>OV702288.1:464959050-469959050 GCA_916181665.1 Avena sativa
CAGTCATATTTCGAGGCATGCATATTCTTAGCAAGAAGTTGAATCTTGCCAAACAACTCTCACTCGTTCTTGATACATTGACTGCCTGGTAGTTCCACTGAACAGATTATCACAAGGTGTGAAGTTAATTTTGAAACACAACCAAAATTTCAAAACAAGGTGAGTCATGGTCTCTTTGGTTGTTTCCAAAACACGGTAAAATTTCCAGACATGCATATTCTTAGCAAGAAGTTGAATCATGCCAAACAACTCTCACTCGTTCTCAATACGTTGACTGCCTGGTGGGTCCACTGAACATATTATCGCAAGGTGTGAAGTTAATTTCGAAACAAGAGCAAAATTTCAAAACACGGTTAGTCATAGTCTCTTTTTTTGTTTTCAAAACATGGTCAAATTTCTAGGCATGCATATTCTTAGCAAGAAGTTGAATCTTTCCAAACTCTCACTCGTCTCCATACATTGACTGCCTGGTGGTCGGTCCACTGAACAGATTTTTGCAAGGTGTGAAGTTAATTTCAAAACACGAGCAAAATTTCAAAACACGGTGAGTCATAGTCTCTTTGATTATTTCCAAAACATGGTTAAATTGCTAGGGATGCATATTCTTATCAAGAAATTGAATCTTTACAAACTCTCACTCGTTCTCGATACATTAACTGCCTGGTGGTGGGTCGACTGAACAGATTATTGCAAGGTGTGAAGTTAATTTTGAAAGACAGCCAAAATTTCAAAACACAGCGAGTCATAGTCTCTTTGTTTGATTTGAAAACACGGTGAAATTTCACGACATGTATATTCTTAGCAAGAAGTTGAATCTTGCCAAACAAATCTCACTCGTTCTCGGTACATTAACTTCCTGGTGGGTCCACTGAATAGATTATCACAAAGTGTGAAGTTAATTTCGAAACACAGCCGGAATTTCAAAACACGGTGAGTCATAGTCTCTTTGTTTGTTTTCAAAACATGGTTAAATTTCTGGGCATGCATATTCTTAGCAAGAAGTTGAATCTTTCCAAACTCTCACTCGTCTTGATACATTGACTACTTGGTAGTGGGTCCACTGAACAGATTATTGCAAGGTGTGAAGTTAATTTCGAAACAGAACCAAAATTTCAAAACACGATGAGTCATAGTCTCTTTGGTTGTTTCGAAAACACGGTCAAATTTGAGGCATGCATATTCTTAGAAAGAAGTTGAATCTTGCCAAACAACTCTCACTCGTTCTCGATACGTTGACTACCAGGTGTGTCCATTGAACATATTATCGCAGGGTGTGAAGTTAATTTCGAAACACAGCAAAAATTTCAAAACATGGTGAGTCATAGTCTCTTTGGTTGTTTCTAAAACACGGACAAATTTCGAGGCATGCATATTCTTAGCAAGAAGTTGAAGCTTTCCAAACAACTCTCACTCATTCTCGATACATTGACTGCCTGGTGGGTCCACTGAACAGATTATGGCAAGGTGTGAAGTTAATTTTGAAACACAGCCAAATTTTCAGAACACGTTGACTCATAGTCTCTTTGGTTGTTTTTAAAACACGGTGAAATTTCTAGGCATTCATATTCTTAGCAAGAAGTTGAATCTTTCCAAACTCTCACGCATCTCGATACATTGACCTCCTGGTGGTGGGTCCACTGAACATATTATCGCAAGGTGTGAAGTTAATTTCGAAACACGGGCAAAATTTCAAAACACGGTGAGTCATAGTCTCTTTGATTATTTTCAAAACACGATCATATTCCTAGGCATGCATATTCTTGGCAACAAGTTGAATCTTTCCAAACTCTCACTCATTCTCGATACATTGACTGCGGCCTGATGGTGGGTCCACTGAACAGATTATCGCAAGGTGTGAAGTTAATTTCAAAACACAGCCGAAATTTCAAAACACGGTGAGTCATAGTCTCTTTGATTGTTTCCAATACACAGTCATATTTCGAAGCATGCATATTCTTAGCAAGAAGTTGAATCTTGCCAAACAACTCTCACTCGTTCTTGATACATTGACTGCCTGGTAGTTCCACTGAACAGATTATCACAAGGTGTGAAGTTAATTTCGAAACACAACCAAAATTTCAAAACAAGGTGAGTCATGGTCTCTTTGGTTGTTTCCAAAACACGGTCAAATTTCCAGGCATGCATATTCTTAGCAAGAAGTTGAATCTTGCCAAACAACTCTCACTCGTTCTCAATACGTTGACTGCCTGGTGGGTCCACTGAACATATTATCGCAAGGTGTGAAGTTAATTTCGAAACAAGAGCAAAATTTCAAAACACGGTTAGTCATAGTCTCTTTTTTTGTTTTCAAAACATGGTCAAATTTCTAGGCATGCATATTCTTAGCAAGAAGTTGAATCTTTCCAAACTCTCACTCGTCTCCATACATTGACTGCCTGGTGGTCGGTCCACTGAACAGATTTTTGCAAGGTGTGAAGTTAATTTCAAAACACGAGCAAAATTTCAAAACATGGTGAGTCATAGTCTCTTTGATTATTTCCAAAACATGGTTAAATTGCTAGGCATGCATATTCTTATCAAGAAATTGAATCTTTACAAACTCTCACTCGTTCTCGATACATTAACTGCCTGGTGGTGGGTCGACTGAACAGATTATTGCAAGGTGTGAAGTTAATTTTGAAAGACAGCCAAAATTTCAAAACACGGCGAGTCATAGTCTCTTTGGTTGATTTGAAAACACGGTGAAATTTCACGACATGTATATTCTTAGCAAGAAGTTGAATCTTGCCAAACAAATCTCACTCGTTCTCGGTACATTGACTGCCTGGTGGGTCCACTGAATAGATTATCACAAAGTGTGAAGTTAATTTCGAAACACAGACGGAATTTCAAAACACGGTGAGTCATAGTCTCTTTGTTGTTTTCAAAACATGGTTAAATTTCTGGGCATGCATATTCTTAGCAAGAAGTTGAATCTTTCCAAACTCTCACTCGTCTTGATACATTGACTACTTGGTAGTGGGTCCACTGAACAGATTTTTGCAAGGTGTGAAGTTAATTTCGAAACACGGGCAAAATTTCAAAACACTGTGAGTCATAGTCTCTTTGATTATTTTCAAAAGATGGTCAAAATTTCTAGGTATGCATATTCTTAGCAAGAAATTGAATCTTTCCAAACTCTCACTCGTTCTTGATAGATTGACTGCGGCCTGGTGGTGGGTCCACTAAACGGATTAACGCAAGGTGTGAAGTTAATGAAGAAACACAGCTAAAATTTCAAAACACGGTGAGACATAGTCTCTTTGATTGTTTCCAAAACACGGTCAAATTTTGAGGCATGGATATTCTTAGCAAGAAGTTGAATCTTGCAAAACAACTCTCACTCATTCTCAATACATTGACTGCCTGGTGGGTCCACTGAACAGATTATCGCAAGGTGTGAAGTTAATTTCGAAACATAGCCAAAATTTCAAAACACGGATAGTCATAGTCTCTTTGGTTGTTTCCAAAACACGGTCAAATTTCGAGGCATGCATATTCTTAGCAAGAAGTTGAATCTTGCCAAACAACTCTCACTCGTTCTTGATACATTGACTGCCTGGTGGGTCCACTGAACAGATTATGCCAAGGTGTGATATTTAATTTCGAAACACAGCCAAAATTTCAGAACACGGTGAGTCATAGTCTCTTTGATAGTTTGCAAAACACGGTCATATTTCGAGGCATGCATATTCTTAGCAAGAAGTTGAATCTTGCCAAACAACTCTCACTCATTCTCGATACATTGACTGCCTGGTGGGTCCACTGAACAGATTATGGCAAGGTGTGAAGTTAATTTCGAAACACAGCCAAAATTTCAGAACACGGTGAGTCATAGTCTCTTTGGTTGTTTTCAAAACAAGGTAAATTTCTAGGCATGCATATTCTTAGCAAGAAGTTTAATCTTTCCAAATTCTCACTCGTCTCGATACATTGATTGCCTGGTGGTGGGTCCGTCGAACATATTTTCGCAAGGTGTGAAGTTAATTTCGAAACACGGGCAAAATTTCAAAACACGGTGAGTCATATTATCTTTGATTATTTTCAAAACATGGTCAAATTTCTAGGCATGCATATTCTTAGCAACAAGTTGAATCTTTCCAAACTCTCACTCATTCTCGATACATTGACTATGGCCTGGTGGTGGGTCCACTGAACCAATTATCGCAAGGTGTGAAGTCAATTTCGAAGCACAGCCAAAATTTCAAAACACGGTGAGTCATAGTCTCTTTGATTGTTTCCAAAATATGGTCAACTTTCAAGGCATGCATATTATTAGCAAGAAGTTTAATATTGCCAAACAACTCTCACTCGTTCTCGATACATTGACTGCCTGGTGGTGACATTGAACAGATTATTGCAAGGTGTGAAGTTAATTTCGAAACACAACCAAAATTTGAAAACACGATGAGTCATAGTCTCTTTGGTTGTTTCGAAAACACGGTCAAATTTGAGGCATGCATATTCTTAGCAAGAAGTTGAATCTTGCCAAACAACTCTCACTCGTTCTCGATACGTTGACTGCCTGGTGTGTCCATTGAACATATTATCGCAGGGTGTGAAGTTAATTTTGAAACACAGCAAAAATTTCAAAACAAGGTGAGTCATAGTCTCTTTGGTTGTTTCTAAAACACGGACAAATTTCGAGGCATGCATATTCTTAGGAAGAAGTTGAAGCTTGCCAAATAACTCTCACTCATTCTCGATACATTAACTTCCTGGTGGGTCCACTGAACAGATTATGGCAAGGTGTGAAGTTAATTTTGAAACATAGCCAAAATTTCAGAACACGTTGACTCATAGTCTCTTTGGTTGTTTTTAAAACATGGTGAAATTACTAGGCATTCATATTCTTAGCAAGAAGTTGAATCTTTCCAAACTCTCACGCATCTCGATACATTGACCTCCTGGTGGTGGGTCCACTGAACATATTATCGCAAGGTGTGAAGTTAATTTCGAAACACGGGCAAAATTTCAAAACACGGTGATTCATATTCTCTTTGATTATTTTCAAAACACGGTCATATTCCTAGGCGTGCATATTCTTGGCAACAAGTTGAATCTTTCCAAACTCTCACTCATTCTCGATACATTGACTGCGGCCTGATGGTGGGTCCACTGAACAGATTATCACAAGGTGTGAAGTTAATTTCAAAACACAGCCGAAATTTCAAAACACGGTGAGTCATAGTCTCTTTGATTGTTTCCAATACACAGTCATATTTCGAGGCATGCATATTCTTAGCAAGAAGTTGAATCTTGCCAAACAACTCTCACCCGTTCTCGATACATTGACTGCCTGGTAGTTCCACTGAATAGATTATCACAAGGTGTGAAGTTAATTTCGAAACACAACCAAAATTTCAAAACAAGGTCAGTCATGGTCTCTTTGGTTGTTTCCAAAACACGGTCAAATTTCCAGGCATGCATATTCTTAGCAAGAAGTTGAATCTTGCCAAACAACTCTCACTCGTTCTCAATACGTTGACTGCCTGGTGGGTCCACTGAACATACTATCGCAAGGTGTGAAGTTAATTTCGAAACACAGCCAAAATTTCAAAACATGGTGTGTCATACTCTCTTTGGTTGTTTCCAAAACACGATCAAATTTAGAGGCATGCATATTCTTAGCAAGAAGTTGAATCTTGCCAAACAACTCTCACTCATTTTCGATACACTAACTACCTGGTGGGTCGACTGAACAGATTATGGCAAGGTGTGAAGTTAATTTCGAAACACAGCCAAAATTTCATAACACGGTGAGTCATAGTCTCTTCGGTTGTTTTCAAAACAAGGTGAAATTTCTAGGCATGCATATTTTTAGCAAGAAGTTGAATCTTTCCAAACTATCACTCGTTTCGATACATTTACTTCCTAGTGGTGGGTCCACTTAACAGATTTTCGCAAGGTGTGAAGTTAATTTCGAAACAATAGCAAAATTTCAAAAGACGGTGAGTCATAGTCTCATTGATTATTTTCAAAACACGGTCATATCTAGGCATGCATATTCTTAGCAACAAGTTGAATCTTTCCAAACTCTCACTCGTTCTCGATACATTGACTACGGCCTGGTGGTGGGTCCACTGAACAGATTATCACAAGGTGTGAAGTTAATTTTGAAACATAGCCAAAATTTCAAAACACGGTTAGTCATAGTCTCTTTGATTGTTTCCAAAACACGGTCATATTTCGAGGCATGCATATTCTTAGCAAGAAGTTGAATCTTGCCAAACAACTCTCACTCGGTCTCGATACATTGACTGCCTGGTGGGTCCTCTGAACATATTATTGCAAGGTGTGAAGTTAATTTGGAAATATAGTCAAAATTTCAAAACACGGAAAGTCATAGTCTCTTTGGTTGTTTCCAAAACACGGTCAAATTTAGAGGCATGCATATTCTTAACAAGAAGTTGAATCTTGCCAAACAACTCTCACTCGTTCTCGATACATTGACTGCCTGGTAGATCCACTGAACATATTATGGCAAGGTGTGAAGTTAATTTCGATACACAACCAAAATTTCAAAACACGGTCAAATTTCTAGACATGCATATTCTTAGCAATAAGTTGAATCTTTCCAAACTCTCACTCGTCTCGATACATTGACTGCCTGGTGGTGGGTCCATTGAACAGATTTTCGCAAGGTGTGAAGTTAATTTCAAAACACCATCAAAATTTCAAAACACGATGAGTCATAGTCTATTGGATTATTTTAAAAACATGGTCTAGGAGTAGTAAATAGCCGCAAATAGCCACCGCCGACCGCCACCCACCTTCCGCAGATGCCTACCTACTGGAGTAGTAGTATAGTAAAAAGAAGACATATGTATTACTATTGGAGTAGTGGTAGTACAACTCGATTATAAAAAGACATATACTCCATATTACTGGAGTACTAGTTCAAATGTACTACTACTAGTACTCTGTATCTGGATAAGCTTTAACCACAAGAAAGAAATGGAGAAGAGAAACGAGCCTGCCATGCCGAGAAAGAAAGAGCCAGAAGAGACAAGCAGACAGAATAAATTGCAGATGGTGTTGAAGACATGCATGTAGTCCTCGTTTTCTCCCCCGCATCACTGTACACTTTGCGCCAGGCCCCAAGTTTCCCTGTCTCTATCTAGGTGTAGACCTTCTCCATTTCCAAAAAAAGGCGTAGACCTTCTTACCACTCATGCGTGTAGGATCTATTTGTCTGGTACAGTACTGTATAGGGTAATAAGTGCCTGATTTACTCTCACCTGGTACACACCTGTTACCGTCCTTTCCACCATCCATGGTCATCGTCTATGGTGATGACGCTACCATGTTCAGCCTCATCATCGGTGAGCTCGGCCAGGCCGCCGCCGCTTCCTCGGTGTGTGTCAGGGCAGCCTCGTGCTCATGGCCCTGGTATAGGGTGATGCTGTGCGCGACTGGCCCGCAGTCGCCGGTGGACTTCTCGATGGACACCCTTAATGGGGTCATTGAGCCAACGAGCTGCGCATCGCCCGGTAGTGTTGGCCTCGAAGATCTGATGTTCCTCACGGTGCCGCCGTGGTACATTACCGCGACTGATGGACAGTACGGGACGATCAAGGTGTTGTCTTTCTGCGTTTGCATCGATAGGATGGATTGATCTTAATCTTAGGCTAAGTGATCCTAATGTGATGGTAATGATGTATTACTAGTTAATTTAGTTGTAGAAAAGTACCACTCGTTTACTAGTTAATGTAGTAGTAGTCGGAGGCAGGGTCTCTTTTGGCACTAGGAAGGGTGTACTTTGGTTGTAAACTTCTCTGCTGCTAATGTTTATATTTTGGATTTTAAGTATTTTCTAAAATTATGCAACTACTACTCCACGTGCCCACTCCTAGGGGGACTCAGATCAACATGCCCCCTGTATCTACCACCCAATATTCATCTGATGGACAAAAGTGATCCAAAGCAAGGTAGAAAAGATAACATCTCACACTTACGCCCTAGTTTTCAACTATGTTTAATTTTTTAGACACTAGACAATAAAAACATTTTGCCAGTCATTAATAGTTCAAATACATGCATATATTTATTAAAAAATACATACATATAATTTTAACGAATTTGCATAAATTAATTTTCATACTTTTGTCCGCACACTATATATAATAGTGGTAAGATAAGAAAAGAAAGATTATCAATAGTATCTTCTCCATGCTAAAATGGAAATGAAGATCCAATGTATGACAATGTTTGGATTTGAGTCTTGATACAATGGTCAATATCCAAAGTTATTCGTACACTATACAATGCTAAGAAAAAAAGAGAAACATGTGTTTTGACACCTTTGAATACAAAAAATGCTATGGATTCTTCACAATGTGTATTATCCTATGATGTATGAACATTCCTGGTTTTGACCCGAACAGCCAAGGTCATGACCATGTTGACATCATATATAGTTTATGATACAGTTCCCGCATCTGGTAGATTCATGAATCTTATTCAACAAGATATGCTGAAAGTGAGCAGTGCGCTGTTTTCTTTTGTTAAGCAAGTATACTAGTCTTACCATTACCACTATCTTAACACTATATGGTGTACGGAAAACTTTGAATATTAATTGTTGGATCAAGACTCACGAATCCCAACATTTCTAGCTATTGGATCTTCTTTTCCATTCTAGCATCTAGAAGATTCTATTGATAGTCTTCATCACAATGAAATGCTATATGCACAAACCTCAAAACACACTTCTCCATCATTCTAGAATCCCCCCTTGTTTCTATAGACCATGTTACCAAAATTTTCAAGTATTTGACTTTAGGGTCCTTTGTGCTAAATGGATAGAACATGTGTACACATCCACTTACCACGTTAATTAATTGAAGAATCTCGCTACCTCGGGACATATACCTTAGTCAAAACTAGTATGAAGAGTATGGCTCGATGAGCTGCTCTCTCAAGAAGGAGCCGCACCCAACTTTTTCCCTTCTTGGTTTTAGGGTCCTTTGTGCTAAACATATGGACCTCGATGTAATTTTCCCTTTTTATGTCCTTGGTGTAAAATGTAGTACTCCCACCATCCGTTTAAAATTCTAACCAAAAAGTGTAAGTGGTGAAATTTAAACGAATTTAAGCTTACTTGTCAATGAGTATGAACATTCTTGGATTTCAAGCCGAATGACCAAGGTAAAGGCCATATCAACATCATACTTTATGTTGATGAACCCATATCAGCGAATTTGCATGGCAACAAATTTAGCCATATTTTGAAATAATCGAAGAGGAAGTAGTATGAAGAGTCTAACTCAGATCAACTAATCTCTCGAGAAGGAGCCAAACTAGAAAGTTTTCCTTTTAGGTTCCTTTGTGCTAAATGTATGGACCTCGATGTAATAATTTTCCTTTTTTAGGTCCTTGATGTAAAATATACTCCCACTGACCGTGTAAAATGTTAACCTAAACGTAAATGGTGAAATTTAAACGAATTTAAGCTTAGTTGTCAACGAGTATGAACATTCTTGGATTTCAAACCGAACGACCAAGGTCAAGGCCATATCAACATCTTACTTTATGCTAATGATCCCATGTTAGAGAATTTGCATGGCAACAGATCTGGCCATGTTTTGAAAACAATCGAAGAAGAAGTAGTAATAAGAGTTTGGCTCAGATCAGGTGATCTCTCGAAAATAAGCCGATCCAGATTTTTTTTTCTTTTAGGGTCCTTTATGCTAAATATATATGGACCTCGATGTAATTTTTACTTTTTTGAGGTCCCTGATGTAAAATGTACTCCGATCGACCATGTAAAGTTCTAACCTAAAAGTAAGTGGTGAAATTTAAATGAATTTAAGCTTAGTTGTCAACGAGTATTAACCATTCTTGTATTTCAAGACGAACGACCAAGGTCAAGGCCATATCTACATCATACTTTATGCTGATGATCCCATATCCAAGAATTTGCATGCCGACAAATTTGGCCATATTTGAAAACAATTGAAGATGAAGTACTATGAAGACTATGGCTCGATCAGCTACTCTTAGAGAAGGAGCTGGACCCGACTATTTTCCTTGCTTAATTTTAGGGTCCTTTGTGCTAAATGTATGGACCTCGATGTAATTTCCCCCTTTTGTTAGGTCAAAAAGTGTAAGTGGTGAAATTTAGACGATTTTAAGCTTACTTGTCAATGAGTATGAGCATTCTTGGATTTCAAGTCGAATGACCAAGGTCAAGGCCATATCAACATTATACTTTGTGTTGATGATCCCATGTTAGAGAATTTGCATGGCAACAGATTTGGCCATGCTTTGAAAAGAATTGAAGAGGAAGTAGTATTAAGAGTTTGGCTCAGATTAGCTGATCTCTCGAGAATGAACCAAACCAGATTTTTTCTTTTAGGGTCCTTTATGCTAAATGTATATGGACCTCGATGTAATTTTTGCTTTTTTGAGGTCCGTGATGTAAAATGTACTTCGATCGACCGTGTAAAGTTCTAACCTAAAAGTATTGTGGTGAATTTTAATGAATTTAAGCTTAGTTGCCAACGAGTATGAACCATTCTTCAATTTCAAGACGAACCACCAAGGTTAAGGCCATATCTACATCATACTTTATGCTCATGATCCCATATCCAAGAATTTACATGCCGACAAATTTGGCCATATTTTGAAAACAATCAAAGATGAAGTAGTCTGAAGAGTATGGCTCGATCAGCTACTCTCGTGAGAAGGAGCCGGACCTGACTATTTTCCTTGCTTAATTTTAGGGTCTTTTGTGCTAAATGTATGGACCTCGATGTAATTTCCCCCTTTTAGTTCTAAAAGTGTAAGTGGTGAAATTTAGACGATTTTAAGCTTACTTATCAACGAGTATGAACATTCTTGGATTTCAAGCCGAGCGACCAAGGTTAAGTCCATATTAACATCATACTTTATATGATGATGATCCCATGTCAGAGAATTTGCATGGCAATAGATCTGGCCATGTTTTGAAAACAATCGAAGATGAAGTAGTATCAAGAGTTTGGCTTAGATGAGCTGATCTCTCGAGAAGGAGCCGAACCAGAAAATTTTCCTTTTAGGGTCCTTTATGCTAAATGTATGGACCTTGATGTAATTTTTGCTTTTTTAAGGTCCCTGATGTAAAATGTACTCCGATCGACCGTGTAAAGTTATAACCTAAAAGTAAGTGGTGAAATTTAAACAAATTTAAGCTTAGTTGTTAACGAGTATGAACCATTATTGTATTTCAAGACGAACGACCAAGGTCAAGGCCATATCTACATCATACTTTATGCTGATGATCCCATATCCAAGAATTTGCATGCCAACAAATTTGGCCATATTTTGAAAACAATCGAAGATGAAGTAGTATGAAGAGTGTGGCTCGATCAGCTACTCTCTCGAGAAGTAGCCGAACCCGACTGTTTTGCTTGCTTAATTTTAGGATCCTTTGTGCTAAATGTATGGACCTCGATGTAAATTTTCCCCTTTTTAGGTCCTTGTTGTAAAATTTACTCCCACCGACCATGTAAAATTCTAACCTAAAAGTAAGTTGTAAAATTTAAATGAATTTCAGCTTATAGTTGTCAACGAGTATGAACATCCTTGGATTTCAAGCCGAACGACCAAAAGGTCAAGGCCATATCTCTACATCAAACTTTATGCCGATGATCCCATATGCAAGAATTTGCATGCCAAAAAATTTGGCCATATTTTGAAAACAATCAAAGATGAAGTAGTATGAAGAGTGTGGCTCGATCAGCTACTCTCTCAAGAAGGATCCGAACCCGACTGCTTTCTTTGCTCAATTTTAGGGTCCTTTATGCTAAATGTGTGGACCTCGATGTAATTTTCCCTTTTTACATCCTTGATGTAGAATGTACTCCCACCGACCGTGTAAAATGCTATCCTAAAAGTAAGTGGTGAAATTTCAACGAATTTAAGCATAGTTGTCAACGAGTATGAAAAAATCTTGGATTTCAAGGCGAACGACCACAAGGTCAAGGCCATATGTCTACATCAGACTTTATACGGATGATCCCGTATCCAAGAATTTGCATGCCGATAAATTTGGCCATATTTTGAAAACAATCGAAGATGAAGTAGTATGAAGAGTGTGGCTTGATTAGCTACTCTCTCGAGAAGGAGCCAAACCCGACTATTTTCTTTGCTCAATTTTAGGGTCCTTTGTGCTAAATGTGTGGACCTCGATGTAATTTTCCCTTCTTGAGGTCCTTGATGTAGAATGTACTCCTACCGACCATGTAAAATGCTAACCTAAAAGTAAGTGGTGAAATATCAACGAATTTAAGCATAATTGTCAATGAGTTTGAAAAAATCTTGGACTTCAAGGCGAATAACCACAAGGTCAAGGCCATATCTCTACATTAGACTTTATGCTCATGATCCCATATCCAAGAATTTGCATGCCGACAAATTTGGCCATCTTTTGAGAACAATCGAAGATATTAAAAACAAAAAATAATCAATTTCAATTTTCCATGTGACAGGCATTTATTTTCTGAAAAGCAATTAAGAAGAATTTATTTCCTTTTTTCTATTAAAAAATAATGAGCGAGAAGAGACTGAGCACGGAGGAGTCAGCGGGAGAGCTGCGAAGAGGAGGATTTGAAGGCGGTGTGATGTCAGAGCAAAGCTGGGGTGGGTTCCTGGCACGAGGTACAAGGTACAGTGAGTAGAGTAAATTTCAGGACCACAATATATATGCATGCAAATCAAAATGTGTTTTCTCTCTCCTTCACTCCCCCATCACCACCCCCACACCCCGGCCGGCTGATCTCTCCCTCATCCACAATGTGGCATTGCGCATGCGCGTCGACTGACAACTTGCCTTGTATCCGCGGCTCCGTGTCTTTGTCTAGCATGTTCGTCAGCTGCGTTGGTGGGAACCATTTTGGTCCTTACAATAGAGTAGCAATTCAAACTTTCCCAGTTTCGAAATTTTCACTTCCTTCACAAACATCCGGGGGAAGGATATTCAATAGATCGTCATTCTGCAGGGAGAAAGCGCAAATGGGCAGGGGGCATTGTACTCCTGTGCGGCAATGTCGGGGTCTTTGAGCTCTGGTACGGTGGGCGGCAACCAGAAGGTGGCCATAGATGACAGGCGAGGATGGACATGGTTGCTGGAAGCGGGGGATTAGAGATAGTTTGGTGCGGGGAAGGGGAGAGATTAAATAGGAAGGAGGTGATCCGAGATTAATGTGGCAGATTAGCGAAGCGAGGGGACAATCAATGTCGTTGACGAAGCCGATGCGTGTGGAAAATAACGATGACAATGACTAGGGTAAGCGATTAGACGGAATGGTAACTCTACTTCTCGCACTCGATGGCCCAGTCATAATTTTGTGGTGCATCCATGTCAACACCCGGATTTTTAATCCCAGATGCCCGTTATGCCATACCTCGCAATCCCAGGATTACCATTTTTGCGAGACATAACGGATTGGATATCACAGTACATCATCCATTACAAACCATACATAAGGTTTTTACACAAATAAGGATCTCATGATCTAGTCTTTAATACAACAAGCAGCGGAAATAAACGATAGCGTAGCGGTGGGGTCCATCTTTAGGGGGCACAGGCAATGTTGACGAAGGCAGATAGTCCTAGTTATCATAGCCATCCTGCTGACCATCATATTGATAATCTCCTTCATAGTCTGGCCATGATAATAGCCAGGGACAAAAGCCATGAGTACTCTTTAAGTACTCGCAAACTACTACTAACAAGGGGTATAATTCTAAGTTAAAGTACTAAATCTAAGTTAATCATCAAATTAAGTTTAAAACCTAAGCTGAGTTCAGAAGGAAATAAAGATAAAGTAAGTGCTAGAATCACTTAGGTTGGGAAGCTATTATCATCAACACCACCCTGTTGTGGTCAAGTCAAAGTTCATCATTCATTTCAAGTTATTTAGAAAACATCTGACAACGAAACAGTATGGCCATTCCAACTGTCCATAACCGCGGACGCGGCTATTCGAATAGTTTGACACTCTGTAGAGGTGGTACACTTTCACCACAAGATTCGATACATCTGTCATGGATAATCCTGAATCATCAAACTTAGTATGCAGATAATCAAACATAAGCTTCCCTTTACACACCCTAGTACAAGCACCTCTCCTATGAGCATGGCCTCCCAACCATGACCATCAGTCATCCTGGGCACTGCATAGGTGGACATCATTGAGAGGTAGCCTCAGCTCAAACCTCTCCCGTGAGGGAACTAATACTAATGCATATAAATTTCCAGCCAAGCCTTACCCAATTTAGGTAATGTGGTTTGTACGGTAAATTTGGAATGGTATCGCATCCGAATCCAACCATCAGTTTTATAAAAGGGTTAAGGCTCATGCCTCATCATTTTCATCATCATAAACCAGTTGTGTTTCTCAACACATGTCAAAACATCTCAATATAATGACTCATCATTCCAAGGTTTTCATAATTCATTTTCACCAAGTGTTCCCATCTAAAGTGATTCAAGTTTTTGATCTATACTAAGGTACTAAGTTAAGAGTGTTCACTAAGGTGGGGAAATATGGGATCAATCTCATGCCATAAAATGACATCTGAAGGTTTCTAAGTAGGTCAAGTTTTATACTCTTTGTGCTACCTTCAAAAATTAAGTAAAGAACTTTGTGTAAACTAAGGGGGGGTAAAACTTATCAATAAGAGTTGGGGTACTAATAGTTAAAGGGGTGTGATCAAAGCATGCTTAAGGCATCTTTGCTAAACCATCTAGTTTTATTCTAGCTTGTTAACAATAGCTTGCTAAAGTATGTTTTGCAAGGGTTAGCTTGCCACTAATAGCTTGCCTTGGTTGGTGTAGTGGTTGAAGTTTTCTTCTTCTTCTTGGTAGAACTCCTCCTCCTCGAAGGCCTGGTCGGTACTAGCGTCTATAAATACATAGGCAGTAGACAATCACCAAACAATACTTAACTAGGCTAAGTAGCATTCTAAAACACACAATTGATGATCTATTATCATCACAAGCATCACCAGTTTAATTCAATAGTTTCAACCTTTTTATTTTGGAAAAGTAATTTCTACTCATTGAAATATTAACTAAAATTTAATATTCACCACCAAAACATGGGATCATGTGGACCCATGTCCTCACCACATATTCTAACTTGTGGGAATGAGATTTAAAGGTTGTATCAATACTACTTTGGTTTAAGTTTATTATTTAATGATTTAAAGTGACTATAAATGCCTATATAGCATTATTTTGGTACTAGTCCAAAGTCACTGAATGTAAACCTTAATATTATTACATATTTAGATAGATATGATGAAATGTGATTTTTGATATTTGGAATCAACTCAAAAGCTAACTTGGTTGATTTTATAAAAATGTTTCAAGTTGCAAAAGCTTCTGTCTTCTTATTTTTATTAGGAGCGATCTATAACTCTAAATGAATTAAATCCAACGGGCTTGGATAGATCATTTTAATACCTTTCAGACAAAATTGGTTTCATGCCATTGGGATTTCTAAAACTCTCTGAATTGATTTTCAAACTAGTGGACAGAAACTAGATTCAAACTAAAAGAAAAATCCAGATTTGAATCTGTGGGCTAACGCGGGAAAAGGAATGGGCCGGCCTAGTGGCGCTCCATGGCGCGGGGCTCAGCTGACAGGGGGTCCCACTTGTCAGCGGCACTTAACACGCAAAACGGTACGCGCGCTGTGGGCCGTGCGATTAGAGGCTAGATCTACGGCCGAGGGTCGTCGTCGACGATGAACAGGTCGCCGGCGAGCTCGAACCCAAGCGGCTCGGTGGGGGTCTACTGGGGGCGTACCAGGGCTCCAGCGGGGTCAGCGATGCGGGCGAACAAAGTGGAAGACGACGGCAAGGCAAGGCATGGTCGCGGCGGAGCTTGGGGTGGTCGGAATCAATGGCACCCTTCTCCTCCAGAGGCGGCGGCTCTGGTTCTAATTCTGGCGAGCCGCTGCTCCACTTGCTCCGGTGAGAGGTGGGTGATGTTCAGAGAGGTGAGGGGAGTGGAATGGTGTGGAGAGGAATGGCTGGGGAGGGCTCCTTTTATAGGCTCGATGGTGAGACCGAGCGGGATGGGCGGTCGACGGTGGCGACATGGCTACGGCGAGCTAGCGGCATGGCTGGGGATGGCGATCGATGGGCGGTCTCCTGGCGGTGCTCTAGAAATTAAATGCGGCCGTAGGGGCGGTGGTATGCGGTCTGGGCGAGGTGGCGCTCTGAGAGGCAGAGGCGGCGGTGTCCACGGCGAGCGGTGGCTATGGGGCTTTGCGCGCTCTGGGGGCGGCATCGGCATGCCCGACAAGCTCCGGGCGCGGCGGTTCCTGGCCGCTCTGCCCTCTGTCTCTGGCCTGGGGCTGGTTGGGCGGTGGAGGTGGACCACTGGCAAGGTACTAGACATGGCGAGAGGGGCTGGAGAGGGTTGCTGCTGCAGATGCACGGTTGGTCAGCGAGATGGTGCTCGGCATGGCTGTGTAGTGCGGCTAGGGGGTAAAGAAGAGGCTGGGTTTGGTCTGGTTTGGCTTGAGGGGGGACAAGATGATCAAAGCACTACAGAATTGCTAGACAAAATCATCCTACAACAGTAATAGTTAGGCCTTAATGGTCTTGCTAACAAGGTGTTTGACAAAATGGCCGCAAGAGAAAAAGTTTTGAATTTTGAGTTCAAAATTTTTGAGTGATCTCCACTAGTGATAGGTAGTCTCTGGTTGCAAGGGTTTTGAAAATGGAGCTCAAATAGAGGGTTTTGAAATAGGGGTGATCTATGCATATGTATTAGATTCAATTTTAAACTGTCATTTAAAATAGTTAACAGAATGTTTTTAGTGGATCCAAAGGTGGGCCTTGGTACCTCATTATGTGTACTAGCAAGGGGTGCAAAGATCAAGAATTATATCTGTTAAGTTTTGAGTACTAGGAATAGCCAAAGTAGGCATGAGAGTTAAATTTGCCAACATGACCATTCCTCCCCTTTAATTCTTTTTGATTTGATTTTCTTTAGGAAAAGTTTGGGAATGATGTAGATGATGTTTAAATCACCTAAGAAACATTTTACAAGCATTGGATCATTCAATCATGGCAATTCAAACAACTCCTATTTTAAATGCACACACATATGAATGCTTTCATTTTAAATTTGGAAATGTTTTTGTTAACCCTATTTTTGGATGATTTGATCTTGATGAGCTTGGATTAAAGTTTTGGGATGTTACAAACCTTCCCCCCTTAAACAAAATCTCGTCCCGAGATTTACAAAGAAAACTAGGAACTAAAGAGATCTGGGAACTCTGTTCTAATGTAATCTTCGCGCTCCCAAGTAGCTTCCTCGGTATGGTTGCTCCATTGAATCTTGAGAAACTTGATACTCTTGGTCCTGCTGGTTCTGTAGGCTTCTTCTATGATACGGATGGGTACTTCCCGATAGGTCAGGTCATTATTGATTTCCACAGCTCTGTGATCGATATTCTTGAAAACTTCAGTCTTCTCAGGCACTTCCAAGCATTTGCGAAGTAACGAGATATGGAACATATTGTGGATGGCTGACATCTCTTCAGGCAGTTCTAGTTGATACGATACTTCTCCTCGGCGGTTTAGAATCTTGAAAGGTCCGATATATCGGGGAGCTAACTTTCCCTTCAGACTAAAGCGTTGAGTTCCCTTCAATGGTGAAACCTTGAGATATACAAAATCTCCGACATTGAAAGTCAGGTCTCTCCTTCTCTTGTCAGCATAGCTCTTCTGTCTGGATTGGGCGGTCTTGAGGTGCTCACGGATCTTGTGAACTTTCTCTTCTACTTCCCGGAGAATGTTGGGTCCAAAGATCTGACTCTCTCCTACTTGCGACCAATTCAAAGGGGTACGACACTTTCTTCTGTATAGGAATTCAAATGGTGCCATCTGTAAACTAGCTTGATAACTGTTGTTATATGAGAATTCTGCGAAAGGCAGGCAGTCTTCCCATTTTGATCCGTATTCCAACACACAAGCTCTAAGCATATCCTCTAAGATCTGATTGACTCTCTCAGTTTGTCCATCTGTTTGCGGGTGATAAGCGGTGCTGAAGTTCAACTTGGTTCCTAAACCTTCCTGAACTTTCTGCCAAAATCTTGAGGTAAACTGGGTTCCTCGATCTGATACGATGGTCTTGGGGGTTCCATGCAGACTAACAATTCTAGCAATGTACAGCTCTGCTAGTTTTGCACTCTGGTAGGTTGTCTTGACAGGTATGAAGTGGGCTACCTTGGATAGTCTATCAACTATGAACCAGATTGAGTCATTCCCCCTACTAGAAGTAGGTAAACCGGTGATGAAGTCCATTCCGACGGAATCCCATTTCCATTCCGGAATCTGCAATGGTTGCAATAGTCCTACAGGTCTCTGATGCTTTGCTTTGACTCTTTGACGGATGTCACATTTGGTGATGTAGCTTCCGATCTCTCTCTTCATATTGTGCCACCAAAATTGCTCTTTCAAATCCCGATACATCTTTTTTCCTCCGGGGTGGATAGAATAAAGAGTATCATGAGCTTCCTTCATGATAACCTCCTTCAGTTCCGAATCTGCTAGCACACAGATACGTCCTTTGTACCATAGTACACCTTCTCCGTCTTCGGTGAATCCAGGTACTTTGCCTGTACCGATACGACGTTTGATTCCGTTGATACTTTCATTTCCCTTCTGGGCTTCCTTGATTTGGCTCAATAAAGTGGGTTGAAGTTCAATGCTAGCTAGGAATCCTTTGCTAACTAACTCAGTCCTGAACTTCTCCAACTCCTCATACAAACTTGGTTGCTTCTCTTTGATCATGGTGTTCAGCCTACACGGCAATCTGCTAAGAGCATCCGCTACCACATTGGCTTTGCCGGGATGATAGTGAATGTCAAGGTCATAATCCTTGATTAACTCTATCCATCTTATTTGCCTCATATTCATCTCCTTCTGGGTGAAGATATACTTCAAGCTCTTATGGTCTGAGTAAATCTCACAACGATTACCCATCAAATAATGACGCCATGTCTTCAACGCTAGAACCACAGCTGCTAGCTCAAGATCATGGGTCGGATAGTTCTGCTCATGTTGCTTCAGTTGTGGAGACAGATACGCGATGACTTTGCCTTGTTGCATCAATACACATCCTAGACCAATCTTGTATGCATCACAATATACATCAAACGGCTTCTTGATGTCTGGCATGATCAAAATTGGGGCCGATATCAATCTCTTTTTCAGCTCCTGGAAACTGGCTTCACATTTGTCTGTCCATTCAAACTTCTTGTCTTTCTTCAACAATTGGGTCATTGGTCGGGCTATGCTCGAGAATCCTTCTACGAACTTGCGGTAATATCCCGCTAATCCGAGAAATGAGCGAACTTGGGTTTGATTGGTTGGGGCTTCCCATTCTTCGACATCTTTGATCTTGGCGGGATCAACAGAGACTCCTCCGGCAGACACAATATGTCCTAGGAATCCTACTTCTTTCAGCCAAAACTCACACTTGCTGAACTTGGCATATAACTGATGCTTTCGCAGGGTTTCTAGGATGATTCTTAGATGTTGCTCATGCTCTTCTTCTGACTTGGAGTAGATAAGGATGTCGTCGATAAACACAACTACAAACTTATCTAGGAAATTCATAAAGATCTTATTCATGAGATTCATGAAATAAGCAGGGGCATTGGTTAATCCAAAAGACATAACCGTATACTCGTATAAACCATAGCGAGTAGTAAAGGAGGTCTTCGGAATATCCGTTGCACGAATCTTAAGTTGGTGATAACTAGTCCTAAGATCAATCTTTGAGAATACCTGAGCTCCAGTCAACTGGTCAAATAGATCCTCTATCTTTGGTAAGGGGTATTTGTTCTTGATGGTGACATCATTCAACTTTCTGTAGTCTGTACACAGACGGTTGCCTGCATCTTTCTTGTCGACGAATAACACTGGTGATCTCCATGGCGATGCACTTGGTTGAATCAAACCTATTGCTAACATGGCATCGAACTGCTTCTTCAGTTCTACTAACTCTGAGGGGTTCATGGTATAGGGTCTCTAGGCTATAGGTCCGGTTCCAGGGATTAGTTCGATAATGAACTTGATATCCCTATCCGGGGGCATACCTGGCAATTCATCTGGGAATACGTCGGGGTATTCACAAACTACTGTGACTTGGTCAATGGTAGGCAGGGCTACACTCTTGTTGCACTTGAATTGACGGGGTAAGGTTTCGGAGATATGCTATACTGTTACTCCAGAACTACTGGTCATGGTGAGGGCTTTCTTAGCACAATCTATCAGTCCTTTATGCCTTGACATCTAGTCCATACCTAGTACTACTTCCAATCCTTTGGTTCCAAGTACAATTAGGTTGGCATAAAAAGCTATCCCATGTATTCTGATAGGTACAGCTTTGCAAATTTTTCTAGCTTTTGTTGTTGAACCAGGGATTTGAACTATCATGACATGCTTCAGGTTGGTTGGGCGAATCTTACTAGTGCATACAAATTCTTCGGTGACAAATGAATGCGATGCTCCAGAATCAAACAATACTCTTGCTAAAACTGAGTTGACAGAAAACATACCCAGCACTACATCTGGCGCTTCCTGGGCTTCTTCCGCGTTCATGTGGAAGAGACGACCATTGCGGTTGTGCGGGTTCCCTGGGCAAATCTCCTTCCTCGTTGAACACGACGCTGCTGCTGAGCTGGGGCATTCACAGGGGCATTGGCGGCAGTCTTCTTGGGACACTCATTGGAGTAGTGACCCTTCACTCCACACTCGAAACAAGTGATCTGGGACTTGTCCTTGACTACGACAGGTACATCATTGCTGCCAGTTCTGGGGGCAGTGTTGTTGTTGTTGCTCTTGGGAGGGGCACGGTTGAAGTTGTTGGCATTGCCAGAGTGGTCATTGTTTCCTCTGGACTTCACATTTCCTCCGCTACGGTTGGGGTAGCTTGGGCGAGAATTTGGGGGTCGGTTGTTCCTTGGTGCATATCCTGGTGAGGGGTTAGGACGGTACTTCTGGTGACTACTGGATCCAGACTACTGCATCATACGATGCTTGCGGTTGTCGTTTGCCTGGTTAATCTTCCCTTCCATCTGAATGGCAGAGTCGACTAGCTCTTCAAGATCCTAGAAACGGATGTTGACGAGGACAGTCTGCATCTCATCATGCAGTCCGTTTAAGAATCTCTCTTTCTTCTTAGCCTCCGTGTTGATTTCATCCGGTGCATATCTGGCAAGGGACAAGAATTTGTCACGGTAATCTACCACAGTCAATCTTCCTTGCTTCAGTTCACGGAATTCGTCTCTCATCCTGTTGACAAGACCCTGCGGCACGTGGGTGCGGCTGAACTTGACCTTGAATGCTTCCTAGGTCATCACCTGGCCATGGTTCATATTGCGGACGCTATTCCACCAAGCTCTTGCATCTCCCGCCAGATAGTGGGTGGCGAAAAGAACTTTCTCATTCTCATCAACTCCTGCAACTTCGAGGTTGTTTTCCATGGTCTGTAACCAGTCATCAGCATCTAATGGGTTTTCAGATTGGTTGAATATTGGGGGATTGGTGTTCTCAAAGTTTTTGAGTTTAGATCCATGGTGATCCTGATTTCCCTGTCCTTGGTTGTTGAGAGCCATTTGGGCGATCTGCTGTAATGTTGCTAAGTTGGCTTGACGCTCGGCCCTGCTTGCTTCACGGTCTGCGATGAGATTCTGCAAGATCTGTAGCATTGGGTCCTGCGACGAGCTGCTCCCTCCTTGGTTTCCACGAGTCATCTGAAGATTGAGATAGATATAGGGGTAAGAGGGAAATTCTAAAGTTCATGGTTTTGGGTTTTCAAAGCTACAACTTTGAGTTAGACTCAGGTTTTTCAACTAACTTCATTTTCATTCATGCAAGCAAGCACACGATACAACACACACCACAACAATCAAAGGGGAAAACAGATGGTTTGAAGAACCATTCTGCAAGCTACGATACAATGAGATGATACATCTCATGCTACGGCAGTGCTCTAGTGCATCTACTCATCGTCGATGAAGTCGGAATCTTCATCATCAGTGTAGAAGTCCACAGCATCCTCTTCCAGAAAGTCGTCATCGTTGTTGAGGTAAGAATCCATATCTCCCTGGATGTCTTCACCCTCATCTTCTTCCTCCTTGGCGGCAAGCTGAGCTTCCTGCTCCTTGACTGTCTTCTCGAGGTCGGCCACCTTCTTGCGAAGACGGGCGATGGTGTGATCCTTCTTTGCATGCTGGTGACGAAGAGACTGACAATCTTGGACGAGCAATGCGAAAGTCTGGGCCTTCTGGTCGGCAATGGCACGATTCTGGTTGGCTAACTCTCTGGCATTATCTAATTCCTGCTGTCTGTCATGAAGCAAGAAGTCAAGGTTCTCCACTTGACGCATCAATTCTGGGTGACTTGGCATCTCCATCGGCATTCCCATGAAATCACGTCTTGCATAGTGGGCAAAACGGGTTCCTTGAATCTTGTTGATGCTGAGGGCACATAGACGTGCGAGAGCTTCATGCATTGCCCTGGCTAACCCATCTAGCCAGTTGTTCTCTCCCACGGAGAACTGAATTCTCCCGGAAGTTGGGGCTTCAATGCTTCCTCGAAGATCTGCAGTGACTAGACATTGTAGGTCTCCTCTTGGGGGTCCTAGAAGTTGAGCTCCAAGAAACTCCGGATGTGGGCATCCCAGTAACTCTCATAGTGAATCCAGATCCCTCTCGAAGATCAGCTGACCTCCGTTTCCCAACTGGTAAAACTTGCTGAACTGAGTCTCCATCTACAAGCATTTAGGATGAGGAAGTTAGTGAAGTGATCAAGTGTGTCAAATTTTAAGTAGTAATGTAAGAATTTTGAGGAACATGTATTTTTGAGAAAGAATGAGTTCACAAGGGTAAGAGAGGGAATAGTTTTTCATAAATACTCACTTTGGTTTTGAAGCTAAGTTTTTGGTTTGGACGTCCATTCTAACTAGGGTCTCCTATGGTCAGGATGGCTCTGATACCAACTTGTCAACACCCGGATTTTTAATCCCAGATGCCCGTTATGCCATACCTCGCAATCCCAGGATTACCATTTTTGCAAGACATAACGGATTGGATATCACAGTACATCATCCATTACAAACCATACATAAGGTTTTTACACAAATAAGGATCTCATGATCCAGTCTTTAATACAACAAGCAGCGGAAATAAACGATAGCGTAGCGGTGGGGTCCATCTTCAGGGGGCACAGGCAATGCTGACGAAGGCAGATAGTCCTAGTTATCATAGCCGTCCTGCTGACCATCATCTTGATAATCTCCTTCATAGTCTGGCCATGATAATAGCCAGGGACAAAAGCCATGAGTATTCTTTAAGTACTCGCAAACTACTACTAACAAGGGGTATAATTCTAAGTTAAAGTACTGAATCTACGTTAACCATCAAATTAAGTTTGAAACCTAAGCTGAGTTCAGAAGCAAAGAAAGATAAAGTAAGTGCTAGAATCACTTAGGTTGGGAAGCTATTATCATCAACACCACCCTGTTGTGGTCAAGTCAAAGTTCATCATTCATTTCAAGTTATTTAGAAAACATCTGACAACGAAACAGTATGGCCATTCCAACTGTCCATAACCACGGACACGGCTATTCGAATAGTTTGACACTCTGTAGAGGTGGTACACTTTCACCACAAGATTCGATACATCTGTCAGGGATAATCCTGAATCATCATACTTAGTATGCAGATAATCAAACATAACCTTCCCTTTACACACCCTAGTACAAGCACCTCTCCTATGAGGATGGCCTCCCAACCATGACCATCAGTCATCTTGGGCACTGGATAGCTGGACATCATTGAGAGGTAGCCTCAGCTCAAACCTCTCCCGTGAGGGAACTAATACTAATGCATATAAATTTCCAGCTAAGCCTTACCCAATTCAGGTAATGTGGTTGTATAGTAAATTTGGAATGGTATCGCATCCGAATCCAACCATCAGTTTTATAAAAGGGTTAAGGCTCATGCCTCATCATTTTCATCATCATAAACCAGTTGTGTTTCTCAACACATGTCAAAACATCTCAATAGAATGACTCATCATTCCAAGGTTTTCATAATTCATTTTCACCAAGTGTTCCCATCTAAAGTGATTCAAGTTTTTGATCTATACTAAGGTACTAAGTTAAGAGTGTTCACTAAGGTGGGGAAAGATGGGATCAATCTCATGCCATAGAATGACATCTAAAGGTTTCTAAGTAGGTCAAGTTTTATACTCTTTATGCTACCTTCAAAAATTAAGTAAAGAACTTTGTGTAAACTAGGGGGGGGTAAAACTTATCAATAAGACTTGGGGTACTAATAGTTAAAGGGGTGTGGTCAAAGCATGCTTAAGGCATCTTTGCTAAACCATCTAGTTTTATTCTAGCTTGTTAACAATAGCTTGCTAAACTATGTTTTGCAAGGGTTAGCTTGCCACTAATATCTTGCCTTGGTTGGTGCAGTGGTTGAAGTTTTCTTCTTCTTCTTCTTGGTAGAACTCCTCCTCCTAGAAGGCTTGGTCGATACTAGCGTCTATAAATACATAGGGAGTAGACAATCACCAAACAATACTTAACTAGGCTAAGTAGCATTCTAAAACACACAATTGATGATCTATTATCATCACAAGCATCACCAGTTTAATTCAATAGTTTCAACCTTTTTATTTTGGAAAAGTAATTTCTACTCATTGAAATATTAACTAAAATTTAATATTCACCACCAAAATATGGGATCATGTGGACCCATGTCCTCACCACATATTCTAACTTGTCGGAATGAGATTTAAAGGTTGTATCAATACTACTTTGGTTTAAGTTTATTATTTAATGATTTAAAGTGACTAGAAATGCCTATATAGCATTATTTTGGTACTAGTCCAAAGTCACTGCATGTAAACCTTAGTATTATTGCATATTTAGATAGATATGATGAAATGTGATTTTTGAGAGTTGTAATCAACTCAAAATCTAACTTGGTTGATTTTATAAAAATGTTTCATGTTGCAAAAGCTTCTGTCTTCTTATTTTTATTAGGAGAGATCTATAACTCTAAATGAATTAAATCCAATGGGCTTGGATAGATCATTTTAATACCTTTCAGACAAAATTGGTTTCATGCCATTTGGATTTCTAAAACTCTCTGAATTGATTTTCAAACTAGTGGACAGAAACTAGATTCAAACTAAAAGAAAAATCCAGATTTGAATCTGTGGGCTAACGCGGGAAAAGGAATGGGCCGGCCTAGTGGTGCTCCGCGGAGCGGGGCTCAGCTGACAGGGGGTCCCGCTTGTCAGCGGCACTTAACACGCGAAACGGTACGCGCGCTGTGGGCCGTGCGATTAGAGGCTAGATCTACGGCTGAGGGTCATCGTCGACGACGAACAGGTCGCCGGCGAGCTCGAACCCTAGCGGCTCGGTGGGGGTCTACTGGGGGCGTACCAGGGCTCCAGCGGGGTCGGTGATGTGGGCGAACGAAGTGGAAGACGACGGCGAGGCGAGGCGTGGTCGCGACGGAGCTTGGGGTGGTCGGAATCAACGGCACCCTTCTCCTCCAGAGGCGGCGACTCTGGTTCTAATTCTGGCGAGCTGCTGCTCCACTTGCTCTGGCGAGAGGTGGGTGATGTTCAGAGAGGTGAGGAGAGTGGAATGGTGTGGAGAGGAATGGCTGGGGAGGGCTCCTTTTATAGGCTCGACGGTGAGACCGAGCGGGATGGGTGGTCGACGGTGGCGACATGGCTACGGCGAGCTAGCGGCATGGCTGGGGATGGCGATCGATGAGCGGTCTCCTAGCGGTGCTCTAGGAATTAAATGCGGCCGTAGGGGCGGTGGTATGCGGTCTGGGCGAGGTGGTGCTCTGAGAGGCAGAGGCGGCGGTGTCCACGGCGAGCGGTGGCTGTGGGGCCTTGGGCGGTGAACGGGGGTGTCCGGGGTGTTCTCCAAGTCGAGGCGGAGTGGTGGGCGCGGGCTGCGGTCGAGCGGTGGCTTGTGCACGCAGGGGCAGTGCACGCTCTGGGGGTGGCATCGGCATGCTCGACAAGCTCCGGGCGCGGCGGTTCCTGGCCGTTCTGCCCTCTGTCTCTGGCCTGGGGCTGGTTGGGCGGTGGAGGTGGACCACTGGCAATGTACTAGACATGGCGAGAGGGGCTGGAGAGGGTTGCTGCTGCAGGTGCACGGTCGGCCGGCGAGGTGGTGCTCGACATGTCTTTGCAGTGCAGCTAGGGGGTAGAAAAGAGGCTGGGTTTGGTCTGGTTTGGCTTGAGGGGGACAAGATGATCAAAGCACTACAGAATTGCTAGACAAAATCAGCCCACAACAGTAATAGTTAGGCCTTAATGGTCTTGCTAACAAGGTGTTTGACAAAATGGCCGCAAGAGAAAAAGTTCTGAATTTTGAGTGATCTCCACTAGTGATAGGTAGTCTCTGGTTGCAAGGGTTTTGAAAATGGAGCTCAAATAGAGGGTTTTTGAAATAGGGGTGATCTATGCATATGTATTAGATTCAATTTTAAACTTCCATTTAAAATAGTTAACAGAATGTTTTTAGTGTGTCCAAAGGTGGGCCTTGGTACCTCATTATGTGTACTAGCAAGGGGTGCAAAGATCAAGAATTATTTCTGTTAAGTTTTGAGTACTAGGAATAGCCAAAGTAGGCATGAGAGTTAAATTTGCCAACATGACCATTCCTCCCCTTTAATTCTTTTTGATTTGATTTTCTTTAGGAAAAGTTTGGGAATGATGTAGATGATGTTTAAATCACCTAAGAAACATTTTACAAGCATTGGATCATTCAATCATGGCAATTCAAACAACTCCTATTTTAAATGCACACACATATGAATGCTTTCATTTTAAATTTGGAAAAGTTTTTGTTAACCCTATTTTTGGATGATTTGATCTTGATGAGCTTGGATTAAAGTTTTGGGATGTTACAATCCAAGGCGACCGCGACCTCCCCAATCTATGGGCCCTACGTGGATGACTAAGTTGATGAGTGAAAACAAATTGATAATGATAAAGTGGTATGAAATGTGATTTAACAAACGTTAAGTTGTTATTAACCAATATTCTTGTTAGAGAAAAAATGCATACATTAAGTCTATCAGTAATAAATATTTACCCATATTGAGAATACATCCTACTATGCTATGAAATTTTTGGGGTGGTGAAATGATGGTTCTAGAACATGTTGGAGTTTGCTCTAGGTATTATTCAACATGAATCCAGCTGCTCTTAACCATTGCATCTAACAGCCTAACGGTTAGGATTGGTGTTATGGATCCAATTCAAAACTGCTCCATTATAGTAGTAGAGAAAAGTACCACCACTCGGTAGAATCGAAAAAAGAAGACCCAACGGCTAGCATTGTTGGGCTTCGCGAGTCTTGATCCAACGGTCAATACTCAAAGTTATTCGTACATTATATAGTGGTAAGATAAGATAACAAAGACTATCAATAGTATCTTCTAGATGATGGAATGGATTAGAGAATCTAATAACTAGCAGCAATGTTGGGATTCATGGGTCATGAATCAGCAGTCAATATTCAAAGTTGTTCGCACACTATCTATAAAAAATAGTGGTAATATAAGAAAATAAAGACTATCAATAGTATCTTCTCGATGCTAAAATGGAAATGAAAATACAACATCTCACAGTGTTGGGATTCACATCTTGATCCAACTGTCAATATTCAAAGTTATTCGTACACTATATAGTGCTAAGAAAAAAACAGAAACATGTGTTTTGATACCTTTGAATACAAAAAAAATACTCTGGTTTCTTCACAATGTGTATTGGCCTATGGTGTACGTACATTCCTGGTTTTGACCCGAACAGCCAAGGTCATGACCATATTGACATCATATCTCTACTACTATAATGGAGCAGTTTTAATTTGAATTGGATCCATAGCACCAATCCTGACCATAGGGATGTTAGATCTAATGGTTCAGAGCAGCTCGATTCGTGTTGAATAGTACCTACAACAAACTCCACCATGTCCTAGAACCATCATGTCATCACCCCCAAAATTCCATAGCAAAGTAGGTTGTATTCTCAATATGTGTAGATAGTTATTATTAATAGACTTAATTGATGCATTTTGGGGGTGGTGACATGATGGTTCTAGAACATGGTAGAGTTTTCTCTATGTACGTACTATTCAACACGAATCCAGTTGCTCTAAACCATTGGATCTAATATCCCAACGGTTAGGATTGGTGCTATGGATCCAATTCAAAACTCCTCCACTATATATAGTAGTAGAGAGAATACAACCTATTGTGCTATGAAATTTTGGGGGTAGTGACATGATGGTTCTAGAACATGCATGGTAGAGTGTGCTCTAGGGACTATTAAACATGAATCCAGCTTCTCTGAACCATTGATTCTATTGATATAGTCCTCGGTATAATGAATGCTATGGAAAAACCTCAAAACACACTTCTCCATCATACTAGAATCTTCTACCTTGTTTCTCTAGACCATGTTATCAAAAATTTCATGTGTTAGGTAGCTAATAATCTTTAACTTCTATATGGTGATACAAAGTACAAGGACCAAATATACACCCATACTTTATTGATGTTGATCAATTTTATAATTTATTGTTCTTTACCAATTATAATTTTATATAGTGATGATGATATGTCGTACGTCTACTATGTGAGTCTCACGTGCAAGTCACGTGCAACTTACTAGGATAGTTTATGATACAGTTCCCGCATCTGGTAGATTCGTGCATCTTGTTCAACAAGATCCGCTGAAAGTGAGGAGTGCGTTGTTTTCTTTTGTTAAGCAAGTACAAGTCTTACCATTACTACTATCTTAACACTATATGGTGTACGAAAAACTTTGAATATTAATTATTGGATCAAGACTCATGAATCCCAACATTTCCAGCTGTTGGATCTTATTTTCCATTCTAACATCTAGAAGATTCTATTGATAGTCTTCATCAGAATGAAATGCTATATGCACAAACCCCAAAACAGACTTCTCCATCATTCTTGAATCTCCCCCCTTGTTTCTATAGACCATGTTACCAAAATTTGCAAGTATTTGATTTTAGGGTCTTTTGTGCTAAATGTATTAACTTGGATGTATTTTTCATTTTTTTGAGGTCTTTGGTGTAACATGTATACATCCACTTACCATGTTAATTAATTGAAGAATCTCGCTCCCTCAGGACATATAACTTATTAGTCAAAAAACTACCACCACCCGGTAGAATGGAAAAAAGAAGATCCAATGGCTAGCCGTGTTGGGATTGGCGAGTCTTGATCCAATGGTCGATACTCAAAGTTATTCGTACATTATATAGTGGTAAGATAAGATAACAAAGACTATCAATAGTATCTTCTAGATGATGGAATGGATTAGAGGATCCAATAACTAGCAGCAATGTTGGGATTTGCGGTCATGAATCAACGGTCAATAATATTCAAAGTTGTCCGCACACTATATATAAACTAGTAAGTTGCACGTGCCCTGCACTTGAGACTGAGATAATAGACGTCTGACATATCATCACCATATAAAATTGTAATAGGTAAAGGAGAAAAAATATAAATTTGATCAACATCTATAAAGTATGGGTGTATATTTCGTTCTTGTACTTTGTATATCATGTAGAAGTCAACGATTATTAGTTATATAAAAGTTTAAAATTTTGGTAACATGGTCTAGAGAAACGAGGGAGAAGATTCTAGAATGATTGAGACGTGTGTTTTGAGTGTTGTGCATAGCATTCATTGTGATGAAGACTATTAATAGAATCTTCTAGATGCTAGAATGGAAAAGAAGATCCAACGGTTGGAAATGTTGGGATTTGTGAGTCTTGATCCAATGGTCAATATTCAAAGTTATTCGTACACTATATCTCTACTACTACTATAATGGAGCAGTTTTAAATAGGATCCATAACACCAATCCTGACCGTTCGGCTATTAGATCCAGTGGTTCAAAGTAGCTAGATTCGTGTTGAATAGTGATGACCCACAAGTATAGGGGGTGTATCGCAGTATTTTCGAGGGAAGTGAAACCCAATTTATTGATTCGACACAAGGGGAGCCAAAGAATATTTATAAGCCTTAACAACTGAGTTGTCAATTCAGCTGCACCTGGAAACAATCTTGCTCACAACAGTTTATCAGTAGCAACAGTTTTGTAGTAGGAATAGCAAAGTAGCAGCACTAGTAAAGTAATGATAGCAGTCACAAAAGCAGTAAACAGTGGGATTCGAGTGCGGTAGGCATAGGGATGGATGGATGGGCGTTGCATGGACAAGACAATTCACAAAGCAATCAGAACATAGGGCAATTGGAGATAAATAAGATAAAGCATCCAAGTACTAGACAATCCTAGGCATGTGTTCCATATATAGTCATATGTGCTCGCAATGAGAACTTGCACAACATCTTTTGTCCTGCCAGCCCGTTTGCAGCGGGGCCTCAAGAGAACTACTCGCAATTAAGGTGCTCCTTTTAATAGAGCACCGGAGCAAAGCATTAACACTTCGTGAACACATGTGATCCTCACATCAAAGCCATTCTCTTCCGGTTATCCCAATTTCTGTCACTTTGGGGCCATAGGTTCCGGACAACGACGTGTGTATACAACTTGTAGATAAGACCATAAGTAATACTATCATAATGAATCAATAACATGTTCAGATCTAAAATCATGGCACTCGGGCCCTAGTGACAAGCATTAAGCATAACAAGTCGCAACAAAGTCATAAAGTACTAATAAAAGATACTAGGCCCCATGCCCTAACAATTTGATGCCATTACATGAATGATATCATCCAATCCCTACCATCCCCATAGCCTATAGCGGGGGATTACTCAATCATAGATGGGGGAAACATGGATGGTCGATGGAGAAGCGATGGTGATGATGACGACGATGATCTCCTCCAATTCCCCGTCCCGGCAGGGTGCCAGAACGGAGTTTCTGGTGCTGTTTCGTGGAATCTGGTGGTGGCGGCGGAACGGAACTCCTTCTGGAAAAACGTCGAACACCCCGGAGTTTTTAGGTCAGAAGGCTTCTTATAGGCAAAGAGGGAGACCGAGGGGGTGCCTGGGGGCCCACACCATGCCCTGGCACGACCAGGCCTAGCCCGTGCCTGGGGGTGATGTGGCCAGCCCCTGGCCCTTCTCCATCTCGTATTCTGGCTCCGTGAGTCTTCTGGAAAATAGGCACTTTGGCTTTTGTCCTGTCTAATTCTAAAAATATTCATTTTCTGACTTTCCTGGAACTAAAAACAGCAGATAACAGGCAGCTGGCACTGTGGCCTTTGTTAATAGGTTAGTCCAAGAAATCATATGAAAAGTACTCCAAAGTGTGGACAAAACACAAGAAAGGAGATAAAACCAAGCATGGAACATCAAAAATTATAGATACATTTGCAATGTATCAACATCCCCAAGCTTAACTCCTGCTCGTCCTCGAGTAGGTAAGTGATAAAAAGAAAGAATAATTTTTGAGGTGACATGCACCATCAAAGACTTGACCAAAGTACTTGTAAAACATTCAAAGCTGGGATCATAGTACTTCAATCATAACATGAAAGACAAAGTTCTAGGAATAAGACAAAGAAACTATGATGCAACATGAAAAGGCACAAACAAAAGATTCATGAATAACAATGCTTTGCAAGACGTTTGTTTGTTTCACATATAGAAAACATAGCATAATAGCATCCAGCTTGTCGCTCATAGAGTAGCAAATATAAATGCATAGGACACCTTCAAAGTTCATAAGAGTGACTAGATACAAATAGTTTAAAACAAGACTAGTCTTGGGACAATGCACATAGAACTAAGAATGGCCACTATGCTCTCAAAGTAGGTGCATAAAGATAGAAAGTGGAGACTCAATATAATGGTGGAAGAAAGGCCTTTTTATAAAAGGAAGTAGGGATTCAAGTCTCATAAAGAGCTTCCAAAAATTATGGTACTTATAGCTTTCAGCTCTCATTGCCCCTATCATAAGCATCTTGAAGTGGTTAAGGTTAAAGTGAACAAACTATGGTGTACATGCTTGACGAAGTATAAGTTAGAAATCTCATGTCCCTTGAATACGAGGGCCGCTCCTCATGCTTCTCAAGTTTAGTCACCGGTAAGTTCTTGTCATCGTAAGTACATGTGTATCATAGAGAACTGCCAATGGGGTACCCCTTGCCCGATGATACGGAAGAATCCCCATATCAAAATGACAAGGCAAGCAGACAACGAGCATCTCAGCAATCTTCTTATTTACCATGGGAATATGGTGCTTTTTTCTCTCTTTCCTCTTTTCATAATTTTTTTTTTATTTTTTCTCTTTTTTCTCAATATAGGACTCTTTTTTTTATAATAAGAATGCTTCATAGACAACTCATTATGGTTACGCTGTAGGTTTCTACCATGTCAGCATGGATTAGACCAGCGGCCCAGGCGTTTCTCTAACACATATACATAACTCCATGGACTTACAAGCTCCCCTTGCATTTCACACCGACGACATCCATATACAAAAGAGCATGATATCAACTAGGTACAAGTACCAAGTGCAATGTTGAAAGCGTTCCCCATGAAAGCATGGTTCTGCTAATCCCCAACAAATAAGTGCAAGCATATACAACATAGACGACACAATGGTTCAAATTTATTAAGGGAAAGAAAAGTAAAGTGTGCCATCAAGTTCGTGAGAGCTTTAATCACTAGTTTTCTCATAACAAGTTTAATTCAGAAGGTAAACAAAAGCATGAATATACTTGGAATAGCATAAGCTAGTAGGTAGGTATGGTGGACTCTTTGGAATAACTTGGTTTAGGGAGTTGGATGCAGGAGTGGAACTCATACTTGGTTGTGGAGGCTAGCAAAAGACTGGGAGCGACAAACTAAGAGAGCAATAATGGCCATAATCATGTAGAGCGACAAAACATCATTGATCAAAGCATAAAGTGATACTACAAGTTGAAAACTAAAGGATCATAAAGGCTATGGTGACTTTGGATAGTCATAACATGGTGTGAGCATGCGCCAAGTCAACCGAAATAAAGCATCAAAGGAGAATAGCACTATACTATGCTTTAATATGCTAAAACAACGCATGATTCATCCAAGGCACATTAAGCAATATCAATTGTTTATAACAAGTCATGCTACAGAAAAGAATACTAAGCATAAAACCAAAACAATATCAAGCATGGCATGACAAAGCATAGGCCATAGTAAAAAACAAGCTCTCTTTATCGCTTAAGCATGAGCTTTCATACTCTTTTTCAAACCAAACCAAATTATTTGCACACCAATGTATGAAAGTGGAGGTCCAACCAATTTATTCAGCAAACTAAGCAAACCAAGAAAACAAAAACCAAAACAAAAAACGAAAAACGAAAAAGAAGACGCTCCAAGAACAACACAAATGTGCATGAAACAATAAAACTGAAGTGGTTGGAAGAAACCTGAGATTTTTATTGATGAAGAAGGGAATGCCTTGGGCATCCCCAAGCTTTGACGCTTGTAATTCTTGGATATTTCTTGGGGTGACACGCGTGGCATCCCCAAGCTTGAGCTTTAGTCCATCCTTCATCTCATTACTCATTCCTTCCATACACCTGAAATTTTTCCTTCATAAAAAACTTCAACACATCTTTATTAGCAACATTAGTGCACTCAAGATAATAGGTCTTAAGGTTCAGTTCCAACACCAAATAAACTTCCATTAGAACACTAGCTACTGTATCACTTCCCTCAAAAAGCTCAGTTCCCAAAAGAACTCAAAAAGGAACCAACAAGAAGCAAATGCAAATAATGGCAGAAATCTATCAAAACAGACCAGCAGGTAAGACGAATTTTTTCGAAGACCTTATGTTGCTCAAATCAAAAAGTGTTGAACTAACAAACATTAGATAACAACCTGGGGCAGAAGCACAAAAAATCACGCCTCAAAAAGACATTCAGAGATTTTCCACGAATTTTTACGGTGAAGCACATAAATCTGTTTCGGGACAGCAACTTTCCCAATCATTACATCTCTCTCATTAGAGGTTGCTCTTGGCACAAAAATCAAATAAAAAGGATAAGGAGCGGTTATTACTGAAGTAATAACTTTCAAGACTCATCTAAAACTTTTGTTTTATCTCCCAATAAGTACTTTTCTTTAACGCCTTTAAGTTAGGCATACGCAAAACCTAAATTGGATAGAATAGAAGTAAGCAGGGATAATCACGGTGAAAACATTGTTTTGTTCAATGAAATCCTTTTGTTAACAAGGTTGATCAGGTCTTGTTACCAAAATAATTCCATATGAGACAAAACTTTGTATCCCACTAATGATTATGTTACCTCAACCTTGATAGCAATGGTCCCAATCATAATAGTTTCAAATTTTTCTCTTGGTATGGGACAATATATTTCTCGAACTTGAATGCCCTTAACATGTTCAATTGAATTCAAACCAAAAGTCCTTTCAATCTTCTTAGGGAAATAGACAGTATTTCCTTGTCATTCACATTTAAAGTAACCTTTCCTTAATTACAATTAATAACAGCTCCTGTAGTATTAAGAAAAGGTCTCCCAAGAATAATAGACATATTATCATCTTTAGGCATGTCAAGCACAACAAAATCAGTTAATATCAATCAATTATGAGCCACTTGAACAAGTACATCCTCACATATACCAACAGGAACAATGGTGGATTTATCAGCCATTTCCAAAGATATATCAGTTGGTATTAATTTTTCTAGTTGAAGCCTCTTATAGAGAGAGAAAGGCATAACACTAACTCCAGCTCCCAAATCACACAAAGCAGTTCTAACATAACTGTTCTTAATAGAGCAAGGGATAGTTGGAATCCCTGGGTCTCCAAGTTTCTTAGGAACCTTACCATTAAAGGAATAATTAGCAAGCAAAGTAGAAATTTCTACATTAGGGATCTTCCTTTTATTCGAGACAATATCCTTCATATACTTTGAGTAAGGAGGCAATTTAATAGCATCAGTGAAAGGAATTTGCAAGAATAAAGGCTTCATCCACTCACAAAACTTATTATAATGTTCATCTTCCTTTGACTTGTGTTTCTTATCAGGGAAAGGCATAGGGTTTTGGACCCAAGGTTCTCTTTCACTATCATGTTTCTTAGCAATAAAATCTTCTTTGGTGTACTTAGTATTCTTAGTGTGGTTTTCAGATTCTTCTTCAATTTTTTCTTCATTAGGAACTTCATTTTCTTCATTACCACTTTCAGTTTCAGCATCAGAGATAGATATATTATTAGGATCTATAGCAGGTTCAGAGGGTTCTACAATAGTTTTATGTTTCTTTTTCCTTTTCTTACGAGTAGAGCCACTATTTTCAGCTTGTTGAGAATCCTGCTCAATTCTTTTGGGATGCCCCTCAGGATATAGAGGATCCTGGGTAGCAGCTCCACTTCTAGTTCTAATTTCATAAGCATGTTTTTCTTTAGAAGCATTAACTAGCAAGTTGTTTTGCACTTTAACGAGTTGATCTATTTGAGTTTGAACCATTTGAAAGTGTTTAACAATCATTTTAACATCATTAGAGGTTCTTTCCACAATATCTTTCAACTCAACAATAGCTCTAGTGTTTTCTATTAGATGATTTTGCACCCTTTTATTAAAGTTATCTTACTTAACAATAAAGATATTGAATTATTCTAAGCATTGATCAGGAGGTTTAGAGTAAGGGATATCACCTTCATCAAAGTGTTGGAGAGAGTGTACCTCAATAGTGGATGAGTAGGGAATAAGCTTACATAATTCTTCAATAGGAGGTAAATTCTTGACATCTGCAGCTTTAATTCCCTTCCCCTTAAGGCATTTCTTAGCTTCCTTCATCACTTCATCATTTAATTCAATAACTCCTCTCTTCTTTGATGTTGGAATAGGCACAGGAATAGTAGGCTCAGGTATAATTACTTTAGGTATAGCTGGTTCAGGAGGAGTCCAATCTTCATAATTCTTACTTATTTTACCCATTAATTCCTCAGCTTCCTTTGGAGTCCTATTCCTGAAAACACAATCAGCACAACTATCTAGGTATGTCCTAGATTCCTCTGTTAGTCCATTATAAAATATATCAAGAAGCTCATTCTTAGGTAATGGACTTCTAGCTTGTGCATGAATCAAAGCACAAAACCTTGCCCAAGATTCAGGCAATACCTCTTTTTCTCCCTGTTTAAAATCAAAAAGTTCCTACAAAATAGCATGTCTAGCACTAGGAGGAAAATATTTCTGCAGGAAAGTACTAATCAAGCACTCATGGCTATCAATAGATCCAGGAGGTAAATTACTAAACCAAGTTTTAGCTTCTCCTTTCAGTGAAAAGGGGAAAATCTTGGCAACAAAGTAAGTATGCATCTTAACATCATCAGAAAACAAGCCACTCATGGTAGAAAGTTCATTCATATGTGCTACCGCACTTTCATTTTTAGTCCCACAAAAAGGTTCTTTCTCGACAATAGCTATGTAAGATAGATCGAGAGAGAAATCATAATCTTCATCTATAATGTTTATGGGAGAAGCAGCAAAACTAGCAATAGGAGACAATTTGGGTCTAATAGTACGCCTCTCAAGGAGACTCTTAGAAGCGCTCCTATCATGGATGTTTTTACATTCTTTAATAAATTCATCGGTCATATCAACATAACCATCTTCAATATCATAGCTTTCACTAGACTCAGGTCATCTAACAGGTGTGGTAGTGTCTTCATTAGGAGTTTCGGTATTTCCAGCTATAGTTCTAGTAATCGTAGCATCTAGGAAAGGACCTAATGAACCAGTCTTATCAAGCACAGTAGAAGCAGCATCATAAGTATCAGAAGTTTCAGATTCAGCAGTAGTAGCAGTGTGTGTAGCATGTGTATGTGGTGATGTAAGGAACTTACTCATAACAGACGGTGAATCAAGAGCAGCAGAGGTGTTTAGAATCGTACCTATTCTTGTAGTGGATGGTAAAATAGGAACCTTGCCATCACGAGACTTACCCATGATGGATGGATAGCAGCGAACAATAGAGAATCCAAGTGAACTTGATAAATAAAGCTATGCTCCCCGACAACGGCGCCAGAAAATAGTCTTGATGACCCACAAGTATAGGGGGTGTATCGCAGTATTTTCGAGGGAAGTGAAACCACATTTATTGATTCCTCACAAGGGGAGCCAAAGAATATTTATAAGCCTTAACAACTGAGTTATCAATTCAGCTGCACCTGGAAACAATCTTGCTCACAGCAGTTTATCAGTAGCAACAGTTTTGTAGTAGGAATAGCAAAGTAGCAGCAGTAGTAAAGTAAAGACAACAATAACAAAAGCAGTAAACAGTGGGATTCGAGTGCGGTAGGCATAGGGATGGATGGACGGACGTTGCATGGACAAGACAATTCACAAAGCAATCAGAACATAGGGCAATTGCAGATAAATAAGATAAAGCATCCAAGTACTAGACAATCCTAGGCATGTGTTCCATATATCGTCATACGTGCTCGCAATGAGAACTTGCACAACATCTTTTGTCCTGCCAGCCCATTTGCAGCGGGGCCTCAAGGGAACTGCATGCAATTAAGGTGCTCCTTTTAATAGAGCACCAGAGCAAAGCATTAACACTCTGTGAACACATGTGATCCTCACATCAAAGCCATTCCCTTCCGGTTATCCCGATTTCTGTCACTTCGGGGCCATAGGTTCCGGACAACGACGTGTGTATATAACTTGTAGATAAGACCATAAACAATACTATCATAATGAATCAATAACATCCAATCCCTACCATACCCATAGCCTATAGCGGGGGATTACTCACTCATAGATGAGGGAAACATGGATGGGCGATGGAGAAGCGATGATGATGATGATGACGGCGATGATCTCCTCCAATTCCCCGTCCCAGCAGGGTGCCAGAACGGAGTTTCTGGTGCTGTTTCGTGGAATCTGGTTGTGGCGGCGGAGCGGAACTCCTTCTGGAAAAACGTCGAACCCCTGGAGTTTTTAGGTCAGAAGGCTTCTTATAGGCGAAGAGGGAGACCGAGGGGGTGCCTGGGGGCCCACACCATACCGTGGCGCAGCCAGGCCCAGCCCACGCCTGGGGGTGGTGTGGCCAGCCCCTGGCCCTCCTCCGTCTCGTATTCTGGCTCCGTGAGTCTTCTGAAAAAATAGGCACTTTGGCTTTTGTCCCTCATAATTTTCCTCTCTCATAATAATTTTCAGTAGCCTCATGAAGAAACTCAACAATATAACTATCACATAAAGCATGCTTTTCATGATCTACAAGCACTAGAGCTTTATTATAAACACTTTCAAAAGAATCCCTAGGAACATAACATTCATCCTCCTTTAGTAAGCATGGAGGACAATCAAATAATGTGAGGGATAAAGAGTTACTCTCATTAGAAGGTAGGCATGGGTAGCTAATCCATTCTTCCTCCTTTTGTTCATCACTCTCCTCCTCTTTTTCATCAAATGAGATTTCAGGTTCATCAAATTCTTCTTCCGTAGGATCCTGCAAGGCATTAGTCTCTTCCATTTGTGGAAAGCATCTATTAAAATAGTCAAGAATATAACATTTTCATCCTTGTAATTATCAAAGCAAAATTTAAGTATACCATAAACCTCATATTTGTAAGGTGAATCATCAATATTTTCAAGCAAACTAGCAAGTTCAAAAGCACCCTTCCAAGCAATAAAATTTTCAATTTGTTCCGCATCATAAAAGTCATAAATTCCTTTAGCATAAGAAGGTATGGTATCATTATCATTATACTCACATTGAAAAGGGAGGTGTTTATACCTCTTTTTGCAACGAGATTCATCACAGCAATAAGTAACATTATAAGTAGAGCACACGTTTCTAGCAATGGTATATAATCTATCAATTTGTTCCCATAAGTGTTTCCCTTTTTGTGACAAGCGGTGTTCCTTATAATAATATTTTTGATCTTCCGTGAACCCACCTTGACAAGCGGGGGATTACTCACTCATAGATGGGGGAAACATGGATGGTCGATGGAGATGATGGTGGAAATCGATGGTGATGGCTCCGGGGGCACTTCCCTGTCCCGGCAGGGTGCCGGAACAGAGACTTCTGTCCCCTGAATCTCCCCTTCGGTGGTGGCGGCATGTCGAACTTCTTCTGGAAAAACGTCGAACCCCCAAAGTTTTTAGGTCAGAAGGCTTCTTATAGGCGAAGAGGGAGACTGAGGGGGTGCCTGGGGATACCACACCATGCCCTGGCGCGGCCAGACCTAGCCCGCGCCTGGGGGGTGTGGCCAGCCCCTGTCCCTCCTCCGTCTCGTATTCTGGCTCCTGGAGTGTTCTAGAAAAATAGGCACTTTGGCTTTTGTCCCGTCCAATTCCGAGAATATTCATTTTCTGACTTTCCTGGAACCAAAAACAGCAGAAAATAGGCAGCTGGCACTGTGGCTCTTGTTAATAGGTTAGTCCAAGAAATCATATGAAAAGTACTCCAAAGTGTGGACAAAACACAAGAAAGGAGATAAAACCAAGCATGGAACATCAAAAATTATAGATACATTTGCAATGTATCAAATAGTACCTAGAGTAAACTCCACCATGCATGTTCTAGAACCATCATGTAACCACCACCAAAATTTCATAGCACAGTACATTGTATTCTCAATATGTGTAGATAGTTATTTATTAATAGACTTATTAATGTATGCATTTTTTCTCTAACAAGACTTAAAGTATGATGCTTCTAGAACATGGTGGAGTTTCTCTAGGTACTGTTCAACACGAATCTAGTTGCTCTGAACTATTGGATCTTATAGCCCAATGGTCAGGATTGGTGATATGTATCCAATTCAAAACTGCTCCATTATAATAGTTAGAGATAATGGACTAGTTTTGAATTGGATCCATAGGACCAATCGTGACTATTGGTGTGACACCCCCGGGATTAGGGTTAAACAAATCCAGACCTTAGCCTGACATAAGCTTAACTTAGACCTCAAGGATATCCAGTGAGAAAACGGTAACACAATAGTAACCTTGCGACACAAAAATAAATTAAAGCAAGCTCATAACTGAGCGAAGAACCAAAATATTACAAGCGAGGTCACTGACCACAAACATCAAACAATGGAAGGCAAATTATGCAATTAAGTATAGCAAACTTAACAAATGGCCTAAGAGTCCTGAAGCATAACGATGACATCCCAGCCCATAGATTCCAGGCTGCCGACCGGGAACCCCAAGCTACTCGTTGATGTCGATGTCGTACGGAACGCGTCTTCAAGGGAGCACTTACTCTAAAAGTATCAACAAAGCAAGGGTGAGTACAGGGTGTACTCCGCAAGACTTATGGCTGGTGGGGTTATTTTGCATAAAGCCATCTTTGTTTAGAAAAGAAGAGGGAGAAGAAGCTCTTCTAATCAGAATATTTGAAAAGGGGATAAGAGAGCGATATCTCCGAAGAATTGTTCATCATCTTGATATCCACCAAAGTAATCCTCATCTCACAACTAGGATCACCCCCTCGTACCCAAGAGGAAGCATCCTTAAGCACACGTTGATCTTCAAAGTTTTACAATTAGGTTATCATTCTCTATGATCTTAGAATTCGGTCACCAAGCATTCATAATCGTGAACATGGCTTTTCAAAAAGATTTAACCCTGCAGGGGTGTACAACTTTACCCACACGTACCAACCGACTCTTAATGCAACTAGATAAGCCCTCTTCCTTGGAAGGCCGGCAGAGGGTGGTTGGACACGACCTTTACCTTGCTTTCGCCGAGACCATGAGTCACGCCCTAAGGATGGTTCATCCATAACGGGTCAAATCCCGAAGTCGGTCCCTAGAGATGTGGGCGAGGTTAGTTTACCAGGGGCGCCATCTACCCCAAGCAACCCCGGCCACGCTTACCAACCTGTATGAATGCACCTCCTTCACCTCCTCTTTCGAATACATTTTCTACTAGGCAAGTTAGTTACTCGTGAGGTTTTCCAGGCCCCGTGTGACTATACGCTCGTCTCGGTTCCAAAGTCAAGAACTCAGGTCCTAGTAGTGGCGAGCATGGGCTACAAAAACCACATCCCATCGTGGCCTCCCATACAAGCCTTAGCATGGTTAACCTTTACCACTGATCTTACCTCATCAGTATACCTCGTTCTCCTATCATACTATATTCTCTACATTTGGTACATCATCTGGATGAACCAGCATCGCCAGCTAAGCATGGGTAAGCAATACACATATATAAGCTCTAGCATTGCACACAAGCCAAACCTAGTTATGCTAGGAGAAGTGGATCAGGTAATATAAGCTCAAAGGGATTAATGAAACGGATAGGATACTCTATCTATCGACAAAAGACCACCGTGGAATAGTATGCATCATGGCGAGAAGTAAAATACTTTGAAAGCATGGGATTATTTTATGTGTGGGGCTATGCTTGCCTTGTTTGTTGATGCCCAGATATAGATCTTCGGGAGCCTTGTACTTGACTTGATTACAGTTGGTCAAGTATTGTTCTTCAATCTTCGATGGTGTTGATCTCGGTCTTCGATCTCGATCTCGATATCGTATTCTACCGAGGAAGAACCAAACACCAGAAAGAAAGGGAAACAGTCAACACATGGCATCAATGCAATGCTCAAGCAAGGATGATGATATGACAAGTTAAATAGATCTTAAATGAAACCCTAGGGCATGCTTGAGTATTTTAAACAGGGTCCGAAGGGTACAAACCCTAGAAAAGGGGAACCCCGAAACACCTGTGAGGGGTTGATTTAGTTCTCTAATTAAACTTGTCATTTAAGTTGCTTATCAATGCATGATTGTAGTTTAAACAGATAGGTCTCATTTTTCTGAACATTTTGATATATTATACATATTTTTTCTAACTTATAAATAATTTGTTATTGAATTTATAAGATTACAACAATTTTTGGAATTATTAAAAACAATTTAAAACCTTTACTTCGTCATTATGACACAGGGCTGACGTCACAGACAAGGAGGGGCTAATTTTCACCGGGGCTTGGGCTAGCCTCTATGGCTGACCTATGGGCCATGGGCCACGTCATCGGCCACGGTGGAAGAGCTTGGTCGACGGACCCGCGGGCCACGTCATCTGGTCGTTGACCGGTGTACGGCAATCACCGCCGGCGATCTAGGCCAAGCTAGGAAGCGCGGAATGGTGCTTTGGAACAAGCGCGGCAAGGTGGTTCGAACGAGGGTGGCGCCGCTGGGTTGTGGTCACCGGAGGCGTGGCTGCAACGGTGTCTGACGGCAGTGGGCGGCGGCGCGCGACACGGGGGTGAAGCAAAGCGAGAGGTAGACAGAGGGGTGGTCCCTAGGGACCAGAAGCTCACCGGGAAGCGATTGACGGGGTCGGGAAGGCCAGGGGCGGTCAGGAGCTACCGAAATTGATGACGAACGTGGCAGAGGTCGGCGGAGTCCGAGGGGTCAATTGAGTCATCTCGGGCCACTCTAGCTGGGGATAAGTGGGGAAAAAGAGCAAGGCGAGCTCATAGATCACCATGGTGGTCTCAGAAAGGTGAAGGGTGGACGGGAACGATGGGGCACCGGAGCTCCTGTGAGCTAGGGTTCCGGCCAGAGAGAAATTGGGGAGAGGAAGGAAGCTAGGTCTTATCCGGCGGCGGGAGGGGTACTTGTAGACATCGTCCAGGTCGGTAGCGCGCATCTCTTTGCAGCGGGCATCACGACGAGGCGGGGACGGCACCGGCGTCGACACGCAACAGCTTCACTTGTCACCGTCCTTCTGTCGGGAGGAAGAAGAAAAGGAAAATAAGAGTGAATAGGTACGGGCCGGTGTTGGGCCATGGTGGGCTGCTGGCGGCGATAGGTAGGGAGATGGCGGACTGGGCTGCGGTGTAGTTTGGTTAAAAGCATTTTTTTCTAGCAAAAACCTTTTTCTATTATGATTCTCTTATTCAGTTTGTATTTTCAGTTTGAAACCTGTTTTGATTATTTCAAAAATTACCAGAAGGTTTGTAAGATATGTAAAACACTCAGGGCCCTTGGAGTCAATTTGCGCTCCCAACATTTTTTAGTTTTCGAAATTCAAACTACTTTGAATGTGTTTAAGAGAGAGAGGGAAAATAGCTAGGGTTCAGGGTTTTACTTATTTTCTTTGCATGCATTTTAAAATATGATGCTCATGAATGCACAAACCCTAATTAATATTAGCTAAAACTAGGGTGTTACAGCTCTATCCCCCTTACTAGAATCTCGACGTAAGATTCCGCAGGTAGGAAGAAGGAAGAAAACAGGGTCACTTCTAAGGATAAGAAGGAAGCACACTAACAACACACAGAGTATCTCATGGTCAACTCGTGAAAGAGTGTTCAGGAACAACTCTGAGATGACGAATCATGAAACACATCAAGGTAACGGAAGAAACAGGAGGAAATGGTTTCAAGTTGGTAGATAGCTGGTCTTCATAAGGATTGAGACCATGGAGTTTCAGAAGGATTTAAGCTTCTAAAAGGGAAAGCTTACAACAGAGAGAACATGACCACAGACTTCAAGAGATGAACCTCTACTAAATGGCTTAAGTAGATCTTCTAGAGATACAGAGATACGGATAGCCAAACTGTGAACTACTTTTGATACAGAAGGATCACTCTTTGTTCAACAGAAGGTTAAGACAGAAAGGTGTTTTACGGCAAGGACTCATAAGAGTCACAAGGAACATGTAACAAGAGGAACCATTGATTACCAAAATCATAGTCACTCTTCGAACATGATTGAAAAACGAAGGAAACTCTGTATTCATCCAGGTTTATCAAAATCTTTTCCATAGATCGTGATATCACTTTACACTACTAGATGAATAGGTAAGAAGATTCCTGATACACGAGGAAAAAGAAACTTCATTCTCAGACTTCAGTTACTTGGCACAAGGGGAGGCTTGCCAACATAAAAGGGTATGGAGGATCGACCGAGAGACATTTAGCAACACTACTTTAAATGTTATCCTTGATGTTCGAGTCGTGAAACATCAAGTAAAGATCGGACTTCGGAGACAAAGGAAACCATGAGCATAACTTCTATAATAAATCATAGAGGAAGCCTCATGAAAAGTGGTTGTTATTTGCTGATTCAAGGGAATATGACAACAGACATTCCGACTAATTGTGCCAACCATTACATCAATCATGTCGGACTTACATAGAAACCTATGCCAAAACCTTGAGGAACACCAACCATATATCTGCTTGAGATTCAGATTTGGTTAAGTGGAATGATACTTCAGACTCAGCATGTCCGAATAGATAGTTTGCAACATTTACCGTAAAGGTAAAGTTACTGGATTCTCAAGACATGGACTACAGTGTCAAGCTCCAAAATACTAAGCTAAATTTCTAGACTCATGTATTAGCAACTTGTCTAAGGACAACTGCTCATACATCGAGTATTTGCAACAAAATACAACTGTGTCCTTAAGATACGGAGTTAACTCTACTCTAATCCACGACGACATCTTTCAACATTTGCATGTGAATCAGAGAAGGTCACTTCTAACATCAAAAACACATACTTCGAGATAACCCGAAGATGGTTCTCAAAAGTTTTCCAACATTAATGCCAAATGTTCCATATGAATCTAGTCTGACATGGAGAAAATAAGGATGTTGTCGATGGGCTCAACAATAAACTTATCGAGATACTCCAGGGAGATGGACTCATATGTTGTATGAACAAGACAAAACTATTGGTCAGACCAACGGTTATGAGGATGTACTCAAGTGACACATCACGAGTAGCAACATCATCAAGATAGTCCTTGCAACTGAGTTTGATGTGACAATAACCCAAATCAAATCAAATGCGGGGGAAGATAACATATCCACAAAGGAAACACTATCTTTCTTCAACACAAACGAAACTAGACATCCTTTAAGATGAACTAGGTTGGATAGAACTTTTGTCTTACAACTCTCCAAGTTGTTGTTTAAGCTCAACCAACTAGTTCAAGGGCATCCAGCATGGATCCGTGGAGAAAGGAGCAGTTCAGCGAACTAGCTTTCTCAAGAACTTGACAAACACGGTCACGTGGCAACATGGCAATACTTCTAGTAGACATCCAGAATATCACGAACCACTGATATGTCACTTAGTTCGAGAGGAAACTGGCTTGGTAAGGCAAGAAGACATAGTCTCAGAGCTTCGGCATGAGCCTAGCTCTTTGACCGAAGAGAGTGTACCAGAGTAGAGGACTTGGTAGCACAACCATCCTTAGGTTAGTGATAGGGTTAACCAATCATGCTAAGAATGACAAACATGTCCTTAGGGTTCAAAGCAATATTAATTACTAAGAATCTCAAATGACCACATTATTATGCACACGCATCATTCTCGAGCACGAACGCTCGGAGGAAGGGTGGGTAAATATGTGTAAAAGCATCACTTCATTAAGAGGGTGGTGAAACTCAGCACGACCTCATAATATATAAGGGTGTGATACTTTAAGATAGAGCAGACAGAAGACAGTTAGTGCCTTTTTATCTGCGAATTACAACACTTTGACCTGGTCCTAGATATGACAAGGTACTGGAGTTTGTTTCTCCTGACATCCCAAAATGGTTTGTCATGATGGACCACAAGAGTATATTGCATCGGAAGACACCAATGCACATTACTACTTGGCTACCAACTGATAGACAAAGGTCGGAAACAACAAGGGGAAAAGGAACATGCTCAGGATAGAATCCCGAGATGTGGATGCATAAATTATCAATCTTCCAAAAGTCATAGCTAGTGGGCAGAGTCACGAGTATTAATGCGAGACTCACGAGGAGTACTCTTATTGTGATCTATTTGGGTCCATTAAAGAACATCTGCCATAGCTAGTGGTAGGGGAAGTCCTTGATTGTCACAAGTTAATAGCGACAAAGACCACAAGCTTGAAGGCCAGAATGGTAGTACCAGCCATCCTGAGGTAATGTGTGAACATTTACAACAGGGGACAAAGGAATGGACCTTGGGTTAAAGATCAGCTTCATGTACGAGATTCACAGCCCTTGAATCTAGCACAATCTGGGATCTTCGGTTCAAGTCCAGAGGTTAAAACCCAAGAAGGAAGTAACTACTACTTGAGTGACACATCATACACTACAAGGAAGCAATCACGAGGCAACTTCCAAGAGAAGGAACACCTTCTGAAATACCCACCAAATAAAAATGAGGCATACAAGGTGAAAGGAAACCTCGAAGCCTAGAACAGAACACTATGGATCCTAAAAAATAATATTGTGGGTCCATAAGGTAGAGAGATCATGATGGAAAGGAATCCCTTGGACGAAGCAGAGAAAAAGGGACACAAGGAATTCACAATGGACGCAACTCTAGAGAACTCAACACTAAGTCAACTGGCTGAGAAACGACAAGCCCAGAAGGCACCTAAGCTTTGAAAGACTAGAAGAGATATCAAAACTTTTCAAAAACAACACCAGATAAGATGACCTAGAGTTAGAGCGATATTAGATGAGGAGCAAAAGAAGCATAGTAGAGTTTTCGCAAATACTTTTCCTCTTTGAAATAGTTTTCACAAGCACTAGACTCAACATCGACCAATAGCAAAGTTTTCCTACGGTCGGTACTGCTCTGGTACCAAGACCTGTGACACCCCCGGGACCAGGGTTAAACAAATACAGACCTTAGCCTGACATAATCTGAACTTAGACCTCAAGGATATCCAATGAGAAAACGGTAACACAACAGTAACCCTGCGACACAAAAAATTATTACAGCAAGCTCATAACTGAGCGAAGAACCAAAATATTACAAGCAGAGGTCATTGACCACAAACATCAAACAACAGAAGGAAAATTATGCTATTAAGTATAGCAAACTTAACAAATGTCCTAAGAGGCTTGAAGCATAATGATGACGTCCCGGGCCATAGATTCCAGGCTGCCGGTCGGGAACCCCAAGCTACTTGTCGGTGTCGATGTCATACGGAACACGTCTTCAAGGGAGCACTTACTATGAAAGTATCAACAAAGCAAGGGTGAGTACAGGGTGTACTCTGCAAGACTTATGGCTGGCGGGGTTATTTTGCATAAAGCCATATTTATTTATAAAAGAAGAGGGAGAAGAAGCTCGTCTAATTAGAATATTTTAAAAGGGGATAAGAGAGCAACATCTCCGAAGAATTGATCATCATCATCTTGATATCCACCAAAGTAATCCTCATCTCACAACTAGGATCACCCCCTTGTACCCAAGAGGAAGCATCCTTAATCCCATGTTGATCTGCCAAGTTTTACAATTAGGTTATCGTTCTCTATGATCTTAGAATTCGGTCACCAAGCGTTCATAAACCGTGAACACGGCTTTTCGAAAAGATTTAACCCTGCAGTGGTGTACAACTTTACCCACATGTACCAACTGACTCTTAATGCCACTAGATAAGCCCTCTTCCTTGGAAGACCGGCAGAGGGTGGTTGGACACGACCTTTACCTTGCTTTCGCCGAGACCATGAGTCACGCCCTAAGGATGGTTCCTCCGTAACGGGTCAAATCCCGAAGTTGGTCCCTAGAGATGTGGGTGAGGTTGGTTAACCAGGGGCTCCATCTACCCCAAGCAACCCCGTCCACGCTTACCTATCTGTATGAATGCACCTCCTTCACCTCCTCTTTCGAAAACATTTTCTATGTATATGTCGAATGGAACGCTGAACTATATGACTCATGGAATCTACTAGGCAAGTTAGTTACTCGTGAGGTTTTCCAGGCCCCGTGTGGCTGTACGCTCGTCTTGGTTCCAAAATCAATAACTCAGGTCCTAGTAGTGGAGAGCATGGGACTACGAAAACCACATCCCATCGTGGCCTCCCATACAAGCCTTTACATGTTTAACCTTTACCACTGATCTTACCTCATCAGTATACCTCGTTCTCCTGTCATACTAGATTCTCTGCATTTGGTACATCATCTGGATGAACCAGCACCGATAGCTAAGCATGGGTAAGCAAGACACATATATAAGCTCTAGTGTTGCACACAAGCCAAACCTAGTTATGCTAGGAGCAGTGGATTAGGTAATATAAGTTCAAAGGGACTAATGCAACGAATAGGATACTCTATCTATCGACAAAATACCACCGTGGAATCTTATGCATCATGGCGAGAAGTAAAATACTTTGAAATCATGGGATTCTTTTATGTGTGGGGCTATGCTTGCCTTGTTTGTTGATGCCCAAATATAGATCTTCGGGAGCCTTGTACTTGACTTGATTACTGTTGGTCAAGTATTGTTCTTCAAGCTTCGATGGTGTTGATCTCAGTATTCGATCTTGATCTCGATATCATATTCTACCGAGGAAGAACCAAACACCAGAAAGAAAGGGAAACAATCAACACATGGCTTCGATGCAATGCTCAAGCAAGGATGATGATATGACAAGTTAAATAGATCTTAAATGAAACCCTAGGGCATGCTTGAGTATTTTAAACAGGGTCCGAAGGGTACAAACCCTAGAACAGGGGAACCCCAGAACACCTGTAAGGGGTTGATTTAGTTCTCTAATTAAACTTGTCATTTAAGTTGCTTATCAATGCATGATTGTAGTTTAAACAGATAGATCTCATTTTTCTGAACATTTTGATATATTATACATATTTTTTCTGACTTATAAATAATTAGATATTGAATTTATAAGATTATAACAATTTCTAGAATTATTAAAAACAATTTAAAACCTTTACTTCGTCATTATGACACAGGGCTGATGTCACAGACGAGGAGGGGCTGATTTTCACCGGGGCTTGGGCTAACCTCTATGGCTGACTTGTGGGCCACGTCATCGGCCACGGTGGCAGAGCTTGGTCGACGGACCCGCGGGCCACGTCATATGGCCGTTGACCGACGGACGGCGATCACTGCCGGTGATCTAGGCCAAGCTAGGAAGCATGGAATGGTGCTTCGGAACAAGCGCGACAGAGTGGTTCGAACTAGGGCGACGCCGCTGGGTGGTGGTCACCGGAGGCGTGGCTGCGATGGTGTCTGACAGCGACGGGCGGCGACGCGTGACGCGGGGGCGAACCAAAGCGAGAGGCAGACAGAGGGGTTGCCCCTAGGGACCAGAAGATCAACGGGAAGCGATTGACGGGGTCGGGAAGGCCAGGGGCGGTCGCTACCTACCGAAATCGATGACGTACGCGGCGGAGGTCGGCGGAGTTCGAGGGGTCAATTGGGTCGTCTCGGGCCACTCCAGCTGGGGATAAGTGGGGCAAAAGAGCAAGGCGAGCTCACAGATCACCATGGTGGTCTTAGAAAGGTGAGGGGTGGTGGACGGGAACGACGGGGCACCGGAGCTCCTGTGAGCTAGGGTTCCGGCCAGAGAGAAATTGGGGAGAGGAAGGAAGCTAGGGCTTATCCGGTGGCGGGAGGGGTACTTGTAGATGTCGTCCAGGTCGGTACCACGCATCTCTTCGCAGTGGACATCACGCAACAGCTTCACTCGTCCCCGTCCTTCTGTCAGGAGGAAGAAGAAAAGGAAAAGAAGAGCGAAGAGGTACGGGCCGGTGCTGTGCCATGGTGGGCTGCTGGCGGTGATAGGTAGGGAGATGGCGGACTGGGTTGCGGCCTAGTTTGGTTAAAAGCATTTTTTCTATCAAAAACCTTTTTCTATTATGTTTCTCTTATTTAGTTTGTATTTTCAGTTTGAAACCTATTTTGATTATTTCAAAAATTACCAGAAGGTTTGTAAGATGTGTAAAACACTCAGGGCCCTTGTAGTCAATTTGGGCTCCCACATTTTGTAGTTTTCGAAATTCAAACTACTTTGATTGTGTTTGAGAGAGAGAGGGAAAATAGCTAGGGTTTAGGGTTTTACTTATTTTCTTTGCATGCATTTTAAAAGATGATGCTCATGAATGCACAAACAAACCCTAATTATTATTAGCTAAAACTGGGGTGTTACAGCTAGGCTGTTAGATCCAATGGTTCAGAGCAGCTGGATTCGTGTTGAATAGTACCTAGAGCAAACTCCACCATGTTCTAGAACCATCATGTCACCACCCCTAAAATTTCATAGAAAGTAGGTTGTATTCTCAATATGTGTAGATATATTATTAATAGACTTAATGTATCCATTTTTTCTCTAACAAGACTATTGGTTAATAACAACTTAATGTTTGTTAAATCACATTTCATACAGTATATACGTGTGTGGCACGTGCCTTTTACTAGTAGTGGTAAGATAAGAAAAGAAAGACTATCAATAGTATCTTCTCGATGCTAAAATGGAAATAATGAGGATTGAATGTCTGACAATGTTGGGATTCACGTCTTGATCCAACGGTCAATATTCAAAGTTATTCATACACTATCTAGTGCTAAGAAAAAATGAGAAACATGTGTTTTGACACCTTTGAATACAAAAAAATGCTCTCGCTGCTTCACAATGCGTATTGGCCTATGGTGTATGAACATTCCTAGTTTCGACCCGAATAGCCAAGGGCATGACCATATTGACATCATATATAGTTTATGATACAGTACCTACATCTGGTAGATTCGTGCATCTTCTTCAATAAGATCTGCTGAAAGTGAGAAGTGGGATGTTTTCTTTTGTTAAGCAAGTACTAGTCTTACCATTACCACTATCTTAACACTATATGGTGTACAAAAAACTTTGAATATTAATTGTTGGATCAAGACTCACGAATCCCAACATTTCCAGCCGTTGGATCTTCTTTTCCATTCTAGCATCCAGAAGATTCTATTGATAATCTTCATCACAATGAAATACTATGCACAAACCTCAAAACACACTTCTCCATCATTCTAGAATCTTCCCCCTCGTTTCTATAGACCATGTTACCAAAATTTTCAAGCATTTGATTTTAGTGTCCTTTGTGCTAAATGTAAGGGCTTGGATGTATTTTTTGTTTTTTGGGGTCCTTGGTGTAACATGTACACATCCACTTATCGTGTTAATTAATTGAAGAATCTCGCTCCCTTGGGACATACCTTAGTCAAAAAAAGTACCACCACCCGTTTTTCAGAAAAAGTGGGGACCATGTTTTCTTACAATTCCATAGTCTTAGCACATTTCAAGATTCCCTAGCAAACTGTGCCCACTTAAATAAATTTATGTCGATTTAAATAAATTAGGTCAAATTTGAACTACAAGTAAGCATGGTAGATTCCTCATGAATTTTCCTAACATCGTCTGAAGAGACCTATGATATCTATATATCAAGACTTAAGTTCCGGGATGGAGTACTAAACACTAGTAGTACCTGCATCCAAGGCTCAAGGCCTATTTTTTTGAAAAGTCAAACTATGCAAAGTTTGACCAAGTTTGTAGAAAAATATATTAATATTTACAACATGAAATACATACCCTTTGATACATCATGAAACATATATTCACATGGTATCTACTAATATCATATAATAGTTCTTGATATTTTTTTAGAAGTTTGGTCAAACTTTTCGTAGCTTGACTTATAAAAAATCCTTAGGCCCTGTTTGGAACAAAGGAAAATCATAGGATTTTTGGAGGATAGGATTCCTATAGGAAAAAATCATATGGTGTCATTTGGAACAAAGGAATAGGAATCTAAGATTCCTTTGAAATTCCTATGGTATAGGCTATTTCATAGGAATTTTCTAGGAAAAATAACATGAGGTCTAACCTCATGTTTCATCTCCTTATGTCTACAATTCATGTGGTTTTCCTGTGTGACATCCAAACGACACCCTAAAAAGTTTCCTTTGGTATTGATTCCTGTAGGAATTGAGCATACATGATATCTTAATTCCTACATTTTTCTATTCCTATGTTTTGCATTCCTGCATTCCAAACAGGGCCTTAAGCTTTGGGACGGAGGTACTAGTGAGATGAGGGAAAAAATCGAAGAGTAAGAGGAGCTCGGAGAATAAAAGGGAGGTAGGGCGGGAGCGCAGCGTGATAGTGCACTTGAAGGCGGTGCAATGTTAGAGCAGAATTATGATGTTTTCCTGACATGAGGTACTATAGCCTTTACAGCGTATACACTCTAGTAAATTTCAGGACTTATGTGCACTCAAGGCAAAACAAATTTATTTTTTCGCTCCCAGTCGCTGCCTCACCATCCATCTCAGCACTCCCTCGTCCACAATGCTATGCATGTTTGTCTTGGTACGGCGGCTCAGCTATGTCTCGAGTGTGTGCATTGGTGTACATAGGAAGGAGCCGGGCATTGGTAGCAAAAATTAGTAGAATTCAAACTTTTGATTTTTTTTCTCTTCCTTTCCAAGCATCGGGAATGACGTTTATTCAAAGGATGACCATATTGACATCATATCTCTATCTCTACTATTGTAATGGAGCAGTTTTCAATTGGATCTTTAGCACCAATCCTGACCATTGGGCTGTTAGATCTAATGGTTCAGAGCACCTGGATTCGTGTTGAATAGTAAGTAGATCAAACTCCACCATGTTCTAGAACCATCATGTCACCACCATTAAAATATCATAGCATAGTAGGCTGTATTCTCTCTACTACTACAATGGAGCAATTTTGAATTGGATCCATAGAACCAATCCTGACCGTTGGGCAGTTAGATCCAATGGTTTAGAGAAGCTAGATTTGTGTTGAATAGTACCTAGAGCAAACTCCAACATGTTCTAGATGAAGGGAATATGCCCGAGAGGCAATAATAAAGTGGTTATTATCTTATTCCATGTTTATGATAAATGTTTATTTTGCATGCTATAATTGTATTGATCGGAAACATCAATACATGTGTTTTTAATAAACAAAAAGGGTTCCTAGTTATGCCTCTCTTATAGACTAGCTCGTTGATTAACAAGATGATCAAGGTTTCCTGATCATGGACATTGGATGTTGTTAATAACGAGGTCACAACATTGGTGGAATGATGTGATGAACATTCATCCAAAGTATAGCATTACGATCAAGTCATTATGTTTATATTGCTATAACATCATACGAAGTAATCTTTATCCTTAGACCATGAGATCATGTTAATTGCTAACACCGGAAGAATATCTTGATAACATCAAACGTCACACCGTAACAGGGTGACTATAAAGATGGGTTCAGTGCTACGAAGGTGTTATGTTGAGGCTCATGGATCAAGAGTGAAATTTGTCAATCCCGATGATGGATAGATATACTCTGGGCCCTCTCGGTGATATCACATTAAGATAACTTGCAAGCAAGTGATGTGATCACTAGAATGTTATATCACGGGAACGAGAAAAGAGTGCATGTCGGCAACGAGATAAAACTAGTTATGGAGATACCGATGATCAAATCTCAGACATGTAATATATCGCGAGACAAAGGGATTTAGTTACAAGCATTAAAGGTTCTCATGATCACAGAAGTCATCATTGAATATGCAGGAGTCAGTATGGATCTCCAGGTCCCGCTTCTGATTATTGATCTGAGAGGAGTCTCAATCATGTATGCATTATTCACGAACCATAGGCTGACACACTTAAGAGTTACCAGACACCATTTTGGAGCACATATGTTTCAAATGAAAGAATTGCAAAGCGCATGAATTGTTTCGATAGAAACCAGAAATTGTTTCGGGTGAAATTGCAAAAAGTGGTTCTGTGATATTGAAATATTGCAAGGGGGTATATGTGAATGTTTGTTAATTAAAGTAATTAACAAAATTCTGAATAAATTTAATAAAAGAGTTTTATTAAATGAGAGAGCATTAAACTTGGAGAATTTTAATGCATTTAAAGTAGGGACTTTAAAGGGGAATGTGAAGAGGCATTTTAATGTGGAGGGGTTGCCACCACATGAATGGGGGAGGTGAGGAGTAACCCCCCATGCGCCGGCCATGAAGGAGGGGCACCCCCCTCCTCCTATAAAAGGCCACCCTCTTCCTCCTTCTTCCTCACACCTCCTTGTGAAGGATCTCTCTCCCCCTCTAGAATTATTCCCCCATGGTCTCGGATTAGCGAGATACATGTTCCCGGTGGCATTTCATCTGGAAGGAGTTGCTACTTCCGCTGGATCGCTGGAGCGAGGAGGTGGAGGTTGTCCGGTGGCTTGAACGTGTGTGCGAGTACGGATGCGCTGCTGAGTTGCGGCGCTCGGACTTCCACTCGATCTTGAGATTGGCAAGTGTATGACTACATCAACCACGAGTTCCTACTCGTTAAAAAAACTCGTTGTCTTCGAGGGTAAGTTCTCGATGGATGTATGTCCACCCGTTGCTCTGTACCTAGTAGATAGATCTTGGCGTATAGTTCTCATCGTAGGAAATTTTTTGTTTTCTATGCTGCGGACCCAACAGTGGTATCAGAGCCTGATCTATGCGTAGGTGCTTTGCATGGGTAGTACACATATGTTTATATGTGGGCGATGATGATCATGTTATTGCATCTTCTATGTATTTTGGATATTGGTGGCATAGTGGGATGAAGCGGCCCAGACCAACCTTACATGTCATCGTACATGAGACCAGTTCCACGACTGACATGCAACTTGTTTTGCATAAATGGCTGGCGGGTGTCTGTCTCTCCTACTATAGTCAATATCTTATTTACAACGAGTTGCTAATAACTTGATTATCCTCGTTTTGGTTCATGTTCGTAGGTAAGAATGGTTCTATCTCCGAAAGCCCTAAGCCATGTAAAACTTGCAATTGATAAATTAGAGGCGTCTAGTTTAGATCGTTGCTGGGCTAGTGTCTTGATATGGTATTGTTGTAAGTAGATGTATGATAGATACTGTTACAACACATTCAACGTGTAAGTTCCATAGACCTTGGCCTTACACACAAAGGAATGATAGAGATCATACCACGATGCATATGATAGAGATCAAATGCATGGACCATATCATCCCACTTTACACATTAGATGTTTGCATCTTACATTGCTAGTTTGGCATTTTAGTAGCATTATAAGATGATCCCTCATTTAAATATCAAGATAAAATGTGTTCTTCCTTAAGTATGCACCGTTTTATGGATCATGTTTCGAGACATCACGTGATGATCGGGTGTACTCGACTCTACGCTTTCATACAAACGGGTGTAAGACAGTTTTACACATGCGAGTACTAAGGTTCTTACTTGGCGAGCCTAGCATGTATAGACATGGCCTCGGAACACGGACCGAAAGGTTAAGCATGAGTCATATAGTTGATATGATGCCCATATTGATGCTCGCCTTTGAAGCTACATCAACTCACGTGATGATCGGACTTGGTGTAGTGGATTTGGTTCATGTAATCACCAAAAAGGCACGAGGATGTCGTTTTTGAGTGGGAGTTCATTTCTAATTTGGATTAGTCGAACTAAATTTGTCATAAACTAAATCAAAGTGAATTTGCATAATTTTTTGTAGTCACTGGCGTCTGTTCACTACCTTATGCTTAGTTTTAATTGAGATAATAGAACTATATAATTCTGGATATTTACTTCACAAACTGGTATCATATTGTTTTGAATGTCAATTTAAAGTTTATAAGTCCTATTGCAAACTTTCAGCAAACTCTATTTACTCCATGAAGTTTAATAAGAAGTATTAAATCAAGAGTAAGAATTCCAATGTTAGTATCTAAAGTATCATGTTTGCCTCCATGATTATTGATATTCAAAAGTTGTTTTAATATCAAGATTATATAGGAGCTGGAAATTGTTTCAGAAACCATCATGTGTGAAAGATAGTGCGATATCTGAAACAATGTTTTTGGTTGCATTATGATAGAGTATAATTTAGCAAAATACATGTTCTCATATTGTATGAGAATTTGTGAAGGATGGAGGTGCTAGACATCCGGATCTCCCAAAAATGTTTTTGGGAACTAAAATTATACTCGTCATTCTTCCTTATAGGCTATAGTAGCTTGATCATGAAAGTTTTCATGATAAGGATGAATAGAAGATGTAAGTAAAATGTTTACTACACTAATGATTTACTAAAGAATGGATTTTTGAAAGAATACCAAACATTTGATGATGGTGATCCACTTCAAAGTGCAAGTCCTAAGGTATTAGTATTTGACTATATATGCTTTGTACCATGTGTCATGTGAATGACACAACTATTGATGTTGATAGATTCTTTTAAAAGGAAAAGGAATTGCTAAAAGAGAATCTATAAAATATTTGGCAGAAAAGAAAAAGATGGAGATGTCCAACTTAGGTATATAGAAGATATACATGTTATGGTTGTATTCCTTGCTTGTTAAACAATGTGGTTCTGAGGTATTGGATACCGGTATTGGATACCGAATTGGTTGGTATGAAGTGTCATACAGGACAACGCAATTCATGAACTACAATGGCCTAAGTAACTAGCAAGAGAACAAGTTATGATGTTCATCAAAAACAAATAAAGTGTTATTGTGTTTGTTCATTGTCGTCAAACCTAGCCTTCAAGATTTGTTTTAATAATTGTTATTTTGTTCCGGTATTATGAGAACAATGGTTGTTCAAATAATTACCGTATTCCATAAAGGATGGATGAACTTTTACAAGTCTAGTGGGAGAAATCACATCCATAAACACTATTGCTAAAATGCCGCAAGACAAATGATTGAAAGATCACTTATGAAGTGACATCGCTGTTTAAATTATATTGGAAAGAAAACATGAAGAAACTCCATGTTGATGGATTTTTGGAGTCTTTGATTTTGATCAATTAACGCTTGTGAAACTTTCCCAGAGATAATTGAAACTCCGTCCATAGGCCAAAGAGGAACGGATGACTAACTTATTGGATATTATACATATTGATGTATATAGTCCATTATATGTAGCCATATGCGATGGATCTTTTTGCTTCATATACTTTCTCTAGAAATTTAAGTGACTATATCTATATATTTACTTAATAAGGAAGACGTATGAAACATTTGAAAATTGTTCAAAGACTTTCAAGATGAAGTGAAAAATCATTGTAACAAGAAAATAAAAGAGTTTATGATTTGATCATAAAGGAAGATATTTGAGTTACTGTTTAGCAAAACACTTAAGATTAGAGGAATTGTTCCATGATTTGTGTTTCCGGTAAACCATAGGAGTATGGCATATTCGAGAGATGAAATCAAACCATGTTTGACATGGTAAGATCAAAGGTGCCATTTATAAAATTACCATTATGTTTTAAGGATTGAAGCTTTAGAGACTGCCACTTTTACACTGAAAAGTGCACCATCGTGATCCGTTGAAATGACACCATATAAGTTATGGTTTGGGATAAAACCCAAATTGTCTTTTCTTAAAATTTTGGTATGCTATGCATAAGTAAAATGTTTACAACCAAAGTCGGATAAGCACGTCTTTGTAGGTTATCCCAAAGAATTTGTTTGGAATTTCTCCATAACACCGAGGACAAAAGAGTTTGTTACTTGGAACGTCAAGTTTCTTGAGAAGGAATTTTTCGCGAAAAGTTAAGTGGAAGGACAATAGAACCTTGATAAGGTTGTTGAACCTTAGCTTTATGTGCTAAGTAGCGCAGCGCCGGAAAGTGTCCCGGTGGCGGCCACAATGCTCATGGCTCCCGTGATTACAAAGGTTGTGATCTCGGAGATTAGAGTTCCTATTGAACCGTGTGGGTCGGTAAGAATCAAAAAGTGTGATTTGATAAGCAAGTCGTTATTGTTTTGACAATGATGAACCGACTACATGCAAAGAAGCGATGATGGGCCCTGACTCCATAAAATGACTAGAAGTCATAGAATCCGTGATAGTATCCATACACGAGAAATCAAGTTTCTAAACTTGGAAGACCCTCCGGAAAGGCGTGAAGCCTATCGGTCATGTTTGGATCTATAAATAAATAGACATGGATGTTTAACATCTATGAAATAGTCGACATGTCGGAAAGAAGTTTACGGCAATGTTCAAGGAGTTGACTATGACAAGATTTGATCTTTCATAGCGATATTTAGTCTTGACGGATTAATGTAGCAACCACCACATATAATTTGGTATATGGTAGTTGAATAAACAAAACAAGGTTCTTCTAATAGAATGGTTACCTAGGACGTGTACATGACACGGTCCGAAGGGTTTTGTTAATTCAAAGGATGCTAAAAGGGCATGCAAACTTCAATAGTTGAAGTAAGCATAGCGGAGTCGGAATCTTCACCATGATGAAATTGTTAAAAGAGTTTAAATTCATCAGAGATGATGAAGATTCTTGCATTTGCAAGAAATTAAGTGGGAGCGCTAATACATATTTCTAATACATTATGTAGAGGACATATTGTTGATTGGAGATGATGTATCTTGTATTGACACAAGTTAAGAATTTCATTAAAATAAGATTTCGATGAAAGACTAGGGCAAACCCAGAATATTTGGCATCAATATCTATATGGATAGATTAAGGCGCTAATATGGTTGTGCCAGACATACATATATGATATATTGAAAGGGTTCAATATGGAAACAACAAGAAAGGTTCTTGCTGCATGGAAAGAATTGTATCAAGATTCAAGTGTTTCAACACTTGGTGAGTAAAATCACATGAAGATTTTGATCGATTATACCATGATATGTATATATCCAAAATGTCCTATGCTCTAAATGTTATGAGCACATACCAGAATGATTCATAAGATGATCATTGAACGATAGTAAAGATATTCTTATGAACTTTGGAAGAACTAAGAATATATCATGTATAAGTGACAAATAGTTAAAGGTAGTTCATTGTAAAGTGTTGCACTGATACTATTTTTGTCACAAGATACAAATTAAATTTATCTCAATTTAGACTATGGGTGGCACAATGTAATGGAAAGGATGTTCCATGATGGATTTGGATGAGTTCCAAAGTTGAGACATTGTGACGGATACTACAACAAAAGGCTAAGTATATAACTTCTATAGTAGCAGCAAAGGAGGGCATTTGTGTTAAGTAGTTTGTTATCAAACTAGGTGTGGTTCAAAGTGGGCTAATACTATGAAGATATATTGTGTGACAATAATATCAACATATTTTAAGCCGAACGAACTAAAGGTCTCACAAAAGGACCAAATTTATAATGCCATCTCATTTGAGAATGAGTGATGCGTAGAGACGCAAAGACATGCAAATACACACGAACCTGAAACTGTCAGATCCGAAGATTATGTTAACCACTAGCAATCGCGTATATGCAACACCAGAAAGCCATAGGTGTTCAATACGCAAAGTTTTTCAAACTAGATTATTTACTATAGTGCAAGTGGGAGACTGAAGGGAATATGCCCGAGAGGCAATAATAAAGTGGTTATTATCTTATTCCATGTTTATGATAAATGTTTATTTTGCATGCTATAATTGTATTGATCGGAAACATCAATACATGTGTTTTTAATAAACAAAAAGGGTTCCTAGTTATGCCTCTCTTATAGACTAGCTCGTTGATTAACAAGATGATCAAGGTTTCCTGATCATGGACATTGGATGTTGTTAATAATGAGGTCACAATATTGGTGGAATGATGTGATGAACATTCATCCGAAGTATAGCATTACGATCAAGTCATTATGTTTATATTGCTATAACATCATACGAAGTAATCTTTATCCTTAGACCATGAGATCATGTTAATTGCTAACACCGGAAGAGTATCTTCATAACATCAAACGTCACACCGTAACAGGGTGACTATAAAGATGGGTTCAGTGCTACGAAGGTGTTATGTTGAGGCTATGGATCAAGAGTGGAATTTTTCAATCCCGATGACGGATAGATATACTCTGGGCCCTCTCGGTGATATCACATTAAGATAGCTTGCAAGCAAGTGATGTGATCACTAGAATGTTATATCACGGGAACGAGAAAAGAGTGCATGTCAGCAACGAGATCAAACTAGGTATGGAGATACCGATGATTGAATCTCAGACATGTAATATATCGCGGGACAAAGGGATTTAGTTACAAGCGTTTAGGGTTCTCACGATCACAGAAGTCATCGTTGAATATGCAGGAGTCAGTATGGATCTCTAGGTCCCGGTTTTGATTATTGATCTGAGAGGAGTCTCAATCATGTCTTCATTATTCGCGAACCGTAGGGTGACACACTTAAGAGTTACCAGACACCATTTTGGAACACATATGTTTCAGACGAAAGAATTGCAAAGCGAGGAGTTGTTTTGTTAGAAACCGGAAATTGTTTCGGGTGAAATTGCAAAAAGTGGTTCTACATGTGATATTGAAATATTGCAAGGGGTTATATGTGAATGTTTGTTAATTAAAGTAATTAACAAAATTCTGAATAAATTTAATAAAAGAGTTTTATTAAATGAGAGAGCATTAAACTTGGAGAATTTTAATGCATTTAAAGTAGGGACTTTAAAGGGGAATGTGAAGAGGCAATTTAAAGTGGAGGGGTTACCACCACATGAATGGGGGAGGTGAGGAGTCACCCCCCCATGTGCCGGCCATGAAGGAGGGGCACCCCCTCCTCCTATAAAAGGCCACCCTCTTCCTCCTTCTTCCTCACACCTCCTTGTGAAGGATCTCTCCCCCCCTCTAGAATTATTCCCCCATGGTCTCGGATTAGCGAGATACATGTTCCCGGTGGCATTTCGTCTGGAAGGAGTTGCTGCTTCCGCTGGATCACTGGAGCGATGAGGTGGAGGTTGTCTGGTGGCTTGAACGTGTGTGCGAGTACGGATGCGCTGCTGAGTTGCGGCGCTCGGACTTCCGTTCGATCTTGAGATCGGCAAGTGTACGACTACATCAACCACGAGTTTCTACTTGTTAACAAAACTCGTTGTCTTCGAGGGTAAGTTCTCGATGAATGTATGTCCACCCGTTGCTCTATACCTAGTAGATAGATCTTAGCGTATAGTTCTCATCGTAGGAAATTTTTTGTTTTCTATGCTGCGGACCCAACACTAGAACCATCATTTCACCACCCTCATAGCATAGTAGGATGTATTCTCAATATGGGTAGATAGTTATTACTAATATACTTAATGTATGTATTTTTTCTCTAACAAGAATATTGGTTAATAACAACTTAATGTTTGTTAAATCACATTTCATACAGTATATACGTGTGTCGCATTTCCCTTTTGATCAACACGTGAGACTCGGATAATAGACGTCTGACATATCATCACTATATAAAATTTTAATAGGTAAAGCATACAAAAATATAAATTTGATCAATATCTATAAAGTATGGGTGTATATTTGGTTCTTGTACTTTGTATATCATTTAGAAGTCAACGATTATTAGCTATCTAAAACTTGAAAATCCTGGTAACATGGTCTAGAGAAACAAGGGAGAAGATTGTAGAATGATGGAGAAGTGTGTCTTGAGTTTTGCGCATACCACTCATTGTGATGAAGACTATCAATAAAATCTTCTAGATGCTAGAATGGAGAAGAAGATCCAATGGCTGGAAATGTTGGGATTCGTGAGTCTTGATCCAACGGTCAATATTCAAAGTTATTCGTACACTATATAGTGGTAAGATAAGATAAGATATATATGTATAAAAACGTCAAAACACACTTATCCATCATTTAGAATCTTCTCGATTGTTTCTCTAGACCATGGTTCTAAAATTTTCAATTATTAGGTAGCTAATAAACATTTATTTCTACATGATATAAAGTGCAAGAACCAAATATACACTCATACTTTAGAAACGTGGCTCAAATTCATAGATATTTCAAGATTTACCTATTAGAATGTTATATACTAATGACATGTTATGATTTTGTATATTATGTGAGTTTCACGTGCAAGGCACATGCAGCTTAGTGGTACTACTACGAAGAGCATGGCTCGGCTTCGTGATGGAGGAGCAGGACCCGACTACTAATTTTAATTGCTTGATTGTAGGGTCCTTTGAGTTAAATGTATGGACTTGGATGCAATTTTCACTTTTTAAGGTCCTTGGTGTAACATGTACACATGCACTAGATGTGTTAATTATTGAAGCATCTCACTCCTTCAGGACATATCCCAGTAAAAAAAATAAAGTGCCACCACCCGATTTTCAAAAAACACGGACATGTTTTGTTACAATTCCCTAGCCTTATGACGTTTCAAGCTTCCCTATATATTAGGTAACTACGCCCATGCACTCAAATAACTTTATGTCGATTTAAAGAAACTAGGTCAAATTTGAACTACAAGTGTGATAGATTGTTTCTTGAATTTGCAAGAGATCCACAATTAGCAATGTTGGAATCTGTCAATCTATATCCGATGATCGATGTTCAAAGTTATCCGTGTTATATATCTTATTAGTAAGTTGCACATGCCTTGCACGTGAGAATCAAATAGTAGAAGTATATGCCATATCATTTTTTCTCTACTACTATAAATGAGCAGTTTTGAATTGGATCCATAGTACCAATCCTGACCATTGGGCTATTAGATCTAATGGTTCAGTGCAGGTCGATTCGTGTTGAGTACTACCTAGAGCAAACTCCACTATGTTCTAGAACCATCATGTCACCCCCCCAAATTCATAGCATAGTAGGCTGTATTCTTAATATGTGTAGATAGTTATTATTAATAGACTTAATGTATGCATTTTTCTCAAACAAGACTATTGGTTTATAACAACTTAATGTTTGTTAAATTACATTTCATAGAGTATATATGTGTGTGGCACATGCCTTTTACTAGTTTATATAAAATTATAATTTCGAGCTATGTCCATAAAGTACCATTGGATCTCAATTCTATCCATTCTAGCATCTAGAAGATACTATTGATAGGGTTTGGCACACTAAAAGATATGCACAAACCTCAAAACACACTTCTCAATAATTCTAGAATGTTCTTCGTCATTTCTCCAGAGCATGGTGAGTACTATTAGGTAGCGAATAGGTTGATTACTACTACATGATACAAAGTATAAGAACCAAATATACAACAGATATTCTATGGAAGTGGCTCAAAATTATAATTATTTTTTGAGCTTCACCTATTATTATAGTTTTTTAGTAGTCCTATTTATGAGAGTTGGGCAAGCTGGCTTGAGGATTGATGTCATTTTATTTCGGCATGTGGGTTCAAATCCTTTGTGTGCTAGAAAAGTGATTCCATGGTACATGCTATCTAGCAGGGAGGGGACAAATGTGGGTTTACATCCTTTCCTGAAGCACAGTCTACGTGATGAGACGATACAATACTGAGCCAGGACGTGACAGCTTGCTATTCTAGCACTCTAGATATAACTCTAGCAGGCGTCCTCGATCCACTGCAGAAGACCGACAAGAGAACACACAAAATTAACACCCCTCATTCAAAGAGCCTCCCATCTTCCCCATATCCGGGGATCCCCATTCGCTAACACTAGCTAGCCGCATTTTGGATCCTCTCGAGCGCCACACTTTCTAAATTTTCCTAGCCATTTCTCGCCCGCTGCATCGGTTCTTGCAGGCCTCCATCACTCTCCTCCAAGAAACCCCAACAATCATATTTGAATCTACCCTCGCCCCCAGTCCATCTGGACGCAATGGCAGATTCGATGCACAACATTCGGTATGGTGGCTGGAGCAAGGTCAGCGACGACGCCTTCGGAGAAATTGCTATGCGTATGGACACTACCAACACCGTCCGGCTGGCCGCATGCTCCAAGGAGTTGCGCCGCCAAGTCGTCGTCAGAAAAGGTAGCAGATGCCCCAATGATGGCTACGGGACATTGGTCGCCTTCCACGACTTCCTCAACCACAAGATGGCATGCCCGCACGGCCCGTGCAACTGCACTGAGCCTGGCTGCGAGTTCGCCGCCCAGCCCACAACGCTCCTCACTCACCTCGAAAAAGCCCACTCAATTGAAGTGCAGAGTTTCCACTACGGCAAGGAACACAGGTACATCTCTCAGCCTTTGGTGGCACCTGGCTCATGGAGAGTAGAGACCGTGGTATCCAGGGATGATGGTACATTGTTCACCGTGCAATTTGACATGCTCTACTATGGCCTCTCCATATCTGTCCAGTGCGTTAGGTCGGCGGCGTGCTTGTTTTCATGGTACGTGGCGGAGTTGCACTTTTATAAACCTTCAATGATTGGAGAGGACCTGGAGGAGTTCACCGGAGATAGCCTGTTTTTTGAGCCGAAGAGCAGCACGTCGCCGGCCTCCGTCAGGATTACTAAAGATTACCTTAATTTCCTGATTAAGAAACATGATAGGTTCTCATTTTGTATCCATAATGTGGGAGATGGAAAATATGACCATCATGATTCTGATGATGTTCTGCTGTTCAAGTTTGTTTAGATCAAACGCTGGAGATGATCTAGCATTTCCTTTGAAACATGGCTCTGTATTTTTTTGTTGGGAGTGCCTAGATCTCAGGCGCCTGAGAACTTATTATATGTATATTTAGCATGCTGCAATTTAGTCTGCCGATTCTTACTTCCTTTAGAAATCCTAGGTTGATCTCTCAGCTGCTATTGGCACCACGCTCATCAAGACTAGATAACATCGGATCTGGGGACGATGGTACAGTGTTCGCTGTGCTATTTGACATGCTCGAGTGGGGCGACATCATCATATATGTCGTGTGCGTCAGGCCGGACGGGTGCTCGTCGCCCTTGTACAATGTGCAGTTCACCGTCTATCACCCGTCACTAGAGGCTGGGTTTTGGGAGGGTGCAGTGCGCAATTCCTTCACTCCTGGGAGCAGGGAGGTGCCTGGCATCATGCAGAAGGAAAAGTATTCCATGGTGGTGTACCTTCAAACTTCTCAGACCTAGGGCCTGTATTACTCAATATGCATCCATCGCGAGCGAGAATTTCAAATTGACCATTCTACTACCTCAGATTTTTTATCCCACTTTCACTACATACCACGGACGTACGTGTACTGGAGGTTGGATTTTGGATGCAGAGTTGTACTAGTATAGCACTAGCTCTTGTACTTCGGACTATTTTGTACTACTATATACCGGTACTGGTAGTACTTGTTTAGGCCAAGGACAGGAGATGGTCTTGCTTTGCCTTTATTCTATCGTCGCTATTACTAAAATATTTTGTTTAACTAATAGTGATGTACTGTTACTTGTTTAGATCAAGTGTAGCAGTTTGTATTGCTTTTCTTTTGAAAGTTAGAATTGTCACAATTATCTAGATGAGTCATGGGCATTTTGGGTTGCATATGGGGGTTCACACAGGCATTGTCACTTGATTGTCAGCTTTGCTTGCTCCAATGATCGAGTCTGTTTTTTGAGATGGAACAAGAACTGATTCTCTCTATACTGCTATTGAATTTTAAGCAGGAAAGCTACTGAATCTCTCAAATGTTCTGTCGTTGCTATTACTAAAACATTTTGTGGAACTGATACTGATGTACTATACTTGTTTAAATCAAGGGAAGTAGATAGTCTTGCTTTTCTTTTGAAACATGGCCTTGTCGCAATCTACATGAGACTTGGGCATTTTGGGTTCCATATAGGGGTCACACAAGCATTGATCGTTAGTTTATCATTCTCCAATGGTCGAGCATTTCCTTTCAAACATGGCTCTCTGTACTAGGAGCTAGCACTACTTGCTTAGATCAAGTAGATTTTCCTTTGAAACAATGGCCATGCACATGTACTCCATATCTACTCCCTCCATTTCAAAATATATAAAGATGTTTTAGCTTTTGTGAAACGAGTTTATCTAGACTCTTTTTAGTGTGTAGTTCGGAGTGAACCCATATACTAAAAGGGTTCTAGATACACTCGTTTCACAAAAGCTAAAACATCTTATATTTGAAACGGAGGGAGTACTACGTATGTTTTATCGCAGTCAGGTTACTCATATTTACTTTATCATTTTTTCTTATAATATTTAGCATGCTGCAATTTAGTCCGTTGAATCTTACTTCCTTTAGAAACTCCAGGTACATCTCTCAGCCACCGTTGGCTCCACGCTCATCGAGAGTAGAGAAGATCGGATCAGGGATGATGGTACGGTGTTTGCTCTACTATTCGACATGCGCGAGCCGGGCGACATCAGTGGATCCATCATGTGCGTTAGGCCAGACGCATGCTCGTCGCCCTTGTACAATGTGCTGTCACTGCCTATTACCCAACAATAGAGCTGGGGTTTTTGGCCTATACAATCTGCAGTTCCTCCATGCCTGGGAGCTAGGAGGTGCCGGGCATCATCCGGAGGAAAAACATTCCTTTATGTTCTGTAGTTAACCATCTCATATTAATGGCCTGCATTACTCAATATGCATCAATCGCGGGGGAGAATCCCCTATTGACACAATATTTATTTAACCCGCTTAGGGATCTGTGTGTGTTGGAGGATGGATTTTGGATGCATATTAGTACTAGTTCTTGTACTAAGGAGTATTTTGTACTACTATATACTGGTAGTACTTGTTTAGGTCAAGGGCAGGAGATGGTCTTGCTTTGCCTTTGTTTTGTCATTGCTATTACCAAATTATTTTGTTGAACTAATAGTGATGTACTATTACTTGTTTAGATCAAGTGCAGCAGATTGTCTTGCTTTTCTTTTGAAACCTAGCATTATCACAATTATCTAAATGAGTCTTGGGCATTTTGGATTGCATATGGGGGGTCACATAGGCATTGACAAAATGAGGTCGTATTCGCACAGAAGCAGACATGATCATCAGTTTTGCTTGGTCCTATGATCGAGCCTATTCGGAGAACAGGGCAAACTGATCGTGCGCCAAGGTTTTTTTGAGATGGAACAAGAACTTATTATCTCTATACTGCTATTGAATTTCAAGCAGGAAAGCTACTGAATCTCTCAAATGTTCTGTCATTACTATTACTAAAGCATTTTGTGGAACTAATACTGATGTACTGGTACTTGTTTAAATCAAGGGTAGTAGATAGTCTTGCTTTTCTTTTGAAACATGGTCGTGGCACAATCTAGATGAGACTTGATCATTTTGGGTTGCATACGGGGGTCACACAGGCATTGATGTGAGAAGAAGGTACTCATAGCAGACTTGATCGTCAGTTTTGCGCTCCAATGGTCAAGTGAGTTTGGTAGGACAAATTGATCGTGCGACAAGGTTTTTAGAGCTAAAAACAAAAACTGGTTCTCTCTGTACTGCTATTGTATTTCATTGTCTATATTGTTGAATTGGTCACTTTTGAAATGCTGCTGAATTGGTCAAGTGCTCCTGAATATGAACTTTGAATCTGTTGATAATTTTTCTACCTTATTCTGTACTGCTGATTTTTGACATGAATAGCTGCCAAAAAGAATTATCGCTTTTCCCCCTCCCATTCTGAGGTCTTTCTTTCGAATCCGGCCAAGCACATCACAATGCAAGTTTTATTAACCAGAAGAAGAAATCTAGTAGCTCATTCGGCCCCTCTTTAGCCCAGAACATTTTTATTCGGTCTTTTCGGGGTCAGGGGACTGCTGACCACAGCCTAGTGAAATTTGAGATAGGAGCCCATGGAGCATAGCCGAGATCATATTAATTCGTCCTTTTAGGGGTCAGGGGACTGCTAAGCACATCCCACTAAAATTTGAGAATGAAGCCCATGGAGCATAGCCTACGGAGTATAACCCACATAGAGCAGCCTATGTAGAATAGCCAAACTCTTTTTAATTCGGCCTTTTGGGCATTTCCCCCACCTCTCAAAATAAAAAAACCTCTGTCTACCCATGTTTTTAAGAAAATACTCCATTATGTGCCATTTTATAAATTGAGATGCCAGGAGCGCTGTCCTTTTATATTTTAAAAGATATAAACATAGACACATAAACTATTTTTAAGAAGACTAATACATAAATTGTAGTACTAATAAAAGTTTAATGATATTTATTCTATAAATATCTTTGTTGTAGTGGCAACACACTCAGTTTACGTTTATTTGATTTGAAGGTCTTTTGTTCGAATCGTATCTTGGGTTTACATTTCTTCTTCTAGCAATATCGCATTACGGAGAGGCTGACATCACGGACCCACCAGCATGCAGTGTCCCTGGAGTTTGTTTTGAGGGTGGGTTCAAAAAAAAGTTTAAATACTTGTACAGAGAGGCTCACATCAGGGACCCACTAGACAGAACATACAAGGCTGCATCGGGAACCCACAAGCCAGAACATGCCAGAGAGGCTGACATAAGGGCCCTAGCAGTAAGACCATACATGGCTGCCATGGTGAAAACAGCGGACGCGGTAGAAAAAAAGTCCATCATACACACGTTGCACTTACAGAGAAGCTGACATGTCGGACCCAGCGGGCCCAAGCATAGCCCATTAAATTAGCCTATCAGTCCCAACCATAGCCCAATACCTTCTAATACGGCCTTTTCGTGGTCTTGTAACCACCGACCATAGCCCATTCAATTTAGGAGTGAGCCCATGGAATATATGTTAGAAATATGCCCTAGAGACAAATAATAGTAAGGATTAATATCATATTTCATAAAGTTGATGATTACGTTTTATATCATGTTATAACTGTATTGAGAGGAAACATCAATACACGTGTGATATATAAACAACCAGGGGTTCCCAATGAAACTCTAGTCACTGGTTCATTGGTCAAAAGATGATCAAGGTTTCCTGATCACGTGGTATTTATGCTAGTTGGAAATGGAGTCAACTCATTATAAGAATGAGATGATGAACCAATACCCAACCTAAACATCGTGAGCCGATCATGTCACAAATTTCAAGTTACGATGATTAGAAATGGATGCTCGTAGACTATTCCTTAGACCGTGAGGCTATATCAATCACTGTCTCCCGAGAATGCTTAGATAGCGTCAAAGGTCACTTGGTAATACAATGACAATAAAGGTGTGTTCTGGTATTTGGAGGAACCGTAGAGGCAATATATGCCAAGAGCGGGATGTATCCGTCCACGTGATGGAAAGATACTCAAGGGCCCACTTGGAGAAGTTATATCCAATAGCTGCGCAGTGTGTGATTTCATCACAGGGATATCACTTGTCGGAACGAGTCAAGTAGCATTGTTCGGTAACGATATCGAACACGACATGGTGATGTCATTTACCAGATCTCGGGCAATGCGGGTTTCGAGAGACAAAGGGAATAAGACACGACTGTCCTGGTTCAAACGATGAAAGATCTTCGTGGAATGCACAGGGGTCACATGGCCATCTAGGTACCTCTGTTGATCATTGGTCTGGGAGTGTTTAGACCATGTCTGGAGTGTTCTCGAACTGTGGGGTATCATTCTTAAGGGTTTGATGATGCTTAGAGAGTGTTTATAGGATCGGTAGAATCGCCGAAGAAGAGAAGAGAGAAAACCAGAAGGGTTTCGGTAAGTCTAGAGGATGTCCGGAGTGGAGGTGGAAGGTGTTCAATAGCCATGGAGATTGAATAATATGTGAATGAATGTTAAATATTTATTTAATCATTTATTCATAATTATTTAATAAAAGAGAAAATCAATTAAATGGTCAAAAGGCTTAATGGGCCCATTCCGGAGGGAAAAGGGCCCACGAGGGAAAGGCAAGAGGGGAGAAGGGGCAAGGGGGTGGCCGGCTAGGCCAAGCCCACTGCGCGGGGCCCACTAGGGCCAACCGGCGGCTGCCCCCTCTCCCTCTCCTTTAGTCCCACCCCGAGACTTTGAGGGAGGTAGTACCTCCCCTCCCCCTATATAGTGGGGGTATTTGGCCAGATAAATACACACAATATTCAATAAAAGGTTTCCTCTCTTTTGGGGAGACCTCTAGTTGATATTCTCTCTCCCTCTCTCTCTCTCTCTCTCTCTCTCTCTCTCGTGACCGTGGTCCCAAGTTCAGACTGCACGAACGAGAGACATCTTCACCGCGGAGCACTGTCGCGCTGCAGGATTTGGATCTAGGAGCTCTACTTCCACAACTGCTGCTGGATCAGGAAAGCGAGAGTCATCGTCAGGTACCGGACGTGTGTAACTCCCCGCGAGGTGTCACACTTGAGGCACTCAAGTCGTTGGAGCCAAAGGAGCGCAAGGACTTCATCACGATCTTGAGGTCGGCTTCGGCTCATCTACATCAACCACGCTCTCCAGAGCGTTGACAACGCTTTTCGGTCGTCAAGGGTAAGTTCACAAAAATCCCCTCCCGTTACTGCATTACTAATAGATAGGTCCTAGCAACATCAGGGGTTCAGGGGCATAGGGTAAAAATTATTGTTTTCATACACGGAACCCCTACAGTGGTATTAGAGCTAGATATATGCGTAGTAATGCTGTTACGGGTAGAACACATGAGATGTAGCGTGTGGGCGTTGATCTTTTAGTTGTTACCCTCCCACATGTACTTGTGTATACCGCAGTAATGCTTGATGAAGCGGCCCCCAACCGACTTTACGCATTCATTCGCGAGACTGGTCCATGCTTGACACACGGTTTGTACCGTATAAAGTGACTTAGGGGGTATCTGTCTCTCTCGCATTAGTTCGTATGCCATTTGCAACGGAGGGCCCCGAAAGGGGTGTAGTATAGATAACTACTTGATCAGCGTAATGGTGAAAGTTCGTAGGTAAGAACGGTTCTTGTGCGAAAGCCCATTCAGCCACGTAAAATATGCAAAGATAAAGTAGAGGCGTCTAACTTTGTTTTGCAGGGGGCGTTGCTTTGTGATATGGTTGTGGCAAAGGTAAAGTGATTACCTTGTGTTACGTAGTAGTAGATAGTCACGGAAGTGACGGACTACCACGCCGGAAAGACACCGGTACCCTCGTGTCTATGGTGCCGGCATCCGATGACGACGGATGGAGATCACGACATGAAGGACCATATCACATCGCATTTACATTCAATGTTATTGTTTGTATATCTTATTGTGTGATAGTATTATATACTCGACGGTAGCCTAATAATATGATCCCTATTAAAATTACCAATGACTGTGTTCCCCCTTAGTGTGCACCGCCAAGAAAGTTCTTCGGTATGAGGCAGTCCGTGATGAGCGGGTGTCGGACATATCTATGTTCGCATACCGTGGGTGTAAGCCATGTTGCACAGTGAATATACTAAGGTTGAGTTGGGGAGCCTAAAACGTTATAGAGACGTGGCCTTGGAACGCGGATGGTCGAAAGATCGAGCACGAGTTGCATGAATGATGTGACCGACGTTTCGCGTCCACCCTAGAACCCACATTGATGGCTGTGGTGATCGAGGGAGATGTGGGGAAAAGGGGTCGTGTTACCACTAGAACCCTTCAGGGGATAGGTGCTTCTGAATGGAGTTATTATTAACTCATTTAATTATAAACTTAGTCTAAATTCCTTTTGCAATTATAAATGTAGAAATGGTTCTCCCCGATGCTACCTTTCCTGTTGACGATTGGTTAGAAGGAGTGAAGCTCAGGCTAGACGGATCAAACTTCTCCATATGGGTTACGCGTCTCCACGTTCTCCTTAGCGAGAATAACGTGGTCGACTATATACTCGACGAGATGGATTTGGAGCAGCCCTATTTCTATGAGACCCCAGAGCAGCGAGAACACCACTATTACCGTCGTGAGATGTCCACCTTCATATCAGTTATAATGTGCTATGGGATAGTGGATGAGTTGTGGCCAGTCGTGGGTAATCTTGACCCTCGTGCAACTATGGTATAGCTTAGGACACATTTCGTGGAACAAGCACGCATATGGGAGGATGAGCTGATGGGAGAATTCCTCTCCATTAAGATGGAGGAGAACTCATCACTTGACGACCACTTGGAGCGCATGCATGATGCGTACATGAGGCCTGCATACTTTCTAGATAGCTGGATGACGAGCTCTTTTGCAAATGGCGTTGTGCTGCGGTCGCTGCCACCAAGCTACCAAGCACAAGTCAGGACTTGCATTATGAGAGGCGACACGGAAACACAGGATTTCCACAAGTTCATATCACATCTCAGGAATGTGATGGCTGAACCCGTTGTCGCTGAGGTCATCGATGACAAAGGTATATATTAGATATATAATTTTATAAATGTTATAATCTTGCAAACACACTTTGTAGTGTTAAAGTATATTTGATACTTGTTATGTTTTACTCAAAACAGGTTCTCCTGCATAGAGGTGCTTGCTGGAGAGGAGGTGACGTTGCGTGTTGATGGCAAGCATGATGATGATGGCCAACGACACTCTCCCTCGACGTTTATCACTTAGTTTATGTTTAGTATGGTTATTGTAATCAAAAGATTGTGAACCTCTTTAGTGTGTCTCACACTTTGTGAGACGGTTATTCATATGAGCTTGTAACAAACAGTTGTTTCACTTTTATGAATGATTTCTATTTATGTTCATATCTTGTTTGATTATGTGTGAATTATCCTTGTTATGAAACTAATTGATAATACATGAACATTTGTAAAATAATGAAATGCCTTAAAATACCTAAATTAATGATATGTTCATTACTGAATGAAACCATTGTTTGAATTCAAAGTTATGTGATAATATGTGAAAGTCATTTGATTTCTTGTCACATATGAATCATGCCTAAGTTCAACAAAATAACTTGGACACCATGTATTACATGAATACAAAGTGTTTGATGAATTGTTGAAAGTAAATACATATTCGATGTATTGTGTTTTAACAAAATGGTGATTATCATTATATGATTATTCAAATGTGTAAAGAAGTTTAAGGAAGAAAACATGAATATGAAACTATTTGATATGATCAAAGTGTTTCATCAACAAAAGGGTATTAAAGATAAAAGAGAATCTAATTACTATGATTTGATCAATAGTAATGAAATTTGACTTTATAAGAATGGCATCAAAAGAATTGTGGAATGCAAAGCATTTTGAAACGTCAAAATGCAAAGCATCACAATGTGATATTAGATATCAAAATGGGTGAATAGATGGCGCCAAATAAATCATTGTAGTATAGATGTAGAGACCATTAGTTATAAATATTTAGCACTCAGTTAGAATATATAGTGAAGCATCTAAATCCGTGAGACCGTCTCCATATCTAGTATGGATCATCGTAAAAGTTTGGGGGTTATTCGATATAACCAAAAAAATAGCGAATAAGTCCTTGTAGAGTATTCATTGAAACTTTTAATACAAAATCCATAGCTAGAACCAAAAGGAAAGCAAAATTTGTATTGCTTCGATTTTGGTGCATTCTTGAGAAAGTTCATTTTTAGTGATATTTCTCGATTATGGAGCAAATGGAAGATAGTGTAAAACATGATGAGGATTCAAAACCCTGCATTGTAGTGTTGAGAAGCGCAATGGAAAGTGTTCCTGAATGAAACTCTTCACAAAGGAAAGAATCAATGATAATGATCATTGTGTTTTCCCCACTAGTGTTTTCACTACATGAAGTAGGATTCAAAATGTAGCCCATATCTTGTATGGAGACATTTGTGAATCATTTGTCATGATTACCAGAATATGACATACCTACGAACTACTAAAGAAGTAATGGCAAGCTAATGATATGAGAAACCCCAAAGCAAAATTCCCTTGAGATTAGAAAGAAATTCGTTGCTGAATCTTGCAAAGTAATGGAGTTACTTGAATTTTCCCAAATGACTGCAAAGCCAAAGTGGAAAAGGGGTGAATGACAAAAGAACAATGTGTCAAGTATTGGACGCATTCAAATGAATTTGATTCAAGTGTGCTTAATGTCTAGAGGATTTAAAACTAGTAAGAGTACTAGTATCTCATAGTAAATCTCCAAGTTTGATATTTGATCAAAGGATTTTGAAATCATTCAAAAAGGTGAGTGGATATGCAATTTGCATGAAATTGAGTGGGAGCTATGAAAGTCTTCCTAAAACAATATGTGAATGACATATTTTTGAGTGGGAGCAATATAAGTCTCAAATTCAAATATTTAGGAACATAGTTTGAGTAAGAGTAGTGACTCATACCCAAATATGTTGGGAACATATTTTGAGTGGGAGCTTATAGGAGTGATTCTTAAGTGTGTTAAGAATAAAAGCGCAAGTACCAATAAATAATGATTTATAAGGGGTAGAAGTTGATAATAAGTGTATTACTATATTATGTAGTATTCCTTAAAGGATTCTGAAATGGGTTTTAGAATAGAAGTTAATTAAGGAACTAGTCCTTAATAACTCAAATTAGGAATAGTATTAAGTTGAACATCAATGGTTGAAAGAAAGAAAAAGGATGATCATCATCCACTATGTTTAGACATAGGTTCTATCTTAGAAAACCATGATAATATGTTAACATAATATATGATCCAATAAGGAACATTTGAAAAGTGATTAAGTTCGAATCACGGAACGTTGAGCTAAGTTTATACGCAGTGTCTGATAGAGAACTGTGCACATGTTATAAGGGAATATGTTGGAAACTCCTATAATACCAACTAAAGTCAAGTAGGAAGCGAGGTGAAAAAAACATCGAAAGTTGCACAGAGTGCACTCGTGTTTCGATGAATACATTTGTAATAATAGATAAGGGTACCATCTAAAGTATTGTATAATGTTATGGCGGGGCTAGTTTGCTTTTAACATAGAATGATGTGTCCTAGGGCGTAGTGCCCATGAGAAAGCCCTCGAGGTTGATCTAAATTCACTGTAGGCTCCTGGAATTCGGCCTCGTTCTGCTGCCATAGCGACGATGCATACACAAAGATGTTATCATGTGATGATAAAGTGTTAATGTCAATCAAGGTGACATTAGTAAGCTGCAAAGGATTTGGGACTGTAAAGTACAGGCCCAAGACTCAACCTCTTCCATGAGCAAGCATGTTCAGGGTACCGGAATATATGGTGCCAATGATTAAGAACAAATGCAGCTGGTTTATTTGTACTCTAGTGCAAGTGGGACACTGTTGGAAATATGCCCTAGAGACAAATAATAATAAGGATTATTATCATATTTCATAAAGTTTATGATTAAGTTTTATATCATGCTATAACTGTATTGAGAGGAAACGTCAATACACATGTGATATATAAAAAACAGGGGTTCCCAATGAAACTCTAGTCACTAGTTCATTGGTCAATAGATGATCAAGGTTTCCTGATCATGTGGCATTTATGCCAGTTGGAAATGGAGTCAACTCATTCTGAGAATGAGATGATGAACCAATACCCAACCTAAACATCGTGACCCGATCATATCACGAAGTTCAAGTTACGATGATTAGAAATGGATCCTCATAGACTATTCCTTAGACCGTGAGGCTATATCAATCACTATCTACCGAGAATGCTTAGATAGCATCAAACGTCACTTGGTAATATAGTGACAATAAAGGTGTGTTCAGGTATTCGGAGGAAACATAGAGGAAATATATGCCAAGAGCAGGATTTGTCCATCCACGTGATGGAAAGATGCTCAAGGGCCCACTCGGAGAAGTTATATCCAATAGCTGTGCATCGTGTGATTTGATCACAGGGATATCACTTGTCGGAACGAGTCAAGTATCATTGTTCGGTAACGAGATCAAACACGACATGGTGATGTCATTGATCATATCTCGGGCAATGCAAGTGTCGAGAGGCAAAGGGAATAAGACACGACTGTCTCGGTTCAAACGATGAAAGATCTTCGTGGAATGCATAGGGGTCTGATACATTGCAAATGTATCTATAATTTTTGATGTTCCATGCTTGGTTTTATCTCCTTTCTTGTGTTTTGTCCACACTTTGGAGTACTTTTCATATGATCTCTTGGACTAACCTATTAACAAGAGCCACAGTGCCAGCTGCCTGTTTTCTACTGTTTTTGGTTCCAGGAAAGTCAGAAAATGATTATTCTCGGAATTGGACGGGACAAAAGCCAAAGTGCCTATTTTTCCAGAAGACTCATGGAGCCAGAATACGAGACGGAGGAGGGCCAGGGGCTGGCCACACCACCCCTAGGCACGGGTTGGGCCTGGCCGCGCCAGGGCATGGTGTGGTGGCCCCAGGCACCCCCTCGGCCTCTCTCTTCGCCTATAAGAAGCCTTCTGACCTAAAAACTTCGGGGGGTTCGACGTTTTTCCACGAAAAGTTCTGCTATGTCGCCGCCACCGAAGGGGAGATTTGGGGGGCAGAAAGTCTCTGTTCCGGCACCCTGCCGAGACGGGGAAGTGCCCCCGGAGCCATCTCCATCGATCTCCACCATCATCTCCATCGACCATCCATGTTTCCTTCATCTATGAGTGAGTAATCCCCCGCTGTAGGCTATGGGGATGGTAGGGATTGGATGAGATTGTTCATGTAATGGCATCAGATTGTTAGGGCATGGTGCCTAGTATCTTTTATTAGTGCTTTATGACTTTTTTGCGACTTGTTGTGCTTAATGCTTGTCACTAGGCCCGAGTTCCATGATTTCAGATCTGAACATGCTATTGATTCATTATGATAGTATTATTCTTGGTCTTATCTACAAGTTGTATAGACACGTTGTTGTCCGTAACCTATGGCCCCGAAGTGACAGAAATCGGGATAACCGGAAGGGAAAGGCTTTGATGTGAGGATCAGATGTGTTCACGGAGTGTTAATGCTTTGCTCTGGTGCTCTATTAAAAGGAGCACCATAATTTCCAGTAGTTCCCTAGAGGCCCCGCTGCAAACGGGCTGGCAGGACAAAAGATGTTGTGCAAGTTCTCATTGCGAGCACGTATGACTATATATGGAACACATGCCTAGGATTGCCTAGTACTTGGATGCTTTATCTTATTTATCTGCAATTGCCCTATGTTCTGATTGCTATGTGAACTGTCTTGTCCATGCAACGCCCGTCCATCCATACCTATGCCTACCGCACTTGAATCCCACTGTTTACTGCTTTTGTTACTACTGTCTTTGCTTTGCTACTGCTGTTACTTTACTATTCCTACTACAAAACTGTTGCTACTAATAAACTGTTGTGAGCAAGATTGTTTCCAGGTGCAGCTGAATTGACAACTCAGTTGTTAAGGTTGATAAATATTCTTTGGCTCCCCTTGTGTCGAATCAATAAACTGGGTTTCACTTCCCTCGAAAATACTGTGATACACCCCCTATACTTGTGGGTCATCAAGACTATTTTCTGGCACCGTTGCCGGGGAGCATAGCTTTATTTATCAAGTCCACTTGGATTCACTATTGTTCAAGCTAAGTTTATTTCTTCCTTGTTTGCTTCTTTCTTTATTGAAAATACAAAAAAAATTAGTTCCTACTCTAGTTGTTATTTTCGTTGGTCTGTTATTGTCTTGCCTTATCATGCTTGTTGTCAATGGTTGGTTTCTTTGAAACTGAAGCTTATTGGCAAGGTGGGTTCATGGAAGATCAAAAATATTATTATAAGGAACACCGCTTGTCACAAAAAGGGAAACACTTATGGGAACAAATTGATAGATTGTATACCATTGCTAGAAACGTGTGCTCTACTTATAATGTTACTTATTGCTATGATGAGTCTTGTTGCAGAAAGAGGTATAAACACCTCCCTTTTCAATGTGAGTATAATGATAATGATACCATATCCTCCTATGCTAAAGGAATTTATGACTTTTATGATGCGGAACAAATTGAAGAATTTATTGCTTGGAAGGGTGCCTTTGAGCTTGCTAGTTTGCTTGAAAGTATTGATGATTCACCTTACAAATATGAGGTTTATGGTATACTTAAATTTTGCTTTGATAATTACAAGGAAGAAAACAGCTATATTCTTGAATATATGAATAAATGCTTTCCACAAATGGAAGAGATTAGTGCCTTGCAGGATCCCATGGAAGAAGAAATTGATGAACCTAAAATCTCATTAGATGAAAAAGAGGAGGAGAGTGATGAACAAAAGGAGGAAGAAAGGTTTAGCTACCCATGCCTACCTTCTAATGAGAGTAACTCTTTATCCCTTACATTATTTGATTGTCCTCCATGCTTACCAAAGGAGGATGAATGTTATGTTCCTGAGGATTCTTTTGAAAATGTTTATGATAAAGCTCTAGTGCTTGTAGATCATGAAAAGCATGCTTTATGTGATAGTTATATTGTTGAGTTTATTCATGAGGCTACTGAAAATTATTTTGAGAGAGGAAAATATGGTGGTAGAAGTTTTCCTAGTATTGAAACACCCCTCTATGTGCTGAAAGTTTTGAAGTTACTCTTGTTTCATCTTCCTATGCCTGTCACTTTGTTATTTGCTTACAAGATTCCTATGCATAGGAAGTGGGTTAGACTTAAATGTGTTTTGATCTTGATTCTTGATGCTCTCTTTTACTTCAACTCTTATTTCTTATGAGAGCATCCTCTCAAACTTTTATGCCTGAAGATGATAATATGTCTATTATTCTTGGGAGACCTTTTCTTAAATACTGCAGGAGCTGTTATTAATTGTAATCAAGGGACGATGACCTTCAATGAACACATTGTCTATTTCCTCAAGAAGATTGAAAGGACTTATGGTTTGAATTCAATTGAACATGTTGAGGGCATTCAAGTTGGAGAGATATATTGTCCCATACCAAGAGAAAAATTTGAAACTATTATGATTGGGACCATTGCTATCAAGGTTGAGGTAACATAATCATTAGTGGAATACAAAGTTTTGTCTCATATGAAATTGTTTTGGTAGCAAGACCTGATCAACCTTGTTAACAAAAGGATTTCATTGAACAAAACAATGTATTCACCATGATTATCTCCGCTTACTTCTATTCTATCCATTTTAGTTTTTGCTTATGCCTAACTTAAAGGCGTTAAAGAAAAGTACTTATTGGGAGATAACCCAAAAGTTTTAGATGAGTCTTGGAAGTTATTACCTCAGTAATAACCACTCCTTATCCTTTTTATTTGCTTTTCGTGCCAAGAGTAACCTCTAACAAGAGAGAAGTAATGATTGGGAAAGTTGTTGTCCCTAAACAGATTTCTGTGCTTCACCATAAAAATTCCTGTAAAATCTCTGAACATCATTTTGAGGCGTGAATTTTTGCGCTTCTGACCCAGGTTGTTATCTAACTTTTGTTAGTTCAATACTTTTTGATTTGAGCAACAGAAGGTCTTCGAAAAAATTCGTATTTACCTGTTTTGACAGATTTCTGCCATTTTCTGCAATTGCTTCTTGTTGGTTCCTTTTTGAGTTCTTTTGGGGAATTGAGCTTTTTGAGGGAAGTTCTAGAGTAGCTAGTGTTCTAATGGAAGTTTATTTGGTGTTAGAACTGAACCTTAAGACTTATTATCTTGAGTGCACTAATGTTGCTAATAAAGATTGTGTGAAGTTTTGTATGAAGGAAAAAAATCAGGTGTATGGAAGGAATGAGTAATGAGATGAAGGATGGACTAAAGCTCAATCTTGGTGATGCCACGCTTCTCACCCCAAGAAATATCCAAGAAGTACAAGCGTCAAAGCTTGGGGTGGGCATCCCCTTCTTCATCAATAAAAATTCTAGGTTTCTTCCAAACGCTTCATTTTTATTGTTTCATGCACAATTGTGTTGGTCTTGGAGCGTCTTCTTTTTCGTTTTTGTTTTGGTTTTCGTTTGCTTTTGTTTGCTTAGTTTGCTGAATAAATTGGTTGGACCCCCTCTTTCATACATTGGTTTTCAAATAGTTTGGTTTGGATTGGAAAAGAGTAGGAAAACTCATGCTTAAGTGGTAAAGAGAGCTTGTTTTTGATTTTGGCATATGCTTTGTCATGTCATGCTTGATATTTTTTTGGCTTTATGCTTAGTATCCTTTTCTGTAGCATGACTTGTTATAAACAATTGAGATTGCTTAATGTGCCTTGGATGAATCATGCGTTGTTTTAGCATATTAAAGCATAGTATAGTGGTATTCTCCTTTGATGCTTTATTTGGGTTGACTTGGCGCATGCTCACACCATGTTATGACTATCTCAAGTCACCATAAGCCTTTATGATCCTTTAGTTTTCAACTTGTAGTATCACTTTATGCTTTGATCAATGATGTTTTGTTGCTCTGCATGATTATGGCCATTATTGCACTCTCGTTTGTCGCTCCCTTACTATTGCTAGCCTTCACTTACACTGAGTATGTTTTACTCAAGTTTCCAACTTCCTAAACCAAATATTTTCCCAAGTGTCCACCATACCTACCTATTATCATCATTTGCTACTTCCGTGCATATTTAATATGCCTTGTTTTCTTCCGAATAAATGTTTGCTTGTTTTGAGAAAGTTAGTTAGTAAAGCTCTCACGAACTTGATGGCACACTTTATTTCTTGCACTTAATAAACCTGAACCATTGTGAACTCTCCATGAAAGTTATATGCTTTCTAATTATAGGCTGGGGATTAGCAGAACCGTGTTGTCACGGGGAACACTTTCAACACTTGTAAATATATACCCAGTTGATACCTTGCTCTTTTGTTTGCGGATGTCTTTGGTGTGAAATAAAAGGGGATCTTGTAAGTCCATGGAGTTATGTGTGTGTGTTAGAGAAATGCCCGGGCATGAATATTCCGCTACGCATACCCCTCAACAAAATGGTGTAGCCGAGAGGAAAAACTGGACTTTAATGGATACGGTAAGATCTATGTTGGCTGAATTCAAGTCACCATACAACTTCTAGGCTGAAGCCATATCCACCGCATGTACCTCTTCAAACCAGATTTATCTCTGCAAGCTCTTGGACAAGACTCCCTATGAGATACTTACTGGTAACAAGCTAAACATTTCATACTTCTAGGAATTAAAGGCTTTAGAAGGCATTTTTTGGTTACGGTGCCAAATCCCACACTTATAGAGTCTACAAAAAGACCACTGGGATTGTTGTGGAATCTTGTTGTGGTGTTCGAAGAGAATGACGGCTCCCATGTGGGGCAAGTTGATGTTTGTGACACAGATGTTGAAATACCCCAAGATGTCATAAGAAGAATGGGCGTGGGATTCTACCGCCCCGTTGAGGAACCCCTTATGGCAGATCGGGAAGGACAATGCTCTACTCAAGTAGAGCCCTCATCTACGCAAGATCAACAATCTCCACATGTTGAAGCAACTACTACACCAACTCAATAAACTTCTGAAGATCATCAAGCTAGAAGTCCCATGCCGGATTATCTGGCCAGGGGCACTGGATTATCTGGCCCTACACCTCCCTCACTTTCCAGGAATGAAGAACAAGCTAGAAGTCCTAGGCCAGATTATCCGGCCAGGGGGCTAGATTATCCGGCCTTGCATCTTCCTCACCGGCCAGAAATGAAGACAAAGCTAAAACTGCCAGGTCAGATTATACGGCCACCCCCACGGCCGGATTATCTGGCCCTGGAAGCTCAGAATAGCAACCTCCTATTACGGTTGCTGAATAAGATCAAGATCAAGTTTCTCCTTCAACTATCAGTGCTGAACAATCTGTTGAACAAGCTATTAGTCAATATGAAGAACAAGATGATGAATTTATCCCTCCAAGGAACAATGAGGAAACTGAAGTTCGTCATAAAGCTCGGGTTGAACGGAAACTTGAACTCAGGGATCACACACTTGATAAAGTGGTGGGTGATCTAAGAAGAAGGGTGTCCATAAGGGGTGATTTAGCAAGATATAACGATCATCAAGCACATATATCCATGGTGGAACCCAAGAAGGTTTTTGAAGCTCTTAAAGATCCGGACTGGGTTGTGGCTATGCATGAAGATCTCAACAATTTTGAGCGCAACAGTCTGGAAGCTAGTTGAGAAGCCTAAAGAGTGCCACAATGTTATCGGCACAAAGTGGACATTCAAGAACAATCAAGATGAGAATGGAATTGTTTTGAGGAACAAGGCAAAACTTGTGGCACAAGGTTTTTCCGAAGTGGAAGGCATCGACTTCGGTGAGACTTATGCTCTAGTGGCTCACCTTGTGTCCATCCATATTCTGCTTGCTTATGCAGCTCATCATAACTTTAAAATACAGCAAATGGAGTATAAAAGTGCCTTTCTTAATGGTCCATTACATGAGTTGGTTTATGTTAAGCAACCCCAGGGCTTCGAGGACCCCAACTTTCCTAACCACGTCTACAAACTCGATAAGGCACTCTATGGCCTTAAACAAACCCCACGTGCGTGGTATGAGCATCTTAAAGAGTTATTCTTAGACCAGGGTTTCGAAGTTGGGAAGATTTACCCCACTCTTTTTACTAAGAAGGTTAATGGGGAGCTTTTCGTATGCCAACTTTATGTTGATGACATTATTTTTGGCTCAACTAACCAAGCTTTTAATGATGAATTTTCAAAGCTTATCACTAACAGGTTTGAGATGTCTATGATGGGCGAGAAGAGGTTCTTTCTCGGCTTTGAAATCAAGAAACTACGAGAAGGTTCTTTCATTAATCAAGAAAAATATATACAAGACATGCTCAACAGATTCAAGATGACTAATCTTAATGGAGTTGCTACCTCAATGCAAACAAAGTGTCATCTTGAATTAAATCCCAATGGTAAAGATGTGGACCAAAAGGTATACTGGTCCATGATCAGCTCTTTGCTTTACCTCTATGCATCTAGACCCGATATTGTGTTGAGTGTAGGTGTGTGTGCAAGGTATCAAGCAGCTCCTAAAAAAAGCCACTTAGTGGCGGTCAAGAGAATCTTCGGATATGTGGTTCATTCCCCTAACTTTGGACTATGGTATCCCAAGGGCTCTAATTTTTATTTATGTCGATACACGGATTCCGATTGGGCTAGTGATAAGGATGATAGGAAGTCAACCTCTAGAGCTTGCCAATTTTTGGGAAAATCTTTGGTTTGTTGGTCTTCCAAGAAGCAAAATTGTATACCTCTATCAACCGCCGAAGCAGAATATGTGGCTTCTACAAGTGCATGCACTCACTTGTTATGGTTGAGGCAAACTTTAAAGGAATATGGTGTCAATTGTGACAAAGTGCCTCTTTTATGTGACCATGAAAGTGGCATCAAAATTGCTTACAATCTGGTGCAGCAGACAACGATACATCTACGCGGAGTCATGCCATTTAGTCCTACATGGTGGCGTCGGCCACCACCCTCTTCTTTATGAAGAGTTGGTTCTTTGAGGATTTTATTGGTTTTTATTTGACCATCTTGTGTTCTTATGGAAAACACACCAACAATTGGATTTTCATTATCTTGGTTTTTGCAATTATTGGTGTGTAGTACCATCTTAGTTTGGCTATCTAAAGCTAAGACTTTCTCCCTCCCCGAGACATCTATCTTACACACAAGTCCGTTGTTTATCTTTTGAGGGGGTTTTGACGGGTTGTGCTAGCCCAATTCCTGTGTAAACAGAAAAATCGGAGAGGGTCGGATTATCTGCCCCAAGTTGGGGCCGGATTATCCGGCCTAGGCAGTTTCTTCTGATGTAGGCAGGGGCATCGGGTGGGAGGGCTCAAATAGAGAAGCCACTCCCACCCCGACCCCCTCTCCTTCCCCAATCACCGCTGGACCTCCCCGACCTCCCTGACGCAGTTCAGGCCGCTGGATTTTTCCGGGCCTCCCCGTATCTTCTTCGCATCTCCTCCGGGTACCTTCTCCTCCGAGTACTTCTTCCAATGAATGAGGATAAATCCCTCACTCTCATGTTTTATATGGAAGTTGTGTTTTGTTGTTGAAGCTTGGTCTAGAGGTTTCCCTTTGTTCCTAATGCATGTTAGAGATCATAGACTAGCAACCTCTTTTCCCGATATGTGTATGTATTGTTGTTCCAAGGCGTTTTGCAAAATTTTTGCCAGGGACGGATTATCCGCCCTGGTAGGGCCGGATTATCCGGCCTGGAAGGGTGGCGCTGTTGCAGTTGGTCTCAGACTATAGTATGATGTATGATTGGCTTCTGGTTGTTTTTCTACTGTTTTAAACAATCCTCCTGGACTTGTGTGTGCTCTTCTTTTTGCTATCTACCTCGTTCATTTCACAGGTGGTTCTCTTGGTGTCACTAAAACATATCAACACCGTCCTCGTGCTCGGTATCTCAGGCCCGACGATGGGGGTGTTCTTGTTGACGAGGTTGAGTTGAGGAGGTAGAAAAGAGCAGCTGCAAGAATGGCTGAAAGGGCTAAGAAGGACAAGCAGTCACGGGCTGGTTCCAAGAGAAATGGCAAGCAAACTAGGGTCAGCTACAATGACATGGATATTATCTCGTACTCAGCTATCCAGCAGCATGATGTGTACTTGGAGGCAGATATTGATGAGGAGCTTGGGGACCCCAACTTTTGGTGTGCTCATCATAAGTTCATCTTTGATGACGTCTACGATCTCTTGAAGATTCTCCCCATGCGCCCTACGGATCTGACCGAGGCAAACCGTAAGCCTAAATATTTTGTTTCTCTAGCTGTGACTAAGCGGATGGGGCTGCATCATCTCATGGAACTTCAGTGCTCTTATGATACTTCCTTAGTGAAGTTTTTCTCCACTCTCGTGGTGTGTGGAGATGAGCGTCGCAGCGTGAAGTTAATGACAGGTGACAACTTTCTGCAAGCTGATTTCTACATGTTTGCTTAGGCGCTTGGATATTCTTTCGCTGGTCGAGATCATCCATGTGGGCATCGCATCATCACCCCTATCAAGCCCAAGAAGGACACACTTATTTCACCATGATGTGGACCCAATGGTGTCGTTGGTAAGGTTGCCGATCTCTCCCCACTCTGTGCTCAGTTGGTTAGCATATTCCGTGATTGCATCACTCTGAGTGGGGGCAACAATGACAATATTTGTGGCCATCTCATTCAGTTGCTTGGCGTTGCTTATGAGTGTGCCCCTTCTGAAGACTCTGTTGTGGGTTACAAGTTGGATGTGATGGATTTCATCTTCCATGAGATGACTAAGGCTTTGTACAACAGGATTTGCATCCCTTATGCTCCCTTCATCATTATTCTCATCAAGCATATGCTTCCCAATGAGGATTTCAGTGGGAAACTCGATGGTGAACACAAGGTCAAGAAGATCTATAACAAGGCATGGAAGACCTCTCACCCCTCTACAGCTATAGAGTCCTTTATGGGATATGCTAGGACGAGTGGAAAAGGACCCTTGTGCCATATATTTCTAGAGAACTGAAGAAACTTAACTAGTTCCAGTGCAACATTATTTGCATGGGGGTTGACACTCACAAGGGGCAGTACGAGGCGTACCGGTAGCGTAATGACATGGCTCACACTCAGTAGATTATCCTCCACCATGTTTCCGGGGAATTAGGCCCCTCCTACACAGGCTGCTCCTACTCCGTATGCTAAGTGGAACACGTCAGGCATCAGCTATGTTGACTTGGAGCATCACTTTCTCCCTGCCCTGTCGAGGGAGCCTACTCCGCCAGCAGCTGATGATGAGGATGAGGATAAGGAGTTTGATGATGATGAGGAAGCCTATGATGAGGATGAGTACGCATATGAGGAGTGATCTCTCGGGACGCTACCATCGCTCTTTTCCCCTTTTTGGCATTTCGATGCCAAAGGGGAGAAGTAGTTCTAGTAGGTGTCGAGGGGATTTGCATGGGTCGGGCCCAAGAAAATTTTCCATCTTATTGTTTTCTCTCATCCTTGATTGTGCCCATTTAGCATTGAACTTTATTATTTGTTATTTGGTTTGTTTGTGTGAGACTATATTGGTCTGTATTGAGTCATGAGACTATGGATTTATCTCTAAGGATATATCAATGGTTATCTATGGATCTATGACTATGGTATTCTAGAATTATCAATATGGTTGTATCAGTATGGGGGTTTCTAAAATGTGTCTATCATTATATTATTGAGGACTTGATCATGGGTGGTATGACGCATATCTCTCTTTCTAACCCATCATTTGATATTAGTTTCCCATTCATGAAAAAGAATTGAACCTATGTGTGTGCATTTGTATTCAAATGCAAACTTAATATATGCACGCATTTAGGGGGAGTCCTTTTTCATCCTTGGAATGATGTGTTAGTAGATCTATATTGCTAATCCTAGTATTGTCATCTAACACCAAAAATGGGGAGATTGAAAGAACATTTCATGATCTCTAGTGTTTTGTGTGTTAGATAACAATGCCAAGGATTATTTAATTGTGTGTTTAGTGGTGTAGAATACTTTTCCACCCAAATGCAGCTAAACCAATGTTCTGGGGCGGATTATCCGCTCCTACCAAGGGCTAGATTATCCGCCCCTCCAAGCTAGACAAGGCCACTAAGGCGCGTCACTCAGAGAGGGGGCAGAGCTTTCCCCGTATTAACCGGCTAGGGATGGAGCTTCTGCCTGTGCCGAATAATCCGCCCCACCAGGAGGCGGATAATCCACCCCCAAGGAATTTTTCCAAAGTCTTCCAAGGCGTGTCACCCTGATAAGGGGCGGACAATTGGTCCGGATTGTCCGATTCCGGGCCGGATGTTTGCCCCAGCCGGATAATCCAGGCCCCGATTCGTCCAACGACTATATCTTGGCAGGGGGTATATATACCCCAATTGCACCTCCTGTCAAATCTCTTGATTCATTTGAAAAAGTCCAGAGCTGTTGATTATAATTCCCACGAGATCTCCATGTTCAACCACCTAAAGGCTCTGATCTTTGGGGAATCGAAGGAGGAGGCCTCGGTCTACATCAGCACCAATCAAGATCTCCATTTCCCCTACATTCACTTGGAGGATTCTTGATCTAGTATTTCTTGCAAATATCTAGATCTCTATTTCGATTATTGATTAACTTATTCTTGTGGCAGCTTTTTATCATCATGGGAGCCGTGAATTAAGTTTTCGATGTGTTCCCTGATAGTGTTGTAAATGCACCAGTTCCCGCCTAGAAGGGTACCAAATAGTGGAAGGTGGATCAAGCCTTTGGTGGCGAGATCCATTGGATAACTAGATGAGGCTGATTGTGGTGTGGTGGTCCTAGTACCACCCACCCCTCCAACACGGACGTACTTCTCTTAATAAGGAAGGAACTACGGTAAAACAAATCCTGTGTCGCCGTGTGTGATACGTCCATTTTGCATCACTATTCTATGTCTTAATTCACTATTATTCATTGATATATTTCATATTGAGAGGTGATACTTATGTTATTTCATCTATTTTTGCATGGTTGATGACTTTTGGAGCATGGAGCGCTGCAGTCAGGATTCTGATGGAAAAGGTGCTATTTGGAGGCAAAATTCGCGAAGATCAGAAAATCCGAGAAAATATACGGAAAATCCTATTTTTCCAGAAGACTAAGGATGCCAGAAGATGGAGTGGAGATGGGCCACAGGGGGCCCACACCACCCCATGGCGCGGGCAGGCCTAGGCCGCGCCAGGAGGTGGTGTGGCCACCCTGGCCCACTCTAGCCTCTCCCCTCTGACGTATATCAACCTCCCGAAACCCTAAGACTCGGGGAGCGACCACAAAAAGATTCCGCCGCCTCTGCGGGGCGGAAAACACCGAGAGAGAAAGATCTCTCCAATAGACAGATTTCTGCCGGGGGAATTCCTTCCCGGAGAGGGGAGATCATCGCCATCAACACCACCATCAAGCTGGACTTCATCGGGATCATCATCATCATCACCACCATCATCATCACCATCAGCACCCTCATCACCATCTCCATATTGCTGTAACAATTGCGTTGAATCTTGCATAGTTCATAGGGGAAACTTTCCCGGTGTTGATTACTCCTTGTAGTTGATGCTATTGAGTGAACCATTGAATTATTGTTTATGTTCAGATTGTTATGCATCATTATTCCATCTCTGATCATGATCCATATGATGTCTTGTGAGTAGTTCGTTTTGTTCTTGAGGACATGGGAGAAGTCTTGTTGTTAGTAGTGGAGTTGTGTTGAGAAAGATTCAATAGGTTGTTATTTAAGTTATGGTGTACTTCTTCTAGTGGTGTCATGTGAACGTCGACTACATGACACTTCACCTATATGGGCCTAGGGGAATGCATTGCGTATTTGGCTACTAATCGTAGGGGTTGTCGGAGTGATAGAAACCTGAACCCCCGTTAGGAAACCATTGCACAAGGGACGTAAGGGTCTTAGAGTTTAAAGTTGTGGTTAGGTTTCTACCTTAATTACTTTCTTGTACTTACGGATGTTTGCAAGGGGTATAATCACAAGTATGTATTAGTCTTGGATGGGGCGGTACATTAGCACAGGTTCACCCACACAACACTTAGCAAGCTAAAGAAGATTAATCAACTATATGAAGCGAAAGCACTTGACAGTCTTCCCATGTGTCCTCGAGAACGTTTGGTCATCTTAAGTAATACAACCGGCTTGTCCTTTGCTGCATAAAGGATTGGGCCACTTGCTGCATTTATTCCTACTGTCTTTTATTTACTCGTACTTTGTTTACTTGCTTTATCGAAAACCCCTAAAAATCCGTTTGCTAAGTATTTGCAGAGAATTCCTGATCCATACCACTAGCCAGCACCTTCTGCTCCTCGTTGGGTTCGACACTCTTACTTATCGAAAATACTGCGATACACCCCCTATATGTGTGGGTCATCAAGACTATTTTCTAGCGCCGTTGCCGGGGAGTGAAGCACTATTGGAGAGTGGAACCGGTAAAGGAAACTTCTACTGTGAGTATTGTTTACTTCTGTTAGTTGCTTTATTTTCGTTATGGATAATTCGCTGAGTTTTTTATTTGGTAATGCTATTACCACTGCTAAGGTAGTAGATAAGCCACCACCTGCTGAGAATGATGTTTTCAAAATACCTACAAGAATTATTGATCGTGTTATGGATAACTACTATGTTGGGGATGGAACTGTCCATCCCGGTGATCATTTACTCTTTATACACGAATTATGCGGGTTGTTCAAGTGTGCAGGTATTACTATAGATCAAGTTAAGAAGAAGTTATTCTCATTATCACTGAAAGGAAGAGTTGAGGAATGGTATAAGCTGCTGAAGAATGGTTAAGCTCTGGAATGGGAGGAAATAGTGCCTCTCTTTTATTCAAAGTTTTATCCTCCTAGTGAGATTCATAAAGATCGGAATCAAATATACAACTTTTGGCCTCTTGATGGAGAGAGTACAACTCAAGCTTGGGGGAGATTGAAGTTACTAATTCTCAAATGTCACATTCATGAGCTCCCCAACAATATTATTATCAATAACTTTTATGCAAGGCTCCCTCTACATGATAAAGATTTATTGGATGCTTCTTGTGCTGGATCATTCACTCGCATGGAAGAAGAAGCTAAATGGGATCTTCTAGACTGTATTCAAGACAATGCTAAAGCTTGGGAGAATGACAAAGGTAGAAAGTCAGGTATAAATTATGATTATGAATGCATTGAATCTTTTATGGGAACCGATGACTTTCAAAATATTAAAAATGCTTATGGTCTAGACTCTCAAGCTATTGCTTCTTATTTTAAGGCTTTTGCTTCCTATATTGAAGTGCCTAAAAAGAAGTGGAATAAGTATCATGAACCTTATAAAGATATTGCTAAGAGTGTTCCTGCAAGAAATACTGAAGTTTATACTGCTAATCATGTTTTACCTGAACCTTATATTGAGAAAATGCCTTTTCCAGTTAAGGTAAAGGAACATTCTATGATAGCTAGTATAGTTAATGAAAGTATGAGTAAAGTTATTGAACCTGATAAACAAATGGTTGATGAACCTATAATAGCAAGTGTGAAAGACTTTGTCACTAAATATGAAAAAGAGGGACACCCTATCCTTTGTAAGGATACCTCTAATATTGTTTCACAAAATAGTGTTATGAGAGCTAGTATTCCCGTGTTTTCTATTAGAATAAGTGATCATTGCTATGATGGTCCTTGTGATAGCTATATTGTTAAGCTTATGCATGATACTGAAAGCTACTATGAGAGAGGGAAAAGTGTTCTTCTATATCTCAATAATATCAAGTTTCCTCGCTTTATGCTGAAAGTTTTTATGTTGCACTTCTTTTGCCTTCTTATGCAAGTTGCCTCTGGTTTCAAGAACTTGTTTGTTTACAAAATTCCCTTGCATAGGAAGTGGGTTACACTTAAATGTGTGTGTGTTTTTGCTTCTTAATGCTCTCTTTGACTTCAATTCATATCCCTATGAGAGCTTCTTCAAAATTATCATGCCCATCTTAAAGGCTATAAAGAAAGAGCTTTATGGGAGACAACCCAATTTGTTTTTGCTTTCAGTTTGTTTTTGTTTCTTTGAGTCTTGGAAGTTATTACTTCGGTAATAACCGCTCCTTATCCATTTTGTTTGGTTTTTGTGTCAACATCAACCTCTAATGAGAGAGAAGTAATATTTGGGGAAGTTGCTGTCCCGAAACAGATTTTTTGTGCTTCACCGTAAAAATTCGTGAGAGATCTCTGTATGTCGGATTGAGCTGTAATTTTTTGTGCTTCTTGCCCAGGTTGTTATTTAACTTTTGTTATATTTGCACTTTTTGATTTGAGCAACAGAAGAGTTTCGAAAAAATTGATCTTTACCTGCTGGTCTGTTTTGAGAGATTTATCCACTCTTGCATTTGCTTCTTTATTCGATCTCCTTTTTGAATTCTTTTTGGGTTTTCGGAAGGAGTTGATTCAGTAGCTTATGTTTTGATGGTTTTCAGTTGAAGTTGGACTCAAAAGGTTTTATCACTTCATATATATACTAATATTGCTAATGAGAACTGTGTGAAGTTTTGTGTGAAAGAAATTTCCAGGTAGTGGAGACAATGGTGTAATAAGGAAGAGAAGGGTTTTATGACTCAAGTAATAAGTGTATGAAGATGAAGATATCGATGATATTCAAGAGATGACTCCGGAAGAGTCTACTAGACACCAAATTCAGAGACCTGCAGAGTCTGTTTTCAAATAGGTAACAGTTCCGGTAAGAAAAGTTCCGTGAAAATACTATCCAACTATATTTTGCAGTTTTCAGTCAATAAGAAAAGTTACGAAGCGAAAAAGGGACGGAAACGTAGCCGGGGTGGCCCACACCACCCCGTGGCGCGGGCCCACCCCTGGCCGCGCCACCAGGTGGTGAGGCCACCCAGGACTCCGCCTCCGACTCGTTTTCTCCCAGTACCTTCCTTTTGATACGAAACTTCGTAATATATAACACCCCAGATCCCCCGAGGTCCGTATATCGTGTTTTTGTCGTGTTTTTGTTTCGATCTGTTTCTGTCAGGACATACTCTTTGAAAGCTTAGAAGCACAATGGTGTCCGCCAAGGATAAAGGGAAGGAGCCTATGGAGGAGGATCTTCAAGACCCCAAGCAGAGGCTGGCACCTTTAGTCTCTTGCCCTGCATCAATGGAAGCCCTATGAGTCACTAAGGAGTTCTGCGATAAGTACCGGGACTTGAAGAGGAAGGTGGACATGCTTCAATGGGAGAATAATAGGCTTCACAAGATGCTGGAAGATTTCCTCATGTCAACTAAGAGCATAATACCACCACCACCGAAGGAGTAATTCGTCATCAGGTTTGGCATCCCCTTGGTTTGTTCCAAGCTTGGGGGAGTTCCGCGGTATCACATCACTATCTTCTATCTTTTTACCTTTTTTAGTAGAGTCATATCATGAATATAGGAGTTATTATGTAGTATTGTTTGCATTATGGAAGTGTCCCCTCTCTCATTAGATGTGTATCCCTTGGTGTGAGTTGCTGTTATGGAATATTAATGAGAAGTTCTATCATTCACTCTTTTGCATAGCTTATATTAGTTTTCAATTCGTGGTTATATGATTGATCTTGTTGTTAGTATTGGTAGCACTCTGGGATCATTGAGTTAATTTAGTTGGTTTTGGCAAACCTGGCTCGGTCAGTAGTGACACTATTTTTGTGAGTTGAATGAAAAAGATAGAAGTACTCTAAAGAAAAATAATTTCATCGTCTTTCTTTCTTGATTTGCTCATAAGTTTAGTATTCTCTAGTTAAGATATTTTGTGCTTCCAAGGAGGATTGCATGTTTGTCTTTATCACTTGTATGTTTGTTTGTTTCCTTCAACTCTTGTACTTGCTACCCAGCCTTGCTAGCCAAAAACCTGTACTGAGAGGGTATTCTTCTCGTGCATCCACCTCCTTTTAACCAAAACCTTTGCCATTTGTGTCCACCATACCTACCTAGTAGCATTATTTCTATTCCAAGTAAATTCTTGTTTTATCTACCTCCCAAATTAAACTTGTTATGTGAAAATTAGTGATTAAAGCTCTCATGAACTTGATGGCGCACTTTACTTTCTTGCACTTAATAAACTTGAACCATTGTGCTCACCTATGTTGCGTATATGCTTGCGCTTTGTAAGTTGTGAATTAGCAGAACCATGTTGTCATGGGGAACGCTTTCAACATTGCACTGGTACTTAGTAACTAGTTGATATCATGTTCTTTTGTCTATGGATGTCGTCGGTGTGAAATGAAAGGGGAGCTTGTAAGTCCATGGAGTTATGCATGTGTGTTAGAGAAACGCCTGGGCCACTGGTCTAATCCATGCTGACATGGTGGAAACCTGCAGCGTAACCATAACAAGTATCTATGAAGCATTCTTCTTATAAAAAAAGAGATAGAGATTGAGAAAAAGAGAAAAGAAAAAAAAAGAGGTTATGAAAAGAGGAAAGAGAGAAAAAAGCACCATATTCCCAGGGTAAATAAGAAGATTGCTGAGATGCTTGTTGTCTGCTTGCCTTGTCATTTTGATATGGGGATTCTTCCGTATAATCGGGCAAGGGGTACCCCGTTGGCGGTTCTCAATGATACACATATGCTTACGATGACAAGAACTTACCGGTGACTAAACTTTAGTAGCATGAGGAGCGGCCCTCGTATTCAAGGGACATGAGATTATCCACTTACAACTTGTCAATGCATATCCTCATTTTTGATCACTTTAACCTTAATCACCTAAAGATGCCCATGATAGGGGCAATGAGAGCTGAAAGCTAGTAAGTATCATAATTTTTGGGAGCTCTTTATGAGACTTGCAATCCCTGCTTCCCTCTTTGAAGGGCCTTTCTTTTACTTTGTAGTTGAGTCAGTAAACCTACTCCTTTCTATCTCAGCAAGTATCTTGAGTTGTTGTGTTTCATTCATTCATATGTTTATTTATTCATTCATGTTTATTATGTTCCTTGCTTTGCACATTGCTCTTATCCTAATGTTTACTACTTTGAAAGCTATCATTGAAAAACCAGCTATTTGTGAACTCCAGCAAATTATCAACTATTCTTCGACCAAGAGCTAAGTTTGCCATTACCAATTATGATTCACTTTATGTATCTTTATTGTGTTTCCTTTACTTATTATAAGTTGAGTTATATAATAGTGAGTTGTCTTCTATTATGATCTATGTATTTGATGAATGTGATGCTTCTTGTCCGTATTCTTCTATCGACTCTTCACTCCATAAACCTGAGGTCATGTTTATTGAGCTCAGTTTCGCTTGGGGACAAGTGAAGTCTAAGCTTGGGGGGAGTTGATACGTCCATTTTGCATCGCTATTCTATGTCTTAATTCACTATTATTCATTGATATATTTCATATTGAGAGGTGATACTTATGTTATTTCATCTATTTTTGCATGGTTGATGACTTTTGGAGCATGGACCGCTGCAGTCAGGATTCTGATGGAAAAGGTGCTGTTTGGAGGCAAAATTCGTGAAGATCAGAAAATCCGGGAAAATATATGGAAAATCCTATTTTTCCAGAAGACTAAGGATGCCAGAAGATGGAGTGGAGATGGGCCACAGGGGGCCCACACCACCCCATGGCGTGGGCAGGCCTAGGCCACGCCAGGAGGTGGTGTGGCCACCCTGGCCCACTCCAGCCTCTCCCCTCTGGCGTATATCAACCTCCCGAAACCCTAAGACTCGGGGAGCGACCACAGAAAGATTCCGCCGCCTCTACAGGGCGGAAAACACCGAGATAGAAAGATCTCTCTGGCAGACAGATTTCTGTCGGGGGAATTCCTTCCAGGAGAGGGGAGATCATCGCCATCAACACCACCATCAAGCTGGACTTCCTCAGGATCATCATCATCATCACCACCATCATCATCACCATCAGCACCCTCATCACCATCTCCATATTGCTGTAACAATTGCGTTGAATCTGGCATAGTTCATAGGGGAAACTTTCCCGATGTTGATTACTGATACATTGCAAATGTATCTATAATTTTTGATGTTCCATGCTTGGTTTTATCCACTTTCTTGTGTTTTGTTCCAACTTTGGAGTACTTTTCATATGATTTCTTGGACTAACCTATTAACAAGAGCCAAAGTGCCAGCTGCCTGTTTTCTGCTATTTTTGCTTCTAGGAAAGTCAGAAAATGAATATTCTCGGAATTGGACGGGACAAAAGCCAAAGTGCCTATTTTTCCGGAAGGGATCAAGTGCCAGAATAGGAGATGGAGAAGGGCCAGGGCCGGCCACACCACCTGGCCGCGCGGCCAGGCTGGGCCCGCGCCAGGGGGTGGTGTGGTGGCTCTCGGCACCCCCTTAGCCTCTCCTTCCGCCTATAAGTTGCCCTCGGGATGAAAACCCTAGGTACCCGATCAAAAATCCACGAAAGATTCTATAGCCGCCCTCATCTCCATCCCTAGATCGGGAGGGATCTGAAGCTCTTCCCGGCACCCTGCCGGAGAGGGGAATTCACCCTGGAGGCCTTCTTCATCACCATGCAAGCCTCCGGTGTGATGCGTGAGTAGTTCATCCTTGGACTACGAATCCATGTAGTAGCTAGATGGCTGGTTTCTCCTCCTTTGTGCTTTCATGTTTAGATCTTGTGAGCCCCATTCATGATCAAGATCATCTATTTGTAATTCATACATGTTGTGTTTGCGGGGATCCGATGGATATTGAGATGCTATTTCAGATTGATTATTGATTCTATCATGTCTTTGTTATTTGATATCTTGCATGCTTTCCATTGTTAGTAGCTATCTTGGCCAAGTAGATGCTAGCAACTCCAAGAGTTAGTATTTATGCTCGATAGTGGGTTCATGCCTCTGGTAATCTGGGGAAGTGATAGAAATCTCTAAGGTACTAGATGTGTTGTTGCTACTAGGGAGAAAACAACAATCCTTTGTTCATAGAACAATCGTATTGTTTACTTTACACGCAGTTCGTAATGCAATAATCTGTTGCTTGCAACTTAATACTGGAGGGGGTTCGGATGATAACCTGAAGGTGGATTATTAGTCATAGATGCAGTTGGATGGCGGTCTATGTATTATGTTGTAATGCCCAATCAAGTCTCAAAGGAGTCAAGATGATTAGTATATGCATGTATTGCTTTCTCGGTGTTTGTCAATTGCCCTGCTGTAATTTGTTCACCCAACATGTTATCTATCTTAAGGAGAGCCACCTCTAGTGAACTATGGATCCCGGTCCTTTTTCTTTACATACAATCTAGAATCTTTTACTGCTTTGTGTTTACTTTCTGCAAACTTTTACTTCTGTCTATTCGATACGTTTAATCCTTTGTTTTCCGCAAAACACGGTGAGATTGACAACCTCATCGCAAGTTGGGGACAAAGTTCTGTGGTTGTGTTGTGTAGGTCTCCACGTTGCTACTAGCACCGGTAGTGCGCCCTGCCAAAGCTTAGCTAGTAACACCTTTGGGGTGTTTCCTTGCTCCTACTGGTTCGATTAAACCTTGGTTTCATAACTGAGGGAAAACTTACTGCCATGCTCATCGTACCTTCCTCTTGGGGTTCCCAACGAGCTCTACGTTGAAAGTCGAGCGCATCAAGATTTTCTGGCGCCGTTGCCGGGGAACGAAGAAGAAGAAACTCCCACGTCAACTACACGCCATTGAAGATATTTCTGGCGTCGTTGCCGGGGAGTCTAGGACATCTTCACAAGGGGAGTCCCTCATAACCAATCTCTTTACTTTGTTGTTTTTGTTTTGCTTAGTTTCTTTTTGCTTTGTTTGCTTGTTTTGTTCTTCAAAAAACACAAAAAATAGTTTTACTTGTTTGCTTTCTTATTTGAAAACCCAAAAAAATGACTACTCTTGAAAACACTAAGTTGTGTGACTTCACTAGCATCAACAACAATGATTTTATGAGTGCACCTATTGCTCCACCTGTGGCTGAAAATACTTTCTTTGAGGTAAAACCTGCTTTGCTCAATCTTGTTATGAGAGAACAATTTTCTGCTATTGGTAATGAAGATGTTGCTTCCCATCTAAATAACTTTGTTGAACTTTGTGAGATGCCAAAGCATAGGGATATAGACGGTGATATTATTAAGCTGAAATTGTTTCCTTTCTCTTTGAGAGGAAAATCTAAAGAATGGTTGAATTCCTTAACTAGGAATAGTATTGGTTCTTGGACTAAGTGCAAAGATGCTTTTATTGGAAAATACTATCCTCCTGCTAAGATTATATCCATGAGAAGTGAAATAATGAAGTTTAAACAACTTGATAATGAGCATGTTTCTCAAGCTTGGGAAAGAATGAAATCTTTGGTAAAGAATTGTCCCACTCATGGACTGACTGCTTGGATGATCATCCAAACTTTTTATGCAGGATTGAACTATTCTTCAAGGAACCTATTGGATTCAGCTGCTGGAGGTACCTTTATGACCATCACTTTGGGTGCTGCAACAAAACTTCTGGACAATATGATGGTTAATTATTCTGAATGGTATACTGAGAGAGCTCCACAAGGTAAGAAGGTAAATTCTATTGAGGAAACTTCCTCCTTGAGTGATAAGATTGATATTATTATGTCTATGCTTGTTAATGGGAAAGCCCATATTGATCCAAATAATGTTCCTCCAGCTTCTTTGGTTGCTCAAGAAGAGCAAGTTGATGTGAACTTCATAAGAAATAACAACTTTGGCAATAATGCCTATAGGAACAATTTTGGTAACAACAATTATAAGCCATATCCTCCCAACAATGGTAATGCTTATGGAAATTCTTACAACAATAATAAGAGTGCTCCCTCTGAACTTGAAGTTATGCTTAAAGAGTTTATTAGTAAACAAACTGCTTTCAATAAAACTATTGAGGAAAAACTCTCTAATGCTGAAAGAAATATAGCATCTTTAGCTGAAGCTCAAACTACTTTGAATAAAATGGCTGCTAAACCTGAAAATAATGAGAATCCCTTTGCAGCCACTAATGCCATACAAGTAAGAATTGATGAAAATGTTAGACTATTAGCTGAATTACATGCTAACTGGGAAAGAGAAGATGAAATTGCTAGAAACATTAGTGTTTCTACTATCACCACCACTAGTGTTGAGGCTACTAATAGTTCTACTACTTTAGATGATAAATATGATTTTGATCTTGATGTTTGCAATATCTCTGAAGTTATTATGTTCCTACAAAATCTTGCAAAAAGTCCTAATGCTAGTGCTATGAACATGGCTTTTACAAAACACATTACCGATGCTCTCATAAAGATTAATGAAGAAAAGATGAAACATAAAGCTTCTATTCCTATAAAGCAAGAAGATGGTTGGGAACCCATCATTAATATGAAAGTGAATGACTTTGATTTCAAAGCTTTGTGTGATCTTGATAGTAGTGTTTCTATTATGCCTAGAAGGATTTATGATATGCTTGATTTACCTCCTCTTAAAGATTGTTATTTGAATGTCCCACTTGATGCTATTGCTAAAAAGAAACTCATGGGGAGTCTTAATGATGTTCTTATTATGGTTAACGATTCCTATGTCCCCGTTGATTTCTATGTTTTGGATGCTTGTCCTATTACTTTGGGAAGACCTTTTCTTAGAACTGTTGGTGCCATCATTGATATGAAAGAAGGCACCATTAAATATCAACTCCCACTCAATAAAGGTATATAACACTTCCCTAAAAAGAGAGAAAATATTTCTTTTGCTTCTCCTATGAAAACAAAATTTGGTCTTAATGCTTCTTCATTTGAGAACACTTGATTCTTTCTTTGCCTCTTATGCCTAACTTAAAGGCGTTAAAGAAAAGTACTTGTTGGGAGATACCCCAAGAGTTTTAGTTGAGTCTTGGAAGTTATTACCTCTATAATAACCTCTCCTTATCCTTTTTATTTGCATTTTGTGCCAAGAGTAACCTCTAATGAGAGTGAAGTGTTGATTGGGAAAGTTGCTGTCCCGAAACAGATTTTTGTGCTTCACCGTAAAAATTCCTCAGAGATCTCTGTACGTCGGATTGATCTGTAATTTTTTGTGCTTCTGCCCCAGGTTGTTATATAACTTTATTTAGTTCAACATTTTTTGATTTGAGCAACATAAGGTCTTCGAAAAAATTCGTCTTTACCTGCTGGTCTGTTTTGACAGATTTCTGCCATTTTCTGCATTTGCTTCTTGTTAGTTTCTTCTTGAGTTCCTTTGGGGAATTGAGCTTTTTGAGGGAAGTGCTACAGTAGATAGTGTTCTAATGGAAGTTTATTTGGTGTTAGAACTGAACCTTGATACTTATTTATCTTAAGTGCACTAATGTTGCTAATGAGATGGTGTGAAGTTTTGTATGAAGGAAAAAAATTCAGGTGTATGGAAGGAATGAGTAATGAGATGAAGGATGGACTAAAGCTCAAGCTTGGGGATGCCACGGGTGTCACCCCAAGAAATATCCAAGAAGTACAAGCGTCAAAGCTTGGGGATGCCCAAGGCATCCCCTTCTTCATCAATAAAAATTCTAGGTTTCTTCCAAACGCTTCATTTTTATCGTTTCATGCACAGTTGTGTTTTTCTTGGAGCGTCTTCCTTTTCATTTTCGTTTTGATTTTTAGTTTTCTTGGTTTGATTAGTTTTCTGAATAAGTTGGTTGGACCCCCTCTTTCATACATTGGTTTGCAATTAGTTTGGTTTGGTTTGGAAAAGAGTAGGAAAGCTCATGCTTATGTGGTAAAAAGAGCTCGTTTTTTACTGTGGCTATGCTTTGTCATGCCGTGTTGATATTGTTTTGGCTTTATGCTTAGTATTATTTGCTGTAGCATGACTTTTTATAAACAATGGATATTTTTTAATGTGCCTTGGATGAATCATGCGTTGTTTTAGCATATTAAAGCATAGTATAGTGGTATTCTCCTTTGATGCTTTATTTGGGTTGACTTGGCGCATGCTCACACCATGTTATGACTATCTCAAGTCACCATAGCCTTTATGATCCTTTAGTTTTCAACTTGTAATATCACTTTATGCTTTGATCAATGATGTTTTGTCGCTCTGCATGATTATGGCCATTATTGCTCTCTTAGTTTGTCGCTCCCAGTCTTTTGCTAGCCTCCACAACAAAGTATGAGTTCCACTCATGCATCCAACTCCCTAAACAAAGTTATTCCAAAGAGTCCACCATACCTACCTACTAGCTTATGCTATTCCAAGTATATTCATTCTTTTGTTTACCTTCCACTTGTTATGAGAAAACTAGTGATTAAAGCTCTCACAAACTTGATGGCACACTTTACTTTATTGCCTCTAATAAACTTGAACCATTGGGTCCTTCTTTGTTGCGTATATGCTTGCGCTTTATAAGTTGAAATTAGCAGAACAATGTTTCATGGGGAACTCTTTCAACATTGCACTTGTACTTTGTACCCCGTTGATATCATGTTCTTTTGCTTACGGATCCCGGCGGTGTGAAATAAAAGTGGAACTTGTAAGATCATGGAGTTTGTATGTGTGTTAGAGAAACGCCTGGGCCGCTAGCCTAAGCCATGCCTAATCATGGTGGAAACTTGCGGCATCACCATAATGAGCACTCTATGAAGAATCCTCAATAAAAACCTATGCAAATAGCAAATAAAAAGATCGCTGAGATGCTTATTGTCTGCTTGACTTGTCATTTTGATTATGGGAAAGCTCTCGTATCATGTGCAAGGGGTGCCCCGTTGGCAGTTCTTAATGATACACATATACTTACAATGACAAGAGCTTACTCGTGACTGAAGTTGAGTAGCATGAGGATCGGTCTTCGTAAGTAAGGGGCATGAGATTTCAGTTTATAACTTGTCAAGCATATCCTCTTAGTTGTGTCACTTTAACCTTAATCACCTTAAAGATGCTTATGATAGGGGCAATGAGAGCTGAAAGCTATAAGTACCATAATTTTTGGAAGCTCTTTATGAGACTTGAATCCCTACTTCCTTTCTTCAACCATTATATTGAGTCTCCACCTTCTATCTTTATGCACTTACTTTGAGAGCATAGTGGCCATTCTTAGTTCTATGTGCATTGTCCCAAGACTAGTTGATTGATGCATAACTTGTTACTGCTTGTTTGAAACTATTGTATCTAGTCACTCTTATGAACTTTGAAGGTGTCCTATGCATTTATATTTGCTACTCTATGAGGGACAAGCTGAATACTATTATGCTATGTTTTCTTTATGTGAAACAAACAAACGTCTTGCAAAGCATCGTTATTCATGAATCTTTTGTTTGTGCCTTTTCATGTTGCATCATAGTTTCTTTGCTTATTGCTAGAACTTTGTCTTTCATGTTATGATTGAAGTACTATGATCCCAGCTTTGATTGTTTTGCAAATACTTTGATCAAGTCTTTGATGGTGCATGTCACCTCAAAAATTATTCTTTCTTTTTATCACTTACCTACTCAAGGACGAGCAGGAGTTAAGCTTGGGGATGTTGATACATTGCAAATGTATCTATAAATTTTGATGTTCCATGCTTGGTTTTATCCACTTTCTTGTGTTTTGTTCCAACTTTGGAGTACTTTTCATATGATTTATTGGACTAACCTATTAACAAGAGCCACAGTGCCAGCTGCCTGTTTTCTGCTGTTTTTGGTTCCAGGAAAATCAAAAAATGAATATTCTCGGAATTGGACGGGACAAAAGCCAAAGTGCCTATTTTTCCGGAAGGGATCAAGTGCCAGAATACGAGACGGAGAAGGTCTAGGGGCCGGCCACACCACCTGGCCGCGCGGCCAGGCTGGGCCCACGCCAGGGGGTGGTGTGGTGGCTCCCGGCACCCCCTTGGCCTCTCCTTCCGCCTATAAGTTGCCCTCGGGGCGAAAACCCTAGGTACCCGATCAAAAATCCACGAAAGAGTCTATAGTCGCCGTCATCTCCATCCCTAGATCGGGAGGGATCTGAAGCTCTTCCCGGCACCCTGCCGGAGAGGGGAATTCACCCTGGAGGCCTTCTTCATCACCATGCAAGCCTCCGGTGTGATGCGTGAGTAGTTCATCCTTGGACTACGGATCCATGTAGTAGCTAGATGGCTGGTTTCTCCTCCTTTGTGCTTTCATGTTTAGATCTTGTGAGCTCCATTCATGATCAAGATCATCTATTTGTAATTCATACATGTTGTGTTTGCGGGGATCCGATGGATATTGAGATGCTATTTTAGATTGATTATTGATTCTATCATGTCTTTGTTATTTGAGATCTTGCATGCTTTCCGTTGTTAGTAGCTATCTTGGCCAAGTAGATGCTAGCAACTCCAAGAGTTAGTATTTATGCTCGATAGTGGGTTCATGCCTCTGGTAATCTGGGGAAGTGACAGAAATCTCTAAGGTACTAGATGTGTTGTTGCTACTAGGGAGAAAACAACAATCCTTTGTTCATAGAACAATCATATTGTTTACTTTACACGCAGTTCGTAAAGCAATAATCTGTTGCTTGCAACTTAATACTAGAGGGGGTTCGGATGATAACCTAAAGGTGGATTATTAGTCATAGATGTATTTGTATGGCGGTCTATGTATTATGTTGTAATGCCTAATCAAGTTCCAAAGGAGTCAAGATGATTAGTATATGAATGTATTTCTTTCTCGGTGTTTGTCAATTGCCCCACTGTAATTTGTTCACCCAGCATGTTATCTATCTTAAGGAGAGCCACCTATAGTGAACTCTGGATCCGACCTAGACCAATGAGATAACATATTCTTACCTAGGGAATCCAACATCCACAAAGCTTTTACAAGAGCTAGCAATAAACAAAGATAGCAACCCACATTACACCCTACATGTAGGCCTATTGAGATACAAAGGCAGACTGTACATTGGACCTACTACTAAATTGAGAAATAAGATATTTCACTTAGTCCACTCCTCTTCCTTTGGTGGCCACTCTGGTAGTAGAGTAACCTATCATAAAATACAACAAGTCTTCTATTGTCCCAGTCTCAAAAAAATCCTAAACACTCAAGTGGCTGACTATCCTATCTGTTAGATATCTAAATCAGTGAAATCTTAGTACCCTGGTTTGCTCCAACCCTTGCCAATTCCTAAGAAGTGAAATCATCTTGGACATCATAGAAGGACTGCCCAAATCAAAAGGAAATGATGTTATTTTGGTGGTAGTTGACAGACTTACAAAGTATGCTCACTTCCTACCATTGACTCACCCCTACACAGTATAAAAGGTAGTTGATCTCTTCATTAACAACATCTTGAAACTACATGGACCTCCAAGTATGATAGTAAGTGATAGGGATAGAATCTTCACCAACAAGCTCTGGACTGAAATTTTCAATTCTCACAAGATTTCCCTACACTTCTGTACTACTTACCACCCTAAGACAGATGGTCAGACTGAAAGAGTCAACCAATGTTTGGAACAATATCTTAGATGCATGGCCTTCTCTGCACCTACCAAGTGGTCTGGCTGGATTTCTGCTGCAGAGTGGTGGTACAACAGTAGCTATCACACAACCATCAAAATGTCACCATTTGAGGCATTGTATGAATACCCTCCACCTCAACTCTCTACGTGTTCCATGCCAGAAACTCTATCCTTGGAAGCTCAACAAACAATAGCAGACAAGGACCACATGCTCAAGATATTGTAGCAGAACTTTGCTCAAGCACATCACACAATGAAGAAACATCCTTACAAACATAGAACCCCGAGATATTTTGATATTGGTGACATGGTATATCTCAAGGTTCAACCCTATAGGGAACATGCTCTAGGTGCTGGCAATTCAAGGGAATTATCCTCCAAATTGTATGGCCCCTACAAATTATTAGTTGCAGTGGGCAGCTCAGCATATAAGTTACAACTCCCCGCGGGTACCTTGTTGCATGATGTGTTTCACGTCAACAAACTCAAACAGCACCTAGGACCAAATGCAGTCCCAAATCAGACATTACCTCTCGTCACTCCCACCGGTAAGGTCAAATTTGCAGCGGTTGCTATTTTGTAGCATCGTCAAGTACCTCGTAGCACATGATATTATGATGTAGGAGTGCCACAATGGTTGGTGCAATGGGAGAACATGACTCCGGGTGAAGGGACGTGGGAAGATGATGAATTCATCCAGCAGAAGTTTCCTTCTTTCAAGCCGTGACATCTTATGTTATGGTGGGATCCCTGTTAGGACCCTCTATTCCTGACGAGCTAGTGTAGCAGCAAACTACTCTTTCAGTTATTGTAATAGGACGTTTTAGTCCTATCTATCTAAACTAAGGGCAAGTCTGTAATTTTCTTGAGCCTATAGTTTTGACATAAAAGTGTAGGCAAGGTGGTAGGGAGGATCAAGCAATAAAAATCTATTTTTATTTTCCTACAAATTATTTACCTAGCTGCCTAGATCTGAGCCTCGCGAGCTCCTCCTTCTTCCTCCTCAAGAAACTCAGCCAGCCAGTGTCTCACAGGAGTTCTGATAACATTACTAATATAGTTCCAGATTTAACAGGAAGGGGATCTGTAGAGGCTCATGATGGATAACTAGAGGAACTAGTTATCGGTGGCAGTAGTTCCATGCTCGATCCGGAGGTCCAGTTGATGTTGGTTTTTAACAGGGACGTCGAGGCGATTGACTAGGTCAGGAACTAGAATTGGACTCGGATATAGTGGTGTATGAGACTAGAGTGTGGATGTTCCTGTCGCTATGCTCCCACTAGTAGAAAATGGACCTTTGGTCCAGGTGTATTAGTCCCGGTTTTGCTACAAACCGATACTAATTCACTGGTCCCAACGGCTCTATCTAGCTGAAGGAGGCGGCAGACACTAGTCCTGGTTCAAATGGACCCTTTAGTCCCAGTTCGTGTAACAAACCGGGACTAAAGGATTTCAGGTAGGCTGAGTCCGGCACCAGACCCTTTAGTCCCGGTTTGTTATACAAACCGGGACTAAAGGTGGACCTTTAGTCCCGGTTCTAGACACAAACCGGGACAAAAGGCCTGGCTATATCTTCTTCCCCCACCTGCCCGAGCCACCATTTCAAGCTGGTGGCTCCTCTCTCTTTCTTCCTTCAAGCTCGAGTTCATGCCCAATTTTTTCTCGAGATTTGTCAACATTTTATGGTGCCCCATCTATCCAAAGGTTCTAAAAGGTGAACAACTTCATCCTTTCAACTCTCATTGCTATATTAGCTCATTTCATGCTCTATCTTGTAGATGGATTTGTGGATTTAGTTTGGTAGTAATTTTTTCAATGATAACATGAGAACGATGTTTAGATTCTGTCTATCTTGTATTAATGTAATGAACTCCAAGGTAAATATCATTTTCAATATGTGGATTCTATCTATATCTTGTTTTGGTACATAGTCTCAAAATTTGATTCATATAAGCACACACATGCATGAGTTCATCATTCTAACTAGCTAGGCAAAATACCCTTCTCCGTCTTCTACCTACCTTCAGCAAACTAAAAAAATTGTAACAAAAATAGGGTTAATTCACAAAAGTTTGATAAGAAGACATCACAATACATCTTCTATATGCTCCTCTATGGCGAGATCCTTGAAGATGTCTGAGGATAGGATCCTAAGACATCTACGAGAAGCTCCGCCGTAGTGGTGTCCCTCTTGCACCATCTTGGAGTTAATAACTTCTCTAGCTATAGATTAATACGACGTGTAACTAAAAAAATTCACATATTTGGGAGTGCCTCTATGGCGAGCTCCTTGAATATGTCTGGGGATGGGATCCTAAGACATCTTCGAGAAGCTTCGCCATGGTGATGTCCCTGCTCTCGCACACCATCTTGCATTTCTTCACAAGAATGCATACCTATTTATTGATTAAGCATCACAACATAGTGTCGACACTCAAGACATAATGTAGACACTCACCCCTATCATAGTGCCGCCATCCACCCAAATATTGTCGTCATTCACTGGCTTAGTGCTGCCCACTCACGACATAGTGTCGACATGTTGTCGCCACATCCACGTTTAGTCCCGGTTGGTGCCTCCAACCGGGACTAAAGGTTCATCATATCTTTAGTTCCGGTTGTGTGCTTTAATTTTGTTTTTAGACCAGTACTAATTTTAGCATCATGATTCTGTTTGATGTACTTAATTATATAATGTAGATGAGCCGGCAATGGATGTACGCTGACCGACTCTCTAGCGAGTTCATTAAAGGCATGCATTCTTTTATCCTTGTGTTTGAGGCAAACAAGCGGAATGGTTTTATGTCTTTCCATGTGGTGTCTGTCGGAATCATAAGGAATACTCTTCCTCAAGAGTCCTTCACAACCACTTGTTTTGGTCCGGTTTCATGACCGGCTATAATTGTTGGACCAAGCACGGAGAAAGAGGGGTTATGATGGAAGACAACGAAGAAGAAGAGAATGATAACCACTACCCTACTATGTCCCCTAAATATGATGGTACTACAAGGGAAGACAATGATGAATAAGAAGATGAAGAACGGGCATCAGATCTGCTCGATGATGATCTTAGTCGGGCCATTGTTGATGCAAAGGAAGAATGCATAACTAAAAGGGAGAGGTTGAAGTTCAAGCAGATGTTAGAGGATCACAAAAAATTGTTGTACCCAAATTGTGAAGATGGGCACCAAAAGCTAGGTAGCACACTGGAATTGCTGCAATGGAAGGCAGACAACGGTGTGACTGACAAAGGATTTGAAAAGTTGCTGAAAATAATGAAGAAGTTGCTTCCAAAGGATAATGAACTACCCGCCAGTACCTACGAAGCAAAGAAGGTTGTCTGTCTTCTAGGATTAGAGGTGCAGAAGATACATGCATGCATTAATGACTACATCCTCTACCGCGATGAGGAGTACGAGAATTTGGATGCATGCCCAGTATGCACTACATTGCGGTATAAGATAAGACGAGATGACCCTGGTGATGTTGAGGGCGAGCGCCGCATGAAGAGGGTTCCTGCCAAGGTGATGTGGTATGCTCCTATAATACCACAATTGAAACGTTTGTTCAGGAACAAAGAGAATGCCAAGTTGTTGCGATGGCACATGGAAGACCGTAAGAAATACGAGATGTTGAGTGATACGTCGTAAACGTATCTATAATTTTTTGATGTTCCATGCTTGTTTTATATCTACTTTCTTATGTTTTGTCCACACTTTGGAGTATTTTTACACATTTTCTGGAACTAACCTATTAACAAGATGCCATAGTGCCAGTTGCCTATTTTCTGCTATTTTTGGTTTCAGAAAAGCTAGTAAGGAAATATTCTCGTAATTGGACCGGACAAAAGCCAAAGTCAATATTCTACCCGAGGCAACACGGAGTCCGGAGGGGAGACGAAGTGGGGAACCAGGGCGGCCACACCCTAGGGTGGCGCGCCTAGCCTAGGCATGCCACCACCTGGTATGGTCCCCCTGGAACTCCACCGACCTTGCCCCTTTACCTATATAATCTTCCAGGACGAAAACCCTAAGTACCCGATCAAAATTCCATGAAAGAGTCTGTAGCCGCCATCATCTCCATCCCTAGATCGGAAGGGATCTGAAGCTCTTCACGGCACCCTGTCGGAGGGGAGAGATCACCCTAGAGGCCTTCTTCATCACCATGCCTGCCTCCGGTGTGATGCGTGAGTAGTTCATCCCTGGACTACGGGTCCATGTAGTAGCTAGATCGTTGGTTCTCCTCCTTTGTGCTACCATGTTTAGATCTTGTGAGATCCGTTCATGATCAAGATCATCTTTTGTAATCCTACATGTTGTGTTTGCAGGGATCCAACGGATATTGAGATGCTATTTTAGATTGATTATTGATTCTATCATGTCTATGCTATTTGTGATCTTGCATGCTTTCCATTGTTAGTAGCTATCTTGGCCGAGTAGATGCTAGCAACTCCAAGAGGGAGTATTTATGCTCGATAGTGGGTTCATGCCTCTAGTAATCTGGGGGAAGTGACAGAAATCTCTAAGGTACTAGATGTGCTATTGCTACTAGGGAGAAAAGAGCAATCCTTTATTCATAGAACAATCGTATTGTTTACTTTACACACTTTGCTTAATGCAATTATCTATTGCTTGCAACTTAATACTGGAGGGGGTTCGGATGATAACCTGAAGGTGGATTATTAGTCATAGATGCAGTTGGATTACGGTCTATGTATAATGTTGTAATGCCCAATCAAATCTCGTAGGAGTCAAGATGGTTAGTATATGCATGTATGCTTTCTCGGTGTCTGTCAATTGCCCTACTGTAATTTGTTCACCCAACATGTCAACTATCTTAAGGAGAATCACCTCTAGTGAACTATGGACCCCGGTCCATTCTTGTACCATCAATCTACAATCTATTTACTATTTTATGTTTACTTTCTGCAAGCAATTACTATCTTCCACACAATACGTTTAATCCTTTGTTTTCAGCAAAACCGGTGAGACTGACAACCTCACTGTAAGTTGGGGGCAAAGTTCTATGGTTGTGTTGTGCATGATTCCAAGTTGGAAACAACACCTTGGAGGTGTTTCCTTGCTCCTATTGGTTCGATAACCTTGGTTTCATAACTGAGGGAAAACTTGCTACTGTGCTCATCATACATTCCTCTTGGGGTTCCCCAATGAGCTCGATACATTTTGAGCCATAATTGAGACACCCCGCTGATGGGTCGTAGTGGAGAAAAATCAAGAGAGAGTTCCTGGACTTTGCTGGTGACGCGAGGAACTTATGGTTTGGTCTAAGTACAGATGGCATGAATCCTTTTGGGGAGCAGAGATGCAGTCATAGCACCTGGCATGTGACTCTGTGTATCTATAACCTTCCTCCTTGGTTGTGCATGAAGTGGAAATTCATTATGATGTCAGTGCTCATCCAAGGCCCAAAGTAACCCAGCAACGACATTGATGTGTACCTAAGGCCATTAGTTGAAGAACTATTATAGTTGTGGCACATACAAGGTGTACATGTGTGGGATGAGCACATGCAGGAGGAATTTGACCTACGTGTGTTGTTCTTCATAACAATCAATGATTTTCCTGCTCTTAGTAACATTTCAGGACAGACAAACAAGAGATACAATGCATGCACACACTGTTTAGGTGAGACTGAAAGTATATATTTGGATAAATGTAAGAAGAATATGTACCCAGGGAATCATCGTTTTCTTCTGCCCATGCACACCCTAAGAAAGAAAGGTAAGCATTTCAATGGTGAGGCAGACAGCCAGTGTAAGCCTATCCGTCGTACTAGTGATGATGTATTTGATATGGTGAAGGATTTAAAAGTAATCTTTGGAGGTCCTAGTAGACAATATGTTATAAAGGACGATGTCGGACACGCACCCATGTGGGAAGAAGAAATCTATATTTTGGGAGCTACCCTATTGGAAAGTCCTAGAGGTCCGCTCTGCAATTGATGTGATGCACCTGACGAAGAATCTTTGTGTGATGCTGCTAGGCTTCTTGGGCGTGTATGGGAAGAATAAAGATACACCGGAAGGACGGCAGGACCAACAACGTATGAAATACCGAGACGACATGTATCTAGAGTTGTTTGAAGGTACTGCCAGCTATGCTCTTACCAAAGAAGAGAATGAAATATTTTTTGAAGTCCTTTACAGTATCAAGGTCCCGTCTGGCTTCTCGTCGAACATAAAGGGAATAATAAATATGGCAGAGAAAAAATTTCAAAACCTAAAGTCTCATGACTGCCACGTGCTTATGACACAGCTGCTTCCGGTTGCATTGAGGGGACTCCTACCAGAAAATGTTCGAGTACCCATTGTGAAGCTATGTGCGTTTCTCAATGCAATTTCTCAGAAGGTAATCAATCTAGATAGTCCACCAAGGTTACAGAAAGATGTGGTCCAATGTCTTGTCAGCTTCGAGTTGGTGTTCCCACCATCCTTCTTCAATATTATGACGCACCTCCTAGTTCACCTAGTCGAACAGATTACCATTCTCGGTCTTGTATTTCTACACAATATGTTCCCCTTTGAGAGGTTCATGGGAGTCTTAAAGAAATATGTTCATAACCCTGCTAGGCTAGAAGGAAGCATCTCAAAGAGATATGGAACAGAGGAGGTCATTGAGTTTTGTGTTGACTTTATTCCTGACCTTAATCCCATCGGTGTTCCTGAATCATGGTATGAGGGTAGACTGGGTGGAAAAGGCACGCTAGGAAAGAAAGCAAGGATATGTATGGATGGACATTCTCTAACTAAAGCACACTACACAGTTCTGCAAAGTTCCACCTTGGTGGCTTCATATATTGAGGAACACGAGAATATTGTACAATCCAAAAACCCGGGGAAGACTAGCTCCTGGATTAGAGATGAACACCTGAACACTTTTGGTGATTGGTTGTAGACACATCTCATGAATGACATCACTATTGGAGAGCAGCTGTACTTGTTGGCTAGGTCACCATCCTCGACTATATTGACTTTCAAAGGGTATGAGATAAATGGGAATACATTTTACACGATCGCCCAAGATAAAAAGAGCACCAACCAAAACAGTGGTGTACGATTTGATGCAACGGACAAGAATGGGCAAAAGGATACATATTATGGTTACATAGAGGAGATATGGGAACTTGACTATTGACCTTATTTTAAGGTCCCTTTGTTTCGGTGCAAATGGGTCAAGCTGACAGGAGGCAGGGTTGAGGTAGACAAGAAATACGGAATGACAACAGTGGATCTCAACAACCTTGCATATAGAGATGAACCATTCGTCCTAGCCAATGATGTGGCTCAGGTTTTTTATGTGAAGGACATGTCTACCAAACCGAGAAAAAGGAAAGAAAAGCAAAAGAATACAGCATACGATGAGCCAAAGTGCCACATAGTTCTTTCAGGGAAAACAAACATCATGGGGGTGGAGGATAAGACAGACATGTCAGAAGATTATGATAAGTTTCATGAAATTCCGCCCTTCGCGGTGAAGGATGACCCAAGCATCCCGTTAAGTAAGGAAGATGCTCTATGGTTACGGATTAGCAGAAAACCCCAACAATAGAGATGTGTGGATGTTGGTGATGTAAAATATTAAACCTTTATATTTAATGATCTGCTTATATATATGGATCTAAACTGTCTCGATCTCAATAGGTAGTATTGTAACTTGTTGTGGACAACACCAAAGTCATTTATTAATATTAAAACGTAAAAATTAGTCATAATCATGTCTAGCCCTGTAGTACATAGCTTCAGTGTCATCTTCGGAATCGTCATCGTCATCGTCATCGCTCGTAGCACGTGGCTGGATCCTCAGCCCTTCCCCGGATTGTGCACGGGGGAACGGGGGAGGGGGAACCTACCACTCCGGCCTCGGATTCATGATGCGCGGGGTTGGGGGCTCCTAGATGACGATGCTGGTATGCCCTCGGCCTTCACCACCACCACCATTCTTGTGGCTCTATGACTGATGAAAGTGCGGGTACCTCAGACGAGGATGGTCTCCCATGGTGATGTAGCACATCACGCTGGCGATAGTCCGGTTCGCCCATCACAGGCGTCGACCAGCCTTGTTGTGGTTCACTGGGGGTGGGACGTCACCCTCGTACCTGTCCAGCTCCCTTTCCCACCAGTTTGCGAACAACACATTCCAGGTGTCGAGGTTCTCGGGATCCTAATGGGGATCCATCCGCTGCTCCGGCGTGAGCTCGAGGTATAAGTGGTTTGTGATGGCCACCTGGCAGACTGAACCTTGAGGCATAGGAGGAACAGGAACCCCTCCAGCGCTCAGCATCCAGCCGGCGGGCAGCCGGTACCCCGGCAGGCAAGGGTAGCTGGAGGCACACAGCGCCTCGGTCTCCTCCAGCATCAGAAAGGCCCAGTGCCATTGTTGTGAGAGAGAAGGTGCCGATGTGTGGATGGACATGGGGGTCGGCCTAGATATAGAGGGAAATGGCGGGAAGTGGGGGGAAATGGCGGGAAACATGGCGGGAAGCGGGGGACATGGTGGGAAAGCATATCTTGATGGCTTTGAGAATGTGGCGGGAAATATCTTTAGTCCCGGTTAGTGGCTACAACCGGGACTAAAGGCCCCCGAAATATCGTTTAGTCCTGGTTACTAGTTTTAGTATGAAATATTATATTTCTAATTGGTATATTATTTTTTGTGAATATTTTGTTATTATATGTATTTTTTTGTTTTTTAAATAACAAACTATATTTTTCCAACATTTATAGTAAATATAATTTTTGTTAAACAATAAATAATTTCATTCAAGTTGTATAATAGAGTATGATAATAGATTTAAATTATAGATCTTCTTTTTCTGAAAATTTTGATATAAAATGTTGGGGGATACCCCCGGGTAGGGTCACGCCGGGGTATAATGGCCGAGTTAGCCAAGGTACGGCAAGGTCAAAGCGAATGTTGTCCGAGTCACCTCAAGGCAGGCCAAATCACGGAGTAACCCAGACCTAAGGATGTCCGTCTAACTGAGTCCTGGCCGACTTATGTCATATGCCGGCAGGACTTATCTAACTTGTATGCAGGTATAGGTGTGGCCGGATCAACTAGAAACGATCCAGGTTATATCAAACTTGCAACAGAAGGAAGGTATCTCGTTGGTCAAAAGGTGACCACTGTACGCAGAGCGTGAGCAGAGTGGATAGACGCCAGGACCACCGAGGCATGGCCGATAAGGGTGACGATGCCTATGTCGGATGACGCGGGCGCCGCAGAGGCTCACGTAGCCTCTGCATGGATGACGCTGGGCAAAAGTGACCCGGTCGGCTTACTATTTTGTGAAGAGGCATATTCCCTAGAATATGCCTCCACGTATGCCCTAATTGGAGACCCAGCCACCCCTATAGAAGGAGGGCTAGGGCATCTGTAGAGGGGGTGGGTATTTGACTAGTTGATCTTTAGTTGGTTGAGTCTTACGAGTATGTTCCTGAGGGCTAGCTAGTGGTGAGAGTAAGAGAGTTCCTTCTTCCTCCTCTCCCCAATACAGCTCAAGGAGCACTTGTAAACCTTGGAAGTGAATCAAATACAAACATATGTGTGTGGAATCACCACACTATCCCTCCCTGGATTCCCCTAGTGCATCTTGTCCCCACCTTTAGCCTATCCATGGCATCTGCCGTGACACCACCACGATAGTTGGCGCCAACCGTGGGGCTAGCGACACTAGCAGGAGTGAAGATCCGGACGGGAAACTTCATTGGAACCGGCGTACGCATCGTCTCCGGGCTTGTTCAGCGCTTTGGAGCGCTGGACTATGTCAGCAACAACACTGGCTGCTTCGGCAAGCGACCTCTCCCGCGCAACGGCCTCTTCGTCAAGCTCGGCACGCACAAGATCTACGTCGTTGTCGATGTGTCGTGCGTTCACCCGTGGCACGTCGTCGAGGGAGGCAAGCCACCCCTTAGCGTGGTTCACGAGGCGCGTATCACTCGCTCCCCCGACCGTGCCGAGGTGATGATGACAGCGCCTGGCGCTGGCGCGAGCAAGGATCCGGCACCAGATCCGGAGGTAACACCAAAGGCACCAAGGAAAAGTAGAGGTCCTCCACTAGAGAGGCCTGAGAATGTGCTTCAGCAGGAAATAGATAGCCTAGAGAGCCCCATAGCACCTCCAGTAGATCTGGCTCAGGCACAGGCCGAGTTAGAGGAGACTAGGCAGAAAATACTAGAGGGAGCGAAAAAGATAGCCGCGGCTCAGCAGTCGTTGAACATGACACTGCGTGAGTATGCAAGAGCAAATAAGGTAGATGCTGTAAAAGTAAAGGGAAAAAACCTCATCAGTGAAATGAACAAAGAGGGTGATACTAGAGTTGAGGTTTCAGAGAACTTTCTGTCCGCGGGGCTGCCGAAGTACAGTACCCCAGCAAAGAACCTCAGAGCAGTGGATGCAGCTGCATCCGAGTTAGAGGGTTTGACGGGTGAAGCCCGACAAAGACAGCAGGAAAGAGTCAATGAGTTAGTTCGGATCCCTAACAGACAAAATGAAGAGTTGCTCAGGGCAAACCCGGTAAGGGCTGGGGCATCCAAAGTTGTTCATTCAGCTGTAGGTAACCCGGAGAAATCAGCTGGAGCAGCATCATCCCCTCATGGAGACCCAAGAAGAGAGGAGGTGGTAACCTCGGCGAGGGGAAACAAACAGATAGTCCCATATGACCCGGCAAGGGCAGGGAAAGGAAAAGCGGTGCAGGCGAATGATGATCGACGAAGTGTCAGCCGAGGTGAGGCCGGCCGAGGTAACCGCGACCAAGGCAATGCCGGTCAAGGAAATGCTATAAACGACAATGTCGGACAGCGCAACTCGGTGGGAGCAGGGCAACCGCAGCAGTGGAATATACCACGGCAAGAGCAAAGTGTCGGCCGAGGTATGCAACAGAGAGGCGCTCCACGAGAGCAAGACAGAATAATGATGGTGATTCAGAAATGGTGAACGCAGGATACCCACGGCCGGATTATCACGTGATAGGGTCAAGATTGGGAAGAAGGGACTTGATGCCTGACGATGCAAGGTTGAAGCTGGATCGGCTTTATAGGTCGGAGCAAATTGAGTGTCAAGGTCCTCCGGGTCCGGCGTGTTTTGGGCCCGGATCATGAAGGAGCCTCCGGTACCGAACTTCCAGTTACCCAGAGGCACGAAAACATATGACGGCAGCACAAAGCTAGAGGATTGGTTGATCAACTACGCTACGGCGGTGAAGATTGCTACAGGCAACTTGAGATGGGCTATGAGATACGTACCTCAAATGCTGGAGGGGCCAGCAAGGGTATGGCTAAACAATTTGCCACCCGAGAGTATCAACTGTTGGATTGATTTTGAGGAAATGTTTGTAAGCAACTTCTCGAGCACGTATCAGCGGCCAAATAGGCCATAGACCCTTGCAATGTGCAAACAGCGACCGAATGAGACGGACCGGGAGTTCTTAACATGGTGGTGCATAGTGCGAAACTCATGTGAGGGTGTGATCGAGTCACAGGCAATATCTTGGTTTGCACAAGGGTGTAGATATGCGAGCATGTTGTGGCAGAGGCTACAAAGGGATATGCCAACTACACTGGCAGAGACAATCCAGATTGCTGATTCATATGCATTGGGTGATCCGACTCAACCTAGGCTTGTGTCAAATGAGTCAAATGAGGAGTACTACCAGAGAGATGGAGCCGGATCATCCCGGCGAAATGATTACCGGGGTAAGAGAAGAGATGATAGACCGGATTACAGGTACAATTCGCAACAAGTTGCTGCTGTAAATCAAGATCAACCCAGAGCAGGGCGAGTAATCAGCATCAGAAAACTGGAGGACAACAATGGACTCCAAGAAATGATGGCAAGAAAACTTGGATGCCAGAGCAGAAGAAATGGTGGCAAGAAAAGAAGGACCGTCCGAGGTATACCTATGAGGCAATGCTAGATCAACCGTGTAAATTTCACACGCCAAGTCCGAGTAACCTGGCGGGTCACACGACCAGGCAATGTGAGTGGATGAGGAAGATAGAACATAGTGGTTTAGGGAATGCTCAGGCACCTCGGAACGATCAACCTCGGTAGGAGTTACCCCGGCAGCAATTGCTCTCCGGAGCAAACACGCAACAGTTAATGTTGCCTCCCCCACCGCCGAGGTATGAAAATCATGAAAGAAGAAATGCAGTGCATCAGGTAGAAAACCAACCTCAGCCAGATCAGAGGTATCCCAAAAATGAGGGGAGAAATGAATACAGAGAGCATCACCAGAGTTACTGTGTGTTTACCATGGAGGAAACATATAGAAAGAGTTTTCAGCGCTGACATATGGAGGTGAACGCAGTTATGCCGGCAGTGATGAGGTATATGCCTTGGTCGGATCAGGAAATTACTTAGAATATCAACGATCATCCCAAGCTGATGCCAAGTCCTGGTTCATACGCGTTGGTGCTGGACCCAACGTTCATCAGGCCAAATATAAATGTGAGATTCTCCAAGGTGCTGATCGATAATGGCAGCAGCATCAATATCATGTATGCGGATACAATGCGCAAGTTGGGTATCTCGGAGAACATGCTCCAGGCTACCAGAACAACGTTTCATGGTATTGTGCCAGGCATATCCTGTGAGCCCATTGGCAAAGTCCGAGTCGATGTGTTATTCGGCACGCGAGATAACTGACGAACTGAGAACTTGGAGTTGGAGGTTGTGAATTTAGAAAGTGCGTATCACACGTTACTCGGCAGGCCAGCACTGAACAAGTTCATGGCAAGTTGTCACATCAGTTACTTGAAGATGAAGTTGCCCGGGCCAAATGGAGTAATTACCATAGCTGGAGATTTCCGACGTTCCATTGAGTGTGCGTCAGCCGGGTCTAACCTAGCTGAGTCACTCGTGATTGCGCAAGATAAAAGAAAGATACAGGAAGTGGCAGCACTAGCTCAGTCCGCACAGTAGTATATGCCGGCGCTGAGTAACCCGCATGGAAGTGTATCGTTTCAGGCAACGAAGGATAGGAAGAAAGTGCCTGTTGATGATCTGTTCCTAGAGCGCACCGTAACAATTGGTGCCGAGTTAAATGACAAATAGGAAAGCGAGCTCGTCAACTTCCTCCGTGAGAATCGGGATATCTTTGCTTAGTCCACACAAGAATTGCAAGGTGTTCCGAGGGAGTTGGCCGAGCACTCTTTGAATGTGAGACCCGGAGCAAGGCCGGTGAAACAACCTCTCTGCCGCTTCGCCGAAGATAGGAGAAAAGTCATTAGGGATGAGATAGCTCGGCTCCTGGCAGCTGGGTTTATCATGGAAGTGCTTTACCCGGATTGGTTATCTAATCTGGTGCTTGTGGAAAAGAAGAAAGATGATCCGAATGTGGTAGTGGTTTGGCGTATGTGCATCGATTACACGAACCTGAATAAGGCGTGCCCAAAAGATCCATTCCCAATGCCAAGGATAGATCAGGTCATAGATTCTACTGCTGGGTGTGAACTGTTGTCATTCATAGATGCATATTCTGGTTTCCACCAGATACCCCTGAATCTGAATGATCAAATAAAGACTGCATTCATCACCCCGTATGGGGCTTATTGCTATCGCACCATGCCTTTTGGTTTACGTAATGTAGGGGCAACATACCAAAGATGTATGCAAAAATGATTGCACGATCAAATTGGTGGAAATGTGCAAGTATATGTGGATGATGTGGTTATAAATACCAAGGAAAGCAAAATTCTCCTTGATGATATCAGGCAGACGTTCGCGAACCTGAGACGATTCCAGATGAAGCTTAACCCGGAAAAATGTATCTTCGGTGTCCCGGCTGGAAAATTACTCGGATTTCTTGTATCTAGCCGAGGTATCAAAGTCAACCCAACTAAAATCCGAGCCATAGAGCGAATGGAGTTGCCGAAGTGCCTTAATGATGTCCAAAAGTTCACTGGTTGTCTGGCATCTTTAAGTCGGTTTGTATGTCGAATGGGAGAAAAGGCACTGCCTCTCTATCAACTAATGAAAAAAGCGGATAAGTTCATATGGACGCCGCAGGCCAACGAAGCCTTTATCCAATTAAAGAAAATGTTAGCCACTGCACCAGTGTTAGCCTCTCCGCTATCAAAAGAGCCAATGTTGCTCCATATAGCCGCAACCAACCGAGTTGTAAGTGCAGTGGTAGTGGTAGAGCGCGATGAAGAGGGTAAGTCGGTGCAGAGGCCAGTCTATTACCTAAGCGAGGTGTTATCCGCATCAAAACAAAACTATCCTCACTATCATAAAATGGCATATGGTGTATACATGTCAGCAAAGAAGCTAAAGCACTACTTTCAAGAACACCCCATCAAAGTGATATGTGAAGCCCCCATATCCGAGATAATGAGTAACAAGGATGCAAGCGGCCGAATCGCAAAATGGGCAATTGAGCTAGCCCCTTATGCTCCACAATACGACAGGAGAGATGCGATCAAGTCTCAGGCTGTGGCCGACTTTTTCATAGATTGGGCCGAGATGCAATATGAACCACCGTTACCAAATCCGAACTACTGGAGAATGCACTTTGACGGATCAAAAACGAAAACCGGGTTAGGCGTCGGAGTGGTACTTACCTCGCCAAAGAATGACCAGCTGAAATATGTGGTGCAAATCCATTTCGCCGCGTCAAAGAATGTCGCTGACTATGAAGCACTTGTGCATGGGCTCAAAGTGGCAAAAGAAATTGGAATACATCGGATCCAATGCTTTGGCGACTCGGATTTGGTAGTTCAGCAAGTCTCGGGGCAGTGGGACGCTCTTGATCCAAACATGGCATTGTACAGATCCATGTGCAAAAGATATCTGGGTACTTTGAGGGATGCGAGTTTCACCATGTACCCTGGTTGGAAAACGAGGCTGCCGACATATTCTCGAAGCTCGGATCAACCCGACAAGCAATTCCACCGGGTGTAGCACTGGAGCACCTCAGAAAACCATCTATCAGGCCGTCCCTAGAAACCGACTCAATCTATATCCTGGTAGACCCGGAGTCCAGAGCTGTACCCATGGACATTGACGTGGTAAGTGGTTCAGGAAACCCAGGGACTGCTTCGCAGAACCCGGGGACTGCGCAGCGTGATCCGACCGAGGTTATGCCGGTGGAGCAAATGGAAGTAGATGAGGAGTTGTTTCCAGTGCGAGCTATACCAGCTTGGGCGCTGCCCATATTTCAATTCCTGAAGGATGGAACTTTGCCAAGTGAAGAGGTGTTGTCCAGGCAAATTCAGAGGCGCGCAAAGGCGTACACAATCATCAACGCCGAACTATACAAGAGAAGTGTCACTAATGTCCTCTAGTGATGTGTTGACCCGGAAGAAGGGCTGGATATCCTACGAGATATACATCAAGGGGAATGTGGGCATCATGCCTCATCTAGAGCGTTGGTGGCAAAAGCTTTCCGGCATGGATTCTACTGGCCAAGTGCCTTAGAACAAGCAGAAGATTTGGTGAGAAAATGCAATGGCTGTCAGAGGTATGCAACCAAGACACATATGCCAATGTCGGAGCTCAAGACTATACCAATCACCTGGCCATTTGCCGTATGGTGTTTGGATATGGTTGGCATGTTCAAACCAACAAGGGGAAATATGACCCATATCTTGGTTATGGTGGACAAGTTTACAAAGTGGATTGAAGTGAAGCCAATAAGAAAATGTGATGGAGCTACGGCCGTACCATTCCTCAAAGATATCATCTTGAGATACGGCTATCCTCATAGTATCATAACAGATAATGGCACAAATTTTGCTGAAGGAGCATTTGCACGATTCTGCCGAGATAAAAAGATCCGGCTGGATGTTGCCTCCGTAGCCCACCCCGCATCAAACGGACAAGTGGAAAGATCCAACGGATTAGTATTATCCGGGATAAAACCCCGGCTCATTGAGCCGCTGCAAAGACCAGCGGGGTGCTGGATAGAAGAACTACCAGCGGTACTGTGGAGTTTAAGAACAACTCCGAATCGATCAACAGGCTATACGCCATTCTTTCTGGTATATGGGGCAGAAGCTGTATTACCAGCCGACATAGAGCATGATTCGCCCAGAGTCACCCAATACACAGAAGCCAAAGTGCGAGAAGCCCGGCAAAATGATGTTGATCTGCTGGAAGAAACGAGAGAATTGGCATTGTCCAGATCCGCCATATATCAGCAAAATCTCCGACGCTATCATAGCCGGAAAGTTAACCCCCGAGTCTTCTGGGAAGGTGATCTGGTACTCCAGTTCATACAACATACTGCTGGCATGCACAAGCTATCCCCCCATGGGAGAGGCCATTCATTGTGAGCAAAGCATTGCACAATGACTCATATTATCTCATCGATGCAAAACCACAGGAGAAGAACAAGGCGGACAGGTCCGGCGAGGAATCTAAGCGTCCATGGAATGTAGCTCTACTTCGACCATTCTACACTTAGCAAAGAAGTGTGTGTATCCGAATCTCTCATAGGTCGGTATGTATGCCGGCAATGAGATTATCAATGAAATCTTGGCACCTCGAGCAGTAACTCGGGGACTGCCTTAGTGGTATTTGTTGTTTCCTGTATTCGTTATTTATTTTTATATCGGCTAGCGTAAGTTGCTTCTACCTAAGCCGGATTAGTAGTGTGTGAGCACCAAAAACTCAACTCTTTGATTTGCTGCTGTCCAACAAGATTTGGCTTCATGGCAAGCAAGAGAACAAGTTTGGAATTGCGTAGCACACGAAAAACGAATAAGGAAGAGAACTTAGTTGAGCTGACATTTGTTATTTCGACTAACTTTACGTTTACCATGTTTTTATTTTGCTGAATTATTTTGAGCTAATCCTAAAGTTTCCAAGTATTGTTAAATCAATTTTTGAAACTCGGACTCGTAAGTCATAAAACCGAACCAAGTAGACACGAGCCGAGCCAAGAAATTGGAGGAACACGAAAATGAAACTCGGGGACTACACCCAAGTTAATCCGGCATAAACAACTTAGTAGCAAAATATAACTGGTGTGCGTAATACATTTGCACCCAACATACCGGGGGTCTGATAAACTGCAAAGTGTTTCTAATCAAGGAGCAGCAGGAAGAGGTAACTCGGCGCCAGCAGGTGCAGCTCTGGCCTCGGCTTCGGCTTCGTCTTCATCCTCTTCGACATCCGAGGCTTCGTCCTCTTCTTCCTCAACCGAACCTTCTTTGACATATTCGTCGTTGACAGTGCCAAGGAAACTTGGTCCCTCATTCCATTGATGGATGGGGGCATATTGAATGAGGCTATGGGTGCAAGCCTTGCGCTGAGCAATCCAATCCGGGTCAGTGGACCACCTTGATCCGGTGCGTATGCTCTCGAGAAGCTTCAGGTTTATCTTTTCATACCATGTGAGCACATAGTGGAGGACGATTTCAGCTCCGGCGCATCCAGCGGATTCCCTCCAAAGATCGAGCTAGGTCTCACACTCCATGATCTTGGCAATAAGAGCGGTAGCCCCCTCCGGAGTATCTTCTTCAGGCCAAAAGGCATTAAATATCCGGATCACTACATCCAAGATATCCTTGCCATAGTTCTTCACGATCTCGACTCGGGAGGACAAGCTGACTATCAAATCCTCTAGACCAAGAGGAATGGTGCCAGGACCAGATGGAGTACCTCTCTGCTGGCGGAACTTGGTATCGGCATTGGATGCAATGACATCGCTCTCCAGAAATTTGTTTGAAAAACGAGACAAGTGAATTAAGTAAAGGAAGTAGACTCGGAAAGATCAATGTCGGTTGAAGGAAAAGAACTTACGAGAAATATGGTTATGGATCCGGGTCAGCTCCTTGGTGCAGTTATCGCGCCTCTCCCGGAGTTGCACAAGTTTAGCATTTGCCGACTCAAGCTTAGTATCGGCCTCTTTCAGCAGTTCTTGGTCCTTGGCAATTTGGAGCTTTAGACGCTCTTGCTCTTCGGAGAAATCTTGGCCAGCTTTATCCATCTCAGATTTGTGGAGTGCCTTGAGTTTCTTCATCTCTGCCTTAAGCTTGGCAATTTCTTCATCCTTGGTTCGGAGGAGGGCAAGCTCATCATCCTTCTTCTTGAGTTCGGCATGGTGCTGCCCTGCTTGTTCGAGAAAATGCAGCATCATATTAGGCACGGGCACACTATCTTCAAGAGATGCTGAAATGGTTTGTTGACCCGGCAAAGCCGAGGTATGAATATTTGTCGAGCCAAGAAGAAAAGAAGATAGGGCGCAGAGGGAGATTAAGCAAGATGACTTACCCTTTATTTGATCCAAATTTTTCCTCATAAGGATGTTCTCAGCCTCCACTCCAGCTGCACAATCCGAATATCAGATTAGTTCAGTGGAAAAAGAGGAAGAGAAATGGGAAAAATGCCAAGGAGAAAACTTACCCCTTTTCTCGTATTCGGCAAGAAGCGTAGTATGTTTCGCGCGCAGCATCTTGTGAGTATCCAAGAGATGCTGAAACTCAGTGCTCCGGCGATTGGTGGTCACCTGAAAAGAGTACAAAAGGATAGCTTAGCCATGTGCATATTCGAAGTGTACAAGATCTGGCCAAGTGGAACTTAACCCAGCTCTAGGTGTGTGCATATTCAAAGTGTACAAGATCCGGGCCAAGTGGAACTTAACCCGGCTCTAGGTGTGTGCATATTCAAAGTGTACAAGATCTGGGCCAAGCAGAACTTAAACCGGCTCTAGGTGTGTGCATATTCGAAGTGTACAAAATCCGGGCCAGGTGGAACTTAACCCGGCTCTAGGTGTGTGCATATTCGAAGTGTACAAAATCCGGGCCAGGTGGAACTTAACCCGGCTCTAGGTGTGTGCATATTCGAAGTGTACAAGATCCGGGCCAAGTGGAACTTAACCCGGCTCTAGGTGTGTGCATATTCGAAGTGTACAAAATCCGGGCCAAGTGGAACTTAACCCGGCTCTAGGTGTGTGCATATTCGAAGTGTACAAGATCCGGGCCAAGTGGAACTTAACCCGGCTCTAGGTGTATGCATATTCGAAGTGTACAAGATCCGGGCCAAGTGGAACTTAACCCGGATCTAGGTGTGTGCATATTTGAAGTGTACAAAATCCGGGCCAAGTGGAACTTAACTCGGCTCTAGGTGTGTGCATATTCGAAGTGTACAAGATCCTGGCCAAGTGGAACTTAACCCGGCTCTAGGTGTGTGCATATTCGAAGTGTACAAAATCCGGGCCAAGTGGAACTTAACCCGGCTCTAGGTGTGTGCATATTCAAAGTCACTAAGGAGCTATGCTAGTTCTCTAAGGAGCATCCGGCCAAGTAACAAGTCACTCCCCCGAAGGCTCGGGGACTAATGGTTATATCACTAATAGCTAATACATGTTAAGGAAAAGGCAAAGTAGCATACCTCCATCATCCGACCTGCAAGGTTGATTGCCTTAGCAGCGGTGTTCATTTGTGCAGCAAACTCGGCAGGCCCAAACTTCTCCGGAAGATCGTCATTATGGACGAACTCCGCCTTGTTCCAGTTGTTAACAAACTCGATCAAGGTCGGAGGATAGCGTTCTCCGCTAAGCATGTGGGGCGGAACCAAACCCTTAGCATGGGCTTCCCTCCTTTCAACCTGGGAAACAACGGGGCTCGTGTGCAAAATGAGTTGCGCATCAGCTGACCCGGCAGAGGTGTTCTTTGTCGGTGGGGTCTTCTTCGAAAGCATGGACGCAAGGGTGTGCTGTCCAACCTCGATAGACGCTGCCCTGGTGGTGTCAGGAGCCTTTTTGCCCTTGGGCTATTGCTGGGAGGTTGAAGTTGCTGCGACGGATTTGCCCTTGGGCACGTCCTTGGTGCTAGCCTTGGTACTAGTTATGTCTTCTCGCCGATCCTTGGAAGACTTGGACGGGGCGGAAGGACTTGGTGTTGTTGCTGATGCTTGAGCTGCTGCTGTTGGTGTTGGCACTGATGCTGGTGCTGACTTTTGTCTTGGCGGAGGTGCTGTTGGTATCTCGAATGAAGCTGATTGCGGCGGAGCCGAAGTAGTGGTTGTCGCTGCCTCAGCAGAGCCAGTTCCCCCCCCCCCCCGCTCCGAGGTTGTCCTCCTCTGGACGAGGTGGGCTAGAACCCGGAGCAGCTGCTGAACCCTCTTGAATGGGGCTCGGCAGGCGAGAATCATCGCCATGAGGGGGAGAAGGGCTATGTCGGAGCGGCGAGGCAATGCCAGATCTGCTCTGAGGAACCTCCACCGCGGCCCTGCCGAATCAAATGATGAGTGATAAGAAACTATAACAAAACAAATGAATAGCAAATCATGAAGCAGAAAATTGGATAAGGAAGAAATGACTTACTCATCAGAGGTCAGAGGCTCCTTGGGCTTGCGAGCTCTCTGGGTTATCGCCTTGGTCGTAGGCTTGGTGGAAGCTTTGTCTGCAGACTTCTTCCGTCTCTTCGCTGGTTTGGAAGGTTTGGAAGAAGAAGCAGATGCAGCTCCCCTTTTCTTTGGCGCGACCGGGACAGGCTCGCCCGTAGCGAGGGGAGGATCTTCATGGATCTGCCCACCAGGGTTAGCTGATGTCGGAAAGGCGTAAGAAAGGGGGACAGCATCAAATGCTTCCATCACCTCAATGTCGGAATCATCTTCATCCTCAGGCCAATCTCTAATGGAAGAGAGTTTACCGGTATGTCGCTTGGTCACATCGGGGAACGGAAGGAACATCTCCTGATCCGGCTCCTCCTCGTCCGGGACATCTCGATCCGGCACCCACTTGAGAGAAGGCTCAGTGCCATCCTCAAGAGTTTGCTGAAGGAACGTCTAAGAGAGAAAATGCAAAGGGATCAAACATACAATAAATTCCGACATAATACTTAATTCAGAAAAAGATTGGAGCACGAGATTTACCGCAGGAGGAAGCCTATCTCGGCAGAAGTGCTCGATCCCCCACTCCCAATCAACGGTGAACTTTTTGTTGGTGGTGAAGAGGGCCTTGACCCGGTGGAAAATCTCAGTGTTTCTCAACTCGAATGAGGAGGTCCGGTTGGGGTCAAGGCGCCAGCTTATGTGGCAGAGCTTGTGAGTGCGTTTCTGGAGAGGGGAGATCCGGTTGCGGACGAATGTGACCATTGCGTCCTCGTTGCGCAGTCCCAGATCCTTCAGCTCCTGGAACCTTTTGTTGACTTGGTTCGCCAGGACGGTGGGCTTCTTGGGGATCTGGTCCTAGAGATTCGGATTAGGAGGACCCGGAACGTAGGGGCGCAACCGGATCAGGTCCTCAGTTGTGCCATTTCTGACATAAAAGAAGGTTCGGGCCCAGCCCTTGCAAGAGTCAAGCCCCGTGACTCAGGGAAAGACGAATTGTTTCCAAGGAGAAATGGAAGCAGCGCCGAATTGTGTGAGTTGCTTGTCCTCTGGGTCAAGCTCTCTATTCGGAATCACGTTCCGGCGCAGACCAAAGAACCGGATCTAGAGCTCCTTAGTGGGCCATAGTCCGGCGTAGCCCTCTATGGTGGAAGCAAAAGTAGATAGGGAGGTGATGGCATTCGCCGGAAGGTGATGCGGCTGAAGCTCGTAAGTATTGAGCCAGTCGTGGAAAAAGTCGCTGACGGGGAGCCCAAACCCGCACTGGAAGTGGGAGCGAAACACCACGAACTCACCCGGGTTAGGTGAGGGAGCGAGTTCCTCGGCGGCGATACGAGCCACCACACCCTCCGGGATACGGCGCGTGCGATACAGCTAGTCGAGGTCGTCCTGGCATACCCAGGACCCCGCCCAGGCGCCGCGCTCGGCGTTCTCCACGTCCTCCTCCATCTCCTGTTCCGCGATGGTGAGTTCCTCCTCCGTCATTTCTAGGTCACTGTCCTCACTGGCCCTATCGGCGGTGGGGGCAGTGGCCTAGACTGGCGCAGACCCGTGGTGGTGGGGATGCACGGGAGTGGCGGCGACACCGGTGCGAACGGCACGGGGCAGCGGCGGCGCAGTTGCTGGGAAGAAGAAGAAGAAGAAGAGGCAGAGGGGCGCGAGAATGGGGAAAAGACCCAGGGGGCACGCCCCTCCCCTATTTAACCACGCCCCAGAGGGGTAGTGGGATCGTGTTGTGCGGATGGGCCACACGATGTGGCCGTGTATAATTCGGATCAACCAATCAGAAACGAGCCACAGGAAGGGCCACAAGGTGCAGGAGATCCCACGACGCGACGTGGTGACACAATTAACAAAGCGACAGACACGATGTGACGTGCGCAACAGTAACACCTGACATTAACTGCAGCAGTAACTGGCGCAAGCCCTTAAAATGAGGCAAAATAATGATTACCCTCCACGTAGGACGTGGGTAAGCGTACGAGAGAAGGAATAGTAACCCGGAGAACTATGGGTGACCCGGCCAGCGAGTAAAAACTCAGAATGAGCCAAGGGAAAATATAGTCAATGAAATCCGGGATATGATGTAACTCGGAAAAGGGAGCAAAAGGCTCGGTGAAGTTGAACCTGCTGTGGCCTTAGTGGCTAAGGCAGATAAGACCGCACCAGTTTCAGGGAATAATGTTGGGGGGATACCCCGGGTAGGGTCACGCCGGGGTATAATGGCCGAGTTAGCCGAGGTACGGCAAGGTCAAAGCGAATGCTGGCCGAGTCACCTCAAGGCAGGCCGAATCACAAAGTAACCCGGACCTGAGGATGTCCGTCTAACTGAGTCCTGGCCGACTTACGTCATATGTCGGCAGGACTTATCTAACTTGTATGAAGGTACAGGTGTGGCCGTATCAACTAGGCACGATCCGGGTTATATCAAGCTTGCAAGAGAAGGAAGGTATCTCGCTGGTCAAAAGGTGACCACTGTACGCAGAGCTTGAGCGAAGCGGACAGAGGCCAGGACCACCAAGGCGTGGCCGACAAGGGTGACGATGCCTGTGTCGGATGACGCGGGCGCCGCAGAAGCTCACATAGCCTCTGCATGGATGACGCTGGGCAAAAGTGACCCGGTCGGCTTACTATTTTGGGAAGAGGCATATTCCCTAGAACATGCCTCCACGTATGCCCTAATTGGAGACCCAGCCACCCCTATATAAGGAGGGCTAGGGCATCTGTAGAGGGGGTGGGTCTTTGACTAGTTGATCTTTAGTTGGTTGAGTCTTACGAGTATGTTCCCGAGGGCTAGCTAGTGGTGAGAGTAAGACAGTTCCTTCTTCCTCCTCTCCCCAATACAGCTCAAGGAGCACTTGTAAACCTTGGAAGTGAATCAAATACAAACATCTGTGTGTGGAATCACCACACTATCCCTCCCTGGATTCCCCTAGTGCATCTTGTCCCCACCTTTAGCCTATCCATGGAATCTGCCGTGACACCACCACGACATATAATACATAATTTTCTAAAAACTATACACGAGTTTTCATTTTGGCGCCAAAAAAACCCTTTGGCCCCGGTTTGTAAACCGGGACTAAAGGTTACCCTTTAGTCTCGGTTTGTATTACAAACCGGGGCTAAAGGGGTATGCGTGCGCACGAATAGCGGCAGTCGAAAACACCTTTAGCCCCGGTTTGGAATACAAACCGGGCCTAAAGGGTAAAGGTTGGGGGTATAAATACCCTCCTCCTCCACCCCGGTTCCAGGTACTAACGAGAGAGCCCCAATTCAACTTCTTCTTGACGAACCACCGTGCCGAGGAGGATCTCGCTGCCGCCCATGCCCGAGGAGAAGCTCGCCGCCACCCGCGCCGTCCATCCCGCTGTGACAAGGAGGAGCTCGCATCGCTGCCTGCCGAGGAGGAGCTCGCCGCCGCCCGCATTGTCCGTCCCGCTGTGCCACGCCCTCCGTCACCCTTGTAGGTGACCTCTCTCGATCTAATTAGTTTAGGTTAATTATAGGTTTATTAGTTTAATTAGGTTTATTAGTTTAGTTAGTGGTAGGTTTAGTGTTTAGTTAGTATAGGTTAATTAGTATTAGGTTTATAGTTAGTATTAGATTAATTTAGTTAGTACTAGCCGGATGATAACCTGAAGGTGGATTATTAGTCATAGATGCAGTTGGATTACGGTCTATGTATAATGTTGTAATGCCCAACCAAATCTCGTAGGAGTCAAGATGATTAGTATATGCATGTATGCTTTCTAGGTGTCTGTCAATTGCCCCACTGTAATTTGTTCACCCAACATGTCAACTATCTTAAGGAGAATCACCTCTAGTGAATTATGGACCCCGGTCCATTCTTTTACCATCAATCTACAATATATTTATTGTTTTCTGTTTACTTTCTGCAAGCAATTACTATCTTCCACACAATACGTTTAATCCTTTGTTTTTAGCAAAAACCGGTGAGATTGACAACCTCACTATAAGTTGGGGCAAAAGTTCTATGGTTGTGTTGTGCGGGATTCCAAGTTGGAAACAACACCTTGGAGGTGTTTCCTTGCTCCTACTGGTTCGATAACCTTGGTTTCATAACTGAGGGAAAACTTGCTACTATGATCATCATACCTTCCCCTTGGGGTTCCCCAACGAGCTCGATACATTTTGAGCCATCATTGAGACACCCCGCTGATGGGTCGCAGTGGAGAAAAATCAAGAGAGAGTTCCCAGACTTTGCAGGTGACGCGAGGAAATTATGGTTTGGTCTAAGTACAGATGGCATGAATCCTTTTGGGGAGCAGAGCTACAGTCATAGCACCTGGCATGTGACTCTGTGTATCTATAACCTTCCTCCTTGGTTGTGCATGAAGCGGAAATTCATTATGATGCTAGTGCTCATCCAAGGCCCGAAGTAACCCAGCAACAACATTGATGTGTACCTAAGGCCATTAGTTGAAGAACTCTTAGAGTTGTGGAACAGACAAGGTGTACATGTGTGGGATGAGCACAAGCAGGAGGAATTTGACCTACGAGCGTTATTGCTCATAACAATCAATGATTTGCCTGCTCTTAATAACATTTCAGGACAGAAAAACATGGGATACAATGCATGCACACACTATTTAGGTGAGACTGAAAGTATATATTTGGATAAATGTAAGAAGAATACGTACCCGGGGAATCGTCGTTTTCTTCCAGCCACGCACACCCTAAGAAAGAAAGGTAAGCATTTCAATGGTGAGGCAGACAGCCAGTGTAATCCTATCCGTCGTACTGGTGATGATGTATTTGATATGGTGAAGGATTTAAAAGTAATCTTTGGAGGTCCTAGTAGACAATCTGTTCTGAAGGATGATGTCGGACACGCACCCATGTGGAAGAAGAAATCTATACTTTGGGAGCTACCCTATTGGAAAGTCCTAGAGGTCCGCTCTGCAATTGACGTGATGCACCTGACAAAGAATCTTTGCGTGACGCTGCTAGGCTTCTTGGGCCTGTATGGGAAGAATAAAGATACACCGGAAGCACGGCAGGACCAACAATGTATGAAATACCGATATGGCATGCATCTAGAGCTGTTTGAAGGTACTGCCAGCTATGCTCTTACCAAAGAAGAGAAGGAAATATTTTTTTAAGTCCTTTACAGTATCAAGGTCCCGTCTGGCTTCTCGTCGAACATAAAGGGAATAATAAATATGGTAGAGAAAAAATTCAAAACCTAAAGTCTCATGACTACCACGTGCTTATGACACAACTGCTTCTGGTTGCATTGAGGGGACTCCTGCCGGAAAATGTTCGACTACCCATTGTGAAGCTATGTGCGTTTCTCAATGCAATTTCTCAGAAGGTAATCAATATAGATAGTCTACCAATGTTATAGAAAGATGTGGTCCAATGTCTTGTCAGCTTCGAGTTGGTGTTCCCACCATCCTTCTTCAATATTATGACGCACCTCCTAGTTCACCTAGTCAAAGAGATTAACATTCTCGGTCTTGTATTTCTACACAATATGTTCCCCTTTGAGAGGTTCATGGGAGTCTTATAGAAATATGTCCATAACCCTGCTAGGCCAGAAGGAAGCATCTCAAAGAGATATGGAACAGAGGAGGTCATTGAGTTTTGTGTTGACTTTATTCATGACCTTAAGCCCATCAGTGTTCCTGAATCATGGCATGAGGGTAGACTGAGTGGAAAAGGTACGCTAGGAAAGAAAGCAAGGATATGTATGGACGGACATTCTCTCATTAAAGCATACTACACAGTTCTGCAAAGTTCCACCTTGGTGGATCCGTATATTGAGGAACACAAGAATATTGTACACTCCAACAACCCGGGGAAGCCTGGCTCCTAGATTAGAGATGAACACATGAACACTTTTGGCGGTTGGTTGCAGACACATCTCATGAATGACATCACTGTTGGAGAGCAGCTATACTTGTTGGCCAGGTCACCATCTTCGACTATATTTACTTTCCAAGGGTATGATATAAATGGGAATACATTTTACACGATCGCCCAAGATAAAAAGAGCACCAACCAAAACATTGGTGTACGATTTGATGCAACACACGAGAATGGGCAAAAGGATACATATTATGGTTACATAGAGGAGATATGGGAACTTGACTATGGACCTTATTTTAAGGTCCCTTTGTTTCGGTGCAAATGGGTCAAGCTGACCGGAGGCGGGGTTGAGGTATACAAGAAATACGGAATGACAACAGTGGATCTCAACAACCTTGCATATAGAGATGAACCATTCGTACTAGCCAATGATGTGGCTCAGGTTTTTTATGTGAAGGACATGTCTACCAAACCGAGAAAAAGGAAAGATAAGCAAAAGAATATAGCATATGATGAGTCAAAGTGCCACATAGTTCTTTTAGGGAAAAGAAACATCATGGGGTGGAGGATAAGACAGACATGTCAGAAGATTATGATAAGTTTCATGAAATTCCGCCCTTCGCAGTGAAGGATGACCCAAGCATCCCGTTAAGTAAGGAAGATGCTCCATGGTTACGGATTAGAAGAAAACCCCAACAATAGAGATGTGTGGATGTTGGTGATGTACAATATTAAACCTTTATTTTTAATGACCTGCTTATATATATATATGGATATGATCTATCTCGATCTCAAAAGGTAGTATTGCAACTTGTTGTGGCCAACACCAAAGAAATTTATTAATATTAAAATAGAAAAATTAGTCATAATCATGTCTAGCCCTTTAGTACATAGCTTCAGGGTCGTCTTCGGAATCATCATTGTCATCGTCATCACTCGTAGCATGTGGATGGATCCTCAGCCCTTCCCCGGATTATTCACGGGGGGAACGGGGGAGGGGGCACCTGCCACTCCCCGCCTCGGATTCATGACGCACGGGGGAGGGGGCTCCTGGATGACGATGCCGGTACGCCCTTGGCCTTCACCACCACCACTATTCTTGTGGCTCTACGGCTGGTGAAAGTGCGGGTACCTCAGGCGAGGATGGTCTCCCATGGTGATGTAGCGCATCAAACTGGAGATAGTCCGGTTCTCCCACCACAGGCGTCGACTGGCCTTGTTGTGGTTCACTGGGTGCGGGCCGTCACCCTCGTACCTGGCCAGCATCCTTTCCCGCCGGTTTGCGAAAAACGCATTCTAGGTGTCGAGGTTGTCGGGATCCCAATGGGGATCCATCCGCTGCTCCGGCGTGAGCTCGAGGTAGAAGTGGTTCGTGATGGCCACCTGGCAGGCCGAACCTTGAGGCACAAGAGGAACAGGAACCCCTCCAGCGCTCAGCATCTAGCCGGCGGGCAGCCGGTACCTCGGCGGGCATGGGTAGCTGGAGGCACACAGCGCCTCGGTCTCCTCAAGTGTTAGAAAGGCCCAGTGCCATTGTTGTGAGAGAGAAGGTGTGGATGGACATGGCGGTCGGCCTAGATATAGAGGGAAATGGCGGGAAGCGGGGGAAATGGCGAGAAACATGGCAGGAGGCGGGGGGAAATGGCGGGAAAGCATATCTTGATGGCTCTAAGAATGTGGCAGGAAATATCTTTAGTCCTGGTTAGTGGCTACAACCGGGACTAAACGCCCCCGAAATATCTTGTAGTCCTAGTTACTAGTTTTAGTATGAAATATTATATTTCTAATTGGTATATTATTTTTTGTGAATATTTTGTTATTATATGTATTTTTCTGTTTTTTAACAAACTATATTTATCCAACTTTTATACTAAATATAATATTTGTTAAACAATAAATAATTTCATTTAAGTTGTATAATAGAGTATGATAATAGATTCAAATTATAGATCTTCTTTTTCTGAAAATTTTGATATATAATACATAATTTTTTGAAAACTATACACCAGTTTTCATTTTGGCGCCAATAAACCCCTTTGGCCCCGGTTTGTAAACCGGGACTAAAGGTACCCTTTAGTCCCAGGGCTAAAGAGGTATGCGTGCGCACGAATAGCGGCAGTCGAAAACACCTTTAGTCCCGGTTTGTAATACAAACCAGGACTAAAGGGTAAAGGTGGGGGGTGTAAATACCCTCCTCCTCCACCCCGGTTCCAGATACGAACCGGAGAGCCCCAATTCATCTTCTTCCTGACGAACCACCGTGCCGAGGAGGATCTCGCTGCCTCCCGCGCCCGAGGATAAGCTCACCGCCGCCCGAGGATAAGCATCCTCAATAAAAATCTATGCACATAGTAAATAAAAAGATCGCTGAGATGCTCATTGTCTGCTTGCCTTGTCATTTTGATTATGGGATAGCTCCTGTATCATGTGCAAGGGGTACCCCATTAGCGGTTCTCTATGATACTTATATACTTACAATGACAAGAGCTTACTCGTGACTGAAGTTGAGTAGCATGAGGATCGGTCTTCGTAAGTAAGGGGCATGAGACTTCGATTTATAACTTGTCAAGCATATCCTCTTAGTTGTGTCACTTTAACCTTAACCATTTAAAGATGCTTATGATAGGGGCAATGAGAGCTCAAAGCTAATGAGTACCATACTTTCAGCATTTGGAAGCCTTTCAAACTTTTCAAAACCTGTTCATTTCCTTGTTGAGTCTCCACACATTCTATGAGCACCTTCTTGAGAGCATAGTGGCCATGCTTAGCTCTATGTGCATTGTCCCAAGACTTGTTGATTGATGCATACCTTGATATTGCTTGTTTTAAACTATTTGTATCTAGTCACTCTTGTAAACTTTGAAGGTGTCCTATGCATTTATGTTTGCTACTCTATGAGGGACAAGCTGAGTGCCACTTTGCTATGTTTTATTTATGTGAAACAAACAAACGTCTTGCAAAGCATTGTTATTCATGAATCTTTTGTTTGTGCCTTTTCATGTTGCATCATAGTTTCTTTGTCTTATTGCTAGAACTTTGTCTTTCATGTTATTATTGAAGTACTATGATCCCAACTTTGAATGTTTATAAATACTTTGGTCAAGTCCTTGATGGTGCATGTCACCTCAAAAATTATTCTTTCTTTTTATCACTTACCTACTCGAGGACGAGCACGAGTTAAGCTTGGGGATGTTGATACATTGGAAATGTATCTATAATTTTTGATGCTTCATGCTTGGTTTTATCTCCTTTCTTGTGTTTTGTCCACACTTTGGATTACTTTTCATATGATTTCTTGGACTAACCTATTAACAAGAGCCATAGTGCCAGCTGCTTGTTTTCTGCTGTTTTTGGTTCCAGGAAAGTCAGAAAATGAATATTCTCGTAATTGGACGGGACAAAAGCCAAAGTGCCTATTTTTCCAGAAGACTCCAGGATCCAGAATACGAGACAGAGGAGGGCCAGGGGCTGGCCACACACCCCCCAGGCGCGGGCTAGGCCTGGCTGCCCCAGGGCATGGTGCGGTGGCCCCAGGCACCCCCTCGGTCTCCCTCTTCGCCTATAAGAAGCCTTCTGACCTAAAAACTTCGGGGGGTCGACGTTTTTCCAAAAGAAGTTTCGCAGCGCCGCCACCACCGAAGGGGAGATTCAGGGAACAGAAGTCTCTGTTCCGGCACCCTGCCGGGACGGGGAAGTGCCCCCGGAGCCATCTCCATCGATCTCCACCATCATCTCCATCGACCATCCATGTTTCCCCCATCTATGAGTGAGTAATCCCCCGCTGTAGGCTATGGGGATGGTAGGGATTGGATGAGATCGTTCATGTAATGGCATCGGATTGTTAGGGCATGGTGCCTAGTATCTTTTATTAGTGCTTTATGACTTTGTTGCGACTTGTTGTGCTTAATGCTTGTCACTAGGGCCCAAGTGCCATGATTTCAGATCTGAACTTATTATTGATTCATTATGATAGTATTGTTTTTGGTCTTATCTACAAGTTGTATACACATGTTGATGTCCGGAACCTATGGCCCCGAAGTGACAGAAATCGGGATAACCGGAAGGGAATGGCTTTGATGTGAGGATCACACGTGTTCACGGAGTGTTAATGCTTTGCTCCGGTGCTCTATTAAAAGGAGCACGTTAATTGCCAGTAGTTCCCTAGAGGCCCCGCTGCAAACGGGCTGGCAGGACAAAAGATGTTGTGCAAGTTCTCATTGCGAGCACGTATGACTATATATGGAACACATGCCTAGGATTATCTAGTACTTGGATGCTTTATCTTATTTATCTGCAATTGCCCTATGTTCTGATTGCTATATGAATTGTCTTGTCCATGCAACGCCCGTCCATCCATCCCTATGCCTACCGCACTCGAATCCTACTGTTTACTGCTTTTGTCACTACTGTCTTTACTTTACTACTGTTGTTACTTTGCTATTCCTACTACAAAACTGTTGCTACTAATAAACTGTTGTGAGCAAGATTGTTTTCAGGTGCAGCTGAATTGACAACTCCGTTGTTAAGGCTTATAAATATTGTTTGGCTCCCCTTGTGTCAAATCAATAAATTGGGTTTCACTTCCCTCGAAAATACTATGATACACCCCCTATACTTGTGGGTCATCACCCGCGCCGTCCATCCCGCTCGCCGCCGTCCGTGCCATCCATCCCGCCGCCGCCCGAGGAGAAGCTCGCCGCCACCCATGTCGTCCATACCGCCGCACCAAGGAGGAGATCGCGTCGCCACCTGCCGAGGAGGAGCTCGTCGCCGCCCGTGTTGTCCGTCCCGCCGCGCCATGCCCTCCGTCGCCCCTACAGGTGAGCTCTCTTGATCTAATTAGTTTAGGTTAATTATAGGTTTATTAGTTTAATTAGTTAATTAGGTTTATTAGTTTAGTTAGTGGTAGGTTTAGTGTTTAGTTAGTATAGGTTAATTAGTATTAGGTTTATAGTTAGTATTAGATTAATTTAGTTAGTATTAGGTTAATTCAGTTAGTATTAGTTGTTTATAGCTAGGTTTATAATATTTGTAAAATAGCTGTTTATAGTAGTTAGTTTAGGTTTATAGTTAGTATATGTTTATAGTTAGTATAAGTTTATATAGTTAGTTTAGGTAGGGCATGTATTAACTTAGATTTATATAGTTAGTTTAGGTTAGGGCATGTATCTAGCTCCGGCTTCAGCCTCTGCACTGCAATGGTGGCACCGGTTCAGCTTCAGGGACGAGCGTGGTGGTGTGAGCCATGACTTAGTGATTTAGGGAAATTACTTAGTGTTAATTAGGTTGAGTTTACTTAGTGTTAGGTTTAGGGTTAGTGTTACGGCAATTACTTAGTGGTTTAGGTTATGGGTTTAATTTAGGTTATGACTTAGTTTAGGGGTTTAATTTAGTGTTTATGTTTTATAATTGTTTATGTTATGATTTAGTTATGTCGTGTCCTCGACATCCACTTGGCGGCAACGGCGGATTACTGGACTCCATCGGGTCCGGGGATGTCCGAGGCTGGGCTCCGTCGGGCTGGCACAAGGAGGTGCTACCTGCCGGGACTCGTACCTTGATGATGAATTCGGGTATTTTCATCGACCCAAAGCTTATTTGGTGGCATCTGCGAGGTCCAGGAGCGGTGCAGAGGGAGCCGGCCCCCGAGGAGGTGGTACGTTGTTGTGTCAGGGAGGAGGACGAGCATGTCCATCGGTATATGTATCTTTTGGAGACCAGGTTCTCCAATCTCTGGCAGGTTCTTCACGGATCTCCGGTGATGGTTCCTATTCTCTGGGTGTACAGCTCCCGTGGCACAGGACCCGGCAGTCGATGTCGCTAGTTTGATATGAGCGAGATATGAGCGAGATGTATTATTGTACTTTATCTTATATTATTGTACTTTATCTTAATGCAAAATTGTTTCATTATTAGTACATAATCTTTTTTCGGTATCCGAGTCGTCGCAGTTGTAATATTCTTTTACTTAATGAAAAATTGTTTTACCTTTTTCTGTATTAGTTAATCTATGGATGGTAGACACAATGAAGAGGTGGTTTTGAACATGATAGATGAGGTTATTGGTGGTTCTTATTACGATGATGGCTCCTAGTATCTTAATTTGTCTGGAGGAGACGATAGTAGAGACGATGGGGGAGACCATGGTGGATACGATGGGGGAGACCATAGTGGAGACGATGCTGGAGACACCTTAATAATAAAGTCCGGCGAGGTATATAAAGCCTCTACTGATCGATCACTAGTATAGATGCACTAATTGATTCGTATATATATATACTGACGAATGTTTCTTCTCTTATACCTCCACATCTGGCCAATTTTCTACAAGAAAAAGAGGTCCGGCCCAAAAGTTGTCTGCTAATGTCCGTTTTAGCATTAACTTAGTCTCTGCACTGGGTCAACCGTTGGAGCCCATACAGTCCGTCAATGCATTTGTACATCAATGTGGAGTGTTTGCTAGAGAAACCATCCCGATCACCACGCGAGAGTGGAATAAGCTAGGAAAGAAAAGGGATCTAGCTGGGGCTAGTTTTGTCGATGACAAAGCGAAAGATGCGATGTGGAATTCTCTCATGACACATTTCACCCTACCAGTCTTGGAGACTGATGAGCTCACACGGCAAATGAGGTTGAAAGTCAAGGAGTGGGCACTTAAGAAGATGGGCACACTATTCAAGGACTAGAAGAAAAGATTGTACCACGACTATGTGAAGAAGAAAACAACTCCTGAATTCACTAGCCCACTAGAGAAGCAGCGGGATAATTGGGCCGCATTTGTGCAATACAAGACCTCAGAACCAGCTCTGGCAATGTCAGAAAAGAATAAGCTAAATGCAGCCAAAAAGAAATATCACCATCATATGGGCGCAGGTGGCTACAAGAGTGCCATGTCTAAGTGGGATAAAGCTGAGGCCGACCTGGCGGCTATAGGGGTCACTCTAGCTATGTCTGGTTGGCCCTTTAGGTCAAGAATCTGGTTACTCGGGCATGGGGCATCGTATGACCTAGAAATAGGCGAGATTGCTGCAAAAAAAGAAGTTGCTGGACCCAAGGATGATCTTATTAAAGTGATAAAAGAGGTTCAAGAGGGAAAGTTTGTTCCCAACAGAGAGAATGATGAGCTGACAAAGGCCCTCGGGAATCCTGAAAAGGTTGGACGAACACGAGGCTTTAGACCTTCTTATCCATGGGCTATCGGGTTTCCCGAGGACTTTGACACCTACAGAAGCCGATCAAGAAAAATGAAGCGGCATCAAGCGGAGGATGCAGATCGGTTTGCGAAGTTTGAAGCCATGTTGCATCAGCAGCAGGAGCAGATTAATGAACTTAGAATTATAGCCCAACAGCCAGATCCCGCACTTGACAGTACGGCAGGCCCATCTCAGTGGAAAAGCAGCATGGCTTCCACGGAGGTCCAAGCTAATGATGCAACGATGGATGTCTACCCCGTGGATGCAATCAAGGAGAAGACCAGTTGTGAGCTACATGCTGAACTGAAGAACATATCCATGAAGGTGGTGGTTGGCTTTGCTTTACCTTCTGCACTGGGAGGGACCTACCATTGCAATCCGATTCTAGTTGGCTATGCTCGTGTCGGTGTGGATGAAGTTCAACCGATGTGTCAGTCACTACAGCTTGACATCCCTGGAGGTGAAGGGGGGACGACACTAGGAGAAGTCACGAGTGGCTTCATTCTTTGGAAAAAGGAATACATCAAGTTTTTAGGCTCGGCACCAAGGCCACCGTCTCCACCGAGAGACAATCCGTCACCTCCAAAGCCACCGTCTCCTCCCAGTAAAAGTCCACCACCTCCAAGTCGACCCCTCCTTGATAAGGACCTCAGCATGAGTCCATATCAATCTACGCAGGTGCCTCCACCCACTAAGGGCCAAAACCAGAAGAATAGCACCGCTATGTCGAGGGATAACCGAAAGCGACAGTTGTCGCCCCTCCCAAGAGTACCACCGGTTCCTCCCAAGAGGGCTTACGACCTGAATGATGAGGAGACCGATGCGGTCGTACGTGTCGAAGTGGATGCCCATTTTAAAAATAAACAACCTGAGCCAGAGGTCCAAATAAAACCGGAAATCAAGGAGCACTTTAGGAGATTACTGACGCAGCCATCCCAAGCTTAGTTAAATGCGCCAGATAACTATGCACATTGTCTTCATAGGACACTGAAATAGAAGAGATCAAGTGGTAGAGGAAGCATCAGAAAAGACGTTCCCTAGCGGGGCTACAAGCAAAACTATCAAGTGGTAGCGTAAGCATTAGAAAAGATGTTCCCCAGCTAGGGAAACAAGCAAAAAATCGACCCCCCCCCCCCCGCTCCAGGTGTTACCCGAACCTCAACTATATGGGGGAGAACCTTCGCATATGGAAATAACTAAGTTATTGGCCGAGGAATGTAATATGTCTATTCATGACATTATTGGCGGCGCTGATATCACCAGGGCTGATGTAGCACAACGATATGTTTACGGGGAGCCTATGGTCAGTTCTGAGAGGCTCCGGGATATGCCAACAAAAATGCGACAATTGCATGTATGGTTGATGGCTCTGAAATATAGCCATCTACGTCCACATTTAAACTAGAAATTACTCATATTATTGATGAAATATCTCTCTAAACCCTGCCACTAATGCTAATATTCAGAGGGGTATGCAATCCTTTCTTTTATATTTTACCTGCACAGATAATGTTGTTTAAAGGAGGGAATCACTACATTAAAGTCAAAGATACGAGATTTCCAACAATCAGAAGAAACCAGGAGCCATACAATGGAGGCATACGCTTTAACGACCAACTATATGACCGGAGCCAAAATTCCGGCTGTATAGCTCCGGTCGTATAGTTGGCACCGCCACCGTTAGGTCAAACAGAACAACTTGCGTGAAGGGACCCCTATATAAAGAAGCCTCGGGCGACGAGAAAACAAGCCCCCGAAGAAGCCAGACCTTGCAAAAAGTCTCTGCCATAGATCACCAGGCGCCTCCAGATCTCCAAACCCTTCTCCATCTCCATAGCCATATTCCACCACTTGTAATAGTAGATCTTTTCTCCGATTGGAGACATTGTAAGACTATTGCTATCAATCTTATGATTTTCATTACAATGTTTGTGATTGTTGATCTCATCTCTATGTGTGAGTAATTCTCCTTGGGCTAAGGGCTTCGGCCTAGCCATGTAGCAATTATGCTTGTTATATATCATAGATGGGATCGTGTATTAGTTTATATGACATGATGATTATTGTATCCTCTCTTGCCTCAATCTAAGGACTTGTCAAGTACCCAAGACCCTGAGGGTTGAGCCAGGTATAGGGAGTATGAGTGATGATTGATCTATAGGTTGGGAACCCTAGTGACAGAAGGGGTAGTACGACTGTATGTGAGGGATTTGCTTGGGATTAACAGTAACATCACTATGCATATCATTAGTTCTCTTTCTTCTATGGATGAGACTAGTAGGTTATTGCTATAAGCGGTTGTGGAGGCAATAGCAATTATGGATGCACTGCCCACATATAATATATCTTGCTCTAACAAGTACACGCATACCTTATTTCTATCTTTTATTTCCATCAGATGTTTTGCACAGCTACATGTGAAACTGAATGCCCTGGGCCCTCTCTCTCCATCATCGACAACAACAAAAAGACGCAAGCTATTGGTCCGGTAAAAACACAAAAGTAATTCTAAAACTCTCGAAGGTCCATTAAAGTAACCTCACTACACATTCGCTTCCCAAGGATTCGATAACCTAGGTCTACTAGGGAAAAAGAAGCTACACTACATCTGTAGTCCGGATCGAAGCTATCAATCCTTTTTCTGGCGCTGATGCTGGGGAAGCAATAGCTACCCAAGTGAGGTTATTAGGAACCTTGCTAGTTTTAATTCTCGTTTTTAATTTTGTTAGTTTGCTTTCAGTCTTTATTTGATAAACCAAAAAAATTAGTTAGCCTTTAAATTCTTGCTTTTACTATTATAATTCTTTGTTTAAGAAAACCCAAAAACATAGGAAGTTTGGCTGAAAAGAAGCTTGGGGAGTTTGCTACTTCCAATAATGATTATTTGTGTACTCTTATTACTCAGCCAACAATTGCTGCTAATGACTATGAAATAAAGCCCCATACTTAAGTTTGGTTCAACCGAATCAATTTGGAGGCTCTACTGTTGAAGACGCAGGTATGCACTTAAATACTTTCACTGAAATATGTGATATGATGCGTATAAAAGACGTTGACCCCCGATGCGGTCAAATTGCATTTATTCCCTTTCTCTCTAAGAGGAAGAGAAAAAGAATGGTTGCTATCTTTGCCTAGAAATACTATTACATCATGGGTGGGATGTACTTCTTTATTTATGACTAAATTTTTCCCACCTGCAAAGACTATGCAACTCCGATCTAATATTACTGTCTTTAGACAGGAAGAGCGTGAGCCACTAGCGCTTGCATGGGAGAGGATGAAAGAATGCCTAAGAAACTATCCTAGTCATGGGATGGAAGATTGGTTAATCCTTCATTTATTTTATAATGCTCTTAATCATGTGTCTAAGTCTATGCTTGATACTACAGCTGGAGGAACATTCATGGGTAAACATATTACTAAAGCAAAGCAGCTGCTAGACAATATGCAAGACAACCATGCCCAATGGCATGTGGAAAGATCAAACACGAAGAAGGTGAACTCTATCTCACCACAAGAGAATGAAGAACCGAATGCCAAGTTGGATGAGCTCATACTAGCCATTAAAGGTAAGGAAACCCAGGTAAGAGCCACCCCTGAAACAAATATCAAAGAAATAGACTTCGTAGCTCGTAATGATTATAACCCTGCTTGGAAGAAGAGTTACAATCCTAACTTTCAAAAACATTATGCTAGTCCTTTAGTAACTCTAATAATAATATGGGAACTAGTAATGGTAGTCTCCAAGAAACACCTAAGTCTTTCATAGACTCACAAAATGAACAAAACAATATTCTTGTCAAAATAACGGAGAACCATGATGCCATGCTTGGTAAATTATCTAACCAAGCTGTTAGTTTGAGAAATGATTTGCAGGCCCTCCAAGAAAGAACAAGGATCGTTGAGGCATAGTTAGGTAAGATAACCGAGAGTCAAACTCTCATTCTAGCTAAATTTGCAGGTAAAGCTGAGCCCAATCCTGTTGAAGAGCTCAAAATGATGAGGATCCAAAGGGGGGAGCTGAAGAGCTTGATTATAGTAATGCTCCTTCACCAAGCTACATCGTTAAAGATCTCGTAAAAAGGATCAACGTCAATATTCCGATAAGTGAAAGTAGTGAGGAAGCTATGTACCAACACTTTGTCAATCAAGTAGCAATAAAGGTACGTGAGATTGAAGAAGAATACAATCAAATTGCTAAAAAATTACCTGTTAAACTAGACGACATATTTGAGCCTACTATTAAGATTAAAATTGGAACCAATGAGATAGTTGCACTTTGTGATCAAGGTGCAAGCGTCTCAATAATTCCAAAGAGTCTTTTTAACAAGTTAAATCTTGGCTCCTTTGAAATTACTGATTTAAAATTGCATCTAGCAGATTCTACCTACAAACTAGCTGTAGGAATTAAGGAGAACACTTTAGTATACATTAAAGGTTGTCCGCTCTCATTGATTTTGTTATTGTTGACATGCCTGAAGATGCTACTGCTCCTATTATATTAGGCTGTCTTTTCTTAAGAACTATTAAGGATTTGATTAATCTGCATGAAGGGAACGTGAAGCTGCAATTGCCTTCGTGGGATCTTTTTGTTATTCATTTCCCCAGGAACAAGAAAGCCAATCATGATGAAAAGGAGGCCATCACTTTGAAGGCCAATTACTTTGGAGTGGGTGTTCCACTCATCTGGCCCAAGTGAGTATCATCAAGGTCAAGCTATTGACCATAAAAGAGCGCTTCATGGGAGGAACCCATGTGAAATAAAGGTTTGAGTATAGTTTTTAGTTTTAGTTTAAGTTTATCTTCAATAAAAAGTGCTAGAAAACTCCATTGGAGGAGAAGAAGTTCGGTAGTACTTGAAATTCTGCTTTATTCATGATATTGTTGGTCGACAATATTTACTGTCAATTTTCTGTCAAAAACAAGGTATATCACTAAGTTACAGGAAAAATAAATAGTTTTCGAAGAAACGGAAATTTTTTGATGCACACAGAGAGTTTAACAACCAACTATACGGCGGGAATAAAAATTCCGGTCGTATAGATATCTTTGAAATCGAAATTTTTTCTACAATATGTACTAAGAATTTAACAACCAACTATACAGTGAGAATAAAAATTCCAGCCGTATAGTTCCAGTCGTATAGATATCAGTGCCTCCGTACAATTTCTGTTCATATGTACTGAGAGTTTAACGACCAACTATACGGCGGGAATAAAAATTCTAGTTGTATAGTTCCGATCGTATAGATATGGATGCATTTGTATATTTTCTTTCATAGGGATAGACAGTTTAACGACCAACTATACGGCCGGAACATTTTGTTCTGCCCGTATGATTGCGTCCGTATAGCTGTGCCGCCAGGAGGAAATCCTAAATGTTTGACAAAAGGCCAACTAAACATCTAGAACACCTTGTTCCGACCATATAGTTTCGCCCGTATAGTTGCGTCTGACCACAAAATCGCACGGGAAGGCACTTCCAACTCCAAAACTTCAATCCTTTTTCTTTCTTCTACCTCCAAACTCTATCAAAACCTCAAGGGATCTTCATCTCTACTCAATTTCGTTCGATTTCCTCGCACACAAGTGATCTACGGTGTGTTTCTCCTCCGATCCTCCAATTACTTTTTGCAAATTCATCTTCGATCTATTGTCATTATCAATCTAGGGTAAGACCTACTATGAACCAATTGCCATGATTTTCTTGCCTAGATTATTATTTGAGGAGAATTCTTTAGTGTGTTATGATGAGGAAAATGATGCACTTACTGTTGTTGGATCAAAAAGTTTTATTTTTGCCTTTCTTCAATGTTTTAGATGATGAACACAAGAAGCCAAACTCATGCTCGTGCCACCGCTAGCACTTCTCGGGCTGCCGCTCAGGAACGCATGGGGATACGGTTCAGGGATGAGGCCCATCATGATCGCTTCAAAAGGATCAAGAACCGCGAAGTAAATGCCACCAAGTGGGCTTGCCCCATTATATTGAACCAACTCGATATTTCTTATGACTTCAATTTACTTTGCAATAGATCTGGACTGCAAAACTTTGTGTACAATGATGTACTTACCTATCGCCGTTTAACCATTGAATTTCTAAGTTCATTGCAAAGCACCATTAAACAATGGCAAGGAGAGCACACTATTTCTTTCTGTCTGGTGAACAACAACTACACCTTAACTTTAGATGAATGGTGCGCATGTTTTAATTTGCCAAACAATGATATTCATGCTTTACACGCATCCTTTACTGGCTTAGAACCTACCCCCGAACAATACTATAATGGAATGAGTTTCACTACTAGAGTGAACAAGGGGAAGAATATTCAACATCCTATAGTTACCTATTTGTTCTATGTTATTCCTAACACCTTGCAGGCACGTAATGAGTTCACGAGACTCAACGAGGAGAACATCCTAGTCCTCACAAAGGCTGCTTACATCAACTGCGGCTTGTCACTTAACTTGGGCGCCATCCTTGTGCGCTACTTGGAGCACAAAGCCTCCCAAAGCCAAGGGCCAATCACAGGTGGAGGCATCATCACCGTGCTTGCCACTGCCCTAGACCTCGATCTAGGTGAGTTGCAACCTGTGCTAGGTGAGACACGTGTTGGTTTCTCCACTTTGAGAGCCTGTGGAATGTTCACTAGGAGAGGTGGTGTTTATTATCTGCATATTGTTGGAGCTGGGCATATCTACCCCGCTCCTATGCCTAATGGTCTTTTCTCTATCGAGTAAGGACGTTTGCTATATGATTTTCAGGTTGAGCAACACCAACCCGAGGAAGAGATTCCGGAGGAGGATGAGGACCAAGACGAGGAGCAAGAAGTTCCTTATGAAGAGGAGCAGCCACAAACCCGGTTCGCCACATACCAATATTTCCAAGGACTAGGAGGGACTATGGAGAGGATGCATAGCCTCTCTTTGAACCTCCGAGAATCAACAAGTAACCTCTCAACTCAATTCGTGAATTGGAGTAATGACTTTTCCTGCCACCACAATAAATTGAAGGGCTTTCAAAAGCCTAAGCTTGGGGAAGTTTCCTCATGTATCTTTACGTGGCGTTCATTTGCTTTTATTCATTTTAGAGGTTGTGTTTTTATTTGAGTTTATAAGCACTCGTGTTGGTTTCCCCAACACATTATTTTTAGTTCTTTCTATTTTGCTTTTGAAATTTTCTAGCCGAGCTTTGCCGCTAATTTTCTATTCTTTAAAGTCCCTCTCTTAAAAACCACAAAAAGATTTCTCCATTTTCCTTATTTTCCCTCTTTCTTTTCTTTCTGCCTCGAGGTCTTCATATAAATTTGCAGGAGAGTGGTCAACTTCGAGTTTCCAAGAAACAAATAAAAAAAGGAAGAGAGAAGTGCAACCAAGCATGAGAGGTATGCCTTATGACTCCCCACTTTTGAAGTTTGAGAAACCCATGCTAGTTAGTAGTAAATGTTGAGATATTATATTGGTGGAGTGAGTCTTTGTATTGTAGTAAGATTTTCGTTTGCATGGGTATTTAATTGGGTACATTTTGTTCCAGCTCTAGTAATTAACCAAGTCTTCCCTAAAAATTGCTAAACAATTGTAATAAGAAAAAGTCTAACAATTGAAGGCTTGGGTGTTGTAGTGCTTAGTCTTGAAGGCTTATTTCTAGAGACACTCAACACCACTGAAAATGCTGATTGACTTAATAGCTCTATTTGAAAGAATTTGTTCTATTTAATTAATGTTTAGCGGTTTTTGTGAGCATGCCAAAGTTTGACTTGTTAATCATAAGAATGATATAGATTTACGCGTGTCAAACTTCATGGGATGCCAACAACTCCACTGGCCTACGAACAATCTTCATGGAGGAAACTCCTAGATTTTGGCTATGAGTTGATTAAACAATTGTAGCAACAATGCTATAGTGGGTAAGATTCTTGGTACTCCTGGGTAGCTGTACTCAAGATGGAATCACTCCTCTGGCTATTATGAGAAATCATTATGCAAAAGGAACAAAAACCTTAGTGATGCCATGAGTGTCCATCACAACCAGATAAACTAATAAAATATTTTGGCATGCTCTCAATTACTTAAAAACTGAAATTATTGAAGGACAATGAATAGAAAAGTAGTGCTTGAAAAGTCTTGATTTATTGATGTGGGAGAATTGAGATACTCTAGTGTATATGCTTTTCATGACAACTCTCACACTCTTAATTTACATGATTATACTTTACTGTTCAAAGGCAAGCTTATGAGTTGATTACTTGACATGGAATAAAGTTAACTCATTTGAATCATCCATGTTTACAATAATTCTGCTGCACTATAAGGATGCATGAAACCCGTATGATATGCTTGCCATTACTCTATCTATGCTGAAGTTTTTTAGATTTATGAAGTGGAGGAAACATGAGACTACTAATCATGAGTAAGATCACCATCTTGTTATTTCAGTTTAAATGCTGAGTTCCTTTTTGATTTTGGTTTTCTTGCTCGGGGATGATCAAGTTTAAGCTTGGGGAGGCTGATGGCTCTGAAATATAGTCATCTACGTCCACATTTAAACTAGATATTACTCATATTATTGATGAAATATCTCTCCAAACCCTGCCACTAATGCTAATATTTAGAGGGGTATGCAATCCTTTCTTTTATATTTTTCCTGTGCAGACAATGTCGTTTAAAGGAGGGAATCACTACATTAAAGTCAAAGATATGAGATTTCCAACAACCAGAAGAAACCAGGAGCCATACAATAGAGGCAGACGCTTTAACGACCAACTATACGACCAGAGCAAAAATTCCGGCCGTATATCTCTGGTCGTATAGTTGGCGCCGCCACCATTAGGTCAAACAGAACAAATTTCGTGAAGGGACCCCTATATAAAGAAGCCTCAGGCGATGAGAAAACAAGCCCCCGAAGAAGCCAGACCTCGCAAAAAGTCTCTGCCACAGATCACCAGCCGCCTCCAGATCTCCAAACCCTTCTCCATCTCCATAGCCATATTCCACCACTTGTAATAGTAGATCTCTTCTCCGATTGGTGACATTGTAATACTATTTCTATCAGTCTTATGATTTTCATTACAATGTTTGTGATTGTTGATCTCATCTCTGTGTGTGAGTAATTCTCCTTGGGATAAGGGCTTCGGCCTAGCCATGTAGCAATTGTGCATGTTATTTATCATAGATGGGATCGTGTATTAGTTTGTATGACATGATGATTATTGTATCCTCTCTTGCCTCAATCTAAGTACTTGTTAGGTACCCAAGAACCCGAGGGTTGAGCCCGGTATAGGGAGTATGAGTGATGACTGATATGCGGGTTGGGAACCCTAGTGACAGAAGGGGTAGTACGGCTGTATGTGAGGGATTTGCTTGGGACTAATGGTGACATCACTATGCATATTATTAGTTCTCTTTCTTATATGGATGAGACTAGTAGGTTATTGCTATAAGCGGTTGCAGAGGCAATAGAAATTATGGATGCACTGCCCACATATAATCTATCTTGCTGTAACAAGTACACGCATACTTTATTTCTATATTTTATTTCCATGAGATGTTTTGCACAGCTACATGTGAAACCGAACGCCCTAGGCCCTCTCTCTCCATCATCGACAACAACAAAAAGACGCAATCTATTGGTCTGGTAAAAACATAAAAGGAATTCTAAAACTCCCGAAGGTCCATTAAAGTAACTTCACTACGCATTTGCTTCCCGAGGATTCGATAACCTAGGTCTACTAGGGAAAAAGAAGCTACACTACATCCGTAATCCGGATCGAAGGTATCAATGGTACATGGAAGAAGAAAAAAGAGAGCAACAATGGATCATAGTGAAAGTTCGAGAAGAGCATTACTTCATTGAAGACGAGGTCCATATTGAATTTCCAGAACTCTTTCAGTTATTCAATCAAAGGGAACTCGACAAATCTATCCTCAATTTCTATTGTCTGTAAGTGATTACTTTATTTATGTAATTAAGTCTCTAGATCAGCTTGTTCAATTCATTACCGGTAAGTATACTCACTATATTCTTTTGTACACTATAATAATGCAGAATGAAGATTCTCGAATGTAAAATAGGGACAATCCATGGATTTGGGTTCGTTGACCCAAATCGAGTTAATGAAGCTATGCTAAAGGCGGAGCCAGTGGAGACCGAGCGTAAATTTCTCCGGTTTTTCACGAGGCAGCATTTCTGTAATGAAATAATATTTCCTTACCACTACGGGTGAGAGTGTTATTGTCTTGTACACATTAGCTTTTGCTTACTCGATGTTTAGTGTAAATGATGAGTTACTGACATATGTAAACCTTGCGTAGCTACCACTAGATTCTTTTAAGCATTTCTGTTGACTTGGGAAGAGTTCAAATCATGGACTTATTACAAAAAGACATGGAAGAGTACCGCAACATGATCGATATGCTCCAGAAGTAATTTCAACCATTATCACACTATATTAGTTTCTTTCGTTCATTTTCTAAGATATCAAGTAGTTATTAACTCATTCATTCATTTTCTTTGTCGGGTAGTGTTTGGACACAGTTCAAGACCAAGGTCTGTGGCCAATGGAGTGAGCAGCTGAGTTTCAAATGGATCCCAGTAAGTAGTACGAGCTAGGTCCGCGCATCTCTTTAATTCTAGTTTCTGTACATTTATTATGCTAGAGTTATTATTTGATTGAATTCTATTCTTCTAAAGTGCACGAGGCAGCCACAGGGGACTAATCTATGTGGATACTATATTTACGAGTTCATTCGCATCACTACTGAGAAGCCCTTGGAAACTGTTCGAGTAAGTAAACAATATATATTCACCCTTTATTTTTATTACAATAAGTTGTGTTGAGTCTAATTCATATGATCTTCTTCTTTATAGTTGGACGCGATGCGGGAAAAGCTCCTACCACAGGACCGCCTACTAGCAATCCAAGAGGAATTGGCTGGATTTTTGGTCGATGAGGTCATAGACCCATGCAGAGAATACTCTCTAGATAGACCTAAAGCATCCATGTAATGATCTCCATGTAATCAAATAGACAGGCTCTGGACCTGGTTGGGACTCCATGTAATGACCTCCATGCAACCAAATTGTATATGTATATGTATGTATGCTTGTAAGAGAAATTATATTATATATGCATCAACGTGTACAAGTACTATGTAGTAGCATTGTGTATGTATACGAAAACTTGTTTGTAATAAAAACACAGAATGAAAAATAATTGAACACAAAACACAAAATGAAAAGAAAAAACCTAAAACTCCATCTCCTGCCGCGGCAGCCAAATGCTTCGAAATGCTGTCGCGGCAGCGACCCTTTAGTCCCGGTTCGTGTTACGAACCAGGACTAAATGTTCTCCAGCCTAACACGGCTCGTATGGCCACGTGGTGGACCTCTAGTCCCGGTTCGTAGCAGAACCGGAACTAAAGGCCGGACCTTTAGTCCCGATCTGTCAGTCCCGGTTTACAATCTGGTACTAAAGGTCCTTATGAACCGGGTCTAGAGGCCTAATTTCTACTAGTGTCCAAGAAGAATATGCCACCGGCTCCGGCTTCTCTCCTCCCGATGTTCTGGCTGAGACCGAGCAAATCGGCTCTGGCTGCACGGTTGCTATGGGAGCGGAAGGATACCAAGGCCTAAGTATTGAAATCAAGCAATACTCAACACGTCTCTCGCCAATCCAATGTGTCCACGTGTCTGCGCTGGAGAAAAAACGAAAATGCTTCTCTCGCCAACCCAATGAAGGGACGAAGAATTGGACTAGGTAAACAACAACACATGTGCACCACAAAATCATATGCAAAAGAATGACACGGTCGGAACCCTAACACAGTCCTCGACATGGTTGGCCCGAGTTAGTTCCTCGCACCATCTATCTCCCGCGTGCGCACAGAAGCAATGGCAGCAGTGGCGGATTCCCCCAGCAGCACATGTCCACCGTTCAGCGGCACCGTAGCCGGAGATGAAGGAGGCAGCATGGAGGGATCCAGGAATGGCGTTGGTGACGACGTCCAGGATTGTTGCGTGAGCTCAAACCCCGTGGCAACAAAGTTTTCTTCGCCGGAGATAGCGGCTGCCGTTGCCGTGGCCCAGAGGTGGAAGGAGAATCAAACATAGAGCAGCTGTTGGAAAACTCCATTTGGCGGTAGTGTCGAGTAAGTTTTCCCCTCCCCTTCCCCTTTCTCTTCAATCTGTTTTTTCTCTCTATGATTTAGGCTAGGGTTTCTGTTGCAAATAATTTTCTTGTTATTGCAATTGTGTAGTTTGGACGATGACATATGGGATGTAAGGATAAATCTAGATGACCAGGACAATATCGAGTGTGGTATATGAAAATCCGGCATCACATTCCGAAATCTGTTAGCTTTAGTTGAGGGAGAGGGCTATGGAATGAATGATTGCATGTATTATGTTAGATAAAATGGTAGAGGAATTGCTGGTATGGAGTTATTTGATGGAATGAGGAAGGTTCAACAGATGGTTAGACAATATGAGCACAAGAAACAAGTTAGTTTAACTATAATCAATGGAGGAAGCACACAACCACCAAATATAAACACTTCCGCAATTGAAGAAAAAATTCCAATTTCAGAGATTGGAAACCATATTGTGTACATAGTAGATGAAGAAGGAGTAATTTTCCAAGCCAACAATGTACACAGTTAACTAAAGATTCAGAGTACCTGTACAAGTTGACACGTCAGAGCAACAATATGGATGAAGAACAAGAGCAGAAATGCAAAGCTAAGGAGAAGGGCAAGCAAGTTGCTAATTATTTAATGGAGCAGGATGAAGATCAGATGGAGGAGGATTAAGATTGCATGGAGGAGAACCATGATGTAACTAAATCATATGATGATGAGCTAAACGAGACTATAGATGATTTCAAGAAGAGGAAGAGGTGGGAGTGGGACCCAGTTTTTGATGCAGAGAAAGAACAAGTAGATATTTTCCATGTGTCAAACTTTGAAGATGAAGACAGTGGATGTGAACTGATAGACTTTGAAGTTGAAGACAGTGTGAAGAAGAAGAAAGAACCAGTTAGGTAGGGGCCAACTAATAGAACTAATTACAGTCAGCCAAAAAAGGCTACCACCAGATTATGTTCCTTCTGATGATGAAGGGCCGGATATAGATTCAGATCCAAAAGATGATGATGGGTTTGAGACAGATTCTTGGGTTTAGCCAAAATGAAGAAAAAGCAGGGCCAAGAAAAAGGAGCCAAGGGTGTGGTATGATGAAAATAGAATACATCCAGAAGAAGGGCTCTATTGGAAAATGTGTTTTTAGATGTCTATCAGTTCAAAAGAGCAATGCAGACACTGCATATTGCACAACTAATGAACTTTAGGTACCACAGAAATTGCAAAGACAGAGTCATAGTACATTATGTTCAGGAGAAATGTCCATTTCCATACGTGTACCTCATCTGGTGAACAATACAAGGTGACAGGCAAGTGTCTAGCACAAGTGTGTGAGCCCAGTGTCAGAATAGATCCAAAGATAGGCATTGAGGCAGTGATGGAGACAACTAAGGAGAAATATGGTGTAGATGTCCACAAGATGAGGGCATACAGGGAAAAGAAGAAAGCATTCCAAGCAGTGCTTGGTGATCAGGTGGGATAGTAAGGAGGCTCAGAGACTACTTGTAGACAGTTCTTGACACCAACCCTGGCTCAAGATGCATTGTTACAGCCAAATTTGTTGTAGATCATCCCAGAACCAACCCTTCCATGGGATGTTCTATTGTCTAGGTGGATGTATACAAGGTTTCCTTAATGGCTACAAACCATTTTTAGGTACATGTGATCAATTGTTTGCTTCATATGTTAAATATTTGTTATGGCCAGCCAACCATTATATTACCTAACTATATTGTTTATTTTTAGGGCTAGATGGTTTCTTTGTGAAGCTAACCACAGGACAACAGATCCTTTGTGCCACTACAAGAGATGAGAACGACAACATATTCCCTCTTTCTTTTGGCTTGGTTGGCAAGGAGGAGACAGCTTCATGGAGTTGGTTCCTCACACAATTGAAGTATGCAATTGGGGGTGAACAAGGCAAGTTTGGATATTACACCATAATATCTGATAGGCATAAGTTCACTGTTATATGGAATTCTTTTATACATTGTCATATTGCAAGTGTCACATTCAACTGTATATAGAAACTACTATTGCATTACTTACATAGGTAGTTACTTGGTGTGCAGGGCCTGCTTAATGCAATAAACTCAGTATTTCCCAACTTCCCTCAAAGATTGTTTTTAAGACACATCATTCAAACTTTCAAAATGATGGGTTCAGAGATGAGGAGCTGAAGAAATACATGTATGCAGCCAGCTATTCTTACACACAATTTTTTTTTATGTTGCTATGGCTAACATGAAAGAAGAGAGTGTAGAAGCTTGGGAGTGGTAATGAAAATACTAGTTTCATCTTGGGCTAGATATGCCATGGATTATAATTGTAAAACTGATTTAATTGTGAATAACTTGAGTGAAGGTTTTAATAGATGGATACTAGATATTAGAGGAAAACTGTGAAGACCATGTTTGATGGTATAAGGAAGAAAGTAATGGTCAAACATGATGCTAAGAGAACAGGAGGTGCCAAGGCAAGGTGGGACATCACACCAACTTATTCAGAAATCCTAGAAGAAAGTAAGAAATGGGCAAGAATGTATAGATCTAGTAGGTCTGTTGATGGCTTGTGGGAAGTTAGTCATGGTGAGAAATCTTATGCTGTTAGTTTGACTGCTAGGACATGTGGATGCAAGATATGGGATATGAATGGAGTCCCTTGTCATCATGCCATATCAGCCATCTACAAGTCATTCTAGCATCCTAAAGACTTTGTTCTAGATTTCTTCAAGAAACCAATGTACATGGAGGCATACAATTCAGTATCTTACCCTATGCCAGGTGAGGATAGTTGGACAAAAACTGATACACCTGATATTGATCCACCAGTCTTCAAGGTATCATTGGGAAGAAATCAAACAAAGAGGGGGAAGGGCCACTTTGAAGTTCCAGAGCCACCACAGTCATCTAGAATGTCAACTATCATTTGCAGCAATTGTGGTTTGCTTGGGAACAGATACACTAGTTGTGGTCAAACACTTAAGACATCACTGCAGATAAGGAAAACCCAACATCAGGTTTACCTTATTTTGTTTATTTTCCTCTTGTTGCACAGTATCCTTGTTGCATTTGAGTTACCTTTTGTGGTACTAATATGAGTGATCTATTTGTCCAGGAAAACAGGGAAAACCTCTCTGAAGCATCGACTATAGCAGCTCCACAAGCTAGGAACAAGAGAGCAACACCTACACCAGTTGCTGCTACGAGGAAGTCTCCAAGGAAAACATCCTCATCAGCTCCATGACCTGCTTCTAGTGGGAACACAGCTCCAAGACCTACTTCTAGTGGGAACACAGCTACAACTAGGAAGAATAAAGCAGCACCTACTCTAGTTGCTACTACAAGGAATTCTCCAAGGAAGACAGGTCCACCATAACCTTTCAAAGCACCAAGGCCAGCACTAGCACAAGATGGACCTAGTGGTACTACTAGAAGGCCAGTAAGAGCAAAAAGGTTAACTCGAAGATGAATGGTTACCTCATTGTAAGCAACATTGACAAGATCACATTGAAGGATATCAAGAAAGGGATGTTATGAATATTTGTGTGCTTCTGAGAACAATCTGTTTATTCATGTGCTTCTATGAACAATCGGTTTTATCATGTGCTTGTGGGAACAATTTATTTGTTCATGTGTTGGTGAGAACAATTTGTTTGTTTCTTAGACCTATTTGTGTGTGAGAACTATTTGTGTGTTGTGAGATGATGTCCAACTATTTAAACAATTTTTGTGTTTGTTTTCTGTTGTGATTCTGAGATGATGTCCAACTATTTGAAATGCCTATATTTAAGATGTTATCAGAAATGTGACAATGGTTAACACATAAATGATGATGTCCAACTACAACCCACTCTAGGTCAAATCTTGAGATATTAACTAAAATGCATGAAATGTGAAAAACAAATAGGATAACATCTTGACACATAATGAATTCAATACCACAGTGGTTCAACACATAAACAGTTCAACTCAACACATAAATGGTTCAACAGCTGCATTACACAAATGTGGCAACAAACTCATACATCTACCTAAACACACCATCACTCCTCACAAATTCCCTTGATTCTCTTGACCTTCTCCTTGTTAACATCATTGACCCTAAAAAGATCATACATGGAGTACTCTAACCTTTTCTTTTCATCCTTGAGATTATCTCTTTCCTCTTCCCACTTCTGTTGTTTCCCCTTGAAGACTCCTGCTTGTGATTTGAGCACATTCTTCATTTCTTTCTTAGCATTCTTCAACACCTGTACTTCATGCTTGAATGCAGCTATGCACTTATCCATCTCCCTAACATCTTGTCCTTCACTATTTATCCTGGAAAGGATCTCTGCTTTCACCTTCCTCTTAGTGTCATCCATCCACCTATTACCTTCCTCTATTAGGGATGCATGTGTGTTCTCCAATTTCTCCTTCTCTTCAAATAGATCCTTCAACATTTTTATGCTCTCGTACCTCTCTTGAATTCTTGAGCTATGACTCTCATTGTACATTGCCTTCAACTTAGATAATGCATGCTTCATGATGTCATCCCACTATGGATCACTCCATATTTGAATGCCACAATTCATTACCTCCTGGATATGTATATGATTAGCATATAATCGCTATATTGTTTATGATTACAACATACTAAAATAATGGAAAATTATGTAAAAACAGAGATGATGTACATGTCTATGATTAATGACCAACCAACTATCACACTATCATTTCTATATCCCCGTACCTGTTAGTTAACTGCAATTAGAAGAGCATGTGAGGTAGGAAAATTACCTACAGGTACCTACTAAAGAAAACAAGGAGCCGAGTACTTACATTTTCTACTGAACACATATAGAACTTCCTCCCTGAATCAGTTCCCTCAAACGCAACACACTTGCACGGCTTCAATTTGTGAGCGACGCAAACAAAAGGGGCTTCATCGTCAATGCCGCAAAATTTGGTGTCATGGAGCATATTTTGTGCGTAGTCAAACGCAGTTAACTACAAATCGCAGAAACCACCCAAAGAACAAAGCTCAAATCAAAGATTTTCATAAAATTCCCAAATCGAGATCCTAAACCCTAAATTAAAGGAGGAGCAAAGTACTCACATGGTCAAGTAGAGACTCGGAGGAGGTTTTGTTGTCGTTCTAGCTCAGCATGATCTACGGAGCAGCGGCGAAAGAAGATAACAACGATGACGGCGTGGTCACCAGCGATGGTGGCGGTCCAGTTCAGAGGGAGTAGACGAGTGAGGCAGCGGGTGAGAGAAGAAAAGGGCATGACCGTTCACACCCATCCGTCCATATGTGCCACGTCAGCCTGACCAGCGGGCCCCACCAGTCAGATTCATCGTTAGAGCAACGTCAAAACCATATCAGTGCTATCTGCAACCTCATGCCCCAAATCCAGTGTTTTCTGAAAAAATTTAAAATTTTGGTGGTCTTTTGAAACCCTAGCCCCAATGATGGTGTTTTTTTAAATTTTCTCCAACAAAACGCAAAGGCCTCACCTCCAGCCAAACAAAACGCAGCAACAACCTAACCTAGCTCATGACCTTTCTGTGATCCGACAAAAGGAGTAAAAACCTTCCTCACAAAACAGATGTCTTGTAAGAAATACAAATTCACCTGGAACCAGCAGGAAAAACGAGCAGTTGAGTGCTCACCTCACTATATGTAGTTGTTGTTTAAGCATTGATGCTACTATCATCCTAGATTAACTAGCCCCCATCGATCCACATATGGATTCCCTCCTACTCCTGCTGCAAGCCATCATCGGTGGCATCGACGAAGGGCTTCCCGGAGTGAGGGAGGTGCTAGAGGATGAGAGGAAGTGAAGTAGCCCGAGCTGTTCTATCCAAGTCGACCAGTGCCACACGAAGGATGCACACTCGGGGACAATGATGTGGAAAAATTATGGCTTGTTGCCTGCTTGCAGTGGCCCTGAACCAATCGCTAATCCTCTTAGATGCAGGCGATCTGATCTCGTTCAATTAGCCCAGCAGTTTTCAGATTAATTACTAGAGTGCCTGTCAGCCTTAAATGAAGATGGTCGGCCTTGCGTTCCAACGTAGTTTAAATTACTTCTTGCCTAAACAGAAGTTGGGTAATTAATGTTTTAGCTTTGTGAAGCTAATGTATCTAGACTCCTTTTAGTATATAGGTTCGGTCTAGATTCATCAGTTTCAGAAAGCTAAAACATCTTATATTTTGAAACGAAGGGAGTATATATTTGTATAAAGGAAGCAACAACTCATTGCTGGTAAATTTCTTTAGCATATTTAGAATGGACGATCAAATATACAAAATCATAATGGTTCACATTTAAGAGAGATGGCAATTCTACCCTAGTCGACAAAAGGAAGCGGAGGATAACCACCTTCGAGAAGGTTACAACAATGGAGATAAGTTAGCTAGGAAGTGTTCCTCCCTAGACCCTAGTAGATTCCCTATGAATGTGACAAAAGAATGTACTCCCGCTAGTATGATGAAACTAGCATTATCGACAAGAAGCTCATTAAAGAGTTCAAGTATGATGAAACATTTATTATTGTTGATTCAGAGGGGAATCACCTTTCTAACACATACACACACCGATAGCACTAGTGGCTGGATGCTTGGATTAGGTCTTGCTCTCCTCCAGTCCCTTCCTTTTATAGGTCAGCATTCCGTGGGCTTGGGCCTCTTTGGCCAGAATGGCTCAACACTCCCCCTCAAGATGGATGGTAGATATCTGAATCACATGCTAAGTTACAGTCCTTTGTTCCTAGTGCCTTTGTCAAACAATCAGCAATCTGTTGTCCAGAGTTGACATGTGTAAGGCTGATGATTCCAGCATCAAGTTTCTCCTTAATGAAGAAGCGATCAATTTCTACATGCTTTTTCCTATCATGTTGAACTAGGTTATGGGAAAAACTTATAGCTGACTGATTGTCGCACCACACTCTCAATGGTCCCTTCCTTAGTAGTTTCAACTCACTTAGGAGGTACTTCACCCAGAGCATTTCACTGACCCCTTGAGATAAGGCTCTATACTAAGCTTCTGCTGTTGATCTAGAGACAACAGTTTGTTTCTTGCTTCTCCACGACACCATATTTCCCCCCACAAATACACAATAGCCTGATGTTGATCTTCTATCATCTTGACAGCCATCCCAGTCAGAATCACTATAGCCATCCACCTCAAGATGTCCACTCTTTGCAAACCACAACCCCTTTCCTGGAGTCCCCTTCAGGTATCGTAGGATTCTATGCACTATATGAAGATGCCTGCTCCTTGGTTCATGCATGTACCTGCTCACCACACTGACGACATATGTAATGCCAGGCCTGGTATGGCACAAGTATAATAGTCTCCAAACCAATTTCTGATAGTCTTACTTATTCACTAGCTCACCTGATTGTGCTGTCACTTGATGGTTTTGTTCAATTGGGGTAGGAGATGTACGACATCCCATCATGCCCATGTCACTCAAGAGATCCAAGGTGTATTTTTGTTGGCATAAAGATATTCCCTTCTTTGTCCTAGCCACTTCTATACCAAGTATTTTAGGTTGCCCAAATCTTTTACCTCGAACTCTTTGCTCAGACATTCCTTCAATCTCTTTATTTGCTCCTAGTCATCTCTAGTGATGATAATATCAACCACATAAACTGCAAGAATGGTGATCTTCCGATCAAAATGTCTATAGAACATCGTGTGGTTGCTCTTACATTGACCATACCCCATACCGCAAATAACCCATTTGAACCTATCAAACCATGCCCTCGGCGATTGCTTAAGTCCATACAAAGATTTCTTTAGCCTACATACCTTCCTAACAGTCTCTCGGGTACCAAAACCTGGTGGTATCTCCATGTACACTTCTTCCTATAGGTCCCCATGCAAGAAAGCGTTCTTTACATCTAACTGATGTAATTTCCACCCAAAGTTAGTAGCATAAGAAACCAATATCCTTACTGTGTTCATCCTTGCCACTGGAGAAAATGTCTCGTCATAGTCAATTCCATAAGTTTTGACTAAACCCTCTTGCAACCAATCTGGCTTTATACCGTTCTACCTTCCCCTCAGGATTCTGCTTCACTATATAAATCCACTTACAACTCACTGCTTCCTTGTCTTCCAGTAGTTTGGTTAGTACCCACGTCTTATTTTTCTTCAGTGCTTCCAACTCCTCTATCATTGCTTCCCGCCACATTGGATCTTTCTTTGCAGACTGCCAATCCCTTGAAGAGAGGCAACAAATGCTCTATAGGAGGGAGACAAAGCCTTATAATACATAAATTTCCCAATGTCATGGTCACCAGAATCAGTTTGTAGAGCATGCATTTCACATAGGGCCTTCCTTGCCACGTCACTTTTCATTGCCGCTTCAGGTGTCCCTGATGGCTCTGTGTATGGTGCCCAGAAAAGTGCTGGTGCGGTGTTGATGTAGAGCTCGTTGGGAATCCCAAGAGGAAGGTATGATGAGAACAACAGCAAGTTTCCCTCAGTATGAAACCAAGGTTGAATCGAACCAGTAGGAGCAAGGAAACACCCAAAGGTGTTACTAGCTGAGCTTTGGAAGGGTGCACTACCGGTGCTAGTAGCAACGTGGAGACCTCCACAACACAACCACATAACTTTTCCCCAACTTGCGATGAGGTTATCAATCTCACCGTGTTTTGCAGAAAACAAAGGATTAAACGTATCGAATGGAAAGAAGTAAAAGTTTGCAGAAAGTAAACACAAAGAAGTAAACAGTTTGTAGATTGTATGTAAAGACAAGGACCGGGATCCATAGTTCACTAGAGGTGGCTCTCCTTAGATAGATAACATGCTGGGTGAACAAATTACAGCGGGACAATTGACAAACATCGAGAAAGCAATACATGCATTTACTGATCATCTTGACTCCTTTGGAACTTGATTGGGCATTACAACATTATACATAGACCGCCATCCAACTGCATCTATGACTAATAATCCACCTTCAGGTTATCATCCGAACCCCCTCTAGTATTAAGTTGCAAGCAACATATTATTGCTTTACGAATTGCGTGTAAAGTAAACAATGCGATTGTTCTATGAACAAAGTATTGTTGTTTTCTCCGTAGTAGCAACAACACATCTAGTACCTTAGAGATTTATGTCACTTCCCCAGGTTACCAGAGGCATGAACCCACTATTGAGCATAAATACTAACTCTTGGAGTTGCTAGCATCTACTTGGCCAAGATAGCTACTAACAACAGAAAGCATGCAAGATCACAAATAACAAAGACATGATAGAATCAATAATCAATCTGAAATAGCATCTCAGTATCCATCGGATCCCCGCAAACACAACATGCAGAAATACAAATAGATGATCTTGATCATGAACGGAGCTCACAAGATCTAGACATGAAAGCACAAAGGAGGAGAACCAGCCATCTATCTACTACATGGATCCGTAGTCCAAGGATGAACTACTCACGCATCACATTGGAGGCTTGCATGGTGATGAAGAAGGCCTCCAGGGTGAATTCCCCTCTCCAACAGGGTGCCGGGAAGAGCTTCAGATCCCTCCCGGTCTAGGGATGGAGATGACGGCGGCTATAGACCCTTTCGTGGATTTTTGATCGGGTACTTAGGGTTTTCGTCCCGAGGGCATCTTATAGGCGGAAGGGGAGGCCGAGGGGGTGCCGGAGGCGGCCACACCACCCCCTGGCGCGGGCCAGGCTGGGCCGCGCGTCCATGTGGTGTGGTGGCCCCCTGGCCCCTCTTCGTCTCGTATTCTGGCATCTGATGACTTCCGGAAAAATAGGCACTTTGGGTTTTGTCCCATCCAATTCTGAGAATATTCATTTTTTGACTTTGTTGGAACCAAAAACAGCAGAAAACAGGCAGCTGGCACTGTGGCTCTTGTTAATAGGTTAGTCCAAGAAATCATATAAAAAGTACTCCAAAGTTGGAACAAAACACAAGAAAGTGGATAAAACCAAGCATGGAACATCAAAAATTATAGATACATTTGCATTGTATCAACATCCCAAGCTTAACTCCTGCTCGCCCTCGAGTAGGTAAGTGATAAAAAGAAAGAATAATTTTTGAGGTGACATGCACCATCAAAGACTTGATTAAAGTATTTGTAAAACATTCAAAGCTGGGATCATAGTACTTAAATCATAACCTGAAAGGTAAAGTTCTAGCAATAAGACAAAGAAACTATGATGCAACATGAAAAGGCACAAACAAAATATTCATGAATAACAATGCTTTGCAAGACGTTTGTTTATTTCACATAAAGAAAACATAGCATAATAGTATTCAGCTTGTCCCTCATAGAGTAGCAAATATAAATGCATAGGACACCTTCAAAGTTCATAAGAGTGACTAGATACAAATAGTTTAAAACAAGCAATATCAAGATATGCATCAATCAACTAGTCTTGGGACAATGCACATAGAACTAAGAATGGCCACTATGCTCTCAAAGTAGGTGCATAAAGGTAGAAGATGGAGACTCAATATAATGGTGGAAGAAAGGCCTTCATAGAAGGAAGTCGGTCTTCAAGTCTCATAAAGAGGTTCCAAAAATTATGGTACTTATAGCTTTCAGCTCTCATTACCCCTATCATAAGCATCTTGAAGTGATTAAGGTTAAAGTGAACAAACTATGGTGTACATGCTTGACGGAGTATAAGTCAGGAATCTCATGTCCCTTGTATACGAGGGTCGCTCCTCATGCTACTCAAGTTTAGTCACCGGTAAGTTCTTGTCATTGTAAGTACATGTGTATCATAGAGAACCGCCAACGGGGTACCCCTTGCCCGATGATACGGAAGGATCCCCATATCAAAATGACAAGGCAAGCAGACAACGAGCATCTCAGCAATCTTCTTATTTACCATGGGAATATGGTGCTTTTTTCTCTCTTTCCTCTTTTCATAATCTCTTTTTTTTTCTTTTTTTTCTTTTTCTCTTTTTTCTCAACAGAGGACTCTTTTTTTATAAGAAGAATGCTTCATAGACAGCTCGTTATGGTTACGCTGCAGGTTTCCACCATGTCAGCATGGATTAGACCAACGGCCCAGGTGTTTCTCTAACACATATACATAACTCCATGGACTTACAAGCTCCCCTTTCATTTCACCCCGACGACATCCATATACAAAAGAGCATGATATCAACTAGGTACAAGTACCAAGTGCAATGTTGAAAGCGTTCCCCATGAAAGCATGGTTCTGCTAATTCTCAACAAATAAGTGCAAGCATATACAACATAGACGACACAATGGTTCAGGTTTATTAGATACAAAAAAGTAAAGTGTGCCATCAAGTTCGTGAGAGCTTTAATCACTAGTTTTCTCATAACAAGTTTAATTTGGAAGGTAAACAAAAGCATGAATATACTTGGAATAGCATAAGTTAGTAGGTAGGTATGGTGGACTCTTTGGAATAACTTGGTTTAGGGGGTTGGATGCATGAGTGGAACTCATATTTTGTTGTGGAGGCTAGCAAAAGACTGTGAGTGACAAACTAAGAGAGCAATAATGGCCATAATTATGCAGAGCGACAAAACATCATTGATCAAAGCACAAAGTGATACTACAAGTTGAAAACTAAAGGATCATAAAGGCTATGGTGACTTGAGATAGTCATAACATGGTGTGAGCATGTGCCAAGTCAACCCAAATAAAGCATCAAAGGAGACTATCACTATACTATGCTTTAATATGCTAAAACAACGCATGATTCATCCAAGGCACATTAAGAAATCTCAATTGTTTATAACAAGTCATGCTACAGCAAAGAATACTAAGCATAAAGCTAAAACAATATCAAGCATGGCATAACAAAGGATAGGCCACAGTCAAAAACGAGCTCTTTTTACCACATAAGCATGAACGTTCCTACTCTTTTCCAAACCAAACCAAACTATTTGCAAACCAATGTATGAAAGAGGGGGTCCAACCAATTGATTCAGAAAACTAAGCAAACCAAAGCAAACAAAAAACCAAAACGAAAACGAAGAAGAAGACGCTCCAAGAACAACACAACTGTGCATGAAACAATAAAAATGAAGTGTTTGGAAGAAACCTAGGATTTTTATTGATGAAGAAGGGGATGCCTTGGGCATCCCCAAGCTTTGAAGCTTGTACTTCTTGGATATTTATTGGGGTGACACGTGTGGCATCCCCAAGCTTGAGCTTTAGTCCATCCTTCATCTCATTACTCATTCCTTCCATACACCTGAAATTTTTCCTTCATACAAAACTTCACACAATCTTTATTAGCAACATTAGTGTACTCAAGATAATAGGTCTTAAGGTTCAGTTCTAACATCAAATAAACTTCCATTAGAACACTATCTACTGTAGCACTTCCCTCAAAAAGCTCAATTCCCCAAAAGAACTCAAAAAGGAACCAACAAGAAGCAAATGCAGAAAATGGCAGAAAGCTGTCAAAACAGACCAGCAGGTAAATACGAATTTTTTCGAAGACCTTCTGTTGCTCAAATCAAAAAGTGTTGAACTAACGAAAGTTAGATAACAACCTGGGCAGAAGCACAAAAATTTACGCCTCAAAAAGACGTTCAAAGATTTTACACGAATATTTATAGTGAAGCACAGAAATCTGTTTCAGGACAGCAACTTTCCCAATCATTACTTCTCTCTCATTAGAGGTTACTCTTGGCACAAAAAGCAAATAAAAAGGATAAGGAGAGGTTATTACTGAAGTAATAACTTCCAAGACTCATCTAAAACTTTTGGGTTATCTCCCAATAAGTACTTTTCTTTAATGCCTTTAAGTTAGGCATAAGAAGCAAGAAAGAATCAAGTGTTCTCAAATGAAGAAGCATTAAAACCAAATTTCTTGCCCTTACCTCTCTTACTTTTATTCTTAACCTTGGGGAAAATATGATTGTTTGGTGGAGAAGAAAGGTGCATGGTCCCCTTTCCCACATCTATTATTGCTCCAAGGAGTTCTAATAGGGACCTTCCAAGTGTAATTTGTCCTTTTCCTGCACATTCAATAACAAGATAATCAGTAGAAATCATTTTCCCAAGGATCTTTGTAAACACTCCTTCAGCTATTCCAAGAGGTAATATGGTAACATTATTAGCAAGAGATATTTCTTTTCCTCCTTCAGTAATCCCCCAAGTATTAAGAGATTCATAAATATCCTTGGGCATAAGACAAAATTCAGACATGATATCACAGCGGGCTTGAAAAGTTTCATTGTTTATCTCAATCTTTACTGTAGGGAGCCACTTTGATGGTTCAGAATTTATTGGAACATAATTGTGATGCTCCCTAAGCGTATTATAGCAATCTTTTAAGCTAGTAGTGCTAGTCTCAAGAGTGTTCAATCTAGCAAATATTCTTGCGAAGGAAATATCAGTTTGGCTAGGCAAGTTGTAAGTGAGGATCAATTTATTTATAGCATTTATAGCATCATTCTCATTACATTGGAGGAAATCTCCTCCCACAACAGCATCTAAAGCATATCTATAGCAAAGAGCAATTCCAAGGTAAAAACTGCTAAGGAACAAGCTTTGAGTCATTTTAGGCTCAGTTTTTCCATGTAGATCAGAGATTCTAGACCAAGCTTGCTTAAAACTTTCCTGAATTCCTTGTTTAAAAGTGAAAATCATTTCCTCGGGTAACATAGTGACTGGAGCAAGGCTAGACATAGTGGCAACTCAAGAAAGGAACTAATTTTTTTGTGTTTTTGAAATAAGAAAGCAAACTAGTAAAACTAATTTTTTGTGTGTTTTTGATAAAGAAACAAGCAAACAAAGCAAAAAGAAACTAAGCAAAACAAAAATAATAAAGTAAAGAGATTGGTTATGAGGGACTCTCCTTGTGAAGATGTCATTGACTCCCCGGCAACGGTGCCAGAAAAATGCTTGATGGCTCTGTGTATGGCGTCTAGAAAAGTGCTGGTGCGGTGTTGATGTAGAGCTCGTTGGGAACCCCAAGAGGAAGGTATGATGAGCATAGCAACAAGTTTCCCTTAGTATGAAACCAAGGTTTAATCGAACCAGTAGGAGCAAGGAAACACCCCAAAGGTGTTACTAGCTGAGCTTTCGCAGGGCGCACTACCGGTGCTAGTAGCAACATGGAGACCTGCACAACACAACCACAGAACTTTGTCCCCAACTTGCGATGAGGTTGTCAATCTCATCGTGTTTTGCGGAAAACAAAGGATTAAATGTATCGAATGGAAAGAAGTAAAAGTTTGCAGAAAGTAAACACAAAGAAGTAAATAGTTTGTAGATTGTATATAAAGACAAGGACCAGGATCCATAGTTCACTAGAGGTGGCTCTACTTAGATAGATAACATGCTGGTGAACAAATTACAGCGGGGCAATTAACAAACATCGAGAAAGCAATACATGCATATACTAATCATCTTGACTCCTTTGGAACTTGATTGGGCATTACAACATTATACATAGACCGCCATCCAACTGCATCTATGACTAATAATCCACCTTTAGGTTATCATTCGAACCCCCTCCAGTATTAAGTTGCAAGCAACAGATTATTGCTTTACAAATTGCGTGTAAAGTAAACAATACGATTGTTCTATGAACAAAGGATTGTTGTTTTCTCCCTAGTAGCAACAGCACATCTAGTACCTTAGAGATTTCTATCACTTCCCTAGATTACCAGAGGCATGAACCCACTATCGAGCATAAATACTAACTCTTGGAGTTGCTAGCATCTACTTGGCCAAGATAGCTACTAACAACGGAAAGCATGCAATATCACAAATAACAAAGACATGATAGAATCAATAATCAATCTGAAATAACATCTCAATATCCATCGGATCCCCACAAACACAACATGCAGAAATACAAATAGATGATCTTGATCATGAACGGAGATCACAAGATCTAGACATGAAAGCACAAAGGAGGGGAACCAGCCATCTAGCTACTACATGGATCCGTAGTCCAAGGATGAACTACTCACGCATCACACCGGAGGCTTCCATGGTGATGAAGAAGGCCTCCAGGGTGAATTCCCCTCTCCGGCAGGGTGCTGGGAAGAGCTTCATATCCCTCCCGATCTAGGGATGGAGATGACGGCGGTTACAGACTCTTTCGTGGATTTTTGATTGGGCACTTAGGGTTTTCGTCCGAGGGCATCTTATAGGCGGAAGGGGAGGCCGAGGGGGTGCCGGAGGCGGCCACACCACACCCTGGCGTTGGCTAGGCTGGGCCACGTGGCCAAGTGGTGTGGTGGCCCCCTGGCCCCTCTCCGTCTTGTATTCTGGCATCTGATAGGCACTTTTGCTTTTGTCCCGTCCAATTCCGAGAATATTCATTTTCTGACTTTCCTAGAACCAAAAACAGCAGAAAACAGGCAGCTGGCACTGTGGCTCTTGTTAATAGGTTAGTCCAAGAAATCATATAAAAAGTACTCCAAAGTTGGAACAAAACACAAGAAAGTGGATAAAACCAAGCATGGAACATCAAAAATTATAGATACATTTGCAATGTATCAGTCCCCTTTCACAACGCAATAGGCAGATCCACTATATTAGATGAACTATCAACACTACTTTGTTGCTCCCCCTGCACATGAGGTTGCTGTCTATCAGATGAGCTTGCATCATCGCTACCTTGTTGCTCCCCTGCATATGTGGCTGCCGTTGAGAGTACACCTGGAGATTATGCGGCCATCGATCCCGAATAGGTTCAATAGGAATCTAGAGAGAACCATTCTGAATTGTACTCACTATTGGCTGAACCTGAACCCCGTTATCAGTATTGGTGACACGGTCTTCTCCCCCTCATGGCCATCTTCCACAGAGTGAAGTTGGTCAAGTTCAGTAAACAACAGGCTCGGAACAGTAGGTTCGTCATAAAATGGCTCAGATTCCCTAAAGGTGACATCCATACTCACAAACATCCGTTTCGCAGAGGGACTCCAACACTTATACCCCTCTTGGCTAGACGAATAACCCATAAAAACACATTTCAGTGCCCGTGGGTCCAATTTCCCAATAGATGGCATATGATCCCGAACAAAACATGTACTACCAAATAACTTGGGAGGAACAACAAACTTATTCTCTCCAAATACCAGCTCACATGGGGATTTCATACCTAATATCCTAGAAGGTGTCCGGTGATCAAGTATGCGGCTGTCATGACTACTTCACTCCACAAGAACTTGGGTACATTCATTGCGTACATAAGTGAGCAACTTCCAAAATGTGATGATTCTTATGCTCTACCACACCATTTTGAGGAGGGTATCTAGGCAAGATGTTTGATGAAGAATACCTTGATCAGACAAGAAAGTCCCAAAGGTGGTGTTCACATACTCTATGCCATTATCAGTTCTGATCACCTGCACCTAAAAATGATTCTTCACATAAGCATGAAAGTTCTGAAAACACTAGAACACTTCATCCTTGTGACACATCAAGTAAACCCAAGTCATACGAGAATAGAAGTCGATAAAAGTAATAAAGTACTTCATTCCATTTACTGACACCACTAGGCATGTCCATACATCTGAATGAATATGCATAAAAGGGGATATGCTCCTAAGCCCCTTACTCACATGTGAGGTTCTTGTGTGTTTAGCATATTCACAAGCATTACATGTCAGCTTGCCCTTGCCTATTCCACACATAACATCCAGAAATATTATCCTCATCTTATCAAATGATACATGTCCCATCCTAAAGTGATGGATCATTGCATGCTTCTCCTTGTCTTCCATGGATGCAGCATACACCAACTCTGGCTGCACCCCTTTGTCCATATACCAGAGCCCTCTACACCTGGTGCCAGTTCCAACCATCTGCCTTGTCAGTCGCTCCTGAATCAAGACACCAAACTTGTCAAGAGTCACACTACAATCAATGTCATCAATTAGAGCACTCGGAGAGACCAAATTGACAGGAAATGCCGGCACATGTAAAAATGAGGATAGAGAAATGTTTGAAGTGCACTTTACTGTGCCAACCCCAATGACGGGCTGTCTTGTACCATCAGCAGTTTGGATGGTTACCTTGTGAGTAGGAGGATGCTTGTTGTAAGACTCAAATACACAAAATTTACCTGCAACATGCTTAGATGCTCCCGAGTCTAGAACCCATTCGGTATCATTTTCATTAGTAGCAATAGATGCTATTTCAGAATTACCTTCATCCATGGAGGCCCAGTGAGCAAAATCTCCATAGGTAGCATCACCTACTTTGGCACCCTTGGACATCCCACTGTCCCCCTCATCAACTGCTATGTGTGCCTTATGAACTCCTGAGTATCCACCTCGGCCTCTGGTAGTCTGCCCCTGTGGTATCCTGAATATCCACCTCTGCCACCAGCCATCCTGCTCCCTCTAGTATATCCCCTGCCCCTACCATGAGTTGGACAGTTCCACTTCAGGTGACCTACCTCCCCATAGGTGAAACAGACCCTAGTCTCTTTCCACTCCCTTGGCTCGGCAGCGACAAATGTTGAGGCCGGTACAGTCTTCTCATCTGCTTGCTCAAGAGATAGACGCACGTCCTCTTAAGTCATTGCTGCAATAGCCTCATCAATAGTGGGCAGTGAGGTATGATGCAATAGAGAAGATTTTCTACCATCAAATCGCTTATCAAGCCCCTCCAGAAGTTGTAACACGCGCCTGCGTGATATCCATTTCTGTCTTGATTCGATGCAGGCTGCATCATAGAGTTCAAGAGGGTCACAATTATCCTGGTCTGCCCATAATGCTTGCAGCTCGGCCACATATGTGATCACTAAATTTTCACCTTGGTGCAAGCAACGAATCTTCCCATCTGTCTAAGTAATGAGCATAACATTTCCCTTGTCGAAGTATTGGGTGGACAGTGTCTTCCATATCTCAGCAGCAATGGACAGCCCTTCCACAGATCACCCAAGGGAGGGCACCACTAAATTCAACAGCCACCCAATAAGCAAGGAGTTGATGGCCTTCCACTTCTTCCCTTTTGCACTGGTTTTATCTCCTGGTTTCCCAACAGTACCCAACAAGTACCCATCAAGATCTTTCTGCTCCACAACCAACCTCGCCCTCTGAGACCAACTCGGATAGTTGGCAGCACCCTCAAGTTTGAGGTCAATTGGCACCAACACAAGCTTCTAAACCACTTCCTCTTGAGTCACGATAGCCCTAGAGGTTGGGCCATCTGCCTTGGAGGCAAGGAATGTGGTGAGCTTCTCCAGAGCCTCAGCTAGACTCTTTGCATCAGCCATCTTCACCGCTGCAACCGGCACCCGCAAGAACACTGCATCAACTCTTCAACCCCTAGCACCTTCTGCCCTGCCACCGTCGCTGCCTGCAGCAGCCGCAACTCCCCTGCCCTCAGTAGCCTTTCACGCCACCACCGCCCCCAGGAACCATAGCTCTGATACCATGTTGATTCAGAGGGGAATCACCTTTCTAACACATACACACACCGATAGCACTGGCGGCTGGATGCTTGGATTAGGTCTTGCTCTCCTCCAGCCCCTTCCTTTTATATGTCAGTATTCCGTGGGCTTGGGCCTCTTGGGCCAAAATGGCTCAACAATTATGCTACCCCTAAGCAACAAAATTCATTATTTCCGTGAAAGGTATCAGACTTCATTCCTTCCCGGGATAATAGTCAAATATGACCTCAATTTGGACGTAATAACAGTCTCCCTAGCCATGTAAACGCACTACAACACACCACTTGTTTCCACAATATGTCCTATACAAATTACAAAAACTTGTTTCTTATAAAACAGCCACACCTCCTACGTAACACAAAGCTTCACCTTTGGTGAATGTTTTCCACGCAGCCGGCATCTAGCGCAGCGCGCTCAGAGCATGCTTTTTTCGCAAATCAATTTTGCATAAACATCTTCATAAAGGCGTTGAGTTGTCTCCACAGTTAATACCTCCAGCACAGGGGCATTTTCCACAATATGTAGAAGAAATTCAAGTTGGCCTCTTGCCCCTTTATATCCCGTCATATGCATACTCTTCAGATAACTATATTCAGACGGCTGAAGATGCTTCTTGCCCAAAGTACTGTTGTTCGCAAAACAAACGTGACTACCGGCAGCAAACTGCAAGATTCAAACATGGTAGCATATATGATTATGCACGGTATATATAAGCTAATGGAAATACACATGCATGGCTACCTACGAATTTTAGTATCCAACTCAATTGCCAACGGAAACAAGTATAGAAGGTTACATTAGTAGAAAAGCCCCCTTTGGTCCTGGTTCATAAAGGTCATTGGTCCCGGATTTTGAACCGGGACCAATCACTCGGGACTAATATTGGTCCCGGTTCTAGCATGAACCTAGACCAATGGGTCTTCACGTGGTCCGTCATCGTGTGCGCTTACAGTAGGACCTTTGGTCCCGGTTCGTGAAGACAGAAGGTTTTTTCTATTATTTTTTTCAAAAAATAATTTATTTTTTTGAATTTATTTTTCAAATTTCTTTGAATCTATAAATATTTAAACTGGTTAATCTCTCACCTGAAGTCTCTCAATCACACTTAGTTTTTAGTAAAATTTCCGTCATATGCATACTCTTTAGATAACTATATTCAGACAACTGAAGATGCTTCTTGTCCAAAGTACTGTTGTTCGCAAAACAAACGTGACTACCGGCAGCAAACTGTAAGATTCAAACATGGTAGCATATATGATTATGCACGGTATATATAAGCTAATGGAAATACACATGCATGGCTACCTACGAATTTTAGTGTCCAACTTAATTGCCAACGGAAACAAGTATAGAAGGTTACATTAGTATAAAAGCCCCCCTTTGGTCCCGGTTCATAAGGGTCATTGGTCCCGGATTTTGAACCGGGACCAATCACTCGGGGCTAATGTTGGTCCCGGTTCTGGGACGAAACGGGACCAATGAGTCTCCACGTGGTCCGTCATCGTGTGCGCTTACAGTAGGACCTTTGGTCCCGGTTTGTGAGGACCGAAGGTTTTTTCTATTATTTTTTTAAAAAAATAATTTATTTTTTTAATTTATTTTTCAATTTTTTTGAATCTATAAATATTTAAACTGGTTAATCTCTCACCTGAAGCCTCTCAATCACACTTAGTTTTTAGTAAAATTCCCGTCATATGCATACTCTTCAGATAACTATATTCAGACGGCTGAAGATGCTTCTTACCCAAAGTACTGTTGTTCGCAAAACAAACGTGACTACCGGCAGCAAACTGCAAGATTCAAACATGGTAGCTAATGGAAATACACATGCATGGCTACCTACGAATTTTAGTGTCCAACTCAATTGCCAACGGAAACAAGTATAGAAGGTTACACTAGTAGAAAAGCCCCTTTGGTCCCGGTTCATAAGGGCCATTGGTCCTGGATTTTGAACCGGGACCAATCACTCGGGACTAATGCTGGTCCCGGTTCTGGCACGAACCAGGACCAATAGGTTTCACGTGGCCCGCCATCGCGTGCGCTTACAGTAGGACATTTGGTCCCGTTCGTAACATGAACCGGGACCGAATTCTATTATTTTTTTCAAAAAATAATTTATTTTTTTAATTTATTTTTTTAATTTTTTTAAATCTATGAATATTTAAACTGGTTAATCTCTCACCCGAAGCCTCTCAATCACACTTAGTTTTTGGTAAAATTCTAATTTGTGGTTAAACTTCCCGGTCAGTCACCCATCCTAATACTACTCCACCCCTAGCACACTTAACATCTTGGTTCCTTCTCATTCCCCTTCATATGTACGACTTGTAACCTTATGTCTATACATGTTATTAATGATATTAACTCATGCATCTTGTGAGTCACACATTCTTATAATTTGAGTTACAAACATGATTTTAATTTAAAAAATTACGAAGTAATACTAATATTAAATAAATATAGAAATAAAATATGTTTTATTATTATTTTTGCATTAATTCATTTAATATGGCATAATTCATATCTTTAAACCCATAAATCGAAATTCCACAAATAATATGTCCATTATTATCAGAAAAATATGAGGAATCCAAATATGTATTTTTTTTATTTTTTTGAATTTTTTAATAAAATTATAAATCAGAATTTTGACTTTTTTGGAATTTCAAAAATCTAAAAAAATTGCAAACGGCTAAAGGCGGTTGGTATTGGTATCGTAATTTTTTGCCGATAATTTTGATATATTATACGATTTTTTCCGATATCGTATGCAAAAATGGCGGCCATCTGAAGTTTTTATAACGTTTTCTTACAAAAAAAAATTATCCTGGTTTATGTCCAGAACCGGGACTAAATAGGGACCTTTTGGTCCCCGTTTGTGGCATGAACCGGGACCAATGTTCCGCTGACCATTGATTCCGATTCATGCCATGAACCGAGACCAATACCCCGAGATGAACCGGGACCGATGTCCTGGCGGCATAAACCGGGACCGATGCCTGTCATTGGTCCCAATTTGTTATTCGAACCGGGATAATGGCTTTGGTGGCTGGATCAAAGGCCTCTTTTGTACTAGTGTTACATGGATTGGCACATATATTGGCAAAAGAAGAACGATACATATATTGGCACATAAGAATCAAGAAGGGTACTTACATTGATCTCTAACTTTTCAACAAATGGAGCTCCCGTCAGGACGGAAACTAGTACATTGGGAAGCATGTAAGTGTCTTCAGCTAGTATACCCATTAACAACTGTAAGCACCTAAGATGGGAAAACTTGCATTTGTTATTCAATAGTGATTACTTCTGCAAGACAAAAAGAACAATTGTATTATTGAACTGATGATGTTCACAATAAATTTGATTGTAACTTCAATTCCATTTGAGCAGCAAACCTCTAGTGGTGGGGGAGTAGTGTGGAAAGTCAGATTTTGAATGCTCAGAATGCCATTCAGAAGTGCACTGACGGCATCATGAAAAGTTGCCTTGGAGAAATGTATATGTGCATTTCCCAGCTTTGAATGTTGGTTTATGACAATAGGTACAATGGGTCCACAATATACAAAGGTAACGAGGTTCGTAACTTGAAGTTCTATCCTGGTTACCTTACAATATACAACTGTCAGGTGTCGAAGGTGGGACAATAGACGATTCAACTTTAGTTCGCCATTCAGGTAGGACCTGACTAAGCTCAGCCATCCAAGGTTATAGCAATTTGACAATAAAACTTCAAGATCCTCTATACTGATATGCACAAACTCCAAATCAAGCTTTCTCAGGCTTGGAAAACCTCTGAATTCAGATGGTAGTCTGAAAGATACAAAGCTAAGCTGTATACTCTGTAGACGAGACATGTTGCTTTCACTATCCAAAAGGTAAAATGGGAATATGTAGCGATCAACATCAGTACGTCTCTTGTTAATAGGGCGTAAATAAACAGCAATGTTCTTTGCCCGTGATGATACCGCAAAATTAACCCAATTATTTAGATGATCAAGCAGCACTGTGTCAAACTCGAATTTGACACTGAATTCTTCAACCATCTTGCCGTGGAACTTTTGCACGACGGTATTGACATTATCGATGAATTTCTGCATGTACTGGAGGTATTGTTTTCTTTCAAAGGTATCACGGGTATACCCAGCAGTACAGCTGAAACATAATTTGAAGCAACAAATATCGCAGATGCATCTCCAGTGACTTGACAAAACACTGGCCCTTGAGACCTCTTTAGGAGGCAACTTGGATACAATTGTGCAGAGCAGATCCTGCGTCAACGGTGCAATGTATCCCTCGATTAGAAATTCCACCTGTACTCATTCACACAAAGAAAAAAATTTGACAAACCTGTGGAAGGTCCTCTAGTTTAATGTTTGATCTCGCCTTGTCATAGACTGATTTACTACTCCGGATATGGTGGTTCGACGGTGTTGTTTTGCACACTGGGTGGCTCCCCATTCTAAAACTGAAATTAAGACGATAGAGTTTCCTCGAGAATTACGGTAGTAGCAAGTGGATATTCAGACTATTGGAAGGGGATCTGTAGAGGCTTACCGTGGATAATTAGAGGAACTAGTTGTCGGCGGCAGCGGTTCCATGCTCGATCGATCGGGAGGTCCAATTGATGTTGGCTTTTAACGGGACGTCGAGGCGATCGATTCGGTCAGGAACTGGAATTGGACTCGGATGCGGCTGTTCCGTTGCTGTGCTCAGAGAAGTCCCGGCTGCACTGGTGTCCCGATGTGCCGCAGCTTAGTGTGTGTGATTCTACAAAGGGCAGTGGTACGCGTCCCCCCGGGGTTCCATCCCCGGTCCCCGATCGAACGAACTAAATGAATGGTCCAGATATCTTTTTCCTGATTTCATCCTGCTTTTCATACATTTGTCCTGCTTTCGCTATAAATAGTTCTACTTTTACTACATGTAGTAGAAAATGTTCGGTCCAGAAAAACAGTCAGACTCACCTTGCTGGCGACCTTGTAGCAGAAAAAATGTCTTAATGTAGCAAAATCGACTTCGCCGGAGACTCTCGCGGAAAAAATATCGCTGGAGACCTCGTAGCAAAAACTTTACACTATTGTGGGCGTTAAAAAATATAATAATATAGCAAAAAAAGACCTCGCCAGAGATTTTCGCCGGAGACTTTGAAGTAATTTTTTGTCATAATTTAGCAAAACTGACTTTGTCGTAGACAACGTCGGAGACATTGTAGCAAACATAATTATAGCAAAATCATAGAACATGTGTACCAAAAAATTATGACATTGTAGAAAAATCTGACGCCGCTTGTAGCACCGCCGACGGCCACGTCCGTAGCAAACCTCGACGGCATATGTAGCAGTGCATGTGTTCTTCGGTAGCACTGCCAATGGTCGCCTATAGCAAAACCATGATGAGACGGCTATTGTCGTCTATAGTGGCGACCGCACGCCGGCCGGAGGTCGCATATGGCAACACAGTCGGACGAAGCTTTGCAGGGAGGCGCGCTCGGGGTGGAGGCGGAGCAGCAGGGCTCCCTGGAGCGGCGCCTATGGCGGGTGGCCTCCATCTCCGGCGGTGGGCGGGCGTTGGTGCCGGGTGGAGGCGAAGCAGCAACTGGGTGGCGGCCATGGCGCCAGTGGCCTCCATCTCTAGCGCATGCGCCGATGCGGGGTGGAGGCAGAGCAACGGGCACGTGGACGGCCGTGGTTAGCCTGCCTCGCCCTCCCTCCTCGGGGCCGACTTGGCGGCGGCGAAGTCCAATGTTGGTGTGACGGCGGGGTGGCCTCCATCTCCAGCGCGTGCACCAGTGCGGGGTGTAGCAGCGCCCACAGCAACGCACATCGGGGTGCCAGAGCTCGCACACAGCAGCGATGATGGAGGCGGCCGTGGATGGCCAAGTGTCGCCCTCAACTCCGGTGAGATGCAAGAGGAATCTTGGAAGGCAGGAGCGGCGCTCGTAGCTGAACAAGGAGGTGGTGGCGTGAAGCAGGAGGAGGTGGGCTAGCCACGGCTGAGGTCGGGAACTCGGGATGCTCGGCGGTCGAAGTCCTCTAGCGCGCTGGAGGTGGGGGCAGCGGCCGCTACTCGTGGGATTTGCTGGATGGGCGTCGGTGGGGTGAGAGAATTGGGGTTGTTAGTTTGCGGCCTGGAAGTTGATGTGCGAGTGCATCACGAGGTCCTAGTTGCTTGTAATCTCACGTAGGAACTGTAGTAGCTTCGCCAATTGTCTAGAGAGACTAAATGGGGGTGAATACAAATCTAACAGGCAAATGGTCGTTTGAACAAGACAAAATGGTTGAACTCAAATACCGCCATTAGGGTAAACTCTTCTTGGCTCGTCCTATCAACATTCCCTGTTATCCTTGGCGGTCGTGGACTAATTTACCCCTTCATGGACTATATCTAATTCTCTGCTCAGCTCTTCTCCCCTGTTCCCCTCCCCATAATATTTCCTCAGCTCCGGCTGTTCGTCTCAGATCGGAGCTCGCACTTGCTATCCTTGCGTCCCTGCCATGTCCAATCAACCACCCACGCCCCTAATCGAAGCTCACAGCCAAAATCGTCGCATCGTCTGCCGTATCGGAGCTTCGCGTTCCTGAACTAGTCTCTCGCCTCTGGCTAGTCCTTCTCGCACGGTGGAGCACGTCCCGTCGGGCGATCCTGGCCGGCGACCGGCCTCGGGCAGTTGCATGTTGTCGCGCACCCCAGGAATGATAGTCCTGGCACAGCAGTTCGACGACCACACTCTCATGGCCACCGTGCTGGGCATCCGTCCAACCATGTCACCGACAGACTTTTTGTTGGCTTTCAGGTATCGTTTTGGGATCAGACGAAATATGGTCAAAATTGAGGTATGCGCTCCGCCATTATATTTTTTCCGTCCGGTTCGATCACAGCTCAGACACTGAGCGCGTTCTGCATTGTTCCCATTCTTTTGAGTGTTGCAGGGAGAAAATGAGCTTCATGTGTTGGCATCGTGCCTATAGGTGGGATGATCGCTTGGGCAGCTTCTTTTTTCTCCAAACTCGGCTTTGACGGCCTCCCATTGGATGCTTGGGAGCCGGAGGCCCTCAAGCAGGTTGTCAGTAGCCTTGGCAGCGAGCTGGTGGAGATTGTGCCACCGAGCGATAGATGGATCATCGAGGGTAAAGGCGTGGCTGAAAGATCCAAACACCATTCCTAAGATGTATGAGGTGGAGATTCTAAGTAGCGCTGGACGACAGCTTAGCTGGAAGCACCCGGTCAGCATCCACCTGGAAGAGGTTCTCGAATCGGCACATGGCATTCAGGACCCCGACAAGACAGCCAGAAAGCGTCCTCGTCGCCTGCAGTGTTGCCCTGGAAGGATCGTTGGCATAGGACCACCACCGTTTCGTGATGGCGCACACAGTTTCGGTGGGGGAACTGGGTGTGGACAAGCTGGTGGTTCTGATATCTCTCGAGTGAAGACAGAGCTCTAGTGAATTGTTGTAGTATGTGTGGCTAATAAATTTGTAGTATGGAGAGGGGAGCAAGTAGTTAGCCTAGACTAAAAATATGTAATAGTTTGAATTGATGTAGTATGTGTGGCTAATGAATTTGAAGTATGTGTGTCTAATGCATCTGTAGTGAACACCGTGGTTTATAATTTCTGTGAATAATCAAGGACAACCTCCTGAAAAGAGGGTGGACTCGCAATAATCAATGCCAATTCTGTGGTTTCCAGGAAAATATAGTTTATCTCCTCTTCAAATATAAGGTAGCTAGATTATTTTGCCAAGTGATGACCGATCCGGAAGACAATAAATGATTCTTGTTTCAAACGAAGATTTCCTAATGATCCTTATAACATTGTCTACTAGTTTTGTAAAACGGTGAACTGCAGGACCATTTTGTAGACAACACAAGACAAAAAAATAGGGTTTTATAGGACTATATCCCTAGTTCGAACCCCGTAATTGGGACTGTGCCACTAGGACTTAGTTTGTTGCGAGGGTCATGTTTAATCCGGCCATGCCTGCGAGACAGTGTCTTCAGGTTGATCTAGTTCCAGTGAAAATGCAAACTGTTGTGTCTGAATTGCTTGACTATAATATTTACCGAGGTTTGTTCAAAATGGTCCGTGATTTTGTATGGAACGTGCATGAATAAACCACGTAAAATCAGTACATAAATGTTGTCTGAATTTTGACTGTTTGAGATAAATATGGCAGTTAACTGGATTTAACCATGAGTAGTAATTGAATAAATAGATACTTGATAGTATTTGTTTACATCAGTAGTAATTTGATACAAAAGGGTGTGATAGCTGCATAAAAGTGGGCTAAACTTCCTATTAGTTTCTGAACAATGTATCAACATTCCATCTGTAAAAGACATTCTTCAGTGTGAACTTAACTATTCTTCATTGAAAAAACTACAGATCTACACCAGAAAAGTTGGCTGGCCAATTGCCTTGAGAGAACGTAAGTTCATCGATCATTCAACCCCAACTGATATTTTTCCTTCCCGCCAAATTTCAAGACATTTGCATCGTTCATGCACGCCTGCTGTGCTTGAACTAGGCCCGGTTTAGTATGATCATCCGCGATGCTGCAACGATTTCTTCGAACGTGAAATCCAGCATCTCATGGCAGGGATCGTAGGTCCTTATGAATCGGAACCTGAATTCCAGCGCTGAGATGTTGCCCATCGTCGGCTCTAGTTGTCGAACAATCCAACAAGATGCGTGTAGATGGATGCTCGTGGGCGCGGTCTAACCTTCGATGGTGCGTTGGATGGATCGTCTTTGCCGCAGACGGCATGTTCCCAGCCTCCCCCACTACAGTAAGGTTGCTCGCACCGAAGCATGGATGCAAGAGTTCCTAGACCTTGGCGATGCCCTGTTCGAGGGTTTGTACCCTTGGTGGCATGCTCCCATGAACGCATTGAGACGTACTGTGTTCTCCCTGCGTAGAGCACGCCATAATGCCATTGTGCTTTTTCTCCATAGCGCTCGCTTGGCCATGCTCGCTGTAGCCATTGCCGATGCAGCACATTATGCGAATTCATCTGTCTGGGATGACAATAGGAGACCGGCCTTGAAGTAGAGCTTCATGGCCTGCCTTAGAGGGGCTAAATACCCAAGTTTCGGCGGTAGTCGTGGCTGATTAGGCGGGGACATATTACCCTAGGTGGTGTGTCGGGGCGGAGCTACGGAAGGGGAAGTGGGGTTAGTCGGAGAAGGGGAGTGACACTAGGTGTGGAGTCTGGGCACGCATGAAAATAATCCTCTCCAATTTCATGAGGGTAATAATTTGACACTTGTTGCACTAACAGCTCAATCTTTATTTCCCTTTTCAGCATAAGAGTCTGAATATATTAAAAAGATCGGTCGTGGCTACCCACCGGATCAGGCAATATAGCAAGACAAGTAGGAGACCAAACAAACCGGGTTCCATTTTAAAGATATTTACGACCGTGGCCTTATGTTTCTACAATATTATTCCTGTGTCACTATGATGGCTCTGAAATATAGCCATCTACGTCCATATTTAAACTAGATATTATTCATATTTTTGATGAAATATCTCTCTAAACCCTGCCATTAATGCCTAATATTCAAAGGGGTATGCAATCCTTTGTTTTATATTTTTCCTGCACAGATAATATCGTTTAAAGATGGGAATCACTACATTCAAGTCAAAGATATGAGATTTCTAACAACCAGAAGAAACCAGGAGCCGTGAAGCAGAGACACACACTTTAACGACCAACTATACGACCGGAGCAAAATTCCGGTCGTATAGTTGGCGCCGCCACCGTTAGGTCAAACAGAACAACTTTCGTGAAGGTACCCCTATAAAAACAAGCCTCGGGCGACGAGAAAACTCTCTCGAATCAAGCCCAAAAGTCTCTGCCATAGATCATCAGCCGCCTCCAGATCTCAAAACCTTTTTCATCTCTATAGCCATATTCCACCACTTGTAATAGTAGATCTTTTCTTCGATTGGCGACATTGTAAGACTATTGCTATCAATCTTATGATTTTCATTACAATGTTTATGATTGTTGATCTTATCTCTATGTGTGAGTAATTCTCCTTGGGCTAAGGGCTTCGGCCTAGCCATGTAGTGTTTGTGCATGTTATTTATCATAGATGGGATCATGTATTAGTTTGTATGACATGATGATTATTGTATCCTATCTTTCCTCAATCTAAGGACTTGTCAGGTATCCAAGACCCCGAGGGTTGAGCCAGGTATAGGGAGTATGAGTAATGACTGATCTGCAGGTTGGGAACCCTAGTGATAGAAGGGGTAGTATGGTTGTATGTGAGGGATTTACTTGGGATTAATGGTGACATCACTATGCATATCATTAGTTCTCTTTCTTCTATGGATGAGACTAGTAGCTTATTGCTATAAGCGGTTGCGGAGGCAATAGCAATTATGGATGCACTGCCCACATATAATTTATCTTGCTCTAACAAGTACATGCATACTTTATTTCTATCTTTTATTCCTATCAGATCTTTTGCACAGCTATAGGTGAAACCGAACGCCCTAGGCCCTCTCTCTCCATCATCGACAACAACAAAAAGATGCAAACTATTGGTCCGGTAAAAACACAAAAGAAATTCTAAAACTCCTGAAGGTCCATTAAAGTAACTTCACTATGCATTCGCTTCCCGAGGATTCGATAAACCTAGGTCTACTAGGGAAAAAGAAGCTATACTACATCTGTAATCCGGATCTAAGGTATCAACCCTTTTTCTAGCGCCGTTGCCGGGGAAGCAATAGCTACCCTCATGAGGTTATTAGGAACCTTGCTAGTTTTAATTATTGTTTTTAATTTTTGTTAGTTTGCTTTCAGTCTTTATTTGATAAACCAAAAAAATTAGTTAGCCTTTAAATTCTTGTTTTTACTATTATAGATCTCTGTTTAATAAAACCCAAAAAATATAGGAAATATGGCTGAAAAGAAGCTTGGGGAGTTTGCTACTCCCAATAATGATTATTTGCATACTCCTATTACTCAGCCAGCAATTGCTATTGATGACTATGAAATTAAGCCCCATTATTTAAGTTTGGTTCAACAGAATCAATTTGGAGGCTCTTCTGTTGAAGACGCAGGTATGGACTTGAATACTTGCACTGAAATATGTGATATGATGCGTATAAAAGACGTTGACCCCGATGCAGTCAAATTGCATCTATTTCCTTTCTCTCTTAGAGGGAGAGCAAAAGAATGGCTTCTATCTTTGCCTAAACAAACTATTATATCATGGGTGGAATGCACTTCTTTATTTATGACTAAATTTTTCCCACCTGCAAAGACTATGCAACTCAGATCTAATATTGCTGGCTTTAGACAGGAAGAGCGTGAGCCACTAGCGCTTGCATGGGAGAGGATGAAAGAATGCATGAGAAACTGTCCTATTCATGGGATGGAAGATTGGTTAATTCTCCATCTATTTTATAATTCTCTTAATCCCGTGTCTAAGTCTATGTTTGATACTGCATCTGGAGGAACATTTATGGGTAAACATATTACCAAAGGAAAGCAGTTGTTAGACAATATGCAAGACAACCATGCCCAACGGCATGTGGATAGATCGAACATGAAGAAGGTGAACTCCATCTCACCACAAGAAAATGAAGATCTCAATGCTAAGTTGGATGAGCTCACACTAGCCGTAAAAGGTAAGGAAATCCAGGTAAAAGCTACCCCTGAAACAAATATTGAAGAAATAGACTTTGTAGCTCATAATGATTATAAGCCTTCTTGGAAGAAGAATTATAATCCTAATTTTCAGAAACATTATTCTAGTCCTGCATGTAACTCTAATAATAATATAGGAACTAGTAATGGTAGTCTCCAAGAAACACTTAAGTCTTTTATAGACTCACAAAATGAACAAAATAATATTCTTATTAAAATAACAGAGAACCATGATGCTATGATTGGTAAATTATCTAACCAAGCTGTTAGTTTGAGAAATGATTTGCAGGCTCTCTAAGAATGAACGAGGATCATTGAGGCACAACTAGGGTAAGATAACCGAGAGTCAAACTCTCATTCTACTTAATTTGCAGGGAAAGCCGAACCAAATCCCATTGAAGACCTCAAGATGATGAGAATCCAAAGGGAGGAACCTGAAGAACTTGATTATAGTAATGCCCCTTCACCAAGCTACACCATTGAAGATCTCGTAAAAAGGATCAACGTCAAGATTCCGGTGAGTGAACATAGTAAGGAAACTATGTACCAACACTTTGTCAATCAGGTAGCAATTAAGGTACGTGAGCTTGAGGAAGAATATAAGTAAATTGCTGAAAAATTACCTGTAAAGCTAGATGACATATTTGAGCCTACTATTAAGATTAAAATTAGAACCAATGAGATAGCTGCACTTTGTGATCTAGGTGTAAGCGTCTCAACAATTCTGGAGAGTCTTTTTAACAAGTTAAATCTTGGCTCCTTTGAAATCACTGAGTTAAAATTTCAGCTAGCAGATTCTACCTACAAACAAGTTGTAGGAATTAAGGAGAATACTTTAGTATACATTAAATGTTGTCCCGCTCTTATTGATTTCATTATTGTTGACATGCCTGAAGATGCTACTGCTCCTATTATATTAGGTCGTCCTTTCTTAAGAACTATTAAGACTTTAATTAATCTACATGAAGAGAACGTTAAGCTTCAATTGCCTTCACGGGATCCTTTTGTTATTTATTTTCCCATGAAGAAGAAAGCCAAGCATGATGAAAAGGAGGCCATCACTTTGAAGGCCAATTACTTTGTAGTGGGTGTTCCACTCATCTGGCCTAAGTGAGCAACATTAAGGTCAAGCTATTAACCATTAAAGAACGCTTCATGGGAGGCAACCCATGTGAAATAAAGGTTTGAGTAAAGTTTCTAAGTTTTAGTTTAAGTTTATGTTCAATAAAAAGTGCTAGAAAACTCCAATTGAGGGGAAGAAGTTCGGTAGTACTAAAAATCCTGCTTTATTCATGATATTGTTGGCCGACAATATTTACTGTCAATTTTCTGTGAAAAACAAGGTATATCACTAAGTTACAGGAAAAGAAGTAATTTTCAAGAAACAATTTTTTTTGATGCACACAGAGAGTTTAACGACCAACTATACAGTAGGAATAAAAATTCTAGCCGTATAGTTCCGGTCGTATAGATATCTTTGCCATCGACAATTTTTCTTTCATATGTACTAAGAGTTTAACGACTAACTATACGGTGGAAATAAAAATTCCAGCCGTATAGTTCTGGTCATATAGATATCGGTGCTCTGTACACATTATTTTCTAATATACTGTGAGTTTAACGACCAACGATACATCGGGAATAAAAATTCCGGCCATATAGTTCCGTTCGTATAGATATCGACGCCTTTGTATATTTTCTTTTCCTAGGTGCAGACAATTTGATGACCAACTAAACGGCGGGAACATATTGTTCCGGCCATATAGCTGCGCCGCTAGTGGAACCCTAAAATTTTGGTAGAAGGCCAACTATACGGCGGGAACACATTGTTCTGGCCATATAGTTGCGCCCGTATAGTTGCGTCCGACCACAAAAACGCATGGAAAGGTACCTCTAACTCCAAAACTTCAATCATTTTTCTCTCTTCTACCTCTAAACTCTCTCAAAGCCTCAAGATATCTTCATCTCTACTCAATTTCATTCGATTTCCTCGCACACAAGTGATCTACAGTATGTTTCTCCTCTGATCCTCTAAATACTTTTTGCAAATTCATCTTTGATCTGTTGTCATTATCAATCTAGGGTGAGACCTACTATGAACTAATTGTCATGATTCTCTTGCCTAGATTATTATTTTGAGGAGATTCTTAAGTGTGCTATAATGAGGAATATGATGCACTTACTATTATTGGATCAAAAAGTTTTATTTTTGTCTTTCTTGAATATTTTAGATGATGAACACAAGGAGCCAAACTCGTGCTCGTGCCACCGACAGTGCTTCTCGGGATGTCGCTCAAGAACGCATGGGGATACGGTTCAAGGATGAGCCCCAACATGATCACTTCAACAAGATCAAGAACCGCGAAGTGAAGGCCACTAAGTGGGCTTGCCCCATTATTTTGAACCAACTCGGTATTTCTGATGACTTCAATTTACTTTGCAATAGAGCTGGCCTGCAAAACTTTGTGTACAATGATGTGCCTACTTATCGCCGCTTAACCATTGAATTTCAGCACCGTTAAACAATGGCAAGGAGAGGACACTATTTCTTTCTGACTTATGAACAACAACTACACTTTAACATTAGATGAATTGTGTGCATGCTTTAATTTGCCAAACAATGATGTTAATGCCCTATGCGCATCCTTTACTGGCTTAGAACCTACCCTGAACAATACTATAATGGAATGAGTTTCACTACTAGAGTGAACAAGGGGAATAATATTCAACATCGTGCAATTCGCTATTTGTTCTATGTTATTGTTAACACCTTGCAGGCATGTAATGAGTTCACGAGAACAACGAGGAGGACATCTTAGTCCTTGCAAAGGCTGCTTACATCAACTGCCGGTTGTCACTCAACATGGGCGCCATCCTTGTGTGCTACTTGGAGCACCAAGCCTCCCAAAGCCAAGGACCAATCACAGGTGGAGGCGTCATCACTGTGCTTGCCCCTACCCTAGGCATCGACCTAGGTGAGTTGCAACCCGTGCTAGGTGAGCGACATGTTGGTTTCTCCACTTTGAAATCTTGTGGAATGCTCACTAGGAGAGGTGGTGATTATTACCTGCATATTGCTGGAGCTGGGCGTCTCTACCCTGCTCCTATGCCTAATGGTCTTTTCTCTATCGAGGAAGGACGTTTGCTATATGACTTGCAGGTTGAGCAACACCAACCCGAGGAGGAGATTCTGGAGGAGGATGAGGACCAAGAAGAGGAGCAAGAAGTTCCTTATCAAGAGGAGCAGCCATCAACCCGGTTCGCCACATACCAAGACTTCCAAGAACTTGGAGGGACTGTGGAGGGGATGCATAGCCTCTCTTTGAACTTCCGAGAAACAACTAGTAACCTCTCAACTCAATTCGTGAACTGGAGTAACGACTTTTTCCTGCCACCACAATGATTTGAAGGGCTTGCAAAAGCCTAAGCTTGGGAAGTTTCCTCATGTATCTTTATTTGGCGTTCATTTTATTTATTCCAAGGTTATGTTTTTAATTTGAGTTTATAAGCACTCGTGTTGGTTTCCCCAACACTTTATTTTCTAGTTCTTTCTATTTGCTTTCAAGATATTCTAGCCGAGCTTTGCCACCAATTTTCTATTATTTAAATTCCCTCTCTTAAAAGCAACAAAAAGATTTCTCCATTTTTCCTTATTTCCCCTCTTTCTTTTCTCTCTACCTCGAGGTTCATATGTTTGCAGGAGAGTGATCGACTTCGAGTTTCCAAGAAGCAAATAAAAAAGGAAGAGAGAAGTGGAACCAAACATGAGAAGTATGCCTTATGACTCCCCACTTTTGAAGGTTGATAAACCTATGCTAGTTAGTAGTAAATGTTGAGATATTATATTGGTGGAGTGAGTCTTTGTATTGTAGTAAGATTTTTCATTTGCATGGGTATTTAGTTGGTTACATTTTGTTCCATCTCTCATAATTAACCAAGTCTTGCCTAAAAATTGCTAAACAATTGTAATAAGAAAAAGTCTCACAATTGAAGGCTTGGGTGTTGTAGTGCTTAGTCTTGAAGGCTTATTTCTAGAGACACTCAACTCCACTGAAAATGTTGATTGACTTGATAGCTCTCTTCGAAATGATTTTTCGATTGAATTAATGTTTAGTGGTTTTTGTGAGCATGCCAAAGTTTGACTTGTTAATCATAAGAATGATATAGCTTTATGCGTGTCAAACTTCATGGGATGCCAACAACTCCAATGGCCTATGAACGATCTTCATGGAGGAAACTCCTAGATTTCGGCTATGAGTTGATTAAACACTTGTAGCAGCAATGCTATAGTGGGTAAGATTCTTGGCACTCCTATGCTGTTATGAGAAATCATTATGCAAAAGGAACAAAAACCTTAGTGATGCCACGAGTGTCCATCACATCCCGATAAACTAATAAAAATCTTTGGCATGCTCTCAATTACTCAAGAACTGAAATTTTTGAAGGACAATGAATAGAAAAGTAGTGCTTGAAAAGTCTTGATTTATTGATGTGGGAGAATTGAGATACTCTAGTGTATATGCTTTTCATGACAACTCTCACACTCTCAAATTACATGATTGTACTTAATTTTTCAAAGGCAATCCTATGAGTTGATTACATGACATGGAATAAAGTTTACTCATTTGAATCATCCATGTTAACAATAATTTTGTTGCACTATAAGGATGCATAAAACCCGTATGATATGCTTGCCATTACTCTATCTATGCTGATTTTTTTCAGATTTATGAAGTGGAGGAAACATGAGACTACCAACTGCTGGGGATGTGACCCCAGGTACCCCAGAGTTAAGCTATGAAGAGACTCTATGAAGGCGTATAGAAAAAAGAGACATATGAAATGAAGAGATAGAGAGAAGAAAGGGTAAAAAGACAAAGAATGTAGCTGGGCCAACATGCACTGATTCAGCCTGATCCAGAAATCCAACTAGAAGCAGAAAAAGAAGATATCCCGGCTGGGCCGAGATTCACCTAAGTTGGCCTCAGTCGGCCCACCACACATCTCGGCCCGACCCCATCGCCAGCACATCAACCTCGCCAGCCTCGACGATCCCCGATCCGCGCCTCCTCGCCTCGCTCCCGCGCCCCTCTTTGATCCCCGCGTCACCAAGCTGCTCCCGGGTAGGCCGACGCAGGAGATTCGGCCCACCCCGGGTCTTCCTCACGCTGCCCCCTTACCTCACTGAGGCGATCCCCTCCAGCTGCGCCGGGTCACCAGACGCCACCTGGGTGGGCCGGTGGAGGAGCAATCCAGCCCACCATGGGGATCCACCCTGCCAACCGGACCACGGGACCCGGCTGGGCCCTGTCCGTCCTGGCCCATGGCGGGAACCGACTCACCAGGCCGAGCCAGGGGGAAATCCGGCTAGGATTTGCAGCTAACCCGGCTGGGCCTTCACCCTGGTTGGGCCCACTTCGACTCTCTAGGACAGATTTGATGGTAATTCTGCTGGACCTGAGAATAATTCGTCCAGGAGCACTATTCACCGTCCAGGTGGGCCCCATTTCTCCCTCGGGCCGGGTTATTTTCTCCCTCAGCCAAATTTCACTTCCCCGGGCTGAATTACTTCGTCCCGGATGTCACTTTGCTCATATCTGGACCCACCATCGACCTCTACATCGACGTACCTCCAAGTCAAGTTAGGCCTACGTCAGGTGCTAGTCTTGGGACGCCCCTGGCTCAAACTGGCCCCTTTGGTCCAAGATGCTAAGGAATATGCTGGGTATCTTGGGAGATGCTAAGGAATATGCCGAGCATCTCCTAAAGTTCCAAAGGAATATGCCGAAGGGATAAGACCGGTGACTCAATAAAGGACAAGGTGACTGGGCAAGCCCCCACTAGACAGCTCATAGGAGTACTTGTGATGCCATACCTTGTCCCCTGGGCTCCCTTTTATAAGGAGCACCAGGGGTAACGTTACATGAGAGGCCTCCTGGAGGGCTCCTCTTCCTCTGCTCACTAGGAGCAAGGTTTCTTCTTCCTCTGCTCTCTCCATGAGAGTCATGAGAGTAAAGCTCAAGGAGCACCATTGTAGCCACAAGCATGGCAAGATTAATGAGATTAGATGCAGGAGTAGAGGTGTTATCTCACTAGGAGAGCCTCGAACCTAGGTATATCGTGTCTCTCTGAGTTCTTCCGTATGAGGTCTTAACTACATCATCCCTCCCCGGATTCCTCCATCGTCCATTGGCCCCAACTTTAGCCTATACCAGGCATATGCTATGACACCACCACGACATTTGGCACCCACCGTGGGGCTGATAAGAGGCGCTGGTTGGGTTACCATCCGGACGGGAACGTCTTCATCAAGCTCTGCTTCACCATCGATCGAAAGTCTCTGCATCCTCTTCCCCAAATTACAGAGAGAAGGGGAGTTGGCACACAAGCCTCCCTTGTTGAGGTGATTCAACCTCCTCCTCAACCTCTTCACCAACAATATTGTAAGTGTTAGCTGACTCTATGGGAAGTAACTCAACTAGATATCTCAACCTCCTCACCAAAGAGGCAGTGAGTAGCAAGTAACTCAACCAACATGCACATGAGATACTCCTGAATGTCACTCGGGGACTATCACCCTCAATCACTTAGTTGTTCACCCTAGGGGTGAGATAACTCAACCCGGGGACTAGCATATATGCCATTTGAGTCACTTAAGGGTAGAAAAAGTATCTCGGGGACTCGGCGTCTCCGTGCATAGAATGATAACTCAGAAAAGACTTAAGATATGCCATGGTCTCGTATGTATCTACTGCCTTGTGTCTTTAAGCTACCTTGGATGAAAAAGTAACTCACCTAGTCATTGAGGCTCATTATGACTCGGATTTAACTTAGCTCTCCTAGTTACCTAGTATCTAGGAGTGTACTTTAGCTTGCCTAGTTACCGTGTAACTCGGATTTGACTCAGTCAGCCGGATTACTTGGTAACTCAGATTTAACTCGGATTGGTGTTTTCAGCTTCCCGGGTCATCCATAATTCGGATTGGTATTTGCTTCGCCTTACCTAATTACATGGTAACTCGGATTTTACCTTGGTTTTCCTAATTACAGGATTTCTAGTTACAAGGTAACTCAGATTTTACTTCAGTTTGCCTAATTATAGGGTAATTCGGATTTTCTTCAATTTCTTAGTTACAGGGTAACTCGGATTTTAGTTCAGCTGGCCAGATTACAAGGTAACTCGGATTTTACCTCAGTTTGCCTAGTTACATGGGTAATTCGGATTTGCTTCACATTCCTAGTTACATGGTAACTCGAATTTTACTTCAGTTTGCCTAATTATAGGGTAATTTGGATTTGCTTCAATTTCCTAGTTACAGGGTAACTCGGATTTTAGTTCAGCTGGCCAGATTACATGGTAACTCGAATTTTAGTTCAGCTGGCCAGGTTACATGGTAACTCCTGGGTTTTAACTCAGCTTACCAGGTTATCTTATACCTCAAATCAGTTTGTTCCATATCTTGGATGGCATGTGCCAGCATATCAATAATTCATCATATCAAATCTCGGATCTATATCTCGGATCCATATCTATGGAAGTATGCCACGATATCACGAAATCATATCATAACTCCAAATCATATCTCGGATCAGTAACTTGGATCCAAGTCTATGGCGGTTTGCCAGCCAATCGTAGGGCCAAATCGTATCTTAGAAGCAGTAACTCGGATTTTGAGTCAAGTGAGTCAAAACAGAAACTCATGTCAATGTTGAGTCATATAACTCAACAAGTATAACCCGGATAAGATAACTCGGATTAAAATCCATAAGGCCAGAAGCCAAAAGACTTACCCAAATGGGTTAAGGCCAGAGCCAAATTCGGCCAGAAGCCAAAAGGCTTACCCAAATGGGTTAAGGCCAGAGCCAAATCAGGCCAGAAGCCAAAAGACTTACCCAAATGGGTTAAGGCCAGAGCTAAATTCGGCCAGAAGCCAAAATACTTACCCAAATGGGTTAAGGCCAGAGCCAAATCAGGCCAGAAGCCAAAAGACTTACCCAAATAGGTTAAGGCCAAAGCCAAATCAGGCCAGAAGCCAAAAGATTTACCCAAATGGGTTAAGGCCAGAGCCAAATTCGGCCAGAAGCCAAAAGACTTACCCAAATGGGTTAAGGCTAGAGCCAAATCAGGCCAGAAGCCAAAAGACTTACCCAAATGGGTTAAGGCCAGAGCCAAATCAGGCCAGAAGCCAAAAGATTTACCCAAATGGGTTAAGGCCAGAGCCAAATTTGGCCAGAAGCCAAAAGAATTACCCAAATGGGTTAAGGCCAGAGCCAAATCAGGACAGAAGCCAAAAGACTTACCCAAATGGGTTAAGGCCAGAGCCAAATCAGGCCAGAAGCCAAAAGACATACCCAAATGGGTTAAGGCCAGAGCCAAATCAGGCCAAAAGCCAAAAGACTTACCCAAATGGGTTAAGGTTAGAGCCAAATTCGGCCAGAAGCCAAAAAGCCAAATCAGGCCAGAAGCCAAAAGACTTACCCAAATGGGGTAAGGCCAGAGCCAAATTTGGACAGAAGCCAAAAGACTCACCCAAATGGGCTAAGGCCAGAGTCAAATCAGGCCAGAAGCCAAAAGACTTACCCAAATGGGTTAAGGCCAGAAGCCAAGAGAATTACCCTAAAGGGTTGTATGATCCGAGAAAAAGAATTATAAGTCGGTAAATGAATCTGGGGATACTATACGTGAAGCCTATGCGCGATTCTACGAATCCCACATAGCCGTAGGGACTAATGTTGGGGATGTGACCCCAGGTACCGTAGATTTAAGCTATGAAGAGACTCTATGAAGGCGTATAGAAAAAAGAGACATATGAAATGAAGAGATAGAGAGAAGAAAGGGTAAAAAGACAAAGAATGTAACTGGGCCGACATGCACTGATTCGGCCTGATCCAGAAATCCAACTAGAAGCAGAAAAAGAAGATATCCCGGCTGGGCCGAGATTCACCTAACTCGGTCTCAGCCGGCCCACCACACATCTCGGCCCGACCCCGTCGCCAGCACATCAACCTTGCCAGCTCCTCGACGCTCCCTGATCCGCGCCTCCTCACCTTGCTCCCGCACCCCTCTACGATCCCCGCATCACCAAGTTGCTCCCGGGTGGTCCGACATAGGAGATTTGGCCCACCCCGAGTCTTCCTCACGCCGCCTCCCTCACCTCACTGAGGCGATCCCCTCCAGCCGCGCCAGGTCACCAGACTCCACCCGGGTGGGCCGGTGGAGGAGCAATCCGGCCCACCACAGGGATCCACCCTGCCAACCGGACCACGAGACCCGGCTGGGCCGCGTCCGTCCTGGCCCATGGCGGGAACCGACTCACCAGGACGAGCCAAGGGAAATCCGGCTAGGCTTTGCAGCTAACCCGACTGGGCCTTCACCCTGGTTGGGCCCACTTTAATTCTCCAGGCTAGATTTGATGGTAATTTGGCTGGACCTGAGAATAATTTGGCCAGGAGCATTGTTCACCGCCCAGGTGGGCCCCATTTTGTTGGAAATATGCCCTAGAGACAAATAGTAGTAAGGACTATTATCATATTTCATATAGTTTATGATTAAGTTTTGTATCATGCTATAACTGTGTTGAGTGGAAACATCAATACACATGTGATATATAAACAAACCAGGGGTTCCCAGTGAAACTCTAGTCACTAGTTCATTGGTCAACAGATGATCATGTTTCTTGATCATGTGGCATTTATGCCAGTTGGAAATGAGGTCATCTCATTCTGAGAATGAGATGATGAACCAATACCCAACCTAAACATCGTGATTCGATCATGTCACGAAGTTCAAGTTACGATGATTAGAAAAGGATCCTCATAGACTATTCCTTAGACCGTGAGGCTATATCAAGCACTGTCTCCCGAGAATGCTTAGATAGCATCAAACGCCATCTGGTAAAACGGTGGTTATAAAGGTGTGTTCAGGTATTCAGAGGAAACCGTAGAGGCAATATATGTCAAGAGCGGGATTTGTCCGTCCATGTGACGGGAAGATACTCAAGGGCCCACTCGGAGAAGTTATATCTAATAGCTGCGCAGCGTGTGATTGGATCACGAGGATATCACTTGTCGGAACGAGTCAAATAGCATTGTTCAGTAACGAGATTGAACTCGACATGAAGATGTCATTGATCAGGTCTCGGGCAATGCAAGTATCGAATGACAAAGGGAATAAGACACGACTGTCACCGGTTCAAATGACGAAAGATCTCCGTGGAATGCACAGGGGTCACATGGCCATCCAGGTCCCTCTGTTGATCATTGGTGCGGGAGTGTCCCGACCATGTCTGGAGTGTTCCTGAACCGTAGGGTATCACGCTTAAGGGCTTTATGATGCTTAGAGAGTGTTTATGGGATCGGTAGAATCACCAAAGAAAAGAAGGGAGAAAACCGGAAGGGTTTTGGTAAGTCCAGAGGATGTCCGGAGTGGAGGTGGAAGGTGTTCCATGGCCACGGAGATTAGATAATATGTGAATGAATGTTAAATATTGATTTAATCATTTATCCATAATTATTTAATAAAGAGAAAATAAATTAAAAGGTCAAAAGGCTTAATGGGCCAATTTCCGGAGGGAGAAGGCCCATGAGGGAAAGGAGAGAGGGAGAAGGACCAAAGGGGGGTGGCCGGCTGGGCCTTGCCCCCCCCCCCCCCCCCCCCCGCGGGGCCCACTAGGGCTGGCCGGCGGCCTCCCCTCACCCTCCTCTTTTTTAGTCCCACCCCGGGACTTGAGGGGAGGTAGTACCTCCCCTCCCCTATATATAGTGGGGTATATTGGCCTAGAAAAGACACCCATTAATCAATAAAGGTCTCCCCACTTTTGGGAGGACCTCCAATTGATATTTTCTCTCTCCCCCTCTCACGCTCGTGACCGTGGTCCCAAGTCTGGACTACGCGAGCGAGAGACATCTTCACCGCGGAGCGCCGTCGCGCTGCGAGATTCGGATCCGGGAGCTCTACTTCCGCAACTGCTGCTAGATCGGGGAAGCAGGAGTCATCGTCAGGCACCGGACGTGTGTAACTCCCACGAGGTGTCACACTTGAGGCACTCAAGTCGTTGGAGCCAGAAGGAGCGCAAGGACTTCATCACGACCTTGAGGTCGGCTTCGGCTCGTCTACATCAACCACGCTCTCCTGAGCATTGACAACGCTTTTCGGTCTGCGAGGGTAAGTTCGCGAAAAGCCCCTCCCATTACTGTATTACTAAAAGATAGGTCCTAGCAGCTTCAGGGGTTCAGGGGCATAGAGTAAAATTTTATTGTTTTCATGCGCGGAACCCCTACAGTGGTATCAGATCTATATCTATGCGTAGTAATGCTAGTACGGGTAGAACACACGAGATGTAGCGTGTGGGCATTGATCTTTTAGTTGTTACCCTCACACGTGTACTTGTGTATACCGCAGTAATGCTTGATGAAGCGGCCCCCAACCGACTTTACGCGTTCATTCGCGAGACTGGTCCACGCTTGACATACGGCTTGTACCATATAAAGTGGCTTAGGGGGTGTCTCTCTCTCTCGCGTTAGTTGGTATACCATTTGCAACGGAGGGCCCCGAAAGGGGTGTAGTATAGACAACTACTTGATCAGCGTTGTGCTGAAAGTTCGTAGGTAAGAACGGTTCTTGTGTGAAAGCCCATTCAGCCACGTAAAACATGCAAAGATAAAGTAGAGGCGTCTATCTTTGTTTTGTAGGGAGGGTGTTGCCTTGTGATATGGTTGTGTCAAAGGTAAAGTAATTACCTTTTGTTGCATAGTAGTAGATAGTCATGAAGGTGACGAACTACCACGCTGGAGTGACACTGGTACCCTAGTGTCTATGGCGCCGGAACCCTGGCGCCGGAACCCAGTAACGGCGGATGGAGATCATGACGTGAAGGACCATATCACATAGCATTTACATTCAATGTTATTGTTTGTATGTCTTATTGTGTGCTAGTATTAGATACTCAGCGGTAGCCTAATAAGAAGATCCCTGTTAAAATAACCAACAATTGTGTTCCCCCTTAGTGTGCACCACCAAGAAAGTTCTTCGGTATGAGGCGATCCAGGGTGACAGGCCTGGGTGTCATACATATCTACGTTCACATATAGTGGGTGTAAGCCATGTTGCACAGCGAATACACTAAGGTTGAGTTGGCGAGCCTAGCACGCTAGAGAAGCGTGGCCTCGGAACACGGATGGTGGAAAGATCAAGCACAAGTCGCATGAATGATGTGACCGACGTTTAGCGTCCACCCTTGAACCCACATTGATGGCCATGACGATCGGGGGAGATGTGGCTGATAGGGGTCGTGTTATCACTAGGAACCCTCACTAGGGATAGGTGTTTCTGAGTGGAGTTATTATTAACTCATTTAATTATAAACTTAGTCTAAATTCCTTTTTACAATTATAAATGTAGATGGGCTCTTTCGTGTTGACAACTAAATGGTTAGAAGGAGAGAAGCTCAGATTAGATGGATCGAACTTCTCCACCTGGGTTGCCAGTCTCCATGTTCTCCTTAGCGAGAACGACATGGTCGACTACATACTCGACGGGATGGATCTGGATCCGTCCATAGACCTTGAGACCCCAGAGGAGCGGAAAGACCGCTATCTCCGTCGCGAGATGGCCTCCTATATTTTAGTTGTGATGTGTTTCGGAATGGTGGACGAGCTGTGGCCTTTCGTGGGTGATGTCAACCCTCGTTCGGTGATGCTACAGCTTAGGACACATTTCGTGGATCAGACATGCATCTGGGAGCATGAGTTGATGGGAGACTTCCTCGCCATTAAGATGGAGGAGAAATCGTCACTGGACAGCCACTTATAGCACATGCATGATGTGTACATGAGGCCAGCATACTTCCTGGACATCTGGATTACAGGCTCTTTCGCAAATGCTGCTGTGCTGCGGTCGCTGCCACCAAGCTACCAAGCACAAGTCAGGACTTGCGTAATGAGGGGCGACACAGAAACAATGGAGTTCCACCGGTTCCTGACACATCTCAGGAATGTGTTGGTTGAACTAGATGTCGCTCAGGTCGTCAACGACGAAGGTATATATTTGATATACAGTTTTATAAATGTTATAATCTTGCAAACACATTTGCAGTGTTAAGTATATCTGATACTTGTTCTGTTTTGGTGAAAACAGGTCCTTCTGCATAGAGGTGCTTGCTGGAGAGGAGGTGACGTTGCGTGTTGATGGCGAGCATGATGATGATGGCCGAGTACACTCTCCCTCGACATTTATCACTTAGTTTGTGTTTTAGGATGATTATTGTAATCGAGAGATTTGAACTTCTTTAGTGTGTCTCACACTTCGTGAGATAGTTATTCATATGAGTTTGTAACAAACAGTTGTTCTGCTTTTATGAATGATTTATATTCGTGTTCATATCTTGTTTGATTATGTTGTAGGGGTTCGTAGCATGGAAAACAAAAATTTTCTATCGCATACAAACAAACAAGCCAAGATCTATCTACTAGATTGCAGCAACGAGTCGATGGAATAACTCACCCTCGAAGATTCCAAAGTGTTTAACGAGAGCAGATTCTCGTGGGTGATGTAGTCGTACTCTTTCCGATCTCAAGATCGCGTAGACGATCCTTCCAGCGCCGCGTTCCCGCAGCGCTCCCGCAGTCGGTCACACGTTCGGTACTCGACGAAGACCTTCCTCTCCCTTGTTCCAGCAGGCAGCGGAGGTTGTAGCACTCTCCTCGCGATTCCGGCAGCACAACGGCGTGGTACCGGAGGTAGAGGGGAAATCCCGCAGGGCTTCGTCTTAAGCCGGTGCGAGTATGGTGGAGCTTATGAGAGAGGCTATTAGTGGTCTAGTAATTAGACACACCAATTAGAAGGCTCTAAACCAATTAGAAGGCTCTAAACCGAATAGCTCTAAACCGGGGTCTAGATCTAGGGTTTAGTTTAGAGGATAGGAAACTTGTGTATCTAGGAGGGGAGCCCTGCCCCTCCTTATATAGGTGGGAGGGCTGGCCGGCCAAGGGGAGGAGTTCCTCCCCAACTCGGCCTAGGGAGGTGCGCCGGCCAAGGGGAGGAATTCCCCTCCAACTCGGCCTCCACCTCTCCTCCTCTTTTCCCACTTCCCAAAACTGCCGTTTGACTTTCAAACTAGCCGTTTGACTTTTCAATTTAGGATTTAAATAAATCCTTTATTTGGGACAGCAAGAATACTTAGTACATGATGCAATCATTCCAACTTACAATGACACATTCATGTACCCTTTCCCCTCCGGAGTGCCGGACATTCCGGGACCTTCTAGAATGTTCCCGATGAAAACACCGGAACCATTCCCCAACTCCGAAACGGGACTTTCCTTATATGAATCTTATTCTCCGGACCATTCCGGATCTCCTCGTGATATCCCGGATCCCATCCGAGACTCCGAACAACATTCGGACTCTTTCTCATAATACCATAACTACTCAAACAACGTCGAATCCTTAAGTGTGTCTCCCTACGGTTCGTGAATTATGCGGACATGATCGAGACACTTCTCCGAACAATAACCAATAGAGGAATCTGGAAATTCATATGGCTCCCACATATTTCTACGATTACTTTGCGATCGAATGAACCACTTACATACGATACCAATTTCCCTTTGTCTCACGATATGTTACTTATCCGAGGTTATGATCGTCGGTATCTCTGCATACCTAGTTCATCCTCGTTACTGATAAGTACTCTTTTCTCGTTCCCGTGATATGTGATCCCTTGTGACCAAGTCACATGCTTGCAAGCTAATTGGATGACATTTCACCGAGAGGGCCCAGAGAATATCTATCCGTCATGTGGATGGACAAATCCCACTCTTGATCCAGGTGTTTCAACCAATACTTTCCGAACACTCAATGCCACCTTTATAGCCACCCTGTTACGGTGTGGTGTTTGATGACATCAAAGCATCCATCCAGTAAAGGTGATATGCATGATCTCATGGTCGAAGGAATTAGGTTACTATGTATCAGAAAGCATATAGCAATTGAACTATTGAAATGACTTGATCTTTATGCTACGCTTGTCTATAGGAGTATGTCCACCATATCATTCTCCTAACGATATGATCTTGTTGTTGATAACATCTCAATGTTCATGATATGGAAACCACAATCATTTAATCAACCAACAAGCTAGTGAAGTATAGAGGCTATACTAGGGACTTCAATTTAAGTTTACAATTCACACAAGTATTAATGTTTCCTTGTTAATACTATTATAGCATGAATATAAACATTTATCATAAACACAAAGATATAATAATAACTATATTTATTATTGCCTCTAGGGCATATCTCCAACAGTCTCCCACTTGCACTAGAGTCATCTAATCTAGATTACATGGTAATACACCGAACACCCATGGCAGTTTGGTGTTGGTCATGTTTTGCCCTCGGGAGAGGTTTAGTCAACGGATCCGCCACATTCAGATCTGTGTGTACTTTGCAAATCTTTATATCCCCATCCTGGATATGTTCTCGAATAGCGTGAAAACGCAGCTTGATATGCTTCAGCTTCTTGTGTGACCTTGGTTCTTGCGCATTGGCTATGGCGCCCATGTTATCACAGTAGATAGACATTGGGTCCAGCGCACTAGGAACCACACCCAGCTCTGTAATGAACTCTTTCATCCATATCGCTTCTTGTGAAGCCTCCGAAGCAGCCATGTATTCCGATTCAGTTGAAGATCTCGCCACAACGCTTTGCTTTGCACTCCTCCAGCTAACTGCTGCACCATTCAAAATAAATACGTATCCAGATTGTGATTTAGAATCATCCGGATCGGTGTTCCAACTAGCATCGGTGTAACCATTAACAACGAGCTGTTCATCACCTCCATAAGAAAGAACCATATCCTTAGTTCTTCTCAAGTACTTAAGGATGTTTTTGACCGCTGTCCAATGATCCACTCCTGGATCACTTTGATATCTGCTAGTTAGACTAACAGCATATGCGATGTCGGGTCTAGTACATAGCATGGCATACATTAGAGATCCTATGGCTGAGGCATAGGGAGTCTTACTCATCCTTTCTCTATCTTCTGCCGATGTCGGACTTTGAGTTTTACTCAAGGTCGTATTGGACAACATGGGCAAGAACCCTTTCTTGCTATCTTCCATTCCAAACCTCTTTAGAACTTTGTCCAAATATGTACTTTGTGACAATGATATTTGGCGTTTCGATCTATCTCTATAAATCTTTATGCCTAATATGTAAGCTGCTTCGCCAAGATCCTTCATTGAAAAACTATTATTCAAATATTCCTTGACACTATTAAGAAGGTCTACATCATTCCCAATCAACAATATGTCATCCACATACAGTATTAAGAATGCTACAGAGCTCCCACTCACTTTCTTGTAAATACAAGCTTCTCCATAAGTTTGTATAAAACCAAAACTTTTGATTACCTTATCAAAACGTTGATTCCAACTTCGGGATGCCTGCTTCAATCCATAGATGGACCGTTGAAGCTTGCATACCTTGTTAGCATCCTTAGGATCGACAAAACCTTTGGGTTGTATCATATACAACTCTTCACCAATGTCTCCATTGAGGAATGCTGTTTTGACATCCATCTGCCATATCTCATAATCATAATATGCAGCGATTGCTAACATAATCCTCACAGACTTTAGCTTCGCTACCGGTGAGAAAGTCTCATCGTAGTCAACTCCTTGAATTTGTCGAAACCCTTTTGCGACAAGTCGAGCTTTATAGACAGTAACATTACCATCAGCATCTGTTTTCTTCTTGAAAATCCATTTGTTCTCGACAGCCTTCCGGCCATCCGGTAAGTCCACCAAAGTCCATACTTGGTTTTCGTACATGGATCCAATCTCGGATTTCATGGCTTCTTGCCATTTATTGGAATCTGGGCTCATCATCGCTTCCTCATATGTCTCGGGGTCATCGGTGTTGTCCACCAACATGACATTCATAACGGAATCATACCAATCTGGAGTGGTACGAGTTCTCGTTGACCTTCGAGGCTCTGTAGTAACTTCAACCAAAGTTTCATGATCACCATCATTAGCTTCCTCTCTTATTGGTGCAGGCACCACAGGAACTTCTTCCGGTGCTGCGCTACTCGCAATTTCGAGAGAAGGTTCGACAACCTCGTCGAGTTCTACTTTCCTTCCAGTCACTTCTTTCGAGAGAAATTCCTTCTCTAGAAAGGATCCATTCTTGGCAACGAAGATTTTGCCTTCGGATCTATGATAGAAGGTATACCCAATAGTTTCCTTCGGGTATCCTATGAAGACGCATTTTTCCGCTTTGGGTTCAAGCTTGTCCGGCTGTAACTTCTTTACATAGGCTTCGCATCCCCAAACTTTAAGGAACGACAATTTAGGTTTCTTCCCAAACCATAATTCATACGGTGTCGTTTCAACGGATTTAGATGGTGCCCTATTTAAAGTGAATGCGGCTGTTTCTAATGCATAACCCCAAAATGATAGTGGTAGATCTGTAAGTGACATCATAGAACGAACTATATCTAAGAGAGTTCGATTACGACGTTCAGACACACCATTACGCTGTGGTGTTCCCGGCGGTGTCAACTGCGAAAGTATTCCACATTTCCTTAAATGCTCGCCAAACTCGTAACTTAGATATTCACCTCCACGATCAGAACGTAGAAATTTAATCTTCTTGTTACGTTGATTCTCTACCTCACTTTGAAACTCCTTAAACTTCTCGAAAGTTTCGGACTTATGTTTCATGAAATAGATATACCCATATCTACTCAAATCATCCGTGAAGGTAAGAACATAACGATAACCACCGCGCGATGCTACACTCATTGGACCACACACATCGGTATGTATGATTTCCAGTAAGTCCGTAGCTCGCTCCATTATACCAGAAAATGGAGTCTTAGTCATTTTACCCATCAGACATGCTTCGCATCTTTCAAGTGATTCAAAATCAAGTGATTCAAGAAGTCCATCGGAATGGAGTTTCTTCATACGTTTCACTCCGATGTGACCAAGACGACAGTGCCACATATAGGTCGAATTATCGCTTGATTTCAAACGTTTAGCCTCAATGTTGTTGATATGTGTATTTCTACTATCGAGATTCAATAAGAATAGACCATCTATCAAAGGTGCATGTGCATAAAACATATTACTCATATAAATCGAACAACCATTATTTTCGGATTTAAACAAGTAACCGTCTCGCAATAAACAAGATCCCGATATAATGTTCATGCTCAACGCAGGCACCAAATAACAATTATTTAAGTACAAAACTAATCCCGATGGTAGATGAAGAGGTAGCGTGCCGACCGCGATCACATCAACCTTTGATCCGTTTCCTACGCGCATCATCACCTCGTTCTTCACTAGCTTCCGTTTATTCTGCAGCTCCTGTTTCGAGTTACAAATATGAGCAACCGAACCAGTATCAAATACCCAGGCACTACTACGAGTACTAGTGAGATACACATCAATAACATGTATATCAGATATACCTTTCTTCTTGATGTTGCCGTTCTTCAAATCCGCCAAGTACCTTGGGCAATTCCGCTTCTAGTGACCTTCTCCCTTGCAGTAAAAGCACTCAGTTTCAGGCTTAGGTCCAGCCTTGGTCTTCTTCGTCGGCGTGGTAACTTTCTTACCACCCTTCTTGAAGTGTCCCTTTTGCTTAGACTTGCCTTTCTTGAATTTGGTGGTCTTATTGACCATCAACACTTGGTGCTCTTTCTTGATCTCCACTTCTGCAGATTTTAACATAGCAAATAGTTCTGGCAACTCTTTGTTCATGTTCTGCATGTTGTAGTTCATCACAAAGTTCTTGTAACTTGATGGTAGTGATTGGAGGATGCGGTAAACTCCCAAAGTATTAGGAATCACTATACCCAAACTTTGAAGTTTATTTGCGTGCCCAGACATCTTAAGCACATGCTCACTGACGGAGCTACCCTCTTCCATCTTGCAGTTAAAGAACTTTTCAGAAGCTTCATAACTTTCAATTGCCGCATGAGTCTCAAAGATTAATTTGAGATCCTCGACAATATCATATGGATCTGACTCTTCAAACCTTTTCTGAAGCTCCGATTCTAAACCATACAAGATAGCACACTGAACTATGGAGTACTGATTCTTCCGAGCGAGGTAAACATTCTTTACTTCATCGGTAGCATCAGCTGCAGGTGGGTCACCTAGCGGTGCATCCAGCACATAGGTCAAATTACCAGCTGTGAGGACAATCCTCAAATTGCGGAACCAATCCGCGAAGTTGCTTCCATTGTTTTTCAACTTTTCTTTCTCTAGGAACGCATTAAAATTGATGGTAGGGGCTGCCATTGATCTACAACATATTTGCAATAGTTTAGACTAAGTTTATGACAAATTGAGTTCAAATTAATTAATGAAATTAAACTAGGTGAACTCCCACTCAAAACAACATCCCTCACATTGTTTTAGTGATCACATGAACCAAATCCACTACATCAACACCGATCATCACGAGAGTTGATATAGTTTCAATGGCGAACAATCGACATGTTCATCATATCTACTATATGATTCATGCTTTACCTTTCGGTGATCCGTGTTCCTGAGGCCATGTCTGTACATGCTAGGCTCGTCAAGATCAAACCTTAGCTACCGCATAAGCAAATCTGGCTTGCTTACGTTGTATTCACCCGCAGAATCAAAGACACCCGATCATCACGTGGTGCTTTGAAGCAGCAAGCTTTGGCAACGGTGCATACTAAGGGTGAACACTTTAGAACTTGAAATTTATGTGCATGAGGGATCATCTTATAATGCTACCGTCGTCCACTAAGCAATACAAGATGCATAAAGGATTAACATCACATGCAATTCATAATATGTGATATGATATGGCCTTTCTTCTTTGTGCTTCCGATCTCCATCTTCAAGCACGAACATGATCTCCATCATCACCGGCATAGCATCAAGGTCAATGACGCTTCTTCATGGTTGTCGTCCACCAGCTTCAACTATTACAACTATTTTGAATAGACACGCAGGTCTTAACAGAAATTAAAGACAACCATATGGCTCCTGCCGGTTGCCAACTTACAATAAGGAACATTGCATACATCAAATATAATCACAATCATGGCCATATCACATCACTGCACACCCCTGCAAAACAAAGTTAGACGCCTCTACTTTCTTTGCATATTTTACGTGGTTTGGGGCTTTCAATAAGTGTCGTTCTAACTTACGAACAAGAACCACAACATTGATACTAGCATTGTTGATTACCCGTTGTAAATTGGATCTTAACTATGCTAGGAGAAACAGGCACCCGCAAAGCCACTTATGCAATACAAGTTGCATGTCAAACGTGGAGCAAGTCTCATGAACGATGTCATGTAAGGTTAGCCCGGGCCGCTTCATCCCAACATACCGCAAGATACAAAGTACACAAAAAGCAATCTACAATAAAAGCATCAACGCCCACAATGACCATTGTGTTCTACTCGTGCAACAGATCTACATATAGACACGGCTCTGATACCACTGTAGGGGTTCGTAGCATGGAAAACAAAAATTTTCTATCGCATACAAACAAACAAGCCAAGATCTATCTACTAGATTGCAGCAACGAGTCGATGGAATAACTCACCCTCGAAGATTCCAAAGTGTTTAACGAGAGCAGATTCTCGTGGGTGATGTAGTCGTACTCTTTCCGATCTCAAGATCGCGTAGACGATCCTTCCAGCGCCGCGTTCCCGCAGTGCTCCCGCAGTCGGTCACACGTTCGGTACTCGACGAAGACCTTCCTCTCCCTTGTTCCAGCAGGCAGCGGAGGTTGTAGCACTCTCCTCGCGATTCCGGCAGCACAACGGCGTGGTACCGGAGGTAGAGGGGAAATCCCGCAGGGCTTCGTCTTAAGCCGGTGCGAGTATGGTGGAGCTTATGAGAGAGGCTATTAGTGGTCTAGTAATTAGACACACCAATTAGAAGGCTCTAAACCAATTAGAAGGCTCTAAACCGAATAGCTCTAAACCGGGGTCTAGATCTAGGGTTTAGTTTAGAGGATAGGAAACTTGTGTATCTAGGAGGGGAGCCCTGCCCCTCCTTATATAGGTGGGAGGGCTGGCCGGCCAAGGGGAGGAGTTCCTCCCCAACTCGGCCTAGGGAGGTGCGCCGGCCAAGGGGAGGAATTCCCCTCCAACTCGGCCTCCACCTCTCCTCCTCTTTTCCCACTTCCCAAAACTGCCGTTTGACTTTCAAACTAGCCGTTTGACTTTTCAATTTAGGATTTAAATAAATCCTTTATTTGGGACAGCAAGAATACTTAGTACATGATGCAATCATTCCAACTTACAATGACACATTCATGTACCCTTTCCCCTCCGGAGTGCCGGACATTCCGGGACCTTCTAGAATGTTCCCGATGAAAACACCGGAACCATTCCCCAACTCCGAAACGGGACTTTCCTTATATGAATCTTATTCTCCGGACCATTCCGGATCTCCTCGTGATATCCCGGATCCCATCCGAGACTCCGAACAACATTCGGACTCTTTCTCATAATACCATAACTACTCAAACAACGTCGAATCCTTAAGTGTGTCTCCCTACGGTTCGTGAATTATGCGGACATGATCGAGACACTTCTCCGAACAATAACCAATAGAGGAATCTGGAAATTCATATGGCTCCCACATATTTCTACGATTACTTTGCGATCGAATGAACCACTTACATACGATACCAATTTCCCTTTGTCTCACGATATGTTACTTATCCGAGGTTATGATCGTCGGTATCTCTGCATACCTAGTTCATCCTCGTTACTGATAAGTACTCTTTTCTCGTTCCCGTGATATGTGATCCCTTGTGACCAAGTCACATGCTTGCAAGCTAATTGGATGACATTTCACCGAGAGGGCCCAGAGAATATCTATCCGTCATGTGGATGGACAAATCCCACTCTTGATCCAGGTGTTTCAACCAATACTTTCCGAACACTCAATGCCACCTTTATAGCCACCCTGTTACGGTGTGGTGTTTGATGACATCAAAGCATCCATCCAGTAAAGGTGATATGCATGATCTCATGGTCGAAGGAATTAGGTTACTATGTATCAGAAAGCATATAGCAATTGAACTATTGAAATGACTTGATCTTTATGCTACGCTTGTCTATAGGAGTATGTCCACCATATCATTCTCCTAACGATATGATCTTGTTGTTGATAACATCTCAATGTTCATGATATGGAAACCACAATCATTTAATCAACCAACAAGCTAGTGAAGTATAGAGGCTATACTAGGGACTTCAATTTAAGTTTACAATTCACACAAGTATTAATGTTTCCTTGTTAATACTATTATAGCATGAATATAAACATTTATCATAAACACAAAGATATAATAATAACTATATTTATTATTGCCTCTAGGGCATATCTCCAACATATGTGTGAATTATCCTTATTGTTTAAAACTAATTGATAATGTATGAACATTTGTAAAACATTAAAAATGCCTTGTTTTTAAAATACCCAATTTAATGATATTTCATTAATGAATGAAACCATTGTTTAAATTCAAAGTTATGTGATAATATGTGAAAGTCATTCGATTTCTTTTCACATATAAATCATGCCTAAATTCGGCGAAATAACTTGAACACCTTGTATTACTTGAATACAAAGGGTTTAATGAATTGTTAAAAGTATATACATATCCGATGTATTATGTTTTAACGAAAATGGTAATTATCATTAAATGATTGTTTAAATGTGTAAAGTAAGTTTACCAAAGGAAACATGAATATGAAACTATTTGATTTGATCAAAATGTTTCATCAACAAAGGGTATAAATATAAAAGGAATTCTAATCACTATGATTTGATCAATAGTAATGAAGTTCAAATTTATAAGAATGGCATAAAAGAAATTGTGAAATGCAAAGTGTTTTGAAACGTCAAAATACAAAGCATCACAATGTGATATTGGATATCAAAAGGGGTTGAATAGAAGGCACCAAATAAATCGTTGTAGTATATATATAGAGACCATTAGTTAGAAATAGTTAGCACTCAATGAGTTTACAGTGAACCATTAGAATTTGTGAAAGTTTTGGGGTTATTCGATATAACCAAAACAATAGCGAATAAGTCCTTGTAGAGTATTCATTGGAAACTTTGAATACGAAACCCATAGCTCAAACCAAAAGGAAAGAAAGATTCATATTGCTTCGATTTTGGTACATTCTTGAGAAAGCTCACTTAAGTGATATTTCTCAATTATGGAGCAAAGTGTGAAACACGATGAGGATTCAAAACCCTGCATCAGAGTGTTGAGAAGCGCAACGGACAGCATTCCTGAACAATTCTCTTAATAGAAGGAAAGAACCAATGATTTTGATCATTGTGTTTTTCCCTCCACTATTGTTTTTCACTATATGAAGTAGGATTCAAAATGTAAATCCATATCTTGTATGGAAATATTTTTGAATCACTTGTCATAATTTTTTGGAACATGACATACCTACGAAATACAAAGGAAATGGTGGTAAACTAGAATTATGAGAAATCCTAATAGCAAAATTCCCTTGAGATTAGAAAGCGATTCGTTGCTGAATCTCACAAGTAAAGGGGTTACTTGGAATTTTCCCAAATGACTGCAAAGCCATAGTAGGAAAAAGGGGTGCATGACAAAAGCACAAATTTGTCAAGTATTGGACAAATTCAAATGAATTTGATTCATGTGTGCTAAATGTCTAGTGGATTTAAAACTAGTAAAGTACTAGTATCTCATAGTAAATCTCCAAGTTTGATATTTGATCAAAGGATTTTGAAATTATTCAAAATAGTAAAGGAGATATGCAATTTGCATAAAATTGAGTGGGAGCTATGAAAATCTTCCTAAAACAATATGTGATTGACATATTTTTAAGTGGGAGCAATATGAGTCTCAAATTCAAATATGTAGGAACATTGTTTGAGCAAGAGTACTGACTCGTACCCAAATATGTTAGCAACATAGTTTGAGTGGGAGCTTATAGGAGTAATTCTTAAGTAAGTTAAGGATGAAAGCGCAAATACTTATAAATAATGATTTATAAGATGTAGAAGTTGATAATAAGTGTATTATGATATTATGTAGTATTCCTTAAGAGATTCTGAAAGGACTTTTCAGAATAGAAGTTAATTAAGGAACTAGTCCTTAATGACTCAAATTAGGAATAGCATTAAGTTTAAACATCAATGGTTAAAAGAAAGAAATGGATGATCATCATCCACTATGTTAAGACATAGGTTCTATCTTAGTAAACCATGATGATAACTTAGCATAATATGTGATCCAAATAAGAAATGTTTGAAAGTGATCAAGTTCGAATCACAGAACGTTGAGCTAAGTTTGTCCGCAGTGTCTAGTAGAGAACTGTAGACATATTTTCCAAATCCTATAAAGGATGACATATCTTAAAAGCATAAAGAGTTATGTTATAAGGGAATATGTTGGAAACTCCTCTAGATACCAATTAGAGTCAAATAGGAAGCGAGGTGAATAAAACATCGAAAGTTGCAGAGAGTGCACTAGTGTTTCGATGAATACATTTGTAATAATAGATAAGGGTACCATCTAAAGTGTTGTATAATGTTATGGCGGGGCTAGTTCGCTTTTAACATAGAATGATGTGTCCCAGGGCACAGTGCCCATGAGAAAGCCCTCGAGGTTGATCTAACGTCACTGTAGGCTCCTGGAATCAGGCCTCGTTCTGCTGCCATGACAACGATGCATACACACAGATGCTATCATGTGATGATAAAATATTAATGTCAATCAAAGTGACATTAGTAAGTTGGAAAGGATCTAGGACTACAAAGTACAGAACCAAGACTCAACCTCTTCCATGAGCAAGCATGTTCTAGGTACCGGTTATATGGTGCCAATAATTAAGAACAAATGCAGCTAGTGTATTTGTACTCTAGTGCAAGTGGGAGACTGTTGGAAATATGCCCTAGAGACAAATAGTAGTAAGGACTATTATCATATTTCGTATAGTTTATGATTAAGTTTTGTATCATGCTATAACTGTGTTGAGTGGAAACATCAATACACGTGTGATATATAAACAAACCAAGGGTTCCCAGTGAAACTCTAGTCACTGGTTCATTGGTCAATAGATGATCATGTTTCCTGATCATGTGGCATTTATGCCAGTTGGAAATGAGGTCATCTCATTCTGAGAATGAGATGATGAACCAATACCCAACCTAAACATCGTGATTCGATCATGTCACGAAGTTCAAGTTATGATGATTAGAAAAGGATCCTCGTAGACTATTCCTTAGACCGTGAGGCTATATCAATCACTGTCTCCCGAGAATGCTTAGATAGCATCAAACACCATCTGGTAAAACGGTGGTTATAAAGGTGTGTTCAGGTATTCGGAGGAAACCGTAGAGGCAATATATGTCAAGAGCGGGATTTGTCCGTCCATGTGATGGGAAGATACACAAGGGCCCACTCGGAGAAGTTATATCCAATAGCTGCACAACGTGTGATTGGATCACGGGGATATCACTTGTCGGAACGAGTCAAATAGCATTGTTCAGTAACGAGATTGAACTCGACATGAAGATGTCATTGATCAGGTCTCGGGCAATGCAAGTATCGAATGACAAAGGGAATAAGACACGACTGTCACCGGTTCAAACGATGAAAGTTCTTCGTGGAATGCACAGGGGTCACATGGCCATCCAGGTCCCTCTGTTGATCATTGGTGTGGGAGTGTCCCAACCATGTCTGGAGTGTTCCCGAACCGTAGGGTATCACGCTTAAGGGCTTGATGATGCTTAGAGAGTGTTTATGGGATCGGTAGAATCACCAAAGAAAAGAAGGGAGAAAACCAGAAGTGTTTTGGTAAGTCCGGAGGATGTCCGGAGTGGAGGTGGAAGGTGTTCCATGGCCACGGAGATTAGATAATATGTGAATGAATGTTAAATATTGATTTAATCATTTATTCATAATTATTTAATAAAGAGAAAATAAATTAAAAGGTCAAAAGGCTTAATGGGCCAATTTCCGGAGGGAGAAGGCCCATGAGGGAAAGGAGAGAGGGAGAAGGACCAAAGGGGGGTGGCCGGCTGGGCCTTGCCCCCCCCCCCCCCCCCCGCGGGGCCCACTAGGGCTGGCCGGCGGCCTCCCCTCCCCCTCCTCTCCTTTAGTCCCACCCCGGGACTTGAGGGGAGGTAGTACCTCCCCTCCCCCTATATATAGTGGGGTATATTAGCCTAGAAAAGACACCCAATAATCAATAAAGGTCTCCCCACTTTTGGGAGTACCTCCAATTGATATTTTCTCTCTCCCCTCTCTCTCTCGTGACCATGGTCCCAAGTCTGGACTGCGCGAGCGAGAGACATCTTCACCGTGGAGCGCCGTCGCGCTGCGGGATTCGGATCCGGGAGCCCTACTTCCGCAACTGCTGCTGGATCAGGGAAGCGGGAGTCATCGTCAGGCCCCGGACGTGTGTAACTCCCACGAGGTGTCACACTTGAGGCACTCAAGTGGTTGGAGCCAGAAGGAGCGCAAGGACTTCATCACGACCTTGAGGTCGGCTTCGGCTCGTCTACATCAACCACCCTCTCCTGAGCGTTGACAACGCTTTTCAGTCTTCGAGGGTAAGTTCGCGAAAAGCCCCTCCCGTTACTGTATTACTAATAGATAGGTCCTGGCAGCTTCAAGGGTTCAGGGGCGTAGAGTAAAATTTTATTGTTTTCATGCGCGGAACCCCTACACATTTCTCCCTCGGGCCAGGTTATTCCTCCCTCGGCCAAATTTCACTTTCCTGGGCCGAATTACTTCATCCCGGATGTCACTTTGCTCATATCTGGACCCACCATCGACCTCTACATCGACGTAACTCCAAGTCAAGTCAGGCATATGTTAGGTGCCAGTCTTGGGACGCCCCTGGCTCAGACTAGCCCCTTTGGTCCAAGATGCTAAGGAATATGCTGGGTATCATGGGAGATGCTAAGGAATATGCCGAGCATCTCCTAAAGATGCTAAGGAATATGCCGAAGGGATAAGACCGGTGACTCAATAAAGGACAAGGTGACTGGGCAAGCCCCCACTAGACAGCTCATAGGAGTACTTGTGATGACATATGTAACACCCTCGAATCGGCCCTATGCAAGTTTTAGCGATTCCCGCCAAACCCGCATAGAAACGATTCAAAGATGCCCACCAGGCACTTGCGTGCGGGTGGAAAACGAAGTAATAACATTACACAATAGTCCATGATGGAACCCACAGAAACATAAATATATAACAACGACTCCGTGAGTCAAAATTACAGATATACAATACAAAGATCCAAATCACCTTGAAAACGATACAACATCCGAGCACGGATAAGATGCAAATGGGGCTAAGAGCCCTGAAGAATAACCAATGGCGTCCGTAACCCTGCCCAGGCCAAGCCGGAAGGGTAACCCTGCTAACGACGTCGAAGTTATACCTGCTAAAACAAAAGGGGTGCCGACAAAGGGCAAAGGAAAAGGGGAGCGGTCAGTACTGAGTCCAGTACATGGCGAGGCTAGGATTTAGCGGCTCTCGCCTACATAGGTATGGTGGACTGAAGCGGCAGCGCATCATGCACTAAACAACCTATAGAGACTCGATACATCTGTCGGCTATTAGAGAGGGATAAGAAAGACCTATTCGAGTCCAACCTGATACTAACACCAATCAATACCCATCCTGGTATTCCCCCTCGAGACCAAACGAGGAAGTCAAACCGAGGAACTCACACAGTTGACAGTTTTATTCATTCCATTGTAGTTGTAGCACTTACTAGTCAGATATAATTAGCCATAGATATCCCAAATCCAGCAGTGGTTGGCACTTTTATTTACTCATTCCGTTGTAGTGAAACTGATTACTAGACATGTCAAAGTCAAATTTATAGCACTACTTTAGTTATAGTTTTCTATGATCGAGATACTGTGCTCCAAGTCGTCCATAACCGCGGACACGGCTTTCAGAAAGATTTACCCTGCAGGGGTGCACAAATAGCAACACACACACGATCAACCTCGGGAAAAACCAAATAAAACGCAACGAGGCCTCACGACAATGATTTCACAGGATTCATAAATCATTTCAGGGGGGCACCCCACTAAGCTACCCGCAACAAAGTTGGCCGGCTCCGAGATGGACCCAGGGTTTGCGAGAACGGCTGTAAACGACTGGGAAATTGAAAGTGTGACTGGGCCTGTCGATACCGCAAAATCGTGCCGCAATCCAAAACAATACAGGTGCTCCACTCACAATCGTAAATAAAGCAGTAAAGCATGGCATAAGTACAGGATAGTAATAAAGCCCCAAACTACTTTGTGGCTCCAAGAAATAAAGTGTGAATCAAGCTCAGGCAAAGGGGGATTCATAGAATCTCCCGTATGTGGATAGTGCGAATAGTCAAGGAACATGTATCAAGTACTCGAGGCCTACGGGACACAAGTAAACGTGGAAGAAAAAAATATTAGCTATTGCCCACCGGTGCCTCTGCATTAGTTATAACTATTCCCAGCAATTAATCAAGTTGTATTTTAAGTCATGATCATCTCCACCATTAAACATGTGCCAACCTTCCAACAACGGTGGAGCGACAACAACGCGAAGCAGCACCTGAGCAAGCAACTACGACTCGCAAGGCCGACTATCTATCAAACAATAGGCAATAGGATGTGTCCAAGGCAATATAGAGGCTGCAAGGAATATAAAGGGTGAACGGAAACTAAAGCATCGCAACACGGATAGCAATAGATCAACAGGAGGAAATAAAGACTATAAATGCAAAATAGATAGAAAGGGGGAGATTGCACGCCTAGGAAACATTGCCGAAGGTTCATCTGAAGATCAGGTCGACACTTGCATCAACTCATCGGCCTAATCCACGAAGAAGCAAAACACTAAAAGAAACATCGGATGCACTATTTAATACTACGGCAGAAGATCGGGCATGATTATGATATGATGCATGGCATGGCAAAGATGCGGTACAATTAGGCAATATTAAGCAAAATCGGGATCCCGATAATTAATTAGAACGTTCAAGTTATTTAGATACCCCACAATTTAAATGTTGTATTAAAAAGGCAAAACATGGCATCGGTTCGCTACACAAATTTAAATGGAGGCGGTATAATACAAGTATAGCCCGCATATGCGCTCCATATTTAATTATGAGGTGAATCGACTAAATACCCCTAAAAAATTGAATATGTATGTGAGCATGAGCAATTTAATATGCAACATGTATATATCATTTAATAAAATAGGGGCTCAGAAAGGGGATCACATTGGGGAATCGACGATCATGGGTCCGAGGGGTTGGGGTTCGGTCTCGCACTCCGGGTTCGGGCTTCGGATCGGGGCTTCGGGGCAACGGCCTTCGGATTCCATGAAGGATATCTTGAGGTTCCGGCGGCGGTTCTGTTGATGGCCGACCTTGGCATCTCACGGTGGCAAACCTGCAGCGCGACACAAGTGTACATGCTCAGACGTGGCTTCCGGGATAACGTCAAACACCCTTGACCCATGTCGTAGCATGAGGAAAACTATCTTACCGAGAAATACCATCGATGGGAGGTCACAAGCGAGCCAACCTGCAACATGCCCACTAGTCACTGTATTGAACAACAACGGCATAACACACAAGCCGGGCTGCAGGAACAAAGGGCAAGGAGCCATCGGCGGAAGGCAGAAGCGGGAATCAGCGCGGCCGGAGAAAAGGGCCACACAGGTGGCGCGGGGTTGTCATCCTCGGGTTAGGGCACAGGCGTAGCAACGGAGAGAGCCTCGCTGCAGGGCTCGTGGACGAGGTCCATGGCGGGGAACAGCGGAAGCAGTGGCGGCGGCGGACCCGGGTCACTGGGAAGAGGGAGGTCGTGGCGGCGCTCGATGGCCGGGTGGCACACGGAGGGGCGGCCTTGGCCTGCATCTAGATGAGGCAGCACGACGGGACGGCCATGGCGCCTCGGGGCAGGCGTGCAGGGGCCAGCGAGGGGAGGGCCCGACGACGAGAGGCGCGGTCGTGGGGCTCATGGCCGCGATGGCGGGGTTTCGCGAGGCCGATGCAGGAGCGGGGTGAGAGAGGAGAGCACGACGCCGAGTTTTCTCCTGGCGGCGCTCGAGGGACGCGGGGAGCAGAGGAAGGTCGGGGACGGGGAAAGGCAGAGGAGTTCGGGGTTGGTGGGAGCATTGAGGGAGTGGTGGGTCCAGGCGCTAGCGGTGGGTGGCGACTTGCGATTGTTTTCGTGGGGCGCGCGGGCGGTATCGGTCACGTGCGGGGATTTGCATGCGCTGCGTGGCAGCGTGACAGGTCGCCGGTGCGGGCGGCTAGCACACCTATGGCGTGTACGCGCGCAGGGGGTGGGCCAGGTACGGGGTGGGGTGTGTGTGCGACGCGTTCGCGGGCGGGCAAGCTCAGTCAAGCACGGGCGTGGCGTGTTCTGCCGCTGCGGTGGCGGCTGGGGTGTTGGTAGGGGTTAGGGTTTTGGGTAGATTAGGGTTTAGTTACCTGGGTCGAGTGGTAGCTAGGGCTTGGTTAATCTGGGTAGTAGGCTGCTACTGGCTGGGCCTTTGGGCCTGGCCGGTGGCGGTCTCCCCAGGCAAAATATTTTTGATTTATTTTATTTTTAAATGGCGTTTGTAAATAGTTTTTAGACAAACAAAAGATTCGAAATAGATCGTTGGGTTCTGATTTGGAATAAAGATAGGGAATATTTAGAAAACAAAGATTGGTTTTTAGAAAATAGTTTGAGGCAAACAGATGCATGATGACATGATAATGCTCAAATGCAATGTGGCATGATGACATGAGCATACGGTCATGACAATGCACAAAATAGAAACACCAAGCGATTTTCTAGTAGTGGTTTTACCGGGGTGCTACAATTCGACACCACTAACAATGGATCTCGCCCTCGAGATTCGCCTCATGGTACGGGAAAGAAGGCTGACGGTCTGAATCTTCTCGCTTCATGTAGATCCTCGCGACACCACTAACAAGGAATCTCGCTCCATCTTGAAATCAGCAACACCACCAACAAGAGGTCATTGTTCATGTTCGTCGAGAGAAAACTCTGGAGAAACAAAGACGAAGGTAAAGGTATCGAAAGAAAAGGCCACCTCTAACTTTCGTGAAAGGAGTAAAGATTGCATTGATCCACCAATTCAATGTACAAGAGTGAAAAGTAAGAGTCAGGTAGGGTGATCAATCCATCCCATTCGCAAACTATTAACTCCATACATGAATAGGAAAGTCATGCAACCCAACTCTCAAAATTAGACTGAAGATCTCGAGAAGTGATGTGTAGAGAACAAAGGAGTGATGCAGATTCTTCGTCGGACCTGGCGCAAATGATGTCGTCGAGAAGGGAAACACCGGAAGATACAAAGATAATCGTATGAAAAGACACAATGGTTAGGTTTCGCGATGGTTCCATTGGCATGAACAACACATGTTCAAGGTATACTCCAACTTCAACAACACTCATCCTTCTCATATGTTTTTCAACAATACGGATATCCGTCAAGGAACACATACAGATAAAGAGTTGAAGGACCAAAAAGATTCGATGAAGGTAACAACAACAAGATGCAGATTGATGATTGTATCTCCATCATTATAAAAGGAAGGAAGAGAAACCCTGAAGGTACGACGGAATACCCAACCACGAGAAACCCTGGACTCGAAGAAAGGTAAGAAAACAGATTCAAAACACGCGAAGGTAAGAGGAGAAGAGCATAGAGGTAAGGAGTAAAAATAGAACTAATCAGATCTATCCAACCAATTTGCTAAAATAGTTTTGACACTCTACAACCGCCGTTAGCTAGGTTATCCTACAGGATGGACCAATGGGGTATCGTAACTGCTGAGCTCTGATACCACTTTGTAACACCCTCGAATCGGCCCTATGCAAGTTTTAGCGATTCCCACCAAACCCGCATAGAAACGATTCAAAGATGCCCACCAGGCACTTGCGTGCGGGTGGAAAACGAAGTAATAACATTACACAATAGTCCATGATGGAACCTACAGAAACATATATATACAACAATGACTCCATGAGTCAAAAATAGAGATATATAATATAAAGATCCAAATCACCTTGAAAACGATACAACATCTGAGTACGGATAAGATGCAAATGGGGCTAAGAGCCCTGAAGAATAACCAATGGCGTCCATAACCCTGCCCAGGCTAAGCCGGAAGGGTAACCCTGCTAACAACATCGAAATTATACTGCTAAAACAAAAGGGGTGCCGACAAAGGGCAAAGGAAAAGGGGAGCGGTCAGTACTGAGGCCAGTACACGGCGAGGCTAGGATTCGGCGGCTCTCGCCTACATAGGTATGGTGGACTGAAGCGGCAGTGCAGCATGCACTAAACAACCTATAGAGACTTGATACATCTGTCGGCTATTAGAGAGGGGTAAAAAAGACATGTTCGAATCCAACCTGATACTAACACCAATCATACCCATCCTGGTATTCCCCCTCGAGACCAAATGAGGAAGTCAAACCGAGGAACTCACACAGTTGACAGTTTTATTCATTCCATTATAGTTGCAGCACTTACTAGTCAGATATAATTAGCCATAGATATCCCAAATCCAGCAGTGGTTGGCACTTTTATTTACTCATTCCGTTGTAGTGAAACTGATTACTAGACATGTCAAAGTCAAATTTATAGCACTACTTTAGTTATAGTTGTCTATGATCGAGATACTGTGCTCCAAGTCGTCCATAACCGTGGACACAGTTTTCAGAAAGATTTACCCTGCAGGGGTGCACAAATAGCAACACACACACGATCAACCTCGGGAAAAACCAAATAAAACGCAACGAGGCCTCACGACAATGATTTCACAGGATTCATAAATCATTTCAGGGGGTCACCCCACTAAGCTACCCGCAACAAAGTTGGCCGGCTCCGAGATGGATCCAGGGTTTGCGAGAACGGCTGTAAACGACTGGGAAATTGAAAGTGTGACTGGGCCTGTCGATACCGCAAAATCGTGCCGCAATCCAAAACAATACAGGTGCTCCACTCACAATCGTAAATAAAGCAGTAAAGCATGGCATAAGTACAGGATAGTAATAAAGCCCTAAACTACTTTGTGGCCCCAAGAAATAAAGTGTGAATCAAGCTCAGGCAAAGGGGGATTCATAGAATCTTCCGTATGTGGATAGTGCAAATAGTCAAGAAACAGGTATCAAGTACTCGGGGCCTACGGGACACAAGTGAGCGTGGAAGAACCAAATATTAGCTATTGCCACCGTTGCCTCTGCATTAGTTATAACTATTCCCAGCAATTAATCAAGTTGTATTTAAAGTCATGATCATCTCCACCATTAAACATGTGCCAACCTTCCAACAACGGTGGAGTAACAACAATGCGAAGCAGCACCTGAGCAAGCAACTACGACTCGCAAGACCGACTATCTATCAAACAACAGGCAATAGGATGTGTCCAAGGCAATATAGAGGCTGCAAGGAATATAAAGGGTGCACGGAAACTAAAGCATCGCAACACGGATAGCAATAGATCAATAGGAGGAAATAAAGACTATAAATGCAAAATAGGTAGAAAGGGGGAGATTGCTCGCCTAGGAAACATTGCCGAAGGTTCATCCGAAGATCAGGTCGACACTCGCATCAACTCATCGGCCTAATCCGCAAAGAAGCAAAACACTAAAAGAAACACCGGATACACTATTTAATACTACGGAAGAAGATCGGGCATTATTATGATATGATGCATGGCATGGAAAAGATGCGGTACAATTAGGCAATATTAAGTGAAATCGGGATCCCGACAATTAATTAGAATGTTCAAGTTATTTGATACCCCACAATTTAAGTGTTGTATTAAAAAGGCAAAACATGGTATCGGTTCGCTACCCAAATTTAAATGGAGGCGATATAATACAAGTATAGCCCGCATATGCGCTCCATATTTAATTATGAGGTGAATCGACTAAATATCCCTAAACAAATGAATATGTATGCGAGCATGAGCAATTTAATATGCAACATGTATATATCATTTAATAAAATAGGGGCTCAGAAAGGGGATCACATTGGGGAATCGGCGATCATGGGTCCGAGGGGTTGGGGTTCGGTCTCGCACTCTGGGATCGGGCTTCGGATCGGGGCTTCGGGGCAACAGCCTTCGGATTCCATGAAGGACATCTTGCGGTTCCGGCGGCGGTTCCTGTTGATGGATGACCTTGGCATCTCATGGTGGCAAACCTGCAGAGCGTGACACAAGTGTACATGCTCAGACGTGGCTTCCGGCATAACGTCAAACACCCTTGACCCATGCCGCAACATGAGGAAAACTGTCTTACCGAGAAATATCATCGATGGGAGGTCACAAGCGAGCCACCCCGCAACATGCCCACTAGTCACTGTATTGAACAACAACGGCATAACGCACACGCTGGGCTGTAGGAACAAAGGGCAAGGAGCCATCGGCGGAAGGCAGAAGCGGGAATCGGCGCGGCCAGAGAAAAGGGCCACGCAGGCGGCGCGGGGTCGTCATGCTCGGGTTAGGGCACCGGCGTAGCGACGGAGAGAGCCGCCGTGCAGGGGCTCGTGGACGAGGTCCACGGCGGGGAATAGCGGAAGCAGAGGCGGCGGCGGACCCGGGTCACTGGGAAGAGGGAGGTCGTGGCGGCGCTCGATGGCCGGGTGGCGCGCGGAGGGGCGGCCTTGGCCTGCATCTGGATGAGGCGGCACGACGGGGCGGCCATGGCGCCTCGGGGCAGGCATGCAGGGGCCAGCGAGGGGAGGGCCTGATGGCGGGAGGCGCGGTCGCAGGGCTCATGGCCGCGATGGCGGGGTTTCATGAGGCTGATGCAGGAGCGGGGTGAGAGAGGAGAGCACGGTGCCGAGTTTTCTCCTGGCGGCGCTCGAGGGACGCGGGGAGCAGAGGAAGGTTGGGGACGGGGAAAGACAGAGGAGTTCGGGGTTGGTGGGCGCGTTGAGGGAGTGGCGGGGCCAGGCGCTAGCGGTGGGTGGCGACTTGCGATGGTTTTCATGGGTCGCGCGGGCGGTGTCGGTCGCGTACGGGGATTTGCATGCGTTGCGTGGCAGCGTGACAGGTCGCGGGTGCGGGCGGCTAGAGCGCCTACGGTGCGTACGTGCATAGGGGGTGGGGCCAGGTACGGGGTGGGGTGTGTGTGCGACACATTCGCGGGCGGGCAGGCTCGGTCAAGCACGGGCGCGTGTTCTGCCGTTGCGGTGGCGGCTGGGGTGTTGGTAGGGGTTAGGGTTTTGGGTAGATTAGGGTTTAGTTAGCTGGGTCGAGTGGTAGCTAGGGCTTCGTTAATCTGGGTAGTAGGTTGCTACTGGCTGGGCCTTTGGGCTTGGCCGGTGGCGGTCTCTCCAGGAAAATATTTTTATTTATTTTATTTTTAAAAGACGTTTGTAATAGTTTTTAGACAAACAAAAGATCCGAAATAGATCGTTGGGTTCTGATTTGAAATAAAGATAGGGAATATTTAGAAAACAAAGATTGGTTTTTAGAAAATAGTTTGAGTCAAACAGATGCATGATGACATGATAATGCTCAAATGCAATGTGGCATGATGACATGAGCATACGGTCATGATGATGCACAAAATAGAAACACCAAGCGATTTTCTAGTAGTGGTTTTACCGGGGTGCTACAACATACCTTGTCCCCTGGGCTCCCCTTTATAAGGAGCAACAGGGGTAACGTTACATGAGAGGCCCCCTGGAGGGCTCCTCTTCCTCTGCTCTCTCCATGAGAGGCATGAGAGTACAGCTCAAGGAGCACCATTGTAGCCACAAGCATGTCAAGATATATGAGATTAGATGCAGGAGTAGAGGTGTTATCTCACTAGGAGAGCCTCGGACCTAGGTATATCGTGTCTCTCTGAGTTCTTCCATATGAGGTCTTAACTACATCATCCCTTCCCGGATTCCTCCATCGTCCATCGGCCCAACTTTAGCCTATACTAGGCATATGCCGTGACACCACCATGACACCAACCATGAGTAAGATATCATCTCGTTATTTTAGTTTAAATGCTGAGTTCCTTTTTGATTTTGGTTTTCTTGCTCGGGGATGATCAAGTTTAAGCTTGGAAAGATTGATGGCTTTGAAATATAGCCATCTACGTCCACATTTAAACTAGATATTATTCATATTTTTGATGAAATATCTCTCTAAACCCTGCCATTAATGCCTAATATTCAAAGGGGTATGCAATCCTTTCTTTTATATTTTTCCTGCACAGATAATGTCGTTTAAAGATGGGAATCACCACATTAAAGTCAAAGATACGAGATTTCCAACAACCATAAGAAACCAGGAGCCGTGAAGCGGAGGCAGATGCTTTAGCGACCAACTATATGATTAGAGCAAAATTCCGGGCGTATAGCTCCGGTCGTATAGTTGGCGCCGCCACCATTAGGTCAAACAGAACAACTTTCATGAAGGGACCCCTATAAAAAGAAGCCTCGGGCGATGAGAAAACTCTCTTGAACCTCGCCCAAAAGTCTCTGCCACAGATCATCAGCTGCCTCCAGATCTCAAAACCCTTTTCCATCTCCATAGCCATATTCTACCACTTGTAATAGTAGATCTCTTCTCTGATTGGCGACATTATAAGACTATTGCTATCAATCTTATGATTTTCATTACAATGTTTATGATTGTTGAACTCATCTCTATGTGTGAATAATTCTCCTTGGGCTAAGGGCTTCGGCCTAGCCATGTAGTGTTTGTGCATGTTATTTATCATAGATGGGATCATGTATTAGTTTGTATGACATGATGATTATTGTATCCTCTCTTGCCTCAATCTAAGGACTTGTCAGGTACCCAAGACCCCGAGGGTTGATACAGGTATAGGGAGTATGAGTAATGACTGATCTGCAGGTTGGGAACCCCAGTGACAGAAGGGGTAGTACGATTGTATGTGAGGGATTTACTTGGGATTAATGGTGACATCACTATGCATATCATTAGTTCTGTTTCTTCTATGGATGAGATTCGGTTGCAGAGGCAATAGCAATTATGGATGCACTTCTAACATATAATTTATCTTGCTCTAACAAGTACATGCATAATTTATTTCTATCTTTATTCCCATCAGATGTTTTGCATAGCTACAGGTGAAACCGAACGCCCTAGGCCCTCTCTCTCCATCATCGACAACAACAAAAAGACGCAAACTATTGGTCCAGTAAAAACACAAAAGGAATTCTAAAACTCCCGAAGGTCCATTAAAGTAACTTCACTATGCATTCGCTTCCCGAGGATTCGATAAACCTAGGTCTACTAGGGAAAAAGAAGCTATACTACATCAATAATCCGGATCGAAGGTATCACACTACGAACCATCAAATTGTAGCAACACCATCAGAAACAGGAGAAGATGGCGTGGCATGTTTTCTGTCTAGCGGGCCAGCCACCTCTACCATCGACAGCGCGCATCCCAGGTTTGAGGACTAGTGCCCCCCATATTTTGTTGCTCCCAGCTCCGATCCGCCCCGCTCCTCTAGTCCTCCCGCTGCCACTCCGTTCTGTCATGCACCACTCTCGTCCTCCCCTTGGGTCATCGTCCTCCCGCCCTCCCCTCCCTATCTAGTCTACTTGCCCTTTATACTTGCCGCTATCCATTGCCAGGCGCGTTTGGAAACAAAAACGAAGAGTCATGCGTTGGGTGATGCGACCAACGACGGTGGTGAACGAATCTCGCTCAGCGATGGATCCTGCGCAGCTGGAGAGCACAGAGATGGGTCCTGCGAGGCTGGAGAGCACAGAATCTCCTTCAAGTCTAGAGAGCACAGAGGAGAACGAAATGGAGGAAGAGGAGGTAGGGTACAAAGCTTTGGAGGTCTGGATCCCGGTGAACGTGTCGTATGTCCTCCTTAAAGGGTAAGAACTATAATATCTTCTCTACATTCCCTAGTTAGCATTTTTAGTCCCGTGGTGATGGTGAGGATATGTTTTGGTAACCACAGGATGTCTGCCCAGCTTGTCCTTGAGCATGATGCTTTGTCAAGCGAGCATGAAGACATTGAAATGGGTGGCGGTGCGGATGATTTTGTGCTCGAAGATGTTGATGATGATGAGAAAGCATATCCAGACGTGGCTGCTGACCCTGATAGGATGGAGTGTAGGGAATATTTGGTTGATTTGAACTTTGAACCTGACTATGGGACTGATGAGGAAGAGGAATGTGAAGATGCAGAAATGGGATGCAGATACGATGACGAAGATGAGGACAGTCTAGTGATACACTTTGATTGGGATAATCCTACAATTGATGAGGGGACTGTCTTTGGGACTTGGAGGAATGCATATATGTATTTGCTACCTATGCAATAAGAGTTGGGTTCGAATTTATCATTGAAAAGAGAGACCAAAAGAGATTTAGGGTGCATTGTAGGGAAAGTAATGTGTGTAAATGGAGATTGCATGCATCTCCAATGCAGGGTGGACACCCATTTCAGGTTGCAATAGCTACATTTAGTTTCAGTCTTTCTCATATTTATTCTGCTAATATGTCCTTTGATTTATTTGGATTCTTATCGAATGCAGATCAAGGTAATCATGAAGAAACACAACTATTTTAATACTTCTTTAAGTGATAAAATTAGACCAGCAACAACCAAGTGGATTGCTTCTACTGTACTTGACTGGGTGAGGTAGGATCATAACATTGCCCCTGCTGAACTCAGAACAAAGATTAACAAAAAGTTTAACGTTCTAATTCCTTACCACATAGTCTTTGATGGAAGGAGATGGCTCTAGAACTTATTCAAGGCAAGTGGAATGATAGTTTTCACATGTTGTATAGTTTCAAAGCTGAGGTAGATAAAACATCAAATGGTAGTGTTGTTGACATTGATTACAAGGTTGTGAAAGGAAGATAAAAGGTCTCAAGGGGGTCAAGTATAAGCAAGCAGATAAGAAATACTTCAGGAGATGTTTGTCTTCCTGAAGACATGCTGGAAGGGGTTCCTAGATGGCTATAGGCCATACTTGGCAATAGATGCAAATTCTTTAATAGGGAAGTTCGTAGGATAGCTTGCTTTTGCTTGTGCTATGGTTGCGCATAATTGGCTTCTTCCCGTAGCTTATGCTGTTCTTGAGGGTGAATCAAATGAAAGTTGTACATGGTTCATGAAGACACTACGGGCAGTAATTGGTCACCCTAAAGTCTTGGTGATACACACTGGTGCATACAAGGGGCTTGAGAATGTTGTTGATGTTGTGTTTCCTGGGTTTGAGCATAGGGAATGCATGCGACACCTCGCTACTAACTTCACGAAGAAGTTCAAAGGAACGATCTTTAAAGAGAACTTGTGGCGATAAGCATACACATACACCCCAATCATGCATGCTACTTACATGCAGAACATGTATATAGTGCCAAAGGTGAAAGAATACCTTGAAGAACATCACACCAAGCTATGGGCCAGAAGCAAGTTTGGTGAGTTAAGCATGGTGGATTATGTTTGCAATAATTTGGCAGAGAGTTTCAATGCTAATATTTCTAGCATGAAGACACTTGCAATTGTTATTTTGTTGAATGCAATAAGACAGTGCATAATGGTGAAGATAGATTTAAGGTAAAGAATTTGTGCAAGAAATTTTTTAGGCCATAAAATAGTTCCAAAGGTGGTTATGTTACTAAATGCAAGGACCCGGGGAATGAGAACGATAAAGATGAGGATGGTCAGAAGTTCCAGTTCATTGGCTGAGGTTTATGTAGAAAACAAGCATGGAACTGAACGAAGGCATACTGTAGACATTTTTTTGAACTTTTCTACTATAGGGGAGCCCCCCACAGTCCTTTATTGAAATAAAAAGCACCAGAAGTAAGTTTAACAAATATTTACAAAGATAAAATAAAAGGACAGGGGAAGAACTATGTACAAGGCCATAGGCCCTAAGCTCTAAGGAAGTCTGTCAAGCCATGATGAGAACAAAACCTTAGCTTTCATGTTTAACCTGTGCTTAAGCAAGGTCAAAGCATAAAAGAAACCAACCTTCCAACCCCTGAATGTGGGTATTTCATTTTTGAAAATAAGAGCATTCCGCTACTTCCAAATATTCCAGCAAGCCAATGTGATCACCTCCATGAAACAGGGGCCAGAAAACCTTTCCTGAGCATATTTGAATGCCTCTGAAATACTGACATCCTTCCATTCTACTTGCAGATAGTTCTAGACTCTGGTACCAAATAAACATTGAAAGAACAAATGTTTCCAGTCCTCTCTTGCTTGTGCATAACAAAGGGCACAATCATGATCATTAGTTACTCTCCAATTCCTGCGAAGAAGCATGTCCTTCATGTTTATACTATCATGTAACAACAGCCATGCAAATAACCTATGCTTTGACATGCACTTGCTTCGGCAAATCTGATAAGAAAATAAATCATTTGATATTCCCTCGAAATTTCTCTCATAATAAAGTTTAGCCCTGTAAGTATATTACTTAACTGACATATCCATTTGTCATCTTCTGCTGGTATATTGGTATCTGCTAAGAGGCTCTGCATATGCATATATTCCAGATATGCTTCAGTCGAAAGAGGTAACAGAAATGCTTCATGAAGGTTACTGAGAGTGCATTTATCCTTTACTGAAGCCATTTTGTCCCTTGCAAAAGAGTATAGTCTAATAAATTTTTCAGCCATTAAAGAATCAGACCATAAATCACTCCATAACAATATAGAAAACCACATTCCAACTATACATTTGGAAATAGCCCTCAACTCATCTGCAAGACTGATAATACTTTTCCACCAAAAAGATCCACTTAAAGTAACAGCATGTGGCACTAACTCATGGTAATATGTGTCCCTGATTAATTTCACCCATGGTAAATTTGCATTGTTGTAAAACTTGTCCAAATGTTTGAGTAGAAGGGCTCTATTCTGTATCCGCAGATTAATCACTCCAAGGCCTCCTTTTTTCTTTGGCTTGAAAACCATGTCCCAGGATGCAAGGGAATTTGTTCTCTCTTCATGTTTATATTTCCTCCACATGCATCTTCTCCTACCCTTATCAATAATCTCTAGCACCCCTAGAGGGATGGATAGGGTACACATATATAATGTTGGTACAGAGGATTGTCTTGGGAATGACCAAGATAGTCACTACCAGGGGTAGTGATTGATACGATTTGGGGCAAGAACCAGTCGCCATCTACGGTGCAAAATTGGGAATAGAGACAAGGGATTTACCCAAGTTCGCCCCCCGATAGGGTAAAGACCTACTTCCTGCTAGATTGTATTATTGGCGAGTGAATTACAAGGTGGGCAAGCTCGGCGACTAGGAAGCGAGTCACTTGGATAAGGTACCTAATAGCATGTAAGTATGTAGAGTACCCTAGAGAGGTTTATATAGGAGTACCTCGCTAGGGTTTATAGGATTACAACCAAATCAGTTCAGGTTTCAGAGGATTTGACCTAATCTGACTAGGCTTATCTACAACTTTGGGCCTCCAGCTTCTAGTCGCCAGGCTTCCTCTTCAGTTACATTCTAGTCGCCGTACCTGCAGGCCCAATCGCCTTGGGCCCAAGTCAATTGAACCAGCCTCCTGGGTATACCCCGATTGGCATATCCCCATCAGTAGTCCCTGAGTGTGATGGGGGTTTGGTAGGGGTGTCAACTTGGCAGTCAGAGTAGGCGAGTCTAGGGAGGTGACCAGTCGAATCGGTGGCAGACTCCTCCATTGAAGGGAGAAGTCAACTATGTGTCTTCAATCGCAGCTTTGGCAAACAACAGATAGATCGAGTCGCCTCGACCAAGCGATTGGAATGGGCGAGTAGGTGAGCGAGTCGAATGACCAATTTAGCCGAAGTTGGACCATCAGTTTGGTCAAACTAGTCGTTATGTAAGTCCAATTGTAAGTTTGGCGGATTTATCATGAGGTAACGACTACCCCAAAATTATCAGGTAGCGCCGATTTATAAGGATACTAACGGAGGAAAACACGGGTGCTCCTCACATTTCTCCGCCTCCCATTCATCTTCAGTCTCTAGAGCCACGTCCGATCTAGAATTTCTAGACCAGGCAACCTTCCTATCTTCCTGATGGCACCTCCAAAGGATCTGTGGGACAAATCAAAGTGCACCACGTCCATCCTGAAATCCTTCTAGGACGCTGGGATCTCAGTAAGGGGAACTGGCAGATCCCTGTGGCTAGCGAGACCAAGCCGAAGCCACGCCCTAGAGAATACATTTGTTTCATCAGCCACCTGGAGAGGGGACTGGGATTTCCCACTTCCATCTTCTTCCGACACTTCTGTGCCTACTACACCATTAAGCCCTCCAACCTGGGGCCTCATAGTGTCGAGAAGCTCTCCATCTTCGTCGTGTTCTATGAATGTTATCTAGGGTGTCGCCCCTATTTCCCCCTTTGGCTAGAACTGTTCCATGGCCGCCTCAGTCACGAGGGGAAGGGCAGCCCCATCTCGGCGGCGGGCGGCGTTACCTTCCAGCTGAAACCCAAGGCCAAGTTCCTTAAGCTGCAGCTACCGAAGAAGGCAGCGAGCGACTGGAAGAAGTACTGGTTGTTCGTGAAGGAATCGACTCCCTCTAGCAAAGTGTTGCTCCCGATGTACACTGCCGAGAGGAGCGAGCCACGCCAGCTATCCGCAAAGAAGCTCCACGATGACCAAAAGATGGCCGTGGACGAGATGTTGTCCTGGATCAGGGAGTTGGAGGAGGAGGGTCTGAGACCATCAACCTATACAATTGCTGGCTCGGGCAGCGATTGGTCCCTCTGGCCACCTGATCCTAGTGGATGTACTAGTACACCAGCACAGAGGACCTGACGCGATCGAGCAGTGCTGCGTGGGAGTCTGAGGACTACATCGCCGCACTAAAGAAGATCACCGATGCAGAATTCACTGGGAGCAAGGCCTGGCTAGCTCCATATACCACCGGGAAATGGGAGGCTCCTTTGGTAAGATTATTGTCTTTCTGCAGTTTTCACAGTCGTAGTTTTGTAGTCATGGTTTTGAAGTCGCTGACCCCATTTGATTTCAGCTTTTCTAGGTTCTCGAGAACTGGCTTCCTCTGCTCTATGAGGAAATTATCGAGGAGCTCGGAGAAGAAGACTCTGAGAGCAAGGAGGACATCGTGGAAGCGCGGGAGCCCCCCTCCGCAGCTCGAAAGACCCGTGGCCAGAAGAGGCGCGACTTCAAGGATAGTTGTCAACACCCGAATTTTTAAGTCCAGATGCCTGTTATGCCATAAATCGCAATCCCAGGATTACCATTTTTGCAAGAAATCATAGAAGTGGTACCACAGTACATCATCCATTACAAACCATAATAAGGTCTTACAAATAAAGGATCTCATGATCCAGTCTTAATACAATCAAAGCAGCGGAAAGTAAACGTAGCGGGGCTTCATCTTCATGATCACAGGCAATGCTGATGATGGGAGATGATCCTAGTTATCATAGACCTCCTGCTGTCCATCTTCCGGGTAATCCTCCTCATAGTCTGGCCATGGGAATAGCTAGGGACAAAGCCATGAGTACTCTTTAAGTACTCGCAAACTACCACTAGTATAAGTAGAAGTAAAACTAGTAGGAATCATAAGCTCTAGGTTTGTTTGCAAAAAGCCAGGTTTATTTCTTAAAGCTTCAAGGGTAAAGACCTAATTTGGTTCTCTACATTACTTAAGTGGGGACTTAGATCTCATGTCCACAACTGTGTTGTGGTCAAGTCAAAGTCATCTTTCAAGCCACAAATCATTTTGAAAACATCTGACAACAGAACAGTATGGCCACTCCAACTGTCCATAACCGCGGACGCGGCTATTCTAATAGTTTGACACTCTGCAGAGGTGGTACACTTTCACCACAAAATTCGATACATCCATCAGGAATAACCCTGAATCATCATACTTAGTATGCGCATAATAAATCTTAACCTTTCAATTACACACCCTAGTACAGGCACCTCCCCTATGAGTTTGGCCTCCCAGCCATGGCCATCAGCTATCCTGGGTACTACATAGGTAGACATTCATCACGAGGTAGCCTTAGCTCAACCTCTTCTGCAAGGGAACCCATACTAACACATATAAACTTTCAGTCAAGCCCTACCCAACTCAGGTATTATGGCTATATGGTAAAATTGGAATGGTATCACATCTGAACCCAACCACCAGTTTTTATTAAAGTCAAGGCTCATGGCTCATTAGTTTCATCATCAAACCATTGTGTTTCACAACACATGTCAAAACATTTCAATAGAATGAATCTTCATTCCAAGGTTTTCATAATCATTTTCACCAAGTATTCCCATCTAAGGCAATCAAGTTTTAGCTTAGCACTAGCCACTAATGTTGAGAGTATCACTATTGGGGGTGCTAATAAAGTACAAGTATCCAAGACTAATCCTATGATCTTGATAGGATCCAATCTAGTTTTCACTAATCACAATTCATTACTAAGTAAGAAACTATAGTAAAGGGGAAAGTAAAGCTTGGAGTAAAACTAGGAATGGTATAAGTAAAGGGACATAACCCATCATGCCTAATGCATCTGGTATAACGGCTTGCATATATAGCATGCCTAGTTCTAGCTTGGACTGATAGCTTGCCTTGTTGGTTGCAGTCGTTGAAGTTCTCCTCTTCCTCCTCGAAGTACTCCTCGTTGTAGCTCAGGTCGGTACTAGCGTCTATAAACACATTCAATGTACACAATCACCAAACAACACTTCACTACTTCTATTTAGCACACAAGGGCTCATACTAGATGATCTAGCATCATTTCTATCATCATATGGAATATTAGCATTCTCTTATTCTTCTTATTTTAGAAAAGTAATTTCTACTCATTTTAAATCCTTAAGATTTAATATTCTCCAATTAAAATTGTGGATCATGTTGACACATGTCATCACCATATATTCCAACATTTGGGAATGTGATTTAAAATGGTGACACTATTTAATAATATTAAAGTGACTAGAAATGCCTATATAGCACTCCTTTAATACTAAGCCATGTTTAATTTTTGAAAAACTAAATATTTTTACATATTCATGTAGAGCATGGAAAATGTGATTTTTGAGAGGTGGAATCATCGCGAAGCATTTATAGTTTATTTTAGAAAAATGTTTGAAGTGTCAAAAGTCGCTGTCTTGTTATTTTTGGTATAGGTGATCTATAAATCTAAATGGTTTGAATCCAATGATAGTGATTAGATAATTTCAATACCTTTCCAAGAAAATTGGAATCATGCAATTTGGTTTAGTGAATCTCTTTGAATTGAATTTTGAATCTACTGATAGAATCTACTTTTAACTAAAATGGAAAAATCTTATTTGAATCACTGGGCTCTGCGCGGGAAACTAATTGGGCCGGCCCAACTGCACTGCGCTGGCGCAGAGGGCTTCTAACAAGCGGGTCCTACTCGTCAGTGGCTCATTCTAACCGAAGTGGTATCTTTCAATCTCAGTCCTATGATTAGAACTAGATCCTACGGCTGTGGTTTATCGTCTCCGTCGAACTGCTCCGGCGAGACTCGAACCCTAAAATGGTGGTGGGGGTCGCTGGGGACTTACCGGGGCTCCAGCTATGGTTGGCGATGGGGGTGAATGGTGTGGTTGTCGATGGCGGTTTGATTGGTGCTCACGGCAGCTCCTAGGGTGGCTCCAATCGCCGGCTTCCTTCCTCGACTGCAGCAGCGGGCTCTGGTCAAATTCCGGCGGGATAGTGCTCACCTTGCTCCGAGGAAAGGTCTAGGAGGTTTCTAAGAGAGAGAGGAGTGCAATGGTGTGGAGATTGAGGGCTGGGGTGGCCTCTATTTATACACCAGGGGTGGAGGCAGTGCAGCATGGTCGGGCTCCTCTGGCGATGTTTCTACAGGTCACGTTTTTCACGGCGGAGGGCATGGGTCGGTGCAGTGGACTATGGCGATCGTCACGCGAGTGATGGCACGGCAAGGGGCGGTCTCCATCGGTCGGGTGACTTCAGCGCTCTGTTCGGGTATGCGGGTGTTTGTCACTTGGTACGATGGTCACGGGGCGCGTGGCGACGAACGGTCATGTCTGGGTGGTCACTGGTGCTACGGAGATCACGAGTACGGACGGAGAGAGCGAGGCACGGCGTGTGCGTGCGAGGCAACTGCGGCGCTCTGTCGTGCACTCGGCATGGCCACGACTTAAATGGGTACGTGGTTTTCAGCATCTCCACTTCTCGTCTTGGGTCAAGGGGTGGACATGGGGTGGCGGTGAGGTCACGGCGACTTGCTGGACATCATGGGCGAGGGCGGTGCAGCGCACTGCGAGTGGTTCGTGCTCTACCGGCTTGGCCGGCTCAGTACGGGTGTGGCACTGGTCAATGTGCCCAGTGATGCCTCTCCTTTGCACGGCCAAGTACCAGGGATGATCTAGGATAATTCAATGTGTTGATTGCAGTACAAAAGCTGAGCAATTGATAGCTCCAAATAGTGAATAGTTGGTGAGGTTGTACTATGCCTGCCAGGTGTTTGATCAAATGGCTGCATGAATTTAACTTTCAAAATTTTGAATGAATTTTGGTGAGTGATCTTGTTGCTTGCTTGATAGTCTGTGGTTGCTAGGAATTGTCAAGGGGAATTGATTTGAATGGTTTTTTGAAAAATGATGATCTATACATATGAACTTGATTCAATTTTGCAATGTCTCTTAAATAGATTTGAACATTGTTTCTTCCACTTTGTAAAGTTTTCTTGTATTCATTTTTACTTGGTCTAGCAAGGGGTGAAAATAATTGGGAAAGTTTATGTTGGAAATCTTTTACTAGGAACACTCAAAGTGGTCTAGTGGATAAGTTTGGGCAAAATGACCATTTGATCATATGATCTATATTTTATTTTATTTTCATTTGATTCTGCTTGGAAGTGATCTAGATGATTTAGTATTCATATTTTAACCAATCCTTATCATTAGTAACAATTAATCATGGCAATTGCAAGCATTCATACACTAATGCAAATCACACATGCACTCATATTAAGTTTAATAATAAAAGTTTTTGTTAACCCTAAACTTGGGTGATTAAATCTTGATAAGCTTGATTAATATTTTTGGGATGTTACAAACCTTCCCTCCTTAAACAGAATCTCGTCCTGAGATTCAGGAAAAACTAGGAACTAAAGAGATTTGGAAACTCAGTCCTAATATAATCTTCTCGTTCCCAGGTGACTTCTTCTTCAGTATGGTTACTCCATTGGATCTTGAGAAACTTGATACTTCTGGTCCGGGTGGTTCTAAATGCTTCTTCCAATATACGGATGGGCACTTCCCGATAAGTTAGATCCTTGTCGATATCTATGGCTCGGTGATCGATGTTCTTGAAAACTTCGGTCTACTCCGGAACTTCTAAGCATTTGCGAAGTAACGAGAGGTGATACTTATGTTATTTCATCACTATCCATTTTGCATCACTATTCTATGTCTTAATTCACTATTATTCATTGATATATTTCGTATTGAGAGGTGATACTTATGTTATTTCATCTATTTTTGCATGGTTGATGACTTTTGGAGCATGGACCGCTGCAGTCAGGATTCTGATGGAAAAGGTGCTGTTTGGAGGCAAAATTCGCGAAGATCAGAAAATCCGGGAAAATATATGGAAAATCCTATTTTTCCAGAAGACTCAGGATGCCAGAAGATGGAGTGGAGGTGGGCCACAGGGGGCCCACACCACCCCATGGCACGGGCAGGCCTAGGCCACGCCTGGGAGTGGTGTGGCCACCCTGGCCCACTCCAGCCTCTCCCCTCTGGCGTATATCATCCCCACGAAACCCTAAGACTCGAGGAGCGACCACAGAAAGATTCCGCCGCCTCTACGGGGCGGAAAACACCGAGAGAGAGAGAGAGAAAGATCTCTCCGGCAGACAGATTTCTGCCAGGGGAATTCCTTCCCGGAGAGGGGGGATCGTCGCCATCAACACCGCCATCAAGCTGGACTTCATCGGGATCATCATCATCATCACCACCATCATCACCATCAGCACCCTCATCACCATCTCCATATTGCTGTAACAATTGGTTGAATCTTGCTATAGTTCATAGGGGAAACTTTCCCGGTGTTGATTACTCTTTGTAGTTGATGCTATTGAGTGAACCATTGAATTATTGTTTATGTTTAGATTGTTATACATCATTATTCCATCTCTGATCATGATCCATATGATGTCTTGTGAGTAGTTCGTTTTGTTCTTGAGGACATGGGAGAAGTCTTGTTGTTAGTAGTGGAGTTGTGTTGAGAAAGATTCAATAGTTCGATATTTAAGTTGTGGTGTACTTCTTCTAGTGTTGTCATGTGAACATCGACTACATGACACTTCACCTATATGGGCATAGGGGAATGCATTGTGTATTTGGCTACTAATCGTAGGGGTTGCCGGAGTGACAGAAACCTGAACCCCCGTTAGGAAACCATTGCACAAGGGACGTAAGGGTCTTAGAGTTTAAAGTTGTGGTTAGGTTTCTACCTTAATTACTTTCTTGTACTTACGGATGTTTGCAAGGGGTATAATCACAAGTATGTATTAGTCTTGGATGGGGCGGTACATTAGCACAGGTTCACCCACACAACACTTAGCAAGCTAAAGAAGAGTAATCAGCTATATTAAGCATGTCCTTTGCTGCATAAAGGATTGGGCCACTTGCTGCATTTATTCCTACTGTCTTTTGTTTACTCATACTTTATTTACTTGCTTTATCGAAAACCCCTAAAAATCTGTTTGCTAAGTATTTGCAGAGAATTCCTGATCCATACCACTAGCCAGCACCTTCTGCTCCTCATTGGGTTCGACACTCTTACTTATCGAAAATAATGCAATACACCCCCTATACTTGTGGGTCATCAAGACTATTTTCTGGCGCCGTTGTCGGGGAGTGAAGCGCTATTGGAGAGTGGAACTGGCAAAGGAAACTTCTACTGTGAGTATTGTTTACTTCTGCTAGTTGCTTTATTTTCGTTATGGATAATTCACTGAGTTTCTTATTTGGTAATGCTACTACCACTGCTAAGGTAGTAGATAAGCCACCACCTGCTGAGAATGATGTTTTCAAAATACCTATAAGTTTTTTCTTTCAGTTTGTTTTTGTTTCTTTGAGTTTTGGAAGTTATTACTTCGGTAATAACCGCTCCTTATCAGTTTTTTTTGGTTTTTGTGTCAAGATCAACCTCTAATGAGAGAGAAGTAATATTTGGGGAAGTTGCTGTCCCGAAACAGATTTTTTGTGCTTCACCATAAAAATTTGTGAGAGACCTCTGTCTGTCAGATTGAGCTGTAATTTTTTGTGCTTCTGCCCCAGGTTGTTATTTAACTTTCATTAGTTTTGCACTTTTTGATTTGAGCAACAGAAGATTTTCGAAAAAATTGATCTTTACCTGCTGGTCTGTTTCGACAGATTTAGCCACTCTTGCATTTGCTTCTTTATTCGATTTCCTTTTTGAATTCTTTTTGGGTTTTCGGAAGGAGTTGCTATAGTAGCTTTTGTTTTGATGGTTTTCAGTTGAAGTTGGACTCAAAAGGTTTTATCACTTCTTATATACTAATGTTGCTAATGAGAACTGTGTGGAGTTTTATGTGAAAGAAATTTCCAGGAAATGGAGAAAATGGTGTAATAAGGAAGAGAAAGGTTTTATGACTCAAGTAATAAGTATATGAAGATGAAGATATCAATGATATTCAAGAGATGACTCCGAAAGGATCCACTAAATACCAAATTCAGAGACCTGCAGAGTCCGTTTCCAAATAGGTAACAGTTCTGGTAAGAAAAGTTCTGCGAAAATACAATCCAACTATATTTTTGCAGTTTTCAGTCAATAAGGAAAGTTTCGAAGTGAAAAAGGGACGGAACCGGAGCCGGGGTGGCCCACACCACCCCATGGCGCGGGCCCACCCCTGGCCGCGCCACCAGGTGGTGAGGCCACCCAGGACTTCGCCTCCGACTCGTTTTCTCCCAGTACCTTCCTTTTGATGTGAAACTTCGTAATATGTAACCCCTCGGATCCCCCGAGGTCCGGATATCATGTTTTCGTCGTGTTTTTGTTTCGATCTATTTCTGTCAGGATATACTCTTTGAGAGCTTAGAAGCACAATGGTGTCCGCCAAGGATAAAGGGAAGGAGCCCATGGAGGAGGATCTTCAAGACCCCAAGGAGAGGCTGGTACCTTTAGTCTCTTGCCCTGCATGAATGGAAGCCCTACGAGTCACTAAGGAGTTCTGCGATAAGTACCGGGACTTGAAGAGGAAGGTGGACATTCTTCAATGGGAGAATAATAGGCTTCACAAGATGCTGGAAGATTTCCTCACGTCAACTAAGAGCATAATACCACCACCACCTAAGGAGTAACTCGTCATCAGGTTTGGCATCCCCTTGGTTTGTTCCAAGCTTGGGGGAGTGCCGCAGTATCATATCACTATTTTCTATCTTTTTACCTTATTAGTAGAGTCATATCATGAATAGAGGAGTTATTTTGTAGTATGGTTTGCATTATGGAAGTGTCCCCTCTCTCGTTAGATTTGTATCCCTTGGTGTGAGTTTCCGTTATGGAATATTAATGAGAAGTTCTATCATTCACTCTTTTGCATAGCTTATGTTAGTTTTCATTTCGTGATTATATGATTGATCTTGTTGTTAGTATTGGTAGCACTTTGGTATCATTGAGTTAATTTAGTTGGTTTTGGCAAACCTGGCTCGGTCAGTAGCAACACCTTTTTGAGAGTTGAAAAGAAAAAGATAGAAGTACTTGAGAGAAAAATAATTTCATCATCTTTCTTTCTTGATTTGCTCATAAGTTTAGTATTCTCTAGTTAAGATCTTTTGTGCTTCCAAGGAAGATTGCATGTTTGTCTTTATCATTTGTATGTTTGTTTCCTTCAACTCTTATACTTGCTACCTAGCCTTGCTAGCCAAAAACCTGTACTGAGAGGGAATTCTTCTCGTGCATCCACCTCTTTTAAACCAAAACCTTTGCCACTTGTGTCCACCATACCTACCTAGTAGCATTTTTTTGGTATTCCAAGTAAATTCCTGTTTTGTTTACCTCCCAAATTAAACTTGTTATGTGAAAATTAGTGATTAAAGCTCTCACGAACTTGATGGCACACTTTACTTTCTTGCACTTAATAAACCTGAACCATTGTGAACTCTCCATGAAAGTTATATGCTTGCAAATTATAGGTTGGGGATTAGCAGAACCGTGCTGTCATGGGGAACGCTTTCAACACTTGTAAATATATACCTAGTTGATACCTTGCTCTTTTGTTTACGGATGTCATCGGTGTGAAATAAAAGGGGAGCTTGTAAGTCCATGGAGTTATGTATGTGCGTTAGAGAAACGCCTGGGCCGCTGGCTAATCCATGCTGAAATGGTGGAAACCTGCAGTGTAACCATAATGATATCTATGAAGCATTCTTCTTATAAAAAAAGAGAGATAGCTATTGAGAAAAAGAAAAGAAAAAAAGAGATACTATGAAAAGAGGAAAGAGAGAAAAAAGCACCATTTTCCCATGGTAAATAAGAAGATTGCTGAGATACTCATTGTCTGCTTGCCTTGTCATTTTGATATAGGGATTCTTCCGTATCATCGGGCAAGGGGTACCCTGTTGGCGGTTCTCAATGATACGCACATACTTACGATGACAAGAACTTACCGGTAACTAAAGTTGAGTAGCATGAGGAGCGGCCCTTGTACTCAAGGGACTTGGGATTTTTAGTTTATAGTCTATCAAGCATATAACTCAGATTGGACCTTAATTTAACCTTAATCACCTAAAGATGCCTATGATAGGGGCAATGAGAGCTGAAAGCTAGTAAGTATCATAATTTTTGGGAGCTCTTTATGGGACTTGCAATCCCTGCTTCCCTTTTTGAAGGGCCTTTCTTTTACCTTGTAGTTGAGTCAGTAAACCTACTCCCTTCTATCTCAGCAAGTATATTGAGTTGATGTGTTTCATTCATTCATATGATGATTTATTCAATCATGTTTCTTATGTTCCTTGCTTTGCACATTGCTCTTATCTTGATGTTTACTACTTTGAAAGCTATCATTAAAAAACCAGCTATTTGTGAACTCTAGCAAATTATCAACTATTCTTCGACCAAGAGCTAAGTTTGCCATTACCAATTATGATTCACTCTATGTATCTTTATTGTGTTTTCTTTACTCATTGCAAGTTTAGTTATATAATAGTGAGTTGTCTTCTATTATGATCTATGCTTTTGATGAATGTGATGCTTCTTGTCCGTATTCTTTTATCGACTCTTCACTCCATAAACCTGAGGTCATGTTTATTGAGCTCAGTTTCACTTGGGGACAAGCGAAGTCTAAGCTTGGGGGGAGTTGATACGTCCACTTTGCATCACTATTCTATGTCTTAATTCACTATTATTCATTGATATATTTCATATTGAGAGGTGATACTTATGTTATTTCATCTATTTTTGTATGGTTGATGACTTTTGGAGCATGGACCGCTGCAGTCAGGATTCTGATGGAAAAGGTGCTGTTTGGAGGCAAAATTCGCGAAGATCAGAAAATCCAGGAAAATATACGGAAAATCCTATTTTTCCAGAAGACTCAGGATGCCAGAAGATGGAGTGGAGGTGGGCCATAGGGGGCCCACACCACCCCATGGCGCGGGCAGGCCTAGGCCGCGCCTGGGAGTGGTGTGGCTGCCCTGGCCCACTCCAGCCTCTCCCCTCGGGCGTATATCATCCCCATGAAACCCTAACACTCGGGGAGCGACCACAGAAAGATTCTGCCGCCTCTGCGGGGCGGAAAACACCGAGAGAGAAAGATCTCTCCAGCAGAGAGATTTCTGCCGGGGGAATTCCTTCCCGGAGAGGCGAGATCGTCGCCATCAACACCACCATCAAGCTAGACTTTATCGGGATCATCATCATCACCACCATCATCACCATCAGCACCCTCATCACCATCTCCATATTGCTGTAACAATTGGTTGAATCTTGCTATAGTTCATAGGGGAAACTTTCCCGGTGTTGAATACTCTTTGTAGTTGATGCTATTGAGTGAACCATTGAATTATTGTTTATGTTCAGATTGTTATACATCATTATTCCATCTCTGATCATGATCCATATGATGTCTTGTGAGTAGTTCGTTTTGTTCTTGAGGACATGGGAGAAGTCTTGTTGTTAGTAGTGGAGTTGTGTTGAGAAAGATTCAATAGTTTGATATTTAAGTTGTGGTGTACTTCTTCTAGTGGTGTCATGTGAACATCGACTACATGACACTTCACCTATATGGGCCTAGGGGAATGCATTGTGTATTTGGATACTAATCGTAGGGGTTGCTGGAGTGACAGAAACCTAAACCCCTGTTAGGAAACCATTGCACAAGGGACGTAAGGGTCTTAGAGTTTAAAGCTGTGGTTAGGTTTCTACCTTAATTACTTTCTTGTACTTACAGATGTTTGCAAGGGGTATAATCACAAGTATGTATTAGTCTTGGATGGGGCGGTACATTAGCATAGGTTCACCCACACAACACTTAGCAAGCTAAAGAAGATTAATCAGCTATATGTAGCGAAAGCACTTGACAGTCTTCCCATGTGTCCTCGAGAACGTTTGGTCATCTATAGAAATACAACCGGCTTGTCCTTTGCTGCATAAAGGATTGGGCCACTTGCTGCATTTATTCCTACTGTCTTTTGTTTACTAGTACTTTGTTTACTTGCTTTATCGAAACCCCCTAAAAATCCGTTTGCTAAGTATTTGCAGGGAATTCCTAATCCATACCACTAGCCAGCACCTTATGCTCCTCGTTGGGTTCGACACTCTTACTTATTGAAAATATTGTGATACACCCCCTATACTTGTGGGTCATCACTGGCTTGATAACTATTGTTGTATGAAAATTCTGTGAAAGACAGATAATCTTCCCACTTAGATCCATACTCTAGCACACAAGCTCTCAACATATCTTCTAAGATCTGGTTGACTCTTTCAGTTTGTCCGTGGGTTTGCCGGTGATAAGCTATGCTAAAATTCAGTTTGGTTCCTAATCCTTCTTGGACTTTCTACCAAAATCTTGAGGTAAACTGGGTTCCTCGATCCGACACTATGGTACTGGGGGTTCCATGCAAACTGACTATCCTAGCGATATACAACTCTGCTAGCTTCGAACTTTGGTAGGTTGTCTTGACGGGTATGAAATGGGCTACCTTGGACAGTCTGTCTACTATGACCCAAATAGAGTCATTTCCCCTACTAGATGTAGGCAAACTTGTGATAAAGTCCATTCCGATAGAATCCCATTTCCATTCTGTAATCTGTAATTGTGGCATAAGTCCTGTGGGTCTCAGATGTTCCGCTTTGACTTTCTGACAGATATCACACTTGGCTATGTAGCTTCCGACTTCTCGCTTCATTTTGTGTCACCAAAATTGCTCCTTCAAATCCTGATACATCTTTGTTCCTCCCGGGTGGATAGAATAAAGAGTATCATGAGCTTATTGCATAATGACTTGTTTCAACTCCGAATCTGCTGGAACACAGATACGTCCTTTGTACCATAGAACTCCTTCATCTTTGGTGAATCCGGGTACCTTCCCTATTTTGATACGATGCTTGATTCCATCGATACTTGCGTTTCCTTTCTGTGCCTCTTTTATCTGACTAATCAAAGTGGCTTGGAGTTCTATGCTAGCTAAGAATCCTTCGCTAACTAGCTCCACTCTGAAATTCTCAATCTTCTCATGCAGACTTGGTTGGGCTTCCTTTATCATGGTTGTTGGGGATATACTTTCCGGGTATCCTCACATTTCCTCACTGACCAGGGTGGCCCACTTCGGGTTAGAGCTTTGCTTCACGGGCGGCCCAATCAGGGAGAAAGACGGAGTCCAATCCGGCTACGGGAAGGCCCAGAAGACTTACTGACTTAGGCCCATAGTGTTACTTGTAGTTCAAGATGTACTCTGTAACCGACTCTTAGTCGTAGCCGGATAGATCTCTCTTGTAAACCCTAGGACGGATATCTATATAAGCCGTCCTAGGGAGAGCCTTTAGGGCACACCTCAATAGTCTACAATCTCAACTCGCACAGGCGAAACCCTTGTAACCCATATTCCGGCTCTGCCATATTACTGGATTGCTAGCAGGAGTAGGGTCCGTCCAAAGCCGGCGGATTCGAACCTGGGTAAACTTGTGTGCTCACCGTCCCGGAACACCGTAAGTCTCACACCCCTATCTTCCGCACGCCTCGAGGACCCCCTCATGGCGTACTTGTCATCAATCCGACGACAGTTGGAGCCCACCGTGGGGCAAGTGAGCTTCGGATCTACGTTTCGAGTGGAATCTGCAAGAATCGGAATCATCGAGACTATCGCCGTCGGTCACATCCTCTACGCCAGCGACGTCCCTCTCATCGTTCTCGACGAGACTTGGATTCCGGCTAGGGAGGCTGTGACTGCCTACACAATCATGTCTATTGGCGAGATCGATGTTTACATCGGTTTCGCTGAAACTGCCCCACCCACCCCAACGGTGATGATAGAGCTAGAAGAATCTTCTGGGTCCCCTTTGTCCGCGGAGGCGGCAGAGTTCTGGATCTTAGAAAACCCTAAACCCACCCAGCCCGCACCAGTTGCGGAGATAGTGGAGAAATCCGAGCCTGAAGAAGACCTAGCAACCCAAGTCGAATCTGGAGTGGATCTCCCTGGAGGAGCCGGATCCCAGATCAACCCACCCACGGAAGTCGAAATCTAGGAGGAGCATATCAATGACACTGATTCTGGCTCTGATGATGCCGGGACAGACAGACCTTTCCTAAGGTACACATTACGACGTATGATAATGCAAGATGCAAGCGCAGATGCAATTCTCGAGACCGTCAAAAGTTTCGACATGGCTGATCGCGAAAGCCGCAGGTACCTCAGGAAGCACGCGTTGCACTTCGTCGGGTACGTGGGATCCGGATCCGGCTCTGCTGATACTAGAGAAAACACCGACTCGGTGCTGGAGGCAATTGGAACAAACGCCGACGTACTCGCATCCTCGGATGAATCGATGACATCAGCGGATTTCCGAAAGTTCTCTGTGGAATATGAAGAGGAGTATAACTCCAAATCTGCAGAAGAAGGAGAAGCCATGGATGAAGGATCCGGGGAACACTCTCCTAAAGCACAAGATGACATGGAAGTCGGAGATAATCCTGAGGTCCAGATGTCCGGAAGTACCGATCAGAGCCTGACTCTAGGAAACGGACCCAAATCCCTCTTTGCTACCGGCGCTGCCAAGAAGGCAAAGAAGAAGAACAAGAAAAACAAGACCCCGGCAAAAGACCCTCTGGCTGAGGAAGTGATTGCCGAGGAATACGAGGAAGACTTGGATGGAGCACTTATCCCAGAAGAGCCGAAAAAAGAAGAATCGGTGGATGGACACGTGATCACCGAAGGTGCGCATAAACTCATTGATGCTGCATTAACCACACCTATCCCTACAGCTGCAGAACTTACTATTGAAGAGCTGGACGAAAGGGCCCAAGCGCTAGAAGCGCGTCGTCAACAACTCCTCGATGAAGCCAAAAACATCGAGGTGGAGAAGAAACGCATGGCAACTAAGGACTACATGTCTCGGTTGCATCAGAAGACACGGAAGCGTCACACCAATGACGACCAATTCCCACATATCCGTGCGGTTCTTTTCGGAGATGAGATGGGGAAGCCATGGAAAGATAGCAAAGGAGATTGGGTATATCCAACCCCAGTATAGAATACCATGGCGGCCCGAGAAATTCTATCGGCTAATCCAGGACCAGAGGAGATCCGTTTGGGTATCAAGCTACTCAACAAGGGACTGGAGCAGCAAAAGGTCGCCCTGTCTGGAAGTCAAAAACTGGTCTCGGATTCCGACCAATGTCGAACAGATCTGGCATGGGCTGACGTGAGACCCCACCGTGTTCCGGAGCAGCATTATCACCCTGAACGACGGGAGGACAATTATTCGAGAACCGGATCGTCAAGACAGCATCGCAGGACTGCACGGGACTGGAGAAACGTCGCACCAGCGGCCGAGAAAGAGGCCATCGCTGCTTTGAATCCGAGGAATCCTCCCCAACGAGAATCTAACGACCGAAGGGGAGAAGATAAAGAGAAACGTCGGGAGGAGGATCATCAAAAAATGCCACCTCCTAGACATGCAAGCCGTTCGGCTGAGCCCCACCATGGTGGGAACGACGGACGAAGAAATGACGGAAACCACGCCGAAACAAGCAGGCAGGGGGCTCGTCGTAGTCAAGACCCTCCCCGGAATCGGAATAATGACGTTCCGGACGGAGGCCGGCGATCAGACGGAAACTATCCAGCTGCCCCACCCTCTCCACCACACAGTCATCACAATGGCACCCAAGGAGGGCAAGGAGGACGACGTGGCGGAGGAGGTTGTGGTAGAAGCCAAAGTCCGGCTCCAAGGCACCGCAGCCACAGCTGACATTCGGGACGATCTTTATCCCCTAATGACGCAAGGCACAGGATCAACTCCAACATAGAGGCTCAGCGCTATGAAAACAATGATATCTACGTGGGCCCAAAGTGCTTCGGACCACGCATCAGAGCTACAAAATTCCCGGAAGGATTTGCTATCTCAAGAGATATCCAAGCCTGCGATGGCATTGCTCGGCCAGATACCTGGCTACAGGATTTCTTCCAAGCTTGCTGCATCGCCAAAGGCGGAAACAGCCTGGTCGCAACCCGATATCTCCCACTTATGTTGCGGAAGACGACACAATCATGGCTCAATGAACTTCCGGAGAACACCATCCATAACTGGCATGACATGCAAAGTGCGTTCTTTCGGAATTTCGAAGGCACATATCAGAGGCCCTGTACGGTCGGAGACCTACAGCGTTGCACCCAGAAAGCCGGAGAAACTTGCCGGGACTACCTCGGATGATGGATCGACACCAAGAACTCATGTGAAGGAGTAAATGATCAAATTGCGATTGAAGCTTTCATTGCAGGTCTCCCAATTGGTCTACTGCATCATCGCTTGAAGTGTGACAAGGTCACTAATTTGGGAGAGATGATAGAAATAGCGAGCAAGTATGCAGATGCTGACGACAATGCAGAGGGATTGCTCAATGCCCTAGCTGTGCCTCAGTCGGCAAGACAACCAAAGCAACAAGCTCAGAAGCGCAAAAATACCTCGGAAGAAAAACCCAACACGGAAACAGCGGTGGTTACTACTGTTTTCGGGTCTGGAGGACGAGGAGGACATGGCGGAGGCCGTGGGCGTGGTCGTGGGACTTCAAGGGTCCAAGGTAGAGGAGAACAACAACCAGGCAAAACCTACACTTGGGTCGACATTGCCAATAACCCATGTGTGCATCACCTAGACTCCAATGGGGGCTCGTCCCACACCAATGCTGAATGTCGTTTCAATGACGACATCAAAAGAGATGACACTGCGGGCTCCAAAGCTAAGCGGAAGAAGGGAAAGAAAAATCCCGAAAAGGACAAGGAGACCAAGGAAGATTCTAACATGGAGGAAGCTAATGCTTCAAATCCCAAGCCGGAAGGGAAGAAAACTTTTCCCACCAAGAAGGACACTTATGTCACTTTCCTCGGATCTCAACCAGCAAAGGTCAAGAAAGCAGTTCTACACGAGCTCAATGCAACAGTTCCGGCTGTCCCCCAGTATCTGGACTGGTCGGAAGTGGCAATCACATTTGACCGCGATGATCATCCGCCTAAGTTACATAGGCGAGGAAAATACGCCTTAATCGTCAATCCACTTATTGATGGTTATGGTTTCTCTAAGACCCACATGGACAATGGTAGGAACATCAATATTCTCTATGTCAAAACGCTACGCCGGATGAAGATCTCGGAGACCCAGCTGAACCATAGCTCTGTGATCTTTCACGGAGTTGTCCCAGGAAGACAAGCTAATTCCCTGGGAGAGATTACTTTGGATGTTACCTTTGGAACTCCAAAGAACTATCGAACGGAAGCACTTTCCTTCGAAGTGGTCCCGTTCAAGAGCACATACCACGCTATATTCGGACGTCTGGCTTACTGGGCTTTTATGGCTCGTCCGTGTTACATTTACAATATGCTGAAAATTCCAGGTCCCAACGGCGTGATCACCATCAGGGGAGACCCGAAGAAAGAGCGAGAGTGCGAGGATGGAAATGCCGCCTTTGCCGAACCCGTGCTGCACGCCCAGGAGTACCAGGAGATCAAGAAGAGCATAGATCCGTCCGAGATGCCCGCAACAAAGAAGGAGGTGACAAAGCCAAATCCGGAGTTCAAGGCATCAGAAGAGACGAAGAAAGCATCGTTGAAGGATGATGACCCATCCAAGGTGACCCAGATAGGCATAGGCCTAGGTAGCGCATAGGAAAGCGCGCTCATCAAGTTCCTCCAAGCAAATCAAGATATCTTCGCATGAAAAGCAATAGCTAAGGAACTAGCACGGCTCGAGTTAGCCGGATTCATAGAAGAGGTCATCCACACTGAGTGGTCGGCCAATCATGTAATGGTCCCTAAAAAGGACACCACTGATTTAAGGATGTGTGTTGATTATACTGCCTTGAACAAGGCTTGTCCAAAAGATTCATTCGCTCTGCCTAGAATTGATCAAGTTATCGATTCTACGGCAGGCTCGGAACTCCTCTGTTTTCTCGACGCATATTCCGGTTATCACCAAATTCGGATGAAGGAATCTAACAAAGTCAAAACTTCATTCATAACCCCTTTCGGAACCTTCTGTTTTGTTACGATGCCCTTTGGGCTGAAGAACACAGGAGCTACGTACCAGCGCACGATGCAGCGTTGCCTCCATGACCAACTCGGATGCAATGTACATGCATACGTGGATGATATCGCGGTAATGTCCAAAAAGAAGGAAACGCTGATTTCCGACTTGGAGGAAACATTTGCCAATCTACAAAATTACAACATCATGCTTAACCCGAAGAAATGCTTCTTTGGAATACCGGCCGGAAAATTGTTAGGTTTTATCGTGTCTCAAAGAGGCTTAGAGGTGAACCGAGACAAAATTAAGGCTATACTCAATATTTCCAGGCCACCTCGCCTGAAGGACGTACAAAGACTAACTGGTTGCATCGCTGCGGTCAGTCGATTTGTAAGTCGGCTTGGAGAAAGAGCCGCACCATTATACAAACTCCTGAAAAAGACCAAAAATTTTGTTTGGACTGATGAAGCTGAAGCTGCACTACAAGACCTGAAGAAAGTAGTCTCATCCGCTCCTATCCTTGCAGCGCCGGAACCTAAGGAACCGATGTTGCTCTATCTTGCTACGACAAATAAGGTCGTTAGTATTGTCATGGTGGTGGAGAGACCAGAGGAAAATCAGGAACACCTGGTGCAACATCCGACTTACTTTGTCAGCAAGGTTCTGACAGAATTAAAACAGCGGTATCCGCATTATCAAAAGATGGCTTATGGTGTTTTTCTAGCATCTCATAAGTTATGACACTACTTTCAGGAGCATCCAATTACCATGGTGAGCACAACTCCCATGAAAGATATAATCAACAACAGTGACGCCACAGGACGCGTCGCCAAATGGGGCATAGAGCTTTCAGCTTTCGATATTGAGTACAAACCTCGGACAGCAATCAAATCCCAGATCCTTGCTGACTTTGTTGCTGATTGGACAGATACGAAGGAGAACATGATCCTCCCTGAGTCGGAATATTGGACCCTATTTTTCGATGGGTCTAAGGCTCGAGGGGGCTCGGGGGCTGGCGTGGTGCTCAAATCACCCCAAGGAGATAAACTTTTATACGTGTTGCAGATACACTTCACAGCGACAAATAATATTGCCGAGTATGAAGCACTGCTGCATGGAATCCAGATTGCTGAGGATATTGGCATCCGACGTTTGATGTGTTACGGAGATTCGGATCTTGTTGCTCAGCAAGTGTCGGATATTTGTAATGCAAATAAACACATGGAAGCATATAAAGCTGTCGTGGATGATCTATCTAAGTCGTTCGAAAGGTTTGAAGTTCAACACATCCCTCGAGCAGAAAATGAGGAAGCAGATGTACAATCTCGGATAGGTTCTGCATGGAAAGAGGTCCCGGATGGCGCTTTTTTAGAGCACCTCAAAGTTCTCTCAATAAAGGGAGTAGATGAGGAATATCCGACCAAATCCGACTCACCTTTGATAGCAGTTCTGGCTATAATTCCCAGCTAGACTCAACCCTACCTCGATTATTTGGTAGATGGCAAATTACCCGAAGACGAGGTGTTGAGCCGGCAGATTATCTGACGAGCAAAAGCCTATACTATTGTTAAAGGTGAGCTCCATAAACAGAGTGTTTCTGGGGTTTTTCAGCACTGTGTATCTCCAGAAGAAGGAGTGGAAATCTTAAGAGAAATCCACGAAGGCGAGTGTGGTCACCACGCTGCAGCCAAATATTTAGTGGCAAAAGCTTTTAGACACAGATTTTTCTGGCTTACAGCTCAGGCAAATGTCGAACGATTAGTCAAGACGTGCAAAGGCTGCCAAAAGTACGCCAAGCAAGCTCATGTTCCGGCTGATCAGCTGCGAACAATACCTATAACATGGCCCTTTGCGGTCTGGGGGCTTGATATGGTAGGACCGTTTAAACGAGCTCCAAGTGGATTTACTCACCTCTTAGTGATGGTGGATAAATTCACCAAATGGATTGAGGCTAAACCTGTCACTAGTTGTGATGGAGCAATAGCCAAAAGATTTATCGAGGATGTTATAATCCGGTATGGTTATCCGTATAGCATTATCACGGACAACGGGAGTAACTTTTCTATGGGAGAATTGGATGAATTCTACAACAAGCAAAATATCCGGCTTGACATTGCGTCAGTCGCACATCCACAGGCTAACGGATAAGTCAAAAAAGCAAATGGTTTAATTCTACAAGGCCTAAAACCGAGACTCGAAGCACCACTACGACGTGCTGCGGGGGCTTGGGCAGAGGAATTACCCTCTGTAATTTGGAGTTTACGAACAACTCCAAACAGGTCAACAAGATACACACCTTTCTTCTTGGTCTATGGCGCAGAAGCAGTTCTTCCTAGTGATTTGATTCATACTTCTCCTAGAGTGTCCACGTATATCGAAGAGGATGCCGAGATTTCTCGACAAAATGATCTCGACTTAGTCGAAGAAATTCACGTCGTTGCTGAAATGAGATCTACAGCCTATCAGCAGAAGTTACACAAGTATCATAGCTAGAGAGTCCGAAATAGATCTTTTAATAAAGGTGATTTGGTTCTCCGGCTTGTGCAACAAAGAAAGCACAAACTTTCCCCAGTATGGGAAGGGTCCTTTTTAGTTAGTCCAGTATTGCACAATGGATCGTACTACTTAACTGACATGAGGCCAGTCAAAGAAAGACCTGCTACTAAGAAGAGAAAGAGAGCTCGAGGCAGTACAAATCCAGATGAGTTAGACAGACCGTGGAATATTGCTCAGCTACGTCCTTTTTATTCTTAGTTTATCCTTCTTTGTAAACATATATATGTACATGATTCTGTGAGAAATAAAAGTTTTGGTTGCCTCAAGTTTTTTTGAGAAGTTTTTACCATCTTATTTCTGAATGTTCATGTCATAGTCGAAAATCCCAGAATGCTTGAAAGTACTTTATGCTCATGTTCGTTCTGGTTTAGATTTCCGATTCTAAAATTGCTACCCTCGGGTATAACTCTAAAGTTTCTAGTCTTTACTTTGTTTATTTGTCTGATTGTTGGATGCGGGCATTTTCCGAGTAGTGAATTGTTGGTACTAGAAGCCGGCTTTGTTTCTGAGTTTAAACTGGTTTAGCAATTGAGCTCCGTTGCTCGGCAAAGTTTCTGGCAGAAAGTTTAGCCGGCTCACGAAAGGGACGAGGCGGAAAGCCAGATAAACGATAAGTAGAGACAAAAATATACAAGTGCTTATGTAAACATTTTAGGCACACAAAAAAAACTCAAAGCCAAAAGTGTTGAATAGATCAAAAGCTTAGCACTAGCAAAATTAAAGTACTGCATAGTTACAGATGCATCATGTTTTTTCGGAATAATACAAAAATTTCTGATCTATGATGCAGGAGGAGATGAAGGAGCTGCCGGCTCGCTGGAGATTCCGCCTTGATATCGTTCCGAGATGTCCGCATCCAAGGTCGTGCGTTCATCGTCGGAAACTTCTTCTAATTCTTCTGGAGGAGGAGGCGGAGTAGCCACGTGGGTGAAGAAGGGGATCTCGTAGCTGGTCAGGTCAGCCACATGACACCCATATCCGGCGCAGGAGTGCATGATGGCTTGAAGGTCCTGCTCATGGCCGTCTTCATCTACTTTGCAGTACCCTCTGGTCACTTGCCATATTTCCATGTTTCCATGGTGGCTCATGACCATGGTGAGAGCGTTCTGCGCAGCAGTCCGCGCGTAGGACATGTTCCAGTCCTGAACAAGTTGCAGCATCTCCTTTGCCTTGTCCTGCACCTGAAAATCCGACATGCTTGGCATGTCTGGAATCTTGAGAGCTTCACCGATGTCCTGAGGGACTGGTGGAAGTCATGAAGCAGGTCACCGACTTGGGTAAGCCGGTGGGTGTGGGGCTCGGAGGAGGAAGATGAAGGAAATATGCCCTGAGAGGCAATAATAAAGTTGTTATTATGTATTCCTTGTATATGATAGGTGTTTATTTTGCATGATATAATTGTATTGATAGGAAACATCAATACATGTGTGTTTAATAAACAAAAAGGGTTCCTAGTCATGCCTCTCTTATAGACTAGCTTGTTGATTAACAGGATGATCAAGATTTCCTGATCATGGACATTGGATGTTGTTAATAACAAGGTTACACCATTGGTGGAATGATGTGATGAACATTCATCCGAAGTATAGCATTACGATCAAGTCATTATGTTTATATTGCTATAACATCATACGAAGTAATCTTTATCCTTAGACCATGAGATCATGTTAATTGCTAACACCGGAAGAGTATCTTGATAACATCAAACGTCACACCGTAACAGGGTGACTATAAAGATGGGTTCAGTGCTACGAAGGTGTTATGTTGAGGCTCATGGATCAAGAGTGGAATTTTTCAATCCAGATGACGGATAGATATACTCTGGGCCCTCTTGGTGATATCACATTAGGATAGCTTGCAAGCAAGTGATGTGATCACTAGAATGTTATATCACGGGAACGAGAAAAGAGTGCATGTCGGTAACGAGATCAAACTAGGTATGGAGATACCGATGATCGAATCTCGGACATGTAATATATCGAGAGACAAAGGGATTTAGTTACAAGCGTTAAAGGTTCTCACGATCACATGAGTCATCGTTGAATGTGTAGGAGTCAGTACGGATCTCCAGGTCCCGCTGCTGATTATTGATCGGAGAAGGGTCTCGATCATGTCTGCATTATTTGCGAACCGTAGGGTGGCACACTTAAGAGTTACCGGACACCATTTTGGAGCACATATGTTTCAGACGAAAGAATTGCAAAGCACAGGAATTGTTTCAATAGAAACCGGAAATTGTTTCGGGTGAAATTGCAGAAGGTGTTTCTGCATGTGATATTGAAATATTGCATGGGGCTATATGTGAATGTTTGTTAATTAAAGAAATTAACAAAATTCTGAATAAATTTAATAAAAGAGTTTTATTAAATGAGAGAGCATTAAATTTGGAGAAACTTAATGCATTTAAAGTGGAGACTTTAAAAGGGAATGTGAAGAGGCATTTTAATGTGGAGGAGTTACCACCACATGAATGGGGGAGGTGAGGGGTCACCCCCCATGCGCCGGCCATGGAGAGAGGGGGCACCCCCCTCCTCCTATAAAAGGCCACCCATTCCCTCCTTCATCCTCACACCTCCTTGTGAAGGATCTCTCTCCCCCTCTAGAATTATTCCCCCATGGTCTCGGATTAGCGAGATACATGTTCCCGATGGCATTTCATCTGGAAGGAGTTGCTGCTTCCGCTGGATCGCTGGAGCGAGGAGGTGGAGGTTGTCCGGTGGCTTGAACGTGTGTGCGAGTGTGGATGCGCTGCTGAGTTGCGGCGCTCGGACTTCCTCATGATCTTGAGATCGACAAGTGTACGACTACATCAACCACGAGTTCCTACTCGTTAACAAAACTCGTTGTCTTCGAGGGTAAGTTCTCCATGGATGCATGTCCACCCGTTTGCTTTGTACCTAGTAGATAGATCTTGGTGTGTAGTTCACATCGTAGGAAACTTTTTGTTTTCTATGCTGCGGACCCAACAGTGGTATCAGAGCCTGATCTATGCGTAGGTGCTTTGCACGGGTAGTACACATATGTTTATATGTGGGAGAGGATGATCATGTTATTGCATCTTCTATGTACTTTGGATATTGGTGGCATAGTGGGATGAAGCGGCCCGGACCAACCTTACATGTCATCGTACATGAGACCGGTTCCACGACTGACATGCAACTTGTTTTGCATAAGTGGCTGGCGGGTGTCTGTCTCTCCTATTATAGTCAATATATGATTTACAACGAGTTGCTAATAACTTGGTTATCCTCGTTGTGGTTCATGTTCGTAGGTTAGACAGGTTCTATCTCTGAAAGCCCTAAGCCACGTAAAACTTGCAATTGATAAATTAGAGGCGTCTAGTTTAGATCGTTGCTGGGCTAGTGTTTTGATATGGTATTGTTGTAAGTAGATGTATAATAGATACTCTTACAACTCACTTAACGTGTAAGTTCCATAGACCTTGGCCTTACACAGAAAGGAATGGTAGAGATCATACCACGATGCAAATGATAGAGATCAAGTGCATGGACCATATCACCTCACTTCACACATTAGATGTTAGCCTCTTATATTGCTAGTTTGGCGCGTTTGGTAGCATTATAAGATGATCCCTCATTTAGATATCAAGATAAAATGTGTTCTTCCTTAAGTATGCACCGTTTTGTGGATCGTGTTTTGAGGCATCACGTGATGATCGGGTGTTCTCAACTCTACGCTTTCATACAATGGGTGTAAGACAGTTTTACACATGCAAATACTAAGGTTCTTACTTGACGAGCCAAGCATGTACATACATGGCCTCGGAACACGGACCGAAAGGTTAAGCATGAGTCATATAGTTGATATGATGCCCATATAGATGCTCGCCTTTGAAGCTACACCGACTCACGTGATGATCGGACTTGGTGTAGTGGATTTGGTTCATGTAATCACCAAAAGGACACAAGGGATGTCGTTTTTGAGTGGGAGTTCATTAGTAATTTGGATTAGTTGAACTCAATCTATCATAAAATTAGTCTAAATATACTTTACAAATTCTGTTGTAGATGGCACCACCTGCTTTTAATTTCAATGTGTTCATGGAGAAAGAGAAACTTGCTGCGAATGGTAACAACTTCACCAACTAGGCTATGAATTTGAGGATTCTCCTCACTACTGCACAAAAGCAATATGTGCTAGATGCGCCGCTAGGCCCCCCACCAGCTCCTGATGCCCCTGACAAGGAAAAGAACGTCTATATAACTCGTCAGGAGGACCACAACTTAGTTCATTGCGGCATACTGTATGGGCTAGAGCCAGAACTTCGAAAACGTTTCGAAAATGGCAATGCCTTTGATACCATGGGAGAATTGAAAATGATATTCGATACCCATGCTGCCATAGAGAGTTATAATGCTACAGAAAAGTTCTTTAGCTACAAGATGGAGGAAAACAGCTCCGTTAGTGAGCACGTACTCAAAATGTCTGCGTACGCCGATAAGCTTGTGTCCTTGGGAATAACGATTCCCATTGACTTAGGCATACATCGTGTTCTCCAATCTCTGCCACCTAGCTACAAGAGCTTCGTGATGAACTATAATATGCAGGGCATGAAGAAGTCTCTTCCCGAGCTTCTGTCAATGCTTAAGACTGCAGAAGTGGAGATTAGGAAAGAACATCAAGTGTTGATGATCAATAGGACCACCGGTTTCAAGAAGGACAAGAAAGGCAAACACAAGGGAAAGAAGGGTGGCAAGTCTGTTGCCACGCCTGAAAAGAAACCCCGAGCTGGCCCTAAGTCTGACACCGAGTGCTACTATTGCAAGGGGACTGGCCATTGGAAGCGCAACTGCCCCAAGTATTTGGCGGATAAGAAGTCCGGCAAGGAAAACAAAGGTATATGTGATATACATGTTATTGATGTGTACTTGACTAGTACTCACAGTAGCACCTGAGTATTTGATACGGGATCGGTTGCTAATATATGTAACTCGGTTCAGGGGCTGCAGAACAAGCGACAACTAGCAAGGGATGAGGTCACGATGCGGGTCGGCAATGGATCAAGAGTTGATGTGATCGCCGTCGAAACGCTGCCTCTCCATATGCCATCGGGATTAGTTATAAACCTAAATAATTGTTATTTGGTGCCTGCACTGAGCATGAACATTGTATCCGGATCGTGTTTGATGCAAAGTGGTTATTCATTTAAGTCTGAAAAAACAATGGTTGTTCGATTTATATGAATAATATCTTTTATGGTCATGCACCTATGTTGAATGGTTTATTTCTGTTGGATCTCGATAGTAGTATTACGCATATTCATAATGTTTATGCTAAAAGGATTAAACTTGATAATGATATATCTACATATATGTGGCACTGCCGTCTAGGTCATATTAGCGTTAAACACATGAAGAAACTCCATTCTGATGGACTTTTGGAATCACTTGATTTTGAATCATTTGATACATGTGAGCCATGCCTTATGGGCACGTTTTCCGGTTCAATGGAACGGGCGACAGATCTATTGGAAATCATACATACTGATGCGTGTGTGGACCAATGAGTGTGTCGGCGCGAGGTGGATATCGTTATTTTGTTACTTTCACGGATGAATTGAGTAGATATGGGTATATCTATTTGATGAAACACAAGTCTGAAACTTTTGAAAAGTTCAAGGAATTTCAGAATGAAGTGGAAAATCATCGTAATAGAAAGATCTAATTTCTATGTTCTGACCGTGGAGGAGAGTATCTAAGTTACGAGTTTAGCACACACATGAAAGAGTGTGGAATAGTTTCACAACTCACGCCTGCCGGAACACCACAACGTAATGGTGTGTCAGAGCGTCGTAATCGTACCTTATTGGATATGGTTCGATCTATGATGTCTCTGACTGACTTGCCTCTGTCATTTTGGGGTTATGCACTAGAAACCGCTGCATTCACTTTAAATAGGGCACCATCTAAATCCGTTGAAAAGACACCGTATGAATTATGGTTTGGAAACAAACCTAAGCTGTCATTTCTTAAAGTTTGGGGATGCGATGTTTATGTGAAGAAACTTCAACCGGATAAACTCGAACCCAAAGCGGAAAAATGCGTCTTCATAGGATACCCTAAGGAAACGATTGGGTATACCTTCTATCACAGATCCGAGGGCAAGGTCTTTGTTGCCAAGAATGGATCCTTTCTTGAGAAGGAGTTTCTCGCGAAAGGTGTGAGTAGTCGGAAGGTAGAGCTCGAAGAGGTTATTGAACCTTCTCTTCATGAAATGGCGAGTAGCGCAGCTCCAGAAGTTGTTTCGGAGTTGACTTCACCTAATGAAGAGAGAGCTAATGATATTGATCATGAAACTCCGAAAGAGGACACTACCGAACCTCGCAGGTCAAGCAGGACACGTGCAGCTCCTGAACTGTACGGTAATCCTGTTATGAATTTTATGATTGATGAAATAGATGACCCTGCGACATATGAAGAAGCGATGATGAGCCCTGATCCCAACAAATGGCTAGAAGCCATGAAATCCGAGATGGAATCCATGTACGAAAACCAGGTTTGGACCTTGGTGGACTTACCTCACGATCAAAAGGCCGTTGAGAATAAATGGATTTTCAAAAGAAAAATGGATGCTGATGGTAATGTAACCATCTATAAGGATCGACTTTTCGCAAAGGGGTTTCAACAAATTCAAGGAGTTGACTATGATGAGACATTCTCTCCCGTAGCGATGCTTAAGTCGGTTAGGATTATGTTGGCAATTGCTGCATATTTTGATTATGAAATATGGCAGATGGATGTCAAAACTGCATTCCTCAATGGTAAGATTGAAGAAGAGTTGTATATGATACAACCTAAGGGTTTTGTCGATCCTAAGGATGCTAATAAGGTGTGCAAACTTGAGCGATCCATCTATGGACTGAAGGAAGCATCACGAAGTTGGAATCTCCGCTTTGATGAGGTGATCAAAGAGTTTGGATTTGTCCAAACTTATGGAGAGGCTTGTATTTACAAGAAAGTGAGTGGGAGCAATGTGGCATTTCTGATATTATATGTGGATGACATATTATTGATTGGAAATGATTTAGATCTTTTAAACAGTGTTAAAAGTTATCTAAACAGCAAATTTTCGATGAAGGACCTTGGTGAAGCTTCGTATATATTAGGCATTAAAATCAATAGAGATAGATCAAGACGCCTAATTGGGCTATCGCAGAGTACATACCTTGATAATATATTAAAGAAGTTAATATGGACGGAAGTAAGAAGGGTTTCTTACCTATGCTGCAAGGCAAGACATTGAGTAAGACTCAAAGTACGACTACGGCGAAAGAAAGAGAGATAATGGATAAGATCCCCTATGCCTTAGCCATAGGATCTATAATGTATGCCATGCTATGTACAAGACCGGATGTGGCACATGCTATTAGTTTGACTAGTAGGTACCAATCTGATGCAGGTTCAGAACACTGGATAGCGGTCAAGAATATCCTTAAGTACTTGAGAAGAACTAAGGATATGTTTCTTGTATACGGAGGTGAAGAAGAGCTTTGACACTGATCCGGATGACTCTAAGTCTCAATACGGATACGTATTTCTCTTGAACGGAGCAGCAGTTAGTTGGAGGAGCTCCAAACAACCTGTGGTGGCTGGATCAACAACAGAGGCAGAATATGTTGCTGCTTCAAAAGCAGCGCAGGAAGCGGTTTGGATGAAGGAGTTCATAACGGAACTGGGTGTGGTTCCCACTGCGTTGGACCTGATGGTGATCTATTGTGACAACAATGGAGCCATAGCCAACGCAAAGGAACCAAGGTCTCACAAGAATTCCAAGCATATTAAGCGCCGGTTTCACTCCATCCGCGAGCATGTCAAGGATGGAGATATAAAGATCTGTAAAGTGCACACGGACCTGAATGTAGCAGATCCGTTGACTAAAGTACTCCCTAAGGCAAAACATGATCAACACCAGAACTCCATGGGTGTTGGATTTATTACTATGTGAACTAGATTATTGTCTCTAGTGCAAGTGGGAGACTGAAGGAAATATGCCCTGAGAGGCAATAATAAAGTTGTTATTATGTATTCCTTGTATATGATAGATGTTTATTTTGCATGCTATAATTGTATTGATAGGAAACATCAATACATGTGTGTTTAATAAACAAAAAGGGTTCCTAGGCATGCTTCTCTTATAGACTAGCTTGTTGATTAACAGGATGATCAAGGTTTCCTGATCATGGACATTGGATGTTGTTAATAACAAGGTCACACCATTGGTGGAATGATGTGATGAACATTCATCCGAAGTATAGCATTACGATGAAGTCATTATGTTTATATTGCTATAACATCATACGAAGTAATCTTTATCCTTAGACCATGAGATCATGTTAATTGCTAACACCAGAAGAGTATCTTGATAACATCAAAGGTCACAGGGTGACTATAAAGATGGGTTCAGTGCTACGAAGGTGTTATGTTGAGGCTCATGGATCAAGAGTGGAATTTGTCAATCCATATGATGGATAGATATACTCTGGGCCCTCTCGGTGATATCACATTAGGATAGCTTGCAAGCAAGTGATGTGATCACTAGAATGTTATATCACGGGAACGAGAAAAGAGTGCATGTCGGTAACGAGATCAAACTAGGTATGGAGATACCGATGATCGAATCTCAGACATGTAATATATTGAGAGACAAAGGGATATAGTTACAAGTGTTAAAGGTTCTCACGATCACAGGAGTCATCGTTGAATGTGTAGGAGTCAGTACGGATCTCCAGGTCCCGCTGCTGATTATTGATCGGAGAAGGGTCTCGATCATGTCTGCATTATTCGTGAACCGTAGGGTGGCACACTTAAGAGTTACCGGACACCATTTTGGAGCACATATGTTTCAGACGAAAGAATTGCAAAGCGTAGGAATTGTTTCAATAGAAACCGGAAATTGTTTCGGGTGAAATTGCAGAAGGTGTTTCTGCCGGTGATATTGAAATATTGCAAGGGGCTATATGTGAATGTTTGTTAATTAAAGTAATTAACAAAATTCTGAATAAATTTAATAAAAGAGTTTTATTAAATGAGAGAGCATTAAATTTGGAGAAACTTAATGCATTTAAAGTGGAGACTTTAAAAGGGAATGTGAAGAGGCATTTTAATGTGGAGGAGTTACCACCACATGAATGGGGGAGGTGAGGGGTCACCCCCCATGCGCCGGCCATGGAGAGAGGGGGCACCCCCTCCTCCTATAAAAGGCCACCCATTCCCTCCTTCATCCTCACACCTCCTTGTGAAGGATCTCTCTCCCCCTCTAGAATTATTCCCCCATGGTCTCGGATTAGCGAGATACATGTTCCCGGTGGCATTTCGTCTAGAAGGAGTTGCTGCTTCCGCTGGACCGCTGGAGCGAGGAGGTGGAGGTTGTCCGGTGGCTTGAACGTGTGTGCGAGTGCGGATGCACTGATGAGTTGCGGCGCTCGGACTTCCTCACGATCTTGAGATCGGCAAGTGTACGACTACATCAACCACGAGTTCCTACTCGTTAACAAAACTCGTTGTCTTCGAGGGTAAGTTCTCCATGGATGTATGTCCACCCGTTTGCTTTGTACCTAGTAGATAGATCTTGGCGTGTAGTTCACACCGTAGGAAATTTTTTGTTTTCTATGCTGCGGACCCAACAGAAGAGTCCGTCAAGTTCATAGGACCTATACACAAAACAAGTTAAGAAAAATCCGACATTGATATAAGTCGAAGAAAGAGACAAGTCAGATAGATGGAATGTGCCAAAAATGACGTCGTCAATTTTGGTCTTCTCCTCCCGGAGACTCTGGAGTTCAGCCCGGAGCGCCTAGGACATGTCCTTCTCTCTTCTAAGCTTATTCTTGAGGTCCGAGATTATTTTATCCTGAGCAGCGATCTTGCGATCATGCTCTTCAGTAGCCATGGAGGAGGATTCAAGGACTTGAGCTATGCTTTTTTCATGATTTGACTTGAGCTGGTCCAGCTCTTGGCGAAGCTCCTTGTTCTCCACCACCAAGGTCTTGAGGTTCTCGGCCTCTTCAATCATGGCGACGGATTGTTTCACCAGCGCTGTAAGTCAAAAAGAACAACAGTTTAGAAAAATTCGACATTGAAAATACAAAGACAAGGTTTGAGTCTCAGAATGTTTACCTTCGGCCTCATCCTTGGCAACTTTAAGCTCAGCATTCTTAAGCCGGAGAGCCTTGATCTCTCTCCGCTTATCACAGACATTCTTCAATAAATCCTGATTATAGGAACATACTTTCTGTAAGTCAGAATACCCAAAGTCAGAAAGCTACTTAAAACTCGGGCTAATATTTTTGCTAATATCAGCACGAGCCTTGGGGGCTACACTAGTTCGTTCTTTGGCATCCTAATAAAGCATAAACCCGGATTGTTTATCCTACTTCATGCTTGGGGGCTAGAGGATATGATATAAAATACAAATAAAGGAAAAACAGGAGTTGCAATTCCGACTTACATATTGTTTGCGAGTGAGTTTATCCAAACTCGCGTTCACATCAACGGCGACCTTCTCGGTGAGAGTCAGAGGAATCACTGGGGCTGTTGGAAGCTCACCAGTCCTAATCCTCTCGTCGCGAAGGCGCACCTATGCAAGAAGATCGGAGAACTTGACGTCCTCTGCTTCTTGCGCTTCTTCCTCGGGAGATAAGGTTCTTTTCTCCAAGCATTGCTTGGCGAGCCGCTGGATTTCTTCAGCAGATTTCCGAGATAGGCCAAACTTGGCAAGTCCCGGATTGCTGATAAGGTTTTCGGTGAAGGTTTCTACCGAGGGATCATTACCCAAAGAGGGTTCACCCTTATCTAAATCTGACTCACCCATGGTGACGTTAGTTTGCGACCCAAGGTTCGCAGGCTCCGTTGAAGGAGCCAGATCTTCTGCGGCATTTGGAGAGATCACCGGCGTTGCAGAAGGTTGAGGGGCATGAGTCGGAGGAGCCACGGCAGGAGATGCTATGGTAAGCTTTGTCTGCCGCAGCGGCTTCGAAGGAATCCCTTTCCCTTTGCCCTTGAGGAGAGGTTTTGCTCTGAGAATGTAGTAAAGTCGGAAACATTACATCTCGGAAAGAAATTCGAGTAAAGTACAAAGGCGGAAAATTGTGATTGAAAGTTACCTATTCACGACAGGCACCTCCTTTGTGCCAACAGCCACTGTCGGAGCTTTGCGCTTCTTGAGCGCAAGATCCGGCAATGGGACCACTTCTACCTCCTGAGAGAACTCCGGAGGATATCCTTCGAGCGGAGCAAATTCTGACTCGGAGAGGTCAGCAAGCTGAAAAGAAGAAAACACATCAGCATTGCACTGTAATTCAAATGTTGAAACACATAAAAAGGTGTACTGATTGAAGCTTACCAGCACTACAGGGTTATCTGCCGTGTCCATGTCCAGAGAAACCTCCGAGATTCTCCTCTCGATCCGCTCCCTAATCAGCCACTTGATCTGGCTTATGTAGCCCTGTGTGGTGTAGGCTTTGGAGCTGATGCGGAGGGAGTCTTTCGGAGACGACGTGATGGAATGCATCAGTCGGGTTTCATGGTACTGAAGGGGATAGATCCGACGTGAGACCCAGCACTGGACCAAGTCAGATCCCTTCAGATCTTTGTGTTTGGTCAAATATGCGATCCGCCTCTTAGCGAGGATCAGATCATTGGTGAGAGCCAGAGCGGCCTCGTCCTAGGATGGTTGGGCCGTGGCGGCTCCGTCGATGAAATTTGGGATACGCGTGCCAGGAGCCGGAACATCCCTATGATAGAAGAACGTGGCTGGCCATTGTTTGACCGAGTCACTAGCTAGAAATTTGGGATACGCGTGCTCGCGTCTAAGCGAAAAGCTAATAGTGTCGGTGATGTAAGGAACACCAGCAGTAATGGAGTTTCTCCGGACATGAAAATAGTACCGGAAAAGAGTCAAACTCGGCCTAATGCCGAGAAAGCCCTCACACAGCGAAGCGTACGCGCTCATCTCTAAGAGAGAATTGGGAGGAAGATGAAGGAGTTGAACTCCGTAATGATCAATCACCTCGGAGAAGAACTTCGAGGGAGGAAACGACAAACCTCTATCGAGGTGGGTGCCGAAGTGGACCCGCTCGCCGTCGCGTGGGTTGGGGACGGTTTCTTCGAAGCCGCTCCGCCAGTCGCCGGCAGCGAGAAGCCCCTCCTTCTCCATGTTCTTGAGGCCCTCCTTGTTGAGCGCGCAGGGGATCCAGAGCCCACGGAAGCTCTCTTTCTCCGCCACCGCTTCTGTCGCCGCCGCTGCCGCTAAGCCGGAAGAGGAAGATGAAGCCATTTCTCCGGTGAGTGGTTGACCTAAAAGGGGCGGCGCTAGGAGTTTTTGGGGGAGGAACGGGGAGCTCTGTGCGCGCAGGAAGATTGGGAGGAGATGAAAAGGCAAAGGACTGGTGGAAGGAGAAGGAGAAAATCCTAACCCCTTATACCCACCTAACTGCGCCAATATTCGTGCAAATTCTACAGTGTAACCGCCACGCGTCGTGGAAGGAACTGGGAAGGACCCACGCGATGACTACGTCGCCTCGGTCTCCACGCACGCATTGAAACGACACCTCGGTTCTGCGAACCGCAGACCCACCAACGGTCGTGCTGACAGAATGTCTGTCAGATGGCGTGACTTGACCATGACTTGTGTTAGGTGGCGTTGGGAACCAAGTTCCGGCTTAGTTTGAAATCAAGCTGGAAAATCCGAGTAACCTATTGACAGGTCCGACTTATTTTTCAGACCCGGATCGTATTTTTTGTTGTGAAGTTTCAGGAACCTTTCAAGATTCTACAAGCCAAAGATCAAGCTAGACGATAATAAATCCGACTTTGGATCTTGGAGGCCTCCGGGGGCTGCTGTTGGGGATATACTTTCAGGATATCCTCATAGTTCCTCACTGACCAGGGTGGCCCACTTCGGGTTAGAGCTTTGCTTCATGGGCGGCCCAATCAGGGAGAAAGACGGAGTCCAATCCGGCTACGGGAAGGCCCAGAAGACTTACCGACTTAGGCCCGTAGTGTTACTTGTAGTTCAAGATGTACTCTGTAACCGACTCTTAGTCGTAGCCGGATAGATCTCTCTTGTAAACCCTAGGCCGGATATCTATATAAGCCGTCATAGGGAGAGCCTTTAGGGCACACCTCAATAGTCTACAATCTCAACTCGCACAGGCGAAACCCTTGTAACCCATATTCCAGCTCTGCCATATTACTGGATTGCTAGCAGGAGTAGGGTCCGTCCAAAGCCCGAGGATTCGAACCTGGGTAAACTTGTGTGCTCACCGTCCTGGAACATCGTACGTCTCACACCCCTATCTTCCGCAAGCCTCGAGGACCCCCTCATGGCGTACTTGTCATCAATCCGACGACAATGGTATTTAATCTACACGGCAATCTGCTAAGAGCATCCTCTACCACATTGGCTTTGTCGGGGTCATAGTGAATGTCAAGGTAATAATCCTTGATTAACTCTATCCATCTCATTTGCCTCATATTCAACTCCTTCTGGGTGAAAATATACTTCAAACTCTTGTGATCCGAATAAATCTCACAGCGCTTACCCATAAGGTAATGACGCCATGTCTTCAAAACTAAAACTACGACTGCCAGTTCTAGGTCATGGGTAGGGTAGTTCTACTCATGCTGCTTCAGTTGTCTGGACAGATAGGATATGATTTTTCCTTCTTGCATTAATACACATCCGAGACCAATCTTGGATGTGTCACAATACACATCAAAAGGCTTCTTGATATCGGGCATGATCAAAATTGAGGCTGAAATCAATCTCTTCTTGAGAACTTGAAAACTTGCTTCACATTTGTCAGTCCATTCAAACTTATCTTTCTTCAACAACTGGGTCATTGGTCTTGCGATGCTCGCAAATCCTTCTACGAACTTGCGGTAGTATCCGGTTAATCCAAGTAATGCGCGGACTTCTGTTTGGGTGGTTGGGGCTTTCCATTCTTCAACATCTTTGATCTTGGCTGGATCAATAGCGACTCCTCCTGCTGACAGGATATGTCCTGGGAATCCTACTTCTTTTAAACCAGAATTCACATTTGGTGAACTTGGCGTACAACTGATGCTCTCTAAGGGTTTCAAGGATGGTTCTCAGATGTTGGTCATGGTCCTCTTCTGATTTGGAGTAGATCAGAATGTCATCGATAAACACAATGACAAACTTATCTAGAAAAATCATAAAATTCTTATTCATGAGATTCATGAAATAAGCGGGGGCATTGGTTAATCCAAAAGACATGACATTGTACTCATACAATCCATATCTGGTGGTGAAGGCAGTCTTTGGGATATCTATTCCATGAAGCTTCAGTTGGTGATAACCAGTTCTAAGGTCAATCTTAGAAAACACTCTAGCTCCAATCAGTTGATCAAACAAATCTTCTATCTTCGGCAAAGGGTACTTATTCTTGATGGTGATGTCACTCAAATTCCGATAATCCATACAAAGATGGTTGGCACCATCCTTCTTATCAACAAACAAAACGGGTGATCTCCATGGCGATGCACTTGGTTGAATCAGTCCTTTTCCTAGCATATCATCAAGTTGCTTCTTCAGCTCCAGTAGTTCAGATGGGTTCATACTATAGGTTCTCTGAGCTATGCGTCCGGTTCCAGGGATTAGTTCAATGATAAACTCGATATCCCGATCTGGGGGCATACTAGGCAATTCATCTGGGAATATGTCGGGGTATTCATAGACTACTCTGACTTGGTAAATGGTGGTCTTGGCTAGACTCTTGTTGCACTTGAATTGACGGGGCAAGGTCTCAGATACATGTTTTACTAATACTCCGGTGCTACTGGTCATGGTTATGGCTTTCTTAGCACAGTCAATTAATCCTTGATGTTTCGACATCCAATCCATCCCTAGCATTACTTCCAATCCTTCAGTTCCAAGTACTATTAGATTGGCATAAAAATCTATCCCATGTATTCTGATAGGTATGGCCTTGCAAACTTTTCTAGCTTTGGTGGTTGAACCAGGAATTTGAACTATCATAACATGCTTCAGATTTGTTGGTTGAATCTTACTAGTGCATGTAAATTCTTCTGTAACAAACGAGTGCGATGCTCCAAAATCAAACAACACTCTTGCTAGAACTGAGTTAACATAAAACATACCCATCACGACATCTGGCACTTCTTGGGCTTCTTCAGCATTCATGTGGAACATACGGCCATTACTGTTGTGCAGGTTTCCTGGGGTGAATCTTTTTCCAGGCTGGACACGACGTTGCTGTTGGGCAGGTGCATTCACATTGGTTGCTGCAGCAAGCTTCTTGGGGCACTCGTTGGAGTAGTGACTCGTGACTCCGCATTCAAAAAAAGTTATCATTGACTTGTCTTTCCCTCCGACAGGCACAACATTGCTTCCAGTCCTTGGGGCAGTATTGTTGTTGTTGTTGTTGTTGGACTTGGGCAGTGCATGGTTGAAATTATTGGAGTTGCCGGGGTTGTTGTTGTTGTTTCCTCCGGGCCTTGGGTTTCCTCCTCCACGGTTGGGATACTTCAGACGGTTCATTGGGGGTCTGTTGTTTCTGGGTGCATATCCTGCAGACGGGTTGGGGCGATACTTCGGGGTATGGTGGGGTCCTGGTTGATGCATCATTCGACGCTTGCGGTTCTCACTGGCCTGGTTGATCTTGCCTTCCATCTAAATTGCAGAATCCACTAAGGATTCAAGGTCATCAAATGGAATGTTGACTAGCACTGTCTGCATCTCATCATGCAGACCATTCAAGAATCTCTCCTTCTTCTTGGCTTCATTGTCAATCTCATCAGGTGCATACCTAGCTAGTGATAGAAATTTGCCACGGTACTCAACCACAGTCATCCTTCCTTGCTTCAAGTCTCTGAATTCGTCCCTCATCCTCTTGATTAGACCCGGGGGCACATGGGTCCTGCTAAACTTGAGTTTGAACTCCTCCCAAGTCATCAACTGACCTCCGTTCATTGCACGGGTACTATTCCACCAAGATCTTGCATAGCCGGACAAATAGTGGGTGGCAAACAACACCTTCTCATTAGCATCAACTCCTGCAACTTCCAGATTGTTCTCCATGGTTTGTAGCCAATCATCAGCATCTAGAGGCTCCTCGGACTTACTAAACATGGGTGGGTTGGTATTCTGCAAATTCTTAAGTTTGGATCCATGGTGATCTTGGTTTCCATGGCCTTGATGATTGTGGGCCATCTGGGCTATCTGTTGAAGAGTGGCTAAGTTGGCTTGACGTTCAGCTCTTCTAGCTTCACGGTCAGAAACTAACATTTGCAGAATCTGCAGCATTGGGTCCTGAGATGAACTGCTTCCTCCGGGATTTCTGCGAGTCATCTGAAGATTGAGATAGATAGCAAGACAAGAGGGAAATTTCTAGGCTTCATGGGTTTGTTTTCAAAAGCTTTGAACTTTGAGTTTGACTCAGGTTTTGCAAACTAACAACTTTGTTTTCATTCATTCATTCATTCATAGCACCCAATACAAACACACACCACAACAAGGAAACAGATGGTTTTAAGAACCATTCTGTGAAACTATGATATAGTGGGACCGGATACATCTCACACCTACGGTAGTGCTCAAGTGCGACTAATCATCATCAATGAAGACAACATCATCCTCATCAGGGTTGTCCTCCATGGCTTCATCCTCCAGGTAGTCATTGTCATCACTGAGGTAAGAGTGAATATCCCCACGGATGTCTTCACCTTCCTCCTCCTACTGCTCCTCCAGCTGGATCTCCTGGTCGTGGATGGTCTCCTCCAAGGTGGCTATCTTCTGACGAAGACGGGCGACGACATGATCCTTTTTGTCACGCTGACTGCGAAGTGACTTGCGTTCCTTGGCGAGGATGGTGATGATTTGCTTCCTTTCAACAGCTGCAGCATTGCTCTAGTTGATGTGATCACGTGCATTGTCCAACTCCCTTTGTGTCTCATGTAGCATGAAGTCCATGTGGTCCACGTGGTGCTTCAACTCTGGATGGGTTGGCATGGATAGAGGCTGTCCCATTGAGTCACGTCTTGCATAGTGAACAAAACGGGTGTCGATGATCTGGTTGATGTTCTGAGCACACAAGCGAGCGAGAGCTTCTTGCATTGCCCTGGCTAATCCATCTAGCCAGTTGTTCTCCCAAGCGCTGAACTGAATCTTGTCAGAAAGAGGTGGCTCCATTCTGCATCTCAGGTTGGCAACAATCAGCCACTACAACTCCCCTCAAGTGTGGTCCTTAAGCTGTGCTCCGAAAAACTCCAGGTGCAGGCGCTCAAGATGCTCTGAGAGCGAATCCAGATCCCTCTCAAAGATAAGCTGGCCTCCATTACCCAACTGGTAAAACTTGGTGTATTTAACCTCCATCTATAAGAAATTGAGATGAGTAAGTTAGTGGAGTGATCAAGTGTGTCAAGTTTTAAGTAGACTTGTAAGAGTTTTGAGTAGCAAGTTATTTCTTTTGGAAAAAAACTCAAGGGTAAGAATGAGAATAGTTTTTGTAAATACTCACTTTCTTTCTCTTGAAACTAGATTTTTGCAGGTGTCCACTCTAACTAGGGTCTCCTATGGTCAGGATGGCTCTAATACCAACTTGTAAACACCCGGATTTTTATGTCCAGATGCCTGTTATGCCGTACATCGCAATCCCAGGATTACCATTTTTGCGAGACATAACAGAAGTGGTACCATAGTACATCATCCATTTCAAACCATAATAAGGTCTTACAAATAAAGGATCTCATGATCCAGTCTTAATACAATCAAAGCAGCGGAAAGTAAACGTAGCGGGGATTCATCTTCATGATCACAGGCAATGCTAACGATGGGAGATGATCCTAGTTCTCATAGACCTCCTACTGTCCATCTTTCGGATAATCCTCCTCATAGTCTGGCCATGGGAATAGCCAGGGACAAAGCCATGAGTACTCTTTAAGTACTCGCAAACTACCACTAGTATAAGTAGAAGTAAAACTAGTAGGAATCATAAGATCTAGGTTTTTTTTTGCAAAAAGCCAGGTTTATTTCGTAAAGCTTCAAGGGTAAAGACCTAATTTAGTTCTCTACATTACTTAAGTGGGGACTTAGATCTCATGTCCACAACTCTGTTGTGGTCAAGTTAAAGTCATCTTTCAAGTCACAAATCATTTTGAAAACATCTGAAAACGGAACAGTATGGCCACTCCAACAGTCCATATCCGCGGACGCGGCTATTCGAATAGTTTGACACTCTGTAGAGGTGGTACACTTTCACCACAAAATTTGATACATCCATCAGGAATAACCCTGAATCATCATACTTAGTATGCGGATAATCAATCTTAAACTTTCAATTACACACCCTAGTACAGGCACCTCCCCTATGAGTTTGGCCTCCTAGCCATGGCCATCTGCCATCCTGGGTACTGCATACGTGGACATTCATCACGAGGTAGCCTCAGCTCAACCTCTTCCGCAAGGGAACCCATACTAAGACATATAAACTTCTAGTCCATCCCTACCAACTCAAGTATTGTGGCTGTACGGTAAAATTGGAATGGTATCGTATCCGAACCCAACCATCAGTTTTTATTAAAGTCAAGGCTCATGCCTCATCAGTTTCATCATCAAACCATTGTGTTTCACAACACATGTCAAAACATTTCAATAGAATGAATCTTCATTCCATGGTTTTCATAATTATTTTTACCAAGTATTCCCATCTAACGTAATCAAGTTTTAGCTTAGCACTAGCCACTAATGTTGAGGGTATCACTATTGGGGTCCTAACAAAGTATAAGTATCCAAGACTAATCATATGATCTTGATAGGATCAAATCTAGTTTTCACTAATCACAATTCATTACTAAGTAAGAAACTGTAGTAAAGGGGAAAGTAAAGCTTGGAGTAAAACTAGGAATGGTATAAGTAAAGGGACATAACCCAACATGCCTAATGCATCTGGTATAAGGACGTGCATATATAGCATGCCTAGTTCTAGCTTGTACTGATAGCTTACCTTGTTGGTTGCAGTCGTTGAAGTTCTCCTCTTCCTCCTTGAAGTACTCCTCCTTGTTGTAGCTCAGGTCGGTACTAGCGTCTATAAACACATTCAATGTACACAATCACCAAACAACACTTTACTACTTATATTTAGCACACAAGGGATCATACTAGATGATCTAGCAGCATTTCTATCATCATATGGAATATTAGCATTCTCTTATTCTTCTTATTTTAGAAAAGTAATTTCTAGTCATTTTAAATACTTAAGATTCAATATTCTCCAATTAAAATAGTGGATCATGTTGACACATGTCATCACCATCTATTCCAACATTTGGGAATGTGATTTAAAATGGTGATCATATATTACAAGATTTAATATTACTATTTAATAATATTAAAGTGACTAGAAATTCCTATATAGCACTCCTTTAATACTAAGCCATGTTTCATATTGGTAAAACCAAATATTTTTTAATATTCAGGTAGAGCATGGCAAATATGATTTTTGAGAGGTGGAATCATCTCAAAAGCATTTATAGTTTATTTTAGAAAAATGTTTGAAGTGTCAAAAGTCTCTGTCTTGTTATTTTTGGTATAGGTGATCTATAATTCTAAATGGTTTGAATCCAACGGGAGTTATTAGATAATTTCAATACCTTTCCAACAAAATTGGAATCATCCAATTTGGTTCAGTGAATCTCTTTGAATTGAATTTTGAATCTACTGACAGAATCTGCTTTTAACTAAAATGGAAAAATCTTATTTGAATCACAGGGCTCTGCGCGGGAAACTAATTGGGCCGGCCCAACTGCACTGCGTTGGCGCAGCGGGATGCTGACAAGCGGTTCCTACTCGCTCGTGGGTCATTCTAATTGAAACGGTATCTTTCAATCTCAGCCCTACGATTAGAACTAGATCCTACGGCTGTGGTTTATCTTCTCCGTCAAACTGCTCCGGCGAGACTCGAACCCTAAAACGGCGATGGGGGTCGCTGGGGACTTACCGGGGCTCTAGCTATGGTCGGCGATGGGGGTGAATGGGGTGGTCGTTGATGGCGGTTCGATTGGCGGTCATGGCAGCTCTTGGGGGCTCCAATCGCTGGCTTCCTTCCTCGACTATAGCGGCAGGCTCCGGTCAAATTCCGGCGGGATAGTGCTCACCTTGCTCTGGGGAAAGGTCTGGGAGGTTTCTGAGAGAGAGAGAACTAGAATGGTGTGGAGATTGAGGGCTGGCGTGACCTCTATTTAAACACCAGGGGTGGAGGTAGTGTGACATGGTCGGGTTCCTTCGACAATGTTGCTACAGGTCACTTTCGTCACGGCGAAGGGCATGGGTCGGTGTAGTGGACTATGGCGATCGTCACGCGAGTCATGGCATGACAAGGGGCAGTCTCCATCGGTCGGGCGACGTCGGCGCTCTGTTCGGGTACGCGGGCGTTTGTCACTTGGTACGGTGGTCACAGGGCGCGCGGCAGCTAACGGTCATGTCTGGGCGGTCACTGGTGCTACGGAGATCGCGAGTACGGGCGGAGAGAGCGAGGCGCGGCGTGTGCGTGCGAGGCAGCGGTGGCGCTCCGTCGTGCGCTCGGCATGGCCACGACTTAAATGGGCACGCGGTTTTCAGCGCCTCCACTTCTCGCCTTGGGTCAAGGGGTGGACAGGGGTGGCGGTGAGATCACTATGACTTGCTAGACATCATGGGCAAGGGCGGTGCGGCGCGCTTCGAGTGGTTCGTGCTCGACCGGCATGGCCAGCTCGGTACGGGCGTGGCACTGGTCAATGTGGCCAGTGATGCCTCTCCTTTGCACGGCCAAGTACCAGGGATGATCTAGGACAATTCAATGTGTTGATTGCAGTACAAAAGCTGAGCAATTGATAGCTCCAAATAGTGAATAGTTGGTGAGGTTATACTATGCCTGCCAGGTGTTCGATCAAATGGCCGCATGAATTCAACTTTCAAATTTTTAAATGAATTTTGGTGAGTGATCTTGTTGTTTGCTTGATAGTCTGTGGTTGCTGGGAATTGTCAAGGGGAATTGATTTGAATGGTTTTTGAAAAATGATGATCTATACATATGAACTTGATTCAATTTTGCAATGTCTCTTAAATAGATTTGAACATTGTTTTTGCCACTTTGTAAAGTTTGCTTGTATTCACTTTTACTTGGCCTAGCAAGGGGTGAAAAGAATTGGGAAAGTTTCTGTTGGAAATCTTTTACTAGGAACAATCAAAGTGGTCTAGTGGATAAGTTTGGCCAAAATGATCATATGATCTATATTTGATTTGATTTTCATTTGATTCTGCTTGGAAGTGATCTAGATGATTTTGTATTCATATTTAAACCAATCCTTATCATTAGTAACAATCAATCATGGCAATTGCAAGCATTCATACACTAATGCAAATCACACATGCACTCAATTAAGTTTAATAATAAAAGTTTTTGTTAACCTTAAACTTGGGTGATTAAATCTTGATAAGCTTGATTAATATTTTTGGGATGTTACAATAGTCAGAGCCTTGATGATTTTGACAGTGATGTGGAGCTCATCGACGAGCACAGCTCTTGGAGGGTGGCCACGCCGGCCAAGCTAGCTCCAAAGATGAAGCCGCCGGTGAAATCACTAGCCAAGTTAGCAGCCATGTTCGAGTTGGAGGATTAATCCGACGACGAGGAAACCACGGATGCATCAAAGGCACCAGAGAACCCTGCGCCGGTGACGGAGCCGAAGGCTACAGACTCAACCACCAAGGCCCCAACCATGACCGAAGGGCCCGACGTTTTTACTATGCTGGAGCCGGATGTTCAGGCGATCACGGGGTCAGCAGCTCCACCGGCAAAGGCAGCAGAAGGGGCACCAGCGCCAAAGGAGCCAGAGGTTCCCGCGGCAAGGACCAAACCCGCGAAGAAGCCTGTGAGGAAGCGGCAAGTGAGCCTGCTAGAAAGGGGCCTGACTCGGCCAATAGGGCCTGAGCTAGAAAAGCCCGCGCAGATCAGTACGGGCCTGCACGTCATTCTGGTCACCAAGTGAGTATTTTTTTTGGTTCTTTTTTCATTCGCATTTTCTTGCTTTGAATTTCTCCAGTCTCTAACCATCACGGTCTTGTAGGGGCGGCCCCAAAAAGATCCATCATCCCACGATGGCCAAGGTCCCGACGACTGGCACCGAAGCTGGGGACAATGCTCCCAAAAAGAGGAAGGGAGAGACCGCCCAAGCGTGGAGCAAAGGCATGAAGAATAACAAGACCGAGTCGGCCGAAGAAGCTGACCCGGGCTCGAAGGAGGGCGAGTCGCGCCGGAGGGGGAAGCGACCATAGGGGCAGAGCCAGCCAAAGTTGCCGTGCTTCCAGGGGCATCCGTGTCAGTAGCTGGAGCGCCCAGGGTGGCGGCCATGACATTCCCGCGTTTCATGACGAGGGCTTCTGCGACAGCGACTGAAGAGCAGTCACCATCAGTCGCGGAGGTGATTAACAACACCATCGGGCAACATCCTGTTCGCAGGGGCTTTTCGATGCCATCAATGGACGCACTCGACCTCCACCATATGCTTGGCGAAGCACTCCAGGTATGTCTAGTCCCTGAGGGTCTGTTTGCTAAATTTTAGTGATTAGACACTTGTTGAATTTCATTAGTCCTCTAGTCCCCGAGGGTCGAGTCGGTAAGAAGTAGCGAGTCAAGTCTTATGTGATTTCTGTTGTGATCTTGTAGTACTAGTCCGTGGAGCGGTGAGCCATGCTAGAGCACATGGAACGTGACTTGCAGGCCACCTAGGAGAACAATCGACTCCTTCAATCCGCTGCAGGTGAGTTTTACTATTGTCTTGCCCTTGTACTCTTGTGACCGCGTCTGTATTGACTGGAAATTTCTTGATTGTAGAAAACCATGGTGCCGCACTCGCCAAGGCTCATGAGGTTTATGTGCCTGTCGCAGACTTGGATGCGGCGAAAGCCGCTTCGATCGCAGCAGAGGAGAAGGCCAAGGCGTTAGTGGAGGAGTTGGAGTCAGCAAAGTCAGCGATGGTTTCCTCTGAGGAGAGGGTGAAGGCCGCGGTTTGAGCGGCGGAGGAGGGACGTAAGGCGTCTGACTCCTTCGTCATGGAGCTGCAGGGCAAGTTCTCTACCCTGGAGAACTTCGTAACGGAGAACTGCCGCAAACTTCTCGGTACGTCCGCCAATTCTGTTTTGATTTGCGAGTAGCACGTTATTGTGCGGGCCGAGTCCCCGAGCAGGGGAGTCCCTAAGCATCTCTGCTTCTGGAGCTTGACTTGTTGACGATGTGCAGATATTGTAGGCCAAGGAGATCCCGCCGTGCAGACATTCAACACCAAGAAATGTGTGACGGCTGTGATGAATGCTGCCACGGTGTCGGCGATGTGCGTCCAAGCCGTTCTCCAAGGCATATCTCCCACCGAGGTGATTCTCGGGGGGTGGCGGAGGTGTGGAGGTACCTTGAGGAGGTGTCTGCGGTCGTCGAGTGGATGGCATGGTCCGTGTTCCGACGCGGAGCTACCATGGCGCTGAGCCTTGGGCTCACCCACTTCCCGGAGGATTTCGATATTCACGATGTCACTAGTGGGTATCCCTCAGCGAGTGGCAAGGTGGAGATCATGAAGGTTCTTGTGGTGACCGCAAGTCCGCTTCGTACGCGGAGCGTGTGTTGGCGATGGGCGACCTCTTGCCCTACCAGGAGATGCGAGTGGCTCCGAACAACGTAGAACCAGCGCATCGCGACCTTTGGTCAGAGCGGCCGCTCCAGTCATCAATCACGAGGTCACTGGCGACGTATTCGGTGAACCCATGGAAGCCCTTTGTGAGGGCCAGGGGTGCGGATGGTGCCTCCTCGCCAAAGCCTGTAGAATAGGAAGTGAAACTATAATATAGTTTGATATGGCGATTGGTCTTTTGTACAATATTTGGCGAGTGAACTATGTATTTTGTCACATAATGATATGCTAGTCGACTCGTATGAAATCTCAAAGTTAATCGCTTGTTTTGATTTTGATTTTTGGATTTTTGATTTGTGCGAGTCCCCGAGCGTGTCCGCCTGTCAACACCCGGATTTTTAATCTGAGATGCCTGTTATGCCATACCTCGCAATCCCAGGATTACCATTTTTGTGAGACATAACAGATTTGATATCACAGTACATCATCCATTACAAACCATAAATAAGGTCTTACACAAATAAGGATCTCATGATCAAGTCTTAGTACAATCAAGTACCAGAATAAATAGCGTAGCGGTGGGGTCCATCTTCAGTGTCACAGGCAATGCTGATGATGGAGGATAGTCCTAGTTATCGTAGCCGTCCTACTGTCCTTCATCTTGGTAATCTCCTTCATAGTCTGGCCATAGGAATAGCCAAGGACAAAAGCCATGAGTACTCTTTGAAGAAAATATGTCCTGAGAGGCAATAATAAAGTTGTTATTATGTATTCCTTGTATATGATAGATGTTTATTTTGCATGCTATAATTGTATTGATAGGAAACATCAATACATGTGTGTTTAATAAACAAAAAGGGTTCCTAGTTATGCCTCTCTTTAAGACTAGCTCGTTGATTAACAAGATGATCAAGGTTTCCTGATCATGGACATTGGATGTTGTTAATAACGAGGTCACAACATTTGTGAAATGATGTGATGAACATTCATCCGAAGTATAGCATTACAATCAAGTCATTATGTTTACATTGCTATAACATCATACGAAGTAATCTTTATCCTTAGACCATGAGATCATGTTAATTGCTAACACGGAAGAGTATCTTGATAACATCAAACGTCACACCGTAACAGGGTGATTATAAAGGTGGGTTCAGTGCTACGAAGGTGTTATGTTGAGGCTCATGGATCAAGATTGGAATTTGTCAATCCCGATGACGGATAGATATACTATGGGCCCTCTCGGTGATATCACATTAAGATAGCTTGCAAGCAAGTGATGTGATCACTAGAATGTTATATGACGGGAACAAGAAAAGAGTGCATGTCGGTAACGAGATCAAACTAGGTATTTGGATAGCGATGATCGAATCTCGGACATGTATTATATCATGAGACAAAGGTATTAAGTTACTAGAGTTAAAGGTTCTCACGATCATAAAAGTCATCGTTGAATGTGCAGGAGTCAGTATGGATCTCTAGGTCCCGCTTCTAATTATTGATCTGAGAGGAGTCTCAATCATGTCTACAATTATTCGCGAACCGTATGGTGACACACTTAAGGGTTTCCAGACACCATTTAGGAGCACATATGTTTCAGACAAAAGGTTTGCAAAGCGTAGGAAATGTTTCGATAGAAACAGGAATTGTTTCGATAGAAACCGGAATTGTTTCGGGTGAAATTGCATAAAGTGGTTCTGCATGTGATATTGAAATGTTGCAAGGGGTTTTATGTGAATGTTTGTTAATTAAAGTAATTAACAAAATTCTGAATAAAATAAATAAAAGAGTTTTATTAAATTGAGAGTTGCATTTAATTTGGTGGAAATTAAATACATGTGAGTGGGATTTTGGGTGGAGGCCATGTTTATGTGAGTGGAGGTTCACCACATGCATGAAAGAGGGGAGGAGTCTCCCTCCCTCATGCGCCGGCTATGGGAGGGGAGGGGTCTCCCTCCCTCCTATATAAAGCCCCCCTCTCCCCTCTCACAAACCACACCTCCTCGTGAAGGATCTCTCTCCCCCTCTAGATATTCCCCCATAGTCTCGGATTAGCGAGATACATGTTCCCGATGGCCTTGCGTCTGGAAGAAGTTGCTGCTTCCGCTGATTCGCTGGAGCAAGGAGGTGGAGGTTGTTCGGTGGCTTGAATGTTTGTGCGAGGACAGATGCGCTGCTAATTTGTGGCGCTCGGACTTCCACACGATCTTGAGATCGGCAAGCGTACGACTACATCAACCACGAGTTCCTACTCATTAACAAAACTCGTGTTCTTTGAGGGTAAGTTCTCCATGGATGTATGTCCACCCGTTGCTCTGTATCTAGTAGATAGATCTTGGCATATAGTTCTCATCGTAGGAAAATATTTGTTTTCTATGCTGCGGACCCAACAGTGGTATCAGAACCTGATCTATGCGTAGGTGCTTTGCACGGGTAGTACACATATGTTTATATATGGGCGATGATAATCATGTTATTGCATCTTCTATGTATTTTGGATATTGGTGGCATAGTGGAATGAAGCGGCCCGGACCAACCTTACATGTCATCGTACATGAGACCGGTTCCACGACTGACATGCAACTAGTTTTGCATAAGTGGCTAGCGGGTGTCTGTCTCTCCTACTATAGTCAATATATGATTTACAACGAGTTGCTAATAACTTGGTTATCCTCCTTGTGGTTCATGTTCGTAGGTAAGACCGGTTCTATCTCCGAAAGCCCTAAGCCACGTAAAACTTGCAATTGATAAATTAGAGGCGTCTAGTTTAGATCGTTGCTGGGCTAGTGTCTTGATATGGTATTGTTGTAAGTAGATGTATGATAGATACTCTTACAACACACTTAACGTGTAAGTTCCATAGACCTTGGTCTTACACACAAAGGAATGATAGAGATCATACCACGATGCAAATGATAGAGATCAAATGCATGGACCATATCATCTCACTTTACACATTAGATGTTAGCATCTTATACTGCAAGCTTGGCGCTTTTGGTAGCATTGTAAGATGATCCCTCATTTAGATATCAAGATAAAATGTGTTCTTCCTTCAGTATGCACCATTCTATGGATCGTGTTTCGAGACATCACGTGATGATCGGGTGTACTCGACTCCGTGCTTTCATACAACGGGTGTAAGACAGTTTTACACACACGGAATACTAAGGTTCTTACTTGACGAGCCTAGCATGTACAGACATGGCCTCGGAACATGGACCGAAAGGTTAAGCATGAGTCATATAGTTAATATGATGCCCATATTGATGCTCGCCTTTGAAGTTACACCGACTCACGTGATGATCAGACTTGGTGTAGTGGATTTGGTTCATGTAATCACAAAAAGGGACACGAGGGATGTCATTTTTGAGTGGGAGTTCATTAGTAATTTGGATTAGTTGAACTCAATCTATCATAAACGTAGTCTAAATAAACTTTACAAATTCTGTTGTAGATGGCACCACCTGCTTTTAATTTCAATGTGTTCATGGAGAAAGAGAAGCTTGTTGCGAATGGTAGCAACTTCACCAACTGGGCTATGAATTTTAGGATTCTCCTCACTGCTGCACAAAAGCAATATGTGCTAGAGGCGCCGCTAGGCCCCCCCAGCTCCTGATGCCCCTGACAAGGAAAATAATGTCTATATAACTCGTCAGGAGGACCACAACTTAGTTCATTGCGGCATACTGTATGGGCTAGAGCCAGAACTTCGAAAGTGTTTCGAAAATGGCAATGCCTTTGATACCATGGGAGAATTGAAAATGATTTTCGATACCCATGCTACCGTAGAGAGTTATAATGCTTCTGAAAATTTCTTTAGCTGCATGATGGAAGAGAACAGCTCCGTTAGTGAGCACTACTCAAAATGTCTGGGTATGTCGATAAGCTTGTGTCCTTGGGAATAACGATTCCCATTGACTTAGGGATACATCATGTTCTCCAATCTCTGCCACCTAGCTACAAGAGCTTCATGATGAACTATAATATGCAGGGCATGAAGAAGTCTCTTCCCGAGCTTCTGTCAATGCTTAAGACTGCAGAAGTGGAGATTAGGAAAGAACATCAAGTGTTGATGATCAATAAGACCAACGATTTCAAGAAGGACAAGAAAGGCAAGCAGAAGGGAAAGAAGGGTGGAAAATCTGTTGCCACACCTGAAAAGAAACCTCGAGCTGGCCCTAAGTCTGATACTAAGTGCTACTATTGCAAGGGGACTGGCCATTGGAAGCACAACTTCCCCAAGTATTTGGCGGACAAGAAGGCCGGCAAGGCAAACAAAGGTATATGTGATATACATGTTATTGATGTGTACTTGACTAGTACTCGCAGTAGCACCTGGGTATTTGATACGGGATCGGTTGCTAATATATGTAACTCGATATAGGGGCTGCGGAACAAGCGAAAGCTAGCAAGGGATGAGGTCACGATGCGGGTTGGAAATGGATCAAGAGTTGATGTGATCGCCGTCGGAACGCTACCTCTCCATATGCCGTCGGGATTAGTGATAAATCTAAATAATTGTTATTTTGTGCATGCACTGAGCATGAACATTGTATCCAGATCGTGTTTGATGCGAAGTGGTTATTCCTTTAAATCTGAAAAGAACGGTTGTTCAATTTATATGGATAATATCTTTTATGGTCATGCACCTGTGTTGAATGGTTTATTTCTATTGGATCTCGATATTAGTATTATGCATAATCATTGTGTTAATGCTAAAAGGGTTAAACTTGATGATGATATATCTACATATATGTGGCACTGCCGTCTAGGTCATATTAGCGTTAAACGCATGAAGAAACTCCATTCTGATGGACTTTTGGAATCACTTGATTTTGAATCATTTGATACACGTGAGCCATGCCTTATGGGCAAGATGACTAGAACGCTGTTTTCCGGTTCAATGGAACGGGCGACAAATTTATTGGAAATCATACATACTGATGTGTGTGGACCAATGAGTGTGTCGGCGCGAGGTGGATATCGTTATTTTGTTACTTCCACAGATGATTTGAGTAGATATGGGTACATCTATTTGATGAAACATAAGTCTAAAACTTTTGAAAAGTTTAAGGAATTTCAGAATAAAGTGGAAAATCATCGTAACAGAAAGATCAAATTTCTACGGTCCGACCGTGGAGGAGAGTATCTTAGTTACGAGTTTAGCACACATATGAAAAATTGTGGAATAGTTTCACAACTTACGCCTGCCAGAACACCACAACGTAATGTTGGGTCAGAACGTCGTAATCGTACTTTATTGGATATGGTTTGATCTATGATGTCTCTGACTGACTTGCCACTATCATTTTGGGGTTATGCACTGGAAACCGCTGCATTCACTTTAAATCGGGCACCATCTAAATCCGTTGAAATGACACCGTATGAATTATGGTTTGGAGACAAACCTAAACTTTCATTTCTTAAAGTTTGGGGATGCAATGTTTATGTGAAGAAACTTCATCCAGATAAACTCGAACCCAAAGCGGAAAATTGCGTCTTCATAGGATACCCTAAGGAAACGATTGGGTATACCTTCTATCACAGATCTGCGGGCAAGGTTTTTGTTGCCAAGAATGGATCCTTTCTTGAGAAGGAGTTTCTCACGAAAGGTGTGAGTAGTCGAAAGGTAGAACTCGAAGAGGTTATTGAACCTTCTCTTCATGAAATGGCGAGTAGCGCAGCTCCGGAAGTTGTTTCGCAGTTGACTTCACCTAATGAAGAGAGAGCTAATGATATTGATCATGAAACTCCAAAAGAGGACACTACCGAAGCTCGCAGGTCAAGCAGGACACGTGCAGCTCCTGAACTATATGGCAATCCTGTTATGAATTTCATGATTGATGAAATAGATGATCCTATGACGTATGAAGAAGCGATGATGAGCCCGGATTCCAACAAATGGCTAGAAGCCATGAAATCCAAGATGGAATCCATGTACGAAAACCAGGTTTGGACCATGGTGGACTTACCTCACGATCGAAAGGCCGTTGAGAATAAATGGATTTTCAAAAGAAAAATTGATGCTGATGGTAATGTGACCATCTATAAGGCTTAACTTGTCGCAAAGGGGTTTCGACAAATTCAAGGAGTTGAGTACGATGAGACATTCTCTCCCGTAGCGATGCTAAAGTCAGTTGGGATTATGTTAGCAATTGCTGCATATTTCGATTATGAAATATGGCAGATGGATGTCAAAACTGCGTTCCTCAATGGTAATATTGAATAAGAGTTGTATATGATACAACCTAAGGGTTTTTCGATCCTAAGGATGCTGATAAGGTATGCAAATTTCAGCGATCCATCTATGGACTGAAGCAAGCATCCCGGAGTTGGAATCTCCGCTTTGATGAGGTGATCAAAGAGTTTGGATTTGTCCAAACTTATGGAGAGGCTTGTATTTACAAGAAAGTGAGTGGGAGCAATGTGGCATTTCTGATATTATATGTGGATGACATATTATTGATTGGAAATGATATAGATCTTTTAAACAGTGTTAAAAGTTATCTAAACAGCAAATTTTCGATGAAAGACCTTGGTGAAGCTTCATATATATTAGGCATTAAAATCTATAGAGATAGATCAAGACGCCTAATTAGGCTATCACAGAGTACATACCTTGATAAGATATTAAAGAAGTTTAATATGGACGGAAGTAAGAAGGGGTTCTTACCTATGTTGCAAGGCAAGACATTGAGTAAGATTCAAAGTCCGGCTACGACGGAAGAAAGAGAGATAATGGATAAGATCCCCTATGCCTCAGCTAGAGGCTCTATAATGTACGCCATGCTATGTACAAGACCGGATGTGGCACATGCTATTAGTTTGACTAGTAGGTACCAATTTGATCCAGGCTCGGAACACTAGATAGCGGTCAAGAATATCCTTAAGTACTTGAGAAGAACTAAGGATATGTTTCTTGTATACGGAGGTGAAGAAGATCTAGTCGCTAAGTGTTATGTTGATGCTAGCTTTGACACCGATCTGGATGACTCTAAGTCTCAATCCGGATACGTATTTATCTTGAACAGAGCAACAGTTAGTTGGAGGAGTTCCAAACAGCCTGTGGTGGCTGGATCAACGACGAAGGCGGAATATGTTGCTGCTTCAGAAGTGGCGCAGGAAGCGGTTTGGATGAAGGAGTTCATAACAGAACTAGGTGTGGTTCCTAGTGCATTGGACCCAATGGTGATCTATTGTGACAACAATGGAGCCATAGCCAACGCCAAGGAACCAAGGTCTCACAAGAATTCCAAGCATATTAAGCGCCGGTTTCACTCCATCCGCGAGCATGTCAAGGATGGGGATATAAGGATTTGTAAAGTGCACACGGACCTGAATGTAGCAGATCCGTTGACTAAAGTTCTCCCTAGGGAAAAACATGATCAACACCAAAACTCCATGGGTGTTAGATTTATCAATATGTAAACTAGATTATTGTATCTAGTGCAAGTGGGAGACTGAAGGAAATATGCCCTGAGAGGCAATAATAAAGTTGTTATTATGTATTCCTTGTATATGATAGATGTTTATTTTGCATGATATAATTGTATTGATAGGAAACGTCAATACATGTGTGTTTAATAAACAAAAAGGGTTCCTAGTTATGCCTCTCTTTAAGACTAGCTCGTTGATTAACAAGATGATCAAGGTTTCCTGATCATAGACATTGGATGTTGTTAATAACAAGGTCACAACATTTGTGAAATGATGTGATGAACATTCATCCGAAGTATAGAATTACGATCAAGTCATTATGTTTACATTGCTATAACATCATACGAAGTAATCTTTATCCTTAGACCATGAGATCATGTTAATTGCTAACATCGAAAGAGTATCTTGATAACATCAAACGTCACACCGTAACAGGGTGATTATAAAGGTGGGTTCAGTGCTACGAAGGTATTATGTTGAGGCTCATAGATCAAGAGTGGAATTTGTCAATCCCGATGACGGATAGATATACTCTGGGCCCTCTCGGTGATATCACATTAAGATAGCTTGCAAGCAAGTGATGTGATCACTAGAATGTTATATCACAAGAACGAGAAAAGAGTGCATGTCGGTAACGAGATCAAACTAGGTATTTGGATACTGATGATCGAATCTCGAACATGTATTATATCATGATACAAAGGGATTAAGTTACTAGCGTTAAAGGTTCTCATGATCACAGAAGTCATCGTTGAATGTGCAGGAGTCAGTATGGATCTCCAGGTCCTGCTTCTGATTATTGATCTGAGAGGAGTCTCAATCATGTCTGCATTATTCGCGAACCGTAGGGTGACACACTTAAGGGTTGCCAGACACCATTTAGGAGAACATATGTTTCAGACAAAAGGTTTGCAAAGCGCAGGAAATGTTTCGATAGAAACTGAAATTGTTTTGGGTGAAATTGCGGAAAGTGGTTCTGCATGTGATATTTAAATATTGCAAGGGGTTTTATGTGAATGTTTTTTAATTAAAGTAATTAATAAAATTTTGAATAAAATAAATAAAAGAGTTTTATTAAATTGAGAGTTGCATTTAATTTGGTGGAAATTAAATACATGTGAGTGGGATTTTGGGTGGAGGCCATGTTTATGTGAGTGGAGGTTCACCACATGAATGAAGGAGGGGAGGAGTCCCCCCCTCATGCGCCGGCTATGGGAGGGGAGAGGTATCCCTCCCTCATGTATAAAGCCTCCCTCTCCCCTCTCACAAACCACACCTCCTTGTGAAGGATCTCTCTCCCCCTCTAGATATTCCCCCATGGTCTCGGATTAGCGAGATACATGTTCCCGGTGGCCTTGCGTCTGGAAGGAGTTGCTGCTTCCGCTGATTCGCTGGAGCGAGGAGGTGGAGGTTGTCCGGTGGCTTGAACGTGTGTGCGAGGACGGATGCGCTGCTGATTTGCGGTGCTCGGACTTCCACACGATCTTGAGATCGGCAAGCGTACGACTACATCAACCACGAGTTCCTACTCGTTAACAAAACTCGTTGTCTTCGAGGGTAAGTTCTCCATGGATGTATGTCCACCCGTTGCTCCGTATCTAGTAGATAGATCTTGGCGTATAGTTCTCATCATAGGAAATTTTTTGTTTTCTATGCTGCGGACCCAACACTCTTTAAGTACTCGCAAACTACCACTAACAAGTAGTATAGTTCTAGTATGAAAAGCTAACTCTAAGTTTATTTGTAAAGTTAAGTTTGAAACCTAAGCTGAGTTCAGAAACAAAGAAAGATAAAAGAAGTTTGAAAACACTCAAGTGGGAACTTAATCATCACAGTCACAACTCTGTGTTGGTCAAGTCATGTCACAATTCATTTCATAAGTTGTTTTGAAAACATCTGACAACGGAACAGTATGGCCACTCCAACTGTCCATAACTGCAGACGCGGCTATTCGAATAGTTTGACACTCTGTAGAGGTGGTACACTTTCACCACAAGATTTGATACATCTGTCAGGGACAACCTTGAATCATCATACTTAGTATGCAGATAATCAAACATAACCTTTCCTTTACACACCCTAGTATAAGCACCTCTCCTATGAGCATGGCCTCCGAACCATGACCATTTGTCATCTTGGGCACTACATAGGTGGACAACATGGAGAGGTAACCTCAGCTCAAACCTCTCCCGCGAGGGAACTAATACTAATGCATATAAACTTCCGGCTAAGCCTTACCCAATTCCGGTATTGTGGTTGTATGGTAAAATTGGAATGGTATCGCATCCGAACCCAACCATCAGTTTTGTAAAAGGGCTAAGGCTCATGTCTCAACATTTTCATCATCATAAACCATTTGTGTTTCTCAACACATGTCAAAAAATCTCAATAGAATGACTCATCATTCCAAGGTTTTCACAAGTCATTTTCACCAAGTATTCCCATATAAAGTGAAATCAAATTTTGGGTTTTGTTCCAACTACTAAGTTAAGAGTGTTCACTAATGTGGGATGCCAATGTCAATCTCATGCCATAGAATGACATCTAAGTCTAACTAGATAGGTCAAGTTTTATACTCTTTATGCTACCTTCAAACAAGTAAAGGACTTTGGTAAAGTAAAGGAAGTAAAGCTTGTAAATAAGACTTGGAATAGATATAAGTCAAAGTGGTATAACCAAAGCATGCCTAATTCCTTTGCTTAGGTTATCTAGATTGCAAGGGTTAGCTTGCATTGTTAATGATGGCTTGCTAGTATAATACTTGCAAGTGTTAGCTTGCCTTGGGTAGAGCAGTGGTTGAAGTTTTCTTCCTCCTCCTCTTGGTAGAACTCCTCCTTCTCGAAAGCTTGGTCGGTACTATCATCTATAAATACATACGAAATACACAATCACCAAACAATACTTAACTAGTCTACTTAGCACACTAAGGCACCCATTTGATGATCTAGTATCATCACCAACATCACAAGGTTTAATGAACTAGCTTCATTCCTTTTATTTGAGAAAAGCAATTTCTACTCATTGAAATTAACTAAGATTTAATATTCTCCATTTAAAATATGGGATCATGTGAACACATGTCATCACTACATATTCTAACATATGGGAATGTGATTTAAGGGTTGGATCACATTTTAATAAGTTTAATCACTGCATGTAAACCTTAATATTATTACATATTCAGATAGGTATGGTTAAATGTGATTTTTGAGAGTTGGAATCAACTCAAATTCTATTATGGTTGATTTTAGAAAAAAAATTGAATGTGCAAATGCCTCTGTCTTGTTATTTTTACTAGGAGCGATCTCTGACTCTAAATGCATTAAATCCAACGGGCTTGGATAGATCTTTTTAGAAGCTTTCCAACAAAATTGGAATCACTCAATTTGGTTCAGTAAATCTTCCTGAATTGATTTTTTTAAACTAAGGGACGGAACTAGCTTTGAATTAAAATAGCAAAACCTATTTTTGAATCTACGGGCTTAGGCGGGAAACTAAATGGGCCGGCCGAGTGGTGCTCCGCGGCGCAGAGGGCTGCTGACACTGGGGTCCCGCCAGTTAGTGACTCTTTAAACGCGAAGCGGTATGGGACGATCTGGGCGCTATGATTAAAACATAGTTCAACGGTCCACAGTCGTCGTCGACGACGGACTCATCGCCGGCAAGACCAAACCCTAAACGGCCGGGGACGTACCAGGGCTCCAGCTAGTGCGGCGAGGCGGGTGATCAAACTAGACGGTGACGGCGAGCTTAGGCGAAGTCGCGGCAGGGGCTGAGGTGGACGAAATCAACGGCAACGTCTCCTCCTATGCAGCGGCCTCCTCCGGTGCAATTCCGGCGAATGGCGGCTCGAGCGGCTCCGGCGAGAGAGGGGAAATGGTCAGTGGAGAGAGGGGAGTGGAATGGTGTGAAGAGATGGTGTTAGGGAGGCCTGCTTATGTAGGCTCGACGGTGAGACTGAGGCATGGGCGCGGCTCGTCGGTGACGGCAAAATAGGGGGCTACCAGCGTGGAGAGGTAGGCAGACGGTGGGCGGTCTGCTGGCGGTCAGCTACGGCGCAATGGCGCGGCTAGGGGCGGTGCCTAACTGTCGGGGCTTCACGCACTCTTGGGGACGAAGGCGGTGCTCGACGGCGATCATGGCGACTGTGGGTCGCGCAGCGGTGCACGGCCATGTCTGGTGGGTTGCTGGGGTCGAGGCGAAGCGGTGTGCGCGATATAGTGTAAAGGCGTGGTCTGCTGCATGCTGGCGGCGATCGCGCTCTGGCGCGCTCTGGCTGCGAGCAGAGAGAAAGGGCGGCGCGGTGCTGAGTTGGTCCAGGGGCTGGGGTTGATCGAGGGGTGGACCGTGGGTGGCGGTAGGGTTGGGTGGAGCTAGTGGGCACGCTGGAATGGCGTGGCTCGGTCTCTGCCATGCTGCCCACGTTCAGCGGCGGTGACCTCATTTGGGCGGCGCTACACTAGCGCTGCGGGGAAGGGGGGTGCTGGTCTGGGCTTGGTTAGATGCTAGGGGGACATGGGAGTGCAGAGAGGGTTGAGAGGGGGACAAGGGCTTAACTAGCAACAGTAATAGTTAGGCCACTTTTTATCTGCCTGCCAGGTGTTCGACACAATGGCCGCATGAAGAAAATATTTGAATTTTTGGGAGATTTTTGGTGGAGTGATTCATCTTATGATTAAGCATCTAGGTTTGCTTGGGATTTAAAAAATGGAGTTCATTTGAGTGGTTTTTGAATAAGTGTGATCTATGCATATGAACTACATTCAATTTTCAAATGTCATTTAAATTTAGCGTTTGAAAGTTTTTGGGATGAAACAAAGTGGGCCTTGGCACATCACTATTTGTACTAGCAAGGGGTGCAAAGAACCACAATTGTTTCTGCTAAGATTTGAGTTCTAGGAATAGCCAAAGTAGGCTATGTGATTAAAATGGCAAAAGTGACCATTGGTTTAATTAATTCTTTTTGATTTCTTTTTCTTTGGGATTTGTTTGGGAATGATCTAGATGATGTTTAATTCACCTTAGAATCATTTTACAATCAATAGATCACTCAAACATGGCATTTCAAACAACTCCTATTTTAAATGCATAGACATATGAATGCTTAAAGATTTTTAAATAGAAAAAGTTTTTGTTAACCTTAAATTGGGTGGATTGGATCTTGATCACTTGGATTAGAGTTTTGGGATGTTACAAACCTTCCCCCCTTAAACAAAATCTCGTCCCGAGATTTAAGAAAGAAAACTAGGAACTAAAGAGATCTGGGAACTCAGTCCTAATGTAATCCTCTCGCTCCCAGGTGGCTTCTTCGGTATGGTTGCTCCATTGAATCTTGTGAAATTTGATACTCCTGGTCCTGGTGGTTCTGTAGGCTTCCTCCAAGATACGTATGGGCACTTCACGATACGTCAGGTCCTTGTTGATATCAACAACTCGGTGATCGATATTCTTGAAAACTTCGGTCTTCTTCGGCACTTCTAAGCATTTGCGAAGTAACAAGATATGGAACACATTGTGGATGGCAGACATCTCTTCAGGCAGTTCCAGTTGATAAGATACTTCTCCTTGGTGATTCAGAATCTTGAAAGGCCCGATATATCTGGGGGCTAACTTTCCTTTCAGACTAAAACGTTGGGTTCCGTTCAATGGTAAAACCTTGAGATATACAAAATCTCCGACATTGAAAGTCAGATCTCTCCTTCTCTTGTCACCATAACTCTTCTGTCTGGATTGGGCGGTCTTGAGGTGCTCATGGACCTTGTGAACCTTCTCTTCGCCTTCTCGGAGAATGTCGAGTCCAAAAATCTGACTCTCTCCTACTTGCGACCAATTCAAAGGGGTGCGACACTTTCTTCTGTATAGGAACTCAAATGGTGCCATTTGCAAACTGGCTTGATAACTGTTGTTATATGAGAATTCCGCGAAAGGCAAACAATCTTCCCATTTTGATCCATACTCCAAAACACACGCTCTCAACATATCTTCTAAGATCTGGTTGACTCTTTCAGTCTGTCCGTCAGTTTGTGGGTGATAAGCGGTGCTGAAGTTCAACTTGGTTCCTAATCCTTCCTGGACTTTCTGCCAAAATCTCGAGGTAAATTGGGTTCCCCGATCTGATACTATGGTCTTGGGGGTTCCATGCAGACTAACAATTCTAGCAATGTACAACTCCGCTAGCTTCGAACACTGGTAGGTTGTCTTGACAGGTATAAAGTGAGCTACCTTGGACAGTCTATCAACGATGACCCATATTGAGTCATTTCCCCTACTCGAAGTAGGCAATCCGGTGATAAAGTCCATTCCGACAGAATCCCAGTTCCATTCCGGAATCTACAAAGGTTGCAATAGTCCTGCAGGCCTCTGATGTTATGCTTTGACTCTCTGACAGATAACACACTTGGCGATGTAGCTTCCGATTTCTCTCTTCATCTTGTGCCACCAAAATTGCTCTTTCAAATCTTGATACATCTCCGTTCCTCCGGGGTGGATAGAATAAAGAGTATCATGAGCTTCTTGCATGATAACTTGCTTCAGCTCCAAATCTGCTGGCACACAGATACGACATTTGTACTACAGAACTCCTTCTTCGTCTTCGGTGAATCCAGGTACCTTTCCTGTACCAATACGATGTTTGATTCCGTTGATACTTTCATTTCCCTCCTGGGCTTCCTTGATTTGGCTAATCAAAGTGGGTTGAAGTTCAATGCTAGTTAAGAATCCTTTGCTAACTAGTTCAGTCCGGAACTGCTCCAACTCCTCATACAAACTTGGTTGCTTCTCCTTGATCATGGTGTTTAGCCTACATGGCAATCTGCTAAGAGCATCCTCTACCACTTTGGCTTTGCCGGGGTGATAGTGATTGTCAAGGTCATAATCCTTGATTAACTCTATCCATCTCCTTTGCCTCATATTCAGCTCCTTCTGAGTGAAAATATACTTCAAGCTTTTGTGATCCGAGTAAATCTCACAGCGATTACCCATAAGATAATGACGCCATGTCTTCAATGCCAAAACTATGGCTGCTAACTCAAGATCATGGGTCGGATAGTTCTGCTCGTGCTGCTTCAGTTGTCGAGACAGATAAGCGATGACTTTGCCTTCTTGCATCAATACACATCCGAGACCAATCTTGGATGCATCACAATACAGATCAAACGGCTTCTTGATATCTGGCATGATCAATATTGGGGCTGAAATCAATCTCTTCTTCAGCTCCTAGAACTGGCTTCACATTTGTCGGTCCATTCAAACTTCTTGTCCTTCCTCAACAATTGGGTCATGGGTCTTGCTATTCTCGAGAATCCTTCGACGAACTTGCGGTAGTATCCCGCTAATCTGAGGAATGCACGGACTTGGGTTTGAGTAGTTAGGGCTTCCCATTCTTCGACATCCTTGATCTTGGCGGGATCAACAGTGACTCCTTCGACAGACACAATATGTCCTAGAAATCCTACTTCTTTGAGCCAAAACTCACACTTGCTGAACTTGGCATACAACCGATGCTCTCTAAGGGTTTCAAGGATGATTCTCAGATGTTGCTCATGCTCTTCTTCTGACTTGGAGTAGATAAGGATATCGTTGATAAACACAACGACAAACTTATCCATAAAATTCATAAAGATCTTATTCATGAGATTCATGAAATAAGTAGGGGCATTGGTTAATCCAAAAGACATAACCGTATACTCGTACAAACCATAGCGAGTAGTAAAGGTGGTCTTCGGAATATCCGTTGCACGAATCTTAAGTTGGTGATAACCAGTCCTAAGATCGATCTTAGAGAATACATTTGCTCCAGTCAACTGATCAAATAGATCCTCTATCTTTGGCAATGGGTACTTGTTTTTGATGGTGACATCATTCAGCTTTCTGTAATCGGTGCACAAACAGTTGCCTCCATCTTTCTTGTCGACGAATAACACTGGCGATCTCCATGGCAATGCGCTTGGTTGAATCAAGCCTGTTGCCAACATAGCATCCAACTGCTTCTTCAATTCTACTAACTCTGAGGGGTTCATGCTATAGGGTCTCTGGGCTATGGGTCCGGTTCCGGGGATTAGTTCAATAATGAACTCAATATCCCGATCCGGGGGCATACCGGGCAATTCATCTGGGAATACATCAGGGTATTCACAGACTACTCTGACTTGGTCAAAAGTGGGTAGGGCTAGACTCTTGTTGCACTTGAATTGGTGGGGCAAGGTTTCAGATATATGCTCTACTGTTACTCTAGAGCTACTGGTCATGGTGATGGCTTTCTTAGCACAGCCTATCAGTCCTTTATGCTTTGACATCCAATCCATTCCTAGTACTACTTCCAAACCTTTGGTTCCAGGTACTATTAGGTTGGCATAAAAATCTATCCCATGTATTCTGATAGGCACAGCTTTGCAATTTTTTCTAGCTTTTGTAGTTGAACCGGGGATTAGAACTATCATGACATGCTTCAGGTTGGTTGGGTGAATCTTACTAGTGCATGCAAATTCTTTGGTGACAAATGAGTGCGATGCTCCCAAATCAAACAATACTCTTGCTAAAACTGAGTTAACAGAAAACATACCCGGCACTACAGCTGGCGCTTCTTGGGCTTCTTCGGCATTCATGTGGAAGAGACGGCTGTTGCGGTTGTGAGGGTTCCCTGGGGCAAATCTTCTTCCTGGTTGAACACGACGCTGCTGTTGAGCAGGGGCATTCACATTGGCAGTGGCGGCAATCTTCTTGGGGCACTCATTGGAATAGTGACCCTTCACTCCACACTCGAACCAAGTGATCTGAGACTTGTCTTTCGCCGCCATGGGCACAACATTGCTTCCACTTCAGGGTGCAATGTTGTTATTTTTGTTGTTATTGTTGTTTCTCTTGGGAGGGGCACGGTTGACGTTGCTGGTGTTATCGGAGTGATTGTTGTTTCCTCCAAACTTCACATTTCCTCCACTGCGGTTTGGGTAGCTTGGGCGGGACATTGGGGGTCAGTTGTTTCTTGGTGCATACCCTGCAGACGGGTTGGGACGGTACTTCTGGTGACTGTTGGATCCAGCTTGGTGCATCATACGACGTTTGTGGTTGTCGTTTGCCTGGTTGAGCTTCCCTTCCATCTGAATGGCAGAGTCGACTAGTTCTTTGAGATCCTCGAAGCGGATGTTGACGAGGACAGTCTGTATCTCATCATGCAGTTAGTTCAGGAATCTCTCCTTCTTCTTGGCCTCCGTGTTGATCTCATCAGGTGCATACCTGGCAAGGGACCTGAATCTATCACGGTACTCCACTACAGTTATTCTGCCTTGCTTCAACTCTCGGAATTCATCCCTCATTCTGGTGACTAGACCCTACGGCATGTGGGTGCGTCTGAACTTGATTTTGAAGGCTTCCCGGGTCATCACTTGACCATGGTTCATTGTGCGGATACTGTTCCACCATGCTCTTGCGTCTCCTGCCAAATAGTGGGTGGCAAAAAGAACTTTCTCGTTGGCATCCACTCCTGCTACTTCTAAGTTGTTCTCCATTGTCTGCAACCAGTCATCAGCATCCAATGGGTTCTCTGAGGTACTAAAGGTTGGGGGATTTGTATTCTGGAAGTTCTTGAGTTTGGATCCATGATGATCCTGATTTCCATGGTTCTAGTTGTTGAGAGCCATCTGGGCAATCTGTTGCAGTGTTGCTCGATTAGCTTGGCGCTCTGTCCTGCTTGCTTCCCGGTCTACAATGACATTCTGCAGGATCTTCAGCATTGGGTCTTGTGATGAGCTACTCCCTCCTTGGTTTCCACGAGTCATCTGAAGATTGAGATAGATACAGGGGTAAGAGGGAAAGTTCTAAGGTTCATGGTTTTGATTTCAAAGCTAAAAATTTGAGTTGGACTCAGGTTTTTGCAACTAACTTCTTTTCATTCCTTCAAACAAGGCACACGATACAAACACACACACACCACAACATCAAATGGAAAACATATGGTTTTAAGAACCATTCTGTAGGCTACGATACAATGGAACCGATACATCTCATGCTACGACAGTGCTCTAGTGCATCTACTCATCATTTATGAAGTCGGAGTCGTCATCATCGGTGTAGAAGTCCACGGCATCTTCCTCCAGAAAGTCATCATCATTTCTAAGATAGGAGTCAATAACCCCTTGGATGTCTTCACCTTCCTCTTCTTCTTTCTTTACGGCAAGCTGAGCTTCTTTCTCCTTGATGGTCTTCTCGAGGTCGGCCACTTTCTTGCAAAGACGGGCGATGGTGCGATCCTTCTTGGCACGCTGACGCCAAAGAGACTAACGATCCTGGACGAGCAGTGAGAAATTCTGGGCCTTTTGGGCTACAATGGCGAGGTTGTTGTTGGCTAGATCCCTTGCATTATCCAACTCCTTCTGGCGGTCGTACAGTAGGAAGTCGAGGTTCTCCACTTGACGCTTCAGTATTGGGTGACTTGGCATCTCTAGCGGCAATCCCATGGAATCACGCCTTGCATAGTGAACAAAGCGGGTTCCTTGGATGAGGTTGACACTGAGGGCACACAGACGTGCGAGAGCTTCATGCATTGCCCTGGCTAATCCATCTAGCCAGTTGTTCTCCCTCACCGAGAACTAAATCCTCCCAGATACTGGTGCTTCTATTTTTCCTCGAAGATCAGTAGTCACAAGCCATTGCAAATCTCCTCCTGGTGGACCCGGGAGTTGAGCTCCAAGGAATTCCAGATGAGGACGCTCCAAGAACTCAGACAGTACATCCAAATCCCTCTTGAAGATCAGTTGGCCTTCGTTGCCCAACTGGTAGAACTTGCTGTATTAGGCTTCCATCTGTAAGAATTTAGGATGAGAAAGTTAGTGAAGTGATCAAATGTGTCAAATTTTTATGTAGTAATGTAAGAATTTGGAGGAACATGAATTTTTTTTTGAAAGAAAGAATTCCCAAGGGTAAGAGAGGAAATCGTTTTCATAAGTACTCACTTTGGTTTTGAAACTAAGTTTTTGTTTGGATGTCCATTCTAACTAGGGTCTCCTATGGTCAGGATGGCTCTGATACCAACTTGTTAACACCCTGATTTTTAATCCCATGTGCCTATTATGCCATACCTCGCAATCCCAAGATTACCATTTTTGCGAGACATAACAGATTTGATATCACAGTACATCATCCATTACAAACCATAAATAAGGTCTTACACAAATAAGGATCTCATGATCCAGTCTTAGTACAATCAAGTAGCAGAATAAATAGCGTAGCGGTGGGGTCCATATTCAGAGTCATAGGCAATGTTGACGATAGAAGATAGTCCTAGTTATCATAGCCGTCCTGCTGTCCTTCATCTTGGTAATCTCCTTCATAGTCTGGCCATAGGAATAGCCAGGGACAAAAGCCATGAGTACTCTTTAAGTACTCGTAAACTACCACTAACAAGTAGTATAGTTCTAGTATGAAAAGCTAACTCTAAGTTTATTTGTAAAGTTAAGTTTGAAACCTAAGCTGAGTTCAGAAACAAAGAAAGATAAAAGAAATTTGAAAACACTTAAGTGGGAACTTAATCATCATAGTCACAACTCTGTGGTGGTCAAGTCATCTCACAATTCATTTCATAAGTTGTTTTGAAAACATCTGACAATGGAACAATATGGCCACTCCAACTATCCATAACCGCGGACGCGACAATTCGAATAGTTTGACACTCTGCAGAGGTGGTACACTTTCACCACAAGATTTGATATATCTGTTAGGGATAACCCTGAATCATCATACTTAGTATGCAGATAATCAAACATAACCTTTCCTTTACACACCCTAGTATAAGCACCTCTCCTATGAGCATGGCCTCCCAACCATGACCATCTATCATCTTGGGCACTGCATAGGTGGACAACATTGAGAGGTAACCTCAGCTCAAACCTCTCCCGCGAGGGAACTAATACTAATGCATATAAACTTCCGGCTAAGCCTTACCCAATTCAGGTATTGTAGTTGAACGCTAAAATTGGAATGGTATCGCATCCGAACCCAACCATCAGTTTTGTAAAAGGGCTAAGGCTCATGTCTCAACATTTTCATCATCATAAACCATTTGTGTTTCTCAACACATGTCAAAACATCTCAATAGAATGACTCATCATTCCAAGGTTTTCACAAGTCATTTTCACCAAGTATTCCCATCTAAAGTGAATTCAAATTTTGGATTTTGTTCCAACTACTAAGTTAAGAGTGTTCACTAATGTGGGATGCTAATGTCAATCTCATGCCATAGAATGACATCTAAGTCTAACTAGAGAGGTCAAGTTTTATACTCTTCATGCTACCTTCAAACAAGTAAAGGACTTTGGTAAAGTAAAGGAAGTAAAGCTTGTAAATAAGACTTGGAATAGATATAAGTCAAAGTGGTATAACCAAAGCATGCCTAATTTCTTTGCTTAGGTTATCTAGATTGCAAGGGTTAGCTTGCATTGTTAATGATGGCTTGCTAGTATAATACTTGCAAGTGTTAGCTTGCCTTGGGTAGAGCAGTGGTTGAAGTTTTCTTCCTCCTCCTCTTGGTAGAACTCCTCCTCCTCGAAAGCTTGATCGGTACTATCGTCTATAAATACATACGGAATACACAATCACCGAACAATACTTAACTAGTCTACTTAGAACACTAAGGCACCCATTTGATGATATAGTATCATCACCAACATCACAAGGTTTAATGAACTAGCTTCATTCTTTTTATTTGCGAAAAGCAATTTCTACTCATTGAAATTAACTAAGATTTAATATTCTCCATTTAAAATATGGTATCATGTGAACACATGTCATCACCACATATTCTAACATATGGGAATGTGATTTAAGGGTTGGATCACATTTTAATAAGTTTAAGTTTAATAATTAATGATTTAAAGTGACTAGAAATGCCTATATAGCATTATTTTGGTACTTGTCCAAAGTCACTGCATGTAAAACTTAATATTATTACATATTCAGATAGGTATGGTTAACTGTGATTTTTGAGAGTTGGAATCAACTCAAATGCTATTATGGTTGATTTTAGAAAAATGTTTGAATGTGCAAATGCTTTTGTCTTGTTATGTTTACTAGGAGAGATCTCTGACTCTAAATGAATTAAATCCAACGGGCTTGGATAGATCTTTTCAGAAGCTTTCTAACAAAATTGGAATCACTCAATTTGGTTGAGTAAATCTTCCTGAATTGATTTTTTTAAACTAAGGGACAGAACTAGGTTTGAATTAAAATAGCAAAACCTATTTTTGAATCTACGGGCTTAGGCGGGAAACTAAATGGGCCAGCCCAGTGGTGCTCTATGGCGCAGAGGGCTGCTAATAGGGGGTCCCGCCTATCAGTGACTCTTTAAACGCGAAGCGGTATAGGACGATCTGGGCGCTACGATTAAAACATAGATCAACGGTCCATAGACGTCGTCGGCGACGGACTCGTCGCCAGCGAGACTGAACCCTAAACGGCCAGTGGGGATCTACTGGGGAAGTACCAGGGCTCCAGCTAGTGCGGCGAGGCGGGCGGTCGAGCTGGACGACAACGGTGAGCTCAGGAGAAGTTGCGGCAGGGGCTGAGGTGGACGAAATCGACGGCAGCGTCTCCTCCTCTTCAGCGGCCTCCTCCGGTGAAATTCCGGCGAACGGCGGCTCGAGCGGCTCCGGCAAGAGAGGGGAAATGGTCAGTGGAGAGAGGGGAGTGGAATGGTGTGAAGAGATGGTGCTGGGGAGGCCTGCTTATATAGGCTCGACAGTGAGACCGATAGGCATGGGCGTGGCTCATCGGTGATGGCGAAATAGGGGGGCTACCGGCATGGTGAGGTAGGCGGACAGTGGGCAGTCTGGTGGCGGTCAGCTACGACACAATGGCGCGGCTAGGGGCAGTGCCTAACTGTCGGGGGCTTCACGCGCTCTGGAGGACAGAGGCGGTGCTCAGCGGCGATCATGGGGACTGTGGGTCGCACGGCGGGGCACGGCCATGTCTGGTGGGTTGATGAGGTCGAGGCGGAGCGGCGTGCGTGATATGGTGTCAAGGCGCGGTCTGCTGCGTGCTGGCGGTGATCGCGCTCTAGCGCGCTTTGGCTGCGAGCAGAGAGAACGGGCGGCGCGGTGCTGAGGTGGTCCAGGGGCTGGGGTTGATTGAGGGGTGGACTATGGGCGGCAGTAGGGTTGGGCGGAGCTAGTGGGCACGCTGGAATGGCGTGGCTCGGTCTCTGGCGTGCTGCCCGCGTTCGGCCGGCGGTGACCTCATTTGGGCGACGCTGCACTGGCGCTGCGGGGAAGGGGGTGCTGGTCTGGGCTTGGTTAGATGCTATTTAAATTTAGTGTTTGAAAGTTTTTGGGATGAAACAAAGTGGGCCTTGGCACATCACTAATTGTACTAGCAAGGGGTGCAAAGAACCACAATTGTTTCTGCTAAGATTTGAGTTCTAGGAATAGCCAAAGTAGGCTATGTGATTAAAAGGGCAAAAGTGACCATTGGTTTAATTAATTATTTTCGATTTCTTTTTCTTTTGGATTTGTTTGGGAATGATCTAGATGATGTTTAATTCACCTTTGTATCATTTTACAATCAATAGATCACTCAAACATGGCATTTCAAACAACTCCTATTTTAAATGCATACACATATGAATGCTTAAAGATTTTTAAATAGAAAAAGTTTTTGTTAACCCTAAATTGGGTGGATTGGATCTTGATCACTTGGATTAGAGTTTTGGGATGTTACACCCTCGTTGGGTATTAACCTCACGTATATGTTTAGTGATGTGTTTGAGGCTATTTGGTTATCCTAGGTCGACTTGTCGTGGCTCGTGGAGCCAGTCGCTTGGCGACCCCAAGGGGTGCTCTGTACTTGGTGTTTTCCCTAAACACGAACAGGGTCGACTAGGCGAGTCCCTGAGCATGGTACTTAACCGTTCGAGTTGTATGCCCAAGGTCGGTAAGGATGTGGTGCGTTGTTTGTAACGCGTCTCTCCTCCTGACTTGGAAAGCCAGTCGCGTGGCGAGTCCAAGGCACTCTCTCATACTTGATGTGTTCCCGAGCCGCGTGAGGGTCATTTTGGACGAGTCCCCGAGTGTGGTACTTAACCGTTCAAGTTTCTTTGTACGAGGATGAGGAGGACAAGGTGCTGTGGGAAGCGCGATCAGTCGTCTTGCCTCGGAGAGCCAGTCGAGCGAGGCGATTCCGATGGTGGCTCTAGTTTTGCATTTTCGTGGACGGTGCAAGGCCTGAATATTTTCAGTGCCTTTGAACCGCACTAATTAGCCATGCCGGTTCCTCTACCAAGGGTTGACTACCGTGGTTAACATTTTTCTAGATGTACGAGTGCAGTTGACACAAAAATGGCGAGTCGACACAATTTTTGCGAACATTGTTTTTATTTTATCATGTGGCAGCCGAGTGCAAGTTTTAGTTCTATGTATAGAACTTTTGGAGGAGATCCATGTTCCATGGTTGCTCAACATCGAGTTGGTCGTCGCCTCTATGTCGATCAGGTAGTAGGCATCGTTGCCTAGGACTCACCCTATGGCGAATGGCCCCTCCCATGAAGGGGACAGCTTGCGCATGCCCTTCTTGTCCCGGATGAGTTGCAGGACAAGGTCGCCCTCCTAGAAAGTGCGAGTCCAGACTCGGCGGTTGTGGTAGCAACGGAGACCTTGCTGGTAGATGGCGGTGCAGGAGCGATCTAGGTCACGAGCTTCATCGAGCAGGTCGACACTATTTTGACGTGCGACCTTGATGTCTTCTTCCATGTAGTGGACGACTCGAGGAAAGCCGTCCTCTAGGTCGGTCGGCATGACGGCTTCGATGTTGTACACCATGAAGAAGGGGGTAAACCCTGTCGATCGGTTGACGGAGGTGCGAATGCCCCATAGCACGGAGGAAAGCTCTTCGACCCAACATCCACGAGTCCGCTCGAGGGGGACCTACAGTCTTGGCTTGAGGCCGTGAAGGATGCTTTGGTTGGCATGCTATGCTTGGCCGTTCAACTTTGGATGAGCGACTGAGGTGAGATCGAGTCGGATGCCATGCTCCTCACAGAAATCAGCCATGGCTCCCTTGGCAAAGTTGGTGCCATTGTCCGTGATAATGTTGTGCGGGTAGCCGTACCGGTAGATCAGCTCACGAAGGAACTTGGTGGCAGTCTTGCCGTCACATTTCTTGATTGGCTTCACCTCTACTCACTTGGTGAATTTGTCGACTGCGACCAAGAGGTGGGTGTAGCCTGATGGAGCAGTTTTGAATCGTCCCACCATGTCGATGCCCCACACGGCGAATGGTCATGTAATGGGGATTGTCTTGAGGGCCAAACCAGGGATGTGTGTCTGGTTGGCGTACTTCTGGCATGTGACGCAGCGCTGGAAAATGTTAATGGCGTCGGCGTGAGCGGTGAGCCAGTAGAAGCCGTGTCGCAAGACTTTGGCGACTTGCGGCCTTGAACCGGCGTGGTGGCTGCAGTCGCTGGCATGAATGTCTTGTGGGATCTTGCGACCCTCTTCTGGTTGCACGCAACGTTGGTACACGCCTGTCACCCTATGCTTGTGGAGCTCACCATTTATGATAACGAAGGACTTGCAGCAGCGCACGATCATCCGTGCCTCAGTATCATCGTTGGGCAGGATCTTGTGCTCGAGGTAGGCAACGTAGGGTGCGGTCTAGTCGCTTGGCTCCGTGATCATGGTGACCAGGGCGGGCTGGGGCTGCAGCGGTATCCCGATGTCGATCTCCTTCAGGGGGAGACCGATGGCTTGTTGATGATGTCGAGGAAGGGTAGCGCTAGCTAAGGAAAAAATTCCATCATACACACAATTCTTCTAATGAGAGGCTGACATGTGGGACCCAACAGTGTGACTAAACGGTAGATGCATCGAGTAGCACTATCAAGTTCAGAACAGGGTAGCGTGAGCGAAGGGAAAAATCCATCATACACATGTTTCTTCTAATGACAGGATGACATGTGGGTCCTAGCAGCCTGATTAAACGGTAGATGCATCGAGCAACACTATCAAGTTCAGAACAGGGTAGTGAGAGCGAAGGAAAAAAATCCGTCATACACACGATTCTTCTAATGAGAGGCTAACATGTGGGACCCAGTAGCCTGATTAAACGGCAGACGCATCGAGCAATGTTATCGAGTTCAAATCAGGGAGGCGTGACCAAAAATTAGGGTCCGCTAGAGACACTAACGTCCGGGACCTACACGCCTCAAACGACTTCGGCGAGTCAACATCACGCGAAGAACCAAAAATCTTGCTTCTTCCACGCGTTGGCCGAGCTTCCTCCATGTTTTAGCGGTTTTGTCATAGTAGAGGGCCGCGAAACTGGAAAATAATGTTTTCCATCAGCCACGGTCGAGCCGAGAATTTTTTTGCGGAAGACACGCCTTCTACGACAACTGACGGGCCAAGTCGTTGGGGATGGACACTTTTCTTGTAGTGCTACCTCCCTTAGTGCCCCCTTCTCTCGAGAATATATTAAGCTAGCCTTCCTCTCCATGAACAAGTTTTCTAGCCCTGGGTCAGATGGCTTTTGCCACTCTTTCTTCTGTACCTTGTAGGACACGGTTGCCACAAATGTTTTCGTGGTATTCGATTCCTTTTTTGAGGGTTCTAGCGACCTTACCCCTATCAACTGAGCATTCCTGGTCCTTCTCTACAAGTCTGACATTGCCAATAAACCCTCTCGTTTATGGCCATCTCTCTCCAAAATTGTATCATCAAAGCTATCACTAAGGTTTTGACCACTCGGCTGCAATTAGATATCCATTCCCTTGTTGATGCTGATCAGATTGGGTTCCTCTCTGATCATTGAATCTCGAAGAACATTATCTATTCTACGGAGATCATCAGATGCTGCCACCTGAGAACAACAGCAACACTTGTGTTTTTTTTTCAAAAATGCATTTGACTCAATCAATTGGGACAACCTGCTAACCATCCTTAGGGGTCGGGGTTTGATGATCTGTGGTGCGATTGTATGAACCGTATCCTCAAGTCCATACACACTGCGGTTCTCCTAAACGGGTTTCTTGGAGACTCAATCTGTGTAAAAATGGGTTCTGGCAAGGCGAATCGCTTTCCCCTATCTCTTTATCATTGTCGCGGATGTCCTTCAATGTCTCATTCTCCACGCGTTCACTCTTGTCAGGCTAGCACACCCTATCTCCCCTCCACCCCATGCCCCATCTTGTAATATGCTAATGATACTCATATTATTTGTAAGGCTGAGTCGGGTGACGCGTCCTGCCTCAAGAAGGTTCTTGATGACTTCATTGCCGCTAAGGGGTTGTCCATTAATTTCCACAAGTTCTATTTCATCTCGATGCATGTCCCCCTGAGGAAGTGTATCTCATGGCCTCTACCCTTGGGTGCCCTATCTCTTCCTTCCATTAGCCCTACCTAGGCCTCCCACTTTCTCCTACCAAACTTCCCATCTCCGCCTGTGCTCCGCTTATTCTTTCCTTCGACCATAGACTCTTTGGTTGCCATGCCCTCCTCCTTTCCTCGGGAGGGTGTCTCATGTTATGCAATGTCGTGTTGAACAACATTGCTATCTAATACTCCCTCCATTTCAAAATATATATGTATTAGATTTTGTGAAGTGGATGTATCTAGACATCTTTTGGTCTATAGGTTCGGAGTGAATCTACACATAAAAGGCATCTAGATACATTCCTTGCATAACAGCCAAAACATCTTATATTTTGAAATGGAGGGAGTATATGTGCTAGTACTTGCTTCCGTGGGGTGTGATCTAATGTATTGATAAGAGGCGGTGTGCCTTCTTCTGGACCAGCAAATATTCTTGTTCAGATGCTTGTTGTCTAATTGCTTGGGATAAAGTTTTTTTTGTCTAAACAGGAGGGCAGCTTCGACAAAAGGATCTCCACTGGCAGAACATGTGTCTACTTCTCAATTTTGTCCATAAGCTCTGACTCGCTTCCTTGCAAAGACTAGTTTCGTCAACACTCTGCAGGCGATCTCGGCGATGTTACCTCCACTCCCTCCTTCCTCGACAAAATTGTGTAGGAGTGCCTCCCGCTGTACAGTAGCATCATCCATGTTGGCGTCGTGAGTGGCACCACCACCGCCTTATGGCTTGATAGATGGCTCCCTGGTAGGCCACTTGCGGAGAAGTATCCCACACTCTTCTCCCACGTCACTAGGCCACACAAAATGGTAGCCATTGTTGTCGTCTCCTTCTTCGCGTTGTAGCCTAGACTCACGGTTGTGGCCGACAGGGAGCTCAGCATCATATAGGGATATGTGGACTTCATCACCCTCCTCAACAGACATGATCTTCTCTACATCGACTCTTCCTTGGATCCTTTTTTTAGCTCTAGGGAGGCGTACTACATGCTTTACTTGCAGCGTGGTGTAGACGTGTCCGCTTGCAAAGCTTGCGAACTGAAGCTGCCATCTTGTGTCCCGCGACCACTTCTCTATATGGTACCTTCCTCCTCCTCTCTCCATGGAGGCTTACATTTGGTTCACCGGCATCACGGCGATCCTCTAGTCGCTCTAGGATGCAAGGAATGATCTTGTCATCAATGTGAAAGAACATTTCATGATCTCTTATGTTTTGTGTGTTAGATAACAATACCGTGGAGTTTCTCATGTGTGCTAAATGTTGCAGGGAAGAGAATTTGGTGTTTGGGGGCCGGATTATCCGCCCCCATCAAGGGCCGGATAATCCGGCCTGACCCTCTTAGTTAGAGTTGGCTGCGTGCGAGTTTCTGTCTAGGGGCGGATTTTCCCCCGGACAATCCATGGCTGGGGCGGATTTCCCCCAGCCGGATAATCCGGCCTTCTCTTGGGATGGATAATCCGGTCCCCAGGGAAAGTGGCCAAGGGAGCATTGGCGCGAGCTTCTGTCTGGGGGCGGATTTTCCCCCAGACAATCCATGACTGTTGCGGATTTTTTTCCCCAGCCGGATATTCTGGCCCTTCTCTTGGGCCGGATAATCCGGCCCTCAGGAGAAGATGCCAAGGACCACTTTGCATGAGCTTCTGTTTGGGGGCAGAGTTTCTCCGGATAATTCGAGTCTGGGGCAGAGTTTTCCCCAGGCCGGATAATCTGGCCCTCACTTGGGATGGATAATCCGGCCCCAGAAAGCTTCAACGGCTCAGTCTGGGTAGGGGGTATGAATGCCCCATCCACCCCTCCTGTCAGATCCCTCAATTCATTCGAAAAAGTTCAGACCAGTTGCAAAAGCTCTCACCCAAGATCTCCCACTTCAACCACCCGAAGGCTTCGATCTTTGGGGGAATTGAAGGAGGAGATATCATTCATCGTCATCTTGAATCAAGCGCTTCAACTCCTCTCCATTCACTTGGAGAATGCCCGATCTAGTACTCTTGTTAATATCTAGATCTTGTGTTTAGTTATTGATAACAATTGTTCATGTGGCAGCTTGTTGTCATTACGGGAGCCTCCAATTCGGTTGTGGAGTTGTGCCCCGCTAGTTGTGTAAAGGTGCTGGTTCCCGCCTCAAAGGGTTCCAATAGTGGAAAGGTGGATCAGGCCTTTGGTGGTGAGATCCATCGGAGAACAGGGTGAGGCCTATTGTGGCATGGTGGTCTTAGTACCGCCCACCCCTCCAATGCAGATGTACTTCCCTTAACAAGGAAGGAACTGCGGTAAAACAAATCATGTGTCACCGTGGGCTCCACTATGGTTTCCTCGTTCCTCAATCTTACTCACCTTTACTCGCTAGTAGTTAGGGTTGCATAAAGGGAAATTCTACATAGTTGCATATCTAGAGAATTTACCTTTTGTGTCAAGCCTAAAATTGAAAAGGCATTAAAATTTGAAGTAGCACCTATTCACCCCCCTCCAGGTGCCCATACGATCCATTTCAATTGGTATCAGAGCCCCGGCTCTTTATTCGGGCTTAACCGCCTAAGAGAAGTATGGGTACTAAGAAGAATGGGAGTGAGGCTGTGGGTAAGGTCACAATGGATATAGACGTTGGAAACAACCTTGTTGAAATCCTTTGAGACCAAGATGGATGAGATGCAGCAAATGATTGCTCGTCTCACCACATTTATAGCCCCACCTCCATCCTCCTCTGAGGCCACCACTCCTCTATCTAAGGATAAGGCTCGTGTCGAATCTAAGGAAGATGAGGTGGTGGGTGAGAAAAATAATGGCTCCACCTCCAAGAAGGGAAGTGGTAAGGAGGATTATAGTGAGGTCCCTCACTTATATTCTCCCGACCCACCTATCTCTCATCCTCATATAAACAATAGGGGTGATCCACCTAAGCTTACTGCATCTTCATTTAATCAATGGCAATTCTTAATGAAATCTCATGTATGCAGTTCGTCAATTGAGCTTTGGAGGATCATTGAAGATGGTCATTGTATTGGAGATCCCACTAATCTGACTAGAAGAGAAGTTGTGGAAGCCAACTAAATGCAATGACTCTCCAGATGATTCAGATCGGAGTGGGTCCCAAGTACATGCCACATATTGAGCACTTCAACACCACCAAAGAAGCTTGGGATGCTCTCACCGACCTATTCATCGAAAATGAAAGCATGAGAAGAAATAGGTATGATGCTCTTAGCAATGAAGCTGAAGGATTTTACATGTTGGATGGTGAGGACCATGAAGACATGTATAGAAGGCTCAAGGGCATAGCAACAACATTTAGAAAGCATGGAGCCACTCACATTGATGATGCTTGGATAAAAAGGAAATATGTGAGTGCTCTCATGCCATTTGAGCCAATGGACTTGAAGAGTTTGCAAGGTAGACACAACTACCATCAAATTACTTCCAATGAAGTCATGTAAGAAATGGCGTCATTCAAGGTTGCAGCTAAGAACGCCAAAGATGCCCGTGCTCGGGCCATTGGAATGCAAAAAAGGAGTCAATGTAGCTCTAAAGACAAATGTTGTTGAACAAGATGAGGATGAAAGACGATATGATGTTGTCTCCATGGGCTGTCCCGAGGAGGTCAAGCATGCTCATGGTGAGTACATGGCCTTCTACGCAAGGAACTTTTGGAAGGACCCAGCCAAGGCCAAGTTTGAACTCGAGCGCAAGAATGGGTCAAGTGGAAGAAGAGAGAATGGCCCAAAATTGAGGACGTGCTACAATTGTGGAGATAGATTGCACTTTGTAGCTGAATGTCCTTATCAAAGTAGAGAAGACAACGGAGGTAGGCTCATCCTCAAATAAAAATTCAAGGCACCTCGAAAGAAACCATTTATCAAGAAGAATGGCCCTTACAAGAAGCAGCCTAAGATTGTATTGGTGGCTCAAGAGGAATATTCTTCTGCAAGTGAAGATGAAGATAGCTCTCTAGAGGTGGCTGCTATAGCCACCACATCGATCCCTACATCTCTCTTCTACTCTCCAAACAAAAATGTCATCAACAACAATGTCACTTGCCTTATGGCAAGAGGGTCCGAGGTACCATCTTCCATTTCCTCATTTCCTAAGACTACTATGGATGTTAATATGGATGATCATACAAGTCTTAGGATAAAAGAAGAGGTTATTACTTTGGACAATTTCTTTACTAACTTGCAAGGTGATAACAAACTTCATTTTGATGCTCTTATGAGTCAACTTGCTACTCCGAAGAACTCCTTGAAGAGAAGGGGAGAATTGAAAGAGAAGATGCTTTGGAGATAGCCTCTTTGAAGAACGCTCTAGAGGAAGAAGAGGAAACTCGAGTCTCTTTAGAGGAGAAACTTGAGTCAATTGAGGAGTCCCATGAAGAAATGGTTGCCCAGCTCATAAAATAATGTGACAATGCTCTTGCTAAGGTAAAGAAACTAAAGAAGGAGAAGATTGATTCCGGGGCTGCTCATGCTAGACTCTCAGAGAAGTTTGAGAAACTTGACATTGCCTACAAGGCATTGGAGAGTGAACATTCTACTCTAAATGAGTCTCGTGATCATCTTCAAAAACTCAATTGGACAAGTATAATATGCCTAGCACATCCACACCAACATGTGGACATGAAGGTATTATTGAAGAAAATGCAAGATTAAAGGAAGAACTTGTAAATGGGTCTCAATCTAAAGGTAAAGAAGTACTAGATGAGATTCTTAGCAATCAAAGGAAAAACAATGGAAAAGAAGGTATTGGTTATGTTCCCAAGACAAAGAAGAAGAAGAAGAAGAGCAAAACTACTCAACCAAAGACAAGCACCACAACTAATGTCAAGACTAACTATGTTGGTTTTGCAGGGGTTAATAATCCTAATTATGAATTATTTTGTGATTATTATGGTGATGTCTATGCTAGATATGTAGGTCCATTTGATAGTTACATATCTTGGTCTATTTGGGTTCCCAAGACCCTTGTCACTAACATGAGGGGACCCATTGAAAAATGGGTACCTAAAACAAAGAAGTAACTTTCTTGCAAGGCTATGCTTCCGGTGGGTCCAAGTGAGTGCTCGACAGCAGGTGCACTAGTCATATCACCGGAAGCAAGGAGATCATCTCGGAGATGCGGCCAAATCATGATCACATAACCGTCTCCTATGGTGACAAGTCAAAATCTGAGGTATTGGGTCTTGGCAAGGTTGTGGTTGCTCATGATATCTCTCTCGTGGATGTCATGCTTGTTGAGACCCTCAGTTACAATTTACTTTCTATTCGTGCCCTTGGTAAGATGGGCTTCGCAGTTTTCATTTATGGTAATTTGGTGGTACTCTTGTGGACCAAGTCTCTAAAGGTCGCTTTCGTGGGATACGTCGAAAATGACCTGCATGTGGTGGACTTCTCGGGGAAAACCACTACAGGCCCGATGTGTCTTTTCGGAAAGGCCGACGCGGGTTGGCTATGGCATAGCCGACTAGCCCACGTCAATATGAGAACTTTGCAAAGTCTTCACAAGGGTGCCCACATCCTTGGACTAAAAGAAAATGTTTCCTTTGCCAAAGATCATGTTTGTAGGGCTTGTGTTGAAGGGAAAATGCATGACTCTCCCCATCGACGGAAGACTATTATTTCTTCAACAAGGATCTTGGAGCTCCTTCATGTGGACCTCCATCTCACGCAAGCCTCGGTGGGAAGAAATATTGCCTCATAATTGTTGATGATTACTCAAGATATACATGGGTCTATTTCTTCAAGTTGAAGAGCGAGACTCAACAAATGGTCATCGACTTTGCCAACGAAGTCCAACATCAACAAAATGTCCCTATATTGGCAATTAGAAGTGATAACGGCTCCAAGTTCAAGAACTACACTTTAAATGAATTTCTAAGTGGAGAGGGGATAAGACACCAATATTCCACTGTGTACACCCCTCAACAAAATGGTGTAGCCGAGAGGAAGAACCGGACTTTAATGGATATGGCAAGATCAATGTTGGCTAAGTTCAAGTCACCATATAATTTCTGGGCTGAAGCAATTTATACCGCATGCCACTCATCCAACTGGCTCTACCTCTACAAAATCTTGGACAAGACACCTTATGAAATACTTACCGGTAACAAGCCAAACATCTCCTACTTTCGGGTATTTGGTTGTAAGTGTTTCTTTCTCATCAATGGAGTTCGTCTATCCAAATTCGAGTCTAAGGCTTTAGAAGGCATTTTTGTTGGTTATAGTGCCGACTCCCACACTTATAGAGTCTACAATAAGCTCTCCAGAACTGTTGTAGAATCTTGTAGTGTGGTGTTCAAGGAAAATGATGGCTCCCGTGCAGGGCAAATTGATGTTTGTGATGCAGATGTTGAAATACCCCAAGATGCCATAAGAAGAATGGGCGTGGGATTTTTTCGTCCCATTGAGGAACCCCTTGTGGCAGATCGGGAAGGACAATGATCTACTCAAGTAGAGCCCTCATCGACACAAGCTCAACATTCCCCAACTGTTGGAGAAACCTCTACACCAACCCCACAAACTGCTGAAGATCATCATGCAACTGCTCTAGGAAGCTCCAGGCCGGATTATCCGGTGGACACCGGATTATACGGCCCCTATCCAGTTCGAGCCAGAACCATTCAAGACAGTGAAGATGCATCAAGTTCTCCCAGGCTGGATTATCCGGCCACACCCTCGGCCGGATTATCCGGCCCTGAAAATCCTGAACAGCAGCAACCTCCTGTTATGGCTGTTGATCAACATCAAGGGTAAGATTCATCATCTCATGTTCCTCCTGATCAAGCTGGAGATCAAGCCCAAGCCAATGATTCCATCAAAGACTCAAATGATTAAGTTATTCCTCCAAGAGACAACAAATTGATTGAACTTCATCACAAAGCTCGTGCAAATAGGAATCTTCAATTAAGGGGTCACACTCTTGACAAAGTTGTCGGTGATCTCGGACGAAGGATGTCCACAAGAAGGGAGCTAGCAAGCTTTGGTGAGCACGAAGCTCACATATCCATGGTGGAACCTAAGAAACTGTTTGAAGCCCTTGAAGATCCAGACTGGGTTGTTGCTATGCATGAAGAGTTGAATAACTTTGAACACAACAAGGTCTAGAAATTAGTAGAGAAGCCCAAGGATTGCCGCAATGTTATCGGCACAAAGTGGATCTTTAAAAATAAGCAAGATGAAAATGGCATTGCTGTAAGGAACAAGGCAAGACTCATGGCACAAGGCTATTCCCATGTTTAGGGCATCGGCTTCGGCGAGACTTATGCTCTAGTGGCTCGTCTTGAGTCCATCTGTATCCTTCTTGCTTATGCTGCTCATAATAATTTTAAATTATAGCAAATGGACGTTAAGAGTGCTTTTCTTAATGGTCCTCTACATGAGTTGGTATATGTAAATCAACCCCCAGGATTTGAGGATCCTAACTTTCCAAACCATGTCTACAAACTCGATAAGGCACTCTATGGCCTTAAACAAGTCCCACGTGCGTGGTATGAGCACCTTAAAGAGCTGTTGCTAGACCGTGGCTTCGAAGTTGGGAAATCGATCCCACTCTTTTTACTAAGAAGGTTAAGGGGGAGCTTTTCGTATGCCAACTATATGTAGACGACAATATCTTTGGATCTACTAATAAATCTTTTAATGATGAATTTTCAAAGCTTAGACTGACAGGTTTGAGATGTCTATGATGGGGGAGTTACGGTTCTTTCTTGGATTCGAGATCAAACAACTTAGAGAAGGAACCTTCATAAATCAAGCAAAATACATCCAAGACATGCTCAAGAGATTCAAGATGACAGATCTTAATGGCATCGCCACACTGATGCAAACAAAATGTCACCTTGAACTCAATCCCCACGGTAAAGATGTGGACCAAAAGGTATATCGGTCCATGATCGGCTCTCTTCTTTACCTCTACCCATCTAGACCCGATATTGTGTTGAGTGTAGGTGTGTGTGCAAGGTATCAAGCAGCTCCTAAATAAAGCCACTTAGTGGCGGTCAAGAGGATCTTCCGATATTTGGTTCATTCCCCTAATTTTGGTCTATGGTATCCCAAGGGTTCCAATTTCTCTCTATGTGGTTATACTGATTCAGATTGGGCTGGTGATAAGGATGATAGGAAATCAACTTCTAGAGCTTGTCAATTCTTGGGAAGCTCTTTGGTATGTTGGTCTTCTAAAAAGCAAAATTGTATATCTCTCTCCACCGTCGAGGCTAAATATGTGGCTACTGCTAGTGCATGTACTCAATTATTATGGATGAGGCAAACTTTAAAGGAATACGATATCAATTGTGACAAAGTGCCTCTTTTATGTGATAATGAAAGTGTAACCAAAATTGCGTACAATCCGGTGCAGCACACAAGGACAAAGCATATTGAGATTCTGAATCATTTTATTCGAGACCATGTAGCTCAAGGTGATATTGATCTATTTTTTGTGAGCACGAAGAATCAACTTGCTGATATTTTCACGAAGCCACTTGATGAAGCAAGGTTCTGTTACTTGAGGAATGAGCTAAATATTGTTGATTCAAGGAGCTTGTCTTCATTACCCATGCACTCACTCTTATATCTCATCCTTATTTGGTCTAGGTGTGGGCATGGATATAGGGGGAGTGTGGTCCTAATTAATTGGGCTAACCCTCCCCCCATAATGCTGAAAGCAAGTCAAATCATTCCTCTTAATATCATTTTGTGATATGTGAGCTTATTGATGAGTATTGGTTATGAACCCAAGATATATCCCCGCGGTGTCATACCATGCACTCCAATAAGGTGGCTTTGGCCAACGCCCTCTTCGATGAGAAGAGTTGGTTTTATGTGGATCTTGTTGGTTGTTTTTGCTCATCTCATGTTCTTATGGAAATCACACACATTTTTGGATTTTAGTTGATTTGATTCTTGCAAACTTGAGTGTGTAGTACCATCTCAGTTTGGTTGTCTAATCCCAAGCCTCTCGCTATCCCTAAGCCACATCTTCTAGCACACAAGTCCTTTGTTCATCTTGTGAGGGTGTTGTTTGGGGACGTGCGGCCCTGAACCTGTGTGTAACGAGATTTCAGAATTCAGGCCATATAATTCGGCCCAAGTGGTGGCCGGATAATCCGGCCCTAGCGGATCTAGCCTCTTAAGGGCTAGGCATCAGGGGGAAGGGCTCACAATGAGCAGTTCTTCTCCCTCGACCCCTCTCCCTCTCCCTAGCCGCCGCCCCACCCTCCCCGGAGCCCTTACGGCCACCAGATTCTCCAGGCCTCCTCGGATCTTCTTCCACATGCCCCTGGGTACCTTCTCCTCCGTGTTCTTCCTTCAATGAGTGAGCGTAACTCCCTCTCTCCCATCTTTTGTGTTGATGTGGTCCTTGTTGGGGGAACGTGGTGTAGGAGCTTCCTTGTGGATGTTTGTTCGTGTAGAAATCGTTGTCTCTCAATTTACATGCCCGATCTATGTTGTTGCATTCCATCTGCAGGATCTGAAAAATTTCTGCCAGGGCCAAATTATCTGCCCCTGGACAGGCCGGATAATCCGGCCTGACACATTCATCACTTCTTCAGTTCTTCTATAGATGCTTGCATGATGTATGCGGGGGCTGTGGATTGTGTGACACCTTTTTCTACTTTCTTTCCTAGACTTGTGTGTGTGCTTATCCCCCTGCTATCTATCTTATTCATTTCACAGGTGGTTCCAGTGCTCCCAAGACCTACAAGCGCCGTCCTCGTGGCCTCTACTTCCGGGACGATGGTTAGGGCGGTCTCGTGGAAGAGGTTGAGCTAAGGAGAAGGAACAAAGAGGCTTACCGCATGGCTAAACATGCAAAGAGGGACAAGTCCAGGAAGGGTGTGTCCAAGAAAAAGGGCAAGGAACCAAAGATCAACTATAAGAAGATGGATATTCTCACCTACTCCTCCATTTGTCATCGTTATCTATTTGTGGACACTGAGCTTGGTGACCCCTGCTTTCGGTGTGCTAACCAAAAATCTATGTATGAGGATGTTTATGCTCGGTTGAAGATTCGCCCTATGCATCCTATGATCATTGCTGAGGCTATGGAGAAGCCCCAACTTACTGATGCCATGGAGGTGACTGAGCGGATGGGTCTGCACCATCTCATGGCCCTTTAGTGTTCCTATGACTCCGAGGTGATGAAGCAGTTCTTCTCCACTTTGGTCATTTGTGGTGATGAGTACAGAACCATGAAGTGCATGGCTCGGGACATGCCAATGCAAACTGATTTTCGGACTTTTGCTGAGGTACTTGGTTATCGCTTCCACAGCAGGGACCGTGCTAGTGGCCATCGCATCATTACTCAACTCAAGCCCAACAAAGATGTTCTTCTCTCTCCTTGCATAGTTGACAATGGTACTGTGGGCTCCTTTGCTGGTCTCTCACCTCTCTTTGCTATCTTGGTGGGCGTTTTTCGTGACTCCATCACACCTAGTGGAGGAAACAATGACAGTATTCGTGGTCACTTGGTTCAGCTACTTGCGAGGTGGCCTCCTGCGAAGATGAATCTGTTGATTACAAGCTAGATGTGATGGACTTCATCTTTCATGAGTTGACTGATGCAATGTTCAATAGGCACTCCATCCCGTATGCGCCGTATATTATGATGCTGATCAAGCACTTGCTTCCAGATGGAGAGTTCAACATTGATACTGTGCATAAGGCTAAGAAGATTTACAATAAGGAGCGGAAAATCTCTCATCCATCTTCTGCCTCTAACAGCTTTATGAGGGATGCCCGTGCTAGTGCTCGTAGGGCCCCAGTGCCTCCTATTGCTCATGAAGTGAAGCACCTGAACTGGTTCCAGCGGAACATCCTGTGCATGGGGGTGGACACTCGTAAGGGGCAGTATGCAGCGTATAAGCAGCGCCACGAGATGTCCCATACTCAACAGCTTATTCTCCACCACGTGTCTAGGGCTTCCGGTGCTCCTGCTGCTCCTACAGGTCCCACACCATATGCTCAGTGGAATTATTCGTCTGGACTCAACTATGGAGAGCTTGAGCGTCACCTGTTCCCTACTCTAGCCACTTCTAATGAGGAAGGCGAAGACACCGAGGAGGTTGATGATGAAGACAAGAACTTGGACGAGGAAGACGATGAGGACTACGAGTGATCCCCTGGGGTGCTAGCATCGCTCTTCTCTCTTTTTGGCATTTCGATGCCAAAGGGGGAGAAGTAGTTCTATTAGGTCTTCGTGGATTTGCATGGGTCAGGCACAAGCTCTTGCACTTTAATGTTTTGATATTTTTCTTGCTTGTGCCCATTCAGCGTTGAACTTTTATTTGTGATTTGCTTTGTATGAGACTATGTTTATGTGTGACTCTGGATTTATCTCGTGGATTATTCTTATGGATTCATCTATCATATTGGCTATATTGGTTATCTAGCTCGAGGAAGCCGTTCATAATGGTTATCACATTGGGTATTCTTATACTATATTGAGGACGCCTCTCTCTCTCACGGTGGTATGATTATTTTGTTTATGTTCTAATGAAAAAGACTTGTACCTACTTGTGTGCATTTGTATTCAAATGCAAATTTTTATTATGCACGCATTGAGGGGGAGTCTTTTTCATTTGTTAAATGATGTTGTTATTTGAGCTATCTTGCAAATCCTTGTATTGTCATCTAACACCAAAAAGGGGGAGATTGAAAGAACATTTCATGATCTCTTATGTTTTGCATGTTAGATAACAATACCGTGGAGTTTCTCATATGTGCTAAGTGTTGCAGGGAAGAGAATTTGGTGTTTGGGGGCCGGATTATCCGCCCCCAATAAGGGCCGGGTAATCCGGCCTAACCCTCTTGGCCAGAGTTGGCTGCATGCGAGTTTCTGTCTGGGCGGATTTTCCCCCGGACAATCCGTGGTTGGGGCAGATTTTCCCTCAGCCGGATAATCATGCCTTCTCTTGGGCCGGATAATCCGGTCCCCAGGGAAAGTGGCCAAGGGAGCATCGGCACGAGCTTCTTCCTATGGGCGGATTTTCCCTCGAACAATCCATGACTGGGGCGGATTTTTCCCCCAGCCGGATATTCCGGCCCTTCTCTTGGGCCAGATAATTCGGCCCCCAAGAGAAGATGCCAAGGACCGCTTTGCATGAGCTTCTGTTCAGGGGCGGAGTTTCCCCCAGATAATCTGAGTCTAGGGTGGAGATTTCCCCAGGCCGGATAATCCGGCCCTCACTTGGGCCAGATATACCGACCCTAGAAAGCTCCAATGGCTCAGTATGGGCAGGGGGTATAAATGCCCCATCCACCCCTCTTGTCAGATCCCTTGATTCATTCAAAAAAGTTCAGACCAGTTGCAAAAGCTCTCATCCAAGATCTCCCACTTCAACCGCCCGAAGGCTTCGGTCTTTGGGGGAATTGAAGGAGGAGACATCATTCATCGTCATCTCGAATCAAGCGCTTCAACTCCTCTCCATTCACTTGGAGAATCCCCGATCTAGTATTCTTGTTAATATCTAGATCTTGTGTTTAGTTATTGATAACAATTGTTCTTGTGGCAGCTTGTTGTCATTATGAGAGCCTCCAATTCAGTTGTGGAGTTGTGCCCGCTAGTTGTGTAAAGGCACCGGTTCCTGCCTCGAAGGGTTCCAATAGTGGAATGGTGGATCAGGCATTTGGTGGCGAGATCCATCAGAGAACAGGGTGAGGCCTATTGTGGCCTGGTGGTCTTAGTACCACCCACCCCTCCAATGCAGATGTACTTCCCTTAACAAGGAAGTAACTGCGGTAAAACAAATATTGTGTCTCTGTGTGCTCCACTACGGTTTCCTCGTTCCTCAAACTTATTCGCCTTTACTAGCTAGTAGTTAGGGTTGCATATAGGGAAATTCTACATAGTTGCATATCTAGAAAATTTACCTTTTGTGTGCCTAAAATTGAAAAAGCATTAAAATTTGAAGTAGCACCTATTCACCCCCCCCTCTAGGTGCCCATACAATCCATTTCACAATGCCAGGACCTCCATCGCACGTCTTGTGTCCTCGTAGGGTTGGCGAAGTGCTCGCGATTTGGAGATGGAGGTACAAGCTCCATGACCATGGATAATTATGGCTCCATACGTGTTTTGATTCTCCTCAAATTAGGCTTTCTCGCAGCTATATTAATAGCAACCGTTTGAGACCGCTGCTGGGCCGGACAGCAGAACGCCCAAAAAGAAACAACAAACAAAATGAAGAAGAAAAAAGAAGAGAAAACAAAGCCGACAATAGTGGCTCGATGAAAACGAGGATGACCTACAGCCGTTGCGCCCTCCGAAGAGTTTCCACCATGCTCGTAGCACTCTGAAACGTCGCGTACCAAGAAACACCTCCAAGATGGAAACCGACGATAATGACACTACTGTCCGGACTGGGCCTAGGGTTTCTATACTACCGGAGGTGGGGAAGAGATACACCCGACGTCCTTTAGGAAGGACGGTGATACGCGCAGGCGGCGCCACGTCGGTAAGTGATGGCTCAGTGTTGACGGTGCCAGAAAAATGCTGGTGCGGTGTTGATGTAGAGCTCGTTGGGAACCCCAAGAGGAAGGTATGATGAGCACAGTAGCAAGTTTCCCTCAGTTATGAAACCAAGGTTTAATCGAACCAATAGGAGCAAGGAAACACCCCAAAGGTGTTGCTAGCTGAGCCTTGGCAGGGCGCACTACCGGTGCTAGTAGCAACGTGGAGACCTGCACAACACAACCACAGAACTCTGTCCCCAACTTGCGATGAGGTTGTCAATTTCACCGTGTTTTGCTGAAAACAAAGGATTAAACGTATCGAATGGAAGGAAGTAATAGTTTGCAGAAAGTAAACACAAAGCACTAACGGTTTATAGATTGTATGTAAAGAAAAGGACCGGGATCCATAGTTCACTAGAGGTGGCTCTCCTTAGATAGATAACATACTGGGTGAACAAATTACAGCGGGGCAATTGACAAACATCGAGAAAGCAATACATGCATATACTAATCATCTTGACTCCTTTGAGACTTGATTGGGCATTACAACATTATACATAGACCGCCATCCAACTGCATCTATGACTAATAATCCACCTTCAGGTTATCATCCGAACCCCCTCCAGTATTAAGTTGCAAGCAACAGATTATTGCTTTACAAATTGCGTGTAAAGTAAACAATATGATTGTTCTATGAACAAAGGATTGTTGTTTTCTCCCTAGTAGCAACATCACATCTAGTACCTTAGAGATTTCTGTCACTTCCCTAGATTACCAGAGGCATGAACCCACTATCGAGCATAAATACTAACTCTTGGAGTTGCTAGCATCTACTTGGCCAAGATAGCTACTAACAACAGAAAGCATGCAAGATCACAAATAACAAAGACATGATAGAATCAATAATCAATCTGAAATAGCATCTCAATATCCATCGGATCCCCGCAAACACAACATGCAGAATTACAAATAGATGATCTTGATCATGAACGGAGCTCACAAGATCTAGACATGAAAGCACAAAGGAGGAGAACCAGCCATCTAGCTACTACATGGATCCGTAGTCCAAGGATGAACTACTCACGCATCACACCGGAGGCTTGCATGGTGATGAAGAAGGCCTCCAGGGTGAATTCCCCTCTCCGGCAGGGTGCCGGGAAGAGCTTCAGATCCCTCCCGATCTAGGGATGGAGATGACGGCGGCTACAGACTCTTTTGTGGATTTTTGATCGAGCACTTAGGTTTTCGTCCCGAGGGCAATATATAGGCGGAAGGAGAGGCCGAGGGGGTGCCGGAGGCGGCCAAACCACCCCTTGGCGTGGGCCAGGCTGGGCCGCGTGGCTAGGTGGTGTGGTGGCCCCCTGGCCCCTCTCCGTCTCGTACTCTGGCATCTGATGACTTCCGGAAAAATAGGCACTTTGGCTTTTGTCCCGTCCAATTCCGAGAATATTCATTTTCTGACTTTCTTGGAACCAAAAACAGCAGAAAATAGGCAGCTGGCACTTTGGCTCTTGTTAATAGGTTAGTCCAAGAAATCATATAAAAAGTACTCCAAAGTGTGGACAAAACACAAGAAAGCGGATAAAACCAAGCATGGAACATAAAAAATTATAGATACATTTGCAATGTATCAACATCCCCAAGCTTAACTCCTGCTCGTCCTCGAGTAGGCAAGTGATAAACAGAAAGAATAATTTTTGAGGTGGCATGCACCATCAAAGACTTGATCAAAGTATTTATAAAACATTCAAAGATGGGATCATAGTACTTCAATCATAACATGAAAGACAAAGTTCTAGCAATAAGATAAAGAAACTATGATGCAACATGAAAAGGCACAAATAAAAGATTAATGAATAACAATGCTTTGCAAGACGTTTGTTTGTTTCACATAAAGAAAACATAGCATAATAGTATTCAGCTTGTCCCTCATAGAGTAGCAAATATAAATGCATAGGACACCTTCAAAGTTCATAAGAGTGACTAGATACAAATAGTTTAAAACAAGCAATATCAAGTTATGCATCAATCAACTAGTCTTGGGACAATGCACATAGAACTAAGAATGGCCACTATGCTCTCAAAGTAGGTGCATAAAGGTAGAAGGTGGAGACTCAATATAATGGTGGAAGAAAGGCCTTTATAAAAGGAAGCAGGGATTCAAGTCTCATAAAAAGCTTCCAAAAATTATAGTACTTATAGCTTTCAGCTCTCATTGCCCTATCATAAGCATCTTGAAGTTATTAAGGTTAAAGTGAACAAACTATGGTGTACATGCTTGATGAAGTGTAAGTCAGAAATCTCATGTCCCTTGTATACGAGGGCCGCTCCTCATGCTACTCAAGTTTAGTCGCGGTAAGTTCTTGTCATCGTAAGTACATGTGTATCATAGAGAACCTCCAACGGGGTACCCCTTGCCTGATGACACAGAAGAATCCCCATATCAAAATGACAAGGCAAGCAGACAACGAGCATCTCAGCAATCTTCTTATTTACCATGGGAATATGGTGCTTTTTTCTCTCTTTCCTCTTTTCATAATCTCTTTTTTTATTTTTCTTTTTTTTCTCAATAAAGGACTCTTTTTTATAAGAAGAATGCTTCATAGACAGCTCATTATGGTTACGCTGCAGGTTTCCACCATGTCGGCATGGATTAGACCAGCAGCCCAGGCGTTTCTCTAACACATATACATAACTCCATGGACTTACAAGCTCCCCTTTCATTTCACACTGACGACATCCATATACAAAAGAGCATGATATCAACTAGGTACAAGTACCAAGTGCAATGTTGAAAGCGTTCCCCATGAAAGCATGGTTCTGCTAATTCCCAACAAATAAGTGCAAGCATATACAACATAGACGACACAATGATTCAAGTTTATTAAGGGCAAGAAAAGTAACGTGTGCCATCAAGTTTGTGAGAGCTTTAATCACTAGTTTTCTCATAACAAGTTTGATTTGGAAGGTAAACAAAAGCATGAATATACTTGGAATAGCATAAGCTAGTAGGTAGGTATGGTGGACTCTTTGGAATAACTTGGTTTAAGGAGTTGGATGCATGAGTGGAACTCATACTTAGTTGTGGAGGCTAGCAAAAGACTGGGAGCGACAAACTAAGAGAGCAATAATGGCCATAATCATGCAGAGCGACAAAACATTATTGATCAAAGCATAAAGTGATACTACAAGTTGAAAACTAAAGAATCATAAAGGCTATGGTGACTTGAGATAGTCATAACATGGTGTGAGCATGCGCCAAGTCAACCCAAATAAAGCATCAAAGGAGAATACCACTATACTATGCTTTAATATGCTAAAACAACGCATGATTCATCCAAGGCACATTAAGCAATCTCAATTGTTTATAACAAGTCATGCTATAGCAAATAATACTAAGCAAAAAGCCAAAACAATATCAAGCATGGCATGACAAAGCATAGGCCACAGTCAAAAACGAGCTCTTTTTACCACATAAGCATGAACTTTCCTACTCTTTCCAAACCAAACCAAACTATTTGCAAACCAAAGTATGAAAGAGGGGGTCCAACCAATTTATTCATAAAACTAAGCAAACCAATCAAACAAAAAACCAAAACGAAAACGAAAAATAAGACGCTCCAAGAACAACACAACTGTGCATGAAACAATAAAAATGAAGCATTTGGAAGAAACCTGCGATTTTTATTGATGAAGAAGGGGATGCCTTGGGCATACCCAAGACTTGACGCTTGTAATTCTTGGATATTTCTTGGGGTGACACGTGTGTCATCCCCAAGCTTGAGCTTTAGTCCATTCTTCATCTCATTACTCATTCCTTCCATACACCTGAAAATTTTCCTTCATACAAAACTTTACACAATCTTTATTAGCAACATTAGTGCACTTAGGATAAAAGGTCTTAAGGTTCAGTTCTAACACCAAATAAACTTCCGTTATAACACTAGCTACTGTAGCACTTCCCTCAAAAATCTCAATTCCCCAAAAGAACTCAAAAAGGAACCAACAAGAAGCAAATGCAGAAAATGGCAGAAATTTGTGAAAACAGACCAACAGGTAAAGACAAATTTTTTCGAAGACCTTCTGTTGCTCAAATCAAAAAGTGTTGAACTAACGAAAGTTAGATAACAACCTGGGTCAGAAGCACAAAAATTCACGCCTCAAAAAAACATTCAGAGATTTTACACGAATTTTTACGGTGAAGCACAGAAATCTGTTTCGGGACAGCAGCTTTCCCAATCATTACTTCTCTCTCATTAGAGGTTACTCTTGGCACAAAAAACAAATAAAAAAGATAAGGAGTGGTTATTACTGAAGTAATAACTTCCAAGACTCATCTAAAACTTTTGGTTTATCTCCCAATAAGTACTTTTCTTTAACGCCTTTAAGTTAGGCATAAGAAGCAAGAAAAGAATCAAGTGTTCTCAAATAAAGAAGCATTAAGATCAAATTTTCTTTTCATAGGAGAAGCAAAAGAAATCTTCTCTCTCTTCTTGGGGAAGTGTTCTATACCTTTCTTAAGTGGGAGTTGATATTTAATGGTGCCTTCTTTCATATCAATAATGGCACCAACAGTTCTAAGAAAGGTCTTCCCAAAGTAATAGGACAAGAAGCATTGCATTCAACATCCAAAACATAGAAATCAATGGGGACATAGGCATTGTTAACCATAATAAGAACATCATTAAGACTCCCCATGAGTTTCTTTTTAGCATTATCATCAAGTGGGACATTCAAATAACAATCTTCAAGTGGAGGCAAATTAAGCATATCAGAAATCCTTCTAGGCATAATAGAAACACTATTATCAAGATCACATAAAGCTTTGAAATCAAAGTCATTCACTTTCATATTAATGATGGGTTCCCAACCATCTTCTTGTTTTATAGGAATAGAAGCTTTATGTTTCATATTTTCTTCTTTAATCTTTATGAGAGTATCAGTAATGTGTTTTGTAAAAGCCATGTTCATAGCACTAGCATTAGGACTTTTAGCAAGCTTTTGTAGGAACTTAATAACTTCAGAGATATTGCGACCATCAAGATCAAAATCAAATTTATCATCTAGAGTAGTAGAACTGTTACTAGCCTCAACACTAGTGGTGGTGATAGTAGAAACACTAACGTTTCTAGCAATTTCATCTTCTCTTTCCCACTTAGCATGTAATTCAGCTAATAGTCTAACATTTTCATCAATTCTTACTTGTATGGCATTAGTGGCTACAAAGGGATTATCATTAGTTTCAGGTTTAGCAGCCATTTTATTCAAAGAAGATTGAGCTTCAGCCAAAGATGCTATATTTGTTTCAGCATTAGAGAGTTTTTCCTCAATAGTTTTATTGAAAGCAGTTTGCTTACTAATAAACTCTTTAAGCATAACTTCAAGTTCAGAGGGAGCACTCCTATTATTGTTGTAAGAATTTCCATAAGCATTACCATTGTTGGGAGGATATGGCTTATAATTGTTGTTACCAAAATTACTCCTATAAGCATTATTGCCAAAATTATTATTTCTTATGAAGTTCAGATCAACTTGCTCTTCTTGAGCAACCAAAGAGGCTAAAGGAACATTATTTGGATCAATATGGGCTTTCCCATTAACAATCATAGACATAATAATATCAATCTTATCACTCAAGGAGGAAGTTTCCTCAACAGAATTTACCTTCCTACCTTGTGGAGCTCTCCCAGTATGCCATTCAGAATAATTAACCATCATTTTGTCCAGAAGTTTTGTTGCAGCACCCAAAGTGATGGTCATAAAGGTACCTCCAGCCGCAGAATCCAATAGGTTCCTTGAAGAATAGTTCAATCCTGCATAAAAAGTTTGGATGATCATCCAAGCAGTCAGTCCATGAGTGGGACAATTCTTTACCAAAGATTTCATTCTTTCCCAAGCTTGAGCAACATGCTCATTATCAGATTGCTTAAACTTCATTATTTCACTTCTCATAGATATAATCTTAGCAGGAGGATAGTACATTCCAATGAAAGCATCTTTGCACTTAGTCCAAGAATCAATACTATTCCTAGTTAAGGAATTCAACCATTCTTTAGCTTTTCCTCTCAAAGAGAAAGGAAACAATTTTAGCTTAATAATATCACCATCTATATCCCTATGCTTTTGCATCTCACAAAGTTCAACAAAGTTATTTAGATGGGCAGCAGCATCTTCATTACCAATATCAGAAAATTGTTCTCTCATAACAAGATTGAGTAAAGCAGGTTTTATCTCAAAGAAAGTATCTTCAGGCACAGGTGGAGCAATAGGTGTGCTCATAAAATCATTGTTGTTGGTGCTAGTGAAGTCACACAACTTATTGTTTTCAAGAGTAGTCATTTTTTGTGTTTTCAAATAAGAAAGCAAACTAGTAAAACTAATTTTTTTGTGTTTTTGATAAAGAAACAAGCAAACAAAGCAAAAAGAAACTAAGCAAAACAAAAATAACAAAGTAAAGAGATTGGTTATGGGGGACTCCCCTTGTGAAGATGTCCTTGACTCCCCGGCAACGGCGCCAGAAAAATGCTTGATGGCTCAGTGTTAACGGCGCCAGAAAAATGCTGGTGCGATGTTGATGTAGAGCTCGTTGGGAACCCCAAGAGGAAGGTATGATGAGCACAGCAGCAAGTTTCCCTCAGTTATGAAACCAAGGTTTAATCGAACCAGTAGGAGCAAGGAAACACCCCAAAGGTGTTGCTATCTGAGCCTTAGCAGGGCGCACTACCGGTGCTAGTAGCAACGTGGAGACCTACACAACACAACCACGGAACTCTGTCCCCAACTTGCGATGAGGTTGTCAATCTCACCGTGTTTTGTTGAGAACAAAGGATTAAACGTATCGAATGGAAGGAAGTAATAGTTTGCAGAAAGTAAACACAAAGCAGTAACAGTTTATAGATTGTATGTAAAGAAAAGGACTGGGATCCATAGTTCACTAGAGGTGGCTCTCCTTAGATAGATATCATGTTGGGTGAACAAATTACAGCAGGGCAATTGACAAACATCGAGAAAGCAATACATGCATATACTAATCATCTTGACTCCTTTGAGACTTGATTGGGCATTACAACATTATACATAGACCGCCATCCAAGTGCATCTATGACTAATAATCCACCTTCAGGTTATCATCCGAAACCCCTCCAGTATTAAGTTGCAAGCAACAGATTATTGTTTGACGAATTGCATGTAAAGTAAACAATACGATTGTTCTATGAACAAAGGATTGTTGTTTTCTCCCTAGTAGCAACAGCACATCTAGTACCTTAGAGATTTCTGTCACTTCCCCAGATTACCAGAGGCATGAACCCGCTATCGAGCATAAATACTAACTCTTGGAGTTGCTAGCATCAACTTGGCCAAGATAGCTACTAACAACAGAAAGCATGCAAGATCACAAATAACAAATACATGATAGAATCAATAATGAATCTGAAATAGCATCTCAATATCCATCGGATCCCCGCAAACACAACATGCAGAATTACAAATAGATGATCTTTATCATGAACGGAGCTCACAAGATCTAGACATGAAAGCACAAAGGAGGAGAACCATCCATCTAGATACTACATGGATCCGTAGTCCAAGGATGAACTACTCATGCATCACACCGGAGGCTTGCATGGTGATGAAGAAGGCCTCTAGGGTGAATTCCCCTCTCCGGCAGGGTGCCGGGAAGAGCTTCAGATCCCTCCCGATCTAGGTATGGAGATGACGGCGGCTATAGACTCTTTCTTGGATTTTTGATCGGGCACTTAGGGTTTTCGTCCCGAGGGTAATATATATGTGGAAGGAGAGGCCGAGAGGGTGCCGGAGGCGGGCAGACCACCCCCTGGCACGGGCCAGGCTAGGCCGCGCGGCCAGGTGGTGTGGTGGCCCCCTGGCCCCTCTCTGTCTCGTACTCTGGCATCTGATGACTTCCGGAAAAATACGCACTTTGGCTTTTGTCCTATCCAATTCCGAGAATATTCATTTTCTGACTTTCCTAGAACCAAAAACAGCAGAAAACGGGCAGCTGGCACTGTGGCTCTTGTTAATAGATTAGTCCAAGAAATCATATGAAAAGTACTACAAAATGTGGACAAAACACAAGAAAGCGGATAAAACCAAGCATGGAACATCAAAAATTATAGATACATTTGCAATGTATTAGTAAGACAAGGTTTTCTCCTAACCCCTCAAAAAATCACACTCCCGGACACTTCGAATTGCTCCACCAAGCTTGCTGCCCACCAGCACACGCCACCATGGTCTTGCAGTCACCACCGTCAGCTCACCGTGACCCACAATGTGAGACTGGTACGACCGAAAAGAAGCAACTTCGGCGGAGGTTGGCGATACAGTGACACGCGGGAGGGAACTACCTCCACCGTCAGACGGCGATAGCCGACCGGACGTAACAGCAAGGGAAACCAAGCCCTCTCTGGCCCGACCGAGCCCAAATGGACTCGTGAAGCCCCGTCGCCACACTGCAGCAAGGGTGTCACCATCGCCGCCAACCCTAGCGCTAGTCCTTACTCTTCTGTCCACCAGTAGATCCGTCACCGCAGAGCCCCACCAACAAGCAGCAGCGCCATCGCCACCATGGTCACATGGGCCTACCGGGTCATGCCGGTCTGAGGTTCACCACCTAGGCCCGACATGGCGAGGAGAGATGATCATGGCGCACACTGAACCTCCGTGTTGCCCACGTGCCCCCACGTGCCAGCCCGAGCAGGTCAGGCGGCCACCAGATCTAGTGTCCTTGCCGTACCGCAGCCAGGAGGAGGCGTCTGCCACCTGCCGAAACACCGGAGACCAAGGGCCCCAGCTAGAGCCTGCACGGTCCAGATCCGGCTCTGGAGGAGTCCGCCATCAGGAGCACCTTTAGCCCCATCCGCCGCCCTCCATACCCGATGAGGTGTGTCGCCGCTAGCAGAGGAGCCCCGCACCTCCACTGCCACCTCCGGGGAAAAGAAGGCCCGCAGCCGCGGGCAGAAAGCCTGTACTACACGCGCCGATGGTAGCGGGGTAGGAGGAGAGGGGGGAGGGGCTGGGGAAGGCGGCGTCGATGCGCTCGAACATCGCCCGCGAGGGACGAGAGACGAGCCCAGGAGTTTTTTTCGTGACCTCAGCTGCTGGAGCCCCTCCGTGTTTTGATTCTCGCTGCTGCGGTGTGAAAGAGTATGAGTTTGACGGAATATGATGGATATATTATTGAGCCTCATGGGCGAGTATATATAGGCTTACAGAGGATTATCTTGGAGTACGAGTCAAGTTAGGACTGTACGTAAACAGATCCTAACTCTATCTAAACTACCATAACAACCGTATATACCTAATACTGTAACATCCCCCCCGCAGTCGTAGCGGTAACGTCGTGAACAACTGGAACATCGCAGACGGTCAGACTGAAGATAAACCGAAGTAACATCCAGTAGGCTAATATCCCCCCGCAGTCGTAGCAGGAACGTTGTGGATGGTGTCGCGTCGCGGTTTCTTGGACTTTAGAGGAAGCTGGTGATGCTCAAGCGAGGTGGTAGCCCTTGTGCCGATGTCGAGGGGAGCCGAGAGTGTGAGGCGGTTCCATGGTCGAGGTAGCCGTGCGATGGGTCGCCGTGGTCGATGTCGTGGTCGGGGATGCCCGTGTCGAGGTAGCCGCACGTGAAGCCGCATGCGCATAGTGCGCGAGAAGGATGACGGAGACGCGTCGAGGCGGTCGTTGAGGGTGTCGATGCCGAAGTCGATGCAGTCCGAGCCATCGAGGACGAGGTACGGCCATAGTTTTGCCAGAACTAGGCGCACGTCGAGAACGAACGCACACTCCGGTTTTGCCAGAATCGAGTATGCAAAGAAGAACTCGTCGGTGACGCGGTCAAGGTAGTTGTAGAGGTGTCGATGCTGAAGAAGACGTTGTCGAAGCCGATGAAGACGTAGAAGGCGGCGAAAGCAGCGGCGACCCGGCGACGTGACGAAGACCATGTGCAGACAGCGGCGATCCGCGCCATAGGAGATGGCGCGGTGAAAGCCGAGGCCGTCGATGCATGATGACGGCGAAATAGACTGCGTGCAGCCACGCTACGACTCGAGGGGGCGGCATAGCTGCAGAGCGCAAGTCGGTGCAGCGGCTGGGAGACCACCAGCGACGCACACACTAAGGAAGGCGCGTTGGAAGCCAGTAGTGTGGACCAAAGGCGGGGGTGCTACGGCCCGACGGGACGACACAACGGCAGCCCGTAGCTCGATCGGCGGTAGGCGCGTGCTCGGGGACGTGCTTGGCGTAGACAGGCGCGGGATCGGTTGATCAGACCGACGGTGCATCGTATGCGCCATGGCGTGGACGATGCGTGGATTTGATGGCAACGTTGTCGGTGAAGTCCCGAACGATAACGACGAAGAGGATCCGAGGGGGGTGGCCGCGGTAGCCTTCCGAGGAAGGCGTAGCAGCCGTCTGCGGTGCGTGGCAGCCTGCCGTGAGGCCGTGGCAACCTGTCGAGGCAGGCGCAACAGCGGAGAGGGCAGGCGCACGGATGCGATGTAGATCCTCGATGCCGGTGGTTGGAGTAGAGGCGCGGCGATGACGACGGCAGTGGGCGACTCAATCCGATCTAAGATCGGTAAACCAAAAAAAAACCGATCAAGAGATCGGAAAAATAGACTTACAGAGCAGCCGATCACGGATCAGTGGACGAACCCTGCGTACAGATCGCGCGGCCCCCGGCGGAGATCATGGAGATCGACCTCCCCGGGGGTGACGCGGTGCGGAAGCACGTGCGGCGGCTAGGTCAAGGATCTTGCCGCTCTGATACCATGAAAGAGTATAAGTTTGGCGAAATATGATGAATATATTATTGAGCCTCATGAGCGCGTATATATAGACGTACAGAGGATTATCTTAAAATACGAGTCAAGTTAGGACTGTACGTAAACAGATCCTAATTCTATCTAATCTAAACTATCATAACCACCGTATATACCTAATACTCTAACACAGTGTACTCTCTTGTGATCCCTCCCCTAAACCCTCCCTGTATCCTCCTCTCTGTTTGTAAGGTTGTTTGACTGCCAAGTCACTTCGCGATTCACTTCACACCACCATGATGAGTAGACAGTATAGCTACCAGAGCCAGATTACTTGTTTCATTCGCACATACTACTTCTCACAGCCTTACATACAGGTGGCGCAAAAAACAGGCATGCGCCTAGCAGCCTTCTTTACTCTAAAAAAAGAAGATCTACCTACATAACACAAAGCTTCACCTTTGGTAAAAGTTTTCCACTGAGACAAGATCTCGCATGCAGAGCAGCGCGCTCAGAGCATGCTTTCTTTCTGCAATATACAGCTGCGTATTGTTTTTCATGTCCCCGTATAGCAGTGTCCACAATTAATTCCTCCAGCGCAGGAGCATTTTCCACAACATGCAGAAGAAATTCAAGTTGATCTCTTGTCCCTTTATATGCTGTCATATGCATACACTTCAGATAATTATATTCACACTGCTGAAGGTGTTGCTTTCCCAAAACTCCCTTGTTCGCAAAACAAACATGAGCAATGGGAGAAAACTGCAAGATTCAAACATGGTAGTAATATATGTTAGAAGTATAGAAAGGTATGTGTGTCACTCGAATTTTAATAGCTCGGCGCCCTCTATTGCAAGGTGGAAAATTTTCTGTCATTGATATTCAGTTTACGTCACTTTAGAGTCAAGGTAACTTAAGTACAACCTCTAATTGATTGGCTACAATCTATTTTTGTCTAGTTTTTTGGGTCGTCTTGTTTTGACCTTCTTTCGCTCGGTTTAGTTTTCTTTTGGGTCACTTGTTTTGAACTTATTTTGCTCGGTTTAGTTTTCTTTTGGGTCACTTGTTTTGACCTTTTCCTGTTCTTTTTAGGTTTGTTGGATCACATGTTTTGACCCTTTCCTTTTTTTATCTTGTGAACTCTGCACTCTTTTGATTTCTTATAATTAATTGAAATCACACATTAGGGGCTTCCCCTAAGGTAACACGGTAAAAAAAAGGCCGCTACCACAAACAGAGACAAGGTAGGATCTAAAAGCAAATAGAATGTGGTGGAACATAATAAGCAAGAGAAGTACTTATTGTTGAAAATATAAGCAAATTACCATAATATTTAATCCGAAATAAGTAATAATAAATCATGACTATAAGTGCTGAAATTAATCTAATCATGTATACTAGCAGAATAAACGAACAGATCATATTCAACCAGAATAAACAGATCACATCTATTCCAAGAGCTAGTACAAGAAACTGCAACAGAAACTGAACTAGATAGGAACAGATTACGTACGGTGCTGGAGGAGGAATCGGGTTCGCGTTCAGGTTGGGATTGAGGTTGACACCAGTGTCATCAGCCATGGCGTCGATGTAGAGGCTGCTGATGTCCGGGAAGAAGTCCTCGTCGGGGAAGGAGTGGTCGGTCGACGTGATGCCGTCAGTAGTCGCGCAGACGCGCTCCCCAAAAACCTGATCGCCCCTCACCCGTACAGGTTCACGAGAGGCGGTGGTTCCGGAGGCCTACTGTCCCGTCGTCCGGTGCACGCCGGAAGAGGGGATGGAGAAGGTGTAGCGGCGGCGCAAGGTTCTGGAGGCAGAGAGATGTGTATTTTCTCGTATTAGGGTTTTTGCCTAAGGCCGTTTATATATAGGCGCCGGTCGGATAAGTGGGGCGTAGCCCACGTCCGAGTAGTAACAGCCCACCGTTTCCGGAAATATCGGAAACGGCTGACAGAAAAATAACTCGCACAATAATTTTCGCGTCGTGGCGAGGCAGGCGGCGGCGGAGGAGGAGCGCGCGTGTATGTCACTCCTCTTCACTCTCTTTAGGAGGTAGTGAAACACCCCACTATATATATTGGTCCAACTCCCCCTAAACTAGCAAGGTGAGACTAAACTTTGATGCCACCCCTTGCTAGGCATGAATGGGCCAAGAGAATTTCCAAATTTATATTAGGCTATGGGCCAAGGCCCACACCCAAATTCCAACACTTACATTGATCTCTAACTTCTCAATAAGCGGAGCTGCCCTCAGAATGGAAACTACACGAGAAAGTTTGTCGCTATCTTCAACTGTTAATTGCATTATCAACTGTAAGCACCTAAGATGGGATAACTTGCCTGGGCTATTCAACAGTGATTCCTTCTGCAACACAAAAGAATAAATGTGATTAGCAAGATGATGTTACATAAATTTAACTGTAACCTCAATGGCAATCCAGGATTAAACCTCTTGTCGCTGGTCGAAAATCTGTAACGTTAGATTTTGAACGCTCGGAATACCATCGAGGAGTGAACAGGCAGCATCTCGAAAATTTGTCTTGTCAAAACATATTTGTGCATTCTCAAGCTTGGAATCTTGATTAATGACAATAGGAACAATGGATCCGCCGTATACAAAGGTAACAAGCTTCTTAACTTGAAGTTCTATCCTGGTTACCTTACAATATAAAACTCTTACGTGCCGAAGGTGGGGCAACATATGATTCAACTTTAGTTCGCCATTCAGGTAGGATCTGACTAAGCTCAGCCATCCAAGGTTACAGCAATTTGACAATACAACTTCAAGATCCTCTATACTGATATGCACAAACTCCAAATCAAGGTTTCTCAGGCTTGGAAAACCTCTGAATTCAGATGGTGGTGTGAATGACACAAAGCTAAGCTGTATAGTTTGTAGACGAGACATGTTGCTTTCACTATCCAAAAGGTGAAATGGGAATATGTAGCGATCAACATCCGTACGTCTCTTGTTAATAGGGCGTAAATAAACAGCAATGTTCTTTGCCCGTGATGATACCGCAAAATTAACCCAATTATTTAGATGATCAAGCAGCACTGTGTCAAACTCGAATTTGACACTGAATTCTTCAACCATCTTGCCGTGGAACTTTTGCACGACGGTATTGACATTATCGATGAATTTCTGCATGTACTGGAGGTATTGTTTTCTTTCAAAGGTATCACGGGTATACCCAGCAGTACGGCTGAAACATAATTTGAAGCAACAAATATCGCAGATGTATCTCCAGTGACTTGACAAAACACTGGCCCTTGAAACCTCTTTAGGAGGCAACTTGGATACAATTGTGCAGAGCAGATCCTGCGTCAATACAATACAATATATCCCTCGAGATTAGAAACTCCATCTACACGCTACATTCACACACACAAGATAGTACAATAATAATTTGACAAACCTGTGGAAGGTCCTCCAGTTTAACGTTTGATCTCGCCTTGTCATAGGCTGATTTTCTACCACGGATGTGGTTCAACGGTGTTGTTTTGCACACTGGATGGCTCCCCATTCTGAACCTGAAATTTAGACGGTAGAGTTCCCTCAAGAATTACGGTAGTAGCAAGTGGATATTCAGACTATTGGAAGGGGATCTGTAGAGGCTTTACCGTGGATAATTAGAGGAACTAGTTGTCGGAGGAAGCGGTTCCGTGCTCGATCTGGAGGTCCAGTTGTGTTGGTTTTTAACGGCGATTGATTCTGTGAGGAACTGGAATTGGACTCGGATGCGGCTGTTCCCGTTGCGTGCTCCGACAAGTCCCGGCTGCACGGGTGTCGCGAATTCGCGATGGTCTGCCGCAACTGGTTGTGTTCTGTGTGTGATGAATAAACTTTTTTTTTAGATGTGTGATGAATAAAGTTGAGAACGACTCGAACTGTGCTATTCTATTCTTGTGGGCGCCTTTGGTAACCTGCGGATGGTTTAGCAGGCCGGGCGTAGGGTGGCAAGCGGCACCCGCATAACGACCGCGAATTAAAATATAGACAAAAAAATTATAAAAGTTAGTAAAATTAGAGAAGTATTAGTGAAAAAGTTGTGCTGCAACCCGTCCCGCTCGACACCCTACCGGGGCGACGAAAATGGACCGATTGGTTGTCTGTATGCTTTTTGATCCGCATGAATCTAAACCTTAGAGCACCCCTCGGGCAGATACGAGGACAACGCTCGAATCAGCCGTTTCCCCGGAGCCACCCTCGCTGCGTGAAAAAAATGGAACGCGGCGACCGAGCTCGTGCAGACAGGGAGATGGCGGGAGGCCGCCCGCTGCCTCGAAATTCCAGCGGGAGGAATTCGCTCACCGTCGCCCTGCTCCCCTTCCTATTTACAGAGGGCGGTCTCTCGCCCCCAAAATCTAAATCGACCATTCGATCCCTCCTCCCCTCGAACTTTTCACCCATCAGATATAGATCGATGTCGTTCGATTATTCTGCCTCCGGTATGAAGACGGTGGTCCTGCCATCTTTGCCGGCGAGCGGGCGTCTGTTAGTTGTCCTGCTTCACCTTGGAGCTCGTCGATGACAGTCTTTCCGGGTACTCCGGCGAAGGCGGCCACGGTGAGCTTGCCGTCAACAAAGTCGACCAAGGTGATGGTGAGCTTGCCGTCAACTCCATCGACCGTGGCGACAGTCCACATATCGGCATCTTCTTCGTCCCTTACCTCTATGATGCATCCTCTGGAAGCTGTTGTAAGAAACCTCTCACCTTGGGCCAAGAAACCCATGCAGGCTATCAAACACGCCCCTGATGATCAAGCCTTCCTCCACGTAAGAAATTACTACTCACAATAGAAACGACCGAGTTCAGCAAACCAACTTGTGGTTGGGTGGCTAGGAGGATGGTTGTATCTCAGCCCACCAGAGTTCAAACTCCAGGTTTGACACTGTGTGTTGCATAAAAGATGGAATATTATTTCAGTGGGAGACGACATTCCCGTCAACAGTGAGGCGCTCGTGGTGACTTCGTCAATCTTAAGACCTGATCCGCCGGCTCAGTTTCTCGGAGGTGCTCATAGGGGTAGGATGTGCGCGTGTATGTTCATGAGGGTGGGTGCATGTACGTGCTGTGAATGTCTACGATTGTACTGTGTTTCTTAAAAAAAAGGAAATGACCGAGTCCGTCTGCAGAAATAAAGACGGCCTATTCCCATGGAAATCACCGTGTACCGATGACAGCCTCCTTTCCGTTGTACCGAGAGAGTCGCATGTCGTGGGACCATGTGCTAATTGCATCTTGTGTTTTTCCAACTTCTCCATTTTTTCAAAGAAAAGTCGTGGGACTAAAAATGTATGGTTAGATCTTGTCGATACTCATTCAGGTCTGACAAAGCATCCGCTTCCTGCTAATGCGGTTCATAAAAGACATCACTAGGTGTCATCCGGGGGATCAAAACCCCCAATCCCCAGGTCGAGAGCCCTGCACGCATCCATGTACATGGTCAATGAGGGGCAACCCCTGTGCACCTCTCCTTCTCTCTCCCACTGAACTAAAAACCAGGCCACCTATCTTGTCCCCTCTCGCTCTCCCAACAGTTGTCAGAGAAGGCGTCGACCACCACTTGTAGAAGCGCCTCCCACGGTAGCAGAGCCTCTCGGCGCTCGCAGGAAAAGGCATTGTCACTGGAGAAAATGTTGTTCTAGCAAGGCCTCCCGTCCCTTTATAGCAATGCCACCCAGTGCCGGTAGCAAAGAGGTCCCACATGGTAACAACACTGCCCAACCCAAGGTAGCAACATCGACCGACATAGGTAGAAAAATGTCGGAACTTCCGGTAGTAGCATTGCACGCCCAAGGTAGCAACACCGGTTTCCCAACGTAGCAACGACGGTCACCCAAAGTAGAAAATGTTGGAAATATGCCCTAGAGACAAATAAGAATAAGGATTATTATCATATTTCATAAAGTTTATGATTAAGTTTTATATCATGCTATAACTGTATTGAAAGGAAACGTCAATACATGTGAGATATATAAAAAACCAAGAGTTCCTGGTGAAACTCTAGTCACTGGTTCATTGATCAACAGATGATCAAGGTTTCCTGATCATGTGATATTTATGCTAGTTGACAATGGAGTCACCTCATTATGAGAATGAGATGATGACCTATACCCAACCTAAGCATCATGACCCGACCATGTCACTAAGTTCAAGTTATGACGATTAGAATAGACTTAGTGTACTATTTCTTAGACCATGAGGCCATATCAATCACTATTACCCGAGGGTACTTTGATAGCATCAAACATCACTCGGTGACACGGTGATCATAAAGGTGTGTTCAGGTACTCGGAGGAACAGTTGCGGCAGAGTGGGATTTGTCCATTCGCGTGACGGAATAGATACTCGAGGGCCCACTCGGAGAAGTTATATCCGATAGCTGCGCAGCGTGTGATTTGATCACGGGGATATCACTTGTTGGAACGAGTCAAGTAGCATATGTTGATAACGAGATTTAACACGACATGGAGATGTCATTGACCAGATCTCGGACAATGCAAGTATCAAGAGACAAAAGGAATATGACACGATGTTCATGGTTCAAACAACGAAAGATTTCGTGGAATGCACAGGGATCACATGGCCATCCAGGTCCCTCTATTGATCATTGGTGCGGGAGTGTCCCGGCCATGTCTAGAGTGTTCCCAAACCGTGGGGTATCACGCTTAAGGCTTGACGATGCTCAGAGAGTGTTTAAGGATCGGTAGAATCACCGAAGAAAAGAGAAGAGAGAAAACTGGAAGGGTTTCGGTAAGTCCGGAGGATGTCCGGAATGAGAGGGAATGAGTTCCACATCAATGGATATTGAATAATATGTAAGTGAATGTTGAATATTGATTTAATCATTCAATTATATTTATTCAGTAAAATAAAATGAATTAAAAAGGGTCAAATACCTAATTGGGCCAAATACGGAGGGAAAATGGCCCATGAGGGAAAGACCGAAGGGAGGAGAGAGACGGGGTGGCCGGTTGGGCCTTGGGCACCCCATGCAGGGCCCACAAGGGCCTTGGCCAGCCGGCCACACCTCCCCCTCTCCCCTCTCCCTTGTTTAGTCCCACATGGCTAAGATAATTAGCTATGGGGTTTTTTCCCCTATATAAAGAGAGGTATTTTGGCAAAATAATACACAATAATCAATAAAAGGTTCCCTCTCTTTTGGGGAGACCTTGATACGTCCAAAACGTATCTACTTTTCTGAACACTTTTGCTATTGTTTTTCCTCTAAACTTGTGTGATTTGGATGCAACTAACACGGACTGACGCTGTTTTTAGCAGAATTACCTTGGTGTCTAGTTTTTGTGCAGAAAATCAACTATCAGGAAAAATCCCGGAAAATATGCCAAAAATCCTATTTCACCAGAAAACTCCCGGAGCCAGAATATGAGACGGAGTGGGGCTGGGGCCTAGCCACACCACCTGGTCGCGCGGGCTAGGCCTGGCCATGCCAGGGGGTGGTCTGGCCGCCCCAGACACCCCCTCGGTCTCCCTCTTCGCCTATAAGTTGCCTTCTGACCTAAAAACTCTGGGGGGTTCGACGTTTCTCTAGAAGAAGTTCCGCTCCGCCGCCACCACCAGATTCCAAGATTCGGAACCAGAAACTCTGTTCTGGCACCCTGCCGGGACGGGGAATTGGAGGAGATCATCGCCATCATCATCACCATCGCTTCTCCATCGACCATCCATGTTTCCCCCATCTATGAGTGAGTAATCCCCCGATGTAGGCTATAGGGATGGTAGGGATTGGATGAGATCGTTCATTGTAATGGCATCGGATTGTTAGGCCATGGTTCCTAGTATCTTCTATTAGTGCTTTTTGACTTTGTTGCGACTTGTTATGCTTAATGCTTGTCACTAGGACCCAAGTGCCATGATTTCAGATCTGAACATGTCATTTGTTGGGGATATACTTTCCGGGTATCCTCATAGTTCCTCACTGACCACGATGGCCCACTTCGGGTTAGAGCATTGCTTCACGGGCGACCCAGTCAAGGATAAAGATGGAGTCCAATCCGGCTACAGGAAGGCCCAGAAGACTTACCGACTTAGGCCCATAATGTTACTTGGAGTTCAAGTTGTACTCTATAACCGACTCTTAGTCATAGCCGGATAGATCTCTCCTGTAAACCCTAGACAGGATATCTATATAAGCCGTACTAGGGAGAGCCTTTAGGGCACACCTCAATAGTCTGCAATCTCAAATCGCACAGGCAAAACCCTTGTAACCCATAATCCGGCTCTGCCGTATTACTAGATTGCTAGCAGGAGTAGGATCCGTCCAAAGCCGGCGGATTCGAACCTTGGTAAACTTGTGTGCTCACCGTCCCGGAATACCGTAGGTCTCACACCCCTCTCTTCCGCACGCCTCGAGGACCCCCTCATGGCGTACTTGTCATCAATCCGACGATAGTTGGCGCCCACCATGGGGCAAGTGAGCTTCGGATCTGCGTTCCGAGCAGAATCTGCAAGAATCGGAATCGGCGAGACTTACGTTGTCGGTCGCATCCTCTACGCCAGCGATGTCCCTCTCATCGTTCTCGACGAGACTTGGATTCCGGCTAGGGAGGCTATGACTACCTACACAATCATGTCTTTTGGCGAGATCGATGTTTACATTGGTTTTGCTGAACCTGCCCCACCCACCCCAGCGGTGATGATAGAGGCAGAAGAATCTTCTGGGTCCCCTTTGTCCAAGGAGGCGGTAGAGTTCTGGATCTCAGAAAACCCTAAACCCACCCAGCCCGCACCAGTTGCGGAGATAGTGGAGAAATCCGAGCCTGAAGAAGACCTAGCGGCCCAAGTCGAATCTTGAGTGGATCTCCCTGGAGGAGCCGGATCCCAGATCGACCCACCCGCGGAAGTCAAAATCCAGGAGGAGCATATCAATGACACTGATTCCGGCTCTGATGATGCCAGGACAGACAGACCTTTCCTAAGGTACCTCAGGAAACATGGGTCGCACTTCGTCGGGTACATGGGATCCGGATCCGGCTCTGCCGATGCTGGAGAAAACACCGACTCGATGCTGGAGGCAATTGGAACAAACACCGATGTACCCGTATCCTCGGATGAATCGATGACGTCAGCAGATTTCCGAAAGTTCTCCACGGAATATGAACAGGAGTACAACTCCAAGGCTGCAGAAGAAGGAGAAGCCATGGATGAAGGATCCGGGGAACACTCTCCTAAAGTGCAGGATGACATGGACGTCGGAGATAATCCCGAGGTCTAGATGTCCGAAAGTACCGATCAGAGCCTGACTCCGGGAAACGGACCCAAAGTCGTCTTTGCTACCGGCGCTGCCAAGAAGGCAAATAAGAAGAACAAGAAGAATAAAACCCCGGCAAAAGACCCTCTGACAGAGGAGGTGATTGCCGAGGAATACGAGGAAGACTCGGAAGGAGCACTTATCCCAGAAGAGCCAAAAAAAGAAGAATCGGTGGATGGACACGTGATCACCGAAGGTGCGCGTAAACTCATTGATGTTGCATTAACCACACCTATCCCTACAGTTGCAGAACTTACTGATGAAGAGCTGGACGAAAGGGCCCAAGCCCTAGAAGCGCATCGTCAACAACTCCTTGATGAAGCCAAAAACATCGAGGTGGAGAAGAAACGCATGGCAACTAAGGATTATATGTCTCGGTTGCATCAGAAGACACGGAAGCGTCACACCAATGAGGACCAATTCCCACATATTCATGCCATCCTTTTTGGAGATGAGATGGGGAAGCCACGGAAACATAGCGAAGGAGATTGGGTATATCCAACCCCAGTATAGAATACCGTGGCGGCCCGAGAAATTCTATCGGCTTATCCAGGACCGGAGGAGATCCGTTTGGGTATCAAGCTACTCAACAAGGGACTGGAGCAGCAAAAGGTCGCCCTGTCCGGAAGTCAAAAACTGGTCTCGGATTCCGACCAATGTCGAACAAATTCGGCATGTGCTGACGTGAGACCCCACCATGTTCCGGAGCAGCATTATCGCCCCGAACGACAGGAGGACAATTATTCGAGAACCGGATCATCAGGACAACATCGCAGGACTGCACGCGACTAGAGCAATGTCGCACCGGTGGCCGATAAAGAGGCCATCGCTGCTCTGAATCCGAGGAATCCTTCCTGACGAGAATCTAATGATCGAAGGGGAGAAGATAAAGAGAAACATCGGGAGGACGATCGTGAAAAAATGCCACCTCCTAGACATGCAAGCCGTCCGGCTGAGCCCCACCATGGTGGGAATGACGGACAAAGAAACAACGGAAACCACGCCGGAACAAGTAGGCAGGGGGCTCGTCATAGTCAAGACCCTCCCCATAATTGGAATAATGACGTTCCAGACAGGGGCCGGCGATCAGCCGGAAACTATCCAGCTGCCCCACCCTCTCCACCACACAGTCATCACAACGGCTCCCATGGAGGGCAAGGAGGACGACATGGCGGAGGAGGTGGTGGCAGAAGCCGAAGTCCGGCTCCAAGGCACCGCAGCCACAGCCGACATTCGGGATGATCTTTATCCCCGAACGACGCAAGGCACAGGATCAACTCCAACATAGAGGCTCGGCGCTACGAAAACGATGATATCTATGTGGGCCCAAAGTGCTTAGAAACACGCATCAGAGCTACAAAATTCCCGGAAGGATTTGCTATCTCAAGACATATCCAAGCCTACGATGGCATTGCTCGACCAGATACCTGGCTACAGGATTTCTTCCAAGCTTGCCGCATCGCCAAAGGCGGAAACAACCTGTTCGCAACCCGATATCTCCCACTTATGTTGCGGAAGACGGCACGATCATGGCTCAATGAACTTCCAGAGAACACCATCCATAACTGGTATGACATGCAAAGTGCGTTCTTTCGGAATTTCGAAGGCACATATCGGAGGCCCTGTACGGTCAGAGACCTACAGCGTTGCACCCAGAAAGCCGGAGAAACTTGCGGAGACTACCTCGGACGATGGATCGACACCAAGTACTCTTGTGAAGGAGTAAATGATCAAACTGCGATTGAAGATTTCATTGCAGGTCTCCCAATTGGTCTACTGCGTCATCGCTTGAAGTGTGTCAAGGTCACTGATTTGGGAGAGATGGTAGAAACAGCGAGCAAGTATGCAGATGCTGACGACGATGCAGAGGAATTGCTCAATGCCCTAGTTGTGCCTTAGTCGGCAAGACAACCAAAGCAACAAGCTCAGAAGCACAAAAATACCTCGGAAGAAAAACCCAACATGGAAATAGCGGTGGTTACTACTGTTTCCGGGTCTGGAGGACGAGGAGGACGTGGCGGAGGCCGCGGGCGTGGCCGTGGGACTTCAAGGGTCCAAGGTAGAGGATAACAGCAACCAGGCAAAACCTACTCTTGGGCCGACATTGCCAATAACCCATGTGTGCATCACCTAGACGCCAATGGGGGCTCATCCCACACCAACGCTGAATGTCGTTTCAATGACGACATCAAAAGAGATGACACCGCGGGCTACAAAGCTAAGCAGAAGAAGGGAAAGAAAAATCCCGAAAAGGACAAGGAGACCAAGGAAGATTCCAACATGGAGGAAGTTGATGCTTCAAATCCCAAGCCGGAAGGGAAGAAGATTTTTCCCACCAAAAAGGACACTTATGTCACTTTCCTCGGATCTCAACCAGCAAAGGTTAAGAAAGCAGTTCTCCACGAGCTCAATCCAATAGTTCCGGCTGTCCCCCAATATCTAGACTGGTCGGAAGTGGCAATCACATTTGACCGTGTTGATCATCCGCCTAAGTTACACAGGTGAGGAAAATACGCCTTAATCGTCAACCCACTTATTGACGGTTATGGTTTCTCCAAGACTCTCATGGACGGTGGTAGTAGCATCAATATTCTCTATGTCGAAACGCTACGCCGGATGAAGATCTCGGAGACCCAGCTGAACCATAGCTCTGTGATCTTTCACGGAGTTGTCCCAGGAAGACAAGCTAATTCCCTGGGAGAGATTACTTTGGATGTTACCTTTGGAACTCCAAAGAATTATCGGACGGAGGCACTTTCCTTTGAAGTAGTCCCGTTCAAGAGCGCGTACCACGCTATATTCGGACGTCCGACTTACTGGGCTTTTATGGCTCCTCCATGTTACATTTACAATATGATGAAAATTCCAGGTCCCAACGGCGTGATCACCATCAGGGGAGACCCGAAGAAAGCGCGTGACGAGGGTTTAACTCGTCAATGCCCATTGTCATGGACTTGGATTTTGGAGAAGGAGGGAGCGCTGGAGACATCTATCGGCTAGCAAACAAGCACACAGGGGACAAAGGATTTACCTAGGTTCAGGCCTCGTAGAGGTCCTTACTCCTGCTTGTCTGCTCGTGGAATCATCGAAGGAGTCGAAAGTTACAATGGTGCGCAGATGCAATTTGGCAAGGGTTGTGGAAACTAGGGTTGCGTGTGTGTTCCTCGCTGCCCCCTCCTAGCCTTTATATAGATAGGCTAGGTCTCGGGTAGCAGGTCGAGTCGGTTACAAGTTAGGGTTTTCCCCTTCAAACTTTCTATCTTTAGCTTCTTCTTGTCCTTCAAGCAATCGAGAGTCCGTAGGTTACTCGAGTCTCTCCATCCGGGCCTTGGCGACACCGTGGGCCTGTATGTATTTGAACCGTATATACCAAGCTCGAGCACCTGTAGGTTATACCCATGTCAGTAGCCCCCGAGTGTCCAGTGGAATCGCAGATTCGACTGGGGACTTTTTGAAGCCTTCGAGTGCCTAAATGAGTACATTTCGATTGCTTTTATGTGTGTCATAGGGATTGTTGATATACGTGCCTGATATAGCCGAAGTATCGGTATCAGTTAACCACCTTAGGGTGAAACAACGCAATCTACTCAAATTCGAGTCCCCGGACTCTAATCCGGAAAAGTGCTGGTGTAATTCGACTCAGGCCGCGGAGGTCTTACAGGAGTCGAATTCTAGTTATATGGGTGTGAGCACTTGACGCGTCCATCAAGGCATGTTCATCGTGCCTGTAGGCACGGATATGTTTCTGGTAGTGTGCAGTTAAATGCGTTGCCAGGCCTTATTCAGGTCTTACCTTCACGCCGTAGGCGCGGCATCCGAATTTTATCATCGCGGAGACGATTCGGGTAACCCAGGAGACGCAGTCTCTTTGTAGGGGAAAAATTGTGAGGCGGTGTCGCCGTGAGTTTCGAGTGTGGATGTTATCAACACACAGTTTTTTGTACAAATAATCATAGGGTGCACGACCAGCGCTCCCTATGGGAGTAGCCCCCGAGTGCCTGGTTGAGTCGAAGACTCAGGCAGGGACTAAAGAACTTTTGCGACTGCTGTCGTCTTTTGCTTGCTTGTTTCAGTCGATGACTTAGGCAGGTACTAAAATACTTTTGCGAGTGCTGTCGTCTTTTGCCTACTTGTTTCAGTCAATGACTCCGGCAGGTACTAAAACACTTTTGCGACTGCTGTCATCTTTTGCCTGCTTGTTTCCGGCGCTCCCTATGGGAGTAACCCATGTCCATAATCGAACTGTGTTTCGAGTGGTTGGGTTTGCTTTTGTGATTGTCCTTGTTCCTGCAACAAGAAAAAGAAAAGTCATAGGGTGCACGGCCAGCGCTCCCTATGGGAGTAGCCCCCGAGTGCTTGGTGGAGTCGAAGACTCCAGCAAGGACTAAAAATAGTCAAAGTTTTCCACTGCATAGCCTTGGTGACGTCAGTGCTGACGCTTGTATGACCTTAGTTGTGAGCGATTTTGACGGGACGTGACGAGCGGTGGGTCCCACTTTCTGACTTTTATTTGACTGGGCGTGCATAATCTTATTTTTAACTGTGCCTCCTCGATTTCCGCGCGTAATGGTAGAAGTGGGGGGATGGTTCGCGCTTCCTCTTCTCCACGTGTCCAACGCGATGCGTGCCACGCGTCCAATAGGGTTTTTGTCAGCCGTTGGATTGCATCTCCCAGGGGTTAAGTAGCGATGATGCGGCGGTAATTTCCCATTTGTGCTCTTTCTTCCTTGCTGCCATCGCCATTGTTGTTGCTTTTCTGCTTTCCCCTGCGCCCATCTTATCCACGACGTTGGAGCAGCTCCGTTCGTTCCCGAGCTACTTCCTTCGCTCACATCGCCGCCGCGCAATGGGGAAGAAGAAGGGAGGCGCTGCCGCTGATTCCGCGGCCACCCTCGCTGCAGCAAAGAAGAAAAGTGGCTCCGCTGCTGCGGGCACCAGCACCGCCGCCATCGGGAAGAAAAGGTCGCGGGCACCCGCGTGACCAATGGAGCATGGTGCCCCTTTATCATCAAGGCGTCGGATCTCCGTCTTCTTCGTCAAGATGGAGTTATCTCTGCAGCAGTCGTCGATGCACGCGTCCCCAGCAGTGATACTATTCCTGCTCCTCCCGCTGGTTTTCGATTGATGTTCCTTGCATTCATCATTCGCGGTCTTTCCTTGCCGCTTCACCCCTTTCTTTGGGGTCTTCTTTGTTTCTATGGGCTCTAGCTCCATCAGCTGTCCCCAAATTCGCTCCTCCACATCACTTGTTTCATCACTCTCTGCGAGTGCTGGCTCGGAATCGAGCCACACGTTGGTCTTTTCAAGCGCATCTTTAAATTGAAGCGTCAGTCCGCATCTGGCTCTTTAGTTTATGACGTAGGTGGTTGCGGAATCCACGTCGACCCATCCGCCACCTACTTCGATATCAAGCTTACCAAGTCCGTCCAGGGATGGAGGGACAAATGGTTCTATGTTCGCGACCAGAAGGCCAAGGACGAGCACTTTGGACTCGCACCTTTCCATCCCGCGACTCCCTGCAAGAAGATGCATTCTTGGAAGAACGTGATCATGCCTTCTGAACTCGCGGAGACAGACGTGCTATATCAGCGCGTTTGCGACCTCGAGAGTCACATAGGCGCAGAAGAGGGAGGCTGCGCCCTTGTCAGGACTTGGCTGCGTCGTCGCGTCCAGCCTCTCCAGGCCAGGGTCCATCCCATGTTTTAATGGGGTGGCGCTGATGATGCCACTCGCATGTCTGCTGATGGCATGTCCGCGAGTGAGGTAGATAAGAGGGTGCGACTGGTCACGAAGTACACCCTCAATGATGTGCTTCTGAACGAGCCAGTCGTTCCTCCTTTCGATGCTTCGAATCCTCCTCCTGAGGTACAGTTGTGCTACATAGTAGCTTATTTTCTCGATTTCGTTTTCTGTTGCTTATCTGTTATGTTTGCTGATCTTTACTATTTGTATGCAGGAGTGGGCGGTGTCGCCTTGTATGCCTCCCCTCCCTGAGGGTATTATTCCTCGTGAAGCTTTGGAAGAGGACGAGTCTGAGTTGACTGTCCCTTCTGATGTAGAAGAGGAAGCCCTCGAGTCCGAGAGCCCGGATACTCGCAAGCGTTCGCGTAGCAGGGATTCCGACGCGTCGACTCCTTCAACTCTAGGAGGAGCGGATGTTGGCGCGGAGTCGCCAATTCCCGCCGTTCCTGTGAGGGCTGTGGCACCGTCTTCTCGCAAGAAGATGCGATTGCCCAAGGAGTCTTCGTCAGAGTCGGCGGAGGCCACGTTTGATCTTGACAAATTTGACTGGTAATTTTGTTAGTGCATTCATTCTTCTCTGTTTTCTTCTTGCTGGCTTTGCCCTGGAGTTTGCCCTTTCTGAGTGCGGATTTTGTCTTGCAGTCAAGAGGGGTCGTCATCTTCTGGCGACGTCGAATTTTTGAAGGAATCGGGAGTCGCGACTTCAAGGGCGAAGGTAGAGGTCGAGCGCGCTCCTTCTCCGGCGGCGGCCCACTCCAGGCAGAATTCTTCGAGCTCTCCTCACGTAGGGGAGCATCGAGTAGTTGCTCAGACGACGGTTCAGCAAACTTCTTCGGAGTCGCTGGAGGACCATGTAAGTATAGCTTTCCTTCTTTTTTAATGTGGCAGTCAACGCCTTCTGCTGCCCTCTGCTGACTCCTTGTTTTGTGCGACAGCTCCTTGTAAAGGAAGCCACGCAGGTGGCGGAGCAGGTGATGGCGATGGGTCGCCAGCATGCGATGCTGGAGACGCGCCACCGTGTGGTCGAGAGTAAGTGTTCTATACTTATTCTTTTCGTCTTCTCTCTGTTTTGGTATAATCGACTGACAGCCAATTATTGACTGCCATCTAGCTGAGCATAACGCTTTACTGCGCGATGTCGCCACGTTGGAGAAGACACTAGACGCAGCTGTGAAGGGGCACGACGAGGCAATCGTGGCTCGTGATGATGCCCAGAAGCGCGAAGAGGATCTGCGTGCCTCCTTTGCGGCCAGGAAGAAGTTGTTCGAAGAGCAACTGTTCTCAGTCGCCAAGGCCCTCTCAGGTACCTTTACTAGTAGATATTTTATTGATGTTCTTCTCTTCCTGTGTAGTGCTGGTGGCACTAGAAGTTTGATCCATGTGTGTATTTTGGTGTAGATGCTGGCGGCTTGAGTTTTGATCCACAAGCCCTTTGTCGCGATGACGCTCTGGCGGGCGCGGTATCTGAGGATCGTAGCGCCGCTGTCCAAAATACGCTGTCCAAGGCTAAGGCCACCCTGAGTCGCCTCCGGGAGGAGCCGATGCCGAAGGCGGAGCTGGTCGACAATGTGGAAGAGCTGGTGGAGTCGCTCGCTGGGGGTGTGCCTGCCACGTACAAGAACTCCCTCCACGCAGCTGGCGCGACCATGTCGCTTGCCATGGTGCAAGCCCACGGAGTCGAAGTAGATCCTTCTGCGGTGTCGAAGACGATGCCTGTTGGCGCGGATGGTCAGCAGGTAGTATTCGCTCCCTTTGCGACTGCCTGTGCCAAATATGGCCATTCCTTGATAAACACTATTGCCAAGTATTCGGAGGAGCTCAATCGTGCAAAGAAGGCGGCGGAAACTTCGGCCTCAGGGGCCGGCGGAAAGTCAGTGGCATCTGATACTGCCACGGACTTGATGAAGCCCCCGAGGTCATCGAAGTCGAAGAAGCCAGCTACTTCATAGTTAGTTTCTTGTAATAGTTGATGAATTGCTCTTTTGATTGGAGAACATGCCTGTTGGCGAATGTGTTTGTAGATACTTTTATGCTGATCCTGAATGCGTCTGTTACTTTTGACTTTTGAGTTGGTCGCCTTATTTGCCTCTGGCTTGATTTTTGGTAGGGTACATCAAGTGGTCCTGTGGGGGGAACCCCGGACTCGCCGTCTCTTGAGGATACAATGGCACCACCATGCTCCAGGGTAGAGGAGTTGTCCTTGCTTTCCCGACTTCGTGATCGCGTTAAGCAATTGGAGCATGAGTTGTCCGTGATCCGCGGTAGCGCAGACGTGTGGAAGTCAAAGGCCAAAAAAGCCGCCGCTCGTGAGCAATATCTGCTTGGGAAGATGACGCAGCTGGGCGACCAGTTTAAGTGTTAATTTGCTCATCCTCTTCTTTTCCTTTGTAGTTAATCGCAATGGTACGTTGTACTCATGCTATTGATGCTGCTTCGTGTAGTTGTTAGCGCACGCCATCCGCAGGAGGAGAGGGATATGATTGCCATCCGTCTTCATGATCTCACCCAGGAGCAACTTCAGGAGAGTGGATACTTCTGGGTAGATCATGATCGTGCGACTGTGTTGGCGACCCTGCAGGATCACGCATCACGAGTGCTCCTCTTTCTGAAGAAGTCGCATTCGTGTTTGAAGAACATCTATCAGGCGATGTTCCCGCTAGATGATACTCCATCAAGCCTGCTGGCTCTCCTGACCAAATTTCAAGATATGTCCGTGGTTCGCGAGTGCGTGAGGCAGCAGTTGGTGGCTGGTGCCAAGGCTGCCCTTTCCATGGTGCGTTTGCACAGGCCTGACGTGGATGTCGCCGCCATTGCCTCTGGGCCACCGGTGTCACCAGTAGGATCTTCCTGGAACATGGTGCCGCATTATCAGGCGGTGGACCGTCCAGCCGAGGAGGTCGTCGACTTCTTCGAGGAACAGACTAATGTTCTTCTGTTGCAAGGGTAGCCAAATATGTATCCTGCACATAAGTGTACTAGTGTTGTAAAGCTCGTATACATTTGTAGATAATTTACTATTGAATGTGTACAAATAGCTTTAAGCGTGGGGTGCGTTGCACTTATGCGAGTCCTTTTCGTTAGCCTGGCCATCTTTGTATCGTTCCCTTGTCAACCTGTCAGGTGCGTTGCAGCTGGGTTGAGTTTGTGTTAAGGGGTTCGATTGATGTGCCAGCTACTCAGGATGTCGCATTATTGTTCGAAGAACATATGTGTATAGTGTGGCGTAGCCCCCGAGTATGAAAATTGACAAAGTAAAGGAGAACACAGAGTTTTGGGGCACTTAGCTTTTATTTATTCGGAGAACAGTACGAAGTACAGTGTGCGGCTAAGTAGCCTTGGCTAAATAGCCTTATTTGCGATGCGAAAGTAAAGAAAAACGACTAAGGGTAGAAGCGTCGTAGTTGTGCGACGTTCCAAGGGTTGGAGTGTGCGACTCCTGTCTCTAAATCTTGAAGGCGATAGGCGCCACCTGGGATTACTTCTTAATCACGTACGGTCCTTCCCAGGGGGACTCGAGCTTGAGATGCCCCTGCTGCTTCAGTCGCAGGACTAGGTCACCTTCGGCGAAGGATCTGGGGCGAAGCCTTCTGCTATGGTAGTTGCGCAGGTTCTGCTGGTAGATCATAGATCTTTCTGCGGCGATTTCTCTTGCTTCGTCAAGGAGGTCGACGGAGTCTTCGAGTGCGAGGGATGACTCCTGCTCGCTGTAGGCGACTACGCGTGGTGCTTTGTATCGTACCTCGGCGGGTAGTACTGCCTCTGCTCCGTGTACCATAAAGAATGGTGTGTAGCCGGTGGCGCTGTTTGGAGTTGTACGCAGGCTCCAGAGTACGGATTGTAGTTTGTTTGGCCAGCAGCCCGTGGCTTGTTCGAGTGGTCGGAGGAGTCGCTTCTTGATGCCGCTGTAGATGAGCCCGTTTGCCTTTTCCACCTGACCGTTGGTCTGTGGGTGTGCTACTGAGGCGTAGCTGATGTTGATCCCCAGGTTCTCGCAGAATTCTTGGAACTCCTTGAATGTGAAGTTCGTTCCGTTGTCGGTGATGATGCTGTGCGGCACGCCGAAGCGGTAGACGATGGACTCGAAGAACTTGACTGTGCTGTGCCCTGATTGCTTAGTCACTGGCATGGCCTCAATCCACTTGGTGAATTTGTTGACTGCAACCAAGAGGTAGACGTAGCCTCCTTGCGAGGACCTTGGGAGTTTGCCAACCATGTCGAGTCCCCACTGGGCGAAGGGCTAGGCCAATGGAATAGGCCGTAGTTCTGCGCCTGGTGCGTGTGGCTTGTCCGCGAATCGCTGACAAGCGTTGCACTTTTGGACTATATCCTTGGCGTCGCACATGGCCGTGGGCCAGTAAAATCCAGCTCGTAGAGCTTTGTCAATGAGGGCGTGATTGCCGGCGTGGTGCCCGCAGGTCCCTTCATGGATGTCGAGGAGGACTGCTCTTCCATCGGCTAGGGAGACGCATCGTTGTAACACGCCTGTGATGCTGCGTTTATACAGTTCACCGTTGATAACGGCAAATGCCTTGGAGCATCGCGCGATGTGTCGTGTGTCTGTCGGGTAGTTCGGTAGGCGCTTGCTGAGGAGGTACGTAATGTACGGCTGCGTCCAGGATTGTTCGATCATCATGAAGCTCATTGATCCCTCGAGTCTTGTGTCGAGCTCCAAGTCATCGAGTGTCATTGGCTCATTGGGTGGCGTAGCCCCCGAGTCCGTTGTTGCGCTTGTTTTCTTCTCTGCGGCCTTTGGCTTGATGGAGCGTTCGCATATGCGCTCGAGAAATACCCCAGGTGGTATGGGTGCACAGGTGGAGCCTATGTTGGCGAGTGCGTCCGCCTCCTCATTGCTTTCGCGACCTATGTGTCGCAACTCGCAACCATCGAAGTCTCCTTCAAGTGTGTCGTAGAGGTCGCGGTATGTGATCATGTTGTCGTTCAGTGCGTCGCACTCGTGCATTGTTTGGTTGACGACCAACTTGGAGTCTCCATATATGATTAGCCTCTTTGTGCCGCAGGCTTTTGCCATCCTCATCCCGTGCAACAGGGCCTCGTATTCAGCCTCGTTGTTTGAGGCTGTGAACTGCATTCGCATGATGTATTTCAGCTTGTCCCCTTGAGATGATGTCAGTATGACACCTGCTCCTGCTCCATCTTTCCTCTTGGATCCGTTGAAGTGCATTGTCCAGAGGTAGGACATGTTTGGCTTGTCCGGGAGTTGGTTTTCCATCCAATGTATGAGGAAGTCAGGGAGAACTTGCGACTTGATTGCGCCGCGCTTTTCGTATGTGATGTCTCGTGGAGACAGCTCGATTCCCCAAAGCGCGACTCGCCCTGTGGCGTCAGGGTTATTGAGGATATGTCCCAATGGGGCGTCGTTGACTACCACGATTGGGTGTTCCTAGAAGTAATGGCGCAGTCGCCGGGCGGTCATAAAGACGCCGTACGCCATCTTCTGGTAGTGCGGGTACCGCTATGTTGTTGGCGTGAGGACCTCGCTGAGGTAGTATACCGGGCGTTGTACACCGTGGACCTTGTTTTCCTTGGCCCGTTCGACGACGAGCACTGTGCTAACCACTTGGTTGGTGGCGGAAATGTACAGCAGCAGCGGTTCCCTTTCTCGTGGAGTTACCAATACTGGCGAGGTGGATAGCAGGCGCTTGAGGTCTTCGAATGCTTCTTGCGCTTCATTGGTCCACTCGAATTTGTCAGCTTTGCGGAGGAGCTGATAGAAGGGCAGCGCCTTTTCTCCCATTCGACTGATAAATCGACTGAGGGCCGCGATTTGTCCGGCTAGTTGCTGAACGCCTCTTATGTTCTTTGGCTTCTCCATGGCCAGTATGGCCTTTATCTTTTTCGGGTTTGCCTCAATCCCTCTTGCGGAGATGAGATACCCGAGCAACTGCCTAGATGGTACGCTGAAGGCACATTTGTCCAGATTGAGCTTTATCCGATAACGATCGAGATTGGCGAAGGTTTCACGCAAGTCGTCGATTAGAGAGGCTTCTTCCTTGGTTTTGATTACTATGGCATCGACATAGACTTGGATGTTGCGACCTAGTTGCTCTTTGAGGCAAGCCTGCATGCACCGCTGGTACGTAGCTCCTGCATTTTTTAGCCCGAAGGGCATTGTGTTGTAGCAAAACACGCCAAAGGGCGTTGTAAACGCGGTCTTCTCCTGGTCTTCCTCCTTGATTCGAATTTGGTTATAGCCTGAGTAGGCATCGAGGAAGCAGAGGCACTCGCATCCAGCGGTGGAGTCGATGATTTGATCGATCCGTGGTAGCGGGAAGTGATCTTTTGGGCAATGCTTGTTTAAAGAAGTGAAGTCCACGCACATCCGTAGGATATCCGTGTCCTTTTTTGGTACCAGCACCGTATTGGCGAGCCAGGTGCTTTCCTTGATCTCGCGTATGAATTTGGCCTCGAGGAGTCTGTTGATCTCCATTCCGACTGCTTGTGCCCGTGGCTCAGACAGTCGCCTGATTGTTTGCTTGACTGGCCTTGCATCGGGGTTGACTTTGAGTGCGTGCTCGGCGAATTCCCTGGGAACTTCTGGCATGTCCGCAGGACACCAGGCAAAAATTTCCCAGTGCTCACGGAGGAATTCAACGAGCGCGAGTTCCTATGCGGGACTCAAGTTGTTGGCGATGAGGGCCGTTTTGGCGGGATCTGATGGATGGACCTGCACCTTCTTTGTGTGCACAGATGAGTCGAAGGAGAGGTTAGGTGATCTTGGCCTACTCAGGGGGGCAGACTGTTGTCTGTCGTTTCCTTCCATCGCGCGAGCTCCTCCTACATGCCGAAGGACTAGGAGATTCTGTTGAATTCCCTGTCGCAACTGTCAGATCGCTCGAAGCTCCCGTTGATCATGATGACGCCGTTGGGACCTGGCATCTTCATCTGCAGGTAGGCGTAGTGGGGTACCGCCATGAACCTAGCGAACGCGACATGTCCGAGGATGGAGTGGTATTGTGAGGGCCAGTCGACAACTTCAAAGTCGATGCGCTCGCGCCGGAAGTTCTTCGGCGTGCCGAATATGACGTCGAGGTTGATTTTGCCCAGGGGGTATATGCCTTTTCCTGGGACGATGTCGTGGAACGTTGTGTCCGATGCCTCCAAGCAGGTTAGAGGGATCCTCATTGCTCGCAAGGTACTCGCGAATATGAGGTTGATACCGCTTCCGCCATCCATGAAGACGCGACTCATGTCGAAGCCTCCAATTTGCGCCTCGAGCACGAGGGGCAATGACCTGGGCGAGGTACTTGAGGCGGGTGGTCGCGTTTGTCGAAAGTAATGCACGGCTCACTGCCACTGAGGTACTCAGTGGTGGATGGTGGCGAGTGTGTGGCCAAATTGACTTGGCGAGTGATGGCCTCCTGTACCCTATTGGAGGGGCGCCCCTTTTGGATCATCATGGTACCCATGGCCCGTGGGTACGGTTCGCCTCCGTGGTGTTGGTCCGGTGCAGCTCCGTTCGGGGGTGGCCCAAGTGGTGGTGGTGGTGCGCCATGTGCCACGGCGCCTAGAGCAGCTCCGTAGCCTCTTTCGACTGCATTGCGGTTCATCCGAACCAATCCCTCATGTAGCTTGAGGAACTCGCGGCAGTCCTTGAGGAGGTGGCTGGACTTTCTCTTGCCATCATGCTTGTCGATGTAGAAGTGTACCGTGCATGGCCCGGACAGTTTGTCCTCGATGGAGGTCGCGGGTGCTTCATCGCGAGTGCGACATTGCCACACTTGCGTGGTTTTCCCGGAGTCGTGGTATCCGCCGCTGCGGTATCCGCTGTTGCGGTTATAGTTGCGTCTATCGGCGTAGCCGGCTGCGACCATGTTGACGTCGTCGCGATCGTCGTAGACGCGCATGCGATGCTTACTCCGGCGGTCGCGTCTTCGTTCGAGTGCTTCCTCCTTGTCAGAGTGAACGCGGTTCTTCACCGAATCTTCTCCATCAGCCCACCGATTCACGATCTCCATCAGGTGGTCGATGGTCTGGGGCTTTGAGCGGCCTAGCTCCTCCCTGAGTTCCATGCGGCGGACACCACCGTTGAATGCATCAATCGCGCGGTCTTCCGAGATGTTCTCCATGGAGTTCTTGATGATGGACCACCTTTGGATGTAGGAGCGCAGCGATTCGCCAGATCTTTGCTAGCAGCATCTCAGTTCTTCGATTGAGGCGGGGCGTTTGTACGTGCCCTTAAAGTTGCGCACGAAGCTGTAGACCAGCTCATCCCAGCTGTGAATGGATCCGCGTGGGAGGTTATTGAGCCATGCTCGGGCGGCGCCCTGCAGCTGTAGCTGCAAGCATTGCATGGCAGTACTTCGACTGCCTCCATGTAGTCTGACGGAGGAGATGTGATCCTCCAGCCAGATCTTGGGGTCCTGCAGACCGTCAAATTTCGGGTTCTCCGAAGGGAGTTTGAACCCTTTAGGCATTTGCTTTTGCCTGATGGATCTGCTGAAGCATCTGGCGCTGCAGAGCTCCCCATCTTCTTCTTCCGAGTCAGTCGACTGAGCACGTCGTGCCCTTGACTTGTCGATCTTGCGCTGCGTGAGTTCATCGCGTGCATCGTAGTCGCGATCGTGTCGCCGTGAATGGCGGTGCCTAGACAGGTCGTGACTGTCATCGCTGGACGAGGGCGAGGAGTAGCGCTTTGCTAATGCTTTGCCCTTTTTCGAGTCTGGTACCGGCTCCTTGTCGAGGGCGGCCTCGATTAGTCCCAGGCCCGCGATCGTAGATCGGTGCATGGCCGTTCGGGGATCTCCCGCCGGTGGCTGGTTATTGAGAAGGTACATGGTGGCCGCTGTCACCACGGCCTGTGGTGTCCTGGGAACCACGTTGCCTCTCGTGTCGACTGTCATAGATCCGAAGTCGAGGACTTTCGTGGTGTCTATGCGTTCTTGTTCGGTGAGGTGAGCCATCCGCGATTGCCTTTTCCTGGCGAGGTGCTCGTTGCCTCTTTAGGAGGATCCTCCGTAGGAGGAGAGCCCAGCGCGACGAAGGCTCGACTCATCCGCCGCCTTTTTACGCGCCTCAAGTTGCGCGATTGCTTGTTTTTGGCGCCTGAATTCCTCTTTTAGGAGCCAGTGATAGCCCATCAGCAGTTCCTGCGGGGACCCAAAGGGTAGAGGTGCACCTCGTAGGGCTTCGTGGCAGCGTTCCCACTCTTGCTCGTTGAGACTGATCACGACGCGTTCGCCGGTTTGCTTGTTGATAATGCTGGGAGGTTCGACTGCTCCTCCATTGCCGGCGTTGCCGCTGTTGGCGGCGTTGGGCGGGTCGGTGCCGTTGCCGGTGTTACCACCGTTGCCGCGATTGGGTGGATCGGTGCCGTTACCGGTGTTTCCACCGTTACCGCGGTTGGCGGAGGTATCGCCCGCGTTGATGACGGCGCACATGAAGTGATTTGGGAAGCTGTTGCTTCCACAACTTTCAGATCCGGAACCGTAGGTTCCATCTTCAGTGGCCAGATTGCTTAGATCGGAGTCATGACTCCTATCGCTGACCATGTTCCCAACTACCGCCGGAGCATTGAGCTCACTGAGGGTGTCGATCGATGGAGGGAACCATGATGTTGGGGAAATCGCCGGTGCCGTCGGCTGATCGGACATGCGAAGCGTGCCCATCTGACCAACTTGAAAGCGGAAGCTCCCAATCACCAGGCTGATTCCGTCGCCCACGGACTCGAAGGCCGGGCGAGTAGCCGGCGTGTGGACGGTGAAGTCGAAGGCGCCGAAAAGCTGGCGAATCTCCGCTATTGCAGAGTTGTTGATCGCGTTTGATGGAGCCGAAGAAGCCGCAACATCAGCACTCCCAATTCCCACAGACGGTGCCAATTGACGAGGGTTTAACTCGTCAATGCCCATTGTTATGGACTTGGGTTTTGGAGAAGGAGGGAGCGCTGGAGACATCTATCGGCTAGCAAACAAGCACACAGGGGACAAAGGATTTACCCAGGTTCAGGCCTCGTAGAGGTCCCTACTCCTGTTTGTCTGCTCGTGGAATTATCGAAGGAGTCGAAAGTTACAATGGTGCACAGATGCAATCTGGCAAGGGTTGTGGAAACTAGGGTTGCGTGTGTGTTCCTTGCCGCCCCTCCTAGCCTTTATATAGATAGGCTAGGTCTCAGGTAGCAGGTCGAGTCAGTTACAAGTTAGGGTTTCCCCCTTCAAACTTTCTATCTTTAGCTTCTTCTTGTCCTTCAAGCAATCGAGAGTCCGTAGGTTACTCGAGTCCCTCCATCCGGGCGTTGGCGACATCGTGGGCCTGTATGTATTTGGACCGTATATACCAAGCTCGAGCACCTGTAGGGTATACCCATGTCAGCGCGAGAGTGCGAGGATGGAAATGCCGCCTTTGCCGAAGCCGTGCTGTACGCCCAGGAGTACTAGGAGATCAAGAAGAGCATAGATCCGTCCGAGATGCCCGCAACGAAGGAGGTGACAAAGCCAAATTCGGAGTTCAAGGCATCAGAGAGACGAAGAAAGCACCGTTGAAGGATGACGACCCCTCCAAGGTGACCCAGATAGGCGTAGGCCTAGATAGCGCATAGGAAAGCGTGCTCGTCAAGTTCCTCCAAGCAAATCAAGATATCTTCGCATGGCAGCCATCTGACATGACCGGAGTACCTAGGGAACTTGCCGTGCACTCTCTAAATGTAAACTCAAACGCTAAACCCGTCAAACAGTCCTTATGATGGTTTGGTGACGAAAAGCGTAAGGCAATAGCTAAGGAACTAGCACGGCTCGAGTTAGCCGGATTCATAGAAGAGGCCATCCACACTGAGTGGTCGGCCAATCCTGTAATGGTCCCTAAAAAGGACACCATTGATTTAAGGAGGTGTGTTGATTATACTGCCTTGAATAAGGCTTGTCCAAAAGATCCGTTTGCTCTGCCTAGAATTGATCAAGTTATCGATTCTACGACAGGCTCGGAACTCCTCTATTTTCTCGACGCATATTCCGGTTATCACCAAATTCGGATGAAGGAATCTGACAAAGTCAAAACTTCATTCATAACCCCTTTCAGAACCTTCTGTTTTGTTACGATGCCCTTTGGGCTGAAGAACGCAGGAGCTACGTACCAGCACAAGATGCAACGTTGCCTCCATGACCAACTCGGACGTAATGTACATGCATACGTGGATGATATTGCGGTAATGTCCAAAAAGAAGGAAACACTGATTTCTGACTTGGAGGAAACATTTGCCAATCTACGAAAATACAACATCATGCTTAACCCGAAGAAATGCTTCTTTGGAATACCAGCCGGAAAATTGTTAGGTTTTATCGTGTCTCAAAGAGGCATAGAGGTGAACCGAGACAAAATTAAGGCTATACTCAATATTTCCAGGCCAACTCGCCTGAAGGACGTACAAAGATTAACTGGTTGCATCGCTGCAGTTAGTCGATTCGTAAGTCGGCTTGGTGAAAGAGCCGCACCATTATACAAACTCCTGAAAAAGACCAAGGATTTTGTTTGGACTGATGAAGCTCAAGCTACACTACAAGACCTGAAGAAAGTACTCTCATTTGTTCCTATCCTTGCAGCGCCGGAACCTAAGGAACCGATGTTGCTCTATCTTGATGCGACAAATAAGGTTGTTAGTATCATCATGGTGGGGGAGAGACCAGAGGAAAATTAGGAACACCTGGTGCAGCGTCCGACTTATTTTGTCAGCGAGGTCCTGACAGAATCACAATAGCGGTATCCGCACTATCAAAAGTTGGCTTACGGTGTTTTTCTAGCATCTCGTAAGTTATGACACTACTTTCAGGAGCATCCAATTACCATGGTGAGCACAACTCCCATGAGAGATATAATCAACAACAGTGATGCCACAGGACGCGTCGCCAAATGGGGCATAGAGCTTTCAGCTTTCGATATTGAGTACAAACCTCGGACAGCAATCAAATCCCAGATCCTTGCTGACTTTGTCGCTGATTGGACAGAGACGAAGGAGAACACCATCCTCCCTGAGTCCGAATATTGGACCCTCTTTTTTGATGGGTCTAAGGCTCGAGGGGGCTCGGGGGCTAGCGTGGTGCTCAAATCACCCCAAGGAGATAAACTTTTATACGTGTTGCAGATACACTTCACAGCGACAAACAATATTGCCGAGTATGAAGCACTGCTGCATGGAATCTGGATCGCTAAGGATATTGGCATCTGACGTTTGATGTGTTTCGGAGATTCGGATCTTGTTACTCAGCAAGTGTCAGATATTTGTAATGCAAATAAACACATGGCAGCATATAAAGCTGTCGTGGATGATCTATCTAAATCGTTCGAAAGGTTTGAAGTTCAACACATCCCTCGAGCAGAAAATGAGGAAGCAGATGCACTATCTCGGATTGGTTCTGCGCGGAAAGAGGTCCTGGATGACGCTTTTTTAGAGCACCTCAAAGTTCCCTCAATAAAGGGAGTAGATGAGGAATATCCGACCAAATCCGACTCACCTTTGATAGCAGTTCTGGCTGTAATTCCCAGCTGGACTCAACCCTACCTCGATTATTTGGTAGATGGCAAAATACCTGAAGACGAGGTGCTGAGCTGGCAGATTATCCAACGAGCAAAAGCCTATACTATTGTTAAAGGTGAGCTCCATAAATGGAGTGTTTCTGGGGTTTTTCAGCGTTGTGTATCTCCGGAAGAAGGAGTGGAAATCTTAAGAGAGATCCACGAAGGCGAGTGTGGTCACCATGCTGCAGCCAAATCTTTAGTAGCAAAAGCTTTTAGGCACGGATTTTTCTGGCTTACAGCTCAGGCAGATGCCGAATGATTAGTCAAGACATGCAAGGGCTGCCAAAAGTATGCCAAGCAAGCTCATGTTCCGACTGATCTCGAACAATACCTATAACATGGCCTTTTGCGGTCTAGGGGCTTGATATGGTAGGACCTTTTAAACGAGCTCCAAGTGGATTTACTCACCTCTTAGTGATGGTGGATAAATTCACCAAATGGATTGAGGCTAAACCTGTCACTAGTTGTGATAGAGCAACAGCCAAAAGATTTGTCGAGGATGTTATAATCCGGTATGGTTATCCGCATAGCATTATCACGGACAACGGGAGTAACTTTTCTATGGGAGAATTGGCTGAATTCTGCAATGAGCAAAATATCCGGCTTGACATTGCGCCAGTCGCACATCCACAGGCTAACGGACAAGTCGAAAGAGCAAATGGTTTAATTCTACAAGGCCTAAAACCGAGACTCGAAGCACCACTTCGACGTGCTGCGGGGGCTTGGGCAGAGGAATTAACCTCTGTAATTTGGAGTTTACGAACAAGTCCAAACAGGTCAACGGGATACACACCTTTCTTCTTGGTCTATGGCGCAGAAGCAGTTCTTCCTAGTGATTTGATTCATACTTCTCCTAGAGTGGCCGCGTATATCGAAGAGGATGCCGAGATTTCTCGACAAAATGATCTCGACCTAGTCGAAGAAGTTCGCATCATTGCTGAAATGAGATCTACAGCCTATCAGCAGAAGTTACACAAGTATCATAGCCAGAGAGTCTAAAATAGATCTTTCAATAAAGGTGATTTCGTTCTCCGGCTTGTGCAACAAAGAAAGCACAAACTTTCCCCAGTATGGGAAGGGCCCTTTTTAGTTAGTCGAGTATTGCACAATGGATCGTACTACTTAACTGACATGAGGCCAGTCAAAGAAAGACCTACTACTAAGAAGAAAAAGAGAGTTGGAGGCAGTACAAATCCGGATGAGTTAGACAGATCATGGAATATTGCTCAGCTACGTCCCTTTTATTCTTAGTTTATCCTTCTTTGTAAACATATATATGTACATGATTGTGTGAGAAATAAAAGTTTTGGTTGCCTCAAGTTTTTCTGAGAAGTTTTTACCATCTTATTTCCGAATGGTCATGTCATAGTCGAAAATCCCAGAATGCTTGAAAGTACTTTATGCTCATGTTCGTTCTAGTTTAGATTTCTGATTCTAAAATTGCTACCCTCGGGTATAACTCTAAAGTTTCTAGTCTTTACTTTGATTATTTGTCTGATTGCTGGATGCGGGCATTTTCCGAGTAGTGAATTGTTGGTACTGGAAGCCGGCTTTATTTCAGAGTTTAAACTGGTTTAGCAATTGAGCTCCGTTGCTCGGCAAAGTTTCCGGCAGAAGGTTTAGCCGTCTCACGAAAGGGACGAGGCGGAAAGCCAGATAAACGATAAGTAGAGACAAAAAAGTACAAGTGCTTATGTAAACATTTTAGGCACGCAAAAAGTTTAAAGCCAAAAGTGCTGAATAGATCAAAAGCTTAGCACTAGCAAAATTAAAGTACTGCATATTTATAGATGCATCATGTTTTTCTAAAATAATACAAAAATTTCTGATCTATGATGCAGGAGGAGATGAAGGAGCTGCCAGCTTGCTGGAGATTCTGCCTTGATATCGTTCTGAGATATCCGCATCCGAGGTGGTGCGTTCATCATCGGAAACTTCTGTTGGTTCTTCGGGAGGAGGAGGCGAAGTATCTATGCGGGTGAAGAAGGGGATCTCGTAGCTGGTCAGGTCAGCCATGTGACACCCATATCCGGCGCAGGAGTGCATGATGGCTTGAAGGTCCTGCTCCTGGTCGTCTTCATCTACCTTGCAGTACCCTCTGGTCACTTGCCATATTTCCATGTTTCCATGGTGGCTCATGACCATGGTGAGAGCGTTCTCCGTAGCAGTCCGCGCGTAGGACATGTTCCAATCCCGAACAAGTTGCGGCATCTCCTTTTCCTTGTCCCGCACCTGAAAATCCGACATGCTTGGCATGTCCGGAATCTTGAGAGCTTCGCCGATGTCCTCAAGGGACTGGCGGAAGTCATGAAGCAGGTCACCGACTTGGGTAAGCCGGTGGGTGCGGGGCTCGGAGGAAGAAGAGTCCGTCAAGTTCAGAGGACCTATACACAAAACAAGTTAAGAAAAATCTGACATTGATAAAAGTCGAAGAAAGAGACAAGTCAGATAGATGGAACGTATCGAAAATGACGTCATCAATTTTGGTCTTCTCCTCCCGGAGACTCTGGAGTTTAGCCCGGAGCGCCTGGGACATGTCCTTCTCTCTGCTAAGCTCATTCTTGAGGTCCGAGATTATTTTATCTTGAGCAGCGATCTTGCGATCACGCTCTTCAGTAGCCATGGAGGAGGATTCAAGGACTTGAGCTATGCTCTTTTCATGATTTACCTTGAGCTGGTCTAGCTCTTGGCGAAGCTCCTTGTTCTCCACCACCAGGGTCTTGAGGTTCTCGGCCTCTTCAATCATGGCGACGGATTGTTTCACCAGTGCTATAAGTCAAAAAGAACAATAGTTCAGAAAAATTAGACATTGAAAATAACAAAGACAAGGTTTGAGTCTCGAAATGTTTACCTTCTGCCTCATCCTTGGCAACTTTAAGTTCAGCATTCTTAAGCCGGAGAGCCTTGATCTCTCTTCGCTTATCACAGACATTCTTCAATAAATCCTGATTATAGGAAATCACTTTCTGTAAGTCAGAATACCCAAAGTCAGAAAGCTACTTAAGACTCGGGCTAATATTTTTGCTAATATCAGCACGAGCCTTGGGGGCTACACTAGTTCGTTCTTTGGCATCCTAATAAAGCATAAACCCGGATTGTTGATCCTACTTCATGCTTGGGGGCTAGAGGATATGATACAAAATACAAATAAAGGAAAAACAGGAGTTGGCATTCCGACTTACATATTGTTCGCGAGTGAGTTTATCTAAACTCGCGTTCACATCAACAGCGACCTTCTCGGCGAGAGTTAGAGGAATCACTGGGGCTATGGGAAGCTCACCAGTCCTAATCCTCTTGTCGCGAAGGCGCACCTGGGCAAGAAGATCGGAGAACTTGATGTCCTCTGCTTCTTGCGCTTCTTCCTCGGCAGATAAGGTTCTTTTCTCCAGGCATTGCCTGGCTAGGCGCTAGATTTCTTCTGCAGATTTCCGGGACAAGCCAAACTTGGCAAGACCCAGATTGCTCATGAGGTTTTCGGCAAAGCTCTCTGCCGAGGGATCATTACCCAAAGAGGGTTCACCCTTATCTAGATCTGACGCACCCATGGTGACGTCAGTTTACGACCCAAGGTTTGCAGGCTCCATTGAAGGAGCCAGATCTTCTCCGGCATCTAGAGAGATCACCGGCGTTGCAGAAGGTTGAGGGGCAGGAGTCGGAGGAGCCACGGCAGGAGAAGCTATGGTAAGCTTCGTCTGCCGCAGCGGCTTCGGAGGAATCCCTTTCCCTTTGCCCTTGAGGTACGGTTTTGCTCCGAGAATGTAGTGAAGTCGGAAACATTACATCTTGGAAAGAAATTCGAGTAAAGTGCAAAGGCGGAAAATTGTGATTGAAAGTTACCTCTTCATGACAGGCACCTCCTTTGTGCTGACAGCCACTGTCGGAGCTTTGTGCTTCTTGAGCGCAAGATCCGGCAATGGGACCACTTCTACCTCCTGAGAGAACTCCGGAGGATATCCTTCGAGCGGAGCAAATTCTGACTCGGGGAGGTCAGCAAGCTGAAAAGAAGAAAACATATCAACATTGCACTGTAATTCAAATGTTAAAACACATAAAAAGGTGTACTGATGGAATCTTACCGGCACTACGGGGTTATCTACCGTGTGCATGTCCAGAGAAACCTCCGGGATTCTCCTCTCAATCTGCTCCCTAATCAGCCACTTGATCTGGCTTATGTAGCCCTGTGTGGTGTAGGCTTTGGAGCTGATGCGGAGGGAGTCTTTCGGAGACGACGTGATGGAATGTATCAGTCGGGTTCCATGATACTGGAGGGGCTGGATCCGACGTGAGACCCAGCACTGGACCAAGTCGGATCCCTTCACATCCTTGTGTTTGATCAAATATTCGATCCACCTCTTAGCGAGGATCAAATCGTCGGTGAGAGCCGGAGCAGCCTCGTCCCAGGATGGTTGGGCCGTGGCGGCTCTGTCGATGAAAGCCGGCAAAGCAGTGGCTTTGCCGGGAGCCGGAACATCCCTATGATATAAGAACGTTGCTGGCCATTGTTTGACCGAGTCACTAGCTAGAATTTTGGGATACGCGCGCTTGCGTCTAAGAGAAAAGCTAATAGTGCCGGTGATGTAAGGAACACTGGCGGTAATGGAGTTTCTCCGGACATGAAAATAGTATCGGAAAAGAGTCAAACTCGGCCTAATGCCGAGAAAGCCCTCACACAACGAAGCGTACGCGCTCATCTCTAAGAGAGAGTTGGGAGCAAGATGATGGAGTTAAACTCCGTAATGATCAATCACCTCGGAGAAGAACTCCGATGGAGGAAACGACAAACCTCTATCGAGGTGGGTGCCGAAGTGGACCCACTCGCTGTCGCGCGGGTTGGGGACGGTTTCCTCGAAACCGCTCCGCCAGTCGCCGGCGGCGAGAAGCCCCTCCTTCTCCACGTTCTTGAGGCCCTCCTCGTTGAGCGTGCAGGGAATCCAGAGCCCGCGAAAGCTCTCTTTCTCCGCCACCGCTTACGTCGCCGCCGCTGCTGCCGCTGCCGCTAAGCCGGAAGAGGAAGATGAAGCCATTTCTCCGGTGAGTGGTTGACCTAAAAGGGGTGGCGCTGGGAGTTTTTGGGGGAGGAACGGGGAGCTCTGTGCGTGCAGGAAGATTGGGAGGAGAGGAGAAGGCAAAGGACTGGTGGAAGGAGAAGGAGAAGATCCTAACCCCTTATATACACCTAACTGTGCCAAGATTCGTGCAAATGCTACACTGTAACCGCCACATGTCATGGAAGGAACTGGGAAAGACCCACGCGATGATTCCGTCGCCTCGATCTCCATGCACGCATTAAAACGGTGCCTCGGTTCCGCGAACCGTGGACCCACCAACGGTCATGCTGACGGAATGCCTCTCAGATGACGTGACTTGACCATGACTTGTGTCAGGTGGCGTCGGGAACCAAGTTCCGGCTTAGTTTGAAATCAAGCTGGAAAATCCGAGTAATCTACTGATAGGTCCGACTTATTTTTAAGACCCAGATCGTATTTTTTGTTGTGAAGTTTCAGGAACCCTTCAAGATTCTGCAAGCCGAAGATCAAGCTAGACGATGATAAATCCGACTTTGGATCTTGGAGGCCTCCGGGGGCTGCTATTGGGGATATACTTTCCGGGTATCCTCACAGTTCCTCACTGACCAGGGTGGCCCACTTCGGGTTAGAGCATTGCTTCACGGGCAGCCCAGTCAGGGAGAAAGACGGAGTCCAATCCGGCTACGGGAAGGCCCAGAAGACTTACCGACTTAGGACCATAATGTTACTTGTAGTTCAAGATGTACTCTGTAACCGACTCTTAGTTGTAGCCAGATAGATCTCTCCTCTAAACCCTAGGCCGGATATCTATATAAGCCGTCCTAGGGAGAGCCTTTAGGGCACACCTCAATAGTCTGCAATCTCAAATCGCACAGACGAAACCCTTGTAACCCATAATCTGGCTATGCCATATTACTGGATTGCTAGCAGGAGTAGGATCCGTCCAAATTCGGCGGATTCGAACCTGGGTAAACTTGTATGCTCACCATCCCGGAATACCGTACGTCTCACACCCCTCTCTTCCGCACGCCTCGAGGACCCCCTCATGGCGTACTTGTCATCAATCCGATGACATTATTGATTCATTATGATAGTATTGTTTATGGTCTTACCTGCAAGTTGTATACACACGTTGTTGTCCGGAACCAATGGCCCCGAAGTGACAGAAATCAGGATAACCAGAGGGAATGGCTTTGATGTGAGGATCACATGTGTTCACAGAGTGTTAATGCTTTGCTCCGGTGCTCTATTAAAAGGAGCACCTTAATTGCCAGTAGTTCCCTTGAGGTCCCGCTGCAAATGGGCTGGCAGGACAAAAGATGTTGTGCAAGTTCTCATTGCAAGCACGTATGACTATATATGGAACGCATGCCTAGGATTATTTAGTACTTGGATGCTTTATCTTATTTATCTGCAATTTCCCTATGTTCTGATTGCCATGTGAATTGTCTTGTCCATGCAACGCCCGTCCATCCATCCCTATGCCTACCGCACTCGAATCCTACTATTTGCTGCAATTGTTATTGCCATCTTTACTTTACTACTGCTACTACTTTACTATTTCTACTACAAAACTGTTGCTAGTGATAAACTGCTGTGAGCAAGATTGTTTCTAGGTGTAGCTGAATTGGCAACTCAGTTGTTAAGGCTTATAAATATTCTTTGGCTCCCCTTGTGTCGAATCAATAAATTGGGTTTCACTTCCCTTGAAAATACTGTGATACACCCCCTATACTTGTGGGTCATCAAGACTATTTTCTGGTGTTGTTGCCGGGGAGCATAATTTATCAAGTTCACTTGGATTCATAATTGTCCGCTGCCATCCATCCATGATGGGTAAGTCTCGTGATGGTAAGGTTCCTATTTTACCATCCACTACAAGAAGAGGTACGGTTCTGAATACCTCTGTTGCTCTTGATTCACCATCTGTTATGAGTAAGCTCGTTACACCACCACATACACATGCTACACACACTGCTACTACTGCTGAATCTGAAACTTCTGATACTTATGATGCTGCTTCTACTATGATTGATAAGAGTGGTTCATTAGGTCCTTTCCTAGATGCTACGATTGCTAGAACTATAGCTGGAAATACTAAAACTCCTAATGAAGACACTACTACACCTATTAGTTCACCTGAGTCTAGAGAGAGCTATGATATTGAAGATGGTTATATTGAGATGACCGATGAATTTATAAAAGAATGTCAAAACACCCATGATAGGAGTGCTGCTAAGAATCTCCTAGAGAGGCGTACTATTAGACCCAAATTGTCTCCTAATGATAAGTTTGTTGCTTCTCCCATAAACATTAAAGATAAAGATTATGATTTCTCTCTTGATCTTTCCTACATAGCTATTGTTGAGAAAGAACCTTTTTGTGGGACTAAGAATGAAAGTGCGGTAGCACATATGACTGAGCTTTCTACCATGAGTGGCCTATTTTCTGATGATATTAAGATGCGTACTTACTTTGTTGCTAAGATTTTCCCCTTTTCATTGAAAGGAGAAGCTAAAACTTGGTTTAGTAATTTACCTCATGGATCTATTGATAGCCCTGATTGCTTGATTAGTACTTTCCTGCAGAAATATTTTCCTCCTAGTGCTAGACATGCTATTTTGCAGGAACTTTTTGATTTTAAACGGGGAGAAAAAGAGATATTGCCTAAATCTTGGGCAAGGTTTTGTGCTTTGATTCATGCACAGGCTGGATGTCCATTACCTAAGAATGAGCTTTTTGATATATTTTATAATGGACTAATTGAAGAATCTAGGACATACCTGGATAGTTGTGCTGATTGTGTTTTCAGGAATAGGACTCCTAAGGAAGCTGAGGAATTAATGGCTAAAATAAGCAAGAACTATGAAGATTGGACTCCTCCTGAACCAGCTATACCTGAAGTAATTATACGTAAACCAGCTATACCGGCGCCTATACCATTATCTAAGAAGAGGGGAGTTATTGAATTGAATGATGAAGTGATGAAGGAAGCTAAGAAATGTCTTGAGGAGAAGGGAATTAAAGCTGCAGATGTCAAGAATTTACCTCCTATAGAAGAATTATGTAAGCCAATTCCCCATTCATCCACTATTGAGGTACACTCTCTCCAACACTTTGATGAAGGTGATATCCCTTACTCTAAACCTCCTAATCAATGCTTAGAAGAATTTGATGTTTTCATTGTTAAGCAAGATAATTTTAATAAAAGGGTGCAAAATCATTTGATGGAAAACACTAGAGCTATTGTTGAGTTGAAGGATATCGTGGAAAGAACCTCTAATGATGTTAAAATGCTTGTTAAACATTTTCAAATGGTTCAAACTAAAATAGATAAACTTATTAAAGTGCAAAAAGACTTTCTAGTTAATGATGCCAAAGAGAAACATGCTTATGAAATTAGAACTAGAAGTGGTGCTGCTACCCAGGATCCTCTATATCCTGAGGGGCATCCCAAAAGAATTGAGCAGGATTCTCAACAAGCTAAAAATAGTGGTACTACTCGTAAGAAAAGAAAAAAGAAACATAAAACTATTGTAGAACCCTCTGAACCTGCTAAAGATCCTAATAGTATATCTATCTCTGATGCTGAAACTGAAAGTGGTAATGAAGAAAATGATGTTCCTGATAAAGAAAAAGTTGAAGAAGAACCTGAAAAGCACACTAAGAATACTAAATACACTAAAGAAGATTTTGTTGCTAAGAAACATGGTAGTGAAAGAGAGCCTTGGGTCCAAAAACCTATGCCTTTCCCTGATAAGAAACACAAGTCAAAGGAAGATGAACACTATAATAAGTTTTGTGAGTGGATGAAACCTTTATTCTTGCAAATTCCTTTGACTGATGCTATTAAATTGCCTCCTTATTCAAAGTATATGAAGGATATTGTCTCGAATAAAAGGAAGATCCCTAATGAAGAAATTTCTACTTTGCTTGCTAATTATTCCTTTAATGGTAAGGTTCCAAAGAAACTTGGAGACCCAGGGATTCCAACTATTCCTTGCTCTATTAAGAATAGTTATGTTAGAACTGCTTTGTGTGATTTGGGAGCTGGAGTTAGTGTTATGCCCTTCTCTCTCTACAAGAGACTTCAACTTGAAAAACTAATACCAACTGATATATCTTTGCAAATGGCTAATAAATCTACCACTATTCCTGTTGGCATATGTGAGGATGTGCCTGTTCAAGTGGCTCATAATTGCTTGATATTAACTGATTTTGTTGTGCTTGAAATGCCTGAAGATGATAATATGTCTATTATTCTTGGGAGACCTTTTCTTAATACTACAGGAGCTGTTATTAATTGTAATCAAGGAAAGGTGACCTTCAATGTTAATGACAAGGAGCATAATGTCAATTTCCCCAAGAAGATTGATAGGACTTATGGTTTAAATTCAATTGAACATGTTGAGGGCATTCAAGTTGGAGAAATATATTGTCCCATGCCAGGAGAAAAGTTTGAAACTATTATGATTGGGACCATTGATATCAAGGTTGAGGTAACATAATCATTAGTGGAATACAAAGTTTTGTTTCATATAAAATTGTTTTGGTAACAAGACCTGATCAACCTTGTTAACAAAAGGATTTCATTGAACAAAACAATGTTTTCACCATGATTATCTTCGCTTACTTCTATTCTATCCATTTTAGTTTTTGCTTTCGTTTAGTTTTCTTTTCTATTGTTAGTTGCTTGCTTAGAGTGTCTTAGAACTTCTGAAGTCCTAGCCTTGTTTTGTCTTTGCATCATTCAAAAAAATCTTTCTGTCAGAAAATCATTCATCTATGCCTGAAAATTGCTCAAAAATAAAGTGTCTCGAAAAATTCCAGAAAACTCATATTAAATTTTTACGTGAAAAAAGGGGCAGAGGAATGCCTGGAAGGTACCAGGGGGACCCACTAGGCAGGCACACCACCTGGTGGCACGGCCAGCCCTGAGACGCGCCTGCCTATGGTGTGGGCTACCCCTGGCCCTCCACTCACTCTCTCACTTGCCACTTTCTTCTCTCTCCCGAGTAAACACCAGTTCATTGCTCGAAATCGTGTTCTTGCTGTGCTTGCCCTCAATTTTTTGATCTTCTTGATCAGCCCTTCTTTGCTGCTGAAATTTGGAGTATTTCTTCTCTGGTATGTGACTCCTCCGCTTGTCCAAGTAGATTTATGTTTAGTGGTGATTTCTTGAGTATTTTGCTGCTGTAGGTGACAGGTTATGAGAGCTTGTAAGCTTGTTTGATGCTTAGAGATATAGTTTTGATGCATGTTTAGGCCTCTTACAAGTCCCTATGAGTAGTGCCCTTCATTATATATTCACTTTGCAAACACTTGTTTAATAGATGTTTAAATTTCAGAATAGAAGATGAATGAGCATCAACTAAACCAACATGAACTGAGGGTGCCTGAGGTTATGAAGGTTCACCGAGAGGAGGAAGTTTTTCCATCCATCTATCCATGCTCTGAATTCATGAGAGCTGCAGGAATTTCCCAGGACTTCCATACTTTGGTCGCTAATGCAGGATTGGGGCACTTTGTGGAGGATGAACCTTGTCAATTTGTGAAACTAACCATGTATGTAGTGCATGACTTTCAATTTAGTTACTCCTTGCCTAACCCCATGGTACACTACAAAATTTATAATATAGCTGTCGACCTTTCTCTCGATGATTTTTGTGCAGCTATTAAGGTACCTCAAAGGGGATCATGTGGAAGGATTAAAGAGCGATCTGCACCACTCATGGACTTGTACGCAGAGATTTGCCAAGGGAGCAGCTTCACGAAGGAGAAAGGGAAAATCCGTAACATTCATCTCCCCTCCATTCGCTAATTTGCCTACTTTATTGCCAAGTGTGTTCTTGCTAGGAAAACTGCCAATAAGTTATCTTCATATGATCTAGCATTCATCTCTGCTGCTCTGAAACGAGATAGGTCTTACAACTTGATTGCTTTGATAGCTTTCTGTCTTGCCGCTAACCGCGAGAAAGGTGTAATTTGTGGAGGCCTCATTGCTTCTCGTTTATTAGCATTGCATGGTTTAGTGCCTCATCATCTAGACCTACAGTTTCCCATAGAAAGGCTTGATCTTAATTCCATGATACAGCATAAATTTGTTTCCTCATGGGCTAGTTTTAGTGAGTTGTCTTATGAAATAACCTTTCTCAAAGCTGGTTGGATAAAGAGCAAGTCTGAGCGTGTTGTTCTTTTGCCTGCACCTGTTTTGTTTAACCTTGATAACAGGGTAGGATGGTCCCTCACGGAGGAGGAGTTTGATACGTACTTGGGAGGGCTCTCTCAACAGGAGCAGGATACTAGAAGGGAGGTCATGGATGATTCGTTCCAGCCCTCGAATGAGGGGGAGTCTTCATATCAGCAGCCTACCTATGATTGGGGAGCTTTTTCTTCTTCCCAAGGGCCCAACTACGATCATTCGTACAATGACCCGCCTGCTCGGAACCCTTACTCGTATCTGGATTGATACCCACTTAGGCCAAAAGCCTAAGCTTGGGGGGAGGTACACCGACACCACACTCATCTCATTATCATGTTTCGTCGGTACTTTGTATATTCATATTTCGTTCTCTTTTTAGCTTTCATTCTTTCTTTGTTTTTGCTTTCTTAAAACACAAAAAGACCAAAAATATTTCTGTTGTTTCTCTTTTTTGCTTCTTCTTTTGGCCTTGGTTTGCTCTTTTTGCTTTGTTTAAACTATTTGAAATACCCAAAACGATTTTGCTTCGCTTGTTCTTCCTTTTTGGTTCTTGTTCTAAAAAATCGAAATCACCAAAAATATTTGTTGTTCTTCTTTGGTTTTGTGAGTTTGTTGCAGGGTTCAGCAGTCCTCAGTGGAATTTCGTTTCATATTATTATTCAAGCCACCCAAGTGAAGGGCAATAATGAGGATTAATGACAACTTGAGGTGTGGTAAGAGGCTGGTAACGGACCCTATTTATTTTCATTTTTGTACATATACTCGTCATTGTGGGCATGCTTAGCCTGTTCGTGTAGGGTGTATGTTATTTATGGATGCTTAGTAGTTCTTGCTTTCATATGATTAGTTCCAGCTTGCTAATAGTTTGTAGCATGTCTTATGAATGTTTGCTTGCATTACTCTATTCATAACTTGGTATGACACCATGGTATCCTCCTCTGAATCTTTCATTTGAATTGACTTGGCACATGCTCACACATGCATATGACTGAAATAATCAGTTAAGCCTCGATGAATTATTTTGCCTTGAGGGTCTTGAATCACTTTCATGCCATGATTAGTCATGTTTTGTTGCAAGCATGATTATGACAGTTATTGCTCTCTCGTTTGTCGCTCCCTTATTATTGCTAGCCTTCACTTACATTGAGTATATTTTACTAATGTTTCCAACTCCCTTAAACCAATTATTGCCAAAAGTGTCCACCATACCTACCTATTAACATTGTTTGCTATTCCGTGCATATTAAGTATGCCTTGTTTTCTTCCGAATAAAATGTATGCCTGTTTTGGGAAAGTTAGTTAGTAAAGCTCTCACGAACTTGATGGAACACTTTATTTTCTTGCACTTAATAAACATGAACCATTGCGTCCTTCTTTGTTGCGTATATGCTTGCGCTTTATGAGTTGAAGTTAGCAGAACCATGTATCATGGGGAACGCTTTCGGCACTGCACTGGTACTTAGTACATCGTTGATATCATGTTCGTTTGCTTACGGATCTCGATGGTGTGAAATAAAAGTGGAACTCATAAGATCATGGAGTTTGTATGTGTGTTAGAGAAACTCCTGGGCCGCTAGCCTAAGCCATGCCTAATCATGATGGAAACTTGCAGCATAACCATAATGAGCATTCTATGAAGCATCCTCAATAAAAATCTATGCACATGGTAAATAAAAAGATCATTGAGATGCTCATTGTTTGCTTGCCTTGTCATTTTGATTATGGGATAGCTCATGTATCATGTGCAAGGGGTACCCTGTTGGCGGTTCTCTATGATATATATGTACTTACAATGACAAGAGCTTACTTGTGACTGAAGTTGAGTAGCATGAGGTTCGGTACTCGTAAGTAAGCGGCATGAGATTTTAACTTATAACTTGTCAAGCATATCCTCTTAGTTGTGTCACTTTAACCTTAACCACTTAAAGATGCTTATGATAGGGGCATTGAGAGATCAAAGCTAACAAGTACCATACTTTCAGCATTTGGAAGCCTTTCAAACTTTTCAAAACTTGTTCATTTCCTTGTTGAGTCTCCACACATTCTTTGAGCACTTTCCTGAGAGCATAGTTGTCATTCTTAGTATATTGTGCTTGTCTCAAAACTTGATTATTTGTGTTATGACTTTGTGACGAGGTTTAATCTCGTTAATGCCCATTGTTATGGACTTGGGTTTTGGAGAAGATGGGGATGCTGGAGATCGTGGCATGGTTAACAGACAAGCAACCAGGGGACACGAGATTTACCCAGGTTCAGGCCCCCGGAGGGAAAACCCTACTCCTGCTTGTCTGCTCTTTTATTACGGCGGAACCGAAGATTACAAGGTGCGCAGATTTGATCTGGCGTGGAGGTGTGTCTGTTGTGTGTAATCGTCGTACCCCTCATTGGACCCTCCTAGCCTTTATATATGAGGAGGCTAGGTCTCGGGTGCCAATACGATTAGGTTACAAGTTGTATTCAAACTCTAGTCTTGCTCTCCAAGGATCCGAAGGCGTCATGGGCCTGGGCCACCCGAAAATCTTCATGGGCCGGCGTATATCTGCCGTGGGCCTTCCTTGGGCTGGACCAGGTATGCTGAAGTTACGTACCTGTAGGGTATAACCATGTCAGTAGCCCCCGAGTGTTCAGTCGAATCGTAGATTCGGCTGAGGACTCTTCAATCCTTCGGGTGTAGCTCTGTCTTTCAAGAGAATGTGTAGGGATTGTTGATGCGTGTGCCTGACTCTCCCGACGAATCAGGGTCAGTTAACTGTCTTAGGACAAAACAACACGATCTTCTTCAGGTTCAAGTCCCTCAACTCGAAACTGGAACATATGCTGGCGTAATTCAACTCAGGCCGCGAAGGACTTACAGGAGTGGAATTCCAGTGATTTTAATTGGTGTACCCAACGCGTCCATCGGGATTTTTCATCACGCCTGTTGGCATGGATTTATACTAGCAGAGGGCAGTCGTGTGCGTTGCCAGGCCATCAGATGATATCTGTAGGTCTTATCTTTGCGTCGCAGACGCAGCATCCGAATGTTTATCACTGCGGAGGTGTTTCGGGTGGCCAAGGAGGTCGCTGCTCACTTAGCGTTAATTAGGGCAGAGTTGCCGAAAAAAGTTTGTATGCTGATCCGAAGGATCGCAGTCGAAGAGTTCATAGGGTGCGCGACCAGCGCTCCCTATGGGAGTAGCCCCCAAGTGTCTGTTCGAGTCGTAGACTCAAACGGAGACTTTTAGTTCAAGCATTGTTTCAATCATTAAGTCCGAAGGACTCGAAAATTTTCGGATACGTGAATCCATCCTCGCTATGGGAGTAGCCCCCGAGTCCGTAGTGGAGTCGTAGACTCGATGTAGGACTCGAAGATCTTGTGTGTGCACGACCAGCGCTCCAGTTTGGAGTAGCTCCCAAGTGTCTGGTGGAGTCGTAGACTCGGGCAGAGACTCGAGTCTGGTATCGTACAGTTGTAGTAGGAAATCTCGTGGGCGTACCGCTGACCCGGAAGTACATCGGGTGCGCGACCAGCGCTCCTAATAGGAGTAGCCCCCAAGTATTTAGTCGAATCGTAGATTCGAGTGAGTACTTTTAGTTCTGGAGCCGAAGTGGTGCTAGTATAGCTTTTGATGACGTCAGTGCTGACGATCGATGACCTCAAGCGTCTGCTACGCCAGGGGTGACTTGACTGGTCGAAGCGTGGGTCCCACTTCCTGACTTTGAATTGACCGGTCATGCGCGGCGTGGAGATGATTACGGCGTCTCCTCGATTTCTGCGCGTAGTGGACGGCGTGGTAACGACGGTTCGTTTTGGTGCTGACACGTGTATGGCCAGATCTACCATTGTCGTTAGGTCTTCTCGATGGACGGCCAGCGTGCGTCGTCTTCGCTGTTATAATCTATGGTGAAATCGTGGTTTATTTTCACCGCACCGGTTCTTGTGTTTTACTGCTCCCTCGTTCTTGAGCTGTTCTTGCTGCGCCAGAGAGTTTTCTCCGCATTGCCCTTGTCTTTCTTTGTTGGCAACGCCGGCGCCGCCGTAGCGTGATGGGGAAACCAAAGAAGTCTTCATCTGCGGTTGGGACCAGCGCCGCCGGAGGCAAGAAGGGCGCCGCCGCTGCTCGTGTCACCGATGGTGGCTGGCGGCGATCAGAGACGCGGGAGAGCAATCTCCGCAAGCTGCGCGAGCGGAGCCTGATCCCGCAAGATACGACGGTCGTGATACTCCCCGGCAATGAGGTAATCCCCCGTCCCCCATCTGGGTTCCGGGTTATGTTCGTCGCCTTCGTGATTCGCGGGTTTTCTTTTCCTGTCCATGACTTCCTTCGTGGACTGCTCTTTTTCTATGGGGTTCAACTCCATCATCTGTCTCCCAACTCCCTTCTCCACATTGCGTGTTTTATCACGCTTTGCGAGTGTTGGCTTGGCATTGAGCCGCACTTTGTCCTCTTCCGGAAGCTTTATTCCGTGAAGAGGCAGTCTGGTTCGGATGGTGTGTATCCCATTGGGGGTTTCATCATCTCCCTCAGTCCCAATGTGCAATTCTTTTCCTTCTCCATGTCCGAATCTGTCCAGTACTGGCGGAGGAAATGGTTTTACATCCGTGACTCTGTGCTGCCTGGGCAAGATTTTGGTCTCGTTCCTTTTGACCCCTCCCAGTTGATTGTGAAGAAAAGGTCCTGGAAAAACCAAATCTTGGATGGTGAGGTGGCAGAGATAGAGGCCCTGTACCGTCGGGTGGAGGATCTCCAACTGATTCCTGAGAAGGAAGTGAACGGTGTCGACATCATCCCGACGTTTCTTGAGCGTCGGGTGCAGCCCCTTCAAGCGAGGGCGCATCCGATGTTTCTTTACTCTGGGCGCCGTGATCCGACGAGGGTTTCAAGTGAGAAAATCTCCGAGGTGGAACTTGACAAAGATCTTCGCGCGCTTTTGAAGTTCAAGGTCGACGAAAAAATCCCGGGGAAGTCGCTGACTCCTCCATTTTCTTCAGCGTTGGCCGTGCCAAAGGTGTAGATTTGCGCACGTAGTGCTTCCCTTTTTTGTTTGGGTGTTTATTTGTGTCCTTTGCTTGCTAACAAAGTTCTTTTTCCGTTTGTAGATCTTCAAAGTGCTCGGCATGGCACCACCGTTGCCTGAAAGGTATCCGAATGCCCCGGATAATGAAGTGGTGGACTCCGTGTCTGAGCTGCCGTCAGCGCGATCCCCAGCGGAGGATGCTGATGAGTCGAGTGAGGACCATACGCGCGAGAGATCACGGAGCTCGAGCGAGTCTTTGGATGCTTCAACTCCTCCGACTCCCAGACATCCTCTGGGCCTTGAGCGTCATGATGATGTTTCTGGGGGTTCTTCCTCTCCCCTTCCTGCCATTCCTGTGCGAGCTGTTGCTCCGCACCCGCCAGCAAAGCGGAAGAAGGAAGAGAAGAAGGAGGAGAAGAAGGAGGAGAAGAGGGAGGAGAAGAGGGCCCGAAGGGCTTCTCCTATCTTCGACCTGAGCGCACTGGGCTCGTAAGTTGTTCTTGTTGTACTGTTGTTCGTCTGTTCTTATGACCTGTGCTGATTGGTTTCGTATGCAGGCAATCCTCCGACGGCTCCAGTGATGGTGCGGGGGAAATGATGGGGGAGTCGAACATTGCGTCGCCTCCTCCTCAGACGGTGGTTACTTCGGGTGGCGCTGCTCCAGATCCTCCTGTGCAGGAGAGGCTGGTGGTTGCGCCTCAGAATTTTGCAGGCGGGCCTGCGGGTTCGCCTTCGGAGCACGTAAGTTTTTCTGCTTGATGGGGGGAGCCCCCGAGTGTCTTCGTATGCTGATGTTGTTTATGCTTCTTTGTGTTGGGCATAGCCCCCAAGTCCTGCTCTTACTATTATTGCCTGTTGCTACAGCCTTTTGTCCAAGAGGCCAAGCGGCTGGTGGAGGAACGCCTGACACTGGAGGTGAAACTGCGGCAGCTTCAAGGTATTCGTTTGCCTTGTAGTACTTGGCTTATTTATCCTGGTCTTGTTCTTTGACACTTTCTTGTTGTAAATGTAGAGGAGCATAACGACTCTCTCCGTGAGGTTGATGCTCTGAAGAAGAGCCTTGGCCAATCGGAGCAGAAGGCCGAAGCTGCCGCTGAGGCGAAAGAGCGCCTTGAGCTGGAGCTGACGAAGGCAGCCGAAGCGAAAGAGCGTCTGCAGCAGGAAGCCGCAGGTCGTGAGGAGCAGCTGGCCACCGTTGCGGCTGCTCGTGAAGTAGGGGTGGCGGAGAAGCTCATGGCTGCTGCCAAGGCTATTTCGGGTGAGTGCTAGCTTTTGTACTTGCTTCTTTTTCTTCGGGTCTTCTTCTATGTTGCCTTTCTTCATGTTTTCTTCTGTTTTGTCTCAGATGCCGCAGGCATCGAGTTTGACCGCGGTGCTCTGGAGCACGGGAGTGCTCTGGATGATGCCACTGTAGCGGTCGAAGACCGCTGCAGCACCGTCGTCAACTCCCTTGCCAAGGCGAAAGAGGTCCTTGGTCGCTTTTACCAGGAGCTCTTCCCGAAGGGCGCATCCCTTGAAGACGTGGGTGCCCTGGCAGAGGCTCTGTCGGCCGAAGCGCCTGCAGCGTACAAGCGCAAGCAGAAGGGCATCGGCGCGTCCGTCGGACTGGCGATGGCCTTGGCGGCTGGGGCGGAGCTGGACTTGCCCCAGATCACTTCTCGGATGCCGACGGCTGCGGATGGATCAGAGGTAGCCTTCGCTGCCTACTCCGCTCGCTGCAGACGATATGGGCCCAAGCTCATTGACTTGCTGTCTGAGTACGCGCTGCGGCAGCAGGGCGAGACCAAAGCTAGGCAGTCTGGCTCTGAGGCGACTCGGTGTCCTATGCCTTAGGCATAGGAGATGTAGGGTAGTATGTAGTTTACTTTTGCTGTAAATATCTTTTGTAGCACCATCCTTGTGCCACGCAGTGGCCTTATTTTAATGAATTCCTCCGAGTTGAGCTTTTCCCTTGGCTGAATGTCTGTGTGCTTTCTTTTTTCTGCTGCTATAGGTTCCTTCGGGTGCTGACCCGGTTGACACGTCATCCGAAAGGCCCTTGCGAGCATCATTGGATGATTCCTCGCAGCTCGCGTTTCTTCGAGATCGCGTGCGCAGCTTGGAGAGAGATTTGCTTAGGTTGCGCGGTCGCGCTGATGTTTGGAAGTCCAAAGCAGATCGTAGTGCAGCCAGAGAGGAGTACTTGATGGCGGAGCTGGGTCGGCTGTTCGAGCAAATGCAATGTAAGTTGATCCGTCTTTCGTGCTGTAGCTCAGTCCTTCGGGTGAGCCTGCTGGCCTTACTCTTGTTCTGTGCTGTTGTCGCAGGTGCGAATCTTGCTCCGAGGGAAGAAAAGGAGCGCATTGCTGTTCGAGTCAATTGCTTGACTCAACAGGACATGGAAGCCGGCGGCTTCTTCTGGATGGATCGCGATCGCGCCATAGTTCTGGCGATGGTGCAGGATCGTGTCTACCAGGTTTCGCGGGTGCTCCGCCAGGTGCAGGCATCGCTGTCCTCGGTGCTGCACGTCATGTTTCCGTTGGATGGCGTGCCGACGACCCTTGCAGGTCTTCTGGCGAAGTTTCGGAGTACCAGCAATGTCAAGGAGCTGGTGCGGCAGCAACTCGTCGCAGGGGTGAAGGCTGCCTTGTCTCTTGTGAGGGTGCATCGCCCTGATGTAGATTTGGCTGCTGTGGCGACTGGGCCACCTCCTCGACCAGATGGTGGCGAGTGGAATATGCGTCCGCATTACGCGGCTGTAAGGCAGTATGCCGAACATATTGTAGATTTGTTTGAGCAGCGTGCTCAGGTTATTCTTCAGAATAGGTAGTACCTGTAAATAAACAGATAGATGTAAAATTTGTATATTGCAGCTGGGCGTGTATGTGCCCTTTGTTGTAAAGGTTCGCTTGTTAGCGAGCACATAGTGCTTTGATTTAGTACGTGCCCTTTTCATTAGCCTGACGTGGTCAGCTACTCAGGTGTACACGTGTTGTCCTCAGTCGATGAAATCGTGAGGTGGGGGGAGCCCCCGAGTGCTTTGATGTAGTACGTGCCCTTTTCGTTTGCCTGACGTGGTTAGCTACTCAGGTGTACACGTTTTGTCCTCAGTCGATGAAATCGTGAGGTGGGGGAAGCCCCCGAGTGCGTATGCAGCATGTAATAAGGTTGCAGAGAAATAGTTAACCGAAGGTTGGGGGCGAGACACTTAGCTTTATTTGCAGCGTAATGGAGGAGGTACATGGTTCGACTGAGTAGCCTTGGCTGTAAGCCTTATTGAGAGTAAAAAAAGGGGTACATTGCTATGGGTAGAATCGTCGCAGGTGCGAGATGTTCCATGGGTTGGAGTATGCGACTCCAGACTCCACATGATTGAGGCAATAGGCGCCACCTGGGATGACCTCGGTGATGGCATAGGGTCCTTCCCATGGCGACTCGAGTTTATTCGGTCGCTTTTGCTTAAGTCGCAAGACGAGGTCTCCTTCGACGAAGGACCTTGGGCGCAGCCGGCGGCTGTGGTAGTTGCGGAGGCTTTGCTGATACACCGCTGATCTAGCTGCTGCTATATCTCGTGCTTCGTCGAGTGTGTCGACGGCATCTTTGAGTGCAGCCGTGGATTCGGCTTCGCTGTAAGCGACGACTCGTGGAGCCTGGTGGCGTACTTCGGCTGGTAGCACGGCCTTAGCTCCGTGCACCATGAAGAACGGTGTGTAACCGGTGGAGCTGTTTGGCCTAGTCCGTAAGCTCCACAGGACAGACGGTAGCTCTTTCGTCCAGTTGCCAGCTTTGTGCTCGAGTGAGCTCATGAGGCGTTTCTTGATGCCAGCGTCGATTAGGCCGTTGGCCTTTTCCACTTGCCCGTTTGTTTGCGGGTGCGCCACTGAGGCATACGTGATATTGATCCCGAGGGCTTCGCAGAAGTCCTGGAATTCTTCTGAGATGAAGTTCGATCCGTTGTCGGTGATGATGTTGTGCGGTATGCCAAATCTGTAGATAATGGATTCGAAGAATTTGACGGCGGTTTTGCCCTTCTGGTTGGTGACTGGCATGGCTTCGATCCACTTAGTGAATTTGTCGACCGCGGCCAGGAGGAAGACGTGTCCTCCCTTCGAGGATTTTGGCAGTTTGCCGATCATGTCGAGGCCCCATTGGGCAAAAGGCCAGGCTATGGGTATGGGTCGAAGTTCGGACCCAGGTGCGTGCGGTTTGTCGGCGAACCGTTGGCACCCGTTGCATCTTCGGACGATGTCCTTCGTGTCGCTCATGGCCGTTGGCCAATAGAATCCTGCTCGCAGAGCTTTGGCGACGAGGGAGCGACTGCCTGCGTGGTGGCCGCAGATGCCCTCGTGGATATCTTGGAGTATGGCCTTGCCGTCATGGATGGTGACGCATCGTTGTAGTACGCCTGTAATGCTGCGTTTGTACAGCTCGCCGTTGATGATGGTGAAGGCTTTCGACCGACGGGATACGCGCCGGGCATCTGTCGGGCTGTCTGGCAATTCTCCGTTTATCAGGAACTGGACATATGGACGTGTCCAAGTTTCTTCGACTGCCATGACCTGCATCAGGTTGACCATGGCAACTTGGGTGTCCAACTTTTCGGGTCCTTCGTGATCTTCGGGTAGCGTAGCTCCCGAGTGTTCTGCTTCTTCGGGTGATCCCTTGGGGAATTTCCGCTTGATGGATGGCACACAGATCTGTTCGAGGAACACACCTGGTGGTACCTTTGCACAAGTGGAGCCGATGTTGGCGAGTCTATCGGCCTCCTCGTTGCTCTCTCTTCCAACGTGCCGAAGTTCGCAGTCGTCGAATTCTCCTTCGAGTGCGTTGTATAGCGCGCGGTACGCGATCATGTTTTTGGCGTGTGCGTCGCACTCATTCATCGCCTGCTGTACGACAAGGTTGGAGTCACCGTAGATGACCAGGCGCGTTGCGCCGCATTTTTTTGCCATCTTCATGCCATGGATGAGGGCTTCGTATTCGGCCTCGTTGTTGGAGGCTCTGAATTTCATCCGAAGGACGTACTTCATCTTGTCACCTTGCGGGGAGGTCAGTATGACTCCTGCCCCTGCTCCGGCTTCGCGTTTGGAGCCGTCAAAATGCATTGTCCAGGATTGCGACATGTCTGGGGTGTCAGGCAGCTGCAGCTCCATCCAGTGCACCAGAAAGTCCAGAAGAACTTGAGATTTGATTGCGTGTCGCTTCTCGTAGATGATGTCCAAGGGTGATAGTTCAATGCCCCACAGGGCCACGCGTCCTGTGGCCTCTGGGTTATTTAGGATGCTGTTTAGGGGTGCCTCGTTGACGACCATCACCTGATGCTCCTGGAAGTAGTGGCTCAGTCGTCGAGCCGTCATGAACACGCCGTAGGCCAGCTTCTGGTAGTGCGGGTACCGCTGTTTTGTTGGAGTGAGAACCTCGCTGAGGTAGTAAATTGGGCGTTGTACCCCGTGGGTCTTGCCTTCTTCGGGTCGTTCGACCACGAGTACTATGCTGACCACCTAGTGTGTGGCTGCTATGTACAGCAACAGGGGCTCGCGCTCTTTTGGCGTGACCAAAACTGGCGAGGTGGAGAGGAGCCGCTTGAGGTTTTCGAATGCGTCGTTGGCTTCTGGTGTCCACTCGAACTTGTCTGCTTTGCACAGCAGCTGGTAAAATGGTAGGGCCTTTTCGCCCATGCGGCTGATGAACCTGCTTAGTGCCGCTACTCGCCCTGCGAGCTGCTGAACGCCCTTGAGGTTTTTCGGCTTCTCCATTGTCATGATAGCTTTGATTTTCTTCGGGTTTGCTTCTATCCCTCGTTGAGAGATGAAGTACCCGAGCAGCTGACCCGAGGGGACGCCGAAGGCGCACTTTTCTGGATTGAGCCTGATCCTGTAGCGATCGAGGTTGCCGAACGTCTCGCGGAGATCGTCGATAAGTGTTCTTGCCTCCTTGGTTTTGATGACTATGTCGTCGACATAGACTTGGACGTTGCGACCGATCTGGTCCTTGAGACAGGCCTGCATGCATCGCTGGTACGTGGCACCCGCGTTCTTTAGCCCGAAGGGCATTGTGTTGTAGCAGTATACTCTGAACGGTGTGATGAACACCGTTTTCTCTTGATCTTCGACCTTGAGTCGAATCTGGTTATAGCCTGAGTAGGCGTCGAGGAAGGAGAGTTTCTCACAACCTGCAGTGGAATCGATGATCTGGTCGATCCGAGGAAGAGGGAAGTGGTCTTTAGGGTAGTGTTTATTTAGTGACGTGAAGTCCACGCACATCCGCAGGATGTCCGTGTCCTTCTTCGGGACCATCACCATGTTTGCCAGCCACTCGCTTTCCTTGATTTCCCGGATGAAGTCTACTGCGAGTAATCTGTTGATCTCCTTGCCGATAGCTTCGGCTCGTGGCTCTGACAGTCTTCGGATGGACTGCTTGACTGGCTTGGTGTCTGGGAAGACATTGAGTGCGTGCTCGGCGAATTCCCTGGGAACTCCTGGCATGTCCGCAGGACACCAGGCGAAGATTTCCCAGCGCTCACAGAGGAATTCGACGAGCGCGCTTTCCTATGCGGTGCTGAGGTCGTTGGCGATCAGCGCCGTCTTGGAGGCATCCGTTGGATGGACCTGCACTTTTTTGGTGTTGATGGTGGAGTCGAAAGACATGTCAGGTGCATTCTGCTTGGTGACTGGGGGTAGCCCATTGTCTGTCACTTCGCGGAGCTTTACAAGCTCGTCTTGCATGCCGAAAGACTGGGAGATTTTGTTGAAATCTCTGTCGCATTGGTCCGATCGGGTGAAGCTCCCGTGGACTGTGATGACGCCCCTTGGTCCTGGCATCTTGAGTAGTAGGTATGCGTAGTGTGGGACGGCCAGGAACCTTGCGAATGCTACGCGTCCCAGGATGGCGTGGTATTGCGACGGCCAGTCCACCACTTCGAATTCTAGGCACTCCTGCCAAAAGTTGTCCGGCTTCCCGAAGATGACGTCGAGCCCTATTTTGCCCAGGGGGAAGATGCCCTTTCTTGGGACAATGCCGTGGAACGTTGTGTCTGATTGTTCCAGGCTGCATTGCGGGATCCGCATAGCTGCTAGAGTGCTTGCGAACATTAGGTTGATGCCGCTGCCACCGTCCATGAAGACGCGACTCATCTCGAAGCCTCCGATCTGCGCCTCCAGCACCAGGGCAGCATGACCTGGGCGAGGGATCTGGCAAGGATGATCCGCGCGAGTGAATGTGATGCAGGACTCCGATCCGCTGAGGTACTCAAGGATTGCAGGCGGAGTTGCCACGGCCATATTGATTTGTCGGGTGATTTTCTTCTGCACCCTGTTGGTTGGGCGTCCCTTCTGTATCATATTTAGTGCTCCCTTTGGTGGGGGGTATGCGGCCCCGGCGTTGTTTTGTACTGGTGCGACTGGTTGATGTTGGCCTCCAATAGGCGGTGGTGGTGGAGCTCCGTGTGCTATTTCACCTGGCGCAGGTGCGTTTCCGAACGCAGGAATTGGAGCTTGTTGCCTCATCTGCATCATGCCTTCGCTGAGTTTCTGGAACTCGCGGCAGTCCTTGAGCATGTGGCTAGCTTTCTTTTTGCCATCTTGTTTGTGTATGTAGAAGTGGATGGTGCATGGACCCGAAAGTTTGTCGAATGCTGAGGGTCCGTTATCGCGGTCGCGGCGTTGCCACGACTGCGTTGGTCGTCCGTTGTCGCGGAAGTTTCCACTGCGGTATCCTCCGTTGTTGCGGCTGTTGTCGTTACGGCGGTCGGCGTAGCCGGCTGCGACCATGTCGGGTCCGTCGTGGTCTTCGTAGACGCGCGATCTCCTCTTGCTGCGGCGTTCGCGTCTTCGGCCGTAGTCGTCCTCTTCATCTGATTGCGCTCGCTGGATGCAATCTTCGCCGTCTGCCCAACTGTTGGCGATTTCCATGAGCTGGTCGAGTGTCTTGGGCTTTACACGTCCAAGTTTTTCCTTGAAGTCTGGGCGTTTGACGCCGTCCCTGAAGGCGTCGATGGCCCGCTCTTCGGAGATGTGTGCTGCGGAGTTCTTGGTTGTAGACCAGCGTAGTATGTACGAGCGAATAGATTCACCCGTTCTCTGAGTGCAGGCTCGCAACTCTTCGATTGAGGCGGGCCTCTTGCTGGTGCCTTTGAAGTTTCGGATGAAGCTATAAGCGAGCTCCTCCCAGCTTCGGATGGATCCTGATGATAGGCTGCTAAGCCAGACCCGTGCCGCGCCTGTCAACTGCAGCTGAAGGCATTGCATGGCGGTTTCTTTGTTGCCTCCGTGAAGCTTAACGGATGACAGATGGTCACTGAGCCAGGACTTTGGATCTTGCGTGCCGTTGAATTTCGGAGTATCCGAAGGAAGCTTGAAGTTGCGTGGCATCTGTGTTCGCCGGACGGATCTGCTGAAACATCGAGCCCCGCAGAGTTCTCTTTCGTCTTCATCCATCTCAGATTCAGACGAGCATGCGCGTTTGGCGCGTGCTTTGTCGATCTTGCGCTGTGTAAGCTTGTCTCTGGCGTCGTAGTCGTGTTTATGGCGGTGCGAGCTCTTCTTCCTTCGAGGAAGGTCGTGTTCTTCTTCATCTTCGGATGAGGGAGTGGGGCTCCGGTCGCGCCTGGCCGGAGCTTTCTTCTTCGGCTCCGTAGGAGCGTCTTCGTGGAGCGCAGCTCCGATTAGTCCTAGTCCGGTGAGTGCGGACCTATGCATGGCCCTTTTCGTGTCCCCCTCCGGAGGTGGGTGAGCCGCGAGATACGCAGTGGCTGCCATGATCGCAGCTTGTGGCGTCTTTGGAGTGATGTTGCTGTCGGCGTCCATATCCATGAACGATGTGTGGAGGGTTCGGGTCACGTCACGCCGCTCCTTCGGGTCCATGTTTTCCACCCGAGAGTGGTGCTTGTTTCCCTGGTTTCCGTTCGTGCTAGAGCCGGGTCCCATGGCGGAGAGTGCAGCTCGTCGCGCACTGGACTCAGAGGCTGCTTTCTTGCGTTTGTCGAGCGTCTCCTGCATCTTGACTTGCTTCTTGTGCTCCTCGATGAGGAGGTAGTGGTATGCCATCAGCAGATCACGTGGGGAGTCCAGAGGTAGGACTATTTCGCCTGCGACGGCGCGGCGTGCTTCGGCCCATCCTTCTTTGCTAACTTGGATGAGGTGGCCCCTGTTGTCCCCGTTTTCGCCGTTTGTGTCCTGCGGGTTGGGGTTGGGCGGCGGGTTAGGCGTTTCCTCGTCGGTTTGGATGATTGCGGCGCACAGATAGCGCCTGCGGATTGGTTGGCTGCTGCCGCAGCTTTCGGATCCAGAGCCGTAGGTCCCTTCCTCCGAAGGTGGATCGCACAGATCGGAGTTGTAGCTGCTGCTGATGTAGAACTCATCTGTTGATGGTGACGTGCGTATCACGGGGTGTGGAGCCCACGAAGCGGGCCTGATTGGCGGCACGGGCATCCGCTCAGGGAGGCGGAGAGTGCCAGTTTGTCCCACCTGGAAGCAGAAGCTCCCGAACAGAATTTCGAGTCCGTCGCCTACGGGCTTGAAATCCTTCATGGTATCCAACAAGTGGGCGGTGAAGTCGAAAGCGCCGAAGAGGAGGTGATTCTCCGTCGCCGCGGAGTTGTAGATCGATTGGGTCGGAACCGTCACGACCGCACAATCAGCAGCCCCGATTCCCATAGACGGCGCCAATTGACGAGGTTTAATCTCGTCAATGCCCATTGTTATGGACTTGGGTTTTGGAGAAGATGGGGATGCTGGAGATCGTGGCACGGTTAACAGACAAGCAACCAGGGGACACGAGATTTACCCAGGTTTAGGCCCCCGGAGGGAAAACCCTACTCCTGCTTGTCTGCTCTTTTATTACGGCGGAACCGAAGATTACAAGGTGCGCAGATTCGATCTGGCGTGGAGGTGTGTCTGTTGTGTGTAATCGTCGTACCCCTCGTTGGACCCTCCTAGCCTTTATATATGAGGAGGCTAGGTCTCGGGTGCCAATACGATTAGGTTACAAGTTGTATTCAAACTCTAGTCTTGCTCTCCAAGGATCCGAAGGCGTCATGGGCCTGGGCCACCCGAAAATCTTCATGGGCCGGCGTATATCTGCCGTGGGCCTTCCTTGGGCTGGACCAGGTATACTGAAGTTACGTACCCGTAGGGTATAACCATGTCACTTTGATACTTGTATCTTTGATATCTTTACTTCTAGTCTTCACCTGAACTTCAGAGGTGCCTTGGCATTCACAATAAAAAGGCAAGCGAGATACCACTCTATCATACCTTATTATGAGCATTGTAATGTTGCTTATGTTTATGTTTCATGCTACTTATTATTTTTGAGTTGGAATCTCTTCATAGCTTGCAATGCCTATTAAGTAAACTTAGTTGCATACTCCTTATTATGAATTGTCTAAGTAGTTGATTACATGCTAAGAATATATACATCATACGAAGCAAATGTGTTCGTGAAAGTTTCTTTTATCGCACTCAGTTTTCAACTGAATTGCTTGAGGACAAGCAATAAGCTAAGCTTGGGGGAGTTGATACGTCCAAAACGTATCTACTTTCCCAAACACTTTTGTTGTTGTTTTTCCTCTAAACTTGTGTGATTTGGATGCAACTAACACGGACTGACGCTGTTTTCAGCAGAATTACCTTGGTGTCTAGTTTTTGTGAAGAAAATCAACTATCAGGAAAAATCCCGGAAAATATGCCAAAAATCCTATTTCACCAGAAGACTCCCGGAGCTAGAATATGAGACGGAGTGGGGTTGGGGCCCAGCCACACCACCTGGCCGCGCGGGCTAGGCCTAGCCACGCCAGGGGGTGGTCTGGCCGCCCAAGACACCCCCTTGGTCTCCCTCTTCGCCTATAAGTTGCCTTCTGACCTAAAAACTCAGGGGGGTCGACGTTTTTCCAGAAGGAGTTCCGCTCCGCCGCCACCACCAGATTCCACGATTCGGAACCAGAAACTCCGTTCTAGCACCCTGCGGGGACGGGGAATTGGAGGAGATCATCGCCATCATCATCACCATCGTTTCTCCATCGACCATCCATGTTTCCCCCATCCATGAGTGAGTAATCCACCGCTGTTGGCTATGGGGATGGTAGGGATTGGATGAGATCGTTCATTGTAATGGCATCGGATTGTTAGGGCATGGTGCCTAGTATCTTCTATTAGTGCTTTTTGACTTTGTTGCGACTTGTTATGCTTAATGCTTGTCACTAGGGCCCGAGTGCCATGATTTCAGATCTGAACATGTTATTGATTCATTATGATAGTATTGTTTATGGTCTTACCTGCAAGTTGTATACACATGTTGTTGTCCGGAACTAATGGCCCCGAAGTGACAGAAATCGGGATAACCGGAGGGAATGGCTTTGATGTGAGGATCACATGTGTTCACGGAGTGTTAATGCTTTGCTCCGGTGCTCTATTAAAAGGAGCACCTTAATTGCCAGTAGTTCCCTTGAAGCCCCGCTGCAAACGGGCTGGCAGGACAAAAGATGTTGTGCAAGTTCTCATTGCGAGCACGTATGACTATATATGGAACACATGCCTAGGATTATTTAGTACTTGGATGCTTTATCTTATTTATCTGCAATTGCCCTATGTTCTGATTGCCATGTGAATTGTCTTGTCCATGCAATGCCCATCCTCCATCCCCATGCCTACCGCACTTGAATCCTACTGTTTGCTGCAATTGTTATTGTTGTCTTTACTTTACTACTGCTATTACCTTACTATTTCTACTACAAAACTATTGCTACTGATAAACTGTTGTGAGCAAGATTGTTTCCAGGTGCAGCTGAATTGACAACTCAGTTGTTAAGGCTTATAAATATTCTTTGGCTCCCCTTGTGTCGAATCAATAAATTGGGTTTCACTTCCCTCGAAAATACTGCGATACACCCCTTATACTTGTGGGTCATCAGACCTCTAGTTGATTCTCTCTCTCTCTCTCTCTCTCTCTCTCTCTCTCTCTCTCTCTCTCTCTCTCTCTCTCTCTCTCTCTCTCTCTCTCTCTCTCTCTCTCTCTCCTGTGACCGTGGTCCCAAGTCCGGATCGCGCGAGCGAGAGTCTTCTTCACCGCTGAGCGTCGTTGCGCTGCGGTATTCGGATCTAGGAGCTCTACTTCCACAACTGCTGCTGGATCGGAGGAGGGGAAGTCATTGCCAGGCACTGGATGTGTGTAACTCCTTGCGAGGTGCAACACTTGGGGCACTAGGAGTCGTTGGAGCTGCAGGAGCTACCGGGACTTCAACACGACCTTGAGGTCGGCTTCGGCTCGTCTACATCAACCACGCTCTCCTGAGCATTGAGAACGCTTTTCGGTCTTCATGGTAAGTTTGCAAAAAGCATCTCCCATTACTTCATTACTAATAGATAGGTCCTGCCAACTGGGGTTCTGGGCGTAGGGAAAAAATATTGTTTTCATACGTGAATCCCTACAGTGGTATCAAAGTTAGATCTATGCATAGTATTGCTAGTACGAGTAGAACACACGAGTTGTAGCGTGTGGGCATTGATATTTTAGTTGTTACCCTCCCACGTGTACTCATGTATACCGCAGCAATGCTTGATGAAGCGGCCCCCAACCAACTTTACGCATTCATTCACGAGACTGGTCCACGCTTGACATACGGCTTGTACCGTATGAAGTGGCTTTGGGGGTGTCTGTCTCTCTCGCATTAGTTGGTATCCCATTTGCAATAGAGGGCCCCGAAAGGGGTGTAGTATAGACAACTAATTGATCAACATTGTGGTGAAAGTTCGTAGGTCAGAATGGTTCTTGTGCGAAAGCCCAATCAGCCACATAAAACATGCAAAGATAAAGTAGAGGCGTCTAACTTTGTTTTGCAGGGGGCGTTGTGATGTGATATGGTTGTGGTAAAGGTAAAGTACTTACTTTATGTTGCTAAGTAGTATTAGACGGTCATGGATATGATGGACTACCACGTCGGAAGGCACCGGTAACCTGGTGCCTACGGCACCGGAACCCTGGCACCAGAATCCGGAGGCACGAGATGGAGATCACAGTGAGAAGGACCATATCGCATCACACTTACATTAAATGTTATTGTTTATACATCTTATTGTGTGCTAGTATTAGATACTCAACAGTAGCCTAATAAGATGATCCCTAATCAAAATACCAATAAAAGTGTTCTCCCTTAGTGTGCACCATCAAGAAAGTTCTTCGGTATGAGGCAGGCCATGACGATCGGGTGTCAGACATATCTATGTTTGCATACAGTGGGTGTAAGCCATGTTGCACAGCGAATACACTAAGGTTGAGTTGGTGAGCCTAGCATGTGTAGACATGGCCTCGGAACACGGATGATTGAAAGATCAAGCACGAGTTGCATGAATGATGTGATCGATGTTTAGACGTCCACCTTTGCAACTTTGTCGCCAGCTGTGACGATCGGAGGCGGTTTAGTGAATAGGGATTGTGTAATCACTAAAACCCTTCTGGGGATAGGAGTTTTTAGTGGAGTTATTATTTTTAACTCATTTAATTATAAACTTAATCTAAATTCCTTTTGCAATTATAAATGTAGAAAATGGTTCTCCCCAATATTACCTTCCCTGTTGATGATTGGTTAGAAGGAGAGAAGCTCAAACTAGATGGATCCAACTTTTCTATGTGGGTTCGGCGTCTCCATGTTCTCCTTTGTGAGAATGACGTGGTCGACTATATACTCGACAAGATGAATTTGGAGTAGCCTCAATTCTGTGAGACCCTAGAGCAGCGGGATTACCGATGTTGTCGTCGTGTGATGTCCACCTTCATATCAGTGATGATGCGCTTCGAAATGGTCGATGAGTTGTGGCCGATTGTGGGTAGCATTAACCCTCGAACGGTCATGGTACAGCTCAGGTCACATTTTGTGGAACAAGTGCGCATTTGGCAGCATGAGCTAATGGGAGATTTCCTCTCCATAGAGATGGAGGAAAACTCATCGCTTGACGACCACCTTGAGCGCATACATGATGCGTACATGAGGCTTGCATACTTCCTAGACAATTCGTGAGCTCTTTTGCAAGAGGCGTGTTGCCACGGTCGCTGCCACCATGCTACCAAGCACATGCAAGGACTTGCATTATGAGAGGCGATGCGGAAACATAGGATTTCCAAGAGTTCATATCACATTTCAGGAATGTGAAGGTTGAGCCCATTGTTAGAGAGTTCATCGATGACAAAGGTATATATATTTGATATACAGTTTTATAAATGTTATAATCTTGCAAACACATATTGCGGTGTTAAAGTATTTGATACTTGTTCTGTTTTGGTGAAAATAGGTCCTTCTACATGAGAGCTGCTTGCTGGAGAGGAGGTGACGTTGCATGTTGATGGCGAGCATGGTGATGATGGACAACGACACTCTCCCTCGACATTTATTACTTAGTTTATAGTTTTTGGATGATTATTGTAATCGATAGATTGTGAACTTCTTTAGTGTGTCTCACACTTTGTGAGACGGTTATTCATATGAGTTTGTAACAAACAGTTGTTCTACTTTTATAAATGATTTCTATTTGCATTCATATCTTGTTCGATTATGTGTGAATTATCCTGGTTTTGAAACTAATTGATAATGCATGCACATTTGTAAAATATTAAAAATGCCTTGAAAATACCCAACTTAATGATATATTCATTTTGAATGAAACCATTGTTTAAATTCAAAGTTATGCTGATAATATGTGAAAGACATTTGATTTCTTGTCACATATGAATCATGCCCAAGTTTGGCAAGATAACTTAAACACCGTGTATTGCATGAATACAAAGTGTTTGATGAATTGTTTAAAGAGAATGCATATTTGATGTATTGTATTTCAACAAAATGGTGATTATCATTATATGATTGTTTGAATTTTGTAAAGAGTTTACCAAAGGAAACATGAGCATGAAACTATTTGATATGATCAAAGTATTTCATCAACCAAGGGTATTAAAGATAAAAGAGAATCTAATTACTATGATTTGATCAATAGTAATGAAATTTGACATTATAAGATTGGCATAAGGAATTGTGAAATGTAATGTGTTTGAAATGTCAAAATGCAAAGCATCACAATGTGATATTTGATATCAAGTGGGTGAATAGATGGCGCCGAATAAACCATTGTAGTGTAAGTGTAAAGACCATTAGCTAGAAATAGTAAACACTCAATTAGAATATATAGTGAACCATATAAATTCATGAGATCGGTGCCATATCTTGTATGGATCATCGTGGAATTTTGGAGTTATTCGATATCACCAAAACAAATAGCAAATAAGTTTTGTAGAATATTCATTGGAAACTTTGAATATGAAAGCCCAGGCTAGGACCAAAAGAAAGGCAAAACTAGTGTTGCTTGAATTTTGGTGCTTTCTCGAGAAAGCTTATGTTCTCGACTATGAATCTTATGGGATATAGTGAAAAACACGATGAGGATTCAAAACCCTGCATAAGAGTGTTGAGAAGCACAACAGAAAATGTTCCTGGACGATTCTCTTCTTAAAGAAAAGAATCAATGATAATGATCATTGTGTTTTCCCCACTAGTGTTTTCACTACATGAAGTAGGATTCAAAATGTATCCCATATCTTGTATGGAAACATTTGTGAATCGCTTGTCATATTACCAGAATATGACATACCTATGAAGTACGAAGGAAATAATGGTAAACTAAAGTTATGAGAAATCCTAGAGGCAAAATTCACTTAAGATTAGAAAACAATTCATTGCTGAATCTTACCAAGTAAAAGTGGTTACTTGAATTTTCCAAAACGACTTTAAAGTCATGAAGGAAAAGGTGAATGGCAAAGGCACGATTTGTCATGAATAATGTATTGGACAAATTCAAAAGAATTTGATTCAGAAGTGCTGAAAGTCCAGTGGATTTTATACTAGTAAGGTACTAGCATCTCGTAATAAAACTCTCAGTTTGATAATTGATCAAAGGATTTTGAAGTTATTCAAAATAGTGAGTGGATATGCAATTTGCATGAAATTGAGTGTGAGCTGTAAAAGTCTTCCTAAAACAATATGTGAATGACATATTTTTGAGTGGGAGCAATATAAGTCTCGGACTCGAATATGAAGGAACATATTTTGAGTGGGAGAAATGGATGACTGATGTCTACGCACTTCTATTCTTGTAGATAGTTGTTGGGCCTCCAAGTGTAGAGGTTTGTAGAACAGCAGCAAGTTTTCCCTTAAGTGGATCACCCAAGGTTTATCGAACTCAGGGAGGAAGTGGTCAAAGGTATCCCCTCTCAAGCAACCCTGCAATCAAGATACAAGAAGTCTCTTGTGTCCCCAACACACCCAATACACTTGTCAGGTGTATAGGTGCACTAGTTCGGCAAAGAGATAGTGAAATACAAGTGGTATGGATAATTATAAGTGGTAACGGTGATAGAAAATAGCTTCATGGCGTGGAAAAGACTAAAGTAAAACTGAAATAAAGATGGAAGCAAGCAAACATGTAATAGATCTAATAGAAAACGGTGTTTCGGTGCTTAGAAACAAGGCCTAGGGATCATACTTTCACTAGTGAACACTCTCATATAAATATATTCTTCTTTATGATACTACGCTGAACTACTCTCTGGTTGGACACTCTAATCGTTGGTAGGGCTATAATAGCACACCTCAAAGTTCATCTTTCCCATCTAGATAACCCCACACTGTCACCTTGAGTACTAGATGGTTCAAACAAACACCACAATTTCATAAAGACATCCAACTCCAAATATAACTCATAACAAGTATTTGAAATCTCTAGCCTAAGTGCCACCATGGTGTGCACATTGTCAACTTCACACACATGGGGAGAGCAGAGATCTATTAAAGCACTTAAGTAGCAAGGTAGATCTATAGATTACAAGCTCATGATATCAATAAGATCATGCATTGAGAGAGAGATGAACACATAGCTACCGGTAGAACCCTTAGCCTCGAGAGAGAACTACTCCCTCCTCATCATGGGAATCAACAACAGTGATGGATATGGTGGTGGAGATCGATGGAGATGGCTCCGGGGGCACTTCCCCATCCTTGTAGGGTGCCGGAACAGAGACTTTCGGTCCCTCGAATCTCCCCTTCGGTGGCGGCGGTGCTGTGGAACTTTTCGTGGCTGGAGGCTTAACGACCTAGGGTTTCAGTATCAGGAGGAATATATAGGCGAAGGGGCGAGGTTGGTGGCCAGCCAGGGGGCCCACACCATGCCCTGGCGCAGCCTGGGGGATCCGCTCCTAGGGGTGGTTTGGCCACCCTGTGGCCCCCCTTCGTCTCTCCTTCTGGCTCCTTGAATCTTCCGGGAAAATAATGACTTTGGCTTTTGTCCGATCCAATTCCGAGAATATTCATTTTCTGACTTTCTGGAACCAAAAACAGCAGAAAACAGGCAACTGGCACTGTGGCATCTTGTTAATAGGTTAGTCCAAGAAATCATATGAAAAGTACTCCGAAGTGTGGACAAAACATAAGAAAGTAGATAAAACCAAGCATGGAACATCAAAAATTATAGATACATTTACAACGTATCAATGACTCATACTCAAATATGTTGGAAACATATTTTGAGTGGGAGCTTAAAAGGATTGATTCTTGAGTGTGTACGACACATTAAGAATAAAAGCGCAAGTACCTATAAATAATGATTTATAGGGATTAGAAGTTGATAATAAGTGTATTACGATATTATGTAGTATTCCTAAGAGGGATTCTGAAAATAGTTTCATAATAGGAATTGATTAAGGACTGGTCCTTGATCACTTCAAATTAGGAATATCATTAAGTTAAACATCAATGGTTGAAAGAAATAAAAGGATGATCGTCATCCACTATGTTGAGACATAGTTTCTATCTTGGAAACCATGATGACAACTTAAAGATGGCTATGAAATATAGCCATCTACGTCCACATTTAAACTGGATATTATTCATATTTTTTATGAGATATCTCTCTAAACCCTGCCACTAATGCCTAATGATCAAAGGGGTATGCAATCCTTTCTTTCTATTTTTTCCTACATAGATAATGATGTTTGATGATGGGAATCACAACATTAAAGTCAAAGATACGAGATTTCCAACAACCAGAAGAAACCAGGGGTCGTGAAGTGGAACCAGACGCTTTAACGACCAACTATACAGCAGGAATAAAATTCCGGCTGTATAGTTCCGGTCGTATAGTTGCCATCAACACCGCTAGGTCAAACAGAACAACTTTCATGAAGGGACCCCTATATAAAGAGGCTTCGGGCAACGAGAAACAGGAGAGCCAGATTGCCAGCAGCCCCCAGAAACCTGCATCCACCATACCGAAGAGCCGCCAGAGGAATAGACTTAGATCTAATCTCCAAACCCTTCTCCACCACCATAGCCATATTCTACCACTTGTAATAGTAGATCTCATCTTCGATAGGCGACACTGTAAGACTATTCGATATCAATCTCATGATTTCCATTGCAATTTTTATGATTGTTGATTTCATCTCTATGTGTGAGTAATTCTCCATGGGCTAAGGGCTTCGGCCTAGCCATGTAGATTTTGTGCATGTTATTTATCATAGATGGGATCATGTATTAGTTTGTATGACATGATGATTATTGTATCCTCTCTTGCCTCAATCCAAGGACTTGTCAGGTACCCCAAGACCCCGAGGATTGAGCTAGGTATAGGGAGTATGAGTAATGACTAATCTGCAGGTTGGGAACCCCATTGATAGAAGGGGTAGTACGACTGTATGTGAGGGATTTACTTGGGATTAATGGTGACGTCACTATGCATATCATTAGTTCTCTCTCTTCTATGGATGAGACTAGTAGGTTATTGCTATAAGCGGTTGCGGAGGCAATAGCAATTATGGATGCACTGCCCACATATAATTATCTTGCTCTAACAATTACATGCATACTTTATTATTATCTTTTATTCCCATCAGATGTTTTGCACAGCTACATGTGAAACCGAAAGCCCTAGGCCCTCTCTCTCCATCATCGACAACAACAAAAGACAGCAAACTCTTGTTCCGGTAAAACACAAAAAGAATTCTAAAACTCCCAAAGGTCCATTAAAGTAACTTCACTATGCTTTCTGTTTCCCGAGGATTCGATAACCTAGCTCTAGTAGGGAAAAGAGCTATACTACATCCATAATCCGAATTGAAGGTATCAACCATTTTTCTGGCACTGTTGCCGGAGAAGCAATAGCTACCCTGGTGAGGTTAGTAGGAACCTTGCTAGTTTTAATTCTTGTTTTTTATTTTTGTTAGTTTGCTTTCAGTCTTTATTTGAAAAACCAAAAAAATAGTTAGTCTTTAAATTCTTGTTTTTACTATCGTAAGTCTTTGTTTAAGAAAACCCCAAAACATAGGAAATATGGCTGAAAAGAAGCTTGGGGAGTTTGCAACTCCCAACAATGATTATATGCGTACTCCTATTACTCAGTGAGCAATTACTATTGATGATTATGAAATTAAGCCCCACTATTTAAGTTTGGTTCAACATAATCAATTTGGAGGCTCTGTTGTTGAGGACACAGGTATGCACTTGAACACTCTCACTGAAATATGTGATATGACGCGCATACAATATGTTGACCCTAATGTGGTCAAATTGTGCTTATTTCCTTTCTCTCTTAGAGGAATAGCAAAATAATGGTTGCTACCTTTGCCTAGAAATACTATTACATTATGGGTGGAGTGTACTTCTTTATTTATGACTAAAATTTTCCCACCTGCAAAGAGTATGCAATTAAGATCTAATATTACTGGTTTTAGATAGGAAGAGCGTGAGCCACTAGCACATGCATGGGAGAGGATGAAAGAATGCATGAGAAACTGTCCTAGTCATGGGATGGAAGATTGGTTAATTCTCCATTTATTTTATAATGCACTTAACCCTATGTCTAAGTCTATGTTTGATACTGCAGCTGGAGGAACATTTATGGGCAAACATATTACCGAAGCAAACCAGCTGCTAGACAATATGCAAGACAATCATGCCTAGTGGTATGTGGATAGATCAAACACGAAGAAGGTGAACTCCGTCTCACCACAAGAAAATGAAGAACTCAATGCTAAGTTGGATGAGCTCATATTAGCCGTAAAAGGTAAGGAAAGCCAGGTAAGAGTTGTTCCAGAATCAAATATTGAAGAAATAGACTTCATATCTCGTAATGATTATAACCCTGCTTGGAAGAAGAATTATAATCCTAATTTTCATAAACATTATTCTAGTCCTGCATGTAACTCTAATAATAATATGGGAACAAGTAATTGTAGTCTCCAAGAAACACTTAAGTCCTTTATAGACTCACAAAATGAGCAAAACAATATCCTTGTTAAAATAATGAAGAACCATGATGCTATGCTTGGTAAATTATCTAACCAAGCTGTAAGTTTGATGAATGATTTGCAGGCCCTCCAAGAAAGAACAAGGATTGTTGAGGCATGGCTAGGTAAGATAACCGAGATTGAAACTCTCATTCTAGCTAAATTTGCAAGTAAAGCTGAGCCCAATCCTGTTGAAGACATCAAGATGATAAGAATCCAAAGGGAGGAGCCTGAAGAACTTAACTATAGTAATGCTCCTTCACCAAATTACACCATTGAAGATCTTGTAAAAAGGATCAATATCAAGATTCCGATAAGTGAAGTAAATGAGGAAGCTATGCATCAACACTTCGTTAATCAGGTAGCAATAAAGGTACGTGAGCTTGAGGAAGAATATAATAAAATTGCTGAAAAATTACCTGTGAAGCTTGATGATATATTTGAGCCTACTGTTAAGATTAAAATTGGTACCAATGAGATAGTTGCACTTTGTGATCTAGGTGAAAGCATTTCAACAATTCCAAAAAAGTCTTTTTAATAAGTTAAATCTTGGCCCCTTTGAAATCACTGAGTTAAAATTACATCTAGCAGATTCTACCTACAAACAAGCTGTAGGGATTAAAGAAAATACTTTAGTATACATTAAAGGTTGTTGTGCTCTTATTGATTTTGTTATTGTTGACATGCCTGAAGATGCTACTGCTCCTATTATATTAGGCCGTCCATTTTTAAGAACTATTAAGGCTTTGATTAATCTACATAAAGGGAACGTGAAGCTTCAATTCCCTTTGTGGGATCCTTTTGTTATTCATTTTCCCAGGAAGAAGAAAGCCAAGCATAATGAAAAGGAGGCCATCACTTTGAAGGCCAACTATTTTGGAGTGGGTGTTCCACTCATCTGGCCTAAGTGAAAGCAACCTTGGGGTCAAGCTATTGACCATAAAAGAGCGCTTCATGGGAGGCAACCCATGTGAAATAAAGGTTTGAGTAAAGTTTTTAAGTTTTATGTTTAATAAAGAGTGCTAGATATCTCCAGATGAGGAGAAGAAGTTCGGTAGTACTAAAAATCCTGCTTCATACATGCTGATGTTGGTCGACAATTTTTACTATCATTTTTCTATCAAAAACAAGGTGTTTCACTAAGTTTCAGGATAAGAAAGAATTCTTGAAAAAATAGAAATTTTTTGATGACTACAGAAGGTTTAATGACCAACTATACGGCGGGAATAAAAAATTTGGCCGTATAGTTTGGTCGTATAGATATCTTTGCCATCGACAAATTTCTCTTCGAAGGTACCAAAGGTTTAACGACCAACTATACGACGGGAATAAAAATTCCGGCCGTATAGTTTTGGTTGTATAGATATCGATGCCTTTGTAAAAATTATTTTCTAGGTACAGAAAGTTTGATGACCAACTATACGATGGGAACAAATTGTCCCGGCCGTATAGTTCTGGTCGTATAGTTGCGCCGCCAGGTGAAAACCCTAAATTTTTGACAGCAGACCAACTATACGGTGGGAACAAATTGTTCTGGCCGTATAGTTGCGTCCGACCACAAAATCGCCACAGGAGGTACTTCCAACCCCAAAACTTCAATCCTTTTTCTTTCTTCTACCTCCAAACTCTCTCAAAACCTCAAGAGATCTTCATCTCTACTCAATTTCATTCGATTTCCTCGCACAGGAGTGATCTACGGTATGTTTCTCCTCCGATCATCCAATTACTTTTTGCAAATTCATCTTCGATCTATTGTCATTATCAATCTAGGGTGAGATCTACTATAAACTAATTGCCATGATTCTCTTGCCTAGATTATTATTTTGAGGGGACTCTTTAGTGTGCTATGATGAGGAATATGTTATGCTTATTATTGTTGGATCAAAAAAATTATTTTGTCTTTTCTTATTATTTTAGATGATGAACACAAGGAGCCAAACTCGTGCTCATGACGCCGCTAGTGCTTCTCGGGATGCCGCTCAAGAACGCATGGAGATACAGTTGATGACTGCAAGAGCACAGATCGTTTGTAGCTAGTTTTGAAATAAAGATATCGATCCCACATGGAGCAGGAGTTTGAAGTTTAATAGCTCTTGGAATAAATATTACGACTGAAATGCTAGATAAAGTTCTAAGTGACAAGATAAAATGCGAGTATTGTGTAAAAATGTGTTTTTGGGTTTTGGGTATAAGAGCAATAGTAAAGTAAAGCAAAGTAACTTAATACAGAAAGTAAGTATAGCGTATGTAAGAGAGATTGGAACTGCAGTAGGAAAAAAGCGTTCTCAGGGAGTAGCGGATGCACCACTAGTACTGTAAAGATCTAAGATAAAGATTATTATCATGAACATTCTCAACTATGTATGTGTGGGAGGAACTCCGTATATGGATGATTTGCCAGCAACCGCTGCGCACTTCATCCTCATAACCACAGCAGACAGCAATCAACACCAATCGAATTACTGCGCTATTAAGGGACATAATCCCGTAGGATGTATCAATAGGCATGGATAGTGTTCCGTGAGTTTCCTCGGCTTCCCAAGTTGATACGTAAGGATTTCTAATAGCTTTATAGTCACCGTAAGCGCTAGCACGCCTCCGTCTACCAACAAGTAGTTCCCTCCATCAAGTCCCCACGAGAGGCAAATATTGAGAGGTCGACTTCTCTCAACAACAAGATGTAGAGAATCTAACACATGGTCACAATGATGAATATCATAATAGACTTTATCTTATTTCAATCTCATACTAGGGTTTCTCCATATCCCCAAGAACTAATGATCTACTCAGACATGGAGGCAATCAACATCATGGCAATGGTAATGGAAACAATCATAGATGAATAGTACTTGTATAAATCCACAACGAGTATAGGAATTACAACAAGATCTAGACAAAATGTAGATGGGATGGATGGAGATGGTGGTGATGGAGGGGTGGATGATGAAGATCAATGCCTTAGACACCCGGATCTATGCAGGGCGAAGATGGATCCCCGGTGGATGAGTTCCCCCTCCAGATGCCTTCCGGAGGTGAGGTTTCGGTGATTTCTGGGTGTTCTGTATGTCGTTTCCTCGAACCAATTGAACGGGGTGAAACTATTTGACGAGGCGGAGGCGATGCCAACTATACGGCCGGAGCTATACGGGCGGAAGAAATTGTCCCGCCGTATAGTTGGTCGTTATGCTCTCTGCCTCCTTTGTTCGCTTCTGGTTTTCTTATGATATTATTAATATTTCCCAAATAAGAGATTTATGTTGTTTTTTACTCCTTTTCTCCATAGTACAACTGCTTCAATAATTGTATCCATTGGATCCATCATCTGTCCTGATCCTGGTGAAAATAGACATAAAATGTGCGTGTGAACATCATAAAATACCAAGATCCTACATCTACAATGCAAAATAATAACATAAAACATGATGCAAATATGCACTCATCAACGGTTCAAGGATGACCTCCAACGTGATCGCTTCAACAAGATCAAGAACCGAGAAGTGAAGATAACCAAGTGGGCTTGCCCCATTATATTGAATCAACTCGGTATTTCTAATGACTTCAATTTACTTTGCAATAGGGTTGGCCTGAAATACTTTGTATTCAATGATGTGCCTACTTATCGCTGGTTAACCCTTGAATTTCTAAGTTCTTTGCAAAGCACTGTTAAAGCCTGGCATGGAGAGGACATGATTTCTTTCCGACTTATGAACAACAATTATGCTTTATCACTATATGAATCATGCACATGTTTTAATTTTCCAAAGAATAATGATAATGACTTACGCGCATCCTTTCCTGGCTTAGAGCCTTCCCCAGAACAATATTATAATGGAGAGTTTCACTTCTAGAGTAAGCAAGGGGAAGAATATTCAACATCTTGCAATTTGCTATTTGTTCTATGTTATTGCTAACACTCTACAGGCACGAAATGAGTTCACGAGACTCAATGAGGAGGACATCTTAGTCCTTGCAAAAGCTTCTTTCAACAACATCAACTTGTCACTCAACTTGGGCGCAATTCTTGTGTGCTACCTGGAGTACCAATCCGCCCAAAGCCAAGGACCAATCACAGGTGGAGGCGTCATCACCGTGCTTTCCATTGCCCTAGGCATCGACCTAGGTGAGTTGCAACCAGTGCTAGGTGAGTGACATGTTGATTTCTCTACTTTAAAAGCTTGTGGAATGCTCACTAGGAGAGGTGGTGTTTATTATCTGCATATTGCTGGAGCTGGGCGTCTCTACCCTGCTCCTTTGCCTGATGGTATTTTATCTATCAAGGAAGGATGTTTGTATATGACTTGTAGGTTTAGCAACACCAACCCGAGGAGGAGATTCCAGATGAGGATGAGGACCAAGAAGAGGAGCAAGAAGTTCCTTATCAAGAGGAGCAGCCACCAACCCGGTTCGCTACATACCAAGACTTCCAAGAACTTGGAGGAACTATGGAGAGAATGCAAAACCTCTCTTTGAACCTCCGAGAAACAACTAGTAATCTATCAGCTCAATTTGCAAACTAGAGTTACGACTTTTTCCTGCCACCACAATGATTTGAAGGGCTTACAAAAGCCTAAGCTTGGGGAAGTTTCCTCATTATCTTTATTTGGCGTTCATTTGTTTTTATTTCGAGGTTATGTTTTAATCCGAGTTTATAAGCACTCGTGTTGGTTTCCCCAACACTTTATCTTTAGTAATTTCTATTTGTTTTCAAGATTTTCTAGACGAGCTTTGCCACCAATTTTCCATTCTTTAATTCCCTCTCTCAAAAACATCAAAAATATTTCCGCATTTATCTTTATTTTCCCTCTTCTCCCTTTCTATTCTCCTTGTGGCTTTCACATATTTGCAGGAGAGTGGTCTACTTTGAGCTTCCAATAAGCAAATCAAAAGGGAAGAGAGAAGTGGAACCAATCATGAGAGGTATGTCTTAGGACTCCCCACTTTTGAAGTTTGAGAAACCCATGCTAGTTAGTAGTAAATGTTAAGATATTATATTGGTGGAGTTGGTATTTATATGGTAGTAAAATTTTGTTTGCATGGCTATTTAGTTGGATATATTTTGTTCCAGCTCTTGTAGTTAACCAAGTCTTGCCTAAAAATTTGCTAAACAATTGTAATAAGAAAAAGTCTCACAATTGAAGGCTTGGGTGTTGTAGTGTTTAGTCTTGAAGGCTTATTTCTAGAGACACTCAACACCATAGAAAATAATGATTGACTTGATAGCTCTCTTTAAAAAGATTTGTTCAGTTGAATTAATGTTTAGCGGTTGTTGTGAGCATGCCAAAGTTTGACTTGTGAATCATAAGAATGATATAGCTTTATGTGTGTTAAACTTCATGGGATGCCAACAACTCCGCTAGCCCACAAACGATCTTTATGGAGGAAACTCCTAGATTTCGGCTATGAGTTGATTAAACATATGTAGTAGTAATGCTATAGTGGGTAAGATTCTTGGCAATCTTGGGTAGCTGTGTTCATGATGGAATCACTCCTCTAGCTAAAATGAGTAATCATTGTGCAAAAGGAACAAAAACCTTGGTGATGCCACGAGTGTCCATTACAGCCCGATAAACCAATTAAATTTTTTGGCATGCTCTCAGTTACTTAAGAATTGAAATTACTGAAGGACAATGAATAGAAAGGTAGTGCTTGAAAAGTCTTGACTTATTAATGTGGGAGAATTGAGATACTCTAGTGTATATGTCTTTCATCACAAACTCTCACACTCTCAATTTTACATGATTATACTTTATTGATCAAAGGCAAGCCTATTAGTTGATTGCATGACATGGAATAAAGTTTACTCATTTGAATCATCCATGTTAACAATAATTTTGCTGCACTATAAGGATGCAGAAAAACCTGTATGATATTCTTGCCATTACTCTATCTATGTTGAAGTTTTTCAGATTTATAAAGTAGAGGAAACATGAGACTACAAATCACGAGTAAGATCATCATCTCGCTATTTTAGTTTAAATGCTGAGTTCCTTTTTGATTTTGGTTTTCTTACTCGAGGACGATCAAGTTTAAGCTTGGGGAGGTTGATGGTTGTGAAATATAGCCATCTACGTCCACATTTAAACTAGATATTATTCATATTTTTGATGAAATATCTCTCTAAACCCTGCCACTAATGCCTAATGATCAAAGGGGTATGCAATCCTTTATTTCTATTTTTCCCTGCGCAGATAATGACGTTTGATGATGGCAATCACAACATTAAAGTCAAAGATACGAGATTTCCAACAACCAGAAGAAACCAGGGGTCGTAGGAGACAGGCGCTTTAACGACCAACTATACGGCGGGAATATAATTTCGTCCATATAGTTCTAGTCGTATAGTTGCCGTCGACACCGCTAGGTCAAACAGAACAACTTTCGTGAAGGCACCCCTATATAAAGAGGCTTCGGGCGACGAGAAACAGGAGAGCCAAATCTCTAGTAGCCCCTAGAAACCTGCATCCACCATATCGAAGAGCCGCCGGAGGAATAGAATTAGATCTAATCTCCAAACCCTTCTCCACCACCATAGCCATATTCCACCACTTGTAATAGTAGATCTCATCTTTGATTGGCGACATTGTAAGCCTATTCGATATCAATCTCATGATTTCCATTGCAATGTTTGTGATTGTTGATTTCATCTCTATGCGTGAGTAATTCTCCCTAGGCTAAGGGCTTCGGCCTAGCCATGTAGCTTTTGTGCATGTTATTTATCATAGATGGGATCATGTATTAGTTTGTATGACATGATGATTATTGTATCCTCTCTTGCCTCAATCCATGAACTTGTCAGGTACCCAAGACCCCGAGGATTGAGCCAGGTATAGGGAGTATGAGTAATGAATAATCTGCAGGTTGGGAACCCCAGTGACAGAAGGGGTAGTACGGCTGTATGTGAGGGATTTACTTGGGATTAACGGTGACATCACTATGCATATCATTAGTTATCTTTCTTCTATGGATGAGACTAGTAGGTTATTGCTATAAGCGGTTGCGGAGGCAACAGAAATTATGGATGCACTACCCACATATAATTATCTTGCTCTAACACTTACATGCATACTTTATTATTATCTTTTATTCCCATCAGATGTTTTGCACATCTACATGTGAAACCGAAAGCCCTAGGCCCTCTCTCTCCATCATAGACAACAACAAAAGACAACAAACTCTTGGTCCGATAAAACACAAAAAGAATTCTAAAACTTCCAAAGGTCCATTAAAGTAACTTCACTATGCTTTCTGCTTCCCAAGGATTCGATAACCAAGGTCTACTAGGGAAAAAGAGCTATACTACATCCGTAATCCGGATCGAAAGTACCACTTAACATGATATATGATCCGAGAAAGAATGTTTGAAAAGTGATTAAGCATGAACCACAGAACATTGAGCTAAGTTTGTCCATAGTGCCTAATAGAGAACTGTAGACATGTTTCCAAGTCCATGAAGGATGACATATCTTAAAGCATAAAGGGTTATGTCATAAGGGGATGTGTTAACCTTAGAAGATTGGAAATTCCTGCATCAATATTACCGACTGAATTCAAGTAGGAAGCAAGGTGATAAAACATCGAAAATTGCACATAGTGCACTAGTGTTTCGATGATTACATTTATAATAATAGATAAGGGTACCATCTAAACTGATGCATACTGTTATGGTGGGACTAGTTCGTCTTTATAGAGAAGGTGTGTCCCAGGGCATAGTGCCCATGAGAAAGCTCGAGGTGGCTAATCTAAAGTCATTGTAGGCTCCTAGAAATAGGCATCATTCTGCTGCCATAACTACGATGCATACACAAAGATGTTATCATGAGATGATAAAGTATTAATGTCAATCAAGGTGACATTAGTAAGTTGCAAAGGATTTGGGATTGTAAAGTATAAACCCAAGACTCAACCTCTTACATGAGCAAGCATGTTCAGAGGTACCAGGATATATGGTGCCAATGATTAGGAACAAATGCAGCTAGTTTATTTGTACTCTAGTGCAAGTGGGAGACTGTTGGAAATATGCCCTAGAGACAAATAATAATAAGGATTATTATCATATTTCATAAATTTTATGGTTAAGTTTATATCATGATATAACTATATTGAAAGGAAATGTCAATACACGTGTGATATATAAGCAACCAAGAGTTCCTGGTGAAACTCTAGTCACTGGTTCATTGGTCAACATATGATCAAGGTTTCCTGATCATGTGGCATTTATGCCAGTTGACTATGGAGTAACCTCATTGTGAGAATGAGAAGATGATCTATACCCAACCTAATCATCATGACCCGACCATGTCACAAAGTTCAAGTTAAGATGGTTAGAATAGACCTACTATACTATTTCTTAGACCGTGTGGCCATATCAATCACTGTTACCCGAGGGTACTTTGGTAGCATGAAACATCACGGTGACACGTTGATCATAAAGTGTGTTTAGGTATTCGGAGGAACAGTTGAGGCAATATGCGTCAAGAGCGGGATTTGTCCATCCATGTGACGGAATAGATACTTGAGGGCCCACTCGGAAAATCTATATCCAATAGCTGTGCAGCGTGTGATTTGATCACGGGGATATCACTTGTCGGAATGAGTCAAGTAGCATATGTTGATAACGAGATTAAACATGACATGGAGATGTCATTAATCAGATATCGGGCAATGCAAGTATCAAGAGACAAAAGGAATATGACACAATGTTCATGGTTCAAACGACGAAAGATTTCATGGAATGCACAGGGATCACATGGCCATCCAGGGCCCTCTATTGATCATTGGTGCGGGAGTGTCCCGGCCATGTCTGGAGTGTTCCCGAACCATGGGGTATCACGCTTAAGGGATTGATGATGCTCAGAGAGTGTTTAAGGATCGGTAGAATCACTAAAGAAAAGAGAAGAGAGAAATCCGGAAGGGTTTCGGTATGTCTAGAGGATGTCTAGAATGAGAGGGAATGAGTTCTGGAGGGAAAAGGGCCCATGAATGTTGAATAATATATGAGTGAATGTTGAATATTGATTTAATCATTAAATTATACTTATTAAATAAAAGAAAAAGAATTAAAAAGGGTCAAATACCTAATTGGGCCAAATCCGGAGGGAAAAGGGCCCATGAGGGAAAGACAGAAGGGATGAGAGAGAGGGGTGGCTGACTGGGCCTTGGGCAACCCACGTAGGGCCCACAAGGGCCTTGGACGACTGGCCACACCTCCCCCTCTCCCCTCTCCCTTGTTTAGTCCCACATGGCTAAGCTAGTTAGCTATGGGGGGGGTTCCCCTATATAAAGAGAGGTATTTTGGCAAAATAAATACACAATAATCAATAAAAGGTTCCCTCTCTTTTCGGGAAACCTCTAGTTGATTCTCTCCCCGTGACTGTGGTCCCAAGCTCGGATCGCACCAGCGAGAGTCTTCTTCACCTGGAGCGCCATCGCACTGCGGGATTTGGATCCAGGAGCTCTACTTCCCCAACTGCTGCTGCATCGGAGGAGCGGGAGTCATCGCCAGGCACTGGATGTGTGTAACTCCCTGCGAGGTGCAACACTTGGGGCACTAGGAGTCGTTGGAGCCGCAGGAGCTGCTGGGACTTCAACATGACCTTGAGGTTGGCTTCGACTCGCCTACATCAACCACGCTCTCCCGAGTGTTGACAACGCTTTTCGGTCCTCAAGGGTAAGTTCGTAAAAAGCCCCTCCTATTACTACATTACTAATAGATAGGTCCTGGCAACTGGGGTTCTAGGCGCAGGGAAAATTTTATTGTTTCCCTACAACAAAATGTCGGAACCGCTGGTAGCATCACCGCCTGACGTGGGTTCTCCATAGCAATGCCCATGGTTGATAGTGATGGACTTGAGTTTAGATCAAAAGGGGTGTGTTGGTGAGATCATTGGCTAACAAACAAGAAGAGGAGGCACGACTTACCCATGTTCAGGCCCCCGGAGGGAAGCCCTACTCCTGTTTATCTGTTCTTGATTGATGGTGATGATTACAAGATTGTTGTGATGGATATGATGTAGATCAGATCTTGCCTAGTGCAGACTGCGATGAGTGCGAGAGAGCCTCCCCGTCGGCCCCTCACATCCTTTATATTAGAGGCTAGGTCTCAGGTGCCAATCTAGGTCGGTTACAGTTACGAGGTAAACCCTAAAGCTTCCCAGTCTTGTGCTTGTACTTGTCTTGCATGCTATGGTCCTAGGCTTCTGACAACTTGTCTATCTTTGGCTTCATGGCCTTCTCATCAACCACAATATGGGCTTCCTGTTGGGATATACCCAATATACTAACAGTAGGTAACTAAAGGGTTGTACCCAAGTTAGTATCCCCCGAGTGACTAGTCGAGTCGTATACTTGAGTAGGGACTCGTGTGCTCGGGCTATGTATCGTGGAATTGCAGTCGATAATTTACACAAGAAGTCAATGAATCAGGAATGCGTCAGGTTTATGCCTTATGTACGTTTATATGTCAAATAATCATGGGGATGATGGTCTAATGTGCGTGGTACTCTCGAGGGGTTAAGACCAGTTCATTAACCTTGGGCAAAAACAACATTAACCTACTCAAGTTTGAGTCCTCGGACTTGAACCTAATATATGTTGGGATAGCTCGATTTGTGCCGCAGAGGTCTTATGGTGCCGAAATCCAGCTTATACGTTAGTACCCAACACGTCCATCAGGATTTTCTTCACATTGCAGGTGTGGTAATTATCCAACAGAGCACAGCGGATGCGATTACTAGGACGGCAGATTTGATCTGTGGGTCTTATCATTGCACCATAGGCGCAAGATCCAGATGTGTTTTCACAGTGGATACGATCTGGGGAGTCAACATCCAGGAGTCGATAAAGCAAACGGAGTCGATGTAGCAGCCAAATTATCGGGTGAGAGACCAGCGCTTGTTGGGTGCATGGTCAGCTCTTGTCGGGTGCATGCACAATGATCATCGGGTGCACGACATGCACTCATCGTGTGCGCAGCCAACGCTCCCGATGTGAGTCTTTTATCGAGTGTGCGAGCAGCGCTCCCAATGGGATTATCCCCTAAGGTTGTGGTTGGGTACTTGTAGCTGAGCATAGTCTCATATAGCCTAAAATTTTGCATTAATCCTAGGAGATACTCGACTTGGGTCATGATTACGTAGGTGATAATAATCGATGTTGACTTTGTTCAGAGGACTCGATGAAGTCTCTTTGTGTGGATGATGTCAGGGATGACAACCAAGTCACTCGAGTGCTGCTCTGAGCAGCTGATGGGATGCATCGGCAATGGTCCCACGGTGAATAGTGGGCGGTGTGCATGATGGTTGGACTGGATTTGACCGCACGACGTGTGGAAACTGGAGCACGACTGCAGTCCCCTTGATTTTTGCACGAGCAGAGTAAATGGGGCGTGACGGTTTGCTCTCCATGCTACCATGTGTCACTGTTGATGCGATTGGATGGCTAGGAACAGGCGTGGTAATTATATAAGAAACAGAAAAAAGGGGGCGCACATCCCTCTGTCCATCTTCATGTCTCCACTCTCTTCTTCCTCTAGAAAATCTCCACCGTTGCTCCAGATCTCAAGGCTTGGTGAAGCTTTCATTCTGTTCCCATGGGAAAATCGAAAGGCGATGCTTCCTCCTCTGGCACCGTCGCAATCAAGAAGAAAGCGGGCAGTTGGGGGAATCCATCTTCTCCTATAAGGACCTCAATTCACTAAGGAGCTTGAGCCTGGTGCTGGGGAATGAAGCTGCAACATGTATTCCCGGCAACGAGGTAATCCCGAACCCATCCCCTGGCCAGCGTGTTTTCTTTAAGCCCTTCTTCCTTTGCTGATTTTCTCTCCCTGCCCATGAGTTTCTTCGCGGGATTCTTTTTTTCCACGGCATCCAATTCCACCACCTGACTCCCAATGCTATCCTCCACATCGCCTGCTTCATAACCCTTTGTGAGTGCTTCCTGGGCATCTACCCTCATTGGAGCATGTGGAAGCGCCTCTACTTCGTGAAGTCGCAAGCGGGAAAAGAGGGAACCTATGTCACTGGCAGGTTCGGAATCTCGGTATGCACGGACGCGAGTATTTCGACTTCATGATCATGGACTCTGTCCAGGGCTACAGGAAATGGTTCTACATTCGAGACGAGCCAGTTCCCCCTCAACAACAAGGACTCCTGCCATTTGACGTTGAGGCTACAATGGTGAAGAAGAAGTCATGGAGCCACAAGTTGTCGGTTGTCGATGAAGGTGAGATCACCCACCTTATGACTCGGATATCTGACCTGCAGACAACGGCTGGAAAATAGGTCTCGAGGGTCCATATCCTCTCTACTTTCCTTCGGCATCGGATCCAGCCACTCCAGGCTAGATCCCATCCCATGTGGGAGTACTCGGGTGCCTCGAATCCGACCTGAACCTTGTAAGATGATTTATCTAGCATCGAGCTAGAAAGGGTGGCCAATTCCCTTACCACACTGACCACCGTGTATAAGTTTCTAGGAGACCCTCTAGTGGCGCCTTATGGCTTGGCAACAAGCTGCCGAGGTAAGTTTGTGATACATTGCAAATGTATCTATAATTTTTGATGTTCCATGCTTGGTTTTATCCACTTTCTTGTGTTTTGTCCACACTTTGGAGTACTTTTCATATGATTTCTTGGACTAACCTATTAAAAAGACCACAGTGACAGCTGCCTGTTTTCTGCTGTTTTTGGTTCCAAGAAAGTCAGAAAATGAATATTCTCGGAATTGGACGGGACAAAAGCCAAAGTGCCTATTTTTTCGGAAGTCATCAGATGCCAGAATACGAGACGGAGAGGGGCCAGAGGCCGGCCACACCACCTGGCCGTGCGGCCAGGCTTGGCCCGCGCCAGGGGGTGGTGTGGTGGCCCCTGGCACCCCCTTGGCCTCCCCTTCCGCCTATATATTGCCCTCGAGACGAAAACCCTAAGGGCCCGATCAAAAATCCACGAAAGAGTCTGTAGCAACCGTCATCTCCATCCCTAGATCAGGAGGGATCTGAAGCTCTTCTCGGCACCCTGCCAGAGAGGGGATTTCACCCTGGAGGCCTTCTTCATCAGCATGCAAGCCTCCGGTGTGATGCGTGAGTAGTTCATCCTTGGACTACGGATCCATGTAGTAGCTAGATGGCTGGTTCTCCCCCTTTGTGCTTTCATGTCTAGATCTTGTGAGCTCCGTTCATGATCAAGATCATCTATTTGTAATCATACATGTTGTGTTTGCAGGGATCTGATGGATATTGAAATGCTATTTCAGATTGATTATTGATTCTATCATGTCTTTGTTATTTGTGATCTTGCATGCTTTCCGTTGTTAGTAGCTATCTTGGCCAAGTAGATGCTAGCAACTCCAAGAGTTAGTATTTATGCTCGATAGTGGGTTCATGCCTCTGGTAATCTGGGGAAGTGACAGAAATCTCTAAGGTACTAGATGTGTTGTTGCTACTAGGGAGAAAACAACAATGCTTCGTTCATAGAACAATCGTATTGTTTACTTTACACGCAATTCGTAAAGCAATAATATGTTGCTTGCAACTTAATACTGGAGGGGGTTCGGATGATAACCTGAAGGTGGATTATTAGTCATAGATGCAATTGGATGGCGGTCTATGTATAATGTTGTAATGCCCAATCAAGTCTCAAAGGAGTCAAGATGATTAGTATATGCATGTATTGTTTTCTCGATGTTTGTCAATTGCCCCGCTGTAATTTGTTCACCTAGCATGTTATCTATCTTAAGGAGATCCACCTCTAGTGAACTATGGATCCCGGTCCTTGTCTTTTACATACAATCTACAATCTTTTACTGCTTTGTGTTAGTTTCTGCAAACTATTACTTCTTTCCATTCGATATGTTTAATCCTTTGTTTTCCACAAAACACGGTGCGATTGACAACCTCATCGCAAGTTGGGGACAAAGTTCTGTGGTTGTGTTGTGCAGGTCTCCACGTTGCTACTAGCACCGGTAGTGTGCCCTGCCAAGGCTCGGCTAGCAACACCTTTGGGGTGTTTCCTTGCTCCTACTGGTTCGATTAAACCTTGGTTTCATAACTGAGGGAAACTTGTTGTTGTGCTCATCATACCTTCCTCTTGGGGTTCCCAACGAGCTCTACATCAACACCGCACCAGCACTTTTCTAGCGCCATACACTGAGCCATCAAGCATTTTTCTGGCGCCGTTGCCGGGGAACGAAGAAGAAGAAACTCCCACGCCAACCACGCGCCAGCAAACATTTTTCTAGCGCCGTTGCCGGGGAGTCAAGGACATCTTCACAAGGGGAGTCCCTCATAACCAATCTCTTTACTTTGTTATTTTTTGTTTTGCTAGTTTCTTTTTGCTTTGTTTGCTTGTTTTGTTATCAAAAACACACAAAAAATAGTTTTACTAGTTTGCTTGCTTATTTGAAAACCCAAAAAAATGACTACTCTTGAAAACACTAAGTTGTGTGACTTCACTAGCACCAACAACAAGGATTTTATGAGCACACATTTCTCCACCTGTGCCTAAAGATACTTCCTTTGAGATAAAACCTGCTTTGCTCAATCTTGTTATGAGAGAACAATTTTCTGGTATTGGTAATGAAGATGCTGCTGCCCATCTAAATAATTTTGTTGAACTTTGTGAGATGCAAAAGCATAGGGATGTAGATGGTGATATTATTAAGCTGAAATTGTTTCCTTTCTCTTTGAGAGGAAAAGCTAAAGAATGGTTGAATTCCTTAACTAGGAATAGTATTGATTATTGGACTAAGTGCAAAGATGCTTTCATTGGAAAGTACTATCCTCCTGCTAAGATTATATCTATGAGAAGTGAAATAATGAAGTTTAAACAACTTGATAATGAACATGTTGCTCAAGCTTGGGAAAGAATGAAATCTTTGGTAAAGAATTGTCCCACTCATGGACTGACTGCTTGGATGATCATCCAAACTTTTTATGCAGGATTGAACTATTCTTCAAGGAACTTATTGGATTCTGCTGCTGGAGGTACCTTTATGACCATTACTTTGGGTCTGCAACAAAACTTCTGGACAATATGATGGTTAATTATTCTAAATGGCATACTGAGAGAGCTCCACAAGGTAAGAAGGTAAATTCTTTTGAGGAAACCTCCTCCTTGAGTGATAAGATTGATATTATTATGTCTATGCTTGTTAATGGGAAAGCCCATATTGATCCAAATAATGTTCCTTTAGCCTCTTTGGTTGCTCAAGAAGAGCAAGTTGATGTGAACTTCATAAGAAATAATAATTTTGGCAACAATGCTTATGGTAATAACAATTATAGGCCTTACCCTCCTAATAATACTTATGGCTATAATGGTAAACCTAGATTACCTAGTGAAGGGAGAATTTTAGAAGTTGAAAGAGCCACTAAAAACTTCATGCAAATGCAATATGAGCAAAATAAACTATTCACTAAAACTATCGAGGAACAATCTACCATTTTGAAGAACATTAGCCATCAACTTGAGAGTCTAAATAGGGAAATTCCTAGTTTACAATTGAAACTCTCTAATGTTGAAAGGAATATATCATCTCTATCTGAAGCTCAATCTTCATTGATTAATAAAATGGCTTCTAAACCTGAAACTAATGACAATCCCTTTGTAGCTACTAATGCTATACAAGTAAGAATTGATGAAAGTGTTAGACTATTAGCTGAATTACATGCTAAGTGGGAAAGAGAAGATGAAATTGCTAGAAACATTAGCGTTTCTACTATTACCACCACTAGTGTTGAGGCTAGTAATAGTTCTACTACTTTAGATGATAAGTATGATTTTGATCTTGATGGTTGAAACATCTCTGAAGTTATTAAGTTCCTACAAAAGCTTGCTAAAAGTCCTAATGCTAGTGCTATGAACATGTCCTTTACAAAACATATTACTGATGCTCTCATAAAGATTAAAGAAGAAAACATGAAACATAAAGCTTCTATTCCTATAAAACAAGAAGATGGTTGGGAACCCATCATTAATATGAAAGTGAATGACTTTGATTTCAAAGCTTTATGTGATCTTGATAGTAGTGTTTCTATTATGCCTAGAAGGATTTATGATATGCTTGATTTGCCTCCACTTGAGGATTGTTATTTGAATGTCCCACTTGATGATAATGCTAAAAAGAAACTCATGGGGAATCTTAATGATGTTCTTATTATGGTTAACAATTCCTATGTCCCCGTTGATTTCTATGTTTTGGATGTTGAATACAATGCTTCTTGTCCTATTACTTTGGGAAGACCTTTTCTTATAACTGTTGGTGCCATCATTGATATGAAAGAAGGCACCATTAAATATCAACTCCCACTCAAGAAAGGTATAGAACACTTCCCTAAGAAGAGAGAGAATATTTCTTTTGTTTCTCCTATGAAAACAAAATTTGGTCTTAATGCTTCTTCATTTGAGAACACTTGATTCTTTCTTTGCTTCTTATGCCTAACTTAAAGGCGTTAAAGAAAAGTACTTATTGGGAGATAACCCAAAAGTTTTAGATGAGTCTTGGAAGTTATTACTTCATTAATAACCGCTCCTTATCCTTTTTATTTGCTTTTTGTGCCAAGAGTAACCTCTAATGAGAGAGAAGTAATGATTGGGAAAGTTGTTGTCCCGAAACAGATTTCTGTACTTCACCGTAAAAATTCGTGTAAAATATCTGAACGTCCTTTTGACGCGTGAGTGTTTGTGCTTCTGCCCCGGGTTGTTATCTAACTTCCGTTAGTTCAACACTTTTTTATTTGAGCAACAAAAGGTCTTCGAAAAAATTCGTCTTTACCTGCTGGTCTGTTTTGACAGATTTCTGCCATTTTCTGCATTTGCTTCTTGTTGGTTCTTTTTTGAGTTCTTTTGGGGAATTGACCTTTTTGAGGGAAGTGCTACAGTATCTAGTGTTCTAATGGAAGTTTTTTTGGTGTTAGAACTGAACCTTAAGACTTATTATCTTGAGTGCACTAATGTTGCTAATAAAGATTGTGTGAAGTTTTATATGAAGGAAAAATTTCAGGTATATGGAAGGAATGAGTAATGAGATGAAGGATGGACTAAAGCTCAAGCTTGGGGATGCCATGCGTGTCACCCCAAGAAATATCCAAGAAGCACAAGCGTCAAAGCTTGGGGATGCCCAAGGCATCCCCTTCTTCATCAATAAAAATCCTAGGTTTCTTTCAAACGCTTCATTTTTATTGTTTCATGCACAGTTGTGTTGTTCTTGGAGCGTCTTATTTTTTGTTTTTGTTTTGGTTTTTAGTTTGCTTTGTTTGCTGAATAAATTGGTTGGACCTCCTCTTTCATACGTTGGTTTTCAAATAGTTTGGTTTGGTTTGGAAAAGAGTAGGAAGGTTCATGCTTATGTGGTAAAAAGAGCTCGTTTTTGACTGTGGCATATGCTTTGCCATGCCATGCTTGATATTGTTTTGGCTTTATGCTTAGTATTCTTTGCTGTAGCATGACTTGTTATAAACAATTGAGATTGCTTAATGTTCCTTGGATGAATCATGCGTTGTTTTAGCATATTAAAGCATAGTATAGTGGTATTCTCCTTTGATGCTTTATTTGGGTTGACTTGACACATGCTCACACCATGTTATGACTATCTCAAGTCACCATAGACTTTATGATCCTTTAGTTTTCAACTTGTAGTATCACTTTATGCTTTGATCAATGATGTTTTGTCGCTCTGCATGATTATGGCCATTATTGCTCTCTTAGTTTGTCGCTCCCAGTCTTTTGCTAGCCTCCACAACAAAGTATGAGTTCCACTCATGCATCCAACTCCCTAAACCAAGTTATTCCAAAGAGTCCACCATACCTACCTACTAGCTTATGCTATTCCAAGTATATTCATGCTTTTGTTTACCTTCTGAATTAAACTTGTTATGAGAAAACTAGTGATTAAAGCTCTCACGAACTTGATGGCACACTTTACTTTTCTTGACCTTAATAAACTTGAACCATTGTGTCGTCTATGTTGTATATGTTTGCACTTATCTGTTGGGAATTAGCAGAACCATGCTTTCATGGGGAACGCTTTCAACATTGCACTTGGTACTTGTACCTAGTTGATATCATGCTCTTTTGTATATGGATGTCGTCGGTGTGAAATGAAAGGGGAGCTTGTAAGTCCATGGAGTTATGTATATGTGTTAGACAAAAGCCTGGGCCACTGGTCTAATCCATGCTGACATGGTGGAAACCTGCAGCGTAACCATAATGAGCTGTCTATGAAGCATTCTTCTTATAAAAAAAGAGTCCTATATTGAGAAAAAAAAAGAGAAAAAGAAAAAAAATAGATTATGAAAAGAGGAAAGAGAGAAAAAAGCACCATATTCCCATGGTAAATAAGAAGATTGTTGAGATGCTCGTTGTCTGCTTGCCTTGTCATTTTGATATGGGGATTCTTCTGTATCATCGGGCAAGGGATACCCCGTTGGCGGTTCTCTATGATACACATGTACTTACAATGACAAGAACTTACCGGTGACTAAACTTGAGTAGCATGAGGAGCGGCCCTCGTATACAAGGGACATGAGATTTCTGACGTATACTTCGTCAAGCATGTACACCATAGTTTGTTCACTTTAACCTTAATCACTTCAAGATGCTTCTGATAGGGGCAATGAGAGCTAAAAGCTATAAGTACCATAATTTTTGGAAGATCTTTATGAGACTTGAAACCCTACTTCCTTTTATAAAGGCCTTTATTTCACCATTATATTGAGTCTCCACCTTCTACCTTTATGCACCTACTTTGAGAGCATAGTGGCCATTCTTAGTTCTATGTGCATTGTCCCAAGACTAGTTGATTGATACATAACTTGATATTGCTTGTTTTAAACTTTTGTATCTAGTCACTCTTATGAACTTTGAAGGTGTCCTATGCATTTATATTTGCTACTCTATGAGGGACAAGCTGAATGCTATTATGCTATGTTTTCTTTATGTGAAACAAACAAACGTCTTCTAAAGCATTGTAATTCATGAATCTTTTGTTTGTGCCTTTTCATGTTGCATCATAGTTTCTTTGTCTTATTGCTAGAACTTTGTCTTTCATGTTATGATTGAAGTACTATGATCCCAGCTTTGAATGTTTTACAAATACTTTGATCAAGTCTTTGATGGTGCATGTCACCTCAAAAATTATTCTTTCTTTTTATCACTTACCTACTCGAGGACGAGCAGGAGTTAAGCTTGGGGATGTTGATACATTGCAAATGTATCTATAATTTTTGATGTTCCATGCTTGGTTTTATCCACTTTCTTGTGTTTTTTCCACACTTTGGAGTAGATTTCATATGATTTCTTGGACTAACCTATTAACAAGAGCCACAGTGCCAGCTACCTGTTTTCTGCTATTTTTGGTTCCAGGAAAGTCAGAAAATGAATATTCTTGGAATTGGACGGGACAAAAGCCAAAGTGCCTATTTTTCCGGAAGTCATCAGATGCCAGAATACGAGACGGAGAGGGGCCAGAGGCCGGCCACACCACCTGGCCGTGCGGCCAGGCTTGGCCCACACCAGGGGGTGGTGTGGTGGTCCCTGGCACCCCCTCGGCCTCCCCTTCCGCCTATATATTGCGATCGGGAAGAAAACCCTCAGGGCCCTATCAAAAATCCACGAAAGAGTCTGTAGCCACCGTCATCTCCATCCCTAGATCGGGAGGGATCTGAAGCACTTCCCGGCACCCTTCCGGAGAGGGGATTTCACCCTAGAGGCCTTCTTCATCATCATGCAAGCCTCCGGTGTGATGCGTGAGTAGTTCATCCTTGGACTACGGATCCATGTAGTAGCTAGATGGCTGGTTCTCCTCCTTTGTGCTTTCATGTCTACATCTTGTGAGCTCCGTTCATGATCAAGATCATCTATTTGTAATCATACATGTTGTTTTTGCGGGGATCCGATGGATATTGAGATGTTATTTCAGATTGATTATTGATTCTATCATGTCTTTGTTATTTGTGATCTTGCATGCTTTCCATTGTTAGTAGCTATCTTGGCCAAGTAGATGCTAGCAACTCCAAGAGTTAGTATTTATGCTTGATACAGGGTTCATGCCTCTGGTAATCTAGGGAAGTGACAGAAATCTCTAAGTTACTAGATGTGATGTTGCTACTAGGGAGTGATACGTCCAAAACGTATCTACTTTCCCGAACACTTTTGCTATTGTTTCTCCTCTATACTTGTGTGATTTGGATGCAACTAATGCAAACTGGCGCTGTTTTCAGCAGAATTGCCTTGGTGTCTACTTTTTGTGCAGAAAATCAACTATCATGAAAAATCCTGGAAAATATGCCAAAAATCCTATTTCACCCGAAGACTCCAGGAGCCAGAATACGAGACGGAGAAGAGCCAAGGGGTGGCCACGCCACCTGCTAGCGCGGGCCAGGCCAGGCCAGGCCGTGCCAGGGGGTGGTGTGGGCCCCCCAGGCACCCCCTCGGCCTCTCTCTTCGCCTATAAGGAGCCTTCTGGCCTAAAAACTTCGGGGGGTTCAACGTTTTTCCATAAGGAGTTCCGCTCCACCGCCACCATCAGATTCCACGAAACAGCACCAGAAACTCCGTTCTGGCACCCTGCCGGGACAGGGAATTGGAGGAGATCATCGCCATCATCATCACCATCGCTTCTCCATCGACCATCCATGTTTCCCCCATCTATGAGTGAGTAATCCCCGCTGTAGGCTATGGGGATGGTAGGGATTGGATGAGATCGTTCATTTAATGGCATCAGATTGTTAGGGCATGGTGCCTAGTATCTTTTATTAGTGCTTTATGACTTTGTTGCAACTTTGTTGTGCTTAATGCTTGTCACTAGGGCCCGAGTGCCATGATTTCAGATCTATACATGTTATTGATTCATTGTGATAGTATTGTTTTGGGTCTTATCTGCAAGTTGTATACACACGTTGTTGTCGGGAACCTATGGCCTCGAAGTGATAGAAATCGGGATAACCGGAAGGGAAAGGCTTTGATGTGAGGATCACATGTGTTCATGGAGTGTTAATGCTTTGCTCTAGTGCTCTATTAAAAGGAGCACCTTAATTGCCAGTAGTTCCCTAGAGGCCCCGCTGCAAACGGGCTGGCAGGACAAAATATGTTGTGCAAGTTCTCATTGCGAGCACGTATGACTATATATGGAACACATGCCTAGGATTGTCTAGTACTTGAATGCTTTATCTTACTTATCTGCAATTGCCCTATGTACTGATTGCTATGTGAATTGTCTTGTCCATGCAACGCCCGTCCATCTATCCCTATGCCTACCGCACTCAAATCCCACTGTTTACTGCTTTTGTTACTACTGTCTTTGCTTTGCTACTGCTGTTACTTTGCTATTCCTACTACAAAACTGTTGCTACTGATAAATTGTTGTGAGCAAGATTGTTTCCAGGTGCAGCTGAATTGACAACTTAGTTGTTAAGGCTTATAAATATTCTTTGGCTCCCCTTGTGTCGAATCAATAAATTGGGTTTCACTTCCCTCGAAAATACTGCGATACACCCCCTATACTTGTGGGTCGTCAAGACTATTTTCTGGCGCCGTTGCCGGGGACCATAGCTTTATTTATCAAGTTCACTTGGATTCTATACTGTTCGCTGCTATCCATCCATCATGGGTAAGTCTCGTGATGGCAAGGTTCCTATTTTACCATCCACTACAAGAAGAGGTACGGTTCTGAACACCTCTATTGCTCTTGATTCACCGTCTGTTATAAGTAAGCTCGTTACACCACCACATACACATGCTACACACATTGCTACTACTGCTGAATCTGAAACTTCTGATACTTATGATGCTGCTTCTACTATGCTTGATAAGAGTGGTTCATTACGTCCTTTCCTAGATGCTAGGATTGCTAGAACTATAGCTAGAAATACCAAAACTCCTAATGAAGACATTGCCACACCTGTTAGCTCACCTGAGTCTAGTAAGGGTTATGATGCTGAAGAAGATTATGTTGAGATGACTGATGAGTTTATTGAAGAATGTAGGAACACCCATGATAGGAGCGCTGCTAAGAGTCTCCTTGAGAGGCGTACTATTAGACCCAAATTATCTCTTGATGCTAGATTTGCTGCTTCTCCCATAAACATTATAGATGAAGATTATGATTTCTCTCTCGATCTATCTTACATAGCTATTGTCGAGAAAGAACCTTTTGGTGGGACTAAGAATGAAAGTGCGGTAGCACATATGAATGAACTTTCTACCATGAGTGGCTTGTTTTCTGATGATATTAAGATGCGTACTTACTTTGTTGCTAAGATTTTCCCCTTTTCACTGAAAGGAGAAGCTAAAACTTGGTTTAGTAATTTACCTCCTGGATCTATTGATAGCCCTGAGTGCTTGATTAGTACTTTCCTGCAGAAATATTTTCCTCCTAGTGTTAGACATGCTATTTTGCAGGAACTTTTTGATTTTAAACAGGGAGAAAAAGAGGTATTGCCTGAATCTTGGGCAAGGTTTTGTGCTTTGATTAATGCACAGGCTGGAAGTCCATTACCTAAGAATGAGCTTCTTGATATATTTTATAATGGACTAACCGAAGAATCTAGGACATACCTAGATAGTTGTGCTGATTGTGTTTTCAGGAAGAGGACTCCTAAGGAAGCTGAGGAATTAATGGCTAAAATAATCAAGAATTATGAAGATTGGACTCCTCTAAATAAGCTATACCTAAAGTAATTATACCCGAATCATCTATTCCGGTGCCTATTCCAACATCAAAGAGGAGGGGAGTTATTGAATTAAATGATGAAGTGATGAAGGAAGCTAAGAAATGTCTTAAGGAGAAGGGAATTAAAGCTGCAGATGTCAAGAATTTACCTCCTATAGAAGAATTATGTAAGCCTATTCCCTACTCATCCACTTTTGAGGTACACTCTCTCCAACACTTTGATGAAGGTGATATCGCTTACTTGAAGCCTCCTGATCAATGCTTAGAAGAATTTGATATCTTTATTGTTAAGCAAGATAACTTTAATAAAAGGGTGCAAAATCATCTAATGGAAAACACTAGAGCTATTGTTGAGTTGAAAGATATTGTGGAAAGAACCTCTAATGATGTTAAAATGATTGTTAAACACTTTCAAATGGTTCAAACTCAAATAGATCAACTCGTTAAAGTGCAAAACGACTTGCTAGTTAATGCTTCTAAAGAAAAACATGCTTATGAAATTAGAACTAGAAGTGGAGCTGCTACCTAGGATCCTCTATATCCTAAGGGGCATCCCAAAAGAATTGAGCAGGATTCTCAACAAGCTGAAAATAGTGGTTCTACTCTTAAGAAAAGGAAAAAGAAACATAAAACTGTTGTAGAACCCTCTGAACCTGCTAAAGATCCTAATAGTATATCTATCTCTGATGCTGAAACTGAAAGTGGTAATGAAGAAAATGATGTTCCTGATAAAGAAAAAGTTGAAGAAGAACCTGAAAACCACACTAGGAATACTAAATACACTAAAGAAGATTTTGTTGCTAAGAAACATGGTAGTGAAAGAGAGCCTTGGGTCCAAAAACCTATGCCTTTCCCTGATAAGAAACACAAGTAAAAGGAAGATGAACACTATAATAAGTTTTGTGAGTGGATGAAGCCTTTATTCTTGCAAATTCCTTTGACTGATGCTATTAAATTGCCTCCTTACTCAAAGTATATGAAGGACATTGTCTCGAATAAAAGGAAGATCCCTAATGAAGAAATCTCTACTTTGCTTGCCAATTATTCTTTCAATGGTAAGGTTCCTAAGAAACTTGGAGACCCAGGGAGTCCAACTATCCCTTGCTCTATTAAGAATAGTTCTTTGTGTGATTTGGGAGCTGGAGTTAGTGTTATGCCTTTCTCTCTCTATAAAAGGCTTCACCTTGAAAAATGATACCAACTGATATATCTTTGCAAATGGCTGATAAATCTACCATTATTCCTGTGGGTATATGTGAGGATGTACCTGTGCAGGTGGCTCACAGTTGCTTGATATTAACTGATTTCGTTGTGCTTGAAATGCCTGAAGATGATAATATGTCTATTATTCTTGGGAGACCTTTTGTTAATACTGCAGGAGCTGTTATTAATTGTAATCAAGGAAAGGTGACCTTCAATGTTAATGACAAGGAACATACTGTTTATTTCCCCAAGAAGATTGAAAGGACTTATGGCTTGAATTCAATTGAACATGTTGAAGGCATTCAAGTTGGAGAAATATATTGTCCCATACCAAAAGAAAAATTTGAAACTATTATGATTGGGACCATTGCTATCAAGGTTAAGGTAACATAATCATTAGTGGAGTACAAAGTTTTGTCTCATATGCAATTGTTTTGGTAGCAAGACTTGATCAACCTTGCTAACAAAAGGATTCCATTGAACAAAACAATGTTTTCATTATGATTATTTCTGTTTATTTCTATCCTTTGCATTTTAGTTTTTGCTTTCGTTTAGTTTTCTTTGTGTTGTTAGTTGCTTGCATGCTAGAACTCATGTAGTTCTAGCCTTGTTTTGTCCTTGCATCATGTTTCCAAAAGAAAAAAAAATCTGTCTGTCAGAAAAATCATTCTTCTATTTCTGAAAAAAGCCCAAAAATAAAGTGTCTCGAAAAATTCCAGAAAATTCATATTAAATTTTTACGTGAAAAAAGGGGTAGAGGAGTACCTGGTAGGTACCAGGGGGGGCCACTAGGCAGGCACACCATGTGGTGGCGCGGCCATCCCTGGGTGGCGCCATGCCTTGGTGTGGGCCACCCCTGGCCCCCCACTACTTCTCTCACCTGCCACTTTCTTCTCTCTCCCGAGTAAGCTCCAGTTCATAGCTCAAAATCGCGTTCTTTTTGTGCTTGCTCTCGATTTCTTCGATCTCCTTGCTCAGCCCATCTTTCTTACTAAAATTTGGAGCATTTGTTCCTTGGTATGTGACTCCTCCCCTTGTCAAAGTAGATTTGTGTTTAGTGGATTATATGTTGAGTATTTTGCTGCTGTAGGTGACTGGTTATGAGAGCTTGTAAGCTTGTTTGATGCTTAGAGATAAAGTTTTGATGCATATTTAGGCCTCTTGCAAGTCCCTATGAGTAGAATCCTTTATTATATTTACTTTGCAATCACTTGTTTAATAGGTGTTTAAATTTCAGAGTACCTAGCATGAACAACCACACTTTTGGAGAGATATTTGAGAGTGATGCACCTAGGAGGACGAGGCCCTCAAGAACAGCCTCTCAAGCTAGGCCATCATACAATGAAGACCTCATTGCAACACACATTGGCAGTGAAAGGGATGATGGGGACGCTCACCCATCCTCCTTTCCTTGTTTTACTTTCTTGCAAGCTATAGGTATTCTTGATGATTTCTTGCTACTGATTGAGAGGGTTGGTTTGACCTCTTATATGCAAGATGAGAGTGCACAATACGCTATGCTCACCAAAACTTTTGTTGAGAGCTTCTCATTTACTAACACATCCTATCATTCCACTGTCTCCTTTAAAATCTATGATATGCCCTTCACCATGCCTTTGGAGAGATTTTGCAGTATTGTAGGTGTGCGTACGACAGGGACCATGAAGAAAATTCAAGGGTGACCCGCTGATTTGTTGGAACTTTACCGAGGGGTGACCAATGATGATGACCGCGTGGCGCAGCGTGGAAAGATAAGAAATATCCAACTCCCTGCTCTTAGATACTTTGCTTACTATCTTGCCACTAGTGTATTGGGTAGGGAGAACACTAGTAATATCTCCAACTATCACTTAGCTTTCCTTGCTGCTGCGCTCAACAATGATACTCGGTACAATCTTGGTTCGCTTATTGCTCGCCGCCTAGCTGCTAGGGGGCCTATCTATGGGGGCATCATTGCCTCACGTGTAGTCGATGCATTAGATCTTTCGGTGGCTCCTGATGATTTTATGCTAGCACCATAGAGGCTCGACCTTGTTGCCATGAAAACTCATCACTTTGTCACTGCTACCTCTGATTTGAACAATCTAGTATATAGGATGCTTTTCACTGACGGGGATGAAAGGGAGATCCTTTTGCCACAACCTGCTTTGTTTAGTGTTGACACGAGACCGTGGTCGCGCTCCAAGGAGGAGGTGGATGAGCAGCTTCGCTTGTTGGGTTTCCACGAGAAGCACCAGGAGGATGTGCCCTCCTATGATTACTCTGCACATTACGGAGGGGCGTACTCAGGCTCGCACTAGGACGAGGGTACTTCCTCGTCGTACCCCGGTGATACTTCATCCTGGCTAGCTTGGGATTGATACCCACTTAGGCTAAAAGCCTAAGCTTGGGGGAAGGTACGTCGACACCGCACTCATCTCCATATCATGTTGTGTCGGTACTTTGTATATTCATGTTTTCGTTCTCTTTTTAGTTTTCGTTCTTCTTTGCTTTTGCTTTCTAAAAACGCAAAAAGACCAAAAATATTTTTGTTGTTTCTCTTTGGCTTGCTTCTTCTTTTTGCCTTGGTTTGCTTTTTCCTTTTTGCTTTGTTTGAACTATTCGAAAAACCCAAAAAGCTTTTCTTTTCTTGTTTTTCTCTTTTGGTTCTTGTTTAAAAATCAAAAACACCAAAAATATTTGTCGTTCTTCTTTGGTTTTTGCGAGTTTGCTTCAGTGTTCGGCAGTCCTCAGTGGATATTGGTTTCATATTATTATTCAAGCCACACAAGTGAAGAGCAATAATGAGGATCAATGACAACTTGAGGCGTGGTAAGAGACTGGTAACGAACTCTATTTGTCTTCATTTTTGTACATATACTCATCATTGTGAGCTTGCTTAGTCCGTTCATGTAGGGTGTATGTTATCTTTGGATGCTTAGTAGTTCTTGCTTTCTTGTGATTAGCTCCAGCCCGCTAATAGTTTGTAGCATGTCTCATGAGTGTTTGCTTGCATTACTTTATTCATAAATTGGTATGACACTGTGGTATCCTCCTCTGAATGTTTCATTTGATTGACTTGGCACATGCTCACGCATGCACATGACTGTAATAATCAGTTAAGCCTCGATGAATTATTTTGCCTTGAGGATCTTGAATCACTTTCATGCCATTAGTAGTCCTGTTTTGTTGCAAGCATGATAATGACAGCTAGTGCTCTCTCGTTTGTTGCTCCCTTACTATTCCTAGCCTTCACTTCCACTGAGTGTTTTACTCAAGTTTCCAACTCCCTAAACCAAATATTTCTAAAGTGTCCACCATACCTACCCATTAGCATCATTTGCTACTTCCGTGCATATTCAATATGCCTTGTTTTCTTCCGAATAAAATGTTTGCTTGTTATGAGAAAGTTAGTTAGTAAAGATCTCACGAACTTGATGGCACACTTTACTTTATTGCCTCTAAACTTGAACAATTGGGTCCTTCTTTGTTGCATATATGCTTGCGCTTTATAAGTTGAAATTAGCAGAACCATGTTTCATGGGGAACGCTTTCGACATTGCACTTGTACTTTGTACCCCGTTGATATCATGTTCTTTTGCTTACGGATCCCGCCCGTGTGAATAAAAGTGGAACTTGTAAGATCATGGAGTTTGTATGTGTGTTAGAGAAACGCCTGGGCCGCTAGCCTAAGCCATGCTTAATCGTGGTGGAAACTTGCAGCATCACCATAATGAGCACTCTATGAAGCATCCTCAATAAAAACCTATGCAGATAGCAAATAAAAAGATCGCTGAGATGCTCATCGTCTGCTTGCCTTGTCATTTTGATTATGGGAAAGCTCTCGTATCATGTGCAAGGGGTACCCCATTGGCGGTTCTTAATGATACACATATACTTACAATGACAAGAGCTTACTCGTGACTGAAGTTATGTATGTGTGTTAGAAAAACGCCTAGGCCGCTGGTCTAATCCATGCTGACATGGTGGAAACCTGCAGCGTAACCATAATGATATCTATGAAGCATTCTTCTTATAAAAAAAGAGAGAGATAGCTATTGAGAAAAAGAAAAAAAGAGATTTATGAAAAGAGGAAAGAGAGAAAAAAGCACCATTTTCCCATGGTAAATAAGAAGATTGCTGAGATACTCATTGTCTGCTTGCCTTGTCATTTTGATATGGGGATTCTTCCGTATCATCGGGCAAGGGGTACCCCGTTGGCGGTTCTCAATGATACGCACATACTTATGATGACAAGAACTTACCGGTAACTAAAGTTGAGTAGCATGAGGAGCGGCCCTCGTACTCAAGGGACTTGGGATTTTCAGTTTATAGTCTGTCAAGCATATAACTCAGATTGGACCTCACTTTCACCTTAACCACATTAAAGATGCTTATGATAGGGGCAATGAGAGCTCAAAGCTAATGAGTACCATACTTTCAGCATTTGGAAGCCTTTCAAATTATTCAAAACCTTTTCTTTTACTTGTTGAGTCTCCACATATTCTCTGAGCACCTTTTTGAGAGCATAGTTGTCATTCTTTGTGTTTGTCTCATTACTTGATTATTTGTGTTATGACTTTGATGCTTGTATCTTTGATATCTTTACTTCTAGTCATCACTTGAACTTCAGAGGTGCCTTGGCATTAATAATCAAAGGCAAGCGAGATACCACTCTATCATACCGTTCTATGAGCATTGTAATGTTGCTTATGTTTGTGCTTCATGCTACTTATTATTCTTGAGTTGGAATATCTTCATAGCTTGCAATGACTATTAAGTAGACTCGGTTGCATACTCTTTATTATGAATTGTCTAGGTAGTTGATCACATTGCTGAGAATATTTACATCATATGATGCAAATGTGTTCGTGAAAGTTCTTTTATCGCACTCAGTTTTCAACTGAATTGCTTGAGGACAAGCAATAAGCTAACCTTGGGGGGAGTTGATATGTCCAAAACGTATCTACTTTCCCGAACACTTTTGCTATTGTTTCTCCTCTATACTTGTGTGATTTGGATGCAACTAATGCGAACTAACGCGGTTTTCAGCAGAATTGCCTTGGTGTCTACTTTTTGTGCAGAAAATCAACTATCAGGAAAAATCCCGGAAAATATGCCAAAAATCCTATTTCACCCGAAGACTCCAGGAGCCAGAATACGAGACGGAGAAGAGCCCTGGGGTGGCCACACCACCTGGTGGCGCGGGCCAGGCCAGGCCACGCCAGGGGGTGGTGTGGGCCCCCCAGGCACCCCCTCGGCCTCTCTCTTCGCCTATAAGGATCCTTCTGACCTAAAAACTTCGGGGGGGTCGACATTTTTCCAGAAGGAGTTCCGCTCCGCCGCCACCATCTAATTCCACGAAACAGCACCAAAAACTCCGTTTTGGCACCCTGTCGGGACGGGGAATTGGAGGAGATCATCGCCATCATCATCACCATCGCTTCTCCATCGACCATCCATGCTTCCCCCATCTATGAGTGAGTAATCCCCCGCTGTAGCCTATGGGGATGGTAGGTATTGGATGAGATCGTTCATGTAATGGCATCAGATTGTTAGCGCATGGTGCCTAGTATCTTTTATTAGTGCTTTATGACTTTGTTGCAACTTTGTTGTGCTTAATGCTTGTCACTAGGGCCCGAGTGCCATGATTTCATATCTGAACATGTTATTGATTCATTATGATAGTATTGTTTTGGGTCTTATCTGCAAGTTGTATACACACGTCGTTGTCCGGAACCTATGGCCCCGAAGTGACAGAAATCGGGATAACCGGAAGGGAAAGGCTTTGATGTGAGGTTCACATGTGTTCACGGAGTGTTAATGCTTTGCTCCGGTGCTCTATTAAAAGGAGCACCTTAATTGCTAGTAGTTCCCTAGAGGCCCCGCTGCAAACGGGCTGGCAGGACAAAAGATGTTGTGCAAGTTCTCATTGCGAGCACGTATGACTATATATGGAACACATGCCTAGGATTGTCTAGTACTTTTTTGGATGCTTTATCTTACTTATCTACAATTGTCCTATGTTCTGATTGCTATGTGAATTGTCTTGTCCATGCTACGCCCGTCCATCCATCTCTATGCCTACCGCACTCCAATCCCACTTTTTACTGCTTTTGTTACTACTGTCTTTGCTTTGTTACTGCTGTTACTTTGCTATTCCTACTACAAAACGGTTGCTACTGATAAATTGATGTGAGCAAGATTGTTTCCAGGTGCAGCTGAATTGACAACACAGTTGTTAAGGCTTATAAATATTCTTTGGCTCCCCTTATGTCGAATCAATAAATTGGGTTTCACTTCCCTCGAAAATACTGCGATACACCCCCTGTACTTGTGGGTCGTCAGGGAGAAAACAACAATCCTTTGTTCATAGAACAATCGTATTGTTTACTTTACACGCAATTCGTAAAGCAATAATCTGTTGCTTGCAACTTAATACTAGAGGGGGTTCGGATGATAACCTAAAGGTGGATTATTAGTCATAGATGTAGTTGGATGGCGGTCTATGTATAATGTTGTAATGCCCAATCAAGTCTCAAAGGAGTCAAGATGATTAGTATATGCATGTATTGCTTTCTCGATGTTTGTCAATTGCCCCGCTATAATTTGTTCACCCAGCATGTTATCTATCTTAAGGAGAGCCACCTCTAGTGAACTATGGATCCCGGTCCTTGTCTTTTACATACAATCTACAATCTTTTACTGCTTTGTGTTTACTTTCTGCAAACTATTACTTCTTTCCATTCGATACGTTTAATCCTTTGTTTTCCGCAAAACACGGTGAGATTGACAACCTCATCGCAAGTTGGGGACAAAGTTCTGTAGTTGTGTTGTGCAGGTCTCCACGTTGCTACTAGCACCGGTAGTGCGCCCTGCCAAGGCTCAGCTAGCAACACCTTTGGGGTGTTTCCTTGCTCCTACTGGTTCGATTAAACCTTGGTTTCATAACTGAGGGAAACTTGCTGCTATTCTCATCATACCTTCCTCTTGGGGTTCCCAACAAGCTCTACATCAACACCGCACTAGCACTTTTCTGGCGCCATACACTGAGCCATCAAGCATTTTTCTGGCGCCGTTGCCGGGGAATGAAGAAGAAGAAACTCCCACGCCAACCACACACCAGCAAATATTTTTCTACCAGTTTGTGTTTACTTTTCGATGTTGCAAGCACAAGATTGAGTAGTTGTAATATTTTAGGGTCTCATCAGACTCGGAACCTCTCATAATTAAGGTCGTGAGTAAGAAGAAGTCTCCTGAGTCGACCACGGAGGTGACTAGCACAACATACCCGAAGGGTGACACCGGGTTCCCCAGCGCTCCTCGGGTTGAGAGGGGTAAAGAGGTTGTTGTACAAACAACTCTCGCAGCTCCTCCACAAGCTTTGGGTGATCACGTAAGTTCCACGCACCAACTATGTTTTTTGAGGTGCTTATTTGTTGGCTGCTTTGTCCCCGAATAGCCCTCGAGTCTATGTTCAGCTAGTAGTTGTTGGATATAGAACCATGCTTCTTTTAAGGGTTTTTTATTGAGGAGATGTTCTTGCAGCCCTCCATGCGCTCCCTGATGGACATCGGATGGTGCTTTATCCAAGTTGAGTCCGAGCGCGACCAACTCCAAGGTAGTTTCAATCTTCGATTCCCCTTCTTGTTTAGTGAGCATGTGATTTTTTGTTGAGTCGTGGTCATGTTGTTGCAGTCGATAGGGACCATGCCCAGCGTCGAGCTGATGAATTGGAGAAAAAGCTTGGGGACCTTGAGAAGAGGTCTCAGATCACACTCGAACAAGTCAAAACCGAGGCCCGGGAGCACGAATAGTGATATCATGTTGTGACTGCCAAACGCGAGGAGGACCTTGAAGCTCGAATGCATGCCCTAGAGGAGGCTCTATCTGCAAGGTCCCTCCTCCTAATCTCTTCTGATCCTTTCTTGATCTTTGATGATTGATCATCGCATTCTGGTATGCAGGTGAAGTCGATGCTCCCTTGGTCTAGAAGGATCAGTCTCGTGTCGACTCCCCGATGGACAATTTTGTTGCAGAAGAAGTTCATAGTGCGCAGGTGCTAGAGTTGTTGTCCAGTGTAAAGGCGGAGATGACAAGGCTCCACAAGAATGTGTCCCCGAGCACAGATATTCCGCACGATCTTTAAGATCTCGTGGAGACCTTTACTGCTACCGAAGACCCTTTGGTGGAGTACAGTCGTGCCCAAACACGAGCCTGGGCAGAGTCGATGGTGATGCTATCTATGGGCCACGACATTGAAGCTGACTTCCAAAAGGCCACCTCCCTATTCCGAATGGGGCCCGATGGTGCGGAGGTAGATCTCTGACCCTTTGCTAAGGTGGTGAGGTGGCTTATCTTGGAGATATGCCCTGGAGGACAATAATAAAGATGTTTTTATTATTATATCTAATGTTCATAATAAGTTTTATGTCATGCTATAATTGTATTAAGAAGAAACATTAGTACATGTGTGGTATTTAAACAAACCAAGTCCCTAGTAACCTCTAGTCAATTAGCTCATTGATCAACTGATGATCAAGGTTTCCCGATCATGGACATTTATGTCAATTGACAATGAGGTCATGCCATTGGATGAATGATGTAATGGATAGACACCCAACTTAAAGTGTTGCAATGAGATCTAGTCACAAAGTTCAACATTGCGATAACTAGTAAAACATACTAACCCATTCCTTTGACCATGAGATCACAACTAATCACTATCAATGGAGTCTTCCTTGACTACATCAACCATCACACCGTAACAGGGTGATCATAAAGGTGTCTATCAGGTATTCCGAAGGGGTAGGTTGAGGAGTATGCATCGAGATCGTGATTTCCCATCTGTGTGATGGATAGATACTCTGGGCCCACTCGGTGAGATTACATCTATGAAGATTGCAAGCATGTGACTAGGTCACGGGAATGTAATATCATGGGAATGAGTAAATGTGTTTGTCGGTAACAAGATCTAACTAAGTGTAGAGATACTAGAGATCAGATCTTGGACAAACTAGGTATCATGTAGCAAAGGGAATGAGACTCGACGTTTAAGTTCAAGCGATAAAGTAATCCATGGAATGCATGGGGGACATCATGGGTTTCCAGATCCCGCTGTTTGTCATTGATCGGAGAGGTGTCTCAATCATGTATGCGCGTTCCCAAACCATAGGGTGGCACGCTTAAGGGTAGATGATGCTTAGGGATTGATTCGGTATTGTTGGACAGGAGAGGTGGAACTCCGGAAGTGTTTTGGGGAGAGATCAGAAAGGTTCCAGGATCGACAAAATGTTCAAAGAGTCAAATATTGTTTTTGTATTTAATTAATTGAACTAAATATTAATAATAAATAAAAAAGAAATGGCCTACCCCTAATGGACTACCATGTGGCATCCCATTAGGGGGTGCCATCCTCCCCAAGTAGCCGGCAGCCCAAGAGGAGGGGAGGAGGCGCGCGATAGGGGGTGGAGGCGGAGGTGACTGCCCTAGGGTGGCGCCCCTAGGTGCCCGTACCCCTTTTCCTATATAAGGAGGAGGTTAGCCCCTCTCTCATTCACCCATTAGCCTTTTCTTCTCTCCATCACGTGTGGTTTCGCAATTGGAACGTTCATATGGGGATAGAGGTTTCTTCACCATATGCATGACGTCGTGTTGCTGGAATCTCACTCTGGATCATCTTCTTATACTGCTTCACTGGACCGGAGTCGGGGGACGTCATCTACATCGGACGCATGTAGAACTGCAGAGGTGCTGCCAGTTGTGGCACTCGTTGCTTGTACATCTGCATGACCTTGAGGTGGGCGTCACCATACGACTAAATCGTCAACATTCATGAGAATGTCAACACTTCTTGGTCTTCAAGGGTATGAACATCGAATCTCTCAGTTACCTTACATGTGCATAGAATAGATCTTGGCTATGTTGTTATCGTTGTTAGGAAAAAATTGTTTTCTGCTATGGAACCCCTTCAGTGGTATCAGAGTCGATCTATGCATAGTGTGTTGGTATGATCAAAACACATAGTGATATGTGGGCATTGATTTTCTAGTTGTTACCCTCCCATGTGTACTTGTTCATATTGCGGTATTGTTTGATGAAGCGGCCTGACCGAGCTTATGCGAGACTGGTTCCACACCTAACATATGGCTTGTATCATATATGTGGCTGGCGGGTGTATGTATCTCTTGCGATAGTTGATATGGCATTTACGGAAGACAACCCTGAAAAGGGATTCAAAGCGACAACTAGTCAACCGATGTTGTGGTTGAAAGTTCGTAGGTAAAAAACAGTTCTTTTGCGAAGGCCCTAACAACCATGTAAAACATGCAAAAGATAAAGTATATGCGTCTAACTTTATTTTGTAGGGCATGTGACATGTTATGGTCTAGGTAAGTATTTATGAACTGTTCTACCGACGGCATGGAGGCGCCATGAACCTGGTGTCATTCTAGAGCGCTCGATGGAGATCAAGGCGCAAGGACCATATCATATCGCATACTTATTTACATATGATTTTAAATTCTTTATGCATCTTATTTTACTTGTGTTAGACATAAGACGTTAGCATTATAAGATGATCCCTCAAATTCAATTCCAACAAATGTGTTCTCCCTTAGTGTGAACCACTAAGAAAGTTCTCTATTATGAAGCACGCCGTGATGATCGGGTGTTAGACATATCAGCGTTTGCATACGGTGGGTGTAAGCCATGTTGCACATCAATACACTAAGGTTAACGTTGGCGATCCTAGCATGTACAGACATGGACTTGGAACACAAGGGACCGAAAGGTTAAGCATGAGTCACATGATTGATGTGATTGACATTTTGATGTCTATCTTTGAAACTATACCATCGGTCGTGATGATCGGGGGTGTTGTAGTGAATTAGGATTGTGTAATCACTAAACAACGATGAGGGATGTTTCTTTAAGTGGGAGTTTTGGTAATTTATTTTAATTAAACATGAACTCATAGTATGAACATAGTTTTGATATGTTTGCAAATACCATTGTAGATGTATCACCCCACCTTCAACCTAGGCTTGTTCCTTGAGAAAGAGAAACTTAAAATTGATGGGTCCAACTTCATGGCCTCGTACCGCACTCTGAGGATTCTCCTCGTTCCCTAAAATCTCTCGTGTATACTTGAGGCTACGCTAGATAACAAACCCGCTGAAACCGCCTTCGAGGATGACAAGAATGTCTATTTATCCAAGGAGGATGATTACGCATGTATCCATACTGGCATGCTCTATGCCATGGAGTATGATCTGTAAAATCACTTGTGAAGATGAGTGCTTATGAGATAATCACTGATCTAATGGACGTTTTGGCACCTCAAGCCATGGCATAGAGGTATGAAGCCTTAGAAATGTTCTTCTTGGCCAAGATGGAAGAGCATAACAGTGTGAGTGAGGAAGTGTACAAGATGTCTGGCTACATTCAGCACATGAACGCTCTAGATCGCAAGATCCCGTATGAACTGGCGATTGATAGGGTGATGCAATTGTTGCCCCCTAGCTACAAAGGATTCATCCTGAACTACAACATGCAAGGGATGACCAAGTCCCTTTCTGAGTTGTTCGGGATTCTCAAAACTTCTAATGTGAAAATCAAGAAGGATCACACCTTGTTGATCGTCAATAAGACCGTTGACTTTAAGAAGCCCGGTAAAAAGGGTAAGGGAAAGAAGGGAAACCCCAAGAAGGATGGCAAACATGTTGCTAACCCTCCCAAGGAACCCTAGCTCGGACCCAAGCATGGAGTCACGTGCTTCTACTACAAGAGGGACGGTCACTAGAAGCGCAATTTCCCCTAAGTACCTTAAGATAAGAAGGCCAGCAAGATTGTTGTGAAAGAAAAATGTATATGCAATATACATGTTATTGATGTTTTCCTCACGAGTGCTCGGAGCAACACCTGGGTATGTGATATTGGTTCTATTGCTCACATTTGTAACTCTCATAGGAGTTGCGGAATAAGAGGCACTTGGTGAAGGACAAGGTGGCGATGCATGTTGGTAACGGCTGCAAAGTAGATGTGGTGACTGTCGGCACTCTCCCTCCGTGTCTACTTTCAGGATTGATTTCAGTTTTTAATAAATGTTACTTCGTACACACGTTGAGCATGAATATTGTAAGTGGGTCTTGCTTGTTGCGAGACCAATATTCGTTTAAGTCAGAAACAAGTGGTTGTTCTATTATATGAATAATATCTTATATACTCATGCACCATAAAGTAATGGTTCGTTCGTATTAAATATCGATAGTAGTGATTCTCACATCCAGAGCATTGATGCCAAAATATGTAAGCTTAGTGATGATAATTCCATGTATATGTGGCACTGCCATTTGGGTCATATCAGTGTCAAGCGCATGAAGAAACTCCATTCTGATGGACTTTTGGATTCACTACATTTTGAATCTCTTGATAGATGTGAATCGTGCCTTATGGGTAAGATGACCAAGACTCAGTTCTCTAGTATGATGGAGCGGGCGGTGGACTTATTGGGAGTCATACATGCTGATGTATGTGGACCAATGAGCATCTCAACGTGCAATGGGTATCATTACTTCGTGACCTTCACTAATGACTTGAGTAGATATGGGTATATTTACTTAATGAAACAAAAGTCTGAAACATTTGAAAATTTCAAAGAATTTTAGAGTGTAGTGAAAATCAACTCAACAAGAAAATTAAGCACCTTCGATCTGATCGAGGAGGAGGGTATTTGAGTTATGAGTTTGCATGCATCTCAAGACTTGTGGCATTGTACCACAACTTATGCTAGCTGGAACACCACAACATAATGGTGTGTCAAAACATCGTAATCGCACTCTATTAGATAGTGTGCGGTCTATGATGTCTCTTACCGCTTATCAGTATCATTTTGGGGGTATGCGTTAGAAAAAACTACAATCATTTCAAATAGGGCACCTGATACGTCCAAAACGTATCTACTTTCCCGAACACTTTTGCTATTGTTTCTCCTCTATACTTGTGTGATTTGGATGCAACTAATGCGAACTGACGCTGTTTTCAGCAGAATTGCCTTGGTGTCTACTTTTTGTGCAGAAAATCAACTATCAGGAAAAATCCCGAAAAATATGCCAAAAATCCTATTTCACCCGAAGACTCCGGGAGCCAGAATATGAGACGGAGAAGATACAAGGGGTGGCCACACCACCTGCTGGCGCGGGCCAGGCCAGGTCGCGCCAGGGGGTGGTGTGGACCCCCCAGGCACCCCCTCGGCCTCTCTCTTCGCCTATAAGGAGCCTTCTGGCCTAAAAACTTCGGGAGGTTCGATGTTTTTCCAGAAGGAGTTCCGCTCCGCCGCCACCACCAGATTCCATGAAACAGCACCAGAAACTCCATTCTGGCACCCTGCCGGGACGGGGAATTGGAGGAGATCATCACCATCGCCTCTCCATTGACCATCCATGTTTCCCACATCTATGAGTGAGTATCCCCCGCTGTAGGCTATGGGGATGGTAGGGATTGGATGAGATCGTTCATGTAATGGCATCAGATTGTTAGGGCATGGTGCCTAGTATCTTTTATTAGTGCTTTATGACTTTGTTGCAACTTTGTTGTGCTTAATGCTTGTCACTAGGGCCCGAGTGCCATGATTTCATATCTGAACATGTTATTGATTCATTATGATAGTATTGTTTTGGGTCTTATCTGCAAGTTGTATACACACGTCGTTGTCCGGAACCTATGGCCCCGAAGTGACAGAAATCGGGATAACCGGAAGGGAAAGGCTTTGATGTGAGGATCACATGTGTTCACGGAGTGTTAATGCTTTGCTCCGGTGCTCTATTAAAAGGATCACCTTAATTGCCAGTAGTTCCCTAGAGGCCCCGCTGCAAACGGGCTGGCAGGACAAAAGATGTTGTGCAAGTTCTCATTGCGAGCACGTATGACTATATATGGAACACATGCCTAGGATTGTCTAGTACTTGGATGCTTTATCTTATTTATCTGCAATTGTCCTATGTTTTGATTGCTATGTGAATTGTCTTGTCCATGCAACGCCCGTCCATCCATCCCTATGCCTACCGCACTCGAATCCCACTGTTTACTGCTTTTGTTACTATTGTCTTTGCTTTGCTACTGCTGTTGCTTTACTATTCCTACTACAAAACTGTTGCTACTGATAAACTGATGTGAGCAAGATTGTTTCCAGGTGCAGCTGAATTGACAACTCAGTTGTTAAGGCTAATAAATATTCTTTGGCTCCCCTTGTGTCGAATTAATAAATTGGGTTTCACTTCCCTCGAAAATACTATGATACATCCCCTATACTTGTGGGTCATCAGCACCATCCAAGTCCGTGGAGATGACACCATATGAGCTATGGCATAGCACGAAGACAAAGTTGTCTTTCCTGAAAGTTTGGGGTTTGGGGGCTTATGTTAAGAAACTACAGCTTGATAAACTCGAACCAAAAGTGGAGAAATGTATCTTTGTAGGGTTTCCAAAGGAAACTATTGGGTACATTTTCTACAATCAAAACGAGGGCAAAAAGTTTGCCACTAAGAATGGTACCTTTCTCAAGAAAGAGTTTCTCGCCAAAGGTGTAAGTGGAAGGAAAGTAGAGCTCGATGAGATTGTTGACCCTTATCTCCAAATACCAACTAGTGCAATGGAAGATTTTCCAGAACCGTTCTCAACGGTTGGAGTGGTACCAAATGATGGTGATCATGACACTCACATCGAGGCACCAACTGAACCTCATAGGTCTACAAGAATCTACAATGCTCCTGGGTGGTATGATAATCTTGTTAATATGATCATGTTAGTTGAACAAGAAGAACCTGCAAACTACAAGGAAGCAATGGCAGGCCCCGAGTCTGAAAAATGGCTTGAAGCCATGAAATCCGATATAGGATCCATGTATGATACGCAAGTATGGACTTTGGTGTATATTCCCGATGGCCGCAAGGCTATTGCGAATAAATGGATCTTTAAGAAAAATACAGACGTGGACGGTAATGTGACCGTCTATAAAGCTCGACCTGTTGCAAAGGGTTTCCAACAAATTCAAGGAGTCGACTATGATGAGACATTCTCACCCATAGTGAAGCTTAAGTCTATCAAGATTTTACAAGCAATAGTTGTGTATTTCAATTATGAGATATGGCAAATGAACATCAAAACTGCATTCCTGAATGGCAACATTGAGGAAGAGTTGTATATGGCACAACCGGTAGTTTTTGTCGATCCTAAGGATGCTGGAAAGGTATGCAAACTTTAGCGTTCCATTTATGGACTGAAGCAAGCATCCCGGAGCTGGCTTCTTCATTTTGATGAAGTGCAAAGTTTTGGATTTTTCCAAAATGATGAAGAATCCTGTATTTACAAGAAAGTGAGTGGGAGCTCAGTAACATTCCTAGTATTATATGTGGATGACATATTGTTAATTGGGAATGATGTGGATCTTCTAAAGAGTGTGAAGGATTATTTAAGTAGTATTTTTTAATGAAGGACATGGGTGAAGCTACTTACATAATAGGCATTAAAATCTATAGAGATATATCAAAATGCATGTTAGCATTAAGTTAGAGTATTACCTATATAAGGTTCTGAAGAGGTTTTGAATGGATCATGTGAAGAAAGGGTTCTTGCCTATGGTGAAAGATAAACCATTGAGTTTGACTCGGTGTCCAGCAACAGATGATCATAAGGAAAATATGTCTAACATCCCCTATGCTTCAGCCATAGACTCTATCATGTATGTCATGTTGAGTACTCGACCTAATGTGGCCCTAGCTCTTAGTTTGATGAGACGGTTCCAAAGTAATTCTATAATGGGTCATTGGACAGCAGTTAAGAATATCCTGAAGTATCTTAAGAGAACCAAGGATATGTTTCTTGTCTATGGAGGATGTGAAGAGGAACTTGTCGTAACTTGTTACGTTGATGCAAGTTTTGATATTGATCCAGATGACTTGAAATCTCAAATACGTTACGTGTTTTTGGTAAATAGGGGTGCGGTAAGCTGGAGGAGCGGCAAAAGAAAGCCTCACTAGCTCAATCTACAATGGAATCGGAGTACATTGTTGCTTCGGAAGTGACGAATGAAGTTGTGTGGATAAAGAAGTTTATCATTAAACTGGGAGTGTTTCCAAGCATGCAATACCCTATGATCATCTACGGTGACAACACAGGGGCTATTGCAAATGCGAAGGACCAGAGGTTCCACTCTACTACCAAGCACATACTCTGACATTACCATGTGATAAGGCAGTATGTCAATGATGGTGACATTAGGATTTGCAAAGCACATACGGATCTAAATGTTGTAGACCCGTTAATGAAGCCTCTTCCATGAGCAAAGCATAATCAACACCAAGAAGTTGTAGGTGTTAGATTCTTGCCAAATGTAAACTAGTTTATTTGTACTCTAGTGCAACCAGGAGACTATTGGAGATATGCCCAAGAGGCTAGTGATAAAGATGTTTTATTGTTATTATCTCCTACGTTCATAATAAGTTTTATGCCATGCAATAACTATATTAAGCGGAAACATTAGTATATGTGTGGTATGTAAACAAACCAAGTCCCTGGTAACCTATAGTCAACTAGCTCATTGACCAACTGATGATTGAGGTTTCCCGATCATGGGATATTTATGTCAATTGACAATAAGGTCATGTCATTGGATGAATGGTGTGATGGACACACACCCAACTTAAAGTATTGCAATGAGATCTAGTCACAAACTTCAACATTGCGATAACTATTAAAACATAGTAACCCATTCCTTTGACTATGAGATCATATCTAATCACTATCACCAGATGTTGCCTTGACTGCATCAACCGTCACACCATAACAGGGTGATCATAAAGTTTTCTAGCAGGTATTCCAAAGGGGTAGGTTAAGGCGTATGCATCGAGATCGGATTTGCCCATCCGCGTGACGGATAGATACTGTAGGCCCACTCGGTGATATTACATATATGAAGCTTGCAAGCATGTGACTAGGTCAACGGAATGTAATATCACACAAACGAGTAAATATGTTTGTCAGTAACAAGATCAAACTAAGTATAGAGATACTAACGATCGGATCTTGGAAAAACAGGTATCGTGTAGCAAAGAGAATGAGACTCGATGTTTAAGGTTCAAACGATCAAGTAATTCAGGGAATGTATGGGGATCATCATGGGTTTTCAGATCCTGTTATTGGTCATTGATCGGAGAGGTGTCTCGATCATGTATGCGCATTCTCGAACCGTAGGGTGGCACGCTTAAGGGTAGATGACGCTTAGGGATTAATTCTATATCGTTGGAGAAGAGAGGTGGAACTCCGGAAGTGTTCTTGGGAGAGATCGGAAAGGTTCCGGGGTGGAAAAAATGTTCGAAGACTCAAATATTGTTTTTATTATTTAATTAATTTAATTTAATATTAATCATAAATAAAAAATGCCTACTCCTAATGGGACACCATGTGGCAACCCGTTAGGGGGCATCGTCCTCCCCAAGTGGCTGGCAGCACAAGAGGAGGGGAGGAGGCGTGCAGCAGGGAGTGGAGGCGGTGGCTTCCCTAGGGCGTCACCCCTATGTGGCCCCCTCCCCCTTGGCCTATATAAGGATGAGGGGATCCCCCTCCCTCGTTCACTCATTGGCATTTTCCTCTCTCCCTCACATGTGATTCCGCAATTGGAATGTGCATATGGGGATAGCTGTTTCTCCACCATGCACACTTCGTCGTGTTACTGTAATCTCAGTCTGGATCATCTTCTTTTGCTGCTTCGCTAGACTGGATCCCGAGGACATCATCTACATCGGACACGTGTAGAACCGCGAAGGTGTTGCCGGTTGTGGCACTCGCCGCTTGTAGGTATGCACGACCTTGAGGTTGGCATCCCCATATGACTACATCATCAACGTTCATGAGAATGTCAATGCTTTTTAGTCTTCAATATTATAAAACATTGAATCCTTCCATTACCTTACATCTGCATAGAATATATCTTGGCTATGTTGTTCTCATTGTTAGGAATTTTTTGTTTTATGCTACAAAACCCCTTCAGTTTAGTAGTTTAGTAGGTAGCTGGTTGTTGTATTAGAGAAGTACCATGCTAAGAAGAACATTGTTGCCGAAGTTAAGGCATCTGAGGCCTCCAAGGATGTTGCTTGATATGCGGCTAGTTGTTACTTTTATTGGCTTGTAATGAACCTACTGTCAGTGTTGCTTTTTGCGTAATAGTAGTCTGTCATTTTGCTATAGCTTGTATGGTTTTATGTGTTTCTGCTACCGATGGGAGTATCTCCCGAGCATATGACTCGACTTGTTGAGGAGGTCATGTGTTTGGGTACTTGTGTCGTTCTTTGACATGCTTATTTCATTTTTCCTTTAACTTCACAAGCAAGGGTAGCTAACACATCAAGTACTTCATCTCCCAACAGAGCTTCTCCCTCGAAGCAAACGGTAGGCTCAACTTCGAAAGCTATACCCGTGGGTCAGGGAGTCGTGGAGAGTGGAACCTCCCTATTTACTTGTATGCGCGATTACGTGAAAGGGGTGGAGTAGATGCTCAAGACCTCCGATGGGGTTGCCTCTGTCTGGAAGTCAGAGGATGAATAGGCAATCGAACAGGAGAAGTACTTTATTTAAGAAGTGAACTAGGCGAGCGAGCAACTAATGTGTAAGTAGCCACAAATCCCTCGAGTCATGAATTTCATCTTCCTTCTGTGTTAAGATTTTTTCATGTGTGAGTAGGTATTTGACTGGACCCGGTGAAGGATGAGCATCATGTCAAGAGATGGTTAAATGCTCTTAGAGCTTGTTTGGCATCCAGGTATTCATTTCATTTAGTAGAAATAAAATGAATACATGGATTCATTTCATTAATATTATGATTCCAAAAGCACCCACTTGTTTGGCTACCACCGGAATTTGGAAATGATGGGTCTGAGATAGGAATCGGGTTTACACATGGGGATATTTTGATGGATTTGCCAAATGAAATGACTGCCCAATTCCATGCCAACCAAGCAACATAGGGATGGAATTGCAAAATGAATTACAGAATTCTAGGTCTAGATGATGGATACCAAACGACCTGATATTGGCTCACAGCTTGCTCCTTCCTTCAGGTCAGATAGATCCAAGGGCTACGTGTTGGCCCTTCTTCAGGATCGTGTCGAGCGGGTTGGTCAATTTGTTGAGGCATGTCACAAAGCCTTGGTACTTGTGCATGATGCCTTGTTTCCACTAGACCCGGCACTAGTAGCACTTGTGCTCTTGATGCGAAAGTTTGGTCGAGGGCAGGAAATTTATGAGTTTGTCTGGGAGCAGCTTATAGGAGGAGCTAAGGTGTCCCTAGCTTTTGTTTGCATCCACCATCCTCAAGTTTACCTGGAGGTCATTTGAGGAGGTTGTCGTCGGCTCCTCGTGGTGGACATTGGTAGATGAAAGCTCATTATGCATCTACTGAGCGCCTTCATTAGCCTGACACCTATTCGTCTCTATACCTTGTTAACCTGTCAGTTGGGTATAATTGGGTTGAAGTTTTAAAGGATTTTATGCTTAGGTAAAGTCACTATTCGGGTTGTCGCTCGCGAGGTGTTGTTCATGTGGAGCCAATGGCGATTGTAGGATTTACTTGTGTGCCCCTAATTATTGGGTGCGTCCAAAGGAGAATAATTGTCAACTCTTGGTAGAGGATTGTTGAGATTTATTGATAATAAGTACACAAGTGTATGTACCCTAAGTAAGTAGCCTTATTTAATAAAAGTATAAAATCTAAGGGCAGAAGCATCGCAACTGGGCGACGTTCCATGGATTGGAGTAGACGAAGCCTTTCTCCATGTCCTTGAGGCGATAAGCTCCACCAGGTATCACCTTTTGAATGATGTAGGGTCCTTACCATAGGGGCTCTAGCTTATGGTGGCCCTTTTTCTTGAGCCGTAGTACGAGGTCTCCTTTGGAGAAGGACATGCTGCATACCCGGCGGTCGTGGTAGTTGCGTAGGCTTTGCTGGTAGACGATAGATCGTGCAAGAGAGAAATCCTGCACCTCGTCGAGGATGTCGACGTCATCTTCGAGTGAAGCTGATGAGTTGGCTTCATTGTAGGCGACAACCCGTGGGGCTCTGTGGTGAACTTCTATCGGTAGTACTGCTTCTGCACCAAACACCATGAAGAATGGCATGAATTTTGTGGAGCTATTGGGGTTTGTCCATAGGCTCCATAGGACCGATGGTAGATCCTCAACCCATGGCTCCCGCTTCTCTCGAGAGAGGTCGCATGAGTCACTTATTGAGGCCATCGTAGACAAGACCGTTGGCCTTTTCGATTTAACCATTGGTTTGTGGGTGCGCCACCGATGCATAACTAATTTGTATCCCCGGTTCTTGGAAGAAGTCTTGGAACACCCTCAAAGTGAAGTTGGAGTCGTTGTCATTGATGATGTTGTGCGGGGTTCCGAACCTGCAGATGATCGACTTGAATAAGTTGACGGTTGAAGTGGTATCCATGCTGGTGACGGGCACTACTTCGATCCACTTAATGAATTTGTCGACCGCGGCGAGGAGGAAGGTATGACTTCCTCGTGATGATTTCTTGAGTGGAGCCACCATATTGAGTCCCCATTGGGTGAAGGGCTAGGCTAATGGGATCGTCCTTAGTTCCACGGTGAGTGTGTGGGGCTTGTCCGCAAACCTTTGGCAAGGTTACACTTGGTGACAAGGTCCTTGGCGTCTTGAATCGCGGTGGACCAATAGAACCTTGGCTAGAAGGCCTTGGCAACCAGTGCTCGGCTGCTAGCATGGTGTCTGCAGATGTACTCGTGGATGTCGAGTAGGTGGTCTTACCCTCACCTTTGTAGTATGATGGATATGCTATGTTTGTAGAGCTCACTATTAATTAGTGTGTATGCCTTGGAGCGGCAAACAATCTATCATGCGTATGTAGGATCCTCAGGTAGTTCTTGGTGCACTAGGTGCATGATGTACGGGTGCGTCCATGCTAGCTCTATCAACATCACTTCCTCTAGTGGGTCAAGTGAAACATGTTCTTCCATTGGTGCGGGATGCTTGACATCATCACTGGGTGCATCTCCTGAGTGTATTCTCGACTTTGGTAGTTTGACGGGAGCCTTGATCTTGATCGACCGCTCGTTGATCTGCTCCATGAACACTCTAGGTGGTATGGGTGCACAGGTGGACCCAATGTTGGCCAACGTGTCGGCCTTGTCGTTAGTGGCGCGACCGATGTGGTGGAGCTCACAACCATCAAAGCTGCTTTCTAGGAGGTCGTACATGTTGTCATTGACTGGGTTGTACTTCTTCATCATCTGTTGCACGACGAGGTTCGAGTCTCCATAGATCTCATGACGGGTAGCACCACAAACATTGGACATACGCATGCTGTGCAATAGAGCCTCATATTCTATTTCGTTGTTGGAGCCATTGCGTAAGTTCATCCTCAAGACGTAACACATCTTGTCACCTTGTGGCAGGATGAGGACGACATTGGTGCATGTCCCTTCGATTCTCTTAGAATCGTCGAAATACATGGTCTAGGAACTAGAAAGGTCCGGTGGACCTAGTGTCTGGACCTCCATACATTCGGCAATGAACTAAGGTAGGATTTGTGACTTAATCTCCTTGCACTTCTCGTTGGTGATATCTCGTAGATATAGCTCAATTCCCCACAGGGAGACTTGCCTGGTTGCCTCGGGGTTGTTGAGGATGCTGGACAGTGGAGTGTTGCTCACAACCATTATCGGGTTCTCCTGAAAGTAATGTGCGTAGTTTACGTGTCATCATAAAGACACCATACGCTAGCTTCTGGTAATGCGGGTATCGCTGCTTGGTGAGGGAAAGGACCTCATTGAGGTAGTACATGGGTCACTGCACCCCGTGAGTCTAGCCTTCTTCCGCGCGCTCGATGATGAGCACAGTACTGACCACCTAGTTAGTGGCGGCAATGTATAGGAGAATATTCTCCCCCTTCTTGTGAGTCACAAGGACGGGCGAGGTTGATAGTACATGCTTGAGGTCCTCAAAAGTATCTGTGCTTCAGCTATCCACTCAAACTTGCTTGATTTCCTCATCAGTTGATAAAGTGGGAGGTATTTTTCTCCTAGCTTGCCGATGAAATGATTGAGTGTTGCCACACGTCATGCTAGTTGTTGCACACACCTTGGACGTTTATCGTCTGCTTCATCATCAAGATTGCCTTTATCTTTTGCAGATTTGCTTTGATTCCTCTCGCGGATATGAGGTACCCGAGGAGTTGTCCCGTAGGGACTCCAAATGTGCACTTCATTGGGTTCATCTTGATACGGTACTATTCGAGGTTGTAAAAGGTTTGGTGGAGGTCGCCGATGAGGGTGGATTCATCCCTTGTGGTGATGACGATGTTGTCCACATATAATTGGATGGTCTGACTAATCTACTCCTTGAGGCAGGCCTGCATGCACCTTTGATATATTGTGCCTACGTTCTTGAGCCAGAAGGGCATGGTGGTGTAGCAGAATACACCATGGGGTGTGATGAAAGCAGTTTTCTCTTCGTCCTCCACCTTCATATTGATCTGGTTCTAACCTGAGTAGGCATCACGGAAGGAGAGGCGATGGTAACCAGTAGTTGAGTTGACTATCTGGTTGATGCGTGGCAGTGGGAAGTGGTCCTTCGGGTGGTGCTTATCGAGAGACGTGTAGTCAACGCACATGCGGAGTACTTGTGTGTTCTTGTTCGGGACCATTACTGGGTTCGTGACCCAGGTGGACTACTTGATTTCCTGGATGAAGTTAGCTTTGAGTACTTTGTTGACTCCCTCACTGATGGCCTTACGCTTCGGCTCCGAGAAGCAGCGCATCGATTGTTTGACATGTTGTGCATCTGGGTACACTTGTAGGGTGTGCTCGATGAATTCCTTGGGAATACCTAGCATGTCAGCTAGACACTAGGCGAATGTTTCTCAACACTCACTGAGGAGTTCGACGAGCGTGAGATCCTATGCGGGACTTAGGGTAGTTGACACAAGAGTTATCTTGGAGGGATCTGTCGGGTGGATTTGGTGTACCCTTGTATCATTGTTGAAGTTGAACACTAGATCTGGTGTGATCTTATGCGTCACAGGGAGGAGGGTGTGGTTCGTCGACTCCTTGAGTTGTGCGACCTCTTCCTGCATCTCGAATAACTCACAGAGGTTTTTGAAGCCCCTACCATAGTTGTCGGAGCGTGTCAAGCTCTCTTTGATAGTGATGCTCCTGTTGAGATCAGGCATAATGAGGTAGGAGTAGTGGGGGTGGCCATGAACCATGTGAACATGGATCGTCCCAGAATAGTGTGGTACTGCGATGGCCAATCGACTACCTCAAACTCGATCTTCTCTCGCATGATGTTGTTAGGGTTACCGAAGACAACGTCCAGGGAGATTTTCCCCAGGAGGATAGATTTTCCTAGGACAATGTCGTGGAAAGTCATGTTGGAGACCTCAAGGCTCATCAGGGAGTGGTTCATTGCACGTAAGTTGTTGGCGAAGATGAGGTTGATTATGCTCCCTCCGTCCATGAAGACCTTACTCATATCATACTCGCAAATCTAGGCTTCGAGCACTAGGGTGGCGTGGCCTGGCCGTGCTACCTGCCAAGGGTGGTCTGCTCTACTAAAGATAATACTCCCCTCCAACCAGTTGAGGTACTCGGTTGTGGCAGGAGGCGATGTTATGGCCATGTTGAATGCTCGAGTGTGTAGCTTCTAGATCAGTTAGAGGGGCATCCTCTTTGGATCATGCATATGCTTACTCGTGGAGGTGTGTATGCCTCGGCTCCGTAGGCCAGTGCAACGAGCAGATGCACTGGTTGGAGTTTCTAGATGGTCACGGCCTAGGTTGGCGGTGGTGGTAGTGGAGGTGGTTCCCCGATTGCCACTTCTCCTGGTATTGCTTGATCAATGTCAGTTTGTTGCATCCTAGCATAGGCTTCTTGCAGCTTCTGGAACTGGTGGTGTTCCTTCATGAGGTGGATCAATTTCTTGTTGCCCTCATTGTCCGTATAGAAGCGGATGTTGCAGGGACCCGAGAGTACCTGGAGAGGTGATGGCGCATCATTTTGGTTGCGGCGTGGTTTCCACTCGCGACCATGCTTGTGGCTACCTCCACTATCGTGGTAGTTGTTGTTGCAGGAACCGCCATCGTGATTCTCATGATCGCATATGCCAGTGAAACCGGCCATGATCTACTCAATGTCGTCGGCTTCCTCGTAGCCGCAGTCCTTGCATTTCCTCCTACGGTCGATGTTGCAATAGCACCTTGATACATTGCAAATGTATCTATAATTTTTTATGTTCCATGCTTGGTTTTATCCACTTTCTTGTGTTGTGCCCACACTTTGGAGTACTTTTCATATGATTTCTTGGACTAACCTATTAACAAGAGCCACAGTGCTAGCTGCCTGTTTTCTGTTGTTTTTGGTTCCAGGAAAGTCAGAAAATGAATATTCTCGGAATTGGACGGGACAAAAGCCAAAGTTCCTATTTTTCCGGAAGTCATCAGATGCCAGAATACGAGACGGAGAGGGGCCAGAGGCCGGCCACACCACCTGGCCGTGCGACCAGGCTTGGCCCGCGCCAGGGGGTGGTGTGGTGGCCCCTGGCACCCCCTCGGCCTCCCCTTCCGCCTATAAGATGCCCTCGGGACAAAAACCCTAAGGGCCCGATCAAAAAATCCACGAAAGAGTCTGTAGCCGCCGTCATCTCCATCCCTAGATCGAGAGGGATCTGAAGCTCTTCCCGGCACCCTGCCGGAGAGGGGAATTCACCCTGGAGGCCTTCTTCATCATCATGCAAGCCTCCGGTGTGATGCGTGAGTAGTTCATCTTTGGACTATGGATCCATGTAGTAGCTAGATGGCTAGTTCTCCTCCTATGTGCTTTCATGTTTAGATCTTGTGAGCTCCGTTCATGATCAAGATCATCTATTTGTAATTCTGCATGTTGTGTTTGCGGGGATCCGATGGATATTGAGATGCTATTTCAGATTGATTATTGATTCTATCGTGTCTTTTTTATTTGTGATCTTGCATGCTTTCCGTTGTTAGTAGCTATCTTGGCCAAGTAGATGCTAGCAACTCCAAGAGTTAGTATTTATGCTCGATAGCGGGTTCATGCCTCTGGTAATATGGGGAAGTGACAGAAATCTCTAAGGTACTAGATGTGTTGTTGCTACTAGGGAGAAAACAACAATCATTTGTTCATAGAACAATTGTATTGTTTACTTTACACGCAATTCGTAAAGCAATAATCTGTTGCTTGCAACTTAATACTGGAGGGGGTTCGGATGATAACCTGAAGGTGGATTATTAGTCATAGATGTAGTTGGATGGCGGTCTATGTATAATGTTGTAATGCCCAATCAAATTCCAAAGGAGTCAAGATGATTAGTATATGCATGTATTTCTTTCTCGATGTTTGTCAATTGCCCCGCTATAATTTGTTCACCCAGCATGTTATCTATCTTAAGGAGAGCCACCTCTAGTGAACTATGGATCCCGGTCCTTTTTCTTTACATACAATCTATAAACTGTTACCGCTTTGTGTTTACTTTCTACAAACTATTACTTCTTTCCATTCGATACGTTTAATCATTTGTTTTCTGCAAAACACGGTGAGATTTACAACCTCATCCCAAGTTGGGGATAAAGTTATGTGGTTGTGTTGTGCAGGTCTCCATGTTGCTACTAGCACCGGTAGTGCGCCCTGCCAAAGCTCAGCTAGTAACACCTTTGGGGTGTTTTCTTGCTCCTGCTAGTTCGATTAAACCTTGGTTTCATACTGAGGGAAACTTGCTGCTGTGCTCATCATACCTTCCTCTTGGGGTTCCCAACGAGCGCTACATCAACACCGCTCCAGCATTTTTCTGGCGCCATACACAGAGCCATCACACCTTCGCCCCGAATATGTAGGGTGCCTTGCATACACATCGTCGTCATCGAACGAGCGTCACGTGGTTGTTGTGCAGAGAATATTCGCCATTAACCCATCGATTAGCGATGTACAAGTGGTGGTCCATGGTCCTAAGCTTGACGTGACCTAGCTCATCCTTGATCTCTCACCTACGGACACTGGAGTTGAAGGCGTCGATTACCCTCTCCTCAGAGTTGTCCTCTACGACGTTCTTTAGGATGGTCCACCGCTAGATGTACAAGCAAAGGGGTTTGCCCGATTTTTGCATGCACGCCCATAGTTCTTTGACAGATGCTGGTCGTTTGTAAGTGCCTTGGAAATTCTAGACAAACTTGTGGACCAGGTCTTCCCAGCCGTCGGTCGACTATGTGGGAAGATTTTTAGCCAGGCACGTGCAGAGCCTTTCAGCTGCAGTTGTAGGCACTGCATGGCGGTGGTCTTGGTACCGCCCTAGCATCATACTATCATCAAGTAATCCTCCAACCAGGTTTACGTCTCCTAGATACCCTCATACTTGGGTTGATCGAAGGGTAGCTTGAAGCCCTTCGGCATCTTGTCTCACCAGAAGCGGTGGCCAAAACAAGTTGCACCGCACGGCTCAGCGTCCTCATCGGAGTCAAACAAGTCGCGGCTTGCGTGTTCTGTGCGGGAGCGATCGACCTTGTGCTGCGTGATGTCGTCACGAGCTTTGTGGTCTCATAATCCTCATGACGTGGCTCGTACCGTGGGATGTTGTGCCGACGTGGTGACTCGCTACCTCATGGAGGTGAGTGGTTGGATCGTCGTGGCACGAGATCCTTCTCAGCGCTTTGCATCTCATCCGTTATGATTACAACCCCGATCAGCCCCAAGCCAGCGAAGGTGGACCGGTGGAGCAATGCTTATGGATCACTTGACGGAGGTTGATTGGCCAATAGGTACGTCATGGTGGCGATTAGGGCGCCTTGTGTTGTTTTGGCCACCAAGTTGCCCGTCATATCCACTGTCAAGAAGGACGTGTCGAGGTTCCTTGAGAGCCCTCGATTGTCGCCCTCGGGTACGTGTTACAGTTAAGAGCACCGCTTGTGCGCCTCTCCTGCAGTGACGATGAGGAGCGGAGATATGAGAGTTGTCGCCGTCGCTCGCTTGATGCGTCAGCGAGTCTCCTACGCTCCGCGAGCTCCCCCTCCACCACAACTTGGAGATTGTGATGTTGGTGGAGGAGGCTGTGATAGGCCAACAATTCCTCCGGCATCATGTCGGGTCCTAGGGGAGTCACGCCTATCAGGGCGTCCTTGGCCTTGTTATAGGCAGTTGTGGAGACATTGATGGCAGGTCGAGTAGTCGTCCCCCGTTAGTGGGGTTTCCGTTGTTTCCTCCGTTAACGGTGTTGCCGGCATCGGGTCCATTGGTCATGTCGGCTCTGTTGGTATCATCGTTGGGCCCGAGGACGGCCGCACATTGGAAGCTTGTTGGGTCCACACCAATGTTGCATTTCTTGGCACCGACAGAGTCACAGTACGCGACAAGATCGGTTGGACAAGCGATATGGTACACATCGTAGTCGACGCAGTAGATTGATGTCGAGATCGACTCTGATTTGTCGATGGAGCCAACAGATGATGCCGACGTAGTCGATGGAGGTGTCGGCCTTGCCGAAACTGAGCGGGCCGGATCCGGGCGGCGCAGGGTTCCTACCGTGTTAAAGTGGAACTACAATCCCCAAGTGCCAGATCTATCCCCTCATGGAAGGAGTTGAAGGTAGGGCGTGAAGCTTGTGAGTGCAGGGTGAACTCTAGGAAGTCGACGGAGATCTGCTCCCCGAAGAATTGCGAGCCACAGATCGCAGATGATGGAGCATCCGAAACCGTGATTCCAGAGCATGGACTTCCCACAGAAGGCACCAATTGACGTGGGGTCTCCACGGCAATGCCCATGGTTCATGGACTTGGGTTTAGAGGAAAAGGGCACGCTGGTGAGATCGCCAGCTAACAAACAAGAAGAGGGAGCATGATTTACCCATGTTCAGGGCCTCAGAGGGAAAACCCTACTCCTGCTTGACTGTTCTTGATTGATGATGATGATAAATACAAGATTGTCGTGATGGCTATGGTGTAGATCAGATCTTGCCTAGGACAGATTGTGATGAGTGAGAGAGCATGCCCGTCGGCCCCTCTAGCCTTTATATTGGAGGCTAGGTCTTAGGTGCCAACCAGGTCGGTTACAGTTACGTTGTAAACCCTAAAGCTTCCTAGTCTTGGGCTTGTTCTTGTCTTGCACGCCACGGTCCTGTGCTTCCTATAACTTGTCTATCTTGGGATTCATGGCCTTCTCGTGAACCACCATATGGACCTCCCATTGGGATGGACCCAGTATACTAACAATGGGTACCCGAAGGATCGTACCCATGTCACCGCCCGGCTAAGGTAGCAACAAAGGTTGCCCAAGGTAGCAGCATCGGTCACCCAAAGTAGAAAACGCTGAAACCGTTGGCAACAGCGTCACGGGGGCAGGAGTAGCACCACTATGCATGGGGTTAGCACTAGCACTGGCACTGACACATGCAGCAGCACCACTGGCACCGGCAACGCCACCACGGGCACGAGTAGCACAACTACCAGGCGACATCGACCTTGGAGAAGCAACGGCAATATGAGGTAATGGAGACGGTGTACAGGCATGTGGAGCTGGGATTTGGTGGCGTCGAGGGTTGGACGAGGAAGACGGGGGTGGTCAGCGCCAGGAGCGAGGCCGACTAGCGAGATTGGTCGGAGATAGTGAAGATATCGGGAATCATCAGGTGGAGGTCGCGGGCCATGAGGAGTAGTTGGGAGATAATGAGAAGGGAGTGGGCCCTGCAGGGGAGCGTGACGGTGGGAGCGGGAGATGTGTCATTTTTATTTCACTTCATAAAAATACCAAAGGGAAGGCAGGACTGCTCAGAAGTAGATTCTTTGCACGGTTACGAGGGACGTTTTACAGTCTACTTCCCATGTTCCTAAATATAGTACCCCCTCCGTCTCGAAACAGATGTCATAAACTTTTCTAAATGTGTCTCAATACATCCAAATTTAGATAAATTTTTGACATCTATTTCGAGTCGGGGAGTAGTGAGTTTTGACAAGTCAATTTAGCTTGCCAAAACACGTTCATTTAGGAACGGATGGAGTATATAGCTAACTTATACTCGCGTCTTCTTACAATCCAAATAATTTAGATGGTACAGCCATGCTCGATGTGAAACGGAAGAGGAAACCATGTTTCTAAGTGAAACCTTTGAAATTGATATGGGAGAAACAGCAATTTAATTTGAAAAAGATCAAGAGAATGGCAAGGCTTAAACTATCAAAATTTAATGTGAATATGACTATGTACCGTGTTTTTTTTTTTTACATTTTTATCACTCCCTCAGTTCCTAAATATAATACGTTTTGGAACTTCAATTTGCACTCCCGAAACGTATTATATTTAGGAACAGACTGATATAGCATTTTAAACCACGTGAAAATTTACAGTGCAGGCTTATTTGTGTAATTCATTCTCAAATGGAAAATTAGTTGTCTTTCACCTACAGTTGGTCCGACCAGACGAGCATGATCAAGACGTACTCTATCATCTACTCCAGTGCAGTATACCAATCCAATGAAGGAGCGAAGAATCATATACACGCCAAAACTATATATGCATAAAAATTTCAGTTCACCTAAAAGCATAACCAAAATGTTAGATGAACAAACAGTTGACACGGTGAAAAGAATCAGCAATTAGCAATGTGTTTTCCACAATATCACTACCTACCAAAGTCCAATGGGCTCACCTACAATCTAACAAAACACCACAACAACCATAATCCAGATCATAACCTTTCTGTGATCGGACAAAAGAAGGAATAAAATCCTTCCTCACGAAACAGATGCCTTGCAAGAAATGCAAATTCACCTGAAACCAGCAGGAAAAACGAGTGGCTGAGTGTTCACCTCACTATATGTACCTGCTGCCTGAGCATTGTTGCTACTATCATCCCAACTTAACTAGCCCGTATCAACAGATGGCTTCCCTCCTGCTCCTGCTGCAAGCCATCATCGGTGGCATCGACGAAGAGCATCCCAGAGCGAGGGAGGTGCCAGAAGAAGTGAAACAGCCCGAGCTGTTCAATCCAAGCCGACCAGCTGCGCACCAGGGATGCACGCTCAGTGACGATGATGCGGAAGAACAATGGCTGGTTGCCTGCTTGCAGTGGCCTCGGACCAATCGCCAATCCACATGGATGCAGGCGATCTGATCTCGTTGAATCAGCCAAGCAACTTTCAGATTAATAACTGGAGTGCCTGTAAGCCTCGAATGAAGATGGCCAGCCTTGCTTTTTCCAATTTACTGTAATTCATTTCTATGTTGCCTACAATAAAGTACTTTTTGCCTAAACAAACTTTGGTTAATTTCTTGCACGCTGAGTACAAATGATCAACATATCACAACTACCTCACTGCACATAAATATCTCTGTATACAGGAAGCAACCGCTCATTGCTGGTGAAATTTCTTTTAACACATTTATAATGGATGGTCAAATATACATAATCATAAATGGTTCACATTTCAGAGAGATGAAAATTCAACCCCAGTCAACAAAAGGAAGCTGAGGATGGCCACCTTCTGGGGGAGGTTGCAGCGATGGAGGTAAGTTGCCCCAGGAAGTGTGACTCCCTAGTAGGTTCCCTGTGAATGTGACAGAAACGAATGTAGCATTATTGGCAGGAAGCTGATTGAAGAGGTCATGTATGGTAAACATGTATTATACTACCCTGGCAAGAGTTGCATTTCTAAGCATCAAAATAAAAAAATCCGCAAAAGCTCTAAGGATAGTTGCCAGTGACGACCTGAGTAAACCAAATCACTCTGGTACTTAAATTATTTAGCCATTATTAGTCATCCAGAGGCACCAACAGACAGACCTGCTTGCAATTGAATTGGCCCCTGCACATCTAAAACAGGACCTAATTTGTGATTGGTAGACGCCAGCAAATGGAACAGCTAGTATGCAAAACATCACATCCAATGACTGTAGGCCATGGGTTTTATCAAGACATGACAGCTTACTGAACGGAAAATATGTTGAGCAGATAGCTTATTGCATATCATGCTAGAAATTTAATGAAGTATTATGTCTGCAAGAGTCTCACGCAACAAACAGATCACCTGAGAAAGAATTTCCATCCACTGCCTGGTATCCAAATAAATTGGGCTGAGTTCCAAGAAAATTAGACTGCTGCACAATTGCTCCAGGGACAGGCCCTGAATCATAAAAAGGCAATTCAAACCATGAGGCCTATCAAAGTACTGAAATTCAATCCACAGTTAAGAATTTGTTTAGTGTGTCAAAACAAGTGGCTACGAATCACAACTAACAATTCGAGCATAACCCACATAATACCACATGTGCACTCCATGGGAGAATTAACAGAAGTCAGTCTACAAATACACCCCACCAACAGCCATTTGTTCCGTGGTAAAAGTATGTGAATAAAGAAGTACTGCTTGAATCTTAAGGAAGTGTACCAAATCAAAGTATCAAACTGAAGTCTAGACGATTATCCACCAAAGTACACAAAATTGACCCACTTAAGTCAAGTTTAGCATTGCAAAGAGAATTTCTAGGATACGAGTTGCATTACCTTTTGTAAACATACAAATAATGCATTCACTTCAACCCCATGGTACCAGAATAGCACATGAAAAGCAAACTCACCAGATGGAGCTAATGCTGGGTTAACAGCATGTGGCTTCGGATGGAAGTACCTGCATGCATCTCCAAACTTGCATGTCCCCTGTAACATCATCAAAGTAGCTAACTGAATAGGCGTGCACTGAGTAACTGTAATATTCCTTGGCAAAAAAAAGAGTAACTGTAATATTCACAACGGAACTACGATTGCTTGAAAACGTGCACGAAGTGGAAAATCCTCAAACTTGCTCATTAACAACCACATGTAAATATGTAATGCAGAATGCTGTAGCAAAACTAGTACTGAACAGCCAACAGAAGGTGCTAGGAATTAAGAAGCGGTAAGGAACGTGCCGTGCGGACGAAGTGATTGCAGACGCCCTGACCGAGGATCGGACCGTCGGGCTGGAGGAGGGGAGATGCGCCGGCTTGGGACTCTGTCGAGGAAGAAAAGGTTAGGTCTAGGGTTAAGATCAGCGAGGGCGGCCAAGGTGTTCGAGGGAATGCGTGAGAGGCGCAGGCGTGTAGGAGGAGGAGGGGAGAGCACGTAACCTTGGCGGCGGATGGTGTCGTACCAGAGGGCGCGGGCACGGTGGTGCTGGGATCCCTGGAGGTGGCGCCGGCGGGCGCCGGCGGTGTCCTGGAACTGCTTGTCGCAGTAGTCGCAGTAGTACTTGCCCAGCGGCATCTCCCTCGTCGCCTCCTTTCACGCCCTGTTTGGATGCTTCTCGGCTTCTCCACTCTACTGTTGCGCTATAGCTCTATCCTTCGTTCCTTCTTCGGGCGCACCTTCAGGCTTCAGGAACGTTTGCAATCAGGAATTTCGCAAGAACTTTGTGACGCATCTCTCGACCTTTCTGTACTAAGTTCGTGTATACAGTCACGTCCTCTACGCTGGCCGAATTGGTGCTTCCTGCGAATTTCTGAAACCATTTGGCCCATTGATCGTGCACTTGGCATAATTGTTACTACTCCTATCAGCGTTTGACGGAGTACTACTTTTTCATTCAGAACTTTAGAAACCTATCAGCGTTTCAAATAACTTATATTTGTATTACTCCGTCGATTAATAGTAAGTCTCACTGATTTCAAACAAAGTTTTGTACTCCTCCGTCTCAAAATAACTAAAATAACTGATTTATATTTGTCTAAATTTGTATGTATCTAGACAGAGGGAGTAACATGCAAACCCAAGTCACTTATTTTGGGACAGGGACAGAGGGATAACTTATTGTGGATCAGAGAAAGTAGCATTCTACAGATCTGTCATTTGATAAAAGACATTGCAACTAACACCGCAATACTCCAAGCCAACCATATGACAGCCTACATTAAGCAACCCTACAGTACAAGCTTGAAATAACTGAATTGCATATTTCACAGCTACACAGCAGAAATCAATTATTCGCATGACCAAAACATTTGTGAAAAACAAATTGTCTCACATTGCAACGAACGACTCAACAGGAGCCAACAAGTACACAGTACTATTATAACAATCTAAATCCAGCTAACAGCCTGACGATCAAGAAACTAGGAAAATCGAAGAGGATCCATATATGGATCAACTACCATAAATACATTCATACTGCTCTAGAACATATTACAGATCAGCTATGGCAATCTCAATTCTCAGGCGAGGGTTAGGAGGGAGGGTGAACAAGTTACATTGTCAAGTTTGCATCGCAGCATACTACTCAGCTACACAAGTCAACAAAGTGGAGCGGTCATACAAGAACGGAACTTCACAATCTTCAACAACCATCAGTTCATCATGCTCAGCATGCTGCCCAACCAACGTTCCAGGGGAAATGCGCACTTGTCAATGAAATTCCAACGTGAGTCATGAGGCAAACTCTCACAATCCTGCATGGGAGCACTGCTTTCTTGCATGCTCTGGGATCAATTTTGCCACGATGTCGACAGGGATTCCTTTAAGTTCTGAGGAGGAACATAAAAAAGAGAATAAGATAGGGTACTGGTCTCAACATCGAGATAACAAATGTGCTAGTGAACAGAACAAGAGTTACCCTGTCACTAAACTTACCGTTGGGCTTGAAGTTAAAAAGAGGAGGCAGAAAGCGACCATTCGGAAGGCGGGTATTCGCGTCCCGAAGCTCATCAAAGAAGGGGTGAACAAGTGCCTCCACCTGTACAATAATTCAGTGAAGATCTTAGTAAACTACTTTGGTTCACAATATTATTGCATGAATAATGCATCAATGTAGTATGATGTGTGCTTCAACCATGCAATGTGCATTCTAATATACTTACAGCAGTGCATCTTAGGCTGGGCGAGTATTGAAGGAGCCGAGAGACAAGATCAACTGCTTCGGGTGGCATCCTTTTATGGAATACCTAAAGATTGCATATGAGTTAGTAAATATACTGATGATGACCAATTGCTAACAGTATATAAACAGCACTAGATAGGTACTGTACCTTGTGCCATGGGTGTGCCTTAATCTGTGGGAATTTAAACTCCGTATAATTTGGGTTCATGCATTTAATTTCTTCCCTTGTAGGGGTACCAAGGACCTGCAACAAATGACCAAATTCGATGTGATGAGAATTTTATCCCTAGAGAATCAAAAGGACAATAAATTGCTAAACCATAGAAGCAGGCAAGTACCTTGATAATTTCAACAAGTTGGTCCACACCACTTTCACCCGGGAACAGAGGCTGTCCAATGCAATGATCTTGTAAGCCAGTATAAACTCAAAAGTATAATGCTCAGTTGTGAAGGGCTACCCTCAAGATGCACAAAGAAAAGCATGCTGCTTACCTGCCCTAACATAAGCTCAGCAAGAACACACCCAGCAGACCAAATGTCAATGGCTGTAGTGTACTCAGTAGCACCAAATATGAGCTCTGGAGCCCTGTAGTATCGGGAACAAATGTATGATATGTTTGGTTCTCCCTTAACCTAAAAATGAGCAAGAATTTAACATTAGGTATTTAAGTGACAACTGAAATAAGAAATGTAATTACTTGAATATTTAATTCTTACCAGAACTTTTGCACTGCCAAAGTCGCACAGTTTGAGCTGGTGAGTATGTGGGTTTACCTGTAGTTGGAGTACACAAAATCATTTTACAGATAAAGGTGTGTGGTTTGTTTTTGGTACAAGAAGACGGTGTTTTTCAGCATACCAGAAGATTCTGTGGCTTGATATCTCTATGGCAAACTCCAATGCTGCCATGAATGTAAGCGAGTGCCCTACATATCTGCCAAAAACAATTGATGTTGGATTAATTCAGGACAGAAAATCAACTTGATATGGAGCTGGTCTAGGCTGTTCAAAAGCAGTTCTGCTTTCTTGTGCAGCAGAACATGCTAGAGAAGTACCATGACCCTTTGTATATTGCATTGTCGAGAAAACAAAGCCAGAAAGAACATAAAGAAATATTACCTGGTATGTATAGAGCTTCACATAGATAAGTGGCATGCGCTGGTTCATCTTGTTGTAATGCTTGACAACACGGTGAACAGTCTCAGGCACATACTCCAGAACCAAGTTTAGATACAGCTCATCCTTCTCAGTTGTAGAAAAGAAACAATGCTTCAAAGCTACAACATTTGGGTGGTCAAGGAGGCGCATGGTCTGCAGCTCACGGTTCTTGTAACGCTTATCCTGAAGAACCTTCTTAATGGCAACAGTTTCACCTGTCTCCAAACATTTAGCCTGCAAAAAGGTCACATGAGATCCATTTTCCAAGTATGCACACAAGAATATAGGTAGTCACAGAAAATTCATTAAGGTTATATATAATATCCAAAAATTGTAGAGTGTTGGCTTAAGACACAGAAACAAACAATGGGCAAAAAGGGAGTTGGCTGCCTAACAAAACAAAACTCAGGCTGAAGTAGTTGCAACTAACCTGGAAGACAATCCCAAATGAACCTTGACCAACAATACGCTCAGCCATGTAGCTCACGGTCTGCAGGTGCATCCAAGAACAACATAATATTATAATAATGAAAATAAGCCACGCAAGTTGTCAAGCAGAATAAACTAGTAATAAAAAAGCTAGCACTAGAAGATATTAGCAAGAATGCAAGCGTTCTGGACATTTGGCACGCCAGAATTATGCTGTTTGGGTTCTAATTATAGAATCATGCATTCAGAGTTGCAGACAAACAAATAAGAACAAAAGACTGCTGATCCTAATCAAATGTGACATCCAGCAGTCACCTGTTTGGGTTGACCATTTTTGCCACCAGTAGTTGTGACAATTATGTGACCAGTCTCTGTTCCCTTGCCATTAATAATAGTGGCTTCCACTTCCTGCATATGTCATTCAGGCGAATAAGTTATTACTTAGTCACAGATTGCAGTAGGGTACTAGACCCATCGGAGTAAAGCTTATCTGACCTTATCATCTCTTATCTTCAACTCATTTAGCTGATCAGGTAGCTTCTCAACACCAACGCTGGTGCCACTGCTGCTCTTGTGCCCTGAAGGAGCTACGCCTACTGAAGCCATCTCTGAAGGAAGCTAAAACAGACGCAGAGTCAGCTGCGCATCAAATCACAGAAGCAGTGGATCTTTCGGTGTATCTGCAAATTTAATGAAGAACATCAATCACATGGGGCACTAACACAACCTTGGGTGAACAGATAAAAAAGAAAACAAGACAGCTACTAATTCACACCAGTGAGAAACTAAATGTGCCTAACTAGCATAGGCAATTTGAGAAATGTAACTGTGTCGTTGGCATTACTATGCGCAGCAACCATGTTGGTGGGGTAAATCAGCTTTCCTCTTCAGAAATTGAGCTGCCTAACTGCAGCTAAAGAACACGTCGAGTGCTACCATTAAGCAGATGAATGCGCTCGGCCGAAAGTGCTATCCTAGTGGGGGGCACCTCAGCATCTGTTATGGAGAGCGTACATTGATGCGAGTACCAGCCTCTCTCTGTTGAACAAACAAAAGGGCAACAGGCAAACCAGTACTGGGTACGATTTGACGGCATAAATGATCTACGTAGCAATTAAATAGCAGAAATGCTTTACTATAGTACCCTATGAATGCTCCTCGCGGACTAAACACCGACACAAATCCAGAGCAGAGGCCGACGAATCTGACGAGAACGACCGAACGTCTCAGAGACGTCCAGCTGATCCGCGAGAAATCCTGGCGCAAATCCGCCAGGGGCCGCGAGAAATGGGCTCGTAAAACCGCCAGGAATCAAGCAACACAGATCCTCGGGGATAATATAATAGATATGGTCACAGGAGCCGTCGCCGCCAGAAGCACGAACACGCCACGCGCTGCGCGGACTCAACCAACAACGCGTTTCGGAAACGACGCAGACCCCAGCGAGAAGGAAGAAATAACCACACAGCGAAATCCAAATCGAAGAAGGAGAACAGGTGCATGACGATTCATACCTCCCCCTCTGCAGAGATCCCTCGATTCTCCCCTTCGAGACTTGGCCACTACCCCGCTCCTCCGCCCTGTATGTATGGCGTCTCTCTCCCCCGGCAGCTGCCCCTTTCCTCTCCCCTCTACCTCTAGCTCCCGTCTCCTTTTTGGTTGTCGGGACGCAACGCGATAGCACTAGTAGTACTAGACCACCATGCCAAGGGGGACGACGCAGCGGCCGAAATGATTTGTGCCTGCCCCCCGCCTGCTGCCGAGGGCAGTCAAAGCAACCCACCACCACCACCACAAAAACGCGCTGCGCCCGTCCCCCGTCCCCGCGCTCCTTTACCACACCGACAGGTGGACCGCGTGGTTATATCGGCCCCAGCTGTCAGTGTCAAGGGGCTGTTCCGCGTCGCGTGGTGGCGTCTGGGGACTCGGGATCGATGGATCTATTGGGGTTTGGCTGGCCACACCTTTTGACCGGTCAAATCCGCAGGGCCCGCAGCCTGGACTGGACTGGTCTGCATCGGGGGGGTCACTTGCTACTGCTCACCTGCTTTCCCTCTCTACTCACACTGTCGCGTGGGTCAGCCCTCGCGTGGCCCGCAGGACAGCGGGTGGATGTGACCGCGACGCATGATGGGTGGCGTGTGCAGCCAAGTTTGTTTTTGTTTTTCCCCCTCGATGCGTACATATTTTCCCATCGTTTCACCGCATCAGAGGACCGAAAGATTCGTGTAGGTTTATGGAGGGAATGACCAGGCTACCCCTACTGCTCTTGGTGGGGGTTAGATCTGGTCTGGGTTTTGTTTTTGAACTGGAGCCGGGCAGGTGAACGGTAATGGGGCGGCAGTGAGTGAGAGGAGGACCAGCCAGCAACAGCGGGAGACGAGCTGGGAACATGTGGCTTGGCTGCAGCGGCGGTGACCGCAGGGGCAGGTGTAAAACTGTGCAAGTACGCGTGGTTCCAAATTTCGAAATTCACCGGGCGAATCTTGCATCGACAGCTGACCGGGGTGAGATCATCATGGAAATGCTCGTTCTCCGTTCTTGAATCGAGAAAACCCACCCGAGCAGCCGGATTTAGGTCTCTCAAGATGCCCCTTGTTGAAAGTACCGTGGTAGTAGTACAGATTTTTGAGGAGGGTTATTGTTTCGGCCTTCCCGTTGAGTTTAATCCAGTACTACCAAAGATTTTCTACGCCATGTGAAGTGTAGAGCTAGTAGTAAGAGCATCTCCAACTTGTCGGAGGCCCTCGACAGAAATCCGGCGGGCAAACATTTGGCTCGGAAGTCCGCCAATTTCCAGCCATGATCCTGGCTGTACACCCCCAGTCGGTGAGTTTGGCAAATTTCGGCCAAAATTTTGATACAAATGTCGCGTAAAACATACACGAATAGTCCGGCCACCGTTCGTCGAGTTTCATCGAAATTTTATTAAAGCAAATAGTTCAACAAAGTAATGTCATAATTTAACAAGTTTTTAAACATAAAAACATCTAAAACTAGGTGTTGCTTTTGAGCCTCGTAAAAAATAACGTCATCTTTAGTGCTATTAGTAAATCCATCCCGCTCTTTTCAGTTGACGATCATAGGATCATTCCTATATCTGATATAGCACCGGACATCTTTCGGGATCTGTCTTGCCTTAAAGATCAATATAAGTCACATTTTTTATATGCTATCACTATAAATATCTATAGCCAATCTAGAAAAGAGGTTCAAATCTTAAAGAAGGATTCTAAAGTGATTTCAAAGCTTGCTCGGCTACAAATTATGGACACCGGTGCTCTACTACATCATCATATAGTTGTTGACGCACATGCGGGTCTCGGATCTTCCGATGCATAGCGACAAAGACAGCACACGATGCCAGCACCTAGTGATCAGGCTCTACAAAAGGATCTTGTGTGAAATATGGTTGTGTCGGCTCGCTCTCATCAAGTTCTGGCTCATCCCACTCGCTCTCAATGATCATGTTGTGCAAGATCACACAGGCATTCATCATCTCTCTCATTTGTTCTTCCGACCATGTTGTAACACCCTCGAATCGGCCCTATGCAAGTTTTAGCGCTTCCCGCCAAACCCGCATAGAAACGATTCAAGGACGCCCACCAAGCACTTTCGTGCGGGTGGAGAACAAAATAATATCATTACACAACAGTCCTCGATGGGACCCACAGAACAGATATATATACAACACAACTCCATGAGTCAAGAATACAGATATACAGTACAAAGATCCAAATCACCTTGAAAACGATAGAGCGTCCGTCTACGGACAAGATGCAAATGGGGCTAAGAGCCCTGAAGAATAACCAATGGCACCCATAACCCTGCCCAGGCCAAGCCGGAAGGGTAACCCTGCTAACGACGTCGAGCTCAAACCTGCTAAAACAAAAGGGATGCCGACAAAAGGGCAAAGGAAAAAGAGGAGCGTCAGTACTGAGGCCAGTACACGGCGAAGCTAGAATTCGGCGGCTCTCGCCTACATAGGTATGATGGGCTGAAGCGGCAGCGCAGCGGCACTAAACAACCTATAAAGACTCGATACAACTGGCGGTTATCAGAGAGGGATAATAAATACCTATTCGGATCCAACCTGAAGCTAACACCAAACAAACCTATCCTGGTATTTCCCCCTCGAGACCAAACGAGAAAGTCGGACCAAGGAACTCACACAGTTGGCAATTTTACTCATTCTGTTATAGTTGCAGCAATTACTAATCAAATATAGATAGCAGGAGTCATCCTGATAGCATAAGTAGTGGGCAGTTTTAATCACCATTCCGTTGTAGTTGGAACATTTACTAGTCATATATAATTGTCCTAAGGAATCCCAAAACCCAACAGTTGTTAGCACTTTTATCACATTTCATTGGAGTTGCAATACTTACTAGGCAGGTATAGTATGACACAGAACAACACAGATCCACCAGTTGTTGGCATTTTTAATAATAGTTGCATCTGATTACTAGTCACATATTAAGTCAAATTTATAGCACTACTTTAGTTATGCTTATCTATGATCGAGATACTGTGCTCCAAGTCGTCCATAACCGTGGACACGGCTTTCAGAAAGTTTTACCCTGCAGGGGTGCACAAATAGCAACACACACTCGATCAACCTCGGAAAAACCAACTCAAAACCCAACGAGGAATTCACGACAAAGCGATCACAGGATTTAGAAATATTTCAGGGGGGCACCCCACTAAGCTACCCGCAACGAAGTTAGCCGGCTCCGGAACGGACCCAGGGTTTGCGACGACGGTTGTAAACGACTAGGAACCCGAAAATGTGATTGGGCTTGTCGATACCGCGAAAATGTGGCGCGATCCAAAACAGTACAGGTGCTCCACGCACAATCTTAAATAAAGCGGTAAAGCATGGCATAAGTACAGGATAGTAATAAAGCCCCAAACTACCTGTGGCCCCAAGAAATAGAAATGAATCAAGCTCTGGCTCAGGGGGGTCCATAAGGCCTCCCGGATGTGGATAGTGCGAAAAATCAAGGAACAGGTATCAAGTACTCGGGGTCCTACGGGACACAAGTGGGCGTGGAAGAACCAAATAACATCTATTACCCACTGATGCCTCTGCATTAGTTATATCTAGCATTTTTAATGGTTGTAATTAAAGTCATGATCATCTCCACCAATAAACATCTCCACCATTCCAACAACTGTGGTACTCGACAACACGAGATCGCATCTGAGCAAGCAACTATGACTCGCAGGGCCAGCTATCTACCAAACACAGGTAATAGGAGGTGTCCAAGGCAATATAGAGGCTGCACGGGATATAACTGGTGCACGGAAACTAAAGCATCACGACACGGATAGCAATAGATCAACAGGAGGAAGTAAAGACTATAAATGCAAAATAGGTAGAAGGGGGAGAGATGCTCGCCTAGGAAACACTGCCGACGAGCCATAGCCGGAGAACTTGTCGGTACTCGCATCCACTCATCGGCCTAATCCGCAAAGAAGCAAACACTAGAAGAAACACCGGGTGCAATATTTCATACCACGGCAGAAGATCCGGCATGCTTATGATATGATGCAGATGCGGTGCAATTAGGCAATATTAAGCGGAACCGGGGTCCCGACAATTAATTACACGGTTCAAGTTATTTAGAATCCCCGCAATTTAAATGTTGTATTAACAAGGCGAAACAGGGCATCGGTTCGCTACACAAATTTAAATGGAGTCCGGAATAAGACACAGATATCCCGCATATATACTCCATATTTAATCATGCGGTGAATCGGCATAAGGCCCCCAAACCACAGACAGGTATGCATGCATGAACAATTAAATATGCGACAGTTGATAGTGTCATATTATAAAAATAGGGGTCTCGGAAAAGGGGATCACACATCGGGATTCGGCAGATCTTGGGGTTCGATGTGGTTCGGGGTCCGGTCTCAGGGTTTGACGGGATCGGTCTCGAACAACGGGAGGAGAGCTTGGCATTCCGGGAATAAGGCCTTGGGGTCTTCTAGGATGGAGAACTTGACTCCCGTGTAGAAGAGCTTCGGGTCCTGTGTCGAAGATCATGACGTGGTCTTGGAGTGGCATCGGGTGCGGTTCTCCGGGATCGGTCTTCGAATTCCAGGGTCTTGTCGTCCGTGAAGGGGACCTTGGCCTTCCGCGGTCTTCGGTTCTAAAAGGCTCTTTCGAAGATCTGGGACAACAGAGTGCAGGCAGCTAATAGCATCACCGTCTAACAGCACCAGGAAACATAGATGGGCTTGTCCGCACATACACGTGCTAGAGGAAACAGAGGTAGCAGATGGATTCACTACAACCTGCACGGTGGCACTTCTACCACGGCACTGCCGCGCACAGACGGAAGATCACGGAGGTTGCGGGGAGGCGGCGACACAGCGAGCGGGTGCACGGATGGCTCGTGGCCGGACGCAGAGGGCGCAACGGGCCTGTAGGGTGACAGAGGAGGGCTACGGTGGCCCGGCCGAGCTGCACCGACTCGATGAGGAGGACCCGGCGGCAGAGACTGGGTGATGCAGGGGCGACGGCCGGAGGCGAGAGGGAGGCTGTCAGAGGAAGGCGGCCGGAGGAGTTCCGCAGCGGGACGGCCGTCTGCGGCGAGTACGGGGGCCGCGGCGGCGCGGTGGGCGAGCTCGGGGCCGGCGGCGGCGATGCGACGCAGAGCCGAGGCGACGGCACGCGCTCGTGGCGAGGGAGGAAGGTCGCCAGAGAGGAAGGTGGCCTCGTGCGAACGGAGGTGGTGCGGAAGGAGGCGGGGGTGGCCGGCGACGAGGTTGGCCGGCGAGAACGGCGCGCAGCCGGGAGCTCCGTGAGGCGGCGAGAAGGACGGCCATAGAAGGAGGCGGCCGAGGTGGGCTCCTGACAGCGGCGAGGCGCGCCGGGGCGGCCGCGGGGCAAGGCGACGGCGGTGCGGGGCTCTGCGGGGCGGGCCTCGCGCGGACGGCGGTGTCCTGATGGGGAGGAGAGGAGCGAGAGGAGAGAGGGAGCGTCGGTGGTGGTCACGTTGGGATCGGGGCGGTGGTAGGTGGGGAGTGGGGGCGGGCTGGGGTTGCGTGTCTGCGCGGGGTGTGCGTGCGTGGGGGTGTGGGCAGGTGTTGCGCGCGTACGCGGGTGGGGCCAGGCGGGCGGTGCGGTTAGGTGGCGGCTTGATCGGGCAGGGCGAGCAGGAGCGGGAAAATGAGGTGGCCCGGGGAAGAGAGAGAGAGGAAGAGAGAGAGAGAGAGAGAGAGAGAGAGAGAGAGAGAGAGAGAGAGAGAGAGAGAGAGAGAGAGAGAGAGAGAGAGAGAGAGAGGGCGGCGGTGAGGTGGCCAGGGGAATGAGGTGGCAGATGGTGGCTGGGTGGATGGAGGGAGGAGAGGTGAGGTGGCGTGCACCGATTAGGTGGGTGAGGTGGAGGGGGGCTGGGTAGACTAGGATTGGGTAGAAAAAGGGTTTGGTGGTTCTGGTTTTTGTACTGGGGGTGGCCGGCTGGGTCGGATCGGCCCGATTCGGCTGCCCCCTAAAAATAAAATAAATGTTTTATTATTTAAAACGGGACTTTTGAAATCCGTTGGTAGACGAAACAAAATAATCCGGAGACTCGGGTTTGTAGTTTGAATAAAAGACGGGGCGTTTAGAAAATAAAACCAGACTTTCCGAAATATAGTTTTAGACAAAACCATGCAAGATGATGACGATGCTCAAATGCAATGTGGCATGATGACATGAGCATGCGATCATGACGATGCAATGCACAAAAACAACGCGATTTTCTAGTAGTGGTTTTAGCGGGATGCCACACATGTCAGGGCGAGGAACCGTACAATTACAAATCAAGCTTGAACCACACCAAAGGCACGCTCGACATCCTTCCTGCAAGCTTCTTGTTCCTTGGCAGAGTTGGAATACTTGTCGATAAGAGGGCTTGGGATAGTCTTCACATATTAACCCTCTTGGATCGATGCCATCTGCCAGGTACTATTCCTTGTTGTAGTGGGGGTCATTTATCACATAGTCCACCGGAAGAGCATGACCCTCAACAAGCTTGGAAAAGACTGGCGGGCACTAAGGTACATTGATGTCATCATTGGATCCTACCATACCAAAGAAGGTGTGTCAAATCTAGAGACCGAAAGCTTTTATGAAAACTGATTTCGTTGGTGATATAGTCATTCACTTGTCGATCTTAAGATCAAGTTGATGGACGCTGCAACCCAGTACCGTATCCGTCCTCTGGCACACGTCCGGCTCCTAACAACCTCCATGCCTCCACTCTAGTAGAGCAGCGGAAGGAGTAGATAAATCTTACTCTGAGAATGCAACAGAACATGTACCTCGCTAATCAGGGCCATGGAGAAATGCTAGAGTGGGAAGATAACCTTCACAAGGAGGTGGTGCATCTAGAGAGGAGGGAGGAGGGCTCCATTTATGGGGGCTACCCATGAGGCTTGTCGTCGGCCATGGGTGTGCCCCCACGTCTTCCCTCATTCATGTGAGTGGGCATCCCACTCACATAAACACATCTTCCACTCACATGCATTTATTACCCATTAGCATAAATATATTTATCTCTTTAAATAAAACTATTTTATTTATTTTATTCAAAATTTGTTAATTATTTTAATTAACAAATATTTGCATAAAACCTCTTGCATTGTTTTAATATCACACATGAAACTATTTTTTACCAATTTGACCCGAAACACTTCTAATGATCATCGAAACAATTTCAGCTCTAACGAAATTATTCTCGGATATGTTTTATCTACCACTTAGTGTCGAAGTACCTTAAGTGTGTCACCCTACGGTTCACGAATTATGCATACATGATAGAGACATCTCTCTTATCAATAATTAGAAGCGGGACCTAGAGATCCGTATAGACTCCTGCACATTCAATGATAACTCTTGTGATCGTGTGAACTATCAACGTTGTATCCAATTCCTTTTGTATCGTGATACTTTACTTGTCCGAGATCCGATCACAGGTATCAACCATACCCTAGTTCGATCTCGTTTCCAACAAGTACTCTTTACTCGTTCTGTGATACAACATCCTTGTGACCTGGTCACGTGCTTACATGCAGTGTTGATGTGATATCACAGAGAGGGTTCAGAACATATCTCTCCCTTATTAGGATGGACAAATCCCAATCTTGATCCATGAGTCTCTATATAACACTTTTGGAATATCTAAACCCACCTTTATAGTCACCTTGTTACGATGTGACATTTGATGTTATCAAGACACTCTTCCAGTGCTAGTGATTGACATGATCTCATGGTCTAAGGATTAGAAATACTTCATATGTGTTTGTTGTAGTAATGTAAACTTAACAACTAGATCGTATTACTAAATATACTATAGGTGTATGTTCATCATATCATTCTTCTAGTGGTATGATCCCGTTACTAACAATATCCAATGTTCATGATCAGGAAACCTTGATCAACAAGCTAGTATATATGAAACGCATTACTAGGAACTTTGATTTGTTTATTAAACACACATATATTAACGTTTCCTATTAATAAAATTATAGCATGAGAAATAAACATCAACCGTAAACTCGAAACAAGATAATAATATTTTATTATTGCCTCTCGGGCATATTCTTTTCAGTGTACTGCTTGTACTAGAGTCAATAATCTTGATTACATTGTGATGAATCTAACACCCATTGAGTTCTAGTGATGATCATGTTTTTCCAAAGGGATAATTTTAGTCAACAGATTTGCCACATTCAAATTTGTGTGTACTTTGCAAATCTTTACATCTCCATCCTTGACATGTTCAAGGATGGAGTGAAATCGGCGCTTGATATGCTTGGAATTCTTGTGAGACCTTGGCTCCTTTGCAATTGCTATGTCTCCATTATTGTCACAATAGATGACCAACCACACCAAGTTCAGTTATGAACTCCTTCATCCAAACCGCTTCCTGCGTCATTTCCGAAGGAGCAATATGTCCCACCTCTATCGATGATCCCACCACCACATGTTGCTTGGAACTCCTCCAACTTACTGTTGCTCCATTCATGAGAAATACGTATATATATTGTGACTTAGAGTCATCTAGATCAATGTCAAAGCTAGCATCAATGTAACACTTTGCGATGAGCTCTTCTTCACATCCATATACGAGAAACATTTCTTTAGTTCTTCTCAAATACTTAAAACTATTCTTGACCGCTATCTAGTGTTCGGAACCTGGATCAGACTGGTACATGCTAGTCAAAGTAATAGCATGTGCCACATCCGGTCTTATACATAGCATGGAATACATGATATATCCTATGGCTCAGGCATAGGGAATATTATTCATTATTTCTCTATCTTCTGTCGTGTCTAGACTTTGAGTCTTACTTAATGTATTTCCTTACAACATAGGTCAGAACTCTTTCTTACTTCCGTCCATTTTTAACTTCTTTAAAATCTTGTCAAGGTATGTAATTTAGAATAGCCCAATCAAATGTGTTGATCTATATAGATTTTGATGCCAAGAATATATATTGCTACACCAAGATCCTTCACTAAGAAACTACTGTTCAAATAATCATTTACACTCTTCAAGAGTTCTATATCATTTCCAATCAACAATATGTCATCCACATATAAAAATTAGAAATGCTATAGAGTTCCCACTCACTTTCTTGTATATACAAATTTCTCGATAAGTTTGAACAAATCCAAACCCTCTAATGACTTTATCAAAATGGAGATTCCAACACCGGGATGTTTGCTTCAGTCCATAAATGGATCGCTGAAGTTTGCATACCTTGTTAGCATCCTTAGGATCAATAAAACCTTTAGGTTGTACCATGTACAACTCTTCCTCGATGTTTCCATTAAGGAACGTGGTTTTCACATCCATCTTCCAACTTTCATAGTCAGAATATGCAGCAATTGCTAACATAATCCTAACTGACTTTAACATCACTACGGAGAGAAAGTCTCATCGTAGTCAACTCCTTGAATTTGTTGGTAACCTTTTGCGACAAGTTGAGTTTTATAAATTGTCACATTACCGTCAGTGTCAGTTTTCTCCTTAAAGATCCATTTATTCTCAACGGCCTTACGGTCATGAGGTAGGTCCACCAAGGTACAAACTTGGTTTTCTTACATGGATCCTATTTAGGATTGCATGGCTTATAGCCATTTGTTGGAATATGGACTTTCCATCACTTCCTCATAGGTTGCAGGGTCATCATTTCCATCTACCATGAAATACATAACTGGATTACCGTACCGAAAGTGCATGTGTGCTCCCATTTGTGGTTTTGGTAATTAATGACAATCTTGATGGACTTATGTGTGCATTGAGCTTTACTTGTAGGCTTTGTCCACAGGCAATGCTTGAACCATATGTTGGCTTCAAGGTTGGGAGAAGAAGAAAGTAAAGAAGATCAAGTGATGACCAAGGTGTTCAAGGAGAGATCCAAAGGTTGGCCATGTGAGAGTTGAGCCTATGGCAAGTGTGTATTGAATAATAAAGTTGGAGTGATATCTCATGTGTACCTTCAAGACACCAACATAATGAAGAAAGAAGAAATGATGTGCAAGTTCAAGATGAGCCATCTCAAAGATATCATTTGCTTGAAGCTTGCCATCCTATGATGATCATGGATATGGGAATATGATATGCCCAAAAGAGAAGATCTACCATAGTGGAGTATGGGGAGCAATTTGCAAGTCTTCACCAAGCTAGCTCAATCAAGAAAGGTGTTCCATATTGAGGGGTAGAAGATTGTCATCATCAAGCTCAAGTGGAATATTTGCAAGGCAATGGTATGTTCTTGATAGGGTTTCCTTCTTACGGGTCTCGTGGTGTTAGTTGGAGAGACCGGTTTATAGGATAGATAACCGTACTATTAAGAGGGGCTCTCGAGTGAGTAACTTGATCATATCCTTCGGAGAGAGCTCAAACCTTTACATACTTGGCATCATCTTTATTGGTTGTTATTTGGATCTTATCCATGTGAGGTTATAGAGCTTGTGGTAATATTCATAACAAGCTATAGTTTATCGAAAACGGATTTCATATGCATTCTCTATTGCGTTTTCGATATTGGAGGTTTTATCGGTTTGTCTTTTAGAGATAGGTAAAACCTTCTGAAAGGGCATGTATGCCCCCATGTGTGGTTTTGGTAATTAATTACAATCCCTATGGACTAATGTGCAAATTGAGTTTCACTTGTAGGTTTGTCCATTAGCATCGCTTGAAACCATGACCATATGTTGGTTTCAAGGATGAAAAAGAAGAAGCATCGTCCAAGGGCTTTGCGCCTATTGGAATCAAGTAGTAGTAGAAGAAGAAGAATAATAATAAGAAGAAGATCAAGTTTGTCTTGAAGAAGAAGATGGAGTTCCACATGGATATCTTCAAGACATCATCAAGAATTGAAGTGCAAGCTCAAGATGTGTCATCTCTAGAAGATCTCATGCTTGAAGCTTGCCATCCTCGGTAATCATGGATTGATGAAGACTAGTTCGAAGAAGAGGCTTCCCCATGGAGTATGGGGGAGCATTTCTCAAGACTTCATCAAGCAAGTGCAAGAAAGAGTAATCAAGAAAGGTGTTCCATCTTGAAGGCGACAAGATCGTCTACATCATGCTCAAGTGGGATGCTCAAGGCAAAGGTTTGATCTTGATAGGGTTTCTATTTTACCGGTCTCTCGTAGTGTTGGGAGACCGGGTTTAGGATAGATAGCCGTACTATCAAGAGGGGCTCTCGAGTGGGTGACTCGTTCGTATCTTTCGGAGAGAGCTCAAACCTTTGCACACATAGCATCATCTTTCTTGGTTTTTGTTTGGTTCTTATCCATGTGAGGATCTAGATCTTGTGGTTATCTTCATAACAAGCTCTAGTTTATCAAAAACGGATTTCCCTTGCATATCTTATTGCGTTTTTGATCTTGCGGGTTTTCCGGCTCCACACCTTGGGAGGTATCTCACATATATATATATGGTATTTTTCCCTTGGATTATACACGTCGTTATCTTTCCAACAAAATTGGTTTCATCTTGTTTGGAGTTCGGATGCAAAAGTTGTGGCAGTTCTGGTTCAGGAGTTTTTGCCTGGCCGGTAGTTCCGGCGAGCCACCGGTAGTACCGTTAGGGCAGTTTGCCGCCGGTAGTACCGGTGTTAATTCCAACCCAACTTCTGGTCAACCCATTTTTGGTTTAGTACTCTCTCTGCCTGGTTAGTGCTATTTGACGGAACTTGGATCGGATTTTCAGGCGGTAGTACCGCTAGGACATTCTTGACACCGGTAGTTCCGGCGAAGCGGCGGTAGTACCGGCCGGGCTCGCGTTTTTGTTCTTTCTCTCGCTGTTTTCTGACCATTGGCTGGGTGCCACCGGTAGTACCGGCCACCCACCGGTACTACCGGCCGTGCGCGAATCTGTGAGTAACAGGCAGATCGAGGAGCCCTTTAAAAAGAGCTCTCCTTTCCCCTTCGGCCCTAACGCTTGCTCTTTCTTGGTTTTTGGCTTTCTCTCTCCTACATTGTTGACCTTGAAGAGCTTGCCCTCTCCCCTTCCCCCTCCTATGATTCTTGCATCTTTTTGAGGGTTTTGAGAGAGGAGATCTAGATCCACAAGCCCCACCAAACCAAATCCCTTCTTTGTGAAGGAATCCTTGGGATCTAGATCTTGGAGAGTTTTGTGTTCTCATCTTGTGTTATTCCTCCCTTATTCCCCCAATAGTCTTTGTAGCTTTGGTGGAATTTGAGAGTGAAGGACTTGCCTCTTGCATTTGGTGCATAGGTTTGAGTTCTCCTCAGAGATTCGGCGAGTTCAAGCCCTTGGGCTTGTTTCTCTTGGGTTCTTGGAACCCTAGACGGTTGTGTGGTTGGATTGTTGACCTTTTGTGGTCTTGTAGCCTTTTGTGGCCTTGTTGCCTTTTGTGGCTTTGTAGCCTTTGTGGCATTGTTGTTGGGAGCCTGCAATTGAGTTATGGAGATTGCCTCAATCTTGTACGGGTTCGGTGACCGCCCTCAAGTGTCCCATAGTGAAACGTGAGTATGCCTCTGTGGCAAGCTCACGGGAGAATAGGGTGAGCCTTTTGTGGCATCGGTAGGTTGTGTGCCTTCGCATCTTGGGGTGAGGCCTTGTGTGGCGTTGGGTGAGCATCGAGCCACCACACCTCGAGGTGAGCCACTTGTGGCGTTCGAAGTACATTGCGCCCCCGCACCTTTCCAACGAAGACGTAGCTTCTTTGGAAGTGAACTTCGGGAAACAAATCATCGTGTCTGCGTCCATCGGTTATCTCTCAACTAAGCCTTTTACTTATGCAATTTACATTGTGCCTTCATGCTTGAAGTATTATATCTTGCTATCACCTTGTTGCTTGTCTTGCTTAGCATAGGTTGTTGGTGCACTTAGTGAACCTAGTGGATATAGGTTTTGGCTTGATAAATTAATCGTTAAGTTTTATTCTGCATTTATTAGAGCCTAAACCGTAATAATTTTAAAATGCCTATTCACCCCCCTCTAGGCGACGTCCATTTCCCTTTCACCTTCCATTATTTGGTTCTTACTCATGTGAAGTTTTAGATATTGTTTTAATCTTCATAACAAGCTCTAGTTCATCGAAACCGGATTTCATATGCATTCTCTATTGCGTTTTCGATGTTGGAGGTTTTACCGATTCGTCTTTTTGAGAGAGGTAAAACCTTTCGTCATTTGGTTCTATCCTTCCTTGCTGCACTATGAAGGTTTTCTGCATTATCTTGTAGAGCTTATTGTCCTCTTTAAAACGAGCCCAAGATCATCAAAATCGGAGTCCGGATGCAAAAGTTATGGTTGTTTTCGTATTGGTGTTTCTACCAGTTTTTCTAAGACCGGAGATTCCGGACTAAATCTCCGGTCTATCTCCGGACCATGTACTGATTACCCTCTAGTTGTCCCCATTTGGCCTAGGTACACCGGAGACTCCGGTCCCAGTCCAGAGACTACGGACCAGGCGATTCCTGGACCTAATAGTTGGATTTCTAGGGACCTATTTAAGGGGCCCTTCTTCCCCAATGGTTCCCTAACCTTCCCCGCAAGTTTTCCCCTCCATTATTGACCTTCTTGAGCTTGTTATCCCTCAATCCCTCCTATGATTCTTGCATATTCTTGAGGGATTTGAAAGAGGGGATCTAGATCTACAATCCCACCAATCAATCTCTCCTCTAAGTGAGGGGAACATCTTAGGATCTAGATCTTGGAGTCTTTTGTGGATTTCCTCCGTTGTTCTTCCTCTCTTATTTCCCCATAAGATTTTGTAGCTTTCGTGTAATTTGGGAGAGAAGAACTTGATCACTTCTTATGTTCTTGGCATTGCATTTGGTGCATCGGTTTGAGTTCTCTGTGAGGATTCGATTGGGTGAAAGGTGAGAAGCTTTTTACTCTTGGGTTCTTGGAACCCTAGACAGTTGGGTTGTATTGCAGGTTTGTGGATTACTTGGGGCCTCCAATTAAGTTGTGGAGCTTTCCCCCAAGCTTGTTTGTTGGGAGCCTCCAATTGAGTTATGGAGAAGTGCCCCAATCTTGTGAGAGGTTTCGGATTGCCACCGACAAGTGCACTGGTAGTGGAAGTGTGGATCGATCCCGTTGGGGTGAGATTCACATGAGAACAAGGGAGGCCTTTTGTGGCATTGGTGGTTTGATACCACCCTCTCTCCAAATGAGACGTACTCCATTGTTAGGAGGAACTCGGTAAAACATCATCGTCTCCGCGTTCCTCGGTTATCTCTATACCCGAGCTTTTACTTATGCACATTACTTTGTGATAGCCTTCATGCTTGAAGTCTATATCTTGCTATCACATAGTTGCTTGTCTTGCATAGCATAAGTTGTTGGTGCACATAGGTGAACCATAGTATATATAGGTTCTATGCTTGACATAGTAAACGCTAGTTTTATTCCGCCTTTGTTAAGCCCATCTCGTAAAAGTTTTAAACCGCCTATTCACCCCCCTCTAGGCGATATCCTTGTCCTTTCAATTGGTATCAGAGACCGGTCTCTCATTTTAGGCTTCACCGCCTTGAGAGTAAAGATGTCAGCTAGGGGATTATTGGATCCGCAGCATAGAAAAAAAATTCCTACGATGTGAACTATACGCCAAGATCTATCTACTAGATACAGAGCAACGTGTGGATATACATCCATTGAGAACTTACCCTCGAAGACAACGAGTTTTGTTAACGAGTAGGAACTCGTGGATGATGTAGTCGTACACTTGCCGATCTCAAGATCGTGATGAAGTCCAGCAGGTTCGGCTCTAGCACGTCGATCAGATCCAGCTCTAGCAAGTCTAGCACCACCAAGTCCAGCACCACAAAGCAGCGGTGCATCCGTGATCGCACACACGTCCGATACCCCGACAACCTCCGTCCTTCGCTCTAGCAAAGCAGCGGAAGCAGCAACTCCTTTCCAGATAAAGCCACCGGGAACATGTATCTCGCTAATCCGAGACCATGGGGGAATAATACTAGAGGGGGAGAGAGATCCTTCACGAGGAGGTGTGAGGAAGAAGGGGAGTGAGGGGGGCCTTTTATAGGAGGAGGGGGTACCCCTCCCCATGGCCGGCACCCCATGGGGGGGGTGACTCCTCACCTCCCCCATTCATGTGGTGGTAACCCCTCCACATTAAAATGCCCCTTCACATTCTCTTTTAAAGTCTCCACTTTAAATGCATTAAATTTCTCCAAATTTAATGCTCTCTTATTTAATAAAACTCTTTTATTATTTTTATTCAGAATTTTGTTAATTACTTTAATTAACAAACATTCACATAAAAACCCCTGCAACATTTCAATATTACATGCAGAACCAATTTCAGCAATTTCACCTGAAACAATTTCGGTGTCTATTGAAATAATTCCAGCGCTTTCTTAAATCTTTATCTGAAACATATTTGATCCAAATGGTGTCGGTATCCCTTAAGTGTGTCACCCTACGGTTCGTGAATAATGCAGACATGATCGAGACCCCTCTCAGATCAATAATCAGAAGCGGGACCTGGAGATCCATACTGACTCCTACACATTCAACGATGACTTTTGTGATCGTGAGAACCTTTAACGCTAGTAACTAAATCCCTTTGTCTCGCGATATATTACATGTCCGAGATTCGATCATCGGTATCACCATACCTAGTTTGGTCTCGTTGCCGACATGCACTCTTTTCTCGTTCCCGTGATATAACATTCTAGTGATCACATCACTTGCTTGCAAGCTATCTTAATGTGATATCACCGAGAGGGCCTAGAGTATATCTATCCGTCATCGGGATGGACAGATCCCACTCTTGATCCATGAGCCTCAACATAACACATTTGTAGCACTGAACCCACCTTTATAGTCACCCTGTTACGGTGTGACGTTTGATGTTATCAAGATACTCTTCCGGTGTCAGCAATTAACATGATCTCATGGTCTAAGGACTAAGATTACTTCGTATGATGTTATAGCAATATAAACATAATGACTTTGATCGTAATGCTATACTTCGGATGAATGTTCATCACATCATTCAACTAATGTTGTGACCTCGTTATTAACAATATCCAATGTCCATGATCAGGAAACCTTGATCATCTTGTTAATCAACGAGCTAGTTTATATGAGAGGCATAACTAGGAACCCTTTTTGTTTATTAAACACACATGTATTTACGTTTCCGATCAATACAATTATAGCATGCAAAATAAACATTTATCATAAACATAGAATAAGATAATAACCACTTTATTATTGCCTCTCGGGCATATTCCCTTCAGTCTCCCACTTGCATATACGCTATTGCTAGTGGTTAACATAATCTCCGGATCTGACAGTTTCAGGTCCGTGTGTATTTGCATGTCTTTGCGTCTCTACGCATCACTCATTCTCAAATGAGATGGCATTGTATAAATTTGGTCCTTTGGTGAGACCTTTAATTCGTTCGGCTTAAATTATGTTGATATTATTGTCACACAATATACCTTCATAGTATTAGCCCACTTTGAACCACACCTAGTTTGATAACAAACTACTTAACACAAATGCCCTCCTTTGCTGCTACTATAGCAGTTATATACTTAGCCTTTTGTTGTAGTATCCGTCACAATGTCTCAACTTTGGAAATCATCCAAATCCATCATGGAACATCCTTTCCATTACATTGTGCCACCCATAGTCTAAATTGAGATAAATTTAATTTGTATCTTGTGACAAAAAATAGTATCAATGTAACACTTTACAATGAACTACCTTTAACTATTTGTCACTTATACATGATATATTCTTAGTTCTTCCAAAGCTCATAAGAATATCTTTACTATCGTCCAATGATCATCTTATGAATCATTTTGGTATGTGCTCATAACATTTAGAGCATAGGACATTTTGGATATATACATATCATGGTATAATCGATCAAAATCTTCATGTGATTTTACTCATCAAGTGTTGAAACACTTGAATTTTGATACAATCCTTTCCATGCAGCAAGAACTTTTCTTGTTGTTTCCATATTGAACCCTTTCAATATCTCATATATGTATGTCTGGCACAACCATATTAGCGCCTTAATCTGTCCATATAGATATTGATGCCAAATATTCTGGGTTTGCCCAAGTCTTTCATCGAAATCTTATTTTAATGAAATTCTTAACTTGTGTCAATACAAGATACATCATTTCCAATCAACAATATGTCATCTACATAATGTATTAGAAATATGTCTCAACGCTCCCACTTAATTTCTTGCAAATGCAAGCATCTTCATCATCTCCGATAAATTTAAACTCTTTTAACAGTTTCATCATGGTGAAGATTCCAACTCCGCTATGCTTACTTCAACTATTGAAGTTTGCATGCCCTTTTAGCACCCTTTGAATTAACAAAACCATTCGGACCATGTCATGTACACGTCCTAGGTAACCGTTCTATTAGAAGAACCTTGTTTTGTTTATTCAACTACCATACATCAAATTATATGTAGTGGTTGCTACATTAATCCGTCAAGACTAAATATCGCTATGAAAGATCAAATCTTGTCATAGTCAACTCCTTGAACATTGTCGTAAACTTATTTCCGACATGTCGACTATTTCATAGATGTTAAACATCCATGTCTATTTCTTTATAGATCCAAATACGACCGATAGGCTTCACGCCTTTCCAGAGGGTCTTCCAAGTTCAGAAACTTGATTTCTCGTGTATGGATACTATCACGGATTCTATGACTTCTAGTCATTTTATGGAGTCAGGGCCCATCATCGCTTCTTTGCATGTAGTCAGTTCATCATTGTCAAAACAATAACGACTTGCTTATCAAATCACACTATTTGATTCTTACCGACCCACACGGTTCAATAGGAACTCTAATCTCCGAGATCATAACCTTTGTAATCACGGGAGCCATGAGCAATGTGGCCGCCACTGGGACACTCTCCGGTGCTGCGCTACTTAGAACATATAGCTAAAGTTCAACAACCTTATCAAAGTTCTATTGTCCTCCCACTTAACTTTTCACGAAAAATTCCTTCTCGAGAAACTTGACGTTCCAAGTAACAAACTCTTTTGTCCTCGGTGTTATGGAGAAATTCCCAACAAATTCTTTGGGATAACCTACAAAGACGTGCTTATCCGACTTTGGTTGTAAACATTTTACTTATGCATATCATACCAACATTTAAGAAAAGACAATTCGGGTTTTATTCCAAACCATAACTTATATGGTGTCATTTCAACGGATCACGATGGTGCTCTTTTTAGTGTAAAAGCGGTAGTCTCTAAAGCTTCAATCCTTAAAACATAATGGCAGTTTTATAAATGAAACCTTTGATCTTACCATGTCAAACAAGGTTTGATTTGATCTCTCGAACATACCATACTCCTGTGGTTTATCGAGGAATGCAAATTCATGGAACAATTCCTGAAATCTTAGGTGTTTTGCTAAACCTATAACTCAAATATCTTCCTTTATGATCAAATCATAAACTCTTTTATTTTCTTGTTACAATGATTTTTCGCTTCATCTTGAAAGTCTTTGAACAATTTTCAAATGTTTCATACTTCTTCCTTATTAAGTAAATATATAGATATATTCACTTATATTTTTAGAGAAAGCATATGAAGCAAAAAGATCCATCGCATATGGCTACATATAACGGACTATATACATCAATATGTATAATATCCAATAAGTTAGTCATCTGTTCCTCTTTGGCCTATGAACGGAGTTTCAATTCTCTCGAGGAAAGTTTCACAAGCGTCAATTGATCAAAATCAAACGACTCCAAAAATCCATCAACATGGAGTTTCTTCATGTTTTCTTTCCAATATCTTCTATATCTAAATAGGAGTCCCCCACTAAGTGATTTATCTCAACATGCAAGGTTCCCACGTCATCCACATCAGTTTCAGTCTAGGTGTATGCCAGGTCATCCCCGTCATGTTTATTCACCGCATGGCCTCGTCGGTTTTTCTTTTTGTTTTATTCTAGAGTTTATTTATGTCACGACGGAGCGTTCTCTGCACCTTCCTTATCTTCTCCTTCCCATCTGTTCCTCTTCATCTCCCCCATTAAATTATTCTAGGAGTACAAGAAACCGACGCAATTTATTCCATGCCTCTTCTTTTGTAGGAGGAGTAACGATGGAATTCATCTCTCTCCCCTTTAAGTAATGGAGTTCCTCCTTTTCCTTCGTCTCCAACACAGCTTGGTGTTCGTATGGCTACTCTAGATCCGGCAGTTCTCATCATCAAAAATTCAACGTGATTTGAATTCACCATCATTGGGTTGGGTCGCATGAGAGAAATCTGGAACAATCCGCTCGATGTGCCGCCGCTAGCTGCTGCCTACTCAGCGTTCTGCATCCTCTAACGGGTACAACCTCCTCGCTAATCTGCTACTATCGCTTCCCTATCTTAATTTGTTCATGTACCAGGTTCAAAGGTGTTTGGATTTAATTGGAGGAAGCAATCAATTTTGGTGTTTGGATTTAATTGGAGGAAGCAATCAATTTTTTCCTTCTGTGTCTATTTGACTAGAAAATTGAAGAGCACTGACCTTTTTGCTGCAACAAATTTAAGCTGCAAGATACGTGGTTGTTCATGTTCTTGCAAAGTGCAAACCGGACAGTGGATGATGATAGTAGTTTCTAGACTGATGCCTCAACCAGACCTCTCGCCCATATTGATCTGCCAGCGTTAATTTTTAGGCATATTTGATGTATATATTATTCAGGTAAATAAATTTTCGTGGTATTCTACTGCCATTTGTCTGTTGTTTGCAATGCCATTTGTCTGTTGTTTGCAAGTAGACCATCACTACAAAATTACCATGTACTATTTTCTCCACATTTTCCTTTAAATGTCTTTGTCGTATGTGGCTGGAGCATAGCATCGCTGGCTTCTTTTTGTCTGATTATAGGAATGATATGACACAGATTGAGTTGTTTGTAGACAAGCATCACTTACAGGGATAGTTAGTTATAAAAAAATACATGGATGGTTAATTGACTGGAAATATCAGGTACCGATCTCATAATTTTTTAATCGATTGTGTCCTGCAGTAGTGCTAGCTGGAGCTAGGTTATGCATGGAAACACTACTCGTTGTCTTCTTCTTACATTAAACATGTGCATAGCTATATCATGATTTGTGCACAAAGAATATTTGGTATGTTAACGTGTATTCATCGTGATATCGAGTTCATCATAATTTAATCTCAGGTATACCTTTGCCTGATCTGATAACTTGAGATTATAGAAGAACTGATGTTCTTGGGTAGGTGAGGTTACGAAGAAGTGTCCATTTGAAGAACTATTGTATTTTACGTGAGAAAAAATGATATATTTGATGGACACGGATAGATGTAGGCTGACATACAGAAGGTGTGTTCTCCTTTTCAGTCTCTTGAATTCTCCACGTGATCAACATCAAAATTATATCTGCCATAATGTTCAATCAATTCCAAACTACTATGTTAGGGCATCATTCATATTCATATGTTGTTCGATTCAAATAAGAAATTCACTATTTCCTTGCTTTGGCATTGTGAAAAAATAAAACAAAAAGCTAGTCTTCATTTTAGTCAATGAAAATTGCAAGTTTCTTCGAGGGACCGCAAAAAGTATGAACTATGTATTCCAGCTATTTTTCTTCGTCCCTTGAAGAAAAATAGCCGGAATACATAGTTCATACGTTTTGGGCTTAGTATATGTTATGTCTTAATGCCAACCAGCAGACAACAATATGATTATGGGATTGTCCATGTTCGATGTTGAGCTCTCGACATTTCCTTTTCTTTATCATCTAACCTATTTTTATCTGGCTGCAATTTTGATTATTAAAGTTGACACTCTTAGATAATTAATACATAGTCATGCAAATACAATAGGCTTGAATGTTTCTACTATATACTATCTCATGCTCAGAAGATCGTATTCCACACCAAGTGGATAAATTGTCTTGCCTGGATTTTTCAAAGCAGATTTGGCATTCTATTCCTTATATCTTAAATTTCACCTAAGAATCCCGCTGCAACGCGCGGGATATGATCTAGTAATTTAAACAGCGATGTCACTTCATAAGTGATCTTTCAATCATTTGTCTTGCGACATTTTAGCAATAGTGTTTATGGATGTGATTTCTCCCAGTAGACTTGTAAAAGTTCATCCATCCTTTATGGAATACAGTAATTATTTGAACAACCATTGTTCTCATAATACCGGAACAAAATAACAATTATTTAAACAAATCTTGAAGGCTAGGTTTGATGACAACGAAAAAACACAATAACACTTTATTTGTTTTTGATGAACATCATCACTTGTTCTCTTGCTAGTTACTTAGGCCATTGCAGTTCATGAATTGCGTTGTCCTGTATGACACTTCATACCAACCAATTCGGTATCCAATACCGGTATCCAATACCTAAGAACCACATTGTTTAACAAGCAAGGAATACAACCATAACATGTATATCTTCTATATACCTAAGTTGGACATCTCCAACCTTTTCTTTTCTGCCAAATATTTTATAGATTCTCTTTCAATAATTCCTTTTCTTTTGAAAGAATCTATCAACATCAATAGTGGTGTCATTCACATGACACATAGTACAAAGCGTATATAGTCAAATACTAATACCTTTGGACTTGCACTTTGAAGTGAATCACCATCATCAAATGTTTGGTGTTCTTTCAAAAATACATTCTTTAGTAATCTTTTAGTGTAGTAAACATTTTACTTACATCTTCTATTCACCCTTATCATGACAACTTTCATGATCAAGCTACTATAGCCTATAAGGAAGAATCGCGAGTATAATGTTAGTTCCCAAAACCTTTTTTGGGAGATTCGGATGCTTAGCATCTCCATCCTTCACAAATTCTCATACAATATGAGAACATGTATTTTGCTAAATTATACTCTATCATAATGCAACCAAAAACATTGTTTCAGATATCACAACATCTTTCACACATGATGGTTTCTGAAACAATTTTCAGCTCCTAGATAACCTCGATATTAAAACAACTTTTGAATATCAAGAATCATGGAGGCAAAACATGATACTTTAGATACTAACATTGGAATTCTTACTCTTGAGTTAATACTACTTATTAAACTTCATGGAGTAAATAGAGTTTGCTGAAAGTTTGCAATAGGACTTATAAACTTTAAATTGACATTCAAAAATAATACGATACCAGTTCGTAAAGTAAATATCCAGAATTCTATAGTTCTATTATCTCAATTAAAACTAAGCATAAGGTAGTGAACAGACGCCAATGACTACAACAAATTATGCAAATTCACTTTGATTTAGTTTATGACAAATTGAGTTCGATTAATCTAAATTAGAAATGAACTCCCACTCAAAAATGGCATCCCTCATGCCTTTTTGGTGATTACATGAACCAAATCCACTACACCAAGTCCGATCATCACGTGAGTTGATGTATCTTCAAAGGCGAGCATCTATATGGGCATCATATCAACTATATGACTCATGCTTAAACTTTCGGTCCGTGTTCCGAGGCCATGTCTGTACATGCTAGGCTTGCCAAGTAAGAACCTTAGTACTCGCATGTGTAAAACTGTCTTACACCCGTTTGTATGAAAGCGTAGAGTCGAGTACACCCGATCATCACGTGATGTCTCGAAACATGATCCATAAAACGGTGCATACTTAAGAAAGAACACATTTTATCTTGATATTTAAATGAGGGATCATCTTATAATGCTACTAAAACGCCAAACTAGCAATGTAAGATGCAAACATCTAATGTGTAAAGTGGGATGATATGGTCCATGCATTTGATCTCTATCATATGCATCGTGGTATGATCTCTATCATTCCTTTGTGTGTAAGGCCAAGGTCTATGGAACTTACACGTTGAGTGTGTTGTAAGAGTATCTATCATACATCTACTTACAACAATACCATATCAATACACTAGCCCAACAACGATCTAAACTAGACGCCTCTAATTTATCAATTGCAAGTTTTACGTGGCTTAGGGCTTTCAGAGATAGAACCGTTCTCACATACGAACATGAACCACAACAAGGATAACCAAGTTATTAGCAACTCGTTGTAAATCAGATATTGACTATAGTAGGAGAGACAGACACCTGCCAACCACTTATGCAAAACAAGTTGCATGTCAGTCGTGGAACCGGTCTCATGTACGATGACATGTAAGGTTGGTCCGGGCCGCTTCATCCCACTATGCCACCAATATCCAAAATACATAGAAGATGCAATAACATGATCATCATCGCCCACATATAAACATATGTATACTACCCGTGCAAAGCACCTATGCATAGATCAGGCTCTGATACCACTGTTGGGTCCGCAGCATAGAAAACAAAAAAATTCCTACGATGTGAACTATACGCCAAGATCTATCTACTAGATACAGAGCAATGGGTGGATATACATCCATTGAGAACTTACCCTCGAAGACAACGAGTTTTGTTAACGAGTAGGAACTCGTGGATGATGTAGTCGTACACTTTCCGATCTCAAGATCGTGATGAAGTCCAGCAGGTCCGGCTCCAGCACGTCCATCAGATCCAGCTCCAGCAAGTCCAGCACCACCAAGTCCAGCACCACCAAGTCCAGCACCGCAAAGCAGCGGTGCATCCGTGATCGCACACACGTCCGGTACCCCGACAACCTCCGTCCCTCGCTCCAGCAAAGCAGCGGAAGCAGCAACTCCTTTTCAGATAAAGCCACCGAGAACATGTATCTCTCTAATCTGAGACCATGGGGGAATAATACTAGAGGGGGAGAGAGATCCTTCACGAGGAGGTGTGAGGAAGAAGGGGAGTGAGGGGGGCCTTTTATAGGAGGAGGGGGTACCCCTCCCCATGGGCGGCGCCCCATGGGGGTGACTCCTCACCTCCCCCATTCATGTGGTGGTAACCCCTCCACATTAAAATGCCCCTTCACATTCTCTTTTAAAGTCTCCACTTTAAATGCATTAAATTTCTCCAAATTTAATGCTCTCTCATTTAATAAAACTCTTTTATTATTTTTATTCAGAATTTTGTTAATTACTTTAATTAACAAACATTCACATAAAACCCCTGCAACATTTCAATATTATATGCAGAACCAATTTCAGCAATTTCACCTGAAACAGTTTCGGTGTCTATTGAAATAATTCCAGCGCTTTCTTAAATCTTTATCTGAAACATATTTGGTCCAAATGGTGTCGGTATCCCTTAACTGTGTCACCCTACGGTTAGCGAATAATGCAGACATGATCGAGACCCCTCTCAGATCAATAATCAGAAGCGGGACCTGGAGATCCATACTGACTCCTACACATTCAACGATGACTTCTGTGATCGTGAGAACCTTTAACGCTAGTAACTCAATCCCTTTGTCTCGCGATATATTACATGTCCGAGATTCGATCATCGGTATCTCCATACCTAGTTTGATCCCATTGCCGACATGCACTCTTTTCTCGTTCTCATGATATAACATTCTAGTGATCACATCACTTGCTTGCAAGCTATCTTAATGTGCTATCACCGAGAGGGCCCAGAGTATATCTATCCGTCATCGGGATGGACAAATCCCACTCTTGATCCATGAGCCTCAACATAACACCTTTGTAGCACTGAACCCACCTTTATAGTCACCCTGTTATGGTGTGACGTTTGATGTTATGAAGATACTCTTCCGGTGTCAGCAATTTACATGATCTCATGGTCTAAGGACTAAGATTACTTCGTATGATGTTATAGCAATATAAACATAATGACTTGGATCGTAATGCTATACTTCGGATGAATGTTCATCACATCATTCAACTGATGTTGTGACCTCGTTATTAACAACATCCAATGTCCATGATTAGGAAACCTTGATCATCTTGGTAATCAACGAGCTAGTTTATATGAGAGGCATAACTAGGAACCCTTTTTGTTTATTAAACACACATGTATTGATGTTTTCGATCAATAGAATTATAGCATGCAAAATAAACATTTATAATAAACATGGAATAAGATAATAACCACTTTATTATTGCCTCACGGGCATATTCCCTTCAGGGATTAGTGCATAATAAAATGTTCATATTCGATGGCAAAAATTATGATATATGGAAAACTCGTATGCTTATTCATTTTCGGGACATGGACCCAAATTTGGAGCATATTGTAGATATAGGTTTTTCTCCTCCTATAGATTTCAAAAATCTATCTTGTGAGGATGACAAAAACTTATATATTGATGCTCAAGCTTCTAATGTGCTTGTTAATGCTTTGAGCTATGTAGTTACGTTTTCAATCATTCCTTTTTGGAGCGCTCATGAGTTATGGACAAAACTTCAAGATAAATATGATATGTCCAACATTATTGAGGAAGATTGTATTGCTTGCACTTCCGGTCGAGGTGAGTTCTCTTTTTCTTCCACTTCACCAGAGTGTGGTAAGACACAAGGTAATGATATGGTGAGTGGTGGTGAACTTTGCAATGTTCATAGCAAGCTTACTCTTATTGATCCTTCTTCTCTATCTCATTGCAATAGTTCATCTTTGGACTTAAACACATCTAGCACTATATATGAGCTACATGCTAGTGTTGATAATCCTAGCATATCATGTATAAATTGCCCCAATAGATCTCATGATGATATGATCTCCTTGCCTTGTTGCCATGATAAAAATGCTTCTATTTCCTCTAGTACTTGTGTTGATAACCATGTAGAGGAAAACAAAGATCTTGTTGGCCAAGATAAGATCTTGAATGAATCTTCAAATAATTCATCATCATCATCATCTCATGGTACCCACCTATGCCTTATGGCTAGGGATTCAAAAGCAACTCCTACTTTGGAACCCAATACCTCTTGTGATGATGAGGATAAGGATAATGAGGTAGAAGAGTTAGATGTTGATGATTTATATGAAAAGGGTGAGATGGTTTATCATGCTCTTGCTAAGAATAATATTGCTTGCTCTAACTTCGTTGAAATCTTAGACTTTGCTATTAAGAGCAAAGGACATATTGATAAGTTAGAAGAACAAATTGAGGAGCATGAGAACGCCATTGATAAAATGAGTAGCATTGAGCATGAGCATGCTAATCAAATTGCACATCTAAATGAAGCTCTTGAAGAGGAACAAACCACTAAGGAATCTCTTGAGGAGACTTTTACTCTAGAGTTGTCTAGAGTTAAGGAATATCATGATAGAGGTCTTAAGGTGGCTAGTGGTCTCAAAAGTAAAAATGATGAGCTTCAAGTCGCTTATGCTAAACTCCTTGAGGATTTTGAGCATCTCAAAAATGGCTCTAGGGTCATCAAGGGTGAGCTCATCAAACTCACTAAGTCACATGAGAAACTTAAAGCCTCTTACTCAAAAGAGCTTTTGAAGTTGCCCTCACCTCTTGCAATTAATTATGATGCTTGTGCTACTAACTCTATTTCTTGTGAAGCATCTATTTTGAAGGAGAATGTTGAGCTAAAGACTCAACTTGCTGTGCTAACTAGCAAGTATGGGATCTTGTAAGAACATCATGGTAAGCCATCAAGCTCTCATGAGGGTCTTTTAGCATCCCATGCTAGGCTAAAGTTAGCTCATAAGGCTAGTTGTACAAAGGTAACATCTTATGAGCCTCATGTGGTCACTAGCACAATCTCTACGAATAATGCTATATTTCTACGTGCTAGTCCTTGTAATTCATCCACTCACATTATTTCTAAATCTTGTGATGAATTACATTTTTTGCCTTGTTGCTCTAGCAATGAAATTTCTACTTACTCTAGTATATGTATTGCCACTAACCATGTAGAGGAAATCAAAGAGCTCAAGGCTCAAGTCACTTCTTTGAAGAATGACTTGAAAAAGGGTCATGAAGGGAAGACCACACTCAAAAAGATCATGTGTGTGCAAAAATCCCCCAATGACAAGAGTGGGCTTGGATTCAAATCCAATGTCAAGAACAAGTTCACTAACAAGAAGAAGTCCAAGAGCAACAATAAGAAGGGCCAAGAACAAGTCAAGAATTCGGCCAAGATTGTTTGCTTCAAGTGCAAAATTGAAGGGCACCATGTTAGATCTTTCCCCTTGAAGAAGAAGCCTCTTAGTGCGATGAGAAAATGGAAGTGGCCTTTAGTTCAAGGTCATGGCCTACCTCAAGGTGGAGAAAGGCCACTTCCCAAGAAGATTCAAGACAATTCTCCCATTGTGGAGAAATCAAGTGAAAAGAATGGGAAGAGAAAAACGTGAAACTTATGTCGTGAGAAGGGTCACATCTCTTATTCTTGCACATTGGTAACTCCTCATCCAACCCAATCATGATTGATGATGTCTATTCTCTTAGGAAGGATGAGGGTGCACTGTGTTTGCCAAATATGTTGGTGCTCAAAGTGGTGTCAAGAAAAGAACCATTTGGGTTGCCAATCCTATTGTGACTAACCTCTTAGGACCCAACTTGGTTGGGGACCATCAAGCTAAAATTTGATCAATAGGTGTGTGTTGGAGGGAATTGGAGACTTGGCTACATCATGAAGAATTAAGGGGACTTCAATTATATTCTCTCAAGCCAAGTCATTTAGTTTATCATATCTCTATCATATATCCATTGCTCCTCGTTGCGGTAACATGTTCTCAACTCTTTTACATTAAAAGTTACTTGCCCCTTGTGCATGTGTTAGTTTTGTACCTTGCATATGTTTTGTATATGTTGTGCTTCCTACTTGCTTAACTTGAGAAATCAAGTTTGTGTATGTTGGCTTCCACACCATGTATGTATTTTTGTGTTTGAGCCTATTGCATCTTGTTTATATCTTAGTTGGCTCTTATGGGAGATTAATGGACTATCCTATTTTGGGGGAGTGTGATGTCCTTTAGGGCACCTCACAATGCTAAATGTGTGTACATGAGGAATACCACTTAGAATTGATATTTCAAGATTATCTAGTCTCTACGTGGTATGCCATGCTCATGAGAAATTCAAATTCTATAATATCCATTAATGTTCTCTTGTTGTATTTTATTTTGCTCTTGTGAAAAGAAATGTTTTATCACATCACGGGGGAGTAATATACTTTGTGCATATTACAAACCGAGAAAATGTGAACAGTTGAGGTTGTGTCACATAGAATTGATATTGGAAATTATCTAGGTCCTATGTGGCATGTGAGCTCAAACAAGTCCTTTTCGGTATAATGCCTTTTATTCCTTATATTTTGGATCTTGTTTGCAAGATATTTCCTTGGTATGGGTTTCATCATATATGAATTCTTATATCTAACTTGGCAAGCATTTTGCCTCTAGTTATTCTAATCATTGCTTTACGTGATTGGTTAACTAGTTGAAACCCTCAAGGATATCTTTCATGTCTTGGTTTTTAATTCCTATATTTTTGACATTTGTTTTCTCTTTGTGAATATGATCTTGGATATATTTGCTATCTACCACCGGGAAATATTTGCAAGTCCCTTGTCCTTGGACAATCGGTACTATTATATGTGGTAGATCTTATTGATCATTTTCACATTGGCTTTTGCTTTATTTTCCTTATCTCTTGCCAAGAAATTTGTTGTGCTTTGTCTCCCATGTCTTCCTTGACTCTTGTGGATCTTTATTTGTCTTGAAATTATTTAGTTCTCTAGTTGATGTAGGTAGGGATGATGATCCCATGTGTGTGCATTTTGTATTCAGATGCAAAATCTTAAATAATGCACTAAACATGGGGGATTTATCCTATATTATTTATAACACTCATTTTATGCTTCTTCATGATATGATTTGATCCATACAATGTTCTATGCCTTTGGAAGATATATCTTCTCTTTGGTACTTTGTGCCATTCTTGAAAATGTTGAGAGTTTGGTTCTTTTGTTGAAACCATTTATTTTTTTCGATTGGTATTTTGTTTGGGAGTTGATTTTCTCATTGCATGCCTTCTATTTAACCATTTGAATGAGATAAATCGTTGAGCATTTGTATTTGTTTATCCTCTTCTCTCTTTGGCTTTTGCCTTGTTCACTTGTTGAACTTGGGGTCTATCATGTGTTGATTCGGTCCTTGATATAATTTGGACAACCGTTAGTCGTGTCACACTTTGGTGTGCCTTCTTGGTTTTCTTGGTGTTTTTTCCAAACTATATCTCCTCTTGGTTCTTGAAAGTCTTGTGCATGCATATTTACTAAATGTATACATTATGGTATGCTTGCTTTCTTTGATCCAATATATAGGGGAAACTCCACCAAGTCCTATTTTGGCTAAGATGTGCGTGAAATTCAATTTCATATCAATATGCACATGTTTTTGTGGAGTTTGTCCTATGTATTGTAGTGTATCTAACTACTTTGGACCCAACAAATTTTGGGACCATTGTGTACTTGAATGTGTTTTAGGTACATTTGAGATACATTGGATGCTTGTCTCAATAATAAGATGTGGTGACTAAATGATAATTGGAGGCAAGCTAGGATGATCAATAAACTCATATCTACTCCATCTTACCAATGGTATCTCGGTAACAAGTATCCCTCTCATGCATACTTTTCTAGTAGCCAACCTTTGTGGTTGCATCATGGCATGATTTCCTTCACTTGATTTTATTGTGGTTCTTGCAAGAATTTTATCGTATCATCCTAATTGTGGCATGAGTAAGTTGAGATGAATGCATATTTTGGGGAGTATATAAAATCATGTTTATGATTCACCAATCCCACATATGCCAATCTAGCAATTCTATTGCCAATCATTTCCTCAATTTCTCTCATGTGTAATATGGATGAATTTTCAAGGTTTATTTGTTCTTTATGATACTTGTTGCCTTTCCCAATGCATTCCAACTATCTCTTGTTCCCTTGTGATAGTTGTGATGAAGTTGTTGGTGTTTGAAGGTCATTGATATTCAATAAGATAAATTTGAGCCTTTGGCCATGCTTTCTAGCAAAAAAAATCTTATTGGCATTATCTATGACTTTTGTTTGGATATCTTGTTAATTCTTGAGTATCCATTTTGTGTGTACATGTTTCTTTGTGGTTGTATATCTTGGTGATTGTTATCTACCTAGAAACTTATACACATGATTATGGCTAAATCTCTAGTTGATATCCTTTTGTTTTGGAGTCTACACCTTATGCTTCTTTTTATTCTTTGGTGGCTCTAAACATTTTGCTTTGAGTGCTTAACCTTTTCATTTGCATCTTTTGGCACTCGTTGGTGTTAAGAAAGTTGATCTCTCATGCCTTTGTGTTGTTATGTAAGTTTGGGGGAGCAGGGATACCATGTTTATGCACTTTGCATTCAAAGAAATTATTATATTTGGTGCATAAACCTTGGGGAGCTTTCCTAATTTACCTAAGAACATGCATTTGCTTTCTTATTATTGTTTGGTGTTTTATTTGATTATGGGGAGTTAGGATTCCATAATTGTGCACTCTGTTGTGCATGAACCTTGGGGAGCGTTCTATTTTCATCTAAACACTCATTTGCTCTCCTCATAATATATTCTCTCTTGCTTGTGCTAGTGGTTTAAATGATATAGAGGGAACGATGATGCCATGTTTGTGCATATTGTATTCAAACGCAAATTATAATTTGTGCACAACCCTTGGGGAGTCTCCTCATATTATTTAGATCACTCTCTTTTCAACCTTATCATAATATCTATCTTTCTTTTGGTATCTTCCTATTGTGAAGTGCTTCTTTTGATCTTTTGATTGCTTGCTTCATTCATTGATGCTTCTTCACCATTTTATTTCTTTGCAATCTTTGGATCCTCGGTTTAGTTTGATTTCCTCCTGGTATTCGTCATTGGATACGTGCATTTGATTCCACTCATATTATGAGAGATGCACACCATATGTAGGAACTCTCACTAAATTGGCCTTCTAAAGCTTTTCACCCATTTCGACAATCGATGCTAATGGGGGAGAAGTTTTAGAGGGTTTTAGGGAATTTGGTTGTGTGCTTTGAGATACATTGGATGCTTGTCTCAATAATAAGATGTGGTGACTAAATGATAATTGGAGGCAAGCTAGGATGATCAATAAACTCATATCTACTCCATCTTACCAATGGTATCTCGGTAACAAGTATCCCTCTCATGCATACTTTTCTAGTATCCAACCTTTGTGGTTGCATTATGGCATGATTTCCTTCACTTGATTTTATTGTGGTTCTTGCAAGAATTTTATCGTATCATCCTAATTGTGGCATGAGTAAGTTGAGATGAATGCATATTTTGGAGAGTATATAAAATCATGTTTATGATTCACCAATCCCACATATGCCAATCTAGCAATTCTATTGCCAATCATTTCCTCAATTTCTCTCATGTGTAATATGGATGAATTTTCAAGGTTTATTTGTTCTTTATGATACTTGTTGCCTTTCCCAATGCTTTCCAACTATCTCTTGTTCCCTTGTGATAGTTGTGATGAAGTCGTTGGTGTTTGAAGGTCATTGATATTCAATAAGATAAATTTGAGCCTTTGGCCATGCTTTCTAGCAAAAAAATCTTATTGGCATTATCTATGACTTTTGTTTGGATATCTTGTTAATTCTTGAGTATCCATTTTGTGTGTACATGTTTCTTTGTGGTTGTATATCTTGGTGATTGTTATCTACCTAGAAACTTATACACATGATTATGGCTAAATCTCTAGTTGATATCCTTTTGTTTTGGAGTCTACACCTTGTGCTTCTTTTTATTCTTTGGTGGCTCTAAACGTTTTGCTTTGAGTGCTTAACCTTTTCATTTGCATCTTTTAGCACTCGTTGGTGTTAAGAAAGTTGATCTCTCATGCCTTTGTGTTGTTATGTAAGTTTGGGGGAGCAGGGATACCATGTTTATGCACTTTGCATTCAAAGAAATTATTATATTTGGTGCATAAACCTTGGGGAGCTTTCCTAATTTACCTAAGAACATGCATTTGCTTTCTTATTATTGTTTGGTGTTTTATTTGATTATGGGGAGTTAGGATTCCATAATTGTGCACTCTGTTGTGCATGAACCTTGGGGAGCGTTCTATTTTCATCTAAACACTCATTTGCTCTCCTCATAATATATTCTCTCTTGCTTGTGCTAGTGGTTTAAATGATATAGAGGGAACGATGATGCCATGTTTGTGCATATTGTATTCAAACGCAAATTATAATTTGTGCACAACCCTTGGGGAGTCTCCTCATATTATTTAGATCACTCTCTTTTCAACCTTATCATAATATCTATCTTTCTTTTGGTATCTTCCTATTGTGAAGTGCTTCTTTTGATCTTTTGATTGCTTGCTTCATTCATTGATGCTTCTTCACCATTTTATTTCTTTGCAATCTTTGGATCCTCGGTTTAGTTTGATTTCCTCCTGGTATTCGTCATTGGATACGTGCATTTGATTCCACTCATATTATGAGAGATGCACACCATATGTAGGAACTCTCACTAAATTGGCCTTCTAAAGCTTTTCACCCATTTCGACAATCGATGCTAATGGGGGAGAAGTTTTAGAGGGTTTTAGGGAATTTGGTTGTGTGCTTTGAGATACATTGGATGCTTGTCTCAATAATAAGATGTGGTGACTAAATGATAATTGGAGGCAAGCTAGGATGATCAATAAACTCATATCTACTCCATCTTACCAATGGTATCTCGGTAACAAGTATCCCTCTCATGCATACTTTTCTAGTATCCAACCTTTGTGGTTGCATTATGGCATGATTTCCTTCACTTGATTTTATTGTGGTTCTTGCAAGAATTTTATCGTATCATCCTAATTGTGGCATGAGTAAGTTGAGATGAATGCATATTTTGGAGAGTATATAAAATCATGTTTATGATTCACCAATCCCACATATGCCAATCTAGCAATTCTATTGCCAATCATTTCCTCAATTTCTCTCATGTGTAATATGGATGAATTTTCAAGGTTTATTTGTTCTTTATGATACTTGTTGCCTTTCCCAATGCTTTCCAACTATCTCTTGTTCCCTTGTGATAGTTGTGATGAAGTCGTTGGTGTTTGAAGGTCATTGATATTCAATAAGATAAATTTGAGCCTTTGGCCATGCTTTCTAGCAAAAAAATCTTATTGGCATTATCTATGACTTTTGTTTGGATATCTTGTTAATTCTTGAGTATCCATTTTGTGTGTACATGTTTCTTTGTGGTTGTATATCTTGGTGATTGTTATCTACCTAGAAACTTATACACATGATTATGGCTAAATCTCTAGTTGATATCCTTTTGTTTTGGAGTCTACACCTTGTGCTTCTTTTTATTCTTTGGTGGCTCTAAACGTTTTGCTTTGAGTGCTTAACCTTTTCATTTGCATCTTTTAGCACTCGTTGGTGTTAAGAAAGTTGATCTCTCATGCCTTTGTGTTGTTATGTAAGTTTGGGGGAGCAGGGATACCATGTTTATGCACTTTGCATTCAAAGCAATTATTATATTTGGTGCATAAACCTTGGGGAGCTTTCCTAATTTACCTAAGAACATGCATTTGCTTTCTTATTATTGTTTGGTGTTTTATTTGATTATGGGGAGTTAGGATTCCATAATTGTGCACTCTGTTGTGCATGAACCTTGGGGAGCTTTCTATTTTCATCTAAACACTCATTTGCTCTCATCATAATATATTCTCTCTTGCTTGTGCTAGTGGTTTAAATGATATAGAGGGAACGATGATGCCATGTTTGTGCATATTGTATTCAAACGCAAATTATAATTTGTGCACAACCCTTGGGGAGTCTCCTCATATTATTTAGATCACTCTCTTTTCAACCTTATCATAATATCTATCTTTCTTTTGGTATCTTCCTGTTGTGAAGTGCTTCTTTTGATCTTTTGATTGGTTGCTTCATTCATTGATGCTTCTTCACCATTTTATTTCTTTGCAATCTTTGGATCCTCGGTTTAGTTTGATTTCCTCCTGGTATTCGTCATTGGATACGTGCATTTGATTCCGCTCATATTATGAGAGATGCACACCATATGTAGGAACTCTCACTAAATTGGCCTTCTAAAGCTTTTCACCCATTTCGGCAATCGATGCTAATGGGGGAGAAGTTTTAGAGGGTTTTAGGGAATTTGGTTGTGTGCTTTGAGTTTTGTACTTAAACACTTGCCTCGTGTGCTTTGCATCTTAATGGGTTGCATGTCATCTTGAATATATAGAGAACTCCACCACCGGTAATGGTTGACAATATATGCAATGAAATTCAAGTTCATCCACACGTGCATATATTGTGGGGGAGTTTGCTCTATATTGTGGTTATACTAAAATCACATACTTGTGTTGTATTTGATGTTAGCACAACGTTTTGTTTAGTTAATTCCTAATATAAACCCTCTCAAAGGGATTGTCATGAATTACCAAAATGGGGGAGATTGAAAGTGCATGTGTGCTCCCATGTGTGGTTTTGGTAATTAATGACAATCTTTATGGACTTATGTGTTCATTGAGATTTACTTGTAGGATTTGTCCATAGGCAATGCTTGAACCATATGTGGGCTTCACGGTTGGGAGAATAACAAAGTAAAGAAGATCAAGTGATGACCAAGGTGTTCAAGGAGAGATCCAAAGCTTGGTCATGTGAGAGTTGAGCCTATGACAAGTGTGTCTTGAAGAATAAAGTTGGAGTGATATCTCATATGTACCTTCAAGACACCAACATAATGAAGAAAGAAGAAATGATGCGCAAGTTCAAGATGAGCCATCTCGAAGAGATCATTTGCTTGAAGCTTGCCATCCTATGATGATCCTGGATATGGGAAGATGATATGCCCAAAAGAGAAGCTCTACCATAGTGGAGTATGGGGAGCAATCTGCAAGTCTTCACCAAGCTAGCGCAATCAAGAAAGGTGTTCCATCTTGAGGGGTAGAAGTGTTGGAAATATGACCTAGAGACAAATAGTAATAAGGACTATTATCATATTTCATAAAGTTTATGATTAAGTTTTATATCATGCTATAATTGTATTGAGTGGAAACATCAATACACGTGTGATATATAAACAACCAGGGGTTCCCAGTGAAACTCTAGTCACTGGTTCATTGGTCAACAGATGATCAAGTTTCCTGATCATGTGGCATTTATGCCAGTTGGAAATGGAGTCAACTCATTCTGAGAATGAGGTGATGAACCAATACCCAGCCTAAACATCGTGACCCGATCATGTCACGAAGTTCAAGTTATGATGATTAGAAATGGATCCTCATAGACTATTCCTTAGACCATGAGGCTATATCAATCACTGTCTCCCGAGAGTGCTTAGATAGCATCAAGTGCCACTTGGTAATACAGTGGTTATAAAGGTGTGTTCAGGTACTCAGAGAAAACCGTAGAGGCAATATATGTCAAGAGCAGGATTTGTCCGTCCACGTGACGAAAAGATACTCAAGGGCCCACTTGGAGAAGTTATATCCAATAGTTGCGCAGCGTGTGATTTGATCACAGGAATATCACTTGTCGGAACGAGTCAAGTAGCATTGTTCAGTAATGAGATTGAACACGACATGGTGATGTCATTGATCATATCTCGGGCAATGCAAGTATCGAGAGACAAAGCGAATAAGACACGACCGTCCCAGTTCAAATGACGAAAGATCTTCATGGAACGCACAGGGGTCACATGGCCATCCAGGTCCCTCTGTTGATCATTGGTCCAAGATTGTCCCGACCATGTCTGGAGTGTTCCCGGACCGTAGGGTGATGGCCCAAAATATATCGAGCTCGTCGGGGAACCCCAAGAGGAAGGTATGATGAGCACAACAGCAAGTTTTCCCTCAATTATGAAACCAAGGTTATTAATCCAGTAGGAGCAAGGAAACACCTCCAAGGTGTTGCTAGCTGTCCTTGGCAGGGCGCACTACCGGTGCTAGCAGCAACGTGGAAACCTGCACAACACAACCACAAAACTTTGCCCCCAACTTACTGAAGGGAATATGCCCGAGAGGCAATAATAAAGTGGTTATTATCTTATTCCATGCTTACGATAAATGTTTATTTTGCATGCTATAATTGTATTGATCGGAAACGTCAATACATGTGTGTTTAATAAACAAAAAGGGTTCCTAGTTATGCCTCTCTTATAGACTAGCTTGTTGATTAACAAGATGATCAAGGTTTCCTGATCATGGACATTGGATGTTGTTAATAACAAGGTCACAACATTAGTTGAATGATGTGATGAACATTCATCCGAAGTATAGCATTACGATAAAGTCATTATGTTTATATTGCTATAACATCATACGAAGTAATCTTTATCCTTAGACCATGAGATCATGTTAATTGCTAACACCGGAAGAGTATCTTGATAACATCAAACGTCACACCATAACAGGGTGACTATAAAGATGGGTTCAGTGCTACAAAGGTTTTATGTTGAGGCTCATGGATCAAGAGGGGAATTTTTCAATCCTGATGACAGATAGATATACTCTAAGCCCTCTCGGTGATATGACATTAAGGTAGCTTGCAAGCAAGTGATGTGATCACTAGAATGTAATATCACGGGAACGAGAAAAGAGTGCATGTCGGTATCGAGATCAAACTAGGTATGGAGATACTAATGATAGAATCTCATACATGTAATATATCGCGAGACAAAGGGATTTAGTTACTAGCGTTAAAGGTTCTCACGATTACAGAAGTCATCGTTGAATGTGTAGGAATCAGTATGGATCTCCAGGTCCCGCTTCTGATTATTGATCTGAGAGGAGTCTCAATCATGTCTGCATTATTCGCGAACCGTAGGGTGACACACTTAAGAGTTACCGGACACCATTTTGGAGCACATATGTTTCAGACGAAAGAATTGCAAAGCACAGTAATTGTTTCGATAGAAACCGGAAATTGTTTCGGGTGAAATTGCAGAAAGTGGTTCTGCATGTGATATTGAAATATTGCAAGGGGTTATGTGTGAATGTTTGTTAATTAAATTAATTAACAAAATTCTGAATAAATTTAATAAAAGAGTTTTATTAAATGAGAGAGCATTAAACTTGGACAATTTTAATGCATTTAAAGTAGGGACTTTAAGGGGGAACGTGAAGAGGCATTTTAATGTGGAGGGGTTACCACCACATGAATGGGGGAGGTGAGGAGTCACCCCCCATGCGCCGGCCATGAAGGAGGGGCACCCCCTCCTCCTATAAAAGGCCACCCTCTTCCTCCTTCTTCCTCACACCTCCTTGTGAAGGATCTCTCTCCCCCTCTAGAATTATTCCCCCATGGTCTCGAATTAGAGAGATACATGTTCCCGGTGGCATTTCGTCTGGAAGGAGTTGCTGCTTCCGCTGGATCGCTGGAGTGAGGAGGTGGAGGTTGTCCGGTGGCTTGAACGTGTGTGCGAGTACGGATGCGCTACTGAGTTGCGGCGCTCGGACTTCCTCACGAACTTGAGATCGGCAAGTGTACGACTACATCAACCACGAGTTCCTACTCGTTAACAAAACTCGTTGTCTTCGAGGGTAAGTTCTCGTTGGATGTATGTCCACCCGTTGCTTTGTACCTAGTAGATAGATCTTGGCGTGTAGTTCTCATCGTAGGAATTTTTTGTTTTCTATGCTGCGGACCCAATAGTGGTATCAGAGCCTGATCTATGCGTAGGTGCTTTGCACGGGTAGTACACATATGTTTATATGTGGGCGATGATGATCATGTTATTGCATCTTCTATGTATTTTGGATATTGGTGGCATAGTGGGATGAAGCGGTCCGGACAAACCTTACATGTCATCGTACATGAGACCGGTTCCATGACTGACATGCAACTTGTTTTGCATAAGTGGCTGGCGGGTGTCTGTCTCTCCTACTATAGTCAATATCTGATTTACAACGAGTTGCTAATAACTTGGTTATCCTCGTTGTGGTTCATGTTCGTAGGTAAGAACGGTTCTATCTCCGAAAGCCCTAAGCCACGTAAAACTTGCAATTGATAAATTAGAGGCATCTAGTTTAGATCGTTGCTGGGCTAGTGTATTGATATGGTATTGTTGTAAGTAGATGTGTGATAGATACTCTTACAACACATTCAATGTGTAAGTTCCATAGACCTTGGCCTTACACACAAAGGAATGATATAGATCATACTAGGATGCAAATGATAGAGATCAAATGCATGGACCATATCATCTCACTTTACACATTAGATGCTAGCATCTTATACTGCTAGTTTGGCGCTTTCTGTAGCATTGTAAGATGATCCCTGATTTAGATATCAAGATAAAAATGTGTTCTTCCTTAAGTATGCACCGTTCTGTGGATCGTGTTTCGAGACATCACGTGATGATCGGGTGTACTCGAATCTACGCTTTCATATGAACGGGTGTAAGACAGTTTTACACACGCGAATACTAAGGTTATTACTTGGCGAGCCTAGCATGTACATACATGGCCTCGGAACACGGACCGAAAGGTTAAGCTATTAGCAACTCGTTGTAAATGAGATATTGACTATAGTAGGAGAGACAGAGACCCGCTAGACACTTATGTAAAACAAGTTGCATGTCAGTCGTGGAACCGGTCTCATGTACGATGACATGTAAGGTTGGTCTGGGCCGCTTCATCCCACTATGCCACCAATATTCAAAATACATAGAAGATGCAATAACATGATCATCATCGCCCACATATCAACCATATGTGTACTACCCGTGCTAAGCACCTATGCATAGATCAGGCTCTGATACCACTGTTGGGTCCGAAGCATAGAAAACAAAAAATTTCCTACGGTGTGAACTACACGCCAAGATCTATCTACTAGGTACAAAGCAACAGGTGGACATACATCCAACAAGAACTTACCCTCATAGACAACGAGCTTTGTTAACGAGTAGGAACTCGTGGTTGATGTAGTCGTACACTTGCCGATCTCAAGATCGTGAGGAAGTCCGAGCGCCGCAACTTAGCAGCGCATCCGCACTCGCAAACACGTTCAAGCCACCGGACAACCTCCACCTCCTCGCTCCAGCGATCCAGCAGAAGCAGCAACTCCTTCCAGACGAAATGCCACCGGGAACATGTATCTCGCTAATCCGAGACCATGGGGGAATAATTCTAGAGGGGGAGAGAGATCCTTCACAAGGAGGTGTGAGGATGAAGGAGGGAATGGGTGGCCTTTTATAGGAGGAGGGGGGTGCCCCCTCTCTCCATGGCCGGCGCATGGGGGGGTGACCCCTCACCTCCCCCATTCATGTGGTGGTAACCCCTCCACATTAAAATGCCTATTCACATTCCCTTTTAAAGTCTCCACTTTAAATGCATTAAATTTCTCCAAATTTAATGCTCTCTCATTTAATAAAACTCTATTTATTAAATATATTCAGAATTTTGTTAATTACTTTAATTAACAAACATTCACATATAGCCCCTTGCAATATTTCAATATCACATGCAGAACCACCTTGTGCAATTTCACCCGAAACAATTTCCGGTTTCTATTGAAACAATTCCTGCGCTTTGCAATTCTTTCGTCTGAAACATATGTGCTCCAAAATGGTGTCCGGTAACTCTTAAGTGTGCCACCCTACGGTTCGCGAATAATGCAGACATGATCAAGACCCTTCTCCGATCAATAATCAGCAGCGGGACTTGGAGATCCGTACTGACTCCTACACATTCAACGATGACTCCTGTGATCGTGAGAACCTTTAACGCTTGTAACTAAATCCCTTTGTTTCTTGATATATTACATGTCTGAGATTCGATCATCGGTATCTCCATACCTAGTTTGATCTCGTTACCGACATGCACTCTTTTCTTGTTCCCGTGGTATAACATTCTAGTGATCACATCACTTGCTTGCAAGCTATCCTAATGTGATATCACCGAGAGGGCCCAGAGTATATCTATCCGTCATCTGGATTGACAAATTCCACTCTTGATCCATGAGCCTCAACATAACACCATCGTAGGACTGAACCCATCTTTATAGTCACCCTGTTACGGTGTGACGTTTGATGTTATCAAGATACTCTTTCGGTGTTAGCAATTAACATGATCTCATGGTCTAAGGATAAAGATTACTTCGTATGATGTTATAGCAATATAAACATAATGACTTGATCGTAATGCTATACTTCGGATGAATGTTCATCACATCATTCCATCAATGGTGTGACCTTGTTATTAACAACATCCAATGTCCATGATCAGGAAACCTTGATCATCCTGTTAATCAACAAGCTAGTCTATAAGAGAGGCATGACTAGGAACCCTTTTTGTTTATTAAACACACATGTATTTACGTTTCCGAATCAATACATTTCTAGCATGTAAAATAAACATCTATCATGTATAAGGAATATATAATAACAACTTTATTATTGCCTCCCAGGGCATATTTCCTTCAGTGATCTCGGAGATTAGAGTTCCTATTGAACCATGTGGGTCGGTAAGAATCAAATAGTGTGATTTGATAAGCAAGTCGTTATTGTTTTGACAATAATGAACCGACTACATGCAAAGAAGCGATGATGGGCCCTGACTCCATAAAATGACTAGAAGTCGTAGAATCCGTGATAGTATCCATACACGAGAAATCAAGTTTCTGAACTTGGAAGACCCTACGGAAAGGCGTGAAGGCTATCGGTCGTGTTTGGATCTATAAAGAAATAAGACATGGATGTTTAACATCTATGAAATAGTCGACATGTCGGAAAGAAGTTTACGCCAATGTTCAAGGAGTTGACTATGACAAGATTTGATCTTTCATAGCGATATTTAGTCTTGACGGATTAAATGTAGCAACCACTACATATAATTTGATGTATGGTAGTTGAACAAACAAAACAATGTTCTTCTAATAGAATGGTTACCTAGGATGTGTACAAGACATGGTCCAAAGGGTTTTGTTAATTCAAAGGGTGCTAAAAGGGCATGCAAACTTCAATAGTTGAAGTAAGCATAGTGGAGTTGGAATATTCACCATGATGAAACTGTTAAAAGAGTTTAAATTCATCAGAGATGATGAAGATGCTTGCATTTGCAAGAAATTAAGTGGGAGCATTGAGACATATTTCTAATACATTATGTAGAGGACATATTGTTGATTGGAAATGATGTATCTTGTATTGACACAAGTTAAGAATTTCATTAAAATAAGATTTCGATGAAAGACTTGGGCAAACCCAGAATATTTGGCATCAATATCTATATGGATAGATTAAGGCGCTAATATGGTTGTGCCAGACATACATATATGAGATATTGAAAGGGTTCAATATGGAAACAACAAGAAAGGTTCTTGCTGCATGGAAAGGATTGTATCAAAATTCAAGTGTTTCAACACTTGATGAGTAAAATCACATGAAGATTTTGATCAATTATACCATGATATGTATATATCCAAAATGTCCTATGCTCTAAATGTTATGAGCACATACCAGAATGATTCATAAGATGATCATTGAACGATAGTAAAGATATTCTTATGAGCTTTGGAAGAACTAAGAATATATCATGTATAAGTGACAAATAGTTAAAGGTAGTTCATTGTAAAGTGTTACATTGATACTATTTTTTGTCACAAGATACAAATTAAATTTATCTCAATTTAGACTATGGGTGGCACAATGTAATGGAAAGGATGTTCCATGATGGATTTGGATGAGTTCCAAAGTTGAGACATTGTGATGGATACTACAACAAAAGGCTAAGTATATAACTGCTATAGTAGCAGCAAAGGAGGGCATTTGTGTTAGGTAGTTTGTTATCAAACTAGGTGTGGTTCAAAGTGGGCTAATACTATGAAGGTATATTGTGTGACAATAATATCAACATATTTAAGCCGAACGAACTAAAGGTCTCACCAAAGGACCAAATTTATACAATGCCATCTCATTTGAGAATGAGTGATGCATAGAGACGCAAAGACATGCAAATACACACGGACCTGAAACTGTCAGATCCGGAGATTATGTTAACCACTAGCAATAGCGTATATGCAACACCAGAAAGCCATAGGTGTTCAATACGCAAAGTTTTTCACACTAGATTATTGACTCCAGTGCAAGTGGGAGACTGAAGGGAATATGCCCGAGAGGCAATAATAAAGTGGTTATTATCTTATTCCATGTTTATGATAAATGTTTATTTTGCATGCTATAATTGTATTGATCGGAAACGTCAATACATGTGTGTTTAATAAACAAAAAGGGTTCCTAGTTATGCCTCTCTTATAGACTAGCTTGTTGATTAACAAGATGATCAAGGTTTCCTGATCATGGACACTGGATGTTGTTAATAACAAGGTCACAACATTAGTTGAATGATGTGATGAACATTCATCCAAAGTATAGCATTACGATCAAGTCATTATGTTTATATTTCTATAACATCATACGAAGTAATCTTTATCCTTAGACCATGAGATCATGTTAATTGCTAACACCGGAAGAGTATCTTGATAACATCAAACGTCACACCGTAACAGGGTGACTATAAAGATGGGTTCAGTGCTACGAAGGTGTTATGTTGAGGCTCATGGATCAAGAGTGGAATTTTTCAATCCCGATGACGGATAGATATACTCTGGGCCCTCTCGGTGATATCACATTAAGGTAGCTTGCAAGCAAGTGATGTGATCACTAGAATGTTATATCACGGAAACGAGAAAAGAGTGCATGTCGGTAACGAGATCAAACTAGGTATGGAGATACCAATGATCGAATCTCGGACATGTAATATATCGCGAGACAAAGGGATTTAGTTACTAGCATTAAAGGTTCTCACGATCACAGAAGTCATCGTTGAATGTGTAGGAATCAGTATGGATCTCCAGGTCCCGCTTCTGATTATTGATCTGAGAGGAGTCTCAATCATGTCTGCATTATTCGCGAACCGTAGGGTGACACACTTAAGAGTTACCGGACACCATTTTGGAGCACATATGTTTCAGACAAAAGAATTGCAAAGCGCAGGAATTGTTTCGATAGAAACCGGAAATTGTTTTGGGTGAAATTGCAGAAAGTGGTTCTGCATGTGATATTGAAATATTGCAAGGGGTTATATGTGAATGTTTGTTAATTAAAGTAATTAACAAAATTCTGAATAAATTTAATAAAAGAGTTTTATTAAATGAAAGAGCATTAAACTTGGAGAATTTTAATGCATTTAAAGTAGGGACTTTAAAGGGGAACGTGAAGAGGCATCTTAATGTGGAGGGGTTACCACCACATGAATGGGGGAGGTGAGGAGTCACCCCCCATGCGTCGGCCATGAAGGAGGGGCACCCCCCTCCTCCTATAAAAGGCCACCCTCTTCCTCCTTCTTCCTCACACCTCCTTGTGAAGGATCTCTCTCCCCCTCTAGAATTATTCCCCGATGGTCTCGGATTAGCAAGATACATGTTCCCGGTGGCATTTTGTCTGGAAGGAGTTGCTGCTTCCGCTGGATCACTGGAGCGAGGAGGTGGAGGTTGTCCGGTGGCTTGAACGTGTGTGCGAGTACGGATGCGCTGCTGAGTTGCGGCGCTCGGACTTCCTCACAATCTTGAGATCGGCAAGTGTACGACTACATCAACCACGAGTTCCTACTCGTTAACAAAACTCGTTGTCTTCGAGGGTAAGTTCTCGTTGGATGTATGTCCACCCGTTGCTTTATACCTAATAGATAGATCTTGGCGTGTAGTTCTCATCGTAGGAATTTTTTGTTTTCTATGCTGCGGACCCAACACTTATAGTGAGGTTGTCAATCTCACCGGTTTTACTGAAAACAAAGGATTAAACGTATTGTGTGGAAGAAATTAATAGTTTGCAGAAAGTAAACAGAAAGCAGTAAACAGTTGATTGTAGATTGATGATAAAAGAAAGGACCGGGGTCCATAGTTCACTAGTGATGTCTCTCCTTAAGATAGATGGCATGTTGGGTGAACAAATTACAGCGGGGCAATTGACAAACATCGAGAAAGCAATATGCATATACTAAACATCTTGACTCTTTTGAGATTCGGTTGGGCATTACAACATTATACATATACCGTAATCCAACTAGATCTATGACTAATAATCCACCTTCAGGATATCATCCGAACCCCCTCCGGTATTAAGTTGCAAGCAACAAATAATTGCATTACGCATTGCGTGTAAAGTAAACAGTACGATTGTTCTATGAACAAAGGATTGGTGTTTTCTCCCTAGTAGCAACAGCACATCTAGTACCTTAGAGATTTCTGTCACTTCCCCAGATTACTAGAGGCATGAACCCACTATCGAGCATAAATACTAACTCTTGGAGTTGCTATCATCTACTTGGCCAAGATAGATACTAACAACGAAAAGCATGCAAGATCACAAATAACAAAGACATGATAGAATCAATAATCAATCTGAAATAGCATCTCAATATCCATCGGATCCTCGCAAACACAATATGTAAGAATTACAAATAGATGATCTTGATCATGAATGGAGCTCACAAGATCTAAACATGATAGCACAAAGGAGGAGAACCAGACATCTAGCTACTACATGGACCCATAGTCCAAGGATGAACTACTCACGCATCACACTGGAGGCTTGCATGGTGATGAAGAAGGCCTCCAGGGTGAATTCTCCCCTACGGCAGGGTACCGGAAGAGCTTCAGATCCCTCCCGATCTAGGGATGGAGATGACGGCGACTACAGACTCTTTCGTGGAATTTTGATCGGGTACTTAGGGTTTCTGTATCGGAGGAATCTTATAGGCGAAAGGGGAGGCCGAGGGGGTGACGGAGGCGGCCAGACAACCCCCTGGCACGAGCCAGGCTGGGCCGCGCGGCCAGGTGGTGTGGCGACCCCCTGGCCCCTCTCCGTCTTGTACTCTTGCTCCTTGTGTCCCTCGGCGAAAAACTGACTTTGGCTTTTGTCCCGTCCAATTCCGAGAATATTCATTTTCTGACTTTCCTGGAACCAAAAACAGCAGAAAACAGGCAGCTGGCACTGTGGATCTTGTTAATAGGTTAGTCCAAGAAAGTGTATAGAAAGTACTCCAAAGTTGGAATAAAACATAAGAAAGTAGATAAAAACCAAGCATGGAACATCAAAAATTATGGATACATTAGCAACGTATCAACATCCCCAAGCTTAACTCTCTGCTCGTCCTCGAGTAGGTAAGTGATAAAAAGAAAGAATAATTTTTGAGGTGACATGCACCATCATAAACTTGATCAAAGTATTTGTAAAACAATGATTGCTGGGATCATAATACTTCAACATAGCATGAAAGATAAAGTTCTAACAATAAGACAAAGCAACTATGTTGCAACATGAAAATGTACAAACAAATGATTCATGAATAACAATGCTTTGCAAGACATTTGTTTGTTTCACACATAGAAAACATGGCATAGTGGCATTCAGCTTGTCCCTCATAGAGTAGCAAACATAAATGCATAGGAGACCTTCAAAGTTCATAAGAGTGACTAGATACAAATAGTTTAAGAACAAGCAATATCAAAGTTATGCATCAATCAAAAAGTCTTGGGACAATGCACATAGAACTAAGAATGACCACTATGCTCTCAAAGTAGGTGCATAAAGATAGAAGGTGGAGACTCAAAATAAAAGTAAAAGAAAGGCCTTCAAAGAAGGAAGTAGAGATTCAAGTTTCATAAAGATCTTCCAAAAATTATGGTACTTATTAGCTTTCAGCTCTCATTGCCCCTATCATAAGCATCTTGAGGTGATCAAGGTTAAAGTAACACAACTAAGAGGATATGCTTGACAAGTTATAAGCTAAAATCTCATGCCCCTTACTTACGAAGACCAAACCTCATGCTACTCAACTTTAGTCACAAGTAAGCTCTTGTCATTGTAAGTACATATGTATCATAGAGAACCGCCAATGGGGTACCCCTTGCACATGATACAGGAGCTATCCCATAATCAAAATGACAAGGCAAGCAGACAATGAGCATCTCAGCGATCTTTTTATTTGCTATTTGCATAGGTTTTTATTGAGGATGCTTCATAGAGTGCTCATTATAGTTATGCTGCAAGTTTCCACCATGATTAGGGATGGATTAGGCTAGCGTCCCAAGTGTTTCTCTAACACAAATACAAACTCCATGATCTTACAAGTTCCCCTTTTATTTCACACTGTCGAGATCCATAAGCAAAAGAACATGATATCAATGGGGTACAAAGTACAAGTGCAATGTTGAAAGCGTTCCCCATGATACATGGTTCTACTAACTTCAACTTATAAAGCACAAGCATATACGCAACAAATATGGACGCAATGGTTCAAGTTTATTAAGGGCAAGAAAAGTAAAGTGTGCCATCAAGTTCGTGAGAGCTTTAATCACTAGTTTTATCATAACAAGTTTAATTTGGAAGGTAGATAAAAACATGAATATACTTGGAATAGCAAATGCTAATAGGTAGGTATGGTGGACTCTTTGGAATAACTTGGTTTTAGGAGTTGGATGCATGAGTGGAACTCATACTTGGTTATGGAGGCAAGCAAAAGACTAGGAGCGACCAACTAAGAGAGCAGTAATGGCCGTAATCATGCAGAGCGACAAAACATCATTAATCAAAGCACAAAGTGATACTACAAGTCTAAAACTAAAGGATCATCAAGGCTATGGTGACTTTGGATACTCATAACATGGTGTGAGCATGCGCCAAGTCAACCCAAATAAAGCATCAAAGGAGAATACCACAATACTATGCTTTAATATGCTAAAACAACGTATGATTCTTCCAAGGCATATTAAGCAATCTCAATTGTTTATAACATGTCATGCTACAGCAAAGATCACTGAGCATAAATCCAAAACAATATCAATCATGGCATGACAAAGCATAGGCCACAATCGAAAACAAGCTCTCTTTACCATTTAAGCATGAACTTTCCTACTCTTTTCTAATCCAAACCAAACTATTTGAAAACAAATACATGAGAGAGGGGGTCCAACCAATTTATTCAGCAAACTAATAAAGGCAAGCAAATGAAAACCAAAACAAAAACGAAGACACTCCAAGAACAACACAACTGTGCATGAAACAATAAAAATGAAGTGTTTGGAAGAAACCTAGGATTTTTATTGATGAATAAGGGGATGCCTTGGGCATCCCCAAGCTTTGACGCTTGTACTTCTTGGATATTTATTGGGGTGACACGCGTGGCATCCCCAATCTTGAGCTTTAGTCCATCCTTCATCTCATTACTCATTCCTTCCATACACCCGAATTTTTTCCTTCATACAAAACTTCACATAATCTTTATTAGCAACATTAGTGCACTCAAGATAATAAGTCTTTAGATTCAGTTCCAAAACCAATAAAACTTCCATTAAAACACAAGATACTATAGCACTTACCTCAAAAAGCTCAATTCCCCAAAAGAACTCAAAAAGGAACCAACAAGAAGCAAATGCAAATAATGGCAGAAATCTGTCAAAACAGACCAGCAGGTAAAAACCAATTTCTTCGAAGACCTTCTGTTGCTCAAATCGAAAAGTGTTGAACTAACGAAAGTTATATGACAACCTGGGGCAGAAGAACAAAAATTTACGCTTCAAAACGACATACAGAGATTTTACACTAATTTTTACGGTGAAGCACAGAAATCTGTTTCGGGACAGCAACTTTCCCAATCACTACTTCTCTCTCATTACAGGTTACTCTTGGCGTAAAAAGCAAATAAAAAGGATAAGGAGCGGTTATTACTGAAGTAATAACTTCCAAGGCTCATCTAAAACTTTTGGGTTATCTCCCAATAAGTAATTTTCTTTAATGCCTTTAAGTTAGGCATAAGAAGCAAGAAAAAGAATCAAGTATTCTCGGATGAAGAAGCATTTAAACCAAATTTCTTGCCCTTACCTCTCTTACTTTTATTCTTAACCTTGGGGAACATATGATTGTTTGGTGGATAAGCAAAGTGCATGGTGCCCTTTTCCACGTCTATTATTGCTCCAAGGAGTTTCAATAGGGATCTTCCAAGTGTAATTTGTCCTTTTCCTACACATTCAATAACAAGATAATCAGTAGAAACCACTTTCCCTAGGATCTTTGTAAACACTCCTTCAACTATTCCAATTGGTGATATTGTGGCATTATTAGCAAGAAATATTTCTTCTCCCCCTTCAGAAAGTCCCCAAAGATTCAAAGATTCATAGACATCTTTAGGCATAAGACAACATTCAGACATGATATCACAACGAGCATGAAAAGTTTCATTATTTATAGCAATCTTTACAGTGGGATGTCATTTTGAGGGTTCAGAATTTATTGGAACATAGTCATGATGCTCTCTAAGTGTATTATAGCAATCTTTCAAACTAGCAGTGCTGGTCTCAAGAGTATTCAATCTAGCAAATATGTTTATGAAGGAAGAATCAGATTTGCTAGGCAAGTTGTAAGTAAAGACCAACTTATTTATGGCATTAAAAGCATCATCCACATTGCATTGGAGGAATCTCCTCCCACTACAGTATCCAAAGCATATCTATAGCAAAGAGCAATTCCAAGGTAAAAACTGCTAAGGAACAAGCTTTGAGTCATTTTAGGTTCAGTTTTTTCATGTAGATAAGAGATTCTAGACCAAGCTTCTTTGAAACTCTCTTTAATTCCTTGTTTAAAAGTGAAAGTCATTTCCTCAGGTGACATAGTGATTGGAGCAATGCTAGACATAAAGGCAACTTAAGGTAGGAACTAGTAATAATTTTTTTGTGTTTTTTAATAAAGAAAGCAAACTAGTAAAACTATTTTTTGTGTGTTTTTGATAAAGAAACAAGCAAACAAAGCAGAAATAAACTAAGCAAAACAAAAAAATAAAGTAAAGAGATTGGTTATGAGGTACTCCCCTTGTGAAGATGTCCTTGACTCCCCGGCAACGACGCCAGGAAAATAGCTTGATGGCCCAAAATATATCGAGCTCGTTGGGGAACCCCAAGAGGAAGGTATGATGAGCACATCAGCAAGTTTTCCCTCAGTTATGAAACCAAGGTTATCCATCTAGTAGGAGCAAGGAAACACCTCCAAGGTGTTGCTAGCTAGCCTTGGCAGGGCGCACTACCGGTGCTAGCAGCAACGTGGAAACCTGCACAACACAACCACATAACTTTGCCCCCAACTTACAATGAGGTTGTCAATCTCACCGGTTTTGCTGAAAACAAAGGATTAACCGTATTGTGTGGAAGAAAGTAATAGTTTGCAGAAAGTAAATAGAAAGAAGTAAACAGTTGATTGTAGATTGATGATAAAAGAAAGGACCGGGGTCCATAGTTCACTAGTGGTGGCTCTCCTTAAGATAGATGACATGTTGGGTGAACAAATTACAACGGGGCAAGTGACAAACATCGAGAAAGCAATATGCATATACTAAACATCTTGACTCCTTTGAGATTAGATTGAGCATTACAACATTATACATAGACCGTAATCCAACTGCATCTATGACTAATAATCCACCTTCAGGTTATCATCCGAACCCCCTCTAGTATTAAGTTGCAAGCAACAGATAATTGCATTACGCATTGCGTCTAAAGTAAATAATATGATTGTTCTATGAACAAAGGATTGTTGTTTTCTCCCTAGTAGCAACAACACATCTAGTACCTTAGAGATTTCTGTCACTTCCCCAGATTACTAGAGGCATGAACCCACTACCGAGCATAAATACTAACTCTTGGAGTTGCTAGCATCTACTTGGCCAAGATAGCTACTAACAACGGAAAGCATGCAAGATCACAAATAACAAAGACATGATAGAATCAATAATCAATCTGAAATAGCATCTCAATATCCATCGAATCCCCACAAACACAACATGTAAGAATTACAAATAGATGATCTTGATCATGAACGAAGCTCAGAAGATCTAAAAATGATAGCACAAAGGAGGAGAACCAGCCATCTAGCTACTACATGGACCCGTAGTCCAAGGATGAACTACTCACGCATCACACCGAAGGCTTGCATGGTGATGAAGAAGGCCTCGAGGGTGAATTCTCCCCTCTGGCAGGGTACCGAAAGAGCTTCAGATCCCTCCCGATCTAGGGATGGAGATGACGACGACTATAAACTCTTTCGTGGTATCTTGATCGGGTACTTAGGGTTTCTATATCGGAGGCATCTTATAGGCGAAAGGGGAGGCCGAGGGGGTGCGAAGGCGGCCAGACCACCCCTGGCGTGGGCCAGGCTGGCCCGCGCGGCCAGGTAGTGTGGCGGCCCCCTGGCCCCTCTCAGTCTCGTACTCTAGCTCCTTGTGTCTGATACGTCCATTTTGCATCACTATTCTATATCATAATTCATTGTTATTCATTGATATATTTCATATTAAGAGATGATACTTATGTTATTTCATCTGTTTTTGCATGGTTGATGACTTTTGGAGCATGGACCGCTGTAGTCAGGATTCTGATGGAAAAGGTGTTGTTTGGAGGCAAAATTCGTGAAAATCAGAAAATCCAGGAAAATACATGGAAAATCCTATTTTTCCAGAACACGAAGGAAGCCAGAAGGGGAGGCAAAGACGGGCCACAGGGGGCCCACACCACCCCCTGGTGTGGGCCAGCCTAGGCCGCGCCACCAGGTGGTGTGGCCGCCCTGGTCCACCCCTGGCTCTCCCCTCTGCGTATATTATCCATCCGAAACCCTAATACTCAGAGAGAGACCAAAGAAAGATTCCTCCGCCTCTGCGGGGCGGAAAACACCGAGAGAGAAAGATCTCTCTAGCAGACAGAATTCTGCAGGGGGAATTCCTTCCCGGAGAGGGGAGATCGTCGCCATCAACACCACCATCAAGCTGGACTCCATCGAGATCATCATCATCATCATCACCACCACCATCATCTCCACCAGCACCCTCATCACCATCTCCATATCGCTGTAACAATTGGGTTGAATCTTGCATAGTTCTTAGGGGAAACTTTCTCGATATTGATTACTCTTTGTAGTTGATGCTATTGAGTGAACCGTTGAATTATTGTTTATGTTTAGATTGTTATACATCATTATTCCATCTCTGATCTTGATCCATATGATGTCTTGTCAGTAGTAAATTTTGTTCTTGAGGACATGGGAGAAGTCATGTTGTTAGTAGTGGAATTGTGTTGAGAAAGATTCAATAGTTTGATATTTAAGTTGTGGTGTACTTCTTCTAGTGGTGTCATATGAACGTCGACTACATGATACTTCACCTATATGGGCATAGGGGAATGCATTGTGTATTTAGCTACTAATCGTAGGGGTTGCCAGAGTGACAGAAACCTGAACCCCTGTTAGGAAACCATTGCACAAGGGACGTTAGGGTCTTAGAGTTTAAAGCTGTGGTTAGGTTTCTACCTTAATTACTTTCTTGTACTTACGGATGTTTGCAAGGGGTATAATCACAAGTATGTATTAGTCCTAGGAAGGTCGGTACATTAGCACAGGTTCACACACACAACACTTAGCAAACTAAAGAAGATTAATCAACTACATGAAGCGAAAGCACTTTGACGATATTCCCGTGTGTCCTCGAGAACGTTTGGTCATCTTAAGTAATACAACCGTCTTGTCCTTTGCTGAATAAAGGATTAGGCCACTTGCTGCATTTATTCTTATTGTCTTTTATTTACTCGTACTTTATTTACCGGCATTATCAAAAACCCTAAAAATCCGTTTGCTAAGTATTTGTAGAGAATTCCTGCTCCAAGCCACTAGCCAGCACCTTCTGCTCCTCGTTGGCTTCGACACTCTTACTTATCGAAAATACTGCGATACACCCCCTATACTTGTGGGTCATCAAGACTATTTTCTGGTGCCGTTGCCGGGGAGTGAAGCGCTATTGGAGAGTGGAACTGGTAAAGGAAACTTCTACTGTGAGTATTGTTTACTTCTGTTAGTTGCTTTATTTTCAATATGGATAATTCGCTGAGTTTCTTATTTCGTAATGCTACTACCACTACTAAGGTCGTAGATGAATCACCACTTGCTGAGGATGATACTTTTAAAATACCTACAAGAATTATTGATCGTGTTATGGATAACTACTATGTTGGGGATGGAACTATCCATCCCGGTGATCATTTACTCTTTATACACGAATTATGCAGGTTGTTCAAGTGTGCAGGTATTACTATAGGTCAAGTTAAGAAGAAATTATTCTCATTGTCACTGAAAGGAAGAGCTGAGGAATGGTATAAGCTGCTGAAGAATGGTCAAGCTCTTGAATGGGGGGAAATAATACCTCTCTTTTATTCAAAGTTTTATCCTCCTAGTGAGATTCATAAAGATCGGAATCAAATATACAACTTTTGGCCTCTTGATGGAGAGAGTACAACTCAAGCTTGGGGGAGATTGAAGTTACTAATGCTCAAATGTCCCATTCATGAGCTCCCCAACAATATTATTATCAATAACTTTTATGCAAGGCTCCCTCCACATGACAAGGATTTATTGGATGCTTCTTGCGCTGGATCATTCACTCGCATGGAAGAAGAAGCTAAATGGGATCTTCTGGACCGTATTCAAGACAATGCTGAAGCTTGGGAGAATGACAAAGGTAGAAAGTCAGGTATAAATTATGATTATGAATGCATTGAATCTTTTATGGGAACTGATGACTTTCAAAATATTAAAAATGCTTATGGTCTAGACTCTCAAGCTATTGCAACTTATTTTAAGGATTTTGCTTCCTACATTTAAGTGCCTAAAAAGAAGTGGAATAAGTATCATGAACCTTATAAAGATATTGCTAAGAGTGTTCCTACAAGAAATACTGAAGTTTATACTGCTAATCATGTCTTATCTGAACCTTACATTGAGAAAATGCCTTTCCCAGTTAAGATAAAGGAACATTCTATGATAGCTAGTATGGTTAATGAAAGTACAAATAAAGCTGTTGAACCTAATAAACAAATGGATGATGAACCTAAAATAGCAAATGTGAAAGACTTTGTCACTAAATATGTAGAAGAGGGACACACTATCCTTGGTAAGGATACCTCTAATATTATTTCACAAAGTAGTGTTATGAGAACTAGTATATTGTTAAGTTTATACATGATACTAAAAGTTACTATGAGAGAGGGAAAAGTGTTCTTATGTATCTCAATAATATCAAGTTTCCTCGTTTTATGCTGAAAGTTTTGATGTTGCACTTCTTTTGCCTTCCTATGCTAGTAGTCTCTGGTTTCAACAACTTGTTTGTTTACAAAATTCCCTTGCATAGGACGTGGGTTAGACTTAAACGTGTGTATTTTTGCTTCTTAATGCTATCTTTCACTTCAATTCATACTCCTAAGTGAGCATCATCAAAATTATCATGCTCATCTTAATGGCTATAAAGAAAGAGCTTTTTGGGAGACAACCCAATTTATTTGTGTTTTCAGTTTGTTTTTGTTTTTCTTTGAGTCTTGGAAGTTATTACTTCGGTAATAACCTCTCCTTATCCTTTTTGTTTGGTTTTTATGTCAAGATCAACCTCTAATGAGAGAGAAGTAAGATTTGGGGAAGTTGCTGTCCCGAAACAGATTTTTGTGCTTCATCGTAAAAGATCATGAGAGATCTCTGTATGTCGGATTGAGCTGTAATTTTTTGTGTTTCTGACCCAGGTTGTTATTTAACTTTAATTAGTTTTGCACTTTTTGATTTGAGCAACATAAGATTTTATAAAAAAATGATCTTTACCTGCTGGTCTGTTTTGACAGATTTTGCCACTTTTGCATTTGCTTCTTTAATCGATTTCCTTTTTGAATTCTTTTTGGGTTTTCGGAAGGATTTGCTACAGTAGCTTATGTTTTGATGGTTTTAAGTTGAAATTTGACTTAAAAGGTTTTATCACTTAACTTATACTAATGTTGCTAATGAGAACCATGTGAAGTTTTGTGTGAAAGAAATTTCCAGGTTAGTGGAGGAAATGGTGTAATAAGGAAGTGAAAGGTTTCATGACTCAAGAAATAAGTGTATGAAGATGAAGATATTGATGTTATTCAAGTGGTGACTCTATAAGAATCTACTAAATACCAAAATCAGAGACCTGTAGAGTCTGTTTTCAAATAGGTAACAGTTCTGGTAAGAAAAGTTCCGCGAAAGATCTGTCCAGTTATATTTTTTGCAGTTTTTAGCCAATAAGGAAAGCTACGAAGCGAAAGAGGGACGGAAACGGAACCAGGGTGTCTCACACCACCCTGCGGCGCGGGACCACCCCTGGCCGCACCACCAGGTGGTGTGGCCACCTCGGCCTCCGTCTCCGACTCGTTTTCTCCTAGTACCTTCCTTTTGTTGTAGAACTTCGTAATATATAATCCCCCTGGTCCCCCGAGGTTCGTATATCGTGTTCTCGTCGTGTTTTCGTTTTCGATCTGTTTCTGCCAGGAACTACTTTTGAAAGTTTAGAGGCACAATGGTGTCTGCCAAGGATAAGGGAAAGGAGCCTATGGAGGAAGATCTCCAAGACCCTGGTCAGGAGGAGGAGATCAAGAGTGAAGATGAAGAGGAGCAAGGCCAACATCCGCACACCGGAACTACCATTGCAAGCATTGGAGTGGTGATAAAACCTGCCAGGGTTAGAAGGACTGCACGGATGCAGACTGGGGGGAAAACTCCTCGTCACTGCTTGGCTCCATGATCACTTCCTCCACGCACCAAGAATCCTTGCCATACCCTTATTCATGAGCATCAATACCAGAATACGCCCAAGGGGAAACTACCCTTCAATTGGGATTTGCCTCGTTCTAGCCATGCAGGAAAATAAGACTTCAAGGAGGAGAGTGGGGAAAGAATCGCAAGAGCTGGAATTCTCAACCCGACATGATCATGAGCCGCATTGAGCAGAACTCACAGCTGATTCGTAATCTCACCTTAAAGATCGAAGACTTGGGGAAACTGATCAAAGAGATCATCGAAAGAATACCACCACCACCGAGTGAGTAATTCGTCATCAGGTTTGGCATCCCCTTGGTTTATTCCAAGCTTGGGGGAGTGCCGCGGTATCATATCACTATCTTCTATCTTTTTACCCTTTTAGTAGAGTCATATCATGAATAGAGAAGTTATCATGTAGGATGGTTTGCATTATGGAAGTGTCCCCTCTCTTGTTAGATATGTATCCCTTGGTGTGAGTAGCCGTTATGGAATATTAATGAGAAGTTCTATCATTTACTCTTTTGCATATCTTATATTAGTTTTCAATTCGTGGTTATATGATTGATCTTGTCGTTAGTATTGGTATCACTTTGGGATCATTGAGTTAATTTAGTTGGTTTTGGCAAACCTGGATCGGTTAGTAGCAACACTATTTTTGAGAATTGAATGAAAAAGATAGAAGTACTCTTAAAGAAATATAATTTCATCATCTTTCTATCTTGATTTGCTCATAAGTTTAGTATTCTCTAGTTAAGATCTTTTGTGCTTCCAAGGAAGATTGCATGTTTGTTTTTATCACTTGTATGTTTGTTTGTTTCCTTTAACTCTTATACTTGCTACCCAGCCTTGCTAGCCAAAAACCTATACTGAGAGGGAATTCTTATCGTGCATCCAATCCTTAAACCAAACCTATGCCATTTGTGTCCACCATACCTACCTATTAGCACTATTGCTACTCCAAGTAAATTCTTGTTTTTATCTACCTTCCAAATTAAACTTGTTATGTGAAAATTAGTGATTAAAGCTCTCATGAACTTGATGGCACACTTTACTTTCTTGCATTTAATAAACTTGAACCATTGTGCCCATCTATGTTGCGTATATGCTTGCACTTTGTGAGTTGTCAATTAGCAGAACCATGCTGTCATGGGGAACGCTTTCAACATTGCATTGGTACTTTGTACCTAGTTGATATCATGTTCTTTTGTCTATGGATGTCGTCGGTGTGAAATGAAAGGGGAGCTTGTAAGTCCATTGAGTTATGCATGTGTGTTAGAGAAACGCCTAGGCCACCGGTCTAATCCATGCTGTCATGGTGGAAACCTGCAGCGTAACTATAACAAGCATATATGAAGCATTCTTCTTATAAAAAAAGAGATAGAGATTGAGAAAAAGAAAAAAAGAGATGAGAAAAGAGGAAAGAGAGAAAAAAGCACCATTTTCCCATGGTAAATAAGAAGATTGCTGAGATGCTCATTGTCTGCTTGCCTTGTCATTTTGATATGGGGATTCTTCCGTATCATTGGGCAAGGGATACCCCATTGGCGGTTCTCCATGATACACATGTGCTTACTATGACAAGAACTTACCGGTGACTAAACTTGAGTAGCATGAGGAGCGGCCCTCGTATTCAAGGGACATGAGATTTTCAACTTACAACTTGTCAAGCATATCCTCGTATTTGATCACTTTAACCTTAATCACGTAAAGATGCCTATGATAGGGGCAATGAGAGCTGAAAAACTAATAAGTACCATAATTTTTGGGAGCTCTTTATGAAACTTGAAATCCCTGCTTCCCTTTGCGAAGGGCCTTTCTTTTACTTTTTAGTTGAGTCGATAAACATATCCCCCTCTATCTCAGCAAGTATTTTGAGTTGTTGTGTTTCATTCATTCATATGATGATTTATTGAATCATGTTTCTTATGTTCCTTGTTTTGCATATTGCTCTTATCTTGGTGATTACTACTTTGAAAGCTATCATTAAAAATTAGTTATTTGTGAACTCCAGCAAATTGTCAACTATTCTTCGACCAAGAGCTAAGTTTGCCATTACCAATTATGATTCACTTTATGTATCTTTATTGTGTTTCCTTTACTTATTGCAAGTTAAGTTATATAATAGTGAGTTGTCTTCTATTATGATCTATGTATTGATGAATGTGATGCTTCCTGTCCATATTCTTTTATCGACTCTTCAATCCGTAAACCTGAGGCCATGTTTATTGAGCTCAGTTTCGCTTGGGGACAAGCGAAGTCTAAGCTTGGGGGGAGTTGATACGTCCATTTTGCATCACTATTCTATATCATAATTCACTGTTATTCATTGATACATTTCGTATTAAGAGATGATACGTATGTTATTTCATCTGTTTTTGCATGGTTGATGACTTTTGGAGCATGGACCACTGCAGTCAGGATTCTGATGGAAAAGGTGTTGTTTGGAGGCAAAATTCGCGAAGATCAGAAAATCCGAGAAAATACATGGAAAATCCTATTTTTCCAGAAGACGAAGGAAGCCAGAAGGGGAGGCAGAGATGGGCCACAGGGGGCCCACACCACCCCCTGGCGCGGGCCAGCCTAGGCCGTGCCACCAGGTGGTGTGGCCACCCTGGTCCACCCCTGGCTCTCCCCTATGGCGTATATTATCCTCCCGAAACCCTAATACTCGGAGAGAAACCACATAAAGATTCCGCCGCCTCTGCGGGGCGGAAAACACCGAGAGAGAAAGATCTCTCTGGCAGACAAAATTCTGTCAGGGGAATTCCTTCCCGGAGAGGGGAGATGGTCGCCATCAACACCACCATCAAGCTGGACTTCAACGGGATCATCATCATCATCACCACCATCATCTCTGCCAGCACCCTCATCACCATCTCCATATCGCTATAACAATTGTTTTGAATCTTGCATAGTTCTTAGGGGAAACTTTCCCGGTGTTGATTACTCTTTGTAGTTGATGCTATTGAGTGAACCGTTGAATTATTGTTTATGTTCAGATTGTTATACATTGTTATTCCATCTCTGATCATTATCCATATGATGTCTTATGAGTAGTTCGTTTTGTTCTTGAGGACATGGGAGAAGTCATGTTGTTAGTAGTGGAATTGTGTTGAGAAAGATTCAATAGTTTGATATTTAAGTCGTGGTGTACTTCTTCTAGTGGTGTCATGTGAACGTCGACTACATGATACTTCACCTATATGGGCCTAGGGGAATGCATTGTGTATTTGGCTACTAATCGCAGGGGTTACCGGAGTGACAGAAACCTGAACCCCCGTTAGGAAACCATTGCACAAGGGACGTCAGGGTCTTAGAGTTTAAAGCTGTGGTTAGGTTTCTACCTTAATTACTTTCTTGTACTTACGGATGTTTGCAAGGGGTATAATCACAAGTATGTATTAGTCCTAGGAAGGTCGGTACATTATCACAGATTCACCCACACAACACTTAGCAAACTAAAGAAGATTAATCAACTACATGAAGCGAAAGCACTTTGACGATATTCCCGTGTGTCCTCGAGAATGTTTGGTCATCTTAAGTAATACAACCGGCTTGTCCTTTGCTGAATAAAGGATTGGGCCACTTGCTGCATTTATTCTTATTGTCTTTTATTTACTCGTACTTTATTTACCTGCATTATCAAAAACCCTAAAAATCCGTTTGCTAAGTATTTACAGAGAATTCCTGCTCCAAGCCACTAGCTAGCACCTTCTGCTCCTTGTTGGGTTCGACACTCTTACTTATCGAAAATACTGCGATACACCCCTATACTTGTGGGTCATGAGTGTCCCTCGGTGAAAAACTGACTTTGGCTTTTGTCCCGTCCAATTCTGAGAATATTCATTTTCTGACTTTCCTGGAACCAAAAATAGCAGAAAACAGGCAGCTAGAAATGTGGCTCTTGTTAATAGGTTAGTCCAAGAAAGTGTATAGAAAGTACTCCAAAGTTGGAACAAAACATAATAAAGTAGATAAAAACCAAGCATGGAACATAAAAAATTATGGATACGTTAGCAACATATCATAGGGTATCACGCTTAAGGGTTTGATGATGCTTAGAGAGTGTTTACAGGATCAGAAGAATCACCGAAGAATAGTAGAGAGAAAACCGGAAGGGTTTCGGTAAGTCCGGAGGATGTCCGGAGTGGTGGTGGTGGAAGGTGTTCCATAGCCATGGAGACTGGATAATATATGAATAAATGTTAAACATTGATTTAATCATTTATTCATAATTATTTAATGAAGAGAAAATCAATTTAAAGGTCAAAAGGCTTAATGGCCAATTCCGGAGGGAAGAGGGCCCATTAGGGAAAGGTGAGAGGGAGAAGGGCTAGAGGGGGTGGCCGGCGCCCTAGTGGGCCAGCCCCCCAGCGCGGGGCCCATGGGGGTGGCCGGCAGCGCCACCCCTCCCCCTCTCCTCTCCTTTAGTCCCACCCCGGGACTTTGAGGGAGGTAGTACCTTCCCTCCCCATATATATAGTGGGGTATTTGGCCAGATAAATACACACAATATTCAATAAAGGTCTTCTCACTTTTGGGAAGACCTCCAATTGATACTCTCTCTCTCATGACTGTTGTCCCAAGTTCGGACTGCGTGAATGAGAGACATCTTCACCGTGGAGCGCTGTCATGCTGCGGGGTTCGGCTCCAGGAGCTCTACTTCCGAACTGCTGCTGGATCAGGGAAGCGGGAGTCATCGTCAGGCACCAGACGTGTGTAAGTCCCCGCGAGGTGTCACACTTGAGGCACTCAAGTTGTTGGAGCCACATGAGCGCAAGGACTTCATCATGACCTTGAGGTCGGCTTTGGCTCGTCTACATTAACCACGCTCTCCTGAGCGTTGACAACGCTTTTCGGTCTTCAAGGGTAAGTTCGCGAAAAGCCCCTCCCGTTACTGTATTACTAATAGATAGGTCCTGGCAACATCAGGGGTTCAGGGGCGTAGGGTAAAAATTATTGTTTTCATACGCGGAACCCCTACAGTGGTATCAGAGCTATGCGTAGTAATGCTAGTACGGGTAGAACACACGAGATGTAGCGTGTGGGCATTGATCTTTTAGTTGTTACCCTCCCACGTGTACTTGTGTATACCGCAGTAATGCTTGATGAAGCGGCCCCCAACCGACTTTACGCGTTTATTCGTGAGACTGGTCCACGCTTGACATACGGCTTGTACCGTATAATGTGGCTTAGAGGGGTGTCTGTCTCTCTCGCATTAGTTGGTATGCCATTTACAACGGAGGGCCCCGAAATGGGTGTAATAGAGACAACTACTTGATCAACGTTGTGCTGAAAGTTCGTAGGTAAGAATGGTTCTTGTGCGAAAGCCCATTCAGCCACGTAAAACTTGCAAATATAAAGTAGAGGCGTCTAACTTTGTTTTGCAGGGGGCGTTGCTTTGTGATATGGTTGTGGAAAAGGTAAAGTGATTACCTTATGTTACGTAGTAGTAAATAGTCATGAAGGTGACGGACTACCACGCTGGAATGACACTGGTACCCTGGTGTCTACGGTTTCGGAACCCTGGCACCGGAATCCGGTGACAACGGATGGAGATTACGACGTGAAGGACCATATCACATCACATTTACATTCAATATTATTGTCTGTATGTCTTATTGTGTGCTATTTTTATATACTCGACGGTAGCCTAATAAGATGATCCCTGTTAAAATTAACAATGATTGTGTTCCCCCTTAGTGTGCACCACCAAGAAAGTTCTTCGGTATGAGGCGACCCACGGTGAGTGGGTGTCAGACATATCTACGTTCACATACAGTGGGTGTAAGCCATGTTGCACAACGAATACACTAAGGTTGAGTTGGCGAGCCTAGCACGTTACAGAGACGTGGCCTCAGAACGCGGATGGTCGAAAGATCGAGCACGAGTCACATGAATGATGTGACCGACGTTTAGCGTCCACCCTTGAACCCACATTGATGGCCGTGATGATCGGGGGATATGTGGCTAAAAGGGGTCATGTTATCACTAGGAACCCTTCTGGGGATAGGTGTTTCTGAGTGGAGTTATTATTAACTCATTTAATTATAAACTTAGTCTAAATTCCTTTTGCAATTATAAATGTAGAAAATGGTTCTCCCTGATGCTACCTTTCCTGTTGACGATTGGTTTGAAGGAGAGAAGCTCAGGCTAGACGGATCAAACTTCTCTATGTGGGTTGCGCGTCTCCACGTTGTCGTTAGCGAGAATGACGTGATCGACTACATACTTGACGAGATGGATTTGGATCAGCCCATTAACCTAGAGACCCTAGAACAATCATCATGAGATGTCCACCTTCATATCAGTTATAATGTGCTACGAGGTTGTGGATGAGTTGTGGCCTGTCATGGGTAATGTCAACCCTCGTACGATAATGCTACAACTTAGGACACATTTCGTGGAACAAGCACGCATATGGGAGCATGAGCTGATGGGAGACTTCCTCTCCATTAAGATGGAGGAGAACTCATCACTCTACGACCACTTGGAGCGCATGCATGATGCGTACATGAGGCCTGCATACTTCCTGGATAGCTGGATGACGGGCTCTTTTGCAAATGGCATTATGCTGCGGTCGCTACCACCAAGATACCAAGCACAAGTCAGACTTGCATTATGAGAGGCGACGCGGAATCAATGGAATTCCACAGGTTCGTATCACATCTCAGAAATGTGACGGTTGAATCCGTTGTCGCTGAGATCATCAATGACAAAGGTATATATTTGATAAACAATTTTATAAATGTTATAATCTTGCAAACACATTTGCAGTGTTAAGTATATTTGATACTTGTTCTGTTTTACTTAAAACAGGTCCTTCTGCATGAGAGGTGCTTGCTGAAGAGGAGGTGACGTTGCGTGTTGATGGCGAGCATGATTATGATGGCCAACGACACTCTCCCTCAACATTTATCATTTAGTTTATGTTTTGGATAGTTATTGTAATCAAACTATTATAAACTTCTTTAGCGTGTCTCACACTTTGTGAGATGGTTATTCATATGAGTTTGTAACAAACAGTTGTTCTACTTTTATGAATGATTTCTATTTGTGTTCATATCTTGTTTGATTATATGTGAATTATCCTGGTTGTTTGAAACTAATTGATAATGCATGAACATTTGTAAAATATTGAAATGCCTTTAAATTACCCAACTTAATGATACATTCATTAATGAATGAAACCATTGTTTGAATTCAAAGTTATGTGATAATATGTGAAAGTCATTCGATTTCTTGTCACATATAAATCATGCCTAAGTTCGGCAAAATAACTTGAACACCGTGTATTACTTGAATACAAAGTGTTTGATGAATTGTTAAAGAAAATACATATTCGATGTATTATAGTTTAACAAAATGGTAATTATCATTATATGATTGTTTGAATGTGTAAATAAGTTTACCAAAGGAAACATGAGTATGAAATTATTTGATATGATCAAAGTGTTTCATCAACAAAGGGTATTAAATATAAAATAGAATCTAATTACTATGATTTGATCAATAGTAATGAAATTCAACTTTATAAGAATGGCATGAAGAAAATTGAGGAATGCAAAGCATTTTGAAACGTCAAAATGCAAAGCATCACAATGTGATATTAGATATCAAAATGGGTGAATAGATGGCGCCAAATAAATCACTGTAGTGTAGATGTAGAGACCATTAGATAGAAATAGTTAGCACTCAATTAGAAAATATAGTGAACCATTTGAATTCGTGAAAGCGGCTCCATAACTAGTATGGATCATCGTAAAAGTTTTGGGGTTATTCGATATAACCAAAACAATAGCGAGTAAGTCCTTGTAGAGTATTCGTTGGAAACTTTGAATACGAAATCCATAGCTAAAACCAAAAGAGAAGCAAAACTTGTATTGCTTGGATTTTGGTACATTTTCGAGAAAGTTCGCATTCAGTGATATTTATCGATTATGGAGCAAATTGGAAGATAGTGTGAGACACGATGAGGATTCAAATCCTTGCATTAGAGTGTTGAGAAGCGCAATGGAAAAAGTTCCTGAACGATTCTCTTCACAAAGGAAAGAATCAATGATATTAATCATTGTGTTTTCCCCCCTTGTGTTTTCACTACATGAAGTAGGAATCAAAATGTAACCCATATCTTGTATGGAGACATTCGTGAATCATTTGTCATGATTCTTGAAATATGACATACCTACGAACTACTAAGGAAATAATAGTTAACTAAAATTATGAGAAATCCTAGAAGCAAAATTCCCTTGAGATTAGAAAGCAATTCGTTGCTGAATCTCACAAGTAAAAGGGGTTAATTGGAAATTTCCCAAATGACTGCAAAGCCATAGTGGAAAGGGGGGTGAATGACAAAAGCAGAATTTGTCAAGTATTGGACGAATTCAAATGAATTTTATTCAAGTGTGCTAAATGTCTAGTGGATTTAAGACTAGTAAAAGTACTAGTATCTCATAGTAAATATCCAAGTTTGATATTTGATCAAAGGATTTTGAAGTTATTCAAAATAGTGAGTGGATATTCAATTTGCATGAATTGAGTGGGAGCTATAAAAGTTTTCCTAAAACAATATGTGATTGACATATTTTTGAGTGGGAGCAATATAAGTCTCAAATTCAAATATGTAGGAACATAGTTTGAGTAAGAGTAGTGACTCATACCCAAATATGTTGGGAACATATTTTGAGTGGGAGCTTATAGGAGTAATTCCTAAGTGTGTTAAGAATAAAAGGGCAAGTACTTATAAATAAATATTTATAAGGCATAGAAGTTAATAATAAGTGTATTATGATATTATGTAGTATTCCTTAAGGGATTCTGAAAAGGGTTTCAGAAGAGAAGTTAATTAAGGAACTGGTCCTTAATAACTCAAGTTAGGAATAGTATTAAGTTTAACATCAATGGTTGAAAGAAAGAAAAGGATGATCATCATCCGCTATGTTGAGACATAGGTTCTATCTTAGAAAACCATGATGATAACTTAACATAATATATGATCCAATAAGGAATGTTTAAAAGTGATTAAGTTTGAATCACGGAACGTTGAGCTAGGTTTGTCCGTAGTGTCTAATAGAGAACTGCGGACATATTTTCCAAATCCATAAAGGATGACATATCTTAAAACATAAAGGGTTATGTTATAAGGGAATATGTTGGAAACTCCCATAATATCGATTAGAGTCAAGTAGAAAGCAAGGTGAACAAAACATCGAAAGTTACACAAGGTGCACTAGTGTTTCGATGAATACATTCATAATAATAGATAAGGGTACCATCTAAAGTGTTGTATAATGTTATGGTGGAGCTAGTTCGCTTTGAACGTAGAATGATGTGTCTAATACGTCCATTTTGCATCAATATTCTATGTCATAATTTACTGTATTCATTGATATATTTCATATTAGGAGATGATACTTATGTCATTTCATCTGTTTTTTGCATGGTTGATGACTTTTGGAGCATGGACCATTGCAGTCAGGATTCTGATGCAAAAGGTGTTGTTTGGAGGCAAAATTCACGAAGATCAGAAAATCCGGGAAAATATATGGAAACTCCTATTTTTCCAGAAGACGAAGGAAGCCAGAATGAGGAGTGGCGATGGGCCATAGGGGGCCCACACCACCCCCTGGCGTGGGCCACCCTAGGCCACGCCACCAGGTGGTGTGGCCGCCCTGGCCCACCTTTGGCTCTCCCCTCTGGCGTATATATTCCTCCTGAAACCCTAAGACTCGGGGAGCGACCACAGAAAGATTCTGTCGCCTCTACATGGCGGAAAACACCGAGAGAGAAAGATCTCTCTGGCAGACAGATTTCTGCCGGGGGAATTCCTTCCCGGAGAGGGGAGACCGTCGCCATCAAAACCACCATCAATCTGGACTTCATCGGGATCATCGTCATCATCACCACCATCAGCACCCTCATCACCATCTCCATATTGCTGTAACAATTGGGTTGAATCTTGCATAGTTCTTAGGGGAAACTTTCCCCGTGTTGCTTACTCTTTGTAGTTGATGCTATTGAGTGAACCATTGAATTATTGTTTATGTTCAGATTGTTATACATCATTATTCCATCTCTGATCATGATCCATATGATGTCTTGTGAGTAGTTCGTTTTGTTCTTGAGGACATGGGAGAAGTCATGTTGTTAGTAGTGGAGTTGTGTTGAGAAAGATTCAATAGTTTGATATTTAAGTTGTGGTGTACTTCTTCTAGTGGTGTCATGTGAACGTCGACTACATGACACTTCACCTATATGGGCCTAGGGGAATGCATTGTGTATTTGGCTACTAATCGTAGGGGTTGTCGGAGTGACAGAAACCTGAACCCTCGTTAGGAAACCATTGCACAAGGGGCGTAAGGGTCTTAGAGTTTAAAGTTGTGGTTAGGTTTCTACCTTAATTACTTTCTTGTACTTACGGATGTTTGCAAGGGGTATAATCACAAGTATGTATTAGTCCTAGGAAGGTCGGTACATTAGCACAGGTTCACCCACACAACACTTAGCAAGCTAAAGAAGATTAATCAACTATATGAAGCGAAAGCACTTGACAGTCTTCCCATGTGTCCTCGAGAACGTTTGGTCATCTTAAGTAATACAACCATCTTGTCCTTTGCTGAATAAAGGATTGGGACACTTGCTGCATTTATTCTGATTGTCTTTTGTTTACTCGTACTTCGTTTACTTGCTTTATCAAAAAACCCTAAAAATCTGTTTGCCAAGTATTTGTAGAGAATTCCTGATACATACCACTAGCCAGCACCTTCTGCTCCTCGTTGGGTTCGACACTCTTACTTATCGAAAATACTGCGATACACCCCCTATACTTGTGGGTCATCAAGACTATTTTCTGGCGCCGTTGCCGGGGAGTGAAGCGCTATTGGAGAGTGGAACTGGTAAAGGAAACTTCTATTGTGAGTATTGTTTACTTCTGTTAGTTGCTTTATTTTCGTTATGGATAATTCGCTGAGTTTCTTATTTGATAATGCTACTACCACTGCTAAGGTAGTAGATGAACCACCACCTACCAAGAATGATACTTTTAAAATACCTACAAGAATTATTGATCGTGTTATGGATAACTACTATGTTGGGGATGGAACTGTCCATCCCGGTGATCATTTGCTCTTTATACACGAATTATGCGGGTTGTTCAAGTGTGTAGGTATTACTACAAATCAAGTTAAGAAGAAGTTATTCTCATTATCACTGAAAGGAAGAGCTGAGGAATGGTATAAGCTGCTGAAGAATGGTTAAGCTCTTGAATGGGAGGAAATAGTGCCTCTCTTTTATTCAATGTTTTATCCTCCTAGTGAGATTCATAAAGATCGGAATCAAATATACAACTTTTGGCCTCTTGATGGAGAGAGTACAACTCAAGCTTGGGGGAGATTGAAGTTACTAATGCTCAAATGTCCCATTCATGAGCTCCCCAACAATATTCTTATCAATAACTTTTATGCAAGACTCCCTCTACATGATAAGGATTTATTGGATGCTTCTTGTGCTGGATCATTCACTCGCATGGAAGAAGAAGCTAAATGGGATCTTCTGGACCGTATTCAAGACAATGCTGAAGCATGGGAGAATGACAAAGGTAGAAAGTCAGGTATAAATTATGATTATGAATGCATTGAATCTTTTATGGGAACTGATGACTTTCAAAATATTAGTAATGCTTATGGTCTTGATTTACAAGTTATTACAAATTGTTTTGAGGCTTTTGCTTCTTATATTGAAATCCCAACAAAGGGATGGAGCAAGTACCATGCACCCTATAAAGATATTGTTGACTGTGTTCCTGTTGGAAGTACTGAGCATTACATTATTGATCATGTTTTACCTGAACCTTACATTGAGAAGATACCCTTCCCATATAAGGTAAAGGATCATCCTATGATAACTAGTGTAATCACTAAAAGTGAAAAGAGAACTGTAAAACCTGATAAACAAATAAGCATTGAACCTATAGTAGCAATTGTTAAAGATCTTGTAACTAAAAGTATAGAATATGGGCACATAGTCTTTTGTGAGGACTGATGACCCACAAGTATAGGGGGCGTATCGCAGTATTTTCGATAAGTAAGAGTGTCGAACCCAACGAGGAGCAGAAGGTGCGGGCTAGTGGTATGGATCTGGAATTCTCTGCAAATACTTAGCAAACGGATTTTTAGGGGTTTTCGATAAAGCAAGTAAACAAAGTACAAGTAAATAAAAGACAATAGGAATAAATACAGCAAGTGGCCCAATCCTTTATGTAGCAAAGGACAAGCCGGTTGTATTACTTAAGATGACCAAACGTTCTCGAGGACACATTGGAAGACTGTCAAGTGCTTTCGCTTCATATAGTTGATTAATCTTGTTTAGCTTGTTAAGTGTTGTGTGGGTGAACCTATGCTAATGTACCGCCCCATCCAAGACTAATACATAATTTTGATTATACCCTTGCAAACATCCGTAAGTACAAGAAAGTAATTAAGGTAGAAACCTAACCATAGCTTTAAACTCTAAGACCCTTACGTCCCTTGTGTAATGGTTTCCTAACGGGGGTTCAGGTTTCTGTCACTCCGGCAACACCTACGATTAGTAGCCAAATACACAATGCATTCCCCTAGGCCCATATAGGTGAAGTGTCATGTAGTCGACGTTCACATGACACCACTAGAAGAAGTACACCACAACTTAAATATCAAACTATTGAATCTTTCTCAACACAACTCCACTACTAACAACATGACTTCTCCCATGTCCTCAAGAACAAAACAAACTACTCATAAGACATCATATGGATCATGATCAGAGATGGAATAATGATGTATAACAATCTGAACATAAATAATAATTCAACGGTTCACTCAATAGCATCAACTACAAGGAGTAATCCACACCGGGAAAGTTTCCCCTATGAACTAATGCAAGATTCAACTCAATTGTTATAGCAATATGGAGATGGTGGTGAGGGTGCTGAGGGTGATGATGGTGGTGATGATGATGATCCCGATGAAGTCCAGCTTGATGGTGGTGTTGATGGCGACGATCTCCCCTCTCCGGGAAGGAATTCCCCCGGCAGAAATCTATCTGCCAGAGAGATCTTTCTCCCTCGGTGTTTTCCGCCCTGCAGAGGCGGCGGAAATATTTCTGTGGTCGCTCCCCGAGTCTTAGGGTTTAGGGAGGATAATATACACCAGAGGAGAGAGGCTGGAGTGGGCCAGGGTGGCCACACCACCTCCAGGCGCGGCCTAGGGCTGCCCGCGCCAGGGGGTGGTGTGGGCCCCCTATGGCCCATCTCCACTCCGTCTTCTGGCATCCTTAGTCTTCTAGAAAAATAGGATTTTCTGTATATTTTCCTGGATTTTCTGACCTTCACGAATTTTTCCTCCAAACACCACCTTTTCCATCAGAATCCTGACTGCAGTGGTCCATGCTCCAAAAGTAATCAACCATGCAAAAACAGATGAAATAACATAAGTATCACCTCTGAATATGAAATATATCAATGAATAATAGTGAATTAAGACATAGAATAGTGATGCAAAATGGACGTATCAACTCCCCCCAAGCTTAGACTTCGCTTGTCCCCAAGCGAAACTGAGCTCAATAAACATGGCCTCAGGTTTATGGAGTGAACAGTCGATAAAAGAATACGGACAGGAAGCATCACATTCATCAATACATAGATCATAATAGAAGACAACTCACTATTATATAACTTAACTTGCAATAAGTAAAGGAAACACAATAAATATACATAAAGTGAATCATAATTGGTAATGGCAAACTTACCTCTTGGTCGAAGAATAGTTGATAATTTGCTGGAGTTCACAAATAACTAATTTTTAATGATAGCTTTCAAAGTAGTAATCACCAAGATAAGAGCAATATGCAAAACAAGGAACATAAGAAACATGATTCAATAAATCATCATATGAATGAATGAAACACAACAACTCAAAATACTTGCTGAGATAGAGGGGAATAGGTTTACTGACTCAACTAAAAAGTAAAAGAAAGGCCCTTCGCAAAGGGAAGCAGGGATTTCAAGTTTCATAAAGAGCTCCCAAAAATTATGGTACCTATTAGTTTTCAGCTCTCATTGCCCCTATCATAGGCATCTTTACGTGATTAAGGTTAAAGTGATCAAATACGAGGATATGCTTGACAAGTTGTAAGTTGAAAATCTCATGTCCCTTGAATACGAGGGCCGCTCCTCATGCTACTCAACTTCAGTCACGAGCAAGCTCTTGTCATTGTAAATACAAGCGTATCATTGAGAACCTCCAACGGGGTACCCCTTGCACATGACACAGAAGCTATCCCATAATCAAAATGACAAGGCAAGCAGACAGTGATCATCTCAGCGATCTTTTTATTTGCTATTTGCATAGGTTTTTATTGAGGATGCTTCATAGAATGCTCACTATAGTTATGCTGCAATTTTCCACCATGATTAGGCATGGCTTAGGCTAGCGGCCCAGGCGTTTCTCCAACACACATATAAATTCCATGATCTTACAAGTTCCACTTTTATTTCACACCGCTGGGATCCATAAGCAAAAGAACATGATATCAACTAGGTACAAAGTACCAAATGAAGTGTTCAAAGCGGTCCCCATGATACATGGTTCGGCTAACTTCAACTCATAAAACGCAAGCATATACGCGACAAAGAAGGACCCAATGGTTTAAGTTTATTAAATGCAAGAAAGTAAAGTGTGCCATCAAGTTCGTGAGAGATTTAATCACTAATTTTCACATAACAAGTTTAATTTTGGAGGTAGATAAAACAAGAATTTACTTGAAATAGCAATAATGCTAATGGGTAGGTATGGTGGACACAAATGGCAAAGGTTTTGGTTTAAAGGAGGTGGATGCACGAGAAGAATTCCCTCTCAGTACATGTTTTTAGCTAGCAAGGCTAGGTAGTAAGTATAAGAGTTGAAGGAAACAAACAAACATACAAGTGATAAAGACAAATGTGCAATCTTCCTTGGAAGCACAAAAGATCTTAACTATAGAATACTAGACTTATGAGCAAATCAAGAAAGAAAGATGATGAAATAATTTTTCTTTAGAGTACTTTTATCTTTTTCATTCAACTCTCAAAAATAGTGTTGCTACTGATCGAGCCAGGTTTGCCAAAACCAACTAAATTAACTCAATGATCCCAAAGTGATACCAATACTAACAACAAGATCAATCATATAACCATGAATTGAAAACTAATATAAGCTATGCAAAAGAGTAAATGATAGAACTTCTCATTAATATTCAATAATGGCAACTCACACCAAGGGATACATATCTAACGAGAGAGGGGACACTTCCATAATGCAAACCATACTACATAATAACTCCTCTATTCATGATATGACTCTACTAAAAAGGTAAAAAGATAGAAGATAGTGATGTGATACCGCGACACTCCCCCAAGCTTGGAACAAACCAAGGGGATGCCAAACCTGATGACGAATTACTCCTTCGGTGGTGGTGGTATCCTCTCGGTGAGCTTCTTGACCAATTTCCCCAAGTCCTCAATCTCGAAAGTGAGATTATGAATCAGCTGTGAGTTTTCTCAATGCTGCTCATGATCATGTCGTGTTGAGAATTCCAGCTCTTGCTATTCTTTCCCCACTCTTCCTCCTTGAAGTCTTCTTTTCCTGCATGGCTAGAACGAGGCAAATCCCAATTGGAGGGTAATTTCCCTTTGGGCATATTCTGGTATTGATGCTCATGGATAAGGGTATGGAAAGGATTCTTGGTGTGTGGAGGAAGTGACCGTGGAGCCAAACTGTGACGAGGAGCTTTTCCCCCAGTCTGCATCCGCACAGTCCTTCTAACCCTGGCAGGTTTCGTCACCACTCCAATGCTTGCAATGGTTATGCCGGTGTACGGATGTTGGCCTTGCTCCTCTTCACCTTCACTCTTGATCTCCTTCTTCCTCCTGGGGTCTTGGAGGTCTTCCTCCATAGGCTCCGTCCCTTTATCCTTGGCGGACACCATTGTGTTTCTAAGCCTTCAAAGAGTATGTCCTGGCAGAAACAGATCGAAATGAAAACACGACGAAAACACGATATACGAACCTCGGAAGATCCGGGGGGGTTATATATTACGAAGTTTCATATCAAAAGGAAGGTACTGGGAGAAAACGAGTCGGAGGCGGAGTCCGGGGTGGACTCACCACCTGGTGGCGCGGCCAGGGGTGGGCCCGCGCCACAGGGTGGTGTGAGCCACCCTGGCTCCGTTTCCGTCCCTTTTTCGCTTCGTAGCTTTCTGATGGCTCAATGCACGATGCCTAGAAAAATGCTTGTTGGCGGTGTTGATGTAGAGCTCGTTGGGAACCCCAAGAGGAAGGTATGATGAGCACAACCGCAAGTTTCCCTCACTTATGAAACCAAGGTTTAATCGAACCAGTAGGAGCAAGGAAACACCCCAAAGGTGTTACTAGCTGAGCTTTGGCAGGGCGCACTACCGATGCTCGTAGCAACATGGAGACCTGCACAACACAACCACAAAACTTTGTCCCCAACTTGCGATGAGGTTGTCAATCTCATCGTGTTTTGCAGAAAACAAAGGATTAAACGTATCGAATGGAAAGAAGTAAAAGTTTGCAGAAAGTAAACACAAAGAAGTAAACAGTTGTAGATTGTATGTAAAGAAAAAGGACTGGGATCCATAGTTCACTAGAGGTGGCTCTCCTTAGATAGATAACATGCTGGGTGAACAAATTACAGCGGGGCAATTGACAAACACCGAGAAAGCAATACATGCATATACTAATCATCTTGACTCCTTTGAGACTTGATTGGGCATTACAACATAATACATAGACTTCCATCCAACTGCATCTATGACTAATAATATACCTTTAGGTTATCATCCTAACCCGCTCCAGTATTAAGTTGCAAGCAACAGATTATTGCTTTACGAATTGCGTGTAAAGTAAACAGTACGATGGTTCTATGAACAAAGGATGGTTGTTTTCTCCCTAGTAGCAACAACACATCTAGTACCTTAGAGATTTCTGTCACTTCCCCAGATTACCAGAGGCATGAACCCACTATCGAGCATAAATACTAACTCTTGGAGTTGCTAGCATCTACTTTGCCAAGATAGATACTAACAATGGAAAGCATGCAAGATCACAAATAACAAAGACATGATAAAATCAATAATCAATCTGAAATAGCATCTCAATATCCATCGGATCCCCGCAAACACAACATGCAGAATTACAAATAGATGATCTTGATCATGACCGGAGCTCACAAGATCTAGACATGAAAGCACAAAGGAGGAGAACCAGCCATCTAGCTTCTACATGGATCCGTAGTCCAAGGATGAACTACTCACGCATCACACTGGAGGCTTGCATGGTGATGAAGAAGGCCTCCAGGGTGAATTCCCCTCTCCGGCAGGGTGCCGGGAAGAGCTTCAGATCCCTCCCGATCTAGGGATGGAGATGATGGCGGCTATAGACTCTTTCGTGGATTTTTGATCGGGTACTTAGGGTTTTCGTCCCAAGGGAAATATATAGGCGGAAGGAGAGGCCGAGGGGGTGCCGGGAGCGGCCACACAACCCCCTGGCGCGGGCCAGGCCTGGCCGCACGGCCAGGTGGTGTGGTGGCTCCCTGGCCCTTCTCCGTCTCGTATTCTGGCACTTGATCACTTCCGGAAAAATAGGCACTTTGGCTTTTGTCCAGTCCAATTCCGAGAATATTCATTTTCTGACTTTCCTGGTACCAAAAACAATAGAAAACAGGCAGCTGGCACTATAGCTCTTGTTAATAGGTTAGTACAAGAAATCATATGAAAAGTACTCCAAAGTGTGGACAAAACACAAGAAAGTGGATAAAACCAAGCATGGAACATCAAAAATTATAGATACATTTGCAATGTATCACTTTCCTTATCGACTGAAAACTGCAAAAATTATAGTTGGATTGTATTTTTGCGGAACTTTTCTTACCAGAACAGTTACCTATTTGAAAATGGACTCTGCAGGTCTCTGAATTTGGTATCTAGTAGATTCTTTCGGATTCACCACTTGAATAACATCAATATCTTCATCTTCATACACTTATTACTTGCGTCATAAAACCCTTCTCTTCCTTATTACACCATTGTCTCCACTTCCTGGAAATTTCTTTCACATAAAACTTCACACAGTTCTCATTAGCAACATTTGTATATATGAAGTGATAAAACCTTTTGAGTTCAACTTCAACTAAAATCCATCAAAACAAAAGCTACTGTAGCTACTCCTTCCGAAAACCCAAAAAGAATTCAAAAAGGAAATCGAATAAAGAAGCAAATGCAAGATAGGTCCATTACAAAGGATAGTGTGTCCCTCTTCTTCATATTTAGTAACAAAGTCTTTCACATTTGCTATTATAGGTTCATCAACCATTTTTTTATCAGGTTCAACAACTTTATTTGCACTTTCATTAACCATACTAGCTATCATAGAATGTTCATTTATCTTAACTGGGAAAGGCATTTTCTCAATGTAAGGTTTAGGTAAGACATGATTAGCAGTATAAACTTCAGTATTTCTTGTAGGAACACTCTTAGCAATATCTTTATAAGGTTCATGATGCTTATTCCACTTCTTTTTAGGCACTTCAATGTAGGAAGCAAAAGCCTTAAAATAAGAAGCAATAGCTTGAGAGTCTAGACCATAAGCATTTTTAATATTTTGAAAGTCATCAGTTCCCATAAAAGAATCAATGCATTCATAATCATAATTTATACCTGACTTTCTACCTTTGTCATTCTCCCAAGCTTCAGCATTGTCTTGAATACGGTCCATAAGATCCCATTTAGCTTCTTATTTTATGCGAGTGAATGATCCAGCACAAGAAGCATCCAATAAATCCTTATCCTGTAGAGGAAGCCTTGCATAGAAGTTATTGATAATGATATTGTTGGGGAGCTCATGAATGGGACATTTGAGCATTAGTAACTTCAATCTCCCCCAAGCTTGAGCTGTACTCTCTCCATCAAGAGGCCAAAAGTTGTATATTTGATTCCGATCTTTATGAATCTCACTAGGAGGATAAAACTTTGAATAAAAGAGAGGCACTATTTCCTCCCATTCCAGAGCTTGACCATTCTTCAGCAGCTTATACCATTCCCCAGCTCTTCCTTTTAGTGATAATGAGAATAACTTCTTCTTAACTTGATCTGTAGTAATACCTACACACTTGAACAACCAGCATAATTCGTGTATAAAGAGCAAATGATCACCGGGATGGACAGTTCCATCCCCAACATAGTAGTTATCCATAACACGATCAATAATTCTTGTAGGTATTTTAAAAGTATCATTCTCAGTAGGTGGTGGTTCATCTACTACCTTAGGAGTGGTAGTAGCATTACCAAATAAGAAACTCAGCGAATTATCCATAACAAAAATAAAGCAACTAACAGAAGTAAACAATACTCACAGTAGAAGTTTCCTTTACCAGTTCCACTCTCCAATAGCGCTTCACTCCCCGGCAACGGCGCTAGAAAATAGTCTTGATGACCCACAAGTATAGGGGGTGTATCGCAGTATTTTCGATAAGTAAGAGTGTCGAACCCAACGAGGAGCAGAAGGTGCTGGCTAGTGGTATGTATCAGGAATTCTCTGCAAATACTTGGCAAACAGATTTTAGGGTTTTTTGATAAAGCAAGTAAACGAAGTACGAGTAAATAAAAGACAGTAGGAATAAATGCAGCAAGTGGCCCATCCTTTATGCAGCAAAGGACAAGCCGGTTGTATTACTTAAGATGACCAAACGTTCTCGAGGACACATTGGAAGACTGTCAAGTGCTTTCGCTTCATATAGTTGATTAATCTTGTTTAGCTTGCTAAGTGTTGTGTGGGTGAACCTATGCTAATGTACCGCCCCATCCAAGACTAATACATAATTTTGATTATACCCTTGCAAACATCCGTAAGTACAAGAAAGTAATTAAGGTAGAAACCTAACCATAGCTTTAAACTCTAAGACCCTTACGTCCCTTGTGTAATGGTTTCCTAACGGGGGTTCAGGTTTCTGTCACTCCGGCAACACCTACGATTAGTAGCCAAATACACAATGCATTCCCCTAGGCCCATATAGGTGAAGTGTCATGTAGTCGATGTTCACATGACACCACTAGAAGAAGTACACCACAACTTAAATATCAAACTATTGAATCTTTCTCAACACAACTCCACTACTAACAACATGACTTCTCCCATGTCCTCAAGAACAAAACGAACTACTCACAAGACATCATATGCATCATGATCAGATATGGAATAATGATGTATAACAATCTGAACATAAACAATAATTCAACGGTTCACTCAATAGCATCAACTACAAGGAGTAATCAACACCGGGAAAGATTCCCCTATGAACTAATGCAAGATTCAACTCAATTGTTACATCAATATGGAGATGGTGATGAGGGTGCTGAGGGTGATGATGGTGGTGATGATGATGATGATGATCCCGATGAAGTCCAGCTTGATGGTGGTGTTGATGGCGACGATCTTCCCTCTCTGGGAAGGAATTCCCCTGGCAGAAATCTGTCTGCCGGAGAGATCTTTCTCCCTCGGTGTTTTCCGCCCCGTAGAGGCGGCGGAATCTTTCTGTCGTCGCTCCCCGAGTCTTAGGGTTTAGGGAGGATAATATACACCAGAGGAGAGAGGTTGGAGTGGGCCAGGGTGGCCACACCACCTCCAGGCGCGGCCTAGGGCTGCCCGCGCCAGGAGGTGGTGTGGGCCCCCTGTGGCCCATCTCCACTCCGTCTTCTGGCATCCTTTGTCTTCTGGAAAAATAGGATTTCCCGTATATTTTCCCGGATTTTCTAATCTTCGCGAATTTTGCCTCCAAACAGCACCTTTTCCATCAGAATCCTGACTGCAGCGGTCCATGCTCCAAAAGTCATCAACCATGCAAAAACAGATGAAATAACATAACTATCACCTCTCAATATGAAATATATCAATGAATAATAGTGAATTAAGACATAGAATAGTGATGCAAAATGGACGTATCAAGGACGCTTCTAATATTGTCTCACATCTTAATAGAACTAAAAAGGCTAGTGTCCCTGTGCTATCTATTAGGATTGGTGATCATTGCTATTATGGTCTGTGTGATATTGGTGCAAGTTCAAGTGCTATTCCTTATGAGCTTTATAAAGAAATTTTGCATGAAATCAGTACCTGCGAGTTGGAAGAGATTGATGTGGTTATTCACCTTGCTAATAGAGAAACCATCTCTCCATTTGGTATTGTGCGGGATTTAGAAGTTCTTTGTGGTAAGATTAAATATCCTGCTGATTTTCTAGTACTTGGTTCAGCTGCTAGTAAAACTTATCCCATCATTTTTGGTAGACCTTTCTTGAGTACTTGTGGAGCTATTATAGATTGCAAAAGAGAGAAAATCTTGACTAAGTTTGATGGGGAATCTTATGAGTTTAATTTTTCGAAATTTACTAAATAACCTTGTGAAAATGAATCTGAAGAGTGCTGACGGGGAGAATTCTTTAAAAATTCTTAAGGATGTTAACTTTCCTAGGTTTGGAGTGCCTATGTATCTCATGACTGATGGAGGTTCCCATTTCATTCATGGTAGTTTTAGAAAGACCCTTGCTAAATATGATGTTAATCATAGAATTGCTTCAGCTTATCACCCTCAAACTAGTGTGCAAGTAGAGTTATCAAATAGAGAAATTAAATCCATCTTGCAAAAGACTGTTAATAGATCTAGAAATAACTAGGCTAAAAAGTTGAATGGCTTATAGGACTGCCTACAAAAACCCTATGGGGATGTCTCCTTATAAAATGGTTTATGGGAAAGCTTGTCACCTACCTTTAGAATTAGAACACAAAGCTTACTGGGCATTTAAAGAACTCAATAGAGATTGTAAGCTCGGAGGTGAGAAAAGATTATTTGACTTAAGTTCTTTAGATGAATGGAGGAGTGAAGCCTATGAAAATGCTAGGCTCTTTAAGGAAAAAGTTAAAAGATGGCATGACAAGCGAATACTTAAGAGAGAATTTCATGTTGGTGAGAAAGTTCTATTGTATAGGTCTTGTCTCAGATTTTTTACAGGAAAGCTACTGTCAAAATGGGAAGGACCTTTCATTATTGAAGAAGTGTACCGTTCGGAAGAAATAAAAATTTCTTCTTTAAAATATAATACTACACAAGTAGTGAATGGGCAGCGACTCAAGCACTATATTGCCGGAGATTCTTACAATGAAGATGTTGATGCCTTTCAAGTTATAACTCCAGAAAATTTTATCAAGGATCAAATTCAGAGACCTGTAGACTCCGTTTTTGAATAGGTAACAGTTCTGGTAAGAAAATCTCCGCGAAAATACTATCCAACTATATTTTTGCAGTTTTTAGCCAAAGAGGAAAGCTACAAAGTGAAAGAGGGACGAAAACGGAGCTAGGGTGGCTCACACCACCCTGTGGCGCGGGCCCACCCCTGGCCGCGCCACCAGGTGGTGTGGCCACCTGAGCCTCCGTCTCCCACTCGTTTTCTCCCAGTACCTTCCTTTTGGTGTGAAACTTCGTAATATATAATCCCCTGGATCCCCCGAGGTTCGTATATTGTGTTTTTGTTGTGTTTTTGTTTCGATCTGTTCTGCCAAGAACTATTCTTGAAAGCCTAGAAGCACAATGGTGTCTGCCAAGAACTATTCTTGGAAGGAGCCTATGGTGGAAGATCTCCAAGACCCCAAGCAGGGGCTGGTACCTTTAGTATCTTGCCCTACATCAACGGAAGCCCTACGAGTCACTAAGGAGTTCTGCGATAAGTACCAAGACTTGAGGAGGAAGGTGGACATGCTTCAATGGGAGAATAATAGGCTTCGCAAGATGCTGGAAGATTTCCTCACGTCAACTAAGAAAATATTACCACCACCACCGAAGGAGTAATTTGTCATCAGGTTTGGCATCGCCTTGGTTTGTTCCAAGCTTGGGGGAGTGCCGCGATATCACATCACTATCTTCTATCTTTTTACCTTTTTAGTAGACTCATATCATGAATAGAGGAGTTATCATGTAGGATGGTTTGCATTATGGAAGTGTCCCCTCTCTCGTTAGATATGTATCCCTTGGTGTGAGTTGCCGTTATGGATTATTAATGAGAAGTTCTATCATTTACTCTTTTGCATAGCTTATATTAGTTTTCTATTCATGGTTATATGATTGATCTTGTTGTTAGTATTGGTATCACTTTGGGATCATTGCGTTAATTTAGTTGGTTTTGGCAAACCTGGCTCGGTCAGTAGCAACACTATTTTTGAGAGTTGAATGAAAAAGATAAAAGTATTCTAAAGAAAAATAATTTCATCATCTTTCTTTCTTGATTTGCTCATAAGTTTAGTATTCTCTAGTTAAGATCTTTTGTGGTTCCAAGGAAGATTGCATGTTTGTCTTTATCACTTGTATGTTTGTTTGTTTCCTTCAACTCTTATACTTGCTACCCAGCCTTGCTAGCCAAAAACCTGAACTGAGAGGGAATTCTTCTCGTGCATCCACTTCCCTAAACCAAAACCCATGCCATTTGTGTGCACCATACCTACCTATTAGCATTATTGCTATTCCAAGCAAATTCATGTTTTTATCTACCTTCCAAATTAAACTTGTTATGTGAAAATTAGTGATTAAAGCTCTCACGAACTTGATGGCACACTTTATTTTCTTATACTTAATAAACTTGAACCATTGGGTCCTTCTTTGTTGCGTATATGCTTGCGCTTTATAAGTTGAAGTTAGCAGAACCATGTATTATGGGGAATGCTTTCAACACTTTGATGTCTACGCACTTCTATTCTTGTAGATAGTTGTTGGGCCTCCAAGTGCAGAGGTTTGTAGAACAAAAGCAAGTTTTCCCTTAAGTGGATCACCCAAGGTTTATCGAACTCAGGGAGGAAGTGGTCAATGGTATCCCCTCTCAAGCAACCCTGCAATCAAGATACAAGAAGTCTCTTGTGTCCCCAACACACCCAATACACTTGTCAGGTGTATAGGTGCACTAGTTCGATGAAGAGATAGTGAAATACAAGTGGTATAGATAATTATAAGTAGTAACGGTGCCAGAAAATAGCTTGCTGGCATGTGGTTGACATGGGAAAAGACTAAAGGCAAACTGAAATATAGATGGAAGCAAGCAAACATGTAACCGATCTAATTGCAAACGGTGTTTCAATGCTTAGAAACAAGGCCTAGTGATCATACTTTCACTAGTGAACACTCTCATATAAATATATTCTTCTTATGATACTACGCTGAACTACTCTCTGGGTGGACACTCTAATCCATGGTAGGGCTATAACGGCACACCTCAAAGTAAGCCTTTCCCATCTAGATAACCCCACACTGTCACCTTGATCACTAGATGGTTCAAACAAACACCACAATTTCATAAAGACATCCAACTCCAAATATAACTCATAACAAGTATTTGTAATCTCTAGCCTAAGTGCCACCATGGTGTGCACGCTATCACTTTCACACACATGGGGAGAGCAGAGATCTATTAAAGCACTTGAGTAGCAAGGTAGATCTACCTGATTACAAAGCTCATGATCACAATATGATCATGCATAGAGAGAGAGATGAACACATAGCTACCGGTAGAATCCTTAGCCTCGAGAGAGAACTACTCCCTCCTCATCATGGGAATCAACAATGGTGATGGAGATGGTGGTGGAGATCGATGGAGATTGCTCCGGGGGCACTTCCCCGTCCCGGCATGGTGCCGGAACAGAGACTTTCTGTCCCCCGAATCTCCCCTTCGGTGGCGGCGGCGCTGTGGAACTTTTCGTGGATTTTTGATTGACGATTTAGGGTTTCTGTATCGGGAGGAATATATAGGCGAAAGGGGCAATGTCGGTGGCCGGCCAGGGGGCCCACACCATGCCCTGGCGCGGCCAAGGGGGACCCGCGCCTAGGGATGGTGTGGCCACCCTGTGGCCCCTCTCCGTCTCGTATTCTGGCTCCGTGAGTCTCCGGGAAAAATAGGCACATTGGCTTTTGTCCCGTCCAATTCCGAGAATATTCATTTTCTGACTTTCTGGAACCAAAAACAGCAGAAAACATGTGACTGGCACTGTGGCTCTTGTTAATAGGTTAGTCCAAGCAATCATATGAAAAGTACTCCAAAGTGTGGACAGAACACAAGAAAGTAGATAAAACCAAGCATGGAACATTAAAAATTATAGATACATTTGCAATGTATCAACATCCCCAAGCTTAACTCCTGCTCGTCCTCGAGTAGGTAAGTGATAAAAAAAGAATAATCTTTGAGGTGACATGCACCATCATAAACTTGATCAAAGTATTTGTAAAACATTGATAGCTGGGATCATAGTACTTCAACATAACATGAAAGATAAATTTCTAACAATAAGACATAGCAACTATGTTGCAACATGAAAAGGCACAAACAAAAGATTCATGAATAACAATGGTTTGCAAGACGTTTGTTTGTTTCACATAAAGAAAACATAGCATAATGGTATTCAGCTTGTCCCTCATAGAGTAGCAAACATAAATGCATAGGACACCTTCAAAGTTTATAAGGGTGACTAGATACAAATAGTTTAAAACAATCAATATCAAAGCTATGCATCAATCAACAAGTCTTGGGACAATGCACATAGAACTAAGAATGGCCACTATGCTCTCAAAGTAGGTACATAAAGGTAGAAGGTGGAGACTCAATATAAAAGTGGAAGAAAGGCCTTCATAGAAGGAAGTAGGGATTCAAGTTTCATAAAGAGCTTCCAAAAATTATGGTACTTAATAGCTTTCAACTCTCATTGCCCCTATCATAAGTATCTTGAAGTGATTAAGGTTAAAGTGAACAAACTATGGTGTACATGCTTGACGAAGTATAAGTTAGGAATCTCATGTCCCTTGAATACGAGGGCCGCTCCTCATGCTACTCAAGTTTAGTCACACGTAAGTTCTTGTCATCGTAAGTACATGTGTATCATAGAGAACCGCCAACAGGGTACCCCTTGCCCGATGATACGAAAGAATCCCCATATCAAAATGACAAGGCAAGCAGACAACAAGCATCTCAGCAATCTTCTTATTTACCATGGGAATATGGTGCTTTTTTCTCTCTTTCCTCTTTTCATAATATCTTTTTTTTTCTTTTTCTCTTTTTTCTCAATATAGGACTCTTTTTTTATAAGAAGAATGCTTCATAGACAGCTCATTATGGTTACGCTGTAGGTTTCCACCATGTCAGCATGGATTAGACCAGTGGCCTAGGAGTTTCTCTAACACATATACATAACTCCATGGACTTACAAGCTCCCCTTTCATTTCACACCGATGACATCCATAGACAAAAGGGCATGATATCAACTAGGTACAAAGTACCAGTGCAATGTTGAAAGCGTTCCCCATGACAGCATGGTTCTGCTAATCCCCAACAAATAAGTGCAAGCATATACAACATAGATGACACAATGGTTCAAGTTTATTAAGGGAAACAAAAGTAAAGTGTGCCATCAAGTTCGTGAGAGATTTAATCACTAGTTTTCTCATAACAAGTTTAATTCGGAAGGTAGATAAAAACATGAATATACTTGGAATAGCATATGCTAGTAGGTAGGTATGGTGGACTCTTTGGAATAACTTGGTTTAGGGAGTTGGATGCATGAGTGGAACTCATACTTGGTTGTGGAGGCTAGCAAAAGATTGGGAGCGACAAACTAAGAGAGCAATAATGGCCATAATCATGCAGAGCGACAAAACATCATTGATCAAAGCATAAAGTGATACTACAAGTTGAAAACTAAAGGATCATAAACGCTATGGTGACTTGGGATTGTCATAACATGGTGTGAGCATGCGCCAAGTCAACCCAAATAAAGCATCAAAGGAGAATACCACAATACTATGCTTTAATATGCTAAAACAACGCATGATTCTTCCAAGGCACATTAGGCAATCTCAATTGTTTATAACAAGTCATGCTACATCGAAGAATACTAAGCATAAATCCAAAACAATATCGAGCATGGCATGACAAAGCGTGGGCCACAGTCAAAAACAAGCTCTCTTTACCACTTAAGCATGAACTTTCCTACTCTTTTCCAATCCAAACCAAACTATTTGAAAACCAATGTATGAAAGAGGGGGTCCAACCAATTTATTCAGAAAACTAAGAAAACCAAGCAAACTAAAAACGAAAACAAAAACAAAAAAGAAGACGCTCCAAGAACAACACAACTATGCATGAAACATTAAAAATGAAGTGTTTGGAATGAACCTGGAATTTTTATTGATGAAGAAGGGGATGCCTTGGGCATCCCCAAGCTTTGACGCTTGTACTTCTTGGATATTTCTTGGGGTGACACGCGTGGCATCCCCAAGCTTGAGATTTAGTCCATTCTTCATCTCATTACTCATTCCTTCCATACACCTAAAATTTTTCCTTCATACAAAACTTCACACAATCTTTATTAGCAACATTAGTGCACTTCAAGATAATAGGTATTTTGGTTCAGTTCCAACACCAATAAAACTTCCATTAAAACACAAGCTACTGTAGCACTTCCCTCAAAAAGCTCAATTCCCCAAAAGAACTTAAAAAGGAACCAACAAGAAGCAAATGTAGAAAATGGCAGAAATCTGTCAAAACAGACCAGCTGGTAAAGACGAATTTTTTCGAAAACCTTATGTTGCTCAAATAAAAAAGTGTTGAACTAACTAAAGTTAGATAACAACCTGGGTCAGAAGAACAAAAATTCACGCCTCAAAAGGACGTACAGAGATTTTACACGAATTTTTACGGTGAAGCACAAAAATCTGTGTCAGGACAGCAACTTTCCCAAGCATTACTTCTCTCTCATTAGAGGTTACTCTTGGCACAAAAAGCAAATAAAAAGGATAAGGAGAGGTTATTACAGAAGAAATAACTTTCAAGACTCAACTAAAACTTTTGGTTTACCTCCCAATAAGTACTTTTCTTTAACACCTTTAAGTTAGGCATGATAGTTTGAAAAGATGCTCACATAAGAAATATGAATTGAAGTAAAAGAGAGCATCAAGAAGAAAATTCAAAACACATTTAAGTCTAACACACTTCCTATGCATAGGAATCTTGTAAAGAAACAAGTCATGAAAGCACAAAGCAACAAGCATAGTAAAACAAAACAAGTGCAACTTCAAGACTTTCAACATAAAGAGGGGAAACTTAATATTATTGAGATACATAAAACCATGTTTCACTCTCTCATAATAACTTTCAGTAGCATCATGAATAAAATTAACAATATAACTATCACATAAAACATTCTTATCATGAGCCACATGCATGGAAGAATTAATACTCCCCACATAAACATAGTCATTCTTATTAATTATAGTGGGAGAAAATTCAACAAAATAGCTATCATTATTAATCTCATCACCATAATCATCAAATATAGGAGGCATATTGTAATCATAATTAGCTTGATGTGTACGCACTTCTATTCTTGTAGACAGTTGTTGGGCCTCCAAGTGTAGAGGTTTGTAGAACAGCAGCAAGTTTTCCCTTAAGTGGATCACCCAAGGTTTATCGAACTCAGGGAAGAAGTGGTCAAAGGTATCCCCTCTCAAGCAACCCTGCAATCAACATACAAGAAGTCTCTTGTGTCCCCAACACACCCAATACACTTGTCAGGTGTATAGGTGCACTAGTTCGGTGAAGAGATAGTGAAATACAAGTGGTATAGATAATTATAAGTAGTAACGGTGCCAGAAAATAGCTTGCTGGCGTGTGGTTGACATGGGAAAAGACTAAAGGCAAACTGAAATAAAGATGGAAGCAAGCAAACATGTAACAGATCTAATTGCAAACGGTGTTTCAATGCTTAGAAACAAGGCCTAGGGATCATACTTTCACTAGTGAACACTCTCATATAAATATATTCTTCTTATGATACTACGCTGAACTACTCTCTTGTTGGATACTCTAATCCATGGTAGGGCTATAACAACACACCTCAAAGTAAGCCTTTCCCATCAAGATAACCCCACACTGTCACCTTGAGCACTAGATGGTTCAAACAAACACCACAATTTCATAAAGATATCCAACTCCAAATATAACTCATAACAAGTATTTGTAATCTCTAGACTAAGTGCCACCATGGTGTGCACGTTGTCACTTGCACACACATGGGGAGTGCAGAGATCTATTAAAGCACTTGAGTAGCAAGGTAGATCTACTTGATTACAAAGCTCATGATCACAATATGATCATGCATAGAGAGAGAGATGAACACATAGCTACCGGTAGAATCCTTAGCCTCGAGAGAGAACTACTCCATCCTCATCATGGGAATCAGCAATGGTGATGGATATGGTGGTGGAGATCGATGGATATGGCTTCGGTGGCACTTCCCCGTCCCGGCAGGGTGCCGGAACAGAGACTTTCTGTCCCCAAAATCTCCCCTTCGGTGGCAGCGGTGCTATGGAACTTTTCATGGATTTCTGATTGACGATTTAGGGTTTCTATATTGGGAGGGATATATAGGCGAAAGAGGCAAGGTCGGTGGCCAGTCAGGGGGCCCACACCATGCCCTGGCATGGCCAAGGGGGGCCCGCGCCTAGGGGTGGTGTGGCCATCCTGTGGCCCCTCTCCGTCTCGTATTCTGGCTCCGTGAGTCTCCAGGAAAAATAGGCATATTCGCTTTTGTCCCGTCCAATTCCGAGAATATTCATTTTCTGACTTTTTGGAACCAAAAACAGCAGAAAACAGGCAACTGGCACTATGGCTCTTGTTAATAGGTTAGTCCAAGAAATCATATGAAAAGTACTCCAAAGTGTGGACAAAACACAAGAAAGTAGATAAAACCAAGCATGAAACATCAAAAATTATAGATACATTTGCAATGTATCACACTTCACTGGTACTACCTAGTTGATATCATGATTCTTTTGCCTATGGATCCCGGCGGTGTGAAATAAAAGGGGAACTTGTAAGATCATGGAGTTTATATGTGTGTTAGGGAATCACCTGGGCCGCTGGCCTAAGCCATGCCTAATCATGGTGGAAACTTGCAGCATAATTATAGTGAGCATTCTCTGAAGCATCCTCAATAAAAACCTATGCAAATAGAAAATAAAAATATCGCTGAGATGCTCATTGTCTGCTCGCCTTGTCATTTTAATTATGGGATAGCTCCTGTATCATATGCAAGGGGTACCCCGTTGGCGGTTCTCAATGATACACATATATTTACAATGATAAGAGCTTACTCGTGACTGAAGTTGAGTAGCATGAGGTTCGGTACTCGTAAGTAAGGGGCATGAGATTTCAACTTATAACTTGTCAAGCATATCCTCTTAGTTGTGTCACTTTAACCTTAACACCTAAAGATACCTATGATAGGGGCAATGAGAACTGAAAGCTAATAAGTACCATAATTTTTGGGAGCTCTTTATGAAAATTGAAATCCCTGCTTCCCTCTGTGAAGGGCCTTTCTTTTACTTTTTAGTTGAGTCAGTAAACCTATTCCCTTCTATCTCAGCAAGTATTTTGAGTTGTTGTGTTTCACTCATTCATATGATGATTTATTCAATCATGTTTCTTATGTTCCTTGTTTTGCACATTGCTCTTATCTTGGTGATTACTACTTTCAAAGCTATCATTGAAAACACTTTATTTGTGAACTCCAGCCAATTATCAACTATTCTTCGACCAAGAGCTAAGTTTGCCATTACCAATTATGATTTACATTATGTATCTTTATTGTGTTTCCTTTGCTTATTGCAAGTCGAGTTATATAATAATGAGTTGTCTTCTATTATGATCTATGTATTGATGAATGTGATGCTTCTTGTCCATATTCTTTTATCGACTCTTCACTCCATAAACCTGAGGTCATGTTTATTGAGCTCAGTTTCGCTTGGGGACAAGCAAAGTCTAAGCTTGGGGGAGTTGATACGTCCATTTTGCATCACTATTCTATGTCATAATTTACTGTATTCATTGATATATTTCATATTAGGAGATGATACTTATATTATTTCATCTGTTTTTGCATGGTTGATGACTTTTGGAGCATGGACCGCTGTAGTCAGGATTCTGATGGAAAAGGTGCTATTTGGAGGCAAAATTCGCGAAGATCAGAAAATCCGGGAAAATATACGGAAAATCATATTTTTCCAGAAGACGAAGGAAGCCAGAAGGAGGAGTGGAGATGGGCCACAGGGGGCCCACACCACCCCCTGGAGCGGGCCACCCTAGGCCGCGCCACCAGGTGGTGTGGCCGCCCTGGCCCACCTCTGGCTCTCCCCTCTGGCGTATATATTCCTCCCAAAACCCTAAGACTCGGGGAGCAACCACAGAAAGATTTCTCCGCCTCTGCGGGGCGGAAAACACCGAGAGAGAAAGATATCTCCGACAGACAGATTTCTGCCGGGGGGATTCCTTCCCGGAGAGGGGAGATCATCGCCATAAACACCACCATCAAGCTGGACTTCATTGGGATCATCATCATCATCATCATCACCACCATCATCACCATCAGCACCCTCATCACCATCTCCATATTGCTGTAACAATTGGGTTGAATCTTGCATAGTTCTTAGGGGAAACTTTCCCGGTGTTGATTACTCTTTGTAGTTGATGCTATTAAGTGAACCATTGAATTATTGTTTATGTTCAGATTGTTATACATCATTATTCCATCTCTGATCATAATCCATATGATGTCTTGTGAGTAGTTCGTTTTATTCTTGAGGACATGGGAGAAGTCATGTTGTTAGTAGTGGAGTTGTGTTGAGAAAGATTCAATAGTTTGATATTTAAGTTGTGGTGTACTTCTTCTAGTGGTGTCATGTGAACGTCGACTACATGACACTTCACCTATATGGGCCTAGGGGAATGCATTGTGTATTTGGCTACTAATCGTAGGGGTTGCTGGAGTGACAGAAACCTGAACCCCCGTTAGGAAACCATTGCACAAGGGACGTAAGGGTCTTAGAGTTTAAAGTTGTTGTTAGGTTTCTACCTTAATTACTTTCTTGTACTTACGAATGTTTGCAAGGGGTATAATCACAAGTATGTATTAGTCCTAGGAAGGTCGGTACATTAGCACAGGCTCACCCACACAACACTTAGCAAGCTAAAGAAGATTAATCAACTATATGAAGCGAAAGCACTTGACAGTCTTCCCATGTGTCCTCGAGAACGTTTGGTCATCTTAAGTAATACAATCGGCTTGTCCTTTGCTGAATAAAGGATTGGGCCACTTGTTGCATTTATTCGTATTGTCTTTTGTTTACTCGTACTTCGTTTACTTGCTTTATCAAAAACCCCTAAAAATCTGTTTGCTAAGTATTTGTAGAGAATTCCTGATCCATACCACTAGCCAGCACCTTCTGCTCCTCGTTGGGTTCGACACTCTTACTTATCGAAAATACTGCGATACAACCCCTATACTTGTGGGTCATCAGTGTCCCAGGGCACAGTACCCATGAGAAAGCCCTCGAGGTTGATCTAAAGTCACTGTAGGCTCCTGGAATCAGGCCTCGTTCTGCTGCCGTAGCGACGATGCATACACACAGATGTTATCATGTGATGATAAAGTATTAATGTCAATCAAGGTGACATTAGTAAGTTGCAAATGATTTGGGACTCTAAAGGATAGACCCAAGACTCAACCTCTTCCATGAGCAAGCATTTTCAGGGTACCGGATATATGGTGCCAACAATTAAGTACAAATGCAGCTAGTTTATTTGTACTCTAGTGCAAGTGGGAGACTGTTGGAAATATGCCCTAGAGACAAATAGTAATAAGGACTATTATCATATTTCATATAGTTTATGATTAAGTTTTATATCATGCTATAAATGTATTGAGTGGAAACATCAATACACATGTGATATATAAACAACCAGGGGTTCCTAGTGAAACTCTAGTCACTGGTTCATTGGTCAACAGATGATCAAGTTTCCTGATCATGTGGCATTTATGCCAGTTGGAAATGGAGTCAACTCATTCTGTGAATGAGATGATGAACCAATACCCAACCTAAACATTGTGACCCGATCATGTCACGAAGTTCAAGTTATGATGACTAGAAATGGATCCACGTAGACTATTCCTTAGACCATGAGGCTATATCAATCACTGTCTCCCGAGAGTGCTTAGATAACATCAAGTGCCACTTGGTAATACAGTGGTTATAAAGGTGTGTTCAGGTACTCGGAGGAAACCATAGAGGCAATATATGTCAAGAGCGGGATTTGTCCGTCCATGTGACGGAAAGATACTTAAGGGCCCACTCGGAGAAGTTATATCCAATAGCTGCGCAGCGTGTGATTTGATCACAGTGATATCACTTGTCGGAACGAGTCAAGTAGCATTGTTCAGTAACGAGATTGAACACGACATGGTGATGTCATTGATCAGATTTCGGGCAATGCAAGTATCAAGAGACAAAGAGAATAGGACACGACCGTCCCGGTTCAAACGGCGAAAGATCTTCGTGGAACGCATAGGGGTCACATGGCCATCCAGGTCCCGGTGTTGATCATTGGTCCGAGAGTGTCCCGACCATGTCTGGAGTGTTCCCGAACCGTAGGGTATCACGCTTAAGGGTTTGATGATGCTTAGAGAGTGTTTATAGGATTAGAAGAATCACCAAACAATAGTAGAGAGAAAACTGGAAGGGTTTCGGTAAGTCCGGAGGATGTCCGGAGTGGAAGTGGAAGGTGTTCCATATCCACGGAGATTGGATAATATATGAATGAATATTAAATATTGATTTAATCATTTATTAATAATTATTTCATAAAGACAAAATCAATTTAAAGGTCAAAAGGCTTAATGGGCCAATTCCGGAGGGAAGAGGGCCCATTAGGGAAAGGTGAGAGGGAGAAGGGCCAGAGGGCGTGGCTAGCGCCCTAGTGTGCTAGCCCCCCCGCGTGGGGCCCATGGGGGTAGCCGGCGGCGCCACCCCTCCCCCCATCCTCTGCTTTAGTCCCACCCCGGGACTTTGAGGGAGGTAGTACCTCATGATACGTCCATTTTGCATCACTATTCTATGTCATAATTCACTGTTATTCATTGATATATTTCGTATTGAGAGGTGATACTTATGTAATTTCATCTGTTTTTGCATGGTTGATGACTTTTGGAACATGGACCGCTACAGCCAGGATTCTGATGGAAAAGGTGCTGTTTGGAGGCAAAATTCGCGAAGATCAGAAAATACGGGAAAATATACGGTAAATCCTATTTTTCCATAAGACGAAGGAAGCCAGAAGGGGGATGGAGATGGGCCACAGGGGGCCCACACCACCCCCTGGTGCGGGCCAGCCCAGGCCGCGCCACTAGGTGGTGTGGCCACCCTGGTCCACCCCTGGCACTCCCCTCTGGCGTATATTATCCTCCCGAAACCCTAAGACACGAGGAGCAACGACAGAAAGATTCCGCCGCCTCTGCAGGGCGAAAAACACCGAGAGAGAAAGATCTCTCCGGCAGACAGATTTCTGCCAGGGGAATTCCTTCCCGGAGAGGGAAGATCGTCGCCATCAACACCACCATCAAGCTGGACTTCATTGGGATCATCATCATCACCACCATCATCATCATCAGCACCCTCATCACCATCTCCATATTACTGTAACAATTGCATTGAATCTTGCATAGTTCATACGGGAAACTTTCCCGGTGTTGATTACTCTTTGTAGTTGATGCTATTGAGTGAACCATTGAATTATTGTTTATGTTCAAATTGTTATACATCATTATTCCATCTCTGATCATGATCCATATGATGTCTTGTGAGTAGTTCGTTTTGTTCTTGAGGACATGGGAGAAGTCATGTTGTTCGTAGTGGAGTTGTGTTGAGAACGATTCATGGGAGAAGTCATGTTATGACTATCTCAAGTCACCATAGCCTTTATGATCCTTTAGTTTTTAACTTGTAGTATCACTTTATGCTTTGATCAATGATGTTTTGTCACTCTGCATGATTATGGCCATTATTGCTCTCTTAGTTTGTCGCTCCCACTCTTTTGCTAGCCTCCACCACCAAGTATGAGTTCCATTCATGCATCCAACTCCCTAAACCAAGTTATTCCAAAGAGTCCACCATACCTACCTACTAGCTTATGCTATTCCAAGTATATTAATGCTTTTGTTTACCTTCTACTTGTTATGAGAAAACTAGTGATTAAAGCTCTCACGAACTTGATGGCACACCTTACTTTACTTGCCTTTAATAAACTTGAACCATTGTGTCGTCTATGTTGTATATGCTTGCACTTATTTGTTGGGAATTAGAAGAACCATGGTTTCATGGGGAATGCTTTCAACATTGCACTTGGTACTTGTACCTAGTTGATATCATGCTCTTTTGTATATGGATGTCGTCGGTGTGAAATGAAAGGGGAGCTTGTAAGTCCATGAAGTTATGTATATGTGTTAGAGAAACGCCTGGGCCGCTGGTCTAATCCATGCTGACTTGGTGGAAACCTGCAGCGTAACCATAATGAGCTGTCTATGAAGCATTCTTCTTATAAAAAAAGAGTCCTATATTGAGAAAAGAGAAAAAGAAAAAAAAGAGATACTATGAAAAGAGGAAAGAGAGAAAAAAGCATCATATTCCCATGGTAAATAAGAAGAATGCTGAGATGCTCGTTGTCTGCTTTCCTTGTCATTTTGATATGGGGATTCTTCCGTATCATCGAGCAAGGGGTACCCCGTTAGCGGTTCTCAATGATACACATGTACTTACAATGACAAGAACTTACCGGTGACTAAACTTGAGTAGCATGAGGAGCGACCCTCTTATACAAGGGGCATGAGATTTCCGACTTATACTTCGTCAAGCATGTACACCATAGTTTGTTCACTTTAACCTTAATCACTTCAAGATGCTTATGATAGGGGCAATGAGAGCTGAAAGCTTTAAGTATCATAATTTTTGGAAGCTCTTTATGAGACTTGAATCCCTACTTTCTTTTTACAAAAGGCCTTTCTTCCACCATTATATTGAGTCTCCACCTTCTATCTTTGATTAAGAATTGTCCCACTCATGGACTGACTGATTGGATGATCATCCAAACTTTTTATGCAGGATTGAACTATTCTTCAAGGAACCTATTGGATTTAGCTACTGGAGGTACCTTTATGACCATCACTTTGGGTGCTGCAACAAAACTATTGGATAATAGGATGGTTAATTATTCTAAATGGCATACTGAGAGAGCTCCACAAGGTAAGAAGGTAAATTCTGTTGAAGAAACCTCCTCCTTGAGTGGTAAGATTGATATTATTATGTCCATGCTTGTTAATGGGAAAGCCCATATTGATCCAAATAATGTTTCTTTAGCCTCTTTGGTTGCTCAAGAAGAGCAAGTTGATGTGAACTTCATAAGAAATAATAATTTTGGCAACAATGCTTATGGTAATAATGCTTATAGGAACAATTTTGGTAACAACAATTATAAGCCATATCCTCCCAACAATGGTAATGCTTATGGAAATTCTTACAACAATAATAAGAGTGCTCCCTCTGAACTTGAAGTTATGCTTAAAGAGTTTATTAGTAAACAAACTGCTTTCAATAAAACTATTGAGGAAAAACTCTCTAATGCTGAAAGAAATATAGCATCTTTGGCTGAAGCTCAATCTTCTTTGAATAAAATGGCTGCTAAACCTGCAACTAATGACAATCCCTTTGCAGCTACTAATGCCATACAAGTAAGAATTGATGAAAATGTTAGACTATTAGCTGAATTACATGCTAAGTGGGAAAGAGAAGATGAAATTGCTAGAAACATTAGTGTTTCTACTATCACCACCACTAGTGTTGAGGCTAGTAATAGTGCTACTACTTTAGATGATAAAGTTGATTTTGATCTTGATGGTTGCAACATCTCTGAAGTTATTAAGTTCCTACAAAAGCTTGCTAAAAGTCCTAATGCTAGTGCTATGAACATGGCTTTTACAAAACACATTACTGATGCTCTCATAAAGATTAAAGAAGAAAAGATGAAACATAAAGCTTCTATTCCTATAAAGCAAGAAGATGGTTGGGAACCCATCATTAATATTAAATTGAATGACTTTGATTTCAAAGCTTTGTGTGATCTTGATAGTAGTGTTTCTATTATGCCTAGAAGGATTTATGATATGCTTGATTTGCCTCCTCTTGAAGATTGCTATTTGAATATCCCACTTGATGCTAATGCTAAAAAGAAACTCATGGGGAGTCTTGATGATGTTCTTATTATGGTTAATGATTCCTATGTTTTGGATGTTGAATACAATGCTTCTTGTCCTATTACTTTGGGAAGACCTTTTCTTAGAACTGTTGGTGCCATCATTGATATGAAAGAAGGCACCATTAAATATCAACTCCCACTCAAGAAAGGTATAGAACACTTCCCTAAAAAGAGAGAAAATATTTCTTTTGCTTCTCCTATGAAAACAAAATTTGGTCTTAATGCTTCTTCATTTGAGAACACTTGATTCTTTCTTTGCTTCTTATGCCTAACTTAAAGTCGTTAAAGAAAAGTACTTGTTGGGAGATAACCCAAGAGTTTTAGATGAATCTTGGAAGTTATTACCTCTGTAATAACCTCTCCTTATCCTTTTTATTTGCTTTTTGTGCCAAGAGTAACCTCTAATGAGAGTGAAGTAATGATTTGGAAAGTTGCTGTCCCGAAACAGATTTCTGTGCTTCACCATAAACATTCCTGAGAGAGCTATGTACGTCGGATTGAGCTGTAATTTTTTGTGCTTCTGACCCAGGTTGTTATCTAACTTTAGTTAGTTCAACACTTTTTGATTTGAGCAACATAAAGTCTTTGAAAAAATTCGTCTTTACCTGCTGGTCTGTTTTGACAGATTTCTGCCATTTTCTGCATTTGCTTCTTGTTAGTTCCTTCTTGAGTTCTTTTGGGGAATTGAGATTTTTGAGGGAAGTGCTACAGTAGCTAGTGTTCTAATAGAAGTTTATTTGGTGTTAGAACTGAACCTTGAGACTTATTTATCTTAAGTGCACTAATGTTGCTAATGAGATTGTGTGAAATTTTGTATGAAGGAAAACTTTTAGGTGTATGGAAGGAACGAGTAATGAGATAAAGGATGGACTAAAGTTCAAGATTGGGGATGCCACACGTGTCACCCCAAGAAATATCCAAGAAGTACAAGCGTCAAAGCTTGGGGATGCCCAAGGCACCCCCCTTCTTCATCAATAAAAATTCCAGGTTTCTTCCAAACGCTTCATTTTTATTGTTTCATGCACAGTTGTGTTTTTCTTGGAGCGTCTTCTTTTTCGTTTTCGTTTTGGTTTTTAGTTTGCTTGGTTTGATTAGTTTTCTGAATAAGTTGGTTGGACCCCCTCTTTCACACTTTGGTTTGCGAATAGTTTGGTTTGGCTTGGAAAAGAGTAGGAAAGTTCATACTAATGTGGTAAAAAGAGCTCGTTTTTGACTGTGGCCTATGCTTTGTCATGACATGCTTGATATTATTTTGGCTTTATGCTTAGTATTATTTGCTGTAGCATGACTTGTTATAAACAATTGAGATTGCTTAATGTGCCTTGGATGAATCATGCGTTGTTTTAGCATATTAAAGCATAGTATAGTGGTATTCTCCTTTGATGCTTTATTTGGGTTGACTTGGCACATGCTCACACCATGTTATGACTATCTCAAGTCACCATAGCCTTTATGATCCTTTAGTTTTCAACTTGTAGTATCACTTTATGCTTTGATCAATGATGTTTTGTCGCTCTGCATGATTATGGCCATTATTGCTCTCTTAGTTTGTCGCTCCCAGTCTTTTGCTAGCCTCCACCACCAAGTATGAGTTCCATTCATGCATCCAACTGCCTAAACCAAGTTATTCCAAAGAGTCCACCATACCTACCTACTAGCTTATGCTATTCCAAGTATATTCATGCTTTTGTTTACCTTCTACTTGTTATGAGAAAACTAGTGATTAAAGCTCTCACGAACTTGATGGCACACCTTACTTTACTTGCCTTTAATAAACTTGAACCATTGTGTCGTCTATGTTGTATATGCTTGCACTTATTTGTTGGGAATTAGAAGAACCATGGTTTCATGGGGAACGCTTTCAACATTGCACTTGGTACTTGTACCTAGTTGATATCATGCTCTTTTGTATATGGATGTCGTCGGTGTGAAATGAAAGGGGAGCTTGTAAGTCCATGAAGTTATGTATATGTGTTAGAGAAACGCCTGGGCCGCTGGTCTAATCCATGCTGACTTGGTGGAAACCTGCAGCGTAACCATAATGAGCTGTCTATGAAGCATTCTTCTTATAAAAAAAGAGTCCTATATTGAGAAAAGAGAAAAAGAAAAAAAAGAGATACTATGAAAAGAGGAAAGAGAGAAAAAAGCATCATATTCCCACGGTAAATAAGAAGAATGCTGAGATGCTCGTTGTCTGCTTTCCTTGTCATTTTGATATGGGGATTCTTCCGTATCATCGGGCAAGGGGTACCCCGTTAGCGGTTCTCAATGATACACATGTACTTACAATGACAAGAACTTACCGGTGACTAAACTTGAGTAGCATGAGGAGCGACCCTCTTATACAAGGGACATGAGATTTCCGACTTATACTTCGTCAAGCATGTACACCATAGTTTGTTCACTTTAACCTTAATCACTTCAAGATGCTTATGATAGGGGCAATGAGAGCTGAAAGCTTTAAGTATCATAATTTTTGGAAGCTCTTTATGAGACTTGAATCCCTACTTTCTTTTTACAAAAGGCCTTTCTTCCACCATTATATTGAAGGTGTCCTATGCATTTATATTTGCTACTCTATTGAGGGACAAGCTGAATACTATTATGCTATGTTTTATTTATGTGAAACAAACAAACGTCTTGCAAAGCATGTTATTCATGAATCTTTTGTTTGTGCCTTTTCATGTTGCATCATAGTTTCTTTGCTTATTGCTAGAACTTTGTCTTTCATGTTATGATTGAAGTACTATGATCCCAGCCTTGAATGTTTTGCAAATACTTTGATCAAGTCTTTGATGGTGCATGTCACCTCAAAAATTATTTCTTTTTATCACTTACCTACTCGAGGACGAGCAGGAGTTAAGCTTGGGGATGTTGATATATTGCAAATGTATCTATAATTTTTGATGTTCCATGCTTGGTTTTATTCACTTTCTTGTGTTTTGTTCCAACTTTGGAGTACTTTTCATATGATTTCTTGGACTAACCTATTAACAAGAGCCAGAGTGCCAGCTGCCTGTTTTCTGCTGTTTTTGGTTCCAGGAAAGTTATAAAATGAATATTCTCGGAATTGGACGGGACAAAAGCCAAAGTGCCTATTTTTCCGGAAGGGATCAAGTGCCAGAATACGAGACGGAGAGGGGCCAGGGGCCGGCCACACCACCTGGCCGCGCGGCCAGGCCTGGCCCGTGCCAGGGGATGGTGTGGTGGCTCCCGGCACCCCCTCGGCCTCTCCTTCCGCCTATAAGTTCCCTCAGGACAAAAACCCTAAGTACCCGATCAAAAATCCACGAAAGAGTCTGTAGCCGCCGTCATCTCCATCCCTAGATCGGGAGGGATCTGAAGCTCTTCTCGGCACCCTGCCAGAGAGGGGAATTCACCCTGGAGGCCTTCTTCATCACCATGCAAGCCTCCAGTGTGATGCGTGAGTAGTTCATCCTTGGACTACGGATCCATGTAGTAGCTAGATGGCTGGTTTCTCCTCCTTTGTGCTTTCATGTTTAGATCTTGTGAGCTCCGTTCATGATCAAGATCATCTATTTGTAATCCATACATGTTGTGTTTGCGGGGATCTGATGGATATTGAGATGCTATTTCAGATTGATTATTGATTCTATCATGTATTTGTTATTTGAGATCTTGCATGCTTTCCGTTGTTAGTAGCTATCTTGGCCAAGTAGATGCTAGCAACTCCAAGAGTTAGTATTTATGCTCGATAGTGGGTTCATGCCTCTGGTAATCTGGGGAAGTGACAGAAATCTCTATGGTACTAGATGTGTTGTTGCTACTAGGGAGAAAACAACAATCCTTTGTTCATAGAACAATCATATTGTTTACCTTACACGCAGTTCGTAAAGCAATAATCTATTGCTTGCAACTTAATACTGGAGGGGGTTCGGATGATAACCTGAAGGTGGATTATTAGTCATAGATGCAGTTGGATGGCGGTCTATGTATTATGTTGTATTGCCCAATCAAGTCTTAGAGGAGTCAAGATGATTAGTATATGCATGTATTGCTTTCTCGGTGTTTGTCAATTGCCCTGCTGTAATTTGTTCACCCAACATGTTATCTATCTAAGGAGAGCCACCTCTAGTGAACTATGGATCCCGGTCCTTTATTTTACATACAATCTACAACCTTTTACTGCTTTGTGTTTACTTTCTGCAAACTTTTACTTCTTTCCATTCGATACGTTTAATCCTTTGTTTTCCGCAAAACACAGTGAGATTGACAACCTATTCGCAAGTTGGGGACAAAGTTCTGTGGTTGTGTTGTGCAGGTCTCCACGTTGCTACTAGCACCGGTAGTGCGCCCTGCCAAAGCTCAGCTAGTAACACCTTTGGGGTGTTTCCTTGCTCCTACTGGTTCGATTAAACCTTGGTCTCATAACTGAGGGAAAACTTGCTGCTGTGCTCATCATACCTTCCTCTTGGGGTTCCCAACGAGCTCTACATCAACCACGAGCCAGCAATACACCCCCTATACTTGTGGTTCATCAAGACTATTTTCTGGCGCCGTTGCCGGGGAGTGAAGCGCTATTAGAGAGTGGAACTGGTAAAGGAAAGTTCTACTATGAGTATTGTTTACTTCTTCTAGTTCCTTTATTTTCGTTATGGATAATTCACTGAGTTTCTTATTTGGTAATGCTACTACCACTGCTAAGGTAGTAGATAAACCACCACCTGCTAAGAATGATGTTTTTAAAATACCTACAAGAATTATTGATCGTATTATGGATAACTACTATGTTGGGGATGGAACTGTCCATCCTGGTGAACATTTGCTCTTTATACAAGAATTATGCGGGTTGTTCAAGTGTGCAGGTATTACTACAGATCAAGTTAAGATGAAGTTATTCTCATTATCGCTGAAAGGAAGAGCTGAGAAATGGTATAAGTTGTTGAAGAATGGTCAAGCTCTAGAATGGGAGGAAATAGTGCCTCTCTTTTATTCAAAGTAGTGAGATTCATAAAGATCGGAATCAAATATACAACTTTTGGCCTCTTGATGGAGAGAGTACAGCTCAAGCTTGGGGGAGATTGAAGTTACTAATGCTCAAATGTCCCATTCATGAGCTCCCCAACAATATTATTATCAATAACTTTTATGCAAGGCTCCCTCTACATGATAAGGATTTATTGGATGCTTCTTGTGCTGGATCATTCACTCGCATGGACGAAGAAGCTAAATGGGATCTTCTGGACCATATTCAAGATAATGCTGAAGCATGGGAGAACGACAAAGGTAGAAAGTCAGGTATAAATTATGATTATGAATGCATTGAATCTTTTATGGGAACTAATGACTTTCAAAATATAAAAAATGCTTATGGTCTTGATTTGCAAGTTATTACGAATTGCTTTAGAGATTTTGCTTCTTATATTGAAATTCCAAAAAGGGGATGGAACAAGTACCATGCACCTTATAAAGATATTGTTGACTGTGTTCCTGTTGGGAGCACTGAGTGTTGCATTATTGATCACATCTTACCCGAGCCTTACATCGAGAAGATTCTCTTCCCAGATAAGGTAAAGGATCATCCTATGATAACTAATGTAATCACTAAAAGTGAAAAGAGAACTGTAAAACCTGATGAACAAATAAATGTTGAACCTGTGGTAGCAATTGTGAAAGACCTTGTTACTAAAACCATAGAAGATGGGCACATAGTTTTTTGTGAGGATGCTTCTAATATTGTTTCACATCCTAATAGAGCTAAAAAAGCTAGTGTCCCTGTGCTTTCCGTTAGAATTGGTGATCATTACTATTATGGTTTATGTGATATTGGTGCAAGTTCTAGTGATATTCCTTATGAGCTTTACAGAGAAATTATGCACGAAATCAGTCCCTGTGAATTGGAAGAGATTGATGTCGTTATTCACCTTGCTAATAGAGAGACCATCTCTCCAATTGGCATTGTACGAGATGTGGAAGTTCTTTGTGGTAAGATTAAGTATCCTGCTGATTTTCTAGTCCTTGGTTCAGCTGCTAGTAAAACTTATCCTATCATTTTTGGTAGACCTTTTTTGAGTACTTGTGGAGCTATTATAGATTGCAAGAGGGAGAAAATCTTGACTAAGTTTGATGGGGAATCTTATGAGTTTAATTTTTCGAAATTTACTAAAGAACCTTGTGAAGAGGAAACCCATAATGAGGATTTTAGACTTGAACAACTTGCTTCTATCTCTCTTGCTCCTAACAATGCTTTGCAGCAATTTATGGAAGATCACGAAAGTGAGATCTTCATGGAAGAAAGGAACGAGATTGACGAGATCCTACGTCATCAACCCAAGATTCTAAAGCATGACTTGCCTGTAGAAGACTTGGGTACCACGTTGCCACCTAAAAAGGATCTGGTCTTCGATTTAAAACCCCTCCCTGATGATCTTAAATATGCTTATATTGATGATAAAAAGATATATCCTGTTATTATTATCTCTAAACTTTCAGGAAAGGAAGAAAAAAGGTTATTGGAGGTTTTAAAGAAACACCGAGGAGCTATGGGCTATACCCTGGATGATTTAAAAGGGATTTCACCTACTATATGTTAGCATTCTATCAACATAGAACCAGATGCAAAGCCAGTAGTAGAGCACCAGCGACGTTTAAATCCTAAGATGAAGGAAGTGGTAAGGAATGAGGTATTGAAACTCCTTGATGCTGGTATTATTTACCCTATTGCTGATAGTGAATGGGTTAGTCCTGTTCATTGTGTTCCTAAAAAAGGAGGTATTACCGTTGTTCCTAATGATAATGATGAGCTTATTCCTCAAAGAATAGTAGTAGGCTACATGATGTGCATTGATTTTAGAAAAGTCAATAAAGTTACTAAGAAAGATCACTACCCGCTTCCTTTTATTGATCAAATGTTGGAAAGGTTGTCTAACAAGACCCATTTTTGTTTTCTTGATGGTTATTCTGGTTTCTCTCAAATTGTTGTTAAACAACAAGATCAAGAAAAAACTACTTTTACTTGCCCTTACGGAACTTATGCTTATAGACGTATGCCTTTTGGTTTATGTAATGCTCTTGCTACTTTTCAAAGGTGCATGTCTGCTATCTTTCATGGTTTTTGTGAGGAAATTGTAGAGGTGTTCATGGATGACTTTTCTGTCTATGGAACTTCTTTTGATAATTGTCTGCACAACCTTGATAAAGTTTTGCAGAGATGTGAAGAAACTAATCTTGTTCTTAATTGGGAGAAATGCCACTTCATGGTTAATGAAGGGATTGTCCTCGGGCATAAAGTTTCTGAAAGAGGCATAGAAGTTGATAGAGCTAAGGTTGAGGCAATTGAGAAGATGCCATGTCCAAGAGACATCAAAGGTATTCGTAGTATCCTTGGTCATGCTGGTTTCTATAGAAGGTTTATTAAAGACTTTTCTAGGATATCAAAACCCCTCACTAATCTTCTTGAAAAAGATGTACCCTTCGTTTTTGATGATGATTGTAAGGAAGCTTTTGAAACTCTTAAGAAGGATTTAACTACAGCCCCTATTGTTCAACCACCTGATTGGAGTTTACCCTTTGAAATAATGTGTGATGCTAGTGATTTTGCTGTAGGTGCTGTCCTTCAGCAAAGAATTGATAAAAAGTTAAACATTATTCATTATGCTAGTAAGACTCTAGACGTTGCTCAAAGGAATTATGCTACTACTGAAAAAGAATTTCTAGCTGTCGTTTTTGCTTGTGATAAGTTTAGGCCCTATATTGTAGACTCAAAAGTCACCATTCATACTGATCATGCTGCTATTAAATACCTTATGACGAAGAAGGACGCTAAGCCTAGGCTTATTAGATGGGTGCTGCTTTTGCAAGAGTTTGATTTACATATAGTAGATAGGAAAGGTGCTGAAAACCCTATAGCTGATAATTTATCTCGATTGGAAAACATATCTTTTGACCCTATGCCTGTTAATGATAGTTTCCCAAATGAGCAGTTAGCCGCAGTAGGGGTAAGCTCGCGAGGGAGCCCTTGGTACGCTGATTATGCTAACTTTATTGTTTCCAAGTATTTGCCTCCAACTTTTACAGCTCAGCAAAGAAGGAAGTTCTTCTATGATTTGAGGCATTATTTTTGGGATGACCCACACTTATACAAAGAAGGAGTGGATGGTATTATGCGAAGATGTGTTCCAGAATATGAACAGAAGGAGATATTGCGTGAATGTCATGGTAGTGCTTATGGAGGACATCATGCAGGAGATAGAACTGCGCAAAAGGTGCTACAATCAGGTTTCTACTGGCCTACCCTTTTTAAAGATGCAAGAAAATTTGTTTTATCTTGTGATGAATGTCAGCGTGTTGGTAATATTTCTAGACGCAATGAAATGCCTATGAACTACTCTCTAGTTATTGAACCGTTTGATTGCTGGGGATTTAACTTTATGGGTCCTTTCCCTCCTTCGAAAGGTTACACTCATATTCTTGTTGCCGTTGATTATGTTACTAAGTGGGTAGAAGCCATTCCTACAAAGAGTGCTGACGGGGAGACTTCTCTAAAAATGCTTAAGGATGTCATCTTTCCTAGGTTTGGAGTGCCTAGGTATCTCATGACTGATGGGGGTTCTCATTTAATTCATGGTGGTTTTAGAAAGACCCTTGCTAAATATGATGTTAATCATATAATTGCTTTAGCTTATCACCCCCAAACTAGCGGGCAAGTAGAGTTATCAAATAGAGAAATTAAATCCATCTTGCAAAAGACTGTTAATAGATCTAGAAAAAACTGGGCTAAAAAGTTGAATGATGCTTTATGAGCTTATAGAACTGCCTACAAAAATCCTATGGGGATGTCTCCTTATAAAATGGTTTATGGGAAAGCTTGTCACCTACCCTTAGAATTAGAACACAAAGCTTACTGGGTAGTTAAAGAACTAAATAGAGATTGTAAGCTCGCTGGTTAGAAAAGATTATTTGACTTAAGTTCTTTAGATGAATGGAGGAGTGAAGCCTATGAAAATGCTAGGCTCTTTAAGGAAAAATTTAAAAGATGGCATGACAAGCGAATACTTAAGAGAGAATTTCATGTTGGTGAGAAAGTTCTATTGTATAGGTCTCTTCTCAGATTTTTTGCAGGAAAGCTACTGTCAAAATGGGAAGGACCTTTCATTATTGAAGAAGTATACCATTCACGAGCAATAAAAATTTCTTCTTTAAAAGATAATACTACACAAGTAGTGAATGGGCAGTGACTCAAACGCTATATTGCTGGAGATTCTTATAATGAAGATGTTGATGCCTTTCAAGTTATAACTCTGGAAAGATTTATCAAGGACCAAATTCAGAGACCTGCAGAGTCCGTTTTCAAATAGGTAACAGTTCTGGTAAGAAAAGATCCGCGGAAATACTATCCAACTACATTTTTGCAGTTTTTAGGCAATATGGGAAGTTATGAAGCAAAAAAGGGACAGAAACGGAGCCAGGGTGGCTCACACCACCCTGTGGCATGGGCCCACCCCTGGCCACGCCACCAGGTGGTGAGTCCACCCCAGACTCTGTCTCCGACTCGTTTTCTCCCAGTATCTTCCTTTTGATGTGAATCTTCGTAATATATAACCCCCCCGGATCTTCCGAGGTTCGTATATCGTGTTTTCGTCATGTTTTTGTTTCGATCTGTTTCTGCCAGGTAGAGTCCCAGACTTGGAGCCACAATGTCTTCCACTGGATCAGCCAAGGGATATTTCTTAGAAGATATCATCAACCCATACATGAGAGAGTTGAAGATTCATCCCAAGGAGTTGTTGCTTGAAGATGGGGAGGTCCGGATAAAAGAGGTTCAAGGCCCTAAAGGTGAAGGAAGTCTGGAGGACAGGATGGAAGCACTAGAGCAAGAAGTCTTTAGGTACAAGAAGATGGCGGAGCGCGAAGTGGATATCATCCATAAGATTTGTTCCAAACTCATCGCCGAGCACCAAAAGGAGACTGCTGAACTCAAGGATGAAGTCCTCTCACTCTGCCAAACAACCAACAAACTGCAAGCACAACTCTATGATGTTCAAAATCAAAACTGTGAGTATGAGGTTAGGTTTAAACGCATAAGTGCTGCTGCAAGTTTCAGGATGCTGGAAACCACGATGTCCTTTGTTGATGGGAAACCCTTACCCTAGAAGTCGGACAATGATGAGAGAACACCACCACCACCGAAGGAGTAATTCTTCATCGGGTTTGGCATCGACCCTTGGTTTGTTCCAAGCTTGGAGGAGTGCCGTGGTATCACAACACTATCTTCTATCTTTTTACCTTTTTAGTAGAGTCATATCATGAATAGAGAAGTTATCATGTAGGATGGTTTGCATTATGGAAGTGTCCCATCTCTCGTTAGATATGTATCCCTTGGTGTGAGTTGCTGTTATGGATTATTAATGAGAAGTTCTATCATTCACTCTTTTGCATAGCTTATATTAGTTTTCAATTCATGGTTATATGATTGATCTTGTTGTCAGTATTGGTATCACTTTGGAATCATTGAGTTAACTTAGTTGGTTTTGGCAAACCTGGCTCGGTCAGTAGCAACACTATTTTTGAGAGTTGAATGAAAAAGATAAAAGTACTCTAAAGAAAAATAATTTCATCATCTTTCTTTCTTGATTTGCTCATAAGTTTAGTATTCTCTAGTTAAGATCTTTTGTGCTTCCAAGGAAGATTGCATGTTTTTTTATCACTTGTATGTTTGTTTGTTTCCTTCAACTCTTATACTTGCTACCCAGCCTTGCTAGCCAAAAACCTATACTGAGAGGGAATTCTTCTCGTGCATCCACTCCTTTAAACCAAAACCGATGCTATTTGTGTCCACCATACCTACCTATTAGCATTTTTTGCTATTCCAAGTAAATTCTTGTTTTATCTACCTCCCAAATTAAACTTTTTATGTGAAAATTAGTGATTAAAGCTCTCACGAACTTGATGGCACACTTTACTTTCTTGCACTTAATAAACTTGAACCATTGTGCTCACCTATGTTGCGTATATGCTTGCGCTTTGTAAGTTGTGAATTAGCAGAACAAGGCTGTCATGGGGAATGCTTTCAACATTGCACTGGTACTTTGTACCTAGTTTATATCATGTTCTTTTGTCTATGGATGTCGTCGGTGTGAAATGAAAGGGGAGCTTGTAAGTGCATGGAGTTATGCATGTGTGTTAGAGAAACGCCTGGGCCGCTGGTCTAATCCATGCTGACATGGTGGAAACCTACAGCGTAACCATAACGAGTATCTATGAAGCATTCTTCTTATAAAAAAGAGTCCTATATTGAGAAAAAGAGAAAAAGAAAAAAGAGATTATGAAAAGAGGAAAGAGAGAAAAAAGCACCATATTCCCATGGTAACTAAGAAGATTGCTGAGATGCTTGTTGTCTGCTTGCCTTGTCATTTTGATATGGGGATTCTTCCGTATCATCGGGCAAGGGGTTACCCGTTGGCGGTTCTCTATGATACACATATGCTTACGATGACAAGAACTTACCTATGACTAAACTTGAGTAGCATGAGGAGCGGCCCTCGTATTCAAGGGACATGAGATTCTCAATTTACAACTTGTCAATGCATATCCTCATATTTGATCACTTTAACCTTAATCACCAAAAGATGCCTATGATAGGGGCAATGAGAGCTGAAAGCTAATAAGTATCATAATTTTTCGGAGCTCTTTATGAGACTTGCAATCCCTGCTTCCCTCTGCGAAGGGCCTTTCTTTTACTTTTTAGTTGAGTCAGTAAACCTACTCCCTTCTATCTCAGCAAGTATTTTGAGTTGTTGTGTTTTATTCATTCATATGATGATTTATTCAATCATGTTTCTTATGTTCCTTGTTTTGCACATTACTCTTATCTTGATGTTTACTACTTTGAAAGCTATCATTGAAAACCAGTTATTTGTGAACTCCAGCAAATTATCAACTATTCTTCAACCAAGAGCTAAGTTTGCCATTACCAATTATGATTTACTTTTTGTATCTTTATTGTGTTTCCTTTACTCATTGCAAGTTGAGTTATATAATAGTGAGTTGTCTTCTATTATGATCTATGTATTTGATGAATGTATTGCTTCTTGTACGTATTCTTTTATCGACTCTTCACTCGATAAACCTGAGGCCATGTTTATTGAGCTCAGTTTTGTTTGGGGACAAGTGAAGTCTAAGCTTGGGGGGAGTTGATACGTCCATTTTGCATCACTATTCTATGTCATAATTCACTGTTATTCATTTATATATTTCGTATTGAGAGGTGATACTTATGTAATTTCATCTGTTTTTGCATGGTTGATGACTTTTGGAGCATGGACCGCTGCAGTCAGGATTCTGATGGAAAAGGTGCTGTTTGGAGGCAAAATTCGCGAAGATCAGAAAATCCGAGAAAATATACGGAAAATCCTATTTTTCTAGAAGACGAAGGAAGCCAGAAGGGGGGCTGGAGATGGGCCACATGACCCACACCACCCCTGGCGTGGGCCAGCCCAGGCCGCGCCACCAGGTGGTGTGGTCACCTGGTCCACCCCTGGCACTCCCCTCTGGCGTATATTATCCTCCCGAAACTCTAAGTCTCGAGGAGCGACGACGGAAAGATTCCGCCGCCTCTGCGGTGCAGAAAACACCGAGAGAGAAAGATCTCTCCGGCAGACAGATTTCTGCCGAGGGAATTCCTTCCCGGAGAGGGAAGATCATCGCCATCAACACCACCATCAAGCTGGAATTCATCGGGATCATCATCATCATCACCAGCATCATCATCATCAGCACCCTCATCACCATCTCCATATTGTTGTAACAATTGCGTTGAATCTTGCATAGTTCATAGGGGAAACTTTCCCGGTGTTGATTACTCTTTGTAGTTGATGCTATTGAGTAAACCATTGAATTATTGTTTATGTTCAGATTGTTATACATCATTATTCCATCTCTGATCATGATCCATATGATGTCTTGTGAGTAGTTCGTTTTGTTCTTGAGGACATGGGAGAAGTCATGTTGTTAGTAGTGGAGTTGTGTTGAGAAAGATTCAATAGTTTGATATTTAAGTTGTGTTGTACTTCTTCTAGTGGTGTCATGTGAACGTCGACTACATGATACTTCACCTATATGGGCCTACTAATCGTAGGGGTTGTCGGAGTGATAGAAACTTGAACCCCCGTTAGGAAACCATTGCACAAGGGACGTAAGGGTCTTAGAGTTTAAAGCCGTGGTTAGGTTTGTACCTTAATTACTTTCTTGTACTTACGGATGTTTGCAAGGGGTATAATCACAAGTATGTATTAGTCCAAGGAAGGTCGGTACATTAGCACAGGTTTACCCACACAACACTTAGCAAGCTAAAGAAGATTAATCAATTATATGAAGTGAAAGCATTTGACAGTCTTCCCATGTGTCCTCGAGAACATTTGGTCATCTTAAGTAATACAACCGGCTTGTCCTTTGCTGCATAAAGGATTGGGCCACTTGCTGAATTTATTCCTACTGTCTTTTATTTACTCGTACTTCATTTACTTGCTTTATCAAAAACCCCTAAAAATCCGTTTGCTAAGTATTTGCAGAGAATTCTTGATCCATACCACTAGCCAGCACCTTCTGCTCCTCGTTGGGTTCGACACTCTTACTTATCGAAAATACTGCGATACACCCCTATACTTGTGGGTCATCACCTCCCCTCCCCCTATATATAGTGGGGGTATTTGGCCAGATAAATACACACAATATTCAATAAAGGTCTTCTCACTTTTGGGAAGACCTCCAATTGATATGCTCTCTCTCTCTCTCTCTCTCTCTTGACCGTGGTCCCAAGTTCGGACTGCGCGAACGAGAGACATCTTCACCGCGGAGCGTCGTCGCACTGCGGGATTCAGATCCAGGAGCTCTACTTCCGCACCTGCTGCTGGATCGGGGAAGCGGGAGTCATCATGAGGCACCGGACGTGTGTAACTCCCCGCGAGGAGTCACACTTGAGGCACTCAAGTCGTTGGAGCCACAGGAGCGCAAGTACTTCATCACGACCTTAAGGTCGGTTTTGTCTCGTCTACATCAACCACGCTCTCCTGAGCATTGACAACGCTTTTCGGTCTTCAAGGGTAAGTTCCCGAAAAGCCCCTCCCGTTACTGTATTACTAATAGATAGGTCCTGGCAACATCAAGGGTTCAGGGGCGTAGGGTAAAAATTATTGTTTTCATACGCGGAACCCCTACAAGAAGATCATCATCAAGCTCAAGTGGAATATGCGCAAGGCAAAGGTATTTTCTTGATAGGGTTTCCTTCTTACCGGTCTCGTGGTGTTAGTTGGAGAGACCGGTTTATAGGATAGATAACGGTACTATCAAGAGGGGCTCTCGAGTGAGTAACTTGACCATATCCTTCAGAGAGAGCTCAAACCTTTGCATACTTAGCATCATCTTTGTTGGTTGTTATTTGGATCTTATCCATGTGAGGTTATAGATCTTGTGGTAATATTCATAACAAGCTCTAGTTTGTCGAAAACAGATTTCATATGCATTCTCTATTACGTTTTTGATATTGGAGGTTTTACCGGTATGTCTTTTAGAGATATGTAAAACCTTCCATTATTTGGTTCTTACTCATGTGAGGGTTTAGATATTGTTTTAATCTTCATAACAAGCTCTAGGTCATCGAAACCGGATTTCATATGCATTCTCTATTGCGTTTTCGATGTTGGAGGTTTTACCGGTTCGTATTTTTGAGAGAGGTCAAACCTTTAGTCATTTGGTTCTATCCTCCCTTGCTGTACTATGATGGTTTTCTGTATGATATTGTAGAGCTTATTGTCCTCTTTAAAACGAGCCCAAGATCATCAAAATCGGAGTCCGGATACAAAAGTTATGGTTATTTTCGTATTGGTCTTTCTGCCAGTTTTTCTAAGACCGGAGATTCCGCACTAAATCTCCGGTCTATCTCCGGACCACGTACTGATTGTCCTCTAGTTTGTCCCCATTTGGCCTGGGTACACCGGAGACTCTGGTCCCGGTCCAGACACTACGGACCGGGCGATTCTTGGGCCTAACAGTTGGATTTCTAGGGACCTATTTAAGGGGCCCTTCTTCCCCAATGGTTTCCTAACCTTCCTTGCAAGTTTTCCCCTCCATTGTTGACCTTCTTGAGCTTGCTATCCCTCAATCCCTCCTATGATTCTTGCATATTCTTGAGGGATTTGAAAGAGGGGATCTAGATCTACAACCCCACCAATCAATCTCTCCTCTAAGTGAGGGGAACATCTTAGGATCTAGATCTTGGAGCCTTTTGTGGATTTTCTCTATTCTTCTTCCTCTCTTATTTCCCCATAAGCTTTTGTAGCTTTGGTGGAATTTGGGAGAGAAGAACTTGAGCACTTCTTGTGTTCTTTCCATTGCATTTGGTGTATCGGTTTGAGTTCTCGATGAGGATTCGATTGGGTGAAAGGTGAGAAGCTTTTTACTCTTGGGTTCTTGGAACCCTAGACGGTTTGGTTGTATTACATGTTTGTGCATTACTTGGGGCCTCCAATTAAGTTGTGGAGCTTTTCCCCAAGCTTGTTTGTTGGGAGCCTCCAATTGAGTTGTGGAGAAGTTCCCCAATCTTGTGAGAGGTTTCGGATTGCCACCGACAAGTGAACCAATAGTGGAAGTATGGATCGATCCCATTGGGGTGAGATTCACAGGAGAACAAGGGAGGCCTTTTGTGGCGTGTGTTTGATACCACCCCTCTCCAAACGAGACGTACTCCATTGTTGGGAGGAACTCGATAAAACATCATCGTCTCCGCGTGCCTCAGTTATCTCTATACTCGAGCTTTTATGCACCTTACTTTGTGATAGCCTTTGTGCTTAAAGTCTATATCTTGCTATCACATAGTTGCTTGTCTTGCTTAGCATAACTTGTTGGTGCATATAGGTGAACCATAGTATATATAGGTTCTGTGCTTGACATAGTAAACGCTAGTTTTATTCTGCCTTTGTTAAGCCCATCTCGTAAAAGTTTTAAACCGCCTATTCACCCCCTCTAGGCGACATCCTTGTCCTTTTACGTAAGTTTAGGAGTTGCACGTGTCCTAGTTGACCTGCGAGTTTTGGCAGTGTTCTCTTTCGACATGATCATTATCATCAGTTTCCTCTTCATTTAGTGAAGTTAACACTGGAACATCTTACGACGCTACGCCACTCGCCGTTTACGATGGAGCACTATTTGTCATTCCATGAAGAGAAGGTTCAATAACCTCGTCGAGTTCTACCTTCCTAATTATCACACCTTTTGAGAGAAACTCCTTCTTAGGAATGAATCCATTCTTGTCAATAAATTTTTTGCCTTCGGATCTATGATAGTATACCCAATTTTTTTCTTAGGGTATCCCATGAAGAAGCATTTCTCCCCTTTGGATTCGAGTTTATCAGGTTGAAGTTTATGGACATAAACATCGCATCCCCAAACTTTTAGAAATGATAACTTAGGTTTGTTACCAAACCATAATTGATACGATGTAGTTTCCACGGATTTAAACGGAGTCCTATTTAAAGTGAATGTGGTTGTTTCTAGTGCATATATAGAAAATGACAATGGAAATTCTATGAGAGACATCATAGATCGAACCATATATAATAATATACCATTACGACGTTCTGACACACCGTTTTATTATGGTGTTCTGGCAGGTGTGAGATATGAAACTATTTCACATTGTTTCATGTGTATGCTAAACTCATAACTTAGATATTCACCTCCATGATCGTATTGCAGAAACTTAATCTGTATACTACGATGATTTTCTACTTCACTCTAAAATTTCTTAAACTTTTCAAAGGTTTCAGACTTTTGTTTTATCAAATATATATACCCATATCTACTCAAATCATCTGTGAAAGTAATGAAATAATGATAACCTCCACGTGCTAACACACTCATTGGTCCACATAGATCTGAATGTATGATTTCCAGTAAGTCTGTCGCCCGTTCTATAGAAACAGAAAATGGGGTTCTAGTCATCTTTTCCATAGGCATGGTTCACATGTCTCAAATGATTTATAATCAATTGATTCCAACAATCCATCAGACTGGAGTTGTTTCATGTGTTTTATACCAATATGACCAAGGCGGCGGCAACATTATCATAATTCAATTTAATTCTTTTTGCATCCACAATATGAATATGCGTATTACTATCAAGATCCAAAATAAATAAACCTTTATTCACATGTTCATGACCATAAAAGATATTATTCATATAAATGGACCATTGTTCTCGGATTTAAATAAATAACCGTCTTGCAACAAACATGATCCAGAAATAATGTTCATGCTGAGGGAAGGCACAAGATAACAATTATTTAGGTTCAAAACTAATCCCGGCGGTAAATGAAGTGGCAGCGTTCCGACGGTGATCACATCAACCTTTCATCCATTGCTGACACGCATCGTCACTTCATCCTTGGCTAGTTGACGCTTGTGCAACCCCTGTTTCGAGTTATATATATTAGCAACTGAACCAGTATCAAATACTCGGGTGCTATTGCGAGTACTAGTAAGGTACACATAAATGACATGTATATCGTATATACCTTTGATCGCCTTGTCGTCTTTCTTGTCAGCCAGATACTTGGGGTAGTTGCCCTTCCAGTACACCATGTTCTTGCAATAAAAGCACCCAGTCTTAGGCTTTGAGCCAATCTTGGTCTTCTTTCTCAGGCGCGGCAACAAACTTGTCACCCTTCTTCAAGTTACCCTTCTTCTTGCCTTTCTTGAAACTAGTGTTCTTACTAACCATCAACACTGGATTCTCCTTTTTGATCTCTACTTCAACAGTTTTTAACATGGAAAGAAGCTCAGATAGCGACTTATTCATGCCTTGCATACTATAGTTCATCATAAAGTTCTTGTAACTTGGTGGAAGTGATTGGAGAATCCTATGAATTCCTAGCTCATTTGGAATCACAATTCCTAGAGCTACGAGTTTATTGGTGTACCTAGACATTTTGAGTACATGCTCGCTAATGGAGTTGTTCTCTTCCGTCATACAACTAAAGAACTTTTTAGAAGCATCATAACTCTCTATGACAACATGGTTATCAAAAATCATTCTCAATTCAACCATTGTATCATAGGCATTGCTGAGCTCGAAACGCTTTCAAAGCTCAGGCTCCAGCCCATACGGTATACCACAATGAACTAAGTGGTGATCCTAGTGACGAGTTAGAAACACATTTCCCCCATCACTAGTAGCATCTTCAACATGAGGGGGTCCTAGAGGTGCATCTAGCACATAGCTCCTTTGAGCATCCGAGAGGAGAATCCTCAGATTAAGGGCCTAGTCAGTAAATTTGCTACCATTGGTGCTAAGTTTATCCTTCTCCATGAATACGTTGAAATTGAAAGCAGGTGGTGCCATGAACTACAACATATTTGCAAAGACTATTTAGACTAAGTTTATGAAAGATTGAGTTCAAACTAATTCAAAATTACCACTTTTGATCCATGAGACTCTACATAACACTTCCGGAATACCTGAATCCACCTTTATAGTCACCCTATTACGGTGTGATGTTTGATGTTATCAAGGCACTCTTTCGGTGTTAGTGATTGACATGATCTCATGGTCTAAGGACTAGGAATACTTCATATGTCTTTGATGTAGCAATGTAAACTTAATGACTAGATCGTATTGCTAAATCTACTTTGGGTGTAAGTTCATCATATCATTCTTCTAATGGTATGATCCTGTTATTAACAACATCCAATGTTCATGATCAGGAAACCTTGATTATCTGTTAATCAACGAGGTAGTATATATGAGAGGCATTAGTAGGAACTTTGGTTTGTTTATTAAACACACATGTATTAACGTTTACTATTAATACAATTATAATATAAAAATAAACATCAACCATAAACTTGGAATAAGATAATAAAATTTTATTATTGCCTCTCGGGCATATTCCCTTCAATCCTCTAGCTTCATTAATTGCTAGGATTCCAGCAATGTCTTCAAGAATGGGTGATCTCAAGTGTAATAGTCCAAACACTGCAATCACTGCCTTGCAGAACCTGTAGAAATAATCGATGGAGGTGGACTCGGCCATGCGTAGATAGTCATCCTGTGTGTCACCGGGAGCTCCGTATGCGAGCATTCTCATAGACATCATGCACTTATAGAGCGAGGAAAATCCCTCCATGCCGGTGGAGTCCTTCTTGCATCTGAAGTAGGTGTCGAAGTCCTAGAGGGCATACACAATCTTGAGGAAGAGCTTCTGGCCCATCCTGAATCGGCACTGAAACACTGCCTCTCCGCGCAATGGATCGTCGGCGTACAACATGCACTAGCTCTTCATTCGCTGCCTCGGCTCGCACTTTCAGTGTCCTAGCGCCGAGTTGCCGCATCGTGGCTGTGTTTCCCACACGTACATGCTGACCATGCAGGGGAGGATCATCATGTGTTGGTCATCATCAGCGGCGACGGCAGCCTTTTCTTCCTCCATCAGCGCGACAGACATGTGCACATCATCGTCGGAGTCCATGGTTGAGGCAAAACGCCAAACACCTAGTGGGCGTGTTGGGCGCACAGCTAGACGCGGAACAGCTGGCGGTGCTGAACCACGGCGTGAAAAGGACAACAAGGAGGGAGGGTAACTGGGGGCCACTGGTTCTTTTTTGTTGAGGCGTGTTTGCGGTGGAGCAGAGAGGGGTGGTGCTAGCGGTGAAAGGACAGCGAGGGGGGTGAGCAAAGAGCCAGGGAGGCAAATCTTTGCGTGGAATGCGACTTCTATTGCCGATAGAGCTGGCCCAATTGTCTGTTTGCTTCATCCGGCGCCCCAAGGCGTACCTCGGCATGCTACGTTTAAGCCTATGTGCGCCGGATGGATTTTGAGCCATTTTCGGACAAAATCGAGGTCTTGGGGGCATGACTGCCCCGATTTTTGGACATGATTATGCTATAACATAAGTTTCCCCTCCAAGGATGATTGAAATAGTTTTGTGGGGGTTTGACAAAATTCCATGGGAAATCTGCTATTTTTGGTCGTTTCATGCAACTATTAATCAAGCAGTGCAACACACTTATAATCTTATAAATTTATTATATGTGTTATTTTTGGCTCTTTCATACAATATAGGTCATATGTTCCTTAATATAAAACGTTTTGGGAAGCTAATTTAACTTTTAGTGATGGGATGAAGTACTACATAAGTTTTAGTGTGATTATCTGATTGTGGACATTGCAATGCAACCATATAAACTGTTTTCTAACACGCGCCTTTATATTCAGTAGGTTTACGCTATGTGGAACACAAGTTTGGACCAACACCGTAACTCTAGCAGGCACACTAAAAGCGTTGAAACTGGAAAATAACCGCTAGTTTTTAATTTTGGATAAAAAAGTATCCCGAACAAACACCTAAAGGAGTCTGAACTGAAACTATCTTTAAGGGGCTCCAAGAAACCAACAATCCAACCCCTACATCCATAGTTTTCATGGCCAAACCAAGGGTGCCCCGTATGTGGTGGTTGGTTTGGCGGAAGTTTCAGAATGTCCTGATACTGTTCTGACCGGGACTTATCGGAATCCGGACAACTTACGCCGCATCGCTCCAGATGTCGGCGAATTAGGCACCAGTGGACTAGCTTTCAACGTTTACCAGCCATACGGAGGACCTCGTGGCCATGGTGGGCAACGGGGGAGGGGCGGGGAGGTTGTGCTAGGCCAGAGCAGGGTGGCACGCGAGGGACGACGGGGTTGAGCGGGAGACCAGAGCAGAGCGGCGTGGGGTGCGCAGGGGTGCTGCGGGCCTGGGAGGCATGTGACGGTGCTCACGATGCATGGGATAGTGCGCTGGGGGAGGCGCAAGAGCACGGGGCAAGGTTGTGGCATTGAGTTGACTATCAACAACTTCTCTTCTTGTCAAGTTGGTTAGATCTTCTACCTTGACCCCAACTTCGATAATGTTCCACAACTCAATTGAGAAGCTGCACACATGAAATTTCATTAAAAATTACCATTGAGAAAAGTAAGATGTACTTAGCTTAGGTGGATCATCTCTATTGTTTTATATGAGGATGGGGGATATGTGAGTTGGGAGAGTGCCAATGAGGAACCTCATTATACCCCTCCTCATATCCCTTTTTGTAAGAGGAACTACTATCATTGTTTTCATCCCCCAACTTCTCATCATTGTATTTAGCCGAGTTTTCATCCCCCAACTTATCATCATTGGATTTAGCCGAAGCTTTATCCTTTGGATTACATGTTGCGTCATGTGGAAGAGAAGGAGGTCGGGTTTTATTGGGTCGCAAGAGATGCGTTATCATTTTATGTATTTCTTGCATTTGAGTCATCAAGTTGTTACTCAAGGTTGTTTCCAAACTCTTTAGATCTTCCATGGTGACCATGCACTCCCAATCGCACTCCCTTCTTATGCATTGTTACCAATACTCTCTTAGACGCTAAAACCTGAATAAAGAGCCGAGATTCTGATACTAAATCAAAAGGGATTGTATGGGCGCCTAGAGGGGGAGGTGAATAGGTGCTACTCTAAATTTTAGTTCCTTTTCAATTTAGGATTGACATAAAGGTAAATTTTCTAGATATGCAACTAAGGTGAATTTACTTATATGACAAACTAGCAACTAGCAAGATACGGGATACAAGTAAAGAGCGGTTAAAAGATAGAGGTAACCGAGAGTGAAGCATGCGACACATGATATGATTTCCCCAGTTCCTTCATTTTGAGAGGAAGTACATCTGCGTTGGAGGGGTGAGCGGTACTAAGATCACCACGCCATAAAAGGCCTCACCCTATTCTCCGATGAAACTCGCCACAATGGCCTGATTTACTTTTCCACTATTAGTACCCTTCGAGGCGGGAACCGGCGCTGTTACAACAAGCTCAGGACACACATCCACAACTGAATTAGAGGCTCCCAAGTATCACTCCAAGCTGTCACAACAATAGACACACTTAGCAAAGGTGAAATCAACAACTACGATTTCCAAAGGAAACACAAGAATCAAATCCCTCAAGTGAATGAGGGGGAAATCAAATCGCTTTGGTGAGGATGTAGATCAAGGTCTTCTCCTTCGATTCCCAAAATATCGCCGGATTTGAGTGATTGGAGGAGGAGATATAGTAGTTTTGGTGGCTCAGCTACTAGGGTTCCTGAGGTGCAAGACGAGCAACTTGAGGTTGAAGAAGGGGAGGGGTATTTATACCCCCTCCCGAAATGTAGCTGTTGGAAGCTGCTAGAGGTGGATAATCCGGCCTAAGTAGGGGGCGGATAATCCGCCCCCACCCCCGAAATATCCGGCCTTGGAAAAATATCCGGCCAAATATCCGCCCCTACTAACGCCCGCACCACAATCCCTTAGCCGATTATTTGAATAATATGCCTCTAGAATATCCGTCCTAGAGCTCATCCAATTGAGCAGAAACATTGCAAGCTCATTTCTCTTTGTTTTGAGGGGTTGATGCTGACATGTATATAACACAATTAAACCTGCAGCATTGAACACACTATTAGGTAATCAATAATGTTGTTGTCTAACACACAAAACCATAAATGACCTGGAAATGTTCTTTCACACGCTCCACACACGATGAGTAGTTGTACGACCTCCCATACCCTGAGGAGAAGCAGCACAGGTGGAAGGGTTGTGAGTAAGCTAGGGTATGCTTTGCATCTAGGGAAGGCGGAAATGCATGGGAATAGGGTCAACAGTGTTGGTACGGATGATGCTAGATGGTGAAGCTAATTTCGGTTTCATGGTTCTTTTTTAGGGTTTCGGGTGGAAGCGCGTGGGGTCGAAGGAGTTACGTGAATCACGAAAGGTCTAAGAACCATCTTCAAGAGTCAAAATAAAGGCAAAAGTGGTGCCGCTGCCATACATGATGAGATGGCCAACAACCAGAGCAAATTTCATGGAATAAAGGACTCGGTGGGTTTTGGATCATCCTTTTGAAAGGAGAGACTATTATAGGTCCATGTTGACTTTATATTTTCTCCAGCACTAACAAATTATATAGGGCCTTGTTTAAGGGCCCTTTTGGAGATATTCTTGCAAATGGAGGCAATGAATCCCTAATATCCCATTTAATTGGAGATCGATATTCAAATATGTAAAAGATCCAAAACATGTATGTATTCCTTCTGAAACTTAAGAAAATATTTATGTTGACTTTTTTGCCAATTCTTGGTAACCATATGAACCGAAGTATTAATAATCGTCAGAAGGTAGAAACCCCTTGTTATCTCTCTACTATTTCAGCAACCTTCTTCCAAAGTCAAGAAAATCCAAAGATCATCACGTATGAGAATGAAGTCAGCTAAGAAGGATGGTGAATGAGTGGGTGCACCCACAACCCATGCGCCATTCGACATCTAAACCATGGACCTACCAGGTGAGACCTTGGGAATTCTGAAGGGACGCTCTTTTGTGGAAAGCTTGGCCACGAAGTTATAGAACCTCCATTATTTTTGGTGTTACATGTCTCCGTTAGCATACAAAACGGTGTCGAGGAAGAAACAATAACAAAGAAGGGCTCGCCTCGAGGTTATATCCAAACAAAAGGGGGAGTATTTCTGTTTTATGACACCAATACCATGAAGAACATAGGAGAAACATCTGTTTCCTTTTAGTGGGAGATGTCTAAGGAAGAAGGAGAAGGAGGATCAACTATGGGGCCATTGTATTTGCCACCATCGCCTATATTGTTATCTTTCATTTCATCCAACGTAGTCCCCAATGCCAACCCATTGTAATATACTATTGAACATGCCGTTTGGTTCTATATATTATTTGGTCATGATTTATTGTTTCTCCATAACGCTGTAGTAATTTTTCATGTAGCATCAGTGAAAATAATTTGAGCCTTGATTGTGTGCATGAATGTTAACCTCTCTGCAATTCTTCCATGGCAGTTTATAAGTGCAAGAGTACGTTAGATGATCACAAAGGGGTTGGATTAGGTCTTGATGAATTGAGGAGGGACTGAAAGAGGGAGAGAAACCGTGGAACAAATCTTGCATTCATGTTCAACGGGATTCTTTGGGATCTTGAAACTTTGGTGGTTAGGCGCTTCTAGGTAAAACTTGGTCTTTGTGGTGTTGGCCTTATCTTATGATGTTAGTGCCAGATCTTCAAATATTCCGGCGTTAGCACAAGGAGTTCGGTGTTGGTGTTTGGCAATAGGGTGCAGGAATCAAGATAACAAATAATCATTAGTTGGTAAAAAATGTGGTGTGTTGGTTCTGTGAATTAAAGATATTGCCCTCAAATTAAAAGAAATATGACATGAGTTTGTTGAGGACTCAACTTCTAAACCGAGAGAGGCCAATGCGAGGTTTTGGGAACTGACTTTTAGCTTGAGGGAAGAGCCAATGCGAGTTTTTAGTGAACTCTGTTTTTTTTTGGAAAAGAGTATATATTAATATCACAGGGATACCAATTACACCCAGCCTCTGCAACAACGCATGCCCTAGCGGCCCTACGGATGCACACAGCTCAAAAAAAAGAAAGAAGAATTACAAAAAAGAAAAGTCCCGCTACAGAGAACTAATCCTCAAAGCAATGACACTGACACCATCCGAACAACACCAGTAGTCCTCCACTCCAATAACAACGCCTTCAAGAAGGAAACAGTGCCCAAGCGCCGTCATTGCCCGATCATAGATCATAGGTTTTCACCCTGAAGAAAGTGCTTGCTCACAAAACAATGCCTTCAACAAGGTCATTGCCAGGCACAACCAGTTAAGGCCAGACCTTGGATTTTCACCCTGCAAGGTAAGACTAGGAACTCCCCCTGTGTTAACTTCCCGCACCAGCAGTCGCTGCAACGAAGCCGCTCCGTCGCCACAAGAACTAAAATCACCATCGCTACCCTCATATTTCCGCTTTCCTGACATTCTCCGCATCTGACTTCACCATGGCTCAAAGAATGGCACTTGGTGGGAACAAACAACAGAGCTTCGCAACACTCCCGCTGAAACCAAACGGCCAGAAAAACAAGGTGCGCGCGACCAAATACCTTCCGATCCAGCAATCTCCAGGCATGATACGCCCATGAGAGTTCGCCGGCGGAGCCTTCCGGAACCCGCCTCTCCAGACCAGATCAACGAGGGCAGACATCAAGCAGATCTTCGTCTTCGTGCGAAAGAAACCAAAGGACCACCTCCTTTATTAGATCCGACGCAGCGATCCCCATACCGCCGGCCGGTTCCCGGAGAACAGATCGAGCATGCAATTAGGGATAGTGAGCCGATCTAGGTCTTCCAAACGGAATCCCATCGCTGGCACCTCCTCCACCAGATCGCCACCCGCTCCACGCCGGTAGAGGCCGCCGCCTCCAGATCCAAGCTCCTACGAAGCCACCGCCGGCCGGAGCCGCGAAGACGTCGATGACGAGGGGGCCCCGTCAAGCACGGCGGCCGGCGCTGGGGCCGGGAGGCTAGATCCCCGCCGCCCCCATCACCGACGCCGCGCACTTAGGCCGGTGGCCCTCCGGGGGCGACGAGGAGGGAGGAGGATGGAGGGAGAGGAGGTGGCGGCGAGGTTAGGGTTTGGCCCCCTCGGTCGCTAGGAGGGGCGACGCGAGGGGGGCAGGAGCCTGGTCAACCCGCCTGTAGTGCACGGCTATAGTCCCGGACTTGCCGACGGCGCGGGGAGTACGGACGGAGGCGAGGGAAGGCACGCAGACGGCCACGGCGAGGACACGGAGAGCTTCTGGATGGAGCTCGAACTCTGCTTTAATGAATCCGAGTATATAAGAGCCGTAGAACCTACACGCATGAAAGCACCCTTTAAGTTTTTTCTTTTTCTCTTTGGCAAACTACCACGAGAGACAGGTCCAGGATATAATATGGATAAAATATTAGTCATTTTGACATTAAATCTGTGGATATCGTGGCATCGACTATGGACGTGACAAGCATTGACGAGAAGTGAAGGCGTGAGAGAGACTAGCTTTTTTTTTTTTTTTTGAGAATGTGAGAGAGACTAGCTAGTTTGATGACTTTGTGAAGTTTGTATAGTACACACGATAGTGCGGCTCGTTCAAGGGTCACACTCGGATGAAATATATATGCGCGTGTCACGCTACAACGACTGGTTTTCCCCCCTTCATCTGAATGTGAAAGTGACGGTTGTCAAAATACGGCGACGACGTGCATTGAACCTGTGAAGCGATCCAAGTCGGCAACACCTTTACGTAGTCGGCAAAACGACGAAAACAATACAGTACTCTTTGTAGTACTAGGTAGGAGCACAACGGGGTACTGTATTATTTCCTGGACGCCACTCCTTGGAGTCGTGTTCTAGTCTTCTTCTAGATAAAGAAGAGGATCATTTAGCACGTGCCGGAAACGTGAGATTTCCTTTTGGTTGTTTCCTGCCGGCGCCGGCGCCAGCGCCGATCTACTCAACATCCATTCGTCGATGCCGTGCTATACAAGTGGTTTGCTGGATCCAGGACGTAGGTGCCGACGAAAATCCTTCTGGCACGCGCTGACCGGCCGGCCTGCTGCCGCCGGCGACGTAGTAGCTCATCCACTCGACCGAGAAAAAGCCTTCGTCGCCGATGGATCTTTCCACGCGCCGGACGGAACGGAACGGATCACGTCAAAATGCCTCGCCGCATCGTCGTATATACTCGCCTGGTGGGTGGAGCACTTGTTACTTCTGGTCGTTGTATATAGACAATATAGTTATACTCCGTACTAGATTAGCATTGACAAGAAATTGTACGGGCCCTTTGAACCAAGCATCGATGAATAGTACGTACGGGTATGCTTTTGAACGAGACCATGTGTGATCGAGAATCTGACCGGCGGGAAACAGTCGTCTGGATGGCTTCCGGCAGAAGTTTATGCTTTTAATTCGGCTTTGCCACATTGTCGACGGATTTATGATGTTTTGGACGGCTTAATCAGGACAGGTGCAACGATGGGCCACAGCTCAATATGGCAGGATCATGGCCCCACACGCCAGTGACACGCTCACAAAACGTCGAAAGAAACAAAGGTTAAGCTGATCAACGCATTGGTTCATGGATAAGACCGCCTCCCATGTGGCGGGCAGGTCGGTCTCCAGTCTAATTAAGGCCTACCAGTAAGAGCAAGTACAATAAAACCATGTCAGCTGACTATAAGAAGTAAAATATAGTATTTGTGCTGAGTTGCAAGAGAGAGAAGAGGAGAGAGAAGAGGAGCTGGCTGTAAGTTAAGACTAGCCCCAATGGGGGTATCATAGGTAGTATCATGCATGCTATGTTGGCAAAATTCTGACGTGGCATCCTAATTAATGATGAAAGAGGTTGTGTTGGTATCATAGGTAGATACCGTATCATAGCACGTAGTATTAGAAAAACTAATCTCAAATGAATCTTGTACACAATTTTGCATTGAGATTCTACAAAACAATAAATACACTAAGACTATGGTACTACTACATGATACTATGCATTGTGGAGGTGGTATCATATACTAGTATCATATGCATGATACTACTATATGATACTTCCCATTGTGACTAGTCTAAGAGCCAGCTCTATCACGTGCTCCTAGATACTTTGTGAGAGTGAAATGTAGGCCACACTTTAATAAAACAGTACATCCTTGTGTCCAACTATTGTACGTGTTAGTTATATGACTGACTATAGATGATGTGACAATATCTTATAGCCAACAACCGGCTACACTATTAAACTTGCTCTAATTAATCTGGCCACCTATGCGCCCAATCATCACAAGAGCTCATGATGGGCACCGGCCCGTAATCGCCCAAACCACACAATACTCCAAACGAGACCCGCCCTCGGCCTCGGCCTCCGCCGCACAAATGGAACCAGCACATCCTTCGCGCGTCTCACTGACAGGTAAGTTCTCGCCTCTCGATGAGCTGCCGCCATGTCCGGGCCCCAGGTGTCATCGATAGTGTTTGAACAGGAGGCCTGGAGCAGCCAGGCAGGCTGCTTTGTTGGGGGCGACGACGGGCGAGGCGCGGTTTTTGAGGCCTGGTCAACCCGTGATTAGCGTAGCGATTTCACTGGAGCGCCTCGATCGGGGCCATCCGGCTTTGCGGTGTGCTCTAGATTCGGCGACAGCGCCCTGGATCGATGCGTGCAGTGTCCCCTCCCCTCCGCTCGAATCATTCGCGCCACGAGACACTCTGCTGTCACGGACCGGTATGGCCGCGACAGATATGCTTTCTCGCTCGCTGCCGACATAGGTACTACCGTTCCGGCCGTTCTGGGAGCTCTGGCGCCTGGGGTGTGTAGTGTGCACGCTGCTGCAAGCAATGCTCAGTAGCTGATGACTTGATTAGAGTGGATAATCTGGCTTCGAACTGAAGCTGCTGCTAATTCCTTGTGTTTTATTCGTCATCTGCTCCCGCTCGCTCGGCCCAAAACAATGATCGAGATCCCATCCCAAGTGCTCGTGTCGCGTGGTGGATGGGTCCGTGGCGACAATGGCGTCGCAACGTCTCGTGCTTATCATGTGCCCACCGCACCGCGCGGCGCCCACGACGGTGGGTCAATTAATTATAGGATACTGACCCCTGCAGTCTCGTCGTCCTCGATGTGTTCTTGTAGTACTAGTACTTGTGTATGTATAAATTGTGTTCTCCTCTCGACTTGTCGCCGTTGCTAGCACTACACAAGCTCTTTTTGTTAGCATGGGCCGATTTTGGCTCTTATCGTTCGACTGCTTAGATCCGCGTTGCGCTGTTTTCTATTTTTCTGGGCCGAGATGGGTTTTGATGCCGTGGAAAATAAGGCCCCGTGAGAGTTTCCGTGTGGCCCTCTCCGCTTGCTGCGGAAGGGAGTTGCTCCCGCCTGCAGCACTTCTTAAGTGGCCGCTTCCAACGCGGCCCAAAATAATAGGTAGAACAATTTTTTCTTTTTACTCACTTTATGTTTTAAAAGAAAATAATAAATGTTTATAGATTATAAAATATTCAAATTAGAGATTGTTCAGATTTTAAAAAGTTTAATTTTGAAAATTTGAAATTTGAAAATAGAAAAGTTTGGATTTTAAAACTATCCATGTTTAGAAAAGGTTCAAATTTTAAAATTGTCCGGATTTTTGAAATACTCAAATGCAAAAAATTTAGGCTATTGAAATTTCAAAATATTTCGATTAAAAAAATGTAATTTAAAATTGTTGAGATCTGAGTAAAAAGAAGAAACAAAAAAAGAAAAAATATACATATAAGAAAAACAGAAAAGAAGAAAATAAACAGAATTGAGAACAAGAGTAAGCTTCCACCTGGGCCAACCTTTTTTTTTTGAACGGACGGACAAAAGATTTGCCCCATTATATTAATAGAGAAGAAAGAGTCATGATATGACAAGGGTCCAAGAAACTTAAAAGGGAAAAAAAGCTAGGGAACCACTCTCCCAAAATTATAATGCTCGAAAAAGTGGCGCGCGCGGCGACCCAAAGTCTAGCCTTCCCCTTGATTGTCTCGAGAAGAACTTAAGGCGGCTTTGCCTTGTTACTGAAGACTCTCGCGTTTCTCTTTTTTCAAATAGTCCAAGAAGTGAGCATGACGAGGGAAGCAATTGGGCGGAGTGTGATCGCTCTTGCAATGAGTGGGTGGAAGGGATTCCGAGAATTTTCTCTTGGAAACGCTGGCCTCAATCTTCAATTTCTTCCAGCTTTTTTTGAACAAAGACCTTTTGGAACTTCGGTCGTTTGGCGGTCACATTACAAAACCAGGAATGGTGATACTAACTTTGCACGAAGGTTTTAGTCCATAAGAATTTGCCTTGTGGAGACCTTTGATCGAGGAAACATGACCGCCAAGGCGCCAACATTTTCTACTGTAGGCTGATGTCGTACACAAGTTCATAGGATTCTTAACAAAAGATTAGATCCGGTGATCTCATTCTTATTTGTATTGCATGCACCTTTCTCTTTTCAGATTCTTGCAAACATTTCTAGAGCACAAATAAAAGCATGTTTCTAATTATGTTCTTTCGCTCCGGTTTCCTCTTGAAAGTCATGACATCTATTTTCTAAAAAAAGTCATGACATCTGGTTCCCATGTTTTCAGTATTTCCGTGATATTACAAACTGTGTTCCGAAAAGGCCCTGGATTCCTATAGTTAGGGGAAATACATACTAAGGTAGATTTACATTTCTTGCTCACATGTTTAGGATTAAAGAGGGATGTAATCGAAAAATACATCTGCTAAATCGATAGAGACCAATGAGTGAAATCCAACTTATATGTTCTCTTAAAAGAAGACAAAAGACGTGCCATTTTCATTAGTTAACAACAAGACAATTGCCAAAAATAATTAAGTAAAAACCAGGTGAAGACCTTTACAAACAACTCAAGCAACCTTTGTGGAGCATGACGGAGCACATGGCACCATCGAGACCCGATTAGCTACCAACGAACACTCTATGCACGCCCCTGAAAAGTAGAGAAATTTTGAGGTTGCGCAACGTCATCATCATCACTCGTTTTGTCAACGACTTTGTCTTTGTCGCAGATGACCATCAACGATATCCAACCCTCAAGAAACTGCACAAAGTCCACGTCGCCTATGCCAAACAACTGGCAACCCGCATCAACAACTACGCAACACATGCTTTTAACAACAAGACACCGAGGTTAAGGGGCAAGGCTTGCACCGAAGAGGGTCACATGGAGACCCATCGACATGGCAAAATGATCGCCAAAAACCTTGTCACAACTCAATCACCACTCGACTCTATTGGCCCCTACGGCCAGGTCCATGTTAAAAGATAGTTCCAATAAGATGGAACACTACACCTAGTGACATCATCATCGATCCGAGAAGATCCGGATCTAGGGTTACCCTAGTTTCAAAGCAGGAGGGAAGACGAGGACTCCACCACATAAATTTGAAGCAATTTGCTCATTTGTATTTTTAATTATTATTTTTTGTCATAGGCACCCTTGATTTTTTGAAAGAATGTGTATAACATGCGGCAAAATAAACAACGTTTGTACGTGTGGAAACCACACCCCAGTTGCATAGCGTGAACGACACTTGCGAAAGAAGGGCCGTTAGTAAAACATAGGAGTATTACATTGTTCTTCAAGTACCTAACAAAAGATTCGTCAAATTGCATAGGGTCCAAATGTATTAACGTCGGAGTGTAGTTGTTGTAAAACCCATAGCCATGCGGCATACGTTGATATGTACTAGTACTCCATGTCAATCTGTAAATGCGGCATACGTTGGATATCATTCCCGTCTTGTCGGGCAGGGCCAGCTAACCGTGCCCCCATACCCAGGCCATCTGATGGAATCATGCAACGTAGGGTGAGATCTGTTGCGGCTGGCCACAGGACCATAGTTACTCCCGTCCCATAGCTGTCCCTTGAGCGCGTAGTACTCCATCGTACGTACGTACTGCTGTGCATGAGGATACTTGCGTCGTCAGCCGTGTATCGCGGCCATGTAACATGCGCGGGTGGTCTCACATTTCCAGCTGCGTGCCAGTGCCAGTGCCAGTGCCACCGAGACGCGCCGGCCGGCCGGCCCTCGGCAGGAGGACAGACAGATGACCGTTCTGTTAATTTTGCTGTAGCGAAGGGAAAGAAGATGAGCGGGGTAGCGGGCACGCATGCAGTGAGCAGTAAATGCGGTACCTGCCGACTGCCGTGCTCCAGCGGGCCGGGCAAACATGCCAGCCAACATCGTCTGCAGAGATAGCGCCTATGCATACTGTACGTGGAAATCAAATCACACATTCCGATCCCGTCGCTCCCACGCCAAGGGACCAAGATGAGCAATGGCCTCATTTAGTTAAATTCTTCCATCGATCTATTAACAATCATCATATCAATATAGGTATAAAGATCCTAAAAGTAATAAAAAAAATACAAGTTGGTTATAGGACCACCCGACTGCATACACTAGCACGAGCCGAAGGCGCCCTGCCGTTCCCGCCCCTCCTTCACCGGAGTCGGACAAAACTTGTCGTATTAGAGCTTGTTGTAGTAGACGTATAGAAAGTTGTCATGCTAAAACCCAAAGGACCAGCGCACCAAAACAGCAACATTGCTGAAGATGATAAACGTAGATCGGAAGAGACTGGCCTCAAATCACAACAATGAATACAAAAAACGACCAAATTCCAAAAGATCCGTCGGACATACGACTCCACTCACCCTCCATCGATGCTAGACGGACCAATGGAGCAAAAATAGGATGGGTACAACCTTATTCTGACTTCAGAATGTAGCCGACGTCTCAACATCCTGAAGAAGACACTGAAAATAGTTTAAACAAAACATGAAGACCTTTCACCGGTGAGGGGCCGTGGTCCGCCACGCCTCCAAGGCCCTAAGACCACTGGAGACGGGACAAAAACCGGTGGAGTTGCCAGCGGAGGGAGGGACCCTAGATGGGTTTAGCCGCCGCCTTGGAGAGCCTCTCGCCTCTCTCGTACCCTCTTTTAACAAAGTTGGGAACTTGGAGGTAGTCAATTCATTTTGAATGGTTAACTTATCCATTATGACCAAGTGTCCTATATAAGTGATTATTAGTAAATAAGAACAACTCCAACGGTTCCTGAAAACGGATTGTGCCCGTCCGATTCTATCCGACCGGATAGACGGCGAAGGCCAACGGGGCACTGCAAACGGACCGAGACCGCAATTCTATCTGTCTGGCTTCTATTTCTAGTCCAAATTTAGGTGGCTTTGTGGGGAAGCAGACCGTCTGCATGTCTTGCGCGTCAGCAATAAAGGGAGAGGAAACGACGTGGATCACTCTAGACCTTCTTAATAGGGACCAACGGAGTCCACCGTTACTATCCACACTCCCAGTTCTCCCCACACATACCATAATAGAAACACTAGCAAAATCCTAGGGGATCTAGTGGCGAAGAGCGATGACAAGGGCTGGTTTGGTCGCTCCTGCAATGACCACGAGGCGGGGTCCACCTCAGTGGCGGTGCCAGGAATTTGTCTCTTGGTATTCATTTTGCTAAAATTGTCACTACTTTGCCAAAAATTAACTATTTTTCCAAAATCTTTGGTATTCACATGAGTACCTAAGAATACCCGTAGTGTTGCCCCTAGTGCTTCTCCTCAGGCGGCAACTGCCATTTCTATGCATCCCTACCTCTCTGAGGGGCGCCAAGGCCATTATACCCGCCTCCCACGCCCTGCGTCGAGCATCGCGTATATGTGGTGGTGGAGGTGGTGCGATAGTTCGAGGAGCTGGGCCAGCTGAAAGGGCATTTATGTCCTTCCTATGATTTTGATGTTTGCTGACAATACTTGGATAGTTTGATATGCTGTTAAATGTTGCAGGAGATATCAGATACTTGAAAGTTTTTATGCATTGAAGAAATTGGTCTGTCCCAGGATTATATATGTGTGCAGGAACATTGTCCATGCCGGACTGTCCGGCTGGCTTGCGCCGGAGTTTCCGGCCCTGGCCGGACTGTCCGGTTGGATTCGCCTGGACTGTCTGCCCCTGGGATGTGAGCGACCTGCTCGGACGTTCTGTTTGCCTATCCATACACTGTCCGGACACTGGCCGGAAACTTGGCCAGGCCGGAGTGTCCGGCTAGTCTCGACCAGAGTGTCCAACTTGGCCGGACAGTCCGACTGATGTGGGACGTACTATCCGGGGTCAGTGGCTCCCAACAGCTCTAATTCCAGGAGGCCTATATAAAGGCCCCTTCTTCTACCTTGGAAGCTGCTCGTCCACCTCAACAACTCTAGCACCATTTGAGCCACCAAATCCACAAGATCTCTTCACTCAACCATCCAAAGTCAATGATCTTTGGAGAATCGAAGGAGGAGGCCTTGATCTATAGCTTCAACAAGAGAGATCTTCATTTCCCCCTCATTCACTTGACGGTCACTTGCTCTAGTGTTTCATTGGAAACCCTAGCTTGTGATTTGGTTCTTACTAGCTTGTCTTTGATTGTTTGACAGCTATCTTGTATTCGGGAGCCTCCAATTAAGTTGTGGATGTGTGCCTTGAACTCTTGGAAGAGGTCAATCAAACCCGTTGGGGTGAGGTTCATCGGAGAACAAGGGAGGTCTCTTGTGGCGTTGGTGGTTTGAAACCACCCCCTCTCCAAACATAGACGTACTTCCCCTCAAAAGGAAGGAACTACGGGAAACAAATCCTTGTGTCTCCGCATGCTCCACTTTGGTTACTTCTATCCTTTACCACACTTTACCTATCTAGTTCTTGCTTAGTTTATGTGCTAGATTGTCATATAGGTAAATTCACCATAGTTGCATAATCTAGAGAATTTACCTTTTATGTCAAACCCTAAATTGAAAAAGAGTAAATTTTGAAGTAGCACCTATTCACCCCCCCTCTAGGTGCCCATACGATCCTTTCAATTGGTATCAGAGCCTCGGCTCTTTATTCGGGCTTAACTGCCTAAGAGATTATGGGCAACCCAGAAGATGAGGGAGAAAGTGAGGCTAGCCATTCGGTGACCATGGTAGATCTCAAGAATTTGGAAACAAGCTTGAGCTCTACCTTGGGCAACAAAATCCAAAAGTTGCGCCAACTCGTTGAGCAACTTGTCAGGAATAAGCCAACCTCATTTCCTCCCTCTCAAGAGGAAACACCACCTAACCCAAAGGCAAATGCTCCGGCTAAGCCTTTGGATGAAGTGGCGGGGGATAAACATAATCCCACCGACTCCACCACCAAAAGGGGTGATAGGAAGGAAGAGCACCATGCGGTTCCCGGATGGTACTCCCCCGACCCTCCTATCCCTCACCCACATATAAATAATAGAGGTGACCCACCTAAGTTAGCTGCACATACTTTTGCTCAATGGCAAGTTTTAATGAAATCTCATGTGCGCAGCTCTTGCATTTATTTGTGGAATATTATTGAAGAAGGAGTCAAAATTGTTGATCCAACCAACTTGACTAGAAGAGAAGTGGTCAATAGCCAACTCAATGCGACTGCCTTGCACATGATCCAACTTGGAGTGGGGCCAAAGGATTTCCCCCACATTGAGCACTACAATACCGCCAAGGAAGCTTGGGATGCTCTCATTGACTTGTTTGTTGGCAATGAGAGTATGAGAAGAAATAGATATGATGCCTTAAGCAATGAGGCCGAAGGTTTCTTCATGAAGGATGGTGAGGATCATGAAGACATGTATCGAAGACTCAAATCCATAGCCACCGCCTTCAGGAATGTTGGTGCCTCTCACATTGATGATGCTTGGATCAAGAGGAAGTACGTGAGTGCTCTCATGCCTTTCGAGCCTACTGACTTGAAGAGCCTCCAAGGAAGACACAACTACCATCTCATGACCTCCAATGAAGTTATGCAAGAGATGGCCGCCTTCAAGGTTGATGCCAAGAATGCCAAAGACGCCGATGCTTGTGCCATTGGAATGAGTAGTGGTGTCAATCTTGCCTTGAAGGCCAAGGTTGTGGAGTATGATGAAGATGAAGGGAGTGACGAGGGACTTTCAATGAGCCACCCCGAGGATGTCAAGGTTGCTCATGGTGAATACATGGCCTTCTATGCAAGAAACTTTTGGAAAGATCCTGCCAAGGCCAAGATGGAAATGCAACGAAGAAGCAACCCCAATGGGAGAAGAGATAATGGGTCCAAGTTGAGAACTTGCTTCAATTGTGGTGACCACTATCACTTTGTTGCTGCTTGTCCCTATGAGAAAAGAGAAGATCATGGGGGTAAACTTGTGTTGAAGAAGACCTCCAAAGCTCCTTACAAGAATCCCTTCATCAAAAGGAATTCAACCAACAAGAAGTCGGGTGAAATTGTCTTGATCACACATGAAAAATTCTCCTCCGACGATGATGATGATGAAGATGAAGAAGAGGAAACATCAAGTGGTGTGGCGGCTCTTGCCACTACTTCTACCCCTACATTCTCACTCTTCGACTCTCCAAATGAGAATATCTCCAACAAGAACTCCACTTGCCTTATGGCAAGAGGAACGGAGGTATTATCATCATCACACTCCACCTCTTTAATCAATGATGAATTTGATGATGAGTTATCTCTTGAGGTCAAAAAGGAATTAGTTGCTTTTGATCTGTTTATGAACAACCTACAAGGGGAACACAAGAAACATGTCGTGAACCTCTTAAATAAACTTGCACACACATAAGAACTTCTAGATGAGAGATGTAAATTAGGAAGAGAGCACATGATTGAGGTAGAAGCTCTAAATAATGCTCTAGAAGAAGAACAAGAAAGTAGAATGTCTCTTGAAACTAAACTTGAAGGGCTTGATGAAAAATGATCTCATCATTAATAAACTCATCAAGGAACGTGACCATGCTATTGCTAAATATAAAAGGGCTAAAAAGGACAAGATTGAGTTTGATGTTGTTCATGAAAACTTGTCGAGGACTTTAGGATGCTTGACAAGGCTCACAGTGCCTTGGAGAGTGAACTCTTGTTGCTCACAAAGTCTCGTGAAAAGTCTCAAACTCAATTGACCAATATTACTTCACCTAGTATTTTCATTCCCTCTAGTTGTACAAGTATACTTGAAGAAAATGCTAGGTTGAAGGGGGAGCTAGCTAAGAACACCTTTCCCAAAGGAAACAAGTCAATTGATGACCTCTGGAGTAAGAAAAGGTCAAGTAGTGAGAAATGGGGCATTGGCTTTGTCTCTAAAGGAAAGAAGAAGAAGAAGAACAACAAGAAAAAGAAGGCCAAGCCCACACAAGAAAAGGACAAGGTCATTGTGGATAGTAAGTCCACAAATGGCAAAACTATGTCTCATGATGATTTTGCGGGAAGTGCTAACCCTCACTATGTTTTAATGCGTGATTATTATGGTGATGTGTATGCACAATATGATGGCCCATTTGATGGTTATATTGCTTGGTCTATTGGGTTCCCAAGACCCTTGTTGCTAACAAAAGAGGACCCATTGAAAAATGGGTACCTAAAAACTAGTTGGATCTTTTATAGACCTATGCTTCCGAGGGTCAAAATGGGTGCTTGATAGTGGATGCACAAGTCATATGACCGGAACCGCATCTAGTGTCAAGGAGTTGAGACCAAATATTGATCAAATATCCGTGACGTATGCCGACAAGTCAAAGTCTAAGGTAATGGGTTTCGACAAAGTTGTGGTTGCACACGATATCACTCTCGTGGACATCATGCTTGTTGAGACCCTTGGCTATAATTTACTTTTAGTACGTGCCCTTGGAAAGATGGTTTTTGCCGTCTTTATTGATAATGATATTGTGATCCTCATGTGGAGCAAGTCTCTAAAGGTTGCTTTTGTTGGGTACGTCGAAAATGACTTGTATGTGGTGGACTTCTCGGGGAAAACCACTGCAAGTCCGATGTGCTTATTTGGAAAGGCTGATGTGGGTTGGCTGTGGCATCACCGTCTAGCCCATGTGAACATGAGAACTTTGCAAAGCCTCCACAAGGATGGTCATATTGTTGGACTAAAATAAAATGTTTGCTTTGCCAAAGATCGTGTTTGTAGGGCATGTGTTGAAGGAAGGATGCATGATTCTCCCCACAAGCCTAAGAACTACATAAAGTCCAAGAGGATCTTGGAGCTCCTTCATGTGGATCTCTTTGGTCCTCCATCTCATGCAAGCCTTGGTGGGAAGAAATATTGTTTGGTGATTGTTGATGACTACTCAAGATACACTTGGGTATATTTCTTCAAGCTGAAAAATGAGACCCAAGAAAACTTCATTGACTTCATCAACATGGCTCAACGTCAACACAATGTCCCAGTATTAACAATAAGAAGTGACAATGGTACCGAGTTCAAGAACTACACATTGAATGGATTTCTTAGTGATGAGGGAATAAAACATCAATATTCCGCTGCATATACCCCTCAACAAAATGGTGTAGCTGAGAGGAAGAATTAGACTCTTATTGATATGGCAAGGACCATGTTGGCGGAGTTTAAATCTCCATACAATTTTTGGGCTGAAGGAATCTCCACCGCATGCCATGCATCAAACCCTCTCTACCTCCAAAAAGAATTGATCAAGACTCCATATGAAATTCTTACCGGTAACAAGCCCAACGTTTCATACTTCCGGGTGTTCGGTTCTAAGTGTTTCTATCGCATTAAGGGTATTCGTTTGTCCAAGTTTGATTCCAAAGCATTAGAGGGTATTTTTGTTGGTTATGGTCTCGAATCCCACACTTATAGAATCTATGACAAGCTCTCCGGAACTATCATAGAATCTTGTAGTGTGGTGTTTGAAGAATATGATGTTTGTGATGTAGATGCTGAAATGCCTCAGGATGCCATAGGAAGAATGGGTGCGTGTTTCATCCGCCCTGTTGAGGAACCCCTTATGGTGGATCGAGAAGAACTATGCTCTACTCAAGTGGAGCCCTCATCTTCACAACATCAACAAGCTCCTATCGAGGAGGACAATGACCCATGCCAAAGACAAGATGTGGATCCTCAACCTATTGATCAAGAAGAAACCTCTAGCCAGGAGGTGCTTGAGTCTCCATTTGCCAGAATGTCCAGTGGTGCTAATTCTATTACATAAGGAAGATCTATAGAACGACCATAAGGGAAGCTCAATGCCTGTCTAGAAGTATGCTTGATCAAGACCAAGGTCAATCTTTGCCTCTTGTAGAAGAGAATAATTCCAATGATGATCAAGGTAAAGTTAATGGTCAAGACAAGGACCAAAATGACGAAGTGATCCCCACAAGAAACAACAAGGAGATCGAAACTCGTTGATACGTCCAAAGCATATCTACTTTCCCGAATACTTTTGCTATTGTTTCTCCTCTAAACTTGTGTGATTTGGCTACAACTAACACAGACTAACGCTGTTTTCAACAGAATTATCTTGGAGTCTAGTTTTTGTGCAGAAAACAAGTATCAGGAAAAATCCTGGAAAATATGCTAAAAATCCTATTTCACCAGAAGACTCACGAAGCCATAAGACGAGATGGAGGAGGGCCATGAGGGCCCACACCCCCTGGCCACGCGGGCTAGCCCATGCCGCGCCTGGGAGGTGTGTGGCCGCCTCGGACACCCCCTCGGCCTCCCTCTTCAACTATAAGATGCCCCTTGACCTAAAAACCTAGGGGGGTTCGATGTTTTTCCAGAGAGAGTTCCGTTGCACCGCCACCACCAGATACCGCGATTCGGAACCAGAAACTCCGTTCTAGAAACCTGCCGGGACGAGGAATTGGAGGAGATCATCGCCATTGCCATCATCATCACCATCGCTTCTCCATCAACCATCCATGAGTGAGTAATCCCCCGTTGTAGGCTATGGGGATGGTAGGGATTGGATGAGATTATTCATGTAATTGCATCAGATTGTTAGGGAATGGTGCCTAGTATCTACTATTAGTGCTTTTTGACTTGGTTGCAACTTGTTATGCTTAATGCTTGCCACTAGGGACCGAGTGCCATGATTTTATTGATTCACGAGGATATTATTGTTTATGATCTTACCTGCAAGTTGTATACACATATTACTGTCTGGAACCAAAGGCCCCAAAGTGACAATAATCGGGATAACTAGAGGGAATGGCTGTGATATGAGGATCACATGTGTCCATGGAGTGTTAATACTTTGCTCCCATGCTCTATTAAAAGGAGCACCTTAATTGCCAGTAGTTCCCTTGAGGCCCCAGTACAAACGGGCTGGCAGGACAAAAGATGTTGTGCAAGTTCTCATTATGAGCACGTATGACTATAATATGGAACACATGCCTATGATTATTTAGTACTTGGATGCTTTACCTTATTTATCTACAAATGCCCTATATCTTGATTGCTACATGAATTGTCTTATCCATGCAACGCCTGTCCATCCGTCCCTATGCCTACCGCGCTTTAATCCTACGGTTTACTACAATTGTTACTTCTGTCTTTACTTTTACTACCGCTATTACTTTGCTATTGCTATTACAAAACTATTGCTACTGATAAACTACTGCGAGCAAGATTGTTTCCAAGTGGAGCTGAATTGACAAATCAGTTGTTAAGGCTTATAAATATTCTTTGGCTCCCCTTGTGTCGAATCAATAAATTGGGTTTTACTTCCCTCGAAGACTGTTGCGATCCCCTAATACTTGTGGGTCATCAAGACTATTTTCTGGCACCGTTGCCGAGGAGCATAGCTCTATTTATCAAGTTCACTTGGAATCATTATTGTTCGCTGCCATCCATTCATCATGGGTAAATCTCGTGATGGAAAGGTTCCTATATTACCATCCACTACAAGGAGAGGTACGGTTCTGAACACCTCTGTTGCTCTTGATTCACCATATGTGATGAGTAAGCTCCTTACACCACCACCACATACACATGTTACACATACTGCTACTTCTGCTGAATCTGAAACTTCTGATACTTATGATGCTGCTTCTACTGTGCTTGATAAGAGTGGTTAATTAGGTCCTTTCCTAGATGCTACGATTTCTAGAACTATAGCTGGAAATACTGAAACTCTTAATGAAGACACTACTACACCTGTCAGTTCACCTAAGTCTATAGAAAGCTATGATATTGAAGACGGATATATAGAAATGACTGATGAATTTATTAAAGAATGTCAAAATACTCATGATAAAAGTGCTATTAAGAGTCTCCTTGAGAGGCGTACTATAAAACCCAAATTATCTCCTAATACTAAGTTTGCTACATCTCCCATAAACATTAAAGATAAAGATTATGATTTCTCTCTTGATTTATCTTACATAACCATTGTTGAGAAAGAACCTTTTTGTGGGACTAAGAATGAAAGTGCTGTAGCACATATGACTGAGCTTTCTACCATGAGTGGCCTATTTTCTGATGATATTAAGATGCGCACCTACTTTGTTGCTAATATTTTCCCTTTTTCATTGAAAGGAGAAGCTAAGGCTTGGTTTAATAATTTACCTCCTAGATCTATTGATAGCCCTGATTGCTTAATTAGTACTTTCCTTCAGAAATATTTCCCTCCTAGTGGTATACATGCCATTTTGCAGGAACTACTTGATTTTAAACAGGGAGAAAAAGAGATATTGCCTGAATCATGGGCAAGGTTTTGTGCTTTGATTCATGCACAGGCTGGATGTACATTACCTAAAAATGAGCTTCTTGATATATATTATAATGGACTAACTAAAGAATCTAGGACATACCTGGATAGTTGTGATGATTGTGTTTTCAGGAATAGAACTCCCAAAGAAGCTGAGGAATTAATGGCTAAAATAAGCAAGAATTATGATGACTGGACTTCACCTGAGCCAACTACACCTGAGTCAACTACACCTGAGTTAACTGTGCCTGAGTCAACACCTACACCAAAGAAGAGGGGAGTTATTGAACAAAATGATGAAGTGATGAAGGAAGCTAAGAAATGTCTTAATGAGAAGGGTATTAAAGCTGAAGAAGTGAAGAATCTACCTCCTATAGAAGAATTATGTAAGCCAATCTCCCACTCATCCACTATTGAGGCACACTCTCTCCAACATTTTGATGAAGGTGATATTCCTTATTCTAAACCTCCTGATCAATGCTTAGAAGAATTTGATATTTTTATTGTTAAGCAAGATAATTTTAATAAAAGAGTGCAGAATCATTTGATGGAAAACTCTAGAGCTATTATTGAGTTAAAGGATATTGTAGAAAAAACCTCTAATGATGTTAAAATGCTTGTTATACATTTCCAAATGGTTCAAACTCAAATTGATCAGCTTATTAAACTACAAAAAGATTTGCTAGTTAATGCTTCTAATTAAAACCAAGCTTATGAAACTAGAACTAGAAGTGGTGCTACCACCCTGGATCCTCTATATCCCTGAGGGGCATCCTAAAAGAATTGAGCAAGATTCCCAACAAACTGAAGATAGAGGTACTTCTTTTAAGAGAAAGAAAAAGAAACATAAAATAGTTGTAGAATCTTTTGAACCTGCTAAAGATCCTAATAGTATATCTGTCTCTGATGCTGAAACTAAGAGTGGTAATGAGAAAAGTGATGCTCCTGATAAATAAGAAATTGAAGAAGAACATGAAAGGAACACTAAAAATGCTAAGTACACTAAGGAAGATTTTGTTGCTAACAAACATGGTAGTAAAAGAGAACCCTGGGTTCAAAAACCAATGCCTTTTCCTGATAAGAAACACAACTCAAAGGAAGATGAACACTATAATAGGTTTTGTGAGTGGATGAAACCTTTATTTTTGCAAATTCCTTTAACTGGTGCTATTAAATTACCTCCTTATTCAAAGTATATGAAGGATATTGTCTCTAATAAAAGGAAGATCCGTAATGAGGAAATTTCCACTTTGCTTGCTAATTATTCCTTCAATGGTAAGGTTCCAAAGAAACTTGGAGACCCAGGGATTCCAACTATTCCATGCTCTATTAAAAATAATGATGTTAGAACTGCCTTGTGTGATTTGGGAGCAGGAGTTAGTGTTATGCCTTTTTCTCTCTATAAAAGACTTCAATTGGAGAAACTAATACTAACTCATATATCTTTACAAATGGTTGATAAATCTACAACTATTCTTGTTGGTATATGTGAGGATGTTCTTGTTCAAGTGGCCCATAATTGCTTGATATTAACTGACTTTGTTGTGCTTGAAATGCCTGAAGATGATAATATGTCTATTATTCTTGGGAGACCTTTTCTTAATACTGCAGGAGCTGTTATTAATTGCAATCAAGGAAAGGTAACTTTTAATGTTAATGACAAGGAGCATACTGTCTATTTACCCAAGAAGATTGATAGGAATTATGGCTTAGATTCAATTGAAAATATTGAGGGCATTCAAGTTGGAGAAATATATTGTCCCATACCATAAGAAAAATATGAAACTATTATGATTGGGACCATTGCTATCAAGGTTGAGGTAACATAATCATTTAGTGAAATGCAAAGTTTTGTTTCATATAAAATTGTTTTGGTAACAAGACCGGATCAACCTTGTTAACAAAGGGATTTTAATGAACAAAACAATGTTTTCACCATGATCATCCTTGCTTACTTTCATTTTTACCCATTTTAATTTTTGTTTTCACTTAGTTTACTTTTCTATTGCTAGTTGCTTGCATATTAGAGTGTCTTAGAACTTCTGAAGTTTTAGTTTGGTTTTGCTATTGCATCATTCCAATATTATATTTCTGCCGGAAAATTATTCATCAATACCTGAAAATTGCTAAAAAATAAAGTGTCTCGAAAAATTTCAGAAAATTCATATTAAATTTTTACGTCAAAAGAGGGGCAGAGAAGTACCTGGAGTGACCCAGGAGGGCCACTAGGCAGGCACACCACCTGGTGGCGCGGCCACCCCAGGGGCGCACCTGGCCATGGTGTGGGCCACCCCTAGCCCTCCACTTACTCTCCCTCCTGCCATTTCTTTCTCTCTCATGAGAAAACACCAGTTTATTGTTCAAACTCGCGTTCTTGTTGTTCTTGCTCGCGATTTTTCGATCTCCTTACTCAGCCCATCTTTGCTGCTGAAATTTGGAGCATTTGTTCTCCGGTATGTGACTCCTCCGCTTGTCGAAGTAGATTTGTGTTTAGTGGATTATATCTTGGGTATTTTGCTACTATACGTGACAGGTTATGTGAGCTTGTAAGCTTATTCAATGCTTAGAGAAATTGTTTTGATGCATGTTTAGGCCTCTTACAAGTCCCTATAAGTAGTTCCTTCCATTTTTTAATAACTTTGTGATCAATTGTATGATGGATGCTTAAAATTCAGAATAGAGGAGATGAACAACCACACTTTTGAAGAAGTATTTGAGAGGGACACGCCTAGGAGGGCAAGGCCTTCGAGATCAGCTTCTCAATTTAGGCCATCATATAATGAAGATCTTATTGCACCACGCTTTGGCAATGAAGGAGATGAGAGAGATGCTCACCCATCTACCTTCCCTTGTTTTGCATTTTTGCAAGCTGCAGGGATCCTCGATGATTTCTTACTCCTTGTTCAGAGGGTTGGTCTGACCACTTACATGGAATATGAGAGTGAGCAATATGCCGTGCTCACCAAAAATTTCGTTGAAAGTTTCGTTTTCACTAACACCCCTTATCGGTCAACTGTTTTGTTCAAAATTAATAATATGCCTATTACCATGCCATTGGAAAGATTTTGCAGTATTATAGGCATAGGCATGACTGGGTCAGCGAAGAAGATCCAAGGTCGACCCGCTGATTTGCTGGAGCTCTACCGAAGTGTGACAAATGACGATGACCGCACAGCTCAGCACGGGAAGATAAGAAACATTCAACTTCCAGCTCTTAGATATTTTGCTTATTATCTTGCCACTAGCATTCTTGGTAGGGAGAACGCTAGTAATATTTCCAATTATCATTTAGCCTTTCTTGCTGATGCACTTAATAATGATACCAAGTATAATCTGGGTTCTCTCATTGCCCGTCGCTTAGCTGCTAGAGGACCCATTTATGGGGGTATTATTGCCTCACGCATGGTTGCTGCCTTAGAACTTTCTGTTGATCCTAATGACACTGTGTTGACACCACATAGGCTCGATCTTGCTGCTATGAAAACACATCACTTTGTTACTACTGACTCTAGTACCGAGAATTTAGTTTACAGGATGTTGTTTACTGACGGATACGAGAGGGAAATTCCTTTGCCACAGTCCACTTTGTTCAATATTTGTAGGATGCCATGGTCGTGTTCCAAGGAGGAAGTGGACAAGCAGCTCCGCTTGCTTGGTTTCCACGGGCAGCACCAGGGGGATGTGCCCTCTTACGACTACTTTGCGCACTACGCTAGGGCGTCCTCGAGTTCATATCAGGATGAAGGCACTTCTTAGCCATATTATGGAGGCGCTCCTTCCTGGCCAGCTTGGGATTGATACCCACTTAGGCCAAAAGCCTAAGCTTGGGGGGAGGTATACCGACATCACACTCATCTACATATCATGTTCAGTCGATACTTTGTATATCCATGTTTCATTTTCTTTTTAGTTTTTGTTCTTGCTTTATTTCTGCTTTCCCAAAACACAAAAAGACCAAAAATATTTTTGTTATTTCTCTTTGCTTGCTTCTTTATCTTTTTTCCTAGGTTTGCTTCTTTCTTTTAGCTTTGTTTTGATTATTCAAAAAACCCAAAAAGATTTCTCTTTGCTTGTTCTTCCTTTTAGTTCTTGCTTTAAAAATGGAAAACACCAAAAATATTTGTTGTTCTTCTTTGGTTTTGTGAAGTTTGTTGCAGGGTTCAGCAGTCCTCAGTGGAGTTTGGTTTCATGTTATTATTCAAGCCACACAAGTGAAGGGCAATAATGAAGATTAATGACAACTTGAGGTGTGGTAAGAGGATGGAATGAACTCTATTTGTTTTCATTTTTGTACATATACTCATCATTGTGGGCATGCTTAGTCTATTCATGTAAGGTGTATGTTATTTATGGATGCTTAGTAGTTCTTGCTTTCTTATGATTAGCTCCAGTTTGCTAATGGTTTATAGCATGTCATATGAATGTTTGCTTAAATTGTTCTATTCATAACTTGGTATGACATTGTGGTATCCTCCTCTGAATGTTTCATTTGAATCGACTTGGCACATGCTCACACATGCATATGACTGAAACAATAATCAGTTAAGCCTCGATGAATTATTTTGCCTCAGGGTTCTTGAATCACTTTCATGTCATAATTAGTCCTGTTTTGTTGCAAGCATGATTATGACAGTTATTGCTCTCTCTTTTGTCTCTCCCTTTCTATTGCTGGCCTTCACTTGCGCTTAGTATGAGCTCTACTCGTGTTTCCAACTCCCCAAAACCAATATTGCCAAAAGTGTCCACCATACCTACCTATTAGCATCTTTTGCTATTCCGTGCATATTCAGTATGCCTTGTTTTCTTCTGAATAAAATGTTTGCTTGTTATGAGAAAGTTAGTTAGTAAAGCTCTCACAAACTTGATGGCACACTTTATTTCTTGCACTGAATAAACCTGAACTATTGTGACTGTCCATGAAAGTTATATGCTTGCAAATTATAGGCTGGGGATTAGCAGAACATGCTGTCATGGGGAACTCTTTCAACACCTGTAATATATATACCCATTTGATATCATGCTCTTTTGTTTATGGATGTCGTCGCTGTGAAATAAAAGGGGAGCTTGTAAGTCCATGGAGTTATGTATGTGTGTTAGAGAAACGCCTGGGTGGCTGGTCTAATCCATGCCTAATCATGGTGGAAACCTGCAGTGTAACCATAATGAGCAATCTATGAAGCATTTTTCTTATAAAAAAGGAGAGATAGTTATTGAGAAGAATCTCAAAACTTGGTTAATTGTGTCATGACTTTGATGCTTGTATCTTTTATATCTTTACTTCTAGTCTTCACTTGAACTTCAGAGGTGCCTTGGAATTTATGTTTGCTCTACAATCAAAGGCAAGTGAGATACCACTATATCATACCTTTTTATGAGCATTGCAATGATGGTTATATTTATGTTTATTATTTTTAGTTGGAATCTCTTCATAGCTTGCAATGACTATTAAGTAAACTTATTTGCATACTCTTTATTATGAATTGCCTAAGTATTTGATCATATGCTGAGAATATATACGTCTTATGAAGCAAATGTGTTCGTGAAAGCTCTTTTATCGCACTCAGTTTTCAACTAAATTGCTTGAGGACAAGCAATAAGCTAAGCTTGGGGAGAGTTGATACGTCCAAAACATATCTACTTTCCCGAACACTTTTGCTATTGTTTCTCCTCAAAACTTGTGTGATTTGGCTACAACTAACACGGACTGACGCTGTTTTCAGTAGAATTACCTTGGTGTCTAGTTTTTGTGTAGAAAATCAACAATCAGGAAAAATCCCGGAAAATCTGCCAAAAATCCTATTTCACCAGAAGACTCACGGAGCCAGAAGACAAGACGGAGGAGGGCCACGAGGGGCCCACACCCCCTGGCCACACAGGCCAGCCTAGGCCGCACCTGGGAGGGGTGTGGCCGACTTGTACACCCCCTCGACCTCCCTCTTCACCTATAAGATGCCCCTTGACCTAAAAACCCAGGGGGTTCGACGTTTTTCTAGAGAGTTCTGCTACACCGCCACCACCAGATACCGTGATTTGGAACCAGAAACTCCGTTCTGGCACCCTGCCGAGATGAGGAATTGGAGGAGATCATCGCTGTCATCATCACCATCGCTTCTCCATCAACCATCCATGAGTGAGTAATCCCCCGCTGTAGGCTATGGGGATGGTAGGGATTGGATGAGATCGTTCATGTAATTGCATCAGATTGTTAGGGCATGGTTCCTAGTATCTACTATTAGTGATTTTTTTACTTTGTTGCAACTTGTTATGCTTAATGCTTGCCACTAGGGCTCGAGTGCCATGATTTCAGATCTAAACATGTTATTGATTCACGAGGATATTATTGTTTATGATCTTACCTGCAAGTTGTATACACATATTACTGTCTGGAACTAAAGGACCCAAAGTGACAAAAATCGGGATAACCGGAGGGAATGGCCGTGATATGAGGATCACGTGTGTCCATGGAGTGTTAATGCTTTGCTCCGGTGCTCTATTAAAAGGAGCACCTTAATTGCCAATAGTTCCCTTGAGGCCCCACTTCAAACGGGCTGGCAGGACAAAAGTTGTTGTGCAAGTTCTCATTACGAGCACATATGACTATATATGGAACACATGCCTATGATTATTTAGTACTTGGATGCTTTACCTTATTTATCTACAAATGCCCTATATCTTGATTGCTACATGAATTGTCTTGTCCATGCAACGCCCGTCCATCCATACCTATGCCTACCGCGCTTTAATCCTACTGTTTACTGTAATTGTTACTACTGTCTTTACTTTTACTACTGCTATTACTTTGCTATTGCTATTACAAAACTGTTGCTACTGATAAACTACCGCGAGCAAGATTGTTTCTAGGTGCAGCTGAATTGACAACTCAGTTGTTAAGGCTTATAAATATTCTTTGGCTCCCCTTGTGTCGAATCAATAAATTGGGTTTTACTTCCCTCGAAGACTGTTGCGATCCCCTATACTTGTGGGTCATCAAGACTATTTTCTGGCGCCGTTGCCTGGGAGCATAGCTCTATTTATCAAGTTCACTTGAAATCATTATTATTCGCTGCCATCCATTCATCATGGGTAAATCTCGTGATGGAAAGGTTCCTATATTACCATCCACTACAAGGATAGGTATGGTTCTGAACACCTCTATTGCTCTTGATTCACCATCTGTGATGAGTAAGCTCCTTACACCACCACCACATACACATGCTACACATACTGCTACTTCTGCTGAATCTGAAACTTCTGATACTTATGATGCTGCTTCTATTGTGCTTGATAAGAGTGGTTCAGTAGGTCCTTTCCTAGATGCTACAATTGCTAGAACTATAGCTGGAAGTACTGAAACTCTTAATGAAGACACTACTACACCTGTCAGTTCACCTAAGTCTATAGAAAGCTATGATATTGAAGACAGATATATAGAAATGACTGATGAATTTATTAAAGAATGTCAAAATACTCATGGTAAAAGTGCTATTAAGAGTCTCCTTGAGAGGCGTACTATAAAACCCATGCACAAAGATCTCAACAACTTTGATAGAAACAAAGTGTGGAAGTTAGTTGAAAAGCCAAAAGATTGCTGCAATGTTATAGGCACCAAATGGATATTCAAGAACAAGCAAGATGAGCTTGGAATTGTGGTGAGGAACAAGGCAAGATTGGTTGCACAAGGGTTCTCCCAAATTGAAGGCATTGATTATGGAGAGACATATGCACTCGTGGCTCGCCTTGAGTCCATCCATATCCTTCTTGCTTATGCGGCACATGATAAATTTAAATTACAACAAATGGATGTGGAAAGTGCATTTCTTAATGGTCCTTTGCATGAGTTAGTATACGTAGAGCAACCCCTAGGGTTTGAGGATCCCAACTTCCGAAACCACGTCTAGAAACTTGATAAGGCGCTCTATGGGCTCAAACAAGCTCCACACACGTGGTATGAGCACCTTAGAGAGTTGTTAGATCGTGGGTTTGAGGTTGGGAAAATTGATCCCACTCTTTTTACTAATAAAGTCAATGGGGATCTTTTTGTATGCCAAATATATGTAGATGATATTATCTTTGGCTCATCTAACAAAGCTTTTAATGATGAATTCTCTAAGCTTATGTCTGACAGGTTCAGGATGTCTATGATGGGAGAATTGAGGGTATTTCTTGGTTTTGAGATCAAGCAAGTAAGAGGAGGAACATTCTTCAACCAAGACAAGTATACTCAAGATATGCTCAAAAGATTCAACATGAAAGATCTAAATGGAGCTCCCACTCCCATGGCAACAAAAACTCATCTTGAACTAAACCCAAATGGTAAAAATGTGGATCAAAAGGTATACCGGTCCATGGTTGGCTCTTTGCTTTACCTTTGTGCATCTAGACCCAATATTGTGTTGAGTGTAGGAGTGCATGCAAGATATCAAGCAGCTCCTAAAGAAAGCCATTTGATGGCGGTCAAGAGAATCTTTTGATATTTGGTTAACCCCAAACTATGGTATTTGGTATCCTAGGGGCTCAACTTCCTCTCTTTGTGGATACATGGATTCGGATTGGGCTGGTGACAAGGATGATAGGAAATCAACCTCCGGGGCTTGCCAGTTCCTTGGGAGGTCCTTGATGTGTTGGTCTTCTAAGAAGCAAAATTGTATATCTCTCTCCACCGCCGAAGCCGAGTATGTGGCAGCTGCTAGTGCTTGTACTCAATTGATATGGATGAGGCAAACTTTAAAAAGATACAGTGTCCATTGTGACAAAGTGCCTCTTCTATGTGACAATGAAAGTGCTATCAAGATTGCCTATAACCCAGTGGATCACACAAGGACAAAGCATATTGAGATTCGTCATCACTTCATTAGAGATCATATTGCTCGAGGTGATATTGAGCTATCCTATGTGTCAACCAAAGACCAACTTGCCGACATTTTCATGAAGCCACTTTATGAAGCAAGGTTTTGTTATTTGAGGAATGAACTAAATATCATAGATTCTAGGAGCTTGACTTGATCACCTTGCATACTCACCTATGTCTTGACCCTTATTTGGTTTAGGTGCAAATATGGAGATAGGGGGAGTGAGGTCCTAATACATTGGACTATCCATCACCATAATGTCAACATTAAGAAATTCAATCCTCTTAATATCATTTAGTGATATGTGAGCTTCATTGATGAGTAGTGGCTATGAACCCAAGGAAAATTCTCCGCGGTGTCATGCTACAAACTCTTACATGGTGGCCTCGGCCACCGCCCTCTTCATTGTTGAAGAGTCGGTTTTTGACTTGCTTGTTTTGGACCTTAATTTGTCATCTTTTGACTATCTATGGTTTCTTAGTTCTTCATAGTACATATTCTGAATCCCAGGCCTTTCCTCATCTCTAAACATGCTCCTCTTGCCATACATTTGTCCACTGTTTGAATCTGAGATTTTCTGGTCGTGGGGGGCCGGACTGTTCGCACTGAACTGATCGGAGTGTCCTTCCAAGCCGGACACTCCACTCGACTCAGCCCGGACACTCCGGTGAAATTCACCCGGACACTCCAGCCCCAACGGTTTTGAACCTGTAAAAGGGGTCAGGGAGAAGTGGACGGTTCAGTCCTCCTTCTTCCCCCCGACTCTCTCCTCTCCACACCCTGCTACCCCCGACCAAGATCTTCACCAGGAGGGCTCCTCCACCCCGTATCCGACTGTTGCCGCCAGCCATTATCATCCCTTTGCCGCTAGGACCCATTCCCCTCCAGTGAAGGCCTCCATGGATGCTGGTATTTTGCCTCCCCCTTCTCCATCTCTAGGGTTTCCTCTAGATGCATTTTTGGAGGCAATGACCTATCTTGATCCATGGATACATCATACTGCGTGCATGTGTCATCATTGTAGTAGTTCTAGCAATCCCGATCTGCTCCGGTTGAGCACTCTCGCACCGCCCAAAAATCAACAAGTCTCCCATCGGACTGTCCGGCGTGTACAGGGCGGACACTCCGGCCCAGCCGGAATGTCCGACCTGTATGCACCGCACTGTCCGGGTCTGGCGGAGTCTTCGGCGTGATTTTGTCGGATAGTCCGGGTTTTCTCAACCAATGTTGATCCTGCATTTCTTTAGCTACTGCTATGTGCTCACACCTCCTGGACAAATGTGCTTACCCCTATGCTACCCTTCTACTCTGAATTCACAGGTAGCTACCGTCCTCGTCGATCTAGTGCTCCTTAGAAAGCTCGTCCTCGCAGGTACCGTTATGAAGAGAGTTAGGTGCATGTTGATCCCTCTATGGTCAGACAGGCTGCTCGTGAACGTGTTGCATCTAAGCAAGAGAAGGTCAAAAAACTAAAGAGGGATGAAGCCAAGCGCATGAAGTTTGAGTCATTAACCACTTTGGCAGAATTAGGCACCGAAGAGTTTGTGGAGATGTGTGTCTAGCAGTTCTATTCTCTGCAGCGCACTTCTAAGGATGATTGCTTCTGGAGAAATGAGCAGGCCCTACTCTTTTCTGAGGTGTTTTCTGCTTTCAGGACTCCTGTGTGCCCCATGCAGTGGTTGGATATTCCGAAGCTCCAAGCCCACAGGTACTTTGAGGATGCTCTCTGGGTGACTGAGAAGATGGGGTTGCACGCCATCTTTCAAACAAGAGAAGACTACAATATTGAGTTGGTCCAGCAGTTCTATGCCACGGTGGTTTTTGGGGACACGACTGATATTCCCCTTGAGTGGATCTCTGGCACTACGAGGTGTCGTTCCAGCATGGCTCAGTTTGCCCACATCCTTGGAGTGCCTTTCAACCCCAATGCTCCCAGTGGTCACCGGATGCATGTACTGTCAGGCGTATGACAAGCAACTGTTGGCCCCAATCTATTATCAGAATGGTGTGGTTGCCAAACCACCAACATCAATCTCATCTACAACATTTTGCTCCACATGTTTCGCCACACACTCACTCCCAAGGCGGGCAACAAGGATGATATGAGAGGTGTTGACATCAATCTTATGGCCCATGCCCACTCAGTGTATGTTCGCGGTCTAGCTCATCAAGGTGGTGCCATAGATGTCATGGATTTCATCTATCAGGATATGTACAAATGCATCACTGACAAGAAGTGTCCTCTGTTTGCTCCATATGTGATGAAGCTCATTGTTGCTCAGGCTCCAGCCACTCCACTGCTCTACACTGACCTTGTTGCGCACCTTCCAACCAAGCAACAAAGGAAGGGTTCCCCCACCTCCAAGGCACCTCGTGGCTACCCCCTGCTCAAGACATATTTGAGGATGATGAGATGGATGCAGATGCCTCTGATAGTGATGATGAGTCTGAGGATGTTCCGTAGGCTGTGACCCGTGGCCCTCGCATAAAGCATGCCAGCCATGCATATAGCTTCAGCACCTCCAAGGAGGAAGTGCACAAGAAGGTGAAGAATGCCTCCTGGTGGAAGAAGCTTCTTCTTTTCCAGAACATTGACATTCACCATGGCCAGTATGATGCATACAAGGCGAACATGAATGTGATGAAGGAGCTCTAGCGGATCAACCAGCCCATGTATGTTGATCCTTCTCAGCAGCAGATGTCTGATGGCACACTTTCCTATGGTCACTGGAGTCAGGGACGTGTGGACTGGTCCATGTTTGAGGACGTGTCTTCTTCTTCTCTCCCTCACGGACAGAGCTCTACTCAGGATGATGAGGATGATGAGGATGGTGATGAGGACGAGGATGAGGAGGAGGAGGATGACGACGACTACCGTGGTAGAGTTGGCCTTGGGACGCTTTAGTTGTGCTCTTTTCCCTTTTTGGCGTCTCGATGCCAAAGGGGGAGAAGTAGCTCCTTTATTAGGTTGGTACCAGGGATTTGCATGGGTACACGAGCTTCACGTTATTTCAATTTTCCTCTTTGAAGCTCTGTGTCTTTATCCTACTCGTGAGTACTATGTTGTGTTGAACCATGTGTGTTGTGACATGCTTTCCCGGTTATGCTAATGCCTATGTTATGCCTAGCTTATTGATCTAGTTGGTATTATATCATGTCATAACTTGTTATCCTCAAAATTTAGTGAGGATATGATCCTAGGATGTGTGATCTTGTATTCAAATGCAAAACTAGAAAATGGTCACACATCTAGGGGAGCCTTACTATATTTTGTAAACATTCTATTATGCACATTCTTATCTATCCCAAATGCAAATCCGTGGGTTGTTATCAAACACCAAAAAGGGGGAGATTGAAATGGCATTTATGCCCTTCCTATGATTTTGATGTTTGTTGACAACACTTGGATAGTTTGATATGCTGTCAAATGTTGCAGGAGATATCAGATACTTGAAAGATTTTATGCACTGAAGAAATTGGTCTGTCCTAGGATTATATATGTGTGCACGAACATTGTCCATGCCGGACTGTCCGGCTGGCTCGCGCCGAAGTGTCCAGCCCCGGCCGGACTGTCCGGTTGGATTCACCCGGACTGTCCGCCCTTGGGATGTGAGCGACCTGCTCGGACATTCTGTTTGCCTGTTCGGACACTATCCGGACCCTAGCCGGAAACTTGGCCAGGCCGAAATGTCTAGCTAGTCTCGACCGAAGTGTTTGGCTTGGCTAGACTGTCTGGCTGATGTGGGCCGGACTGTCCGGGGTAAGTGGCTCCCAATGGCTCTAATTCCAGGGGGCTATATAAAGGCCCCTTCTTCTACCTTGGAAGCTGCTCGTCGACCTCAAGAACTCCAACACCATTTGATCCACCAAATCCACAAGATCTCTTCACTCAACCATCCAAAGTCATTGATCTTTGGAGAATCGAAGGAGGATGCCTTGATCTACAGCTTCATCAAGAGAGATCTTCATTTCCCCCTCATTCACTTGAGGGCCCCTTGCTCTAGTGTTTCATTGGAAACCCTAGCTTGTGATTTGGTTCTTACTAACTTGTCTTTGATTGTTTGATAACTAGCTTGTATTCTAGAGCCTCCAATTAAGTTGTGGATGTGTGCCTCAAACTCGTTGTAAAGGTGCTAGCTTCCACCTCGAAGGTTGCCGTATAGTGGAAGAGGTGAATCGAACCCGTTGGGGTGAGGTTCATTGGAGAACAAGGGAGGCCTCTCATGGCGTTGGTGGCTTGAAACCACCCCCTCTCCAAACGTAGACGTACTTCCCCTCAAAAGGAAGGAACTACGAGAAACAACTCCTTGTGTCTCCGCGTGCTCCACTTTGGTTACTTCTATCCTTTACCGCACTTTACCTATCTAGTTCTTGCTTAGTTTATGTGCTAGATTTGTTGGGGATATACTTTTCGGGTATCCTCACAGTTCCTCACTGACCAGGGTGGCCCACTTCGGGTTAGATCTTTGCTTCACAAGCGGTCCAGTCAGGGAGAAGAGATGGAGTCCAGTCCGGCTACGGGAAGGCCTAGAAGACTTACCGACATAGGCCCATAGTGTTACTTGTAGTTCAAGATGTACTCAGTAATCGACTCTTAGTCATAGCCAGATAGATCTCTCCTATAAACCCTAGGTCGGATATCTATATAAGCCATCCTAGGGAGGGCCTTTAGGGCACCCCTTACAATCACAATCTCAACTCGCACAGGCGAACCCTTGTAACCCATTGATGACCCACAAGTATAGGGGGTGTATCGCAGTATTTTCGATAAGTAAGAGTGTCGAACCCAACGAGGAGCAGAAGGTGTTGGCTAGTGGTATGGATCAGGAATTCTCAGCAAATACTTAGCAAACGGATTTTTAGGGTTTTTTGATAAAGCAAGTAAACAAAGTATGAGTAAACAAAAGACAGTAGGAATAAATGCAGCAAGTGGCCCAATCCTTTATGCAGCAAAGGACAAGCCGATTGTATTACTTAAGATGACCAAACGTTCTCGAGGACACATGGGAAGACTATCAAGTGCTTTCGCTTCATATAGTTGATTAATCTTCTTTAGCTTGCTAAGTGTTGTGTGGGTGAACCTGTGCTAATGACCGACCTTCCTAGGACTAATACATACTTGTGATTATACCCCTTGCAAACATCCGTTAGTACAAGAAAGTAATTAAGGTAGAAACCTAACCACAACTTTAAACTCTAAGACCCTTACGTCCCTTGTGCAATGGTTTCCTAATGGGGGTTCAGGTTTCTATCACTCCGGCAACCCCTACGATTAGTAGCCATATACACAATGCATTCCCCTAGGCCCATATAGGTGAAGTGTCATGTAGTCGACATTCACATGACACCACTAGAAGAAGTACACCACAACTTAAATATCAAACTATTGAATCTTTCTCAACACAACTCCACTACTAACAACATGACTTCTCCCATGTCCTCAAGAACAAAACGAACTACTCACAAGACATCATATGGATCATGATCAGAGATGGAATAATGATGTATAACAATCTGAACATAAACAATAATTCAATGGTTCACTCAATAGCATCAACTACAAATAGTAATCAACACCGGGAAAGTTTCCCCTATGAACTATGCAAGATTCAACCCAATTGTTACAACAATATGGAGATGGTGATGAGGGTGCTGATGGTGGTGATGATGATGATGATGATCCCGATGAAGTCCAGCTTGATGGTGGTGTTGATGGCGACGATCTCCCCTCTCCAGGAAGGAATTCCCCCGGCAAAAATCTGTCTGCCGGAGAGATCTTTCTCTCTCGGTGTTTTCCGCCCCGCAGAGGCGGCGGAATCTTTCTGTGGTCGCTCCCCGAGTCTTAGGGTTTCGGGAGGATAATATACGCTAGAGGGGAGTGCCAGGGGTGGACCAGGGTGGCCACACCACCTGGTGGCGCGGCCTAGGCTGGCCCCCGCCAGGGGGTGGTGTGGCCCACCAGTGGCCCATCTCCAGCCCCCCTTCTGGCTTCCTTCGTCTTCTGAAAAAATAGGATTTTCCGTATATTTTCCCGGATTTTTTGATCTTCGTGAATTTTGCCTCCAAACAACACCTTTTCCATCATAATCCTGACTGCAGCGGTCCATGCTCCAAAAGTCATCAACCATGCAAAAACAGATGAAATAACATAAGTATCACCTCTCAATACGAAATATATCAATGAATAACAGTGAATTATGACATAGAATAGTGATGCAAAATGGACGTATCAACTCCCCCCAAGCTTAGACTTCGCTTGTCCCCAAGCGAAATTGAGCTCAATAAACATGGCCTCGGGTTTATGGAGTGAAGAGTTGATAAAAGAATACGGACAAGAAGCATCACATTCATCAATACATAGATCATAATAGGAGACAACTCACTATTATATAACTTACTTGCAATAAGTAAAGTAAACACAATAAAGATACACGAAGTGAATCATAATTGGTAATGGCAAACTTAGCTCTTGGTCGAAGAATAGTTGATAATTTGTTGGAGTTCACAAATACTGGTTTTCAATGATAGCTTTCAAAGTAGTAAACACCAAGATAAGAGAAATATGTAAAACAAGGAACATAAGAAACATGATTGAATAAATCATCATATGAATGAATGAAACACAATAACTCAAAATACTTGCTGAGATAGAAGAGAGTAAGTTTACTGACTCAACTAAAAAGTAGAAGAAAGGCCCTTCGCAGAGGGAAGCAGGGATTGCAAGTCTCATAAAGAGATCCCAAAAATTATGATACTTACTAGCTTTCAGCTCTCATTGCCCCTATCACAGGCATCTTTAGGTGATTAAGGTTAAAATGATCAAATATGAGGATATGCATTGACAAGTTGTAAGTTGAGAATCTCATGTCCCTTGAATACGAGGGCCGCTCCGCATGCTACTCAAGTTTAGTCACCGGTAAAAGTTCTTGTCATCGTAAGCATATGTGTATCATAGAGAACCGCCAACGGGGTACCCCTTGCCTGATGATACGGAAGAATCCCCATATCAAAATGACAAGGCAAGCAGACAACAAACATCTCAACAATCTTCTTATTTACCATGGGAATATGGTGCTTTTGTCTCTCTTTCCTCTTTTCATAATCTTTTTTTTCTTTTTCTCTTTTTTATCAACATCGGACTCTTTTTTTAAAGAAGAATGCTTCATAGATGCTCGTTATGGTTACGCTGCAGGTTTCCACCATGTCAGCATGGATTAGACCAGCGGCCCAGGCGTTTCTCTAACACATATGCATAACTCCATGGACTTACAAGCTCCCCTTTCATTTCACACTGACGACATCCATAGACAAAAGAACATGATATCAACTTGGTACAAAGTACCAGTGCAATGTTGAAAGTGTTCCCCATGAAAACATGGTTCTGATAATTCACAACTTACAAAGCGCAAGCATATACGCAACATAGGTGAGCACAATGGTTCAAGTTTATTAAGTGCAAGAAAATAAAGTGTGCCATCAAGTTCGTGAGAGCTTTAATCACTAATTTTCACATAACAAGTTTAATTTGGAAGGTAGACAAAACAAGAATTTACTTGGAATAGCAATAGTGCTAATAGGAGGGTATGGTGGACACAAATGGCATGGGTTTTGGTTTAAATGAGTGGATGCACGAGAAGAATTCCCTCTCAGTACAGGTTTTTGGCTAGCAAGGCTGGGTAGCAAGTATAAGAGTTGAAGGAAACAACCAAACATACAAGTGATAAAAACAAACATGCAATCTTCCTTGGAAGCACAAAAGATGTTAACTAGAGAATACTAAATTTATGAGCAAATCAAGAAAGAAAGATGATGAAATTATTTTTCTTTAAAGGTACTTTTATCTTTTCTTTCAACTCTCAAAAATAGTGTGCTACTGACCGAGCCAGGTTTTCCAAAACCAACTAAATTAACTCAATGATCCCAAAGTGATACCAATACTAACAACAAGATCAATCATATAACCACGAATTGAAAACTAATATAAGCTGTGAAAAAGAGTGAATGATAGAACTTCTCATTAATATTCCATAACGACAACTCACACCAAGGGATACACATCTAACGAGAGAGGGGACACTTCCATAATACAAACCATACTACATAATAACTCCTCTATTCATGAGATGACTCTACTAAAAAGGTAAAAAGATAGAAGATAGTGATGTGATACCGCGGCACTCCCCCAAGCTTGGAACAAACCAAGGGGATGCCAAACCTGATGACGAATTACTCCTTAGGTGGTGGTGGTATCCTCTCGATGAGCTCTCTTATCAGTTTCCCCAAGTCCTCAATCTCGAAAGTGAGATTACGAATCAGCTGTGAGTTTTGCTCAATGCGGCTCATGATCATGTCGGGTTGAGAATTCCAACTCTTGCTAATCTTTACCCACTCTTCGTCCTTGAAGTCTTCTTTTCCTGCGTGGCTAGAACGAGGCAAATCCCAATTGGAGGTTAATTTCCCCTTGGGCATATTCTGGTATTGATGCTCATGGATAAGGGTATGGAAAGGATTCTTGGTGCGTGGAGGAAGTGACCGGGGATCTGAACTGTGATGAGGAGGCTTCCCTCCAATTGACATAGTCCTGGCAGGGTTTTCCACCACTCCAATGCTTGCAATGGTAGTGTCGGTGTGCTTTGCCTCCTCTTCATCTTCACTCTTGATCTCCTTCTCCTGCCCAGGGTCTTGGAGGTCTTCCTCCATACGCTCCTTCCCTTTATCCTTGGCAGACACCATTCTGCTTCTAAACCTTCAAAGAGTATGTCCTGGCAGAAATAGATCGAAACAAAAACACGATGAAAACAGGATATACGAACCTCGGGGGATCCGGGGGATTATATATTACGAAGTTTCATATCAAAAGGAAGGTACTAGGAGCAAACGAGTCGGAGGCGGAGTCCACCTAGTGGCGTGGCCAGGGGAGGGCCTGTGCCACAGGGTGGTGTGAGACACCCTGGCTCCGTTTCCGTCCCTTTTCCGATTTGTAGCTTTCCTTATTGTCTAAAAACTGCAAAAATATAGTTGGATAGTATTTTCGCGGAACTTTTCTTACCAGAATTGTTACCTATTTGAAAGCGGGCTCTGCAGTTTTCTGAATTTGGTATCTAGTAGATTCTTCTGGAGGCACCACTTGAATAACATCAATATCTTAATCTTCATACACTTATTGTGAGTCATGAAACCTTTCACTTCCTTATTACACCATTATCTCCACTACCTGGAAATTTCTTTCACACAAAACTTCATACAGTTCTCATTAGCAACATTTGTATAAGTGAAGTGTTAAAACCTTTTGTGTCCAAATTCAACTGAAAACCATCAAAAAATAAGCTACTGTAGCAACTCCTTCTGAAAACCCAAAAAGAATTCAAAAAGGAAATCGAATAAAGAAGCAAATGCAAGAGTGGCAAAAATCTGTCAAAACAGACCAGCATGTAAAGATCAATTTTTTCGAAAATCTTCTGTTGCTCAAATCATAAAGTTCAAAACTAACGAAAGTTAAATAACAACCTGGGTAAGAAGCATAAAAAATCACAGATTAATCCGACATACAGAGATCTCTCACGAATTTTTACGGTGAAGCACAAAAATCTGTTTCGGGACAGCAACCTCCCCAAATCTTACTTCTCTCTCATTAGAGGTTGATCTTGACACAAAAACCAAACAAAAAGGATAAGGAGCGGTTATTACCGAAGTAAAATCTTCCAAGACTCAAAGAAACAAAAACAAACTGAGAGCAAAAACAAATTGGGTTGTCTCCCATAAAGCTCTTTCTTTATAGCCATTAAGATGGGCATGATAATTTTGATGATGCTCACATAGGAATATGAATTGAAGTGAAAGAGAGCATTAAGAAGCAAAAATTCACACATTTAAGTCTAACCCACTTCCTATGCAAGGGAATTTTGTAAACAAACAAGTTGTTGAAACCAGAGGCTACTTGCATAAGAAGGCAAAAGAAGTGCAACATAAAAACTTTCAGCACAAAACGAGGAAACTTGATATTATTGAGATGCATAAGAACACTTTTTCCTCTTTCATAGTAACTTTCAGTATCGTGCATAAACTTAAAAATATAGTTATCACAAGGACCATCATAGAAATGATCACTTATTCTAACAGAAAACACATGAATACTAGCTCTCATAACACTACTTTGTGAAACAATATTAGAGGTATCCTTACAAAGGATAGGGTGTCCCTCTTTCTCATATTTAGTACAAAGTCTTTCACATTTGCTATTATAGGTTCATCAACCATTTGTTTATCAGGTTCAACAACTTTATTCATACTTTCATCTACCATACTAGCCATCATAGAATGTTCCCTTATCTTAACTAGGAAAGGCATTTTCTCAATATAAGGTTCGGGTAAGACATGATTAGCAGTGTAATCTTCAGTATTTCTTGCAGGAACACTCTCAGCAATATCTTTATAAGGTTCATGATACTTATTCCACTTCTTTTTAGGAACTTCAATGTAGGAAGCAAAAGCCTTAAAATAAGAAGCAATAGCTTGAGAGTCTAAACCATAAGCATTTTAATATTTTGAAAGTCATGAGTTCCCATAAAAGATTCAATGCATTCATAATCATAATTTATACCTGACTTTCTACCTTTGTCATTCTCCCAAGCTTCAGCATTGTCTTGAATACGGTCTAGAAGATCCCATTTAGCTTCTTCTTCCATGCGAGTGAATGATCCAGCACAAGAAGCATCCAATAAATCTTTATCATGTAGAGGGAGCCTTGCATAAAAGTTATTGATAATAATATTGTTAGGGAGCTCATGAATGGGCCATTTGAGCATTAGTAACTTCAATCTCCCCCAAGCTTGAGCTGTGATCTCTCCATCAAGAGGCCAAAAGTTGTAAATTTGATTCCGATCTTTATGAATCTCACTAGGAGGATAAAACTTTGAATAAAAGAGAGGCACTATTTCGTCCCATTCTAGATCTTGACCATTCTTCAGCAGCTTATACCATTCCTCAGCTCTTCCTTTCAGTGATAATGAGAATAACTTCTTCTTAACTTGATCTGTAGTAATACCTGCACACTTGAACAACCCACATAATTCGTGTATAAAGAGTAAATGATCACCGGGATGGACAGTTCCATCCCCAACATAGTAGTTATCCATAACACGATCAATAATTCTTGTAGGTATTTTGAAAACATCATTCTCACCAGGTGGTGGCTTATCTACTACCTTAGCAGTGGTAGTAGCATTACCAAATAAGAAACTAAGTGAATTATCCATAACAAAAATAAAGCAACTAACAGAAGTAAACAATACTCATAGTAGAAGTTTCCTTTACCAGTTCCACTCTCCAATAGCGCTTCACTCCCCGGCAACGATGCCAAAAAATAGTCTTGATGACCCACAAGTATAGGGGGTGTATCGCAGTATTTTCGATAAGTAAGAGTGTCGAACCTAACGAAGAGCAGAAGGTGCTGGCTAGTGGTATGGATCAGGAATTCTCTGCAAATACTTAGCAAACGGATTTTTAGGGGTTTTTCATAAAGCAAGTAAACAAAAGACAGTAGGAATAAATGCAGCAAGTGGCTCAATCCTTTATGCAGCAAAGGACAAGACGGTTGTATTACTTAAGATGACCAAACGTTCTCGAGGACACATGGGAAGACTGTCAAGTGCTTTCGCTTCATATAGTTGATTAATCTTCTTTAGCTTGCTAAGTGTTGTGTGGGTGAACCTGTGCTAATGTACCGACCTTCCTAGGACTAATACATACTTGTGATTATACCCCTTGCAAACATCTGTAAGTACAAGAAAGTAATTAAGGTAGAAACCTAACCACAACTTTAAAATCTAAGACCCTTACGTCCCTTGTGCAATGGTTTCTTAACGGGGGTTCAGGTTTCTGTCACTCCGACAACCCCTACGATTAGTAGCCATATACACAATGCATTCCCCTAGGCCCATATAGGTGAAGTGTCATGTAGTCGACATTCACATGACACCACTAGAAGAAGTACACCACAACTTAAATATCAAACTATTGAATCTTTCTCAACACAACTCCACTACTAACAACATGACTTCTCCCATGTCCTCAAGAACAAAACGAACTACTCACAAGACATCATATGGATCATGATCAGAGATGGAATAATGATGTATACCAATCTGAACATAAACAATAATTTAATGGTTCACTCAATAGCATCAACTACAAATAGTAATCAACACCGGGAAAGTTTCCCCTATGAACTATGCAAGATTCAACCCAATTGTTACAGCAATATGGAGATGGTGATGAGGGTGTTGCTGATGATGATGATGATCCCGATGAAGTCCAGCTTAATGGTGGTGTTGATGGCGACGATCTCCCCTCTCCGGGAAGGAATTCCCCTGGCAGAAATCTGTCTGCCGGAGAGATCTTTCTCTCTCGGTGTTTTCCGCCCCGCAGAGGCGGCGGAATCTTTCTGTGGTCGCTCCCCGAGTATTAGGGTTTCGGGAGGATAATATACGCTAGAGGGGAGTGCCAGGGGTGGACCAGGGTGGCCACACCACCTGGTGGCGTGGCCTAGGCTGGCCCCCGCCAGGGGGTGGTGTGGCCCACCTGTGGCCCATCTCCAGCCCCCCTTCTGGCTTCCTTCGTCTTCTGGAAAAATAGGATTTTCCGTATATTTTCCCGGATTTTCTGATCTTCGCGAATTTTGCCTCCAAACAGCACCTTTTCCATCAGAATCCTGACTGCAGCGGTCCATGCTCCAAAAGTCATCAACCATGCAAAAACAGATGAAATAACATAAGTATCACCTCTCAATACGAAATATATAAATGAATAATAGTGAATTATGACATAGAATAGTGATGCAAAATGGACGTATCACCCATATTCCAGCTTTGCCGTATTACTGGATTGCTAGCAGGAGTAGGATCCGTCCAAAGCCGGTGGATTCGAACCTGGGTAAACTTGTGTGCTCACCGTCCCGGAACACCGTACGTCTCACACCCCTCTCTTCCGCACGCCTCAAGGACCCCCTCATGGCGTACTTGTCATCAATCCGATGATAGTTGGTGCCCACCATGGAGCAAGTGAGCTTCAGATCTGCGTTCCGAGCGGAATCTGCAAGAATCGGAATCGGCGAGACTATCGCCATCAGTCGCATCCTCTATGCCAGCGACGTCTCTCTCATCGTTCTCAACGAAACCTGGATTCCGGCTAGAGAGGCTGTGACTGCCTACACCATCATGTCTTTTGGCGAGATCGATGTTTACATCGGTTTCGCTGAACCTGCCCCACCCACCCCAGCGGTGATTATAGAGGCAGAAGAAACTTCTGGGTCCCCTTTGTCCGCGGAGGCAACATAGTTTCAGATCTCAGAAAACCCTAAACCCACCCAGCCCGCACCAATCACGGAGATAGTGGAGAAATCCGAGCCTGAAGTAGACCTGGCAGTCCAAGTTGATTCTGGAGTGGATCTCCCTGGAGAGACTGAATCCCAGATCGACCCACCCACTGAAGTCGAAATCCAGGAGGAACATAGCAACAACACAGGTTCCGGCTCTGATGACGCCAGGACAGACAGGCCTTTCCTGAGATACATGCTAAGACGCATGATGATGCAAGATGCAAGCATAGAAGATATTCTCGAGACCATCAGGCGTTTCGAGGAAGCCGATCGCGAGAGCCGCAACTATCTCAGGAGGCACGCATCACACTTTGTCGGATATGTGGGATCCGGATCCGGCTCAGCCGATGCTGGAGACAACACCGACTCGGTGCTGGAGGCGATCGGAACAAACACCGATGTACCCACATCCTCGGATGAATCGATGATGTCAGCAGATTTCTGAAAGTTCTCCGCGGAATATGAAGAGGAGTATAACTCCAAAGCTGCAGAGGAAGAAGAAGCCATGGATGAAGGATTTGGGGGAAAACTCTCCCAAAACGCAGGATGACATGGAAATCAGAGATAATCCTGAGATCTAGATGTCCGAAAGTACCGATCAGAGCTTGACTCCGGGAAACGGACCGAAAGCCGTCTTTGCTACCAGCGCTGCTAAGAAGGCAAAGAAGAAGAACAAGAAGAACAAGACCCCGGCAAAAGACCCTCCGGCAGAGGAGGTGATTGCCGAGGAATACGAGGAAGACTCGAATGGAACACTTATCTTAGACGAGCCCAAAGAAGAGTTGGTGGATGGACACGTGATCACTGAAGGTGCGCGTAAACTCATCGATGCTGCATTAACCACACCTATTCCTACAGCTGCAGAACTTACTGCTGAAGAGCTGGACGAGAGGGCCCATGCCCTAGAAGCGCGTCGCCAAGTACTCCTTGATGAAGCCAAAAACATTGAGGAGGAAAAGAAACGCATGGCAACTACAGAGAAGAACAACTCCAGGCAACATCAGAAGACCAGGAAACGTCATACTCATGACGACCAATTCCCGCGGATTCACAAAGTCCTTTTTGGAGGAGAACTTGGGATGCCTCGACGCGACAGCAACAGGGATTGGGTGTATCCAACGCCAGTACAGAACACTGTTGTGGCTCGAGAAATCCTATCGGCTAATCTAGGCCCGGAGCAAATCCAGTTGGGCATCAAACTACTCAACAAGGGACTGGAGCAGCAAAAGGTTGCCCTATTCGGAAGTCAAAAAATGGTCTTCGATTCTGACCAATGTCGCATAGACCCGGCATGGGCTGACGTAAGACCCCAACATGTTCCGGAACAGCACCGTCGTTTCGACCGTCGGGAAGACAACTACTCAAGAACCGGATCTTCAGGACAACACCACAAAGATGCGCGTGACTGGCGTAACGTTAACCCAGTTGCAGAGCAAGATGCAATTGCTGCACTAAATCCGAGGAATCCTCCCCGGCAAGAGTCGAAGGACCGCAGGGATGAAGATAAAGAGAAACGTCGGGAGGAGGACCAACAAAGAATGCCACTACCTAGACATGCAAGCCGTCTGAATGACGGGCGAAGGAGCGACGGACACCATGCCGAGACAAGCCGGCAGGGGGCTCGTCACAATGAAGACCCTCCCCGGAGCCGGAATAATGACGCTCCAGACGGAGGCCGGCGATCAGCCGGAAATAACCCAACTGCTCCACCCTCTTCGCCAAGTAGCCATCACAACGGCTCCCAAGGAGGCCAAGGAGGGCATCGCGGTGGAGGAGGTGGTGGCAGAAACCGAAGCCCGGCTCTAAGGCACCACAACCATAGCCGTCACTCAGGACGATCTTTATCCCCAAATGACGCAAGGCACAGGATCAATTCCAACATAGAAGCGTGGCGCTATGAAAACGATGACATATACGTGGGCCCAACATGCTTCGAACCACGCATAAGAGCTACAAAATTCCCGGAAGGATTTGCTATCCTAAGACATATTCAATCCTACGACGGCATAGCTTAGCCAGATACTTGGCTACAGGATTTCTTCCAAGCTTGCTGCATCGCCAAAGGCGGAAACAGCTTGGTCGCAACCCGATATCTCCCAATTATGTTGCGGAAGACGGCACGATCATGGCTCAATGAACTTCCATAGAATACCATCCACAACTGGTATGACATGCAAAGTGCGTTCTTTCGGAATTTCGAAGGCACATACCGGAGGCCCTGTATGGTCAGAGACCTATAGCGTTGCACCCAGAAAGCTGGAGAAACTTGCCGAGATTACCTCGGATGATGGATCGACACCAAGAACTCCTGTGAAGGAGTAAATGACCAAACTATGATTGAAGCTTTCATTGCAGGTCTCCCAATTGGTTTACTACGACATCGCTTGAAGTGTGACAAAGTCACTGATTTGGGAGAGATGATAGAAACAGCGAGCAAGTATGCAGATGCTGTCGACGATACAGAGGGATTACTTAATGCCCTGGCTATGCCACAGTCGGCAAAACAACCAAAGCAACAAGCTCAGAAGCGCAAGAATACCTCGGAAGAAAAACCCAACGCGGAAACGGTAGTGGTCACTGCTATTTTCGGGTCTAGAGGACGAGGAGGATGTGGCGGTGGCTGCGGGCGCGGTCGTGGGACGTCAAGAGTCCAAGGTAGAGGAGACCAGCAACCCGGAAACACCTACTCTTGGGCCGACATTGCTAATAACCCATGTGTGCATCACTTAGACGCTAATGGGGGCTCGTCCCACACAAACGCCGAGTGTCGTTTTAATGACGACATTAAGAGAGACGATACCACTGGCTACAAAGCTAAGCGGAAGAATGGAAAGAAGAATCCCAAAAAAGATAAAGAGACCAAAGAAGATTCCGACATGGAGGAAGCTGATGCTTTAAATCCCAAGCCGGGAGGGAAGAAAAATTTTCTGACCAAGAAAGACACATACATCACCTTCCTCAGATCCCAACCAGCAAAGGTCAAGAAAGCAGTTCTACATGAGTTCAATGCAATAGTTCCGGCTGTCCCCCAATTCTTGGACTGGTCGGAAGTGGCAATCACATTTGACCATGCTGATCATCCGCTTAAGTTGCACAGGCGAGGAAAATACGCCTTAATTGTCAATCCGCTTATTGACGATTATGGTTTCTCCAAGACTCTCATGGACGGTGGTAGCAGCATTAACATCCTGTATGTCGAAACGCTACGCCGGATGAATATCTCGGAGACCCAGCTGAACCACATCTCTGTGATCTTTCACGGGGTTGTCCTAGGAAGACAAGCAAATTCCCTGGGAGAAATCACTTTGGATGTTACCTTTGGAACTCCAAAGAACTATCGGACGGAGGCACTTTCCTTCGAAGTGGTCTCGTTCAAGAGCGCGTACCACGCTATATTCGGACGTCCGGCTTACTGGGATTTTATGGCTCGTCCGTGTTGCATTTACAATATGATGAAAATTCCAGGTCCCAACGGCGTGATCACCATCAGGGGAGACCTGAAGAAAGCGTGAGAGTGCAAGGATGGAAATGTCGCCTTTGCTGAAGCCATGCTGCATGCCCAGGAGTACCAGGAGATCAAGAAGAGCATAGATCCGTCCGAGATGCCCGCAATGAAGAAGGAGGTGACAAAGCCGAATCTGGAGTTCAAGGCATCAAAAGAGATGAAGAAGACGCCGTTGAAGGATGATGACCCCTCCAAGGTGACCCAGATAGGCGTAGGCCAAGATAGTCCATAGGAAAGCGCGCTCATCAAGTTCCTCAAAGCAAATCAAGATATCTTCGCATGGCAGCCATCTGACATGACTGGAGTACCTAGGGAACTTGCCGAGCACTCTTTAAATGTAAACCCGAACGCTAAACCCGTCAAACAGTCCTTATGACATTTCGGTGATGAAAAGCGTAAGGCAATAGCTAAGGAACTAGCACGGCTCGAGTTAGCCAGATTCATAGAAGAGGTCATCCACACTGAGTGGTCGGCCAATCCTGTAATGGTCCTTAAAAAGGACACCACTGATTTAAGGATGTGTGTTGATTATACTGCCTTGAACAAGGCTTGCCCCAAAGATCTGTTCGCTCTGCCTAAGATTGATCAAGTTATCGATTCTCGGCAGGCTCGGAACTCCTCTGTTTTCTCGACGCATATTCCGGTTATCACCAAATTCGGATGAAGGAATCTGACAAAGTCAAAACTTCATTCATAACCCCTTCAGAACCTTCTATTTTGTTACGATGCCCTTTGGGCTGAAGAACGCATGAGCTACGTACCAACGCACAATGCAGTGTTGCCTCCACAATCAAATCGGACGCAATGTACATGCATATGTGGATGATATTGCGGTGATGTCCAAAAAGAAGGAAACATTGATTTCTGACTTGGAAGAAACGTTCGCCAATCTATGAAAATACAACATCATGCTTAATCCGAAGAAATGCTTCTTTGGAATACCAGCCGGAAAATTGTTTGGTTTCATCGTCTCTCAAAGAGGCATAGAGGTGAACCGAGAAAAAATCAAGGCTATACTCAATATTTCCAGGCCAACTCGCCTGAAGGACGTACAAAGACTAACTTATTGCATTGCCACAGTCAGTCGGTTTGTAAGCCGGCTTGGTGAAAGAGCCGCACCATTATACAAACTCCTGAAAAAGACCAAGGATTTTGTGTGGACCGACGAAGCTGAAGCCGCACTACAAGACCTGAAGAAAGTACTCTCATCTGCTCCAATCCTTGCAGCCCCAGAACCACAGGAACCGATGTTGCTCTATCTCGCTGCGACAAACAAAGTCGTCAGTATTGTCATGGTAGTGGAGAGACCAGAGGAAAATCAGGAACACTTGGTGCAGCGTCCGACTTACTTTGTTAGCGAGGTCTTGACAGAATTGAAACAACGGTATCCGCACTATCAAAAGCTATATTATGGTGTGTTCTTGGCATCTTGTAAGCTACGACACTATTTTCAGGAGCATCAAATTACCATGGTGAGCACAGCTCCCATGAGAGATATAATCAACAACAGTGACGCCACAGGACGCGTCGCCAAATGGGGCATAGAGCTCTCAGCTTTCGATATTGAGTAGAAACCTCAGACAACAATCAAATCCCAAATCCTTGCCGACTTTGTTGCTGATTGGACAGAGACGAAAGAAAATATGACCCTCCCTGAGTCGGAATATTGGACCCTATATTTTGATGGGTCTAAGGCTCGCGGGGCTCGGGGGCCGGCGTGGTGCTCAAATCACCCCAAGGAGATAAACTTCTATACGTGTTGCAGATCCACTTGACATCGACAAATAATATTGCCGAGTATGAAGCACTGCTGCATAGAATCCGGATTGCTAAGGATATTGGCATCCGACGTTTGATGTGTTACGGAGATTCGGATCTTGTTGCTCAGCAACTGTTGGATATTTGTAATGCAAATAAACACATGGTAGCATATAAAGCTGTCGTGGATGATTTATCTAAATCATTCGAAGGGTTTGAGGTTCAACACATCCCTCAAGCAGAAAATGAGGAAGCAGATGCACTATCTCGAATAGGATCTGCACGGAAAGAGGTCTCGGATGGCGCTTTCTTGGAGCACCTCAAAGTTCCTTCAATAAAAGGAGTGGACGATGCATATCCGACCAAATCCGACTCACCTTTGATAGCAGTTCTGGCTGTAATTCCTAGCTGGACTAAACCCTACCTTGACTATTTGGTAGATGGCAAATTACCCGAAGACAAAGTTCTGAGCTAGCAGATTATCCGACGAGCAAAAGCTATACTGTGGTTAGTGGTGAGCTCTATAAGCGGAGTGTATCTGGGTTCTTTCAGTGCTGCATATCTCCGGAAGAAGGAGTGGAAATCTTAAGAGAAATCCACGAAGGCGAGTGTGGTCACCAAGGCAGATGCCAAACGGCTAGTCAAGACATGCAAGGGCTGCCAAAAGTATGCCAAACAAGCTCACGTTCTGGCTGATCAGCTGCGAACAATACCTATACCATGGCCTTTCGCGGTCTGGGGGCTTGACATGGTAGGACCGTTCAAACAGGCTCCAAGTGGATTTACTCACCTCTTAGTGATGGTGGATAAATTCACCAAATGGATTGAGGCTAAACCTGTTACTAGTTGTGATGGAGCAACAGCCAAAAGATTTGTCGAGGATGTTATAATCCAGTATGGTTATCCGCATAGTATTATCACGGACAACGGGAGTAATTTCTCTATGGGAGAACTGGCCGAATTCTGAAGCAAACACAATATCCGGCTTGACATTGCGTCAGTCACACATCCACAGGCTAACGGACAAGTCGAAAGAGCAAATGGTTTAATCCTACAAGGCCTTAAACCGAGACTCGAAGCACCACTACGACGTGCTGCGGGGGCTTGGGCAGAAGAATTACCTTCTGTAATATGGATTTTACGAACAACTCCGAACAGGTCAACCGGATACACACCTTTCTTCTTGGTCTATGGCGCAGAAGCAGTTCTTCCTAGTGATTTGATTCACACTTCTCCTAGAGTGCCCGCGTATATCAAAGAGGATGACGATATTTCTCGACAAAATGATCTCGACTTAGTCGAAGAAGTTCGTGTCGTTGCTGAAATGAGATCAATAGCCTATCAGCAGAAGTTACACAAGTATCATAGCCAGAGAGTCAGAAACAGATCTTTCAATAAGGGCGATTTGGTTCTCCGGCTTGTGCAACAAAGAAAGTACAAACTTTCCCTAGTATAGGAAGGGCCATTTTAGTTAGTAGAGTATTGCACAATGGTTCATACTACCTAACTGATATGAGGCCAGTCAAAGAAAGACCTGCTACTAAGAAGAGAAAGAGAGATGGAGGCATTACAAATCCGGATGAGTTAGACAGACTGTGGAATATTGCTCAGCTACGTCCCTTTTATTTTTAGTTTATCCTTCTTTGTACTTATATATTTGTACATGGTCTATGAGAAATAAAAAGTTTTGGTTGCCTCAAGATTTTCTGAGAAGTTTTTACCATCTTATTTCTGAAAGATCATGTCACAAAGTCTAAAATCCCAGAATGCTTGAAAGTACTTTATGCTCATGTTCGTTCTGGTTTAGATTTCCGATTCAAAAAATGGTACCTTCGGGTATAACTCTAAATTTCCTAGTCTATACTTTGGTTATTTGTGTGATTGCCGGATGTGGGCATTTTCCGAGTAGTGAATTGTTGGTACTGGAAGCCGGCTTTGTTTTTGAGTTTAAACTAGTTTAGCAATTGAGCTCCATTGCTCGGCAAAGTTTCCGTGCTGAAAGTTTAGTCAGCTCACGAAAGGGACGAAGCAGAAAGCCAGATAAACGATAAGTACAGACAAAAAAGTACAAGTGCTTACGCAAACATCGAAAGAGTCAAAGAATGAAGATAAGTCAGAAAGATGGAAACATACCAAAGATGACATCATCGACTTTGGTTTTCTCTTCACGAAGACTTTGGATTTCAGCCCGAATTGCCTCGAAAAGATCCTTCTCTCTGAACAGCTCATCATTGAGATCCGAGATTTTCTGCTCGTGGAGTGTAATCTTGCGATCACGCTCCATGATACATTGCAAATGTATCTATAATTTTTGATGTTCCATGCTTGGTTTTATCCACTTTCTTGTGTTTTGTTCCAACTTTGGAGTACTTTTCATATGATTTCTTGGACTAACCTATTAACAAGAGCCACAGTGCCAGCTGCCGGTTTTCTGCTGTTTTTGGTTCCAGGAAAGTCAGAAAATGAATATTCTCGGAATTGGATGGGACAAAAGCCAAAGTGCCTATTTTTCCGGAATGGATCAAGTGCCAGAATACGAGACGGAGAAGGGCCAGGGAGCCACCACACCACCTAGCCACGCGGCCAGGCCTGGCCCACGCGGCCAGGCCTGGTCCGCGCCAGGGGGTGGTGTGGCCGCTCCCGGCACCCCTCGGCCTCTCCTTCCGCCTATATATTACCCTCGGGACGAAAACCCTAAGCACCCGATCAAAATCCATGAAAGAGTCTGTAGCCGCCGTCATCTCCATCCCTAGATCGGGAGGGATCTGAAGCTCTTCCCGGCACCCTGCCGGGGAGGGGAATTCATCCTGGAGGCCTTCTTCATCACCATGCAAGCCTCCGGTGTGATGCGTGAGTAGTTCATCCTTAGACTACGGATCCATGTAGTAGATAGATGGCTGGTTCTCCTCCTTTGTGCTTTCATGTTTAGATCTTGTGAGCTCCGTCCATGATCAGGATCATCTATTTGTAATTCATACATGTTGTGTTTGCAGGGATCCGATAGATATTGAGATGCTATTTCAGATTGATTATTGATTCTATCATGTCTTTGTTATTTGTGATCTTGCATGCTTTCTGTTGTTAGTAGCTATCTTGGCCAAGTAGATGCTAGCAACTCCAAGAGTTAGTATTTATGCTCGATAGTGGGTTCATGCCTCTAGTAATCTGGGGAAGTGACAGAAATCTCTAAGGTACTAGATGTGCTGTTGCTACTAGGGAGAAAACAACAATCCTTTGTTCATAGAACAATCGTATTGTTTACTTTACACGCAGTTCGTAAAGCAATAATCTGTTGCTTGCAACTTAATACTAGAGGTGGTTCGGATGATAACATGAAGGTGGATTATTAGTCATAGATGCAGTTGGATGGCGGTCTATGTATTATGTTGTAATGCCCAATCAAGTCTCAAAGGAGTCAAGATGATTAGTATATGCATGTATTGCTTTCTCGGTGTTTGTCAATTGCCCCGCTGTAATTTGTTCACCCAGCATGTTATCTATCTAAGGAGAGCCACCTCTAGTGAAGTATGGATCCCGGTCCTTTGTCTTTACATACAATCTATAAACTGTTACTACTTTGTGTTTAGTTTCTGCAAACTTTTACTTTTTACCATTCGATACGTTTAATCCTTTGTTTTCCGCAAAACACGGTGAGATTGACAACCTCATCGCAAGTTGGGGACAAAGTTCTATGGTTGTGTTGTGTAGGTCTCCATGTTGCTACTAGCACCAGTAGTGCGCCCTGCCAATGCTTAGCTAGTAACACCTTTGGGGTGTTTCCTTGCTCCTACTGGTTTGATTAAACCTTGGTTTCATAACTGAGGGAAAACTTTCTGCTGTGCTCATCATACCTTCCTCTTGGGGTTCCCAACGAGCTCTACGTCGAACGACGAGCACATCAATACAACATAAATTTGTTTCCTCGTGGGCTAGTATGAGTGAGTTATCTTATGAAATAACCTTTCTCAAAGCTGGTTGGAGAAAGAGCAAGTCCGAGCGTGTTGTTCTTTTGCCTGCACCTGTTTTGTTTAACCTTGATATCAGGGAAGGATGGTCCCTCACTGAGGAGGAGCTTGACACGTACTTGGGAGAGCTCTCCCAACAGAAGCAGGACACTAGAAGGGAGGTCCCGGATGATTCGGTCTAGCCCTCGAATGAGGGAGAATCTTCATATCAGCAGCCCGCTTATGATTGTGGAGCTTCTTCTTCTTCTCATGGGCCCAGCTACGACCATTCTTACCAAGATCCGCCCGCTTGGAACCCCTATTCATACATGGATTGATACTGATACATTGCAAATGTATCTATAATTTTTGATGTTCCATGCTTGGTTTTATCTACTTTCTTGTGTTTTGTTCCAACTATGGAGTAGTTTTCATATGATTTCTTGGACTAACCTATTAACAAGATGCCACAGTGCCAGTTGCCTGTTTTCTGCTGTTTTTGGTTCCAGGAAGTCAGAAAATGAATATTCTCGGAATTGGACGGGACAAAAGCCAAAGTTACTATTTTCCCGGAAGACTCACGGAGCCGGAAGGAGAGTCGGAGAGGGGCCACAGGGTGGCCACACCACCCCTAGGCATGGGCAACCCTAGGCCGCGCTAGGGCATGGTGTGGGCCCCCTGGCCGGCCACCAACCTTGCCTCTTTCGCCTATAAGAGCCTCCCGATACCAAAACCCTAATCAGAAATCCAAAAAAAGTTCCGCAGCGCCACCGCCACCGAAGGGGAGATTCGGAGGATAGAAAGTCTCTGTTCCGGCACCCTGCCAGGACGGGGAAGTGCCCCAGGAGCCATCTCCATCGATCTCCACCGCCATCTCCATCACCATTGCTGAATCCCATGATTAGCAGGGAGTAGTTCTCTCTTGAGGCTAAGGGTTCTACCGGTAGCTATGTGTTCATCTCTCTCTATGCATGATCTTATTGAGATCGTGAGCTTGTAATCTATAGATCTACCTTGCTACTCAAGTGCTTTAATAGATCTCTGCTCTCCCCATGTGTGTGAAAGTGACAGCGTGCACACCATGGTGGCACTTAGGCTAGAGATTACAAATACTTGTTATGAGTTATATTTGGAGTTGGATGTCTTTATGAAATTGTGGTGTTTGTTGGACTCATCTAGTACTCAAGGTGATAGTGTGGGGTTTCTAGATGGGAAAGGCTTACTTTGAGGTGTGTTGTTATAGCCCTACCATCGATTAGAGTGTTCAACCGGAGAGTAGTTAAGAGTAGTATCATGAAGAGAAGATATTTATATGAGAGTGTTCACTAGTGAAAGTATGATCCCTAGGCCTTGTTTCTAAGCATTGAAACACCGTTTGCTACTAGATCTGTTACATGTTTGCTTGCTTCTATCTTTATTTCAGTTTTCCTTTAGTCTTTCCCCACGTCAACCACACGCCAGCAAGCTATTTTCTATCACCGTTATCACTTGTATTTCACTATCTCTTTGCCAAACTAGTGCACCTATACACTTGACAAGTGTATTGGGTGTGTTGGGGACACAAGAGGCTTCTTGTATCTTGATTGCAGGGTTGCTTGAGAGGGAATACCTTTGACCACTTCCTCCCTGAGTTCGATAAACCTTGGGTAATCCACTTAAGGGAAAACTTGCTGCTGTTCTATAAACCTCTGCACTTGGAGGCCCAACAACTGTCTACAAGAATAGAAGTGCGTAGACATCAAGCTATTTTCTGGCGCCGTTGCCGGGGAGGTAAGGTAAAAGGTATTCACATCGGAGGATTAAAGAAGAAGAACCTCCCACGGCAAACACCTATTTTCTGGCGCCGTTGCCGGGGAGGTAAGGTAAAAGGTACTCACATCCTCTGGTGTGAGTGCTCGAAGTTATTTCCTTTAGATTCTGCAATTATGTATTTTTGTTTCTTGTTTTCACTAGTTAGGCTTAATGGAAAACAACAACAAAATTAGAGAGCTTTATAGTATTTATCTTGAGTTAGGACATGAAGTGTTTGAAGAGAAAATTAAAAAACCTATGGAACTTTATTTGCATGCTAATAGCAATGTTGTTAGTATGAATTCTTTGGACACGATTATTGCTAATGCTATGGAAAAGTCTAAGCTTAGGGAAGCTAGTTTTGATGAAAATGATCTTTTTAGTCCCCCATCTTTAGAGGAGAAAATTTGCTTTGATGATACTATACCTCCAATATATGATGATTACAATGATGAATATGATATTTTCAGTCCACCTACTATTGAGGAGAAAATTAATGATTACAATATGCCTCCTATATTTGATGATTATGGTGATGAGAATAATAATGATAGCTATTTTGTTGAATTTGCTCCCACTACAATTAATAAGAATGACTATGTTTATGTGGGGAGTATTAATTCTTTTATGCATGTGGCTCATGATAAGAATGTTTCATGTGATAGTTATATTGTTAATTTTATTCATGATGCTACTGAAAGTTATTATGAGAGAGGGAAACATGGTTTCATATATCTCAACAATATTAAGTTTCCCCTCTTTATGTTGAAAATTTTGAAGCTGCACTTGTTTTGCTTTCCTATGCTTGTTGCTTTGTGCTTTCATGACTTGTTTCTTTACAAGATTCCTATGCATAGGAAGTGGGTTAGACTTAAATGTGCTTTGAATTTGCTTCTTGATGCTCTCTTTTACTTCAGTTTATATATCTTACGTGAGCATCTTCTCAAACTATCATGCCTAACTTAAAGGCGTTAAAGAAATTCCTTATTAAGAGATAACCCAAAAGTTTTAGATGAGTCTTGGAAGTTATTATCTCTGTAATAACCGCTCCTTATCCTTTTTATTTGCTTTTTGTGCCAAGAGTAACCTCTAATGAGAGAGAAGTAATGATTTGGAAAGTTGCTGTCCCGAAACAGATTTTTGTGCTTCACCGTAAAAATTCGTGTAAAATCTATGTACGTCCTTTTGAGGCGTGAATTTTTTTTCTTCTGACACAGGTTGTGATCTAACTTTAGTTAGTTCAACACTTTTTGATTTGAGCAACAAAAGGTCTTCGAAAAAATTTGTCTTTACCTGCTGGTCTGTTTTGACAGATTTCTGCCATTATTTGCATTTGCTTCTTGCTGGTTCCTTTTTTGAGTTCTCTTTGATCTTTTGAACTTTTTGAGGTAAGGTGTACAGTAGCTAGTGTTCTAATGGAATTTTATTGGTGTTGGAACTGAACCTTAAGACTTATTTATCTTGAGTGCACTAATGTTGCTAATAAAGATTGTGTGAAGTTTTGTATGAAGGAAAATTTTCAGGTGTATGGAAGGAATGAGTAATGAGATGAAGGATGGACTAAAGCTCAAGCTTGGGGATGCCACGCGTGTCACCCCAATAAATATCCAAGAAGTACAAGTGTCAAAGCTTGGGGATGCCCAAGGCATCCCCTTTCTTCATCAATAAAAATCTCAGGTTTCTTCCAAACGCTTCATTTTTATTGTTTCATGCATAGTTGTGTTGTTCTTTGAGCGTCTTCTTTTTTGTTTTGGTTTTGGTTTTTGTTTGCTTGGTTTTCTTAGTTTGCTGAATAAATTGGTTGGACCCCCTCTTTCATACATTGGTTTGCAAATAGTTTGGTTTGGTTTGGAAAAGAGTAGGAAAGTTCATGCGTATGTGGTAAAAAGAGCTCGTTTTTGACTGTGGCCTATGCTCTGTCATGCCATGCTTGATATTGTTTTGGCTTTATGCTTAGTATTCTTTGCTGTAGCATGACTTGTTATAAACAATTAAGATTGCTTAATGTGCCTTTGATGAATCATGCGTTGTTTTAGCATATTAAAGCATAGTATAGTGGTATTCTCCTTCGATGCTTTATTTGGGTTGACTTGGCACATGCTCACACCATGTTATGACTATCTCAAGTCACCATAGACTTTAGGATCCTTTAGTTTTCAACTTATAGTATCACTTTATGCTTTGATCAATGATGTTTTGTCGCTTTGCATGATTATGGCCATTATTGCTCTCTTAGTTTGTCGCTCCCAGTCTTTTGCTAGCCTCCACAACCAAGTATGAGTTCCACTCATGCATCCAACTCCCTAAACCAAGTTATTCCAAAGAGTCCACCATACCTACCTACTAGCTTATGATATTCCAAGTATATTCATGCTTTTGTTTACCTTCTGAATTAAACTTGTTATGAGAAAACTAGTGATTAAAGCTCTCACGAACTTGATGGCACACTTTACTTTTCTTGCCCTTAATAAACTTGAACCATTGTGTCGTCTATGTTGTATATGCTTGCACTTATTTGTTGGGAATTAGCAGAACCATGCTTTCATGGGGAACGCTTTCAACATTGCACTTGGTACTTGTACCTAGTTTATATCATGCTCTTTTGTATATGGATGTTGTCGGTGTGAAATGAAAGGGGAGCTTGTAAGTCCATGGAGTTATGTATATGTGTTAGAGAAATTCATGGGCCGCTGGTCTAATCCATGCTGACATGGTGGAAACCTGCAGCGTAACCATAATGAGTTGTCTATGAAGCATTCTTCTTATAAAAAAAAGAGTCCTATATTGAGAAAAAAGAGAAAAGAGAAAAAAGAGAGATTATGAAAAGAGGAAAGAGAGAGAAAAGCACCATATTCCCATGGTAAATAAGAAGAATGCTGAGATGCTCGTTGTCTGCTTGCCTTGTCATTTTGATATGGGGATTCTTCCGTATCATCGGGCAAGGGGAACCCCGTTGGCGGTTCTCTATGATACGCATATACTTATGATGACAAGAACTTACCGGTGACTAAACTTGAGTAGCATGAGAAGCGGCCCTCGTATACAAGGGACATGAGATTTCTGACTTATACTTCGTCAAGCATGTACACCATAGTTTGTTCACTTTAACTTTAATCACTTCAAGATGCTTATGATAGGGGCAATGAGAGCTGAAAGCTATAAGTACCATAATTTTTGGAAGCTCTTTATGAAACTTGAATCCCTGCTTCCTTTTATGAAGGCCTTTCTTCCACCATTATATTGAGTCTCCACCTTCTACCTTTATGCACCTACTTTGAGAGCATAGTGGCCATTCTTAGTTCTATGTGCATTGTCCCAAGACTAGTTGATTGATGCATAACTTGTTATTGCTTGTTTTAAACTATTGTATCTAGTCACTCTTATGAACTTTGAAGGTGTCCTATGCATTTATATTTGCTACTCTATTGAGGGACAAGCTGAATACTATTCTGCTATGTTTCCTTTATGTGAAACAAACAAACGTCTTGCAAAGCATTGTTATTCATGAATCTTTTGTTTGTGCCTTTTTATGTTGCATCATAGTTTCTTTGTCTTATTTCTAGAACTTTGTCTTCCATGTTATGATTGAAGTACTATGATCCCAGCTTTGAATGTTTTACAAATACTTTGATCAAGTCTTTGATGGTGCATGCCACCTCAAAAATTATTATTTCTTTTTATCACTTATCTACTCGAGGACGAGCAGGAGTTAAGCTTGGGGATGTTGATACATTGCAAATGTATCTATAATTTTTGATGTTACATGCTTGGTTTTATCTACTTTCTTGTGTTTTGTTCCAACTTTGGAGTAGTTTTCATATGATTTCTTGGACTAACCTATTAACAAGATGCCACAGTGCCAGTTGCCTGTTTTCTGCTGTTTTTGGTTCCAGGAAGTGATGACCCACAAGTATAGGGGGTGTATCGTAGTATTTTCGAGGGAAGTGAAACCCAATTTATTGATTCGACACAAGGGGAGCCAAAGAATATTCATCAGCCTTAACAACTGAGTTGTCAATTCAGCTGCACCTAGAAACAATCTTGCTCACAGCAGTTTATCAGTAGCAACCGTTTTGTAGTAGGAATAGTAAAGCAGCAGCAGTAGTAAAGCAAAGACAGTAGTAACAAAAGCAGTAAACAGTGGGATTCGAGTGCGGTAGGCATAGGGATGGATGGACGGGCGTTGCATGGACAAGACAATTCACATAGCAATCAGAACATAGGGCAATTGCAGATAAATAAGCTGAAGCATCCAAGTACTAGACAATCCTAGGCATGTGTTCCATATATAGTCATCCGTGCTCGCAATGAGAACTTGCACACCATCTTTTGTCCTACCAGCCCGTTTGTAGCGGGGCCTCTAGGGAACTACTGGCAATTAAGGTGCTCCTTTTAATAGAGCACCGAAGCAAAGCATTAACACTCCGTGAACACATGTGATCCTCACATCAAAGCCTTTCCCTTCCGGTTATCCTGATTTCTGTCACTTCGGGGCCATAGGTTCCAGATAACGACGTGTGTATACAACTTGCAGATAAGACCCAAAACAATACCATCATAATGAATCAATAATAAGTTCAGGTCTGAAATCATGGCACTCGGGCCCTAGTGACAAGCATTACGCACAACAAGTTGCAACAAAGTCATAAAGCACTAATAAAAGATACTAGGCACCATGCCCTAACAATCTGATGCCATTACATGAACAATCTCATCCAATCCCTACCATCCCCATAGCCTACAGCGGGGGATTACTCACTCATAGATGGGGGAAACATGGATGGTCGATGGAGAAGCAATGGTGATGGTGATGATCTCCTCCAATTCCCCGTCCCGGCAGGGTGCTAGAATGGAGTTTCTGGTGCTGTTTCATGGAATCTGGTGGTGGCAGCGGAGCGGAACTCCTTCTGGAAAAACGTCGAACCCCCCGATGTTTTTAGGTCAGAAGGCTCCTTATAGGCGAAGAGAGAGGCCGAGGGGGTGCCTGGGGGGCCCACACCACCCCCTGGCGCGGCCTGGCCTGGCCCGCGCCAGCAGGTGGTGTGGCCACCCCAGGGCTCTTCTCCATCTCATATTCTGGCTCCTGGAGTCTTCAGGTGAAATAGGATTTTTGGCATATTTTCCGGGATTTTTCCTGATAGTTGATTTTCTGCACAAAAAGTAGACACCAAGGCAATTCTGCTGAAAACAGCGTCAGTTCGCATTAGTTGCATCCAAATCACACAAGTATAGAGGAGAAACAATAGCAAAAGTGTTCGGGAAAGTAGATACGTTTTGGACGTATCAACTCCCCCAAGCTTAGCTTATTGCTTTTCCTCAAGCAATTCAGTTGAAAACTGAGTGCGATAAAAGAACTTTCACGAACACATTTGCTTCATATGATGTAAATATTCTCAGCAATGTGATCAACTACTTAGAAAATTCATAATAAAGAGTATGCAACTGAGTCTACTTAATAGTCATTGCAAGCTATGAAGAGATTCCAACTCAAGAATAATAAGTAGCATAAAGCAAAAACATAAGCAACATTACAATGCTCATACAAAGGTATGATAGAGTGGTATCTCCCTTGCCTTTGATTATGAATGCCAAAGGCACCTCTGAAGTTCAAGCGATGACTAGAAGTAAAGATATCAAAGATACAAGCATCAAAGTCATAACACAAATAATCAAGTAATGAGACAAACACAAAGAATGACAACTATGCTCTCAAAAAGGTGCTCAGAGAATATGTGGAGACTCAACAAGTAAAAGAAAAGGTTTTGAATAATTTGAAAGGCTTCCAAATGCTGAAAGTATGGTACTCATTAGCTTTGAGCTCTCATTGCCCCTATCATAAGCATCTTTAATGTGGTTAAGGTGAAAGTGAGGTCCAATCTGAGTTATATGCTTGACAGACTATAAACTGAAAATCCCAAGTCCCTTGAGTACGAGGGCCGCTCCTCATGCTACTCAACTTTAGTTACCGGTAAGTTCTTGTCATCATAAGTATGTGCGTATCATTGAGAACCGCCAACGGGGTACCCCTTGCCCGATGATACGGAAGAATCCCCATATCAAAATGACAAGGCAAGCAGACAATGAGTATCTCAGCAATCTTCTTATTTACCATGGGAAAATGGTGCTTTTTTCTCTCTTTCCTCTTTTCATAAATCTCTTTTTTTCTTTTTCTCAATAGCTATCTCTCTCTTTTTTTATAAGAAGAATGCTTCATAGATATCATTATGGTTACGCTGCAGGTTTCCACCATGTCAGCATGGATTAGACCAGCGGCCTAGGCGTTTTTCTAACACACATACATAACTCCATGGACTTACAAGCTCCCCTTTATTTCACACCGACGACATCCACAAACAAAAGAGCAAGGTATCAACTGGGTATATATTTACAAGTGTTGAAAGCGTTCCCCGTGACAACACGGTTCTGCTAATCCCCGGCCTATAATTTGCAAGCATATAACTTTCATGGAGAGTTCACAATGGTTCAGGTTTATTAAGTGCAGGAAATAAAGTGTGCCATCAAGTTCGTGAGAGCTTTACTAACTAATTTTCTAATAACAAGCAAACATTTTATTCGGAAGAAAACAAGGCATATTGAATATGCACGGAAGTAGAAAATGATGCTAATAGGTAGGTATGGTGGACACTTTGGCAATATTTGGTTTAAGGGAGTTGGAAACATGAGTAAAACACTCAGTGGGAGTGGAGGCTAGCAAAAGTAAGGGAGCGACAAACGAGAGAGCAATAGCTGTCATTATCATGCTTGCAACAAAACATGACTACTCATGGCATGGAAGTGATTCAAGATCCTCAAGGCAAAATAATTCATCGAGGCTTAACTGATTATTACAGTCATGTACATGCGTGAGCATGTGCCAAGTCAATCAAATGAAACATTCAGAGGAGGATACCGCGGTGTCATACCAATTTATGAATAGACCAATGCAAGCAAACATTCATAAGACATGCTACAAACTACTAGCGAGCTGGAACTAATCATACGAAAGCAAGAACTACTAAGCATCCAAAGATAACATACATCCTACATGAACAGACTAAGCATGCCCACAGTGATGAGTATATGTACAAAAATGAAAACAAATAGAGTTCGTTACCAGCCTCTTACCATGCCTCAAGTTGTCATTAATCCTCATTATTTCTCTTCACTTGTGTGGCTTGAATAATAATATGAAACCAATATTCCACTGAGGACTGCTGAACCCTATAGCAAACTCACAAAACCAAAGAAGAACGACAAATATTTTTGGTATTTTCGATTTTTAAACAAGAACCAAAAGGGAAAAACAAGCAAAGCAAAATGTTTTTGGGTTTTCCGAATAGTTCAAACAAAGAAAAAAGGGAAAAACAAACCAAGGCAAAAAGAAGAAGCAAACCAAAGAGAAACAACAGAAATATTTTTGGTCTTTTTGTGTTTTTTAGAAAGCAAAATCAAAAGAAGAATGAAAACTAAAAAGAGAACAAAAACATGAATATACAAAGTACCGACGCAACATGATATGAAGATGAGTCGGTGTCGGCATACCTCCCCCCAAACTTAGGCTTTTGGCCAACGGGGTACCCCTTGCCCGATGATACGGAAGAATCCCCATATCAAATGACAAGGCAAGCAGACAATGAGTATCTCAGCAATCTTCTTATTTACCATGGGAAAATGGTGCTTTTTTCTCTCTTTCCTCTTTTCATAGAACTCTTTTTTTCTTTTTCTCAATAGAAATCTTTCTCTTTTTTATAAGAAGAATGCTTCATAGACATCATTATGGCTACGCTGCAGGTTTCCACCATGTCAGCATGGATTAGACCAGCGGCCCAGGCGTTTCTCTAACACACATACATAACTCCATGGACTTACAAGCTCCCCTTTTATTTCACACCGACGACATCCGCAAACAAAAGAGCAAGGTATCAACTGGGTATATATTTACAAGTGTTGAAAGCGTTCCTCGTGACAACACGGTTCTGCTAATCCCTAGCCTATAATTTGCAAGCATATAACTTTCATGGAGAGTTCACAATGGTTCAGGTTTATTAAGTGCAGGAAATAAAGTGTGCCATCAAGTTCGTGAGAGCTTTACTTACTAACTTTCTCATAACAAGCAAACATTTTATTCGGAAGAAAACAAGGCATATTGAATATGCACGGGAGTAGCAAATGATGCTAATAGGTAGGTATGGTGGACACTTTGGAAATATTTGGTTTAGGAAGTTGGAAACTTGAGTAAAACATACTCAGTGAAAGTGAAGGCTAGGAATAGTAAGGGAGCGACAAACGAGAGAGCAATAGTTGTCATTATCATGCTTGCAACAAAACAAGACTACTCATGGCATGAAAGTGATTCAAGGTCCTCAAGGCAAAATAATTCATCGAGTCTTAACTGATTATTACAGTCATGTGCATGCGTGAGCAGGTGCCAAGTCAATTCAAATGAAACATTCAGAGGAGGATACCAAGGTGTCATACCAATTTATGAATAGAGCAATGGAAGCAAACATTCATGAGACATGCTACAAACTATTAGCGAGCTGGAGCTAATCATAAGAAAGCAAGAACTATTAAGCATCCAAAGAAAACATACACTCTACATGAACGGACTAAGCATGCCCACAGTGATGAGTATATGTACAAAAATGAAAACAAATAGAGTTCGTTACCAGCCTCTTACCACGCCTCAAGTTGTCATTGATCCTCATTATTGCTCTTCACTTGTGTGGCTTGAATAATAATATGAAACCAATAGTCCGCTGAGAACTGCCGAACCCTGTAGCAAACTTGCAAAAACCAAAGAAGAACGACAAATATTTTTGGTGTTTTTGATTTTTAAATAAGGACCAAAAGAGAAAAACAAGCAAAGCAAAATCTTTTTGGGTTTTTCGAATAGTTCAAACAAAGCAAAAAGGGAAAAACAAACCAAGGCAAAAAGAAGAAGCAAACCAAAGAGAAACAACAAAAATATTTTTGGTCTTTTTGTGTTTTTAGAAAGCAAAAGCAAAGAAGAACGAAAACTAAAAAGGGAACGAGAACATGAATATACAAAGTACCGACACAACATGATATGGAGATGAGTGCGGTGTCGGCGTACCTCCCCCCAAGCTTAGACTTTTGGCCTAAGTGGGTATCAATCCATGTAAGAATAGGGGTTCCAAGCGGGCGGATCTTGGTAAGAATGGTCGTAGCTGGGCCCATGAGAAGAAGAGGAAGCTCCCCAACCATAAGCGGGCTACTGATATGAAGACTCTCCCTCATTCGAGGGCTGGACCGAATCATCCGTAACCTCCCTTCTAGTGTCCTGCTCCTGTTGGGAGAGCTCTCCCAAGTATGTGTCAAGCTCCTCCTCAGTGAGGGACCATCCTTCCCTGTTATCAAGGTTAAATAAAACAGGTGCAGGCAAAAGAACAACACGCTCAGACTTTCTCTTTCTCCAACCAGCTTTGAGAAAGGTTATTTCATAAGATAACTCACTCAAACTAGCCCATGAGGAAACAAATTTATGCTGTATCATGGAATTAAGATCAAGCCTCTCTATGGGAAACTGTAGGTCTAGATGATGAGGCACTAAACCATGCAATGCTAGTAAACGAGAAGCAATGAGGCCTCCACAAATTCCACCTTTCTCACGGTTAGCAGCAAGACGGAAAGCTATCAAAGCACCCAAGTTGTAGGACCTATATCGTCTAAGAGCAGCAGAGATAAATGCTAAATCAAACGAAGATAACTTATTGGCAGTTTTCCTAGTAAGAACACACTTGGCAATAAAGTAGGGAAAGTAGCGAATGGAGGGAAGATGAATGTTACGGATTTTTCCATTCTCCTTTGAGAAGCTACTCCCTTGAAAAAAAATTGCGTATAAATCCATGAGTGGTTCCAGTCTCTCTTTAATCTTCTTACATGATCCCCATTAAGGTACCTTAATGGCTGCACAAAAATCGTCAAGAGAAAGATTGACAGCAATATTGTAAATTTTGTAATGGACCATGGGATTAGGCAAAGAGTGACTAAATTGGAAATCCTGCACCACATACATGGTTAGCTTCACAAATTGACAAGGTTCATCTTCCAAGAAACGCTCTAACCCTGCATTAGAAACCAAAGTGTGGAAATCTTGTAGAATTCCTGCAGCTCTCATGAACTCAGGGCATGGATAGATGGAGGGAAAAACTTCCTCCTCCCTGTGGACCTTCATGACCTCAGGCACCCAAAGCTCATATTGGTTTAGGTGGTGCTCACTCATCTTTTATTCTGAAATTTAAAACACATATTAAACAAGTGATTTCAAAGTAAATATAATGAAGGATTCTACTCATAGGGACTTGCAAGAGGCCTAAGCATGCATCAAAACTATATCTCTAAGCATCAAACAAGCTTACAAGCTCTCATAACCAGTCACCTACAGCAGCAAAATACTCAACATATAATCCACTAAACACAAATCTACTAGGATAAGGGGAGGAGTTACATACCAAGGAACAATTGCTCCAAATTTTAGCAAGAAACATGGGCTGAGCAAGGAGATCGAAGAAATCGAGAGCAAGCACAGAAAGAACACGATTTTGAGCTATGAACTGGAGCTTACTCGGGAGAGAGAAGAAAGTGGCAGGCGAGAGAAGTAGTGGGGGCCAGGGGCGGCCCACACCAGGGCATAGCGCCACCCAGGGCTGTTCGTGCCACCACATGGTGTGCCTGCCTGGTGGTCCCCCTGGTACCTACCAGGTACTCCTCTGCCCCTTGTTTCATGTCAAAATTTAATATGAATTTTCTGGAATTTTTCGAGACACTTTATTTTTGGGCCTTTTTCAGAAATAGAAGAATGATTTTTCTGACAGACAGATTTTTTATTTTTGGAAACATGATGCAAGGACAAAACAAGGCTAGAACTACAGAAGTTCTAGCATGCAAGCAACTAACAACACAAAGAAAACTAAACGAAAGCAAAAACTAGAATGCAAAGGATAGAAATAAACAGAGATAATCATAATGAAATCCTTTTGTTAACAAGGTTGATCAAGTCTTGCTACCAAAACAGTTGCATATGAGACAAAACTTTGTACTCCACTAATGATTATGTTACCTTAACCTTGATAGCAATGGTCCCAATCATAATAGTTTCAAATTTTTCTCTTGGTATAGGACAATATGTTTCTCCAACTTGAATGCCTTCAACATGTTCAATTGAATTTAAACCATAAGTCCTTTCAATCTTATTGGGTAAATAGACAGTATGTTCCTTGTCATTAACATTGAAGGTCACCTTTCCTTGATTACAATTAATAACAGCTCCTGCAGTATTAACAAAAGGTCTCCCAAGAATAATAGACATATTATCATCTTCAGGCATTTCAAGCACAACACAATCAGTTAATATCAAGCAATTATGAGCCACCTGAACAGGTACATCCTCACATATACCCATAGGAATAGTGGTAGACTTATCAGCCATTTGCAAAGATATATCAGTTGGTATCAATTTTTCAAGCTGAAGCCTCTTATAGAGAGAGAAAGGCATAACACTAACTCCAGCTCCCAAATCACACAAAGCAGTTCTAACATAACTGTTCTTAATAGAGCAAGGGATAGTTGGAATCCCTAGGTCTCCAAGCTTCTTAGGGACCTTACCATTGAAGGAATAATTAGCAAGCAAAGTAGAAATTTCTTCATTAGGGATGTTCCTTTTATTCGAGACAATATCCTTCATATACTTTGAGTAAGGAGGCAATTTAATAGCATCAGTCAAAGGAATTTGCAAGAATAAAGGCTTCATCCACTCACAAAACTTACTATAGTGTTCATCTTCTTTTGACTTGTGTTTCTTATCAGGGAAAGGCATAGGTTTTTGGACCCAAGGTTCTCTTTCACTACCATGTTTCTTAGCAATAAAATCTTCTTTAGTGTATTTAGTAGTATTGGTGTGATTTTCAGGTTCTTCTTCAACTTTTTCTTCATTAGGAACTTCATTTTCTTCATTACCACTTTCAGTTTCAGCATCATAGATAGATATACTATTAGGATCTATAGCAGGTTCAGAGGGTTCTACAACAGTTTTATGTTTCTTTTTCCTTTTCTTACGAGCAGAACCACTATTTTCAGCTTGTTGAGAATCCTGCTCAATTCTTTTGGGATGCCCCTCAGGATATAGAAGATCCTGGGTAGCAGCACCACTTCTAGTTCTAATTTCATAAGCATGTTTTTCTTTAGCAGCATTAACTAGCAAGTCGTTTTGCACTTTAACGAGTTGATCTATTTGAGTTTGAACCATTTGAAAGTGTTTAACAATCATCTTAACATCATTGGAGGTTCTTTCCACAATATCTTTCAACTCAACAATAGCTCTAGTGTTTTCCATTAGATGATTTTGCACCCTTTTATTAAAGTTATCTTGCTTAACAATAAAGATATCAAATTCTTCTAAGCATTGATCAGGAGGTTTCAAGTAAGGGATATCACCTTCATCAAAGTGTTGGAGAGAGTGTACCTCAATAGTGGGTGAGTAGGGAATAGGCTTACATAATTCTTCTATAGGAGGTAAATTCTTGACATCTGCAGCTTTAATTCCCTTCTCCTTAAGACATTTCTTAGCTTCCTTCATCACTTCATCATTTAATTCAATAACTCCCCTCTTCTTTGATGTTGGAATAGGCGCCGGAATAGCTGGTTCAGGTACAATTACTTCAGGTGTAACTTGTTTAAGAGGATTCCAATCTTCATAATTCTTGCTTATTTTAGCCATTAATTCCTCAGCTTCCTTGGGAGTCCTATTCCTGAAAACACAATCAGCACAACTATCTAGGTATGTCCTAGATTCTTCAGTTAGTCCATTATAAAATATATCAAGTAGCTCATTCTTAGGTAAAGGACTTCCAGCCTGTGCATGAATCAAAGCACAAAACCTTGCCCAAGATTCGGGCAATACCTCTTTTTCTCCCTGTTTAAAATCAAAAAGTTCCTGCAAAACAGCATGTCTAGCACTAGGAGGAAAATATTTCTGCAGGAAAGTACTAATCAAGCACTCAGGGCTATCAATAGATCCAGGAGGTAAATTACCAAACCAAGTTTTAGCTTCTCCTTTCAGTGAAAAGGGAAAAATCTTAGCAACAAAGTAAGTACGCATCTTAATATCATCAGAAAAGAAGCCACTCATGGTAGAAAGTTCATTCATATGTGCTACCGCACTTTCATTCTTAGTCCCACAAAAAGGATCTTTCTCGACAATAGCTATGTAAGATAGATCGAGAGAGAAATCATAATCTTCATCTATAATATTTATGGGAGAAGCAGCAAACTTAGAAGGAGGAGATAATTTGGGTCTAATAGTACGCCTCTCAAGGAGACTCTTAGCAGTGCTCCTAGCATGGGTGTTCTTACATTCTTTAATAAACTTATCGGTCATCTCAACATAATCTTCTTCAATATCATAACTCTCACTAGACTCAGGTGAGCTAACAGGTGTGGTAGTGTCTTCATTAGGAGTTTCGGTATTTCCAGCTATAGTTCTAGCAATCGTAGCATCTAGGAAAGGACCTAATGAACCACTCTTATCAAGCACAGTAGAAGCAGCATCATAAGCATTAGAAGTTTCAGATTCAGCAGTAGTAGCAGTGTGTGTAGCATGTGTATGTGGTGGTGTGACGAGCTTACTTATAACAGATGGTGAATCAAGAGCAGCAGAGGTGGTGTGACGAGCAAAGCATTAACACTCCGTGAACACATGTGATCCTCACATCAAAGCCTTTCCCTTCCGGTTATCCCGATTTCTGTCACTTCGGGGCCATAGGTTCCGGACAACGACGTGTGTATACAACTTGCAGATAAGACCCAAAACAATACTATCATAATGAATCAATAATAAGTTCAGATCTGAAATCATGGCACTCGGGCCCTAGTGACAAGCATTAAGCACAACAAGTTGCAACAAAGTCATAAAGCACTAATAAAAGATACTAGGCACCATGCCCTAACAATCTGATGCCATTACATGAACGATCTCATCCAATCCCTACCATCCCCGTAGCCTACAGCAGGGGATTACTCACTCGTAGATGGGGGAAACATGAATGGTTGATGGAGAAGCGATGGTGATGATGATGGCGATGATCTCCTCCAATTCCCCGTCCCGGCAGGGTGCCAGAACGGAGTTTCTGGTGCTGTTTCGTGGAATCTGGTGGTGGCGGCGGAGCGGAACTCCTTCTAAAAAATGTCGAACCCCCCGAAGTTTTTAGGTCAGAAGGCTCCTTCTAGGCGAAGAGAGAGGCCGAGGGGGTGCCTAGGGGTCCACACCACCCCCTGGCGTGGCCTAGCCTGGCCCACGCCACCAGGTGGTGTGGCCACCCCCTCGCTCTTCTCCGTCTCGTATTCTGGCTCCTGGAGTCTTCGGGTGAAATAGGATTTTTGGCATATTTTCCGGGATTTTTCCTGACAGTTGATTTTCTGAACAAAAAGTAGACACCAAGGCAATTCTGCTGAAAACAGCATCAGTCCGCATTAGTTGTATCCAAATCACACAAGTATAGAGGAGAAACAATAGCAAAAGTGTTCGGGAAAGTAGATATGTTTTGGACGTATCAGGAAGTCAGAAAATGAATATTCTCGAAATTGGACGGGACAAAAGCCAAAGTTACTATTTTCCCGGAAGACTCACGAAGCCAGAAGGAGAATCGGAGAGGGGCCATAGGGTGGCCACACCACCCCTAGGCGCGGGCAACCCTAGGCTGCGCCAGGGCATGGTGTGGGCCCCCTGGCCGGCCACCGACCTTGCCTCTTTCGCCTATAAGAGCCTCTCGATACCAAAACCCTAAATAGTCAATCAAAAATCCAAAAAAAGTTCCGCAGCGCCGCCGCCACCGAAGGGGAGATTCGAGGGACAGAAAGTATCTGTTCCGGCACCTTGCCAGGACGGGGAAGTGTTCCCGGAGCCATCTCCATCGATCTCCACCGCCATCTCCATCACCATTGCTGATTCCCATGATGAGGAGCGAGTAGTTCTCTCTCGAGGCTACGGGTTCTACCGATAGCTATGTGTTCATCTCTATCTCTATGCATGATCTTATTGAGATCATGAGCTTGTAATCTATAGATCTACCTTGCTACTCAAGTGATTTAATAGATCTCTGCTCTCCCCATGTGTGTGAAAGTGACAGCGTGCACACCATGGTGGCACTTAGGCTAGAGATTACAAATACTTGTTATGAGTTATATTTGGAGTTGGATGTCTTTATGAAATTGTGGTGTTTGTTGGACTCATCTAGTACTCAAGGTGACAGTGTGGGGTTTCTAGATGGGAAAGGCTTACTTTGAGGTGTGCTGTTATAGCCCTACCATCGATTAGAGTGTTCAACCGGAGAGTAGTTAAGAGTAGTATCATGAAGAGAAGATATTTATATGAGAGTGTTCACTAGTGAAAGTATGATCCCTAGGCCTTGTTTCTAAGCATTGAAACACCGTTTGCTACTAGATCTGTTACATGTTTGCTTGCTTCTATCTTTATTTCAGTTTTCCTTTAGTCTTTTCCCACGTCAACCACACGCTAGCAAGCTATTTTCTATCACCGTTACCACTTGTATTTCACTATCTCTTCGCAGAACTAGTGCACCTATACACCTGACAAGTGTATTGGGTGTGTTGGGGACACAAGAGACTTCTTGTATCTTGATTGCAGGGTTGCTTGTGAGGGAATACCTTTGACCACTTCCTCCCTGAGTTCGATAAACCTTGGGTAATCCACTTAAGGGAAAACTTGTTGCTGTTCTACAAACCTCTGCACTTGGAGGCCCAACAACTGTCTACAAGAATAGAAGTGCGTAGACATCAGATACCCACTTAGGCCAAAAGCCTAAGTTTGGGGGGAGGTATGCCGACACCGACTCATCTTCATATCATGTTGCGTCGGTACTTTGTATATTCATGTTTTCGTTCTCTTTTTAGTTTTCATTCTTCTTTTGCTTTTGCTTTCTAAAAAACACAAAAAGACCAAAAATATTTCTGTTGTTTCTCTTTGGTTTGCTTCTTCTTTTTGCCTTGGTTTGTTTATCCCTTTTTTTCTTTGTTTGAACTATTCGGAAAACCCAAAAACATTTTGCTTTGCTTGTTTTTCCCTTTTGGTTCTTGTTTAAAAATCGAAAATACCAAAAATATTTGTCGTTCTTCTTTGGTTTTGTGAGTTTTCTATAGGGTTCAGCAGTCCTCAGTGGAATATTGGTTTCATATTATTATTCAAGCCACACAAGTGAAGAGAAATAATGAGGATTAATGATAACTTGAGGCATGGTAAGAGGCTAGTAACGAACTCTATTTGTTTTCATTTTTGTACATATACTCATCACTGTGGGCATGCTTAGTCTGTTCATGTATGGTGTATGTTATCTTTGGATGCTTAGTAGTTCTTGCTTTCGTATGATTAGCTCCAGCTCGCTAATAGTTTGTAGCATGTCTTATGAATGTTTGCTTGCATTGGTCTATTCATAAATTGGTATGACACCGCGGTATCCTCCTCTGAATGTTTCATTTGATTGACTTGGCACATGCTCACGCATGTACATGACTGTAATAATCAGTTAAGCCTCGATGAATTATTTTGCCTTGAGGATCTTGAATCACTTCCATGCCATGAGTAGTCCTGTTTTGTTGCAAGCATGATAATGACAGCTATTGCTCTCTCGTTTGTCGCTCCCTTACTTTTGCTAGCCTCCACTCCCACTGAGTGTTTTACTCATGTTTCCAACTCCCTTAAACCAAATATTGCCAAAGTGTCCACCATACCTACCTATTAGCATCATTTTCTACTTCCGTGCATATTCAATATGCCTTGTTTTCTTCCGAATAAAATGTTTGCTTGTTATTAGAAAATTAGTTAGTAAAGCTCTCACGAACTTGATGGCACACTTTATTTCCTGCACTTAATAAACCTGAACCATTGTGAACTCTCCATGAAAGTTATATGCTTGCAAATTATAGGCCGGGGATTAGCAGAACCGTGTTGTCACGGGGAACGCTTTCAACACTTGTAAATATATACCCAGTTGATACCTTGATCTTTTGTTTGTGGATGTCGTCGGTGTGAAATAAAAGGGGAGCTTGTAAGTCCATGGAGTTATGTATGTGTGTTAGAAAAACGCCTAGGCCGCTGGTCTAATCCATGCTGACATGGTGGAAACCTGCAGCGTAACCATAATGATATCTATGAAGCATTCTTCTTATAAAAAAGAGAGAGATAGCTATTGAGAAAAAGAAAAAAAGAGATTTATAAAAAGAGGAAAGAGAGAAAAAAGCACCATTTTCCCATGGTAAATAAGAAGATTGCTGAGATACTCATTGTCTGCTTGCCTTGTCATTTTGATATGGGGATTCTTCCGTATCATCGGGCAAGGGGTACCCCGTTGGCGGTTCTCAATGATACGCACATACTTACGATGACAAGAACTTACCGGTAACTAAAGTTGAGTAGTATGAGGAGCGGCCCTCGTACTCAAGGGACTTGGGATTTTCAGTTTATAGTCTGTCAAGCATATAACTCAGATTGGACCTCACTTTCACCTTAACCACATTAAAGATGCTTATGACAGGGGCAATGAGAGCTCAAAGCTAATGAGTACCATACTTTCAGCATTTGGAAGCCTTTCAAATTATTCAAAACCTTTTCTTTTACTTGTTGAGTCTCCACATATTCTCTGAGCTCCTTTTTGAGAGCATAGTTATCATTCTTTGTGTTTGTCTCATTACTTGATTATTTGTGTTATGACTTTGATGCTTGTATCTTTGATATCTTTACTTCTAGTCATCACTTGAACTTCAGAGGTGCCTTGGCATTCATAATCAAAGGCAAGCGAGATACCACTCTATCATACCTTTTTATGAGCATTGTAATGTTGGTTACGTTTATACTTCATGCTACTTATTATTTTTTAGTTGGAATCTCTCCATAGCTTGCAATGACTATTAAGTAGACTCAGTTGCATACTCTTTATTATGAAATGTCTAAGTAGTTGATCACATTGCTGAAAATATTTACATCTTATGAAGCAAATGTGTTCGTGAAAGTTCTTTTATCGCACTCAGTTTTCAACTGAATTGCTTGAGGACAAGCAATAAGCTAAGCTTGGGGGAGTTGATACGTCCAAAACGTATCTACTTTCCCGAACACTTTTGCTATTGTTTCTCCTCTATACTTGTGTTATTTGGATACAACTAATGCGGATTGATGCTGTTTTCAGCAGAATTGCCTTGGTGTCTACTTTTTGTGCAGAAAATCAACTATCAGGAAAAATCCCGGAAAATATGCCAAAAATCCTATTTCACCCGAAGACTCCAGGAGCCAGAATACGAGACGGACAAGAGCGAGGGGGTGGCCACACCACCTGGTGGCGCGGGCCAGGCCAGGCCGCGCCAGGGGGTGGTGTGGGCCCCCAGGCACCCCCTCGGCCTCTCTCTTCGCCTATAAGGAGCCTTATGACCTAAAAACTTAGGGGGGTTTGATGTTTTTCCAGAAGGAGTTCCGCTCCGCCGCCACCACCAGATTCCACGAAACAGCACCAGAAACTCCGTTTTGGCACCCTGCCGGGACGGGGAATTGGAGGAGATCATCGCCATCATCATCACCATCGCTTCTCCATCAACGATCCATGTTTCCCCCATCTATGAGTGAGTAATCCCCCGCTATAGGCTATGGGAATGGTAGGGATTGGATGAGATCGTTCATGTAATGGCATCAGATTGTTAGGGCATGGTGCCTAGTATCTTTTATTAGTGCTTTATGACTTTGTTGCGACTTGTTGTGCTTAATGCTTTTCACTAGGGCCCGAGTGCCATGATTTCAGATCTGAGCATGTTATTGATTCATTATGATAGTATTGTTTATGGTCTTATCTGCAAGTTGTATACACACGTTGTTATCCGGAACCGATAGCCCCGAAGTGATAGAAATCGGGATAACCAGAGGGAATGGCTTTGATGTGAGGATCACATGTGTTCATGGAGTGTTAATGCTTTGCTCCGGTGCTCTATTAAAAGGAACACCTTAATTGCCAGTAGTTCCCTTGAGGCCCCACTGCAAACGGGCTAGCAGGACAAAAGATGTTGTGCAAGTTCTCATTGCGAGCACGTATGACTATATATACATGCCTAGGATTATCTAGTACTTGGATGCTTTATCTTGTTTATCTGCAATTGCCCTATGTTCTGATTGCTATGTGAATTGTCTTGTCCATGCAACGCCCGTCCATCCATCCCTATGCCTACCACACTCGAATCCCACTGTTTACTGCTATTGTTACTGTTGTCTTTACTTTGCTATTCCTACTACAAAACTGTTGCTACTGATAAACTGTTGTGAGCAAGATTGTTCTAGGTTCAGCTGAATTGACAACTCAGTTGTTAAGGCTTATAAATATTCTTTGGCTCCCCTTGTGTCGAATCAATAAATTGGGTTTCACTTCCCTCGAAAATACTGTGATACACCCCCTATACTTGTGGGTCATCAGGGGGGTATGGCCAAAAGCCTAAGTTTGGGGGGAGGTATGCCGACACCGACTCATCTTCATATCATGTTGCGTCGGTACTTTGTATATTCATGTTTTTGTTCTCTTTTTAGTTTTCATTCTTCTTTTGATTTTGCTTTCTAAAAAACACAAAAAGACCAAAAATATTTCTGTTGTTTCTCTTTGGTTTGCTTCTTCTTTTTGCCTTGGTTTGTTTTTCCCTTTTTTCTTTGTTTGAACTATTCGGAAAACCCAAAAACATTTTGCTTTGCTTGTTTTTCACTTTTGGTTCTTGTTTAAAAATCGAAAATACCAAAAATATTTGTCGTTCTTCTTTGGTTTTGTGAGTTTGCTATAGGGTTCAGCAGTCCTCAGTGGAATATTGGTTTCATATTATTATTCAAGCCACACAAGTGAAGAGAAATAATGAGGATTAATGACAACTTGAGGCATGGTAAGAGGCTGGTAACGAACTCTATTTGTTTTCATTTTTGTACATATACTCATCACTGTGGGCATGCTTAGTCTGTTCATGTAGGATGTATGTTATCTTTGGATGCTTAGTAGTTCTTGCTTTCGTATGATAAGTTCCAGCTCGCTAGTAGTTTGTAGCATGTCTTATGAATGTTTGCTTGCATTGGTCTATTCATAAATTGGTATGACACCGCGGTATCCTCCTCTGAATGTTTCATTTGATTGACTTGGCACATGCTCACGCATGTACATGACTGTAATAATCAGTTAAGCCTCGATGAATTATTTTGCCTTGAGGATCTTGAATCACTTCCATGCCATGAGTAGTCATGTTTTGTTGCAAGCATGATAATGACAGCTATTGCTCTCTCGTTTGTCGCTCCCTTACTTTTGCTAGCCTCCACTCCCACTGAGTGTTTTACTCATGTTTCCAACTCCCTTAAACCAAATATTGCCAAAGTGTCCACCATACCTACCTATTAGCATCATTTTCTACTTCCGTGCATATTCAATATGCCTTGTTTTCTTCCGAATAAAATGTTTGCTTGTTATTAGAAAATTAGTTAGTAAAGCTCTCACGAACTTGATGGCACACTTTATTTCCTGCACTTAATAAACCTAAACCATTGTGAACTCTCCATGAAAGTTATATGCTTGCAAATTATAGGCCGGGGATTAGCAGAACCGTGTTGTCACGGGGAACGCTTTCAACACTTGTAAATATATACCCAGTTGATACCTTGCTCTTTTGTTTGTGGATGTCGTCGGTGTGAAATAAAGGGGAGCTTGTAAGTCCATGGAGTTATGTATGTGTGTTAGAAAAACGCCTAGGCCGCTGGTCTAATCCATGCTGACATGGTGGAAACCTGCAGCGTAACCATAATGATATCTATGAAGCATTCTTCTTATAAAAAAAGAGAGAGATAGCTATTGAGAAAAAGAAAAAAAGAGATTTATGAAAAGAGGAAAGAGAGAAAAAAGCACCATTTTCCCATGGTAAATAAGAAGATTGCTGAGATACTCATTGTCTGCTTGCCTTGTCATTTTGATATGGGGATTCTTCCGTATCATCGGGCAAGGGGTACCCCGTTGGCGGTTCTCAATGATACGCACATACTTATGATGCCAAGAACTTACCGGTAACTAAAGTTGAGTAGCATGAGGAGCGGCCCTCGTACTCAAGGGACTTGGGATTTTCAGTTTATAGTCTGTCAAGCATATAACTCAGATTGGACCTCACTTTCACCTTAACCACATTAAAGATGCTTATGATAGGGGCAATGAGAGCTCAAAGCTAATGAGTACCATACTTTCAGCATTTGGAAGCCTTTCAAATTATTCAAAACCTTTTCTTTTACTTGTTGAGTCTCCACATATTCTCTGAGCACCTTTTTGAGAGCATAGTTGTCATTCTTTGTGTTTGTCTCATTACTTGATTATTTGTGTTATGACTTTGATGCTTGTATCTTTGATATCTTTACTTCTAGTCATCGCTTGAACTTCAGAGGTGCCTTTGGCATTCATAATCAAAGGCAAGGGAGATACCACTCTATCATACCTTTGTATGAGCATTGTAATGTTGCTTATGTTTTTGCTTTATGCTACTTATTATTCTTGAGTTGGAATCTCTTCATAGCTTGCAATGACTATTAAGTAGACTCAGTTGCATACTCTTTATTATGAATTGTCTAAGTAGTTGATCACATTGCTGAGAATATTTACATCATATGAAGCAAATGTGTTCGTGAAAGTTCTTTTATCGCACTCAGTTTTCAACTGAATTGCTTGAGGAAAAGCAATAAGCTAAGCTTGGGGGAGTTGATACGTCCAAAACGTATCTACTTTCCCGAACACTTTTGCTATTGTTTCTCCTCTATACTTGTGTGATTTGGATGCAACTAATGCGAACTGACGCTGTTTTCAGCAGAATTGCCTTGGTGTCTACTTTTTGTGCAGAAAATCAACTATCAGGAAAAATCCCGGAAAATATGCCAAAAATCCTATTTCACCTGAAGACTCCAGGAGCCAGAATATGAGATGGAGAAGAGCCCTGGGGTGGCCACACCACCTGCTGGCGCGGGCCAGGCCAGGCCGCGCCAGGGGGTGGTGTGGGCCCCCCAGGCACCCCCTCGGCCTCTCTCTTCGCCTATAAGGAGCCTTCTGACCTAAAAACATCGGGGGGTTCGACGTTTTTCCAGAAGGAGTTCCGCTCCGCTGCCACCACCAGATTCCATGAAACAGCACCAGAAACTCCATTCTAGCACCCTGCCGGGACGGGGAATTGGAGGAGATCATCACCATCACCATTGCTTCTCCATCGACCATCCATGTTTCCCCCATCTATGAGTGAGTAATCCCCCGCTGTAGGCTATGGGGATGGTAGGGATTGGATGAGATTGTTCATGTAATGGCATCAGATTGTTAGGGCATGGTGCCTAGTATCTTTTATTAGTGCTTTATGACTTTGTTGCAACTTGTTGTGCGTAATGCTTGTCACTAGGGCCCGAGTGCCATGATTTCAGACCTGAACTTATTATTGATTCATTATGATGGTATTGTTTTGGGTCTTATCTGCAAGTTGTATACACACGTCGTTATCTGGAACCTATGGCCCCGAAGTGACAGAAATCAGGATAACCGGAAGGGAAAGGCTTTGATGTGAGGATCACATGTGTTCACGGAGTGTTAATGCTTTGCTTCGGTGCTCTATTAAAAGGAGCACCTTAATTGCCAGTAGTTCCCTAGAGGCCCCGCTACAAACGGGCTGGTAGGACAAAAGATGGTGTGCAAGTTCTCATTGCGAGCACGTATGACTATATATGGAACACATGCCTAGGATTGTCTAGTACTTGGATGCTTCAGCTTATTTATCTGCAATTGCCCTATGTTCTGATTGCTATGTGAATTGTCTTGTCCATGCAACGCCCGTCCATCCATCCCTATGCCTACCGCACTCGAATCCCACTGTTTACTGCTTTTGTTACTACTGTCTTTGCTTTACTACTGCTGCTGCTTTACTATTCCTACTACAAAACGGTTGCTACTGATAAACTGCTGTGAGCAAGATTGTTTCTAGGTGCAGCTGAATTGACAACTCAGTTGTTAAGGCTGATGAATATTCTTTGGCTCCCCTTGTGTCGAATCAATAAATTGGGTTTCACTTCCCTCGAAAATACTGTGATACACCCCCTATACTTGTGGGTCATCAGGGGGGTATGGCCACACTATGGCCCCTCTCCGAGTCTCCTTCTGGCTCCGTGAGTGTTCCGGGAAAATAGGAACTTTGGCTTTTGTCTGGTCCAATTCCAAGAATATTGATTTTCTGACTTTCCTGGAACCAAAAACAGCAGAAAACAGGCAACTGGCACTGTGGCACTTGTTAATAGGTTAGTCCAAGAAAGTGTATAGAAAGTACTCCAAAGTTGGAACAAAACACAAGAAAGTAGATAAAAGCAAGCATGGAACATCAAAAATTATAGATACATTTGCAATGTATCAGTCCCTCGTCGCGAAGGCGGACTTGTTCGAGAAGATCGGAGTACTTGATGTCCTCTGCTTCTTGTGCTTATTATTTGGCAGAGAGATTACGGCTTTCCAGGCATGTCGGGCCAGCCGCTGGATTTCCTCCGCAGATTTCCGAGACAGGCCAAATTTGGCAAGTCCCGGATTGTTCAGGAGATTTTCGGCGAAGGTCTCTGCTGAGGGATCATTACCCGAAGAGGGTTCACCCTTATCAAAACCTGATTCACCCATGGTGACGTCAGTCTGCGACTCAAGGGTCATTGGCCCTGTTGTGCGAGCCGGATCTTCTGCGATGACCGGAGATGGAGTAATCACCAGCGCTGCAGTAAGTTGAGGGGCAGGAGTCGGAGGAGCCGTTGCAGGAGAAGCCATAGTTAGCTTCGTCTGACGCAGGGGCTTCGAGATAGTCCCCTTACCCTTACCCTTGATGAGCTGCTTAGTGATACATTGCAAATGTATCTATAATTTTTGATGTTCCATGCTTGGTTTTATCTACTTTCTTATGTTTTGTTCCAACTTTGGAGTACTTTTCATATGATTTCTTGGACTAACCTATTAACAAGATGCCACGGTGCCAGTTGCCTATTTTCTGCTGTTTTTGGTTCCAGGAAAGTCAGAAAATGAATATTCTCGGAATTGGACCGGACAAAAGCCAAAGTTGTTATTTTCCCGGAAGACTCACGGAGCCAGAAGGAGAGTCAGAGAGGGGCCACAGGGTGGCCACACCACCCCTAGGCGCGGGTCCCCCTTGGCCGCACCAGGGCATGGTCTGGGCCCCCTGGCCGGCCACCGACCTTGCCTCCTTCGCCTATATATTCCTCCTGATACAGAAACCCTAGATCGTCAATCAGAAATCCACGAAAAGTTCCGTTGTGCCACCGCCACCGAAGGGGAGATTCGGGGGACAGAAAGTCTCTATTCCGGCACCCTGCCGGGACGGGGAAGTGCCCTCGGATCCATCTCCATCACCATTGCTGATTCCCATGATGAGGAGGGAGTAGTTCTTCCTCGAGGCTAAGAGTTCTACCGATAGCTATGTGTTCATCTCTCTCTCTCTATGCATGATCATATTGTGATCATGAGCTTTGTAATCAAGTAGATCTACCTTGCTACTCAAGTGCTTTAATAGATATCTGCTCTCCCCATGTGTGTGAAAGTGACAGTGTGCACACCATGGTGACACTTAGGCTAGGGATTACAAGTACTTGTTATGAGTTATATTTGGAGTTGGACGTATTTATGAAATTGTGGTGTTTGTTGGAACCATCTAGTGCTCAAGGTGACAGTGTGGGGTTATCTAGATGGGAAAGGCTTACTTTGAGGTGTGCTGTTATAGCCCTACCATTGATTAGAGTGTCCAACCAGAGAGTAGTTCAGCGTAGTATCATAAAGAAGAATATATTTATATGAGAGTGTTCACTAGTGAAAGTATGATCCTGATGACCCACAAGTATAGGGGGTGTATCGCAGTATTTTCGAGGGAAGTGAAACCCAATTTATTGATTCGACACAAGGGGAGCCAAAGAATATTTATAAGCCTTAACAACTGAGTTGTCAATTAAGCTGCACCTGGAAACAATCTTGCTCACAGCAGTTTATCAGTAGCAACAGTTTTATAGTAGGAATAGTAAAGTAACAGCAGTAGTAAAGCAAAGGCAGTAGTAACAAAAGCAGTAAACAGTGGGATTCCAGTGTGGTAGGCATAGGGATGGATGGACAGGCGTTGCATGGACAAGACAATTCACATAGCAATCAGAACATAGGGCAATTGCAGATAAATAAGATAAAGCATCCAAGTACTAGACAATCCTAGGCATGTGTTCCATATATAGTCATACGTGCTCGCAATGAGAACTTGCACAACATCTTTTGTCCTGCCAGCCCGTTTGCAGCGAGGCCTCTAGGGAACTACTGGCAATTAAGGTGCTCCTTTTAATAGAGCACCGGAGCAAAGCATTAACACACCGTGAACACATGAGATCCTCACATCAAATCCATTCCCTTCTGGTTATCCCGATTTCTGTCACTTCGGGGCCATAGGTTCCGGACAACAACGTGTGTATACAACTTGCAGATAAGACCAAAAACAATACTATCATAATGAATCAATAACATGTTTAGATCTGAAATCATGGCACTCGGGCCCTAGTGACAAGCATTAAGCACAACAAGTCGCAAAAAAGTCATAAAGCACTAATAAAAGATACTAGGCACCATGCCCTAACAATCTGATGCCATTACATGAACAATCTCATCCAATCCCTACCATCCCCATAGCCTACAGCGGGGGATTACTCACTCATAGATGGGGGAAACATGGATGGTCGATGGAGAAGCGATGGTGATGATGACGGTGATGATCTCCTCCAATTCCCCGTCCCGGCAGGGTGCCAGAATGGAGTTTCTGGTGCTGTTTCGTGGAATCTGGTGGTGGCGGCGGAGCGGAACTCCTTCTGGAAAAACGTCGAACCCCCCATAGTTTTTAGGTCAGAAGGCTTCTTATAGGCGAAGAGGGAGACCGAGGGGGTGCCTGGGGCCACCACACCATGCCCTGGCGCAGCCAGGCCTAGCCCGCGCATGGGGGGGTGTGGCCAGCCCCTGGCTCTCCTCCGTCTCGTATTCTGGCTCCTGGAGTCTTCTGGAAAAATAGGCAATTTGGCTTTTGTCCCATCCAATTCCGAGAATATTCATTTTCTGACTTTCCTGGAACCAAAAACAGCAGAAAACAGGCAGCTGGCACTGTGGCTCTTGTTAATAGGTTAGTCCAAGAAATCATATGAAAAATACTCCAAAGTGTGGACAAAACACAAGAAAGTGGATAAAACCAAGCATGGAGCATCAAAAATTATAGATACATTTGCAATGTATCAACACCCCCAAGCTTAACTCCTGCTCGTCCTCGAGTAGGTAAGTGATAAAAAGAAAGAATAATTTTTGAGGTGACATGCACCATCATAAACTTGATCAAAGTATTTGTAAAACATTCATAGCTGGGATCATAGTACTTCAATCATAACATGAAAGACAAAGTTCTAGCAATAAGACAAAGCAACTATGTTGCAATATGAAAAGGCACAAACAAAAGATTCATGAATAACAATGTTTTGCAAGACGTTTGTTTGTTTCACATAAAGAAAAACATAGCATAGTGGCATTCAGCTTGTCCCTCATAGAGTAGCAAACATAAATGCATAGGACACCTTCGAAGTTTACAAGAGTGACTAGATACAAATAGTTTAAAACAAGCAATATCAAGGTATGCATCAATCAACAAGTCTTGGGACAATGCACATAGAACTAAGAATGGCCACTATGCTCTCAAGAAAGTGCTCATAGAATGTGTGGAGACTCAACAAGGAAATGAACAGGTTTTGAAAAGTTTGAAAGGCTTCCAAATGCTGAAAGTATGGTACTCATTATCTTTGAGCTCTCATTGCCCCTATCATAAGCATCTTTAATGTGGTTAAGGTGAATGTGAGGTCCAATCTGAGTTATATGCTTGACAGAGTATAAACTGAAAATCCCAAGTCCCTTGAGTATGAGGGCCGCTCCTCATGCAACTCAACTTTAGTTACCGATAAGTTCTTGCCATCGTAAGTATGTGCGTATCATAGAGAACCGCCAACGGGGTACCCCTTGCCCGATGATACGGAAGAATCCCCATATCAAAATGACAAGGCAAGCAGACAATGAGTATCTCAGCAATCTTCTTATTTACCATGGGAAAATGGTGCTTTTTTCTCTCTTTCCTCTTTTTATAAATCTCTTTTTTTTTCTTTTTCTCAATAGCTATCTCTCTTTTTTTATAAGAAGAATGTTTCATAGATATCATTATGGTTACGCTGCAGGTTTCCACCATGTCAGCATGGATTAGACCAGCGGCCAGGCGTTTCTCTAACACACATACATAACTCCATGGACTTACAAGCTCCCCTTTTATTTCACACCGACAACATCCGCAAACAAAAGAGCAAGGTATCAACTGGGTATATATTTACAAGTGTTGAAAGCATTCCCCGTGACAACACGGTTCTGCTAATCCCCAGCCTATAATTAGCAAGCATATAACTTTCATTGAGAGTTCACAATGGTTCAGGTTTATTAAGTGCATGAAATAAAGTGTGCCATCAAGTTCGTGAGAGATTTACTAACTAACTTTCTCAAAACAAGCAAACATTTTATTCGGAAGAAAACAAGGCATATTGAATATGCACGGAAGTAGCAAATGATGCTAATAGGTAGGTATGGTGGACACTTTGGCAATATTTGGTTTAAGGGAGTTGGAAACATGAGTAAAACACTCAGTGTAAGTGAAGGCTAGCAATAGTAAGGGAGCGACAAACGAGAGAGCAATAATGGTCATAATCATGCACAACAACAAAACATCATTGATCAAAGCATCTACAAGTTGAAAACTAAAGGATCATAAAGGCTTATGGTGACTTGAGATAGTCATAACATCGTGTGAGCATGTGTCAAGTCAACCCAAATAAAGCATCAAAGGAGAATACCACTATACTATGCTTCAATATGCTAAAACAACGCATGATTCATCCAAGGCACATTAAGCAATCTCAATTGTTTATAACAAGTCATGCTATAGCAAGAAATACTAAGCATAAAGCCAAAACAATATCAAGCATGACATGACAAATCATAGGCCACAATCAAAAACAAGCTCTCTTTACCACTTAAGCATGACCTTTCCTACTCTTTTCCAATCCAAACCAAACTATTTGAAAACCAACGCATGAAAGAGGAGGTCCAACCAATTTATTCAGAAAACTAAGAAAGACAAGCAAACGAAAAACCAAAACGAAAACGAAAAAGAAGACGCTCCAAGAACAACACAACTGTGCATGAAACAATAAAAATAAAGTGTTTGGAAGAAACCTGGGATTTTTATTGATGAAGAAGGGGATGCCTTGGGCATCCCCAAGCTTTGACGCTTGTACTTCTTGGATATTTCTTGGGGTGACACGCGTGGCCTCCCCAAGCTTGAGCTTTAGTCCATCCCTCATCTCATTACTCATTCCTTCCATACACCTGAATTTTTCCTTCATACAAAACTTCACACAATCTTTATAAGCAACATTAGTGCACTCAAGATAAATAAGTCTTAAGGTTCAGTTCTAACACCAAATAAACTTCCATTAAAACACTAGCTACTGTAGCTCTTCCCTCAAAAATCTCAATTCCCCAAAAGAACTCAAAAAGGAACCCACAAGAAGCAAATGCAGACGAATTTTTTCGAATATGATTGCAAATGTATCTATAATTTTTGATGTTCCATGCTTGGTTTTATCCACTTTCTTGTGTTTTGTTCCAACTTTGGAGTACTTTTCATATGATTTCTTGGACTAACCTATTAATAAGAGCCATAGTGCCAGCTGCCTGTTTTCTGCTGTTTTTGGTTCCAGGAAAGTCAGAAAATGAATATTCACGGAATTGGATGGGACAAAAGCCAAAGTGCCTATTTTTCCGGAAGGGATCAAGTGCCAGAATACGAGACGGAGAAGGTCCAGGGGCCGGCTACACAACCTAGCCGCACGGCTAGGCCTGGCCCGCGCCAGGGGTGGTGTGGTGGCTCCCGGCACCCCCTCGGCCTCTCCTTCCGCCTATATATTGCCCTCGGGACAAAAACCCTAATTACCCGATCAAAAATCCATGAAAGAGTCTGTAGCCGCCGTCATCTCCATCCCTAGATCGGGAGGGATCTGAAGCCCTTCCCGGCACCCTACCAGAGAGGGGAATTCACCCTGGAGGCCTTCTTCATCACCATGCAAGCCTCCGGTGTGATGCGTGAGTAGTTCATCCTTGGACTACGGATCCATGTAGTAGCTAGATGGATGGTTCTCCTCCTTTGTGCTTTCATGTTTAGATCTTGTGAGCTCCGTTCATGATCAAGATCATCTATTTGTAATCCATACATGTTGTGTTTGCGGGGATCTGATGGATATTGAGATGCTATTTCAGATTGATTATTGATTCTATCATGTCTTTGTTATTTGTGATCTTGCATGTTTTTCGTTGTTAGTAGCTATCTTGGCCATTTAGATGCTAGCAACTCCAAGAGTTAGTATTTATGCTCGATAGTGGGTTCATGCCTCTGGTAATCTGGGGAAGTGACAGAAATCTCTAAGGTACTAGATGTGTTGTTGCTACTAGGGAGAAAACAACAATCCTTTGTTCATAGAACAATCGTATTGTTTACTTTACACGCAGTTCGTAAAGCAATAATCTGTTGCTTGCAACTTAATACCGGAGGGGGTTCGGATGATAACCTGAAGGTGGATTATTAGTCATAGATGCAGTTGGATGGCGGTCTATGTATTATGTTGTAATGCCCAATCAAGTCTCAAAGGAGTCAAGACAATTAGTATATGCATGTATTGCTTTCTCGGTGTTTGTCAATTGCCCCGTTGTAATTTGTTCACCCAGCATGTTATCTATCTTAAGGAGAGCCACCTCTAGTGAACTATGGATCCCGGTCCTTTTTCTTTACATACAATCTACAACTATTTACTGCTTTGTGTTTACTTTCTGCAAACTTTTACTTCTTTCCATTCGATACGTTTAATCCTTTGTTTTCTGCAAAACACGGTGAGATTGACAACCTCATCGCAAGTTGGGGACAAAGTTCTGTGGTTGTGTTGCGCAGGTCTCCACGTTGCTACTAGCACCGGTAGTGCGCCCTGCCAAAGCTCAGCTAGTGACACCTTTGGGGTGTTTCCTTGCTCCTACTGGTTCGATTAATCCTTGGTTTCATAACTGACGGAAAACTTACTGATGTGCTCATCATACCTTCCTCTTGGGGTTCCCAACGAGCTCTACGTCGAAAGTTGAGCGCATCAAGACATTTTCTGGCGCCGTTGCAGGGGAGTCAAGGACATCTTCACAAGGGGAGTCCCTCATAACCAATCTCTTTACTTTGTTGTTTTTGTTTTGCTTAGTTTTCTTTTTGCTTTGTTTGCTTGTTTTGCTATTCAAAAAACACAAAAACATTAGTTTACTTGTTTTCTTTCTTATTCCAAAAACACAAAAAAAAATTCCTTTCTTAAGTTGCCTTTATGACTAGCTCTGCTCCAATCACTATTTCATTATGGATATCTCACTCAGTTTCCTATTTGGGAACAGTATTATGACTGCTAAGGTAATAGATGAACCACCGCCTGCTAGAACCTCCATGGAAGAAGAAGATGCTGAACCTGAAAGCTCATTAGATGAAAAAGAGGAGGAGAGTGATGGACAAAAGGAGGAAGAATGGATCTACCCATGCCTACCTTCTAATGAGAGTAATTATTTATCCTTACATTATTTGATTGTCCCCCATGCTTATCAAAGGAGGGTGAATGTTATGTTTCCGAGGATTCTTTTGAAAATGTTTATAATAAAGCTCTAGTGCTTGTGATCATGAAAATCATGCCTTATGTGATAGTTATATTGTTGAGTTTATTCATGAGGCTACTGAAAATTATTATGAGAGAGGAAAATATGGTTGTAGAAGTTTTTATGGTAATGAAACACCTCTCTATGTGCTGAAAGTTTTGAAGTTACTTTTGTTTTATCTTCCTATGCCTGTCACTTTGCTCTTTGTGCATTTATTTGCATACAAGATTCGTATGCATAGGAAGTGGGTTAGACTTAAATCTGTTTTGAATTTGCTTCTTGATGCTCTCTTTTACTTCAATTCATATTTCCTATGAGAGCATCTTCTCAAATTTTCATGCCTAACTTAAAGGCGTTAAAGAAAAGTACTTGTTGGGAGATAACCCAAGAGTTTTAGATGAGTCTTGTAAGTTATTACCTCTGTAATAACCTCTCCTTATCCTTTTTATTTGCTTTTTGTGCCAAGAGTAACCTCTAATGAGAGTGAAGTAATGATTGGGAAAGTTGCTGTCCCGAAACAGATTTTTGTGCTTCACCGTAAAAAATTCCTGAGAGCTCTGTATGTCGGATTGAGCTGTAATTTTTTGTTCTTCTGCCACAGGATGTTATCTAACTTTAGTTAGTTCAACACTTTTTGATTTGAGCAACAGAAGGTCTTCGAAAAAATCCGTCTTTACCTGCTGGTCTGTTTTGACAGATTTCTGCCATTTTCTGCATTTGCTTCTTGTGGGTTCCTTTTTGAGTTCTTTTGGGGAATTGAGATTTTTGAGGGAAGTGCTACAGTATCTAGTGTTCTAATGGAAGTTTATTTGGTGTTAGAACTGAACCTTAAGACTTATTTATCTTAAGTGCACTAATGTTGCTAATGAGATTGTGTGAAGTTTTGTATGAAGGAAAATTTTCAGGTGTATGGAAGGAATGAGTAATTAGATAAAGGATGGACTAAAGCTCAAGCTTGGGGATGCCACGCGTGTCACCCCAAGAAATATCCAAGAAGTACAAGCATCAAAGCTTGGGGATGCCCAAGGCATCCCCTTCTTCATCAATAAAAATCCCAGGTTTCTTCCAAACGCTTCATTTTTATTGTTTCATGCACAGTTGTGTTTTTCTTGGAGTGTCTTCTTTTTTGTTTTTGTTTGCTTGGTTTGCTTAGTTTTCTGAATAAATTGGTTGGACCCCCTCTTTCATACATTGGTTTGCAAATAGTTTGGTTTGGTTTGGAAAAGAGTAGGAAAGTTCATACTTATGTGGTAAAAAGAGCTCGTTTTTGACTGTGGCCTATGCTTTGTCATGCCATGCTTGATATTGTTTTGGCCATATGCTTAGTATTCTTTGCTGTAGCATGACTTGTTATAAACAATTGAGATTGCTTAATGTGCCTTGGATGAATCATGTTGTTTTAGCATATTAAACCATAGTATAGTGGTATTCTCCTTTGATGCTTTATTTGGGTTGACATGGCACATGCTCACACCATGTTATGACTATCTCAAGTCACCATAGCCTTTATGATCCTTTAGTTTTCAACTTGTAGTATCGCTTTACGCTTTGATCAATGATGTTTTGTCAATCTGCATGATTATGGCCATTATTGCTCTCTTAGTTTGTCGCTCCCAGTCTTTCGCTAGCCTCCACAACAAAGTATGAGTTCCACTCATGCATCCAACTCCCTAAACCAAGTTATTCCAAAGAGTCCACCATACCTACCTACTAGCTTATGATATTCCAAGTATATTCATGCTTTTGTTTACCTTCTGAATTAAACTTGTTATGAGAAAACTAGTGATTAAAGCTCTCACGAACTTGATGGCACACTTTACTTTACTTGCCCTTACTAAACTTGAACCATTGTGTCGTCTATGTTGTATATGCTTGCACTTATTTGTTGGGAATTAGCAGAACCATGCTTTCATGGGGAACGCTTTCAACATTGCACTTGGTACTTGTACCTAGTTGATATCATGCTCTTTTGTATATGGATGTCGTCGGTGTGAAATGAAAGGGGAGCTTGTAAGTCCATGGAGTTATGTATATATGTTAGAGAAACGCCTGGGCCGCTGGTCTAATCCATGCTGACATGGTGGAACCTGTAGCGTAACCATAATGAGCTGTCTATGAAGCATTCTTCTAATAAAAAAAGAGTCCTATATTGAGAAAAAAAGAGAAAAAAAGAGATACTATGAAAAGAGGAAAGAGAGAAAAAAGCACCATATTCCCATGGTAAATAAGAAGAATGCTGAGATGCTTGCTATCTGCTTGCCTTGTCATTTTGGTATGGGGATTCTTCCGTATCATCGGGCAAGGGGTACCCCGTTGGCGGTTCTCAATGATACACATGTACTTACAATGACAAGAACTTACCGGTGACTAAACTTGAGTAGCATGAGGAGCGGCCCTTGTATACAAGGGACATGAGATTTCCGACTTATACTTCGTCAAGCATGTACACCATAGTTTGTTCACTTTAATCTTAATCACTTCAAGATGCTTATGATAGGGGCAATGAGAGTTGAAAGCTATAAGTACCATAATTTCTGGAAGCTCTTTATGAGACTTGAATCCCTACTTCCTTTTACAAAAGGGCTTTCTTCCACCATTATATTGAGTCTCCACTTTCTATCTTTATGCACCTTCTTTGAGAGCATAGTGGTCATTCTTAGTTCTATGTGAATTGTCCCAAGACTAGTTGATTGATGCATAACTTGATATTGCTTGTTTTAAACTATTGTATCTAGTCACTCTTATGAACTTTGAAGGTGTCCTATGCATTTATATTTACTACTCTATTGAGGGACAAGCTGAATACTATTGTGCTATGTTTTCTTTATGTGAAACAAACAAACGTCTTGCAAAGCATGTTATTCATGATTCTTTTGTTTGTGCATTTTCATGTTGCATCATAGTTTCTTTACTTATTGCTAGAACTTTGTCTTTCATGATATGATTGAAGTACTATGATCACAACTTTGAGTGTTTTGCAAATACTTTGATCAAGTCTTTGATGGTGCATGTCACCTCAAAAATTATTTCTTTTTATCACTTACCTACTCGAGGACGAGCAGGAGTTAAGCTTGGCGATGTTGATACATTGCAAATGTATCTATAATTTTTGATGTTCCATGCTTGGTTTTATCCACTTTCTTGTGTTTTGTTCCAACTTTGGAGTACTTTTCATATGATTTATTGGACTAACCTATTAACAAGAGCCATAGTGCCAGCTGCCTGTTTTCTACTGTTTTTGGTTCCAGGAAAGTCAGGAAATGAATATTCTCGGAATTGGACGGGACAAAAGCCAAAGTGCCTATTTTTCCGGAAGGGATCAAGTGCCAGAATACGAGACGGAGAAGGGCCAGGGGCCGGCCACACCACCTGGCCGCACGGCCAGGCCTGGCCCGCGCCAGGTGGTGGTGTGGTGGCTCCCGGCACCCCCTCGGCCTCTCCTTCCGCTTATATATTTCCCTCGGGACGAAAACCCTAAGTACCCGATCAAAAATCCACGAAAGAGTCTGTAGCCGCCGTCATCTCCATCCCTAGATCGGGAGGGATCTGAAGCTCTTCCTGGCACCCTGCCGGAGAGGGGAATTCACCCTGGAGGCCTTCTTCATCACCATGCAAGCCTCCGGTGTGATGCGTGAGTAGTTCATCCTTGGACTACGGATCCATGTAGTAGCTAGATGGATGGTTCTCCTCCTTTGTGCTTTCATGTTTAGATCTTGTGAGCTCCGTTCATGATCAAGATCATCTATTTGTAATCCATACATGTTGTGTTTGCGGGGATCCGATGGATATTGAGATGCTATTTCAGATTGATTATTGATTCTATCATGTCTTTGTTATTTGTGATCTTGCATGTTTTCCGTTGTTAGTAGCTATCTTGGCCATGTAGATGCTAGCAACTCCAAGAGTTAGTATTTATGCTCGATAGTGGGTTCATGCCTCTGGTAATCTGGGGAAGTGACAGAAATCTCTAAGGTACTAGATGTGTTGTTGCTACTAGGGAGAAAACAACAATCCTTTGTTCATAGAACAATCGTATTGTTTACTTTACACGCAGTTCGTAAAGCAATAATCTGTTGCTTGCAACTAAATACTGGAGGGGGTTCAGATGATAACCTGAAGGTGGATTATTAGTCATAGATGCAGTTGGATGGCGGTCTATGTATTATGTTGTAATGCCCAATCAAGTCTCAAAGGAGTCAAGATGATTAGTATATGCATGTATTGCTTTCTCGGTGTTTGTCAATTGCCCCGCTGTAATTTGTTCACCCAGCATGTTATCTATCTTAAGGGGAGCCACCTCTAGTGAACTATGGATCCCGGTCCTTTTTCTTTACATACAATCTACAACTGTTTACTGCTTTGTGTTTACTTTCTGCAAACTTTTACTTCTTTCGATTCGATACGTTTAATCCTTTGTTTTCCGCAAAACATGGTGAGATTGACAACCTCATCGCAAGTTGGGGACAAAGTTTGTGGTTGCGTTGTGCAGGTCTCCACGTTGCTACTAGCACCGATAGTGCGCCCTACCAAAGCTCAGCTAGTAACACCTTTGGGGTGTTTCCTTGCTCCTACTGGTTCGATTAAACCTTGGTTTCATAACTGAGGGAAAACTTACTGCTGTGCTCATCATACCTTCCTCTTGGGGTTCCCAACGAGCTCTAAGTCGAAAGTCGAGCGCATCAATTGCCATGGTAAATAAGAAGATTGTTGAGATGCTCGTTGTCTGCTTGCCTTGTCATTTTGATATGGGGATTATTCCGTATCATCGGGCAAGGGGTACCCCGTTGGCGGTTCTCTATGATAGACATGTACTTACGATGACAAGAACTTACCGGTGACTAAACTTGAGTAGCATGAGGAGCGGCCCTCGTATTCAAGGGACATGAGATTTATAACTTATACTTCGTCAAGCATGTACACCATAGTTTGTTCACTTTAACCTTAATCATTTCAAGATGCTTATGATAGGGGCAATGAGAGCTGAAAGCTATTAAGTACCATAATTTTTGGAAGATCTTTATGAGACTTGAATCCCTACTTCCTTCTATGAAGGCCTTTCTTCCACCATTATATTGAGTCTCCACCTTCTACCTTGATGCACCTACTTTGAGAGCATAGTGGCCATTCTTAGTTCTATGTGCATTGTCCCAAGACTTGTTGATTGATGCATAATGTTGATATTGCTTGTTCTTAAACTATTTGTATCTAGTCACTCTTATAGACTTTGAAGGTGTCCTATGCATTTATGTTTTGCTACTCTATGAGGGACAAGCTGAATGCCACTATGCTATGTTTTCTTTATGTGAAACAAACAAACGTCTTGCAAAGCATTGTTATTCATGAATCTTTTGTTTGTGTCTTTTCATGTTGCATCATAGTTTCTTTGTCTTATTGCTAGAACTTTGTATTTCATGTTATGATTGAAGTACGATGATCCCAGCTATCAATGTTTTACAAATACTTTGGTCAAGTTTATGATGGTGCATGTCACCTCAAAAATTATTCTTTCTTTTTATCACTTACCTACTCGAGGACGAGCAGGAGTTAAGCTTGGGGATGTTGATACATTGCAAATGTATCTATAATTTTTGATGTTCCATGCTTGGTTTTATCTACTTTCTTATGTTTTGTTCCAACTTTGGAGTACTTTTCATATGATTTCTTGGACTAACCTATTAACAATATGCACAGTGCCAGTTGCCTGTTTTCTGTTGTTTTTGGTTCCAGGAAAGTCAGAAAATGAATATTATCAGAATTGGACCGGACAAAAGCCAAAGTTGTTATTTTCCTGGAAGACTCACGGAGCCAGAAGGAGAGTCGGAGAGGGGCCACAGGGTGGCCACACCACCCCTAGGCGTGGGTCCCCCTTGGCCGCGCCAGGGCATGGTGTGGGCCCCCTCGCCGGCCACCGACCTTGCCTCCTTCGCCTATATATTCCTCCCGATACAGAAACCCTAGATCGTCAATCAGAAATCCACGAAAAGTTCCGCTGCGCCGCCGCCACCGAAGGGGAGATTCGAGGAACAGAAAGTCTCTGTTCGGGCACCCTGCCGAGATGGGGAAGTGCCCCCGGAGCCATCTCCATCGATCTCCACCGCCATCTCCATCACCATTGTTGATTCCCATGATGAGGAAGGAGTAGTTCTTCCTCGAGGCTAAGGGTTCTACCGGTAGCTATGTGTTCATCTCTCTCTCTATGCATGATCATATTGTGATCATGAGCTTTGTAATCAAGTAGATCTACCTTGCTACTCAAGTGCTTTAATAGATCTCTGCTCTCCCCATGTGTGTGAAAGTGACAGCGTGCACACCATGGTGGCACTTAGGCTAGAGATTACAAATACTTGTTATGAGTTATATTTGGAGTTGGATGTCTTTATGAAATTGTGGTGTTTGTTGGAACCATCTAGTGCTCAAGGTGACAGTGTGGGGTTATCTAGATGGGAAAGGCTTACTGTGAGGTGTGCTGTTATAGCCCTACCATTGATTAGAGTGTCCAACCGGAGAGTAGTTCATCATAGTATCATAAAGAAGAATATATTTATATGAGAGTGTTCACTAGTGAAAGTATAATCCCTAGGCCTTGTTTCTAAGCATTGATACAACGTTTGCTACTTGATCTATTACATGTTTTCTTGCTTCCATCTTTATTTCAGTTTGCCTTTAGTCTCTTCCACGCCATCAAGCTATTTTCTATCATCGTTACCACTTATAATTATCCATACCACTTGTATTTCACTATCTTTTTGCCGAACTAGTGCACCTATACACCTAACAAGTGTATTGGGTGTGTTGGGGACACAAGAGACTTCTTGTATCTTGATTGCAGGGTTGCTTGAGAGGGGATACCTTTGACCACTTCCTCCCTAAATTCGATAAACCTTGGGTGATCCACTTAAGGGAAAACTTGCTGCTGTTCTACAAACCTCTGCACTTGGAGGCCCAACAAGTGTCTACAAGAATAGAAGTGCGTAGACATCACTTAGCTCTGAGAAAGTAATAGAATAAATAACATTATGTCTCGGAAGAAACTACGAGTAAAGTATAAAGGCGGAAGTTGTGTGGAAAGTTACGTCTTCACAACTGGCACTTCCTTTGTGCTGATGGCCATTGTCGGAGCTTTGCATAGTGGGACCAATTCCTCCTCCTGAGAAAACTCGAGAGGATATCCCTTGATAGGAGCCAATTTCGACTCGGGGAGGTCGGCAAGCTGAAAAGAAAATAATATCTCAGTGTTGCGAAATAAGTTAAAGGTGAAACATATAAAAAGGGTTTACTGCTAAAGCTTACCGGCACTACAGGGTCTTCCGATGTATGCATGTCCAGGGACAAATCCGGGATCTTTCTCTCGATCGGCTCCTTTATCAGCCATTTGATCTGGCTTATGTAATCCTGTGGCTTTAAAGCCTTGGGGCTGATGCGGAGGGAGTCATTTTTCGACGTTGTGATAGAATGCATCAGCCGGTCGCCATGGTGCTGGAGGGGCTGGATCCGGCATGCCACCCAGCTCTGGACCAAATCAGACCCTCTCAGGCCCTTATGCTTCATCAGATACTCGATCCGCCTCTTGGCGAGAAGAAGATCGTCGCTGAGAGCCGGAGGAGCCTCGTCCCAGGATGCTCGGGGTGTGGTCGCTCCGTCGATGAAAGCCGGCAAAGCAGTAGCTTTGCCGGGAGCGGGAATATCCTTATGATAAAAAAAGGTTGCCGGCCACTGTTTGACCGACTCACTAGCTAAAATCCTAGCATAGACACGCTCACGTCTAACCGAAAGACTAATTGTGCCGGTAATGTAAGGATTACCGGCGGTGATAGAGTTTCTCCGGACATGGAAGTAAAACTGGAAGAGAATGAGACTCGGCCTAATGCCGAGATACCCCTCACACAAAGCCGCATAGGCGCTCATCTCTAAAAGAGAGTTTGGGGGAGATGGTGAAGCTGAACACCATAATGATCTATCACCTCAAAAAAGAATTCCGAGGGAGGGAAAGAAAAATCTCTGTCGAGGTGGGTGCCGAAGTACACCCGCTCGTCGGCATGTGGATTGGGGATGGTTTCGCCGAAACCGCTCCGCCAGTCGCCGGCACGGAGGAGTCCTTCATTCTCCACACCGCTGAGCTTGGCGTCATTGAGGACGCACGGGATCCAAACCCCGCGGTTGCTTTCTTTCTCTGCTGCCGCCGCTGCCGCAGCTGCCGCTGCCAAGCCGGATGATGATGATGAAGCCATTCTTCCGGTGCGCCGGTGACCTTAAGTGGGAGGCAAGGGAGCTCTTGCGCGTGGGAGAAGTGGAGGAGAAGGAAACGGCACGGGGAATAGGTGAAGAAGATGAGGGAAAGGGAATCCTCACCCCTTATAACCACCAAACCGCGCCAAGATTCGTGCAAATGGCACACTACGCACTCCACGCGTCGTGGAAAGAACTGGGAAGCCCCCACACGATGATTACGCCGCCTCCATCTCCGCGCATGCCTTGAAACGGCGCCTCGGTTCCACGAACGGCGGACCCACCAACGGTCGTGCTGACAGAAGATGGATGTCAGTGACGTGACTTGACCATGACCAGTGTCAGATGATGTCAGAGACCAAGTTCTGGCTTAGTTTGAATATCAAGTTGGAAATCCGAATAATGTACTGATAGGTCTAACTTATTTTTGAGACCCGGATCGTATCTTTTGTTTTGAAGTTTCAGGAACCCTTCAAGATCTGCAAGATGAAGATCAAGCTAGACGATGATGAATCCGACTTTGGATCTTGGAGACTTCTGGGGGCTGCTATTGGGGATATACTTTCCGGGTATCCTCACAGTTCCTCACTGACCAGGGTGGCCCACTTCGGGTTAGAGCTTTGCTTCACGGGCGGCCCAGTCAGGGAGAAGAAACGGAGTCTAGTCCGGCTACGAGAAGGCCTAGAAGACTTACCGACATAGGCCTATAGTGTTACTTGTAGTTCAAGATGTACTCTTTAACCGACTCTTAGTCGTAGCCGGATAGATCTCTCATGTAAACCCTAGGCCGGATATCTATATAAGCCGTCCTAGGGAGGGCCTTTAGGGCACCCCTTACAATCACAATCTCAACTCGCATAGGCGAACCCTTGTAACCCATATTTCGGCTCTGCGTATTACTGGATTGCTAGCAGGAGTAGGATCCATCCAAAGCCGGCAGATTCGAACCTGGGTAAACTTGTGTGCTCACTGTCCCGAAACACCGTACGTCTCACACCCCTCTCTTCCGCACGCCCCGAGGACCGCTTCATGGCGTACTTGTCATCAATCCGACGACAAGATTGTCATATAGGTAAATTCACCATAGTTGCATAATCTAGAGAATTTACCTTTTATGTCAAACCCTAAATTGAAAAAGAGTAAAATTTGAAATAGCACCTATTCACCACCCCCCCCCTCTAGGTGCCCATACGATCCTTTCACCAGCCCTGCTAGGTCCCAATGTCCACCTTCCCCACGGGTGGCATCTCAACTAGTCCCGTGTGCCGGTGCCAACCATCCCCATGACCATCTTGTCCCGTCGCCGGTAGATCATATAGCGCCAGTGTTGGAATTATGCCCTAGAGGCAATAATAAAGATGTTATTATTATAATTCTTGTTCATGATAAAGTTTATATTCCATGCTAGAATTGTATTAAGCGGAAACATTAATACTTGTGTGGTTTGTGAACAACACCGTGTCCCTAGTACGCCTCTATGGACTAGCTCATTGATCAATGATGGTTAAGGTTTCCTAACCATAGACATGAGTTGTCAATTGATAATGAGATCATATCATTGGAGAATGATATGGTGGATAGACCCAAACTAAGCGAAGCAATTAGATCGTGTCATTGTGTTCATCTTTGCGAAGCTTTTCCTATGTCAAATATTGTATTCCTTAGACCATGAGATAATACAACTCCCTGGTATCGGAAGAAAGCTTTGAGGTCATCAAACGTCATCCTATGAGAGGGTGATCATAAAGGTGTCTCTCAGGTAATCGGAAAGTATCTGTTGGGTTGTATGTATCGAGATGGGATTTGTCCCTCCCAAGTCGGAGAGATATACTTCGGGCCCACTCGGTAATCGATATCAACACCGCTTGCAAGCGTGTGGTTAAGGAGTTAATCACAAAGTGATATCGGATTACGGAACGAGTAAAGTACTTGCTGTGAACGAGATTGAACTAGGTATGACGATACCGACGATCGAATCTCGAGCAAGTAAAATATCGCGAGACGAAGGGAATATATATATGGGATTAACTGAATCCTGGCATCGTGGTTCATCCGATATGATCATCGATGAATGTGTGGGAGTCAATATGGGTGCCCAGACCCCGCTGTTGATTATTGATAGAAGATCATGTCTGCATATTCTCGAACCCGCAGGGTCACACACTTAACGTGTCTCGACGCTAGGATAGATTGGATACTTGGTTTATGAATTTTTGTTCGGAGTCTCGGATGGGATCCGGGACATCACGAGAGGTTCCGGAATGGTCCGAAGAATAAGATTCATATAAGGCAGTGCAGTTTTTGGAGTTCGGAATTGTTCCGGATTAATCGGTATTGTACCGGAAGCTTCTAGAACCTTCCGGAAGGGGGCCAACGTGGTCCCACCTTCCGGGAGGGGGCATGGGCCTATGAGGGAGTGTCCTGGCCGCATTGGGCCAGGGGCACAAGGCCCCATAGGGCCCAGCCGATCCTAGATAAGTTTAAACTCGTTTAAACTAGAGATAGGGTTTCTAGATAAGGGAAAGTTTAAATCGTTTAAACTAGAGATAGGCTTGGAGGATGGGAAAGGGCTGGCCGCACCCCCCCCCCCTCTATATATAGAGGGCTGGTGCGCCCCCTCCCAACACACACATCTCCCTCCAAGCCCTAGTAGCCCTGCTGCCTTCCTCTCTCCCTCCCGACTGTTTGTAGGCGAAGCCCTGCGGCAGAAATTCTCCACCATATACACCACGCCGTCGTGTTGTAGATCCAATCCATCTCTCCACCATACTTGCTGGTCCAAGGAAGGAGGAGACGTCGAGGTGATGCACGTGTGCATCTCACGGAGGCACCGCCACTTGTGGTGCTAGATCGGATCGGATCGCGAGGAGGAGAAGCGAGTACGACTACATCACCCACGTTCCGACGAACGTTCCGCTGTGTGAATCTTCAAGGGTATGAAGATTTAATCCAATCTCTCTCGTTGTTTGCATCTCCTAGATTAGATCTTGGCTTTCCTTCTGTTCGCTTCCGTAGAAAATTTTGATTTACTATGCTGTGAAACCCTTCAGTGGTATCAGAGCTAGATCTATGCGTAGATGTGATTCACGAGTAGAACGCAACATGGTTGTTGCGGGCGTTGATGTTTTCTGTTGCAAGCCTCTTGTTTGTGTTCTTCTTATGGCACGGGATAGTGAGATTGAAGCGGTCCAGGCCAACCTTACGCGACATCGTTCGCGAGACCGGCTCCGCACTTGACGTGTGGCTTGTACCATACATGCGGCTGGTGGATGTCAGTTTCTCTCACTATAGTTGTCATGGGATTAACACCGGAGTTTGGCAACCATAATATCACCGTTGTGGCTTTCCGTAGGTAAGAATCGTTCTTAGCATCTACTCCCATAAGCCACGTAAAACATGCAACAACAAAGTAGAGGCGTCTAACTTGTTTTTGCAGGGAGTGTTTTCTGTGATATGGTATGGCCCAAGATGTGATGTGTATATTGTATGCGATGATCATGTTTTGTAATGTTTCATGACTTGCATGTTGATGAGTACACAACCGGCAGGAGCCATATGGTTGTCTTTATAATTGTGTATGACCTGCGAGTCAACTTCTTATACGCCATGTAATAGCTTTACTTTATCGCTAAGTAGTTAGCAATAGTTGTAGTTGCTGTTCGTGGTGGAGGCAATCATGGTGGAGTGATGGAGATCATGCCGGAACGCACAAGATGGAGATCATTGCGCGAAGATTGGTTATACCATGTCATATAAAGTTATATGCATGTGATGTTTATCCTTTTATGTATCTTATTATGCTTAGATCGCGACGGTAGCATTATAAGATGATTCCTCACTTAAAGATCAAGATAAAAACTGTGTTCTCCCCATGTATGCACCGTTGCGAAAGTTCGTCGTGTCCAAGCATCACGTGATGATCGGGTGCTATAGACTCTACGCTCACATACAACGGGTGCAAGCCAGTTTTGCACACGCGGAAATACTTGGGTTTGACTTGACGAGCCTAGCATGTACAGACATGGCCTCGGAACACATGAACCGAAAGGTTAAGCATGAGTCATATGAATGATATGATCGACACTTCGTTGTCCACCATTGAAGCCACATCTCTTCTCGTGAAGATCGGATTAGGTGTGGTGAATTTGGATCGTGTTCACTAAACAACTTGAGGGATGTTGAATTTAGTGGGAGTTCATCTAGTAATTTGATTAAGTTGAACTATTTATCATGAACATAGTCTAAATTGTACTTGCAAATACTGTAGATCACATGGCCAAGTCCAACTTCAACTTCAACGTTTTTGCTGAGAAAGAAAAGCTTGGAAACAATGGGTCTAACTTCACCAACTGGTTCCGCAATCTAAGAATCATTCTGTCTGGCGGACAAAAGGACTATGTCCTTGGGAAAGCGTTAGGTGACCCCCCTGCTGCAACTGCGCCGGCTGATGAGAAAGTTGTCTATCAGTCGCGCAAAGATGATTATGGTGTGATTAAGAGCACCATGTTGTTTGCTATGGAACCGGAACTTCAAAATCGTTTTGAAAACTATCCCGGGCCCTTTGAGATTCTCGAGGAGCTGAAAACCATGTTTCAGACTCAGGCCCGTTCTGAGAGATATGAGATCTCCGAGAAGTTCTTTAACTGCAAGATGGAGGAAGGGAGTTCCGTTAGTGAGCACGCCATTAAGATGTCGGGCTACACTCAACGCCTTGAGCAACTGGACTGCAAGATTCCAGAGGAGCTCAAGATTGACAGGGTTCTGCAATCACTCCCTCCCAGCTACAAAAGTTTTGTAGTGACTCATAATCAGATTGGTTCCACTGATACGATCACCGAGCTCTTCGCAAAGCTGAAGGCTGCGGAGGTGGACATCAAGAAGGATAATCATGTGTTGATGGTCAACAAGCCCTCCTTTAAGAAAGGTAAAGGTGCAAAGAAGCCCTTCAAGAAAAGCGGCGGCAAGCGCGTTGCCCCTGCTGAGAAGAAGCTCAAGTCTGGACCTAAGCCGGACACTGAGTGCTTCTATTGCAAGGACAAGGGTCACTGGAAGCGCAACTGTCCGAAGTACTTAGCGGACAAGAAGGCTGGCACCATCAAAGGTATATTTGATATACATGTTATTGATGTTTTCCTTACTAGCCCTCATTGTAGTGCCTGGGTATTTGATACTGGTTAAGTTGCTAATATTTGTAACTCGAAACAGGAGCTACGGAATAGACGACGGCTTGCGAGGGATGAGGTGACGATGCGCGTTGGCAACGGATCAAGAGTTGATGTGATGGTCGTCGGCACGCTCTCCTTAGTTTTACCTTCGGGATTAGTTTTAAACCTTAATAAATGTTATTATGTGCCTGCGTTGAGCATGATTATTATTTCTGGATCGTGTTTATTGCAAGACGGTTATTCATTTAAATCGGAGAATAATGGTTGTTCTATTTATATGAGTAACATCTTTTATGGTCATGCACCCCTTGTAAATGGTTTATTTCTTCTAAATCTCGAAAGGGATGAAACACACATCCATAACATTGAGGCTAAGAGATGCAAAGTAGATAGTGATAATACTACTTATTTGTGGCACTGTCGTCTAGGTCATATTGGTGTAAAGCGCATGAAGAAACTCCATTCTGATGGACTTTTGGAGTCTCTTGATTTTGAATCATTTGACACATGCGAACCATGCCTCATGGGCAAGATGATCAAAACCCCGTTCTCCGGTATGATGGAGCGAGCAACGGACTTGTTGGAAATCATACATACCGATGTATGCGGACCGATGAGTGTTTCGACGCGCGGTGGATATCGCTACTTTCTCACTTTTACCGATGACTTAAGTAGATATGGGTATATCTATTTAATGAAACATAAATCTGAAACGTTTGAAAAGTTCAAAGAATTTCAGAATGAAGTGGAGAATCGTCGTAACAGAAAGATTAAGTTTCTACGATCCGATCGTGGGGGCGAATATTTGAGTTATGATTTTCTCACGCATCTCAAGCCAAGTGGAATCGTTTCACAACTCACGCCACCCGGAACACCACAGCGCAATGGTGTGTCTGAACGCCGGAATCGAACCCTATTAGATATGGTCCGATCGATGATGTCTCTTACTGATTTGCCGTTATCGTTTTGGGGTTATGCATTAGAAACCGCTGCATTCACTTTAAATAGGGCTCCATCTAAATCCGTTGAGACGACACCGTATGAACTGTGGTTTGGTGCTAAACCTAAGTTGTCGTTTCTTAAAGTTTGGGGATGCGAAGCTTACGTCAAGAAGTTGATGCCGGACAAGCTCGAACCCAAAGCGGAGAAATGCGTCTTCATAGGATACCCTAAAGAAACTATTGGGTACACCTTCTATCACAGAACCGAAGGCAAAGTGTTTGTCGCAAAGAACGGTTCCTTTCTTGAGAAGGAGTTTCTCTCGAAAGAAGTGAGTGGGAGGAAAGTAGAGCTAGACGAGGTTGTTGAACCTTCTCTTGAATTGGAGAGTAGCGCAGCACCTGAAATTGTTCCAGTGCCGCCTGCACCAACGATAGAGGAAGCTAATGACAAGGATCATGAAGCTTCGGACGATGCTGCTACTGAACGTCGCAGGTCGACAAGGTCACGTGCCCCTCCTGAGTGGTACGGCAACCATGTCTTGACTGTCTTGTTAGTAGAAGACAGCGAACCTACGAACTATGAGGAAGCGATGATGAGCCCAGACTCTGAGAAATGGCTAGAAGCCATGAAATCCGAATTGGGATCCATGAGCGAAAACCAAGTATGGACTTTGGTGGACCCTCCTAGCGACCGAAAGGCCGTTGAGTGCAAATGGATCTTCAAGAAGAAAACGGACGCGGATGGTAATGTTACCGTCTATAAAGCACGGCTTGTTGCGAAAGGTTTTCGACAAGTTCAAGGTGTTGACTACGATGAGACTTTCTCTCCCGTAGCGATGTTTAAGTCCATTCGGATTTTATTAGCAATTGCTGCGTTTCATGATTATGAAATATGGCAGATGGATGTCAAGACTGCGTTCCTCAATGGCAACATTGATGAAGAGTTGTATATGATGCAACCCAAAGGTTTTGTCGATCCTAAGGATGCTGATAAAGTATGCAAACTTCAGCGTTCCATTTATGGACTGAAGCAAGCATCTCGGAGTTGGAACCTTCGTTTTGATCAAGTGATCAAGAGCTTTGGATTTGTTCCAAATTGCTACGAAGCTTGCATCTACAAGAAAGTGAGTGGGAGCTCGGTGACGTTTCTGGTACTATATGTGGATGACATATTGATTATTGGAAATGACATCAACATGCTTAACGATGTGAAGAGTTATTTGAACAAGTGTTTTTCAATGAAAGACCTAGGTGAAGCTGCTTATATATTGGGCATCAAAATCTATAGAGATAGACAAAGACGCCTGATAGCTTTAAGCCAGAGTACATACCTAGACAAAGTTCTGAAAAGGTTCAGAATGGATAAGGCATTGAAAGGTTCAGTGCCTATGTTGTCAGGTAAGATATTGAGCAAGGCTCAGTGTCCAGCTACAGTAAATGATAGGGAAGCTATGAGCAAAGTGCCTTATGCCTCGGCCATAGGTTCCATCATGTATGCCATGCTGTGTACTAGACCGGATGTGTCCAATGCTCTTAGTTTGACGAGCAGATATCAAAGTGATCCAGGAGTGGAACACTGGACAGCCGTGAAGAACATCCTAAGGTACCTAAATAGGACTAAAGAAATGTTCTTAGTCTATGGGGGTGATGAATAGCTCGTCGTAAAAGGTTACGCCGATGCTAGTTTCGACACCGACAAGGATGATTGTAAATCTCAGACAGGATACGTGTATATTTTGAATGGAGGAGCTGTGAGCTGGAGAAGCTGCAAGCAAAGCGTGATCACGGGATCTACAGTAGAAGCGGAATACATGGCTGCTGCAGAACCGTCAAGTGAAGGAGTTTGGATCAGAAACTTCGTCAGTGAGCTTGGTGTGGTTCCAAGTGCATTGGACCCACTGGAGATATTGTGTGACAACACTGGCGCCATAGCACTCGCTAAGGAACCAAGATATCATCCAAAGACCAAGCATATCAACCGCAAGTTTCATATAATCCGAGATTATATAGCAGATGGAGATCTGAAGATTAGCAAAGTACATACAGATCTGAATGTTGCAGATCCATTGACTAAACCTCTTCCACGTGTAAAACATGATCAGCACCTCAGTGCCATGGGTGTGAGATTGTTGCCAAATGTAAACTAGATTATTGACTCTAGTGCAAGTGGGAGACTGTTGGAATTATGCCCTAGAGGCAATAATAAATATGTTATTATTATAATTCTTGTTCATGATAAAGTTTATATTCCATGCTAGAATTGTATTAAGCGGAAACATTAATACTTGTGTGGTTTGTGAACAACACCGTGTCCCTAGTACGCCTCTATGGACTAGCTCATTGATCAATGATGGTTAAGGTTTCCTAACCATAGACATGAGTTGTCAATTGATAATGAGATCATATCATTGGAGAATGATATGGTGGATAGACCCAAACTAAGCGAAGCAATTAGATCGTGTTATTGTGTTCATCTTTGCGAAGCTTTTCCTATGTCAAATATTGTATTCCTTAGACCATGAGATAATACAACTCCCTGGTATCGGAAGAAAGCTTTGAGGTCATCAAACGTCATCCTATGAGAGGGTGATCATAAAGGTGTCTCTCAGGTAATCGGAAAGTATCTGTTGGGTTGTATGTATCGAGATGGGATTTGTCCCTCCCAAGTCGGAGAGATATACTTCGGGCCCACTCGGTAATCGATATCAACACCGCTTGCAAGCATGTGGTTAAGGAGTTAATCACAAAGTGATATCGGATTACGGAACGAGTAAAGTACTTGCTGTGAATGAGATTGAACTAGGTATGACGATACCGACGATCGGATCTCGAGCAAGTAAAATATCGCGAGACGAAGGGAATATATATATGGGATTAACTGAATCCTGGCATCGTGGTTCATCCGATATGATCATCGATGAATGTGTGGGAGTCAATATGGGTGCCCATACCCCGCTGTTGATTATTGATAGAAGATCATGTCTGCATATTCTCGAACCCGCAGGGTCACACACTTAACGTGTCTCGACGCTAGGATAGATTGGATACTTGGTTTATGAATTTTTGTTCGGAGTCTCGGATGGGATCCGGGACATCACGAGAGGTTCCGGAATGGTCCGGAGAATAAGATTCATATAAGGCAGTGCAGTTTTTGGAGTTCGGAATTGTTCCGGATTAATCGGTATTGTACCGGAAGCTTCTAGAACCTTCCGGAAGGGGGCCAACGTGGTACCACCTTCCGGGAGGGGGCATGGGCCTATGAGGGAGTGTCCTGGCCGCATTGGGCCAGGGGCACAAGGCCCCATAGGGCCCAGCCGATCCTAGATAAGTTTAAACTCGTTTAAACTAGAGATAGGGTTTCTAGATAAGGGAAAGTTTAAATCGTTTAAACTAGAGATAGACTTGGAGGATGGGCAAGGGCTGGCCGCACCCCCCCCCTCTATATATAGAGGGCTGGTGCGCCCCCTCCCAACACACACATCTCCCTCCAAGCCCTAGTAGCCCTGCTGCCTTCCTCTCTCCCTCCCGACTGTTTGTAGGCGAAGCCCTGCGGCAGAAATTCTCCACCATATACACCACGCCGTCGTGTTGTAGATCCAATCCATCTCTCCACCATACTTGCTGGTCCAAGGAAGGAGGAGACGTCGAGGTGCTGCACGTGTGCATCTCACGGAGGCACCGCCACTTGTGGTGCTAGATCGGATCGGATCGCGAGGAGGAGAAGCGAGTACGACTACATCACCCACGTTCCGACGAACGTTCCCTTGTGCGAATCTTCAAGGGTATGAAGATCTAATCCAATCTCTCTCGTTGTTTGCATCTCCTAGATTATATCTTGGCTTTCCTTCTGTTCGCTTCCGTAGAAAATTTTGATTTACTATGCTGCGAAACCCTTCAGCCAGGTGTTTCTTCCACCGGATCTATGGTTGGACCCCACCTAAGTTGTCGATTCGTAGCTATGGAAGCGGTGGTTCGAGGCCGAGCATGACGCTTGGTGGTAGTTCATCGAGGCCCACCTAGAGGGTCTCGACAACAACAACAAGGACTATGAGGCGTTCAAATCGGCTTTGAAGACCCCCTATCAGAAGAGGAGCCGCATGTGGAGTAGCCGGCCCCACCCCATAGCGTGGGAGGCCGGACTTGTCACAGTACCACGAAGCCGCTCTCACTGCTGCTGCCCGACATCTGCTACATCAAGGACGAGTCTACCCGGGACCCGCCGAAGGACTACCCACTAGAGGACCGCGAGATGACGGAGGAGGAAAACTCCTTACCGCCATCTATAGCTGGGTATTTTTTGAGCCCGGCCTAGGTATGGAAAAGCATAAGGGCAAATCTCAGGAACAAGCCCGACTTGACCGTCAGGCCGAAAAATCAGGTCTAGGCCTGGCCCGGACCTGTAGAAAATCAGCGAGCCCTCAAGTTGGGCCTTCTCTAATTTTGTCATTCTCCAGGGTTGAGCTCGTCCCGTGTTGCACATCGAGCAACAGTTCCCAGACCCAAGCCCGACCCATGGACCAAAAATCCCAGCCCGTCGGGCTTTTTTCGGGCCGAGCCGGGTTTCCCGTGCCTAGGTATGCCGCCGTCGCAATTTCACGGTACGAGGAGGAGGATGCCAAGTGGAACAGTCTTGACGAGGCTATCGAGCAGTCCGCGATGCAGATAGCTGCAAGACCGATGACCCCTCCTGCTGCGCCATTGCCGCCTCCAGTGTCACCCGAAGGAGTCTGGCTACCGCCACAGGTCTTCATCATCATTGACGAGGACTAGGATGTTCGCCACCACCGCCACAACCGCTAGCATATGCTACTAGAGTAGGGTGTTACCTTAATGTTTTTCTTGTTAGTTGAACAATATCTTATTTATATAAGTAAATTATGTTTGTATTTTCGTTTATTCTTTATTTTGTGTCCACTTTTTTTTCCCTGCCGGGCGCCGTTGGGTGCGGTGGTCACCCCAAACCGTTGGGTGCAGGGCGCCGTTGGAGTGGCCCTAAGCGAATCAGCATAATTTGGAAGGTTCGGTATTGATGAAACTATATGGCTATATCTATCTATATCTATTCTATATATCTATCTACTAATTTAGGTTGTGGTACGTTCGTCGCTCTCCAATTTTTCCGTCTGCCGGTTTTGGACGGTTTTGTCCCTGACTGTTTGGGATATTTCCATGGTCTTCCACCGCTGAGTGAGTGCCCAACCGAGGACACGGAGCTTCCCAAGTACCCATCGGGCGACCGACACTCGAGCCATCTGTCCTCTCGCTCCCTCTCCCGACCCACATCTGTCTTGCGTCGGGAGCAACCGGACGCGCGCACTGCAGAGATGAAGAAGGACGGCCGGAGATGGGGTCACCGGGGGCAGAGATCAAGGAGGAGGAGCTCTCGGAGGGCGTCGGAACCCGAAGTGGAAAACACCCGTTCGGTGACCCGAGCATGTCCATGCATCGCCCCTACAAGCTTCCTCTTGAACGCACCGCCCTGACCCTTCCTTTACCATTAGCCGCGGCCTCCCGTTCTTCTGTTCGCGCCGGCGAGGTCCTCCCTGCCTTGCCTCGAAGATCCTCAAACTCCTGCACGCCGCCGCGCTACCCCAACCTCCTCTCACCATCACGTCGCCGAACCCCATCCCATTTCCCAGGCAGAAGAAACTGGACGGAGTTGGGGATGGAGAAAGAAGACCACGTCAGAGCATGGGATTGGAGGGCGACGACATGTATGGTCCTCCAGGTGGAAGAAATTCCCGCTTTCCCAAGTTTGGGCCCAGAACCGCTGCGAAAAGAGGCGGAGCCGGCTGAGCACAACTTGGGATCGAGCAGCAAGGCTATGTTGTCCGGCGGCGCACGCGAGGATCTGCACGAGCTCCACCCCGTCCTCGCGCCTGCAAGAAGAGAAGAGGAGGAGGCGATGATTCAGTTCTCCCCTCAAGATCCTGGACGGAAAGGAGGCCGATTTGCTCTTCATTAGGCATGTCTGTACTAATTCGTTTTGATTTTTTGGATTAATCCCTTCCATGAACATGCCACCTGGTCCACGAGATGGTCCACGATTCTTTCCTTCTTAATGATTCATCTCACTGCTACCTCATCTAAGCGGCCACTCAGCGTGCAGGTGAGGCTCAACTTTGCCTCCTTTCTTCCGCACTCTGGTATGCTTTTAAAAGAAATTATGTTAAGAATTTCTTCTCTGTTTCCACATCCGTAGAGAAATTGGGCTACCATTTATGTATATGTGAAATTTGGTGCATAACAAAGCAATGTCAAATTTTCAAATTCCGTTGGCAACTGAGTTGGATTGTGCTTTAGACTTGTATGAAGTCTGTGAGAAAAAGGAGATAGTAACCTGATTTAGACCACATTGACAGTTACCATGAAGTCAACAAAATTCTGAAGAAGTGTCAAGAACTGAACACTGTAAAACTCACAATTATGGGCAGCTTTAAACGGATCCCAAGATCAGTATCATAATGCCGTGTGCAAGATATAGTTACTATCAGTACATCTACATATTTATCTGAATTTTGTTGGTTTTGCATCTGAGTTAACATCAGTCGTTACTTCTCGGTTCTACACAGATACTACATATTGACAGTACATACACAAATAAAAATTGACTCTACATGTCGGCCTAGACAGCAGCTTCATGCTTGTCCTGACCATTATTCAAACTTTAGCTTTTGTTGAATAGGTCATTATTACTGCTGGTGTATGTTCCAGTTTACCACTGATATTAAGTTGACACGATTAGTGTGTCTCCGTGCTTCGTGCAGCTTATCCCATTGGCTGAAAGATGAACCTGTCATAGAGTAGTGTAACCATCTATTAAAATTAATTATTTATTAAGGAGAAGGAAACATATGGCCGAAGCCCACAATAAAAGGATTACATTGCAGAAAACGAACTCATGAAGGAGTCACAAATAGTGCTAAGGGATGAGTTGTTCCATACACTTTGAAACAACTCGAATACACGCCATTCCTTCGTCTTTGATTTTGCTGAAGACCACCGACGGCATAGAGGGTCATTATTGAAGAGGTGGGCATTCCTATCTTTCGTGGTTCAGTCATTTTGCTTCGATCCTGCACACCAAAAGACGTATACATGCATGTGTTTCAGAAAAAGCTAAAATATCTTATATTTTAAACGGATGGAGTAACATTGTTTCACATTTATTTTCGCAGCAACGCGCGGGTCGGATGCTATAATTTTCGTTCCGGTAGGTTCGTCGTCCCAGGTTTTTCTGTCCGACTTCTTTTGACTGGTTTGCCCCTAACTTTTTTAGCTTATTACAATCCTGCCACCGCCAAGTGGAAATAAGGTCGGGTGAACCGCGTGCTCGTGTATGAAGCAGGGGTCGAGGCGGCGCGGCTCCTCTGCAGAACGAAGGTTGGGGAAGAGCACGCTGGCAGTGGTGCGATGTGCTAATGGAGGGGAGGTCACAGGGAGGCGACAAGATCCGCTGGAGAAGAGGCACGGGTAGAATGGGGATCGTGGCAGCCCCAAACATCCCCGCCTCGAGATCTAGGTGGCTGATCTTCGTCCACGAGCTCCACCTCCTCTGGAAGGTAGAATGGGGCTGCGGCACAGTGCGACACAAGCGAACTGGATGCCGTCGGCAGGGAGGACGGGGCCGGCGACACCCCCAACTACCTGCACCATCCCTCCCTTTTATATCACCGCCAATAGTGCCTCCTCTCTCCCGAAGCTCCGGCATAGTCCTCGCGTAGTCAACCCGCTGTGCTGGACCAAGCACAACACCTCGCCGCGTTGCTCGCCAATCGCCTCATGACCGAGCAAGGAGGTGGAGACACTGCGACCGCGTTTGTCGCCAAGCCCAGTCGTGATCCTGCGAAACAGCACATCAATGTTCTTTTTCTCTCTGTACTGCTTGATTGATATTTCCTACTCATCTCCAGCTTCGCGTTCTATTGTTGTCTGATGCCCACTTCTTGTTTGTGTAAATGCCTTGAGGAGAAGTGATGTTGGATTATGAAGAAACAGAGCGATTTCAGAGAGACATGAGTTGCCATTTTGATGCTGAGATTAGTTTCTGAGATATACTAATGTAAGAGCACCTCCAGTTCGGCGTTCCCATGCCGAAAACCGGCGCTAAAAAGCGTCGGGCAGATGTAACTTTCGGCTTGGGAATGACCAGTTTTCCATTCGCGTTTCCAGGCTGAGTTTTCGGATTTGGCCAAATTTCAATCAAACTCAGCAAAATTTAACGAATATAGGCGATTTTATTAATATTAGGCGAGTTCATACATATTACATCAAATTCGGGCGAACACATGAATTTTAACTTCATTAGGCTAAAAAAACTAAAAAAACTTAGAAATACTACTGGAACTAGCCGATGCCAATGCCGATGTCGACGCCGCCAGACGCCGCTCACATGCCGAAGTTACGGTAAAACACAGTGTAGTCGAGGTCCATCTTGCCGTCATCGTCGTCGTCGCTCAGCGGCTGCGGGGGCGCGAGCTGCCCTGGCCGGTGTCGCCGCACCGCCACAGCTGGGATGAGGGGTCGGCGTCATCATCGTCGTCGAGGACGATGAGCGGCGCGCTATGGTAGGCGCGCTGGCGGCGAGACCTACCGGCGCCCGCGCACTACGCCTCCTCCTGGTGGCGCCTAATTCAGTTGGCCTCCGCGTGCTCCCAGTCGGACTGGAACTGGGCGAGGGTGTACGGATCCAGCATCGGCGGCATGTCCTGGAGAGAGCGCTCCATCGTCATCCTGATGGCGAAGGAGTCCTCGTCGACAGAGACCGCCCGTTCCGTCAGCTCCTGCTTCGGCTGGCACAGGCGAAGACGGCCGGTCGACGACGATGGCGCGCAGGGTTCATTGATGATGATGCCTTGCGACCTCGTCCTCGGCGGGGAGCGCATCGACGACGAGGCCTCCCGCTTCACGGGCGATAGTAGATTTACCAAATCTCAACTTTGTCAATGATTCATTGGGTACAGAAAATGCAGGATGTGAGGATGCAATAGGAGGCAAAGGCATCCAGTGTCGTGCATCACTTGAGAAGAAGAGCGCTCCCGGAGGATGTGGAACAGAGCTATAGTTTGTCACTAATTTTATATCAAGAATGATCCTGCAATCTCGCACTTCTAACTAGATTATGTCACAAATTATTATAATTTTGAAATGGATTTATATATTTTTATGCCGTAGCAACGCACGGGCATTTAGCTAGTATATCTACTAATTTAAGTTGTGTTACGTTCGTCACCCAACCCAAATTTCCGTCTGCCATGATTTGACGGTTTTGCCCCTACTTCTTCCATGTATTTACCCACCACTGCCACCGCCAAGTGGAATCCTGTTTGGAAAAAAAAAATCCCGGAGAGGGTCCGACCTCCCACGCCGTGCTGTTCCACCTCCATCCCCAGATCGATCGCTGCTCCGCCACGGAGGCCGCGGGTGAGCGTACGAGGATGGCGGAGAGGAGGTTGCCGGGGACGGAGGCCGTGGGTGAGCGTGCGAGGACGGCGGGGAGGAGGTTTTCGAGGACGGAGGCCGCGGGTGAGCGTGCAGGACTGCGGGGAGGAGGTTGCCGGGGACGGAGGCCGCGGGTGATCGTCCGAGGACGGTGGGGAGGAGGTTGCCGAGGATGAAGGCCGCGGGTGAGCATCCGAGGGTGGCGGGGAGGAGGTTGCCGGGGACGGAGGCCGCGGGTGAGCGTCCGAGGGCGGCGGGGAGGAGGTTGCTGGGGACGGCGGCGTTCATGGTGGCGAGAGAGAGAGGAGAAGAAGAGCAGCCGGCGCTCGCGGAACCAGCAGAGCGAGGAGGAGAGCCGGTCGGCCCTGGCTGCGGTCGGCGCACCCACAAGGAGGCTCGGGAAGGGGAGAGATCGAGCGGCTCCTTGCGGCGGTGCAGAGAGGGGGCGCCGGGTGAGCTTTCAACGGCGGCCACAAGCGAGCTCGCAGAGGCGGAAATGCGCGTCCCTACCGACGAGCGGAGAGGAAGGAGGCGGCCAAGTCGGGGCGGCTGATCCCACCTCATAGATCCTTCGCCCCAAGACACCCTGCAATGCTCCTCCCCATCCTCACCACTCCCACATCCTCGCCAGAGGACGGCCGATTGGTTACTCCCAAGTCTGGTGTGCTGGAGATTTGCGGGACCATAGATCCATCTCAGTCTCCGTCTCGCGGTGGTGTGAGTTCACTGCCAGCCGGCGAAGCTGACATATTCACAGGGGAGACAGGGCAGACACCCTGAAGTGGAGATGACGGAGGATCCGGAGAAGGGGAACCTCATCTTCATCAATATGGAGGAATTCCTGATATACCTAGGGTCCCTCGCCGCTTATCTGTTTCTCCTGGCTGGCAATCCCTCCTCGATTCCTCTCACTCGAAGAAAAATCCCCTTCTCGGTGTTGTCCGTGTATAAGGTAGAGCTCCTGATTTTGTCCATCCTAAGAATTCGAATTCTGGTGTCCCGATTTTGTCCATCCCGAGAATTCGAATTCTGGTGTTCTCCTTGCTAATTGCTTTGCCATGCGGCCGATTAAAAAGAGGAAACAAGTAAAATCCGCAAAAAAAGAGAAGGGGGAAGCTTCCCTTGACTTGCGGCAGCAATGGAGGGCCTCGTAGGGAGGAAGATGTGGCGGAACGTCCAGGTCCGGCGGACGACCATGGGCTTAGCGGCTCCGACGTCCAAGTCGCAAACGGGTGCGGGCTGAGCAACCAAGTGCGTCAGACGGCTCGGGCGCGCCGGCTCGGGCGTCCAAGTCGAGGCCAGGTGCAGCGGCTCCGGTAGCCAGGTCACGGACGGGCATGAGAGGAGGCGGAGCAGTGAGGTGCGTCGTGCGCGGCGGCTTTGGAGGCCAAGTCGCAGACGGGCAGAAAGAGAAGAAACCACCGCGTAGTCTCACAATTGAGAAAATTAGACGAGGGCAGAGTGGTATTTTTAGGATGCAATTAGAATAACATCTGTGATTCGCCATGGGGGCTTCCTCTGAGCTCGGCCGCTTCGAGAGCTCGCGGATTTCTGTGGTGGTGGCATCTGGGACTGGGAGTGCCATTCGATGGCGTGGACGTCCCAGTGTCATTGCTCGCTCCCCCATTCCACCAGGCCCAGCACGGCTTCTTCGGTCCTGTGCGGGGGCGTCTTCCGCTCAGCAGCAGCGACCTGCATCTCCTTGGCCAAACTCACCGCTCCTTCGTTTGCTGCCCCCGGTTTGGGGAGGTTGTGTTCTTAATGAGGATCGAGCGAGAAGTTGCAGGGACGTGACCTGCACACTCTCATTCTTTTATCATATCTGCTCCTATCAGAGAGTTTTTTATAAAACATGTGGATAATAATTTTGGTCCAGTTAACACTACTAAATAAGATGCTTAAAGGTAAAATTGAGCCATTTTTAAAATGGCTCACTCACACTTCGATATTTATATAAAGAATTAATCTAATCTGGTATGCATGTTCGCTTGGTTCATCATAATTGTACGCAGGAGTACTTTCTTTTCTATCAGTATTATGTGACAGATTTTGTTTTATATAAAGAATTAATTCAATCTGGAAGCATTATTCTAACATATATTTTTTCTATGGATTACATGAGCATTAGAACTTTAGAGAGAAAACATTAGCTGATTAATTATGTGAAATATTTACATCTTTAATAGGGGTAGCCTTTGTTGCTTATTGGATTTTACATCACTTTGCACCATTTCATCCTTGTGCATATATGTGTTGACTCGCTATTACCTTTCGATAAGTCTATAGCAAACAAGCTATGAATGATCTATGGTAACTAATCTTACATCTTCAAAACACAAAATCAAGATATCAATTATATGAAAAAAATGTATGGTTTGGTCTCAAACACAATCCTTCGTATTTATTGACCCGTAGCAACGCACGGGCATTTAGCTAGTACCAGGTTAAATAAATATGGTGAGCCTACCAAATGCATAATGAGAAAGGATAAATGCAAAAGAAGAAGACGAAATACGCAGCAGTATATGCGAAGGTTTGAAGTGATCCATGCGCTGTTGAACTGAGGGAGTACTGTAGCCGTAACCTGCCGTCATTTACTGCGGGCAGCGTGGGCGAGCCAGTACAGAGGCATGACAAGGATCGACGACCATGATGCGTCCCCGGGCCCGTCATGCTTTCGGTCCGCGCGCGGAGGACCCATGCATGCGCTGGTCTTTCAAAATCCCGTGAAAACCTGAGAATTCAACGAAGATAACGCCGTAAAATACATACCAGAGCCGAAAGGAAACAACGGGAGCGGCCAACAAGCTGACCCGATGGATCGAGGATGCGAGCCGGGCTGGGATGGTTGGCCGGTGAGAAAATTTAAGGTGGCTCGGCTAGCTGTTCATCTGCGGCTCTGCTACCAGTTACTGCCTAGCTACCGCTCGCCCCTCTCATTTCCTCCTCCTCATCCCCAGCTTTCCTTTCCCGATCGAGCGGGGGCGCACCAGTGCACCTCTCCGCTTGGTATCAATGGATGGTACGCTCCCCTCTCACCCCACCCGCACCCGCAGGCGCAGGCGCGAGTTAACTCCCGGTTTACGGATAGTCGGTAGCGAGCGCGTGACTCGATCGATCCTGCCCGTGACATAAAGTCGTCGTCGTTTTGATGTAGCACTGCGCCGGAATCAAGAGATTCAGTACTACAAAATCTCACAGGATCCACAACTGTACTGTGATCAGAACCACGAGGTTGTTCACTTAATTATTTTTCCTTTTTACAGTTGATGTGTAATTGTGTAAGTATTATTACTGGGGTCAGAAAAGTTTAACGGGATCACAAGTATTGCTTAACTATTAGTTGAGTGAGTGAGTCACATATAGTACTACAGTACTAGCAAACATATCAACTAATTAGGCACCGGCTCTAATAAAGGGAAAGCCAACAAAATGCACCAGGAGGAATCTAAGCTCTGCGCGAGGAACAGTTTGTGCCCATTTTTCTATAGGCAACGACTCACCAAATTCTCAAGCTTCATTCAAACATGGGAGGTTTTGGTAGAAGGTGTGATAATGGGTAGTGTCCTCTCCCTCAGGCTCAGGGCATGCTGCCCCATGCCCATAATGACATGTCACCGACTGCCATCTTTCCACATAACTAGAATGGTTGTATATCGCTCGATCGACCGAGTGATATGAATGAACAGTAAGATCAGTACCAACTTATGTCTTTTTACTCCTCAAATGCACAAAGTCAAATCTTGCACAATCAACAGCAATAATGATTTAGATTGAGTCATTTTTTTTTGCCTTGCGGTCCACGTCACACCGGATCCACAATCGTCAACATAGATGACTAAACTATTTGATCCGTTGATTGTGATATAGCCCCTGATTATAAAATCTCAGATTTAAAGTAGTAGAATATAATAAGAAAAAATATATTTAAGTAGCATTCTCGGTGGTGGATTTAGATTTGCCGGCATCATCATAATGTAATTTTTTTAATATAATGTATTTATTTGGCAACCAAATGTCAGAAAATCAAGACCAATTTGATAACTTTGCTTAAACATTTATAAATGTAATTAGTTAAATATTATTCTTTATATTTTACTAACACTTATACTCCCTCCATTCCTTTTTATAACGTGTATTAGTTTTTTTTCAAAAAAAATTCAAACTTCATTATCTTTGACCAAATTTAGAAAAAATTATCAACATCTTAAATACTAAAAAAGTAAAATATAATTCATAAATCTAATAATACTAGTTCTATATTGTGAGATGCTGGTAATTTTTACAAGACACTAGGTCAAATATCGTATAGCTCTCCTCTCCAATCCCTTATCCATCTGCTACAGTCCTGGGGAGCTCTCGCGCAGCTCCAGCCCAAACCGAAGCCACTCTCGCCAGCTGCGCCGGTGAGGGTTGGCGGAGGGGAGGTGCTGGTCGTAGTTGTAGGTTCTCTAGATGTAGGAGTAGTTCCCTAGTGGAGTTTTGGAGCAGGTCTCGGGATTCCTGCTACCGGATCCTCGGTGTAGGGCTCCTTCTCAGGCTGTTGTTGCTCCTTTGATGGGAGTGCATCGGCGAGAGGAGGGCCAAGGTCTCTGCAAATAAAGGTGCCATCGACCTTCTGGTGGGGCTGATGTGCTGCGGCGCGATTCCCCTTCCGCCCGACTGTGGAAGCGAGGGGGGAGCAGTGGCACATGGGGTGGTGCGGAGTTCTTCCTGGCCAACCGTGGCGGCGAGGTGGAAGAGCAACGTGATGTGCCTTCCTTGGCTTCGATTGGATGGTGGTCTTTGTCCTGCCTACTGATTCTTGAGGTGAGGGATCGTCATGTCCCTCTTCCCCTTCCTTGTGGTCGTGGTGATATACAGGAAGTGGGGAGAGGGCATGGGATCTTTCGGTCTGGAACTTGGCAGGCTTGTGGTGGGCGTGCATCGTAAAGCACGCGGGAAGCTACGGTCTTCGTCGGAGCTTCCAAGCGCCCACAACTTCATGCGGTCGCTATCCTGCGCCGTAGAGGCCACTCCGAGCTGAGCTTGGATGAGCACCTGCACGTTTTCTTCCTCCAGGCTATAGAGCCACATTGGAGGATCTTCCGCGACCTGAAGCTGGGACACTCCGTCGACGCTACACCAAGTGGCTTGTTCCCCGGTGGAGTTGCTAATGCCCGGTGATGGAGGTTGACCAGATGCGACGGAGCAGACCAAGGGCCCGATTGCGTTTCTTCGTTTTGTCCTAGGGTCTGTCTTGCAAACATTGAGGACTTATCTTTATTTTTCCCTTTGATGAGGGGCCTCTTTGTACCCTCCCTATTATTAATGCAGCTTCCACACCTTTCGAGGCCTTTATCGTTCAAAAAAAAACACCAGGTCAAATAAATTAAGGAAGTTTGACTTCTAAAAGAACAAAGACACGTTCTAAGGAACAAAGGAAGTATATAATATAACATCATCATATTGTTACAAAATATACATTATAGCACAATAACATAGTAAATCTATCCAATCAAGCGAGGGCCACTCTACTTGTACAAGGTTAGAGCATCTCCACTCGCCCCCCATACATCGTCTGGTGCTTGGCCTTAAGGGGGGAGTCTGGCGCTTGGCCTTATGGGGGAGAGGGGGGGCGTCGGCACAACTACATCCTATTCGGTGGCACTAGATGCTAGCCCCCCACAACGTCGCCCATACGGATTTGACAAATTTAAACAGAAATATCACTGGATCATATAGGTTTTGGCGTCTCAAACACATCATTGTCTCGACGATCAAGTTGTCGCAAACCGCTTCCGCGCTCCTTCTCGGCCATCACCTTCTTCTTCGGGCACGGTGCGCCAACCGCCGAATGAAGAGATTGATACTTCTTCAGCGGCATGGCAAACAGTCTCACATGGTAGGGTAAAATGGCAGGAGTGGGCGGCTAGGAGAGGGGGGGGGAGGGGTGATGCGGGGGAGAAACGAAGGGAAATATATTGTTTGGAGGGAATTTTGGGAATGTCCTACCGACAGGGCTGATCTGCCCACTTTTTGAGCTCCATCTGATGCCTCCCCTAGCCTCCTACGGGTTGGATTTGGCCTAGGGGCGATGGATGAAATGTTGGGCCGCGCTGGCGGCAAATATCAAATGGGAGGGGGGCTAAGAGAGTTTTTTGTGGCATCGACACCCCCATAGCCCGCTTCGGGGGCGTTTGGGGGGGAGGGGGCGAGGGGGGCGAATGGAGATGCTGTTACAAGCTAAAAAAAAGAAGATACATATCTGATTTGCATGGAAAATGGAACCTCAAGTTTTTCCTTTATATTCTGAGAAGTATAAAGGAAATATTTGGTCTTCATTTGAGGGCAGACATGATCTCAGCAAGCAACAACAAACGGGAGCTCCAAAATAAATGATACAAAGATTCTTCCTCTTGACAATTCAGGGTTGAGCTCAACCTAACAAAATTAAAATTCTGTGAACAAGATTGTCGGCAAAGATTATAATGCACACATGCACGCCTGCAAGCTAAAATGTCTGAATCTATCCATTGATTCCAACCTTTCTTTGTCAAACTACTACTAAGTGCTGTTAGTTGTTAGCGAGCAAGGGGGTTTATCAGAAATACTAGCGGGGTGAGGCAGCGAACTGTCGTAGTCGTTCGAGGTATGAGGATCCGACCAACGCAAATGCATATACTCTTCTTATATTAAAATATAGATACTCCTACTTAACTGGAATAAAAGAAACTGTCAAAGCTAGCTATTCAATCAATCAACACGCTGCTACTACCTCCATTCCACAATGCAAGCTTTTTTAGCATTCTGTTTTTGTTTTCTAAAATGGCTTATATTATGGAACAGAGGAAGTAGTTAATTGAGTTTTCGCAACTAGTACTAGCTGGCTTTGATGGAGACCGTTCAAGCGCCGTCTTGCGTTACTAAGTCAGAAACGTTTTGATGCGGAAGATACTCCATGCATGCGGTCTACAAAACTCTCATTCCCCCTGTTTCAGTTATCTCATCCCTCCGATCATTAAGCTAGCCAGCAATTACTCCGAATGTTAATCTTTCTGTTTTTTTAGCTGGAATGTTAATCTTTCTTTAGCTTAAGTTATACTGTAGTATGAAGAGAGCAATGCTACCTCATTTTCTTTCGGGTGTCTCTAGATCGTGCTCGTCACACTAACATGAGTATATCTCAGTCATGACAACAGCTAGCTCAGATTCACTGGATTTTGAACGCCCATGATCCAAGCTAGCTGCACTAGCTCCCAACCACAACCAGATCTGCAAACCGTTTTCCCCATCTCTTCCTTCTCTCCCATTGATGCACCACTGGTCTGTAAGAGCAAAAATATTAATGGAGATCACAGGATGGCAGTAAACAGCAGCAGGTACCCCCTCCTTTAATCGTCTCCTTTACGCCCCTCACCTACCATCGCTCAGGCCGATGAGCTGCCCCGTCTTCAATGTCTCCGCCTCCCCCGCTATAAAACCTCTCGCCACCTTTGTTCCTCCTCCCATCTCCCACAGCAGCAAGCAAGCAAGCAGCCACTTCACACACTAGCCAGGAGCAAGAGCACTAGTTCAGGAGCGAGGCAGCTAGCGATGGAGATGTCTACCAAGATGGTGGCGGTGCTCGTCCTGGCGGTGCTGGCCGCGGCGACCACCGCACAGGCGAGGAACATCAAGACGACGGAGGCGGCAGCGGCCAGCAAGGACGCGGTCCTGCAGCCGACCACCTTCCCGCCTTTCGACCGCTTCGGCAGCGCGTCACCGGCGCTCGGCGGCTTCCCCGGCACCAGCGGCATGCCCGGGTTCAGCCTCCCCGGCAGCAGCGGCGCCACCCCGGGCCTCGGCGGCATCGGCAGCATGCCCTTCCTCGGCGGCTCCTCCCCTGGCCTCGGCGGCTCACCGGGTCTCGGAGGCTTCGGCCGCATGCCGGGCTCCCCCGCCGCCGCCTCCGTCGAGGAGCACGCCCAGAAGCCCTGAACAGCTCTGCCCGCCCGGCGGTAGATCTGCTAGTGTTTGGCACGGTGCATGGCGGTAATGCTAGCGATACGTAGTGTGCACCGTGCATGGTTGGTTGGTTGGTTGGTTCTGTGGGCGCTATACGCCGCGCGTACGTCTGTTGGAGGACTCGATTTGTTTGTCATGTTTGTTGTTTCATTTGGTTAGGTCTACTATCTGTCGATCGGTCCTACGTGTTGAACTTCTTAATTTGGTTGTAGTGGTGCTGTTCTTGAGGCATGAATAATGCTATATGTACGTGTCGCTTGATTGTGTTATGGTAATGATTAATGAATGGACTATTATTGTAGTGTACCTTAATTTGTTGGTTTATTTTCTCGTATCGCGTTCAGTTTCTTCAGTAAATATCCACATTGATACGCTCACTATTGGGTCGATTGGCTTGGCTGAATGGGGACTTGCTGATCTAGCTAGACAAGTTCCTCTCAAGTCCCTTCACCATGTGAGATTTTGCTACTAATAGCTGAAGTACATCCACATTTCAACTACGCAGATCTTGAACGACACTACAAAAAATCTTTCAACGACATGGATTGGAAGCTAGCCAAACGCATAAAGACACAGACAAAAATCTTGAGGACGCATCACTAATCTCCAAAGTAAAACGAAGGAGGAACAAAATCCCAAATCAGAATCAAAACAAAGAAAAGAAAAGGAGCGCTAGCTTTGAAGTTACCACATGCTATTGCACAGGCAAGTACTGTTGGCGAAGTAAATCGACTACCGTAGGTCGGTGAAGTACACTGTTCTCGCATTTACGTACGTCTCATGCATGGCTGTAGGTACACTGCATTATGTCTACCACATTACCCATATAGTAGTACTCCCTCGATCCCAAGACTGACCTATATATTTTTAAAAGTCAAACTATATATAAAGTTTGACCAAGTTTGTAGAGAAATATATTAATATTTATAATATAAAATACATACCATTTAATACATCATGAAATATATATCCACATGATATCTATATAATATCATAGCTATTGATAGTTTTTTCTTAAAGTTTGGTCAAACTTTTCGTAACTTGACTTTTCAAAAAAACACCACATTACGCGTATACAAAGTAAACACTACTCCCTACTTCCATATATATAATGAAAATCTGTTTTAGTCCATACTTAGAAAAAATAGGTAGTAGCGGCGGAGTAAATGAGTCGCTGAACTTGCCTAACCGGCCAAGCAACTTGCGAATCGTGTGCACCCGAGGTCACAAAACGGTCTGATAGCCGGTTTTTGGAAAAAACAGGTCACCCGCGGTGACAAAGGATAATTGTCATGATCCATCCGCAGTCTAAATTCTGAGGAACGAAAGTGAGTTTATTTGTTCAGCAATTGGCTCGGGTCAGCTCCAAAGACAAAGACAAAGGTTTGTGTGTAATGGGAGGATTGGCTCAGACTTTATTCATAAGATGATCGAGAGATCGTACAAAGTGTCTACAAGATGATCTTGGTGGGTTTATAATGAGACCCAGAGAGCGAGAGAGAGATGAAACTATAGTTATATCTGTTTCGATGAAACTATAATGAGACCCGCATCCTTCGATATTGTTGCGAGGGTATTTTTATAGGCCATTTTAGGTCAAGACTCCGAGACTGAGATGAAGACAGACAACCACAGAGGCTCGAGGTGGGAATGGCCTATGGTTGCACGGCCTAGGGTGGGGCTCGTGCCACCTGTGCTCGTTTGGGCCTCGGGCCTCCCCTCTCATGGCTTTTGTGCTCCAGGTGCTTCTCTTCGCGAAAAGTACTTCTCGAATAATCCCAGATCCATTTGACTTTGTTTAGGTCCCTAAAACTTAAAAATACAAAAACAAGATTTACCTATCTTCTAGAGTTATAAACAAAATAAAGGGGATTATTGGTAAATCCCCATAAATCAATGTAAACATGAATATAACATCATATAAGTTGCAAATATGTGAAAACATGTATCAATAAACTATAAAGTACATGTACGCATTTTACATGCATTAGGAACCCAACAAGATTTGATCTATGAGATGCTAGTAACAAGAGTTAGATCAGATAAACATTCCCTCGAAGATTCAAAGCGTTTAACAAGCTTGAAGATCGTGGTTGATGTATATGTACAAGATGTCGGATCAATCCGACAAAGCACCGCATGGGCAGCACATCCGCAGTCTCCACATGTTCGGCTTGATGTCGTCTCCTCCTACTTGATCTCGCAAGCGAGGGAGAAGAGCTCCGCGAGATTCTGATAGCACAACGGTAGTACCTATTCATGGTGGAGAGAGAGGTAGGGTTATGCTGAGCATCTGCGCGGAGGAGGGAAAAAACATTTGGGAGAGAGGGAGGCAGTGGCCAGAGATCTTGGTAGTTGCGCCCCAGCCCCTGTAACACCCTGGACTCTCCGTGCCCGGGCTATCACTCCTGGTAGCTTACTAGGATCTCTAGAATGACCCCACAGACCAACACATGTCTCTTCTGCGCAGTTTGTCCTCACTCGTGCGCACCCGCTGGTTGATGTATAGGTACACGGACTGTCACTCCTGGCAGCTTACTAGGATCTCTAGAATGACCCCACAGTCGTCATCCATCCTTAAATTGCTCCAGGCCAAGCACGCTTAACCTAGATGTTCTTTTTGGATAAGCTTCCGGAAAAGAAGTTGCAACTTGTTGATATGGGTATCCTATCAATCCTATTAAGCCATGCGCTAGGGTGTCACATACACCCACCCTTAGAAGATCGACGCCCTCGTCGATCAACCACAAGCCAGGAATGTCCCCTCTTGGCACATGTCTGTGCGTCTAGTGCTAGCACATGTGCCATGACGTGTCCACTCTGGGCCACACGCGCCATGCTCCACATGTCCCGCCACTGACCCACACACACCCGTGTAACCGCAAGGATCGGCTCTAATACCACTTTGTAACACCCTGGACTCTCCGTGCCCGGGTTGTCACTCCTGGTAGCTTATTAGGATCTCTAGAATGACCCCACAGACCAACACTTGTCTCTTCTACGCACTTTGTCCTCACTCGTGCGCACCCGGTACCCACTTTCCGATCGGTCACCCATCCTCAAATTGCTTCAGGTCAAGCACACTTGACCTGGAGGTTCTTTTTGGATAAGATTCTGGAAAAGAAGTTGCAATGTTGATATGGGTATCCTATCAATCCTATAAGCCATGAACCAGGGTCTCAAAGCCCCCTCTCTTTATATAGGCATGGGGGAGGTGCCTTGTCCCCTCCAAGTAGGTCAAGGGGCGGCGGACAAGGAGGGACATGGAAACTCCCCTTTCCTTCACCCCCTTTAGGCACCCTAGGGCGAGGGTTTGCCCACACTTGGCTGCATGGGCCAAGAGGGATGTGGTGTCCTAGCCCATGTAGGTGAGGATACCCAACCTATCGAGCCCAAGTGGCCTCACCTCACAGGTGGGCCCCATAGATGGACCCCTTCTAGAAGCTTCCCGGTATGATAATGGAAAATTCTCGAACTTTTCTGGAACCCTAACTTAACTTTCCCATATACTTTTCTTTACCTCCAAACCATTCCGGAGATCCTCGTGATATCTAGAATCTCATCCTAGACTCCGAATCAACACTTGATCATACTGAAAGAGATATGCCCTAGAGGCCAATAATAAAGATGTTTTTATTAACATATCTCATTAGTTTGTAATAGTTTTGTATCATTCTATAACTATATTAAGTGGAAACATTTATACATGTGTGATATTTAAACAAACCAGGTCCCTAGTATCCTCTAGACTAGTTCGTTGGGTAGCTGATGATCGAGGTTTCCTGATCATGGACTTTAACACGTTAACTGACAACGAGGTTACTTCATTAGATGAATGATGTGAGGGACAACACCAACCCTAGTATTGCAATGTGATCTAGTCACAAAGTTCAACATTACGATATCGAGCAAAGCATAGTGATTTAGTCCTTCGACCGTGAGATCATATTAACCACTATCTCCTAAGGCTGATTTGATCACATCAAACATCATGTCCATAACCAGGTGACCATAAAGGTGTGTGTCAGGTATTACATAGGAAGTTTTGAGGCCTATGTATCAAAACCGGGATTTTCCCATCCGAGTGACGAATAGATACCCTGCGCCCACTCAGTGAGATTACATCTACAAGTTTGCAAACATGTGACTAGGTCATAGAGATGTAATATCACAGGGACGAGTAAATGTGTTTGTCGGTAACAAAATCATACTAGGTATGTGGATACCAAAGATAAGATCTTGGAAAAACTAGGTATCATAGAGAAAAGAGAATGAGACTCGATGTTTAAGGTTCAAGCGATCAAGTTATTCGTGGAATGCATGGGGGGCCATCATGTGTTTCCAGATACTGTTGTTGGTCATTGATAGAAGAGGTGTCTCGATCATGTCTATGTATTCCCGAGCCGTAGGGTGTTACACTTAAGGGTAGATACGCTTAGGGATTGATTCAAGATCGTAGGAGAAAAGAAAGAGAACTCCAGAATTATTCTGGGGATATACCAAAAGTGTTTTGGGGATATCCGATGATGATCGGAGGGGTACAAAAGGTGTTTCAGAATGATATGTATTAAAAATATGTATCTAATATTAGTTAAATGAATTAATATTAAAAATATTGTTTAAAATGGACTTATGGGGTAGCCCACCTAATTGGGCCTCACCAAAGGAGGCCCAAGAGGGGGTTGCGCCCTAGGGAAGGCCAGAGGGGGGGCGGGATGGTTGTTGCCTCATCCCATCTCCTCCCCTTGATTAGTCCCACCCCGGGACTTTGAGGGAGGTGGTGCCTCCCTTCCACCTATATAAAGAGGGGCAACCCTCTCCCTAAATCCATCACATGAGTTATCCTTTGCCTATTCTCTCTCCCTCTCTCTCCCTTATGTGTGGTTCCCAAATTTGGCACTACATATGACGATAGTGGTTATCTCCACCATACGCACGTTGTCATGCTGCTGGACTCGGTTAGGATCAATCTTCTTCCGCTGCTTTGCTGGTCCGGAGCCCAGGAGACGTCTCTACACCGTATGTGTGTAATGCCACGAGGCACCGACTAAAGGAGATATGCCCTAGAGGAAAATTATAAATGGGTATTATTGTCATATCTCAATTAGTTTGTAATAGTTTCATATTGTGCTATAACTGTATCAAGCGGAAACATTGATACAGGCGTGATATGAAACAGAAGTCCCTAGTAGCCTATATTCATACTAGTTCATTGGGCAGCCGGTGATCAAGGTTTCCTAATCATGGAGGTTCCATGCCAGTTGACAACGAGGTCATATCATTGGTGAATGATGTGATGGACACTACCCAAAGATTGCGATATGATCAAGTCACGAAGTTCATCGTTGCAATAGTTAGAAACATAGTCTCCTTCTCCTTAGAGCATGAGATCATATTAATTGTTGGATCCCGAGGCTGCCTCAACTGCATCAAACATCACTTGGTTAAAAAGTGATTATAAAGGTGTACATTAGGTATTCTAGAGGAACAGTTGAGGCCTGTGAATCAAGAGCCGTATTTTTCACCCGTGTGATGGGTAAGATACATAAGGCCAACTTGGTGAGATTACATCCATAATGTTTCAATATGTGACTAGGTCACGAGGAAGTAATATCGCGGGAACAAGTAAAATAGAACTTGTTAGTAACGAGATTGAACAAGGTATGTGATACTAGTGATCGGATCTCGTACAAGTAATATCGAAGAAACAAAGGGAATTGGACTCAACGTTTACATTTCAAACAACATTATCATCGTGGAATGTACAAGGATCATTATGGGCATCCTAGTCCCGCTACTGATCATTGATGGGATCATGTCTGTGCCATTCCCGAGCCGTAGGGGAGATACACTTAAGGGTACGATGAGCTAGAGGTCATCTCTAAGTCAGAATCATAGTAGAAGAAGAGAAAGCCGGAATCATTCCGAACAGAGATCTGATGTTGTTTGGAGAAAGAAAGAAAGGAAAAGACCGAAAGGTGTTTCGGATAAATGGTAATTTATTATATGTTAATTACTAAATAAATATTTAAATTGAAATTTATAGGGCAACTTCCTCATTAGGCCAAACCCCGGAGGGAATTGGCCCAGGAGGAAGCCACCCTGAAAAAAGGGAAATAAAATAGCAAACAACCACTATTGGGCCGGTTTTGAACCATCCTAGGTGGATAGAGGGCAGGGCAAGGCACCGCGCTGGGCGGCTGTAACATCCCAAGATTAGCACCTAGAAGTAGTGAGACCACATGTGTGTGCATTACATTCATGCATAGGAAAATACGGGAAATTTTGGCACAAAACTAAAAGACATATAGAGGAATCAAGATCTCTCTCGTTCTGATGGAAACGTTAGTGCAAGTGCTATGGATCTCGACATGACCTCTACTGAACTTTTGTGTTTTGGGGAAAAAATCAATTTATATTTGAATTTCAAATTTGAATTCAAATGAAATTATAAAATTTGCAAATTGAAATAGGAAATATTTAATAACTTGTTGAATCTAAAACTAAATGAAATTGTATTATGAATAATCATAGCACTTCATAATTGAAATAAAATTATGAATCAACAATATATACTTTATAAGAAATAAGAATTGAATTCTTATTTATGAATAGGATTCCATATTTCCCAGTCTTAAATTACAAAAGAAATAAAAATATAAACATTACATTGCCTTTATAATAAGGAATAAAAGAAATGTACAAAATTGTAAGTAACGGAAAACATTATCTTTATTATTTAAAACAAACTATATTACATGGTGTTCACAGATAAATAAAATAATAAATAGATTACAGAAGAATAATGAATAAAGATTACATTGGGAAATAGTAATTGTATTACAGTAATTAACTAATAAAGAAACCTAGACTAAATTTAAAATCTCTATCTAAAATCCTATATCTCCTCTATTCATATTTTTGATCTTGTTCCCCGCAAGAAAAAAACAACAAACAAAATAAACAGAAAATAGGGAGTTATGGGGGTTAGTGTGCTCTCAGTTTGGGCAATGAAATGCATTGCTATTCACATCATTGAGCAGAGTAATGAGGCCAATATTTAGCATCTATTCTTAATATGGATTTTTGCCTCAGACTAAGCATCATTGGCTTGGGGCAAGTTTCACCAGAGAGGAGGGTAGAATAGTAACAGTAAGAAAATTTCACAGGAATCATTTGATCTGATCCATTCCAGTGAAGCTCACACAGAAGTAGCATAGTCATTGGCATGCACTAGTGTGTTGTCAACACCAGAAGGGAGCATCAAGTAGAGAGAGAAACCCATCCAAAGCTAACTAGCTCAATATCAGTTTCTCCATAACACACTAGCCAAACCCTGCATAACCACATCCATCATTTCTATCTCTACGCTAAAAGAACACACTGTTCTTAGCACACCACCAGGAACTACCCTGATTAGCACCCAAATAATCATACAGATCAAATCCACCAAATATTCAGCCTCTGGTTGCTCAGTGGAGCCATCCAAGAGGAGAAGGAGAGGAGATCCACCTCAGGAGCACAAGGAGGATGAGATCTAGGTGCAAAGAAGAGAAGGCTAGCATCATAAGCAGAAGATCAAGCTCAACCAGGAGGATAAGTAGCTTGGACTAGGAAAGCAAGCTATAGCATACCAAGAAGTTCATGTTACAGTGAAACAATTTATAGAAGAGTAGCTGTAGGAGAAGCAGGCCAAGCAGCAGCCATAGGAGGAAATAGACAGCAACACAAGAATGACCGGGAGCAAAAATAGTAGGTCTAGTCATTCCGCACAAGACTACAACACCAAATCATTTGTTCATGCTACAAACAACAGGTAGTTCTAGAATCTTCTCTTACCAGTTCATCTAGGAAGTGTTTTTGCAAGGGGATTAACCTCAGTACTACATATGAGTGATATTCAAGTTCATCATATGGTATTTTCTGTTAAGATAATAGTAGTAGTTGTCCTTAATAAGAAAAGGGCCTTAGTCTCTTGCATCCTTGGCCAGGGACTTCCAAGTTGTTAATTTGCATCTTAATCATCTCAAGTAAGTGATTCCAAATCCATCTATTCAAAGATTTAATGCCTCAAACTATGTACATCATTAGCTAGACAAAAGGACCAGCTTGCATAAAGTAACACATCATTTGGATATAGAAAGAACTTATGCTGGCAACTAAAACTTGGAATAGTTAACATAGCACCAACCCTTGCCAGTTCAGGTCTTTAAATAACTGTGTATCCTCAAATGAGGCATCACAACGCTAACCAGAGGGTACTAATGAAACCATACCAAGTAAAAGCTACCTAGCAAAGAATATCATCTATACCATCAGTCTTAAACACCGGAAAGCTATTACAAGCTCAACATGTTTCTTTAATCTTATAAGGCATCATGTAGAGCCACTAAACCATCAAATAGTGGTAATCTCAATCATACCCTAGTGAAAACATAATAAGGTGTTATCTTAACCTATCAGAGGTGCATTAGGTATAAAGAATGTCATCATTTGATCTTAAGAGTCATCAGAACCCTAAATTTTATCCTTAAATCATCCTCCTAAATATTTTGTTCCAGGAATCACATTTAACTCTAGATGCCAACATGGATAGCTAAACTTCAGTTAACATATACTAAATCTCATCATTCTCAGAGAGAAAATCGTTTAGGCTAGAACCTGGTTGCAACTAGATTCAAGTGAACACCTGTAGACCATCACATGCCAAGAATGAGGAAACTCTTTATCTAACTAAAACTCATAAGCACATAGCCATATATTATCCACATAATGGGTAAATGAGCTAATATCACTAGTTTTGATCAAGAGTAATCATGTGCTACTTAAAGCAGAGAGAAGTAGATAGAGGGAGAAGAGTGTATGAGACATAGTAAAAGTACCTGGCACTCGAGGAGCATCCACCATGGCGTGGCGGGGCAGTTCCCGTGCTACCAAGATAGCGCCAACCCGAGGAAGGCTTCATTGATTATCAACATCACAGTAAAGGTCGCCGAGGTACAGGCACCTGGGTTTCACAGCTGCAGCGCTGTCCCGCCAGTGTCGGAGTCAGAGTAGTCACCACCAGCACACCACCTCCATAGCTTCATCACCAGTACACCAACACCATTGTCATATCACCAAGAAAAAGCGACACCAAGGTTGCGAAATGACACCGCCGTCCCGCCGGTGCCAGTGACGAATGGGGAATTAGTAGCCGGAATAGGTAGCTAGGGTTCTAGAATGGAGGACGAGAGCGGAAGGGCGTAAGAAGTAAATCAAATTGGAAGAAAAGGAAAATCAGAGGGTGGCGCATGGTTTACTACTCGTGACAACAACTAGAGATGCTGGACACGCCGAAATCTGGAGGTGGCGGAGGCGGTGCCATTGCATCACCTAAAGGGAGGCGATAGAAGGAGCGAGGAGGGCTCGGGGCGAATGGGGTCGGCCTCGACCCAACCCTAGGGTTGGGGTTGGACCTAACCCTAGCGGGCCAAATGGGCCGAAAGACAAACTAGGTTGGCTCGCAGATCAGGCCAAGTTTAAATAAAGAAATAACTAAAAATTTATTGAAAAATAAATTACCAATATGCCCCTAGGGATATTTTCACCCTAGACAAATATAGAAAAACCCTAAATATATATATATAACATATCAAAAAGACCACAAAAATAGTATCTATCTAAGAAAAATATAATTTTACTTATTTAAGTCAAATAAAATACAAATAAATATTAACACCCTTAATCCTAAGTGAAATTTCATAAATTAAGAAAATGTCCTAAAATGAATAAAAATCATGTTTGCAGAAAATAAATCTACTATTTTATAAACATACTAACTTAATTTTTTACAAATTAAACTTGAAGCAATTATTCAAAGACATTTAATACTTTGTGGAATTTTATAAAAATATAAATAATACTTAAAATAAATAAAAATCACTTTTAAGATCTTGAATCAATATATTTTACTAAAAAACACTCAAAGTATTTTTCTAAAGATTTTTAAGATTTTAAAGTAATAAATCCTTATCTATTTTATAAAATACCTACTTTGTAAATTCTTTAAAAACATCTCTTAAATAAGAAGTAATCACAATTTTATACAAAACCTTAAATCTTGTATATTTAAATACTAAGTCTAGTGCCATAACTTGGGTCTATAATAAAAATTAAGTGTAACTTATTAACCTGATAAAACTCTTTTAAAACCATAACTCCAAATGAAACCAACAATTTTGAATAAAATTCAAACATCATTCACTTATAATAAATGTGAATGCTATTTATTGTTTAACCATTCTTAAACATGATTTCAAACTTTAATAGATTATTAAAATCATCTAAATTTACTTTCCTTTATAAGATAAATTATATTCATAATAACAAATCACATTTAAACTCATCATTCACTTAAATTGGAAGTGAATAATCTCACACTCTTAATCATCCCTATCATAACTCTAGAACTTGATAATGATTTAAACACATCATATTTAAATCTATTTATTTTACTAAAGTTAACTTTGGTACACAAAATTACAAATTTATAATGACCTTTTAAAGTATAAAGGTAACTCATAAGTAATCCAAAGTTAATGTTATTTCCATAATCATTAAGTATCTAATGGATGAAGTATTCCATTCACTTAAACCATCAACAAAACCTACTCAAATAAAGGTAGTACTATTTTGATCTAAACTTTAATAAAGTATTTAGAAGTTTTGAAGGGAATAGAATGTGGTACCATCCTATATTAGTGCTCTATAAATTCCAAATGCTAATAGATGCTTAACTCAATTAAAACAATGATTTCTTTGAAAATGAGGAGTAAACCCTAGTAGTATCTACTTACAAGTTTAATTGATTTTACTTAGTTAAATAAACTTTTCCTCAAAACTTATTCTTTTAAATAAACATTAAAGGTAATCTTTAAGCATTTCTATAAAAGCTCTAAATGATTTACAATCTTGTTTAAAAAGTCTTTAGGTACAATGCCCCACTTGAGTGCTTAAGTATTGTATGCTACTTAGTGTATTCACATGTTGTTTCACACACTCTCACAAGCCTTAATAAGAAGCACAAGTGTGAAATTGATCTAAAAGGGCAACACACTAAAGAAATCATCACAAGCTCCCAAACCCTAGATCATAGATTATTATTCTAGGGATTTGAGTTTATCAAATTGCATCACATTACTTATGCATAATTGCATCTTGCTACTTTAAACATTAGTCCTTACTAGACAAATGATGCTGATTTCAGATATTGGATCTTTTATTGTCTTGAAGACTGTGAGTGCATAATCTTGCAATCACAAAAGTCAAGTTCACTCTTTCTCATGTCCTTTTGTTATTTTCTATCAAATACTTGTAACTCAAATGTTGCCACCACCTGCATTTACTTTGTAGTTAGTGTAGAGAATCACTTAAGTTATGTTTCTATTGGACAAAAAATTTATTAGCAATCTTTATTTACTTTGCCTTGTTTTTATTTATTAGATGAACACGAGTAGTCGTACACATGAGATGGCTGCGGAGTCCTCTGTCCCACCCGTTGATACGTTAACCCCCGAGTCACGTGGCATCAAGTTCACCGAAGAGTTCCATCTTACCCATTTTGATCGTCCCAAGATTCGAGAGATCAAGTCCACCAAGTGGGCATGTCCTTATATCCTAAACCAACTTGGCATTCATGCTGATTTAGATTTAATTTGCAACAATGTTGGTTTGTACAATTTTGTCTTTCAGGATGTTGCGACATACCGCTGCTTGACGCTTGAGTTCTTTAGCACCTTGACAAACACGGTGGATCTTTATGGTTGTTCTGAGGAACAAAGCCCCAGAGTTAATCGAATTAAATTCCACCTTATGAACTGTGAGTATAATTTGACACTCAGCCAATGGGCTCAATGCTTTGGTTTAACCAAAAACAACACCGATGTATGCACAACTACCTTTGTTTTAGATCCTTCCCCTTCACAATATTTTAACTTGATGAGAATTCGTGGACACGCATCCAAGGGGAACCAAATTGATCATCCTGCTATTTGATATTTGTTCTATGTTATTGCTAACACATTGCAGGCACGTGGTGAGTTTACTAGAGTTAATGAGGAGGACATGTTAATCCTCACAAAAGCTGCACTTATCAATTGTAACTTAACGCCAAACTTGGGCGCTCTACTTGTGTTTTATCTTAAGCATCAAGCTCTTCAATCTCGAGGACCCATATGTGGAGGAGGAATTGTGACCGTTATTGCACGCGCACTTTGCATCTACCTAGGTAACATCCAATTGTTGACTGGAGGTAACCATCTCGGTCAGTCTACTCTAAGAGCATGTGGTATGATTTCTAAAAATCATGGTAGATATTTATTCAATATACCTGGAGTGGATCACTTGATCCTGGCTCCTTTGCCTAACGGTTTATTCTCTATCGAGGATGTACGTTTGTGTTATGATGCATAGGTCAAAGCTAATCTACCCCAACAAGAAATACCCGTGGGAGGAGGAGAAGATGAAGAACTAGAACAAGAAGGACCCGAATAAGATGAGCAGCCACCAAACTACTACACCACCTATGATGATATCTATGCACTCGAAGGAAATATTCAAAACATGAACAACCTCTCCATCAACCTTTGAGATACCACTTGAAAGGCCCAACTTTGGTCAACTAGAGCAGGGTAGGGTGAATAGGAGACTACCAATTTTTATTATTTTCTTGCAATTTTAGGCTTTGCACAAAGTAAAGTTCACTAGAGATGCTAGTAGATGGACAACCTATATTGGAAACGATGCAACAAGTAAACAAGATGGTAAATGCAAGAAGTAAAGGAGAGGAACGGACAAACCGGCGAGGGGACATGGAGATGTAATTCCCCTAGTTCACTTCCAAGGAAGCTACGTCTATGTTGGAGAGGTGTCGGGGACACACAAGGTCACCCGAGTGCCACAAAGGCCTCACCTTCTTCTTAGGTGAGCACCACCGCAAAGGCGGCCTCACAATCCACTAATCGGTGACCTTCAAGGCGCCAACCGAAACCTTTACAACAAGGTTGAGGGGAGACTCCATGTCAACACCCGGATTTTTAATCCCAGATGCCTGTTATGCCATACCTCGCAATCCCAGGATTACCATTTTTGTGAGACATAACAGATTGATATCACAGTACATCATCCATTACAAACCATAATAAGGTCTTACACAAATAAAGGATCTCATGATCCAGTCTTAATACAATCAAGCAGCGGAATAATAAAGCATAGTAGTGGGCTCCATCTTCAGTGTCACGGGCAATGCTGACGATGGGAGGTGATCCTAGTTGTCGTAGCCGTCCTGCTATCCATCTTCCTGATAGTCCTCCTCATAGTATGGCCACGGGAATAGCCAGGGACAAAGCCATGAGTACTCTTTAAGTACTCGCAAACTATCACTAAAAAGTAAGGTAGTTCTAGTAGGAATACTAAGCTCTAGGTTTATTTGCAAAAGCTAGATTTATCTTAAGCTGAGTTCAGAAGTAAAGAAAGCTAATTTAAAGTTCTAAATCACCTAAGTGGGAACTTAGTTTTCATAGTCACAACCCTGTTGTGGTCAAGTCAAAGTCATAATTCATTTCACCAGTCATTTTGAAAACATCTGATGATGGAACAGTATGGCCACTCCAACTGTCCATGACCACAGACGTGGCTATTCGAATAGTTTGATACTCTGTAGAGGTGGTACACTTTCACCACAAATTCGATACATCCGTCAGGGATAACCGTGAATCATCATACTTAGTATGCGGATAATCAATCATAACCTTTCAATTACACACTCTAGTATAAGCACCTCCCCTATGAGCTTGGCCTCCCAGCCATGGACATCTGCCATCCTGGGCACTGCATAGGTGGACATCATCAAGAGGTAGCCTCAGCTCAAACCTCCTCCGCGAGTGAACCCATACTAATGCATATAAACTTCCGGCTAATCCCTACCCAATTCAGGTATTGTGGTTGTACGATAAAATTGGAATGGTATCGCATCCGAACCCAACCATTAGTTTTTGTAAAAGTGCTAAGGCTCATGCCTCAACATTTTCATCATCAAACCATTTGTGTTTCTCAACACATGTCAAAACATTTCAATAGAATGACTCATCATTCCAAGGTTTTCATAATCATTGTCACCAAGTATTCCCATCTAAAGTGATCAAGTTTTATGCTTATCACTAGCCTCTAATGTTAAGAGTGTTCACTAATGAGGGGTGATAATCTTCAATCTCATGCCACAGAATGACATCTAAGTATAACTATATAGGCCTAGTTTTATACTCTTTATGCTATCTATACTAAAAGTAAAGAACTTTGGTAAAGTAAAAGAAAGTAAAACTTGCAAGTAAAACTTGGGATTGGTATAATAAAAAAGGTATAACCAAAGCATGCCTAATGCATCTAGATTAAGTTATCTGCAAGGGTCTAGCTTGCTTAGTAGTGATGGCTTGCCTTGGTTGGTGAAGTGATTGAAGTTTTCCTCGTCTTGTTCAGAGTAGAACTCCTCCTCCTCGTAGATTTGGTCGGTACTATCGTCTATAAAGGAATACGGGGAACTCAATCACCAAACAATACTTAATTACTTCTATTTATCACACTAAGGCTCACACTTGATGATCTAGCATCATCACAATCATCACATGAATTAAAGAACTAGTTTTATTTAGTTTATTTGAGAAAAGTAATTTCTACTCATTGAAATTAATTAAGATTTAATATTCTCCAAATAGAATATGGGATCATGTGGACACATGTCCTCACCACATATTCTAATACATGGGAATGTGATTTAAAAGGTTGATCACGTTTTATAAAGTTTGAGATTACTATTTAATAGATTTAAAGTGACTATAAATGCCCTAATAGCATTATTTTGGTACTAGTCCAAATTCACTACATGTAATCCTAGATATTTTTACATATTCAGATAGATATTGTAAAATGTGATGTTTGAGAGTTGGAATCAACTGAAAATCCATTATGGTTGATTTTTGAAAAATGTTTGAAGTTGCAAAAGTCTCTGTCTTGTTATTTTTGGTATAGGTGATCTATAACTCCAATTGATTTAAATCCAACGGGCTTGGATAGATATTTTAATTTCCTATTCTAATCCAACGGCCAAGCGTCATCGTCGATGATGAACAGCTCCGGCAAGGAATGTGACCTAGCGCGGCGGTGGGGGTCTCGTGGGGCTCACCTGGGCTCCAGCTAGGGTCGGCAACAGGGGCAAACGACGTGGTAGACAGCGGCGAGGCGAGGCATGGTCATGGCGGAGCTTGGGGTGGTCGGAATCACTGGCGCCCTTCTCCTCCAGCAGCGGCAGACTCTGGTGCAATTCTGGCACGGTGGTGCTCGCCTTGCTCCGGGGAGAAGTGGGGAAGGTCAGTGAGGAGTGGGGAGTGCAGTGGTGTGGAGAAATGCGGTGGAGAGGCCCTCTATTTATACACCAATGAGGCGATCGAGCGGGATGGGTTGGCGTCTCCGGCGGGGACGGTACAACGAGCTAATGGCATGGGTAGGGGTGTAGGATGGTGCGGTGCTCCTTGGTGGTTCCCACAGAAGTAAGGGCGTGGCACAGGGTGGTCTAGTTTGGTCTGGCGCGTGCGGCGTTCCGCGCGGGACAAGCGGCGTTCTCGACGGTGCACGGGAGCTACGGGTCACGCGGCGGCGAACGGGGGTGTCTGCCGGGGTGGCGTGATCATGGCGAGGCTGCGCGTGCACGGAGAAGGCAAGACGCAAGCTGGCGGGGCTGGTCGAGCATGGCGCACTGGCTTGGTCTAGACATGGCGCAGAGGCGTAGAGCACGGCGGTGCTAGTGTGGTCTAGGGCTGGGCTTCGATCGTGGGGTGGACAGGGGTTGGCGATAGGCTACGCCGAGGCTACTGGACATGTTGGATGGGCATGGAGTGGTCTGGTGCGAGCTGGCCGTGGTCGGCCAGCGATGACCACAAACCGGCGGCACTCTACTATGCTCCACGGTGAAGGGGGAGCTGGTATGGGTTGGGTTAGGCTTAGGGGAGACAGGGAGTAACTAGGGGACAATTTGGTCGATGATCACTGTACAAAACAGTGAAGTTAGACTAGAGATTTTTCTGTGCATGCCAAGTGTTTGATGAAATGGCCGCTTGAAGTTTACTTTTGAATTTTTGATTCAAATTTTTTGAGTGATCTTTGATTAAGCTTGAGAGACTAGGTTTGCTTGGATAGGTCAAGGTGAATTCATTTGATGGGTTTTTGAAAAAGTGTGATCTTAACACATACACTTGATTCAATTTTCAAATGTCCATTAAATTGATTTGCTAGATGCTTTTGTAAGTTTGTAAAGTGGTCCTTGATACACTTTTACTTGGTCTAGCAAGGGGTCAAAATAAATAGAATTGTTTCTGTTGGAAAACTTCTTCTAGGAACACCTAAAGTTGCCTAGTGGTTTAAAATGGTCAAAATGACCATTTGCTTTATTTATTCTTATTTGATTTCTTTTTCTTTGGATTTTGTTTGTAAAGGGTCTAGATGATGTAGTATTCACCTTTAAACCACTTCACATCATTTAGAACAATCAATCATGGCATATACACTCAATTCTATACTAATTCAAACACACATGCATTCACATTTCATTTTCTTAATAAAAGTTTTTGTTAACCCTAAATTGGGTGATTAGAACTTGATAACTTTGATTAAAGTTTTGGGATGTTACAAACCTTCCCTCCTTAAACAAAATCTCATCCCGAGATTTAAGAAAAACTAGGAACTAAAGAGATCTAGAAACTCAGTCCTAATGTAATCTTCTCGCTCCCATGTAGCTTCTTCTTCGATATGGTTGCTCCATTGGATCTTGAGAAATTTGATACTCCAGGTCCTGGTGGTTCTGAAAGCTTCTTCCAAGATATGGATGGGCAATTCGCGATACGTCAGATCCTTGCTGATATTTATGGCTCGGTGATCGATGTTCTTGAACACTTCGGTCTTCTCCGGAACTTCTAGGCATTTGCGAAGTAACGAGATATGGAACACATCATGGATGGATGACATCTCCTCGGGCAGTTCAAGTTGATATGATACTTCTCCTCGGCGATTCAGAATCTTGAAGGGTCCGATATATCTGGGGGCTAACTTTCCTTTCAGTTGAAAATGTTGCATTCCCTTCAAAGGTGACACCTTGAGATACACAAAATCTCCAACATTGAAAGTCAGGTCTCTACTTCTCTTGTTAGCGTAACTCTTCTGTCTGGATTGGGCGGTCTTGAGGTGCTCATGGACTTTGTGAACTTTCTCTTCGGCTTCTCGTAGGATGTCGGGTCCGAAAATCTGACTCTCTCCTACTTGCGACCAATTCAAGGGGGTACAACACTTCCTTCCATACAAGAACCCAAATGGGGCCATTTGCAAACTGGCTTGATAACTGTTGTTGTATGAGAATTCTACGAAAGGCAGACAATGTTCCCATTTTGATCCATACTCTAGAACACAAGCTCTCAACATATCTTCTAAGATATGGTTGACTCTTTCAGTCTGTCCATCGGTCTGCGGGTGATAAGTTGTGCTGAAATTCAGCTTGGTTCCCAATCCTTCTTAGACTTTCTGCCAAAATCTTGAGGTAAACTGGGTTCCTCAATCCGATACTATGGTCTTAGGGGTTCCATGCAAACTGACGATTCTAGCAATGTACAACTCTGCTAGCTTTGAACTCTGGTAGGTTGTCTTGACAGGTATAAAATGGGCTACCTTGGACAGTCTATCAATTATGACCCAAATAGAGTCATTATCCCTACTAGAAGTAGGCAAACCGGTGATAAAATCCATTCCAGTAGAATCCCATTTCCTTTCTGGAATTTGCAATGGTTGCAACAGTCCCGCGGGTCTCTGATGTTCCGCCGGCAGATATCACACTTGGCGATGTAGCTTCCGATTTCTCTCTTCATCTTGTGCCACCAAAATTGCTCCTTCAAATCTTGATACATCTTCATTCCTCCGGGTTGATAGAATAAAGAGTATCATGAGCTTCCTGCATGATAACTTGCTTCAGCTCCGAATCTGTTGGCACACAGATACGTCCTTTGTACCACAAAACTCCTTCTTCATCTTCGGTAAATCCGGGTACCTTTCATGTACCAATACGACGCTTGATTCCATCGATACTTGCATTTCCCTGCTGGGCTTCCTTGATCTGGTTAATCAAAGTGGGTTGAAGTTCTATGCTAGCTAAAAATCCTTTGCTAACTAGCTCCGTTCTAAACTACTCCAACTCTTCATGTAAACTTGGTTGAGCTTCTTTGATCATGGTGTTTAATCTACACGGCAATCTGCTAAGAGCATCCGCTACCACGTTGGCCTTGCCGGGGTGATAGTGAATGTCAAGGTCATAATCCTTGATTAACTCTATCCATCTCCTTTGCCTCATATTCAGCTCCTTCTGAGTGAAAATATACTTCAAGCTCTTGTGATCCGAATAAATCTCACAGCGGTTACCCATAAGGTAATGACGCCATGTCTTCAATGCTAAAACTACGGCTACTAGTTCAACATCATGGGTAGGGTAGTTTTGCTCATGCTTCTTCAGTTGCCGGGACAAATATGCTATGACTTTGCCTTCTTGCATCAACACACATCCAAGACCAATCTTGGATGCATCACAATACACATCAAAAGGCTTCTTGATATCTAGCATAATCAAGATTGGGGCTAAAATCAATCTTTTCTTGAGCTCTTGAAAACTTGCTTCACATTTGTCTGTCCATTCGAACTTCTTATCTTTCTTCAACAGTTGGTTCATTGGTCTTGCGATGCTGGAAAATCCTTCAACAAACTTGCAGTAATATCCTACTAATCCGAGAAATGCACGGACTTGGGTTTGAGTGGTTGGGGCTTTCCATGCTTGAACATCTCTGATCTTGGCAGGATCGACAGCGACTCCTCCTGCTGACACAATATGTCCTAGAAATCCTACTTCCTTCAACCAGAACTCACATTTGCTAAACTTAGCATACAACTGATGTTCTCTAAGGGTTTCAAGGATGGTTCTCAGATGTAGCTCATGGTCTTGTTCTGACTTTGAATAGATTAGAATATCATCGATAAACACAACAGCAAACTTATCTGAGAAATTCATAAAAATCTTATTCATGAGGTTCGTGAAATAAGCGGGGGCATTGGTTAATCCAAAAGACATGACCGTATACTCATACAATCCATATCTAGTGGTAAAGGCGGTCTTTGGAATATCCGTTGCACGAATCTTGAGTTGATGATAACCAGTTCTAAGATCAATCTTAGAAAACACTTTGGCACCCGTCAATTGATCAAACATATCCTCAATCTTGGGCAGTGGGTACTTGTTCTTGATGGTGACATCATTCAGCTTCTGGTAATCCGTACATAAACGGTTACCTCCATCTTTCTTATCCACAAACAGAACCGGGCGATCTCCATGGCGATGCGCTTGGTTGAATCAAACCTTTCGCCAGCATAGCATCAAGTTGCTTCTTTAGCTCCACTAGTTCAGACGGGTTCATACTATAAGGTCTCTATGCTATGGCTCCAGTCCCAGGAATTAGTTCGATAATGAACTCGATATCCCGATCCGAGGGCATACCGGGCAATTCATCTGGGAATACGTCGGGGTATTCACAGAGTACTCTGACTTGGTCTAGGGTTGGTTGGGCTAGACTCTTATTGCACTTGAATTGACGGGGCAAGGTTTCAGATACATGCTCTACTGATACTCCAGAGCTACTGGTCATGGTTATGGCTTTCTTGGCACAGTCGATCAATCCTTTATGTTTCGACATCCAATATATTCCTAGTACTACTTCCAAACCTTTGGTTCCAAGTACTATTAGATTGGCATAAAAATCTATCCCATGGATTCTGATAGGTACATCCTTGCAAATTTTTCTAGCTTTGGTGGTTGAACCAGGTATTTGAACTATCATGACATGCTTCAATTTTGCTGGTTGAATCTTACTAGTGCATGCAAATTCTTCTGTAACAAATGAGTGCGATGCTCCAGAATCAAACAACACTCTTGCTAATACTGAGTTAAGAGAAAACATACGCAGCACAACATCTGGCGCTTCCTGGGCTTCTTCAGCGCTCATGTGGAACAAACGGCCGTTGAGGTTGAGCGAGTTCCCTAGGGCAAATCTTCTACCAGGCTGAACACGGCGCTGCTGCTGAGCAGGGGCATTCACATTGGTGGCGGCTGCAAGCTTCTTGGGACACTCGTTGGAGTAGTGACCCTTGACTCCACATTCAAAGCAAGTAATCTGAGACTTGTCTTTGGCTGCAACAGGCACAACATTGCTTCCAGTCCTTGGGGCAGTATTGTTGTGTTGGGGATCGGTGCGGAAAACAAAAAATTTCCTACGTTGAACCCTAGAAACTTGCCTAGGATCTATCTATGTAGTAATGCGGTAACGGCCAGAGCGTATAGAATACATACCCTTGTAGACCGTACGCGGTTAATGTTTCGCGGGGAACGTGGTTGAAGTAGTCGTACTCGTAGCCGACCTCAAGGTCGCAAAGCTCCTCGCAGGTCACCCCTTGCTCCTTCTTGATCTTCATCATCTTCATCATGCAACAGCTCCGGCTCACGACATTCAAGCGCCCCAAGTGTTGCGCCTCGTGTCTTCGTACACATCCGGTGCATGATGAGACCTCCGGCTTCCCGATCTCGCCGGGAGTGCGAAAGTTGATATCCGTCTAGGAATCCCTGCAGCGCAAGGGCGTACTGCAGGTGTGCCTCGATCGCATAGCCCAGACTTGGGGCCATGGTCACGAGGTATAGAGAGAGGGAGGGAGAAAGTCAACCAAAGGACTTCTCAAATTGTTGTGGTTAATCCCACCCATGGGCACCCCTTTATATGGGCTAAGGGGGTGTACCTTTCTCAAAGGCTAAGCCATGTGGAACTAATTACTAAAGGAAAAAGTCAGCAGAAATTCAGACTACCAAATGGGCCAAAAGAACTCAGCCCAAATAGCAAACAGAAAATAAACAATAAAAAAAGGAAAATAGCCAGCCTGGGGCTCAGCCGGCCGGGTGGGCCGACCTGCCCCCGCGGCCCAGCTGGGGTGGCCTGACGGTGCAGCCCGGGTGGGTCGGCTACCCCCCCCCCCCCCCCCCCCCCCCCCCGTGGCCTAGCTCCCCGCCCAGCTCGTAGTGGCGGCCAGGCGAGCCCGTCTGGGTGGGCCGGCGGCCCAGTGAGCCCGCGAGGTGGCATGCGCCCGAGCGGCGGCCGGCAGCAGTGGCCCGCCCCCGTGCGGCGTGTATTAGCCACCGCCTGTTGGCGAGCGCGGCCCAGTAACCTGCCGCCCCGTGCGGCGGCTATTATCTGCCGCCCACGTGGGCTGTTTGTTTTCTTTTTACCTTTTATTTTTTATGCAGCTTTTATTCTAGACTATTTCCCTCCGGGATTTAGCCTATATAAAAGTTGACTTTATAAATCTTAATCTAAATATTATTTATAATATATTAATTCACAATTAACATATAATAAATATATATTTAAATTCCCATTTATCCGAGAACACTTTTCGGGGCTTTTCCTTTATTGTTTCTCCGAACAACTTCAGATCTCTCCGCGGAAGGATTCCGGCTTTCTCTCTTTCTCTACTATGATTCCGGCTTTCTCTCTTTCTCTACTATGATTCCATCTTACGAATGATCTGTACTAATGATCAATAGAGGGACCAGGGATGTCCATGTGACCCCTAAGCATTCCTGATGACAATGTCATTTAAACCGTCTAAATGTAGCATCCTCTTCCTTTTGTTTCTCAATACAACTTGTCCGAGATCCGATCACTGGTATCCCATACCTTGTTCAATCTCGTTCACAACAAGTTATGTTTTTCTTGTTACCGTGATATTACATCCCCGTGACCTAGTCACATGTTGCAACATTTATAGATGTAATCTCACCAAGTCGGCCATATGTATCTTTACCCGTCATGTGGGTGAACAAATCCTGGTCTTGCAGTCACATGTCATCTACTGTTCTTTCAGAATACCCAACATACACCTTTATAGCCACCGCATTACCAGATGACGTTTGATGTAGTCTAAGCAGCCTAGGGAAACAGTGAGTAATATGAGCTCACGGTCTAAGGAGAAGGAGTGTAGGTATAGCTGTTGCAACAATGAACTGTATGACTTGATCGTGTTGCAATCCTTCGAGGAATGTCCAACCACATCATTCTCCAATGACATGATCTTGTTGTCAGTCGGCATAAATGCCCATGATCTTGAAACCCAGATCATCTTCATGACCAACGAACTAGTATGAATAGAGGCTACTAGGGACTTGGTTGTTTCACACCACACCTGTACCAATGTTTCCACTTGGCACAGTTATAGCACAATATGAAACTATTATAAACTAATTGAGATATGACAATAAAAACCTATTTATTATTTGCCTCTAGGGCATATCTCCTTCAGTCTCCCACTTGCACTAGTGTACAAATAATCCAGCTTGCATTTTACTCATATAAACCATATACCATATGCGTTTACAGATCATGCATGCTCATGGGAAACGTCATGTCCATGTTCTGTTTTACCAGATCATTATATCTTTTGCAAATCGTTAATGTCTTCCTAATTTTGACATTCACTCCATTATCTTATAATGGGTTGAAGTATTTGTTTGGCAACAAAGTGAGACTTTTGTTTCTAGTGTTTATGACGACGGTCGTTTTTCACTGTTGTCATCTAAACTTTGAAACACACTTTGCTATCCTTTGTGTATATAGTATAGTCATGGCAGCAGAACGAGGCCAGGTTCCAGGAGCTTACAGTGACGTTAGATCAACCTCGAGGGCTTTCTCATGGGCAATGGGCCCTGGAACACATCATTCTATGTTAAAGGTGAACTAGCCCCGCCATAACATTATACATCACATCAGATGTAGCTTTTATACTTCTATATCTATGTAGATCCTAGTGCATGAAATGCATCTATGCCACTTACATTGCTTCTTGCCATTTATGTACAAACTTAATTCTGGTTCAATGATCAACTCAAGAATCACTTAAAGACATGTTCTTACAGTTAAGACTTTGTCTTACCAACCAGAACTTCGGGTCACATTACGTCGAGTATACAACATGGTTATATTGAAGAACCTATGACTGAGGCATAGGAGATGCAACGCATCTCTTTCTTTCAACCATAGTTGCAATACTCAATGCTTCATACAGTAAGAACTTCTTTCTTACCTTGTTCTATTCTGAACTTCTTCAGAATCTTGTCTTAGGACATTCTGAACATCTTTCAAAATCAAGTCCAGGAAGCATTCGACATTCAGTGTTTATTAAACTCACCAATCTATCTCGATAGATCTTATTGTTTAATAACTTCAACTTCATCCTTATTTATCTAACTTAAACGTTATTAACACCAATCACCTCATTCATATATGTTGTCCACATATCCCAGAATGATTTCACGCTCCCACTCAAATATGACATTCATGTTTGAGATCCAGGGATTTCACTTAGCTCCCACTCAAAACTAGGTCCTCTCGATAACCTTGGACATTCCAAAATTCCTTGATCATCATCAAATCGAGAATTCCACTAACGATATTTCAATGACCATTCATTTCTCGTCCTTAGGTCCATCACGCTTCTTTGTAATTTGTAGGTATATCTTGTTCAAAACAAGACAAGTGAATCAATAATATAATTCCATCAACTTGTAGAATATATAGTTGAATCCTACTTTCTTTAGTAAAAGTATTCACTGAAACTTTATGATCATTATCAATTGTTTTTTCCTCTATTTGCAGAGTTTGGTTTCACGAAACAAATTCCACTGCGCCACTCAACAATTCGGAGGCAAGGTCAAATACCTTGTTTTGATCTTTTACTTTCTTCCACCTGTATCTTCATCAAGACACATCAACTTAGGACAACAACTGGTTTGCCTCTTTTTTGGAAGATGCATTCATAGCTTCCTAAGAATGCTCTACAAAGACTTGTTTATTCGCCACGATTTTGACTTATCGAAATCTCCAGAAACTCGAACGTGCCATAACACTTATGGTGTTGTTTCCACGAATCTTTAGATGTTCCTTTGTATTTCAAATGAGTGTTTGCTTATTTCGATCTTTAACTCTAAACGGAAACTATAACCCTGATAAGAGATAATATTATACCATATGTATCCAATACATAATGATTATGATGTTTAGATATTTCAACATGGTTTGAATTCATCCAATTATCATAATTTGTGAAACATCTTTCACAAGTTCCTTTTTATGTGAAACTTAACTTGAATACTTTAGTCATGTCGATCAAATCGAAGAGACTTGTTAATTCAGTTAATTCAATATCCCATTTATTTATGAACTCATTTGAACAATTCAAATCATTTCAAACTTCATGTTTCATTAAGTAAATACACGTATTCACTTAAGTCCACAATAAATGATTTCAACTACTTGTTGAAAATATGATACATCACTATGTATAAGATTCAACATTTCTTCGCATATCACTGTTTTACCAGAATGCAGAGTTTTAGTCATTCTGCCCAAGAGGCATGGTTTTTCAAAGTCTCTAGATTAAGCATCTAGGACCCCGATCTTCCATAAAGAACCTGCAATAACCAAAATGACTTAAACTGTAGTGCCATTTCATTATTAAGCTTTGGATATCTTTTAGCATTCTAATCCTTTATAAATGTTTAAACTATTATCATTAACATAGTGATGAGAATAACTTATTTATAATCATAATGTGACCATAAGGTATCATTCATAAGAATAGTACAAACTGGCTTATAACTTGTTCATATGAATAATCGTCTCGCAAAAGCAAGACACACAAACTAGGATTACAAATTATATTCAAATCCACTAATCCAAATGATAAACTTTGAGGAAATTGGTGATGTCGGCCATCAACTGATTTGCTTTCCATCATCAAGTCACATTGCCTCAAAACCAGCAATTCTCAAGCAGATCCTCCTGTTTTCTCAAAACGGGACAAGCATCAAATACTTTGCAATCTGCAACGAATTTTTGCAAGAATCACATTTATAATTTTGTATATCTTACATATACCTTTTCATCTATGACCTCCTTTTGCAATCAAGCCCTTCTAAGAGTTCTTAACTCTAATGCAAGATCGCTGAGTGTTTTTCCAAACATTCTGGAGTCATCGAATTATCTCCTAATGGTTATTGTATCAAGAAGAGAAGATCACCTTTTATGAGGATATCCCTCAGGCGTGGGTATTAATCTAAGAAGTTGGACCCTTTTGCTAAGTTCCATATTAAGCAATATATTCCCATGGTCGCAAAGGACCTCAATGGGATAGGCCAAGGTCTACTAAGATATTTGCAAATAGACATCTAGACTAAGTTTATAATAAGAGATCAATTTATAATTGGTCTCCACTAAAATGGTCATCCCCTGGACGATTTTAGTGATTGCATGATCCCTATCCTCTGCACCTCCCTCGATCATCACAGCCATCAGTGCATTATCAAAGGTAGACATTCACTAATGTCAATCACATCATCCATGTGACTCATGCTCGATCTTTCGATCTCTTGTGTTCCGAGGCCATGTCTGTACATGCTAGGCTCGCCAAATCTAACTTGTGTGTATTCGCTGTGCAACATGGCTTACACCCACTGTATGCGAACATAGATATGTCTGACCCCCGATCATCACGGCCGGCCTCATACCGAAGAACTTTCTTGGTGGTGCACACACAAGGGGAACACGGAACATTGGAATTAAATAGGGATTATCTTATTTGCTACCGTTGAGTATCTAAATACTAGCACACAATAAGATGGAAAAACAGGTATCAACATCATATGTATAATGTGATATGATATGGTCTTTCTTGTGCCTTGATCTCCATCGAGCGCTCCGACATGATCTCCATCGTGCCCTTGGTTTGACGCCAAGTCCACGACGCCTCCACCAGGTCGTCCATCATAACGATGACTATTACTATACTACTTAGTAACAGAAAAGTAAACAACTTTACCTTCGCAACGACCAATGCCATATCATAATCACATGCCCCCTGCAAAATAAAGTTAGACGCCTCTACTTTATCTATTACAAGTTTTACGTGGTTGTTAGGGCTTTCGCAATAGAACTGTTTCTAAACTACAAACTTTCCAACCACAACATGGATCCGACAGTTGTCTCTATTACACCCCTTTCGGGGCCCTCCGTTGTAAATGATATATCAACTATCGAATGAGAGACAGACACCCGCTAGCCACTTATACGGTAAAAGTCGTATGTTGAGTGTGGAACCAGTCTCGCGTACGAATACGCGTAAGGTCGGTCCGGGCCGCTTCATCAAACAATACCGCGATATAAACAAGTACACGTTAGAGGGTAACAACTAAGGGATCAATGCACGCACAATACTTGTGCGTACTGGCCGTACAGCACTCCAACCAATATATCGGCTCTGATACCACTATTGGGGATCGGTGCGGAAAACAAAAAAATTCCTACGTTGAACCCTAGAAACTTGCCTAGGATCTATCTATGTAGTAATGCGGTAACGGCCGGAGCATATAGAATACATACCCTTGTAGACCGTACGCGGTTAATGTTCCGCGGGGAACGTGGTTGAAGTAGTCGTACTCGTAGTCGACCTCAAGGTCGTGAAGCTCCTCTCAGGTCACCCCTTGATCCTTCTTGATCTTCATCATCTTCATCATGCAACAGCTCCGGCTCACGACATTCAAGCGCCCCAAGTGTTGCGCCTCGTGTCTTCATACACATCCGGTGCACGATGAGACCTCCGGCTCCCCGATCCCGCCGGGAGTGTGGAAGTTGATATCCGGCTAGGAATACCTGCAACGCAACGGCGTACTGCAGGTGTGCCTCGATTGCATAGCCCAGACTTGGGGCCATGGTCACGAGGTATAGAGAGAGGGAGGGAGAAAGTCAACCAAAGGACTTCTCAAATTGTTGTGTTTAATCCCACCAATGGGCACCCCTTTATATAGGCTAAGGAGGTGTACCTTTCTCAAAGGCTAAGCCATGTGGGATTAATTACTAAAGGAAAAAGTCAGCAGAAATTCGGACTACCAAATAGGCCAAAAGAACTCAGCCCAAATAGCAAACAGAAAATAAACAATAAAAGAAAAGGAAAATAGCTAGCCTGGGGCTCAGCCGGCCGGGTGGCCGACCTGCCCCCGCGGCCCAGCTGGGGCGGCCTGCCGGTGCAGCCCGGGTGGGCCGGCTGCTCCCCCCCCCCCCCCCCCCCCCCCGTGGCCCAGCTCCCCGCCCATCTTGCAGCGGCGGCCAGGCGAGCCCGTCCGGGTGGGCCGGCGGCCCAGCGAGCTCGCGAGGTGGCCTGCGCCCGAGCGGCGGCCGGTAGCAGTCGCCCGCCCACGGGAGGCGTGTATTAGCCACCGCCTGTTGGCGAGCGCGGCCCAGTAACCTTCCGCCCCGTGCGGCGGCTATTATCTGCCGCCCACATGGGCTGTTTGTTTTCTTTTTACCTTTTATTTTTTCTGCATCTTTTATTCTAGACTATTTCCCTCCTGAATTTAGCCTAATATAAAAGTTGACTTTATAAATCTTAATCTAAATATTATTTATAATATATTAATTCACAATTAACATATAATAAATATATATTTAAATTCCCATTTATCTGAAAACACTTTTCGGGGCTTTTCCTTTATTATTTCTCCGAACAACTTCGGATCTCTCCGCGGAACGATTCCGGCTTTCTCTCTTTCTCTACTATGATTCCGTCTTACGAATGATCGCTCTCATCGTACCCTTAAGTGTATCCTCTCACGGCTCGGGAATGCTCTAGACATGACCTGTATCAATGATTAATAGAGGGACCAGGGATGTCCATGTGACCCCTATGCATTCCTGATGAGAATGTCGTTTAAACCGTCTAAATGTAGCATCCTCTTCCTTTTGTTTCTCGATACAACTTGTCCGAGATCCGATCACTGGTATCCCATACCTTGTTCAATCTCGTTCACAACAAGTTATGTTTTTGTTGTTACCGTGATATTACGTCCCCGTGACCTAGTCACATGTTGCAACATTTATAGATGTAATCTCACCAAGTCGGCCGTATGTATCTTTACCCGTCATGTGGGTGAACAAATCTCGGTCTTGCAGTCACATGTCATCTACTGTTCCTTCGGAATACCCAACATACACCTTTATAGCCACCGCATTACCAGATGACGTTTGATGAAGTCTAAGCAGCCTAGGGAAACAGTGAGTAATATGAGCTCACGGTCTAAGGAGAAGGAGTCTAGGTATAGTTGTTGCAACAATGAACTGTATGACTTGATCGTGTTGCAATCCTTCGAGGAATGTCCAACCACATCATTCTCCAATGACATGATCTCGTTGTCAGTCGGCATAAATGCCCATGATCTTGAAACCCAGATCATCTTCATGATCAACGAACTAGTATGAATAGAGGCTACTAGGGACTTGGTTATTTCATACCACACCTGTACCAATGTTTCCACTTGGCACAGTTATAGCACTATGAAACTATTATAAACTAATTGAGATATGACAATAAAAATCTATTTATTATTTGCCTCTAGGGCATATCTCCTTCATGTTGTTGTTGTTGTTGGACTTGGGCGGTGCACGGTTGAAGTTGTTGGAATTGCCGGGGTTGTTGTGATTTCCTACAGACGTCAAGTTCCCTCCGCTACGATTGGGGTAGCTTGGACAGGACATCGGGGGTCGGTTGTTTCTTGGGACATATCCTGTAGATGGGTTGGGGCGATACTTCTGGTTGTTGTTGGATCCACTCTGGTGCACCATGCGACGCTTGCGGTTATCATTGGCTTGGTTGATCTCCCCTTCCATCTGGATGGCAGAGTCTACAAGCTCTTTGAGATCTTCAAAACGGATGTTGACTAAGACAGTCTGCATCTCATCATTCAATCCATTCAGGAACCTTTCCTTCTTCTTGGCTTCAGTGTTGATATCACCAGGGGCATATCTAGCTAAGGACAGAAATTTGTCACGGTACTCCACTACCGTCATCCTGCCTTGCTTCAGGTCTCTGAACTCATCTCTCATCCGGGTGACTAAACCTTGCGGCACATGGGTGCGGTTGAACTTGATCTTGAAAGCTTCCCAAGTCATGATCTGACCCTGGTTCATAGTATAGGTGCTATTCCACCAGGCTCTTGCATCTCCTGCCAAATAATGGGTGGCAAACAGTGCATTCTCATTGGCGTAAACTCGTGCGACTTCCAGATTGTTCTCGATGGTTTGCAGCCAGTCATCAGCATCTAAAGGGTCTTCAGACTTACTAAAGATAAGGGGATTGGTATTCTAAAAGTTCTTGAGTTTGGATCCATGCTGATCCTGGTTTCCATGGCCTTGATTATTGTGGGCCATCTGAGCTATCTGTTGCAGAGTGGCTAGGTTGGCTTGGCGCTCAGCTCTACTAGCTTCACAGTCGGAAACTAGCATCTGCACAATCTACAACATTGGGTCCTTCGATGAGCTGCTTCCTCTGGGGTTTCCACGAGTCATCTGAAGATTGAGATAGATAATGAGATAAGTGGGAAATTTCTAAGGTTCATGGTTTTGTTGCAAAAGCTTTAAACTTTGAGTTTGACTCAGGTTTTGCAAACTAACTTCTTCTCATTCATTCATTCAAGCACACCATACAGCACCCACCACAACACAAAGGGAAAACAGATGGTTTTAAGAACCATTATGTGAAACTATGATACAATGGGACCGATACAACTCATTCCTATGGTAGTGATCAAGTGCATCTACTCATCATCAATGAAGTCGAAATCATCATCATCGGTGTAGAAATCCATGGCATCATCCTCCAAGTAGTCGTTGTCATCACTGAGGTACGAGTGAAGATCTCCTTGGATGTCTTCACCTTCTTCCTCTTCCTTTGCTTCCAGCTGGACTTCTTGCTCACGGATGGTCTTCTCGAGGTTGGGCACCTTCTTGCGAAGATGAGCGATGGTGCGATCCTTCTTCTCACGTTGATGACGAAATGATTTGCGATCCTTTACTAGCATGGCAAGAGTCTGGTCCTTCTGGGCGGCAATGGCAAGGTTGTGGTTGGCGTAGGCTCGAGCATTGTCCAATTCCTTCTGCCTATCATATAGCAGGAAGTCAAGGTTTCCAACCTGGCGCTTCATCTCTGGGTGACTTGGCATCTCCAATGGCATTCCCATAGAATCACGCCTTGCGAAGTGCGTAAAGCGAGTTCCCTAGATCAAGTTGATGTTTTGTCCGCAAAGACGGGCGAGAGCTTCATGCATTGCCTTGGCTAATCCATCTAGCCAGTTGTTCTCTCATACGGTGAATTGAATCTTCTCAGAAAGGGGTGCTTCCATCTTGCCTCGGAGATCTGCAACTATCAGCCATTGTAGATCTCCTCTTGGGTGATTATTAAGTTGGGCTCCGAAGAATTCCGGATGCAGGCGCTCAAGATACTCTAACAGTGCATCGAGATCCCTCTCAAAGATCAGTTGGCCTCCGAAGAATTCCCAACTGGTAGAACTTGCAATACTGAACTTCCATCTATAAGAATGTAGGATGAGTAAGTTAGTGAGGTGATCAAGTGTGTCAAATTTTATGTAGGAATGTAAGAATTTTTTTGAGGAACATGATTTTTTTTGAAAGAATCTCAAGGATAAGAGTGGGAATAGGTTTTCATAAATACTCACTTCTTTTGTATTGAAACTAAGTTTTTGTTCGGACGTCCATTCTAACTAGGGTCTCCTATGGTCAGGATGGCTCTGATACCAACTTGTCAACACCCGGATTTTTAATCCTAGATGCCTGTTATGCCATACCTCGCGATCCCAAGATTACCATTTTTGTGAGACATAACAGATTGATATCACGGTACATCATCCATTACAAACCATAATAAGGTCTTACACAAATAAAGGATCTCATGATCAGTCTTAATACAATCAAGCAGCGGAATAATAAAGCATAGTAGTGGGCTCCATCTTCAGTGTCATAGGCAATGCTGACGATGGGAGGTGATCCTAGTTGTCGTAGCCGTCATGTTGTCCATCTTCCTGATAGTCCTCCTCATAGTCTGGCCACAGGAATAGCCAGGGACAAAGCCATGAGTACTCTTTAAGTACTCGCAAACTATCACTAACAAGTAAGGTAGTTCTAGTAGGAATACTAAGCTCTAGGTTTATTTGCAAAAGCTAGATTTGTCTTAAGCTGAGTTCAGAAGTAAAGAAAGCTAATTTAAAGTTCTAAATCACCTAAGTGGGAACTTAGTTTTCATAGTCACAACCCTGTTGTGGTCAAGTCAAAGTCATAATTCATTTCACCAGTCATTTTGAAAACATCTGACGACGGAACAGTATGGCCACTCCAACTGTCCATGACCGCGGACACGGCTATTCGAATAGTTTGATACTCTGTAGAGGTGGTACACTTTCACCACAAAATTCGATACATCCGTCAGGGATAACCCTAAATCATCATACTTAGTATGCGGATAATCAATCATAACCTTTCAATTACACACTCTAGTATAGGCACCTCCCCTATGAGCTTGGCCTCCCAGCCATGGCCATCTGCCATCCAGGGCACTGCATAGGTGGACATCATCAAGAGGTAGCCTCAGCTCAAACCTCCTCCGCGAGGGAACCCATACTAATGCATATAAACTTCCGGCTAAGCCCTACCCAATTTAGGTATTGTGGTTGTACGGTAAAATTGGAATGGTATCGCATCCGAACCCAACCTTCAGTTTTTGTAAAAGTGCTAAGGCTCATGCCTCAACATTTTCATCATCAAACCATTTGTGTTTCTCAACACATGTCAAAACATTTCAATAGAATGACTCATCATTCCAAGGTTTTCACAATCATTGTCACTAAGTATTCCCGTCTAAAGTGATCAAGTTTTATGCTTAGCACTAGCCTCTAAGGTTAAGAGTGTTCACTAATGAGGGGTGCTAATCTTCAATCTCATGCCACAGAATGACATCTAAGTATAACTAGATAGGCCTAGTTTTATACTCTTTATGCTATCTATACTAAAAGTAAAGAACTTTGGTAAAGTAAAAGAAAGTAAAACTTGCAAGTAAAACTTGGGATTGGTATAATAAAAATGGTATAACCAAAGCATGCCTAATGCATCTGGATTAAGTTATCTTGCAAGGGTCTAGCTTGCTTAGTAGTGATGGCTTTCCTTGGTTGGTGTAGTGATTGAAGTTTTCCTCGTCTTCTTCGGGGTAGAACTCCTCCTCCTAGTACTTGGTCGGTTCTATCGTCTATAAAGGAATATGGGGTACACAATCACCAAAAAATACTTAATTACTTCTATTTAGCACACTAAGGCTCACACTTGACGATCTAGCATCATCACATGAATTAAAGAACTAGTTTTATTTAGTTTATTTGAGAAAAGTAATTTCTACTCATTGAGATTAATTAAGATTTAATATTCTCCAAATAGAATATGGGATCATGTGGACACATGTCCTCACCACATATTCTAATACATGGGAATGTGATTTAAAAGGTTGATGACATTTTATAAAGTTTGAGATTACTATTTAATAGATTTAAAGTGACTAGAAATGCCCTAATAGCATTATTTTGGTACTAGTCCAAAGTCACTGCATGCAATCCTAGATATATTTACATATTCAGATAGATATTGTCAAATATGATTTTTGAGAGTTGGAATCAACTCAAAAGCTATTATAGTTGATTTTTGACAAATGTTTGAAGTTGCAAAAGTCTCTGTCTTGTTATTTTTGGTATAGGTGATCTATAAGTCCAATTGAATTAAATCCAACGGGCTTGGATAGATACTTTAATTTCCTTTGTAGCAAAATTTGAACCATGCCATTTGGTTCAGTGAAACGCTCTTAATTGATTTTTGAATCTAGGCACAGAATAGGGTTTTAACTAAAATGGAAAAACATCTATTTGAATTTCTAGGCCAGCGCGGGAACTTAAATGGGCCAGCCCAGTGGCACTCCGCGGTGTAGCGGGCTGCTGACAGCGTGGACCCACTGGTCAGCGACACATCTAACGTGAAACGGTATCAGCGAATCTGGACCGTGCAATCCTATTCTAATCCAACGGCCGAGCGTCATCGTCGAGGACGAACAACTTCGGCGAGGAATGCGACCTAGCGCGGCGGTGGGGGTCTCATGGGGCTCACCTGGGCTCCAGCTAGGGTCGGCGATGGGGGCAAACGACGTGGTAGACGGCGGCGAGGCAAGGCACGGTCACGGCAGAGCTTGGGGTGGTCGGAATCGCTAGCGCCCTTCTCCTCTAGCAGCGGCGGACTTCGGTGCAATTCCGGCACGGTGGTGCTCGCCTTGCTCCAGGGAGAAGTGGGGAAGGTCGGTGAGGAGTGGGGAGTGGAGTGGTGTGGAGAAATGGGGTGGAGAGCCCTCTATTTATACATCGACGAGGCGACCGAACGGGATGGGTTGGCGTCTCCGGCGGGGATGGTACAACAAGCTAATGGCATGGGCGGGGGTGTAGGATGGTGCGGTGCTCCTTGGCAGTTCCCATGGAAGTAAGGGCGCGGCACGGGGCAGTCTAGTTTGGTCTAGCACGTGCGGTGCTCCGCGCGGGACATGCGACGTTCTCGACGGATCATGGCGAGGCTGCGTGTGTCTGCCGGGGTGGCGTGATCATGGCGAGGCTGCGTGTGCACGGAGAGGGCAAGGCGCGAGCTGGCAGGGCTGGTCGGGCACGGTGCACTGGCGTGCTCTGGACATGGCGCAGAGGCGTAGAGCGCGGCGGTGCTAGTGTGGTCTAGGGCTGGGCTTTGATCGTGGGGTGGACATGGGGTGGCAGTAGACCACGGTGAGGCTACTGGACATGCTGGATGGGCGTAGGGTGGTCAGGTGCTAGCTGGCCGTGGTCAGCCAGCGATGATGTAGCATCCCAATTGTCTAACAATTGCAATGCTACTAGCCTAGTCTATATAAATGCTAATTCCTACATATAATTGTTGCATCATAATTATATCATGCTCATGTCATCATGCCACCTTGCATTTGAGCATCATATAAAACCCTTTTTCAATTTGGATCTCCTCTCATATGCATCATTAATTGTATTTGCCTCTTGATATTGTATTTGGTTATTGATATATTGTTTAAATGCCCAAGTTGAGTTGGGGGCATATCTTTTATTCTAATCCACCACCCTTTCTTTTCACCATCTTATAATTCCACCATCCCATTATCCATGAGCTTGTATTTTATTTTCTTTTGGTAATTAATCTAGCTCATGGGAGATAGGGTGGATCTAATTCTGTAAATTCTTTTGCTTGGCTTTTATTCCACTTTTGGGAATGCATAAGAATAATGCCATGTTAATATTATTGTTTTCACAAGAATAAACATGGCATTAATTATTTTGCATGGGCCATGCAAGTACCACCACATTCTAGTCTTTTGGTTTTTATTTGAATTTTTGAGTGGTGTATATCTCTTGGAGCTCTCCCTTCTCTCTCAAATCTTTCACCTTGTTTGGTTTATTTCTTTTTGTCTAGTGCTCATCAAGCTTTTCTCACATGGGTATGCCATGCATGATCATGTGAGGTCATATCCATAAAAACCATCTCTTCCGCTCTCTCTTCTAACCATCACCATGTGTCCAACAAACACTCCCCTCTCCATCTCACTTCCCCATCATGCTTGATCTTGTAGATCATCACAAACCCTAAACCCAATCTCTTGCTTGATCATGTGGGTATATGCATTAACCCCAACACCATAAGTCTCTACCAACCCACTCACCCTAGCCTCTCTCTCTAATCTCTCTCTCAAAACCCTAAGCCCTCATCTCTCCTCTCTCTAACCCGAGCCACCCTTCCTCCCTGGCCCCACCTGGCCACCCTCTCTCTACCTGACCCACCACCCTAGCCTCTCCTCTCTCTAACCTATCTAACCCAAACTCTAACCCTAGCTAAACCTAACCCGAGGCCGCCATCCAACCAACCCGAGCTAGCCCTCCCTCTTTTCTCTCTCTCTCTCGCTGCCAGCCCGGCTCCACCGACCTCACCTACGCCCTGGCCCAGCTATAGCCACCCATGCCCACCTGGCCCCAGCTGCAGCCCTGCCCGAGCCGGACGAGCACATGCTCGTGGAGGAAAAGGTGCCCGAGGCCACCTTTTTCTCTACCCCGCTCCTCCACGGCACCCTCTCCCCATCCCTATCTACTCCCTCTCCCTCGTCAGATAGCAGCCCCAGATCCCCAGGGCCTGCCTTCCTCCCCTCTCTTTCCCCGCTACCTCCTCTCCACCCCGGCGCTCCACCGTCGGCCTCCTCCAACTCCGCATCAACATAGCTGGTGGCGTAGCGTTGGGTGTCGAGGGAGACCGAGATGTGCCTCTGCATCGCCCCCATCCACGCCAGCGAGGAGGAGAAGCTCCGGACCTGCCGTAGTACCGCGATGCCAACGAGAAACCCTAGCTCCGGGTGCGCCTGCAACGCCGTCGCCCTGCTGCTCCCCGATCCGATCCAACCTCTCCGTCGAACTCACGGTGAGCTGACCCACCTACCTGACATCCTCTCCCTCGCCAACCCCCTCTGGTCTCACCGTTCATTTCAGCAAGCACGCTCTGTGCGCCGGTGGCCGCTGCTTCGGCTCGTCGCCGCGCCACAGCACGCCTCACCTAGCGCCCCTGTACCCTCCTGACAACAACACCCGCTCACCGCACTGGTACCGCCCCTCTGCGCGCGCGCCCCGCGTCGCGGGTTCGATTCCCCGCCTCTCCGCGCCGTGCGCTGGCGTTCCGTCTTAGCCGCAGAGAAGAACAACAGTAGCCGCCGCGCGTTTTGCACATAACCCCCCCCCCCCCTCCCCATGTAGTTTTGTCTCAACCGGAGTACCCCAGGCCCACCAGACAGCCCCGTGGCAATTTTGCAAAAAGGTTCCCGGGATTTTGTACTCCTCAACCCGCAGTCCCCGGATCCACCACGTGTCGCCCACCGGCTGGCCGTGCGCGCAGTGGACCCGCGAGGCCGCCAGCCCCACCCGTCAGTCGCATAGGCTAGATAAGCTCGCGGTGAGAAAAGTTCCGGCGCGCTGTTTTTCGCCCAGTCAGCAGAGGCCCCACCTGTCTGTGGCTGAGGCTAGTTCTGTCTGGGTATAAAATGTCCTGACGATTTTCTGTTTAAATAAAACAATTTCTTAAATGTTTGAATACAAATTCAATTCAGTTTTTAAATAACTTTTCAAATATAAATCCAAATAATACATGTAATATATGTTTTTGAATCAGAAAAATGTGAAGAATTCAAATATGCCCTCCAAAATATATTTTGAACACTTTAAATTTCAAGTTGATTAAAATTACAATAAAATGCCCTTTTCCTTAATTAATTAATAACTTTTGTTTTATAACTCCGAATTTGACAAATGATATGTCTAAAATGATCAGCTCGACGAGACCTTTCTGTTTATGCATTCCATGTACTGAATTGCAGCATGCATCATATAAATATAAAGTTTACAGCAACTTATATGAGGTTCAAATGTGCTTAAAACCCCATAAAATATTTATTTCTTGTATTCCACACCTCACCCTTGCCATGCTACTTTATTGCCATGCAAATTGTGCATCATTCATCATGGCATGATTGTTTGCTTGTTGCATTTTATTCATATGCTTGTGCACTTTATTTATGTTGGCCCTTGTTTGTTTGGTTCTTCTTCGAATAGACGCTGAGCAGGGGATATATCAAGAGACCCAGGAGCACTACCCAGATCCTTCTCTCGCTTCAACTGAGCTGCCAGGCAAGCACTACCACATGCTTGCATACATATAGTACCTATTGCCTCTATCTTATTCTTGCATCATTGAGTCGCGATTGCATTAAACTGAATCCCAAGTACTGCATAGCCTTTACTTTTAAACCCCACCGAAGCTTGTTCCTCCATCCCATGAGCCTTTACTACAGGAGTTGTTTGAGCCATGCGAGTCGTAGAACAGCATGTGTAGGGTATGTGAGTGTCTGATGGATAACGAGGTACCTAAACAACTTAACCTGAGTAGTAATGGGATAACTAATGAAAGTGGCACCGGTGAGCAATATCTGCTATTTGGTTTTTCATGCTCACTTGTGTCCCGTAGGACCCCGAGTACTTGATTCCTGTTCCTTGAATATTCGCGCTATCCACATCCGGGAGGCTTATGAACCCCCCTGAGCCAGAGCTTGATTCATTCTTATTTCTTGGGGCCACAAAGTAGTTTGGGGCTTTATTACTATCCTGTACTTATGCCATGCTTTACTGCTTTATTTAAGATTGTGCGAGGAGCACCTGTACTGTTTTGGACGCGGAGTGTTTTCGCGGTATCGACAAGCCCAGTCACACTTTCGGGTTCCCAGTCGTTTACAGCCACTGACGCAAACCCTGGGTCCGTTTCGGAGCCGGCCAACTTCGTTGCGGGTAGCTTAGTAGGGTGGCCCCCTGAAATATTTCTGAATCCTGTGATCGCTTTGTCGTGAATGCCTCGTTGGGTTTTGATTTGGTTTTTCCGAGGTTGATCGAGTGTGTGTTGCTATTTGTGCACCCCTGCAGGGTAAAACTTTCTGAAAGCCGTGTCCGCGGTTATGGACGACTTGGAGCACAGTTTCTCGATCATAGACAAGTATAACTAAAGTACCGCTTTTAATTTGACTAAGTACCTGACTAGTAAAAAGTGCAACACTCATGGAATGGATAATAAAACTGCCAACGGATGGGGGCTGTTCGTCCGCTTCCTCGTTGGTAAGCGAGGAGGAGGATGGATCTGTTAATACTACTGTTATAACTGTTGTTATTAATTCACGGACATCCGTCTATCTATAGTTGGGCGGATGGTTAGCGAGTATCTATAGAATTGTTAGGTATTATCTTTTGCTGCAATTGCGTCACCCCAGGTTGTGTCCCCTTTAGAGGCATAAAGACTTGCTGAGTACCCCTAGGGTCTCACACGATAAATTGTTTGATTCAGATGAACAGGTAAACTCACAAGATGGATACTGGGTGGAGGAGACGGACGATGTTGGCAACGATCATTCGGTGTAGAGATTCCGGGAACGGGGATCCGTGAGATCTGTGGGCGGGACGTGTTTGTTTATGGGGCATCTTATGCCGATTTGCTTCTTATCCGTACTCGGATCTTGTTTTCCGCTTCCGCCTGATACTCTGATGTTTGATGTATGAGGAGGTATCCTAAACTATTATATCTATCTAGGATATTTGGATCTTGCCGTATGGCGTTGCAATATTTCTATTTCTTTTAGATGGAATGGCTCTGAGGGCTGTTGTATGGTGGCTTGCATACATACTCATTTGTGTATGTAGTTGATCCCTTCGCCTGCCGATTACGCCGCCCGTTCTGGTCCCGATGTTTGGAAATGGTTAGGACGGCCGAAAGGTCTACCTGTGAGTGGCATTTGGGCCCCACCGTACTATTTTAACCATTTCCGCTCATCCAGGCTTGTAACTAGGAGCGTAATTCACCGAGGTAGTTACAGATGCGGTGCTCTATTGTGCTCCATGGCGAAGGGGGAGCTGGTTTGGGCTGGGTTAGGCTTAGGGGAGACAGGGGAGTAACTAGGGGACAATTTGGTCGATGATCATTGTACAAAACAGTGAAGTTAGGCTAGAGATTTTTCTGTGCATGCCAAGTGTTTGATGAAATGGCCGCATAAAGTTTACTTTTGAATTTTTGATTCAAATTTTTTGAGCGATCTTAGATTAAGCTTGAGAGACTAGGTTTGCTTGGATAGGTCAAGGTGAATTCATTTGATGGGTTTTTGAAAAAGTGTGATCTTAACACATACACTTGATTCAATTTTCAAATGTCCATTAAATTGATTTACTAGATGTTTTTGTAAGTTTGTAAAGTGGGCCTTGATACACTTTTACTTGGTCTAGCAAGGGGTGAAAAGAAATAGAATTGTTTCTGTTGGAAAACTTCTTCTAGGAACACCTAAAGTGGCCTAGTGGTTTAAAATGGTCAAAATGACCATTTGGTTTAAAATGGTCAAAATGACCATTTGCTAGTTATCAGAAATTGGAGCGGAACTAGGGCCGAAACTACCGGGTCTCTAGGAGCTGACCGGTACTACCAGTGGGGAGCGGTACTACCGCTCAAATGAAATGGGACTAGTCTGTGCTGGCTAGAAGTTCCAGTCCAACTAGAGCTAAACTTCTAGCCGGTACTATTGGTGCTATTTCCGACACTAATTCCATCAAATAAGCACATCGATACATAAGTGTTACTGAATCGATTTCGTGTTTACCGGAATTAGGATCAGAACAACTGTGCATGAAATAATGATTTCCCACAACCTTCCAAGGTGGACCCCCTCGTGATATTACGGTAGCCTATAACAAAGATAAGAGAAAGTGCAAATAATAACCACCGTCTTCAAGATCCTTCTAGAGAGAAGTCCACCAACTAAGCCGTCCATAGATAAAACTTGCAACTTAGGCACACGGTTAAACCACAAATGAAGTTGTCATCAACACCAAAATACATGGAGAAAACAATATCATTTCAATCTCCCCCTTTTTGGTGTTTGATGACAACCCCACAAGCCTTATGCAATAAGATAAATAAGAAGCTCCCCCTAGATGTGTGCAATATATAGGAACAACTGCTTCTAAAATGCAACAAGCACACATGTGAGGTAGCTCCCCCTTTCAAAGTAAACCAAAAAGGGTGCAAGGAAAGGAATACAAACGATAGGGACTCATACCTTGCACCAATACCAATGTGGAGAGAATACCAATGTGGAGAGACAATATTAGATACATGAAGATACCTCCACAATATAGCTTATCCCATAATACCCAACCACTAGAACATCACATAGATATCATAACACATAATCTCACCACACATAGTAGCATACATAAATAAGGTCCAAAGACAAATAACCAACGGAGGTCCACAAGCATACATAATGGAGGAAAAGTGTGGACAAACATAAAAGGTCAAAGAAAGAGCGAGCTCGTGATACAACCCATGCAAATCCCGTAGCCCTAAGGAACACTTTATCCCCCTTTGGCATCAAGACACCAAAAAGGGACAAAGTAGACAATCTAAGTGCCCCACCCACCAACATATGAAGGATGAGGCTCGGGGTCCCATGAGGCATTGTTCCAAGCAGGAGAAAAAGGACTGATGACCTCAGGCTCGTCATCACTATCAGTCCACCTGCAATGTGTGTTCACCCACTGATCCTTGGGCACGGTGACAAAACTGGACTCAAGAGATACCTCAATATCAAGCTTCCTCATGATAGCCTTCTCCCTCTTGACAGTTGACACTATGCCTCTGAGCAACATATGACTGATACTCACAGTCCTGAATGAAACAGAAGGTCTTCTTAACTTTCCTCAGCAACTTCTTGGCCCAAGATGGCTATCTCTCAAGTCAGGGTGGAGGAGAAGCCTCAGCACGGTCCCCATCACTAACATGGTCTGAAGTGTCATCGTCATCTTCTCTTTCATCTTGAGAATGCGGTTTCTTATGCTTCATCACACGGAAGGTCTTCTCTTCATGAATAGTGCATGCATCCTGAGGATAAGGCGAACCTGTGGCATCTAGCCACTTAGCATTGGTGAGGGTCTGGATGTACGGAGCATAGGGACAGGATCTCTTCTCAATCAGTGCAGACCAAATCTCTTCAAACAGATAGTCCATAACATAAATGCGCTCATGAGAGTTTCTGTGGTGATAAGTCTGATACATGAGATCAATCCGGAAGGCATGAAGCTGATCAAAGTTACCTTCCTTGGGAGCAATGGTGTTCTGGTATACTTTGCGCATGATATCATAGGTTGGAAGGAGATGAGCAACATTACCATTGACACCCCATCCCTCAATGTACAAGGGATCCAGAACTTCAGGATCAGAGGCCTTTCCCCTATGAACATCCCATCCATTTGCGCGTGGGCCTTACACAAGAGGATAACCAAGAAGAGCAGCAAACTCAGACCATTTGGTAGTCAGATACTTGTTTTGAGTCATCCACTTCAGAGTCCTATCCTGAGAGTCAGTATCAATGTAAAGGGTGGACTAAAACTGAGCAATGGCCCTCTCATCATAATTCTCACAGTGTTCCATAATCTTAATGAGCCCAAACCTCCTGCACATGTCGAGAGCCTGACCAAAGTACTCGGGGTTGCTCTACATCTTGGACACATTGATGTGTTTCTAGGGGGCAACCACATTCTTCTTCTTGGAAGCATACACCTCGGAAAGATTTCTTCTTGGCGCTTAGTATGGAAGAAACGATCCTGAGCCAGACGATCATGGGGAACAACATAGGGATCAATCTTGCGAAACTCCTCATATGCTACCTGAGGACATGATGAAATCTTCTTCTTGGTCGTGTCAAGCCTAGAGGTGGTCTTCTTCTAGCTTGCTAGAACAGGCCTCTTCCCTTTAGCAGCAGCAGCACAGCGCTCAGCAACAGCTCTTTGACGGGCAGTCTGAGCGGGAGGGCGAACAACTTCGAGATCACCATCATCAATCTCTGAGGACCACGAGGATCACGAGACCGCTTGGAGCCACCACGAGAACCACCTTGCCCTGAGAAGAAAGCATAGAATAGGGAGGGAAAGGGGGTAAGTGCACAAGGTCAAAGAAGAAAAGAAGGAACCAAGAACAAATTGGCAAAATACAGAGACAGAGATCAAAAAATGGTGCAGCGATAGTTCCGCCAAGCTGCCGGAACTATCGGTGGAGCGGGTACCACCGAAAGTACCGTTCATGTCCCACCGGTAGTACCGGTGGAGAGGAGCCCACTAGAAGTACCGGCCAGGCCCACCGGTAGTACTGGTTAGGGCACGAATAGGGCAGATCGTCGGATTTACACTGTGCAATGGATCTAAGTGCACCAAAAATCGATATCTAGCCAATGTATTGAGGCAATATGATCTACCAACGAATCTTAGCCCTACCATGATCTCCCGAAACAGTTTTAGCCAAAGAAGATCCCTAGACATGCCAATTCCTACTCAAGCACAAAAATGGCTAGATCTCCATGAACAGAGGGTGAGAGGAGCAAATACAAGGGTCCATGGCTGGAGATCGAGGTGGGGAAGAATCCCACAGAGCAAATCTGAAGAAGGGTGGTCAGAATTGGTGGTGCTGGCAACGCCACTATGGAGAGCTTCCTGGGACATGCGAGTTTGTAAGCAGGCGCTTAGGGGGGCAAGTGGGGAAGAAGATCCCGTGGCCCCCTGGCCTATAACTTATAGGACCCACGCTCGACCGGTAGTACTGTCCAAGGGCCGGAACTACCGGTGACACTGGTAGTTCAAAACAGAGCGGTAGTACCGGTTCGAACAAAACTTCCTCGGAAGTTAGGCCCGGAGCAGTAGTACCAACGACGGACAGAACTATCAGAAATGACCTTGTGCAAGAAAGAGAGAGGTTTAAGGGGAGGATCAAAGGCTTGGGATAGATGGCACAAACTGTGAAAAGCCAAATTAAGATCCAAAAACGAAAAACAGCACCAAAAACATGGGAAACAAGGTGAAACACCACAAAAGAAAAACAACGAGAAACCCACAATGTTGGTGGCCTAGGCCACCATATATGAGTATATTTGGCTTGACACTGCGAAGATATATCTTGGGTTCATTGCCAAAACTCATCATTTAAGCTCATTTTGTCTCCTTGAGAGACCATAGAGAATGAATACATTAATGTGTGCATTATAGGGAGAGTGTTGGTTCATATGAGGAACTACACTCCCCCTACATCCATGCTTACATCCAAACAAGATATTCTTTGAGACTCGGGTAGGTGTGCAAGATACTCAAACCACATTACATGAATCTATGATATTTAGTTCATGTGCAACTCCTGTAACCTTGCTTCATCAAGTGGCTTCATGAAAATATCCGCTAGATTGGACTTGGTAGGAACATACTCCAAAGAAATGTCTCTCTTGCAACATGATCCCGAATGAAATGATGACGAATCTCAATGTGCTTGGTCTTGTTGTGTTGCACCGGGTTGTGAGCAATAGCAATGGCACTCTCATTGTCACAAAGAAGGGGCACCTTGTTGAAAGAAAGTCTGAGATCCTTCAAGGTTTGCTTCATCCATAGCAATTGAGCACAACAACTTGCGGCAGATATGTACTCGACTTCGGCGGTGGACATAGAAACGCAGTTTTGCTTCTTCGAGGACCAACACACCAAGGATCTTCCAAGAAATTGACAAGCACTGGAGGTTGAATTCCTTTCCACTTTGTCTCCCGCCCAATCCAGATCCGTGTATCCAATGAGGTCAAAGCTTGCTCCCTTGGGGTACCACAACCCAAAGTTAGGGGTATGAACCAAATATCAAAAGATTATCTTGACCGCAACCATGTGGCTATCCTTTGGTGTGGCTTGGAATCTTGCACACATACCCATGCTCAGCATAATATCCGGTCGAGATGCACAGAGATAGAGAAAAGAACCAATCATCGAGCGATAAAGCTTTTGATCCACATCCTTACCCTTGGGATCGAGATCAAGATTAACCTTTGTGGGCATGGGAGTTTTGACTCCATTTAATTGATCAAGGTTGAACTTCTTGAGCATATCTTGGATATATTTGGCTTGGTTGATGAAGGTTCCCTTCCTCAATTACTTGACTTCAAAACCAAGAAAGAATTCCAACTCCCCCATCATAGACATCTCAAAGCGGTCGGTCATGAGCTTAGCAAAGTCCTCATTAAAAGCTTTGTTAGTAGACCAAAAAATAATATCATCAACATAGATTTGGAAAATGAACAAGTTTCCTCCAACTTTCTTAGTAAAAAGAGTGGGATCAATGAGACCTACTTAAAAACCACGGTCTAACAAAAGCTCTCTAAGGCACTCATACCATGCACGTGGGGCTTGTTTGAGACCATATAGTGCCTTATCGAGTTTGTAGACATGGTCCAGGAAGAGGGGATCCTCAAAGCCTGGAGGTTGCTTGACATAGACCAATTCCTTTAAGGGACCATTAAGAAAAGCACTCTTGACATCCATTTGTTGCAATTTAAAGTTATGATGGGTGGCATAAGCAAGAAGCATGTGAATGGATTCTAGATGAGCAACAGGAGCATAAGTTTCACCATAGTCAATGCCCTAAACTTGAGAGTATCCTTGGGCAACTAACCTTGCTTTGTTGTGGACGACTATACCATTGGCATCCCTCTTGTTCTTGAAAATCCACTTGGCCCCGATCACATTTTGACAATATCTTGGCCTCTTCACTAGGGCCCACACCTTGTTCCTCTTGAAGTTGTGAAGTTCTTCATTCATAGCATCAATCCAATCATCATCTTCAAGAGCTTCGAAGACCTTTTGGGGCTCAACATGAGAAATAAAAGCATGATGAGAGCTAAAAGAGGTTAGTTGTCTCCTAGTAGTAGAGCCCCTATTGAAATCTCCATAAACATTACCAAGGATATGGCCATCTTTGATAAGCTTGGCGAGACGGTATGCTTGACGACGGGCTTGGGTCTCAAGACGATATTCTTTAGCAACCACTTGGTCATCACCATGATTCGAGTCCCCGCCTTTACTATATGCACAAACTTGATCACTATCTTCATCAACATCAACCGAAGGATAGTCATCATCATTTGGAGGAGAGGCATTAGCTTGGCCTTGGTCATTGTTAGTTTGACCTTCTTCAACATGACCTTGGTCAACATTGTCTTGAGGGGCTTCACAATCTTGGTGAGGTAGATCTTGATCAACTTGAGGTAGACTTGAGCTTGGAGAGTCATGGACATGATGAACTTGAGAAGATCTTGGAGAATCTTGAGAAGCAATAAGTTATCCTTGAGAGGCATGATGATCTTGTGAGAGTGAAGGCTCCACTTGAGTAGAGATTGGTCCTTATCCTTTGGCCATAAGGGGATCCTCAATGGGGTGGAAGAATCCCACACCCATTCTTCTTATGGCTTGGGGAGGAATTTCATCACTTGGATCACGAACACCATCTTGCCTCACAAGAGACTCATGATCTTCATCAAACTCGACATTGCTAGATTCTTAAACTCTTCACGTGGCTTTATTGTAGACTCTATAGGCATGATATTGACTTGAGTATCCAACGAAGATACCTTCTTGATCCCTAGCCTCGAACTTTGCAAAGCGGACACCTTTCTTGAGAATGAAACATCTACAATCAAACAGTCGAAAGTACTTGACATTTGGCTTGCGACCAGTGAGAAGTTCATAGGGAGTCTTGTTCTTCTTCTTGCGGAGGTAAAGACAATTGGTTGCATGGCAAGCGATGGAAATGGCTTCGGACCAAAAGTTGTAGGGGGGCTTGAATTCGGCCAACATGGTCTGGGCCACATCCATCAAGGTACTATTCTTCCTTTTGGCAACGCCATTTTGTTTAGGGGTGTATGGAGTTGAATATTGATGCTTGACCCCCTCATCACTAAGAAACTCATCCAACGTGTAGTTCTTGAACTCGGTCCCATTGTCACTCCGAATGGTGAGGAATGTAGCATTATGTTCCCGTTGAACTTGATTAGCAAAGTCGATGACGGTTTGTTGAGTCTCGCTCTTGAACTTGAATAAGTAGACCCATGTGTATCTTGAGAAATCATCAACAATCACCAAGCAATACTTCTTCCCTCCAAGACCGTCATGAGAAGGAGGCCCAAAAATATCCATGTGAAGAAACTCCAAGCACCGTTCGGTGGAAATTTGATTGATGATCTTATGAGGCTTCTCGTGCATCTTCCCCTCAATACAAGCCCTGCACACACGATCTTTGGCAAAGTAAATGTCTTTTAGTCCAAGGATGTGCCCCCCCCCCATGTAGAGACTTGGCAAAGACTTCATGTTTACATGGGCTACGCGGCGATGCCACAACCAACCCACATTGGCTTTCACATAGAGACATATGGCATGTGTAGAGGGCTTTCCGGAGAAATCCACCACATACAAGTCATGCTCTATGTATCCAACGAAAGCCACCATGAGTGTCTTGATCCACATGAGGACCACAAAATGCCCATTAAAGAATGATGAAAGAACCATAATGGCTAAAGCACGAACATAAAGGAGATTATAACTAAGGGTTTTGACAAGCATAACATTAACCAAGGATACATCCGGGGTTACTACTACCTTACCAAAACCCACTACCTGAGAACTTGTTTTATCACCGTAGGAGACCATAGTATTGGCAAAATCAGGCCTAATCTCCGACATGATATACTTGCTTCCGGTCATATGGCTTGTAGCTCCACTATCAAGCACCCATTTTGCTCCACCGGAAGCAAAGTCCTACAAGAAAATCAAGCTTTGGTTTTAGGTACCCATTCTGCAATGGGTCCCCTTTTGTTAGTCACAAGGGTCTTTGGTACCCAAATAGTCCAATAATAATCATGAGTGTAAGATGTGCCAATATACTGTGCATATACATGACCATCATGAGATTTGCAAAAAATGTAAGAAGGGTTGTTCTTCCTAGCAAAGTTATCACTTTGCATAAAGGTAGAAGCATAATGAGGTCCTTGAGCAAAGCTCTTGCTTTTCTTCTTTTTCTTTTTCTTTTTCTTTTTCTTCTTCTTCTTCTTGGGCCTAGGAGTGTACCCAATACCCTTCTTGTCAACTTGCCCTTTTGCAAGTTGATCTTTCAATTCCTTGTTTTCCTCAACAAGATTCACATGCTTGCAACAAGGGTTAGAAGAACAAGGCAAATGTATAATAGGCATAACGGAAGTCTTTGATTGTTCATTGTTCAATTGAGTTTGAAGCCGCTCATGAGCCTCAAAAAGACTTGAGAATTTACTCTTCAAGGCATGATGTTCCTCTTTGAGTTTCTCAAAGTCCTTTAGGCATTCATGACCAACACCAAACTCAACCTTTTCATTTTTAAGGTTGTTCAATGAAGCAAGAGCATGATCTCGATCTTTAACAAGTTGTGACATGAGAGAATTATGATCATCAACAAGCTTAGCAACCCTCTCCTCAAGAGTTATTCTCATGTTATGTTCATCTTCAAGCGATTGTGATAGAGAGGCAATTTCATCGGTGGCCTCTCTTTAATTTTTACCTAGCATGTCAATTAGATCTTCCTTCTCATCTAGCATTTCCCTAGCATGGTCAAGTTGGTTTACAAGAGTTTCAAAGCACATTCTAGTATCATCATCTAGATGCTCCGTGGATTTATATATGCTTACCATCTCTTTCTTAACCTCTAGACCATCTAGATCATGCAAAGGAAGTTCATTTGAGGGAGACTTGGAAGTGGGTGTTACCTCGGTGGCCTTAGCCATCAGACACGTTTGGTTGCGGTTGGTGATGTTCTCATTTGGTGAGTCGAAGAGAGACACTCGTGGTTTAGAGGATGTAGCAATAGCGGCAACTCCCACGATCTCTCTACCTTGACCTTCACTTTCATCATCATCATCTGCACCCGAGAAGTACTCTTCATGGACCACCATAGCCCTCTCCTTGTTTGGAGGGTTCTTGTTCAAGGGGTGAGGAGGTCTTGGCTTGCTCTTGCGAATGAGACGACCTCCATTGTCCTCCCTATTCTCGAAGGGGAATTGCGCCACGAAGTGACTCTTGTCATTGCAATTGTAGCAAGTTCTTTCCTTTAGTGCCTTCATGGTTGAGTTGAACCTTGAGTTGTACCATGACCTTGATCTCATGTCCGGCTTGTTCCAAAAGGCTCTTGATGCGAGAGCCAAATGCTCATTGAAGGCGTACTTGATGTCCTCTTGATAGCACTCACAAGTGTCTTCCTCTTCATCAACGTCCACCACTTGGGCCTTCAAGGCTAGATTCACCTTTTGAGACCCATAGGCACGAGCACGAGCGGATTCCACATTCTTCTTGGCAATAGTCATGGAAATAACTTCACTCAACACATCTTGAGAGGACATGATGTGATAGTTGCTTCTCCCCTTGATAGAGTTGAGTTTTTGCTCCTCAAAGGGAAGAAGGGCTTGAACAAACTTCCTCTTCATGAACTTGTCATCAACATAGGTAGCACCAAGATCCCTCATAGTGCAACAAAGAACCTTGAGTCGATGATACATGTCTTTGGGAGTCTCATCATCTTGCATTGCAAAGCCATCAGACTCATTGTTGACTTCATCAAACTTGGAGCTTTGAATGCTAGCATTCCCGACATATAACTCGGTGAGATGATCCCAAGCTCATTTGGCGGTGGAGAATTGGCGGATGTGAGCAAAGTCCTTGGGATTCAATGCCTTTTGAATCATTCCCAAAGGGGTATCATTGAGTTGCTTGTCCACAACCTTGGCCCGGGTCAACTTCTTTGCATCATATTGGGAGAATCCTTCTTCCACAATCCTCATCAATTCAATAGAAGAGATGAAAATGTGAGATTTCATTAGATATTGCCAATTGGAGAAGTTTGAAGTATCTAACATGGGAGGTGCTCCTTGAGGTATGATATGCGACATGGGAATAGGTGGGTCTGGAGTATACTTCGGAGGTGGTGGCACCGCTGATTAATCCTTTCCCTCTTCTCCCTCTTTAGAGGAGGAGTCACCTAGCCCCTTGATGACCCACAAGTATAGGGGGTGTATCGCAGTATTTTCGATGGAAGTGAAACCCAATTTATTGATTCGACACAAGGGGAGCCAAAGAATATTTATAAGCCTTAACAACTGAGTTGTCAATTCAGCTACACCTAGAAACAATCTTGCTCACATCAGTTTATCAGTAGCAACAGTTTTGTAGTAGCAATAGCAAAATAATAGCAGTAGTAAAAGTAAACACAATAGTAACAATTGCACTAAACAGTAGGATTAAAGCGCGGTAGGCATAGGGATGGATGGACGAGCGTTGCATGGACACGATAATTCATATAGCAATCAAGACATAGGGCATTTGCAGATAAATAAGATAAAACATCCAAGTACTAAATAATCATAGGCATGTGTTCCATATATAGTCATACGTGCTCACAATGAGAACTTGCACAACATCTTTTGTCCTGCCAGCCCGTTTGCAGTGGGGCCTCAAGGGAACTACTGGAAATTAAGGTGCTCCTTTTAATAGAGCACCAGAGCAAAGCATTAACACTCTGTGAACACATGTGATCCTCACATCAAAGCCATTCCCTCCGGTTATCCCGATTTCTGTCACTTCGGGGTCTTTGGTTCCGGACAACAACGTGAGTATACAACTTACAGGTAAGACCATAAACAATACTATCATCATGAATCAATAACATGTTCAGATCTGAAATCATGGCACTCAGGCCCTAGTGACAGGCATTAAGCATAACAAGTTGCAACAAAGTCAAAAAGCACTAATAATAGATACTAGGCACCATGCCCTAACAATCCGATGCCATTACATGAATGATCTCATCCAATCCCTACCATCCCCATAGCCTACATCGGGGGATTACTCACTCATAGATGAGAGAAACATGGATGATCGATGGAGAAGCAATGGTGATGATGATGGCGATGATCTCCTCCAATTCCCTGTCCCGGCAGGGTGCCAGAACGGAGTTTCTGGTTCCAAATCGCGGAATCTGTTGGTGGAGGCGGAGCGGAACTCTTTCTGGAAAAACGTCGAACCCCCTTGGTTTTTAGGTCAAGAGGCAACTTATAGGCGAAGAGGGAGGCCGAGGGGGCAGCCGAGGCGGCCACACCACCCCCAGGCGCGGCCTGGCCTGGCCCGCGCGGCCAGGTGGTGTGGGATCCTCGTGGCACTACTCCGTCTCGTCTTCTGGCTCCGTGAGTCTTCTGGTGAAATAGGATTTTTGGCATATTTTCCGGGATTTTTCCTGATAGTGATTTTCTGCACAAAAACTAGACACCAAGGTAATTCTGCTGAAAACAGCGTCAGTCCGTATTAGTTGCATCCAATTCACACAAGTTTAGAGGAAAAACAATAGCAAAAGTGTTCAGGAAAGTAGATACGTTTTGGACGTATCAACTCCCCCCAAGCTTAGCTTATTGCTTGTCCTCAAGCAATTCAGTTGAAAACTGAGTGCGATAAAAGAAACTTTCACGAACACATTTGCTTCATAAGATGTATATATTCTCAGTATATGATCAACTACTCAGGCTATTCATAATAAGGAGTATGCAACTAAGTTTACTTGATAGTCATTGCAAGCTATGAAGAGATTCCAACTCAAAAATAATAAGTAGTATGAAACATAAACATAAGCAACATTGTGATGCTCATAAAAAAGGTATGATAGAGTGGTATCTCGCTTGCCTTTGATTGTAGAGCATAAGTGCCAAGGCTCCTCTGAAGTTCAAGTGAAGACTATAAGTAAATATATCAAAGATACAAGCATCAAAGTCATAGCACAATTAATCAAGTTTTGAGACAAGCACATTACACTAAGAATGAAAACTATGCTCTCAAGAAAGTGCTCATAGAATAGGTGGTGACTCAACAAGGGAATGAAAAGGTTTTGAAAAGTTTGAAAGGCTTCCAAATGTTGAAAGTATGGTACTCATTAGCTTTGAGCTCTCATTGCCCCTATCATAAGCATCTTTAAATGGTTAAGGTTAAAGTGACGCAACTAAGAGGATATGCTTGACAAGTTATAAGTTAAAATCTCATGTCCCTTACTCATGCTACTCAACTTCAGTCACAAGTAAGCTCTTGTCATTATAAGTACATATGTATCATAGGGAACCGCCAACGGGGTACCCCTTGCACATGATACAGGAGATATCCCATAATCAAAATGACAAGGCAAGCAGACAATGAGCATCTCAGCGATCTTTTTATTTGCTATTTGCATAGGTTTTTATTGAGGATGCTTCATAGAATGCTCATTATGGTTATGCTGCAAGTTTCCACCATGATTAGGCATGGCTTAGGCTAGCGGCCCAGGCGTTTCTCTAACGCATATGCAAACTCCATGATCTTACAAGTTCCCCTTTTATTTCACACCGCCGGGATCCATAAGTAAAAGAATCATGATATCAACGAGGTACAAAGTACCAGTGCAATGTTGAAAGTGTTCCCCATGATACATGGTTCTGCTAATTTCAACTTATAAAGCGCAAGCATATACGCAATAAAGATGGACGCAATGGTTCAAGATTATTAAGTGCAAGAAAGTAAAGTGTGCCATCAAGTTCGTGAGAGCTTTACTAACTAACTTTTTCATAACAAGCAAACATTTTATTCGGAAGAAAACAAGGCATACTAAGCATGCACGGAATAGCAAATGATGCTAATAGGTAGGTATGGTGGACACTATTGGCAATATTGGTTTTAGGGAGTTGGAGACACGAGTAAAACTTATACTCAGTGCAAGTGAAGGCTAGCAATAGTAAGGGAGCGATAAATGAGAGAGCAATAACTGTCATAATCATGCTTGCAACAAAACAGGACTAATCATGGCATGAAAATGATTCAAGACCCCTGAGGCAAAATAATTCATCGAGGCTTAACTGATTATTGTTTCAGTCATATGCATGCATGAGCATGTGCCAAGTCAATTCAAGTGAAACACTCAGAGGAGGATACCACAGTGTCATACCAAGTTATGAATAGAGCAATGCAAGCGAACATTCATATGACATGCTACAAATTATTAGAGAGATGGAGCTAATCATAAGAAAGCAAGAACTACTAAGCATCCATAAATAACATACACCCTACATGAACAGACTAAGGATGCCCACAATGATGAGTATATGTACAAAAATGAAAACAAATAGAGTTCGTTACCAGCCTCTTACCATACCTCAAGTTGTCATTAATCCTTATTATTGCCCTTCACTTGTGTGGCTTGAATAATAATATGAAATCAAATTCCACTGAGGACTGCTGAACCCTGCAACAAACTCACAAAACTAAATAAGAACAACAAATATTTTTGGTGTTTTCGATTTTTAAAAGCAAGAACCAAAAAAACAAGCAAAGCAAAATCTTTTTGGGTTTTTCGAATAGTTCAAAACAAAGCAAAAAGGGAAAAGCAAATCAAGGCAAAAAGAAGCAAACAAAGAGAAACAAAAGAAATATTTTTGGTCTTTTTGTGTTTTAGAAAGCAAAAGCAAAGAGAGAACGAAAACTAAAAAGAGAACGAAACATGAATATACAAAGTACCGACAAAAAATGATAAGGAGATGACTGTGATGTCGGTGTACCTCCTCCCAAGCTTAGGCTTTTTGCCTAAGTGGGTATCAATCCTAGGCGGGCCAAGATGGAGCGCTTCCGTAGTACGGTGAGGAGGTACCCTCGTCCTGGTGCGAGCTCGAGGACGCCCCACCGTAGTGTGCAGAGTAATCGTAGGAGGGCACATCCTCCTGGTGCTGCCTGTGGAAACCAAGCAAGCGGAGATGCTCGTCCATCTCCTCCTTGGAGCGCGACCACGGCCTCCTGTGAACACTGAACAAAGTAGATTGTGGCAAAGGGATCTCTCTTTCATCCCGTCAGTAAACAACATCCTGTATACTAAACTGTCCATGTCAGAGTCGGCAGTGACGAAGTGATATGTTTTGATGACAGTAAGATCAAGCCTTTGTGGTGCCAATATAGTGTCATTTGAATCCACAGAAAGCTCTAATACATTAACCATACGTGAAGCGAACCGCCCGATAGGGCCACGTGCACTCTGCCTTGCCAAGGGGGCAATGCCACGCAACTTTTTTATGGCTAAATGAGATACTACATAGTAGTTATTCGGCTCATGGGTGCATTTGCACCCATTATGAGAAAACATATTTCTAAATGTTAAAAAATTCGAAAAAATGTATACACATACATTCAAACATTTTATGTTCGTTCACAAGTTTTCGGAGACAAATAACGTTCTACGTATCTCATGCAAAAAAGACAAAAAATATCGTATGAATAGCCCTATTCACGTGATATTTTTTGCCTTTTTTACGTGACACATAAAATACTTTTTCATTTCAAAAACTTATGAACGAAAATAAAATATTTAAATGTATATGTAGAATTTTTTTGGATTTATTGACATTTCGAAATATATTTTCTTACCATGAGTGCAAATGCACACGTGAGCCAATAGGGATTTCCACCACAGTACTACTACTTTTGTAGAGCGTGTGCAGCGTATATAAAATGGGTGGCTAAGAAAACTTTTCATCCTTTAGACCTATGTCTAAACGATGGTGCTGGGGATATGCCGAATAGGGTATGCTCAGCAGGACGTTTTCGACTAGCCCAAGGACCTTGCGAGTGGGCTGCAGGACGGCGACTAGAATGCGACTAAGGAGCAAGCCTGGCGACTGGAAGCTGGAGGCCCAGAAGCATAGCTGAAGCCTAGTCGAATTAGGTCAAACCCTCCGAATCCTTGACTAGTTCGGTTGTAAATACTGTAAACCCTAGCGAGATACCCCCTATATAAACCTCCCTAGGATTCCCTTTGTACTCACATTCCATCATACACCCCTACGAGCGACGCGCTGCCTAACCGCCGAGCTCGCCCCCTACCAGTACAATCTAGCGGGAGTAGGTCTTTACCCTTCTGGGGACCGAATCTGGGTAAACTCATGTGTCTCCTGCCCCATCTCGCCCCGCAGATGGCCGCCAGCTTTTACCCTCAATTCTATCAATCGTTACCCCTGATAGCGACTGTCGTGGTCATTCTCATGACAGATGGAAAAGATGGGTCAACAAAAATATTCTTGGACTTGTGTCTAGTACAAGATCCAGGGACTAGTTGATTAAAATATGTGGCATAATACTTTGAGGCCTTTTTATTGGTCGGAGCACTAGCAGTTTAGCAGTTTAGAGAGAAAAAGTGAAAAAGAAAACTGCTACATAAGATCCACACAAGAGGCCTAAACAGTGGAACCGTTTTGTTTTTGCTAGACTCACGGCTAAGTTATTTTGTTAGCTCATGTACAAGCCTTACCACACTGCACATGCTCGTAGTGGACGAGGCCCGTCTAACGTGCCGGCACGTCAGAACTGCCGTAGGCCCACGCATGAGCCGTTCAATGCACGAGAAATCCATCCTCCAACGGAACTACAGTAGCTATTCCAGCTCGATCATGTTTTCTGACGCCACAAAACACGGTGACATGGCGTAAACACAGGACACAAAAGATCAAATCTGCAGTGAGCTTTGTGACAGCGGGAGCACACCGTCGCTCCGTCGAGGCCATGCCTACCTGGTTGCCATCGACGTCGCTGGCGTCCGTTGCTGCTTTGTTGCCAAGAACATTGTCCTTTCTGGCCGGTAGCAATCCGTTGTTGTTCTGATCGTGCGCGCGCTGCTCCGGTGATGCAAACTAGAGTACTACTAGTGTTCTTTTAACACGAATTCAGATCAGTTGCATTAGTGCAGATAACATCAGTTAAGCTCACCGGTTTTACTTACTGTCCACGGTGGATTCGCATTCGAGGTGGGGCGAGCAACGGTGGAGGAAGGCGTCGGTCACCACGTGCGGCAGCAGCAGCCCGTGGTGCACGCACCTGTCGGTCCGGTTTTTTTTTTTTTGAAACAACCTGTCGGTCCGGTTTGGATCTAGGGGACGGCACGGAGAGCCGGCAGCCACGATGCCCACCTGCTATATGCTCTTCCCTGTTTCTTCAGCTGGTTCATAACGGGAGTAGGTTGGCTGGCCGTTGGATGAATTTCTTGTGCAACCAACGGCTGATGCGTGGCCCTACCTACGTCAGTTCTCCGCTTCCAGCCATTGCAATGCGTGTTACAGCTAAATTAACTGCTGCAAAATAATACTCATGGGATGATGTGGGTATCCTTGAAGAAAATAAATAACTAGTTACAGATGGACTCGATATATAAATCCATAAGCTCCGAAATATCAATCCTGCCACATGCATCTTGAACAAAATGACAGACAGCAAAGACATTGTTCTTTACATAGTCCAAAACCATTCCTTATTCACGTTCACGACGCACTCATGCAAACTCGGCCATAAAGTTTGGAGACAGAGAACTACAAGGCACCTCACCGCCTTTGTTAAGTTCACCTTGACTGACCAGACACAGGAAGAATATCGACGTTTCGCAGCAGCTCGGGGTGTAACTAGTCCTGCAAAACACAATTTACTTCTTCGCTTTGCTCAAAGAGAGTCTGTGTCCCCCGTGGCTTTGCAAACCACCCTTCTTCATGGTTGCTCCACACCCTTCCCTTAGCAGCACTCCAGAGTCTCCTCCCTGTAACTGAAGCTTGTTGACAGTACTCAGGAGCTTATCTTCTAATGAAACCCATGCAGCACCAGTAGCTTTGGCGGCATCAGCAAGTTTCCCCTTTCCCTTATTTTTCCGAGAGCTAACAGTACCACCACCACCATTTCCCTGGAGGCTTGTAAGACGCAAGTTGGCATAGTAGGCATCAGCAAGTTCCTTCTGCTTATGAGGATCAGGCAGTAACCTGGCCATTTCGAGAATGAGGTGCGAGAGACCAAATTGCTCAACATATGAAAGATAACTTGGAGCATTGTTAACGCCTTGAAGGTACTCCCCTGAGATCTCTTTAAACATCGCGTACCTATCCTGGTCCATGCCTAATGCAGCCTGCACACTTTCAACCAACAAGTTATTCGCTGTTCGCCTTTCATTTTCAGCAGCAGTCAAGCTCAATGATCCACTAATGTTGGGACTTGTGTTGGGCGTAGGACAATTTGGGGAACGTCTTGAACCAGAAGGGATCAAAGCAGTATTTTCAGGAACCTTAATCTGAACAGAATGGTGAAGATTCACAATTCCCTTGCTTTGCTGTCTGAGCCCAGCTGCATGAGTGTTCTCGGCTACCTTTCTTACCCCCTGCTGTGTTAAACCAGGGTTCTTGTTACTAGTGCCTGATAAAGGAGGGAATTCCTCATCCCTTATACTTGCAGCAGTCCGTGCACTCTGGCTAAGAGCTGGTGTATACCTTGATTGCTCTGATATGGGAGGGGATGAAACTTCTTTAAAGCCAGAGTATTCTTGCACCAGAGACCTCTTGACGGGAGAGGAGAGAAGAATATGATTGCTGCACCACACGGTTCGTCCCAGAGCTTTGGCCTGCTTGTGATGCCTGCCCAGAACTAGATCGCAAGGGAGCTAGAACAGAAGCAACATGATTTCCCGAGCCACGGCCCAGTATCTCGCAATTGTGACTCGATGAGACCTACACATGGACAGAAAGAGGGCAAGAGCAAACAAAAAAATTAAATCCAGAGACTTCAACCCAAGACTCTACTCTCATACCATGTTAAGTTTCATGCACAAACCAGGAGAACAAAAAGCCCGAACTTGTGGAGAGGTGGGCAATCCACATATATGAACACTCCCTCTCACGTGTGACTCGATAAGGCCTACACGTTATAGAAAGAGGGCAAGACCTCTTCTCTGATACCATATTAAGTTTTTGCAAAAATTGCTCTTGTCCTTTTTTCTGTTCACGTGTAGGCCGCATCGAGACACACGTGAGAGGGGTGTTACATTACAGTATATGTGGATTTCCCACCTTCTCTCCATAAGTTCAGACTTTTGTTCTACTGGTTGGTGCATGAAAGCTAACAGCAATGATGGGAAAGGTAAATTAAATCAATTTAGTGAGTCATTTGTTTATCAGCATGATATGCAAGTGGTCAATAGTCAGAAGTTCACCTTGAAAGTAGCAGTTCTCTTTGCATGAGGCTTACGCTCCCTGTGCTCCACTGTATTGTGTCTCTGTATAAGTGGATGGAATGAATAAAAGATGTAATATCATCAAAGCATACCCAACTGCCAAGAACTAATCTGGTGACATGCCCAGCGAAGATGATTTAACCATATTTAAATTGTGTTTTGACTTGCCTTGAGCTCTGGTTCACTTTGGAAGACAATGAACTTCTTCTCCAAGCATTCTCTGTCCTCACAGAAGAAATGGTCACTCCGAAAATGCATCTGAATATGCCCATGCCCAATGTTAGACCAACATGTCATGTAATACAAGCGTGACTTCTTATTCAAATTTAAAATGAGTTTGACATTAAACTCGGTTCCATCATATTTGATGATATGCAGTGAAAATCTACAGAAGATGTCATGGATAGGCACCAAAAATGAAGATCATCTTTATATCCACATTAAAAGGCCTAGCAGGCACAGCTCCATGTTTGAATATATAGCAGATGTGTTATGGTCTAGCTTGACTGCTAGACATGAACTCCATCTCAGAAAGTGATGTAACATCAAATAGATCAATATACTCGTTACAGTGTTCAAAAAGACAATGCCTAGCCCTAGTCTGCCAAGGCAGTGCTGAGGTGCTAGTCCACATCCTCGCGCCTAGGCTGCTGCCTGGCCACCTAACCCTCGCGCCTATTCTGTGTTATTATGGTCTAGCTTAACTGCCTAGTCTGCCTCCTGGCTAGCACCTAGCACCTCGTGAACATGCAATATTTAGATTGATGTTCCAAACGTAAGGTACACCTAACAAATATAAACTCATAAAATCAGATAAAGTATCCTAATTTTACTGAAATATTTACCTTTTTAGACAAGGATGATAATTTAGATCTTATCTACACAATATTTATATTCTGTCCAGTATCTTACTATAAGAAAATTCTTGCTAGATCACTTTTTACATGAATTTTATATTGTTCTTCTACCTACATCTAAGATGATGCTCTCATTACTACGAGTATTCCAACTTGATATGACATACCTCTAATTCATCATAGTTCATGAAATAATCCTGCCCGCGTTGCTGCCTACAGAACCACGATGTCAGTGATAAGCATAACTTGGTACTTATGCTCGACCTAATAAAATAACAGTAGCAGAGCACCTTTGGCATATGTGACAAGAATAATGTTCTCTTGTCACATGCGTATATAGTTCATTCTTTCCATAAAATGGGATTTTACAGAACTCGCACATTGGATGCCCTACAAAACCTCTGCGCTCGAATTTTGAGCCATCCACGTCCGGATCACCATTTTTTATGTGCTTATTTAATTGAGATCTTGTATAAAGTTTCTGCTCGCAACTAAGTACCTGCTCAAGACAATAGCAGTTCAGGAATTTACTATATAAAACAAAATTTGTGAAATACAAAGAAAAATCATTACAAAGGATACAAGACAAGGGTGCAATCATGCTAATATGTTTTTGTCATGCTGGTAACAAAGAAAATAAATACGGAGAAGATGCACAAAATGATAGCAATACACAATATTTCATACATAAGTAATCCGCAGCATGCTAAATATTAAATCATTATGTATCAGGTTAAAAAGTATGGTTCAACTATATATCTTAGTGTTCTCCTACCTAATTTAACCATGTATATGTTCATTTATGCAGACAAATTTCAAAATCATAAATATGAGCAATTTTATCCAGTCTGTTTGCATCTGATGTAATAAACTTGAATACTGGAATGGAAAAAAAAAGTGAGAAAACTCCCGAGTTTTGGTCTATTGGGACTACATGAATGTTTGTTGTGGTCTCAATGAGATTGAAATGTAAGATCATCCATTGCTGGATAAAAACAAGGGATGATATGTGTCAATCTGATGCATAGAGTATTACCAGAAAATAATAATCGACACACATACCAAATAGTTAGTTGCTTGCTAGATGTAAATGACAATAAACAAAATCTATAAAAAAAACTGCTAGCTTGTGACTGATACTAATAGCACCATGCAACAACATGAGCTAAGAATTACAATTTCAATTGCTTACAAAAATAAATTCCTATCTTGTATGGATTAGTAATTGGTATTGAGCACCAGGCAACTTAATTTAAGGATGAAATGAAAACACTGCGCCAAGTTATCTGCCTAATGTTGCACAAAACTATCATAGCATCCACATTAGACCATCAACTGCTAACACTAAAATAGTATGTAGTTGAACAGCAATGGATATTAGAGAATAAGACTGAGCCAGTAAACAAGGACAAGGAGGGCATCCATAGCATCACCTTCCTCCCATCCAAGCAAAGGTCACACATGTACAAATGATGCTGGTCGAAAAGATGGGTTTTGAGCTGCTCGATGCTTCCAATCTTTTTCTTATGTTTTGCCTTGGACGCCTTACTGCCGCCCTTCTTCCCGTTGTTGCTGGTGTTGTCCTTGCAAACAGTGCAAGAAATCTGGCACATCGCACGTACAGTCCTGTAATTTTCGACGTCGTCGAACCACACCTGCGTACCCTCGTGGTACCAGTACTCCCCGACCTTCCCCTCACCGGCCACGGCCGGGAGTGCCGAGAAATCGCTGATCACCTTCGTGCGGTCCCCCAATGCCTAGCCAGCGAGAAAACATCCAGCCATTAGGTCGCGATTCCGAAATTTCAGAAGTGTGCTCGTGTCTAGGGCGAAAGGGGGTGGGGTTGGGGGCAGGGGGCGAACCCTAGGTGCTGACCTTGGTGGCGAAGACGGCGGGGCAGTGGGTCATGCAGATGCAGCAGCGCTGGTCGCGGAGGACGAACCGGAGGCGGGCGACGCAGGCGGAGCAGACCTCGCGGTGGCCGCAGGTGCCGTAGGCCACCCAGCCGAGCGGCTCCGCGCAGACGGCGCAAGCGTCGTCCATCTCGGGATCTAAAGCACAGGCAGGCGGCAGCGGGGAAGGCGGAGCAATAGGAGGAGGTTGGAGCGGGGTGGCGAGGGAAGAATCTACTAGAAGGTTCGAGAAGCGAGGGGAATGGAGGGGTCGAGGGGAACGGAGGAAGGGTCTGCTCGAGCGCACGACGCCACGATGCAAACAATGTTCGAGTTTTTTTTTCTTTTGAGATGAATGTTGGAGTTGGTGGTAGGGTTGAAAATAGTGAGAAAACTTTCGGTTCATTTCCGGAAAAAATGGAAATGGAGAGGTAAAATGGATCGGAAATAGAATTTTGCGAAAAAAGATCGAAAATAGAATATTTTAAAAGGAAACGGAAAAGAAAACGAGGGAGCCATTTTCGCGGAAACGAAAACGGTAAGGAAATTCCGGATAAAACTTTCAGAAAACATAACTAGATAGATCCATGTACGAACTTTGCGTCAGTGATTTTCCTCTCTCTTTTTGTTCATAGAATATATGTAGGGTCTACCTAATACATGTATGTGAAACTATTTATGTGACGTATGTTCTTGTCTAAGTATTGAATTATGTGCGTTACTTTATGTTCAATTGTTATTTGTCGAAGTTGTGAGCTATTATTTGTCTATGATATATTCCTTTTGGTGTATAGACCATGATATTACGTCACTATCATATTCCGACAAATGTTCGTTTTCGTATCGTATCTGTCTCGTATCAGTTCCATATTCGTTTCCGATGATTTTCGATTTGTGAACGTATTCGTTTTCGATGATTTCCGATGATTTGCGTCAGTGATTTTCCTCTCTCTTTTTGTTCATAGAATATATGCAGGGTCTACCTAATACATGTATGTGAAACTATTTATGTGAACGTATGTTCTTGTCTAAGTATTGAATTATGTGTGTTACTTTATGTTCAATTGTCATTTGTCGAAGTTGTGAGCTATTATTTGTCTATGATATATTCCTTTTGGTGTATAGACCATGATATTACGTCACTATCATATTCCGACAAATGTTCGTTTTCGTATCGTATCTGTCTCGTATCAGTTCCATATTCGTTTCCGATGATTTTCGATTTGTGGTCGTTTCCGGAGTTTTCCGTTTCATTTTCGATTCCGGCGACACAAGAGGAAACGAAAACGATAACGCATGTTTCCGTCCGTTTCCGTTCCGTTTTCAACCCTAGTTGGTGGTGCCGTGTTTTTTTCTCTTAGCCATCCATGTATCTAGAGAAGGTAATAACAATAAGTTGTATAATACATCATCTTTTATTGTCATCTCTAAGAATTAATGGAATTGATTAATTATAGTAAGAAATTGTGTTGATAAGAGAGGCATAAGGTACAATGGAGAAATAGTCTTCTTTTATTTCTAAGGGATCATCCCTTAGCTAAGGGAAGAATCTACTAGAAGGTTCAAGAAGGTTTGAGAAGCGAGCGGAATGGAGGGGTCGAGGGGAACGGAGGAAGGGTCTGCTCGAGCGCACAACGCCACGATGCAAACAATGTTCGAGTTTTTTTTTCTTTTGAGATGAATGTTGGAGTTGGTGGTAGGGTTGAAAATAGTGAGAAAACTTTCGGTTCATTTCCGGAAAAAATGGAAATGGAGAGGTAAAATGGATCGGAAATAGAATTTTGCGGAAAAGGAACGAAAATAGAATATTTTAAAAGGAAACGGAAAAGAAAACGAGGGAGCCATTTTCGCGGAAACGGAAACGGTAAGAAAATTCCGGATAAAACTTTCAGAAAACATAACTAGATAGATCCATGTACGAACTTTGCGTCAGTGATTTTCCTCTCTCTTTTTGGCCATAGAATATATGCAGGGTCTACCTAATACATGTATGTGAAACTATTTATGTGAACGTATGTTCTTGTCTAAGTATTAAATTATGTGTGTTACTTTATGTTCAATTGTCATTTGTCGAAGTTGTGAGCTATTATTTGTCTATGATATATTCCTTTTGGTGTATAGACCATGATATTACGTCACTATCATATTCCGACAAATGTTCGTTTTCGTATCGTATCTGTCTCGTATCAGTTCCATATTCGTTTTCGATGATTTCCGATTTTGTGGTCGTTTCCGGAGTTTTCCGTTTCATTTTCGATTCCGGCGACACAAGAGGAAACGAAAACGATAACGCATGTTTCCGTCCGTTTCCGTTCCGTTTTCAACCCTAGTTGGTGGTGCCGTGTTTTTTTCTCTTAGCCATCCATGTATCTAGAGAAGGTAATAACAATAAGTTGTATAATACATCATATTTTATTGTCATCTCTAAGAATTAATGGAATTGATTAATTATAGTAAGAAATTGTGTTGATAAGAGAGGCATAAGGTACAATGGAGAAATAGTCTTCTTTTATTTCTAAGGGATCATCCCTTAGCTAAGGGAAGATAATCTTTTCTTTCTTCGTTTTCTCTCCTCCAACTAAGCGAAAATCCAACATGGCAACTGTAGGAGAAGGCCGATGTCACCGCAATGTACATGCCCTTATATATTGAGCTTGCAAGCCGTCTCGTTAAAACCTTACCGACCCCCTTTAGGTACCCTGGTAAGGAACTTGCAGCCCCTCAAAACAAGTTTACATCGTTCATTACAGAAGAATTAATAAAACTAGGAGGATCACCATCTCAAAAATAGGAATATTGGAATCAAAGACAAATCTAGCTAGGGTATGGGCCACCATATTTGCTTTGTGAGGACAATGCTTGACTGAAACTCTTTCAATTCTTCTAGCAATTTGGAAGCAATCAGTAATTTGACTAATGCAACCTCATTGAGACAGAAATTTGTTCTGAGCTAAATATTATAACTAAAGCTTTATCAGATAAATACTTGGGCCTTCCTTCTCTTGTTGGAGCTGATCGAAGTGATAGCTTTTTGTATCTGTTAGAGAGGATAATTAATAGGATTAAAAGTTGGAGAGAGAAAATTTTGTCTATGGGGGAAAGGAGATATTGCTGAAAGAAATTATTCAATCAATCCCTGTCTACGCTATGTCGGTGTTTAAAATTCTTAAAAGTTTATGTAAGCAAATGACATATGCTATTGCTAGGTTTTGGTGGGGAGATACAAAAGCTCAAAACCGCATGCATTGGATGGAATGGTGGAAGTTATGCATCCCAAAGAAGAATGGTGGTATGGGATTTAGAGACATCCACGCTTTTAATTTGGTAATGTTGGCAAAACAAAGTTGAAGGTTGATCATAAAGCATGATTCTCTTTGTGCAAAAGTTCTAAAGGCAAAGTATTATTCGAATAATGATATTCTTCAGGCTGGACCGAAAAGTGGATCCTTTTTTACTTGGTAAAGTATTGTTGCAGATCTAGCTACTTTCAGGCAAGGACATATTTGGAGAGTTGGTTCAGGTCAAAAAAATTAACATATGGACTGATCCATGGATTTCTAGTAGACATGATCGCATGATTCAAACTCCTAGAGGCCAAGTATTGCTCAAGATGGTTGATGAGCTTATTAATCCAGTATCTTGTAATTGGGATGAAGAGTTGTTGATACGGCGTGTGACTACCACAGACTGTTTGGGAATTTTCCACAGTACAATTCTAGTTTCGGTAGCAGAGTTACTCAAACTTTTGTCTCACGTCAATCAGCAGAAGCAATAGTTCAATTAACCAATGGTCAGACTAGCGTCTCTTCCGATCAAATAAACTAGGACCAGACAGAATAAAATCAAGAGTTTGGGTTACCAGTGGTAATACTGATTCCTTGGCCTAATCTCACGTGTAGCAGCCGCAAGAATTTCCAAGTACACGAACAAGTAAGGAAATAGCAGACTTAGATTTAGTACTATTCCAAGGCAATCTCCCTGATCAAAAATAGTAGCAGTAATTTGTCTTCCGTGGAATCACAAGCAACAACACGAGCTAGCAGATTAGGTTACCATATATGCAAACCAATCTAAACAACACACAGACCCTCGCCGGAAGCAATGTGGATGGTTCTGACAGAACCAACAGCAAACTAGGAGCAATCGACTCCAATTTACTCACCAAAGACACAAATCCCCGATGGAATCCTCAACTCAAACACCAGATTGGCCGCCGCACAAACATGGTGATTTTCTGTATATTTCTCAACTCTAAAATATTTTCTAACCCTAATACACGACCGAACTGGTCCCATATATAGTGCGTGCAAGCACTGACCCAATTACAATTTAATATTGGACTCCAAACCAGCTAGGAAATTACTCTCGACAAAGCCCAACTAAACAATCTAGTTGGCTCTTTTTATATCTCACGGAGGAAAATACCAAGAAGAGCAGAACTAGTACTCTAGAAACAAAACAGAAGCTGATTTAAATACTACTCGATGCAAGTAGAAACTGAAATACCAACATGCACTAGCGCACTGTCAGCATAGTCTTTGAGACTAAGTTCAAGTCAAACTGATTTGAATTTGACCCACCAGAATATACTTGCACGGTGTTCTAAATGTAGGCTTCACCTTATCCTCCGGAACAATTTGTACTTCAGCTGAAATATTGCATGCGCCTAGATCCAACTTTCCACCATTGTCAGCGCGAGCGATAATGCGTCGTCTAGCTGGTATGAGGTACCTTGCAGCCTTAATGGAATTATCAGTAGCAGTAAAGAGTACCTCATCATCCTCCCTCCCATGAAGGGAACCGTCCTCGGTTTTGACCTATTCCTTGCAGACTTTTTCTTGAACACCTCGATGGTACACTTGATATTCTTTGCTTCTTTGGGGAGAAGAGTATAGAACTCACCCTTATGCATAAATGTGTACCTGTTTGTGCGTCCATGGTGAAGTGTGTTGACATCGTGTTGCCACAGACGTCCCAATAAAATATGATAAACATGCAGTGGTAGAACGTCGCACTCCACTTTATCAACATATCTATCCACAGAAAAAGGAACTTTCACTCTATGGGTGACCTTCAACTTGCCCACACCATTGATCCATTGCATATAGTAAGGCTTCGGATTCTCCCATGTAGGCAAAGAAAGAGACTCTACCACATCCTTACTAATCATGTTGCTTGCACTACCACCATCAACAATCAGTTTGCACACTTCTCCTTTGATAGTACATGCAGTTTGGAAAATGTTACGTCGTTGGCCCGGTTCAACAATAACCTCATCATCTCGCTGGACCTTATGCGCCATCAAACTCGGCATATTAAGTACAGGCCAACAATCCAAAGCATTACCATCATTATTTTCAGTAGCATCCTCTAGTGGAGGCATCTCATCTTCAGATTCTGAAACATATGCACCATCAACAAGCAAAATCAATTTCTGATTCGGACAAATGCGCATTATGTGGCCTCGTCCCCCGCACTTATGGCATATAATATTGTTGTGATGAGACGTGCTCGATGCAGCTTGTGAAGCCTCCTTTGGTGCAGCAGCTGCCTTGCTATTTTCAATGCTAGTCGACTTATAAGAAGCAGTCGGTTTAGCACTAAACACACCATCATGAGAAGCGCCACGTCGTCCATTGTTGTAAGTCGGACGACCCTCAGCAACTTGCTTCTCCAAGACCCAACGTTCAGCATGTTCCGCTTGATGAAGTAACTCATGTATATCATTATACTGCATCAAATCAACACGGTCACGGATCTTTTCCTCCAGCCCCTCAAAGAACCGAACCATGGTCGCCTCGGGCGACTCACGTACTGCTGTCCGGATCATCAATACTTGCATATCTTTGTAATATTCAGCAACTCATTTTGTACCTTGCACAAGACGACATAGTTTTCTATGAAGTTGTCAAGTGTAGCAACAAGGCACAAACATCTCCCTCATGACACGCTTCATGTCAACCCATGTTTCCGGTCTCTCCCCTGTACGGTTTTTATTATCCCACCATACGAGAGCATATTCAGTAAACTCCATAGATGCAACACGGACCTTCTTTTCTTCAGAATAATTGTGGCCATCAAAAATCTAATTAATGTACATCTCCCACTCCAAGTACTTCTCCGGATCAGAACGTCTTGAGAATTCCGGTATGGTTAACTTTATTCGACCAAGACCATCGTTATATCGAGCAGCTTCACCATCTAGGTTGCGCCGCTAGCCATCACCATGGCGAGCCTCATCACCTCGTTGTGGTCGGCGTTGATGGCCTTCACGAGCATCAGACATATCAGAAAGATCATCATCAAAGTGGCCTTGGTTGCGTGCTGGTGACCGGGACTGTCGGGGTACTACATCCCTTGCCTCTAGGCGTCGAACAACTGTGGTCAACCGATTAAGGCTCTCTGTCACCACCCACAAACTATCATCCCGTTGGCGATCACTAGTAGTCAAGCGCACATTAAGTTTGTCCTCGACACCTGTAATATTTGCAATCTTCAACTTTTGTACGAAGTTTTGTATTGGCACTTTTGCTCGACATCAGGTAGATATGTAGATCTTCAGTTACTTCTAGACCCAAAGGAATTTCTCCTCCGTCCAGATCAAAATCCTCATGCAGCGACATCTTGATAAACACAAGATCAAATTAGCAATAGCCGAGAAAAAAACCCGCCCCTGAACAAACTTGCTCTGAGTACCAAGATGATACGGCGTGTGACTACCACAGACTGTTTGGGAATTTTCCACAATACAATTCTAGTTTTGGTAGCATAGTTACTCAAACTTTTGTCTCACGTCAGTCAGCAGAAGCAATAGTTCAATTAACCAATGGTCAGACTAGCATCTCTTCCGATCAAGTAAACTAGTACCAGACAAAATAAAATTAAGAGTTTGGGTTACCAGTGGTAATACTGATTCCTTGGCCTAATTTCACGTGTAGCAGCCGCAAGAATTTCCAAGTACACGAACAAGTAAGAAAATAGCAGACTTAGATTTAGTACTATTCCAAGGCAATCTCTCTGATAAAAAATAGTAGCAGTAATTTGTCTTCCGTGGAATCACAAGCAACAACACGAGCTAACGGATTAGGTTACCGTATATGCAAACCAATCTAAACAACACGCAGACCCTTGCTGGAAGCAACGTGGATGGTTCTGACAGAACCAGCAGCAAACTAGGAGCAATCGACTCCAATTTATTCACCAAAGACACAAATCCCTTATGGAATCCTCAACTCAAACACCAGATTGGCCGCCGCACAAACATGGTGATTTTTTGTATATTTCTCAACTCCAAAATATTTTCTAATCCTAATACACGACCGAACTGGTCCCATATATAGTGCGTGCAAGCACTGACCCAATTACAATTTAATATTGGACTCCAAATGGGAAATTACTCTCGACAAAGGCCAACTAAACAATCTAGTTGGCCCTTTTTATATCTCACGGAGGAAAATACCAAGAAGAGCAGAACTAGTACTCTAGAAATAAAACAGAAGCTGATTTAAATACTACTCGATGCAAGTAGGAACTGAAATACCAACATGCACTAGCGCACTATCAGCGCAGTCTTTGAGACTAAGTTCAAGTCAAACTGATTTGAATTTGACCCACTAGAATATACTTGCACGGTGTTCTAAATGTAGGCTTCACCTCATCCTCCGGAACAATTTGTACTTCAGCTGAAATATTGCATGCGCCTTGATCCAACTTTCCACCATTGTCGGCGCGAGCGATAATGCATCGTCTAGCTAGTATGAGGTACCTTGCAGCCTTAATGGAATTATCAGTAGTAGTAAAGAGTACCTCATCAGTTGTTGATGGAGGTGTTTAATCCATTGGATGTGAAAATGATTATGTGCATACCTCTTAGTGAAAACCTCACCGATGACTTTGTTGCGTGGCATCGGACCAAGTCTTATAGCTTCTCGGTGAGATCAGTCTATTACTGAAATGGATCGTATGGGCACCTAGAGGGGGTGAATAGGTGCTACTTCAAATTTTAATGCTTTTTCAATTTTAGGCTTAACACAAAGGATAAATTCTCTAGATAAACTATTAGGTGGAATTTCCCTATATACAAACCTATCTACTAGCGAGTAAAGAGCGAGTGGAATAGGAACGGATGAACCGTAGTGAAGTACGCGGAGACACAAGATTTGTTTTACCGCAGTTCCTTCCTTGTTAAGAGAAGTACGTCTGTGTTGGAGGGGTGGGCGGTACTAAGACCACCACGCCACAATATACCTCACCCTGTTCTCCGATGGATCCCGCCACCAAAGGCCCGATCCACCTTTCCACTATAGGAACTCTTCGAGGCAGGTACCGGTGCCTTTACACAACTAGCAGGGCACAACTCCACAATCAACTTGGAGGCTCCCGTAATGACAACAAGCAGCCAAAGAACAAGATCTAGATTTTGACAAGAATACTAGATCAGGGATTTCTCCAAATGAATGGAGAGGAGTTGATGCGCTTGATTCGTGATGACGATGATGATTCTCTCCTCCTTCAATTCCCCCAAAGATCGAAGCCTTCGGGTGGTTGAAGTGGGAGATCTAGAATGGGAGCTCTTGCACAGTGTCTGAATAATTTCGAGTGAATCAAGAAGACTGCTTGTTGGGGAAGAAGGGATATTTATACCCCCTTTCGGAATCCAAGCCATTGGTGCCTTTGGGCGCCGGATTATCCGGCCCAAGTGAGGGCCGGATTATCCGGTCTAGGGAAAACTCCGCCCTAGACTCGGATTATCCGGTAGATAATCCGCCCCCACTCTGAGTGTCACGCCGAGCCTGCCCTTGACCGCCTTCTGGGGGCCGGATTATCCGGCCCCATGTGAAGGCTGGATTATCCGACCTGGGGAGGAAAAACCGCCCCAGTTCGGATTTTCCGGGAGAAAATCCGACCGGACTCCGAGCGACACGCCTTGGCAGCCTTCAGTCGATTTCTAGGGGCCGGATTATTCGGCCCATGCGAATGCCAGATTATCCGGCCTGGGGAAGAAAAACCACCCTAGTTCGGATTTTCCAGTAGATAATTCGACTGGACTCCGAGCGACGCACCTTGGCAGCCTTTGATCGATGAGATATGCCGGATTATCCGGCCCTTGGTGGGGCGGATAATCCGCTCCCCCAAAACACCTGCACACTTAGCGCACATGAGAAAACTCCACGGTATTGTTATCTAACACTCAAAACACAGGAAAGTATGAAATGTTCTTTCAATCTCCCCCTTTTTGGTGTTAGATGACAATACTAGGATTTGCAGGAAAGGATCACTAGACCACCAACAAAAACATAGAAGAGAATCCCCCTCAATGTGTGCACATTAGAAATTTGCATTTGAATACAAATGCACACAAATAGGTGTGAATCTATTCCATTGACATATGAACAATATAATAATACCACCGAGATAGGGAGAGAGGCGTCCTTGAAATAGCCACAATTATCAACGTGATAACCAATATAAGCGCCTTCCTCGATATAGATTCCTAGCATAATAGGATACATGAGATAAATCCAGACATCCACTGACACAGAGTCTCAAACAAACCACAAGCCATAAATTAAAGTTCAACGCTAAATGGGCACAAGTGAGAAAATGACAAATAGGAAAAAGTGCAAATGCTTGTGCCCGACCCATGCAAATCCTCGAAGACCTAATAGAACTACTTCTCCCCCTTTGGCATCGAGACGCCAAAAAGGAAGAAGAGCGATGCTAGCGCCCCAAGGTATCACTTGTAGTCCTCATCCTCGTCCTCATCCTTGTTCCCATCCTCGTCCTCATCTTCAAGCTCCTTGGTGTCATCATCCTCATCATCAACAGTGGCCGCAGAGGGGAACAAGTGACGCTCCAGCTCTCCATAGTTCAGCCCAGAAGAAGAGTTCCACCGGGCATATGGTGTGGGACTGGTAGGGAAAGGCTTAGGATTGAGAGAGTCAAACTGAGATGGTACTACATACTCAAAATTGCAAGAACTAAATCAACTAAAAGCCAAAATTGAGTGTGATTCCCATAAGAACAAGAGAGGAGCGAAAACAACCAAAAAGATCCACAAAATCCAATTCTCCTCATGGGAGAGGGCGGTGGCCGAAGCCACCTTGTTGGAGTGTATGGTATGACACCGCGAAGATATATCTTGGGTTCATGACCAATACTCATCAATAAGCTCACATATCACAAAATGATATTAAGAGAAATGATTTATCTTGCTTTTGGCATTATGGGGGGAGGGTTAGCCCAGTTAATTAGGACCACACTCCCCCTATATCCATGCCCACATCTAGACCAAATAAGACTGAGATGTACGAGTGAGTGCATGGGTAATCAAGACAAGCTCCTGGAATCAATGATATTTAGCTCATTCCTCAAGTAGCAGAACCTTGCTTCATCAAGTGGCTTCGTGAAAATATTAGCAAGTTGGTTCTTCGTGCTCACAAAAGATAGATCAATATCGCCTCGAGAAACATGGTCTCGAATAAAATGATTCTGAATCTCAATATGCTTTGTCCTTGTGTGTTGTATCGGATTGTACGCAATTTTGATTGCACTTTCATTATCACATAAAAGAGGCACTTTGTCACAATTGACACCGTATTCCTTTAAAGTTTGCCTCATCCACAATAACTGAGTGCAAGCACTAGCAGCAGCAACATATTCAGCTTCGGCGGTGGAGAGAGAGATACAATTCTGCTTTTTATATGACCAACACACTAGAGATCTTCCCAAGAATTGACAAGCTCCAGAAGTGGATTTCCGATCATCTTTATCACGAGCCCAATCTGAATCAGTATAACCACATGGAGAGAAATTGGAGCCCTTGGGATACCATAGACCAAAATTAGGGGAATGAACCAAATATCGAAAGATCCTCTTGACCGCCACTAAGTGACTTTCTTTAGGAGCTGCTTGATACCTTGCACACACCCCCACACTCAACACAATATAGGGTCTAGATGCGTAGAGGTAAAGAAGAGAACCGATCATGGACCGGTATACCTTTTGGTCCATATCTTTACCATGGGGGTTAAGTTCAAGGTGACATTTTGTTTGCATCAGAGTGGCGACACCATTAAGATCCGTCATCTTGAATCTCTTGAGCATGTGTTGGATGTACTTAGCTTGATTGATGAAGGTTCCTTCTCTAAGTTGCTTGATCTCTAATCCAAGAAAGAACCGTAATTCCCCCATCATAGACATCTCAAACCTGTTAGTCATAAGCTTTGAAAATTCATCATTAAAAGCTTTATTAGTAGAACCAAAGATGATATCGTCTACATATAGCTGGCATACGAAGAGCTCCCCCTTAACCTTCTTAGTAAAAAGAGTGGGATCGATTTGCCCAACTTCGAAGCCATGGTCTAGCAAAAGCTCTTTAAGGTGCTCATACCACACATGTGGGGCTTGTTTAAGGCCATAGAGTGCCTTATCGAGTTTGTAGACATGGTTCGGGAAGTTAGAATCCTCAAATCCCGGGGGTTGCTTTACATATACCAACTCATGGACCATTAATAAAAGCACTCTTGATGTCCATTTGCTGCAATTTAAAATTGTTATGGGCAGCATAAGCAAGAAGGATACGAATGGACTCAAGCCAAGCCACAGGAGCATACGTCTCGCTGAAGTCAATGCCCTCAACTTGGGAATAGCCTTGTGCCACAAGTCTCGCCTTGTTCCGCACGACAATGCCATTCTCATCTTACTTGTTTTTAAAAATCCACTTAGTGCCGATAACATTGCGGCAATCCTTGGGCTTCTCCACGAGTTTCCAGACCTTGTTGCGCTCGAAATTATTCAATTCTTCATGCATAGCAACAACCCAGTCCGGATCTTCAAGAGCTTCAAATACTTTCTCAGGTTCCACCATTGAGATGTGAGCTTAATGCTCACCAAAACTTGCCAATTCCCTTCTTGTAGAAACCCTTCGTCGAAGGTCACCTACAACCTTGTCGAGAGTGTGACCCCTTAGCTCAAGGTTCCGATCAGCACGAGCCTTGCGACGAAGTTCAATAAGCTTGTTGTTTCTTGGTGGAATAGTTTCATCACTTGAATCTTCATTGGAATCATTTGCTCGACCTTGATTGGAATCTGGATTAACAGAAGTAGGAGGTGATGAAGCATGTCCTTGAGGAAGGTCAGCAGCCATAACAGGAGGCTGCTGGATAGCTGGTGATTCAGGGCCGAATAATCCGGCCGATGGTGAGGCCGGATAATCCGGCCTGGGAGAACTTGTAGCATCTTCATCAGGATGCCTAGGACTTGCTTGATCTGGCGAGGGGCCGGATAATCTGGGGCCAGCCAGAAAATCTGGCCTGGAGCTTGCAGCGATTTCTTCAACACCAGGAGCAGTTTGGTCGTCAGGAGCGGGGTGGCCGGATAATCCGGTGTCAACCGGATAATCCGGCCTGGATCTTTCTGTAACATCTTGACCTTCAGCAATTGATGGAGATGGTGTAGAAGTTACTCCCGTGGTTGGAACATGTTAAGTATGTGTAGATGAGGGCTCTTCATGAGAAGAGCATCGTCCTTCCCGATCCGCCACAAGGGGTTCCTCAATGGGGCGGAAAAATCCCACGCCCATTCTTCTTATGGCATCTTGGGGTATTTCAACATCTGCATCACAAACATCAACTTGCCCCGCAGGGGAGCTGTCATTTTCTTCGAACACCACACTACAAGATTCTACAACAGTTCCGGAGAGCTTATTGTAGACTCTATAAGTGTGGGATTCGGCACCATAACCAACAAAAATACCTTCTAGAGCCTTAGATTCAAACTTAGATAAACGAACTCCCTTGATGAGAAAGAAACACTTACACCCGAATACCCGAAAGTATGAGATGTTTGGCTTGTTACCGATAAGTATTTCATATGGAGTCTTGTCCAAGATTTTATGGAGGTATAACTGGTTGGATGAATGATAAGCGGTAGAGATTGCTTCAGCCCAGAAGTTATAAGGAGACTTGAATTCGGCTAGCATTGACCTTGCCATATCCATTAGAGTCCGATGCTTCCTCTTGGCTACACCATTTTGTTGAGGGGTGTACGCAGCGGAATATTGATGTCTTATCCCCTCTTCACTTAGGAACTCATTTAAGGTGTAGTTCTTGAACTCAGAGCCGTTATCACTTCTTGTAGCCAGAATAGGGACATTGTGCTGACGTTGAACCTCGTTGGCGAAGTCGATGACCGTTTGTTGAGTTCCACTCTTCAACTTGAAAAAATAAACCCAAGTGTATCTTGAGTAATCATCAATTATCACAAGACAATATTTCTTCCCACCGAGGCTTGCATGAGATGGAGGTCCGAAGAGGTCCACATGAAGGATCTCTAAGATTCTTTTTGACGAGATAATAGTCTTCCTTCGATGAGGAGAGTCATGCATTTTCCCTTCAATACAAGCCCTGCAAACATGATCTTTGGCAAATGAGACATTTTCTTTTAGTCCAAGGATGTGGCCACCCTTGTGGAGACTTTGCAAAGTTCTCATATTGACGTGGGCTAGTCGGCGATGCCATAACCAACCCGCGTCAACCTTTCCAAAAATACACATCGGGCCTGTAGTGGTTTTCCCCGAAAAGTCCACCACGTACAGGTCATTTTCGACATATCCCACGAAAGCGACTTTTAGAGACTTGCTCCACAAGAGTACCACCAAATCAGCATCAATATAAACTGCAAAGCCCATCTTACCAAGGGCGCGAACTGAAAGTAAATTGTACCCGAGGGTCTCAACAAGCATGACGTCCACGAAAGAGATATCGTGAGCCACCACGACTTTGCCGAGACCCAATACCTTAGATTTTGACTTGTCACCATAGGAGACGGTTATATGATCATGATTTGGCCGCATCTCCGTGATGATCTCCTTGCTTCCGGTCATGTGACTCATGCATCCGCCATCGAGTACCCATTTAGACCCACCGGAAGCATAGCCCTGCAAGAAAGTTACTTCTTGGTTTTAGGTACCCATTTTTCAATGGGCCCTCTCATGTTAGTGACAAGGGTCTTGGGGACCCAAATAGACCAAGGACTATAACAATCATAAGGACCTACATAACTAGCATAAACATCACCATAATGATCGCAATATAACTCAACGTTAGGATTGTTAGCCCTTGCAAAACCATCATAATTATACTTGTCATTGGTGGTGGTGCTAGTCTTTGGTTGAGCAGTCTTGCTCTTCTTCTTCTTCTTCTTCTTCTTCTTCTTCTTGTTTTTCTTGTTCTTTATCTTGGGAATATAACCAAGACCTTCTTTTCCATTGTTTGTCCTTTGCTTGCTCAGTATCTCATCTAAAACTTCTTTACCTTTGTGTTGAGAACTTCTTGCAAGTTTTTCTTTTCCATAAGATGATGTGGAGGTGCTTGGCACTTCATACATCTTCAATTGAGTTTGGAGCTAGCCATGAGACTCATTTAGAGTCGAGTGATCACTCTCCAATGCCTTGTGAGAACTGTCAAGTTTATCAAACTTCTCCGAGAGTCTAGCATGAGCAGCCCCAAATTCAATCTTTTCTCTCTTTAGTTTCTTTAATTTGGCAAGAGCATTGTCACGTTCTTTGATGAGCTAAGCCACAACTTCTTCATGTGACTCCTCAATGGATTTGAGTCTCTCTTACAAAGATACTCGAGCTTCCTCTTCTTCTTCCAAAGCATTCTTCAAAGAAGCTATCTCCAAGGCATCTTCTCTTTCAGTTCTGCCCTTTTCTTCAAGGAGATCTTCGGCTTGAGCAAGTTGACTCATAAGAGCATCAAAATGAAGTTTGTGCTCACCTTGCAGGTTAGTGAAAAAGTTGTCCAAAGCAATAACTTCTTCTTTCATTTTAAGACTAGCATGATCATCCATATCCAAATTTATGTTAGTTTTAGGAAATGAAGAGCTAGAACTTGATACCTCGGACCCTCTTGCCATAAGGCAAGTGGCGTTGTTCTTGATGACGTTCTTGTTTGGCGAGTCAAAGAGAGATGATGGAGTCGATGTGGTGGCTATAGCAGCCACCTCGCGAGAACTATCTTCATCCTCTTCATCTTCACTTGCAGAGGAGTATTCTTCTTGTGCCACCAAGACGATCTTGGGTTGCTTCTTGTAGGGGCCATTCTTTTTAATAAATGGCTTCTTCTTAGGTGCCTTGGATTTTTATTTAAGAATGATCCTGCCACCATTGTCTTCTCTATTTTGATATGGACACTCGGCTATGAAGTGCAGCCTATCTCCACAATTGTAGCATGTTCTCAGTTTTGGGCCACTTTCTCTTCTTCCACTTGACCCATTCTTGTGCTCGAGTTCTGACTTGGCCTTGGCAGGATCCTTCCAAAAGTTCCTTGCGTAAAACGCCATGTACTCACCATGAGCATGTTTGACTTCATCGGGGCAGTCCATGGAAGCCCCCTCAAAAGCTCTTTCGTCCTCATCTTGCTCAACGACATTAGCCTTTAGAGAAACATTGACTCCCTTTTGCATTCCAATGGCACAAGCACGGGCATCTTCAACGTTCTTCGCAACAACTTTGAATGATGCCATTTCTTGCATGACTTCATTGGATGTCATTTGATGGTAGTTGTGTCTACCTTGCAAGCTCTTCAAATCCGTTGGCTCGAAAGGCATTAAGGCCCTCACATATTTTCTTTTTATCCATGCATCATCAATGTAGGTGGCTCCATGCTTTCTAAATGTTGTTGCAATGCCCTTGAGTCTTCTATACATGTCTTCATGGTTTTCACCATCCAACATGTAGAATCCTTCAGCTTCATTACTAAGGGCATCATACCTATTCCTTCTCATGCTTTCATTCCCAATAAAGAGATCGGTGAGGGCATCCCAAGCTTCTTTAGCTGTGTTGAGATGTTCAATGTGGTGCATGTCCTTGGGACCCACACCGAGCTGTATCATGTGGAGAGCCGTAGAATTCAATTGGCTGTCCACAACTTCTCTTCTTGTCAGGTTGGTATGATCTCCAATATGAAGACCCTCTTCAATAATCCTCCAAAGTTCAATAGAGGAGCTGCAAACATGAGACTTCATTAAGAATTGCCATTGATTAAAAGAGGATGCAGTAAGCTTAGGTGGATCACCCTATTGTTTATATGAGGATGAGGGATAGGTGGGTCGGGGGAATATACGTGATGAACCTCAATATATTCCTCCTCACCACTTCCCTTCGAGGTGGAACCATTATGTTTTTCACCTACCACTTCATCATCCTTGGATCCGGTGTTAGCCTTATCCTTGGATGATGGTGTGGCAGCCTCAGAGGAGGATGGAGATGGGGCTATGGATGATGTGAGACGAGCAATCATTTGATTCATCTCCTCCATCTTGGCCTCAAAGGATTTCAACAAGGTTGTTTCCAACGTCTTGAGGTCATCCATTGTGATCTTATCCACATCCTCATCCCCATCTCCCTTGGTACCCATACTTCTCTTAGGCAGTTAAGCCCTAATAAAGAGCCGGGGCTCTAATACCAATTGAAATGGATCATATGGGCACCTCGAGGGGGGTGAATAGGTGCTACTTGAAATTTTAATGCTTTTTCAATTTTAGGCTTAACACAAAGGGTAAATTCTCTAGATAAACTATTAGGTGGAATTTCCCTATATGCAAACCTATCTACTAGCGAGTAAAGAGCGAGTGGAAGAGGAATGGGTGAACCGTAGTGAAGCACGTGGAGACACAGGATTTGTTTTACCGTAGTTCCTTCCTTGTTAAGGGAAGTACGTCTGCGTTGGAGGGGTGGGCGGTACTAAGACCACCACGCCACAATAGGCCTCACCCTGTTCTCCGATGGATCCCGCCACCAAAGGCCTGATCCACCTTTCCACTATAGGAACCCTTCGAGGCGGGTACCAGTGCCTTTACACAACTAGCGGGGCACAACTCCACAATCAACTTGGAGGCTCCCGTAATGACAACAAGCTGCCAAAGAACAAGTTATCAATAACAAAGAACAAGATCTAGATATTGACAAGAATACTAGATCAGGGATTTCTCCAAATGAATGGAGAGGAGTTGATGCGCTTGATTCGTGATGACGATGACGATTCTCTCCTCCTTCAATTCCCCCAAAGATCGAAGCCTTCGAGTGGTTGAAGTGGGAGATCTAGAATGGGAGCTCTTGCACAGTGTCTGAATAATTTTGAGTGAATTAAGAAGACTGCTCGTTGGGGAAGAAGGGATATTTATACCCCCTTCCAAATCCAAGCTGTTGGTGCCTTTGGGGGCTGGATTATCCGGCCCAAGTGAGGGCCGGATTATCCGGTCTGGGGAAAACTCTGCCCCAGAGTCAGATTATCCGGTAGATAATCTGCCCCCACTCCGAGTGTCGCGCCGAGCCTGCCCTTGATCGCCTTCTGGGGGACGGATAATGCGGCCCCATGTGAAGGCCGGATTATCTGGCCTGGGGAGGAAAAACCACCCCAGTTCGGATTTTCCAGGAGAAAATCCAACCGGACTTTGAGCGACGCGCCTTGGAAGCCTTTGGTCGATTTCTGGGGGCCAGATTATCCGGCCCATGCGAATGCCGGATTATTCGGCCTGGAGAAGAAAAACCGCCCCAGTTCGGATTTCCCGGTAGATAATCCGACTGGGCTCCGAGCGACGCGCCTTGGCATCCTTTGATCGATGAGATAGGCCGGATTATCCGGCCCTTGGTGGGGCGGATAATCCGCCCCCCCAAAACACCTGCACACTTACCGCACATGAGAAAACTCCACGGTATTGTTATCTAACACTCAAAACACAGGAAAACATGAAATATTCTTTCAATTACCTTGAGTGGAATCACATATATGGACATAGACTACAAATTAGTGCCGAGGAGGGGCCATCATCAATTAACCCAATATGGGATATTCTTTGGAAATTAAAAGTTCCGAGTAAGATCAAAATCTTTGCCTGGCGAGCTCTTCATGGGATTATTATAGGGATGTCTATCCTTGCTTACATGCATATACCGGTGTCTAGACAATGTCGTATGTGCTTACAAGAAGCTGAAGATGTTCGACACCTAATGTTTACTTGTGTAAGAGCATAGGAGGTATGTAAGTCTATCAACGTTGCTAATCTAATTAATTCAGCTCTTGTTGAGAAATCAGGTTTTGTTGTCCTAAAAGAACCCTGCGGAGTGAAACAAATTTTGCAGACCGAGATGATCTCAAGAATGTAGGTCTGAAGGAGCTAATTCTTATGGGGGCTTGGTACATCTGGTGGCAACGAAGGGAGCAAGTTAATGGCGAAAAGGTTGCTCTGACTGATCAAATAGCCTTCTCCATACGAGCGATTACTCTCAACTATAAAGGTGGTACATAAAATATTGTGCCACGTGAGGTGTATTGGGTTCGACCTTCCCCCAATTCCTACAAGCTGAATATTGATGCATGCTTCTTTCCAAATGGTACTGGAGCTAAGGGGTTGTGCTTCGGAATTCAAAAGGACAAGCAGTTACAGGTTAAAGCTGGATCTTTGATCATATCCTTGATGCTACTATTGAGAAGCTCTGGCACTTCACAATGATCTTCCTTATATTGAGAATTTGGGTTGTTCTCCGATTATAATTGAAACTGATTCACTTGAGATCGTCAATGCATATACAATGGGGAGATTGATATTTGGAGTCCTTACACTGCCATTCTTTCTAGTTGGTGGTGCCGTGGTGGTACCGCTGAAGTGGGGGAAGTGTCTGTGTCGTTTTAGATTAGCTGACTGGGATCTGGATGAACAATGCGATCATCATCTCTTTCGTATATTAATTATTTATTTATTTTTGAAATTTCACCTATCTATTAATAATCATCAACAGCCAGTACAAAGATTTCTAGAAGTAATAAAAACTACAAATAGGTCAATGGACCACCTAGCGACGACTACAAGTACTGGCACGAGCCGAAGGCGCACCGCTGTCCTCGCCCCTCCACAACAGAGTCGGGCAAAGCTTGTCGTAGTAGAACTTGATGTAGTAGGCGGACGCGAAGTCGTCGTGCTAAGGCCCAAAGGACCAGCGCACCAGATCAGCAACCGACCAACATAGATCGGAAGAGACTGGCCTCAAAACACACCAATGAATATGAAAAACGACCAAATCCCAAGGGATATGTCGGACACACGACCCCACACGTCCTCCGTGGATGCTAGACCACATCACCGGAGCGAGGATAGGGCGGGGAGGACTTTATTTTAACTCTAGGACATAGCTGTCATCTCAACATTCTGAAAAAAGACACTGAAAATAGTAACAAAACACTGAGACCTCCCACCGGCGAGAGGCCGTGGTCCGCCACACCTCCAAGGCGCTAAGGCCACTAGAGACGGGACGGACCGATGGCATCGTCGGCGGAGGGAAGGAACCCTAGATGGGTTTTCCCGCCGCCTCTGAGGGAGTACTCTCGGTACCAGTGTATGTGCATGCCGTATATTAATTATTAATCTATACCTAATAATAATAATAATCCATATCTATCTATATCTATATACCTAATAATAAATGACGGATTGTTTCTTCCGGTCCAACATTTTTTTGGACCCTTTTACCCTCCCACCAAAGTACGTATTACCCACCGATACCACGGGTGAGCGAAAAAACTGTTCGTGTCTTACTTATCTTTTCTTTTCTTTGCCTTGCTAAACCCGTACGAGTTTTTCTTTTTGAGAGAGAGAAAACCCGTACGCAGTTAGGACTAGAGAGTCCAGTTAAAAAAAGACTAGAGAGTCCATGCAAATTGGAGAGACCGATCTAAAGTTGAGTATCCCAACCGGACCCATCTCGGTATCTAAGCAAATAAATATGTAATTGATGGATTGCTGCATCAAATCGATCTAAGATTATGATCAAAATTATGGCGTAACAACGACAGACGGAAGAAGATTGCTGCCTCCAGCTTTGACACACATCACGTGAGCACCAGCCTTGCCCAAGTAACATGGAGGTCTGATACATTGCAAATGTATCTATAATCTTTGATGTTCCATGCTTGATTTTATCCACTTTCTTGTGTTTTGTTCATACTTTGAGTACTTTTCATATGATTTTTTAGACTAACCTATTAACAAGAGCCACAGTGCTAGCTGCCTGTTTTCTGCTGTTTTTGGTTCCAGGAAAGTCAGAAAATGAATATTCTCGGAATTGGACGTGACAAAAGCCAAAGTGCCTATTTTTCGGAAGTCATCAGATGACAGAATACGAGACGGAGAGGATCCAGGGGGCCACCACACCACCTGGCCGCGCGGGCCAGGCCTGGCCGCGCCAGGGGGTGGTGTGGCCAGCCCAGGCACCCCCTCGGCCCCCCTTCCGCCTATAAGATGCCCTCGGGACGAAAACCCTAAGTACCCGATCAAAAATCCATAAAAGAGTCTGTAGCCGCCGTCATCTCCATCCCTAGATCGGGAGGGATCTGAAGCTCATCCCAGCACCCTGTCAGAGAGGGGAATTCACCCTGGAGGCCTTCTTCATCACCATGCAAGCCTCCGGTGTGATGCGTGAGTAGTTCATCTTTGGACTACGGATTCATGTAGTAGCTAGATGGCTGGTTCTCCTCCTTTGTGCTTTCATGTTTAGATCTTGTGAGATCCGTTCATGATCAAGATCATCTATTTGTAATTCTGCATGTTGTGTTTGCAAGGATCCGATGGATATTGAGATGCTATTTCAGATTGATTATTGATTCTATCATGTCTTTGTTATTTGTGATCTTGCATGCTTTCCATTGTTAGTAGCTATCTTGGCCAAGTAGATGCTAGCAACTCCAAGAGTTAGTATTTATGCTCGATAGTGGGTTCATGCCTCTGGTAATCTGGGGAAGTGACCAGAATCTCTAAGGTACTAGATGTGTTGTTGCTACTAGGGAGAAAACAACAATCCTTTGTTCATAGAACAATCGTATTGTTTACATTACACGCAATTCGTAAAGCAATAATCTGTTGCTTGTAACTTAATACTGGAGGTGTGATGACCCACAAGTATAGGGGTGTATCGCAGTATTTTCGAGGGAAGTGAAACCCAATTTATTGATTCGACACAAGGGGAGCCAAAGAATATTTATAAGCCTTAACAACTGAGTTGTCAATTCAGCTGCACCTGGAAACAATCTTGCTCACAGCAGTTTATCAGTAGCAACAATTTTATAGTCGGAATAGCAAAGTAACAGCAGTAGTAAAGCAAAGATAGCAGTAACAATAGCAATAAACAGTGGGATTCGAGTGCGGTAGGCATAGGGATGGATGGACGGGCGTTGCATGGACAAGACAATTCACATAGCAATCAGAACATAGGGCAATTGCAGATAAATAAGATAAAGCATCCAAGTACTAGATAATCCTAGGCATGTGTTCCATATATAGTCATACGTGCTCGCAATGAGAACTTGCACAACATCTTTTGTCCTTCCACCCCGTTTGCAGCGAGGCCTCAAGGGAACTACTGGCAATTAAGGTGCTCCTTTTAATAGAGCACCGGAGCAAAGCATTAACACTTCGTGAACACATGTGATCCTCACATCAAAGCCATTCCCTCCGGTTATCCCGATTTCTGTCACTTCGGGGCCATTGGTTCCGGACAACAATGTGTGTATACAACTTGCAGATAAGACCATAAACAATACTATCATAATGAATCAATAACATGTTCAGATCTGAAATCATGGCACTCGGGCCCTAGTGACAAGCATTAAGCACAACAAGTCGCAACAAAGTCATAAAGCACTAATAAAAGATACTAGGCACCATGCCCTAACAATCTGATGCCATTACATGAACGATCTCATCCAATCCCTACCATCCCCCTAGCCTACAGTGGGGGATTACTCACTCATAGATGGGGGCAACATGGATGGTCGATGGAGAAGCAATGGTGATGATGATGGCGATGATCTCCTCCAATTCCCCGTCCCGGCAGGGTGCCAGAACGGAGTTTCTGGTGGTGGCGGCGGAGCGAAATTCCTTCTAGAAAAACGTCAAACCCCCCGGAGTTTTTAGGTCAGAAGGCTCCTTATAGGCGAAGAGGGAGACCGAGGGGGTGCCTGGGGGGCCCACACCACCCCCTGGCGTGACCTGGCCTAGCCCGCGCCAGCAGGTGGTGTGGCCACTCCCTGGCTCTTCTCCGTCTCGTATTCTGGCTCCTAGAGTCTTCAGGTGAAATAGGATTTTTGGCATATTTTCCCAGATTTTTCCTGATAGTTGGTTTTCTGCACAAAAAGTAGACACCAAGGCAATTCTGCTGAAAACAGCGTCAGTCCGCGTTAGTTGTATCCAAATCACACAAGTATAGAGGAGAAACAATAGCAATAGTGTTCGGGAAAGTAGATACGTTTTGGACGTATCAACTCCCCCAAGCTTAGCTTATTGCTTGTTCTCAAGCAATTCAGTTGAAAACTGAGTGCGATAAAAGAACTTTCACGAACACATTTGCTTCATATGATGTAAATATTCTCAGCAATGTGATCAACTACTTAGACAATTCATAATAAAGAGTATGCAACTAAGCTTACTTAATAGGCATTGCAAGCTATGAAGAGATTCTAACTCAAAAATAATAAGTAGCATGAGGCATAAACATAAGCAACATTACAATGCTCATAGAAAGGTATGATAGAGTGGTATCCTGTTTGCCTTTGATTATGAATATCAAGGCACCTCTGAAGTTCAAGTGATGACTAGAAGTAAATATATCAAGGATACAAGCATCAAAGTAATAACACAAATAATCAAGTAATGGGACAAGCACAACGAATGACAACTATGCTCTCAAGAAGGTGCTCAAAGAATAATTGGAGACTCAACAAGTAAAGGAAAAGGTTTTGAATAATTTGAAAGGCTTCCAAATGCTGACAGTATGGTACTCATTAGCTTTGAGCTCTCATTGCCCCTATCATAAGCATCTTTAATGTGGTTAAGGTGAAAGTGAGGTCCAATCTGAGTTATATGCTTGACAGACTATAAACTGAAAATCCCATGTCCCTTGAGTACGAGGGCCGCTCCTCATGCTACTCAACTTTAGTTACCGGTAAGTTCTTGTCATTGTAAATATGTGCGTATCATTGATAACCGCCAACGGGGTACCCCTTGCCCGATGATACGGAAGAATCCCCATATCAAAATGATAAGGCAAGCAGACAATGAGTATCTCAGCAATCTTCTTATTTACCATGGGAAAATGGTGCTTTTTTTCTCTATTTCCTCTTTTCATAAATCTATTTTTTTTTCTTTTTCTCAATAGCTATCTCTCTCTTTTTATAAGAAGAATGCTTCATAGATATCATTATGGTTATGCTGCATGTTTCCACCATGTCAGCATGGATTAGACCAGCAGCCCAGGCGTTTCTCTAACACACATACGAAACTCCATGGACTTACAAGCCCCCCTTTTATTTCACACCGACGACATCCGCAAACAAAAGAGCAAGGTATCAACTGGGTATATATTTACAAGTGTTGAAAGCGTTCCCCGTGAGAGCACGGTTCTGCTAATCCCCAGCCTATAATTTGCAAGCATATAACTTTCATGGAGAGTTCACAATGGTTCAGGTTTATTAAGTGCAGGAAATTAAGTGTGCCATCAAGTTCGTGAGAGCTTTACTAACTAACTTTCTCATAACAAGCAAACATTTTATTCGGAAGAAAACAAGGCATATTGAATATGCACGGAAGTAGCGAATGATGCTAATAGGTAGGTATGGTGGACACTTTGGCAATATTTGGTTTAAGGGAGTTGGAACCATGAGTAAAACACTCAGTGGAAGTGAAGGCTAGCAATAGTAAGGGAGCGACAAACGAGAGAGCAATAGCTGTCATTATCACGCTTGCAACAAAACAGGACTACTCATGGCATGAAAGTGATTCAAGATCCTCAAGGCAAAATAATTCATCGAGGCTCAACTGATTATTACAGTCATGTGCATGCGTGAGCATGTGCCAAGTCAATTCAAATGAAATATTCAGAGGAGGATACCATGGTGTCATACCAATTTATGAATAGAGCAATGCAAGCAAACATTCATAAGACATGCTACAAACTATTAGCGAGCTGGAGCTAATCATAAGAAAGCAAGAACTACTAAGCATCCAAAGAAAACATACACACTACATGAACGGACTAAGCATGCCCACAGTGATGAGTATATGTACAAAAATGAAAACAAATAGAGTTTGTTACCAGTCTCTTACCACGCCTCAAGTTGTCATTAATCCTCATTATTGCTCTTCACTTGTGTGGCTTGAATAATAATATGAAACCAATATTCCACTGAGGACTGCCGAACCCTGTAGCAAACTCACAAAAACCAAAGAAGAACGACAAATATTTTTGTTGTTTTTGATTTTTAAAACAAGAACCAAAGGAAAAACAAGCAAAGCAAAATCTTTTTGGGTTTTTCAAATAGTTTAAACAAAGCAAAAAGGGAAAAACAAACCAAGGCAAAAAGAAGAAGCAAACCAAAGAGAAATGTCGTGGTGGTGTCACGGCAGATGCCATGGATAGGCTAAAGGTGGGGACTAATACACGCTAGGGGAATCCAGGGAGGGATAGTGAAGTGATTCTCCACACAGAAGTTTATATTTGCTTTGTCTCCAAGGTTACAAGTGCTCCTAGAGCTGTATTGGCGAGAGGAGGAAGAAGGAGCTCTCTTACTCTCGCTCACAGATCACCCTTAAAACCCTAGACAAACTCGCCAAATCGGAACCCTTTCTACAGAAGCCCTAGCCCTCCTTATATAGGGGGGGCTAGGTCTCCATCTAGGGCATACGTGGAGGTATATTCCTAGAATATGCCATCTCCCAAAGTAGTAAGCCGACCGGGTTACTTTTTCCTCGCGTCACACATGCAGAGGCTACGTGAGCCTCTGCGGCGCCCGCGTCAGCCGACATGGGTATCGTCACCCTTGTCGGCCACGCCTCGGTGGTCCTACCTTTGTCTGCTTCGCTCAGGCAGTGCGTACCGGGGCTTCTTTCGACCAGCGAGATTCCTTCCTTCTCCTAGAAGCTAGATGTGCCCCGGATCATAGTCGATCCGGCCACACATGTTCCTGCATACAAGTTAAACATGCATTTCCGACTTACTGCTTAAGTCGGTTGAGACTTAGTTAGGCGAACGCCCCCTGGTCCGGGTTACCCCGTGATTCGGCCTACCTTGAGGTGACCCGGCCAGCATCCGCTTTGGCCTTGCCGAACCTCGGCTAACTCGGCCTTTATACCCCCGTGACCCTACCCGGGGGTATCCCCCCAACATTAGTCCCCGAAGATGGTGCGGTCTTAGTTGCCTCGGCCGCTAAGGCCACATCAGGTTCAATTATGTTTGACCTTTGGACGTTATTTCTGAATTACCTCCTTGTCTCGGGTTATACGGATTTACGTTCCCCTTGCACGTTCCAAGTTTTCACTTGCCGTCCGTGTTACCGCTTCAACTCGGACCTCATGGCTTTACTTTCCCTCTGCACATTCCAAGTTTTCACTTGCTGGCCGGGTTACCACGGTCCTATCCGGGTCTTGCTTCCTTCTCTCGTGCGCCATCCCACGTGGAGGCTAATCATTATGTTGTCTCATTTTAAGGGCCAGCACAGTAACCGCCGCAGTAATTGTCAGTCATCACTGTGCGCGGATCACGTCATGCCTGCCTCCTCGTTTACCGCATCATCGTGTCACGTCACGGGACCAACTCCACTCTGTGGCCTTCGGTGTGGCTCCTTGTTGATTGGTTGATGTGGGTGGTACACGGCCATTGCGTGTGGCTTGCCCGCAGGATGCGATCCCACTTTCTCCTCGTGGGAGAGGTTAAATAGGGGAGGGGCGCATCACTTAGCCTTTTTCCCCTCACCGCGCCCCTCTGCCCTTTGCTCTTCTTCTTCATCTTCCTCGCGACCGCCAGTGCTCCCAAGCAGCAGCGCCGCCGCCGCATTTCCCCCCAGATTTCTACGTCGTCGCCGCTGCTACACGCCTCCTCCACCACGGGTCGCTGCCAATCTAGGCCTCTGCCCCCCGCTGCCGCTAGCGCCAGTGAGGGCAGCGATTATCAGATGACGGAGGAGGAGCTCGTCATTGCTGAGCAAGAAATGGAGGAGGACTCCGCCGCCGCGGATCGTGGTGCGTGGGCCGGGTCATGGGTCTGCCAAGATGACTTGGACTGGCTCTACCGGACTAGACGCATCCCGCCGGCGTCATCGCGTGCCTTGCCTCCGCCAAACTCGCCCCCTCACCCAATCCGGGTGAGTATGTTGTGTTCTTGTCGCACTTCCAGCGGGGGTTCGGTTTGCCGGTCAGCGATTTCTTCCATGACTGGTTGAGCACGTACGAACTCCAGCCACACCACCTTCCTGCCAACGCAATCACCTCTCTTTCTGCTTTTGCCTCTACGATCGAGGGCTATGCCGGATTGTGGCCCGAAGGAGCTATGGATCCGGTTTTTTGGCCTTCGTCGTAACGTCATTCCGAATATTCAACTTGATCCGGAGGACAAGCAGCTCACTCAATTCGGAGCTGCATCCATCTCACCCCGGAGGTTTTCCGTTTTCCCTTGAGTCACCGGGCTGGAGTCCTGCAAAGGATGGGCCCAGACTTTCTTTTATGTCCAGAATGAGGGCACTGAAGACTTGATCCGGCTGCTTCCCTATGCTCCGGGTCCACCTAACCCGGAAACGTGGGACGTTATCCCCAAGAAGCCCACAGCCTTGGCCAACCAGGTCAACAAGAGGTTTGCGGAGCTGAAGAAGCTCGGGTTGCACAACGAGGATGCTGTGATCACGTTCGTTCGCAACCGAATCTCCCCCCTCCAGAGGCGCACCCACAAGGTGTGCCATATGAGCTTCGGCCGCGACCCCAACCGGACCTCGTCCTTCGAGTTGAGCAACTCGGAGATCTATCGCCGGGTCAAGGCTCTCTTCACGACCCACAAGGACTTCTCCACTGAATGGACGTGGGGAATTGAGCATTTCTGCCGGGATAGGCTCCCTCCCTCGGTAAGCTTCGTGGCGCAAATTTTACTCCGGGTTAATTATATGTCGGTCATTGTTCCATTTTTGACTTTGTTGCTCATTCTTTTCCTCAGCTATTCCTTCAGCAGACCCTCGAGGACGGCACCGATCCGACCCTTAAATGGGCGCCTGACCGGGAGACCCCGGACAAGGAAGAGCTGGACCAGGAGATGTTCCTCCTGATGACCGACGCTACGAAGCGACCCACCGGTAAACCCTCTTCTATTAGAGATTGGCCCGATGATGAAGATGACTCGGATATCGAGGTGATTGAACCTGTTGATGCTGTCCCCCTTTCTTATGCTTTTCCGGCATCAGGTAACCCCGGTGGGCAGATCCACGAGGACCCTCCCCTTGCCACGGGGGAACCTGTTCCGGCAGCGCCGAAGAAGAAGCGTGGAGCTGCATCAAGTTCCTCCTCCGGACCTTCTTAGCCCTCCAAAAGGTGAGAGAAGTCCGGAGACAAAACTGCTTCCAAGCCTGCAGGCAAGGCCCCGACATGAAGGGCTCGGAAACCCAAGGATCCCCAAACGGACGCGTAAGTCTCTTTTTCTCCTGCAACTTGTCCTTTCTTGCATTGTTGTAATTTCTCTTCTGACATTATTTGATTTGACAGGGCTGCGGTGGAGGTCCATCAGAGTGGATCTAGCATCTCTTCGCCGCTCCATCCTAGCTCCTCTCCCCCTCGTGACGACGAGTCACGCCCGCTGAGCCCTATTCTAGAGGGTTCTGCGGCTGCTCCGGGTTCCAGCCCACCTCGTCAAGAGGGGGGACCCTGGAGCGGGGGAGACGGGTCCAGCCGAGGCAGCGACATCCACCACTTCGTCTCCACCGCAACCAGCAACTACCAAGACTACCTCCGTACCAGCACCAACACCAGCACCAGCACCAGCACCAACTCCGACAGCAAGAAAATCAGCAGCAGCACCAGCTCCAGCAACAAGAGCACCAGCGCCAAGCTCCTCCGCCTCGTCTGAGTCTTCTCAGTCTCGGCGAGGAAGTACCCAGGCAGCTCCTAAGGGGAAATCTGCCGCAACCACTTCCTCCTCTCAGCAAGCCAAAGGCAAGAAAACCCCTGACGTCACGAGGGCAGCGTCCACCGGGTCTGGATAGCGCACCCTCGCATCCATGCTTGGCCAGAAGGATCCAGCACCTAAGGACGCCCCTGCCGAGCCAACTAGTGCGCAACAACTTGTTTTGCACACTAGTCCGACCCTTGCTCAGGTTGAGAGGAGAGAGGCACATGCGAAGGGCTTGGTGGCGCCCCACATGCTCAGCGGTGAGCGATATCCTCCGACCTTGATCGAGTTCATGAACAACTGGAACAAGGCGGAGTTCGTCTATAACAACGATCTCCCGGAGAAGTTCGGTCCCGCTAAATTCGCTGCTCAGATGAACACAGCCTCTAAGGCGATTAACCTCGCGGGCCGGATGATGTAGGTACGTTACTTCACCTTTTCCTTATCATGCACTAGCAATATAACCATTAGTCCCCGAGCCTCCGGGGGAGTAACTTGTTACTCGGCCGGATGCTCCTTAGAGAACTAACGTAGCTCCTTCATAATTTCCAATATGCACACACCTAGAGCCGGGTTAAGTTCCACTTGGCCCGGATCTTGCACACTTCGAATATGCACACACCTAGAGCCGGGTTAAGTTCCACTTGGCCCGGATCTTGTACACTTCGAATATGCACACACCTAGAGCCGGGTTAAGTTCCACTTGGCCCGGATCTTGTACACTTCGAATATGCACGCACCTAGAGCCGGTTAAGTTCCACTTGGCCCGGATTTGTACACTTCGAATATGCACACACCTAGAGCCGGGTTAAGTCCCGCTTGGCCTGGATCTTGTACACTTCGAATATGCACACACCTAGAGCCGGGTTAAGTTCCACTTGGCCCGGATCTTGTACACTTCGAATATGCACACACCTAGAGCCGGGTTAAGTTCCACTTGGCCCAGATCTTGTACACTTCGAATATGCGCAAGGCTTAAGCTAAATTTTCGTATTCTTTTCAGGTGACCACCAACCGCCGGAGTGCTGAGTTCCAGCGTCTTCTGGATACTCACAAGATGCTTCTCGCAAAGCACAATGCACATCTCGCTGAGCATGAGAAAAGGGGTAACTTTCTCCCTTGGCGCTTCTCCATTTTCCTTCAACTCCCTCTATAGAACTAATCTCATTATTTGGTTTCCGTAGCCGGGGTGGAGGCTGAGAACAAGATTATGCGAAAGAACCTGGAGCAGATCAAGGATAAGTTCTTTTTGTCCGACCCTGCTTTGCTTTCTTTTCCTCTTGGCTCGGCAAACATTCATACCTCGGCACTGCCGGGTCAACACGCTATTTCAGCATCTCTTGAAGATAGTGAGCCCGTGCCTGATATGATGCTACATTTTCTCGAACAAGTAGGGCAACATCAGGCCGAGCTCAAAAAGAAAGATGATGAGCTTGCCCTTCTCCGAACCAAGAACGACGAGATTGCCAAGCTAAAGGCAGAAATGAAGAATATGAAGGCGCGGCACCAAACTAAGCTTGAAAAGGCTGGCCAGGACTTCACCGAAGAACGCGAGCACCTCAACCTCCAAATTGTCAAGGACCGCGATCTTCTCCAGGAGGCCGACGTCAAACTTGAGTTGGCGAACGCTGAACTGGTGCAGCTCCATCAAAGACGCAATAATTGCATCAATGAATTGACCCGGATCCACAGCCACATTTCACGTAAGTTCCTTTCCCTTATCCGACATACTTCCCCGGGTTACTTCATATGTCTTTTCTTCAGCTTCTTCCTTTGCCTTGTTTTCAGGCCACTTTCCAGATGGTACTCCTATTGCGAGCGCTTCTGTTGCCAACTTCCGCCGAGAGAGGGGTACTCCCGTCGCTTCTGACGGTGAGAGCATTCCCCTTGACATGGAGGACCTATTGGTCAGCCTGTCATCTCGCGTGGAAATCATCAAGAACTACGGCAGGGATCTCCTCGACGTTTCAGTCCGAGTCTTCAACACGTTTTGGCCCGGTGAGAGCGCTCCGAAGAGAGTTTCACTTCTTGCTGAAAAGCTGTCGGAGATCGAGACTCAGCTCGACCTTTGGAGGGAGTCCGCTGGACGCGCTGTAGCTGAGACCGTTCTTCACCACATACTCACGTGGTATGAGAAGATCGATCTCAACCTCCTGACGCGTGTGCGCACCGGATCCAAGTGGACCGATGACCCGGAATGGGTAGCCCGGCGCCAGGCTTGCGCCCATAGCCTTGTTGAATATTCTCCCATTCACGAATGGACTGAGGGGCCGAGCTTCCTGGAAGCCGCTGGCGACGAAGGGGTCGAGAATGTCAAAGATAGTTCGGACAAGGATGGAGAGGACGATGCCTCAGATATCGAAGAAGACGAAGATGCGCCGAACTTCCTCCTCCTGGTGCTCCTTAATTAAAAACACTCGAAAACTTATCAGATCCCCAGTATGCCGGGTGGAAATGTATCCCGTACTTATGTAATATTTTGCTACTAAGTTTGTATGCCGGATTAACTTGGGCGTAGTCCCCGAGTTTTGTTTTCTTGTTCGTCCAATCTTCTGGCTCGGTTCGTGTCTACCTTGATTTGGTTTTACGACTTAGGAATCCGAGCTTCAAAAATTGTTTTAACAATACTTAGAAACTTTTAGGCTTAGCTCAAAATAATTTAGCATAATAGTTTGAAAGTAAATACAAGGTTAGTCCGAAAAACAAACGTCGGCTCGATTAAGTTCTTTTTCCTTAGTCGTTTTTCATGTGCTACGTAATTCCAAACTTGTTCTCTTGCTTGCCATTACGCCAATTCTTGTTGGACAGCAGCAAGTCGAAGAGTTGGGTTTTTGGTGCTCACACATTACTGATCCGAGTTAAGTAGAACAACTTACTCCAGCTGACGTAAAAATAATAAAAAACAACAGATATTATTAAGGCAGTCCCCGAGTTACTGCTCGAGGTGCCAACATTTCATTCATAAGCTCATTGCCGGCATACAAACCTACATATGAAAAGACTCGGATACATACACTTCTCTGCTAAGTGTAGAAAGGACGAAGTAGAGCTACATTCCATGGGCGCTTAGATTCTTCGCCGGACCTGTCTGCCTTGTTCTTTTCCTGTGGCTTTGCATCTATAAGATAATAAGAGTCATTGTGCAATGCTTTGCTCACGATGAACGGCCCTTCCCATGGGGGGGATAATTTATGCATGCCGGCAGTATGTTGTACCAACCGGAGCACCAGATCGCCTTCCCGAAAGACTCGGGGGCTTACTTTCCGACTATGATAGCGTTGGAGATTTTGCTGATATATGGCGGATCTGGACAATGTCAGTTCTCTCGCTTCTTCCAGCAGATCAACATCATTTTGCCGGCTTCTTGCACTTCGGCTTCTGTGTATTGGGTGAACCTAGGCGAATCATGCTCTATGTCGGTTGGTAATACAGCTTCTGCCCCATATACCAGAAAAAACGGCGTATAGCCTGTTGATCGATTCAGAGTTGTTCTTAAACTCCACAGTACCGTTGGTAGTTCTTCTATCCAGAACCCCGCTGATCTTTGTAGCGGCTCAATGATCCGGGGTGGTGTCACGGCAGATGCCATGGATAGGCTAAAGGTGGGGACTAATACACGCTAGGGGAATCCAGGGAGGGATAGTGAAGTGATTCTCCACACAGAAGTTTATATTTGCTTTGTCTCCAAGGTTACAAGTGCGCCTAGAGCTGTATTGGCGAGAGGAGGAAGAAGGAGCTCTCTTACTCTCGCTCACAGATCACTCTTAAAACCCTAGCCAAACTCGCCAAATCGGAACCCTTTCTACAGAAGCCCTAGCCCTCCTTATATAGGGGGGGCTAGGTCTCCATCTAGGGCATACGTGGAGGTATATTCCTAGAATATGCCATCTCCCAAAGAGTTAAGCCGACCGGGTTACTTTTCCCTCGCGTCACACATGCAGAGGCTACGTGAGCCTCTGCGGCGCCCGCGTCAGCCGACATGGGTATCGTCACCCTTGTCGGCCACACCTCGGTGGTCCTGCCTTTGTCTGCTTCGCTTAGGCAGTGCGTACCGGGGCTTCTTTTGACCAGCGAGATTCCTTCCTTCTCCTAGAAGCTAGATGTGCCCCGGATCATAGTCGATCCGGCCACACCTGTTCCTGCATACAAGTTAAACATGCATTTCTGACTTACTGCTTAAGTCGGTTGAGACTTAGTTAGGCGAACACCCCCTGGTCCGGGTTACCCCGTGATTCGGCCTGCCTTGAGGTGACCCGGCCAACATCCGCTTTGGCCTTGCCGAACCTCGGCTAACTCGGCCTTTATACCCCGGCGTGACCCTACCCGGGGGTATCCCCCTAACAAGAAACAACAGAAATACTTTTGGTCTTTTTGTGTTTTAGAAATCAAAAGCAAAGAAGAACAAAAACTAAAAAGAGAACGAAAACATGAATATACAAAGTACCGACGCAACATGATATGAAGATGAGTGCGGTGTCGGCGTACCTCCCCCCAAGCTTAGGCTTTTGGCCTAAGTGGGTATCGATCCATGTATGAATAGCAGTTCCAAGCAGGCGGATCTTGATAAGAATGGTCGTAGTTGGGCCCGTGGGAAGAAGAAGAAGCTCCCCAATCATTGAAGACTCTCCCTCATTCGAGGGCTGGACCAAATCATCCGTGACCTCCCTTCTAGTGTCCTGCTCCTATTGGGAGAGCTCTCCCAAGTACGTGTCAAGCTCCTCCTCAGTGAGGGACCATCCTCCCCTGTTATTAAGGTTAAACAAAACAGGTGCAGGCAAAAGAACAACACGCTCGAACTTGCTGTTTCTCCAACCAGCTTTGAGAAAGGTTATTTCATAAGATAACTCACTCATACTAGCCCACGAGGAAACAAATTTATGCTGTATCATGGAATTAAGATCAAGCCTTTCTATGGGAAACTGTAGGTCTAGATGATGAGGCACTAAACCATGCAATGCTAGTAAACGAGAAGCAATGAGGCCTCCACAAATTCCACCTTTCTCACGGTTAGCAGCAAGACAGAAAACTATCAAAGCACCTAAGTTGTAAGACATATCTCGTTTAAGAGCAGCAGAGATAAATGCTAGATCAAACGAAGATAACTTATTGGCAGTTTTCCTAGCAAGAACACACTTGGCAATAAAGTAGGCAAAGTAGCGAATGGAGGGAAGATGAATGTTACGGATTTTTCCACTCTCCTTCGAGAAGCTACTCCCTTGGCAAATTTCTGCGTATAAAGCCATGAGTGTTTCAGGTCTCTCCTTAATCTTTCTACATGATCCCCATTGAGGTACCTTAATAGCTGCACAAAAATCATCAAGAGAAAGGTCGACAACAATATTGTAAATTTTGTAATGGACCATGGGGTTAGGCAAAGAGTGACTAAATTGGAAGTCCTGCACCACAGACATGGTTAGCTTCACAAATTGACAAGGTTCATCTTCCAAAAAGTGCTCTAACCCTGCATTAGAAACCAAAGTGTGGAAATCTTATAGAATTCCTGCAGCTCTCATGAACTCAGAGCATGGATAAATGGAGGGAAAAACTTCCTCCTCCCGGTGGACCTTCATGACCTCAGGCACCCAAAGCTCATGTTGGTTTAGGTGGTGTTCAGTCATCTTCTATTCTGAAATTTAAACACCTATTAAACAAGTGATTGTAAAGTAAATATAATGAAGGATTCTACTCATAGGGACTTGTAAGAGGCCTAAACATGCATCAAAACTATATCTCAAAGCATTAAACAAGCTTACAAGCTCTCATAACCAGTCCCCTATAGTAGCATAATACTCAATATATAATCCACTAAACACAAATCTACTTGGACAAGGGGAGGAGTCACATACCAGGGAACAAATGCTCCAAATTTCAGCAAGAAATATGGGCTGAGCAAGGAGATAAAAAACTGAGAGCAAGCATAGCAAGAACACGATTTTGAGCAATGAACTGGAGCTTACTCGGGAGAGAGAAGAAAGTGACAGGTGAGAGAGTTAGTAGGGGGGGGCAGGGGTGGCCCACACTAGGGCATGGCGCCACCTAGGGCTGGCTGCGCCACCATGTGGTGTGCCAACCTGGTGGGCCCCCTGGTACTCCTGTGCCCCTTTTTTCACGTAAAAATTTAATATGAATTTTCTGGAATTTTTCGAGACACTTTATTTTTGGGCATTTTTCAGAAATAGAAGAATGATTTTTCTGACAGACAGATTTTTTTTCTTTTGGAAACATGATGCAAGGACAAAACAAGGCCAGAACTACAAAAGTTCTAAGACGCTCTAACATGCAAGCAACTAGCAACAAAAAGAAAGCTAAACGAAAGCAAAAACTAAAATGCAAAGGATAGAAATAAACGGAGATAATCATAATGAAAACATTGTTTTGTTTAATGAAATCCTTTTGTTAACAAGGTTGATCAAGTCTTGCTACCAAAACAATTCCATATGAGACAAAACTTTGTATTCCACTAATGATTATGTTACCTCAACCTTGATAGCAATGGTCCCAATCATAATAGTTTCAAATTTTTCTCTTGGTATGGGACAATATATTTCTTCAACTTGAATGCCTTCAACATGTTCAATTGAATTCAAACCATAAGTCCTTTCAATCTTCTTGGGGAAATAGACAGTATGTTCCTTGTCATTAACATTGAAAGTCACCTTTCCTTGATTACAATTAATAACAGCTCCTGCAGTATTAAGAAAAGGTCTCCCAAGAATAATAGACATATTATCATCTTCAGACATTTCAAGCACAACAAAATCAGTTAATATCAAGCAATTGTGGGCCACCTGAACAGGTACATCCTCACATATACCCACAGGAATAGTGGTAGATTTATCAGCCATTTGCAAAGATATATCAGTTGGTATTAATTTTTCAAGTTGAAGCCTCTTATAGAGAGAGAAAGGAATAACACTAACTCTAGCTCCCAAATCACACAAAGCAGTTCTAACATAACTATTCTTAATAGAGCAAGGGATAGTTGGAATCCCTGGGTCTCCAAGTTTCTTAGGAACCTTACCATTGAAGGAATAATTAGCAAGCAAAGTAGAAATTTCTTCATTAGGGATCTTCCTTTTATTTGAGACAATATCCTTCATATACTTTGAGTAAGGAGGCAATTTAATAGCATCAGTCAAAGGAATTTGCAGGAATAAAGGTTTCATCCACTCATAAAACTTATTATAGTGTTCATCCTCCTTTGACTTGTGTTTCTAATCAGGGAAAGGCATAGGTTTTTGGACCCAAGGTTCTCTTTCACTACCATGTTTCTTAGCAATAAAATCCTCTTTAGTGTATTTAGTATTCTTAGTGTGGTTTTCAGGTTCTTCTTCGACTTTTTCTTCATTAGGAACTTCATTTCCTTCATTACCACTTTCAGTTTCAGCATCAGACATAGATATACTATTAGGATCTATAGCAGGTTCAGAGGGTTCTACAATAGTTTTATGCTTATTTTTCCTTTTCTTACGAGTAGAACCACTATTTTCAGCTTGTTGAGAATCCTGCTCAATTCTTTTAGGATGCCCCACAGGATATAGAGGATCCTGGGTAGCAGCTCCACTTCTAGTTCTAATTTCATAAGCATGTTTTTCTTTAGCAGCATTAACTAGCAAGTCGTTTTGCACTTTAACGAGTTGATCTATTTGAGTTTGAACCATTTGAAAGTGTTTAACAATCATTTTAACATCATTAGAGGTTCTTTCCACAATATCTTTCAACTCAACAATAGCTCTAGTGTTTTCCATTAGATGATTTTGCACCCTTTTATTAAAGTTATCTTGCTTAACAATAAAGATATCGAATTCTTCTAAGCATTGATCATGAGGTTTAGAGTAAGGGATATCACCTTCATCAAAGTGTTGGAGAGAGTGTACCTCAATAGTGGATGAGTAGGGAATAGGCTTACACAATTCTTATATAGGAGGTAAATTCTTGACATCTGCAGCTTTAATTCCCTTCTCCTTAAGACATTTCTTAGCTTCCTTCATCACTTCATCATTTAATTCAATAACTCCCCTCTTCTTTGATGTTGGAATAGGCGCCGGAATAGATGGTTCAGGTACAATTACTTCAGGTATAGCTTGTTTAGGAGGAGTCCAATCTTCATAATTCTTGCTTATTTTAGCCATTAATTCCTCAGCTTCCTTAGGAGTCCAATTCCTGAAAACACAATCAGCACAACTATCTAGGTATGTCCTAGATTCTTCAGTTAGTCCATTAATATATCAAGAAGCTCATTCTTAGGTAATGGACTTCCAGCCTGTGCATGAATCAAAGCACAAAACCTTGCCCAAGATTCGGGCAATACCTCTTTTTCTCCCTGTTTAAAATTAAAAAGTTCCTGCAAAATAGCATGTCTAGCACTAGGAGGAAAATATTTCTGCAGGAAAGTACTAATCAAGCACTCAGGGCTATCAATAGATCCAGGAGGTAAATTACTAAACCAAGTTTTAGCTTCTCCTTTTAGTGAAAAGGGGAAAATCTTGGCAACAAAGTAAGTACGCATCTTAATATCATCAGAAAACAAGCCACTCATGGTAGAAAGTTCATTCATATGTCCTACCGCACTTTCATTCTTAGTCCCACAAAAAGGTTCTTTCTCGACAATAGCTATGTATGATAGATCGAGAGAGAAATCATAATCTTCATCTATAATGTTTATGGGAGAAGCAGCAAACTTAGCAGTAGGAGCCAATTTGGGTCTAGTACGCCTCTCAAGGAGACTCTTAGCAACGCTCCTATCATGGGTGTTTTTACATTCTTTAATAAATTCATCGGTCATCTCAACATAACCATCTTCAATATCATAACTTTCACTAGACTCAGGTGAACTAACAGGTGTAGTAGTGTTTTCATTAGGAGTTTCAGTTTCCAGCTATAGTTCTAGCAATTGTAGCATCTAGGAAAGGACCTAATGAACCACGCTTATCAAGCACAGTAGAAGCAGCATCATAAGCATCAGAAGTTTCAGATTCAGCAGCAGTAGTAGTGTGTGTAGCATGTGTATGTGGTGGTGTAACGAGCTTACTTATAACAGATGGTGAATCAAGAGCATCAGAGGTGTTCAGAACCGTACCTCTTCTTGTAGTGGATGGTAAAATAGGAAACTTGCCATCACGAGACTTACCCATGATGGATGGATAGCAGCGAACAATAGAGAATCTAAGTGAACTTGATAAATAAAGCTATGCTCCTCGACAACGGCGCCAGAAAATAGTCTTGATGACTCACAACTATAGGGGGTGTATCGCAGTATTTTCAAGGGAAGTGAAACCCAATTTATTGATTCGACACAAGGGGAGCTAGAGAATATTTATAAGCCTTAACAACTGAGTTGTCAATTCAGCTGCACCTGGAAAAAAATCTTTCTCACAGCAGTTTATCAGTAGCAACAGTTTTATAGTCGGAATAACAAAGTAACAACAGTAGTAAAGCAAATACAGCAGTAACAATAGCAATAAACAGTGGGATTCGAGTGCGGTAGGCGTAAGGATGGATGGACGGGTGTTGCATGGACAAGACAATTCACATAGCAATCAGAACATAGGGCAATTGCAGATAAATAAGATAAAGCATCCAAGTAGTAGATAATCCTAGGCATGTGTTCCATATATAGTCATACGTGCTCGCAATGAGAACTTGCACAACATCTTTTGTCCTGCCAGCCCGTTTGCAGCGGGGCCTCAAGGGAACTACTGGCAATTAAGGTGCTCCTTTTAATAGAGCACCGGAGCAAAGCATTAACACTTCGTGAACACATGTGATCCTCACATCAAAGCCATTCCCTCCGGTTATCCCGATTTTTGTCACTTCGGGGCCATTGGTTCCGGACAACAATGTGTGTATACAACTTGCAGGTAAGACCATGAACAATACTATCATAATGAATCAATGACATGTTCAGATCTGAAATCATGGCACTCAGGCCCTAGTGACAATCATTAAGCACAACAAGTCGCAACAAAGTCATAAAGCACTAATAAAAGATACTAGGCACCATGCCCTCACAATCTGATGCCATTACACAAGTATAGAGGAGAAACAATAGCAAAAGTATTCGGGAAAGTAGATACATTTTGGACGTATCAAGAGGGTTCGGATGATAACCTGAAGGTGGATTATTAGTCATAGATGCAGTTGGATGGCGGTCTATGTATAATGTTGTAATGCCCAATCAAGTCTCAAAGGAGTCAAGATGATTAGTATATGCATGTATTGCTTTCTCGATGTTTGTCAATTGCCCCGTTGTAATTTGTTCACCCAGCATGTTATATATCTTAAGGAGAGCCATCTCTAGTGAACTATGGATCCCGGTCCTCTTTTCTTTACATACAATCTACAAACTGTTACTGCTTTGTGTTTACTTTCTGCAAACCTTTACTTCTTTCCATTTGATACGTTTACTTTGGGTGCTGCAACAAAGCTTCTGGATAATATGATGGTTAATTATTCTGAATGGCATACCGAGAGAGCTCCACAAGGTAGGAAGGTAAATTCTGTTGAGGAAACTTCCTCCTTGAGTGATAAGATTGATATTATTATGTCTATGCTTGTTAATGGGAAAGCCCATATTGATCCAAATAATGTTCCTTTAGCCTCTTTGGTTGCTCAAGAAGAGCAAGTTGATGTGAACTTCATAAGAAATAATAATTTTGGCAACAATACTTATGGTAATAACAATTATAGGCCTTACCCTCCTAGTAATACTTATGGTTATAATAGTAAACCTGGATTACCTAGTGAAGGAAGAATTTTACAAGTTGAAAGAGCCACTAAAAACTTCATGCAAATGCAATATGAGCAAAATAAACTATTCACTAAAACTATGGAGGAACAATCTACCATTTTGAAGAACATTAGCCATCAACTTGAGAGTCTAAATAGGGAAATTCCTAGTTTACAATTGAAACTCTCTAATGCTGAAAGAAATATATCATCTTTGTCTGAAGCTCAATCCTCTTTGATCAATAAAATGGCTGCTAAACCTGAAACTAATGAGAATCCCTTTGCAGCTACTAATGCTATACAAGTAAGAATTGATGAAAATGTTAGACTATTAAATGAATTACATGCTAAGTGGGAAAGAGAAGATGAAATTGCTAGAAACATTAATGTCTCTACTATCACCACCACTAGTGTTGAGGCTAGTAATAGTTCTACTACTCTAGATGATAAATTTGATTTTGATCTTGATGGTTGCAATATCTCTGAAGTTATTAAGTTCCTATAAAAGCTTGCTAAAAGTCCTAATGCTAGTGCTATGAACATGGCCTTTACAAAACACATTACTGATGCTCTCATAAAGATTAAAGAAGAAAAGATGAAACATAAAGCTTATATTCCTATAAAACAAGAAGATGGTTGGGAACCCATCATTAATACGAAAGTGAATGACTTTGATTTCAAAGATTTATGTGATCTTGATAGTAGTGTTTCTATTATGCCTAGAAGGATTTATGATATGCTTAATTTGCCTCCACTTGAAGATTGTTATTTGAATGTCCCACTTGATGACAATGCTAAAAAGAAACTCATGGGGAGTCTTAATGATGTTCTTATTATGGTTAACAATGCCTATGTCCCCGTTGATTTCTATGTTTTGGATGTTGAATACAATGCTTCTTATCCTATTACTTTGGGGAGACCTTTTCTTAGAACTGTTGGTGCCATTATTGATATGAAAGAAGGCACCATTAAATATCAACTCCCACTCAAGAAAGGTATAGAACACTTCCCTAAGAAGAGAGAGAAGATTTCTTTTGCTTCTCCTATGAAAACAAAATTTGGTCTTAATGCTTCTTCATTTGAGAACATTTGATTCTTTCTTTGATTCTTATGCCTAACTTAAAGGCGTTAAAGAAAAGTACTTATTGGGAGATAACCCAAAAGTTTTAGATGAGTCTTGGAAGTTATTACTTCTGTAATAACCGCTCCTTATCCTTTTTATTTGCTTTTTGTGCCAAGATTAACCTCTAATGAGAGAGAAGTAATGATTGGGAAAGTTGCTGTCCCAAAACAGATTTTTGTGCTTCACCGTACAAATTTGTGTAAAATCTCTGAATGTCTTTTTGAGGCGTTAATATTTGTGCTTCTGCCCCAGGTTGTTATCTAACTTTTGTTAGTTGAACACTTTTTGATTTGAGCAACAGAAGGTCTTCGAAAAAATTCGTCTTTACCTGCTGGTCTTTTTTGACAGATTTCTGCCATTTTCTGCATTTGCTTCCTGTTGGTTCCTTTTTGAGTTCTTTTGGGGCTTTTTGAGGGAAGTGCTACAGTAGATAGTGTTTTAATGGAAGTTTATTTGGTGTTAGAACTGAACCTTAAGACTTATTCTTCTTGAGTACCCAAGGCATCCCCCTCTTCATTAATAAAAATCCCAGGTTTCTTCCAAACGCTTCATTTTTATTTTTCATGCACAGTTGTGTTGTTCTTGGAGCGTATTCTTTTTCATTTTTGTTTTGGTTTTTCGTTTGCTTGGTTTGCTTAGTTTGCTGAATAAATTGGTTGGACCCCCTCTTTCATACATTGGTTTGCAAATAGTTTGGTTTGGATTGGAAAAAAGTAGGAAAGTTCATGCTTATGTGGTAAAAAGAGCTCGTTTTTGACTATGGCCTATGCTTTGTCATGCCATGCTTGATATTGTTTTGGCTTTATGCTTAGTATTCTTTGCTGTAGCATGAATTATTATAAACAATTGAGATTGCTTAATGTGCCTTGGATGAATCATGTGTTGTTTTAGCATATTAAAGCATAGTATAGTGGTATTCTCCTTTGATGCTTTATTTGGGTTGACTTGGCACATGCTCACACCATATTATGACTATCTCAAGTCACCATAGTCTTTATGATCCTTTAGTTTTCAACTTGTAGTATCACTTGATCAATGATGTTTTATCGCTTTGCATGATTATGGCCATTATTGCTCTTTTAGTTTGTCGCTCCCAGTCTTTTGCTAGCCTCCACAACCAAGTATGAGTTCCACTCATGCATCCAACTCCCTAAACCAAGTTATTCCAAAGAGTCCACCATACCTACCTACTAGCTTATGCTATTCCAAGTATATTCATGCTTTTGTTTACCTTCAAATTAAACTTGTTATGAGAAAACTAGTGATTAAAGCTCTCACGAACTTGATGGCACACTTTACTTTTCTTGCCCTTAATAAACTTGAACCATTGTATCGTCTATGTTGTATATGCTTGCACTTATTTGTTGGGGATTAGCAGAACCATGCTGTCATGGGGAACACTTTCAACATTGCACTTGGTACTTGTACCTAGTTGATATCATGCTCTTTTGTATATGGATGTCGTCGGTGTGAAATGAAAGGGGAGCTTGTAAGTCCATGGAGTTATGTATATGTGTTAGAGAAACGCCTGGGCCGCTGGTCTAATCCATGCTGACATGGTGGAAACCTGCAGCGTAACCATAATGAGCTGTCTATGAAGCATTCTTCTTATAAAAAAAGAGTCCTATATTGAGAAAAAAAGAGAAAAAGAAAAAAAGAGATTATGAAAAGAGGAAAGAGAGAAAAAAGCACCATATTCCCATGGTAAATAAGAAGATTGCTGAGATGCTCGTTGTCTGCTTGCCTTATCATTTCGATATGGGGATTCTTCCGTATCATCGGGCAAGGGGTACCCCGTTGGCGGTTCTCTATGATACACATGTACTTACGATGACAGGAACTTACCGGTGACTAAACTTGAGTAGCATGAGGAGCGACCTTCGTATACAAGGGACATGAGATTCCTAACTTATACTTCGTCAAGCATGTACACCATAGTTTGTTCACTTTAACCTTAATCACTTCAAGATGCTTATGATAGGGGCAATGAGAGCTGAAAGCTATAAGTACCATAATTTTTGGAAGCTCTTTATGAGACTTGAATCCCTACTTCCTTCTATGAAGGCCTTTCTTCCACCATTATATTGAGTCTCCATCTTCTACCTTTATGCACCTACTTTGAGAGCATAGTGGCCATTCTTAGTTCTATGTGTATTGTCCCAAGACTAGTTGATTGATGCATAACTTGATATTGCTTGTTTTAAAGTATTTGTATCTAGTCACTCTGATGAACTTTGAAGGTGTCCTATGCATTTATATTTGCTACTCTATGAGGGACAAGCTGAATACTATTATGCTATGTTTTCTTTATGTGAAACAAAAAAACGTCTTGCAAAGCATTGTTATTCATGAATCTTTTGTTTGTGCCTTTTCATGTTGCATCATAGTTTCTTTGTCTTATTGCTAGAACTTTGTCTTTCATGTTATGATTGAAGTACTATGATCGCAGCTTTGAATGTTTTACAAATACATTGATCAAGTCTTTGATGGTGCATGTCACCTCAAAAATTATTCTTTCTTTTTACCACTTACCTACTCGAGGACGAGCAGGAGTTAAGCTTGGGGATGTTGATACATTGCAAATGTATCTATAATTTTTGATGTTCCATGCTTGGTTTTATCCACTTTCTTATGTTCTGTCCACACTTTGGAGTACTTTTCATATGATTTCTTGGACTAACCTATTAACAAGAGCGACAGTGCCAGCTGCCTGTTTTCTGCTGTTTTTGGTTCCAGGAAAGTCAGAAAATGAATATTCTCGGAATTGGACGGGACAAAAGCCAAAGTGCCTATTTTTCCGGAAGTCATTAGATGACAGAATACGAGACGGAGAGGATCCAGGGGCCACCACACCACCTGGTCGTGCGGGCCAGGCCTGGCCGCGCCAGGGGGTGGTGTGGCCAGCCCAGGCACCCCCTCGGCCTCCCCTTCCGCCTATAAGATGCCCTCGGGACGAAAACCCTAAGTACCCGATCAAAAATCCACGAAAGAGTCTGTAGCCGCCGTCATCTCCATCCCTAGACCGGGAGGGATCTGAAGCTCTTCCTGGCACCCTGTCGGAGAGGGGAATTCACCCTGGAGGCCTTCTTCATCACCATGCAAGCCTCCGGTGTGATGCGTGAGTAGTTCATCTTTGGACTACGGATCCATGTAGTAGCTAGATGGCTGGTTCTCCTCCTTTGTTATTTCATGTTTAGATCTTGTGAGCTCCGTTCATGATCAAGATCATCTATTTGTAATTCTGCATGTTGTGTTTGCGGGGATCCGATGGATATTGAGATGCTATTTCAGATTGATTATTGATTCTATCATGTCTTTGTTATTTGTGATCTTGCATGCTTTCTGTTGTTAGTAGCTATCTTGGCCAAGTAGATGCTAGCAACTCCAAGAGTTAGTATTTATGCTCGATAGTGGGTTCATGCCTCTAGTAATCTGGGGAAGTGACATGAATCTCTAAGGTACTAGATGTGCTGTTGCTACTAGGGAGAAAACAACAATCCTTTGTTCATAGAACAATCGTATTGTTTAAATTACACGCAATTCATAAAGCAATAATCTGTTGCTTGCAACTTAATACTGGAGGGGGTTCGTATGATAACCTAAAGGTGGATTATTAGTCATAGATACAGTTTGATGGCGGTCTATGTATAATGTTGTAATGCCCAATCAAGTCTTAAAGGAGTCAAGGTGATTAGTATATGCATGTATTGGTTTCTCAATGTTTGTCAATTGCCCCGCTGTAATTTGTTCACCCAGCATGTTATCTATCTTAAGGAGAGCCACCTCTAGTGAACTATGGATCCTGGTCCTCTTTTCTTTACATACAATCTACAAACTGTTACTGCTTTGTGTTTACTTTCTGCAAACCTTTACTTCTTTCCATTCGATACGTTTAATCCTTTGTTTTCAGCAAAACACGGTGAGATTGACAACCTCATCGCAAGTTGGGAACAAAGTTCTGTGGTTGTGTTGTGCAGGTCTCCACATTGCTACTAGCACCGGTAGTGCGTCTTGCCAAGGCTCAGCTAGCAACACCTTTGGGGTGTTTCCTTGCTCCTACTGGTTCGATTAAATCTTGGTTTCATAACTGAGGGAAACTTGCTGCTGTACTCATCATACCTTCCTCTTGGGGTTCCCAACGAGCTCTACATCAACACCGAGCCATCAAGATCCGCCGCCTACCCGCGCTCTAGGCACCTGCCTCGTCATGCCGCCACCAGAATATTTCAGGAGAGGTAACCTACCCCGTGCGGCTGTGACGACTAGCGCGATGGCACGTCGTCAACTGGATACATAAGACGTCGAGAAGGTCGAGGTCTGAAGCTGCAGGTACCCCGTCGACTCCAGCACCATCCTCTCGCAAGTAACGTGGAGGCCCGCCGCCTACCAGCGCTCAACGCACCCGCTTCGGCATGCCGCCACCAGAAAATTTCAAGAGAGGCAACCTGCCCCGCGCGTCTGTGACGACCATCGTGATAGCGTGTCGTCAGCCCGATTCATCAGACGCCGAGAAGGTCGAGGTCTGCAGCTGCAGGTACCCCGTCGACTCCTCAACTCGCCACGACGAAGTCACCTACCGTCCTGCATACAGTCATACAACAATACTCTGGAGTACAAAACAAATCGGAATTTCGGAAATTGGGGGATACAATCAGATAAGATCTAGAGGGAATCGTAATCGGCACATGTCCTTGATCGAACAACAAGATCAGAGGGACCAAGGACAGATTATTTCTCCCGATCTAACACTTTCTATGAAGCTACAAACAATTACCCACTATGCCATCCGTAAGTCACGTATCGTTTTTTTCTTCTTCAACACAACCTCCGAAATTTCTTTTGTATAATAATCCCATAAACAGAAGCAACAGTCTAGATCAACGAGTTGGCCACTTTAGACACGCCGTCTTCTTCAAAGTCTGCCCCAGCAGCAAACACGACGTGTCGACATCCACGATCGAGATGCAATCAAAGGACTATTCGGCGTCACCTGGGCTCGCCTAGAACTTGCAGGACTCCCAACGTCACCCATACGTCAACGAGAGTGCTCCAGGAGCGACTAGTGATCCTCTTCTCCGCTCGACCCATACGTTCACCCATGAGAGCAATTGTGCCGCTGACCAGAGCCGATCACCATGCCTGGCTAACCGCTCCGGGTTAGGATGAACTGCAAGAGCCGTCAGCTGAGCAACACAGCTTAATCAGCTAGGGATGTTCAGACAGAGAACTCTGCACAACCAGTGAGGTCGCCCTAGAGTTGCTTCTGTAGAGCATGCAATCACCTAACATAATTCGTTGGAGAAGTGATGGAAAAAATCAAAGACAAGGCATGACCTTTAAACATACAGTCGTTGCGTCGAACTCTACCGTGGTCGCTGCGTCAAATTCACGGTCTTCGCGACACACTTGATCTCGGCGATATGGCCTCAGCCCTTGGTGACTGTTCACCGCTACGGCCATCGCGCCGGACCACCAAGACCAGAGGCGCACGGTGAGGCTACGGCAAAGCGCGGCGTCACTCACATGTAGTGTCACGTCGGTACATTGTTTGTCCGTCAAGGCACTATCCTAGAACCACATGTCTACCATGCAGCGTCCGCAGATCAGCCAAGCTCGAGCGAACACACCTAGACAACCACGTCCGTTTTCATCCTAACAACCTCTGCAAATTTCGTCAAACAAGGCTATCTACTTCATTCCGGTCTATCTTCTTTTAATCAGATCCATCTGCTAGCAGAGAGCCACAGAAGATTGTTTACCGTCCCCAGCTGACCTCCCATGGTTCAATTATCATCGGAAGATGCATTGGATGCATGAAAAACCTATAGCTAGCTTGATCACGATGATTTAGATTTACCGTACACACTATTTCATGTCTACATGCTTACGTTTAGTTTTAACTCATCACATTATTGACACATATGTTATGCTCAAACATTAATTTTATAATTAGTCCTAGATCGCGCCTAAATGATTTAAGGCGTCTGATACATGTGCAAACAACCAAAGTTTACTTGTCTTTTAGATAACCAACCTCAACAAGTCAAGATAATTAAACTTTTATTACAACATGTAATTAGGTTACTATTCGGTGGTGGTAGTTAGAGAGCTTCCGTTGCTAGTGGTGTAATTAGGTTAGCATAACTGATGGAGTTTTACAATTTATCTTGATAATAATAAAAAATAATGTTTTGAAAAACGCTCTACGAGGAAACATTTAGCTCGCAAAGCGCTTCATACCGACATGAGAAGCATGGCTTAAGCATTGACTGATTTAACAAATCTCGTGTTACCAATCACCCGTAGCAACGCACGGGTAACTGTGCTAGTTATGATAAATAGGTGATTTGGATTTGCTGAAGCGGGGGGAAAAGATGATGTTCTTTTGTTATTCAACTTGTCGTGTGTGTTGCTAGACATGGGTTTCGTAGGAGATGTTTAGGATTGAAAATTCACGTTATCCGGCACATATTAGAAAGTTCTCGGAGAGAAGAAATAAACTTAGGATTAACTTATCCAACAAATCATACCAATATCAAAGTCAAACTGAATTATTGAACTGATACAATTCAATTAGCGATTTGATTAGCGAACAACTATTAGTCGATCCCATCCGCCGGCCCTCGCTACTCGCCGACCCACTGTGAGTCGTGCCTCCTCCTCTCTCTCCCTAGCTCCCTCATACTCCCTCTCGCTCGCCGCCGCGCCGCGCCACGCTCACGACCGCTGGAACGGCATCAGCACAAACAATGCAGCCAGTACCGCTGTAGTACGTACACCTCTCGGGCTATCTTCCCGGATTTTTCTCGGCGTCCTCGTTGCTGCTTTGCGGAAACTCCGAACACCAAACTTGATCTCCTACATCTCAGCTTTCTAATGCAACAATCGACGCTCGATTTTGTGTTCCACAGCCGAAGCAATATCTTCTGAAGTCGGGGCAAAAAAATCTGTTTTCTAAACTTACGACAGTGCAACTGATTCTGCCCTGATCCGAAATCTTTCCCAATGTGTATGTTGTTCTTTTGAAAAAACTTCTTGATAAAATGCTGTAGATCTTAGCGAGATCTATAACTTTCATTTTTACGCTATCTTCAAATTCTTAACCGATTCGTTGTCATATTTATCCAGACAGACCATTCACTGAAAAATTTCAGATCTGAATTTCAGAAAACGAACTTCCTGTGACGCTTTTAAAAAAAGGACCCTCCTTTCTTTTTGCTCAACACGTGGCCCACCTTTCTTTTCCTTTTTCTTTTACTAATTCATTTAATTCAAATTTAAATAACTTTCAAATGATTTTTAATTTGCAAATAATTCAACATGAAAAGTAAATGATTTTCTGAGATAAATTAAATGGCATAAGTGCAATTTGCAGAAACACCCCTAACAATTACAACATTGACATTTTTGCCATTTTGGCCCTAGAAACGTAATTTAATAACTTTTAATTCGTAATTCTAAATTTGACAAATGATATGTCTAAATTGATCAACTCGATGACATGAATGCAACCGTGGTATCCGTTTGTTCTTTTGCTTCATGCATCATTGAATCCTAATGGAATTTATACCCAAACCCCTAAGTAACATGTGGTCGATTACTTTATTGCTATGCTCTTGTCCCTCGGCCACTTAAACTTGACTCATTATATATATCGTATCATATCTTGCCATGCTATATTAATGTTTGCATTGCACCTACCCTGTGTTGATTGCGCCTTTTTTATGTATGGCATTTGGTTCTTCTCGGTAGAAGGCGAGCCCGACGAGTACCAATAAGAGTTTGAGTAGTATTACGAGTACCCTCTCGAGTTTGTACTGTCTTCGTCCTTTGACCCGTCAGGCGAGCACCCCCCTCTACCTATTTTGCATTTATAGCCTTTACTCCCTCTTGTTGATCTATTATTATCCTTATTATCGATGCTTTAGTATTGTTCCCTTATTTTACTTGCTCTACTATATTGCCTTAGTTATTTTATTGCCTTGTCTGTTTAGCTAGCTTTGCTCTTGCGAGTCGTAGGCTTGCTAGCACTGCTCTCATACAGGTGGAACTTGATATCTGGATAAGGTTTTTTATATGAATATTAATCTGATGTTGTTGGTTATGGCTTTACATAATGATAAGGCCCCGGTAGCGACCATGTTTGGGAACTTCTTGAGTTGACCTAGGAACCATTCGTTCTACGATACCAGTTCTGAGTTCATCGTGCTAACCAAACATGGGGCCTCCTCCTTAACTACCAGCGCTATTCGTATATCCAGGGGGTTACAAAATTTGTTTGCCATTTGGTGCATACACATAATATATCCTCGGAGATGGGTTGAGTTGTGGTATGATTTTGGTGGACTGCCATGGTTTTCATACATAAAAGCGGTACATGCCGGCGGTTCCAAGGGGAGCTCTACAAGTTATCTTCTAGGGGCCGATATAGTAGTCATGAACGACGTGCCACCTAGAGAATCAGATGTATCTCTCGTGTGGATCAAACTCAGTAGGTGATGCCCCTAGATGTGCGCATAGTTATGGGATAGTTCTTGTTATGAGATTCAGAAGGCATGCGTAATATGCTGCCTGAAGGGTTGCACATGCGTTTGGGTACAGTAGTGCATCCCTACAAGGTAAACCTTTTCGAGAAGTCGTGTGTCCACGGTTATGGACGCCTCAGAAGTACAGTGTCATGATCATAGACAATGCCATTAATATCTTGCCTCTTTATTAATATGACTAGTAATTAGCCTTACCAACTAAACAATTGGATAATTAAAATTGCAACGTATGTGTTTCACAAGAGGACTTTCTCGGCTGGTCTTCGAGGAGGAATTCTTTGGATAGGTTATGTTTGGTGTTATATCACTTATCATATAACGCTCTCTTATCTCAGTCTAATAACCGAAGTTGTAGTGTGTCTCTATAAGTTACATAGTGCAAGCTTTGCTGCTGCTGATCCCACCATACCCATGTAGGCGAGGACCACTAAATTCTAAGACTCGTCGTGTACTTCCTTAGTACTGACCGCTCTTTTTCTGTTCTCCTTTGCCCTTTGCTGGCACCCTTTGGCTTTGATAGGTACATGATCGATGATGATAGCAAGGTTACCCTTTCGGTTTGGCCTGGGCAGGGTTTATGGACACCGCTTGGTTATTCTCCAGGACTCTTAGTTCCATTTGGTTCTTATCCATAATTGGATACAGTTTTGCTCTCTCCTTGAAGTGTATCTTTGTATTGTATCATTTATATTCTTGACTTGTCGAGTCGTTGTGGTATATATATGTTTCTTGTGGGTTCTATTGTATACTATTGTGATATAACCGCTTGTTGAAAATCTCACCCACACGAAAGTGTCTGGTGGGTGTCTTTGAATCGCTCCTATGTGGATTTTGGCGGAAAATGCTGAGTACCGTCCACCTCCCGTCGCTGCCGGAGGATGTCACTAGATGAATCATGCGTGGCGAAAGGTCACGGCGAGGATTTCTCTCATGCAGCTCGTCCCTCCCCACGGCGGCACGAAGATCTTAGGGAGATTGGCTCAGACCGGTGGCGTGTCATTGATCTCCTTTGGCGCGACTAGTGGTCGTCATGGCAACGGTGGCTGGTTTCGGCTCTTCGTGATGGGGTGGGCAGCCCCCATTACTCCTCGTGGAGGCCCTAGTTGGCTATGGAGGAGTTGCGGTGTTGCGTCTATTTCGTACCGGTCCAGCCCGATCCTATCGGCCGCTTGTCGATGGAGGTACTAGGATGACGCGATTGTTAGTGAAAACCGAACCAACTTTGGTCATGGAAGACGATGGCGATGCCTTTGCGTCATTACGTTCATGAAGGCATACAAGACAGATAGTATAGTGTAGATTAAAAAAAAACGATGTCCTGTGACACCTTCTATCTCTACTTGGATGCAGTGTTGCCACTAATTTGCATCGCCCTAGCTAAGATAGTCTAGAAACTGTGCATACCTAGTTGTGTCTACTAATACTAAATTTTTTCCAGGTGTTGTATACTATTGGTATGTTGTGTGGAATTACTCCTGTAAAGTAGATCCTATGTATTTCTACATATCCACTAGACTCTTGAGGGGTAGCAAATATTGCTACTCCCCCTTATCTAAGCCGAAATATGGTGCTTTTAGTTTTAGTTAAAATCAATCGTCGTAAAGTTTGATCAAGTATATATAAAAAATATCAACATCTATCACAGTATCAAATGCATACAATATGCATGAAAGTATATCTCACGCCATTCTAGTAGTATTGATTTAATGTAGTAGATGTGGATATTTTTCTCTATATACCAATTTCTCAAATTTTGGGAAGTTTGACTTTTAGCAAAAGTAATATGCATTGTTTATATTTTGGTAGAGGGAGTGACAAAAATAATGACAAACACACATTGTTAGTATCTAGGTCAGGCCTCTACACCTCGGGGCCTTGGGATGTTGCCCTGTTTGTTTGCCCGACTGACATGGGTATGACTTATCGGGTTCCTGTAATTGGTTACCCTAGGCGTACGTGAGCTATGACTCATTGGCCCATGAAGAATAGAGTCCCGGAGGTATCCGATGGATAGAAGCTTGGCTTGATGATTAAGATAGAAGTATAAAGCGACGTAATATTAGTACTGTATCGTAACTTGTAACTTATCCGTATATGGCTCCAGGACCCAGCCTCTCATATAAAGATTAGGAGGAGCCGACGGAGAGGGTATCTTAGTTTTCCAACAATACACAATCCAGTGTGAGCTAGATCACAACTAGCAAATCAGTGACTTTGTAATCATCTTCTCACAATAATCAGACGACATCGACTTCCTTGTTTGTCTGATAAGCCAACAGAATCACCAACGCTCTCTTTTACACGAAACCCTAAGTCCATAACCATGGGTATTGCCGAGGTTATTGAAAGGGCATTTTGTCCCTTTATATGTTTTGATGTTTGTTGACAACACAATGAATGTTTAACCGCGTGCTAAGTTTTTTAGGGCATTATAATCTTATGAGCATGATGTTAATATGTTGCTCCCTCAGAGGGTTCTAAATGGGTTGGTAAAAGAAGATCTTAGGAATTTTAGGTGTGCAATCTATGTTTTTCTGGACTATCCGGCAAGAGCTGGTTGGAGTGTCCAGCTCTGGACGCACCTCAAGCAATCGCCAAGATGGTTGCCATTCATGGATCAGGATCGGAATCCACCCGAATTCCTACTGAAAACTTTGAAGTTTCCAACCAGGATGGAATGTCTGGCTGTGATGCGCCGGACTGTCCGGCTCTAGATGCACCTCAAGCAGTCGCCTAGTTGGTTGCCATTCAGGGACCAGGTTCAAAATCCACTCGGATTCCTATCGGAAACTAGTTTTCGGTCGGACCGGATTGTCTGGTGGTGCCCAGCCGGAGTGTTTGCCCCTGGCTGGAATGTCCGATGTAATCCGTCCGGACACCCTGGGTTTAGTGACCACATCGGTTACATTTTCTTGACCCCTTATAAAGGGCCCTTCTTTTACCTTGGGCTGCTGCTCGACCCAACCTCAATAACCCTAGAAGCTAAGACACCAAATCTTCAAGATCTCCTCTCTCAACCATCCAAAGCCCTTGATCTTTGGAGAATCGAAGGAGAAGACACCGATCTACATCTTCACCAGAGCGATTTGCATTTCCCCCTCATTCACTTGAGGGCCCCTTGATCTAGTGTTTCTTAGGAAACCCTAGGTTGTGATTTTAGTTCTAACTAGCTTGTTGTCATTGTGGCAGCTAGCCTTGTACTTGGAAGCCTCCGTTCCATTGTGGAAGTTTGCTCCAATCTTCTTATAAAGGCTTCGGTTCCTGCCTTAAAGAGTATCAATAGTGGAAAAGTGGACTAGGCCATTTGTGGCGGAAGTTCACCGGAGAATAGGGTGAGGCCTTTGTGGCATGGTGGTCTTAGTACCACCCACCTCTCCAACATATACGTACTTCCTCTAAAAAGGAAGGAACTGTGGTGAATCAAATCACGTGTCTCCGCGTGCTTCACTCTCGGTTATCTCTATCCTCTTACCGCTCCTTTGCTTTTGTGGTGCTAGTAGCTAGGTTGTCATATAGTTAATTTCATCTTAGTTGCATATCTAGAGAATTTACCTTTGTGTCAAGCCTAAATTGAAAAGGAAGTAAAAATTGGAGTAGCACCTATTCACCCCCTCCCTCTAGGTTTCCATATGATCCATTTCAATTGTTATCAGAGCCTAGGCTCTTAAATTCGGGATTTACCGCCTAAGAGAGTATGGGAAGCCAAGATGGTGAGGCCAGTGACTCGGTCATCACGGATGACTTCAAATCTGTGGAATCATCCATGACTAAACAAATGAGTGAGTTACGTTAAATGATAGCGCAACTCATTAAACACAAAATGGTCGTGCCCACTACTTCACCCGAGGATCCAAATTCGGTTTATAAGGAGGATGTTTGACCTCGTCCCAAGGATATGAATTTGGGGATGATCAACATGAAACCTTAAGTACCTCATACAAAAATAAAGGAGAGAAGGAAGGGTTCCATTAGGTCCCTTAGTACTCTCCCGACCCTCCTATCCCTCACACTCATATAAGCTTGCTGTATATTTGATACGTCCAAAACGTATCTACTTTCCCGAACACTTTTGCTATTGTTTTTCCTCTAAAATTGTGTGATTTGGATACAACTAACATAGACTGACGCTGTTTTCAGCAGAATTACCTTGGTGTCTAGTTTTTGTGCAGAAAATCAACTATCAGGAAAAATCCCGAAAAATATGCCAAAAATCCTATTTCACCAGAAGACTCACGGAGCCAGAAGACGACACGGAGGAGGGCCACGAGGGTCCCACACCACCTGGCCACGCGGGCCAGGCCAGGCCGCTCCTGGGGGTGGTGTGGCCGCCTCGGTCACTCCCTCGGCCTCCCTCTTCGCCTATAAGTTGCCTCTTGACCTAAAAACCAAGGGGTTCGATATTTTTCCAGAAAGAGTTCCATTGCGCCGCCACCACTAGATTCCACGAATCAGAACCAGAAACTCCATTCTGGCACCCTGCCGGGACGGGGAATTGGAGGAGATCATCGCCATCATCATCACCATCGCTTCTCCATCGACCATCCATGTTTCCCCTATCTATGAGTGAGTAATACCCCGCTGTAGGCTACGGGGATGGTAGGGATTGGATGAGATCATTCATGTAATGGCATCAGATTGTTAGGGCATGGTGCCTAGTATCTTCTATTAGTGCTTTTTGACTTTGTTGCAACTTGTTATTCTTAATGCTTGTCACTAGGGCCCGAGTGCCATGATTTCAGATCTGAACATGTTATTGATGCATTATGATAGTATTGTTTATGGTCTTACCTGCAAGTTGTATACACATATTGTTGTCCGGAACCAAAGGCCCTGAAGTGACATCAATCAGGATAACCGGAGGGAATGGCTTTGATGTGAGGATCACATGTGTTCACGGAGTGTTAATGCTTTGCTCCGGTGTTCTATTAAAAGGAGCACCTTAATTGCCAGTAGTTCCCTTGAGGCCCCGCTACAAACAGGCTGGCAGGACAAAAGATGTTGTGCAAGTTCTCATTGCGAGCATGTATGACTATATATGGAACACATGCCTATGATTATTTAGTACTTGGATGCTTTATCTTATTTGTCTGCAAATGCCCTATGTCTTGATTGCCATATGAATTGTCTTGTCCATGCAACACCCGTCCATCCATCCCTGTGCCTACCACGCTTTAATCCTACTGTTTACTGCAATTGTTACTACTGTCTTTACTTTTACTACTGCTATTACTTTACTATTGCTACTGATAAACTGCTATGAGCAAGATTGTTTCTAGGTGCAGCTGAATTGACAACTCAGTTGTTAAGGCTATAAATATTCTTTGGCTCCCCTTGTGTCGAATCAATAAATTGGGTTTCACTTCCCTCGAAAATACTACGATACACCCCCTATACTTGTGGGTCATCAAGACTATTTTCTAGCGCTGTTGCCAGGGATCAATAGTGTGTGGGTGAATATTCTTGTGTGCACTTGTTTGCTTTATCTCTAAGTATGTTTTACTTTCAGTTTTAAGTTGTTCTCTATCTTAGTATGGATAGGGAATGCGAATTACAAAAAAATTAGTTGTAATTTTTACCTAAAAACGTTTTCAAAAAGGAAAGTGATTGGAAAGATGAGTAATGGTTAAGTGGGGGTCGATCTTGAACACTTGTGTTCATGCCTATGAAACAAAAACAAATCTTTCTATGGAATCTTTTCAGTTAAAAACTTGTAGGAATGCATGAAGCCTTGAAAAATAAAGATATTTCTGGTATTGATCTTAATGCTTATTCATTCGAAAATACTTGAATTTTGCTCCTATGCCTTACTTAAAGGCGTTAAAGAAAAGTACTTATTGGAAGATAACCCAAAAGTTTTAATTGAGTCTTGGAAGTTATTGCTTCAGTAATAACCTCTCCTTATCCTTTTTATTTGCTTTTTGTGCCAACAGTAACCTCTAATGAGAGAGAAGTAATGCTTGGGAAAGTTGCTGTCCCAAAACAGATTTTTGTGCCTCGCTGTAAAAATTCGTGTAAAATATCTGTACGTCGGTTTGAGCTGTAATTTTTTGTGCTTCTACCCCAAGTTGTTATCCAACTTTCGTTAGTTCAACACTTTTCGATTTGAGCAACAGAAGGTCTTCTAAAAAATCGGTTTCTCTATGCTAGTCCGTTTTGACAGATTTCTGCCATTATTTGCATTTGCTTCTTGTTGATTCCTTTTTGGGTTCTCTTTGGGGAATTGAGATTTTTGAGGGAAGTGCTACAGTAACTTGTGTTTTAATGGAAGTTTTACTTGTGTTCGAACTGAACCCAAAGACTTATTATCTTGAGTACACTAATGTTGCTAATGAAGATTGTGTGAAGTTTTGTATTAAGGAAAAATTTCAGGTGTTAAGGAAAGAATGATGTAATGAGATGATGAATATACTAAAGCTCAAGCTTGGGGATGCCATCCATGTCACCACAAGAAATATCCAAGAAGTACAAGCGTCAAAGCTTGGGGATGCCCAAGGCATCCCCTTCTTCATCAATAAAAATCTCAGGTTCTTCCAAACACTTCATTTTTATCGTTTCATGCACAGTTATGTTGTTCTTAGAGCATCTTAGTTTTTGTTTTTAGTTTTCGTTTGCCTGGTTTGCTTGAATAAATTGGTTGGATCCCCTCATTCATACACTAGTTTTCAAATAAGATTGGTTTGGATTGGAAAAGAGTAGGAAAGTTCATGCTTAAGTGGTAAATAAGGAGCTTGTTTTTGACTGTGGCCTATGCTTTGTCATGTCATGCTTGATATTTTTTTGGCTTTATGCTTAGTGATTTTTGCTGTAGCATGATATGTTATAAACAATTGAGATTGCTTAATGTGCCTTGAAAGAATCATGTGTTGTTTTAGCATATTAAAGCATAGTATTGTGGTATTCTCCTTTGATGCTTTATTTGGGTTGACTTGGCGTATGCTCACACCATGTTAAGACTATCCCAAGTCACCATAGCCTTTATGATCCTTTAGTTTTCGACTTATAATATCACTTTATGCTTTAATTAATGATGTTTTGTCGCTTTGCATGATTATGGCCATTATTGCTCTCTTAGTTGGTCACTCCCAGTCTTTTGCTAGCCTTCATAACCAAGTATGAGTTCCATTCATGCATCCAACTCCAAATAAAACCAAGTTATTCCAAAGAGTCCACCATACCTACCTATTAGCATTTGCTATTCCAAGTATATTCATATTTTTATCTACCTTCCGAATTAAACTTGTTATGAGAAAACTAGTGATTAAAGCTCTCACGAACTTGATGGCACACTTTACTTTTCTTGCCCCTAATAAACTTGAACCATTGTGTCATCTATGTTGTATATGCTTGCACTTATATGTTGGGGATTAGCAGAACCATGCTGTCATGGGGAACGCTTTCAACATTGCACTTGTATATTGTACCTAGTTGATATCATGCTCTTTTGTTTATGGATGTTGTCGGTGTGAAATGAAAGGGGAGCTTGTAAGTCCATGGAGTTATGTATGTGTTTTAGAGAAACGCCTGGGCCGTTGGTCTAATCCATGCCTAATCATGGTGGAAACCTGCAGCATAACCATAATGAGCAATCTATGAAGCATTCTTCTGATAAAAAAAAGATAGAGATTGAGAAAAAGAAAAAAAGAGATGAGAAAAGAGGAAAGAGAGAAAAAAGCACCATTTTCCCATGGTAAATAAGAAGATTGCTGAGATGCTCGTTGTCTGCTTGCCTTGTCATTTTGATATGGGGATTCTTCCGTATCATCGGGCAAGGGGTACCCCGTTGGCGGTTCTCTATGATACACATGTACTTATGATGACAAGAACTTACCGGTAACTAAACTTGAGTAGCATGAGGAGTGTCCCTCGTATCCAAGGGACATGAGATTGCCAACTTATACTTTGTCAAGCATATACTCCATAGTTTGTTCACTTTAACCTTAATCACTTCAAGATGCTTATGATAGAGGCAATGAGAGCTGAAAGCTAATAAGTACCATAATTTTTGGAAGCTCTTTATGAGACTTGAATCCCTGCTTCCTTCTATGAAGGACTTTCTTCCACTTTTATATTGAGTCTCCACCTTCTATCTTTATGCACCAATTAAGAGAGCATAGTTGTCATTCTTAGTTCTATGTGCATTGTCCCAAGACTTGTTGATTGATGCATAACTTTGATATTGCTTGTTCCTAAACTATTTGTATCTAGTCACCCTTATGAACTTTGAAGGTGTCCTATGCATTTATGTTTTGCTACTCTATGAGGGACAAGCTAAATATCATTCTTATTATGCTTTCTTTATGTGAAACAAACAAACATCTTGAAAAGCATTGTTATTCATGAATCTTTTGTTTGTGCCTTTTCATGTTACAACATAGTTGCTATGTCTTATTGTTAGGACTCTATCTTTCATGATTCATGTTTAGAGTACCTTAATCCCAGATATCAATGCTTTTACAATAATGATGATCAAGATTGTGTTATCTGCATGTCACCTCAAAAATTATATTGTTTTGATCGTTTACCTACTCGGAGACGAGCAGGAACTAAGCTTGGGGATGTTGATACGTCCATAACGTATCTATAATTTTTGATGGTTTTATGCTAATAATATGCTTTTGACACTCCTTTTGTATAAAGTTTATGATTTATTTGGACTAACCTACTAATAGTTGCAAAAGTGCACAATGTTCTTGTTTTACACTTTGATGTGTAGGAATTACCAAGAATACAAGTGGAAACCTTATTGGAGTCAAATTGGGATTTTTCCAGAAATCTATCTCAGAACTCTTTTTGAAGATGGTCACGTTTCGGGTCGAAGACAACGTCAAACGGAAAACTCTTCAACTACAAAGTTGTTGGAAATTTCACGACAAATGTTCTGAACATAAAATTTAGCTGATCTCGAGTCCGGACGGGCCTTCTAGGCCCGATTTACTGCAGACCAAGATGGGGTGACGGGAATCCGAGAAGCTATATAAAGGGAGGAAATCTAATTCGCCCAGGGCATCTCCACCCACGAATTTGCAGCCACCAAAGCCACGTTTTTGCCTCCCCCATGGATCCCAGTGGAGGGCTCCCAAGAAGCCATGAAGGAAGGGGGCTAAGGGGCAGTGTTCCCCCACGATACCGGCGGCGGGGAAGGAGTCCCCTGTGCCGCCGCCGCCGCCTTCTTCACCATCTTCACCATCTTCACCGCCATCTCCATCACCTAATCCTCCTAGTATGCAGTGGTTCATCCTCCCACACACCTCTGTACCGTCCTATGTAAACATGGTGTTTGGTGCTATAAGTTATAATCCTATGATCTATGTCATGTTTGCGTAGTTTCTTTGTTCTTAGATTGAATGGTTGAACGTCTTTTGTTCATTAGAATTGTATGTTGATATGGTACAGTCCTTTGATGTCCATTATATTTGTGTGCGCATGGATAAAACATCATAGGGTTTGTACTATGTGTAAAAGGAAGGGGGGAGTTCTGCCGGAGTGACAGAAACCTGAGGACGCGAACCAGAACGTTGCACGTATGGGAGTAAGAGGAGCATTAAACTTAAGGCTATGGTTGGGGAAACCTTAATTCATTGTTAGTACTTACGGATGTTTGCTAACAATCCAATCATATAATACATGTAATTCCAAGTAGTGAAGTGCATGTATATTTAGCCTCTCCCACATAGAAAACTGCATCGAAGACAATGAACCCGATCTATTCTCTATTTAAACTTGGACAAAGACACCACAATTACCACCACTATTCCACACTCATGGTTTATTTAGTTTAGTGTATTTTATTGCTGCAGCAACTAACTTTACTTTCTTGTTAATTATTATCATGCAAAGCTATTTCTAGTACTCGTATTGTTGCTCTAGTTTTATTTCCTAGATAATGCAAACGTTTAGTATGCTTAGAGTTGTATCGGTGGTTGATAGAACTTGAGAGAATATTTATCCTACCTTTAGCTCCTTGTTGGATTCGACACTCTTACTTATCGAAAAGGCTACACACAATCCCCTATACTTGTGGGTTATCAAGACCTTTTCTGGCACTGTTGCCAGGGAGCATAGCACTATTTATCAAGTTCATTTGGAATCACTATTGTTCGCTGCCCTCCATTCATCATGGGTAAGTCTTGTGATGGAAAAGTTCCTATATTACCATCCACTACAAGAAGAGGTACGGTTCTGAACACCTCTGTTGCTCTTGATTCACCGCCCGTTATGAGTAAGTTCCTTACACCACGACATACACATGCTACACACACTGCTACTACTGCTGAATTTGAAACTTCTGATACTTATGATGCTGCTTCTACCGTGCTTGATAAGAGTGGTTCATTATGTCCTTTCCTAGATGCTACGATTGCTAGAACTATAGATGGAAATACTGAAACTCCTAATGAAGACCCTACTACACCTGTCAGTTCACCTGAATCTAGAGAAAGCTATGATATTGAAGACGGTTATATAGAGATGACCGATGAATTTATGAAAGAATGTCAAAACACCCATGATAGGAGTGCTATTAAGAGTCTCCTTGAGAGGCATACTATAAAACCCAAATTGTCTCCTAATGCTAAGTTTGCTGCATCTCCCATAAACATTAAAGATAAGGATTATGATTTCTCTCTTGATCTATCTTACATAGCTATTGTTGAGAAAGAACCTTTTTGTGGGACTAAGAATGAAAGTGCGGTAGCACATATGACTGAGCTTTCTACCACGAGTGGTCTGTTTTCTGATGATATTAAGATGCGCACTTACTTTGTTGCTAAAGTTTTCCCTTTTTCGTTGAAAGGAGAAGCTAAAACTTGGTTTAATAATTTACCTCCTGGATCTATTGATAGCCCTGATTGCTTGATTAGTACCTTCCTTCAGAAATATTTTCCGCCTAGTGCTAGACATGCTCTTTTGCAGGAACTTTTTGATTTTAAATAGGGAGAGAAAGAGTTATTGCCTGAATCATGGGAAAAGTTTTGTGCTTTGATTCATGCACAGGCTGGATGTCCATTACCTAAAAATGAGCTTCTTGATATATATTATAATGGACTAACTGAAGAATCTAGGACATACCTGGATAGTTGTGCTGATTGTGTTTTCAGGAATAGAACTCCCAAAGAAGCTGAGGAATTAATGGCTAAAATAAGCAAGAATTATGAAGACTGGACTTCATCTAACCCGACTATACCTGAGACAACTACACCTGAGTTAACTGTGCCTGCGCCTATACAAACATCAAAGAAGAGGGGAGTTATTGAACTAAATGATGAAGTGATGAAGGAAGCCAAGGAATTTCTTAAGGAGAAGGGAATTAAAGCTGCAGATGTCAAGAATTTACCTCCTATAGAATAACTATGTAAGCCAATCCCCCACTCATCCACTATTGAGGTACACTCTCTCCAACATTTTGATGAAGGTGATATTCCTTACTCTAAACCGACTAATCAATGCTTAGAAGAATTTGATAAGTTAAAAGATATTGTGGAAAGTACCTCTAATGATGTTAAAATGCTTGTTAAACATTTTGAAATGGTTCAAACTAAAATTGATCAGCTTATTAAGGTACAAAAGACTTGCTAGTTAATGTTGCTAAAGAAAAACATACTTATGAAATTAGAACTATAAGTGGTGCTGCTACGCAGGATCCTCTATATCCTGAGGGGCATCCTAAAAGAATTGAGTAGGATTCTCAAAAAGCTGAAAATAGTGGTACTACTCCTAAGAAAAGAAAAAGAAACATAAAACTATTGTAGAACCCTCTAAATCTGCTAAAGATCCTAATAGTATATCTGTCTCTGATGCTAAAACTGAAAGTGGTAATGAGGAAAATGATGTTCCTGATAAAGAAAAAGTTGAAGAAGAACCTGAAAGGAACACTAAAAATGCTAAGTACACTAAGGAAGACTTTGTTGCTAATAAAGATGGTAGTGAAAGAGAGCCTTGGGTCCAAAAACCTATGCCTTTCCCTGATAAGAAACACAAGTCAAAGGAAGATGAACACTATAATAAGTTTTGTGAGTGGATGAAACCTTTATTTTTGTAAATCCCTTTGACTGATGTTATTAAATTGCCTCCTTATTCAAAGTATATGAAGGATATTGTCTCTAATAAAAGGAAGATCCCTAATGAAGAAATTTCTACTTTGCTTGCTAATTATTCCTTTAATGGTAAGGTTCCAAAGAAACTTGGAGACCTAGGGATTCCAACTATTCCTTGCTCTATTAAAAATAGTTATGTTAGAACTGCTTTGTGTGATCTGGGAGCAGGAGTTAGTGTTATGCCTTTTTCTCTCTATAAGAGACTTCAACTGGAAAAACTAATACCAACTGATATATCTTTGCAAATGGCTGATAAATCTACTACTATTCCTGTTGGTATATGTGAGGATGTACCTGTTCAAGTGGCTCATAATTGCTTGATATTAACTGATTTTGTTGTGCTTGAAATGCCTGAAGATGATAATATGTCTATTATTCTTGGGAGACCTTTTCTTAATACTGCAGGAGCTGTTATTAATTGTAATCAAGGAAAGGTGACTTTTAATGTTAATGACAAGGAGCATACTGTCTATTTTCCCAAGAAGATTGATACGATTTATGGTTTAAATTCATTTGAACATGTTGAAGGCATCCAAGTTGGATAAATATATTGTCCCATACCACAAGAAAAATATGAAACTATTATGATTGGGACCATTGCTATCAAGGTTGAGGTAACATAATCATTAGTGGAATACAAAGTTTTGTTTCATATAAAATTGTTTTGGTAACAAGACCTGATCAACCTTGTTAACAAAAGGATTTTAAATGAACAAACCAATGTTTTCACCATGATTATCTTTGCTTACTTTTATTTTATTCATTTTAGTTTTTGCTTTTGTTTAGTTTACTTTTCTATTGTTAGTTGCTTCAATATTAGAGTGTCTTAGAACTTATGAAGTTTTAGTTTTGTTTTGTCATTGCATCATTCCAGAAACCTTCTTTCCGTCAGAAAATCATTCATCTATACCTAAAAATTGCTCAAAAATAAAGTGTCTCGAAAAATTCCAGAAAATTCATATTAAATTTTTACGTGAAAAAAGGGACAGAGAAGTGCCTAGAGAGTACCAGGGGGCCCACCAGGCAGGCACACCTCCTGGTGGCGCGGCCAGCCTAGGGGCGCGCCTGGCCATGGTGTGGGCCACCCTGGCCCTCCACTCACTCTCTCACTTGCCTCTGCCTTCTCTCTCCCGAAAAAACACCAATTCATTGCTCGAAATCGTGTTCTTGCTGTTCTTGTCCATGATTTTTCGATATCCTTGCTCATCCCATCTTTGCTGCTGAAATTTGGAGCATTTGTTCTCCGGTATGTGACTCCTCCGCCTGTCCAAGTAGATTTGTGTGTAGTGGTTTATATCTTGAGTATTTTGCTGCTATAGGTGACATGTTATGTGAGCTTGCAAGCTTGTTCATTGCTTAGAGATATTGTTTTGATGCATGTTTAGGCTTCTTACAAGTCCCTATGAGTAGTTCCCTTCATTATGTATTCGCTTTGCAATCACTTGTATAATGGGTGTCCTAAATTTCAGAAAGAAGATGAATGAACACCAACTCAACCAGCATGAACTAAGGGTGCCTGAGGTTATGAAGGTTCACTGAGAGGAGGAAGTTTTTCCTTCCATCTATCCATGCCCCGAATTCATGAGGGCTGCAGGGATTTCTCAGGATTTCCATACTTTAATTGCTAATGCAGGATTGGAGCATTTTGTGGAAGATGAACCTTACCAATTTGTGAAACTAACTATGTTTGTGGTGCAGGACTTTCGATTTAGTTGCTCTTTGCCTAACCCCATGGTTCACTACAAAATTTACAATATAGCTGTCAACCTTCCTTTTGATGACTTTTGTGCAGCTATTAAAGTACCCTAGTGGGGATCGAGTGAAAGGATTAAAGAGCGACCTGCACCACTCATGGACTTGTATGCAGAGATTTGCCAAGGGAGCAACTTCTCAAAGGAGACTGGGAAAATTCATTACATTCATCTCCCGTCTATTCGCTACTTTGCTTACTTTATTGCCAAATGTGTTCTCGCTAGGAAAACTGCTAATAAGTTAACCTCATATGATCTAGCATTCATCTCAGCTGCTTTACAACGAGATAGAACTTACAACTTGGGTGCCTTGATAGCTTTCCGTCTTGCCGCTAACCGCGAGAAAGGTTGAATTTGTGGAGGCCTCATCGCCTCTCGTTTATTAGCTTTGCATGGTGTAGCGCCTCATCACCTAGACCTATAGTTTCCCATAGAGAGGCTTGACCTTAATTCCATGATACAACATAAATTTGTTTCTTCTTGGGCTAATTTGAGTGATTTGTCTTATGAAATAACCTTTCTCAAGGCTGATTGGAGAAGGAGTAAGTCCGAGCGAGTTGTTCTTTTGCCTACACATGTTTTGTTTAACCTTGATACCAGGGTAGGATGGTCACTCACCGAGGAAGAACTTGATGCTTACCTGGGGGAGCTCTCCCAACAGGAGCAGGATACTGGAAGGGAGGTTACAGATGATTCGGTCCAGCACTTGAATGAGGGGGAGTCTTCATATCAGTAGCCTACCTATGATTAGGGAGCTTCTTCTTCTTCCCAAGGGCCTAACCATGATCATTCTTACAATGACCCGCCTGCTTGGAACCCTTACCCGCGATGGGTCTGATACCCACTTAGGACAAAAGCTAAGCTTGGGGGGAGGTACACCGACATCACACTCATCTACATATCATGTTTAGTCGGTACTTTGTATATCCATGCTTCGTTCTCTTTTTAGTTTTCGTTCTTCCTTTACTTTCACTTTCTAAATCACAAAAAGACCAAAACTATTTTCCTTGTTTCTCTTTGTTTGCTTCTTTTTCCTTTTTGCTTTGGTTTTCTTCTTCCTTTTGGCTTTGTCTTAATTATTCGAAAAACCCAAAAAGATTTTGCTTTGCTTGTTCTTCCTTTTGGTTCTTGCTTTTAAAAATCAAAAACACCAAAAATATTTGTTGTTCTTCTTTGGTTTTGTGAAGTTTGTTGCAGGGTTCGTCCGTCCTCAGTGGAATTTGGTTTCATTTTATTATTCAAACTACACAAGTGAAGGGCAATAATGAGGATTAATGACAACTTGAGGTGTGGTAAGAGGCGGGTAACAAACTCTATTTGTTTTCATTTTTGTACATATACTCATCATTGTCGGCATGCTTAGTCCGTTCGTGTAGGGTGTATGTTATTCATGGATGCTTAGTAGTTATTGCTTTCTCATGATTAGTTCCAGCTTTCTAATAGCTTGTAGCACGTCATATGAATGTTTGCTTGCATTACTCTATTCATAACTTGGTATGACACCGTGGTATCCTCCTCTGAATGTTTCATTTGAATTGACTTGGCACATGCTCACGCATGCATATGACTGAAATAATCAGTTAAGCCTCGATGAATTATTTTGCCTCAGGGGTCTTGAATCACTTGCATGCCATGATTAAGTCCTGTTTTGTTGCAAGCATGATTATGACAGTTATTGCTCTTTGTTTGTCGCTCCCTTACTATTGCTAGCCTTCACTTGCATTGGGTATGAGTTATACTCGTGTTTCCAATTCCCCAAAACCAATATTGCCAAAAGTGTCCACCATACCTACCTATTAGCATCATTTGCTATTCCGTGCATATTCAATATGCCTTGTTTTCTTCCAAATAAAATGTTTGCTTGTTATGAGAAAATTAGTTAGTAAAGCTCTCACGAACTTGATGACACACTTTACTTTCTTGCACTTAATAAAACTTGAACCATTGTGTCCATATTTGTTGCGTATATGCTTGCACTTTATAAGTTGAAGTTAGCAGAACCATGTATCATGGGGAACGCTTTCAACATTGCACTGGTACTTTGTACCTCGTTGATATCATGATTCTTTTGCTTATGGATCCCGGCGGTGTGAAATAAAAGGGGAACTTGTAAGATCATGGAGTTTGTATGTGTGTTAGAGAAACGCCTGGGCCGCTAGCCTAAGCCATGCCTAATCATGGTGGAAACTTCCAGCATAACCATAATGAGCATTCTATGAAGCATCCTCAATAAAAACCTATGCAAATAGCAAATAAAAAGATCACTGAGATGCTCATTGTCTGCTTGCCTTGTCATTTTGATTATGGGATAGCTCCTGTATCATGTGCAAGGGGTACCCTGTTGGCGGTTCTCTATGATACATATGTACTTACAATGACAAGAGCTTACCTGTGACTGAAGTTGAGTAGCATGAGGTTCGGTACTCGTAAGTAAGGGGCATGAGATTTCAACTGATAACTTGTCAAGCATATCCTCTTAGTTGTGTCACTTTAACCTTAACCATTTAAAGATGCTTATGATAGGGGTAATGAGAGCTCAAAGCTAATGAGTACCATGCTTTTAGCATTTGGAAGCCTTTCAAACCTTTTCATTTCCTTGTTGAGTCTCCACACATTCTATGAGCACTTTCTTGAGAGCATGGGTGTCATTCTTAGTGTAATGTGCTTGTCTCAAAACTTGATTAATTGTGTTATGACCTTGATGCTTGTATCTTTGATATCTTTACTTCTAGTCTTCACTTGAACTTCAGAGGTGCCTTGGCATTTATATTTTCTCTACAATCAAAGGGAAGCGAGATACCACTCTATCATACATTTTTATGAGCATTGCAATGTTGCTTATGTTTGTGTTTCATGCTACTTATTATTTTTGAGTTAGAAGCTCTTCATAGCTTGCAATGACTACTGAGTAACCTTATTTGCATGCTCCTTATTACGAATTGACCAAGTACTTGATCATATGCTGAGAATATATACATCTTATGAAGCAAATATGTTCGTGAAAGTTTCATTTATCGCACTCCGTTTTCAACTGAATTGCTTGAGGACAAGCAATAAGCTAAGCTTGGGGGAGTTGATACATCCAAAATGTATCTACTTTCCCGAACACTTTTGCTATTGTTTTTTCCTCTAAACTTGTGTGATTTGGATACAACTAACACGGACTGGCGCTGTTTTCAGCAGAATTACCTTGGTGTCTAGTTTTTGTGCAGAAAATCAACTATAAGGAAAAATCCCGGAAAATATGCCAAAAATCCTATTTCACCAGAAGACTCATGATGACCCACAAGTATAGGGGGTGTATCGCAGTATTTTCGAGGGAAGTGAAACCCAATTTATTGATTCGATATAAGGGGAGCCAAAAAATATTTGTAAGCCTTAACAACTGAGTTGTCAATTCAGCTGCACCTGGAAACAATCTTGCTCACAGCAGTTTATCAGTAGCAACAGTTTTGTAGTAGGAGTAGTGAAGTAACATCAGTAGTAAAGTAAAGACAACAGTAACAATAGCAGTAAATAGTGGGATTCGAGTGCGGTAGGCATAGGGATGGATGGACGGGCGTTGCATGGACAAGGAAATTCACATAGCAATCAGAACATAGGGAAATTGCAGATAAATAAGATAAAGCATCCAAGTACTAGATAATCCTAGGCATGTGTTCCATATATAGTCATACGTGCTCGCAATGAGAACTTGCACAACATCTTTTGTCCTGCCAGCCTGTTTGCAGCGGGGCCTCAAGGGAACTACTGGCAATTAAGGTGCTCCTTTTAATAGAGCATCGGAGCAAAGCATTAACACTCCGTGAACACATGTGATCCTCACATCAAAGCCATTCCCTCCGGTTATCCCGATTTCTATCACTTTGGGGCCATTGGTTCCGGACAACAACGTGTCTATACAACTTGTAGGTAAGACCAAAAACAATACTATCATAATGAATCAATAACATGTTCAGATCTGAAATTATGGCACTCAGGCCCTAGTGACAAGCATTAAGCATAACAAGTCACAACAAAGTTGTGGGCTCCCATGATTAACCATCCGAGAAATCCCTGTTATGCATATATCCACGTTCCCATGATCAGTGAGCCGTGGAACATAACCGACAGGTTTCATTACAACATCCGAAACATAACAAATATACAAGACTTACAAAAATGCCATGCTGGCCACAACATCTTTAGCAGCGGAACCTCATCACGCGCAGAGCCCAATCGTGCCTCAACCTATAGGCGACTGACTAGGAAGACGGCCTAGCTCGCTGGACGTCACCTGAATCATCAACAAGTACTAGGCTTGGCATCAAAGCTTCTCTCGCTACCAAATCAACAACAAGTACTAGGCTTGGCATCTGAGGTCCAGTGTAATGGATAGGGCTTCCATTGGTTCCCGGCTTGGCTAGTATGACAATCTGCCCCACATAATCTCCTGATTCCAGTCCCTTGTGAAGGGTGTAGATTGGTTTCTGTTGGTAACCACAAAGTTGCAAGGAGTCCCAGAGGAGCCGAGGAAATCCAATCTTCAGCCACACTTCATCAATAGGTTCCATCTACAAAAGTGTTTAGGGACAGGTTGGGTTCGTGACAAGTGTGCAGGATTTTAATGTTAGAAAATCATATTAATGCAAGTATTTTTTTTAAAAACGGAGGGGGAAAAGACATAAGCACTTTTGCAAATAGTCATCTCTTCCCTTTTGTCTTTTAGAAAATAGGTTTGTCGTTTCCTGTCTAACGTCCATGCTAACTAAGGTCTCCTACAGTCAGGATGGCTCTGATACCAAGTCTGTGGGCTCCCCGGATTAACCATCCGAGAAATCCCTGTTATGCATATATCCGTGTTCCCATGATCAGTGAGCCATGGAACATAACCGACAGGTATCATTACAACATCCGAAACATAACTAATATACAAGACTTACATAAATGCCATGATGGCTACAACATCTTTAGCAGCGGAACCTCATCACGTGCAGAGCCCAATCGTGCCTCAACCTACAGGCGACTGACTGGGAAGACGGCCTAGCTCGCTGGACGTCACCAGAATCATCCGATGTCGAACCTCTGAAAGTCTGGCCAAGTAAATAGCCAGGGACAAAGCCATGAGTACTTTTGAATGTACTCGCAAACTACCAAGATAAGAGAAATAAGGAAATGCAATTCTGGCTGTGGCGAGATAACTCTATCTAGGGTTGCTTTCGAAAAGCCTAGACTAACTCTTGTAGTTATGGCATCTCCATATCTTTGTTGAAAAAGTGTTTTGAAAACATGCCTCTGTTTTATAAGTCAAGACATCTCCTTATCTTTGTTAAAAAAAGTTTTGAAAACATGCCTCTGTTTTATAAGTCAAGACATCTCCATATCTTTGTTGAAAAAGAGTTTTGAAAACATGCCTCTGTTTTATAAGTCAAGACATCTCCATATCTTTGTTGAAAAAGAGTTTTGAAAATACTTTTCGAGTAAAAACCCTTTTTAAACCTCTTCAACCACCTCGGGTCAAAGCAAAGCTTTCGAACTCGGGTTCCCCCGGAACCGTCATTCTTCCATCCGTTCTTTCCAAACAAACACCGTTTGGGTACTCCTAGCCAACACCTTTACAACCGTCCTTGACCGTGGACACGGCTATTCGAATATATTATACTCTGGAGAGTTTGCGCACTTTCCCCACAAGAATCAATACATCCGCCAGGATACAACCACGACCCACTACAACCTGTAGATGGGGGTCCAGATAATCAAACCTAACCTTTCGCCTGTTGACTCTAGCAAAGGCTGCTTTTCCTTTTGGGTTTGCTCTCCCGGGCAACGGGTATGTGGCTCCCAGCCATAGTCCTGCCTTCCGTACACGCGTATACCCAAGCCGCAACTTGGTGTACACCTTAACTTGGTGACTCCACTTCCTTCCGTACCGCCTAAGTCATACCGTCCGTGGGAGACCCAATTGTTGCACCGGCACTCCTGCCAAGACAGGCTCACTCTTGCCGAAACAAGCTACAGGCTTCAGATCCGAGATCTGGTAGCACCTGCCCGGAATTCAAGGGATCTCTCCCTATAAGCATTGTACAAGCTGCCTCGGCTAATGTAGACAAACTACGAGTTAAGCCCCAGCACCTGGGGTAATGTGGTTGCACTGATAAAATTGTTCTGGTAAAGGCGTAGAACATCCCTTCACTTTCTCATTTCTCATCAACACCATTTATTTCGTTAAAACATCCACTTGGAACGATGCCTCTTCCCAAGGGTTTTACAAAACTATTTTGAAACTTTTGTAGTAGGGTAAATCCCAAAACAATTCATTTTCTCAAAGCCGGGGTTTTCAATGAGGTAGGATGCTAACCATCATACACTCAGTATAAAGGGATAAAGTGGTAGGTACATTAGGGTGGTGCCATGAGGGACACAAAGTCATAACTTGGAGGAGCCAAGTTATTAGCGCAGTATTTATAAAACAAGACATGCAGATAAATAATGCAATTTATAAAGAGGATACAAAACAGGTAATAAAGAGAGTAGGACGAGTATTGGAATTCAGGAATGGTGGCTTGCCTATGATCAGCAATAAGTCCCTGGACTTCTTCAGATAATCAATAATACCCAATAAATAATAATAAGAAGTCCCTTCCTTCTCGTCGTCAAACACTCACACTATCGTCGTCATCGAGTATACATGCAAGCAGACAAGTCCACAATCAATACAAGGCATTCATGCATCAAACCATACATCAAAGAAACATAAGGAATCCTACTTAACTCAGTAGGTTTTGAAGGAGTGGGATACTAGGAGTGGAAATTACTAGATTGCCATTGTAGTGTTTTTCTCTTGGAATATAGATGTCTAGGATAAATACCATGAACTTGGAGTGGGGTTCTGTGGTATGTAGGATACCAATGTGCAACAATGATATACTCAGATAGGTCTTGACAAAACCAAACCAACACAAGTGGTTTCACTAGATTAGCAATTACCTAGATTTAATTATGCTTTTTACAGTGGTAATAACTCTAGTTTGAGGGAATAATTCACCAGAATTTATCTGGAGACCCAAAAATTATTTACTTGGGTGGTTTGGTAGTGTTTGATGTACTGAACCACCTAGAGTTGTAATCTTGTCAAAATAATTAACAAAATGCCCTCAGGAAATTCCCAAAGGCAGTTCTGTAAGGTTTTTCTCTTGTTCGCCAGATTAATTATACAGAAGCTGTTGAGTTAATTCCAAGGGGATGTGGTAGGTATTTAGAATACCTTTCTGTGGGATTTGGATTCACTCTTTTTGGAGCTGTCAAACCCCTGGAGGGATTTATTTAGTGAAAATACCCCTTACAGAAGTATTTAAATCACTAAAATTCAACCAGAGCTCAATAAAATCTGAGCTACGGTGGTCTGATAGAGACTGATATTAGGAGGTACTGGGAGGTGGAATTAGGTTAGTACCACATTTGGTTTGGTCTAGAGAATTTATCTAAGGCAAAAAGTTGCTGTTTTTGTTATTTTTGTTAAAGACATACTCCGGTTCACCTTGGTATATGACCTATTCTAGATGGCAGGTATTTCAATTACCTTCTAGTAGATCCTTGGTTCTCCTCAATTGGAGATGTACAACTCCTTGAGGAAATTATTTAGGGAAAAGTACACCTGGTCGCAGAATAAATTCTAGCAAATAATGGATATTTTTTGACTAGGTGTTGCCTCTGCATGTTTGAGAAAACCTCAGGGAACTACCAGAAATTTAGATCTTGGCATTTGGACTCGATTTACATTTTTAAAAGGATTTAATCCTACTGGTATTTCTCTAGATCTGGAATTTTAAAGAAAAAGAAAAGGGGCAACAGGGAACTGGGCTGGATCTGGGGAGGTACTGGGCTGCAGGGGGTGAATCGGCCCACGACGGGTGGCACTGCGCGCGGAAGCCGGTGCTTGAATCAGCCAGGCGGGGCCCGACGGTTAGTGGGAGCAGGTGGTTCAGGGGGTATCAGCCAGATCTGGCCGTCGGTTTAAGTTGCGATGGACGGCTCGTGGTCGTCGTCTACGGGAAATAGGGAAGCCAGCAGCAGAACCCTAGGGGACGGTGGAGCTCGGCCAGGAGGCTCACCAGAGGGTTCGGGAGGCGACGGGGGTGGGTGCAGGAGGACGCGGTGGTCGATGGCGAGTAGATCGAGGGGCGGGACGACGGTGGTGGTCTACGGGAAGTAGCTCGCGTGATGGTGGCCAAGGGTGACCTTGTCGGAGCTCACTGGCGAGGACGGATGAGTCGGTCCTGGGAAAAAAATAAGCATAGGGTTAGGTAGAGGAGGAAGAGAGAATCTCGAGGACCGACATGCAGAGGAAGGGGAGCAAGGGAGAAGGATCCTTTCTTGATTTTTGAAGGAGGCTGAAGCTTCTCCTTCTTCTTCTCCTGGACAGCACAAAGCAGAGGAGAGGGAGTGGAGCCTAGGGAGAGTGAGTGGAGGTGGGAGGGAGCAAATGAGGGGCAGGGGCGTGCTAGGGTGGCCTATGGCCTTTATACCAAGGAGGAGGAGTAGATGGTACAAATGTCCCCTTTGGACATGGGGGAGGGGGAATGCTGGCCAGGGATTGGTCCAGAGGGAGGTGGGAAGGGGTAAGAATGGGTTTTGGTCGGGCTGAGAGAGCTGTGGCAGCTGGGTAATTAATTAGGGTAAATCTTGTAGGATTTGCTTGTCTCTCTCTCTCTTTCTACTAGTACAAGGGTAAAATGGGCAATGCTAGGGTGGAGCTACAGTGGTGTCGACCTGCGATGTGTCCTGGTGCTGAGGAGAGGAATTGTGCAAGTTTTGATGAGAGTTGGAAGGGGTTTGGGTAGTGGACTTGCTTACTTGGCAATTTTGATCAAATTGGGGGTTATGAAGTAAGTCCAAAATGTTGCATTGGACAAGATGAGGAGATGGTACTGGTAGATAGATGAGGTCAAGGTAGGCTCCTAGGATTTAATTGAGATTTTTATAAGGGGTTTTAGTCCTTATAAATCCATTTATTCAAAAAGGACAGAAGTGGTTTCTAGAAGATCATTTGATATTTTTACATTGGACAAGGTTGGTTTCTGGTTTGAGAGGGTCCCAAATGTGAATACACACTTAGGGGAATTTTCCCAAGATTTACTGAGGCATAGGGGTATTTAAAACAATTATTATTCCAATTCAGCCATTTAAGAAAATGGGCAAAAAGAAATAATAAAGCTTCTCAAAAATATTTATTTTTGAGATGGGAAGATAGGGTATGATATATGGAACTCTCTTGAGCCAAAAGTTGGAGAAGTGTTTTGGCAAAAAGCGATCTTTCCTTTATGGGAGAAGTTTTGGAGGTTTTTGTCTAATAAGGAAATTCAATAGATTTGGGGCCCTAATAATTTTGGATAATATTTGATAAATCTTGATGATCAAGGTAGATGATGTAGACAAGGTGTAGCAAGCATTTGCAACCTTGGGATTGGAGAATCCAAGTTGATTTTGGTGGAATACCCTAGATTAGGGATCTAGGGTGGTGTTAATTTCATACCATCAAAACATGGTTGTATCTTGGAGTTCAGAGTTCACCTTGATGCAAGGGATAGATGGATAGTTAGACCAAGTCATATAGATGATCATGGCAGAAGGAGTTTGGATTAATTGTATTTGAGGTGATCTAGAAATGTTGGCAAACTTTGTTGAAAATAAGGCTGCCATACCAGGTGAGTCATGATGCCTTATAAACCATGTGGGTTTAATAAGCTCAAGGATCCACTTGGAACAACTGAAGTAGGTTTTGATAGAACTAAATGAGTATAACACCACCATTCAAGGAGTTGGTACATAGAAGGTTGAATGATGGTGTGAGATTCTGTCAAAGTAGGCATGATGACTAGATTTGTAGGAAATGTTACTTTCTTGCCTGCAAAACCATCAAGAACAAGTGGGTTGGAGGATGATCTAACCAAGGGAAGAAGCAGGCCTTGGTAGTCCTTAGGATGGTTAACCAGATGGTTCAGATGCATTTCCAAAGAGGCACAAGGGTTGATAAAGGGAGGCATTCAAAAAGGTGATGTCGGGAATAGTTTTCCAGACTTAGCCAAATTTGGCAGATTTGGGGATTTTTACTAGAGTATGAGAGGGAATGTTCTTGGAGGGGTTGCAAGGTACCAAAGCGTCATCAAGTGGATGATTTTGGAGTGTAGATTGAGTAGAAGGGATCCATGCTTGATATTGGTCTTCAGGGACTTGGAAGCTTCTAGAATGGATCACTGCAGAATTGATCTGGCTAAGGGTTTTAGATGATCACCTAGTATCTAGTGATTTGATCTTGCTTTGTTTTCTTGCTTAGGATGTGGTGATTGGGAAACCTCTTGATCCTAGTGAGGATCTACTAGAGTGGCTCATACTACTTCCTAAGAAAACAAGTCAAACAACAGATCAAGGCAACTCGTCAGACAGCAGATCAAGGCAACTCATCTTATAAACTAAGCAACTCCACTATGGGGGTTACCATCAAGCTTAGCTTGGGGTAAGGTTGGGGCATTTTGAAGAGGTTGTATTTTGAGTAAGATGAGAGTCCTTGGTATCTCTACCAAGAGTAGAATTCAAATGCTTTGAAAGAGGTTTTGGGGAAACTAGAGGTAAGATTTAGTTGAGGGTTCTGTCTTGAAAACATAAGGATGTTATATTATATATCCCTCCATAGTTTTGTCAATAGAAGCTACTAAAATAGTTTTGTTACATAAGCATCTTGGCTCATGTTTTGAAATGCCAGAACATTTGAGAATATGTAAACTAAGCCAGGATAGTTTTGGTAAGTAGCTTTTGTCAACTGTTGGTATGGTAAGGAGTAGCATATGGTATACACTCAAATGCATAAGCACAAACAAACAACCAAGAAAACACTACACCAAGTACAAGAAAAAGTTTTTTCCCCCCTGATTTTTGCATTCTAGACAATAGATCAAGGTTGCTGAAATTGGGATGTTACAGACCTTTCCCCCTTAAAAGAATCTCGTCCCGAGATTTGGGAGAGTAAGATTAGGGGATTCGTCTTGGAGTTAGTGCTAGGGGTTTCCCGCGAACTGACTTATCGACTGTGTCTTTGAACAGGGCCACTTCGACAGTGAGGTGGCTCTTCAAACGCCTTCACGACACCAGTGTTGTGTAGGTTTCCACCAGGATTGCGAGGAGTGATCTTCTGGCTATTAGGATTTACGACGTCTGGCCTAAGGTATTATTGTATTCTAGTATACGTCCTTGGGTCCAGTTGTTGGATTTCTGCTGGCAGATGGTTATTCCATTTTGCGGGGGAAGACGCAGTCTTTCCCCCTTAGGATTAGACTAGGACAGATCGAAGGGGTGGCATAGTACTTTCTTCTTGAAGTCGCAGATGGATGTTTTGGGTACTGACATCCATATTTCTCCTAGAGTCGAGATCGTCAGTTGGCGTCCCATTCTGGAGGTCTTCTGAAGTATCCTCGGTTAGACGGTCCTCTGAGGGTTGAGTGGAAATACGTAGTCTTTCCACCTTAGAGCTTCATTAGGGCGTCTTAGGAGTGGTGCAGACCTTCTGCCTGGGAGAGCTGTCCTGGGGTTAGCGGGAGGCTGCATCTTCCTGGAGTCTTGATTTAGTGCCGTCAAGTGATGCTCTATTCTATACCCCTTGGCGAGGGGGGGGGATTCCTAACGAAGCTTTATGGAGGTTAGCTCAAGGCAGGTTAGTGGTGTATGACTAGTGTTTAGTCAAGGTTGATGCAGTCAGATTCGGGTGGGAGGTCTTCACTTGCATCTCTTGAGTTGCTTCTGCTTGAGGGCGGAGTGGACTTGGTGACTTCATGCCTCCTCATCTTCGGGAAACTAAAGTAGTCTGGCTTTCTGGTGAGGAACTTCCCGTTGGTGGTAAGCGTTCCGGGTTGGGTCTGATGCAACGACTTAGGTAAAACACGCAAGAGGAAAAACATCATGCAAGCATAGCAATCCAAGGAAGTTATTACATAACCAACCAATCTGCACCCGAGGGTGCTAATAGTACTAAAGCATTACAAAATGCGTTCAAGGCCGATACATGACTCTACCCTATCGCTAGCTAGGCAAGTACCGCAGCGCGGGTGATTACTCGGAGGGTGCATCAGTGGAGTCATGGCTGGCTTCTGGCAGAGCAGTGGAGGTTTCCCGCGCCTCGTGGATGGGTTTGAACCTACGGAGATACTGACTGGCAGTGGTGCACTTCCTTCTTCTCTTGGGGCGGCTTCAGTCGATGTTCCTTCAGCGGTGGTGGTTCGTGCTTGATTCCTTTGCAAGGTTTCCAGAGCTTCCTTACGTGTGAGAATGGCTTGTAGTCGACGGAGCTCCATATGGGAGTGAGGGTATTCGTCCATGACTGCTGTTAACACCTCGTTGCTGGAGTAGCTGAATCGGGTCTGAAAAGAGAGAGCAGGGTATACCAGGCTGAGGTCTTGAGATCCTCCGGTGCAGTCGCCATTTCCCATCATGGGGAGGTAGAAGGTTATGGGTTGTCTCATCTCTGGGAGCAAGCTATGGATGCGCATCAAAGCTTCTCTCCCTACCAAATCAACAAGTACCAGGCTTGGCATCTGAGGTCCAGTGTAATGGATAGGGCTTCCATTGGTTCCCGGCTTGGCTAGTATGACAATCTGTCCCACATAATCTCCTGATTCCAGTCCCTTGTAGAGGGTGTAGATTGGTTTCTGTTGGTAACCACAAAGTTGCAAGGAGTCCCAGAGGAGCCGAGGAAATCCAATCTTCAGCCACACTTCATCAATAGGTTCCATCTACAAAAGTGTTTAGGGACAGGTTGGGTTCGTGACAAGTGTGCAGGATTTTAATGTTAGAAAATCATATTAATGCAAGTATTTTTTTTAAAACGGAGGGGGAAAAGACATAAGCACTTTTGCAAATAGTCATCTCTTCCCTTTTGTCTTTTAGAAAATAGGTTTGTCGTTTCCTGTCTAACGTCCATGCTAACTAAGGTCTCCTACAGTCAGGATGGCTCTGATACCAAGTCTGTGGGCTCCGCGGATTAACCATCTGAGAAATCCCTGTTATGCATATATCCATGTTCCCATGATCAGTGAGCCATGGAACATAACCGACAGGTATCATTACAACATCCGAAACATAACGAATATACAAGACTTACATAAATGCCATGATGGCTACAACATCTTTAGCAGTGGAACCTCATCACGTGCAGAGCCCAATCGTGCCTCAACCTACAGGCGACTGACTAGGAAGACGGCCTAGCTCGCTGGACGTCACCTGAATCATCCGATGTCGAACCTCTGAAAGTATGGCCAAGTAAATAGCCAGGGACAAAGCCATGAGTACTTTTGAATGTACTCGCAAACCACCAAGATAAGAGAAATAAGGAAATGCAATTCTGGCTGTGGCGAGATAGCTCTATCTAGGGTTGCTTTCAAAAAGCCTAGACTAACTCTTGTAGTTATGGCATCTCCATATCTTTGTTGAAAAAGAGTTTTGAAAACATGCCTCTGTTTTATAAGTCAAGACATCTCCATATCTTTGTTAAATTTTTTTTTTGAAAACATGCCTCTGTTTTATAAGTCAAGACATCTCCATATCTTTGTTGAAAAAGAGTTTTGAAAACATGCCTCTGTTTTATAAGTCAAGACATCTCCATATCTTTGTTGAAAAAGAGTTTTGAAAACAGTTTTGGAGTAAAAACCCTTTTTAAACCTCTTCGACCACCCCGGGTCAAAGCAAAGCTTCCGAACTCGGGTTCCCCCGGAACCGTCATTCTCCCATCCGTTCTTTCCAAACAAACACCGTTTGGGTACTCCTAGCCAACACATTTACAACCGTACTTGACCATGGACATGGCTATTTGAATAGATTATACTCTGTAGAGTTTGCGCACTTTCCCCACAAGAATCAATACATCTGCCGGGATACAACCACGGCCCACTACCAACTGTAGGTGGGGGTCCGGATAATCAAACCTAACCTTTTGCTTGTCGACCCTAGCAAAGGCTGCTTTTCCTTTTGGGTTTGCTCTCCCCGGCAACGGGTATGTGGCTCCCAGCCATAGTCCTGCCTTCCGTACACGCGTATACCCAAGTCGCAACTTGGCGTATACCTTAACTTGGTGACTCCACTTCCTTCCGTACCGCCTAAGTCATACCGTCCACGGGAGACCCAATTGTTGCACCGGCACTCCTGCCAAGACAGGCTCACTCTTGCCGAAACAAGCTACAGGCTTCAGATCCGAGATCTGGTAGCGTCTGCCCAGAATTCAAGGGATCTCTCCTAATAAGCATTGTAGAAGCTGCCTCGGCTAATGCAGACAAACTACGAGTTAAGCCCCAGCACCTGGGGTAATGTGGTTGCACTGATAAAATTGTTCCGGTAAAGGCGTAGAACATCCCTTCACTTTGTCATTTCTCATCAACACCATTTATTTCGTTAAAACATCTACTTGGAATGATGCCTCTTCCTAAGGGTTTTACAAAACTGTTTTGAAACTTTTGTAGTAGGGTAAATCCCAAAACAGTTCATTTTCTCAAAGCCGGGGTTTTCAACGAGGTAGGATGCTAACCATCATACACTCAGTCTAAAGGGATAAAGTGGTAGGTACATCAGGGTGGTTCCACGAGGGACACAAAGTCATAACTTGGAAGAGCCAAGTTATTAACGCAGTATTTATAAAACAAGACATGCAAATAAATAATGCAATTTATAAAGAGGATACAAAACAGGTAATAAAGAGAGTAGGACGAGTATTGGAATTTCGGAATGGTGGCTGGCCTGTGATCAACAATAAGTCCCTAGACTTCTTCAGATAATCAAGAATACCCAATAAATAATAATAAGAAGTCCCTTCCTTCTTGTCGTCAAACACTCACACTATCGTCGTCATCGAGTATACATACAAGCAGACAAGTCCAAAATCAATACAATACATTCATGCATCAAACCATATAGCAAAAAAACATAAGGAATCCTACTTAACTTAGTAGGCTTTGAAGGAGTGGGATACTGGGAGTGGAAATTACTAGATTGCCATTGTAGTGTTTTTCTCTTGGAATATAGATGTCTAGGATAAATACCATGAACTTGGAGTGCGGTTCTGTGGTTTGTAGGATACCAATGTGAAACAATGATATCCTTAGATAGGTCTTAACAAAACAAAACCAACACAAGTGGTTTCACTAGATTAGCAGTTACCTAGATTTAATTATGCTTTTTATGGTGGTAATAACTCTAGTTTGAGGGAATAATTCACCAGAATTTATCTGGAGACCCAAAAAATATTTCCTTGGGTGGTTTGGTAGTGTTTGATGTACTGAACTACCTAGAGTTGGAATCTTGTCAAAAGAATTATCATAATTCCCTCAGGAAATTCCCAAAGGCAGTTCTGTAAGGTTTTTCTCTTGTTCGCCAGATTAATTATACAGAAGCTGTTGAGTTAATTCCAAGGGGATGTGGTAGGTATTTATAATACCTTTCTGTGGGATTTGGATTCACTCTTTTTGGAGCTGTCAAACCCCTGGAGGGATTTATTTAGTGAAAATACCCCTTAAAGAAGTATTTAAATCACTAAAATTCAACCAGAGCTCAATAAAATCTGAGCTGCTAGGGTCTTATAGATACTGATATTAGGAGGTACTGGCAGGTGGAATCAGGTCAGTCCTGCATTTGGTTTGGTCTACAGAATTTATCTAAGGCAGAAAGTTGTTGTTTTGTTATTTTTGTTGAAGACATACTTCGGTTCACCTTGGCATATGACCTATGCTAGATGGCAGGTATTTCAATTACCTTCTAGTAGAGCCTTGGTTCTCCTCAATTGGAGATGTACAATTCCTTGAGGAAATTATTTAGGGAAAAGTACACCTGGTAGCAGAATAAATTCTAGCAAATAATGGAAATTATTTTTGACTAGGTGTTGCCTCTGCATGTTTGAGAAAACCTCAGGGAACTACCAGAAATTTAGATCTTGGCCTTTGGACTCGATTTACATTTTTAAAAGGATTTAATCCTACTGGTATTTCTCTGGATCTAGAATTTTAAAGAAAAAGAAAAGGGGCAACTGGGAACTGGGCTGGATCTGGGGAGGTACTGGGCTGCATGGGGTGAATCGGCCCACGGCGGGCAGCACGGCATGCGGGATCTGCGGCTTGAAGCTGCCAGGCGGGGCCCGGCGGTCTGTGGGAGAGGGCGGTCTAGGGGGATCAGCCAGATCTGGCCATCGGTTTAAGTTGCGATGGATGACTCGTGGTCATCGTCTACGGGAAACAGGGCAGCCGTCGGCAGAACCCTAGGGGCCGGCGGAGCTCGGCCAGGAGGCTCACCAGAGTGCTCGAGAGGCGATGGGGGTGGGTGTAGGAGGACGCGGTGGTCAATGGCAAGCATATCGAGGGGCGGGACAGCGGTGGTGGTCCACGGGAAGCAGCTCGCGTGATGGTGGCCGAGGGTGACCTCGTCGGAGCTCACTGGCAAGGACGGAGGAGTCGGTCCTGGGCAAAAATAAGCATAGGGTTAGGTAGAGGAGGAAGAGAGAATCTCGAGGACCGACATGCAAAGGAAGGGGAGCAGGGGAGAAGGAGCCTTGCTTGATTTTTGAAGGAGGCCTAAGCTTCTCCTTCTTCTTCTCCTGGACAACACAGAGCAGAGGAGAGGGAGTGGAGCCTGGGGAGAGTGAGTGGAGGTGGGAGGGAGCAAATGAGGGGCAGGGGCATGCTGGGTGGCCTATGGCCTTTATACCAAGGCAGAGGAGTAGATGGTGCAAATGTCCCCTTTGGACATGGGGGAGGGGGAATGCTGGCCAGGGATTGGTCCAGAGGGAGGTGGGGAGGGGTAAGAATGGGTTTTGGTCGGGCTGAGAGAGCTATGGCAGCTGGGTAATTAATTAGGGTAAATCCTGTAGGATTTGCTTGTCTCTCTCTCTTTCTACTAGTACAAGGGTAAAATGAGCAATGCTGGGGTGGAGCTACAGAGGTGTCGACCTGGGGTGTGTCCTGGTGCTGAGGAGAGGCATTGTGCAAGTTTTGATGAGAGTTGGAAGGGGTTTGGGTAGTGGACTTGCTTACTTGGCAATTTTGATCAAATTGGGGGTTATGAAGTAAGTCCAAAATTTTGCATTGGACAAGATGAGGAGATGGTACTGGTAGATAGATGAGGTCAAGGTAGGCTCCTAGGATTTAATTGAGATTTTTATAAGGGGTTTTAGTCCTTATAAATCGATTTATTCAAAAAGGACAGAAGTGGTTTCCAGAAGATCATTTGATATTTTTTACATTGGACAAGGTTGGTTTATGGTTTGAGAGGGTCCCAAATGTGAATACACACTTAGGGGAATTTTCCCAAGATTTACTGAGGCATAGAGGTATTTAAAACAATTATTATTCCAATTCAGCCATTTAAGAAATGGGCAAAAAGAAATAATAAAGCTTCTCAAAAATATTTATTTTTGAGATGGGAAGATAGGTTATGATATATGGAACTCCCTTGAGCCAAAAGTTGGAGAAGTGTTTTGGCAAAAACCAAACTTTCCTTCATGGGAGAAGTTTTGGAGGTTTTTGTCTAATAAGGAAATTCAATAGATTTGGGGCCATAATAATTTTAGATAATATTTCATAAATCTTGATGATCAAGGTAGATGATGTAGACAAGGTGTAGCAAGCATTTGCAACCTTGGGATTGGAGAATCCAAGTTGATTTTGGTGGAATACCCTAGATTAGGGATCTAGGGTGGTGTTAATTTCATACCATCAAAACATGGTTGTATCTTGGAGTTTAGAGTTCACCTTGATGAAAGGGATAGATGGATAGATAGACCAAGTCATATAGATGATCATGGAAGAAGGAGTTTGGATTAATTGTATTTGAGGTGATCTAGAAATGTTGGCAAACTTTGTTGAAAATAAGGCTGCCATACCAGATGAGTCATGATGCCTTATAAACCATGTGGGTTTAATAAGCTCAAGGATCCACTTGGAACAAGTGAAGTAGATTTTGATAGACCTAAATGAGTAGAACACCACCATGCAAGGAGTTGGTACATAGAAGGTTGAATGATGGTGTGAGATTCTGTCAAAGTAGGCATGATGACTAGATTTGCAGGAAATGTTATTTTCTTGCCTGCAAAACCATCAAGAACAAGTGGGTTGGAGGATGATCTAACCAAGGGCATAAGTGGGCCTTGTTAGTACTTAGGATGGTTAACTAGATTGTTCATATGCATTTCCAAAGAGGCACAAGGGTTGAGAAAGGGAGGCATTCAAAAAGGTGATGTGGGGAATAGTTTTCCAGACAGCGAAATTTGGCAGATTTGGGGATTTTTACTAGAGTATGAGAGGTAATGTTCTTGGAGGGGTTGCAAGGTACCAAAGCATCATCACGTGGATGATATTGGAGTGTAGATTGAGTAGAAGGGATCCATGCTTGATATTGGTCTTTAGGGACTTGGAAGCTTCTAGAATGGATCACTGCAGAATTAATCTGGCTAAGGGTTTTAGATGATCACCTAGTATCTAGTGATTTGATCATGCTTTGTTTTCTTGCTTAGGATGTGGTGATTGGGAAACCTCTTGATCCTAGTGAGGATCTACTAGAGTGGCTCATACTACTTCCTAAGCAAACAAGTCAAACAACAGATCAAGGCAACTCGTTAGGCAGCAGATCAAGGCAACTCATCTTATAAACTAAGCAACTCCACTACTAGGGTTACCATCAAGCTTAGCTTGGGGTAAGGTTGGGCCATTTTGAAGAGGTTGGATTTTGAGTAAGATGAGAGTCCTTGGTATCTCTACCAAGAGTAGAATTCAAATGCTTTGAATGAGGTTTTGGGGAAACTAGATGTAAGATTTAGTTGAGGGTTCTGTCTTGAAAACATAAGGAGGTTATATTATATATATCCCTCCATAATTTTGAAGCTACTAAAATATTTTTGGTTACATAAGCATCTTGGCTCATGTTTTGAAATGCTAGAACATTTGAGAATATGTAAACTGAGCCAGGATAGTTTTGGTAAGTAGCTTTTGTCAACTGTTGGTGAGGTAAGGAGTAGCATATGGTATACACTCAAATGCACAAGCACAAACAAACAACCAAGCAAACACTGCACCAAGTACAAGAAAAAGTTTGTGTTCCCCCTGATTTTTGCATTCTGGATAACAGATCAGGGTTGCTGAAATTGGGATGTTATAGAAGTCATAAAGCACTAATAGAAGATACTAGGCACCATGCCCTAACAATTTGATGCCATTACATGAACGATCTCATCCAATCCCTACCATCCCCATAGCCTATAGCGAGGGTTTACTCACTCATAGATGGGGGAAACATGGATAGTCGATGGAGAAGCGATGGTGATGATGATGGTGCTGATCTCCTCCAATTCCCCGTCTCGGCAAGGTGCCAGAACAGAGTTTCTGGTGCTGTTTCGTGGAATCTGGTGGTGGCGGCGGAGCGAAACTCCTTCTGGAAAACGTCGAACCCCCCCTGAGTTTTTAGGTCAGAAGGCATCTTATAGGCGAAGAGGGAGATCGAGGGGGTGTCTTGGGCGGCCAGACCACCCCCTGACGCAGCCTGGGCTAGCCCGCGCGGCCAGGTGGTGTGGTCTGGGCCCAGCCCCCCTCCGTCTCGTATTCTGGCTCCAGGAGTCTTCTGGTGAAATAGGATTTTTGGCTTTTTTTTCCGGGATTTTTCCTGATAGTTGATTTTCTGCACAAAAACTATACACCAAGGCAATTATGCTGAAAACAACATCAGTCCGTGTTAGTTGCATCCAAATCACACAAGTTTAGAGGAGAAACAATAGCAAAAGTGTTCGGGAAAGTAGATACGTTTTGGACATATCAACTCCCCCAAGCTTAGATTATTGCTTGTCCTCAAGCAATTTAGTTGAAAACTGAGTGCGATAAAAGAACTTTCACGAACACATTTGCTTCATATGATGTATATATTCTCAGCATGTGATCAACTACTTAGACAATTCATAATAAAGAGTATGCAACTAAGTTTACTTAGGCATTGCAAGCTATGAAAAGATTCCAACTCAGAAATAATAAGTAGCATGAAGCATAAACATAAGCAACATTACAATGCTCATAACAAGGTACGATAGAGTGGTATCTCGCTTGCCTTTTTATTGTGAATGCCAAGGCACCTCTGAAGTTCAGGTGAAGACTAGAAGTAAAGATATCAAAGATACAAGCATCAAAGTCATAACACAAATAATCAAGTTTTGAGACAAGCATATTACACTAAGAATGACAACTATGCTCTCAAGAAGGTGCTCATAGAATATGTGGAGACTCAACAAGGAAATGAAAAGGTTTTGAATAGTTTGAAAGGCTTCCAAATGCTGAAAGTATAGTACTCATTAGCTTTGAGCTCTCATTGCCCCTATCATAAGCATCTTTAATATGGTTAAGGTGAAAGTGAGGTCCAATCTGAATTATATGCTTGACAGACTATAAATTAGAAATCTCATGTCCCTTGAGTACGAGGGTCGCTCCTCATGCTACTCAACTTTAGTTACCGGTAAGTTCTTGTCATCGTAAATACGTGCGTATCATACAGAAGAATCCCCATATCAAAATGACAAGGCAAGCAGACAACGAGTATCTCAGCAATCTTCTTATTTACCATGGGAAAATGGTGCTTTTTTTCTCTTTCCACTTTTCTCAAATCTCTTTTTTTCTTTTTATTCAATAGCTATCTCTTTTTTTTTATAAGAACAATGCTTCATAGATATCATTATGGTTACGCTGCAGGTTTCCACCATGATGGCATGGATTAGACCAGCGGCCTAGGCGTTTATCTAACACAAATACATAACTCCATGGACTTACCAGCTCCCCTTTTATTTCACACCGACGACATCCGCAAACAAAAGAGCATGGTATCAACTGGGTATATATTTACGGGTGTTGAAAGCGTTCCCCATGACAGCATGGTTCTGCTAATCCCCAGCCTATTGTTGGGTCCGCAGCATAGAAAACAAAAAATTTCCTACGATGAGAACTATACGCCAAGATCTATCTACTAGATACAGAGCAACAGGTGGACATACATCCATGGAGAACTTACCCTCGAAGACAACGAGCTTTGTTAAGAAGTAGGAACTCGTGGTTTATGTAGTCGTACACTTGACGATCTCAAGATCGTGAGGAAGTCCGAGCAGGTCCGGCTCCAGCACGTCTTTCAGATCCAGCTCCAGCACCACCAAGTCCAGCACCGCAAAGCAGCAGTGCATCCGTGATCGCACACATGTCCGGTACCCCAACAATCTCCGTCCCTCGCTCCAGCAAAGCAGCGGAAGCAGCAACTCCTTTCCAGATAAAGCCACCGGGAACATGTATCTCGCTAATCCGAGACCATGGGGGAATAATACTAGAGGGGGAGAGAGATCCTTCACAAGGAGGTGTGTATGAGAAGTGAGGAGGGGGTGGCCTTTTATAGGAGGAGGGGGAGTGCCCCTCCTTCATGGCCGGCGCATGGAGGAGGTGACTCTTCACCTCCTCCATTCATGTGGTGGTAACTCCCTCCACATAAATTTGCCCCTTCACATTCTCTTTTAAAGTCTCCACTTTAAATGCATTAAATTTCTCCAAATTTAATGCTCTATCATTTAATAAAACTCTTTTATTATTTTTATTCAGAATTTTGTTAATTACTTTAATTAACAAACATTCACATAAAACCCCCTGCAACATTTCAATATTACATGCAGAACCAATTTCAGCATTTTCACCCGAAACAGTTTCGGTGTCTATTGAAATAATTCCAGCGCTTTCTTAAATCTTTATCTGAAACATATTTGCTCCAAATGGTGTCAGTATCCCTTAAGTGTGTCACCCTACGGTTCGCGAATAATGCAGACATGATCGAGACCCCTCTCAGATCAATAATCAGAAGCGGGACCTGGAGATCCATATTGACTCCTACACATTCAACGATGACTTGTGTGATCGTGAGAACCTTTAACGCTAGTAACTAAATCCCTTTGTCTCGCGATATATTACATGTCCGAGATTCGATCATCGGTATCTCCATACCTAGTTTGATCTCGTTACCGACATGCACTCTTTTCTCGTTCCCGTGATATAACATTCTAGTGATCATATCACTTGCTTGCAAGCTATTTCAATGTGATATCACCGAGAGGGCCCAGAGTATATCTATCCGTCATCTGGATGGACAAATCCCACTCTTCATCCATGAGCCTCAACATAACACCTTCGTAGCACTGAACCCACCTTTATAGTCACCCTGTTACGGTGTGACGTTTGATGTTATCAAGATACTCTTCCGATGTTAGCAATTAACATGATCTCATGGTCTAAGGACTAAGATTACTTCGTATGATGTTATAGCAATATAAACATAATGACTTGATCGTAATGCTATACTTCGGATGAATGTTCATCACATCATTCCACCAATGGTGTGACCTTGTTATTAACAACATCCAATGTCTATGATCAGGAAACCTTGATCATTCTGTTAATCAACAAGCTAGTCTATAAGAGAGGCATAACTAGGAACCCTTTTTGTTTATTAAACACACATGTATTGATGTTTCCGGTCAATACAAATATAGCATGCAAAATAAACATTTATCATAAACATGGAATAAGATAATAACCACTTTATTATTGCCTCTCGGGCATATTCCCTTCAGTCTCCCACTTGCACTAGAGTCAATAATCTAGTTTGAAAAACTTTGCGTATTGAACACCTATGGCTTTCTGGTGTTGCATATACGCTATTGCTAGTGGTTAACATAATCTCCGGATCTGACAGTTTCAGGTCCTTGTGTATTTGCATGTCTCTGCGTCTCTACGCATCACTCATTCTCAAATGAGATGGCATTGTATAAATTCGGTCCTTTGGTGAGACCTTTAGTTCGTTCTGCTCAAAATATGTTGATATTATTGTCACACAATATATCTTCATAGTATTAGCCCACTTTGAACCACACCTAGTTTGATAACAAACTACTTAACACAAATGCCCTCCTATGCTGCTACTATAGCAGTCATATACTTAGCCTTTTGTTGTAGTATCCGTCACAATGTCTCAACTTTGAAACTCATCCAAATCCATCATGGAACATCCTTTCCATTACATTGTGCCACCCATAGTCTAAATTGAGATAAATTTAATTTGTATCTTGTGACAAAACTAGTATCAATGTAACACTTTACAATGAACTACCTTTAACTATTTGTCACTTATACATTATATATTCTTAGTTCTTAAGAATATCTTTACTATTGTCCAATCATCATCTTATGAATCATTCTGGTATATGCTCATAACATTTAGAGCATAGGACATTCTAGATATATACATATCATGGTATAATCGATCAAAATCTTCATGTGATTTTACTCACCAAGTGTTCAAACACTTGAATTTTGATACAATCCTTTCCATGTAGCAAGAACCTTTCTTGTTGTTTCCATATTGAACCCTTTCAATATCTCATATATGTATGTCTGGCACAACCATATTAGCGCCTTAATCTATCCATATAGATATTGATGCTTAATATTCCGGGTTTGCCCAAGTCTTTCATCGAAATCTTGTTTTAATGAAATTCTTAACTTGTGTCAATACAAGATACATCATTTCCAATCAACAATATGTCCTCTACATAATGTATTAGAAATATATCTCAGCGCTCCCACTTAATTTCTTGCAAATGCAAGCATCTTCATCATCTCCGATGAATTTAAACTATTTTAACAGTTTCATCATGGTGAATATTCCAACTCCGCTATGCTTACTTCAACTATTGAAGTTTACATGCCCTTTCAGCACCCTTTGAATTAACAAAACCCTTCGTACCATGTCATGTACATGTCCTAGGTTACCGTTCTATTAGAAGAACCTTGTTTTGTTTATTCAACTACCATATAGCAAATTATATGTAGTGGTTGCTACATTAATCCGCCAAGACTATATATCGCTATGAAAGATCAAATCTTTTCATAGTCAACTCCTTGAACATTGTCATAAACTTCTTTCCGACATGTCGACTATTTCATAGATGTTAAACATCCATGTCTTATTTCTTTATAGATCCAAACACGACCGATAGGCTTCACGCCTTTCTGGAGGGTCTTCCAAGTTCAGAAACTTGTTTTCTCGTGTATGGATACTATCACGGATTCTATGACTTCTAGTCATTTTATGGAGTCAGGGCCCATCATTGCTTCTTTTCATGTAGTCGGTTCATCATTGTCAAAACAATAACGACTTGCTTATCAAATCTTACTATTTGATTCTTACCGACCCACACGGTTCTATAGGAACTCTAATCTCCGAGATCACACCTTTTGTAATCACGAGAGCCATGAGCATTGTGGCCGCCACCGGGACACTTTCCGGCGCTGCGCTACTTAGCACATATAGCTAAGGTTCAACAACCTTATCAAAGTTCTATTGTCCTCCCACTTAACTTTTCACGAAAAATTCCTTCTCAAGAAACTTGACGTTCCAAGTAACAAACTCTTTTGTCCTTGGTGTTATGGAGAAATTCCCAACAATGTCTTTGGGATAACCTACAAAGACGTGTTTATCCGACTTTGGTTGTAAACATTTTACTTATGCATAGCATACCAAAATTTAAGAAAAGACAATTTGGGTTTTATCCCAAACCATAACTCATATGGTGTCATTTCAATGGATCACGATGGTCCTCTTTTCAGTGTAAAAGCGGTAGTCTCTAAAGCTTCAATCCTTAAAACATAATGGCAGTTTTATAAATGACACCCTTGATCTTACCATGTCAAACATGGTTTGATTTTATCTCTCGAATATGCCATACTCCTATGGTTTATCGGGAAACACAAATCATGGAACAATTCCTCAAGTCTTAGGTGTTTTTGCTAAACATGTAACTCAAATATCTTCCTTTATGATCGAATCATAAACTCTTTATTTTCTTGTTACAATGATTTTCCACTTCATCTTGAAAGTCTTTCAACAATTTTCAAATGTTTCATACTTCTTCCTTGTTAAGTAAATATATAGATATATTCACTCAAATTTTCAGAGAAAGCATATGAAGCAAAAAGATCCATCGCATATGGCTACACATAATGGACTATGCACATCAGCATGCACAATTTCCAATAAGCTAGTCATCCGTTCCTCTCAGGCCTATGGACGGAGTTTCAATTATCTCGAGGAAAGTCTCACATGCGTCAATTGATCAAAATCAAAGTTTCTAAAAATCCATCAACATGGAGTTTCTTCATGTTTTCTTTCAAATATAATTTAAATAGCGATGTCACTTCATAAGTGATCTTTCAATCATTTGTCTTGCGACATTTTAGCAATAGTGTTTATGGATGTGATTTCTCCAACTAGACTTGTAAAAGTTCATCCATCCTTTATGGAATACGGTAATTATTTGAACATCCATTGTTCTCATGATACCGGAACAAAATAACAATTATTTAAACAAATCTTGAAGGCTTGGTTTGATGACAACGAAAAACACAATAACACTTTATTTGTTTTCGATGAACATCATCACTCATTCTCTTGCTGGTTACTTAGGCCATTGTAGTTCATGAATTGCGTTGTCCTGTATGACACTTCATACCAACCAATTCGGTATCCAATACCTGTATCCAATACCTAAGAACCACATTGTTTAACAAGCAAGGAATATAGCCATAACATGTATATCTTCTATATACCTAAGTTGGACATCTCCAACCTTTTATTTTCTGCCAAATATTTTATAGATTCTCTTTCATCAATTCCTTTTTCTTTTAAAAGAATCTATCAACATCAATAGTGGTGTCATTCACATGACACATAGTACAAAGCGTATATAGTCAAATACTAATACCTTTGGACTTGCACTTTGAAGTGGATCACCATCATCAAATGTTTGGCATTCTTTAAAAAAATCCATTCTTTAGTAATCTATTAGTGTAGTAAACATTTTACTTACATCTTCTATTCATCCTTATCATGACAACTTTCATGATCAAGCTACTATAGCTTATACGGAAGAATCGCGAGTATAATATCAGTTCCCAAAACCTTTTTGGTAGATTCGGATGCCTAACATCTCCATCCTTCACAAATTCTCATACAATATGAGAACATGTATTTTGCTAAATTATACTCTATCATAATGCAACCAAAAAACATTGTTTCAGATATCACAATATCTTTCACACATGATGGTTTCTGAAACAATTTTCAGCTCCAATATAATCTTGATATTAAAACAACTTTTTGAATATCAATAATCATGGAGGCAAACATGATACTTTAGATACTAAAATTGGAATTCTTACTCTCTATTTAATACTACTTATTAAACTTTCATGGAGTAAATAGAGTTTGCTGAAAGTTTGCAATAGGACTTATAAACTTTAAATTGACATTCAAAACAATACGATACCAGTTCATAAAGTAAATATCCAGAATTCTATAGTTCTATTATCTCAATTAAAACTAAGCATAAGGTAGTGAAGAGATGCCAATGACTACAACAAATTATGCAAATTCACTTTGATTTAGTTTATGAAAAATTGAGTTCGACTAATCCAAATTAGAAATGAACTCCCACTCAAAAATGACATCCCTCGTGCCTTTTTGGTGATTACATGAACCAAATCCACTACACCAAGTCCGATCATCACGTGAGTCGGTGTAGCTTCAAAGGCGAGCATCAATATGGTCATCACATCAACTATATGACTCATTCTTAACCTTTCGGTCCGTGTTCCGAGGCCATGTCTGTACATGCTAGGCTCGCCAAGTAAGAACCTTAGTATTCGCGTGTGTAAAACTGTCTTACACCCGTTGCATGAAAGCGTAGAGTTGAGAACACCCGATCATCACATGATGTCTCGAAACACGATCCATAGAACGGTGCATACTTAAGGAAGAACACATTTATCTTGATATTTAAATGAGGGATCATCTTACAATGCTACATAAAGCGCCAAACTAGCAGTATAAGATGCTAACATCTAATGTGTAAAGTGAGATGATATGGTCCATGCATTTGATCTCTATCACTTGCATCATGGTATGATCTCTATCATTCCTTTGTGTGTAAGGCCAAGGTCTATGGAACTTACACGTTGAGTGTGTTGTAAGAGTATCTATCATACATCTACTTACAACAATACCATATCAATACACTAGCCCAGCAACGATCTAAACTAGACGCCTCTAATTTATCAATTGCAAGTTTTACGTGGCTTAGGGCTTTCGGAGATAGAACCGTTCTTACCTACGAACATGAACCACAACGAGGATAACCAAATTATTAGCAACTCGTTGTAAATCAGATATTAACTATAATAGGAGAGACAGACACCCGCCAGCCACTTATGCAAAACAAGTTGCATGTCAGTCGTGGAACCGGTCTCATGTACGATGACATGTAAGGTTGGTCCGGGCCGCTTCATACCACTATGCCACCAATATCCAAAATACATAGAAGATGCAATAACATGATCATCATCTACTAGATACAGAGCAACGGGTGGACATACATTCATGGAGAACTTACCCTCGAAGACAACGAGCTTTGTTAACGAGTAGGAACTCGTGGTTGATGTAGTCGTACACTTGCCGATCTCAAGATCGTGAGGAAGTCCGAGCAGGTCCGGCTCCAACACGTCCTTCAGATCTAGCTCCAGCACCACCAAGTCTAGCACCGCAAAGCAGTGGTGCATCCGTGATCGCACACACGTCCGGTACCCCGACAACCTCCGTACCTCGCTCCAGCAAAGCAGTGGAAGCAGCAACTCCTTTCCAGATAAAGCCACCGGGAACATGTATCTCGCTAATCCGAGACCATGGGGGAATAATACTAGAGGGGGAGAGAGATCCTTCACAAGGAGGTGTGTATGAGAAGTGAGGAGGGGGTGGCCTTTTATAGGAGGAGGGGGAGTGCCCCTCCTTCATGGCCGGCGCATGGAGGAGGTGACTCTTCACCTCCTCCATTCATGTGGTGGTAACTCCCTCCACATAAATTTGCCCCTTCACATTCTCTTTTAAAGTCTCCACTTTAAATGCATTAAATTTCTCCAAATTTAATGCTCTCTCATTTAATAAAACTCTTTTATTATTTTTATTCAGAATTTTGTTAACTACTTTAATTAACAAACATTCACATAAAACCCCCTGCAACATTTCAATATTACATGTAGAACCAATTTTAGCATTTTCACCCAAAACAGTTTCGGTGTCTATTGAAATAATTCCAGCGCTTTCTTAAATCTTTATCTGAAACATATTTGCTCCAAATGGTGTCGGTATCCCTTAAGTGTGTCACCCTACGGTTCGCGAATAATGCAGACATGATCGAGACCCCTCTCAGATCAATAATCAGAAGCGGGACCTAGAGATCCATACTGACTCCTACACATTCAACGATGACTTCTATGATCGTGAGAACCTTTAACGCTAGTAACTAAATCCCTTTGTCTCGCGATATATTACATGTCCGAGATTCGATCATCGGTATCTCCATACCTAGTTTGATCTCGTTACCGACATGCACTCTTTTCTCGTTCCCGTGATATAACATTCTAGTGATCATATCACTTGCTTGCAAGCTATTTCAATGTGATATCACCGAGAGGGCCCAGAGTATATCTATCCGTCATCTGGATGGACAAATCCCACTCTTGATCCATGAGCCTCAGCATAACACCTTCGTAGCACTAAACCCACCTTTATAGTCACCCTGTTACGGTGTGACGTTTGATGTTATCAAGATACTCTTCCGGTGTTAACAATTAACATGATCTCATGGTCTAAGGACTAAGATTACTTCGTATGATGTTATAGAAATATAAACATAATGACTTGATCGTAATGCTATACTTCGGATGAATGTTCATCACATCATTCCACCAATGGTGTGACCTTGTTATTAACACCATCCAATGTCTATGATCAGGAAACCTTGATCATCCTGTTAGTCAACAAGCTAGTCTATAAGAGAGGCATTACTAGGAACCCTTTTTGTTTATTAAACACACATGTATTGATGTTTCTGATCAATACAATTATATCATGCAAAATAAACATTTATCATAAACATGGAATACGATAATAACTACTTTATTATTGCCTCTCGGGCATTTCCCTTCACCTATAATTTGCAAGCATATAACTTTCATGGACAGTCACAATGGTGCAGAAAATAAAGTGTGCCATCAAGTTTGTGAGAGATTTACTAACTAACTTTCTCATAACAAGCAAACATTTTATTCGGAAGAAAACAAGGCATATTGAATATGCACGGAAATAGCAAATGATGCGAATAGATAGGTATGGTGGACACTTTGGCAATATTTGGTTTTAGGGAGTTGGAAACATGAGTAAAACATACTCAGTGAAAGTGAAGGCTAGCAATAGTAAGGGAGCGACAAACGAGAGAGTAATAGTGATACATTGCAAATGTATCTATAATTTTTGATGTTCCATGCTTAGTTTTATCTACTTTCTTATGTTTTGTTCACACTTTGGAGTACTTTTCATATGATTTCTTGGATTAACCTATTAACAAGATGCCACAGTGCCAGTTGCCTATTTTCTGCTGTTTTTGGTTCCAGGAAAGTCAGAAAATGAATATTCTCGGAATTGGACCGGACAAAAGCCAAAGTCATTATTTTCCCGGAGCAACACGAAGCCAGAATACGAGACGGAGAGGGGCCAGGGTCCAGCCACACCATGTAGTGGCGCGGGCTAGCCCTGGCCGCGCCACCAGGTGGTGTGGGCCCCTCTGGCCTCCACCGACCTTGCCTCTTCGCCTATAAGAAGCCTCCCGATGCATAAACCCTAGACCGTCAATCAGAAATCCACAAAAAGTTCCGTAGCACCGCCACCACCGAAGGGGAGATTCGGGGGACAGAAAGTCTCTGTTCCGACACCCTGCCGGGACGGGGAAGTGCCCCCGGAGCCATCTCCATCAATCTCCACCACCATCTCCATCACCATTGCTGATTCCCATGATGAGGAGGGAGTAGTTCTCTCTCGAGGCTAAGGGTTCTACCGGTAGCTATGTGTTCATCTCTCTCTATGCATGATCATATTGTGATCATGAGCTTGTAATCTATAGATCTACCTTGCTAATCAAGTGCTTTAATAGATCTCTGCTCTCCCCGTGTGTGTGAAAGTGACAGCGTGCACACCATGGTGGCACTTAGGCTAGAGATTACAAATACTTGTTATGAGTTATATTTGGAGTTGGATGTCTTTATGAAATTGTGGTGTTTGTTGGACTCATCTAGTACTCAAGGTGATAATGTGGGGTTTTCTAGATGGGAAAGGCTTACTTTGAGGTGTGCTGTTATAGCCCTACCATGGATTAGAGTGTCCAACCGTAGAGTAGTATAATGAAGATAATATATCTATATGAGAGTGTTCACTAGTGAAAGTATGATCCCTAGGCCTTGTTTCTTAGCACTGAAACACCGTTTTCTACTAGATCTGTTACATGATTGCTTGCTTCCATCTTTATTTCAGTTTTACTTTAGTCTTTTCCACACCATCAAGCTATTTTCTATCACCGTTACCACTTATAATTATCCATACCACTTGTATTTCACTATCTCTACGCCGAACTAGTGCACCTATACACCTGACAAGTGTATTGGGTGTGTTGGGGACACAAGAGACTTATTGTATCTTGATTGCAGGGTTGCTTGAGAGGGAATACCTTTGACCACTTCCTCCCTGAGTTTGATAAACCTTGGGTGATCCACTTAAGGGAAAACTTGCTGCTGTTCTACAAACCTCTACACTTGGAGGCCCAACAACTGTCTACAAGAATAGAAGTGCGTAGACATCAAGCTATTTTCTGGCGCCGTTGCCGGGGAGGTAAGGTAAAAGGTATTCACACCAGAGGATTAAAGAAGAAGAACCTCCCACGGCAAACGCCTATTTTTTGGCGCCGTTGCCGGGGAGGTAAGGTAAAAGGTACTCACATCCTCCGGTGTCAGTGCTCGAAGTTATTTCCTTTAGATTCTACAATTTTGTCTTTTTGTTTCTTGTTTTCACTAGTTAGGCTTAATGGAACACAACAAAAAAATTAGAGATATTTATAGTATTTATCTTGAGTTAGGACATGAAGTCTTTGAAGAGAAAATTAAAAATCCTATGGAACTTTATTTGCATGCTAATAGCAATGTTATTAGTATGAATTCTTTGAACACCATTTAATTGCTAATGCTATGGAAAAGTCTAAGCTTGGGGAAGTTGGTTTTGATGAGCATGATATTTTTAGTCCCCCAAGCATGGAGGAGAAAATTTACTTTGATGATACTATGCCTCCAATATATGATGATTACAATGATAAGTATGATATTTTCAGTCCACCTACTATTGAGGAGAAAATTAATTATGATTATAATATGCCTCCTATATTTGATGATTATGGTGATGAAAACAATAATGATAGCTATTTTGTTGAATTTGCTCCCACTACAATCAATAAGAATGACTATGCTTATGTGGGGAGTATTAATTCTTTTATGCATGTAGCTCATGATAAGAATGTTAAATGTGATAGTTATATTTTTAATTTTATTCATGATGCTACTGAAAGTTATTATGAGATAGGGAAACATGGTTTTATGTGTTTCAACAATATTAAGTTTCCCCTCTTTATGTTGAAAATTTTGAAGTTGCACTTGTTTTGCTTTCCTATGCTTCTTGCTTTGTGCTTTCATGACTTGTTTCTTTACAAGATTCCTATGCATAGGAAATGGGTTAGACTTAAATGTGTTTTGAATTTGCTTCTTCATGCTCTCTTTTACTTCAATTCATATTTCTTATATGAGCATCTTCTCAAACTATCATGCCTAACTTAAAGGCGTTAAAGAAAAATACTTGTTGGGAGATAACCCAAGAGTTTTAGATGAGTCTTGGAAGTTATTACTTCAGTAATAACCGCTTTTTATCCTTTTTATTTGCTTTTTGTGCCAAGAGTAACCTCTAATGAGAGGAAAGTAATGCTTGGAAAAGTTGCTGTCCCGAAACAGATTTCTGTGCTTCACCGTAAAGATTCGTGTAAAATCTCTGAACGTCCTTTTGAGTCGTGAATTTTTGTGCTTCTGCACCAGGTTGTTATCTAACTTTCGTTAGTTCAACACTTTTTGATTTGAGCAACATAAGGTCTTCAAAAAAATTCGTCTTTACCTGCTGGTCTGTTTTGACAGATTTTTGCCATTTTCTGCATTTGCTTCTTGTTGGTTCCTTTTTGAGTTCTTTTGGGGAATTGAGCTTTTTGAGGGAAGTGCTACAGTATCTAGTGTTTTAATGGAAGTTTTATTGGTATTATAACTGAACCTAAAAGACTTATTATCTTGAGTGCACTAATGTTGCTAATAAAGATTGTGTGATGTTTTGTATGAAGGAAAAATTTCAGGTGTATGAAAGGAACGAGTAATGAGATGAAGGATGGACTAAAGCTCAAGCTTGGGGATGACATGCGTGTCACCCCAAGAAATATCCAAGAAGTACAAGCGTCAGAGCTTGGGGATGCCCAAGGCATCCCCTTCTTCATCAATAAAAATCCCAGGTTTCTTCCAAACACTTCATTTTTATTGTTTCATGCACAGTTGTGTTGTTCTTGGAGCGTCTTCTTTTTTGTTTTTGTTTTGGTTTTTCGTTTGCTTGGTTTTCTTAGTTTTCTAAATAAATTGGTTGGACCCCCTCTTTCATACATTGGTTTTCAAATAGTTTGGTTTGGTTTGGAAAAGAGTAGGAAAGTTCATGCTTTTGTGGTATAAAGAGCTTGTTTTTGACTGTGGCGTATGCTTTGTCATGCCATGCTTGATATTGTTTTGGCTTTATGCTTAGTATTATGGACTTGGGTTTAACTCATCAATGCCCATTGTTATGGACTTGGGTTTTGGAGAAGGAGGGAGCGTTGGAAGTCTCGATCGGCTAGCAAACAACCACACAGGGACGCAAGGTTTACCCAGGTTCAGGCCTCGTAGAGGACCCTACTGCTGCTTGTATGCTCTTGATTGATGATGATCCGAAGGATTACAATGTCGTCGATGGCGGTGTATGCGCAGATTAGATCTGGCGTATGTGTATGCGAGAGATTGATGTCTAGATCTATTGTCTATTGTGGCGATCTATTGTAGGAGTCGCGATTGAGAGATTGCCTGTTGGGGGAGAGGATGCCTTCTCGTTGGACCCTCCTAGCCTTTATATATGGGGAGGCTAGGTCTCAAGTACCAATACGAGTTGGTTTACAAGTCAGAGTTTGTACTAGTCTAGTCTTATACTTTCCTTGTCTTGTTATGCCAGGAGTTTGTGTCCTTGTAGGCTTCGTATCACTCGAACCGTCATAGGCGTCATGGACCTTAGCAATTCGTCGAGTGGGACTTCTATCGAGCCGCACCAGGTAGGCTGTAGTCGAGTGCCTATTGGGCATACCCATGTCAGTAGCCCCCGAGTGTCCATGCGAATCGTAGATTCGGGTGGAGACTCAGAAGTCTTGATCTTTGCATTAGGATATCGGAGTCGACAATTGTGTCGAGTGCGAAGCACTTCACCCGAAAGTACATCGAGTTAGTCAAATTTGTAGTAGTTCATAGGGATGATGGTAAACGTGCCTGGTGCGCTCGATGGATCGAGACCAGTTAATTGCTCTAGGGCAAAAACAATGCCACCTACTCAAACTCGAGTCCCCGGACCCGAATCCAGAAATTGCTAGCGTAATTCGACTCAGGCCGCGGAGGTCTTACATGAGTCGAATTCCAGTGTGTAAATGTGAGCACTCGACGCGTCCGTCAAGGCTTATTCATCGTACCTATACGTACGGATTATTTCTGGTAGAGCACAGCAGATGCGTTGCCAGGCCTTATTCAGGTCTTATCTTCACGCTGTAAGCACGGCATCCGAATTTTGTCATCGCGGAGATGATTCGGGTGGCCCGGGAGACGTAATCTCTTTGTAGGGAAAATATGAGGCAGAGTCGCCATAGCATTCGAGTGTGGATGTTATCAACACACAGTACGATGTACAAGGAAAATAATCATAGGGTGCGTGACCAGTGCTCCCTATGGGAGTAGCCCCCGAGTGCCTGGTTGAGTCGAAGACTCAGGCAGGGACTAAAGAACTTTTACGACTGCTGTCGTCTTTTGTTTGCTTGTTTAGTCGAATATGCCTTCAGAGCTCCCTATGGGAGTAACCCGAAGCCTACAATTGAATCGTAGATTCGAGTGAAGGGTTTTCATAATGCTTTGATATCTTCCTAAATTTCTTCGGGTGCGCGGCCAGCGCTCCCTATGGGAGTAGCCCCCGAGTCCTTAGTTGAATCATGGATTTGAGTGAGGACTCAGAGCGTGTCACTCGAGGATCTTGTATATGCGCCACCAGCGCTCTAGTTTGGAGTAGCCCCCGAGTGTCTGGTGGAGTCGCAGACTGGGGCAGAGACTCGAGTCTTGTATCTTTGTAGATGTAGTCGCCAATCATGCGAGAAGAAAACATGGGTGAGTCGACGATGCAGATGGAGTCGATGCAGTCACTTTTGTCGGGTGCGTGTCCAATGTCACATGTGTGTAGCATCAAGCGATGCAACCATCCGAGGAGGGACTCAACTCGGGTCTTGAGTGTATGGTGTAGTCAGTTGTTTTGTCGACTCCTGTTGGAGGACCCGATAGAATATCGCAACGCAGTCGACATCCTTGTAAGCTGCATAAAACATTAAGAATTGTGAAGTACTTGTATCTTGTAAAGAATATTTGCCTGTTGACTTGTGAAGTAAAATTCTGGTGCCAATCGAGTCGACACTTTTGCACCGTATGCTAGGCCTTTTCGTTAGCCTGATTACCCTTAGTCTCAGTATCTTTCCGAGGTACTCGGAGTTCAAGGATTCGACGATCAGGCAGAATTAGCTACTCGGGCTGTCGCGTATGAGGTGCTCGAGTGCGCGGAGTCGATGGCACATTAGGTTACTCGAAGAGGGCGCAGCCCCCGAGTGCTTCGAGTGCGATTAAATTAAGAAATAAATCAACTTTAAGTAGAGAACTTAGCTTTGTTGGTTATTGCCGTGATGAACGAGTCGCAAGGTCCGATGCGATCAGCGGGTCATGGGAGTCGAAGATTGTAGTGGCTCGCGGTCGCGGGGGTCGAATTTGTAGCGGCTCGTGGTCGCGGGAGTCGAGGGAGCCCCTGAGTCACCCGATATGAAGACCGCAACTAGTCGTTGAAGTTGAAGACCGTGGCAGGTCGCTGAAGCAGAGGGAGCCCCCGAGCCCCCAAGTCGTTGGAGCCAAAGATCGTAGCGAATTGCTGGAGTCGAAGATCATAGCGAGTCGCGCGGTGGAGTCGGTGCATCCTCGGGCGTAGAGCCAACGCGGTCGTGGCGGACGTGTAGCTGAGGTCGACGGAGTCGCGTGATGGATGAAGTCCACACGGTAGACATGGAGTTGCAAAGCGGACATAGTTGACACGGCATTATGTCACGCGGCGGACCGTAGTGGTGTGACAAATGGAGTCGAAGACTCAGTGGATTGGACGCGGCAGCGGGTCACCGGAGTCGAAGTCTCAATAGGTCGCTGGAGTCGAAAACCGTAGTGAGTCGCTGGATTCAAAGACCAATGCGGATCGCTGGAGCCGAGGGAGCCCCCGAGTGTAGAGTAGATGTGGTCGATGTAGCTGAGGCGGCGTTCGAGAGCCGATGCGGTGGGATCAATCAGACTTCTTTGCTGATCGGGGTCATATCAACATCTTCTGCGTTCAGGCTATTTTCAAATAGTCGTCCGCTTGGTTGCAGAGTCTAGAGATAACTTCGTTTGTGGAGCCTGCAACCAACAAATCGCAGGATCTCGGCCGGCCAGCGCCAGCGTGCCTTACGTCAATCTGTCTGAATATCATGATCGAGCTAGTGTTTTGTAGACGTATCGTCATGCACGTGAAAGTTGCCACTTAAATTCTCATGCAAATATGTGTTCGATTAGGCCTTCTTGATTCTTGGCGCTGCTTTTCTATCTTTATGTGCATGTGGCGCACACGATCAGGTCACATGGTGAATTAATTTTTCTCCTCTTTGCAATAACTTGAGTTGTAATCTGTTCCGGATTTCCACATCGGGGCTTCAACCGCTTGATTCCTTTGCTGCTGGTAGTGATTATTGGACCAATCTTATGATTCCACGTGATGTGGTGCTTGTTCGACCCTTCTCCTCTTTGGTATACGTAGCGTGATCTTGGTCGATAGCATGTCAACTTTCGCTTTTGACTGTAGGACACTTTGATGGCGAGTGACCTACGCTCTCGCGATGAAGACGAGATGCGCCACACAGATTTGTTCATGACGAAGCTGAGCGCGCCGACAGAGACGAATCAGCTAGATGTGATCCAATCGTCGTTGACAATGACGGATCTGAAGTAGATCTTCTTGCCAGAAGTCAACAAATTGTAGATCACCGGTGATGGAGCCGTCGAGATCGCAACATTAGCGCTCCCAGTTCCCACAGACGGCGCCAATTGACGAGTGTTTAACTCATCAATGTCCATTGTTATGGACTTGGATTTTGGAGAAGGAGGGAGCGTTGGAAGTCTCGATTGGCTAGCAAACAAGCACACAGGGACGCAAGGTTTACCCAGGTTCAGGCCTCGTAGAGGACCCTACTCCAGCTTGTCTGCTCTTGATTGATGATGATCCGAAGGATTACAATGCCGCTGATGGCGGTGTATGCGCAAATTAGATCTGGCGTATGTGTATGCGAGAGATTGATGTCTAGATCTATTGTCTATTGTGGCGATCTATTGTAGGAGTCACGATTGAGAGATTGCCTGTTGGGGGAGAGGATGCCTTCTCGTTGGACCCTCCTAGCCTTTATATATGGGGAGGCTAGGTCTCAGATACTAATACGAGTTGGTTTACAAGTCAGAGTTCGTATCTAGTCTAGTCTTGTACTTTCCTTGTCTTGTTATTCCAGGAGTCTGTGTCCTTGTAGGCTTCGTATCACTCGAACCGTCATAGGCGTCATGGACCTTAGCAATTCGTCGAGTGGGCCTTCTATCGAGCCGCACCAGGTAGGCTGTAGTCGAGTGCCTATTGGGCATACCCATGTCACTTGCCCTTAATAAACTTGAACCATTGTGTCGTCTATGTTGTATATGCTTGCACTTATTTGTTGGGGATTAGCAGAACCATGCTGTAATGGGGAACACTTTCAACATTGCACTTGGTACTTGTACCTAGTTGATATCATGCTCTTTTGTATATGGATGTTGTCGGTGTGAAATGAAAGGGGAGCTTGTAAGTCCATGGAGTTATGTATATGTGTTAGAGAAACGCCTGGGCCGCTGGTCTAGTCCATGCTGACATGGTGGAAACCTGCAGCGTAACCATAATGAGCTGTCTATGAAGCATTCTTCTTATAAAAAAAGAGTCCTATATTGAGAAAAAAGAGAAAAAGAAAAAAAAGAGATATTATGAAAAGAGGAAAGAGAGAAAAAAGCACCATATTCCCATGGTAAATAAGAAGATTGCTGAGATGCTCGTTGTTTGCTTGCCTTGTCATTTTGATATGGGGATTCTTCCATATCATCGCGCAAGGGGTACCCCGTTGGCGCTTCTCTATGATACACATGTACTTACGATGACAAGAACTTAACGGTGACTAAACTTGAGTAGCATGAGGAGCGGCCCTCGTATTCAAGGGACATGGGATTCCTAACTTATACTTCGTCAAGCATGTACACCATAGTTTGTTCACTTTAACCTTAATCACTTTAAGATGCTTATGATAGGCGCAATGAGAGCTGAAAGCTATTAAGTACCATAATTTTTGGAAGCTCTTTATGAAACTTGAATCTCTGCTTCCTTCTATGAAGGCCTTTCTTCCACCATTATATTGAGTCTCCACCTTCTATCTTTATGCACCTACTTTGAGAGCATAGTGGCCATTCTTAGTTCTATGTGCATTGTCCCAAGACTAGTTGATTGATGCATACTTTGATATTACTCGTTTTAAACTATTGTATCTAGTCACTCTTATGAACTTTGAAGGTGTCCTATGCATTTATATTTGCTACTCTATTGAGGGACAAGCTGAATACTATTATGCTATGTTTTCTTTATGTGAAACAAACAAACGTCTTGCAAAGCATTGTTATTCATGAATCTTTTGTTTGTGCCTTTTCATGTTGCATCATAGTTTCTTTACTTATTGCTAGAACTTTGTCTTTCATGTTATGATTGAACTACTATGATCCCAGCTTTGAATGTTTTACAAATACTTTGATCAAGTCTTTGATGGTGCATGTCACCTCAAAAATTATTCTTTCTTTTTATCACTTACCTACTCGAGGACGAGCAGGAGTTAAGCTTGGGGATGTTGATACATTGCAAATGTATCTATAATTTTTGATGTTCCATGCTTGGTTTTATCTACTTTCTTATGTTTTGTCCACACTTTGGAGTACTTTTCATATGATTTCTTGGACTAACCTATTAACAAGATGCCACAGTGCCAGTTGCCTGTTTTCTGCTGTTTTTGGTTCCAGGAAAGTCAGAAAATGAATATTCTCGGAATTGGACCGGACAAAACCCAAAGTCACTATTTTTCCCAGAGCAACACAGAGCTAGAATACGAGACGGAGAGGGGCCAGGGGCCAGCCACACCATGTGGTGGCGCGGGCTAGCCCTGGCCGCGCCACCAGGTGGTGTGGGCCCCTCTGGCCTCCATCGACCTTGCCTCTTCACCTATAATAAGCCTCCCGATGCATAAACCCTAGATCGTCAATCAGAAATCCACGAAAAGTTCCGCAGCACCGCCGCCACCGAAGGGAAGATTCGGGGGACAGGAAGTCTCTGTTCCGGCACCCTGTCGGGACGGGGAAATGCCCCCGGAGCCATCTCCATCGATCTCCACCACCATCTCCATCACCATTTCTGATTCCCATGATGAGGAGGGAGTAGTTCTCTCTCGAGGCTAAGGGTTCTACCGGTAGCTATGTGTTCATCTCTCCCTCTATGCATGATCATATTGTGATCATGAGCTTGTAATCTATAGATCTACCTTGCTACTCAAGTGCTTTAATAGATCTCTGCTCTCCCCATGTGTGTGAAAGTGACAGCGTGCACACCATGGTGGCACTTAGGCTAGAGATTACAAATACTTGTTATGAGTTATATTTGGAGTTGGATGTCTTTATGAAATTGTGGTGTTTGTTGGACTCATCTAGTACTCAAGGTGACAGTGTGGGGTTTTCTAGATGGGAAAGGCTTACTTTGAGGTGTGCTGTTATAGGCCTACCATGGATTAGAGTGTCCAACCGGAGAGTAGTTAAGAGTAGTATCATGAAGATAATATATCTATATGAGAGTGTTCACTAGTGAAAGTATGATCCCTAGGCCTTGTTTCTTAGCACTGAAACACCGTTTTCTACTAGATCTGTTACATGATTGCTTGCTTCCATCTTTATTTCAGTTTTACTTTAGTCTTTTCCACACCATCAAGCTATTTTCTATCACCGTTACCACTTATAATTATCCATACCACTTGTATTTCACTATCTCTTTGCCGAACTAGTGCACCTATACACCTGACAAGTGTATTGATTGTGTTGGGGACACAAGAGACTTCTTGTATCTTGATTGCAGGGTTGCTTGAGAGGGAATACCTTTGACCACTTCCTCTCTGAGTTCGATAAACCTTGGGTGATCCACTTAAGGGAAAACTTGCTGCTATTCTACAAACCTCTGCACTTGGAGGCCCAACAACTGTCTACAAGAATAGAAGTGCGTAGACATAAAATAGCTATCATAATCATGCTTGCAACAAAATAGGACTAATCATGGCATGAAAGTGATTCAAGACCCTCAAGGCAAAATAATCCATCGAGGCTTAACTGATTATTTCAGTCATATGCATGCGTGAGCATGTGCCAAGTCAATTCAAATGAAACATTCAGAGGAGGATACCACGGTGTCATACCAAGTTATGAATAGAGTAATGCAAGCAAACATTCATATGACATGCTACAAGCTATTAGAAAGCTGGAACTAATCATGAGAAAGCAATAACTACTAAACATCCATGAATAACATACACTCTACACGAACGGACTAAGCATGCCGACAATGATGAGTATAAGTACAAAAATGAAAACAAATAGAGTTTGTTACCAGCCTCTTACCACACCTCAAGTTGTCATTAATCCTCATTATTTCCCTTCACTTGTGTGGCTTGAATAATAATATGAAACCAAATCCCACTGAGGACTGCTGAACCCTGCAACAAACTCACAAAACCAAAGAAGAACAACAAATATTTTTGGTGTTTTCGATTTTTAAAAGAAGAACCAAAAAGGAGGAACAAGCAAAGCAAAATCTTTTTGGGTTTTTCGAATAGTTCAAACAAAGCAAAAAGGGAAAAACAAACCAAGGCAAAAAGAAGAAGAAAATAAAGAGAAACAATAGATATATTTTTGGTCTTTTTGTGTTTTAAGAAAGGAAAAGCAAAGAAAGAACCAAAACTAAAAAGAGAACGAAACATGAATATACAAAGTACCGACGCAAAATGATATGGAGATGAGTGTGGTGTCGGTGTACCTCCCCCCAAGCTTAGGCTTTTGGCCTAAGTGGGTGTCAATCCCAAGCCGGACATGATGAAGTGCCACCGTAGTACAACGAGGAGGTACTCTCGTCCTGGTGCGAGCTCGAGTACGTCCCTCCGTAGTGCGCAGAGTAATCATAGGAGGGCACATCCTCCTGGTGCTGCTCATGGAAACCCAGCAAGCGGAGCTGCTTGTCCACCTCCTCCTTGGAGCGCGACCACGGTCTCCTGTGAACACTAAACAAAGTAGACTGCAGCAAAGGGATCTCCATCTCATCCCCGTCAGTAAACAACATCCTATATACTAGACCGTCCAAATCAGAATCAACAGTGACAAAGTGATGAGTTTTCATAGCAACAAGGTCAAGCCTTTGTGGTGCCAAGATAGTATCATTGGGGTCTACTGAAATCCCTACTGCATTGACCAAACATGAGGCAATGATGCCCCCATAGATAGGCCCCCTAGCAGCTAGGCGGCGAGCAATAAGCGAGCGAAGGTTGTACCGAGTGTCATTGTTAAGCGCAGCAGCAAGGAAGGCTAAATGATAGTTGGGGATATTACTCGTATTCTCCCTACCAAGGACGATAGTAGCAAGATAATATGCAAAGTATATAAGAGCAAGGAGTTGGATGTTTCTTATCTTTCCGCGTCGAGCCATGCGGTCATCATCATTGGTCACCCCTCGGTAAAGCTCCAGCAAATCAGCAGGTCGCCCTTGAATCTTCTTCACGGTCCCTGTCATACTCACACCTACAATACTACAAAATCTTTCCAATGGCATGGTAAAGGGAAGATTATAAATTTTGAAAGAGACAGTCGACTGATAGGGCGTGTTAGTAAACACAAAGCTCACAACAAAGTCTTGGTGAGCATAGCGTATTGCTCACTCTCATCTTGCATATATGAGGTCAAACCAACCCTCTGAATCAGTAGAAAGAAATCATCAAGAATCCCTGCAGCTTGTAAGAAAGTAAAACAAGGAAAAGTGGATGGGTGAACATCCCCATCATCTCCTTCATTACCAATGCGAGGTGCAATGAGTTCGTTGTATGATGGCCTGAACTAAGAGGCTGATCTTGAGGGCTTTGACCTCCTAGGTGCATCCCTCACGAATATCTCTCCAAAGGTATGGTTGTTCATGCTTGATATTCTGAAATTTAAACACCTATTAAACAAGTGATTAGAAAGTGAATATAATGAAGGGCACTACTCATAGGGACTTGTAAGAGGCCTAAACATGCATCAAAACTATATCTCTAAGCATTAAACAAGATTACAAGCTCTCATAACCTGGCACCTACAGTAGCAAAATACTCAAGATATAAACCACTAAACACAAATCTAGTTAGACAAGCGGAGGAGTCACATACCGCAGAACAAATGCTCCAAATTTCAGCAGCAAAGATGGGCTGAGCAAGGAGATCAAAAATCAAGGGCAAGCACAGCAAGAACGCGATTTTGAGAAATGAACTGGAGTTTACTCGGGAGAGAGAAGAAAGTGGCAAGTGAGAGAGTGAGTGGAGGGCCAGGGGTGGCCCACACCATGGCATGGCGCCACCCTGGGCAGGCCGCGCCACCTGGTGGTGAGCCTTCCTTGTGGGCACCCCTGGGTCACTCCAGGTACTCCTCTGCCCCTTTTTTCACGTAAAAAATTAATGTGAATTTTCTGGAATTTTTTGAGACACTTTATTTTTGGGCATTTTTCAGGCATAGATGAATGATTTTTCTGATAGAAAAAGATTTTTTTAGAAAATATGCAATGACAAAACAAGGCTAGAACTATAGAAGTTCTAAGACACTCTAACATGCAAGCAACTAACAACAGAAAATAAAACTAAACGAAAGCAAAAAACTAAAATGGATAGAATAAAAATAAGTAGAGATAATCACGGTGAAAACATTGTTTTGTTCAATGAAATCCTTTTGTTAACAAGGTTGATCAGGTATTGTTACCAAAAATTTTTATATGAAACAAAACTTTGTATTCCACTAGTGATTATGTTACGTCAACTTTGATAGCAATGGTCCCAATCATAATTGTTTCAAATTTTTCTCTTAGTATGGGACAATATATTTCTCCAACTTGAATGCCCTCAACATGTTCAATTGAATTTAAACCATAAGTTCTATCAATCTTCTTGGGGAAATAGATAGTATGTTCCTTGTCATTAACATTGAAAGTCACCTTTCCTTGATTACAATTAATAATAGCTCCTAAAGTATTAAGAAAAGGTCTCCCAAGAATAATAGACATATTATCATCTTTAGGCATTTCAAGCACAACAAAATCAGTTAATATCAAGAAATTATGTGCCACTTGAACAGGTACATCCTCACATATACCAACAGGAATAGTGGTAGATTTATCAGCCATTTGCAAAGATATATCAGTTGGTATTAATTTTTCAAGTTGAAGTCTCTTGTAGAGAGAGAAATGCATAACACTAACTCCAGCTCCCAAATCACACAAAGCAGTTCTAACATAACTATTCTTAATAGAGCAAGGGATAGTTGGAATCCCTGGGTCTCCAAGTTTCTTAGGAACCTTACCATTAAAGGAGTAATTGGCAAGCAAAGTAGAATTTTCTTCATTAGGGATCTTCCTTTTATTCGAGACAATATCCTTCATATACTTTGAGTAAGGAGGCAATTTAATAGCATCAGTCAAAGGAATTTGCAAGAATAAAGGTTTCATCCACTCACAAAACTTATTATAGTGTTCATCTTCCTTTGACTTGTGCTTCTTATCGGGGAAAGGCATAGGTTTTTGGACCCAAGGCTCTCTTTCACTACCATGTTTCTTAGCAATAAAATCTTCTTTAGTGTATTTAGTACTCTTAGTGTGCTTGTCAGGTTCTTCTTCAACTTTTTCTTCATTAGGAACATCATTTTCTTCATTACCACTTTCGGTTTCAGCATTAGAGATAGATATACTATTAGGATCTTTAGCAGGTTCAGAGGGTTCTACAATAGTTTTATGTTTCTTTTTTCTTTTCTTACGATTAGAGCCACTATTTTCAGCTTGTTGAGAATCCTGCTCGATTCTTTTAGGATGCCCCTCAGGGTATAGAGGATCCTGGGTAGCAGCACCACTTCTTGTTCTAATTTGATAAGCATGTTTTTCTTTAGCAGCATAAACTAACAAGTCTTTTTGTACCTTAATAAGTTGATCTATTTGAGTTTGAACCATTTGAAAGTGTTTAACAATCATTTTAACATCATTAGAGGTTCTTTCCACAATATCTTTCAACTCAACAATAGCTCTAGTGTTTTCCATTAGATGATTTTGCACCCTTTTATTAAAATTATCTTGTTTAATAATAAAAATATCGAATTCTTCTAAGCATTGATCAGGAGGTTTAGAGTAAGGGATATCACCTTCATCAAAGTGTTGGAGAGAGTGTACCTCAATAGTGGATGAGTGGGGAATTGGCTTACATAATTCTTCTATAGGAGGTAAATTCTTGACATCTGCAGCTTTAACTCCCTTCTCCTTAAGACATTTCTTAGCTTCCTTCATCACTTCATCATTCAATTCAATAACTCCCCTCTTCTTAGATAATGGTATAGGCGCCGGTATAGCTGGTTCAAAAGGAGTCCAATCTTCATAATTCTTTCTTATTTTAGCCATTAATTCCTCAGCTTCTTTGGGAGTCCTATTCCTGAAAACACAATCAACACAACTATCTAGGTATGTCCTAGATTCTTCAGTTAGTCCATTATAAAATATATCAAGAAGCTCATTCTTAGGTAATGGACTTCCAGCCTGTGCATGAATCAAAGCACAAAACCTTGCCCAAGATTCAGGCAATATCTCTTTTTCTCCCTGTTTAAAATCAAAAAGTTCCTACAAAATAGCATGTCTAGCACTAGGAGGAAAATATTTCTGCAGGAAAGTACTAATCAAACAATCAGGGCTATCAATAGATCCAGGAGGTAAATTACTAAACCAAGTTTTAGCTTCTCCTTTCAGGGAAATGGGGAAAATCTTAGCAACAAAGTAAGTACGCATCTTAATATCATCAGAAAACAAGCCACTCATGGTAGAAAGCTCAGTCATATGTGCTACCGCACTTTCATTCTTAGTCCCACAAAAAGGTTCTTTCTCAACAATATCTATGTAAGATAGATCAAGAAAGAAATCATAATCTTTATCTTTAATGTTTATGGGAGAAGTAGCAAACTTAGCAATAGGAGACAATTTGGGTCTAATAGTACGCCTCTCAAGGAGACTCTTAGCAGTGCTCCTATCATGGGTGTTTTTACATTCCTTAATAAATTCATCGGTCATCTCAACATAACCGTCTTAAATATCATAGCTCTCACTAGACTCAGGTGAACTAACAGGTGTAGTAGTGTCTTCATTAGGAGTTTCAGTATTTCCATCTATAGTTCTAGCAATCGTAGCATCTAGGAAATGACCTAATGAACCACTCCTATCAAGCACAGTAGAAGCAGCATCATAAGTATCAGAAGTTTCAGATTTAGCAGTAGTAGCAGTGTGTGTAGCATGTGTGTGTGGTGGTGTAACGAGCTTTTTCATAACAGATGGTGAATCAAGAGCAACATAGGTGTTTAGAACCGTACCTCTTCTTGTAGTGGATGGTAAAATAGGAACCTTGCCATCACGAGACTTACCCATGATGGATGGATAACAGCGAACAATAGAGAATCCAAGTGAACTTGATAAATAAAGCTATGCTCCCCGGCAACGGCGCCAGAAAATAGTCTTGATGACCCACAAGTATAGGGGGTGTATCGCAGTATTTTCGAGGGAAGTGAAACCCAATTTATTGATTCGACACAAGGGGAGCCAAAGAATATTTATAAGCCTTAACAACTGAGTTGTCAATTCAGCTGCACCTGGAAACAATCTTGCTCACAACAGTTTATCAGTAGCAACAGTTTTGTAGTAGGAGTAGTGAAGTAACAGAAGTAGTAAAGTAAAGACAGCAGTAACAATAGCAGTAAACAGTGGGGTTCGAGTGCGGTAGGCATAGGGATGGATGGACGGGCGTTGCATGGACAAGGCAATTCACATAGCAATCAGAACATAGGGAAATTGTAGATAAATAAGATAAAGCATCCAAGTACTAGATAATCCTAGGCATGTGTTCCATATATAGTCATACGTGCTCACAATGAGAACTTGCACAACAACTTTTGTCCTGCCAGCCCGTTTGCAGCGGGGCCTGAAGGGAACTACTGGTAATTAAGGTGCTCCTTTTAATAGAGCACCAGAGCAAAGCATTAACACTCTGTGAACACATGTGATCCTCACATCAAAGCCATTCCCTCCGGTTATCCCGATTTCTGCCACTTCGGGGCCATTGGTTCCGGACAACAACGTGTGTATACAACTTGCAGGTAAGACCAAAAACAATACTATCATAATGAATCAATAACATGTTCAGATCTAAAATCATGGAACTCGGGCCCTAGTGACAAGCATTAAGCATAACAAGTCACAACAAAGTCATAAAGCACTAATAGAAGATACTAGGCACCATGCCCTAACAATCTGATGCCATTACATGAACTATCCCATCCAATCCCTACCATCCCCATAGCGTACAATGGGGGATTACTCACTCATAGATGGGGGAAACATGGATGGTCGATGGACAAGCGATGGTGATGATGATGGCGATGATCTGCTCCAATTCCCCGTCCCGGTAGGGTGCCAGAACGGAGTTTCTGGTGCTGTTTCGTGGAATCTGGTGGTGGCGGCGGAGCGGAACTCCTTCTGGAAAAACGTCGAACCCCCCTGAGTTTTTAGGTCAGAAGGCATCTTATAGGCGAAGAGGGAGACCGAGGGGGTGTCTTGGGCGGTCAGACCACCCCCTGGCGCGGCCTGGGCTAGCCCGCGCGGCTAGGTGGTGTGGGCCCCTCGTGGCCCTCCTCTGTCTCGTCTTCTGGCTCCGTGAGTTGATACGTCCAAAACGTATCTACTTTCCCGAACACTTTTCCAAAACAATAGCATCCAAGTACGTGTTAGTTTCATCCAAATCACACAAGTTTAGAGAAGAAACAATAGCAAAAGTGTTCGGAAAAGTAGATACGTTTTGGACGTATCAACTCACGGAGCCAGAAGACAAGATGGAGGAGGGCCACGAGGGTCCTACACCACCTAGCCGCGCGGGCCAGGCCAAGCCGCGCCTGGGGGTGGTGTGGCCGCCTCGGTCACTCCCTCGGCCTCCCTCTTTGCCTATAAGTTGCCTCTTGACCTAAAAACCAAGGGGGGTGCGACGTTTTTCCAGAAAGAGTTCCGCTGCGTTGCCACCACTAGATTCCGCGATTCGGAACCAGAAACTCCGTTCTGGCACCCTGTCGGGACGGGGATTTGGAGGATATTATCGCCATCATCATCACCATCGCTTCTCCATCGACCATCCATGTTTCCCCCATCTATGAGTGAGTAATACCCCGCTGTAGGCTATGGGGATGGCAGGGATTGGATGAGATCGTTCATGTAATGGCATCAGATTGTTAGGGCATGGTGCCTAGTATCTTCTATTAGTGCATTTTGACTTTGTTGCAACTTTTTATGCTTAATGCTTGTCACTAGGGCCCGAGTGCCATGATTTCAGATCTAAACATGTTATTGATTCATTATGATAGTATTGTTTATGGTCTTACCTGCAAGTTGTATACACATATTGTTGTCCAGAACCAAAGGCCCCAAAGTGACAACAATCGGGATAACTAGAGGGAATGGCTTTGATGTGAGGATCACATGTGTTCACAGAGTGTTAATGCTATGCTCCAGTGCTCTATTAAAAGGAGCACCTTAATTACCAGTAGTTCCCTTGAGGCCCCGCTACAAACGGGCTGGCAGGACAAAAGATGTTGTGCAAGTTCTTATTGCGAGCATGTATGACTATATATGGAACACATGCCTATGATTATTTAGTACTTGGATGATTTATCTTATTTATCTACAAATGCCCTATGTCTTGATTGCGATATGAATTGTCTTGTCCATGCAACACCTGTCCATCCATCCCTGTGCCTACCGCACTTTAATCCTACTGTTTACTGCAATTTTTACTATTGTCTTTACTTTTACTACTGCTATTACTTTACTATTGCTACTACAAAACTGTTGCTACTGATAAACTGCTGTGAGCAAGATTGTTTCCAGGTGCAGCTGAATTGACAACTCAGTTGTTAAGGTTTATAAATATTCTTTGGCTCCCGTTGTGTTGAATCAATAAATTGGGTTTCACTTTCCTCAAAAATACTGCGATACACCCCCTATACTTGTGGGTCATCAATATTCTTTTGCTCAATGGCAAACTTTGATGAAATCTCATGTTTGCAGCTCTTGCATTGAGTTGTGGAGAATTATTGAAGGACTCTTTATTGTTGCTCCAACCAACTTGAAGAAAAGAGAAGCGGTTGTTATTCAACTCAATGCCACCGCTTTGCACATGATTCACCTTGGTGTGGGGCCACATGATTTCCCTCATATTGAGCATCTCAACACCACTGTAATGCCCGGAAATTTTTGTGAAATAAAATTGCATGTTATTTTTATTGTGTGCATAATCATGATATCATGCATATTTTTCCTCTAAAATATTTTTGCCGAAAGCCTATCTTGTTTTCTAATTATTTGCCTCTTTGATTCAAATTAAAACATCGGTTTTTATGGATCTTTAATTTGTATAAAAACTATTTGTAAAAGTGTTTTGGGGAGGCAGCGGAACCAGGCCCAAGGCCTAGCGGCCCGCCTACGACCCCTCCTTAAGCAAACCCTAACCTAACCTAAGCGCACACATGCACGCAGTGCCACCGTCGCACACACACGTCTAGCACCTCAGGAAAACCACTACTAGAAAATTGCTTGTTGTTTTATTTTGTGCATCATCATGATGTCATCATAAATGTTTGTTCATAAAAGTATTTTGCGAAAATCCCTATTTCGTTTTCTAATTAGTTCCCTCCTTTATTTCAAAATGGAAACCCCGGTCTTTTGGATATTTTATTTTCCTAAAAACTATTTGCAAAAGTGTTTTTAAAATAAAATAAATAAAAGTGTTTATCTGGGGGAGGCCACCACCGACCAGGCCTGGCTAGCAGCAGCCTACCACCCCAGAATCAAAACCCTAACCCTAACTAACTACCACCCTACCCGTTGTCGCCGGGTACACTAACCCACACCACACACCACACCGCCTACCTACACACTCACGGACACCGCAACGACACAACCCGACACGACTCACACACCCACAATCTGACCCGCCAACCCACCTCACCACGCTCACACTGTACACCACAGCACCCTCGCCACCGAATGCAGGAATGCGCCCTGCGTGACCCCACTGATGACTGCAAGTGCACAAATCATTTCTATCTAGTTTCGAAATAAAGATATTGATCCCACAGGGGGCAGGAGTCTGAAGTCTAATAATTTTTGAAATAGTTATTGCGAGAGAAATGGTAGATAAAGTTCTAAGTAACAATATAAAATGTGAGTATTGTGTAAAAAGGTGTGTTTGGGTTTTTGGTATAAGAGCAACAATAAAGTAAAGCAAAGTAACTTAATACAGAAAGTAAGTATCGCGTATGTAAGAGAGATTGGAACTGTAGTAGGGAAAAGGCTTTCTCAGGGAGTAGCGGATACACCACTAGTATTTGTGAAGATTTAAGATAAAGATTATCATCATGAACATTCTCAACTATGTATGTGTGGGAGGAACTTTGTATATGGACGAATAGGCAACAACCACTGCTCACATCATCCTCATAACCATAGCAGTCAGCAATCGACATCAATCGAATTACTGCGCTATTAAGGGACGTAATCCCATAGGACGTATCTCATGGCATGGATAGTGTTTCGTGAGTTTCCTCGATTTCCCAAGTTGATACGTAAGGAGAGACAACAGCTTTATAGTCACTATAAGTGCTAGCATGCCTCCGTCTACCAACAAGTAGTTCCCTCCATCAAGTCCCCGCAAGAGGCAAATATTGAGAGGTCGACTTGTCTCAACATCAAGATGTAGAGAATCTAACACATGGTCACAACGATGAATATCCTAATAGACTTTATCTTATTTCAATCTCATACTAGGGTTTCTCCATCTCCCCAAGAACTAATGATCTACTCAGACATGGAGGCAATCAACATCATGGCAATGATAATGGAAACAATCATAGATGAATAGTACTTGTATAAACCCACAACAAGTATAGGAATTACAACAAGATCTAGACAAGACGTAGATGGGATGGATGGAGATGGTGGTGATGTAGCGGTGGATGATGAAGATCGATGCCTTAGCCTCCTGGATCTGCACAGGGCAAAGATGGATCCCTTATGGATGAGTTCCCCCTCCAGATGCCTTCCGGAGGTGAGGTTTCTATAATTTCTGGGTGTTCTGTATGTCGTCTCTTCGAACCAATTGCACGGGATGAAACTATTTGACGAGGCGGAGGCCGCGCCAACTATATGGCCAGAGCTATACGGGCGGAAGAGTTGCTCCCGGCGTATAGTTGGTCTTTGGGCTCTCTGCCTCCCTTGTTCGCTTCTGGTTTTCTTCTAGTATTATTAATATTTCCCAAATAAGCGATTTACGTTGTTTTTGACTCCTTTTCTCCACAGTACAACTGCTCCAATAATTATATCCATTGGATCCATCATCTGTCCTGATCCTGGTGAAAACAAACATAAAATGTGCACGCGAGCGCCATAAAATACCAAGATCCTACATCTACAATGCAAAATAATAATGTAAAACATGATGCAAATATGCACTCATCAACTTCCCCAAGCTTAGACTCTTCGTCCCGAGCAAGTTTTTAGCTTAATGGATGTGATCCTCATATTCATAAAGCCGAGTCGATAAAATAAATGAGGCAATTGCAGCATGTGTTTATCATGTACGATATGGGGGAATAAGTTCATGAATAGTACCTTACTCGAACCATCAGAATAGTATTGGAAGGCTTCCACACCTTAGTTATCAATAGTTCATAAAAGATGAATCTTAACATAATGTAAAAGAATCCAGTTCAACTGAATGAGTTAACGAGGTAGTCCCAAGTGTTTTAGGATCAACGTATTCACTTGAGATTCAAAATATCAAAAGTGTCTCTTTGTCATACTACAATACAATGGTATATGCCTATTTGCTCTTTGCACATTCGCTCTTTTCTTCTTCTTTTTATTTTCTTTTGCATATATGCTCACACTTTTGTTTTAAGTGTTGTGCAAAGGAGCTAGCCATATATTCCACCTTACATAGGAATTCAAAGTTCAAAGATCTCAAATATCAAATTCCAACTATATATGAAGCATTCTTATGACTTGAGATTCTACCACGACCTGTTCTCACTCTATTTGCACTACAAGAAAAGTTTCCTTCTGCAACGAATTGGCCTGACGGTCATCGTAGAAGGCGCGTCTTCCGCGACGAAATTCTCGGCTCGGCCGTGGCTGATGGAAAACTTTTTTTTCCGGTTTCACGGCCCTCTACTATGACGGATCTGCTAAAAACATAGAGGAAGCTCGGCTAGAAGCAAGATTTTCATTTCCTCGCGCGATGTTGACTCGCCTAAGTCTTTTGAGGCATGTGGGTCCCAGACGTCAGTGTCTCTAGTGGACCATACTTTTCGGTCACGCCTCCCTGATTTGAACTCAATGACATTGCTCGAGGCGTCTGCCGTTTAGTCAGGCTGCTAGTTCCCACATGTCAGCCTCTCATTAGAAGGATCGTGTGTATGATGGAATTTTTTTCCTTCGCTCGCGCTACCCTGTTCCGAAGTTGATAGCGCTGCTCGATGCATCTACCATCTAATCAACCTCCTAGTACCCACATGTCATCCTCTCATTAGAAGAAACATGTGTATGATGGAATTTTTTCCTTCACTGGTGCTAACCCGTTCCGAGTTGATAGCGCTGCTTGATGCATCTACCATTTAACCAACCTCCTGAGCCCCACATGTCATCCTCTTATTAGAAGAAACGTGTGTATGATGGATTTATTTTCCTTCGCTCGTGCTACCCTGTTCTGAACTTGATAGCGTTGTTCGATGCATCTACCATTTAATCACGATGTTGGGACCCACATGTCATCCTCTCATTAGAAGAAATGTGTGTATGATGGAATTCTTCCTTCGCTCCGCTACCCCATTCCGAGTTGATAGCGCTGCTTGACACATCTATCGTTTAACCAACCTCCTGAGCCCCACATGTCATCCTCTCATTAGAAGAAACGTGTGTATGATGGATTTTTTCCTTCGCTCACGCTACCCTGTTCCGAACTTGATAGTGCTATTCGATGCATATACTATTTAATCATGCTGCTGGGCTCCAATGTCATCCTCTCATTAGAAGAAACATATGTATGATAGATTTTTTACCCTCTATCGGGCCTTCGTGTTCCGAACTTGATAGCTTTGCTCGCTGCATCAGCCGTTTATTCAGGCTGGTGGGTCCCTTATGTCAGCCTCACATTAGAAGAATCGTGGGTATGATAGAATTTTTTTCTTCTCTAGCGCTACCCTGTTCCGAACTAGATAGCGTTGCTCGACGAATCTGCCGTTTGCTCATGCAGCTGGGTCCCCCATTTTAGCCTCTCATTAAAAGAAACGTGTACATGCTGAACTTTTTTCTCGCTCGCGCCTCCCTGTTTTGAACTGGCTGCGTTGCTCGATGCAGCATCTATATAAGGTAGCGCTGCTGGGTCCCACATATCGGCCTCTTTGTAAATGAAACGTGCATATGATGTACTTTTTTTGCCATGTCCGCTGTTTTGACCTTGGCAACTTGCTGGGTCCCAGATGTCAACCACCTCTGTGCAGGAAACGTGTCTATGCTAGGTCCCAGCTGACAGCCTCTATTTGAAAGAAACATGTGTATGTTGGACTATTTTTTCGGGTCCCAGATGTCAGCCTCAGAGTACAAAAAATGCTCAAAAAGGACAAATTAAAAAGATTCTAGGCTAACTCGGGGCGGATGCCCTATTCGTCGTGGCTTATATTCCATGGGCTCACTCCTAAATTGAATGGGCTATGATCGGTGGCCACAAGACCACGAAAAGGCCGAATTATAAGGTATTGGGCTATTCTTGGGGATGATAGGCTAATTTCATGAGCTATGCTTGGGCCTGCTGGGTCTGACATGTCAGCTCATCTGTAAGTGCAACGTGTGTGTGATGGACTTTTTTCCGGCCGCATCCGCTGTTTTCACCGTGGCAGCCGTGTATGGTCTTACTGCTGGGGCCCTTATGTCAGCCTCTCTGGCACGTTCTAGCTTGTGGGTTCCTGATGCAGCCTTGTATGTTTTGTCTGGTGGGTCCCCGATGCAGCCTTGTATTTTCCCTTGGCTATTTCCTCCATGATTTCAACTCGATAACGTTACTCGATCTATCTGCCGTCTAGTCACGCTGCTGGGTCCTCCATGTCAGCCTCACATTATAAGAATCGTGTGTATGATGGAATTTGTTTCTTCGCTCGCGCTACCCTGTTTTGAACTTGATAGCGCTGCTCGATGCATCTACCGTCTAATCAAACTCCTGGACCCCACATCTCGTCCTCTCATTAGAAGAAACGTGTGTATGGTAGAACTTTTTCCCTCGGTCGTGCCTCTGTGTTCCGAACTTGATAGCGTTGCTCGCTACATCTACCGTTTAATCATGATGCAGGGCCCTACATGTCATCCAATCATTAGAAGAAACGTGTGTATGATGGAATTTTTGCTGTTTTTCTAGGCTGCTGGGTCCCCCATGTGAGCCTCTCATTAGAAGAAACGTGTGCATGCTGGACTTTTTTCTCGCTCGCGCCTCCCTATTTCGAACTTGGCAACATCACTCGAGGCAAAACCTATATAAGTCCGTGCTACTGGGTCCCACATGCCGGTCTCTCTGTAAATCAAACCTACATAGGATGGACTTTTTTCGGCCACGCGTCCGCTGTTTTGACCTTGTCAACGTTGCTCGATGTGGCAGTCGTGTATGGTCTTGCTGCTGAGGCCCCCATGTCAGCCTCTCTGGTATGTTCTGGATTGTGGGTCCCAGATGCAGCCTCGTATGTTCTGGCAGGTGGGTTCCCGATGCTAGCCTCTCTGTACAAGTATTTAACTTTTTTTCAAACCCGACCATTAAACTCGAGGGATGCTGAAGGCTGGTGGGTCCGTGATGTCAGCATGTCCATGAAGCAATATTGCTAGAAGAAAAAATGTAAACCCAATATAATTTTATGTCAAGCATAGAGAATTGAACTCAAGACTTCAAAACACATATAAGCCATGTGCGTTGCCACAACGACAAACAACATAGATGAGAATTCTCATTAAAAAGCTTTATAGTACCTATAACTTATATATTAGCCTTCTTAAAAAGATTTTATGTGTCCATGTTATCTCTCTTATTAAAATAAAAGGGAAGCCATCCTGGCATCTCAATTTATTAAATGCCAGATAATGGAGTAGTTTCTTAAAAACATGGGTTGGCGGGTTTTTTGTTTTTGTTTTAAAGGGCAATTCCAAAAACGCCGAATTAAACATTTTGGGCTATTCTACATCTACTATACTCAATAGGCTATACTCCATGCGCTATTCTCCATGGGCTCCTTGATAAATATTTAAATGAGCTATCGTCAGCAAGTCCCCTGACCCCTACAAGGCCGAAATAAATTGTTCTGGCCTAAAGAGGGGTCAAATGGGCTAGATTTTACCTCCTCTTCAGTAAACTTTGCATTATGTTGTGGCTCGGCCAGATTTGGAACATAGACCTCACTACCAGAGGGAAAAGAAACGATAATTCTTTTGACATATATTCGTGTAAAAATATCTAAAGAACAAGGGACACAGACCACGTGCGCTAAAACTGGACTCGTATCCAATGACTTCACTTGGTACCCTCTCATTTCTGTTCAAAACACATCCAACGGTTCCGATGACACACATGAGAAAGCTCTAGTATAAGCAGCCCAGCAGCAGCGATATAACTTTTTTACAAATTCAGTAGCATTTGAAAGATCCAGTAGTACAGAATAAGACAGAAAAAATATCGACAGATTTCTAGTTCATATTCAGCAGCACTTGACCGATTCTGCAGCATTCCAAAGTGACTGTTTCAGCTATACAGACACTGAAACTCAATAGCAGTACAGAGAGAACCCGTTCATGTTTCATCTCTAAAAACCTTGTCGCACAATCAATTTGCCCTTTTCTCCAAACACACTCGATCATTGGAGCAAGCATAACTGACGATCAAGTATGATTTTGTGTGCATACCTCCTCTTCACATTAATACCAGTGTGACCCCCATATATATGCATCCCAAAATGCCCAAGCCTCATCTAGATTGTGACAAAGCCAAGTTTAAAAAGGAAAGCAAGACCATCTACTGCACTTGATCTAAACAAGTACCAGTACATCAGTATCAGTTCTCGAAAATACCTTAGGAATAGTAACGACATAATACTTGACAGATTGAGTAGCATTTGAAGCTTGAGCAGTACAGAATAAGATAGAACAAATATTTACAGATTCCTAGTTCATATTCAGCACCACTTGACAGATTCAACAACATTTTAATGTGACCGATTCAGCAGTACAGACAATGGGCAAAAGAAATGACAGATTCAACAATGCAGACATTGAAATTTAATAGTTATAGTAAGGCCATGACTCATAAGGAAAAAGAGTCCATATTCAGCACTCGATCGGTCGATCTAAACAAGTACCAGTACATATGTATACTACAAAATAGATTAGAAGTAGAAAGTTAAGACCTCCATACAAAATACTCGGCATAACGCAACAGCGTGTCAAGTGCTGGCCGGGTAGCACTTTCTTTCCTGCCTGTTACCCTTTCCTTGTCACACCGTCGCTTGTGGGCCTACTATGTCAGCAGCGTACATTGGAAATAGGTATACATTGCCGCAAACTTGTTCCACCTCTCCCCATACAAATTGAATCTGTCACCAACATAAAGTAGTAATTAATTAGTACGATGTTACATATCTTAACATTGGGATCATCACAAAGAATATTTAGATGTTTTATCTCACTTTTGAAACTTGTTGATGCAATACTCCTAATCCATAGGGAATTCTGACGAACTGTTCAGAAGCTTCCAAGTAACACCGCGGCTGCGACATGTACGACCTGAGCCCTTCTAGGGCGACTTTGGCTGATGATGGCCTGCTCGTCAGCTCAGATGTCGCCACCATTTCGACTGCATGGAGCTCATGCCACAGAGACAGCGACCAAAGCTTTAGCTTGTACCACGGCGATTCGCACGCCCCTGAACTGATGAACCTGGGGGATATGACGATGTCTGTGGTGTGGCCATCAATTTGGGCGACAAACACGGTGCCCTCTTTCCCGATGCCGATGATATCCGCTCTCCACGAGCTCCCTGTGGGCACCGGCTTAGACGTCTCCCAGTGTTTGTGGCTATAGGGCATTATGGGCACAGTCCTCGAGTGGGCAACTCTGAGGTGGCGGACGAGCTCTACCGTAGTTGTTAGCTCTACTAACAAGGTGATGAACTCGCATCCATGCTCCATGCAGACTTGCTGGCCGTGAAAGCACCAGATCATGTGGTCGTAGACGTCGTTGTAGGGGACGAATGTCCCGCAGTGGTCGTTGGGGCATCTGCTACCTTTTCCAGCCGTGACTTGGCGGTACAGCTCCTTGGAGCATGCGGCCAGCCAGGCGGCGCTGGTAGTGTCCAGGCGCATAGCGATTTCGTTTAAAACATCGTCACCGACCTTGCTCCAAACGCCATGCAGTGGGTTGTGCGTCGATTGCGACATCGGGATGGATTGGGGGGAAGAGGTCAGACCAGAGTATGACTATCAGGGGACTTTTGGAGAGGGATGGTGCGTGGCCTGCTAGATCCGATGCAGTGGGCGAGATGGCAAGGAAAATGTGCGAAGCATGCGCTAGAGATGATCCCAAATGCGGGGCTAGGCGGCGTTGGCGAGTGGGGATAAAAACAGCCGAGATGGGGAAGATGTGATGGCTCTTTGAACGAGTTTTTTTTGCAAGGCCTTGGGAGCTGCATCCAGGACGCCGATTAGCTTGGCTTGCACGCTGGAATGCACTAAATTAACCATCTGAAATCCTGGCGCATTTTATAGCTAGGCCAGCACGCTGCCGTGCCCTAAATTAACCATGTCACAACCTGGGCCATTACAGCTAGGCCGGCACACTGTCGTGTACGCCGACTAGAGTTACTAATGATGTCATGTTTGACCAGATGATGTTTGTTTAGTTTGCTAAAAAGGATTATACTATGTAGGGCTGGACTATCGAGCAGCTCGACCCGTTAAGGCTCGGCTCGTTAACGCTCATGGTCATTAAGGCTCAGATCATTAAACTCGTTAAGGATAATGAGCAAAAAGTAAAGCTCAGCTCGGTTCATTAGATGTTAACGAGTGCTCACGAGCTGCTCGTTATGAAAATGTATCAGCCTCAGACAGAGGCATACCGATAATTAAAAACGACAGTCGGTAGGGTTCGATCAGTGCCACGGTCAGCAAATCCAGATTGAGAAGATGGATATGGGGTATGTAGTGGGAGATGACGAGTTGACAAGACACATGAGAAATATTCTGAATCGATCGGGAGAGTCTAGGGTAAGGTTTTTGGTCGGTCTCTCTGATGTCTACGCACTTCTATTCTTGTAGACAGTTGTTGGGCCTCCAAGTGCAGAGGTTTGTAGAACAGCAGCAAGTTTTCCCTTAAGTGGATCACCCAAGGTTTATCGAGCTCAGGGAGGAAGTGGTCAAAGGTATTCCCTCTCAAGCAACCCTGCAATAAAGATACAAGAAGTCTCTTGTGTCCCCAACACACCCAATATACTTGTCAGGTGTATAGGTGCACTAGTTCGGCGAAGAGATAGTGAAATACAAGTGGTATGGATAATTATAAGTGGTAACGGTGCCAGAAAATATCTTGCTGGCGTGTGGTTGACGTGGGAAAAGACTAAAGGCAAACTAGAATAAAGAAGGAAGCAAGCAAACATGTAACAGATCTAATTGCAAATGGTGTATCAATGCTTAGGAACAAGGCCTAGGGATCATACTTTCACTAGTGAAGACTCTCATATAAATATATTCTTCTTGATGATACTACGCTGAACTACTCTCCGGTTGGACACTCTAATCAATGGTAGGGCTATAACAGCACACCTCAAAGTTCATCTTTCCCATCTAGATAACCCCACACTGTCACCTTGAGCTCTAGATGGTTCCAACAAACACCACAATTTCATAAAGACATCCAACTCCAAATATAACTCATAACAAGTATTTGTAATCTCTACCTAAGTGTAGGGGTTCGTAGCATGGAAAACAAAATTTTCTATCGCATACAAACAAACAAGCCAAGATCTATCTACTAGATTGTAGCAACGACTCGATGGAATAACTCACCCTCGAAGATTCCAAAGTGTTTAACGAGAGCAGATTCTCGTGGGTGATGTAGTCGTACTCTTTCCGATCTCAAGATCGCGTAGACGATCCTTCCGGCGCCGCGTTCCCGCAGCGCTCCCGCAGTCGGTCACACGTTCGGTACTCGACGAAGACCTTCCTCTCCCTTGTTCCAGCAGGCAGCGGAGGTTGTAGCACTCTCCTCGCGATTCCGGCAGCACAACGGCGTGGTACCGGAGGTAGAGGGGAAATCCCGCAGGGCTTCGCCTTAAGCCGGTGCGAGTATGGTGGAGCTTATGAGAGAGGCTATTAGTGGTCTAGTAATTAGACACACCAATTAGAGGGCTCTAAACCAATTAGAAGGCTCTAAACCGAATAGCTCTAAACCGGGGTCTAGATCTAGGGTTTAGTTTAGAGGATAGGAAACTTGTGTGTAGGAGGGGAGCCCTGCCCCTCCTTATATAGGTGGGAGGGTGTGGGCGCGCCAGGGGAGGGAGGGAGTCCCTCCCCAACTCGGCCTAGGGCTGGGCGCCGGCCTGGAGGAGTCCAACTCCTCCTCCAGGTTGGTTCCAACTCCTCTTGCTTGTTTCCCACAGTTTCTTGTTTTGGCAGTTTGACTTTCAAACTGGACATTTGACTTTTCTGTTTTAGGATTCAATTTAATCCTATATTTGGGACAGCAAGAACACTTAGTACATGATGCAATCATTCCAATATGTAATGACACATTCATGTACCCCTTCCCCCCCGGAGTGCCGGACAATCCGGAACCTTCTAGAATATCCCTGATGAAAACACCGGAATCATTCCCGAACTCCGAAACGGGACTTTCCTTATATGAATCTTATTCTCCGGACCATTCCGGATCACCTCGTGATATCCCGGATCCCATCCGAGACTCCGAACAACATTCGGTCTCTTTCTCATAATACCATAACTACTCAAACAACGTCGAATCCTTAAGTGTGTCTCCCTACGGTTCGTGAATTATGCGGACATGATCGAGACACTTCTCCGAACAATAACCAATAGAGGAATCTGGAAATTCATATGGCTCCCACATATTTCTACGATTACTTTGCGATCGAATGAACCACTTACATACGATACCAATTTCCCTTTGTCTCACGATATGTTACTTATCCGAGGTTATGATCGTCGGTATCTCTGCATACCTAGTTCATCCTCGTTACTGATAAGTACTCTTTTCTCGTTCCCGTGATATGTGATCCCTTGTGACCAAGTCACATGCTTGCAAGCTAATTGGATGACATTTCACCGAGAGGGCCCAGAGAATATCTATCCGTCATGTGGATGGACAAATCCCACTCTTGATCCATGTGTTTCAACCAATACTTTCCGAACACTCAATGCCACCTTTATAGCCACCCTGTTACGGTGTGGTGTTTGATGACATCAAAGCATCCATCCAGTAAAGGTGATATGCATGATCTCATGGTCGAAGGAATTAGGTTACTATGTATCAGAAAGCATATAGCAATTGAACTATTGAAATGACTTGATCTTTATGCTACGCTTGTCTATAGGAGTATGTCCACCATATCATTCTCCTAACGATATGATCTTGTTGTTGATAACATCTCAATGTTCATGACAAAGAAACCACATCATCAATCAACCAACAAGCTAGTGAAGTATAGAGGCTATACTAGGGACTTCAAATTAAGTTTACAAATCACACAAGTATTAATGGTTTCCTTGTTAATACTATTATAGCATGAATGTAAACATTTATCATAAACACAAAGATATATAATAATAACTACATTTATTATTACCTCTAGGGCATATCTCCAACAGTCTCCCACTTGCACTAGAGTCATCTAATCTAGATTACATGGTAATATACCGAACACCCATGGCAGTTTGGTGTTGGTCATGTTTTGCCCTCGGGAGAGGTTTAGTCAACGGATCCGCCACATTCAGATCTGTGTGTACTTTGCAAATCTTTATATCCCCATCCTGGATATGTTCTCGAATAGCGTGAAAACGCAGCTTGATATGCTTCAGCTTCTTGTGTGACCTTGGTTCTTGCGCATTGGCTATGGCGCCCATGTTATCACAGTAGATAGACATTGGGTCCAGCGCACTAGGAACCACACCCAGCTCTGTAATGAACTCTTTCATCCATATCGCTTCTTGTGAAGCCTCCGAAGCAGCCATGTATTCCGATTCAGTTGAAGATCTCGCCACAACGCTTTGCTTTGCACTCCTCCAGCTAACTGCTGCACCATTCAAAATAAATACGTACCCAGATTGTGATTTAGAATCATCTGGATCGGTGTTCCAACTAGCATCGGTGTAACCATTAACAACGAGCTGTTCAACACCTCCATAAGAAAGAACCATATCCTTAGTTCTTCTCAAGTACTTAAGGATGTTTTTGACCGCTGTCCAATGATCCACTCCTGGATCACTTTGATATCTGCTAGTTAGACTAACAGCATATGCGATGTCGGGTCTAGTACATAGCATGGCATACATTAGAGATCCTATGGCTGAGGCATAGGGAGTCTTACTCATCCTTTCTCTATCTTCTGCCGATGTCGGACATTGATTTTTACTCAAGGTCGTATTGGGCAACATGGGCAAGAACCCTTTCTTGCTATCTTCCATTCCAAACCTCTTTAGAACTTTGTCCAAATATGTACTTTGTGACAATGATATTTGGCGTTTCGATCTATCTCTATAAATCTTTATGCCTAATATGTAAGCTGCTTCGCCAAGATCCTTCATTGAAAAACTATTATTCAAATACTCTTTGGCACTATTAAGAAGGTCTACATCATTCCCAATCAACAATATGTCATCCACATACAGTATTAAGAATGCTACAGAGCTCCCACTCACTTTCTTGTAAATACAAGCTTCTCCATAAGTTTGTATAAAACCAAAACTTTTGATTACCTTATCAAAACGTTGATTCCAACTTCGGGATGCTTGCTTCAATCCATAGATGGACCGTTGAAGCTTGCATACCTTGTTAGCATCTTTAGGATCGACAAAACCTTTGGGTTGTATCATATACAACTCTTCATCAATGTCTCCATTGAGGAATGCTGTTTTGACATCCATCTGCCATATCTCATAATCATAATATGCAGCGATTGCTAACATAATCCTCACAGACTTTAGCTTCGCTACCGGTGAGAAAGTCTCATCGTAGTCAACTCCTTGAATTTGTCGAAACCCTTTTGCGACAAGTCGAGCTTTATAGACAGTAACATTACCATCAGCATCTGTTTTCTTCTTGAAAATCCATTTGTTCTCGACAGCCTTCCGGCCATCCGGTAAGTCCACCAAAGTCCATACTTGGTTTTCGTACATGGATCCAATCTCGGATTTCATGGCTTCTTGCCATTTATTGGAATCTGGGCTCATCATCGCTTCCTCATATGTCTCGGGGTCATCGGTGTTGTCCACCAACATGACATTCATAACGGAATCATACCAATCTGGAGTGGTACGAGTTCTCGTTGACCTCCGAGGCTCTGTAGCAACTTCAACCGAAGTTTCATGATCACTATCATTAGCTTCCTCTCTTATTGGTGCAGGCACCACAGGAACTTCTTCCGGTGCTGCGCTACTCGTAATTTCGAGAGAAGGTTCGACAACCTCGTCGAGTTCTACTTTCCTTCCAGTCACTTCTTTCGAGAGAAATTCCTTCTCTAGAAAGGATCCATTCTTGGCAACGAAGATTTTGCCTTCGGATCTATGATAGAAGGTATACCCAATAGTTTCCTTCGGGTATCCTATGAAGACGCATTTTTCCGCTTTGGGTTCAAGCTTGTCCGGCTGTAACTTCTTTACATAGGCTTCGCATCCCCAAACTTTAAGGAACGACAATTTAGGTTTCTTCCCAAACCATAATTCATACGGTGTCGTTTCAACGGATTTAGACGGTGCCCTATTTAAAGTGAATGCGGCTGTTTCTAATGCATAACCCCAAAATGATAGTGGTAAATCTGTAAGTGACATCATAGAACGAACCATATCTAAGAGAGTTCGATTACGACGTTCAGACACACCATTACGCTGTGGTGTTCCCGGCGGTGTCAATTGTGAAAGTATTCCGCATTTTTTCAAATGCTCGCCAAACTCGTAACTTAGATATTCACCTCCACGATCAGAACGTAGAAATTTAATCTTCTTGTTACGTTGATTCTCTACCTCACTTTGAAACTCCTTAAACTTCTCGAAAGTTTCGGACTTATGTTTCATAAAATAGATATACCCATATCTACTTAAATCATCCGTGAAGGTAAGAACATAACGATAACCACCGCGCGATGCTACACTCATTGGACCACACACATCGGTATGTATGATTTCCAATAAGTCCGTAGCTCGCTCCATCATACCAGAAAATGGAGTCTTAGTCATTTTACCCATCAGACATGCCTCGCATCTTTCAAGTGATTCAAAATCAAGTGATTCAAGAAGTCCATCGGAATGGAGTTTCTTCATACGCTTCACTCCAATGTGACCAAGACGACAGTGCCACATATAGGTCAAATTATCGCTTGATTTCAAACGTTTAGCCTCAATGTTATTAATATGTGTATTTCTACTATCGAGATTCAATATGAATAGACCATCTATCAAAGGTGCATGTGCATAAAACACATTACTCATATAAATCGAACAACCATTATTCTCGGATTTAAACAAGTAACTGTCTCGCAATAAACAAGATCCTGATATAATGTTCATGCTTAACGCAGGCACCAAATAACAATTATTTAAGTATAAAACTAATCCCGATGGTAGATGAAGAGGTAGCGTGCCGACCGCGATCACATCAACCTTTGATCCGTTTCCTACGCGCATCGTCACCTCGTTCTTCACTAGCTTCCGTTTATTCTGCAGCTCCTGTTTCGAGTTACAAATATGAGCAACCGAACCAGTATCAAATACCCAGGCACTACTACGAGTACTAGTGAGATACACATCAATAACATGTATATCAGATATACCTTTCTTCTTGATGTTGCCGTTCTTCAAATCCGCCAAGTACCTTGGGCAATTCCGCTTCCAGTGACCTTCTCTCTTGCAGTAAAAGCACTCAGTTTCAGGTTTAGGTCCAGCCTTGGTCTTCTTCGTCGGCGTGGTAACTTTCTTACCACCCTTCTTGAAGTGTCCCTTTTGCTTAGACTTGCCTTTCTTGAATTTGGTGGTCTTATTGACCATCAACACTTGGTGCTCTTTCTTGATCTCCACTTCTGCAGATTTTAACATAGCAAATAGTTCTGGCAACTCTTTGTTCATGTTCTGCATGTTGTAGTTCATCACAAAGTTCTTGTAACTTGGTGGTAGTGATTGGAGGATGCGGTAAACTCCCAAAGTATTAGGAATCACTATACCCAAACTTTGAAGTTTATTTGCGTGCCCAGACATCTTAAGCACATGCTCACTGACGGAGCTACCCTCTTCCATCTTGCAGTTAAAGAACTTTTCAGAAGCCTCATAGCTTTCAATTGCCGCATGAGTCTCAAAAATTAATTTGAGATCCTCGACAATATCATATGGGTCTGACTCTTCAAACCTTTTCTGAAGCTCCGATTCTAAACCATACAAGATAGCACACTGAACTATGGAGTACTGATTTTTCCGAGCAAGGTAAACATTCTTTACTTCATCGGTAGCATCAGCTGCAGGTGGGTCACCTAGCGGTGCATCCAGCACATAGGTCAAATTACCAGCTGTGAGGACAATCCTCAAATTGCGGAACCAATCCGCGAAGTTGCTTCCATTGTTTTTCAACTTTTCTTTCTCTAGGAACGCATTAAAATTGATGGTAGGGGCTGCCATTGATCTACAACATATTTGCAATAGTTTAGACTAAGCTTATGACAAATTGAGTTCAAATTAATTAATGAAATTAAACTAGGTGAACTCCCACTCAAAACAACATCCCTCACATTGTTTTAGTGATCACACGAACCAAATCCACTACATCAACACCGATCATCACGAGAGCTGATATAGTTTTAATGGCGAACAATCATCATGTTCATCATATCTACTATATGATTCATGCTTTGCCTTTCGGCGATCCGTGTTCCTGAGGCCATGTCTGTACATGCTAGGCTCGTCAAGATCAAACCTTAGCTACCGCATAAGCAAATCTGGCTTGCTTACGTTGTATTCACCCGCGGAATCAAAGACACCCGATCATCACGTGGTGCTTCGAAGCAGCAAGCTTTGGCAACGGTGCATACTAAGGGTGAACACTTTAGAACTTGAAATTTATGTGCATGAGGGATCATCTTATAATGCTACCGTCGTCTACTAAGCAATACAAGATGCATAAAGGATTAACATCACATGCAATTCATAATATGTGATATGATATGGCCTTTCTTCTTTGTGCTTCCGATCTCCATCTTCAAGCACGAATATGATCTCCATCATCACCGGCATAGCATCAAGGTCAATGACGCTTCTCCATGGTTGTCGTCCACCAGCTTCAACTATTACAACTATTTTGAATAGACACGCAGGTCTTAACAGAAATTAAAGACAACCATATGGCTCCTGCCGGTTGCCAACTTACAATAAGGAACATTGCATACATCAAATATAATCACAATCATGGCCATATCACATCACTGCACACCCCTGCAAAACAAAGTTAGACGCTTCTACTTTCTTTGCATATTTTACGTGGTTTGGGGCTTTCCATAAGTGTCGTTCTAACTTACGAACAAGAACCACAACATTGATACTAGCATTGTTGATCACCCGTTGTAAATTGGATCTTTACTATGCTAGGAGAAACAGGCACCCGCAAAGCCACTTATGCAAAACGAGTTGCATGTCAAGCGTGGAGCAAGTCTCATGAACGATGTCATGTAAGGTTAGCCCGGGCCGCTTCATCCCAACATACCGCAAGATGCAAAGTACACAAAAAGCAATCTACAATAAAAGCATCAACGCCCACAATGACCATTGTGTTCTACTCGTGCAACAGATCTACATATAGACACGGCTCTGATACCACTGTAGGGGTTCGTAGCATGGAAAACAAAATTTTCTATCGCATACAAACAAACAAGCCAAGATCTATCTACTAGATTGTAGCAACGACTCGATGGAATAACTCACCCTCGAAGATTCCAAAGTGTTTAACGAGAGCAGATTCTCGTGGGTGATGTAGTCGTACTCTTTCCGATCTCAAGATCGCGTAGACGATCCTTCCGGCGCCGCGTTCCCGCAGCGCTCCCGCAGTCGGTCACACGTTCGGTACTCGACGAAGACCTTCCTCTCCCTTGTTCCAGCAGGCAGCGGAGGTTGTAGCACTCTCCTCGCGATTCCGGCAGCACAACGGCGTGGTACCGGAGGTAGAGGGGAAATCCCGCAGGGCTTCGCCTTAAGCCGGTGCGAGTATGGTGGAGCTTATGAGAGAGGCTATTAGTGGTCTAGTAATTAGACACACCAATTAGAGGGCTCTAAACCAATTAGAAGGCTCTAAACCGAATAGCTCTAAACCGGGGTCTAGATCTAGGGTTTAGTTTAGAGGATAGGAAACTTGTGTGTAGGAGGGGAGCCCTGCCCCTCCTTATATAGGTGGGAGGGTGTGGGCGCGCCAGGGGAGGGAGGGAGTCCCTCCCCAACTCGGCCTAGGGCTGGGCGCCGGCCTGGAGGAGTCCAACTCCTCCTCCAGGTTGGTTCCAACTCCTCTTGCTTGTTTCCCACAGTTTCTTGTTTTGGCAGTTTGACTTTCAAACTGGACATTTGACTTTTCTGTTTTAGGATTCAATTTAATCCTATATTTGGGACAGCAAGAACACTTAGTACATGATGCAATCATTCCAATATGTAATGACACATTCATGTACCCCTTCCCCCCCGGAGTGCCGGACAATCCGGAACCTTCTAGAATATCCCTGATGAAAACACCGGAATCATTCCCGAACTCCGAAACGGGACTTTCCTTATATGAATCTTATTCTCCGGACCATTCCGGATCACCTCGTGATATCCCGGATCCCATCCGAGACTCCGAACAACATTCGGTCTCTTTCTCATAATACCATAACTACTCAAACAACGTCGAATCCTTAAGTGTGTCTCCCTACGGTTCGTGAATTATGCGGACATGATCGAGACACTTCTCCGAACAATAACCAATAGAGGAATCTGGAAATTCATATGGCTCCCACATATTTCTACGATTACTTTGCGATCGAATGAACCACTTACATACGATACCAATTTCCCTTTGTCTCACGATATGTTACTTATCCGAGGTTATGATCGTCGGTATCTCTGCATACCTAGTTCATCCTCGTTACTGATAAGTACTCTTTTCTCGTTCCCGTGATATGTGATCCCTTGTGACCAAGTCACATGCTTGCAAGCTAATTGGATGACATTTCACCGAGAGGGCCCAGAGAATATCTATCCGTCATGTGGATGGACAAATCCCACTCTTGATCCATGTGTTTCAACCAATACTTTCCGAACACTCAATGCCACCTTTATAGCCACCCTGTTACGGTGTGGTGTTTGATGACATCAAAGCATCCATCCAGTAAAGGTGATATGCATGATCTCATGGTCGAAGGAATTAGGTTACTATGTATCAGAAAGCATATAGCAATTGAACTATTGAAATGACTTGATCTTTATGCTACGCTTGTCTATAGGAGTATGTCCACCATATCATTCTCCTAACGATATGATCTTGTTGTTGATAACATCTCAATGTTCATGACAAAGAAACCACATCATCAATCAACCAACAAGCTAGTGAAGTATAGAGGCTATACTAGGGACTTCAAATTAAGTTTACAAATCACACAAGTATTAATGGTTTCCTTGTTAATACTATTATAGCATGAATGTAAACATTTATCATAAACACAAAGATATATAATAATAACTACATTTATTATTACCTCTAGGGCATATCTCCAACACTAAGTGCCACCATGGTGTGCACACTGTCAACTTCACACACATGGGGAGAGAAGAGATCTATAAAAGCACTTGAGTAGCAAGGTAGATCTATAGATTACAAGCTCATGATCTCAATAAGATCATGCATAGAGAGAGATGAACACATAGCTACCGGTAGAACCCTTAGCCTCGAGGAAGAACTACTCCCTCATCATGATGGGAATCGGCAACGGTGATGGAGATCGATGGAGATGGCTCCGGGGGCACTTCCCCATCCCGGCAGGGTGCCGGAATAGAGACTTTCTGTCCCCTGAATCTCCCCTTCGATGGCGGCGGCGCCGTGGAACTTTTCGTGGCTTTATGATTGACGATCTAGGGTTTTTGCCTCGGGGGAGATATATAGGCGAAATAGGCAAGGTCGGTTGCCGGCCAGGGGGCCCACACCATGCCCTGGCGCGGCCTGGGCTGGCCCGCGCCAAGGGGTGGTGTGGCCACCCTGTGGCCCCCCTTCATGTCTCCTTCTGGCTCCATGAATCTTCCGGGAAAATATCAACTTTGGCTTTTGTCCGGTCCAATTATGAGAATATTGATTTTCTGACTTTCCTGAAACCAAAAACAGCAGAAAACAGGCAACTGGCACTGTGGCATCTTGTTAATAGGTTAGTCCAAGAAATCATATGAAAAGTAGTACAAAGTGTGGACAAAACATAAGAAAGTAGATAAAACCAAGCATGGAACATCAAAAATTATAGATACATTTGCAATGTATCAACATCCCCAAGCTTAACTCCTGCTCGTCCTCAAGTAGGTAAGTGATAAAAAGAAAGAATAATTTTTGAGGTGACATGCACCATCATAAACTTGATCAAAGTATTTGTAAAACATTCAAAGCTAGGATCATAGTACTTCAATCATAACATGAAAGACAAAGTTCTAGCAATAAGACAAAGAAACTATGATGCCACATTAAAAGGCACAAACAAAAGATTCATGAATAACAATGCTTTGCAAGACGTTTGTTTGTTTCACATAAAGAAAACATAGCATAGTGGCATTCAGCTTGTCCCTCATAGAGTAGCAAATATAAATGCATAGGACACCTTCAAAGTTCATCAGAGTGACTAGATACAAATAGTTTAAAAGAAGCAATATCAAGTTATGCATCAATCAACTAGTCTTGGGACAATGCACATAGAACTAAGAATGGCCACTATGCTCTCAAAGTAGGTGCATAAAGATAGAAGGTGGAGACTCAATATAATGGTAGAAGAAAGGCCTTTATAAAAGGAAGTAGGGATTCAAGTCTCATAAAGAGCTTCCAAAAATTATGGTACTTATCGCTTTCGGCTCTCATTGCCCCTATCATAAGCATCTTGAAGTGATTAAGGTTAAAGTGAACAAACTATGGTGTACATGCTTGACAAAGTATAAGTCAGAAATCTCATGTCCCTTTTATACGAGGGCCGCTCCTCATGCTACTCAAGTTTAGTCACCGGTAAGTTCTTGTCATTGTAAGTACATGTGTATCATAGAGAACCGCCAACGGGGTACCCCTTGCCCGATGATACGGAAGAATCCCCATATCAAAATGACAAGGCAAGCAGACAACGAGCATCTCAACAATCTTCTTATTTACCATGGGAATATGGTGCTTTTTTCTCTCTTTCCTCTTTTCATAATCTCTTTTTTTTCTTTTTCTCTTTTTTCTCAATATAGGACTATTTTTTTATAAGAAGAATGCTTCATAGACAGCTCATTATGGTTACGCTGCAGGTTTCCACCATGTCAGCATGGATTAGACCAGCGGCCCAGGCGTTTCTCTAACACATATACATAACTCCATGGACTTACAAGCTCCCCTTTCATTTCACACCGACGACATCCATATACAAAAGAGCATGATATCAACTAGGTACAAGTACCAAGTGCAATGTTGAAAGCATTCCCCATGAAAGCATGGTTCTTCTAATTCCCAACAAATAAGTGCAAGCATATACAACATAGACGACACAATGGTTCAAGTTTATTAAGGGCAAGAAAAGTAAAGTGTGCCATCAAGTTCGTGAGAGCTTTAATCACTAGTTTTCTCATAACAAGTTTAATTTGGAAGGTAAACAAAAGCAAGAATATACTTGGAATAGCATAAGCTAGTAGGTAGGTATGGTGGACTCTTTGGAATAACTTGGTTTAGGGAGTTGGATGCATGAGTGGAACTCATACTTGGTTGTGGAGGCTAGCAAAAGACTGGGAGCGACCAATTAAGAGAGCAATAATGGCCATAATCATGTAGAGCGACAAAACATCATTGATCAAAGCATAAAGTGATACTACAAGTTGAAAACTAAAGGATCATAAAGGATTATGGTGACTTAAGATAGTCATAATATGGTGTGAGCATGCGCCAAGTCAACCCAAATAAAGGATCAAAGGAGAATACTACTATACTATGCTTTAATATGCTAAAACAACGCATGATTCATCCAAGGCACATTAAGAAATCTCAATTGTTTATAACAAGTCATGCTACAGAAATGAATACTAAGCATAAATCCAAAACAATATCAAGCATGGCATGACAAAGCATAGGCCACAGTAAAAAACAAGCTCTCTTTACCACTTAAGCATGAACTTTCCTACTCTTTTCCAATCCAAACCAAACTATTTGAAAACCAATGTATGAAAGAGGGGGTCCAACCAATTTATTCAGAAAACTAAGAAAACCAAGCAAACGAAAAACCAAAACAAAAACAAAAAGGAAGACGCTCCAAGAACAACACAACTGTGCATGAAACAATAAAAATGAAGCGTTTGGAAGAAACCTGGGATTTTTATTGATGAAGAGGGCGATGTCTTGGGCATCCCCAAGCTTTGACGCTTGTACTTCTTGGATATTTCTTGGGGTGACACGCGTGGCATCCCCAAGATTGAGCTTTAGTCCATCCTTCATCTTATTACTCATTCCTTCCATACACCTGAAATTCTTCCTTCATACAAAACTTCACACAATCTTTATTAGCAACATTAGTGCATTCAAGATAATAAGTCTTTGGGTTCAGTTTCAAAACCAATAAAACTTCCATTAAAACACAAGATACTGTAGCACTTCCCTCAAAAAGCTCAATTCCCCAAAAGAACTCAAATAGGAACCAACAAGAAGCAAATGCAAATAATGGCAGAAATCTATCAAAACAGACCAGCAGGTAAATACGAATTTTTTCGAAGACCTTCTGTTGCTCAAATCAAAAAGTGTTGAACTAACAAAATTTATATAACAACCTGGGGCCGAATCACAAAAATTCACGCCTCAAAAGGACGTTCAGAGATTTTACACGAATTTTTACGGTGAAGCACAGAAATCTGTTTCGGGACAGCAACCTTTCCCAATCATTACTTCTCTCTCATTTGAGGTTACTCTTGGCACAAAAAGCAAATAAAAAGGATAAAGAGCGGTTATTACTGAAGTAATAACTTCCAAGACTCATCTAAAACTTTTGGGTTATCTCCCAATAAGTACTTTTCTTTAACGCCTTTAAGTTATGCGTGATAGTTTGAGAAGATGCTCACATAAGCAATATGAATTGAAGTAAAAGAGAGCATCAAGAAGCAAATTCAAAACACATTTAAGTCTAACCCACCTCCTATGCATAGGAATCTTGTAAAGAAACAAATCATGAAAGCACAAAGCAACAAGCATATGAAAGCAAAACAAGTGCAACTTCAAGACTTTCAACATAAAGAGGGGAAACTTAATATTGTTGAGACACATAAAACCATGTTTCCCTCTCTCATAATAACTTTTAGTAGCAACATGAATAAAATTGACAATATAACTATCGCATAAAACATTCTTATCATGAGCCACGTGCATAAAAGAATTAATACTCCCCACATAAACATAGTCATTCTTATTGATTATAGTGGGAGCAAATTCAACAAAATAGGTATCATTATTATTTTCATTACCATAATCATCAAATATAGGAGGCATAATGTAATCATAATTAATTTCCACCTCAATAGTAGGTACACTGAAAATATCATATTCATCATTGCAATCATCATATATTGGAGGTATAGTATCATCATAAGCAATAGAATAGTTATCTTCCAAAGTGTGTTCATTTGTAAACATATCATCATTGGAAGGATCATGGATAACACTAATAGTATAGCAATTATTAATATCATCATTTTCAGAATTGGTCCCGAAGAGATTTTTAATATCAAAGGTAGTGTGCTTTTCCCAATCATGATCTCTACTATAGGTAATAGGCATAGGAACATCATCGAGTTCAGATTCATCAAAAACTATAATAGGAGAAACATGCTCAGGGGAAAATACCGTTTCATCTCTTCTTTTACTCCTCCTCTTCTTCTTTTTCTTCTTCTCTTTAGGAGGGAGAGGCTTGAAAGGAAGATCCTCCATATACCCTGGTATATTGTTAGAGACAATAGAAGAAACTTTGGAGGATTCCTTCTTTTCATTAATAAGATCAAAACACATATTAGTCCTATCATATTTTGGTAAAATCTCATCTTCTATAATATTTTGTATGTAAGTATTTGTGTGACAATTATCAACACAATAAATATGACCACCATGCAGGACGCTATTCATACCAAAAGCACTCATATCTACCAAAGAAGTTTTTCTTGATAATTCTTCACACCCCAAAAATAATGTAAGTTCATCATGCTGATTAGGAGTGATCATGTCATCACAATACAAACTTGCAGTACTCATTGGATTAGAAGGGCTATTATTATGGCCTGAGCATTGAAAATTGAAATGACCCACTTCGAAGCAAAGTTCACAAATGAAAGGATAAAGGGCACAAACTTTTTTACCAAGATCATTTAAAGCCCTATACCACATTCTAGTTTTTTCATTTCTGTGGGTGATACAATATTCTTCTTCAATTTGATTCTTCTCACAAGGTCTATGTATTCCACAAAAATTAACATGCTTATAAGAAATAGTACTTTCAGAGGTTTGAGCATGTTTATTGCTATCATTAATAGCAATTGCATTTTCCATGCAAGTGTCTTTATAAGGCTCATGATACATGTCCCATTTTTCTTTGGGAGCATTAATATGAGAAGCAAAGGTTCTATAACAATCAACAAGAATTTGAGGATCAAGACCATATTTAGCACTAAGCTCTTGAAAATCAATAGTTTTAGCAAAAGACATAATGCAATCATACTCATAGTTTATACCTGGTTCTTTACCTTTGTTGTTATCCCAATATTTGGTATTGCTTTGAATTGTTTCAAGAAGATCCCACTTAGCTTTGACCTCCTTACTTGTGAGGGATCCCTCTAAACAAGTATCTAGATAGTCCTTGTAATGTCCTGAAAGCCTTGCATAGAAATTATTAATAACAATATTACTACGGAGCTCATGAATGGGACATTTGAGCATTAGTGACTTCAATCTCCCCCATTCTTGGGCAATACTTTCTCCATCATGAGGATGAAAATTATAAATGTAATTCCTATCTTTATGAATTTCATGAGGAGGATAAAATTTAGAGTAAAAGAGAGATTCAAGTTCCTTCCACTCCAAATGATGAGGATCATCTAGTAGCTCATACCACTCCCTTGCTTTGCCCTTAAGTGAAATAGGGAATAGCTTCCTCTTCACTTGGTTCATTGAAATACCTGCACACTTGAACAACTCGCATAATTCAAGTATAAGGAGTAAATGATCACCAGGATGGACAGTTCCATCTCCAAAATAGCAGTTATTCATAACACGTTCAACAATTTTTATAGGTATTTTAAAAGGGATGCTTTCAGTATGTGGATTTAAAATATCACAAGTATCATCAGAATTACCACATATGGGAGATAAAGTATCATCAGAGCAAATTTTCTTCTTTAAAGCTGGGGAACTAAAAAGATCATTTTCATAAAAACAAACTTCCCCAAGCTTAGACGTTTCCAAAGCATTAGTAACAAAGGTGTTCAAAAGATTCATACTAATAACATTACTATTAGCATGCAAAGAAAGTTCCATGGGTTTTTTAATTTTCCTTTCAGACAATTCATGTTCTATATTAGGAAAAATACTAAAAAACTCTCTAATTTTGTTGTTGTTTTCCATTAAGCCTAACTAGTGAAAACAAGAAACAAAAAGACAAAACTGCAGAATCTAAAGGAAATAACTTCGAGCACTCACACCAGAGGATGTGAGTACCTTTTACCACACCCTCCCCAGCAACAGCGCCAGAAAATAGCTTGATGTCTATGCACTTCTATTCTTGTAGACAGTTGTTGGGCCTCCAAGTGCAGAGGTTTGTAGAATAGCAACAAGTTTTCCCTTAAGTGGATCACCCAAGGTTTATCGAACTCAGGGAGGAAGTGGTCAAAGGTATTCTCTCTCAAGCAACCCTGCAATCAAGATACAAGAAGTCTCTTATGTCCCCAACACACCCAATACACTTGTTAGGTGTATAGGTGCACTAGTTCGGCGAAGAGATAGTGAAATACAAGTGGTATGGATAATTATAAGTGGTAACGGTGCCAGAAAATATCTTGCTGGCGTGTGGTTGACGTGGGAAAAGAATAAAGAAGGAAGCAAGCAAACATGTAACATATCTAATTGCAAATGGTGTATCAATGCTTAGGAACAAGGCCCAGGGATCATACTTTCACTAGTGATCACTCTCATATAAATATATTCTTCTTTATGATACTATGCTGAACTACTCTCCGGTTGGACACTATAATCAATGGTAGGGCTATAACAACACATCTCAAAGTTCATCTTTCCCATCTAGATAACCCCACACTGTCACCTTGAGCCCTAGATGGTTCCAACAAACACCACAATTTTATAAAGACATCCAACTCCTAATATAACTCATAACAAGTATTTATAATCTCTAGCCTAAGTGTCACCATGGTGTGCACACTGTCAACTTCACACACATGGGGAGAGCAGAGATCTATTAAATGTGGCATCCCGCTAAAAATACTACTAGAAAATCGCTGTGTTTTTGTGTTGCTCATCATCATGACCACATGCTCATATCATCATGCCACATTGCATTTGAGCATCGTCATGTCATCATGCATGGTTTTGCCTAAAACTATTTTTGAAAGGCCTAATTTTGTTTTCTAAATATCCCTCGTCATTTTTTCAAATTTTAAAACCGGGTTTTTTCGAATATTTTTGTTTTGTCAAAAAACGGTTTACAAAATCCTCATTTTTTAATAAATAAAATATCTAAATTATTTTTTAGGGGGCAGCCAAACCAGGCCCAAACCGGCCCAGTCGGCCACCCTCAAAACACCCTAACCCTAGATCTATCCAAACCCCAACCTACCTACCCCCTCCTCCCTCCAACTCCCTTTTTTTCAGCCACCACCACCATACAGAACAAGGAGCAAGGAGGAGACGTCCCGGGCACCACACAGTCGACGAAGCCGACCCGACGCACACGGATCTCGCCACCAGCTTCACCTTCTTCCCGCTGTCGTCGGCTTCCACCTCGATTCAGGCCACCTTGCCAGCGAGTTCTGGGTGAGCATCCTCTTCCCTATGCCTCTTTCCCATCTTGTTTCCGCTGCCAAAGACGTCGTGCCGTTTTCCAAACTCTCGGTGTTCATCGTGGTCGTCCCCGGCGTCCTGCACGTGTTTTGGGCATGCCCGAGTTCTCCTAGAGGTTCTCCACTCCCTAGCGTTTCTGCTGAATAACTCCTCGACCAAAGCCATTGCCCGAGCCTTGTCTCCGTCACGTCGACGTTCGCTGTTCATAGCTGTTGTCGATGCTGTTCATGTCCTTGTGCTGCATCGCCACTGATTCATCTTCCCCCACACGGCACGCCAACGAGCCAGTCGCGTGCGTGTGCCCATCTGATTCAGTCAGTTAGCTAGTTAGCTGTTTGGATTCACTGCTTAGCTAGCCGAATACTCTCAAGATGAATTGATCGAGCATCTTGCCCGCCTTTTGATCTACAATAATTCCTTTCAGCTAGCTCGTTTCTTTTATACACTTTCTTTCAATTTTGTTTGGTACAGTTAAACCAGCTATGCACGCACGGGATGAACCAACCCGGTCTCAAACACTGAACTTTGTTTGCTGTCACCTGTAACTTGTCTGTTGTCGCCTATTTTATGGTTCAGACAAACCCCACAGGTGCAAATCAATTCAAACCTTTTTTTTGTTACCATACTACAGCCTCCTAATTTATTGTTTTATTATCTGTGCGCTCTACCAATTGATACAAATCGAATATCTTCTCCATGGCCATAGCCATGCGTCTCCAATCCACTGATCCAGGGATCAAATTCCTGACCTTTACTCCCTTTTTCAGCCTTATGATTCTTTTTATCGACAGCAGCTAAGCCGGTCCGATGGCCACGCCAATCAAATTTGTTCCTGGCACTCTGTAGCAACCAGTCACCCAGTCTTGGCCCATTCTCCTGTCTCTGTTTTTTTTCTTAAATTTGAAGTTCTACCTAATATCATATCTTGAGTTTTATAAACCCAAATTATATAATGATATCTCCATTTTTTAAATAGAAAAATAAATAGTATCTTAATATGCCATCCAAAATAATTTTGGGCAAATAAAATTTTCAAAATTATTTTAAATGCTATAAAATGTCTTTTTCTTAATAAATTTAGAACTTTTAAACCGTAATTCTGAAGTTGAAAAACAATATATCTAAATTGATCAGCGCGACGAGCCCTTTCCATCTATGCATTCCATATTTACAATTGTATCATGCATCATGGAGAAATTGTCAAATCAGAACTGTTTATGCGAGGAAAACCATGGCGAATAAAATAGGAAATTAATTATTTCTTGTTATTAATTCCTCACTAATGTTGTATCATCAATGTGCTATGCTAATGACATCCTTTCAACATTTGTTGCACCATTAACTTATCATGTCATGCATCATATCATGATCATGCTGGTTCTTCCGCATTAGTTGTAATGGTTGCATCGTCTGCTTCTTTTAGTGCTTTGCTTCTTATCGGATAGGACGATGAGTTGTTGTGAGTTTCGACAAGTTTTCCGGATATGAACCTTCGGCAGTGTTTTCCAGGCGAGCATCTCTTCCTCTTCTACCTATTTTGCATTTATAGTCTTTATTTCCTCCTGTTGACCTATTGCTACCCGTGTCGTGGTGCTTTAGTTTCCGTACACTAGTTATATCCCGTGCAACCTCTATATTCCCTTGGACACCTCCTATTACCTGTGTTTGGTAGATAGCTGGCCTTGCAAGTCGTAGTTGCTTGCTCAGGTGCGATCTCGTGTTGTGAAGTACCACAGTTGTTGGAATGCTGCCAGATGTTTATGGTGGAGTTGATCATGACTTTACACACAACTATTAAATTGCTAGATATAACTAATGCAGAGGCATCGGTGGGCAATAGATGTTATTTGGTTCTTCCACGCTCACTTGTGTCCTGTAGGACCCCGAGTACTTGATACTTGTTCCTTGACTATTCGCACTATCCACATCCGGGAGGCCTTATGGAGCCCCCTGAGCCAGAGCTTGATTCATTTCTATTTCTTGGGGCCACAAACTAGTTTGGGGTTTTATTACTATCCTGTACTTATGGCATGCTTTACTGCTTTATTTAAGATTGTGCGTTGAGTACCTGTACTGTTTAGGATCGTGACACGTTTTCGCTGTATCGACAAGCCCAATCACACTTTCGAGTTCCCAGTCGTTTACAGCCGTCCATACAAACCATGGGTCCGTTCCGGAGCTGGCCAACTTCGTTGCGGATAGCTTAGTGGGGTGGCCCCTGAAATATTTATGAATCCTGTGATTGCTTTGTCGTGAAAGCCTCGTTGGGTTTTGAGTTGGTTTTTCCAAGGTTGATCGAGTGTGTGTTGCTATTTGTGCACCCCTGCAGGGTAAAACTTTCTGAAAGCCGTGTCCACGGTTATGGATGACTTGGAGCACAGTATCTCGATCATAGACAAGCATAACTAAAGTAGTGTTATAAATTTGACTTAATATATCTGACTAGTAATCAGCTTCACTATAACGAAATGGATATTAAAAATGCCAACCACTGGTGGACCTGGGTTGGTTTGTTATATCTGCCTAGTAAGTTTTGCAACTCCAATGGAATGTGATAAAAGTGCCAACAAATGCTGGGTTTTGGGATTCCTCAGGATAATTATATCTGACTAGTAAATGTTCCAACTACAACGGAATGTTAACTAAAACTGCCCACTACTTATGCTATCAGGATGACTCATGCTATCTATATCTGATTAGTAATTGCTGCAACTATAACGGAATGAGTAAAATTGCTAACTGTGTGAGTTTCTTGGTCCGACTTCCTCGTTTGGTCTCGAGGGGGAAATACCAGGATGGGTTTCTTTGGTGTTAGCTTCAGGTTGGATCCGAATAGGTCTGTCTTACCCCTCTCTGATAACCGCCAGTTGTCTCGAGTCTCTATAGGTTGTTTAGTGCCGTTCTAGCCCACCATACATGTGTAGGCGAGGACTGCCGAATTCTAGCCTCGCCATGTACTGGCCTCAGTACTGACGCTCCTCTTAGCCCAATTTGCATCTTGTTCGTACTCGGACGCTATATCGTTTTCAGGGTGATTTGGATCTTTGTATTGTATATCTGTATTCTTGACTCTTGGAGTCGTGTTGTATATATATATCTGTTCTATGGGTCCCATCGAGGACTGTTGTGTAATGGTATTACTTCATTTTCCACCCGCACGAAAGTGCCTGGTGGGCGTCCTTGAATCGTTTCTATGCGGGTTTAACGGAAAGGGTTAAAACTTGCATAGGGCCAATTCGAGGGTGTTACAGAGTGGTATCAGAGCTCAGCAGTTGCGATACCCCACAAGTCCAGCCTGTAGGATAACCTAGCTAACGGCCGAAGTAGAGTGTCAAAACTATTTTGCAAAATCGGTTGGATAGATCTGATTAGGTCTGATTTTACTCCTTACCCCTCTGCTGTTCTCTTCTTACCTCTACGTGTTTTGAATCTGCTCTATTCCCCTTCTTCGAGTCCAGGAATTCTCGTGGTTGGGTTCCGTCGTACCTTCAGGGTTTCGCTTCCTCCTTTGGTAATGGTGTTGCTACATCCGGTCTTCATGCTATCTGAGGAATCCTTCATCTGTTGGACTGCTCTTTGTTCCTTCTTGTTCCTTCCGGTGTTTTTCGACGCGACGACATCAGCTACGCCAGATCCGATGCAGATTCTGGATCACCCTTTCGTTCCAAACCTCGATTGTCGAGATCTTTAGTCTAATTCCGAGGGTTGGTTGCATGATTCTCCGATTCGTGTGCAGAGTAATGGTTTGGGTGCGGGATGGACTGATCACCATCCGACTACTCTTATCATTCGCTTTTGTATATTGAATCGGTGGATCCAGCAATTTTACTCCGTTCGCGGAAGTTAAAGGTGGCCTTATCTCTTGATACCTTTACCTTCGTCCTTTGTTCCCGGAGTGTTTTCTCAACGACCATGGACAACGAAATCTTGTTAGTGGTCTCGCGAGGGTCTACATGAAGCGAGAAGATTCAGATCGCCGGCCTTCTTCGCGGTACCATGAGGCGGATCTCGAGGGCGAGATCCATTGTTAGTGGTGTCGAATTCTGGCATCCCGCTAAAATCACTACTAGAAAATCGCTGTGTTTTTGTGTTGCTCATCATCATGACCACATGCTCATGTCATCATGCCACATTGCATTTGAGCATCGTCATGTCATCATGCATGGTCTTGCCTAAAACTATTTTTGAAAGGTCTAGTTTTGTTTTCTAAATATCCCTCATCTTCTTTTCAAATTTTAAAACCGGGTTTTTCTGGATATTTTTGTTTTGTCAAAAAAGGGTTTACAAAAGCCTCATTTCTTAATAAATAAAATATCTAAATTATTTTTTAGAGGGCAGCCAAACCAGGCCCAAACCGGCCCAGCCGGCCACTCCCAAAACACCCTAACCCTATATCTACCCAAACCCCAACCTACCTACCCCCTCCTCCCTCCAACTCCCTTTTTTTTTTCAGCCACCACTATCATACAGAACAAGGAGCAAGGAGGAGACGTCCCGGGCACCAGACAGTCGACGAAGCCGACCCGACGCACACGGATCTCGCCACCATCTTCACCTTCTTCCTGCCGCCGTCGGCTTCCATCTCGAGTCAGGCCACCTTGCCAGCGAGTTCTGGGTGAGCATCCTCTTCCCTATGCCTCTTTCCCATCTTGTTTCCGCTGCCAAAGACGTCGTGCCGTTTTCCGAACTCTCGGTGTTCATCGTGGTCGTCCCCGGCGTCCTGTGCGTCTTTTGGGCATGCCCGAGTTGTCCTAGAGGTTCTCCACTCCCTAGCGTTTCCGCTGAATAACTCCTCGACCAAAGCCATTGCCCGACCCTTGTCTCCGTCACGTCGACGTTCGCTGTTCGTAGCTGTCGTCGATGGTGTTCATGTCCTTGTGCTGCATCGCCACTGATTCATCTTCCCCCGCACGGCACGCCAACGAGCCAGTCGCGCGCGTGTGCCCATCTGATTCAGTCAGTTAGCTAGTTAGCTGTTTTGATTCACTGCTTAGCTAGCCGAATACTCTCAAGATGAATTGATCGAGCATCTTGCCCGCCTTTTGATCTACAATAATTCCTTTCAGCTAGCTCGTTTCTTTTATACACTTTCTTTCAATTTTGTTTGGTACAGTTAAACCAGCTATGCACGCACGGGATGAACCAACCCGGTCTCAGACACTGAACTTTGTTTGCTGTCACCTGTAACTTGTCTGTTGTCGCCTATTTTATGGTTCAGACAAACCCCACAGGTGCAAATCAATTCAACCCTTTTTTTTGTTACCATACTACAGCCTCCTAATTTATTGTTTTATTATCTGTGCGCTCTACCAATTGATACAAATCGAATATCTTCTCCATGGCCATAGCCATGCGTCTCCAATCCACTGATCCAGGGATCAAATTCCTGACCTTTACCCCCTTTTTCAGCCTTATGATTCTTTTTATCGACAGCAGCTGAGCCGGTCCGATGGCCACGCCAATCAAATTTGTTCCTGGCACTCTGCAGCAACCAGTCACCCAGTCTTGGCCCATTCTCCTGTCTCTGTTTTTTTTTTCTTAAATTTGAAGTTCTACCTAATATCATATCTTGAGTTTTATAAACCCAAATTATATAATGATATCTCCATTTTCTAAACAGAAAAATAAATAGTATCTTAATATGCCATCCAAAATAATTTTGGGCAAATAAAATTTCTGAAATTATTTTAAATGCTATAAAATGTCTTTTTCTTAATAAATTTAGAACTTTTAAACCGTAATTCTGAAGTTGACAAATAATATATCTAAATTGATCAGCGCGACGAGCCCTTTCCATCTATGCATTCCATATTTGCAATTGTATCATGCATCATGGAGAAATTGTCAAATCAGAACTGTTTATGCGAGGAAAACCATGGCGAATAAAATAGGAAATTAATTATGTCTTGTTATTATTTCCTCACTAATGTTGTATCATCAATGTGCTATGCTAATGACATCCTTTCAACATTTGTTGCACCATTAACTTATCATGTCATGCATCATATCATGATCATGCCGGTTCTTCCGCATTAGTTGTAATGGTTGCATCGCCTGTTTCTTTTAGTGCTTTGCTTCTTCTCGGATAGGACGATGACTTGTTGTGAGTTTCGACAAGTTCTCCGGATATGAACCTTCGGCAGTGTTTCCCAGGCGAGCATCTCTTCCCCTTCTACCTATTTTGCATTTATAGTCTTTATTTCCTCCCGTTGACCTATTGCTATCCGTGTCGCGGTGCTTTAGTTCCCGTACACCAGTTATATCCCGTGCAGCCTCTATATTGCCTTGGACACCTCCTATTACCTCTGTTTTGTAGATAGCTGGCCTTGCGAGTCGTAGTTGCTTGCTCAGGTGCGATCTTGTGTTGTCAAGTACCACAGTTGTTGGAATGCTGCCAGATGTTTATGGTGGAGTTGATCATGACTTTACACACAACTATTAAATTGCTAGATATAACTAATGCAGAGGCATCGATGGACAATAGATGTTATTTGGTTCTTCGACGCTCACTTGTGTCCCATAGGACCCCGAGTACTTGATACCTGTTCCTTGACTATTCGCACTATCCACATTCGGGAGGCCTTATGGACCCCCCTGAGCCAGAGCTTGATTCATTTCTATTTCTTAGGGCCACAAACTAGTTTGGGGTTTTATTATGATCATGTACTTACGCCATGCTTTACTGCTTTATTTAAGATTGTGCGTGGAGCACCTGTACTGTTTAGGATCGTGACACGTTTTTGCTGTATCGACATGCCTAGTCACACTTTCGGGTTCCCAGTCGTTTACAGCCGTCCACACAAACCCTGGGTCCGTTCCGGAGCCGGCCAACTTCGTTGTGGGTAGCTTAGTGGGGTGGTCCCCTGAAATATTTATAAATCCTATGATTGCTTTGTCGTGAAAGCCTCGTTGGGTTTTGAGTTGTTTTTTTTGAGGTTGATCGAGTGTGTGTTGCTATTTGTGCACCCCTGCAGGGTAAAACTTTTTGAAAGCCGTGTCCGCGGTTATGGACGACTTGGAGCACAGTATCTCGATCATAGACAAGCATAACTAAAGTAGTGTTATAAATTTGACTTAATATATCTGACTAGTAATCAGCTTCACTATAACGAAATGGATATTAAAAATGCCAACCACTGGTGGACCTGGGTTGGTTTGTTATATCTGCCTAGTAAGTTTTGCAACTCCAATGGAATGTGATAAAAGTGCCAACAAATGCTGGGTTTTGGGATTCCTCAGGATAATTATATCTGACTAGTAAATGTTCCAACTACAACGAAATGTTAACTAAAACTGCCCACTACTTATGCTATCAGGATGACTCATGCTATCTATATCTGATTAGTAATTGCTGCAACTATAACGGAATGAGTAAAATTGCTAACTGTGTGAGTTCCTTGGTCCGACTTCCTCGTTTGGTCTCGAGGGGGAAATACCAGGATGGGTTTGTTTGGTGTTAGCTTTAGGTTGGATCCGAATAGGTCTTTCTTACCCCTCTCTGATAACCGCCAGTTGTCTCGAGTCTCTATAGGTTGTTTAGTGCCGCTGCACTGCCACTCCAGCCCACCATACCTGTGTAGGCGAGGACCGCCGAATTCTAGCCTCGCCATGTACTGGCCTCAGTACTGACGCTCCTCTTTTTCCTTTGCCCTTTGTCGGCACCCCTTTTGTTTTAGAAGGTTTGAGGTCGTCGTCATTAGCAGGGTTACCCTTCCGGCTTGGCCTGGGCAGGGTTATGGACGCCATTGGTTATTCTTTAGGGCTCTTAGCCCAATTTGCATCTTGTCCGTACTCGGACGCTGTATCGTTTTCAGGGTGATTTGGATCTTTGTATTGTATATCTGTATTCTTGACTCTTGGAGTCGTGTTGTATATATATCTGTTCTATGGGTCCCATCAAGAACTGTTGTGTAATGGTATTACTTCGTTTTCCACCCGCACGAAAGTGCCTGGTGGGCATCCTTGAATCGTTTCTATGCGGGTTTAGCGGAAAGGGATAAAACTTGCATAGGGCCGATTCGAGGGTGTTACATTAAAGCACTTGAGTAGCAAGGTAGATCTATAGATTACAAGCTCATGATCTCAATAAGATCATGCATAGAGAGAGATGAACACATAGCTACCGGTAGAACCCTTAGCCTCGAGGAAGAACTACTCCCTAATCATCATGGGAATCAACAACGGTGGTGGAGATGGTGGTGGATATCGATGGAGATGGCTCTGGGGGCACTTCCCCGTCCCGGCAGGGTGCTAGAACAGAAACTTTCTGTCCCCTGAATCTCCCCTTCGGCGGCGGCACTGCGGAACTTTTCGTGGCTTTCTGATTGACGATCTAGGGTTTTTGCCTCGGGGGAGATATATAGGCGAAAGAGGCAAGGTCGATGGTCGTCCTGGGGGCCCACACCATGCCCTGGCGTGGCCTGGGCTGGCCCGCGCCAAGGGGTGGTGTGGCCACCCTGTGGCCCCCCTTCATGTCTCCTTCTGGCTCCGAGAATCTTCCGGGAAAATATCAACTTTGGCTTTTGTCCGGTCCAATTTCGAGAATATTGATTTTCTGACTTTCCTGGAACCAAAAATAACAGAAAACAGGCAACTGGCACTGTGGCATCTTGTTAATAGGTTAGTCCAAGAAATCATATGAAAAGTACTCCAAAGTGTGGACAAAACATAAGAAAGTAGATAAAACCAAGCATGGAACATCAAAAATTATAGATACATTTGCAATGTATCACGCTATCGCTCCTGGATTGATCAGTCTTACTCAATGGGCTAGATGTCTGCCTTAGATGGGCTGCTAGATTAGACATGTAGCAACATAAGTGGGCCTTACCTTGGTTGTTACCGAGCTTAATGAGTAGATCATGAATATCGTTAACTCAATCGTTTAGCTCGTTAAGTATATCGAGCAAAAACTACAGCTCAGCTTAGATCGTCTAGCCCTAATACTTTGGCATAGGAGGTAGTACAATACTAGCAGTAGTACACTAGATGTTTGTTTTGTAGTTTTGCTACAAACATAGTACAATAAATACCTCCACATTGGAGCCTAGCGTGATTAAGTACCACGGTGTTCTAACAGGATGCATGATAACGGAAGGTGTTCAAGCACCTCTTTACAGAATAGTTATAATTAGAAGCGAACAATCACTACATTAATATACCTACGATATAGTAAATTGTCCAGCAAATGATGGGTGATAACCTGCACATCTGATCACCTTCTCACAGTTATCATGATCAAATACTATCACCTTAAAGGAAGTGGTGGCAAGCTTCTTGAATACCAGAAATTATCCTACCTTCAAGTCATGTGCTTTGACAAAATCTAGCCATTCTTCATCAAGATTACCTTGCTATCTTGCTTCTTCAGCTCAACGTCCCAGCTGCAGGCTTTGCATATCTTTAGCTTGATGGCCTCTAGATACTCATCACCAAACGTTGGCAAAAAGGAGCTGGGTATGCTCCACACGTCTAACCCTCCCGGTATTAACAGCATCTTGCAGAACTCGTCACAGGTGTTCTCCATGTGGGTGTTCCTAGCTAGCCCCTCCATCCAGACTGCACAGGGCTCTCTTGTCTTCTTCAATGATGAGTTTATCGAAGCTCTTCTTGCCCGAACACTACAAAAAAAATCTTGTGGACAAATAATGTCTCTACCAGCTGTCAATAATTGTGAAATAGTACAGTATTAGCTGATAGAGTGCAATACAAGATCAGCTAAGAAAGTAAAGTGGACCAATTTTCTTATCAAAGTACACAAATTAAAGTCTTAACTCTAGCTAGCATGAACGCCGGTTATATTAGTACTACTTCCAAGGTCTAGGCATCATATTAGTGCAGTTCTTTATCGAGCAGTACAGATACCGAACACCCAGGAATAGATGAATGAACGAACAGGATGAGCTCTATCTGCTACTGTAACACCCTCGAATTCGGCCCTATGCAAGTTTTAGCCCTTTGCGCCAAACCCGCATAGAAACGATTCAAGGACGCCCACCAGGCACTTTCGTGCGGGTGGAAAACGAAGTAATAACATTACACAACAGTCCTCGATGGGACCCACAGAACAGATATATATATACAACAACGACTCAAAGAGTCAAAAATACAGATATACAATACAAAGATCCAATTCACCTTGAAATGATAGAGCGTCCGACTACGGACAAGATGCAAATAAGGCTAAGAGCCCTGAAGAATAACCAATGGCGTCCATAACCCTGCCCAGGCCAAGCCGGAAGGGTAACCCTGCTAACGACAACGACCTCAAACCTGCTAAAACAAAAGGGGTGCCGACAAAGGGCAAAGTAAAAAGAGGAGCGTCAGTACTGAGGCCAGTACATGGCGAGGCTAGAATTCGGCGGCTCTCGCCTACATAGGTATGGTGGACTGAAGCGGCAGCGCAGCATGCACTAAACAACCTATAGAAACTCGATTCAACTGTCGGCTATTAGAGAGGGATAAGAAAGACCTATTCGAAACCACCTGATACTAACACCAAACATACCCATCCTGGTATTCCCCCTCGAGACCAAACGAGGAAGTCAAGCCGAGGAAAACTCACACGGTTGGCAGGTTTATTAAATCTTTCCATGGCAGTTATCCAACTTACTAGTCATCTCAGATGTAAGTCAAATTATAACAGTAAACTTTAGTTATTGTTGTCTATGATCGAGAAACTGTGCTCCAAGTCGTCCATAACCGCGGACACGGCTTTTTGAAAAGATTTAACCCTGCAGGGGTGCACCAAAGTATCCACACGCACTTCGACCCTTTTTGCCAGATCAGTTAACATACACCCATCGGTATGTCGGCGGGGCCTAAGTCATGACGTTTCCCAGACCCAAAGCAAGTACATGGGGGCCACCCCACTAAGCTACCCGCAACAAAGTCGGCCGGCTCCGGAACGGACCCAGGGTTTGTGCCAATGGCTGTAAACGACTGGGAACCCGAAAGTGGGACTTGGCTTGTCGATACCGCGAAAACATTCCACATCCTAAACAGTACAGGTGCTCCACGCACAATCTTAAATAAAGCAGTAAAGCATGGCATAAGTACAGGATAGTAATAAAGCCCCAAACTACTTGTGGCCCCCGGTACAATACTTTGAAATCAGGTAGTAAGCCGATGGGGGTGCCCACACACCCCACCTGTGGTTAGCGCGCTCGATCTCGGAACAGGTGACAAGAACTCGGGTCCTAGGTGGACAGAAGTGGCGGTTAAAAACCAAATATTGACTATTACCCACCGGTGCCTCTGCATTATATCTAATTCCAGCATTTTAATTAACAAGTTAAGATGTAATCCATGATCATCTCCACCGTCAAGCATCTCCACCATTAAGCATGTGCCAACCTCCCAACTACGGTGGAACAACAACGACGCGAAGCAGCACTTAAGCAAGCGACTACGACTTGCAAAGGCCGACTATCTATCAAACAACAGGCTATAGGATGTGTCCAAGGCAATATAGAGGCTACAGGGAGCACGGAAACTAAAGCATCGCAATACGGATAGCAATAGATCAACAGGAGGAAGTAAAGACTATAGCTGCAAAATAGGTAGAAGGGGGAGAGATGCTCGCCTGGGAAACATTGCCGGAGATCATATCCGAAGGACTTGTCGATACTCGCTTCAACTCATCGGCCTAATCCACGAAGAAGCAAACACTAGAAGAAACACCGGGTGCAATATTTAATACTACGGCAAAAGATCCGGCATGATTATGATATGATGCAGATGCGGTGCAATTAGGCCATATTAAGCGGAACCGAGGTCCCGACAAATAATTATATGGTTTCAGTTATTTACATACCCCGCAATTTAAATGTCCTCTTAACAAGGCACACCATGGTATCGGTTCGCTACACACATTTAAATGGAGTCCGGAATAATACAAAGTATCCCGCATAAACACTCCATATTTAATTATGAGGTGAATCGGCATAATGCCCCCAGCCCACATGATATGCATGCGAGATGAACAATTATTATGCAACAGGTTTGATATATAGCATTTATAAAATAGGGGCTCGGAAAAGGTTCACACATCGGGGTTCGGAAGATCTTGGGTTCCGGGGGTTCGGGGTTCGACAGGGTTCGACGAGGGCCGGCGAGGTTCATAAACAAGATGGAGAGCTTGGCGTGTCGTGACGGAGAACTTGGGTCCAAAGCGGTCATTTTTGTCGTCGATGGCGAACTTGAATGGAACGGGTACCGGGGTCCTCAAGTCCGAGTAGAAGAACTTGGCGTTCCGGTGGCGATCTTGGCGGTCATCGGGTCCGAGAAGAAGACCTCGGTGTTCGGCAACCTCGGGCATCGGATCCGGGAAGAAGTACTTGTCGCATCTGATGGATCGGTCCTCGGTCTCCGGATCCGTTGCGATGCTCTTGTCGTATCGAGATGAAGACCTTGGTGTGCCATCTTGATCATCGGTCAACCCGTTTGGAAGTAGATCTTGGCATCCGTGATGAAGATCTTGTTGGCCCGTCTTCTTGGGTCTCGGTCATCGGATCCAGGCAGTGGTACTTGATGGTACGTGATGAACTTGTGACATGGGCTCATCTTTGTTTTGCCATGGGCACAACGGCTTCGGGGATTCTGCAAACACACATACTGGTACATCACCCATCACACAACGACAGGATCATCTGGACACCAACTCGTGACAAAGAACCAAACCCTACAGAGAGAACCGAGCAGGCGGGCGGTTTTGGCGGCGCTGCAGGGCTCGGTGGAGCTCCTGGTGGTGGGGCGACATGAGTGGCAGGGCGCGCTGCTGCGGGCCAGAGCAGACGAAGGCGACGAGGGGCGCATGGCGGCGCTCGAGGCGGAGGCTCCACGCCGGGAGGCGAGGTGGCTCGGGGGAGAGATGTGGCGGGCCGCTGGTGGGGAGCCCGTGGCGGCGACGTTGATCCAGGGCGAGAGAGAGGCACGGAGGAGGAGGGGCCTGCTGGCGGCGGCGGTCACGGCCGCGGCCAGAGGAGCATGGAGGACGGCGGCGGCTCGGGAGGAGGTCGGGCTCGCGCACGGCCGGGCCAGAGGCGGTGTGCTTGCCGATGATGGGGCGCGGCTCGTGCGCGGGATGGAGGATGACGGGGACAGAGGCCGCGGCACAGAGAATGCTGGCGACGACGAGCGAGCTCGGCGGCGCTCATGCGCGGAAGGCCGAGAGGGTCAGCCGCAGAGGTCGGCGGGGCTTGGCCCGAGGATGAGGAGAGGCTGGGGGCGAGGCGAGCCGGGCGACGGGGGTGCGGGATCTGGGGAGGAGCGGGGAACGGGCGCGTCGACGGTAGGCCCAGGGTGTCGTGGCGGGGATCCCGAGGCGGGGCCAGGGCAAAGGGGCTGTCGGCAGGGTGGAGCTGGGTTCGATCGGGAGCGGGGCGACGCGTGCGAGGGAGCGCGTGGTGCGCCTGGGAAGGTGGGGCCAGGTGGTGGAGGTGGAGAGCACCGATTGGTGCAGGTGAGGTGGCGGGATGTGATGGTGGGGTGAAGGCAGGGTGCCCAGGTGGCGGCGGGGCTGGGAGGCTGGGTGTGGTGGGACCCAGGGGGCAGGCGGGCCAAGCGGCATGGGGATGTGGGCAGGTGCTACGGGAGGCGCGCCTGTCCATCCCGGGGTGGGGCCCGCGTGGAAAAAGGAGGCAGGTGGAGTGGGTGGCGGGACAGGGCCAGGGGTGAGGTGGCGCGGGGTGGTTGGCTGCAAGATTGGGCCAGGGTGAGGTGGCGACATGGGATTGGAGGGGATGAGGTGGAGGGGTTGGGTAGGAAAAATAGGGTAGGGTTTTTGGTGGGAAAAGTCTTGGGTGTTTTCTGGGGCAGATAGTATTTTTATCTGGAGGTGGCCGGCTAGGCTTTCGGGCCTGGCTGGCTGCCTCCCAAAAATAATTTAAAATATTTTATTATTTAAAACGGAGCTTTTGAAAACCGTTGGCAGATAAAACAAAATATTCCGAAGACCCGGCTTTGGGTTGAAATAATAACGGGGCATTTAGAAAACAAAACAGACTTTTAAAAAATAGTTTTATGCAAACAAATGCAAGAAGACATGACGATGCTCAAATGCAAGGTGGCATGATGACATGAGCATGCGGTCATGATGATGCAATGCACAAAAACAACGCGATTTTCTAGTAGTGGTTTTGCGGGGCGCCACAGCTACCGATGCTAGATATGCATACATATACTCGAAATTTTGGCAAAAATCTGGGTAGGGCAGCAGCCGCCCTAACTTGCCCAAATTAAAGGGACCTCCGCCCCTAAGACAAATCTAAAGCAAAACACACCGAGTGGCCTCCCAAATCATCATCAGTCGTGGATCAATCAATACAAAATTTGAACTTATTATTATAGTTCACCATAGATCTAGCCCCGGAACTAGATTGCATGTGTAAAACTGAACTGTAGTATATAGACAGGTTAAATGTACTAGATGAGAATGATACGTCCAAAACGTATCTACTTTCCCGAACACTTTTGCTATTGTTTTTCCTCTAAACTTGTGTGATTTGAATACAACTAACACGGTCTGACGTTGTTTTTAGCAGAATTACCTTCGTGTCTAGTTTTTGTGTAGAAAATCAACTATCAAGAAAAATCCCGGAAAATATGCCAAAAATCCTATTTCACTAGATGATTCACAGAGCCAGAAGACGAGACGGAGGAGGGCCATGAGGGGCCCACATCACCTGGCCGCGCGAGCCAGGCCAGGCCGTGCCAGGGGGTGGTGTGGCCGCCTCGGTCACCCCCTCGGCCTCCCTCTTCGCCTATAAGTTGCCTCTTGACCTAAAAACCAAGGGGGGTTCGATGTTTTTCCAGAAAGAGTTACGCTAGGGACCAGAAACTCACCAGATTCCGCGATTCGGAACCAGAAACTCCATTCTGGCACCCTGCCGGGACGGGGAATTGGAGGAGATCATCGCCATAATCATCACCATCGCTTCTCCATCGACCATCCATGTTTCCCCCATCTATGAGTGAGTAATCCCCCGCTGTAGGCTATGGGGATGGTAGGGATTGGATGAGATCGTTCATGTAATGGCATCATTGTTAGGGCATGGTGCCTAGTATCTATTATTAGTGCTTTTTGACTTTCTTGCAACTTGTTATGCTTAATGCTTGTCACTAGGGACCGAGTGCCATGATTTCAGATCTGAACATGTTATTGATTCATTATGATAGTATTATTCATGGTCTTACCTGCAAGGTGTATACACATATTGTTGTCTGGAACCAAAGGCCCCGAAGTGACAGCAATCGGGATAACCGGAGGGAATGGCTTCCATGTGAGGATCACATGTGTTCATGGAGTGTTAATGCTTTGCTCTAGTGCTCTATTAAAAGGAGCACATTAATTGCCAGTAGTTCCCCTGAGGCCCCTCTGCAAACGGGTTGACAGGACAAAAGATGTTGTGCAAGTTCTCATTGCGAGCATGTATGACTATATATGGAACACATGCCTATGATTATTTAGTACTTGGATTCTTTATCTTATTTATCTGCAAATGCCCTATGTCTTGATTGCCATATGAATTGTCTTGTCCATGCAACGCCCGTCCATCCATCCCTATGCCTACCACGCTTTAATCCTACTGTTTACTGCAATTGTTACTACTGTCTTTACTTTTACTACTGCTATTACTTTGCTATTGCTACTACAAAACTGTTGCTACTAATAAACTGTTGTGAGCAAGATTGTTTCCAGGTGCAGCTGAATTGACAACTCAGTTGTTAAGGCTTATAAATATTCTTTGGCTCCCCTTGTGTCGAATCAATAAATTGGGTTTCACTTCCCTCAAAAATACTGCTATACACCCCCTATACTTGTGGGTCATCAAGACTATTTTCTGGCGCTGTTGCCGGGGAGCATAGCTCTATTTATCAAGTTCACTTGGAATCACTATTGTTCGCTGCCATCCATCCATCATGGGTAATTCTCGTGATGGCAAGGTCCCTATTTTACCATCCACTACAAGAAGAGATATGGTTCTGAACACCTATGTTGCTCTTGATTCACCATATGTTATGAGTAAGTTCCTTACACCACCACATACATATGCTACACACACTTCTACTACAGCTGAATCTGAAACTTCTGATACTTATGATGCTGCTTCTATTGTGCTTGATAAGAGTGGTTCATTAGGTCCTTTCCTAGATGCTACGGTTGCTAGAACTATAGCTGGAAATACTGAAACTCCTAATGAAGACACTACTACACCTGTCAGTTCACCTGAGTCTAGAGAAAGCTATGATATTGAGGACGGTTATATAGAGATGACCGATGAATTTATTAAAGAATGTCAAAACACCCATGATAGGAGTGCTATTAAGAGTCTCCTTGAGAGGCGTACTATAAAACCCAAATTGTCTCCTAATGCTAAGTTTGCTGCATCTCCCATAAACATTAAAGATAAGGATTATGATTTCTCTCTTGATTTATCTTACATAACTATTGTTTAGAAAGAACCTTTTTGTGGGACTAAGAATGAAAGTGTTGTAGCACATATGACTGAGCTTTCTACCATGAGTGGCCTATTTTGTGATGATATTAAGATGCGCACCTACTTTGTTGCTAAATTTTTCCCTTTTTCGCTGAAAGGAGAAGCTAAAACTTGGTTTAGTAATTTACCTCCTGGATCTATTGATAGCCCTGATTGCTTGATTGGTACCTTCCTTCAGAAATATTTCCCTCCTAGTGCTAGACATGCTTTTTTCCAGGAACTTTTTGATTTTAAACAGGGAGAAAAAGAGATATTGCCTGAATCATGGGCAAGGTTTTGCGCTTTGATTCATGCACAAGCTGGATGTCCATTACCTAAAAATGAGCTTCTTGATATATATTATAATGGACTAACTGAAGAATCAGGGACATACCTGGATAGTTGTGCTGATTGTGTTTTCAGGAAGAGAACTCCCAAAGAAGCTGAGGAATTAATTACTAAAATAAGCAAGAATTATGAAGACTGGACTCCTCCTGAACCGGCTATACCTGAACCAACTATTCCTGTGCCTATACCAACATCAAAGAAGAAGGAAGTTATTGAACTAAATGATGAAGTGATAAAGGAAGCTAAGAAATGTATTAAGGAGAAGGGAATTAAAGCTGCATATGTCAAGAATTTACCTCCTATAGAAGAGTTATGTAGGCCAATCACCCACTCATCCACTATTGAGGTACACTCTCTCCAACATTTTGATGAAGGTGATATTCCTTACTCTAAACCTCCTGATCAATGCTTAGAAGACTTTGATGTTTTTATTGTTAAGCAAGATAATTTTAATAAAAGGGTGCAAAATCATCTAATGGAAAACTCTAGAGCTATTGTTGAGTTGAAGGATATTGTGGAAAGAACCTCTAATGATGTTAAAATGCTTGTTAAACATTTTCAAATGGTTCAAACTCAAATTGACCAGCTTATTAAAGTACAAAAAGACTTGCTAGTTAATGCTGCTAAAGAAAAACATGCTTATGAAATTAGAACTAGAAGTGGTGCTGCCACCCAGGATCCTCTATATCTTGAAGGGCATCCTAAAAGAATTGAGCAAGATTCTCAACAAATTGAAAATAGTGGTACTTCTCCTAAGAAAAGTAAAAAGAAACATAAAACTATTGTAGAATCCTCTGAACCTGCTAAAGATCCTAATAGTATATCTATCTCTGATGCTAAAACTGAAAGTGGTAATGAGGAAAATGATGTTCCTGATAAATAAAAAGTTGAAGAAGAACCTGAAAGGCACACTAAGAATACTAAATACACTAAAGAAGATTTTGTTGCAAAGAAACATGGTAGTGAAAGAGAGCCTTGGGTCCAAAAACCTATGCCTTTCTCTGATAAGAAACACAAGTCAAAGGAAGATGAACACTATAACAAGTTTTGTGAGTGGATGAAACCTTTATTCTTGCAAATTCCTTTGACTAATGCTATTAAATTGCCTCCTTATTCAAAATATATGAAGGATATTTTCTCTAATAAAAGGAAGATCCCTAATGAAGAAATTTCTACTTTGCTTGCTAATTATTCCTTTAGTGGTAAGGTTCCAAAGAAACTTGGAGACCCAGGGATTCCAACTATTCCATTCTCTATTAAAAATAGTTATGTTAGAACTGCTTTGTGTGATTTGGGAGCAGGAGTTAGTGTTATGCCTTTTTCTCTCTACAAGAGACATCAATTGGAAAAACTAATACCAACTGATATATCTTTGCAAATGGCTGATAAATCTACTACTATTCCTGTTGGTATATGCGAGGATGTACCTGTTCAAGTGGCTCATAATTGCTTGATATTAACTGATTTTGTTGTGCTTGAAATGTCTGAAGATGATAATATGTCTATTATTCTTGGGAGACCTTTTCTTAATACTACAGGAGCTGTTATTAATTGTAATCAAGGAAAGGTGACTTTTAATGTTAATGACAAGGAACATACTGTCTATTTCCCCAAGAAGATTGATAGGACTTATGGTTTAAATTCAATTGAACATGTTGAGGGCATCCAAGTTGGAGAAATATATTGTCCCATACCTGATGTCTACGCACTTCTATTCTTGTAGACAGTTGTTGGGCCTCCAAGTGCAGATGTTTGTAGAAAAGGAGCAAGTTTTCCCTTAAGTGGATTACCCAAGGTTTATTGAACTCAGGGAGGAAGTGGTCAAAGGTATCCCCTCTCAAGCAACCCTGCAATCAAGATACAAGAAGTCTCTTGTGTCCCCAACACACCCAATACACTTGTCAGGTGTATAGGTGCACTAGTTCAGCGAAGAGATAGTGAAATACAAGTGGTAATCGGTGATAGAAAGTAGCTTGATGGCGTGGAAAAGACTAAAGTAAAACTGAAATAAAGATAGAAGCAAGCAAACATGTAACAGATCTAATAGCAAACGATGTTTCAATGCTAAGAAACAAGGCCTAGGGATCATACTTTCACTAGTGAACACTCTCATATAAATATATTATCTTCATGATACTACTCTTAGCTACTCTCCGGTTGAACACTCTAATCATTGGTAGGGCTATAACAACACACCTCAAAGTAAGCCTTTCCCATCTAGAAAACCCCACACTGTCACCTTGAGCACTAGATGAGTCCAACAAACACCACAATTTCATAAAGACATCCAACTCCAAATATAACTCATAACAAGTATTTGTAATCTCTAGCCTAAGTGCCACCATGGTGTGCACGTTGTCACTTTCACACACATGGGGAGAGCAAAGATCTATTAAAGCACTTGAGTAGCAAGGTAGATCTATAGATTACAAGCTCATGATCACAATATGATCATGCATAGAGAGAGAGAGAGATGAACACATAGCTACCGGTAGAACCCTTAGCCTCGAGAGAGAACTACTCCCTCCTCATCATGGGAATCAGCAATGGTGATGGAGATGGCGGTGGAGATCGATGGAGATGGCTCCGGGGGCACTTCCCCGTCCCGGCAGGGTGCCGGAACAGAGACTTTCTGTCCCCCAAATCTCCCCTTCGGTGGTGGCGGTGATACGAAACTTTTCGTGGATTTCTGATTGACGATCTAGGGTTTTGGTATCGGGAGGATCTTATAGGCGAAGGAGGCAAAGTCGGTGGTTGTCCAAGGGGCCCACACCATGCCCTGGCGCGGCCTGGGGGGACCCGTGCCTAGGGGTGGTGTGGCCACCCTATGGCCCCTCTCCGACTCTCCTTCTGGCTTCGTGAGTCTTCCGGGAAAATAGTAACTTTGGCTTTTGTCCTGTCCAATTCCGAGAATATTCATTTTCTGACTTCCTGGAACCAAAAATAGCAGAAAACATGCAACTGGCACTGTGGCATCTTGTTAATAGGTTAGTCCAAGAAATCATATGAAAAGTACTCCAAAGTTGGAACAAAACACAAGAAAGTAGATAAAACCCAGCATGGAACATCAAAAGTTATAGATACATTTGCAATGTATCAACATCCCCAAGCTTAACTCCTGCTCGTCCTCGAGTAGGTAAGTGATAAAAAGAAAGAATAATTTTTGAGGTGACATGCACCATCAAAGACTTGATCAAAGTATTTGCAAAACATTCAAAGCTGGGATCATAGTACTTCAATCATAACATGAAAGACAAAGTTCTAGCAATAAGCAAAGAAACTATGATGCAACATGAAAAGGCACAAACAAAAGATTCATGAATAACAATGCTTTGCAAGACGTTTGTTTGTTTCACATAAAGAAAACATAGCATAATAGTATTCATCTTGTCCCTCATAGAGTAGCAAATATAAATGCATAGGACACCTTCAAAGTTCATAAGAGTGACTAGATACAAATAGTTTAAAACAAGTAATATCAAAGTAGCATCAATCAACTAGTCTTGGGACAATGCACATAGAACTAAGAATGGCCACTATGCTCTCAAAGTAGGTGCATAAAGATAGAAGGTGGAGACTCAATATAATGGTGGAAGAAAGGCCTTTTGTAAAAGGAAGTAGGGATTCAAGTCTCATAAAGAGCTTCCAAAAATTATGGTACTTATAGCTTTCAGCTCTCATTGCCCCTATCATAAGCATCTTTAAGGTGATGAAGGTTAAAGTGACACAACTAAGAGGATATGCTTGACAAGTTATAAGCTGAAATCTCATGCCCCTTACTTACGAAGAATGAACCTCATGCTACTCAACTTTAGTCACAAGTAAGCTCTTGTCATTGTAAGTACATATGTATCATAAAGAACTGCCAACGGGGTACCCCTTGCACATGATACAGGAGCTATCCCATAATCAAAATGACAAGGCAAGCAGACAATGAGCATCTCAGCGATCTTTTTATTTGCTATTTGCATAGGTTTTTATTGAGGATGCTTCATAGAGTGCTCATTATGGTGATGCTACAAGTTTCCACCATGATTAGGCATGGCTTAGGCTAGCGGCCTAGGCGTTTCTCTAACACACATACAAACTCCATGATCTTACAAGTTCCACTTTTATTTCACACCATCAGGATCTGTAAGCAAAATAACATGATATCAACGGGGTACAAAGTACAAGTGCAATGTTGAAAGCGTTCCCCATGAAACATGGTTCTGCTAATTTCAACTTATAAAGCGCAAGCATTTATGCAACAAAGAAGGACCCAATGGTTCAAGTTTATTAGATGCAAAAAGTAAAGTGTGCCATCAAGTTCGTGAGAGCTTTAATCACTAGTTTTCTCATAACAAGTTTAATTCCGAAGGTAAACAAAAGCATGAATATACTTGGAATAGCATATGCTAATAGGTAGGTATGGTGGACTCTTTGGAATAACTTGGTTTAGGGAGTTGGATGCATGAGTGAAACTCATACTTGGTTACGGAGGCTAGCAAAAGACTGGGAGCGACAAACTAAGAGAGCAATAATGGCCATAATCATGCAGAGCGACAAAACATCATTGATCAAAGCATAAAGTGATACTACAAGTTGAAAACTAAAGGATCATAAAGGCTATGCTGACTTGAGATAGTCATAACATGGTGTGAGCATGTGCCAAGTCAACCCAAATAAAGCATCAAAGGAGAATACCACAATACTATGCTTTAATATGCTAAAACAACGCATGATTCATCCAAGGCACATTAAGCAATCTCAATTGTTTATAACAAGTCATGCTACAGCAAAGAATACTAAGCATAAAGCCAAAACAATATCAAGCATGGCATGACAAAGCATAGGCCACAGTCAAAAACAAGCTCTCTTTACCACTTAAGCATGAACTTTCCTACTCTTTTCCAAACCAAACCAAACCAAGCTATTTGAAACCAATATATGAAAGAGGGGGTCCAACCAATTTATTCAGCAAACTAATCAAAACCAAGCAAAACGAAAAACCAAAACGAAAACAAAAAAGAAGACGCTCCAAGAACAACAGAACTGTGCATGAAACAATAAAAATGAAGTGTTTGGAAGAAACCTGGAATTTTTATTGATGAAGAGGGGGATGCCTTGGGCATCCCCAAGCTTTGACGCTTGTACTTCTTGGATATTTCTTGGGGTGACACGCGTGGCATCTCCAAGCTTGAGCTTTAGTCCATCCTTCATATCATTACTCATTCCTTCCATACACCTAAAATTTTTCCTTCATACAAAACTTCATGCAATCTTTATTAGCAACATTAGTGCACTCAAGATAAATAAGTCTTAAGGTTCAGTTCTAACACCAAATAAACATCCATTAGAACACTAGCTACTGTAGCACTTCCCTCAAAAAGCTCAATTCCCCAAAAGAACTCAAAAAGGAACCAACAAGAAGCAAATGCAGAAAATGGCAGAAATCTGTCAAAACAGACCAGCAGGTAAAGACGGATTTTTTCGAAGACCTTATGTTGCTCAAATCGAAAAGTGTTGAACTAACTAAAGTTAAATAACAACCTGGGTCAGAAGCACAAAAATTCACGCATCAAAAGGACATACATAGATTTTACACGAATTTTTACGGTGAAGCACAGAAATCTGTTTCGGGACAGCAACTTTCCCAATCATTACTTCTCTCTCATTAGAGGTTACTCTTGGCACAAAAAGCAAATAAAAAGGATAAGGAGCGGTTATTACTAAAGTAATAACTTCCAAGACTTATCTAAAACTTTTGGGTTATCTCCCAAAAAGTACTTTTCTTTACCGCCTTTAAGTTAGGCATGATAGTTTGAGAAGATGCTCACATAGGAAATATGAATTAAGGTAAAAGAGAGCATCAAGAAGTAAATTCAAAGCACATTTAAGTCTAACCCACTTCCTATGCATAGGAATCTTGTAAATAAACAAGCCATGAAAGCACAAAGAAACAAGTATATGAAAGCAAAACAAGTGCGACTTCAAATTTTTCAACATAAAGAGGGGAAACTTAATATTGTTGAGATACATAAAACCATGTTCCCCTCTCTCATAATAACTTTCAGTAGCATCATGAATAAAATTAACAATATAACTATCACATAAACATTCTTATCATGAGCCACATGCATAAAAGAATTAATACTCTCCACATAAACATAGTCATTCTTATTAATTGTAGTGGGAGAAAATTCAATAAAATAGCTATCATTATTATTCTCATCACCATAATCATCAAATATAGGAGGCATATTATAATCATTAATTTTCTCCTCAATAGTAGGTGGACTGAAAATATCATATTTATCATTGTAATCATCATATATTGGAGGTTTTGTATCATCATAAGCAATAGAATAGCTATCTTCCAAAGCTGGGGAACTAAAAAGATCATTTTCATAAAAACTAGCTTCCTCAAGCTTAGACTTTTCCATAGCATTAGCAATAATGGTGTCCAAAGAATTCATGCTAACAACATTGCTATTAGCATGCAAATAAAGTTCCGTAGGTTTTTTAATTTTCTCTTCAAACACTTCATGTCCTAACTCAAGATAAATACTATAAAGCTCTCTAATTTTTTTGTTGTTTTCCATTAAGCCTAACTAGTGAAAACAAGAAACAAAAAGACAAAATTGCAGAATCTAAAGGAAATAACTTCGAGCACTCACACCGGAGGATGTGAGTACCTTTTACCATACCTCCCCGGCAACGGCGCCAGAAAATAGGCGTTTGCCGTGGGAGGTTCTTCTTCTTTAATCCTCCGGTGTGAATACCTTTTACCTTACCTCCCCGGCAACGGCGCCAGAAAATAGCTTGATGTCTACGCACTTCTATTCTTGTAGACAGTTGTTGGGCCTCCAAGTGCAGAGGTTTGTAGAACAGCAGCAAGTTTTCCCTTAAGTGGATTACCCAAGGTTTATCGAACTCAGGGAGGAAGTGGTCAAAGGTATTCCCTCTCAAGCAACCCTGCAATCAAGATACAAGAAGTCTCTTCTGTCCCCAACACACCCAATACACTTGTCAGGTGTATAGGTGCACTAGTTCGGCGAAGAGATAGTGAAATACAAGTGGTAATCGGTGATAGAAAGTAGCTTGATGGCGTGTAAAAGACTAAAGTAAAACTGAAATAAAGATAAAAGGAAGCAAACATGTAACAAATCTAATAGCAAATGGTGTTTCAGTGCTAAGAAACAAGGCCTAGGGATCATACTTTCACTAGTGAACACTCTCATATAAATATATTATCTTCATGATACTACTCTTTGGTTGAACACTCTAATTGTTGGTAGGGCTATAACAGCACACCTCAAAGTAAGCCTTTCCCATCTAGAAAACCCCACACTGTCACCTTGAGCACTAGATGAGTCCAACAAACACCACAATTTCATAAATACATCCAACTCCAAATATAACTCATAACAAGTATTTGTAATCTCTAGCCTAAGTGCCACCATGGTGTGCACGTTGTCACTTTCACACACATGGGGAGAGCAAAGATCTATTAAAGCACTTGAGTAGCAAGGTAGATCTATAGATTACAAGCTCATGATCACAATATGATCATGCATAGAGAGAGAGATTTTAACACATAGCTACCGGTAGAACCCTTAGCCTCGAGAGAGAACTACCCCCTCCTCATCATGGGAATCAGCAATGGTGATGGAGATGGCAGTGGAGATTGATGGAGATGGCTTCGGGGGCACTTCCCCGTCCCGCCAAGGTGCCGGAACAGAGACTTTCTGTCCCCTGAATCTCCCCTTCGCCGGTGGCAGCGCTGCGGAACTTTTCATGGATTTCTGATTGACGATCTAGGGTTTTGGTATCGGGAGGCTCTTATAGGCGAAGGAGGCAAGGTCGGTGGCCGGCCAGGGGGCCCACACCATGCCCTGGCGTGGCCTGGGGGGACCCACGCCTAGGGGTGGTGTGGCCACCCTGTGGCCCTCTCCGACTCTCCTTCTGGCTCCGCGAGTCTTCCGGGAAAATAGTAACTTTGGCTTTTGTCCCGTCCAATTCCGAGAATTTCATTTTCTGACTTCCTGGAACCAAAAACAGCAGAAAACAGGCAACTGGCACTGTGGCATCTTGTTAATAGGTTAGTCCAAGAAATCATATGAAAAGTACTCCAAAGTTGGAACAAAACACAAGAAAGTAGATAAAACCTAGCATGGAACATCAAAAATTATAGATACATTTGCAATGTATCAATACCACGAGAAAAATATGCTATTATGATTGGGACCATTGCTATCAAGGTTGAGGTAACATAATCATTAGTGGAATACAAAGTTTTGTTTCATATAAAATTGTTTTGGTAACAAGACCTGATCAACCTTGTTAACAAAGGGATTTTAATGAACAAAACAATGTTTTCACCATGATTATCTTTGCTTACTTTTATTTTATCCATTTTAGTTTTTGCTTTCATTTAGTTTACTTTTCTGTTGCTAGTTGCTTACATATTAGAGTGTCTTAGAACTTCTGAAGTTTTATCTTTGTTTTGTCATTGCATCATTCCAAAAACATCTTTTTGTCAGAAAATCATTCATCTATACCTGAAAATTGCTCAAAAATAAAGTGTGTCGAAAAATTCCAGAAAATTCATACTAAATTTTTATGTGAAAAAAGTGGCAGAGAAGTGCCTGGAAAGTACCAGGGGGCCACCAAGCAGGCACACCACCAGGTGGCGCGGCCTTCCTAGGGGCGCGCCTGGCCATGGTGTGGGCCACCCCTGGCCCTCCACTCACTCTCTCACTTGCCACTGCCTTCTCTCTCCCGAGAAAACACCAGTTCATTGCTCGAAATCGCATTCTTGCTATTCTTGTCCATGATTTTTCGATCTCCTTGCTCAGCCCATCTTTGCTGCTAAAATTTGGAGCATTTGTTCTCCGGTATGTGACTCCTCCGCTTGTCCAAGTAGATTTGTGTTTAGTGGTTTATATCTTGAGTATTTTGCTGCTGTAGGTGATAGGTTATGAGAGCTTGCAAGCTTGTTCAATTCTTAGAGATATTGTTTTGATGCATGTTTAGGCCTCTTACAAGTCCCTATGAGTAGTTCACTTCATTACGTATTCACTTTGCAATCACTTGTATAATGGATGTTTAAATTTCAGAATATCAAAGATGAACAACCACACATTTGGAAAAATATTTGAGAGGGACACACCTAGGAGGTCAAGGCCTTCAAGATCAACCTCTCAGTTTAGGCCTTCATACAATGAAGATCGTATTGCACCATGCTTTGGCAATGAAGGAGATGAGGGAGATGCTCATCCATCTACCTTCCCTTGTTTTACCTTTTTGCAAGTTGCAGGGATCCTCAATGACTTCTTACTACTGGTTCAGAGGGTTGGTCTGACCACGTACATGGAAGATGAGAGTGAGCAATATGCCGTGCTCACCAAAACTTCGTGGAGAGTTTGCTTTTCACCAACACCACTTATCAGTCAACTGTTTCGTTCAAAATTTATAATCAGCCTATTACCATGTCATTGGAAAGATTTTGCAGCATTATAGGTATAGGCATGACGGGGACAGTGAAGAAGATCCAAGGTCGATCCGCTGACTTGCTGGAGCTCTATCGAAGTGTGACAAATGACGATGACCGCGTAGCTCAGCGCGGGAAGATAAGGAACATCCAACTCCCAGCTCTTAGATATTTTTCTTATTGTCTTGCCACTAGCATTCTTGGTAGGGAGAACACTAGTAATATCTCTAATTATCATTTAGCCTTCCTCGCTGCTGCACTTAATAATGATACCAAGTACAGTCTTGGCTCTCTCATTGCTCGCCGCCTAGCTGCTAGGGGACCTATTTATGGGGGCATTATTGCCTCACGTATGGTTGCTACATTAGAACTTTCTGTGGATCCTAATGACACTGTGTTGGCACCACAAAGGCTTGATCTTGCTGCTATGAAAACGCACCACTTCGTCACCGTTGACTCTGATACGGACAGTTTAGTATATAGGATGTTGTTTACTGACAGAGACGAGAGGGAAATTCCTTTACCACAATCCACTTTGTTCAGTATTTACAGGAGGCCATGGTCGCGTTCTAAGGAGGAGGTGGATGAGCAGCTCTGCTTGCTTGGTTTCCACAGGCAGCACCAGGAGGATGTGCCTTCTTAATACTACTCTGCGCACTACGGTGGGGCGTCCTCGAGCTCGTATCAGGACGAGGGCACCTCCTCGCCGTACTATGGAGGCGCTGCATCTTGGCCAGCTTGGGATTGATACCCACTTAGGCCAAAAGCCTAAGCTTGGGGGGGAGGTACACCGACATCACACTCATCTGCATATCATGTTTAGTCGGTACTTTGTATATCCATGCTTCGTTCTCTTTTTAGTTTTTGTTCTTTCTTTACTTTTGCTTTCTAAAACATGCAAAGACCAAAAATATTTTCTTTGTTTCTTTTTGTTTGCTTCTTTTTTCCTTGGGTTGCTTCTTACGTTTGGCTTTGTCTTAATTATTCAAAAAACCCCAAAAGATTTTGCTTTGCTTGTTCTTCCATTTTGTTATTTCCTTTAAAAATCAAAAACACCAAAAATATTTGTTGTTCTTCTTTGGTTTTTGTGAAGTTTGTTGCAGGGTTCAGCAGTCCTCAGTGGAATTTGGTTTCATGTTATTATTGAAGCCACACAAGTGAAGGGCAATAATGAGGATTAATGACAACTTGAGGTGTGGTAAGAGGCTGGTAACGAACTCTATTTGTTTTCATTTTTGTGCATATACTCATCATTGTGGGCATGCTAGTCTGTTCATGTAGGATGTATGTTATTTATGGATGCTTAGTAGTTCTTGCTTTCTGATGATTATCTCTAGCTTGCTAATTGTTTGTAGCACGCCATATGAATGTTTGCTTGCATTGTTCTATTCATAACTTGGTATGACACTGTGGTATCCTCCTTTGAATGTTTCATTTGAATTGACTTAGAACATGCTCACGCATGCATATGACTGAAACAATAATCAGTTAAGCCTCGATGAATTATTTGGCCTCAGGGGTCTTGAATCACTCTCATGCCATAATTAGTCCTGTTTTGTTGCAAGCATGATTATGACAGTTATTGCTCTCTCGTTTGTCCCTCCCTTACTATTGCTAGCCTTCACTTGCACTGAGTATGAGCTCTACTCATGTTTCCAACTCCCCAAAACCAATATTGCCAGAAGTGTCCACCATACCTACCTATTAGCATCATTCGCTAGTACGTGCATATTCAATATGCCTTGTTTTCTTCCAAATAAAATGTTTGCTTGTTATGAGAAAGTTAGTTAGTAAAGCTCTCACGAACTTGATGGCACACTTTACTTTCTTGCACTTAATAATCTTGAACCATTATGTCCGTCTTTGTTGCATATATGCTTGCGCTTTATGAGTTGAAGTTAGCAGAACCATGTATCATGGGGAACACTTTCAACATTGCACTTATTATTCCGTTAATATCATGATTCTTTTGCTTATGGATCCCGGCGGTGTGAAATGAAAGGGGAACTTGTAAGATCATGGAGTTTGTGTGTGTGTGTTAGAGAAACGCCTGGGCCGCTAGCCTAAGCCATGCCTAATCATGGTGGAAACTTGCAGCATAACCATAATGAGCATTCTATGAAGCATCCTCAATAAAAACCTATGCAAATAGCAAATAAAAAGATCGCTGAGATGCTCATTGTCTGCTTGCCTTGTCATTTTGATTATGGGATAGCTCCTGTATCATGTGCAAGGGGTACCCTGTTGGCGGTTCTCTATGATACATATGTACTTACAATGACAAGAGCTTACTTGTGACTGAAGTTGAGTAGCATGAGGTTTGGTACTCGTAAGTAAGGGGTATGAGATTTCAACTTATAACTTGTCAAGCATATCCTCTTAGTTGTGTCACTTTAACCTTAACCATTTAAAGATGCTTATGATAGGGGCAACGAGAGCTCAAAGCTAATGAGTACCATACTTTCAACATTTGGAAGCCTTTCAAACTGTTCAAAACCTTTTCAATTCCTTGTTGAGTCACCACTTATTCTATGAGCACTTTCTTGAGAGCATAGTTATCATTCTTAGTGTAATGTGCTTGTCTTAAAACTTGATTAATTATGTCATGACTTTGATGCATGTATCTTAGATATCTTTACTTCTAGTGTTCACTTGAACTTCAGAGGTGCCTTGGCATTTATGTTTGCCCTACGATCAAAGGCAAGTGAGATACCACTCTATCATACCTTTTTATGAGCATTGCAATGTTGCTTATGTCTATGTTTCATGCTACTTACTATTTTTGAGTTAGAATCTCTTCATAGCTTGCAATGACTTTTGAGTAACCTTATCTGCATACTCCTTATAATGAATTGACCAAGTAATTGATCATATGCTGAGAATATATACATCTTATGAAGCAAATGTGTTCCTAAAAGTTTCTTTTATCGCACTTAGTTTTCAACTGAATTGCTTGAGGACAAGCAATAAGCTAAGCTTGGGGGGAGTTGATACGTCCAAAACGTATCTACTTTCCCGAACACTTTTGCTATTGTTTTTCCTCTAAACTTGTGTGATTTGAATACAACTAACACGGTCTGATGCTGTTTTTAGCAGAATTACCTTGGTGTCTAGTTTCTGTGCAGAAAATCAACTATCAGGAAAAATCCTGGAAAATATGCCAAAAATCCTATTTCACCAGATGATTCACGGAGCCAGAAGACGAGACGGAGGGCCATGAGGGGCCCACACCACCTGGCCGCGCGAGCCAGGCCAGGTCGTGTCTGGGGGTGGTGTGGCCGCCTCGGTCACCCCCTCGGCCTCCCACTTTGCCTATAAGTTTCCTCTTGACCTAAAAACCAAGGGGGGTTCGACATTTTTCTAGAAAGAGTTCCACTATGCCGCCACCACCAGATTCCACAATTCAGAACCAGAAACTCCGTTCTGGCACCCTGCCGGGATAGGGAATTGGAGGAGATCATCGCCATCATCATCCCATCGCTTCTCCATCGACCATCCATGTTTCCCCATCTATGAGTGAGTAATCCCCTGCTGTGGGCCATGGGGATGGTAGGGATTGGATGAGATCGTTCATGTAATGGTATCAGATTGTTAGGGCATGGTGCTTAGTATCTATTATTAGTGCTTTTTGACTTTGTTGCAACTTGTTATGCTTAATGCTTTTCACTAGGGCGCGAGTGCCATGATTTCAGATCTGAACATGTTATTGATTCATTATGATAGTATTGTTTATGGTCTTACCTGCAAGTTGTATACACATATTGTTGTCCGGAACCAAAGGCCCCGAAGTGACAGCAATCGGGATAACCGGAGGGAATGGCTTCGATGTGAGGATCACATGTGGTCATGGAGTGTTAATGCTTTGCTCCGGTGCTCTATTAAAAGGAGCACCTTAATTGCCAGTAGTTCCCTTGAGGCCCAGCTGCAACCGGGCTGGCAGGACAAAAGATGTTGTGCAAGTTCTCATTGCGAGCACGTATGACTATATATGGAACAAATGCCTATGATTATTTAGTACTTGGATGCTTTATCTTATTTATCTGCAAATGCCCTATGTCTTGATTGCCATATGAATTTTGTTGTCCATGCAACGCCCGTCCATCCATGCCTATGCCTACCGCGCTTTAATCCTACTGTTTACTGCAATTGTTACTACTGTCTTTACTTTTACTACTGCTATTACTTTGCTATTGCTACTACAAAACTATTGCTACTGATAAACTGCTGTGAGCAAGATTGTTTCTAGGTGCAGCTGAATTAACAACTCAGTTGTTAAGGCTTATAAATATTCTTTGGCTCCCCTTGTATCGAATCAATAAATTGGGTTTCACTTCCCTCAAAATTTTTGCGATACACCCCCTATACTTGTGGGTCATCAGAGAAACCTTGCCACCAATACAGTACTACTAATTGTCATGCAAAAGTTAATTGCCTAGAAAATTGGGCACAACAGCTTGAGTGCTTGAATAGGGAAACATCAAACACATACTATGAAAGTATATTATTACGTACATGGTCCCTAGTACAAGCAATAGTGTAAATGATGTTGCAAGTACTGATACTATAATACAGTATGAAAGTACTACGTACATAGTACTGCACATTACATGGTGACAAGTACTAGCTACAGAAATGATGTTGCGAGTGCTCATAATCAGATTTTCAGTATTTTGGTCAAACTTCAGATAGTTATAACGAGGCAGGGTTGGCACGAACCACATTGGCGCCTCAAACATTTGCTCTCTATGTTCCGCTCTGGTGTAGTTAAGTGATGAACCTATGGTAGCTCCCCTATTAACGTGCATGCGGCTCCAATCTGGAACTGGCTGTGGGCGATGTTGGCAGCGCACATGTGTAGCAAACACACAATCTCCTCTGAACATTGGCAAAACTTCGTCAACATTGGAAGCACCAGGTTTGGAGTTTGTAGGGGGATCGAGGATGAATGGATGGTTGATTCCCACAAACACTGACCTCCCTTCAAGATTATCCCTTCTGATCCAGTCCGGTGCTACAGGGTCATCCAAATTAAGGGCCCTCTGGAAAACGTGGCAGCGGAGAGAGGGATAAGTGAGCAGTTCTCTACCTATGTATGATACAGGATTACCATGGCTGCTGGTTCGTGCAACCCTGGTGTGAATCCATAGGATATTCCATCCAAGCTCTGCCAAGTACCAGCTGTGTAATGCAATATCTTCAGCCTCGGCATCGTCACCGGCTTGGACGTTTGCCGGCTCTTTAATTACTAGAGCCTGTATGACACGCGGGCCTGCAAGTATACCTATGTGTGCATTTTAGTTAGCAAAAGTATCACGAACAATGCAGTTGTAAGTAATTTATAAATTTTACTTTTAAATAACGGGACTCACTCCACTTGTTTGGTTCTCAGACAAGAACATCTCCTCGCGGTTCTGTCACCGCGTATATGCGATCAATAGAACCACTGATTAGACACTTGGAAACGGCATCGACATACGTTGCTGGTGCAAGATAGTCGTTTTGAAGGATAACCCAGTCCCTGTCACAAGGAAAATCTATGGTAGCAATGAATTTTTCAAACACTGCCATCGCGCTGTAGTTCCATTGGTTGTCAAATCTGTACGATTTCTTTGCTATTTGTATCTTCAGCAGCTTGATATACGCGTGCTTGTAGAGGTAAGTGAATGACACTGGTTACTCGATGGATAAATATCAACACGCTGCACACACGGTAGCTCGATACGTGCCATACTGTAGACATTTTCGAGGTACCAGCGCCCCGGGTGCTTTGCAATCTCAATCCATTCTCCGTTGGGACCAACCCAGCGACCCTTGTTTTCAAATCCTTCATCATCCCATGTTTCGGGTATGTCATCATCAACTGATACAAATGCTTCTACTGTTGGATTGTCTAGTGGTATCAGCAATGCGTTAATGGCCTGCAATAGATTTTCTTCATATCTAGGGGCATGCAAGGTGTTTGACAAAGGGGGTAGTGCTAGCTAGCTTTGCAGAAAACTACTATCTAAAAGATGCAGAAACGTGTTGAATAAATCAGGAATGCATGCAGACAAACACACCAAGAAATAAGGTCTTGTTTGCATTAAAGAAAAGTGTAAGAATAGTTAAGTTTTCTTTGCTGGCATTGTTCAGAGGAATGGACCATAGGAAAAAACACAGACAATTTTTCTATGATTGATTAACAAGATTAGGGGCCTCTTTTGATCAATGGTTTTTAAAAAACGTAGGAATAGGAAAAACACAGGATTGACATGGTAGGTACAATAAATTCATATTAGGAATTAAAAACGCAGGAACTTTGTAACATGTGTCTTTGGATGGCGAATAGGAAATAAACACAAGAGTTTTGCAGGAATATAGTGTAAGCTCATTGGACTTCTCAAAGGAGAAATAGAATGAGGTTGGAGGTCATGTTTAGATTCTTATGGAATGGAGCACATAGGAACTAAGAAGTGAGTCCATAGGAATTTGATATCTTCCAAAATCCTATGTGTTAGAATCCTCCAAAACTCACATGCAATTCTTCATATCCAACTTGGACCTCATTTTCAAATTCCTACGCGCGCAAAGAACAAGAATGAGGTCCCAAGAGACACGATAACATCATAAATATACTCTTCCATGAGGTTTGACTTTGATTTTACCATGTTTTAAAGTAATCCTATGTTTTTGTATTCATGTAAAACAAAAAGCCAACTTTTTACAGAAATCTTCTATTTTTAAAACACATGAAACTTAAAATATAACGCCAGCCTTGATTGGCCAATACACCTTCCGTTACAGGTATCAACAATCCTGGTCGTTCTTGTTTTTTTAGATTAGTATGTTTGGAGGAGAGGGGGACATTGAAGCAAAAGTCTTGGGCTTCTTTCGATCGCAGGATTGAGACCACAGGAATTTCATAGGTTTGCCGGCAAAAAACAAGCGATTATAAAATGAAGGAAAACTACCTACGTGATTGGCACGATGAGAGTTGATCCTCAAGTAGATGTTCCAATTCCTACGGGATTTAAGCATGGGTGGGGGGTTGCAGTTCAAAAGAATTTGCATACCACGATTCCTTTGATCCAAATTCAATCCATAGGAAAGAATCTAAGGACTCGAGTCCTACAAAAATCATGCAAAACTGATTTTTACCTGCTCGTCACAGTCTAGTGGCCATGTCTGTGGGTCAGAGTGAAGTAGGAAGGGCAAACCAAACGGGAGACCAGGATCTTCCGCAATCCCTCGATGCATGCCAACCATGCCGTGAGCCAGGCGAGCGATGCTCGGAAGATCGGCACGACCGGTGATGTTGCTCACCGGTCCATAGTGGAGGTTGCCAAATCTGATGGCCTGGCTGTAGCACTCAGATATCTTACGCTTCATCACTCCAGATGTCGTTCCGGGGAAGAGTACTGTGGAAGATTAGTCGGGATGGGTTGGCAGTTTCTACCTTTCTGCAAGGGTGGAGAGGGGCTACAATTGTGCACAAGCAGCCAGAGCGGTAGAGGAAGACGATGAGGGGAGCGGGGCGGTTCTCCTCCGGTTGTCGGATCGACTACTTCGACCTGGTATATTAGGGAAAAACTAACTCGGGACATTAACATAGACGCTTATGAAAAAAAGGAATAATAACACAAAATTAGATATAGTATTATTTCTTAAATGCTCCATCCCGCAACGCTGGCCCCTAGTTTGAGGCGCTACTATTTTTCCCGGTAGGTAGCTAGGGACAACAAATCACACCGTGCCGAAGAAAAAAAGTTCGAAATGTCCTCAAATTTGCTTTGCGTGTGGGGATGGTGATGCCGCACTGAAGGAGAGAGCAAACACAGTTTGTTTTGAATGCATATATACTACTCCCTCTGATCCATATAATGTTCTCAGATTTATCTAGATTAGAATGTATATAGTCATGTTTTCGTGCTAGATTTATCTAATGGTTGGAAACTCCGAGTGGCAACATTATTACCATGACATGATTAACCCATTTACTCCCAAATATGGGAACATCACGTATGATGGGAGTACAATTTACATCAAGGACCTAAAAATGGATAAAATTACACAGAGGTCCTTACATTTAGCATGAAGCACCATAAAAATAAGCAAGGTAAATAGTCGGGTCCGGCTCCTTCTCGAGAGAGCAGAGCCATACTCTTCATACTACTTTCTCTTTGTTTGTTTTCGAAAAATATGGCCAAATTTGGTGGCATGAAAATTCCTGGACATGGGATCATCATCAACATAAAGAATGATGTAGATATGGCCATGACCTTGGTTGTTCGGCTTGAAATCCAAGAATGTTCATACTCATCGGCAACTAATAAAATTAAATATGTTTAAATTTTACCACTTGCTTTTAGCTTCGAATTTTACACATAAGGACATAGGGATTACATTTTAAATCAAGGACCTAAAAAGGTAAAATTTTATCGAGGTCCATACATTTAGCATGGAGCACCCTGAAATTAAGTAGGGAAAACAATCATGTTTTTCTCCTTCTCGAGAGAAAAGCTGATCGAGACATACTCTTCATACTACTTCCTCTTTGTTTGTTTTCAAAATATGGCCAAATTTGGTGGCGTGCAAATTCTTGGATATGGGATCATGAATCATCAGCATAAAGTATGATGTAGATATGGCCATGAGGCCCATGACCTTGGTCAAACTTCTTGAAATCCAAGAATGTTCATACTTATCGGCAACTAATAATCTTAAATACGCTTAAATTTTTACAGTTGCTTGTAGGTTTGAATTTTACACATATGGATGGTGGGAGTACATTTTACATCAAGGACCTAAAAAAGGTAAAATTACATCGGGGTCCATACATTTAGCATGAAGCACCCTAAAATTAATCAGGGAAAACAATCATGTTTTGCTCCTTCTCGAGAGAAACGATGATCGATCCATACTATTGATACTACTTCCTCCTCATTTGTTTTCAAAATATGGCCAAATTTGGCCGCATGCAAATTCTTGGATATGGGATCAGGAACCATCAGCATAAAGTATGATGTAGATATGTCCATGACCTTGGTCATTCGTCTTGAAATCCAAGAATGTTCATACTCATCGATAACTGATAATCTTAAATACGTTTAAATTTTATGACTTGCTTTTAGGTTCGAATTTTACACGTACGGACGATGGGAGTACATTTTACACCAAGGACCTAAAAAGGGTAAAATACATCGAGGTCTATACATTTAGCACGAAGCACCCTAAAATTAAGAAGGGAAAATAGTCATGTTTTGCTCCTTCTCGTGAGAGAAGCTGATCGAGCCATACTCTTCATACTACTTCCTCTTTGTTTGTTTTCAAAATATGGCCAAATTTGGGGCCATGCAAATTCTTGGATATGGGATCATGAATCATCGGCATAAATTACAATGTAGATATGGCCATAACCTTGGTCGTTCATCTTGAAATCCAAGAATGTTCATACTTATTGACATATAATTATCTTAAACATGTTTAAATTTTACAACTTGCTTTTAGGATCGAATTTTACACGGACAGTCGGAGTACATTTTACATCAAGGACCTAAACAAGGTAAAATTACATCGAGGTCCATACATTTAGCACAAAGCACCCTAAAATTAAGCAGGAAAAACCGTCATGTTTTGCTCCTTCTAGAGAGAGAAGCTGACCGAGCCATACTCTTTATACTACTTCCTATTCGTTTGTTTTCAAAATATGGCCAAATTTAGTAGCATGAAAATTCTTCGCTATGGGATCATGAATCATCAGCATATAAAGTATGATGTAAATATGTATGACCTTGGTCTTTCGGCTTGAAATTCAAGAATTTTCATTTTCAGTGACAACTAATAAGCTTAATTATGTTTAAAGTTTACCACTTGCTTTTATGTTCAAATTTTACACGGATGGTGGGAGTACATTTTACAGTAAGGACCTAAAAAAGGTAAAATTACATCGTGGTCTATACATTTAATTACCATGGAGCACCCTAAAATTAAGCAGGAAAAACAGTCGGGTTCGACTCCTTCTCGAGATAGCAACTGGTCGAGCCATACTCTTCGTACTCTTCCCTCTTTGTTTGTTTTCAAAATATGGCCAATTTGGCGGCATGAAATTCTTGGATATGGGATCGTGAATCATAGATATAAAGTATAATGTAGATATGGCCATGACCTTGGCCGTTTGGCTTAAAATCCAAGATTTTTCATACTCATTCACAACTAACCTTAAATTCATTTAACTTTTACCACTAACTTGTAGGTTTGAATTTTACACAGATGGTAGGAGTACATTTTACATCAAGGACCTAAAAAGGGGGAAATTACATCGAGGTCCATTCATTTAGCATGAAGTACCATAAAATTAAGCAAATAAAATAGTCTGGTTTGGTTCCTTCTCGAGAGAACAGCTGATCGAGTTGTACTCTTCATAGTACTTCTTCCTCTTTGTTTGTTTTCATCAAGGACCTAAAAGGGGAAAATTACATCGAGATACAAAAATTTAGCACGAAGCACGCCTTAAAATTAAGCAAAGGAAAATAGTCAGGTTCGGCTCCTTCTCGAGAAAGAACCTGACCAAGCCATACTCTTCGTAGTACTACTTCCTCTTCGTTTGTTTTCAAAATACATGGACAAAATTTGCGTCATGCAAATTCTTCGATATGGGATCATGAATCAGCAGCATAAAGTATGATGTACATATGTCCATGACCCTGGTCATTCGGCTTGAAATGCAAGAATGTTCATACTCATTGACAACTAATAAGCTTAAATACGTTTAAATTTTATCACTTGCTTTTGTGTTCGAATTTTACAGGGGTAGTGGGAGTACATTTTACAGCAAGGACCTAAAAAGGGGTAAAATTACATCGAGTTCCATACATTTAGCATGAAGCACCCTAAAATTAAGCAGGGAAAATAGTCATGTTTTTGGGTCCTTCTCGAGAGAGAAGCTCATCGAGTCATACTCTTCATACTACTTTCTCTTCGTTTGTTTTCAAAATATATGGCCAGAGTTGGCGGCATGAAAATTCATGGACATGGGATTATCATCAGCATAAAGTATGATGTAGATATGGCCATGATCTTGGTCGTTCGGCTTGAAATCCAAGAACGTTCATACTCATCGACAACTAATAATCTTAAATACGTTTAAATGTTACCACTTGCTTTTAGGTTTGAATTTTATAAGGACGGTGCGAGTACATTTTACATCAAGGACCTAAAAAAGGTAAAATTACATTGACGTCCATACATTTATGTCTGAAAACTTGTCTTGTGGTATTCAGATCCATATTCTTCGGTGTTTCTTTACGTAAAAGAACAATCTTGTCATCACTCGAAAAATTGAGAATTAAATGTTCTTTCGTGATAGTTGGAAACTAACACCGAGGACATTGTTTACTACATGAATATGCACCCACCTACCTCTAGAAATAAATTTAATTCAATAGCAATCAATTGCCCTTACTTGTGTACATTCTAAGGCTGGTCATAGTGGGGAGTAACTTCAACTAGTGTCATGCACCCAACACTAGTATAAGGTACCACCTTCATAGTGCATAGTAACTAGTAGGTAGTGTCATAGAAGACTATATTAATTATCTTGTAGACTCATTTTCACTTGAAAAGTGTGATGTCATGGTAACTTAGCTAGTTACTACATCCATCTCTTTCCTCATTTAATAGCACGCCATGTCATCACTCGAAAAACTAAGAATTTTATTTCCTGATAGTTAGAAACTCACACTAACGACATTTTTTACTATAAGGAGATGCACCCATCTACCTCTGAAAATACATTTAATTCAAGAGCAATCTATCGCGCTTACTTGTATCTCAAGTTTGACCTAATTTCGGTAAATTATCAAGATGCAAAATCTTAGCAAGAAGTTGAACCTATCGTCAAAACTCTTGGTGTTTTATGATATATAAATTGTGACCCCTCGATGGGTACCTCCAAAAGATTTTTCGTAAAACTTTCAAAGCAACCTACAATTTACTTATAGTTTCAAATTTGACCTAATTTCGATAAATCGACATAAAGTCATTCGGTTAAATAGGCAGAGTTAGCTAGCAAGTTTGAAAACTCATAAATAAAACACGGGAATCGTTGGTACAACATGTTGGTAAACTTGGCTTCTAGCATTCAGATCCAATATTCTTCGGACATTCCTAAACGGAAAAGCACAACCTCGCTCGTCATCCACTCGGAAAATTGAGAATAATTGAATGTTCTTTCCTGATATAGTTGGAAAATCACACCGATGGCACTGTTTGGATTTGGCGGTCTTGATCCAACGGTCAATGTACGAAGTTATCCGTACACTATATAATGGTATGGTATGGTATTGTAAGAGATAAGAAAAGATAAAGATAAGATAAGAAGTACTGCGAATGGCCGATCTTTTGAGTAACCTTCCCTCCCGATGTTTGGGAAGCAAGTGAAAAATTTGAAAACCAGAAAAGTTTGAATTTTTTTTGCCGCCAAGGACCAAAGTGGTTTCCTTCCTATGTAATCCTCGTCCCTACTCCACGCCAACACGGCTGCCGAACACGCCATAGACACAGAGCCACCGTACCAAGGCACACGTGCGCAACACCATGCTGCGGACCAAGGAGAGATCGGCCGGGCCGGTGCGCGAGGGGAAAGGGTAGGAGAGAGGGAGGATGGATGGTGAAAGGCAGAGAAGGAGAGAGAAAACACACAATTTGTTTTGCGTGCATAGGTCTTAAAATTTACTACTAGTAGAGTGGCCGCAGGAGTACGTCATGTCAGGAACCCATCATAACTTTCCTCTGACATCAAACCGCCTTCAACTCCTCTTCGCTGCTGCCCTCTTTTACCCTGCCAATGTTTTATTCTCTCAGCGTGTACAACGCGTGGACAGAGGTGAGCATATGTCTAAGCAAAGAAATGAGTACTAGTACTATACTAGTGTACTAGTACTAATATACTTTCCCCAAAAAAACTACTAATATACTACTCCCTCCGATCCAAATTAATATTCTCAGATTTGTCTAGATTAGGATATATGTAGCACTAAAACATGACTAGATACATCCAAATCTAGACAAATGTGAGAACACTAATTTGGATCGAGGGAGTACTATTTGCTTTTTCCCTAATAAGGGCATCAACAATGCGTACAAAAGCACACCTTAAGGCCTAGTATGTGGCATCCGCTAAGTTTCACCATATACATTGTGGAGAAAATAGAGTTTGTATCTTTAAGCCTAATAAGGTGCACCTCAAGCTTATGGGTTGCCCATAGAGAATAGAAAAATCATTTCCCCTCTCTCCCTGTTTCATGTGATCATTTTCAAAAGGTGTTCAAAAATTTCATGATGCAAAATCTTAGCTAGAAGTCGAACTACTCGTCAAAACTCTCTATGGTTTCTGATATATTAATTAACCGCTCGATGGGTACCTCGAAAAGCTTTTTTCATAAAACTTTCAAAGCAACCTACAATTTATTACTTGTAGTTCAAGTTTGATCTAATTTCATTAAATTCAAGAGCAATATATCGCACTTAGTTGTAGCTCAAGTTTGACCTAATTTCATTAAACTGTCAAGACACAAAATCTTAGAAAGAAGATGAACCTCTCGTAAGAACTCTCTATGGTTTTTGATAGTATATTAATTGACCCCCTGCCCCCCCTCTCCCCTCCGATGGTTACCTCTAAGAGCTTTTTTGTAAAACTTTCAAAGCAACCTAAACAATTTACTTGTAGAAGTTCAAATTTTACCTATTATATTTTTTCTGCTTTACCTATTATAATTTTATATAGTGATGGTATGCCAGATGTCTATTATCTTTGTCTCACGTCTAGGGAACATGCAATTTACTAGTACTTGTAGTTTCAAATTTGACCTAATTTCGATAAATCGACATAAAGTCATTATAATGGGCAGAGTTAGCTGGGAAGTTTGAAACCTCATAAAACATGGAATCGTTGGTACAACATGTTGGTCCAATATATCTGTATGTAAACTTGGCTTGTGGCATTCAGATCCAATATTCTTCAGACTTTTCTTTAGGAAAAAGAACAACCTCGCTCGTATTCTTCACTCGGAAAATGTAGAATTGAATGTTCTTTCTTGATAGTTGGAAACTCACTCTGACAACACTGTTTACTATAAGAATATGCACTGATGATCTATCTATGAAAAAACATTTAATTCAAGAGCAATCTATGGCGTTTACTTGTAGCTAGCTCAAGTTTGACCTAATTTCATTAAATTGTCAAGATGCAAAGTCTTAGCAAGAAGTTGAACCTATCGTCGAAACTCTCGCTAGATTCAAATATATTAATTTTGACTCCTCTATGGGTACCTCCAAAAGCTTTTTCGTAAATCTATCAAAGCAAAACCTACAATTTACTTGTAGTTTCAAATTTGACCTAATTCCGAGATATCGACATAAAGTCATTCAAATGGGTGGGGTTAGCTAGGAAGCTTGAAAACTCATAAAACATGGGAATCACAAGTACAACATGTTGTTGATCCACTATATATGTTTGTCAACTTGGCTTGTGGTATCCACATCCAATATTCTTTGGACTTCTCGTTATAGAAAATTAAAGAACAACCAACCTTGCTTGTCTTCACTCGGAAAATGTAGAATTGAATGTTCTTTCCTGATAGTTGGAAACTCACACTGACGGTATTGTTTACTACAACAATATGCACCGATCTACCTCTAAAAATACATTTAATTCAAGAGCAATCTATTGCGCTTACTTGTAGCTCAAGTTTGACCTAATTTCGTTAAATTTTCAAGATGCAAAATCTTAGCAAGAAGTGGAACCTATCATCAAAACTCTCGGTATTTTATGATATAATAATTGTGACCCCTCGATGGGTACCTCCAAAAGATTTTTCATAAAACTTTAAAAGTAACCTACAATTTACTTGTAGTTTCAAATTTGACCTAATTTTGATAAATCAACATAAAGTCATTCTGTCAAATAGGCACAGTTAGCTAGGAAGTTTGAAAACTCATAAATAAAACATGGGAATCATTGGTACAACATGTTGGTAAACTTGTCTTTTGGCATTTAGATCCAATATTCTTCTGATATTCCTAAACAGAAAAGCACAACCTCGCTCGTCATCCACTCGGAAAACTGAGAATAATTGAAAGTTCTTTCCTGATATAGTTGGAAAATCACACCGACGACACTGTTTACTACAAGAAAATGCACCCATCTACCTCTCTGAAAAGTCATATATTTCAAGAGCAACCTGTCGCGCTTACTTGTAGCTCAAGTTTGACCCAATTTCGTTAAATAGTGTCATGTGGTGCAAAATCTTAGTAAGAAGTCAAACCTGTTGTCAAAACTCTCGGTTGTTTCTCATATATTGATTGTGACCTACCTCCCGATCGGTACAGTACCTCCAAAAGCTTTTTCGTAAAACTTTCAGAGCAACCTACAATTTAGTTATAGTTCAAGTTTGACAAAATTTCGATAAATCGGCATGTAATCATTCAAGTGGGCAGAGTAATTAGCTAGAGAGTTTGAAAATGCAAAAAACATATGGGAATCATAAGTAAAACACGTTGGTCCACTTAATATGTCTAGAAGCTTGGCTTATGGCATTGAGATCCATATTGTTCGAGCTTCCTGTATGGAAAAGAACCATCTCGTCATCACTCGGAAAACTGAGAATTTTATTTCCTGATAGTTGGAAACTGACACTGACGACATTGTTTACTACAAGGAGATGCACCCATCTACCTCCGAAAATACATTTAATTCAAGAGCAATCTATCGCGCTTACTTGTATCTCAAGTTTGACCTAATTTCGTTAAATTGTCAAGATGCAAAATCTTAGCAAGAAGTTGAACCTATCGTCAAAACTCTTGGTGTTTTATGATATAATAATTGTGACCCCTCGATGGGTACCTCCAAAAGATTTTTCTTAAAACTTTCCAAGTAACCTACAATTTACTTGTAGTTTTAAATTTGACCTAATTTCGATGAATCGACATAAAGTCATTCGGTCAAATAGGCAGAGTTAGCTAGGAAGTTTGAAAACTCATAAATAAAACATGGGAATCATTGGTACAACATGTTGGTAAACTTGGATTCTGGCATTCAGATCCAACATTCTTCGGATATTCCTAAACAGAAAAGCACAACCTCGCTCGTCATCCACTCAGAAAATTCAGAATAATTGAATGTTCTTTCCTGATATAGTTGGAAAATCACACCGACGACACTGTTTAGATTTGCCGATCTTGATCGAACGGTCAATGTTCTAAGTTATCCGTACACTATATAGTGGTATGGTATGGTATTGTAAGAGATAAGAAAATATAAAGATAAGATAAGAAGTACTGCGAATGGCCGATCTTTTGAGTAACCTTCCCTCCCGATGTTTGGGAAGCAAGTGAAAATTTCAAAAATCAGAAAAGTTTGAATTTTTTTGCCGCCAAGGACCAAAGTAGTTTCCTTCCTATGTACTCATCGTCCCTACTCCACGCCAACGCGGCTGCCGAACACGCCAGAGACACAGAGCCACCGTACCAAGGCACACGTGCGTAGCACCACCCTGTGGACTAGGGAGAGATCAGCCGGGCCGGTGCGCGAGGGGAAAGGGTAGGAGAGAGGGAGGATGGATGGTGAGAGGCAGCAATGGAGAGAGAAAACACACCATTTGTTTTGTGTGCATAGGTCCTGAAATTTACTACTAGTAGAGTGGCCATAGGAGTACGTCATGTCAGGAACCCATCATAACTTTCCTCTAACATCGAACTGCCCTTAACTCCTCTTCCCTGCTGCCCTCTTTTACCCTGCCTACGTTTTATTCTCTCAGCATGTAGAACGCGTGGACAGAGGTGAGCATATGTCTAAGAAAAGAAAGGAGTACTGGTACTATACTAGTGTACTAGTACTAATATACTTTCCTCAAAAAAAGTACTAATATACTACTCCCTCCGATCCAAATTAATGTACTCAGATTTGTTTAGATTCGGATGTATCTAGCACTAAAACATGATTAGATACATCCGAATCTAGACAAATGTGAGAATAGTAATTTGGATTGAGGGAGTACTATTTGCGTTTTCCCTAACAAGGGCATCAACAATGTGTACAAAATCACACCTTAAGGCCTAGTATGTGGCATCCGCTAAGGTTCACCATATATATTATGGAGAAAATAGAGTTTGTATCTTTAAGCCTAATAAGGTTCACCTCAAGATTGTGGGTTGCCCATAAAGAATTGAAAAATCATTTCCCCTCTCTCCCTATTTCATGTGATCGTTTTCAAAAGGTGTTTAAAATTTTCATGATGCAAAATCTTAGCTAGATGTCGAACCACTCATCAAAACTCTCTGTGGTGTCTGATATATTAATTAACCACTCGATGGGTATTTCCAAAAGCTTATTTCATAAAACTTTCAAAGCAACCTACAATTTATTACTTCTAGTTCAAGTTTGACCTAATTTCATTAACATAATGTATTATCAAAACCAAAGAATAATTAATAATGTTTGTATTATACTTTTATAACCTGTTTTTTCCGGATACACGTAAAATGATGCCACACAAAAATATTATACTTCTTATTCTTTTTTTGAAATGTTATGAAAACCGTGTCAACTTTTCTAGGGTGCGGATGCATAGCAAGATCATGAATTTTTCAGAACTTTCGGTGGTTTTTCGATGTATCGAATTCCTGCTTAGCTTCAAAATATTTTTAGAAAATTTTAAGAGCAACCTATCGCACTTACGTTTAGTTAAAATTTGAGAAGGTCAGTGGGAGTATAGTTTATATCGAAGGCCTCAAAAAATATAAAATTGCATAGAGGTCCATACATTTAGCACAAAGGGCGCTAAAATGAAGCAATCAAAAACAGTCGGGCGCGGGTCCTTCTCAAGCGAGCGGCCGAGCCATACCCTTCGTACTACTACTACTGTACTTTCGATCCAACATGTTGTGGGTGTGCTTGGTGGCTTCCTCTTTGCAGGGTGTGAAATGGAACGACAATGGAGTACTACGGAGTAGTGGTAAAGCTGGTCAGATCGTAATGAAGTGCATAGAATGCGATGGGACATATGAAGACACCAGACAGTATAAACAATCCCTTGTGCACCACTATCTTTTGAATATTTTAAATAACCTTCCCTCCGGATGTTTGGGAAGGAAGTGAAAATTTAGAAACTGCGAAAGTTTGAACTCCGACTCTAATAATAGTATGAGTACTGTCCCTTTTGTCGCCAAGCCCCAAAATGGTTTCTTCTACGCAGCACGCCTGATACTGAAACAGAGCCAATGACAAGGCAGGTCGACACACGTGCGCATCGCCACGTTTTGGACAAGGAAGAGATCACCTAGCTGGGGTGTGGGGATGGTGACGAGGCACTGAAGGAGAGAGAAAACACAATTTATTTTGTGTGCATATAGTAGTATATAGTAAAGGTCCTGAAATTTACTAGTACTAGTTCCGTACTACTAGTACTACTAGGTGACTATGCCCTGTACCTCGTGTCAGGAAGCCATCACAGCTTTGCTTTCATATCGCACCGCCTTCAACTCATCCTCTTCGCTGCTCTCTCGAGCTGCTTCCTCTGTGCCCAAAGTTTGTCTTCTGTCTCTTTGTTTCTTTTCTATAGAAATACATATTCTTCCTCCCTCTGACCCAAATTAATTGACTCGGATTTGTCTAGATTCGGATGTATTTAGACATAAGTTGAGTCAATTAATTTGGGTCAGAGGGAGTACTTGCTTTAGAGAAAATACACTCCTCTCACTTGGAAAATTGATTTTTTTTCCTTTCCTCATGGTTGGAAACTCCGAGTGGAAACATTGTTACCATGCCATGATTCACACCCATTTTACGCCCAAATATGGGACCACCACGGACGGTGGAAGTACAATTTACATCAAGGACCTAAAAATGAAAATAATTATATAAAGGTCCTGACATTTAGCACAAAGCCCCCTAAAATTAAGCAATGGAAATAGTCGGGTGCGGCTCCTTCTCGAGAGAGCAGCTGATCGAGCCATACTCTTCATACTACTTTCTCTTCATTTGTTTTCAAAATATATGGTCAAATTTGGCGGCATGCAAATTTTTCGATATGGGATCATGAATCATTAGCACAAAGTATGATGTAGATATGTCCATGACCATGGCCGTTCGGCTTGAAATGCAAGAATCTTCATATTCATTGGCAACTAATAAGCTTAAAATACGTTTAAATTTTACCACTTGCTTTTAGGTACGAATTTTAGACGTATGTACGGTGGAGGTACATTTTACATCAAGGACCTAAAAAAGGTAAAATTACATTGAGGTCCATACATTTAGCACGAAGCACCCTAAAATTAAACAGGGAAAAGTCATGTTTTGCTCCTTCTCGAGAGAAAAGCTAATCGAGCCATACTCTTCATACTACTCCCTCTTTGTTCGTTTTCCAAATATGGCCCAATTTGGCATCATGCAAATTCTTGGATATCGGATCATGAATCATCGATATAAAGTATGATGTAGATATGGCCATGACCTTGGTCATTCGGCTTGAAATCCAAGATTGTTCATACTCATTCACAACTAAGCTGAAATCCGTTTGAATTTTAGCTATTTTTTTAAATAATACATTTTTTAATAATTTTCACAAATAATACACAAATTGAAAGATTTACAATTCTAGCATGGTGTAGGCACTTGAAAAGCCCACCAGTCCTTATCGGCTTTTGAATAGCCGACTAGGCCCTGTTTGTTTTTGAAAAGTGACTAGTCCTTGTCTGCTTTTGAAAAGCTGAGTAGTCCCCCTATTCTTCACATTGCCCTATAACCTATCGGCTTTTCAAAAGCAGACAAGGACTAATCAGCTTTTCAAAAGCAGACAAGGAATAGTCGGCTATTCAAAAGTCGATAAGGACTAGTCGGCTATTCAACTACCGACACCACGCTAGAATTGCAAATCTTCCAATTCATGTATTATTCTTGGAAATTATTAAAAAATATTATTTAAAAAAATTAGCTAAATTTTACCACTTGCTTTTATCTTCGAATTTTACACGGACGGTGGGAGTACATTTTACAACAAGGACCTAAAAAGGGGTAAAATTACCCCGAGGTCTATACTTTTAGCACGAAGCACCCTAAAATTAAGCAGGGAAAATAGTCATGTTTGGCTCCTTCTTGAGAGAGAAGTTGATCGAGCCATACTCTTCAAACTACTTCCTCTTCATTTGTTTGGCCAAATTTGGCGGCATGGAAATTCTTGGATATGTGATCATCATCAGCATAAAGTATGATGTAGATATGGCCATGACCTTGGTCATTCGTCTTGAAATCCAAGAATGTTCATACTCATCGACAACTAATAATCTTAAATCTGTTTAAAAAAGGTAAAATTACATCGAGGTCCATACTTTTAGCACGAAGCACCCTAAAATTAAGTAGGAAAAATAGTCGGGTTCGGCTCCTTCTCTAGAGAGAGCAGCTGGTCGAGCCATACTCTTTCTACTACTTCCTCTTCATTTGTTTTCAAAATATGGCCCAATTTGGCAGCATGCAAATTCTTGGATATGGGATCATGAATCATCGATATAAAGTATGATGTAGATGGATATGGCCATGACCTTGGTCGTTCGGCTTCGAATCCATGATTGTTCATACCCATTCACACAACTAAGCCTAAATACGTTTAAATTTTACCACTTGCTTTTATCTTCGAATTTTACATGGACGGTGAGAGTACATTTTACAGCAAGGACCTAAAAAGGGGTAAAATTACATCGAGGTCCATACTTTTAGCACAAAGCACTCTAAAACTAAGCAGGGAAAACAATCATGTTTGGCTCCTTCTCGAGAGAGAAGCTAATCGAGCCATACTCTTCACACTACTTCGTCTTGGTTTGTTTTCAAAATATGGCCAAATTTGGCGGCATGAAAATTCTAGGATATGTGATCATCATCAGCATAATGTATGATGTAGATATGGCCATGACCTTGGTCGTTCGTCTTGAAATCCAAGAATGTTCATACCAATCGACAACAAATAATCTTAAATACGTTTTAAAAAGGTAATATTACAACGAGGTCCATACATTTAGCATGAAGCACCCTACAATTAAGCAGGAAAACAGTCATGTTTTGCTCCTTCTCATGAGAGAAGATGATCAAGCCATGATCTTCATACTACTTCCTCTTTGTTTGTTTTCAAAATATGGCCAAATTTGGTGGCATGCAAATTCTTGGATATGGGATCACGAATCATCAACATAAAGTATGATGTAGATATGGCCATGACCTTGGTCGTTCATGTTGAAACCCAAGAATGTTCATACTCATCGATGAGTAATAATCTTAAATATGTTTAAAATTTTACCACTTGCTTTTAGGTTCGAATTTTACACGGATGGTGGGAGTATAATTTACATCAAGGACCTTAAAAGGGGGGAAATTACATCGAGATCCTTACATTTAACATGAACTACCCCAAAATTAAGAAAAGAAATAAAACAGTCGGGTTCGGCTCATTCTCGAGAGAGCACCTGATCGAGCCATACTCATCATACCGCTACTTCCTATTCATTTGTTTTCAAAATTATATGGCCAAATTTGGTTGCATTCAAATTCTTGGATATGGGATCATCATCAGCATAAAGTGTGGTGTTGATATGGCCATGACCTTGGTCGTTCGGTTTGAAACTCCAAGAATGTTCATACTCATTAACAACTAATAATCTTAAGTACCTTTAAATTTTACCACTTGCTTCTAGGTTCGAATTTTACACGGGCGGTGGAAGTACATTTTAGATCAAGGACCTAAAAAAGGTAAAATTACATCAATGTCCATACATTTAGCATGAAGCACCCTAAAATTAAGCAAGGAAAATAGTTGGTTGGGAATCTTGAGAACTCATAAAACTTGGTAATCAATCATAAGTGTACCAAGGTCCACACTTTGTCTGAAAACTAGGGTTGTTGTTGTGGTACTCTGAGCCATTTTTCTTCGTACTTGCTTATAGAAAAAATCTTGTCACTTTGAGTTTCATTGTTCCTATAAGTTGGAACCTGTGGTTGCCACCATTTTTCACCTTGCCAAGATGCACACATCTACCAAATATGGGAACATTACAATACAATACGATGTGCATATGGTTGTTACCTTTGTCGTTCGGCTTGAAACCCAAGAGTTTTCATACACCATGGGCCATATATATTGTGTAACTATTTTTTTGTAATTTATGATGACTCACGGTTATTAATTATTTTTCAGTGCAAATAGTAGTACACACAATAGGACGCCATGAAGAAGGCTTCATTTTTAGGTTTTCATTAGTTTTGTTCATAGCTAGTGAGGATCAAATTGTCAACATGCATATTCGTAGCAAGAATTTTAATCCTACAGAACTCTCGTTGGTTTTTGAAGTATTGACCGCCTCGGTACCATAAAGACTCAAAGGATGTTTGTAACTTTTTAAGAGCATTCTATCATGTTTACTTGTAGTTCAAATTTGAAAATGATTTTTTATTCCTAAATTTTGGAAACACCTAGTACTGGTAGCATTATTGTTCACCATGCCAAGATGCACTCATCTACCAAATATGGGAACATTACCATAAAGTATGTTGTACATATATATAAGGCCATTTAGCTTGTCTTTTGGCCTGAAGCCTAAGGATATGTTTATACATGGCAGGCCATATTTTCAATTACATTGTTTTTTATATGCAAACTCTCTTGATAATAATCATTTTTCACAGCAAGTGGGACAAGTCAGAGGTCACCGTGCAATGTTTTTTATTGTTTTCAAATAAAAGACAAATTTTGTACATGCAAATGCTTAGCAAGAAGTTGAATCAAACAAATTCATTGGTTTCCGATATATTGACAGTCTGGGTGTAGGTACCTTCAAAAGATACTTGTATAACTTTAAGAGCAATCTACTACTTACTCATAGTTCAAATTTTATCTAACATTGATAAATCAACTTAAATTAGTTTAATAATGTGAAGTTCACTAGGAAACCTTGAGAACTCAAAAAAGTTCGTAATCGTAAGTGAAACATGTATAAACTTTGTCTAGAAACTAGGCTTATGGCATTCCGAGGCATATTCACCATGCTTGCTCTCAGGAAAATAAATCCTGGCAAAATAATAATCTTCTTAAAGTTTATGATCAATCAGAGTGTTTTTTTTGTGTGAGGTGTAATAAATATACATATATCGTTAGTCCTACACTTTAAAAGAAACTCTTCGATGGACATTTGGATATGTGAATGAAACGTCAAATCTTATGTACAAACAAGTTATATTCAAAAACAAGTTTATTACGACCAAATAAAGCCTTCACAAATTCAACGTGCGACGGACTGTTATGTTGGTACCTTTATATAAACATTGACGTTTCATATGAAATAAGTCTCTTACATACTAGCTACATGCATCCAAAACGTATTGCGGGTGATAAATATCGTTAGTATCCAGTTTTTAGCATCATTCAAATCTTTGTGTGTGAATGGGAGCAATGGCATTCGGGAACCACTTGTGAATCTTGCTACCAATGAGGTTAAATCGGTCATTACAGGACTAGCTGGCCAAATTTGTGCATATTACGTTAAAAAAACTATTAAAATATGCAAAAATGACGTCCACCAAGTGCTTTGTGCAAAAGTGCGATGAAAAGATGGTGGATCGTGCAATTTCCTCTATCTAAAAAAATGTTTTATACTACTTCCTCCGTCCCAAAATATAAGGCATCTAAGGATTGGTCAAAAGTCAAACCTTACTAACTTTGACCAAATATTTAGAAAAAAATATCTACATCTACAATATTGAATGGACATATTAAGAAAATATACTTTATGGTGAATCTATTGATATTAATTTAGTATTATAAATTATATATTTTTTGTGTATAACCATGGTCAAACTTAAAAAATGTTAACTTTTGACTAATCCTCAGGCGCCTTATATTTTGGGACGGAGGGTAATACAAAGTATTGTACTGTACTTACTACTAGCAAAACAGGTACCAGATGGAAGTTTGAAACCTAAAGGGTACCCACTATTTTAGTCGGTTCAAAGAAATGAACTAGTTTGTCAAAAAGTGATGATATGTGAAATGTTGTTTTTTTGTAGTACGGTACTACTAAAGCGGATAAAGGGTTACCCACTCCCATTCTCTAATAACTCCTCCCCCACCATTCCCTCTCTCGCTATCACATTCCCGCACTTACCTCACGACTCTCAGTTGTTAACCCAGCCATTGCCTCGATGAAACTAATGCCAAAACCTTTGTATGTGGTTGAGCTTTGGTCCTCATCAAGCCCTGCTTCGAAGCTACAGGTGGCTTGTTCGATTCGGACGGCCTCAGCGCCTTCTCTGAAGCGTCCTTCGCCTTTCGCGTGTGTGCGGGTCGTGCCCAAGGTGAGGCGTCCGTCGCCCTTAGGGTTTCCGCCAATCGCGCCGAAACCCTCGTTGCCCGCCGAGCGGTCGTCCAAGCCTCCAGCGCCGCGTGCATTGGGAACGAATGCTCGTGCAGTGGCGGACGCGTCTTTTTTGCAGGTTGGACTCTCATTCCCAATGTGCCAAATTTCAGAGTGTACACGGTGAAATCCCTATCAGTGGCCCCCCTTCATCAGTGATTGTCTGTGCTTCTTCGGTGTATGTGGCTGGTTCGTCATCAGTGGCGCCTTGTTCATCTGCTGAACCCATCGACCCATGTGCAAGTTCGCGCCCCCCAACTGCAACGAGGTTAGATCTGGAGGATTGGGGCTTTAACCCAAATCCGACATGCATCTAGTCAGAATTTTGCAGCGTGTACTGCAGGTCCTTTGTTGAACTGTTTAGTTGTATGTCATATTCTTGATAATTGTCTTTTGTGCTGTTCTTTATACTCCCTCCGTCCAGAAATAACTAACTTGACTTTACCTAGATTTGAATGTATCTATATTTGTCTTTTGTGCTGTTCTGCTTGGTTATGGAATATTCTTGATGACGATGATGCAAGGTTCTGTTTTGGTACTTAGATGATGCATTATGCTGTTTAGGAATTTTCCATGACGCATTGTGCTGTTTTGGTATTTTTTTTGTATGATGCATTATGTCCTATCTCCTCACTGTGTTGTTTCGTCCATTTTGATCTGCGTTCTGGTGTTTAGGATTAAATGATATGACTTTTATCTGTTCAGATTATTTCAATGACCCATCAGTTTAGGTAATTTTGATTGTGCAGACACTGTTTATTAAATTTAATTACATAATACCTTTTGCTATTTTGCTATTTTTGATGATGCACTACATATATGCTGTTTTGTCTATCTAGATAATGCATTGTGTTGTTTTAGCCATTCAGATTATACGTTGTGTTTTTTTTGCGGGGGATATGCATTGTGCTGTTTAATCAATCTAATTAAATGTTATGCCTTCTAGTAGCTGTTCAGATAATTTTGAGGACCCATCGGGTTAGGTCATTCTGATGATGCATTATGCTGTGTAGGCAATTTAATTTACCTGATACCTTGTGCTGTTTAGGTAATTTTGATGGTGCAATGATTCATTGTGATCTTTAGTCAATTTATACAATGCATTGCGGTGTTTTGGTAATTCCAAAGGACTGACGCAATGGTAATTTTCATGTAGGATGACCCAGTTGTAATGTTGAACTTAGACTACATTCTTGCCGGACTGCTCCAGCTCCAGGTGGCTATGAAGATACTCTCCCCATCATACCAAAGGAGTTGAAGCTACCGGGAAGGAGAGTGGAGGCCTTGGCAAGGGCAAGTGCTACCAGGTCGGTCTCTAGTTCTGCCAAACCGAGAAGACACCCTAGGTCGGTTGGACACCATGCCACGACGCATCGTCCTAGGCGCTTCTACATCCAGTTAGTCCAGCATGACTTGTATATGCTTATCATCCCGACTTACTTCAAGCCTTACTTGAAGGGACGCCCCTACCCACAACTAGTGGTGGTCCAAGCATGCGAGGAATGCGAGTGGGTTGTCCATGCCAACCGCAACAAAGACCACATCGTCCTGGACAAAGAGTGGGCTACCTTTGCGGCTTTCCATGGGTTGAAGGAGGGTGACTACCTTATGTTCAAGGTCACCGTAGACGGGTTCAAGATGAAAATCTACGACCGCATCACCTCTTGCCGGAAGGTGTTCATCTGTCGTGAGCATGCACATCTTGTTTAAGTGCCAATTTGGATCGAAAGATTTTCAAAGGAATTTTGGAGGAATTTGACCCATAGTATTTTTTTCATAAGGAAGCCCTTTGGATAAAAGGAATCATACCTCCAAAATTCATATAGATTGCATTTCTACACCCCAATTCCATAGAAATTTCAACATCCACTTTTTTACACTCATTCGTGTAGGATTGAGGCATTTTTCCTCTGTGTTTACTGTGTTTCATTGAAATGACTTAAGCCAGCAGATTTCCTCTGTTTTGTACCTCCGACCCTGTTATCCTGTGTTTTGAAATTCTGTGATCCAAAGAAAGCTATTTCCTCTGTTTTGCAATCCATTGTTTTGTACCTGTGACCAAGTCAAATTCCTGTGTTTTTAAATCCTGTTATCCAAAGAATCCCAAAGTTATCTTTAAGTTTATCGTTCGATCTTTTGGCGACCGTTTGTGATGCTTATGCGTCAAGCTCTAAGTATATTCAATGTGACTACTACTACTACTACTAATCCCTCCTATTCATTGCTAGATACGTCCAATTCAGCGACGAGTAAATATGGATGGGAGGGAGTACTACTACTACTACTACTACTACTACTACTACTACTACTACGACTACTACTACGAGCAAGCACAGCGTGAGCCATTCCTAACGTGGCTAAGAAATGTACGTACTAGACTTATTTTTCCGAATATACTAGAAATTTACTAGACTGGCCGGCAAAAACCAATCCTAAAGATGGGACCCACTTAGTACAATATAAGCCACTTGATTGCACCACTATGTATCTAGCCAAATTTCTCTATAAACTTTGGGTGGGTCATGGGCATGTGCAGCGTATGAGAAAATGGGCGTCTAAGAACCTTTAGGCATAGGTCTAAACACTGGAGCACAGGTGGTTAAGGAGATTTTTACTAGACTCGGGTCTAGTACTAGACACAGGTAGCTAAGAACAAGAAAATTTTGGCAAGAAGAAAATAATAGGGAAAGAGCCTTCTTAAATAGGTTTTTTATTTTAATAGTGGGGCCTACCAGTGTGTCTAAACGCTGGAGCATATTTTCCTCTGTTGGACTCGTGTCTAAGATTTTTGCTAAACTCAACCGACGCTGTACACGCTCAAGCGCATCGTATGAGAATTGCGGTGGCTAAGAGAATCTTTTTGTTTCTTAGCTCTAGTCTAAACGGTGGAGTACCTGTGTCTAACCAAAAAAAATTTAGGCACGTGTCTAGTACTAGTCCTAGCGTCTATGGAAACAAAAGGCAGAAAAGGCCCACTGTCAGCCTCATATTATCCTGACGCTAATGGCAGAAAAGTGGGCAGAAAAGGTACTACCTTTTTCTGGGCTTGTGGGTCCTACCGAGGTGGCTAACCAGTGTAGCCATTTTTGCTCTGCTAGCTCCGTTGTTGAGTTGGCAAGCTTTATTGCTAGACACTGTCTAAACGGTAAGCGTGTGCAGCGTATAGGAAATGGGGGACTGAGCTTCAGTGACTTTGTGAAGCTAAGTCACTGAGACGAAGTTACCAATCTCAGCCCTTCCTTTCTGATCCAATGAACCATATTGATCTAGATTCACACTCAAAAATTCCAAACATTTTCGAAAAAATTGAAAAAACTCCAGTGAATCATAATTGTTAAGTTCTATAATCTGAGAAAGTTTCAGTCCATTCGGATTAGTGGTGTGCGATTAAATAGCCTTTTATGTTTGAAAAGTAAAAAGCTATTTAATCACAAACCAACAATGCAAATGGATTGCAACTTTCTCAGATTATAGAACAAAAAATTTATGATTCACTGGAATTTTTTCAATTTTTTCTAAAATGTTTGAACTTTTATGTGTAAATATGGGTCAATCTGGTGCATTGGATCAGAATTAAAGGGCTGAGATTGGTGACTAGCCTCGGTGACTTAGCTTCACAAAGTCACTGAAGCTCAGTCCAGAAATAGGGTGACTAAGAAAACTTTTCATCTCTTACACCTATGTCTAAACGGTGGAGAAGATGGGTCTAAGGAAAATATTCTTGTACTTGTGTCTAGTACAAGACCTAGAGGCTAGTTGATTAAAATATTTGGCATAATACTTTGAGGTATTTTCATTGGCCAGAGCACTAGTAGTTGGAGAGAAAAAGTGAAAAAAGCTGCTACATGGGACCCACGCAAGAGACCTAAACGGTGGAGCAGTTTTGGTTTTGCTAGACTCACGTCTAAGTTATTTTCTTAGCTCATGCCCAAGCCTTAACACACTACACAATATTTGCAGCTAGTAAGCTCGATCGCTGATGGACCAACGAGATTTCTCGTATGCCGAAGATGAGACTCAATACTTTTTTTTGAACAAGTGAGACCCAGTACTTGACGTTTTGCGTCCACTATTCACTCTTCTCTCTCCTCCTACTAGTACTACCTCGCTCCGCCTGCGCAGAAACCATTTTCTTCCATTGCTCCTCCCTTTCTTCTCTACTTCTTCATCCAGCAATGTCACAAAATATCCTATCTCGTCGGAACAATAGCAAGATGGCGGTGGTTAGAGCCGTGGAGAAATCCCGCCGGCAGGGTGACCTGTAGGCTCGGGACGAGAAAGGAGACCAGCCATGGGGCGAGGCCTCGTCTTCGCGCATGTATCCAAAGAGCGGCTATCATGGGGACCAAGAGTCCGGGTAGGTTTGTACTTCCGTTGATTCTTGGGCTCTCTGCTCCTACTATTGAACCCTCTATGTACATCTTCCATGGCAGGCGGCTCGAGCGTCAAATTTTCCACCCCACGGGTCGATATCACGACGGATATCTCTGATGCGTACGATGCCCTCATGCCCGCTCTCGGTTGAAGAAGAGAGGTACTATAGTCACTATACATGTATTGACATTTTATGTTCTTCTCTGCATGCACTCCATGCTCTCTTACTGATGATGCATTTTCCATGCAGGAAGTCAGAGCGAGAATCTCGGCCAAAGTAGATGAAATATACAACCATAACATCAACATTCTTCAGAAAATCTTCGAGATCAACCTAGAGTGTGATCGCCTCTGAGCCGATTTGGCTTTTCAAATGAAGCTCGCACGATCTTACGAGCGTGACTCCTCCACGCTTCGCGCTAAGTGTGAAAATTTGAAGAAAGAAGTCACGGTGCTCTGCAGCCAGCAGCTACCATTGTGGAGATCGTCCAGGTTACGCCCCGTTAAGTAGGAAGAGAGAAGCCATCTCATGTTGGCCATCGAGGTCGCGACCATTGCGGAGGTCGTCGAGGCCCTACCTCCGCAGGGCGGCCATAGTGTTGCAATCGCCGAATCTTGGAGTAGGAACTAGGAAGGGGAGGACTTGCCTATGTGGCCCTTCTTTCTTTTGGGTGCATGGATCATTTTTTCTCATCCGTCTGCGCATAATTATATTGCACTCTTTAGCGTTCGAATGCGCTCTGTGGAGTTTTTGTAACGATATACTTGCCGTATAGTAGTCACTGTTTAGTATACATATTACAATCAAATTTAGTCAAATATGTGACATTCTTTTTAATTAGGTTAGAGGGCATTTTCAAAAAAATTAGGCTGGAGGGAGAGTATGTCTGATAAATCAAAAATAATTAAATCGTCAATGAGTGATCTTTAAATTTGGTCATACTTTCTACTTTGTCAGATGTGTAGGGATCCGGATCCAGTGTAGAAAATAAAATGCACCGTCAGCGTCGGGGACACCCAGCTATTATCTGCACTCTAGAGTACTTTGGGTCACAAGCACAGCTATCCCTATAGTCTACCCACGGATAGCCAATGATTCCTTGCATAGGAATTCCTGCCAGAGGCTTCACAGGGAAGGTATCCGCTTTGACCCGTTGATTTCGGATTGGACGGTCAAGATTGCTAGACGCTAAACTCTGTCTCCCTGGATGATGTTTCTACTACTACTATGTAAAAATACACTTATGTGTGAGCTGTGTTGATTAGCGAGGGTCATCAGCGTACGGGGGCCTCGACCGCACAAAAAAAAGGTTTGCCACTCAATCAATTGTGCTCACATCTACTATTAGATGTGAGCATTTTACCAGTTCGACTGCCTCTATGCACTAATCGTCCATCCATCTAATGACTCAATGTATAATTTAAAGTTTTCAATTCTCCGTATCTGACAAATACAAATTAGCGGAAGTACTTAATCACTAACGTTTAACTAATTTCGTGCGTTATTTTATAGTAAAAATACTTCAGTACAAAAATGTAAAACTGTGACGGAAGAAAAGAAGTGGTTTCATTTATGGAGTGTAGCGAATATCATTATTTATCATGACAACATTGCAAATTTATAATATTGCCGTACTCCCTCAATACGAAACTTAGATTTGTCTAGATTCACGAGTATATAGATCATATTCACGAGTATATAGACGTATTTTAGTGATACATACGAATCTAGATAAATTCCAAGTCACTTATTTCCGAATTACTAGTAATAGTTTTATCACATGTCTCCTAAGATAAGAGTTCAATTGTCTTTGTGAGTGTCCACAAGAATGTAGTACATTTATTGAATTAAAAATTTACACCTAGCCACCACAAATGAATCTAGCATGCTCCCTCCTTGACACTTCTAATTACAGACTAGACGGTCACTAAAGTTTATACACATCAGGTCATTGCATATGGTTATTGTGTTGGAATTCATTTCTTGTGCTATATATTCTTGGTGATGAAGACATTATTTTTTGTCATATAATGGAAACATTTCTCCTGATGGTGAAAACATTGTTTCGTTTTATAGAATGCTCTGTAAAATGGTAAAAAATAATTATTAACAATGAAAATATTTTTAGATACTAAAAAAAGGTCACAACTCTTTTTTGGTCGTTTCATGCATCATTGGAAATGATGGTAGTTTAATGTAGCATTTAGAAAGTAGAGAAAAATATGATGAAACTTATCGTTGTTCATGGAGAGGTATATGTAGATTGTCTGCCTGGACGTCAAATGTGAACAATGCAAAACCAAAATTGTGCATGTCGACAGTCATGCAAAACCATCCATAGTACTGCATCCATTAAAAAATACATGATATCTTGGTAAGCTAGAAACATTATTGGGAGTATTTCTAAAATACCCGAGAGATGTTTAGTTTTAATAAGTCGACCAAGTATTGCACTAAAGTTCTAAATTATACAGGATATTATTATGCTTTAATAAGGTAAGTTGTTGGAGTGCACGCAATAAAATAGTCGTGCAAAACACGTACAATTTACTAGTCATGTAAGTACAATACCTTTTTTTTGAGCTGCATGCATTCACTCCTGAACACCATAAGTAAAAGTTTGAACTCGTGGAGTGCCAAAATGACATCACGCCAGCTAGCCCGATTAATGGTCTGCTACTACAGTAACCTACATATCTACCCCTATAGTCTACTCTGGGACACCCAGCGATTGCTTGCATAGGTGTCTGCGCCAGAGCCTTCGAAGGGATGGTATCCCCTATGGCACGTTGATTTGGGATGGACGGACAAGATTGCTAGACAGCCAAAATCACGTGGTGCCCACTCCCTCGCGCCCCTCCATTGCAAACACTGCGAAATTTCTGGCGCCCCTCCGTTTCAAACGATACCAAAATCACGTGGTCCCCACTCCCTCGGGCCCCTCCATTTCAAACACTGCGAAATTTCTGGCGCCCCTCCATTCCAAACGATACCAAAATCACGTGGTCCCCACTCCCTCGCGCCCCTCCATTTCAAACACTGCAAAATTTCTGGCGCCCCTCCGTTTCAAACGATACCAAAATCACGTGGTCTCCACTCCCTCGCGCCCCTCCATTTCAAACATTTCGAAATTTCTGGCGCCCCTCCGTTTCAAACGATACCAAAATCACGTGATCCCCACTCCCTCGTGCCCCTCCATTTCAAACACTGCAAAAATTTTGGCGCCCTCTGTTTCAAACGATACCAAAATCACGTGGTCCCCACTCCCTCACGCCCCCCATTTCAAACACTGCGAAATTTCTGGTGCCCCTCCGTTTCAAACAATACCAAAATCACGTGGTCCCCACTCCCTCGCTCCCCTTCATTTCAAACACTGCGAAATTTCTGGCGCCCCTCTGTTTCAAACACTGCGAAATTTCTGGAGCCCCTCCGCTTCAAACACTACGAAATTTCTAGCACCCCTCCGTTTCAAACGATACCAAAATCACGTGGTCCCCACTCCCTCACGCCCCTCCATTTCAAACACTGTGAAATTTCTCGCGCCCGAAACCTCCCGCAGCACTTCTCCACGGCTGGCTTTGCTCACCGGAACTCGACACCATGCACTCCTCAGCCAATAGTATACCGGAGCTGCATCAGATGCGGTCTCATCAAAAGCATCATTGCCGCTTCACCAACGTCCACTGCACCCGACCTTGGTCACCGAGTTCGTCGTCATCCACCGCACCTGATTTCCTTTTCCCACTTTCCCCTCCATGGCGCCGAATCCTTCAACGACTGCCCAAGATCTGCATCAATGCCGGCGGCATCCTCCCCACCCGTACCTTACCTGAACCGATGTGCAGTGCACCGATTCAACCTCGTCCACCACGGTCAAGCTGGCATCGAGCACCCAAGATCTGCTTCCCCAACGCAAATAGCCGGTGCAACCGAAGCACCCTAGGTGACAAGGATGTCACCGCGCCGGTACGGATGATGATTAGAAGCCTATCCGACCATGGTAACCAAATCACCAACTCTTTTTTTGTCAGCAGTACAGTAGGTTCAAGCATGTCGGAGTGAACTACATTTTTCTAATCGTTCTATACACCTAGTCAAAGTGCACGCCTGTTCTTCGTGCTAGATACTACGGAGTAGGTCACTAGACATGTTGGTTTGCATTCGCTGCTCTACAAATTTTGAAGTCATGCACATGTTCTTAGCTACTCCGAACAATAGTAATTGCCTACTATCGTGTAGTTCTTGAAAAATGTAAAATTAGTGGAAAATATTAGTTTGGATTCCCTGCACCGCAGTTCCTGAATCTATCTGGTTCATCCTAATATAAGTTCCTATTATTGTTTCCTCCTTGGCATTGTTATGCTGTCGGGTAGTACCCGTTTAGACTCTTCATACTAATTCAATTATAATTTTGTTGTTGCCATCTAGTTCTTCAAAAGCTGCAACACTAACTATTTTCTTTTTCTTGCATAGAGCCCAGAATGGAAAAATGAACATGATAGTTTGCATAACCTCTTCTACAGGTTCACAAGCGAAGCTATTATTTCCTTATCTGGTGCTGGTTCGTCCTAATCAATGGCATAACTGTCCTCTACTATGTAGTTCACTCGTGGTTTGTATTCCTGCTCTAGAAGTTCTCTTGTGATGCCATATTTCTATATGGTTGATTCTTAGCTATGACAGAAACTGCATGACATTGTGTAGCTCACCATAAATTCTGAGTCACCGTACGTCTCTTGCATTCCAGAAAATACCACTTCTTCCATATATAGTTTCTTATATGACCTGCCTAGTTTATATTTGGTGAAATTCTAAAAAACATTTTGTTTGATTGCTCATTTTATTGTAGGCACACTTGTCTAATGATTGTTTGTATTGTTCTACAAGCTCACATGCGATGGTACTATATCTTGCATCTCGTTTCCGTTCGTCCTAAGCAACGACATAACTATCCTCTATAATATATAGTTCATTACTCGTTTTCATTCCTGTTATACAAGTTCTCGTATGATGCGATTATAATTTCTATTTGGTTCATTCTAAGCTATGAGTAGTTTGTCATGTTTGTTGTATTAACTTGTTAGTACTTAGTTTCAGACTGCAAATATTGCTATTCCAACCAAAGAGGGGGATGCAAGATCATGTCTCAAGGTGGTTTTCCAATGTAGCTGTCACACTCAAAAGGAGATGCAGTTGATGGATTGAGAAAGCAAATTGAGAACAATGCAATCAACTTGATTTTCAACTGAAATGCTGAATTTTCTTTCCCGAGCGTTGATATTATGTAATAATTTTAAGAAGTTTGCAGCTGATGTAATATCTAGACAACTCGCATAGGCCATGTATGAATTTTTTTGAGCTGGGCCATGTAGGCATTTAGTCGACCCCGTCCACGCATGGCGGTAGTCGGTATCATAACTGCGCTAGCCAGGTCGAGCAGGTAAGAGTTTAGGTCTTTGTTATTTTCCCTTATTATATTAGGCCTACCATGAACAGTAAAAGACGCTCACTAATTGTACTCCTTTTATGATATTTGCGTAGGCTTCAGAAAGGCCGAAACTATAGGTGTCCGTGACGCCTACCGTTAGGTGGTAACCAGTAACAGGCTAGAACAGTAATAGGCCAAATAGTAACATGCCAAAGCAGTAACAGGACAAAACAGTAATAGGACAAAACAGTAACATGCCAAAGCAGTAATAGGCCAAAGCAGTAACATGCCAGAACAACAACCTAGCTTAGTAACGGGCCAGATTAGTAACAGACCAGAAAAGTGGCAGGCTAGAATAGTATAGGACCACAACAGTAACGGACCTGAACAGTAGATGGCCAGAATAGTAACGGGGTAGAATAGTAACACGCCGAAAATATTACCATACAGGAACAATAACAGGATAAACATATTGGCAGGTGATGGCTCGGTGTTGATGTAGAACTCATTGGGAACCCCAAGAGGAAGGTATGATGAGCACAGCAGCAAGTTTCCCTCAGTACGAAAACAAGGTTATCAATCCAGTAGGAGCAAGGAAACACCCCAAAGGTGTTGCTAGCTGAGCCTTGGCAGGACGCACTACCGGTGCTAGTAGCAACGTGCAGACCTGCACAACACAACCACAGAACTTTGTCTCCAACTTGCGATGAGGTTGTCAATCTCATCGTGTTTTGCTGACAACAAAGGATTAAACGTATCGAATGGAAAGAAGTAATAGTTTGCAGAAAGTAAACATAAAATAGTAAACAGTTTGTAGATTGTATGTAAAAGAAAAGGACCGGGATCCATAGTTCACTAGAGGTGGCTCTCCTTAAGATAGATAACATGTTGGGTGAACAAATTACAGCGGGGCAATTGACAAACATCGAGAAAGCAATACATGCATATACTAATCATCTTGACTCCTTTGGAACTTGATTGGGCATTACAACATTATACATAGAACGCCATCCAACTGCATCTATGACTAATAATCCACCTTCAGGTTATCATCCGGACCCCCTCCAGTATTAAGTTGCAAGCAACAAATTATTGCTTTACGAATTGCGTGTAAAGTAAACAATACGATTGTTCTATGAACAAAGGATTGTTGTTTTCTCCCTAGTAGCAACAACACATCTAGTATCTTAGAGATTTCTGTCACTTCCCCAGATTACCAGAGGCATGAACCCACTATCGAGCATAAATACTAACTCTTGGAGTTGCTAGCATCTACTTGGCCAAGATAGCTACTGATACATTGCAAATGTATCTATAATTTTTGATGTTCCATGCTTAGTTTTATCCACTTTCTTACGTTTTGTTCCAACTTTGGAGTACTTTTCATATGATTTCTTGGACTAACCTATTAACAAGAGCCACAGTGCCAGCTGCCTATTTTCTGTTGTTTTTGGTTCTAGGAAAGTCAGAAAATGAATATTCTCGGAATTGGACGGGACAAAAGCCAAAGTGCTTATTTTTCTAGAAGTCATCAAGTGCCAGAATACGAGACGGAGAGGGGCCAGAGGCCGGCCACACCACCTGGCCGCGCGGCCAGGCTGGGCCTGCGCCAGCGGGTGGTGTGGTGTCCCCTGGCACCCACTCGGTCTCCCCTTCCGCCTATATATTGCCCTCGGGACGAAAACCCTAAGGGCCCGATCAAAAATCCACGAAAGAGTCTATAGCTGCCATCATCTCCATCCCTAGATCGGGAGGGATCTGAAGCTCTTCCTGGCACCCTGCCGGAGAGGGGAATTCACCCTGGAGGCCTTCTTCATCACCATGCAAGCCTCCAGTGTGATGCGTGAGTAGTTCATCCTTGGACTACGCATCCATGTAGTAGTTAGATGGCTGCTTCTCCTCCTTTGTGCTTTCATGTCTAGATCTTGTGAGCTCCGTTCATGATCAAGATCATCTATTTGTAATTCTACATGTTGTGTTTGCGGGGATCCGATGGATATTGAGATGCTATTTCAGATTGATTATTGATTCTATCATGTCTTTATTATTTCTGATCTTGCATGCTTTTCGTTGTTAGTAGCTATCTTGGCCAAGTAGATGCTAGCAACTCCAAGAGTTAGTATTTATGCTCGATAGTGGGTTCATGCCTCTGGTAATCTGGGTAAGTGACAGAAATCTCTAAGGTACTAGATGTGCTATTGCTACTAGGGAGAAAAAACAATCCTTTGTTCATAGAACAATCGTATTGTTTACTTTACACGCAGTTCGTAAAGCAATAATCTGTTGCTTGCAACTTTTAATACTGGAGGGGGTTCGGATGATAACCTGAAGGTGGATTATTAGTCATAGATGCAGTTGGATGGCAGTCTATGTATTATGTTGTAATGCCCAATCGAATCTCAAAGGAGTCAAGGTCATTAGTATATGCATGTATTGCTTTCTCGATGTTTGTCAATTGCCCCGCTGTAATTTGTTCACCCAGGATGTTATCTATCTAAGGAGATCCACCTCTAGTGAACTATGCATCCCGGTCCTTTTCTTTACATACAATCTACAATCTTTTACTGCTTTGTGTTTACTTTCTGCAAACTTTTACTTCTTTCCATTCGATACGTTTAATCCTTTGTTTTCCGCAAAACACGGTGAGATTAACAACCTCATCGCAAGTTGGGGACAAAGTTTTGTGGTTGTGTTGTGCAGGTCTCCATGTTGCTACTAGCACCGATAGTGCGACCTGCCAAGGCTTAGCTAGCAACACCTTTGGGGTGTTTCCTTGCTGCTACTGGTTCGATTAAACCTTGGTTTCATAACTGAGGGAAACTTGTTGCTGTGCTCATCATACTTTCCTCTTGGAGTTCCCAACGAGCTCTACATTAACCATGCACCAACACTTTTCTAGGCGCCGTGCATTGAGCCATTAGCTACTAACAACGGAAAGCATGCAAGATCACATATAACAAAGACATGATAGAATCAATAATCAATCTGAAATAGCATCTCAATATCCATTGGATCCCCACAAACACATCATGCAGAATTACAAATAGATGATCTTGATCATGAACGAAGCTCACAAGATCTAAACATGAAAGCACAAAGGAGGAGAACCAGCCATCTAGCTACTACATGGATCCGTAGTCCAAGGATGAACTGCTCACGCATCACACCGGAAGCTTGCATGATGATGAAGAAGGCCTCCAGGGTGAATTCCCTTCTCCGGGAGGGTGCCGAGAAGAGCTTCAGATCCCTCCCGATCTAGGGATGGAGATGACGGCGGCTACGGACTTTTTCGTGGATTTTTGATCGGGTACTTAGGGTTTTCGTCCCGAGGGCATCTTATAGGCGGAAGGGGAGGCCGAGGGGGTGTAGGAGGCGACCACACCACCCCCTGGCGCGGGCTAGGCTGGACCGCGCGGCCAGGTGGTGTGGTGGCCCCCTGGCCCCTCTCCGTCTCGTATTCTAGCATCTGATGACTTCCGGAAAAATAGGCACTTTGGCTTTTGTCCCGTCCAATTCATAGAATATTCATTTTCTGACTTTCCTGGAACCAAAAATAGCAGAAAACAGGCAGCTGGCACTGTGGCTCTTGTTAATAGGTTAGTCCAAGAAATCATATGAAAAGTACTCCAAAGTGTGGACAAAACACAAGAAAGTGGATAAAACCAAGCATGGAACATCAAAAATTATAGATACATTTGCAATGTATCAACATCCCCAAGCTTAACTCCTGCTCGTCCTCAAGTAGGTAAGTGATAAAAAGAAAGAAATTTTTTTGAGGTGACATGCACCATCAAAGACTTGATGAAAGTATTTGTAAAACATTCAAAGCTAGGATAATACTACTTCAATCATAACATGAAAGACAAAGTTCTAGAAATAAGACAAAGAAACTATGATGCAACATGAAAAGGCACAAACAAAAGATTCATGAATAACAATGCTTTGCAAGACGTTTGTTTGTTTCACATAAAGAAAACATAGCATAATAGTATTCAGCTTGTCCCTCATAGAGTAGCAAATATAAATGCATAGGACACCTTCAAAGTTCATAAGAGTGACTAGATACAAATAGTTTAAAACAAGCAATATCAAGATATGCATCAATCAACTAGTCTTGGGACAATGCACATAGAACTAAGAATAGCCACTATGCTCTCAAAGTAGGTGCATAAAGATAGAAGGTGGAGACTCAATATAATGGTGGAATAAAGGCCTTTATAAAAGGAAGTAGGGATTCAAGTCTCATAAAGAGCTTCCAAAAATATTGGTACTTATAGCTTTCAGCTCTCGTTGCCCCTATCATAAGCATCTTGAAGTGATTAAGGTTAAAGTGAACAAACTATGGTGTACATGCTTGACGAAGTATAAGTCAGAAATCTCATGTCCCTTGTATACGAGGGCCGCTCCTTGTGCTACTCAAGTTTAGTCACCGGTAAGTTCTTGTCATTGTAAATACATGTGTATCATAGAGAACCGCCAACGGGGTACCCCTTGCCCGATGATACGGAAGAATCCCCATATCAAAATGACAAGGCAAGCAGACAACGAGCATCTCAGCAATCTTCTTATTTACCATGGGAATATGGTGCTTTTTTCTCTCTTTCCTCTTTTCATAATCTCTTTTTTTGTTTTTCTCTTTTTTCTCAATATAGGACTCTTTTTTATAAGAAGAATGCTTCATAGACAGCTCATTATGGTTACGTTGCAGGTTTCCACCATATCAGTATGGATTAGACTAGCGGCCCAGGCGTTTCTCTAACACATATACACAACTCCATGGACTTGTAAGCTCCCCTTTCATTTCACACCGACGACATCCATATACAAAAGAGGATGATATCAACTAGGTACAAGTACCAAGTGCAATGTTGAAAGCGTTCCCCATGAAAGCATGGTTCTGCTAATCCCCAACAAATAAGTGCAAGCATATACAACACAGACGACACAATGGTTCAAGTTTATTAAGGGCAAGAAAAGTAAAGTGTGCCATCTAGTTCGTGAGAGCTGTAATCACTAGTTTTCTCATAACAAGTTTAATTTGGAAGGTAAACAAAAGCATGAATGTACTTGAAATAGCATAAGCTAGTAAGTAGGTATGGTGGACTCTTTGGAAAAACTTGGTTTAGGGAGTTGGATGCATGAGTGGAACTCATACTTGGTTGTGGAGGCTAGCAAAAGACTGGGAGCGACAAACTAAGAGAGCAATAATGTCCATAATCATGCAGAGCAACAAAACATCAATGATCAAAGCATAAAGTGATACTACAAGTTGAAAACTAAAGGATCATAAAGGCTATGGTGACTTGAGATAGTCATAACATGGTGTGAGCATGTGCCAAGTCAACCCATATAAAGCATCAAAGAAGAATACCACTATACTATGCTTTAATATGCTAAAACAACGCATGATTCATCCAAGGCACATTAAGCAATCTCAATTGTTTATAACAAGTGATGCTACAGAAAAGAATACTAAGCATAAAGCCAAAACAATATCAAGCATGGCATGACAGAGCATAGGCCATAGTCAAAAACGAGCTCTTTTTACCACATAAGCATGAACTTTCCTACTCTTTTCCAAACCAAACCAAACTATTTGCAAACCAATGTATGAAAGAGGGGTTCCAACTAACTTATTCATAAAACTAAGCAAACAAAAGCAAACGAAAACCAAAATGAAAACGAAAAAGAATACGCTCCAAGAACAACACAACAAGAACTCAAAAAGGAACCAACAAGAAGATACTATCGAGCATAAATACTAACTCTTGGAGTTGCTAGCATCTACTTAGCCAAGATAGATACTAACAACGGAAAGCATGCAAGATCACAAATAACAAAGACATGATAGAATCAATAATCAATCTGAAATAGCATCTCAATATCCATCGGATCCCCGCAAACACAACATGCAAAATTACAAATAGATGATCTTGATCATGAACAGAGTTCACAAGATCTAAACATGAAAGCACAAAGGAGGAGAACCAGCCATCTAGCTACTACATGGATCCGTAGTCCAAGGATGAACTACTCATGCATCACACCAGAAGCTTGCATGATGATGAAGAAGGCCTCCAGGGTGAATTCCCCTCTCCGGCAGGGTGCCGGGAAGAGCTTCAGATCCCTCCCGATCTAGGGATGGAGATGTCGGTGGCTACAGACTCTTTCGTGGATTTTTGATCGGGTACTTAGGGTTTTCGTCCCGAGGGCATCTTATAGGCGGAAGGGGAGGTTGAGGGGGTGCCGGAGGCGGCCACACCACCCCTGGCGCGGGCCAGGGTGGGCCGCGCGGCCAGGTGGTGTGGTGGTCCCCTGGCCCCTCTTTGTCTCCTATTCTGGCATCTAATGACTTCTGGAAAAATAGGCACTTTGGATTTTGTCCCGTCCAATTCCGAGAATATGCATTTTCTGACTTTCCTGGAACCAAAAACAGCAGAAAACAGGCAGCTGGCACTGTGGCTCTTATTAATAGGTCAGTCCAAGAAATCATATGAAAAGTACTCCAAAGTGTGGACAAAACACAAGAAAGTGGATAAAACCAAGCATGGAACATCAAAAATTATAGATACATTTGCAATGTATCAGCAGGCCAGAATAGTACCAGATCAGAACAGTTGCAGGCCGCCGGTGAGCCCGAGAAGTTGATGGACAGTACAGTAAAAGGACAGAACAGTATCGGACCTTCTCAAAAGTGGGCCGTTCGTAGGCGGCCTAGAACAAGCTGTGAGAAATAGTGACGGGCTGACAGTGGGCCTTAACAGTATCGGGCCTACTTGATGCAGCCTGTTAACAGGCCGTGCACTATTCAAACAATGTGGGCTTCTGTAGGCTGAAACAGTAATGGGCCTGGCATTCACGGGCCACAGCTGGCCACATCTTTAGGCCCATTTCAAAGAGTGCCAGACGAAACAGTAACGAGCCATAGTCTTATTGTGTTCTACTAATGGGCCGAACCACTTAATTATTAGCAGGCCTTGGCTGGGCCTAGCTTCTACCACGGTTCCTGTGGCCGTTAACGGTGGTAACTGGGCGTTAACGGTGTTTGCCACATGACATTTTGCATGACGTCAGCAGTCAACGCGGCTGGCGGACAGATCTACGACGGAACAAGTTTTTGTGGATGAAGGGTGCGATCCGCCACGGTCAGTAAAAAAACGTGTTAAATTCTTTTGTGATGGGGATTTTACCATGAAAGGCATCCGTTGTAAAAGACTTTTCAGCCACAAAAAACGGGCCTTCAACCACGAAAATCGTCCATTGTAAAAGCCAACTTTTCTTGTAGTGTTGGATAGCGCTTTGATTTTCCTTTGTTCAAGGTTTTCTTTTTCAACTTAATTGTATAGATAATTCTTCTTTGTGAATCAAACAATAGACTTACAGCATATTGACCAAATTATATTTATGTGTTCCATTAATACCAATGGTGTGGAAGACTCCTATTGCTATCGTCAAGTGCACGTAAAATCATACTCAAGCCTTTCATATATCAATAAAGCAAACACAAACTCAATATTGCTTCATATATAATAATAAACTCGGAATTTCATAAAAGGGACCGACTATTCCTGAAGGGAATTCTAATGATGCAAACTTTATTACTAGTTTCAACTAATGCAAGAATAATAATAAAAATTTATAAGATAGATTACAAGGTCTTAAGGATCTCCCCAAGCTTGGAATCAAGCCAGGCGGGATCAAATAATCCCTTGTGGTTATTTGATACCGTTATTGTTATAGATCACTAGGGCGCCATGGCATGTAACACCATGGTGCGTAGCTTCTTGTTGGTCTCCTCTAGAGTAGTTATGCGGTTGTAGCACCTGCGCAGATCAGATTGCAAAGTGTCCACTCTATCTGCGATCTTGGTCAGCAATGGAAGGAGGTCTTCCTTCTTCTCCATCTCATTGAGATGGTGACGGACTTTGACGCGATGGATTAGCTCTTGCTTCTGATATATCTCTAGTGCCCGCACGCGATCCTTGGTCCTGGGGACAGATTCTTCTTCCTCATCCATAATTGATGGATCAGGGAAGTGGAAACCGTACCTCCACTCTTCTTGAGGCTTAACCTTCATATGAGCACCAATGGTTGGCTTCGAGAGTAGAACCTCCCCTTCCTTGCTAGCACCTGCACCAATATTAGATAATTCCTTACGCTTATGTGGCCTTGGATCTGTGGTGGTGAAATTTACCGTCTCTACACGCCCTTTTCCATGTGGCTTGCGATCTTCTCTCTCTAGTTGAGCTTTCTTCATCGCCACCCAATTGATCTCCGGTGGATCATAGATGTCACGGCGGATGTAGACGTCAACTACATCATCATCACCATCGGAATCATTGTTGAAGTAGCTTGGCTCGACGTACTCCTTGTACTTCGGGCTAAACCTCTCCACCTCCTCATCATCATCCTCCATGGATGGGCTGCTAGAGCGGTCCTTGGAAGGAGCAATGAGCCCCATGGGTTTCCCACGGCTTGGGGCAGGATAGCACATTGCTAGATTGGCTTCTGTAGATTGCGATTAGAGAGAAAGACAATCGTAGTATATAAGAGCGGTTAGAGGTTGGTAAAACTCGCGAGAAACACCAAATTATCGTCCAAGAAAAGAATCCAAATGAAACAGGGAAAGAAATCACGGATTTGGAAGTGTCCTGCCGCGTAACGACCAACTATATGGGCGCAACCCGTATAGGTCCGACCGTATAGTTGAATCCAGGCAGATATTTCCAAATATCTCGAGTCCAGGTCGATTAAATCATGACTCGGAACCAACAGTAATGTTTTTTAGATGAATATAAAATAAAGATCGAATGAAAAAGTGTTTGAGAGTTTAACGGCAACCTATACGGCCAGAATTTTTGCTCCAATCGTAGTTGCGACCGTATAGATTCAAACACCAAAAATCAAAAGTGCCTGGGAGTTTAACGACCAACTATACGGCCAGAATTTTTGCTCCGGTCGTATAGTTGCGACCGTATAGATACAGACACCAAAAAGTAAAACTATTTGAGAGTTCAACGACCAACTATACGGCCAGAATTTTTGCTCCTGTCGTATAGTTGCGACCATATAGACTCAGATATAGAAAAGCAAAACTATCTGAGATTTCAACAACCAAATATATAGCCAGAATTTTTTGCTTTGGTCGTATAGTTGTGACAGTATAGGCTCAGATATCGAAAACAATTTCACAAAGATGATACAGAGAGTTTAACAACCAACTATACGGTGGGATCCCCCTCTCCGGTTATATAGCACTGCCCATATAGTTGGTAAAACCCCTCTAAAACTTCAGAAAAACACAAGGAATTCGAAAACAAAATTCAAGAGTAAAAATTTGTGAAAATAAATCACTTATTTGGGTAAGAACACTTACCTTGCACTTACCATTTTCTTAATAGGGGATGAAAAGTTCCTTCCGCAACAAGGACTCCTTATCTTTTGGAGGAATTGAATTTAGTTCATCAAATAATTCCCGTAAACAAAAATCATCAGGACTAAAGTTCCTCTCAATAAGATTGGTGTCTTCCTGGGCAAACATGGACACTACATCTAACATCTTTTTTTCTTGCCTCTACATAATTTGCAACTCAAATTCTTGAAGTGAAAGAATCCAACGGATTAGCCTTGGCTTATGGTCTAACCTTTCAAGGAGTTCTTTTAAGCCATCATGATCCGCATGAACTCTCACCTTTGCATCAACTATGTAATAACGAAATTTATCACAAGAGAAAAATACAGCAAACAGTTCCTTTTCTTCCTTTGAGTAATTCTTTTGAGAACCATTGAGAGTTCTACTAGCATGATGTATAATATAAAATCCATGACCAATATGTTGTCCAAGAGTTACTCCTACAACATCATCGCTAGCTTCACATATTAAGTCAAAGGTTGTATCCCAGATAGGTGGTTTAATGGTGGGAGCACGAGTTAAAGCATTTTTTAGTTTATCAAAGGCTTCAAGACACTTATCATCAAAATTAAATCTCATTCCCTTTTGCAAGAGGCTAGTCAAAGGTTTAGATATCCCAGAGAAATTTATAATGAACCTTCTGTAAAAACCCACATGACAGAGAAAACTCCTTATACCTTTAATATCCCTAGGTGGTGGCATTCTCTCTATTGCTTCAACCTTAGCTCTATCAACTTCAGTTCACTTACCTGATACCTTATGTCCGAGGACTATACCTTCTTTGACCATGAAGTGGCACTTTTCCCAGTTTAGAACAAGATTAGTTTCTTCACAATGCTGCAAAACTCTCTTGAGATTATTCAAGCAACTAGTAAATGAAGTTCCATAGACAGAAAAGTCATCCATAAATACTTCCATTATAAGTTCTATAAATCAAAAAAATAGCAGTCATAAATTATTGAAAAGTAGCTGGAGAATTACATAGACCAAAAGGCATACATCGGTAAGCATGTAAACCGTAAGGACTTATGAAAGTTGTTTTAAGTTGGTCATCTGGATGAACAGCTATTTGAGAGAAACCAGAGTATCCGTCCAGGTAACAAAAATGAGTATTGTTTGCTAACCTTTCCAAAGTTTGATCTATGAACGGTAATGGATAGTGATCTTTCCTAGTTTCTTTATTTAATTTCCTGAAATCTATGCAAATCATGTGCCCAACAATAGTTCTAGTAGGTATTAGTTCATTGTTTTCATTAGGAACAATAGTAAAAACACCCTTCTTAGGGACACAATGAACAAGACTTACCCAATCACTCTCTTTAATAGGATAAATTATACCTTCGTCCAGTAGGCATACAATTTCTTTTCTTACCGCTTCTTTCATTTCAGGCTTCAATCTTCTATTAATTTCTGCAGCTGGTTTTGCACCTTCTTCCATGAATATTCGATGGACGGCTATCATGGTACTAATGCCCTTCAAGTCATCCATTGAGTACCCAAAGGCTTGGCGATGCTCCTTAAGTATCCTCATGAGCTCTTATTCTTCTTGCCTCTCTCAGGATTAGCTTTGCATCTAGACTTGTTATGGCCAGTGCTTTTACATAGTGAACAAACTATAATTGTGCCATGCTTGCTCATTTTCTTGCCCCTTGGCTTCTCAGTTTCTTCTCTCTTCCTTGCATTTTTCTTAGGCCTTCCTGGCATTCTAACATAACCAGGTGACTATGGCCTAGGGTTGTCAGAAATGGGCCACATCTCCTCACCTTGTACAGGCAGGAGGACATGCTCATAAATATGTTTGAACACGGCTACTGAGTAGCAAGGAGCAATGAACTCTTCAACTTGTTTGCCACATTTATAAATTGCAGTTTTGGCATGAGCACAAGGTAGACCTGCTAGCTGAAAATACCCACATGAGCATGTCCTATTATCAAGACTAATAGTGTACTGCATCCTTCTACCAATTAGTAGTTTCACCTCAAATACATCTTTTCCATTCCATAAAACGTGTTCTGGCAATTGCAGCCTGCAATTTCTTAAAAAAATGCAGGGAATATTGTACCATGCATTTTCTCACCTTTCTCTCTCTGTTCCTGAATTCTAGTGAAGATCTTCTTCCTAAATTGTTGCAGAGGTAATGCTATGTTAACTACTAAAACAAATTGTTGTAGAGATAATGCTAAATATTGACAATGTATTTGCAGAGATAAAAGAAATGCTAGTGTACCTGATTTTTTCTTGCATGGATATGATGGGGTAGAACCTAGCATCAACTATGGCATGGTTGAAGGATTCGCATAAATTGTTGTCCACAGACTCAAAGTTAGAGCCAACTAGAAAATATGCCCTTGCCCAATGTTCTGGAGCATTTTTCATAATGTCCTTTGCACCCTCGGGTGTCTATTGTGCCAGCTTTGCTTTATAGTAATTGAAATCCTACACATTGGTTGCCTTGGCCCCTGCCCAGAATTTTTTTTGCCACTCATGAGCTCTGTGTTTCTTCCTCTAATTGGCATAGATATGCCTTGCACACATCATGTGCTCAGCATCTGGAAGGTAATCCTTCATGGCATTTATCAGTCCCTTTTACTGGTCTGAAATGAAGACCCATCCAGCTCCAGTATTGTTCACATCAAGATCTTTAATAAGCAACCCAATGAACCATTTCCAAGTTTCATTTGTTTCTTGTTCTACTACTACCCATGCTACTGGATAAATCTGATTGTTTGCATCTCTACCAATGGCACATAGCAGTTCACCTTTCACAACTCCTTTGAAAAAGCAGCCATCTAATCCAATCACTATCCTACATCCTGCCTTGAAACCTTTCTTTAATGCATCAAAGCATACATAAAAGCTCTAGAATATATGCTGCTCCCTGATTGTTGGATCCAAGCAAACAGCTACTATAGTTCCAGGATTGCTTCTAAGTAACTCTAGTTGATAATCAAAAACCCGTGTGTACTCATTTTTCATTCCAGACATCAATCTATCCATAACCAGCTTCTTTGCATGCTTCCACTTCGATGTAGAAACATCAGCAAACATATCTTGTAGCACCGTTGCTTTCATACTCTCAATCTTCCACATTGGATTTGCTAGTATGAAGTGTTCATACCTCTGCCCAATCACCTTAGCAGTCACTAGTTTGTTATCCTTGTTTTGAGCGTAATGATGAACATCATTGAATGTGATAATCTGGAATCTGCTACTTCTTGAGGTTTTGGCTACATAAAGAAGCCAATGGCAGTTAGGCTAGCCACACTTCACCCTCACTCTATCTCCCTCTGATTTAATGAATGAGATACTCCTTTTTGTAGCTAGTCCATATCTCCTAATTGCTTTGCACAACTGATTCTTGCTTCTAAACACCATAGTCAAAGTGAAATGGGGAATTTCGGTGTCATTGTTGAATCTTCGGTACCTAATCTTCCTCTTCACCATCTTGCCATCTGAATCTTCATCATAAGAATAGTCTTCATCTGATGAATCATAGTTCCAATCCTTCTCTTCTTCCCCTAAGAGGTCCTCAACATTAGCAATTAAATCAATTGGAACTGCAACTATTGCATCTGTCCCCATCCAACTCTTTGTATCTCTCATCCTTTTCTTAAATTTTCTGGCATGCTGTCTTAATTCTTTCACCACTGAATCTTCACCACTGTCATCAGTATGTGCCACATACTCACTATCCTCTGAATCATCACTGTCAGCAGTAGCATTTTTAGCAAAATTCAGCAGGTTTTGGACTGGTCCAGGAGCAGCATTTCACTGATTAACTACCTCTGTTGGGACTTAACTTGGATCACAAACCTGAGACCCTGCTTCCTGAGAGGCTGCCACTACATCTGGATCAACGAGAACTGTTCTTGATCCACCAGTTGCCTTCACTAGACTGTTAATTATGTGTGAAATGGCCCCCTTTTTATCAGTAACAAGCACCTGAGTAATGACCACATCATCTTCTTCAGAATCAGCAGGTTCTGCAGTTATTACTTGGTTAGGTTCATCATCTCTTTCACCCAAATCAACAATTTCATCTTCACTATCACTGCCAGTACTACTGTGCTCACTATCCTCCTCCCATGGTACTCAACATAAATGTCTGCTACCCCTCCCACATCACAATACTCTGCCATCTGAACACAGGCATTGTCACTGCTGAGAAACAGCAATCCATCATCTAGTCCTTGGCCAGGAATCTGAAAGTAAAGCTTCATCGAATGCTTGAAATTCATATGATCTTTCAGGTGCCCTATCACCTCCTGCAATGATAACTTGTCCCTTTCAATTTCTGATATCTCCTCATCTCCACCCACATAGTCCATAGTCTGACCCAAGCGAATGAACTCACCTCCCATATGAAAACGAACATTCAAAATCTGCATCAGATCCATGATTTAACTGAAATAAAAAGCAAATAAATCACTATGCTCTGCTACTCCGTATGGTATCAATGAAAAAAACCTTCCAAATCGAGCAAAAATCATATCTTTACCACCACCAAAAAGCCCCAATTTTTCCCGCCAAAACCCTAACCCTAATGATGATGAGACAGAACAAACTTTGGCCACCCAAGGAGAAGGAGATGAGGACAAGTACCTGCATTGTCGCTGTTCGTCGCGTCGTCATGATGCTTGTCGTCTCCAACCGATCACCCGCCTACCTCCATTGCCGTCGCAGGAGTAGAGGAGAAGCCCAGGGGACACCACCTCACCACCTAGAATGAAAGGGAGCAAGAAGTGGGATGTCCTAGCGGGCCGGGCTAAATTAGCATTGTGCACTAATTATCACACGCCAATCCCAGCCACGTTGACAATTCCCATTTGGCTGTGAACCTAGGGTTCTAATCGAATCGGGATTTGTAAGTTTAGTGTGCCAATTACTAGGATTGTGAGTTCAGGGTGTGATTTCGCTGAGCTCTACGAGTTCAAGGTTCATTTTGAACTTTTCTCTACACAAAACCACACCACACACACCGATCACACACGCACCCACCAGCGCACACCTCACGTGACGCGACGCACCCCTCCGCGTAACACACACACATTGCACATGGCCACCAACCCAGGGTGCCCCCGATCGATCCCCATGGACCCTGTCTCCTCCCATCTCTCACCAACCCTGCCGCCAGACGCTCCCCACCAACCATCCGCCACCGGTGTCGATCTATGCCCCTGGCACCGCTGCCCCCGGAGCTCGATCCCTGTCACGCGCCTTGTCTCCACCGTATTCTTGTGGGCCTCCGCAAGCTTGCCCCGGTCGCCATCTCTCCATCATCGCTGCTTGCTCCTCCCTACACCATGGCCTCCGCCCAACCGCGGCCTTCCTCTACCACCGCGTGTTCCCATTGCCTTTTCCTGCTGCCGGTTGCGTCCGCCTCCTTCCTCTACTCGGGCGGCCCTAGGAGGCTGACCTCAACCTGTTCTTCCACGCATGGGTGCACAACGACTCGGACCTTGTCTTCCTGTTGTTGCCATGGTCGTTGCACGTTCGTCCTCTTCTACCTTGCCCAGTTATGCGCATGCGCGCACACCATTCCTCCATGCATGGTTGTGCCTTTACTCCACACATGCATCTGGTCAGGATTCCAGGAACCAGATCATGCACCCTTGTTGTTCCTGAGTGTGTATTGCTATCACATGTGGTTATGCCCTATAGTTCTCTATGTTTTAGATGTACTTTTTCTGCGTGTTGGTGCATCTATGCCTACCATTTTACTTGGTTGCTCCTATGGTTCCCTTTTGGTCTCGGTCCCCCACTCATGATGCGAACATGTCGAGTCCTGATATTATTTATGGTGTGGTGATGTGAGGATGGTGCTAGTGTGGAAAGCATCCGGTTTCGATACTCGAGGAATAATGTTGTGATGATGCAGCTATCTGACACACACCATGCGATAAGAGAGACAAGCCAGAACCTAAGGAGGACCGCTACCAAGGACGGTGGTACTCGAAGATTGTCTGCCACCGATGATGGAGTTCACCAAAGAAACCAATGCTGAATTCTGAGGACTCCCTCACGGGTCATCAAGTGTTCCTACATGGATCCGAAGACCAAACCCGAAGACCCCGATCCCAGAGTCCGAAGACCGATCCCGTCGAACCCCAAGATCTCTGATTCCAAACCCAACGTGTGATCCCTATCTGAGACCCTATTTTAATATATATACCATATATCTTGATGCATCAAATTGTACATGCTTGCATATGTATTTTGTGGTTCCGGGTTATATAGGTGTTTCACCTAATAAATAAATATGGGGTGTATATGCAGGATATATCTTGTCTTATTATGGACTCCATTTAAATTGTGTATCCCACCGATGCCCTGTTAATTGTTGGGGAATGCGCTACGCAAAACAAAAAAATCTAGCGCATAACCATGATCATATGCAAGGGGAGAGGCAACGGATCATACCCTCGAAGATCGAACTAGCGGAAGTTTGTCAATGATGAGGTTAGTCGTGCGTCGATCCCCACAACAAGCCTTAGAGAGTCGTGAGGAGATGTATTATCCCACGAACGTCTCCCATGAACATGCACCGATGAAGACGTTGGTGTCCAAGTAGTCGGTGCGTCGATTCCCACATCTAGTCAATTAGTCGTGAGAAGATTTTCCTTGTGAAGATCCGCATGATCAAGTTCTCCAAGTGTCGCACCTCCACCGGTATCCACACGTGCAAGATCAGCAGCACAGCATCGAGGTGTGATCAAGAACACGCGGATGAAGCGGGAACATGTCGATGAAGATCCGGCAGTGCTTCCGCAGTCCTTACTAGGCTAGATCTAAACGAAGGTAGAAGTCGGTAGCACTCCGGTGTTGTAGTAGAAGAAAACCTAGGCCATACTACCCTAGGGTTTAGCACCACACCAAGGTGATGGAGGAGAGAGGCGGCAGCGATGCACAAGGTGGTGGCGCGGAATGCGCTGATGGAGGAGAGACACTTCTGGGATCATCTGGGACCTCTCGAAACCATTCCGAGATCATCCGAGACACTCTCGATTTCTCTCATCTCATTAATTCTTAAAACTTATTTCGAACACTCTCAGCAATATTCCGAACACCTCCGATATATTCCGAGACACTCCGAACACCTTCAGAATTACTTCTCTACTAAATCTTCATTTGCACTCATATTCTAAATGCCATTGAACTCTTAAGTGTGTGACCCTATGGGTTCATATATTTGTGTACATGTCTGGAACTCATTCCGTGACAATGATTACTATTGGCGTCTTGATACACGTAGTAACCCCGCAAATAACACGAAGATCTTTATTGTGTGAACCGTTGTATTATGTCCGATACATATCGTATTGCTCCGTTGATACTTTACATTGCCTGAGATGAAACACTAGGTTATTCTCATTAACCAGCATGTACTCTTTACTCATACCACACTATCAATGTTCATGTGTTAAACAACTTGATCAGGTGTCCGGCCAAACGATGACGAACATCATAGTATATGAGTGGGCCTAGAGTGCATCTCTCCATCGTCAGGAGTAGCAATTTCCGCAAGCACCCCATGTGAATAATTGGCATACCATCCGGTAAGAGCAAGTATCAACGTTATGATTACTTCATTAAGAACAACGTTTTAAGAATCTTTCCACATCCATATTGTACCCAAGTTCACATGTGTATCAATGTAACACGATCTTTAGTAAAGGCAATTCATTGTTTATGAGAAACTACCGATAAAAATATTGACGATGTGTTTCATGGTATATCATGTTGGGTCTATCCATAGTCGTTCTTCTCCGAACAACCCCGATCTCATATATCACCGACAACTCTACAACACATTGCCGTTTTCTCCATAATAAGGAAACTAGGACTATCAATGATACATGAACTAGTCTTAGAGGCGAGACTAGGGATATCTAAATGGTATTTATGATTCCACACATCTATTAGGGTTTTCCTCCAAATACTCATTATCCAAAACTAATACAATTATAGCACGGAATAATAAACTTAATCATGAACATGAAATATAGAATAATACAATTTATTATTTCCTCTAGGGCATATTTCCATCAGTCTCCCGCTTGCACTAGTCAATATTTTAGCGCTTAACACCTATGACATACTGGTGTCTTTCATGCTTTGCATGTGGTAAACTCTCTCAACGGATCTGACAAGTTCAGGCCCGTGTGTATTTGCATATCTTTGTGTCTTCACGCATCACTCATTTTTCAATAAGATGGCATTTGTATATGTTTGGTCAAATAGTGGGACCTTAGTTCATCGGCCGGAACTATGTGTCCTCTATTGTCTCACAATAGATCTTCATAGTACTAGCACGCTCAGAACTACACTAAGTTAAAAAATGAACCTTTTGAATCATAACGCCCTCCTTTGCCGATGCATGGATATTCATCTAGTCTACCACCGCTGTGTCCGCAAGATCACCTCCTGCTAGAAGTGCGAGCACCCTAACGACGGATTCACCCACGAGCCCTCCATGGATGTCGTCCTATTAGCGGCTAGGGTCGAGTGCGTCCACAAAGGCTACAGAAGCTTGCTGCCCTACTACGAACTCCACGAGCACGAAATAGTGTGCTAGTACGCCCCTTGCACTTGCACGGAGACCGGCTACGACTTCGCCACCCTGCCACCAGAGCCCATCTCCCACCTCGCAGCGGTCCACTCGATCCAAGTGCACAAGATCCAGTAAGCCACCACCAAAGCATTCTAGGAGTTGGTGCCGCTGGAGGGCGAGGCGTCTCGTCGGCTCATCCTCATCGAGGAGCACGATGGTGTCATGTTTGTCCTGACGATTGACACGCTATACACTGTCTCCCTCGTGTCTGTGGTCTGTGTTAGAGACGCTATGTGCGACTTGCCGGTATACAGGGTGGGGATGTGGGTGGAATGCCCGCCGCTTCTCTTGTGGGCGGACGGCGAGAGGAGGACCCATACTATGATGGTGGATCTAGATGCGCCAAGCTCCACTAAGTCGAGCGACATCGCGTTTGAGGTGCTTACGTCTTACTTGGCAGCGTTGCCGCATTACTTGGTCGGTCCTGCTACGTCAAAGTAGCTGTGTTTCGTCATTCGCGTCGAGTTTTAGTAGGGATGTAAGCTGCTATTAATCAGTTTAATTGCAGAAAGATCTTTTGCATACCAAGAAGGGTGGATTTTGGAGTAGTAGTACTGTACTATTCATGGAGTATTTTTCATGAAGGCTTAACTTATGATGATAGTTTGGTGGATGTACTCTCCTGAGTAGTAGTATTGTAGCAAGTTGTATGGAGTATGTAGTTAATTAGTAGTACAGTAGTGGAGTAGTAGTTTGGTTGGAAGAGACCATATCCTTTCCATAGTAGGGACGGTGCTTTTTTGCTAGTAGTAGTACTAGTATATAGCAGGTACTATGTATGTTTATACTCAACATACATTCGGGCAATCGACAAAACTTCATCTTGCGGTTCTGATGCTATAGTGCTACTATCAGTTTGTAAGAGTCTCCTACTATCAGTATTTTAGGTGTGCATTCACCCTCTACCTTCAGCAGTACTCACTCTGTTTAGAAATATAAGACATTTTAGTTTTCTGAATAGAATGTATCTAGATGTCTTTTAGTGTATAGGTTCACTCTGAATCTATACACAAAAACTGTATAGATATATTTGTTTTATAAAGCTAAAACATCTTATATTTCTAGATAGGGGGAGTATAAATGAAATTACTCAAAAGAAGTCTCTACCACTATAAAATTAATCTGCCATGGCTTTTGATTGACAAGACAATTCATTGGGGGTGACATGCTATAATGCCTAAACCTACACTCCTAGCACTCCACAGTGAAAATAAAAAAATTGCTATGGTTCCTTCCATTAATTCTTACCTCTGCCCCTTGCATGATACTCCTACAGTATATACATGCATTAACTACTAGTACTAGTACCATGCAAGGATAGACCGAAACACAAAGATATACTCGTAGGTCACATGGTGTACCATTCTGAGTCTTCTTCTTCTTCTTCTTCTTCTTCTTCTTCTTCTTATTCTTTGGTCTGCTTGTGCTTGCCCTTTCACTTCTTCTTTATTTTTTTGTTGAACATTTCAAGAGTTTGTTGACCCCTCTCGAAGTTCACTATCTGCCTATATACCTCGTAGGTCACGTAAGCATCAAGGCTTGCATACTAGATCCGCTCTTCAGCCAGGGGCATGTTCCCTACTACTTATGGTCCACATCCTTCTTCTTCTTCATGGATTTGTAACGACTATCTATGAGGGCCACATCATAGTCAGCCAAAGAATCCTTCTCATTCATGGAGTCGACAGGCTTCCACCTCTTCTAGATGTCCACGAAGTTCATCACTGGCATTAAAGAATGCCTAAGCCTGATACCGTTGTTGCCGATGTCGACGCCTGCAAAGGAAATGTTGGGGTTGGCGAGGAACTCTACTAGCTTGGAGCATGGCTTGTTAGCCTGGCAGATCTGGTAGACTAGGCAATCCATGCCCACACATAGCTGGACGACGGCAACCTTCTGTGTTGATGATTGCTTGTTGGTGTACTCGACGTTGAGGCCAACAATCTTATCGTTCGCTTCCTCCATGAGCGTTTGGATTTTCTCTATGTAATCGTTCACCGCCGATGCTCTGTTGGTATACGCCCCTTGTAGTATGGTGGTGTTGCCGGGGTCAGGAAGGAGTACCTCTTGTCGAACAGTGGCGCCATGGATGGTGATTGGCGCCTTCTTTTGTTTTGCAGAGGTCCTGCCGGGTGAGGAAAATGACAGAAAGGGAATGGGATCGAGAAGATGAAAGAAACCACTACGAAGATGGGGAGATGCATGCATGAGCGGTTGTGGAGACGAAGGGCATGCAGTTTCCCTCGGCCCCACCCACGTACTCCTATAGAATTTATTTGTGTATCAGTTTTACGGACGCAGATTATTTAGGTAGCTAATAGGTTGATTTCTACATGATATAAAAAGTACAAGAACCAAACACATGCGATACTTTATGAGCATGGCTCGAAATTATAATTATTATTTTTAGCTTAACCTATTATAATTTTATATAAAAAATGTATGGCATACTTCTATTTTCTGATTCTCACATGCAAGGCACTTGAAACTCACTAGTTATTATATATAGTGTATGGATAAATCTGAATATTGAGCACTAGATCAAGACTCGTGAATCCGAACATTGTCAGTCTTTGGATCTTTTTCCATTCTAGAATCTAAAAGATACTTTTGATAGTCTGTAGCATAATGTATGCATATTAATACTCCAAGTTACTTACCACTCTAACTAGCCTTAGGCCTTTCATCATAGCAATGGGAGTCTCTTAGGATGGTCTTAGTGGGAGTATCATATTACTAGTATCATGCATATGCTATTAGCGTATGATACTACCCTTATAGTGCTTAGTATCATCTAATTGTATCATAGTCTTCTGGTATTTAATTATTTGTAGAATCTCAATGCAATTTGATGTACAAGATGTATTTGACATTAATTTTTTATTACAGGTGCCATGATACCGTATCATATTATGATACCACTAGCACATCTCTCTTTATTAATTGGTGTGCCACATCATCATTTCGCCAAGGTGGCATGCATGATACACCTTATGATACCACCACTAGGGCCAGCCTCAGTGCAATATCATAGGCTAACTGTAGTTACTGATGAGGAGGAGTACTTAGGTACTATTAGCTAGACTACGTAGTACTACTCTTGCACGCAGGTATAGAAAAAAAATTCTAGTATCCCAATCACATGCATGCATGTCTTTAAGAGATAGTAATCCATTGGAGAGGTTGTTTCTTAAGCTGGTCGTAGTGGGTAATAAATAGTGTTACTTGTTCATGTTACTACCTTCATAGTGGGTAATAACATGTGTGTATGTAATTAAGCCGAAGGCAGAGACCCTATTTTTGCAGAAATGGGTCCAGAAATAATCCATACCTACAAAGGTTAGGACATTACAGTAAGCTATTTTTTCTAGTCATTGGACTATAGCTACTCCTAGGATTGGATATTATTTTTCTATATCTTTTGTACTATATAGCCAAATTCAAAATCTCATAGCGCAAATTTTTTCTGCCTCACCTCCACTGAAATATTTCTAGTGGTCACGCCCCAAGATTTAGCCATACAAAATTCCTTTTCTACCCCTGACAATGGCCTAACTACTAATGTCAGGGCATGGGTATGCTTCGTAATTCCTCACGGTCCCCATAGCTCTGAAGCTGGGTAGTCCACCTTCCGCTGACACCATTTCCCCCATAGCACTCCGAAAAACCCTAACCCTATCTTGCCTCCGACTCCTGCACCACATCCCTGTCACGCTTCGCCGGCCTACACGCCACCCAACCCCCTCACCTCCATCTCCTGCACCATCGCACCATAACATCTCCGCCACACTTCACTGTCCTACACGCCACCCAACCCCTATCTCACCTCCATCTCCTGCACTACCGCACCGGAACATCCCCGCCGCACTTCACCGGCCCACACACCACCCCAAAACCCCTATCCCACCACCGGATCCTGCACCACCGCACTTTGCCAGCCTACATGCCATACCTCGATACCATATAATCCTCACCAGTTTACTAGATCAGCTGACGTCCACCTTACCGAACCTAGTTCGCTGACACCCTCTTCCACACAACCATGTTAGTTTGCTGACTCCCTCATCCACATCACCTGACCTGCTTCACCTACTCTAGTGTGCACTGCATTCAATTTGCTTCACAGACTCAACAGTCCACTACACCAGACCTGCTTCACTAACGCTCTTGTGGAGCGCCTCGAATCCATAATCGGTCGTAACATACCTGCTTCACCGGCAACGTCATGCACTACACCGGATCTCCTTCACTGGACATCTTGTCAAGCAAGCGAGACCCAACAGCAAACCTCCACAGATCTGCTTCACCAACGCCACCATGATCTATCTGCTTTAGCACGACTCACCAGTATCGGGCACCCACAACGTCCTTGATGTGACCTGCAAAGATGCCATGTAAGCATAGACGACACCATGACCTAGGTAAACCAGATCTACTTTTTGTTTCAATATAGCAGGTATAAGCCTGTAACAGTGAACTACATTTCTGTATTGGTGGTAAATTCCTACCTCAATACTGGCTTAAATGATATCCCGCTCTCCTTTAATAAATTCGGTGTAGTCCATGTTAAATCCAGGCGTTAAACTACTCCCTCCATCTCAAGGTATAAGGCGTCCTTGTTTTGCATGTTTTTTCTTTGACCAACAATTACTCTTAATATATAAACATTTTTGATAGTACAAAACTAACATCATTGGAGTTCATTGGTATTATGCAGTTCATGGCAATTGTTAATTCACTAAGCATCTAAAGTTGCCTACATGTTCTACAAGTTCGCAAGTTATGTCATCATAATGTGCATTTGCTTTGTCCATTGCTACAACACTAACTACATGTAATTTTGGAGTTCATTGGTAGTTTTAAGCCACTGAACATGTAGGTTAACATTCCCTTCTCTATAAATTCATAATATATGCTATTTTAATTTCAATCTGGTTATACTAAGAAACCACAACAAGTACCTTCTCTTATGTAATTTATCGCAAATTTTATGTCATTGAACTTGTTGGTTTTGCATTCCCTCTACAACTTATGCCATTATTATTTGTTTCAATTAAGCTCTGATAGTAGCTGCCTCCTATTATGTATTACATCTGTTCCATAAAAGAAGGCCTATACTTTTTTAAAGTCAAACAATCATAACTTTGACCAAGCTAATATAAAAATATATTAAGGATTAATTTGTGGCATTTGCGTCTATGAAAATATATGCCCCTATGTATCGAATGACACTGTTTTGGCATGGTAGATGTTCCTAGTATGTTCTACAAACTTGGTCGAATTTTTCATCAATTGACTTGTGAAAATTTATACACCTTATTTATTTTGGCTTGGATGTAGTATTACATGGCAAGTTTTAAGGCACTTAACATGGTTATCTGCATGCCCTGCTCTATAAATTCAAGTTTCTCAATTATAATTTCTGTAGCAGTAGTATCTACCTTCTAATATGTAGTTCATAGCATTTTAAGTCACTTCACACGTGGGTTTGCATTCCCTGCTCTATAAGTTCACGAGGTATACCATTGTAATGTCTATCGTGTTCGCCCTAATGTTGGTATAACTACCTGCTCTGTAGATCATGGAAAATTTTATGGCACTTTACATATTTGTTTGCAATCCTATTTTACAAGTTAAATCATTGTAATTTCTCTCTTGTTCATGCTAAGGAGTGACTGTAGCTGCATTCTATTTTGTCGCCATGGCAAACTTTATGTCATTAAAATATTTGTTTATATCCCTACATTCCCTACTTTACGTGTTCACAAGTGATTATACTATAATGTCTATATAGTTCTTTATAAATAGCAACCGCCACCATCTGATATTATTTCTTCTCGCAGGGAACACGGAGAATCATAGATTGAATCGCTCCTACAATCTTATAAATACTTGTTGCTTTCTATTGCTGAATGCAAACCTGTTTTATTTGAATGAGTGGCCTGAACCTATATGCAGAGGAGCAACAATAAAGTACATGCATTGTCTATCCAAGTGTTGGATATAGTGGATGTCTTCAACAAACGAACTGACAATATGGTGTCCTCCAACGGGACTGCACAAAGAGAAATAGTAAGTCTCTTGTTTTTAATGAGATGTGCTTAGTGTCAGATGCTTGTTTATACAAGGCACCACATGAGTCGGCTAATTATTAGAACAAGATTAACCTTAAACAAGACTAGACAAAAACCAAACGTAAATCCCTCGATTTATAATTCAATGTGCTCACTCGATCATGGTGATGATCTATTCTTTCTATATTTAATGTATGTTCATCTATCTATCTATATATATGTTAACTAGACCATGATTAGGTGGTGGTGATTTAAGTATATCCACTTCTTATGCTATATTTTTCTCCTATGTAACAAAGACCAAATGTAAATCTCTTGATTTATAATTCAATTTTCTCACGCAATCATGGTGATGATCTATTCTTTGCTATACTTGACTCATCATCATATCTATCTATCTATATATGTCTTAACTAGACTATGATTAGGTGGTGGTAATTTAAGTATATCCACTTTTATACTAATTTATAGTCTATTATAGTATTTTCTGCTATATTTAAGAGTGTGTATGCACTCTAGAGGTAGTCACATTGTCTAGTGTCAGCATCACATGAGTTGGCTAATCATTACAACAAGATTATCTTTAATGGTACTGCATAAAGATCAAACATAAATCCCTTAATTTATAATTCAATTTGCTCACTCAATCATGGTGGCGGTCTCTTTTTGCTATATTTGCCTGATGATCATCTATCTATCTATATATACGTTAACTAGACCATGGTTAAGTGGTGGTGATTGAAGTATATCCACTTTTATACTAGTTTATATTCTATTATAATATTAGAGCTTATATACACTCTGGAGGTAGTAACATAGTCTAGTATTATATGTATGAGACTAGTCTAAGTTACTTGTTCTTGGTGGGGAGTAACTTAGACTAGAAAAAAATACATACAATACTAGTCCAAGTTACTCTACCACAATAAAGGGGGTCTAGATACATTCGTTTTACAAAAGCCATAACATATTATATTTTGAAACGGAGGGAATTCTAGCTAGACTACTCATAGTGAGATTGTCATAGCTAGTATCATGTAATATATGTTGTTAGTGTCGCTGTGTCATACAACTGATGATACTCTCGAAATGACTAGCCTAGTAAAATATAATAGTATGTATAGAGTGTAATTTTTGATTAAGAGAAGTAACAATGTTCTCCTTGGATATAAAAATCATAAGTAAGTTTTGTATGATACCCAGTTACTATATATATGTACTATAACCATCTTAATATGATCAGAAAGTCTATCGTGCACCTAGTGTTTGATTGCTTAATTCATTACCTCACTAGGTACTCTACATGATGCACATATAGATTCTATTGCCAATTTGATTCTTTAGTTTGCTCATGATTAAAGCAATGCCATGATTTGCTTAACTTAAACGATGGCAATTTCTGACAGAAATACAATGTTTGATAACTAAGAAACATGAGACATTGTGCATATGGTCCGACTCATGTCTGCTACATTTCATCTATACACAATCAGATGATCTTGCTAGTTTAATATTAGCCACCAGATGGTTCAATTGGTTATGGGTCCTTTGCATTTTAGTTGACTTGTGATTGCAACAATGCGATATTCTATCATGGTTCCTATGGATATAATATGGATAATAGAGCTCGTACACCTTTACTTGACATTATATATGTTGGATATCTTTTTTTTAAATAATCTAGTAGTTTATATGATGCATATGGCGTATGATTGCTTTATTTCCTAGCTACCTAGTACATATGGTGCACAAAGGGCTTCTATCAAAAGAATGTCACATTCTGCTTAATTTGATTTGCCACTTCATACCAGCCATACATTGTTTAAATACTTCATTGACCTTGCAAGGTTCACAATGTATCATTTGCTTGTTTGTCTACTAGATTTTTTTGCCTGGTTATATGTACAATGATACTATCTGTTGGGAATATGCCCTAGTGGCAACCATGTATGATTTTATTCCCGATGTATTCATAAAGTTAATGTCCTTGTATGAACTACTGATATGTATCATTGAATATGTGATTAATTATGGAACTATGTATTCATGTTATTCATACTAAACATCCTTGGTCATTGAGGTCGTGCGGGAAGCACAACTTAGACTAATGTGAAAGTCATTTGATGACTCAGTTCCACTTGTCATGGGCATGGTGATGCTATTCCGACTTACACGGATTTGACTAAAGAGTTTAGTGAGTCAGATTGACCCATATTGAGATACAGCGAATAAGTCATCATTTGTATTTCTCAATCAATGTAATCCTTAGACCTGAGGTTATTGCACACTCTGAGTTGAGGATCACCGCCTTAGGTTCTGTCAAACGCTATTCCGTCACAGGCAGTTATAAGGGCAGAGTTTGGGTTGACTGAGAATCAAGCTGTGTGATGTGGATGACCAAGATGGATTTTCCCCCTCTGACTAGAGAGATATTCTCTAGGCCCTCTCGGAAGATATGATTCAGAAAGCATGGCCATGCACGACTCGGTTAAGTGTTAACCGAGGCGATCGACTAAGAGTTAGTCAGATGAATCACTTATATCAGATCGAGAAGAGAGTTGAGATATTTGAAGGATGACGATTATTCACCTATAGCTTTACAATATGTATCGTGAGGCAAAAGGGACTCAGACAAAAGTCGCATTGGAAGGTATGTCATCATGAGTCTTTGGTACTTGGGAGGTTGCATGTTTTGCTAGGAGCCACTACCGACTGATCGATTATGAGTGAGACTCGAATTGTGTTCGAGTCACCATGAGCCTGTCGGGTCACACACTTAATAGCGGGAGAAAGTTTGGGTTAGACCTGAACTAGAAATCTATTTGGGTTGGACCCGAATCGGACACTGACAAATATAGGCCTTCTAGTGAATGGGCCACAAGTGAGTGGAGTCCACTTTCACTCGCTATATATACTGTTCCTAACGAGCACGGTTAGGTCATTCCATGCGTTGGAAACCCTAGCTCTAGTCTAGCCGCCGTACTGGACCTAGCAGTCCACCGCCGGCGCTCCTCCTCATACGTGTGATACTGGCGGATGTGTTGTACATTCAGCACTTCGACGATCAGATTGTGAGGACTGCACTGCTTCAAGCGACATGCTTCATCAGTTCCACAACTGCGCGTCTAGTGGTAATTCTCGTGGCCTATCACCTGAGCTAGATCTTGGATGTACTATTGGGTCCGCAACATAGAAAACAAAAAATTTCCTATGGTGTGAACTACACGCCAAGATCTATCTACTAGGTACAAAGCAACGGGTGGACATACATCCAACGAGAACTTACCCTCGAAGACAATGAGTTTTGTTAACGAGTAGGAACTCGTGGTTGATGTAGTCGTACACTTGCCGATCTCAAGATCGTGAGGAAGTCCGAGTGCCGCAACTCAGCAGCGCATCCGTACTCGCACACACGTTCAAGCCACCAAACAACCTCCACCTCCTCGCTCCAGCGATCCAGCGGAAGCAGCAACTCCTTCCATACGAAATGCCACCGGGAACATGTATCTCGCTAATCCGAGACCATGGGGAAATAATTCTAGAGGGGGAGAGATATCCTTCACAAGGAGGTGTGAGGATGAAGCAGGGAATGGGTGGCCTTTTATAGGAGGAGGGGGTGCCCCTCCTCTCCATGGCCGGCGCATGGGGGGTGACCCCTCACCTCCCCCATTCATGTGGTGGTAACCCCTCCACATTAAAATGCCTCTTCACATTCCCTTTTAAAGTCTCCACTTTAAATGCATTAAAATTCTCCAAGTTTAATGCTCTCTCATTTAATAAAACTCTTTTATTAAATTTATTCAGAATTTTATTAATTACTTTAATTAACAAACATTCACATATAGCCCCTTGCAATATTTCAATATCACATGCAGAACCACTTTCTGCAATTTCACCCGAAACAATTTCCGGTTTCTATTGAAACAATACCTGCGCTTTGCAATTCTTTCGTCTGAAACATATGTGCTCCAAAATGGTGTCCGGTAACTCTTAAGTGTGTCACCCTACGGTTCGCGAATAATGCAGACATGATCAAGACCCTTCTCCGATCAATAATCAGCAGCGGGACCTAGAGATCCGTACTGACTCCTACACATTCAACGATGACTTCTGTGATCGTGAGAACCTTTAATGCTTGTAACTAAATCCTTTTGTCTCGCGATATATTACATGTCCGAGATTCGATCATCGGTATCTCCATACCTAGTTTGATCTCGTTACCGACATGCACTCTTTTCTCGTTCACGTGATATATCATTCTAGTGATCACATCACTTGCTTGCAAGCTATCTCAATGTGATATCACCGAGAGGGCCCAGAGTATATCTATCCGTCATCAGGATTGACAAATTCCACTCTTGATCCATGAGCCTCAACATAACACCTTCGTAGTACTAAACCCATCTTTATAGTCACCCTATTACGGTGTGACGTTTGATGTTATCAAGATACTCTTCCGGTGTTAGCAATTAACATGATCTCATGGTCTAAGGATAAAGATTACTTCGTATGATGTTATAGCAATATAAACATAATGACTTGATCGTAATGCTATACTTCGGATGATGCTAAAGCGCACTAGGTTACTTGTTTATTTAGGATCCTGAATCACTAAGTAACCATCGGAGGGGCGTTGGTTCTAGTGGGAGCATAAGTATTGAAGTGTTTAATATGCTTGGTCTTTTTTGGATACATGACTTAAGTGTTTTGCATATTTTTCTGTTGTAGATCAATGGCACCTAGCAGTCTCCCTCGGATTTCTAGTTTTGCATTGAGAACTATCTTAGATAAAGATAAGCTAAATAGAACTAACTTCACCAACTGGTGTCGTAGTCTGAGAATTGTTCTCAAACAAGAAAAGAGGGACCATGTCCTAGACAACCCACTTCTAGATGAGCCGAATGAGAATGCAGCTGTCACAGCCACCAATGCCTACTGTAGGACTTGTGATGAGTCCACGGAAATTAGCTATCTTATGCTTGCTCACATGGAATCGGACTTGCAGCAGCAGTTCGAGAATGTTGAGGCCTATTATATGATCGAAAGCCTTAAAAGTATGTTCCAAGCTTAGGCAAAGACTGAGAGGTATCACGTCTCTCAGGCTTTGTTGAGATGCAAGCTGAAAGACGGCGATCCGATGAGTCCGCATGTGATCAAAGTGGTTGGTTACGTGTAGTCTCTAGAAAGGCTTAGCTACCCCATTAGCGAAGAGTTTGCTATGGATATAATTCTGAACTCTCTTCCTAGTGCATATGGTCAGCTCATATCGAACTACCACATGCATGGTATGATAAGAAGCTCACTGAATTACATGGGATGCTCAAGCAGGCTGACGCAGATCTCAAGAAAGGCGCTAGTCAAGTGTTGATGGTGCAGAATAAGGCTAAGTTTAAGAAGAGTTCTTGGACTAAGAAGAAGAAGGAAAAGTCAGGAGGTAAGGCTGAGGACCTGGTCCAAAGAGCTTCCTCGGGAACTAAGCCATCTCCTGCAACCGGATCCACCTGCTTCTATTGCAAGGCGGATGGCCACTAGAAGAGGAATTGCAGCAAGTATCTGGCTGATAAAGCTAAGAGTGGAGGTGTGACTTCTAGCTCAGGTACGCTTGTTTGCAATGTTATAGACATTCATCTTGCTAATGCACCTAATAGTTCTTGCGTATATGATACCAAATCAGTTATTCATATCTACAACTTGTTGCAGGGACTAGTAAGAACTAGGAGTGTGGCGAGAGGCAAGGTTGACATTTTGAGTCAGCAACAAAGCGAGAGTCGCTGAGTGGGAAGTCGGCATGATGCAACTTCATTTACCTTCTGGATTCTTAATGGAGCTGAGTAATTTTTATTATGTTCCAGTGCTTAGTCAAAACATTATTTCTGCCTCACGTTTGATGAGACAAGGCTATGAGTCGAATATTAAGAATAATGGTTGTCCTTTGTATTTGAATGATATGTTTTACGACTTTGCACCCATCTAGGATGGATTATTTATTTTGAATCTTGATGGTGAATTAGTCTATAACATAAATGTGAAAAGGTTGAAACCAAATGATCTGCATATAGCTTACTTTTGGCATTGTTGACTTGGTCATATAAGTTGGAAATGCATGAAGAAGCTCCATGATGATGGACTCCTAACTTTGATCAACTTGGAGTCGTTCGAGACATGTGAATCTTGCCTACTCGGCAAGATGACCAAGACACCTTTTGCAAAGAGTTGTGAAAGGGCGTCTGACTTATTGGGACTAGTACATAGTGATGTATGTGGCCCGATGGGCACGATATCCAGAGGTGGTTATGTGTACTTCATTACCTTCACTGGTGATTTGAGGAGGTATGGATATATCTACTTGACGAAACATAAGTCGAAAGCCTTTGAAAAGTTCAAGGAATTCTATAATGAGGTACAAAATCAACTCGGCAAGAAAATAAATTTTCTTTGGTCAGACCGAGGAGGTGAGTACATGAGCCATGAGTTTGATGACCATCTGAAGAGTTGTGGAATAGTTCCCCAGCTCACTCTGTCGGGAACGCCGCATAGAAACAGTGTTTCGAAAAGTCAGAATCATACCTTTTTAGACATGGTACGATCAATGATGAGTCGGACATATCCTCCTTTATCATTTTGGGGTTATTGTTTAGAAAGTGCAGCATTCACACTAAACAGAGTACCATCAAAGTCGGTAGTGAAGACACCGCATGAGATGTGGACTGGCAAGAAGTCGAGTTTGTCTTTCCTTAAGATTTAGGGTTGTGAAGCATTTGTCAAGCGAATTTAGTCGGACAAGCTTATAGCCAAGTTAGATAAGTGTATTTTCATGGGGTATCCGAGAGAAACCTTGGGTTACTACTTCTACAACCGAGAAGAGGGCAAAGTGTTTGTCGCTTGGAACAGTGTCTTCCTTGAGAAAGAGTTTCTCAGTCGGGGAGTCAGTGGGAGCACAGTGTAGCTCGAAGAAATTCGAGAGGAACTAGTCTATAGTGAGTCAGCAAAAGCCTTGGAGGTTAAGCCGGTCGTGGTACCTGAGCTGGCAGTTGCACCGACACTGCAAAGATCGGCCAGATTGCAAAGTGTTCGTGATGTGTTACTGTTAGACAGTGATGAGCCGGCAACTTATTTGGAAGCGATGGTAGGATTTGATTCCAAGTCGTGGCTTCGAGCCATGAGATCTGAGTTAAAGTCCATGGATGAAAATCAAGTTTGGAACTTGGTTGATCTGCCAAACGGTGTAAGACCCGTTGAGTTTAAATGAGTCTTTAAGAAGAAAACTTATATGGATGAAAATGTTTCTGTCTATAAAGCACGGCTTATCACAAAGGGGTTCCGAAAAGTTTAAGGAGTTGACTATGATGAGACTTTCTCACCCGTAGCGATGCTTTAGTCAGTTTGGATCATGTTAGCTATAGCAGCCTATTTTGACTATGAGATATGGCAGATGGATTTCAAGACGGCTTTCCTTAATGGAAATTTAACCGAGGTCGTGTATATGATACAACCTGAGGATTTTTTCGATCCGGCTAAAGGTGACAAGATATGCAAGCTTCGAAAATCCATTTGTGGGTTTAAGCAAGCATCTCGGAGTTGGAACATTCGTTTTGATGAGGTAGTCAAATTGCTTTGCTTCACCAAAAGTGATCATGATTCTTGTTTATACAAGAAGTTTAGTGGGAGCAAAGTAAACTTTCTAATATTATATGTGGATGACATATTACTGATTGAAAATGATGTCCAGATGTTTGATACGTCGTAAATGTATCTATAATTTTTGATGGTCCATGCTTTTTTGGTATCTACTTTCTTATGTTTAGTTCATACTTTGAGGTATTTTTATACATTTTCTAGAACTAATCTATTAACAAGATGCCACAGTGCCAGTTGCCTGTTTTCTGCTGTTTTGGTTTCAGAAAAGCTAGAAAAGAAATATTCATGGAATTGGACCGGACAAAAGCCAAAGTCAATATTTTACCTGAAGACTCACGGAGCCAAAAGACGAGACGGATAGGGGCCAGGGGCCGGCCACACCATAGGGTGGCACGGGTCCCCCTGGCCGCACCACCAGGTGGTGTGGGCCCCTTAGGCCTCCACCGACCTTACCTCTTCGCCTATAAGAAGCCTCCCGATGAGAAAACCCTAAATCATCCAGCCTCCAGCCACGAAAAGTTCCGCAGCGCTGCCGCCACCAAAGGGGAGATTCGAGGGACAGAAAGTCTTATTTCCGGCACCCTGCCAGGATGGGGAAGTGACCCCGGAGCCATCTCCATTGACTCCACCGCCATCTCCATCGTTGTTGCTGACTCCCATTATGAGGAGGGAGTAGTTCTCTCTCGAGGCTAAGGGCACTACTAGAGAAAAGCCTATAGGAGACATGCACATTAGAGGCGCATTTATACTATATGCGCCTCTGATAATATAGGCGAGGTGCACCATGGAGCCATGCGCCTCTAGTAATTTCATAGGCAAGGCCCATATCTGGAGGATGCGCCTCCACTATCATCTGTACGGATGATACCTGGCACCCCCATCTTATGCGAGGCGCAACAGCCGGACATGCGCCTCTAGTACTTAAATAGGTGAGGCGCATATGTGGCAAATGCACCTCACATATCTTGGGTGGGCCCGGGTGGAGATCGGTGGTCCAATATGCGAGGCGCATATTGTAAGATGCGCCTCCGATACTTTCAATAGGCGAGGCGCATTAGGGAGCGTGCGCCTCAAGCAACCCCTGCGGGCCCGGGTGGCCGCATAGGCGAGGCGCATGTTGGCATGTGTGCCTCAGATAGTTCAGACTATCAGAGGCGCATTTACTGCAATATGCGCCTCGCATAACCTGGCTACCTTTTTTTGCATCTTTTTGGCACATGCACCCCACTCACTTGCCTCACTTCTTCCTCTCCACCCAAAGATAGATTTGGTCGCCCCCCTCCTTCTCCCCACCTCATTTCCCACATTGATTCACCATAGAAGCTTGCTCAATCTCCATTGGTTGACACTCACATGTAAGTGAAGTTTCTTGCTCGTCTAGATCTACAACATGTCCCTTTACTTCTCCTCTGTCTCTCTTGCGCAAGTTGTTGTTGGAGGAAGCGTGAAGGTGTTTGCTTGTATGCTCATGCGCGTTGTCGGAGACATTGCGACTATATGATTGTGTTATGGTGCATGCTTCTTTTTGAGCAGGGATTTTATTTGAGATGCCAATGTTTCGCTAGAATGTAAATTAATTTCTTTTCCAACGAATTTCTAGCACTCGCGGATGTCCTCCTTTTAGGGGAGGTCATGCTGAATTTTTCAGGCGATCCAGATGTCCATATATGCTCTAATTATTCTCTTGCTCTTTGTACCACACGTAGGCGACCATGGTCCGACCAGTGATTCGCAAAGCCCTCGTGGATAGGTGGATGAGATGCGCGAGGACCGATATGGCACACACAAACAAGACGGAGATAAGATGTCCGTGTCGCGACTGCAAGCTGATGTATCTGATAAGGCACGATTTCGGAATGCTGGAGTCGCATCTGCTCCGACGTAGTTTCATGGATGGCTACACTCGGTGGATACGTGATGACGAAGATGATGATGAGGATGTCAATAATGGTGAAGATCAAGATGCTGGTCATGATCACGAAGATCAAGGTGCCAACGGTGGAGCAGGTGATGATCATGAAGATCAGGGTGGCGCTAGGCATGAACACGAAGATGATCAAGGTGGTTTCGGGCATGAACACGAAGATCAGGGTGTCGACCATGATTCGAGCTGGCTATGAGACCCTCATGTCCAAGATCTTCTTCTCAAGGAGACGAGTAACGCCAGATTCACCGCTAGAAAGAAATCTAAGCTGGAGCAAATGAAGAAAGACGCGGTCACTCCATTGTTTGATGGATGCAACGATGGTGATACACGTCTGAGTGTAACGCTCAAGGCTCTGGAGATGAAGGCAAAACACAAAATGACTGACGAATGCTTCAACGACAACATTGCATTATGGCATGATATTCTTCCCAAGAAGGGGAACACATGTCCGACTAGTATCGTTGAGGCCAAGAAAGTCGCGTGCCCTCTCAATCTACCGCACGTGAAATACCACGTCTGCATAAATGATTGCATCATCTACCGGGGCGAGGACGCGGAGAAGACCACATGTTTGGTGTGCAAGACCTCTCGATACAAGAGAGGGACCAAGAAAGCTCCTTGAAAGGTGGTGTGGTACTTTCCTCTAACTCCTCGTCTCCAGCGGTATTTCATGGACCCTAAGGAAGCAGAGCTCATGCGCTGGCACGTGGAAAGAAAGAGGCCAGAAGACGATGATCTGGAGAAGGAGGAAATGTTGAGGCACCCTTCGGATGCTTTCCAGTGGAAGGCGTTGGACCTCCAATATTACCAACATTTTGAGAAAGAGTCAAGGAACCTCAGGCTGGGCATGAGCACCGACGGACTCAATCCGTTCGGAAGCCAGAGCTGCACACACAGCACCTGGACCGTGTTTGTATGGATCTACAACCTCCCCTGGTTGTGCATGAAGAAGTACGTAACCATGAGTATGCTGGTTCAAGGGCCAAAACAACCCGGTACAGACATCAATCTGTATCTCACGTTGTTGAAAGAGGAGTTGGCCACATTATGGGAAGAAGGAGCCCGTACGTGGGACGCCTCGAGACAAGAATACTTCGACATGAGAGCGGTGGTGATCATGACGGTACAAGACTATCCCTGTTACGGATACTTCTCGGGGCAGGTGGTCCGAGGATTCTATGGGTGTGTTAGGTGCAAAGATAATACAACGTACCGCTAGCTACAGAAATATCCCGGGTCCAGGAAAACCGTGTTCCTTGGGGCTCGGAGGTGGCTTCCCAAGAATCACGCCTGGAGAAAGCTAGGAGATCTGTTTGATGGGGCGGTCGAGCTCCGAGGAATCTCGGACCAGAGGAGCGGCGTGCAAATCTACGAGTTGTTGAATAACTGGAAGGAATGCCCTGCACCAGGAAAGACCTAGAAGAAGCCAGAGCCGCTGCTGAAGGTATGGAAAGCGAGGTCTGTTTTCTGGGACTTGCCATACTGGAAGATCCTCCGCGTGCCTCATAGTCTCGATCTCATGCATATCACGAAGAACGTGGGCGAGAGTCTGCTTGCCACCCTCCTTAACACCGACAACACCAAAGATGGGACAAAGGCAAGGAATGACTTGAAGCATATGGGCATCAGGGATGAACTTCAACCACCACCTAACTCTGAGTAAGAAGGAGGCCATACAGTTTATGAAGTGCCTCCTCGGAGTCAAATTTCTGAACGGCTACGTGGGGAAGATAAGCAGATGGATAGACGAGGCGAAGCATCGCTTCAGCGGGATGAAGTCTCACGACGTCGCCGTGCTGATGACGCAGGTACTCCTGGTCGCGATCCGAGGTATAATGGACAAGCACGTCCATGAAATGTTGTTTGATCTCTGCAACTTTTTTGACATGATCTCTCGGAAGTCGATAGGCATTAAGCAGCTCATGATGCTACAGGACGAGATCGTGGTGATACTATGCAAGCTCGAGATCTATTCCCCCCCCCCCCGCATTCTTTAACGTCATGCTTCATCTACTTCTCCATGTCGTGGAGGATATCATCCAGCTCGGTCCTCCGTTTCTGCGAAGCATGATGCCGTTCGAAAGGCTCAATGGACACATCAAAGGATACGTTAAGAATAGGTCCTGTCTAGATGGAAGCATAGCAAACGGCTTCCTGGCCGAAGAGTGCATCTCTTTCTGCTTGAACTTTCTACAAACCGAGACCCATCTTGGTCTGCCATTCAACAAGCACCTCGGAAGGCTCGCTGGATGCGGTCACCACGAGGGTCGGTGCCCAAAGCATGTCGACATCGAGGGCCGAACCAAGGACTTTGAAAGAGCAAACCAGGTCGCGCTACAGCACCTGCAGGTGGTCGATCCATACATATATGAGCACAAAGAGTTTATCAAGAAGAATTACACTGACCAGGGGCGCTAGTACTCTGAGGAAGATGTTATCAAGGAGCACAACTCCGGTTTCATGAGGTGGTTCAGGGAGAAGGTCATTGCTAATCCTCATATTCTCCTTGTTCAGGGAGAAGGTCATTGCTAATCCGCAGGGCGAGTACTCGGAGGAAGATATACTCATCTTCTCCTTGTCACGAGGCGCCTCGCACAACCTGATCACCTATCAGGCATACGATACCAACAGATACACGTTCTATACAGAGGAAAAGGAAAATAACTGCGATTACCAGAACTCAGGGGTTACGGGGATATTCTACACCGGCAATGTCCCGGAAAGATACTATGGAAGGATCAATGAGATTTGGGAGCTCGACTATGTTATGGAGAAGGTGCCGATGTTCCGTGTCAAGTGGGCCAAGAGCATCGAGAAAGAAGGCCGATATTTCACCACCATGGTTATACCGTCAAAGACCACCAGTGCGAACGCACCCGCGAGAAATGAGCCTTGGGTTCTAGCTAGCAAGGTCGACCAATGCTGGTACATCACAGACCCGTCAAAGCCTAGCCGGGTTGTCGTCAGGAGAGGCAAAAGGAACATCATCGGAATGGACAGAGTCGCCAACGAGTAAGACTTTGACCAGAACGGTAACCCGAAGATGGAAGACGGATACGGCAACCAAGCACCGTACACCACAACCCTACCTAAGAAAGGACTCCCATTCAAAAGTAGTGAAGATGTCCTGGACCTAACCTATCCAACCGCGACAAAGAAGGGCAAGAAGACGACCATTGTCAAGAAACGCTAGCGCGCTCTGACCATTGCCAAGAACCGTCATGTGTGTGTGGCATACTATTATGTATCGAAACATTCATAATTATCATTTTTTGTATGTTATAATATTGCATTTAGAATATTATGTATTGACGAGACACATTCATAATACTCACTTTTGTTGTTTTGGCAATATTTGAATTTTTAAAATATTTGCAGTATATTTTATAGTTCATATTGTGTTTGGATAATGTTTTTACATGATAAATAGCCTTCAAAAAAAGTTTTCAAAAAATTTGAGCCACCAGGATTTGAACCTAGGTGGCTAGGCTTTAGTTTAGGACAAGGGACGAAACCAATAGGCTAGGGTCAGTTTATTGACAGATACTAGCGCAGCGTGCTAGTTGACTAGTAGTAGAAAATAGTCGAGGCGCATATGGTCAGAATGCGCCTCGCGTAAACTTATGCGAGGTGCATTTTCAAATGTGTGCCTCGCAAAAGATGGTACCTGTCACTTTTCTATGGATCGAGTCGATCGATTGATCGAGTCGATCTGTGTAATACTCTCTGTAACCTCTCGCGTCGTCGTCCTGCCGTCGTCCGCCGCCGTCCGCACCCACAGCAGCCCGCCGTCCACGCCCGTAGCAGCCGTCCACCATCGTCAAGGTGAGCCTCGACCCCCTTCCCCTCTCCCTCCCCTTCCCCCTACCCCTCTTCCCTCTCTGACATCTTGGCTACCATCCAAAGGGAGGAGGAGCCCACCCGCCCCGTGGAGTAGGAGCCCGCCACCGTGGAGGAGGAGCCCGGCCTGTGCTCAAAGACCTGCTGCCCGCAACACGCCCTCCCCGTGGAGAAGGAGCCCGCCGCCCGTGACTTGCACTGCTGCTGCTGCCCGAAGACCTGCTGCCCGTGCTCGAAGACCTGCTGCCCGCCGGCCACCTCGTCTACAACCTCACCTTCGTCCTCGTCGAGCACCCCAAGGTGAGCGCCGCTCCCCCTCTCCCTTCCCCCTCTTTAGCCGCCTAGATCATTCTCTTCCCTGTCGCGCCAAGTGTTGTACTGACTGTATCCATAGCAAAACAGAGGATATATGCAATGTATCTGAAGAAAAGAAAGAATCAGGGTATCCAAGTCCTATCTTATTTTTTTTGTAGATTCTCATGATGTCTATTTTGTTTCTGCATTAGGTGCAGAATATTGTGTTATTAAATAGAACGAGTTTAATCCACTGTTGCAGACTTGTAGTGAGCAGTACTGAATATTGTGCCTGTGATGATTATTATCAGTAGTGATGTACAATCTATAAGACATAAACTTTTGTTCTCCAACTAAAGTGTACAGTGTAGGTAAGATCTCTTTTCTGGACCAAACATGGAAACAGTCACGGAAAGAAACATGATGAATTAATCATGAATTCTTTTCTGCCTATCCCCTAAAGTGTCATATCAAAACACAATCGATATGGAACATCATATGGGGTACTGTAGTGTATCTTGTGTGACAAGAATTGATAAAACACTGAATAAAACTTTGGGTTATAACTGAAGAAAAGATTCGGTAAAAATTATCACAAAATAATAGCAAATACTCCTATGCATAATTCTGTATGCTATCAGATAAGAAGTGTTGCAGCTTATTCTAAACATCATGTAGAATCTGCACATCACCAAATAACAGCAAATACACCTATGAATAATTCTATCCAGCACTGGTTTAGAATGAATGATGCACAATTCTATCAGTGTGTGGTTAGAGGATGGTTTGTCCTTCTGAAGTCCTAAGAAGTTGTGCTCTATTCCTACCAACTAGCACAAGTTGTGTGACATATGGAAGAGAGAGAGTAAACAGTCCAAATCCCAATCCAATCGGCACAAATTAAGGAGACCAGGACTAAGAACCGGACCTGTAGGAAGGCGAGCTGCAACTCGAGCGCGTCGTTGATGCAGACGAGGCGCTCCTCTCCCTCCTCCTTGTATTCTTCTCCGCCTTCTTCCTCCTCCCAGGCGCCCAACCGCAGCGGGGACCATGCGGTGGCGGCACAGGCAGAGATCCTGGACCGGAGGTCCGAGGCGCGGGCGAGAATGTGGCCAATCTCCTCCCCTTCCATGGCCATCTAGGCCGGTGCAGGAAGGTGAAGATACCTAGCTAAACCCAACCCTGCTACCAGTAGCGAGCAATGGAAGCTACAATCTTCAATGCTCTATCAGCAAGAGTCAATTTTTACTCCATAGTTAGGATTCGCGGGCGGGGGGGCCACATGGTTGGCATGTAAGGTTCACATAGTGTCCAATGCTTTTGTTTCAATAGTAGACGGGATGTCCTAAAAAATAACCATTTTGAACTATACTAAAATTGATACTACGCATGAGAAGTAGATTAGTTTTCTGCCTACCCATATACATTCAAATATGATATTGTAACGAGTTATGTGTCATTCCAAATTTGAACTGTTCATACATCAACACCTAGTTTGGCTATCAGAGACGTAGAGGTCGTCATGTAATGTATCTCAATCTAGCTGAACCTAAATTTTGCATAGGACTCAAACTCAGGAAGCAAAGAAGCACATGTGCATAGGACTCCAATTTAGGTGCAGCAAACTGGCATTTACTGAGCTTTGCATAAAACAGATTTTGCAACAATATTTCAAATACCACTTTCAGATGCTGCAAGTGTTCAGCCAAGGACTTGTTGTACACTAGGATGTCATCCATGAAAACCAAGACGAACTTCCTAATATATCAAGTAAAAATTAAATTCATAACACACTGGAATGTGGCTGGGGCATTAGTGAGCCCAAAGGGCATCACTCTAAACTGGAAGTGTCCATGGTGGGTCTTGAATGCAATTTTTATCTCATCTTGCTTTTGCATTCTAATCTGATGGTAGCCACTTCTAAGGTCTAACTTGGAGAAGAATTTAGTACTAGCCAATTCCTTTATGTTGCCTAATTCCTTTCTGTTTTGAAATTACTTGGTATCCATCTACTCATATGTTTAGTGTATATCTTGGTGCCTAATTCTTTTCTGTTTTGAAATTACTTGGCTGCCAATGATACTAATCTTGTATGCTACTGGCAGTAAGTTGTGTATGGTTGTGCTTGTGTATGTTGGCAGCAAAATGGCTGTGTTTGTGCCTATTTAGGCTTTTTTGTGCAGGTTTTTCTTTTTGAGTTGCCAATGTTTCGCCAGAATGTTGATTCATTTCTGTTCCGGCGAATTTCTGGCACTCCTAGACATAGAAAATTAGCAAAGGTTATGCCGAAATTTTCTGTGATTTTTTGTGCTTATTAGTTCCATTTATTTTTGTGTTTAGAAATGTCGGCGGAGTAGGGCCCTTCTAGCAAGAAGTCCTTTTGGGAGCAGCAGGCGGAGATGGAATCCCATGAGGACCCAGAATTCGTTCCACGGGACGACGAGATGGAGGCGGACGAGGATATGTCATCGGGCGATGAGGAGAAGGGGGACACGGATGGCAACACCACTACCACTGATGGTGGCAGTGAAGCTGCTACGGACGGTGGTAGCACATCGAAGAAGGCCCGGAAGGAGCGTGCCCCGATCGTGGTCCACATCAAAAGGTCCATCATCAAAAGCGTGAACGATGTAGGTGTGCCTTTGGAGCCGGACGAGTTTGTCGCGGGTTACTCAAACCAGCTCGCGGCAATCCTCCGGAACACCGTCACGATCAACACGGAGAACCTGAAGGCCGAAGAGAATAGGGGTTTCCGCATCCAGCTCTTCCGGAAGCTGCACGCAAGATACGCATTTCCGGGTGATGTGGAACACAAGTACAATAACGACAATATCAAAGGGAATCCGGTGAACAAGTACACCCTCAAGAAGATGACCAAGGCCTTGTCGAATTGGAAGGTCCGGGTGAAGAAGCTGATTTTTGAGGACAAGCTAAGTTATTCGGAGGTCGTCAAGAGGGAGCCTCTGGTCACGGAAGAACACTTCAAGGTGTTCAAGGCCAGATGTGAATCCTCCATGGGCAAGGCCAAGAGTCAGTACTTCAAGGAGTTGTACGAGAAGAACATTGGTACCCACCATCTCGGCTCCGACGGTTATAGAGCTGCGATTCCCAAATGGGAGAAGGAGGACGCCGACGCTCGTGTAAAGGGGTTGACACCTCCCTTTGACGACATAAAAGAGCCGTAGGCAAAGCACTTTTTTAGGGCCTGGTTTGCCAAGCCGAAAGGGAGTTCTGATTATTCATTGGAGCCCGTCGGCCCCTTTTCTACGAAGGTGATGGACTTCATGAGAAAATATGTAAGTAGTTTGCATGCAAGTCGATTAATTGTGTTCACGATTAATCAATGAAGTCCAGTTTTATGATCAAATGCTTCGCGTTCCTTGTGCGCAGGATGAGGAGTGTAGGAGCTCCTCATCCCAGGGGTCGGCGCCTGTCGCCAAGTGGGACACCACTTTTAACAGGGCACTGAACCATACCAAGAATGTCGAGCCCTTGGCGGCCCCGTCATCGGCTGGTCGTGTGGTCGGCTTTGGCGGCATAACATTGTCCGAGTACTATGGCACCACGGAGCGGAAGGGTAGGAAGCAGGCCGAAAGTGCCGAGGTAAGACACCTAAGGGAACAGGTGGAAGCCTTTCCCAATATAGTCCAAGATGCCGTGAACCAGGTTGTGTCGGCTGTCGAGACAAAGTTCCAAGAACAAGTTCATACACAAGTCCAGGCAGAAGTCCAGACACAAATGAACGATAAGCTCAACACCATCCTTCCTGCCTACATGGAAAAGTACATCAAGTGACAAAAGGGTGGTAAACGAGGGCCGCCACCGGTTCCCAACCTCGACAGCACCCAATCGGACAACATGGCATGGCCGGAGGCACTGGCGACTCCTCCAGCTCCGGAGTTTTAACTTGCCTTCTGCAGCCCGCACCACCGTGCCGTCAGGCAGCCACTCCGCCACTTGCACGCTCAATCCTGCCGGCGGTGGTGCCTCAACCTTGGCCGAGTTCGACACCCTCAAGGTAACTTACTAATTAAAGCGAGAGTTGGGAGGCTTAACCACACAGATGACTTGATCTTTGTTTTACTGATGCTCGGCCTACATGTCTTTCGCAGGGAGACACTCCTTGCACTCTAATGCACTGGGTGGGCGGACAGTTGAAGGATGTTGCCAAGGGTACTATCATTCAACCGGAGAACCGCAAAATGCACAATGTCACAATGCCAACTAACATGATGAGGGTCAGATACAGTATGGTGCTTCCGGGCTACGAGCAAGTGGAACCTCCCTCTCAACCTTAAGGAACAGATGAGGAGGAGACGATGGCGGTCCTCAATACCGGCTTTGGCTACTTGTACCTCTGGCCGAAGAGCCAGATCCGTTTGGGGACTGAGGACCAGCTCAACATCACCCCAGAGGCAGCACAGCCAGCACATGATGAAGACCTCGAGATGGAAGACTTGGACAACATGGCACATGATCCCTATGATGATGATGGAGAAATTGATCCGAATTTCAGCGACCAGTTCGTTAACACAAGGTTTTCTGATTGGTATGAGTTGGGACCATCAGGCACACATCATGTTGCCGATACCCAACCAGCACCGGCGAAACCCCCTTGCCAGGTGCGTCTCTTCCCAACTAGTCAGGAGACGCCGCCACCCGCCCCCTTCACCGAGCCTCTGAGGCCATCAGTTCCTTTGATCAGCCCTAGCACCCTTCATAAGGTGATCGGTGAGGTGAACATGGTGGCCGACGCCCCAAAGGGACCGAAGAAGGGTCGCAAAAGGAAGCCTAAGGGTGACCAGAGCAAGGGTCCAAATCTTGTTCTCCGGGCTTAGGACGGCCCTGCAGGGCAAGCCAGGAATCCGCAACACGTGGCAGGTGCACCGATGATGTGTAACTCGTTGCTCGAGGTCGCAGGCTCTCAAATGCGCAATCTTCATTATAGCTATCTCACAATTGAGGAGCGCCGCATTCGCGAGAACGATCAGTTGTACCTCGTTTTCAAGGCTAAGGTGCCTTATGTGCCGTGCTTCGTCAATGTACCCCTCGGGGATATCTTCTACCTGCGGCATTCCGACATCTTCGACATGTTGAACGGGTTCCAGTTGCACAATACCCTAGTCCAGCTATTCTCCCTCAATATGGCCATGCAGATCACCAGAGACAAGATCCTAGGCATCCAGATAGTGGATCCCTACTTCATGCGGGACGCCGTCCTGAAAGATGCCGAGGACATAGCGCTGACGACCAACTACCTCTCAACCTTCCTGCAAACATACTCGGACAAGGATGTGATTCTCCTTCCCTACCATCCCATCACGGAGGATGATCAGATAGGTTGCATGCTCATATGCTTGAATTTGAAACACTCAACAGCCGTGTACCTCGACTCAAACAGTGCGCACCCGAAAAACTATACCAATATCAAGAACATTCTTGATGGTGCTCTCACCGGCTACGTCGTAGCGGGAGGCGTTAAACCGGCAATGCCATATGTGAAGTTCGGCGTGCACGTGTTCCGCCACAACACCAAGTTCGCATGCTTCAAGCAGCCGTCGGGCAGCAGGAAGGATGCCTTCTACGCCATTTACCACATGAAGGCGTTCTTCAATGACATGGAGAGCAAAACGCTGCCATCTGACCTTGCGAAGTGGGCTAAAAGGCTTGCAAAAATACATGTCGCAACCTCAGGCAGCACATCTTCGACATCCAGGAGGAGCTCGCGACAATCATGCACCAGGGAGTCATGAAATCCAGGGGCCTCTTCTACGGCGGCCATACATCACCCAACAGGGAGATAGACGAACGCTTAGTGCAGCAGGGTGACCGTAGGACGTTCATGCAGATGGCGAAAACTCGGTCGGGCTTCATCAATGCCCCCCTAAAGCTGACTCAATAGCCAAACAAGTCTTGATAATTTCATTGCCTGGGTAGCTAGCTGTTAGTTCTGAACTCGTGTTGTAACCTCTTATCACTATGTTAAACTTGCCTAGCAAAACCTCTAGAGTATGTTTCGTCAACTGTTGAACTTGATTGTGAGTGACACTATCTAGTTATTTGTGTTATGAACTATTTTAAGTGCTTGTTGCTTTTCATTCGTTATTGCCACCCTACTTCTTGTGGTTTGCTTTCTTTGTCTTTCTTCGAAATGCCAATGATTAAAACGTTTTGTGGCGTCATGTGTGTGACCATGTCGTTGCTGGATCTGGTGTGCCAAGTAGACTAGAGGTTTGTGCATATACTCTACTTGCCACAGTAGATCCATCAGCGGCATTGTAATTTTCCGTGCCCAACCTAAGTATGAGGCAACTATTTCATCTCGTAGCCCCAAAGTCGAAAGAGGCCAAATATTTTCGAGATTCATATACATAAGACATAATATGTTCAAGGGTAAGCCAAGGAAAGGATTATGGGTCCACGGGAACGACTCCTTTCGACACATCAAACTCGAAATGAGTTGTTTCCGTGGAGACCGAATCCTTTCCTTGGTTTACCTTTGGACATAATATGCCCATGCTATATGAATCATGGAAGTATTTCTTTTCTTTTGTCTTTGGCGATACGAATAGATTAGATAGCATGGATTAAATGAAATGGTGAAGTATTTAGTTTCAAATATCTCATTGTAGCCCCAAAGTCGAAAGGAAATACATTGCTTCACTATTCGTAATGCATTGGCGACATTCTTATATGAATCGTGGAATGATTTCTTTCCTTTCGTGTTTGGCGATACAATGAAATGTTAAACTATTTCATCTCATAGCCCCAAAGTCGAAAGATGACAGATATTTTCGAGATACATATACATAGCACATAAGATGTTAAGTGGCAAGCCAAGGAAAGAGTTTTGGGTCCATGGCAATGACTCCTTTAGACACACTAAACTCGAAATGAGTCGTTGCCATGGAGACTGAATCCTTTCCTTGGTTTACCACTTGACATAATATGCCCATGCTATATGAATCATGGAAGTATTTCTCTTCTTTTGTCTTTGGCGATACGAATAGATTAGATAGCATGAATTAAATAAAACGGTGAAGTAATTAGTTTCAAATATCTCCATGTAGCCCCAAAGTCGAAAGGAAGGACATTGCTTCACTATTCGTATAGCATTGGCGACATTATTATATGAATCGTGGAATGATTTCTTTCCTTTCGTCTTTGGCGATATAATGAAATGATAAACTATTTCATCTCGTAGCCCCAAAGTCGAAAGAGGACATATATTTTCGAGATTCATATACATAAGACATAATATGTTTAGCGGCAAGCCAAGGAATGGATTCTGGGTCCACGACAAGGACTCCTTTAGACACACCAAACTCGAAATGAGTCGTTGCCGTGGAAACCGAATCCTTTCTTTGGTTTGCCGCTAGACATATCATGCCCATGCTATATGAATCATGGAAGTATTTCTCTTCTTTTGTCTTTGGCGATACGAATAGTATGAGGCACGAATCCAAGTCATTCTTGCATTGCTTTTTTGGTCTTTCTTTGAAATGCCTATGATTAGAACGTGTTGTGGCGTCATGTGTATGACTATGCCGCTGTTTGATCTCATGTGCCAAGTAGACTAGTAATTTGGGCATATACTCTACTTGCCGCACAAGATCAAACAACGAACATTGTTATTTCCATGCCCAACCTAAGTATGAGGCACTAATGCAAGTCATTCTTGGTTTGCTTTTTTTGGTCTTTATTTGAAATGCCGATGATTAGAACGTGTTGTGGCGTCATGTGTATGACTATGCCGTTTTTGATCTTGTGTGCCAAGTAGACTAGTAATTTGGGCATATACTCTACTTGCCGCACGAGATCAAACAGAGAGCATTGTTATTTCCGTGCCCAACCTAAGTATGAGGCACTAATGCAAGTCATTCTTGGTTTGCTTTTTTTTGTCTTTCTTCAAAATGATTAGAACGTGATTTCTTACATCTTGCTGCACCCATATATATGCATGATCTTATCTTATGAACTGTTATTGCTTTGCACTGACATAGATAATATCATCTACCTTGTGTATAGGAGATGGCGAAGAAGTGCTATGTCGTGTACGCCGGCAAGGTTCCAGGTGTGTACGAGGAGTGGGAAGACTTCCAGAAGCAAGTGAACGAATTCTCGGGCAATAGCTACAAAGGCTACAAGACTAGAGAGGTGGTGGAAGAGAAGTGGAGGAGGCACATGAGGAAGAAGTGGAGTAACTTCCTCGTGATCACAACCTTATTGATGTTCATGGTAGGTTATGTGCTCTACTTGATCTAGATAGAGCTCCGTCGTCGGAGTTGTAATGTGATTGTGAACTTGTACTCGGAGGTGTGAACTTGTGGCACAAACACTTGGTGTTGTGTGAAAACTTGGCACTTGTTGATGTATGAATGCGTATGTCGCGATTGATGTGTAATATACTTGTATTCATGTTGGTTCTATTATGCTTTTGCCAATTGCAAGTTTCTAGAAAATTCTGTGTTGTTTATACTGTATTCTGGATGTATTGTATATTTGAATACCTGCAAACTGTAATTTGAAAATTGCTGTCAAATTTGAATTTTGAAAATATACCCGAGGCGCATATGGGAAGTATATAAGGCGCATATTGGGTACTACCCGAGGCGCATACCACCACATATGCGAGGCGTATACCACATGCGCCTCATATACTTCATATACGCGAGGCGCGAGAATATCATTTTGCGGCCCGAAAGTTGGGGTGGCTAGGCAACACGGTACCCGAGTTCCCTGATATCAGCCGCGATGACTATAGTTGGCGTGCCAAATACTCAGAGGGTCTTTTTCAGCATGAATTCAACTTTACGTTTCAATACAAAAAATCGGGCTAAAGGCCGTTAAGTTGGGCCCCCCCGTCAGCTTTCGCTGTTATGTCGGTGTCGTCGTCGCTGCCATGTAGGCTTGCAGCGTTGGCGCATGCATCCTTTACGCATATTCTTCTTCCTCCAGGGTGGCAATCTATGGTCGCGGCCATGGCGTGGAGCTAGGACTTGGACAAACCTGCTCAGCCCGTTCTCCTGCCCATCCCGAATCGGAGCTCGCCCTCACCATTGGCATGGTGCGGGGACGGGAATTCATTCCCGGGTGAGATCTGTCACCATGCCGACCATGCTCGGTCCTGTTGGTCTCCTCCAGAATCCGAGCTCGCCGTCGCCGTGGTCGCACACGCACCAGCCACGGCGCCATCCTCTCCGAACCCCAAAGCAACATCCACCCAGTTCGGCATAATGCCAACAAGGTGAAAATGCATCAAGTTTTCTTCTTGTGATTGTAGAAAAACATGTATGTACCGTGGCCGTAGCATACTCTAACAATGTACACATATATTGTTTACTAGATTTTCATTTGAAATTAGTAGCTCCGTGATGACGAAACATAGAGAACCTAAATGGAATGACGATGACGACCATGTTCTGTACTTTGCATTGCATCAACAAGTGCTCGCTGACGAAGCAAGTTACCAAGAGAGTGGAGTTCATCAGCCATTGCCAAAAAATATGTGAACAAATCAATGAGCAATTCAATGCAAATAAGTGCAGAAAAGCTAGATCCATGTCATCAATCATCAATAGGTGGCACATTCTAGTGATGCGTTCAAATGCGTACACGATGTATCATTTTCTTGAAGTGGTTGTTATCCTAAGCAAAAATGCCTGGTATGCACATTACATTTGTATGTTCTATGCTGCAATTCTGTTGTTATGGGCGTGGAAAGAAAAGCTGGGCTTCACTGAATATTACGCAGTTAGGCCTAACTTAGTCTTACACAAATAGCACAGCTTAGTCTTTACACACATAAGCGTAACTAATGATAAAGATAAAGACAAATGGTTCATCGGATCTGCCAGTATGAGCACTAGGTCCCTGGAGCTGGTGGTATCGTCAGAACGAACTAGAATGTTGCGTTTGGCCGTCTTTCATTCTCCTTCAAATAGTACGACCCCACTGACGAGCCAATTGTAGGCCCCCTCCCCCCAACGTGGATTCGGCTCCAGGTCGGATCTGGAGTGTCAACATGATAGGCGCGTGAGTGTGCAGCAAACACACAGTCTGCTATCAACACTGGAAGTGCTGGCACCTCAGCAACAACACCAACATGTTCTTCCTGGACTCCGGTAGAAGCCTTAGCAGGTATTTCATCAGCTTCACCAGCAGCAACATTGGCAAGTATTTCGTCAGCTTCACCAGCAGCAGCATCACCAAGTATTTCGTCAGCTTCACCAGGAGCAGCAGCAGCTAGTTCTTCGTTAGCTCCACCACCACCAACACCACCACCACCACCACTAGCATCAGGGGCCAGGGTTGCCTGAGCAATTACAGGTTCAATAGCTCAAGGGGCTCTGACAAAGAAAGGGTAGTTGATCCCAAGAAACACAGATTGTCCCTTCAGATTGTTGACTCTGCTCTAGACTTGCTCTACTGGGTCTTCGGATGGGCATACGGACCTCGAGAAAACGTGACACCGCATCGATGGGTATGAAGAAAGTTGTGTCCCCATATGTTCTATTGTATCACCAACGATGTTTAGTGCTCCCCTGATATGAATCCACAAGAGTTCATCATCATGTTCCGTGTTGTCTCCGAGAGGTGCCAGGAACCAGCACCGTGTCCCAAGTTCAGCATCTACTACTGCATCTTCGATGACCGGAGCTGGATTGATGCGCGGGGCTGCTTGGGTACCTGCGTGTTACTAACAGTCAGTAAGCAGAATTTTGAATGGGATTTTACATGCTATATGACACCATGACTCATCCCAAATGGACCGCTCCCAAACACGCACGTCGCCGCTAGGTTCAGTGACTGCATAAATGCGTTGCGGTCTATACGAAGAGTAGTCGTAGGTGAAGACGGCGTCGACATACTTCTCCGGCCGCAGGAAGTCGTCGCGCAAGACTGTCCATTCCTTGTCTTCTGGGCATCTAATGAATGTGATTGCCTTGTCGAAGACCGCTAAGAGGTCGTACTCCCAGTTCTTCCACGCCCCCTCCCGCGGTCTATGTGGGAGTTGTACCTTCATGAGGTCAAGTTCTGCCATGTTGAACCTGTAAGCGAATTCGAAAATGGGCGGCGGCCACCCGCTGTTGAATGCAGTAATGCCGACACCCTTCAAAGATGGCACTGCAAGTCTCTTCGATTTGTAGCCATTTTTTAGAGTCCAAGTACTGTCATCCTGTGATAAAAGGACCAGCCACTCGCCGTTGCCACCCACCCAGTTCTGGTCATCTTCCATTTTCGTCTCTTCTTCTTCCTTGATATTCACCACTACTGATTCGGACCACTTATCCAGCAGCATCAGTTTTGCATGAATATTCTGCAGAGTTTGTTGTCAGTTGGTACAATAAACTAGCATGGATTCCATTGCAGATACAATTTGACAACTGGGCCTTCAGATTAAAGTACACAAAATATCGCCTAAATACAAGTGTCTCCTCAGATATCGCCTAAATTGTGCATGTGTCACTACGAAGATACTCAATATATGGAGTAGTATCAGAGCCCCCAGAACAGACTCCTGACGATGATCATAATTAAACATCTCGGGGCATAACAGCCTTAAATCGTCTAATCTGTTTGTTTTTATTTTATGAAACATAATATCACCTAGCAGGCATTCCATTGCAAAGTCGAAATTGAAAACTCGTCTATCACCTATAGTAAGACTGTGTCAATATGAAAATACCAGAATATCAGGTACGAGCAGAGCTTCCGCTGTACAGAATAGTCTTAAATGGTTCGATTTGTTCAAACCGCACGTGCACACAACACGTTCGACGAAAGGAACATAGGATTCCGATGAGAGTTCAGCACATATGAATCAACGATATGACTGAACGAATAAGCTAGATACTGGAACTTACATGGCCATCGCGGTCGTCTGGCCATTTGCTGTTATCGGGGTAAAGAAGGCCTGGCGTGCCGAACGGTTGTTCGTCTATGTTCCGCATCGTCACGTGGTAGCCAGGGATGCAGTGAGCGAGGCGGCCGGCTGAGATGATGTCCAACTCCGAGGCGATCCTATGCACGTTCGCGGCACTCAGGTTCGGCCATCCCCAATCCTCACGGTAGCGGTCGCCCTGGCCATCCACGTCGTCGTCGCATGCCTTTCGCTTTAGCCTGCAGCTACCCCAAGCTCTACCCATAGCGGCAAATGGAGTCTGGAATCCGGTAGATTAATGGAGGCGTTATGATAAGTAGGCGGATGGATTCGAGAGGAGGGTGGAATCAGGGATGGGGGCAGTTGTTCGAGTGGGGAGCGAATCTGCAAGGAACCGCCGCCGCCGCCGGTTCTCGTCCGCATGGAAGAAAAAAAGGGGGCGTAATTATTGAGGGCAAGCACCGAAACAGTCTGGAGGAAGTGAAAAAATAAATCGTAAAAGGGAAATGTGCGGCCCGCCTGTCAGTGAGTGAAGGTCGACACGTGCAAATGTGCCTACGTTTGAATTGATTCCACCACATGCAAGTGGCGCAGAACAAATTTTAGGAAGTGCTAGCGTCGACATGTAAAACCGCCATTTTTCGCCACCTTCACCCTACTACGAACGGTCGTCCACCATTCCAGATATTGGTAACGGCGGTTCCAATCTTTCACTTCTCCGTCTCATTTCCTCCTCCACGGCCTCATCGTCTTTCTCCTCCATGGCCTCATCCATTTCCTCCACCACCGCATCACCCTCTTCCTCCGTATCCTTTCCCTCTTGCCTGTAGTCATGGACGCTCCGGACGTTCGAAACGACGGCAGGCAAGAAACTGTGCACTTCGACATCGAAGTACATGGCAGGAAGAAGATCGATGTCGTCTACACCACCGACCCTCGGACGGTGAGGAACACTCTGAATAATTACACGAGTTGGCTACAGTTCGAAGAAAACAGGTTCGTAGGTCTAGACCTCGAGTACAGCCGCGATCACCGTAGGATCGCCGTGGTGCAACTCTCCATGAAGGGGCATGTCCTCGTATACCAGCCTTTTTGCGAGAAGGGGGATGATGGGGTCTGGTAGACATTGATGTCTTTTTGTTCCTGAACCGTCTGTTTGCAAAAGTTATTGCAATATTATTTGTCTAAATTCATTTTCATGCAGATGGGGCAAAAGCATTAGGGATTTGTTTCATGACTTTCTCGTGAACCAGCACATAACATTTACCAGTGTTGACATCACGAATGACAGTAAACTGCTTGAAAGCCCGACTGTCAACATTAGAATCCCAAAGGAGTGCAGAGTGGACATCCAGGAAATTTACTGGATCCGAGGGATGAAGGGCGGCAAGGCGGGGATGGCCACTCTTCCCTCCGAACTTATACACCCGTGGTATGCTGACATGAAGGACAGATTGCCGAGATGTTCGTGGAGGCGTTTAGGGCACCATTACTGGGAGGATAAGCCACTTTCTGAATCTAATCTGAAGTACGCTGCAATTGACGGGTATGTTAGCCACGAGCTGTACCGCCAGATTGTAAAATCTCGTTCCAGGCATCACATCATTGAACCACCACCAAGGCAGGTTGTTTGTCCCAGATGCCGGAGTGTAGATGAATCTGCAAACCGGGGCAAGTGACCGAAGGCATCCTGGGATCGGTTGCCTTCTCCAACAGGCTGGGATGTAGACTATTAGTGCATGATTGTTGTGTTTATAAAAACATGTTATTTCATAAGTACACTATGTGAGAAATTACAAACTGTTGTGTATTACCTTTGTCAAACTATAATCTGGTTTATGACTGTATCCTTCTCTATAATCTGGGTTTGGTTATGACTTATGACTGTATCACACCTTATGCATGTCAGTCCTGGATTCTGCCGCATGCAAATGGCACAGACAGAATTTGTAAGAATGAATGTTGAGCATACAAAAGGGGGGAAGTAATTCATACAGGTTAAGTAGCTAATAGCACAGGGATCATACAAGCTTAGTTCTTACACACAGAATGCTTAGAAAATACATGCGAGCTAAAATACAGGCGAGATAAAACTAGGAACGAAATGCGAAACTAGTAGTGGTAAACAACACACTCACCCACCCGCTAGATCTTGTTGAGCATCTCGTAGCAGACATACGTGTCCCTGGTTGCGTACTTGCTCGCATCGTAATCCAGGTGCCTCCACTCCCATCGCTCGTGCAGGTGCTTCGGGAACTCGATTTTCATGTCGGCGTACTCAGGGTCAATGATGTCGGAAGCGAGTCTAGCCATGTTGGCTTTCCCCGTACCGCCATCCAGGTACCTCCACAAACGTTGGAGATCGACGTGATTGACGACATGAACGAGGAGATCCTGTTCTAGCTTCGGAGTGTCGTTCTTGATGTCAACGCTGGCGAAGTAGATCTCCCTCCTGTGTAGGAACTCGCGAAACTCTGCGCATACAGATTTGGCCCTACTTACGTGATATAGTAGGCAGTGGTTGCGCATGGACAGCTGTAAAAGCACCGTCCTCTTCCTATCTCTGGTATACTCGAGGTCAAGGCCGACGATCTTGTACCTGTCCATCGGCTCCTGTAGCCACCGCTCGTACATTGCAATGACCTTGGCCACCTCCGCTGACGCATTTGTGTGGACGACCGTCAGCTTGGTGGTGCCATGGGCGGTGACGGTGTACTCGTCGGTGTAGTCGCTCCCGTCGCCGAACACGCCGTACTCTGCGTCCATGGCAGCAGCTAATGCGGCGGCGGTGGCCTAGGGTCGGTAGAGGTGGCTGGGACTGGGCGTGGAGGTGGAGTGATCTGTTGCAGTGGTATGGCCAGGCGGAGGCGGTGCCTGTGGCAGCGTCGATGGTTCTTGCGGTGGCGGCGCCGGTGGAAGGAATGAGTTGGGGATTTTTGCACAGTGATGTGCTAAGGAGACAGAAGGCGATGCTTAAATTCCACTTACCAATATTCTGGTCATACCCATGCGGAAGAAAGTTTGACCAGGCAAGCACCGATGGTTTCCAATCCTAGCGATTAAATTTGGTGTCTGTCTCGGTAGGCGATGGGACGGGTGTGCGACCTGGCTTTGGCGTGGCAGAGACCGGTCACGTAGACCATCGTCCCGTTGCCGATCCATAGCGGGTGCGTGGTGCTGACACAACGTAATGTGACAGGACAAAAGGAAGTGTACAATTATTATTAATTCCTAATAAGTTTAAGAAGTGTAAGCATAGACATGGACCTAGCATCCCTGCACCCTGGGGCAGCTGCCCAGTCGATCAGGCCTGCCGATTGCGCAAAGCTTGTCCCGAATTTGCCAAAATGAAGCTCGTTTGCCCATGCTTCTATAAGTTTCTCTGTAGGCCACTTGTGTAAGCATGCACGATCAAGCAACTTTGCAACACATGTGTCGGTGGAAAAGCATTAGGTTTCAACGCACCACATAGTTTAGGGATTTAGAATAGCTACATTGTGGAGCTCTAGCCAAATTGCATGGTAAAGCCAAATTCAGTTTTTTGTCAGATTTAGCTATAGGAACATTGTGTCTCGTTTGTCCTCACTTTTGCCCTCCCGATATTCCAAAGCCCTCACATGCGCTCGGAGGTGGGTGTCGTCTAGTCAAAGGCTTGGCCGTTACGTGCGCCATGACGCCTAAAGTGGAAGTTTTTTTTTGTTATTTGGCATTTTTAAGAGCGCCTTTTCCCCCCTCTCTCTCTCTAACAGTTGTGTTTTTTTGCCTAAAAAGGTAGGGAATCTAGAGCAGCTTCTCTCTTCATTCATTGTTCCTTTTGTGATCGTTTCCCCCAATCTGGTAGCAAATCTAGAGCAGCAAAACAAACCAGCACCATAAATAAATTCAGTAACAGAGCAGATGTAGATAAAGCAGCTAATATAGGTTATATAGTATGGTACTTAACGAGGTTCGAAAATTAGGCTGCTCAGCAGCAGCAGCGGACTGCTTCAACACAGACAAGACAAAAGAAGTTGCTTTATAGTAGCAGCAGTAGCTGATCAGTGGCCCCTCGTGGCCTCTGCCAGGAGGGCATCCGCCTCCTCCCTCTAGCGCCTCCTCCACTTCTTGCTGCCCAGCCCCTTGACCTTGGGCACCTTGGGTCTGATCGGGGGCATGCGACCCTCCTTGATAGCCACCTTCTGGAGGTTACGGAGGTGAAGACCGAGCGCCTGGTGCTTGGCCCTGAAGCCGTGGACGTTCACGGACTCGCCGCAGGTCCTCATGTCCTCGGCATGCTTCACGAGGGAGTTGAAGTCCATGCCGCGGAGCCTCCTGGTGGGGCAGAAGTGGCACCTGTACACGTCGCCGGCGAAGAAGTTGTTGTACTGACCGGACTTTAGCCTCCTCAGCACATGACGAGTCTTGGTGTCCTGTGACTCGTCGTCACTGCGGAGGTCGCTGCTATCCTCCTGTTGGAAAAAACAGTAGAGTGAAATAAGGACATGATTGAGATACTTTGATTATCGGGATTGATTTTTTGCATAAATTAACCGAATGAGATCTCCCGATTATTCCCCAAATCTCAAACCAAATCGAATACTGATTGCAACTATGAACAGGGGGATTCATCGAAAATCAAGATCTAACACAATAGGATTAGCTACTGTAAAAAATACGAATAGCCGAGCCCTAATAACATACGATCTAGCATCCAACAATGGGAATAGGGGAAGAACAAGGGAAGGGGAGAAAACCCTGGCTACCTCAGACCACGGGTCGGTGATGCTGGTGTCGTAGGGGTTCTCCGACCTTATGTAGACAACCTCCTCATAGGGGTCCTAGCCGAGCGAGATCTGTCCGAGACCAGCGGGGGCCTCCTCGCCGGCGGCTACGGCGGATGCAGGGACGGGGGGCTCCTCGCTGGCAGCCTTGGAGGCGCCGATGGCCACCGCGCCGATCTTCTCCATCGCCGGCGTGGTTGGGGTTTTGTTGGGCGTTTGCAGAAGGTGATGGGACAGTGGAGACAGTTGAGTGAGCGAGTGCGTGATGAGTGGGAGTGGGGAGGCCTCTATTAAAGGAGAAGGGAAGTGGCGTTTCGTTGCACTACCGTGCACCACGTACACTAATGCACCGTGTATGGCCACACGTGTCCGCTACCGCCCCGTGCGCCGCACACGCGTACCGTGAGTCACGTTTTTTTCCCTCGTGTCTAACCATGGCGATTCAATTGTACTCAGTTTTGCCCACCAACCGTTGATCCTCTATGATCCAGCGGACAGGATAACCCTTATATTTGTCGGGGGCACCCCTCTATCCATGCAAAATAGTGAGTATGCAACCAGAACTTTAACAACATAAACAGATGAACTTGAATATATTTTGAAGGGTATGAAAATAGAAATCCCCATAGTTTAAAGGTCTAGATACGGTAAGAGAACTAAATATTATTAGTGGCCGGGCCAGCACAGTGACGGGGTTGGTCGGCTAGAAGTTGCTGATTCCTAAGTAAGGGGACACTAGGCCGGTCTTGACATACTCCCTCAGGAACTTGCCATAAGAAGCGTGCTTAGCCTTGGTCACCGACTTGTGTTTACTAGCCGGGCTTTTACCGATGCCAACCGCATGCGGAATCAAGCTGGCAATCCTCGGGTTGACTCCTTTCTTACAGAAAGGGCACCTGAGCTCCCCAAGTCGAGTGTGGAAAGGGATTATCCCGCTCTTGAGCTTCTTCATGACATGGCGGCTCTTGTTGTCCCTGGTCTCCTTGTCAGAGTCCATCTCACTTGAATAAACCTGTAATGTATGGAATACAAACCGAAATGAGCAAAATAATAAATATATATTCCTTCCACCATTCCAAGTTACTTTCGATGCAATAACATGTCTATACAGGTTCAGCAGTTCATTACGTCCATCTCCCCAGCTCGCTCCTAAATTAATGTGGTTTGTGTTCTTGGTAACTTATTAATAAATAATGTGGATTCATTCAGAACAGACTAGATCTCTCCATTTACCGGTTCGTATGTTGCATCTAATTATTAGGACTAGATTTTTTATGACGCCTGGATAGATTAAGCTCGAGCAGAAAATATGAAACATGTAGAAATAGATGTACCTCCGGGTACACGAGCGAAGCGTGTTCGTCGAAATCCACGCCCTCATCAGCGCCTCCGAAGTCGTCAGCACTAGCGTGCACATGGTCCCCCAAGGGGTTGAACTGCACGTCCTCCTTGTCCTGTGCTGCGTGATGCTCCTCCAGATCTGCCGCGTGAAGCACCACCCCGGCGGCGATGCCTAGACACTCACCCCCATGCACTGGTTTCATGGAGAAAGTTCGTGCAAGTATGTTCAAGATTGTGGGGTTTTGCTAGATAGGGAAGAGAGAGTAGTGGATGAGTGCGAATGGAGGACCCGATAGGCTGGGTTTTTAATGCAGGGATGTTTAGGCCTCCTCGAGGGCCCCGGTTGACAGCTCTTCCGGCTGTGGCTGCCGTGTGGAAGGTTCGTGTGGTGGGGGCCTGACGGAAGTGAGAGTGCAGGCACGCTGCATAGTAAAAATGGTATAGCCGGTGGTCCATGGATGACCAGTGCCGTGCAGTAGACTTGTAGCCTTTGCAGACTAGATTAAACATGACATGACCACTCGATGACTTTTCCCATGGACGGCATCGTGTTCCTTCTTGTAGAAGTCTCATTGAGGGAGACGTCTGTGCTGTCTCGCGCTGTCCTGTGAAGGGACGACGTGTGCAACGAGCCTTGTTGGATCACACAGGATCAACGGTTGGTGCGTACGATCCGCGTGACAACTATGACAACCAATCAAGGCATAGCAGACAGAGTGGGCATAGGTTTGGGCTTCTACGAAAGAGAGAGAGAGGGAGGGGAGGGGGCAAAGTTGAGTAGTATAAAAATGGAAAGTGGGTGTCTTTTATAATGAAATGCATCGTGGCATACATCAAATTATGCCAAGATAGATCCACTAGAGTTCATTGCATGTGTGTTCTTTCCACAAACCACATATGTATCCACAAGAGTTATTGCATGTGTGTTCCTGTCATGACCCACATTTGGATCAACCAGTGTCATTGCATGTGTGTTCTTTCCACGAACCACATATGGATCAACCAATGGCATTGCATGTGTGTTCTTTCCACAAACCACCTATGGATCCATTTGAGTAATTGCATGTTTGCTCTTATACTAAAACCACAAACCAGCACTAGAGTCATTGCATGTGTGTTCTTTTCCACAAACCACACATGGATCCACTAGACTCATTGCATGTGTGTTCTTTTCCATAAACAACTTATGGATCAACCAGTGGTCATTGCATGTGTGTTCTTTTCACAAACTACATGTGGACCCACTAGAGTCATGGTATGTGTGTTCTTATACTAAAACTAGCACTAGAGTCATTGCATGTGTGTTATTTTCCACAAACCACATATGGATCAACCAGTGGTCATTGCATGTGTGTTCTTTCCACAAACCACACATGGATCAACCAATGGTCATTGCATGTGTGTTCTTTCCACAAACCACACATGGATCAACCACTAGAGTCATTGCATGTGTGTTCTTTTCCACAAACCACACATGGATCAAGCAGTGTCATTGCATGTGTGTTCTTTCCACAAACCACATATGGATCAACCAGTGGTTGTTGCATGTGTGTTATTTTCACAAACCACATGTGAACCCACTAGAGTCATTGCATGTGTGTTCTTATACTAAAACCAACACTAGAGTCATTGCATGCGTGTTCTTTTCACAAACCACACATGGATCCACCACTGTCATTGCATGTGTGTTCTTTCCACAAACCACACGTGGATCAACCAGTGGTCATTGCATGTGTGTTCTTTTCCACAAACCACATATGGATCAACCAGTGGTCATTGCATGTGTGTTCTTTCCACAGTCCACATATGGATCAACCAGAGTCATTGCATGTGTGTTCTTTCCACAAACAACATATGGATCCATTTGAGTACTTGCATGTTTGTTCTTATACTAAAACCACAAACCAGCAATAGAGTCATTGCATGTTTGTTCTTTTCCACAAACCACACATGGATCCACTAGACTGATTGCATGTGTGTTCTTTTCCACAAACAACTTATGGATCAACCAGTGGTCATTGCATGTGTGTTCTTTTCATAAACTACATGTGGACCCACTAGAGTCATTGTATGTGTGTTCTTATACAAAAACTAGCACTAGAGTCATTGCATGTGTGTTCTTTTCCACAAACCACTTATGGATCCATTAGAGTCATTGCATGTGTGTTATTTCCACAAACCACACATGGATCAACCAATAGAGTCATTGCATGTGTGTTATTTACACAAACCACACATGGATCAACACTAGAGTCATTGCATGTGTGTTCTTTCCACAAACCACACATGGATCAAGCAGTGTCATTGCATGTGTGTTCTTTCCACAAACCACATATGGATCAAACAGTGGTCATTGCATGTGTGTTCTTTTCCACAAACCACATATGCATCAACCAGTGGTCATTGCATGTGTGTTCTTTCCACAAACCACACATGGATCAACCAGTGGTCATTGCATGTGTGTTCTTTTCCACAAACCACACATGGATCCACTAGACTCATTGGATGTATGTTTCATTTCCACAAACCACATATGGATCAACCAATGGTCATTGCATGTGTGTTCTTTCCACAAACCACACATGGATCAACCAGTGGTCATTGCATGTGTGTTCTTTTCACAAACCACACATGGATCAACCAGTGTTCACTACATGTGTGTTCTTTCCACAAACCACTTATGGATCAATCGTTGGCCATTGCATGTGTGTTCTTTTCCACAAACCACATATGGATCCATATGTGTTCTTAAACTAAAACCAGCATTAGAGTCATTGCATGTGTGTTATTTCCACAAACCACATATGGATCAACCAGTGGTCATTGCATGTGTGTTCTTTTCCACAAACCACATATGGATTAACCAGTGGTCATTGCATGTGTGTTCTTTCCAGAAACCACACATGGATCAAGCAGTGATCATTGCATTGTGTTCTTTACACAAACCACACATGGATCAACCAGTGGTCATTGCATGTGTGTTATTTTCCACAAAGCACACATGGATCAAGAAGTGTCATTGCATGTGCGTTCTTTCCACAAACCACATATGGATCAACCAGTGGTCATTGCATGTGTGTTCTTTTCACAAACCACATGTGAACCCACTAGAGTCATTGCATGTGTGTTCTTATACTAAAACCAACACTAGAGTCATTGCATGTGTGTTCGTTTCACAAACCACATGTGAACCCACTAGAGTCATTGCATGTGTGTTCTTTTCACAAACCACACATAGATCCACCACTGTCATTGCATCTGTGTCCTTTCCACAAACCACACATGGATCAACTAGTGGTCATTGCATGTATGTTCTTTTCCACAAACCACATATGGATCAACCAGTGGTCATTGCATGTGTGTTCTTTCCACAAACCACATATGGATCAACCAGAGTCATTGCATGTGTGTTGTTTCCACAAACAGATATGGATCCATTTGAGTAATTGCATGTTTGTTCTTATACTAAAACCACAAACCTGCACTAGAGTCATTGCATGTGTGTTCTTTTCCACAAACCACACATGGATCCATTAGACTCATTCCATGTGTGTTCTTTTCCACAAACAACTTATGGAACAACCAGTGGTCATTGCATGTGTGTTCTTTTCACAAACTACATGTGGACCCACTAGTCATTGTATGTGTGTTCTTATACTAAAACTAGCACTAGAGTCATTGCATGTGTGTTCTTTTCCACAAAACACATATGGATCAACCAGTGGTCATTGCATGTGTGTTCTTTCCACAAACCACACATGGATCAACCAGTGGTCATTGCATGTGTGTTCTTTCCACAAACCACACATGGATCAACCACTAGAGTCATTGCATGTGTGTTCTTTTCCACAAACCACACATGGATCAAGCAGTGTCATTGCATGTGTGTTCTTTCCACAAACCACATATGGATCAACCAGTGGTCATTGCATGTGTGTTCTTTTCACAAACCACATGTGAACCCACTAGAGTCATTGCATGTGTGTTCTTATACTAAAACCAACACTAGAGTCATTGCATGTGTGTTCTTTTCACAAACCACACATGGATCCACCACTGTCATTGCATGTGTTTTCTTTCCACAAACCACACATGGATCAACCAGTGGTCATTTCATGTGTGTTCTTTTCCACAGACCACATATGGATCAACCAGTGGTCATTGCATGTGTGTTCTTTCCACAAACCACATATGGATCAACCAGAGTCATTGCATGTGTGTTCTTTCCACAAACCACATATGGATCCATTTGAGTAATTGCATGTTTGTTCTTATACTAAAACCACAAACCAGCACTAGAGTCATTGCATGTGTGTTCTTTTCCACAAATCACACATGGATCCACTAGACTCATTGCATGTGTGTTCTTTTCCACAAACAACTTATGGATCAACCAGTGGTCATTGCATGTGTGTTCTTTTCACAAACTACATGTGGACCCACTAGAGTCATTGTATGTGTGTTCTTATACTAAAACTAGCACTAGAGTCATTGCATGTGTGTTCTTTTCGACAAACCACATATGGATCAACTAGTGGTCATTTCATGTGTGTTCTTTCCACAAACCACACATGGATCAACCAATGGTCATTGCATGTGTGTTATTTTCCACAAACCACATATGGAACCAGTGGTCATTGCATGTGTGATATTTCCACAAACCACACATGGATCAACCAGTGGTCATTGCATGTGTGTTCTTCTCCACAAACCACACATGGATCCACTAGACTCATTGCATGTATGTTCTTTTTCACAAGCCACATCTGGATCAACCATTGGTCATTGCATGTGTGTTCTTTCCACAAACCACATATGGATCAACCAGAGTCATTGCATGTGTGTTGTTTCCACAAACCACGTATGGATCCATTTGAGTAATTGCATGTTTGTTCTTATACTAAAACCACAAACCATCACTAGAGTCATTGCATGTGTGTTCTTTTCCACAAACCACACATGGATCCACTAGACTCATTGCATGTGTGTTCTTTTCCACAAACAACTTATGGATCAACCAGTGGTCATTGCATGTGTGTTCTTTTCACAAACTACATGTGGACCCACTAGAGTCATTGTATGTGTGTTCTTATACTAAAACTAGCACTAGAGTCAATGCATGTGTGTTCTTTCCACAAACCACATATGGATCAACCAGTGGTCATTGCATGTGTGTTCTTTTCCACAAACCACACATGGATCAACCAGTGGTCCTTGTATGTGTGTTCTTTCAACAAACCACACATGGATCAACCAGTGGTGATTGCATGTGTGTTCTTTTCCACAAACCACACATGGATCAAGAAGTGTCATTGCATGTGTGTTCTTTCCACAAACCACATATGGATCAACCAGTGGTCATTGCATGTGTGTTCATTTCACAAACCACATGTGAACCCACTAGAGTCATTGCATGTGTGTTGTTATACTAAAACCAACACTAGAGTCATTGCATGTGTGTTCCTATCGTGAACCACATTTGGATTAACCAGTGTCATTGCATGTGTGTTCTTTCCACGAACCACATATGGATCAACCAATGGCATTGCATGTGTGTTCTTTTCACAAACCACACATGGATCAACCAGTGTTCACTACATGTGTGTTCATTCCACAAACCACTTATGGATCAATCAGTGGTCATTGCATGTGTGTTCTTTTCCACAAACCACATATGGATCCATATGTGTTCTTAAACTAAAACCAGCATTAGAGTCATTCCATGTGTGTTATTTCCACAAACCACATATGGATCAACTAGTGGTCATTGCATGTGTGTTCTTTTTCACAAACCACATATGGTCAACCAGTGGTTATTACATGTGTCTTCTTTCCACAAACCACACATGGATCAAGAAGTGGACATTGCATGTGTGTTCTTTTCCACAAGCCACATATGGAACCAGTGGTCATTGCATGTGTGATATTTCCACAAACCACACATGGATCAACCAGTGGTCATTGCATGTGTGTTCTTTTCCACAAACCACACATGGATCCACTAGACTCATTGCATGTGTGTCCTTTTCCACAAACCACATATGGATCAACCAGTGGTCATTGCATGTGTGTTCTTTCCACAAACCACATATGGATCAACCAGAGTCATTGCATGTGTGTTCTTTCCACAAACCACGTATGGATCCATTTCAGTAATTGCATTTTTGTTCTTATACTAAAACCACAAACCAGCACTAGAGTCATTCATGTGTGTTCTTTTCCACAAACCACACATGGATCCACTAGACTCATTCCATGTGTGTTCTTTTCCACAAATAACTTATGGATCAACCAGTGGTCATTGCATGACTGTTCTTTTCACTAACTACATGTGGACCCACTAGAGTCATTGTATGTGTGTTCTTATACTAAAACTATCACTAGATTCATTGCATGTGTGTTCTTTCCACAAACCACATATTTGTCAACCAGTGGTCATTGCATGTGTGTTCTTTTCACAAACCACATGTGAACCCACTAGAGTCATTGCATGTGTGTTCTTATACTAAAAACAACACTAGAGTCATTGCATGTGTGTTCTTTTCACAAACCACACATGGATCCACCACTGTCATTGCATGTGTGTCCTTTCCACAAACCACACATGGATCAACCAGTGGTCATTGCATGTGTGTTCTTTCAACAAACAACACATGGATCAACCAGTGGTCATTGCATGTGTGTTCTTTTCCACAAACCACACATGGATCAAGAAGTGTCATTGCATGTGTGTTCTTTCCACAAACCGCATATGGAGCAACCAGTGGTCATTGCATGTGTGTTCTTTTCACAAACCACATGTGAACCCACTAGAGTCATTGCATGTGTGTTCTTATACTAAAACCAACACTAGAGTCATTGCATGTGTGTTCCTATCATGAACCACATTTGGATCAACCAGTGTCGTTGCATGTGTGTTCTTCCCACAAACCACATATGGATAAACCAATGGCATTGCATGTGTGTTCTTTTCACAAACCACACATGGATCAACCAGTGTTCACTACATGTGTGTTCTTTCCACAAACCACTTATGGATCAATCAGTGGTCATTGCATGTGTGTTCTTTTCCACAAACCACATATGGATCCATATGTGTTCTTAAACTAAAACCAGCATTAGAGTCATTGCATGTGTGTTATTTCCACAAACCACATATGGATCAACCAGTGGTCATTGCATGTGTGTTCTTTTCCACAAACCACATATGGATCAACCAGTGGTTATTGCATGTGTGTTCTTTCCACAAGCCACACATGGATCAACCAGTGGTCATTGCATGTGTGTTCTTTCCACAAACCACACATGGATCAACCAGTGGTCATTGCATGTGTGTTCCTTTCCACAAACCACACATGGATCAAGTAGTGTCATTGCATGTGTGTTCTTTCCACAAACCACATATAGATCAACCAGTGGTCATTGCATGTGTGTTCTTTTAACAAACCACATGTGAACCCACTAGAGTAATTGCATGTGTGTTCTTATACTAAAACCAACACTAGAGTCAGTGCACGTGTGTTCTTTCCACAAACCACACATGGATCCACTAGACTCATTGCATGTGTGTTCTTTTCCACAAACAACCTATGGATCAACCAGGGGTCATTGCATGTGCGTTCTTTCCACAAACCACATATGGATCAACCAGTGGTCATTGCATGTGTGTTCTTTTCACAAACCACATGTGGACCCACTAGAGTCATTGCATGTGTGTTCTTATACTAAAACCAACACTAGAGTCATTGCATGTGTGTTCTTTTCACAAACCACACATGGATCCACTACTGTCATTGCATGTGTGTTCTTTCCACAAACCACATATGGATCAACCAGTGTTCATTACATGTGTGTTCTTTTCACAAACCACATGTGAACCCACTAGAGTCATTGCATGTGTGTTCTTATACTAAAACCAACACTAGAGTCATTGCATGTGTGTTCTTTTCACAAACCACACATGGATCCACCACTGTCATTGCATGTGTGTTCTTTCCACAAACCACACATGGATCAACAAGTGGTCATTGCATGTGTGTTCTTTCCACAAACCACACATGGATCAACAAGTGGTCATTGCATGTGTGTTCTTTTCCACAAACCACACATGGATCCACTAGACTCATTGCATATATGTTCTTTTCCACAAACCACATATGGATGAACCAGTGGTCATTGCATGTGTGTTATTTCCACAAAACACATATGGATCAACCAGAGTCATTGCATGTGTGTTCTTTCCACAAACCACATATGGATCCATTTGAGTAATTGCATGTTTGTTCTTATACTAAAACCACAAACCAGCACTAGAGTCATGGCATGTGTGTTCTTTTCCACGAACCACACATGGATCCACTAGACTCATTGCATGTGTGTTCTTTTCCACAAACAACTTATGGATCAACCAGTGGTCATTGCATGTGTGTTCTTTTCACAAACTACATGTGGAACCACTAGAGTCATTGTATGTGTGTTCTTATACTAAAACTAGCACTAGAGTCATTGCATGTGTGTTCTTTTCCATAAACCACTTATGGATCCATTAGAGTCATTGCATGTGTGTTATTTCCACAAACCACACATGGATCAACCAATAGAGTCATTGCATGTGTCTTATTTCCACAAACCACAAATGGATCAACCACTAGAGTCATTGCATGTGTGTTCTTTCCACAAACCACACATGGATCAAGAAGTGTCATTGCATGTCCGTTCTTTCCACAAACCATATATGGATCAACCAGTGGTCATTGCATGTGTGTTCTTTGATGTCTACGCACTTCTATTCTTGTAGACAGTTGTTGGGCCTCCAAGTGCAGAGGTTTGTAGAACAGCAGCAAGTTTTCCCTTAAGTGGATCACCCAAGGTTTATCGAACTCAGGGAGGAAGTGGTCAAAGGTATCCCCTCTCAAGCAACCCTGCAATCAAGATACAAGAAGTCTCTTGTGTCTCCAACACACCCAATACACTTGTCAGGTGTATAGGTGCACTATTCGGCGAAGAGATAGTTAAATACAAGTGGTATGGTGATAGAAAATAACTTGATGGCGTGGAAAAGACTAAAGGCAAACTGAAATAAAGATGGAAACAAGTAAACATGCAATAGATCTAATAGCAAACGGTGTTTCAGTGCTTAGAAACAAGGCCTAGGGATCATACTTTCACTAGTGAACACTCTCATATAAATATATCATCTCCATGATACTACGCTGAACTACTCTCCGGTTGGACACTCTAATCCATGGTAGGGCTATAATAGCACACCTCAAAGTAAGTCTTTCCCATATAGAAAACCCCACATTGTCACCTTGAGCACTAGATGAGTCCAACAAACACCACAATTTCATAAAGACATCCAACTCCAAATATAACTCATAACAAGTATTTGTAATCTCTATCCTAAGTGCCACCATGGTGATCACACTGTCAACTTCACACACATGGGGAGAGCAGAGATCTAATAAAGCACTTGAGTAGCAAGGTAGATCTATAGATTACAAGCTCATGATCACAACATGATCATGCATAGAGAGAGAGATGAACACATAGCTACCGGTAGAACCCTTAACCTCGAGAGGGAACTACTCCCTCCTCATCATGGGAATCAGCAATGGTGATGGAGATGGTGGTGGACATCGATGGAGATGGCTCCGGGGGCACTTCCCCATCCCGGCAGGGTGCCGCAACAGAGACTTTCTGTCCCCCAAATCTCCCCTTTGGTGGCGGCGGCGCTGTGGAACTTTTCGTGGCTGGAGGCTTGATGATTTAGGGTTTTGGCCTCGGGAGGCTTCTTATAGGCCAGAGGTCAAGGTCGGTGGGCGGCCAGGAGGCCCACACCATGCCCTGGCGCGGCCTAGGTGGACCCACGCCTAGGGGTGGTGTGGCCACCCTGTGGCCCCCCTCCGGCTCTCCTTCTGGATCCATGACTCTTCCGGGAAAATAGTATCTTTGGCGTTTGTCCCGTCCAATTCCGAGAATATTCATTTTTCTGACTTCCTGGAACCAAAAACAACAGAAAACAGGCAACTGGCACTGTGGCATCTTGTTAATAGGTTAGTCCAAGAAATCATATGAAAAGTACTCCAAAGTGTGGACAAAACATAAGAAAGTAGATAAAACCAAGCATGGAACATCAAAAATTATAGATACATTGGCAATGTATCAACATCCCCAATCTTAACTCCTGCTCGTCCTTGAGTAGGTAAGTGATAAAAAGAAAGAATAATTTTTGAGGTGACATGCACCATCAAAGACTTGATCAAAGTATTTGTAAAACTTTCAAAGCTGGGATCATAGTACTTCAATCATAACATGAAAGACAAGGTTCTAGCAATAAGACAAAGAAACTATCATGCAACATGAAAAGGCACAATCAAAAGATTCATGAATAACAATGCTTTGCAAGACGTTTGTTTGTTTCACATAAAGAAAAAATAGCATAATAGTATTCAGCTTGTCCCTCATAGAGTAGCAAATATAAATGCATAGGACACCTTCAATGTTTATAAGAGTAACTAGATACAAATAGTTTAAAACAAGCAATATCAAGTTATGCATCAATCAACTAGTCTTGGGACAATGCACACAGAACTAAGAATGGCCACTATGCTCTCAAAGTAGGTGCATAAAGATAGAAGGTGGAGACTCAATATAATGGTGGAAGAAAGGCCTTTTGTAAAAGGAAGTAGGGATTCAAGTCTCATAAAGAGCTTCCAAAAATTATGGTACTTATAGCTTTCAGATCTCATTGCCCCTATCATAAGCATCTTGAAGTGATTAAGGTTAAAGTGAACAAACTATGGTGTACATGCTTGACGAAGTATAAGTCAGAAATCTCATGTCCCTTGTATACGAGGGCCGCTCCTCATGCTACTCAAGTTTAGTCACCGGTAAGTTCTTGTCATTCTAAGTACATGTGTATCATTGAGAACCGCCAATGGGGTACCCCTTGCCCGATGATACGGAAGAATCCCCATATCAAAATGACAAGGCAAGCAGACAACGAGCATCTCAGCATTCTTCTTATTTACCATGGGAATATGGTGCTTTTTTCTCTCTTTCCTCTTTTCATAGTATCTTTTTTTCTCAATATAGGACTCTTTTTTTATAAGAAGAATGTTTCATAGACAGCTCATTATGGTTACGCTGCAGGTTTCCACCATGTCAGCATGGATTAGACCAGCGGCCCAGGCATTTCTCTAACACATATACATAACTCCATGGACTTACAAGCTCCCCTTTCATTTCACACCGACGACATCCATATATAAAAGAGCATGATATCAACTAGGTACAAGTACCAAGTGCAATGTTGAAAGCGTTCCCCATGACAGCATGGTTCTTCTAATTCCCAACAAATAAGTGCAAGCATATACAACATAGTCGACACAATGGTTCAAGTTTATTAAGGGCAAGAAAAGTAAAGTGTGCCATCAAGTTCGTGAGAGCTTTAATCACTAGTTTTCTCATAACAATTTTAATTTGGAAGGTAAACAAAAGCATGAATATACTTGGAATATCATAAGATAATAGGTAGGTATGGTGGACTCTTTGGAATAACTTGTTTAGGGAGTTGGATGCATGAGTAGAACTCATACTTTGTTGTGGAGGCTAGCAAAAGAATGGGAGCGACAAACTAAGAGAGCAATAATGGCCATAATCATGCAGAGCGACAAAACATCATTGATCAAAGCATAAAGTGATACTACAAGTTGAAAGCTAAAGGATCATAAAGGCTAAGGTGACTTGAGATAGTCATAACATGGTGTGAGCATGCACCAAGTCAACCCAAATAAGGCATCAAAGGAGAATACCACTATACTATGCTTTAATATGCTAAAACAACGCATGATTCATCCAAGGCACATTAAGCAATCTCAATTGTTTATAACAAGTCATGCTACAACAAAGAATACTAAGCATAAAGCCAAAACAATATCAAGCATGGCATGACAAAGCACAGGCCACAGTCAAAAACAAGCTCTTTTTACCACATAAGCATGAACTTTCCTACTCTTTTCCAAACCAAACCAAACCATTTGCAAACCAATGTATGAAAGAGGGGGTCCAACCAATTTATTTAGAAAACTAAGCAAACCAAGCAAACTAAAAACCAAAACTAAAACGAAAAAGAAGACGCTCCAAGAACAACACAACTGTGCATGAAACAATAAAAATGAAGCGTTTGGAAGGAACCTGGGAATTTTATTGATGAAGAAGGGGAATGCCTGGGGCATCCCCAAGCTTTGGCGCTTGTACTTCTTGGATATTTCTTGGGGTGACACGTGTGGCATCCCCAAGCTTGAGCTTTGTCCATCCTTCATCTCATTACTCATTCCTTCCATACACCTGAAAATTTTTCTTCATACAAAACTTCACACAATCTCATTAGCAACATTAGTGCACTTAAAATAAATAAGTCTCAAGGTTCAGTTCTAACACCAAATAAACTTCCATTAGAACACTAGCTACTGTAGCACTTCCCTCAAAAATCTCAATTCCCCAAAAGAACTCAAAAAGGAACCCACAAGAAGCAAATGCAGAAAATGGCAGAAATCTGTCAAAACAGACCAGTAGGTAAAGACGAATTTTTTTGAAGACCTTATGTTGCTCAAATAAAAAAGTGTTGAACTAAAGAAAGTTATATAACAAACTGGGGCAGAAGCACAAAAATTATAGCTCAATCCGACATACAGAGCTCTCTCACAAATTTTTACGGTGAAGCACAAAAATCTGTTTTGGGACAGCAACTTTCCCAATCATTACTTCACTCTCATTAGAGGTTACTCTTGGAACAAAAAGCAAATAAAAAGGATAAGGATAGGTTATTACTGAAGTAATAACTTCCAAGACTCATCTAAAACTCTTGGGTTATCTCCCAACAAGTACTTTTCTTTAACGCCTTTAAGTTAGGCATGATAGTTTGAGAAGATGCTCACATAAGAAATATGAATTGAAGTAAAAGAGAGCATCAAGAATCAAATTCAAAGCACATTTAAGTCTAACCCACTTCCTATGCATAGGAATATTGTAAAGAAATAAGTCATGAAAGCACAAAGCAACAAGCATAGGAAAGCAAAACAAGTGCAACTTCAAGACTTTCAACATAAAGAGGGGAAACTTAATATTATTGAGATGCATAAAACCATGTTTCCCTCTCTCATAATAACTTTCAATAGCATCATGAATAAAATTAACAATATAACTATCACAAGAAACATTCTTATCATGAGCCATATGCATAATAGAATTGATACTCCCCACATAAACATAGTCATTCTTATTGATTGTGGTGGGAGCAAATTCAACAAAATAGCTATCATTATTATTTTCATCACCATAATCATCAAATAGAGGAGGCATATTGTAATCATAATTAATTTCCTCCTCAATAGTAGGTGGACTGAAAATATCATATTCATCATTGTAATCAAAATATATTGGAGGTTTGGTATCATCATAAGCAATAGAATAGCTATCTTCCAAAGCTGGGGAACTAAAAAGATCATTTTCATAAAAACTAGCTTCCCCAAGCTTATACTTTTCCATAGAATTAGCAATAATGGTGTCCAAAGAATTCATACTAACAACATTGCTATTAGCATGCAAATAAAATTCCATAGGTTTTTTAATTTTCTCTTCAAACACTTCATGTCCTAACTCAAGATAAATACTATAAAGCTCTCTAAATTTTTTGTTGTTTTCCATTAAGCCTAACTAGTGAAAACAGGAAACAAAAAGACAAAATTGCAGAATCTAAAGGAAATAACTTCGAGTACTCACACCAGAAAATAGACGTTTGCCGTGGGAGGTTCTTCTTCTTTAATCCCCCGGTGTGAATACCTTTTACCTTACCTCCCCAGCAACAGCGCCAGAAAATAGCTTGATGTCTACGCACTTATATTCTTGTAGACAGTTGTTGGGCCTCCAAGTGCAGAGGTTTGTAGAACAGAAGCAAGTTTTCCCTTAAGTGGATCACCCAAGGTTTATCGAACTCAGGGAGGAAGTGGTCAAAGGAATCCCCTCTCAAAGCAACCCTGCAATCAAGATACAAGAAGTCTCTTGTGTCCCCAACACACCCAATACACTTGTCAGGTGTATAGGTGCACTAGTTCGGCGAAGAGATAGTGAAATACAAGTGGTATGGTGATAGAAAATAACTTGATGGCGTGGAAAAGACTAAAGGCAAACTGAAATAAAGATGGAAACAAGTAAACATGCAATAGATCTAATAGCAAACTGTGTTTCAGTGCTTAGAAACAAGGCCTAGGGATCATACTTTCACTAGTGAACACTCTCATATAAATATATCATCTTCATGATACTACGCTGAACTACTCTCCAGTTGGACACTCTAATCCATGGTAGGGCTATAACAGCACACCTCAAAGTAAGTCTTTCCTATCTAGAAAACCCCACACTATCTCCTTGAGCACTAGATGAGTCCAACAAACACCACAATTTCATAAAGACATCCAACTCCAAATATAACTCATAACAAGTATTTGTAATCTCTAGCCTAAGTGCCACCATGGTGAGCACACTGTCAACTTCACACACATGGGGAGAGCAGAGATCTAATAAAACACTTGAGTAGCAAGGTAGATCTATAGATTACAAGCTCATGATCACAACATGATCATGCATAGAGAGAGAGATGAACACATAGCTACCGGTAGAACCCTTAACCTCGAGAGAGAATTACTCCCTCCTCATCATGGGAATCAGCAATGGTGATGGAGATGGTGGTGGAGATCGATGGAGATGGCTCCGGGGGCACTTCCCCGTCCCGGCAGGGTGCCGCAACAGAGAATTTTTGTCCCCTGAATCTCCCCTTCGGTGGAGGCGGCACTGCGGAACTTTTCGTGGCTGGAGGCTTGATAATTTAGGGTTTTGGCCTCGGGAGGCTTCTTATAGGCCAGAGGGCAAGGTCGGTGGGCGGCCAGGGGGCCCACACCATGCCCTGGAGCGGCCTAGGTGGACTCGCGCCTAGGGGTGGTGTGGACACCCTGTGGCCCCCCTCCGGCTCTCCTTCTGGCTCCGTGACTCTTCCGGCAAAATAGTAACTTTGGCTTTTGTCCCGTCCAATTCCGAGAATATTCATTTTCTGACTTCCTGGAACCAAAAACAGCAGAAAACAGGCAACTGGCACTGTGGCATCTTGTTAATAGGTTAGTCCAAGAAATCATATGAAAAGTACTCCAAAGTGTGGACAAAACATAAGAAAGTAGATCAAACCAAAAATGGAACATCAAAAATTATAGATACATTTGCAATGTATCATTCTTATCCACAAACCACATATGGATCAACCAGTGGTCATTGCATGTGAGTTCTTTCCACAAACCACACATGGATGGTCATTGCATGTGTGTTCTTTTCCACAAACCCCACATGGATCCACTAGACTCATTGCATGTGTGTTCTTTTCCACAAACCACATATGGATCAACTAGTGGTCATTGCATCTGTGTTATTTCCACAAACCACATATGGATCAACCAGAGTCATTGCATGTGTGTTCTTTCCACAAACCACATATGGATCGATTTGAGTAATTGCATGTTTGTTCTTATACTAAAACCACTAACCAGCACTAGAGTCATTGCATGTGTGTTCTTTTCCACAAACCACACATGGATCCATTAGACTCATTGCATGTGTATTCTTTTCCACAAACAACTTATGGATCAACCAGTGGTCATTGCATGTGTGTTCTTTTCACAAACTATATGTGGACCCACTAGAGTCATTGTATGTGTGTTCTTATACTAAAACTAGCACTAGAGTCATTGCATGTGTGTTCTTTCCACAAACCACATATGGATCAACCAGTGGTCATTGCATGTGTGTTCTTTTCCACAAACCACACATGGATTAACCAGTGGTCATTGCATGTGTGTTCTTTCAACAAACCACACATGGATCAACCAGTGGTCATTGCATGTGTGTTCTTTTCCACAAACCACACATGGATCAACCAGTGTCATTGCATGTGTGTTCTTTCCACAAACCACATATGGATCAACCAGTGGTCATTGCATGTGTGTTCTTTTCACAAACCACATGTGAACCCACTAGAGTCATTGCATGTGTGTTCTTATACTAAAACCAACACTAGAGTCATTGCATGTGTGTTCTTTCCACAAACCACATATGGATCCAATTGAGTAATTGCATGTTTGTTCTTATACTAAAACCACAAACCTGCACTAGAGTCATTGCATGTGTGTTCTTTTCCAGAAACCACACATGGATCCACTAGACTCAATGCATGTGTGTTCTTTTCCACGAACAACTTATGGATCAACCAGTGGTCATTGCATGTGTGTTCTTTTCACAAACTACATGTGGACCCACTAGAGTCATTGTATGTGTGTTCTTATACTAAAACTAGCACTAGAGTCATTGCATGTGTGTTCTTTCCACAAACCACATATGGATCAACCAGTGGTCATTGCATGTGTGTTCTTTTCCACAAACCACACATGGATCAACCAGTGGTCATTGCATGTGTGTTCTTTCAACAAACCACACATGGATCAACCAGTGGTCATTGCATGTGTGTTCTTTTCCACAAACCACAGATGGATCAACCAGTGGTTATTGCATGTGTGTTCTTTCCACAAACCACACATGGATCAACCAGTGGTCATTGCATGTGTGTTCTTTCCACAAACCACACATGGATCAACCAGTGGTCATTGCATGTGTGTTCTTTCCACAAACCACATATGGATCAACCAGTGGTCATTGCATGTGTGTTCTTTCCACAAACCACATATGGATCAACCAGAGTCATTGCATGTGTGTTTTTTCCATAAACCACATATGGATCCATTTGAGTAATTGCATGTCTATCCTTATACTAAAACCAACACTAGAGTCATTGCATGTGTGTTCTTTTCACAAACCACACATGGATCCACCACTGTCATTGCATGTGTGTCCTTTCCACAAACCACACAAGGATCAACCAGTGGTCATTGCATGTGTGTTCTTTTCCACAAACCACATATGGATCAACCAGTGGTCATTGCATGTGTGTTCTTTCCACAAACCACATATGGATCAACCAGAGTCATTGCATGTGTGTTCTTTCCACAAACCACATATGGATCAACCAGAGTCATTGCATGTGTGTTCTTTCCACAAACCACATATGGATCCACTTGAGTAATTGCATGTTTGTCAGATGGATCAACCAGTGGTCATTGCATGTGTGTTCTTTCCACAAACCACACATGGATCAACCAGTGGTCATTGCATGTGTGTTCTTTCCACAAACCACACATGGATCAACCAGTGGTCATTGCATGTGTGTTCTTTCCACAAACCACATATGGATCAACCAGTGGTCATTGCATGTGTGTTCTTTCCACAAACCACATATGGATCAACCAGAGTCATTGCATGTGTGTTTTTTCCATAAACCACATATGGATCCATTTGAGTAATTGCATGTCTATCCTTATACTAAAACCAACACTAGAGTCATTGCATGTGTGTTCTTTTCACAAACCACACATGGATCCACCACTGTCATTGCATGTGTGTCCTTTCCACAAACCACACAAGGATCAACCAGTGGTCATTGCATGTGTGTTCTTTTCCACAAACCACATATGGATCAACCAGTGGTCATTGCATGTGTGTTCTTTCCACAAACCACATATGGATCAACCAGAGTCATTGCATGTGTGTTCTTTCCACAAACCACATATGGATCCACTTGAGTAATTGCATGTTTGTTCTTATACTAAAACCACAAACCTGCACTAGAGTCATTGCATGTGTGTTCTTTTCTAGAAACCACACATGGATCCACTAGACTTAATGCATGTGTGTTCTTTTCCACGAACAAGTTATGGATCAACCAGTGGTCATCACATGTGTGTTCTTTTCACAAACTACATGTGGACCCACTAGAGTCATTGTATGTGTGTTCTTATACTAAAACTAGCACTAGAGTCATTGCATGTGTGTTCTTTCCACAAACCACATATGGATCAACCAGTGGTCATTGCATGTGTGTTCTTTTCCACAAACCACACATGGATCAACCAGTGGTCATTGCATGTGTGTTCTTTCAACAAACCACACATGGATCAACCAGTGGTCATTGCATGTGTGTTCTTTTCCACAAACCACACATGGATCAACTAGTGTCATTGCATGTGTGTTCTTTCCACAAACCACATATGGATCAACCAGTGGTCATTGCATGTGTGTTGTTTTCACAAACCAGATGTGAACCCACTAGAGTCATTGCATGTGTGTCCTTATACTAAAACCAACAATAGAGTCATTGCATGTGTGTTCCTGTCATGAACCACATTTGGATCAACCAGTGTCATTGCATGTGTGTTCTTTCCACGAACCACATATGGATCAACCAATGGCATTGCATGTGTGTTCTTTTCACAACCACACATGGATCAACCAGTGTTCACTACATGTGTGTTCTTTCCACAAACCACTTATGGATCAATCATTGGTCATTGCATGTGTGTTCTTTTCCACAAACCACATATGGATCCATATGTGTTTGAAACTAAAACCAGCATTAGAGTCATTGCATGTGTGTTATTTCCACAAACCACATATGGATCAACCAGTGGTCATGGCATGTGTGTTCTTTTCCACAAACCACATATCGATCAACCAGTGGTCATTGCATGTGTGTTCTTTCCACAAACCACACATGGATCAACCAGTGGTCATTGCATGTGTGTTCTTTCCACAAACCACACATGGATCAACCAGTGGTCATTGCATGTGTGTTCTTTCCACAAACCACATATGGATCAACCAGTGGTCATTGCATGTGTGTTCTTTTCCACAAACCACACATGGATCAACCAGTGGTCATTGCATGTGTGTTCTTTCAACAAACCACACATGGATCAACCAGTGGTCATTGCATGTGTGTTCTTTTCCACAAACCACACATGGATCAACCAGTGTCATTGCATGTGTGTTCTTTCCACAAACCACATATGGATCAACCAGTGGTCATTGCATGTGTGTTCTTTTCACAAACCACATGTGAACCCACTAGAGTCATTGCATGTGTGTTCTTATACTAAAACCAACACTAGAGTCATTGCATGTGTGTTCTTTCCACAAACCACATATGGATCCACTTGAGTAATTGCATGTTTGTTCTTATACTAAAACCACAAACCTGCACTAGAGTCATTGCATGTGTGTTCTTTTCCAGAAACCACACATGGATCCACAAGACTCAATGCATGTGTGTTCTTTTCCACGAACAACTTATGGATCAACCAGTGGTCATTGCATGTGTGTTCTTTTCACAAACTACATGTGGACCCACTAGAGTCATTGTATGTGTGTTCTTATACTAAAACTAGCACTAGAGTCATTGCATGTGTGTTCTTTCCACAAACCACATATGGATCAACCAGTGGTCATTGCATGTGTGTTCTTTTCCACAAACCACACATGGATCAACCAGTGGTCATTGCATGTGTGTTCTTTCAACAAACCACACATGGATCAACCAGTGGTCATTGCATGTGTGTTCTTTTCCACAAACCACATATGGATCAACCAGTGGTCATTGCATGTGTGTTCTTTCCACAAACCACACATGGATCAACCAGTGGTCATTGCATGTGTGTTCTTTCCACAAACCACACATGGATCAACCAGTGGTCATTGCATGTGTGTTCTTTCCACAAACCACATATGGATCAACCAGTGGTCATTGCATGTGTGTTCTTTCCACAAACCACATATGGATCAACCAGAGTCATTGCATGTGTGTTTTTTCCATAAACCACATATGGATCCATTTGAGTAATTGCATGTCTATCCTTATACTAAAACCAACACTAGAGTCATTGCATGTGTGTTCTTTTCACAAACCACACATGGATCCACCACTGTCATTGCATGTGTGTCCTTTCCACAAACCACACAAGGATCAACCAGTGGTCATTGCATGTGTGTTCTTTTCCACAAACCACATATGGATCAACCAGTGGTCATTGCATGTGTGTTCTTTCCACAAACCACATATGGATCAACCAGAGTCATTGCATGTGTGTTCTTTCCACAAACCACATATGGATCCACTTGAGTAATTGCATGTTTGTTCTTATACTAAAACCACAAACCTGCACTAGAGTCACTGCATGTGTGTTCTTTTCCAGAAACCACACATGGATCCACTAGACTTAATGCATGTGTGTTCTTTTCCACGAACAAGTTATGGATCAACCAGTGGTCATCGCATGTGTGTTCTTTTCACAAACTACATGTGGACCCACTAGAGTCATTGTATGTGTGTTCTTATACTAAAACTAGCACTAGAGTCATTGCATGTGTGTTCTTTCCACAAACCACATATGGATCAACCAGTGGTCATTGCATGTGTGTTCTTTTCCACAAACCACACATGGATCAACCAGTGGTCATTGCATGTGTGTTCTTTCAACAAACCACACATGGATCAACCAGTGGTCATTGCATGTGTGTTCTTTTCCACAAACCACACATGGATCAACTAGTGTCATTGCATGTGTGTTCTTTCCACAAACCACATATGGATCAACCAGTGGTCATTGCATGTGTGTTCTTTTCACAAACCAGATGTGAACCCACTAGAGTCATTGCATGTGTGTCCTTATACTAAAACCAACAATAGAGTCATTGCATGTGTGTTCCTGTCATGAACCACATTTGGATCAACCAGTGTCATTGCATGTATGTTCTTTCCACGAACCACATATGGATCAACCAATGGCATTGCATGTGTGTTCTTTTTACAACCACACATGGATCAACCAGTGTTCACTACATGTGTGTTCTTTCCACAAACCACTTATGGATCAATCATTGGTCATTGCATGTGTGTTCTTTTCCACAAACCACATATGGATCCATATGTGTTTGAAACTAAAACCAGCATTAGAGTCATTGCATGTGTGTTATTTCCACAAACCACATATGGATCAACCAGTGGTCATGGCATGTGTGTTCTTTTCCACAAACCACATATGGATCAACCAGTGGTCATTGCATGTGTGTTCTTTCCACAAACCACACATGGATCAACCAGTGGTCATTGCATGTGTGTTCTTTCCACAAACCACACATGGATCAACCAGTGGTCATTGCATGTGTGTTCTTTCCACAAACCACATATGGATCAACCAGTGGTCATTGCATGTGTGTTCTTTTCCACAAACCACACATGGATCAACCAGTGGTCATTGCATGTGTGTTCTTTCAACAAACCACACATGGATCAACCAGTGGTCATTGCATGTGTGTTCTTTTCCACAAACCACACATGGATCAACCAGTGTCATTGCATGTGTGTTCTTTCCACAAACCACATATGGATCAACCAGTGGTCATTGCATGTGTGTTCTTTTCACAAACCACATGTGAACCCACTAGAGTCATTGCATGTGTGTTCTTATACTAAAACCAACACTAGAGTCATTGCATGTGTGTTCTTTCCACAAACCACATATGGAACCACTTGAGTAATTGCATGTTTGTTCTTATACTAAAACCACAAACCTGCACTAGAGTCATTAAATGTGTGTTCTTTTCCAGAAACCACACATGGATCCACTAGACTCAATGCATGTGTGTTCTTTTCCACGAACAACTTATGGATCAACCAGTGGTCATTGCATGTGTGTTCTTTTCACAAACTACATGTGGACCCACTAGAGTCATTGTATGTGTGTTCTTATACTAAAACTAGCACTAGAGTCATTGCATGTCTGTTCTTTCCACAAACCACATATGGATCAACCAGTGGTCATTGCATGTGTGTTCTTTTCCACAAACCACACATGGATCAACCAGTGGTCATTGCATGTGTGTTCTTTCAACAAACCACACATGGATCAACCAGTGGTCATTGCATGTGTGTTCTTTTCCACAAACCACATATGGATCAACCAGTGGTCATTGCATGTGTGTTCTTTCCACAAACCACACATGGATCAACCAGTGGTCATTGCATGTGTGTTCTTTCCACAAACCACACATGGATCAACCAGTGGTCATTGCATGTGTGTTCTTTCCACAAACCACATATGGATCAACCAGTGGTCATTGCATGTGTGTTCTTTCCACAAACCACATATGGATCAACCAGAGTCATTGCATGTGTGTTTTTTCCATAAACCACATATGGATCCATTTGAGTAATTGCATGTCTATCCTTATACTAAAACCAACACTAGAGTCATTGCATGTGTGTTCTTTTCACAAACCACACATGGATCCACCACTGTCATTGCATGTGTGTCCTTTCCACAAACCACACAAGGATCAACCAGTGGTCATTGCATGTGTGTTCTTTTCCACAAACCACATATGGATCAACCAGTGGTCATTGCATGTGTGTTCTTTCCACAAACCACATATGGATCAACCAGAGTCATTGCATGTGTGTTCTTTCGACAAACCACATATGGATCCACTTGAGTAATTGCATGTTTGTTCTTATACTAAAACCACAAACCTGCACTAGAGTCATTGCATGTGTGTTCTTTTCCAGAAACCACACATGGATCCACTAGACTTAATGCATGTGTGTTCTTTTCCACGAACAAGTTATGGATCAACCAGTGGTCATCGCATGTGTGTTCTTTTCACAAACTACATGTGGACCCACTAGAGTCATTGTATGTGTGTTCTTATACTAAAACTAGCACTAGAGTCATTGCATGTGTGTTCTTTCCACAAACCACATATGGATCAACCAGTGGTCATTGCATGTGTGTTCTTTTCCACAAACCACACATGGATCAACCAGTGGTCATTGCATGTGTGTTCTTTCAACAAACCACACATGGATCAACCAGTGGTCATTGCATGTGTGTTCTTTTCCACAAACCACACATGGATCAACTAGTGTCATTGCATGTGTGTTCTTTCCACAAACCACATATGGATCAACCAGTGGTCATTGCATGTGTGTTCTTTTCACAAACCACATGTGAACCCACTAGAGTCATTGTATGTGTGTTCTTATACTAAAACCAACAATAGAGTCATTGCATGTGTGTTCCTGTCATGAACCACATTTGGATCAACCAGTGTCATTGCATGTGTGTTCTTTCCACGAACCACATATGGATCAACCAATGGCATTGCATGTGTGTTCTTTTCACAACCACACATGGATCAACCAGTGTTCACTACATGTGTGTTCTTTCCACAAACCACTTATGGATCAATCATTGGTCATTGCATGTGTGTTCTTTTCCACAAACCACATATGGATCCATATGTGTTCTTAAACTAAAACCAGCATTAGAGTCATTGCATGTGTGTTATTTCCACAAACCACATATGGATCAACCAGTGGTCATGGCATGTGTGTTCTTTTCCACAAACCACATATGGATCAACCAGTGGTCATTGCATGTGTGTTCTTTCCACAAACCACACATGGATCAACCAGTGGTCATTCCATGTGTGTTCTTTCCACAAACCACACATGGATCAACCAGTGGTCATTGCATGTGTGTTCTTTCCACAAACCACATATGGATCAACCAGTGGTGATTGCATGTGTGTTCTTTCCACAAACCACATATGGATCAACCAGAGTCATTGCATGTGTGTTTTTCCCATAAACCACATATGTATCCATTTGAGTAATTGCATGTCTGTTCTTATACTAAAACCAACACTAGAGTCATTGCATGTGTGTTCTTTTCACAAACCACACATGGATCCACCACTGTCATTGCATGTGTGTCCTTTCCACAAACCACAGAAGGATCAACCAGTGGTCATTGCATGTGTGTTCTTTTCCACAAACCACATATGGATCAACCAGTGGTCATTGCATGTGTGTTGTTTCCACAAACCACATATGGATCAACCAGAGTCATTGCATGTGTGTTCTTTCCACAAACGACACATGGATCAACCAGTGGTCATTGCATGTGTGTTCTTTCAACAAACCACACATGGATCAACCAGTGGTCATTGCATGTGTGTTCTTTTCCACAAACCACATATGGATCAACCAGTGGTCATTGCATGTGTGTTCTTTCCACAAACCACACATGGATCAACCAGTGGTCATTGCATGTGTGTTCTTTCCACAAACCACACATGGATCAACTAGTGGTCATTGCATGTGTGTTCTTTCCACAAACCACATATGGATCAACCAGTGGTCATTGCATGTGTGTTCTTTCCACAAACCACATATGGATCAACCAGAGTCATTGCATGTGTGTTTTTTCCATAAACCACATATGGATCCATTTGAGTTATTGCATGTCTATTCTTATACTAAAACCAACACTAGATTCATTGCATGTGTGTTCTTTTCACAAACCACACATGGATCCACCACTGTCATTGCATGTGTGTCCTTTCCACAAACCACACAAGGATCAACCAGTGGTCATTGCATGTGTGTTCTTTTCCACAAACCACATATGGATCAACCAGTGGTCATTGCATGTGTGTTCTTTCCACAAACCACATATGGATCAACCCGAGTCATTGCATGTGTGTTCTTTCCACAAACCACATATGGATCCACTTGAGTAATTGCATGTTTGTTCTTATACTAAAACCACAAACCTGCACTAGAGTCATTGCATGTGTGTTCTTTTCCAGAAACCACACATGGATCCACTAGACTCAATGCATGTGTGTTCTTTTCCACGAACAACTTATGGATCAACCAGTGGTCATTGCATGTGTGTTCTTTTCACAAACTACATGTGGACCCACTAGAGTCATTGTATGTGTGTTCTTATACTAAAACTAGCACTAGAGTCATTGCATGTGTGTTCTTTCCACAAACCACATATGGATCAACCAGTGGTCATTGCATGTGTGTTCTTTTCCACAAACCACACATGGATCAACCAGTGGTCATTGCATGTGTGTTCTTTCAACAAACCACACATGGAACAACCAGTGGTCATTCCATGTGTGTTCTTTTCCACAAACCACACATGGATCAACCAGTGTCATTGCATGTGTGTTCTTTCCACAAACCACATATGGATCAACCAGTGGTCATTGCATGTGTGTTCTTTTCACAAACCACATTTGAACCCACTAGAGTCATTGCATGTGTGTTCTTATACTAAATCCAACAATAGAGTCATTGCATGTGTGTTCCTGTCATGAACCACATTTGGATCAACCAGTGTCATTGCATGTGTGTTCTTTCCACAAACCACATATGGATCAACCAATGGCATTGCATGTGTGTTCTTTTCACAACCACACATGGATCAACCAGTGTTCACTACATGTGTGTTCTTTCCACAAACCACTTATGGATCAATCATTGGTAATTGTATGTGTGTTCTTTTCCACAAACCACATATGGATCCATATGTGTTCTTAAACTAAAACCAGCATTAGAGTCATTGCATGTGTGTTATTTCCACAAACCACATATGGATCAACCAGTGGTCATTGCATGTGTGTTCTTTTCCACAAACCACATATGGATCAACCAGTGGTCATTGCATGTGTGTTCTTTCCACAAACCACACATGGATCAACCAGTGGTCATTGCATGTGTGTTCTTTCCACAAACCACACATGGATCAACCAGTGGTCATTGCATGTGTGTTCTTTCCATAAACCACATATGGATCAACCAGTGGTGATTGCATGTGTGTTCTTTCCACAAACCACGTATGGATCAACCAGAGTCATTGCATGTGTGTTTTTCCATAAACCACATATGGATCTATGTGAGTAATTGCATGTCTGTTCTTATACTAAAACCAACACTAGAGTCATTGCATGTGTGTTCTTTTCACAAACCACACATGGATCCACCATTGTCATTGCATGTGTGTCCTTTCCACAAACCACACATGGATCAACCAGTGGTCATTGCATGTGTGTTCTTTCAATAAACCAGACATGGATCAACCAGTGGTCATTGCATGTGTGTTCTTTTCACAAACCACACATGGATCCACCACTGTCATTGCATGTGTGTTCTTTCCACAAACCACTCATGGATCAACCAGTGGTCATTGCATGTGTGTTGGTTTCCACAAACCACATATGGATCAACCAGTGGTCATTGCATGTGTGTTCTTTCCACAAACCACATATGGATCAACCAGTGGTCATTGCATGTGTGTTCTTTTCACAAACCACATGTGAACCCACTAGAGTCATTGCATGTGTGTTCTTATACTAAAACCAACAATAGAGTCATTGCATGTGTGTTCCTGTCATGAACCACATTTGGATCAACCAGTGTCATTGCATGTGTGTTCTTTCCACGAACCACATATGGATCAACCAATGGCATTGCATGTGTGTTCTTTTCACAACCACACATGGATCAACCAGTGTTCACTACATGTGTGTTCTTTCCACAAACCACTTATGGATCAATCATTGGTCATTGCATGTGTGTTCTTTTCCACAAACCACATATGGATCCATATGTGTTCTTAAACTAAAACCAGCATTAGAGTCATTGCATGTGTGTTATTTCCACAAACCACATATGGATCAACCAGTGGTCATGGCATGTGTGTTCTTTTCCACAAACCACATATGGATCAACCAGTGGTCATTGCATGTGTGTTCTTTCCACAAACCACACATGGATCAACCAGTGGTCATTGCATGTGTGTTCTTTCCACAAACCACACATGGATCAACCAGTGGTCATTGCATGTGTGTTCTTTCCACAAACCACATATGGATCAACCAGTGGTGATTGCATGTGTGTTCTTTCCACAAACCACATATGGATCAACCAGAGTCATTGCATGTTTGTTTTTCCCATAAACCACATATGGATCCATTTGAGTAATTGCATGTCTGTTCTTATACTAAAACCAACACTAGAGTCATTGCATGTGTGTTCTTTTCACAAACCACACATGGATCCACCACTGTCATTGCATGTGTGTCCTTTCCACAAACCACACAAGGATCAACCAGTGGTCATTGCATGTGTGTTCTTTTCCACAAACCACATATGGATCAACCAGTGGTCATTGCATGTGTGTTGTTTCCACAAACCACATATGGATCAACCAGAGTCATTGCATGTTTGTTCTTTCCACAAACGACACATGGATCAACCAGTGGTCATTGCATGTGTGTTCTTTCAACAAACCACACATGGATCAACCAGTGGTCATTGCATGTGTGTTCTTTTCCACAAACCACATATGGATCAACCAGTGGTCATTGCATGTGTGTTCTTTCCACAAACCACACATGGATCAACCAGTGGTCATTGCATGTGTGTTCTTTCCACAAACCACACATGGATCAACTAGTGGTCATTGCATGTGTGTTCTTTCCACAAACCACATATGGATCAACCAGTGGTCATTGCATGTGTGTTCTTTCCACAAACCACATATGGATCAACCAGAGTCATTGCATGTGTGTTTTTTCCATAAACCACATATGGATCCATTTGAGTTATTGCATGTCTATTCTTATACTAAAACCAACACTAGATTCATTGCATGTGTGTTCTTTTCACAAACCACACATGGATCCACCACTGTCATTGCATGTGTGTCCTTTCCACAAACCACACAAGGATCTACCAGTGGTCATTGCATGTGTGTTCTTTTCCACAAACCACATATGGATCAACCAGTGGTCATTGCATGTGTGTTCTTTCCACAAACCACATATGGATCAACCCGAGTCATTGCATGTGTGTTCTTTCCACAAACCACATATGGATCCACTTGAGTAATTGCATGTTTGTTCTTATACTAAAACCACAAACCTGCACTAGAGTCATTGCATTTGTGTTCTTTTCCAGAAACCACACATGGATCCACTAGACTCAATGCATGTGTGTTCTTTTCCACGAACAACTTATGGATCAACCAGTGGTCATTGCATGTGTGTTCTTTTCACAAACTACATGTGGACCCACTAGAGTCATTGTATGTGTGTTCTTATACTAAAACTAGCACTAGAGTCATTGCATGTGTGTTCTTTCCACAAACCACATATGGATCAACCAGTGGTCATTGCATGTGTGTTCTTTTCCACAAACCACACATGGATCAACCAGTGGTCATTGCATGTGTGTTCTTTCAACAAACCACACATGGATCAACCAGTGGTCATTGCATGTGTGTTCTTTTCCACAAACCACACATGGATCAACCAGTGTCATTGCATGTGTGTTCTTTCCACAAACCACATATGGATCAACCAGTGGTCATTGCATGTGTGTTCTTTTCACAAACCACATTTGAACCCACTAGAGTCATTGCATGTGTGTTCTTATACTAAAACCAACAATAGAGTCATTGCATGTGTGTTCCTGTCATGAACCACATTTGGATCAACCAGTGTCATTGCATGTGTGTTCTTTCCACGAACCACATATGGATCAACCAATGGCATTGCATGTGTGTTCTTTTCACAACCACACATGGATCAACCAGTGTTCACTACAATGTGTGTTCTTTCCACAAACCACTTATGGATCAATCATTGGTCATTGCATGTGTGTTCTTTTCCACAAACCACATATGGATCCATATGTGTTCTTAAACTAAAACCAGCATTAGAGTCATTGCATGTGTGTTATTTCCACAAACCACATATGGATCAACCAGTGGTCATTGCATGTGTGTTCTTTTCCACAAACCACATATGGATCAACCAGTGGTCATTGCATGTGTGTTCTTTCCACAAACCACACATGGATCAACCAGTGGTCATTGCATGTGTGTTCTTTCCACAAACCACACATGGATCAACCAGTGGTCATTGCATGTGTGTTCTTTCCACAAACCACATATGGATCAACCAGTGGTGATTGCATGTGTGTTCTTTCCACAAACCACATATGGATCAACCAGAGTCATTGCATGTGTGTTTTTTCCATAAACCACATATGGATCCGTGTGAGTAATTGCATGTCTGTTCTTATACTAAAACCAACACTAGAGTCATTGCATGTGTGTTCTTTTCACAAACCACACATGGATCCACCATTGTCATTGCATGTGCGTCCTTTCCACAAACCACACAAGGATCAACCAGTGGTCATTGCATGTGTGTTCTTTTCCACAAACCACATATGGATCAACCAGTGGTCATTGCATGTGTGTTCTTTCCACAAACCACACATGGATCAACCAGAGTCATTGCATGTGTGTTCTTTCCAGAAACCACATATGGATCCACTTGAGTAATTGCATGGTTGTTCTTATACTAAAACCACAAACCTGCACTAGAGTCATTGCATGTGTGTTCTTTTCCAGAAACCACACATGGATCCACTAGACTCAATGCATGTGTGTTCTTTTCCACGAACAACTTATGGATCAACCAGTGGTCATTGCATATGTGTCCTTTTCACAAACTACATGTGGACCCACTAGAGTCATTGTATGTGTGTTCTTATACTAAAACTAGCACTAGAGTCATTGCATGTGTGTTCTTTCCACAAACCACATATGGATCAACCAGTGGTCATTGCATGTGTGTTCTTTTCCACAAACCACACATGGATCAACCAGTGGTCATTGCATGTGTGTTATTTCAACAAACCACACATGGATCAACCAGTGGTCATTGCATGTGTGTTCTTTTCCACAAACCACACATGGATCAACTAGTGTCATTGCATGTGTGTTCTTTCCACAAACCACATATGGATCAACCAGTGGTCATTGCATGTGTGTTCTTTTCACAAACCACATGTGAACCCACTAGAGTCATTGCATGTGTGTTCTTATACTAAAACCAATACTAGAGTCATTGCATGTGTGTTCATGTCATGAACCACATTTGGATTAACCAGTGTCATTGCATGTGTGTTCTTTCCACGAACCACATATGGATCAACCAATGGCATTGCATGTGTGTTCTTTTCACAACCACACATGGATCAACCAGTGTTCACTACATGTGTGTTCTTTCCACAAACCACTTATGGATCAATCATTGGTCATTGCATGTGTGTTCTTTTCCACAAACCACATATGGATCCATATGTGTTCTTAAACTAAAACTAGCATTAGAGTCATTGCATGTGTGTTATTTCCACAAACCACATATGGATCAACCAATGGTCATTGCATGTGTGTTCTTTTCCACAAACCACATATGGATCAACCAGTGGTCATTGCATGTGTGTTCTTTCCACAAACCACATATGGATCAACCAGTGGTCATTGCATGTGTGTTCTTTCCACAAACCACATATGGATCAACCAGACTTATTGCATGTGTGTTTTTTCCACAAACCACATATGGATCAATTTGAGTAATTGCATGTCTGTTCTTATACTAAAACCAACACTAGAGTCATTGCTTGTGTGTTCTTTTCACAAACCACACATGGATCCACCACTGTCATTGCATGTGTGTCCTTTCCACAAACCACACATGGATCAACCAGTGGTCATTGCATGTGTGTTCTTTTCGACAAACCACATATGGATCAACCAGTGGTCATTGCCTGTGTGTTCTTTCCACAAACCACATATGGATCAACTAGAGTCATTGCATGTGTGTTGTTTCCACAAACCACATATGGATCTATTTGAGTAATTGCATGTTTGTTCTTATACTAAAACCACAAACCTGCACTAGAGTCATTGCATGTGTGTTCTTTTCCACAAACCACACATGGATCCACTAGACTCAATGCATGTGTGTTCTTTTCCACGAACAACTTATGGATCAACCAGTGGTCATTGCATGTGTGTTATATTCACAAACTACATGTGGACCCACTAGTCATTGTATGTGTGTTCTTATACTAAAAGTAGCACTAGAGTCATTGCCTGTGTGTTCTTTTCCACAAAATACATATGGATCAACCAGTGGTCACTGCATGTGTGTTCTTTCCACAAACCACACATGGATCAACCAGTGGTCATTGCATGTGTGTTCTTTCCACAAACGACACATGGATCAACCACTAGAGTCATTGCATGTGTGTTCTTTTCCACAAACCACACATGGATCAAGCAGTGTCATTGCATGTGTGTTATTTCCACAAACCACATATGGATCAACCAGTGGTCATTACATGTGTGTTCTTTTCACAAACCACATGTGAACCCACTAGAGTCATTGCATGTGTGTTCTTATACTAAAACCAACACTAGAGTCATTGCATGTGTGTTCTTTTCACAAACCACACATGGATCCACCACTGTCATTGCATGTGTGTTCTTTCCACAAACCACACATGGATGAACCAGTGGTCATTGCATGTGTGTTCTTTTCCACAAACCACATATGGATCAACCAGTGGTCATTGCATGTGTGTTCTTTTCCACAAATCACACATGGATCCACTTGACTCATTGCATGTGTGTTCTTTTCCACAAACAACTTATGGATCAACCAGTGGTCATTGCATGTGTGTTATTTTCACAAACTACATGTGGCCCACTAGAGTCATTGTATGTGTGTTCTTATACTAAAACTAGCACTAGAGTCATTGCATGTGTGTTATTTTCCACAAACCACATATGGATCAACCAGTGGTCATTGCATGTGTGTTCTTTCCACAAACCACACGTGGATCAACCAGTGGTCATTGCATGTGTGTTCTTTTCCACAAACCACATATTGAACCAGTGGTCATTGCATGTGTGTTCTTTCCAAAAACCACATGTGAACCCACTAGAGTCATTGCATGTGTGTTATTATACTAAAACCAACACTAGAGTCATTGCATGTGTGTTCTTTTCACAAACCACACATGGATCCACCACTGTCATTGCATGTGTGTCCTTTCCACAAACCACACAAGGATCAACCAGTGGTCATTGCATGTGTGTTCTTTTCCACAAACCACATATGGATCAACCTGTGGTCATTGCATGTGTGTTCTTTCCACAAACCACATATGGATCAACCAGAGTCATTGCATGTGTGGTCTTTCCACAAACCACATATGGATCCACTTGAGTAATTGCATGTTTGTTCTTATACTAAAACCACAAACCTGCACTAGAGTCATTTCATGTGTGTTCTTTTCCAGAAACCACACATGGATCCACTAGACTTAATGCAGGTGTGTTCTTTTCCACGAACAAGTTATGGATCAACCAGTGGTCATCGCATGTGTGTTCTTTTCACAAACTACATGTGGACCCACTAGAGTCATTGTATGTGTGTTCTTATACTAAAACTAGCACTAGAGTCATTGCATGTGTGTTCTTTCCACAAACCACATATGGATCAACCAGTGGTCATTGCATGTGTGTTCTTTTCCACAAACCACGCATGGATCAACCAGTGGTCATTGCATGTGTGTTCTTTCAACAAACCACACATGGATCAACGAGTGGTCATTGCATGTGTGTTCTTTTCCACAAACCACACATGGATCAAGCAGTGTCATTGCATGTGTGTTCTTTCCACAAACCACATATGGATAAACCAGTGGTCATTGCATGTGTGTTCTTTTCACAAACCACATGTGAACCCACTAGAGTCATTGCATGTGTGTTCTTATACTAAAACCAACACTAGAGTCATTGCATGTGTGTTCATGTCATGAACCACATTTGGATTAACCAGGGTCGTTGCATGTGTGTTCTTTCCATGAACCACATATGGATCAACCAATGGCATTGCATGTGTGTTCTTATCACAAACCACACATGGATCAAACAGTGTTCACTACATGTCTGTTCTTTCCACAAACCACTTATGGATCAATTAGTGGTCATTGCATGTGTGTTGTTTTCCACAGACCACATATGGATCCATATGTGTTCTTAAACTAAAACCAGCATTAGAGTCATTGCATGTGTGTTATTTCCACAAACCACATATGGATCAACCAGTGGTCATTGCATGTGTGTTCTTTTCCACAAACCGCATATGGATCAACCAGTGGTCATTGCATGTGTGTTCTTTCCACAAACCACACATGGATCAACCAGTGGTCATTGCATGTGTGTTCTTTCCACAAACCACACATGGATCAACCAGTGGTCATTGCATGTGTGTTCTTTCCACAAACCACATATGGATCAACCAGTGGTCATTGCATGTGTGTTCTTTCCACAAACCACATATGGATCAACCAGAGTCATTGCATGTGTGTGTTTTCCACAAACCACATATGGATCCATTTGAGTAATTGCATGTCTGTTCTTATACTAAAACCAACACTAGAGTCATTGCATGTGTGTTCTTTTCACAAACCACACATGGATCCACCACTGTCATCGCATGTGTGTCCTTTCCACAAACCACACATGGATCGACTAGTGCTCATTGCATGTGTGTTCTTTTCCACAAACCACATATGGATCAACCAGTGGTCATTGCATGTCTGTTCTTTTCCACAAACCACACATGGATCAACCAGTGGTCATTGCATGTGTGTTCTTTCAACAAACCACACATGGATCAACCAGTGGTCATTGCATGTGTGTTCTTTTCCACAAACCACACATGGATCAAGCAGTGTCATTGCATGTGTGTTCTTTCCACAAACCACATATGGATCAACCAGTGGTCATTGCATGTGTGTTCTTTTCACAAACCACATGTGAACCCACTAGAGTCATTGCATGTGTGTTCTTATACTAAAACCAACACTAGAGTCATTGCATGTGTGTTCATGTCATGAACCACATTTCGATTAACCAGTGTCGTTGCATGTGTGTTCTTTCCATGAACCACATATGGATCAACCAATGGCATTGCATGTGTGATCTTTTCACAAACCACACATGGATCAACCAGTGTTCACTACATGTTTGTTCTTTCCACAAACCACTTATGGATCAATCAGTGGTCATTGCATGTGTGTTCTTTTCCACAAACCACATATGGATCCATATGTGTTCTTAAACTAAAACCAGCATTAGAGTCATTGCATGTGTGTTATTTCCACAAACCACATATGGATCAACCAAAGGTCATTGCATGTGTGTTCTTTTCCACAAACCACATATGGATCAACCAGTGGTCATTGCATGTGTGTTCTTTCCACAAACCACACATGGATCAACCAGTGGTCATTGCATGTGTGTTCTTTCCATAAACCACACATGGATCAACCAGTGGTCATTGCATGTGTGTTCTTTCCACAAACCACATAAGGATCAACCAGTGGTCATTGCATGTGTGTTATTTCCACAAACCACATATGGATCAACCAGCGTCATTGCATGTGTGTTTTTTCCACAAACCACATATGGATCCATTTTAGTAATTGCATGTCTGTTCTTATACTAAAACCAACACTAGAGTCATTGCATGTGTGTTCTTTTCACAAACCACACATGGATCCACCACTGTCATTGCATGTGTGTCCTTTCCACAAACCACACATGGATCAACCAGTGGTCATTGCATGTGTGTTCTTTTCCACAAACCACATATGGATCAACCAGTGGTCATTGCATGTGTGTTCTTTCCACAAACCACATATGGATCAACTAGAGTCATTGCATGTGTGTTGTTTCCACAAACCACATATGGATCCATTTGAGTAATTGCATGTTTATTCTTATACTAAAACCACAAACCTGCACTGGAGTCATTGCATGTGTGTTCTTTTCCAGAAACCACACATCGATCCACTAGACTCAATGCATGTGTGTTATTTTCCACGAACAACTTATGGATCAACCAGTGGTCATTGCATGTGTGTTCTTTTCATAAACTACATGTGGACCCACTAGTCATTGTATGTGTGTTCTTATACTAAAAGTAGCACTAGAGTCATTGCATGTGTGTTCTTTTCCACAAAATACATATGGATCAACCAGTGGTCATTGCATGTGTGTTCTTTCCACAAACCACACATGGATCAACCAGTGGTCATTGCATGTGTGTTCTTTCCACAAACCACACATGGATCAACCACTAGAGTCATTGCATGTGTGTTCTTTTCCACAAACCACACATGGATCAAGCAGTGTCATTGCATGTGTGTTATTTCCACAAACCACATATGGATCAACCAGTGGTCATTGCATGTGTGTTCTTTTCACAAACCACATGTGAACCCACTAGAGTCATTGCATGTGTGTTCTTATACTAAAACCAACACTAGAGTCATTGCATGTGTGTTATTTTCACAAACCACACATGGATCCACCACTGTCATTGCATGTGTGTTCTTTCCACAAACCACACATGGATCAACCAATGGTCATTGCATGTGTGTTCTTTTCCACAAACCACATATGGATCAACCAGTGGTCATTGTATGTGAGTTCTTTCCAAAACCACATATGGATCAACCAGAGTCATTGCATGTGTGTTCTTTCCACAAACCACATATGGATCCATTTGAGTAATTGCATGTTTGTTCTTATACTAGAACCACAAACCAGCACTAGATTCATTGCATGTCTGTTCTTTTCCAAAAATCACACATGGATCCACTAGACTCATTGCATGTGTGTTCTTTTCCACAAACAATTTATGGATCAACCAGTGGTCATTGCATGTGTTTTCTTTTCACATACTACATGTGGACCCACTAGAGTCATTGTATGTGTGTTCTTATACTAAAACTAGCACTAGAGTCATTGCATGTGTGTTCTTTTCCACAAACCACATATGGATCAACCAGTGGTCATTGCATGTGTGTTCTTTCCACAAACCACACATGGATAAACTAGTGGTCATTGCATGTGTGTTCTTTTCCACAAACCACATATGGAACCAGTGGTCATTGCATGTGTGTTCTTTCCACAAACCACACATGGATCAACAAGTGGTCATTGCATGTGTGTTCTTTTCCACAAACCACACATGGATCCACTAGACTCATTGCATGTGTGTTCTTTTCCGCAAACCACATATGGATCAACCAGTGGTCATTGCATGTGTGTTGTTTCCACAAACCACATATGGATCAACCAGAGTCATTGCATGTGTGTTCTTTCCACAAACCATGTATGGATCCATTTGAGTAATTGCATGTTTGTTCTTATACTAAAACCACAAAGCAGCACTAGAGTCATTGCATGTGTGTTCTTTTCCACAAACCACACATGGATCCACTAGAGTCATTGCATGTATGTTCTTTCCACAAACCACATATGGATCAACCAGTGGTCATTGCATGTCTGTTCTTTTCCACAAACCACACATGGATCAACCAGTGGTCATTGCATGTGTGTTCTTTCAACAAACCACACATGGATCAACCAGTGGTCATTGCATGTGTGTTCTTTTCCACAAACCACACATGGATCAAGCAGTGTCATTGCATGTGTGTTCTTTCCACAAACCACATATGGATCAACCAGTGGTCATTGCATGTGTGTTCTTTTCACAAACCACATGTGAACCCACTAGAGTCATTGCATGTGTGTTCTTATACTAAAACCAACACTAGAGTCATTGCATGTGTGTTCATCTCATGAACCACATTTGGATTAACCAGTGTCGTTGCATGTGTGTTCTTTCCACGAACCACATATGGATCAACCAATGGTATTGCATGTGTGTTCTTTTCACAAACCACACATGGATCAACCAGTGTTCACTACATGTCTGTTCTTTCCACAAACCACTTATGGATCAATAAGTGGTCATTGCATGTGTGTTCTTTTCCACAAACCACATATGGATCCATATGTGTTCTTAAACTAAAACCAGCATTAGAGTCATTGCATGTGTGTTATTTCCACAAACCACATATGGATCAACCAGTGGTCATTGCATGTGTGTTCTTTTCCACAAAGCACATATGGATCAACCAGTGGTTATTGCATGTGTGTTCTTTCCACAAACCACACATGGATCAACCAGTGGTCATTGCATGTGTGTTCTTTCCATAAACCACACATGGATCAACAAGTGGTCATTGCATGTGTGTTCTTTTCCACAAACCACACATGGATCAAGCAGTGCTATTGCATGTGTGTTCTTTCCACAAACCACATATGGATCAACCAGTGGTCATTGCATGTGTGTTCTTTTCACAAACCACATGTGAACCCACTAGAGTCATTGCATGTGTGTTCTTATACTAAAACCAACACTAGAGTCATTGCATGTGTGTTCTTTTCACAAACCACACATGGATCCACCACTGTCATTGCATGTGTGTCCTTTCCACAAACCACACATGGATCAACCAGTGGTCATTGCATGTGTGTTCTATCCACAAACCACACATGGATCAACCACTAGAGTCATTGCATATGTGTTCTTTTCCACAAATCACACATGGATCAAGCAGTGTCATTGCATGTGTGTTCTTTCCACAAACCACATATGGATCAACCAGTGGTCATTGCATGTGTGTTCTTTCACAAACCACATGTGAACCCACTAGAGTCATTGCATGTGTGTTCTTATACTAAAACCAACACTAGAGCCATTGCATGTGTGTTTTTTCCACAAACCACACATGGATCAACCAGTGGTCATTGCATGTGTGTTCTTTTCCACAAACCACACATGGATCCACTAGACTCATTGCATGTGTGTTCTTTTCCACAAACCACATATGGATCAACCAGTGGTTATTGCATGTGTGTTCTTTCCACAAACCACATATGGATCAACCAGAGTCATTGCATGTGTGTTCTTTCCACAAACCACGTATGGATCCATTTTAGTAATTGCATGTTTGTTCTTATACTAAAACCACAAACCAGCACTAGAGTCATTGCATTTGTGTTCTTTTCCACAAACCACACATGGATCAACCAGTGGTCATTGCATGTGTGTTCTTTTCCACAAACCACACATGGATCAAAAAGTGTCATTGCATGTGTGTTCTTTCCACAAACCACGTATGGATCCATTTCAGAAATTGCATGTTTGTTCTTATACTAAAACCACAAACCAGCACTAGAGTCATTGCATGTGTGTTATTTTCCACAAATCACACATGGATCCACTAGACTCATTGCATGTGTGTTCTTTTCCACAAAAAACTTATGGATCAACCAGTGGTCATTGCATCTGTGTTCTTTTCACAAACTACAGGTGGACCCACTAGAGTCATTGTATGTGTGTTCTTATACTAAAACTAGCACTAGAGTCATTGCATGTGTGTTCTTTTCCACAAACCACATATGGATCAACCAGTGGTCATTGCATGTGTGTTCTTTCCACAAACCACACATGGATCAACTAGTGGTCATTGCATGTGTGTTCTTTTCCACAAACCACATATGGAACCAGTGGTCATTGCATGTGTGTTCTTTCCACAAACCACACATGGATCAACTAGTGGTCATTGCATGTGTGTTCTTTTCCACAAACCACACATGGATCCACTAGACTCATTGCATGTGTGTTCTTATACTAAAACCAACACTAGAGTCATTGCATGTGTGTTCATGTCATGAACCACATTTGGATTAACCAGTGTCGTTGCATGTGTGTTCTTTCCACGAACCACATATGGATCAACCAATGGTATTGCATGTGTGTTCTTTTCACAAACAACACATGGATCAACCAGTGTTCACTACATGTCTGTTCTTTCCACAAACCACTTATGGATCAATCAGTGGTCATTGCATGTGTGTTCTTTTCCACAAACCACATATGGATCCATATGTGTTCTTAAACTAAAACCAGCATTAGAGTCATTGCATGTGTGTTATTTCCACAAACCACATATGGATCAACCAGTGGTCATTGCATGTGTGTTCTTTTCCACAAAGCACATATGGATCAACCAGTGGTTATTGCATGTGTGTTCTTTCCACAAACCACACATGGATCAACCAGTGGTCATTGCATGTGTGTTCTTTCCACAAACCACATCAGGATCCATTTGAGTAATTGCATGTTTGTTCTTATACTAAAACCACAAACCAGCACTAGATTCATTGCATGTGTGTTCTTTTCCAAAAATCACACATGGATCCACTAGACTCATTGCATGTGTGTTCTTTTCCACAAACAATTTATGGATCAACCAGTGGTCATTGCATGTGTTTTCTTTTCACAAACTACATGTGGACCCACTAGAGTCATTGTATGTGTGTTCTTATACTAAAACTAGCAATAGAATCATTGCATGTGTGTTCTTTTCCACAAACCACATATGGATCAACCAGTGGTCATTGCATGTGTGTTCTTTCCACAAACCACACATGGATCAACTAGTGGTCATTGCATGTGTGTTCTTTTCCACAAACCACATATGGAACCAGTGGTCATTGCATGTGTGTTCTTTCCACAAACCACACATGGATCAACCAGTGGTCATTGCATGTGTGTTCTTTTCCACAAACCACACATGGATCCACTAGACTCATTGCATGTGTGTTCTTTTCCGCAAACCACATATGGATCAACTAGTGGTCATTGCATGTGTGTTCTTTCCACAAACCACATATGGATCAACCAGAGTCATTGCATGTGTGTTCTTTCCACAAACCACGTATGGATCCATTTGAGTAATTGCATGTTTGTTCTTATACTAAAACCACAAACCAGCACTAGAGTCATTGCATGTGTGTTCTTTTCCACAAACCACACATGGATCCACTAGAGTCATTGCATGTATGTTCTTTCCACAAACCACATATGGATCAACCAGTGGTCATTGCATGTCTGTTCTTTTCCACAAACCACACATGGATCAACCAGTGGTCATTGCATGTGTGTTCTTTCAACAAACCAAACATGGATCAACCAGTGGTCATTGCATGTGTGTTCTTTTCCACAAACCACACATGGATCAAGCAGTGTCATTGTATGTGTGTTCTTTCCACAAACCACATATGGATCAACCAGTGGTCATTGCATGTGTGTTCTTTTCACAAACCACATGTGAACCCACTAGAGTCATTGCATGTGTGTTCTTATACTAAAACCAACACTAGAGTCATTGCATGTGTGTTCATCTCATGAACCACATTTGGATTAACCAGTGTCGTTGCATGTGTGTTCTTTACACGAACCACATATGGATCAACCAATGGTATTGCATGTGTGTTCTTTTCACAAACCACACATGGATCAACCAGTGTTCACTACATGTCTGTTCTTTCCACAAACCACTTATGGATCAATAAGTGGTCATTGCATGTGTGTTCTTTTCCACAAACCACATATGGATCCATATGTGTTCTTAAACTAAAACCAGCATTAGAGTCATTGCATGTGTGTTATTTCCACAAACCACATATGGATCAACCAGTGGTCATTGCATGTGTGTTCTTTTCCACAAAGCACATATGGATCAACCAGTGGTTATTGCATGTGTGTTCTTTCCACAAACCACACATGGATCAACCAGTGGTCATTGCATGTGTGTTCTTTCCATAAACCACACATGGATCAACCAGTGGTCATTGCATGTGTGTTCTTTTCCACAAACCACACATGGATCAAGCAGTGCTATTGCATGTGTGTTCTTTCCACAAACCACATATGGATCAACCAGTGGTCATTGCATGTGTGTTATTTTCACAAACCACATGTGAACCCACTAGAGTCATTGCATGTGTGTTCTTATACTAAAACCAACACTAGAGTCATTGCATGTGTGTTCTTTTCACAAACCACACATGGATCCACCACTGTCATTGCATGTGTGTCCTTTCCACAAACCACACATGGATCAACCAGTGGTCATTGCATGTGTGTTCTATCCACAAACCACACATGGATCAACCACTAGAGTCATTGCATATGTGTTCTTTTCCACAAATCACACATGGATCAAGCAGTGTCATTGCATGTGTGTTCTTTCCACAAACCACATATGGATCAACCAGTGGTCATTGCATGTGTGTTCTTTTCACAAACCACATGTGAACCCACTAGAGTCATTGCTTGTGTGTTCTTATACTAAAACCAACACTAGAGCCATTGCATGTGTGTTTTTTCCACAAACCACACATGGATCAACCAGTGGTCATTGCATGTGTGTTCTTTTCCACAAACCACACATGGATCCACTAGACTCATTGCATGTGTGTTCTTTTCCACAAACCACATATGGATCAACCAGTGGTTATTGCATGTGTGTTCTTTCCACAAACCACATATGGATCAACCAGAGTCATTGCATGTGTGTTCTTTCCACAAACCACGTATGGATCCATTTTAGTAATTGCATGTTTGTTCTTATACTAAAACCACAAACCAGCACTAGAGTCATTGCATTTGTGTTCTTTTCCACAAACCACACATGGATCAACCAGTGGTCATTGCAGGTGTGTTCTTTTCCACAAACCACACATGGATCAAGCAGTGTCATTGCATGTGTGTTCTTTCCACAAACCACGTATGGATCCATTTCAGTAATTGCATGTTTGTTCTTATACTAAAACCACAAACCAGCACTAGAGTCATTGCATGTGTGTTATTTTCCACAAATCACACATGGATCCACTAGACTCATTGCATGTGTGTTCTTTTCCACAAACAACTTATGGATCAACCAGTGGTCATTGCATGTGTGTTCTTTTCACAAACTACAGGTGGACCCACTAGAGTCATTGTATGTGTGTTCTTATACTAAAACTAGCACTAGAGTCATTGCATGTGTGTTCTTTTCCACAAACCACATATGGATCAACTAGTGGTCATTGCATGTGTGTTCTTTCCACAAACCACACATGGATCAACTAGTGGTCATTGCATGTGTGTTCTTTTCCACAAACCACATATGGAACCAGTGGTCATTGCATGTGTGTTCTTTCCACAAACCACACATGGATCAACTAGTGGTCATTGCATGTGTGTTCTTTTCCACAAACCACACATGGATCCACTAGACTCATTGCATGTGTGTTCTTATACTAAAACCAACACTAGAGTCATTGCATGTGTGTTCATGTCATGAACCACATTTGGATTAACTAGTGTCGTTGCATGTGTGTTCTTTCCACGAACCACATATGGATCAACCAATGGTATTGCATGTGTGTTCTTTTCACAAACAACACATGGATCAACCAGTGTTCACTACATGTCTGTTCTTTCCACAAACCACTTATGGATCAATCAGTGGTCATTGCATGTGTGTTCTTTTCCACAAACCACATATGGATCCATATGTGTTCTTAAACTAAAACCAGCATTAGAGTCATTGCATGTGTGTTATTTCCACAAACCACATATGGATCAACCAGTGGTCATTGCATGTGTGTTCTTTTCCACAAAGCACATATGGATCAACCAGTGGTTATTGCATGTGTGTTCTTTCCACAAACCACACATGGATCAACCAGTGGTCATTGCATGTGTGTTCTTTCCATAAACCACACATGGATCAACCAGTGGTCATTGCATGTGTGTTCTTTTCCACAAACCACACATGGATCAAGCAGTGCCATTGCATGTGTGTTCTTACCACAAACCACATATGGATCAACCAGTGGTCATTGCATGTGTGTTCTTTTCACAAACCACATGTGAACCCACTAGAGTCATTGCATGTGTGTTCTTATACTAAAACCAACACTAGAGTCATTGCATGTGTGTTCTTTTCACAAACCACACATGGATCCACCACTGTCATTGCATGTGTGTCCTTTCCACAAACCACACATGGATCAACCAGTGGTCATTGCATGTGTGTTCTTTTCCACAAACCACATATGGATCAACCAGTGGTCGTTGCATGTGTGTTCTTTCCACAAACCACACATGGATCAACCAGTGGTCATTGCATGTGTGTTCTTTCCACAAACCACATATTGATCAACCAGTGGTCATTGCATGTGTGTTCTTTCCACAAACCACACATGGACCAACCAGTGGTCATTTCATGTGTGTTCTTTTCCAAAAACCACACATGGATCAAGCAGTGTCATTGCATGTGTGTTCTTTCCACAAACCACATATGGATCGATTTGAGTAGTTGCATGTTTGTTCTTATACTAAAACCACAAACCAGCACTAGAGTCATTGCATGTGTGTTCTTTTCCACAAACCACACATGGATCCACTAGACTCATTGCATGTGTGTTCTTTTCCACAAACAACTTATGGATCAACCATTGGTCATTAAATGTGTGTTCTTTTCACAAACTACATGTGGACCCACTAGAGTCATTGTATGTGTGTTCTTATACTAAAACTAGCACTAGAGTCATTGCATCTGTGTTCTTTCCACAAACCACATATGGATCAACCAGTGGTCATTGCATGTGTGTTCTATCCACAAACCACACATGGATCAACCAGTGGTCATTGCATGTGTGTTCTATCCACAAACCACACATGGATCAACCACTAGAGTCATTGCATGTTTGTTCTTTTCCACAAATCACACATGGATCAAGCAGTGTCATTGCATGTGTGTTCTTTCCACAAACCACATATGGATCAACCAGTGGTCATTGCATGTGTGTTCTTTTCACAAACCACATGTGAACCCACTAGAGTCATTGCATGTGTGTTCTTATACTAAAACCAACACTAGAGTCATTGCATGTGTGTTCCTCTCATGAACCACATTTGGATCAACCAGTGTCATTGCATGTGTGTTCTTTCCACGAACCACATATGGATCAACCAATGGCATTGCATGTGTGTTATTTTCACAAACCACATGTGAACCCACTAGAGTCATTGCATGTGTGTTCTTATACTAAAACCAACACTAGAGTCATTGCATGTGTGTTTTTTCCACAAACCACACATGGATCAACCAGTGGTCATTGCATGTGTGTTCTTTTCCACAAACCACACATGGATCCACTAGACTCATTGCATGTGTGTTCTTTTCCACAAACCACATATGGATTAACCAGTGGTCATTGCATGTGTGTTCTTTCCACAAACCACATATGGATCAACCAGAGTCATTTCATGTGTGTTCTTTCCAGAAACCACGTATGGATCCATTTCAGTAATTGCATGTTTGTTCTTATACTAAAACCACAAACCAGCACTAGAGTCATTGCATGTGTGTTCTTTTCCACAAACCACACATGGATCAACCAGTGGTCATTGCATGTGTGTTATTTTCCACAAACCACACATGGATCAAGCAGTGTCATTGCATGTGTGTTCTTTCCACAAACCACATATGGATCGATTTGATTAGTTGGATGTTGTTCTTATACTAAAACCACAAACCAGCACTAGAGTCATTGCATGTGTGTTCTTTTCCACAAACCACACATGGATCCACTAGACTCATTGCATGTGTGTTCTTTTCCACAAACAACTTATGGATCAACCAGTGGTCATTGCATGTGTGTTCTTTTCACAAACTACATCTGGACCCACTAGAGTCATTGTATGTGTGTTCTTATACTAAAACTAGCACTAGAGTCATTGCATGTGTGTTCTTTTCCACAAACCACTTATGGATCCATTAGAGTCATCGCATGTGTGTTATTTCCATAAACCACACATGGATCAACCAATAGAGTCATTGCATGTGTGTTATTTCCATAAACCACACATGAATCAACCAATAGAGTCATTGCATGTGTGTTATTTCCACAAACCACACATGGATCAACCACTAGAGTCATTGCATGTGTGTTCTTTCGACAAACAACACATGGATCACGCAGTGTCATTGCATGTGTGTTCTTTCCACAAACCACATATGGATCAACTAGTGGTCATTGCATGTGTGTTCTTTTCCACAAACCACATATGGATCAAACAGTGGTCATTGCATGTGTGTTCTTTCCACAAACCACCATGGATCAACCAGTGGTCATTGCATGTGTGTTCTTTTCCACAAACCACATATGGATCAAACAGTGGTCATTGCATGTGTGTTCTTTCCACAAACCACCATGGATCAACCAGTGGTCATTGCATGTGTGTTCTTTTCCACAAACCACACATGGATCCACTAGACTCATTGCATGTGTGTTCTTTTCCACAAACCACTTAGGGATCAATCAGTGGTCATTGCATGTGTGTTCTTATCACAAACTACATGTGGACCCACTAGAGTTATTGTATGTGTGTTCTTATACTAAAACTAGCACTAGAGTCATTGCATGTGTGTTCTTTTCCACAAACCACATATGGATCAACTAGTGGTCATTGCATGTGTGTTCTTTCCACAAACCACACATGGATCAACCAGTGGTCATTGCATGTGTGTTCTTTCCACAAACCACACATGGATCAACCAGTGGTCATTGCATGTGTGTTCTTTTCCACAAACCACACATGGATCAAGGAGTGTCATTGCATGTGTGTTCTTTCCACAAACCACATATGGATCAACCAGTGGTCATTGCATCTGTGTTCTTTTCACAAACCACATGTGAACCCACTAGAGTCATTGCATGTGTGTTCTTATACTAAAACCAACACTAGAGTCATTGCATGTGTGTTCTTTTCACAAACCACACATGGATCCATCACTATCATTGCATGTGTGTTCTTTCCACAAACCACACATGGATCAACCAGTGGTCATTACATGTGTGTTCTTTCCACAAACCACATATGGATCAACCAGTGGTCATTGCATGTGTGTTCTTTCCACAAACCACATATGGATCAACCAGAGTCATTGCATGTGTGTTTTTTCCACAAACCACATATGGATCCATTTGAGTAATTGCATGTTTGTTCTTATACTAAAACCACAAACCAGCACTAGAGTCATTGCATGTGTGTTCTTTTCACAAACCACACATGGATCCACCACTGTCATTGCATGTGTGTTCTTTCCACAAACCACTCATGGATCAACCAGTGGTCATTGCATGTGTGTTGGTTTCCACAAACCACATATGGATCAACCAGTGGTCATTGCATGTGTTTTCTTTCCACAAACCACATATGGATCAACTAGAGTCATTGCATGTGTGTTCTTTCCACAAACCACATATGGATCCATTTGAGTAATTGCATGTTTTTTCTTATACTAAAACCACAAACCAGCACTAGAGTCATTGCATGTGTGTTCTTTTCCACAAACCACACATGGATCCACTAAAACTAGCACTGCCCCCTAATGGATCCACCGTTAGTCCGAGTCTTCTAGAAGGCACGCCATCACACAGTTGTTCTGCTTGACGATTGTTACATACCGTTCGATTGGGGCGCTTGGACGATTGGGATGGTCTTCGCGAGAGCGATCCTCGAGTAGGCTGTTCTGCGACATGATTGGCCACGCTTGCTCTGGACAAACTGGCATGTTGCAAGTGTTACGACTCACGACTCACGAGTTCCGTGGGCCATATCCCAGTGTCATGTCCTTGTTACTTCTCTTCCTCCCCGTACTTCTCTTCCTTCCCCTCGAACCACTTTCCCCACTTCAATTCCATCCTGCCGTAGCCGCAAGCCGACGACATCCGCCAATTCTTCGGTCGCTACCTTCATGGTAAGAAATCATTTTACATGCTTTTGAACTTATCCTACATATTTCTGCTATTCGCCAATCTAACTGCTGATCTTTTTTCCGATTTCTCGACGAACTTCAGATGTGGCAGATGTTGCAGCCCAAGAATCTGGAGATCCTCGCGCGCAACTTCGCAGCGGCCTTCCCGGTCGTGTGCTCCCACCCAGGATGCTTTCGCCGTTACTCCTACCATGAGCTCTCGCTCCACGAGCTCGCGTGCCTACACGGCGCGTGGTCCTGCACGGAGTCGGGCTGCAACTACACCGGCCCGCCGGAAGAGCTCGTCATTCAGCTTGCAGATGGGAACTTGATCAAAGTGATTAGGATCTCGTACGGGCAAGCCCAACTTCTCCAAGAGCAGGTGTCGTTCACTAACTCGGCACGCCACCTGCTAATTTTCCAGGGGGGACGACTCTGTTTTCGTCTTGACCATCACCGCTAGTGTTCCGGGAACCAGAGCCGGGCCCACCATCGTCGGTGTCATATGCGTCAGGTCAGTCTTGTGCACATGGCCCGTATACACGGTGCACATGTGGGCAAATGCCTAGCCGCTGTTGTCGGATAGCATTCTTGTGCTAGCCGAGGCGCCGAGCTGTCTGACACTGCGGGAGGTGGAGTATGTGGACCTGAGGTCGATCCTATGCGTGCCATCTCAGTACCTTGTCGGTGCTGGACCGAACAGGCAGATGCATTTCTACATTTGTATCGAGAACACCGACAGGCAAATGTAGTACTTGTGTTGTCGTTACTGTTAGACTTAAGCGATGCTTCTCAGGTGCTTAGAGCATACGTGTTGTGCGAATGTACGCAGTTGTAGTTTTCAGTACTCCTTAATACTTCGACGAGTTATTATATTTGTCCAATAAGCTTGTTGTTGTCATGTTGCAAAGTCCGCTTGCTCTGGACAGACCGGCAATACCGTGTGCTCCCGCTCCCGCATGTCAGTGTCACGTGTTCCGAGGGCCCACCTGCCAGTGTCACGCCCCCCCCCCCCTCTTCCTTCCCCTCGAAGCCACTGTCCCAACTTCTCTTCCATCCTATCACTCCCATCCGATGGTTGTAATCTGATGATTTTCGTTGGATTGTTTACAAGTAATCTACGTTGATACTGCAACATGCAAATGGCACAGACACAATTTCTAAAGTGGAAGCACTCACACACTGCTATTGCACATATTTCTCAATATAGCTCGATAAACACATTACAATAAATGTACTCGCATTAAACACAACCGAAATTGCAACCATCCTAAACAACATCTAAACCCACATCACACCGTTGTCGTCGGAGTCCACCTCGATTGGTGACACCGTCGTGCCCTTCCCGGTGACATCCACTCCCGCCTGTGGCTTGCCCTTCGCCAAGGAGGCAACAATGGCATTATGCACAGCTTCGTCCCCATCGTCCTCCACATCAGAATCGACAATGATGAAGTTGATGGGGTTGGCATGGACCGAGCGCCGTCGCGCCTGGCAGCTCCTGCTCGAGCTTGACGCCGCATCAGTCCTTCTACAGGTAGGAGGGGCCGAGCTCGCATACGTATCATTGTCGCTCCTCTCAATAAACCATGGCCATTTGATACTGCGACGGTAGGATCTTGGGGTGGATCCGCCGCGGTGAGCCCTACCGGAAGCGGTGGAACGGATGGATCTGCTGGCGCGAGCCATGACAAGTTCCTAGGAGGGAGTAAGATTGTGGGCCAGGCGTGTCTAGTTCCTAAGCAAGACCTCCTAGTGATATGTACGCAGGCAAGGTACCAAAAAATTTTGTCCAATGCGCGTGACAGGGCTTTTGAACCACGAAGGCGCGATTTTTTTTGACAAGTCCACACGCTAGGTCCCCCACCTGTCAGCCGAATGTGGACGGTAGGATTCTTCCCGAGTTATTAAGTAGGGATAAATCACGCTTCACCACTACCCTAACATCCAAAGGCTCCTCTTTCCTTTGCCCTCGCTCCCCTCGCTCATGGCTCACAGCTCGTGCAGTTCGTCTCGGGCGGAATCAGGGTCGGCTCAACGCCATCAGGCGGGTGCCCCCATCAGGTACCGGAGGGCGCCATACGATTAATACCCCGATATGCTGTGTTTGTGCAGTGAGAAGATGCTGAGATGGATTTCGTGGACCGAAGAAAATACTGCAGGAAAATTCAGCAACTGTAGCATCAGAGCGGTAAGTTCCTACTGTAGGTACAATGGTAACCCGGATCCGGAAAGCGTAATGTAATTCTTTTCTTTTGTTTCCTTCGATCTACTACGCAGGAAGGGAGGAGGACTGGCTGTGACAAGTTTGTGTGGATCGAAAAGCCACTGACAGGTTTTCACAGAGAGCTTGTTCAGGATCTGCGTGATGCTGTGTGGGACAAGAAAGAGGATATTCGTGCGATGGAGCGAGAGATCCGGGAGCTTCGCCGGGTGCAGGGGAGGCAGGGGCAGGGAGGTGGTGAGACAGACGGGCTCAAGATTAGGCCAGATAGTGGACACAATTTCCTCATTATCTGGGCATTATCTGTTGCATTTGCAGATTATGTTGCCATGTCGTTGTCCAATAGCTGAAATAAGTTGCTACTTCGTGGAGTGTAGCGGCCAGCTTAAGAAATTGTTTTCCAGCCCAGAAACTTATCATAAGTGTAATGCCAACAGCAGGGATTTATTAAGCGCCTATAAATAAATCATGTATGTGCCACTAACACCCATCGATTTTGGAGAGGATTTAACCCTCAGCTATCGCAATTGTTCAGATAGTAGTGGCACAGTCACAGTTTTGGATTCAACTAGTGGCCTCGGCTGTATCAAATCCTAAAGTCGTGATACATTTTACTCCGAGTATGGGAGGTAGATTGTTTCGCCCGACAAGTTCCACGCACACAGCTCCAGAGTTTAACCAAAATACATATATAGGTTTAAGTTCAATACATCATTAGGCTGCTACACTGCTGGCCCTCTTTCTCTGCTTGGGTGCCAACTTTCTTCCTCTTTCCTTCACGTCCACTGGCTTCTTCATCTCTTGCCTTCTTCCTCTTCCTAGGTGCCAATTTTCTTACCTTCACGTACCCTGCATCTCTGGGCCGAGGGAAGTCAGGCCAATCAGCACCAGAATCTTGTCCGGCATCATTACTCCACTTGTTTTGGTTTTCTTCCCGCAGCAAAATCACTGAGTCGGCTATCTTGTTTCTTACCTTGTGCTTCCTGTAAAAAAACAGTACATGGATTACTACCTTATATCTACAGACTATAAACATTTTTTGTGTGTGAATGTACCATCTCATACCTAGGTTTGGGAGCATTAAGGGGACATCCAGCTGCTCTATGGCCTATAAGATGGCAGGTCTTGCATCTGTTTTGCCCTTCTTTGTAGCACAGAAAGCCGAACCCTTCTTTTCGAGAAAATTCTTAAACCTATTCACCTGGGGTCTTCCTCTTCCCATTTTTGTAACTGGCTGGCAAAGCTCGAAAGAGAGTTGGACTTGAGGCCACTGAGATGGGTCTGTACATGGCTCGATGGATCCAGCGTACGCAGCTCTGAACTTTTCCATAGAGTAGTAGTCTGACAAATACTTATGCAAATGTGGTAGAGTTATTCTCTTCACCAAGAAGGCCAAGGCGTGGTCGCAAGGTTTCCTGGTATGCTGCCACTCTAAGCAGGTGCATTCTCGCAGCTGGATGTTCACAACATCCCTTTTGCCACTCTTGGACATATTGACCACCTCACAGCTTCTGCTGGTTGACGGGAGAACCTTAAGATGAGCAAGTCCTCGGTTTCTCTTGTGCAGTTGCTGTACAACTGGCGGTAGCATATGTCCTCTAAGTCTCCTACCGATCTCTCTCCTTATATTTAACAGCTTCATGATCATACCACGTATGCTGTCCATCAAGATATGAACATGACGCACTTTTATGTCCTTCACCCAGTTATTCAGGCATTCTGCAAGGTTGTTGTTTATGTAATCGACTTTGATGTCAGGGTTGAATTGACTCCTCTTCCATAGCTACGAATGATGGATGGCTAAGTACTCTAGAAGTTCAAGGGCTTCGGCAAAAATCTTACTCATGAAATAATCGCTGCTACTAGGTTTGTAAACTCTAGCAGCAGAAAACATGTAACGAAATATGCTGCCTGCGTAGTGTGAGTACAAGTTGAGCATCATATGGGCATGGCATTCTCTACCTTCAGCTCGCGGGAACACCTCCTTCACTGCATTCGTCAGCCCTTTGCATGCATCTGTGGATATAGCCAATGGATCCATGTGGCCTATTGATCTCCTGAGCTGCCTCATAAACCAGACCCAGTTTTCCTCTGTTTCTATTTCAAACATCCCGAATGCCACTGGGAACATCCAGTTGTGACCATCAAGTGCTGTGGCAGATGGCAGGCAGCCTTTCCATTTGCCAGTTAGGACAGTGTTGTCTACACTCAGATATGGCCTACAGCCGTCCTTGAATCCCTCGATGCAAGGTTTAAATGCCATGAAAAATCTTTTGAAATATATTTTACCACCTTCTGATTCGATGTCAATCTCCACAACACTCCCCGGACACCTAGCTTGTACCTCCGCCTTGAAGTTGTATAGCATCCTGAAGCTATTGGTCCAATCCCCGTGCAAGACCCCCAGAGCTTTCTCTTTACCTTTCCAAACCGTGTAATACGGAAGGACAATGTTGTATTTAGAACCGAGGCTAGTCTGAATATTCTTCGCGGTCTCCTTAGGGTTATCCTTTAGTATGGACATAGATTGCATAGCCACCCACTCCGTATCAGCCATTGAGGATTTCAGTTTGCTGCCTGTCGGACACATGTGTGGAGGTCCCATTTTGTTCACCTGCAACACAGATTCATTTAAAAGATAAGCGGAGTCGACTAGTTGCCAGAAAGATATCGCACATCAATTGTAGTTATAGAGTGAAAAGAGAGAGAGTTCTAATGGTTTGCTGCATTCATTGCCCCAATACCCTAATTGCAGTCGACGCAGGTAAGGATCTTGCTGTGATCCTCCATGGACAATGTACCTCGGCCCGTCCATTCATCCACGTTAACTTGCAAACGGCTTCATACCTCTCGAGAGAGTTCTTCAGTCGATAAACGTCGAACTCCCCCTTGATACAAAAATGCCGGAACGACATCCTGAACTCATGCATGCTCCTAAACTCAGTGCCGACCGAAATTATAGGATACTCGTGGTCATGTTTCATTTCTTCTACTTCAACACCCAAATCATCGACTGGAATACCAGCCTCATCGTTAAGTTCCTCGTCTATTTCATCATCACCATATTCTTGATCCTCTACAGTGCCTTCTTCTTCATCTGATTCAGAATCTTCGCCATCGTCTCTAATGCCTAGTACTGCACACATCATATTGACTCCCATGGGTGGGGCTGCACCATCGTCTCCACCCGGATGGATAGGAACATTGCCCTAGTCCACCTCACCGGCAACTCTGTTTTCTCCAAGACACTCGGTTGGTTCTGCTGCAACCACATGGGGTGGTCTTACGTTTGCATGCATCCTAGGTACTTCAGTGGACAAACAGCAGTCAGAATCAATTTCATCTTGAGCATACAGAACCCTCTTGCTCTTCATGTGTACATCCTCCTTCCTGATGTAATCTTTCTTGATGGTATCAGTAGGGCTTGACAACCGCGTTCCATTCCCCGTCGAACTAGGCCTTTTGCTGCCGCTCTTGGGTGTGATCTCCTTACTGCCTCCCCTCACGGTTTTTGGCTCCAGGGTGCTGGCATTATTGCCTGACCTCTGCGGCATGTTCTTCTTCGAATTAGCCCTTTTGCTGCTACTATTAGGCGTGTTCTCCTTCGTGCTGGCATTATTGCCTGACCCCAGCGGTGTGTTCCGCTCCAAATTAGCCCTTTTGCTGCTACTATTGGGCGTCTTCTCCTTCGTGCTGGCATTATTGCCTGACCTCAGCGGTGTGTTCCGCTCCAAATTAGCCCTTTTGCTGCTACTATTGGGCGTGTTCTCCTTCGTGCTGGCATAATTCCCTGACAGCGGCGTGTTCCGCTCCAAATTAGTGTTCTTTCTGCTCCCACTGGGTGTGGTAGCCTCCGTGCTGGCCATCTTCGCCTCTTTGCTACCACTCCTGGGAGTGTTCACCACCGTGTTATCCCTCTTAGCGTTTTTGCTGCTACCGTTTGGTGTGGCATTTTGACTGGATCTCAGGGGTGTACTCTGCGGCGTGGTGCCTTTTGTCGTGCGACTCTTGGGCGTCCTCTTCTCTAGCATGGTCTCCTTGGTGACTTTCTTCTTCGGGGTGCCCTTTCTGGGGATGCTCTTCCTGCTCCTCTTTATGACGCTCCTCTGTAAGACTCTCCTCTGTTCGAAGCCACCCTCAGTCGCACCAGCCCTAGTGATGCCATGGATCAGGTCATGCATGCCTTCTAAAAGTCCATCATCTCTATTGTCGAGTTCCAATTCCTCTCCAACCGTGAGCACTACCAAGTGGAAGTAAACTTCACCTCTATAATATTTCCTTGTAAACGGTATGACTAAATCCCTAGTATCTTTCACTTCGATAGCCTTTTTGCTCCTGTAACCATAATATAACAAACATGCTTCCTGGGAGGACCCCCACAGCACCTTCACACGTAACGATGCCATCAGGTCAGATAACTCTACCACTTCCGGGTCGTATCTGCCAAGGATTACATCAAACTCGTCATAGAATTTTTTTTGTGCCATCATCTAATTTTGCAGTATAATCCGCGACACCGATAGGAATGATTACTTTGCCATCGTCAGGTTCTTCAGGATAGAAACCTTCGAGAGGTTCAAGAGATGGAGCGGCACCATCAGACCCAGCCCTAATGCCACCGCCGCCATCACCAGCATCATCGTTAGCTGGATCAACCTCGGTGGAAGTACCAGGACCAGGAGCAAGGCGAGGGCCCTTAGCAGCAGGAGCTACATTACATGGTGGACAGGCAGGGCCCCTTCTAACGGCAGCCACAATAGGATCAGCTGTTGCCATGCCACCTCGACGATCAGGAGTAGTTCCCACAACACCACTGTTTCGAGTGCTAGCAGAGTCCAAACCATGAGCTGGCTTCAGACCAGCAGCTTGCTGAACCCGAGCACAGGTTCGAGGAGGAGAGAAGGCATCAGTCTTTGCAACAACAGTGGGGAAGCCTCCGGAAGCCTTAGTTTTCTCAACATCAGCAGGGATTGGGTCAACAGCGTCCAGATCAACAACAACACGAGGACGACCAATACCAGCAGATTCCAGAGCACGGGTTCGCACAACTTGAGGACGGTTTCGAGGAGGAGGAGCACACAAGGCGGTGGTCTTGGCAACAATAGTGGGGCAGCGTCCGGACGCCTTAGTTTGCTCAACAGCGGCATGGATTGGGTGAGCAGCAGCCGTAGCAACACGAGCACGGCGAAGGGGATGACCAGTACCAGCAGATTCCAGAGCAGATTTTTCCACAACGGCAATATGGGGACTCCTACAAGGAGGTTGCCTGACAGAAGCATGTCGCGGACAAGGAACCACATTTTGCTCAACAACAGTAGGGGTTCGAGTTAGACCTCCCTGTCCAATAATAGCTGGGCGACTCCCAGTAGCAGGAGCTTCCTCATCCACTATGTTACACACCAGCGTAACCACGCGAAGCCTAACATGTTGTTTCATCAACCCAATTAGCTGACTATCACACGCTATACGAACCCTGAAGCCTCGTTCATCAACGATGTTGAACCGTGCAGTCTGCTCTGGCCTCATTTCAGCAAGTTCACTCACAGTAGCAACCAAATCAGGGACAGTGCATAACTACACAGGCGCTACTTCCATCTTCAGACTCTGAGCCTGTTTCCACGTGCTCTTCCCATGTGCTAATTTAACGAGGTAGCCGCAGATGCTCACCAGAACCGTGTATTTGGGTTCAGCGGAGATCCTAGTTGATAGAAAATTGGAGACAAAAGATAAGAATTGTTTGTCAGCGTCGTGCTAGCAAAAAATTCTATGTTCGATATATCTCTATAATGCCAATAGCCAGCTAGCAGTTATAGGTAGTGCGAATAGCAAAGAGAAGAGTAGCTCACTCAAAATTAGCCAGAAGTACTTCTTCCTCGGCAAATGGATCTGCCATCCTTCGCGCTGCTCAGCTCGTCGACGGTAGAGGCAGGCTAGATCGTCGCAACGGCTAGCACGGCATTCGGCATTAGAGCTCAGTAGCAGCAAGTAGGCGCAGCAACTTGGCACTGGAAGTCAAATGCCCGAAGAGATCATTCTGGTTGGAGAGGGGATTTCGACGCCGTCGATGCTAGGGTTCATGCGAAAGGAGGGAGGGAGTGGATTTGTGAATTTGGTCAACGCACGATGCTCCTTTAGTATCTCATTTCGCCTACGTGGTTACCGCATTGGCGCTCGCGTCACAGAAATATTACTGACATGAGGGTCCCAACCGTCTACTTCACGGGGCAATTTCACGGCATGTTTGGATTTGGTAGGGGTGAGACGAGTTTGCATCGAAATGGCCCCTCTCGGTAGTTGGCGGCCCAACTTTTCGAAACGTGGTAATTTTAGGCAACTTAGGTACCGCCATGCGCTGGCCTGCCAACTTTGGTACCGCAGACGAACAAGCCCATGAGGCGCCTATACTGATATGCACCTCGCGTATATGAAGTATAGGAGGCGCATGTGATATGCGCCTCGCATAATAGATACTAGAGGCGCATATGATATGCGCCTCGCGTAGAAAATACTAGAGGCGTGGCGCTAGAGGCGCATACCATATGCGCCTCGGATGGGGTTCCAGGTGCGCCTCGGGTAGGCTTTTCTCTAGTAGTGGGGCTCTACCGGTAGCTATGTGTTCATCTCTCTCTATGCGTGATCTTATGAGATCATGAGCTTTGTAATCTATAGATCTATTCTGCTACTCAAGTGCTTTAATGAATCTCTGCTTATCCCCACGTGTTGGATGTCTCTATGAGATTGTGGTGTTCGTTGGAACCATCTAGTGCTCAAGGTGATAGTGAGGGGTTATCTAGATGGGGAATCCGAACTTTAAGGTGTGTTGTTATAGCCCTACATCGTCCAACCGGAGAGTAGTTCAGAGTAGTATCATGAAGAGAAGATATTTATATGAGAGTGTTCACTAGCGAAAGTATGATCCCTAGGCCTTGTTTCTAAACATTGAAACACCGTTTGCAACTAGATTTGTTACATGTTTGCTTGCTTCCATCTTTTTGCCTTTAGTCTTTTCCTCCCGTCAAGCTCTTTTCTGGCATCGTTGTCTTATATCCATACCACATGTATTTCACTATCTCTTCACCGAACTAGTGCACCTATACACCTGACAAGTGTATTGGGTGTGTTGGGGACACACGAGACTTCTTGTATCTTGATTGCAGGGTTGCTTGAGAGGGATACCTTTGACCACTTCCTCCCTGAGTTCGATAAACCTTGGGTGATCCACTTAAGGGAAACTTGCTGCTGTTCTACAAACCTCTGCACTTGGAGGCCCAACAACTTTCTACAAGAATAGAAGTGCGTAGACATCAATGTTGCAAGAAACCAAGAAATCATTTGAAAAGAGTTTTTCAATGAAAGACTTGGGTGAGGCGACCTACATACTAGGAATCTGGATCTATAGAGATAGATCAAGGCGGCTCATTGAATTGAGTCAAAGTACATATTTGGACAAAGTGTTGAAAACTTTCAACATGGAATCGTCTAAGAAGGGGTTCTTACCAATGTCCCATAGCATAAAACTTAGCAATACTCGGTGTCCTTCGATAACTGATTAGCGAAGTTAGATGAGTGCGATTCTGTATGCTTCAGCAGTCGGATCCATCATGTATGCTATGATTTGTACAAGGCCAAATGTTTCCTATGCTCTAAGTGTTGTGAGCATATACCAGACTGACACTGGAGAAATCCATTGGGCATCGGCTAAAAACATCCTTAAGTACTTGAGAAGGACTAAGGATATGTTCCTAGTTTAAGGAGGTGAGGATGAACTCAGTGTAAGGGGTTACACAGTTGTGAGTTATCTTACTGACTCGGATGATTCTCGTTCACAATCTGGATATGTGTTTGTGATAAACGGAGAGGCTGTGAGCTACAAAAGTTCCAAGCAAGAGACTGTGTCTGTGTCTATGACAAAGGCTAAGTATGTTGCCGCCTTGGAGGCAACAAAGGAAGCCATTTGGATGAGGAATTTCCTCATGGATCTTGGTGTGGTTCAGGGCTCGTCCAACCCGTTAGACGTGTATTGTGATAGAAATGGTGCTATTGCACAAGCCAAGGAACCTAGAAAACACCAGAAGAACAAACATATACTCATGCGGTACCACCTGATTCGCTAGTACATGGATCAAGGTGATATCAAATTATGCAAGATACACACAGACGCAAATATTGCGGATCCGTTGATAAATCCTCTACCATAGTCATACCTAAGAGCTATGGGCATTAGATGCCTAGACATGTGATGTCAGATGATTGACTCTAGTGCAAGTGGGAGACTATTGGGAATATGCCCTAGAGGCAAGCATGTGTGATGTTATTCTCAATGTATTCATAAATTTAATGTCCTTGTATGAACTACTGATATGTATCATTGAATATGTGATTCAATTGTGGAACTATATATTCATGTTGTTCATACTAAACATCCTTGGTCATTGAGGTCATGATGGATGCACAACTTAGAATAATTTGAAAGTCGACTCATGACTCAGTTCCACTTGTCATGGGCATGGTGATGCTATTCCGACTTACATAGATTTGGCTAAAGAGTTCAGCAAGTTGGATTGACCCATATTGAGATACAACGAACAAGTCCTCATTTGTATGTCTCAATCAATGTAATCCTTAGACCTGATGTTATTGCACAATCCGAGTTGAGGACCACCGACTTAGGTTCTGTCAAACGTTGTTCCATCACAGCATAGTTATAAAGGCAGAGTTCGAGTCGACTGAGAATCAAGCTGCGTGATGTGGATGACCAAGATGGGATTTTGCCCCTTCGGCTAGAGAGAAATTCTCTGGGCCCTCTCGGAAGATATGATTCAGAAAGCATGGCCATGCACGACTCGGTTAAGTGTTAACCGAGGCGATCGACTAATAGTTAGTCGGATGAATCACTTATCTCGGATCGAGAAGAGAGTTGAGATATTTGAAGGATGACAATTATTCGCCTATAGCTTTATAATATGTATCGTGAGGCAAAAGGGACTCAGACAAAAGTTGCATTGGAAGGTATGTCGCCATGACTCTTTGGTACTTGGGAGTCGGCACATTCTGCTAGGAGCCGCTACCGACTGATCGATTACGAGTGAGACTCGAATTGTGTCTAAGTCACCATGAGCCCGTTGGGTCACAAACTTAAGAGTGGGAGAAAGTTTGGGTTAGACCTAAACCTGAAATCTATTTGGGTTGGACCCAAATCGGACACGCACTGAGTCAGTGAGTTGGACTTGTAGTGACCAATATAGGCCTTTTAGTGAATGGGCCACAAGTGAGTGGATCCCACTTTCACTCTCTATATATACTGGGGCGCATGTGCCCAACAAGCATGCTTAGGTCATTCCATTGATTGGAAACCCTAGCTCCAGTCCAGTCCAGCCACCGTACCGGACCTAGCATTCCACCACCGACGCTCCTCCTCGTATATGTGGATATTGATGGAGGTGTTGTACGTTCAACACTTCGATGATCGGATTGTGAGGATTGCACCGATTCAAGCGACGTGCTTCATCAATTCCGCAACTGTGTGTCTAGTGGTAATTCTCGGGGCCTATCACATTAGCTAGATCTTGGATGTACCACGTAGGGAAAAGGTTTTATTTATGTCTACGTGGCCCAACACTATCAGCAGTTGGAAATACAATAGTTGTAGGCATTACAAAGAAGGTTTGTTCTACTTTTTGGCCGCATCCAACTATTGTTTTTGCAGCATATGACTAATATCTTTGTTTCTCTTTTTTTTAGTGGCCTGATGATAAAAATATCTAAATGATCTGGCTACTGAAAAGCACAATGGTTGATATTTTGTTTCTCTAAAATGATGCTAGTAGTCTATTGATGACCCACAAGTATAGGGGGTGTATCGCAGTATTTTCGATAAGTAAGAGTGTCGAACCCAACGAGGAGAAGAAGGTGCTGGCTAGTGGTATGGATCAGGAATTCTCTGCAAATACTTAGCAAACGGATTTTTAGGGGTTTTTGATAAAGCAAGTAAACAAAGTACGAGTAAATAAAAGATAGTAGGAATAAATGCAGCAAGTGGCCCAATCCTTTATGCAGCAAAGGACAAGCCAGTTGTATTACTTAAGATGACCAAACGTTCTCGAGGACACATGGGAAGACTGTCAAGTGCTTTCGCTTCATATAGTTGATTAATCTTCTTTAGCTTGCTAAGTGTTGTGTGGGTGAACCTGTGCTAATGTACCGACCTTCCTAGGACTAATACAAACTTGTTATTATACCCCTTGCAAACATCCGTAAGTACAAGAAAGTAATTAAGGTAGAAACCTAACCACAACTTTAAACTCTAAGACCCTTACGTCCCTTGTGCAATGGTTTCCTAACGGGGGTTCAGGTTTCTATCACTCCGGCAACCCCTACAATTAGTAGCCAAATACAAAATGCATTCCCCTAGGCCCATATAGGTGAAGTATCATGTAGTCGACGTTCACATGACACCACTAGAGGAAGTACACCACAACTTAAATATCAAACAATTGAATCTTTCTCAACACAACTCCACTACTAACAACATGACTTCTCCCATGTCCTCAAGAACAAAACGAACTACTCACAAGACATCATATGGATCATGATCAGAGATGGAATAATGATGTATAACAATCTGAACATAAACAATAATTCAACGGTTCACTCAATAGCATCAGCTACAAAGATTAATCAACACCGAGAAAGTTTCCCCTATGAACTATGCAAGATTCAACCCAATTGTTACAGCAATATCGAGATGGTGATGAGGGTGCTGATGATGATGGTGGTGATGATGATGATGATGATCCTGATGAAGTCCAGCTTGATGGTGGTGTTGATGGCGACGATCTCCCCTCTCTAGGAAGGAATTCCCCCGGAAGAAATCTGTCTACCAGAGAGATCTTTCTCTCTCTATGTTTTCCGCCCCGCAGAGGCGGCGGAATCTTTCGGTGGTCGCTCCCCGAGTCTGGGGGTTTCGGGAGGATAATATACGCCAGAGGGGAGTGCCAGGGGTGGACCAGGGCGGCCACACCACCTGGTGGGGCGGCCTAGGCTGGCCCGCGCCAGGGGGTGGTGTGGGCCCCTTGTGGCCCATCTCCAGCCCCCCTTATGGCTTCCTTCGTCTTCTGGAAAAATAGGATTTTCCATGTATTTTCCCGGATTTTCTAATCTTCGCGAATTTTGCCTCCAAACAGCACCTTTTCCATCAGAATCCTAACTGCAGCGGTCCATGCTCCAAAAGTCATCAACCATGCAAAAACAGATGAAATAACATAAGTATCACCTCTCAATACGAAATATATCAATGAATAACAGTGAATTAGTACATAGAATAGTGATGCAAAATGGACATCAACTCCCCCCAAGCTTAGACTTCGCTTGTCCCCAAGCAAAACTGAGCTTAATAAACATGGCCTCGGGTTTATGGAGTGAAGAGTCGATAAAAGAATACGGACAAGAAGCATCACATTCATCAAATACATAGATCATAATAGAAGACAACTCACTATTATATAACTCAACTTGCAATGAGTAAAGGAAACACAATTAAAGATACATAAAGTAAATCATAATTGTTAATGGCAAACTTAGCTCTTGGTCGAAGAATAGTTGATAATTTGCTAAAGTTCACAAATAACTGGTTTTCAATGATAGCTTTCAAAGTAGTAAACATCAAGATAAGAGCAATTTGCAAAACAAGGAACATAAGAAACATGATTTAATAAATCATCATATGAATGAATGAAACACAACAACTCAAAATACTTGCTGAGATAGAAGGGAGTAGGTTTACTGACTCAACTACAAAGTAAAAGAAAGGCCCTTCATAGAGGGAAGCAAGGATTGCAAGTCTTATAAAGAGCTCCCAAAAATTATGATACTTACTAGCTTTTAGCTCTCATTGCCCTATCATAGGCATCTTTAGGTGATTAAGGTTAAAGTGATCAAATATGAGGATATGCATTGACAAGTTGTAAGATGAGAATCTCATGTCCCTTGAATATGAGGGCCGCTCCTCATGCTACTCAAGTTTAGTCACCGGTAAGTTCTTGTCATCGTAAGCATATGTGTATCATAGAGAACCGCCAACAAGGTACCCCTTGCCCGATGATACGGAAGAATCCCCATATCAAAATGGCAAGGCAAGTAGACAACAAGTATCTCAGCAATCTTCTTATTTACCATGGGAATATGGTGCTTTTTTATCTCTTTCCTCTTTTCATAATCTCTTTTTTCTTTTTCTCTTTTTCTCAATCTGTATCTCTTTTTTTATAAGAAGAATGCTTCATAGATGCTCGTTATGGTTACGCTGCAGGTTTCCACCATGTCAGCATGGATTAGACCAGCGGCCCAGGCGTTTCTCTAACACACAGGCATAACTCCATGGACTTACAAAACTCCCCTTTCATTTCACACCGACGACATCCATAGACAAAAGAACATGATATTAACTAGGTACAAAGTACCAGTGCAATGTTGAAAGCGTTCCCCATGACAGCATGGTTTTGCTAATTCACAACTTACAAAGCGCAAACATATACGCAACATAGGTGAGCACAATGGTTCAAGTTTATTAGATGCAAGAAGGTAAAGTGTGCCATCAAGTTCGTGAGATCTTTAATCACTAATTTTCACATAACAAGTTTAATTTGGGAGGTAGATAAAACAAGAGTTTACTTGGAATAGCAATAATGCTAATAGGTAGGTATGGTGGACACAAATGGCATGGGTTTTGGTTTAAAGGAGTGGATGCACGAGAAGAATTCCCTCTCAGTACAGGTTTTTGGCTAGCAAGGCTGGGTAGCAAGTATAAGAGTTGAAGGAAACAAACAAACATATAAGTGATAAAGACAAACATGCCATCTTCCTTGGAAGCACAAAAGATCTTAACTAGAGAATACTAAACTTATGAGCAAATCAAGAAAGAAAGATGATGAAATTATATTTCTTTAGAGTACTTTTATCTTTTCATTCAACTCTCAAAAATAGTGTTGCTACTGACCGAGCCAGGTTTTCCAAAACCAACTAAATTAACTCAATGATCCCAAAGTGATACCAATACTAACAACAGGATCAATCATATAACCACGAATTGAAAACTAATATAAGCTATGCAAAAGAGTGAATGATAGAACTTCTTATTAATAATCCATAACGGCAACTCACACCAAGGGATACATATCTACCGAGAGAGGGGACACTTCCATAATGCAAACCATACTACATAATAACTTCTCTATTCATGATATGAGTCTACTAATAAGGTAAAAAGATAGAAGATAGTGATGTGATACCGCGGCACTCTCCCAAGCTTGGAACAAACCAAGGGGATGCCAAACCTGATGACGAATTACTCCTTCGGTGGTGGTGGTATCCTCTCGATGAGCTCTCTGATAAGTTTCCCCAAGTCCTCAATCTCAAAGGTGAGATTACGAATCAGCTATGAGTTTTGTTCAATGCGGCTCATGATCATGTCGGGTTGAGAATTCCAGCTCTTGCTATTCTTTCCCCACTCTTCCTCCTTGAAGTCTTCTTTTCCTGCATGGCTAGAACGAGGCAAATCCCAATTGGAGGGTAATTTCCCCTTGGGCATATTCTGGTATTGATGCTCATGGATAAGGGTATGGAAAGGGTTCTTGGTGCATGGAGGAAGTGACCGTGGAGCCAAACAGTGACGAGGAGCTTTCCCCCCAGTCTGCATATGTGCAGTCCTTCTAACCCTGGCAGGTTTAGTCACCACTCCAATGCTTGCAATGGTAGTGTCGGTGTGCGGATGTTGGCCTTTCTCCTCTTCACATTCACTCTTGATCTCCTTCTCCTTCCCGAGGTCTTGGAGGTCTTCCTCCATAGGCTCCTTCCCTTTATCCTTGGCAGACACCATTGTGCTTCAAAGCTTCAAGAATAGTTCCTGGCAAAAACAGATCGAAACAAAAACACGACAAAAACACAATATACGAACCTCGGGGGATCCGGGGTTTTTATATATTACGAAGTTTCATAACAAGAGGAAGGTATTGGGAGAAAGCGAGCCGGAGGCGGAGTCCGGGGTGGACTCACCACCTGGTGGCGCGGCCAGGGGTGGGCCCGTGGCATAGGGTGGTGTGAGCCACCCTGGCTCCGTTTCCTTCCCTCTTTCGCTTCGTAGCTTTCCTTATTGACTAAAAACTGCAAAAATATAATTGAATAGTATTTTCGCAAAACTTTTCTTACCAGAACTGTTACCTATTTGGAAACAGAGTCTGCAGGTCTCTGAATTTGGTATTTAGTAGATTCTTCCGGAGTCACCACTTGAATAACATCAATATCTTCATCTTCATACACTTATTACTTGAGTCATAAAACCTTTCTCTTCCTTACTACACCATTATCTCCACTACCTGGAAATTTCTTTCACACAAAACTTCACACAGTTCTCATTAGCAACATTAGTATAAGTGAAGTGATAAAACCTTTTGAGTTCAACTTCAACTGAAAACCATCAAAACATAAGATACTGTAGCAATTTCTTCCGAAAACCCAAAAAGAATCCAAAAAAGAAATCGATTAAAGAAGCAAATGCAAGAGTGGCAAAATCTGTCAAAACAGACCAGCAGGTAAAGATCAATTTTTTAGAAAATCTTCTGTTGCTCAAATCAAAAAGTGCAAAACTAATGAAAGTTAAATAACAACCTGGGTCATAATCACAAAAAATTACAGCTCAATCCGACATACAGAGATCTCTCACAAATTTTTACAGTGAAGCACAAAAATCTGTTTCGAGATAGCAACTTCCCCAAATCTTACTACTCTCTTATTAGAGGTTGATCTTGACACAAAAACCAAACAAAACGGATAAGGAGCGGTTATTACCGAAGTAATAAATTCCAAGACTCAAAGAAATAAAAACGAACTGAAAGCAAAAATAAATTGGGTTATCTCCCAAAAAGCTCTTTCTTTATAGCCATTAAGATGGGCATGATAATTTTGAAGGTGCTCACATAGGGATATGAATTGAAGTGAAAGAGAGGATTAAGAAGCAAAAAATACACACTTTTAAGTCTAACCCACTTCCTATGCAAGGGAATTTTGTAAACAAACAAGTTGTTGAAACCAGAGGCTACTTGCATAAGAAGGCAAAACAAGTGCAACATAAAAACTTTCAGCATAAAACGAGGAAACTTGATATTATTGAGATACATAAGAACACTTTTTCCTCTTTCATAGTAACTTTCAGTATCATGCATAAACTTAACAATATAACTATCACAAGGATCATCGTAGCAATGATCACTTATTCTAACAGAAAACACAGGAATACTAGCTCTCATAACACTACTTTGTGAAACAATATTAGAGGTATCCTTACAAAGGATAGTGTGTCCCTCTTCTTCATATTTAGTAACAAAGTCTTTCACATTTGCTATTATAGGTTCATCAACCATTTGTTTATCAGGTTCAACAGCTTCATTCATACTTTCATCAACCATACTAGCTATCATAGAATGTTCCTTTATCTTAACTGGGAAAGGCATTTTCTCAATATAAGGTTCAGGTAAAACATTATTAGCAGTATAAACTTCAGTACTTCTTGCAGGAACACTCTTAGAAACATATTTATAAGGTTCATGATACTTATTCCACTTCTTTTTAGGCACTTCAATATAGGAAGCAAAATCCTTAAAATAAGAAGCAATAGCTTGAGAGTCTAGACCGTAAGCATTTTTAATATTTTCAAAGTCGTCAGTTCCCATAAAAAATTCAATGCATTCATAATCATAATTTATACCTGACTTCCTACCTTTGTCATTCTCCCAAGCTTCAGCATTGTCTTGAATACGGTCCAGAAGATCCCATTTAGCTTCTTCTTCCATGCGAGTGAATGATCCAGCACAAGAAGCATCCAATAAATCCTTGTCATGTAGAGGGAGCCTTGCATAAAAGTTATTGATAATAATATTGTTGGGGAGCTCATGAATAGGACATTTGAGCATTAGTAACTTCAGTCTCCCCCAAGCTTGAGCTGTACTCTCTCCATCAAGAGGCCAAAAGTTGTATATTTGATTCCGATCTTTATGAATCTCACTAGGAGGATAAAACTTTGAATAAAAGAGAGGCGCTATTTCCTCCCATTCCAGAGCTTGACCATTCTTCAGCAGCTTATACCATTCCTCAGCTCTTCCTTTCAGCAATAATGAGAATAACTTCTTCTTAACTTGATCTGTAGTAATACCTGCACACTTGAACAACCCGCATAATTCGTGTATAAAGAGTAAATGATCACCAGGATGGACAGTTCCATCCCCAACATAGTAGTTATCCATAACACGATCAATAATTCTTGTAGGTATTTTGAAAGCATCATTCTCAGCAGGTGGTGGCTTATCTACTATCTTAGCAGTGGTAGTAGCATTACCAAATAAGAAACTCAGCGAATTATCCATAACAAAAATAAAGCAACTAACAGAAGTAAACAATACTCACAGTAGAAGTTTCCTTTACCAGTTCCACTCTCCAATAGCGCTTCACTCCCCGGCAACGGCGCCAGAAAATAGTCTTGATGACCCACAAGTATAGGGGGTGTATCGCAGTATTTTCAATAAGTAAGAGTGTCGAACCCAACGAGGAGCGGAAGGTGCTGGCTAGTGGTATGGATCAGGAATTCTCTGCAAATACTTAGCAAACGGATTTTTAGGGGTTTTTGATAAAGCAAGTAATCAAAGTACGAGTAAATAAAAGATAGTAGGAATAAATGCAGCAAGTGGCCCAATCCTTTATGCAGCAAAGGACAAGTCGGTTGTATTACTTAAGATGGCCAAATGTTCTCGAGGACACATGGGAAGACTTTCAAGTGCTTTCGCTTCATATAGTTGATTAATCTTCTTTAGCTTGCTAAGTGTTGTGTGGGTGAACCTGTGCTAATGTACCGACCTTCCTAGGACTAATACATACTTGTGATTATACCCCTTGCAAACATCGGTAAGTACAAGAAAGTAATTAAGGTAGAAACCTAACCACAACTTTAAACTCTAAGACCCTTACGTCCCTTGTGCAATGGTTTCCTAACGGGGGTTCAGGTTTCTGTCACTCCGGCAACCCCTACGATTAGTAGCCAAATACACAATGCATTCCCCTAGGCCCATATAGGTGAAGTATCATGTAGTCGACGTTCACATGACACCACTAGAAGAAGTACACCACAACTTAAATATCAAACTATTGAATATTTCTCAACACAACTCCACTACTAACAACATGACTTCTCCCATGTCCTCAAGAACAAAACGAACTACTCACAAGACATCATATGGATCATGATCAGAGATGGAATAATGTATCTGAACATAAACAATAATTCAACGGTTCACTCAACAGCATCAACTACAAAGAGTAATCAACATCGGGAAAGTTTCCCCTATGAACTATGCAAGATTCAACCCAATTGTTACAGCAATATGGAGATGGTGATGAGGGTGCTGATGATGATGGTGGTGGTGATGATGATGATGATGATCCCGATGAAGTCCAGCTTGATGGTGGTGTTGATGGCGACGATCTCCCCTCTCCGGGAAGGAATTCCCCGACAGAAATCTGTCTGCCGGAGAGATCTTTCTCTCTCGGTGTTTTCCGCCCTGCAGAGGCGGCGAAATCTTTCTGTGGTCGCTCCCCGAGTCTTAGGGTTTCGGGAGGATAATATACGCCAGAGGGCGAGTGCCAGGGGTGGACCAGGGCGGCCACACCACCTGGTGGCGCGGCCTAGGCTGGCCCGCGCCATGGGGTGGTGTGGGCCCTCTGTGGCCCATCTCCAGCCCCCCTTCTAGTTTCCTTTGTCTTCTGGAAAAATAGGATTTTCCATGTATTTTCCCGGATTTTGATCTTCGCGAATTTTGCCTCCAAACAGCATCTTTTCCATTAGAATCCTGACTGCAGCGGTCCATGCTGCAAAAGTCATCAACCATGCAAAAGCAGATGAAATAACATAAGTATCACCTCTCGATACGAAATATATCAATGAATAACAGTGAATTATGACATAGAATAGTGATGTAAAATGGACGTATCATCTATTTAAGACACACTTGATCTATTGCTTGTTTTTCTAAGGTACTATCATAGTTCACCGATGATTAAAACAATGCCACCTTCTATGGTTGGAGGTCCAACCATAAGTTTTCAAACTGCACACTGATCTGGCTAGTTCATACTATAGACCATTTTTAAACGCTATTTTTATATTATAGGTTAATGCTTGTTGTTCCGACCATTTCTAAGCAGCTCAAGGAATCTCACGCACCTATTTTTGTTATATTTTCTATATTTCCGGTATGCCATGATATGATTAGTTTATGAGGTAAAAAGACTAGTTGCTTGATTCACTACTTTCATTGCCACACTAGTTTAGTTAGTCTGCATGAGACACATATGTTGATTGCTTGATCTGTTATATTAGGACAATGCCAATTTTGAAATTCTTTGATAACAAACATGGTGTTTTTTTTGCTTGCTTTGCTGCTCTAACTTAATATGCCTTAGTTTCAGCCTGCAAATAATATGTAGCGTTTGTTCCACATAGCGGCTATGATACTAGCACATGTTTGCATCGGTCCAGGACGTTGACTGTTCCTGTTATTCCTAGAAGAGATGTACGAGGCACAACATTGATTGTTCCTGGCCAATGATGCATTAGAATTATTTTATAATCTAATATGGCCACCAGTTAGCTGGTATGCTGTGTTGACTTGTTTTGTTTGTTTCAGGCTGCATATGAAGCTATGAAGGCAGAATGGAGGACTCCTACGTTAAGTATTGAGGTTATTTCACAAAGCAGCAGTGAAAGTGGTTATTGCTTGCATCGGTCCACTGTATCCATTGTCCTAGTTTTTTCAGCACAAAGAGGTGTTATACCAAACAATTGATTTAATTGAACAAGGAACAGAGGAAACAGATGCAATAATCATGATTACACGTGAATAGATACAGAAAGATCACCAAGATTGGACTGACCGTATACTTGATAATCTCATTTGTAGCTATCATGGTAAGCTAGTTGTTACTTGTATGATGATGTAAACTCCGTAGCAGAAACCCTATTCCAACCCATGTCTAGCAATGTCTCTGTAATGCTTCATCTTGCTTCTGTTGAAATTCTAGTTTGTAATAAATTTCAAATTTTCCTGTTGATGTAATATGGTGATCCTCGTGCGGCCATTAGCAGGCTGAAATATTAACGAACTGTTTAAAACAAGAATTGCGCTATAATTGTAGAATACTTAAATATGCCGACCAGCGGACGGGCTCAGTAAACAATAAAATGCCATAAGAGTGACAGGTTAGAATCATGATAGGCTGCATAAGCGGCAAAATACCTGAAAATGTACGGGGCCAGAATAGTAAAATGTAGAACAGTAAAAGTTCTAAATAGTAAAAGGCCCTTATAGTAAAAGGCCTAGAAAATGAATGACCATAACTGTAAAGGCCAGAACAGTAAAATACCAGAATATTATAATGCTAGAACAGTAAAATGCTAGAATAGTGAAAGACCAGAATAGTAAAGGACATGAATAGTGGCAAGCCAGAAAAGTAAAATGTCATAACAGTAAATGGCCATAATAGTAGTGGACCTTCTAAAAAGGGGCCCTTAGTGAGTGGCCCACGACGGGTTATAAGAATAGTAACAGGCCGTCTTGGCGCAGGTCGCTAATAGGTCGCACAGTATTGGACCAAGGTGGTCCTTATGTACGCCGAAATAATAACATGCCTAAAAGTTTACACGCCATAGCAGGCTACACTAGTGGGCCCATTTCAAACAGTGAAGGATGAAATGATAACATGTCGTCTTCTTATTGGGCTCCCCTAATGAGCTGGCCCACTTAATAATTAGCAGGCCTTGGCTGGGCCTGGCTTCTACCATGGTTTTTGTGACCGTTAACGGCGGTAACTGGCCGTTAACAGCGTTTTCCACGTGGCAGTTTGCATGACGTTAGTAGTAAATGCGACTGGCGAACGGCTCTACGACAGAACAAGTTTTCGTGGCTAAAGGGTGCGATCCGCCACGGTCGCAAAAAAACATGTGGTAGATTCATTTGTGATGGGGCTTTTACCATGAAGGGCATCCGTTGTAGAAGACTTTTTAACCATGAAAAATGGGTCTTCAACAATGAAAATTGTCCGTTATAAAAAACAATTTTTCTTGTTGTGAGAGTTACTATACTACATCCGTGAATCCGGATCAAAGGTATCACAAGTCACCTCCTTGGACTTTGCACGACAACCCAGGTGCCATTAGTGGCAGCACCTCTGAGGTTTCCCACACGTGCGGTGTATGATGATGACTTCCGGCTCCCTGATCCTCTCTGAGAGTGTGGAAGTAGATCTCCGGTTGGAATCCCTACAACACTTCATCGTGCCGTAGTGAAGTACTACCTTTACACGCACAACCGTAACTTGGGGTCACAGTTGCAAGAGAGAAAGAGAGCAAATTCTCTAAGGAAAATGCCTTTGAAAAATCCCAATTTTCTTTTATGTGTAATTTCCCACCCATATGCCCCTCCTTATATAAGGGAAAAGGGGTAGACCTCTTTCTTCCCAAGTCCGGGGATCGGACTAAAGGAGGCGCGTGGGAAGGAGGCGTGCGGGTGGAAGGGAGGCGGTGGTTGGCTGGGTGGGCCCCCCGGCATGCACATGACCCGAGGTGGAGTGGTGGCCGGGTGGACTCCACCCCTCTGGCGACCCGTGTCCGACGGCGGTGGTGGCGGATGCCCGCCTTGCCCTTTGGGTGGCTTGCCCTCTTGGGCCTTTCCTCCTACGGGTTTTTGGCCCATTAGGGGAAGTTGCCCCAAATATTTTAATAATAAATATTTATTTAATATTAATTCCAGTAATTAATATATAAATACATACTATTAATTTCCTCTTATCCCGAAACACCTTTCGGTCCACTCCGAACGACTTTAGATCCACCTGGAACAATTCCAGTTCTCACTCAGAATTATTACGGTAATCTCTCTTTCGTGCTTCATTGATTCTGTTTAACCAAATAATCTCCTAATGTCATCGTACCCTTAAGTGTGTTACCCCTGCGGTTTGGGAACATCACATACATAATCGAGACTCTTCTCGGATCAATGATCAATAGCAGGGTCGGGATGCCCATAATGACCCTTGTGTATTCCGTGATGTCTATTATCATTTGAATCACAAACTTCAAGTCCAATTCCCTTTGTTACTTTGATAAATGATTTGTCCGGGATCTGATCATTGGTATCACATACCTTGTTCAATCTCGTTACCAACAATTGCAGTTTTACTCATTTTGTGATTTCATCCCCGTGACCTAGTCACATGTTGTGCAACATTTATAGATGTAATCACGCTAAGTGGGACCAATGTATCTTCCCGTCACACAGGAGAATAAATCCTGATCTCTATGCATGCACATTAACCTGTACCTCTAGAATACCTAACATACACCTTTATAGTCAGCTAGTTATGATCATGGCATTTGATGCAGTCAAAGCAACCTAGGGTGACAGTGATTAAATATGATCTCAAGGTCTAAGGATTATGATACTACGCTTCTAAATATTGCAACAATGAACATGTGACTTGATCGTGCTGCAATACTTATATTGGGTAATATCCATCACATCATTTACCAATGATATGGCTTCATTGTCAGTTGGCATAAATGCACCATGATCAGGAAACCTTGATTATCAGTTGTCCAATGAAATAATATAAATAGAGGCTAATAGGGACTCTGGTTTGTTTATATATCACACTTGTATCAATGTTTCTGATTAATATAGTAATAGCATGATAAAAAAACTATTATGAACTAATGAGATATGATAATAAACACGCTTTATTATTTGCCTCTAGGTCATATAATTTTTGCATTAATTTTTTTTGTTAACCATGTAATGGCACTTTTTCATCATTCATTCCATGTTTTTTGGGATAGGTTAATAAATCAAAATTTTCATATGTTTGTGTTCTTAACTTGTACCCAAAGTAGTTTTGTTGCATAATAATGCAATTACGTCATTGGAACTTACCCTATTGTAAGTATTTTATTTTATTTTATTCATATAGTGGTTTTAATGTTACTTTCCCAATCACATGTGTGTATCCCTTTGCCCCCCCTATTTCTTCTCTTAGCTCATTTTCTAATGCTATTTACTCGGATAGAAAACATAACAATTGCAAATGACATTTCAATGTTTTGCACTAATGCTTTCATGCAGTTTCAGTATTCGCAACATACAATTTTTGAATAACTCTTTTTATCCAACTTTTGGAAGATAATAGTTAAAACACTAGTAATAATGTGCCAAGGAGTGCAAAGTTTTGCTTCGGTGCATGATCCAAGCTTCATTTTTATCTTGATTACATGATTTGTCGATGTTCTCTTGAAACCAAGTAACGGATGGAAAATTTCATAAAATTTCTCTCTAGAGATAACAACTAAGTTTTGATGCATATCTAAAAGAGAGGCAATTTTTCTACCATTTTTAACGCCTTGTACTGATGAAGTATTCAGTGCAAGATTGCTCATGCATGTGGTACTTTGTGTCCCTAAGTGTTATGATTTTTTTTCTTTTTTGTAGAGGAAACTATTTATGCTCATAGGATAAATGTTCAATTATCCATGGTAGGATTTTCCAATCCATTAATGGCATGAAACATAGTTTAAACTCTCAGAAAAATGCGTAATTCTTTAGTGTATGCTAAAAGTTTCAAAAGGACATCTTATACTACTAGTGAGTTTCTATTAATAACAAATTATTAGGAGACAAATGTTTTATTTAACTGCACACATAAGTTTATATTCCCCATGGAAGTGCAAAGAAAATGGTAAGACCCCTCCCAAACTGAAAGAGAAAAGATGTCGGTGTATTAAAATTTGTGTTGCCTTATGTTGGATTGAGTCACAGGAAATTCATACTATTAATAGTTGGGTGGAAGTTCGAGGAGTGCGGATCAAGGACTAAACACATCCCCTTATACATAACAACATCAATGATTTCCTTTAGTGAAAGACACCCCACAAAAAACATGTTGGAAACTTATCGGTGTGCGTCTGGAATTTCCTTGAGGGTTCATGCTATGCTTTGGGCTAGCTAGGAGCTCACTAGTCTCCTTGGAATAATTCCTGGAGGTGCGGAGGATGGTCGAAGATCCAAACTTTGCCCAAAGGCTTCAGATATAGCACATGAAGCATGTAATTTTTAGACTTCTAGGGGCATATACACCCTCTTCTCCAAAGCATATTACTATTTGGATATGAGTTCTACATCACTTTGGCATTCCTTGAAAGCTCGAATACTCCCCTCACCCACATGATCGAAAATCTAAGCTAGAGAAAAGTAATAGATCAGGATCGAAGATTCCACCAAGATGATTTGTGATCCCATTCAAGTTCTTCATCGGTCTTGGTACTTTGCATTTATGGGTACTCCTCAGTGGTTATAATGGCCCAGGAGCATCCTAACATGAGGATATGCCCCCAAAAGTTTGTAAAAGGTTGAAGATTGTTTCAAAATTTACTAATAGTGAAAGAGTGCATACTTCATTGGGTGATCCGACAAAGAAGAAGGTTAAGTATTTTGTGACCATGTGGACCTGGTTTGTCATGGCCTCTATAACGAAGACTAGAGTCCCTAAAGGACTTGAACTTTGAGAAATATCACAATGTCTTTGTACTCCTCAACTTTTGTCATGCCTACCATCTCTTGTTAATCTCTTCTTAGTTTATTATAGGTTTGTTTAGATTATTTATCTAGCTTTCTAGAGCAAACTTTTCATACTATATGGCTCTATATTATAGCACAGGTCGGCCTAAATTAAAGCAGAATATACCTTCATACGGTTTAATTGTTCTCCGCCCCTTGCAAGAATAGGGGGTTCCTGTTTCACACTTCTTGAATCGAATAGGAGTAGGACAATGACCACGGAAGGGTCTTTAACATGGGCCATATTTGCTGCTGCACATACCATGTTTGACAATTTTATATCTTTAGTTAAGAAAATATCATTTCTTTATTTTTGTTACACATTTCATATGAATTGCTCATGTGTAGTAAAACATATTTATATACTTCAAAAAATGTTCATATACAATAGTGTCGCATATTCATAACAAAATATGTTTTAATTTTTTACATCATTACTGTGTTCATATTTATAGAAGTGTTCATGTATCTTCAAAAAAGAAAATGAAAAGAGGAAACAAGAACATGGAAAAATAAGATAGTGGAAAAATAGAAAAATATACTACATATCGATGGAGAAAAAGGAAAATATCATGTGTTTCAAATAACTTCACGCATTTCCTTAAAAGTAAACTTAATAATATTAATGGAGACATAATGTGCCTGAAGTAAGATTCCTGAGAATAGAAGCGTTTTGCATACTTCTTGGCCACATGGACCAACTTGCCTACATATTTGCCACGTGCATTTTTGGTCGGTCCATGGAACTTCCACATACAGTAGGTGGAAGCATTCCAAAAGTATGTCCCAAAAAAGGCTCGAACCTCTACACACTTCAACACGAATTTTGAGTCTGGGCGCGCCTACCATTTCACCATTAAGATCCCTATCATGTAGGGGAGAATATGATCTCCCACCTTCGTATGCTCCAATAAATCTCGAGTCTCTGGATAATCCTTGGTCGGTACACTCTCTAGTTTCTCTTCCAACTGGTTTGATAAACATTCTCGAGATGGGCAAGCCTTTGATCTCCTCGGATGAAAATATTTATTATCTACTCTTGTTAATGCTCAGTTGCCTTAAGTTAGTCACCTAAAGGTGCACCTAGTGAACATAAACTTGCACTTGTGAATTCATGCAATTTTTAGTGTAACTTAGCGGGTCCATTGTGTAATCTCCCACACACACAAAAAATTGACATTGTGTAATGAAGTAGCGGTCCATTCCAGCACGCACGGCATGCGTAGCGTCAACGTGCATATGCTGTTTCATATTCTATCGAACACTTTCTCTACCTGCCATCAACAATAACCAATTTGTAATAAAAAATACGCTTCTCTATTAAAAGGACTCTAGCCTGTTCATACGTAACGTATGAGCTGATTGGTTCAATTAGTATATTGTTATTCAATAATAATTTGTAAAAATAACCAAATCTAGTGATCGTTTGTACCAAATGAAAAAAAAACAGTACAACTGAAACGTACGTGATCTTCCAAGACCATTTTACAGGCGACGCAGCGTACTTAATTAATTACCGTTTGGCCGGCTCGGTAGTACTTACTATTTAAGCATGACATTGCTTCCTAGCTTTATACTTGCATCTTAAACTCAGATCTGCCAGCCTTCTCAGTTAGCTTAAGCTCGATCTAGAGAGAGGGATTAAGTTAGATGGCTTCTCCTCTGTCAAGTCCGCTGCTTCTCCTACTCGCGGCGATCATGGTGCACTGCGTCGTCCATGCATCGTCCTCCGGCACGAACCCCACATCAGGGTTCGTAAAGGTGGATCTGACCGACGGCAACTTCCATGTACAGAGCCCCTACAATGTGCCGGAGAGCCAGCGGTACCGGTACAGCAACGGCGTTCGGCAATTCTGGGTATATGACACCGATAAACCCTTCAACACCGCTACGCACACCAACCCCCGCACAGAAGTCATCCTCCAGGTAGGTCATTTGCGATCCATGATCTAGCTTGTTAGTAACCGTATCTAGTTTCAGTGTGACATCTTTGTATTTGGGTTGACCTATTTTGTTAAAAGAGAAAAGACCGACATGTATAATGAAAATGGTTGCAGGGTCACGACTACTCATCAGGTGTGTGGCAGTTCCAAGGGTACGGGTATGTGCCGTCGGGCACGTCCGGCGTGTCGGTGATGCAGATCCATTGCGAGGAAGGTGCAGAACACTCGACTGTACTGATGTTGCATGTCTATGATGGCGTTCTCCGCTTCTACAGTGGGCAGGCCGTGGAGGGGAACATCTACGACCGTTGGTTCCAACTCAACGTAGTGCATGATGTGGACAGGTCCACCGTGGCCGTGTACGTCGATGGGCAGAAGAGGTTTGCCACCGATGTGACCCCCAGCAAGTCATACTACTTCAAATTCGGCGTCTACATGCAGCATCATGACTGGTCGTCATGCATGGAGTCCCGCTGGACCAACGTCACCGTCTACACCAAGCCCTAGATTGTCCATCACGGTTCTTGTATACATATGTACGTACGTACGACATGGCTGATAGTATGCATATTCTTTTTATTTGCGGTGAGACCGTATATATACATATTTTTTACTTTTTGCTGTGAGAATGTATACATATTGTGGAACTATGTTTATATGTGAGTTGTATACAGTATTTCATGCCTATTATTTTTTAGAAGCGAATATTTTATAGATATTCCAACCTTTTAAACTTACCACGGTGATTTCTCCAAGCTTTTCGATCATAATACCATTCTCGTCTAAACCCTGAGCACTAACATTTTACTGAGCTTTCAAACCTCACCATCCCGAGCATCTCCAATCTTCAGTCTTAAAAGGAGGCCATAAGCGCCCCACTTCATATGCTACTAGAGGAATAGGCACGCACCGCATGCATATTTTTTGCCACAGTGTGACCAGTGCGGGACTTGTAAACGCTTTGCTATGTGCAACTCTTGGGTGTAACGTGTTTGTGTTTTTTAACATTCTACCTTAATGTAACTTCTATATATGAAAAGATAGCTAATGTGGTCTATGAGGAGAGGTGTGTGTGGGGGGGGGGGGGGGGGGGGAATCCGTGTCTAGGTAGTTTTGTGGACAACCCAGCTTACAACTTACGAGATTATAAGGCTAGCTATAATGGAAATATCATATCTAGTATCATGTATGCCATGTTGATAAAAATTTGATATGATATAATAATTAATAAAGAAAAAGATGGTAGAGTATCATAAGTAGATACCGTAAAACTAGAAATCCTAATGACAAGTAAATCTTGTACACAATTTTAAATTAAGATTCTACAAATTAATAAATATACTACATTTTAGAGACAGTATCATATAGTAATATCATATGGATGATACTACTACGTGATACTTCCCACTATGGTTAAAGCTTCTCTTAAAGCTGCTACATTGGATTTTTTTTCTTAATTAGAGGAGAGGGAAATAAGAAAGAGAAGGTTGTCATTGCTCAGCTAAGGTATGATCTATTAAAAAAATAAGAGAATAATATTTTCTTCGTTGTACCATGTGTCTTATTTTAGCAAATCAATTTCTTACTAAAAATTAATTCATTTCCCTTATTTTTTTTAGGGATGCCAACAAGAGATATGCATTGTACAAATTGTATATGTTGTTTTCACAAGATGGTGTGGGGGGCCAAGGGGGAAAATATGTTTTTCCTACCATTGTACATGCCCTATGGCTTCTCCCCTTTTTCATATTGTTAGGGATTATAAGTTTCATCTCATTTATTGTTCTTAATTTATGTGAGTAATTAAAATAGGTTTCTCCCTTCTCTCTCACTCCTAATGCATGTTGTTTTCTCTCCCAGCATGATTTCACCTTTGTCTCTTCCAGTGAGTAATTGAGCTATTTGATCCTATAAAATTGGCCCTCTGGCGTTCTAATCTCTAACCGTGGGAGTATAGAAATAGGTAAGTTTTACATAGTTGCAATTTAGAGAACCCTATTCATCCGAGAGCGGACAAATGGCTCCCGAGCTCATTTTTTTGAAAAAATAAATAAAGAAAAGAAGTGGCATTCAAAAGTTTCAGAAAAATTAAAACTAAAATCCTAGATGGAGATAATGATGAAATCTACTGGTGCGGAAAAACAACCCGAAGTTATATTTTAGGGTGAGAGAAAATAACAAATGTGTAGATCTAAATGCGGTGAACGGTATGTTTTCAAACGAAAAGTCGTCAGGTTTGTTATTTTTGTGTAGCCTAGAATACAATAAAATTTGGAATGATATTTTGCACGAGTTCAACACTATCTACACCTAGGATTTTTGTTCTTAATTTTTGAAACTTACAGCGTTAATTTTAATTAAAAAAACAGGCACATGGAACTCAGGCTCCATTTGTGGTTTGCATTATTTATCCGTTCTTTCCTTACATCAACAGATTGTTTTTTAAATGTAGCACTTTCGTAACAAGTTGAAGACAGTGGCGGATCCAGGATTTCACGAATGGGTATGCCACATCAAAAAAAATCACATATCATTTGGTGCTGTTTTTTTAAATGATACGAAATATTTAATCAATGTCACGAATAATACACAAAATTAGAAATTTTAAAAAGTAGCGCGGCCTCGGTACTTGAACCATTGAACTCGTCGGTAGTTGAACTACCGACAAGTACTGGTCTAGTCGGTCGCACTTGACAAAGCTCTCACCATGCGTCACCCTGCGCCGCCGTCTGCCGGTGGTTCAACTACCGACTAGTACTCGTCGGTGGTTCAACTATCGAGGCCGCGCTACTTTTCAAAATTTCTAATTTTGTGTATTATTCATGATATTGATTAAATAATTCGTATTATTTAAAAAAATAGCTCATTTGGTAACGTCTATTTTGCCATAAAAAATATATGTCAAACAAAAAAATTCACATGCCTTTCAATAAATTTTATTTTGGCACCTAGAGCTAAACGAAAACAGTAAGCACATAGGCAAAGGCAGAAATTACTGCAACAGGTTACTCTCGGCAGAGAATGGTAATCTCAGCAGCAGTGATTTTCAATCTTATATATCTATCTAAATATTAAGCTTACACAACTTATTAAACAAAAAGTGTTCCACTCAGTCGATCAAACAATCAGCTCGAAACCCTAACAGAGCTAGGGCCCTGGCGTATCTGCCACGTAATGTACATGGAACAATATTGATCTGGCAGGTCAGTAACGAGATGAAACTCTTATAATCCAGGAACTACTCATATATCAATGCAAAAATTAACAAACAATCACGCAGGGGTTGCCGAGAAGTGCACTGAAAGCAAAAGCATTCTTCTAAATTTTTCCCTCGTCTTAATCTGCTACCATGAATGGGTCGATATCACCAAGATCGGCAATGAGGGGCTCCAAGTTTTCCGACTCGCCTTCTTGCGAGAAGTATGTAGGGAATGGCAACAAAGCTCTGTCAGGTTTCTTGTATATTGAATCCTTAACGAAAAGAAAGCTGCCTTGAGGACCAGGAACCTGCAAGGTGGACAAGAGAATGCATAACACGCACATCATCACAATATAAACACTTCAGCAGATGTACAGCAAAATGTAGATGAAAATTACCTGGCCTTTCAGATATAGTAAGTTCCTGGCAGGGTCAATTTGATAAACCCAAACATTTTTCACTGTGCGTTGTACACCACCCATACGCCCAGGCATTTTCCTATTTTTGAAGACCTGCAACATTACAACAGCCAACGTATTTGTATGAAAATCACAATTTTAACCAACTGCATTTGTTTGTGTTAATTAAAGAAAACTTCAAAAGTTCATTAATGTTGGGGGTTCAAAAAGCACTAGGCTTTAATTCCTAGGTTTGCCTATGCTTAGCACCTATCTCGCCTAAGCACACACCTGGCACGATTAACGCTAGGCATTTTGCTGTTGCCTAGCACCTAGGTGCGCTTAAGTGCAGGCCTAGATGTGCCATTTTTAACCATGTCTTGGTGTTGCACATACCACATTGGAAAAAAAACAGCTTCGACAGAAAGATTCTACCTTTGAGAATGCCATATTACTAGAGAAATGATCAAATGGCATGCTTATTTTTTCTTTTGCTCCATACATTTAGAGATTCACTCACTAAAGTTTATCACGAGCCCAATCCATTTGGGCACATAATGTATTTAGGAAAATTGGTGCGATTTGCACGCCTTGGGAGGCAGCCAACAGAGGGTATATTGTCAGCAGACGCCAGTAGCACTAGTAGAAAGAGGGTCTTTGGTCCAGCGCCCAAATTCCATTGGTCCCGGTTCGTTTCCGTAATCGGGACCAATGCCAGGCACCGGTCCCGGTCCATGCCGCCAGGGCATTGGTCCCGGTTCATCTGTAAGCATTGGTCCCGGTTTATGGCACGAACCAGGACCAATGACCCCGCGATGCACACGTGGCTCTCTGCGAGGCACTGGTCCCAGTTCATGCCAATAACCGGGACCAATGACCCCGCGACGGTCAGCAGTCTAGGAATTAATGTAAATTAATTCGGCGCAGAAATTAATTCGAGGCAGAAATTAATTCGAGGTAGAAATTGAATTGATCACTATTTTTGAACAAATCTTTCACGAATTAATCGAGACAAAGGTCTAAATTGAGACATTTTATTATTCGACCACAAATTTTTCCATACAAATAAAGATGCGACTTTATAAATTTCTAGTCGACAACACTTCCGCTGCCGCTGTCCTCCGAGCCATTGTCCTCCGTGCCGCCAGCTTCCTCGTCGTCGTCGGACGAAATCTCCACGATTTCGGCGTTGTTCGGGAGACGGAGCTCGTCTGCGTGCATAGCGGCGTCGATGGCAGTGTAGATGGTCCGTCCAGGGACAGACCAGAACAACTGCCGCCCTTCTTGGTTGCGGCGATCCGGGTGCACCAGGCGTCCGTCCACGAAACGGTTGCCAAGCTTGGCCTTCCGCTCCTTCTTGAACAGCCGGGGCCAATACTCGCTGTCCGCCGCATACCGGGGCAACGCCCTAAAGCACGCGGGCAGTTGGCGGCGACGCTCCGTGATGACGTACTCCATCTCGTATCCGCGGGGGTTGAGGAGCGGAGCCACCGGCACACCCCCCTCACTGATGTGAAATCCGGCGGGAAGGGTCGCGCGCGGCGGCGCGAGGATGCCGTAGATCGCAAACGCAGCTGCCTCGTAGTGGTTGAGCGTGGGCACCTCCATGACGGCGTGGTGGAGATTGGAGAGGGAGGGGAGGCGAAACAACGGCGCGGTGGAGAGGCAAAGTGATGGGATGGAGAGGGACTGCAAAGAGGCAGCATATTTATGCACGGGGACGACGAAGCGACGGGGGCATTGGTCCCGGTTATTGCCAAGAACCGGGACCAAAGCCCCTCCCGCGCGACACGTGGCGACCCAGCAGCGCGCCCCCCCACCGAAGTCATTGGTCCCGGGTCGTGCCATTAACCGGGACCAATGACCTGGGTGGGGTGCGAGCTGCTGGGCGGCCACGTGTCGCGCGGGAGGGGCTTTGGTCCCGGTTCTTGGCAATAACCAGGACCAATAACCCTCTCCTGGCTATATATAAGCCCAGCCCTTTGCCCACAAAATTTTGCTGGATTGTGTGTGAGGAGTGGGTGCTAGCTTTTTTTTCTTTGATTGCACACAAGGTGTTCGACGAAATGTCCGAGCCACACTTTAGTTCGCACAACACGGTATCCTCGGCTGAGGTTAGCAACCTTATCTTCTTTATCTATAACTGATACAAAAATATTGCATTTGTCCATGTAGGATGGTCATTTTACTATTAACGATGTTATTGTAATGGTTAATTATTATGACGCAGATCGATGCACGGATGCGATGGATGTATGGAGACCGACGCCATTCCGATTTTATTGCAGGCCTCCATAAATTTATCGATTTGGCTAAGGCAAACAAAGTGGATAATTTTATGCCTTGTCCCTGCGTCGACTGTCGGAACGTGGCGGAGCACTCTGCCCCGAGAATCCTTCAAAGCCATCTGCTTCGGAGAGGTTTCATGCCCGGATATTATTGTTGGGCCATGCACAGAGAAAGAGGGGTTAGGCTGGAAGAAAATGAAGAAGAGGAGGATGATGACCGCTATCCTATGTCCCCTGAAGAATACGGTGATACTGCAATGGAAGACAATGAAGAAGAGGGAGGCGACAATGAAGAAGAACAACGGGCATCAGATGAGCCCGCTGATGGTCTTGGTCGGGTCATTTCTGATGCAAAGCAACAATGTGATATAGAAAGGGAGAAGCTTAAGTTGGAGGCCATGCAAAAGGATCACAAAAAGTTGTTGTACCCAAATTGCGAAGATGGCAGCACAAAGCTCGGTACCACACTTGAACTGCTGAAATGGAAGGCAGAGACTGGCTTATCTGACAAGGGATTTGAGAAGTTACTGAAAATAATGAAGCCGAAGCTTCCAAAGGATAACGAGCTGCCCAAGACAATGTACGAAGCAAAGAAGACTATCTTCCCTCTAGGATTAGATGTGGAGAAGATACATGCATGCATTAATGACTGCATCCTGTACCACGGTGAGAAGTACGAGAATATGGATAAATGCCCGGTATGCAATGCATGTCGATACAAGATCAGACAAGATGACCCTGGTGATGTTGAGGGTGATGACGAGCCCTCCAGGAAGAGGGTTCCTGCTAAGGTTATGTGGTATGCTCCTATAATACCACGGTTGAAACGTATGTTCAGAAATAAAGAGCATGCTAGGTTGTTGCGATGGCACAAAGAAGAACGTAAGAAAGACGGGAAACTGAGACACCCTGCCGATGGGTCGCAGCGGAGAAACATCGAGAGAAAGTACTCGAACTTTGCAGGTGACGCGAGGAACTTATGGTTTGGTCTAAGTACAGATGGCATGAATCCTTTTGGGGAGCAGAGCTATAGTCATAGCACCTGGCCAGTGACTCTATGTATCTACAACCTTCCTCCTTGGTTGTGCATGAAGCGGAAGTTCATTATGATGCCAGTGCTCATCCAAGGACCGAAGCAACCCGGCAACGACATTGATGTGTACCTAAGGCCATTAGTCGATGAACTTTTGCAGTTGTGGGCAGAACCAGGTGTAAAGGTGTGGGATGAGCACAAACAGGAGCCATTTGACCTACGAGCGTTGTTGTTCGTAACCATCAATGATTGGCCTGCTCTTAGTAACATTTCAGGACAGTCAAACAAGGGATACAATGCATGCATGCACTATTTAGATAATACTAAAGGTACATATTTGGATAAATGTAAGAAGGTTGTGTACCTGGGGTGTCGTAAATTTTTTCCGACCAATCATCAAGTAAGAAAGAAAGGCAAGAATTTCAACGGTGGGGCAGATTACCGGAAGAAGCCTAAGCTCCCTAAAGGTGCTGATGTATTTGGTATGGTGAAGGACCTAGAAGTAATCTTTGGAAAGGGTCCTAGCGGTCAATCTGTTCCAAAAGACCCCATTACCGGACACATGGCCATGTGGAAAAAGAAATCTATATTTTGGGAGCTTGAGTATTGGAAAGACCTAGAGGTCCGTTCTTCAATCGACGTGATGCACGTGACGAAGAATCTTTGTGTGAACCTGCTAGGCTTCCTGGGCGTGTATAGGAAGACAAAAGATACACCAGAAGCACGGGAGGACCAGCAACGTATCAAAGACCCACACAACAAGCATACTGATAAAGGACGTAAATACTTAAGTAGCTATGCTCTTACCAAAGCAGAGAAGGAAATCTTTTTTGAAGTCCTTTACAGTATCAAGGTCCCGGCTGGCTTCTCGTCAAATATAAAGGGAATAATAAATATGGCAGAGAAAAAATTTCAGAACCTGAAGTCTCATGATTGCCACATGATTATGACACAGTTGCTTCCGGTTGCATTGAGAGGGATTCTACCGGAAAATGTTCGATTAGCCATTGTGAAGCTATGTGCATTCCTCAATGCAATATCTCAGAAGGTAATCGATCGAGAAAGTCTAGAAAGGCTACAGAAGGATGTGGTCCAATGTCTTGTCAGTTTTGAGTTGGTGTTCCCCCATCCTTCTTCAATATTATGACGCATCTCTTAGTTCACCTAGTCGATGAGATTTACATTCTCGGTCCTATATTTCTACACAATATGTTCCCCTTCGAGAGGTTCATGGGAGTCTTAAAGAAATATGTTTGTAACCGTGCTAGGCCAGAAGGAAGCATCTCCAAGGGCTATGGAACAGAGGAGGTCATTGGGTTCTGTGTAGACTTTCTTCCTAACCTTAAGCCGATTGGTGTTCCTGAATCACGGTATGAGGGGAGACTGAGTGGAAAAGGCACGCTAGGAAAGAAAGCAATGATATTTAGGGACGGACATTCTTTGAATCAAGCACACTACATAGTTCTCCAAAGTTCTACCTTCGTGGCTTCGTATATCGAGGAACACATGAATGTTGTACGCTCCAAGTTCCCGGGGAAGGATGACTACTGGATTAAAAAAATCACATGGAGACTTTCGGCACTTGGTTGCAATTACATCTCATGAATGACACGACTATTGGAGATCAGCTCTACTTGTTGGCCGCGACACCATCTGCGACTGTATTGACTTTCCAAGGGTACGAGATAAATGGGAATACATTTTACACGATTGCCCAAGATAAAAAGAGCACCAACCAAAACAGTGGTGTCCGCTTTGATGCAACATGCGAGAATGGGAAAAATGACACATACTATGGTTACATAGAGGAGATATGGGAACTTGACTATGGACCTACTTTTAAGGTCCCATTGTTTCGGTGCAGTTGGGTCAACATGAATGGAGAAGGGGTAAAGGTAGACCAGATGTACGGAATGACAACAGTGGATCTCAAGAATCTTGGTTACAGAGACGAACCATTCGTCCTAGCCAATAATGTGGCTCAGGTTTTTTTGTGAAGGACATGTCCTCTAGACCACAAAAAAGAAAGAATAAGGAAACGAATACATCAGACGATGAGCCTAGGCGTCACATAGTTCTTTCAGGGAAAAGAAACATCGCGGGAGTCGAGGACAAGACATACATGTCAGCAGATTATGATAAGTTTGATGAATTTCGCCCTTCACCGTGAAAACTGACCCAAGCATCCCGTTAAGCAAAGAAGATGCTCCATACCCTAAGAAGCGATCATAGGCAAGGGATCGACATACGCAACGAAGGATTCATATCCTAAACCCTAAACCCTATGTAAATCTATGTAATGTATGGAAACTTTATGTGATGTATGGAAACTTTATGTGATGGAGTCTTTCACAGGCTTGCAGGGAAATTTTTCCGAGGCGGAGCTTCCGAAGATGTCGTAGGGCGTGTGCACCAACGACATCTTCGAGAAGCTCCGCCACGGGAGATTTCTAAACCCTTTCCCCAACACTGTTAGAGAAGATGGAGTCTTTTACGGGCTTGCAGGGAATTTTTTTCGAGGCGGAGCTTCCGAAGATGCCGTAGGGCGTGTGCACCAACGACATCTTCGAGAAGCTCCGCCATGGGAGATTTCTCAACCCTTTCCCCAACAATGTTAGAGGAGATGGAGTCTTTCACGGGCTTGCAGGGAAATTTTTCTGAGGCGGAGCTTCCGAAGATGTCATAGGGCATGTGCACCAACGACATCTTCGAGAAGCTCCGCCACGAAAGATTTCTCAACCCTTTCCCCAACAATGTTAGAGGAGATGGAGTCTTTCACGGGCTTGCAGGGAAATTTTTCCGAGGCGGAGCTTCTGAAGATGCCGTAGGGCGTGTGCACCAATGAAATCTTCGAGAAGCTCTGCCACGGGAGATTTCTCAACCCTTTCCCCAACAATGTTAGACGAGATGGAGTCTTTCACGGGCTTGCGGGGAAATTTTTCCGAGGCGGAGCTTCCGAAGATGCCGTAGGGCGTGTGCACCAACGACATCTTCGAGAAGCTCCGCCACGGGAGATTTCCCAACCCTCCATCCATGGGGATGAAACTCTCTCTACCTATGTTGGATTGTTGAGTTGCTTGTCATGGCGTATCGATGGTCCTTTTATAAGCACGACGCCACTTCTACTTTGTCTTGTTCCTCCGACAGGGCGTCGTGCGCTACATGCTTTATCTCATCGAGCGGTGCGTCCACCCACATGTCCTTATCCCGCCGACAAATTTAGTCTCGGTTGCACCCACCAGCCGGGACTAAAGGTTACCCACGCGTCCTTATCCCACCGACAACTTTAGTCTCGGTTGCACCCACCAGCCGAGACTAAAGGTTACCCACACGTCCTTATCCCACCGGCATCTTTAGTCTCGATTGCACCCACCAGCCGGGACTAAAGGTTACCCAAGATGCACATGTGTGCACAATATGGGCACATTATCACAAACTATGCCCTGATTCCTCGCTGAACTTGAAGTAGATCTCTGATGAAATAGCATGTTGTGAACCTATAAATGATTTTTTTTAAATTCACAAGCATTATATCATGTACTTGTAGTTCAAATCTTGGCAACCTCCTGCCGATTCGGCAGGAATTTGTTTTTTTCATGAGGGATGGACAGAAAGGTTCCAGATACACCGGTTGGGAAATTATCCATATAAGGTGGTATAAGTCGTGGAAGGTTGCCTTCCCCCCGGAAATGAAGAGATATCCCGATAAAAGCCATCAGAGGAGAAAGGAAAGGGAGGCAGCTGAGAAAGCGGCCGCTATAGACCGGCTGCGTAATGTAGAAGAAGCATTAAAGCGGCACCAGGATCAACTCGACATACTTAGCCAGCAAGGTACTAGCGGCCAATCTCAGCGGCACGTGGTAGAAGCTGCATTTGAGGGTATCGGCGCCCCAGCGAATAAGAAAATCAGCATCGCTTCCACGCAGCTCCATGATGTTGATGATGATGCACCAACGACGTCTCCTCCTAAACGCTACCCAGTGGATGATATCACGGAGACAACAGCTTGTGAGCTAAAGGTGCAGGTTATGAACTTAAGGGTGACGGCGGCGGTCGGCATGGCGGTACCAATTGGGCCTAACCCAACTTGGCATTGCAAACCGGTTCCAAAAGGGTACGCTGTCGTCACGGTAGATGAGGTGAAGGAAGATTTTGAGGAGCTGAAGCTAGACCACCCTGCAGGGGAAGATATGGAGCTGACTCAACTAGGAGAAGCCAAATGGGGGACTATTCTATGGCTAAAGGAGCGCATCATGCTTCCAAATTATGTGCCGCCAAGGCCACCCACTCCTCAGAGCAGCAATCCACCTTCGCCGCCACCTCACCATTCTCCAGCGCAACCGTCGCCTTCACCGCCTCACCGCTCAGCGCAACCGTCTCCATCGCCGCCTCAGCCGTCTCCGTCCCTGAGCCTTAGAGACAAAAGCGGAAGTATACTAAGGGGGGCAGCACCACCACCAGCAGCAAGAGCACGTTCCGATCACCGAAACGTAAGCAATCGCCCCTCCCAAGAGTACCTCATCAGAATATGAAGAAGCTACCTTGCGAGAAGACAGATGAGGAAACTGATGCGGCCGCAGCTGCCCATTATGAAAAGTGGAAGATTGACATGGCTAACAAGAAAAAGCCGATAGAGGCATTTTCCCGGTCACCGCAGAAGATAAAGCCAAAGCAGCCGCACTTAAGATTCAGCTTCACCAACCCATAGCGCTCAAATTAGACTATAATCGCTCTATTACCAAGTCGGCTGAGGCAAAAGAGCGAAGAGTCGGGAAAAAAGTTGCCTAGCTCGGACAACAGAAAAATCAATCGATTGAACCGCTCAAAGTATACGATACCAATGAGTGGATGATCCAGGAGCGGCATGATCCAAACATTGACCCGGAGTTTGTTCGACTATACGGAGAAAAAGCCCAATTATATGGACTGTCTATTACTAAGTACATGAGCCGTATGCATGAGTTCGAGGGGTACCAAGAAACAGCATACGTGTACCAGTACGGGGCTCCTCTCGTCAAACCCGAGTTAGTCAAAGATCTACCAACAAAAATGCGAAGATTGCATAAATGGTACATCCAAGCCTGTGCTGATTCCAAAAACTGGATCTATGCTGCATATAAACACCACCATTACGGTCATGGAGATGGCTTCATACTGATTGAATTTCCAGAATTATTTCAGTTTTACCAACAAGACGCCCTCGACAAAGCTATCGCCAGTGCCTATTGTTTGTAAGTATTATTAATTTATGTAATTAAGTCTTTCTAGCTCATCTTATTCGTTGCTTGTATAATCTTACTAATCACTATACTAATTATATATGCAGAATGAAAATTCAAGAATGCAACAAAGGACAAATCTTTGACCTTGGGTTTGTTGACTGTAATTTCGTTCATGAAGTTACTCTAAAAACAAATCCCAAAGAGACAGAGGATAACTTGTTCCGAGCGTTGAAGTATTTTAGCAACAGAAGGGAAATACTATTTCCTTACAATGTTGCGTGAGTGTTACTGTCTTGTACACATTCTATTTTCAATTACTCGATGTTAAGCGTATAATTGACTCGTGTTATATTTTGTTAGTGTGTCAAGCTTCCACTATATTCTCTTAATCATTTCTGTTGACACCAGAGTAGTAAAAGTCCTGGACTCGAAACGCACACCATTAGAAAAGTGGGCGGACATGCAGGAATGCCTCCAGAGGGCTTGGAAACGGTTCACCGCCAAAACTAGGGGTGTTTGGAAGCCAGAGCTTACATTTCAACCATTGACTGTAAGTACTACTTGCTAGATCCACGCATATCTTTGATTCTAGTTTCAATACCACCATTATCATGCTTGATTATTATTTTGATTGAACTTTGTTCTCGTAAAGTGCTTGAGGCAGGAAGCCGGCAATAACTTGTGTGGATACTATGTCTGCGAGTTCATTCGCCAGATGACCAAAGAGAAGGGGGCAGACCGGAACATCATAAAAATTGAAGTACGATAAACAATAATCACAACTTTATTTTATTACCACCAATTGTGTTTAGTTTCATTTATATATATTGATCTCCTTCTTTATATTAGATCGAACGGATGCGGGACGGTCTTCTATCATAAGAACGCGTGCAAGCAATTCAAGAGGAAATTGCCGGATTCTTGTTAGAACAAGTCATAGATCCGAAAGGAGAATACTATTACCCACTTCATTTGGAAGGGTAAACTGTATAAAAAAAGTGTAAAATAGATCAAATTCGTGTGAGAGTATCGTTTGTAATTATAATATTTCGACCAAGAAGACAGATGAGACGGTGTATCTATTTGTGATCATGCATGATGTGTAATATATATATCGTGGTTTCATTATTGTTGTATATATGTAGTACCATTAAACTTATAAAAAAATCCTGTCGTGGCAGAAAAATAGCCCAAAATCCTGCCGCGGCACAAAACCCTGCAGCGGCAGAAAAATAGCCCGAAAATCCTGCCGCGGGACAAAACCCTGTCGCGGCACAGAGACCAACGATCCTGGTTCGTGCCAAGAACCGGGACCAATGATCCACCCCCGCCCGTCTCTGGCGCTGCCACGTGGGGACCCATTGGTCCCGGTTTTTCCCACGAACCGGGACCAATGATCCACCCCCCCCCCCCCTCATAGCTCGCCCGCCCACGTGGAGACCCATTGGTCCCGGTTCATGCGCGAACCGGAACTAGCATTAGTCCTGAGTGATTGGTCCCGGTTCTGGAACCGGGACCAATGGCCCTTATGAACCGGGACTAGAGGCCAGTTTTCCACCAGTGTAGGTGACAATCATGAAGTAGAATTAGCAGTCTTATTGTCTCTGTCTGGATTTCGATTCATTTAGAATATAGCATGTCGAATAAACAAACCACAAGGACCTATATGAAGGAGGTATTAACTGCCTTGCCATTGCTGCATAAAGTTGTTTTACCTAATATCATTTTAAAGCTTTACGTTTCTCTTTTCAAACTACATCAGGATGTTAAGTCCTGATCAAGCAAATTTCAGGACTGTAAGTGAAAAGGCTAAATGTAAAGTGCACATTCTACTTTTCATGAGAAGCATTAGTTTCTGGGCTTCAAATATACATGTCTCCAATGAAGGCATTAAGAAGACTAGAGTTCCTAAAGGACTTGAACTTTGAGAAATATCACAATGTCTTTGTACTCCTCAAATTTTTTCATGCCTACCATCTCTTGTTAATCTCTTCTTAGTTTATTATAGGTTTGTTTAGTTTATTTATCTAGCTTTCTAGAGCAAACTTTTCATACTATATGGCTCTATATTATAGCATAGGTCGGCCCAAATTAAAGCAGAATATACCTTCATACGGTTTAATTGTTCTCCGCCCCTTGCAAGAATAGGGGGTTCCTGTTTCACACTTCTTGAATCGAATAGGAGTAGGACAATGACCACTGAAGGGTCTTTAACATGGGCCATATTTGCTGCTGCACATACCATGTTTGACAATTTTATATCTTCAGTTAAGAAAATATCATTTCTTTATTTTTGTTACACATTTCATATGAATTGCTCATGTGTAGTAAAACATATTTATATACTTCAAAAAATGTTCATATACAATAGTGTCGCATATTCATAACAAAATATGTTTAAATTTTTTACATCATTACTGTGTTCATATTTATAGAAGTGTTCATGTATCTTCAAAAAATAAAATGAAAAGAGGAAACAAGAAAATGGAAAAATAAGATAATGGAAAAATAGACTACATATCGATGGAGAAAAGGGAAAAATCATGTGTTTCAAATAACTTCACGCATTTCCTTAAAAGTAAACTTAATAATACTCCCTCCTTCCCAAATTAGATGAAAGATAAAAAAGATGAAATAGTGCTAGGAGGAACTAGACACTTTTTCGATACAGTAGAAGCGGGTCGGCGTGAGAATTCCGGAAAATCGTCCCTGACAAGGATCAAACTCCGGTCGTTGGGATGCGTCAACTGCGACCCAACCACTAGGCTATTGCCTCATTCTCTCCTTCCCAAATCAGGATGCCTATTGGTTTTGATTAAAGTCAAACTTCATAACTTTTGACCAAGTTTATTGAATAAAATATCAATCTCTACAATATCACCTCAATGCTATTAGAATCATTATGAAATATATTTTCTTATTATATGCATTTCATGTTGTTGATGTTGATTTATTTATCTATATAGTTGATCAAAGTTTATGAGATTTGACTTTGACCAAAACTAATAGGCGTCCTAAAATGGAAAGGAGGGAGTATTAATGGAGACATAATGTGCCTGAAGTAAGATTCCTGAGAATAGAAGTGTTTTGCGTACTTCTTGGCCACATGGACCAACTTGCCTACATATTTGCCATGTGCATTTTGGGTTGGTCCATGGAACTTCCACATAGGTGGAAGCATTCCAAAAGTATGTCCCAAAAAAGGCTCGAACCTTTACACACTTCAACACGAATTTTGAGTCTGGGCGCGCCTACCATTTCACCATTAAGGTCCCTATCATGTAGGGGAGAATATGATCTCCCACCTTCGTATGCTCCAATAAATCTCGAGTCTCTGGATAATCCTTGGTCGGTACACTCTCTAGTTTCTCTTCCGACTGGTTTGATAAACACTCTCGAGATGGGCAAGCCTTTGATCTCGTCGGTTGAAAATATTTATTATTTATTCTTGTTAATGCTCAGTTGCCTTAAGTTAGTCACCTAAAGGTGCACCTAGTGAACATAAACTTGCACTTGTGAATTCATGCAATTTTTAGTGTAACTTAGCGGGTCCATTGTGTAATCTCCCACACACACACAAAAAAAATGGCGCTGTAAACTTTGCTGCGCCGGTGCTGTATAATTTTAGAGCGTAGCACGCAATGTTTTCCTCCTCCGAAGGCGCTAAACCGTAGCGCGAGCGCGGCCACAAAAAGGGGTCCTCCACCAGGCGCTGCAAAGTACAGCGCGCGAAACAACATTCACAGAGCGCTATGCATTCAACAAGATCAAACAAGCTTCTAAGATTATCGAATAAATGCACAAAAAATACAACAAGTACATCAATTTTTTTACAACAAATACAACAAGTTTAATGAATTAACAATCAACATAGTTTTCAAACAATACAACTATTGTTGTCCATGCCAATTACACCATTCTTCTATGAGATCTTTTTGGAGCTCATCATGTGTTTCGTTGGAACGAATGGAATGATACGAGGCAATAAACCGGACAATCCTATGTGCATTCCTCCTCACTTGCACGGGAACCCCCATCAATTCGTAGTGGGTATGATCCATATTTTTTCCACGATCATCCTCTATAATCATGTTATGCATGATAATACAAGCAGTCATGATATACCAAAGACACTCTTGGTCCCAAAATCTAGTCGGGCCCCTCACAATGGAAAATTGGGCTTGCAAAATCCCAAATGCTCTCTCTACATCTTTCCAAGCCGCCGCTTGTGCACTGTGAAAGTGGGTTTGTTTCTTACCTCGTGGTTGAATAACCGCCTTCACAAATGTTTGCCACCTTGGATAGATGCCGTCGGCGAGAAAGTAGCCATAGTTGTACTTGTGGCCATTTGCTTCAAACTTCACCAATGGACCTTTCCGCATTGCAAGTCTTGTCATTAGTGGTGACCATTAAAGAACATTGATTCATTGCAAGACCCGGATATTCCAAAATATGCATGTCATATTCAAGTCTCATGATCGGCGACCGCTTCAAGGACTATAGTGACATCCTTTTTGTACCCTTTAAATTGTCCATGCCATGCCGCTGGATAATTCTTCCAACTCTAATGCATACAATCAATTGAGCCAAGCATACCTGGAAATCTCCGCTCAGTGTTGAACTCCAAAAGTCTTGCCGTGTCTTGAGCATTGGGGACTCTTAGGTACGTGGATCCAAAAACTTTCACAATTGCTACGCAAAGTGCTTGACACACATGATATAAGTGCTCTCACCCATGGCCAAGTGGTCGTCAATAAGATCCGCCGGTATACCGTATGCCAACATACGCAAGGCGGCGGTCACCTTCTGATAGGTGCTATGACCAAGTTCTCCGGCAGCGTTTCTTCGTTGCTCAAAGAACCGATCATACTTCATCACCTCCGTTGCGATGTGCTTGAACAAGTTGATGCTCATACGAAAACGCCAACGAAAGTAGCTTTCGGGAAATATCGGATTTTCATTGAAATACGACCGCATCAACTTCTCGTGCCCTTCAATCCTCTCTCTCCATAATTTCTGTCTACCGAACATCGATCCTCCTATTTTTGGCTTCTTAATGGCGCGGTATGCTAATAATATAGATATGTCCACGTCTTCCTCTATATCATACTCGTCGTCTGAAAAATCGTATGATAAACTCTACAAATATATATATGAAATGACTTGGTTACTACTACCTTTTAGCTCAAAAAGTTCGCGGCCGAGGAGGCGCATACCTTGCGAGCAAATCGGCGAGCATCTTGGCGGCGCCATGTTGCAAGTAGGCTTGAGGACGACATGGTCACCGCTGGAGCGCGCCGCTGAACCTTGAGGGCAGTAGCGTCGGTGGCGGCAGCGCCCGCTCGATACAGCGCGGCGGAGCGCTCAAAAACACTGGGAATAGGCGCGGGGGAGACGGATCTATAGCGCGGCGGCGAAGTCGAGCGCGGGCGACGGCGAAATCGACCGATGCAGGCGAAATCGCAAGGCGGCGACGCGGGTGGGGAAAATGTAGGCGCGGGCGCGGGGTGAAATTTCCAGCCGTTGGCGGTACGCGTCGTGAGAGAAGATGCCGCGCGCTGTAGTAAACGCGTCACATTTGGCGCTCCAGATAGTGCAAAGCGACCCGCGCCTAAAAAATTTACAACGCCGCGTGGTTTATAGCGTCTGTTGGAAAAAGGTTTTTTCTCCGCGCGCTGCATATCGGCGGGTTTTTTAGCGCGCGGCCGATATAACGCAGTTGCTGGAGATGCTCTAACGAAGTAGCGGTCCATTCCAGCACGCACGGGATGCGTAGCGTCAACGTGCATATGCTGTTTCATATTCTATCGAACACTTTCTCTACCTGCCATCAACAATAACCAATTTGTAATAAAAAATACGCTTCTCTATTAAAAGGACTCTAGCCTGTTCATACGTAACGTATGAGCTGATTGGTTCAATTAGTATATTGTTATTCAATAATAATTTGTAAAAATAACCAAATCTAGTGATCGTTTGTACCAAATGAAAAAAAAACAGTACAACCGAAACGTACGTGATCTTCCAAGACCATTTTACAGGCGACGCAGCGTACTTAATTAATTACCGTTTGGCCGGCTCGGTAGTACTTACTATTTAAGCATGACATTGCTTCCTAGCTTTATACTTGCATCTTAAACTCAGATCTGCCAGCCTTCTCAGTTAGCTTAAGCTCGATCTAGAGAGAGGGATTAAGTTAGATGGCTTCTCCTCTGTCAAGTCCGCTGCTTCTCCTACTCGCGGCGATCATGGTGCACTGCGTCGTCCATGCATCGTCCTCTGGCGCGAACCCCACGTCAGGGTTCGTAAAGGTGGATCTGACAGACGACAACTTCCATGTGCAGAGCCCCTACAATGTGCCGGAGAGCCAACGGTACCGATACCGCAACAGCGTTCGGCAGTTCTGGGTATATGACACCGATAAACCCTTCAACACCCATACGCACACCAACCCCCGCACTGAAGTCATCCTCCAGGTAGGTCATTTGCGATCTATGATCTAGCTTGCTAGTAACTATATCTAGCTTCAGCGTGACATCTCTGTATTTGGCTTGATCTATTTTGTTAAAAGAAAAAATACTAACATGTATACTGAAAATGGTTGCAGGGTCACGACTACTCATCAGGTGTGTGGCAGTTCCAAGGGTACGGGTACGTGCCGTCGGGCACGTCCGGCGTGTCGGTGATGCAGATCCATTGCGAGGAAGGTGCGGAGCACTCCACTGTGCTGATGTTGCATGTCTACGACGGCGTCCTCCGTTTCTACAGCGGGCAGGCCGTGGAGGAGAACATCTACGATCGTTGGTTCTAACTCAATGTGGTGCATGATGTGGACAGGTCCACTGTGGCCGTGTACGTCGATGGGCAGAAGAGGTTTGCCACCGATGTGACCCCCAGCCGGTCATACTACTTCAAGTTCGGCGTCTACATGCAGCATCATGACTGGTCGTCCTGCATGGAGTCCCGTTGGACCAACGTCACCGTCTACACCAAGCCCTAGGCTGTCCATCCCGGTTCTTGTACGTGTACATATGTACGACATGGCTGGTAGTATATATATTCTTTTTATTTTGCGGTGAGATCGTATATATACATAATTTTATTATTTTGAGGTGAGAACATATACATAGTGTATAAGTATGCTTATATGTGAGTTGTATATACTCTCTCCGTCCCAAAATAAGTGACTTGAGTTTGTCTAGATTCGCATGTACCTATATACTAAAACGTGTTTAGATACATCTGAATTTAGACAAATCCACATCACTTATTTTGGGACGGAGGGAGTAGGATTTCATGCCTATTTTTTTAGAAGTGACTTTATAGATAGCCCAACCTTTTAAACTTACCTCGGTGATTTCTCCAAGCTTTTCGATCATAACACCATTCTCATCTAAACCTTGAGAACTAACATTTTACCGAGCTTTTTTGGTTCCGCGAGCGAGCAGACCGCTCCCACTCCTTTCATGTAACTCCGTCCCTCAGATCCAGGGCCATTGGCCCCTCTCCTCTCCTCTCCGGCGGTCGCCGGCGACGAGTAGGTGAGGGTCCCTCCCCTGTACAGAAGTAGCTAGGTCTTCTATTAGGTGTAGGTGTTGGTGTTTAGAGTTTTGGCTTGATGCCGGTCTCGAGCGTGCTGCCACCATGTCCGAGCTATGTGTGGTGGCTTATGGTGATGTTCTCCATGGTCCTGGCGGTGAGGTGCTGCGCATGGCCAGATGGGAGCGGAGCCGGTGTCTCCGTCAATAAGCTCGTCTAGGTTCGGTGGATTTGGTGGCTGCAGGTCTACATCGATTGCTCCTCCTTCAACTCGTCGTGGTGGCGAGGAAGTTGGGGGTTTCGATGCGTCGTCTTGTGGCTTGCTAGATCTGTGCAAGGGGAGAGGTGAAGCTTCTCTCGGGAGTACATCCACGGCGGCGCTGCGTTCGCTATCGTCTCAGATGGTCGAAAGGCGGCCACTCCCACCTCTGTCGGTGGCTTCGGTTTCTTCCAGCCGGCGACTGAAGGCGTTGATCAACCTCCGGGCTGCTATGCCTAGAAGGAGGCCTCTTTGCTCTAGTACGGCGTGCTCCCGCTGCACCGTCCCAAGTGGTGAAGTCCCCGGCGACGATGTGGTTGGCCGTGCTGTGGTGCTCCGTCGCGGTGATAAAGGAGCTGGACCCGATTGCGTTCTCCATGTTAGATCTGGGGTCCTTTGTGCAAAAAGGAGGGACCTGTGTGTAATTTATTATCTTTATTTGGTCCTTCATGTAATCTGTATCTCCACCGTTGACTTTAATGAATAGCTTCTCGGTTCTTCTGGACCGACCCTTGTTCAAAGAAAACCGAGCTTTCGGAACTCACCTCATATCCTAGGCATATCCAATCTTGACTCTTAAAAGGAGGCCATAAGTGCCCCACCTCACATGCTACTAGACGAATAGGTGCGCTTCGTCACATGGCATGCATGTTTTTGCCACTGCGTGCAGAGCTTGTAAGCGCTTTGCTCTGTGCAACTCTTGGGCGTAACACGTTTGTGTTTTTTAACATTCTATCTTAAGTAACACACATATATATATATATATATATATATATATATATATATATATATATATATATATATATATATATGAAAAGATAGCCAATGTGGTCTATGCAGGAGAGATGTGTTGTGTGTGTGTGTGTGTGTGTTGAGGGGAACCTGTACGTAGGTGGTCAGTTTTGGGGACAACCCGGCTTACAACTTACGAGATTATAAGGACATGTATAAAATGTTGACTTCAACCTTCTCTTAAAGTTGCCACCTTGGATTTTTATTTAATCAGAGGAGAGGGAAATAAAGAAGAGAAAGTTGGCATTGCTTAGCTAAGGTGTGATCTCTTAAAAATAAGAGAATGATATTTTCTCCGTTGTACCATGTGTCTTCTTTTAGCAAATCAATTTCTTACTAAAAGTTAAATCATTTTCCTTATTTTTTAGGAAGAAAGTTCACTTTGATCCTCCAACTTTCTTAACAGTTTACTTTTAGTCATATAACTTCCATTTAGTCCAAAACAAACCTTGAACTTCCTAAACTGATCATCATCACAGATTTCTCGATTTTGTGGTGCCGTGAACACCTAGTTGTTAAAGACCACTAACTACTTATCGAAACGGGACTGCACCATGCCTAACCTATCCGATCGTGCCCATCTAAAATCCCCATCATAGGGTCAAGATCTTCAATCCCATGGTCCATCTCAACATCTCGCTGGAATAGCTTCCTCGCTTGCGAGCGTCGCGTCCTTGTCGTCCCACTCTTAATGTTCAGAATCCTCTTCCATCTCGACGTGACTCTCGACCGCCACCCAACAACATTGCATGGGAGAAAGTTGAGACGAGATCACAAGAGGAATCGGTGGTGGGTTCTTATATTTTAATTGGGCTTGTGAGATATTGGGTAGGACGTTTGACCATGTAACATTGACCTAGTTTGGCCCAAATCGGGCAGTCTATGGTTTTTATCAACCAGGGGTCCTCGTCGACACTAAATCAATAAACTATGATAGTGATCTATTTAGAAAGTTCAAGGTCTATTTTAGACCAAGCAAAAGTTTTAGAACTAAAAGTGAACTTTTAGTAAAGTTGGAGGACGTAAAGTGGACTTTCTTCCTTTTTTTTAGGGATGCCAACAAGAGATATGCATTGTACGAATTGTATATGTTGCTTTCACAAGATGGTACATGCCCTAAGGCTTCTCCCCTTTTTCATATTGTTAGGATTATAAGTTCCATCTCATTTATTGTCCTTAATCTCTGTGAGTAATTAAAATAGATTTCTCCCTTTTGTCTCACTCCTAATGCATGTTGTTTTCTCTCCCTTTCTCTCTTCCAAGAGTAATTGAGCTCTTTGATCCTATAAAATTGGCCCTCTGGCGTTCTAATCTTTAACCGTGGGAATATAGAAGGTTAGTTTTACATAGTTGCAATTTAGAGAATCCTATTTATCCATGAGCGGACAAATGGCTCCCAAGCTTATATTGATTTGGTGTGTGTGTGTGTGTGTGTGTGGGGGGGGGGGGGGGGGGGGGGGGGGGGGAGAATCAAAAGTTGCATTTGAAAGTTTCAGAAAGATAAAAAAAATAAAAATCCTAGGTGTAGATAATGATGAAATCTACTAGTGCGGAAAAAAACAAAATTCGTATATTTTAGGCTGAGAAAAAAATAACAAATGTGTAGATCTAAATGCGGTGAACGGTACATTTTCGAACGAAAAGTTGTTAGGTTTGTTATTTTTGTGTAGCCCAGAATACAATGAATTTTGGAATGATATTCTGCACGAGTTCTACATTATCTACACCTAGGATGTTGGTTCTTCATTTTTGAAACTTACGATGTTGGTGTCGATTTAGAAAACAGCCACCCTGGAACTCGGGCTCCATTTGTGGTTTGTGTTATTTATCTGTTCTTTTCTTATATAACAGATTTTTTTGAAAAAAATGTACTCGCTTCGTCCCAAAATAAATGACCCGAGTTTGTCTAGATACATAGAAACATTTTAGTATATAGATACATGTGAATCTAGACAAATCCAAGTCACTTGTTTTAGGACAGAGTGAGTAACACTTTCCTAACGCATCAAAGACAATGGCGGATACAGGATTTCACAAATGGGTATGTCACATCAAAAATTTATAACATTTGGTAACGTCTATTTTGCCATAAAATTATATGTCGAACAAAAAAGTTCACATTGCCTTTCAATAAATTTTATTTTAGCACCTAGAGCTAAACGAAAACAGTAAGCACATACGCAAGGGCTGAAATTACTGCAACAGGTTACTCTCGGCAGAGAATGGTAATCCCATCAGCAGAGATTTTCAATCTTATATATCTATCTGAATATTAAGCTTACACAACTTATTAAACAAAAAGAGTTCCACTCAGTCGATCAAACAATCAGCTCGAAACCCTAACAAGCTAGGGCCCTGGCGTATCTGCCAGGTAATGTACATGGAACAACATTGATCTGGCAGGTCAGTAATGGGAAGAAACTCTTATAATCCAGGAACTACTCATATATCAATGCAAAATTTAACAAACAATCACGCGGGGATTGCCGAGAAGTGCACTGAAAGCAAAAGCATTCTTCTAAATTTTACCCTCGTCTTAATCTGCTACCATGAATGGGTCGATATCACCAAGATCGGCAATGAGGGGCTCCAAGTCTTCCGACTCGCCTTCTTGCAAGAAGTATGTAGGGAATGGCAGCAAAGCTCTGTCGGGTTTCTTGTATATTGAATCCTTAACAAAAAGAAAGCTGCCTTGAGGACCGGGAACCTGCAAGGTGGACAAGAGAATGCATAACACGCACATCATAACATAAACACTTCAGCAGATGTACAGCAAAATGCAGATGAAAATTACCTGGCCTTTCAGATACAGTAAGTTCCTGGCAGGGTCAATTTGATAAACCCAAACATTTTTCACTGTGCGTTGTACACCACCCATACGCCCAGGCATTTTCCTGTTTTTGAAGACCTGCAACATTACAACAGCTATTATCTCACTGATTGTTTTTGGCGCGCGCGGGGGGGGGGGGGGGGGGGGGGGGGGGGGCAACCACTTCAACAGCGTATTTCTATGAAAATCTTACGTTTACAAGTCGTCCATTCACAATTTTAACCCACGGCATTTGTTTGCGCTAATTAAAAGCGGCATCACTAATCACTCCCACCTAAGAAAACTTCAAAAGTTCATTAATGTTGGAGGTTCAAAAAAGTGCTAGGCGTTAATTCCTAGTTTTTCCCATGCCTAGCACCTATCTCCCCTAAGCGCACACCTGGCACGATTAACGCTAGGCATTTTGCTGTTGCCTAGTGCCTAGGTGCACTTAAGCGCAGGCCTAGACATGCCATTTTTAACCATGTGTTGGTGTTGCACATACCTATAGATGGAAGTGGGTCACCATTAGGGTACCATTTACCCTCTTTAGTTCAAAAAAATGAACTAACCTTTTCAAAATGATTATGTCATCACAAAAGTTAGCTCATTTTATTGAACTAAAGAGGGTAGAGGGTACCCTATTGTTGACCCACTTCCATCACTACACATACCACATTGAAAAAAAAACAGCTTCTACAGAAAGGTTCTACCTTTGAGAATGCCATATTACTAGAGAAATGATCAAATTGCACGCTTATTTTTGCTTTTGCTCCATACATTTAGAGATTCACTCACTAACATTTATCAGGAGCAGCCCAATCCATTTGGGCACATAATGTATTTAGGAAAATTGCTGCGATTTGCACGCCTTGCGGCAGCCAACAGAGGGTATATTGTCAGCAGACACCAGTAGCTGACAATCATGAAGTAGAATTAGCAGTCTTATTGTCTCTGTCTAGATTTCGATTCATTTAGAAGAATATAGCATGTCGAATAAACAAACCACAAGGACCTATATGAAGGAGGTATCAACTGCCTTGCCATTGCTGCATAAAGTTGTTTTACCTAATATCATTTTAAAGCTTTACGATTCCTTTTTCTAACTACATCAGGATGTCAAGTCTTGATCAAGCAAATTTCAAGATTGTAAGCGAAAAGGCTAAATGCAAAGTGCACATTCTACTTTTCATGAGAAGCATTAGTTTCTGGGCTCCAATATACATGTATCTCCAGTGAAGGCATTAAGAAGATCAAAATAACACCATAAAGACATATACAATCATGGTTATAGGTACAACACAAAACATTAACATATTAACACTTGACGGTACTCCCTGAGTAGCCATTAAAAAAGAAGGGAACATGCAAATTTTAATACTATCCACAAAGGAGAAAGCTATCCTATGTTACTTATTACTGATAGAAGTACAATAAGTAGCACTGCCACTAATTATTATAACAAGGTTATTATCTATTTTAATAACTTTACACATTAGAAAACAGCTAATGAATAAATACAACATCCAGGATTAATTATGTCAAGAGTGTGAGTAACTTCCAGCAAAACTACACTGCTGCTTGTTCTAATGGAAATGGGAATACCAGCTTCCTTTTGAGAAGAGAGATGTATATAAATTGTTCAGTGCATGGACACTTATAACATACCCTTCCAGGAGAATCCCTTTGACCAGTGGAACCAATGCTGCGATGTGATAAAGAAGCACCATGCGATGCAGGCATCCCACTAAAACCATGTCTTTTCATGCCACCCTACAAGAATAGAAGAGAAAAGAAATAGTTACATACTTGATGTACAATTGTACAGTGACATACACAGTACTTGGTTGTTTCTAATAAAAAACAAAAGTTGAATATAGAATAGAAGCAAAACAGAAGTTGTAATATTATGAGGTAATACACTTGATTGCAATGGCAATGTGAAATTAAGCTGGAACATTCAAATAATCAAGAACGTGGATTAAAATTTTCATACTAAGAAAATAATGTCACCATTTTTAAGAGAAAGCTAAACATTTTTTGTCAATTTCTTCAATTTTCCATATAACTAAACTCTATTTTCAATTCCTTCGATCTTCCCAATAACTGAACTGTCTTTTGTAAGTAACATCAGTCAATATTTTATTATTTACCTATCTGTTAAAACGCTAGAAAAATCATCAGCAACACATGCAATGTTTGCCTTGATTGTCAGAAAATCGGGAGCAAAAATCAAGGTGTTTTAAGTAAGACTGCATTATAAGCAGATGCACAGGTTCTTTTTTTAATCATCTATTTCTAGCTTATTAAGGGAAGATGTGTTGAAGAAACCCATGCTTTAATGATACCGTGTTAACAAAGTCTACAACCATTTTAGGGGGTGTTTAGAAGTAGAGTAATAGACATATATAAGCAAGAAACACATACTGCAAAACCTTTCCCCTTTGTGATTCCAATGACATCAACAAACTGTCCGGGCACAAAATGGCGGACCGAGATGGTTGTCCCAACAGGAAGAAGAGCATCCTCAGTAACAGGAAATTCCTTTAATTTTCTCTTCAGTGGGACTCCTTGTGATCTAAAGTGCCCCACTTCAGGCTTTGTCAGATGCTTTTCCTTCTTTTGTCCTGCTCCGAGCTAAAAAAAAATACCAGGAAAGACTATCAGAAGCAAGCAACAAATTTTGCAACATAAATGGATAATGGCAATAGCCAAAGAGCATAAACGCTACAAACTAAACCATATAGACTGGAATGTAGATCAATAAAATACAAAGCTAAGACAGAATGTTTATTGCACAAATGTTAATGTGTTTAAACTATTCACTGTGGGGCTGCATGGCATGAGCTAGTTGTTACTACAAACCTAGGAGATGAAAAACCTTAGGAGTGTAAGAAAACAACCCAATTTGATAGGCCAATCTATACAGCCTGATATCATGCTTCTAGAAAAAGTAGAATGGCAAGTCTGCGTGAAGCAATTAGGTGTCCTTTTTCTACTCATTTCTTAGTCTCCATGGGAGGAACAGACGTGAGAACAAAAATGCTACAGCTAGTCTCAACTCTCATGATCTATTCATCTAGTGACTTCACCAATCAATAGGTGGAGAGCCTCTGTAATTCCTAGAAACATAGTTTACAAAATTTACGTCTAGATCAAACCTTAATCATCTGGCACGACAAAACCTTAGACCTGAAGGCTTAAAATACAACAATTCCTTTGGGTCTAACAAATGAGTATATTTGGCACGCCTCTCATCGAGGTTGAATACTTAAGTTCTCATTAAATCAAGGTCTAATATTGATTTTCCCCAGTAAAACAATGCAGCACTTCGTGATCCAATACCATTATGTGGCAGGGAGTCATCAGACAGTAACCGTGTAGCAGGAAGCTATGAACACTAGTTACTACAAAGCTAGGAGATGAAAAAACCTTAGCAGTATAATGAAACAACCAAATTTGATAGGCCAAGCCTGATATCGTGCTTCTAGAGAAAGTAGAATGGTAAGTGTGCGTGAAGCAAATTAGGTTCATTTTTTTGACTCATTTCTTAGTCGCCATGGGAGGAAAAATGCTACAGCTAGTCTCAACTCTCATGATCTATTCATCTAGTGAGTTACCAGTCAATTAGTGGAGTCTCTGTAATTCCACCAAACTCTAGAGCGAACCTTAATCATTTGGCTGGCACTACAAAACCTTAAGACCTAAATAAAGGCTTAAAACAGAACAACCGGTTTGAGTCCAACAAATGAGTACATTTGGCACTCCTTTCATCGAGGTCGAATACTTAGGCTTTCAATTAAATCCAGGTTCAATATACTACTCCGTACTTCATGTGTTTCCCCCAGAAAAACAATGCGGCAGTTTGCGAGCCAATATGATATAGTACCAAGTTTGGTGAAGAGATGAGAAATTTTGCAGCACCTGTAGCGCGTAGAACCCCTCCTTCTCGGCGGTCTTGACCTGGCAGACGACGTTGTCGTCGACCCAGAGGACGGTCATGGGCACCTTGGCCCCCCACTTGTCCCACATCGCCGACATGCCGCACTTGATGCCGATCACGCCGGTCCGCCGCGACTCCGGGCCCATGACCCCAGGACGCGCCTCTATGATCCGTCCCCCACCCTCGCCGCCACCGCCGCCGGCGGCATCGTCGTCGTCGGGGAGGGAGACGAGAGGCTCCGCGGAGAAGAAGCGGCAAGGGGGGAGGCGTGGCCCGGCGAGGGAGAGGTGGCGGAGGCGCGTGAGGAGGCCTCTCGAGGCGGCCGCCATGGCGGAGGAAGGGGCGGCGGCGGCGGCGTTGGTGGTGCGCCTGGAGATGGGCCGCGCGGGGCGGGATGGGTGGGGGTTTACGCGGCGGCGAGGTGGGTAGGGTTTAGTGAACTGGGAGATCGGGGGAAATGGCCCAGATAGGGCGGACAACGCAGACGGCCGCTGGCCACACTTGCAGGTGGGCTTGTGCCTCCGAACCTTTTTCTCTCTTCTTTCTTCAGCGATGCCCAAGCCCACTTCTCTATCTCTACTATCCTAAAAAGAACAAACGGTTCCGTTTTCTGCATGATAGCGCTACGTCGCCGCGCTTCGTCGCGTGCTGCCCCCTTCATCGCTTTCCTGCATCAATTTTCTGTCAAACCCGCGTTCCGTTCCCCACTTCATCCAACCTACACCCTCCTGCAAAAAGAAAATGTAGCAGTTAAAGCTCTCCCAATTCTTCCGCATCGCCTCCACCAGAGTGGCTCTGCACCGCGCTGTCGTCGTGATTCGAGCGCCTCTAACCACATTGTCGCTAGCAGACCACCCCTTCGCCTCCATTACCGCCGTTACGCCGCCCCATTGAGGACTCGCGAGGCCGGCCGCAGACCTCCCTAGGCAGCGGTCGCGTGCCCGCCGCAGCACCCTGTACTTCTTCCCGGCCACCGTCGTGTGCCTCACCGGCGCAGCCAAAGTTCCTCCACTGCCTCCCAGGAGCATGCCCGGCCTTCAACCCAGATTCCATCAAGTTTGTGAGAGTTTTATTAACTAATTTTTTCATAACAAATTTTTTCATAACAAGCAAACATTTTTATTGGAAGAAAACAAAGCATAATAAATATGCAAGGAATAGCAATGATGCTAATAGGTAAATATGGTGAACTCTTTTTGACAATTTGGTTCTAGGGAGTTGGATGCACGAGTAAAGCTTATACTCAACGCAAGTGAAGGCTAGCAATAGAGCGACAATCGAGAGAGCAGTAACTGTCATAATCATTATGCTTGCAACAAAAATAATAGTAGCATAAAAGTAACACAAGAACTCTGAAACAAAATAAATCATCGAGGCTTAACTGACATTTTGTTTAGTCATATGCATGCGTGAACATGTGCCAAGTCGATTCAAATAGAACATTCAGAGGAGGACACCACAATGTCCTACCAAGTTATGAATAAAATAATGCAAACAAACATTTATATGATATGTTACGAACTATTAATGGATTGGAACTGATTATAAGAGAGCGAGAACTACTAAGCATTCATTAAATAACATACATCTTACATGAAGAGACTAAGCATGTCCACAATGATGAGTATATGTATAAAAATAAAAACAAATAGAGTTCATACCAGCCTCTTACCACACCTCGAGTTGTCATAAATCATCATTGCCCTTCACTTATGTGACTTGAATAATAAGATAAAACCAAACTTCAAGGAGTCACTGAGGACCGTTGAACCTTGCAACGAATTTTACAAAACTACAGAAGAACAACAAATATTTTTGGGTTTTCGATTTTTAAAGGCAAGAACCGAAGGAAAGAGCAAACAACGCAAAATCTCTTTGGGTTTTCGAATAATCAAAACAAAACTAAAAAGGATGAAGCAAACCAAGGCTAAAAGATAAAGAAGCAAACAAAGAGAAATAATAAAAATATTTTTGGTCTTTTTGTGTTTTGGAAAGTAGAAATAAAGCGAGAACAAAAACTAAAAAGAAAGCGAATCATGGATATGCAAAGTACCGACAGAAAATAATATGTAGATAAGTGTGATGTCGGCATACCTCCCCCCAAGCTTAGGCTTTTGGCCTAAGTGGGGATCAATCCCAAACTGGACAAGAATGAGCGCCTCCATAATATGGCGAAGAAGTGCCTTCATCCTGATACGAACTCGAGGACGCCCCAACGTAGTGCGCAGAGTAGTCGTAAGGGGGCGCATCCCCCTGGTGTTGCCCGTGGAAACCAAGCAAGCGGAGCTGCTCGTCCACCTACTCCTTGGAACTCGACCATGGCATCCTGCAAATAATAAACAAAGTGGATGATGACCCACAAGTATAAGGGGGTGTATCGCAGTATTTTCGATAAGTAAGAGTGTCGAACCCAACGAGAAGCAGAAGGTGCTGGCTAGTGGTATGGATCAGGAATTCTCTTCAAATACTTAGCAAACGAATTTTTAGGAGTTTTTGATAATGCAAGTAAATAAAGTACGAGTAAATAAAAGACAATAAGAATGGATGCAGCAAGTGGCCCAATCCTTTATTCAGCAAAGGACAAACCGGATGTATTACTTAAGATGACCAAACGTTCTTGAGGATACACTAGAATTCTGTCAAGTGCTTTCGCTTCATGTAGTTGATCAATCTTCTTTAGTCTGCTAAGTGTTGTGTGGGTGAACCTGTGCTAATGTACCGACCTTCCTATGACTAATACATACTTGTGATTATACTCCTTGCAAATATTCGTAAGTACAAGAAAGTAATTAAGTAGAAACTGTAGCATCCCAATTGTCTAAAATTGCAATGCTACTAGCCTAGTCTATATATATGCTACTTCCTATATATAATTGTTGCATCATAATTATATCATGCTCATGTCATCATGCCACCTTGTATTTGAGCATCATATAAAACCCTTTTCCATTTGGATCTTCTCTCATATGCATTATTAATTGTATTTGCCTCTTGATATATTGTGTTTGGTTCTTGCTAAATGTTTAATGCCCAAGTTGAGTTGGGGGCATCTCTTTTTGACTCCACCACCTTTCTTGTCACCACCCCATCATTCCACCATTCCACCATATGTGAGCATTGCATTTTATTTGGGTTTATCTCTAGCTCATGTTGTTTGGAATGGACCCTTTTCCATTCTACCTGCTTCCATATGGAATGATATGGGAAGGTTGTTCATGTTGGAATATTTTGAGGATAATATGCACATAGTGGAATATACACACTAGCATGTCCAAAGTATATTCAAATATGGTCATCTCTATTCACTCCACATGGAACATTCCTTCAATCCTTAGCTTGGACCTTACTCCATCTTTTGAGGATGCACATAAATAAATGCCATGAGATTTTATTTTGTTTTCACAAGATTAACACATGGCATTAAATACTTGCATGGGCCATGCAACCATCACCACCATGTGTTCTCCTTTGGTTTTATTTGATTTTTGAGTGGATCATCTTCTCATCTCTCTCTTTCTCTCAATCCTTTCTACCTTGCTTTGCTTTCTTGCCTTGTGCCATCAAACCTCTTCCACCTCACATGTGTAGTGCCATGCATGATCTTGTAAGATCATCCCCATGACCATCTCCCTACCCTTCATGCTTGCTCATGCTCATGTGGATTACACCCATCTCCCTCTCTCTCTCACCCTCTCCTCTCACCATGCCGAGGTGTCCCCTCTCCCTACCATGCTGGCCCCACCTGGCCACCCTTCCTCCCTGGTCCCACTCAGCTCACCACCAACCCCAGCCCTAAACAAAACCCTAACCGAGCCCATGCCTAAACCTAGCTCCTAACCGAGCTCTACCCTCTCTCTCTCCCTCTCTTCTCTCTCCCTGCCATGAGGGCCCCTCTAGCCCGAGCCTCTCTCCTGCCTGCCCTCTACCCCACCGGCAGTCCCTCACACCCCTGCGAGCACGTGAGGAGGTGGCCAAAAGGTGGACGAGGCCACCTTTACACCACCGTCGCCCACGGCATCTCCCGAGCCTCCCTCCCCTCTACCCCACGGCATCTCCCGAGCCTCCCTCCTTATCTACCCCACCCGGCTCTGCCGTACACCATCAACCCTCTCTGGCCTCGCGTCGTTCCTCCCTCCCCTATACCCCATCTGCACCCCGACGGCCACCTTCTGCCTCCCCCTCTCCTCCAAGAAAAGCACGGCGGCGGGCTGGTGATCACGGTGTCGGTGAAGGCCGCGGCGTTCCACGTCGTCGTCCCGGCGCACGCGTATGAGGTGGAGGAGGCCAGCTCGCCGCAGATCGACCTCGCCCTTCGAAACCCTAGCTGCGCCGGCCGTCTGCGTCCTCGCCCCTACGTCGCCCCCTTCACGATCTGACCGCGTCGGCGACACCACGGTGAGCCCCTGCGCCTCCCAGACACGACCCCCTTCTTCCTCCTGCGCCGTAGCTCCGCCGCTTTCCGTCGAACGCTCTGCGCGCGCCGCGTACCGTGCGCGGGCGGGCAGCCGCAGCCCCAGATCCCTCTGGCCCTCTGTTCCTCGTCGAAGCCCGGCCAGCACAGCCAACCCCCGTAGTTGCTCCCTGCACGAAAGTTGTAGCCCGATGTCCTCTCTTCGTTTTTCGTTTTTGGGGCGACGCGATTCGTCCAGCGTATGCGTCGCCACCGTTGTTGGAAGACGGCCAGTTTTTCGCCGCCGGCAGCACTTGTCCGTCAGCGCGCAGCAGCCGCCGACGCCTTTTTGCACATGACCCCCTGCCCTTTTTCCCGCCTAAACCGCAGTCCCAGGAGCCCACCTATCAGCCGCCCTCGCAAACTTGCAGTAAAAACCCCCAGCTTCCCAGGCCCTCAACCCGCACTCCCCTCGCTGCGCCACGTGGTCCACCCTTGCCCCTCGCTGTCACGTGGGACCTACGTCTCCGTCGGGCCCGCATGTCAGTCGCCTGGTCTAGCTAAGCCCGCGGTAGCAGAAGAACTTTTTTCCACGCGCGTGGCCCCAGTCAGCAGTGGCCCACCGTCAGCGTCTGTGGCTAGGTTTGCCTGAGTGTAAAGCGTTTTTCGGTTTTCTGTTTTAAAATAAACTTTTCAGAAATTGTTTAAATACAAATTTAAATCAGATTTAAATAACTTTTCAAATATAAATCCAAACAATACATATAATATATGTTTTAAAATCAGAAAAATGTGAGGATTTCAAATATGCCCTTCAAAATATTATTTGAGCACTTTAAATTTTCGATATGATTAAAATTACATTAAAATGCCCTTTAACTTAATTAAATCATATCTTTGGTTTTATAACTCCAAATTTAACAAATGATATGTCCAAAATGATCAGCTCGACGAGACCTTTCTGTTTATGCTATCCATGACTTAATCTAAGGCATGCATCATATAATTATAAAAGTATACAGCAACTATTTGAGGGATAAAAAGTGACTAAAACCCTAATTAACTGCTTTTATCTTCCATCCCACACCTCACCCATGCCATGCTATACTTTGCCATGCAATATGTACATCATTCATCATGGCATGATTGTTCGCTTGTCGCATTATAATTCATATGCTTGTGCACTCTATTTATGTTAGCCCTTGGTTGTTTGGTTCTTCTTCGAATAGACGCTGAGCAGGGGATATATCAGGAAAACCAGGAGCACTACCCAGATCCGTCCCTCGCTTCAACTGAGCTGCCAGGCAAGCACTACCACATGCTTGCATACATATAGTACCTATTGCCTCTCTCTTATTCTTGCATCATTGAGTCGTGATTGCATTAAACTGAATCCCAAGTACTGCATAGCCTTTACTTTTAAACCCCACCGAAGCTTGTTCCTCCATCCCATGAGCCATTACTACAGGAGTTGTTTGAGCCATGCGAGTCGTAGAATAGCATGTGTAGGGTATGTGAGTGTCTGATGGATAACGAGGTAGCTAAACAACTTAACCTGAGTAGTAATGGGATAACTAATGAAAGTGGCACCGGTGAGCAATATCTGCTATTTGGTTCTTCATGCTCACTTGTGTCCCGTAGGACCCCGACTACTTGATTCATGTTCCTTGACCATTCGCACTATCCACATCCGGGAGGCCTTATGGACCCCCCCTGAGCCAGAGCTTGATTCATTCTTATTTCTTGGGGCCACAAAGTAGTTTGGGGCTTTATTACTATCCTGTACTTATGCCATGCTTTACTGCTTTATTTAAGATTGTGCGTGGAGCACCTATACTATTTAGGACCGTGACACGTTTTCGCTATATCGATAAGCCCAGTCACATTTTCGGGTTCCCAGTCGTTTTCCGCCCTCCACACAAACCCTGGGTCTGTTCCGGAGCCGGCCAACTTCGTTGCGGCTAGCTTAGTGGGGTGGCCCCCTGAAACATTTCTGAATCCTGTGATCGCTTTGTCGTGAATGCCTCGTTGGGTTTTGATTTGGTTTTTTCGAGGTTGATCGAGTGTGTGTTGCTATTTGTGCACCCCTGCAGGGTAAATCTTTCTGAAAGCCGTGTCCCCGGTTATGGACGACTTGGAGCACAGTTTCTCGATCATAGACAAGTATAACTAAAGTACCGCTTTTAATTTGACTAAGTACCTAACTAGTAAATAGTGCAACACTCATGGAATGGATAATAAAACTACCAACGGATGGGGGGCTGTTCGTCCGCTTCCTCGTTGGAAGCGAGTAGGAGGATGGATCTGTTAATATTACTGTTATAACTGTTGCTATTAATTTACGGACATCCGTCTATCTTTGGTTAGGCGGATGGTTAGCGAGTATCTATAGAATTGTTAGGTATTATCTTTTGCTGCAATTGCGTCACCCCAGGTTGTGTCCCCTTTAGAGGCATAAAGACTTGCTGAGTACCCCTAGGGTCTCACACGATAAATTGTTTGATTCAGATGAACAGGTATACTCGCAAGATGGATACTGGGTGGAGGAGACGGACGATGTTGGCAACGATCACTCGGTGTAGAGATTCCGGGAACGGGGATCCGTGAGATCTGTGGGCGGGATGTGTTTATTTATGTGGCATCTTATGCCGATTTGCTTCTTATTCATACTCGGATCTTGTTTTCCGCTTCCGCCTGATACTCTGATGTTTGATGTATGAGGAGCTTTCCTAAAATATTATCTCTATCTAGGATGTTTGGATCTTGCCGTATGGCGTTGCAATATTTCTATTTATTTTTAGATGGAGTGGCTCTGAGGACTGTTGTATGTGGCTTGCATACATACTCATTTGTGTATGTAGTTGTTCCCTTCGCCTGCCGATTACGCCGCTCGTTCTTGTCCCGATGTTTGGAAATGGTTAGGACGGACGAAAGGTCTACCTGTGAGTGGCATTTGGCCCCACCGTACTATTTTAACCATTTCCGCTCATCCAGGCTTGTAACTAAGAGCGTAATTCACGGAGGTAGTTACAATTGGTATCAGAGCCATCCCGCCCTTCAGGGTCTCAGCCAAATGGTCTTTGTCAGTGTAGCAAATATTTTTGGTAGCTATGTATACTAGGGAAAACAAAACGTGAGAGTAGGATGCTTCCACTTTTCTTCTTACCCAACCACCCACCCTTTTCTGGTAAGGAAGTGTAACGTTTTCAATCCTCTTCTAAAAATTCAAACTAGGATTCACGTGTTCTGGGTTTCCGTAGTACCATAGAAAGTGTGTGTGTGTGTGTGTGTGTGATTCCTTGTCTATCTGTTGCATCCAATTTGTTATCACAATCTGCCTTGGTTATCAACTGTTGGTACATTTTATACTGACAGGCTTTTGAAAACCGGCGCGATCTATCCGACTCCTTGTTAACCGGTGCCATCTTCTTAAGGGTGTTCTTCCTTCCAGCATGCTTTCACAGAATATAGAGTTGCTAATCTCTACCTGATAAGTGATTTTGCGCATCTATTGGTATTTTAATGCCGAAAAATGCGGAATTTTTTTCTTTGATACATTTGTGTTTCCACACTCCTTTTCAGTCATGTGAGAAACATTATCTATCTCCTTTTTATCAGCATGGCCATGCTAACTCATTCTTTTGTCACCGGCGCTTAATCCTGGAGTTTCTTTTCATCTCCAATTCTCTTGGGCTAATTACATAACATGTGTTGATCCGATGCTGGTGATTGTAATTTGGTTCTCGGCATAGCTATAGGACACTTATCATGAGTGGAATATGGAAAATGCTATCAACACTATCCTCCAAATGGTGACGGTTATCTCCTGTGATTTTGAGTACACCGTGATCATATCTATGCATATTCAAGCATCTTTGGCAACCCGGAGTTTCTCAAGGCACTACGGCGGTCTATCATCTGTCCATCATGCTGCACATCTTTTTGAACTCCATATCTGCAAAATTCTCTTTGAGACGAGGGAATTGCATCTTTTCGTCTCTGATAGCTTTGCTTAAGGTATGATCTATCATCTTTTCTTTATACAAGATCTCTTTATCTTTGTAACCGGTGATCCGATCGACAATGTGAACCAGGTGGCATTTCCTGTTCTCTTCCGAAGGACCAGATAATCTATTCTGCCAGTGCATCTTTCCAACATGAATCCTTACTCGTAACGTGATCTTTCAAAGAGCGTTGAGCTCAGAAAGTGTTTCGAGCATTGTTCGTTTCTCCCGCCTCTTGAACTTGATATTCTGGGAATATCTTGGTAATCTATGGTGGTATATCTTGATGATATGCTTGCCTATTCTATGTCAATGGAAGAACATGGAAGGTCATCTGTGTCTCTTTCTCTCAAGCTTCGCGAACACTGCCGTGTGCAAAGTTCCCAAAGTGGAAATTCTGACTTTTTGAAGTCACCTATCTCGGCCACGTCCTTCTGCTAAATAGATCGCTTCAATTCTGGAATCAGCAAGTCCATTGTTAATTCCAGCTTCCATCTTCAATCAAACCCAGAGTTTTCCTTGTTGGCGAGTTATCATCGTTGTTCCGCCGTAGATTTCCTCAAAACTGCTAAACCTCTCTCAATCATTTCAAGAAGAACATGGAGTTCTTTTCACCTCAGTCTCGTCAAGTAACCTTTGAAACCCTCTCGTTCTATCATCTATGCTCAATCCACCGGAGGCCATGAAGATTTTTCAGATCTTTTGTAATCCTTAGGTGCAAGTGGTGCTATCTTTTTCTTTATCTGTGGAATCTTGCAGTTGTCTCCGTGATCTTCCTTCATATCTTTCCGGTGGCTGGTTACTTATGATATGACGACAACATCATCACCCTTATCTATCTTGGATCCGGTGAATCGTTTGCATCAATCTTTGTTTTCTTACGGAGTTCCATGAGCTCTTCTTATCAATACCTTCAGTCTGTTTCGGTAGTTGGGTTGCATGGTTTTCTTATTCATGTGCGGAGTAATGCTTTGAGTGCGGGATGGAGTAGCTACCATACCACTACTCTTATCATTCGCTCTTGTACATTGAATTGGTGAATTAATGTGATTTCACTCATTCCACGGAAGTTAGAAGTGGCCTTTATCCCTCGATACTTTTACTTCCGTCCTTGTTTTCCGGAGTGCTCTCTCGAAGAAAGTAATCAATAATCTCTTGTTGGTGGTCTGTCTATTCTAGATGGAACAAAATCTTCAATTATCTGGTGGAAACAAACGCAAACTCTTTTCGGTCCTCGTCTTTCTACCGATGCTCTACATCCACAAACAAGATTAAAGGAAACTATCTCTCTCTTTGTTTCATCAATTCTTTTTCTGTGGTAAAGCCAATTATGGTTGATGCCATCAGCCGCAAATCTATTGCGTTAGCCTCAAGGCTAAAGAAAGCAATAAGTATCTCTACAATAAACTCCAGATCCTCCATATTCTTTGCTTCTCGGGATTCCACCATGATCTGGCTTCACATCCGTCTCTGGAAGTTATATCCGCGCACCTCAATTGCGTGATCCTTTGGTTCTTACCGGCGCAAGAAGAATCTAATCCGACGATGTCTAACTAAATCTTTCCGTTGATATCAAGGAACTCTATTGTTTGAAGGCAATATTGTTTCCGAACTTCATTTCTCAAATCTGAGAGCAGATACGATGCTATTGTCTTAGTGGTTCAAAACCTCTCCAACCTAGCTCTTTCTTCCGGCGAGACAAAGATTTCATCATCTCTAGTATCGGTAAATCTTTAATCTTAATGGTGTGTCTTTCTTTATCCATGATACATCATCTTGTCCTTTCTTTCACAAGTGGTTCTATTCTTTTATCATGTTCTTGAGAAAACCGAAGCTATGTCCATCCTATCCTTCTTGTCTCACGATAATCCTACATTTCTTCTAACCCGTTGTTCTTGAAGCAAAACGCAAGACTCGCAACAAGTCTAGCAAGTTTGCAAGGTGTAGTGGTCGCACCATTCCGTTGTTCATCAACTTGGGAATGTGAGGGTCACCTTCGTTCCGAACACCCGTCTCTCCTTGTGTTGTCTTCTTTTTCCTAGGAATCTCGGGGCGAGATTCTTGTTTAGTGGGGGAGAATTGTAGCATCCCAATTGTCTAAAATTGCAATGCTACTAGCCTAGTCTATATATATGCTACTTCCTATATATAATTGTTGCATCATAATTATATCATGCCCATGTCATCATGCCACCTTGCATTTGAGCATCATATAAAACCCTTTTCCATTTGGATCTTCTCTCATATGCATTATTAATTGTATTTGCCTCTTGATATATTGTGTTTGGTTCTTGCTAAATGTTTAATGCCCAAGTTGAGTTGGGGGCATCTCTTTTTGACTCCACCACCTTTCTTGTCACCACCCCATCATTCCACCATTCCACCATATGTGAGCATTGCATTTTATTTGGGTTTATCTCTAGCTCATGTTGTTTGGAATGGACCCTTTTCCATTCTACCTGCTTCCATATGGAATGATATGGGAAGGTTGTTCATGTTGGAATATTTTGAGGATAATATGCACATAGTGGAATATACACACTAGCATGTCCAAAATATATTCAAATATGGTCATCTCCATTCACTCCACATGGAACATTCCTTCAATCCTTAGCTTGGCCCTTACTCCATCTTTTGAGGATGCACATAAATAAATGCCATGAGATTTTATTTTGTTTTCACAAGATTAACACATGGCATTAAATACTTGCATGGGCCATGCAACCATCACCACCATGTGTTCTCCTTTGGTTTTATTTGAGTTTTGAGTGGATCATCTTCTCATCTCTCTCTTTCTCTCAATCCTTTCTACCTTGCTTTGCTTTCTTGCCTTGTGCCATCAAACCTCTTCCACCTCACATGTGTAGTGCCATGCATGATCTTGTAAGATCATCCCCATGACCATCTCCCTACCCTTCATGCTTGCTCATGCTCATGTGGATTACACCCATCTCCCTCTCTCTCTCACCCTCTCCTCTCACCATGCCGAGGTGTCCCCTCTCCCTACCATGCTGGCCCCACCTGGCCACCCTTCCTCCCTGGTCCCACCTCAGCTCACCACCAACCCCAGCCCTAAACAAAACCCTAACCGAGCCCATGCCTAAACCTAGCTCCTAACCGAGCTCTACCCTCTCTCTCTCCCTCTCTTCTCTCTCCCTGCCATGAGGGCCCCTCCAGCCCGAGCCTCTCTCCTGCCTGCCCTCTACGCCACCGGCAGGCCCTCACACCCCTGCGAGCACGTGAGGAGGTGGCCAAAAGGTGGACGAGGCCACCTTTACACCACCGTCGCCCACGGCATCTCCCGAGCCTCCCTCCCCTCTACCCCACGGCATCTCCCGAGCCTCCCTCCTTATCTACCCCACTCGGATCTGCCGTACACCATCAACCCTCTCTGGCCTCGCGCCGTTCCTCCCTTCCCTCTACCCCATCTGCACCATGACGGCCACCTTCTGCCTCCCCTCTCCTCCAAGAAAAGCACGGCGGCGAGCGGGTGATCACGGTGTCGGTGAAGGCCGCGGTGTTCCACGTCGTCGTCCCGGCGCACGCGTACAAGGTGGAGGAGGCCAGCTCGCCGCACATCGATCTCGCCCTTCGAAACCCTAGCTGCGCCGGCCGTTTGCGTCCTCGCCCCTACGTCGCCCCCCTTCACGATCTGACTGCGTCGGCGACACCACGGTGAGCCCATGCGCCTCCCAGACACGGCCCCCTTCTTCCTCCTGCGCCGTAGCTTCGCCGCTTTCCGTCGAACACTCTGCGCGCGCCACGTACCGTGCGCGGGCAGGCAGCCGCAGCCCCAGATCCCTCTGGCCCTCTATTCCTCGTCGAAGCCTGGTCAGCACAGCCAACCCCCGTAGTTGCTCCCTGCACGAAAGTTGTAGCCCGATGTCCCCTCTTCGTTTTTCGTTTTTGGGGCGACGCGATTTGTCTAGCGTATGCGTCGCCATCGTCGTCGGAAGACGGCCAGTTTTTCGCCGCCGGCAGCACTTGTCCGTCAGCGCGCAGCAGCCGCCGACGCCTTTTTGCACATGACCTCTGCCCTTTTTCCCGCCTATACCGCAGTCCCAGGAGCCCACCTGTCAGCCGCCCTTGCAAACTTGCAGTAAAACCCCCCAGCTTCCCAGGCCCTCAACCCGCACTCCCCTCGCTGCGCCACGTGGTCCACCCTTGCCCCTCGCTGTCACGTGGGACCTACGTCTCCGTCGGGCCCGCATATCAGTCGCCTGGGCTAGCTAAGCCCGCGGTAGCAGAAGAACTTTTTTCCGCGCGCGTGGCCCCAGTCAGCAGTGGCCCACCGTCAGCGTCTGTGGCTAGGTTTGCCTGAGTGTAAAACGTTTTTCGGTTTTCTGTTTTAAAATAAACTTTTCAGAAATTGTTTAAATACAAATTCAGATCAGATTTAAATAAATTTTCAAATATAAATCCAAACAATACATATAATATATGTTTTGAAATCAGAAAAATGTGAGGATTTCAAATATGCTCTTCAAAATATTATTTGAGCACTTTAAATTTTCGAGATGATTAAAATTACATTAAAATGCCCTTTAACTTAATTAAATCATATCTTTGGTTTTATAACTCCAAATTTAACAAATGATATGTCCAAAATGATCAGCTCGACGAGACCTTTCTGTTTATGCTATTCATGACTTAATCTAAGGCATGCATCATATAATTATAAAAGTATACAGCAACTATTTGAGGGATAAAAAGTGACTAAAACCCTAATTAACTGCTTTTAACTTCCACCCCACACCTCACCCATGCCATGCTATACTTTGCCATGCAATATGTACATCATTCATCATGGCATGATTGTTCGCTTGTCGCATTATAATTCATATGCTTGTGCACTCTATTTATGTTAGCCCTTGGTTGTTTGGTTCTTCTTCGAATAGACGCTGAGCAGGGGATATATCAGGAAAACCAGGAGCACTACCCAGATCCGTCCCTCGCTTCAACTGAGCTGCCAGGCAAGCACTACCACATGCTTGCATACATATAGTACCTATTGCCTCTCTCTTATTCTTGCATCATTGAGTCGCGATTGCATTAAACTGAATCCCAAGTACTGCATAGCCTTTACTTTTAAACCCCACCGAAGCTTGTTCCTCCATCCCATGAGCCATTACTACAGGAGTTGTTTGAGCCATGCGAGTCGTAGAATAGCATGTGTAGGGTATGTGAGTGTCTGATGGATAACGAGGTAGCTAAACAACTTAACCTGAGTAGTAATGGGATAACTAATGAAAGTGGCACCGGTGAGCAATATCTGCTATTTGGTTCTTCATGCTCACTTGTGTCCCGTAGGACCCCGAGTACTTGATTCATGTTCCTTGACCATTCGCACTATCCACATCCGGGAGGCCTTATGGACCCCCCTGAGCCAGAGCTTGATTCATTCTTATTTCTTGGGGCCACAAAGTAGTTTGGGGCTTTATGACTATCCTGTACTTATGCCATGCTTTACTGCTTTATTTAAGATTGTGCGTGGAGCACCTATACTGTTTAGGACCGTGACACGTTTTCGCTGTATCGACAAGCCCAGTCACATTTTCGGGTTCCCAGTCGTTTACCGCCGTCCACACAAACCCTGACTCTGTTCCGGAGCCGGCCAACTTCGTTGCGGGTAGCTTAGTAGGGTGGCCCCCTGAAACATTTCTGAATCCTGTGATCGCTTTGTCGTGAATGCCTCGTTGGGTTTTGATTTGGTTTTTCCGAGGTTGATCGAGTGTGTGTTGCTATTTGTGCACCCCTGCAGGGTAAATCTTTCTGAAAGCCGTGTCCGCGGTTATGGACGACTTGGAGCACAGTTTCTCGATCATAGACAAGTATAACTAAAGTACCGCTTTTAATTTGACTAAGTACCTAACTAGTAAATAGTGCAACACTCATGGAATGGATAATAAAACTACCAACGGATGGGGGGCTGTTCGTCCGCTTCCTCGTTGGAAGCGAGGAGGAGGATGGATCTATTAATATTACTGTTATAACTGTTGCTATTAATTCACGGACATCCGTCTATCTTTGGTTAGGCGGATGGTTAGCGAGTATCTATAGAATTGTTAGGTATTATATTTTGCTGCAATTGCATCACCCCAGGTTGTGTCCCCTTTAGAGGCATAAAGACTTGCTGAGTACCCCTAGGGTCTCACACGATAAATTGTTTGATTCAGATGAACAGGTATACTCGCAAGATGGATACTGGGTGGAGGAGACGGACAATGTTGGCAACGATCACTCGGTGTAGAGATTCCGGGAACGGGGATCCATGAGATCTGTGGGCGGGATGTGTTTATTTATGTGGCATCTTATGCTGATTTGCTTCTTATCCGTACTCGGATCTTGTTTTCCACTTTCGCCTGATACTCTGATGTTTGATGTATGAGGAGCTATCCTAAAATATTATCTCTATCTAGGATGTTTGGATCTTGCCGTATGGCGGTGCAATATTTCTATTTCTTTTTAGATGGAGTGGCTCTGAGGACTGTTGTATGTGGCTTGCATACATACTCATTTGTGTATGTAGTTGATCCCTTCGCCTGCCGATTACGCCGCTCGTTCGTGTCCCGATGTTTGGAAATGGTTAGGACGGCCGAAAGGTCTACCTGTGAGTGGCATTTGGCCCCACCGTAATATTTTAACCATTTCTGCTCATCCAGGCTTGTAACTAAGAGCGTAATTCACCGAGGTAGTTACAGAAACCTAACCACGGCTTTAAACTCTAAGACCTTAGCGTCCCCTGTGCAAAAGTTTCCTAATGGGGGTTTAGGTTTCTATCACTCCGGCAACCTCTACGATTAGTAGCCAAATACACAATGTATTCCCCTAGGCCCATATAGGTGAACTGTCATGTAGTCGACGTTCACATGACACCACTAGAAGAAGTACACCACAACTTAAGTATCAAACTATTGAATCTTTCTCAACATAACTCCATGATACATTGCAAATGTATCTATAATTTTTGATGTTCCATGCTTGGTTTTATCCACTTTCTTGTGTTTTGTCCACACTTTGGAGTACTTTTCATATGATTTCTTGGACTAACCTATTAACAAGAGCCACAGTGCCAGCTACCTATTTTCTGCTGTTTTTGGTTCCAGGAAAGTCAGAAAATGAATATTATCGGAATTGGATCGGACAAAAGCCAAAGTGCCTATTTTTCCGGAATTCATCAGATGCCAGAATACGAGACGAAGAGGGGCCAGGGGCCACCACACCACCTGGCCAGGTGGCCCAGCCTAGCCCGCGCCAGGGGGTGGTGTGGCCGCCTCCGACACCCCCTCAGCCTCCCTTCCGCCTATAAGATGCCCTCGGGACGAAAACCCTAAGTACCCGATCAAAAATTCATGAAAGATTCTGTAGCCGCCATCATCTCCATCCCTAGATCGGGAGGGATCTGAAGCTCTTCCCGGCACCCTGGCGGAGAGGGGAATTCACCCTGGAGGGCTTCTTCATCACCATGCAAGCCTCCGGTGTGATGCGTGAGTAGTTCATCCTTGGACTACGGATCCATGTAGTAGCTAGATGGCTGGTTCTCCTCCTTTGTGCTTTCATGTCTAGATCTTGTGAGCTCCATTCATGATCAAGATCATCTATTTGTAATTCTGCATGTTGTGTTTGTGGGGATCCGATGGATATTGAGATGCTATTTCAGATTGATTATTGATTCTATCATGTATTTGTTATTTGTGATCTTGCATGCTTTCCGTTGTTAGTAGCTATCTTGGCCAAGTAGATGCTAGCAACTCCAAGAGTTAGTATTTATGCTCGATAGTGGGTTCATGCCTCTGGATCTGGGGAAGTGACAGAAATCTCTAAGGTACTAGATGTGATGTTGCTACTAGGGAGAAAACAACAATCCTTTGTTCATAGAACAATCGTATTGTTTACTTTACACACAATTCATAAAGCAATAATCTGTTGCTTACAACTTAATACTAGAGGGGGTTCGGATGATAACCTGAAGGTGGATTATTAGTCATAGATGCAGTTGGATGGCGGTCTATGTATAATGTTGTAATGCCCAATCAAGTTCCAAAGGAGTCAAGATGATTAGTATATGCATGTATTGCTTTCTCAGTGTTTGTCAATTGCCCTGCTGTAATTTGTTCACCCAGCATGTTATCTATCTAAGGAGAGCCACCTCTAATGAACTATGGATCCCGGTCCTTGTCTTTTACATACAATCTACAAACTGTTACTGCTTTGTGTTTACTTTCTGCAAACTTTTACTTCTTTCCATTCGATACGTTTAATCCTTTGTTTTCCGCAAAACACGGTGAAATTGACAACCTCATCGCAAGTTGGGGACAAAGTTCTGTGGTTGTGTTGTACAGGTCTCCACGTTGCTACTAGCACCGGTAGTGCGCCCTGCCAAAGCTCAGCTAGTAACACCTTTGGGGTGTTTCCTTGCTCCTACTGGTTCGATTAAACCTTGGTTTCATACTGAGGGAAACTTGTTGTTGTGCTCATCATACCTTCCTCTTGGGGTTCCCAACGAGCTCTACATCAACACCACACCAGCACTTTTCTGGGCGCCATACACAGATCCATCAAGCATTTTTCTGGCGCCGTTGCCGGGGAGTCAAGGACATCTTCACAAGGGGAGTCCCTCATAACCAATCTCTTTACTTTGTTATTTTTGTTTTGCTTAGTTTCTTTTTGTTTTGTTTGCTTGTTTCTTTATCAAAAACACACACAAAATAGTTTTACTAGTTTGCTTTCTTATTTCAAAAACACACAAAAATTAGTTCCTTTCTTAAAGTTGCCACTATGTCTAGCCTTACTCCAATCACTATGTCACCCGAGGAAATGATTTTCACTTTTAAACAAGGAATTGAGGAAAGTTTTAAGGACGCTTGGTCTAGAATCTCTGATCTACATGAAAAAACTGAGCCTAAAATGACTCAAAGCTTGTTCCTTAGCAGTTTTTACCTTGGAATTGCTCTTTGCTATAGATATGCTTTAGATGTTGTTGTGGGAGGAGGTTTCCTCCAATGTAATGAGGATGATGCTATTAATGTTATAAAGAAATTGATCCTCACTTACAACTTGCCTAGCTAAACTGATATTTCCTTCGCAAGAATATTTGTTAGATTGAACACTCTTGAGACTAGCACTACTAGCTTAAAAGATTGCTATAATACGCTTAGGGAGCATCACAATTATGTTCCAATAAATTCTAAACCATAAAAGTGGCTCCCTACAGTAAAGATTGAGATAAACACTGAAAATTTTCAAGCCCGCTATGATATCATGTCTGAATTTTGTCTTATGCCCAAGGATATTTATGAATCTCTGAATACTTGGGGGCTTACTGAAGGAGGAAAAGAAATATATATTTCTAATAATGCTACCATATTACCTCTTGGAATAGCTGAAGGAGTGTTTACAAAGATCCTTGGGAAAATGATTTCTACTGATTATCTTGTTATTGAATGTGCAGGAAAAGGACAAATTACACTTGGAAGGTCCCTATTAGAACTCTTTGGAGCAATAATAGATGTGGGAAAGGGGACCATGCACCTTTCTTCTCCACCAAACAATCATATTTTCCCCAAGGTTAAGAATAAAAGTAAGAGAGGTAAGGGCAAGAAATTTGGATTTAATGCTTCTTCATTTGAGAACACTTGATTCTTTCTTGCTTCTTATGCCTAACTTAAAGGCACTAAAGAAAAGTACTTATTGGGAGATAACCCAAAAGTTTTAGATGAGTCTTGGAAGTTATTACTTCAGTAATAACCGCTCCTTATCCTTTTTATTTTCTTTTTGTGCCAAGAGTAACCTCTAATGATAGAGAAGTAATGATTGGGAAAGTTGCTGTCCCGAAACAGATTTCTGTGCTTCACCGTAAAAATTCGTGTAAAATATCTGAACGTCTTTTTGAGGCGTGAATTTTTGTGCTTCGGACCCAGGTTATTATCTAACTTTAGTTAGTTCAACACTTTTTGATTTGAGCAATATAAGGTCTTCGAAAAAATTCATCTTTACCTGCTGGTCTGTTTTGACAGATTTCTGCCATTTTCTGCATTTGCTTCTTGTTGGTTCCTTTTTGAGTTCTTTTGGGGAATTGAGATTTTTGAGGGAAGTGCTATAGTAGATATTGTTCTAATGGAAGTTTATTTGGTGTTATAACTGAACCTTAAGACATATTATCTTGAGAACACTAATGTTGCTAATAAAGATTGTGTGAAGTTTTGTATGAAGGAAAAATTTCAGGTGTATGAAAGGAATGAGTAATGAGATGAAGGATGGACTAAAGCTCAAGCTTGGGGATGTCACGCGTGTCACCCCAAGAAATATCCAAGAAGTATAAGCGTCAAAGCTTGGGGATGCCCAAGGCATCCCCTTCTTCATCAATAAAAATCCCAGGTTTCTTTCAAACGCTTCATTTTTATTGTTTCATGCACAGTTGTGTTATTCTTGGAGCGTCTTCTTTTTCGTTTTTGCTTTGGTTTTTTGTTTGTTTGGTTTTCTTAGTTTTATGGATAAATTGGTTGGACCCCCTCTTTCATACATTGGTTTTCAAATAGTTTGGTTTGGTTTGGAAAAGAGTAGGAAAGTTCATACTTATGTGGTAAAAAGAGCTCATTTTTGACTGTGGTCTATGCTTTGTCATGCCATGCTTGGTATTGTTTTGGCTTTATGCTTAGTATTCTTTGCTGTAGCATGACTTGTTATAAACAATTGAGATTGCTTAATGTGCCTTGGATGAATCATGTGTTGTTTTAGCATATTAAAGCATAGTATAGTGGTATTCTCCTTTGATGCTTTATTTGGGTTGACTTGGCGCATGCTCACACCATGTTATGACTATCTCAAGTCACCATAGCCTTTAGGATCCTTTAGTTTTCAACTTGTAGTATCACTTTATGCTTTGATCAATGATGTTTTGTCGCTCTGCATGATGATGGCCATTATTGCTCTCTTAGTTTGTTGCTCCCAGTCTTTTGCTAGCCTCCACAACAAAGTATGAGTTCCACTCATGCATCCAACCCCCTAAACCAAGTTATTCCAAAGAGTCCACCATACCTACCTACTAGCTTATGCTATTCCAAGTATATTCATCTATGTTGTATATGCTTGCACTTATTTGTTGGGAATTAGCAGAACCATGCTTTCATGGGGAACGCTTTCAACATTGCACTTGGTACTTATACCTAGTTGATATCATGCTCTTTTGTATATGGATGTCATCGGTGTGAAATGAAAGGGGAGCTTGTAAGTCCATGGAGTTATGTATATGTGTTAGAGAAACGCCTAGGCCGCTGGTCTAATCCATGCTGACATGGTGGAAACCTGCAGCGTAACCATAATGAGCTGTCTATGAAGCATTCTTCTTATAAAAAAAAGAGTCCTATATTGAGAAAAAAAGAGAAAAAGAAAAAAAAGATTATGAAAAGAGGAAAGAGAGAAAAAAAGCACCATATTCCCATGGTAAATAAGAAGATTGCTGAGATGCTCGTTGTCTGCTTGCCTTGTCATTTTGATATGGGGATTCTTCTGTATCATCGGGCAAGGGGTACCCCTTTGGCGGTTCTCTATGATACACATGTATTTACAATGATAAGGACTTACCGGTGACTAAACTTGAGTAGCATGAGGAGCGGCCCTCGTATACAAGGGACATGAGATTCCTGACTTATACTTCGTCAAGCATGTACACCATAGTTTGTTCACTTTAACCTTAATCACTTCAAGATGCTTTTGATAGGGGCAATGAGAGCTGACTCATCTATTTGTAATTCTGCATGTTGTGTTTGCGGGATCCGATGGATATTGAGATGCTATTTCAGATTGATTATTGATTCTATCATGTCTTTGTTATTTGTGATCTTGCATGCTTTCCGTTGTTAGTAGCTATCTTGGCCAAGTAGATGTTAGCAACTCAAAGAGTTTGTATTTATGCTCGATAGTGGGTTCATGCCTCTGGTAATCTGGGGAAGTGACAGAAATATCTAAGGTACTAGATGTGCTGTTGCTACTAGGGATAAAACAACAATCCTTTGTTCATAGAACAATCGTATTGTTTACTTTACACGCAATTCGTAAAGCAATAATCTGTTGGTTGCAACTTAATACTGGAGGGGGTTCGGATGATAACCTGAAGGTGGATTATTAGTCATAGATGCAGTTGGATGGCGGTCTATGTATAATGTTGTAATGCCCAATCAAGTTCCAAAGGAGTCAAGATGATTAGTATATGCATGTATTGCTTTCTCGGTGTTTGTCAATTGCCCCGCTGTAATTTGTTCACCCAGCATGTTATCTATCTAAGGAGAGCCACCTCTAGTGAACTATGGATCCCGGTCCTTGTCTTTTACATACAATCTACAAATTGTTACTACTTTGTGTTTACTTTCTGCAAACTTTTACTTCTTTCCATTCGATATGTTTAATCCTTTGTTTTCCGCAAAACACGGTGAGATTGACAACCTCATCGCAAGTTGGGGACAAAGTTCTGTGGTTGTGTTGTGCAGGTCTCCACGTTGCTACTAGCACCGGTAGTGCACCCTGCCAAAGCTCAGCTAGTAACACCTTTGGGGTATTTCCTTGCTCCTACTGGTTCGATTAAACCTTGGTTTCATACTGGGGGAAACTTGCTGCTGTGCTCATCATACCTTCCTCTTGGGGTTCCCAACGAGCTCTACATCAACACCGCACCAGCACTTTTCTGGGCGCCATACACAGAGCCATCACTCCACTACTAACAACGTGACTTCTCCCATGTCCTCAAGAACAAAATGAACTACTCACAAGACATCATATGGATCATGATCAGAGATGGAATAATGACGTGTAACAATCTGAACATAAACGATAATTCAATGGTTCACTCAATAGCATCAACTACAAAGAGTAATCAACACCGGGAAAGTTTCCCCTAAGAACTATGCAAGATTCAACCCAATTGTTACAGCAATATGGAGATGATGATGATGGTGGTGGTGATGATGATGATGATCCCGATGAAGTCCAGCTTGATGGTGGTGTTGATGGCGACGATCTCCCCTCTCCGGGAAGGAATTCCCCCAGCAGAAATCTGTCTGCCAAAGAGATATTTCTCTCTCGGTGTTTTCCGCCCCGCAGAGGCGGCGGAATCTTTCTATCGTCGCCCCCAAGTATTAGGGTTCCGTGGAGATAATATACGCCAGAGGGGAGAGCTGGAGGTGGGCCAGGGCAGCCACACCACCTGGTGGCGCGACCTAGGGTGGCCCGCGCTAGGGGGTGGTGTGGGCCCCCTGTGGCCCATCTCCACTTCTCCTTCTGGAAGTATTTGTCTTATGGAAAAATAGGATTTCCCGGATTTTCCGATCTTCGCGAATTTTGCCTCCAAACAGCACCTTTTCCATCAGAATCCTGACTGCAGCGGTCCATGCTCCAAAAGTCATCAACCATGCAAAAACAGATGAAATAACATAAGTATCATCTCTTAATATGAAATATATCAATGAATAACAGTAAATTATGATATAGAATAGTGATGCAAAATGGACGTATCATCTCCCCTCAAGCTTAGACTTCGCATGTCCCCAAGCGAAACTGAGCTCAATAAACATGGCCTCAGGTTTATGGAGTGAAGATTTGATAAAAGAATATGGACAGGAAGCATCACATTCATCAATACATAGATCATAATAGAAGACAACTCACTATTATATAACTTAACTTGCAATAAGTAAAGGAAACACAATAAAGATACATAAAGTGAATCATAATTGGTAATGGCAAACTTAGCTCTTGGTCAAAGAATAGTTGACAATTTGCTGGAGTTCACAAATAACTGATTTTCAATGATAGCTTTCAAAGTAGTAATCACCAAGATAAGAGCAATGTGCAAAACAAGGAACATAAGAAACATGATTGAATAAATCATCATATGAATGAATGAAACACAACAACTCAAAATACTTGCTGAAATAAAAGGGAATAGGTTTACTGACTCAACTAAAAAGTAAAAGAAAGGCCCTTCGTAGAGGGAAGCAGGGATTTTGACTTTCATAAAGAGCTCCCAAAAATTATGATACTTATTAGCTTTCAGCTCTCATTGCCCCTATCATAGGCATCTTTAGGTGATTAAGGTTAAAGTGATCAATACAAGGATATGCTTGACAAGTTGTAAATTCAGAATCTCATGTCCCTTGAATATGAGGGCCGCTCCTCATGCTACTCAAGTTTAGTCACCGGTAAGTTTCTTGTCATAGTAAGCACATGTGTATCATGGAGAACCGCAACGGGGTACTTGCCCGATGATACGGAAGAATCCCCATATCAAAATGACAAGGCAAGCAGACAACGAGCTTCTCAGCAATCTTCTTATTTACCATGGGAATATGGTGCTTTTTTCTCTCTTTCCTCTTTTCTCATCTCTTTTTTCTTTTCCTCTTTTTCTCAATCTCTATCTCTTTTTTTATAAGAAGAATGCTTCATAGATGCTCATTATGGTTACGCTGCAGGTTTCCACCATGACAGCATGGATTAGAACGGCAGCCCAGACGTTTCTCTAACACACATGCATAACTCCATGGACTTACAAGCTCCCCTTTCATTTCACACTGACGACATCCATAGAGAAAAGAGAATGATATCAACTAGGTACAAAGTACCAGTGCAATGTTGAAAGCGTTTCCCATGACAGCATGGTTCTGCTAATTCACAACTTACAAAGCGCAAGCATATACGCAACATAGATGGGCACAATGTTTCAAGTTTATTAAATGCAAGAAAGTAAAGTGTGCCATCAAGTTCATGAGAGCTTTAATCACTAATTTTCACATAACAAGTTTAATTTGGAAGGTAGATAAAAACAAGAATTTACTTGGAATAGCAATAGTGCTAATAGGTAGGTATGGTAGACACAAATGGCATAGGTTTTGGTTTAAGGAATGGATGCACGAGAAGAATTCCCTCTCAGTACAGGTTTTTGGCTAGCAAGGCTAAGTAGCAAGTATAAGAGTTGAAGGAAACAAACAAACATACAAGTGACAAAAACAAACATGCACTCTTCCTTAAAAGCATAAAAGATCTTAACTAGAGAATACTAAACTTATGAGCAAATCAAGAAAGAAAGATGATGAAATTATATTTCTTTAAGGGTACTTTTATCTTTTTCATTTAATTTTCAAAAATAGTGGTTCTACTGAACGAGCCAGGTTTGCCAAAACCAACTAAATTAACTCAATGATCCCAAAGCGATACCAATACTAACAACAAGATCAATCATATAACTATGAATTGAAAACTAATATAAGATATGCAAAAGAGTAAATGATAAAACTTCTCATTAATATTCCATAGCGGCTACTCACACCAAGGGATACATATCTAACGAGAGAGGGGACACTTCCATAATGCAAACCATCCTATACGATAACTTCTCTATTCATGATATGACTCTACTAAAAAGGTAAAAAGATAGAAGATAGTAGATAGTGATGTGTTACCGTGGCACTCCCCCAAGCTTGGAGCAAACCAAGGGGAGGCCAAACCTGATGACGAATTAATCCTTCGGTGGTGGTGGTATCCTCTCGTCATTGTCCGACTTCCAAGGTAAGGGATCCCCATCAACAAAGGACATTGTGGTCTCTAGCATCCTGAAACTTGCAGTAGCACTTATGCGTTTAAACCTAACCTCGTGTAACTACCTCGGTGAATTACGCTCTTAGTTACAAGCCTGGATGAGCGGAAATGGTTAAAATAGTACGGTGGGGCCAAATGCCACTCACAGGTAGACCTTACGGCCGTCCTAACCATTTCCAAACATCGGGACAAGAACGAGCGGCGTAATCGGCAGGCGAAGGGATCAACTACATACACAAATGAGTATGTATGCAAGCCACCATACAATAGTCCTCAGAGCCATTCCATCTAAAAGAAATAGAAATATTGCAACGCCATACGGCAAGATCCAAATATCCTAGATAGATATAATAGTTTAGGATATCTTCTCATACATCAAACATCAGAGTATCAGGCGGAAGCGGAAAAACAAGATCCGAGTACGGATAAGAAGCAAATCGGCATAAGATGCCCCATAAATAAACACACCCCGCCCACAGATCTCACGGATCCCCGTTCCTGGAATCTCTACACCAAGTGATCGTTGCCAACATCGTCCGTCTCCTCCACCCAGTATCCATCTTGCGAGTTTACCTGTTCATCTGAATCAAACAATTTATCGTGTGAGACCCTAGGGGTACTCAGCAAGTCTTTATGCCTCTAAAGGGGACACAACCTGGGGTGACGCAATTGCAGCAAAAGATAATACCTAACAATTCTATAGATACTCGCTAACCATCCGCCTAACCATAGATAGACGGATGTCCGTGAATTAATAACAACAGTTATAGCGGTAATATTAACAGATCCATCCTCCTCCTCGCTTACCAGCGAGGAAGCGGATGAATAACCCCCCAGCCGTTGGCAGTTTTATTATCCATTCCATGAGTGTTGCACTATTACTAGTCAGGTACTTAGTCAAATTAAAAGCGGTACTTTAGTTATACTTGTCTATGATCGAGAAACTGTGCTCCAAGTCGTCCATAACCGCGGACACGGCTTTCAGAAAGTTTTACCCTGCAGGGGTGCACAAATAGCAACACACACTCGATCAACCTCGGAAAAACCAAATCAAAACCCAACGAGGCATTCACGACAAAGCGATCACAGGATTCAGAAATATTTCAGGGGGCCACCCCATTAAGCTACCCGCAACGAAGTTAGCCGACTCCGAAACGGACTCAAGGTTTGCGTCTGTGGCTGTAAACGACTGGGAACCCGAAAGTGTGACTGGGCTTGTCGATACCGCGAAAACACTCCGCGCCCAAAACAGTACAGGTGCTCCTCGCACAATCTTAAATAAAGCAGTAAAGCATGGCATAAGTACAGGATAGTAATAAAGCCTCAAACTACTTTGTGGCCCCAAGAAATAAGAATGAATCAAGCTCTGGCTCAGGGGGGTTCATAAGCCTCCCGGATGTGGATAGCGCGAATATTCAAGGAACAGGAATCAAGTACTCGGGGTCCTACGGGACACAAGTGTGCAGGAAAAACCAAATAGCAGATATTGCTCACCGGTGCCACTTTCATTAGTTATCCCATTACTACTCAGGTTAAGTTGTTTAGGTACCTCGTTATCCATCAGACACCCACGTACCCTACACATGCTGTTCTACGACTCGCATGGCTCAAACAACTCCTGTAGTAATGGCTCATGGGATGGAGGGACAAGCTTCGGTGGGGTTTAACCGTAAAGGCTATGCAATACTTGGGATTCAGTTTAATGCAATCGTGACTCAATGATGCAAGAATAAGATAGAGGCAATAGGTACTATATGTATGCAAGCATGTGGTAGTGCTTGCCTGGCAGCTCAGTTGAAGCGAGGGAAGGATCTGGGTAGTGCTCCTGGGTTTCTTGGTATATCCCCTGCTCAGCGTCTATTCGAAGAAGAACCAAACAAACAAGGGCCAACATAAATAAAGTGCACAAGCATATGAATAAATTGCGACAAGCAAACAATCATGCCATGATGAATGATGCATAATTTGCATGGCAATAATGTAGCATGGCATGGGTGAGGTGTGGAATACAAGAATAAAGCCCTTTTATTGAGTTTTAGTCCCATTTTAACCTCATATAAGTTGCTGTATACTTTATATTTACATGATGCATGCTGCAATTCAGAACATGGAATGCATAAACAGAAAGGTCTCGTCGCGCTGATCAATTTAGACATATTATTTGTCAAATTCGGAGTTATAAAACAAAAGTTATTAATTAATTAAGGAAAAGGGCATTTTATTGTAATTTTAATTATCTCGAAAATTTAAAGTGCTGAAAAAAATATTTTGAATGGAAGATTTGAGTTCCTCACATTTTTCTGATTTCAAAACATATATAATAAGTTTAATTTGGAATTATATTTCAAAAGATATTTAAAAACAGATTGAAATTTGAATTCAAAACAAATTTTGAAAAGTTTGAACTAACAGAAAACATAATTTCCTTTTCTCACTCACTCAGATCTAGCCACAGACAGTGACAAGTGGGCCAACTGCTGACTGGGCGACACAGTGGCAGAACAGGTTTTTCTCACCACGTCGTTTCCTAGTCCCAGAGGGTGACAGATGGGCCCGGGCTGACCTGGCGAGAAACGACGCGGAGATACATCTCTCACCGCGAGCTGAGCCAGCACATGCGACTGACAGGTGGGGCCGGCAGGGTGTAAGGGTCCACGGCGCACGCGGCCAGCTAGGACGCGACACGTGGTGGATCCGGAGGAGTGCGGGTTGAGTCGGTGAAACTTGGGGGGCTGTTCTGCTAAATGGATAGAGAGGCTGACGGTGGGGCTCGGTGTACCGCGGGTTTAGCCGAAAAAGATGCAGGGGGTGAAGTGCAAAAAGGGGCGCCCGTACTGTTCCTCTTCTTTCTCTGAACCGCGGACAGGTTCGTGCGCGACAGGCGCAGGCGCGGCGCGGGGATTCGATCCGGGGACCTGTGGCTTGCGCTCGGCGGTGGTAGCCACTGCGGTAGGCTGGGGTTGGTGACAGGAGGGAGAGCGGGGCATAGCTAAGGTGTGATGCGGCACGGAGACGAGCCGAAGCCGATGCCGCCGACGCACAGAGCGTGTTCGACACGACGACCGTCGAGACCAGGGGGTGTTAGCGGGGGAGGGGATGTCAGGGAGGTGGATCAGCTCACCGCGGTTTGGTTGGTGATGTTGGATCGGGCAGAGGAGTGGCTGATCGACGACGAGGCTGGCGGTCCGGCGATCTAGGGTTTCGGCGAGCGGTGATGGTCCTGGTGGCTCTGGTCCTCCTCCTCCTCGCTGGTACGTACAGGACAAAGCAGGGAAGGGTCCTCGGTCTTCCTCGACACCCAGAGCACCTCGCCACCGGCTGCAAGAGGGGGGATCGGTGGAGACCGACGGATCGCCGGCGATGGGGTAGATGGAGGCGGTGGAGAAGAGAGGTGAGAGGGCAAGGCCCTGGGGCGGATCTGGGAGGGCAGAGGAGAGCCGTGAGGTGGTGGTAGATAGCAGAGGGAGAGGGGAGGGTGCCGTGGGGGAAAGGTGGGGATAAAGGTGGCTCGGGTGCCACCTTTCCTTCTCCTCCTCACGTGCTCGAGCTGGAGCTCGGTCTGGGGCTGGTCCAGGACAGGGCAGGGCAGGTAGGCTCGGGAAGAGGGGAGGTAGGGCAGGCTCGGGTGGGGCACGCAAGGCAGAGAGAAGAGAAAGAGAGAGGAGAGGGGAGGCTCGGGCTAGGATAGGTAGCCTCGGGTTAGGGTTTTTGTTAGGGTTGGGGGTAGGTAGCTGGGGTGGTTAGGGCTGCCAGGTGGGGCCAGCAAGGTAGGGAGAGGGAGAGAGGCCGAGAGAGAAGGAGGGAGCTAGGGAGGCTCGGTTTAGGGTTTAGGAGAGAGGGGGGTTTAGATGAGGGTGTTGGCTATAATCACACTTGATCATGCAAGGGCATAACCAAGGAAAAGAAGAAAGAGACACAAGGCAAGGAAAAACAACAAGGTGGAAAGGTTGAGAGAGAAGAGGGAGAGATCCAAAAGAGATGTACACCACTCAACAATTCAAATAAAAACCAAAAGACTAGAATGTGGTGGTGTTTGCATGGCCCATGCAAAATATTTAATGCCATGTTTATTCTTGTGAGAACAATAATATTAACATGGCATTATTCTTATGCATTCCCAAAATTGGAATAAAAGCCAAGCAAAAAGAATTAAAAGGGTGCCCCATGTGGAGTAGATGGAGATGACCATATTTGAATAGAAATGGGACTTGCTAGTGTGTATGTGCCACTAGGTATTTAGTAAGCCCAAAAATATCCCAACATGATAATAACCCCAAAACAACCCATATGGAAGCTAGGAAAAGGTTCCACTCACAAGGCATGCAAAGGTGGCCATGTGGCTCTCATAAACCAATAATGTGGAAACAATATGGTGCATATATGAGAGCATGTGGAGATAGAATTGGATCCATCCCAACCCACATGAGCTAGAGGTGAAACCCAATAAAGTGCAAAGCTCATATTTAGTTGGATGGTGGAATTATAAGGTGGTGAAAGAAAGGTGGTGGAGTGGAATAAAAGATATGCCCCCAACTCAACTTGGGCATTTAAACAATATATCAATAACCAAATACAATATCAAGAGGCAAATACAATTAATAATGCATATGAGAGGAGAACCAAAGAAAGAGGGTTTTATATGATGCTCAACTGCGAGGTGGCATGATGACATGAGCATGATATAATTATGATGCAACACTTAAATATTTGAAGTAGCCATTATATTACTAAACCAAGTAGCATTACAATTGTTAGACAATTGGGATGCTACAACTCTCCCCCACTAAACAGGAATCTCGCCCCGAGATTCTAGGATGGAGAAGAAGACACAAAGAGGGTAGGATACTTGGCACGGAGCTCATCTTCATGTTCCCAAGTGGCTTCATCAACGGAATGGTGCGACCACTGCACCTTGCAGAACTTGATGGACTTGTTGCGAGTCCTTCTTTCTGCGACTTCAAGGATTTTTGTGGGGTGTTCTTGAAAAGACAGGTCTTCTTGGAGATTGATAAGCTCATGGTCCACGGTCCTGCCGGGATCCTTGAAGCACTTCTTGAGTTGAGAGATGTGGAAAACATCATGGACCTTGAGTTTTTTTCTGGGAGCTCGAGAGCATAAGCAACTTCTCTTCTTCTTCCACGAATTTTGAATGGACCGATGTATCTAGGAGCCAGCTTTCCTTTGATACCAAAACGGTGCGTGCCTCTCATGGGAGTGACACGAAGGTAAACGAGATCACCAGGGACATACTCCATGTCCGTGTGCTTTCTGTCATAATTGCTCTTCTGGCAACTTTGAGCAATCTTCAGATTTTCAAGAATGATATGAACTTTCTCCTCCGCTTGAGTCACAATGTCAGGGCCAAACAATACTCTTTCTCCTGCACCCGACCAACCAATCGGAGTTCTGCATTTGCGACCATAGAGAGCCTCAAATGGTGCCATCTTTAGACTTTTCTGGAAGCTATTGTTGTAAGAGAATTCAGCATAAGGGAGACATTCTTCCCACTTCATGCCAAAAGAGATGACGCTAGCATGGAGCATATCCTCCAGAATCTGATTGATCCTTTCAACTTGCCCTTGCGACTGAGGGTGGTAAGCTGTGCTGAAGTTCAATTTTGTTCCCAAAGCATTTTGGAAACTTTCCCAGAACTTGGAAGTGAAGATGCTTCCATGGTCTGAATTGATCTCGAGAGGAACCCCATACAGAGAGACAATTCTGTTGATATAGAGTTTAGCCAACTGAATTGCAGAAATTGTTTCCTTGACGGGAAAGAAGTGAGCCACTTTAGAAAGCCTATCAACGACAACAAAGATTGCATTGTTGCCCTTCTGCGACCTTGGAAAACTAGTGATGAAGTCCATCTCTACTTTCTCCCATTTCCATTCCGGGGGTTTCAATGGCTGTAGAAGACCGGAAGGTTTCTGATGGACAACTTTCACTCTGCGGCAGACATCACACTCCGAGACATACTTGGCACAATATCGTTTCAATCCCGGCCACCAATATTGTGTTTTCAAGTCCATGTACATCTTTGTGCTGCCAGGGTGGATAGAAAGAACAGAATCATGCGCCTCCTTGAGAACTTGCTCTCTCAAACCCGGGTAGTTCGGAACAAACATCCGGTGTTCAAAGAAAAGCGTGCCTTGGTCATCGACGTGGAAGGACTCATACTTCGGAAGCTGGATGTTGGAGATGATCTTTTTGGTGTATGGATCCCCAAGTTGAAAAGAGCGAACCTTTTCTTCCAAGAGAGGGGTTGCCAGAAGGTTCAGAAGATACCCTTGTTCCACAATTTCAAGGTTGAGCTGACGGAATTCCTCGCACAAGAGAGGCTGTTGTTCTTCCATCATGAGGTTGCTGACATAAGCTTTGCGGCTGAGCGCATCGGCCATGACATTAGCTTTGCCCGGAGTGTAGTTGATGGTCAGATCGAAATCATTGATTGCTTCAATCCACCTCCTCTGCCGAAGGTTAAGATCAGGCTGAGTGAAGATATACTTCAGACTCTTGTGATCAGAAAGATTTCACAACGGTTGCCAAGCAAGTAGTGCCTCCACACTTTCAAAGCAAAGACAACTGCTGCGAGTTCGAGGTCATGTGTAGGATAGTTGATCTCATGCGTCTTCAACTGTCGAGAGGCATAAGCAACAACTTGTTTTTCTTGCATAAGGACCGCACCCAATCGTTGCAAAGATGCGTCACAGAATATCTGGAAAGGCTTGGATGTATCTGGAGGAACCAAGACTGGTGTGGAAGTGAGCTTCTCTTTGAGTGTCTCAAAGCTTGCTTGACATGCAGGAGTCCAAAGGTATTTCTTGCCTTTCTTGAGGAGATCGGTAAGAGGCTTCGCTATCTTCGAAAAGTTCTGAACGAAGCGACGGCAATAACTAGCCAAACCAAGGAAGCTCCGCACTTCTTTGACATTTACAGGAGGAAGCCATTCAACAATTGTCTTTACAGTTTCCGGGTTGACGGCAATGCCCTTGGCAGAGATGACGTGACCAAGATAGGTGACTTGAGGCAGCCAAAACTCACATTTGGAGAACTTTGCATATAGGCGGTTCTCACGAAGCTTGTTTAGGACACACCAAAGGTGTTCTTCATGTTCTTCCTTTGACTTAGAATAGACTAGGATGTCATCCAGGTAGACCACAACGAACTTATCAAGATACTCCATGAAAACCGAGTTCATAAGCCTCGAGAAGGTGGCAGGTGCGTTGGTGAGACCGAAAGACATGACCGTGTACTCATACAGGCCATAGCGGGTGGTGAAAGCTATTTTAGGAACATCTTCCTTGCGAATCTTGATTTGATGATAACCACTTATCAAGTCAAGCTTAGAGAATACCACAGCTCCAGCTAGCTGATCGAAGAGATCATTAATCCGCGGAAGGGGATATTTATTCTTGATGGTTTTAGCATTGAGAGCCCGATAGTCAACACAAAGTCTATCAGTCCTGTCTCGCTTCTTCACAAAGAGGGTTGGGCTGCCCCAAGAAGAGGTACTGTGTTGAATGAAACCCAACTTCTCTTGTTCATCAAGCTGACGTTTGAGTTCAGCCAACTCAGCAGGACCCATTTTATAAGGCCGCTTGGAGATAGGAGCCGTTCCAGGTTCAAGCTCAATTACAAACTCAACCTCACGATCCGGAGGCATACCTGGCAACTCTTCAGGAAAGACATCTGGGAACTCACAGACCACTGGAACACTCTGAATAGCTTCCATAGCATCATCATTCAGAGCCGCCAAAGAGAAAAGCTGGATAGCAGGAGTCAGACTTGGAGAATAGACTATATGGCCTTCAGGAATTTTCAGAGAAACCGAGCGTTCAGCACAATCAATCACAGCTGCATTTGTTGTCAACCAATCCATGCCCAAGATGACATCAATGTCAGAGTTGCCCAGAATGATTAAGGACGCTGAAAACGAAGAGCCACCAATCTCAATTTGATTGCCATGGCTGATATGAGCAGCCCTCATGTTTGAACCAGGAGATTGTACCACCAGACGATGTGATAAGGGAACCATATCCAGATCATGCTCATGCGCAAACTTATGCGAAACAAAAGAATGCGAAGCACCAGAATCAAACAAAACTCGTGCAGGGACTGAGTTAACGGATAGCTTACCCATCACAACTCCAGGTGCATGCTCAGCTTGAGCGGCGTTGACACAGTTGGCACGAGCAACAGTAGACCCGGGCTTGGTGTTGATGTTGAGAGCCCGAGGTGGTGGTGCACGAACCAAAGGAGAGCTTGCCGCAGGTCTTGGAGGTGGTGGAGGAAGAGCTTTGTTTTTCAACGGACAGTTCCAGTTTTGATGCCCAGTGTCTCCACAAGTGTAACAAGCACCAGGTGGACATGGAGCAACGTAGACAGGGACTCCGCCAGGCGCTCCAGGGTAGTGGTGGTTGTAGCCCCTGGGAGCAGCAGTGAGGAAGTTTGGTGGCCTCGCCGCGTAGCTTGAAGGTCTTGGTGGAGCCGGGAGCGACGATGGGGTGTTAGGAACCCAGACACGACGCTTAGAAGGAGTTGACATAGCTGAAGAGCTTGCTGCATCACAGTTGTGTTTCTTTGACTCCTCAAACACTTGCCTACTTGCTTCTTCCTGCAGAGCTGTATGCTGAAGTTCCAGAAAAGATGCCGGCCTTGCATGTGTGATTGCATATTTAATCGATGCATTGAGCCCTTGCCGGAACCTCTTTTGCTTCTTCTTGTCATCAGAGATCTCATCGCCACCATAACGAGAAAGGTTCATGAAGTTCCTGATGTAGGTATTGACATTGTCATTGCCCTGCTTGAGGTTGAGAAACACTTCCTTCATCCTCTCCATGACAATTTTTGACAAATACTGCTCTTTGAAAGCTCCAGTGAACTGTCCCCAAGTAGGCTGAAACCCAGTGCAGTTTGCCTTCAGGTAATTCTCCCACCACAGAGCTGCATCTCCCTTCAGAACGTGAGTAGCACATTTTACCCATTCTTGCTCAGGAACATCAGCAGTCACTAGTAACCTTGACAACTCACGCAACCAATCATCAGCATCAAGTGGTTGATCAGACACATCAAATTGGCGTGGGTTGAACTTCAGGAAGCTTTTGATGTCTCCTCGCTTGGGAGGTGGAGGTAGCGGAACAAACTCATTCCTCCTGACACTTTCTTCAAAACGCTGCTGGTTCTGCTGCATTGCTGCAAGGCATTAGCGATGTTTGACAACGCGGCCCCCAGTTCAGGTTGTATGTCCTCCTCAGAACGGCGTGGTGGTGCCATCCTGTGATTGATATAAAACACAAATCAGTACTATAATGGAGAATAATAATAATCCAAAATAGTACCAAGATGGAATTAACCAATTTTAAAGGATACAATTTACTAAGATGATATTAAAATATCAACGAAGTTCAAAGCACCTAGAAGATATTAAGCATATCGCACACGACTGAAAAGGAGTGTGGTACACAACTTAACAAAGAAAAAAAATTTCCGCAAATTTCGGCATTAAAATACCAATAAATGCGCAAAATCACTTAACGAATCGAGATTAGTGATTACCAATTCAATAGACAAGAGCGAATGATAAAAGTAGTGGTATGGTCGCGACTCCATCCCGCACTCAAATCATTACTCCGCACATGAATAAGTAGAACACATATCCCAACACCTTCCTCTCACGATGAACCTAAAGATTAGTAACTACGGAAACGAACACCCCAAACAAGATAACGTCGGGTAACAAAGAGTAAGACTGATCGCGGCGGTATACAACGAATCAGATAGATCGCGTCGGTTTGCAACAGCCTGTCGGTATGGAATGTACCAACAGTTGATATCCAAAAGGCAGATATAGATAACATGTTGGATGCAACAGATAGACAAGGAATTCACACACACACACACACACACTTCCTATGGTACTACGGAAACCCAGAACACATAAATCCTAGTTTGAATTTTAAGAAGAGGATTGAAAACGTTACACTTCCTTACCAGAAAAGGGTGGTGGGTGGGTAAGAAGAAAAGTGGAAGCAGTCCTACTCTCACGTTTTGTTTTTCCCTAGTATACATAGCTACCAAAATATTTGCTAGACTGACAACGACCATTTGGCTGAGACCCTGAAGGGCGGGATGGCTCTGATACCAATTGTAACTACCTCGGTGAATTACGCTCTTAGTTACAAGCCTGGATGAGCGGAAATGGTTAAAATAGTACGGTGGGGCCAAATGCCACTCACAGGTAGACCTTACGGCCGTCCTAACCATTTCCAAACATCAGGACAAGAACGAGCGGCGTAATCGGCAGGCGAAGGGATCAACTACATACACAAATGAGTATGTATGCAAGCCACCATACAATAGTCCTCAGAGCCATTCCATCTAAAAGAAATAGAAATATTGCAACGCCATACGGCAAGATCCAAATATCCTAGATAGATATAATAGTTTAGGATATCTCCTCATACATCAAACATCAGAGTATCAGGCGGAAGCGGAAAAACAAGATCCGAGTACGGATAAGAAGCAAATCGGCATAAGATGCCCCATAAATAAACACACCCCGCCCACAGATCTCACGGATCCCCGTTCCCGGAATCTCTACACCAAGTGATCGTTGCCAACATCATCCGTCTCCTCCACCCAGTATCCATCTTGCGAGTTTACCTGTTCATCTGAATCAAACAATTTATCGTGTGAGACCCTAGGGGTACTCAGCAAGTCTTTATGCCTCTAAAGGGGACACAACCTGGGGTGACGCAATTGCAGCAAAAGATAATACCTAACAATTCTATAGATACTCGCTAACCATCCGCCTAACCATTGATAGACGGATGTCCGTGAATTAATAACAACAGTTATAGCGGTAATATTAACAGATCCATCCTCCTCCTCGCTTACCAACGAGGAAGCGGACGAATAACCCCCCAGCCGTTGGCAGTTTTATTATCCATTCCATGAGTGTTGCACTATTACTAGTCAGGTACTTAGTCAAATTAAAAGCGGTACTTTAGTTATACTTGTCTATGATCGAGAAACTGTGCTCCAAGTCGTCCATAACCGCAGACACGGATTTCAGAAAGTTTTACCCTGCAGGGGTGCACAAATAGCAACACACACTCGATCAACCTCGGAAAAACCAAATCAAAACCCAACGAGGCATTCACGACAAAGCGATCACAGGATTCAGAAATATTTCAGGGGGCCACCCCATTAAGCTACCCGCAACGAAGTTAGCCGACTCCGAAACGGACTCAAGGTTTGCGTCTGTGGCTGTAAACGACTGGGAACCCGAAAGTGTGACTGGGCTTGTCGATACCGCGAAAACACTCCGCGCCCAAAACAGTACAGGTGCTCCTCGCACAATCTTAAATAAAGTAGTAAAGCATGGCATAAGTACAGGATAGTAATAAAGCCTCAAACTACTTTGTGGCCCCAAGAAATAAGAATGAATCAAGCTCTGGCTCAGGGGGGTTCATAAGCCTCCCGGATGTGGATAGCGCGAATATTCAAGGAACAGGAATCAAGTACTCGGGGTCCTACGGGACACAAGTGTGCAGGAAAAACCAAATAGCAGATATTGCTCACCGGTGCCACTTTCATTAGTTATCCCATTACTACTCAGGTTAAGTTGTTTAGGTACCTCGTTATCCATCAGACACCCACATACCCTACACATGCTGTTCTACGACTCGCATGGCTCAAACAACTCCTGTAGTAATGGCTCATGGGATGGAGGGACAAGCTTCGGTGGGGTTTAACCGTAAAGGCTATGCAATACTTGGGATTCAGTTTAATGCAATCGCGACTCAATGATGCAAGAATAAGATAGAGGCAATAGGTACTATATGTATGCAAGCATGTGGTAGTGCTTGCCTGGCAGCTCAGTTGAAGCGAGGGAAGGATCTGGGTAGTGCTCCTGGGTTTCTTGGTATATCCCCTGCTCAGCGTCTATTCGAAGAAGAACCAAACAAACAAGGGCCAACATAAATAAAGTGCACAAGCATATGAATAAATTGCGACAAGCAAACAATCATGCCATGATGAATGATGCATAATTTGCATGGCAATAATGTAGCATGGCATGGGTGAGGTGTGGAATACAAGAATAAAGCCCTTTTATTGAGTTTTAGTCCCATTTTAACCTCATATAAGTTGCTGTATACTTTATATTTACATGATGCATGCTGCAATTCAGAACATGGAATGCATAAACAGAAAGGTCTCGTCGCGCTGATCGATTTAGACATATTATTTGTCAAATTCGGAGTTATAAAACAAAATTTATTAATTAATTAAGGAAAAGGGCATTTTATTGTAATTTTAATTATCTCGAAAATTTAAAGTGCTCAAAAAAATATTTTGAATGGAAGATTTGAGTTCCTCACATTTTTCTGATTTCAAAACATATATCATAAGTTTAATTTGGAATTATATTTCAAAATATATTTAAAAACAGATTGAAATTTGAATTCAAAACAAATTTTGAAAAGTTTGAATTAAAACAGAAAACATAATTTCCTTTTCTCACTCACTCAGATCTAGCCACAGACAGTGACAAGTGGGCCAACTGCTGACTGGGCGACACAGTGGCAGAACAGGTTTTTCTCACCACGTCGTTTCCTAGTCCCAGAGGGTGACAGATGGGCCCGGGCTGACCTGGCGAGAAACGACGCGGAGATACATCTCTCACCGCGAGCTGAGCTAGCACATGCGACTGACAGGTGGGGCCGGCAGGGTGTAAGGGTCCACGGCGCACGCGGCCAGCTGGGACGCGACACGTGGTGGATCTGGAGGAGTGCGGGTTGAGTCGGTGAAACTTGGGGGGCTGTTCTGCTAAACGGACAGAGAGGCTGACGGTGGGGCTCGGTGTACCGCGGGTTTAGCCGAAAAAGATGCAGGGGTGAAGTGCAAAAAGGGGCGCCCGTACTGTTCCTCTTCTTTCTCTGAACCGCGGACAGGTTCGTGCGCGACAGGCGCAGGCGCGGCGCGGGGATTCGATCCGGGGACCTATGGCTTGCGCTCGGCGGCGGTAGCCACTGCGGTAGGCTGGGGTTGGTGACAGGAGGGAGAGCGGGGCATAGCTAAGGTGTGATGCGGCACGGAGACGAGCCGAAGCCGATGCCGCCGACGCACAGAGCGTGTTCGACACGACGACCGGCGAGACCAGGGGGTGTTAGCGGGGGAGGGGATGTCAGGGAGGTGGATCAGCTCACCGCGGTTTGTTTGGTGATGTTGGATCGGGCAGAGGAGTGGCCGATCGACGACGAGGCTGGCGGTCCGGCGATCTAGGGTTTTGGCGAGCGGTGATGGTCCTGGTGGCTCTGGTCCTCCTCCTCCTCGGTGGTACGTACAGGACGAAGCAGGGAAGGGTCCTCGGTCTTCCTCGACACCAAGAGCACCTCGCCACCGGCTGCAAGAGGGGGGATCGGTGGAGACCGACGGATCGCCGGCGATGGGGTAGATGGAGGCGGTGGAGAAGAGAGGTGAGAGGGCAAGGCCCTGGGGCGGATCTGGGAGGGCAGAGGAGAGCCGTGAGGTGGTGGTAGATAGCAGAGGGAGAGGGGAGGGTGCCGTGGGGGAAAGGTGGGGATAAAGGTGGCTCGGGTGCCACCTTTCCTTCTCCTCCTCACGTGCTCGAGCTGGAGCTCGGTCTGGGGCTGGTCCAGGACAGGGCAGGGCAGGTAGGCTCGGGAAGAGGGGAGGTAGGGCAGGCTCGGGTGGGGCACGCAAGGCAGAGAGAAGAGAAAGAGAGAGGAGAGGGGAGGCTCGGGCTAGGATAGGTAGCCTCGGGTTAGGGTTTTTGTTAGGGTTGGGGGTAGGTAGCTGGGGTGGTTAGGGCTGCCAGGTGGGGCCAGCAAGGTAGGGAGAGGGAGAGAGGCCGAGAGAGAAGGAGGGAGCTAGGGAGGCTCGGTTTAGGGTTTAGGAGAGAGGGGGGGTTTAGATGAGGGTGTTGGCTATAATCACACTTGATCATGCAAGGGCATAACCAAGGAAAAGAAGAAAGAGACACAAGGCAAGGAAAAACAACAAGGTGGAAAGGTTGAGAGAGAAGAGGGAGAGATCCAAAAGAGATGTACACCACTCAACAATTCAAATAAAAACCAAAAGACTAGAATGTGGTGGTGTTTGCATGGCCCATGCAAAATATTTAATGCCATGTTTATTCTTGTGAGAACAATAATATTAACATGGCATTATTCTTATGCATTCCCAAAATTGGAATAAAATCCAAGCAAAAAGAATTAAAAGGGTGCCCCATGTGGAGTAGATGGAGATGACCATATTTGAATTGAAATGGGACTTGCTAGTGTGTATGTGCCACTAGGTATTTAGTAAGCCCAAAAATATCCCAACATGATAATAACCCCAAAACAACCCATATGGAAGCTAGGAAAAGGTTCCACTCACAAGGCATGCAAAGGTGGCCATGTGGCTCTCATAAACCAATAATGTGGAAACAATATGGTGCATATATGAGAGCATGTGGAGATAGAATTGGATCCATCCCAACCCACATGAGCTAGAGGTGAAACCCAATAAAGTGCAAAGCTCATATTTAGTTGGATGGTGGAATTATAAGGTGGTGAAAGAAAGGTGGTGGAGTGGAATAAAAGATATGCCCCCAACTCAACTTGGGCATTTAAACAATATATCAATAACCAAATACAATATCAAGAGGCAAATACAATTAATAATGCATATGAGAGGAGAACCAAAGAAAGAGGGTTTTATATGATGCTCAATTGCAAGGTGGCATGATGACATGAGCATGATATAATTATGATGCAACACTTAAATATTTGAAGTAGCCATTATATTACTAAACCAAGTAGCATTACAATTGTTAGACAATTGGGATGCTACACCTCGTACTCATAGTTTTGATTTTGAACGTCGTAGAGCTGTGCTTGCAGTTGGTTGGTTGGTTGGCGGAGTGAGAGGACTTCATCCTTGAGCTCAACAGTCTCCTTTTGGTGCTCGGCGATGAGTTCGGAACAAATCTTATGGATGATACCCACTTCGCGCTCCACCATCTTCTTGTACCTAAAGACTTCTTGCTCCAGTGCTTCCATCATGTCTTCCAGACTTCCTTCACCTTTAGGGCCTTGAACCTCCTTTATCCGTACCTCGCCATCTTCAAGCAACAACTTCTTGGGATGAATCTTCAACTCTCTCATGTAGGGGTTGATGATATCCACAGAGGAGTCTTCCTTGTCTGACCCAGAGGAAGACATTGTGGCTCCAACTCTAGGACTCTACCTGTCAGAAATAGATCGAAACAAAAACACGATGAGAACATGATATATGAACCTCGGGGGATCCGGGGGATTATATATTACGAAGTTTCACAACAAAAGGAAGGTACTAGGAGAAAACGGGTCGGAGACGGAGTCCGAGGTGGCCACACCACCTGGTGGCGCGGCCGGGGGGCCGCGCTAGGGGGTGGTGTGAGCCACCCTGGCTCCGTTTCTGTCCCTCTTTCGCTTCATAACTTTCCTTGTTGGATAAAAACTACAAAAATATAACTAGACAGATCTTTCACGGAACTTTTCTTACCAGAACTGTTACCTATTTGAAAACGGACTCTGCAGGTCTCTGAATTTGGTCTTTGATAAAAAAATTCGGAGTTATATCTTGAAAAGCATCAACATCTTCATTGTAAGAATCTCCAGCAATATAGTGCTTGAGTCGTTGCCTATTCACCACTTGTGTAGTGTTGTCTTTTAAAGAGGAAATTTGTATCGCTCCTGAACGGTACACTTCTTCAATAATGAAAGGTCCTTCCCATTTTGACAGTAGTTTTCCTGCAAAAAATTTGAGACGAGACCTATGCAATAGAACTTTCTCACCAACATGGAATTCTCTCTTAAGTATTCGCTTGTCATGCCATATTTTAACTTTTTCCTTAAAGAGCCTAGCATTCTCATATGCTTCACTCCTCCATTCATCTAAAGAACTTAAGTCAAATAATCTTTTTTCACCAGCAAGCTTACAATCTCCATTGAGTCCTTTAACTGCCCAATAAGCTTTGTGTTCTAATTTTAAAGGTAGGTGACAAGCTTTCCCATAAACCATTTTATAAGGAGACATCCCCATAGGGTTTTTATAGGTAGTGCTATAAGCCCATAAAGCATCGTTCAAATTTTTAGCCTAGTTTTTTCTAGATCTATTAACAGTCTTTTGCAAGATAGATTTAATTTCTCTATTTGATAACTCTACCTGCCCACTAGTTTGGGGGTGATAAGCTGAGGCGATTCTATGATTAACATCATATTTAGCAAGGGTCTTTCTAAAACCACCATGAATGAAATGAGAACCTCCATCAGTCATGAGATACCTAGGCACTCCAAACCTAGGAAAGATAACATCCTTAAGCATTTTTAGAGAGGTCTACCCGTCAACACTCTTCGTAGGTATGGCTTCTACCCACTTAGTAACATAATCAATGACAACAAAAATATGAGTATAACCTTTCAAGGGAGGAAAATGACCCATAAAGTCAAATCCCCAGCAATCAAAGGGTTCAATAACTAGAGAGTAGTTCATAGGCATTTCATTGCGTATAGAAATATTACCAACACGCTGACACTCATCACAAGATAAAACAATTTTTCTTGCATATTTAAAAAGGGTAGGCCAGTAGAAACCTGATTGTAGCACCTTTTGCGCAGTTCTATCTTCCGCATGATGTCCTCCATAGGCACTACCATGACACTTCCGCAATATCTCCTTTTGTTCATATTCTGGAACACATCTTCGCATAATACCATCCACTTCTTCTTTATATAAATGTGGGTCATCCCAAAAATAATGCCTCAAATCGTAAAAGAACTTCCTTCTTTGCTGAGTTGTGAAAGTTGGAGGCAAATACTTGGAGACGATAAAGTTAGCATAGTTAGCATACCAAGGGCTCCCTCGTGAGCTTACCCCTATTGCTGCCAACTGTTCGTTCGGGAAACTATCATTAACATGCATAGGATCAAAAGAGATATTTTCCAAACGAGATAAATTATCAGCAACAGGATTTTCAGCACCTTTCCTATCTATAATATGTAGATCAAACTCTTGTAAAAGTAGCACCCATCTAATAAGCCTAGGCTTAGCATCCTTCTTCGTCATAAGATACTTAATAGCAGCATGATTAATATGAATGGTGACTTTTGAGTCTACAATATAAGGTCTAAACTTATCACAAGCAAAAACGACAGCTAGGAATTCTTTTTTAGTAGTAGCATAATTCCTTTGAGTAGCATCAAGAGTTTTACTAGCATAATGAATAACGTTTAACTTTTTATCTATTCGTTGCCCAAGGACAGCACCTACAACAAAATCGCTAGCATCACACATTATTTCAAAGGGTAAACTCCAATCAGGTGGTTGAACGATAGGAGCTGTAGTTAAAGCCTTCTTAAGAGTTTCAAAAGCTTCCTTACAATCATCATCAAAAACAAAGGGTATATCTTTTTGAAGAAGATTAGTGAGGGGTTTTGATATCTTAGAGAAATCTTTAATAAACCTTCTATAGAAACCAGCATGACCAAGGATACTATGAATACCTTTGATGTCTCTTAGGCAGGGCATTTTCTCAATTGCCTCAACTTTAGCTCTATCCACTTCTATGCCTCTTTCGGAAACCTTATGCCCAAGGACAATCCCTTCATTAACCATTGAAAGAGCATGTGGGCCCCCATGTGTGGTTTTGGTAATTAATGACAATCTTTATGGACTAATGTGTGTATTAAGGTGTACTTGTAGGTTTTGTTCATTGACATCGCTTGGAGCATGTGTTGGCTTCAAGGTCGATGAAATGAAGAAGAAGATGCGTTGTGGAAGCTCAATATGCACCATCCCTAGAAGATCTCATGTTTGGTGCTTGCCATCCTCGGTGTTTATGGATCGATGAAGACAAGGTCAAAGGATGCTCAAGGCAAAGGTATTCTTGATAGGTTTTTCCTTTTACCGGTCTCGTGTTGACCGGGTTTAGGATAGATAGCCGTACTATCAAGAGGGGCTCTCGAGTGAGTATTTCGATCATATCGTTCGGAGAGAGCTCAAACCTTTGCATACTTGTATCATCGTATTTAGTTATTTATTTGTCTTATCCACACGAGGATATATATCTTGTGGTAATATTCATAACAAGCTTTTGTTCATCAAAATCGGATCTCCCTTTTGTATCTTGTTGCGATGTTGATCTTGACGGTTTTTCGGAGTCTCGCTGAGTGAGGTGTATCACATTATACTACTTGATACTTTCTCACTTGGTGATATCCAATATTTCTACTTTTAGTTAGATAGATCTTGTTGTCCTCTTTCCAACGCAATTGGATTCGGTTCAATCGGAGTCTCCTAGCCCAAGTTATGTATTTCGGGGTATTTGCCTTTTGTTTTAATTAAAAAAGAAAAAGGTTTTCTGTTGTGGGCCAGGCGGTACTACCGGGGCTGGTACCGCCCGCCCCTGAGCCGCGCGGCCCAGCCCTCTGCCTCGCCCGGTGGCCGCGTCTGGTAGTTCCGGGCCCAACCGGCAGTACCGTCCGGGTGGGCCGGTACTACCGACCGGCCTGCCTATGCCCAGCAGCTCGCCCCAGCCCAGCCGCCTCGCTCTGCGCTGCCTCGCTTCCCAGCCCCGCGCAGCCGCCGCTTGCTACTGGGTTGCCTCGCGCTCGCCCGCCCATCCCCGCGTCCCGCCTCGCATCGCTGCCGCCGCTCGCTTCGCGCGCAAGATCGCACGCGCCCGATCCCCTGCGCGCTGCCGCCCCGCTGCTCGCTCGTTGGCTCGGCTTCGTCGCTCGCTCCGCCGGGCCGGCCCACCTCGCCCCTGGCTCGCTCGCGCACGCGCTCTGCTGCCGCTCTACCTGTTTTGCTCTCGCGCTGGATTTTGCTCGCATCGCTGCCGCGTTGACCTGCTGCCTAGCTCGCTGCGCTGCTGCTGGTGGGTTGGGTCCGGTACTACCGGTTTGGACCAGTACTACCGGCCCACCCAGGCAAATCAGCCCCATCGGGCAGAAAATTCCTCCCCTTTAAATAGCATTCTTCCTCTCTTTTTTAGATTGCTTCTTCTCCTTCTATTTGTTCAAGCTTTGTCCTTTGACTTAAATCTTCTTGAGCTTAATTTCTTCTTCCCCCTCCATTGATCCTTATCAATATTTGAGGGGTAGTTAGAGGAGATCTAGATCCACACTTTGATCAATCAAAATCCACTCTTTGTGAGGTAATCTTTGGATCTAGATCTTTGGGGCTTTTTGTGATCCCCTTTTGTGTTCTTCCTCCCTTATTCCCTCAAGTGCTTTAGTAGCCTTGTTGGAATTTGAGAGTGAAGTTGTGGAGCATCTTTGTGGTGTTCTTGCCTTTTGCATTTGGTGCATCGGTGTGTTCTCTCTGGAGGATTTGTTCGGTGATATTCATCGTTGCTTGTCCCTCTTGGGTTCTTGGAACCCTAGATGGTTGTGTGGCCTTTGTGGCATGTTCTTGGGGTCTTCAATTAAGTTGTGAAGCTCCCCCAAGATTGAGGCCTTGGTGGCGATTATTGGGAGCCTCCAATTAAGTTGTGGAGATAGTCCCAATCTTGTACGGGTTCGGTGACCACCCTCAAGTGTCCCATAGTGGAACGGGTGCTTGCCCGTGTGGTGGGTGCTCGGGAGAATAGGGTGAGGCCTTGGTGGTCTTAGTACCGCCCACCCCTCCAACGAGACGTACTCCCTTGTTGGGAGGAACTCGGTAAAACATCGTCGTCCCCACGTGCCTCGGTTATCTCTATACCCGAGCTCTTTACTTATGCAATTTACATTGTGATAGCCATCGTGCTTGAAGTAATTATCTTGCTATCGCATTGTTGCTTGTGTTGCTTAGCATAAGTTGTTGGTGCACATAGGTGAACCTTAGTATATCTAGGCTTTGTGCTTAACAAAAGAAAACACTAGTTTTATTCCGCCTTTGTTAAGCCCATCTCGTAGAAGTTTTTAAATCGCCTATTCATCTCCCCCCTCTAGGCGACATCCGTGATCTTTCAATCATGAAGTGACATTTCTCCCAATTAAGAACAAGATTAGTTTCTTCACACCTCTGCAAAACTTTATCAAGGTTGTGCAGACAATTATCAAAAGAAGTTCCATAGACGGAGAAGTCATCCATGAACACTTCCACAATTTTCTCACAAAAACCATGAAAGATAGCAGACATGCATCTTTGAAAAGTAGCAGGAGCATTGCATAAACCAAAAGTCATACGTCTATAATCATAGGTTCCGTAAGGGCATGTAAAAGTAGTTTTTTCTTGATCTTGTTGTTTAACAGCAATTTGAGAGAAACCGGAATATCCATCAAGAAAACAAAAATGGGTCTTTTTAGACAACCTTTCTAACATTTGATCGATAAAAGGAAGTGGGTAATGATCTTTCTTAGTAACTTTGTTAACTTTCCAAAAATCAATGCACATTCTATAGCCTACTACTATTCTTTGGGGAATAAGCTCGTCATTATCATTAGGAACAACGGTAATTCCTCCTTTATTAGGAACACAATGAACAGGACTAACCCATTCACTATCAGCAATAGGGTAAATAATACCAGCATCAAGGAGTTTCAATACCTCATTTCTTACCACTTCTTTCATCTTAGGATTCAGACACCATTGGTGCTCTACTACTGGCTTTGCATCTGGTTCTATATTGATAGCATGCTGACATATAGTAGGAGAAATCCCTTTTAAATCATCCAGAGTATAGCCCATAGCCCCTTGGTGTTTCTTCAAATAACCTTTCTTCTTCCTTCCCTGAAAGTTTAGAGCTAATAATAACAGGATATATCTTATTGTCATCAATGTAAGCATATTTAAGATCATCACGAAGAGGTTTTAGATCGAAGACCGGATCCTTTTTAGGCGGCAATGTGGTACCCAAGTCTTCTATAGGCAACTTGTGCTTAAGCATCTTAGGTTGACGACGGAGAATCTCGTCAATCTCATTTCTTTCTTCCATGAAGATCTCACTTTCGTGGTCTTCCATAAATTGCTATAAAGCATTGTTAGGAGAAAGAGAAATAGAGGCAAGTTGTTCAACTCTAAAATCCTAATTATGGGTTTAATTTTCACAAGGTTTTCTTTAGTAAATTTTGAAAAATTAAACTCATAAGTTTCCCCATCAAACTTAGTCAAGATTTTCTCCCTTTTGCAATCTATAATAGCTCCACAAGTACTCAAGAAAGGTCTACCAAAAATGATGGGATAAGTTTTACTAGCAGCTGAACCAAGTACTAGAAAATCAGCAGGATATTTAATCTTACCACAAAGAACTTCTACATCCTGCACAATACCGATTGGAGAGATGGTATCTCTATTAGCAAGGTGAATAACCACATCAATCTCTTCCAACTCGCAAGGACTGATATCATGCATAATTTCTGTATAAATCTCACAAGGAATAACACTTGAACTTGCACCAATATCACATAAACCATAATAGTAATGATCACCAATTCTAACAGAAAGCACAGGGACACTAGCCTTTTTAGCTTTATTAGGATGTGAGACTATATTAGAAGCATCCTCACAAAATACTATGTGTCCATATTCTATACTTTTAGTGACAAGGTCTTTCACAATTGCTACAACAGGTTTAATGTTTATTTATTCATCAGGTTTTACAGTTCTCTTTGCACTTTTAGTGATTACACTAGTTATCATAGGATGATCCTTTACCTTATCCGGGAAGGGTATTCTCTCGATATAAGGTTCATGTAAGATGTGATCAATAGTGTAAAACTCAGTACTACCAACAGGAACACAGTCAACAATATCTTTATAAGGAGCATGGTACTTGCTCCATCCCTTTTTTGGAATTTCAATATAAGAAGCAAAAGCCTTAAAGCTTGTAATAACTTGTAAATCAAGACCATAAGCATTACTAATATTTTGAAAGTCATCAGTTCCCATAAAATATTCAATGCATTCATAATCATAATTTATACCTGACTTTCTATCTTTGTCATTCTCCCATGCTTCAGCATTGTCTTGAATACGGTCCAGAAGATCCCATTTAGCTTCTTCTTCCATGCGAGTGAATGATCCAGCACAAGAGGCATCCAATAAATCCTTATCATGAAGAGAAAGCCATGCATAAAAGTTATTGATAATAATATTGTTGGGGAGCTCATGAATGGGACATTTGAGCATTAGTAACTTCAATCTCCCCCAAGCTTGAGCTGTACTCTCTCCATCAAGAGGCCAAAAGTTGTATATTTGATTCCGATCTTTATGAATCTCACTAGGAGGATAAAACTTTGAATAAAAGAGAGGCACTATTTCCTCCCATTCAAGAGCTTGACCATTCTTCAGCAGCTTATACCATTCCTCAGCTCTTCCTTTCAGTGACAATGACAATAACTTCTCCTTCACTTGATCTGTAGTAATACCTGCACACTTGAACAACCCGCATAATTCGTGTATAAAGAGTAAATGATCACCGGGATGGACAGTTCCATCCCCAACATAGTAGTTATCCATAACACGATCAATAATTCTCGTAGGTATTTTATAAGTATCATTCTCAGCAGGTGGTGGTTCATCTACTACCTTAGCAGTGGTACTAGCATTACAAAATAAGAAACTCAGCGAATTATCCATATTGAAAATAAAGCAACTAACAGAAGTAAACAATACTCATAGTACAAGTATAGGGGGCGTATCGCAGTATTTTCGATAAGTAAGAGTGTCGAACCCAACGAGGAGCAGAAGGTGCTGGCTAGTGGTATGGATCAGGAATTCTCTACAAATACTTAGCAAACGGATTTTTAGGGGTTTTTGATAATGCAAGTAAATAAAGTACGAGTAAATAAAGACAATAAGAATAGATGCAGCAAGTGGCCCAATCCTTTATTCAACAAAGGACAAGCCGATTGTATTACTTAAGATGACCAAACGTCCTCGAGGACACACGGGAATTCTGTCAAGTGCTTTCACTTCATGTAGTTGATCAATCTTCTTTAGTCTGCTAAGTGTTGTGTGGGTGAACCTGTGCTAATGTACCTTCCTTCCTAGGACTAATACATACTTGTGATTATACCCCATGCAAACATCCGTAAGTACAAGAAAGTAATTAAGGTAGAAACCTAACAACAGCTTTAAACTCTAAGACCATGACGTCCCTTGTGCAATGGTTTCCTAACGGGGGTTTAGGTTTCTGTCACTCCGGCAACCCCTATGATTAGTAGCCAAATACATAATGCATTCCCCTAGGCACATATAGGTGAAGTGTCATGTAGTCGACGTTCACATGACACCACTAGAAGAAGTACACCACAACTTAAGTATCAAACTATTGAATCTTTCTCAACACAATTCCACTACTAACAACATGACTTCTCCCATGTCCTCAAGAACAAAATGAACTAATCACAAGACATCATATGGATCATGATCAGAGATGGAATAATGATGTGTAACAATCTGAACATAACGATAATTCAATGGTTCACTCAATAGCATCAACTACAAAGAGTAATCAACACCGCGAAAGTTTCCCCTAAGAACTATGCAAGATTCAATCCAATTGTTACAGCAATATGGAGATGGTGATGATGGTGCTGATGGTGATGATGGTGGTGGTGATGATGATGATGATCCCGATGAAGTCCAGCTTGATGGTGGTGTTGATGGCGACGATCTCCCCTCTCCGGGAAGGAATTCCCGAGGCAGAAATCTGTCTGTCGGAGAGATCTTTCTCTCTTGGTGTTTTCTGCCCCGCAGAGGCGGCGGAATCTTTCTGTGGTCACCCCCAGGTATTAGGGTTCCGTGGAGATAATATATGCCAGATGGGAGAGCTGGAGGTGGGCCAGGGCGGCCACACCACCTGGTGGCGCGACCTAGGGTGGCCCACGCCAGGGGGTGGTGTGGGCCCCCTGTGGCCCATCTCCACTTCTCCTTATGGAAGTCTTCGTCTTCTGGAAAAATAGGATTTTCCATATATTTTCCCGGATTTTCCGATCTTCGCGAATTTTGCCTCCAAACAGCACCTTTTCCATCATAATCCTGACTACAGCGGTCCATGCTCCAAAAGTCATCAACCATGCAAAAACAGATGAAATAACATAAGTATCATCTCTTGATATGAAATATATCAATGAATAACAGTAAATTATGATATAGAATAGTGATGCAAAATGGACGTACCAGTGGACTATGGCAAAGGAATTTTCCTCTCATCTCCGTTAGTAAACAACATCCTGTAAACTAAACTCTCTGTACTAGAGTCAGCAGTAACAAAGTGATGTGTCTTCATAGCAGCAAGATCAAGCCTTTGTGGGGTCAGCACAGTATCATTAGGATCAATAGAAAGTTCCAAAGCAACAACCATGCGCGCAGCGATGATACCCCCATAAATGGGTCCTCTAGCAGCTAGACGGCGAGCAACGAGAGAGCCAAGATTATACTTAGTTTCATTATTAAGCGCAGCAGCAAGAAAAGCTAAATGATAATTAGAAATATTACTAGTGTTCTCCCTACCAAGAATGCTAGTGGCAAGATAGTAAGCAAAATATCTAAGAGCTGGGAGTTGAATGTTCCTTATCTTCCCGCGCTGAGCTGTGCGGTCATCATCATTTGTCACACTTCGGTAGAGCTCCAGCAAAGCAGCGGGTCGACCTTGGATCTTCTTTACTGTCCCAGTCATGCCAATGCTTATAATGCTGCAAAATCTTTCCAATGACATGGTAATAGGCATATCATAGATTTTGAATGAAACAGTTGACCTATAAGGGGTGTTGGTGAAAGTGAAACTTTCAACGAAAGTTTTGGTGAGCAAGGCATATTGCTCACTCTCATCCTGCATGTAAGTGGTTAGACCAACCCTTTGAATAAGAAGTAGGAAATCATCAAGGATCCCTGCAGCTTGCGAAAAGGCAAAGCAAGGGAAGGTGGATGGATGAGCATCTCCCTCATCTCCCTCATTGCCAAAGCACGACGCAATAATATCTTCATTATATGATGGCCTAAATTGAGAAGCTGATCTCGAAGGCCTTGCCCTCCTGGGTGTGTCTCTCTTAAATACTTCTCCAAAAGTATGATTGTTCATCTCTCCTTTTTCTGAAATTTTAGACAACCATCATACAAGTGATTGCAAAGTGATTACATAATGAAAGGAACTACTTATAGGTATTTGTAAGGGGCCTAAACATGCGTCAAAACAATTTCTCTAAGCAAAGAACAAGCATGCAAGCTCACATAACCTGTCACCTATAGTAGCAAAATACTCAAGATATAGACCACTAATCACAAATCTACTTGGACAAGAGGAGGAGTCACATACCGGAGAACAAATGCTCCAAATCTCAGCAGCGAAGGTGGGCCGAGCAAGGAGATCGAAAATCGTGAACAAGAACAGCAAGAACACAGGTTTGAGAAAATGGAATGTGTTTTCTCGGGAGAGAGAAAGGAGTGGCGGGTAGGAGAATAAGTGGAGGGCCAGGGGTGGCCCACACCATGGCCAGGCGTGCCCCTGGTGTGCCTGCGCCACCAGGTGGTGTGCCTGCCTGGTGGGCCCGCTGGGTCACTCCAGGTACATCTCTGCCCCAATTTTGGTGTATTTAATATGAATTTTCTGGAATTTTTAGAGAACTTTTATTTTTGAGCAATTTTCATGTATTGATGAATGATTTTCTGGCAGAAAGATAATTTTGGAATGATGCAATAACAAAACAAAACCTAAACTTCAGAAGTTCTAGTACACTCTATTATGCAAGCAACTGGCAATAGAAAGTAAACTAAGTGAAAGCAAAAATTAAAATGGATAAAATAAAAGTAAGCAAGGATAATCATGGTGAAAACATTGTTCTGTTCATTAAAATCCCTTTGTTAACAAGGTTGATCAGTTCTTGTTACCAAAACAATTTTATATGAAACAAAACTTTGCATTTCACTAAATGATTATGTTACCTCAACCTTGATAGCAATGGTCCCAATCATAATAATTTCATAGTTTTCTCTTGGTATGGGGCAATATATTTCTCCAACTTGGATGCCCTAAATGTTTTCAATTGAATTTAGGCTATAAGTCTTATCAATCTTCTTAGGGAAATAGATAGTATGCTCCTTGTCATTAACATTAAAAGTTACCTTTCCTTGATTGCAATTAATGACAGCTCCTACAGTATTAAGAAAAGGTCTCCCAAGAATAATAGACATATTATCATCTTCAGGCATTTCAAGCACAACAAAGTCAGTTAATATCAAGAAATTATGAGCCACTTGAATAGGGACATCCTCACATATACCAACAGGAATAGTAGTATATTTATCAGCCATTTGCAAAGATATATCAGTTGGTATCAGTTTTTCCAATTGAAGTCTCTTATAGAGAGAGAAAAGGCATAACACTAACTCCTGCTCCCAATTCACATAAAGCAGTTCTAACATAATTATTTTTAGTAGAACATGGAATAGTTGGAATCCCTGGGTCTCCAAGTTTCTTTGGAACCTTACCATTAAAGGAATAATCAGCAAGTAAAGTAGAAATTTCCTCATTAGGGATCTTCCTTTTATTAGAGACAATATCCTTCATATACTTTGAATAAGGAGGTAACTTAATAGCATCAGTCAAAGAAATTTGCAAAAATAAAGGTTTCATCCACTCACAAAACTTATTGTAGTGTCCGTCTTCCTTTGACTTGTTATCAGGAAAAGGCATTGGTTTTTGAACCCAGGGCTCTCTTTCACTACCATGTTTATTAGCAACAAAATCTTCCTTAGTGTACTTAGTATTCTTAGTGTACTTTTCAGGTTCTTCTTCAATTTCTTCTTTACCAGGAGCATCATTTTTCTCATTCACTCTCAGTTTCAACATCAGAGGCAGACATACTATTAGGATCTTTAGCAGATTCAGAAGATTCTACAACTGTTTTATGTTTCTTTTTCTTTCTGTTAGAGGAAGTACCACTATTTTCAATTCGTTGGGAATCCTGCTCAATTCTTTTAGGATGCCCCTTAGGATATAGAGGATCCTGAATGGCAGCACCACTTCTAGTTCTAATTTTATAAGCATGTTTTTATTTAGAAGCATTAACTAGCAAATCTTTTTGTACTTTAATAAGCTGGTCAATTTGAGTTTGAACCATTTGGAAATGTTTAACAAGCATTTTAACATCATTGGAGGTTCTTTCCACAATATCTCTCAAGTCATTAATAGCTCTAGAATTTTCCATTAAATGATTCAACACTCTCTTATTAAAATTATCTTGCTTAACCACAAAGATATCAAATTCTTCTAAGCATTGATCAGGAGGTTTAGAATAAGGAATATCACCTTCATCAAAATGTTGGAGAGAGTGTACCTCAATAGTGGATGAGTGGGAGATTGGCTTACATAACTCTTCTATAGGAGGTAGATTCTTCACATCTTCAGATTTAAGACCCTTCTCCTTGAGACATTTATTAGCTTCCTTCATCACTTCATCATTTAGTTCAATAACTCCCTCTTCTTTGGTGTTGGTATTGGCTCAGGCACAGTGGACTCAGGTGTAGTTAACACAGGTGAAGTCCAGTCATCATAATTCTTGCTTATTTTAGCCATTAATTCCTCAGCTTCTTTGGGAGTTCTCTTCTTGAAAACACAATCAGCACAACTATCCACGCATTTCCTAGATTCATCAGTTAGCCCATTATAATATATATCAAGAAGCTCATTTTTAGGCATTGGACATACAGGATGTGTGTGAATTAAAGCATAAAACATTGCCCATGATTCAGGCAATTTCTCCTCTTCTCCCTATTTACAATCAAAAAGTTCCTGCAAAATGGCATGCCGAGCACTAGGAGGGAAATATTTTTGAAAGAAAATATCAATCAAGCAATCAGGGCTATTAATAGATCCAGGAGGTAAATTATTAAACAAAGCTTTAGCTTCTCCTTTCAGTGAAAAAGGGAAAATTTTAGCAACAAAGTAGGTGCGCATCTTAATATCATCAGAAAATAGGCCACTCATGGTAGAAAGCTCAGTCATATGTGCTACAACACTTTCATTTTTAATCCCACGAAAAGGTTCTTTCTCAACAATGGTTATGTAAGATAAATATAGAGAGAAATCATAATCCTTATCTTTAATGTTTATGGGAGATGTAGCAAACTTAGAATTAGGAGATAATTTAGGTTTAATAGTACGTCTCTCAAGAAGACTCTTAATAGCACTTGTACCATGAGTGTTTCGACATTCTTCAATAAATTCATCAGTCATTTCTATATAACCGTCTTCAATATCATAGCCCTCTCTAGACTCAGGTGAACTGACAGGTGTAGTAGTATCTTCATTAGGAGTTTCAGTATTTCTAGCTATAGTTCTAGCAATCATAGCATCTAGGAAAGGACCTAATGAACCACTCTTATCAAGCACAGTAGAAGTAGCATGATGTGCTCATCGTTCGACGTAGAGCTCATTGGGAACCCCAAGAGGAAGGTATGATGAGCACAACAACAAGTTTTCCCTCAGTTATGAAACCAAGGTTTAATCGAACCAGTAGGAGCAAGGAAACACCCCAAAGGTGTTACTAGCTGAGCTTTGGCAGGGCGCACTACCGGTGCTAGTAGCAACATGGAGACCTGCACAACACAACCACAGAACTTTGTCCCCAACTTGCGATGAGGTTGTCAATCTCACCGTGTTTTGCGGAAAACAAAGGATTAAACGTATCGAATGGAAAGAAGTAAAAGTTTGCAGAAAGTAAACACAAAGCAGTAAAAGATTGTAGATTGTATGTAAAGAGAAAGGATCGGGATCCATAGTTCACTAGAGGTGGCTCTCCTTAGATAGATAACATGATGGGTGAACAAATTACAGCGGGGCAATTGACAAACACCGAGAAAGCAATACATGCATATACTAATCATCTTGACTCCTTTGAGACTTGATTGGGCATTACAACATAATACATAGACCGCCATCCAACTGCATCTATGACTAATAATCCACCTTCAGGTTATCATCCGAACCCCCTCCAGTATTAAGTTGCAAGCAACAGATTATTGCTTGATGAACTGCGTGTAAAGTAAACAATACGATTGTTCTATGAACAAATGATTGTTATTTTCTACCTAGTAGCAACAACACATCTAGTACCTTAGAAATTTCTGTCACTTCCCCAGATTACTAGAGGCATGAACCCACTATCGAGCATAAATACTAACTCTTGGAGTTGCTAGCATCTACTTGGCCAAGATAGCTACTAACAACAGAAAGCATGCAAGATCACAAATAACAAAGACATGATAGAATCAATAATCAATCTGAAATAGCATCTCAATATCCATCGGATCCCCGCAAACACAACATATATGGATTACAAATAGATGATCTTGATCATGAACAGAGCTCACAAGATCTAAACATGAAAGCACAAAGGAGGAGAACCCGCCATCTAGCTACTACATGGATCCGTAGTCCAAGGATGAACTACTCACGCATCACACCGGAGGCTTGCATGGTGATGAAGAAGGCCTCCAGGGTGAATTCCCCTCTCCGGCAGGGTGCCGGGAAGAGCTTGAGATCCCTCCCGATCTAGGGATGGAGATGACGGCGACTATAGACTCTTTCGTGGATTTTTGATCAGGTACTTAGGGTTTTCGTCCCGAGGGCAATATATAGGCGGAAGGAGAGGCCGAGGGTGTGTCGGGAGCAGCCACACCACCCCCTGGCCGTGCGGCCAGGTGGTATGGTGGCTCCCTGGCCCTTCTCCGTCTTGTATTGTGGCACTTGACCCCTTCCGGAAAAATAGGCAGTTTGGCTTTTGTCCCGTCCAATTCCGAGAATATTCATTTTCTGACTTTCCTGGAACCAAAAACAACAGAAAACAGGCAGCTGGCACTGTGGCTCTTGTTAATAGGTTAGTCCAAGTAATCATATGAAAAGTACTCCAAAGTTGGAACAGAACACAAGAAAGTGGATAAAACCAAGCATGGAACATCAAAAATTATAGATACATTTGCAATGTATCAACATCCCCAAGCTTAACTCCTGCTCGTCCTCGAGTAGGTAAGTGATAAAAAAAGAATAATTTTTGAGGTGACATGCACCATCACAGACTTGATCAAAGTATTTGCAAAACATTCAAAGTTGGGATCATAGTACTTGAATCATAACATGGAAGACAAAGTTCTAGCAATAAGCAAAGAAAACTAAGATGCAACATGAAAATGCACAAACAAAAGATTCATGAATAACAATGCTTTGCAAGACGTTTGTTTGTTTCACATAAAGAAAGCATGGCATAATAGTATTCAGCTTGTCCCTCAATAGAGTAGAAAATATAAATGCATAGGACACCTTCAAAGTTCATAAGAGTGACTAGATACAATAGTTTAAAACAGGCAATATCAAGTTATGCATCAATCAACTAGTCTTGGGACAATGCACATAGAACTAAGAATGGCCACTATGCTCTCAAAGTAAGTGCATAAAGATAGAAGGTGGAGACTCAATATAATGGTGGAAGAAAGGCCTTTGTAAAAGGAAGTAGGGATTCAAGTCTCATAAAGAGCTTCCAAAAATTATGGTACTTATAGCTTTCAGCTCTCATTGCCCCTATCATAAGCATCTTGAAGGTGATTAAGGTTAAAGTGACACAACTAAGAGGATATGCTTGACAAGTTATAAACCGAAATCTCATGCCCCTTACTTACGAAGACCGATCCTCATGCTACTCAACTTCAGTCACGAGTAAGCTCTTGTCATTGTAAGTATATGTGTATTATTAAGAACTGCCAATGGGGTACCCCTTGCACATGATACGGGAGCTTTCCCATAATCAAAATGACAAGGCAAGCAGACAATGAGCATCTCAGCGATCTTTTTATTTGCTATTTGCATAGGTTTTTATTGAGGATGCTTCATAGAGTGCTCATTATGGTGATGCTGCAAGTTTCCACCATGATTAGGCATGGCTTAGGCTAGCGGCCCAGGCGTTTCTCTAACACACATACAAACTCCATGATCTTACAAGTTCCACTTTTATTTCACACCGCCGGGATCCGTAAGCAAAAGAACATGATATCAACGGGGTACAAAGTACAAGTGCAATGCTGAAAGCGTTCCCCATGAAACATGGTTCTGCTAATTACAACTTATAAAGCGCAAACATATACGCAACAAAGAAGGACCCAATGGTTCAAGTTTATTAGAGGCAAAAAGTAAAGTGTGCCATCAAGTTTGTGAGAGCTTTAATCACTAGTTTTCTCATAACAAGTTTAATTTGGAAGGTAAACAAAAGCATGAATATACTTGGAATAGCATAAGCTAGTAGGTAGGTATGGTGGAATCTTTGGAATAACTTGGTTTAGGGAGTTGGATGCATGAGTGGAACTCATACTTGGTGGTGGAGGCTAGCAAAAGACTGGGAGCGACAAATTAAGAGAGCAATAATGGCCATAATCATGCAGAGCGACAAAACATCATTGATCAAAGCATAAAGTGATACTACAAGTTGAAAACTAAAGGATCATAAAGGCTAAGGTGACTTCAGATAGTCATAACATGGTGTGAGCATGCGCCAAGTCAACCCAAATAAAGCATCAAAGGAGAATACCACTATACTATGCTTTAATATGCTAAAACAACGCATGATTCATCCAAGGCACATTAAGCAATCTCAATTGTTTATAACAAGTCATGCTACAACAAAGAATACTAAGCATAAAGCCAAAACAATATCAAGCATGGCATGACAAAGCACAGGACACAGTCAAAAACAAGCTCTTTCTACCACATAAGTATGAACTTTCCTACTCTTTTCCAAACCAAACCAAACTATTTGCAAACCAATGTATGAAAGAGGGGGTCCAACCAATTTATTCAGAAAACTAAGCAAACCAAGCAAACTAAAAACAAAAACGAAAACGAAAAAGAAGACGCTCCAAGAACAACATAACTGTGCATGAAACAATAAAAATGAAGCGTTTGGAAGAAACCTGGGATTTTTATTGATGAAGAAGGGGATGACTTGGGCATCCCCAAGCTTTGAAGCTTGTAATTCTTGGATATTTCTTGGGGTGACACGCGTGGCATCCCCAAGATTGAGCTTTAGTCCACCCTTCATCTCATTACTCATTCCTTCCATACACCTGAAAATTTTCCTTCATACAAAACTTCACACAATCTTTATTAGCAACATTAGTGCACTCAAGATAAATAAGTCTTAAGGTTCAGTTATAACACCAAATAAACTTCAATTAGAACACTAGCTACTGAAGTACTTCCCTCAAAAAGCTCAATTCCCTAAAAGAACTCAAAAAGGAACCCACAAGAAGCAAATGCAGAAAATGGCAGAAATCTGTCAAAACAGACCAACAGGTAAAGACAAATTTTTTCAAAGACCTTCTGTTGATCAAATCAAAAGGTGCTGAACTACCTAAAGTTAGATAACAACCTGGGGCAGAATCAAAAAAAATTACAGCTCAATCCGACATACAGAGCTCTCTCACGAATTTTTACGGTGAAGCACAAAAATCTGTTTCGGGACAACAACTTTCCCAATCATTACTTCTCTCTCATTAGAGGTTACTCTTGGCACAAAAAGCAAATAAAAAGGATAAGGAGACGTTATTACAGAGGTAATAACTTCCAAGACTCATCTAAAACTTTTGGGTTATCTCCCAATAAGTACTTTTCTTTAACGCCTTTAAGTTAGGCATAAGAAGCAAAGAAAGAATCAAGTGTTCTCAAATGAAGAAGCATTAGAACCAACTTTCTTGCCCTTACCTCTCTTATTTTTATTCTTAACCTTTGGGAAAATGTGATTGTTTGGTGGAGAAGAAAGGTGCATGGTCCCCTTTCCCACATCTATTATTGCTCCAAGGAGTTCTAATAGGGACCTTCCAAGTGTAATTTGTCCTTTTCCTGCACATTCAATAACAAGATAATCAGTAGAAATCATTTTACCAAGGATCTTTGTAAACACTCCTTCAGTAAGCCCCCAAAGGTTCAAAGATTCAAAAATATCTTTGGGCATAAGACAAAATTTAGACATGATATTGCAGCGGGCTTGAAAAGTTTCAGTGTTTCTCTCAATCTTTACTGTAGGGAGCCACTTTGATGGTTCAGAATTTATTGGAACATAATTGTGATGCTCCCTAAGCGTATTATAGCAATCTTTTAAGCTAGTAGTGCTAGTCTTAAGAGTGTTCAACCTAGCAAATATTTTTGCGAAAGAAATATCAGTTTGGCTAGGCATGTTGTAAGTGAGGATCAATTTCTTTATAGCATTAATAGCATCATCCTCATTAGATTGGAGGAAATCTCCTCCCACAACAGCATCTAAAGCATATCTATAGCAAAGAGCAATCCCAAGGTAAAAACTGCTAAGGAACAAGCTTTGAGTCATTTTAGGCTCAGTTTTTTCATGTAGATCAGAGATTCTAGACCAAGCTTCCTTAAAACTTTCCTCAATTCCTTGTTTAAAAGTGAAAATCATTTCCTCGGGTGACATAGTGATTGGAGCAAGGCTAGACATGAAGGCAATGTAAGATAGGAACTAATTTTTTTCTGTTTTTCAAATAAGACAGCAAACTTGTAAAACTAATTTTGTTTATGTTTTTGAATAACAAAACAAGCAACCAAAGCAAAAAGAAAACTAAGCAAAACAAAAACAACAAAGTAAAGAGATTGGTTATGAGGGACTCCCCTTGTGAAGATGTCCTTGACTCCCCGACAACGGCGCCAGAAAAGATCTTGATGTGCTCGTCGTTCGACGTAGAGCTTGTTGGGAACCCCAAGAGGAAGGTATGATGAGCACATCAGCAAGTTTCCCTCAGTTATGAAACCAAGGTTTAATCGAACCAGTAGGAGCAAGGAAACACCCCAAAGGTGTTACTAGCTGAGCTTTGGCAGGGCGCACTACCGGTGCTAATAGCAACGTGGAGACCTGTACAACACAACCACAGAACTTTGTCCCCAACTTGCGATGAGGTTATCAATCTCATCGTGTTTTACGGAAAACAAAGGATTAAACGTATCGAATGGAAAGAAGTAAAAGTTTGCAGAAAGTAAACACACAGCAGTTAAAGATTGTAGATTGTATGTAAAGAGAAAGGACCGGGATCCATAGTTCACTAGAGATGGCTCTCCTTAGATAGATAACATGCTGGGTGAACAAATTACAGCGGGGCAATTGACAAACACCGAGAAAGCAATACATGCATATACTAATCATCTTGACTCCTTTAAGACTTGATTGGGCATTATAACATAATACATAGACCGCCATCCAACTGCATCTATGACTAATAATCCACCTTCAGGTTATCATCCGAACCCCCTCCAGTATTAAGTTGCAAGCAACAGATTATTGCTTTACAAAATGCGTGTAAAGTAAACAATATGATTGTTCTATGAACAAAGGATTGTTGTTTTCTCCCTAGTAGCAACAACACATCTAGTACCTTAGAGATTTCTGTCACTTCCTCAGATTACTAGAGGCATGAACCCACTATCGAGCATAAATACTAACTCTTGGAGTTGCTAGCATCTACTTGGCCAAGATAGCTACTAACAACAGAAAGCATGCAAGATCACAAATAACAAAGACATGATAGAATCAATAATCAATCTGAAATAGCATCTCAATATCCATCAGATCCCCGCAAACACAACATGTATGGATTACAAATAGATGATCTTGATCATGAACGGAGCTAACAAGATCTAAACATGAAAGCACAAAGGAGGAGAACCATCCATCTAGCTACTACATGGATCCGTAGTCCAAGGATGAACTACTCACGCATCACACCGGAGGCTTGCATGGTGATGAAGAAGGCCTCCAGGGTGAATTCCCCTCTCCGGCAGGGTGCCAGGAAGAGCTTCAGATCCCTCCCTATCTAGGGATGGAGATGATGGCGGCTACAGACTCTTTCGTGGATTTTTGATCGGGTACTTAGGGTTTTCGTCCCGAGGGCAATATATAGGCGGAAGGAGAGGCCGAGGGGGTGCCGGGAGCGGCCACACCACCCCCTGGCGCGGGCTAGGCCTGGCCGCGCGGCCAGGTGGTGTGGTGGATCCCTGGCCCTTCTCTGTCTCGTATTCTAGCACTTGATCCCTTCCGGAAAAATAGGCACTTTGGCTTTTGTCCCTTTCAATTCCGAGAATATTCATTTTCTGACTTTCCTGGAACCAAAAACAGCAGAAAACAGGCAGCTGGCACTGTGGCTCTTGTTAATAGGTTAGTCCAAGAAATCATATGAAAAGTACTCCAAAGTTGGAACAAAACACAAGAAAGTGGATAAAACCAAGCATGGAACATAAAAAATTATAGATACATTTGCAATGTATCATAGCATCATAAGTATCAGAAGCAATTTCAGATTCAGTAGAATTAGCAGTATGTGTAGCATGTGTATGTGGTGGTGGTGTAAGGAGCTTACTCATCACAGATGGTGAATCAAGGGCAACAGAGGTGTTCAGAACTATACCTCTCCTTGTAGTGGATGGTAATATAGGAACTTTTCCATCACGAGTTTTACCCATGATGAATGGATAGCAGCGAACAATAATGATTCCAAGTGAACTTGATAAATAGAGTTATGCTCCCCGGCAACGGCGCCAGAAAATAGTCTTGATGACCCACAAGTATAGGGGATCGCAACAGTCTTCGGGGGAAGTAAAATCCAATTTATTGATTCGACACAAGGGGAGCCAAAGAATATTTATAAGCCTTAACAACTTAGTTGTCAATTCAGCTACACCTGGAAACAATCTTGTTCGCAGTAGTTTATCAGTAGCAACAGTTTTGCAATAGTAATAGCAAAGTAATAGCAGTAGTAAAAGTAAAGATAGTAGTAACAATTACAGTAAATAGTAGGATTAAAGCGTGGTAGGCATAGGGATGGATGGCCGGGCGTTGCATGGACAAGACAATTCATGTAATAATTAAGACATAGGGCATTTGCAGATAAATAAGATAAAGCATCCAAGTACTAAATAATCATAGGCATGTGTTCTATATATACTCATACATGCTCGCAATGAGAACTTGCACAACATCTTTTGTCCTGCCAGCCCGTTGCAGCGGGGCCTCAAGGGAATCTACTAGCAATTAAGGTGCTCCTTTTAATAGAGCACCGGAGCAAAGCATGAACACTCCATGAACACACGTGATCCTCACATCATAGCCATCCCCTCTGGTTATCCCGATTCTTGTCACTTCAGGGCCTCGGGTTCCGGACAATGCTGACTCGTGTAATAACGAGCTTGTTGGGGAACCCCAAGAGGAAGGTATGATGCGCACAGTAGTAAGTTTCCCTCAGTTATGACCAAGGTTATCAATCCAGTAGGAGCAAGGAAACACCTCCAAGGTGTTGCTAGCTAGCCTTTGGCAGGGCGCACTACCGGTGCTAGCAGCAACGTGGAAACCTGCACAACACAACCACAGAACTTTGCCCCCAACTTACAGTGAGGTTGTCAATCTCACCAGTTTTGCTGAAAACAAAGGATTAAACGTATTGTGTGGAAGAGAGTAATTGCTTGTAGAAAGTAAGCAAAAAGCAGTAAAAAGTTGTAGATTGATGATAAAAGAAAGGACCGGGGTCCAGAGTTCACCAGTGGTGGTTCTCCTTAAGATAGATGACATGTTGGGTGAACAAATTACAGCGGGGCAATTGACAAACATCGAGAAAGCATACATGCATATACTACTCATCTTGACTCCTTTGAGTTTCGATTGGGCATTACAACATTATACATAGACCGTAATCCAACTGCATCTATGACTAATAATCCACCTTCAGGTTATCATCCGAACCCCCTCCAATATTAAGTTGCAAGCAACAGATAATTGCATTATGCATTGCGTGTAAAGTAAACAATACGATTGTTCTATGAAAAAAGGATTGTTGTTTTCTCCCTAGAAGCAACATCACATCTAGTACCTTAGAGATTTCTATCACTTCCTCAGATTACTAGAGGCATGAACCCACTATCGAGCATAAATACTAACTCTTGGAGTTGCTAGCATCTACTTGGCCAAGATAGCTACTAACAACGGAAAGCATGCAATGTCACAAATAACAAAGACATGATAGAATCAATAATCAATCTGAAATAGCATCTCAATATCCATCAGATCCCCGCAAACACAACATGTAAGAATTACCAATAGATGATATTGATCATGAACGGAGCTCACAAGATCTAAACATGATAGCACAAAGGATAAGAACCAGCCATCTAGCTACTACATGGACCCGTAGTCCAAGGATGAACTACTCACGCATCACACCGCAGGCTTGCATGGTGATGAACAAGGCCTCCAAGGTGAATTCTCCCCTCCGGCAGGGTGCTGGGAAGAGCTTCAGATCCGTCCTGATCTAGGGATGGAGATGACGGCGGCTACAGACTCTTTCGTGGATTTTTTATCAGGTACTTAGGGTTTCTGTATCGGAGGCATCTTATAGGCGAAAGGGGAGGCCGAGGGGGTGCCTGGGCTGGCCACACCACCCCCTGGCGCGGGCCAGGTGGTGTGGCCGCCCTCTGGCCCCTCTCCGTCTCGTATTCTGGCTCTGTGTGTCCCTCGGTGAAAAACTGACTTTGGCTTTTGTCCCGTCCAATTCCAAGAATATTCATTTTCTGACTTTTCTGGAACCAAAAACAGCAGAAAATAGGCAGCTGGCACTGTGGCTCTTGTTAATAGGTTAGTCTAAGAAAGTGTATAAAAAGTACTCCAAAGTGTGGACAGAACATAAGAAAGTAGATAAAACCAAGCATGGAACATCAAAAATTATGGATATGTTTGCAACGTATCAGACAACAATATGTGTATACAACTTGTAGGTAAGATCATAAACAATAATATCATCATGAATCAATAACATGTTTAGATCTGAAATCATGGCACTCAGGCCCTAGTGACAAGCATTAAGCATAACAAGTTGCAACAATGTCAAAAAGCACTAACAATAGATACTAGGCACCATTCCCTAACAATCTTATGCAATTACATGAACGATCTCATCCAATTCCTACCATCCCCGTAGCCTAATGCAGGGATTACTCACTCATGGATGGTTGACGGAGAAGCGATGGTGATGACGATGGCGATGATCACCTCCAATTCCCCGTCCCGGCAGGGTGCCAGAATGGAGTTTCTGGTTCCGAATCGCGGTTTCTGGTGGTGGCGGTGCAGTGGAACTCTATCTGGAAAAATGTCGAGCCCCTCGACTGTTTTAGGTCAGAGGGCTTATATACGCGAAAGGAGAGGTCGAGGCGGAGTCCGAGGTGGCCACACCACCTCCTGGCGTGGCCTGGCCTGGCCCGCGTGACTAGGTGGTGTGGGCCCCTCGTGGCCCCTCTTCGTCTCGTCTTCTGGCTCCATGAGTCTTCTGGTAAAATAGGAGTTTTGCGATATTTGCCGGGATTTTTCCTGAAAGTTGATTTCCTGCACAAAAAAGAGACACCAAAGCAATTCTGCTGAAAACAACGTTAGTCCACATTAGTTGTATCCAAATCACACAAATTAGAGAAGAAACAATAGCAAAAGTGTTTGGGAAAGTAGATATGTTTTGGACGTATCAACCTCCACCTCATAACCCTTTCCAACAAATTGTACATACTTAGAAATTACAACTTTATTGGACTCAAAGACCAACTTAAAACCATCTCGACATAGAAGCAATCCGCTGACAAGATTCTTATTGATGGAGGGAACATGCTACACATTCTTTAGTTGTACGGTCTTCCTCGAAGTAAACTTCAGATTTACTGTACCAATACCATGAATAGAAGCACGTGAGCCATTTCCCATCAACACGGAAGAGGTCCTTGATACCTGGTAAGAAGAAAACATGGAAATGTCAGAACATACATGTGTATTAGCATCTGTGTCTATCCACTATTCAGGAGAATGACATACTGAAAGGATAGTAGGTAAAATACCATACCCAGTGTCTTCATCTTAGTATTGCTAATAACAACATTAGCGGTCTTGCCACTGTTCCTATGTTGCCGCTTGTCAAAGCGATTAGGACAGCTAGGAGCCCAATGATCGGGATCACCAAAGACGTGGCAAGAGCCTTTCTTCTTATCATTTTTCTTCTTGAAGTTGGCTGAGTGCGTGGCCTTAAACTAGCCATCAGACTTCCCTTTGCATTCAGATTTGTTCTTATTCTTGAACTTGTGGGATTGTAAGTTTTTCTTGTGTACCAAATTAGCACTAGAAGCTCCCTCAAATCCTTGAGCACGTGTGTCCTTTGCTCTCGCCTTCTCTTCCACATGAAGAGACCCAATGAGATCCATAACAAAAAACTCTTGTCTCTTATGTTTTAGAGAAGTAGCAAAGTTCCTCCACAAGGGAGGAAGCTTGGCAATAATGCCTCTGGCCATTAAACTTGTCCGGGAGGGTACACTTGAACTACTCAAGTGGCAAGTGATTGTATTTCACGAGCTTGCTCAACGAAAGAGCGCTCATCAACCATCTTGTAGTCATAGAATTGCTCCATGACATACAACTCAGTGCCAGCGTCCGAGACCCCAAACTTGGCCTCGAGCGCATCCTATGCGTCCTTGCCATTATCAAATGACATGTATGGGTCAACAATGTTGTCCCCAAGAATACTGAATAGATCCGCCAGAAACATGGTATTGGCTTTTGATGATCGGACTCAACACATCGATCTCGTTGGGGAACCCCAAGAGGAAGGTATGATGAGCACATCAGCAAGTTTTCCCTCAGTTACGAAACCAAGGTTATCGAACCAGTAGGAGCAAGGAAACAACTCCAAGGTGTTGTTTACAACTTGGAACCCTACACAACACAACCACAGAACTTTGCCCCCAACTTACAGTGAGGTTGTCAATCTCACCGGTTTTCCTGAAAACAAAGGATTAAACGTATTGTGTGGAAGATAGTAATTGCTTGCAGAAAGTAAACAACAAACAGTAAATAGTAGATTGTAGATTGATGGTAAAAGAATGGACCGGGGTCCATAGTTCACTAGAGGTGATTTTCCTTAAGATAAATGACATGTTGGGTGAACAAATTACAGCGGGGCAATTGACAAACATCGAGAAAGCATACATGCATATACTAATCATCTTGACTCCTATGAGATTTGATTGGGCATTACAACACTATACATATACCGTAATCCAACTGCACCTTCAGGTTATCATCCGAACCCCCTCCAGTATTAAGTTGCAAGCAACAGATAATTGCATTAAGCAAAGTGTGTAAAGTAAACAATACGATTGTTCTTTGAACAAAGGATTGCTGTTTTCTCCCTAGTAGAAATAGCACATCTAGTACGTTAGAGATTTCTGTCATTTCCCCAGATTCCTAGAGGCATGAACCCACTATCGAGCATAAATACTCCCTCTTGGATTTGCTAGCATCTACTCGGCCAAGATATCTACTAACAATGGAAAGCATGCAAGATCACAAATAACATAGACATGATAGAATCAATAATCAATCTGAAATAGCATCTCAATATCCATCGGATCCCCGCAAACACAACATGTAAGATTACAAATAGATGATCTTGATCATGAACGGAGCTCACAAGATCTAGACATGGTAGCACAAAGGAGAAGAACCAACCATGTAGCTACTACATGGACCCGTGGTCCAGGGATGAACTACTCACGCATCACACCGGAGGCAGGCATGGTGATTACGAAGGCCTCCAGGGTGATCTCTCCCCTCCGGCAGGGTGCCGAGAAGAGCTTCAAATCCCTCCTGATCTAGGGATGGAGATGGTAGCGGCTACAGACTCTTTCGTGGAATTTTGATCGGGCCCCTAGGGTTTTCGTCCCGGAGGCATTATATAGGCGAATGGGCAAGGTCGGTGGAGTACCAGGGGGCCCACACCACCTGGTGGCGCGGCTAGGGCTGGTCGCGCCACCACCAGGTGTGGCCGGCCTGGCTCCCCTCTTCGTCTCCCCTCCGGACTCCGTGTTCATTCTGGTGAAATATTGACTTGGGCTTTTGTCTGGTCCAATTCCGAGAATATTTCCTTACTAGCTTTTCTAAAACCAAAAACAACAGAAAATAGGCAACTGGCACTGTGGCATCTTGTTAATAGGTTAGTTCCATAAAATGTATAAAAAATACTCCAAAGTGTGGACAAAACATAAGAAAGTAGATATAAAACAAGCATGGAACATCAAAAATTATAGATACGTTTGCAACGTATCAACATCCCCCAGCTTAACTCCTGCTCGTCCTCGAGTAGGTAAGTGATAAAAAGAATAATTTTTGAGGTGACATGCACCATCATAATCTTGATCAAGGCATTTGTAAAACATTGATAGCTGGGATCATAGTACTTTAACATAGCATGAAAGATATAGTTCTAACAATAAGACATAGCAACTATGTTATAACATGAAAAGGTACAAACAAAAGATTCATGAATAACAATGCTTTAAAAGATGTTTGTTTGTTTCACATATAGAAAGCATAATGAGAATGGTATTCAGCTTGTCCCTCATAGTGTAGCAAAACATAAATGCATAGGACACCTTCAAAGTTCATAAGGGTGACTAGATACTATTGGGGATATACTTTCCGGGTATCCTCACAGTTCCTCACTGACCAGGGTGGCCCACTTCGGGTTAGAGCTTTGCTTCACGGGTGGCCCAGTCAGGGAGAAGAGACGGAGTCCAGTCCGGCTACGGGAAGGCCCAGAAGACTTACCGACATAGGCCCATAGTGTTACTTGTAGTTCAAGATGTACTCTATAACCAACTCTTAGTCGTAGCCGGATAGATCTCTCCTGTAAACCCTATGACAGATATCTATATAAGCCGTCCTAGGGAGAGCCTTTAGGGCACCCTCAATAGTCTACAATCTCAACTCGCACAGGCGAACCCTTGTGACCCATATTCCGGCTCTGCCGTATTACTGGATTGCTAGCAAGAGTAGGATCCGTCCAAAGCCGGCGGGTTTGAACCTGGGTAAACTTGTGTGCTCACTGTCCCGGAACACCGTACATCTCACGTCCCTATCCTCCACACGCCCCGAGGACCCCCTCATAGCGTACTTGTCATCAATCCGACGATAGTTGGCACCCACCGTGGGGCAAGTGAGCTTCGGATCTACGTTCCGAGCGGAATCTGCAAGAATCGAAATCGGCAAGACTATCACCGTCAGTCGCATCCTCTTCGCCAGTGATGTCCCTCTCATCATTCTCAACGAGACCTGGATTCCGGATAGGGAGGCTGTGACTGCCTATACCATCATGTCTTTTGGCGAGATCGATGTTTACATCGGTTTTGCTGAACCTGTCCCACTCACCCCAGCAGTGATGATAGAGGCAGAAGAAACTTCTGGGTCCCCTTTGTCCACGGAGGCAGCAGAGTTCCGGATCTCAGGAAACCCTAATCCCACCCAGCCCGCACCAGTTGCGGAGATAGTGGAGAAATCTGAGCCTGAAGCAGACCTAGCGGTGCAAGTCAAATCTGGAGTGGATCTCCTTGGAGAGACCGAATCCCAGATCGACCCACCCGCTAGAGTCGAAATCCAGGAGGAGCATAGCAACGATACTGATTCCGGCTCTGATGACGCCAGGACAGACAGGCCTCTCCTAAGGTACACGCTGCGACGCATGATAATGCAGAACTCTGGCGTAGACAAAATCCTCGAGACTATTGCTATGTCCATAACGTATCTATAATTTTTGATGGTTTTATGCTAATAATATGCTTTCGATACTCCTTTTTATATAAAGTTTATGATTTATTTGGACTAACCTACTAATAGTCACAAAAGTGCACAATGTTCTTGTTTTACACTTTGATGTGTAGGAATTACCAAGAATATAAGTGGAAACCTTGTTGGAGTCAAATTGGGATTTTGCAGAAATCTGTCTCAGAACGCTTTTTGAAGATGGTCATGTTTCGGGTCGAATGCAGCATCAAACAGAAAACTCTTCAACTACAAAGTTGTTGAAAATTTCGCGATAAACGTTCTGGACATAAATTTTAGCTAATTCTGAGTCCGGACAGGCCTTTTAGGCCCGATTTACTGCAGCCCAAGATGGGGTGACGGAAATCCAAGAAGCTATATAAAGGGAGGAAACCTAATTCGCCCAGGACATCTCCACCCACGAATTTGCAGCCACCAAAGCCATGTTTTTGCCTCCCCCATGGATCCCATCTCCATGGGGAAGGGCTCCCAATAATCCATGAAGGAAGGGTGCTAAGGGGCGGCGCTCCCCTGTGATACCGGCGGTAGGGAAGAAGTCCTCCGGGCCACCGCCGCTTCTTCACCATCTTCACCACCATCTCCATCAATCTCCACCACCATCTCCATCACCATTGCTGATTCCCATGATGAGGAGGGAGTAGTTCTCTCTCGAGGCTAAGGGTTCTACCGGTAGCTATGTGTTCATCTCTCTCTCTCTATGCATGATGTTATTGAGATCATGAGCTTGTAATCTATAGATCTACCTTGCTTCTCAAGTGCTTTATTAAATCTCTGCTCTCCCCATGTGTGTGAAAGTGACAGCGTGCACACCATGGTGGCACTTAGGCTAGAGATTACAAATACTTGTTATGAGTTATATTTGGAGTTGGATGTTTCTATCAAATTGTGATGTTTGTTGGACTCATCTAGTACTCAAGGTGACAGTGTGGGGTTTCTAGATGGGAAAGATGAACTTTGAGGTGTGCTGTTATAGCCCTACCAACGATTAGAGTGTCCAACCGAAGAGTAGTTCAGCGTAGTATCATGAAGATGTTATATTTATATGAGAGTGTTCACTAGCGAAAGTATGATCCCTAGGCCTTGTTTCTAAGCATTGATACACCATTTGCAATTAGATCTATTACACGTTTGCTTGCTTCCATCTTTATTTCAGTTTGTCTTTAGTCTTTTCCCACATCAACCACACGCCAGCAAGTTATTTTCTATCACCGTTAGCACTTATAATTATCCATATCACTTGTATTTCACTATCTCTTCGCCGAACTAGTGCACCTATACATCTGACAAGTGTATTAGGTGTGTTGGGGACACAAGAGACTTCTTGTATCTTGATTGCAGGGTTGCTTGAGAGGGAATACCTTTGACCACTTCCTCCCTGAGTTCGATAAACCTTGGGTGATCCACTTAAGGGAAAACTTGTTGCTGTTCTACAAACCTCTGCACTTGGAGGCCCAACAACTGTCTACAAGAATAGAAGTGCATAGACATCAACTATCAAATGTTTTGACAAGGCCGATCGCGAGAGCCGCAGATATCTCAGGAGGCACGCATCGCACTTCATCGGATATGTGGGATCTGGATCCAGCTCTGCCGATGCTGGAGACAACACCGACTCGGTGCTGGAGGCAATCGGAACAAACGCCGACGTACCCGCATCCTCGGATGAGTCGATGACGTCGGCAGATTTCCGGAAGTTCTCTGCAGAATATGACGAGGAGCTTAACTCCACAGCTACAACAGAAGGAGAAGACATGGACAAAGGATCCGGAGAAAACTCTCCCAAAGCGCAGGACAACATGGATCTCGTAGAAGATCCCGAGAACCAAATGGCCGAAAGTACCGATCAGAGCTTGACTCTGAGAAACGGGCCCAAAGCCGTCTTTGCTACCAGCGCTACCAAGAAGGCAAAGAAGAAGAACAAGAAAAAAAAGACCCCGACAAAAGATCCTCTAGCAGAGGAGGTGATTACCAAGGAATACGAGGAAGACTCGGATGGAGCACTTATCCCAGACGAGCCCAAAAAAGAAGAGTCGGTGGATGGACACGTGATCACTGAAGGTGCGTGTAAACTCATCGATGCTGCATTAACCACAACAATTCCTACAGCTGCAGAACTTAGTACTGAAGAACTGGATGAGAGGGCACATGCCTGATGGCTCAGTGTACGGCTCTAGAAAATTGCTGGTGCAGTGTTGATGTAGAGCTCATTGGGAACCCCAAGAGGAAGGTATGATGAGCACAGCAGCAAGTTTCCCTCAGTTATGAAACCAAGGTTTAATCGAACCAGTAGGATCAAGGAAACACACCAAAGGTGTTGCTAGCTGAGCCTTGGCAGGGCACACTACTGGTGCTAGTAGCAACATGGAGACCTGCACAACACAACCACAAAACTTTGTCCCCAACTTGCGATGAGGTTGTCAATCTCACTGTGTTTTGCTGAAAACAAAGGATTAAACGTATTGAATGGAAGGAAGTAATAGTTTGCAGAAAGTAAACACAAAGCAGTAAACAGTTTATAGATTGTATGTAAAGAAAAGGACCGGGATCCATAGTTCACTAGAGGTGGCTCTCCTTAGATAGATAACATGCTGGGTGAACAAATTACAGCGGGGCAATTGACAAACATCGAGAAAGCAATACATGCATATACTAATCATCTTGACTCCTTTGAGACTTGATTGGGCATTACAACATTATACATAGACCGCCATCCAACTGCATCTATGACTAATAATCCACCTTCAGGTTATCATCCGAACCCCCTCCAGTATTAAGTTGCAAGCAACAGATTATTGCTTTACGAACTGCGTGTAAAGTAAACAATACGATTGTTCTATGAACAAAGGATTATTGTTTTCTCCCTAGTAGCAACATCACATCTAGTACCTTAGAGATTTCTGTCACTTCCCCAGATTACCAGAGGCATGAACCCACTATCGAGCATAAATACTAACTCTTGGAGTTGCTAGCATCTACTTGGCCAAGATAGCTACTAACAACGGAAAGCATGCAAGATCACAAATAACAAAGACATGATAGAATCAATAATCAATCTGAAATAGCATCTCAATATCCATCGGATCTCCACAAACACAACATGCAGAATTACAAATAGATGATCTTGATCATGAACGGAGCTCACAAGATCTAAACATGAAAGCACAAAGGAGGAGAACCAACCATCTAGCTACTACATGGATCCGTAGTCCAAGGATGAACTACTCACGCATCACACCGGAGGCTTGCATGGTGATGAAGAAGGCCTCCAGGGTGAATTCCCCTCTCTGGCAGGGTGCCGGGAAGAGCTTCATATCCCTCCCGATCTAGGGATGGAGATGACGGCGGCTACAGACTCTTTCGTAGATTTTTTGGTCGGGCCCTTAGGATTTTCGTCCCGAGGGCAATATATAGGTGGAAGGGGAGGCCGAGGGGGTGCCGGAGGCGGCCACAGCAACCCCTGGCGCGGGCCAGGCTGGGCCACGCGGCCAGGTGGTGTGGTGGCCCCCTGGCCCCTCTCCGTCTTGTATTCTGGCATCTGATGACTTCTGGAAAAATACGCACTTTGGCTTTTGTCCCGTCCAATTCCGAGAATATTCATTTTCTGACTTTCCTGGAACCAAAAATAGCAGAAAACAGGCAGCTGGCACTGTGGCTCTTGTTAATAGGTTAGTCCAAGAAATCATATGAAAAGTACTCCAAAGTGTGGACAAAACACAAGAAAGTGGATAAAACCAAGCATGGAACATCAAAAATTATAGATACATTTGCAATGTATCAACATCCCCAAGCTTAACTTCTGCTCGTCCTCGATTAGGTAACTGATAAAAAGAAAGAATAATTTTTGAGGTGACATGCACCATCAAAGACTTGATCAAAGTATTTGTAAAACATTCAAAGCTGGGATCATAGTACTTCAATCATGACATGAAAGACAAAGTTCTAGCAATAAGACAAATAAACTATGATGCAACATGAAAAGGCACAAATAAAAGATTCATGAATAACAATGCTTTGCAAGACGTTTGTTTGTTTCACATAAAGAAAACATAGCATACTAGTATTCAGCTTGTCCCTCATAGAGTAGCAAATATAAATGCATAGGACACCTTCAAAGTTCATAAGAGTGACTAGATACAAATAGTTTAAAACAAGCAATATCAAGTTATGCATCAATCAACCTGTCTTGGGACAATGCACATAGAACTAAGAATGGCCACTATGCGCTCAAAGTAAGTGCATAAAGGTAGAAGGTGGAGACTCAATATAATGGTGGAAGAAAGGCCTTTATAAAAGCAAGTAGGGATTCAAGTCTCATAAAGAGCTTCCAAATTTTTTGGTACTTATAGCTTTCAACTCTCATTGCCCCTATCATAAGCATCTTGAAGTGATTAAGGTTAAAGTGAACAAACTATGGTGTACATGCTTGACGAAGTATAAGTTAGAAATCTCATGTCCCTTGTATACGAGGGCCGCTCCTCATGCTACTAAAGTTTAGTCACCGGTAAGTTCTTGTCATTGTAAGTACATGTGTATCATAGAGAACCGCCAACGGGGTACTCCTTGCCCGATGATACGGAAGAATCCCCATATCAAAATGACAAGGCAAGCAGACAAAAAGCATATCAGCAATCTTCTTATTTACCATGGGAATATGGTGCTTTTTTCTCTCTTTCCTATTTTCATAATATCCTTTTTTTCTTTTTCTCTTTTTTTTTCAATATAGGACTCTTTTTTTATAAGAAGAATGCTTCATAGACAGCTCATTATGGTTACGTTGCAGGTTTCCACCATGTCAGCATGGATTAGACCAGCGGCCCAGACGTTTCTCTTACACATATACATAACTCCATGGACTTACAAGCTCCCCTTTCATTTCACACTGACGACATCCATATACAAAAGAACATGATATCAACTAGGTACAAGTACCAAGTGCAATGTTGAAAGCGTTCCCCATGAAAGCATGGTTCTGCTAATTCCCAACAAATAAGTGCAAGCATATCAAACATAGACGACACAATGTTTCAAGTTTATTAAGGGCAAGAAAAGTAAAGTGTGCCATCAAGTTCGTGAGAGCTTTAATCACTAGTTTTCTCATAACAAGTTTAATTTGGAAGGTAAACAAAAGCATGAATATACTTGGAATAGCATAAGGTAGTAGGTAGGTATGGTGTACTCTTTGGAATAGCTTGGTTTAGGGAGTTGGATGCATGAGTGGAACTCATACTTGGTGGTGGAGGCTAGCAAAAGACTGGGAGCGACAAACTAAGAGAGCAATAATGGCCATAATCATGCAGAGCGACAAAACATCATTGATCAAAGCATAAAGTGATACTACAAGTTGAAAACTAAAGGATTATAAAGGCTAAGGTGACTTGAGATAGTCATAACATGGTGTGATCATGCGCCAAGTCAACCCAAATAAAGCATCAAAGGAGAATACCACTATACTATGCTTTAATATGCTAAAACAATGCATGATTCATCCAAGGCACATTAAGCAATCTCAATTGTTTATAACAAGTCATGCTACAACAAAGAATACTAAGCATAAAGCCAAAACAATACCAAGCATGGCATGACAAAGCATAGGCCACAGTCAAAAACGAGCTCTTTTTACCACATAAGTATGAACTTTCCTACTCTTTTCCAAACCAAACCAAACTATTTGAAAACCAATGTATGAAAGAGGGGGTCCAACCAATTTATTCAGAAAACTAAGCAAACAAAAGCAAACGAAAAACCAAAACAAAAACGAAAAAGAAGACGCTCCAAGAACAACACAACTGTGCATGAAACAATAAAAATGAAGTGTTTGGTAGAAACCTAGAATTTTTATTGATGAAGAAGGGGATGCCTTGGGCATCCCCAAGCTTTGATGCTTGTACTTCTTGGATATTTTTTGGGGTTACACGCGTGGCATCCCCAAGCTTGAGCTTTAGTCCATCCTTCATCTCATTACTCATTCCTTCCACACACCTAAATTTTTTCCTTCATACAAAACTTCACACAATCTTTATTAGCAACATTAGTGCACTCAAGATAAATAAGTCTTAAGGTTCAGTTCTAACACCAAATAAACTTCCATTAGAACACTAGCTACTGTAGCACTTCCCTCAAAAACCTCAATTCCCCAAATGAACTAAAAAAGGAACCAACAAGAAGCAAATGCAGAAAATGGCAGAAATCTGTCAAAACAGACCAGCAGGTAAAGACGAATTTTTTCGAAGACCTTCTGTTGCTCAAATAAAAAAGTGTTGAACTAACAAAAGTTAGATAACAACCTGGGTCAGAAGCACAAAAATTCACGCCTCAAAAAAACGTTCAGAAATTTTACACGAATTTGTATGGTAAAGCATAGAAAACTGTTTCGGGACAACAACTTTCCCAATCATTACTTCTCTCTCATTAGAGGTTACTCTTGGCACAAAAAGCAAATAAAAAGGATAAGGAGTGGTTATTACTGAAGTAGTAACTTCCAAGACTCATCTAAAACTTTTGGGTTATCTCCCAATAAGTACTTTTCTTTAACGCCTTTAAGTTAGGCATAAGAAGCAAGAAAAAGAATCAAGTGTTCTCAAATGAAGAAGCATTAAAACCAAATTTCTTGCCCTTACCTCTCTTACTTTTATTCTTAACCTTGGGGAAAATATGATTGTTTGGTGGAGAAGAAAGGTGCATGGTCCCCTTTCCCACATCTATTATTGCTCCAAGGAGTTCTAATAGGGACCTTCCAAGTGTAATTTGTCCTTTTCCTGCACATTCAATAACAAGATAATCAGTGGAAATCATTTTCCCAAGGATCTTTGTAAACACTCCTTCAGCTATTCCAAGAGGTAATATGGTAGCATTATTAGCAAGAGATATTTCTTTTCCTCCTTCAGTAAGCCCCCAAATATTCAAAGATTCATAAATATCCTTGGGTATAAGACAAAATTCAGACATGATATAACAGCGGGCTTGAAAAGTTGTAGTGTTTATCTCAATCTTTACTGTAGGGAGCCACTTTGATGGTTCAGAATTTATTGGAACATAATTGTGATGCTCCCTAAGCGTATTATAGCAATCTGTTAAGCTAGTAGTGCTAGTCTCAAGAGTGTTCAATCTAGCAAATATTCTTGTGAAGGAAATATCAGTTTGGCTAGGCAAGTTGTAAGTGAGGATCAATTTGTTTATAGCATTTACAGCATCATCCTCATTACATTGGAGGAAATCTCCTCCCACAACAGCATCTAAAGCATATCTATAGCAAAGAGCAATTCCAAGGTAAAAACTGCTAACGAACAAGCTTTGAGTCATTTTAGGCTCAGTTTTTTCATGTAGATCAGAGATTCTAGACCAAGCTTCTTTAAAACTTTCCTCAATTCCTTGTTTAAAAGTGAAAATAATTTCCTCGGGTGACATAGTGATTGGAGCAAGGCTAGACATAGTAGCAACTTAAGAAAGGAACTAATTTTTTTGTGTTTTTGAAAAAAAGAAAGCAAACTAGTAAAACTAATTTTTTTGTGTTTTTGATAAAGAAACAAGCAAACAAAACAAAAAGAAACTAAGCAAAACAAAAATAACAAAGTAAAGAGATTGGTTATGAGGGACTCCCCTTGTGAAGATGTCCTTGACTCCCCGGCAACGGCGCCAGAAAAATGCTTGATGGCTCAGTGTATGGCGCTAGAAAAGTGCTGGTGCGGTGTTGATGTAGAGCTCGTTGGGAACCCCAAGAGGAAGGTATGATGAGCACAACAGCAAGTTTCCCTCAATTATGAAACCAAGGTTTAATCAACCAGTAGGAGCAAGGAAACACCCCAAAGGTGTTGCTAGCTGAGCCTTGGCAGGGCGCACTACTGGTGCTAGTAGCAACATGGAGACCTGCACAACACAATCACAAAACTCTGTCCCCAACTTGCGATGAGGTTGTCAATCTCACCGTGTTTTGCTGAAAACAAAGGAGTAAACGTATCGAATGGAAGGAAGTAATAGTTTGCAGAAAGTAAACACAAAGCAGTAAACAGTTTATAGATTGTATGTAAAGAAAAGGACCGGGATCCATAGTTCACTAGAGGTGGCTCTCCTTAGATAGATAACATGTTGGGTGAACAAATTACAGCGGGGCAATTGACAAACATCGAGAAAGTAATACATGCATATACTAATCATCTTGACTCCTTTGAGACTTGATTGGGCATTACAACATTATACATAGACCGCCATCCAACTGCATCTATGACTAATAATCCACCTTCAGGTTATCATCCGAACCCCCTCCAGTATTAAGTTGCAAGCAACAGATTATTGCTTTACGAACTGCGTGTAAAGTAAACAATACGATTGTTCTATGAACAAAGGATTGTTGTGTTCTCCCTAGTAGCAACAGCACATCTAGTACCTTAGAGATTTCTGTCACTTCCCCAGATTACCAGAGGCATGAACCCACTATCGAGCATAAATACTAACTCTTGGAGTTGCTAGCATCTACTTGGCCAAGATAGCTACTAACAACGGAAAGCATGCAAGATCACGAATAACAAAGACATGATAGAATCAATAATCAATCTGAAATAGCATCTCAATATCCATCAGATCCCCGCAAACACAACATGTAGAATTACAAATAGATGACCTTGATCATGAACGGAGCTCACAAGATCTAAACATGAAAGCACAAAGGAGGAGAACTAGCCATCTAGCTACTACATGGATCCGTAGTCCAAGGATGAACTACTCACACATCACACCGGAGGCTTGCATGGTGATGAAGAAGGCCTCCAGGGTGAATTCCCCTCTCCGGCAGGGTGCCGGGAAGAACTTCAGATCCCTCCCGATCTAGGGATGGAGATGACGGCGGCTACAGACTCTTTCGTGGATTTGTTGATCGGACCCTTAGGGTTTTCGTCCCGAGGGCAATATATAGGCGGAAGGGGAGGCCGAGGGGGTGCCGGAGGCGGCCACACCACCCCCTGGCGTGGGCCAGGCTAGGCCGCACGGCCAGGTGGTGTGGTGGCCCCCAGGCCCCTCTTCGCCTCGTATTTTGGCATCTGATGACTTCTGGAAAAATAGGCACTTTGGCTTTTGTCCCGTCCAATTCCAAGAATATTCATTTTCTAACTTTCCTGGAACCAAAAACAGCAGAAAACAGGCAGCTGGCACTGTGGCTCTTGTTAATAGGTTAGTCCAAGAAATCTTATGATAAGTACTCCAAAGTGTGGACAAAACACAAGAAAGTGGATAAAACCAAGCATGGAACATCAAAAATTATAGATACATTTGCAATGTATCAAGGCCCTAGAAGCGCGTCATCAAGTACTCCTCGATGAAGCCAAAAACATTGAGGAGGAAAAGAAACGCATAGCATCTGCGGAGAAGTACAACTCCAGGCAATACCAGAAGACCAGGAAGCGTCATACTAGTGACAACCAATTCCCGCAGATTCACGCCGTCCTTTTCGGAGAAGAAATAGGGAAGCCTCAGAAAGATAGCAAAGGGGATTGGGTGTATGCAACCCCAGTACGGAACACCATGGCGGCCCGAGAAATTCTATCGGCTAATCTAGGCCTGGAGCAGATCCGGTTGGGCATCAAATTACTCAACAAGGGACTGTAGCAGCAAAAGGTCGCCATGTCCGAAGTCAAAATCTGGTCTCTGATTCCGACCAATGTCGCACAGATCTGGCATGGGCTAACGTAAGACCCAGAGTGCTCCAGAGCAGCACCACCGTTCTGATCACCGAGAGGACAATTACTCAAGAACCGGATCTTCGGGATAGCACCACAAAGCTGCCCGTGACCGGCGTAACGTTAACCTAGTTGCGGAGCAAGAGGCAATTGCTGCACTGAATCCGAGGAACCGACCCCGGCGAGAATCGAAAGACCGCAGAGACGATGATAAAGAGAAACGCCGGGAGGAGGACCGACAAAGAATGCCACCTCCTAGACATGCAAGCCATCCGGATGACGGACGAAGGAACGATGGGTACCGTGCTGAGACAAGCCGGCAGGGGGCTCGTCACAATGAAGACCCTCCCCGGAACCGAAATAACGACGCTCTGGCCGAAGGCCAGCGATTAGCCGGAAATAACCCAGCTGCTCCACCCTCTCCGACAAGTAGCCATCACAACGGCTCCCAAGGAGGCCAAGGAGGGCGACGTGGTGGAGGAGGTGGCAGCAGAAGCCGAAGTCCGGCTCCAAGGCACCACAGCCATAGCCGACACTCGGGACGATCTCTATCCCCGAATGATGCAAGACACAGGATCAACTCCAATATAGAGGCGCGGTGCTACGAAAATGATGATATATACGTGGGCCCAAAGTGCTTCGGACCATGCATAAGAGCTACAAGATTCCCGGAAGGATTTGCTATCTCACGACATATCCAAGCCTACGACGGCATTGCTCGGCCAGATACCTGGCTGCAGGATTTCTTCCAAGCTTGCTGCATCGCCAAAGGCGGAAACAACCTGGTCGCAACCCGATATCTCCCACTCATGTTGCGGAAGACAGCACGATCATGGCTTAATGAGCTTCCGGAGAACACCATCCACAACTGGTATGACATGCAAAGTGCGTTATTTTCGGAATTTCGAAGGCACATACCAGAGGCCCTGTACGGTCGGAGACCTACAACGTTGCACCCAGAAAGCTATAGAAACTTGCCGGGATTACCTCGGACGATGGATCGACACCAAGAACTCCTGTGAAGGAGTAAATGACCAAACTGCGATTGAAGCTTTCATTGCAGGTCTCCCAATTGGTCTACTGCATCATCGCTTGAAGTGTGACAAGGTCACTGATTTGGGAGAGATGATAGAAACAGCGAGCAAGTATGCAGATGCTGATGACAATGCAGAGGGATTACTCAACGCCCTAGCTATTCCACAGTCGGCAAAACAACCAAAGCAACAAGCTCAGAAGCGCAAGAATACCTCGGAAGAGAAACCCAACACGGAAACAGCAGTACTCACTGCTACTTTCGGGTCTAGAGGACGAGGAGGACACGGCGGAGGCCGTGGGCGCTGCCGTGGGACTTCGAGAGTTCAAGGTAGAGGAGACCAGCAACCAGGCAAAACCTACTCTTGGGCCGACATTGCCAATAACCCATGGGTGCATCACTTAGACGCCAATGGGGGCTCGTCCCACACGAACGCCGAGTGTCGTTTCAACGATGACATTAAGAGAGATGATACCGTGGGCTACAAAGCAAAGCGGAAGAAGGGAAAGAAGAATCCCGAAAAAGATAAAGAGACCAAGGAAGATTCCGACATGGAGGAAGCTGATGCTTCCAATCCCAAGCCGGAAGGGAAGAAAAATTTCCGACCAAGAAAGACACTTATGTCACCTTCCTCGGATCTCAACCAGCAAAGGTCAAGAAATCAGTTCTACATGAGCTCAATGCAATAGTTCCGGCTGTCCCCCAATTCTTGGACTGGTCGGAAGTGGCAATCACATTTGACCGTGCTGATCATCCGCCTAAGTTGCAGAGGCGAGGAAAATATGCCTTAATCGTTAATCCACTTATTGACGTTATGGTTTCTCCAAGACTCTCATGGACGGTGGTAGCAGTATCAATATTCTGTATGTCGAAACGCTACGCCGGATGAAGATCTCGGAGACCCAGCTGAACCATAGCTCTGTGATCTTTCACGGAGTTGTCCCAGGAAGACAAGCTAATTCCTTGGGAGAAATCACTTTGGATGTTACCTTTGGAACTCCAAACAATTATCGGACGGAGGCACTTTCCTTCGAAGTAGTTCCGTTCAAGAGCGCGTACCACGCTATATTCGGACGTCGGGCTTACTGGGCTTTTATGGCTCGTTCGTGTTACATTTACAATATGATGAAAATTCCATGTCCCAACAGCGTGATCACCATCAAGGGAGACCCAAAGAAAGCGTGAGAGTGCGAGGATGGAAACGCCGCCTTTGCGGAAGCCGTGTTGCACGCCCAGGAGTACCAGGAGATCAAGAAGAGCATGGATCCGTCCGAGATGCCCGCAACAAAGAAGGAGGTGACAAAGCCGAACCCAAAGTTCAAGGCATCAGAAGAGACGAAGAAGACGTCGTTGAAGGATGATGACCCCTCCAAGGTGACCCAGATAGGCATAGGCCTAGATAGCGCATAGGAAAGCATGCTCGTCTAGTTCCTCAAAGCAAATCAAGATATCTTCGCATGGCAGCCATCTGACATGACCGGAGTACCTAGGGAACTTGCCAATCACTCTTTAAATGTAAACCCGAACACTAAACCCGTCAAACAGTCCTTACAATGTTTCGGTGATGAAAAGTGTAAGGAAATAGCTAAGGAACTAGCATGGCTCGAGTTAGCCGGATTCATAGAAGAGGTCATCCACACTGAGTGGTTGGCCAATCCTGTAATGGTCCCTAAAAAGGACACCACTGATTTAAGGATGTGTGTTGATTATACTGCCTTGAAAAAGTCTTGTCCAAAAGATCTATTCGCTTTGCCTAGGATTGATCAAGTTATCGATTCTATGGCAGGCTCGGAACTCCTCTGTTTTCTCGACACATATTCCGGTTATCACCAAATTCGGATGAAGGAATTTGACAAAGTCAAAACTTCATTCATAACCCCCTTCAGAACCTTCTGTTTTGTTACGATGCCCTTTGGGCCAAAGAACGCAGGAGCTATGTACCAGCGCACAATGCAGCGTTGCCTCCACGACCAAATCGGACGCAATGTACATGCATATGTGGATGATATTGCGGTGATGTCCAAAAAGAAGGAAACACTAATTTCTGACTTGGAGGAAATGTTCACCAATCTACGAAAATACAACATAAGGCTTAATCCAAAGAAATGCTTCTTTGGAATTCCAGCCAGAAAATTGTTAGGTTTCATCGTATCCCAAAGAGGCATAGAGGTGAACCGAGACAAAATCAAGGCTATACTCAATATTTCCAGGCCAACTCGCCTAAAGGACGTACAAAGACTAACTGGTTGAATCGCCGCAGTCAGTCGGTTTGTAAGCCGGCTCGGTGAAAGAGCCGCACCATTATACAAACTCCTGAAAAAGACCAAGGATTTTGTGTGGACCGACGAAGCTGAAGCTGCATTGCAAGACCTAAAGAAAGTAATCTCATCTGCTCCTATACTTGCTGCACCGGAACCATAGGAATCGATGTTGCTTTATCTTGCTGCGACAAATAAAGTCATTAGTATCATCATGGTAGTGGAGAGACCGAAGGAAAATTAGGAACACTTGGTGCAGCGTCCGACATACTTTATCAGCGAGGTTCTAATAGAATCAAAACAGCGGTATCCGCACTATCAAAAGCTGGCTTACGGTGTTTTCTTAGCATCCCGTAAGCTGCGACATTATTTTCAGGAGCATCCAATTATCGTGGTGAGCACAGCTCCCATGAGAGATATAATCAACAACAGTGACGCTACATGACGCGTCGCCAAATGGGGCATAGAGCTTTCAGCTTTCGATATTGAGTATAAACCCCGGACAGCAATCAAATCCCAAATCCTTGCCGACAACAATTGTTGATTGGATAGAGACGAAGGAGAATATGACCCTCCCTGAGTCGGAATATTGGACCCTATATTTTGATGGGTCTAAGGCTCGCGGGGGCTCAGGGGCTGGCGTGGTGCTCAAATCACCCCAAGGAGATAAACTTCTATACGTGTTGCAGATCTAGTTCACAGCAACAAACAATATTGCTGAGTATGAAGCACTGCTCCATGGAATCTGGATTGCTAAGGATATCGGCATCTGATGTTTGATGTGTTATGGAGATTCGGATCTTGTTGCTCAGCAAGTGTCGGATATTTGTAATGCAAATAAACACATGGCAGCATATAAGGCTGTCGTGGATGACTTATCTAAATCGTTCGAAGGGTTTGAGGTTCAACACATCCCTCGAGCAGAAAATGAGGAAGCAGATGCACTATCTCGGATAGGCTCTGGATGGAAAGAGGTCTCGGATGGCGCTTTTTTAGAGCACCTCAAAGTTCCCTCAATAAAGGGAGTGGATGAGGAATATCCGACCAAATCTGACTCACCTCTAATAGCAGTTCTGGCTGTAGTTCCCAGCTGGACCCAACCCTACCTTGATTATCTAGTAGATGGCAAATTACCCGAAGACGAGGTTCTGAGCCGACAGATTATCCGACGAGCGAAAGCCTATACAATAGTTAAAGGTGAGCTCTATAAGCAGAGTGTTTCTGGGGGTTTTCAGCGCTGCGTATCTCCGGAAGAAGTAGTGGAAATCTTACGAGAAATCCACGAAGGCGAGTGTGGTCACCACGCTGCAGCCAAATCTTTAGTGGCAAAAGCTTTTAGACACGGTTTTTTCTGGCTTACAGTCAAGGCAGATGCCGAACGACTAGTCAAGACGTGCAAGGGCTGCCAAAAGTACGCCAAACAAGCTCATGTTCCGGCTGATCAGCTGCGAACAATACCCATAACATGGCCTTTTGCGGTCTGGGGGCTTGACATGGTAGGACCGTTTAAACGGGCTCCAAGTGGATTTACTCACCTCTTAGTGATGGTGGATAAGTTCACAAAATGGATTGAGGCTAAACCCATCACTAGTTGTGATGGAGCAACAGCCAAAAGATTTGTCGAGGATGTTATAATCCGGTATGGTTATCCGCATAGCATTATCATGGACAACAGGAGTAATTTCTCTATGGGAGAATTGGCCGAATTCTGCAATGAACAAAATATCCAGCTTGACATTGCATCACTCGCACATCCACAAGCTAACGGACAAGTCGAAAGGGCAAATGGTTTAATCCTACAAGGCCTAAAACCGAGACTCGAAGCACCACTACGACGTGCTGCGGGGGCTTGGGCAGAGGAATTACCCTCTGTAATATGGAGTTTATGAACATCTCCGAACAGGTCAACCGTATACACACCTTTCTTCTTGGTCTATGGTGCAGAAGCAGTTCTTCCTAGCGATTTGATTCATACTTCTCCTAGAGTGGCCGCGTATATTGAAGAGGATGTCGAGATTTCTCGACAAAATGATCTCGACTTAGTCGAAGAAGTTCGCGTCGTTGCTGAAATGAGATCAACAGCCTATCAGCAGAAGTTACGCAAGTATCATAGCCAAAGAGTCCAAAATAGATCTTTCAATAAAGGTGATTTGGTTCTTCGGCTTGTGCAGCAAAGAAAGCACAAACTTTCCCCAGTATGGGAAGAGCCCTTTTTAGTTAGTCGAGTATTGCACAATGGTTCGTACTACTTAACTGACATGAGTCCAGTCAAAGAAAGACCTGCTACTAAGAAGAGAAAGAGAGCTAGAGGCAGTACAAATCCGGATGAGTTAGACAAACCATGGAATATTTCTCAGCTACATCCCTTTTATTCTTAGTTTATCCTTCTTTGTATTCATACATATGTACATGTTCTGTGAGAAATAAAAGTCTTGGTTGCCTCAAGTTTTTTCTAAGAAGTTTTTACCATCTTATTTCCGAATGATCATGCCATAGTCGAAAATCCCAGAATACTTGAAAGAACTTTGTGCTCATGTTTGTTCTGGTTTAGATTTCCGATTCTAAAAATGCTACCTTCGGGTATAACTCTAAAGTTTCTAGTCTATACTTTGGTTATTTGTCTGATTGCCGGATGCGGGCATTTTCCGAGTAGTGAATTGCTGGTACTAGAAGCCAGCTTTGTTTCCGAGTTTAAACTAGTTTAGCAATTGAGCTCCGTTGCTTGGCAAAGTTTCCGTGCAGAAGGTTTAGCCGGCTCACGAAAGGGACGAGGCGGAAAGCCAGATAAACGATAAGTATAGACAAAAAAAAATATAAGTGCTTATGTAAACATTTTAGGCACACAAAAATTTAAAGCCAAAAGTGCTGAATGGATTAAAAACTTAGCACTAGTCAAAAGTATCATGCTGCATATTTACATATCCATAATGTTTTTTTTCAGAATAACACAATTGTTTTCTGATAATCTATGATGCAGGAGAAGAGGTAGGCGTTGTCGGCTCGCTGGATGCATCGGCCTCGGTTTGATAACGTTCCGAGATGTTCAGATCCGATACGGTCTGTTCATCGTCGGAAACTTCAGCTGCTTCTTCCGGAGGCAGAGGCGGTGTGTCCACGCGGGTGAAGAAGGTAGTATCATAGCTGGTTAAGTCAGCTACATGACACCCATATCTAGTGCAGGAGTCCATAATGGCCTTGATATCTTTCTCCCGGTCGTCTTCATCCACCGTAGAATACCCTCTGGTCACTTGCCATATCTCCATGCTTCCATGGTGGCTCATGACCATGGTAAGAGCGTTATGCGCTGCGGATCGCGCATAGGACATGTTCCAGTCCTAGACAAGTTGTGGCATATCCTTCACCTTGTCTCACACCTGAAAGTCTGACATGCTGTGCATAACCAGAACCTTGAGAGCTTCGCCAATATCCTCAATGGATTGGTGGAAGTCATGAAGCAGATCACCGACTTGGGTAAGTCGGTGGGTGCGAGGCTCGGCAGAGGTGGAGTCCATCAAGTTCAGAGGACCTATACACATAACACAAAACGGTTAAGAAAATCCAACATCGAAAGAGTCGAAGAATATAGACAAGTCAGAAAGATGGAAACTTACCAAAGATGACATCGTCAACTTTGGTCTTCTCTTCTCGAAGACTCCGGAGTTCAGCCCGGAGCGCCTCGGAAAGATCCTTCTCTCTGCAAAGCTCATTGTTGAGATCCGAGATTCTCTGATCTTGAAGCGCAATCTTACAATCACGTTCAGCAGTAGCCATGGAGGAGGATTCGAGAACTTGAGCAATGCTCTTCTCATGATCTGCCTTGAGCTTATCCAGCTCTTGGCAAAGTTCTTTATTATCCACCACCAAGGTTTTGAGGTTCTCGGCCTCTTCAATCATAGCGCAGGACTGTTTTACCAGTGCTGTAAGACAAAAGAACAACAGTTCAGTAAAAAATATTCAACTATGAAAACCAAGGCAAAGTTTTGAGACTCGGAATGTTTTACCTTCGGCCTCATCCTTTGAAACCTTCAACTCAACATTTTCAAGTCGGAGAGCTCTGATCTCTCTCCGCTTGTTGCATATATTCTTCAAAAAATCCTGGTTATATGAATTAACTTTCTGTAAGTTAGAATACCCAGAGTCAGAAGTCTAGTGAAGACTCGGGCTAATATTGTTACTAATATCAGCACGAGCCTTGGGGGCTACATTAGTTCATTCTTTGGCATCCTAAGGAAGCATAAACCCGGATTGTATATCCTACTTCATGCTTGGGGGCTAGAGGATATGATATAAAATGCAATAAAGAAAATCGTGAGTTGGAATTCTGACTTACATGATGTTCATGTGTGAGCTTTCTCAGACACATGTTCACCTCGGTGGTAACCTTCTCGGCGAGGGTGAGTGGAATAACCGGAGGTGGTGGAAGCACACCAACTATAAGTCCCTCGTCGTGAAGGCGAACTTGTTCAAGAAGGTCAGAGTACTTGATGTCTTCCACCTCTTGTGCTACTTCTTCGGCAGAGAGATTTCGGCTCTCTAGGCATTGTCGGGCCAGAAGCTGGATTTCTTCTACAGATTTTCGAGACAAGCCAAATTTGGCAAGTCCCGGATTGTTTAGGAGGTTTTCGGCAAAGGTCTCTGTCGAGGGATGATTACCCGAAGAGGGTTCATCCTTATCTAAACCTGATCCACTCGTGGTGGCGTCAGTCTGTGATTCAAGGATCACTAGCCCCGCTGAAGGAGCCGGATCTTCTGTGACAACCGGCAAAGGAATAATCACCGATGTTACGGAGGGTTGAGGAGTAGGAGTCGGAGGAGCCGCAACAGGTGAAGCCATAGTCAGCTTCGTCTACTGCAGAGGCTTCGAAGAAGTTCCCTTCCCCTTGCCCTTGATGAGCTGCTTAGCTCTGAGAGTGTAATAGAATGGAAATCGTTACATCTCGGAAGAAAATTCGAGTAAGGAACAAAGGTGGAAGTTGTGTTGAAAGTTACCTCTTCACGACTGGCACCTCCTTTGTGCCGACAGCCACTATTAGAGCTTTGCGCTTCCTGGGCACAACGTCCGGCAGTGGAACCAGTTCAGCCTCCTGGGAAAACTCCAGAGGGTATCCCTCGATAGGAGCAAACTCCGACTCGGGGAGGTCGTCAAGCTAAAAAGAAGAAAATATCTCAGTATTGCAAAATAACTTAAAAGGTGAAACATATAAAAGGGTTTATTATTGAAGCTTACCGGAACTAGAGGGTCTTCCGCTGTATGCATGTCCAGAGACAAGTCCGGAATCTTCCTTTCAATCCGCTCCTATATCAGCCATTTGATCTGGCTTATGTAATCCTGTGGCTTTAAAGCCTTAGGACTAATGCAGAGGGAATCATTCTTCAACGCCGTGATGGAGTGCATCAGACGGTCGCCGTGGTATTAGAGAGGCTGGATCTGGCATGTGACCTAGCACTAGACTAGGTCGGATCCTTTCAACCCTTGTGTTTTATCAGGTATTCGATCCGCCTCTTAGCAAGGATCAGACCATCACTGAGAGCCTATCGTGGTGGTGTCACGGCAGATGCCATGGATAGGCTAAAGGTGGGGACTAAATGCACTAGGGGAATCCAGAGAGGGATAGTGTGGTGATTCCACACACAGTAGCTTTGTATTCAATTCACTTCCAAGGTTTACAAGTGCTCCTTGAGCTATATTGGGGAGAGGAGGAAGAAGAACTCTCTTACTCTCACCACTCGCTAGCTCTCAGTCACTTGCTAGTAGAACATAACCTCTAAAGACTAACCCTCTAGATATCAACCCTTTCTACAGAGGCCCTAGCCCTCCTTATATAGGGGTGGCTAGGTCTCCAATTAGGGCATACGTGGAGGCATATTCTAGAGAATATGCCTCTTACCAAAATAGTAAGTCGACCGGGTCACTTTTCCCCCACGTCACCCATGCAGAGGCTATGTGAGCCTCTGCGACGCCCGCGTCAGCCGACATTGGCATCGTCACCTCTGTCGGCCACGCCTCGGTGGTCCTGCCTCTGTCCGCTTCGCTCATGCTCTGCGTAAAGGGGTCACCTTTGACCAACGAGATACCTTCCTTCTCCTACAAGCTTGATACGACCCGGATCGTACATAGTTGATCCGGCCACACCTGTTCCTGCATATGAGTTAGATTCATCTGTCCGACTTACGGCTTAAGTCGGTTGAGACCCAGTTAGGTGGACATCCCCTGGTCCGGGTTACCCCGTGATTCGGCCTGCCTTGAGGTGACTCGGCCAGCATTCGCTTTGACCTTGCCGAACCACGGCTAACTCGGCCTTTATACCCTGGCGTGACCCAACCCGGGGGTATCCCCCCAACATTAGTCCCAGAAGGTGGTGCGGTCTTAGCTGCCTTGACCGCTAAGGCCACAGCAGGTTCAATTTCACTGAGCTTTTGAGTTCCTTTTCCGAGTTACCTCCTTATCTCGGATTCCATGGGTTTACTTTCCCTTGGCACATTCCAAGTTTTCACTTGCTGGCCGGGTTACCACATTCTCATCCGGGTCATTCTTCTTTCTCTCGTACGCTTACCCACGTGGAGGCTAATCATTAGTTTGCCTCATTTTAAGGGTCAGCAATAGTAACCGCCGCAGTTATTGTCAGGAGTTACTGTGCGCATGTTACGTCACACATGCCTCCTCGTTAACTGTATCATTGCGTCACGTCATGGGATGCGCTATGCCCTGTGGTCCTCCATGTGGCTCATCGCTGATTGGTCAATCCGGGTTATACACGGCCACACCGTGTGGCACACCTGCATAACACGATTCCACTACCCACTCGAGGGAGTGGTTAAATAGGGGAGGGCGCGCCCCTTGGGTCTTTTCCCCACTTCCGCGCCCCTCTGCCTCTACTTCTTCTTCTTATTCTTCTTCTCCCGCGACAGCGCCGCCGCCACCGCGCCTGAGTAGCAGCGCCCACCGTCGCACTGCCTCCACGCTCACCAGCGTCGCCGCCGCCTCCGCACATCTCTTCCGCCATGGGTCGCTGCCAGTCTAGGCCACTGCCACCCACCACCGCTAGCGCCAGTGAGGGCAGTGAACTCGAGATGACTGAGGAGGAGCTCGCCATCACCGAGCAGGAGATGGAGGAAGATGCTTCGAGCACCGACCGCGGCGCGTGGGCAGGCTCCTGGGTCTGCCAGGATGACCTGGATTGGCTCTACCGCACCAGGCGCATCCCGGAGGGCGTCACCGCACGCCTCGCTTCCTCCGAGCTTGCCCCCTCACCCAATCCGGGTGAGTATGTGGTGTTCCTATCTCATTTTTAACGCGGATTTGGTCTGCCAGTGAGCGACTTTTTCCACGACTGGTTAAACACATACGAACTCTAGCCGCACCACCTTCCAGCCAATGCCATCACATCTCTCTCCGCCTTCGCCTCCACCATCGAAGGTTATGCCGGACTGTGGCCCACGAAGGAGCTCTGGATCCGGTTCTTTGGCCTTCGCCAGAACGTGATTCCGACCATCCAGCTTGACCCGGAGGACAAGCAGCTCACGCAATTCGGTGCTGTGACAATTTCTCCTTGGAGGTTGTCCGTCTTCCCCCGAGTCACTAGGCTGGACTCTTGCAAGGGATGGGCCCAGACTTTCTTCTATGTCCGGAACGACACTACTGAGGATCTGATCCGGCTGCGCCCTTACGCTCTGGGTCCTCCCAATCCGGAGCTATGGGACGTGGTCCCCAAGAAGCCCACCGTCCTGGCGAACCAGGTCAATAAGAGGTTCCAGGAGTTGAAGGACCTCGGATTGTGCAATGAGGATGCCATGATCACATTTGTCCGTAATCGGATCTCCCCCTTCAGAAACGCACACATAAAGTCTGTCACATGAGCTAGGGCCGTGACCCCAACCGGACCTCGTATTTCAAGTTGAGCAACACAGAGATCTACCACCGGGTCAAGGCCCTCTTCACCACCCACAAGGACTTCTCCTCTGAGTGGATGTGGGGAATGGAACATTATTGCCGAGATAGGCTTCCTCCCGTGGTAAGCTTCGTGCCGCAAACTTTCTCCGAATTAAATCATATGTCGGTCACTGTTGTATACTTAACTCTGTTGTCTTTTCTTTCCCTTAGCAATTCCTTCAGCAAACTATCGAGGATGGCACCGATCCCTCCCTCAAATGGGTGCCTGGCCGGGATACCTCTAACGAGGAGGAACCGGATCAGGAGATGTTCCTTCCAATGGCCGACGCGACCAAGCGACCCACCGGTAAACTCTCTTCCATTAGAGACTGGCCCGACGATGAAGATGACTCGGATGTTGAGGTGATGGAAGCATTTGACGGTGTCCCCCTTTCTTATGCTTTTCGGGCATCAGCTAACCCCGGTGGGCAGATCCATGAGGACCCTCCCCTTGCCGTGGGTGCTCCTGTTCCGGTTGGGCCGAAGAAGAAAAGGGGAGCCGCATCAACCTCTTCCTCCGGACCTTCTCAGCCAGCTAAAAGGCGAAAGAAGTCCGCGGACAAAACTGCCTCCAAGCCTGCAACCAAGGCCCCAACACGAAGGGCTCGGAAGCCCAAGGAGCCCCTGACCTCGGATGAGTAAGCCTCGTTTCCCTCTGCCATTTACTTGTTCTTTTATTGCTATAGTTTCTCATCCGACACTATTTGATTCAGCAGCGCCATGGTGGAGGTCCCACAGAGTGGGTCCGGCATTGCCTTCCCGCTCCGACACAGCCCTTCTCCCCCTCGTGGCGACGATTCATGCCCGCTGAGCCCAATCCCGGAGGGTTCAGTGGCTGCTCCAGGTTCCAGCCCACCTCGTCAAGAAGAGGGCAACCCTGGAGCGGGGGAGACTGGCTCTGCCAAGGCAGCGGCCACCACTACTTCGGCTCCGCCGCAACCAGCTACCACCGAGGTTACCTCAGCACCTCCACCGAAGAAGAAACCAGCACCAGCACCAACAACAAAAGCAACAGCAGCACCAAGCCCCTCCGCCTCGTCCGAGTCTTCCTAGTCTCGGCGAGAAAGCACGAAGGCAGCTCCCAAGGGTAAATCTGCTGCAACAACTTCCACTTCTTAGCAGCAACCTAAGGGCAAGAAGGCCCCTGATGCCACCAGGGCAATGTCCATCGAGGCTGGACAGTGCACACTCGCGTCCATGCTTTCGAAGAAAACTCCACCACCGAAGGATGCCCCTGCCGAGCCAGCTGACGCGCAACTTGTTTTGCACACCAGCCTGGCCCTTGCCCATGTTGAGAGGAGGGAGGCACATGCCAAGGGTTTGGTGGTGCCCCATATGCTCAGCGGCGAACGATACCGTCCTACCTTGATCGAGTTCGTGAACAACTGGAACAAGGTGGAGTTCGTCCACAACGACGATCTCCCGGAGAAGTTCGGTCCCGCCGAATTTGCTGCTCAAATGAACACAGCCGCTAAGGCAATTAACCTTGCGGGTCGGATGATGGAGGTACGTTACTTCACCTTTTCCTTAGCATGTTGTATATATTAGTGATATAACCATTAGTCCCCGAGCCTCCGGGGGAATAACTTGTTACTCGGCCGGATGCTCCTTAGAAAACTAACGTAGCTCCTTGATAACTTCGAATATGCACACACCTAGAGCCGGGTTAAATTCCACTTGGCCCGGATCTTGTATACTTCTAATATGCACACACCTAGAGCCGGGTTAAGTTCCACTTGGCTCGGATTTTGTACACTTCGAATATGCACACACCTAGAGTCGGGTTAAGTTCCACTTGGCCTGGATTTTGTACACTTCGAATATGCACACACCTAGAGCCGGGTTAAGTTCCACTTGGCCCGGATTTTGTACATTTTGAATATGCACACACCTAGAGCCGGGTTAAGTTCCACTTGGCCCGGATTTTGTACACTTCGAATATGCACACACCTAGAGCCGAGTTAAGTTCCACTTGGCCTGGATTTTGTACACTTCGAATATGCACACACCTAGAGCCGGGTTAAGGTCCACTTGGCCCGGATTTTGTACACTTCGAATATGCACACACCTAGAGCCGGGTTAAGTTCCACTTGGCCCGGATTTTGTACACTTCGAATATGCACACACCTAAGCTATATTTTTGTACTCTTTTTAGGTGACCACCAACCGCCGGAGCGCTGAGTTTCAGCGTCTCCTGGACACTCACAAGATGCTGCGCGCAAAGCATAATGCACTTCTCGCTAAACACGAGAAAAGGGGTAAGTTCTCTTCTTGACATTTTTCCGTGTTTTCTTCCTCTTTTTCTGCCGAACTAACCCATCATTCGGTTTTCGCAGCTGGGGTGGAAGCTGAGAATATCCTCATGCGGAAGAATCTTGACCAGATCAAGGGTAAGTTATTTTTGTGCGACCTTGCTATGCTTTCTATCTCCTTTTCTCCTTGGTTCGGCGAACATTCATACCTCGGCTTTGCCGGGTCAACAAACTATTTCAGCATCGCTGGAAGATAGTGTGCCCGTGCCTGATATGATGCTGCATTTTCTCGAACAAGCAGGGTAGCATCAGGCCAAGCTCAAAAAGAAAGATGATGAGCTTGCCCTCCTCCGAACCAAGGATGATGAAATTGCCAAGCTCAAGGCAGATATGAAGAAGTTGAAAGCGCAACACCAATCCGAACTGCAAAAAGCTGGCCAGGACTATACTGAAGAGCACGAGCGCCTCAATCTCCATATTGCCAAGGACTGAGAACTTCTCCAGGAGGCCGACATAAAACTTGAGTCGGCGAATGCTGAACTTGTGCAGCTTCGTGAAAGGCATGATGACTGTACCAAGGAGTTGACCCAGATCCACAGCCATATTTCACGTAAGCTCCTTTCCCTCATCCGACATATTTCTCCGGGTTACTTCACATGTCTTTTCTTTACCTGCTTCTCTTGTCTTGTTTTCAGGCAAATTTCCAGAGGGCAATGCCATTGCAAGCACCGCTGTTGCTAAGTTCCGCCGAGAGAGGGGTACCCCCGTTACTCCTGATGCTGAAGAGATTCCCTATGACATGGAGGACCTGTTGGTCAGCTTGTCTTCTCGCGTGGAACTCGTGAAGAACTATGGCAAGGATATCCTTGACGTTGCAATCCGAATCTTCAACACTTTTTGGCCTACAGAGGACACTCCAAAGGGAACCGCAGTTCTTGTTGATAAGTTGATGGAATGCGAGACCCAGCTTGACCTTTGGAGGGAATCCGCTGGACGCGCCGGAGCTGAGACCGTTCTCCACTACGTGCTTACGCGGTACGAGAAGATTGACCTCAACCTCCTAGCGCGCATGCGCACCGGATCCAAATGGACCAGTGACCCGGAGTGGGTAGCTCGGCGCAAGGCTTGTGCCCATAGCCTCATCGAATATGCTCCCATTCATGAATTGAATGAGGGTCCAAGCTTCCTTGGTGGCACGGATGATGAAAACGCTAAGAACGTTGAAGATGGCTCTGATGAGGATGAAGAGGACGATGCCTCGGACATAGAAGACAATGAAGATGATGCCGAACTTCCTCCTCCTGGTGCTCCTTGAGTGAAAAAACTTTAAAGTTTATCAGATCCCCGGTATGCCGGGTGGAATTGTATCCAGTACACAAGTGATATTTTGCTACTAAGTTTTTATGCCGGATTAACTTGGCCGTAGTCCCCGAGTTTCATTTTCTTGTTCATCCAATCTTTTGGCTCGGCTCGTGTCTACCTTGATTCGGTTTTACGACTTACGAATCCGAGCTTCAAAAATTGTCTTAACAATACTTGGAAACTTTAGGTTTAGATCAAAATAATTCAGCATAATAATTTGAAAGTAAACACAAGGTTAGTCTGAAAAACAAACGTCGGCTCGATTAAGTTCTTTTCCTTAGTCGTTTTTCATGTGCTACGCAATTCCAAACTTGTTCTCTTGCTTGCCATGAAGACAATTCTTGTTGGACAGCAGCAAGTCGAAGAGTTGGGTTCTTGGTGCTCACACATTACTAATCCTGCCTAAGTAGAACAACTTACGCCAGCCGACGTATAAACAATAAATACAGAAGACAATAATCATTATTAAGGCAGTTCCCGAGTTACTGCTCGAGGTGCCAACATTTCATTGATAGGCTCATTGTCGGCATACATACCGACATATGAGAGACTCGGATACATACACTTCTCTGCTAAGTGTAGAAAGGACGAAGTAGAGCTACATTCCATGGACGCTTAGATTCCTCGCCGGACCTGTCCGCCTTGTTCTTTTCCTGTGGTTTTGCATCGATTAGATAGTAAGAATCATTGTGCAATGCTTTGCTCACAATGAACGGCCCTTCCCATGGGGGGATAACTTATGCATGCCCACAGTACGTTGTACCAACCGGAGTACCAGATCACCTTCCCGGAAGACTCGGGGGTTTACTTTCTGGCTATGATAGCGTCGGAGATTTTGCTGATATATGGCGGATCTGGACAATGCCAATTCTCTCGCTTCTTCCAGCAGATCAACATCATTTTCCGGGCTTCTTGCACTTCGGCTTCTGTATATTGGGTGACCCTAGGCGAGTCATGCTCTATGTCGGCTGGTAATACAGCTTCTGGCCCATAAACCAGAAAAAATGGCGTATAGCCTGTTGATCGATTCGGAGTTGTTCTTAAACTCCACAATACCGCTGATAGTTCTTCTATCCAGCACCCCGCTGATCTTTGCAGCGGCTCAATGAGCCGGGGTTTTATCCCGGACAGTACTAATCTGTTGGATCTTTCCACTTGTCCGTTTGATGCAGGATGGGATACCGAGGCAACGTCCAGCCGGATCTTCTTATCTCAGCAGAATCGCACAAATGCTCCTTCAGCAAAATTTGTGCCATTATCAATTATGATACCGTGAGGATAACCGTATCTCAAGATGATGTCTCTGAGAAATGCCACGGCCGTAGCTCCATCACACTTTCTTATTGGCTTTACTTCAATCCACTTTGTAAATTTATCCACCATGACCAAAATGTGAGTCATATTTCCCCTTGCTGGTTTGAACGGGCCAACCATGTCCAAACACCGTACGGCAAATGGCCAAGTGATTGGTATGGTCTTGAGTTCCGACATTGGCATATGTTTCTTGGTAGCATACCTCTGACAACCATTGCATTTTCTTACCAAATCCTCCTCTTGTTCTAAGGCACTTGGCCAGTAGAATCCATGCCGGAAAGCTTTTGCTACTAAGGCTCTGAACGAGGCATGATGCCCACATTCCCCTTGATGTATATCCCGAAGGATGTCAAGCCCTTCTTCCGGGTCAACGCATCGCTGGAGGACATTGGTCACACTCCTTTTGTATAGCTCGGAATTGATGATTGTGTGTGCCTTTGCTCTCCTCTGAGTTTGCCTGGATAGCACCTCCTCAGTGGGTAAAGTTCCATCTTTCAGGAATTGAAATATAGGTAGTGCCCAAGCTGGTATTGCTCGTACAGGGAACACATCCTCATCAATTTCCATCTGATCCACCGGCATAACTTCAACCGGATCACGCTGAGCAGTCCCCGGGTCTTGCGAAGCAGTCCCCGGGTTTGCTGAGGCAGTCCCTGGGTTTCGCGTACCACCTCCCATGTCAATGTCCATGGGCACAGCTCCGGACTCTGGATCCTCTGGGACGTAAATTGAGTCGGTTTCTGGGGACGGTCTGATGGATGGTTTTCTGAGGTGTTCTAATGCTACACCACGGGAATTGCTTGTCAGGTTGATCCGAGCTTCGACAATATATCGGCAGCCTCATTTTCCACCCGGGGTACATGGCGAAATTCGCATCCCTCAAAATAACCAGATATCTTCTGCACATGGAATCTGTATAATGCCATGTTTGGATCAAGAGCGTCCCACAGCCCCGACACTTGCTGAACTACCAAATCTGAGTCGCCAAAGCATTGGATATGACGTATCCCAATTTATTTTGCCACTTTGAGCCCATGCACAAGTGCTTCATATTCAGCGACATTGTTCGACGCTGCGAAATGGATCTGTAGCACATACTTCAACTGGTCATTCTTTGGCGAGGTAAGCACAACTCTGGCGCCTAACCTGGTTTTTGTTTTTGACCCGTCAAAGTGCATTCTCCATTAGTTCGGATCTGGTAGCGGTGGTTCATATTGTACCTCGACCCAGTCCACAAAAAAGTCGGCCACATCCTGAGACTTGATTGCTTCTCTTCTGTCATATTGTGGCGCATAGGGAGCTAGTTCAATTGCCCATTTTGCAATCCTGCCACTTGCATCCTTGTTACTCATTATCTCGGATATGGGAGCTTCACATATTACTTTGATAGGGTGCTCTTCAAAATAATGTTTTAGCTTCTTTGCCGACATATACACACCATACGCCACTTTCTGATAGTGTGGATAATTTTGCTTTGATGCTGACAATACCTCGCTCAGATAATATACTGGCCTTTGCACTGACTTACCCTCTTCATCGCGCTCTACCATGATTACTGCACTTACAACTCGGTTGGTTGCGGCTATATAGAGCAACATTGGCTCCTTTGATAGTGGAGAGGCTAACACTGGTGCAGTGGCTAACACTGGTGTAGTGGCTAACATTTTATTTAATTGTATAAAGGCTTCATTGGCCTGCGGTGTCCAAATGAACTTGTCCGACTTTTTCATGAGTTGATAGAGAGGCAATGCCTTTTCTCCCAACCGACATACAAACCGACTTAATGATGCTAGGCAGCCAGTGAACTTCTGGACATCGTTAAGACACTTCGGCAGTTCCATTCGCTCTATGGCCCGGATTTTAGTTGGATTGACTTCGATACCTCGGCTGGAGACAAGAAATCCGAGTAATTTTCCAGCCGGGACACCGAAGGTACATTTTTCCGGGTTAAGCTTCATCCGGAACCTTCTTAGGTTCACGAATGTCTGCCTGATATCATCAAGGAGCGTTTTGATTTCCTTGGTCTTGATAACCACATCATCCACATACACCTGTACATTTTGACCAATTTGGTCGTGCAAACATTTCTGCATACATCTTTGGTACGTTGCCCCTGCATTACGTAAACCTAATGGCATGGTGCGATAGCAATAAGCCCCATACGGGGTGATAAATGCAGTTTTTATTTGATCATCCAGATTCAGGGGTATCTGGTGGAAACCAGAATACGCATCAATGAATGACAACAGTTCACACCCAGCAGTTGAGTCTATGACTTGATCTATCCTTGGCAGTGGAAATGGATCTTTTGGACACGCCTTATTCAGGTTCATGTAATCGATACACATACGCCAAACCACTGCCACATTCGGATCATCCTTCTTCTTCTCCACCAGCACCGGATTAGATAGCCAATCTGGGTAAAGAACTTCCATGATAAATCCTGCTGCTAGTAACCGAGCTATCTCATCTCCAATGACTTTTCTCCTATAATCGGCAAAGCGGCGGAGAGGTTGCTTCATCGGTCTTGCTCTGGGTCTCACATTCAAAGAGTGCTCGGCCAACTCCCTCGGAACTCCTTGCAAGTCCTGTGTGGACCAAGCAAAAATATCCCGATTCTCATGGAGGAAGCTGACGAGCTCGCTTCCCTATTTATCATTTAACCCGGAACCAATTGTTACGGTGCGCTCTGGGAACATGTCAACAACAACCACTTTCTTGGTGTCCTTTGTGGCTTGGAATGAGACACTACCATGCAGAATACTCAACGCTGGCATATATTGCTACACGGACTGAGCCAACACCGCCACCTCATGTATCTCCCTTTTTTCTTGCGCAATCATGAGTGACTCGGCTAGGTTAGACCCGGCTGACGCACACTCAATGGAACGTCGGAAATCTCTAGCAATGGTAATCACTCCATTTGGCCCGGGCAGCTTCATCTTTAGGTAACTGATGTGGCAGCTTGCCATGAACTTGTTCAATGCTGGTCTACCGAGTAAGCGTGATACGCACTTTCTAAGTTCACCACCTCAAACTCCAAATTCTCAGTTCGGCAGTTATCCCATGTGTCGAACAATACGTCAACCCGGACTTTGCCTATGGGCTCACAAGAAATGCCTGGTATAATGCCATGGAAAGTTGTCCTTGTAGCTTGGAGCATGTTATCCGTGATACCCAACTTGTGCATTGTATCCGCATACATGATGTTAATGCTACTAACATTGTCAATCAGTACCTTGGAGAACCTCACATTGATGTTAGGCCCAATGAATGTCGGATCCAACACTAGCGCATACGAACCAGGACTTGGCATAAGCTTGGGATGATCTTTGATGCTCTAGGTAATCTCCTGGTCCGACCAAGGCATATACCTCTCACTGATGGCATTACCGCATTGACCTCCATATGTCGGCGCTGCAAGCTCTTTCTATCTGTTTCCTCAATGGTAAATACACAGTAACTCTGATGATGCTCCTTGTACTCATTCCTCCCCTCATTTCCGGGGTACCTCTGATCCGGCTGATGCTGGTCTTCCACTTGATGCACTGCATCCCTTCTCTCATGGTTATCATACCTCGGCGGAGGGGGAGGCAACATTAGCTGTTGCGTGTTCGCTCCGGAGAGCAATTGCTGCCGGGGTAACTCCTGCCGAGGTTGATCATTCCGAGGTGCCTGAGCATTCCCCGAACCACCTTGTTCTATCTTACGCATCCACTGACATTGCCTCGTTGTATGACTCGTTGGGTTACTCGGATTTGGCGTGTGAAATTTACACGGCTGATCCAACATTAACTCATAAGTATACCTCAGACGGTCCTTCTTTTCCTACCACTGTTTCTTCTGCTCTGGCGTCCAAGTTTTCTTGCCATCATTTCTCGGTGTCCATTATTGGCCCCCAGTTTTCTGACGTTGATTTCCCCCTGCTCCAGGCTGATCTTGATTCACAGCAGCAACTTGTTGCGAATTATACCGGTAATCCGGTCTGTCATCTCTTCTTTTACCCCGGTAGTCATTCCTCCGGGATGACCCGGCTCCATCTCTCTGGTAGCACTCCTCATTTGACTCGTTTGACACGAGCCTAGGTTGAGTTGGATCACCCAAAGCATACGAATCAGCAATCCGGATTGTTTCTGCCAACGTAGTTGGTATATCCCTTTGCAATCTTTGCCACAACATGCTTGCATATCTGCATCCTTGCACAAACCATGCTATGGCCTGTGACTCGATCACGCCCTCACACGAGTTTCTCACGGTACACCACCGGGTTAAAAACTCCCGGTCCGTCTCGTTCGGTCTCTGCTTACACATAGCTAGGGTCTGTGGCCTATTTGGCCTCTGATACGTACTTGAGAAATTGCTGATAAACATTTCCTCAAAATCGATCCAGCAGTTAATACTTCCGGATGGCAAATTGTTTAGCCATACCCTTGCTGGCCCCTCCAACATTTGGGGTACGTATCTCACAACCCATCTCAAGTTGCCTGTAGCGATTTTCACAACTGTAGCATAATTTATCAACCAATCTTCCGGCTTTGTACTGCCGTCATACGTCTTTGTGCCTCTAGGTAACTGGAAGTTAGGTACCGGAGGCTCCTTCATGATCCGGGGCCCAAAACACGCAGGACCCCAGGGGACCTTGACATTCAATCTGTTTCGGCCTATATAGCCGATCCAGTTTCAATCTAGCATCATCAGGCGTCAAATCCCTGCTTCCCAATCATGACCCTATCACATGATAGTCCGGCCTTGGGTATCCTGCGTTCTCCATTTCCGAATCTCCATCGTTATACCGGTCTTGCTCTCGTGGAGCACCTCTCTGTTGCATACCTCGGCCGGCACTTTGCTCTTGCCTTGGTATATTCCGCTGCTGCGGTTGTCCTGCTCCTGCCAAGTTTTGCTGTCCGACATTGCCATTTACATCGTTTCCTTAACCAGCATTGCCTTGGTCGCGGTTACGTCGGCCAGCTTCACCTCGGCTCACACTCCGTCGATCGTCATTTCTCTGTACTTCTTTTCCTTTCCCTGCCCTTGTCGGGTCATACGAGACTATCTGTTTGTTCTTCCTGGCCGAGGTTACTACCTCTTCTCTCCTAGGACCACCATGAGGAGATGATGCAGCTCCGGCGGATTTCTCCGGGTTACCCATCACCGAATGAACGATCTTGGAGGCCCCAGCTCTCTTCGGGTTAGCCCTGAGCAATTCCTCATTTTGCCTGTTTGCGATCCGAACCAACTCATTGACCCTATCTTGCTGTCTCTGACAGGCTTCACCCGTTAGACCCTCTAACTCGGACGCAGCTGCATCCGCTGCTCTGAGGTTTTTTGCCGGGGTACTATACTTTGGCAGCCCCACGGATAAACAGTTTTCTGACTCCTCAATCCTAGTATCACCCTCTTTGTTCATTTCACTCATGAGATTTCTCCCCTTCACTTTTACAGCATCTACTTTATTTGCCTTTGCGTACTCCCGCAGTGTCATGTTCAATGACTGCCGAGCCGCGGCTATCTTTTTTGCACCCTCTAGAATTTTTTGCCTAGTTTCCTCTAGCTCGGCCTGTGCCTGAGCCGGATCTACCACTACTGCTACAGGGTTTGCCAAGCTATACATCGCTTCCCGCAACACATTCTCTGGCCTCTCTAGTGGAGGACCTCTACCTTTCCTCGGTGCCTTAGGCGTTACCTCCGGATCTGGTGCCGGATCCTTGCTTACGCCAGCGCCAGGCGCAGTCATCATCACCTCAGCACGGTCCGGGGAGCGAGTGATACGCTCCCCGTGAACCATGCTAAGGGGTGGCTCGCCTGCCTTGATGACGTGCCTTGGATGAACGCATGACACATCGACAGCAACATAGACCTTGTGTGCCCCGAGTTTGACGAAGAGGCCGTTGCGGGGAAGAGGGCGCTTGCCGAAGCAGCCAGCGTTATCGCTGACAAAGTCCAGCGCTCCAAAGCGCTGAACAAGCCCGGAGATGATGCGTTCGCCGGTGCCGATGAGGTTTCCCGTCCGGATCTTGACCCCTGCTAGCGCCGCTTGCCCCACGGTGGGCGCCAACTGTCGTGGTGGTGTCACGGCAGATGCCATGAATAGGCTAAAGGTGGGGACTAAATGCACTAGGGGAATCCAAGGAGGGATAGTGTGGTGATTCCACACACAGTAGCTTTGTATTCAATTCACTTCCAAGGTTTACAAGTGCTCCTTGAGCTATATTGGGGAGAGGAGGAAGAAGAACTCTTTTACTCTCACCACTCGCTAGCTCTCAGTCACTTGCTAGTAGAACATAACCTCTAAAGACTAACCCTCTAGATATCAACCCTTTCTATAGAGGACCTAGCCCTCCTTATATAGGGGTGGCTAGGTCTCCAATTAGGGCATACGTGGAGGCATATTCCAGAGAATATGCCTCTTCCCAAAATAGTAAGCCGACCGGGTCACTTTTCCCCCGCGTCACCCATGCAGAGGCTACGTGAGCCTCTGTGGCGCCTGCGTCAGCCGACATTGGCATCATCACCTCTGTCCCACGCCTCGGTGGTCCTGCCTCTGTCCGCTTCGCTCATGCTCTGCGTACAGCGGTCACCTTTGACCAGCGAGATACCTTCTCCTACAAGCTTGATACGACCCGGATCGTACATAGTTGATCCGGCCACACCTGTTCCTGCATATGAGTTAGGTTCATCTGTCCGACTTACGGCTTAAGTCGGTTGAGACCCAGTTAGGTGGACATCCCCTGGTCCAGGTTACCCCGTGATTCGGCCTGCCTTGAGGTGACTCGGCCAACATTCGCTTTGACCTTGCCGAACCTCGGCTAACTCGGCCTTTATACCCTGGCGTGACCCTACCCGGGGGTATCCCCCCAATAGAGCCGGAGGGGCCTCGTCCCAAGACGGTGGAGCCGTGGTGGCTCTGTCGATGAAAGCCGGCAAAGAAGTAGCTTTGACGGGAGCAGGAATATCCTTATGATAGAAGAAAGTGGCCGGCCATTGTTTGACCGACTCACTGGCAGAAATGCGAGGATAACTATGCTCGCGTCTAACAAAAAGGCTAATAGTGCCGGTAATGTAAGGATTACCTGCAGTGATGGAGTTTCTACGGACATGAAAGTAGAAACGAAACAAAGTGAGACTCGGCCTAATCCCGAGATACCCCTCACACAAAGCTGCGTAAGAGCTCATCTCTAAGATGGAGTTTGGGGGAAGATGGTGAAGCTGAACACCATAATGATCAATCACCTCGGAAAAGAATTCCAAGGGAGGGAAAGACAAACCTCTGTCGAGGTGGGTGCCGAAGTGTACCCGCTCGCCGGCTTGCGGGTGGGGGATGGTTTCGTCGAAACCACTCCGCTAGTCGCCGACGCGGGGGAGATCTTCATTCTCCACGCCGTGGAGTTTCTCGTCGTCGAGGAGGCACGAGATCCAAACTCCCCAGTTGCTATCCTTCTCTGCCGCTGTCGTCGCCGCCACCGCTGCCGCTGCCAAGCCGGAGGAGGAAGAGGAAGCCATTTCTCCGATGCGCCAGTGACCTTGGATGGGCGGCGCTAGGAATCTGGGAGGCGAGAGAGCTCTGTGCACGAGGGAGAAGTGGAGGAGAAGAAACGGCAAGGGGAACATGTGAAGATGGGAAAAGGAGAATCCTCACCCCTTATATCCACCTAACCGCACCAAGATTCGTGCAAACGACACTGTGTAAACGCCATGCGTCGTGGAAAGAACTGGGAAGGACCCACATGATGATTATGTTGCCTCGATCTCCATGATACATTGCAAATGTATCTATAATTTTTGATGTTCCATGCTTGGTTTTATCCACTTTCTTGTGTTTTGTTCCAACTTTGGAGTACTTTTCATATGATTTCTTGGACTAACCTATTAACAAGAGCCACAGTGCCAGCTGCCTGTTTTCTGCTGTTTTTGGTTCCAGGAAAGTGAGAAAATGAATATTCTCGGAATTGGACGGGACAAAAGCCAAAGTGCCTATTTTCCGAAAGGGATCAAGTGCCAGAATACGAGACGGAGAAGGGCCAGGGAGCCACCACACCACCTGGCCGCGCGGCCAGGCCTGGCCCACGCCAGGGGGTGGTGTGGCCACTCCCGGCACCCCCTCGGCCTCTCCTTCCGCCTATATATTGCCCTTGGGACGAAAACCCTAAGTATTCGATCAAAAATCCACGAAAGAGTCTGTAGCCGCCGTCATCTCCATCCCTAGATCGGGAGGGATCTGAAGCTCTTCCCGGCACCCTGCCGGAGAGGGGAATTCACCCTGGAGGCCTTCTTCATCACCATGCAAGCCTCCGGTGTCATGCATGAGTAGTTCATCCTTGGACTACGGATCTATGTAGTAGCTAGATGGCTGGTTCTCCTCCTTTGTGCTTTCATGTTTAGATCTTGTGAGCTCCGTTCATGATCAAGATCATCTATTTGTAATCATACATGTTGTGTTTGCGGGGATCCGATGGATATTGATATGCTATTTCAGATTGATTATTGATTCTATCATGTCTTTGTTATTTGTGATCTTGCATGCTTTCCGTTGTTAGTAGCTATCTTGGCCAAGTAGATGCTAGCAACTCCAAGAGTTAGTATTTATGCTCGATAGTGGGTTCATGCCTCTGGTAATCTGGGGAAGTGACAGAAATCTCTAAGGTACTAGATGTGCTATTGCTAGTAGTGAGAAAACAACAATCCTTTGTTCATAGAACAATCATATTGTTTACTTTACACGCAGTTCGTAAAGCAATAATCTGTTGCTTGCAACTTAATACTGGAGGGGGTTCGGATGATAACCTGAAGGTGGATTATTAGTCATAGATGCAGTTGGATGGCGGTCTATGTATTATGTTGTAATGCCCAATCAAGTCTCAAAGGAGTCAAGATGATTAGTATATGCATGTATTGCTTTCTCGGTGTTTGTCAATTACCCTGCTGTAATTTGTTCAGCCACCATGTTATCTATCTTAAGGAGAGCCACCTCTAGTGAACTATGGATCTCGGTCCTTGTCTTTTACATACAATCTATAAACTGTTTCTGCTTTGTGTTTACTTTCTACAAACTTTTACTTCCTTCCATTCGATACGTTTAATCCTTTGTTTTCCGCAAAACACGGTGAGATTGACAACCTCATCGCAAGTTGGGGACAAAGTTCTGTGGTTGTGTTGTGCAGGTCTCCACGTTGCTACTAGCACCGGTAGTGCGCCCTGCCAAAGCTCAGCTAGTAGCACCTTTGGGGTGTTTCCTTGCTCCTACTGGTTCGATTAAACCTTGGTTTCATAACTGAGGGAAACTTGCTGCTGTGCTCATCATACCTTCCTCTTGGGGTTCCCAACGAGCTCTACGTCGAACGACGAGCACATCAAAGATTTTCTGGCGCCGTTTCCGAGGAGTCAAGGATATCTTCACAAGGGGAGTCCCTCATAACCAATCTCTTTACTTTGTTGTTTTCGTTTTGCTTAGTTTTCTTTTTGCCTTGTTTGCTTGTTTTGTTATTAAAAAACACAAAAAAAATAGTTTTACAAGTTTGCTTTCTTATTTGAAAACCCAAAAAATGACTACCCTTGAAAACACTAAGTTGTGTGACTTCACTAGCACCAACAACAATGATTTTATGAGCACACCTATTGCTCCACCTGTGGCTGAAAATACTTTCTTTGAGATAAAACCTGCTTTGCTCAATCTTGTTATGAGAGAACAATTTTCTGGTATTGGTAATGAAGATGTTGCTTCCCATCTAAATAACTTTGTTGAACTTTGTGAGATGCAAAATCATAGGGATATAGATGGTGATATTATTAAGCTGAAATTGTTTCCTTTCTCTTTGAGAGGAAAAGCTAAAGAATGGTTGAATTCCTTAACTAGGAATAGTATTGATTCTTGGACTAAGTGCAAAGATGTTTTTATTGGAAAATACTATCCTCCTGCTATGATTATATCTATGAGAAGTGAAATAATGAAGTTTAAACAACTTGATAATGAGCATGTTGCTCAAGCTTGGGAAAGAATGAAATCTTTAGTAACGAATTGTCCCACTCATGGACTGACTGCTTGGATGATCATCCAATCTTTTTATGTAGGATTGAACTATTCTTCAAGGAACCTATTGGATTCTGCTGCTGGAGGTACTTTTATGACCATCACTTTGGGTGCTGCAACAAAACTTCTGGACAATATGATGGTTAATTATTCTGAATGGCATACTGAGAGAGCTCCACAAGGTAAGAAGGTAAATTCTGTTGAGGAAACCTCCTCCTTGAGTGATAAGATTGATATAATTATGTCTATGCTTGTTAATGGGAAATCCCATATTGATCCAAATAATGTTCCATTGGCTTCTTTGGTTGCTCAAGAAGAGCAAGTTGATGTGAACTTCATAAGAAACAACAATTTTGGCAATAATGCTTATGGTAACAACAATTATAGGCCCTACCCTCCCAATAATACTTATGGCTATAATGGTAAACCTGGATTATCTAGTGAAGGAAGAATTTTAGAAGTTGAAAGAGCCACTAAAAACTTCATGCAATTACAATATGAGCAAAATAAACTATTTACTAAAACTATGGAGGAACAATCCACCATCTTGAAGAACATTAGCCATCAACTTGAGAGTCTAAATAGGGAAATTCCTAGTTTACAATTGAAACTCTCTAATGCTGAAAGAAATATATCATCTTTGTCTGAAGCTCAATCTTCATTGATTAATAAAATGGCTGCTAAACCTGAAAATAATGATAATCCCTTTGCTGCTACTAATGCCATACAAGTAAGAATTGATGAAAATGTTAGACTATTAGCTGAATTACATGCTAAGTGGGAAAGATAAGATGAAATTGCTAGAAACATTAGTGTTTCTACTATCACCACCACTAGTGTTGAGGCTAGTAATAGGTCTACTACTTTAGATGATAAAGTTGATTTTGATCTTGATGGTTGCAATATCTTTGAAGTTATTAAGTTCCTACAAAAGCTTGCTAAAAGTCCTAATGCTAGTGCTATGAACATGGCTTTTACAAAACACATTACTGATGCTCTCATAAAGATTAAAGAAGAAAATATGAAACATAAAGCTTCTATTCCTATAAAACAAGAGGATGGTTGGGAACCCATCATTAATATGAAAGTGAATGAGTTTGATTTCAAAGCTTTGTGTGATCTTGATAGTAGTGTTTCTATTATTCCTAGAAGGATTTATGATATGCTTGATTTGCCTCCTCTTGAAGATTGTTATTTGAATGTCCCACTTGATGCTAATGCTAAAAAGAAACTCATGGGGAGTCTTAATGATGTTCTTATTATGGTTAACAATTCCTATGTCCCCATTGATTTCTATGTTTTGGATGTTGAATACAATGCTTCTTGTCCTATTACTTTGGGAAGACCTTTTCTTATAACTGTTGGTGCCATCATTGATATGAAAGAAGGCACCATTAAATATCAACTCCCACTCAAGAAAGGTATATAAAACTTTCCTAAAAAGAGAGAAAAGATTTCTTTTGCTTCTCCTATGAAAACAAAATCTGGTTTTAATGCTTCTTCATTTGAGAACACTTGATTCTTTCTTTGCTTCTTATGCCTAACTTAAAGGCGTTGAAGAAAAGTACTTATTGGGAGATAACCCAAAAGTTTTAGATGAGTCTTGGAAGTTATTACTTCAGTAATAACCCCTCCTTATCCTTTTGATTTGCTTTTTGTGCCAAGAGTAACCTCTAATGAGAGAGAAGTAATGATTGGGAAAGTTGCTGTCCTGAAACAGATTTCTGTGCTTCACCATAAAAATTCGTGTAAAATTTCTGAACGTCTTTTTGAGACATGAATTTTTGTGCTTCTTCCCCAGGTTGTTATATAACTTTCATTAGTTCAACACTTTTTGATTTGAGCAACAGAAGGTCTCCGAAAAAATTCGTCTTTATCTGCTGGTCTGTTTTGACAGATTTCTGCCATTTTCTGCATTTGCTTCTTGTGGGTTCCTTCTTGAGTTCTTTTGGGGAATTGAGCTTTTTTAGGGAATTGCTACAGTATCTAGTGTTCTAATGGAAGTTTATTTGGTGTTAGAACTGAAACTTAAGACTTATTTATCTTAAGTGCACTAATGTTGCTAATGAGATTGTGTGAAGTTTTGTATGAAGGAAAATTTTCAGGTGTATGGAAGGAATGAGTAATGAGATGAAGGATGGACTAAAGCTCAAGCTTGCAGATGCCACGCGTGTCACCCCAAGAAATATCTAAGAAGTACAAGCGTCAAAGCTTGGGGATGCCCAAGGCATCCCCTTCTTCATCAATAAAAATTCCAGGTTCCTTCCAAACGCTTCATTTTTATTGTTTCATGCACAGTTGTGTTTTTCTTGGGGCGTCTTATTTTTCATTTTTGTTTTAGTTTTTAGTTTGCTTGGTTTGCTTAGTTTTCTGAATAAATTGGTTGGAGCCCCTCTTTCATACTTTGGTTTGCAAATAGTTTGGTTTGGTTTGGAAAAGAGTAGGAAAGTTCATACTTATGTGGTAAAAAGAGCTCGTTTTGACCGTGGCCTATGCTTTGTCATGCCATGCTTGATATTGTTTTGGCTTTATGCTTAGTATTCTTTTCTGTAGCATTACTTGTTATAAACAATTGAGATTGCTTAATGTGCCTTGGATGAATCATGCGTTGTTTTAGCATATTAAAGCATAGTATAGTGGTATTCTCCTTTGATGCTTTATTTGGGTTGACTTGGCACATGCTCACACCATGTTATGACTATCCAAAGTCACCATAGCCTTTATGATCCTTTAGTTTTCAACTTGTAGTATCACTTTATGCTTTGATTAATGATGTTTTGTCACTCTGCATGATTATGGCCATTATTGCTCTCTTAGTTTGTCGCTCCCAGTATTTTGCTAGCATCCACAACAAAGTATGAGTTCCACTCATGCATCCAACTCCCTAAACCAAGTTATTCCAAAGATTCCACCATACCTACCTACTAGCTTATGCTATTCCAAGTATATTCATGCTTTTGTTTACCTTCCACTTGTTATGAGAAAACTAGTGATTAAAGATCTCACGAACTTGATGGCACACTTTACTTTTTTTGCCTCTAATAAACTTGAACCATTGGGTCCTTCTTTGTTGCGTATATGCTTGCGCTTTATAAGTTGAAATTAGCAGAACCATGTACCATGGGAAACGCTTTCAACATTGCACTTGTACTTTGTACCCTGTTGATATCATGTTCTTTTGCTTACGAATCCGGCGGTGTGAAATAAAAGTGGAACTTGTAAGATCATGGAGTTTTTATGTGTGTTAGAGAAATGCCTGGGCCGCTAGCCTAAGCCATGCCTAATCATGGTGGAAACTTGCAGGATCATCATAATGAGCACTCTATGAAGCATCCTCAATAAAAACCTATGCAAAATAGCAAATAAAAAGATCGCTGAGATGCTCATTGTCTGCTTGCCTTGTCATTTTGATTATGGGAAAGCTCCCGTATCATGTGCAAGGGGTACCCCGTTGGCGGTTCTTAATGATACACATATACTTACGATGACAAGAGCTTACTCGTGACTGAAGTTGAGTAGCATGAGGATCGGTCTTCGTAAGTAAGGGGCATGAGATTTCGGTTTATAACTTGTCAAGCATATCCTCTTAGTTGTGTCACTTTAACCTTAATCACCTTCAATATGCTTATGATAGGGGCAATGAGAGCTGAAAGCTATAAGTACCATAATTTTTGGAAGCTCTTTATGAGACTTGAATCCCTGCTTCCTTTTACAAAAAGGCCTTTCTTCCACCATTATATTGAGTCTCCACCTTCTATCTTTATGCACCTACTTTGAGAGCATAGTGGCCATTCTTAGTTCTATGTGCATTGTCCCAAGACTAGTTGATTGATGCATAACTTGATGTTGCTTGTTTTAAACTATTGTATCTAGTCACTCTTATGAACTTTGAAGGTTTCCTATGCATTTATATTTGCTACTCTATTGAGGGATAAGCTGAATACTATTATGCTATGTTTTCGTTATGTGAAACAAACAAACGTCTTGCAAAGCATGTTATTCATGAATCTTTTGTTTGTGCCTTTTCATGTTGCATCATATTTTCTTTGCTTATTGCTAGAACTTTGTCTTTCATGTTATGATTGAAGTACTATGATCCCAACTTTGAATGTTTTGCAAATACTTTGATCAAGTCTTTGATGGTGCATGTCACCTCAAAAATTATTCTTTCTTTTTATCACTTACCTACTCGAGGACGAGCAAGAGTTAAGCTTGGGGATGTTGATACATTGCAAATGTATCTATAATTTTTGATGTTCCATGCTTGGTTTTATCCACTTTCTTGTGTTTTGTTCCAACTTTGGAGTACTTTTCATATGATTTCTTGGACTAACCTATTAACAAGAGCCATAGTGCCAGCTGCCCGTTTTCAGCTGTTTTTGGTTCTAGGAAAGTCAGAAAATGAATATTCTCGGAATTGGACAGGACAAAATCCAAAGTGCCTATTTTTCCAGAAGGAATCAAGTGCCAGAATACGAGACAGAGAAGGGCCAAGAAGCCACCACACCACCTGGCCGCGCGGCCAGGCCTGGCCCGCGCCTGGGGGTGGTGGGGCCGCTCCCGGCACCCCCTCGGCCTCTCCTTCTGCCTATATATTGCCCTCGGGACGAAAACCCTAAGTACCCGATCAAAAATCCACGAAAGAGTCTGTAGCCGCCGTCATCTCCATCCCTAGATCGAGAGGGATCTGAAGCTCTTCCCGGCACCCTGCCGGAGAGGGGAATTCACCCTGGAGGCCTTCTTCATCACCATGCAAGCCTCCGGTGTGATGCGTGAGTAGTTCATCCTTGGACTACGGATCCATGTAGTAGCTAGATGGCTGGTTCTCCTCCTTTGTGCTTTCATGTTTAGATCTTGTGAGCTCCGTTCATGATCAAGATTATCTATTTATAATCATACATGTTGTGTTTGCGGGGATCCGATGGATATTGAGATGCTATTTCAGATTGATTATTGATTCTATCATGTCTTTGTTATTTGTGATCTTGCATGCTTTCCGTTGTTAGTAGCTATCTTGGCCAAGTAGATGCTAGCAACTCCAAGAGTTAGTATTTATGCTCGATAGTGGGTTCATGCCTCTGGTAATCTGGGGAAGTGACAGAAATCTCTAAGGTACTAGATGTGTTGTTGCTACTAGGGAGAAAACAACAATCCTTTGTTCATAGAACAATCGTATTGTTTACTTTACACGCAGTTCGTAAAGCAATAATCTGTTGCTTGCAACTTAATACTGGAGGGGGTTTGGATGATAACCTGAAGGTGGATTATTAGTCATAGATGCAGTTGGATGGCGGTCTATGTATTATGTTGTAATGCCCAATCAAGTCTCAAAGGAGTCAAGATGATTAGTATATGCATGTATTGCTTTCTCGGTGTTTGTCAATTGCCCCGCTGTAATTTGTTCACCCAGCATGTTATCTATCTTAAGGAGAGCCACCTCTAGTGAACTATGGATCCCGGTCCTTGACTTTTACATACAATCTATACATTGTTTCTGCTTTGTGTTTACTTTCTGCAAACTTTTACTTCCCTCCATTCGATACGTTTAATCCTTTGTTTTCTGCAAAACACGGTGAGATTGACAATCTCATCGCAAGTTGGGGACAAAGTTCCGTGGTTGTGTTGTGCAGGTCTCCACATTGCTACTAGCACCGGTAGTGCGCCCTGACAAAGCTCAGCTAGTAACACCTTTGGGGTGTTTCCTTGCTCCTACTGGTTCGATTAAACCTTGGTTTCATAGCTGAGGGAAACTTGCTGTTGTGCTCATCATACCTTCCTCTTGGGGTTCCCAATGAGCTCTACGTCGAACGACGAGGACATCACTCCGCGTACGCATTGAAACGGTGCCTCGGTTCCGCGAACGGCGGACCCACCAACGGTCGTGCTGACAGGATGTTTGTCAGATGACGTGACTTGAGCATGACCAGTGTCAGATGATGTTAGAGACCAAGCTCCGGCTTAGTTTGAAAATCAAGCTGGAAAATCCGAGTAACACGTTGATAGGTCCGACTTATTTTTAAGACCCGGATCGTATTTTTTGTTCTGAAGTTTCTGGAATCCTTCAAGATTCTGCAAGCCAAAGATCAAGCTAGACGATGATGAATCCGACTTTGGATCTTGGAGACTTCTGGGGGCTGTTGTTGGGGATATACTTTCTGGGTATCCTCACAGTTCCTCACTGACCAGGGTGGCCCACTTAAGGTTAGAGCTTTGCTTCACGGGAAGCCTAGTCAGGGAGAAGAGACGGAGTCCAGTCCGGCTACAGGAAGGCCCAGAAGACTTACCGACATAGGCCCATAGTGTTACTTGTAGTACAAGATGTACTCTGTAACCGACTCTTAGTCGTAGCCGGATAGATCTCTCCTGTAAACCCTAGGACGGATATCTATATAAGCCATCCTAGGGAGAGCCTTTAGGGCACCCTCAATAGTCTACAATCTCAACTCGCACAGGCGAACCCTTGTAACCCATATTCCGGCTCTGCCGTATTACTGGATTGCTAGCAGGAGTAGGATCCGTCCAAAGCCGGCGGATTCGAACCTGGGTAAACTTGTGTGCTCACCGTCCCGGAACACCATACGTCTCACACCCCTCTCTTCCACACGCCCCGAGGACCCCCTCATGGCGTACTTGTCATCAATCCGACGACAGATACAAGTAGTTTAAGAACAAGCAATATCAAAGTTATGAATCAATCAACAAGTCTTGGGACAATGCACATTAAACTAATAATGGCCACTATGCTCTCTCAATAGGTGCATAAAGATAGAAGATGGAGACTCAACATAAAAGTAAAAGAAAGGCCTTCATAGAAGGAAGCAGGGGTTCAAGTCTCATAAAGAGCTTCCAAAAATTATGGTACTTATTAGCTTTCAGCTCTCATTGCCCCTATCATAAGCATCTTGAAGTGATTAAGGTTAAAGTGAACAAACTATGGAGTATATGCTTGACAAAGTATAAGTTGGCAATCTCATGTCCCTTGAATATGAGGGCCGCTCCTCATGCTACTCAAGTTTAGTTGCCGGTAAGTTCTTGTCATAGTAAGTACATGTGTATCATAGAGAACCGCCAACAGGGTACCCCTTGCACATGATACAGGAGCTATCCCATAATCAAAATGACAAGGCAAGCAGACAATGAACATCTCAGCAATCTTCTTATTTACCATGGGAAAATGGTGCTTTTTTCTCTCTTTCCTCTTTTATCATCCTTTTTTTCTCAATCTCCATCTCTTTTTTTATAAGAAGAATGCTTCATAGATTGCTCACTATGGTGATGTTGCAAGTTTCCACCATGATTACGCATGGCTTAGGCTAGCGGCCCAGGCGTTTCTCTAACACACATACATAACTCCATGGACTTACAATATCCCCTTTCATTTCACACCGACGACATCCATAAAAAAGAGCATGATATCAACTGGGTACAATGTACAAGTGCAATGTTGAAAGCGTTCCCCATTACATCATGGTTCTTCTAATCCCAACATATAAGTGCAAGCATATACAACATATATGACACAATGGTTCAAGTTTATTAGGGGCAAGAAAAGTAAAGTGTTCCATCAAGTTCGTGAGAGCTTTAATCACTAATTTTCACATAAAAAGTTTAATTCGGAAGGTAGATAAAAACATGAATATACTTAGAATAGCAAATTCTAATAGGTAGGTATGGTGGACTCTTTGGAATAACGTGGGTTTTATTTGGAGTTGGATGCATGAGTGGAACTCATACTTGGTATGGAGGCTAGCAAAAGACTGGGAGCGACCAACTAGGAGAGCAATAATGGCCATAATCATGCAAAGCGGCAAAACATTATTAATTAGAGCATAAAGTGATATTACAAGACAAAAACTAAATGATCATAGAGGATATGGTGACTTGGTATAGTCTTAACATGGTGTGAGCATGCGCCAAGTCAACCCAAATAAAGCATTTAAAGGAGAATACCACAATATTATGCTTTTATATGCTAAAACAACGATGATTCTTTCAAGGCACATTAAGCAATCTCAATTGTTTCTAACATGTCATGCTATAGCAAAAATCACTAAGCATAAATCCAAAACAATATCAAGCATGACATGATAAAGTCTATGCCATAGTCAAAAACAAGCTCTTTTTTACCACTTAAGCATGAACTTTCCTACTCTTTTCCAATCCAAATCAACTTTATTTTAAAACTAATGCATGAATGAGGGGGTCCAACCAATTTATTCAAGCAAACTAAGCAAACGAAAACTAAAAATGAAAACAAAGACGCTCCAAGAACAACACAATTGTGCATGAAACAATAAAAATGAAGTGTTTGCAAGAAACTTGAAATTTTTATTGATGAAGAAGGGGATGCCTTGGGCATCCCCAAGCTTTGACGCTTGTACTTCTTCAATATTTCTTGGGGTGACATGGGTGGCATCCCCAATCTTGACCTTTTGTCCATACTTAATCTTATCACATTACTCTTCCCTACACTTTAAAATCTCCTTCATACAAAACTTCACACAATCTTCATTAGCAACATTAGTGTACTCAAGATAATAAGTATTTTGGTCCAGTTCCAACACAATCAAAACTTCCATTAAAACAAAAGTTACTGCAGCACTTCCTTTAAAAAGTTCAAATGATCAAATAGAACTCAAAGAGAAAGAGATTAAGAGGCAAATGCAAATAATGGCAGAAATCTGTCAAAACAGACCAGCAGGTAAAAACCAATTTTTTTGAAGACCTTATGTTGCTCAAATCTAAAAGTGTTGAACTAACTTAAGTTGGATAACAACCTGGGTCAGAAGCACAAAAAATTATAGCTCAAACCAACGTACAGAGATTTTTCATGAATTTTTACAGCGAAGCACAAAAATCTGTTTCGGGACAGCAACTTTCCCAAGCATTACTTCTCTCTCATTAGAGGTTACTCTTGGCACAAAAACCACACAAAAATGATAAGGAGAGGTTATTACTGGAGCAATAACTTCCAAGACTTAACTAAATGTTTTGGGTTATCTCCCAATAAGTACTTTTCTTTAACGCCTTTAAGTTAGGCATAAGAAGCAAGAAAAGAATCAAGTATTCTCAAATGAAGAAGCATTAAGAGCAATACCAAAAATATCTTCAACAAGGAAAGTTATCTCATCCAAATAGGTTCTAGAGGATCCTCTCTCAATGATCTTGGGTTCACTATTTTCATCAAACGGGTTTTTAGGAACAATCCAATCAAAATTCTTTTCTAAGGCTTCATGCATTCCTACAAGTTTAAAAGGTATTGGTATTTAATTTCCTCTCCATTTTTAGGTTTGTTTTTATTCATCTTTTCTTGTGTACCAATAACATCTACACATGAGCCTAGCATATTAAAACGATCAAAGACCTTTCTAGCTTCCTTAGCAACATCATAGAATTCTTTAAGCAAAGTCTCTAGGATAAATTCTCTCTTTTCAAGGTCCTCAATATCTTTAAGTTTAAGAAACATTACTTGCATTATGGGGTTAAGGTTAACAAACCTAGCTTCCAACATGTGAACTAAAGAAGCTGCAGCACTTTTATAATTTGGAGCAAGTTCTGCTAGGGATCTATCCTCAATATCCTCATGCTTGCTAACATGATTAAAGAATTCTTCAATATTATCTTTACCAATTATAGAGCCACTACCTATTGAAAGTTCTTTCAGGGTGAACTTAGGGATCAACATGGTGAGCTAAGAATGAGATAACAACTATAGAAAAGAACTAAGAATTTTTTTGTGTTTTTGATAAAGCAAGCAAACTAGTACAACTATTTTTTGTGTGTTTTTGATAAAGAAACAAGCAAACAGAGCAGAAATAAACTAAGCAAAACGAAAACAACAAAGTAAAGAGATTGGTTATGAGGGACTCCCCTTGTGAATATGTCCTTGACTCCCCGGCAATGGCGCCAGAAAAAGCCTTGATGATCGGACTCAACATGTCGATCTCGTTGGGGAACCCCAAGAGGAAGGTATGATGAGCAATGCAGCAAGTTTTCCCTCAGTTATGAAACCAAGGTTATCGAACTAGTAGGAGCAAGGAAACACCTCCAAGGTGTTGTTTCCAACTTGGAATCCTGCACAACACAACCATAGAACTTTGCCCCTAACTTACAGTGAGGTTGTCAATCTCACCGGTTTTGCCGAAAACAAAGGATTAAACGTATTGTGTGGAAGATAGTAATTGCTTGCAGAAAGTAAACAAAAAACAGTAAATAGTAGATTGTAGATTGATGGTAAAAGAATGGACCGGGGTCCATAATTCACTAGAGGTGATTCTCCTTAAGATAGATGACATGTTGGGTGAACAAATTATAGCGGGGCAATTGACAAACATCGAGAAAGCATACATGCATATACTAATCATCTTGACTCCTATGAGATTTGATTGGGCATTATAACATTATACATAGACCATAATCCAACTGCATCTATGACTAATAATCCACCTTAAGGTTATCATCTGAACCCCCTCCAGTATTAAGTTGCAAGCAACAGATAATTGCATTAAGCAAAGTGTGTAAAGTAAACAATACGATTGTTCTATGAACAAAGGATTGATGTTTTCTCCCTAGTAGAAACAACACATCTAGTATGTTAGAGATTTCTGTCACTTCCCCAGATTCCTAGAGGCATGAACCCACTATCGAGCATAAATACTCCCTCTTGGAGTTGCTAGCATCTACTCGGCCAAGATAGCTACTAACAATGGAAATCATGCAAGATCACAAATAACATAGACATGATAGAATCAATAATCAATCTGAAATAGCATCTCAATATCCATCGGATCCCCGCAAACACAACATGTAAGATTACAAATAGACTAGACCATAAAATGTGCGCGTTGCCGTGCCCATCTATCTTAAAGAAAATCGATAAACGTATTTGAAAAAACTTGTATAATAGATATACCTTATTAAATATGTGTTAGCTTTGTGATATGTAAATAACAAAGAACAAAAACAGAATCACAACAAGGGGACACAGATTAAATGTGGAAAGACCTCTCCAACAAAGAGAGGAAAAACCCATGCGTCAGCCAGCGAAACTTCACTATAACAGGGAGTGTTTACACAACGCTGGGGATTTTCACAGATGCAACTTATGCCAGGCGGTGGCTTACAAGAGGTATATATAATAGTGGAAACCTAGGTCTTGGGTGATCCGTACCGTGGAGTTAGCCTCCTTAATAGAATTTGAATCATACTTTAACAAACTCCACCTTGATACAAATTTCTTCTTGTAGCATCAACATTAATCATCTCCCTGAACAAACGAAGCAAATACTTTCGGCGCCAATAGCCACTTGGGCTAATCAGTTAAACCAACTAAGTTTGAGCAAAGCAACAGGAACTTGTTTAGTCATCATATCAGCAGGATTATCATGAGTGCTGATCTTGCATACGTTTAATTTACATTGAGTAACAATGTCTCTAACAAAATGGCACTTGACATCCATGTGCTTAGTTCTCTCATGGAACATCTGATCATTTGTAAGGTATATGGTACTTTGACTATCACAAAACAAAGTAATGCAAGAATCATATCCACAAAGCTTAGCAAACAAACCTTTCAACCAAACTGATTCTTTGCAAGCTTTAGCAATAGCCATGTATTCAGTTTCAGTAGTAGATTGTGCAACAGTAGCCTGCAATGTAGCCTTCCAGCTATTAGCACAACCACCAACATTAAACACATAACCTGTGAGGGATCTTCTCTTATCCAAATCGACAGCAAAATCTGAATCCATGTAGCCAACGAGTCCCTCACCGGTCCTGCCAAACTTCAAACAAGCATTGGAAGTGCCAAGAAGGTACCTGAAAACCCATTGAACAGCCTTCCAATTTTTTTTACCAGGATTAGCCACATATCTACTTATAAAACTCATAGCATATGATAAATCAGGATGAGAACAACCCATGGCATACATCAAAGAACCAACAACACTAGAATATGGCACCTTTGACATGTACTTAATCTCTTCATTAGTAGTAGGACATTGTGAAACTGACAATTTAAAATGAGGAGCAATAGGAGTACTAACTGACTTGGCACCATCCATATTAAAACAATGAAGAACTTTCTGAATGTAACTTTGCTGACTAAGAAATAACAAACCAGATTTTATATCTCGGGTAATCTCCATACCTAAGATCTTCTTAGCAGCACCAAGATCCTTCATCTCAAACTCACTACTTCGGTGTGCCTTCAATGTAGTGATTTTTTTCATGCTCTTGGCAGCAATTAACATATCATCAACATATAACAGCAAGTATATAGGTGATCCATCAACAATATTAATGTAAACACAACTATCATATTGAGACTCTCAAAGCCATGTGAGATCATAAACGAATCAAACCTTTTATACCACTATCTTGGAGATTGCTTTAAGCCATAAAGAGACCTTTTTAACTTGCACACAAAATCCTCTTTACCAGGCACTATGAACACTTCTGGTTGGTCCATGTATATCTCCTCCTCAAGGTCCCCATGCAGAAAAGCAGTCTTGACATCTAACTGCTCAAGCTCAAGATCACACTATTGGGGATCGGTGCAGAAAACAAAAAAATTCCTACGACAGAACCCTAGAAACTTAGCCTAGGATCTATCTATGTAGTAATGCAGTAACGGCCAATGCGTATAAAATACATACCCTTGTAGACCGTAGGCGGTTAACGTTCTGTGGGGAACGTGGTTGAAGTAGTCGTACTCGTAGCCGACCTCAAGGCCGCGAAGCTCCTCGCAGGTCACCCCTTGCTCCTTCTTGATCTTCATCATCTTTATCATGCAACAACTCTGGCTCACGACATTTAAGCGCCCCAAGTGTTGCGCCTCGTGTCTTCGTACATATCCGGTACACGATGAGGCCTCCGGCTCCCCGATCCCGCCGGGAGTGCGGAAGTTGATATCCGGCTAGGAATCCCTGCAGCGCAACGGCGTACTTCAGGTGTGCCTCAATCGCACAACCCAGACTTGGGGCCATGGTCACGAGGTATAGAGAGAGGGAGGGAGAAAGTCAACCAAAGGACTTCTCAAATTGTTGTATTTCATGTCTTTAATCCCACCCATGGGCACCCCTTTATATAGGCTAAGGGGGTGTACATTTCTCAAAGGCTAAGCCATGTGGGATTAATACTAAAGGAAAAAGTCAGCAGATATTCGGACTACCAAATGGGCCAAAAGTACTCAGCCCAAATAGCAAACAGAAAATGCTAAATAAAAAGAAAAGGAAAAAGTTGCAGCAGCAGCCAGCCAGCCAGGTGGGCCAGCCTGCCCACCGCGGCCCAGCTCGCGCTGGCTGTGCCCACGTCCCACCCCGGGTGGGCCAGAAATCAGTGGCCCACCGGACGACCGCCCTGCCCCGCGCTGCCCGCCTGGCAGCTTGCTCGGGTGGGCCGGTAGCGGCCAACGGCCCGCTCGCCCGCTAGGCCGGGTGGGTTGTCCGCCCCGCCAGCAGCCCAGCGGCGCAGCCCGCTGGCTGGCTCCCCGCAAGCCCCTCTTGGGCCGGGTTGATCTGGCCTGACAGCGGCTGCGGCCAGCTGGTGCCTGCTCTATGCGGCGGATATTATCCGCCGCCCACGTGGTTGTTACCTTTTTCTTTTTCCCTTTATTTTTCTGCAGCTTTTTATTCTAGACTATTTTCCTCCGGGATTTAGCCTAATATAAAAGTTGCCTTTATAAATCTTAATCTAAATATTATTTATAATATATTAATTCATAATTAACATATAATAAATATATATTTAAATTCTCATTTATTCGAAAACACTTTTCTGGTGTTTTCCTTTCATCTTTCTCCGAACAACTTCGGATCTCTCCGCGGAACGATTCTGGCTTTCTCTCTCTCTCTACTGTGATTCCGTCTTACGAATGATCGCTCTCATCGTACCCTTAAGTGTATCCTCTCACGGCTCGGGAATGCTCTAGACATGATCTGTATTAATGATCAACAGAGGGACCAGGGATATCCATGTGACCCCTATGCATTCCTGATGACAATGTCGTTTGAACCGTCTAAATGTAGCATCCTCTTCCTTTTGTTTCTCGATACAACTTGTCCGAGATCCGATCACTGGTATCCCATACCTTTGTTCAATCTCGTTCACAACAAGTTATGTTTTCTTGTTACCGTGATATTACATCCCCATGACCTAGTCACATGTTGCAACATTTATAGATGTAATCTCACCAAGTCGGCCGTATGTATCTTTACCCGTAATGTGGGTGAACAAATCCCGGTCTTGCAGTCACATGTCATCTACTGTTCCTTCGGAATACCCAACGTACACCTTTATAGTCACCGCATTACCAGATGACGTTTGATGCAGTCAAAGCAGCCTAGGGAAACAGTGAGTAATATGAGCTCATGGTCTAAGGAGAAGGAGTCTAGGTATAGTTGTTGCATATAGTTGTTGCAACAATGAACTATATGACTTGATCGTGTTGCAATCCTTCGAGGAATGTCCAACCACATCATTCTCCAATGACATGATCTCGTTGTCAGTCGGCACAAATGCCCATGATCTTGAAACCCAGATCATCTTCGTGGCCAACAAACTAGTATGAATAGAGGCTACTAGGGACTTGGTTGTTTCATACCACACCTGTACCAATGTTTCTACTTGGCACAGTTATAGCACAATATGAAACTATTATAAACTAATTGAGATATGACAATAAAAACCTATTTATTATTTGCCTCTGGGACATATCTCCTTTAGTCTCCCACTTGCACTAGAGTACAAATAATCCAGCTTGCATTTTACTCGTATAAACCATATACCATATGCGTTTACAGATCATGCATGCTCATGGGAAACATCATGTTCATGTTCTGTTTTACCAGATCATTATGTCTTTTGCAAATCATTAATGTCTTCCTAATTTTGACATTCACACCATTATCTTATAATGGGTCGAAGTATTTGTTTGGCAACAAAGTGAGACTTTTGTTTCTAGTGTTTATGATGACGGTCGTTTTTCACTGTTGTCATCTAAACTTCGAAACACACTTTGCTATCCTTTGTGTATATACTATAGTCATGGCAGCAGAACGAGGCCGGATTCCAGGAGCTTACAGTGATGTTAGATCAACCTCGAGGGCTTTCTCATGGGCACTGGGCCCTGGGACACATCATTCTATGTTAAAAGCGAACTAGCCCCGCCATAACATTATACAGCACATCAGATGTAGCCTTTATACTTCTATATCTATGTAGATCCTAGTGCATGAAATGCATCTATGCCACTTACATTGCTTCTTGCTACTTAAGTACAAACTCAATTCTGGTTTAGTGATCAACTCAGGAATCACTTAAAGACATGTTCTTATAGTTAAGAGCTAGTCCTCCCAACCAGAAACTTGGGTCACATTATGTCGAGTATACAACATGGTTATGTGGAAGAACCTATGACTGAGGCATAGGAGATGCAACGCATCTCTTTCTTTCAACCATAGTTGTAATAATCAATGCTTCATATAGTAAGAACTTCTTTCTTACCTTGTTCTATTCTGAACTACTTCAGAATCTTGCTTAGGACATTCTGAACATCTTTCAGAATCAAGTCCAGGAAGCATTCGACATTCAGTGTTTATTAAACTTACTAATCTATCTCGATAGATCTTTTGTTTAATAACTTCAACTTCATCCTAACTTAAATACTATTAACACCAATCACATCATTCACATATGTCGTTCACATATCCTAGAATGATTTCACGCTCCCACACAAATATGACATTCATGTTTGAGATCCAGGGATTTCACTTAGCTCCCACTCAAAATATGTTAGCTACATATTATGAGTTAGCCAAGCTGATTTGCTTCCACTCAAATCTAGGTCCTCTCGATAATCTTGGACATTCCAAAATTCCTTGATCATCATCAAATCAAGAATTCCGCTAACGAGATTTCAATGACCATTCATTTCTCGTACTTAGATCCATCATGCTTCTTTGTAATTCATAGGTATGTCTTGTTCTAAACATGACAACTAAATCAACAATATTTCCACAAACTTGTAGAAAATATAGTTGAATCCTACTTTCTTTAGTAAAAGTATTGACTTGAAACTTTATGATCATTATCAATAGTTTCTCCTCTATTTGTAGAGTTTGGATTCACGAAACAAATTCCGCTGCGCCACTCAACAATTCGGAGGTAAGGTCAAATACCTTTTTTTGATCTTTTACTTTCTTCCACTTGTATCTTCATCAAGACACGTCAACTTTGGACAACAACTGGTTTGCCCATTGTGGGCGATGCATTCATAGCTTCCTAAGAATGCTCTACAAAGACTTGTTTATTCGCCATGATTTCAACTTGTCGAAATCTCCAGAAACTCAAACGTGCCATAACACTTATGGTGTTGTTTCCACGAATCTTTTAGATGTTCCTTTGTATTTCAAATGAGTGTTTGCTTATTTCGATCTCTAACTCTAAACGACAACTATAACCCCGATAAGAGATAATATTATACCATATGTACATATTGATTATGATGTTTAGACATTTCAACATAGTTTGAATTCATCCAATTATCATAATTTGTGAAACATCTTTCACAAGTTCCTTTTATGCTAAACTTAACTTGAATACCTTAGTCACGTCGATCAAATCGAAGAGACTTGTTAATTCAGTCAATTCAATATTCCATTAGTTATGAACTCATTTGAACAATTCAAATCATTTCAAACTTCATGTTTCATTAAGTAAATACACTTATTCACTTAAGTCCACAATAAATGATTTCCACTACTTGTTGAAAATATGATACATCACTATGTATAAGATTCAACATTTCTTCGCATATCACTGTTTTACCAGAATGCGGAGTTTTAGGTCATTCTGCCCAAGAGGCATGGTTTTGCAAAGTCTCTACATTAAGCATCTAGGACCCCGATCTTTCATAAAGAACCTGCAATAACCAAAATGACTTAAACTATAGTGTCTTTTCATTATTAAGCTTTGGATATCTTTTAGCATTCTAATCCTTTATAAATGTTTAAGCTATTAACATAGTGATGAGAATAACTTATTTGTAATCGTAATGTGACCATAAGGTATTGTTCATAAGAATAGTACAAACTAGTTTGTAACTTGTTCATATGAATAATCGTCTCGCCAAAAGCAAGACACACAAACAAGGATTACAAATTATATTCAAGTCCACTAATCCAAATGACAAACTTTGAGGGAAGAGGTGATGTCGGCCATCAACTGATTTGCTTGCCGTCATCAAGTCACGTTGCCTCAAAAGTAGCAATTCTCAAGCAGATTATCCTGTTTTCACAAAACGGGACAAGTATCAAATACTTTGCAAACTGCAACGAGTTTTGCAAGAATCACATTTATAATTTGTATATCTTACATATACCTTTTCATCCATGACCTCCATTTGCAATCAAGCCCTTTCAAGAGTTCTTAACTCTAATGCAAGATCGCTGAGTGTTTTTCCAAACATTCTGGAGTCATCGAATTATCTCCTAGTGGTTATTGTATCAAGAAGAGAAGATCACCTTTTACGAGGATATCCCTCAGGTGTGGGTATTAATCTATGAAGTTGGACCCTTTTTCTAAGTTCCAAATTAAGCAATATATTCCCATGGTCGCAAAGGACCTCAATGGGATAGGCTAAGATCTACTAAGATATTTGCAAATAGACATCTAGACTAAGTTTATAATAAGAGATCAATATATAATTGGTCTCCACTAAAACGGTCATCCCCTGGACAATTTTAGTGATTGCATGATCCCTATCCTCTGCACCTCCCCCGATCATCACGGCCATCAGTGCATTATCAAAGGTAGACATTCACTAATGTTAATCACATCATCCATGTGACTCATGCTCGATCTTTCGATCTCTTGTGTTCCGAGGCCATGTCTGTACATGCTAGGCTCGCCAAATCTAACTTGTGTGTATTAGCTGTGCAACATGGCTTACACCCACTGTATGCGAACGTAGATATGTCTGACCCCCGATCATCACGGCTGGCCTCATACCGAAGAACTTTCTTGGTGGTGCACACACAAGGGGAACACGGAACATTGGAATTAAATAGGGATTATCTTATTTGCTACCGTTGAGTATCTAAATACTAGCACACAATAAGATGGAAAAACAGGTATCAACATCATATGTATAATGTAATATGATATGGTATTTCTTGCGCCTTGATCTCCATCGAGCGCTCCGGCATGATCTCCATCTTGCCCTTGGTTTGACGCCAAGTCCACGACGCCTCCACCAGGTCGTCCATCAGAACGATGACTATTACTATACTACTTTAGCAACAGAAAAGTAAACTACTTTACCTTCGTAACGACCAATGCCATATCATAGTCACATGCCCCCTGCAAAATAAATTTAGATGCCTCTACTTTATCTATTGCAAGTTTTACGTGGTTGTTAGGGCTTTCGTACTAGAACCGTTTCTAAACTATGAACTTTCCAACCACAACATGGATCCGATAGTTGTCTCTATTACACCCCTTTCGGGGCCCTCCATTGTAAATGTTATATCAACTATTGAATGAGAGACAGACACCCGCTAGCCATTTATACGGTACAAGCCATATGTTGAGCGTGAAACCAGTCTCACGTACGAATACGCGTAAGGTCGGTCCGGGCCGCTTCATCAAATAATGCCACGATATAAACAAGTACAAGTTAGAGGGTAACAACTAAGGGATCAATGCCCACACAATACATGTGCGTACTGGCCGTACAACACTCCTACGCATAGATCGGCTCTGATACCACTGTTGGGGATCGGTGCAGAAAACAAAAAAATTCCTACGACAGAACCCCATAAACTTAGCCTAGGATCTATCTATGTAGTAATGCAGTAACGCTCAATGCGTATAGAATACATACCCTTGTAGACCGTACGCGGTTAACGTTCCGCAGAGACCGTGGTTGAAGTAGTCTTACTCGTAGCCGACCTCAAGGTCGCGAAGCTCCTCGTAGGTCACCCCTTGCTCCTTCTTGATCTTCATCATCTTCATCGTGCAACAGCTTCGGCTCACGATATTTAAGCGCCCCAAGTGTTGCGCCTCGTGTCTTCGTACACATCAGGTGCACGATGAGACCTCCGGCTCCTCAATCCCGCCGGGAGTGCGGAAGTTGATATTCGGTTAGGAATCCCTGCAGCGCAACGGCGTACTGCAGGTGTGCCTCGATCGCACAGCCCAGACTTGGGGCCATGGTCACGAGGTATAGAGAGAGGGAGGGAGAAAGTCAACCAAAGGACTTCTCAAATTGTTGTATTTCGTGTCTTTAATCCCACCCATGGGCACCCCTTTATATAGGCTAAGGGGGTGTACCTTTCTCAAAGGCTAAGCCATGTGGGACTAATACTAAAGGAAAAAGTCAGCAGATTTTCGGACTACCAAAGGGGCCAAAAGTACTCAGCCCAAATAGCAAACAGAAAATGCTAAATAAAAAGAAAAGGAAAAAGCAGCAGCAGCAGCCAGCCAGCCGGGTGGGCCAGCCTGCCCACTGTGACCCAGCTCACGCTAGTTGTGCCCGTGTCCCACCCCGGGTGGGCCAGAAACTGGTGGCCCACCAGCCCACCGCCCTGCCCTGTGCTGCCCGCCTGGAAGCTTGCCCGGGTGGGCCGGCAGCGGCCAACGGCCCGCTCGCCCGCCAGGCCGGGTGGGCTGTCCGCCCCGCTAGCAGCCCAGCGGCGCAGCCCGCCGGCTGGCTCCCCGCGAGCCCCTCTTGGGCCGGGTTGAGCTGGCCTGGCAGCAGCTGCGGCCAGCTGGTGCCTGCTCTGTGCGGCGGATATTATTCGCCGCCCACGTGGCTGTTACTTTTTTTTTCCTTTTTTTTTCTGCAGCTTTTTATTTTAGACTATTTCCCTCCGGGATTTAGCCTAATATAAAAGTTGCCTTTATAAATCTTAATCTAAATATTATTTATAATATATTAATTCATAATTAACATATAATAAATATATATTTAAATTCTCATTTATCCGAAAACACTTTTCCGGTCTTTTCCTTTATTCTTTCTCCGAACAACTTCGGATCTCTCCGCGGAACGATTCCGGCTTTCTCTCTTTCTCTACTGTGATTCCGTCTTACGAATGATCGCTCTCATCGTACCCTTAAGTGTATCCTCTCACGGCTTGGGAATGCTCTAGACATGATCTGTATCAATAATCAACAGAGGGACCAGGGATATCCATGTGACCCCTATGCATTCCTGATGACAATGTCGTTTGAACCGTCTAAATGTAGCATCCTCTTCCTTTTGTTTCTCGATACAACTTGTTCGAGATCCGATCACTAGTATCCCATACCTTTATTCAAACTTGTTCACAACAAGTTATGTTTTCTTGTTATTGATATTACATCCCCGTGACCTAGTCACATGTTGCAACATTTATAGATGTAATCTCACCAAGTCGGCCGTATGTATCTTTACCTATCATGTGGGTGAACAAATCTCGGTATTGCAGTCACATGTCATCTACTATTCCTTCGGAATACCCAACGTACACCTTTATAGTCACCGCATTACCAGATGACGTTTGATGCAGTCAAAGCAGCCTAGGGAAACCGTGAGTAATATGAGCTCACGGTCTAAGGAGAAGGAGTCTAGGTATAGCTATTGCAACAATGAACTATATGACTTGATCGTGTTGCAATCCTTCGAGGAATGTCCAACCACATCATTCTCCAATGACATGATCTTGTTGTCAGTCGGCATAAATGCCCATGATCTTGAAATCCAGATCATCTCCGTGGCCAACGAACTAGTATGAATAGAGGCTACTAGGGACTTGGTTGTTTCATACCACAACTGTACCAATGTTTCTACTTGGCACAGTTATAGCACAATATAAAACTATTATAAACTAATTGAGATATGACAATAAAAACCTATTTATTATTTGCCTCTAGGGCATATCTCCTTCACACACATAGCCACAATACTAAAGAAAGTGCAAATGGAACTATGCTTTACAACTGGGGAGAACACATCATTGTAATCAATACCTGGAACCTGACTGAACCATTTTTCTACTAACCTTGCCTTCAACCTCGAAGGCTCTTTAGGAGATAAACCTTCCTTCTTGAAGATCCACCTGCAGCGGACCGCCTTCTTTTGTTTGGGCAACCGCACAACATCCCATGTGCCATTTTTGTCAAGCGATTGCATCTCTTCTTGCATATCAGAAACCCACTTCTCGCGGTCAACAGATGCAATAGCTTCATTGTATGTAGCAGGTTAAGAATCATGTTCCACCTATTCAGCACAACTCAAAGCATAATGAGCAAGATTACATTCTTTAATTAAACGATGAGGTGGAACTATGTTATGCCTCGGTCTATCAGCAGCAATAGTCTCTTGTGGTTGCTACAAAATAATAGGTGAGTGCTGAACAACATGATCATCAATGTTTTCCTCATGAGTATCATCAACCACAACATCATTATCAAAAGTTCTCTGTAGGGGCTCCACATGCACACTAACTCCCTCCTCTCCAATAGCAACATGAGAGGGATTTGATGGGAAGCTATCATGATACATAACGGATTCATTGAAACAATGTTCCTACTCAACAAAATGCTTTTAGTTTCAGGATTCCATAGTTTATATGCTTTAACTCTTGCACCATAACCAAGGAATATGCACTTAACAGCTCTAGGCTCTAACTTTCCATTATCAACGTGAGCATATGCAGTGCAATAAAAAAATCAATTGTGAATAATAAGCAGGCGAACCTGACCATACCTCAATGGGAGTTTTCTTCTCAAGTGGAATAGAAGGTGACATGTTGATGAGGTAGCATGTTGTGTTGGCTGTTTTAGTCCAGAAACGTCTTTACATACCTGCATTGGACAACATATAGTGAGCCCTCGAGATGATGGTTCTGGTCATGTGCTCAACCACGCCATTCTGCTGAGGTGTGTAAGGGATGGTGTGGTGCCTGATCATACCATCCTTACTGCAAAACTCGTCAAACTCATTAGAAAAGAATTCTATACTATTGTCAGTACATAGTATCGTTACCTTTTTTTAGTTTGCTTTTCAACCATAAGTTCCCACTTCTTAAAAGCATCAAAAACATCAGATTTATGTTTTAGAAAATATGGCCATACTTTTCTTGAGTAGTCATCAATAATAGTAAGCATGTAATTAGCACCACCAATAGAAGTCTTACGGGAAGGTCCCCATACATCAGCATGCACATAATCTAATATGCCTTTGGTGGTATGAACGGAAGCATTGAATTTAACTCTTTTATGCTTAGCAAAAACACAATGCTCACATAACTCAAACTTACCCAAGTTGCAACCATCAATCAGCTCTCTCTTGACCAATTCTGCTATGTCATGTTCGCTCATATGCCCAAGACGCATATGCCACAAATTTGTTTTACCACAATCATCAAAATCATTAAAAGTAACAGGAGAAGCAATACCAGGCAAAGTCCTACCTCTAAGAGCATATAACTTAGCAGAATTCATATCACCTATCATGTGAATAAGAGAACCTTTTGATACCGTTAACAATCTATGTCCACCGGCGTACCTGTGTCCATCAACATCCATGGTACTCAGGGAGATCAGATTTCTGGTCATGATTGGTATGTGCTTCACCTCAGTCAACGTACGCATCATGCCATCATGTGTCCTGATCTTAACAGATCCAACTTCGACAATATGGCATGAGTTGTCATTCCCCATACATACAAAATCTCTAGTCTGCACAGACTCATATGAACTGAACCAATCTTTGTTACAACAAATATGAAACGAACCTGCAGTATCAAGTATCCATTCATCATCACGAGAATCACAAGCAGCAAAAATGGTTAAACATTCACCGTCAGAACTATCACCAGAAACAACAACACCCTTACCAGCACCTTCAGACTTATCTTTCGGTTGGTAAGTTCCGTTCCTTTTCTCCTTATTCTGCAGCTTCCAACAATCATCAATAGCATGATTAGATTTCTTATAATACTTGTAGAACTTGTCCTTTCCCTTGGACTTTGAACGACCTCTGCCGCCCTTTCTCTTATCTCGATTGCCATAGTTGTTCAATATCCGTTCGGTCCTGCCACGAACCTGCAGAGCTTCAGCCTTGGATGAGGACCCTTCTGCCTGCACCATAGTATTCATGTTTTCCCTCTGTTTGAGGGCCTCTTGTACTTCATCAAGGGTTAGTTCATCACGGCTCAATATTATTGTATCACGGAAGTATGCATAAGAACTAGGCAGCAAGCATAAGAGTAAGAGACCTAGATCTTCATCATCATATTTTACCTCCATAGATTGCAAATTAGAAACTATCTCTCTAAAAACGAATACGTGATTTATTACCGATCCACCTTCTTGCAGCCTATGCAAGAAACACTTCATCTTCACATGCATCTTACTTGTTAGATCCTTTGACATGTAGATCGATTCCAGTTTCGCCCAAAGGGTAGCAGGTTTCTCCGCCAACATTTCCTACAAGATATTATTGGATAGATGAAGTTGAATCAAAGACAGAGCCTTACGGTTCTTCCGCTTCTCTTCGTCAGACCGGTCCTTAGCATCCTTTCCATCAAATCCATCCAGCGCTTCATCCAGATCTGAAGTTTGGGTGAAAATCGCCCGCATCTTCACCTGCCACAAGGAGAATCTTGTGGTGTAGTCCAGCTGCGGAAGATCGAACTTCAGATGACATGTCATAAACCCTAGATTAGAACCTAGGGCTCTGATACCACTTTTTAGCTTTGCGACAAGTAAATAACGAAGAACGAAAACAAAATCACAGAAATGGGACACAGATATAACGTGAAAAAACCTCTACAACAAAGAGAGGAAAAAACCACGGGCGACAGCCAGCGAAACTTCACTATAACGGGGAGTGTTTACACAACGCCGGGGATTTTCACAGTTGCAACTTATCCCAGCTGAGGGCTTACAAGAGGTTTATATAATAGTGGAAACCTAGGTCTTTGACGATCCGCATCGTGGAGTTAGCCTCCTTTATAGAATTTGTATCATACTTCAACAATATGTGATATGAATATATATATGAGAATATCCAAATAATATCGATATGTTTATGACATTGCATAAATGAGTGATTCCGATCCAATATGTAAATTTTAGTCTATAAGACAGAAAATTTACAGAAGTATGTTTAGAAGGATCACATCTGTCCAGAACTGAAGATGTAGTGATCACCCATGAAATCCACGAATGGTTATAGGTATTACTTTTCATATTTCAATGGCTCCTCTTTGTAAATGCTCACAGGGGACTATAGAATCAGTACAGACTCATCACCCTGTTCAGATCAAAGAGCAGTTCCTCCACCAAAGAACCTGGGGGTTTTACTTGAGGTATTACATGAATCGGAAGGCTAGAGCTACAACGCCCTTTTGCTAGTTTAGCTCAGTTTCAGAAAAAGTAAGAGTAGAACAAGGGTCAGTTTTAAGAACTCCAAATTTGATACGTCTGATCCAAGTCTCTGAACATTCCAAACCCTTAACCTAGAAAAAAGGTGTCGGTGCTCATGCAATTGGGCGCCTGAAATTAGATTATTTCTTCTCAAGGTTGTCCCAAAACAAGAGGAACGAGAAAGGAAGAAGGACGAGTTGTACCTGGACAAGAATGTTGGATTGGTGAAGTCTCTATTATGTTCGCCTTAGATAGGAACTGAACCCTGGCACGGTGGCACCATCACCAATAGAAAAGAACTGAAATTCTGTGTCCATGACATCTTTGGTACCGCGACACGAAGACATATAAAGGCGACGCTCTAGCCTGTGGTAGGTGCTCTCTAGGTCTCTTTCCTGTAAGAAAAAATATAGATGTAGCAACCTTGTAAAAATAGTAAATGCGAGGAAAGGCATATATAATTACCTGGCATGAATATTTGTTGTACCGGCAATCTCACACTATCAATTTTTGGTACCACATGAAAATATAGAACTCAGCTGCAAACTTTTTACCGCCACAATCTATATGCTACATAGGATAATTAGTTGAATGCATCAACAATTATAGAAGATATGGGATCTGGAGCATTAATACTACCAAATATAGTAATATCGGTGTAGTATGTTCCATTTAAACAATCCAAGTATGAATACAATATTACTGAATATCACTATGTCAGGGTTAGCACTTGAAACTTTTAGCCGGAGCTATGCTCTTCAAAATGGTTAGAAAAATATCAGCTTTACCAGAAATTTGTGATGGCACGAGTTAAATAAGAGTTAAGGTCTTAACATAAGATTGACATATTATTAACTAATAACATGAACTCACTACTACACCAATTATGTATAAATCTTCTTTGCTTCAACCAGGGCAGTGCATAACCCAAAGGGGATCGCCCCCCATGGTGTGGCGTGTTGCTGCTTCTCTAGCCGGCAACAGCTCTCTGGCCTCTATTGCTGATCCTAGCCGGATAACCATCGCTACACACCCATATATATATAGGCTAATAGTCACATGAACAAATGATCTGCAGGACTGCAGAACAGAAACGTACCCCCCATAACTCACCGCCAGCGATTGACGCACCTTAGGTCTCAGCTGCCATTAATGGCTTACGCGAACGTATTTGGCTTCAATCGCCACGCAGACGATCTCATATCTCCCAGGCGCATCAGCTTCCTAGGACCCCAAAAATATGCTCGCGGAGCAGCCGCCTGGTTGAGGAGAAAGGCCCAGATCAATCTTTGGAGTAGCATCCCACAAAATGGTGGGCAGCCAACATGCAAGATTGCTCGGTAAAAGGCCACAACTGCGTGACTGGATAATCTGGGACGTTCAGCTGTACAATCCAACGGTTCAGATGCCAAATCGCTGTGAGGGGTCCTAACTAGGTGAGTTTTATTGTTTCTTAATGATCTTGATCATGAACGAAGCTCACAAGATCTAGACATGGTAGCAAAAAGGAGAAGAACCAACCATCTAGCTACTACATGGACCCGTAGTCCAGGGATGAACTACTCACGCATCACACCGGAGGCTGGCATGGTGATGAACAAGGCCTCCAGGGTGATCTCGCTCCTCCGGCAGGGTGCCGGGAAGAGCTTCAGATCCCTCCTGATCTAGGGATGGAGATGACGGCGGCTACAGACTCTTTTATGGAATTTTGATCAGGCCCCTAGGATTTTCGTCTCGGGGGCAATATATAGACGAAGGGGCAAGGTCGGTGAAGTACCAGGGGCCCACACCACCTGGTGGCGCGGCTAGGGCTGGCCACGCCACCACTAGGTGTGGTCGGCCTGGCTCCCCTCTTCGTCTCCCCTCCGGACTCTATGTTCCTTCTGGTGAAATATTGACTTGGGCTTTTGTCCGGTCCAATTCTCAAAATATTTCCTTATTAGTTTTTCTGAAACCAAAAATAGCAGAAAACATGCAACTGGCACTGTGACATCTTGTTAATAGGTTAGTTTCAGAAAATGTATAAAAATACTCCAAAGTATGGACAAAACATAAGAAAGTAGATATAAAATAAGCATGGAACATCAAAAATTATAGATACGTTTGCAACATATCAGCTTTCTTAAAGGCCGCTTCCTGCTTAGTAGAAAGATCTCCTTTAGGTTTGCCAAGAGTGGCGCTATATCAGTTTAGGTTTTTAAACCATAGAGTTGCTCTCGTGCGCCATCTCTTATAATGCATACCATCAAAAGAAGGCGGCCTAGTAGCCACGGCTACACCAGTGGAGTTCAGTTGCCTAATCAGGTTTTTGGATTATTGAAAATATAAGCAATAATTCATATGATTTAATTCGAATAAATAATCAACAAATCATGATCATACAAATAGCAATACAATAAATCACGCAAAGTAACAAAGTAGATCAACATATACATCTAAACAAGACAAACCAATTTCATCTATACCAAGCGCTATAACTAGACACTCTCGCATAATCTGAAAGAGATAGATTGAGAACACATATGGTGTAACGGCGACAGCAGCGGCGGCCGCGACGGCGACAGCAGCGTCATCAGCCATATCATCGATGTAGAGGCTGTTGATGTCCGGGAAGAAGTCCTCGTCGGGGAATGAGTCGTCCGTGATGGCGTCAGTAGTTGCGCGAAAGCGCTCCCCAAAAACCTGATCATCCCTCACCCGTACAGGTTCATAAGAGGCGGGGTTCCAGAGGCCTACTATCCCGATCTGCGATGCACGCCGAAGGCCGGGATGGGGAAGACGAAGGCGGCGGCATAGTAGACTGGAAGGAGAGCGTGTGATAGGTAGTGCCGATTAGGTTTAGCGCAGACGCTTATATAGTGTAGGTCAGGGGAGATCGTGGGGCTCAGCCCACGTCCGAGTCGATAACAGCCCACGTTCCAGAAAGTCTGGAAATGACCGACTAATTAACGTATCCGTTAATAACTCATAATTAATCCATGATTAATTTTCCCGAACAATAAAAATAAAGCTCGGTTCGGCGAGATTCCCGCAACCCGCGGCGCGCGCGTATCGTGACGAGGCGAGGCGGGCGGCGTTGGAGGAGGAGTGCGCGAGAGATGCTCTTCTTCTCACACCTTAGTGAGTGGTGGAACATCCAAGTATATAAGGAGGTGTAACTCTCACTCAACTAGCAATGTGGGTCTAAACTTTAGCACCACTAGAACAACCATATGCTGCCATGCACAAATGGGCCAAAGAGAATTTCAGAATTTGTCTAAAGGGCCAATAGCCTAATACTCACCAAATTTCAACAACACATGATCGTAACAGGTAGTAGAGCTTCGCCACGCTCCATATGAAACCAAATGGCTAGCAAAAACACAGGTGCGCACGACCGAATTCCTTCCAATCTAACAAACTCCACGCATGATGCCTCCATGGGAGTTTGCCGACGGAGCCTTTTGGAACTAGACACTCCAGACAGATCCATGAAGGCACGCATCAAGTAGATATTCGTCCTAGTGTGCGAGAGATCCGGGGACCACCACCTTTATTCAAGCCTAGCCGGTAGCCCCTACGCCACCCGCGGTGACCTACGAGATCCGTCACTCCGACCCTTAGCAGTAGCCCGTGGGCTAGGCCAGCATTGAGAAAGGCAGCGGCAGAGCAGGATCGACCCTCCACCAGATCCTGCCCAACCATGCATCAAAGAGAAATTAGCAGACGGCACGGGAGACACCCAGATTTAAATCTAGGGTTTCGTCCATGGCCACCAGGTCCAGTCCCACCTCCGCCGCTGGCCATGGTGTCGCTGGGAGAGGATCTCCGCCACCACCCTGACCAGGGGCGCTGCCCTAGCCACTGCATGTCAGCACGCTAACCATCCCTGCCCCAGCAGATCAGGCGGGAACATCTGACAACCACCACCCCAGACCCCTCCAGTGGCTGGGCCCGCCGCCACCGCAGCGAGGGCTGGCGGCAGCGGTGGCGAGAGAGGAAGGCGACGGGGGACTCTGGCGGCGTGCGGGTCACCCCTGACGTAGCCCTAGGGAGTGATGCGAGAGGGGAGGGGGTATTCTGTGCAATAGTCTCTACGGTGAAAGACCGTACCTATAGAACTGTAATCTTACAACACTGTCATTGACGCTGGGAAGAAGATCTCATCGTCGAAGGAAAGGCCGAAGCACTTATTGTAGATGATGCCATCTTTATTGACGTAGAGGCCAAAAAGGATGACTATCAAAACTCTAATCTAATCTCTTGAAACACTAATTTTACTAAAAACTCCATCCATAGATCGAATACTAGCGTCAAGAGGGGTGGGGAACCCGATCTATGGAGGAGGCAGAGGAGAGACGACGGCGGCTTGCCAATTGGAGCTGGTAATTCCCGCTGCATCCTTGATGTCTGCCCTAACTGATATGTGCTTGATATTAATATATTTCTTTTATCCAAAAAGTTATACTCTCTCTCCATCTACATATGAGACAACCATTTCATCCTTCGCCACGAGAAGTGTAATGTAGTCATAGTTTTTTTAACTATCAATACCACGATATATTTATAGTACCGAATAGTACATGTAGAGATACATAAACTATCTCCAGTGTTGGGGATATACTTTCCGGATATCCTCACAGTTCCTCACTGATCAGGGTGGCCCACTTCGGGTTAGAGTATTGCTTCACGGGCGGCCCAGTCAAGGAGAGAAGACGGAGTCCAATCCGGCTACGGGAAGGCCCAGAAGACTTACCGACTTAGGCCATGATGTTACTTGTAGTTCAAGATGTACTCTGTAACAGACTCTTAGTCGTAGCCAGATAGATCTTTCCTGTAAACCCTAGGCCGGATATCTATATAAGCCGTCCTAGGGAGAGCCTTTAGGGCATAACCTCAATAGTCTACAATCTCAACTCGCACAGGCGAAACCCTTATAACCCATATTCCGGCTCTGCTGTATTACTGGATTGCTAGCCGGAGTAGAATCCATCCAAAGCCGACGGATTCGAACCTGGGTAAACTTGTGTGCTCACCGTCCCGGAATACCGTACATCTCACCCCTCCCCCCCCTCCCCCCCCCCCCCCCCCCCTCTCTTCCGCACGCCTCGAGGACCCCCTCATGGCGTACTTGTCATCAATCCGACGACATCATTACAAAATAAAGTAAAAGAAAACAGGCAAATCTTCAAGGTCTACAAAATCTTCTTCTTGACACAATCTTGTACTTGTCTAAAGGCAGTCGAAACTACAATGTCTTATTCAGAAATATTGACATGACATCATTCAGATGATGAGCAAAGAACAAGCACCCCAATGGTCAATGGAGTTACAAATCGCAGTTTGAATGTATTCTCACTTAACAGATACTGTGAAGGGATGACTAAAACTATCCTAGAAGAGCCGAAACAGTCACTGCCTCCGTGAATTTTCTTGACAGCAGAAACTATTTTACCCGATGAACAAAATGGGAAGAGAGATGATTCAACAAGTGAAAGTAAAATATCACAGACAACTGTGTTGGTGGTGGGGCTTGATAAAACGCAGCAAGCACCATTAATCTCAAGTGACACTATTACCGGACCATGAAACTGAATGACTATGTCATGTGACATTCAACGTGAGAATTCTTCAGGCCTCGAAGAAACGAAGCTCCACCATTGCTTCCTGATGCTTTGGGGAATACCAAGCTGTGGCCTTTGCTGAACCCAGTACCTTTAGAGCCCAATCAATAGCAAAGACAGAGTCGTCCACTCGAACATAATGGCCTTGACTTCTTGGATCAATGGCAACTGAGGATTCAACACGAAAGCTGAATGGCCCAACTATCTGCACAAAGAACAAGGGACAGTTTTATTAAGTATTTTTATGATAGCATCGTAGACACTGCAATCATCTTGTCTGGTTAATTCATCTACTCGGAATACATGGAAGGAAGGCAAAAGAATGATGACCAAGAAGTGCTGATTCCTTAGTTTTAGCAAGCCAACACCATCTAACACTACCGTGAAGTCCATCAGTCCAAAAAGGTGATTATACATAGGAAAAACAAATAGCTATTTACCACTTCAAGCAAATGATTTCATAGAAATGCCACTATGCGTGTGACTGACATGTGGTGGCAAACAACTATCCTATGGTGTCTGAGCAGTAAATGAAATGTATTATGCAGTAACAGAGCAACTCGTGCTGAAGTCATAAGTACATGTGGAACTGGATCTGTGTCCAAATCCAAACAGATCCATTCAACAGATGTCCACTTAAATTGTGCTCCCGTCCAGGTCCAGTCCACACTTAAGTTGCTGAGTATCCAAATCCATCCAGTCCATGGTTTTTAAGGCGTTAAGGCGTCTTAAGGCGATCTGGGGGCGCTTTGACGCCTAGGCGGGCGCTTTGGACACCTAGGCGCCTAAAGCGGTCATTTTTTCAAAGCGGAGAGTGGGCGCCTTGACGCCTAAGCGTCGCCTAGGCGTCCTAAAGCGGACGCCTTAAAAACCATGATCCAGTCCAAAGCGATTGGAAAGTTGGATATCCAAAGTCCATTGGACCTTCTCTTCACGCGTTTTAATCAACCGCGCTGGCCACACGTTCTAATTACTCACGTTGCATATATATGTGCAGACCGTGGACTTGTTTTAATTACCAGTGATGGACTCGTGCATGCGTACGTGCATGTAGGCTAGCGACATACGGATCCATCTGATTGTTATTTTCTTCCTAGCTGGCATACGGGAAAGTCAGACGTCTTTTTTCTTTTTATTTCCCGAACGTAACTTTCATCAAATCATGCGGTACAACTGGGTCTGGCTGGCTGGATAGCTAGCGCGCAGGTCGCCTACGTGGTCTTCCTTCCGCTCAAAGTCCAACGGATTTTGGACTACCCAATATTTAGATCCAAAGTCCATCCAATATTATTGGACATAATGTCCATTGGTATCCAGATCCAATTGGGTCCAGTCCAATTGGGTCCAACGAAATTTTAGTCCAAAGTCCATTGTACTATATTGATCCATTTCCAGATTTGGTCATAAGCAATAAATAGCACACGTATCAAACTGCAAGTCATAGTATCTGCTCCCACGTACTTTGTACAGGGCCTAAGCTCAGTATCCACCCTTACTAATAGGTAAGGAGTTGGGGCTATAAATCTAAGCATACCCAAGTCTTATTAGATGACATGATTAAGCTCTCCTGCAATGCATCCATTAGCATAATGCTACCTTCTCTTAATTCTTGTTGCTACTCGTTGTTAGTGCCCAGACCCAAGTTTTTCTGCAATCCTTGTTCACAGTTTGACAAGCAAATGAAATAATCGAAAAAGAAAAGGAGGGATGCCAATATCCCAACCATCAAACAGAAAAGTAGTGGTGGCAGAGTGTCAGTTACTGAATACCTCCTCCTAACCAATTTTCTTATTGCATTCAAGAAATTGGTTCCTAAATGAAAATCACTACTCCCTCTGATCCAAATTAATTACCGCAGATTTAGGCAAAATGTTGCATAAATCTGTCTAGGTTCAATGAACCTGCCACAACTAATTTGGATCAGAGGCAGTAACATAGTTTAGGACACCAACCAGTTTTTCTAAGGAAAACATAGATAAGTACGTATTTCATCTTATATAGAATAGCATTTTGTCTACCTATTCATGCTGGAAAGTGATGGTATAATTAGCTATTTGATACCTTGATTAATCAAACAGCAAACCATGTCAGAAATGGGTTATTGGCTAAACAGCAAAAGAAAATATAGATTTTGAAATGATTTAGTGACTCAGAAGGGGGGGCTAAAAGTATCAAAATTTATGGCATCATTGTCCGCATACAGTATGACCTTTTAGTTCTAGGTAACAGAGCACAAATTAAAATGAAAGAAATATATGATTCACCTGTTGTTGAAGAGAAACGATCACATCAGGACAAACATCGCAGAATGTCTCTAAATCAGGCCGTCTAGAGAAGAAAAAATCTTGCGCTAGACGAGAAGCACCACGTAGAAACAAAGATCCTGAGGATACATCTAATCGGGCACTGACCCTTGTCAAATCCAGGAAAAGCCTCTGAAAATTTCCATGTTGAGCTGTAAAAGTAACAGAAGCAAAGAGGTCTGCAAAGGCAGCAAATTTGTTCCTCTCATGGAATACTCTGAAGGCATTGCTTTTTCGTGTTTCGCCTGGCACAGATATTCTCTTTGAGCAATCCCCAAAAGAACCACTGGCTACTGCACCTGAACGAATAAAATGAAGCAGCAAGAAGTAAATTATTTAGTGCTTACAACCTATAAATCCAATAGAGGGCTACAAAGTTGTTCATGATAATATATCCATAGAAAGTGCCGAAATTATTGACTGCAAAAATCTCATCCGGAAGATGGGTGAGAGAAATGTGACAACGAGTAGGAGTATAAGACATGGCATTTGAAAGAGAATGATGTCCACAACAGCACCTATTAGCAAATAGATGCAAAACCTTTCTTGAGACAAGCTTACAGGATGATGAACTGTTGAAGCTCAAAGATAGATTCTTACCAATGATCCCAGTGAATGACGCATGAGGGTCTGAGAGAAATACATCATACGGCTGAACCATTTTTAGCTTATCTTCTTTCTTCCTCCAAATATCGATGCTTTTCTTGAGGGAAACAGCTGCTTTAGCACACAATCCAGGTAGCAGAGCGAGAGGAACATCATTGGTTTCATCACCACCAAAGCATTTTGGTTCCCCACTATTCTGCTGCAGCAATAGATGATAACTGAATCCAGAACTGGATCCAACTGAAGCTAGGTCAGCTGATAATGATAAAGGCACATCCCAATATACCCCCTGTTTATCAACAAATAATCCAGGCCAAGATGCTGCTAGTGTAAGATTTTGTTGAGGAAACTGCAAACAGCAACGAAAAGAAAGTTTAGTTAATCCAAGCACTCAGGACAGTAACAGCTAGAATCAGTTAAGTAAACTAGTAATTCCCAAAATAACACAGGACCGAATATTTCCACTAATCAATGACAACCTATTCATGACTAGCTAAGTATACGAGAAGAAAGATGATTTATTGAGAAAACCTTGCAGCGCAAGCAACAAGAATACACATAAATAGCTAACTATATACCGAAGAGCTTAAGAGCATCCAGGTTTTTGCCTTGTGGTGAATAATCGCTTTGCCTCGATCCCCCTTCTTGATATCGTACAACTCCAGCAGCAAAGTGGTGTCTGGTGTGATCAAGAGTTCCGTGCCGACACCAAGAGACATAACATCATGCAAATGTCTCTTGAGATCACTGGACCAGGGGACCCCTTCTTGCCGATTTGACATTTTCTCTTTCACGACTGCCACAAGCTTCTGTACATGAAGCTGTTCCAAGATAGTAACAGACCTGCACAGATTACATGAGTTGGATCAGATACTTGTTTTACATGAAGCAAAATAAAATTGTACAATTCGTCCTCCTGTAAGCAGGAAAGGTTCAAACAAATGAAAACAAAAACCAAACACAGGACATTCAGAAATAATTACCGAAGAAATCTACTACAACTAATGCTTCATCCACTGGGACGGTTGGCTCGTATAGAGTCACCATCGGAATCGGCACCATTTAAACCACATTTCACTATGTAACAATCGCAGCAACCTGGGAACGGCGCTGATACGCGAATACGAACGCTTCTGCTAAAGATTGGAGGTGGGTTGGGGTGTCAGACAGGAGGGGGTTACCAGTTTTGGGCGACATGGAAGAGGTGGGCGTGGTGCAGGGAGAGACCGGCGCGGGAGGCGGAGAAGGTGGGGACGAGCGGGGAGGCCATGAAGCGGTGGAAGAAGTCGAGCTGCTTGGTGCGGGTGACGCGGGGCCCCCGCGAGAGGCCGAGGGGCAGCGGGTCGCCCGGGACGGGGCGCGCCGTGCCCTCCATCGTCGCCGGCGACTCCAGGTCCAGCTCCCACCTCCCTTCCCTGTCCGTAATCCATCGCATCTGCCGCAACATCGCCGCCGCAGAACCACGCTTCCACCGGCGGCGCTTTGCCTTTCTTTTCGAGTTGTTCGTTGGCTTTGTGTCGCGTCGGAGACTGACCCGGAGTATGCAGCTGTTGCGGTCCGCGAGGATAGGGGGACGAGCCACGCTGGCCGGAATGGACGGTGCGAGTGCCTGCGTGGCAAATGACAAATTTTGTTGGGAGTGAACTGAGTCAATTGCGGCGTGTTTGCACGAGTAGTCCCATATTTCTTTTTTTTCATACTCCCTACAATCCATATTAATGTTCTCGTCTAGATAAAGTTGAGAAGCATCGGATGGAGTAGTTAAAACTCGGTGGATGCTATACTAGGGGATTTAATTTGAATCAAATTTGGCACTTCGTTTATAATTCATATCTAGTTTTCATGCTATTAGTTGATAACAAAACTGATTTTTTCCCCTCGATTGATGCCAAAACTTGCATGTTTTGTTGCACATGTCATAGTGTTGTGCTCACCACTTATCAGAGCTGGTGATGTTACCACGCAGTAGCAAATATGCAGCAAATTAAACTAGCAGTTGCAAACAAGCATCAAATTAAACTAGCAGTACCAAATTAGAATCCTAGCTACTAGCAAATATGGGTTCACGATAATGTTACCTAGCTACTAGCAAACGACAGTTCACCATAATATTACTTAGCTACTACGAATAAACGTTTTACACCCACATCAAACATCTTCTTCACTCCTTCTTTAGATCATCTAGTTTCCTCTCGTCCACATGTCGAGCGTCCACTGTTGTCTCATGTTCTTCCAAGCAGCACAATCGTTATGGGCAACACCATGACCACCATAAGTATCGTTGTCGTCACGAACTACATCTTCCTCAACCGGGAAGTATTTATCCGTGTCAAATTGCAAGATCCAGTTATGAAACATGCGACATGCAAAAACAAGCTTAACTTGGACGGGGAAAGAATAGAAAGGCTTCTGATTAAGGATCTTAAACCTGTTTTTCAGAGCAGCGAAAACCCTCTCAACCATGACCCTAAGGCTAGAATGCTTCAGATTGAAAAGTTCTTCCAGAGTCCTTGGATAGTTTCTAGCAGAGAACTCATTGAGATGGTATCTTTTTTACCTAAAGGGTGGAAAAATTCTAGGCTGACAAGCATAGCCGACATCTGCTAGGTAGAATTTATCGTCAGGGAGCTTCATGCTATCAGGTCTGCTAAGGCTGTCATTCATAATCGTCGCATCATGGGAAGATCCTTCCCACTCAGCAAGCACATATGTGAATTTCATGTCGAAATCAACAGCGGCAAACACATTTTGACTAGGGTAGTACTTCCTCTCCCTATATGCAGCTTGTTTGGCTTTCGACACTCTAGCCATCACATGAGCACCATCAATTGCTCCAATACAATCCTGGCATTACAAGAATGTTAGGCGACAGTCTAATACAACCATCTCATGAAGAACATGCTAGAGTTGCTCACCTTGAAAAAGGGGAACCATCGACTTGTATCTTCGCGGAGGTTTGACCAGATGGTGGCTTGATCATCTCTCCTCTGAGTTCTCCAATAGCATACAACACCTGATGGAAATACCGGGAAATTGTCTCGATTGATCTCCTCCATGTGCTATGAATCATTCGGAATCTCTAGTTATGGCCTAGAACGTGAAGAAACAAAGCAACTTGTTATTCGATAGAGGTGTTAATGTTGTCCTTAAGCAAACCCCTAGACCTAAATGTGTGCACAAGATGGTTAAATGGGGCTCTTCTCACCCTGAGCATGGCGATAGTCTCCACATCATTGTTGTTATAGATGTATTTTAGATTTGCCATCCGCTCTTTGTCGTGTTGCATCAGGGGACCATACTTCACTGCCAGCTTGTTAGTCCAAGCAGCCGCTCTTCTATAGATCAGGAGCATACATGCCTGAATCACAGTGACCAAGGCAACTGTCTGGATGATAACCTTCAATTTTTGGCCCTAAATAGAGTGGCATTTCATAAGCACTCTAAGTACTACCCTAATATCGATCTAACTACGTTGGTACTAATGTTGGAGAGGAGGCAAGGCCGCGGTTCTTACCTTCATGGTTGCAGACGTCGAGGACCTGCCAGAGGCGGAGAAGACGGTGAGGGAGAAGTCGATGCCATAGATCTGGGAGGCAGCAGATGCCGGAATCGGATAAGACGTGCCAACCGATGCTGGAGTGGACGTAGAAGCTACTACCGGAGATCTAAATCATTGTCGCCAAAGCCACCGCATAAGAGGAAAATGGGGAGGGATTTGTCTTCTAGCGGGAGGTGATAGCATAAGAGGGAGGTGAGCCTACGTTTTGCGCCATACGACACTGCAATTTTTCCGGCTCCCTCCATCTCCCCACTGCCTACCCGCGCACGTCGTTCCTCTCCTTGCGCTCGCTAGGGCCTGTCCCAGTGGAAATGCTCGATTTTAGCATTCCTCTGAAGCCAGGATGAACGCTTCTTTAAGACCCATGCGAGAAAAATCCCCGATACACCGTGACACACCAAACGGCCTTATTTCTTCCCACTGGATGCGAGAAGAGGAGACCCAGCCAACCAAACATGTCCTTGGTGTTGATCACTACAAACACAAATTCGTTGGATGAATGTTCCTTTTATGAATTTGATTTGAAACTGAGCTATTTTCCAGGATTGCACTGGAAATAGGTTTTACTCGTCCAAAGACTACGATGTCAGGACGCATACCATACGAGCATACGGTGCATGTGAACGGCTCGACTGCTAGTCCCCCTTGAGAGTCGAAGGGTTCCTGGCTCACTCCCTTCTCCTCTCTAGCGGCGCTTCCGGACAGCGTGGAAGAGGATGCGTAGCTCGGGCTATATAGAATAGTAGTAGGGCTAAATTTAGGGTTTTTAGTTTTGGGATAGGTGTTTGCCCAGCCTGGGCGTTTGGGAGTAGAGCGCAGGTCCTCGCCGACCAGATCCTACACGAGGATAGGAAGACAGTGGAGGGGATCTGCTCAGCTCGCTCCTTGAATAAGCACCTTGTCCTCAACCTTGGTCTTGTTCTGCTCCTACTGGTGCTCTTGGCCTGCCATGGCGGTGAGGGGGATCCCTGCAGAAGCTTGTTCATGGCCGATGGTGGGAGGTGTGGCAGTTTGGCGCCCTCCTGAAGCTACGCTTCTATATGCGGAACACACGACATCACTCGCTGACGAGGGTTTAACTCGTCAATGCCCATTGTTATGGACTTGGGTTTTGGAGAAGGAGGGAGCGCTGGAGACATCTATCAGCCAGCAAACAAGCACACAGGGGACAAAGGATTTACCCAGGTTCAGGCCTCATAGAGGTCCCTACTCCTGCTTGTCTGCTCGTGGAATTATCGAGGGAGTCGAAAGTTATAATGATGCGCAGATGAAATCTGGCGAGGGTTGCGAAAACTAGGGTTGCGTGTGTCCTCCTCGCCGCCCCCTCCTAGCCTTTATATAGATAGGGTAGGTCTCGGGTAGCAGGTCGAGTCGGTTACAAGTTAGGGTTTTCCTCTTCAAACTTTCTATCTTTAGCTTCTTCTTGTCCTTCAAGCAATCGAGAGTCCGTAGGTTACTCGAATCCCTCCATCCGGGCCTTGGCGACACCGTGGGCCTGTATGTATTTGGACCGTATATACCAAGCTCAAGTACCCGCAGGATATACCCATGTCAGTAGCCCCCGAGAGCCCAGTGGAATCACAGATTAGACTGGGGACTTTTGAAGCCTTCGAGTGCCTAAATGAGTACATTTCGATTGCTTTTATTTGTGTCATAGGGATTGTTGATATACGTGCCTGATATAACTGAAGCATCGGTATCAGTTAACCACCTTAGGGTGAAACAACGCAATCTACTCAAATTTGAGTCCCCGGACTCGAATTTGGAAAAGTGCTGGTGTAATTCGACTCAGGCCGTGGAGGTCTTATAGGAGTCGAATTCCAGTTATATGGGTGTGAGCACTTGACGCGTCCGTCAAGGCATGTTCATCGTGCCTGTGGGCACGGATATGTTTCTGGTAGTGCGGAGTTTAAATGCGTTGCCAGGCCTCAGGTCTTACCTTCACGCCGTAGGCACGGCATCCGAATTTTGTCATCGCGGAGACGATTCGGGTAACCCAGGAGACGCAGTCTCTTTGCAGGGGAAAAATTATGAGGCGGTGTCACCATGAGCTTCGAGTGTGGATGTTATCAACACACAGTTTTTGTTCAAATAATCATAGGGTGCGCGACCAGCGCTCCCTATGGGAGTAGCCCCCGAGTGCCTGGTTGAGTCGAAGACTCAGGCAGGGACTAAAAACTTTTGCGACTGCTGTCATCTTTTGCTTGCTTGTTCAGTTGATGACCCAGGCAGGTACTAAAACACTTTTGCGACTGCTGTCATCTTTTGCTTGCTTGTTTCAGTCGATGACTCAGGCAGCTAAAATATTTTCGCGACTGCTGTCGTCTTTTGCCTGCTTGTTTCCTGTGCTCCCTATGGGAGTAACCCATGTTCATAATCGAACTGTGTTTCGAGTGGTTGGGTTTGCTTTTTATGATTGTCCATGTTCCTGCAACAAGAAAAGAAAAAATCATAGGGGGCGCGGCCAGCGCTCCCTATGGGAGTAGCCCCCGAGTGCTTGGTGGAGTCGAAGACTCCAGTAAGGACTAAAATAGTCGAAGTTCTCCACTGCATAGCCTTGATGACGTCAGTACTGATGCTTGTATGACCTTAGTTGCCTGTGTGAGCGATTTTGACGGGACGTGACGAGCTGTGGGTCCCACTTGCTGACTTTGATTTGACTGGGCGTGCGTAATCTTTATTTTTAACTGTGCCTCCTCGATTTCCGCGCTTAATGGTAGAAGTGGGGGGACGGTTCGCGCTTCCCCTTCTCTACGTGTCCTACACGATGCGTGCCACGCGTCCAATAGGGTTTTTGTCAGTCGTTGGATTGCATCTTTTAGAGGTTAAGTAGCGATGCCGCGACGGTAATTTTCCCATCTGTGTTCTATCTTCCTTGCTGCCATCGCCATTGCCCTGTGCTTTCCTGCTTTTCTCTGCACCCATCTTCTCCACGATGCTGGACCAGCTCCCCTCGTTCCCCAGCTATTTTCTTCGCTCGCATCGCCGTCGTGCAATGGGGAAGAAGAAGGGAGGCGCTGCCACTGATTCCGCGGCCACCCTTGCTACAGCGAAGAAGAGAGGTGGCTCCGCTACTGCGGCCACCAGTACCGCCGCCGCCGGGAAGAAGAAGGTCGCGGGTACCCGTGTGACGAATGGCGCATGGCACCCCTCTATCATCAAGGCGTCGGATCTCCGTCTTCTTCGACAAGACGGAGTAATTTCTGCATCAGTCGCCGATTCGCGCGTCCCCAGTGGTGAGACCGTTCCTGTGCCTCCCGCTGGTTATCGAGTGATGTTTCTTGCATTCATCATTCGCGGTCTTTCCTTGCCTCTTCACCCCTTTCTTCGGGGTCTTCTGTGTTTCTATGGGCTCCAGCTCCACCAGCTGTCCCCAAATTCTCTCCTCCACATCACCTGTTTCATCACTCTCTGCGAGTGCTGGCTCGGAATTGAGCCGCACTTTGGTCTTTTCAAACGCATTTTTAAATTGAAGCGTCAGTCCGCATCTGGCTCTTTAGTTTACGATGTAGGTGGTTGCGGAATCCATGTTGATCCACCCGCCACCTACTTTGATATCAAGCTCGCCAAGTCCGTCCAGGGATGGAGGGACAGATGGTTCTGTGTGCGTGATCAGAAGGCCAATGACGAGCACTTTGGACTTGCTCCCTTCGATCCCGCGACTCCCTACAAGAAGATGCGTTCTTGGAAAAACGTGATCATGCCTTCCGAACTCGCGGAGACAGACGTGCTATATCAGCGCGTCTGCGACCTCGAGAGTCGCATAGGCGCAGAAGAGGGAGGTTGCGCCCTTGTCAGGACCTGGTTGCGTCTTCGCGTCCAGCCTCTCCAGGCCAGGGACCATCCCATGTTCCAATGGGGTGGCTCTGATGATCCCACTCACGTGTCTGCCGATGGCATGTCCGCGAGTGAGGTAGATAAGAGGGTGCGACTGGTCACGAAGTATACTCTCAAGGATGTGCTTCCGAACGAGGCAGTCGTTCCTCCTTTCGATGCTTCGAATCCTCCTCCTGAGGTATGGTTGTGCCACGTAGTAGCGTTTTTTTTCGATTGCGTCTTCTGGTACTTATCTGTTTTATTTTTTGTATGCAGGAGTGGGAGGTATCACCTTGCATGCCTCCCCTTCCTGAGGGGATTATTCCTCGTGAGGCTGTGGAAGAGGACCAGTCTGAGTCGACTGTCCCTTCCGATGTTGAAGAGGAAGCCCCCGAGTCCGAGAGTCCAAATACTCGCAAGCGTTCGCGCAGTGAGGATTCCGACGCGTCGACTCCTTCCAATCTAGGAGGCGCAACTGTTGGCGCGGAGTCGCCAATTCCCGCCGTTCCAATGAGGGCTGTGGCACCGTCTTCTCGCAAGAAGATGCGATTGCCCAAGGAGTCTTCGTCGGAATCGACGGAGGCCACATTTGATCTTGATAGATTTGACTGGTAAGTTTTTGCTAGTGCATTCGTTCTTTGCTTGTTTTCTTCTTGTTGACTTTGCCCTTTTCTGAGTGTGTGCTTTATCTTGCAGCCAAGAGGCGTCGTCATCGTCTGGCGACGTCGAATTTTTGAAGGAATCAGGAGTCACGACCGCAAAGGCCAAGATAGAGGTCGAGCGTGCTCCTTCTCCTCCGGCGGCGGCCCACTCCGGGCACAATTCTTCGAGCTCTCCTCACGTAAGGGAGCATCGAGTAGTAGCTCGAATGATGGTTCAGCAATCTTCTTCGGAGTCGCTGGAGGACCATGTCAGTATATCTCCCCCTTTTTTTATAAGTTGGCAGTCAAACGCCATTTGTTGCCCTCTGCTGATTCCTTGCTTTGTGCGACAGATCCTTGTAAAGGAAGCCGCACAGGTAGCGGAGCAAGTGATGGCGATAGGTCGCCAGCATGCGATGCTGGAGAAGCGCCACCGCGTGGTTGAGAGTGAGTATTCTATATCTGTTCTTTTCATTTTCTCTGTATTTTGGCACTATCGACTGACAGCCAGATTTTTGACTGTCCTGTAGCTGAGCATAATGCTTTACTGCGTGATGTCGCCACGTTGGAGAAGACGCTGGTCGCAGCAGTGAAGAGGCGCGCCGAGGCACTCGCGGCTCGTGATGAGGCCCAGAAGCGTGAAGAGGATCTGCGTGCCTCCTTTGCGGCTAGGGAGAAGTTGTTTGAAGAGCAACTTTTCTCAATCGCCAAGGCCCTCTCAGGTACCTCTACTTGGTAGATATTTATCGATGTTCTTCTTTTCCTCTGTAGTGCCGGTGGCCTTAGGAGTTTGATCCGTGTTCGTATTCTGTTGTAGATGCTGGTGGCTTGAGCTTTGATCCGCAAGCCCTTGGTCGCGATGACATTTTGGTGGGCGCGGTATCTGCAGTCGAAGACCGTAGCGCCGTTGTCCAAAACACATTTTCCAAAGCCAAGGCCACCCTGAGTCGCCTCCGGGAGGAGCTGATGCCGAAGGCGAAGCTGGTAGACAATGTGGAGGAGCTGGTGGAGTCACTCGCGGGGGGTGTACCTGCCACGTACAAGAACTCCCTCCACGCAGCTGGTGCGACCATGTCGCTTGCCATGGTGCAAGCCCATAGAGTCGAAGTGGATCCCTCTGCGGTGTCGAAGACAATGCCTGTTGGCGCGGATGGTCAGCAGGTAGTGTTCTCTCCTTTTGCGACTGCTTGTGCCAAATATGGCCATTCCTTGATAAACACCGTTGCCAAGTATTCGGAGGAGCTGAATCGCGCAAAGAAGGCAGCGAAAACTTTGGCCTCAGGGGCCGGCGGAAAGTCAGTGGCATCTGATACTGCCACGGACTTGATGAAGCCCCCAAGGTCCTCGAAGTCGAAAAAGCCAGCTGCTCCGTAGTTAGTTTCTTGTAATAGCTGACGAACTCGCTCTTTTGATTGGAGATCATGCCTGTTGGCGAATGTGTTTGTACATACTTTTTATTGATCCTGAATGCACCTGTTTACTTTTGACTTTTGAGTTGGTCGCCTTATTTTGCTTCTGACTTGATTTTTGATAGGGTACGTCAAGTGGCCCTGTGGGGGGAACCCCGGTCTCGCCATCTCTTGAGGATACAATGGCACCACCTCACTCTAGAGTAGAGGAGCTTTCCTTGCTTTCGCGACTTCGTGATCGCGTTAAGCAGCTGGAGCGTGAGTTGCCTGTGATCCGTGGTAGCGCGGATGTGTGGAAGTCGAAGGCTGAAAAAGCCGCCGCCCATGAGCAATATCTGCTTGGCGAGGTGATGCAGCTGGGCGACCAGTTTAAGTGTTAGTTTGCTCATCCTCGTCTTTTCCTTTGTAGATGATCGCAATGGTACGTTGTACTCATGCTGTTGATGCTGCTTCGTGTAGTTGTTAGCGCGCACCGTCCGCGGGACGAGAGGGATATGATTGCCATCCGCCTTCATGATCTCACCCAAGAGCAACTTCAGAAGAGTGGATACTTCTGGGTAGATCATGATCGTGCGACTGCGTTAGCGACCCTGCAGGATCGCGCCTCGCGAGTGCTGCTTTTTCTAAAGAAGTCGCAGTCGTGCTTGAAGAACATCTACCGGGCGATGTTCCCGCTGGATGATACTCCGTCAAGCCTGCTGGCCCTTCTGACAAAATTTCAAGATATGTCCACGGTTTGCGAGTGCGTGAGGCAGCAGCTGGTGGCTGGTGCCAAGGCTGCGCTCTCCGTGGTGCGTTTGCACATGCCTGACATGGATGTCGCCGCCATTGCATATGGGCCACCGGTGCCACCAGCAGGATCTTCCTGGAACATGGTGCCGCACTATCAAGCGGTGGATCGTCCAGCTGAGGAAATCGTCGACTTCTTCGAGGAACAGACTAATGTTCTTCTGTTGCAAGGGTAGCCAAATATGTATCCTGCATACAAGTGTACTGGTGTTGTAAAGCTCATATATAGTTTTGTAGATAATCTACAAATAGCTTTATAAGCGTGGGGTGCGTTGCACTTATGCGAGTCCTCTTCGTTAGCCTGGCCATCTTTGTATCTTTCCCCTGTCAACCTGTCAGCTGCGTGGCAGCTGGGTTGTGTTTGTGTTTAGGGGTTCGATTGATGTGCCAGCTACTCAGGATGTCGCGTTATTGTTCGAAGAACATATGTATATAGGGTGGCGCAGCCCCCGAGTATGAAAGTTGACAAAAGAAAAGAGAGCACGGAGTTTTGGGGCACTTAGCTTTCATTTATTCAGAGAACAGTACGTAGTACAATGTGCGGCTAAGTAGCCTTGGCTGAATAGCCTTATTTGCGATGTAAAAGTAAAGAAGAAACGACTAAGGGTAGAAGCGTCGCAGTTGTGCGACGTTCGAAGGGTTAGAGTATGCGACTCCTGTCTCTAAATCTTGAAGGCGATAGGCGCCACCTGGGATTACTTCTGTAATCACGTACAGTCCTTCCCAGGGGGACTCGAGTTTGAGATGCCCCTGCTGCTTCAGTCGCAGGACTAGGTCACCTTCGACGAAGGATCTTGGGCGAAGCCTTCTGCTATGGTAGTTGCGCAGGTTCTGCTGGTAGATCGTAGATCTTTCTGCGGCGATTTCTCTTGCTTCGTCAAGGAGGTCGACGGAGTCTTCGAGTGCGAGGGATGACTCCTTCTCGCTGTAGGCGACTATGCGTGGCGCTCTGTACCATACCTCGGCGGGTAATACTGCCTCTGCTCCATGTACCATAAAGAATGGTGTGTAGCCGGTGGCGCTGTTTGGAGTTGTACGCAGGCTCCAGAGTACGGATTGCAGTTCATTTGGCCAGCAGCCCGTGACTTGTTTGAGTGGCTGGAGGAGTCGCTTCTTGATGCCGCTGCAGACGAGCCCGTTTGCCTTTTCCACCTGACCGTTGGTCTGCGGGTGTGTGACTGAGGCATAGCTGATGTTGATCCCCAGGTTCTCGCAGAAATCTTGGAACTCCTTGGATGTAAAGTTCGTTCTATTGTTGGTGATGATGCTGTGTGGCACGCCGAAGCGGTAGACGATGGACTCGAAGAACTTGACTGCGCTGTGCCCTGATTGCTTGGTCACTGGCATGGCCTCGATCCACTTGGTGAACTTGTCGAATGCGACCAAGAGGTAGACGTAGCCTCCTTGCGAGGACCTTGGAAGTTTGCCGACCATGTCGAGTCCCCACTGGGCGAAGGGCCAGGCCAATGAAATAGGCCGTAGCTCTACGACTGGTGCGTGTGGCTTGTCCGCGAATCGCTGACAGGCGTTGCACTTTTGGACTATATCCTTGGCGTCACGCATGGCCGTGGGCTAGTAAAATCCAGCTCGTAGAGCTTTGGCGACGAGGGCGCGGCTGCCGGCGTGGTGCCCGCAGGTCCCTTCATGGATATCGAGGAGGACTGCTCTTCCATCGGCTAGGGAGACGCATCGCTGTAACACGCCTGTGATGCCGCGTTTATACAGTTCGTCGTTGATAACGGCGAATGCCTTGGAGCGTCGCGCGATGTGTCGTGCATCTGTCGGGTCGTCCGGTAGGCGCTTGCTGAGGAGGTACGTAATGTACGGCTACGTCCAGGATTGTTCGATCATCATGACGCTCATTGGTCCCTCGAGTCCTGTGTCGAGCTCCAAGTCATCGATTGTCGTTGGCTCATTGGGTGGCGTAGCCCCCGAGTCTGTTGATGCGCTTGTTTTCTTCTCTGCGGCCTTTGGCTTGATGGAGCGTTCGCATATGCGCTCGAGAAATACCCCAGGTGGTATGGGTGCGCAGGTGGAACCTATGTTGGCGAGTGCGTCCGCCTCCTCATTGCTTTCACGACCTATGTGTCGCAACTCGCAGCCGTCAAAGTCTCCTTCGAGTGTGTCGTAGAGGTCGCGGTATGCGATCATGTTGTCGTTTAGTGCGTCGCACTCGTGCATTGTTTGGTTTACGACCAGCTTGGAGTCGCCATATATGATTAGCCTCTTTGTGCCGCAGGCTTTTGCCATCCTCATGCCGTGTAACAGGGCCTCGTATTCAGCCTCGTTGTTTGAGGCTGTAAACTGCATTCGTAGGATGTACTTCAGCTTGTCCCCTTGAGGCGATGTCAGTATGACACCTGCTCCTGCTCCATCTTTCCTCTTGGACCCATCGAAGTGCATTGTCCAGAGGTAGGACATGTCTGGCCTGTCCGAGAGTTGGTTTTCCATCCAATGTATGAGGAAGTCCGGGAGGACTTGCGACTTGATTGCGCCGCGCTTTTCGTATGTGATGTCTCATGGAGACAGCTCGATTCCCCAAAGCACGACTCGTCCTATGGCGTCAGGGTTATTGAGGATATGTCCCAATGGGGCGTCGTTGACTACCACGATTGGGTGTTCCTGGAAGTAGTGGCACAGTCGCCGGGCGGTCATAAAGACGTCGTACGCCAGCTTCTGATAATGCGGGTACCTCTGTTTTGTTGGTGTGAGGACCTCGCTGAGGTAGTATACCGGGCGTTGTACGCCGTGGACCTTGTTTTCCTCGGCCCGTTCGACGACGAGCACTGTGCTAACCACTTGGTTGGTGGCGGAGATGTACAACAGCAATGGTTCCTTTTCTCGTGGAGTTACCAATACTGGCGAGGTGGATAGTAGGCGCTTTAGGTCTTCGAATGCTTCTTGCGCTTCATTGGTCCACTCGAATTTGTCGGTTTTGTGGAGGAGCTGATAGAACGGTAGCGCCTTTTCTTCCATTCGACTGATAAATCGACTGAGGGCCGCGATTCGCCCAGCTAGTTGCTAAACGCCCCTTATGTTTTTTGGCTTCTCCATGGCCAGTATGGCCTTTATCTTTTTCGGGTTTGCCTCAATCCCTCTCGCGGAGATGAGATACCCGAGCAGTTGTCCCGAGGGTACGCCGAAGGCGCATTTGTCCGGATTGAGCTTTATCCGGTAGCGATAGAGATTGGCGAAGGTTTCGTGCAAGTCGTCGATTAGAGAGGCTTCTTCCTTGGTCTTGATTACTATGTCGTCGACATAGACTTGGATGTTGTGACCAAGTTGCTCCTTGAGGCAGGCCTGCATGCATCGCTTGTATGTGGCTCCTGCATTTTTTAGCCCGAAGGGCATTGTGTTGTAGCAGAACACGCCGAAGGGCATTGTAAACGCGGCCTTCTCCTAGTCTTCCTCCTTCATTCGAATTTGGTTATAGCCTGAGTAGGTGTCCAGGAAGCAGAGGCGCTCGCATCCAGCAGTGGAGTCGATGATTTGATCGATCCGTGGTAGCGGGAAGTGGTCTTTTGTTCAGTGCTTGTTAAGAGAAGTGAAGTCGACGCACATCCGCAGGATATCCGTGTCCTTTTTTGGCACCAGTACTGTATTGGCGAGCCAAGTGCTTTCCTTGATCTCGCGTATGAATTTGGCCTCGAGGAGTCTGTTGATCTCCATTCCGACTGCCTGTGCCCGTGGCTCAGACAGTCGCCTGATTGTTTGCTTGACTGGCCTTGCGTCGGGGTTGACGTTGAGTGCGTGCTCGGCGAATTCCCTGGGAACTCCTGGCATGTCCGCAAGACACCAGGCAAAAATTTCCCAGTGCTCACGGAGGAATTCGACGAGCGCGAGTTCCTATGCGGGACTCAAGTTGTTGGCAATGAGGGCCGTTTTAGCGGGATCCGATGGATGGACCTGCACCTTCTTTGTGTGCACAGATGAGTCGAAGGAGAGATCAGGTGAGCTTGACCTACTCAGAGGGGGCAGACTGTTGTCTGTCGTTTCCTTCAATCGCGCGAGTTCCTCCTGCATGTCGAAGGACTGGGAGATTCTGTTGAATTCCCTGTCGCAACTGTCAGATTGCTCGAAACTCCCATTGATAGTGATGACGCCGTTGGGACCTGGCATTTTCATCTGTAGATAGGCGTAGTGAGGTACTGCCATGAACCTAGCGAACGCGACGCACCCGAGGATGCAGTGGTATTGTGAGGGCCAGTCGACAACTTCAAAGTCGATGCGCTCGCGCTGGAAGTTCTTCGGCGTGCCGAATATGACGTCGAGGTTGATTTTGCCCAGGGGGTATACGCCTTTTCCTAGGACGATGTCGTGGAACGTTGTGCCCGATGCCTCCAAGCAGGTTAGAGGGATCATCATTGCTCGCAAGGTACTCGCGAATATGAGGTTGATACCGCTTCCGCCGTCCATGAAGACGCGACTCATGTCGAAGCCTCCAATTTGCACCTCGAGTACGAGGGGGCAATGACCTGGGCGAGGTACTTGAGGCGGGTGGTCGCGTTTGTCGAAGGTAATGCACAACTCACTGCTACTGAGGTACTCAGTGGTGGATGGTGGCGAGTGCGTGGCCAAATTGACTTGGCGAGTGATGGCCTTATGCACCCTGTTCGAGGGGCGTCCCTTTTGGATCATCAAGGTGCCCATGGCCCGTGGGTATGGTTCGCCTCCGTGACGCTGGTCCGGTGCAGCTCCGTTCGGGGGTGGCCCAGGTGGTGGTGGTGGTGCGCCATGTGCCACTGCGCCTGGAGCGGTTCCATAGCCTCTTTCAACCGCGTTGCGGTTCATCCGCACCAACCCCTCGTGTAGCTTGAGGAACTCGCGGCAGTCCTTGAGGAGGTGACTGGACTTTCTCTTGCCGTCATGCTTGTCGATGTAGAAGTGTACCGTGCATGGTCCGGACAGTTTATCTTCGATGGTGGTCGCGGGTGCAGCGTTGCCATACTTGCGTGGTTTTCCCAGAGTCACGATACCCGCCGCTACGGTATTCGATGTTGCGGTTGTCGTCGCGTCTATCGGCGTAACCGGCGGCGACCATGTTGACGTCATCGCGATCGTCGTAGACGCGCATACGACGTTTGCCCCGGAGGTCGCGTCTGAGTTCTGCTTCCTCGTTAGAGTGAGTGTGGTTCTTCAGCGAATCTTCTCCATCAGCCCACCGGTTCGCGATCTCCATCAGGTGGTCGATGGTCTTGGGCTTTGAGCGTCCTAGATCCTCCCTAAGTTCTATGCGGCGGACACCATCGTTGAATGCATCAATCGCACGGTCTTCCGAGATGTTCTCCGCGGAGTTCTTGATGATGGACCACCTTTGGATGTAAGAGCGCAGCGATTCGCCAGATTTTTGCTGGCAGCATCTCAGTACTTCGATTGAAGCGGGGCGTTTGTATGTGCCCTTGAAGTTGCGCACGAAGCTGTAGACCATCTCATCCCAGCCGCGAATGGATCCGCGCGGGAGGTTATTGAGCCATGCCCGGGCGGCGTCTTGCAGCTGCATTGCATGGCGGTACTCCGACTGCCCCCGTGCAGCCTGACTGAGGAGATGTGATCTTCCAGCCAGATCTTGGGGTCCTGTAGACCGTCAAATTTCGGGTTCTCTGATGGGAGTTTGAACCCTTTAGGCATTCGCTTCTGCCTGATGGATCTGCTGAAGCATCTGGCACCGCAGAGCTCTCCATCTTCTTCTTCCGAATCAGTCGACCGAGCATGTTGTGCCCTTGACTTGTCGATCTTGCGCTGCGTGAGCTCGTCGCGTGCATCGTAGTCGTGATCGTGCCTTCGCGAACGGCGGCGTCGAGATAGGTCGTGACTATCGTCGCTTGACGAGGACGAGGAATAGCATTTTGCTAACGCCTTGCCCTTTTTTGGGTCGGGTACTGGTTCTTTGTCGAGGGCGGCCTCGATTAGTCCAAGGCCCACGATCGTAGATCGATGCATGGCCGTCCGGGGATCTCCAGCCGGTGGCTGGTTATTGAGAAGGTACATGGTGGCCGCCGTCACCGCGGCCTGCGGCGTCCTGGGAACCATGTTGCCTCTCGTGTCGACTGTCATGGAGCCGAAGTCGAGGATTTTCGCGGCGTCTATGTGTTCTTGCTCGGTGAGGTGAGCCATCCGCGATTTCCTCTTCTTGGCGAGGTGTTCATTGCCTCTTGAGGAGGATCCTCCGTAGGAAGAGAGCCCAGCACGATGAAGGCTAGACTCGTCTGCCGCCTTTTTACGCGCCTCAAGTTCCGCGATTGCTTGTTTCTGGCACTTGAATTCCTCCTTTAGGAGCCAGTGGTAGCCCATCAGTAGTTCTTGCGGGGACCCGAAGGGTAGAGGTGTACCTTGTAGGGCTTCGCGGCAGCGTTCCCACTCTTGCTCGTTGAGCCTGATCACGACACGTTCGCTAGTTTGCTCGTTGATTATGGTAGGGGGTCCGACTGCTCCTCCATTGCCACCGTTGCCGCCGTTGGCGGCGTTGGGCGGGTCGGTGCCGTTGCCGCGGTTGGCAGAGGTGTCGCCCGCGTTGATGACGGCGCACATGAAGTGATTTGGGAAGCTGTTTCTTCCACAACTTTCAGATCCAGAACCGTAGGTTCCTTCTTCAGTGGCCAGATCGCTTAGATCGGAGTCACGACTGCTGTCGCTTACCATGTTCCCGATCGCCACTGGAGCATTGAGCTCGCTGAGGGTACCGATCGATGGAGGGAACCATGAGGCCGGGGCAATCGCCGGTGTTGTTGGCTGATCAGGCATGCGAAGCGTGCCCATCTGACCAACTTGGAAGCGGAAACTCCCAATTGCCAGGCTGATTCCGTCGCCCACGGACTCAAAGGCCAGGCGAGTAGCCGGCGTGTGGACGGTGAAGTCGAAGGCGCCGAAGAGCTGGCGAATCTCCGCTGTTGCAGAGTTGTAGATCGCGTTTGATGGGGTCGAAGAAGCCGCAACATCAGCACTCCCACTTCCCACAAACGGCGCCAATTGACGAGGGTTTAACTCATCAATGCCCATTGTTATGGACTTGGGTTTTGGAGAAGGAGGGAGCGCTGGAGACATCTATCGGCTAGCAAACAAGCACACAGGGGACAAAGGATTTACCCAGGTTCAGGCCTCGTAGAGGTCCCTACTCCTGCTTGTCTGCTCGTGGAATTATCGAGGGAGTCGAAAGTTACAATGATGCGCAGATGAAATCTGGTGAGGGTTGCGAAAACTAGGGTTGCATGTGTCCTCCTCGCCGCCCCCTCCTAGCCTTTATATAGATAGGCTAGGTCTCGGGTAGCAGGTCGAGTCGGTTACAAGTTAGGGGTTTCTTCTTCAAACTTTCTATCTTTAGCTTCTTCTTGTCCTTCAAGCAATCGAGAGTCTGTAGGTTACTCGAATCCCTCCATCCGGGCCTTGGCGACACCGTGGGCCTATATGTATTTGGACCGTATATACCAAGCTCAAGTACCCGCAGGATATACCCATGTCACTCGCCGTCATGATTCTCGTCTGAAAAGGTAACCCGTCTACAACCTCCATCATGGAGTCCCTCAATGGAACCAGTCACCGGAGCTTGACAACTTGTCACGCCAAGTGGTTCATCCCCGGTGGCGTCAGAATGGCCAGCAGGATCGACATTGTGTGTCGGCAATGAGATCTTGAACACTAGCTCGGACCTCGGCCCGGCCAGCACCTTGAGGTTGCCGGTGAATGAAGGGAATATGCCCGCGAGGTAATAATAAAATGTTATTATCTTATTCCAAGTTTATGATCGATGTTTATTTCTCATTCTACAATTGTATTAATAGGAAACATTAATACTTGTGTGTTTAATAAACAAACCAAAGTTCCTAATAATGACTTTCATTACACTAGCTCATTGATTAGTAGATGATCAAGGTTTCCTGATCATGAATATTGGATGTTGTTAATAATGGGATCATATCATTAGAAGGATGTTATGATGAACATACACCCATAGTAGATATAGTAATACGATCTAGTCATTAAGTTCACATTGCTACGTCAAACACATACGAAGTAGCCCTAGTCCTTAGACCATGAGATCATGTCAATCACTAACACCGAAAGAGTACTTTGATAACATCAAATGTCACTCTATAACAAGTTGACTATAAAGATGGGTTCAGGTATTCCGAAAGTGTTATGTATAGGCTCATGGATCAAGTGTGGGACTTTTTCCATCCTAATGACGGAGACATATTGACATGGGTATGATTATTCGGGTCCTTATGATTAGTTACCCTGGTTCCATAAAGGCTTATAGCCCGCAAGGCCCAAGGAGAAACAAGGAAGGACCAAGAAACATCCAGCGGAAAGGCATCTTTACCAAATAAGGGAAGAGTATGAACCGACATTGTATTAGTGTTGTAATTGTAACTTGTAACCGGTCTGTATACGACCTCGGGACCCAACCTATTATATAAAGGCTAGGAGGAGCCAACGGAGAGGTACTGAAAGCCTTGAGAGATATGTAATCCATATTGTTCATAAGCAATCGGATGACTACGACTCCCTTGTTTGTTTGATTAGCCGAAGAAATCCCCAGCGTTCTATTTTCCGTGAAACCCTGAGTCCATCACCATGGGCATGGCTGAGGTTATCCCTCGTAAATTGGCATTGTCTGTGGGAAGTCTGAACGCTGTAGTCATGGATTCGGTGGCCCCCTCTTCATCAAGAAAAATCTCGACAATAGTAGATCCACACCCACCCACCCCTGTTTTGGTTCCTGTCAACTTCAGTGGCGGATCCGATCTCATCATCGGAAGCTTCCACTTCCAGGTGGAAGAACCCGAAAATATCTGCCTATCGGCCACGATCTCTTCAGGTTCGTCGGTCATAGCAGAAGCGCCTACAGTGATACCTACATCTTCTATCGGCTCATCTGAAGGAGTCACACCCCAACCAACAAATGGCGAAAAAACTCTGGAAACTCCACAGATCTAGGGGATCTGGCCGATCTATATGATGGTCTCTCCTTTGGATCAGACTCCTAGCTAACGCCACCACATGGCTCAACTCCAGCAAACACTGAACCCGAAGAAAGCAACAAAAACATCGACTTTGGAATCAGGATGGCTGAAATCTACCCAGAACAGAACCCACGGGACTGCACTGGCTTCCCGGACTATGTCTCTTGCGGATCCAATGACGATGGCAGCAACACATACATGACACATCATCAAGTGTGCATGATTATTGGCAAACCAACAACACCACACGACTCCAACGGTAACCCAATCCTTGATCCCAATGATATTTTATCTGGTGATGATGCAGAAAACCGTGAAAACAAAGGAGATCCACCCAACAATCGCCTCATATAAGGAAGAGAAGGACCGCACGATGGCGAATGACTAACTCTTCGGCTATCAACAGAAACATGGCAAAGGGCAAGGGACGCAGCCTCGGGCTTAGTCCCCATGATGGTAGAAGCCACATGCAAGGATTTGATGGCATACGAGTACTTGATACACCACAAAAAGAGGGATCTACTCAGGATGCAGAGACAACTCGATGAAACAAAAAGGTTAGCTGATGAATCTAGCATGCGACAGGCATAGCTAAGCTCCACCCGCGGATCCGACAGCGTAACCGGAGGCACACTACGGAGAGGAACCTCAGGACTCCAGAATATTCCGGAGGCCGAGAGAAACGAGCTAACTCGAGATTTGGACTTGTCCTTCATGTCAGTAGATCTGGCAGGGCACATCAAAGCAAAAACAGCGCAAGCCACAATTGTCACTGCCCAGACCTACCTACTCACAACCCAACCAACACCTGATGATCCCCAGGCGGCTCTCCATCGCTCCGCTCTCATGAACCTCGGCATGGTGGGAGCATCCCTCGCACATGGAGAACAGGGAAATTCAAGGCAACTCGATAATTCACCACGCTGTTGCAACAATCCTCGGCATGTGGGACACACCCAGTGATCATGGTCGCCACAATGAGTACACTTTCAGAACTCCGAACCATGAGATGACGCAAGAAACGACATTACACAGTGTAGAGTCGATAGATCAAGGGAAGAGCATAGCAACCAAAGATACTATGATGGGGAAAGCAAGGATGAGTATGAATTATGTGGGGCTAGTTGCTTTACCCAGCGGGTTCGCAAGATCCTAGTACCCAAGGACTTCAAACTTCCTCACGATCGCCAAAAGTACGACGATCTCCGATGGCTCCATCAATAGCCATCTTCCACCGCGTTTAAACATTGTTTTTAGTTAAGCAATTGACAAGAAACTCGCTATCATTGCCACTAATGACTAATAATTGCAAAGATATGCAAACCATTGCTTTGATTTGTGTTGTGCAGAAAATCACGCTTTTTAATGCGAAATCTGGAGTCATAATGAAGGTTTTTTAGGAAGTCCACACGACCAAGTAATTATAGAGCCAATTCTAGGCAACAACAGCCATAACGACCACTGGTACGGGCAGGGCCCGCCCGTACCATCCGTATGTACCATGTGGTGATAGCTCCGTCTCATCAAACCCTACAACTTTCATGAAGACGTTGTAACATCCCAGCATTAGAGTTTAGAAATAAGCTGAACACAGGTGTGTGCATTGCATTCAAGCATAGAAAATCCAGATAATTTTCGCGCTTTTAAATAAAACTTGTCAAAGTGATTGAAGCTTCTCTTAACTTGGTGGAACTAAAGTAGATCATCAAGTTGACTGCGATAAGTTTCAATATGACCTTTGCTAAAAACCTTATCTTTGGGTAATATAATTTGATCTAAGGGTAGATCAAATGTAATAAAACTAAGTCACAACACACTACTTAACAAGGAGTACTAGATCTCCTAGAGATCATTACATGATATTCCATACCACAACTCAAAGATGAATACTATATGTTCTATAGATGATATCAAGGTATTATCTACCACAAGCCATGAATACTAAGTTAAGCAAACTCTATAACTAAATCTGGTTACACTTGTTTGCCATAGTTATTCCTACCATGGGTATCATGGTAGTTCTTAAACATTGACTCTTATTATAAATAGAGTAGAAATGGAAGCCAAGACCATTTAGCACATATCCTTAATATTATATTAAGAGGTGACATTCCTATTTAACCAAGTCCTAGTGTCTATTGATCATCAATGTGTGTGATCAATGCTTGACCTAGCACTTATTGACTTGTTAACCTTTAGCTTTGACCTATTATGATAACCTTCCAAATATCTTAAGTAAATTAATCTAAAGGAAGAACTAGATATGGTTGAGTGTACCATCATCAATGGAATGTGATCCTTAGTGGAGATCAAACCATTTGATGTTGGAGGAGTTAACTCACTCCTGAGTTAACTAGAAGCAGTATTTAAACCAGGAAGTAACTAGTGATCATGGAGCTATGAGAAAGCTAGTAGTATTAGTACATTAGATAACAATCTTGTTAGGACAAGTGGATATAGACTTAGAGTAAGCTTGTTTAACAAGATAAGTCTATAGAGAGACTAATACAAGTTTACCACTTAGTTGAGTATAGATCTTGATCAGACAATTAGAAGCCTAAGCTTTGTATGATCAAAGGATGGTGGTCATTATTCTCAAGTCACTTGAGAATAAATGATTAGGTGTTGAAGAAGAGTTATGAATATACCAAGTTAGGCAAGTCCTAGTAAGCTGAATCATCTAGCTTGATCATTAGAAGTCAAGCTAGAGTATGATGAAGTATTTGATGAGTTGTATGGAGTAGTTGGATGCATAGTAGTTTAACCAAGTTAATATAAGGACACCTGGTATTATGGGAGTAGTACTATACCTATTTCAAAGGATTGATATCCTTAGTATGTATAGTAAGGATTGTAGTTTTGCAAACCTTGGAAGTAGTTGCAAGATGAAGTTAAGGAAGTTAATATATGGAGTTAATAGTAGCTACATTGATAGGTGCATCAATGGTGGTTAATTAAGAGGAGTTATATACTAGGAGTAAGAATGGAGTATTGTTGAAGTGAAATGACCATGTCATCATGTGATGATGGATATGGTGGAATCATATGATTGTCGATGTGATCTTTGTGACTAAGATAAGAGAGATTTATAGAGTATATTTAGGAAAGGAATTCCTTATCTAAAGATAACCTTAGTGAGGTATTAAGGTAAGGATTCTTTAGAAGCCTTAACCAAGATCTTATCAAGCCATGACATACTTGTGGCGCCCCGCAAAAACCACTACTAGAAAATCACGTTGTTTTTGTGCATTGCATCATCATGACCGCATGCTCATGTCATCATGCCACATTGCATTTGAGCATCGTCATGTCATCTTGCATTTGTTTGCATAAAATTATCTTTGAAAAGTCTGTTTTTGTTTTCTAAACGCCCCGTCTTTATTCAAACACAAAACCCGGGTCTCCGGAATATTTTGTTTTGTCTACCAATAGTTTACAAACGCCTCGTTTTTAATAAATAAAATATTTAAATTATTTTGGGAGGCAGCCAGCCAGGCCCGAAAGCCCAGCCGGCCACCTCCAGATAAAAACCCTACCTACCCCAGAAACACCCAAAACCTATGCTACCAAATAACCTACCCAGCCTATCTACCCAGCCCCCTCCACCTCACTCCCTCCACTCACAACTTGCCACCTCATCCCCCCCACCGCCACCTACCCCGCGCGGGCCCCACCCTCTCGGGATGGACAGGCGCACCCCGCCACCTGCGCCCCACCTGCCAGGCCCACTCCTCACCTTTTCCCCCTGCCCAACCACCCACCGACGCCAGCCCCACCCCTGGCTCACCTGTCCCCGTGGACCCTCTCTCTCTCTCCCTTTTCCCAACCGCCTCCACCTTCCTCTCTGGCGCTGCCGGCCGTTGCTGGCCCCCCCGCACCCTGCGTCGCCCGTCCCTGCCGAGGTCCCCGCCGCTTGGTTCTCCTCCGGCCGCCGCCCCGTCGCGCCGTCCTCCTCAACTCGGCCGCCCCTGCGTCTGCACCGGTCGCCGCCCTCCGCGCCGCCGCGGGCCTCGCCTCTCCACCGCCGCCTCCCCTTCTTCTCCTCGCCGTCTCCGCCACCAGATGCGCCGCTCCCGTGTCCCGTGCTCCACCGCGGTCCTCGCCGGCCCTCCCCACCGCCGGCCGGACCCCGATCCGCGTCCTCCGCCCAGGTGCTCCCGCCTCCCTCTCGGTCCAGCCGCCAGGGACGCGGCCCTCCTACATCGCGCCGCCGCGGCCCTTCTCGAATCCGACCACCGCCAAGCCCGCCTGCGGCCTTCCCGGCCCGACCTCGCCGCGTCTCCTCCGGCAAGCCCGCCTTCCGCCGGCCCGCCCAAGCCCCACGAGCACCTCCTCGTCGCTCCGTCACCGCGTCTCCTCTGATGCCAGGCACCGGCCTCGCCTTCCGCCGCCGTCACGGCGCCCTCCTGCGAGCGCCTCGAGCCGCCACCAACAGATCCCCGTCGTGAGCCTCCCCGCCGCCAGGACCTCGCCATATTGCGTTGCTGACTCTGATCCCTTCCATGTCCTCGAGCTGTGCGTGTTCTCTCTCTATATGCCTACCTCCTGTGTTTCCGTCGCGCGTCACCAGCCGTGAGTCTCTACAGCGCGATCCAAGTTCTGTTCGAGATCAACATATGCTTTGGGTCGCTCCCTTCGCTCTAGTTGCGGCAAGACTTGTACCCGGACGCGATGACCGAAGACTAGCCCCGCTGATCCGAAGATCTCTACATCGGAACCAAGTCCTCCATCGTCATCCGAGGCCAAACACCCAAGTTCTCCATTGCGGACAAGACCATCATCATGGAACCGAAGACCATACCAAACCGGAGGTTCCCGACAAGCACTCCTTCCTGAACCCGATGGCCGAGGCTCGAAGACCCTGGCACGCCAAGATCTTCTCCCCGGACGCCAAGTTCTCCGTCCTCGGATCCTGAAGCCCGATCCCGGAGTCTGACCCCGAAGACAGATCCCGTCGAGCCGTTTCCATCCCCGTCGAACCCTAAGACCGACCCCCCGAGCTCCCAGAACCAAGATCTTCCGAACCCAGATGTGTGACCCTAAGCCTCTACTTTTATAATATGACATTACCAACTGTCGCATATTAATTGTTCATCTCGCATGCATACCTGTCTGTGGTTTGGGGGCATTATGCCGATTCACCGCATGATTAAATATGGAGTCCATCTGTGGGATATCTTCGTCTTATTCCGGACTCCATTTAAATTGGTGTAGCGAACCGAGGTCCTGTTTCGCCTTGTTAAGTCAACATTCAATTTGCAGGGTAGATAAATAACTCGAACCTATTAATTAATTATCGGGATCCTGGTTCCGCTTAATATTGCCTAATTACACCACATCTTTGACATGTCATGCATCATACATACATCATGCCGGATCTTTTGCCATAGTATTAAATAGTGCATCCAGTGTTTCTTTAAGTGCTTTGCTTTTTCGCGGATTAGGCCGATGAGTTGATGCGAGTATCGACAAGTTCTTCGGATAATGTATCTTCGGCAGTGTTTCCCAGGCGAGCATCTCTCCCCTTCTACCTATTTTGCATTTATAGTCTTTATTTCCTTCTGTTGATCTATTGCTATCCGTGTCGTGATGCTTTAGTTTCCGTACCCCATTTATATCCCGTGCAGCCTCTATATTCCCTTGGACACCTCCTATTACCTGTGTTTGGTAGATAGCTGGCCTTGCGAGTCGTAGTTGCGTGCTGAGGTGCGATCTCGTGTTGTCAAGTACCACAGTTGTTGAAATGCTGGCAGATGCTTATTGGTGGAGATGCTTATTGGTGGAGTTGATCATGATTTTTAAATACAACTATTAAAAATGCTAGATATAACTAATGCAGAGGCATCGGTGGGCAATAGATGTTATTTGGTTCTTCCACGCTCACTTGTGTCCTGTAGGACCCCGAGTACTTGATACCTGTTCCTTGATTTTTCGCACTATCCACATCCGGGAGGCCTTATGGACCCCCCTGAGCCAGAGCTTGATTCATTTCTATTTCTTGGGGCCACAAAGTAGTTTGGGGCTTTATTACTATCCTGTACGTATGCCATGCTTTACTGCTTTATTTACGATTGTGCGTGGAGCACCTGTACTGTTTAGGATTGCGGAGTGTTTTCGCGGTATCGACAGGCCCAGTCACACTTTCGGGTTCCTAGTCATTTACCGCCATTGGCGCAAACCTTGGGTCCGTCTCGGAGCCGACCAACTTCGTTGCGGGTAGCTTAATGGGGTGGCCCCCTAGAATATTTATGAATCCTGTGATTGCTTTGTTGTGCAAGCCTCGTTGGGTTTTGAGTTGGTTTTTCCGAGGTTGATCGAGTGTGTGTTGCTATTTGTGCACCCCTGTAGGGTAAAACTTTCTAAAAGCCGTGTCCACGGTTATGGACGACTTGGAGCACAGTATCTCGATCATAGACAAGCATAACTAAAGTCGTGCTATAAACTTGACTTAATATGTGACTAGTAATCAGCTCAAGTATAACGGAATGGATATTAAAAATGCCAACAACTGGTGGATCTGTGGTGATCTGTGTCATACTATACCTGCCTAGTAAGTATTGCAACTCCAATGGAATGTGATAAAAGTGCCAACAACTGCTGGGTTTTGGGGATTCCTCAGGACAATTATATCGGACTAGTAAAGGTTCCAACTACCACATAATGGTAATTAAAACTGCCCACTACTTATGCTTCAGGATGACTCATGCTATCTATATCTGATTAGTAATTGCTGCAACTATAATGGAATGGATAAAACTGCCAACTGTGTGAGTTCCTTGGCCCGACTTCCTCATTTGGTCTCAAGGGGGAAATACCAGGATGGGTTTGTTTGGTGTTAGCTTTAGGTTGGATCCGAATAGGTCTTTCTTATCCCTCTCTAATAAGCGCCAGTTGTTTCGAGTCTCTATAGGTTGTTTAGTGCCGTTGCGCTGCCGCTTCAGCCCACCATACCTATGTAGGCGAGAGCCGCCGAATTCTAGCCTCGCCATGTACTGGCCTCAGTACTGACGCTCCTATTTTTCCTTTGCCCTTTTGTCGGCACCCCTTTTGTTTTAGCAGGTTTGAGCTCGACGTCGTTAGCAGGGTTACCCTTCCGGCTTGGCCTGGGCAGGGTTATGGACGCCATTGGTTATTCTTCAGGGCTCTTAGCCCCATTTGCATCTTGTCCGTAGTCAGACGCTCTATCGTTTCAAGGTGATTTGGGTCTTTGTATTGTATATCTGTATTCTTGACTCGCTGAGTCGCTGTTGTATATATATTTGTTCTGTGGGTCCCATCGAGGACTGTTGTGTAATGTTGTTACTTCGTTTTCCACCCGCACGAAAGTGCCTGGTGGGCGTCCTTGAATCATTTCTATGCGGGCTTGGCGGAAAGTGCTAAAACTTGCATAGGGCCGATTCGAGGGTGTTACAGAGTGGTATCAGAGCTCAGCAGTTACGGTACCACACAAGTCCAGCCTGTAGGATAACCTAGCTAACGGCCGAAGTAGAGTGTCAAAACTATTTTTGCAAAATCGGTTGGATAGATCTGATTAGGTCTGTTTTTACTCCTTACCCCTCTGCTGTTCTCCTCTTACCTCTGCGTGTTTTCATCGGCTCTCTTACCTTCTTATAGTCCAGGATTTCTCGTGGTTGGGTTTCCATCGTACCTTCAGGGTTTCGCTTCCTTCTTCGGTAACGGTGCTTCTACATCCGGTCTTCGTGCTATCTGAGCGATCCTTTATCTGTGGTACCATTCTTGGTCCCTTGTTTGTGTCCTCCGGTGTTTTTCGACGCGACGACATCCTCTATGCCAGATCCGATGTAGAGTCTGCATCCCTCCTTTGTTTTGACCCTCGCATGTCGAGATCTTCAGTCTAATTCCGAGAGTTGGTTGCATAATTCTCCGATTTGTGTGCAGAGTAATGGTTTGGGTGCGCGATGGACTGATCACCATCCGACTACTCTTATAATTCGCTCTGGTACATTGAATCGGTGGATCTGCAATTACTCCTTCCACTGAAGTTAGAGGTGGCTTTATTTGTTGATACCTCTACCTTTGCCTTTATTGCCCGGAGTGTTCTCTCGACGATCACGGACAAGGACCTCTTGTTAGTGGTGTCGTGAGGATCTACACGAAGCGAGAAGATTCAGATCGCCGACCTTCCTTCCGGTACCATGAGGCGGATCTCGAGGGCGAGATCCATTGTTAGTGGTGTCGAATTGTGGCGCCCCGCAAAAACCACTACTAGAAAATCGCGTTGTTTTTGTGCATTGCATCATCATGACCGCATGCTCATGTCATCATGCCACATTGCATTTGAGCATCGTCATGTCATCTTGCATTTTTTTGCATAAAACTATCTTCGAAAAGTCGGACCTATCAACATGTTAAAAATACGATCTGGGTCTTAAAAATAAGTCGGACCTATCAACATGTTACTCGGATTTTCCAGCTTGATTTCAAACTAAGCCGGAACTTGGTCTCTGACGTCATCTGACACTCGTCACGGTCAAGTCATGTCATCTGACAAACATCCTGTCAGCACGACCGTTGGTGGGCCTGGCATTTGCGGAACCGAGGCGCCGTTTCAATGCGTATGCGGAGATCGAGGCGACGCAATCATTGCGTGGGTCCTTCCCAGTTCCTTCCATGACACGTGGCGGTTATACAGTGTCATTTGCACAAATCTTGGCGCTGTTAGGTGGATATAAGAGGTGAGGATTCTTCTTCATCTCTCTTCACCTGTTCCCTCGCCGTTTCTTCTCCTCCAAATCTCCCCTGCGCACAGAGCTTCCCTGGTTCCCCAAAACTCCCAGCACCGCCCATCTAAGGTCACCGGCGCTCCAGAATAATGGCTTCATCTTCATCTTCCGGCTTGGCTACGCCAGCGGCGATGGTGGAGGCGGCGGCAGAGAAGGAAAGCTATCGCGGGGTCTCGATCCCCTGCATGTTAGACGACGAGAAGCTCCGTGGCGTGGAGAAAGAAGGGCTCCTCCGCGCTGGCGACTGGCAGAGCGGCTCCGGCGAGACCATCCCCAACCCGCGCACCGACGACCGGGTACACTTCGGCACCCACCTCGACAGAGGTTTGTCATTTCCTCCCTCGGAATTCTTTTTCGAGGTGATAGATCACTATAGTGTTCAACTCCACCATCTTCCTCCCAACTCCCTCCTAGAGATGAGCGCCTATGCGGCTTTGTGCGAGGGATTTCTCGGCATTAGGCCGAGTCTTACCTTATTCCGGTACTACTTCCATGTCCGGAGAAATTCTATCATGGCCGGTAATCCTTATATTACCGGGACAATTAGTTTTTCGGTTAGGCGTGATCGCGCCTATCCAAATATTCTAGCCAGTGACTCAGTCAAACAATGGCCAGCCACCTTCTTTTACCACAAAGATGTTCCGGCTCCCGGCAAAGCCACTGATTTGCCGGCTTTCATCGATGGAGCCGCCATGGCCCAACCGTCTTGGGACGAGGCACCTCCGGCTCTTAGTGATGATCTGATCCTTGCTAAGAGGCGGATCGAATATCTGATTAAACATAAAGGACTGAAGGGATCCAACTTGGTCCAATGCTGGGTGTCACGTTGGATCCAACCCCTTCAGTACCATGGAAACCGACTGATGCACTCCATCATGTCGTCCAAAAAGGATTCCCTCCGCATCAGCCCCAAAGCCTATACCTCGCAAGGTTGTATAAGCCAGATTAAATGGCTGATAAGGGAGCGGATCGAGAGGAGAATCCCGGAGGTTTCTCTGGATATGCACACAGCGAAAACCCTGTTGTGCCAGTAAGCTCTTAATAATAAACCTTTTTATGTGTTTTATTCTTTAAGTTATACTGCAATACTGATATGTTTTCTTCTTTTCAGCTTGCTGACCTCCCCGAGTCGGAAATTTGCTCCGCTCGAAGGATATCCTCCCGAGTTCTCTCAGGAGGTTGAATTGGTCCCATTGCCGAACATTGTGCCCAAGAAGCACAAGGCTCCGACAGTGGCTGTTGGCACAAAGGAGGTGCCCTTCGTGAAGAGGAAACTTTCAACACAACTTTTTGCCTTTGTACCTTTCTCGAATTTTCTTCCGAGATGTAATGTTTTTGACTCTGTTACATTCTCAGAGCTAAGCAGCTCACCAAGGGCAAGGGGAAGGGAACTTCTTCAAAGCCCCTGCGACAGACAAAGCTGACCATAGCTTCCCCTGCCGTGGCTCCTCCGACTCCTGCCCCCCAACCCTCTGCAATGCCGGTGATCACTCCTTCGCCGAATGTCGCAGAAGATCCGGCTCCCTCAACAGAGCTAGCGATCCTTGAATCGCAAACTAACATCACCATGAGTGAGTCAGGTTTAGATAAGGGTGAACCCTCTTCGGGTAATGATCCCTCGGCAGAGATCTTTGCCTAAAACCTTCTCAACAATCCGGGTCTTGCCAAGTTTGGCTTGTCCCGAAAATCTGCGGAAGAGATCCAGCGGCTGGCCATGCAATGCCCGGAGAAGAGAAATCTCTCTACCGAAGGAGAAGCGCAAGAGGTAGAAGACATCAAGTACGCTGACCTTCTTGAACAAGTTTGCATTCGCGATGAGGGACTTAGAGCTGGTGTGCTTCCACCACCTCTAATTATTCCACTCACCCTCACCGAGAAAGTTTCCACCGAGGTGAACATATGTCTGAGCAAGCTCACACATGAAAATCATGTAAGTCGGAATTCTAACTCACATTTTTCTTTATTGTATATCATATCCTCTAGCCCCCAAGCATGAATTAGGATATTTAATCCGAGTTTATGCTTCCTTAGGATGCCAAAGAATGAACTAGTGTAGACTCCAAGGCTCGTGCTGATATTAGTAAAAATATTAGCCCGAGTCTTCAGTAGACTTCTGACTCTGGGTATTTTGACTTATAGAAAGTTAATTCATATAACCAGGATTTGTTGAAGAATATCTGCAACAAGCGGAGAGAGATCAGATCTCTCCGACTTGAAAATGCTGAGCTGAAGGTCTCCAAGGATGAGGCCGAGGGTAAACATTCCGAGACTCAAACCTTGTCTTTCATGTTTTCACAGTCAAATCTTTCCCTGAACTGTTGTTCTTTTTTGACTTACAGCGCTAGTGAAATAGTCCTGCGCTATGATTGAAGAGGCAGAGAACCTCCAAACCTTGGTGGTGGAGAACAAAGAACTTTGCCAAGAGCTGGATAAGCTCAAGGCGGATCATGAGAAGAGCATCGCTCAAGTTCTCAAATCCTCCTCCATGGCTACTGACGAGCGTGATCGCAAGATTGCTGCTCAAGATCAGAAAATCTCGGACCTCAATAATGAGCTGTGCAGAGAGAAGGACATTTCCGAGGCGCTCCGGGCTGAACTCCAGAGTCTTCGGGAAGAGAAGACCAAAGTTGATGACGTCATCTTTCGTATGTTCCATCTGTCTGATTTGTCTATTTTCTTCGACTTCTTTCAATGTCGGATTTCTGAACTGTTTTTGTGTATAGGTCCTCTGAACTTGATGGACTCCATCTGTGCTGAGCCTCGCACCCACCGGCTTACCCAAGTCGGTGATTTGCTTCATGACTTCTGCCAATCCCTTGAGGATATTGGCGAAGCTCTCAAGATTCTGGATATGCATAGCATGTCGGATTTTCAGGTGCGGGACAAGGCGAAGGATATGCCACAGCTTGTCCAGGATTGGAATATGTCCTACGCGCGATCCGCGACGCAGAACGCTCTCACCATGGTCATGAGACACCATGGAAGCATGGAGATATGGCAAGTGACCAGAGGGTATTCTACAGTGGATGAAGACGGTCAGGAGCAAGACATCAAGGCGATCATGGACTCCTGCGCCGGATATGGGTGCCATGTAGATGATCTAACCAGCTACGACACTCCCTTCTTCACCCGCGTGGACACGTCGCCTCTGCCTCCCGAAGAATCAGCAGAAGTTTCCGACGATGAACATACCGTATCGGATCTAGAGATCTCAGAACAATATCAAGGCGATGTATCCAGCGAGCCGGCAGCTCCTTCCTCTCCTCCTACATCATAGATTGCCAGAAACAATTGTATTATTCTGAAAAACATGATGGGTCTGTAAATATGTAGTACTTATAATTTTGCTAGTGCTAAGCTTCTGATCTATTCAGCACTTTTTGGCTTTAAATTTTCGTCTGCCTGAAATATTTACATAAGCACTTATACTTTTTCATCTATACTTATCGTTTATCTGGCTTTCCGCCTCGTCCCTTTCGTGAGCTGGCTAAACCTTCTGCACGGAAGCTTTGCCGAGCAACAGAGCTCAATTGCTAAACCAGTTTAAACTTGGAAACAAAGCCGGCTTCCAGTACCAACAATTCACTACTTGGAAAATACCCGCATCCAGCAATCAGACAAATAACCAAAGTATAGACTAGAAACTTTATAGTTATACCCGAAGGTAGCATTTTTAGAATCGGAAATCTAAACCAGAACAAACATGAGCATAAAGTACTTTCAAGTATTCTAGGATTTTCGACTATGACATGATCATTTGGAAATAAGATGGTAAAAATTCTCAGAAAAAACTTGAGGCAACCAAGACTTTTATTTCTCACAGAACATGTACATATGTATGATTACAAAGAAGGATAAACTAAGAATAAAAGGTACGTAGCTGAGCAATATTCCATGGTCTGTCTAACTCATCTGGATTTGTACTACCTCCAGCTCTCTTTCTCTTCTTAGTAGCAGGTCTTTCTTTGACAGGCCTCATGTCAGTTAAGTAGTACGCACCATTGTGCAATACTCGACTAACTAAAAAGGGCTCTTCCCATACTAGGGAAAGTTTGTGCTTTATTTGTTGCACAAACCGGAGAACCAAATCACCTTTATTCAAAGATCTGTTTCTGACTCTCTGGCTATGATACTTGCGTAACTTCTGCTGATAGGCTGTTGATCTCATCTCAGCAACGACGCGAACTTCTTCGACTAAGTCGAGATCATTTTGTCGAGAAATCTCGGCATCCTCTTCAATATACGTGGCCACTCTAGGAGAAGTGTGAATCAAATCACTAGGAAGAACTTGCTTCTGCGCCATAAACCAAGAAGAAAGGTGTGTATCCGGTTGACCTGTTCGGAGTTGTTCGTAAACTCCATATTACAGAGGGTAATCCCTCTGCCCAAGCCCCCGCAGCACGTCGTAGTGGTGCTTCGAGTCTCATTTTTAGGCCTTGTAGGATTAAACCATTAGCTCTTTCAACTTGTCTGTTAGCCTGTGGATGTGCGACTGACGCAATGTCAAGCCGGATATTTTGCTCATTGCAGAATTCGGCCAATTCTCCCATAGAAAAGTTACTCCCGTTGTCCGTGATAATGCAATGCGGATAACCATACCGGATTATAACATCCTCGACAAATCTTTTGGCTATTTCTCCATCACAACTAGTGACGGGTTTAGCCTCGATCCACTTTGTGAATTTATCCACCATCACTAAGAGGTGAGTAAATCCACTTGGAGCACGTCTAAATGGTCCTACCATATCAAGCCCCCAGACCGCAAAAGGCCATGTTATAGGTATTGTTCACAACTGATCAGCCGGAACATGAGCTTGTTTGGTGTACTTCTGGCAGCCTTTGCACGTCTTGACTAATCGTTTGGCATCTGCCTGAGCTTTAAGCCAGAAAAATCCTTGTCTAAAATCTTTTGCCACTAAAGATTTGGCTACAGCGTGGTGACCACACTCGCCTTCGTGGATTTCTCTTAAGATTTCCACTCCTTCTTCCGGAGATACGCAACGCTGAAAAACCCCAGAGACACTCCGCTTATGGAGCTCACCTTTAACTATTGTATAGGATTTTGCTCGTCTGATAATCTGCCAGCTCAGGACCTCGTCTTCGGGTAATTTGCCATCTACCAGATAATCAAGGTAGGGTTGAGTCCAGCTGGGAATTACAACCAGAACTGCTATTAGAGGTGAGTCGGATTTGGTCGGATATTCCTCATCTACTCCCTTTATTGAGGGAAGTTTGAGGTGCCCTAAAAAAGCGCCATCCGGGACCTCTTTCCGTCCAGAGCCTATCCGAGATAATGCATCTGCTTCCTCATTTTCTGCTCGAGGGATGTGTTGAACCTCAAACCCTTTCAAATGATTTAGATAAATCATCCACGACAGCTTTATATGCTGCCATGTGCTTATTTGCATTACAAATATCCGAAACTTGCTGAGCAACAAGATCCGAATCTCCATAACACATCAAACGTCGGATGCCAATATCCTTAGCAATCCGGATTCCATGCAGCAGTGTTTCATACTCGGCAATATTATTTGTCGCTGTGAAGTGGATCTGCAACAGGTATAGAAGTTTATCTCCTTGGGGTGATTTGAGCACCACGCCAGCCCTCGAGCCCCCTCGAGCCTTAGAGCCATCAAAGTAGAGGGTCCAATATTCCGACTCAGGGAGGGTCATATTCTCCTTCGTCTCTGTCCAATCAGCGACAAAGTCAGCAAGAATTTGGGATTTGATTATTGTCCGAGGTTTATACTCTATCAAAAGTTGAAAGCTTTATGCCCCATTTGGCGACGCGTCCTGTGGCATCACTGTTGTTGATTATATCTCTCATGGGAGCTGTGCTCACCACAGTAATTGGATGCTCCTGAAAATAATGCCGTAGCTTACGAGATGCCAAAAAACACTGTAAGCCAACTTTTGATAGTGCGGATACCGCTGTTTGGATTCTGTCAGGACCTCGCTAACAAAGTAAGTCGGGCGCTGCACTAGGTGTTCCTGATTTTCCTCCGGTCTCTCCACCACCATGACAATACTAACGACCTTGTTTGTCACAGCAAGATAGAACAACATCGGTTCCTATGGTTCCGGCGCAGCAAGGATAGGAGCAGATGAGAGTACTTTCTTCAGGTCTTGTAGTGCAGCTTCAGCTTCGTCGGTCCAAACAAAATCCTTGGTCTTTTTCAGGAGTTTGTATAATGGTGCGACTCTTTCACCAAGCCGGCTTACAAACCGACTGACTACAGCGATGCAACCAGTTAGTCTTTATACGTCCTTCAGGCGAGTTGGCCTAGAAATATTGAGTATAGCCTTGATTTTGTCCTGGTTCACGTCTATGCCTCTTTGAGACACGATGAAACCTAACAATTTTCTGGCTGGTATTCCAAAGAAGCATTTCTTCGGGTTAAGCATGATGTTGTATTTTCGTAGATTGGCGAACGTTTCCTCCAAGTCGGAAATTAGCGTTTCCTTCTTTTTGTACATCACCGCAATGTCATCCACGTATGCATGTACATTGCGTCCGAGCTGGTCGTGAAGGCAACGCTGCATCATGCGCTGGTAAGTAGCTCCTGCGTTCTTCAGCCCAAAGGGCATCGTAACAAAACAGAAGGTTATGAAAGGGGTTATGAATGAAGTTTTGACTTTGTCAGATTCCTTCATCCGGATTTGGTGATAACTGGAATATGCGTCGAGAAAACAGAGGAGTTCCGAGCCTGCCGTAGAATCGATAACTTGATCAATCCTAGGCAGAGCGAACGGATCTTTTGGACAAGCCTTGTTCAAGGCAGTATAATCAACACACATCCTTAAATCAGTGGTGTCCTTTTTAGGGACCATTACAGGATTGGCCGACCACTTAGTGTGGATGATCTCTTCTATGAATCCGGCTAACTCGAGCCATGCTAGTTCCTTAGCTATTGCCTTACGCTTTTCGTCGCCAAAACATCGTAAGGACTGTTTGACGGGTTTAGCGTTCGGGTTTACATTTAAAGAGTGCTCGGCAAGTTCCCTAGGTACTCCGGTCATGTCAGATGGCTGCCATGCGAAGATATCTTGATTTGCTTTGAGGAACTTGATGAGCGTGCTTTCCTATGTGCTAACTAGGCCTACGCCTATCTGGGTCACCTTGGAGGGGTCATCATCCTTCAACGACGTCTTCTTCGTCTCTTCTGATGCCTTGAACTCCAGATTTGGCTTGGTCACCTCCTTCTTCGTTGCGGGCATCTCGGACGGATCTATGCTCTTCTTGATCTCCTGGTACTCCTAGGCATGCAGCACGGCTTCAACAAAGGCGACATTTCCATCCTCGCACTCTCGCGCTTTCTTTGGGTCTCCCCTGATGGTGATTACGCTGTTGGGACCTAGAATTTTCATCATATTGTAAATGTAACCGGACGAGCCATAAAAGCCCAGTAAGCCAGACGTTCGAATATAGCGTGGTACGCGCTCTTGAACGGGACCACTTCGAAGGAAAGTGCCTCCATCCGATAGTTCTTTGGAGTTCCAAAGGTAACATCCAAAGTGATTTCTCCCAGGGAATTAGCTTGTCTTCCTGGGACAACCCCATGAAAGATCACAGAGCTATGGTTCAGCTGGGTCTCCGAGATCTTCATCCGGCGTAGCATTTCGACATAGAGAATATTGATACTGCTGCCACCGTCCATGAGGGTCTTGGAGAAACCATGAACGTCAATAAGTGGATTGACGATTAAGGTGTATTTTCCTTGCCTATGTAGCTTAGGTGGATGATCAGCGCGGTCAAATGTGATTGCCACTTCCGACCAGTCCAGGTACTGAGGGACAGCCGGAACTATTGCGTTGAGCTCATGTAGAACTGCTTTCTTGACTTTTGCTAGTTGAGATCCGAGGAAGGTGACATAAGTGTCTTTCTTGGTCGGAAATTTTTTCTTCCCTTCCAGCTTGGGATTTGAAGCATCAGCTTCCTCCATGTCAGAATCTTCCTTTGTCTCTTTATCTTTTTTGGGATTATTCTTTCCCTTGTTCCGCTTAGCTCTATAGCCAGCGGTATCATCTCTTTTGATGTCGTCATTAAAACAACACTCAACATTGGTGTGGGAAGAGCCCCCATTGGCATCTAAATGATGTACACGAGGGTTATTGGCAATGTCGGCCCAAGTGTAGGTTTTGCCTGGTTGTTGGTCTCCTCTACCTTGAACTCTCGAAGTCCCACGGCCACGCCCGCGGCCTCCGCCACGTCCTCCTCGTCCTCTAGACCCGAAAGTAGCAGTAACCACTACCGTTTCCGTGTTGGGTTTTTCTTCCAAGGCGTTCTTGCGTTTCTGAGCTTGTTGCTTTGGTTGTTTTGCCGACTGTGGTACAACTAAGGCATTGAGTAATCCCTCTGCATCGTCGTCAGCGTCTGCATACTTGCTCGTTGTTTCTATCATTTCTCCCAAATCAGTGACTTTGTCGCACTTCAATAGATGACGCAGTAGACCAATTGGGAGACCTGCAATGAAAGATTCAATCACAGTTTGATCATTTACTCCTTCACAGGAGTTCTTGGTGTCGATCCATCATCCGAGGTAATCCCGGCAAGTTTCTCCGGCCTTCTGGGTGCAACACTGCAGGTCTTCGACCGTACAGGGCCTCCGGTATGTGCCTTCGAAATTCCGAAAGAACACACTTTGCATGTCATACCAGTTGTGAATGGTGTTCTCCGGAAGTTCATTAATCCATGATCATGGCGTCTTCCACAACATGAGTGGGAGATATCGGGTTGCGACCAGGCTGTTTCTGCCTTTGGCGATGCAGCAAGCTTGGAAGAAATCCTGTAGCCAGGTATCTGGCCGAGCAATGCCATCGTAGGCTTGGATATGTCTTGAGATAGCAAATACTTTCGGGAATCTTGTAGCTCTGATGCATGGTCCGAAGCATTTTGGGCCCACATAGATATCATGGTTTTCGTAGCGCCGCGCCTCTATGTTGGAGTTGATCCTATGCCTTGTGTTGTTCGGGGATAGAGATCGTCCCTAATGTCGGCTGTGGCTGCGGTGCCTTGGAGCCGGACTACTGCTTCTGCCACCACCTCCTCCACCACGACACCCTCCATTGCCTCCCTGGGGGCTGTTGTGATGGCTACTTGGCGGAGAGGGTGGAGCAACTAGGTTTTTTCCGGCTGATCGCCGGCCTCCGTCCGGAGCGTCATTATTCTGGTTCCGGGGAGGGTCTTCATCGTGACGAGCCCCCTGCCGGCTTGTCCCAGCATGGTGTCCGTCGTTCCTTCGTCTGTCATCCAGACGACTTTCATGTCTAGGAGGTGGCATCCTTTGTCGGTCCTCCTCCCGACGTTTCTCTTTATCATCATCCCCGCGGTCTTTCGACTCTCGCCGGGGCTGGTTCCTCGGATTCAGTGCAGCAATCGCTTCTTGCTCCGCAACTGGGTTAACATTACGCCAGCCACGGGTAGCTTTGTGGTGTTGTCCCGAAGATCTGGTTCTTGAGTAATTGTCTTCCCGACGATCGGGGCGATGGTGCTGCTCCGGAACGCGCTATGGTCTTATGTCAGCCCACGCCAGATCTTTGTGACATTGGTCGGAATAAGAGACCAGTTTTTGACTTCCAGACATGGCGACCTTTTGCTTCTCTAGTCCCTTGTTGAGTAGTTTGATTCCCAACCGGATCTCCTCCGGGCCTGGATTAGCCGATAGAATTTCTCGGGCCGCCACGGTATTCTGTACTGGGGTTGGATATACCCAATCCCCTTTGCTATCTTTCCGAGGCTTCCCCATCTCTTCTCCGAAAAGGACGGCGTGAATCTGCGGGAATTGGTTGTCATTGGTATGACGCTTCCTGGTCTTCTAGTATTGCCTAGAGTTGTACTTCTCCGTAGATGCTAGGCGTTTCTTTTCCTCCTCAATGTTTTTGGCTTCATCAAGGAGTACTTGACGACGTGCTTCTAGGGCCTGTGCCCTCTCGTCCAGTTCTTCAGCAGTAAGCTCTGCAGCTGTAGGAGTAGGTGTGGTTAATGCAGCATCAATGAGTTTACATGCACCTTCAGTGATCACGTGCCCATCCACCGATTCTTCTTTCTTGGGCTCTTCTGGGATAAGTGCTCCATCCGAGTCTTCCTCATATTCCTCGGCAATCACCTCCTCTACCAGAGGGTCTTTTGCCGGGGTCTTGTTCTTCTTGTTCTTCTTCTTTGCCTTCTTGGCAGCGCCGGTAGCAAAGACGGCTTTGGGTCCGTTTCCCGGAGTCAAGCTCTGATCGGTACTTTCGGACATCTGGACTTCGGGATTATCTCCGACTTCCATGTCATCCTACGCTTTGGGAGAGTGTTCCCCGGATCCTTCATCCATGGCTTCTCCTTCCTCTGTAGTTTTGGAGTTATACTCCTCTTCATATTCCGCGGAGAACTTTCGGAAATCTGCTGACGTCATCGATTCATCCGAGGATGCGGGTACAACGACGTTTGTTCCGATTGCCTGCAGCACAGAGTCGGTGTTGTCTCCAGCATCAGAAGAGCCGGATCCAGATCCCAAATACCTGATGAAGTGCGACGCGTGCTTCCTGAGGTACCTGCGGCTTTCGCGATCAGCTTCATCGAAACTTTTGATGGTCTCGAGAATTGCATCTACGCTTGAGTTTTGCATTATCATACGTCGTAGCATATACCTTAGGAAAGGCCTGTCTGTCCCGGCGTCATCAGAGCCGGAATCAGAGTCGTTGGTCTACTCCTCCTAGATTCCGACTTCGGCGGGTGGGTCGATCTGGGATTCAGCCTTTCCAAGGAGATCCACTCCAAATTCGACTTGGGCCGCTAGGTCTTCTTCAGGCTCGGATTTCTCCACTATCTCCACAACTGGTGCGGGCTGGGTGGGATTAGGGTTTTCTGAGATCCGAAACTCTGCCGCCTCCGCAGACAAAGGGGACCCAGAAGATTCTTCTGCCTCTATCATCACCGCTAGGGTGGGTGGGACAGGTTCAGCAAAACCGATGTAAACATCGATCTCGCTAAAAGACATGATTGTGTAGGCAGTCATAGCCTCCCTAGCCAGAATCTAGGTCTCGTCGAGAACGATGAGAGGGACGTCGCTGGCGTAGAGGATGCGACCGATGGAGATAGTCTTGCCGATTCCGATTCTTGCAGATTCTGCTCGGAACGCAGATCTGAAGCTCACTTGCCCCACGGTGGGCACCAACTGTCGTCAGATTGATAAAAAGTACGCCATGAGGGGGTCCTCGAGGCGTGCGGAAGAGAGGGGTGTGAGACGTACGGTGTTCTGGGACGGTGAGCACACAAGTTTGCCCAGGTTCAAATCCCCCGGCTTTGGACAGATCCTACTCCTGCTAGCAATGCAGTAATACGGCAGAGCCGGAATATGGGTTGCAAGGGTTCGCCTGTGCGAGTTTGTAGACTATGAGGGTAGGTGCCCTAAAGGCTCTCCCTAGGACGGCTTATATAGATATCCGGCCTAGGGTTTACATGAGAGGTCTATCTGTAACTACCTCGGTGAATTACGCTCTTAGTTACATGCCTGGATGAGAGAAAATGGTTAAAATAGTACGGTGGGGCCAAGGGACACTCACAGGTAGACCTTTCGGCCGTCCTAACCATTTCCAGAACATCGGGACAAGAACGAGCGGCATAATCGGCAGGCGAAGGGATCAACTACATACACAAGTGAGTATGTATGCAAGCCACATACAACAGTCCACAGAGCCATTCCATCTAAAAGAAATAGAAATATTGCAACGCCATACGGCAAGATCCAAATATCCTAGATAAAGATAATAATTTAGGATAGCTCCTCATACATCAAACATCAGAGTATCAGGCGGAAGCGGAAGACAAGATCCGAGTACGGATAAGAAGCAAATCAGCATAAGATGCCACATAAATAAACACATCCCGCCCACAAATCTCACAGATCCCCGTTCCTGGAATCTCTACACCGAGTGATTGTTGCCAACATCGTCCGTCTCCTCCACCTAGTATCCATCTTGCGAATACACCTGTTCATCTGAATCAAACAATTTATCGTGTGAGACCCTAGGGGTACTCAGGAAGTCTTTATGCCTCTAAAGGGGACATATACCTGGGGTGACGCAATTGCAGCAAAAGATAATAACTAACAAGTCTATAGATACTCACTAACCATGCGCCTAACCAATGATAGACGGATGTCCGTTAATTGGTAACAACAGTTATAACAGTATAATTAACAGATCCATCCTCCTTCTCGCTTACCAACGAGAAAGCGGACGAACAACCCCCATCCGTTGGCAGTTTTATTAACCATTCCATGAGTGTTGCACTATTTACTAGTCAGGTACTTAGTCAATTTAAAAGCGGTACTTTAGTTATACTTGTCTATGATCGAGAAACTGTGCTCCAAGTCGTCCATAACCGCGGACACGGCTTTCAGAAAGATTTACCCTACAGGGGTGCACAAATAGCAACACACACTCGATCAACCTCGGAAAAACCAACTCAAAACCCAACGAGGCATTCATGACAAAGCGATCACAGGATTCAGAAATGTTTCAGGGGGCCACCCCAATAAGCTACCCGCAACAAAGTTGGTCGGCTTCGAGACGGACCCAGGGTTTGCGACGACGGCTGTAAACGACTGGAAACCCAAAAGTGTGACTGGGCTTGTCGATACCGCGAAAATGTGGCGCGATCCAAAACAGTATAGGTGCTCCACGCACAATCTTAAATAAAGCAGTAAAGCATGGCATAAGTACATGATAGTAATAAAGCCCCAAACTACTTTGTGGCCCCAAGAAATAAGAATGAATCAAGCTCTAGCTCAGGGGGGTTCATAAGGCCTCCCGGATGTGGATAGTGCGAATAGTCAAGGAACAGGAATCAAGTACTCGGGGTCCTACGGGACACAAGTGAGCATGAAGAACCAAATAGCAGATATTTCTCACCGGTTCCACTTTCATTAGGTATCCCATTACTACTCAGGTTAAGTTGTTTAGGTACCTCGTTATCCATCAGACACTCACATACCCTACACATGCTGTTCTACGACCCGCATGGCTCAAGCAACTCCTGCAGTAAAGGCTCATGGGATGGAGGAACAAGTTTCGGTGGGGTTTAAAAGTAAAGGCTGTGCAGTACTTGGGATTCAATTTAATGCAATCGTGACTCAATGATGCAAGAATAAGTTAGAGGCAATAGGTACTATATGTATGCAAGCATGTGGTAGTGCTTGCCTGGCAGCTCAGTTGAAGCGAGAGAAGGATCTGGGTAGTGCTCCTGGGATTCCTGATATATCCCCTGCTCAGCGTCTATTCGAAGAAGAACCAAACAAACAAGGCCAACATAAATAAAGTGCACAAGCATATGTATTGAAATGCGACAAGCAAAACAAGCATGCCGTGATGAATGATGCACAATTTACATGGTAATAAAGTAGCATGGCATGGGTGAGGTGTGGGGTACAAGAGTAAAGCATTTCATTAAGTTTTAGTCATGTTTTGCTCTCATAACACTTGTTGTACACTTAATATTTATATGATGCATGCTGCGATTCAGAACATGGAATGCATAGTTAGAACGGGCTCGACGCGCTGATCGATTTAGACATATTATTTTTCAAATTTGGAATTATAAAACTAAAGTTATTAATTAATTAAGAAAAAGGGCATTTTAATGTAATTTTAATCATCTCAAAAATTAAAGTGCTCAAATAATATTTTGAATGGCATTTTTGAATTCCTCACATTTTTCTAATTCAAAAACATATATCATTTGTATTATTTGAAAATATAATTTTAAAGTTATTTAATAACAGATTTGAATTTTGAATTTAAATTGTCTCTGAAAAGTTTAAAACAGAAAACCAGAACTTTTATTACTCAGCCTCATTCCAGCCACATGCACTGCCAGGTGAGTCCAGGCTGACTGGGCGAACTGGCACGGTGGGAAAGCTCCCTGCACCGCGGGCGTTGCCAGCCACGGTCACTGACCGGTGGGCCTGCCGGTGGAGCGGGCCCACGCGTCAGAGGCGGGTGAACGTTGGCCACGCGGCGCGGAGAGGGAGTGCGGGTTGAGGCGGTGGAACCCTGGGGGGTTTTCTGTAAGATAACTAGGGAGGCTGACCGGTGGGCCCAGAGGTACCGCGGGTTGAGCAAGAGATAAAAGGGGGGGGGCTATTTGTAAATCGTCATCTGCCCATACTGTGGATCTTCTCTGAACATCGCGGACAGATCGGTGCTCGACCGTGACAGAGCGCGGCGCAGGGCTCGAACGCGCGACCTAGGGCGTGTGCACAGTGAGCGGAACCAGTGCGGTGACTAGGGGATGATGGAGGGTTGCAGCTGCGTGACTGGGTAAGTCTGCTGCGAGGCGCGGCGACGAGCAGACCCTCGTGTATGCCTGCGCACAGAGCGTGCTCGACGTGCGGTCCGGCGTGCACAAACGACCAAGAAGAAAAGGAGGATGTCAGGGAGGGTCGGTGGCTCACCGCGGTGCTGTTGGCGGTGGTGGATCGGCCGGAGAAGCAGCGGGTCGGTGGTGAAGCAGACGGCCGGAGCTAGGGTTTTCCGTCGGCATGCGTCGGCGTGTAGCGGGTTGGGGCTTCCTTCTCCTCGCTGCTGTGTACAGAGGCGACGCCGGGGACCTCCTGTCCTTCCTCGACGACCACAACACCACGCCCGCCTCCTCGAACTGCTGGTGGACGCCGAAGCCGACGGTGGTGGCCGGAGTTGGAAGGGGAGGGTATCTGGGGTAGGGCTGCGGCACAGAGGACCGGGGGTAGATCTGGGGCTCGACAGAGGAGACGTGGGGGAGGGGATAAAGTAGAGAGGGAGAGGAGAGGTGCCGTGGGGGAATCGGGGTGGAAAGGTGGCTCGGCCACCTTTTGCCTCTCCTTCACGTGCTCGACGTGGGCGGCCAGGGCAGGGCACGGGTAGGGGCTGCCAGGTGGGCCAGGGCGAGGTGGAGGCACGAGGGTGGGGCCTGCATGGCAGAGAGAGAGGGAAAAGGAGAGGGGTGTGGCATGGAGCTAGGGTTGGAGGGAGGGAGTAGATAGCTGGTTAGGGGGGAGGCTTCGGCCTAGGGTTGGAGAGAGAGGGGCTGGTGGGACCTGTTGGCAAGGAGAGGGAGAGAGGCCAGCCTCGGCATGGGGTCTTGCATGGGGAGGGTTTTGTAGTTAGGGTAAGGTGGGATTAGGGAGAGAGGGTTTTTAGGGTTAGGGCTTTCCTTGTATGAAACAAGCAAAGCCACATCTCAAGCATGCATGATGCACCAAGGTGATGGTGGAAGGGAGATATAGAGAGAATAAGAGATAAGGGTGGATCTCAACAAAAGAAAAAGAACCACTTGGTTTGATTCCAAAAGACAAGTTCTACTTCAAGAACAAAGAAAACCCAAGGAGAAGAGATGGTAGAGATTTGCATGGCCCATGCATAGTTCATAAATGCCAAGTTTATTCTCGTGAAAACAATAGTAAGGAATCATGGCAATATTCACATGCATTCCCAAAATGTGGAGTAAAGGCCAAGCAAAAGGAAAATAAAAGGAGGTTCCATGGGGAGTAGATGTATAATACTCATATTAAATATAAATTGGACTTCCTAGTGTGTATGTTCCACTAGAGGTTTAATAGTCCCAAAAATATTCCAACATGAGCATACATTCAAAATAATCCCATCTGGAAGCTTGAAAAGGGGTACCACTCACAAGGCATGCCAAGGTGGCTTCACATATTAATAATGTGAAAACAACATGATGCTAGTGTGAGAGCATGTAGAAATAGAAGTGGATCCATCCCACCCACATGAGCTAGATTTAAATGCCAAAGGAAAAGTGTAAAAGCTCATGGATAAGTAGGATGGTGGAATTATAAGGTGGTGACAAGGAAAAGGTGGTGGAGTTGAATAAAAGATATGCCCCCAAATCAACTTGGGCATCAAGCATTTATCAAGAACCAAATACAATATATCAAGAGGCAAATACAATTAATAATGCATATGAGATAAGAACCAAATGAACAGGGGTTTTATATGATGCTCAAATGCAAGGTGGCATGATGACATGAGCATGATATAATTATGATGCAACAATTATATGTAGGAAGTAGCCATTATATTATTAACCCAAGTAGCATTACAATTGTTAGACAATTGGGATGCTACAACTCTCCCCCACTAAACAGGAATCTCGCCCCGAGATTCTAGACAGAAGAAGAAGACTCGAAGAGGGTAGGATACTTGGCACGGAGCTCATCTTCACGTTCCCAAGTGGCTTCATCAACTGAATGGTGCGACCACTGCACCTTGCAGAACTTGATGGACTTGTTGCGAGTCCTTCTTTCTGTGACTTCTAGGATTTTTATGGGGTGTTCTTGATAAGACAGGTCTTCTTGGAGATTGATAAGCTCATGGTCCACGGTCCTGCCGGGATCCTTGAAGCACTTCTTGAGTTGAGAGATGTGGAAAACATCATGGACTTTGAGTTTTTCAGGAAGCTCTAGAGCATAAGCAACTTCTCCTCTTCTTCCACATATTTTGAAAGGACCAATGTATCTAGGAGCCAGCTTTCCTTTGATACCAAAGCGGTGCGTGCCTCTCATGGGAGTGACACGAAGGTAAACGAGATCACCAGGGACATACTCCATGTCCGTGTGCTTTCTGTCATAGTTGCTCTTCTGGCGACTTTGAGCAACCTTCAGATTTTCAAGAATGATGTGAACCTTCTCCTCCGCTTGAGTTACAATGTCGGGGCCAAACAATGTTCTTTCACCTGCGCGTGACCAACCAATCGGAGTTCTGCATTTGCGACCATAGAGAGCCTCAAATGGTGCCATCTTTAGACTTTTCTGGAAGCTGTTGTTGTAAGAGAATTCAGCATAAGGAAGACATTCTTCCCACTTCATGCCGAAAGAGATGACGCAAGCACGGAGCATATCTTCCAGAATCTGATTGATCCTTTCAACTTGTCCTTGCGACTGAGGATGGTAAGCTATGCTGAAGTTCAATTTTGTTCCCAAAGCGTTTTGGAAACTTCCCCAGAACTTGGAAGTGAAGATGCTTCCACGGTCTGAACTGATCTCAAGAGGAACCCCATACAGAGAGACAATTTTGTTGATATAGAGCTCAGCCAACTGAATTGCAGAAATTGTTTCCTTGACGAGAAAGAAGTGAGCCACTTTAGAAAGCCTGTCGATGACAACAAAGATTGCATTGTTGCCCTTCCGCGACCTTGGAAAACCAGTGATGAAGTCCATCTCTACTTTCTCCCATTTCCATTCCGGAGGTTTCAATGGCTGTAGAAGACCGGAAGGTTTCTGATGGACAGCTTTAACTCTGCGGCAGACATCACACTCCGAGACATACTTGGCACAATATCGTTTCAACCCAGGCCACCAATACTGTGTTTTCAAGTCCATGTACATCTTAGTGCTGCCAGGGTGGATAGAAAGAACAGAATCATGCGCCTCCTTGAGAACTTGCTCTCTTAAACCCGGGTAGTTCGGAACAAACATCCGGTGTTCAAAGAAAAGAGTGCCTTGGTCATCGACATGGAAGGACTCATACTTCGGAAGTTGAATGTTGGAGATGATGTTTTTAGTGTAAGGATCACCAAGTTGAATGGAGCGAACCTTTTCTTCCAAGAGAGGGGTTGCCAGAAGGTTCAGAAGATACCCTTGTTCCACAATTTCAAGGTTTAGCTGACGGAATTCCTCGCACAAGAGAGGCTGTTGTTCTTCCACCATGAGGTTGCTGACATAAGCTTTGCGACTGAGAGCATCGGCCATGACATTAGCTTTGCCCGGAGTGTAGTTGATGGTCAAATCGAAATCATTGATTACTTCAATCCACCTCCTCTGACGAAGATTGAGATCAGGTTGTGTGAAGATATACTTCAGACTCTTGTGATCCGAAAAGATTTCACAACGGTTGCCAAGCAAGTAGTGCCTCCATACTTTCAACGCAAAGACAACTGCTGCGAGTTCGAGGTCATGTGTAGGATAGTTGATCTCATGCGTCTTCAACTGTCGAGAGGCATAAGCAACAACTTGTTTTTCTTGCATAAGGACCGCACCCAATCCTTGCAATGAGGTGTCACGGAATATCTTGAAAGGCTTTGATGTATCTGGAGGAATCAAGACTGGTGTGGAAGTGACCTTCTCTTTGAGTGTTTCAAAGCTTGCTTGACATGCAGGAGTCCAAAGGTATTTCTTGCCTTTCTTGAGGAGATCGGTAAGAGGCTTCGCAATCTTCGAGAAGTTCTGAACGAAGCGACGGCAATAACTAGCCAAACCAAGGAAACTCCGGACTTCTTTGACATTTACAGGAGGAAGCCAGTCAACAATTCTCTTTACAGTTTCTGGGTTGACGGAAATGCCCTTGGCAGAGATGACGTGACCAAGATAGGTGACTTGAGGCAGCCAAAACTCACATTTGGAGAACTTTGCATACAGGCGGTTCTCATGCAGTTTGTTTAGGACACACCGAAGGTGTTCTTCATGTTCTTCCTTTGACTTAGAATAGACTAGGATGTCATCCAGATAGACCACAACGAACTTATCAAGATACTCCAGGAAAACCGAGTTCATAAGCCTTGAGAAGCTGGCAGGTGCGTTGGTGAGACCGAAAGACATGACCGTGTACTCATACAGGCCATAGCGGGTGGTGAAAGCTGTTTTGGGAACATCTTCCTTGCGAATCTTGATTTGATGATATCCACTTCTCAAGTCAAGCTTAGAGAATACCACAGCTCCAGCTAGCTGATCGAAGAGATCATTAATCCGCGGAAGGGGATATTTATTCTTGATGGTTTTAGCATTGAGAGCCCGATAGTCGACACAAAGTCTATCAGTCTAGTCTCGCTTGTTCACAAAGATGGTTGGGCTACCCCAAGAAAAAGTACTGTGCTGAATGAAACCCAACTTCTCTTGTTCATCAAGCTGACATTTGAGTTCAGCCAACTCAGCAGGACCCATTTTGTAAGGCCGCTTAGAAATAGGAGCGGTACCAGGTTCAAGCTCAATCACAAACTCAACCTCACGATCCGGAGGCATACCTGGCAACTCTTCAGGAAAGACATCTGGGAACTCACAGACCACCGGAACACTCTAAATAGCTTCCATAGCATCATCATTCAGAGCCGCCAAAGAGAAAAGCTGAATAGCAGGAGTCAGACTTGGAGAATAGACTATATGGCCTTCAGGAATTTTCAGAGAAACCGAGCATTCGACACAATCAATCACAGCTGCATTTGCTGTTAACCAATCCATGCCCAAGATAACATCAATGTCAGAGTTGCCCATAATAATTAAGGAAGCCGGGAACGAAGAACCACCAATCTCAATTTGATTGCCATGGCTGATTTTAGAAGCCCTCATGTTTGAACCAGGAAATTGCACCATGAGGCGAGTTGGTAAAGCATCAGAAGGTAACCCATTACTCTCCGCAAACTTGTATGACACGAAAGAATGTGATGCACCAGAATCAAACAAAACTCGTGCAGGAACTGAGTTAACAGGAAGCATACCCATCTTGTAAAAACCCTTCGTCGAAGGTCACCTACAACCTTGTTGAGAGTGTGACCCCTTAGCTCAAGGTTCCGATCAGCACGAGCCTTGCGATGAAGTTCAATAATCTTGTTGTCTCTTGGTGGAATAGTTTCATCACTTGAATCTTCATTGGAATCATTTGCTCGACCTTGGTTAGAATTCGGATTAACAGAAGTAGGAGGTGATGAAGCATGTCCTTGAGTAGGGTCATCAGCCGTAACAGGAGGCTGCAGAGCAACTGGTGATTCAGGGCCGGATAATCTGGCCGATGGTGAGGCCGGATAATCTGTCCTGGGAGAAACCGTTGCAACTTCATCAGGCAGCCTGGGATTTGCTTGAGCTGGCGAGGGGCCGGATAATTCGGGGTCAGCCAGAAAATCCGACCTGGAGCTTGCAGCGATTTCTTCAATACCAGGAGCAGTTTGGTCGTCAAGAGAGGGGTGGCCGGATAATCCGGTGTCCACCGGATAATCCGGCCTGGAGCTTTCTGGAACATCTTGACCTTCAACAATTGATGGAGATGGTGTAGAAGTTACTCCCGTGGTTGGAACATGTTGAGTATGTGTAGATGAGGGCTCTTCATGAGTAGAGCATTGTCCTTCCCGATCCGCCACAAGGGGTTCCTCAATGGGGCGGAAAAATCCCACGCCCATTCTTCTTATGGCATCTTGGGGTATTTCAACATTTGCATCACAAACATCAACTTGCCCTGCACGGGAGCCGTCATTTTCTTCAAACACCACACTACAAGATTCTACAACAGTTCCAGAGAGCTTATTGTAGACTCTATAAGTGTGGGATTCGGCACCATAACCAACAAAAATACCTTCTAGAGCCTTAGATTCAAACTTAGATAAATGAACTCCCTTGAGGAGAAAGAAACACTTACACCCGAATACCTGAAAGTATGAGATGTTTGGCTTGTTACCGGTAAGTATTTCATATGGAGTCTTGTCCAAGATTTTATGGAGGTATAACCGGTTGGATGAATGACAAGCGGTTGAGATTGCTTCAGCCCAAAATTTATATGGAGACTTGAATTCGGCTAGCATTGACCTTGCCATATCCATTAGAGTCCGATTCTTCCTCTCGGCTACACCATTTTGTTGAGGGGTGTACGCGGCGGAATATTGATGTCTTATCCCCTCTTCACTTAGGAACTCATTTAAGGTGTAGTTCTTGAACTCGGAGCCATTATCACTTCTTATAGCCAGAATAGGGATGTTGTGTTGACATTGAACCTCGTTGGTGAAGTCGATGACCGTTTGTTGAGTTTCACTCTTCAACTTGAAGAAATAAACCCAAGTGTATCCTGAGTAATCATCCACGATCACAAGACAATACTTCTTCCCACCGAGGCTTGCATGAGATGGAGGTCCGAAGAGGTCCACATGAAGGAGCTCTAAGATCCTTTTTGACGAGATAATAGTCTTCCTTCGATGAGGAGAGTCATGCATTTTCCCTTCAACACAAGCCCTGCAAACACGATCTTTGGCAAAGGAGACATTTTCTTTTATTCCAAGGATGTGGCCACCCTTGTGGAGACTTTGCAAAGTTCTCATATTGACGTGGGCTAGTCGGTGATGCCATAACCAACCCGCATCAGCATTTCCAAAAAAGACACATCGGGCCTGTAGTGGTTTTCCCCCAAAAAGTCCACCACGTACATGTCATTTTCGACATATCCCATGAAAGCGACTTTTAGAGACTTGCTCCACAAGAGTACCACCAAATCAACATCAATATAAACTGCAAAGCCCATCTTACCAAGGGCGCGAACTGAAAGTAAATTGTACCCTAGGGTCTCAACAAGCATGACGTCCACGAGAGATATATCGTGGGTCACCACGACTTTGCCGAGACCCAGTACCTCAGATTTTGACTTGTCACCATAGGAGACGGTTATATGATCATGATTTGGCCGCATCTCTGTGATGATCTCCTTGCTTCCGGTCATGTGACTCGTGCATCCGCTATCGAGTACCCATTTAGACCCATCGGAAGCATAGCCCTGCAAGAAAGTTACTTCTTGGTTTTAGGTACCCATCTTTCAATGGGTCCTCTCATGTTAGTGAGAAGGGTCTTGGGGACCCAAATAGACCAAGGAATGTAACAATCATAAGGACCTACATAACTAGCATAAACATCACCATAATGATCACAATATAACTCAAAGTTAGGATTGTTAGCCCCTGCAAAACCATCATAATTAGACTTGTCATTGGTGGTGTTGCTAGTCTTTGGTTGAGAAGTCTTGCTCTTCTTCTTCTTCTTCTTCTTCTTCTTATTCTTCTTCTTGTTTTTCTTGTTCTTTGTCTTGGGAATATAACCAAGACCTTCTTTTCCATTGTTTGTCCTCTGCTTTCTCATTATCTCATCTAGAACTTCTTTACCTTTGTGTTGAGAACCTCTTGCAAGATCTTCTTTTCCATAAGATGATGTGGAGGTACTTGGCACATCATACAGCTTCAATTGAGTTTGGAGCTGGTCATGAGACTCATTTAGGGTGGAGTGATCACTCTCCAATGCCTTGTGAGCACTATCAAGTTTATCAAACTTCTCCGAGAGTCTAGCATGATCAGCCCCAAATTCAATCTTTTCTTTCTTTAGTTTCTTTACCTTGGCAAGAGCATTGTCACGTTCTTTGATGAGCTGAGCCACAACTTCTTCATGTGACTCCTCAATGGATTCGAGTCTCTCTTCCAAAGATACTCGAGCTTCCTCTTCTTCTTCCAAGGCATTCTTCAAAGAAGCTATCTCCAAGGCATCTTCTCTTTCAATTCTGCCCTTTTCTTCAAGAAGATATTCGGCTTGAGCAAGTTGACTCATAAGAGTATCAAAATGAAGTTTGTGCTCACCTTGCAGGTTAGTGAAAAAGTTGTCCAAAGCAATAACTTCTTCTTTAATTTTAAGACTAGTATGACCATCCATATCCAAGTTTATGTTAGTGTTAGGAAATGAAGAACTAGAACTTGATACCTCGGACCCTCTTTCCATAAGGCAAGTGGCATTGTTGTTGATGACGTTCTCGTTTGGTGAGTCGAAGAGAGATGATGGAGTCGATGTGGTGGCTATAGCAGCCACCTCACGAGAACTATCTTCATCCTCTTCATCTTCACTGGCAGAGGAGTATTCTTCTTGTGCCACCAAGACAATCTTGGGTTGTTTCTTGTAGGGACCATTCTTTTTAATAAATGGCTTCTTCTTAGGTGCCTTGGATTTTTCTTTAAGAATGAGCCTGCCACCATTGTCTTCTCTATTTTGATATGGACACTCGGCTACGAAGTGCAGCCTATCTCCACAATTGTAGCATGTTCTTAGTTTTGGGCCACTTTCTCTTCTTCCACTTGACTCATTCTTGCGCTCGAGTTCTGACTTGGCCTTGGCAGGATCCTTCCAAAAGTTCCTTGCATAAAACGCCATGTACTCACCATGAGCATGTTTGACTTCATCGGGGCAATCCATGGAGGCCCCCTCAAAAGCTCTTTCATCCTCCTCTTGCTCAACAACATTAGCCTTTAGAGCAACATTGACCCCCTTTTGCATTCCAATGGCACGGGCACGGGCATCTTCAGCGTTCTTTACAACAACTTTGAATGACGCCATTTCTTGCATGACTTCATTGGATGTCATTTGATGGTAGTTGTGTCTACCTTGCAAGCTCTTCAAGTCCGTTGGCTCGAAAGGCATCAAGGCACTCACATATTTTCTTTTTATCCACTCATCATCAATGTGAGTGGCTCCATGCTTTCTAAATGTTGTTGCAATGCCCTTGAGTCTTCTATACATGTCTTCATGGTTTTCACCATCCAACATGTAGAATCCTTCAGCTTCATTACTAAGGGCATCATACCTATTCCTTCTCATGCTTTCATTCCCAATAAAGAGATCGATGAGGGCATCCCAAGCTTCTATAGCTGTGTTGAGATGTTCAATGTGGGGCATGTCCTTGGGACCCACACCGAGCTGTATCATGTGAAGAGCCATAGCATTCAATTGACTGTCCACAACTTCTCTTCTTGTCAGGTTGGTATGATCTCCAATATGAAGACCCTCTTCAATAATTCTCCAAAGTTCAATAGAGGAGCTGCAAACACGAGACTTCATTAAGAATTGTCATTGATTAAATGAGGATGCAGTAAGCTTGGGTGGATCACCCCTATTGTTTATATGAGGATGAGGGATAGGTGGGTCGGGGGAATATACGTGATGAACCTCACTATATTCCTCCTTACCACTTTCCTTCTTGGAGGTGGAGCCATTATGTTTTTCACCTACCACTTCATCATCCTTGGATCCGGTGTTAGCCTTATCCTTGGATGATGGTGTGGCGGCCTCAAAGGAGGATGGAGATGGGGCTATGGGTGATGTGAGACGAGCAATCATTTGATTCATCTCCTCCATCTTGGCCTGAAAGGATTTCAACAAGGTTGTTTCCAACGTCTTGAAGTCATCCATTGTGACCTTATCCACATCCTCATTCCCATCTTCCTTGGTACCCATACTTCTCTTAGGCGGTTAAGCCCGAATAAAGAGCCGGGGCTCTGATACCAATTGAAATGGATCGTATGGGCACCTAGAGGGGGGGTGAATAGGTGCTACTTCAAATTTTAATGCTTTTTCAATTTTAGGTTTAACACAAAGGGAAAATTCTCTAGATAAACTATTAGGTAGAATTTCCCTATATGCAAACATATCTACTAGCGAGTAAATAGCAAGTGGAAGAGGAACAGGTGAACCGTAGTGAAGCACACGGAGACACAGGATTTGTTTTACCGCAGTTCCTTCCTTGTTAAGGGAAGTACGTCTGTGTTGGAGGGGTGGGCGGTACTAAGACCACCATGCCACAATAGGCCTCATCCTGTTCTCCGATGGATCCCGCCACCAAAGGCCTGATCCACCTTTCCACTATCGGAACCCTTCGAGGCGGGTACTGGTGCCTTTACACAACTAGCAGGGCACAACTCCACAATCAACTTGGAGGATCCTGTAATGACAACAAGCTGCCACAAGAATAAGTTATCAATAACAAAGAACAAGATCTAGATATTGACAAGAATACTAGATCAAGGATTTCTCCAAATGAATGGAGAGGAGTTGATGCGCTTGATTCATGATGATGATGATTCTCTCCTCCTTCAATTCCCCCAAAGATCGAAGCCTTCGGGTGGTTGAAGTGGGAGATCTAGAATGGGAGCTCTTGCAAAGGGTCTAAACAATTTCGAGTGAATCAAGAGTTCTGCTCGTTGGGGAAGAAGGGATATTTATACCCCTTCCAAAACCAAGCTGTTGGAGCCTTTGGGGGCTGAATTATCCGGCCCAAGTGAGGGCCAGATTATCCGGCCTGGGGAAAACTCCGCCCCAGACTCAGATTATCCGGCAGAAAAACCGGCTACGGACAGAAGCTCACGCAGACTTGCCCTTCACACTTTCTCCTAGGGACCGGATTATCCGGCTGGGGGAAAATCCGCCCTAGCCACGGAATATCCGGGGGAAATTCCGCTCCCAGATAGAAGCTTGCGCAGGAGCTCACTTGGGCGATTCCCTTGGGGCCGGATTATCCACCCCAACATGAGGGCCGGATTATCCGGTCCAGGGAGAAATTCCGCCCCAGAGCCGGAATTTTCTAGGGGAAATCCGCCCCTAGACAGAGACTTGCGCAGAGCCAACCCTAGCTAAGGTGATCTAGCCAGATTATCCGGCCCATGATGGGGGCAGATAATCCGGCCCCCAAACTCTCAAAACTTTCCTGCAACACTTAGTGCACATTAGAATAATCCATGGTATTGTTATCTAACACACAAAACCTAGGAAATCATGAAATGTTCTTTCACCCTCCAATTGGGATATGCCTCGTTCTAACCATGCAGGAAAAGAAGACTTGAAGGAGGAAGAGTGGGGAAAGAATCGCAAGAGTTGGGATTCACAGCCCGACAAGATCATGAACCGCATCAAGCACAATTCGGAGTTGATTCATACTCTCACCTTCGAGATTGAGGACTTGAGGGAATTGATTGAAAAGCTCATCAAGAGAACACCACCACCACCGAAGGAGTAATCCGTCATCAGGTTTTCGCATCCCCTTTGTTTGTTCCAAGCTTGAGGGAGTGTCGCGGTAACATATCACTGTCTTTTATCTTTTTACCTTTTTAAGTAGAGTCATATCATGAATAGAGAAGTTATCATGTAGGGTGGTTTGCATTATGGAAGTGTCCCCCCTCTCGTTAGTTATCTATGTATCCCTTGGTGAGAGTTGCTGTGATGGAATATTAATGAGAACTTCTATCATTTACTCTTTTGCATATTTTATTTTAGTTTTCAATTTCTGTTATATGATTGATCTTGTTGTTAGTATTGGTATCACTTTGGGATCATTAAGTAAATTTAGTTGGTTTTGGCACCTGGCTTGGTTAGTAGCAACACTATTATGAGAATTGAATGAAAAAGATAAAAGTACTCTTAAGAAATATAATTTCATCATCTTTCTTGATTTGTTCATAAGCTTACTATTCTATAGTTAAGATATTTTGTGCTTCCAAGGAAGATTGCATGTTTGTTTTTATCACCTGTATGTTTGTTTGTTTCCTTCAACTCTTATGCTTGCTACCCAGCCTTGCTAGCCTAAAACATGTACTGAGAGGGAATGCTTCTCGTGCATCCAATCCTTAAACCAAAACCTATGCCATTTGTGTCCACCATACCTACCTATTAGCATTATTGCTATTCCAAGTAAATTCATGTTTTTATCTACCTTCCGAATTAAACTTGTTATGTGACAATTAGTGATTAAAGCTCTCATGAACTTGATGGCACACTTTACTTTCTTGCATTTAATAAACTTGAACCATTGTGTCCATCTATGTTGCTTATATGCTTGCACTTTATAAGTTGTGAATTAGCAGAACCATGTTGTTGATACATTGCAAATGTATCTATAATTTTTGATGTTCCATGCTTAGTTTTATCCAATTTCTTGTGTTTTGTCCACACTTTGGAGTACTTTTCATATGATTTCTTGGACTAACCTATTAACAAGAGCCACAATGCCAGCTGCCTGTTTTCTGCTGTTTTTGGTTCCAGGAAACTCACAAAATGAATATTCTCGGAATTGGACGGGACAAAAGCCAAAGTGCCTATTTTTCCGGAAGTCATCAGATGCCAGAGTACGAGACGGAGAGGGGCCAGGGGGCCACCACACCACCTGGCCACGTGGCCCAGCCTGGCCCGCGCCAAGGGGTGGTCTGGCCGCCTCCGGCACCCCCTCGGCCTCCCCTTCCGACTATAAGATGCCCTCGGGACGAAAACCCTAAGTGCCCGATCAAAAATCCACGAAAGAGTCTGTAGCCGCCGTCATCTCCATCCCTAGATTGGGAGGGATCTGAAGCTCTTCCCGGCACCCTGCCGGAGAGGGGAATTCACCTTGGAGGCCTTCTTCATCACCATGCAAGCCTCCGGTGTGATGCGTGAGTAGTTCATCCTTGGACTACGGATCCATGTAGTAGCTAGATGGCTGGTTCTCCTCCTTTGTGCTTTCATGTTTAGATCTTGTGAGCTTCGTTCATGATCAAGATCATCTATTTGTAATTCTGCATGTTGTGTTTGCAGGGATCCGATGGATATTGAGATGCTATTTCAGATTGATTATTGATTCTATCATGTCTTTGTTATTTGTGATCTTGCATGCTTTCTATTGTTAGTAGCTATCTTGGCCAAGTAGATGCTAGCAACTCCAAGAGTTAGTATTTATGCACGATAGTGGGTTCATGCCTCTGGTAATCTGGGGAAGTGACAGAAATCTCTAAGGTACTAGATGTGTTGTTGCTACTAGGTAGAAAACAACAATCCTTTGTTCATAGAACAATCGTATTGTTTACTTTACACGCAGTTTGTAAAGCAATAATCTGTTGCTTGCAACTTAATACTGGAGGGGGGTCGGATGATAACATGAAGGTGGATTATTAGTCATAGATGCAGTTGGATGGCGGTCTATGTATAATGTTGTAATGCCCAATCAAGTCTCAAAGGAGTCAAGATGATTAGTATATGCATGTATTGCTTTCTCGATGTTTGTCAATTGCCCCGCTGTAATTTGTTCACCCAGCATGTTATCTATCTAAGGAGAGCCACCTCTAGTGAACTATGGATCCCGATCCATTACTTTTACATACAATCTATAAACTGTTTACTGCTTTGTGTTTACTTTCTGCAAACTATTACTTCTTTCCATTCGATACGTTTAATCATTTGTTTTCAGCAAAACACGGTGAGATTGACAACCTCATCGCAAGTTGGGGACAGAGTTCTGTGGTTGTGTTGTGCAGGTCTCCATGTTGCTACTAGCACCGGTAGTGCGCCCTGCCAAGGCTCAGTTAGCAACACCTTTGGGGTGTTTCCTTGCTCCTACTGGTTCGATTAAACCTTGGTTTCATAACTGAGGGAAACTTGCTGCTGTGCTCATCATACCTTCCTCTTGGGGTTCCCAACGAGCTCTACATCAACACCGCACTTTTCTGGCGCCGTACACTGAGCCATCAAGCATTTTTCTGGCGCCGTTGTCGGGGAGTCAAGGACATCTTCACAAGGGGAGTCCCTCATAACCAATCTCTTTACTTTGTTATTTTTGTTTTTCTTAGTTTCTTTTTGCTTTGTTTACTTGCTTTGTTATCAAAATCACAAAAAAATTAGTTTTACTAGTTTGCTTTCTTATTTGAAAACACACAAAAATGACTACTCTTGAAAACACTAAGTTGTGTGACTTCACTAGCACCAACAACAATGATTTTATGAGCACACCTATTGCTCCACCTGTGCCTGAAGATACTTTCTTTGAGATAAAACCTGCTTTGCTCAATCTTGTTATGAGAGAACAATTTGCTGGTATTGGTAATGAAGATGTTGCTGCCCATCTAAATAACTTTGTTGAACTTTGTGAGATGCAAAAGCATAGGGATATAGATGGCGATATTATTAAGCTGGAATTGTTTCCTTTCTCTTTGAGAGGAAAAGCTTAAGAATGGTTGAATTCCTTAACTAGGAATAGTATTGATTCTTGGACTAAATGCAAAGATGCTTTTATTGGAAAATACTATCCTCCTGCTAAGATTATATCTATGAGAAGTGAAATAATGAAGTTTAAACAACTTGATAATGAGCATGTTGCTCAAGCTTGGGAAAGAATGAAATCTTTGGTTAAGAATTGTCCCACTCATGGACTGACTACTTGGATGATCATCCAAACTTTTTATGCAGGATTGAACTATTCTTCAAGGAACCTATTGGATTCTGCTGCTGGAGGTACCTTTATGACCATTACTTTGGGTGCTGCAACAAAACTTCTGGACAATATGATGGTTAATTATTCTGAATGGCATACTGAGAGAGCTCCACAAGGTAGGAAGGTAAATTCTGTTGAGGAAACCTCCTCCTTGAGTGATAAGATTGATATTATTATGTCTATGCTTGTTAATGGGAAAGCCCATATTGATCCAAATAATGTTCCTTTGGCCTCTTTGGTTGCTCAAGAAGAGCAAGTTGATGTGAACTTCATAAGCAATAATAACTTTGGCAATAATGCTTATAGGAGTAATTTTGGTAACAACAATTATAAGCCATATCCTCCCAACAATGGTAATGCTTATGGAAGTTCCTACAACAATAATAGGAGTGCTCCCTCTGAACTTGAAGTTATGCTCAAAGACTTTATTAGTAAGCAAACTGCTTTCAATAAAACTATTGAGGAAAAACTCTCCAATGCTGAAAGAAATATAGCATCTTTGGCTGAAGCTCAATCTTCTTTGAATAAAATGGCTGCTAAACCTGAAACTAATGATAATCCCTTTGTAGCTACTAATGCCATACAAGTAAGAATTGATGAAAATGTTAGACTATTAGCTGAATTACATGCTAAGTGGGAAAGAGAAGATGAAATTGCTAGAAACATTAGTGTTTCTACTATCACCACCACTAGTGTTGAGGCTAGTAATAGTTATACTACTCTAGATGGTAAGTATGATTTTGATCTTGATGGTTGCAATATCTCTGAAGTTATTAAGTTCCTACAAAAGCTTGCTAAAAGTCCTAATGCTAGTGCTATGAACATGGCCTTTACAAAACACATTAGTGATGCTCTCATAAAGATTAAAGAATAAAAGATGAAACATAAAGATTCTATTCATATTAAACAATAAGATGGTTGGGAACCCATCATTAATATGAATATGAATGACTTTGATTTCAAAGCTTTATGTGATCTTGATAGTAGTGTTTCTATTATGCCTAGAAGGATTTATGATATGCTTCATTTGCCTCCACTTGAAGATTGTTATTTGAATGTCCCACTTGATGATAATGCTAAAAATAAACTCATGGGGAGTCTTAATGATGTCCTTATTATGGTTAACAATGCCTATGTCCCCGTTGATTTCTATGTTTTGGATGTTGAATGCAATGCTTCTTGTCCTATTACTTTGGGAAGACCTTTTCTTAGAACTGTTGGTGCCATTATTGATATGAAAGAAGGCACCATTAAATATCAACTCCCACTCAAGAAAGGTATAGAACACTTCCCTAAGAAGAGAGAGAAGATTTCTTTTGCTTCTCCTATGAAAACAAAATTTGGTCTTAATGCTTCTTCATTTGAGAACACTTGATTCTTTCTTGCTTCTTATGCCTAACTTAAAGGCGTTAAAGAAAAGTACTTATTGGGAGATAACCAAAAGTTTTAGATGAGTATTGGAAGTTATTAATTCAGTAATAACCCCTCCTTATCCTTTTTATTTGCTTTTTGTGCCAAGAGTAACCTCTAATGAGAGAGAAGTAATGATTGGGAAAGTTGTTGTCCCGAAACAGATTTATGTGCTTCACCATAAAAATTCGTGTAAAATCTCTGAACGTCTTTTTGAGACAAGAATTTTTGTGCTTCTTACCTAGGTTGTTATCTAACTTTCATTAGTTCAACACTTTTTTATTTGTGCAACAGAAGGTCTTCGAAAAAATTCGTCTTTACCTGCTGGTCTGTTTTGACAGATTTCTGCCATTTTCTGCATTTGCTTCTTGTTGGTTCCTTTTTGAGTTCTTTTGGGGAATTGAGATTTTTGAAGGAAGTGCTACAGTAGCTAGTGTTCTAATGGAAGTTTATTTGGTGTTAGAATTGAACCTTAAGACTTATTTATCTTAAGTGCACTAATGTTGCTAATAAAGATTGTGTGAAGTTTTGTATGAAGGAAAATTTTCAGGGGTATGGAAGGAATGAGTAATGAGATGAAGGATGGACTAAAGCTCAAGATTGGGGATGCCACACGTGCCACCCCAAGAAATATCGAAGAAGTACAAGCGTCAAAGCTTGGGGATGCCCAAGGCATCCCTTCTTCATCAATAAAAATCCCGGGTTCCGTCCAAACGCTTCATTTTTATTGTTTCATGCACAGTTGTGTTGTTCTTGGAGCGTCTTCTTTTTTGTTTTCGTTTTGGTTTTCATTTACTTTTGTTTGCTTAGTTTTCTGAATAAATTGGTTGGACCCCCTCTTTCATACATTGGTTTTCAAATAGTTTGGTTTGGTTTGGAAAAGAGTAGGAAAGTTCATGCTTATGTGGTAAAAAGAGCTTGTTTTTGACTGTGGCCTATGCTTTGTCATGCCATGCTTGATATTGTTTTGGCTTTATGCTTAGTATTCTTTATTGTAGCATGACGTGTTATAAACAATTGAGATTGCTTAATGTGCCTTGGATGAATCATGCATTGTTTTAGCATATTAAAGCATAGTATAGTGGTATTCTCCTTTGATGCTTTATTTGAGTTGACTTGGCGCATGCTCACACCATGTTATGACTATCTCAAGTCATCATAGCCTTTATGATCCTTTGGTTTTCAACTTGTAGTATCACTTTATGCTTTGATCAATGATGTTTTGTCGTTCTACATGATTATGGCCATTATTGCTCTCTTAGTTTGTCGCTCCCAGTCTTTTGCTAGCCTCCACAACCAAGTATGAGTTCCACTCATGCATAAAACTCCTTAAACCAAGTTATTCCAAACAGTCCACCATACCTACCTACTAGCTTATGCTATTCCAAGTATATTCATGCTTTTGTTTACCTTCCAAATTAAACTTGTTATGAGAAAACTAGTGATTTAAGCTCTCACGAACTTGATGGCACACTTTACTTTTCTTGCCCTTAATAAACTTGAACCATTGTGTCATCTATGTTGTATATGCTTGCACTTATTTGTTGGGGATTAGCAGAACCATGCTTTCATGGGGAATGCTTTCAACATTGCACTTGGTACTTGTACCTAGTTGATATCATGCTCTTTTGTATATGGATGTCGTCGGTGTGAAATGAAAGGGGAGCTTGTAAGTCCATGGAGTTATGTATATGTGTTAGAGAAACGCCTGGGCCGCTAGTCTAATCCATGCTGACATGGTGGAAACCTACAGCGTAACCATAATGAGCTGTCTATGAAGCATTCTTCTTATAAAAAAAGAGTCCTATATTGAGAAAAAAAGAGAAAAGAAAAAAATGAGATTATGAAAATAGGAAAGAGAGAAAAAAGCACTATATTCCCATGGTAAATAAGAAGATTGCTGAGATGCTCGTTGTCTGCTTGCCTTGTCATTTTGATATGGGGATTCTTCCGTATCATCGGGCAAGGGGCACCCCGTTGGCGGTTCTCTATGATACACATATACTTACAATGACAAGAACTTACTGGTGACTAAACTTGAGTAGCATGAGGAGTGGCCCTCGTATACAAGGGACATGAGATTTCTAACTTATACTTCGTCAAGCATGTACACCATAGTTTGTTCACTTTAACCTTAATCACTTCAAGATGCTTATGATAGGGGCAATGAGAACTGAAAACTATAAGTACCATAATTTTTGGAAGCTCTTTATGAGACTTGAATCCCTACTTCCTTCTAAAAAGGCCTTTCTTCCACCATTATATTGAGTCTCCACCTTCTACCTTTATGCACCTACTTTGAGAGCATAGTGTCCATTCTTAGTTCTATGTGCATTGTCCCAAGACTAGTTGATTGATGCATAACTTGATATTGCTTGTTTTAAACTATTTGTATCTAGTCACTCTTATGAACTTTGAAGGTGTCCTATGCATTTATATTTGCTACTCTATTGAGGGACAAGCTGAATACTATTATGCTATGTTTTCTTTATGTGAAACAAACAAACGTCTTGCAAAGCATTGTTATTCATGAATCTTTTGTTTGTACCTTTTCATGTTGCAACATAGTTTCTTTGTCTTATTGCTAGAACTTTGTCTTTCATGTTATGATTGAAGTACTATGATCCCAGCTTTGAATGTTTTACAAATACTTTGATCAAGTCTTTGATGGTGCATGTCACCTCAAAAATTATTCTTTCTTTTTATCACTTACCTACTCGAGGACGAGAAGGAGTTAAGCTTGGGGATGATGATACATTGCAAATGTATCTATAATTTTTGATGTTCCATGCTTGGTTTTATCCACTTTCTTGTGTTTTGTCCACACTTTGGAGTACTTTTCATATGATTTCTTGGACTAACCTATTAACAAGAGCCACAGTGACAGCTACCTGTTTTCTGCTGTTTTTGGTTCCAGGAAAGTCAAAAAATGAATATTCTCGGAATTGGACGGGACAAAAGCCAAAGTGCCTATTTTTCCGGAAGTAATCAGATGCCAGAGTACGAGACGGAGAGGGGCCAGGGGCCACCACACCACCTGGCCGCGCGGACCAGCCTGGCCCATGCCAGGGGGTGGTCTGGCCACCTCCGGCACCCCCTCGGCCTCCCCTTCCGACTATAAGATGCCCTCGGGACGAAAACCCTAAGTGCCCGATCAAAAATCCACGAAAGAGTCTGTAGCCGTCGTCATCTCCATCCCTAGATTGGGAGGGATCTGAAGCTCTTCCCGGCACCCTGCCGGAGAGGGGAATTCACCCTAGAGGCCTTCTTCATCGCCATGCAAGCCTCCGGTGTGATGCGTGAGTAGTTCATCCTTGTACTACGGATCCATGTAGTAGCTAGATGGCTGGTTCTCCTCCTTTGTGATTTCATGTTTAGATCTTGTGAGCTCCGTTCATGATCAATATCATCTATTTGTAATTCTGCATGTTGTGTTTGCGGGGATCCGATGGATATTGAGATGCTATTTCAGATTGATTATTGATTCTATCATGTCTTTGTTATTTGTGATCTTGCATGCTTTCCGTTGTTAGTAGCTATCTTGGCCAAGTAGATGCTAGCAACTCCAAGAGTTAGTATTTATGCTCGATAGTGGGTTCATGCCTCTGGTAATCTGGGGAAGTGACAGAAATCTCTAAGGTACTAGATGTGTTGTTGCTACTAGAGAGAAAACAACAATCCTTTTTTCATAGAACAATCGTATTGTTTACTTTACACGCAGTTCGTAAAGCAATAATCTGTTGCTTGCAACTTAATACTGGAGGGGGTTCGGATGATAACCTAAAGGTGGATTATTAGTCCTAGATGCAGTTGGATGGCGGTCTATGTATAATGTTGTAATGCCCAATCAAGTTTCAAAGGAGTCAAGATGATTAGTATATGCATGTATTGCTTTCTCGATGTTTATCAATTGCCCCGCTGTAATTTGATCACCCAGCATGTTATCTATCTAAGGAGAGCCACCTCTAGTGAACTATGGATCCCGGTCCTTTACTTTTACATACAATCTATAAACTGTTTACTACTTTGTGTTTACTTTCTGCAAACTATTACTTCTTTCCATTCGATATGTTTAATCCTTTGTTTTCAGCAAAACACGGTGAGATTGACAACCTCATCCCAAGTTGGGGACAGATTTCTGTGGTTGTGTTGTGCAGGTCTCCACGTTGCTACTAGCACCGGTAGTGCGCCCTGCCAAGGCTCAGCTAGCAACACCTTTGGGGTGTTTCTTTGCTCCTACTGGTTCGATTAAACCTTGGTTTCATAACTGAGGGAAAGTTGTTGCCGTGCTCATCATACCTTCCTCTTGGGGTTCCCAACGAGCTCTACATCAACACTGCACCAGCACTTTTCTGGCGCCGTACACTAAGCCATCAGCTGTCATGGGGAACGCTTTCAACATTGCACTTAGTATTCAGTTGATATCATGTTCTTTTGCTTATGGATCCCAGCGGTGTGAAATAAAAGTGGAGCTTGTAAGCTCATGGAGTTTGTATGTGTGTTAGAGAAACGCCTGGGCGGCTAGCCTAAGCCATGCCTAATCGTGGTGGAAACTGCAGCATAACCATAGTGGGCATTCTATGAAGCATCCTCAATAAAAACCTATGCAAATAGCAAATAAAAAGAGCACTGAGATGCTCATTGTCTATTGCCTTGTCATTTTGATATGGGATAGCTCCTGTATCATGGGGCAAAGGGTACCCCGTTGGCGGTTCTCTATGATACACATGTACTTACAATGACAAGAACTTACTCGTGACTAAAGTTGAGTAGCATGAGGTTCGGTACTCGTAAGCAAGGGGCATGAGATTTTCAACTTATAACTTGTCAAGCATATCTTCATATTTGTGTCGCTTTAACCTTAATCACCTCAAGATGCTTATGATAGGGGCAATGAGAGCTGGAAGCTAATAAGTACCATAATTTTTGGAAGCTCTTTATGAAACTTGAAATCCCTGCTTCCCTCTGCGAAGGGCCTATCTTTTACTTTTTAGTTGAGTCAGTAAACCTATTCCTTTCTATCTCAGCAAGTATTTTGAGTTGTTGTGTTTCATTCATTCATATGATGATTTATTCAATCATGTTTCTTATGTTCTTTGTTTTGCACATTGCTCTTATCTTAGTGAATACTAGTTTGAAAACTATCATTGAAAACCCCTTTATGATTGAACTCTAGCAAATTGTTAACTATTCGTTGACCAAGAGCAAAGTTTCCCATTACAAAATTATGATTTACTCTATGTATCTTTATTGTGTTTCCTTTACTTATTACAAGTTAAGTTATATAATAGTGAGTTGTCTTCTATTATGATTTATGTATTGATGAATGTGATGCTTCGTGTCCGTATTCTTTTATAGACTCTTCACTCCATAAACCTGAGGTCATCTTTATTGAGCTCAGTTTTCGCTTAGGGACAAGCGAAGTCTAAGCTTGGGGGGAGTTGATACGTCCATTTTGCATCACTATTCTATATCATAATTTACTATTATTGATTGATATATTTCATATTAAGAGATGATACTTATGTTATTTCATCTGTTTTTGCATGGTTGATGACTTTTGGAGCATGGACCACTAAAGTCTGGATTCTGATGGAAAAGGCGCTGTTTGGAGGCGAAATTCGCGAAGATCAGAAAATTCCAGAAAATACACGGAAAATTCTATTTTTCGAGAAGACAAAGGATGCCACAAGGGGGAGCAGAGCTGGGCCACAGGGGGCCCACACCACCCCCTGGCGCAGGCCACCCTTGGCGATGCCACCAGGTGGTGTGGTCACCCTGGCACACTCCTGGCTCTCCCCTTTGGCGTATATTATCCCCACGAAACCCTAAGCATGGGGGAGCGACCATAGAAAGATTTCACCGCCTCTGCAGGGCAGAAAACTATAGAGAGAGAAAGAGCTCTCTGGCAGGCAGAAATCTACCAGGGAAATTCCTTCCTAGATAGGGGAGATCGTTGCCATCAACACCACCATTAAGCTGGACTTCATCGGGATCATCATCACCTCCATCATCATCTCCACCAGCACCATCATCACCACTCCATACCGCTGTAACAATTGGGTTGAATCTTGCATAGTTCTTAGGGGAAACTTTCCCGGTGTTGATTACTTGTTGTAGTTGATGCTATTGAGTGGAACCATTGAATTATTGTTCATGTTTAGATTGTTACTTATCATTATTTCATCTCTGATCTTGATCCATATGATGTCTTGTGAGTAGTTCGTTTAGTTCTTGAGGACATGGGAGAAGTCATGTTGTTAGTAGCGGAATTGTGTTGAGAAAGATTCAATAGTTTGCTATTTAAGTTGTGGTGTTATTCTTCTAGTGGTGTCATGTGAATGTCGACTACATGACACTTCACCTTTATGGGCCTAGGGGAATGCATTGTGTATTTGGCTACTAATCGTAGGGGTTGCTGGAGTGACAGAAACCTGAACCCCCATTAGGAAACCTTTGCACAAGGGATGTTAGGATCTCAGAGTTTAAAGCTGTGGTTAGCTTTCTATCTTAATTACTTTCTTGTACTTGTGGATGGTTGCAAGGGGTATAATCACAAGTATGTATTAGTCCTAGGAAGGTCGGTACATTAGCACAGGTTCACCCACACAACACTTATCAAACTAAAGAAGATTAATCGACTATATGAAGCGAAAGCACTTAACGATATTCCCGTGTGTCCTTGAGAACGTTTGGTCATCTTAAGTAATACAACCGGCTTGTCCTTTGCTAAAGAAAGGATTGGGCCACTTGCTGCATCTATTATTATTGTCTTTTATTTACTCGTACTTTATTTATTTGCATTATAAAAAACCCTAAAAATATGTTTGCTAAGTATTTATAGAGAATTCCTGCTCCAAGCCACTCGTCAACACCTTCTGCTGCTCGTTGGGTTCGACACTCTTACTTATCAAAAATACAGCGATACACCCCCTATACTTGTGGGTCATCACTCCACGATCTTCGACCTCCTAGCCAATCCACCCCCATAGCCACTACTTGTACTTGAGAGAGAGAGAGGAATCTCCACCTTGCAAGACTAGGGTTGGAGATTGTTTCTTCCCATCTTGAATTGTATTGGATATTTTTATATTGTTATTGTGGATCTCCATGGTAATACCAAGACGAATTATCTTTATTCAATTATATTGATGATCTGTTCTTCTCTCATGTGTTAGTAATTCCCTTGGGCATGGGAGATGTAGGGGATTGGTGAGATGTGATGTGCCTTCATATATTGCATCAATTTGTGATTGATTCTAAAATACTATAATATGTGTGATTGACTATCTGTGGGATGCCTAATGCTTGTTGTCCAATTAAGGACCCACACAGCATGATACCTTGTTCTACATAGATAAGATCTTGTACGCTAGTGGACCGGTGACCCCTGGGTGACACAGGGATATCAATGGAAAGCTAGTTGACTCGAGGATAACGAGTAACCATTGTGCTTATAGCATTAGTCCGATCCAAGGAGCTTAATCACTAAGCAACCTGAAGGGTCTTAATCGTCTAGTGTCTGACCATTGTTTTGGTAGCAGGCTAGTAGGATTACTAAAGTTGGGATGAAATCTACCAAGAGGAGTTCCCCCTAATTATGGGTTACTCGCCTACACATATATCTATAAGATTATAATCGTTACATTCACCATTCATCCACCTGGCACAGTCACTATCACCATGAACTAAATCTCCCCACGCCTTCTTTCATCATCTGCCGGAAACAACAAACAAGCAAAGCTATTCTTTACTTTTATGCTTTATATTTCTGAAGTTTATGTTTTTAGTTCTATTTACATCTATCGCATTTAATCAAAACCCATTCTTATTTCAACGCTTGTAGTCAATTCACTCGAAGACCTGTGACAACTTTGGGTGTGATAGGGACTTCACCAATAAACACTTACCTTTGGGCTCCCTGTGGGATCGATATCTGAACTTCGAAACTAGCTACAAACGATATGTGCACTTGCAGATATCAAGCTATTTTCTAGCACCGTTGCCAGGGATCTAAGCGCTAAGTGTTTGTCTTTTGACTTTTCAGGTGTTGCTACTACAAAATGTTCTCCTTAGGACACAAAGGGTCTACACGCTCTGGTAGTACCTACCTACCGGATTATATTGAGCACGTGCCTGCTCAGAGGCGCAAAGAAATTATTGAAAAACTTTTAAGATCAAATAAAGTTGAAGTTGAAAACCTGAGTGATATTATGGAAATCATGTCTATTTACAAGAAAACTCCTCTGAAACCTGAGAAAACTCTCTAGGAATACAGTGCTCCAAGTTCTGAATTCCTTAAACAACCAATAGAGTTCCCTAATCCTGGAGTTAGAGAATATTGATTTGATGGTGGAATTATTAAAATTTTGCAAGAGAAATCTTTCAGTGGAAGGGAATATGAAGACCCAGGAAGACATATTAGAGAGTTTGACGATGTGATAACATCGCTTGGACCAAAAGGTTTGCCAAGAGACTTCTCTCGTCTTAAATTATTTTGATGGTCTCTTAAAGGTAAAGCTCTAGACTGGTTATATTCTCTCCCTCGCCATTACATTAAATGTTGGGAAAACTGCATTACTAAATTCATAGACAAGTTTCTTATTTTTAGAAAGGTAACTGAATTAAGAAAGAACATAGGCAACTTTAGTCAGAACGTGGGAGAAAACTACCCACAAGTCCAGGAAATATTCTTTGGAATGATCAATAGTATTCCTAATAATGGCTATTCTGAACTAACAATTTGCCATTTATTTTACCACGGTCTTAATACTCAATGTAGAGAGTTAGTTGATCTCTCGGCAGGAGGATCAATAAACACTTTGACTATTAAAGAATGTTTGGAATTAATGTCTACTAGGGCTAAGAATGATTCATTGTATAATCCTGATTTTGGTACTAAGCCAGAAAAAGGGATGCTTCGCATAACTCCTGATCTTATGCCCGAGGTATGCAAAACTATGAAGGAAAAAGGTATACCTTCAGAACTTGTCAAGGAAAGCAAATTAGATTTGTTACAAGTTTTAACTGAAGAAGATGAAACTATAAAAGTTTTTCAAGAATTGAAACATCGACAAGTAAAATCTCATAACAATTTGCATAATCATTTCCAAAAGCACAAAAATATTTTGGCAGAACTCACTGAAAATTATGATGAGATTGGCCAACAAAAAAACTGTTTCACAAGTACCTCAGTATGATTGAAACCCAGTGTGAACAAATAGCATCTAGTTATCAAATGTTCCTTCGTAAAGACGAAGATATTTATGCTTCTGCTAATGTTGTCACAAGAAGGGGTGTAGTTGTTACAGGACCCCTAGGACCACCGGAATACGAAGCCAAAAAAGAGTGAAAGGAAAAAGCCTTACTCGAGGCAAGTCAGGAAGATGACACATTGGTGGATCCTCAAGATGAAATTGAAACCCAAGAACAAAACAAGGAAGACCAGAATGATGCACAAGATGATTATTAGGACTCTGATGTAGAAACGGTTGGTCCAAGAGAAGGTAAAGAAACAATTAAGGAAGATGAAGTTGTTATAATAGAAAGGAAGAAAAGCAATAAGTAATAACAAAAGAAAGCAACAAAAGAGCCTGACCTCCCAAAAAAGGTAAAATACAAGACTAAGTCAGGTGAGAAAAAACTTCCTTATCCTGATCAAAAAAAGAAAGCACCGGATGAGGTAATTTATAATTCTTTTACAAAGGCACTTAGTGACCTTTGTCTAGAAATCCCATTTACGGATGCGATTAGAGTCCCTACCTATGGTAAATTCCTTCGTGATATTCTTAGTAGAAAGAAGGAAATAACTGAGACTGTGTCCATGGTAACTAGCTATCCTGCTAACGGGAAGTTGTCGTCTAAGTCTGGAGATCCGGGAATACCAACCATTTCATGCTCCATAGGTAAAACTGATATTCATAATGCCTTATGTGACCTAGGAGCAGGAGTTAGTGTAATGCCATACTCCATCTATAAAAGGTTAGGATTAGGGGAGTATTCTCCTACTACTATCACTTTAAAGATGTCTGGCAAGTCCACTAAAAACATGTTGGTATGATAGAGGATGTCTTACTTAGGATAGATGAGCATGTTATTCCCACCGATTTTATCCTTCTTGAAATGCCCGAAGATGAAAGATTATCTATAATACTTGGAAGACCCTTCCTCGGTACCGTAGGTGCGTCAGTAGATTGTGCAGAAGGGAAGATAATCTTTAATGTTTATGACGCTGAAATCATTCGGTATTTTCCCAAGAAGTTAAAAGCAGGAGAAAGGTATGTTCCACCGGCAAAAAGAATTCATGTGGTAAGTGCTATTAATAAGGGGCAACCAAAGGTAAAAATTCAAGAAGAGAGAAGAAGTTGATTTATTCAACCATTCTGAATAAATGCTTAATGGGAGTCAACCCATTTTCGTTAATTTTGTAGAATAGAGAATAAGAAGTTCATCGCATTCCTACCACTTTTTCACAAACATTCTTGCGGAAGCGCGCCCATGAAGATGCAGCTGTCAAAAAGTTGTAGAAACATCAATTGAATGAGTAGATAATAATAATAAGAATTAAAGTTTGAGTTTTCTATTTACAGAATCTAAGTTTTCTTTTTAATATGTTAATGTTGGTCGATAGTTTTTACTGCAATTTTTCTGTTAAAAACTTGGTATTTCGCTGAGATATGGAATAAGAAGGTATCCTGGAAGAAATAGAAGTTTTTTTAAAGATTACGGATGGTTTAACGACCAACTATACGGTGGGAATAAAAATTCCAGACGTATAGTTCCGGTCGTATAGTTGTCTTTGCCATCACCAATTTTTTGTCGAAGGCACAGAGTGTTTAATGATCAACTATACGGCAGGAATAAAAATTCTGGCCGTATAGCTCCGGTTGTATAGATACCATGCCTCCATACAATTTCTTTTCATATGTACTGAGAGTTTAATGACCAACTATATGGCGGGAATAAAAATTCTGGCTGTATAGTTTCGGTTGTATAGATATCGATGCCTTCGTAGAATTCTATTCCAAAAGTACTGGGAGTTTAACGACCAACTATACGGCGGGAATAAAAATTCTGGCCATATAGTTCCATCAACTCAACCATCATTTTGAAAAGCTAGTTTTAAAAATTTATCTCGAGAGACAGATGGTTTAACGACCAACTATACGGCGGGATCATTTTGATCTGGCCGTATAGTTGCGTCCGTATAGCTGATTTCTGATTAAACAAACCCTAGTTGTCGGCGCCGCCACAACTATACGGGCGAAACAACATCATTCGCCCGTATAGTTCCGGCCATATAGGTCGGCGCGACCACTTAATCACGCCAGGGCGGCGGGTCCTTCCTCCTCTCCTCATTATTTCTCTCATATTCTCTCTCCAAACCTCTCAAAATCCACCTAGAACTCTCGATTCTTTGCAGATTTCGTTTGTTTGAGTGGGGGAATCAACATATCGGTATGTTTCTCTCCCTATCCATGCTTTATTTTCAGATTTCCATGGTTAAAATTTTTGTATTGATCTAGTAGATGAACTCAAGCTTATTTAGTTTTCCTTATTAATTTCTCATGTTAGGATTGATGTTTTCCACATAGAATCGTTCATATATCATATAGAAACTATATGCCTAAGGTTTTATGGTGAAAAATTTTAGTGCATCACAATGAACAAGATCAGTGGCCTCTTTCGCTTGAGCAAGTGCCAACATGGAGAGGGCTCAAGTTCAGGGGCCCGAGCTCCGCGCAATTCCAAGATGGACATCGTTCTATCAAGGAGGGTGTTGCCCACGCGTTGGGCCGACCACATCTTTCTCACTGCTGCGAGGTTGAAGACGGACTTTGAACTCATGTGCAGCAGATCAGGGCTGGCGATGATCAGCTTCGCAAGCCACGCCACCTAGTCTGAACTCACCCATGAGTTCTTGGCCTTCTTCTACGACGAACACAAGGAGAAAGGTAACATGTGCACTATCAGCTTCAACATGAACCGGTAGCACTATGATATAAGCTTCAAACAATTCTGCAATGCCTTTAGCCTCCCTCGTATCGGGGAGCCCAATATTACTAACCTCTACAGCGTCACAAGTGGAGAGACTTGGGAGGCTATTTCTGTCAATGGTGACAGTCACTTCTATCAGAAGAAGATGTCCACCATTCAGAACCCAACCATTCGCTACTTTGCTTTGTTCCTTGCCAGCACAATGTTGGGAAGGGGTGATACTGGTTCCATGGCCAATGCGAACATGGCGATGATCACCAAGTCTCTCTTCCCCACTGCCACGCAAAGCCCCTGTCCTGTAGCTCTACTCATCCAACACCTCCACCACCAGAGCAACAAGACCAAAGGTGATATCCGCATTGGTGGATTGGTAACCCACCTTGCCTATGCATTGCATATTGTACTACCTGTCATGGAACCTGTTGACGGTTCCAAACTTATGGACGTCAAGTATTTAACTGCTTGTAGCTTCCTTGGTGTTTACCATGCTAACCGGAGGCTTCGAGCATATCAATTTAGTTATCTTGATGATACACAGATTGAGCAGGTTCAACTGCCATGCCCCGAGGCCTTCTCAATAGTGGATAAGGACACTTGGATCCTCAGCAAGGATAAAGTGATAGAGATCTTGGCCGTGCACCAGGTCGAGGAGGAGGAAGATGAAGGTCAGCAGGATGAGAAGGAGCAGGAGGGAGAGTAGGGACACAACCCTGCTTGGGAAGGACAGCAGCAGCAGCCAGGAGGAGCCTGGGAACCATGGCCCAACCAGCCACAATAGGGGTACGACTACGTCCCCTATCAGGAGTTCCATCAACTCAACCATCACGTTGGGGAGATCGACCACACTCTTCAGGACGTGAATGAAGATGTGAACACTCTGACTCACAACTTCAGTCACTTCATGACTCACTTCCCCGACTTCTACCAGCAGTACCCGCCGCAGCCGCCGAATGAAGGCAACAACTGAGCATGGCAATAGCCTAAGCTTGGGGGAGTTTTGAAAACCTCCAAACTTTGCATTCATGTTTTTATTTTCTTCTTTTGATTTATTTCTTTAAAAATTGCATGTCTATTTTCAGTTTTGCATTCGTAAACCAAAAATAAAAAAATTAGTTGTAATTTCATTTGCAAGTTTGTTTCTTTGTTTCTCTCAGAGATTGCTTGATTTCAGGTGATTTGGCAATATGGAAATATAGGAGAGGTTCGACTCGAATACATGAACAAAGCAAGCAATAGGAGGTATCACATTCCTTTCATCACACTCCTTGCAACCTTAAATTGATCCTACAACTATTTACTTGCTGCACTAGAGTCACTCCCCACTTAGCTTGTTATCCTACAAATTCTATTCCTTTGCTAGTGTCTCCTTTTTAGCTTTGAAACAATGAGCAATGAACTTGGTTAAAATACTTCCTACATTTTTACAACAAGAAAAAGCATCTGAAAGATGACTTGAGTCCATGTTTATCTCAAGGAATTTGATTTTAGAACTACTCCATCCCAATTGTGCTTAATATAAATAGACTTGATAGTACACTTGATTAAATGGATGCTTCGAAGTAGTAGAAATTATGCCACTACTTTTTCTATTAATTACCGTAAGATATTGCTTTATGCGTGTCATTACAACTCTATCGTGCTCCATGGGGAACTATTAACTCCGCTGGCCAACGAATGATCTAAATGTGGGAAACCACTTGATTTCGGCTATTGAGTTATGTAAACGTCTGTAGCAGCAATGCTATGACGTGTAAATTTTTTAGTCTCCTCATTGTTTCATGTTCCAAGTGAAGTTGTAGTACTGCTCTGGCCCATTATTGCTCAACATTATTATTGGCATGGTCACGAGTGCACAACACAACCCCAATTAACATGTTAAAAATAGTGGCATGATTTCTCTATGAAAGAGCTAAAGTTTTGGAAAGACAAGAGAAAGAAAAAGGTGCTTTGAGAGTCTTGAAATTTTGACATGGGAGTAAATGAGTTGTTCTTAAATTAAATATTTTGATGCCAACTTGAGTACTCTTAATTGGTTAAGTGAGCAAGAACAAAAAGTTTTCATCTCTCAACAAAGAGAGGCACCAAAAGAATTTGTCTCACCTTCCTAGCTAAAACTTCCGACACTTGCTTGGGCATATGATTTATTTGCTAGCAAGATATATGTGGTTAGGTAGTGGACTCAGTGCAATCTTGTGAATACTTGTATGATCATATTTAAGATTGCAGGGATTGAGAAGAAAAGAATTTGACATCATCTCGAATCTCGAATCTCCGCTATTCTTCCTTATTTCCTTGTCACTCGAGGACGAGCAACATCTAAGGTTGGGGGAGTTGACAGTTGCGAGATTCGACATATTTTTTTATGGCTTTTATTGATGGTTTTCTCCCGGATTTGATTGTTTTCTGGCTTTACCTAACGCTAATACTTCGGTAGCAAAGAAAACTTGGTTTTTGATGTGTGTTTCGGGTTCTGAACGTCAACAGAAGGATTTAACTAGGAAAATACAATATTCTGGAGAAAATAAGAAAGTCCCGCTTTGGAAGCACATGAGAGGAGCTTACAGAAGGCGTAACGACCAACTATACAGCAGGAATGGCCGTATAGTTCTCGCTGTATAGTTGTTGCCGCCTCTGTCTTGTCAAAAGGGACAACTTTCGTGAAGGGACGGGAGAAGAAAACAGAACACAACAGCCGCCGCACCATCCAGAAGGGATCCGGAGAAGAAGAAAACGTTCTTCATCTCACTCCACGATCTTTAATCTCCTAGCCAATACACTCCGATAGCCACTACTTGTACTTGAGAGAGAGAGGGATCTCCACCTTGCAAGACTAGGGTTTGAGATTGTTTCTTCCCATCTTGAATTGTGTTGGATATTTTTCTATTCTTATTGTGGATCTCCACAGTAATACCAAGACGAATTCCTTTTATTCAATTATATTGATGATCTATTCTCTCATGTGTGAGTAATTCCCTTGGGCGTGGGAGATGTATGGGATTGGTGAGATGTGATGTGCCTTCATATATTCAATTGATTTGTGATTGATTCTAAAATACTATAATATGTGTGCTTGACTATCTGTGGGATGCCTAATGCTTATTGTCCAATTAAGGGCCCAGACAACATGATACCTTGTTCTACATAGATAATATCTTGTACGCTAGTGGACCGACGACCCCTGGGTGGCATAGGGATATCAATGGAAAGCTAGTTGACTCGAGGATAACGAGTAACCATTGTGCTTATTGCATTAGTCCGATCCAAGGAGCTTAATCTCTAAGCAACCTGAAGGGTCTTAATCGTCTAGTGTCTGACCATGGTTTTGGTAGCAGGCTAGTAGGATTACTGAACTTGGGATGAAATCTACCAAGAGGAGTTCCGGCTAATTATGGGTTACTCGCCTACACATATATCTATAATATTATAATCGTTACATTCACCATTCATCCACCTAGCACAATCACTATCACCATGAACTGAATCTCCCCGCGCCTTCTTTCGTCATCTACAGGAAACAACAAACAAGCAAAGCTATTCTTTACTTTTATGCTCTATATTTCTAAAGTTTATGTTTTTAGTTCTATTTACATCTATCGCATTTAATCAAAACCCATTCTTATTTCAATGCCTGCAGTCAATTCACTCGAATACCTATGACAACTTCGGGTGTGACAGAGACTTCACCAATAAACACTTACCTTTGGGCTCCCTGTGGCATCGATATCTAAACTTCAAAACTAGCTACAAATGATATGTGCACTTGCAGACATCAATTATCCAAAACATGAACAACCTCTCCATCAACCTTCAATATGCTTCTGCCAACCTTGCCACCCAGTTCCATGATTGGAGCAGCCAATGGAACGTGGGAGATTATCCACCACCACCACCACAATGAGCAACCAAAGGCCTGCAAAATCCTGAGCTTGGGGATGTGTTCCCCCGGTAATTTTATTTGTGTAATAATGAGGTTGTATTCCAGCTCCTTGAGGGCTTTTAAAACACCCGTGTTGGTTTGTTCCAACACTTCACTTTTTTCCTTTGCTTTGCTTTTAGTTTTCTTTTATTGTTCGTTTGTTTTTATTTTCTTAGGTCCTTGCTTGGTCGCAAGTTCTTTTCTATTCTTTAATCCCTATCCTCAAAAAATACAAAAAGATTTTTCCGTTTTTCCTTTTTTTCATGAACGTGGATTCGCACTTTGCCTCTTTGCTTTAATATTATTATGGGAATAATCGTACTTGAGTTTTGAAGGAACACATCCCTATAAGGAATAGTATTATGAAGTCACTCATGAGAGGTATGTTCTATGTCTCCCACTTTTGAAGTTTGAGTTGTTTATTTTAGCTGGTTGATTTGCTAAGATGCCATGCTAGTGGGAGTAATTCAAAATAGTTGGAGTAAATCTTTTTATTGGTATGGATGATTAGTTGTGGAAGCTTTTGCTCTAGTTCTTTTAGCTAACCGAGTCTTGTCTTGTAAATAATATTGCCAAACAAGTACAAAAAGAAAAAGTCTGAAATTATGACTTGTTTGATGAATGATTGTCTTGAGAGTATACCATAAAGGTACTTAACCCCATATATGTTTTGATAGACTTGACGGCACCCTTGAAAGGAGTTGTTTGATTGAAATGAAATCTAGTGGTAATTGTGATGCATGCCAAATCTAACCTTGTGGATCAAATTGTGGTACTAGTTAAAAAGTTCTATATTTCTCATGTTCGCCTTGTGATGCCAACAACTCTTCTAGCCTTTGAACAATCTATGGTATAACCCCATATTTTTTAGCTATGAGTTGACGACATGACTGGCATACATGTCAATATATGGGAAAAAGTATTGGTACTCTCAAAGGTTGTACTAGCACTTGTAAAATAAACACCCAATGATCCTTGAAGAAGGAAGAAGAAGAAAATATGAAGATCCACATAACAAGTCCTTGGCATGGTCTCGTTACTACTTTATGAATTTTCTTGAAAGACAATGATTAGATTAGAAGTGTTTTGATAGCCTTGATTTACTAATGTGAGTGTCAATAAGACACTTCACTGTTATGCTACTTAGGACATGAACTCTCTTACTCAATTATGATATTAAAACATCCTAGTGTCTATGGCAAGCTGAGAGTTAACTAGAAGAATTGGATTGATTGTTGCACTTCTAGTTATTTATGCTTATATTAAACTTTACTTTGATTGACTTGATTTACTGAAGCTTCTATAGTATTCTTGTCATCTCTCTAACTTTGATAAGCCTTTCAAATGGATGAAGTGTTTGACATATATGACTAGCAACCGTAAGTGAATTCTTATTCTCGTTGTTTCAAGTTTAAACGCTGGATTTCTTATAGTTCTTTTGTTTCTTATTGGTCGAGGGCGATCAAGGTTTGAGCTTTGGCTCCAAAATAGCCATCTTCCATCACGTTTAAACATTGTTTTTAGTCAATCAATTGACAAGAAACTCTCTATCCTTTCCACTAATATCTAATAATTGCAAAGATAAGCAAACATTGCTTTGATTTGTGTTGTGCAGGAAATCACACCTTTTAATGCGAAATCTGGAGTCATAATGAAGGTTTTTGAGAAAGTCCACACGACCAAGTAATTGGGGAGCCAATTCCAAGTGACAGCAGCCGTAATGACCACTAGTACGGGCAGGGCCCGCCTGTACCGACCGCTCGTACCATGTGGCAGCGGCTCCGTCTTGTCAAACCCTGCAACTTTCATGAAGATGCCTATATATTTTGTGGTCTCAGCTGCCGTGCAGAAGGCCGCCATTCTCAGATTGCATCACAACACCATCAAAGGAGATCCACACCATTGTTCATCCCTTCCATCTTTCATCACCTCCATTAGCCATAGCCATTACTTTGTACTTTAGATCTCCTTGTGATTCGGCGACCATTGTAAGAATATTTGATTTCAATCTATGTATTTTGCACAATGTTTTCTATCCTTGATCTTATTGTTATGAGTGAGTAGTCCTCATGGGTTGCGGGTTGGGGAGAAACCTCGCGACGATTATGTGCATCTAATCCATGGGAGCATTGTGTATTGTTTGAAATAGAGATTTGTATCTTTTGTTTCTTTGTCTCTTGTCTCGGTCTTTGCACTTGTAGGTACTCAAGACCCCATAGATTGATAAAGGCTTGAGGTGAGATACTTGGCTAGCGGCAATCGCATAGGAACCCTAGTGACAGAAAGGGTAGTACGGTCTTTGCTCAGCGACCCATTCAGGATCACAACAACATCACCACTTAATTCTTTGATCTGTGTTTTACACTTAATAATCGTTTGTAGCCCATTGCTTCGTGGTGCACTCGGTTGGATTAAAAGACTATTTCTATGCATGCTGCATCACTGGGGCTCTAGTATATTAGGATGTGTTGCCCACAAGAGATTATCCTTATTAAAACATTACACATGACTATGCTTATTATTATCTTTTATCCCATATGATGTGCAGCTGCAGATGGATCTTCAATACTAGCCTATCTCCATCCATTGAATCAACCCATTATAAAAGTAAACTAGATTGGTCTGGTAAACGAAGGTAAAACTAAGAAACAAAGTATTATAGATGTGTCATTTTTTATTTCTTTTTAGCATTGTTTTCCAAGATTAAATTAAACCTAGGTCTACTGGGGAAAAAGCTATTATACTACATCTGTGAATCCGGATCAAAGGTATTATTCTCTAGGAACCTGAAGCTTGGTTGGCACATTAACTAGCAACTGTTAAACTTCAGGGTGGCTCCAAGGCCATTGCAATGCAAAGCTTACAGTTACACCTAAGCGGCGCTACCCGCTCATGGCTCAAACAGCTACCTGAAGAATCCAACAACAGCTAGAACGACCTCAAGGATAAGTTCATCCAAAACTTTACATCCACATTCAAGCGACTTGCATCCTTGGAGCAGTTACGGGCGTGCAAACAGAAATCTAGGGAACCGGTACAACCATTTATCTAATGGTGGAACATCATCAAGGACTCAGCCAAAGATATATCTGATGAAAGGGCAATTGACGCGTTCAACGATGGCCTCTGTCGAAGAGAATTCATTGAGGAGCTAGTGAGAGTCAAGCCCAAAACAATTTCGCAATTGACAAACATGGAAAATCGCTGGGCAAATGGCTGTAAACAACAAGCGAGGGCGATCACCCGAGGAAGATCGGGACAGGTGCAATAATGGCAGGAGATGACGTAGCAACGATGGATATAGTGGGCCAAGCTACTTTGCGGCTGGTTTTTTAGGAGAGGACAACCGAAGAAACAACGATTGTAATGATGGATACCGCAGCAATAGAGATGACGTCGGTGGAAGCCAATCAGCACAACGGTACCAGCCAAGGGCTCAGGAGCCCTCAATGTCGCCACTATAGATGTTGGAAGGACCCTGCAATATGCACTTCTATGTCAACTCTGCTGGAAGGAGGCGATTGAACCACCTCATGAAGGACTGTCACACTTTCCTAAAAATGCAGGAGGTATGTAATGCAAAGGCAACCAAAGTAGCAAACCAAGGATACACCACCGTACCTAGAACCATAGCTCTTGGCGCGCCACCACCACCTCCAGTACAGCCGCTAGCAGGGCAACCAAAACCCGCAATAAACAGAAACCAGGAGGACGAGTATCCAAGGTCTAGGGGTGCAATGTCAATGATCCAAAAAGGGTGCCCATCCAACATGATCTAGAAGCTGATCACATGACAAGTCATCATGGCATAAATAGCGCCACCACCTACACCCGAATATCTTCATTGGTCACAGCAATAAATTACATTCAGCAGGGCCGATCATCCACTTCGAGTCCCATGACCAGGTCATTCGGCTCTGATAGTGTAAGCCCAAATTGGCAGGTTCATGATGAGCAAAGTTTTCTTGGATGCAGGAAGCAACATTAATCTAATCTACGCCAAAACCTTACAAGCAATGAATTGGTCCTTGACAAACCTGGCACCAACATACATGACCTTCCATGGCATAGTCCCAGGAAAAGCCGAGATTCCTTTAGGTAAAGTTTATCTTGACGTAGTCTTCAGATCAAGGAACAATTTCAGTCATGAAAAGATCGAGTTTGAAGTCATGGACTGGCCATCGCAATACCACGCGATCCTAGGATGCCCAGCTTTCGCGAGATTCATGGCCGTACCTCGGTATGCATACTTGGTATTAAAAATGCCACCACCCAACAGAATCATAACCGTGAGAGGCAACTTCACTCGCTAGGATAACTACGACCGAGAATTCAACAAAATATACGAATCTTCCAGGATGGAAACAGAATTCGTCCAGCTGAAAATAGCAGACACAGAGCACCTACCCGGAGGACAAGTCTCGACCGACCAAACTCCAGATATTACCAGAGACAATCAGGTCTACCCTATAGACCCAAAAAAGGTGACCTATTCGGCCTCCAATATTGGTTCCACATAGGAAATCGCGCTCATCGGGTTCCCCCATGAGAACTATGAGATTCCAGCATGGGAACCAACCAACATGCAAGGAATCCCCAAGAAACTTCATGAGAACTCATTCAAATAATATTCAGACACCAACTTAAAGATGCGATCGACCTAGCAAATCATTGAACCAAAATGCAGGGTGTGGCGCCCCGCAAAACCACTACTAGAAAATCGCGGTGTTTTTGTGCATTGCATCGTCATGACCGCATGCTCATGTCATCATGCCACCTTGCATTTGAGCACAGTCATGTCATCCTGCATTTTTGTTTGCCTAAAACTATTTTCTAAAAGCCGATATTTGTTTTCTAAATATCCCCTGTCCTTATTTGAAATTAAAACCCCGTTCTCTTCCGGATATTTTATTTGTCTAAAAACTGTTTACAAAAGCCTTTTAATTAAATAAATAAAAATTATATTATTTTTGGGAGGCAGCCAGCCAGGCCCAAAAGCCCAGCCGGCCACCTCCGACAAAATCCTAGCTAAACCCTAACCTACCACCCTATCACCCTCTCCCTATCCTACCCTGCCGCCGCCGCACACACGCAGCAGCACACGCACACACGCCACCTGCACACCACCTCCCCACCAACCATCCGCCCACCAGCACCTGGGCACCGTGCCACACTTCACCTGGTCCGCAACCCGACCCGCCACCACCTGCGCTCGCCACCTGCGCCTTCCAGCCAAACTCCATCCCCCGGCCCCACCTCCCTTTTTCCCGCCTGCCGCGCGCCTCCACCCCACGTGCCAACTCCCGCTCGCCCGCTCCCGCACGCAAACCCACGCGCGCGCCCCCACGTGGCCCGCACGCAGACAACCCACCCGAGTCGCACGCCACCTGCCTCCCTCGGGATTTCCGCCCGGTCCCACCACGAGCCGCGCCTCGCTCCTCCTCTCTCTCCCCACCAACCCCACGCCTTCTCTCGCTCGCCTCGCAGCTCCATCCGCCGCCGCTCTCTCCTCCGATCCCCGCCCGGCCGCGCTCCGCTCGCCGCCCCGCGTCTTCCTTCCTCGCCCTTTGTCGGCACCCCTTTTGTTTTAGCATGTTTGAGATCGACGTTGTTAGCAGGGTTACCCTTCCGGCTTGGCCTGGGCAGGGTTATGGACGCCATTGGTTATTCTTCAGGGCTCTTAGCCCCATTTGCATATTGTCCGTAGTCGGACGCTCTATCGATTTCAAGGTGATTTGGATTTTTGTATTGTATATCTGTATTCTTGACTCGATGAGTCGCTGTTGTATATATTTGTTCTGTGGGTCCCATCAAGGACTGTTGTGTAATGGTATTACTTCGTTTTCCACCCGCACTAAAGTGCCTGGTGGGCGTCCTTGAATCGTTTCTATGCGGGTTTGGCGGAAAGGGCTAAAACCTGCATAGGGCCGATTCGAGGGTGTTACAGAGTGGTATCAGAGCTCAGCAGTTGCGATACCCCACAAGTCCAGCCTGTAGGATAACCTAGCTAACGGCCGGAGTAGAGCGTCAAAACTATTTTTGCAAAAATCGGTTGTATTGATCTGATTAGGTCTGATTTTACTCCTTACCCCTCTGCTGCTCTCCTCTTACCTCTGCGTGTTTTAAATCTGCTCTCTTACCTTCTTCTAGTCCAGGATTTCTCGTGGGTGGGGTTTTCTGTCGTACCTTCAGGGTTTCGCTTCCTCTTTTGGCAACGGTGTTTCTACCTCCGATCTTCATGCTATCTGAGGAATCCTTCATCTGTTGGACTTCTCTCTGTTCCTTGTGGTGCCTTCCGGTGTTTTCTGACGTGACGATATCGTCTACGCTAGATCCGTTGAAGAGACTGCATCACTCCTTTGTTTCCGAACCTCGATTGTCGAGATCTTCAGTCTGATTCCAAGAATGGTTGCACTCTTTTCTACCGAATGTGTGGAGTAATAGTTTGGGTGCGTGATGGATTGGCCCCCATGCCGACTACTCATTCTATTTTCTTTCATACATTGAAGTGGATGAGAATGCATCTTTTATCTCTTTCTATCGGAGTTAGAGGTGGCTTTATTTGTTGATACCTCTACCTTCGTCCTTTGACCTCTCGACGATCATGGACAACGACCTCTTGTTAGTGGTGTCGCGAGGATCTACACGAAGCGAGAAGATTCAGATCGCCGACCTTCTTCCCAGTATCACGAGGCGGATCTCGAGGGCGAGATCCATTGTTAGTGGTGTCGAATTGTGGCGCCCCGCAAAACCACTACTAGAAAATCGCGGTGTTTTTGTGCATTGCATCGTCATGACCGCATGCTCATGTCATCATGCCACCTTGCATTTGAGCACCGTCATGTCATCCTGCATTTTTGTTTGCCTAAAACTATTTTCTAAAAGCCGATATTTGTTTTCTAAATATCCCATGTCCTTATTTCAAATTAAAACCTCGTTCTCTTCCGGATATTTTATTTGTCTAAAAATAGTTTAAAAAAGCCTTTTAATTAAATAAATAAAAATTATATTATTTTTGGGAGGCAGCCAGCCAGACCCAAAAGCCCAGCCGGCCACCTCCGACAAAACCCTAGCTAAACCCTAACCTACCACCCTATCACCCTCTCCTTATCCTACCCTGCCGCCGCCGCACACACGCAGCAGCACACGCACACACGCCACCTCCCCACCAACCATCCTCCCCGCCAGCACCTGGGCACCATGCCACACTTCACCTGGTCCGCAACCCGACCCGCCGCCACCTACGCCTCCCAGCCAAACTCCATCCCCCGGCCCCACCTCCCTTTTTCCCGCCTGTCATGTTCCTCCACCCCACGCGCCAACTCCCGCTCGCCCGCTCCCGCACGCAAACCCACGCGAACCGCATGCGGACAACCCACCCGAGTCGCACGCCACCTGCCTCCCTCGGATTTCCGCCTGGTCCCACCACGAGTCGCGCCCCGCTCCTCCTCTCTCTCCCCACCAACCCCACGCCTCCTCTCGCTCGCCCCGCAGCTCCATCCACCGCCGCACTCTCCTCCGATCCCCGTCCGGCCGCGCTCCGCTCGCCGCCCCACGTCTTCCTTCCCCGCCGCCAGGACCCGCGTTTCGCCGCCGCCCTCATCCGTCGTGTCGCCGCCGCCCCACCCCAACCTGCGGCTCCATCCTCTGTTACCCCGTGGCACCGACCCCGTCCTCGAGCCGCCAGCTCCCTGTCCCCGTGCCTCCTCTTCGCCGTCCCCCTCACCGGCTCTCCCCGCGCCCTCTGTGCTCTCCGCCGTCCGCCGGCCTCCCTCGAGCCCCTGGTCGATCTCCTCCCCACCGTGCAAACGCCGTCGTTCCGCTCCGAGCCGGCCGCCTGCGCCCTTCCCCTTGCCGCAAGCTCCGTCAGCCTCCTCGCCGCCCCTCTCGCCGGCCTCTCTCCTCTCCGTCGTTGCCTCGACCCCCACCCCATCGGACACTGCCGCGCGCGCCCTCGCCGTCCTCGTCTCTCCTGACGACCACAGCAGCCCGTCACCTCTGCTCCGACCCACACCTGGTCGCCGTCTCCGGCGCCAGGAGCCCCGCCAAGTCTACCCCGCGTCTGCCGCCAGGCCACCGAGCCCTGCTGCCGCCACCCTGGACGACCTCTCTGCCTCCACGCGCCGGCTGCATCTCGTCATCCTCTGCTTAAGTCGACCCGCGCTATGCCGTGACCCTCTCCACGCGCCGTGGCCTCCGCTGTGCTGCTACTTCCGTGGGTGAAGTAGTCGATGAGGAGATGGTGTGTTCGTTCGCATATGCCTCTGCCCGTGGTGGTGCCCTATTATTAGAGATGTGTGAAGAGGGCTAAGATGGTGACGTGGATAAGTGTGAAGATGGTACTGCCGAAGCTCCCAAGATCGCCGGGAACCGCCAAGTTCGTCCACCGCCGCTCAAGACCGACAACATAAGAAGGAACCAGAAGATCTTCATACACAGATCCTCAAGATCTCCTTTGCGGATGGAACCACAAGATCGTCTACATGAGTCTGACGACCGAGACCCCGAAGGACTACGCAAGACCATCTACGCCAAGACCCGGATCCGAAGACCGCCAAGATCGCCACGGAACGGCAAGCTCTCCATCCCGGATACGCCAAGATCGTCGAGAACCCGGATGCCAAGGTCGTCTACACGGAACGATAAGCACTTCACCCCGGATGCCAAGTCCGACCCGACCCGCGGACCCGACAAGATCTTCGCGACGACAAGATCGACACCGACTAGGGCGAATCCGATGCGCCCCCGACGCCAAACCAAGTCCTTCTTCCCGGATGCGACAAGATCTACTCCGTTGTCCGAGAACGTTTGCGCCGAGACCGATCCCCGTCGAACCCTGTCGGACCCCGGACCCCCAGAACCCAAGATCTTCCGAACCCAGATGTGTGACCCCTTTTTCTGAGACCCCTATTTTTTATAATATGACATTATCAACTATCGCATAATTTATTATTCATGCATGCATGTCTGTCTGTGGTTTGGGGGCATTATGCCGATTCACCTCATAATTAAATATGGAGTCCATATGCGGGCTATTCTAGTCTTATTCCGGACTCCATTTAAATTTGTGTAGCGAACCGATGCCATGTTTCGTCCTGTTAATACAACATTTAAATTGCGGGGTTCTAAACAACTTGAACCATATAATCATTTGTCGGGGCCATGGTTCCGCTTAATACTGACTAATTGCACCGCATGTGTGCCATGCCATGCATCATATCATAATCATGCCGGATCTTCTGCCGTAGTATTAAATATTGCATTCGGTGTTTCTTCTACTATTTGCTTCTTCGCGGATTAGGCCGATGAGTGGATGCGAGTCTCGACAAGTTCTCCGGATATGAACCGTCAGCAGTGTTTTCCTAGGCGAGCATCTCTTCCCCTTCTACATATTTTGCATTTATAGTCTTTATTTCCTCCTGTTGGTCTATTGCTATCCGTGTCGCGATGCTCTAGTTTCCGTACCCAGTTATATCCTGTGCAACCTCTATATGGCCTTGGACACCTCCTATTACCTGTGTTTGGTAGATAGCTGGCCTTGCGAGTCGTAGTTGCTTGCTCAGGTGCGATCTCGTGTTGTCGAGTACCATAGTTATTGGAATGCTGGCAGATGTTTATGGTGGAGATGATCATGACTTTAATTACAACTATTAAATTGCTAGATATAACTAATGCAGAGGCATCGGTGGGCAATAGATGTTATTTGGTTCTTCCACACTCGTGTGTCCCGTAGGACCCCGAGTACTTGATACCTGTTCCTTGATTTTTCGCACTATCCACATCCGGGAGGCCATATGGACCCCCCTGAGCCAGAGCTTGATTCATTTCTATTTCTTGGGGCCACAAGTAGTTTGGGGCTTTATTACTATCATGTACTTATGCCATGCTTTACTACTTTATTTACGATTGTGCGTGGAGCACTTGTACTGTTTAGGATTGCGGAGTGTTTTCGCGGTATCGACAGGCCCAGTCACACTTTCGGGTTCCTAGTCGTTTACCGCCATTGGTGCAAACCCTTGGTCTGTTTCGGAGCCGGCCAACTTTGTTACGGGTAGCTTAGTGGGGTGGCCCCCTGAAATATTTCTGAATCCTGTGATCGCTTTGTCGTGAATGCCTCATTGGGTTTTGAGTTGGTTTTTCCGAGGTTGATCGAGTGTGTGTTGCTATTTGTGCACCCCTGCAGGGTAAAACTTTCTGAAAGCCGTGTCCGCGGTTACGGACGACTTGGAGCACAGTATCTCGATCATAGACAAGCATAACTAAAGTAGCGCTATAAATTTGACTTAATATGTGACTAGTAAGCAGATGCAACTATAATGGAATGGATAATAAAAATGCCAACAACTGGTGGATCTGTGGTGATCTGTGTCATACTATACCTGCCTAGTAAGTATTACCACTCCAATGGAATGTGATAAAAGTGTCAACAACTGTTGGGTTTGGGATTCCTCAGGACAATTATAGCTGACTAGTAAATGTTCCAACTACAACGGAATGGTGATTAAAACTGCCCACTACTTATGCTATCAGGATGACTCCTGCTATCTATATCTGATTAGTAATTGCTGCAACTATAACGGAATGAGTAAAATTGCCAACTGTGTGAGTTCCTTGGTCCGAATTCCTCGTTTGGTCTCGAGGGGGAAATACCAGGACGGGTTTGTTTGGTGTTATCTTCAGGTTGGATCCGAATAGGTCTTTCTTATCCCTCTCTGATAACCGCCAGTTGTATCGAGTCTCTATAGGTTGTTTAGTGCCGTTGTGCTGCCACTTCATCCCACCATACCTATGTAGGCGAGAGCCGCCGAATTCTAGCCTCGCCGTGTACTGGCCTCAGTACTGACGCTCCTCTTCTTCCTTTGCCCTTTGTCGGCACCCCTTTTGTTTTAGCAGGTTTGAGATCGACGTCGTTAGCAGGGTTACCCTTCCGGCTTGTCCTGGGCAGGGTTATGGACGCCATTGGTTATTCTTCAGGGCTCTTAGCCCCATTTGCATATTGTCCGTAGTCGGACGCTCTATCGATTTCAAGGTGATTTGGATCTTTGTATTGTATATCTATATTCTTGACTCGATGAGTCGATGTTGTATATATTTGTTCTGTGGGTCCCATCGAGGACTGTTGTGTAATGGTATTACTTCGTTTTCCACCCGCACTAAAGTGCCTGGTGGGCGTCCTTGAATCGTTTCTATGCGGGTTTGGCGGAAAGGGCTAAAACCTGCATAGGGCCGATTCGAGGGTGTTACACAGGGCCATTGGACAAAAGCTCCATCACCTCACTGACCCGTGGTACATCACAGAAATAACAAAGGCAACATGGGTGGCCAACCCAGTACTCACCCTGAACAAAAACACATGACTACACATATGCATCGACTTCGCCACCCCAAGCAACCAAACGCAAGAAGTGATTCTTCCCTCTGGTCCATAGCGTTGAAGTCGCCCTCTAGTCGAAGCAACCCATGGGACCTTTCTGGTCAGCAATCCTTACTTCTCGGAAGCACATAAAGATGATGACAGGCGCTCCAATCTAGGAAACGTTGCGCATCTGCAGCATTTTCTGTACTTAGGATTTTACTTTTCTGCACTTTACATTCAATAAAGCCACCGGCCGGGTGAGTACGCCAAAATATGTATCTCCTGCATTTCGACGATAAATAAAAGATAAGTTCCTGAAACCAAGTCTCAGTTTCTTTTTCGTCAGTTTTATTCATCAACCTGATACTCGGGGGGGGGGGGCACTAGTGATCATCCAAATAAAAGCATCCACCCGACACTCGGGGGCTTTGCCAAAATAAGGCATGTGACTTTCAGCTTCATGGAGCAAAAACACAACACTCTTTGACCCAAATAGCTGACTCAGCCCCAAGGCGTTAGGCAAATGAAAGGGTCTCGCATAAAGACAATTTTGCTTTAAGCTATCATCAAAAATACAAATAACAAGGGCACAACATGTATTTACTGATGATAACACAAAAATTTACACAAAAGTATATGTTCGTATTTTTAGGGGAATACAGTTAGCTATAGGGAAAAATTAAGGAAAAACTCTTCATCTTCCTCCAAGCATCTTCGGACGATCCTGATGGCAGGCCTACGAGCAGCCGCATAATGGGGCTACATGTCAACCATCCCACCCCCAGGAGGAGGAGGCAATCCCAACATTCATACGGTTTTGTAGGCGCTAAGTCTCTTCCCTCTCTCGCAACCAAATAACTAAGGAAAAGAATAGGGTCACTTTTTCACGACTGAATAAGAAAAACTCGGGGGGGGGGGGGGCTCTATGGGGAACTTACAAGGCATTTTCTCGCTCGCCCTGGATATTTCTTCTAAAAGATAGGCTTCATGGTCCAATGCCTTGCGCATTTTCAATTGTGACACGTCTACCATCGCCTACACGATTCGAAGATTGCCCTCTAGGCGTTTCACCTGTTCGATCTTTTTGACATATAATGGCGGATCCACAACACTAACGATAGCATTATTGTATACAACTGCTCCAGAAGCAGATGGATGAACATCGGAAGGTTGAGGAGGACCCAGAGGAACAGCTACATCAGCAGTAATCTAGCAGGATAAAATGGAAAAGGCAGGAAGTTCAACATACCATACAGGATCACATACACAACAATAGATGCAACAGAAGCATTATATACATGCAAAAGGTTGCTACAGGGGTTTCGCGTATGAAAATAATAAATTTTTACCCTACGCCCCTGAACCCCTGATGCTGCTAGGACCTATCTATTAGTAATACAGTAACGGGAGGGGCTTTTCGCGAACTTACCCTTGAAGACCGAAAAGCGTTGTCAACGCTCAGGAGAGCATGGTTGATGTAGACGAGCCGAAGCTGACCTCAAGGTCGTGATGAAGTCCTTGCACTCCTGTGGCTCCAACGACTTGAGTGCCTCAAGTATGACACCTCGCTGGGAGTTACACACGTCCGGTGCCTGACGATGACTCCCGCTTCCCCGATCCAGCAGTAGTTGCGGAAGTAGAGCTCCTGGATACGAATCCCGCAGCACGATGATGCTCCGCGGTGAAGATGTCTCTCGTTCGCGCAGTTCAAACTTGGTACCATGGTCACGTGAGAGAGAGAGAGAGAGAGAGAGAATATCAATTGGAGGTCTTCCCAAAAGTGAGAAGACCTTTATTGAATATTGTGTGTATTTATTTGGCCAAATACCCCCACTATATATAGGGGGACGAGAGGTACTACCTCCCTCAAAGTCCTGGGGTGGGACTAAAGGAGAGGGAGAGGTGGGGAGGCACGTCGGCCAGCCCCACCCATGGGACCCACATGAGGCAGGCCCACTAGGGCCGCCGGAGACCCCCTAGGCCTCTCCTAGGGGTGTGGTCCCCTCTTGGGCCCTTTCCCCTCTAGGAATTGGCCCATTAAGCCTTTTGACCATTTAATTGATTTTCTCTTTATTAAATAATTATGAATAAATTATTAAATCAATATTCAACATTCATTCACATATTATTTAATCTCCGTGGTTATGGAACACCTTCCACCTCCACTCCGGACATCGTCCGGACTTACCGAAACCCTTCCGGTTTTCTCTCTACTATTCTTCGGCGATTCTTCCGATCCTATAAACACTCTCTAAGCATCATAAAACCCTTAAGCGTGATACCCCATGGTTCGGGAACACTCCAGACATGGTCGGGACACTCCCGAACGAATGATCGACAAAGGGACCTGGATGGCCATGTGACCCCTGTGCGTTCCACGAAGATCTTTCGTCGTTTGAACCGGGATGGTCGTGTATTATTCCCTTTGTCTCTCGATACTTGCATTGCCTGAGATCTGCTCAATGAAATCGCCATGTCGTGTTCAATCTCATTACCGAACAATTCTACTTGACTCGTTCCAACAAATGATATCATTGTGATCAAATCACACGCTGCACAGCTATTGGATATAACTTCTCCGAGTGGGCCCTTTAGTATATTTCTGTCACATGGACGGACAAATCCCGCTCTTGACATATATTGCCTCTATGGTTTCCTCCGAGTACCTGAACACACCTTTATAACCACTATATTACCAAGTGGCGCTTGATGCTATCCAAGCACTATCGGGAGACAGTGATTGATATAGCCTCACAGTCTAAGGAATAGTCTACGAGGATCCATTTCTAATCATCATAACTTGAACTTCGTGACATGATCGGGTCACGGTGTTTAGGTTGGGTATTGGTTCATCATCTCATTCCTAGAATGAGTTGACTCCATTTCCAACTGGCATAAATGCCACATGATCAGGAAACTTGATCATATGTTGACCAATGAACCAGTGACTAGAGTTTCACTAGGAACCCCTGGTTGTTTATATATCACACGTGTATTGATGTTTCCACTCAATACAGTTATAGCATGATATAAAACTTAATCATAAACTTTATGAAATATGATAATAGTCCTTATTACTATTTGTCTCTAGGGCATATTTCCAACAATCTCCCACTTGCACTAGAGTACAAATACACTAGCTGCATTTTTTCTTAATCATTGGCACCATATATCCGGTACCCCGAACATGCTTGCTTATGGAAGAGGTTGAGTCTTGGGTCTGTACTTTACAGTCCCAAATCCTTTACAACTTACTAATGTCACCTTGATTGACATTAATACTTTATCATCACATGATAACATCTATGTGTATGCATTGTCGCTACGGCAGCAGAACGAGGCCTGATTCTAGGAGCCTACGGTGAATTTAGATCAACCTCGAGGGCTTTCTCATGGGCACTGTGCCTTGGGACACATCATTCTATGTTAAATGCGAACTAGCCCCGCCATAACATTATACAACACTTTGGATGGTACCCTTATATATTATTATAAATGTATTCATCGAAACACTACTGCACTCTGTGCAACTTTCGATGTTTTTGTTCACCTTGCTTCCTACTTGACTCTAATCGGTATTATGGGAGTTTCCAACATATTCCCTTATAACATAACCCTTTATGTTTTAAGATATGTCATCCTTTATGGATTTGGAAAATATGATCGCAGTTCTCTATTAGACATTGCGGACAAACCTAGCTCAACGTTTCGTGATTCAAACTTAATCACTTTTAAACGTTCCTTATTGGATCATATATTATGTTAAGTTATCATCATGGTTTTCTAAGATAGAACCCTTTTCAGAATCCCTTAAGGAATACTACATAATATCATAATACACTTATTATCAACTTTTACACCTTATAAATCATTATTTATAAGTACTTGCGCTTTAATTCTTAACACACTTAAAAATCACTCCTATAAGCTCCCACTCAAAATATGTTCCCAACATATTTGGGTATGAGTCACTACTCTTACTCAAACTATGTTCCTACATATTTGAATTTGAGACTTCTATTGCTCCCACTCAAAAATATGTCATTCACATATTGTTTTAGGAAGACTTTCATAGCTCCCACTCAATTTCATGCAAATTGCATATCTACTCACTATTTTGAACAACTTCAAAATCCTTTGATCAAATATCAAACTTGGAGATTTACTATGAGATACTAGTACTTTTACTAGTTTTAAATCCACTAGACATTTAGCATATTTGAATCAAATTCATTTGAATTCGTCCAATACTTGACAAATTGTGCTTTTGTCATTCATCCCCTTTTCCACTATGGCTTTGCAGTCATTTGGGAAAATTCCAAGTAACCCCTTTTACTTGTGAGATTCAGCAACGAATTGCTTTCTAATCTCAAGTGAGTTTTGCTTCTAGGATTTCTCATAATTTTAGTTTACCATGATTTCCTTAGTAGTTCGTACGTATGTCATATTCCAAGAATCATGACAAATGATTCACAAATGTCTCCATACAAGATATGGGCCTTTTGAATCCTACTTCATGTAGTGAAAACACAGGTGGGGAAAACACAATGATCAATATCATTGATTCTTTCCTTTGTGAAGAGAATCATTCAGGAACGTTTTCCGTTGCGCTTCTCAACACTCTGATGCAGGGGTATGAATCATCATCGTGTTTTTCACTATCTTCCAATTGCTCCATAATCGAGAAATACAACTATAAGTAAGCTTTCTCAAGAATGCACCAAAATCCAAGAAATACAAGTTCTGCTTTCCTTTTGGTTTCAACTATGGATTTTGTATTCAAAGTTTCCAATGAATACTCTACAAGGACTTATTCGCTATTGTTTTGGTTAATCGAATAACTCCAAAACTTTTACGACGATCCATACCAGATATGGAGCCGCTTTCACGAATTCGAATGGTTCACTATATATTCTAATTGAGTGCTAACTATTTGTAACTAATGGTCTCTACATCTACACTACAATGATTTATTTGGTGCCATCTATTCACCCATTTTGATATCTAATATCACATTGTCATGCTTTGAATTTTGACATTTCAAAACGCTTTGCATTTCACAATTTCTTTTATGCCATTCTTATAAAGTTGAATTTCATTACTATTGATCAAATCATAGTAATTAGATTCTCTTTTATATTTAACACCCTTTGTTTGATGAAACACTTTGATCAAATCAAATAGTTTCATACTCATGTTTCCTTTGGTAAACTTCTTTACACATTTAAACAATCATATAATGATAATTACCATTTGTCAAAACACAATACATCGAATATGTATTTACTTTTAACAATTCATTAAAACACTTTGTATTCAAGTAATACACGGTGTTTAAGTTATTTTGCCGAACTTAGGCATGATTTATATGTGATAAGAAATCGAATGACTTTCACATATTATCAACATAACTATGAATTTAAACAATGGTTTCATTCATTAATGAATATATCATTAAGTTGGGTATTTTAAGGCATTTCAATATTTTACAAATGTTCATGCATTATCAATTAGTTTCAAACAGCAAGTATAATTCACATATAATCAAACAAGATATGAACACAAATAGAAATCATTCATAAAAGTAGAACAACTGTTTGTTACAAACTGATATGAATAACCGTCTCACAAAGTGTGAGACACACTAAAGAAGTTCACAATCTTTTGATTACAATAATCATCCTAAAACATAAACTAAGTGATAAATGTTGGGGGAGAGTGTTGTTGGCCATCATCATCATGCTCGCCATCAACACGCAACGTCACCTCCTCTCCAGCAATCACCTCTCATGCAGAAGGACCTGTTTTCAGCAAAACAGAACAAATATCAAATATACTTAACACTGCAGATGTGTTTGCAAGATTATAACATTTATAAAATTGTATATCAAATATATACCTTTGTCATTGATGACCTCTTAGACAACGGGTTCAACCATCACATTCCTGAGATGTGATATGAACCTATGGAAATCTTGTGTTTCCGCGTCGCCTCTCATAATGCAAGTCCTGACTTGTGCTTGGTAGCTTGGTGGCAGCGACCGCAGCACAACACCATTTGCAAAAGAGCACGTCATCCAGCTATCCAGGAAGTATGCAGGCCTCATGTACGCATCATGCATGTGCTCCAAGTGGTCGTCAAGCGATGAGTGATGTCTACACACTTCTATTCTTGTAGACAGTTTTTGGGCCTCCAAGTGCAGAGGTTTGTAGAACAGCAGCAAGTTTTCCCTTAAGTGGATCACCCAAGGTTTATCGAACTCAGGGAGGAAGTGGTAAAAGGTATCCCCTCTCAAGCAACCCTGCAATCAAGATACAAGAAGCCTCTTGTGTCCCCAACACACCCAATACACTTGTCAGGTGTATAGGTGCACTAGTTCGGCGAAGAGATAGTAAAATACAAGTGGTATGGATAATTATAAGTGGTAACGGTGCTAGAAAATAGCTTGATGGCATGGAAGAGACTAAAGGAAAACTGAAATAAAGATGGAAGCAAGCAAACATGTAACAGATTGTCAACACCCGGATTTTTAATCCCAGATGCCCGTTATGCCATACCTGCAATCCCAGGATTACCATTTTTGCGAGACATAACAGATTGCATATCATAGTACATCATCCATTACAAACCATACATAAGGTCTTACACAAATAAGGATCTCATGATCCAGTCTTAATACAACAAGCAGCGGAAATAAATATAAAGCGTAGTGGCAGGGTCGATCTTCAGGGGCACAGGCAATGCTGACGAAGGCAGATAGTCCTAGTTATCATAGTCGTCCTGCTGGCCATCATCTTGGTAGTCTCCTTCATAGTCTGGCCATGAGAATAGCCAGGTACAAAAGCCATGAGTACTCTTTAAGTACTCGCAAACTACCACTAACAAGTAGTATAGTGCTAAGTTAAAGTGTTAAATCTACGTTTAACTATAAAGTTAGGTTTGAAACCTAAGCTGAGTTCAGAAGCAAAGAAAGATAAAATAAAGTTCTAGAATCACTTAAGTTGGAAAGCTATTATCATAAACACAACCCTGTTGTGGTCAAGTCAAGATTCATCATTCATCTCATAAGTTGTTTTTAAAACATCTGACAACGAAACAGTATGGCCATTCCAACTGTCCCTAACCGCGGACGCGGCTATTCGAATAGTTTGATACTCTGCAGAGGTGGTACACTTTCACCACAATATTCGATACATCTGTCAGGGATAACCCTGAATCATCATACTTAGTATGCAGATAATCAAACATAACCTTCCCTTTACACACCCTAGTATAAGCACCTCTCCTATGAGCATGGCCTCCCAACCATGACCATCAGTCATCTTGGGAGCTTCATAGGTGGACAACATTGAGAGGTAGCCTCAGCTCAGACCTTTCCCGCGAGGGAACTAATACTAATGCATATAAATTTCTAGCTAAGCCTTACCCAATTCAGGTAGTGTGGTTGTACGGTAAATTTGGAATGGTATCGCATCTGAATCCAACCATCAGTTTTATAAAAGGGCTAAGGCTCATGCCTCAACATTTTCATCATCATAAACCATTTGTGTTTCTCAACACATGTCAAAACATCTCAATAGAATGACTCATCATTCCAAGGTTTTCATAATTCATTTTCACCAAGTGTTCCCATCTAAGTGACTCAAGTTTTTGATCTACTCTAAACTACTAAGTTAAGAGTGTTCACTAAGGTGGAAAATGGTGGGATCAATCTCATGCCACAGACTGACATCTAAAGGGCTCTAAATAGGTCAAGTTTTATACTTTTTATGCTACCTTCAAAACAAGTAAAGAACTTTGGGTAGAGTAAAGGAAGTAAAGCTTGAAACTAAGACTTGGATGAAATACTAGTCAAGGAGTATAACTCAAGGATGCCTAAAGCATCTTTGCTAAACTATCTAGTTCAATCCTAGCTTGCTAAGCATTATACTTGCAAGTGTTAGCTTGCCTTGGTTGGTGCAGTGGTTGAAGTTTTCTTCTTCTTCTTCTTGGTAGAACTCCTCCTCCTCCTCGTAAGCTTGGTCGGTACTATCTTCTATAAATACATACGGAGTACACAATCACCAAACAATACTTAACTAGTCTAAGTACTCTAAGGCACACACTAGATGATCTATTATTATCACAAGCATCACAAGTTTTATTCACTAGTTTCCTCCTTTTTATTTTAGAAAAGTAATTTCTACTCATTGAAAAATTAACTAAGATTTAATATTCACCACTTAAAATATGGGATCATGTGGACACATGTCATCACCACATATTCTAACATGTGGGAATGTGATTTTAAGGGTTGGATCATAATTACTTTGGTTTAAGTTCATTATTTAATGATTTAAAGTGACTAGAAATGCCTATATAGCATTATTTTGGTACTAGTCCAAAGTCACTGCATGTAAACCTTAATATTATTACATATTTAGATATATATGATGAAATGTGATTTTTGAGAGTTGGAATCAACTCAAAATCTATCTTGGTTGATTTTATAAAAATGTTGCAAGGTGCAAAAGCTTATGTTTTATTATTTTTACTAGGAGAGATCTATAACTCTAATTAAATTAAATCCAACGGGCTTGGATAGATCTTTTCAATACCTTTCAGGAAAAATTGGTTTCATGGAATTTGGATTTGCCAAACTCCCAGAATTGATTTTTAAACTAGTGGACAGAAACTAGATTAACTCTAAATAGAAAAAACTAAATTTGAAACTTTAATACGCGCGGGAACTAACTGGGCCGGCCCATCTACGCACAACGCGCGCAGCGGGCCGCCTGACATGCGGGCTCCACTGGTCAGCGGCACAATTTACCCGAAACGGTATCTAGCATCCTGGGCCACACGATCTAAAGACGATCCAACGGTGGGAGGTCATCATCGACGACGGATTACTCCGGCGAGAACCTGACCTAGATGCGGCGGTGGGGGTCGATTGGGGGCATACTAGGGCTCCAACAAGGTTGGTGAGGCGGGCAAACGGGCTGGTAGACGACGGCGAGGCGAGGCGCGGTTGTGGCAGAGCTTGGGGTGCCCTAAATCGCAGACGCCCTTCTCCTCCTGTTGCGGCGGCTTCGGCTTCAATTCTGGCGAGACAAAGCTCGAGCGGCTTCGGCTAGAGGTGGGTAAGGTTCAGAGAGAGGTAGGGAGTGAGTGAGTGTGGAGAACTGAGGCTGGGGTGGCCGCTTTATATAGGGTCGACGAGGGGGTAGAGCGAGCGCCGCTGAGGTCATCGGTGATGATGATGCGGGGCTCTCCCGGCATGGGCGAGGGCGGCGATGGATGCTCTGTCCCCCGGCGGTCCTCAGGGGCTTAAAGGTGCGGCAAGGCGAGGTCTCTACTGGTCGGGAGCGTGCGGTGAACTACGCGCGGACGGCGGTGTTCAACGCGGTTCCTCCGGGCTGCTGGTCACTAGGCGGCGAACGATGATGTCTGGGCAGTTGCTGGGCCTGCTGCAGGTGCTGACACGCAAGTCTACGGCTAGGCAAGGTCGGTGCTGCTCTGGCGGGCGCGGCGCTCCGGGGTGATCGGCATGGCAGACAGCGGCATGGGCGCGAGCAAACGAGGCTTGTCCTCCGCTCGATTTTGGTCGGGGGCTGGTCAGGGCGGAGCGGTGTGATGGCACCTGTCTCCCAGCAAGCGAAGGAGAGCGCGGGACGGGCTGGAGCGAGCGCTCCGTGGTCGACCTGGGGCATGGCATCGGGTCGCTTGCTACTGGAGCAGACATGGGAGAGGGAGAGAGAGTTAGGGCTGGGGTTTTAGCTGGGGGAACAAGGGGACCAAGTTAGGCCCAAATGGAGACCAAAGTTACTGCTCACTATAGTGTTTTAGGTTTTGTGAGATTTGTGTCTGCCACCTGTTTGATGAAATGGCCGCAAGAAGCAAAAGTTTGAATTTTGGTTTCAAATTTTTTTTGTGATCTCCACTAGTACTAGGTAGCCTCTGATTGCAAGGGTTTTGGAAATGGAGTTCAAATGGATGGTTTTTGAAATAGGGGTGATCTAGGCATATGCATTGAATTCAATTTTCACATGCCATTTAAAAAAAGTATTTGAATGTTTTTAGCAGATCAAAAAGTGGGCCTTGGTACCTCATTATGTGTACTAGCAAGGGGTGTAAAGATCTAGAATTATTTCTGTTGAGAAATGAGTGCTAGGAACACTCAGAGTAGTGTAGTGGATTAAAATGACCAAAATGACCATTTACTCCTTTTATTCATTTTGAGTTGTTTTTCTTTGGGAAAAGTTTGGGAATGATTTAGATGATGTTTATTTCACCTAAGAAACATTTTACAAGCAATGAATCAAAGAACCATGTCAATTCAAATCAACTCCTAATTCAAATGCATCTACACATGAATGCTTTGATAATTTCAATTTCAAAAGTTTTTGTTAACCCTAACTTTGATGATTTGGATCTTAATAAGCTTGCATCAAAGTTTTGGGATGTTACAAACCTTCCCCCCTTAAACAAAATCTCGTCCCGAGATTTACAAAGAAAACTAGGAACTAAAGAGATCTGGGAACTCTGTCCTAATGTAATCTTCGCGCTCCCAAGTGGCTTCCTCCTCGGTATGGTTGCTCCACTGAATCTTGAGAAACTTGATAATCCGAGTCTTGGTGGTTCTGTAGGCTTCTTCTAAGATATGGATGGGCACTTCCCGATAGGTCAGGTCACTGTTGATCTCTACAGCTCTGTGATCGATGTTCTTGAAAACTTCAGTCTTCTCGGGCACTTCCAAGCATTTGCTAAGTAACGAGATATGGAACACATTGTGGATGGCTGACATCTCTTCAGGCAGTTCCAGTTGATACGATACTTCTCCTCGATGGTTCAGAATCTTGAATGGCCCGATATATCTGGGGGCTAACTTTCCTTTCAGACTAAAGCATTGGGTTCCCTTCAGTGGTGAAACTTTGAGATATACAAAATCTCCGACATTGAAAGTCAGGTCTCTCCTTCTTTTGTCAGCATAACTCTTTTGTCTGGATTGGGCGGTCTTGAGGTGCTCATGGACTTTGTGAACTTTCTCTTCGGCTTCTTGGACAATGTCGGATCCAAATATCTGATTCTCTCCTACTTGCGACCAATTCAAAGGGGTGCGACACTTTCTTCCGTATAGGAACTCAAATGGTGCCATTTGCAAACTAGCTTGATAACTGTTGTTATATGAGAATTCTGTGAAAGGTAGGAAGTCTTCCCATTTTGATCCATATTCCAACACACAAGCTCTAAGCATATCCTCCAGGATCTGGTTGACTCTCTCAGTCTATCCATCGGTTTGCGGGTGATACGCGGTGCTGAAGTTCAACTTGGTTCCCAATCCTTCCTGAACTTTCTGCCAAAATCTTGAGGTAAACTGGGTTCCTCGATCTGATACTATGGTCTTGGGGGTTCCATGCAGACTAACAATCCTAGCAATATACAGTTCTACTAGTTTCGCACTCTGGTAGGTAGTCTTGACAGGTATGAAGTGGGCTACCTTGGACAGTCTATCAACTATGACCCAGATTGAGTCATTTCCCCTACTAGAAGTAAGCAAACCGGTGATAAAGTCCATTCCGATGGAATCCCATTTCCATTTCGGAATCTGCAATGGTTGCAACAGTCCTGCGGGTCTCTGATGCTCTGCTTTGACTCTTTGACAGATGTCACATTTGGCGATGTAGCTTCCAATTTCTCTCTTCATCTTGTGCCACCAAAATTGCTCTTTCAAATCCTGATACATCTTCATTCCTCCGGGGTGGATAGAATAAAGAGTATCATGAGCTTCCTTCATGATAACTTGCTTCAGTTCTGAATCTGCTGGCACACAGATACGTCCTTTGTACCACAGTACTCCTTCTTCGTCTTCAGTGAATCCAGGTACCTTTCCTATACCAATACGACGTTTGATTCCGTCGATACTTTCATTCCCCTTCTGGGCTTCCTTGATTTGGCTAATCAAAGTGGGTTGAAGTTCAATGCTAGCTAAGAATCCTTTGCTAACCAATTCAGTTCTGAACTGCTCCAACTCCTCGTACAAACTTGGCTGCTTCTCTTTGATCATGGTGTTTAGCCTACATGACAATCTGCTAAGAGCATCCGCTACCACATTGGCTTTGCCGGGGTGATAGTGAATGTCAAGGTCATAATCCTTCATTAACTCTATCCATCTCCTTTGCCTCATATTCAGCTTCTTCTGAGCGAAGATATACTTTAAACTCTTGTGGTCTGAGTAAATCTCACAGCGATTACCCATCAAATAATGATGCCATGTCTTCAATGCTAGAACCACAACTGCTAGCTCAAGATCATGGGTCAGATAGTTCTGCTCATGCTGCTTAAGTTGTCGAGACAGATACGCGATGACTTTGCCTTCTTGCATAAACACACATCCGAGACCAATCTTGGATGAATCACAATACACATCAAACGGCTTCTTGATGTCCGGCATGATCAATATTGGGGCTGATATCAATCTCTTCTTCAGCTCCTGGAAACTGGCTTCACATTTGTCAGTCCATTCAAACTTCTTGTCCTTCTTCAAGAATTGGGTCATGGGTCTGGCGATGCTCGACAATCCTTCTATGAACTTGCGGTAGTATCCCGCTAATCCGAGAAATGCACGGACTTGGGTTTGAGTGGTTGGGGCTTCCCATTCTTCGACATCTTTGATCTTGGAGGGATCAACAGATACTCCTCCGACAGACACAATATGTCCTAGGAATCCTACTTCTTTCATCCAAAACTCACACTTACTGAACTTGGCATATAACTGATGTTCTCTTAGGGTTTCTAGGATTATTCTCAGATGTTGCCCATGCTCTTCTTCTGACTTGGAGTAGATAAGGATGTCGTCGATAAACACAACTACAAACTTATCTAGGAAATTCATAAAGATCTTATTCATGAGATTCATGAAATAAGCAGGGGCATTGGTTAATCCAAAAGACATAACCGTATACTCGTATAAACCATAGCGAGTAGTAAAGGCGGTCTTCGGAATATCCGTTGCACGAATCTTAAGTTGGTGATAACCAGTCCTAAGATCAATCTTTGAGAATACCTGGGCTCCGGTCAATTGATCAAATAGATCCTCTATCTTTGGCAAGGGGTACTTGTTCTTGATGGTGACGTCATTCAACTTTCTGTAATCTGTACACAGACGATTGCCTCCATCTTTCTTGTCGACGAATAACACTAGTGATCTCCATGGCGATGCGCTTGGCTGAATCACGCATGTTGCTAACATGGCATCTAACTGCTTCTTCAACTCAACTAACTCTGAGGGGTTCATGCTATAGGGCCTCTGGGCTATGGGTCCGGTTCCGGGGATTAGTTCGATAATGAACTCAATATCCCTATCCCGGGGCATACCTGGCAATTCATCTGGGAATACGTCATGGTATTCACAGACTACTCTGACTTGGTCTATGGTGGGCAGGGCTACACTCTTGTTGCACTTGAATTGACGGGGTAAGGTTTCAGATATATGCTCTACTGTTACTCCAGAACTACTTGTCATGGTGATGGCTTTCTTAGCACAGTCTATCAGTCCTTTATGCCTTGACATCCAGTCCATGCCTAGTACCACTTCCAATCCTTTGGTTCCAAGTACTATTAGGTTGGCATAAAAATCTATCCCATGTATTCTGATAGGCACAGCTTTGCAAATTTTTCTAGCTTTTGTAGTTGAACCGAGGATTTGAACTATCATGACATGCTTCAGGTTGGTTGGATGAATATTACTAGTGCATCCAAATTCTTCGATGACAAATGAATGTGATGCTCCCAAATCAAACAATACTCTTGCTAAAACTGAGTTGATAGAAAACATACCCAGCACTACATCTGGCGCTTCCTAGGCTTCTTCTGCGTTCATGTGGAAGAGACGGCCGTTGCGGTTGTGAGGGTTCCCTGGGGCAAACCTTCTTCCTGGTTGAACATGACGCTGCTGTTGAGCTGGGGCATTCATAGTGGCATTGGCGGCAGTCTTCTTGGGACACTCATTGGAGTAGTGACCCTTCACTCCACACTCGAAACAAGTGATCTGGGACTTGTCCTTTGCTGCGACAGGCACATCATTGCTGCCAGTTCTGGGTGCAGTATTGTTGCTGTTGTTGTTGTTGTTGCTCTTGGGAGGTGCACGGTTGAAATTGTTGGCGTTGCCGGAGTTGTGATGGTTTCCTACGGACTTCACATTGCCTCCGCTACGATTGGGGTAGCTTGGGCGAGACATTGGGAGTCGGTTGTTCCTTGGTGCATATCCTGGTGAGGGGTTGGGACGGTACTTCTGGTGACTGTTGGATCCTGATTGCTGCATCATACGACATTTGCGGTTGTTGTTTGCCTGATTAATCTTTCCTTCCATCTAAATGGCAGAGTCGACTAGCTCTTCGAGATCCTAAAAACGGATGTTGACGAGGACAGTCTGCATCTCATCATGCAGTCCGTTCAAGAATCTCTCCTTCTTCTTGGCCTCCGTATTGATTTCATCAGGTGCATATCTAGCAAGTGATAGGAATCTGTCACGGTATTCTACCACAGTCATTCTTCCTTGCTTCAATTCGTGGAATTCATCTCTCATCCTATTGACTAGACCTTGCGACACGTGGGTGCGGCTGAACTTGACTTTGAATGCTTCCCATGTCATAACCTGACCATGGTTCATATTGCGGATACTATTCCACCAAGCTCTTGCATCTCCCACCAGATAGTGGGTGGCAAAGAGAACTTTCTCGTTTTCATCAACTCCTGCAACTTCGAGGTTGTTTTCCATCGTCTGCAACCAGTCATCAGTATCTAATGGGTTTTCAGATTGGTTGAAGATTGGGGGATTGGTATTCTAAATTTTTTTGAGTTTGGATCCATGGTGATCCTGATTTCCATGCCCTTGGTTGTTGAGAGCCATCTGGGCGATCTACTGCAATGTAGCTAAGTTGGCTTGACGTTCTGCCCTGCTTGCTTCACGGTCTGCGATGAGATTCTGCAAGATCTGCAGCATTGGGTCTTGCGGCGAGTTGCTCCCTCCTTGGTTTCCACGAGTCATCTGAGGATTGAGATAGATATAGGGGTAAGAGGGAAATTCTAAGGTTCATGGTTTTGGTTTCAAGCTAAAACTTTGAGTTAGACTCGGGTTTTTCAACTAACTCCATTTCATTCATGCAAACACACACACGATACAACACACACCACAACAAACAAAGGAAAATAGATGGTTTGAAGAACCATTCTGCAAGCTACGATATAGTGGGACCGATACATCTCATGCTACGACAGTGCTCTAGTGCATCTACTCATCGTCGATGAAGTCGGAGTCCTCATCATCAGTGTAGAAGTCCTCGGCATCTTCCTCTAGAAAGTCATCATCATTGCTGAGGTAAGAATCCATGTCTCCCTGGATGTCTTCACCCTCATCTTCTTCTTCCTTGGCTGCAAGCTGAGCTTCCTTCTCCTTGACGGTCTTCTCGAGGTCGGCCACCTTCGTGCGAAGACGAGCGATGGTGCGATCCTTCTTTGCACGCTGGTGGCAAAGAGACTGGCGATCCTGGACGAGCAGTGCGAAAGTCTGGGCTTTCTGGTCGGCAATGGCATGGTTCTGGTTGGCTAACTCCCTGGCATTGTCCAGGTCCTGCTGTCTGTCATTTAGCAAGAAGTCAAGATTCTCCACTTGACACCTCAACTCTGGGTGACTTGGCATCTCCATCGGCATTCCCATGAAGTCATGTCTTGCACAGTGAGCAAAACGGGTTCCTTGGATTTTGTTGACGCTGAGGGCACATAGACGTGCAAGAGCTTCATGCATTGCCCTGGCTAATCCATCTAGCCAGTTGTTCTCTCTCACGGAGAACTGAATTATTCTAGAAGTTGGTGCTTCGATGCTTCCTCTAAGATCCGCGGTGACTAGCCACTAGAGGTCTCCTCCTGGGGGTCCTGGAAGTTGAGCTCCAAGAAACTCGGGATGTGGGCGTCCGAATAACTCCGACAGTGAATCCAGATCCCTCTCGAAGATCAGCTGACCTCCGTTTCCCAACTGGTAAAACTTGCTGAACTGAGTCTCCATCTACAAGAATTAAGGATGAGGAAATTATTGAAGTGATCAAGTGTGTCAAATTTTAAGTAATAATGTAAGAATTTTGAGGAACATGAATTTTTGAGAAAGAATGAATTCCCAAGGATAAGAGAGGAGATAGTTTTTTGTAAATACTCACTTTGGTTTTGAAACTAAGTTTTTGTTCGGACGTCCATTCTAACTAGGGTCTCCTATGGTCAGGATGGCTCTGATACCAACTTGTTAACACCCGGATTTTTAATCCCAGATGCCCGTTATGCCATACCTCGCAATCCCAGGATTACCATTTTTGCGAGACATAACGGATTGGATATCATAGTACATCATCCATTACAAACCATACATAAGGTCTTACACAAATAAGGATCTCATGATCTAGTCTTAATACAACAAGCAGCGGAAATAAATATAAAGCATAGCGGTGGGGTCCATCTTCAGGGGCACATGCAATGCTGACGAAGGCAGATAGTCCTAGTTATCATAGTCGTCCTGCTGGCCATCATCTTGGTAGTCCCCTTCATAGTCTGGCCATGAGAATAGCCAGGGACAAAAGCCATGAGTAATCTTTAAGTACTCGCAAACTACCACTAACAAGTAGTATAGTGCTAAGTTAAGTGCTAAATCTACGTTTAACTATAAAGTTAGGTTTGAAACCTAAGCTGAGTTCCGAAGCAAAGAGAGATAAAATAAAGTTCTAGAATCACTTAAGTTGGAAAGCTATTATCATAAACACAACCCTGTTGTGGTCAAGTCAAGATTCATCATTCATCTCATAAGTTGTTTTTAAAACATCTGACAACGAAACAGTATGGCCATTCCAACTGTCCCTAACCACGTACGCGGCTATTCGAATAGTTTGACACTCTGCAGAGGTGGTACACTTTCACCACAAGATTCGATACATCTGTCAGGGTTAACCCTGAATCATCATACTTAGTATGCAGATAATCAAACATAACCTTCCCTTTACACACCCTAGTATAAGCACCTCTCCTATGAGCATGGCCTCCCAACCATGACCATCAGTCATCTTGGGCACTGCATAGGTGGACAACATTGAGAGGTAGCCTCAGCTCAGACCTCTCCCGCGAGGGAACTAATACTAATGCATATAAATTTCCAGCTAAGCCTTACCCAATTCAGGTAGTGTGGTTGTACAGTAAATTTGGAATGGTATCGTATCCGAATCCAACCATCAGTTTTATAAAAGGGCTAAGGCTCATGCCTCAACATTTTCATCATCATAAACCATTTGTGTTTCTCAACACATGTCAAAACATCTCAATAGAATGACTCATCATTCCAAGGTTTTCATAATTCATTTTCACCAAGTGTTCCCATCTAAGTGACTCAAGTTTTTGATCTACTCTAAACTACTAAGTTAAGAGTGTTCACTAAGGTGGAAAATGGTGGGATCAATCTCATGCCATAGAATGACATCTAAAGGGTTCTAAATAGGTCAAGTTTTATACTTTTTATGCTACCTTCAAAGCAAGTAAAGAACTTTGGGTAGAGTAAAGGAAGTAAAGCTTGAAACTAAGACTTGGATGAAATACTAGTCAAGGTAGTATAACTCAAGCATGCCTAAAGCATCTTTGCTAAACCATCTAGTTCAATCCTAGCTTGCTAAGCATTATACTTGCAAGTGTTAGCTTGCCTTGGTTGGTGCAGTGGTTGAAGTTTTCTTCTTCTTCTTCTTGGTAGAACTCCTCCTCCTCGTAAGCTTGGTCGGTACTATCTTCTATAAATACATACGGAGTACACAATCACCAAACAATACTTAACTAGTCTAATTAGTACTCTAAGGCACACACTGGATGATCTATTATCATCACAAGCATCACGAGTTTTATTCACTAGTTTCCTCCTTTTTATTTTAGAAAAGTAATTTCTACTCATTGAAAAATTAACTGAGATTTAATATTCACCACTTAAAATATGGGATCATGTGGACACATATCATCACCACATATTCTAACATGTGGGAATGCGATTTTAAGGGTTGGATCATAATTACTTTGGTTTAAGTTTATTATTTAATGATTTAAAGTGACTAGAAATGCCTATATAGCATTATTTTGGTACTAGTCCAAAGTAACTGCATGTAAACCTTAATATTATTACATATTTAGATAGATATGATGAATTGTGATTTTTGAGAGTTGGAATCAACTCAAAATCTATCTTGGTTGATTTTATAAAAATGTTGCAAGGTGAAAATGCTTCTGTTTTATTATTTTTACTAGGAGAGATCTATAACTCTAATTGAATTAAATCCAATGGGCTTGGATATATATTTTCAATACCTTTCGGGCAAAATTGGTTTCATGCAATTTGGATTTGTCAAACTCCCAGAATTGATTTTTAAACTAGTGGACAGAAACTAGATTAACTCTAAATATAAAAAACTAAATTTGAAACTTTAATACGCGCGGGAACTAACTAGGCCGGCCCATCTACGCATAGCATGCGCAGCGGGCTGCCTGACATGCGGGCTCCACTGGTCAGCGGCACAATTTACCCGAAACGGTATCTAGCATCCTAGGCCACACGATCTAAAGACGATCCAACGGTGGGAGGTCATCGTCGACGATGGATTACTCCGACGAGAACCTGACCGAGACGCGGCGGTGGGGGTCGATTGGGGGCATACCAGGGCTCCAGCAAGGTCGGTGAGGCGGGCAAACAGGCTGGTAGACGACGGCGAGGCGCGTTTGCAGTGGAGCTTGGGGTGCCCTAAATCGCAGACGCCCTTCTCCTCCTACTACGGCGGCTTCGGCTTCAATTTCAGCAAGACAGAGCTCGAGCGGCTTCGGCTAGAGGTGGGTAAGGTTCAGAGAGAGGTGGGGAGTGAGTGAGTGTGGAGAATTGAGGCTGGGGTGGCCGCTTTATATAGGGTCGACGAGGGGGCAGAGCGAGCGCCGGTGGGGTCATCGGTGACGATGATGCGGGGCTCTCCCGGCATGGGCGAGTGCGGCGATGGATGCTCTATCCCCCGGCAGTCCTCAGGGGCTTAAAGGCACGGCAAGGTGAGGTCTCTACTGGTCGGGAGCGTGCGGTGAACTACGCGCGAACGGCAGTGTTCGACGCGGTTCCTCCGGGATGCTGGTCACTAGGCGGCGAACGACGATGTCTGGGCGGTTGCTGGGCCTACTGCGGGTGCTAGCACGCAAGGCTAGGGCTAGGCGAGGTCGGTGCTGCTCTGGCGGGCGCGGCGCTCCGGGGTGATCGGCATGGCAGACAACGGCATGGGCGCGAGCAAATGAGGCTTGTCCTCCGCTCGATTTTGGTCGGGGGCTGGTCAGGGTGGAGCGGTGTGATGGCGCATGTCTCCCAGCAAGCAAAGGAGAGCGCGGGACAGGCTGGAGCGAGCAGTCCGTGGTCGACCTGGGGCATGGCGTCAAGCGGCTTTCTACTGGAGCAGACAGGGGAGAGGGAGAGAGAGTTAGGGCCAGGGTTTTAGCTGGGGGAACAAGGGGACCAAGTTAGGCCCAAATGGAGACCAAAGCTATTGCTCACTATAGTGTTTTAGGTTTTGTGAGATTTGTGCCTGCCACCTGTTTGATGAAATGGCCGCAAGAAGCAAAAGTTTGAATTTTGGTTTCAAATTTTTGAGTGATCTCCACCAGTACTAGGTAGCCTCTGGTTGCAAGGGTTTTGAAAATGGAGTTCAAATGGATGGTTTTTGAAATAGGGGTGATCTAGGCATATGCATTGAATTCAATTTTCACATGCCATTTAAAATAAGTATTTGAATGTTTTTAGCAGATTAAAAAGTGGGCCTTGGTACCTCATTATGTGTACTAGCAAGGGGTGTAAAGATCTAGAATTATTTCTGTTGAGAAATGAGTGCTAGGAACACTCAAAGTAGTGTAGTGGATTAAAATGAGCAAACTGACCATTTACTCCTTTTATTCATTTTGAGTTGTTTTTCTTTGGGAAAAGTTTGGGAATGATTTAGATGATGTTTATTTCACCTAAGAAACATTTTACAAGCAATGAATCAAAGAACCATGGCAACAAATCAACTCCTAATTCAAATGCATCTACACATGAATGCTTTGATAATTTCAATTTCAAAAGTTTTTGTTAACCCTAACTTTGATGATTTGGATCTTAATAAGCTTGCATCAAAGTTTTGGGATGTTACACAGATCTAGTTGCAAACGGTGTTTCAATGCTTAGAAACAAGGCCTAGGGATCATACTTTCACTAGTGAACAATCTCATATAAATATCTTCTCTTTATGATACTACTCTTAACTACTCTCTAGTTGGACACTCTAATCCATGGTAGGGCTATAACAGCACACCTCAAAGTAAGCCTTGCCCATCTAGAAAACCCCACACTGTCACCTTGAGCACTAGATGGTTCCAACAAACACCACAACTTTATAGAGACATCTAACTCCAAATATAACTCATAACAAGTATTTGCAATCTCTAGCCTAAGTGCCACCATGGTGTGCACTCTATCACTTTCACACACATGGGGAGAGCAGAGATCTATTAAAGCACTTGAGTAGCAAAGTAGATCTACTTGATTACAAAGCTCATGATCACAATATGACCATGCATAGAGAGAGAGATGAACACATAGCTACCAGTAGAACCCTTAGCCTCGAGAGAGAACTACTCCCTCCTCATCGTGGGAATCAGCAATGATGATGGAGATGGTGGTGGATATCGATGGAGATGGCTCCGGGGGCACTTCCTTGTCCCGGCAGGGTGCCAGAACAGAGACTTTTTGTCCCCTGAATCTCCCCTTTGGTGGCGGCGACGCTGCGGAACTTTTCATGGCTGGAGGCTTGACGATTTAGGGTTTTTGCATCGGGAGGCATCTTATAGGCGAAAAGGAAAGGTCGGTGGGTGGCCAGGGGGCCCACACCACCTAGTGGCGCGGCCAGGGCTATCCTGCGCCACCATATGGTGTGCCCACCCTAGTGCCCTACTCCGTCTCTGCTTCATGTTTCCGTGTTGCTCCGGGAAAATAGGCATATTGGCTTTTGTCCCGTCCAATTCTGAGAATATTGATTTTCTGCCTTTTCTAGAACCAAAAATAGAAGAAAACAGGCAACTGGCACTGTGGCATCTTGTTAACAGGTTAGTCCTAGAAAACATATAAAAATACCTCAAAGTGTTGACAAAGCAAAGCAAAGTAGATACTAAACAAGCATGGAACATCAAAAAATATAGATATGTTTGCAACGTATAAATGAGTTCTCCTCCATCTTAATGGAGAGGAAGTCTCCCATCAGCTCATGCTCCCATATGCGTGCTTGTTCCACGAAATGTGTCCTAAGATGTACCATAGTCGCACGAGGGTCAAGATTACCCACGACTGGCCACAGCTCATCCACAATCCCGTAGCACATTATAACTGATATGTAGGTGGACATCTCACGACGGTAATAGCAGTCTTCCTGTTGTTCTAGATCTCTAGATCAATGGGCTGATCCAAATCCATCTCGTCGAGTATGTAGTCGACCACGTGATTCTCTCTAAGGAGAACGTGGAGACACGCAACCCACATAGAGAAGTTTGATCCGTCTAGCCTGAGCTTCTCTCCTTCTAACCAATCGCCAACAGGAAAGGTAGCATCGAGGAGAACCATATTCTACATTTATAATTGCGAAAGGAATTTAGACTAAGTTTATAAATAAATGAGTTAATAATAACTCCACTCAGAAACACCTATCCCTAGAAGGGTTCCTAGTGATAACACGAACCCTTTTAGCCATATCTCCCCCGATCATCATGACCATCAATGTGGGTTCAAGGGTGGACGCTAAAAGTCGGTCACATCATTCATGCGACTCGTGCTTGATCTTTTGACCATCCGCGTTCCGAGGCCACGTCTCTGTAACGTGCTAGGCTCGCCAACACAACCTTTGTGTATTCGTTGTGCAACATGGCTTACACCCACTGTATGCGAACGTAGATACGTCTGACACCCACGCCTATACCGTGGACCGCCTCATACCAAAGAACTTTCTTGGTGGTGCACACTAAGGGGGAATACAATTGTTGGTAATTTTAACAGGGATCATCTTATTAGGCTATCGTCGAGTATCTAATACTAGCACACAATAAGATATACAAACAATAACATTGAATGTAAATGTGATGTGATATGGTCCTTCGCGTCGTGATATCCATCCGTCGTCATCGGATTCCGGCGCCAGGGTTCCGGCGCCGTAGACACCAAGGTATCGGTGTCTTTCCAGCGTGGTAGTCCGTCACCTCCGTGACTATCTACTACTACGTAACATAAGGTAATCACTTTACCTTTGCCACAACAATATCACAAAGCAACGCCCCCTGCAAAACAAAGTTAGACACCTCTACTTTATCTTTGCATGTTTTACGTGGCTGAATGGGCTTTCGCACAAGAACCGTTCTCTCCTACGAACTTTTAGCACAACGCTGATCAAGTAGTTGTCTCTACTACAGCCCTTTCGGGTACCTCCGTTGCAAATGGCATACCAACTAATGCGAGAGAGACAAACACCCCCTAAGCCACTTTATATGGTACAAGCCGTATGTCAAGCGTGGACCAGTCTCGCGAATGAACGCGTAAAGTCAGTTGGGGCCTCTTCATCAAGCATTACTATGGTATACACAAGTACATGTGGGAGGGTAACAACTAAAAGATCAACACCCACACGCTACATCTCGTGTGTTCTACCCGTACTAGCATTACTACGAATAGATCTAGCTCTGATACCACTGTAGGGGTTCCGCGTATGAAAACAATAAATTTTTACCCTATGCCCCTGAACCCCTGATGCTACCAGGACCTATCTATTAGTAATAAAGTAACGGGAGGGGATTTTCGAGAACTTACCCTTGAAGACCGAAAAGCGTTGTCAACGCTCAGGAGAGCATGGTTGATGTAGACGAGCCGAAGCCGACCTCAAGGTCGTGATGAAGTCCTTGCGCTCCTGCGGCTCCAACGACTTGAGTGCCTCAAGTGTGACACCTCGCGGGGAGTTACACACATCCGGTGCCTGATGATGACTCCCGCTTCCCCGATCCATCAGCAGTTGCGGAAGTAGAGCTCCTGGATTCGAATCCCGCAGCGCGACGGTGCTCTGCGATGAAGATGTCTCTCGTTCGCGTAGTCCGAACTTGGGACCATGGTCACGAGAGAGAGAGAGAATATCAATTGGAGGTCTTCCCAAAAGTGAGAAGACCTTTATTGAATATTGTGTGTATTTATCTGGCCAAATACCCCCACTATATATAGGGGGAGGGGAGGTACTACCTCCCTCAAAGTCTCGGGGTGGGACTAAAGGAGAGGGAGAGGTGGGGAGGAGCGTCGGCCAGCCCCACCCATGGGCCCCATGTGGGGCAAGCCCACTAGGGCTGCCGGACACCCCTAGGCCTCTCCTAGGGGTGTGGTCCCCTCTTGGGCCCTTTCCCCTCCAGGAATTGGCCCATTAAGCCTTTTGACCATTTAATTAATTTTTTCTTTATTAAATAATTATGAATAAATGATTAAATCAATATTTAACATTCATTCACATATTATTCAGTCTCCGTGGTTATGGAACACCTTCCACCTCCACTCTAGACATCCTCCGGACTTACCGAAACCCTTTCGGTTTTCTCTCTACTATTCTTCGGTGATTCTTCCGATCCTATAAACACTCTCTAAGCATCATCAAACCCTTAAGTGTGATACCCCACGGTTTGGGAACACTCCAGACATGGTCAGGACACTCCCGGACCAATGATCGACAAAGGGACCTGGATGGCCATGTGACCCCTGTGCGTTCCATAAAGATCTTTCGTCGTTTGAACCGAGACAGACATGTATTATTCCCTTTGTCTCTCGATACTTGCATTGCCCAAGATCTGATCAATGACATCACCATGTCGTGTTCAATCTCGTTACCGAACAATGCTACTTGACTCGTTCCGACAAGTGATATCACTGTGATCAAATTACACGTTGCACAACTATTGGATACAACTTCTCCGAGTGGGCCCTTGAGTATCTTTCCGTCACATGGACGGACAAATCCTGCTCTTGACATATATTGCCTCTACGGTTTCCTCCGAGTACCTGAACACACCTTTATAACCACTGTATTACTAAGTGGCGCTTGATGCTATCTAAGCACTCTCGGGAGACAGTGATTGATATAGCCTCACGGTCTAAGGAATAGTCTACGAGGATCCATTTCTAATCATCGTAACTTGAACTTCGTGACATGATCGGGTCACGATGTTTAGGTTGGGTATTGGTTCATCATCTCATTCTCAGAATGAGTTGACTCCATTTGCAACTGGCATAAATGCCACATGATCAGGAAACTTGATCATCTGTTGACCAATGAACCAGTGACTAGAGTTTCATTGGGAACCCCTGGTTGTTTATATATCACACGTGTATTGATGTTTCCACTCAATACAGTTATAGCATGATATAAAACTTAATCATAAACTTTATGAAATATGATAATAGTCCTTATTACTATTTGTCTCTAGGGCATATTTCCAACAGTTGCTCTACAAATCAAAGGAGTATTTCAGCACAGTTCATAAGGTTCATTACAAGTAACATGAAAAACATCTACAAATAAAAGGCAGATATGAGGCAGATTTCTCAACTGAAAGTGTGGCGCTGGCTGATGGAGCATCAGCCGAAGGATTGACAACTGGGGTAGTACTGCCAGAAGGAGCTCTGCTTGAAGGATTAGAAACAGATATCTCTTGACCCACACCTATAGCTAGAAAAATTCGTGAATGTTTGTTGGCCTTCTTAATATAGGGAGTCAGGTCAACCTCTTTGCCATCACGAGTGACTGGAATAGAGGAGCTAACCTTCTTCTAGTCGACCTTCTCGCCGTGCGCCATCGCTAGGGCCATGGAGGTCTCAGTGCCGTTCTTCGATTTGATCATGCTATATCCCGTCAGCAGGCTTGGATCGACACTAAAGATGGCAGTAAGCTCATTCAGGTCCGCAGGCACCGCCTTTGTTGGCATTTTTTGGCATGGAGACCCTTTAAGGAACGACGTGAACATATCAAATGATTTCGTACATGGACACTATTGGCCTCTAAAGTACCAACAACAATCGTCAAAGGATCAATCTTTTTGTCCTCATCCAATGTCAGAGAATGTCCAGTAAGCTCTGCAAATGGGAAAAATTAAAGATAAGGAGATGCAGTCAAGAAAAAAACTTTAAAAACGTGGCACAAGAAAATACAACTTACGAGTCAGGGAAGTGTTGAGAACTTCTAGTCGCTTCTAGAGATTTTCCTCTCGATCAGCAAGGGAGGTAGCCTGCTTTTCCCTTTCTTTGGCATCAGTTCTTACTCTCTGTTTGGCCTCCTCTAGAACCTCCTCCACAACCTGCAACTTGGCCTCTAGATCTTCAACGCGCTTCAATGCATCATCTCGGATAACTCTAGATTTCTTGGCAACAATTGGGAAGTTATAGTTAAACCAAGTTAGCAGAAAGCAAATGTTACGAGGAAGAGCAAATTTATCAATTAACAGGACAAACCTTTAGATTCTTTGGCTTCATTACAGATCTTGATAAAGTAAGAGGCCATATCAACCATTTCGTGCATCAACGGCTGCAAAATAGAAAGCAAGCTATCAGAATTCTAAAAGAACAAATAGGGCCAAGCTACAAAATGGTCTAGGAAAGTAACACTTACATCCTGCATATCAACCTCGATAGGATCTTCATCTATGACCATGTCTTTACCTGCAAATTTCCTCCTTTTAACCAGAGGAGACTTGGGCAACATGCCAATATCCTTTAGTCCCGTTTTCTACGTAGGTGACTTCTGTGGGTCCGACGATGGAATGGGAGATTTGGCAGGAGGAGACGCAATGGAGGCACCATGTGGTGATATGGGAGGCTCTTCTTCATCATCTCCTCTAGAGAAGCAAAGCAAGTAATCAGGAGCAGCCAATAATAATTCGACAAGCCATAAAAACAAAACTAAAAGGATGTAGTACTTACGAAGAAATGTTCTGGGTCATACGGAATATATTCACCCTTGGAAGAGCTATGGAAATAGGAACTACAAATTTTGGCTTTGAACCCATCGAATCGTCGGAATCCTTGACCGTTTCAATGGGCTTCAGAGTGTTTTTACTTCTCAGTAGTAGGCACGCTTTGAAAATCCCCGGATTGAGCTAAAGCAACAGAATGGGTATCTGAAGAAGACTCATCAACAGATGCCTCCTCTTCTTCATTGGGTGCAGTTCTAGTTCCGGTGAACTCTTCGGATAGAGAGGTGCTGGCCAGCAGTTCACCACTTTCCGGAAGGGGAGGAAGAGCAGAAAGTTGATCGTAATCCTACACCACAAGGAGACAGAATAATATGACAGATATTATAGCATGTAAGGAAAGCAGGAACACTCACATCAGTGATAAGATTCTTCTTGCCAAAGGGTTCCACTCGACAACTTGAAGGAACGGGGTTCTTCTTCCTTAGCGTGGTGAACAAGCAAACTCTTTTTTCAAGGATATGGAGAGGAAGGCTCTATGGTGAAATCCTCATGGGGTCCTTCTTGCCCGTATAATCCCACATACCAGACAATCTAGCATGGATAGGCTGGATGTGCACCCGAATAAAGTAGGTCAAAATTTGTAAACATGATAGCTCCTAGCTAACTTCAGTGCGCAGTTTTTAAAGTCGTGCCAACAAAGGCTTGATCTCCTACATTTCTTTAGGAGTAGGACGTTGGTCCCATGAGTCAAGTCTTCGGCAGGTTTTCTTGGGGTCAAAAGGTGCTGACCCGAAGGTTTGGCCCTCGCTTTTCTGGTCCTTGATGTAAAACCACTTGGTTTTCCATCCTTGGACATAATCCAAAATTTTGAAGTCAAAATAATCAACTTCAAGGCAAACACAAAATATGGCACCCCCAACATCATGGACAAAATCATTGGACGTGTTACGACGAACATAGAAAAAGTGTTTCCATAGGCCCCAATGGGTATCGATCCGTAGGAAACACTCACAAAGAGTGATGAAACATGCGACATGAAGAATGGAATTTGGCATGAGTTGGTAAAGCTGCACACCGTAAACAAAGATCAAGCCATGAAGAAATTCATGAACAGGAAGAGAAAGTCCTTGGTAGAGGAAGGATAGAAACATTACCCACCATCCAGGCTTAGGCACGGGAGTTGCTTCATATCCCAGAAGTTTCAAGGTACCTTCATCTAGAAGTAGTAGTTGCGAGCGTCACGCAGATCTCGCTGACTTCACTTCATGGGATCCCATCCAATGGCCATTTTCTTTCCCGCCTTGGCGGTGGCAGCGTAAGACCCTACCTTAGACTTGCCCATGGTGGATCTCGAGGGGAGAAGGGAAGTGTGAAACAAAAGAAGAATAAGCAAGAACACAAATAGCGCAGGCACGGCGCAATGAAGAAGAAGTGTGCAGCAAAGGGGAATAGTAAAAACAGTAAAGGTATCCTCCCTCGATTATAAGGGAAAGGAGCACGAAGCTCAGCTGTTGGATAGGGGCAGCAGGACGTCAGGACGCAAAGGATGAAGACATGTGGCAAAGTTTGATAAAAGGATAAAAATCGTGGGCAGTTATTACCACGGTAAATACAAAACAAATCCACACGATGTCTCGATTCTCGCACATAAATAGGGCCATGCGATCAAAAATCACCGCTAACGCGACACTCAAGCATCATCTTTACTCCAGAACGACCCACCAACATAATGTCCCATCAGGTCTTGTTTCTTGGAAACCACGACACGCCACCTTCATCAGCAATGACATCATGGATAGCAAAGAATGAAGAAATATTCGGGTACATACAAAAAAATCATAAAGATTTGTCAGGTTTGGACTTTGAGCCTATATCCAGATGCAAGCATCTGAACATAGCCTCGGGGGATACTCCCATCGGGAGCGTTGGCCGTGCACCCGGCAAATTTTGAGCTTAAGAATGTTTTTGGTCAAGGATGTCATTGTGATCCTATGTTCTGATGTAAGAATCCGAACATAGCCTCGAGGGCTACTCCCATCGGGAGCGTTGTCGTCCACCCGATAGAAACCTCATAGTCCAGAAGGACCCGAAGAAATATTATCCTCGTGCATTGAAAGCGCACCCGATAAAATGAAAACTCCAACAGAGTCGAAAAAACATATAAACCTATGAGTATTACATCTTTGTATGCTCAGATGGTTACTCCCATCGGGAGCGCCTATACAATATCCGAGAAGGCTGACAACTTCAGTTATTCCAACATCCAAACAAGGCAGTCGACAAAATTCAAATAAATCCTCAGACAACGCTCCCCGCGATAATACATCTAAATGTTGTGTCCATGACATGAAGGTAAGACCCCGGGATCCATCCTTTGTGGCCTAGTAACTTCACATGAATGCACTATGCCAGTAAATTATCCATATCAACGATATGATGAAAAACCCTGAAGGACACGTTGGGTACCCGAAATAATAGTACTAGAATTCAGTATTCGGTAAAACCTCAATGGCTCGAACTGAATTATGCCAGCAAATACCGAGTTCAGGCCTGGGAACTTGAATTTCACGTAGGTTCACATTGTTTTTGCCCAAGAAATTAACTGATTCATGATCCATCGAATGCATCAGACCCATTCTACCATATCCCTATGACAGTTAAATATGAATATATTAAGAATACTTTATAAAGAAAACTTTGGCTTACATTGTCTTTGAGACTCAACCCAAATCTAAGATTCAGATGGAGTCTCGAGGGATACTGACATGGGTATGATTATTCGGGTCCTTATGATTAGTTACCCTGGTTACATAAAGGCTTACAACCTGCAAGGCCCAAGGAGAAACAAGGAAGGCCCAAGAAACATCCGGTGGAAATGCATCTTTACCAGATAAGGGAAGAGTATGAACCGACATTGTATTAGTGTTGTAATTGTAACTTGTAACCTGTCCATATACGGTCTTGAGACCCAGCTTATTATATAAAGGCTAGGAGGAGCCAACGGAGAGGTACCGAAAGCCTTGAGCAATCTGTAATCATATTGTTCATAAAATCAGATGACTTCGACTCCCTTGTTTGTCTAATCAGCCGACAAAATCCCCAACGTTCTCTTTTCCATGAAACCCTAAGTCCATCACCATGGGCATTGCCAAGGTTATCCCTCGTCGGATATACTTTGGGCCTCTCGATGATATCACATCAACACTGCTTGCAAGCATGTGACTAGGTCACATGGATGTTGTATCATAGAGCGAGTAAAGAGTACTTGTCGGGAACGAGATCGAACTAGGGTCTGACTGATACCTATGATCAGATATCATACAAGTAACATATCATGAGAAAAAAATGACTGGGTACAATGTAAATGGTTCACACGATCACAAGAGTTATTATTGAATATGTAGGAGTCAGTACGGATCTCTAGGTTCCGCTGCTAATCATGGATAAGAGAAGTGTCTCTATCATGTTTGCATTATTCACGAACCATAGGGTGACACAATTAAGGTATACCAACACTAATGGGAGGATAAAAGATACCATAAAAAGTTTTTGATAGAGCTGAGATTGTTTCGATGATCACCGGAATTGTTTCGGGTCAAATTGTTGAAATTGGTTTCAGATATGATATCTAAATATTGCAAGGGGTTTTATACAAATGTTTGTTAATTAAAGTAATTAACAAAAATTCTGAATAAAATAAATAAAAGTGTTTTATTTAAAGAGAAATGTGCATTTAAACTAGTGCGTAATAAATGCATGTGAGTGGAAGAGGAGTTTATGTGAGTGGAGTGTCCACCCACATGAATGAGGGTGAGGTGGGGGCACCTCCCATGGCTGGTGTCCATGACCCTTAGGGATGCTCCCTCCCCTATAAAAGGAGGCCACTCCCTCCTCTCCATTTGAACCTCCTCCTCATGAAGGTTCTCTTTTCCCTCTAGCAAATTCCCCATGGCTTCGGATTAGCGAAGTACATGTTCTCGGTGGTTTTTTCAGAAGGATCTGCTGCTTCTACTACTCAGTTAGAGTGTGGGCATGGAGGTTGTAGGGAGATGGACGTGTTCCCGAGGGCGGATACGCTGCTGGGTTGCGGCATTCTTTAACTCAATCTTGACATCGTCAAGTGATCAACTACATCACCAACGAAACCGGTATTCATAAAATCTTTCGGTCTTTGAGGGTAAGTTATTTTGGTTACCCCTTACTAGTTGCTAGAATCTACTAGATTAGATCTTGGCGTAATTAGGCATTCTATCGTAGGAATTTTTTGTTTTCTATGCTACGAACCTTTTAGCAAATGGCGGAGAAGATCCTTAGGCACTTGATTGTTTTTTCCTGTTTTGTGCTAGGGTATTTTTTTGTAAAGTGTGAGCCCTCTTTTTTGAATTGCAGGTATTTTAGTGCAATTACATGATTATGGGGGGCTTGATTTAAATTTTACCTGCCAGTAACTTATAGCAGCTTCTATGCCCTTTAGGGCTTTCCCTGTTCAAAAAAACTGTCGTGTGTCTATCTTTTTTGTTTGGCTAACCAGTTTTCTAAGGGCTTGTAATATGAGCCAAAGGGTAGGAAAACATAGCTTGTATGTTAGGATGCGTATATTAGGCACTCATCCTCTCGTGCGGTCACTTTCGAACCGTTAAAAGACAATCTTTCATCGCCAAAACCCTAACCCACTTTCGAACCGCTAGAAGACAAAACATTGTGGCCAAAACTGTAAACCTAACTTCGTCTTCCCCACCTCTAGCTGCTTTCACCTGTGAACCAACTCGTTTGAACCATGTTGAGAATAATCAATGTATACTTGACAACATTTTAGAAGATTCTAGAAATAGTGAGAAAGTTGCCAGAAGCTTCTAGAAGATTGTGGAGTGTCATACATGAGGATGTTTGAGAAGGTTCTAGAAGCTCCAAGAATTATGAAGGAAGAAGATATTTAGAGAGAACTCTAGCATTTGAGAATATTATAGAGTAAGATATTTAGGAGTAGTATAAACTATATAGAGTTTGTAGAGTATTCTAGAATAGTGGTGTAGGGTTTGGCTTATGCCACATGGCAACAATCTAAGGACCTTGTAGAAGTATAAATAGGGGTACCACCCCCTCCCTTGTAACCAAGATATAAGATACAAGCTAGAAGTTAGAAGAAATAAGCAAGATAGTTGTAGGAGCTACCAAGTAAGAGGTAGGCATGGCCATGAGGAGGCCATAGGGTAGAGAATAGTCTCTAAAGAGTTATACCAAGTTTAAAGCATTGAATAAAGGGTTAAGTTACCCCAATATTGTGAGTGTTATGTCCCAATAGTGTGAAGCTCCTCAAGTAGTAAGTTAAGGGCCACCACCAAATTCCCAACAAGTGGTATCAGAGCAGGCGATTAGAGACCATTGGGAGGAGCGAGAGGTGAGTGCTCGACACTTACTTTAGTCGGTGTGGTCTTTGGTAAGCATCCAATACTTACATTATTTGGAGTCGCTAAGAGGCGCTAAGGGGAGCCTCTTCTAGTGCACAATTAGGGATTGTGAAGATCATTAGTCCGGGACTAAGAGAAGGACGTTGGGCATCAATTGAGATGGTGAATCTCATGAGCGCGACTAGTTGCTTTAAGAGGATAAATAGCCATAACTATCGATATTGGTAGACCTGCATGGAGTCATACTTGCAGGGACATGACCTATGGGAGGTCATTGCGGGCACCTAGACTACTCCTCCAGAGGGTGCAGAAGCCTCGCAGAAGTGACGCATCAAGGCGGGCATGGCTATGTTTGTGTTGAAGACAATGATTGAGGAGGACTGATGACACCAACTCGTTGGGACTCCAAGTGCAGGATGATGTAGCAAGTGTATTTTCTCCAAAAGAGTGACTTGAGAGTTTATATCGAACTACTGGGGATCTAAGTCTACTTATTTTTCCAACCTCTTCTAGCAACCTACAAAACAAATTTTTTGTCTTGTTCCCCAACTTCATCGTGTTGTTGTCAAGCACAAGGTTTTGTATTAGTAAAACTTAAATAAAACAGTAAAATAAATAAATAGTAAAGTAAACTACAACTAGAACAAGAAATTAAAAACAATAAAGTAAAGTTCTTTTTATGTTTTTGTTTATTCTTTTAGAAAGTAAAAGTATTTTTGTATTTTCAAATTTAATTTTTGCAAAAATGTAAAAGGCAGTAAAAGTGGTTTCTTATGATAAAAGTGGACATGCGTTTGTCTACTCTCTCATAAAAGTGTGGTGGTGATAAAATTTCTCACAAATGATATAACATCACTGAAACTTCATTATGTGTTTGATTAACATTCGTATGGGCATCACGTTCTAATATAAAGATGATGCAACACATCTCACTTATATTCCTCTAGAAAGGGAAATCTTCGTGCAATCTAGAATTAAGAATAAACAGAGTATAGCCTTAGGTACTTTGACACGATGTTTGAATAACAATGTGCTAGCTTGAGCAAATAAGATCATCTTTGCTATCACTAGATGATAATATAACACATGCATTCACTTTATCTCTAGTAAGGTAACAAAATAAAGTTCAAAACCACAATGGATCTCGAATTTTCTATCACTATCCAATCACCACGACCATGTTACTCCATCTAATGCACATGCCCCTCCACACATGCCCTGACATACAAGTTTGATCAGAACAAGCCCTTAAGAACGGGGTACATAATATGCATCTACCAATACATCTTACACACAATAAAATTCCAATCTCAGATACCATCTCAGCTAGTGCTTTGCTATCCGAACTACTATTGCTAACTCTGAAGAAAGGCCTGCCTCGTCGAACTCAGACTATCTACGAAAAAGATGGCATTGCAAACAAGGATCCACCACATAGGAATTACATATATGACCATAATCATGTAAAACAACTCATATGGTTCTAAACAATGGTAACATAAAATAGATATAGATCAAGCTACAGTCACAAACTCATAGTCTAGAGGTGGACTACTCCCTCTTCATCATGGAAACGGTGTCGATGATGTTGGAGAGGGTGGATATCCAACTGGGTATGGCTCTAGCGGCAGTTTCCCCTCCAATCTTTGTTCGTTCTGGTTTTGTTTCGTGGTTTCGGTGTTTCCGCCCCATCTCTTCTGAGATCACGACGGGAGACCTTTTTATAGGCGTTTTTAGGTCAAGACTTCGATCTAGGGCTCAAGATGGCTGGCTAACGATGCTCCAGGGGGTGCCCATGGATGGTCGGCGATGCTCTAGGAGGATGGACTTCGATCTAGGGCTCAAGATGGACGGCTGACGATGCTCCAGGGGGTGCCCATGGATGGCCGGCGATGCTCTCGGAGGATGGACTTTGATCTAGGGCTCAAGACTTCTGAGATCGCAAATTTGTCTAGATTCACATGTATTCTTAAAGCTGCTCCAGTCGATCCCACCTGCGATCTACACCGTCCTCTCCCACCAATCTTTTGTCTTCTTTGATATTCTGACAAGAACATTGAAGGCACTAGTCAACTATCGCAGCACTCTATCTATCTGATGTTAAAGCAAAATAAAACACACAGAGAATGATGAACCTTTATATATCTTACCTCTCTTTGGTCAAATTTTCCATATCTTGACAGGTGAGTCTTGGGCCTTCATCCATGCCCTCACATACCAATTCACCCTTGTCATTAGTGCCAGAGGATTCCCATGCTTTTGTCTTCGTAAACCTAGACAAAAGATGATGTCTCGGTAGAGGTGTTAGATACTATCACATAACATAGCTTTTGGAAAGAACATGGCGGTACCCTGTTCACCTTGCAGGAGAAGGTGGCTGAAGTGGAAGCTTGTTTGGATTCAGATCTGAGCAGCTATCCATGGGAGATCTTGTTAGAATCTTTGAGCAAATCTTCCTTGGAACCACGATCGCAGAATATGGGTAGAACCTCAAGGCAGCAATGACTGGTTATGGGGATGTGCAACCATACAACAACTACTACTAATCACGAGGTAGATGTCATGTGAATGGCCATTAGCGGGGAAGTGGTGGACAAAGTTTTAAATAGGGATGTTAGGTCATTGAAGCTCTCTCAGATAAATATCTAGGCCTACCCGCTTTAATTGGGGCTGATAGGAGTGATTGCTTTATCCATCTTATTGAGAGGATTATTCAAAGGATAAACAGGTGGAAGGAAAAATTGCTATCAGTAGGAGGGAAGGAGATTCTACTCAAAGCTATGGCTCAATCTATTTTAGTTTATGCAATGTCTGTTTTCCTAATTCCCATTGGTGTTTGAAAAGGATGACGAAGGCTATATCTCAATTTTGGTGGGGGTGATGAGAATAGTAAGAATATGCATTGGTGTGCATGATGGAAGTTATGCTACCCAAAGAGTGAAGGAGGGATGGGCTTTCGGGATTTTCACTCCTTCAATCTTACTATGTTGGCTAAGCAAGCATGGAGACTCATCAACACCCCTGATTCTTTGTATGCCCGCGTGCTTCGTGCTAAATATTATCCTCACGGGGATATTTTGAAAGCTTGTCCGAAAGCTGGTTCGAGCTTTACCTGGCAAAGTATTCTAGCTGGTGTGACAACTTTCAAAAGGGGATACATTTGGAGGATCGGTACTTGGGAGAATATAAATATTTATTCAGACCCATGGATTCCATCAAGCCCGGATAGGAGAATTATTACACCAAGATAAGAGGTGGTGTATACTAAGGTCTCAGAACTAATCAACCCATACACTGGTACATGGAACGAACACCTTAATGAGATTTTTTATTCTGTGGATGTGAATCGTATCCTGGAGATTCCTCTTAATATTCATTGATTTGATGATTTCATGGCATGGAACTTCACAAAATACGGAAGGTATACCGTCAAGTCTGATTATTATTTACAATGGAAGCATATATTTGGTTCTGCGGTTACACAGCTAGCGCTACCTGGCTCCTCTACTAATAATCCTATATGGAAGGTTACATGGAAATTGAAAGTCCCTAGCAAAATTAAAATCTTTATATGGCGGGCACTCCATGGTATTTTGCCACTAAAGTTAATTCTGGCAGATCGTCATGTTGGGTCTTCTGGTGAGTGTCCCATCTATAATCAGTCGGCCAAAGACAATCTCCATCTTTTATTTAACTAGTTGATACCCCGCGCGTTGCTGCGGGCATTAGAGGTGATTTGCATGCATCCAAAATATAGCACAAACAATCTATGAAAATAATGCTCATTTGCACTCTGGCTATTGCGCTAAAAAGAAAACAATGGAAAGCATGCGGTGTGAGGAAACTAAGGGAGGTATAAGAACCATAAGGAAGACGCTGCATCTTTTTTTCTTTTTGAGTGATTTACCTGGGACAGACTATATGATGCAAAATAAAATTTCTGAGCATGGACCAAAATAGCACAAATGGAAAAAAACTTCTTGTGTGACAAATTGCAAAGCATGTCCAGGAATGACACCCAAGGATCACATACATAGAAAAATACACTACCACGTAATACACATGAAAGGATAGCATAACTGGATACACTTTAAATCATCCCCGCAAAAAAGAAATACTCTTTAAACCAAATAGCATATGAAAATAGGGTATCAACAAAAAATATATATTATACATACATAGGAAATTAAACATCGGTCTGCGGTTTGAGAAAACAAAAGATTTGATTAATATTCTGTATCTTCAAAGTGAACGGAAAGTCTTCATATTTTATATAGCAAAAGTAGGTCCGCTCAAGCAGTACTTTTGTGATTTAGATGGAAGCACATTCAAATATAGTTTTTAGGTCAACAATGTTTCATAGAATAACATGAACACTGGGTTACTTTAAGCAGTAACTGAAGGATGGAAATTTATGTACTGGAGAATAGCCTATGTTTTAACATCTATAAAATTGAGTATGAAAAAAGATAAGAAACTGCAATCTGGAGGTATTTTATTCTGCTTCCGTTAGTCATCTTCACAACTTTTTAAACATAATAGTTTTGTTAGTTTGGTCCTGTCCCCTCTAATCTGCCAACGAAAAAGAAAGATTTGTAGCTTGTAAGTATATAAATGTGCACAGTCTGTCGGATGAAGAAGCCGCTAGTAAACATTGGCAATACGTGCATATATTAGGAATTTAGGATGGTATCATTTTAACTACTCATTTCTCTTTCTCTGTACAATCAGATAAAAACAGAGCATTTTAACCATTGATTCCTCTTTCCCTGTACAATCAGATAAAAATAGAAGAACAATCTTGTGTCGGAATAAGAATATTTACCAAGATCCGAAAATATGAACACATTTCAATAGCCCGGAAACATGAACATACCAAATGATGAGCAGTGCAATTCTTGTTCCTTTATATAAGGTTCATTCTTTCTCTCCACCTGAACCAAACAAAAGGGATAATTTAGTGAAGTTCGAATGTCGTAAAACAAATCAAAATCTTGTACGTGCTGAAATTGAAGGGCAAGAAAAAAAATAAGCACGATGGACTTCCGGTGTTCACTTGATCCTTTGCTAGCTGCTTGTAGAATTCTTTGAGGGAGGGAATGGTAAATGACCGGTAGCTGCAGCTTGTCCAAGATAGAGAATTAATCGGTAGATGTACAAAGTCACCCGTCGGTATATGGCTGCCGGAAACTTGGACAGATTGATGGACAAATGTTTTCCTTGAAGACGCAGTAGCGAACCCGAGCTATCCCACATCAGGCACAATTCAATTGATGGACAAACTGGTTTCGATTTTACCGGCGACCTGCTCTAGATAGGCGGGCGCTGGCTGGTGCTTCTGGAGAGGACACGATGAGGCCCGCCATCGCGACGTGATGGAGGACTTGAGGGCATGGTAAATTGCCTGCAAGGCCGAGACAGCAGGAACCTGCGTCAGAATGCATGGCTGAATTAGAGAACTCTCACCAGAACTCGGCCATGACACTGGCCCTGCTTGGGCTCTTGGGAAGAGCGAGATGAATTTGGTGATGTTGCTGGGCAGGAAATCTCAGGCGGGCAACCCATGGCGCCTCCCTACATGAACTCGAGCATGGTTGATTTGTAGGAAGAGTTGGAAGGGGAGGGGAGAAAACCACAAGGAGAGCCAAAGGCGACTGTTGGACTAAAAAACAATTAATTGTCTATCAAATAATGTGGAGATAGTGGGAGCAGAAGAGTAGTATAGTCTAGAAAGTGGATCACTCGAGAGACAATTAATAGAGTTGGTCTAGGCTTACAAACTGTGACGACGTGGCTTGTCTGGGAGGATGGAAAATTAGTTAGTGATCCAACTATTTAGTATAGAAGGTGACCATAGATTTATAATCGAACGGATACAAATAATTGAGGTGATGTGGCTTCACAAGATTTCAGCTTGCAAACATTAAATGTATTTTAGTGGGGATGAACTTTATAGATATTATCGATTGCCCTACGACCCAGTCTATGTGGGCTTCTCTTGGTCTTAGTCAGTTGATGGATGAGGCATTGGTAACTGATCGATCTGGTTCTGCGGTACTCAAATTCTTGCTCAGGAGGAATGGTGAGCCTCTTCCAGGTTATGACTTTGGTCTAAAGGACTCAATTGCTGTAGGATCTTGGTATTTGTGGTAGATCAGAAGACAACATACGCATGTCGAACAAGTCCCTCCAATTTTTAAATGCAAAATGTCCGCTTTGACGATGGTTTCTAATGCAGCTAAAGTGGTTTCGAAGCCATGCATTCCACGCCTCAGGTGGAGTAGGCCAAACCCTAGGGCGGTAAAACTTAATGTTTTTTTTTGAGATGGAACTCATGATTCCATTAATAACTCGACTCGCTTCTACCGGCCAACATAACACGTACATCCTCTGGTAGCGATTCCGGCCATAGATTATTGAGGTCCAGCCGACTCGCCCCATAGACAGCAAGATTGTGCGCTACATTATTACAGGTACGTGGAACAGACAAGAACTCAAACGAGTTGAAAGATAGGTGCATGAAGAGGCGTAGATCCCGATAGATGATGCCTTCTATAGCATGATCAAACTCTGAACACTGCATGCCTCTCGCTAGGTTTTGAGAATCAGTCTCAAATTGAACCTTCAACATTCCCTAATCTGCAGCTGCTTTCGCTGCCTCCTCACAGGCACGCGCTTCTGTCAGAGCTGCACTCATTGCATAAGGAATGTGCCCAGCACTTGAACCCCGGACCTGGCCAGCATAGTCTCTGACGACGAAGCCCCAGCCACCAGTTTTGGTCGACTCAAAATACGACCCGTCGATATTGATTTTCAGGGTGCCTTCCTCAGGCGCCTTCCAAGTATCAATCCTAGCCATCCCAGCTGTTGTGTTTTCCTTGATGAAATAGATTTTTGAATCTCTCGCCCAACTTCTAATTTGTGCGGTGAGGATCTCACACGATCCAACTTTCTCATTAGCATTGCATTTATTTCTCCTTGCCCACCACTGCCACAGCAAGCATGAGATCAAAGTGCTTTTTTCTTCACCCATCGCTAGTAGATCATGTACTACTGTTCTTGCGTCTGGACATTGGCTAAGCTGAATCCTCTCATCTTCTAGTAGATCATGTACTAATGTTGATAGAAGCTTTCATGCTGATTTTCATGCAGATTCGATTGGGGTTGTTCTCAGAGACTCTTCCGGGCGCTTCATTGCAACATGTACCCTATTTTTTCGAAACCTTACCTCAGCTGCCGCAGCCGAAGCGATTGCGAACACAGAAGGGCTCTCTTTGGCTAATAGGATGGGATGTAACAATGTTTGTGCTGAATCAGATGCTACCGAGATTATTCAACCTTGTACGGGTGAAGCTACATGGTGGGATGAGTCTGCAGCGGTTTTTGCAGATTGTGTGGATCTAGCAGCGCTTATTGGTAATGCCAAATTCCATTACTGTCTGAGGGAAGCAAATGAGGTGGCTCATGAATTAGCTCGGGTGTGCTTTATAGATAAAATCTCATGTAATTGGGTCGATGAACCCCCTAGTTTTCTTTTACAAACTCTCGTAAGCGATGTAACCATTGAATGATTTTGAGGCAACAAGTTTCAGACGCACTCTTTTCCTTCCAGAGTACCTAAGGGGGCTCAAAGGTTTTTAATCAGGCGGCTTGCTTGCTTAATATATGGTTTTTCAAAAAAAAAAGAACTGTGGAAAAGCAGATCATTGGCTGTGGCATTAAGATTAAGCTCAGCCGATCAGCTATTAAATAGGCAAATAATCGGTGCCAAATTCCTTGTCTAACTCTTGTAGCACTATTGGATAAAAATATTCATGACATGACTCATGACAATGGCTTCCGAGTTGCTTCCCACCAAGTTACCCCGCCCCGGGTTTTACAGCAAGGCAAACTGATAAATTTTAGGTAAACTTTATAATGATATATGACTCTAGGAATTGGGTTGTACTACTATGAGAAAATTTGCATTGCTCCAAAATATGCGCAGTTTAAACCGACAACAAGTTTGGTAACAGAGAGGTGGAGAAGGAAAAAAATCAAAGAGTTTCAGATATAAACCGTGTCCTTGACAATTACAAAGATCATGTTTTTCCTGTCCAGACTTCTCTTAGTTCTAGCACACATAAAAAAAGATACTTCTAATCGTGAAATTCCTCCATAAAAGCTTCATGGAATGCCTTAAAGCGATAGATGATCAGTTGTACTTTCTCCTCCGGTTGCAGGATTGTGCATCTGAAATGCCATGTGCCAGGTACCTTCAGAGTATAATAAACATAGAAAGAAACATAATATTAGAATACCAACAGAGTATAATAAACATAGAAAGAAACATAATATTAGAAATCTCTCTGCAATGACATGCACTCAACCTCCACAGATCAGATAATCTTGACAAGGATCTCAAGGCCCAGAGAACTACCTTACTCTGTAATAAAATATAAGTTCCTATGTATGTTTCTTGTTTATTCAGGGTTGCCATATACCGTTCCAGAGTCAAGTACAGAAAAGTAAGTGCATGACACTCACTTGTCCAAACACAGAACCAGGCAAGACAACAATCCCAGTGCTTTCAAGAAGGCGCAGAGCGTAGAACACATCTGGCTTGGTGTTCATTGCCTCGGCAGCTGCAATTGCCCTTTTAGGCAGTCGAACAGATGGGAATACAAACATTGCTCCTTCAGCCTTGCTGCAAGTCACGCCTTCCAAGCTGTTGAATGTCTGCACCATGGCCTAAAGCCAGTCCAACAATGTGATATTCGGAGTTAATGATATTGCACCTTTATTAGAAAAGGTATACTGCGCATTTATCACTGTACTATAACAGAGTCAGCAATGAAGTCATGGAAATAAATGTTATAAAAGGGAACCTCTGCACACTGAGATAGTGATAATATGATGCCATTTCTTTCTTCCTCGTAAAAGGTGTATGACTCATCTCCAACCTGACAAAAGCAGGCTTATTAGATGTACATTTAACTGCAAAGACGCGATGAGATGCATTTTACTGACCTTTGGTGGGTTCATAACTAGGCTCATGAGGATCTGGCCGGAGATGTTGGAGCAAGCACTTAGGGATGCCACTTTATATACTTGTTTCCGAACTTCAGAATTGAAGCCAGTGACCTCCATGTAACCCCCCCTTCTCCCACATTCTCCATAGTACCCTGGTGGAGAAGATGAGACTTCTAAGAAATATCCATCCATCGATAGAATTTGCGGTGTGTGAGACTTCAGCCCCCAATTATTCAGATTACTTGGAAGTTGGAACGAATGATGAAGAAAAAAATCCCCTCGTACTACATCATTATTTATTCTATTTTCCCTGGTAAGTGCTCCAGATGCAGTTGCTTTAGTTGACGTAGTGAGTGGAACCTAATTATCTGTTTCCTTGAATACCAGAGTTGCCTTTTGTAGATGAGAAAGCCAACCATTTTGCAAGGAGACACAAGACTTGGTTTGATATACAAGACAAAAGAGTACACCAGACACTCCATATATTAACCAAAGGGGGTAAGTGCTTGCGAACTACTCCCTCCCTTCAGAAATATAAGACATTTTAGCTTTGTAAATGAATGTATCTAGACGCTTTGTACTGTATAGGTTCACTCCGAACCTCTACGAACCTATACACTAAAAGATGTCTAGATACATTTGATTCACACATCTAAAACGTCTTATATTTCTGAACGGGGGGAGTAGAATAGAAGGCCAATAGACAAAGGGTGCATGCATGCTAGATGGAGTTAAGTATTCTGTTCACACTCAAGTAAACTAACGGGTTCAATAGAATACAAGTCATTACATTAATAATATTCGAGAAAAAAGTCATTACATTAGATTAATATGATTGTGTAATCACATAACTAATATGCAAATCTTCTTTTGCAAGAACTTCTCTACATTGGCTTTACTCAACGAGTTGAAAGTCCAATTTAAAAGAATCCTATCTCATGAGTGCACCTAACAAGATACTTCAGTTCAAAAAAAGAACAAGATACTTCTCCCTTTCATTTTCGGAGGAAGTAACACGAGAGTTATGTATAACTTGAGAAGAACATATGGATAAAGGGAAGAAATAAATGCCATATACCATTAGAAACCGAATGGAACGATATTAGAGATATATCTCCTTCGCCGTAACACATGGACCGTGCTATCTTCTTGAAAGAGTTAAATTTCTTTTCAACTGTGTAAACATTTTCCTGGTAAACCTTCCAGTAAGTTCAAGAAAGGATACAGCGGTTATATATACAACAATCAAAAAAATAAAGATTCTTATTAATTAAGATACAAAAACCTCACCTCGTCTGCTAGAAGAACAAGGTTTTCACTCCTGCAGAATTCCACTATTTCACACTGGTTTTCTGCCACAAGAACCTATGCACAATTTAACCACCTTAAGACTTGTAGAAGTTTATTAAAATTGCACAAATAAATTACCAGTAAATGCACCTGTCCAATAGGGTTGCCTGGATTTACGACCACAAGTCCCCTAACGGTGACACCCTCAGATCGGGCATCATCCAGATGCTTCTTCAGGTCTGAAATGCTCACGCCCCAACCTCTAGATTCATCAAGATAATATGGTACCTGAGAAATAACATATCTGTTTACTGCAGGTTGGCACACATGGTAAAATCGTAATTGACATGGATCAATTTTGATCAAGTAAATGCAGGACATACAAGAGTTGCACCACACAGGACCATGGAACTTGTGTACAGAAAGTGTGATGGAACTGGGCAAAGAATGCCATCTTTTTCACCTCGTATCAATAGGTGCATTACCATATGAACCTGTTGGAAATCAAACAAACAACTCAATTGTCAAGAATCACATCAGAAGTAAAAGGCAAGGCATATAACAATAATTTTCAGCTTGAATGTTTAGTTAGATGCTTCTGTTATCATGGTATATTGGGTGCTTTAAGTCATTCATACACTAGTGCTACGGACGAAGTTTTAAACAAATATTAGGACTATAGTGCAATAGGAGCTTCCACAAAGTAGTTTGACAGCTTATGAGATATAATATTGTCAGGATGACCAGCAGTAGCAGAGGAGTACATCTCAAGTAATTATCTAGAGTGTTATGCATAAGATGGTGGATGAAGGAAAATTACTCTACATATGGTGAATCAAACAGTACCGGCGGGGCCGCTCCATCTGTTAGGAAAATGTCCTCTGCATAACACGGGAAACCATCGCGACTGGCTATTCCAACAGCAATTGTATTGCGCAACCCTTCAGTACCCTAGAGGTGAAAGTGGTCAGTGTTTAACTAGTGCTCATTTCCGCATTTGTCAAAAAGAGGTTATGGAATCAATGTCTTGCCTGGCAGTGACTGTATCCTCCTGTTGCTCTCCCAGGAATGAGGTCTAGAATTTCCCTTGCCCTTGCTATTGCATCAGAACTACAATATCACCAATGAGTTAACACTTGCCAATTGAATGCATCTTGTTCAAATGTTGTTTGGTGTTTACCTGAATATGGAATTAGTTATGCTCCAGTGTAGAAGATGCGGGTAATCACACAAGGCAAGAACCTGGAAGACAATAAAACATCAGAGGATAAAGAAACGAGATTATTAATAAAATCATATGGAGCAATCACCCACCTCACGGAAAAACTTATTTGGCTGTTGTCCGAGGGAGTGTGGATTACTAAGGTTGCCATAGATTATCTAGTGGAAGAAATGGAAGAATTAACCACATTGAAAAACAAGAAACACTAACAAAAATAGATGTGGCAAAGCTCTAAACTTCAAGAGAGTTTAAATGGGAATATTTACTTTTGGTTCGGTAATGTGATGAGACTCACTGGAACATACCTCATTGAAAGGGTGTGAACCTGGATCTTTTTCTAGTTCTTCTTGCATGTGCTGCACACCAGTAAAGAGAAGGGAAGATCGCTTAACTTGCATGATGCAGCAAGCCCAAGTTACAAAGAATTTCTGGTCTGCAGAGAAGCTTGCGAAAGTAGGTGCGAAATATTGGAGTTGCGAAAAGTGCACCAAAAGGAAAGTATATCATAAAATCAGAATTTAATTTGGGTGGATTCTGATAAGGCAAATCAGGCTAATGAGCCTTGCTAACTTCTCCTAACACCACAATATGTCAAGCTTCTCCTTTTCCACTAGGGATTTAACCGATTAATCGCCAAAACTGGGCAATGCTGTTTTTCATGTCAAGTTAGGGCCCCTTTGGAACATACGAATCAGGGAGAAATTCAATCCGATGGGGAAAATCATGTGATTACCTCAGAGGTGGTTGGGTTGTAGGACTGCTTCAAGAAAATTCGAATTTTCTCCACAGTTTAGGGACTCTCTAATATTTATATTTGGGTCTGACCTCAAGGTACAAACAAACTCTGAATTTTCGAGTGCATATTCTCTCTCCCTTCTATCTCTAATAATCAAGTAACATCTTACAATTAAAAGAAACCATGTCTAACCATCTGGTTTGAGCAGCTAACAAGATTATGTTTCATGTGCGCCCGCTCACACATATAAACCCTATTACCACCTTCCAGATTTCTTGGGCATTTCAATCGCGCGGAAACTAATTGGCGTTACAGCTCGACCTCAAACTAAAAAGGTACCTGCGCGCGGCGGGCAATGACTCCGCCGAAGTGATCCGCGAGCGCCAGCACCTGCAAATGCGGGAGCGGGGGACGCAAAACATCAGCATTGCTTAAGAGAAAACCATCCGCATTCGGCACGGAAGCGCATGCAGGCGGACGGCGCCAGGTACAAAGAGAGATCCCCCACCTTTGGGTTCAGAGAGTCCACGGTGAGCGCGCGGGCGGAGGCAGGAGACATCGCCTCTTCCTGTTAGTTGTCGGCTTGCCGCCGCCGACGAGGAGCAGGGGAGAGAAAACTTAGGGGCGGCGGCTTCAGAAGAGGACAGGGAGAGTGAATGCCAGTCGACACGGGGGCAGCGTGGTGCGAAACACCCGTTCGTGCCAGTCAGTGAACACTAAAAAATACTCACTCCGTCCGAAAATAAGTGACTTGAGTTTGTTTAAATCTACATGTACCTATATATTAAAACGTGTCTAGATACATCTGAATTTAGACAAACCCACGTCACTTATTTTAGGACGGAGAGAGTATGAAAAACTAAAAAATACAGAAAGTCACCAACACTTCGTTCGTGCCGGTCTAAAAATACAGAAATATGAATAACATAGAATTACAACTTTGAATAATTTGTCACTTTCAATTTACCCTTTACTGGAATGATATTGTTTTCAATAAAATTAGAGTTTTATGCTTCTTGCATGTTATTCACAAAGCTATGCATGGCATAACTTCGCATTGTATAGCGCGGACTTTGTTCAATTAATATGTATGGCGGACTAGGAAAATTAGGTGTGTGACCTTTTGTTTTTGAAAGGACATCTTAGCCCTAGGTAGGTTTTGGTGTAAATGACAAGTGATTAGAGAACTAACCATGTTATCAAGTTACATGAACAGGTGTTTAGTCCATATATGGTTGAAAAGAGGATATAGCTAGAGAACCCGTTCTAAAAGAGAGAAAACGATGGCGTATTTAACATGTCAAATTTTAAAAAGTTACACTATTAAGATGAGTCATGTCACAAACCTCGGTGTGAAAAAAGTATCTAAGGAAATGCTCATTTTCTAGATCCTTGGTTTGAGAAAAACCCAAGAGAGATGATCAGCGGAAGCCACTGTTACCCAACATCATATTTTCTGTTTGTGCACGGAATCTAGATTGGAAGGATCCGAACTAGAATTCTGGAGCTCCTAGAACCTAAACGTTGCCCCTGAAATTATTGGGGGCTACTCAGTAGAATCTGGATGGCCGGAGTCCTACTCCCTTTGTCCGCAAATAAGTGTATTTTTAGCTTTTGATATTTTATTAAATTTGCCCAACCTTATATATAAATGTAGCAACATATATTACATGAAAATATTATATTATGAAACTAAATTTGAAAATAAATCTAGTGGTATAAGTTTAGTGTCATAAATATTGCTACTCTTTTATAAAGTTAGTTAAATTTTACTAAATTTAACTTAGAACAAGATTAAAAGTACACTTATTTGCAGACAGAGAGAGTAGTCAAGAGGCTCTTGATTGGACCTTTGGGGTGCACACTAGATTCCCCAACAAGATGGGAGACCAATAAATAGCCCACCCTGGAATATTTTGTTGAGTTGTTCTGAAATCTCTCTCGCCCACCATTTTTAATCTTTCAAGTTTGCTCAGCTCCTACGGAGGTATAGCAAAATAAGATTCATAACTTAAGAACTTTTCTATGAGGCTGGGCAAGAAACCAGAATAATATTTACCTGTCAAGAAAAGGAACGCCTCCTCTAAATTATAGATATGTTCGACCTTAAAGGGGAAACTGTACTTCTCAGTAATTCCGAAAGGGAAGAAATGAGACGGGCAAATGAGAGTGTTGCGAAACTTATAAGAAATGAGGAGTCTAAATGGGAACAACGTGCAAACGTGAAACATGTGCAAGAGGGAGGCAACAACACAAAATACTTTCACCTAATTGCAAAAGGTAAACATAGGAGAAATAAGATTTTTCAATTAGAACAAGAGAAAGGTATAATTATTGGTCAAGAGAATATCAAAAATTATACCATAGAGTTCTATAAGAAATTGTTTAGGATACATGCTCAAAATTATTTCTCTCTAATAGAAACTCATACGTCAGATATTCCACAAATCTCTCAACAAGAGAACGAAATTCTTACAGCTGACTTCATAGAGAAGGAAGTGTATGATGCCATAATGCAAATGGAAAAGAACAAAGCACTGAGACCAGACGGGTTCCGCAGAGTTCTAGCAAAAATTATAGGATATCCTTAAAAACGATTTAATGAATATGTTTCAAAGTTTTCAGAAAGGAGAATCACCTCTCTTTCAATTGAATTATGGTACAGTTATTCTTCTTCCCAAGAAAGAAAACGCGGTTCAGATTCAACAGTATAGACTCATATGTCTTCTTAATGTCAGCTTAAGATTTTCACGAAAGTAGGCACAAATCGGATAGGTGAAGTGGCGCATGAGGTCATTAGCCAACACAGATGACATTCATGCCAGGTCGACACATACTGGAAGATGTACTAATTCTACATGAAACTATCCATGAACTTCATAGGAAGAAACTGGATGACGTTCTCCTAAAAATCGATTTTGAGAAATCTTATGATAAAGTACAATGGCCCTTTTTATAACAAGTGTTACTTATGATAGGTTTTGATCCTAAGTAGTGTTAGTGGATATATGAGTTTATCATTTAGGGACGTGTTGGTATCAAGGTTAATGATCACATAGGTCATTATTTTCATACTCAAAAAGGTTTGAGACAAGGTGATCCTTTATCACCAATCCTTTTCAACATGGTGTCCGCTATGTTAGCAATCTTGATAGCAAGAGCAAAAGAAGATGGACAAGTTCGATGGTCTCATTCCTTATCTAGTGGAGGGTGGAGTTTTGATTCTACGGTATGTTGATGATACTATTCTCTTCATGGAGCATAATCTAGACAAAGCTCTAAATATCAAATTAATACTTTGCATATTCGAACAATAATTGGGGTTGAAGCTAAACTTTCACAAGAGTGAAATATTTTGTTTTGGTAAATCAAGGGAGGATGAGGAACAATATAGGAATCTTTTAGGGTGTGAGTCCTTGTCTTCTTCATTTAGATATCTGGGAATCCCAATTCACTTTTGAAAATTAAAGAATGGAGAATGAAAGCCAATCGAAGATCGCTTCGAAAGGAAATTGGCGAGTTGGTTGGGAAAGTTACTCTCATATGACGATAGACTTATCCTTATTAAATCCGTTCTCACTAGATTGACAATGTTCATGCTTTTTTTTAAGTACGTAAAAGGGTACGGAAAATGCTAGATTTTCTAGATCTTGCTTCTTTTGGCAAAGCGATGGACATAGAGAAACTATAGGCTCACTAGAGGAACATTATTTGTAGGCCGAAGGACCAAGGTGGTCTTGGGTGGAGTTATTGGAACTTAAAAATAAATGTCTAATTAGTAAATGGCTTTTTAAATTATAAAATGAAGAAGGTGTGTGGTAGGAGCTCATCAAAACAAATACTTACACTCCAAGACTCTTTCTCAAGTGAAAGTAAAATCATTGGACTCCCATTTTGGAAAGGCCTCATGAGATTGAAAGACAACTTCTTTAGTAGAGGTTCCTTTCATGTTAGTAATGGTGAGCAGACCCGCTTTTGGGAGGATACCTAGCTAAGATATTTGCCATTGTCTCCATAGTATCGTTCTTTATACAATATCGTCCAAAGAAACGAAGTCACATTGGCTCAAGTTCTGTCCAACAACCCTCTGAATATAGCCTTTCGGAGGGTCTTAACAGGGAATAAATGAGTGAGGTGGCTACATCTAGTGCACAGGCTAATGGATCCTTAGGCTAAACTAACAACTTCAGGAGATTTTCGGTCAAATCAATGTATCTAGATTACATGGATGACCATATTGTTTTTCTCCGTAAATATATTTGGAAGCTTAAGGTTTCACTAAAAATTAGGATTTATGTGGTTCCTTTATTCCTCACGAAAGATAATTTGGCCAAGAGAAATTGGCAAGGAAATAAAAATGCTGCTTTTATGACCAAAATGAAACAATTCAACATTTATTATCTCATGCCCCCTTGCAAATATACTTTGGCGTGTTGTTCATATAGCTTTTAATATTACACCTCCACACAATATAACAAATCCTTTTGGGAATTGGCTTCGGGATGTTGCGAAAAATAATAAAGTACAAATCTGAGTAGGAGTTTGTGCTCTATCGTGGTCTATATGGAACACATGAAATGATTATATCTTTAACAATGAAAAAACATATTCTTTTGTGCAGGTTATTCCTATGGCAGTTTATTGGATCCGTATGGGATGTTACCTACAACCTACCGAGCTACGCCAGGTTGTGGATTTTGGGTGCAACCATTGGGAATGTTCACCGGATTTGTATAGTCGGTTCAACTGGCGTTTTGATCGTGCGATATCATTTTGAGGCAGCATCACATCATGTTATCCTCTTCTCCTCTCCCCTCCCTTCCCCTTGAGAGTGCGCTGCCGCCGCTGCCTGGGCCGCCCCTTGCGTCCTCTCCATCGGACTAGCCGGCTAGAGATGGACAAAGGGGGGCGCCGGATCTAGGCTTAGTTGTAGGAGTAGTAGGGTCTCGCGGCGGTCTGTCGTGGTTTGGCGTTATGCCGAGAGGGTGGGGCGGGATTTCTGGCCTGAGATCTGGTCCTCGTTAGTGCTGCTACTGCTGGTCGTGGCGCTCCGGTGGTCGGAGCCGAAAGTGATGAACGACAGAGACGCCAGCAACCCTGTCAATAAAGGGTACCCTAGGAGACCTTCTTCCTTGCAGATCTCGGTTGCTGTTTTTCCTCTCCTGGCCGGTCGTGGTGGCGAGGAGGAGGGGGAAAATGGTTTCGTGCTTCCTGATGTTCGTCCTTCCCTGGCCGGCCGTGGTGGCGAGGGGGCAAGGTGGTGCATGGTGGCGCGACGGACTCTGCTCTGGAGGAAGGGTGTTGTACTGGTGGCTTCTGATTCCTTGTCGATGGTTGCTCCTCCGTCTCTTCTCTGGCCGACCACGGTGGCGGGGAGAGGAGGTGCGAGTTGGCGGCTGTTGTGGAGGAAGTGGAGGTCGGTTGAAGCTACTCCCAAGAGTTCTTCATCACAGTGGCCCCATAGCAGCGGTGATGATGGGCCTCCTGTTCTGGCCGAAGGGCGGCCGAAGGGTTCAACCTCCATTGGGGGCCCTATCTCGAAGCATAGCGCCAGAGCTCGACAGCTCGTCAATGGCAAGTGGTTCGTCCCCGCGGTTGGCAAGATGGTTGGCGGTTGCGCTTCCGCTCCGGACTGGAAGGCGTCACGGGCAAGAGACCTTGTCGACCTCATCGATTTCTTCGGCTTGAGGTCGCCGGAGTGCTGTGGCAGAGATGCTAAGGGACTTGATTGCAATTGGACTTTTAGTTCTGAGGTGCTTTGTGTAATTTTGAGGTCCCTCTTTCTATTTTCTAGCTTGGCTAGGGTGTTACTGGTGAGGGGCCTCTCCAATCTTGTACCTGCCACGTGTTGATATTGCAGCTTTCTGGGTCTTCTAGACCCTTTTATTGTTAAAAAAACATCATGTTATCCTTAGATGGTTGATACATGTATCCACCTTGTGTGAACTATTATGTATTCCTTTTGTAAGACATAACTTTTAATAAAGAAATAAAAAGGATGCATGTATCACTCGACGAAGAAGTCGGGGCTATGTCTCCATTTTGATTTTTTTCTCAGCTCCTCCCTAGTCTATACCTAATAATAAAGTACGAAGTGTTTCTTACATGTTCCATTTTTTTCAGACGATTTTACCCCATCAATTCGGTGATGTTACCAGGACTGCCACTGTGAAGTCAAAATATTTTTCGGCTGCTTTTAATCGTCGCTGATTTCTCGGTTCAGACCCTATAGCCTCCCATACGGCATCTCCGTGCCCAGCTCCACCAGCGCAGGGGCAGCCATGGTGGCAGTGCGATTGGCCCCGTGTTGCTGGTGGTCGTTAGCATCACCTGCCACCACCATCCTCCGTATATGGTGCACCATCTCCTCCAACCTGCCACCGCCCCACGGCTGCTCTTCTCGATCAGATTTGAACCCTTATTGATTTGACCCATTACGCACCAGTAGAAACTAGGCAATTAGTCTCGGTTCGCAAGGATCTTTAGTCTCGGATTGCGAATCGGGACTGTCAAAGCGGGATTAAAGATCCAAGCTTTAGCCCCGGTTCTGTTACGAATCGGGACTAGAGGTTCAACCACGTGTTACGAACCAGGACAAAAGTTTCCTGTCACGGCAGCGTTTTAGGCCATTGGCTATCGCGGCAGGAGATGGGATTTTAGGGTTTTGAGTTTTTCTTTTCTTTTGTGTTTTGTGTTCAATTATTTTTCATTCTGTGTTTTTATTAGAAACAAGTTTTCATATACATACAGAAGCCTACTACACAGTACTTATACACATTGATGTAATATATAATATAATTTCTCTTACAAGCATACATGGAGTCCCAACCGGGTCCAGAGCATGTCTATTTGTTTACATGGAGATCATTACATGGATGCTTTAGGGTCTACGTATAGAGTATTCTCCGCGTGAGTCTATGACCTCGTCGACAAAAAATCCAGCAAATTCCTCTTGATAGGCGGTCCTCTGGTAGGAGCTTGTCCCGCATCGTGTCTAACTATATAAAAAGGAGACCGTATAAATTAGACTCAACACAACTTTTTTAATAAAAATAAAGGATGAATATATTGTTTACTTACTGGAGCATTTTACGAGAGCTTCTCAATACTGATGCGAATGAACTCGCACACGTAGAATCCACATAGATTAGTCCCCTGTGGCTGCCTCGCACACTTTACAAGAATATAATTCAATCAAATAATAACTCTAGCATGATAAATGCGCATAAACTAAAATTAAATAGATGCGCGGACTTAGCTCGTACTACTTACCGAAAGTGATTTAAAAAATAGCTCCTCACGCCATTGACCGCGGACATGGTTCTTGAACCGTGTCCAAACCCTACCCGACAAAGAAAATTAATGTATGAGTTAATAACTACTTGATATCCTAGAAAATGAACGAAAGAAATTGATATAGTGCGATAATGGTTGAAATTACCTCTAGAGTGCATCGATAATGCTGCCTTCCATTGTAGCAATTTCAGTGTGCTATCTAGTTTTTTGTGCCCATCTTCACAATTTGGATACAACAATTTGTTGTGATTCTCTAACATCTTCTTAAACTTCAACCTCTCCCTTTCAGTTACGCATTCTTCCTGGGCATCAGCAATGGCCCGACTAAGATCATCATCGGGCAGATCTGCCCGTTCTTCATCTTTTTCTTCATCAATGTCTTCCATTATAGTACCACCGTATTTAGGGTAGTCGTTATCATTCTCTTCTTCTTCATTGTCTTCTATCATAACCCCTCTTTCTCCGTGCTTGGTCCAACAATTATAGCCGGTCATGAAACCGGACCGAAATAGGTGGTTGTGAAGGACTCTTGAGGAAGAGTATTCCTTATGATTCCGACAGACACCACATGGACAAGACATAAAACCATTCTGCTTGTTTGCCTCGGCCACAAGAAGAAAAGAATGCACGCTTTTAATAAACTCGTTAGAGAGTCGGTCAGCGTACATCCATTGCCGCTCATCTGTATTATATAATTAATTAAGTACATCAAACATGTACTAATCTAAAAAACAAAATTAAAGCCAGCAACCGGAACTAAATATATGATGAACCTTTAGTCCCGGTTAAAAGCACCAATCGGGACTAAATGTGGATGGTGGAGACAACATGTCGATACTATGTTCTTAGTGGGCAGCACTAAGCCAGTAAATTAAATGACGATACTATTTTAGGTGGGTGACAGCATAATCATAATTAATTAGTATTAATGTAAAAAACAAAATTAAAGCCAGCAACCGGGACTAAAGATATGATGAACCTTTAGTACCGGTTGGAGGCATCAACCGGGACTAAATGTGGATGTGGAGACAACATGTCGATACTATATCCTTAGTGGGAAGCACTAAGCCAGTAAATTAAATGACGACACTATTTTAGGTGGGTGGCAGCATAATCATAATTAATTAGTACTAATCTAAAAAACAAAATTAAAACCAGCAACCGGGACTAAATATATGATGAACCTTTAGTCCCGGTTGGAGGCACCAACCGAGACTAAATGTGAATGTGGAGACAACATGTCGACACTATGTCCTTAGTGGGCAGCACTAAGCAGTAAATTAAATGACGATACTATTTTGGGTGGGTGGCAGCACTATGCCAGGGGTGAGTGTGTCAACATTATGTCATCAGTGCCCGACACTATGTTGTGCTTCTTAATCTATAAATAGGTATACATTCTTGTGAAGAACTGCAAGATGGTGTGCGAGACCAGGGACACCACTATGGCGGAGCTTCTCGAAGATGTCTTAGGACCTCGTCCTCAGACATCTTCGAGGATCTCGCCATAGAGGCACTCTCTAATATGTGAAATTAGTTAGCTCCACCAGCATACTGATCTAGCTAGAGAAGATATAAACTGAAAGATGGTGTGCGAGAGCAGGGACACCACTACGGCAGAGCTTCTCGAAGATGTCTTAGGATCCCGTCCTCAGACATCTTCGAGGAGCTCGCCATAGAGGCACTCCCTAATATGTGAATTGTTTTAGTTACCCGGTGTATTAATCTATAGCTAGAGAAGTTATTAACTCCAAAATGGTGCTAGAGGGACACCACTACGGCGGAGCTTCTCTCGAAGATGTCTTAGGATCCTATCCTCAGACATCTTCGAGGAGCTCGCCATAGAGGAGCTTTTCGAAAATGTACTGTGATGTCTTCTTATCAAGCTTTTATGAATTAATCCTATCTTTGTTACAATTTTTTTAGTTTGTTGAACGCAGGTAGACGAAGAAGAATATTTTGCCCAACTAGCTAGTTAGAATGATGAGTGTGCTTCTAAAATCAAATTTCGAGACTATATGCCAAAACAAGATATATATAGATAGAATCCACATATTGTGATATTTACCTTAGAGTTCCTTACATTAATACAAGATAGATAGAATCTAAACATCGATCTCATGCTATCATTGCAAAAATTACTACCAAACTAAATCCACAAATCCATCTACAAGATAGAGCATGAAATGTGCTAATATAGCAATGAGAGTTCAAAGGATGAAGTTGCTCACCTTTTAGAACCTTTGGATAGATGGGGCACCACAAAATATAGACAAATCTTAAGGAAAAAAGGGCATGAACTCGAGCTTGAAGCAAGAAAGAGAGAGAGGAGAGCCACCAGCTTGAATGTGGCTCGGACATAAGAAGAAGATATAGCCAGACCTTTAGCCTCGGTTCGTGTCTAGAACCGGGGCTAAAGGTCCACCTTTAGCCCCGGGTCGTATAACAAACCGAGACTAAAGGATCTGACGCCTGGCCCGGCCTGCCTGAAATCCTTTAGTCCCGGTTTGTTACACGACGCAGGGCTAAAGGTCCTGTTCGAATCGGGGCTAGTGCCTGCCACCCCCTGGGGCTAGATCTAGCCGTTGGACCGGGGCATTAGTCCTGGTTTGTAGCAAAACTGGGGCTAATATCCCTGGACCAAAGCTCTATTTTCTACTAGTGACGTGTGCCGATACGCCGCCTGAGCACCACGAGCAGTACCGCATGTGCAGGCCTCCCCTCACGCGCCTCCACAACCGCCACAGCGAGCGCCTGCGACGGTCAGCCTCTGTGGTCGTTATCCTCAAGATGGTCCGTTGAGGAGGGAGCTTGGCGCGGGGAGGTCACCGGCGACATGGACAACGCATAGCGCGGAGGCGACCCAATCCCCGGCGCTGGTCCTCCAGGTACGGTGGTGCCTATGGCCGTGGCCCTCAGCCTGACTCCTCGTGGGGGCGTGGCCGTCTAGGTGCGGCGTCCAACTGCCGGCGCACCTGCGTCTAGGGCCTCACTGGCACAGTCGACTACGGCCAACCAAGCTAATTTTTTTTGTTTTGGGAACAACCGTCCGCACTCTATGGACCAAGATCTTGCATAGCGTACGTGTTCCGCAACCACGACGCTAAGGGAAGCGGTAATCACTTATACTAATGGGCGACGCTAGGAATCGGACGCCGATTTAGACTTCCCATCGGACCAAAAGATACCCGTAGGATTAAGAGCAGATGGGCCATTGATTTGCTATGGCTCCCGAGTCATGACGTGTGTGTATGCTTGCATGTTACCTTGATTTAATGCTTCCCCAGACACCCAAATGATGCTCATGTGATTAATGCTTCCGTGAGGGACGCATGTCCGTTTATTTCTCTCCCATCTTTAATCTGGTGTCCATATCTGTAATTTTGAAATTTTGTTAGTAATTACTCACGATTTATTCGATTTTAGGAAATTATTTTCAGGATTTTAATGACACAGTTACTCTATAATTTTGTATATGCATTATGCTTCCTTAGACGAGAAATTTGTTTTCCAATTCTAACAAAGTTTGCTTTCCATGGGATCGGATGGTGTTTCGATGAGACAAAGATTTATCTTTATATCATACGAATCTGGTTCTAATGCAGTACAATAAAATTGTTCTTCCATGGTGAATGCAACACAAAAATGTTTCAAAAAAATTATAGTATCCCTTCCATCGACCAAACCTCCTTCCAACATAATATGCATTTTTTTTTGCAGCGATAACAAAACTATTTTGCTATCATAGTTATATATGCTTCAAATGAATTGTGACATGCTCCTAAACAAATATATATTTGCTCTATATAATGGAAATTTGCTTCCATGGAAAAAATATATTAATTTGAATTTACAATTTTTACAATGACGAGTAATGAAAAATGTCTACGTGCTTCATCACCAGCACCATGCTTCTATGCATTACACCGCCTCAAAAAATCACGTTGTTTAGAAGACTAGAGTGACAAAATATTTTTACTGATTATGCTACTTGCTTCCTACTCTCCATGTTTGCTTCCATTACATACAACAAAAGTGGCATCAAGGTCTCTCTTTTGTGCCATCTAGCCACATTTCAGACACCACCAGATGATGGTGATAATATGTTTCATGTTGGTTGTTGTGCTTCCTTCATACGGTGGTCATGATATTTCCCGATGTTGGTTTGCTTCCTTGATATTTTGGTTGTGCTTCTTTAGAGGCACCAGACGATTTTGATCATACTTCCATGGTGGCCCTACTTCATTCATATTGTGGCCATGCTTCCCGCGGATGGTGGTCGTGCTTCTTATGGATTGTTGCCATGCTTCAGGTCCCAATAATTTATCTGAGCATGTAAGTATGAACATCATGGAAGCAAAATATACAGCTTTACAAAACACGAAGCATGAACAGAAATCTGTCACATCCAGTACATAGAAGCATAATATTTAGCTTCCAAAAAATATGAACATTTCTATTGTTTGTATACAAAGATCTAAAACCTAGAAGATGCAAACATGGCCTCAAAATATGATAAATTGGCTGGTAGAATTGATTTCACCGAGCATAAGGAATAAGTGTACTTGATGCATAACAAAAGCAGAAAAAAGCACAAATTGGGATCTAGTTTCTGTCACCTTCTTTTTTACACCGTGGGTCAGCCATGAAACTCCTGGTTCGAAGGAAGCAACCACCAAAGCTCCTCCACCACCTATTGCCGATGGCCGTCGGTCAAATATGTCTCGCCGGCGTCTCCCCGGGTCGGAGCTTCATGTGTGCCACCACGGTAGAGGCTGAATCGTTGAGGGGAGATCCAATGCGCGGCGGGTGGAGCAAATTGATGCTGGTGAGGCGAGTGAAGCAGTCAGGTGCGGGGGAGGAGGGGATCTAGATTAGCGGTGCTGAGATTAGGGAGGCTTTTCCGACAGGTATGGCTCCATTAATGCAATATATCGCTGGCTTAATGGAGGCGCTGTGGGTTAACTCACGTATTGATTGCAAAAAAACTGAAGCAATGTGATGCGTACGATCGGAAACAGGATCAACGACTTTTATGAGTTCCGACGATTAGCTTCGCATCGGACTCTGATAGATAGTCTTTACCTATACTAATCTGTGCTGGTCAGATTGATATTGATACATGTTTCTTTATTTCGTTTGATTAGACATAACTGAATGAAGAGTTTCAATTGAGTTAATGAAGAATTTCAGTCGAGTGAACAAATAGGGAAAGATAAATTACTATGCTCCTTTCTCTATTCAGTTGAGTCATTCTTTTCTTTGTTGGACAACTATATATATGCTCCTTTACGCATGAGCTAACATGGTTTCTGGATTGTTCTAGAGTGAACGGCTGCATGTGCACAACAATGAAATAGCGAGAGCAGTCTGACCTCGATGTGCTCTACAATTTATCCGTTCCTTTTTGCCAAATCTTACTTTCTCGGTCTCAAAATAGGTCTTGAAGATTTGTCTAATTTTCGATATATCTAAGACACTATTTAGTACATAAATACATCTATATCTAAATTTAGATAAATTTCTGACATCTATTTGGAGACGGAGTGAGTACATTATTCTTTGGATTGGTTTTGACAAAAAGTTATTCAATGTTAGTGGATGGATTTTGGTAATTTTTGGTTCAATTATTTGTAACAAAGATAGTTTTTTTACTCCCGGTGCAACGCACGGGCATTTTATGCTAGTGCTCCAAATCCACCAAGCTTCAAGGGAAACGAACGAAGGACCCTGATCTACATTTTCACGAGCCGGTTTAAAATCTCCCTTGAATTTATTCCTTACATGTTACTCATGGGTTTCCTAGAAACGATAGTAATGGTTGTCTAGAAGCTTCCAAGGTGCGGATTTGCTCTGAAAAAGTTTGTGAAGGTTTAGAATCGGCTCAATATCTTCCATTAGTAAAAGTTCTCATACTTTACGGTGAGACCAAGGGAGATGAAGGCTAGGGATATGTTAGCCACGACCTTTCCAATGTAAATTAGAGTCATATCAAGCAGTTGAATTTCAAGATACATCTTTGCATGCTGATGTCCCCTAACCTTGGATTGTTCACCTAGTAGCATGTTATTGTTCTTTTCTTCCTGCATGTCGACTAACACAAGTAATTTTCCATGCCTGCCTGTACTGAATTGCACCAAGAGCAAGAGGGCTGGTAGGTACACGGCTAACAACAACCCTACGTGTCCAACCTACAAGACTTGGAGAAATCCTAGCCACGTGCGTCGATGCGTTAGGCATCGCCGATGGTAGTTCTCGCGCAGCACGTTCTAACTCACCGATCTTTCAATGAAAAGAAAAAGGGATCTAAGTCTGAAAGTTTTGATTGTTTAGTTGCGTACCAATTAGATCAGAGCTGGTGTTCGGGTCCTTCACCGGCCTTGTCGCGGCCGGCAGCGCCGGGGGCTGGGAAAGCGTTAGTCTCCTCCCAAGCAACACCCGTCGAGTTTTGACGTACCTCCCTCAAGGTGCTGGAAAACAATGATTTTTAGGCACCGGGAAACAATGATTTTTGGTGCTAGGACCTGGAGACCTGCATTTTTATAATGGTATAAACGGGCATGTGGTAGGCTAAGAGCAACTCTAGTAGATCAGATCCCGTAAATGGGTGGCATGTAAAACACGTTTACGGGACGCGGAAAATCTGTTATGCAGTTCCATTTACGCCGGCCAGAACAGATTCCGTAAACTCTAATAGGTTATAATTAGAGCGGTCAAAAGAGACCAGGTGGCATGGGCACCCTGCTGCGCCGCACGCCCTTTTAGCCTTTAAGGCCACCAGATTGTCGGATACGGCCGTCGAGCACGACAGAGACTTGGATGGATATGAAAGCTGGTTGCGAAGGGCGCTGCTTCTCCGCTATCAGGATGGATCACACGAGGAATCTAGCCGACCTCACCGAATGGCACTCAGGCTATAGCCGGGCGGCTCCACCATACATTAGGCGGATGTCATTAACATGGAAAACAAGGGACAACTGGTGCAGCTAGCACATGATAAGCTCTCATAGGGACAACTAGTGCCGCACGGTGCATCGTTGGAGGGAATTAGAGGCAGAACAGGAGGCGACAACCTTATAGATGCTGTCGTGTATCGACCTAACAAGAAAGGAGGAGGACGAAGCATACCCGTCCCCTCCATTTGACCCTCAGAATCCTCCTCCCTACGAGCTAAACCATATCTGGACCGGGTCGGCAGCATGCCGAGACGCTAGGGACATAACTCAGGCCAACACGCCTGGAGCAGGAGGCGCACTAGGACCCGCACTCTTCCTCCAAGGGCCCTTGGAATTCACCCGACTCCTAAATCCTTGTCTCTCCATACATCGCCAACGTACGGATTCGGGGAAGCGTGGTGGATCCAACCACGGTCATGGGCACTGTTTGTTCCAGGCTTCTGGATTACCTGCAAATCCCGATGGATAAGTTCAGGCTACGGTGCGGGACTAGTGACCTTGACTAGGACACTAAAGAGGTTACCTACCGGTTACCCTCGCAGAGATAGGGAACTTCACAACAGGATTATGCATTTTCGAGGTCGTGGACCGACCAACACGGCAGCTGGTCGTGCTAGGACACAAACAACTAACCCAATTCAGAGCATCCTTGGACCGAGCGAAAGGATTACTAGACCTCGCTGTCTCGAGAGGCCGTATAACAGTGAAGGAAGACCTACCTCACTCAAGCGACTAAGCTAGAGACCTGGAAAGAACCGCATCATGGCTCACTCCAGAACATGTGGTAAGGGGCAATGCCCTTGGAAGCTCACTCCTCACCAGGGTCTACGCGGTGGCTAGGACGCTCATGGGATACTTCCTACCGGAACCACTGGTTATAGTACGGCGGGGAAACACACACGAACCCTCCAACGGGACCCCAAATTCTGGCAGGCACGGAGAGAAACAACAGTGAGAGGGAAGCGGGCCAGGTCGTACGCCACGACACAAGAAGATCTTACGAAACTCGAGCCAAGCAGGAGGATCAGACCCTGACGGCAAGAGGCCCACAGAACCAACATCCACCCAGGGTTCAGAGATTAGCATAAGCCCACCAATCACGGGCCTTCGAGGGAGAAGTCATGCACCCAAGACGGTCAGGAGGTCATGGGAATAATCAACGACACCCGTTGTACTCGGTCGGGACAATGGCGGACTACATGGAACAACACACACGCGCCAAGCTACAATTGTTGAGAATATACTTTGCAGGTATACCCACTGTGACTTGCTGGCCAGGGTGGCCCACTTTGGGTTAGAGCTTTGCTTCACGGGTGACCCAGTCAAGGAGAGAAGACGGAGGTCCATCCGACTACAGGAAGGCCCAGAAGACTTACCGACTTAGGCCTGTTTAGTTACTTGTAGTTCAAGATGTACTCTGTAACTGACTCTTAGTCGTAGACGGATAGGTCTCTCCTATAACCCTAGGCCGGATATCTATATAAGCCGTCCTAGGGACCAGCCTTTAGGGCACCCACAATCTACAACCTCAACTCGCACATGCGAGCCTCTCTTGTAATCTGTACTTCCGGCTCTGTCGTACTACTAGATTGCTAGCAGGAGTAGGATCCGTCCAAAGCCGACGGATTTGAACCTAGGTAAAGCTTGTGTGCTCACCGTACCGGAATACCATCGCCTCACACCCCTTTCTCCACATGCCTCTAGGACCCCCTCTCGGCGTACATGTCTTCAATCCAACGACAGTTGGCGCCCACCGTGGGGCAGGTGACTTCCGGATCTTTGTTCCGGGCGGAATCAGCGAGACAATCGCCATCGGCCGGGTCATCTACGCTAGTGACATCCCTCTTATCCTTCTTGACGAGACTTGGATTCCGGCTAGGGAACCTGTGACCACCTACACCATCATGTCTTTCGGTGAGATCAATGTTTACCTCGGTTTCGCTGAACACGCCCAACCCACCCCAGCGGTGATGGTAGAGGCGGAAAAACTTTCTGGATCCACTTTGTCTGCGGAAGCGACAGAGTTCCATGATCTCAGAAAACCCTAATCCCACCCAGCCCGCACCTGAAGTAGAGATAGTGGAGAAGATCGGATTTGAAGAGGATGTCCCAAAGGAGGTTAAACCTGAAGTAGATCTCCCCAAGGAGGTCAAACCTCAGGAGGCTCTCCCCAAGAGGCTGAATCTTAGGAAGATCAAAGCAACAATAGCTCTAGATCCGGCTCTGCTGATGCTGGAGCGGGAAAGTCACTTCTGAGGCACATGTTGAGGCAAATTATGCTGCACGGAAGAGCCAACGTGGAAGATATCCTTGAGACCATCAAGCGTTTTGAGGAAGCCAACGAAGAGAGCAACAACTACCTCAGGACGCACGCATCGCACTTCATCGGATACGTTGGTTCTGGATCCGGCTCGGTCAATGCTGGAGACAACAATGACTCGGTGCTGGAGGCAATCAGAACAAACATCGACTTACCGGCATCTTCAGATGACTCCATGACATCGACAGATTTCTGGAAGTTCTCCGCGGAATATGAAGAGGAATTCAGCTCCAAGACTGCGGAAGAAGGAGAAGCCATGGACCAAAGCCCTCGCATCGGCATGGATGAAGGATCTGGAGAAAACTCTCCTGAACCGCAATGCCATATGAATCTCGAAGATAATCCTGACGTCCAGATGTACGAAAGTACTGATAGAAGCCTAACTCTAGGAATCAGACCCAAAGCCGTCTTTGCTACCGGTGCAGCCAAGAAGGCAAAGAAGAAGAAGACTCCGGCCAAAAACCTCCCAATTGACGAGGCGATAGCCAAAGAATACGAAGAAGACTCAGATGGAGCCCTGATCCCCGATGAGCCAAAAGATACTCCACTGGATGGGCACGTGGTTACCACTGGTGCAGTAAACTCCTCGAAGAAGCAATTACCACACCTATCCCGATAGCTACAGAACTTACACCTGCGGAGTTGGAAGACAGGGCCCAAGCCCTAGAAGCGCATCATCAGGTACTCCTTGAGGAAACAGCAAATATCCTTGAGCAGAAGCAGCACATTGCAGCTACGAGGCAGCCTAGCACCCGACAACATTAGAAGATCCGGAATGGCCCTAAGTTGGGTAACAAAAATTTAGACGTCCACAAAACCCTTTTTGAAGGAAATACAGCCATAGGGAAGACTCAGATCCACAACAAGAGTAACCAGGTGTATGGCATGCCGGTGGAAAATGCTGCTACGGCTCGAGACCTCTTGGCAAACAATCCAAGCCTAGACCAGATTCGACTAAGTGTGAAGCTACTCACGAAGGGCCTGGAGAAGCAGAAGGTCGCCACGTCCGGCATCGGAAAGCTGGTCTCCAAATCAGATCAATGCCACACGGACACAGGTCGACACCCGGATACAAGGCCTCGATGGGAGCTAGAACAATGCTACTGTTCCAACCCTCGGGAGGACAGTTACTCAAGAACCGGATCTTCAGGATAGTGGCACAAACCCACACGAAGCTGCAGCAATATCGCCCCAGCCGTAGAGCGAGACGTCGTTGTAGCAATGGTCCAATCTCCCCGGCGGCAGTCGAATAATCGCAGCAAAGACGAAGAAGCTCAATGTCGGGAGCAGGACCAGCCAAGGATGCCCCCTGCTAGACACGCTAGATGTCCGGATGAGCCACGTCACAATGACGACAATCACGGGCGAAGATACGACAAACATCATGCTAGATCATGCCGACATGGTGGCCGTCACCATGAAGCCCCGGCTGGGGGTAATAATCCACCACTACCTTCTTCGCCAATGAGTCACCATAGCGGCTCTCATGGAGGCCAGGGAGGGCGCCGTGGTGGAGGTGGTGGTAGAAGAAGCAGAAGTTCGGCTCATGGGCACCGTAGCCGCAGCGAACAACCAGGACAACGTGCCTTGTCACCAAGTGACGATAGGCACCGGATTAACTCAGACATAGAGGCACGGTGCTACGAGTCGGATAACATCTACATGGGTCCAAAATGCTTCGGACCGCGCGTATGCTAGACAAATTTTCCGGAAGGGTTTGACATCTCAAAGCACATCCAGCCCTATGATAGTGTGGCACGGCCAGACACCTGGCTCCAGGACTTCTTCCAGGCTTGCTGCATCTCCAAAGGAGGAAACAACTTGGTCATGACCCGGTATCTCCCGCTTATGCTGAGGAATATGGCTCGATCAAGGCTCAATGAACTCCCAGAAAACACCATCCACAACTAGTATGATATGCAAAGTGCTTCTCTTTCAGAACGTCGAGGGAACATACAGGAGGCCCTGCACAGTCAGAGATCTGTAGCGGGTGCACCTAGAAACCCATAGAAACCTGCTGGGATTACCTCGGACGATGGATCGACACAAAGAACTCTTGCGAGGGAGTAAACGACCAAACCACAATAGAAGCATTCATCGCGGGACTCCCAATTGGTTTACTGTGTCATCGCTTGACAAAGTGACTAATATGGAAGAGATGATAGAGATGACAAGCAAATACGCTGATGCCGATGATGATGTAGAAGGACTGCTAAATGTGCTGGTTGTGCCTTAGTCGGCAAAGCAGCCAAAGCAGTAGGCCACAAAGCGCAAAAACACCTCGGACGAAAAACCCAATCTAGAAACCGTAACAGTCAATGCAACTTTCAGGTCTGGAGGACGAGGAGGCCGTGGCGGCGGCCGGGGACGAGTCCGCAGAACATCCAGAGTCCAAGGTAGAGGAGACCAGCAACCTGGCAAAACCTACTCTTGGGCCGACATTGTGAATAATCCGTGCGTGCATCACCCAGACGGCAACGGGGGTCGTCCCACACCAATGTTGAGTGTCGTTTCAATGATGACATCAAGAAAGACGAATCCACTGGAAGGGCCAAGCGATGAAAAGGAAATAAAAATTTCGACAAAGAAAAAGAGTCCAAGGAAGATTCCGACATGAAGGAGGCAGAAGCTTCAAATCCCAAGTCGGATGGAAATAAGGCTTTCCTAACCAAGAAAGACACTTATGTCTACTTCCTCGGATCTCAACCGGCCAAGGTCAAAAAGGCAGTGATGCATGAGCTCAACACAACTGTTTCGGCTGTCCCCCAATATCTGGATTGTCTGGAAGTTATAATCACCTTTGACCGAAGCGATCATCCACCTAAACCCCATATGCGAGGAAAGTACGCTTTGGTCATCAATCCACTTATTGATGACTATGGGTTCTCCAAGACCCTCATGGATGGTGGCAGCAGCATCAACATTATCTACGTCAAAACACTACGCCGGATGAGGATATCGGAAACACAACTGAATCATAGCTCCATGACTTTTCATGGAGTTGTCCCTGAAAGACAAGCAAATTCTCTGGGAGAGATCACTTTGGATGTTACCTTTGGAACTCCAAAGAACTATCGAACAGAGGCACTTTCCTTCAAAGTGGTCCCGTTCAAGAGCGCATTCCATGCTATCTTTGGGCGTCCGGCTTACTGAGCTTTCATGGCTCGCCCTTATTATATTTACAACATGATGAAAATTCCAGGTCCCAATGGCGTCATCACAATCCGGCGAGACCTGAAGAAGGCTCGAGAATGCAAGTACGGAAATGCTGCCTTTGTTGAAGCCGTACTGCATGCTGAGGAGTACTAGGAGATCAAGAAGAACATGGATCCGTCCGAGATGCCCGCGACGAAGAAGGAGGTGATAAAGCTGACTCCGGATTTCAAGGCATTGGAAGAGACGAAGACAATGCCATTGAAGGATGATGACCCCTCCAAGGTGACCGAGATAGGTGTAGGTCTAGGCAATGCATAGGAAATCGCGCTCATGGAGTTCCTCAGAGCTAATAAATATATCTTTGCATGGCAGCCATCTGACATGACCGGAGTACCTAGGGAACTTGCCGAGAACAACCTAAATGTATACCCAAATGCTAAACCCGTCAAACAGTCCTTATGATGTTTTGACGATGAAAAGCACAAAGCAATGCTAAGGAACTAGCCCGGCTCGAGTTAGCCAGATTCATAGAAGAGGTCATCCATACTAATTGGTCACCAATCCTGTAATGGTCCCTAAAAAGGACACCACTGATTTAAGGATCTGTTATTATACTTCCTTGAACAAGGCTTGTCCCAAAGATCCATTCGCTCTGCGTAGAATTGATAAGTTATCGATTCAATAGCAGGCTCGGAACTCCTATGCTTTCTCGACGCATATTCCGGATATCATCAAATTCGGATGAAGGAGTCGGATAAAATAAAGACTTCGTTCATCACCCCTTTCAGAACTGTTTGCTACATTACGATGCCTTTTGGGCTGAAAACATAGGAGCTACGTACCAGCGTACTATACAACGTTGCCTCCATGATCAAATCGAACGCAATGTACATGCATACGTGGATGACATAGTATGTCCAAAAAGAAAGAAACATTAATTTCTGACTTGGAGGAAACATTCAGCAATCTACGAAAATACAACATAATGTTTAACCCGAAGAAGTGTTTCTTTGGAATACCAGCTGAAAAAATGCTAGGTTTCATTGTGTCTCAAAGAGGCATAAAGGTGAACCGTGACAAAATAAAGGCTATACTCAACATTTCCAGGCCAACTCGCCTGAAGGACGCACAACGACTAACTGGTTGTATTGCCGTAGTCAGTCGGGTCGTAAGCCGGCTCGGTGAAAGAGCCGCACCATTATACAAGCTCTTGAAAAAGACCAAGAAATTCATCTGGACTGATGAAGCTGAAGCTGCACTTCAGGATCTGAAAGCCCTACTCTCGTCCACCGTAATTATTGTAGCATCGGAGCCACAAGAGCCGATGTTGCTACACTTAGCTGCGACAAACCGAGTCGTCAGTGTTGTCATAGTGGTGGAATGGCCGAAAGGAAAATAGGAACACCTGGTGTAGCGTCCAACTTATTATCTCAGTGAGGTCTTGAGTGAATCAAAACAAAGATATCCCCATTACCAAAAGTTAGCCTATGGTGTGTTCTTCGTATCTAGAAAGCTACGACACTATTTTCAAGAGCATAAGATTACCATGGTGAGCACAGCTCTCATGAGAGACATAATCAACAACAACGATGCCACAGGACGCGTCGCTAAGTGGGGCATAGAGCTAGCAGCTTTCAACATTGAGTATAAACCACACACAACAATAAAATCCCAGATTCTTACTGACTTTGTTGCTGATTAGATAGAGATAGTCGAAAACACAGGTCTCCTAGAGACGGAAGTTTGGACCTTACACTTTGATGGGTCCAAAGCGCTCGGGGGCTGGTGTGGTGCTCAAGTCACCCTAAGGTGATAAACTGTTCCATGTATTGCAGATTCACTTCACGGCAATAAACAACATTGCCAAATATGAAGCCGTGCTACATGGAATTTGAATCGCAAAATACATTGGCATTCTCTGACTGATGTGTTATGGAGACTCAGATTTAGTTGCCCAGCAAGTATCCGATATCTGCAACGCAAAAAAACAGATGGAAACTTATAGAGATGTCGTGGATGAACTATCTAAATCGTTTGAAGGGTTTGAAGTCCAACACATTCCTTGAACACAAAATGAGGAAGCAGATGCTATACCAAGAATAGGCTCTATGCGGAAACAGGTCCCTAACGGTGCTTTTTAGAGCATTTGAGAGTTTCCCCTATCACAGGAGTTGATGAGGAGTATCCAACCAAATCCGACTCACCGCTCATAGCAGTTCTGGATGTAATTCCCAGCTAGACAAAACCCTACCTTGGTTTCTTGGTAGATAAAAAATTACCTGAAGACGAAGTTCTGAGCCGACAGATCGTCCGACGAGCAAAATCCTACAAAGTGGTGGGAGGTGAGCTCTATAAGTGGAGTGCATCTAGGGTATTTCAGCGTTGTGTTTCTCTGGAAGAAGGTATGGAAATTCTAAGGGAAATTCATGAAGGTGATGAGTGCATATTTGCATCATGTTTTACATTATTATTTTGCATTGTAGATATAGGATCTTGGTATTTTACGGCGTTCGCGCGCACATTTTATGTTTGTTTTCACCAGGGTCAGGACAGATGATGGATCCAATGGATACAATTCTTGGAGAAGTTGTACTGTGGATAAAAGGAGTCAAAAACAACGTAAATCGCTTATTTGGGAAATATTAATAATACCAGAAGAAAACCAGAAGCGAACAAGGGAGGCAGAGAGTGAAATGACCAACTATACGACCAGAGCAATTTTTTGGGCCGTATAGCTCTGGTCCTATAGTTGGCGCTGCCTCCGCCTCCTCAAATAGTTACACCCTATGCAATTGGTTCGAGGAGACGACATACAGAATACCCAGAAATCGCAGAAACCTCACCTCCAGAAGGCATCTGGAGGGGAACTCATCCACCGAGGATCCATCTTCGCCCTGCGCAAATCCGGGAGGCTAAGTGACGAGGGTTTAACTAATCAATGCCCATTGTTATGGACTTGGGTTCTGGAGAAGGAGGGAGCATTGGAAGTCTCGATCGGCTAGCAAACAAGCACACAGGGACGCAAGGTTTACCCAGGTTCAGGCCTCGTAGAGGACCCTACTCCTGCTTGTCTGCTCTTGATTGATGATGATCCGAAGGATTACAATGTCGCCGATGGCGGTGTATGCGCAGATTAGATCTGGCGTATGTGTATGCGAGAGATTGATGTCTAGATCTATTGTCTATTGTGGCGATCTATTGTAGGAGTCACGATTGAGAGATTGCCTGTTGGGGGAGAGGATGCCTTCTCGTTGGACCCTCCTAGCCTTTATATATGGGGAGGCTAGGTCTCAGGTACCAATACGAGTTGGTTTACAAGTCAGAGTTCGTATCTAGTCTAGTCTTGTACTTTCCTTGTCTTGTTATGCCAGGAGTCTGTGTCCTTGTAGGCTTCGTATCACTCGAACCGTCATAGGCGTCATGGACCTTAGCAATTCGTCGAGTGGGCCTTCTATCGAGCCGCACCAGGTAGGCTGTAGTCGAGTGCCTATTGGGCATACCCATGTCAGTACCCCCCGAGTGTCCATGCGAATCGTAGATTCGGGTGGAGACTCAGAAGTCTTGATCTTTGCATTAGGATGTCGAAGTCGACAATTGTGTCGAATGCGAAGCACTTCACTCGGAAGTACGTCGAGTCAGTCGAATTTGTAGTAGTTCATAGGGATGATGGTAAACGTGCCTGGTGCGCTCGATGGATCGAGACCAGTTAATTGCTCTAGGGCAAAAACAATGCCACCTACTCAAACTCGAGTCCCGGACTCGAATCCGGAAATTGCTGGCGTAATTCGACTCAGGCCGCAGAGGTCTTACATGAGTCGAATTCCAGTGTGTAAATGTGAGCACTCGACGCGTCCGTCAAGGCTTATTCATCGTACCTGTAGGTACGGATTATTTCTAGTAGAGCGCAGCAGATGCATTGCCAGGCCTTATTCAGGTCTTATCTTCACGCTGTAAGTGCGGCATCCGAATTTTGTCATCGTGGAGATGATTCGGGTGGCCCGGGAGACGTAATCTCTTTGTAAGGAAAATATGAGGCGGAGTCGCCATAGCATTCGAGTGTGGATGTTATCAACACACAGTACGATGTACAAGGAAAATAATCATAGGGTGCGTGACCAGCGCTCCCTATGGGAGTAGCCCCCGAGTGCCTGGTTGAGTCGAAGACTCAGGCAAGGACTAAAGAACTTTTGCGACTGCTGTCGTCTTTTGTTTGCTTGTTTCAGTCGAATATGCCTTCAAAGCTCCCTATGGGAGTAACCCGAAGCCTACAATTGAATCGTAGATTCGAGTGAAGGGTTTTCATAATGCTTCGATATCTTCATAAATTTCTTCGGGTGCGCGGCCAGCGCTCCCTATGGGAGTAGCCCCCGAGTCCTTAGTCGAATCGTGGATTCGAGTGAGGACTCGGAGCGTGTCACTCGAGGATCTTGTATATGCGCCACCAGTTCTCTAGTTTGGAGTAGCCCCCGAGTGTCTGGTGGAGTCGCAGACTGGGGCAGAGACTCGAGTCTTGTATCTTTGTAGATGTAGTCGCCAATCATGCGAGAAGAAAACATGGGTGAGTCGACGATGCAGATGGAGTCGATGCAGTCACTTTTGTCAGGTGCGTGGCCAACATCACATGTGTGTAGCATCAAGCGATGCAACCATCCGAGGAGGGACTCGACTCGGGTCTTGAGTGTATGGCGTAGTCAGTTGTTTGTCAACTCCTGTTGGAGGACCCTATAGAATATCTCAACGCAGTCGACATTCTTGTAAGCTGCATAAAACATTAAGAATTGTAAAGTACTTGTATCTTGTAAAGAATATTTGCCTGTCGACTTGTGAAGTAAAATTCTGGTGCCAATCTAGTCGACACTTTTGCACCGTATGCTAGGCCTTTTTGTTAGCCTGATTACCCTTAGTCTCAGTATCTTGCCGAGGTACTCGGAGTTCAAGGATTCGACGATCAGGCAGAATCAGCTACTCGGGCTGTCGCGTATGAGGTGCTCGAGTGCGCGGAGTCGATGGCACATTAGGTTACTCAAAGAGGGCGCAGCCCCCGAGTGTTTCGAGTGCAATTAAATTAAGAAAGAAATCAACTTTAAGTAGAGAACTTAGCTTTGTTGGTTGTTGCCGTGATGAACGAGTCGCAAGGTCCGATGCGATCGGCAGGTCGCGGGAGTCGAAGATTGTAGTGGCTCGCGGTCGCAGGGGTCGAATTTGTAGCGGCTCGTGGTCGCGGGAGTCGAGGGAGCCCCTGAGTCACCCGATATGAAGACCGCGGCTGGTCGTTGAAGTTGAAGACCGCGGCTGGTCGCTGAAGCAGAGGGAGCCCCCGAGCCCCCAAGTCGTTGGAGCCAAAGATCGTAGCAAATTGCTGGAGTCGAAGATCATAGCGAGTCACGAGGTGGAGTCGGTGCATCCCCAGGCATAGAGCCAACGCGGTCGTGGCGGACGTGTAGCTGAGGTCGACGGAGTCGCGTGATGGATGAAGTCCACACGGTAGACGTGGAGTTGCAAAGCGGACATAGTTGACACGGCATCATGTCACGCGGCGGACCGTAGTGGTGTGACAAATGGAGTCGAAGACTCAGTGGATTGGACGTGGCAGCGGGTCACCGGAGTCGAAGACTCAATAGGTCGCCGGAGTCGAAAACTGTAGCGAGTCGCTGGATTCGAAGACCAATGCGGATCGCTAGAGCCGAGGGAGCCCCCGAGTGTAGAGTAGATGTGGTCGATGTAGCTGAGACGGCGTTCGAGAGCCGATGCGGTGGGACCAATCAGACTTCTTTGCTGATCGGGGTCATATCAACGTCTTCTGCGTTCAGGCTATTTTCAAATAGTCGTCCGCTTGGTTGCGGAGTCTAGAGATAACTTCGTTTGTGGAGCCTGCAACCAACAAATCGCAGGATCTCGGCCGGCCAGCGCCAGCATGCCTTACGTCAATCTGTCTGAATATCATGATCGAGCTAGTGTTTTGTAGACGTATCGTCGTGCACGTGAAAGTTGCCACTTAAATTCTCATGCAAAGATGTGTTCGATTAGGCCTTCTTGGTTCTTGGCGCTACTTTTCTATCTGCATGTGCATGTGGCGCACACGATCAGGTCACATGGTGAATTAATTTTTCTCCTCTTTGCAATAACTTGAGTTGTAATCTGTTTCGGATTTCCACATCGGGGCTTGAACCGCTTGATTCCTTTGCTGCTGGTAGTGATTACTAGACCAATCTTATGATTCCACGTGATGTGGTGCTTGTTCGACCCTTCTCCTCTTTGGTATACGTAGCGTGATCTTGGTTGATAGCATGTCAACTTTCGCTTTTGACTGCAGGACACTTTGATGGCGAGTGGCCTACGCTCCCGTGATGAAGATGAGATGCGCCACACAGATTTGTTCATGACGAAGCTAAGCGCGTCGACAGAGACGAATCAGCTGGATGTGATCCAATCATCATTGACGATGACGGATCCGAAGTAGTTCTTCTTGCCGGAAGTCGACAAATTGTAGATCGCCGGTGATGGAGCCGGCGAGATCGCAACATCAGCGCTTCCAGTTCCCACAGACGGCGCTAATTGACGAGGGTTTAACTCATCAATGCCCATTGTTATGGACTTGGGTTTTGGAGAAGGAGGGAGCGTTGGAAGTCTCGATCGGCTAGCAAACAAGCACATAGGGACGCAAGGTTTACCCAGGTTCAGGCCTCGTAGAGGACCCTACTTCTGCTTGTCTGCTCTTGATTGATGATGATCCGAAGGATTACAATGTCGCCGATGGCGGTGTATGCGCAGATTAGATCTGGCGTATGTGTATGCGAGAGATTGATGTCTAGATCTATTGTCTATTGTGGCGATCTATTGTAGGAGTCGCGATTGAGAGATTGCCTGTTGGGGGAGAGGATGCCTTCTCGTTGGACCCTCCTAGCCTTTATATATGGGGAGGCTAGGTCTCAGGTACCAATACGAGTTGGTTTACAAGTCAGAGTTCGTATCTAGTCTAGTCTTGTACTTTCCTTGTCTTGTTATGCCAGGAGTCTGTGTCCTTGTAGGCTTCATATCACTCGAACCGTCATAGGCGTCATGGACCTTAGCAATTCGTCGAGTGGGCCTTCTATCGAGCCGCACTAGGTAGGCTGTAGTCGAGTGCCTATTGGGCATACCCATGTCACTAAGGCATCGATCTTCATCATCCACCGCTGCATCATCACCATCTCCATCCATCCCATCTACATCTTGTCTAGATCTTGTTGTAATTCCTATACTCGTTGTGGATTTATACAAGTGTTATTCATCTATGATTGTTTCCATTACCATTGCAATGATGTTGATTGCCTCCATGTCTGAGTAGATCATTAGTTCTTGGGGAGATGGAGAAACCCTAGTATGAGATTGAAATAAGATAAAGTCTATTATGATACTCATCGTTGTGACCATGTGCTAGATTTTCTACATATTGATGTTGAGAGAATTCGACCTCTCAATATTTGCCTCTCGTGGGGACTTGATGGAGGAAACTACTTGTTGGTAGACGGAGGCGTGCTAGCACTTAAAGTGACTATAAAGTTGTTGGCACCCCTTACGTATCAACTTGGGAAACCGAGGAAACTCACAAAACACTATCCATGCCATGGGATACATCCTACGAGATTACGTCCCTTAATAGCGCAATAATTCGATTGATGTCGATTTCTGACTGTTGTCGTTATGAGGATGATGTGAGCAGCGGTTGTTGCCTATTCGTCCAAATACAGAGTTTCTCCCACACATACATAGTTGAGAATGTTCATTATGATAATCTTTATCTTAGATCTTTACAATACCAGTGGTGTATGCGCTACTCCCTGAGAACGCCTTTTCCCTACTGCAATTCCAATCTCTCTTACATACGCGATACTTACTTTCTGTACTCAGTTGTTTTACTTTACTTTATTGCTCTTATACCCAAAACCCCAAAACACCTTTTTACACAATACTCGCATTTTATCTTGTCTCTTAGAACTTTATCTAGAATTTCTATCGTAATATTTATTTCAAGAGTTATTAGATTTTAGACTCCAGCTCCCTGTGGGATCGATATCTTTATTTCAAAACTAGCTACCAATGATCTGTGCACTTTCAGTCATCAGGCTATTTTCTGGCGTCGTTGCCGGGGAGCTAAGCGTTGTAGGTCTTTTAGTTTTTGCTTATTTTTTTTTGTCTTGCTAAATTTTGTTTTGAGTTATAGGTTTCCACCAACAAGATGCAGTTTGAGCATATGACTAGTGCTAACCCACTCAACCACTTTGGGAAGCCCTATGATATTTATAAAAGAGACAACTCCAATGAGAAGACAGGGGGTTTGAAATAAATCCTCTACTACTTAGTATTCTACATAAGAAGCAATTTATTGGATACGAAGAAGATCCTAATCCATATGAGCATATTGCATGTTTTAAAGATATATGTGGCACTTTTGTATTGACAGGATATACCGCTGATGAGGTAAGGGTTAAACTTTTTAGTCAAACTTTGACAAGTATAGCTCTCTCATGGTATAGACCTCTACCCCCTAAAGCCACTACTACTTGGGATAATCTAGCATGTGAATTTCTATCAAAATATTATCCATTATCAAAATCTTTTGGAATTAGGCGTCTTATAATGACTTGGAAGAATCGTTCTAATGAAGGACTAGTAAGAGCTTTTATTAGATTTAAAGATTTACTATGACTATGTACTCATCACGATTTGCCTGAATGGTATTTACTACATATCTTTTATGGCAGTTTAATTGAGCCTAATAAAATTGAACTAGACTCTTTCGTGGAAGGAGCCTTTATGAATCTTCCTATACCTAAAGCTTGGGTTTTAATTAATAGAATTCGTGATCATAGAGTTTCATGGAATTTTGGTCTAGGAAGTGAAGGAGGCATAGAAATAGAGCATGATTATATTCATGACTATAATAAAAAAGGCCATGTTAAAGAATTATCTAAAGAACTTTATTTGGATTCAGATATTGTGTTGCAAGTTGTTAAAACTTTTATAGAACATATGAAAGCTTCAAAGGAGGGTCCAGTCAAGTATGATCCACCACCCGAACCAGAAAAGAAAAGAGAAGATAAAGAAACACTGGCCTCCATAGAACCAATATATGAAGTTCCTTTCTCTAACACTGCACAAAAGCATATTTTTGAATATGAACAGGTCAAAGAAGTACAGGAAAAGAAGGAAGACGAAAGCATGCCAGGAGTCACAGAACACCTGGAAGAAACCAAAGATGAAGAGGTAACCAAGGAAGCAATTATGGCTATGTACTCACATTATAATATAGTTGAACTTGATGAAGAAACTTCCGTATTGGTTGAAGGTAAAACAAAGGTAAAAGATGTGGGTAAGCCTATTCTTCCCTGCATCTTTAAAGAAACCTCTCATTACGGTTTATGTGATCTTGGCACCAAAGTTAATGTTATATCTTATGATTTCTACTTAGAAATAAAAGAAGAAACATAACCGGAAACAATTGAAAGTACTGATATAACAATTATGTTAGCCAATAAAAACATCAGAATTCCAATGGGAGTAGTTGACGATGCAACTATCACAATTGGCAACAAAAACTTTCCTATCTATTTTGTAGTTGTTGATATGCTAGCTGACACTCTTTGCCCAATTATATTTGGAAGGAACTTTTTAGGTGATATAGGTGCCTATGTTAACTTCAAGAAGGAGATTGTGTCTCTTAATCTTGGGGGAACGGAAAATAAATTCCATTTTTCCAAATTTAAAGACATGCCTCCACAAATACAAGAAGAAGAAGACGAGAGAACTATTGAGGAAATGGCGGCTCTTTTCTTTAGTAATCAAGGAGAAGAAATAGATGAAGATCCAAATTATGAAGAAATAGTTATGGAGGAAAAGTCCCTGGGAGAACTAGAAAATGAATTTGATTCACTTCCCATTTTGGGACCTCCAATCGATGAGGCTTTTGAAGAGCCAGAAAAGGGAGGGGACAAGGAATTACTACCCCCAGAGTTGAAGACTCTACCAAAAAATCTTAAATGCAGGTTTTTAGATGATACCAATAAATTCCCTGTTATTATTAGTGCTAAACTTTTAGGAGAAGAAAAAGAAGAACTCATGAGGATACTTAAGGAGCATCGCTAGGCCTTTGGGTACTCAATGGATGACTTGAAGGTCATTAGTCCCATGATAGCCAGCCATTGAATATTCATGGAAGAAGGTGCTAAACCAGTTGCAGAATTTTATAGAAGATTAAAGCCTAAAATGAAAGAAGTGGTAAGAAAAGAAATTATACGCCTACTGGACATAGGTATAATTTATCCTGTTAAAGAAAGTGATTGGCTAAGTCTTGTTCATTGTGTCCCTAAGAAGGGCGGTTTTACTATTGTTCCTAATGAAAACAATGAATTATAACAGGGAATTTATTGGTAGAGATTTTTGTCACTTCCCCAGATTACTAGAGGCATGAACCCACTATCGAGCATAAATTCTAACTCTTGGAGTTGCTAGCATCTACTTGGCCAAGATAGATACTAACAACGGAAATCATGCAAGATCACAAATAACAAAGACATGATAGAATCAATAATCAGTCTGAAATAGCATCTCAATATCCATCGGATCCCCGCAAACACAACATGTATGAATTATAAATAGATGATCTTGATCATGAACGGAGATCGCAAGATCTAAACATGATAGCACAAAGGAGGAGAACCAGCCATCTAGCTACTACATGGACCCGTAGTCCAGAAATGAACTACTCATGCATCACACCGGAGGCTTGCATGGTGATGATGAAGGCCTCCAGGGTGAATTCCCCTCTCTGGTAGGGTGCCAGGAAGAGCTTCAGATCCCTCCCGATCTAGGGATGGAGATGACGATGGCTACAAACTCTTTCGTGGAATTTTGATCGGGTCCTTAGGGTTTCTGTATCGAAGGCATCTTATAGGAGAAAGGGGAGGCCGAGGGGGTGCCGGAGGCGGCCAGACAAGGTCTGGCGCGGGCCAGGCTGGGCCGCGCGGCCAGGTGGTGTGGCGGCCCCCTGGCCCCTCTCCGTCTCGTATTCTGGCTCCGCGTGTCCCTCGGTGAAACACTGACTTTGGCTTTTGTCCCGGCCAATTCCGAGAATATTCACTTTCTGACTTTCCTGGAACCAAAAACATCAGAAAACAAGCAGCTGGCACTGTGGCTCTTGTTAATAGGTTAGTCCAAGAAAGTTATAGAAAGTACTCCAAAGTGTGGACAAAACACAAGAAAGTAGATAAAACCAAGCATGGAACATCAAAAATTATGGATACGTTAGCAACGTATCAACATCCCCAAGCTTAACTCCTGCTCATCCTCGAGTAGGCAAGTGATAAAAAGAAAGAATAATTTTTGAGGTGACATGCACCATCATAAACTTGATCAAAGTATTTGTAAAACATTCAAAGCTGGGATCAAAGTACTTCAATCATAACATGAAAGACAAAGTTCTAGCAATAAGACAAAGAAACTATGTTGCAACATGAAAAGGGAAAAACAAAAGATTAATGAATAACAATGCTTTGCAAGACGTTTGTTTGTTTCACACAAAGAATACATAGCATAGTGGCATTCAGCTTCTCCCTCATAGAGTAGAAAACATAAATGCATAGGACACCTTCAAAGTTCATAAGAGTGACTAGATACAAATAGTTTAAAACAAGCAATATCAAGGTGTGCATCAATCAACACGTCTTGGGACAATGCACATAGAACTAAGAATGGCCACTATGCTCTCAAAGTAGGTGCATAAAGGTAGAAGGTGGAGACTCAATATAAAAGTGGAAGAAAGGCCTTCATAGAAGGAAGTAGGGATTCAAGTCTCATAAAGAGCTTCCAGAAATTATGGTACTTAATAGCTTTCAGCTCTCATTGCCCCTATCATAAGCATCTTGAAGTGATTAAGGTTAAAGTGAACAAACTATGGTGTATATGCTTGACAAAGTATAAGTTGGAAATCTCATGTCCCTTGAATACGAGGGCCGCTCCTCATGCTACTCAAGTATAGTTACTGGTAAGTTCTTGTCATAGTAAGTACATGTGTATCATAGAGAACCGCCAACGGGGTACCCCTTGCCCGATGATACGGAAGAATCCCCATATCAAAATGACAAGGCAAGCAGACAACAAGCATCTTAGCAATCTTCTTATTTACCATGGGAATATGGTGATTTTTTCTCTCTTTACTCTTTTCTCATATCTCTTTTTTCCTTTTCTCTTTTTTTCTCAATATCTGACTTTTTTATAAGAAGAATGCTTCATAGACAGCTCATTATGGTTACGCTACAGGTTTCCACCATGACGGCATGGATTAGACCAGCGGCCCAAGCATTTCTCTAACACACATACATAACTCCATGGACTTACAAGCTCCCCTTTCATTTCACACCGACGACATCCATAGACAAAAGAGCATGATATCAACTAGGTACAAAGTACAAGTGCAATGTTGAAAGCGTTCCCCATGACAACATGGTTCTGCTAATCCCCAACATATAAGTGCAAGCATATACAACATAGACGACACAATGGTTCGAGTTTATTAAGGGCAAGAAAAGTAAAGTGTGCCATCAAGTTCGTGAGAGCTTTAATCACTAGTTTTCTCATAACAAGTTTAATTTGAAGGTAGATAAAAACATGAATATACTTGGAATAGTAATTGCTAATAGGTAGGTATGGTGGACTCTTTGGAATAACTTGGTTTTAGGAGTTGGATGCATGAGTGGAACTCATACTTGGTTACGGAGGCTAGCAAAAGACTGGGAGCGACCAACTAAGAGAGCAATAATGGCCATAATCATGCAGAGCGACAAAACATCATTAATCAAAGCATAAAGTGATACTACAAGTTGAAAACTAAAGGATCATAAAGGCCTATGGTGACTTGGGATAGTCATAACATGGTGTGAGCATGCGCCAAGTCAACCCAAAGAAAGCATCAAAGGAGAATACCACAATACTATGCTTTAATATGCTAAAACAACGCATGATTCTTCCAAGGCACATTAAGCAATCTCAATTGTTTATAACAAGTCATGCTACAACAAAGAATACTAAGCATAAATCCAAAACAATATCGAGCATGGCATGACAAAGCATAGGCCATAATCAATAACAAGCTCTCTTTACCACTTAAACATGAACTTTTGCTACTCTTTTCCAATCTAAACCAAACTATTTGAAAACCGATGCATGAAAGAGGGGGTCCAACCAATTTATTCAGCAAACTAAGAAAACCAAGCAAACAAAAAACCAAAACGAAAAATGAAGACACTCCAAGAACAACACAACTGTGCATGAAACAATAAAAATGAAGCGTTTGGAAGAAACCTGGATTTTTATTGATGAAGAAGGGGATGCCTTGGGCATCCCCAAGCTTTGACGCTTGTAGGGGTGACACGCGTGGCATCCCCAAGCTTGAGCTTTAGTCCATTCTTCATCTCATTACTCATTCCTTCCATACACCTGAATTTTTTCCTTCATACAAAACTTCACACAATCTTATTAGCAACATTAGTGCACTCAAGATAATAGGTCTTTAGGTTCAGTTAAAACACCAATAAAACTTTCACTAAAACACAACATACTGTAGCACTTCCCTCAAAAAGATCAATTCCCCAAAAGAACTCAAAAGGAACCAACAAGAAGCAAATGCAAATAATGGCAAAAATCTATCAAAACAGACCAGTAGGTAAAGACAAATTTTTTCGAAGACCTTCTGTTGCTCAAATCGAAAAGTGTTGAACTAACGCAAGTTAGATAACAACCTGGGGCAGAAGCACAAAAATTCACGCCTCAAAAGGACGTACGGAGATTTTACACGAATTTTTACAGTGAAGGATATAAATCTGTTTCAGGACAGCAACTTTTCCAATCATTACTTCTCTCCCATTAGAGGTTACTCTTGGCACAAAAAGCAAATAAAAAGCATAAGGAGCAGTTATTACTGAAGTAATAACTTCCAAGACTCATCTAAAACTTTTGGGTTATCTCCCAATAAGTACTTTTCTTTAACGCCTTTAAGTTAGGCATAAGAAGCAAGAAAAAGAATCAAGTGTTCTCAGATGAAGAAGCATTAAAACCAAATTTCTTGCCCTTACCTCTCTTACTTTTATTCTTAACCTTGGGGAACATATGATTTCTTGGTGGAGAAGCAAAGTGCATGGTGCCCTTTTCCACATCTATTATTGCTCCAAGGAGTTTCAATAGGGATCTTCCAAGTGTGATTTGTCCTTTTCCTACCCATTCAATAACAAGATAATCAGTAGAAACCATTTTCCCTAGGATCTTTGTAAACACTCCTTCAGCTATTCCAATGGGTAACATTGTGGCATTATTAGCAAGAAAATTTTCTTCTCCTCCTTCAGAAAGCCCCCAAAGATTCATAAATATCTTTGGGCATAAGACAAAATTCAGACATGATATCACAACGAGCATGCAAAGTTTCATTATTTATAGCAATCTTTATTGTGGGAAGCCATTTTGAGGGTTCAGAATTTGTTGGAACATAGTTATGATGCTCTCTAAGTGTATTATAGCAATCTTTCAAACTAGAAGTGCTGGTCTCAAGAGTATTCAATCTAGCAAATATGTTTATGAAGGAAGAATCAGATTTGCTAGGCAAGTTGTAAGTAAAGACCAACTTCTTTATGGCATTAACAACATCATCCTCATTGCATTGGAGGAAATCTCCGCCCACTATAGCATCCAAAGCATATCTATAGCAAAGAGCGATTCCAAGGTAAAAACTGCTAAGGAACAAGCTTTGAGTCATTTTAGGTTCAGTTTTTTCATGTAGATCAGAGATTCTAGACCAAGCTTCTTTGAAACTTTCTTCAATTCCTTGTTTAAAAGTGAAAATCATTTCCTCAGGTGACATAGTAGCTGGAGCAATGCTAGACATAATGGCAACTTAAGACAGGAACTAATTTTTTTGTGTTTTTTAAATAAGAAAGCAAACTAGTGAAACTATTATTTTTTTGTGTTTTTGATAAAGAAATAAGCAAACAAAGCAAAAAGTAAACTAAGCAAAACAAAAATAACAAAGTAAAGAGATTGGTTATGAGGGACTCCCCTTGTGAAGATGTCCTTGACTCCTCGACAATGGCGCTAGAAAATCGGTTGCTTGGCCCAAAATATATCGAGCCCGTTGGGGAACCCCAAGAGGAAAGTATGATGAGCACAGCAACAAGTTTTCCCTCAGTTATGAAACCAAGGTTATGAATCCAGTAGGAGCAAGGAAACACCTCAAAGGTGTTGCTAGCTAAACTTTGGTAGGGCGCACTACCGGTGCCGGCATCAACATGGTAACCTGCACAACACAACCACAGAACTTTGCCCCCAACTTGCGACGAGGTTGTCAATCTCACCGGTTTTGCTGAAAACAAAGGATTAAACGTATTGAGTGGAAGAAAGTAATAGTTTGCAGAAAGTAAACAAAAAGCAGTAAATAGTTGATTGTAGATTGATGGTAAAAAAGAAAGGACCGGGGTCCATAGTTCACTAGTGGTGGCTCTCCTTAAGATAGATGACATGTTGGGTGAACAAATTACAGCGGGGCAATTGACAAACATCGAGAAAGCAATATGCATATACTACTCATCTTGACTCCTTTGAGACTTGATTGGGCATTACAACATTATACATAGACCGTAATCCAACTGCATCTATGACTAGTAATCCACCTTCAGGTTATCATCTGAACCCCCTCCAGTATTAAGTTGCAAGCAATGGATAATTGCATTACGCATTGCGTGTAAAGTAAACAATACGATTATTCTATGAACAAAGGATTGTTGTTTTCTCCCTAGTAGCAACAACACATCTAGTACCTTAGAGATTTATGTCACTTCCCCAAATTACTAGAGACATGAACCCACTATCGAGCATAAATACTAACTCTTGGAGTTGCTAGCATCTACTTGGCCAAGATAGCTACTAACAACGGAAAGCATGCAAGATCACAAATAACAAAGACATGATAGAATCAATAATCAATCTGAAATAGCATCTCAATATCCATCGGATCCTCGCAAACACAACATGTATGAATACAAATAGATGATCTTGATCATGAACGCAGCTCACAAGATCTAAACATGATAGCACAAAGGAGGAGAACCAGCCATCTAGCTACTACATGGACCCGTAGTCCAGAGATGAACTACTCACGCATCACACCGGAGGCTTGCATGGTGATGATGAAGGCCTCCAGGGTGAATTCCCCTCTCTGGCAGGGTGCCGGGAAGAGCTTCAGATCCCTCCCGATCTAGGGATGGAGATGACAGCGGCTACAGACTCTTTCGTGGAATTTTGATCGGGTCCTTAGGGTTTTTGTATCAGAGGCATCTTATAGGTGAAAGGGGAGGCCAAGGGGGTGCCGGAGGCGGCCAGACCACCCCTGGAGCGGGCTAGGCTGGGCCGTGCGGCCAGGTGGTGTGGCGCCCCCTGGCCCCTCTCCATCTCGTATTCTGGCTCCGGATGTCCCTCGGTGAAAAACTGACTTTGGCTTTTGTCCCGTCCAATTCCGAGAATATTCATTTTCTGACTTTCCTGGAACCAAAAACAGCAGAAAACAGGCAACTAGCACTTTGGCTCTTGTTAATAGATTAGTCCAAGAAAGTGTATAGAAAGTACTCCAAAGTGTGGATGAAACACAAGAAAGTAGATAAAACCAAGCATGGAACATCAAAAATTATGGATACGTTAGCAACGTATCAAACCCCAAGAGGAAGGTATGATGAGCACAACAGCAAGTTTTCCCTCAGTTATGAAACCAAGGTTATCGAACCAGTAGGAGCAAGGAAACAACTGCAAGGTGTTCCTAGCAACTTGGAATCCTGCACAACACAACCATAAAACTTTGCCCCAACTTACAGTGAGGTTGTCAATCTCACCGATTTTGCTGAAAACAAAGGATTAAACATATAGTGTGGAAGATAGTAATTGCTTGCAGAAAATAAACAGTAAACGGTAAACAATAGATGGTATATGAATGATAAAAGCATGGCCCAGGGTCCATAGTTCACTAGAGGTGTTTCTCCTTAAGATAGATAACATGTTGGGTGAACAAATTACAGCGGGGCAATTGACAGATTTGAGAAAGCATAACAATGCATATACTAGACATCTTGACTCCTATGAGATTTGATTGGGCATTACAACATTATACATAGACCATAATCCAACTGGATCTATGACTAATAATCCACCTTCAGGTTATCATCCGAACCCCTTCCATTATTAAGTTGCAAGCAATAGATAATTGCATTAAGCAAAATGTGTAAAGTAAAGAATATGATCGCCCCATGGACAAAGAATTGTTGTTTTCTCCCTAGTAGCAACAACACATCTACAACCTTAGAGATTTCTGTCACTTCCCAAGATTACTAGAGGCATGAACCCACTATCGAGCATAAATACTCCCTCTTGGAGTTGCTAGCATATACTTGGCCAAGATATCTACTAACGACGGACAGCATGCAAGATGACAAATAACATAGACATGATAAAATCAATAATCAATCTGAAATAGCAGCTCAATATCCATCGGATCCCCACAAACACAACATGTAAGATTACAAATAGATGATCTTGATCATGAACGGAGCTCACAAGATCTAAACATGATAACACAAAGGAGGAGAACCAACCATATAGCTACTACATGGACCCGTAGTCCAAGGGTGAACTACTCACACATCACACTGAAGGCTTGCATGGTGATGAAGAAGGCCTCCAGGGTCATCTCTCCCCTTTGGAAGGGTGCCGGGAAGAGCTTCGGATCCCCCCCCCCGATCTAGGGATGGAGATGGCAGTGGCTACAGACTCTTTCATGGATTTTTGATCAGGTACTTAGGGTTTTTGTCCTGGGAGGCTTTTATAGGCGAAGGGGCAAGGTCGGTGGAGCGCCAGGGGGGCCACACCCCTGGTGGCGCACCCCTAGGCTGCGCTGGCACCAGGTGTGGCCGCCCTGGTGCACCACTTCGTCTCCCCTTCGACCTCCGTGTTGCTTCGGGTAAAATATTGACTTTGGCTTTTGTCTCATCCAATTCCGAGAATATTTTTTACTAGCTTTTCTGAAACCAAAAACAGCAAAAAGCAGGCAGCTAGCACTGTGGCATCTTGTTAACAGGTTAGTTCTAGAAAATGTATAAAAATACCTCAAAGTGTGAACAAAACATAAGAAAGTAGATACAAAACAAGCATGGAACATCAAAAATTATAGATACGTTTACGACGTATCAAGCATCCCCAAGCTTAACTCCTGCTCGTCCTCGAGTAGGTAAGTGATAAAAAGAATAATTTTTGAGGTGACATGCACCTTCACAATCTTTATCAAGGTATTCGTAAAACATTGATAGCTGGGATCAAAGTACTCTAAACATAAGCATGAAAGATAGAGTTCTAACAATAAGACATAGCAACTATGCTGTAACATGAAAAGGTACAAACAAAAGATCATGAATAACAATGCATTGAAAGACGTTTGTTTGTTTCACATATAGAAAACATAATAAAAGTGGTATTTAGCTTGTCCCTCATGGTATAGCAAAACATAAATGCATAGGACACCTTCCAGGTTCATAAGGGTGACAAGATACAAATAATTTAAGAACAAGCAATATCAAAGTTATGGATCAATCAACAAGTTTTGGGACAATGCACATTAAACTAAGAATGACCAGTATGCTCTCTCAATAGGTGCATAAAGATAGAAGACGGAGACTCGACATAAAAGTAAAAAAGAAAGGCCCTTCACAAAAGGAAGCAGAGATTCAAGTTTCATAAAGAGCTTCCAAAAATTATGGTACTTATTACCTTTAAGCTCTCATTGCCCCTATCATAAGCATATTGAAGTGATTAAGGTTAAAGTGACACAAATATGAGGATATGCTTGACAAGTTATAAGTTGAAAATCTCATGCCCCGTGCTTACGAGTACCAAACCTCATGCTACTCAACTTTAGTCATGAGTAAGTTCTTGTCATTGTAAGTACATGTGTATCATAGAGAACCGCCAACGAGGTACGCCTTGCCCCATGATACATGAGCTATCCCATATCAAAATGACAAGACAATAGACAATGAGCATCTCAGCGATCTTTTTATTTGCTATTTGCATAGGTTTTTATTGAGGATGCTTCATAGAATGCTCACTATGGTTATGCTGCAAGTTTCCACCATGATTAGGCATGGCTTGGGCTAGCCGCCCAGACGTTTCTCTAACACACATACAAACTCCATGAACTTACAAGCTCCACTTTTATTTCACACCGCCGGGATCCATAAGCAAAAGATCATGATATCAACTGAATAATAAGTGCAACGTTGAAAGCGTTCCCCATGACAGCATGGTTCTACTAATTCACAACTTATAAAGCGCAAGCATATATGCAACATAGATGGACACAATGGTTCAAGTTTATTAAGTGCAAGAAAGTAAAGTGTGCCATCAAGTTTGTGAGAGCTTTAATCACTAATTTTCACATAACAATTTTAATTCGGAAGGTAGATAAAAGACGGAATATACTTGGAATGGTGTAACACACCATGCATAGGAATTTATAGTGGACTCTTTGAAATAACTTGGTTTCATTGGGAGTTGGATGCATGAGTGAAACTCATACTTGGTACATGTGGAGGCTAGCAAAAGACTGGGAGCGACCAACTAAGAGAGCAATAATGGCCATAATCATGCACAGTGACAAAACATTATTAATTAAAGCATAAAGTGATATTACAAGTCGAAAACTAAATGATCATAGAGGCTATGGTGACTTGGTATAGTCTTAACATGGTGTGAGCATGTGCCAAGTCAACCCAAATAAAGCATCAAAAGAGAATATCAGAATATTATGCTTTTATATGCTAAAACAACACATGATTCTTTCAAGGCACATTAAGCAATCTCAATTCATGCTACAGCAATAATCACTAAGCATAAACCCAAAGCAATACCAAACATGACATGATAAAGTCTAAGCCACAATCTAAACAAGCTTCTTTGTACCACTTATAAGCATGAAACTTCCTACTCTTTTCTAGTCACCAGTCAACTTATTTGAAACCACATATGAATGCGGGGGTCCAACCAATTTATTTAAGCAAACAAAATAAAAGAAAACTAAAAATGAAAACAAAGACGCTCCAAGAACAACACAATTGTGCATGAAATAATAAAAATGAAGTGTTTGGAAGAAAACCTGAGATTTTTATTGATGAAGAAGGGGATGCCAAGCTTTGACGCTTGCACTTCTTGAATATTTCTTGGGGTGACACGGGTGGCATCCCCAAGCTTGAGCTTTTGTCCATTCTTCATCTCATCACATTATTCTTCCCTACACTTGAAAATTTCCTTCATACAAAACTTCACACAATCTTCATTAGCAACATTAGTGTATTCAAGATAATAAGTCTTTAAGTTCAGTTTCAGCACAAGTAAAACTTCCATTTAAAAACAAGATACTGTAGCAATTTCTTCTAAAATCTCAAGTGATCAAAGATAACTCAAAGAGAAAGAGATTAAGAGGCAAATGCAAATAATGGCAGAAATCTGTCAAAACAGATCAGCAGGTTAAAATCGATTTTTGCGAAGACCTTATGTTGCTCAAATCGAAAAGTGATAAACTAACGAAAGTTAGATAATAACCTGGGGCATAAGCACAAACAATTACAGCTCAATCCGACGTACAGGGATTTTTCACGATTTTTTACAGTGAAGCACAAAAATCTGTTTCGGGACAACAACTTTCCCAAGTCTTACTTCTCTCTCATCAGAGGTTATTCTTGGCACAAAAACCACACAAAAAAGATAAGGAAAGGTTATTACTAAAGCAATAACTTCCATGACTCAATAAAAGAAAATTTTAGTGAATAAAAATTTGGGTTATCTCCCAATAGTGCTTTTCTTTAATGCCTTTGAGCTAGGCATAGGTAGCAAGATTCAAGTATTCTCAAGTGAAGAAGCATTAAGATCAAGTTTCTTGCCCTACCTTTCTTACCTTTATTCTTATCTTTAGGGAACGTATGATTGCTTGGTGGGGAAGCAAAATGCATGATGCCTTTCCCACATCTATTATTGCTCCAAGGAGTTTCAGTAGGGATCTTCCAAGTGTAATTTGTCCTTTTCCTACACATTCAATAACAAGATAATCAGTAGACACCACTTTCTCTAGGATCTTTGTAAACACTCCTTCAGCTATTCCAATGGGCAATATTGTGGCATTATTGGTACAATATATTGCTTCTCCTCCCTCAAAAAGTCCCCAAAGATTCAAAGATTTATAGATATCTTTAGGCATAAGACAGAATTCAGACATGATATCACAACGAACATAAAAAGTTTCATTATTTATAACAACTTTTACTGTAGGAATCCATTTTGAAGATTCAGAATTTATTGGAACATATTCATGATGCTCTCTAAGCATGTTATAGCATTCTTTTAAACTAGCCGTGTTGGTCTCAAGAGTGTTCAATCTAGCAATAATGTTTATAATGGAGGAATCAGATTTGCTAGGCAAGTCATATGTTGCAACCAACTTTTTTATGGCATTAAAAACTTCATCCTCATTGCACTGGAGGAAATCCCCTCCTACTACAGCATCCAAAGCATATCTATAACAAAGGGCAAGACCAAAGTAGAAACTGCTAAGAAACAAGCCCTGAGTCATTTTAGGTTCAGTTTTTTCATGTAACTCAGAAATTCTAGACCAAGCTTCTTTGAAACTCTCCTCAATTCCTTGTTTGAAAGTAAAAATCATTTCCTTAGGTGACATAGTGATTGGAGCAATGCTAGACATAAAAGCAACTTGAAGTAAAAAAAATCTATATTTTTTAGAACTATTTTTTTTGTGATTTTTGATAAAGGAAGCAAACCAGTAGAACTAATTTTTTGTGTTTTTGATAAAAAGAAAAAAGCAAACAAAGCAGAAATAAACTAAGCAAAACAAAAAAAACAAAGTAAATAGATTGGTTATGAGAGACTCCCCTTGTGAAGCTGTCCTTAACTCCCCGGCAACGACGCCAAAAAAACGCTTGATGGCTCAAAATATATTTGAGCTCGTGGTCGTGATGAAGTCCTTGCACTCATGTGGCTCCAACGACTTGAGTGCCTCAAGTGTGACACCTCGCGGGGAGTTACATGCATCCGGTGCCTGACGATGACTCCCGCTTCCCCGATCCAGCAGCAGTTGCAGAAGTAGAGCTCCTGGATCCGAATCCCGCAGTGCGACGGCGCTCCACGGTGAAGATGTCTCTCGCTCGCGCAGTCTGAACTTGGGACCATAGTCATGGGGGAGAGAGAGAGAATATCAATTGGAGGTCTCCCCAAAAGTGAGGAAACCTCTATTGAATATTGGTTGTCTATTGTCTGGTCAAAATACCCCACTATATATAGGGGGAGGGGAGGTACTACCTCTGTTGGGGATATACTTTCTGGGTATCCTCACAGTACCTCACTGACCAAGGTGGCCCACTTCAGGTTAGAGCTTTGCTTCACGGGCGGCCCAGTCAAGGAGAAGAGACGGAGTCCAGTCCGGCTACGGAAGGCCCAGAAGACTTACTGGCATAGGCCCATAGTGTTACTTATAGTTCAAGATGTACTATGTAACCGACTCTTAGTCGTAGCCGGATAGATCTCTCCGGTAAAACCTAGGCTGGATATCTATATAAGCCATCCTAGGGAGAGCCTTTAGAACACCCTCACAATAGTCTACAATCTCAACTCGCATAGGTGAAACCCTTGTAACCCATATTCTGGCTCTGCCGTATTATTGGATTGCTAGCAGGAGTAGGATCTGTCCAAAGCCGGCGGATTCGAACCTGGGTAAACTTGTGTGCTCATCATCCCAGAACACCGTACATCTCACAACCCTCTCTTCCACACGCCTCGAGGTGCCCCTCATGGCGTACTTGTCATCAACCCGACGACAGTTGGCGCCCACCGTGGGGCAAGTGAGCTTCGGATCTGCGTTCCGAGCGGAATCTGCAAGAATCGGAATCAGCGAGACCATCGCCGTCAACTGCGTCCTCTACGCCAGCAACGTCCCTCTCATCGTTCTTGATGAGACCTGGATTCTGGCTAGGGAGGCTGTGACTGCCTACACCATCATGTCTTTCGGCGAGATCGATGTTTACATCGGATTCACTGAACCTGTCCCACCCACCCCATCGGTGATGATAGAGGCAGAAGAAATTTCTGGGTCCCCTTTGTCCGCGGAGGCGGCAGAGTTCCAGATCTCAGAAAATCCTAATCCCACCCAGCCCGCATCCGTTGTGGAGATAGTGGAGAAATTCGGGCCTGAAGCAGACCTCGCGGCTCAAGTCAAATCTGGAGTGGATCTCCCTAGCGAGGCCGAATCCCAGATCGATCCACCCACTGAAGTCGAAATCCAGGAGGATCACAATAACAACCTTGGTTCTGGCTCTGCCAACGCTGGAACAGATCAACCGTTCCTAAGGCACACGTTGAGGCGCATGATGATGATGCAAGACACAAGCATGGATGAGGTTCTCGAAACCATCAAGATCTTCGAGGAAGCCCACGAGGAAAGCCGCACCTACCTCAGGACCCACACATCGCACTTTGTCGGATACGTTGGATCTGGATCCGGCTCTGCCGATGCTAGAGACAACACTGACTCGGTGCTGGAGGCAATCAGAACAAACACTGACTTACCCGCATCTTCGGATGACTCGATGACGTCGGAGGATTTCCGAAAGTTCTCCATAGAGTATGAAGAGGAGTACAACTCCAAAACTGCAGAAGAGGGAGAAGAAATGGATGAAGGATCCGGGGAAAACTCTCCCAAAGCGCATGATGATATGGAGATCGGAGATAATCCCGAGCTCCAGATGTCCGAAAGTACCGATCAGAGCTTGACTCCGGGAAACGGACCCAAAGACGTCTTTGCTACCGGCACTACCAAGAAGGCAAAGAAGAGGAACAAGAAGAACAAGACCCCGGCAAAAGAACTTCCAACAGAGGAGGTGATTGCCAAGGAATACGAGGAAGACTCGGATGGAGCACTTATCCCAGAAGAGCCCAAAGAAGAACCGGTGAATGGACACATGGTCACTGTAGGTGCGCGTAAACTCATCGATGCTGCACTAACCACACCTATTCCTACATCTGCAGAACTTACTACTAAAGAGCTGGATGAAAGGGCCTAGGCCCTAGAAGCGCGTCACCAAGTACTCCTCGATGAGGCCAAAAACATCGAGGAAGAAAAGAAACACATGGCAACTGTGGAGAAGTACATCTCTGGGCAGCATCAGAAGACCCGGAAGCGTCACACTCATGATGACCAATTCCCAGAAATTCACAAAGTCCACTTTGGATGAGACCATGGGATGCCTCGACTCGACAGCAAGGGAGACTGGGTGTATCCAACACCAGTGCAAAACACTGTTGCGACTCGAGAAATCCTAGCAAATAATCCAGGCCCAGAGAAGATTCGATTGGGCATTAAACTACTCAACAAGCGTCTGGAGCAACAGAAGGCCGCCCTGTCTGGAAGCGGAAAACTGGTCTCCCAATCTGACCAATGCCGCACGGATCCGGCCTGGAATGAAGTAAGACCCCAACACGCTCCGGAACAGCATCACCGTTCCGACTGTCGGGAAGACAACTACTCAAGAACCGGATCTTCAGGATATCATCACAAAGCTGCACGTGACTGGTGCAATGTTACTCCAGCTGCGGAGCAAGAGGCAATTGTTGCACTGAATCCGAAGAATCCTCCCCAGGGAGAGTCAAACGATCGCAAGGAAGAAGACAAAGAGAAACGTCGGGAGGAGGACCGTCAAACAATGCCACCTCCTAGACATACAAGCCGTCCGACAGACGGACGACGGAACAACGGACACCGTGCTGAGTCAAGCCGGCAGGGGGCTCGTCGTAACGAAGACCCTCCCCGAAACCGGAATAATGATGCTCTAGATGGAGGCCGGCGATCAGCCAAAAACAATCCAGCTGCTCCACCCTCTCCACCAAGCAGCCATCAAAACGGCTCCCAAGGAGGCCAAGGAGGGCGTCGTGGCGGAGGAGGTGGTGGTGGAAGCCAAAGTGACGCAAGGCACAAGATTAACTCCAACATAGAGGTGCGGCGCTACGAAAATGATGATACATACATGGGCCCAAAGTGCTTCGGACCACACATAAGAGCAACAAAATTCCCGGAAGGATTTGCTATCTCAAGACACATTCAAGCCTATGATGGTATGGCTCGGCCAGATACTTGGCTCCAGGATTTTTTCCAGGCTTGCTATATCGCCAAAGGCGAAAACAGCCTGGTCGTGACCCGATATCTCCCACTCATGTTGCAGAAGATGACACGATCATGGCTCAATGAACTTCTAGAGAATACCATCCACGACTGGTATGACATGCAAAGCGCGTTCTTTCGGTATTTCGAAGGCACATATCGGAGGCCCTGTACGGTAGGAGACCTACATCATTGCACCCAGAAAGCCGGAGAAACTTGCCGAGATTATCTCGGACAATGGATCGACACTAAACACTCCTATGAAGGGGTAAATGACCAAACTATGATTGAAGCTTTCATTGCAGGACTCCCAATTGGCTTACTACGTCATCGCTTGAAGTGTGACAAGGTCACTGATTTGGGAGAAATGATAGAAACAACGAGCAATTATGCAGATGCTGACGACGATGCGGAGGGATTACTTAACGCCCTGGCTATGCCACAGTCGGCAAAAACAACCAAAGCAGCAAGCTCAGAAGCGCAAGAACACCTCGAAGGAAAAGCCCAACATGGAAACGGCAGTGGTCACTGCTACTTTCGGGTCTAGAGGATGAGGAGGGCGCGGCGGTGGCCATGGAAGCGGTCGTGGAACATCAAGAGTCCAAGGTAGAGGAGACCAGCAACCTAGCAAAACCTACTCTTGGGCCGATATTGCCAATAACCCTTGTGTGCATCACTGAGATGCCAATGAAGGCTCGTCCCACACAAACACCGAGTGTCGTTTTAATGACGACATCAAGAAAGACAATACCGTTGGTTACAGGGCTAAGCGGAAGAAGGGAAAGAAGAATCCCAAAAAAGATAAAGAGACCAAGGAAGATTCCGACATGGAGGAAGCCGATGCTTCAAATCCCAAGCCGGAAGGGAAAAAGAACTTCCCGACAAAAAAAGACACTTACATCACCTTCCTCGGATCTCAACCAGCTAAGGTCAAGAAAGCAGTTCTACATGAGCTTAACACAACAGTTCCAGCTATACCTCAGTTCTTGGACTGGTCGGAAGTGGCAATTACCTTTGATCGTGATGATCATCCGCCTAAGTTGCGCAGGCGAGGAAAATACGCCTTAGTCGTTAATCCACTTATTAATGGCTATGGTTTCTCCAATACTCTCATGGACGATGGCAGCAGCATTAACATCCTGTATGTCGAAACGCTACGCCGGATGAGGATCTCGGAGACCCAGCTGAATTACATCTCTATGATCTTTCACGGAGTTGTCCTAGGAAGACAGGCAAATTCCCTGGGAGAAATCACTTTGGATGTGACCTTTGGAACTCCAAAGAACTACCAGACGAAAACACTTTCCTTCAAAGTGGTCTTGTTCAAGAGCGCATACCACGCTATATTCGGATGTCCGGCTTACTAGGCTTTTATGGCTCGTCCGTGTTACATTTACAATATGATGAAAATTTCAGGTCCCAACGGCATGATCACCATCAGGGGAGACCCGAAGAAGGCGCGAGAGTGCAAGGATGGAAATGCCGCCTTTGCTGAAGCCGTGCTGCATTCCTAGGAGTACCAGGAGATTAAGAAGACCATATATCTATCCGAGATGCCCACAACAAAGAAGGAGGTGACAAAGCCGAATCCGGAGTTCAAGGCATCAGAAGAGACAAACAAGACGCCATTAAAGGATGATGACCCCTCCAAGGTGACCCAGATAGGCGTAGGCCTAGATAGCGCATAGGAAAGCGCGCTCGTCAAGTTCCTCCAAGCAAATCAAGATATCTTCGCATGGCAGCCATCTGACATGACCGGAGTACCTAGGGAACTTGCCGAGCACTCTTTAAATGTACACCCGAACGCTAAACCCATCAAATAGTCCCTATGATGTTTTGGCGATGAAAAGCGTAAGGCAATAGCTAAGGAACTAGCTCAGCTCGAGTTAGCCGGATTCATAGAAGAGGTCATCCACACTGAGTGGTCGGCCAATCCTGTAATGGTCCCTGACAAGCTAACTACGGAGCAGCTGGCTTCTTCAACTTCGATGGCCTCGGGGGCTTCATCAAGTCCGTGGCAGTCTCAGATGCCACTGACTTTCCGCCGGCCCCTAAGACCGAAGCTTTCGCCGCCTTCTTCGCACGTTGGAGCTCCTCCGAATACTTGCCAACAGTATTTATCAAGGAATGGCCATATTTGGCACAGGTAGTCGCAAAGGGAGAGAATACTACCTGCTGACCATCCGTGCCAACAGGCATCGTCTTCGACACCACAGAAGGATCTATTTCGACTCCGTGGGCTTGCACCATGGCAAGTGACATGGTCGCGTCAGCCGCACGGAGGGAGTTCTTGTACGTGGCAGGCACACCCCCGGTGAGCGACTCCACCATCTCTTCCACATTGTCGACCAGCTCCGCCTTCGGCATCAACTCCTCCTGGAGGCGACTAAGGGTAACCTTGGCCTTGGACAACGTACTTTGGACAGCGGCGCTACGATCCTCGACCGCAGACACCGCGCCCGCCAGAGCGTCATCGCGACAAAGGGCTTGCGGATCAAAACTCAAGTCGCCAGCATCTACACCGAAAATACACACATGGATCAAACTTCTAGTGCCACCGGCAGAAACTCTAGATGCAGAGAAGAACATCAATAAAATATCTACCAGTAAAGGTACCTGAGAGGGCCTTGGCGACTGAGAATAGTTGCTCTTCGAACAACTTCTCCCTGGCCGCAAAGGAGGCACGCAGATCCTCTTCGTGCTTCTGGGCATCATCACGAGCCGCGATTGCCTTGTCGCGCCCCTTCACAGCTACGACTAATGTCTTCTCCAACGTGGTGACGTTGCGTAGTAAAGCGTTATGCTCAGCTACATGGCAATCAATAATCGGCTATCAGTCGATTATACCAAAACAGAGAGAAGACAAAAAGAATAAGTGTAGAGCACTCACTTTCGACCATGCGGTGACGCGACTCCAGCATTGCATGCTGGCGACCCATCGCCATCACCTGCTCTGCCACCTGCGCGGCTTCCTTTACAAGGAGCTGTCACACAAAACAAGGAGTCAGAAGAGGGCAGCAGAAGGCGTTGACTACCACATTAAAAAGAAGGAAAGATATACTTACATGGTCCTCTAGCGACTCTGAAGAAGTTTGCTGAACCGTCATCCGAGCAACCACTCGATGCTCCCCTATGTGAGGAGAGCTCGAAGAATTGTGCCTGGAGTGGGCTGCCGCCGGAGGAGAAGGAGCGTGCTCGACCTCTACCTTGGCCCTTGAAGTCGCGACTCCCGATTCTTTCAAAAACTCGACGTCGCCAGAAGATGACGACGCCTCTTGACTACAAGACCAAGTCCACATTGAGAAAAGGGCAAACTCCAGGGCAAAACCAACAAGAAGAAAAACAGAAAAGAATGAATGACCTAGCAAACTTACCAGTTAAAGTTGTCAAGATCAAACGTGGCAGACGCTGATTCTGACGAAGACTCCTTGGGCAATCGCATCTTCTTGCGAGAAGACAGTGCCACAGCCCTCACAGGAACAGCTGGAATTGGCGACTCCGCGCCAACAGCCGCGCCTCCTGGAGTCGAAGGAGTCGACGCGTCGAAGTCCTCACTACGCTAACACTTGCGAGTATCCGGGCTCTCGGACTCGGGGGCTTCCTCTTCCACATCAGAAGGGACAGTTGACTCAGACTCGTCCTCTTCCAAAGCTTCACGAGGAATAATCCCCTCAGGAAGAGGAGGCATACAAGGCGACACCACCCAATCCTGCATACAAACAGTGAGGATCAGCAAACATAATAGGTAAGCAACAGAAAACGCAATCGCGAAAATAAGCTACTGTGTAGCACAACTATACCTCAGGAGGAAGATTCGAAGCATCGAAAGGAGGAACGACTGGCTCGTTCGGAAGCACATCCTTGAAGGTGTACTTCGTGACCAGTCGCACCCTCTTATCTACCTCACTCGTGGACATGCCATCAGCAGACACGCGAGTGGCATCATCAGTGTCACCCCATTGAAACATGGGATGGACGCATCAGCAGACACACGAGTGGCATCTTTCAGTGGCAGCGCCTCCTTTCTTCTTTCCCATTGCGCGGCAGCGATGAGAGCATAGAAAATAACTTCGAAATGAGCGAAGGTGGTACAGAGTTGAGGAGGAGATGAGCGTAGGGAAAAGCAGATGAGCAGCAGCAATGGCGATGGCAGCGAGGACGAAAAAGTGCAGATGAAAAATTACCACCGTAGCGCCGCTATTTAACCCCTAAAAGATGCAATCCAACGGTTGACAAAAACCCTATTAGACGCGTGGCGCGTATCGCGTTGGACACGTGGAGAAGAGGAAGCGCGAACCGTCCCCCCACTTCTACCATTACGCACGGAAATCGAGGAGGCGCAGTTAAAAATAAAATTACGTACGCCCAATCAAATCAAAGTCAGAAAGTGGGACCCACCGCTCGTCACGTCCCGTCAAAATCGCTCACACGGGCAACTGAGGTCATACAAACGTCAGCACTGACGTCACCAAGGCTACGCAGTGGAAAGCACTCGGGGGCAACTCCCATAGGGAGCGCTGGCCGCGCACCCTACGACTTTTTCTTTTCTTGTTGTAGGCACGAAGACAATCACAAAGGCAAACCCAACCACTCGAAACACAATTTGATTATGGACATGGGTTACTCCCATAGGGAGCGCCGGAAACAAATTCGACTGAAACAAGCACACAAAAGACGACAGCAGTCGCGGAAATATTTAGTCCCTGTCTGAGTCATCGACTGAAACAAATAAGCAAAAAGACGACAGCAGTCGCAAAAGTTATTTAGTCCCTGCCTGAGTCTTCGACTCAACCAGGCACTCGGGGGCTACTCCCATAGGGAGCGCTGGTCGTGCACCCTGTGATTATTTGCACAAAAACTGTGTGTTGATAACATCGCACTCGTAACCTTTGGCGACACCGCCTCACAAATTTTCCCTACAAAGAGACTACGTCTCCTGGGACGCCCGAATCGTCTCCGTGATGATAAAATTCGGATGCCACGCTTACGGCGTAAAGGTAAGACCTGAATAAGGCCTGGCAACGCATTTAACTGCGCACTACCAGAAATGTATCCGTGCCTATAGGCATGATGAACATGCCTTGACGAACGCGTCGAGTGCTCACACCCATATAACTGGAATTCGACTCCTGTAAGACCTCCGCAGCCTGAGTCGAATTACACCAGCACTTTTCCGGATTCGAGTCCGGGGACTCGAATTTGAGTAGATTGGGTTGTTTCACCCTAAGGTGGTTAACTGATACCGATACTTCGGTTATATCAGGCACGTATATCAACAATCCCTATGACATATATAAAAGCAATCGAAAATGTACTCATTCAGGCACTCGAAGACTTCAAAAAAGTCCCCAGTCGAATCTGCGATTCCACTGGACACTCGGGGGCTACTGACATGGGTATACCCTACAGGTACTCAAGCTTGGTATATACGGTCCAAATACGTATAGGCTCACGGTGTCGCCAAGGCCCAGATAGAAGGACTCGAGTAACCTGCGGACTCTCGATTGCTTGAAGATCAAGAAAAAGCTAAAGATAGAAAGTTTGAAGGGGAAAACCCTAACTTGTAACCGACTCGACCTGCTACCCGAGACCTAGCCTATCTATATAAGGGCTAGGAGGGGGCAGCAAGGAGAACACGCGCAACCCTAGCTTCCACAAACCCTCGCCAGATTACATCTGCGCACCGTTGTAACTTTCGACTCCCTCAATAATTCCATGAGCAGACAAGCAGGAGTAGGGACCTCTACGAGGCCTGAACCTGGGTAAATCCTTTGTCCCCTGTGTGCTTGTTTGCTAGCCGATAGATGTCTCCAGCGCTCCCTCCTTCTCCAAAACCCAAGTCCATAACAATGGGCATTGATGAGTTAAACCCTCGTCAGTCCCTAAAAAGGACACCACTGATTTAAGGATGTGTGTTGATTATACTGCCTTGAACAAGGCTTTTCCTAAAGATCCATTTGCTTTGCCTAGGATTGATCAAGTTATCGATTCTATGGCAGGCTCGAAACTCCTATGTTTTCTCGACGCATATTCCGGTTATCACCAAATCCGGATGAAGGCATCTGACAAAGTCAAAACTTCATTCATAACCCCCTTGGGAACCTTCTGTTTCATTATGATGCCCTTTAGGCTCAAGAACGCAGGAGCTACGTACCAACACACTATGCAGCGTTGCCTCCACGATCAAATCGGACGCAATGTACATGCATATGTGGATGATATTGCGATGATGTGCAAAAACAAGGAAACCTTGATTTCTGACTTGTAGGAAACGTTGGCCAATTTACGAAAATACAACATAATGCTTAACCCGAAGAAATGCTTCTTTGGAATCCTAGCCAGAAAATCGTTAGGTTTTATCGTGTCTCAAAGAGGCATAGAGGTAAACCGAGACAAAATCAAGGCTATACTGAATCTTTCCAGGCCGACTCGCCTGAAGGACGTCCAAAGACTAACTAGTCGCATTGCTGCAGTCAGTCGGTTTGTAAGCCGACTCGGTGAAAGAGCCGCACCACTATACAAGCTCCTGAAAAATACCAAGAAATTCGTTTGGACCGATGAAGCTGAAGCTGCGCTACAAGACCTGAAAGCAGTACTCTCATCTGCTCCTATCCTTGCAGCACCAGAATCACAGGAACCGATGTTGCTCTATCTCGATGCGACATACAAGGTCATCAGTATCATCATGGTGGTGGAGAGACCGAAGGAAAATCAGGAACACCTGGTGCAGCGTCCGACTTACTATCTCAGCGAGGTCTTAACTGAATCAAAACAGTGGTATCCGCACTATCAAAAGCTGGCTTATGGTGTGTTCTTGGCATTTCGTAAGTTACGGCATTACTTTTAGGAACATCCAATTATCGTGGTGAGCACAGCTCCCATGAGAGATATAATCAACAATAGTGACGCCACAGGACACGTCGCCAAATGGGGCATAGAGCTTTCAGCTTTCGACATTGAGTACAAACCTCGTACAACAATCAAATCCCAAATCCTCGCTGACTTTGTCGCTGATTGGACAGAGACAACGGAGAAGATGACCCTGCCAGAGTCAGAATATTGGACCTTGCATTTTGACGGGTCTAAAGCGCTCGGGTGCTCGGGGGATGGCGTGGTGCTCAAGTCACCCCAAGGAGATAAACTTTTCTATGTATTGCAGATACACTTCATGACAACAAACAACATTGCCGAGTATGAAGCATTACTACATGGAATCCGGATTGCTAAGGACATCAGCATCCGACGTTTAATGTGTTATGGATATTCGGATCTTGTTGCACAACAAGTGTCGAATATCTATAAGGCAAACAAGCACATGCCAGCATATAGGGTTGTCGTGGATGAACTATCTAAATCGTTTGAAGGGTTTGAAGTTCAACACTTCCCTCGAACAGAAAATGAGGAAGCAGATGCACTATCTCGAATAGGCTCTGTCTGGAAAAAGGTCATGGATGGCACTTTTTTAGAGCACCTCAAGGTTCCCTCTATAAAAGGAGTGGACGAGGAATATCCGACCAAATCTGACTCACCTTTAGTAGCAGCTCTAGCTGGACTCAACCCTACCTTGATTTCTTGGTAGACAGAAAATTACCCGAAGACGAAGTTCTGAGCCGACAGATCGTCCGACGAGCAAAAGCCTATACTATAATTAGTGGTGAGCTCTATAAGCGGAGTGCATCTGGGGTCTTTCAACACTCTGTATCTCCGAAAGAAGGAGTGGAAATCTTACAAGAGATCCACGAAGGCGAGTGTGGTCACCATGCTGCAGCCATATCTCTAGTGGCAAAATATTTCCGACACGGTTTTTTCTGGCTTTCAACCAAGGCAGATGCCGAACGTCTGGTCAAGACATGCAAAGGCTGCCAAAAGTATGCCAAACAAGCTCACGTTTCGGCTGATCAGCTGCGAACAATACCTATAACATGGCCTTTCGCAGTCTAGGGGCTTGATATGGTAGGACCGTTTAAACGGGCTCCAAGTGGATTTACTCACCTCTTAATGATGGTGGATAAATTAACCAAATGGATTGAGGCTAAACCCATCACTAGTTGTGATGGAGCAATAGCCTGAAGATTTGTCAAGGATGTCATAATCCGATACGGTTATCCACATAGCATTATCACGGACAACGGGAGTAACTTCTCTATGGGAAAACTTGCCGAATTCTGCAATGAACAAAATATCTGGCTTGACATTGCGTCAGCCGCACATCCGCAAGCTAATGGACAAGTCGAAAGAGCAAATGGTTTAATCCTACAAGGCCTAAAACAAAGACTCGAAGCACCACTACGACGTGTTGCGGGGGCTTGGGCAGAGTAATATGGAGCTAACGAACAACTCCAAACAGGTCAACCGGATACACACCTTTCTTCTTGGTCTATGGCACAGAAGCAGTTCTTCCTAGTGATTTGATTCACACTTCTCCTAGAGTGCCCGCATATATTTAAGAGGATGCCAAAATTTCTTGACAAAATAATCTCGACTTAGTCAAAGAAGTTCACGTTGTTGCTGAGATGAGATCAACAGCCTATCAGCAGAAGTTACGCAAGTATCATAGCCAGAGAGTCAGAAACCGGTCTTTCAATAAGGGTGATTGGTTCTCCGGATTGTGTAGCAAAGAAAGCACAAACTTTCCCCAACATGGGAAGGGCAATTTCTAGTTAGTCGAGTATTGCACAATGGTTCATACTACCTAACTGATATTCGGCCAGTCAAAGAAAGACCTGCTACTAAGATGAGAAAGAGAGCTGGAGGCAGTACAAACCCGAATGAATTAGACAGACCATGGAACATTGCTCAGCTACGTCCCTTTTATTCTTAGTTTATTTTTCTTTGTAATCATATATGTGTACATGTTCAATGAGAAATAAAGTGTTGGTTGCCTCAAAATCTTTCTGAGAAGTTCTTACCATCTTATTTCCGAATGATCATGTCACAATCAAAAATCCCAGAATACTTGAAAGTACTTTATGCTCATGTTTGTTCTGGTTTAGATTTCCGATTCTAAAATTGCTACCTTCGGGCATAAATCTAAATTTCCTAGTGTATACTTTGGTTATTTGTCTGATTGCTGGATGTGGGCATTTTCCAAGTAGTGAATTGTTGGTACTAGAGGCCGACTTTGTTTCTGAGTTTAAACTGGTTTAGCAATTGAGCTCCGTTGCTCGGCAAAGTTTCCGTGCTAAAAGTTGTCCGGCTCACGAAAGGGACGAGGCAGAAAGCCAGATAAACGAAAAGTGCAGACAAAAAATATAAGTGCTTATGCAAACATTTCAGGCACATAATAGATAAACATAAAGCTTAGCACTAGCAAAAAGTATTTACAGACCCAAATTGTTTTCAGAATAACACATTGTTCTTTCTAATACTCTATGATGCAGGGGGAGAGGAATGAGCTGCCGTCTCGCTGGATACATCAGCCTCGTTTTGATAACGTTCTGAGATGTTCAAATCCGATATGGTTTGATCATCGTCAGAAACTTCAGCTGTTTCTTTGGAAGGCGGAGGCGGCGTGTCCACACGGGTGAAGAAAGGAGTGTCGTAGATGGTCAAATCAGCCACGTGGCACCCATATCCGGCGCAGGAGTCCATGATAGCCTTGATGTCTTGCTCCTGTCCATCTTCGTCCACCTTGTAGTACCCTCTAGTTACTTGCCAGATTTCCATGTTTCCATGGTGCCTCATAACCATGGTGAGAGCGTTTTGCACTACGGTTCGCGCGTAGGACATGTTCCTGTCCTGAACAAGCTGCGGCATATCCTTGGCCTTATCTCGCACCTCAAAACCGGACATGCATAGCATGTCCGGAACCTTGAGAACTTTGCCAATATCTTCGAGGGATTGGCAGAAGTCATGCAATAGATCACCGACTTGAGTAAGCCGGTTGGTGCGAGATTCGGCAGAGGCTGAGTCCATTAAGTTCAGAGGACCTGCATATATAATACAAAGGGAAAGTCAAATAAACCCGGACTCCAAAGAGTTGGAAGATGCTAATAAGTCAGAAAAAGGGAAACATACCAAAGATGACATCGTCGACTTTGGCCTTCTCTTCCCGAAGACTCTAGAGTTCAGCCCGGAGTGCCTCGGTAATGTCCGTTTCTCTGAACAGATCATTGCTGAGATCCAAGATTTTCTTATCTTGAAGCGTAATCTTACGATCACGCTCCTCGGTGGCAATGGAGGTGGATTCGTGAATTTGAGCAATGCTCTTCTCATGATCCGCCTTAAGCTTATCCAACTCTTGGCGGAGTTCTTTGTTTTCCACCACCAGGGTTTTAAGATTCTCGGCCTCTTCAATCATAGCACATGACTGCTTTACCAGTGCTGTAAGTCAAAAGAACAACAGTTGAACAAACAATTCGACTATGAAATACAAGACAAGGTTTGAGTTTCAGAATGTTTACCTTCGGCTTCATCCCTGGAAACTTTCAATTGTGCATTTTCAAGCCGGAGAGCTCTGATTTCTTTCCGCTTGTTGCAAACATTTTTCAATAAATCCTGGTTATAGGAATATACTTTATGTAAGTCAGAATACCCAGAGTCAGAAGTCTACTAAAGACTCAGGCTGATATTTTTACTAATATCAGCACGAGCCTTGGGGGCTACACTAGTTCATTCTTTGGCATCATAAGGAAGCATAAAACCGGATTTGACTTTCCAGCTTCATGCTTGGGGGCTAGAGGATATGATATGAAATAAGAAAAAATGGGAGTTAGAATTCCGACTTACATATTGTTCGCGAATGAGTTTGTCTAAACTCGCATTCACTTTGGTGGCAACCTTTTCAGTGAAGGTTAGGGGGATCACTGGCGCAGTTGGAAGCTCGCCGATCCTCAGCTTCTCGTCACGAAGACGAACTTGTTCAAGAATATCAGAGTGCTTGATATCCTCTGCTTCTTGCGCTTCTTCTTCGGCAGAGATAGTCTGGCTTTCTAGGCATTGCCGGGCTAGCCGTTGAATCTCCTCCACTGACTTCCGAGATAAGCCAAGTTTGGCAAGTCCTGGATTGTCCAAGAGATTGTTAGTGAAGGTCTTTGTCGAGGGATCATTACCCGAAGAGGGTTCACCCTTATAAACACTTGAGTCACCCATGGTGACGTCAGTTTGCGATTCAAGGATCGCTGGCTCTGCTGGTTGAGCCGGATATTCTACAATGGTCGGAGATGGAGTAATCTCTGGTGCTGCAGAAGGCTGAGGGGCATGAGTCGGAGGAGCCACGGCAGGAGAAGCCAATTTTAGCTTCGACTGACGCAGGGCTTCGAGACAACTGCCTTCCCCTTGCCCTTGATGAGATGTTTAGCTCTGAGAAGGTAATAGAACAAAGAACATTACATCTCAAAAGGAATTATGAGCAAAATACCAAGACCTTGTGAGGAAAGCTTACCTCTTCACAACGGGAACTTCCTTTGTGCCAATGGCCAATGTCGGAGCTTTGAGTTTCCGAGGAATGACGTCCAGCATTGGAACCAATTCACCCTCGTCCTGAGAAAACTCAGGAGGATATCCCTCGATAGGAGCGAACTCCTACTCGGGGAGGTCAGCAAGCTGAAAAGAAGAAGTATCTCAGTATTGCATAAATAACATAAAGATGAGAACATAAAAAGAGTTGCTGCTGAAGCTTACTGGCACAATGGGATCTTCCGCTGTATGCATGTCCAGGGACAGCTCTGGAATTTTCCTCTCAACCTGCTCCCTTATCAGCCATCTGATTTGGCTTACATAATCTTTTGGCTCGTAGGTTTTGGGGCTGATGCGGAGGGAATCCTTCTTCGACGACGTGATGGAATGCATCAGTCGATCTCCATGATGTTGAAGAGGTTGGATCCGGCGTGCCACCCAGCATTGAACTAAGTCGGAGCCTTTCAGGCCCTTGTGTTTCATCAAATACTCAATCCGCATCTTGGCGAGGAGCAGATCATCACTAAGAGCCGGGGCGAGCTCGTCCCAGGATTCTTGGGGCATAGCGGCACCGTTGACGAAAGCTGGCAAAGCAGTAGCTTTGCCGGGAGCGGGAATATCCTTGTGATAGAAAAAAGTGGATGGCCATTGTTTGACCGACTCACTAGCCATGATCCGAGGATATACGCGCTCTCGCCTAACCGAAAAACTAATGGTACCGGTAATATAAGGATTACCGGCAGTAATGGAATTTCTTCGGACATGGAAGTAGTACCGGAAGAGAGTAATGCTCGGCCTAATGCCGAGATACCCCTCGCACAAAGAGGCGTACGCACTCATCTCTAAGATGGAGTTCAGGGGGAGATGATGGAGATGAACTCTGTAATGACCTATGACCTCGGAAAAGAAATCTGAGGGAGGAAATCTCAGACCTCTGTCAAGGTGAGTGCCGAAGTGCACTCGCTCGTCGTCGCGGGGGTTGGGAATGGTTTCGTCGAAGTCGCTCCGCCAATTGCCGGCGTGGAGGAGCCCTTCTTCTTCAATGACATGGAGCTTGGGATCGTCGAGGACACACGGGATCCAAACCCCGTGGTAGCTCTCCTTCTCCGCCGCCACCGCCGTCGCTGCCGTCGCCGCCATGCCGGAGGATGATGCAGAAGCCATTTTTCTGGTACGCCGGTGACCTTGGATGGGCGGCGCTGGAGGTTTTTTGGGGAGCAGAGGAGCTCTAAGTTTGTGGGAGGAGTAGAGGAGAAGGAAACGATGCAAGGAACTGGTGAAGGAGATGGGGACAAGAATCCTCACCACTTATATCCACCAGCCGCGTCAAGATTCGTGTACACGCTACAGTAAACATGCCATGCGTCGTGGAAAGGACTAGGAAACCCCCATGCGATGATTACGCCGACTCGATCTCCACGCACGCATTGAAACGGTGCCTCGGTTCCGCGAAAGGCGAACCCACCAACGGTCGTGCTGATAGTAAATGTCTGTTAGTGACGTGACTTACCATGACTGTTGTCAGGTTACATCAGAGACCAAGTTCCGGCTTAGTTTGAATTTCGAGCTAGAAATCTGAATAAACATACTCATAGGTCCGACTCATTTTTTGAGACCCAGATCGTATCTTTTGTTTTGAAGTTTCAGGAACCCTTCAAGATTCTACAAGCCGAAGATCAAGCTAGGTGATGATGAATCCGACTTTGGATCTTGGAGGCCTCCGGGGGCTGCTGTTGGGGATATACTTTCCGGGTATCCTCATAGTACCTCACTGACCAGGGTGACCCACTTCGGGAGAGCTTTGCTTCATGGGCGGCCTAGTCAGGGAGAAGAGACGGAGTCCAGTCCGGCTACGGGAAGGCCCAAAAGACTTATCGACATAGGCCCATAGTGTTACTTGTAGTTCAAGATGTACTCTGTAACCGACTCTTAGTTGTAGCTGGATAGATCTCTCTGGTAAACCCTAGGCCGGATATCTATATAAGTTGTCCTAGGGAGAGCATTTAGAACACCCTCACAATAGTCTACAATCTCAACTCGCACAGGCGAAACCCTTGTAACCCATATTTCGGCTCTACCGTATTATTGGATTGCTAGCAGGAGTAGGATCCGTCCAAAGCCGGCGGATTCGAACCTGGGTAAACTTGTGTGCTCACCATCCTGGAACACCGTATGTCTCACACCCCTCTCTTCCACACGCCTCGAGGACCCCCTCATGGCGTACTTGTCATCGATTCGACGACAACCTCCCTCAAAGTCCCGGGGTGGGACTAAAGGAGGGGGAGAGGGGGGCGTCGCCGACCAGCCCTAGTGGAACCCACCCAGGGGGGCTTGGCCCAGCCGGCCTGCCCCTTGCCTCCTCTCTCCTCTTGCCTTTCCCTCATGGGTCCTTCTCCCTCCGGAATTGGCCCATTAAGCCTTTTTGACCTTTAATTGATTTCTCTTTTATTAAATAATTATGAATAAATGATTAAATAAATATTTAACATTCATTCACATATTATTCAATATTTGTGGCTATGGAACACCTTCCACCTCCACTCCGGACATCCTTCGGACTTACCGAAACCCTTCGGGTTTTCTCTCTTCTCTTCTTCTATGATTCTACCGATCTTATAAACACTCTCTAAGCATCATCAAGCCCTTAAGTGTGATACCCCACGGATTGGAAAACTCCAGACATGGTTCGGATACTCCTGGACCAATGATCAACAAAGGGACCTGGATGAGCATGTGACCCCTGTGCATTCCACGAAGATCTTTTGTCGTTTGAATAGGGACAGTCGCGCCTTATTCCTTTTGACTCTTGATACTTGCATTGCCCAAGATCTGATCAATGACATCACCATGTCGTGTTCAATCTCGTTACCAATTAATGTTACTTGACTCGTTTCGACAAGTGATATCCCTATGATCAAATCACACGCTACGCAGCTATTGGATATAACTTGTTCGAGTGGGCCCTAGACATTGGCGTCCTTGTGAACTTCTTTGATTACAACTCGGCCACCTGCGGCCACCTCCCATCCCCAGCGTCGAGCTCATCCAGCGGCGCCCTGCTATCCCTACATCCAGGTCAACGGAAGAGCCTTGCCCTTCCTACGTCGATTTCCACCGGAGGTGCCATCCCCTCCATCCCCGTGACCCACTCCATCCCATGCGTTGAGTTCAATGGCGGCACCTTCTCACTCCTGCCTTGATCTCCACCGGAGGATCCCTCCCTACTCCTGCCTTGATCTCCACCGGAGGATCCCTCCCTCCGCCTCGCGTGTACCCTTCATCCTATGGCGCAGCCGCCCGCCATAGCACGCTGCAAACCGCGGGTGGCTTCTTGGTCGAGGATGAAGAATGGCCTCAGCCGCCGTGTCGGGTGCGTGGGATCCTCCGCCATCTGATGGGTCTGGATATCTCCGGATGGTTGTCTAAATCTCTGCCACACCGTTGTGTGAGGAGTGTTGTCGCTGCTGGTGGGTAGCCGCACCCAGAATGGAGGTGGCTGTCTCTGTCAGTAGTAGGGTGAGTATTGCGGCTGGTGTGTTTGCTGAGCAGCCGAAACTACTATGTATTCTAGACATTCTGATTTTGGTTCTTACTTCTTAATTTGTTTTGTTTTTCCCACTCTGATCCATTTTTCAGAGATCCGAGAACTGCACTCTTTTCTAGGCCTTCTGATTTTGGTTCTTGCTTCTTAATTTGTTCTGTTTTTTCTCACTCCGATCCATTTTTCAGAGATCCGAGAACTGCACTCTTTCAACTAAAGACTGGCAGATAATACAAAATATCATTCTGATCTTTATGGTGGGAGCCTCAGCGGGTGTTCATATGTATATTCTGCTATATGTACATATTCTTCAAGGTACAGACAATCTGTTTGATATTATCATCTCATTCAACGGGTACAGGCTCGTCAACGACGACGTCTAGGTGCTTGTGTAATTCTAATCGCAACTCAGATTATGAATTATTTTCTAATCAATTCTTTTATGTCAGTCAATAATAACGTTATTGATGTTGAAGGGGGATTATACGATACTAATCTTACTCTGATCGTAGTAAATATGGATAGGTGGGTAAATTATATATCATCCAACTGATTGGTTGTTGAGAAAATTGTGCTGATCACATTCCAATAAACCGGCTTGATTGATTTACAGTATTGTAACTGGTCTCCTTGGATAGGTGGGTTGAGGGCATGGTACCAGTTTTTTCTTGTGCTCAAGGAAAAGGCCTTGATATGAATCTCAGTTATTGTGGTTGGGGTAGTTAAGTGAGTACAAAAACAATGGATGTTTGCTCTATGAAGTTAGTACAAATAGTTGTGCAATCTGATGTAACATTTCTTTCTGATTATAATTGCACATTGCTACAATAAATGTTTCGTCAAATATAAGGAAGTATTGTATATTTTGGAGTCCCATTTTACCCCACAGTAATAAAGATGGTAATTCTTTGGCACAAGTGTATTTTGTTTTCATATATTGCATAGTAATCCGGAAGGGTGATGTTGATGTGTAATTTTATCATTCTAGGTCTTACTCAAGTGAAACAACTAAATAGAGAAATTGCCAGTGGGGAGAGATCTGCAGAAAATATCTTGAAGAGCTCCTGAGTTCATATTTCTCATGTGAAATGTCAAAACTTAATCAAAACTTAGGAAGCGCACGACTGCTAATGTTGCTGCAGTTGTGGAGGTTCCCGATGTCAAGCTAGGTGATAATGAAGGTATGTCTGATGGAGGAAAGCTGAATGCTCTGAATTTTTGCATTTCTTGTGTTACTATTAACTAGCCAATGGTGTTTGATGCCATAATGTTCATTTCTTTGAATATGTTTATAGAAGGTATGTTTGATGCTTTTAAAAAGTAGTTTCGTGAACATTGTTGTGAAATGCAGTGCAGATGCAGTACAAATAATAGATGTCGAAATATTAACACCTGACTTAGTAAGGAATGGTTCAGAGGAATGGCACTGTGAAATGTTAATTGCTTAGGTAGTTTGTCACTTCTTTGGCTTCGAAAATGCATTTGGTCACTGTGATTCTACAATTGCTTTTAGATTCAGATTAAGGGAGAACTAGCTTTATGTGGTAGATTGTGTTTCTGGCTATACCTGCTCATTTACCATGCTCAACTTCCATTTCATATCTCACTATGAAAAGCAACCCGTAATACTCTTGATTCTCAAATATTTAGTGTTAACAGTCAGCTAACTAAACTCATAAGTTTCATTGTGTTTATTGCTTATCCTTTCAATGAAAGACCTGGAGACCTCCCTGCCTATAGGCCCCAAGAAAAAAAAATGTAAATTGCTTATTTTTTGAAACATAGTAGGTGTACATCTGATGTTGTACTGTTGATATTATGATTTATTTCTCAAAATTGATGTGTTTAGTTGAAGTTCTTCATGGCATTGAAAAGAAAATCTAGCCTAAACCTTTTCGTTCTGTTGTAGGTTTCTTCTTCTTAGATTGGGTGAAATACATGCTAGGTAATGTCAAAATATTCAAGTCATTCCTCAAAATTACCCTGGCATGTGTGACAAGTGTTGGCACCCTTCTCTTGGGATTGGTATTGCATCAGATACATATACCCTTAGACAGGAATGTTTTCTTAGACCACATACCATCAAAGTTCAATGAAAAATCATATTCTCTATTATGTGTGGGGGAATATGAGTCCCAATATGTGATTCACGATACTGATAGATTGCGCAAATGTTTAGCCTAGATCCCTCTGCTATGAGAAGAATGCCAAAACCTTCGCTTTGTGGGTAAGGATAGATTCAACCTTTGATCAATTGTCCCCCCCCCCCCCCCCCCCCCCCCCCCCACCACCACCACGGAATTCCTGATGCATTTGCTAACTCCATCGGAATCGAAGGTACGACAACCGACAACTACAACAACGACGACCTGAAACCGCTGCAGAGGTACACTCAGATGAGGAAGGCTCTGATAGAGGTTGGCCGACCGATTTGCTTTTCTCTCTGAATGGTACGATGCCATGTGTATATATGCACATAAATTCACTAACTTGAACTCAGCATTCCTGATGGGTTGCTCTGTACGTCCTAGCTGGCGGTGGTGAGAGGTTACAAGAAGGAGGAGCAGGAGCCAGCAGTGTGATGCAGACCCACCGCGTTCATGTGCCGTAGGCAGCCTGCTCCCTGGCACATGGTGGACAGGTGGCTGCCGCCTGTCGGGGCACGACACGATTGAGCACGGGCCACGACACATAACATAAAACTGACGTACTGCTCCAGCTATGGCATGTATGCGCTTCGCTGCTATAGAACTCTAATGGTCACTACATCATCCACTTAGTAATCACTTTGAAGTTACTTCCTTTGATGCTTAAAAAGTACTTTCCTCTTTGTCGAACGAACAGGTTCAGGAAGCTACTCCTCCCATGAGTTTGTGTTCCATGAACTTTTATTTGTTCTCCATCCCTCCATTCATCCCGAGCCTGATCAGTCCTTAACTGAAATGGTGCTCAGAGTCCATAAGAAAATGTGTATGTATTCTTGGACGCATTAGGAAAAACATTACAACAAAAGAGGATGAAATTTTGGCAATGGCCATCAGCAAGGAACGGCCCCATCATCCGTCTGACAAAGCAGAATCCACTGCCTGATCTGAAGGTCCCTCTCCCTCTCTCTCTTCCAATTTCATTCTCACAATAGCATGTCCCTTTTCGTTCACCGTTGATATACTTGGCTTCATCTGCTAACGTGTAGTACGACTTAATACTTTCTAGATGCCTGAGTAGCTCCCTGTGGCTTCTTACTCGAGACGTGTCCGCCATAAGGTACTAGCAATCTCCCTGTATTCAACGTTGGAAAGATGACGACAATAATTGAGTGGAAGCTACTGATGATCTCAAGCCTTTTGTGCTTCATTATTTGCTAACGTGTTCACATCTGAAGTCCAGGCTACTCTCCTGGTGTCTTCCAAAAAATAGAGCCAAGGGTGACTCAATTGATGAATCTCTACGGACGATCAAAACTTGGGGTGATTTAGCCTGGTCTTGAGATCAGCTAGCATCGCATTCGTATTTAGTCTGGTCGTACTTTTTCTAGGTGGTGTTGTTAAATCTTCAGAGTGGGTTGTTTGGCGTAATTTGTTTGTCTTGAACAAGCTATGGTTCACCTCTTTTCCTTGTACTCAGGAATCTTCAGATAGGGTGTCTTAAACCTATGTCTAACATGGCAATTTCTCCATATTGTTCCAGTTTCTTCATTAGTACAACAAATACAAATTGGTAACTTCGATTTTTTGCTTCACATGAATGTCTTTAGTTTGACATAGAAATGAGGCATGGATCCGATCACAAAGATGATGAGAAGGCCCAGGGAGGGATTAAGATGACACTTTGCACAGAGAGGGATTAAGATGACACTTTGTTGCGTAGCGAAATTGAGGCAAATAGAAAAAAATTGTTAGAGAACATGGCTGGTTAATTATATTATACACTTAATTTTGATACAGAACCTCCCTATACTTTTTTCCCCTGTCACTTTATTATTTCATTGAAACACCCTACACTTACAATGATGTATTAATTTATGTCGGTCAACTATGAACTTTGTAAGCTAATAATAAAGTTACCTTCCATAAAGCCAATCTAAAATACTATTAGGATGTTTAAAAATAAGATAATAAGTTGTGATACGCTTATTTATTTTTATGGGTTAGTTTAATCTCCAGTTAGGAGGTTTCTTCTCGGTTGAAGTCTTTGCTATCATATACTTACAAGAATAAATGAGAGGAAAATGCAGCCTCTTCGGGACTCTCTAACCTTGCAAAATTATTTTGAAATATTGCAGATATTTCAGAACTTTCAGGTGGGAGTGTAAAGTGTACCATGATTACAATTGTCTAAAGTGGGATGGTAATTGCCCCAATCTCTTCGAAGGTATAGGGTATGTAAACGGCTATGGCAATTGGTCAAAGTTGGATAAAAACATTGACACACACATGTATAGGACGAGTGATACATCCTTTGGGGTGACTACCAAGTACTATGTCAATGATATTGTAGTGGGGTTACTACTAAGCACAATGATGACACAATGGTGAAAAAGGTTAAGCCGAGGGGTTCACGGAAAAAGAGATGGGTGATTGATGCATCCTTGTCATGCATTTTCTATTCTATGTTAGAGAGAGAGGGAGAGGGGAAGAGGAGGGCAAGAGAGTACAATATGAAATAAAGTTCTGCATCCCTTGTCGCACAAACACTTGAAAGCCCCGTGGCAACGCACGGGCATTTAACTAGTTGTATATCAAATATATACCTTTGTCATCGATAACCTCAGTGACAATGGGTTCAACCATCACATCCCTAAAATGTGATATCAACTCGTGGAAATCCCGTGTTTCCGCGTCGCCTCTCATAATGCAAATCCTGGCAAGTGCTTGCTAGCTTGGTGGCAGCGACCACAACAACACGCCTATCGCAAAAGAGCTTGCGATCCAGTTGTCCAGGAAGTATGCAAGACTCATGTATGCATCATATATGCGTAGCAAGTGATCGTCCAGCGAGGAGTTCTCCTCCATCTTTATGGAGAGGAAATCTCCCATCAGCTCATACTCCCATATGCGCACTTGTTCCATGAAATGTGATCTCATATGTGCCATAACCGTTCGGGGATTAAGACTTCCCATAATCGACCATTGCCCATCTTCCATCCCGAGGCGCATTGTTACTGATATGAATGTGGCCATCACACGATGACAGCAGCGGTGATCCTGCTGCTCCTGGGTCTCATGAAGATAGGGCGGCTCTAAGTACATCTCACAGATCATGTAGTTAGCCACTTTGTTCTCGCTAAGGAGATCATGAAGGCGCATGACCCATATAGAAAAGTTGTATCCATCTAACTTGAGCTTTTCTCCTTTTAACAAATTGTCAATAGGGAAGGTAATCTCGAGGAGAACCATTTTCTACATTTATAATTGCAAAAGGAATTTAGACTAAGTTTATAATTAAATTAGTTAATATAATAACTCCACTCAGAAACACCTATCCCCTGAAGGGTTCTAGTGATAACAGGACCCCTTTTCCCCACATCTCTCCCGATCATCACGGACATCAATGTGGGTTCTAGGGTGGACGCTAAATGTCGGTCACATCATTCATGCGACTCGTTCTCGATCTTTCGACCATCCGTGTTCCGAGGCCATGTCTGTACATGCTAGGCTCGCCAACTCAAACTTAGTGTATTCGGTGTGCAACATGGCTTACACCCACTGTATGCGAACGTAGATATGTCTGACACCCGATCATCATAGACTGCCTCATACCGAAGAACTTTCTTGGTGGTGCACACTAAGGGGGAACACAATCATTGGTAATGTTAACAGGGATCATCTTATTAGGCTACCATCGAGTATCTAATACTAGCACACAATAAGATATACAAACAACAACATTGAATGTAAATGCGACGTGATATGGTTCTTCACGTCGTGATCTCCATTCGGCGTCACCGAATTTCGGCGCCAGGGTTCCGGCGCCATAGACACCAGGGTACCAGTGTCTTTGCGGCGTGGTAGTCCATCACCTCTGTGACTATCTACTACTACTACTACTTTGTAACATAAGGTAATCACTTTACCTTTGCCACAACCATATCACAAAGCAATGCCCCTGCAAAACTAAGTTAGACGCCTCTACTTTATCTTTGCATGTTTTACGTGGCTGAATGAGCTTTCGCATAAGAACCGTTCTTACCTACAAACTTTCACCATAACGCTGATCAAGTACTTGTCTATACTATACCCCTTACGGGGTCGTCCATTGTAAATGGATACCAACTAATGCGAGAGAGACAGACACCCCCAAAGCCACTTTATACGGTACAAGCCGTATGTCAAGCGTGGACCAGTCTCGCGAATGAACGCGTAAAGTCGGTTGGGGCCGCTTCATCAAGAATTACTGCGGTATACACAAATACACGTGGGAGGGTAACAACTAAAAGATCAATGCCCACACACTACATCTCATGTGTTCTACCCGTACTAGCAATACTATGCATAGATCTAGCTCTGATACCACTGTAGGGGTTCGCGTATGAAAACAATAAAATTTTACCCTACGCCCCTAAACCCCTGATGCTGCCAGGACATATCTATTAGTAATGCAGTAATGGGAGGGGCTTTCCGTGAACTTACCCTTGAAGACCGAAAAGCGTTGTCAATGCTCAGGAGATCGTGGTTGATGTAGACGAGCCGAAGCCGGCCTCAAGGTCATGATGAAGTACTTGCACTCCTGCGACTCCAACGACTTGAGTGCCTCAAGTGTGACACCTCGCGGGGAGTTACATGCATCCGGTGCCTGACGATGACTCCCGCTTCCCCGATCCAGCAGCACTTGCGGAAGTAGAGCTCCTAGATCCGAATCCTGTAGCACGATGGCGCTCCGCAGTGAAGATGTCTCTCGTTCATGCAGTCCAAACTTGGGACCACGGACACGGGAGAGAGAGAGAATAGCAATTGGAGGTCTCCCAAAAAGTGAGGAAACCTTTATTGAATATTGGTTGTGTATTTTCTGGTTAAAATACCCCACTATATATAGGGGACGGGGAGGTACTACGTCCCTCAAAGTCCCGGGGTGGGACTAAAGGAGGGGGAGAGGGGGGGGCCACCGGCCAGCCCTAGTGGGCCCCGTGCGGGTGGCTTGGCCTAGCCGGCCACCCCCTTGCCTCCTCTCTCCTCTTGCCTTTCCCTCATGGGCCCTTCTCCCTCCGGAATTGGCCCATTAAGCCTTTTGACCTTTAATTAATTTCTCTTTTATTAAATACTTATGAATAAATGATTAAATCAATATTTAACATTCATTCACATATTATTCAATCTCCGTGGCTATGGAACACCTTCCACCTCCACTCCGGACATTCTCCGGACTTATCGAAACCCTTCCGGTTTTCTCTTATCTTCTTCTATGATTCTACCGATCCTATAAACAATCTCTAAGCATCATCAAGCCCTTAAGCGTGATAGCCCACGGTTTGGGAACACTCCAGACATGGTCGGGACACTCCTGGACCAATGATCGACAAAGGGACTTGGATGGCCATGTGACCCCTGTGTATTCCACAAAGATCTTTTATCGTTTGAACTGGGACAGTCGCGTCTTATTCCTTTTGTCTCTCGATACTTGCATTGCCCGAGATCTGATCAATGACATCACCATGTCGTGTTCAATCTCATTACCGAACAATGCTGCTTGACTCGTTTCGACAAGTGATATCCCTGTGATCAAATCACACACTACGCAGCTATTGGATATAACTTGTTCGAGTGGGCCCTAGAGTATCTTTCTGCTCTCTTGACATATATTGCCTCTACGGTTCCTTCGAATACCTGAACACACCTTTATTGTCATTGTATTACAAACTGACATTTGATGCTATCTAAGCACTCTCAGGAGACAGTGATTGATATAGTCTCACGGTCTAAGGAATAGTCTACGAGGTTTATTCTAATCATCGTAACTTGAAATTCGTGACATGATCGGGTCACGATGTTTAGGTTGGGTATTGGCTCATCATCTCATTCTCAGAATAAGTTGACTCTATTTTCAACTAGCATAAATGCCACATGACCAGGAAACCTTAATCATCTGTTGACCAATGAACCAGTGACTAGAGTTTCACCGGGAACCCCTGGTTGTTTATATATCACACATGCATTGACGTTTCCTTTTAATACAGTTATAGCATGATATAAAACTTAATCATAAACTTTATGAAATATGATAATGATCCTTATTGTTATTTGTCTCTAGGGCATATTTCTAATATTTCGGATTCGAGAAAACCCAATCCTAGCCAACCCACACCTGATGTGGAGATAGTGGATAAGATTGAGCCTAAAGCAGATCTTCCTATGAACGTTGTATCTGGAGAGGATCTCCCTAACAAGGTCAAATCCCAGAACGATCTTCCCAGCGAGGTCGGAACTTAGGAGGAACTAAGTAATGTCATCTCCGGATCTGGCTCTGCCATTGCTGGAGTGGGACAACTGTTGGAAATATGCCCTAGAGACAAATAGTAGTAAGGACTATTATCATATTTCATATAGTTTATGATTAAGTTTTATATCATGCTATAACTGTATTGAGTGGAAACATCAATACACGTGTGATATATAAACAACCAGGGGTTCCTAGTGAAACTCTAGTCACTGGTTCATTGGTCAACAGACGATCATGTTTCCTGATCATGTGGCATTTATGCCAGTTGGAAATGAAGCCATCTCATTCCGATAATGAGATGATGAACCAATACCCAACCTAAACATCGTGACCCGATCATGTCACGAAGTTCAAGTTATGATGATTAGAAATGGATCCTCGTAGACTATTCCTTAGACCGTGAGGCTATATCAATCACTGTCTCCCGAGAGTGTTTTGATAGCATCAAGCGCCACTTGGTAATACAGTGGTTATAAAGGTGTGTTCAGGTACTCGGAGGAAACCGTTGAGGCAATATATGTCAAGAGCGGGATTTGTCTATCCATGTGACGGGAAGATACTCGAAGGGCCCACTCGGAGAGGTTATATCCAATAGCTGCGCATCGTGTGATTTGATCACAGGGATATCACTTGTCGGAACGAGTCAAGTAGCGTTATTTGGTAACGAGATTGAACACGACATGGTGATGTCATTGATCAGATCTCGGGCAATGCAAGTATCGAGAGACAAAGGGAATAAGACAGGACTGTCCCGGTTCAAACGACGAAAGATCTTTGTGGAACGCACAGGGGTCACATGGCCATCCAGGTCCCTCTGTCGATCATTGGTGCGGGAGTGTCCCGACCATGTTTGGAGTGTTCCCGAACCATGGGGTATCACGCTTAAGGGCTTGATGATGCTTAGATAGTGTTTATAGGATTGGTAGAATCGCCGAAGAAGAGTAGGGAGAAAACCGGAAGGGTTTCAGTAAGTTCGGAGGATGTCCGGAGTGGAGGTGGAAGTGTTCCACAACCATGGAGGTTGAATAATATGTGAATGAATGTTAAATATTGATTTAATCATTTATTCATAATTATTTAATAAATAGAAAAATCAATTTAAATGGTCAAAGGCTTAATGGGCCAATTCCCGGAGGGGAGAGGGCCCATTAGGGAAAGGAGAGAGGGAGAAGGGGCCAAGGGGGTGGCCGGCTGGGCCTAGCCCCCCCGCGCGGGGCCCACTAGGTGGTCGGTGGCCTCCCCTCCCCCTCCTCTCCTTTAGTCCCACCCCGGGACTTTGAGGGAGGTAGTACCTCCCCTCCCCCTATATATAGTCGGGGTATTTGGCCAAATAAAACACACTGATGTCTACGGACTTCTATTCTTGTAGACAGTTGTTGGGCCTCCAAGTGCAGAGGTTTGTAGAACAGAAGCAAGTTTTCCCTTAAGTGGATCACCCAAGGTTTATCGAACTCAGGGAGGAAGTGGTCAAAGGTATTCCCTCTCAAGCAACCCTGCAGTCAAGATACAAGAAGTCTCTTGTGTCCCCAACACACCCAATACACTTGTCAGGTGTATAGGTGCACTAGTTCGGCGAAGAGATAGTGAAATACAAGTGGTATAGATAATTATATGTGGTAACGGTGATAGAAAATAACTTGATGGCGTGGAAGAGACTAAAGGTAATCTGAAATAAAGATGGCAGCAAGCAAACATGTAACAGATCTAATAGCAAACAATGTTTCAGTGCTTAGAAACAAGGCCTAGGGATCATACTTTCACTAGTGAACACTCTCATATAGATATATTCTTCTTTATGATACTACGCTGAACTACTCCCTGGTTGGACACTCTAATCGATGGTAGGGCTATAACAGAACACCTCAAAGTTCATCTTTCCCATCTAGAAAACCCCACACTATCACCTTGAGTACTAGATGAGTCCAACAAACACCACAATTTCATAAAGACATCCAACTCCAAATATAACTCATAACAAGTATTTGTAATCTCTAGCCTAAGTGCCACCATGGTGTGCACGCTGTCACTTTCACACACATGGGGAGAGCAGAGATCTATTAAAGCACTTGAGTAGCAAGGTAGATCTATAGATTACAAGCTCATGATCTCAATAAGATCATGCATAGAGAGAGAGATGAACACATAGCTACCGGTAGAACCCTTAGCCTCGAGAGAGAAATACTCCCTCCTCATCATGGGAATCAGCAATGGTGATGGAGATGGCGGTGGAGATCGATGAAGATGGCTCCGGGGGCACTTCCCCGTCCCGGCAGGGTGCCGAAATAGAGACTTTCTGTCCCCCGAATCTCCCCTTCGGTGGCGGCGGTGCTGCGGAACTTTTCGTGGATTTCTGATTGACTATCTAGGGTTTCTGCCTCAGGAGGAATATATAGGCGAAGGAGGCAAGGTCGATGGCCGGCCAGGGGGCCCACACCATGCCCTGGCGCGACCTAGGGGGACCCACGCCTAGGGGTGGTGTGGCCACCCTGTGGCCCCTCTCCGGTTCTCCTTCTGGCTCCATGAGTCTTCCGGGAAAATAGTAACTTTGGCTTTTGTCCGGTCCAATTCCGAGAATATTCATTTTCTGACTTCCTGGAACCAAAAACAGCAGAAAACAGGGAACTAGCACTGTGGCATCTTGTTAATAGGTTAGTCCAAGAAATCATATGAAAAGTACTCTAAAGTTGGAACAAAACACAAGAAAGTAGATAAAACCAAGCATGGAACATCAAAAATTATAGATACATTTACAATGTATCAACATCCCCAAGCTTAACTCCTGCTCGTCCTCGCGTAGGTAAGTGATAAAAAGAAAGAATAATTTTTAAGGTGACATGCACCATCAAAGTATTTGTAAAACATTCAAAGCTGGGATCATAGTACTTCAATCATAATGAAAGACAAAGTTCTAGCAATAAGACAAAGAAACTACGATGCAACATGAAAAGGCACAAACAAAAGATTCATGAATAACAATGCTTTGCAAGACGTTTGTTTGTTTCACATAAAGAAAACATAGCATAATAGTATTCAGCTTGTCCCTCATAAAGTAGCAAATATAAATGCATAGGACACCTTCAAAGTTCATAAGAGTGACTAGATACAAATAGTTTAAAACAAGCAACATCAAGTTATGCATCAATCAACTAGTCTTGGGACAATGCACATAGAACTAAGAATGGCCACTATGCTCTCAAAGTAGGTGCATAAAGTTAGAAGGTGGAGACTCAATATAATGGTGGAAGAAAGGCCTTCATAGAAGGAAGTAGGGATTCAAGTCTCATAAAGAGCTTCCAAAAATTATGGTACTTATAGCTTTCAGCTCGCATTGCCCCTATCATAAGCATCTTGAAGTGATTAAGGTTAAAGTGAACAAACTATGGTGTACATGCTTGGTGAAGTATAAGTTAGAAATCTCATGTCCCTTGAATACGAGGGCTGATCCTCATGCTACTCAAGTTTAGTCACCGGTAAGTTCTTGTCATCATAAGTACATGTGTATCATAGAGACCGCCAACGGGGTACCCCTTGCCCGATGATACGGAAGAATTCCCATATCAAAATGACAAGGCAAGCAGACAACGAGCATCTCAGCAATCTTGTTATTTACCATGGGAATATGGTGCTCTTTTCTCTCTTTCCTCTTTTCATAATCTCTTTTTTTTCTTTTCTTTTTCTCTTTTTTTTCTCAATATAGGACTCTTTTTTTATAAGAAGAATGCTTCATAGACAGCTCATTATGGTTACGCTGCAGGTTTCCACCATGTCAGCATGGATTAGACTAGCGGCCCAGGCGTTTCTCTAACACATATACATAACTCCATGGACTTACAAGCTCCCCTTTCATTTCACACCGACGACATCCATATACAAAAGAGCATGATATCGACTAGGTACAAAGTACAAGTGCAATGTTGAAAGCGTTCCCCATGACAGCATGGTTCTGCTAATTCCCAACAAATAAGTGCAAGCATATTCAACATAGACAACACAATGGTTCAAGTTTATTAAGGGCAAGAAAAGTAAAGTGTGCCATCAAGTTCGTGAGAGCTTTAATACTAGTTTTCTCATAACAAGTTTAATTCGGAAGGTAAACAAAAGCATGAATATACTTGGAATAGCATAAGCTAATAGGTCGGTATGGTGGACTCTTTGGAATAACTTGGTTTAGGGAGTTGGATGCATGATAGAACTCATACTTGGTTGTGGAGGCTAGCAAAAGACTGGGAGCGACAAACTAAGAGAGCAATAATGGCCATAATCATGCAGAGCGACAAAACATTAATGATCAAAGCATAAAGTGATACTACAAGTTGAAAACTAAAGGTTCATAAAGGCTATGGTGACTTTAGATAGTCATAACATGGTGTGAGCATGTTCCAAGTCAACCCAAATACAGCATCAAAGGAGAACACCACTATACTATGCTTTGATATGCTAAAACAACGCATGATTCATCTAAGGCACATTAAGCAATCTCAATTGTTTATAACAAGTCATGCTACAGCAAAGAATACTAAGCATAAAGCCAAAACAATATCAAGCATGGCACGACAAAGCATAGGCCACAGTCAAAAACAAGCTCTTTTTACCACATAAGCATGAACTTTCCTACTCTTTTCCAATCCAAACCAAACTATTTGAAAACCAATGTATGAAAGAGGGGGTCCAACCAATTTATTCAGCAAACTAAGCAAACCAAGCAAACGAAAACGAAAAAGAAGACGCTCCAAGAACAACACAAATGTGCATGAAACAATAAAAATGAAGCGTTTGGAAGAAACCTGGGATTTTTATTGATGAAGAGGGGGATGCCTTGGGCATCCCCAAGCTTTGAAGCTTGTACTTCTTGGATATTTCTTAGGGTGACACGCGTGGCATTCCCAAGCTTGAGATTTAGTCCATCCTTCATCTCATTACTCATTCCTTCCATACACCTGAAATTTTTTCCTTCATACAAAACTTCACACAATCTTTATTAGCAACATTAGTGCACTCAAGATAAATAAGTCTTAAGGTTCAGTTCTAACACCAAATAAACTTCCATTAAAACACTAGCTACTGTAGCACTTCCTTCAAAAAGCTCAATTCCCCAAAAGAACTCAAAAAGGAACCAACAAGAAGCAAATGCAGAAAATGGCAGAAATCTGTCAAAAACAGACCAGGAGGTAAAGACGAATTTTTTCGAAGACATTATGTTGCTCAAATAAAAAAGTGTTGAACTAATGAAAGTTAGATAACAACCTGGGAAAGAAGCACAAAAATTCATGCCTCAAAAGGACATACAGAGATTTTACACGAATTTTTACGGTGAAGCACATAAATCTGTTTCGGGACAACAACTTTCCCAATCATTACTTCTCTCTCATTAGAGGTTACTCTAGGTACAAAAAGCAAATAAAAAGGATAAGAAGCGGTTATTACTGAAGTAATAACTTCCAAGACTCATCTAAAACTTTTGGGTTATCTCCCAATAAGTACTTTTCTTTAACGCCTTTAAGTTAGGCATGATAGTTTGAGAAGATGCTCACAAAGGAAATATGAATTGAAGTAAAAGAGAGCATCAAGAAGCAAATTCAAAACACATTTAAGTCTAACCCACTTCCTATGCATAGGAATCTTGTAAAGAAACAAGTCATGAAAGCATAAATGAACAAGCATAGTAATGCAAAACAAGTGCAACTTCAAGATTTTCAACATAAAGAGGGGAAACCTAATATTATTGAGATGCATAAAACCATGTTTCCCTCTCTCATAATAACTTTCAGTAGCATAATGAATAAAATTAATAATATAACTATCACATAAAACATTATTATCATGATCCACATGCATATAATCATTATTACTCTCCACATGAGCATAGTCATCCGGATCAATCGTAGTGGGATCAAATTCAACAAAATAGCTATCATTATTATTATCATAACCATAATCATCAAATATAGGAGGCATATTGTAATCATCATTAATTTTCTCCTCAATAGTAGGTGGACTGAAAATATCATCTTCATCATTGTAGTCATCATATATTTGAGGTTTGGTATCATCAAAGTAAATTTTCTCCTCTAAAGATGGGGGACTAAGAAAATCATTTTCATCAAAACTAGCTTCCCCAAGCTTATACTTTTCCATAGCATTAGCAATAATGGTGTCCAAAGAATTCATACTAACAACATTGCTATTAGCATGCAAATAATGTTCCATATGTTTTTTAATTTTCTCTTCAAACACTTCATATCCTAACTCAAGATAAATACTATAAATCTCTCTAATTTTGTTGTTGTTTTCCATTAAGCCTAACTAGTGAAAACAAGAAACAAAAAGAAAAAATTGCAGAATCTAAAGGAAATAACTTCGAGCACTCACACCGGAGGATGTGAGTACCTTTTATCTTACCTCCCCGGCAACGGCGCCAGAAAATAGGCGTTTGCCGTGGGAGGTTCTTCTTCTTTAATCCTCCGGTGTGAATACCTTTTACCTTACCTCCCTGGCAAAGGCGCCAGAAAAATAGCTTGATGCCTACGCACTTCTATTCTTGTAGACAGTTGTTGGGCCTCCAAGTTCAGAGGTTTGTAGAACAGCAGCAAGTTTTCCCTTAAGTGGATCACCCAAGGTTTATCGAACTCAGGAAGGAAGTGGTCAAAGGTATTCCCTCTCAAGCAACCCTGCAATCAAGATACAAGAAGTCTCTTGTGTCCCCAACGCACCCAATACACTTGTCAGGTGTATATGTACACTAGTTCGGCGAAGAGATAGTGAAATACAAGTGGTATAGATAATTATAAGTGGTAACGGTGATAGAAAATAACTTGATGGCGTGGAAGAGACTAAAGGTAATCTGAAATAAAGATGGCAGCAAGCAAACATGTAATAGATCTAATAGCAAACAGTGTTTCAGTGCTTAGAAACAAGGCCTAGGGATCATACTTTCACTAGTGAACACTCTCATATAGATATATTCTTCTTTATGATACTACGCTGAACTACTCTCCGGTTGGACACTCTAATCGATGGTAGGGCTATAACAGCACACCTCAAAGTTCATCTTTCCCATCTAGAAAACCCCACACTGTCACCTTGAGTACTAGATGAGTCCAACAAACACCACAATTTCATAAAGACATCCAACTCCAAATATAACTCATAACAAGTATTTGTAATCTCTAGCCTAAGTGCCACCATGGTGTGCACGCTGTCACTTTCACACACATGGGGAGAGCAGAGATCTATTAAAGCACTTGAGTAACAAGGTATATCTATAGATTACAAGTTCATGATCTCAATAAGATCATGCATAGAGAGAGATATGAACACATAGCTATCGGTAGAACCCTTAGCCTCGAGAGAGAACTACTCCCTCCTCATCATGGGAATCAGCAATGGTGATGGAGATGGCGGTGGAGATCGATGGAGATGGCTCTGGGGGCACTTTCCCGTCCCGGCAGGGTGCCGGAACAGAGACTTTCTGTCCCCCGAATCTCCACTTCGGTGGCGGCGGCACTGCGGAACTTTTCGTGGATTTCTGATTGACTATCTAGGGTTTCTGCCTCGGGAGGAATATATAGGAGAAGGAGGCAAGGTCGATGGCCGGCCAAGGGGCCTACACCATGCCCTGGCGTGGCCTAGGGGACCCACGCCAGGGGTGGTGTGGCCACCCTGTGGCCCCTCTCCAGCTCTCCTTCTGGCTCCGTGAGTCTTCTGGGAAAATTGTAACTTTGGCTTTTGTCCTGTCCAATTCCGAGAATATTCATTTTCTGACTTCCTGGAACCAAAAACAGCAGAAAACATGCAACTGGCACTGTGGCATCTTGTTAATAGGTTAGTCCAAGAAATCATATGAAAAGTACTCCAAAGTTGGAACAAAACACAAGAAAGTAGATAAAACCAAGCATGGAACATCAAAAATTATAGATACATTTGCAATGTATCACACACCAATAATCAAATAAAGGTCTTCTCACTTTTGGGAGGACCTCTAATTGATATTTTCTCTCTCCCCCTCTCTCTCGTGACCGTGGTCCCAAGTCTGGACTGCGCGAACGAGAGACATCTTCACCGCGGAGCGCCGTCGCGCTGCGGGATTCGGATCCGGGAGCTCTACTTCCGCAACTGCTGCTGGATTGGGGAGGCGGGAGTCATCGTCAGGCACCAGACGTGTGTAACTCCCCGTGAGGTGTCACACTTGGGGCACTCAAGTCGTTGGAGCCAAAGGAGCGCGAGGACTTCATCACGACCTTGATGTTAGCTTCGGCTCGTTTACATCAACCACGCTCTCCTAAGCATTGACAACGCTTTTCGGTCTTCAAGGGTAAGTTCGTGAAAAGCCCCTCCCGTTATTGTATTACTAATAGATAGGTCCTGGCAGCTTCAGGGGTTCAGGAGCGTAGGGTAAAATTTTATTGTTTTCATACGCGGAACCCCAACAGTGGTATCAGAGCTAGATCTATGCGTAGTAATGCTAGTACGGGTAGAACACACAAGATGTAGCGTGTGGGCGTTGATCTTTTAGTTGTTACCCTCCCACGTGTACTTGTGTATACCACAGTAATGCTTGATGAAGCGGCCCCCAACCGACTTTACGCGTTCATTCGCGAGACTGGTCCACGCTTGACATACGGCTTGTACCGTATAAAGTGGCTTAGGGGGGTGTCTGTCTCTCTCGTATTAGTTGGTATACCATTTGCAATGGAGGGCCCCGAAAGGGGTGTAGTAGAGACAACTACTTGATCAGCGTTGTGCTAAAAGTTCGTAGGTAAGAACGGTTCTTGTGCGAAAGCCCATTTAGCCACGTAAAACATGCAAAGATAAAGTAGAGGCGTCTAACTTTGTTTTGCAGGGGGGGGGGGGCGTTGCTTTGTGATATGGTTGTGGCAAAGTTAAAGTGATACTTTTATTACGTAGTAGTAGATAGTCATGGAGGTGATGGACTACCACACCGGAATGACACCGGTACCCTGGTGTCTACGGTGCCGGAACCCTGGCGCCGGAATCCGGTGACGACGGATGGAGATCACGACGTGAAGGACCATATCACATCGCATTTACATTCAATGTTATTATTTGTATATCTTATTGTGTGCTAGTATTAGATACTAGACGGTAGCCTAATAAGATGATCCCTGTTAAAATTACCAACGGTTGTGTTCCCCCTTAGTGTGCACCACCAAGAAAGTTCTTCGGTATGAGGCGACCCAGGGTGACTGGGTGTCAGACATATCTACGTTCGCATACAGTGGGTGTAAGCCATGTTGCATAGCGAATACACTAAGGTTGAGTTGGCGAGCCTAGCACGCCATATAATCGTGGCCTCGGAACACAGATGGTCGAAAGATCGAGCACGAGTCGCATGAATAATGTGACCGACGTTTAGCGTCCAGCTTTGAACCCACATTGATGGCCATGTCAATCGGGGGAGATTTGGCTGATAGGGGTCGTGTTATCACTAGGAACCCTTATGGGGATAGGTGTTTCTGAGTGGAGTTATTATTAACTCATTTAATTATAAACTTAGTCTAAATTCCTTTTGCAATTATAAATGTAGAAAATGGTTCTCCCCGAGATTACCTTCCCTATTGACGATTGGTTAAAAGGAGAAAGGCTCAAGTTAGATGGATCCAACTTCTCTGCATGGTTCATGCGCCTTTTCGATCTCGTTGGTGAGAACAAAGTGGCTGACTACATGATCTACGAGATGTACTTGGAGCCACCCTATTCTCATGAGACCCAGGAGCAGCGGGATCTCCGCAGCAATCGTCGTGTGATGGCCACATTCATATCAGTGACGATGCGCCTCAGGATGGAGGATGGGTTGTGGCCAATGGTGGGAAGTCTTAATCCACGAATGGTCATGGCACATCTGAGATCGCATTTCGTGGAACAAGTGCGCATGTGGGAGTATGAGCTGATGGGGGACTTCCTCTCCATAAAGATGGAGGAGGGCTCCTCACTGGACGAGCACTTATTGAGCATGTACGATGCATACATGAGTCTGGCATACTACCTGGACAACTAGTTCGCAAGATCTTTTGCAATTGGAGTTGTGCTGCGGTCGCTACCACCAAGCTTCCAAGCATAAGTCAGGATTTGCATTATGAGAGGCGACACAGAAACACTGGATTTCCACGAGTTCATATCACATTTCAGAGGTGTGGTGGCTAAACCTGGTGTCGCTGGGGTCATCAATGACAAAGGTATATATTTGATATACAGTTTTATAAATGTTATAATCTTGCAAACACATTTGCAGTGTTAAGTATATCTGATACTTGTTCTGTTTTACTGAAAACAGGCCCTTCTGCATGAGAGGTGCTTGCTGGAGAGGAGGTGACGTTGTGTGTTGATGTCGAGCATGATGATGATGGCCGACGACACTCTCCCTCAACATTTATCACTTAGTTTATGTTTTGGATAGTTATTGTAATCAAAAGATTGTGAACTTCTTTAGTGTGTCTCACACTTTGTGAGACGGTTATTCATATGAGTTTGTAACAAACAGTTGTTCCACTTTTATGAATGATTTCTATTCGTGTTCATATCTTGTTTGATTATGTGTGAATTATCCTTGTTGTTTGAAACTAATTGATAATGCATGAACATTTGTAAAATATTAAAATGCCTTAAAATACCCAACTTAAATGATATTTCATTACAGAATGAAAACCATTGTTTAAATTCAAAGTTATGTTGATAATATGTGAAAGTCATTCGATTTCTTATCACATATAAATCATGCCTAAGTTCGGCAAAATAACTTGAATACCGTGTATTACTTTAATACAAAGTGTTTGATGAATTGTTAAAAGTAAATAAATATTCGATGTATTGCGTTTTAACGAAAATGGTAAGTATCATTGTATGATTGTTTAAATGTGTAAAGAAGTTTACTAAAGGAAACATGAATATGAAATTGTTTGATATGATCAAAGTGTTTCATCAACAAAGGGTATAAAGATAAAAGAGTATCTAATTACTATGATTTGATCAATAGTAATGAAATTCGACTTTATAAGAATGGCATAAAAATAAATTGTGGAATGCAAAGCGTTTTGAAACGTCAAAATGCAAAGCATCACAATGTGATATTAGATATCAAAGTGGGTGAATAGAAGGCACCAAATAAATCGTTGTAGTGTAGATGTAGAGACCATTAGTTAAGAAATAGTTAGCACTCTATTAGAATTTATAGCGAACCATTTGAATTCATGAAAGTTTTGGGGTCATTCCATATAACCAAAACAATAGCGAATAAGTCCTTGTAGAGTATTATTGGAAACTTTGAATACGAAATCCATAGCTAAACCAAAAGAAAAGCAAAATTCATATTGCTTGGATTTTGGTGCATTCTTGAGAAAGCTCACTTCTAGTGATGTTTATCAATTATGGAGCAAATGGAAATTAGTGAAAAACACGATGATTCATATCCCTGCATCAGAGTATTGAGAAGCGCAATGAACAACGTTCCTGAGCGATTCTCTTCACAAAGGAAAGAATCAATGATAATGATCATTGTGTTTTCCCCACTGGTGTTTTCACTACATGAAGTAGGATTCAAAATGTAATCCATATGTTGTATGGAGACATTTGTGAATCATTTGTCGTGATTCTTGGAATATGACATACCTACGAACTACTAAGGAAATAATGGTAAACTAAATTATGAGAAATCCTAAAAGCAAAATTCCCTTGAGATTAGAAAGCAGTTCGTTGCTGAATCTCACAAGTAAAAGGGGTTACTTGAATTTTCCCAAATGACTGCAAAGCCATAGTGGAAAAATGGGGTGAATGACAAAAGCACAATTTGTCAAGTATTGGATGAATTCAAATGAATTTGATTCATGTGTGCTTTATGGCTAGACGATTTTAAACTAGTAATAGTACTAGTATCTCATAGTAAATATCCAAGTTTGATATTTGATCAAAGGATTTTGAAGTTGTTCAAAATAGTGAGTGGATGTGAAATTTGCATAAAATTGAGTGGGAACTAAGAAAGTCTTCCTGAAACAATATGTGATTGGCATATTTTTGAGTGGGAGCAATATAAGTCTTAAATTCAAATATGTAGGAACATATTTTGAGTGGGAGCTTATAGGAGTAATTCTTAAGTATGTTAAGAATAAAAGCGTAAATACTTATAAATAATGATTTATAAGATGTAGAAGTTGATAATAGGTGTATTATAATATTATGTAGTATTCCTTAAGGGATTCTGAAAGGGGTTTCAGAATAGAAGTTAATTAAGGAACTGGTCCTTGATAACTCAAATTAGGAATAGTATTAAGTTTAACATCAATGGTTGATAGAAAGAAAAGGATGATCATCATCCACTATGTTGAGACATAGGTTCTGTCTTAGAAAACCATGATGATAACTTAACATAATATGTGATCCAATAAGGAACGTTTAAAAGTGATTAAGTTTGAATCACGGAACGTTGAGCTAAGTTTGTCTGCAGTGTTGATACGTCCAAAATGTATCTACTTTCCCGAACACTTTTTCTATTGTTTCTCCTCTAAACTTGTGTGATTTGGATGCAACTAACACGGACTGACGCTATTTGTAGCAGAATTGCCTTGGTGTCTACTTTTTGTACAGAAAATCAACTATCAGGAAAAATCCCGGAAAATATGCCAAAAATCCTATTTCACCCGAAGACTCCAGGAGCCAGAATACGAGACGGAGAAGAGCCAGGGGTGGCCACACCACCTGGTGGCGCGGGCCAGGCCAGGCCGCGCCAGGGGGTGGTGTGGGCCCCGTAGGCACCCCCTCGGTCTCACTCTTTGCCTATAAGAAGCCTTCTGACCTAAAAACTCCGGGGGGTTCGACGTTTTTCCAGAAGGAGTTCCGCTCTGCCGCCACCACCAGATTCCATGAAACAGCACCAGAAACTCCGTTTTGGCACCCTGCCGGGACGGGGAATTGGAGGAGATCATCGCCATCATCATCACCATCGCTTCTCCATCGACCATCCATGTTTCCCCCATCCATGAGTGAGTAATCCCCCGCTGTAGGCTATGGGTATGGTAGGGATTGGATGAGATCGTTCATGTAATGGCATCAGATTGTTAGGGCATGGTGCCTAGTATCTTTTATTAGTGCTTTATGACTTTGCTGCAGCTTGTTATGCTTAATGCTTGTCACTAGGGCCCGAGTGCCATGATTTCAGATCTGAACATGTTATTGATTCATTATGATAGTATTGTTTATGGTCTTATCTGCAAGTTGTATACACACGTTGTTGTCCGGAACCAATGGCCCCGAAGTGACAGAAATCGGGATAACCGGAGGGAATGGCTTTGATGTGAGGATCACATGTGTTCACGGAGTGTTAATGCTTTGCTCCGGTGCTCTATTAAAAGGAGCACCTTAATTGCCAGTAGTTCCCTTGAGGCCCCGCTGCAAACGGGCTAGCAGGACAAAAGATGTTGTGCAAGTTCTCATTGCGAGCACGTATGACTATATATGGAACACATGCCTAGGATTATCTAGTACTTGGATGCTTTATCTTATTTATCTGCAATTGCCCTATGTTCTTATTGCTATGTGAATTGTCTTGTCCATGCAACGCCCGTCCATCCATCCCTATGCCTACCGCACTCGAATCCTACTGTTTACTGCTATTGTTACTGCTGTCTTTACTTTACTACTGCTATTACTTTGCTATCCTTACTACAAAACTGTTGCTCCTGATAAACTGCTGTGAGCAAGATTGTTTCCAGGTGCAGCTGAATTGACAACTCAGTTGTTAAGGCTTATAAATATTCTTTGGCTCCCCTTGTGTCGAATCAATAAATTGGGTTTCACTTCCCTCGAAAATACTGCGATACACCCCCTATACTTGTGGGTCATCAAGACTATTTTCTGGCGCTGTTGCCGGGGAGCATAGCTTTATTTATCAAGTTCACTAAGATTCTCTATTGTTCGCCGCTATCCCTCCATCATGGGTAAGTCTCGTGATGGCAAGTTTCCTATTTTACCATCCACTACAAGAAGAGGTACGGTTCTGAACACCTCTGCTGCTCTTGATTCACCATCTGTTACAAGTAAGCTCATTACTGTTGGAGATATGCCCTAGAGGTAATAATAAATGTAGTTATTATTATATATCTTTGTGTTTATGATAAATGTTTACATTCATGCTATAATAGTATTAACAAGGAAACCATTAATACTTGTGTGATTTGTAAACTTAATTTGAAGTCCCTAGTATGGCCTCTATACTTCACTAGCTTGTTGGTTGATTGATGATGTGGTTTCTTTGTCATGAACATTGAGATGTTATCAACAACAAGATCATATCGTTAGGAGAATGATATGGTGGACATACTCCTATAGACAAGCGTAGCATAAAGATCAAGTCATTTCAATAGTTCAATTGCTATATGCTTTCTGATACATAGTAACCTAATTCCTTCGACCATGAGATCATGCATATTGCCTTTACTGGATGGATGCTTTGATGTCATCAAACACCACACCGTAACAGGGTGGCTATAAAAGTGGCATTGGGTGTTCGGAAAGTATTGGTTGAAACACATGGATCAAGAGTGGGATTTGTCCATCCACATGACGGATAGATATTCTCTGGGCCCTCTCGGTGAAATGTCATCCAATTAGCTTGCAAGCATGTGACTTGGTCACAAGGGATCACATATCACGGGAACGAGAAAAGAGTACTTATCAGTAACGAGGTTGAACTAGGTATGCAGAGATACCGACGATCATGACCTCGGATAAGTAACATATCGTGAGACAAAGGGAAATTGGTATCGTATGTAAGTGGTTCATTCGATCGCAAAGTAATCGTAGAAATATGTGGGAGCCATATGAATTTCCAGATTCCTCTATTGGTTATTGTTCGGAGAAGTGTCTCGATCATGTCCGCATAATTCACGAACCGTAGGGAGACACACTTAAGGATTCGACGTTGTTTGAGTAGTTATGGTATTATGAGAAAGAGACCGAATGTTGTTCGGAGTCTCGGATGGGATCCGGGATATCACGAGGTGATCCGGAATGGTCCGGAGAATAAGATTCATATAAGGAAAGTCCCATTTCGGAGTTGGGGAATGGTTCCGGTGTTTTCATCGGGAACATTCTAGAAGGTCCCGGAATGTCCGGCACTCCGGGGGGGGAAGGGGTACATGAATGTGTCATTGCAAGATGGAATGATTGCATCATGTACTAAGTGTTCTCGCTGTCCAAAATAAAGGGTTTATTTAATTCCTAAATTGGAAAAGTCAAACGGCTAGTTTGAAAGTCAAACTGCCAGTTTTGGAAAGTGGGAAGAGGAGGAGAAGAGGAGACCGACTTGGGGAAGGAGTCCCCAAGCCGGCGGCCAGCCCTAGGCCGAGTTGGGGAGGGACTCCCTCCCTCCCCTAGCGCGCCAGCCCTCCCACCTATAAAGGGAGGGGCAGGGCTCCCCTCCCAACACACACAAGTTCCTATCCTCTAAACTAGAAACTAGACCTAGACCCCGGTTTAGAGCTGTTTCGGTTTAGAGCCTTCTAATTGGTTTAGAGCCCTCTAATTGGTGTGTCTAATTACTAGACCACTAATAGCCTCTCTCATAAGCTCCACCATACTCGCACCGGCTTAAGGCGAAGCCCTGCGGGATCTCCCCTCTACCTCCGGTACCACGCCGTTGTGCTGCCGGAATCGCGAGGAGAGTGCTACAACCTCCGCTGCCTGCTGGAACAAGGGAGAGGAAGGTCTTCGTCGAGTACCGAACGTGTGACCGACTGCGGGAGCGCTGCGGGAACGCGGCGCCGGAAGGATCGTCTACGCGATCTTGAGATCGGAAAGAGTACGACTACATCACCCACGAGAATCTGCTCTCGTTAAACACTTTGGAATCTTCGAGGGTGAGTTATTCCATCGACTCGTTGCTACAATCTAGTAGATAGATCTTGGCTTGTTTGTTTGTATGCGATAGAAAATTTTTGTTTTCCATGCTACGAACCCCTACAGTGGTATCAGAGCCGTGTCTATATGTAGATCTGTTGCACGAGTAGAACACAATGGTCATTGTGGGCGTTGATGCTTTTATTGTAGATTGCTTTTTGTGTACTTTGCATCTTGCGGTATGTTGGGATGAAGCGGCCCGGGCTAACCTTACATGACATCGTTCATGAGACTTGCTCCACGCTTGACATGCAACTCGTTTTGCATAAGTGGCTTTGCGGGTGCCTGTTTCTCCTAGCATAGTAAAGATCCAATTTACAACGGGTGATCAACAATGCTAGTATCAATGTTGTGGTTCTTGTTCGTAAGTTAGAACGACACTTATGGAAAGCCCCAAACCACGTAAAATATGCAAAGAAAGTAGAAGCGTCTAACTTTGTTTTGCAGGGGTGTGCAGTGATGTGATATGGCCATGATTGTGATTATATTTGATGTATGCAATGATCCTTATTGTAAGTTGGCAACCGGCAGGAGCCATATGGTTGTCTTTAATTTCTGTTAAGGCCTGCGTGTCTATTCAAAATAGTTGTAATAGTTGAAGTTGGCGGACGACAACCATGAAGAAGCGTCATTGACCTTGATGCTATGCCGGTGATGATGGAGATCATGTTCGTGCTTGAAGATGGAGATCGGAAGCACAAAGAAGAAAGGCCATATCATATCACATATTATGAATTGCATGTGATGTTAATCCTTTATGCATCTTGTATTGCTTAGTAGACGACGGTAGCATTATAAGATGATCCCTCATGCACATAAATTTCAAGTTCTAAAAGTGTTCACCCTTAGTATGCACCGTTGCCAAAGCTTGCTGCTTCGAAGCACCACGTGATGATCGGGTGTCTTTGATTCCGCGGGTGACTACAACGTAAGCAAGCCAGATTTGCTTATGCGGAAGCTAAGGTTTGATCTTGACGAGCCTAGCATGTACAGACATGGCCTCAGGAACACGGATCGCCGAAAGGCAAAGCATGAATCATATAGTAGATATGATGAACATGATGATTGTTCGCCATTAAAACTATATCAGCTCTCGTGATGATCGGTGTTGATGTAGTGGATTTGGTTCGTGTGATCACTAAAACAATGTGAGGGATGTTGTTTTGAGTGGGAGTTCACCTAGTTTAATTTCATTAATTAATTTGAACTCAATTTGTCATAAACTTAGTCTAAACTATTGCAAATATGTTGTAGATCAATGGCAGCCCCTACCATCAATTTTAATGCGTTCCTAGAGAAAGAAAAGTTGAAAAACAATGGAAGCAACTTCGCGGATTGGTTCCGCAATTTGAGGATTGTCCTCACAGCTGGTAATTTGACCTATGTGCTGGATGCACCGCTAGGTGACCCACCTGCAGCTGATGCTACCGATGAAGTAAAGAATGTTTACCTCGCTCGGAAGAATCAGTACTCCATAGTTCAGTGTGCTATCTTGTATGGTTTAGAATCGGAGCTTCAGAAAAGGTTTGAAGAGTCAGATCCATATGATATTGTCGAGGATCTCAAATTAATCTTTGAGACTCATGCGGCAATTGAAAGTTATGAAGCTTCTGAAAAGTTCTTTAACTGCAAGATGGAAGAGGGTAGCTCCGTCAGTGAGCATGTGCTTAAAATGTCTGGGCACGCAAATAAACTTCAAAGTTTGGGTATAGTGATTCCTAATACTTTGGGAGTTTACCGCATCCTCCAATCACTACCACCAAGTTACAAGAACTTTGTGATGAACTACAACATGCAGAACATGAACAAAGAGTTGCCAGAACTATTTGCTATGTTAAAATCTGCAGAAGTGGAGATCAAGAAAGAGCACCAAGTGTTGATGGTCAATAAGACCACCAAATTCAAGAAAGGCAAGTCTAAGCAGAAGGGACACTTCAAGAAGGGTGGTAAGAAAGTTACCACGCCGACGAAGAGGACCAAGGCTGGACCCAAGCCTGATACTGAGTGCTTTTACTGCAAGGGAGAAGGTCACTGGAAGCGGAATTGCCCAAGGTACTTGGCGGATTTGAAGAACGGCAACATCAAGAAGAAAGGTATATCTGATATACATGTTATTGATGTGTATCTCACTAGTACTCGTAGTAGTGCCTGGGTATTTGATACTGGTTCGGTTGCTCATATTTGTAACTCGAAACAGGAGCTGCAGAATAAACGGAAGCTAGTGAAGAACGAGGTGACGATGCGCGTGGGAAACGGATCAAAGGTTGATGTGATCGCGGTCGGCACACTACCTCTTCATCTACCATCGGGATTAGTTTTATACTTAAATAATTGTTATTTGGTGCCTGCGTTGAGCATGAACATTATATCGGGATCTTGTTTATTGCGAGACGGTTACTTGTTTAAATCCGAGAATAATGGTTGTTCGATTTATATGAGTAATATGTTTTATGCACATGCACCTTTGATAGATGGTCTATTCATATTGAATCTCGATAGTAGAAATACACATATTAATAACATTGAGGCTAAACGTTTGAAATCAAGCGATAATTTGACCTATATGTGGCACTGTCGTCTTGGTCACATTGGAGTGAAGCGTATGAAGAAACTCCATTCCGATGGACTTCTTGAATCACTTGATTTTGAATCACTTGAAAGATGCGAAGCATGTCTGATGGGTAAAATGACTAAGACTCCATTTTCTGGTATGATGGAGCGAGCTACAGACTTATTGGAAATCATACATACCGATGTGTGTGGTCCAATGAGTGTAGCATCGCGCAGTGGTTATCGTTATGTTCTTACCTTCACGGATGACTTGAGTAGATATGGGTATATCTATTTTATGAAACATAAGTCCGAAACTTTCGAGAAGTTTAAGGAGTTTCAAAGTGAGGTAGAGAATCAACGTAACAAGAAGATTAAATTTCTACGATCTGATCGTGGAGGTGAATATCTAAGTTACGAGTTTGGCGAGCATTTGAAGAAATGTGGAATACTTTCGCAGTTGACACCGCCGGGAACACCACAGCGTAATGGTGTGTCTGAACGTCGTAATCGAACTCTCTTAGATATGGTTCGTTCTATGATGTCACTTACAGATTTGCCACTATCATTTTGGGGTTATGCATTAGAAACAGCCGCATTCACTTTAAATAGGGCACCGTCTAAATCCGTTGAAACGACACCGTATGAATTATGGTTTGGGAAGAAACCTAAATTGTCGTTCCTTAAAGTTTGGGGATGCGAAGCCTATGTAAAGAAGTTACAGCCGGACAAGCTTGAACCCAAAGCGGAAAAATGCGTCTTCATAGGATACCCGAAGGAAACTGTTGGGTATACCTTCTATCATAGATCCGAAGGCAAAATCTTCGTTGCTAAGAATGGATCCTTTCTAGAGAAGGAATTTCTCTCGAAAGAAGTGACTGGAAGGAAAGTAGAACTCGACGAGGTTGTCGAACCTTCTCTCGAAATTGCGAGTAGCGCAGCACCGGAAGAAGTTCCTGTGGTGCCTGCACCAATAAGAGAGGAAGCTAATGATGGTGATCATGAAACTTCGGTTGAAGTTACTACAGAGCCTCGGAGGTCAACGAGAACTCGTACCACTCCAGATTGGTATGATTCCGTTATGAATGTCATGTTGGTGGACAACACCGATAACCCCGAGACATATGAGGAAGCGATGATGAGCCCAGATTCCAATAAATGGCAAGAAGCCATGAAATCCGAGATTGGATCCATGTACGAAAACCAAGTATGGACTTTGGTGGACTTACCGGATGGCCGGAAGGCTGTCGAGAACAAATGGATTTTCAAGAAGAAAACAGATGCTGATGGTAATGTTACTGTCTATAAAGCTCGACTTGTCGCAAAAGGGTTTCGACAAATTCAAGGAGTTGACTACGATGAGACTTTCTCACCGGTAGCGAAGCTAAAGTCTGTGAGGATTATGTTAGCAATCGCTGCATATTATGATTATGAGATATGGCAGATGGATGTCAAAACAGCATTCCTCAATGGAGACATTGATGAAGAGTTGTATATGATACAACCCAAAGGTTTTGTCGATCCTAAAGATGCTAACAAGGTATGCAAGCTTCAACGGTCCATCTATGGATTGAAGCAAGCATCCCGAAGTTGGAATCAACGTTTTGATAAGGTAATCAAAAGTTTTGGTTTTATACAAACTTATGGAGAAGCTTGTATTTACAAGAAAGTGAGTGGGAGCTCTGTGGCATTCTTAATACTGTATGTGGATGACATATTGTTGATTGGGAATGATGTAGACCTTCTTAATAGTGTCAAGGAATATTTGAATAATAGTTTTTCAATGAAGGATCTTGGCGAAGCAGCTTACATATTAGGCATAAAGATTTATAGAGATAGATCGAAACGCCAAATATCATTGTCACAAAGTACATATTTGGACAAAGTTCTAAAGAGGTTTGGAATGGAAGATAGCAAGAAAGGGTTCTTGCCCATGTTGCCCAATACGACCTTGAGTAAAACTCAAAGTCCGACATCGGCAGAAGATAGAGAAAAGATGAGTAAGACTCCCTATGCCTCAGCCATAGGATCTCTAATGTATGCCATGCTATGTACTAGACCCGACATCGCATATGCTGTTAGTCTAACTAGCAGATATCAAAGTGATCCAGGAGTGGATCATTGGACAGCGGTCAAAAACATCCTTAAGTACTTGAGAAGAACTAAGGATATGGTTCTTTCTTATGGAGGTGATGAACAGCTCGTTGTTAATGGTTACACCGATGCTAGTTGGAACACCGATCCGGATGATTCTAAATCACAATCTGGATACGTATTTATTTTGAATGGTGCAGCAGTTAGCTGGAGGAGTGCAAAGCAAAGCGTTGTGGCGAGATCTTCAACTGAATCGGAATACATGGCTGCTTCGGAGGCTTCACAAGAAGCGATATGGATGAAAGAGTTCATTACAGAGCTGGGTGTGGTTCCAAGTGCGCTGGACCCAATGTCTATCTACTGTGATAACATGGGCGCCATAGCCAATGCGCAAGAACCAAGGTCACACAAGAAGCTGAAGCATATCAAGCTGCGTTTCCACGCTATTCGAGAACATATCCAGGATGGGGATATAAAGATTTGCAAAGTACACACAGATCTGAATGTGGCGGATCCGTTGACTAAACCTCTCCCGAGGGCAAAACATGACCAACACCAAACTGCCATGGGTGTTCGGTATATTACCATGTAATCTAGATTAGATGACTCTAGTGCAAGTGGGAGACTGTTGGAGATATGCCCTAGAGGTAATAATAAATGTAGTTATTATTATATATCTTTGTGTTTATGATAAATGTTTACATTCATGCTATAATAGTATTAACAAGGAAACCATTAATACTTGTGTGATTTGTAAACTTAATTTGAAGTCCCTAGTATGGCCTCTATACTTCACTAGCTTGTTGGTTGATTGATGATGTGGTTTCTTTGTCATGAACATTGAGATGTTATCAACAACAAGATCATATCGTTAGGAGAATGATATGGTGGACATACTCCTATAGACAAGCGTAGCATAAAGATCAAGTCATTTCAATAGTTCAATTGCTATATGCTTTCTGATACATAGTAACCTAATTCCTTCGACCATGAGATCATGCATATTGCCTTTACTGGATGGATGCTTTGATGTCATCAAACACCACACCGTAACAGGGTGGCTATAAAAGTGGCATTGGGTGTTCGGAAAGTATTGGTTGAAACACATGGATCAAGAGTGGGATTTGTCCATCCACATGACGGATAGATATTCTCTGGGCCCTCTCGGTGAAATGTCATCCAATTAGCTTGCAAGCATGTGACTTGGTCACAAGGGATCACATATCACGGGAACGAGAAAAGAGTACTTATCAGTAACGAGGTTGAACTAGGTATGCAGAGATACCGACGATCATGACCTCGGATAAGTAACATATCGTGAGACAAAGGGAAATTGGTATCGTATGTAAGTGGTTCATTCGATCGCAAAGTAATCGTAGAAATATGTGGGAGCCATATGAATTTCCAGATTCCTCTATTGGTTATTGTTCGGAGAAGTGTCTCGATCATGTCCGCATAATTCACGAACCGTAGGGAGACACACTTAAGGATTCGACGTTGTTTGAGTAGTTATGGTATTATGAGAAAGAGACCGAATGTTGTTCGGAGTCTCGGATGGGATCCGGGATATCACGAGGTGATCCGGAATGGTCCGGAGAATAAGATTCATATAAGGAAAGTCCCATTTCGGAGTTGGGGAATGGTTCCGGTGTTTTCATCGGGAACATTCTAGAAGGTCCCGGAATGTCCGGCACTCCGGGGGGGGAAGGGGTACATGAATGTGTCATTGCAAGATGGAATGATTGCATCATGTACTAAGTGTTCTCGCTGTCCAAAATAAAGGGTTTATTTAATTCCTAAATTGGAAAAGTCAAACGGCTAGTTTGAAAGTCAAACTGCCAGTTTTGGAAAGTGGGAAGAGGAGGAGAAGAGGAGACCGACTTGGGGAAGGAGTCCCCAAGCCGGCGGCCAGCCCTAGGCCGAGTTGGGGAGGGACTCCCTCCCTCCCCTAGCGCGCCAGCCCTCCCACCTATAAAGGGAGGGGCAGGGCTCCCCTCCCAACACACACAAGTTCCTATCCTCTAAACTAGAAACTAGACCTAGACCCCGGTTTAGAGCTGTTTCGGTTTAGAGCCTTCTAATTGGTTTAGAGCCCTCTAATTGGTGTGTCTAATTACTAGACCACTAATAGCCTCTCTCATAAGCTCCACCATACTCGCACCGGCTTAAGGCGAAGCCCTGCGGGATCTCCCCTCTACCTCCGGTACCACGCCGTTGTGCTGCCGGAATCGCGAGGAGAGTGCTACAACCTCCGCTGCCTGCTGGAACAAGGGAGAGGAAGGTCTTCGTCGAGTACCGAACGTGTGACCGACTGCGGGAGCGCTGCGGGAACGCGGCGCCGGAAGGATCGTCTACGCGATCTTGAGATCGGAAAGAGTACGACTACATCACCCACGAGAATCTGCTCTCGTTAAACACTTTGGAATCTTCGAGGGTGAGTTATTCCATCGACTCGTTGCTACAATCTAGTAGATAGATCTTGGCTTGTTTGTTTGTATGCGATAGAAAATTTTTGTTTTCCATGCTACGAACCCCTACAATTACACCACCACATACACATGCTACACACACTGCTACTACTGCTGAATCTGAAACTTCTGATGCTTATGATGCTGCTTCTACTGTGCTTGATAAGAGTGGTTCATTAGGTCCTTTCCTAGATGCTACGATTGCTAGAACTATAGCTGGAAATACCGAAACTCCTAATGAAGACACTACCACACCTATTAGTTCACCTGAGTCTAGTGAAAGTTATGATATTGTAGATGGTTATGTTGAGATGACTGATGGATTTATGAAAGAATGTAAAAACACCCATGATAGGAGCGCTGCTAAGAGTCTCCTTGAGAGGCATATTATTAGACCCAAATTGGCTAAGTTTGCTGCTTCTCCCATAAACATTATAGATGAAGATTATGATTTCTCTCTTGATCTATCTTACATAGCTATTGTCGAGAAAGAACCTTTTTGTGGGACTAAGAATGAAAGTGCGGTAGCACATATCAATGAACTTTCTACCATGAGTGGCTTGTTTTCTGATGATATTAAGATGCATACTTACTTTGTTGCCAAGACTTTCCCCTTTTCACTGAAAGGAGAAGCTAAAACTTGGTTTAGTAATTTACCTCCTGGATCTATTGATAGCCCTGAGTGCTTGATTAGTACTTTCCTGCAGAAATATTTTCCTCCTAGTGCTAGACATGCTATTTTGCAGGAACTTTTTGATTTTAAACAGGGAGAAAAAGAGGTATTGCCTGAATATTGGGCAAGGTTTTGTGCTTTGATTCATGCACAGGCTGGAAGTTCATTACCTAAGAATGAGCTTCTTGATATATTTTATAATGGACTAACCGAAGAATCTAGGACATACCTAGATAGTTGTGCTCATTGTGTTTTTAGGAATAGGACTCCTAAGGAAGCTGAGGAACTAATGGCTAAAATAAGTAAGAATTATGAAGATTGGACTCCTCCTGAACAAGCTATACCTGAAGTATTTGTACCTGAACCAACTATTCTTGTGCCTATTCCAACATCAAAGAAGAGGGGAGTTATTGAATTAAATGATGAAGTGATGAAGGAAGCTAAGAAATGTCTTAAGGAGAAGGGAATTAAAGCTGCAGATGTCAAGAATTTACCTCCTGTAGAAGAATTATGTAAGCCTATTCCCTACTTACCCACTATTGAGGTACACTCTCTCCAACACTTTGATGAAGGTGATATCCCTTACTCTAAACCTCCTGATCAATGCTTAGAGAATTTGATATATTTATTGTTAAGCAAGATAATTTTAATAAAAGGGTGCAAAATCATCTAATGGAAAACACTAGAGCTATTGTTGAGTTGAAAGATATTGTGGAAAGAACCTCTAATGATGTTAAAATGATTGTTAAACACTTTCAAATGGTTCAAACTCAAATAGATCAACTCGTTAAAGTGCAAAACGACTTGCTAGTTAATGATGCTAAAGAAAAACATGCTTATGAAATTAGAACTAGAAGTGGGGCTGCTACCCAGGATCCTCTATATCCCGAGGGGCATCCCAAAAGAATTGAGCAGGATTCTCAACAAGCTGAAAATAGTGGTTCTACTCGTAAGAAAAGGAAAAAGAAACATAAAACTGTTGTAGAATCCTCTGAACCTGCTTTAGATCCTAATAGTATATCTATCTCTGATGCTGAAACTAAAAGTGGTAATGAAGAAAATGAAGCTCCTAATGAAGAGAAAGTTGAGGAAGAAACTGAAAACCACACTAAGAATACTAAATACACCAAAGAAGATTTTATTGCTAAGAAACATGGTAGTGAAAGAGAACCTTGGGTCCAAAAACCTATGCCTTTCCCTGATAAGAAACACAAGTCAAAGGAGGATGAACATTATAATAAGTTTTGTGAGTGGATGAAACCTTTATTCTTGCAAATTCCTTTGACTGATGCTATTAAATTGCCTCCTTACTCAAAGTATATGAAGGATATTGTCTCGAATAAAAGGAAGATCCCTAATGAAGAAATTTCTACTTTACTTGCTAATTATTCCTTCAATGGTAAGGTTCCTAAGAAACTTGGAGACCCAGGGATTCCAACTATCCCTTGCTCTATTAAGAACAGTTATGTTAGAACTGCTTTGTGTGATTTGGGAGCTGGAGTTAGTGTTATGCCTTTCTCTCTCTCTATAAGAGGCTTCAACTAGAAAAAATTAATACCAACTGATATATCTTTGCAAATGGCTGATAAATCTACCACTATTCCTGTGGGTATATGTGAGGATGTACCTGTTCAAGTGGCTCATAATTGCTTGATATTAACTAATTTTGTTGTGCTTGAAATGCCCGAAGATGATAATATGTCTATTATTCTTGGGAGACCTTTTCTTAATACTGCCGGAGATGTTATCAATTGTAATCAAGGAAAGGTGACTTTCAATGTGAATGACAAGGAACATACTGTCTATTTCCCCAAGAAGATTGAAAGGACTTATGGTTTGAATTCAATTGAACATGTTGAGGGTATTCAAGTTGGAGAAATATATTGTCCCATACCAAGAGAAAATTTTGAAACTATTACGATTGGGACTATTGCTATCAAGGTTGAGGTAACATAATCATTAGTGGAATACAAAGTTTTGTCTCATATGGAATTGTTTTGGTAGCAAGACCTGATCAACGTTGTTAACAAAAGGATTTCGTTGAACAAAACAATGTTTTCACTATGATTATCTCCGTTTACTTCTATCCTATCCATTTTAGTTTTTGCTTTCATTTAGTTTTCTTTGTTGTTAGTTGCTTGCATGTTAGAGTGTCTTAGAACTTATGTAGTTATAGCTTTGTTTTTTCCTTGCATCATGTTTCAAAAAAAATCTGTCTATCAGAAAATCATTCTTCTATGCCTGAAAATGCCCAAAAATAAAGTGTCTCGAAAAATTCCAGAAAATTCATATTAATTTTTTACGTGAAAAAAGGGCAGAGGAGTACCTGGGAGGTACCAGGGGGACCCACCAGGCAGGCACACCACCTGGTGGCGTGGCCTGCCCTGGGTGGCGCCATGCCCTGGTGTGGGCCACCCCTGGCCCCCACTAACTCTCTCACCTGCCACTTTCTTCTCTCTCCCGAGTAAGCTCCAACTCATTGCTCAAAATCATGTTCTTGTTGTGCTTGCTCTCGATTTTTTCGATCTCCTTGCTCAACCCATCTTTCTTGTTGAAATTTGGAGCATTTGCTCCCTGGTATGTGACTCCTCTCCTTGTCCAAGTAGATTTGTGTTTGGTGGATTATATCTTGAGTATTTTGCTGCTGTAGGTGACAGGTTATGGGAGCTTGTAAGCTTGTTTGATGATTAGAGATATAGTTTTGATGCATGTTTAGGCCTCTTACAAGTACCTATGAGTAGAATCCTTCATTATATTTACTTTGCAATCACTTGTTTAATAGGTGTTTAAATTTCAGAATACCAAGCATGAACAACCATACCTTTGGAGAGATATTTGAGAGTGATGCACCTAGGAGGTCGAGGCCCTCAAGATCAGCCTCTCAGTTTAGGCCATCATACAACAAAGATCTCATTGCAACTCGTATTGGTAATGAAAGGGATGATGGGGATGCTCACCCATCCACTTTTCCTTGTTTTACTTTCCTACAAGCTGCAGGTATTCTTGATGATTTCTTGCTACTGATTGAGAGGGTTGGTTTGACCTCATATATGCAATACGAGAGTGAGCAATATGCTATGCTCACCAAAACTTTTGTTGAGAGCTTCACGTTTACTAACACATCCTATCATTCGACTGTCTCTTTTAAAATTTATAATCTGCCCTTCACCATGCCTTTGGAGAGATTTTGTAATATTGTAGGTGTACGCATGACAGGGACCGTGAAGAAAATTCAAGGACGATCCGCTGATTTGTTGGAGCTTTACCGAGGGGTGACCAATGATGATGACCACGTGGCGCAACGCGGAAAGATAAGAAATATCCAACTCCCCGCTCTTAGATACTTTGCATATTATCTTACTACTAGTGTACTAGGTAGGGAGAACACAAGTAATATCGCCAACTATCATTTAGCATTCCTTGCTGTTGCGCTTAACAATGATACTCGGTACAATCTTGGCTCGCTTATTGCTCGCCGCCTAGTTGCTAGGGGGCCTATCTATGGGGGCATCATTGCCTCGCATATAGTCAATGCATTAGGTATTTTAGTGGATCCCAATGATGCTATACTGGCACCACAGAGGCTTGACCTTGTTGCTATGAAAACTCATCACTTTGTCACTGCTACTTCTGATTTGAACAGTCTAGTACATAGGATGATTTTCACTGACGGGGATGAAAGGGAGATCCTTTTGCCACAACCTTCTTTGTTTAGTGTTCACAGGAGACCGTGGTCGCGCTCCAAGGAGGAGGTGGACGAGCAGCTTCGCTTGCTGGGTTTCCATGAGTAGCACTAGGAGGATGTGCCCTCCTATGATTACTCCGCACATTACGGAGGGACGTACTCGAGCTCGCACCAGGACGAGGGGACCTCTTCGTCATACCACGGTGACACTTCATCCTGGCCAGCTTGGGATTGATACCCACTTAGGCCAAAAGCCTAAGCTTGGGGGAGGTACACTGACACCGCACTCATCTCCATATCATGTTGCGTCGGTACTTTGTATATTTATGTTTCGTTCTCTTTTTAGTTTTTGTTTTTCTTTGCTTTTGCTTTCTAAAACACAAAAAGACCAAAAATATTTCTATTGTTTCTCTTTGGTTTGCTTCTTTTTCTTTTTGCCTTGGTTTGTTTTTCCCTTTTGCTTTGTTTGAACTATTCGAAAAACCCAAAAAGATTTTGCTTTGCTTGTTTTCCTCTTTGGTTCTTGTTTTTAAAAATCGAAAACAACAAAAATATTTGTCGTTCTTCTTTGGCTTTGTGAGTTTGTTGTAGGGTTCAACAGTCCTCAGTGGGATTTGGTTTCATTTTATTATTCAAGCCACACAAGTGAAGAGCAATAATGAGGATTAATGACAACATGAGGCGTGGTAAGAGGCTGGTAACGAACTCTATTTGTTTTCATTTTTGTACATATATTCATCATTGTGGGCTTGCTTAGCCTGTTCGTGTAGGGTGTATGTTATCTTTGGATGCTTAGTAGTTCTTGCTTTCTTATGATTATCTCCAGCTCGCTAATAGTTTGTAGCATGTTTTATGAATGTTTGCTTGCATTATTCTACTCATAACTTGGTATGACACCGTGGTATCCTCCTCTGGATGTTTTATTTGAATTGACTTGGCACATGCTCACACATGCACATGACTGTAATAATCAGTTAAGCCTTGATGAATTATTTTGCCTTGAGGATCTTGAATCACTTTCATGCCATGATTAGTCCTGTTTTGTTGCAAGCATGATTATGGAAGCTATTGCTCTCTCGTTTGTTGCTCCCTTACTATTGCTAGCCTTCACTTACACTGAGTATGTTTTACTCAAGTTTCCAACTCCCTAAACCAAATATTTCCAAAGTGTCCACCATACCTACCCATTAGCATCATTTGCTACTTCCATGCATATTCATTATGCCTTGTTTTCTTCCGAATAAAATGTTTGCTTTTTATGAGAAAGTTAGTTAGTAAAGCTCTCACGAACTTGATGGCACACTTTATTTTCTTGCACTTAATAAACCTGAACCATTGCATTCTTCTTTGTTGCGTATATGCTTGCGCTTTATAAGTTTAAGTTAGTAGAACCATGTTTTATGGGGAATGTTTTCAACATTTAGTTGGTACTTAGTACCTCGTTGATATCATGTTCTTTTACTTATGGATCCCGGCGGTGTGAAATAAAAGTGGAACTTGTAAGATTATGGAGTTTGTATGTATGTTAGAGAAACGCCTGGGCCGCTAGCCTAAGCCATGCCTAATCATGGTGGAAACTTGCAGCATAACCGTAATGAGCATTCTATGAAGCATCCTCAATAAAAATCTATGCACATAGTAAATAAAAAGATTGCTGAGATGCTCATTGTCTGCTTGCCTAGTTATTTTGATTATGGGACACCTCCCGTGTCATGTGTAAGGGGTACCCCGTTGGCGGTTCTCTATGATACGTATATACTTACAACGACAAGAGCTTACTTGTGACTAAAGTTGAGTAGCATGAGGATCGGTCTTCGTAAGTAAGGGGCGTGAGGCTTCGATTTATAACTTGTCAAGCACATCCTCTTAGTTGTGTCACTTTAACCTTAACCATTTAAAGATGCTTAGATAGGGGCAATGAGAGCTCAAAGCTAACAAGTACCATACTTTCAGCATTTGGAAGCCTTTCAAATTATTCAAAACCTTTTCTTTTACTTGTTGAGTCTCCACGCATTCTCCGAGCACCTTCTTGAGAGCATAGTTGTCATTCTTTGTGCTTGTCCCATTACTTGATTATTTGTGTTATGACTTTGATGCTTGTATCTTTGATATCTTTACTTCTAGTCATCACTTGAACTTTAGAGGTGCGTTGACATTCATAATCAAAGGCAAGCGAGATACCACTCTATCATACCTTTTTATGAGCATTGTAATGTTGCTTATGTTTATGCTTCATGCTACTTATTATTTTTGAGTTGGAATCTCTTCATAGCTTGCAATGCCTATTAAGTAAACTTAGTTGCATACTCCTTATTATTAATTGTCTAAGTAGTTGATCACATGCTGAGAATATTTACATCATATGAAGCAAATGTGTTCGTGAAAGTTCTTTTATCCCACTCAGTTTTCAACTGAATTGCTTGAGGACAAGCAATAAGCTAAGCTTGGGGGGAGTTGATATGTCCAAAACATATCTATTTTCCTGAACACTTTTGCTATTGTTTCTCCTCTAAACTTGTGTGATTTGGATGCAACTAACACGGACTGACGCTGTTTTCAGCAGAATTGCCTTGGTGTCTACTTTTTGTACAGAAAATCAACTATCAGCAAAAATCCCGAAAAATATGCCAAAAATCCTATTTCACCCGAAGACTCCAGGAGACAGAATACGAGACGGAGAAGAGCCAGGGGGTGGCCACACCACCTGGTGGCGCGGGCCAGGCCAGGCCGCGCCAGGGGGTGGTGTGGGCCCCCCAGGCACCCCCTCGGTCTCACTCTTTGCCTATAAGAAGCCTTCTGACCTAAAAGCTCCGGGGGGTTCGACGTTTTTCCAGAAGGAGTTCCGCTCCGCCGCCACCACCAGATTCCATGAAACAGCACCAGAAACTCCGTTCTGGCACCCTGCCGGGACGGGGAATTGGAGGATATCATCGCCATCATCATCACCATCGCTTCTCCATCGACCATCCATGTTTCCCCCATCCATGAGTGAGTAATCCCCCGCTGTAGGCTATGGGGATGGTAGGGATTGGATGAGATCGTTCATGTAATGGCATCAGATTGTTAGGGCATGGTGCCTAGTATCTTTTATTAGTGCTTTATGACTTTGCTGCAGCTTGTTATGCTTAATGCTTGTCACTAGGGACCGAGTGCCATGATTTCAGATCTGAACATGTTATTGATTCATTATGATAGTATTGTTTATGGTCTTATCTGCAAGTTGTATACACACGTTGTTGTCCGGAACCAATGGCCCCGAAGTGACAGAAATCGGGATAACCGGAGGGAATGGCTTTGATGTGAGGATCACATGTGTTCATGGAGTGTTAATGCTTTGCTCCGGTGCTCTATTAAAAGGAGCACCTTAATTGCCAGTAGTTCCCTTGAGGCCCCGCTGCAAACGGGCTAGCAGGACAAAAGATGTTGTGCAAGTTCTCATTGCGAGCACGTATGACTATATATGGAACACATGCCTACGATTGTCTAGTACTTGGATGCTTTATCTTATTTATCTGCAATTTTCCTATGTTCTGATTGCTATGTGAATTGTCTTGTCCATGCAACGCCCGTCCATCCATCCTTATGCCTACCGCACTCGAATCCTACTGTTTACTGCTATTGTTACTGTTAGCTTTACTTTACTACTGCTATTACTTTGCTATCCTTACTACAAAAATGTTGCTACTGATAAACTGCCGTGAGCAAGATTGTTTCCAGGTGCAGCTGAATTGACAACTCAGTTGTTAAGGCTTATAAATATTCTTTGGCTCCCCTTCTGTCGAATCAATAAATTGGGTTTCACTTCCCTCGAAAATACTGCGATACACCCCCTATACTTGTGGGTCATCAAGTGTCTAATAGAGAACTGCAGACATGTTTGCCAAATCCATAAAGGATGACATATCTTAAAGCATAAAGAGTTATGTTATAAGGGAATATGTTGGAAACTCCTTTAAATACCGATTAAAGTCAAGTAGGAAGCGAGGTGAACAAAACATCGAAAGTTGCACAGAGTGCACTGGTGTTTCGATGAATACATTTATAATAATAGATAAGGGTACCATATAAAGTGTTGTATAATGTTATGGCGAGGCTAGTTCGCTTTTAACATAGAATGATGTGTCCCAGGGCACAGTGCCCATAAGAAAGCCCTCGAGGTTGATATAAAGTCACTATAGGCTCCTGGAATCAGGCCTCGTTCTGCTGCCATAGCGACAATGCATACACACAGATGTTATCATGTGATGATAAAGTATTAATGTCAAGGTGACATTAGTAAGTTGCAAAGGATTAGGGACTGTAAAGTACAGACCCAAGAATCAACCTCTTCCATGAGCAAGCATGTTCAGTGTACCGGATATATGGTGCCAACGATTAAGGAACAAATGTAGCTAGTGTATTTGTACTCTAGTGCAAGTGGGAGACTGTTGAAAATATGCCCTAGAGACAAATAGTAGTAAGGACTATTATCATATTTCATATAGTTTATGATTAAGTTTTATATCATGCTATAACTGTATTGAGTGGAAACATCAATACACGTGTGATATATAAACAACCAGGGGTTCCCAGTGAAACTCTAGTCACAGGTTCATTGGTCAACAGATGATCATATTTCCTAATCATGTGGCATTTATGCCAGTTGGAAATGAAGTCATCTCATTCCGGGAATGAGATGATGAACCAATACCCAACCTAAACATCATGACCCGATCATGTCACTAAGTTCAAGTTACGATGATTAGAAATGGATCCTCGTAGACTATTCCTTAGACTGTGAGGCTATATCAATCACTGTCTCCCGAGAGTGTTTTGATAGCATCAAGCGCCACTTGGTAATACAGTGGTTATAAAGGTGTGTTCAGGTACTCGAAGGAAACCATTGAGGCAATATATGTCAAGAGCGGGATTTGTCCGTCCATGTGACGGGAAGATACTCGAAGGGCCCACTCGGAGAGGTTATATCCAATAGCTGCGTAGCGTGTGATTTGATCACGGGGATATCACTTGTCGGAACGAGTCAAGTAGTGTTGTTTGGTAACGAGATTGAACACGACATGGTGATGTCATTGATTAGATCTCAGGCAATGCAAGTATCGAGAGACAAAGGGAATAAGACACGACTGTCCCGGTTCAAATAACGAAAGATCTTTGTGGAACACATAGGGGTCACATGGCCATCCAGGTCCCTCTGTCGATCATTGGTGCGGGAGTGTCCCGACCATGTCTAGAGTGTTCCCGAACCATGGGGTATCATGCTTAAGGAATTGATGATGCTTAGAGAGTGTTTATAGGATCGGTAGAATCACCGAAGAAGAGTAGGGAGAAAACCGGAAGGGTTTCAGTAAGTCCGGAGGATGTCTGGAGTGGAGGTGGAAGTGTTCCACAACCATGGAGGTTGATTAATATGTGAATGAATGTTAAATATTGAGTTAATCATTTATTCATAAGTATTTAATAAAGAGAAAAATCAATTTAAATGGTCAAAGGCTTAATTGGCCAATTCCTGGAGGGGAGAGGGCCCATTAGGGAAAGGAGAGAGGGAGAAGGGGCCAAGGGGGTGGCGGGCTGGGCCTAGCCCACCCGCGCGGGGCCCACTAGGTGGCTGGCGGCCTCCCCTCCCCCTCCTCTCCTTTAGTCCCACCCCAGTACTTTGAGGGAGGTAGTACCTCCCCTCCCCCTATATATAGTGGGGGTATTTGGCCAAATAAAACACACCAATAATCAATAAAGGTCTTCTCACTTTTGGGAGGACCTCTAATTGATATTTTCTCTCTCCCCCTCTCTCTCTCGTGACCGTGGTTCCAAGTCTGGACTGCACGAACGAGAGAATCTTCACCGCGGAGCGCCGTCGCGCTACGGGATTCGGATTCGGGAGCTCTACTTCCGCAACTGCTGCTGGATCGGGTAAGCGGGAGTCATCGTCAGGCACTAGACGTGTGTAACTTCCCGCGAGGTATCGCACTTGAGGCACTCAATTCGTTGGAGCCAAAGGAGCACGAGTACTTCATCACGACCTTGAGGTGGCTTCGGCTCGTCTACATCAACCACGCTCTCCTGAGCGTTGACAACGCTTTTCAGTCTTCAAGGGTAAGTTCACGAAAAGCCCCTCCTGTTACTATATTACTAATAGATAGGTCCTGGCAGCTTCAGGGGTTCAGGAGCGTAGGGTAAAATTTTCATACGCGGAACCCCAAAAACAACCATTCTTAAGGTACACGTTGAGGCGCTTGATGCTGAAAAACGCCAGCGTGGATGAGATCCTTGAGACCATTGAGCATTTCGAGGAAGCCCACGAGGAGAGTCACAACTACATTAGGACACACACATCGCACTTTGTCGGATATGTTGGATCCGGATCCGGCTCCGCCGATGCTGGAGACAATAAAGACTCGGTGCTGCAGGCGATCGGAACAAACACCGACTTTACCGGCGTCTTCAGATGATTCGATGATGTCAGTGGATTTCCGCAATTTCTCCATAGAGTATGAAGAGGAGATTAACTCCAAAGCTGCAGAAGAAGGAGAAGCCATGGATGAAGAATCCAAATAAAACTTTCCAAAAGCGCATGATGACATGGATCTCAGAGACAATCCCGACATCTAGATGTCCGAAAGTACTGATCAGAGCTTGACTCCAGGAAATGGACCCAAATTTTTCTTTGCTACCGGTGCTGCCAAGAGGGGAAAGAAGAAGAAGACTCCGAAGAAAGACTTTCGGCTGAGGAAGAAATCGCCGAAGAATATGGAAAAGACTCGGATGGAGCTCTAATCCTAGACGATCCCAAAGATACTCCGGTGGATGGACACGTGGTTACACCTGGTGCCCATAAACTCATCGGAGAAGCACTCACCACTCCAATCCCTACTGTTGCAGATCTTACACCTGCAGAATTGGAAGATAGGGCCCAGGCCCTAGAGGCGCATCGCCAAGTACTCTTGGATGAAGCTAACAATCTCCTGGAGAATAAAAAGCGTATTGCATCTATAGGACAATTCAATTCCCTGCAACACCAGAAGACCCGGAACAGCCCTGTACGGGCTAACAAAAATCTGGAAGTCCACAATACCCTCTTCGAGGGAGATGACACCGTCAAGGGAGAACCTCAGCTGGATAGCAAAGGAGATCTGGTGTATGGAACACCAGTGGAAAACACTACTGCAACCCGAGATATCCTGGCGAACAATCCAAACCCAGACCAAATCTGGTTGGGTGTAAAGCTACTTACCAATGTTCTGGAGCAACAGTGGGCCGCAAAATCCAGTAGCGGAAAACTGGTCTCTAAATCCGACCAATGTCGCAAGGATCTGGCTTGGAATGACATAAGGCCTCGACAGGACCCGGAGTATCATTATCGCACGGACCATCGGGAAGACAATTATTCGAGAACTGGATCTTCAGGGCAACGGTAGAAAACCGCACGTGGCTAGAGCAACATTGCTCAAGCCGTAGAGCGAGACGTAGTTGTAGCACTAGTTCCAAGACATCCTCCCCACCGATAGTCGAACAATCGCAAGGAAGATGAAGAAGAACAACATTGGGAGGAGGACCAACAAAGGATGCCACCTCCAAGACATACAATCCATCCGATTGAACCTCGCCACAATGGCGGAAACAACGGACGAAGGAATGCGGACACCATGCTGAGAAAAGCCAGCAGGGGGCTCGTCGCAATCAAGACCCTCCCGGAATCGAGATAATGACGCTCTGGACGGAGGCCGGCGCTCAGCCGAAAACAATCCACCTGTGCCACTATCTCCACCAAGCAGCCATCATAGCGGCTCTCGAGGGAGCCATGGAGGGCATCACGGTGGAGGAGGTGGTGGAAGAAGCAGAAGTCTGGCTCCAAGGCATCACGGCCATAGCAAACAACCACGGTGGTGTTCTCTATCACCTAGTAATGCGAGACACCGGATCAACTCTAACATAGAGGCGCTACGCTACGAGTCGGACAACATTTATGTGGGTCCAAAATGTTTTGGACCGTGCGATACGTCCATTTTGCATCACTATTCTATATCATAATTTACCGTTATTCATTGATATATTTCATATTAAGAGATGATACTTATGTTATTTCTTCTGTTTTTGCATGGTTGATGACTTTTGGAGCATGGACTGCTGCAGTCAGGATTCTGATAGAAAAGGGGCTGTTTGGAGGCTAAATTCGCGAAGATCAAAAAATCCGGGAAAATACATGGCACAAGAAACCTGAACCCCCGTTAGGAAACCTTTGCACAAGGGATGTCAGGGTCTTAGAGTTTAAAGTTGTGGTTAGTTTTCTACCTTAATTGCTTTCTTATACTTGCGGATGCTTGCAAGGGGTATAATCACAAGTATGTATTAGTCCTAGGAAGATCGATACATTAGCATAGGTTCACCCACACAACACTTAGCAAACTAAAGAAGATTAATCAACTATATGAAGCGAAAGCACTTGCCGATATTCTCGTGTGTCCTCGAGAACGTTTGGTCATCTTAAGTAATACAACCGGCTTGTCCTTTGCTAAAGAAAGGATTGGGCCACTTGCTGCATTTATTCTTATTGTCTTTTAGTTTACTCGCAATTTATTTATCTGCATTATCAAAAACCCCTAAAAATCTGTTTGCTAAGTATTTACAGAGAATTCTCTGCAAATACTTAACAAACAGATTTTTAGGGGGTTTTGCTAAAGCAAGTAAACAAAGTACGAGTAAATAAAAGACAGTAGGAATAAATGCAGCAAGTGGCCCAATCCTTTATGCAGCAAAGGACAAGCCGGTTGTATTACTTAAGATGACCAAACGTTCTTGAGGACACATGGGAAGACTGTCAAGTACTTTCGCTTCATATAGTTGATTAATCTTCTTTAGCTTGCTAAGTGTTGTGTGGGTGAACCTGTGCTAATGTACCGACCTTCCTAGGACTAATACATACTTGTGATTATACCCCTTGCAAACATCCGTAAGTACAAGAAAGTAATTAAGGTAGAAACCTAACCACAACTTTAAACTCTAAGACCCTTACGTCCCTTGTGCAATGGTTTCCTAACGGAGGTTCAGGTTTCTGTCACTCCAGCAACCCCTATGATTAGTAGCCAAATACACAATGCATTCCCCTAGGCCCATATAGGTGAAGTGTCATGAAGTCGACGTTCACATGACACCACTAGAAGAAGTACACCACAACTTAAATATCAAACCATTGAATATTTCTCAACACAATTCCACTACTAACAACATGACTTCTCCCATGTCCTCAAGAACAAAACAAACTACTCACAAGACATCATATGGATCATGATCGGAGATGGAATAATGATGTATAACAATCTAAACATAAACAATAATTCAATGGTTCACTCAATAGCATCAACTACAAAGAGTAATCAACACCGAGAAAGTTTCCCCTATGAACTAATGCAAGATTCAACCCAATTGTTACAGCAATATGGAGATGGTGATGGGGGTGCTGATGGTGATGATTGTGGTGATGATGATGATCCTGATGAAGTCCAGCTTGATGGTGGTGTTGATGGTGACGATCTCTCTCGGTGTTCTCCGCCCCGCAGAGGCGGCAGAATCTTTCTGTGGCCGCTCCCTCAGTCTTAGGGTTTCGGGAGGATAATATACGCCAGAGGGGAGTGCCATGAGTTGACCAGGGCGGCCACACCACCTGGTGGCGCGACCTAGGCTGGCCCACGCCAGGGGGTGGTGTGGGCCCCCTGTGGCCAATCTCTAGCCCCCCTTCTGGCTTCCTTCGTCTTCTGGAAAAATAGGATTTTTCGCATATTTTCTCGGATTTTCTGATCTTCACGAATTTTGCCTCTAAACAGCACCTTTTCCATCAGAATCCTGACTGCAGCGGTCCATGCTCCAAAAGTCATCAACCATGCAAAAACAGATGAAATAACATAAGTATCACCTCTCAATACGTAATATATCAATGAATGACAGTGAATTATGACATAGAATAGTGATGCAAAATGGACGTATCAGTTCTTGTGATAGTTATATCATTAAATTTATGCATGATACTGAAAGTTATTATGAGAGAGGGAAGACGGTTCTAATGCATCTCAATAATATTATGTTTCCTCGCTTTATACTGAAAGTCTTTATGTTGCATTTGTTTTGCCTTCCTATGCTAGCAGCCTCTAGTTTCAACAATTTATTTTCTTACAAAATTCCCTTGCATAGGAAGTGGGTTAGACTTAAACATGTGTATTTTTTCTTCTTGATGCTCTCTTTTACTTCAATTCATATTCTTATGTGAGCTTCACTGAAAATATCATGCCCATCTTAATGGCTATAAAGAAAGAGCTTTTTGGGAGACAACCCAATTTAGTTGTGCTTTCAGTTGTTTTTGTTTATTTGAGTCTTGGAAGTTATTACTTCGGTAATAACCTCTCCTTATCCTTTTTGTTTGCTTTTTTGTGTCAAGATCAACCTCTAATGAGAGAGAAGTAAGATTTGGGGAAGTTGCTGTCCCGAAACAGATTTTTGTGCTTCACCGTAAAAATTCGTGAGAGATCTCTGTACGTCGGATTGAGCTGTAATTTTTTGTGCTTCTGCCCCAGGTTGTTATTTGACTTTCGTTAGTTTTGCACTTTTTTATTTGAACAACAGAAGATTTTCGAAAAAAATTGATCTTTACCTGCTGGTCTGTTTTGACAGATTTTTGCCACTCTTGCATTTACCTCTTAAATCGATTTCCTTTTTGAATTCTTTTTGGGTTTTCGGAAGGAGTCGCTACAATAGCTTATGTTTTGATGCATTTCAGTTGAAATTGGACTTAAAAGGTTTATTACCTTGCTTACACTAATGTTGCTAATGAGAATTGTGTAAAGTTTTGTGTGACAGAAATTTCTAGGTTATTAGAGAAAATGCTGTAATAAGAAAGTGAAAGGTTTCATGACTCGAGCAACATGTGTATGAAGATGAAGATATTGATGTTATTAAAGCGGTGACTCTAGAAGAATCTACTAAATACCAAGTTGAGAGACCTGCACAGTCCGTTTTCGAATAGGTAACAGTTCTGGTAAGAAAAGTTCAGCGAAAATTTGGTCCAATTATATTTTTGGAGTTTTTATCCAACAAGGAAAGCAACGAAGCGAAAGAGGGACGAAAACGGATCAAGGGTGGCTCACACCACCCCCTGGCGCGCCCCCCTGGCCGCGCCAGTAGGTGGTGTGGCCACCTCGGACTCTGTCTCTGACCCATTTTCTCCCAGTACCTTCCTTATGTTGTAAAAATTCGTAATATACAATCCCCCAAATCCCCCGAGGTTTCTATATCGTGTTCTCCTTGTGGTTTTTGTTTCGATCTGTTTTGCTCAGATGTCGTTTAGGGGTTCATCTTCAAAGGATTACGAGCTGCGACACTGTCGCAAACTCCATCGCAATCTTGAGCAGGAGATTCTCATGGGACGGGTGAAACAAGAAAGGATCGCAACTAGGTGCGAAGACATGGACCGGAATGTCGGGGAGGAAGTAAAAGACATGACATCAAGCATGAATGGGCTGATGCCTCCAACTCTAGATCTCAGTTCCTGCCCTGCAGCAGTGGAATCTCTACGAGTAACCGATGAGTTCTGCGACAAGTACCGAGTCTTGAGGAGGAAGGTGGATATGCTTCAAGAGGAGAATAACAGGCTTCGCAAGATACTAGAAGATTTCCTCACGCCAATCGAGAGAACACCACCACCACCGAAGGAGTAATTCGTCATCAGGTTTTGGCATCCCCTTGGTTTGTTCCAAGCTTGGGGGAGTGCCACGGTATCACATCACTATCTTCTATCTTTTTACCTTTTTAGTAGAGTCATATCATGAATAGAGAAGTTATCATGTAGGATGGTTTGCATTATGGAAGTGTCCCCCCTCTCGTTAGATATCTATGTATCCCTTGGTGTGAGTTGCCGTTATGGAATATTAATGAGAAGTCCTATCATTTACTCTTTTGCATATCTTATATTAATTTTCAATTCATGTTATATGATTGATCTTGTTGTTAGTATTGGTATCACTTTGGGATCATTGAGTTAATTTAGTTGGTTTTGGCAAACCTGGCTCGGTCAGTAGCAACACTATTTTTGAGAATTGAATGAAAAAGATAAAAAGTACTCTAAAGAAATATAATTTAATCATATTTCTTTCTTGATTTGCTCATAAGTTTAGTATTATCTAGTTAAGATCTTTTGTGCTTCCAAGGAAGATTCCATGTTTGTTTTTATCACTGGTATGTTTGTTTGTTTCCTTCAACTCTTATGCTTGCTACCCAACCTTGCTAGCCAAAAACATGTACTGAGAGGAAATGCTTCTCGTGCATCCAATCCTTAAACCAAAACCTATGCCATTTGTGTCCACCATACCTACCTATTAGCATTATTGCTATTCCAAGTAAATTCATGTTTTTATCTACCTTCCGAATTAAACTTGTTATGTGAAAATTAGTGATTAAAGCTCTCATGAACTTGATGGCATACTTTACTTTCTTGCACTTAATAAACATGAACCATTGTGCCCATCTATGTTGCGTATATGCTTGCGCTTTGTAAGTTGTGAATTAGCAGAACCTTGCTATCATGGGGAACGCTTTCAACATTGCACTTTATGTAGTTGATATCATGCTCTTTTGTTTATGGATGTCGTCAGTGTGAAATGAAAGGGGAGCTTGTAAGTCCATGGAGTTATGTACGTGTGTTACAGAAACGCCTAGGCCGCTGGTCTAATCCATGCCTAATCATGGTGAAAACCTGCAGCGTAACCATAATGAGCAATCTATGAAGCATTCTTCTTATATAAAAAAGAGATAGAGATTGAGAAAAGGGAAAAAAAGAGATGAGAAAAGAGGAAAGAGAGAAAAAAGCACCATTTTCCCATGGTAAATAAGAAGATTGCTGAGATGCTCATTGTTTGCTTGCCTTGTCATTTTGATATGGGGATTCTTCCGTATCATCAGGCAAGGGATACCCCGTTGGCGGTTCTCTATGATACACATATACTTGCTATGATAAGAACTTACCGATAACTAAACTTGAGTAGCATGAGGAGCGGCCCTTGTATTCAAGGGACATGAGATTTTCAACTTACAACTTGTCAAACATATCCTCATATTTGATCACTTTAACCTTAATCACCTAAAGATGCCTATGATAGGGGCAATGCGAGCTGAAAGCTAATAAGTACCATAATTTTTGGAAGCTCTTTATGAAACTTGAAATCCCTGCTTCCCTCTACGAAGGGCCTATATTTTACTTTTTAGTTGAGTCAGTAAACCTATTCCCTTCTATCTCAGCAAGTATTTTGAGTTGTTGTGTTTCATTCATTCATATGATGATTTATTCAATCATGTTTCTTATGTTCCTTGTTTTGCACATTGCTCTTATCTTAGTTTTTATTACTTTGAAAGCTATCATTGAAAACCCTTTATGTGTGAACTCCTGCAAATTGTCAACTATTCTTCGACCAAGAGCTAAGTTTACCATTACCAATTGTTATTTACTTTATGTATCTTTATGGCGTTTCCTTTACTTATTGCAAGATAAGTTATATAATAGTGAGTTGTCTTCCATTATGATTTATGTATTGATGAATGTGATACTTCTTGTCCGTATTCTTTTATCGACTCTTCACTCCATAAACCTGAGGTCATGTTTATTGAGCTTAGTTTTCACTTGGGGACAAGCGAAGTCTAAGCTTGGGGGGAGTTGATACGTCCATTTCGCATCACTATTCTATATCATAATTTACTGTTATTCATTGATATATTTCATATTAAGAGATGATATTTATGTTATTTCTTCTATTTTGCATGGTTGATGACTTTTGGAGCATGGACTGTTGTAGTTAGGATTCTGATGGAAAAGGGGCGTTTGGAGGCGAAATTCGCGAAGATCAGAAAATCCGGGAAATACATGGAAAATTGTATTTTTCCAGAAGACGAAGATTGCCAGAAGGAGGAGTGGAGATGGGCCACAGGGGGGCCACACCACCCCCTGGCACGGGCAGCCCTAGGCCGCGCCAACAGGTGGTGTGGCCACCCTGGCCCACTCCAGGCTCTCCCCTCTAGCGTATATTATCCCCATGGAACCCTAATACCTGGGGAGCAACCACATAAAGATTCTATCACCTCTGCAGTGCGGAAAACTATAGAGAGATATCTCTCCGGCAGATAGAATTCTGCTAGGGAAATTCCTTCCCGGAGAGGGGCGATCGAACACCACCATCAAGCTGGACTTCATTGGGATCATCATCATCATCACCACCATCATCTCCACCAGCACCATCATCACCACTCCATACCACTGTAACAATTGGGTTGAATCTTGCATAGTTCTTAGGGGAAACTTTCCCGGTGTTGATTACTCCTTGTAGTTGATGCTATTGAGTGAACCATTGAATTATCGTTTATGTTCAGATTGTTACATATCATTATTTCATCTCCGATCTTGATCCATATGATGTCTTGTGAGTAGTTCGTTTTGTTCTTGAGGACATGGGAGAAGTCATGTTGTTAGTAGTGGAATTGTGTTGAGAAAGATTCAATAGTTTGATATTTAAGTTGTGGTGTATTTCTTCTAGTGGTGTCATGTGAATGTCGACTACATGACACTTCACCTATATGGTCCTAGGGGAATGCATTGTGTATTTGGCTACTAATCGTAGGGGTTGTCGGAGTGACAGAAACCTAAACCTCCGTTAGGAAACCTTTGCACAAGGGATGTCAGGGTCTTAGAGTTTAAAGCTGTGGTTAGGTTTCTACCTTAATTACTTTCTTGTACTTGCGGATGCTTGAAAGGGGTATAATCACAAGTATGTATTAGTCCTAGGAAGGTCGGTACATTAGCACAGGTTCACCCACACAACACTTAGCAAACTAAATAAGATTAATCAACTATATGAAGCGAAAGCACTTGACGATATTCCCGTGTGTCCTCGAGAACATTTGGTCATCTTAAGTAATACAACCGGCTTGTCCTTTGCTAAAGAAAGGATTGGGCCACTTGCTGCATTTATTCTTATTGGCTTTTAGTTTACTCGCACTTTATTTATCTGCATTAACAAAAAGCCCTAAAAATCCGTTTGCTAAGTATTTATAGATAATTCCTGCTCCAAGCCACTTGTCAACACCTTCTACTCCCCGTTGGGTTCGACACTCTTACTTGTCTAAAATACTGCGATACACACCCTATACTTGTGGGTCATCACCATGCAATCGACAAACAAACTTTCCGGAAGTATTTGCTATCTCAAGACACATCCAGCCCTACGACGGTGTAGCTCGACCAGAAACCTGGCTCCAGGATTTCTTCCAAACTTGCTGCATCGCCAAAGGCAGAAATAGCCTGGTCGCGACCCGGTATCTCCCGCTTATGTTGAGGAAGACGGCACGATCATGGCTCAATGAACTTCCAGAAAACACCATCCACAACTGGTATGACATGCAAAGCGCGTTCTTTCGAAATTTCGAAGGCACATATCGGAGGCCCTGTACGGTAGGAGACCTATAGCGTTGCACCCAGAAAGCCGGAGAAACTTGCCGAGACTATCTTGGACGATGGATCGACACCAAGAACTCCTATGAAGGAGTAAATGACCAAACTGCGATCGAAACATTCATTGCAGGACTCCCAATTGGTTTACTATGTTATCGCTTGAAGTGTGACAAAGTCACTGAATTGGGAGAGATGATAGAAATGGCAAGCAAGTATGCAGATGCCTGCGATGATGCAGAAGGACTACTGAACATTCTGGCTATACCACAGTCGGCAAAACAACCAAAGCAACAAACTCAGAAGCGCAAAAACACCTCGAAAGAAAAACCCACCACAAAAACAACAGTACTCAACGCTACTTTCGGGTCTGGAGGACGAGGAGGACACGGAGGAGGCCGCGGTCATGGTCATGGAACATCCAGAGTCCAAGGTAGAGGAGACTAGCAACCTGGCAAACCCTACTCTTCGGCCGACATTGCCAACAATCCATGTGTGCATCACTTAGATGCCAATGGGGGCTCATCCCACATCGATGTTGAGTGTCATTTCAATGACGACATGAAAAAAGACAAATCCGCCGGCTACAGGGCCAAGTGACGAAAAGGAAAGAAAAACTCCGACAAAGAAAAAGAGACCAAGGAAGATTCCGACATGGAGGAGGCAAAAGCTTCAAATCCCAAGTCGGACGGAAAGAAGACCTTCCCAACGAACAAAGACACTTATGTCACCTTCCTTGAGTCTCAGCCCACCAAGGTCAAAAAAGCAGTTCTTCACGAACTCAACGCAACTGTTCCGGATGTCCCTCAGTTCTTGGATTGGTCGGAAGTAACAATCAGTATTGACCGAAGCGATCATCCGCCTAAAATTGCACAGGCGAGGAAAGTACGCTCTAGTCGTCAATCCACTTATTGATGGCTATGGTTTCTCCAAGGGGATTGTTTGTTTGTGGCCCGGAAGTTCGTGGGCGAGCGCATCGCGGTACCCAAGTTCCCTGTAATTGTTGCATTTCGTAAAGTTGGGCTGCCAACTGCTGAGAGGGGCCATTTCGAGGCAAACTCATCTTACCCCTGCCAAATTCAAACATTCCATTAAACTACCCCGTGAAGTAGACGGTCGGGACCCACATGTCGGTCATCTGTCCGTGACACGAGCGCTAACGCGGCAACCTCTTAGGCAAATCGAGGAACTAAGTGGATTGGATGCGTTGACCAATTTTACAAATCCATTCCCTCCTTTCTCCTAGCACCGGCAGCGTCGAAATCCACCCTCCAGGCAGAACGTTCAGACATTTCACTTCCGGCGCCAAGTCCTGATGGCTTCATAGCTGAATTTTATCAGAATTTTTGGAATATCATCAACCTAGATCTTCTAGAGCTGTTTAATGTTATTAAGACTAGACAACTAGAACTATTTCATTTGAATTTTGGTGAGATGATTTTATTACCTAAGGTTAATGAGACAGAAAGGATCAAACAATATAGACCAATCTAATTTCTAAATGTTAGTTTTAAAATGTCCATTAAAGTTGCTACTATTGGACTAAACTTTGTGGCTGATCATGTGGTTCGTCCGTCTCGAAATGCATTCATGCAAGTTCGTAACATCCTAGATGGGGTGGTGATCCTACATGAAACAGTTCATGAACTACATATAGGAAAAAGTTGAATGGGGTTATTTAAAAATTGATTTCAAAAAAACCTATGAGAAAATCAAATGGTCTTTCAACAGACTCTCAGAATGAAAGGCTTTTCTGCTGAGTGGCATGCCTTAATCCATAACTTTGTATCGTGGGGTAGTGTGCCATCAAAGTTAATGACGATGTTGGAAAATACTTCCAAACAAAAAAGGGATTAAGACAAGGCGACCCATTATCACCAATGACATTTAATATAGTGGCTAATATGCTAGATGTCATGATTGAGCGTCCAAAGGTCGACAACCAGATTGAAGGTGTGATTCCTCATCTAGTTGACGGAGGGCTGTGTATCCTTCAATATACGGACGATACAATTCTTTTTATGGAACGTGACATCAAAAAAGAGAGAAATCTGAAATTAATCCTTTCAGCTTTCGAACAACTATCGGGTCTGAAAATTAACTTCCATAAAAGTGATTTTTTTCCGGTGAGGCTCAAGAGGAGGCTAGCTTGTATGTTGAATTATTTGGCTGCAGTCAAGGCCAGTTCCCTATTAGGTATTTGGGCATCCCGATACGTTATTAGAGGCTTACAAGTACTAAATAGAAACTTTTTGAAGAAATACTTCAATTAAGATTAAGCGGTTGGAAAGGGAAGTTTTTATCCCCGGGGGAATATTTTTTTCTCATTAATTCAGTATCCAGTAATATGGTAATGTATATGATATTATTTTTCCAACTATCAAAAGAAGTCTTAATATGATTGGATTGCTGCATATCAAGATTCTTTTGGCAAGTGGACAAGAATAAGAAGCATTTATGGGTCGGTCTAATGGCGACGAAGAAACATTTCTTCCGCTTTGGATCATTTTCAATTAAGGATGGATCTAAGATACGTTTCTAGAAACATAAGTGGCTAGGCAATGCTATACTTCGGGAACATTATCTAGCGTTGTACAACATTGTCCGTCATAAGGGTGATATCATCGCCACAGTCATGGAGTCACCTACACCGAATGTGACGTTCAGAAGAGATTTAATTGAACCCAGACTTAATTCTTAGAATGCCTTGCTTCAACACTTGACATTTATCCATTTAGTGTCCTGGGCCGTTGAATTTCAATGGAACTTAAATGAGAATGGAAAATTCTCAGTCAGACCCCTGTACAATGCATTAGTCCAACTAATCTTACCAGTTGATAATAATAGGAAAGTCTGGATTACGAAGATACCGCTAAAAAACAAAACAAAAAATGTTTGGTATCTTTATCGTGGAGTGATCCTTACTAAAGATAACCTTTTTAGAAGTAATTGGCATGTTGATAAGAAATGTGTCTTTTATCATCATGATGAGACAATCAAACATTTGTTTTTTCAATATCAGTTTGTCTGTTCTATATGGTCAGTCATCCAAGTAGTTTCAGACTTGTATCCTACACATAGTGTTGCCAACATTTTTTGAAATTGGCCACATGACATTGATCACAAGTGCAGGATTCTTCTTAGGGTGGGAGTGATTGCCATTATTTGATCGCTATGGCTATATAGAAATGATAGTGTTTGATGGTAAATTGTCTTCTCTCTTGCAGGTTATATATTGGTGTACATGTATACTCTACATATGGTCTTCTCTAAATCGTGCGAAGTTTCACAATCTTTTTATGAAGGTGTGTACGCGGCTGAAGGATTACAACGAGGGACTTATTTACCCGTTATGGATGACAACATAATATGCGGATCGGCCTCCACCACCTTGGGCGTTTTTAAAAATTTTCATGATGATATATAATTCGCCTGTTATATTCTGTTATTCGACTTTGGACATGAATAGATCTTGTGCATCCTAGTTATGCAAAGATATGAAGTTCTCTTTTTGCTCGCTATTTTTTCCGGCGAGTTCACTCGCTAATTTATCATACACTATTTTAGTTAGTTAACAAAAAATTTCAGCTTTTGTGCTGCTTACTGACGAACATACATATAACTCGTTCTAAATTATGACTTTAATACTGATGTGGAGAACAGCAGCCGTCTAAAGCTGATTCTAGTGGGGGCCACCGTATATACTATGTATGGTGGAAATACAAATGTATATTGTGAGGTATGTGTGTTAACATGGGCATAATAGTGTATATGGAATGTACATAGTATTGTAGTTGCATTTTTCAGAAGTTGAAAGTTGTAATGATGTTTCTCAAATAGCCCAAAATCGCAGTGGCGTATATCCAATTAACACTAATATATTCCCTATATCAAAAAAATCTGCACAAGATTACACAACGACCTACCACATCTTCATTTCAACTGTGGCATATTTTACATCATCCGCTGCAAGTCACACTGGTCGTTATTATTCCTCAACGAACCAAAACGAACGATCGATCGACCACATCGCTTATTCTAAGTTTCTAAGCATGTACAATTAACATCTAGATAATGAATTTACCTACACAGGCACACGACCCTAAATTACTTAACACCGCAATATGTCCTGAATCAGCAGTCCTTGCACTCGTTTCCAGATGCTGCTGCAGCCAGCAACCACGGCCAGTCACAACCAGCTCCCTTGCATTCTTTTACCCCTTCTTTTGCCCATCACCTCATCCACCGCGTGTGAATTGAACGTCGACCAAGCCCCCGTTGACAGCAACGTTATTGACCGCACGAATATGAATGGACGTCGTGTGCAAGAGTCTAAAGTGTTTAAAGGATTAGCAAATTACAGTAAAAAACAACGAACAATGGTGGATGTGACAGAGTATGCAAGCGGTGTTCATGTACCCTAGTTTGTTTTCAACACTATTTAAGTGGAGACCAGTGTTCATGTCAATGTTCTTTTACTGTTTGTTACAGAATTAGTAACAACTATTGTGGTGCTTTTCAGGTATGCAGATCTTCTAAGGAAAACAGGTTAGCCGATTCAGTTAACTGTTTTTCGATGTCAGGACGGCACGAAAGTTGCTTACAAACCAAACAGAAAAGAACGGTAGCAAAACAGAAAAAAAAAGATCTTCAGTAATTGTTTTGGATAACTGGCACTCTAAAGTCTCAAACAATAAAAATGAGTATAATGCAAAATGGAAAAGGTAACGTGTCAACAGATTATATGGAGCTGTGCATTTACCTGTTCTTGTGATCGGAAATACATGAATGGAGTATAGTGTAGAAAATTGGAAACCCTTGATGTGTATATATCAGCATATCTACAAGAAGAAAAATAGTTGTATTTACACAAACAAGCACAGGCTCTGTATAATTTGCATCACTATGAAAACATAACCACTCACTTCTCAATTTGCCTGGTTAGATGACTCTTGTCCCATAGGCCAGCACGTGACAGCCAACCCCACCTTAAACAGGAAAAACATTTGTTTAGTTTATCTTTCTAAGCGTATGCAATGGACTAGGACATACATGAACGAGATAGAACATTAGTTCCAGAGTGAAGGGAATTGTAGAATTTATAAATAAGAAGCAAAATATAACAATTATGCCCTAAGATTTTAGAGCAGTCTTTGTTTTTTTGCCCTTAAATCTGTCCCGGCACATTAGTGCTTAGCTGTAGCAGTAGTCGTTCTTCTCTGGTTTTTGGCCTCCTGGCCGTGTACTCTCTCTACTTATGATCAATGAAAGCAGCGCTCAAATAAAATATGCTCGTAGGAACATGTAGGATAATAGATCCGGAAACCACACATTTGAAACACTTCTCAAATTAAAATATGCTTGTAGGAACTTCGCAGTAGTGCTCGTTATACCTTTTATTAAAAAGTTCTCCATCCGATTCGAGTAATGGGGCAATTTTTTCGTCCAATCTCTGCATGACAATAAGCAACTTTTGCATACTTTCTGTAAGATCCTGATCATTCATACAAGTTGCAGCAAGGGTCTGGAAACGAGTAAAATCAATACATTAGCACAAGCATATTAAGAAGTTTCAAAAAAAAACAGAGCCTGCAAACAGAAACAAAATCACAATACTATCTTTGCTTTTGGCTTAACTTGTAGATAGTTTCTGTGCTGCACCAGTTCGTTGCCGAAATTGTGTTGTTAATGGGTAAACTCTCAAGCTTCTTGAGTGAAAAAAAACTGAACATGTTAAATCTTGCAAAAGCATTATGGTTTCACTCTTAATACCTGTGCAGGACGTGAATTTGTGCGTCTCTGCAGAGCGAGGCGAAATTGGTTAAAAAGGTCTCCCACAATTTCCTTTTGTTGTATAAGTGTGACAAGCTTTTCTTTCTGAGCATGGCTCTGGATCAGTGCGTTAAACTGCAAATACAAGTGAACAAAATTAAAATAAGTCACTACAGAAATAGAATACCTTAACAGCAAATAACACATAGATTAGAAATAAATGTGTCCTTTTCTAGGTCCTGTTTCAGAGGAGTCAGGATCAACAGATACAAAATATTTCAATTGAACATGGTTAGTGGTCTTAAAGATAAGTGCCTTTTTAATCAAGCAAAATTATGGTACAAGAATTCTGCAGCAAAGTTACCAGTGACAGAATTAGTAAACTTTCCACAAAAGGTTTTTTACCTCATATTCTTATAGCTGGAATATGATATACTAATGCCAAATGCTATATAGAACTCGGTTTTATATAAACTGTCGACCAAAGTATGTAACCTAACCTCATCTTCCAATTCTCGGCATATTAATGCTGTCCTCCATCGTAAATGTACTTTTGATTGGCTAACATCTGTGAAAATATGGTCACCCACATATAATATCTCATCTCCATGAATATCTAGGGACTTCTCAACCATCTGAGCACTACCACCCGAGTACAAGCCACCTAAATACACAATTAAGAGAAGAGTAATAATTCAGCCACACAAAAAATGAAAATATTCCGATCAGACCAGTACATCAGAAACAGACACATGCATATGATAGAAAGAAGACATCAAGGTTGCATGATCTAGAAATATAAGCATAAAATGGCCAAGGGTGCTCTTCTGGTAAATGGTACGCATAATGTTTTTCTATTCCTATCATAGCATATAAATTAGCAGCCTGAAATTTGAACATGGTCATACAGTACAAAAACAACAGAACAAGTAGTAGTGATTTTATAACAATTAGACCACATCAGTAAAAATGTCCAGATTTTTTACCTGAATTTGCTTTAAAACAGGGACGCAATAATCCATCGTTAGTTACAACCTCATACAATGGATGTGAAATTTGGAAAAACTCTGGCTTCCTTGCGGAGACTATAACCTACAGTAACAAAGAATAGATTGATACTGACAAGTAGTTACCATTAATGTTACCAACATAAAGGGGATATACATACTCACCATTTCAAATAGATCTCTCCATCCCATATCATTAGGAAGAAAGCGATTGAATGCATGATTCATCATTTTGTTCGTATAGTGGTAATCTGAGTTAGTAATTAGAAGCAGCCTTTTTCCAGCCTGATGAGTTGAAAAGGGAAAATCAGTCATTCATTATGGCGGTATAATGACTAATGTTTCAAATGGATCATAAGCTCTCAAGATGACAGTTGCTAACCTCTTTTTGATCTAGAAGAGCTAGAGGCAGTTCTGGATCAGGCTCTACAAATCGCTCTGGCTCAGCCATTATTTCGCTCTACATTTCAACCAGGTAAAGAAATTTTTAAGACAAGTATCACGTAAGTAATATATAAATGACCAAAGACTACCTTCAGTTGACCTTCTACATGTGCTCGAAAAAGTGCTTTGGAAACAGCCTGAAACCAAAAGACTTAAAATGTTATGACACAACAAAGGTGGTCATGTAAAAGAAGCAGCAGTACTCTTACATCGTACAGCCCTTTGTAATCAAGTGGCCCAAGTTCAGCAGGCAGCAATCCCTGATCCAACCTGTCAACCATCTGAAAAAACAAGAACGCCAATGTCCATATAAATATGGTTCAGTTTAAACTTGAGAAAATGTTTACTATGATAGGCTCAACGTTTTAGCACTGTTACTCGTTCATTTATTTGCTTTAAAAAAGCACTGCCAGTATTTTCTGAATTAATCAAAGTAGGAAGAATCATGTTAATTTATATGAACTAGGGACAAGTACTGTTCAATTTGTCACCACGCGGTAAGCTAACTAAATGAGTTTCCTTTAGGAAATGCTTAGCCAAAAGCCCACTGCAAGCCAAATACCTTGTAGTCTGAATGTCCCATTCATTACTGCTACAAACCACACTACTACCAAAAGACTGATATTAACCTGGTAGTCGTATCCTCACATAGTCACATGGTATCATTTCTTCAAACTAATATTTACATTAATTAATGTATGAGCTGCCGAGCCTAGAACTTAACATATGTCAAACTCCGCTTCCTCTGAAGACAAGGACACAATGTTCATGGATTAAAGGGAAGAGAACGCCACAACAACTAAGGAGAAGAGCTTTAACCAGGATAGGGCCTAGCGGTATTTTCCCCTGATTAAACCGCATTTGCACTTCTTACCAAGTTTTTTACTGATATTGACAAATACTCTGCTTCTGAAAAAAAAAATATTTCAAAGAGAAATCAACTGTTAACATTAGTTCGGTACGTAAATGGGACCGATGGGTGTTTATTTAAATGAATAATAACTACGTATCAAGAGAAATCACACAAGACGATTATCAGTTAAAGGGGAGGGTAAGTGACCTGCATGAACATGACAGCTTCTGAAACAGAGAAAAGGGTATTAAGGAACTCCCATGTATTTTCTTTCCGCAGGTCCACCAATTCTCGTCCATATATTTCACTATTCACATGCATTTAAGAGTTATGATTCTCCTAGGAGCAACAAAGAACTCAACAAAAAGTCTCATCTATTTCTACCTCACAGCACGAGTGGGCAGCATTTGAGTACCATGCATGACCCTTTTGATGTAGCCAAAACGGTCAGCTTTTACCAAGTTCCCTTTTATTTTATCCATAATAAGACCCCTAATAACCTGTGAAAGAGTAGTCAGTCATATCTCCAAGAGTTTAATGCATGCCTTTTGAGATAATAATGATGAAGTATACACAGGTATATACCAGGTCAGGATCAAATTCAAGGCCATCAACAGGGAAACCCATGCCCTTCAGGTTGGCCATCCCATAATCATATGCACGCCCTTCCCAGGCCTACAAGACGTCGTTACTTTATTGAATTGACCATAATAAGTATAGTGAAAAGCAGCTTTATGGAAAGAGAAAGCTACAAAACGATAACTCATAGTGGCACTCCCTAGTCCTACATACATTTTCTTTAACAATTACATGTCATATGAGTTCAACAAATGTGCATTTTCTACATATGCATTCCTTAGTTTCAGAACAACAGGTACACAGATCAAGAAAATGGGTGTGTTGAAGTACCATCACGTTGTAATGAATCAATGTATAATCCATGTCATAGCCAATGACACTGATAGATCGAAGATTCAGTGTCCTGGTGCAGAAAATTCCACGAGGAGAGTTCCTTACTGTTAAAGGATCCTGCATTTAGCAAATAGACAGCACAACCGTGTCATTGGAAGGATGACTAGTTTCTCCATCATCATGATGCTCCACAGATATGATTGGCAAAAGGAAAAAAAAAACATGGGAGTTCAATCGTGAAATTTTAGCAGTCACACAATAATTGCAGATAAATATTATGTTCACATTGTAAAATTCATAGTTATGCGCTGACCATGCAACTTCAGATTTTAGCATGTTATATGCAATCATCTATTCACCATTTCTTGGAACATTGTGGTTTAACATTATCATGAATCCACTGCAGTTATGTTTCACTAACTATTGGGCAATTTCAAACAACTTCCGGATAAGACACATCTAGTGAAATTAAGAATTTATTTAAGTGAAGAGAAATTAGGTATGCATCTAATTAGTTGAGAAACATCTGGTTTTTATTAAGAACCTTGACAATGGACAAAAACAGCTAAGGAACATTTTTATCCCACAACGGATACTTCTATTGAATCGCATATAGGTGAGGAGGCTTCCAGTGTTATCCGAATCACTTTTTCTTTACTCCTATTACTTTCTCTGTTAATATTAGTGAGAAAAATCATGAAAGGTCTATTTCATCAGGCTTATGATGCAAATTGAGGTGATGCCCATACTGACAGATTGGTTTTTTAGAAGGAAGATTTATGCTGAAGTTCTATGTTACATTGACCAAAACATCAGTAGGAGTTCTATAGAATAATTGTCAGAGAACATGACAGAAATAGAAGAAGCATACAAACATCAGGAAGTTCAAAATCATGCTAATGGAGTGGAATATTACTGCAATTCCCAAGTCACTGAGCAACGTTTCAGCTTCTCTGGCTTCTTTCCAGGCAATCTCCTCTATAGGACCATGCAATGTTGACTTCCCATTCCCACCTAAAATTCAAGCAGATTTACGAGTAATTATAGTCATTTATAGCATAATTCAGATATTGTTACAGTATAGTCCATCAGGAAAGTGATCCTGACTTATATAGTACTACCCGAGCGATCGTTTGATACCACACAATAGTATCATGTACAGTTATGGATTGACATGACCCGCGCTCTACAAACAAGAAGTAATAGCTCAGAATTACAGAGGTCGGAACTCACCGAGCGCGTCGAGGTGCCTCCGCCGTACATTCAAATCCCCCTTGGTGCTCTCCCCGAGGTAGTCCACCTGCGACAGCCTGGACGATGTCACCGAGAAGTAGGGCTCCTCGTCGTCGTCCTCCTCGCACTGCTCCCTCTCGACCGCCGCGGGCTTGCTGGCATCGAGCGCGCGGCACCTGAGCGACAGGGGAGAGCCCGGGAGGCGGAGGCGAGCCCTGATGAGGCATCGCGGCTGTGGCGGCGGCAGTCTGGAGCGCTGCGGAGGGAACCGGATGCAGAGGCGTCGCACGAGCTCGACAGGGTCCGCCATTGCCGCGCGCGCTCTGCTGCGCTGGTGGTTTGGTTTAGAGGGAGAGTCAGGGAGGAGCGGATGGGGACGAGGTGGGAGATAGTGGGGAGTGGGGACGCCGGGACCGGGAGACGGTGGAACATCTACATCTACATCTACATCTACATCTACACTAATATTAAAAGACCCAGAGGGTCAAATCCAATATATCCTAGCCGTTTAACCAATATATCCTACAGTCTAGATTTCTTCCGTCTTTATCGGCTCATCACATTGTCCGACGCGAAACTCACCACTAACCCCATCGCCCTGCCCAGCGGTTAACGCGCTTGACGCTGGGTGACTCGCCGACGTTCCTCTGTCCACGCCTATCCACGCGCACATGTCTGCCCGCCAGTCCACGCGTCAGGCCGTCAGCGGTTGTCCCCTCCTGTGCCCCTCATCGTCGCCCTCTAGCGCCCCACTCCCCCGACGCGACGGCCTAGAGATCGACGCCACGCAGGATTCGGGAGAGCCTCCGCCATGATGCCAAGCGCTCCGGAAATGCTACCACCAAGGCTAGATCCGTGGAACTGCTGCCTCTAGAATCTTCCTCAACGACCATCCTCTTACAGTCTGCAGAAAACACCATTGCATCCGGAGTCGTTCTGGGCGATTTTCCACGCGCGGCCAACCGGAAGCACCCTTGTTGCCGTCTTGATAGTCATTTGCGTTCTGCATAACTCTCTCTCTCTCTCTCTCTCACGTTGTCATCCCCTGTTCTTGAGATATGCCAGTGAAGATTTTGCCGAGCTGCTCTTCCTTAGGTACCCGCTGGAGAAATTGAACTGCAATAATTGGAATGTATAAGGTTTTCTATGCTGATCCATAGAGGTTAAATTCTTCTCCATATTCTCCTCTTTGTTCATATCTGCATTTCCGCAATTGTTTCTCAATCAGTTGAATTATGCGGAGGTTTTTTCCGTACAGATCTACATGCCCATCTCCAAGCTAGATTTGAGAAGAGCCTACATATGGTCATATTATTTTGTTCAGACATGATACAAGGTTCTTCATTTGTGAACTTTTTCTTAGAATCGTGTTGATTGGCTGAAAACATAGTTTTGTATGACTCCTGCAACTGTACATTGGGTATGCATTTTCTTGACAGGTGATGATTTGCTGTGCCAAGTATCTGCAGCTAGGGAGGCGATGTGGGTTGCTAGATTGGAACCAGAGCAAGAATGAGTCGGAGCATCAAGGTGATATGGGAGCTTGGAAGGTCGCCGTAAAACGGTCTGTTAAAGACCAGGGAAACTGCTGAAACAGTTTCCTGCAAAGGTAACTACAACGAATTTTACTTTCTGCGTATAACTTAATTTATTGTTGTTGATAATTTTGTGTGAACATATAGGTACCCAAGCCGAGCAGGCCATCATATTCATGCTTACGTTCGTTTTCTTTGACTATTTCTATTCTTAATCATGGTTTATAGTAGTATTGATCTCCCCTCTCAGGCTAGAATTGAAATTCCTGTCAGAGTGACTAGGTTTTTTGCAGCAATCTATATATGTATTGCAGACGACACAATGAAATATTAGGGAAAGCATCTCTGATTAGATCTGTTCTTCCTTCAGATCAACGAGCTTCCATCTTCAAATAGAGAGTATCATATCTACACTTTCAATATCATGTCCATTTGTAACATGCACTATTTTGTTCCTTCGCCGTCAAGATTACAAGTAACGCTGTAAATGTATGAGCCATTACTGTTTTCATATGGATGGTACAGAAAAACTACAAGTCATATTGCAAATATATGGCCAGCCACTATTTTCACCGGGATTATGTTGAATGATGAGAAGTTATGCATGGTTGGTAGTTCATAATTATATTTAGTGTGGTTTATCTGCCGAAGGAGAAGGTGTGTATGTCCACAATGCTGCAACGTAATTTCTGATTGCCCAACCTGATGACCTTTTTGTTTCATAATATTTTCATTGGTTCCATGTGAATGGTTTAAAGGATTTCTTTCTTGAATGGTGGTGATTTGCGGGAAAAGGTGAGGGAACCATGCGAAGAAGGCTTGCACCGATAAATATATGATCTAATTTGTTAGAAGTAGCTTCACTGAAACTCTGAAACTATGATCCAACAGTTTGTTTTGTCTTCTGCAATACATCAGCTCGAAATGTTTTTTTGTAGCTATATAGGGATATGTGCAACTCTATATTCATGGCCAGTTATTGATCTCATTTTTACCTTCTCGCCATGCTGCTTGTTTGTTGCCTGCGGTCCATAACTTCACTTGCCACATTTTGCAAATATCGATAACCCATGTTATGTTTTTTTTCTAACACGCAGGGACCGATGTAGATTAGTTGAGGTGGAGATAAATTTTGTTTCCATGGCATGGAGTTGTTTTCTTTTCAAAGAAAAAGACACCGATGGGAACACATGAATGTATATAAGTCTGATAAAATTTCTTTATTATGCATGGAAATGTCACCTCACTGTATAATAGATGACAAAATAGTGATGCAAGCTCTTTAGTTTATCTTCTCTTGTACAATTTCCTGCTACTATTATTATTACCGACTCCCAATTCTTTCTTAAAAGTGCAAAAAGTAGTGTTTTTTGTGGTACTTGCAAGCTATGGTGATTGTAACAAGTTTATATGACTTTCAGTTTTAATGTACAAGGTATACTAATTATGACATGTGTATAAGGATTGCACTTTATAAGATGATACATGCTATCCTTTACTCAAAAATGAAAATCCAATCGTAGAGCGAGTAAGTTCATCTTTTTAATGAGATTTATGAAATTGTATCTTTTTTGTTGAGCGCATAAGGTTTGTTGTAATATATCAGTTCATACGTCTACATATTTTTCTGATAGAAAAACGTGCATGTGCACGTGCTTGATTACTAGTTTCAGAAAAAGTTCGAAAGAAATTTCAAGCACGTCAGCATTTTTTTCTCCCCAATAGGCAGATTCATGCGTCTTTCCTCGAATGTTTTTTTCTTTCTTGCGAGGGAATTTCCTCGAGGGTTGACTAGTTCCATTTTTTCCTTACGACCCACTGACTTTGTTAACTACAGAACAAAATACTTTCAAATCCAAAGCTATTTTTGATCGGTCCTGAACCGCAATTATGAAACTGTCAATATTGAACTGCAAACTTTAAGTGGTGGAAACTAGGGTGTCAAGCGGCACCCGCATAACAACCCGCGAAACAAAATATAAACAAAAAGAATCTAGAAAGTTAGTTAAATTAAAGAAGGGCTAGTAAAAAAGTAGTGCCGCAACCCGCCCTGCTTGACGCCCTAGTGGAAACCCAAAGCTATCCTCTTTTTCTGGATGTATGTAACAGTATGAAAAGAAAATATGCAGAAAAACATCAAAAAGTAGGACATATCTCTAGCGCAAACAATATTAGGAAGAATGTGTGTCTCTTTTGTGTTTCTTTTCGTACGGAATACCCAGATGATTGTACCTCTTGATGACCTCTTCTAATCCCATTTTATAGCATCGGTTCATAGATTATGAGTACTTTTTGAATATAAATAGAAAAAATGATACAATCCCCTCGCCCCTAATATGCATTTACGCAAAAGTTTACGCGATGTTCCTCACATCTCTCCTGCACCCGATCCTAGGTGAGAAAAATTACGGAGAAAACAACAGAGGACGCTAAGGGTTTTCTCTATTCCTTTTGACATATACTTTGATTCTTCGAACTCGTTTATTGCTTATTTTTACAGTTGATGAAGGTGTTTTTAACATTCAGCACCGGTGTCCTACGCAGTCTAGCCGATGCCATATAAACATTTGAGGAACCAGAGCGTCTACTTATTCCAATGCCCAAACTTAGCGCCTGTTAAAATATTGGTCTTCTATGCCCAACGTCAACAACCCTTACTCTATTTAGACAGCGACAACAGCCCTTCCTCTAGTCAGGTTAGCTAAATCAATTTCTTTATCAAGGTGCGGCCACTTCCTTTTTTATGGCAAGCAGTACCCTTCGTTGTGGAGACGGTGCCACAGAAAATCATTTTGCATCGGTGCTGATGTTTTGCCTTTTTAGCAGTTGGGCACAATAGTACGGAAGACCTAAGAGGATTTTTAGATCCTATATGAAATGTATGAATAAAAAACGAGTTGATAGCATAAAACTATCACTTTACACGTCAATTTTTCCAAATAATATTAGGTGTTGTTTCAATCGTAAAAAACTACCAGACCAGAACCAAGTTTTTTCAAAAAGCATGATCCACGTTTAATCACGAATCAACACCGTTTCTGACAGCAGGACCCACATGTAAGTAGAAAAGTTGCTGACGTGAACTGGCCCCACCTGTCAGTTCTGTAAAAAAGGGTCAAAATATATATAAAAAAAATATGGGGGGAGCATAGATTTTTTTTTCCGCTTTCCGCTTTCGACCGTTGAGATCTCGATTTATGCCATCCATCTCTTTGCTTGGAGCATAGATTCTTTTTTTTTTAAACTGAGCATAGATTCTTCTTGGCTCTGAGACGACAGGCCGATCCATATCTCATCTGGCTCACGGGTACCTGGTACGCGACGGCAACATGTGTGGTGCACGTAAAATCTAGCCGCCAGAGTCGACGTGATACGCCCTAGCTTATGGCCCGTGCGACGCATCGAGAATTTCCCACACGGCGCGCACGCACGAGCACGACCCATCACGAGTGCCCGCAGAGCGTGACGGACATCACCACCATCATGCAGACCGATGCAAACGCGGCACGTAGCAGCCACAGCCCGTCACGGTGATCCCTGCGCGGTCGGGGTGATCAACAGGCAGCTGCTCCACCGCCTCCGTGTACGCGCCCTCCTCCCATCCGTCCAGGACGGGAACGTCCTGCCTGCTGTGGCACGTGTGGCGGCACTGACACCGGCAGCTCCTCGTAGTGGCCATCGTCCGCGCACGGTGACGCCCGGGCCGTCGGGCAGCAGTACCACCGTGTCAGCTGCATTGCGAGTTCGCGCTCGTCTCTCCTTGGGCGAAAACCAGAGACTAAGGGTGTTTAGATTGTGGCTAAAATGTATCCTACTAATATTTTGGTCATGACCAAAAGATTGGCTCTTGTTTGGATTGTTGCCAATTTTTGGCATGCCAATACTCCACTACCAACTCTAGTTTAATATTTTTCTAATGTTGGCCAACTTGTTGGCAAGCAAAGGCTCAACCAAAATTTTGGCTAGCCAAATATTTGGTGGGGCAATCTTGGGCACAAACCAAACACACCTTAAGATTTGAGCGCCGCCACGCTATTCGGACCTTATCCTTTCCCTCCCCCCCTCTACAGTACCGCGCGCCGCTGCCGCTTGCTCCGGGCCAATCCGAAGCCTTCCTCGCCAGTGTCGCCCATGGTGGAAGGTGGAGGAGCGGTGCCGGAGGCCCCTTGTACAGTTTTGTTGCTAGTTTCGGTTGGATGCCGGTGTTTGGCTTCGTGCCGCGAGGTGCTCGGCGTGCCCTTCGGGCCATGGCCGCCGATGCCGAGTTCTCCTCTCCCCTGCTCGGTGGAGGGAGATTCTTGGAGCCTCTGAATAAGGCCCGTGCTGGGGCTTGCTCGGCTGCCTGGATGCCCCCCTTCTTTGGCCGGCCGTGGTGGCGGGGGAAGATCTAGGGGCGCCATTCGTTAGTCCGTTCTTCTCCCCCCTTTGGGTGCTTCCTCTCTGCAACAGCGTCTTGGTTCCGTCTCCCCTCTGGCCGGTCGTGGCGGCGGGGGGAGGGGTTGGTGCCGGGCGGGCGACAGCAAGGAGGTTTGCCTCCGAGTTACTCCACGGCGTGTGTGTGCGGCGTCCGAAGGTCACCGGATACTCCCCTCCCTCTTGCTTCAGTGGTTGGAGCTTGCAGTGGGGGTGGGTTTTCGGCGGCTCGAGAATAAAGCTCGTCGGGTCTTCGGCGACATGTTCGGCATTGAGTTTCCTCTCCTTCTTTCGGCCTGCCGCGGTGGCGAGGGACAGAAGGATAGACGCCTCGATGTGGAAGACGAAGCTAAAGACAATGGAAGCTACGTCCTCTGGATATTCCTCGCAGTGGTCCATCGGTAGCATGAGGGCTGCCGGGCTGCTGCCCGTTCTGGTCGAAAGGCGACCTCAGGATCAAACCTCCATGGGAGGCCCTTCTCCGATGTGTGCTGCTAGTGCTCGACCTCCCGTTCTTGGCAAGTGGTTCGTCCCCGCCGGGAGCGGGAGGGCTGGCGGTTTCGCTTCCTCTCTGGTTCGATGGGCGTCACGAGCAAGAGACCCTGACCTCGCCGCTGGCTGGAGGTCGTCGGAGATTGGTGGTGGAGGCTCGCTGGGACTTGTTTGCTTACTCGCAACCGTTGTGCCCTCCAGAGAAGTACCACCACACGTCCAGCAGTCCAAAGTGCCGCATACCAAACAACACCTCCAAGCAGGGGAGTGACGATGACACACTGCTTCCTAGAATGGTCCTAGGGTTTCCGTCGGTACGCAATGGGAGGTGGGGAAGACATACACCCGACACCCTTCAAAAAGGATGGTGATACCCGCAGGCGTCACCGCGTCGGTGTCAAACTGACAAGGATTTCTCCTGACCCCTCAAAAGAACCACACTCTAGGACACTTTGTAAAGCTCCACCAAGCTTGCCGCCCATGAGCACGTGCCACCCCGGTCTTGAAGTCGCCATCGCCGTCACACCGTGAGCCACGGAACGAGGCCAGTAAGCCGAGAGAGCGGAGACTTTGGCGAGGGTCGGAATGCCATCAACACGCAGGAGGGAACTACCTCCATCGCCTGAAGGTGATAGCCAACCGAATGCAGCAGCAAGACAAACTAGGCCCCCTTGGCCCAGCCGAGCCCGAATAGGCTCGTGAAATCCTGCTGCCACACTGCAGCAAGGGTGCCACCGTACACGCCAACCCCAGCACCAGGCCCTACTCCTCTGTCCACCAAGAGATCTGCCACCACGGCATATCCTACCAAGCAACAACTCCGTCACCACCGAGCTCACCCAAGCCTTCCGGATCGCCGCCGGTCAGAGGATCGCACATCTCCTCCCGGAGCCACCTCCTGCGGAGGGATGCCCTTGTAGTCCGCCTTCTGAGGCCGCCTCCCTGGCATCCACGAACTCGAGTCCATACCACCGCCAACATCACACCCAAAATTCTGCCGGATTGGGTAGGGTGTTCGGGCACTATATCACGCGCAACCACCAAGGTATGGGGCACCACACACATCCACCCGAAGTGGTCGCTATTTGAACGCAATGGCAGGGTCGATCAGATGGGATCAGGCCCAGATCAGCCTGTAGGCCCCGCAGGCCCAGATCGGGACCATATGAGCCCCGTCGCCGCGCTGCTGCTCCTTGGTCGCGCCTCCGTCAAAGCACCGGAGACCGTCGTCCTAGGTCCACCACCACCGCACGTTGCCCGTTGCCATGCTCTACCGTCGATGGAACAAACAATGCCGCCACAGGCATGAAGCTCCTAGTCGTCCCCAGAGCATCTTCGAGGGCTGCACCTGATAAGGGGCGACCTCAAGGGTGGCCCGATCTTCATGGATCTCGTGGTCAAATAAATGGGAAAGCACGGGGAAAGGGAGAAGTTAGTGGAAGCGAACACACACCTCACGAAGAACACGATGAACACATGCAAAACTCACATGATAAAAGTCCAATTGCTCCCGTTGGTGGCCACCGGTCCGATAGAATCCTCGCAAAGAAAGATCAGTCAACATGGTCTCATCGATCCCAATCAGAGAGGGAAGAACACCTTGGAGAGGGTCTTGACAACTTGGCGAAGGGCTCTGGTGCCAAGTCCTTGTACAATGATGGATGCGCGATGCAAAGTCCAACGAGATTGGTGATGATAGTAGGTCCCCTTGGTAAAGGGGATGAGGAAAAACTAGAGATTCCACAAAGGGGGTTGTCTTTAGTCTATCATCTATGCCTAAGGGATGCATGAGGGGGTAAGGGATCTATTTATAGGCCCGCCACTAGAATGGGGGTAGTTTAGGCAAAAGGGTAAGTAAAAGGAATATTCTAGGGCATCAAAACCAGATCCGTGCGCATATGGGGATTTCCTATCGTAAGTCCGGCAGCGCCGGATCTGGCATCGGGATTTCCGGTTGTTGCCGAATATTCTAGTCGTTCACCAGAAAGGCATACGGAAGTGTGCTCCAACGGGTATTGTGGTCTGCCGGTTTGGTCGGCGTGGGATCTGGTCCGCCTGTTCTGGCGCCGGATATTCCGGCAGTGCCGGGTCCTTCGCCAGTTTGGCTCTGCCTCTTCCGTCTTCTCTTCCAAGCCTCCGTCTTGTCGGGCATGAGTCCTCGGGATTCCTCCCTTGTATCCGTACTTGTCGATGTGAACCTATTATGGTCATAGGACGGAGTATGAAGTAGTATACCATTCAATAGGGTAGGAAGTGGGATCTCAAAGAGGATAGGATTCACCTTTGGAGTCAATGATGACTTGGCATAAGTTGGAGACCTTGATGTGGTAACGACCATAGGTCGGGCTACATCATCTCCCCCTTCAAAAAGAGTCGTCCTCGACTCTATATGCTCATCACAAAGTAGAAGAGGTTGAGAGACCTTCTTGATCCCGGGGTTCACCATATATTCGTCCTCGGGAAAATTGATTATACAACACTTCAATGTTCCTTCACCTTCCATAAAGCCTACGAAGCTCACTACAAAAGCAAAGAAACACTCAAATCGTAGCCAATTCATGAAGATTATATTATGAGTCCTCAAGTAGAAGCAAGTCACCTTATGATGTAGAGATAGCTCGTTGAAGGGTAGCCATAAGTAACTCTCTACGGTTCGTCTTATCAACTTATGGTCTATAGAGGTTGACGTGTAAGCAATTGTATCTTCACACAACAAAGACCAAGCAACATATTTTTGTGCGTTATAGAGGAGCATGTCATTTGGCATGTCCATCCTTGTTCACAACACTATTATCACAACTCAAGTATAGCAAACGAAATGCATATGCAAGGTCAAAGTGCATGGAAATTGTTTGAACATCATCCAAATGTGGGAACTCAAAAAAATCCATATAATGTCTTAGTGTGGCACTCAACGCAATTGACTGAAATATTGATCAACATATTTGATGCAAGGATAGGAGAATTCGGTAAAAACACATGAGGAAGAATATCCAAAACAACATCACTGTGTGCAAACCAACCATTGGAAAGATAAATTGTTCGACATGTTGGATGTCACACACAAATCATCAAAATCAAAATGGAGCTATGTGTATCACGAGCGGAAGAAAAAAAGCACATGTTTGCAAACAAACCATATGAAAGAGCAAGTGGTCCTTATATTTGTTGCAACAACAATACGAGATACTTGGAAGCTCTCATGATAATACATGCTCATAATGACATTATGGTTGCACACAAAACATCAAAAAGAGAAATTGTTCAACATTTTTGCTGCAACACACAAAGCATCAAAATCCAATAGCAAAAAACATGATTGTCACAAGGTGAAAGAATACCATCAACATGCTTGCAAGCTAACCATAGGAAAAAGCAATTTTTCAACATGAAAGATGCGAAGCATGCAAAAGGTATCAGAGCTGGGTTTAATCTTGAACTCACTCGGGGGATGCTCTCTAGAGCTCTTTTTGTCAACTCGAGCTCAACCGAGGTTGACATTGTAGTGCGGGTACCTACACACATCATACACAAAAGGAAGAATATGTGTGCATAGTAGAGAAACACATCATCCATCATGACGTATCTCTTCTTGTGCACATCACCATTAGTGTCAATCAAGTGTAACATAGATGCATGGTGAAAATGCAAGTGGCGAACATGCTTATCATGGCAATCATCAAAATCTCCAAAATTTGAGAAAGCTATGGGAGGCATCTTAGAAAACATATGATAATTATTGTTGCATGCAAAACAAGTGAAAGAGAAATTATTCATCTTATTGCTAGCAACGGCAGAAATCGTAAAACATCCATAAAAGAGCATGGTCCTAGGTGTATCGTTGTTAACATCATTGCAAGCAAAGGATTGGAAAGAGCAATTGTTCAATAAAGTACAAGCAATGATGTCATCAGCGTAACATTTAGAGCATATCATGTCTATGGAAATATCATGACAATAAAATGATTCCACATGGCCATCATGATGCATAGCAAAATCAACACATAGGAATAAGAGTGAAACATATGTCATGTCACGAGTATCATCCATAGCATGCAAATCATCATGTCCACTAGTGGGATCATGGAATCATCAACACCCTTATTATTACATTGTTCATACCTCTCATATAAAGTGGGTGGTGTGGTAGTATTAGTCTCCATGTGGAAGACTTCTTCATCCAATATAGGGATGGTGTCATCTTCATCCACCATGTACGTCTTCTCGGTCGGAGGCATCATCATATCCAAGCTTGATTCTTCTTGCACCATGGAACCTAGCACATCATAAGGAAACACACTAGAGGTAGAGAGTAAGTTGTTAGAAATCAAAATGGCCTCACATGACCTATCAACTATCACTCTCAACTCACTCGGTGTATCACCCATGCCCTCTAAATAAAAGCACTCAATCTCACGTATGATGGAGTTGCTCATCTCACTCTTGCTTTCACTCAAGTGGGCTAAGTCATGGGCGTACCTAGGGGGTGGTCCGGGTGGGCCATGGCCCACCAATAATTTTCGGAAACAGCTGATTATTATATACTCATTAGGACACGATCTCCAAATAATGGGAATCATTTGAGAAAATTAATTAGGTTCATGTCAATCTTCTTACCACGCATGGTTTGTCCGAGTTTAGTGCGAGTCTTGTGAGCGAGATAAACGCCTTCAACGAGTGAGGATCATGGAACAACACTTTTCTTCTACTTCTTCCGATCCAAATTAGTTGACTCAAATTTGTCAAAATATGGATCGAATCTAGACAAATCTAAATCAATTAATTTTAGTGTAAGAAAGTTTTTTTTACTACGATGAAGCACAAGTTGCCCTTTTTCCCTTTTGTGCAGGCTAGTCGTGCGTGCGTACTACTTCATGCATCAAAAATTTCAAACAAGATTAATTTTGATATTATACAACCAAATAAAGATCCATTTTATTGTTTCCACTTCAAGCTTTCAAAGCAATATCTCATTTTTATAATTTTTTGCAGTTTTAGAGCATCTCTAGCCGCGCTTTCTAAGCATCCGGCAGCAGCGCCGGATGACACACTTGGGAAGTGCCGGCACGAACGAAAGGCTTTGGAGTGCGTCGGACAACATCCGTCCACATTTTGCTACAAATTTAGATTGAATATACAGTCAAACGGATAACATCCAGTGTCCGTCCATGTCCGCCCCTAGGCTCACAAGTGAGCCTCCCACCTACCATGTTGGTCATATTTTAATGCATTGTGACCCTTGCTTTGCATTCCACACCCTATCCACTTTAATATCGAAGATTCTCCACACCATGTCACTCCTCCACTTCCTACGTTCTCGCCTTCCTCTCCTCGCTAGCGAGACCTAGCCTAGCAACTACGATGTCGAAGAGATGGTACTGTACGACAAATGACCACGGGACTGAAGTTCCTTGGGCTTCCGCCAGCGGGGGTTTTCCGTATCCGTAAGGCGATGCCGAAACAGACAAAGCCAGAGGAAGAGCACCACCCCGGTTCCATTTGCATCGTAGTGGGGTGCCAGTATTTAGACAATTTTTATATTGAATGTGGGTTAGTAAAAAAATTGAGTGTGCCCACCCACCATTTCATTCCTGGGTCCGCCACTGGGCTAAGTGGCTCTCATACTCATATAGGATTGGTATCACATCATCACTCAAGCATATAGGGATAGGCTCGGTTCTTTCAACTCCATGCGCCTCCTTTGGTGAAGGGAAAATCCCATGCTCACCATTCTCAACTTTTTCGTTGTCTTGTACTTTGGGTGACATTGTGGTGGTAGCACTCATATAGGAAGTATTGGTCCTTGACGCCATCTTCGCCCTTGCATCCAATTGTTGGCAAAGCAACTTGTTTTCTTCTATCTCGTGGGGGGTCATATTTTTTACGGCCTTGTCCAACTTGGCGAAGTAGAGGTCCAGATCTTGCTTGAATGACATTCTTGGAGTGCTTGGAGAAGAAGTTGTATTGAAGCTCTTGTAGTTGGATGCTTCATCTTGAACTTGAAGTTTTGGCGTTGAAGCTTAATGGCGTGGAAGAAGGCTTGCTCTTGGTGCCATTTTGGTGGTGGCACTAGTAGTTGAAGGTGCCTTATGATGATGGCATCGACAAAGGTCATTGGTGTGCCTTGCTGAAGGTTTATGTTGGTGAAGCACTTGGTCATCCACATGACGCTCGTGATGATGATCCTTTTCCTTGGCACTCTTCTTGTGATGGTAGTGCTTTCTTGAGCTTGACTCGTTGAGTTTGGTGAGCATGCTCATATTCTTGGCGAAGTTGTCGTCCATGTCGCGCTTGAAGTTGTCCATGTCATGCTTGAAGTTGTTGAGAGCGCTTTCGACCGTGTCCATTTGATGGTGGACCTTGGCGCTCTCGAGGTGGAGGTTCTGTCTTGGTCGACGCGACTTGAGGAGCTTGTCGGTATCGTCCTTGAAGTCGTCCATGCTTGGGGAGTTATTGTTGTTGTAGAACTCCATATCACCCAAGCATGTGGATCCATTTTCGGTGTAGTGCTCCAGTATGTCATCCATGCTTGTGGAGGCGTAGGTATGGTGGCTCATCGTGGATTCGTCATAGAAATCCTCCTCGGTTCCGGAGTCCCTAGACATGCTTCACAAGACCAAGTGGTGTATATGGAAGTGGTAGTGGGTATTAGGGAAACAACATCAAACCTTACTTTATCTTAGAAGATGGTATCGTGCAAGTGGACACACTTGAGAGCAATAAAAACCAAGTAAAGTGCAGTTCACGCGGAACACCAAAACCAACTAACCACTAAAAAAATACACACAAAGCTTATGGTGGATGGATATGGAAGGTGGCATGTCAAGAAACAATCCGAAATCAAGATGTTGTAATGGCAAGTAAAGAACCACGATGATCACCAAGCAAAACAAGTCAATCCACAAGATATAGGAATTATGTACAAGGAAACACACACGGTGCGATAAATGGGACTTGTGTGACGGAGAAAGTGAGCTAAGAACCAAATGATTACCTAGCAAAGACTATAAACTCGTGTCGCACAAGTGCAAGTAGAGACACTAGTTCGATTGCAACAAAATTGGTGGGCTATAAGAGATGCACAATAAATATCACCTATATGATGTTCATCGAGCTTGCGCTTCCTATTCTATGAGGCACTTGTTTTTTTCTTTTTCTTTTCCTTTTTTATATTTTTTATATTTTTCTTTATTTTTCTATTATTTTTCACTTGCCTCTTTCTTGTGCCAACAACTATACAAGATAACTATATGGGATAGTGCACTTGCAACTTTTGCTCGGAATTCTACAAGGTATCAAATGTGCATAGCCTAAGCAATCATAGGAGAAACTAGTCTCAATAGGTGTTTGTTGTTCGCAAAGATAGTGGAGTTCACAAAGGAATGCAAATAGGGAGAAAGTCGTGGAATTTTTATACCTTTCATCGCTGATCTTCACCCTTTATTGTTGGATTCTACCTTGCTTATGGAATTTGGATGTAGTAGATAGCATGAACCACTTGTATGATGATGTAGAGCTCCTTATCCTCTTCGAAAGGAGCTAAGGACACCAAAATCCGAGTTCAAATGCAAAATTTATGCTCAAATCGGTGCAGAGCTAAAGCTGTTGGCGGCCAAACCGACACCGCCGGAAGTGCCGGAAATCTGACTGGAAATTTCGGTTGCTGGTCCGGTTTGCCGGACCTGGCATCAAAACGAGTTGGTGCATGCAAAAATCATGATTTATGCGGAAAAACTTGATGGAAAACATTAGATCTGATGGGAAAATGATGGAATTAGGCCATGGGAATGCAGGGAAAGGTAGATCAACAAGTTTAGCAAGCAATCCATGGATCAAAACCTACCAAAATGCACTCAAATCATAGATCGATCCAAAACACGATCTGGGGCTATTTTTGGTGGATATTTTGAGTTTATAGGGAAAATACCAAATCGATGTGAAATCCGTGGCAACCAAAAGTTTTTGATACCAGATGATAAGGGGTGACATCAAGGGTGGACCAATCTTCACGGATCTCATGGTCAAATCGATGGGAAAGCGATGGGAAAGGGAGAAGGTAGCAGAAGTGAACACACACCTCACGAAGAACATGAGGAACACACACAAAACTCACACGATACAAGGCCAATTGCTCCCGCCGGTGGCCACCGGTCTGATAGAATCCTTGCAGGGAAAGATTGGTCAACATGCTCCCATCAATTCCAATCGGAGAGGGAAGAACACCTTGGAGAGGGTCTTGACAACTTGGTGAAAGGGCTCTGATGCTAAGGCCTTGTACAACGATGTATGCGTGATGCAAAGTCCAACGAGGTTGGCAATGATAGTCGGTCCCCTTGGTAAAGGGGATGAGGCAAAACTAGAGATTCCACAAAGGGGGTTGTCTTTAGTCTATTATCTCTACCTAAGGGATACATGAGGGGTGGGGGCTCTATTTATAGGACAACCGCTAGAGTGGGGGTAGTTTAGGCAAAAGGGTAAATAAAGGGAATATTCTAGGGCATCAAACCTAAATCTGTGCGTAGACGGGGATTTCTGGTCATAAGTCCGGCGGCGCTAGATTTGGCGCCAAGATTTCTGATCATTCGCCGGAAAGACATACAGAAGTGTGCTCCAGTGGGTATTCCGATCGGTTGGTTGGTTCACTAGTTTGGTCGTCACAGGATCCGATCCGCCGGTCCTGGTGCCGGATATTCTGACGGTGGATCCGGCAGTGTCGGGTCCTTCACCGGTTTGGCTCTACCTCTTCCGTCTTCTCTTCCAAGCCTTCATCTTGTCGGGCATGAGTACCCGGGCTTCCTCTCTTGTCTCTGTACTTGTCAATGTGAACATATCATGTTCATAGGCCAGAGTATGAAGTAGTATACCATTCAATAGGGTAGGAATACCAAACAATACCAAAATCACGTGGTACCCACTCCCTCGCGCCCCTCCATTTCAAACACTGTAAAATTTCTTGCGCTTGGAACCTCCCGCAACACTTTTCTGGCTGGCTTTACCCACCAGAACTCGACACCATGCACTCCTCACCCAACAGTATACCGGAGCTGCATTAGCTATGGTCTCATCCAAAGCACCATTGCCGCCTCATCGACATCCAGCACACTCGATCCAAGTCACCGAGTCCGTCATCATCCACCGTACCTGATTTCATTTTCCCAATTTCCCGTCCAGGGCGCCGAATCCGTCAACGACTGCCCAAGATATGCTTCAACGTTGCTGGCATCCTCCCCACCCGTACGTTACTGGAGCCGCCGTGCAGTGCACCAATTCTCCCTTGTCCACCGTGCTCAAGCCGGCATCGAGCGTCCAAGATATGCTTCCCCGACGCAAATAACTGGCGCAACCACAGCACCCTTGGTGACAAGGATGTCACCAGTGCCGGTACAGATGATGCTTAGAAGCCTATCCGACCATGGTAACCAAATCACCAACTCTTTTTTGTTTTGTCAGCAGTATAGTAGGTTCAAGCCTGTTGCAGTGAACTACATTTTTGTAATCATGTTGTACACCAAGTCCAAGCGCATGCCTATTCTTCATGCTACATACTACAGAGTAGGTCATTAGACATGTTGGTTTGCATTCGCTGCTCTACAAATTTTAAAGTCATGCACATGTTCTTAGCTACTCTGAACAACAGTAATTGCCTGCTATCGTGTAGTTCTTGCAAAATGTAAAATCAGTGGAAAATATTAGTGTGGATTCCCTAATCCACAGTTACTGAATCTATCTAGTTCGTCATGAGATAAGTTCCTGTTATTATTTCCTCCTTGGCATCTTGCTGCTATCATGTAGTACCTGTTTAGACTCTTCATACTAATTTGATTATAATTTTATTGTTCCCATCTGGTTCTTCAAAATCTGTAACACTAACTTTTTTTTCTTGCATAGAGCCTAGAATGGAACAATGAACGTGATTGTTTGCATAGTCTCTTCTACAGGTTCACAAGGGACTCCATTATTTTCTTATCTAGTGCTGGTTCGTCCTAAATAATGTCATAATTATCCTCTACTATGTAGTTCACTCATGGTTTGCATTCCTGCTCTAGAAGTTCTCTTATGATTCCATTATATTTCTATCTAGTTGATTCTGAGTCACCCAACGTCTCTTGCATTCCAGGAAATACCACTGCTTCCATATATATTTGCTGAAATGACCTGGCTAGTTTATATTTGCTGAAATTCCAAGAAACACTTTGTTTGATTGCTCATTTCATTGTAGGCACACTTGTCTAATGATTGTTTGTCCTGTTCTATAGGTTCACGAGCGACGCTACTATATCTTGCATTAGGTTCTGGTTCGTCCTAAGCAACAACTTAACTATCCTCTACTATATATAGTTCATTCGTGGTTTGCATTCCTGCTCTACAGGTTCTCGTATGATGCGGTTATAATTTCTCTCTGGTTCATTCTTAGCTACGATAGTAACTGCATGCTATTGTGTAGCTTAGTGCAAATTTCGAGTCACCCAACGTCTCTTGCATTCTAGGGTATACAATTGCTTCCATATATTTGTTGAAATAACCTGGCTAGTTTGTATTTGCTGAAATTCTAAGCCACACACACACATTGTTTGATTGCTCGTTTTCACGGTGGGCACACTTGTTTAATATGTGCTTGCTTGTCCTATTTGTTTGACGTGTTGGTCAACAATTGAACCATTGACCAGTTGTAAACTCCAGTTCATAGCTCCTGTCGTATCAGTCAAATGAGTAGTTTGTCTTGTTTGATGTATTAACTAGTTATTGCTTAGTTTCAAACTACAATTATTGCTATCGCCACCAGCGAGGGGGCTGCAAGATCATGTCTCCTCCAATTTAGCTCTCACACTCAAAGGAAGGTGTAGGTGATAGATTGAGAAAGAAATTGAGGACTCTGCTATCAACTCGATTGTCAACTGAAATGCCAAATTTTCTTTCCCTTGAGTTGATAATATGTAATAATTTTAACAACTTTGCAGCTGATGTAATATCTAGATAACTTGCATAGGCCATGTAGGCATGCTTGCTAGTTTGTGGCCCCAAAGTTCCTGGGCGAGTGCAACGCGGTGCTCGAGTTACGTGTAATTGCCGTGTTTCGCAAACTTGGGCTGCCAACTACCGAGAGAGGCCATTTCGAGGCAAACTCATCTCACCCCTGCCAAATTCGAACACTCCGTCAAACTGCCCCGTGAAGTAGACTGTCGGGACCCCATGTCACTATTCTATCCGTGTCGCGAGCACCAACACGGCAACCACGTAGGCAAAACGACGAACTAAGGGCTTTGGTGCGTTGACCAAAATCACAAATCCACTCCCTCCTTCCGCATGAACGGTAGCACCGGTGGCATCGAAATCCACCCTCCAACCAGAATGATCCCTTCGGATGTTTGGTAACTTTCCTCTGCCAAGTTGCTGCGCCCACTAGCTGATCCCGAGGTCCAATGCCACATGTCGTTCCCGCCGTTGTGAGGTTCTAGCCCGCCTCCACTGTTGACGAGTTGAGCAGCAGGGAGGATAGCAGATCCTACTACAAAGGAAGAAGAAGTTCTGGCTACATGCAGGTGAGCTACTCTTCTCTTTTCTATTTGTGCTAACTATAATTTCTAGCTTGCTATTGAACCTAGAATTGTTTGCTAGCCCAACATTGACGAACAATTTTTGTCCCTAATTTTCTGTCAAGTGGGATCTCCGTGGACCACCCTTACCTGGTTACGGTAGCCCTCTACAGCTTCGACTCTAAATTAGCAAATGGGAAGAGAAAGTGGTATGGATACAATTATTTCAAGATGGAAGAAGCGCCTACGCAGATCTACACTATCCCTGGTATGGTTGCTGCTCTGCATAAACATGCTGAAATAGGGCCAAAGCAGACTGCAAAGTTCAGCTTCATGGATGAACGAGGCATCATGGTTCCTCTAACGTATGACAATCAGCTAATTGGGTTAATGAAAAGGTCTACTTCGGCTTGCATGTTTACGCTAAATTGTGATTTACTGGATGTGGAAGCTGCTGCAATAGGGAGTCACCCTGCTATTCTTGGACATGGTGGTCACTCGAACCCTTGCTCCTGGTAAGCAAAAGTCGCCCTGCTATTTTCTCTGTAGATATTAGGTAGTTAGTCGTGTCATGTTTCTTTGACAGGAAGCGCCGCAAGGTTAGAAACGTGACTGCCGTGTTAGTCATTTTGCTACTAGAAACGAGTGGAGTGATGATGTTGGACACCATTCTGGTGCTAATTGTCCAGGCGATGCAGAGTACGTGAAGGTAAGAAAATTGGCACCCAGGAAGAGGAAGAAGGCAGGAAATGAAGAAGCCAGTGGCCATGAAGGCTTGGTACCCAGCTAGGGGAAGAAGGCTGCTGGCAATGAAGATGCATAATAATGTGTTGAATTTGAACCTATATATGTAATTCGGTTAAATTCTGGATCTCTGTGTGTGGAACTTGTTGGGCGAAACAATCTACACACATTCTCAGAGTAAAATGTACCGCGACTTGAGGTTTGGAAATGGCCGAGTCACTAGTTGAATCCAAAATTTTGTGATTCTGCCACTGCTATCTCAAAAATCGCAGCACTGGGACCACGATTGCTGAGGGGGGAGGTCTCCAAATTCGATGGAATGTTAGTGGCATAGAAATAAACTATTTAAGCTACTACACTCCATGGAGCAACAACTTATTTCAGCTGCTGGACCATGACATGGCAACATAAACAACAAAGGCAACCGATAATGTCCAGATAATGAGGAAATTGGTACCACCTCCTAATCGTGAGCCTGTCTATCTCACCACCTCCTTGCTCCTGCCTCCCCTGCATCTGGAAAAGCTCCCGGATCTCCAGTAACAGGGTGTATGTGCTTACACTTTATAAATTGTGGTTGTGCCATTTGCATGCGGCAGAATCCACGTAGATTAAGTTTAAACTAACCACCAAAGTCAGAATACCACCATCATCATACAAAAGGAAGTAATGAAGGGCTAAGACAGAATAACGGACGACCAATTTTTTATGACAGGACTCCGAGACCACTAGGTCAACAAGTACTACTATTGCAATTAAAAAAGTACGGAGCTAAAGCTAAATAGAATTAGTTATCACACATCTCCTTGATCTTCCTAATCTTAGCCTGATGCGCATCTTCCTGCAAGAGCAAGGATTGAATCGTCTGCGATGTGCAACTTCCTTGTACAACTTCCTTGTACAACTTCAATTGTTTCTCTGCATTTATCCTCATGCACTTGTCGATACTCGTAGTTGTGAACTGTAGGACTTTGGCCTAGTGAAGTTCAATCCTTGCTTGAGTCAGTTCTTGCTCTGCTTTATCCTTTAGGGCCAACGCCACGTCCCTCTCCTTCTCGACCGTGCTAACCTTGTCTTGCACCCTCCCGAGATCTCGGTGATGCTTGGTTGTGTCACCATGGTCAAATAACTTCATCTCAGCACTCTCAAGAAGTGATATGACTACAGATTCTTTCAATTCAACAGTCATATCCCATAGTTTGTCTAGTGCTTTCTGCATCGATTTGGGCCACTCTGGATCTACCCATTGAACAACACCGCAACTTCTGTGTGGCAACATCGCACCATGTCCTGGAGAACGTAAAAACTTCCTGCTTGTGTTGCGTCCTTCGAATGCTACAAATTTAGTGGGCACATCTCCATGTTCACATAGTATAGGAGTGTCTCCCTCCGCTAAACCATGATAGTCAGAGTCATACAGCGTCTTGTTGGCCTAACATATCATATGTGCATGAGTAATCAGAGTAGATCAATCTCAAAATAGATAAATGGCCACAAATGTTAAAGATAAGATGACTCACATCGAAATCACCGTCGCTATCGCCACGATGCATTTCCTCACCGTCTCCCCTTGAACCCATGGCGAAAGGGGGGGTAGGGGACTGGGGTGGCTGCAGGAGAGATCGCTCGAGGCGCCGTCAGGTTGTGGCTACGGCAGGATGGAATAGAAGTGGGGAAAGTGGCTTCAAGGGGAAGGAAGAGAAGTATGGGGAGGAAGAGAGGTAAAGGGGATGTGACACTGGCAGGTGGGCTCACGAAACACGTGACACTAGCAAGTGGGAGCATGTGATGTTGCCAGTTTACCTAGAGCAAGTGGACTGTAAGCGTGGCCAATCATGTCGTAGAATAGCCTACTCACGGATCGCTCTTACGAAGAACCATCCCAGTCGTCCAAGCACCCCATTTGAACGGTCTGTAACAATCATCATGCAGAACATGTGTTCTTTTTCCAAAACCACAATGATGCACACTGATACACACAAACACTCCAATGACTCTAGTGGATTCTTGTGGTTTATGAAAAGAGCACACATCCAATGACTCTAGTGGATCCATGGGGTTTATTAAAAGAACACACACATGCAATGACATCTATTGGATCCATGTGGTTTAGGAAAAGAACACGCATGCTGGAGTGGCATCATTGCATGTGTTTTTTTCCAAAACCACAATGATGCACACTAACACACACACATCCAAGTGGGTGTGGTGATGCAGCATCTTTCAAACTGGTGGTAGAATGCATGTTGTAGTTGAATCCTAGCATGCTGCTAGGGTTCCTGGACATGGTTGGACACCACATGATGGAGTGGCATCATTGCATGTGTTCTTTTTCCAGAACCACAACGATGCACACTGATACACACAAACACACATCCAATAACTCTAGTGGATCCATGTGGTTTATGAAAAGAGAAACATTCAATGACATCTAGTGGATCCATGTGGCTTATTAAAAGAACACACATGCAATGAGATCTAGTGGATCCATGTGGTTTAGAAAAAGAACACACATGCAATGATATCTAGTGGATCCATGTGGTTTATGGAAAGAACACACATGCAATGACTATAGTGGATCCATGTGGTTTAGGAAGAACACACGTCCAATGACTCTAGTGGATGCATGTGGTTTATGAAAAGAACACACATCCAATGACATCGAGTGGATCCATGTGGTTTATGAAAAGAAAACACATGCAATGACATCTAGTGGATCCATGTGGTTTAGAAAAGAACACACATGCTGGAGTGGCCTCATTGCATGTGTTCTTTTTACAAAACCACAATGATACACACTCATACACACAAACACACATCCAATGACTCTAGTGGATCATTGTGGCATATGAAAAGAATACACTGTTGGAAATATGCCCTAGAGACAAATAGTAGTGAGGACTATTATCATATTTCATGTAGTTTATGATTAAGTTTTATATCATGCTATAACTATATTGAGTGGAAACATCAATACACGTGTGATATACAAACAACCAGGGGTTCCCAATGAAACTCTAGTCACTGGTTCATTGGTCAACAGTCGACCATGTTTCCTGATCATGTGGCATTTATGCCAGTTGGAAATGGAGTCATCTCATTCCGAGAATGAGATGATGAACCAATACCCAACCTAAACATCGTGACCCGATCATGTCATGAAGTTTAAGTAACGATGATTAGAAATGGATCCTCGTAGACTATTCCTTAGACTGTGAGGCTATATCAATCACTGTCTCCCGAGAGTGCTTAGATGGCATCAAGCGCCACTTGGTAATACAGTGGTTATAAAGGTGTGTTCAGGTACTCGGAGGAAACCGTAGAGGCAATATATGTCAAGAGCAGGATTTGTCCGTCCATGTGACGGGAAGATACTCAAAGGGCCCACTCGGAGAAGTTATATCCAATAGTTGCGCAGCGTGTGATTTGATCACAGGGATATCACTTGTCGGAATGAGTAAAGTAGCATTGTTCAGTAACGAGATTGAACACGACATGGTGATGTCATTGATCAGATCTCAGTCAATGCAAGTATCGAGAGACAAAGGGAATAAGACACGACTGTCCCGGTTCAAACGATGAAAGATCTTCGTGGAACGCACAGGGGTCACATGTCCATCTAGGTCCTTCTGTTGATCATTGGTGCGGGAGTGTCCCGACCATGTCTAGAGTGTTCCTGAACCGTGGGGTATCACGCTTAAGGGCTTGATGATGCTTAGAGAGTGTTTATAGGATCAGTGGAATCGCTGAAGAATTGTAGAGAGAAAACCGGAAGGGTTTCGGTAAGTCCGGAGGATGTCCGGAGTGGAGGTGGAAGGTGTTCCATAGCCACGGAGGTTGAATAATATGTGAATGCATGTTAAATGTTGATTTAATCATTTATTCATAATTATTTAATAAAGAGAAAATCAATTTAAATGGTCAAAGGCTTAATGGGCCAATTTCCGGAGGGAGAGGGCCCATTAGGGGAAAGGAGAGAGGGAGAAGGGGCAAGGGGGCTGGCTGGCTGGGCCTAGCCCCCTGCGCGGGGTCCACTAGGGTGGTCGGCGGCTTCCCCTCCACCTCCTCTCCTTTAGTCCCACCCGGGACTTTGAGGGAGGTAGTACCTCCCCCCTATATATAGTAGGGGTATTTGGCCAAATAAAATACACCAATAATCAATAAAGGTCTTCTCACTTTTGGGAGGACCTCTGATTGATATTTCTCTCCCCCCTCTCTCTCATGTGACCTTGGTCCCAAGTCTGGACTGCATGAACGAGAGACATCTTCACCGCGGAGCGCCGTCGTGCTGCGGGATTCGGATCCGGGAGCTCTACTTCCACAACTGCTGCTGGATCGGGGAAACGGGAGTCATCGTCAGGCACCGGACATGTGTAACTCCCTGCGAGGTGTCACACTTGAGGCACTCAAGTCGTTGGAGCCAAAGGAGCGCAAGGACTTCATCACGACCTTGAGGTCGGCTTCGACTCGTCTACATCAACCACGCTCTCCTGAGCGTTGACAACACTTTTCGGTCTTCAAGGGTAAGTTTGCGAAAAGCCTCTCCCGTTAATGTATTACTAATAGATAGGTCCTGGCAGCTTCAGGGGTTCAGGGGCATAGAGTAAAATTTATTGTTCATACGCGGAACCCCAACATACACATCCAATGACTCTAGTGGATCCATGTGGTTTATGAAAAGAACACACAGGCAATGACATCTATAGGATCCTTGTGGTTTAGGAAAAGAACACACATGCTGGAGTGGCATCATTGAATGTGTTCCTTTTTCAAAACCACAATGATGCACACTGATACACACACATCCAAGTGGGTGTTGTGATGCAGCATATTTCAAACTGGTGGTAGAATGCATGTTGAAGTTGATTCCCAGCATGCTTCTAGGGTTCATGGACATGGTTGGACACCCCATGATGGATTGACATCATTGCATGTGTTCTTTTTACAAAACCACGATGATGCACACTAATACACAATGACATCTAGTGGATCCATGTGGTTTATGAAAAGAAGACACATGCAATGAAATCTAGTGGATCCATGTGGTTTATGAAAACAACACACATGCAATGACATCTAGTGGATCCATGTGGTTTATGAAAAGAACACACATGCAATGACATCTAGTGTATCCATGTGGTTTATGAAAAGAACAGATATGCAATGGCATCTAGTGTATCCATGTGGTTTATGAAAAGAACACACATGCAATGACATCTAGTGGATCCATGTGGTTTACGAAAAGAACACATATGCTGGAGTGGCATTATTGCATGTGTTCTTTTTCCAGAACCACAATGATGCACACTGATACACACACATCCAAGTGGCTGTGGTGATGCAGCATCTTTCAAACCGGTTGTAGAATCCATGTTGTAGTTGAATCCTAGAATGCTGCTAGGATTCCTGCACATGGTTGGACACCACATGCTAGAGTGGGATCATTGCATGTGTTGTTTTTCCAGAACCACAATGATGCACACTTATACACACACATCCAAGTGGGTGTGGTGATGTAGCATCTTTCAAACAGGTGGTTGAATGCATGTTGAAGTTGAATCCCAACATGATGCTAGGGTTTCTGGCCATGGTTGGACACCACATTCTAGAGTGGCATCATTGCATGTGTTCTTTTTACACAACTACAATGATGCACACTAATACACACACACACATCCAAGTGGGTGTGCTGATGCAACATCTTTCAAACTGGTGGTAGAATGCATGTTGTAGTTGAATACCAGGATGCTGCTAGGGCTCCTGGACATGGTTGGCCACCACATCCTAGAGTGCCATCATTGCACGTGTTCTTTTACAAGAACCACAATCATGCACACTGATACAGAAAAACACACATCCAGTGACTCTAGTGGATCCATGTGGTTTATGAAAAGAACCCACATCTAATGACATCTAGTGGATCCATGTGGTTTATGAAAAGAACACACATGCAATGACATTTAGTGGATCCATGTGGTTTAGGAAAAGAACACACATGTAATGACATCTAAAGGATCCATGTGGTTTATGAAAAGAACACACAAGATGTAGTGGCATCATTGCATGTGTTCTTTTTCCAAAACCACAATGATGCACACTCATACACACACACACATCCAAGTGGGTGTGGTGATGCAGCATCTTTCATATTGGTGGTAGAATGCATGTTGCAATTCAATCCTAGCATGTTGCTAGGGTTCCTGGACATGTTTGGACACGACATGCTAGAGTGGCATCATTGCATGTGTTCTTTTTACAAAACTACAATGATGCACACTGATACACACACACATCCAAGTGGGTGTGGTGATGCAGCATATTTCAAACTAGTGGTAGAATGCATGTGATAGTTGAATCCTAGCATACTGCTAGGGTTCCTGGAAATGGTTGGACACCACATGCCGGAGTCACATCATTTGATGTGTTCTTATTCCAGAACCACAATGATGCACACTGATACACACAAACACACATCCAACGACTCTAGTGGATCCATGTGGTATATGAAAAGAACACACATCCAATGACATCTAGTGGATCCTTGTGGTTTATGAAAAGAACACACATGCAATGACATGTAGTGGATCCATGTGGTTTATAAAAAGAACACACATGCAATGACATCTAGTGGATCCATATGGTTTATGAAAATAACACACATGCAATGACATCTAGTGGATTGATATGTCCATTTTGCATCACTATTCTATATCATATTTACTATTATTCATTGATAAATTTCTTATTAGGGGATGATACTTATGTTATTTCATCTATTTTTGCATGGTTGATGACTTTTGGAGCATGGACCGCTGCAGTCAGGATTCTGATGGAAAAGGTGCTGTTTGGAGGAAAAATTCGCGAAGATCAGAAAATATGGCAAAATACATGGAAAATCCTATTTTCCAGAAGACGAAGGAAGACAGAAGGGGAGGCTGAGATGGGCCATAGGGGGCCCACACCACCCCTGGCACGGGCCAGCCTAGGCCGCGCCACCAGGTGGTGTGGCCGCCCTGGTCCACCCCTGGCTCTCCCCTCTGGCATATATTATCCTCCCGAAACCCTAAGACTCGGGGAGCGACCACAGAAAGATTCCGCCGCCTCTACGGGGCGGAAAACACCGAGAGAGAAAGATATCTCCAGCAGACAGAATTCTGCCGGGGGAATTCCTTCTCGGAGAGGGGAAATTGTCGCCATTAACACCACCAACAAGCTGGACTTCATCGGGATCATCATCACCATCATCACCACCAGCACCATTCCTCACCATCTCCATATCGCTGTAACAATTGGGTTGAATCTTGCATAGTTCTTAGGGGAAACTTTCTCGGTGTTGATTACTCTTTGTAGTTGATGCTATTGAGTGGAACCATTGAATTATTGTTTATGTTTAGATTGTCCTACATCATTATTTCATCTCTGATCATGATCCATATGATGTCTTGTGAGTAGTTCGTTTTGTTCTTGAGGACATGGGAGAAGTCATGTTGTTAGTAGTGGAATTATGTTGAGAAAGATTCAATGGTTTGATATTTAAGTTGTGGTGTAGTTCTTCTAGTGGTGTCATGTGAACGTCGACTACATGACACTTCACATATATGGGCCTAGGGGAATGCATTGTGTATTTGGCTACTAATCGTAGGGGTTGCCGGAGTGACAGAAACCTGAACCCCCATTAGGAAACCATTGCACAAGGGACGTCAGGGTCTTAGAGTTTAAAGTTGTGGTTAGGTTTCTACCTTAATTACTTTCTTGTACTTGCGGATGCTTGCAAGGGGTATAATCACAAGTATGTATTAGTCCTAGGAAGGTCGGTACATTAGCACAGGTTCACCCACACAACACTTAGCAAACTAAAGAAGATTAATCAACTATATGAAGCAAAAGCACTTAACGATATTCCCATGTGTCCTCGAAAACGTTTGGTCATCTTAAGTAATACAAACGGCTTGTCCTTTGCTGAATAAAGGACTGGGCTACTTGCTGCATTTATTCTTTGTCTTTTATTTACTCGTACTTTATTTACTTTCATTATCAAAACCCCCTAAAAATCCGTTTGCTAAGTATTTGTAGAGAATTCCTGATCCATACCACTAGCCAGCACCTTCTGCTCCTCGTTGGGTTCGACACTCTTACTTATCAAAAATACTGCGATACACCCCATATACTTGTGGGTCATCAAGACTATTTTCTGGCGCCGTTGCCGGGGAGTGAAGCGCTATTGGAGAGTGGAACTGGTAAAGGAAACCTCTACTGCGAGTATTGTTTATTTCTGTTAGTTGCTTTATTTTCAATATGGATAATTCGCTGAGTTTTTTATTTCATAATGCTACTACCACTGCTAAGGTAGTAGATGAACCACCACCTGCTGAGAATGATACTTTTAAAATACCTACAAGAATTATTGATCGTGTTATGGATAACTACTATGTTGGGGATGGAATTATCCAAACCGGTGATCATTTACTCTTTATACACGAATTATGCGGGGTGTTCAAGTTTGTAGGTATTACTACAGATCAAGTCAAGAAGAAGTTATTCTCATTATCACTGAAAGGAAGAGCTGAAGAATGGTATAAGCTACTGAAGGATGGTCAAGCTCTTGAATGGGAGGAAATAGTATCTCTCTTTTATTCAAAGTTTTATCCTCCTAGTGAGATTCATAAATATCGAAATCAAATATACAACTTTTGGCCTCTTGATGGAGAGAGTACAACTCAAGCTTGGGGGAGATTGAAGTTACTAATGCTCAAATGTCCCATTCATGAGCTCCCCAACAATATTATTATCAATGACTTTTATGCAAGGCTTTCTCTTTATGATAAGGATTTATTGGATGCTTCTTGTGCTGGATCATTCACTCGCATGGAAGAAGAAGCTAAATGGGATCTTCTGGACCGTATTCAAGATAATACTGAAGCATGGGAGAATGACAAAGGAAGAAAGTCAGGTATAAATTATGATTATGAATGCATTGAATCTTTTATGGGAAGTGATGACTTTCGAAATATTGAAAATGCTTATGTTCTAGACTCTCAAGCTATTGCAACTTATTTTAAGGCTTTTGCTTCCTACATTGAAGTGCCTAAAAAGAAGTGGAATAAGTATCATGAACCTTATAAAGATATTGCTAAGAGTGTTGCTGCAAGAAATACTAAAGTTTATACTGCGAATCATGTTTCATCTAAACCTTACATTGAGAAAATGCCTTTCCCAGTTAAGATAAAGGAACATTCTATGATAGCTAGTATGGTTAATGAAAGTACAAATAAAGCTGTTGAACCTGATAAACAAATGGATGATGAACCTATAATAGCAAATGTGAAAGACTTTGTCACTAAATATGTAGAAGAGGGACACACTATCCTTTGTAAGGATACCTCTAATATTGTTTCACAAAGTAGTGTTATAAGAACTAGTATTCCTGTGTTTTCTATTAGAATAAGTGATCATTGTTATGATGGTTCTTGTGATAGCTATATCATTAAATTTATGCATGATACTGAAAGCTACTATGAGAGAGGGAAAAGTGTTTTTATGCATCTCAATAATATCAAGTTTCCTCGTTTTATGCTGAAAGTTTTTAAGTTGCATTTCTTTTGCCTTCCTATGCTAGTAGCCTCTGGTTTCAACGACTTGTTTGTTTACAAAATTCCCTTGCATAGGAAGTGGTTAGACTTAAAAGTGTGTATTTTTGCTTCTTAATGCTCTCTTTCACTTCAGTTCATATTCCTAAGTGAGCATCATCAAAATTATCATGCCCATCTTAATGGCTATAAAGAAAGAGCTTTTTGGGAGACAACCCAATTTATTTGTGTTTTCGGTTTGATTTTGAGTCTTGGAAGTTATTACTTCGGTAATAACCTCTCCTTATCCTTTTTGTTTGGTTTTTGTGTCAAGATCAACCTCTAATGAGAGAGAAGTAAGATTTGGGGAAGTTGCTGTCCCGAAACAGATTTTTGCGCTTCACCGTAAAAATTCATGAGAGATATCTGTATGTCGGATTGAGCTGTAATTTTTTGTGATTCTGCCCCAGGTTGTTATTTAACTTTAGTTAGTTTTGCACTTTTTGATTTGAGCAACAAAAGATTTTCGAAAAATTTGATCTTTACCTGCTGGTCTGTTTTGACAGATTTTGCCACTCTTGCATTTGCTTCTTTAATCGATTTCCTTTTTGAATTCTTTTTGGGTTTTCGAAAGGAGTTGATAGAGTAGCTTATGTTTTGATGGGTTTCAGTTGAAATTGGACTCAAAAGGTTTTATCACTTCACTTAACTAATGTTGCTAATGAGAACTGTGTGAAGTTTTGTGTGAAAGAAATTTCTAGGTTAGTGGAGATAAGGGTGTAATAAGGAAGTGAAAGGTTTCATGACTCAAGAAATAAGTGTATGAAGATGAAGATATTGATGTTATTCAAGTGGTGACTCCAGAATAATCTACTAAATACCAAATTCAGAGACCTGCAGAGTCCGTTTTCAAATAGGTAACTGTTTTGGTAAGAAAAGTTCCACGAAAGATCTGTCCAGTTATATTTTTGCAGTTTTTATCCAACAAGGAAAGCTACGAAGCGAAAGAGGGACGAAAACGGAGCCAGGGTGGCGTACACCACCCTGTGGCGCGGGCCCACCCTTGGCCGCGCCACCAGCTGGTGTGGCCACCTCGGACTCCGTCTCCGACCCGTTTTCTTCCAGTACCTTCCTTTTGTTGTGAAACTTCATAATATATAATCCCACGGATCCCCCGAGGTTCGTATATCGTGTTTTCGTCATGTTTTTGTTTCGATCTATTTCTGCCAGGAACTATTTTTGAAAGTTTAGAAGTGCAATGGTGTCCGCCAAGGATAAGGGAAATGATCCTATGGAGGAAGATCTCCAAGACCCCGGCCAGGAAGAGGAGACCAAGAGTGAAGATGAAGAGGAGCAAGGCCAACATACGCACACCGGCACTACCATTGCAAGCATTAGAGTGGTGAAAAAACATGCCAGGGTTAGAAGGACTACACGGATGCAGACTGGAGGGAAAACTCCTCATCACTGTTTGGCTCCATGCCATGCAGGAAAAGAAGACTTCAAGGAGGAAGATTGGGGAAAGAATCGCAGGAGCTGGAATTCTCAACCCGACATGATCATGAGCCGCATTGAAAAAACTCACAGCTGATTCGTAATCTCACCTTTGAGATCGAGGACTTGGGGAAATTGATCAAAAAGCTCATTGGTAGGATACCACCACCACCGAAGGAGTAATTCATCATCGGGTTTGGCATCCCCTTGGTTTGTTCCAAGCTTGGGGGAGTGCCGCGGTATCACATAACTATCCTCTATCTTTTTACCTTTTTAGTAGAGTCATATCATGAATAGAGAAGTTATCATGTAGGATGGTTTGCATTATGGAAGTGTCCCCTCTCTTGTTAGATATGTATCCCTTGGTGTGGGTTGCCGTTATGGAATATTAATGAGAAGTTCTATCATTTACTCTTTTGCATATCTTATATTACTTTTCAATTCATGGTTATATGATTGATCTTGTTGTTAATATTGGTATCAATTTGGGATCTTTGAGTTAATTTAGTTGGTTTTGGCAAACCTAGCTTGGTCAGTAGCAACACTATTTTTGAGGGTTGAATGAAAAAGATAGAAGTACTCTTAAAGAAATATAATTTCATCATCTTTGTTTCTTGATTTGCTCATAAGTTTAGTATTCTCTGGTTAAGATATTTTGTGCTTCCAAGGAATATTGCATGTTTGTTTTTATCGCTTGTATGTTTGTTTGTTTCCTTCAACTCTTTTACTTGCTACCCAGCCTTGCTAGCCAAAAACCTGTACTGGGAGGGAATTATTCTCGTGCATCCAATCCTTGAACCAAAACCTATGCCATTTGTGTCCACCATACCTACCTATTAGCACTATTGCTATTCCAAGTAAATTCTTGTTTTTATCTACCTTCCAAATTAAACTTGTTATGTGAAAATTAGTGATTAAAGCTCTCACGAACTTGATGGCACACTTTACTTTCTTGCATTTAATAAACTTGAACCATTGTGCCCATCTATGTTGCGTATATGCTTGCGCTTTGTAAGTTGTGGATTAGCAGAACCATGCTATCATGGGGAACGCTTTCAACATTGCACCGGTACTTTGTACCTAGTTGATATCATGTTCTTTTGTCTATGGATGTCGTCGATGTGAAATGAAAGGGGAGCTTGTAAGTCCATGGAGTTATGTATGTGTGTTAGAGAAACGCCTGGGCCGCCGGTCTAATCCATGCCGTCATGGTGGAACATCGTAACCATACCGAGCATATATGAGGCATTTTTCTTTTAAAAAAAGAGAAAAGAGATAGAGATTGAGAAAAAGAAAAAAAAGAGAGATGAGAAAAGAGTAAAGAGAGAAAAAGCACCATATTCCCATGGTAAATAAGAAGATTGTTGCGATGCTTGTTATCTGCTTGCCTTGTCATTTTGATATGGAGATTCTTCCGTATCATCAGGCAAGGGGTACCCCGTTGGCGGTTCTCTATGATACACATGTACTTACTATGACAAGAACTTACCGGTGACTAAACTTGAGTAGCATGAGGAGAGGCCCTCGTATTCAAGGAACATGAGATTTTCAACTTACAACTTGTCAAGCATATCCTCATATTTGACCACTTTAACCTTAATCACCTAAAGATGCCTATGATAGGGGCAATGAGAGCTGAAAACTAATAAGTACCATAATTTTTGGGATCTCTTTATGAAACTTGAAATCCCTGCTTCCCTCTACGAAGGGCCTTTCTTTTACCTTTTAGTTGAGTCAGTAAACCTATTCCTTTCTATCTCAGCAAGTATTTTGAGTTGTTGTGTTTCATTCATTCATATGATGATTTATTCAACCATGTTTCTTATGTTCCTTGTTTTGCACATTGCTCTTATCTTAGTGTTTACTACTTTGAAAGCTATCATTGTAAATCAGTTACTTCTGAACTCCAACGAATTGTCAACTATTCTTCGACCAAGAGCTAAGTTTTCCATTACCAATGATGATTCACTTTATGTATCTTTATTGTGTTTCCTTTACTTATTGCAAGTTAAGTTATATAATAATGATTTGTCTTCTATTATGATCTATGTATTGATGAATGTGATGCTTCCTGTCCGTATTCTTTTATCGACTCTTCACTCCATAAACCTGAGGTCATGTTTATTGAGCTCAGTTTCGCTTGGGGACAACCGAAGTCTAAGCTTGTGGGGAGTTGATACGTCCATTTTGCATCACTATTATATATCATAATTTACTGTTATTCATTGATATATTTCATATTAGGGGATGATACTGATGTTATTTCATCTGTTTTTGCATGGTTCATGACTTTTGGAGCATGGACCGCTGTAGTCAGGATTCTGATGGAAAAGGTGCTGTTTGGAGGCAAAATTCGCGAAGATTAGAAAACCTGAGAAAATACATGGAAAATCATATTTTTCTAGAAGACGGAGGAAGCTAGAAGGGGAGGCTGAGATGGGCCACAGGGGGGCCACACCACCCCTGGCGCGGGCCAGCCTAGGCCGCGCCACCAAGTGGTGTGGCCGCCCTAGTCCACCCATGGCTATCCCCTCTGGCATATATTATCCTCCCGAAACCCTAAGACTCAGGGAGCAACCACAGAAAGATTCTGCCGCCTCTATGGGGCGGAAAACATCGAGAGAGAAAGATCTCTCCGGCAGACAGAATTCTGCCAGGGAATTCCTTCTCGGAGAGGGGAGATCATCGCCATCAACACCACCATCAAGATGGACTTCATCGGGATCATCATCACCACATGCACCATCATCACCATCTCCATATCACTGTAACAATTGGGTTGAATCTTGCATAGTTCTTAGGAGAAACTTTCCCGGTGTTGATTACTCTTTGTAGTTGATCCTATTGAGTGGAATCATTGAATTATTGTTTATGTTCAGATTGTTATACATCATTATTTCATCTCTGATCATGATCCATATGATGTCTTGTGAGTAGTTCGTTTTGTTCTTGAGGACATGTGAGAAGTCATGTTGTTAGTAGTGGAATTATGTTGAGAAAGATTCAATGGTTTGATATTTAAGTTGTGGTGTACTTCTTCTAGTGGTGTCATGTGAACGTCGACTACATGACACTTCACCTATATGGGCCTAGGGGAATGCATTGTGTATTTGGCTACTAATTTTAGGGGTTGCCGGAGTGATAGAAACCTGAACCCCCGTTAGGAAACCATTGCACAAGGGATGTCAGGGTCTTAAAGTTTAAAGTTGTGGTTAGGTTTCTACCTTAATTACTTTCTTGTACTTGTGGATGCTTGCAAGGGGTATAATCACAAGTATGTATTAGTCCTAGGAAGGTCGGTACATTAGCACAGGTTCACCCACACAACACTTAGCAAACTAAAGAAGATTAATCAACTATATGAAGCGAAAGCACTTAACGATATTCCCATGTGTCCTCGAGAATGTTTGGTCATCTTAAGTAATACAACCGGCTTGTCCTTTGCTAAATAAAGGATTGGGCTACTTGCTGCATTTATTCTTATTGTCTTTTATTTACTCGTACTTTATTTACTTGCATTATCAAAAAACCCTAAAAATCCGTTTGCTAAGTATTTGCAGAGAATTTCTGATCCATACCACTAGCCAGCACCTTCTGCTCCTTGTTGGGTTCGACACTCTTATCGAAAATAGTGCGATACACCCCCTATACTTGTGGGCCATCATGGATCCATGTGGTGTAGGAAAAGAACAAACACGCAATGACATCTAGTGGATCCATGTGGTTTATGAAAAGAACACACATGCAATGACATCTAGTGGATCCTTGTGGTTTAGGAAATGAACACACACGATTGAGTGGCATCATTGCATGTGTTCTTTTCAAAAACCACAATGAGGCACACTGATACACACACACACACATCCAAGTGGGTGTGGTGATGCAACATCTTTCAAACTGGTGGTAGAATGCATGTTGCAGGTGAATCCTGGCATGCTGCTAGGGTTCCTGGACATGGTTGGACACCACATGCTAGAGTGATATCATTGTATGTGTTCTTTTTCCAGAACCACAATGATGCACACTGATACACACAAACACACATCAAATGACTCTAGTGGATCCATGTGGTTTATGAAAAGAACACACATCCAATGACATCTAGTGGATCCATGTGGTTTATGAAAAGAACACACATGCAATGACATCTTGTGGATCCATGTGGTTTATGAAAAGAACACACATGCAATGACATCTAGTGGATCCATGTGGTTTATGAAAAGAACACACATACAATGACTATAGTGGATCCATGTGGTTTATGAAAAGAACACAGACGCAATGACATTTAGTGGATCCATAGGTTTAGGAAAAGAACACATATGCAATGACCTCTAGTGTATCCATGTCGTTTATGAAAAGAACACACATGCAATGACATCTAGTGGATCAATGTGGTTTACAAAAAGAACACATATGCTGGAGTGGCATTATTGCATGTGTTTTTTTTCCAGAACCACAATTATGCACACTGATACACACACACATCCAAGTGGTTGTGGTGATACATCATCTTTCAAACCGGTGGTAAAATGCATGTTGTAGTTGAATCCCAACATGCTACTAGGTTTCCTGGACATGGTTGGACACCACATGCTAGAGTGGCATCATTGCATGTGTTCTTTTTCCAGAACCACAATTATGCACACTTATACACACACACATCCAAGTGGGTGTGGTGATGCAGCATCTTTCAAACTGGTGGTTGAATGCATGTTACAGTTGAATCCCAGCATGTTGCTTGGGTTCCTAGACATGGTTGGACACCACATGCTAGAGTGGCATCATTGCATGTGTTTTTTTATAGAACCACAATCATGCACACTAATACACACACACACACACATCCAAGTGGGTGTGGTGATGCAACATCTTTCAAACTGGTGGTAGAATGCATGTTGCAGTTGAATCCTATATTGCTAATAGTGTTTCTAGACATGGTTGGACACCGCATGCTGGAGTGCCATCATTGTATGTGTTCTTTTATAAGAACCACAATGATGCACACTGATACAAATAAACAAACATCCAATGAATCTAGTGGATCCATGTGGTTTATTAAAAGAACACACATCTAATGGCATCTAGTGGATCCATGTGGTTTATGAAAAGAACACACATGCAATGACATCTAGTAGATCCATGTGGTTTAGGAAAAGAACACACATCCAATGCCATCTAGTGGATCCATGTGGTTTATGAAAAGAACACACAAGATGTAGTGGCATCATTGCATGTGTTCTTTTTCGAATAGCACAATGATGCACACTCATACACACACATCCAAGTGGGTGTGGTGATGCAACATTTTTCAAACTAGTGGCAGAATGCATGTTGCAATTGAATCCAGCATGCTGCTAGGGTTCCTGGACATGGTTGGACACGACATGCTGGAGTGGCATCATTGCATATGTTTTTTTACAAAACTACAATGATGCACACTGATACACACACACACGCATCCAAGTTGGTGTGGTGATGCAACATCTTTCAAACTGGTGGTGGAATGCATGTGTCAGTTGAATCCCAGCATGCTGCTAGGGTTCCTGGACATGGTTGGACACCACATGCTGGAGTCACATCATTGCATGTGTTCTTATTCCAGAACCACAATGATGCACACTGATACACACAAACACACATCCAACGACTCTAGTGGATCCATGTGGTTTATGAAAAGAACACACATCCAATGACATCTAGTGGATCCTTGTGGTTTATGAAAAGAACACACATGCAATGACATCTAGTGGATCCATGTGGTTTATGAAAAGAACACACATCCAATGACATCTAGTGGATCCATATGGTTTAAGAAAAGAACACACATGCAATGACATCTAGTGGATCCATGTGGTTTAGGAAAAGAACACACATGCAATGACATCTAGTGGATCCATGAGGTTTATGAAAAGAACACATATGCTATGACATCTAGTGTATCCATGTGGTTTATGAAAAGAACAAACATGCAATGACATCTAGTGGATCCATGTGGTTTATGAAAAGAACACATATGCTAGAGTGGCATTATTGCATGTGTTCTTTTTCCAGAACCACAATGATGCGCCCTGACACACACACACACAGACATCCAAGTGGTTGTGGTGATGCAACATCTTTCAAACTAGTGGTAGAATGCATATTATAGTTGAATCCCAGCAAGCTGCTAGGGTTCCTGGACATGGTTGGACACCACATGCTGGAGTGGCATCATTGCATGTGTTCTTTTTCCAGAACCACAATGATGCACATTGATACACACACACACATCCAAGTGGGTGTGGTGATGCAGCATCTTTCAAACTGGTGGTAAAATGCATGTTGCAGTTGAATCCTAGCATGCTGCTAGGGTTCCTGGACATGGTTGGACACCACATACTAGAGTGGGATCATTGCATGTGTTCTTTTTACAGAACCACAATGATGCACACTAATACACACACACATCCAAGTGGGTGTGGTAATGCAACATCTTTCAAACTGGTGGTAGAATGCATGTTGTAGTTGAATGCCAGAATGCTGCTAGGGTTCCTGGACATGGTTAGACACCACATGCTGGAGTGCCATCATTGCATGTGTTATTTTACAAGAACAACAATGATGCACACTGATACACACAAACTCACATCCAATGACTCTAGTGGATCCATGTGGTTTATGAAAAGAACACACATCCAATGACATCTAGTGGATCCATGTGGTTTATGAAAAGAACACACATGCAATGACATCTTGTGGATCCATGTGGTTTATGAAAAGAACACACATGCAATGACATCTAGTGGATCCATGTGGTTTATGAAAAGAACACACATACAATGACTATAGTGGATCCATGTGGTTTATGAAAAGAACACAGACGCAATGACATTTAGTGGATCCATAGGTTTAGGAAAAGAACACATATGCAATGACCTCTAGTGTATCCATGTCGTTTATGAAAAGAACACACATGCAATGACATCTAGTGGATCAATGTGGTTTACAAAAAGAACACATATGCTGGAGTGGCATTATTGCATGTGTTTTTTTCCAGAACCACAATGATGCACACTGATACACACACACATCCAAGTGGTTGTGGTGATACATCATCTTTCAAACCGGTGGTAAAATGCATGTTGTAGTTGAATCCCAACATGCTACTAGGTTTCCTGGACATGGTTGGACACCACATGCTAGAGTGGCATCATTGCATGTGTTCTTTTTCCAAAACCACAATTATGCACACTTATACACACACACATCCAAGTGGGTGTGGTGATGCAGCATCTTTCAAACTGGTGGTTGAATGCATGTTACAGTTGAATCCCAGCATGCTGCTTGGGTTCCTAGACATGGTTGGACACCACATGCTAGAGTGGCATCATTGCATGTGTTTTTTTATAGAACCACAATCATGCACACTAATACACACACACATCCAAGTGGGTGTGGTGATGCAACATCTTTCAAACTGGTGGTAGAATGCATGTTGCGGTTGAATCCTATATTGCTAATAGTGTTTCTAGACATGGTTGGACACCACATGCTGGAGTGCCATCATTGTATGTGTTCTTTTACAAGAACCACAATGATGCACACTGATACAAATAAACAAACATCCAATGAATCTAGTGGGTCCATGTGGTTTATTAAAAGAACACACATCTAATGGCATCTAGTGGATCCATGTGGTTTATGAAAAGAACACACATGCAATGACATCTAGTAGATCCATGTGGTTTAGGAAAAGAACACACATCCAATGCCATCTAGTGGATCCATGTGGTTTATGAAAAGAACACACAAGATGTAGTGGCATCATTGCATGTGTTCTTTTTCGAATAGCACAATGATGCACACTCATACACACACATCCAAGTGGGTGTGGTGATGCAACATTTTTCAAACTAGTGGCAGAATGCATGTTGCAATTGAATCCAGCATGCTGCTAGGGTTCCTGGACATGGTTGGACACGACATGCTGGAGTGGCATCATTGCATATGTTTTTTTTACAAAACTACAATGATGCACACTGATACACACACACGCATCCAAGTTGGTGTGGTGATGCAACATCTTTCAAACTGGTGGTGGAATGCATGTGTCAGTTGAATCCCAGCATGCTGCTAGGGTTCCTGGACATGGTTGGACACCACATGCTGGAGTCACATCATTGCATGTGTTCTTATTCCAGAACCACAATGATGCACACTGATACACACAAACACACATCCAACGACTCTAGTGGATCCATGTGGTTTATGAAAAGAACACACATCCAATGACATCTAGTGGATCCTTGTGGTTTATGAAAAGAACACACATGCAATGACATCTAGTGGATCCATGTGGTTTATGAAAAGAACACACATCCAATGACATCTAGTGGATCCATATGGTTTAAGAAAAGAACACACATGCAATGACATCTAGTGGATCCATGTGGTTTAGGAAAAGAACACACATGCAATGACATCTAGTGGATCCATGAGGTTTATGAAAAGAACACATATGCTATGACATCTAGTGTATCCATGTGGTTTATGAAAAGAACAAACATGCAATGACATCTAGTGGATCCATGTGGTTTATGAAAAGAACACATATGCTAGAGTGGCATTATTGCATGTGTTCTTTTTCCAGAACCACAATGATGCGCCCTGACACACACACACAGACATCCAAGTGGTTGTGGTGATGCAACATCTTTCAAACTAGTGGTAGAATGCATATTATAGTTGAATCCCAGCAAGCTGCTAGGGTTCCTGGACATGGTTGGACACCACATGCTGGAGTGGCATCATTGCATGTGTTCTTTTTCCAGAACCACAATGATGCACATTGATACACACACACACATCCAAGTGGGTGTGGTGATGCAGCATCTTTCAAACTGGTGGTTAAATGCATGTTGCAGTTGAATCCTAGCATGCTGCTAGGGTTCCTGGACATGGTTGGACACCACATACTAGAGTGGGATCATTGCATGTGTTCTTTTTACAGAACCACAATGATGCACACTAATACACACACATCCAAGTGGGTGTGGTAATGCAACATCTTTCAAACTGGTGGTAGAATGCATGTTGTAGTTGAATGCCAGAATGTTGCTAGGGTTCCTGGACATGGTTAGACACCACATGCTGGAGTGCCATCATTGCATGTGTTATTTTACAAGAACAACAATGATGCACACTAATACACACAAACTCAGAGTTTGTGACTCTAGTGGATCCATGTGGTTTATGAAAAGAACACACATCCAATGACATCTAGTGGATCCATATGGTTTAAGAAAAGAACACACATGCAATGACATATAGTGGATCCATGTGGTTTAGGAAAAGAACACACATGCAATGACATCTAGTGGATCCATGAGGTTTATGAAATGAACACATATGCTATGACATCTAGTGTATCCATGTGGTTTATGAAAAGAACAGACATGCAATGACATCTAGTGGATCCATGTGGTTTATGAAAAGAACACATATGCTAGAGTGGCATTATTGCATTGTTCTTTTTCTAGAACCACAATGATGCGCCCTCACACACACACACATCCAAGTGGTTGTGGTGATGTAGCATCTTTCAAACTAGTGGTAGAATGCATATTATAGTTGAATCCTAGCAAGCTGCTAGGGTTCCTGGACATGGTTGGACACCACATGCTAGAGTGGCATCATTGCATGTGTTCTTTTTCCAGAACCACAATGATGCACATTGATACACACACACACATCCAAGTGGGTGTGGTGATGCAGCATCTTTCAAACTGGTGGTTAAATGCATGTTGCAGTTGAATCCTAGCATGCTGCTAGGGTTCCTGGACATGGTTGGACACCACATACTAGAGTGGGATCATTGCATGTGTTCTTTTTACAGAACCACAATGATGCACACTAATACACACACACATCCAAGTGGGTGTGGTGATGCAACATCTTTCAAACTGGTGGTAGAATGCATGTTGTAGTTGAATGCCAGAATGCTACTAGGGTTCCTAGACATGGTTAGACACCACATGCTGGAGTGCCATCATTGCATGTGTTATTTTACAAGAACAACAATGATGCACACTGATACACACAAAAACACATCCAATGACTCTAGTGGATCCATGTGGTTTATGAAAAGAACACACATGCAATGACATCTAGTGGATCCATGTGGTTTATGAAAAGAACACACATGCAATGACATCTAGTGGATCCATGTGGTTTATGAAAAGAACGCACATGCAATGACATCTAGTGGATCCATGCGGTTTATGAAAAGAACACACATGCAATGACATTTAGTGGATCCATGTGGTTTAGGAAAAGAACACACATGCAATGACATCCAGTGGATCCATGTGGTTTAGGAAAAGAACACACATGCAATGCCATCTAGTGGATCCATGTGGTTTATGAAAAGAACACACAAGATTTAGTGGCATCATTGCATGTGTTCTTTTTCGAAAACCACAATGATGCACGCTCATACACAGACACATCCAAGTGGGTGTGGTGATGCAACATCTTTCAAACTAGTGGTAGAATGCATGTTGCAATTGAATCTAGCATGCTGCTAGGGTTCCTGGACATGGTTGGACACAACGTGCTAGAGTGGCATCATTGCATGTGTTCTTTCTAGAAAACTACAATGATGCACACTGATACACACACACACACATCCAAGTGGGTGTGGTGATGCAACATCTTTCAAACTAGTGGTATAATGTATGTGTTAATTAAATCGCAGCATGCTGCTATGGTTCCTAGACATGGTTGGACACCACATGCTGGAGTGGCATCATTACATGCATTCTTATTCCAGAACCACAAATATGCACACTTAAACACACACACATCCAAGTGGATGTGGTGATGCAGAATCTTTCAAACTGGTGGTTGAATGCATGTTGTAGTTGAATCCCAGCATGCTGCTAGGGTTCCTAGACATTGTTGGACACCACATGCTAGAGTGGCATCATTGCATGTGTTTTTTTATTGAACCATAGTGATGCACACTAATACACACACACATCCATTGACATCTAGTGGATCCATGTGGTTTGTGAAAAGAACACACATGCAATGACATCTAGTGGATCCATGTGGTTTAGGAAAAGAACACACATGCAATGACATCTAGTGGATCCATGTGGTTTATGAAAAGAACACACAAGATGTAGTGGCATCATTGCATGTGTTATTTTTCCAAAACCACAATGATGCACACTCATACACACATCCAAGTGGGTGTGGTGATGCAACATCTTTCAAACTGGTGGTAGAATGTATGTTGCAATTGAATCTGAGCATGCTGCTAGGGTTCCTGAACATGGTTGGACACAACATGCTGGAGTGGCATCATTGCATGTGTTCTTTTTACAAAACTACAATTATGCACACTGATACACACGCACACACATCCAAGTGGTTGTGGTGATGCAACATCTTTCAAACTGGTGGTATAATGTATGTGTCGATTGAATTGCAACATGTTGCTACGGTTCCTAGACATGGTTGGATACCACATACTGGAGTGGCATCATTGCATGTGTTCTTATTCCAGAACCACAATTATGCACACTTGTACACACACATCCAAGTTGGTGTGGTGATGCGGAATCTTTCAAACTTGTGGTTGAATGCATGTTGTAGTTGAATCCCAGCATGCTGCTAGGCTTCCTAGACATTGTTGGACACCACATTCTAGAGTGGCATCATTGCATGTGTCTTTTTACAGAACCACAATGATGCACACTAATACACACACACATCCAAGTGGATGTGGTGATGCAACATCTTTCAAACCGGTGGTAGAATGCATGTTGTAGTTGAATCCCAGGATGTCGCTAGGGTTCCTGGACATGGTTGGACACCACATGCTAGAGTGCCATCATTGCATGTGTTCTTTTACAAGAACCACAATGATGCACACTGATACACACAAACACACATCCAATGACTCTAGCGGATCAATGTGGTTTATGAAAAGAACACACATCCAATGACATCTAGTGGATCCATGTGGTTTATGAAAAGAACACACATGCAATGACATCTAGTGGATCCATGTGGTTAAGGAAAAGAACACACATGCAATGCCATCTAGTGGACCCATGTGGTTTATGAAAGGAACACATAAGATGTAGTGGCATCATTGCATGTGTTCTTTTTCGAAAACCACAATGATGCACACTCATACACACACACATCTAAGTGGGTGTGTTGATGCAGCATCTTTCAAATTAGTGGTAGAATGCATGATGCAATTGAATCCTGCATGCTGCTAGGGTTCCTGGACATGGTTGGACATGACATATTGGAGTGGCATCATTGCATGTGTTCTTTTTACAAAAGTACAATGATGCACGTTGATACACACACATCCAAGTGGGTGTAGTGATGCAAAATCTTTCAAACTGATGGTAGAATGCATGTGTCAGTTGAATCCCAGCATGCTACTAGGGTCCTGGACTTGGTTGGACACCACATGCTAGAGTCGCATCATTGCATGTGTTCTTATTCCAGAACCACAATGATGTATATTGATACACACAAACACACATCCAACGACTCTAGTGGATCCATGTGGTTTATGAAAATAACACACATCCAATGACATCTAGTGGATCCTTGTGGTTTATGAAAAGAACACACATGCAATGACATCTAGTGGATCCATGTGGTTTATGAAAAGAACACACATGCAATGACATCTAGTGGATCCATATGGTTTAAGAAAAGAACACACATGCAATGACATCTAGTGGATCCATGTGGTTTAGGAAAAGAACACACATGCAATGACATCTAGTGGATCCATGAGGTTTATGAAAAGAACACATATGCTATGACATCTAGTGTATCCATGTGGTTTATGAAAATAACAAACATGCAATGACATCTAGTGGATCCATGTGGTTTATGAAAAGAACACGCTAGAGTGGCATTATTGCATGTGTTCTTTTTCCAGAACCACAATGATGCGCCCTGACACACACACACACAGACATCCAAGTGGTTGTGGTGATGCAACATCTTTCAAACTAGTGGTAGAATGCATATTATAGTTGAATCCCAGCAAGCTGCTAGGGTTCCTGGACATGGTTGGACACCACATGATGGAGTGGCATCATTGCATGTGTTCTTTTTCCAGAACCACAATGATGCACATTGATACACACACACACATCCAAGTGGGTGTGGTGATGCAGCATCTTTCAAACTAGTGGTTAAATGCATGTTGCAGTTGAATCCTAGCATGCTGCTAGGGTTCCTGGACATGGTTGGACACCACATACTAGAGTGGGATCATTGCATGTGTTCTTTTTACAGAACCACAATGATGCACACTAATACACACACACATCCAAGTGGGTGTGGTGATGCAACATCTTTCAAACTGGTGGTAGAATGCATGTTGTAGTTGAATGTCAGAATGCTGCTAGGGTTCCTGGACATGGTTAGACACCACATGCTGGAGTGCCATCATTGCATGTGTTATTTTACAAGAACAACAATGATGCACACTAATACACACAAACTCAGAGTTTGTGACTCTAGTGGATCCATGTGGTTTATGAAAAGAACACACATCCAATGACATCTAGTGGATCCATATGGTTTAAGAAAAGAACACACATGCAATGACATCTAGTGGATCCATGTGGTTTAGGAAAAGAACACACATGCAATGACATCTAGTGGATCCATGAGGTTTATGAAATGAACACATATGCTATGACATCTAGTGTATCCATGTGGTTTATGAAAAGAACAGACATGCAATGACATCTAGTGGATCCATGTGGTTTATGAAAAGAACACATATGCTAGAGTGGCATTATTGCATTGTTCTTTTTCTAGAACCACAATGATGCGCCCTGACACACACACACACACATCCAAGTGGTTGTGGTGATGTAGCATCTTTCAAACTAGTGGTAGAATGCATATTATAGTTGAATCCCAGCAAGCTGCTAGGGTTCCTGGACATGGTTGGACACCACATGCTAGAGTGGCATCATTGCATGTGTTCTTTTTCCAGAACCACAATGATGCACATTGATACACACACACATCCAAGTGGGTGTGGTGATGCAGCATCTTTCAAACTGGTGGTTAAATGCATGTTACAGTTGAATCCTAGCATGCTGCTAGGGTTCCTGGACATGGTTGGACACCACATACTAGAGTGGGATCATTGCATGTGTTCTTTTTACAGAACCACAATGATGCACACTAATACACACACACATCCAAGTGGGTGTGGTGATGCAACATCTTTCAAACTGGTGGTAGAATGCATGTTGTAGTTGAATGCCAGAATGCTACTAGGGTTCCTGGACATGGTTAGACACCACATGCTGGAGTGCCATCATTGCATGTGTTATTTTACAAGAACAACAATGATGCACACTGATACACACAAAAACACATCCAATGACTCTAGTGGATCCATGTGGTTTATGAAAAGAACACACATGCAATGACATCTAGTGGATCCATGTGGTTTATGAAAAGAACACACATGCAATGACATCTAGTGGATCCATGTGGTTTATGAAAAGAACGCACATGCAATGACATCTAGTGGATCCATGCGGTTTATGAAAAGAACACACATGCAATGACATTTAGTGGATCCATGTGGTTTAGGAAAAGAACACACATGCAATGACATCCAGTGGATCCATGTGGTTTAGGAAAAGAACACACATGCAATGCCATCTAGTGGATCCATGTGGTTTATGAAAAGAACACACAAGATTTAGTGGCATCATTGCATGTGTTCTTTTTCGAAAACCACAATGATGCACGCTCATACACAGACACATCCAAGTGGGTGTGGTGATGCAACATCTTTCAAACTAGTGGTAGAATGCATGTTGCAATTGAATCTAGCATGCTGCTTGGGTTCCTGGACATGGTTGGACACAACATGCTAGAGTGGCATCATTGCATGTGTTCTTTCTAGAAAACTACAATGATGCACACTGATACACACACACACATCCAAGTGGGTGTGGTGATGCAACATCTTTCAAACTAGTGGTATAATGTATGTGTTAATTAAATCGCAGCATGCTGCTATGGTTCCTAGACATGGTTGGACACCACATGCTGGAGTGGCATCATTACATGCATTCTTATTCCGGAACCACAATTATGCACACTTAAACACACACACATCCAAGTGGATGTGGTGATGCAAAATCTTTCAAACTGGTGGTTGAATGCATGTTGTAGTTGAATCCCAGCATGCTGCTAGGGTTCCTAGACATTGTTGGACACCACATGCTAGAGTGGCATCATTGCATGTGTTTTTTTATTGAACCATAGTGATGCACACTAATACACACACACATCCATTGACATCTAGTGGATCCATGTGGTTTGTGAAAAGAACACACATGCAATGACATCTAGTGGATCCTTGTGGTTTAGGAAAAGAACACACATGCAATGACATCTAGTGGATCCATGTGGTTTATGAAAAGAACACACAAGATGTAGTGGCATCATTGCATGTGTTCTTTTTCCAAAACCACAATGATGCACACTCATACACACACATCCAAGTGGGTGTGGTGATGCAACATCTTTCAAACTGGTGGTAGAATGTATGTTGCAATTGAATCTGAGCATGCTGCTAGGGTTCCTGAACATGGTTGGACACAACATGCTGGAGTGGCATCATTGCATGTGTTCTTTTTATAAAACTACAATTATGCACACTGATACACACGCACACACATCCAAGTGGTTGTGGTGATGCAACATCTTTCAAACTGGTGGTATAATGTATGTGTCGATTGAATTGCAACATGTTGCTACGGTTCCTAGACATGGTTGGATACCACATACTGGAGTGGCATCATTGCATGTGTTCTTATTCCAGAACCACAATTATGCACACTTGTACACACACATCCAAGTTGTTGTGGTGATGCGGAATCTTTCAAACTTGTGGTTGAATGCATGTTGTAGTTGAATCCCAGCATGCTGCTAGGCTTCCTGGACATTGTTGGACACCACATGCTAGAGTGGCATCATTGCATGTGTCTTTTTACAGAACCACAATGATGCACACTAATACACACACACACATCCAAGTGGATGTGGTGATGCAACATCTTTCAAACTTGTGGTAGAATGCATGTTGTAGTTGAATCCCAGGATGTCGCTAGGGTTCCTGGACATGGTTGGACACCACATGCTAGAGTGCCATCATTGCATGTGTTCTTTTACAAGAACCACAATGATGCACACTGATACACACAAACACACATCCAATGACTCTAGCGGATCCATGTGGTTTATGAAAAGAACACACATACAATGACATCTAGTGGATCCTTGTGGTTTATGAAAAGAACACACATGCAATGACATCTAGTGGATCCATGTGGTTAAGGAAAAGAACACACATGCAATGCCATCTAGTGGACCCATGTGGTTTATGGAAGGAACACATAAGATGTAGTGGCATCATTGCATGTGTTCTTTTTCGAAAACCACAATGATGCACACTCATACACACACACATCTAAGTGGGTGTGTTGATGCAGCATCTTTCAAACTAGTGGTAGAATGCATGTTGCAATTGAATCCTGCATGGTGCTAGGGTTCCTGGACATGGTTGGACATGACATATTGGAGTGGCATCATTGCATGTGTTCTTTTTACAAAAGTACAATGATGCACGTTGATACACACACATCCAAGTGGGTGTAGTGATGCAAAATCTTTCAAACTGATGGTAGAATGCATGTGTCAGTTGAATCCCAGCATGCTACTAGGGTTCCTGGACATGGTTGGACACCACATGCTGGAGTCGCATCATTGCATGTGTTCTTATTCCAGAACCACAATGATGTATATTGATACACACAAACACACATCCAACGACTCTAGTGGATCCATGTGGTTTATGAAAATAACACACATCCAATGACATCTAGTGGATCCTTGTGGTTTATGAAAAGAACACACATGCAATGACATCTAGTGGATCCATGTGGTTTATGAAAAGAACACACATCCAATGACATCTAGTGGATCCATATGGTTTATGAAAAGAACACACATGCAATGAAATCTAGTGGATCCATGTGGTTTAGGAAAAGAACACACATGCAATGACATCTAGTGGATCCATGTGGTTTATGAAAAGAACACATATGCAATGACATCTAGTGTATCCATGTGGTTTATGAAAAGAACACACATGCAATGACATCTAGTGGATCCATGTGGTTTACAAAAATAACACATATACTAGAGTGGCATTATTGCATGTGTTCTTTTTCCAGAACCACAATGATGCACACTGATACACACACATCCAAGTGGTTGTGGTGATGCAACATCTTTCAAACAAGTGGTAGAATGCATGTTGTAGTTGAATCCCAACATGCTGCTAGGGTTCCTAGACATGGTTGGACACCACATGCTGGAGTGGAATCGTTGCATGTGTTCTTTTTTCAGAACCACAATGATGCACACTGATACACACAGACACATCCAAATGGGTGTGGTGATGCAGCATCTTTCAAACTGGTGGTTGAATGCATGTTGCAGTTGAATCCCAGCATGCTGCTAGGGTTCCTGGACATGGTTGGACACCACATGCTAGAGTGGCATCATTGCATGTGTTCTTTTTACAGAACCACAATGATGCACACTAATACACACACACACATCCAAGTGGGTGTGGTGATGCAACATATTTCAAACTAGAGGTAGAATGCATGTTGTAGTTGAATCCCAGGATGCTGCTAAGGTTCCTGGACATGGTTGGACACCACATGCTGGAGTGCCATCATTGCATGTGTTATTTTACAAGAACAACAATGATGCACACTGATACACACAAACTCACATCCAATGACTCTAGTGGATCCATGTGGTTTATGAAAAGAACACACATCCAATTACATCTAGTGGATCCATGTGGTTTATGAAAAGAACACACATGCAATGACATCTAGTGGATCCATGTGGTTTAGGAAAAGAACACACACTACTAGGAAACAACCTATAGGTATACAAGTTAATCTGTGGCGCATATGTAAGTCCATGCGCCATAGAGACTTGTCAGTGGTGCACTAGGAAACATGCGCCACAGAAACCTAGAAGTTCTATAGCGCATTTCGTACAATATGCGCCACCGAATATTGGTGGGACCCGCGAGACGGGGTGGGGAAATCCAAGTTCTGTGGCGCATAATGAGATATGCGCCACAGAAGTTGCCTCTTCTGTGGCGCATATTCCACTATGTGCCATAGAACTTGGAGGCGGGCCCCACCATAGATACTTTTTCACCCACGATCTGTGGCGCATTTGTGGATATGCGCCACATATATGTTTCACTTCGGTGGCGCATATCCTCACATGCGCCACAGAAACCTAACCCTGGGTCCCACCACTTTACCCTGTACCATAAGTTCTGTGGCGCATATGGACTTATGTGCCACAGAAGTTTGAGCATCTATGGCACATTTCCTCCATATGCGCCATAGATGAGGGTGTCCAGATCCATGTTAAAAAGGTGACAAAGCTCCCACCTTATCTATCCACCACCACCCATTTCACATCTCTTCCTTTCTACCTCCTCCAACTCGTCTTCCTCCTCCCTCACACCCCATTTTGCCCATAGTTTCTCCATTTTCTTGTAACTAAACCTACTTTAGTCCATAGATTGGTAAGTGGAAGCTTCCCTCCAACTTGTAGATCTAAAAGTTCCTTACTTTTCTCTCTCACATCTCTATTTGTTTACTAATTTCCTCTCCACCAACTTGTAGATCTATTTGTCCACACTCTCTCATCGCGCGGTCTTGTCTCACTATTATTGTGTCTACTAGGTGAGTACTTGGCCATGAACATGTAGGTGAAGCTTGTCGCGCGGGAGGTGTGTGTGTGCGATCCATGGCCAGACGATGCTTGTGTGGTGCATGAATGTTTGCAATAGGAGGAAGTTTTTTGTTGCTTGCTTGTTGTTGTCCCGGCCGGTGTGGTTGCATGGATGTTTGCTGAAATGTTGATTCATTTACATTTTGGCAAATTTTTGCACTACCCATATGTCCTAATTTTAGGAAAGGTCATGCCGAATTTTTTCTGGCTAGCATTCATGCATGTGTGTGTTCATATGGTGTGGTTCTCACCTATACTCTTTGTTTTGACTGCTTAGGCAACCATGGTCCTCACGATGAGCGAAGGTCAAATTGCTAGGTACAAGAAAGACGCGAAGGAGGACATGATTCTGAACAACAAGACCATGATAAGATGTCCATGTCGAACATGCAAACTGCAGCGCTGGATCGACCCTGAATCTGGACAATTGGAGGGTCACCTGCTCAGGCGCGGTTTCATGCGCGACCTCAATGAGGCGCCGGCAGGACATGGTGGTCACGAAGACGTGGGTGGGCGAGAAGACGAAGAGTCTACCGGGCATGATCATCATGACGAAGGAGATGCTGACCGGCATGATCATCATGACGAAGGAGATGCCGGCGGGCATGATCATCATGGAGAAGGAGATGGCGATAGGCATGATCATCATGAAGAAGGAGAAGACGCGAACACACAGACGCTGCTAACTTCGGTATTGCAGGACCCTCATGTTCAATAACTGCTCCTCAAGGAGACGAGCAATGACAAAGCTGCAACTAGAGAGAAAGCCAAGCTGGCCCAAATGGAGGTAGACGGGATGACTCCATTGTATCCTGAGTGTCGCCCTGAGGATACACGTTTGAGTGTAACGCTCAAGGCTCTAGAGATGAAGGTCGAACAAAAATGGACCGATGTGAGCTTCAACGTGAACATGGAATACTGGCACGACCGACTTCCTAAGGGGAACACATTGCCAACAAGTGTCGAGGAGGCCAAGAAAATCGTGTGCCCTCTCGACCTACCACACATTAAATACCACACATGCATCAATGATTGCGCACTTTATCGGAACGAGTACGCGGATAGAACCACATATCCGGTGTGTGGCCAAGGACGGTACAAGAGAGGGAACAAGAAAGTTCCTCGAAAAGTGGTATGGTACTTTCCTATCACCCCCCGTCTGCAGTGATATTTCATAGATCCTAAGGAAGCAAAGCTCATGCAATGGCATGCGGAAAGAGAGAAACCCGAAGATGATCCAAAGAAGGGCAAGATCCTGCCACACCCTCCAGACGCTAGCTAGTGGAATGCATTAGACATCGAGTTCAAAGAGTTCGGGGGCGATGCAAGGAACGTCAGGCTGGGTATGAGCACCGATGTACTCAGTCCTTTTGGAAACCAGAGTAGCACACATAACACCTGGCCCGTGTTTGTATGGCCGTACAACTTCCCCCCCGTGGCTATGCACGAAGCAAAGGTATGTACACATGAGCATTCTTATTCAGGGGCCGAAACAACCAGGTATTGATATGCATCTGTATCTCGGGCTATTGAGAGAGGAGTTAGCCAGCTTGTGGGAGACGCCGACCCGTACGTGGGACGCCTACACTAAAGAATATTTCCATCCGAGAGCCGCGTTGCTCACGACCGTGCAGGACTATCCTGGTTACACATATGTATCGGCCCAGGTGAAGCACGGACACAATGCATGCGTCAAGTGCATGGATGAGACCGCATCTCCAGCTACCAAGGGATCCCGGGTCTTCGAAAACCGTGTTCCAAGGTACTCGAAAGTGGCTCCACATGGATCACCCGTGGAGAAAACGTGGTGACCTGTTCAATGGTAAGGACGAGCTCGAAAGAGCCCCGCGTTCGAGGAGCGGAGAAGAAATCGAGGAGCTTTTGAATAATTGGGTAGATTGCCCTGCGCCTGGAAAAAACGACCGAGGACAAAGCCGCTGCTGGGTGTATGGAAAGCAATATCTGTTTTCTGGGACCTGCCGTATTGGAAGGTCCTTCACACTCCCCATAGCCTCGATGTAATGCACATCACGAAGAACGTTACTGAGAGTCTGCTTGGCACTCTACTGAACATGCCAGAGAGGACCAAGGATGGGCCAAAAGCAAGAAATGACCTTAAATTGCTTGGCATCAAGAAAGATCTTCAGTACCCTGATAGTGATGATGATGATGATGATGATCAGACGGAAGGGACTCAAGGTCGCCGCAAAAGAGTTAAGAAGAATGAGGTGGTGCTTCGCGCTGCCTGCTTCACTCTGAGTCTGGAGGAGCTCGAGTAGTTTTTCAGGTGCCTCTTAGGAGTGAAAGTTCCTCACGGTTACTCGGGGAAGATAAGCAGATATCTGGACGTGGCAAAGAAGAGGTTCAGCGGTATGAAGTCTCGCGACTGTCACATGCTGATGACGCAGATATTCCCTGTTGCGATCAATGGGATAATGGACGAGCATATTTGTGAGACGTTGTTTGGCCTCTGTAACTTTTTTGACGTCATATCTAGGAAGTCGATCGGTGTGAAGCAGCTCGACAGGCTACAAGAAGAGATCGTGATGATACTATGCGAGCTTGAGATTTACTTCCCACCTGCATTCTTCGACATCATGGTGCATCTGCTTGTACATGTCGTGGACGACATCATCCAGCTCGGGCCGACATTCCTGCACAACATGATGCCGTTTGAAAGGCTAAACGGTGTCATCAAAGGATTCGTTCACAATAGGTCCCGTCCATATGGAAGCATAGCCAAGGGCTTTCTGATATACGAGTGCATCTCCTTCTTCCAGAATTATCTAACCACCGAGAACGAGGATGTTGGAATACCCACAAAGAAGCACCTCGGCAGGCTCGGTGGATATGATCACCGTGAGGGCTTCTGCTCACTGCATGTCGGCATTGAGGGTCGACACACTGATTTTGAAAGGGCACACCGAGTCACACTACAACACATTGAAGTGGTCAGCCCTTGGGTCGAAGAGCATAGAAGCTTAATCAAGCAAGAGTACGTCGACCAGGGCCGGCCGAGGAAGAAGGGAGACGTAACCAGAGAGCACAACTCCAGCTTCACGGGTTGGTTCAAGAAAAGGCAACTGGACAATCCCCCACAGACGCCTTCTATGGAAGATCAAAAACTCACATTCTCCTTGTCGCAGGGCCCATGACACAACCTAAGGACCTATCAGTCATACGACATAAACGGTTACAGATTCTACACCGAGGAAAAGGACAGGAATAGCGAATATCAAAACTCAGGAGTAACTATGTTATCCTTTGCTGATGACGAGACTACTGTCATGGAAAGATTCTACGGAAGGATCGAGGAGATATGGGAGCTCGACTACTATGGAGAGATCGTACCGATGTTCCGTGTTAGATGGGCCAAGAATGTGGAAAAAGAAGGCCGGTATTTCACCACAATGGTTATACCAGATGCCAAATTGACGAAGAACACCTCCGCAAAAAATGAGCCTTGGGTACTCGCTAGCCAAGTTGATCAATGCTTTTTTATTACCGACCCGTCAAAGCCCAACCGTGTTGTAGTTAGGAGGGGCAAGAGGAGCATCATCGGAATGGAAGGAGCCGCCAACGAGCAAAACTTCGACAAAAACAGCGACCCGAAGATCAAAGAGGAATTCGACAAGTACTTCGACATGCCTACTACTACTAAAGTAAGAAAGAAGACCACACTACCTACTAAAGGTTGTCCATTCACAAGAAGAAATCTCAAAGTGCACGGGCTAAAGTATTCAACCGCGACAAAAAAGGGCAAGAAGATTGTGAAGAGACACTAGCAATTATGTGACTTTTTGGTGTATTAATTCGTGTGGGTATAATGTGATATTAGTGTGGGTATTAGTTAGAGACTAAAACATATAATGTGATATTCGACAAATTCACATTTATGTGTGACAAGCACACACACATATATATATATATGATTCATGAGGGTTTTTTGAATAAATATGCATGTGTATGTGCTTGGTTTTAAATATATTTGTAACATATCATTTTTAAATAAAGAAAAAAATTGACCCAACTAGGATTTGAACCTGGCTGCCACAGGTCTCTGAATATGCATCATAACCACTAGGCTAGTGTGTGTTTGCTGTCCATGTACAGCCTCACGCCGTTTATTTGGCTAAGTGCCAAGGTTCTGTAACGCATTCCTCTGAAATGCGCCACAAAAGTTTTAGCTTCTGTGGCGTATTTCGGAGGAATGCGCCACAGAACCTGGGCACTTAGCCAAAACGGCTCGCCCCTTCTCCTTTTCCCCTTCTCCACTTCTTTTACCCAATCTATCGCACCCGACAAACCCTAGCTCTCGCCTGCCCCTGCCAGAGCCGTACATCCACCGTCGCGCTGGAGCCCTAGCGCCGCCCGACGAACCCGTACATGGAGGAGAGCCCTGCAGCAGGGAGGAGGATCCACCAGAGCCCATGGAGGAGGAGCCACCGGAGCTCGTCCACAACAGGAGGAGGAGGAGAAGGGGGCACCTCGCCGAAGCCCCACCACTGCCGCGCCGGACCACCGCAGCACCTCGTCATCGTCGACCACCACAGTAGCAGCGCACACATACGGTTAGTCCCCCCCTCTGAACTCTAAATAATGCAATACCTTGTTTTTCAGTTCAATAATCTTCTTGACACGTTCATCAACTTGACGTCTCTCTACTGAAACCATCTTTTCTCTTTGTTCTGCATTTGAGTAGAAGAATCCTGCATTTATTTCACTAAAAAACTGATGTGTCAGTTAAGTAGTTCCCTTCAGTGATGGCATGCATCATAGGAAATCTAAGTAGGTTTAAAGCCAGCCTTTGCTGCTGTGGACTACTAGTTATTCCACGAGATGCAAGAAAAATAACATGTGTTGGCTAAAGACAGAGTCATTTTAGGCCAGTTTCCACATATTTTTGACCAATATTAATGTATGAACCTTGGTATATTCGGTGAAGCCAGATAAAAATGCATCTATGGTGATTAATGAAACTAGAGTATGCAACAAATCAATATATGCAGAAGTATGCACCTTTTCTCATATTCCAGTGATACGTTAGCTGTCAGAATGTAAGGACCAGACCCTCATGTCAGGGTGCCGAGAACCATGGTCAAGGACCAGACCCTCAATCTACAAAAAAGAAATGGAGTAAGCATTCTAATATTACACTAAAACTGATTCAAAGGCCGAAGTTCAAAAGAATGCTGTATTGTGCAAAGAAACTAAAAACATCTTATATTTTGAAATGGAGGGAGTAGTAGAGTAGCTTTTGTTGTTGTGTGCATCAGCAACACGATTGGTGTTTGATTCTCTCTCTATATGTGGTTGGGATGTGTTGTCCCTGCTGTGATTGTCAAGTCCTTTTGCCTCTGGAACTCTGTGTTGTCATTTAGGATTTTTATTACCTTGAGAAGTTTCTTTCAGCATAGATACGATTAGTTGCTCACTTATATTATGATGTTCCTGAAGTTTGAGTGTTAAGGTGATGGTTAGCTCGATACACTCTATGGAACATTATCTTTGAGTGTTCCAGGTTGCACAAACATGCAAAGTACTAGGAGCCTAAGCATGAACCAAACAGAAACAAGCAGTTGTCACATGCCCACATCACAATAACAGGTCATTTTCAGTTTTGTTGCTAGAATTAACTAAGTTGATGGTTTGAGATATTTTGGCAGTAATGAAGCATGCTTTTTAAGGAAGAGAATACTAGATCACCTGTCTGACTCCCTGTGAACATGCTTGAACCTGCATCATATTTGTAACACCCTCGAATCAGCCCTATGCAGATTTTAGCGCTTCCCGCCAAACCCGCATAGAAACGATTCAAGGATGCCCACCAGGCACTTTCGTGCGGGTGGAAAACGAAGTAATACCATTACACAATTGTTCACGATGGAACCCACAACACATATATATACAACAACGACTCCATGAGTCAAGAATACAGATGTACTATACAAAGATCCAAATCACCTTGAAAACGATAGAGCATCCGACTATGTACAAGATGAAAATGGGGCTAAGAGCCCTGAAGAATAACCAATGGCGTCCATAACCCTGCCTAGGCCAAGCCGGAAGGGTAACCCTGCTAACAACGTCGATCTCAAACCTGCTAAAACAAAAGGGGTGCCGACAAAGGGCAAAGGAAAAAGAGGACTGTTAGTACTGAGGCCAGTACACGGCGAGGCTAGAATTCGGCGGCTCTCGCCTACATAGGTATGGTGGACTGAAGCGGCAGCAAAACATGCACTAAACAACCTATAGAGACTCGATAAACTGTCAGCTATTAGAGAGAGATAAGAAAGATCTATTCCGAACCAACCTTATACCAACACCAATCATACCCATCCTGGTATTCCCCCTCGAGACCAAACGAGGAAGTCAAACCGAGGAACTCATAGAGTTGCCAGTTTTATTCATTCCATTATAGTTGAAGCACTTACTAGTCAGATATAGATAGCATGAGTCATCCTGATAGCATAAGTAGTGGGCAGTTTTAGTTAACCATTCAGTTGTAGTTGCAGTACTTACTAGTCAGATACAATTAGCATGTGACATCCCAAACCCAGCAGTTGTTGGCACTTTTATTTCATTCCATTGGAGTTGTGATACTTACTAGGCAGGTATAACATGACACGATACACCCCAGTTCCACCAGTTGTTGGCACTTTTATTATCCATTCCATTGTAGTGGAGCTGATTACTAGTCACATATTAAGTCAAATTTATAGCACTACTTTAGTTATGCTTGTCTATGATCGAGATACTGTGCTCCAAGTCGTCCATAACCGTGGACACGGCTTTCAGAAAAATTTACCCTGCAAGGGTGCACAAATAGCAACACACACATGATGGACCTCGGAAAAACCAAATCAAAACCCAACGAGGCTTTCACGACAAAGCAATCAAAGGATTCATAAAAGATTTCAGGGGGGCCACCCCACTAAGCTACCCGCAACGAAGTTGGCCGGCTCCGGAACGAACCCAGGGTTTGTGACGACGGCTGTAAACGACTGGGAACCCGAAAGTGTGACTGGGCTTGTCGATACCGTGAAAACATGGCATGATCCAAAACAGTACAGGTGCTCCACGCACAATCTTAAATAAAGCAGTAAAGCATGGCATAAGTACAGGATAGTAATAAAGCCCCAAACTAGTTTGTGGCCCCAAGAAATAAGAAATGAATCAAGCTCTAGCTAAGGGGGATTCATAGACTCTCCTGTATGTGGATAGTGCGAATAGTCAAGGAACATGTATCAAGTGCTCGGGGCCTACGGGACACAAGTGAGCGTGGAAGAACCAAATATTAGATATTGCCCACCGATGCCTCTACATTAGTTATATCTATTCCCAGCAATTTAATAGTTGTATTTAAAGTCATGATCATCTCCACCAATAAGCATCTCCACCAATAAGCATGTGCCAACCTTCCAACAACGGTGGAACAACAACGACGCGAAGCAGCACTTGAGCAAGCAACTACGACACACAAGGCCGACTATCTATCAAACAACAGGCAATAGGATGTGTCCAAGGCAATATAGAGGCAATAGGGAATATAAATGGTGCACGGAAACTAAAGCATCGCAACACGGATAGCAATAGATCAACATGAGGAAATAAAGACTATAAATGCAAAATAGGTAGAAAGTGGGAGATGCTCGCCTGGGAAACATAGCCGATGGTTCATTATCCGAAGAACTTGTCGAATCTCACAACATCTCATCGGCCTATCCGGGAAGAAGCAAAACAGTAGAAGAAACACCGGATGCACAATTTAATACTACCGCAGAAGATCGGGCATGATTATGATATGATGCATGGCATGGCAAAGATGCGATGCAACTAGGTAATATTAAGCGGAACTAGGGTCCCGACAATTAATTAAGAGATTCATGTTGTTTAGATACCCCACAATTTAAATGTTGTATTAACATGGCAAAATATGGCATCGGGTTGCTACACAAATTTAAATGGAGCCAATACAAGACTAGAAAAGCCCGCATATGGTCTCCATATTTAATTATGAGGTGAATCGAAAAAGTGTCCCCAACCCACATGATGCGATGCAAGCATGCATAATTTAAATGCCACAATATATATGTCATTTGTAAAAATAGGAGAGTCTCGGATAGGGGCACACATCGAATCAACGATCTCGGTGTTCACCGGGGGTCGATGGGGTTCGGTCTTGGCGGGATCGGTCTTCGGACTCTGGGAACGGGGCTCCAAGATCCCTGAGGAGATCTTGGCATCCAGGGTCTGGGCGTCTTCGAATATCGGGTCGAAGAGCTTGGTGGTCTTTGGTTTCGGGGAGGAGAGCTTCGCGCCAACGGATCCGTGAGGTAGTTCATGGTGTCCCATGATGAAGATCTTGTCATCAAACGGTCCTTGCCGAGGGGGTTCTCCGGGTCGGACGTCACCACCCTCGGGTTCTGGCTTCGAGCACCACTGCTGCAATCTTGAACCGGTGCCGGGTATCTAGAGGGCACTGCCATCTTCACATGCTTGACGCCGCTATCTAACGACCTTGCTCACACCGGAGCCAGATTGTTGTTCTACACCATTCTCGGGTGGTCTTCTTCGCTGCAGCACCATACTGCCACTCCACCTTCACGTTACCAAGAGGAGACCAATGTCACCTAAACAAAATGAAGGGTCGTTGCTTCGACTTATTCCCACAGAGACCAAAGCACAAGCAGGTTCTGGACACATCGACGATAGGAGGATGTAGAACGCGGTCTCTGGTTCGAGGTGAGCAGGGACACGCCTCGTGTGGCGACGCGGACGGCATGGAGGTATCCCGCCGCGGCGCGGCCGGCGGAGGTTGGCTGCAGGATCTTGATGAGGAGAGGGGCGACCATGGGGGCAGAGAGCACAACACCGGCGGTGACCTGCTCGTGCTCGACGCAGAGGCGAGACACGACCAGAGTAGGGAATGGAGGACGCTACGGGGCGCGGGAGCGTACCCACGTGAGGTGGCCGGAGCACACATGGGCCCGTGGCGGCAATGACAGGCGGGTCCCTTGCGGCAAGCAAGAAAGGCGGAGGAGCTCTGCCGCGGCACACGCGACGAGGGGCACAGGCGCGACGGCACCGAGCGGCGGAACACCGTCGAAGCAGTGGTGGCGACGGAGGTTGGCGCCGAAGGGCGGCTCGAGGAGGCGTGCAGGGACGAGGTGGACCGGGCTCTGCTCGGGGCCGCGGGCGCGGCGGCAAGGGGTAAGGACAATGAGGATTGCATGGCAGCGCTGCTGCGCTCAAGGACACGGGGAGGAGGGCCACGACGGAGAGGAGCAAGCGGGGTGGTGGCCAGTTCGGGGTGAGAGGCAAGCGGGGATTTGGGGATCCCGTCGGGGGAGAGAGCGATGGTGGTGGGGCCAGGTGCGGTTTGCGAGAGGACCAGGGTGGGGGATTCCGACGCGGTGTATGCGGGTGGGCCGTGCGGGGTGGGGCTGGTGTGCAGATGGCTGCTTGCAGTGCTGCTGCTGCTGTCGCTAGCGGGTGCGTGTGTGTAGCTTTAGGCTGGTGGCGGTAGGGAGTAGATATGATGAGGGTTAGGTAGAGTTTTAGTCTAGGGTTTGGTCTAAAGGGCTAGGTGGTTTTGGGCCGGGTCGGGATTCTAGGTAGCTGGCTGTGCCTTTGGCATGGCTGACTACCTCTCCCTAAAAACACTTTTATTTTTATTTCTCTTTAGAATACTTTTGTAAATATCTTTTGACAAATAAAAAATAATAACCGGAAGAGACCGGGGTGTTGATTTGGATAAAGAGGGGGGAATATTTTAGAAAACAAAACTAGGTTTTTAGAAAATAGTTTTTGACGAACTTATGCATGGTGACATGACGATGCTCAAATGCAATGTGGCATGATGATATGAGCATGTGGTCATGATGATGCACAAAATAAAAATAACATGCGATTTTCTAGTAGTGGTTTTACCAGGGTGCTACAATATTATTCTAGGGTCTCTAGACAATAAGGCTCTCTCATGCAGTCAGTTGTAGATGTTCTTGTTTGGTAACAACAGTAGTAGATGAACTGTAGAAATCAGAATCAGACATTGTTCATTTGTTTTATTAACAGAAATACATTTGTGCCTGTACACATGGGTATAGGACCATAGTTTCGATGGGGATCTGGTCAAACCTTCGTTTAAAGAGCTAGAACAGAGTACCTTACACCTACAGTAAAAAAGCCAGTTAGTCTGTATATGACTAGTCTGCATCAGTTACTAGAAAATATTATTGTACTAATATGTTCTCACATGACTCGGGTAGTAGTAGCTATGATTTGAGAAAAAAAACTCTAGTAAATGGTTCATTAACTCTAGATTAGTTTTTAGATTATATCATGCCTGCTAAGTGGAAATATCTATTATGTATTGTTCCCTTTATCCCTCTTCTTGGAATGAATGGATTACAACCTAACTTTGCTTTGGTGAAAGCCATCAGGAGCATCATGATTGTGTATGTGTACTTCCGCTAGATAAAAAAAATCCCCTTTACTGAACTGTGCAAGGTAAAGTGTGTGTACTATAACTTGATAGCCTGTGTGTGTGCAAGAATAAGAGAGCCTGTATGTGTCTCTATGTACTATAACAGCTACTCAGTTTTCATTCAGCAGAAGCACATGTCTGATATATATACTTCTTATATATTATTTGATGTACCCTTTAAGTTTTTTAAGTTCTTCTTATACATGTATCTGTTATACTGTTGTGTGAATGATGGATGGGGCTGCATGGATGATGATGCTAGGGTAAATGCATGGGGCTGTCAATATGGGGATGGGGTGTTTTGTCTTGCAGGGATTTCATTTGAGTTGCCCATTTCTCCCGAAGTGTTGATTCACTTCCGTTTCGGTTGAGAAATGGGCACTTCTAGGTCAAAAAATTAGCAAAGGCCATGCCGAATTTTTCGGCCGAGATTTGTGCTAACTTTTTGCCTCTTTTTAATAGAGTAGTGCAAACATGTCGGGCAGCAGCGAGGCCGGCCCTTCTAAGCACATGATCAGCGTCGAAGAACAAGTTAGACAGGCCAACCAGTCATTCTGGCGGGGGTCCTAACAGGAGGAGGAGGATGCGATGAGGATGACACCACCACCGGAGGAGGAGGTGACCATCGCCAGAGCTGCTGGGGCCAATGAGGGAGGAGATCCTGATTATGAGGGGGACGAAGACGACTACGATGGAACTAGTGAAGGCGGCGACAAAGAGGATGACACCATCGATGGCGGCGAGCACACGGATGGCGGTAGCGGCAACCCGACCGCTTCTCAGAAGAAGAAGAAGGAAAAGAAGGAGCGGAAGGTGCCAGTGCTCGCCACCGTCTGCAATGAGTTCACTGAGGTCACAGAAAGTGGCCAACCCACTGTGCCAGAGGCGATTGCTAAAGGGTACGGCCTACAACTCGGGTGCATCGTCCGGGAAAGCATGTCGATCAACACGAAGTACATTAGACATGCTGACAATGCAGCTTTGGTCGATAACCTCCTTAAGAAGCTTCACAAGCGATACAGATTCCCAGAGCGGTTTAGAAACCTCGAGAGAAAGAACCCGGTGAATAAACTAGCCCTCACGAAGATGAGCAATGCCTTGAGCAGCTGGAAAACCCGGGTGAAGACTAGCATTGACAAAGGTGAAAGCTATGAGGTTATTAGTAAGAAAAATCCGATGCTCGACGAAGAGGAGTTTAAGATATTCAAGGCGGATATAGCTACCGCTGACGCTATAAATGGACTAAATGGGGAAGGAGTATGCGGGAATAGAACATAGGTAACCACCGCCTTGGAAGCGGCGATTACAGGGGGAAACATGCCATTTGGGACAAGGAGGACGCCGAGCTTGAACACCTTGGTAAAGACAACCCTTGGCTTAAAATCATGGACTTGCAGCTTAGGCAATTTGTTCAGGCCCGCTACTACCTGGATAAGGAAACAAGGGAGTTCATCACCGACGATCCGGAGGTGAAGGACTTCGAGAAGAATCTGGTAAGGAATTTATCGCTGAGCTCAAGTATATTGCGTTCTAATTAAAATAATGAAGGCAAGAATCTAAATGGGTTCACCTTTCCTTGTCTCTACAGGAGGAGGAACTGAACACTACTGCCACAGAGTCGTCCTAGGATTCGACGGAGCCGTGGGACATGGTTTTCAACAGGGCGACCAATTCTTACAAGAAGAGGGACAAGGGGTTGCCGCCGTCCTCAGCTGGCCGTGTGTCTGGCTTCGGTACGAGCATGAAGTTCAAGGAGTACTACAAAGAGGATGCCAAGAAAAGAAGGGAGAGGAAGAACCAGTTGGCGGCTAAGGATAAAGCCACTGTTGAAGAGTTGAAGATGAAGGTGCAGACACTGGAGAAGAAGGCGGTGGATGAGAAAATGATGGACAAGTTAGTGGAAGAGAAGCTCCGCTCGATGATCCCCCCTGAGTTTTTCGAGGAGCTTACTGCTTGGGATGCGGGAGGTCGACAGGGGCCGATACATCTGCCCAGCTTAAGCGGCAGCCACTCGGGCATCAATGTTACCGTGTTGCCAGACCTGGTGACTCCGCCAGCCGTCGACGTCAGGACGCAGCCGCTTGTTTTGGTCACACCGATGCCCCCTCCCGCCAAAGATACCAATAAGGCGCAACCGACAACGGTGGTGCTTCGTGAGGCACCCGAGCGAGAGATTGCAGATGATGATAGGCCGGCCGCCGGCATCGGCCGTGTCTCTACATTAACCGAGCTCCACGCCATCACTAAGGTAACTAATTAGTTAGTGCACGTCATCTCCTTTATGCCTTTAATGCATGACAGCTGCCATCTCATGACGCCCAACAACATGTTTTGCCTCAGGACACTTCTTGCGTACTCCTGCTTAAAGATGTCGGCGGGAGTTGAAGGATGTTGCCAAGGGCACTCTCATACAACCAGCGAGCCGCACGATGCACAACAATCCAATGGATAATGACGTGATGAGGGTCAGGTTGGCTCGGGTGTTGCCAGGGTGCGATGACATGGACCCCCCTTCCAACCTTAGGGAGCCGATGAACACAAGACCCTTGGAGAATGCTACAACTAGCCTTTGACATGGCCGAAGACCCAGATTCGTCTTGTGGGGGGAGCACCAGCGCCACCTCTCGATCGATCACCTGGCCACCACCTCGGAAGCCAGCAGCCACTGTCGTCGCCACCACCAGCCGTCACCAGCAACTCTTGGCAGCGTGTGTACCGCCACATGGCAAAGACGTTGTGCCGCAACCGCCGTCGCCCCCGCTACCACCACCACATGATGGCACCCATGAAGATGATGATGAATTGGTCAACGTTGATGACTTCATCAGCACCGGTGATACGTCCATTTTGCATCACTATTCTATGTCTTAATTCACTACTATTCATTGATGTATTTCGTATTGAGAGGTGATACTTATGTTATTTCATCTATTTTTGCAGGGTTGGTGACTTTTGGAGCATGGACCGCTGTAGTCAGGATTCTGATGGAAAAGGTGCTGTTTGGAGGCAAAATTCGCGAAGATCAGAAAATCCTAGAAAATATACAGAAAATCCTATTTTTCCAGAAGACTAAGGATGCCAGAAGATGGAGTGGAGGTGGGCCGCAGGGGGCCCACACCACCCCATGGCGCGGGCAGGCCTAGGCCGTGCCTGGAGGTGGTGTGGCCACCCTAGCCCACTCCAGCCTCTCCCCTCTGGCGTATATTATCCTCCCGAAACCCTAAGACTCGAGGGGCGACCATAGAAAGATTCTGCCGCCTCTGCGGGGCGGAAAACACCGAGAGAGAAAGATCTCTCCAGCAGACAGATTTTTGCCGGGGGAATTCCTTTCCAGAGAGGGGAGATCGTCGCCATCAACACTACCATCAAGCTGGACTTCATCAGGATCATCATCACCATCATCATCACCATCAGCACCCTCATCACCATCTCCATATTGCTGTAACAATTGAGTTGAATCTTGCATAGTTCATAGGGGAAACTTTCCCGGTGTTGATTACTCTTTGTAGTTGATGCTATTGAGTGAACCATTGAATTATTGTTTATGTTCAGATTGTTATACATCATTATTCCATCTCTGATCATGATCCATATGATGTCTTGTGAGTAGTTCGTTTTGTTCTTGAGGACATGGGAGAAGTCATGTTGTTAGTAGTGGAGTTGTGTTGAGAAAGATTTAATAGATTGTTATTTAAGTTGTGGTGTACTTCTTCTAGTGGTGTCATGGGAACGTCGACTACATGACACTTCACCTATATGGGCCTAGGGGAATGCATTGTGTATTTGGCTACTAATCGTAGGGGTTGCCGGAGTGACAGAAACCTGAACCCCCGTTAGGAAACCATTGCACAAGGGACGTAAGGGTCTTAGAGTTTAAAGCTATGGTTAGATTTCTACCTTAATTACTTTCTTGTACTTACGGATGTTTGCAAGGGGTCACAAGTATGTATTAGTCTTGGATGGGGCGGTACATTAGCACAGGTTCACCCACACAACACTTAGCAAGCTAAAGAAGATTAATCGACTATACGAAGCGAAAGCACCTGACAATCTTCCCATGTGTCCTCGAGAATGTTTGGTCATCTTAAGTAATACAACCGGCTTGTCCTTTGCTGCATAAAGGATTGGGCCTCTTGCTGCATTTATTCCTACTGTCTTTTATTTACTCGTACTTTGTTTACTTTCTTTATCGAAAACCCCTAAAAATCCGTTTGCTAAGTATTTGTAGAGAATTCCTGATCCATACCACTAGCCAGCACCTTCTGCTCCTTGTTGGGTTCGACACTCTTACTTATCAAAAATACTGCGATACACCCCCTATACTTGTGGGTCATCAAGACTATTTTCTGGCGCCGTTGCTGGGGAGTGAAGCGCTATTGGAGAGTGGAACTGGTAAAGGAAACTTCTACTGTGAGTTTAGTTTACTTCTGCTAGTTGCTTTATTTTCGTTATGGATAATTCGCTGAGTTTCTTATTTGGTAATGGTACTACCACTGCTAAGGTAGTTGATAAGCCACCACCTGCTGAGAATGATGTTTTCAAAATACCTACAAGAATTATTGATCGTGTTATGGATAACTACTATGTTGGGGATGGAACTATCAGTCCCGGTGATCATTTACTCTTTATACACGAATTATGCGGGTTGTTCAAGTGTGCAGGTATTCCTACAGATCAAGTTAAGAAGAATTTATTATCATTATCACTGAAAGGAAGAGCGAAGGAATGGTATAAGCTGCTGAAGAATGGTCAAGCTCTGTAATGGGAGGAAATAGTGCCTCTCTTCTACTCAAAGTTTTATCCTCCTAGTGAGATTCATAAAGATCGGAATCAAATATACAACTTTTGGCCTCTTGATGGAGAGAGTACAGCTCAAGCTTGGGGGAGATTGAAGTTACTAATGCTCAAATGTCCCATTCATGAGCTCCCCAACAATATTATTATCAACAAGTTTTATGCAAGGCTCCCTCTACGTGACAAGGATTTATTGGATGCTTCTTGCGCTGGATCATTCACTCGCATGGAAGAAGAAGTTAAATGGGATCTTCTAGACCGTATTCAAGACAATGCCGATGCTTGGGAGAATGACAAAAGTAGAAAGTCAGGTATAAATTATGATTATGAATGCATTGAATCTTTTATGGGAACTGATGACTTTCAAAATATTAAAAATGCTTATGGTCTAGACTCACAAGCTATTGCTTCTTATTTTAAGGCTTTTGCTTCTTACATTGAAGTGCCTAAAAAGAAGTAGAATAAGTATCATGAACCTTATAAAGATATTGCTAAGAGTGTTCCTGCAAGAAATACTAAAGTTTATACTGCTAATCATGTTTTACCTGAACCTTATATTGAGAAAATGCCTTTTCCAGTTAAGGTAAAGGAACATTCTATGATAGCAAGAATGGTTAATGAAAGTATGAGTAAAGCTATTGAACCTGACAAACAAATGGTTGATGAACCTATAATAGCAGATGTGAAAGACTTTGTCACCAAGTATGAAGAAGTGGGACACAGTATCCTTTGTAAAGATAACTCTAATATTGTTTCACAAAGTAGTGTTTTGAGAGCTTGTATTCCTGTGTTTTCTGTTAGAATAAGTGATCATTGCTATGATGGTCCTTGTGATAGCTATATTGTTAAGTTTATGCATGATACTGAAAGCTACTATGAGAGAGGGAAAAGTGTTCTTATGTATCTCAATAATATCAAGTTTCCTCGTTTTATGCTGAAAGTTTTTATGTTGCACTTCTTTTGCCTTCTTATGCAAGTTGACTTTGGATTCAATAACTTGTTTGTTTACAAAATCCCCTTGAATAGGAAGTGGGTGAGACTTAAATATGTGTGTGTTTTTGCTTCTTAATGCTCTCTTTCACTTTAATCCATATCCTTATGAGAGCTTCTTCAAAATTATCATGCCCATCATAAATGGCTATAAAGAAAGAGCTTTATGGGAGATAACCCAATTTGTTTTTGCTTTTAGTTTGTTTTTGTTTCTTTGAGTCTTGGAAGTTATTACTTCGGTAATAACCGCTCCTTATCCGTTTTGTTTGGTTTTTGTGTAAGGATCAACCTCTAATGAGAGAGAAGTAAGATTTGGGGAAGTTGCTGTCCCGAAACAGATTTTTGTGCTTCACCGTAAAAATTCGTGAGAGATCTCTGTATGTCAGATTGAGCTGTAATTCTTTGTGCTTCTGCCCCAGGTTGTTACTTAACTTTCGTTAGTTTTGCACTTTTTGATTTGAGCAACAGAAGATTTTCGAAAAAATGATCTTTACCTGCTGGTCTGTTTTGACAGATTTTGCCAATCTTGCATTTGCTTCTTGATTCGATTTCCTTTTTGGATTCTTTTTGGGGTTTTCGGAAGGAGTTGCTACAGTAGCTTTTGTTTTGATGGGTTTTCAGTTGAATATTGGACTCAAAAGGTTTTATCACTTCACTTATACTAATGTTGCTAATGAGAACTGTGTGAAGTTTTGTGTGAAAGAAATTTCCAGGAAGTGGAGATAATGGTGTAATAAGAAAAAGAAGGGTTTTATGACTCAAGTAATAAGTGTATGAAGATGAAGATATTGATGATTCAGGTGGTGGCTCCGGAAGGATCCACATAATACCAAATTTAGAGACCTGCAGAGTCCGTGTTCAAATAGGTAACGGTTCTGGTAAGAAAAGTTCCGCGAAAATACAATCCAACTATATTTTTGCAGTTTTTAGTCAATAAGGAAAGCTACGAAGCGAAAAAGGGACGGAAACGGAGCCAGGGTGGCTCACACCACCCTGTGGCACGGGCCCACCCCTGGCCGCGCCACCAGGTGGTGAGTCCACCCCGGACTCCGCCTCCGACTCGTTTTCTCCCAGTACCTTCCTTTTGATATGAAACTATGTAATATATAATCCCCCGGACCCCCCGAGGTCCGTATATCGTGTTTTCGTCGTGTTTTTGTTTCGATCTGTTTCTGTCAGGACATACTCTTTGAAATCATAGAAGCACAATGGTGTCCGCCAAGGATAAAGGGAAGGAGCCCATGGAGGAAGACCTCCAAGACCTCGGGCAGGAGAAGGAGATCAAAAGTGAAGGTGAAGAGGAAGCAAAGCATACCGGCACTACCATTGCAAGCATTGGAGTGGTGGCAAATCCAGCCATTGGAGGGAAGCCTCCTCATCACTGTTCCGATCCCTGGTCACTTCCTCCATGCACCAAGAATCCTTTCCATACCCTTATCCATCAGCATCAAAACCAAAATATGCCCAAGGGGAAATTACCCTCCAATTGGGATTTGCCTCGTTCTAGCTACGCATGAAAAGAAGACTTCAAGGAGGAAGAGTGGGGATAGAATAGCAAGAGTTGGAATTCTCAACACGACATGATCATGAGCCGTATTGAGAAAAACTCACAGCTGGTTCGTAATCTCACTTTCGAGATTGAGGACTTGGGGAAACTGATCAGAGAGCTCATCGAGAGGATACCACCACCACCTAAGGAGTAATTCGTCAACAGGTTTGGCATACCCTTGGTTTGTTCCAAGCTTGGGGGAGTGCCGCGGTATCATATCACTATCTTCTATCTTTTTACCTTATTAGTAGAGTCATATCATGAATAGAGGAGTTATTTTGTAGTATGGTGTGCATTATGGAAGTGTCCCCTCTGTCGTTAGATATGTATCCCTTGGTGTGAGTTTCCGTTATGTAATATTAATGAGAAGTTCTATCATTCACTCTTTTGTATAGCTTATATTAGTTTTGAATTCGTGGTTATATGACTGATCTTGTTGTTAGTATTGGTAGCACTCTGGGATCATTGAGTTAATTTAGTTGGTTTTGGCAAACCTGGCTCGATCAGTAGCAACACCTTTTGAGAGTTGAATGAAAAAGATAGAAGTACTCTAGAGAAGAAAAATAATTTCATCATCTTCTTTCTTGATTTTCTTATAAGTCTAGTATTCTCTAGTTAAGATCTTTTGTGCTTCCATGGAAGATTGCATGTTTGTCTTTATCATTTGTATGTTTGGTTGTTTCCTTCAACTCTTGTACGTACTACCCAGCCTTGCTAGCCAAAAACCTGTACTGGGAGGGAATTCTTCTCGTGCATCCACCTCCTTTAAACCAAAACCTTTGCCATTTGTGTCCACCATACCTACCAAGTAGCATTATTGCTATTCCAAGTAAATTCTTGTTTTATCTACCTCCCAAATTAAACTTGTTATGTGAAAATTAGTGATTAAAGCTCTAACGAACTTGATGGCACACTTTACTTTCTTGCATTTAATAAACTTGAACCATTGTGCTCACCTATGTTGCGTATATGCTTGCGCTTTGTAAATTGTGAATTAGCAGAACCATGCTGTCATGGGGAACGCTTTCAACATTGCACTGGTACTTTGTACCAAGTTGATATCATGTCCTTTTGTCTATGGATGTCGTCGGTGTGAAATGAAAGGGGAGCTTGTAAGTCCATGGAGTTATGCATGTGTGTTAGAGAAACGCCTGGGCCGCTGGTCTAATCCATGCTGACATGGTGGAAACCTGCAGCGTAACCATAACGAGTATCTATGAAGCATTCTTCTTATAAAAAAAGAGATAGAGATTGAGAAAAAGAAAAAAAAAGAAAAAAGAGATATTATGAAAAGAGGAAACAGAGAAAACAACACCATATTCCCATGGTAAATAAGAAGATTGCTGAGATACTTGTTGTCTGCTTGCCTTGTCATTTTGATATGGGGATTCTTCCGTATCATCGGGCAAGGGGTACCCCGTTGGCGGTTCTCAATGATACACATATGCTTACGATGACAAGAACTTACCGGTGACTAAACTTGAGTAGCATGAGGAGCGGCCCTCGTTTCAAAGGGACATGAGATTCTAAATTTACAACTTGTCAATGCATATCCTCATTTTTGATCACTTTAACCTTAATCACCTAAAGATGCCTATGATAGGGGCATTGAGAGCTGAAAGCTAGTAAGTATCATAATTTTTGGGAGCTCTTTATGAGACTTGCAATCCCTGCTTCCCTCTGCGAAGGGCCTTTCTTTTACTTTGTAGTTGAGTCAGTAAACCTATTCCCTTCTATCTCAGCAAGTATTTTGAGTTGTTGTGTTTCATTCATTCATATGATGATTTATTCAATCATGTATTATGTTCCTTGTTTTGCACATTGCTCTTTTCCTGATGTTTACTACTTTCAAAGCTATCATTGAAAACCAACTATTTGTGAACTCCAGCAAATTATCAACTATTCTTCGACCAAGAGCTAAGTTTTCCATTACCAATTATGATTCACTTTATGTATCTTTATTGTGTTTCCTTTACTCACTGCAAGTTGAGTTATATAATAGTGAGTTGTCTTCTATTATGATCTATGTATTTGATGAATGTGATGCTTCTTGTCCGTATTCTTTTATCGACTCTTCACTCCATAAACTGGAGGCCATGTTTATTGAGCTCAGTTTCGCTTGGGGACAAGCGAAGTCTAAGCTTGGGGGGAGTTGATACGTCCATTTTGCATCACTATTCTATGTCTTAATTCACTACTATTCATTGATATATTTCGTATTGAAAGGTGATACTTATGTTATTTCATCTATTTTTGCATGGTTGATGACTTTGGAGCATGGACCGCTGCAGTCAGGATTCTGATGGAAAAGGTGCTGTTTGGAGGCAAAATTCGCGAAGATCAGAAAATCCAGGAAAATATACAGAAAATCCTATTTTTCCAGAAGACTAAGGATTCTAGAAGATGGAGTGGAGGTGGGCCGCAGGGGGCCCACACCACCCCATGGCGCGGGCAGGCCTAGGCCGTGCCTAGAGGTGGTGTGGCCGCCCTGGCCCACTCCAGCCTCTCCCCTCTGGCGTATATCATCCTCCCGAAACCCTAAGACTCGGGGGGCGACCACAGAAAGATTTCGCCGCCTCTACGGGGCAGAAAACACCGAGAGAGAAAGATCTCTCCGACAGATAGATTTCTGCCGGGGGAATTCCTTCCTAGAGAGGGGAGATCGTCGCCATCAACACCACAATCAAGCTGGAGTTCATCGGGATCATCATCACCATCATCATCACCATCAGCACCCTCATCACCATCTCCATATTGCTGTAACAATTGAGTTGAATCTTGCATAGTTCATAGGGGAAACTTTCCCGGTGTTGATTACTCTTTGTAGTTGATGCTATTTAGCGATCCATTGAATTATTGTTTATGTTCAGATTGTTATACATCATTATTCCATCTCTGATCATGATCCATATGATCTCTTGTGAGTAGTTTGTTTTGTTCTTGAGGACATGGGAGAAGTCATGTTGTTAGTAGTGGAGTTGTGTTGAGAAAGATTCAATAGATTGTTATTTAAGTTGTGGTGTACTTCTTCTAGTGGTGTCATGTGAATGTCGACTACATGACACTTCACCTATATGGGCCTAGGGGAATGCATTGTGTATTTAGCTACTAATCGTTGGGGTTGCCGGAGTGACAAAAACCTAAACCCCCGTTAGGAAACCATTGCACAAGGCACGTAAGGGTCTTAGAGTTTAAAGCTGTGGTTAGGTTTCTACCTTAAATAGTTTCTTGTACTTATGGATGTTTGTAAGGGGTTTAATCACAAGTATGTATTAGTCTTGGATGGGGCGGTACATTAGCATAGGTTCACCCACACAACACTTAGCAAGCTAAAGAAGATTAATCGACTATATGAAGCGAAAGCACTTGACAGTCTTCCCATGTGTCCTCGAGAACATTTGGTCATCTTAGATAATACAACCGGCTTGTCCTTTGCTGCATGAAGGATTAGGCCACTTGCTACATTTATTCCTACTATCTTTTATTTACTCGTACTTTTTTTACTTGCTTTATCGAAAACCCCTAAAAATCCGTTTGCTAAGTATATGCAGAGAATTCCTGATCCATACCACTAGCTAGCACATTCTGCTCCTCGTTGGGTTCGACACTCTTACTTATCAAAAATACTGCGATACACCCCCTATACTTGTGGGTCATCAACCGGCGCCGACAAAGGATTGTATATGCCTTCTGTGGATGAAGAACCCTTCACAGCTCGTGACCATCAAGCTGGTCGGCCCAATACATGCACGCAATGCCTGGTCTTCCATGGTCTTTCTCAAGAGACTCCTCCGGCCGCCGATCCGCCACAAGAGAAATCTAGATTGGATTTCAGCCCCAACACACTCCGAAAGGCGGCTGATGAGCAGATGGCAGTGGCTAACACTGTTGTGAAGAAGAAGCACTATAGGAAGAGAGGTAATAATAATAAGGGTGCAAGCCAGCCTCTTCTGAAGAGGATCCGGGGTTAGGACACTGTCATCGTACCATCCACACAATATGGATTACCCTGAGTGCATTTAGCTGGTGATCCGATATTGACTCCGGATATGCTCCACATGGCGGTTAGAGCCATGTTAACTTTGCATGAGGGTGTCAAGACACTAGAGGACCTCCTTCTTAAAGACGAAGATCCAAATTACCCGTTTTTCATGGCCAAGGTGCCATTGGACGTGGGCTTCGTCGATGAACCCCCCGCGGATATATTCTTCATAGCGCTCGAGGACATATTCAAGCTGTTTCTCACGAAACGGCTGGACTATAACTTGGTCCGCCTATACGTACTCAATCTAGCGATCAAGATCAAGAGAGAGAGAGAGAGAGTACCCCGGAAATCTCGATAGTGGATCCCTACTACATGCGGGACAGCCAATTGGTCGAAGGATCAGAGACACGGACCAAGGCGATGGCATACCTAGAGAAGTTCATGGTGGACAACAATAGGAAGGACACACTTCTTTTGCCTTTCTTTCCCGAGTAAGTACACACACTCGCTCATCACCGTTGTAACTTATGCATTTCTTATAGATTTCTTCCTTTGCTCTTTTTCCAACATTCCATTCCAATTGTGTTGCGCAGAGACAAATACTGTACACTCATCGTCCTTGCCCCGAGGTATTCACTAGCCATGTATTTTGACTCGGGGAGTTTGACAAAGAAGAAAGACTACACCAGAATAAGGGGTGTTCTCAATGAGGCTCTCGAGGGCTACTCCAATAAGGGTTGCACCTTCGTAGATAAGGGGGAATGTATCAAGGATGGCTAACACGTGTTCAAGCACGTGCTTGAGTTCCCCTGCATCAAGCAGTCGACTACTTGTTCCAAGGAGGCCTTCTACATCCTCCATCACCTTAAAGGCTATGTTCGGGATAGCCAGAACCTAATGCTGCCATCTAATCTCCGAGGATGGGCCGAAACTTTGGCGCGAATCGATGATGATGATCTTAGAGAAGACTTCCATCGCATTTAGATGAAGTTTTCGCAAATCATCATTGAAGATGTCAACACAAGGGGGTGCCCTACAACAAGCCAGAGGGTTGAGTAAGAGGGAGATCGAAGAACGCCTCCGTAAGCAGGGTGACACAAGGATGTGGATGACGAAAGAGGGCTATCTACTGTTCCCGAAGCCGAGTGAGAAGAAGAAGTCTTCATGATCGATGTGTGCCTCTAGCATGATCCAATGTGTGTATATCTTGATGGACGCCCGCTGTATTAGTGTGTGTGTGTCATAAACTTTACTATCTTGTGGTCGAAATGGTCATTGTTGTTATACTTAAACTACCTTGTGGTCGTGTTGTCGTTAAACTTATTGCTTCTATGCTGATCTATCTTTTAGGTTTATGGATCCTTTGTTTCATATTCTGTGAACATATATATATATATATGGATGTGAACCCTTTATTAATTCTTTTTTTGTATTTTTACTAATATGCCTTGTCGTCTATAGAGATGGCGACGAGGTGGTATGTGGTGTACATGGGTAGGGTTCCAGGAGTCTACGAGGAGTGGGAGGATTGTCACAAACAAGTGAACAAGTTCAGCGACAACATCTACAAAGGATACGCGACTAGAGAGGAGGCAGTAGCCAAGTGGAGGAACCACCTGTGGAAGAAGAACTGGATGAAGATATTGGTTGGGCTCATGCTCTTGCTCACCATTATCACAACTGTATTCTATTTGATCCTAGTGTAGGCGGCGGTGGCCACTTCATATTTGTAATATGAGATGATATGAACTTTGTATTCGGCACTTGTGTAAAAAATCGGCACTTGACACTATATATGTATATCGATCGGGATCTAAGTGTTTGTATTATATATATGTCAGTTTTCATGCATCTACTACTTGTGCAATGTACTTTATACTCATCTAGAGAAATACTGTATAAATCATGTATAAATACCTAATTATACACCAGGAACATATTTTACTTCGAATACGTGTTACACAATCAGTGGCGCATATAATTATATAGTCAGTGGCGCATAGGCTTTCTGTGGCGCATATATGTAAATGCGCCACTAAAGTTCTTCCTGCGGCGCATATGAAGAAATGCGCCACAGAAGTCTGAGACATCTGTGGCGCATATCCATATGCGCCACAGGAAGTAGTTATCAATGGCGAGGTAACAGTTGCGACTAGGATATGCGGCACAGAAGTCTCATTCCCATGCGCCAGAGATAAGCTGTTTCCTAGTAGTGACACATGCAATGACATCTAGTGGATCCATGTGGTTTATGAAAAGAACACACAAGATGTAGTGGCATCATTGCATGTGTTTTTTTTCCAAAACCACAATGATGCACACTCATATACACACACACACATCCAAGTGGGTGTGGTGATGCAGCATCTTTCAAACTGGTGGTAGAATGTATGTTGCAATTGAATCCCAGCATGTTGCTAGGGTTCCTGGACATGGTTGGAAACGACATGCTGGAGTGGCATCATTGCATGTGTTCTTTTTACAAAACTACAATGATGCACACTAATACACACACACACATCCAAGTGGGTGTGGTGATGCAGCATCTTTCAAACTGGTGGTAGAATGTATGTGTCAATTGAATCGCAGCAAGCTGCTATGGTTCCTAGACATGGTTAGACATCACATGCTGGAGCGGCATCATTGCATGTGTTCTTCTTCTAGAACCACAATTACGCACACTTATACACACACATCCAAGTGGGTGTGGTGATGCAGCATGTTTCAAACTGGTGGTTAAATGCATGTTGCAGTTGAATCCCAGCATGCTGCTAGGGTTCCTAGACATGGTTGGACCCCACATGCTAGAGTGGCATCATTGCATGTGTTTTTTTACAGAACCGCAATGATGCACACTAATACACACAAACACATCCAAGTGGGTGTGGTGATGCAACATCTTTCAAACTAGTGGTAGAATGCATGTTGTAGTTGAATCCCAGGATGTCGCTAGGGTTCCTAGACATGGTTGGACACCACATGCTGGAGTGCCATCATTGCATGTGTTCTTTTACAAGAACCACAATGATGCACACAGATACACACAAACACACATCCAATGACTCTAGTGGATCCATGTGGTTTATGAAAAGAACACACATCCAATGACATCTAGTGGATCCATGTGGTTTATGAAAAGAACACACATGCAATGACATCTAGTGGATCCATGTGGTTTAGTAAAAGAACACATATGCAATGCCATCTAGTGGATCCATGTGGTTTATGAAAAGAACACACAAGATGTAGTGGCATCATTGCATGTGTTCTTTTTCGAAAGCATAATGATGCACACTCATACTCATACACATACATCCAAGTGGGTGTGGTGATGCAGCATATTTCAAACTAGTGGTAGAATGCATGTTGCAATTGAATCCTGCATGCTGCTAGGGTTCCTGGACATGGTTGGCCACGACATGCTGGAGTGGCATTGTTGCATGTGTTCTTTTTACAAAACTACAATGATGCACACTAATACACACACACACATCCAAGTGGGTGTGGTGATGCAACATCTTTAAAACTGGTGGTAGAATGCATGTATCACTTGAATCCCAGCATATTGCTAGGGTTCCTGGACATGGTTGGACACCACATGCTGGAGTCGCATCATTGCATGTGTTCTTATTCCAGAACCATAATGATGCACACTGATACACACAAACACACATCCAACGACTCTAGTGGATCCACGTGGTTTATGAAAATAACACACATCCAATGACATCTAGTGGATCCTTGTGGTTTATGAAAAGAACACACATGCAATGACATCTAGTGGATCCATGTGGTTTATGAAAAGAACACACATCCAATGACATCTAGTGGATCCATATGGTTTATGAAAATAACACACATGAATGACATCTAGTGGCTCCATGTGGTTTAGGAAAAGGAACACACATGTAATGAAATCTACTGGATCCATGTGGTTTATGAAAAGAACACATATGCAATGACATCTAGTGTATCCATGTGGTTTATGAAAAGAACACACATGCAATGACATCTAGTGGATCCATGTGGTTTACGAAATAAACACATATGCTAGAGTGGCATTATTGCATGTGTTCTTTTTCCAGAACCACAATGATGCACACTGATACACATACACACATCCAAGTGGTTGTGGTGATGCAACATCTTTCAAACCAGTGGTAGAATGCATGTTGTAGTTGAATCCCAGTATGCTGCTAGGGTTCCTAGACATGGTTGGTGATACGTCCATTTTGCATCACTATTCTATGTCATAATTCACTGTTATTCATTGATATATTTTGTACTGAGAGGTGATACTTATGTTCATCTATTTTTGCATGGTTGATGACTTTTCGAGCATGGACCGCTGCAGTCAGGATTCTGATGGAAAAGATGCCGTTTGGAGGTAAAATTCGCGAAGATCAGAAAATCTGGGAAATTACATGGAAAGTCCTATTTTTTCAGAAGACGAAGGAAGCCAGAAGGGGGGCTAGAGATGGGCCACAGGGGGCCCACACCACCCCCTGGCGCGGGCCAGCCTAGGCCACGCCACCAGGTGGTGTGGCCACCCTGGTCTACCCCTGGCACTCCCCTCTGGCGTATATTATCCTCCCGAAACTCTAAGACTCGGGGGGCGACCACAGAAAGATTCCGCTGCCTCTGCGAGGTGGAAAACATCGAGAGAGAAAGATCTCTCCGACAGACAGATTTCTGCCAGGGAAATTCCTTCTCGGAGAGGGGAGATCATCGCCATCAACACCACCATCAAGCTGGACTTCATCAGGATCATCATCATCGTCATCACCACCATCATCACCATCAGCACCCTCATCACCATCTCCATATTGCTGTAACTATTGGGTTGAATCTTGCAAAGTTCATACGGGAAACTTTCCCGGTGTTGAGTACTCTTTGTAGTTGATGCTATTGAGTGAACCATTGAATTATTGTTTATGTTCAGATTGTTATACATCATTATTCCATCTCTGATCATGATCCATATGATGTCTTGTGAGTAGTTCGTTTTGTTCTTGAGGACATGGGAGAAGTCATGTTGTTAGTAGTGGAGTTGTGTTGAGAAAGATTCAATGGTTTGATATTTAACTTGTGGTGTACTTCTTCTAGTGGTGTCATGTGAACGTCGACTACATGACACTTCACCTATATGGGCCTAAGGGAATGCATTGTGTATTTGGCTACTAATAGCAGGGGTTGCCGGAGTGACAGAAACCTGAACCCCCGTTAAGAAACCATTGCACAAGGGACATAAGGGTCTTAGAGTTTAAAGCTATGGTTAGATTTCTACCTTAATTAATTTCTTGTACTTACGGATGTTTGCAAGGGGTATAATCAGAAGTATGTATTAGTCCTAGGATGGTCGGTACATTAGCACAGGTTCACGCACACAACACTTAGCAAGCTAAAGAAGATTAATCAAATATATGAAGTGAAAGCACTTGACAGTCTTCCCATGTGTTCTCGAGAATGTTTGGTCATCTTAAGTAATACAACCGGCTTGTCCTTTGCTGCATAAAGGATTGGGCCACTTACTGCATTTATTCTTATTGTCTTTTGTTTACTCGTACTTCGTTTACTTGCTTTATCAAAAACCCCTAAAAATCCATTTGCTAAGTATTTGCAGAGAATTCCTGGTCCATACGACTAGCCAGCACCTACTGCTCCTCGTTGGGTTCGACACTCTTACTTATCGAAAATACTGCGATACAACCCCTATACTTGTGGGTCATGAAGACTATTTTCTGGCACCGTTGCCGGGGAGTGAAGAGCTATTGGAGAGTGGAACTAGTAAAGGAAACTTCTACTGTGAGTATTGTTTACTTCTGTTAGTTGCTTTATCTTTGTTATGGATAATTCACTGAGTTTCTTATTTGGTAATGCTACTACCACTGCTAAGGTAGTAGCTAAGACACCACCTGCTGAGAATGATGCTTTCAAAATACCTACAAGAATTATTGATTGTGTTATGGATAACTACTATGTTGGGGATGGAACTGTCCATCTCGGTGATCATTTACTCTTTATACACGAATTATGCGGGTTGTTCAAGTGTGTAGGTATTATGATAGATCAAGTTAAGAAGAAGTTATTCTCATTATCGCTGAAAGGAAGAGCTGGGGAATGGTATAAGCTGCTAAAGAATGGTCAAGCTCTGGAATGGGAGGAAATAGTGCCTCTCTATTATTCAAAGTTTTATCCTCCTAGTGAGATGCATATAAATCGGAATCAAATATACAACTTTTTGCCTCTTGATGGAGAGAGTACAGCTCAAGCTTGGGGGAGATTGAAGTTACTAATGCTCAAATGTCCCATTCATGAGCTCCCCAACAATATTATTATCAATAACTTTTATGCAAGGCTTCCTCTACATGATAAGGATTTATTGGATGCTTCATGTGCTGGATCATTCACTCGCATGGAAGAAGAAGCTAAATGGGACCTTCTGGACCGTATTCAAGACAATGCTGAAGCATGGGAGAATAAAAAAGGTAGAAAGTCAAGTATAAATTATGATTATGAATGCATTGAAACTTTTATGGGAACTGATGACTTTCAAAATATTAAAAATGCTTATGGTCTAGACTCTCAAGCTATTGCTTCTTATTTTAAGGCTTTTGCTTCCTACATTGAAGTGCCTAAAAAGAAGTGGAATAAGTATCATGAACCTTATAAAGATGTTGCTAAGAGTGTTCCTGCAAGAAATACTGAAGTTTATACTGCTAATCATGTCTTACCTGAACCTCATATTGAGAAAATGCCTTTCCCAGTTAAGATAAAGGAACATTCTATGATAGCTAGTGTGGTTAATGAAAGTATAATCAAAGCTGTTGAACCTAATAAACAAATGGTTGATGAACCTATTATAGAAAATGTGAAAGACTTTGTTACTAAATATGAAGAAGAGGGACACACTATCCTTTGTAAGGATACCTCTGATATTATTTCTCAAAGTAGTGTTATGAGAGCTAGTATTCCTGTGTTTTCTGTTAGAATAAGTGATCATTGCTATGGTGGTTCTTGTGATAGTTATATTGTTAAGTTTATGCATGATACTGAAAGTTACTATGAGAGAGGGAAAAGTGTTCTTATGTATCTCAATAATATCAAGTTTCCTCGTTTTATGCTTAAAGTTTTTATGTTGCACTTGTTTTGCCATCTTATGCAAGTAGCCTTTGGTTTCAACAACTTGTTTGTTTACAAAATTCCCTTACATAGGAAGTGGGTTAGACTTAAACGTGTTTGTTTTTGCTTCTTAATGCTCTTTTTCACTTCAATTCATATTCCTATGAGAGCATCTTCAAAATTATCATGCCCATCTTAATGGCTATAAAGAAAAAGCTTTTTGGGAGATAACCCAGTCTATTTTTGCGTTTAGTTTGTTTGTGTTTCTTTGAGTCTTGGAAATTATTACTTCGGTAATAACCTCTCCTTATCCGTTTTGTTTGGTTTTTGTGTCAAGATCAACCTCTAATGAGAGAGAAGTAATATTTGGGGAAGTTGCTGCCCCGAAACAGATTTTTGTGCTTCACCGTAAAAATTCGTGAGAGATCTCTGTAAGTCAGATTGAGCTGTAATTTTTTGTGCTCCTGCCGCAGGTTGTTATTTAACGTTCGTTAGTTCTGCACTTTTTGATTTGAGCAACAGAAGATTTTCGAAAAAATTGATCTTTACCTGCTGGTCTGTTTTGACAGATTTTGCCACTCTTGCATTTGCTTCTTTATTTGATTTCCTTTTTTAATTATTTTTGGGTTTTCAGAAGGAGTTGCTACAATAGCTTATGTTTTGATGGTTTTCAGTTGAAGTTGGACACAAAAGGTTTTATCACTTCACTTATACTAATGTTGCTAATGAGAACTGTGTGAAGTTTTGTGTGAAAGAAATTTCCAGGAAGTGGAGATAATGGTGTAATAAGGAAGAAAAAGGTTTCATGGCTAAGGTAATAAGTGTATGAAGATGGAGATATTGATGTTATTCAAGTGGTGACTCCGGAAGAATCCACTAGATACCAAATTCAGAGACCTGCAGAGTCTGTTTCCAAATAGGTAACAGTTCTGGTAAGAAAAGTTCTGCGAAAATACAATCCAACTATATTTTTGAAGTTTTCAGTCAATAAGGGAAGCTACGAAGCGAAAAAGGGACAGAAACGGAGCCAGGGTGGCTCACACCACCCTGTTGCGCGGGCCCTCCCCTGGCCGCGCCACCAGGTGGTGAGTCCACCCCAGACTCCGCCTCCGACTCGTTTTCTCCTAGTACCTTCTTTTTGTCATGAAACTTCGTAATATATAACCCCCGGATCCCCTGAGGTTCGTATATCGTGTTTTCGTCGTGTTTTTGTTTCGATCTGTTTCTGCCAGGAACTATTCTTGAAGCTTAGAAGCACAATGGTGTCCGCCAAGGATAAAGGGAAGGAGCCTATGGAGGAAGACCTCCAAGACCCCGGGAAGGAGAAGGAGATCAAGAGTGAAGGTGAAGAGGAGCAAGGACAACATCCACACACCGACACTACCATTGCAATCATTGGAGTGGTGACAAAACCTGCCAGGGTTAGAAGGACTGCACGGATGTAGACTGGGGGGAAAGCTCCTCGTCACTGCTTGGCTCCACGGTCACTTCCTCCACGCACCAAGAATCCTTTCCATACCCTTATCCATGAGCATCAATACCAGAATATGCCCAAGGGGAAACTACCCTCCAATTGGGATTTGCCTCGTTCTAGCCATGCAGGAAAAGAATACTTCAAGGAGGAAGAGTGTGGAAAGAATAGCAAGAGCTGGAATTCTCAACCCGACATGATCATGAGCCGCATTGAGCAAAACTCACAGTTGATTCGTAATCTCACCTTTGAGATTGAGGACTTGGGGAAACTTATCAGAGAGCTCACCGAGAGGATACCACCACCACCAAAGGAGTAATTCGTCATCAGGTTTGGCATCCCCTTAGTTTGTTCCAAGATTGGGGGAGTGCCACGGTATCACATCACTATCTTCTATCTTTTTACCTTTTTAGTAGAGTCATATCATGAATAGAGAAGTTCTCATGTAGGATGGTTTGCATTATGTAAGTGTCCCCTCTCTCATTAGATATGTATCCCTTGGTGTGAGTTACCGTTATGAAATATTAATGAGAAGTTCTATCATTTACTCTTTTGCATAGCTTATATTAGTTTTCAATTCATGGTTATATGATTGATCTTGTTGTTAGTATTGGTATCACTTTGGGATCATTGAGTTAATTTAGTTGGTTTTGGCAAACCTGGCTCGGTCAGTAGCAACACTATTTTTGAGAGTTGAAAGAAAAGATAAAAGTACTCTAAAGAAATATAATTTCATCATCTTTCTTTCATGATTTTCTCATAAGTCTAGTATTCTCTAGTTCTTCCAAGGAAGATTGCATGTTTGTCTTTATCAGTGTATGTTTGTTTGTTTCCTTCAACTCTTGTACTTGCTACCCAGCCTTGCTAGCCAAAAACCTGTACTGAGAGGGAATTCTTCTCGTGCATCCACTCCTTTAAACCAAAACCCACGCCATTTGTGTCCACCATACCTACCTATTAACATTATTGCTATTCCAAGTAAATTCTTGTTTTATCTACCTCCCAAATTAAACTTGTTATGTGAAAATTGGTGATTAAATCTCTCACGAACTTGATGGCACGCTTTATTTTTCTTGCATTTAATAATCTAAACCATTGGGTCCTTGTTTGTTGCGTATATGATTGCACTTTATGAGTTGAAGTTAGTAGAAGCATGTATCATGGGGAACACTTTCAACACTGCATTAGTACTTTGTACCTAGTTGATATCATGTTCTATTGCTTATGGATCCCAGCGGTGTGAAATAAAAGTGGAGCTTGTAAGATCATGGAGTTTATATGTGTGTTAGAGAAACGCCTGGGCCGCTAGCCTAAGCCATGCCTAATCATGGTGGAAACTTGCAGCATAACTGTAGTGAGCATTCTATGAAGCATCCTCAATAAAAACCTATGCAAATAGCAAATAAAAAGATCACTAAGATTCTCACTGTCTGCTTGCATTGTCATTTTGATTATGGGATAACTCCTGTGTCATGTGCAAGGGGTACCCCATTGGCGGTTCTCAATGATACACGTATATTTACAATGACAAGAGCTTACTCGTGACTGAAGTTGAGTAGCATGAGGTTCGGTACTCATAAGTAAGGGGAATGAGATTTCAACTTATAACTTATCAAGCATATCCTCTTAGTTGTGTCACTTTAACCTTAATCACCTAAAGATGCCTATGATAGGGGCAATGAGAGCTGAAAGCTAGTAAGTATCATAATTTTTGGGAGCTCTTTATGAGACTTGCAATCCCTGCTTCCCTCTGCGAAGGGCCTTTCTTTTACTTTTTAGTTGAGTCAGTAAACCTATTCCTCTCTATCTCAGCAAGTATTTTGAGTTGTTGTGTTTCATTCATTCATATGATGATTTATTCACTCATGTTTCTTATATTCCTTGTTTTACACACTGCTCTTATCTTGGTGATTACAACTTTGAAAGCTATCATTGAAAACCAGTTATTTGTGAACTCCAGCAAATTATCAACTATTCTTCGACCAAGAGCTAAGTTTTCCATTACCAATTATGATTCACTTTATATATCTTTATTGTGTTTCCTTTACTTATTGCAAGTTAAGTTATATAATAGTGAGTTGTCTTCTATTATGATCTATGTATTAATGAATGTGATGCTTCTTGTTCATATTCTTTTATTGACTCTTCACTCCATAAACCTGAGGCCATGTTTATTGATCTCAGTTTCGCTTGGGGACAAGCGAAGTCTAAGCTTGGGGGGAGTTGATACGTCCATTTTGTATCACTATTCTATGTCACAATTCACTGTTATTCATTGTTATATTTCGTATTGAGAGGTGATACTTATGTTATGTCATCTATTTTTGCATGGTTAATGACTTTTGGAGCATGGACCGCTGTAGTCAGGATTCTGATGGAAAAGGTGTTGTTTGGAGGCAAAATTCACGAAGATCAGAAAATCCGGGCAAATACATGGAAAATCCTATTTTTCTAGAAGACGAAGGAAGCTAGAAGGGGGGCTGGAGATGGGCCATAGGGGGCCCACACCACCCCTGGCGCGAGCCAGCCTAGGCCGCACCACCAGGTGGTGTGGACACCCTGGTCCACCCCTGTCACTCCCCTCTGGCGTATATTATCCTCCTGAAACCCTAAGACTCGAGGGGCGACCACAGAAAGATTCCGCCGCCTCTGCGGGGCGGAAAACACCGAGAGAGAAAGATCTCTCCGGCAGACAGATTTCTGCCAGGGAAATTCCTTCCGGAGAGGGGAGATCGTCGCCATCAATACCACCATCAAGCTAGACTTCATCGGGATCATCATCATCGTCATCACCACCATCATCACCATCAGCACCCTCATCACCATCTACATATTGCTGTAACAATTGGGTTGAATCTTGCATAGTTCATAGGGGAAACTTTCCTGGTGTTGATTACTCTTTGTAGTTGATGCTATTGAGTGAACCATTGAATTATTGTTTATGTTCAGATTGTTATAAATCATTATTCCATCTCTGATCATGATCCATATGATTTCTTGTGAGTAGTTCGTTTTGTTCTTGAGGACATGGGAGAAGTCATGTTGTTAGTACTGGAGTTGTGTTGAGAAAGATTCAATGGTTTGATATTTAACTTGTGGTGTACTTCTTCTAGTGGTGTCATGTGAACATCGACTACATGACACTTCACCTATATGGGCCTAGGGGAATACATTGTGTATTTGGCTACTAATTGTAGGGGTTGCCGGAGTGACAGAAGCCTGAACCCCCGTTAGGAAACCATTGCACAAGGGACGTAAGGGTCTTAGAGTTTAAAGCTGTGGTTAGGTTTCTCCCTTAATTACTTTCTTGTACTTACGGATGTTTGCAAGGGGTATAATCACAAGTATGTATTAGTCCTAGGAAGGTCGGTACATTAGCATAGGTTCACCCACACAACACTTAGCAAGCTAAAGAAGATTAATCAACTATATGAAGCGAAAGCACTTGACAGTCTTCCCATGTGTCCTCAAGAACGTTTGGTCATCTTAAGTAATACAACCGTCTTGTCCTTTGCTGCATAAAGGATTGGGCCACTTACTCCATTTATTCTATTGTCTTTTGTTTACTCGTACTTCGTTTACTTGCTTTATCAAAAAACCCTAAAAATCCATTTGCTAAGTATTTGCAGAGAATTCCTGATCCATACCACTAGCCAGCACCTTCTGCTCCTCGTTGGGTTTGACACTCTTAGTTATCGAAAATATTGCGATACACCCCCTATACTTGTGGGTCATCGGTTGGACACCACATGCTGGAGTGGCATCATTGCATGTGTTCTTTTTCCAGAACCACAATGATACACACTGATACACACACACACATCCAAGTGGGTGTGGTGATGCAGCATCTTTCAAAATAGTGTTGAATGCATGTTGCAGTTGAATCCCAGCATGCTGCTAGGGTTCCTGGACATGGTTGGACACCACATGCTAGAGTGGCATCATTGCATGTGTTCTTTTTTACAGAACCACAATGATTCACACTAATACACACACATCCAAGTGGATGTGGTGATGCAACATCTTTCAAACTGGTGGTAGAATGCATGTTGTAGTTGAATGCCAGGATGCTGCTAGGGCTCCTGGACATGGTTGGACACCACATGCTGGAGTGCCATCATTGCATGTGTTATTTTATAAGAACAACAATGATGCACACTGATACACACAAACACACATCTAATGGCTCTAGTGGATCCATGTGGTTTATGAAAAGAACACACATCCAATGACATCTAGTGGATCCATGTGGTTTATGAAAAGAACACACATGCAATGGCATCTAGTGGATCCATGTGGTTTAGGAAAAGAACACACATGCAATGACATCTAGTGGATCCATGTGGTTTATGAAAAGAACACACGCGATGTAGTGGCATCATTGCATGTGTTCGTTTTCGAAAACCACAATGATGCACACCCATACACACACATCCAAGTGGGGGTGGTGATGCAACATCTTTCAAACTAGTGGTAGAATGCATGTTGCAATTGAATCCTGCATGCTGCTAGGGTTCCTGGACATGATTAGACACGACATGCTGGAGTGGCATCATTGCATGTGTTCTTTTTAAAAAACTACAATGATGCACACTGATACACACACACACATCCAAGTGGGTGTGATGATGCAACATGTTTCAAAGTGGTGGTGTAATGTATGTGTCAATTGAATCGCAGCATGCTGCTACGGTTCATAGACATGGTTGGACCCCACATGATAGAGTGGCATCATTGCATGTGTTCTTATTCTAGAACCAGAATTATGCACACTTATACACACACATCCAAGTGGGTGTGGTGATGCTGAATCTTTCAAACTGGTGGTTGAATGCATGTTGCAGTTGAATCCCAGCATGCTACTAGGGTTCCTAGACATTGTTGGACACTACATGCTAGAGTGGCATCAATTGCATGTGTTTTTTACAGAACCACAATGATGCACACTAACACACACACACACACATCCAAGTGGGTGTGGTGATGCAACATCTTTCAAACTGGTGGTACAATGCATGTTGTAGTTGAATCCCAGGATGTCGCTAGGGTTCCTGGAGATGGTTGGACACCACATGCTGGAGTGCCATCATTGCATGTGTTCTTTTACAAGAACCACAATGATGCACACTGATACACACAAACACACATCCAATGACTCTAGTGGATCCATGTGGTTTATGAAAAGAACACACATCCAATGACATCTAGTGGATCCATGTGGTTTACGAAAAGAACACACATGCAATGACATCTAGTGGATCCATGTGGTTTAGGATAAGAACACACATGAAATGCCATCTAGTGGATCCATGTGGTTTATGAAAAGAACACACAAGATGTAGTGGCATCATTGCATGTGTTCTTTTTCGAAAACCACAATGATGCACACTCATACACACACACATCCAACTGGGTGTGGTGATGCAGCATCTTTCAAACTAGTGGTAGAATCCATGTTGCAGTTGAATCCTGCATGCTGCTAGTGTTCCTGGACATGGTTGGAAACGACATGCTGGAGTGGCATCATTGGATGTGTTCTTTTTACAAAACTACAACGATGCACCCTGATACACACACACATACAAGTGGGTGTGATGATGCAACATCTTTCAAAGTGGTGGTATAATGTATGTGTCAATTGAATCGTAGCATGCTGCTACGGTTTCTAGACATGGTTGGACACCACATGCTGGAGTGGCATCATTGCATGTGTTCTTATTCTAGAACCAGAATTATGCACACTGATACACACACATCCAAGTGGGTGAGGTGATGCAGAATCTTTCAAACTGGTGGTTGAATGCATGTTGCAGTTGAATCCCAGCATGCTGCTAGGGTTCCTAGACATTGTTGGACACTACATGCTAGAGTGGCATCATTGCATGTGTTTTTTACAGAACCACAATGATGCACACTAATACACACACACATCCAAGTGGGTGTGGTGATGCAACATCTTTCAAACTGGTGGTAGAATGCATGTTGTAGTTGAATCCCAGGATGTTGCTAGGGTTCCTGGAGATGGTTGGACACCACATGCTGGAGTGCATCATTACATGTGTTCTTTTACAAGAACCACAATGATGCACACTGATACACACAAACACACATCCAATGACTCTAGTGGATCCATGTGGTTTATGAAAAGAACACACATCCAATGACATCTAGTGGATCCATGTGGTTTATGAAAAGAACACACATGCAATGAAATCTAGTGGATCCATGTGGTTTAGGAAAAGAACACACATGCAATGCCATCTTGTGGATCCATGTAATTTATGAAAAGGACACACAAGATGTAGTGGCTTCATTGCATGTGTTCTTTTTCAAAAACCACAATGATGCACACTCATACAGACACGCACATCCAAGTCGGTGTGGTGATGCAGCATCTTTCAAACTAGTGGTAGAATGCATGTTGCAATTGAATCCTGCATGCTGCTAGGGTTCCTGGACATGGTTGGACACGACATGCTGGAGTGGCATCATTGCATGTGTTCTCTACAATGATGCACACTGATACACACAAACACATCCAAGTGGTTGTGGTGATGCAACATCTTTCAAACTGGTGGTAGAATGCATGTGTCAGTTAAATCCTAGCATCCTGCTAGGTTTCCTGGACATGGTTGGACACCACATGCTGGAGTCGCATCATTGCATGTGTTCTTATTCCAGAACCACAATGATGCACACTGATACACACAAACACACATCTAATGACTCTAGTGGATCCATGTGGTTTATGAAAATAACACACATCCAATGACATCTAGTGGATCCTTGTGGTTTATGAAGATAACACACATGCAATGACATGTAGTGGATCCATGTGGTTTATGAAAAGAACACACATCCAATGACATCTAGTGGACCCATATGGTTTATGAAAAAAACACATGCAATGACATCTAGTGGATCCATGTGGTTTAGGAAAAGAACACACATGCAATGACATCTAGTGGATCCATGTGGTTCATGAAAAGAACACATATGCAATGACATCTAGTGTATCCATGTGGTTTATGAAAAGAACACACATGCAATGACATCTAGTGGATCCATGTGGTTTATGAAAAGTACACATATGCTACATTGTCATTATTGCATGTGTTATTTTTCTAGAACCACAATGATGCACACTGATACACACACACCCAAGTGGTTATGGTGATGCAGCATATTTCAAACCAGTGGTAGAATGCATGTTGTAGTTGAATCCCAGCATGCTGCTAGGGTTTCTGGACATGGTTGGACACCACATGCTAGAGTGGCATCATTGCATGTGTTCTTTTTCTAGAACCACAATGATGCACACTAATACACACACACACATCCAAGTGGGTGTGGTGATGCGGCATCTTTCAAACTGGTGGTAGAATGCATATTGTAGTTGAATGCCAGGATGCTGCTAGTGTTCCTGGACATGGTTGGACATCACATGTTGGAGTGCCATCATTGCATGTGTTCTTTTACAAGAACAATAACGATGCACACTGATACGCACAAACACACATCTAATGACTCTAGTGGATCCATGTGGTTTATGAAAAGAACACACATCCAATTACATCTAGTAGATCCATGTGGTTTATGAAAAGAACACACATGCAATGGTATCTAGTGGATCCATGTGGTCTAGGAAAAGAACACACATGCAATGACATCTAGTGGATCCATGTGGTTTATGAAAAGAACACACAAGATGTAGTGGCATCATTGCATGTGCTCTTTTTCCAAAACCACAATGATGCACACTCATACACACACATCCAAGTGGGTGTGGTGATGCAGCATCTTTTAAACTGGTGGTAGAATGTATGTTACAATTGAATCCCAGCATGCTGCTTGGGTTCCTGGACATGGTTGGACGCGACATGCTGGAGTGGCATCATTGCATGTGTTTGTTTTACAAAACTACAATGATGCACACTAATACACACACACATATCCAAGTGGGTGTGGTGATGCAACATCTTTCAAACTGGTGGTATAATGTATGTGTCAATTGAATCGTAGAATGCTGCTACGGTTCCTAGACATGGTTGGGCACCACATGCTGGAGTGGCATCATTGCATGTGTTCTTATTCGAGAACCAAAATTATGCACACTTATACACAGACACATGCATCCAAGTGGGTGTGGTGATGCAGCATCTTTCAAACTGGTGGTTGAATGCATGTTGTAGTTGAATCCCAGCATGGTGCTAGGGTTCTTAGACATGGTTGGAAACCACATGCTAGAGTGGCATCATTGCATGTTTTTTTTACAAAACCAAAATGATGCACAATAATACACATACACATCCAAGTGGGTGCGGTGATGCAACATCTTTCAAACTTGTGGTAGAATACATGTTGTAGTTGAATCCCAGGATGTTGCTACGGTTCCTGGACATGGTTGGACACCACATGATGGAGTGCCATCATTGCATGTGTTCTTTTACAAGAACCACAATGATGCATAGTGATACACACAAACACAAATCCAATGACTCTAGTGGATCCATGTGGTTTATGAAAGAACACACATCCAAGAATATCTAGTGATACATGTGGTTTATAAAAAGAACACACATGCAATGACATCTAGTGGATCCATGTGGTTTCGGAAAAGAACACACATGCAATGACATCTAGTGGATCCATGTGGTTTATGAAAAGAACACACAAGATGTAGTGGCATCATTGCATGTGTTCTTTTTCGAAAACCACAATGATGTACACTCATACACACACACACATATCCTAGTGGGTGTGGTGATGCAGCATCTTTCAAACTGGTGGTAGAATGGATGTTGTAATTGAATCCAGCATGCTGCTAGGGTTCCTAGACATGGTTGGACACGACATGCTGGAGTGGCTTCATTGCACGTGTTACTTTTACAAAACTACAATAATGCACACTGATACACACACAGACATCCAAGTGGGTGTGGTGATGCAACATCTTTCAAAATGTTGGTAAAATGCATGTGTTAGTTGAATCCCAGCATGCTGCTAGGGTTCCTAGACATGGTTGGACACCACATGCTGGAGTCGCATCATTGCATGTGTTCTTATTCCAGAACCACATTGACGCACACTGATACACACAAGCACACATCCAATGACTCTAGTGGATCCATGTGGTTTATGAAAAGAACACACATCCAATGACATCTAGTGGATCCTTGTGGTTTATGAAAAGAACAGACATGCAATTACATCTAGTGGATCAATGTGGTTTATGAAAAGAACACACATCCAATGACATCTAGTGGATCCATATGGTTTATGAAAAGAACACACATGCAATGACATCTAGTGGATCCATGTGGTTTAGAAAAAGAACACACATGCAATGACATCTAGTGGATCCATGTGGTTTATGAAAAGAACACATATGCAATGACATCTAGTGTATCCACGTGGTTTATGAAAAGAACACACATGCAATGACAGCTAGTGGATCCACGTGGTTTAGGAAAAGAACACATATGCTAGAGCGGCATTATTGCATGTGTTCTTTTTCCAGAACCACAATGACGCACACTGATACACACACACATCCAAGTGGTTGTGGTGATGCAGCATCTTTGAAATTAGTGGTAGAATGCATGTTGTAGTTGAATCCCAGCATGTTACTAGGGTTCCTGGATATGGTTGGACACCACAAGCTGGAGTGGCATCACTGCATGTGTTCCTTTTCCAGAACCACAATGATGCACACTAATACACACACATCCAAGTGGGTGTGGTGATGCAGCATCTTTCAAACTGGTGGTTGAATGCATGTTGCAGTTGAATCCCAGCATGCTGCTAGGGTTCCTGGACATGGTTGGACACCACATGATAGAGTGGCATCATTGCATGTGTTATTTTTATAGAACTGCAATGATGCACACTAATACACACACACACATCCAAGTGGGTGTGGTGATGCAACATCTTTCAAAATGGTGGTAGAATGCATGTGTCAGTTGAATCCTAGCATGCTGCTAGGGTCCCTGGACATGGTTGGACACCACATGCTGGAGTCGCATCATTGCATGTGTTCTTATTCCAGAACCACAATTATGCACACTGATACACACAAACACACATCCAACGACTCTAGTGGATCCATGTGGTTTATGAAAATAACACACATCCAATGACATCTACTGGATCCTTGTAGTTTATGAAAAGAACACACATGCAATGACATCTAGTGGATCCATGTGGTTTATGAAAATAAAACACATCCAATGACATCTAGTGGATCCATATGGTTTATGAAAAGAACAAACATGCAATGACATCTAGTGGATCCATGTGGTTTAGGAAAAGAACACACATGCAATGACATCTAGTGGATCAATGTGGTTCATGAAAAGAACACATATGCAATGACATCTAGTGTATCCACGTGGTTTATGAAAAGAACACAGATGTAATCACATCAGGTGGATCCATGTGGTTTACAAAAGAACACATATGCTAGACTGGAATTATTGCATGTGTCTTTTTCCAGAACCACAATGATGCACACTGATACACACACACATCCAAGTGGTTATGGTGATGCAGCATCTTTCAAACCAGTGGTAGAATGCATGTTGTAGTTGAATCCCAGCATGCTGCTAGGGTTCCTGGACATGGTTGGACACCACATGCTAGAGTGGCATCATTGCATGTGTTCTTTTTCCAGAACAACACTGATGCACACTCATACACACACACACATCCAAGTGGGTGTGGTGATGCAACATCTTTCAAACTAGTGGTTGAATGCATGTTGCAGTTGAATCCCAGCATGCTGCTACGGTTCCTGGACCTGGTTGGACACCACATGATAGAGTGGCATCATTGCATGTGTTCTTTTTATAGAACCACAATGATGCACACTAATACACACACACATCCAAGTGGGTGTGGTGATGCAACATCTTCCAAACTGGTGGTACAATGCATGTTGTAGTTGAATCCCAGGATGCTGCTAGGGTTCCTAGACATGGTTGGACACCACATGCTGGAGTGCCATCATTTCATGTGTTCTTTTACAAGAACAACAATGATGCACACTAATACACACAAACACACATCCAGCATGTGGTTTATGAAAAGAACTCACATCCAATGACATCTAGTGGATCCATGTGGTTTATAAAAAGAACACACATGCAATGACATCTAGAGGATCCATGTGGTTTAGGAAAAGAACACACATTCAATGCCATCTAGTGGATCCATGTGGTTTATGAAAAGAACACACAAGATTTATTGGCATCATTGCATGTGTTCCTTTTCGAAAACCACAATGATTCACACTCATACACACTCACACATATCCAAGTGGGTGTGGTGATGCAGCATCTTTCAAACTGGTGGTAGAATGCATGTTGCAATTGAATCCAGCATGCTACTAGGGTTCCTAGACATGGTTGGACACAACATGCTGGAGTGGCATCATTGCATGTGTTCTTTTTACAAAACTACAATGATGCACACTGATACACACACACATCCAAGTGGGTGTGGTGATGCAGCATCTTTCAAACTATTGGTAGAATGCATGTGTTGGTTGAATCCCAACATGCTGCTAGGTTTCCTGGACATGGTTGGACACCACATGCTAGAGTCGCATCATTGCATGTGTTCTTATTCCAGAACCACAATGATGCACACTGATACACACAAACACACATCCAACGACTCTTGTGGATCCATGTGGTTTATGAAAATAACACACATCCAATGACATCTAGTGGATCCTTGTCGTTTACGAAAAGAACACACATGCAATGACATAGTGGATCAATGTGGTTTATGAAAAGAACACACATCCAATGACATCTAGTGGATCCATATGGTTTATGAAAAGAACACATATCCAATGACATCTAGTGGATCCATGTGGTTTAGGAAAAGAACACACATGCAATGACATCTAGTGGATCCATGTGGTTTATGAAAAGAACATATATGCAATGACATCTAGTGTATCCATGTGGTTTATGAAAAGAACACACATGCAATGACATCTATCGGATCCATGTGGTCTAGGAAAAGAACAGATATGCTAGAGTGGCATTATTGCATGTGTTCTTTTTCCAGAACCACAATGATGCACACTAAAACACACACACACATCCAAGTGGTTGTGGTGATGCAGCATCGTTCAAACTAGTGGTAGAATGCATGTTGTAGTTGAATCCCAGCATGCTGCTAGGGTTCCTGGACATGGTTGGACACCACATGCTGGAATGGCATCATTGCATGTGTTCTTTTTGCAGAACCATTATGATGCACACTAATACACACACACATCCAAGTGGGTCTAGTGATGCAGCATCTTTCAAACTTGTGGTTGAATGCATGTTGTAGTTGAATCCCAGCATGCTCTAGGGTTCCTAGACATGGTTGGACACCACATGCTAGAGTGGCATCATTGCATGTGTCCTTTTTACAGAACCACAATGATGCACACTAATAAACACACACATCCAAGTGGGCGTGATCATGTAACATCTTTCAAACTGGTGGTAGAATGCATGTTGTAGTTGAATCCTAGGATGCTACTAGGGTTCCTAGAGATGGTTGGACACCACATTATGGAGTGCCATCATTGCATGTGTTCTTTTACAGGAACAACAATGATGTACACTGATACACACAAACACACATCCTATGACTCTAGTGGATCCATGTGGTTTATGAAAAGAACATACATCCAATGACATCTAGTGGATCCATGTGGTTAGGAAAAGAACACACATGCAATGACATCTAGTGGACCTATGTGGTTTATGAAAATAACACACAAGATGTTGTGGCACCATTGCTTGTGTTCTTTTTACAAAACCACAATGATGCACACTCATACGCACACACATCCAAGTGGGTGTGGTGATGCAGCATCTTTCAAACTGGTGGTAGAATGTATGTTGCAATTGAATCCCAGCATGCTGCTAGGGTTCTTGGACATGGTTGGACACGACATGCTGGATTGGCATCATTGCATGTGTTCTTTTTACAGAACTACAATGATGCACACAGATACACACACATCCAAGTGGGTGTGGTGATGCAGCATCTTTGAAACTGGTGGTAGAATGTATGTGTCAGTTGAATCACAGCATGCTGCTACGGTTCCTAGACATGGTTGGGCACCACATGCTGGAGTGGCATCATTGCATGTGTTCTTATTCCAGAACCACAATGATGCACACTAATACACAAAACACACATCCAACGACTCTAGTGGATCCATGTGGTTTATGAAAAGAACACACATACAATGACATCTAGTGGATCCTTATGGTTTATGAAAAGAACACACATGTAATGACATCTAGTGGATCCATGTGGTTTATGAAAAGAACACACATCCAATGAAATCTAGTGGATCCATATGGTTTATGAAAAGAACACACATGCAATGACATCTAGTGGATCCATGTGGTTTAGGAAAAGAACACACATGCAATGACATCTAGTGGATCCATGTGGTTTATGAAAAGAACACACATGCAATGACATCTAGTGGATCCAGGTGGGTTAGGAAAAGAACACACACGATGGAGTGGCATCATTGCATGTGTTCTTTTTCCAAAACCACAATGATGCACACTGATACACACACATACAAGTGGGTGTGGTGATGCATCATCTTTCAAACTGGTGGTAGAATGCATGTTGTAGTTGAATCCTAGCATGCCGCTAGGGTTCCTGGACATGGTTGGACACCACATGCTAGAGTGTCACCATTGCATGTGTTCTTTTTACAAAACCACAATGATGCACACTAATACACACATACATCCAAGTGAGTGTGGTGATGCAGCATCTTTTAAACTGGTGGTAGAATGCATGTTTTGGTTGAATCCTAGCATGCTACTAGGGTTCCCTGACATGGTTGGACACCATATGATGGCGTGCCATCATTTCATGTGTTATTTTTACAGAAGCACAATGATGCACACTGATACACACACATCCAAGTTGGTGTGGTGATGCAGCATATTTCAAACTAGTGGTAGAATGCATGTTGAAGTTGAATCCTAGCATGCTGCTAGGGTTCCTAGACATGGTTGGACACCACATGATAGAGTGGCATCATTGCATGTGTTCTTTTTATAGAACCACAATGATGCACACTAATACACACACACATCCAAGTGGGTGTGGTGATGCAACATCTTTCAAACTGGTGGTAGAATGCATGTTGTAGTTGAATCCCAGGATGCTGCTAGGGTTCCTAGACATGGTTGGACACCACATGCTGGTGTGCCATCATTTCATGTGTTCTTTTACAAGAACAACAATGATGCACACTAATACACACAAACACACATCTAGCATGTGGTTTATGAAAAGAACACATGTCCAATGACATCTAGTGAATCCATGTGGTTTATAAAAAGAACACACATGCAATGAAATCTAGTGGATCCATGTGGTTTAGGAAAAGAACACACATTCAATGCCATCTAGTGGATCCATGTGGTTTATGAAAAGAACACACAAGATGTAGTGGCATCATTGCATGTGTTTCTTTTCGAAAACCACAATGATGCACACTCATACACACTGACACATATCCAAGTGGGTGTGGTGATGCAGCATCTTTCAAACTGGTGGTAGAATGCATGTTGCAATTGAATCCAGCATGCTACTAGGGTTCCTAGACATGGTTGGACACAACATGCTGGAGTGGCATCATTGCATGTGTTCTTTTTACAAAACTACAATGATGCACACTGATACACACACACATCCAAGTGGGTGTGGTGATGCAGCATCTTTCAAACTATTGGTAGAATGCATGTGTTAGTTGAATCCCAGCATGCTGCTAGGGTTCCTGGACATGGTTGGACACCACATGCTAGAGTCGCATCATTGCATGTGTTCTTATTCCAGAACCACAATGATGCACACTGATACACACAAACACACATCCAACGACTCTAGTGGATCCATGTGGTTTATGAAAATAACACACATCCAATGACATCTAGTGGATCCTTGTGGTTTATGAAAAGAACACACATGCAATGACATAGTGGATCAATGTGGTTTATGAAAAGAACACACATCCAATGACATCTAGTGGATCCATATGGTTTATGAAAAGAACACACATCCAATGACATCTAGTGGATCCATGTGGTTTATGAAAAGAACACACATGCAATGACATCTAGTGGATCCATGTGGTCTAGGAAAAGAACATATATGCTAGAGTGGCATTATTGCATGTGTTCTTTTTCTAGAACCCCAATGATGCACACTAATACACACACACACACATCCAAGTGGCTGTGGTGATGCAGCATTGTTCAAACCAGTGGTAGAATGCATGTTGTAGTTGAATCCCAGCATGCTACTAGGGTTCCTGGACATGGTTGGACACCACATGCTGGAGTGGCATCATTGCATGTGTTCTTTTTGGAGAACCATTATGATGCACACCAATACACACACACATCCAAGTGGGTCTAGTGATGCAGCATCTTTCAAACTGCTGGTTGAATGCATGTTGTAATTGAATCCCAGCATGCTCTAGGGTCCCTGGACATGGTTGGACACCACATGCTAGAGTGGCATCATTGCATGTGTCCTTTTTGCAGAACCACAATGATGCACACTAATAAACACACACATCCAAGTGGGCGTGGTGATGCAACATCTTTCAAGCTGGTGGTAGAATGCATGTTGTAGTTGAATCCCAGGATGCTACTAGGGTTCCTAGAGATGGTTGGACACCACATGCTGGAGTGCCATCATTGCATGTGTTCTTTTACAGGAACAACAATGATGCACACTGATACACACAAACACACATCCTATGACTCTAGTGGATCCATGTGGTTTATGAAAAGAACATACATCCAATGAAATCTAGTGGATCCATGTGGTTTAGGAAAAGAACACACATGCAATGACATCTAGTGGATCTATGTGGTTTATGAAAATAACACACAAGATGTAGTGGCACCATTGCATGTGTTCTTTTTACAAAACCACAATGATGCACACTCATACGCACACACATCCAAGTGGGTGTGGTGATGCAGCATCTTTCAAACTGGTGGTAGAATGTATGTTGCAATTGAATGCCAGCATGCTGCTAGGGTTCCTGGACATGGTTGGACACGACATGCTGGATTGGCATCATTGCATGTGTTCTTTTTACAGAACTACAATGATGCACACAGATACACACACATCCAAGTGGGTGTGGTGATGCAGCATCTTTGAAACTGGTGGTAGAATGTATGTGTCAGTTGAATCACAGCATGCTGCTACGGTTCCTAGACATGGTTGGGCACCACATGCTGGAGTGGCATCATTGCATGTGTTCTTATTCCAGAACCACAATGATGCACACTAATACACAAAACACACATCCAACGACTCTAGTGGATCCATGTGGTTTATGAAAAGAACACACATACAATGACATCTAGTGGATCCTTATGGTTTATGAAAAGAACAAACATGCAATGACATCTAGTGGATCCATGTGGTTTATGAAAAGAACACACATCCAATGAAATCTAGTGGATCCATATGGTTTATGAAAAGAACACACATGCAATGACATCTAGTGGATCCATGTGGTTTAGGAAAAGAACACACATGCAATGACATCTAGTGGATCCATGTGGTTTATGAAAAGAACACACATGCAATGACATCTAGTGGATCCATGTGGTTTAGGAAAAGAACACACACGATGGAGTGGCATCATTGCATGTGTTCTTTTTCCAAAACCACAATGATGCACACTGATACACACACACATACAAGTGGGTGTGGTGATGCATCATCTTTCAAACTGGTGGTAGAATGCATGTTGTAGTTGAATCCTAGCATGTTGCTAGGGTTCCTGGACATGGTTGAACACCACATGCTAGAGTGTCACCATTGCATGTGTTCTTTTTACAAAACCACAATGATGCACACTAATACACACATACATCCAAGTGAGTGTGGTGATGCAGCATCTTTTAAACTGGTGGTAGAATGCATGTTGTGGTTGAATCCTAGCATGCTACTAGGGTTCCATGACATGGTTGGACACCATATGCTAGAGTGCCATCATTTCATGTGTTATTTTTACAGAACCACAATGATGCACACTGATACACACACACATCCAAGTTGGTGTGGTGATGCAGCATATTTCAAACTAGTGGTAGAATGCATGTTGAAGTTGAATCCTAGCATGTTCCTAGGGTTTCTGGACATGGTTGGACACCACATGCTGGAGTGGCATCATTTCATGTGTTCTTTTTACATAACCACAATGATGCACATTGATACACACACATCCAAGTGGGTGTGGTGATGCAACATTTTTCAAACTGGTGGTAGAATGCATGTTACAGTTGAATCCCAGCATGCTGCTAGGGTTCCTAGACATGGTTGGACACCACATGGTGGAGTGGCATCATTGCATGTGTTCTTTTTCCAGAACCACAATGATGCACACCGATACACAGAAAGACACATCCAATGACTCTAGTGGATCCATGTGGTTTAGGAGAAGAACACACATCCAATGACATCTAGTGGATCCATGTGGTTTATGAAAAGAACACACATGCAATGACATATAGTGGATCCATATGGTTTAGAAAAAGAAGACACATGTAATGACTGAAGGGAATATGCCCAAGAGGAAATAATAAAGTGGTTATTATCTTATTCCTTGTTTATGATAAATGTTTATTTTGCATGCTATAATTGTATTAATTTGGAAACGTTAATACATGTGTGTTTAATAAATAAAAGGAAAGTTCCTAGTTAGGCCTCTCTTATAAACTAGCTCGTTGATTAACAAGATGATCAATGTTTCCTAATCATGGACATTGGATGTTGTTAATAATAATGTCACAACATTAGTGGAATGATGTGATGAACATTCATCTGAAGTATAGCATTACGATCAAAGTCATTGTGTTTATATTGCTATAACATCTAACAAAGTAATCCTAGTCCTTAGACCATGATATCATGGTAATCACTAAAACTAGAAGAGTATCTTGATAACATCAAACGTCACACCGTGAAAGGGTGATTATAAAGGTGGGTTCAGTGCTACGAAAGTGTTATGTAGAGGCTCATGGATCAAGAGTGGGATCTTTCCATCCCGATGACGGATAGATATACTCTGGTCCCTCTCGGTGATATCACATTGAGAATAGCTTGCAAGCAAGTGATGTGATCACTAGAATGTTATATCACGGGAACGAGAAAAGAGTACATGTCGGTAACGAGATCAAACTAGGTATGGAGATACCAATGATCGAACCTCGGACTTGTAATATATCGCGAGATAAAGGGATTTAGTTATGACGTTAAAGGTTCACATGATCACAAGAGTCATCGTTGAATATGTGGGAGTCAGTACGGATCTCCAGGTCCCGCTGCTGATTATTGATCGGGGAGGGGTCTCGATCATGTCTGCATTATTCACAAACTGTAGGGTGACACACTTAAGGGATACCGACACCATTTGGAGAAAATATGTTTCAGATAAACATTTAAGAAAGTGTTGGAATTATTTCAATAGACATCGAAACTGTTTCAGGTGAAATTGCTGAAATTGGTTCTGCATGTAATATTGAAATGTTGTAGGGGGTTTTATATGAATGTTTGTTAATTAAAGTAATTAAAAAAATTCTGAATAAAATTAATAAAAGAGTTTTATTAAATGAGAGAGCACTAAATTTGTAGAAATTTAATGCATCTAAAGTGGAGACTTTAATAGAGAATGTGAAGGGGCATATTTATGTGGAGGGGGTTACCACCACATGAATGAGGGAGATGAAGGGGCACCCTCCATGGGTGACGGCCATGGGGAGGGGCTGCCCCCTCCTCCTATAAAAGGCCCCCCTCTCCTCACTTCTCACACACACTTCCTCATGAAGGATCTCTCTCCCCCTCTAGTATTTTTCCCCATGGTCTTGGATTAGCGAGATACATGTTCCCGGTGGCTTTATCTGGAAAGGAGTTGCTGCTTCTGCTGCTTTGCTAGAGCAAGGGATGGAGGTTGTCGGGGTACCGGACGTGTGTGCGATCACGGATGCACTGCTGCTTTGTGGTGCTGGACTTGGTGGTGCTAGACTTGCTGGAGCTAGATATGATGGACATGCTGGAGCTAGACCTGCTGGACCTGGTGAACTTCATCATGATATTGAGATCAGCAAGTGTACGACTACATCATCCATGAGTTCCATCTTGTTAACAAAGCTTTGTTGTCTTTGAGGGTATGTTCTCTATGGATGTATATCCACCCGTTGCTTGTATCTAATAGATAAATCTTGGCATATAATAGTTCCCATCGTAGGATTTTTTTTCTATGCTGCGAACCCAATAGTGGTATCAGAGCCTGATCTATGCGTAGGTGCTTTGCACGGGTAGAACACATAAAAGTATGTGGGCGATGATGATCATGTTATTGCTTCTTTCATGTATTTTGGATATTGGTGGCATAGTGGGATGAAGCGGCCCGGACCAACTTTACATGTCATCGCACATGAGACCGGTTCCACGACTGACATGCAACTAGTTTTGCATAAGTGGCTGGCGGGTGTCTGTCTCTCCTACTATAGTCAATATCTGATTTACAACAAGATGCTAATAACTTAGTTATCATCGTTGTGGTTCCATGTTCGTAGGTAAGACCAGTTCTATCTTTGAAAGCCCTAAGCCACGTAAAAACTTGCAATTGATAAATTAGAGGCGTCTAGTTTAGATCGTTGCTGGGCTAGTGTCATGATATGGAAATGTTGTATGTTGATGTATAGTTGATACCCTTACAACACACCTAACGTGTAAGTTCCATAGACCTTGGCCTTACACACAAAGGAATGATAGAGATCATACCACGATGCACATGATAGTGATCAAATGCATGGACCATATCATTCCACTTTACACATATGATGTTTGCATCTTATATTGCTAGTTTGGCGTTTTAGTAGCATTATAAGATGATCCCTTATTTAAATATCAAGATAAAATGTTTTCTTCCTTAAGTATGCACTGTTCTATGGATCGTGTTTCGAGACATCACGTGACGATCAGGTGTACTTGACTCTGCGCTTTCATACAACGGGTGTAAGACAGTTTTACACACGCGAGTACTAAGGTTCTTACTTGGCAAGCCTAGCATGTACAAACATGGCCTCGGAACACGGACCGAAAGGTTAAGCATGAGTCATATAGTTGACATGATGCCCATATTGATGCTCACCTTTGAAGCTACACCGACTCACGTGATGTTTGGACTTGGTGTAGTGGATTTGGTTCATGTAATCACCAAAAAGGCACGAGGGATGTAGTTTTTGAGTGGGAGTTGATTTCTAATTTCGATTAGTCAAACCAAATTTGTCATAAACTAAATCAAAGTAAATTTGCATAATTTGTTGTAGTCATTGGCATCTGTTTACTACCTTCTACTTAGTTTTAATTGAGATAATAGAACTATAGAATTCTGGATATTTTTACTTTACGAACTGGTATCGTATTGTTTTGAATGTCAATTTAAAGTTCAGAAGTATTATTGCAAACTTTCAGCAAACTCTATTTACTCCATGAAGTTTAATAAGTAGTATTAAATCAAGAGTAAGAATTCCAATGTTAGTATCTGAAATATCATGTTTGCCTCCATGATTATTGATATTCAAAAGTTGTTTTAATATCAAGATTATCTAGGAGCTGAAAAAATTGTTTTATAAACTTGTTGGAAATATCCCCTAGAGACAAATAGTAATAAGAACTATTATCATATTTCATAAAGTTTATGATTAAGTTTTATATCATGCTATAACTGTATTGAGTGGAAACAACGATACACGTGTGATATATAAACAACCAGGGGTTCCCAGTGAAACTCTAGTCACTTGTTCATTGGTCAATAGATGATCAAGTTTGCTGATCATCTGGCATTAATGCCAGTTGGAAATGGAGTCAACTCATTCCGAGAATGAGATGATGAACCAATACCCAACCTAAACATCGTGACCCAATCATGTCATGAAGTTCAAGTTACGATGATTCGAAATTGATCCTCGTAGACTATTCCTTAGACCGTGAGGCTATATCAATCACTGTCTCCCGAGAGTGCTTAGATAGCATCAAGCGTCACTTGGTAATACAATGATTATAAAGGTGTGTTCAGGTACTTGGAGGAACCGTAAAGGCAATATATGTCAAGAGCGAGATTTGTCCGTCCACGTGACGGAAAGATACTCAAGGGACCACTCGGAGAAGTTATATCCAATAGCTGCACATCATGTGATTTGATCACAGGGATATCACTTGTCGAACGAGTCAAGTAGCATTGTTCAGTAACGAGATTGAACACGACATGGTGATGTCATTGATCAAATCTTGGGAAATGCGAGTGTCGAGAGACAAAGGGAATAAGACACGACTGTCCCGGTTCAAACGACAAAAGATCTTCGTGGAATGCACACGGGTCACATGGCCATCCAGGTCCCTATGTCGATCATTGGTCCAGGAGTGTCCCGACCATGTCTGGAGTGTTTCCGAACCGCAGGGTATCACGCTTAAGGGTTTGATGATGCTTAGAGAGTGTTTATAGGATCAAAAGAATCGCCAAAGAATAGTAGAGAGAAAACCGGAAGGGAAAAGGCCCAAGAGGGGACCACACCCCTAGGAGATGCCTAGGGGATGGCCGGCGGCCCTAGTGGGCCTTCTCCCCCCATGGGGCCCATGGGTGGGGCTGGCCGGCGTGCCTCCCCACCTCTCCCTCTCCTTTAGTCCCACCCTGGGACTTTGTGGGAGGTAGTACCTCCCCCTATATATAGTGGGGGTATTTGGCCAGATAAATACACACAATATTCAATAAAGGTTTCCTCACTTTTGGGGAGACCTCCAATTGATTATCTCTCTCTCTCTCTCTCTCTCTCTCTCTCTCTCTCTCTCTCTCTTGACCGTGGTCCCAAGTTTGGACTGCATGAACGAGAGACATCTTCACCGTGGAGCGCCGTCATGCTCCAGGATTCGGATCAAGGAGCTCTACTTCTGCAACTGCTGCTGGATCGGGGAAGCGGGAGTCATCGTCAGGCACTGAACGTGTGTAACTCCCCGCGAGGTGTCACACTTGAGGCACTCAAGTCGTTGGAGCCGCAGGAGCGCAAGGACTTCATCACGACCTTGAGGTCGGCTTCAGCTCGTCTACATCAACCACGCTCTCCTGAGCGTTGACAACGCTTTTCGATCTTCAAGGGTAAGCTCGCGAAAAGCCCCTCCCATTACTGCATTACTAATAGATAGGTCCTGGCAACATCAAGGGTTCAGGGGCGTAGGGTAAAAATTTATTGTTTTCATACGCGGAACCCCTACAGTGTTATCAGAGCTAGATCTATGCATAGTACTGCTAGTACGGGTAGAACACACGAGATGTAGCGTGTGGGTGTTAATATTTTAGTTGTTACCCTCTAACGTATACTTGTGTATACCGCAGTAATGCTTGATGAAGCGGCCTCCAACCGACTTTACACGGTCATTTGCGAGACTAGTCCACGCTTGACATACCGCTTGTATCGTATAAAGTGGATTTGAGGGGGGGTGTCTGTCTCTCTCTTATTAGTTGGTATGCCATTTGCAACGGAGGGCCCCGAAAGGGGTGTAGTATAGACAACTACTTGATCAGCGTTGTGGTGAAAGTTTGTAGGTAAGAACGGTTCTTGTGCGAAATCCCATTCAGCCACGTAAAACATGCAAAGATAAAGTAGAGGCGTCTAACTTTGTTTTACAGGGGGCGTTGCTTTGTGATATGGTTGTGGCAAAGGTAAAGTGATTACCTTATGTTACGTAGTAGTAGATAGTCATGGAGGTGACGGACTACCACGCCGGAAAAACACCGGTACCCTGGTGTCTACGGCGCCGGAAACCTGGCGCCGGAATCCGGTGACGACAGATGGAGATCACGACGTGAAGGACCATATCACATCGCATTTACATTCAATGTTATTTTTTGTATATCTTATTGTGTGCTAGTATTAGATACTCGACGGTAGCCTAATAAGATGATCCCTCTTAAAATTACCAATGATTGTGTTCCCCCTTAGTGTGCACCACCAAGAAAGTTCTTTGGTATGCGGCAGGCCGCGATGATCGGATGTCAGACATATCTACGTTCGCATACAGTGGGTGTAAGCCATGTTGCACAGCAAATACACTAAGGTTGAGTTGGTGAGCCTAGCACGTTATAGAGACGTGGCCTCGAAACACGGATGGTCAAAAGCTCGAGCACGAGTCGCATGAATGATGTGACCGATGTTTAGCATCCACCCTAGAACCCATGGTTGTGATGATCGGGGGAGATGTGGGGAAAAGGGGTCATGTTATCACTAGGAACCCTTCAGGGGATAGGTGATTCTGAGTGGAGTTATTATTAACTCATTTAATTATAAACATAGTCTAAATTCCTTTTACAATTATAAGTGTAGAAAAGGTTCTCCCTGATGCAACCTTTCCTGTTGACAATTGATTGGTTAGATGGAGAGAAGCTCAGGCTAGACAGATCAAACTTCTCTATATGGGTTGTGCGTCTCCACGTTCTCCTTAGAGGGAATAACATGGTCAACTACATACTCGACAAGATGGATTTGGATCAGCCCAATGATATAGAGACCCTAGAGCAGCGGGAAGACTGCTATTACCATCGGGAGATGGCCTCGTTCATTTCAGTTACAATGCGTTTTAGAATGGTGGACCAGCTGTGGCCTGTCGTGGGAAATGTCTACCCTCGTACGGTAATGCTACAGCTTAGGACACATTTCATGGAACAAGCACGCATATGGGATCATGAGCTGATGGGAGACTTCCTCTCCATTAAGATGGAGGAGAACTCATCGCTTGATGACCACTTGGAGCGCATGCATGATGCGTACATGAGGCCTTCATACTTCCTGGATAGCTGGATGACATGATCTTTTGCAAATGGCGTTGTGCTACGGTCGCTTCCACCAAGCTACCAAGCACAGGCCAGGACTTGTATTATGAGAGGCGACATGGAAACATAGGATTTCCACGAGTTCATATCGCATTTCAGAGATGTGATGGTTGAACCCGTTGTCGCTGAGGTCATCAATGACAAAGGTATATATTTGATATACAATTTTGTAAATGTTATAATCTTGCAAACACATTTGCAGTGTTAAGTATATTTGATAATTATTTTGTTTTACTGAAAACAGGTCCTTCTACATAGAGGTGCTTGCTGGAGAGGAGGTGACGTTGCATGTTGATGGCAAGCATGATGATGATGGCCAATGACACTCTCCCTCGACATTTAACTCTTAGTTTATGTTTTAGGATGATTATTGTAATCAAAAAGATTGTGAACTTCTTTAGTGTGTCTCACACTTTGTGAGACGGTTATTCATATGTGTTTGTAACAAACAGTTGTTCCACTTTTATGAATAATTTCTATTCGTGTTCATATCTTGTTCGATTATGTGCGAATTATCTTGATGTTGAAACTAATTGATAATGCATGAACATTTGTAAATTATTGAAATGCCTTAAAATACCGAACTTAACGATATATTCATTTTGAATGAAACCATTGTTTAAATTCAAAGTTATGTTGATAATATGTGAAAGACATTCGATTTATTATCACATATGAATCATGCCTAAGTTCGGCAAAATAACTTAAACACCGTGTATTACTTGAATACAAAGTGTTTTAATGAATTGTTAAAAGTAAATACATATTCGATGTATTGTGTTTTAACAAAAATGGTAATTATCATTGTATGATTGTTTAAATGTGTAAAGAAGTTTACCAAAGGAAACATGAGTATGAAACTATTTGGTATGATCAAAGTGTTTCATCAATAAATGGTATGAATATAAAAGAGAATCTAATTACTACGATTTGATCAATAGTAATGAAATTCAACTTTATAAGATTGGCATAGAAGAAATTGTGGAATGCAATGCGTTTGAAATGTAAAAATGCAAAGCATCACAATGTGATATTAGATATCAAAGTGGGTGAATAGATGGTGCCAAATAAATTGTTGTAGTGTAGATGTAGAGACCATTAGTTAGAAATAGTCAGCACTCAGTTAGAATATATAGTGAACCATATGAATTTGTGAGATCGGCGCCATATCAAGTATGGATCATCGTAAATGTTTTGGGGCCATTTGATATAACCAAACACAATAGCTAATAAGTCCTTGTAGAGTATTCATTGGAAACTTTGAATATGAAATCCATAGCTGAAACCAAAAGAGAAGCAAAACTTGTATTACTTGGATTTTGGCACATTCTTGAGAAAGTTCACTTTTAGTGATATTTCTCGATTATGGAGAAAATGGAAGATAGTGAAAAACACAACGAGGATTCAAAACCCTGCATCAGAGTGTTGAGAAGCGCAACAGAAAACGTTCCTGAACGATTCTCTTCACAAAGGAAAGAATCAATGATAATGATCATTGTGTTTTCCCCACTGGTGTTTCCACTACATAAAGTAGGATTCAAAATGAAATCCATATCTTGTATGGATACATTTGTGAATCATTTTTCATGATTCTTGGAATATGACATACCTACGAACTACTAAGGAAATAATGGTAAACTAGAGTTATGAGAAATCCTAGAAGCAAAATTCCCTTGAGATTAGAAAGCAATTCGTTGCTGAATCTCACAAGTAAAAGGGGTTACTTGGATTTTCTTGAATGACTGCAAAGCCATAGTAGAAAAGGGGTGAATGACAAAAGCACAATTTGTCAAGTATTGGACGAATTCAAATGAATTTGATTCAAGTGCTGAATGTCTAGTGGATTTAAAACTGGTAAAGTACTAGTATCTCATAGTAAATCTCCAAGTTTGATATTTGATCAAAGGATTTTGAAATCGTTCAAAATAGTGAGTGGATATGCAATTTGCATGAAATTGAGTGGGAGCTATAAAAGTCTTCCTAAAACAATATGTGTAGGACATATTAAGTCTCAAATTCAAATATGTAGGAACATAGTTTGAGTAAGAGTAGTGACTCATACCCAAATATGTTAGGAACATATTTTGAGTGGGAGCTTAAATGAGTGATTCTCATGTGTGTATTCGACACATTACGAATAAAAGCACAAGTACCGATAATTAATGATTTAAGGGGTAGAAGTTGATAATAAGTGTATTATGATATTATGTAGTATTCCTTAAGGGATTCTGAAAAGGGTTTCAAAATAGAAGTTAATTAATGAACTGGTCCTTAATAACTCAATTTAGGAATAGTATTAAGTTTAACATTAATGGTTGAAAGAAAGAATAGGATGATCATCATCCACTATGTTGAGACATAGGTTCTATCTTAGAAAACCATGATGATAACTTAACATAATATATGATCCAATAAGGTGTTGGAAATATGCCCTAGAGACAAATAGTTATAAGGACTATTATCATATTTCATATAGTTTATGATTAAGTTTTATATCATGCTATAACTGTATTGAGTGGAAATATCAATACACTTGTGATATACAAACAACCAGGGGTTCCCAGTGAAACCCTACTCACTGGTTCATTGGTCAACAGATGATCATGTTTCCTGATCATGTGGCATTTATGCTAGTTCGAAATGAAGTCATCTCATTCCGAGAATGAGATGATGAACCAATACCCAACCTAAACATCATGACCCGATCATGTCACGAAGTTCAAAGTTATGATGATTAGAAATGGATCCTCGTAGACTATTCCTAAGATCGTGAGGCTATATCAATCACTGTCTCTTGAGAGTGCTTAGATAGCATCAAACGCCACTTGGTAATACAGTGGTTATAAAGGTGTGTTCAGGTACTCGGAGGAAACCGTAGAGGCAATATATGTCAAGAGCGAGATTTGTCCGTCCATGTGATGGGAAGATACTCGAAGGGCCCACTCAGAGAAGTTATATCCAATAGCTGCACAGCATGTGATTTGATCACATGGATATCACTTGTCGGAACGAGTCAAGTAGCGTTGTTCAGTAACGAGATTGAACGCGACATAGTGATTTCATTGATCAGATCTCGGGAAATGCAAGTATCGATAGACAAAGGGAATAAGACACAACTGTCTCGGTTCAAACGACAAAAGATCTTTGTGGAACGCACAGGGGTCACATGGCCATCCAGGTCCCTCGGTCGATCATTGGTGCGGGAGTGTCCCGACCATGTCTGGAGTGTTCCCGAACCGTGGGGTATCACGCTTAAGGGCTTGATGATGCTTAAAGAGTGTTTATAGGATCGGTAGAATGGCCGAAGATTTGTAGAGAGAAAACCGGAAGGGTTTCGGTAAGTCCGGAGGATGTCCGGAGTGGAGGTGGAAGGTGTTCCATAGCCACGGAGGTTGAATAATATGTGAATGAATGTTAAATACTGATTTAATCATTTATTCATAATTATTTAATAAAGAGAAAAATCAATTTAAATGGTTAAATGCTTAATGGGCCAATTCCCAGAGGGGAGATGGCCCATTAGGGAAAGGAGAGAGGGAGAAGGGGCCAAGGGGATGGCCGGTGCCCTAGTGGGCCAGCCCCCACGCGGGGCCCATGGGGGTGGCCGGCGGTGCCACCCCTCCCCACTCCTCTCCTTTAGTCCCACCCCGGGACTTTGAGGGAGGTAGTACCTCCCCTCCGCCTATATATAGTGGGGGTATTTGGCCAAATAAAATACACCAATAATCAATAAAAGTCTTCTCACTTTTGGGAGGACCTCTAATTGATATTTTCTCTCTCCCCCTCTCTCTCTCACGTGACCGTGGTCCCAAGTCTGGACTGCACGAACGACAGACATGTTCACCGCAGAGCGCCGTCGTGCTGCGGGATTCAGATCTGGGAGCTCTACTTCCGCAACTGCTGCTGGATCTAGGAAGTGGGAGTCATCATGAGGCACCGGACGTGTGTAACTCCCCGCGAGGTGTCACACTTGAGGCACTCAATTCGTTGGAGCCGTTGGAGCGCAAGGACTTCATCACGACCTTGAGGTCGGCTTTGGCTCATCTACATCACCCACGCTCTCCCGAGCGTTGACAACGCTTTTCGGTCTTCAAGGGTAAGTTCGCGAAAATCCCCTCCCATTATTGTTTTACTAATAGATAGGTCCTAGCAGCTTCAAGGGTTCAGGGGCATAGGGTAAAATTTATTGTTTTCATACGCGGAACCCCAACATAAGGAACATTTAAAAGTGATTAAGTTTGAATCGCTGAACGTTGAGCTCAGTTTGTCTGCAGTTCTAATAGAGAACTATAGACATGTTTTCCAAATCCATAAAGGATGACATATATTAAAGCATAAAGTGTTATGTTATAAGGGAATATGTTGGAAACTCCTGTAAATACCGATTAAAGTCAAGTAGGAAGCAAGGTGAACAAAAACATCGAAAGTTGCACAGGGTGCACTCGTGTTTTGATGAATACATTTATGATAATAGATAAGGGTACCATCTATAGTGTTGTATAATGTTATGGCGGGGCTAGTTTGCTTTTAACTTATAATGATGTGTCCCAGGGCACAATGCCCATGAGAAATCCCTCTAGGTTGATCTAAAGTCACTGTAGGCTCCTGGAATCAGGCCTCGTTCTTCTGCCATAGCGACGATGCATACCCACAGATGTTATCATGTGATGATAAAGTATTAATGTTAATCAAGGTGACATTAGTAAGTTTCAAAGGATTTGGGACTGTAAAGTACAGACCCAAGACTCAACCTCTTCCATGAGCAAGCATGTTCAGGGTACCGAATATATGGTGCCAACGATTAAGAACAAATGCAGCTAGTTTATTTGTACTCTAGTGCAAGTGGGAGACTGTTGGAAATATGCCCTAGAGACAAATAGTAAGAAGGACTATTATCATATTTCATAAAGTTTATGATTAAGTTTTCTATCATGCTATAACTGTATTGAATGGAAATATCAATACGCGTGTGATATATAAACAACCAGGGGTTCCTAGTGAAACTCTAGTCACTGGTTCATTGATCAACAGATGATCAAGTTTCCTGATCATGTGACATTTATGCCAGTTGGAAATGGAGTCAACTCATTCTGTGAATGAGATGATGAACCAATACCCAACATAAACATCATGACCCGATCATGTCATGAAGTTCAAGTTACGATGATTAGAAATGGATCCTCGTAGACTATTCCTTAGACCGTGAGGCTATATCAATCACTGTCTCCCGACAGTGCTTAGATAGCATCAGGTGTCACTTGATAATACAATGATTAAAAAGGTGTATTCAGGTACTCGGAGGAACCGTAGAGGCAATATATGTCAAGAGCGGGATTTGTCCGTCCACGTGACGGAAATATACTCAAGGTCCCACTCGGAGAATTTATATCCAATAGTTGCGCAGTGTGTGATTTGATCAGATGGATATCACTTGTCGAATGAGTCAAGTAGCATTGTTCAGTAATGATATTGAACATGACAAGGTGATGTAATTGATCAAATCTCGGGCAATGCGAGTGTCGAGAGACAAAGGGAATAAGACACGACTGTCCCGGTTCAACGATGAAAGATCTTCGTCGAATGCAAAGGGTCACATGGCCATCCAGGTCCCTCTATCGATCATTGGTCCGGGAGTGTCCCGACCATGTATGGAGTGTTCCCGAATCGTAGGATATCACACTTAAGGGTTTGATGATGCTTAGAGAGTGTTTATAGGATCAGAATAATCGCCGAAGAATAGTAGAGAGAAAACCGAAAGGGTTTCGGTAAGTCCGGAGGATGTCCGGAGTGGAGGTGGAAGGTGTTCCATAGCCACGGAGATTGAATAATATGTGAATGAATGTTAAATATTGATTTAATCATTTATTCATAATTATTTAATAAAAGAGAAAATCAATTTAAAGGTCAAAAGGCTTAATGGGCCAAAACCCGAAAGGGAAAAGTCCCAAGAGGGGACCACACCCCTAGGAGAGGCCTAGGGGGTGGCCGGCGGCCCTAGTGGGCCTGCCCCATGTGGGGGCTGGCCGGCGCGCCTCCCCACCTCTCCCTCCCATTTAGTCCCACCTCGGGACTTTGAGGGAGGTACTACCTCCCCTCCCCCTATATATAGTGGGGGTATTTGGCCAGATAAATACACATAATATTCAATAAAGGTTTCCTCACTTTTGGGGAGATCTCCAATTGATATTCTCTCTCTCTCGTGACCGTAGTCCCAAGTTCGGACTACGCGAACGAGAGACATCTTCACCGCGGAGCACCGTCTCGCTGCGGGATTTGGATCCAGGAGCTCTACTTCCGCAACTGCTGCTGGATCGGGGAAGTGGGAGGCATCGTTAGACACTGGACATGTGTAACTCCCCACGAGGTGTCATGCTTGAGGCACTCAAGTCGTTGGAGCTGCAGGAGCGCAAGGACTTCATCACGACCTTGAGGTCGGCTTCGGCTTGTCTACATCAACCACACTCTCCTGAGCGTTGACAATGCTTTTCAGTATTCAAGGGTAAGTTTGTGAAAAGACCTTCCTGTTACTGCATTACTAATAGATAGGTCCTGGCAACATCAGGGGTTCAGGGGCGTAGGGTAAAAATTTATTATTATCATACGCGGAACCCCTACAAAACCATCATGTGTGGAAGATATTGTGATATCCGAAACAATGTTTTTGGTTGCATTATGATAGAGTATAATTTAGCAAAATACATGTTCTCATATTGTATGAGAATTTGTGAAGGATGGAGATGCTAGGCATCCGGATCTCCCAAAAAGGTTTTGGGAACAAACATTATACTCGCGATTCTTCCTTATAGGCTATATTAGCTTGATCATGAAAGTTGTCATGATAAGGATGAATAGAAGATGTAAGTAAAATGTTTACTACACTAATAGATTACTAAAGAATGGATTTTTGAAAGAACACCAAACATTTGATGATGGTGATCCACTTCAAAGTGCAAGTCCAAAGGTATTAGTATTTGACTATATACACTTTGTACTATGTGTCATGTGAATGACACAACTATTTATGTTGATAGATTCTTTTAAAAGAAAAGGAATTGCTGAAAGAGAATCTATAAAATATTTGGTAGAAAAGAAAAGGTTGGAGATGTCCAACTTAGGTATATAGAAGATATACATGTTATGGGTGTATTACTTGCTTGTTAAACAATCTGGTTCTTAGGTATTGGATACTGGTATTGGATACTGAATTGGTTGGTGTGAAGTGTCATACAGAACAACACAATTCATGAACTGCAATGACCTAAGTAACTAGCAAGAGAATAAGTGATGATCTTCATCGAAAACAAATAAAGTGTTATTGTGTTTTTCGTTGTCGTCAAACCTAGCCTTCAAGATTTGTTTTAATAATTGTCATTTTGTTCCGGTATTATGAGAACAATGGTTGTTCAAATAATTACTGTATTCCATAAAGGATGGATGAACTTTTACAAGTCTATTCGAGAAATCACATCCATAAACATTATTGCTAAAATGTCATAAGACAAATGATTGGAAGATCACTTATGAAGTGACATCGCTGTTTGAATTATATTGGAAAATAAACATGAAGAAACTCCATGTTGATGGATTTTTGGAGTCTTTTGATTTTGATCAATTGACGCTTGTGAAACTTTCCTCGAGATAATTGAATCTCCGTTCATAGGCCAAAGAGGACGGATGACTAGCTTATTGGAAATTGTGCATGCTGATGTGCATAGTCCATTATGTGTAGCCATATGCGATGGATCTTTTTGCTTCATATGCTTTCTACAGAAATTTGAGTGAATATATCTATATATTTACTTAATAAGGAAGAAGTATGAAACATTTGAAAATTGTTCAAAGACTTTCAAGATGAAGTGAAAAATCATTGTAACAAGAAAATAAAAGAGTTAATGATTTGATCATAAAGGAAGATATTTGAGTTACAGGTTTAGCAAAACACCTAAGATTTCAGGAATTGTTCCATGAATTTGCACTTCCCGATAAACCACAGGAGTATGGTATGTTCGAAAGATCAAATCAAACCTTGTTTAACATGGTAAGATCAAAGGTGTCATTTATAAAACTTCCATTATGTTTTAAGGATTAAAGCGTTAGAGACTACTGCTTTTACACTGAAAAGAGCACCATCGTGATCCGTTGAAATGACACCATATGAGTTATGGTTTGGGATAAAACCCAAATTGTCTTTTCTTAAATTTTAGTATGCTATGCATAAGTAAAATGTTTACAACCAAAGTCGGATAAGCACGTCTTTGTAGGTTATCCCAAAGAATTTATTGGGAATTCCTCCATAACACCGAGGACAAAAGAGTTTGTCGCTTGGAACGTCAAGTTTCTTGAGAAGGATTTTTTCGTGAAAAGTTAAGTGGGAGGAAATAGAACTTTGATAAGGTTGTTGAACCTTAGCTATATGTGCTAAGTAGCGCAACACCAGAAAGTGTCCCGGTGGCGGCCACAAGTCTCATGGCTCCCGTGATTACAAAGGGTGTGATCTTGGAGATTTGAGTTCCCATTTGAATCGGATGCATCGGGTAAGAATCAAATAGTGAGATTTGATAAACAAGTTGTTATTGTTTTGATAATAATGAACCGACTGCATGCAAAGAAGCGATGATGGGCCCTGACTCCATAAAATGACTAGAAGTCATAGAATCCGTGATAGTATCCATACACGAGAAATCAAGTTTCTAAACATGGAAGACCCTCCGGAAAGGCGTGAAGCCTATCGGTCGTGTTTGGATCTATAAAGAAATAGAGATGGAAGTTTAACATCTATGAAATAATCGACATGTCGGAAAGAAGTTTACGACAATGTTCAAGGAGTTGACTATGACAAGATTTGATCTTTCATAGCGATATTTAGTCTTGACGGATTAATGTAGCAGCCACTACATATAATTTGGTGTATGGTAGTTGAACAAACAAAACAATGTTCTTCTAATAGAATGGTTACCTAGGATGTGTACAAGACACGGTCCGAAGGGTTTTGTAAATTTAAAGGGTGCTAAAAGGGCATGTAAACTTCAATAGTTGAAGTGATCATAGCGGAGTTGGAATCTTCACCATGATGAAAATGTTAAAGGAGTTTAATTTCATCGGAGATGATGAAGATGCTTAGATTTGCAAGAAATTAAGTGGGAGCGCTGAGACAAATTTCCAATACATTATGCAGAGTACATATTATTGATTGTAAATGATGTATCTTTTATTGGCACAAGTTAAGAATTTCATTAAAATAGGATTTCGATGAAAGACTTGGGCAAAACCGTAATATTTGGCATCAATATCTATATGGATAGATTGAGGCGCAAATATGGTTGTGCCAGACATACATATATGAGATATTGAAATGGTTCAATATGGAAACAATAAGAAAGGTTCTTGCTGCATGGAAAGGATTATATCAAGATTCAAGTGTTTCAACACTTGGTGAGTAAAATCACATGAAGATTTTGATCGATTATGCCGTGATATGTATATATCCAGATATGTCCTATGCTCTAAATGTTATGAGAACATATCAGAATGATTCATAAGATGATCATTGGACGATAGTAAAGATATTCTTATGAGCTTTGGAAGAACTAAGAATATATCATTTATAAGTGAAAAATAGTTAGAGGTAGTTCATTATAAAGTGTTACATTGATACTAGTTTTGTCACAAGATACAAATTAAATTTATCTCAATTTAGACTATGGGTGGAACAATGTAATGGAAAAGATGTTCCATGATGGATTTGGATGAGTTCCAAAGTTGAGACATTGTGATGGATACTACAACAAAAGGCTAAGTATATGACTGCTATAGTAGCAACAAAGGATGGCATTTGTGTTAAGTAGTTTGTTATCAAACTAGGTGTGGTTCAAGGTGGGCTAATACTATGAAGATATATTGTATGACAATAATATCAACATATTTTAACCCGAACGAACTAAAGGTCTCACCAAAGGACCAAATTTATACAATGCCATCTCATTTGAGAATGAGTGATGCGTAGAGACGCAAACACATGCAAATACACAAGGACCTGAAGCTATCAGATCCGGAGATTATCTTAACCACTAGAAATCGTATATGTAACACCAGAAAGGCATAGGTGTTCAATACGCAAAGTTATTCAAACTAGATTATTGACTCTAGTGCAAGTGGGAGACTGAAGGGAATATGCCCGAGAGGCAATAATAAAGTGGTTATTATCTTATTCCTTGTTTATGATGAATGTTTATTTTGCATGCTATATTTGTATTAATTTGGAAATGTTAATACATGTGTGTTTAATAAACAAAAGGAAAGTTCCTAGTTAGGCCTCTCTTATAAACTAGCTCGTTGATTAACAAGATGATCAAGGTTTCCTGATCATGGACATTGGATGTTATTAATAACGAGGTCACAACATTAGTGCAATGATGTGATGAATATTCATCCAAAGTATAGCATTACGATCAAAGTCATTGTGTTTCTATTGCTATAACATCTAACGAAGTAATCCTAGTCCTTAGACCATGAGATCATGTTAATCACCAACACTAGAAGGGCATCTTGATAACATCAAACGTCACACCGTGAAAGGGTGATTATAAAGGTGGGTTCAGTGCTAAAAAAGTTTTATGTAGAGGCTCATGGATCAAGAGTGCGATTTGTCCATCCCGATGATGGATAGATATAATCTAGACCCTCACGGTGATATCACATTGAGAATAGCTTGCAAGCAAGTGATGTGATAACTAGAATGTTATATCACGGGAACGAGAAAAGAGTACATGCCGGTAACGAGATCAAACTAGGTATGGAGATACCAATGATCGAACCTCGAACATGTAATATATCGCGAGACAAAGGGATTTAGTTATGACGTTAAAGGTTCACACGATCACAAGAGTCATCATTGAATATGTGGGAGTCAGTACGGATCTCCAGGTCTCGCTGCTGATTATTGATCGGAGAGGGGTCTCCATCATGTCTGCATTATTCGCGAACCGTACGGTGACACACTTAAGGGATACCGACACCATTTTGAGCAAATATGTTTCAGATAAAGATTTAAGAAAGCGCTGGAATTATTTCAATAGACACCGAAACTGTTTCCGGTGAAATTGCTGAAATTGGTTCTGCATGTAATATTGAAATGTTGCACGGGGTTTCATATGAATGTTTGTTAATTAAATAAATTAACAAAATTCTGAATAAAATTAATAAAAGAGTTTTATTAAATGAGAGAGCATTAAATTTGGAGAAATTTAATGCATTTAAAGTGGAGACTTTAATAGAGAATGTGAAGGGGCATATTTATGTGGAGGGGGTTACCACCACATGAATGAGGGAGGTGAAGGGGCACCATCCATGGGTGCCGGCCATGGGGAGGGGCTGCCCCCCTCTCCTTACTTCTCACACACACCTCCTCGTGAAGGATCTCTCTCCCCCTCTAGTATTTTCCTCATGGTCTCGGATTAGCGAGATACATGTTTCCGGTGGCTTTATCTGGAAAGGAGGTGCTGCTTCCTCTGCTTTGCTGGAGCAAGGGACGGAGGTTGTCGGGGTACTGGACGTGTGTGCGATCACGGATGCACCGCTGCTTTGCGGTGCTGGACTTGGTGGTGCTGGACTTGCTGGAGCTGGATCTGATGGACGTGCTGGAGCTGGACCTGCTGGACCTACTGGACTTCATCATGATCTTGAGATCGGCAAGTGTATGACTACATCATCCACGAGTTCCATCTCGTTAACAAAGCTTTGTTGTCTTAGAGGGTATGTTCTCTATGGATGTATATCCACCCATTGCTTGTATCTAATAGATAGATCTTGGCGTATAATAGTTCCCATCGTAGGAAATTTTTGTTTTCTATGCTGCGAACCCAACAATGACATCTAGTGGATCCATGTAGTTTATGAAAAGAACACACATGCAATGACTATAGTGGATTGATACCTTCGATCCAGATTACGGATGTAGTATAACTTCTTTTTCCCTAGTAGACCTCGGTTATCGAATCCTCGAGAAGCGAATGCGTAGTGAAGTTACTTTAACGGACCTTCGAGAGTTTTAGAATTCCTTTTGTGTTTTTACGGAACCAATAGCTTGCGTCTTTTTGTTGTTGTCGATGATGTAGAAAGAGGGCCTAGGGCGTTTAGTTTCACCTATAGCTGTGCAAAACATCTGATGGGAATAAAAGATAGAAATAAAGTATCATGTACTTGTTAGAGCAAGATAAATTATATGTTAGCAGTGCATCCATAATTGCTATTGCCTCCGCAACCACTTATAGCAATAACCTACTAGTCTCATCCATAGAAGAAAGAGAACTAATGATATGCATAGTGATGTCACCATTAATCCCACGCAAATCCCTCACATACAGCCGTACTACCCCTTCTATCACTAGGGTTCCCAACATGCAGATCATCCATTACTCATAGTCCCCATACCTGGCTCTACCCTCGGGGTCTTGGGTTCCTGACAAGTCCTTGGATTGAGGAAAGAGAGGATACAATTATCATCATGTCATACAAACTAATACACAATCCCATCTATGATAAATAACATGCATAATCGCTACATGGCTAGGCCGGAGCCCTTAGCCCAAGGAGTATTACTCAAACATAAAGATGATATCAACAATCACAAACATTGTAATGAAAATCATAAGATTGATAGCAATAGTCTTACAATGTCACCAATCAAAGAAGAGATCTACTATTACAAGTGGTGGAATATGGCTATGGAGATGGAGAAGGGTTTTGAGATCTAGAGGCGGCTGGTGATCTGTAGCAGAGACTTTTTGGCGAGGTCTAGCTTGTTTTCTCATCGCTCGATGCTTCTTTATGTAGGAGTCCCTTCACGAAAGTTGTTCTGTTTGACCTAATGGTGGCAGCGCCAACTATACGACCAGAGCTATACTGCCAGAATTTTGCTCTGGTCGTATAGTTGGTTGTTAAAGCGTCTGCCTCCGCTTTACGGCTCCTGGTTTTTCTAGTTGTTGGAAATCTCGTATCTTTGACTTTAATGTAGTGATTCCTATCTTCAAACAACATTATCTGCACAGGAAAAATATAAAAGAAAAGATTGCGTACCCCTCTGAATATTAGGCAATAGTGGCAGGGTTTAGAGAGATATTTCATCAAAATTATGAATAATATCCAGTTTAAATATGGACGTAGATGGCTATATTTCAGAGCCATCAACCTCCCCAAGCTTAAACTTGATCGTTGATACGACCATTTTGCATCACTATTCTATATCATAATTTACTGTTATTCATTGATATATTTCATATTAAGAGATGATACTTATGTTATTTCATCTGTTTTTGCATGGTTGATGACTTTTGGAGCATGGACCGCTACAGTCAGGATTATGATGGAAAAGGTGTTGTTTGGAGGCAAAATTCGTGAAGATCATAAAATCCGGGAAAATATATGGAAAATCCTATTTTTCCAGAAGATGAAGACTGCCAGAAGGAGGAGTGGAGATGGGCCATAGGGGGCCCACACCACCCCTGGCGCGGGCCACCCTAGGTCGCACCACCAGGTGGTGTGGCCGCCCTGGTCCACCTCCAGCTCTCCTCTCTGGCGTATATTATCTCCACGGAACCCTAATACCTGGGGAGCGACCACATAAAGATTCCGCCGCCTCTGCGGGGCGGAAAACACCGAGAGAGAAAGATCTCTCCGGAAGACAGATTTCTGCTAGGGGAATTCCTTCCTGGAGAGGGGAGATCGTCGCCATCAACACCACCATCAAGCTGGACTTCATCGGGATCATCATCATCATCACTGATACATTGCAAATGTATCTATTATTTTTGATGTTCCATGCTTGGTTTTATCCACTTTATTGTGTTTTGTCCACACTTTAGAGTACCTTTCATATGATTTCTTGGCCTAACCTATTAACAAGAGCCACAGTGCTAACTGCCTGTTTTCTGCTGTTTTTGGTTCCAGGAAAGTCAGAAAATGAATATTCTCGGAATTGGACGGGACAAAATCCAAAGTGCCTATTTTTCTGGAAGTCATTAGATGCCAGAATACGAGACGGAGAGGAGCCAGGGGGCCACCACACCACCTGGCCGCGCAGGCCAGGCCTGGCCGTGCCAATGGTTGCACTCCAAGGAATCTAGCTATATATGACGCTCCATTTTCATCACAGAATCGTCATAGTAGTCCGTTTATGACGATTCTATGACGATTTTGATATCGTCGAAAGCTGGGCGTCACAAATGAACTATAACGACGTTTTGGTAAAATCGTCATAACTGTCTATGACGATATTGGATCGTCATAACATCTATGATGATCCAATATCGTCATAGGCCATCTAGCCTAGCCAAGTCAGATCCTACATGGCTGATCCTACGTGGCAAAATTGTGAAGAAATTAAATCGTCTTAAATCAAAATCAACCCAGTCCATTTCTATGGTCCATATGGGCTCAGCCCAATAATTTCAGCCATTTATTTACTGTGTTTTTGCCTGTTATGGTCCATTTCTCTATTGGGCCTTAGAATTTTTACAACCTTTTCTATTTTGGGACTTGGCCTTTCTAAGGTCGACCTCTTTTTGGGCTGGTCCTACCAATCAGATGGGTCCCAATTGTCAGACTATTCAAATAATCTGGTCCCACATGTCAGTTTTCGTTGTCCAACTAGTCCCACTTGTCATGTTTATTTACCAACAATTTGACAAAAATTAAACAACAAACAATTTAATCAGAACCGAAGGAACAAATGACATTGTTCTAATAACAGCAACAATCTAATAACAACAACAATCGGCCCTGAGCTAAGAACCTTCATGCCCGCCGTTTTGACCATAGTTTGAAACGGGCATAAAACATTAAACACGGTCCGATCAATACAAATCCTTCACGTGGTGTCTTATTATGTGACAAAGTTGCAAGTAAAAATACCAAACTTGGTATATTGCAAGTGTCTCGAAAAAACCTTTTCAGAAATGAGTTATCATGTTTGAGGTTTCATGGCTTTCGGGCCAAACGACCAATGTTATGGCTAGAATCATGGCATAGTTTGTTATAATGTGCCCATATTATTCACCCATATGTATCATGGGATGGCGAACAATGTTGCAGGAGGAAGTTTACCATTTCGTCGCACAAAAAAACCATTTTCCATTTTTTGAGCGTAAAAAATGGGTCCTTTTGTGAAGCAACCACCAAATGAAAGATTCAAAATGCTACCATCCCATTTTCCAAAAATAATAGGACAACTTACATGGCCAAATGTCCCAACCGGGGTATCTCAAACCTTTCCGTCCACCCTTGGCGAAAAAGACAAATTACTGCCGAATCGGTAGGAAGTGGGTCTGATTTGAACTACAGGTACATGATCTGATGCCCATTATTTTTTGAAAAAATGAGTTTTAGACTCACAATATCATGTTTCTTTAGAGATCCAATGCAAGTTTAGTAAGGCTTAGCCCCGAGCTAAGAACCTTCATGCCCGCCGTTTTGACCATAGTTTGAAACGGGCATAAAAAAATTAAAAAACGGTCCGATCAATGCAAAATCCTTCGCGTGGTGTCTTATTATGTGACATAGTTGCAAGTAAAAATACCAAACTTGGTATATTGCAAGTGTGTCGAAAAAACCTTCTCAGAAATGAGCTATTATGTTCGAGGTTTCATGGCTTTCGGGCCAAACGACCAATGTTATGGCTACAATCATGACATAGTTTGTTATAATGTGCCCACATTATGCACCCATATGTATCATGGGATGGCGAACAATGTTGCAGGAGGAAGTTTTCCATTTCGCCACACAAAAAAACCATTTTCCATTTTTTGAGCGCAAAAAATGGGTCGTTTTGTGAAGCAACCACCAAATGAAAGTTTCAAAATGCTACCATCCCATTTTCCAAAAATAATAGGACACCTTACATGGCCAAATGTCCCAACCAGGGTATCTCAAACCTTTCCGTCCACCCCTGGCGAAAAAGACAAATTGCTGCCGAATCGGTAGGAAGTGGGTCCGATTTGAACTACAGGTACATGATCTGATGCCCATTATTTTTTGAAAAAATGATTTTTAGACTCACAATATCAAGTTTCTTCAGGGATCCAATGCAAGTTTAGAAAGGCTCAGCCCTGAGCTAAGAACCTTCATGCCCGCCGTTTTGACCATAGTTTGAAACGGGCATAAAAAATTAAAAAACGGTTCGATCAATGCAAATCCTTCACGTGGTGTCTTATTATGTGAAATAGTTGCAAGTAAAAATACCAAACTTGGTATATTGCAAGTGTGTCGAAAAAACCTTCTCAGAAATGAGCTATCATGTTCGAGGTTTCATGGCTTTCGGGCCAAACGACCAATGTTATGGCTACAATCATGACATAGTTTGTTATAATGTGCCCACATTATGCACCCATATGTATCATGGGATGGCGAACAATGTTGCAGGAGGAAGTTTTCCATTTCGCCACACAAAAAAACCATTTTCCATTTTTTGAGCGCAAAAAATGGGTCGTTTTGTGAAGCAACCACCAAATGAAAGTTTCAAAATGCTACCATCCCATTTTCCAAAAATAATAGGACACCTTACATGGCCAAATGTCCCAACCGGGGTATCTCAAACCTTTCTGTCCACCCCTGGCGAATAAGACAAATTGATACCGAATCGGTAGGAAGTGGGTCCGATTTGAACTACATGTACATGATCTGATGCCCATTATTTTTTGAAAAAATGATTTTTAGACTCACAATATCATGTTTCTTCAGAGATCCAATGCAATTTTAGCAAGGCTCAGCCCCGAGCTAAGAACCTTAAAAACCCTAGTTTCAAAATCATATTTTGAATTATGATATTGTCCCTACTATGGACTAACATGGTATTAGTAGATCCATAATTTAAAGTAATCATACTATTCATAATTAACATCTTAGTATGATCTAATAAAATTTATAAAAATTTAGAGACAAAAATCAATTATTTTGGAGTTCTTATGAGAAAGATACACAAGAATTATGAAAACACAAAAAAAACAAAAAAAACATAACCGGACTGCCCAAATAGACCTTCCCAGCGAGGCCCATTAGGGAGAACCTGGCCGCTAGGCCCAGTTTCGATCGCGGGTCATAGTCAAATTGTTTGAGCGTGGCTATGGGACAACTAAGTTGTGTTGGTCTCGTGGTTAGGTGGCTTCTACCTATGGTGAGGTCTCCGGTTCGAGCCCCCCTGCAGCCCCTTTTTTGCTTATTGTTCCCGCTCGCGGTTTAATTTGTGGGGTGCGTGCAAGGCCAAGGCCCACCCACAGTGGCCCATCTCGCTTCCTACCGAGGCCCAGTCTAGTGATAAACCGAGCCAACCCAACAGATGAATTAAGTATATAAGGCTGCGAGTTGTTAATACTACAAGAAAGGTTCCTTGGTCTGGTGGTAAGGGGTGTTTTCCTCTAGGTGGAGGTCGTGGGTTCGACTCTTGTGGTGGTCTTATATTTTGGAATAACTGAAATAGCTCAGGATTTGTGGGTTAACGTGTATTAAATCGTGTAGATTTAAATAGTGCCACATAAGGTAATATTGACACATGTATATGACACGTAGTCAAAAGCTGACACATAGACATGACACATAGGCGCAATTGGTGATGTGGCTGAGTACTTATTTCATCTTATCCTAATTTGGACGCTATGACGATTTTAAATTGTCGTAGTGAGCTATAAATAACTTCTTAGGCTATATCTGCTAGGTTATGACGATTTCAGCTAATGAAACTATGACATTTCTGAACAAAATCATCGTAAATTTCTAAGGTTTTGAACCTCTAAAATGGCTTATGACCATCTGGTGCGAAATCGTCATAACTCTATGATGATTTTGTTCACAGTCACTATTAGAAGGTCATAGAATAACATGGTCCTTGTAGTGTTGGTGTGGCCAGCCCAGGAACCCCCTCGGCCTCTCCTTTCGCCTATAAGATTCCCTTGGTATGAAAACCCTAAATACCCGATCAAAAATCCAGGAAAGAGTCTGTAGCTGCCGTCATCTCCATCCCTAGATCGGGAGGGATCTGAAGCTCTTCCCGGCACCCTGTCGGAGAGGGGAATTCACCCTGGAGGCCTTCTTCATCACCATGCAAGCCTCCGGTGTGATGCGTAAGTAGTTCACCCTTGGACTACGGATCCATGTAGTAGCTAGATGGTTGGTTCTCCTCCTTTGTGCTTTCATGTTTAGATCTTGTGAGCTCCGTTCATGATCAAGATCATCTATTTGTAATCATACATGTTGTGTTTGCGGGGATCCGATGGATATTGAGATGCTATTTCAGATTGATTATTGATTCTATCATGTCTTTGTTATTTGTGCTCTTGCATTCTTTCCGTTGTTAGTAACTATCTTGGCCAAGTAGATGCTAGCAACTCCAAGAGTTAGTATTTATGCTCGATAGTGGGTTCATGCCTCTGGTAATCCGGGGAAGTGACAGAAATCTCTAAGGTACTAGATGTGCTCTTGCTACTAGGGAGAAAACAACAATCCTTTGTTCATAAAACAATCATATTGTTTACATTACACGCAATTCGTAAAGCAATAATCTGTTGCTTGTAACTTAATACTGGAGGGGGTTCGGATGATAACCTGAAGGTGGATTATTAGTCATAGATGCAGTTGGATGGCGGTCTATGTATAATGTTGTAATTCCCAATCAAGTTCCAAAGGAGTCAAGATGATTAGTATATGCATGTATTGCTTTCTCGATGTTTGTCAATTGCCCCGCTGTAATTTGTTCACCCAACATGTTATCTATCTTAAGGAGAGCCATCTCTAGTGAACTGTGGATTCCGGTCCTTTTCTTTTACATGCATGTAAACAGTTTGTAGATTGTATGTAAAAGAAAAGGACAGGAATCCATAGTTCACTAGAGGTGGCTCTCCTTAAGATAGATAACATGTTGGGTGAACAAATTACAGCGGGGCAATTGACAAACATCGAGAAAGCAATACATGCATATACTAATCATCTTGACTCCTTTGGAACTTGATTGGGAATTACAACATTATACATAGACCGCCATCCAACTGCATCTATGACTAATAATCCACCTTCAGGTTATCATCCGAACCCCCTCCAGTATTAAGTTACAAGCAACAGATTATTGCTTTACGAATTGCGTGTAATGTAAACAATACGATTGTTTTATGAACAAAGGATTGTTGTTTTCTCCCTAGTAGCAACAGCACATCTAGTACCTTAGAGATTTCTGTCACTTCCCCGGATTACCAGAGGCATGAACCCACTATCGAGCATAAATACTAACTCTTGGAGTTGCTAGCATCTACTTGGCCAAGATAGTTACTAACAACGGAAAGAATGCAAGATCACAAATAACAAAGACATGATAGAATCAATAATCAAACTGAAATAGCATCTCAATATCCATCGGATCCCCGCAAACACAACATGTATGATTACAAATATATGATCTTGATCATGAACGGAGCTCACAAGATCTAAACATGAAAGCTCAAAGGAGGAGAACCAGCCATCTAGCTACTACATGGATCCGTAGTCCAAGGATGAACTACTCACGCATCACACCGGAGGCTTGCATGGTGATGAAGAAGGCCTCCAGGGTGAATTCCCCTCTCTGGCAGGGTGCCGGGAAGAGCTTCAGATCCCTCCCGATCTAGGGATGGAGATGACGGCGGCTACAGACTCTTTCGTGGATTTTTGATCGGGTACTTAGGGTTTTCGTCCCGAGGGCATCTTATAGGCGGAAGGAGAGGCCGAGGGGGTGCCTAGGCTGGCCACACCACCCGCTGGCGCGGCCAGGCCTGGCCCGCGCGGCCAGGTGGTGTGGTTGATGGGTTCGTAGCATGGAAAACAAAAATTTTCTACCGCAAGAACGAACAAAACCCAGATCTAATCTAGATAAAAGCCAAGATCTAATCTACTAGACATGAGAAACGAGATAGATCGGTACTAACCCTCGTAGAACCGAAAGCGTTAATGAGATTAGATCTCATGGATGATGTAGTCGATCACTTGCCGATCTCAAGATCGTGTGGATGATCCTTCCGGCGCCGCGTTCCGGCAGCGCTTCCGCAGACGGTCACACGTGCGGAGTCGAAGCAGACCTTCCTCTCCCTGTTCCAGCGAGCAGCGGAGGTAGTAGATCTTCTCCACGGAATCCCAGCAGCACGACGGCGTGGTGGTGGTGGTGGAGATGAGAATTCTATAGGGCTTCGCCTATGCCTGTGCAGAAGAAACGTGGAGGAGAGAAGCGGCTGAGATTGGGAGTTATGAGACGAGGTGCAAGAGGGGGCGCCCCCTCCCATCTATTTAAAGGAGGGAGGCGCGCCTGGGTAGGGGGAGTCTAGTAGGACTCCCTCCTCCTTGGGCCGGCAGGTTGGGAGGGAGGAATCCTCCTCCCCCACGAATCCGTGTCTTGCCCCACTTGGTTTCTTTGATCCCTTTCTTGGTTTTCAAGCAAACTCCAAGAAATCCTCTAGGACCTTCCAGAACATTCCGAAACCTTCTAGAATCTCCATACAAACACTCCGGAACATTTCCTAACTTAGAAAATGATCCCCAATATATGAATCTCATTCTCCGGACCATTCTGGATCTCCTCGTGATGTCCCGGATCCATTCCGAGACTCCGAACAACATTCGGTCTCCAACGCAAATTCCATATCTACTTCAAACAACTTCGAACCTTAAGTGTGTCACCCTACGGTTCGTGAATATGCAGACATGATGAAGACACCTCTCCCATCAATAACCATCAGCGGTATCTGGAGATCCATAACGGCTCCCACATACTCAACGATTACTTCGTGATCGATTGAACCAATTAACATACGAAACCAATTCCCTTTGTCTCGTGACATTCTACTTATCCGAGGTTTGATCGTCAGTATCTTCATACCTAGTTCTTCCTCGTTACTGATAAGTACTCTTTACTCGTTCCATGTTATGTCATCCCTTGTGACCTAGTCACATGCTTGCAAGCTATCTAGATGACATTCCACCGAGAGGGCCCAGAGTATATCTATCCGTCATATGGATGGACAAATCCCAATCTTGGTCTATGCGCTTCAAAACATACTTTTAGAATACCCAATGACACCTTTATAACCGCCCAGTTACAAAGCGGCGTTTGATGTCATCAAAGTACCCATCCGGTGATGGTGATTAACATAACCTCATGGTCGAAGGATTAGGTTACTATGTATTTCAAAGCTTACAGCAATACGAACTTAATGACTTGATCTTATGCTACGCTTACTATGGGTGTGTGTCCATCACATCATTCTCCTAATGATATAACCTTGTTATTAATCACATCCAATGTCCATGATCAGGAAACCATGATCATCAATCAATCAACAAGCTAGTTTAACAAGAGGCTTACCAGGGACCCTTTTATGTTTACAAAACACTCAAGTATTAGTGTTTCCTAATAATACAATTATAGCATGGGATGTAAACATTCATCATAAACACAAAGATATAATAATAATCTCTTTTATTATTGCCTCTTGGGCATATCTCCAATAGTGGTGGCCCCCTGGCTCCTCTCCGTCGCGTATTATAGCATCTGATGACTTCTGGCAAAATAGGAACTTTGGCTTTTGTCCCGTCCAATTCCGAGAATATTCATTTTCTGACTTTCCTAGAACCAAAAATAGCAGAAAACAGGCAGCTGGCACTATGGCTCTTGTTAATAGGTTAGTCCAAGAAATCATCTGAAAAGTACTCCAAAGTGTGGACAAAACATAAGAAAGTAGATAAAAACCAAGCATGGAACATCAAAAATTATAGATAAATTTGCAATGTATCAACATCCCCAAGCTTAACTCCTGCTCGTCCTCGAGTAGGTAAGTGATAAAAAGAAAGAATAATTTTTGAGGTGACATGCACCATCATAAACTTGATCAAAGTATTTGTAAAACATTCAAAGCTGGGATCATAGTACTTCAATCATAACATGAAAGACAAAGTTCTAGCAATAAGACAAAGAAACTATGTTGCAACATGAAAATGCACAAACAAAAGATTCATGAATAACAATGCTTTGCAAGATATTTGTTTGTTTCACATAAAGAAAACATAGCATAATAGTATTTAGCTTGTCCCTCATAGAGTAGAAAATATAAATGCATAGGACACCTTCAAATTTCATAAGAGTGACTAGATACAAATAGTTTAAAACAAGCAATATCAAGGTATGCATCAATCAACTAGTCTTGGGACAATGCACATAGAACTAAGAATGGCCACTATGCTCTCAAAGTAGGTGCATAAAGATAGAAGGTGGAGACTCAATATAATGGTGGAAGAAAGGCCTTTTTTATAAAAGGAAGTAGGGATTCAAGTCTCATAAAGAGCTTCCAAAAATTATGGTACTTATAGCTTTCAGCTCTCATTGCCCCTATCATAAGCATCTTGAAGTGATTAAGGTTAAAGTGAACAAACTATGGTGTACATGCTTGACGAAGTATAAGTCAGAAATCTCATGTCTCTTGTATACGAGAGCCGCTCCTCATGCTACTCAAGTTTAGTCACCGGTAAGTTCTTGTCATCGTAAGTACATGTGTATCATAGAGAACTGCCAACGGGGTACCCCTTGCCCGATGATACGGAAGAATCCCCATATCAAAATGACAAGGCAAGCAGACAACGAGCATCTCAGCAATCTTCTTATTTACCATGGGAATTTGGTGCTTTTTTCTCTCTTTCCTCTTTTCATAGTATATTTTTTTTCTCTTTTCTCTTTTTTATCAATATAGGACTCTTTTTTTATAAGAAGAATGCTTCATAGATAGCTCATTATGGTTACACTGCAGGTTTCCACCATGTCAGCATGGATTAGACCAGCGGCCCAGGCGTTTCTCTAACACATATACATAACTCCATGGACTTACAAGCTCCCCTTTCATTTCACACCGACGACAACCATATACAAAAGAGCATGCTATCAACTAGGTACAAGTACCAAGTGCAATGTTGAAAGTGTTCCCCATGAAAGCATGGTTCTACTAATTCCCAACAAATAAGTGGAAGCATATACAACTTAGACGACACAATGGTTCAAGTTTATTAAGGGCAAGTAAAGTAAAGTGTGCCATCAAGTTTGTGAGAGCTTTAATCACTAGTTTTCTCATAACAAGTTTAATTTGGAAGGTAAACAAAAGCATGAATATACTTGGAATAGCATAAGCTAGTAGGTAGGTATGGTGGACTCTTTGGAATAACTTGGTTTAGGGAGTTGGATGCATGAGTGGAACTCATACTTGGTTGTGGAGGCTAGCAAAAGACTGGGAGCGACAAACTAAGAGAGCAATAATGGCCATAATCATGCAGAGGGACAAAACATCATTGATCAAAGCATAAAGTGATACTACAAGTTGAAAACTAAACGATCATAAAGGCTATGGTGACTTGAGATAGTCATAACATGGTGTGAGCATGCGCCAAGTCAACCCAAATAAAGCATCAAAGGATAATACCACTACACTATGCTTTAATATGCTAAAACAACGCATGATTCATCCAAGGCACATTAAGCAATCTCAATTGTTTATAACAAGTCATGCTACATCAAAGAATACTAAGCATAAAGCCAAAACAATATCAAGCATGGCATGACAAAGCATATGCCACAGTCAAAAACAAGCTCTTTTTACCACATAAGCATGAAGTTTCCTACTCTTTTCCAAACCAAACCAAACTATTTGCAAACCAATGTATGAAAGAGGGGGTCCAACCAATTTATTCAGCAAACTAATCAAATAAAGAAAACTAAAAACCAAAACAAAAACGAAAAATAAGACGCTCCAAGAACAACACAACTGTGCATGAAACAATAAAAATGAAGCGTTTGGAAGAAACCTGGGATTTTTATTGATGAAGAAGGGGGATGCCTTGGGCATCCCCAAGCTTTGACACTTGTACTTCTTGGATATTTCTTGGGGTGACACACGTGGCATCCCCAAGCTTCAGATTTAGTTCATCCTTCATCTCATTACTCATTCCTTCCATATACCTGAAATTTTTCCTTCATACAAAACTTCACACAATCTTTATTAGCAACATTAGTGCACTCAAGATAAAAGGTCTTAAGGTTCAGTTCTAACACCAAATAAACTTCCATTAGAACACTAGATACTGTAGCACTTCCCTCAAAAAAGCTCAATTCCCCAAAAGAACTCAAAAAGGAACCAACAAGAAGCAAATGCAGAAAATGGCAGAAATCTGTCAAAACAGACCAGCAGGTAAAGATGAATTTTTTCGAAGACCTTATGTTGCTCAAATCAAAAAGTGTTGAACTAACGAAAGTTAGATAACAACCTGGGGCAGAATCACAAAAAATCATGCCTCAAAAATACGTTCAGAGATTTTACACGAATGTTTACGGTGAAGCACAGAAATCTGTTTTGGGACAGCAACTTTCCCAATCATTACTTCTCTCTCATTAGAGGTTACTCTTGGCACAAAAAGCAAATAAAAAGGATAAGGAGAGGTTATTAAAGAGTTAATAACTTCCAAGACCCATCTAAAACTTTTGGGTTATCTCCCAATAAGTACTTTTATTTAACGCTTTTAAGTTAGGCATAAGAAGCAAAGAAAGAATCAAGTGTTCTCAAATGAAGAAGCATTAAAACCAAATTTCCTGCCCTTACCTCTCTTACTTTTATTCTTAACCTTGGGGAAAATATGATTGTTTGGTGGAGAAGAAAGGTGCATGGTCCCCTTTCCCACATCTATTATTGCTCCAAGGAGTCTAATAGGGACCTTCCAAGTGTAATTTGTCCTTTTCCTGCAGATTCAATAACAAGATAATCAATAGAAATCGTTTTCCCAAGGATCTTTGTAAACACTCCTTCAGCTATTCCAAGAGGTAATATGGTAGTATTATTAGCAAGAGATATTTCTTTTCCTCCTTCAGTGAGCCCCCAAGTATTTAGAGATTTATAAATATCTTTGGGCATAAGACAAAATTCAGACATGATATCACCGCGAGCTTGAAAAGTTTCAGTGTTCATCTCAATATTTATTGTAGGGAACCACTTTGATGGTTCAAAGTTTATTGGAACATAATTTTGATGCTCCCTAAGCATGTTATAGCAATTTTTTAAGCTAGTAGTGCTAGTCTCAAGAGTGTTCAATTTGGCTAGGCAAGTTGTAAGTGAGGATCAATTTCTTTATAGGATTTATAGAATCATCCTCATTACATTGGAGGAAATGTCCTCCCACAATAGCATCTAAAGCATATCTATAGCAAAGAGCAATTCCAAGGTAAAAACTGCTAAGGAACAAGCTTTGAGATGGCTCCGGGGGCACTTCCCCGTCCCGGCAGGGTGCCGAAATAGAGACTTTCTGTCCTCCGAATCTCCCCTTCGGTGGCGGCAGCACTGCGGAACTTTTCGTGGATTTCTGATTGACGATTTAGGGTTTTTGCCTCGGGAGGAATATATAGGCGAAGGGGCAAGGTCGGTGGCCGGCCAGGGGGGGTGTGGCCACCCTGTGGCCCCTCTCCGACTCTCCTTCTGGCTCCATGAGTCTTCTGGTAAAATAGGCACTTTGGCTTTTGTCCCGTCCAATTCCAAGAATATTGATTTTCTGACTTTCCTGGAACCAAAGACAGCAGAAAACAGACAACTAGCACTGTGGCTCTTGTTAATAGGTCAGTCCAAGAAATCATATGAAAAGTACTCCAAAGTGTGGACAAAACATAAGAAAGTAGGTAAAAACCAAGCATGGAACATCAAAAATTATAGATACATTTGCAATGTATCACACCCAAGCCTTCAATTGTGAGACTTTTTCTTATTACAATTGTTTAGAAATATTTAGGCAAGACTTGGTTAATTACGAGAGTTGGAACAAAATGTACCCAATTAAATACCCATGCAAACGAAAATCTTACTATAGTACAAAGACTCACTCCACCAATATAATATCTCAACATTTACTACTAACTAGCATGGGTTTATCAAACTTCAAATGTGGGGATTCATAATGCATACCTTTCATGTTTTGTTCCACTTATCTCTTCCTTTTTTATTTGTTTCTTGGAAACTAGAAGTCGATCACTCTCCTGCAAACATATGAAGACCTCGAGGCGAAAAGAAAAGAAAGAGGGAAAATAAGGAAAACTGGCGAAATATTTTTGTGATTTTTAAGAGGGGGAATTTAAAGAATAGAAAATTGGCGGCAAAGCTCGGCTAGAAAATCTCGAGAGCAAATAGAAAGAACTAGAAAATAAAGTGTTGGGGAAACCAACACGAGTGCTTATAAACTCAAATAAAAACACAACCTCGAAATTAATAAAAGAAAATAAATGCCAAATAAAGATACATGAGGAAACTTCCCCAAGCTTAGGCTTTTGCAAGCCCTTCAAATCATTGTGGTGGTGGGAAAAAAGTCATTACTCCAGTTTGCAAATTGAGTTGAGAGGTTACTAATTGATTCTCGGATGTTCAAAGAGAGGATATGCATCCTCTCCACAGTCCCTCCATGTCCTTAGAAATCTTGATATGTGGCGAACCGGGTTTGTGGCTGCTCCTCTTGGTAAGGAACTTCTTGCTCCTCCTCTTGGTCCTCATCCTCCTCTGGAATCTCCTCATAGGGTTGGTGTTGCTCAACCTGCAAGTCATATAGCAAACGTCCTTCCTCGATAGAGAAAAGACCATTAGGCATAGGAGCGGGGTAGAGACGCCTAGCTCTAGCAATATGCAGATAATAAACACCACCTCTCCTAGTGAGCATTCCACAAGCTTTCAAGGTGGAGAAACCAACACGTGTCTCACCTAGAACGGGTTGCAACTCACCTAGGTTGATGCCTATGGCAGTGGCAAGCACGATGATGATGCCTCCACCTGTGATTGGTCCTTGGCTTTGGGAGGCTTAGTGCTCCAAGTAGCGCACAAGGATGGCGCCCAAGTTGAGTGACAAGCCGCAATTGATGTAAGCAACTTTTGCAAGGACTAGGATGTCCTCCTTGTTGAGTCTTGTGAACTCATTACATGCCTGCAAGGTGTTAGCAATAATATATAACAAATAGCAAATTGCAGGATGTTAAATATTTTTCCCTTGTTCACTCTACTAGTGAAACTCATTCCATTATAGTATTGTTCAGGGGAAGGATTTAAGCCAGTAAAGGATGCGCGTAAGGCATGAACATCATTGTTTGGAAAATTAAAACATGCACACCATTCATCTAATGTTAAAGTGTAGTTGTTGTTCATCAGTCAAAAAGAAATAATGTCCTCTCCTTGCCATTGTTTAACCGTGCTTTGCAACGAACTTAGAAATTCAATGGTTAAGCGGCGATAAGTAGGCACATCATTGTACACAAGTTTTGCAGGCCAGCTCTATTGCAAAGTAAATTGAAGTCATTATAAATACCGAGTTGGTTCAATATAATGGGGCAAGCCCATTTGGTGGCCTTCACGTCATGGTTCTTGATCCCGTTGAAGCGATCACGTTGGGGCTCATCCTTGAACTTGATCCCCATGCGTACTTGAGCGGCTGCCCGAGAAGCGCTAGCGGTGGCATGAGCACAAGTTTAGATCCTTGTGTTCATCATCTAAAACATTAAAGAAAGACAAAAAAAACTTTTTGATCCAACAACAGTAAGTGCATCATATTCCTCATCATAACACACTAAAGAATCTCCTCAAAAATAATAATCTAGGCAAGAAAATCATGGCAATTGGTTCATAGTAGGTCTCACCCTAGATTAATAATGACAATAGATCAAAGATGAATTTGCAAAAATTAATTGGAGGATCATAGGAGAAACATACCATAGATCACTCGAGTGCGAGGAAATCAAACGAAATTGAGTAGAGATGAAGATCTCTTGAGGTTTTGAGAGAGTTTGGAGGTAGAAGAGAGAAAAAGTATTGAAGTTTTGGAGTTGGAGGTACCTTCCCGTGCGATTTTGTGGTTGGACGCAACTATACGGGCGCAACTATACGGCCAGAACATTGTGCTCCTGCCGTATAGTTGGCCTTCTTTAAAAAAATTAGGGTTTCCTCCTAGCGACACAGCTATACGGGAACAACTATACGGCCGGAACAAAATGTTCCCACCGTATATTTAGTCGTCAAGCTATCTGTCCCTAGGAAAGAAAATATACAAAGGCATCGATATCTATACGATCGGAACTATATGGCCAAATTTTTTTATTCCCACTGTATAGTTGGTAGTTAAACTCTCAGTATATTAGAAAATAATTCGTACGGAGGCACCGATATCTATAGGATCGGAACTATACGGCTGGAGTTTTCACTCCCGCTGTATAGTTGGTCGCTAAACTCTCAGTACATTTTAAAGAAAAATTGTCGATGGCAAAGATATCTATACGACCAGAACTATATAGCCAGAATTTTCACACCCGCCGTATAGTTGGTCATTAAACTCTCTGTGTGCATCAAAAAAATTCTGTTTCTTCGAGAATTGCTTCTTTTACTGTAACTTAGTGATATAACTTTTTATGACAGAAAATTGACAGTAAATATTGTCGACGAACAATAGCATGTATGTAGCAGAATTTTAAGTACTACCAAACTTCTCCTCAAATGGAGTTTTCTAGCACTTTTTAATAAACATAAACTTAAACTAAAAACTAAAAACATAACTCAAACCTTTATTTAACATGGGTTGCCTCCCATGGAGCGCTCTTTTACGGTCAATAGCTTGACCTTGATGATACTCACTTGGGCCAGATGAGTGGAACACCCACTCCAAAGTAATTGGCCTTCAAAGTGATGGCCTCCTTTTCGTCATGTTTGGCTTTCTTCTTCCAGGGGAAATGGATAACAAAAGGACCGCGCCAGGTGCGGGCGCAAGCAAGGACCCAGCACCAGACCCGGAGGTAACACCTAAGGCACCGAGGAAAGGTAGAGGACCTCCACTAGAGAGGCCTGAGAACGTACTGAGAGAAGCTATGGATAGCTTGGCTAACCCGGTAGCAGCAGTGGTAGATCCGGCTCAGGCACAGGCCGAGCTAGAGGAAACTAGGCAGAAGATACTGGAGGGCGCAAAGAAAATAGCCGCGGCTCAGCAGTCGCTGAACATGACGCTGCGTGAGTACGCAAAGGCAAACAAAGTTGATACAGTAAAAGTAAAAGGGAGAAATCTCATAAGCAAGATGAACAGAGAAGGTGATGATGGAGCAGAAGGGTCGGAAAACTATCTGTCTGTGGGGTTGCCGAAGTATAGTACCCCGGCGAAGAACCTCAGAGCAGCAGATGCGGCTGCGTCCGAGTTAGAGGGTATGATGGGTGAGGCCCGTCAAAGACAGCAAGATAGGGTTAACGAGCTGGTTCGGATCGCGAACAGACAGAACGAAGAGCTGCTGAGAGCTAACCCGGAGAGAGCCGGAGCTTCCAAAATCGTCCATTCGGTGATGGGTAACCCGGAGAAGTCCGCTGGAGCCGCATCATCACCTCATGGTGGTCCAAGGAGAGAAGAGGTAGTAACCTCGGCCAGACGGAACAAACAGATCGTCCCGTATGACCCGACGCGCGCGGGAAAATAAAAAGAGATGCGGAAAAATGATGATCGACGGAGTGTGAGCCAAGGTGAAGCTGGCCGAGGTAATCACGACCAAGGCAATGCCGGTCAAGGGAACGCTGCCAACGGCAATGCCGGATAGCGCAACTCCGCAGGAGCAGGACAACCGCAGCAGCGGAATATACCAAGGCAAGAGCAAAGCGCCGGCCGAGGTATGCAGCAGAAAGGTGCGCAACGAGAGCAAAACCGACACAACGACGGTGATTCGGAAATGGTGAACGCAGGGTACCCCAGACCGGACTATCATGTGATAGGGTCAAGATTGGGAAGCAGGGACTTAATGCCGGATGACGCCAGGTTAAAACTGGATCGCCTGTATAGGTCAGAACAGATCGAATGTCAAGGTCCTCCGGGTCCAGTGTGCTTTGGACCCCGGATCATGAAGGAACCGCCGGTACCAAACTTCCAGTTACCCAGAGGCACGAAGACGTATGACGGCAGTACCAAGCCGGAGGATTGGCTGATAAACTATGCTACGGCGGTGAAAATTGCAACTGGCAACTTGAGATGGGATGTACGTTACGTACCCCAGATGTTGGAAGGCCCGGCCAGAGTATGGCTGAATAATTTACCACCTGGAAGCATCAACTGCTGGATAGATTTTGAAGAAATGTTTATCAGCAACTTCTCAAGACATATCAGAGGCCGAATAGACCGCAGACCCTAGCAATGTGCAAGCAAAGACCTAACGAGACGGATCGTGAATTCTTGACCCGGTGGTGTACCGTGAGAAACTCATGTGAGGGTGTCATAGAGTCACAGGGCATAGCGTGGTTTGCGCAAGGGTGCAGATATGGCAGCGAGCTGTGGATGAAGTTGCAAAGGAAATGCCAGTTACGCTGGCAGAGATGATCCGGATTGCTGATTCGTATTCTTTGGGCGATCCGACTCAACCTAGGCTCGCGTCAAGTGAGTCAAACGAGGAATACTATTAGAGGGATGGAGCTGGGTCATCCCGGAGGAACGATTACAGAGGAAAAAGGAGAGATGATAGACCGGATCATCGCTACGGTTTGCAACAAGTTGCAGCTGTGAATCAAGATCAACCCGGAGCAGGGAGCAACCAACGCCAGAGAACGGGAGGGCAATGGACTCCAAGAAATGATGGCAAGAAAACATGGACTCCAGAACAAAAGAAACAGTGGCAGGAAAAGAAAGACCGTCCGAGGTATACCTACGAGTCAATGTTGGACCAGCCGTGTAAGTTTCACACGCCAAATCCGAATAGCCCGGTGGGTCACACGACGAGGCAATGTGAGTGGATGCGTAAGATAGAGCAAGGTGGTTCGGGGAATGCTCAGGCACCCCGGAATGAGCAACCTCGGCAGGAGTTACCTCGGCAGCAATTGCTCTCCGGGGCAAACACGCAGCAGGTAATGTTGCCTCCCCCTCCGCCGAGGTATGACAACAATGAGAGAAGGGATGCAGTGCATCAGGTGGAAAATCAGCAACAACCGGATCAGAGGTACCCTGGAAACGAGGGAAGGAATGAGTATAGGGAACATCACCAGAGTTATTGTGTGTTCACGACTGAGGAAACAGATAGAAAGAGCTTGCAGCACCGACATATGGAGGTCAATGCGGTCATGCCAGCGGTGACGAGGTACATGCCTTGGTCGGACCAGGAAATCACCTGGAACATCAAAGATCATCCTAAACTTATGCCGAGCCCAGGTTCGTATGCGCTAGTGCTAGATCCGACATTCATTGGACCGAACATCAACGTGAGGTTCTCCAAGGTTTTGATTGATAATGGCAGTAGCATTAACATCATGTATGCGGATACAATGCGCAAGTTGGGCATCTCGGAGAACATGCTCTAGGCTACAAGAACAACTTTCCATGGCATTGTACCAGGCATTTCTTGTGAGCCCATAGGCAAGGTCCGGGTCGACGTGCTATTCGGCACAAGGGACAACTGCCGAACTGAAAATCTGGAGTTTGAAGTGGTGAACTTGGAAAGTGCATATCATGCGTTACTCGGAAGACCAGCATTGAACAAATTCATGGCAAGCTGTCACATCAGTTATCTGAAGATGAAGTTGCCTGGGCCAAATGGAGTGATTACCATTGCTGGAGATTTCTGACGTTCCATTGAGTGTGCTTCAGCCGGGTCTAACCTAGCCGAGTCACTCGTGATTGCGCAAGAGAAAAGAAAAATCCAAGAGGTGGCGGCATTAGCTCAGTCTGCGTAGCAATATATGCCGGCGTTAAATAACCCGCATGGCAGCGTTTCATTTCAAGCCACAAAGGACACCAAGAAGGTTCCAGTTGACAACATGTTCCCGGAGCGCACCATAACAATTGGTGCCGGGTTAACTGACAAATAGGAAAGCGAGCTCGTCAACTTCCTCCGTGAGAATCGGGATATTTTTGTTTGGTCTACACAGGACTTGCAAGGTGTTCCGAGGGAGTTGGCCGAGCACTCTTTGAACGTAAGACCCAGAGCAAGGCCGGTGAAGCAACCTCTCCGCCGCTTCGCCGAGGATAGGAGAAAAGTCATTGGAGACGAGATAGCTCGGTTACTAGCAGCAGGATTTATCATGGAGGTACTATATCCGGATTGGCTCTCTAATCCGGTGCTGGTAGAAAAGAAGAAGGACGATCCGAACGTGGCAGTGGTTTGGCGTATGTGTATCGATTACACGAACCTGAACAAGGCGTGTCCAAAAGATCCATTTCCACTGCCGAGGATAGATCAAGTCATAGACTCGACCGCGGGATGCAAACTGTTGTCATTCATTGATGCATATTCTGGCTTCCACCAGATACCTCTGAACCCGGATGATCAAATAAAGACTGTGTTTATTACCCCGTATGGGGCTTACTGCTATCGCACTATGCCGTTTGGTTTACGTAAAGCAGGTGCAACGTACCAAAGATGTATGCAAAAATGTTTGCACGACCAAATAGGTCAAAACGTACAAGTATACATGGATGATGTGGTTATCAAGACCAAGGAAAGCACAACGCTCCTTGACGACATAAGGCAAACATTCGCGAACTTGAGAAGGTTCCGGATGAAGCTCAACCCGGAAAAATGTACATTCGGTGTCCCGGCTGGAAAATTACTCAGATTTCTCATCTCCAGCCGAGGTATCGAAGTTAATCCAACTAAGATCCGAGCCATCGAACGAATGGAGTTGCCGAAGTGTCTTAACGATGTCCAGAAGTTCACTGGATGCCTGGCATCGTTGAGTCGGTTTGTATGTCGGTTGGGAGAAAAGGCACTGCCTCTCTACCAACTCATGAAAAAGTCGGATAAATTCGTTTGGATGCCACAGGCCAATGAGGCCTTTGCCCACTTAAAAAAGATGTTGGCCACTGCGCCAGTGTTAGCCTCTCCACTATCAAAGGAGCCAATGTTGCTCTACATAGCCGCAACCAACCGAGTTGTAAGTGCAGTAATTGTAGTGGAGCGCAATGAAGAGGGTAAGTCGGTACAGAGGCCAGTATATTACCTGAGCGAGGTATTGTCTGCCTCAAAACAGAACTACCCGCACTTTCAAAAGGTGGCATATGGTGTCTATATGGCGGCAAAGAAGTTAAAGCATTACTTTGAGGAGCACCCCATCAAAGTAATATGTGAAGCTCCCATATCCGAGATAATGGGTAACAAGGATGCGAGTGGCAAAATTGCAAAATGGGCAATTGAGTTAGCCCCTTATGCGCCCCAATACGAGAGAAGAGAAGCGATCAAATCTCAGGCTGTGGCGGACTTTTTTGTGGATTGGGCCGAGGTACAATACGAACCACCGCCACCGGATCCGAATTACTGGAGGATTCACTTTGACGGGTCAAAAACCAAAACCGGACTAGGCACCGGGGTTGTGCTTACCTCGCCAAAGAAGGACCAGCTAAAGTACGTATTGCAGATCCATTTCGCGGCATTGAACAATGTCGCTGAGTATGAGGCTCTTGTGCATGGGCTCAAAGTCGCAAAGGAGATTGGCATACGTCGGATAATATGCTTTGGCGACTTGGATCTGGTGGTGCAGCAGGTGTCCGGAGTGTGGGACGCCCTGGATCCAAACATGGCACTATACAAATTTCACGTGCAGAAGATATCTGGTTACTTCGAGGGGTGTGAATTTCACCATGTACCCCGAGTGGAAAACGAGGCTGCCGACATGTTGTCAAAGCTCGGATCGACCAGACAAGCAATTCCACCGGGTGTAGCATTGGAACACCTCAGAAAACCATCTATCAGGCCGTCCCCAGGAACCGACTCGATCTATGTCCCGGAAAATACGGAATCAGGAGCTGAGCCCATGGACATTGACATGGGAGGCAGTGCGTGAGACCTGGGGACTGCATCAGCAAACCCGGGGACTGTCTCGGCAAACCCGAGGACTGCCTCGCTAGACCCGAGGACTGCTCAACGTGATTCGGCTGAAGTTATGCCGGTGGACCAGATGGAAATTGATGAGGAGATGTTCCCTCCACGAGTGATACCAGCTTGGGCACTACCTATATTCCAATTTCTGAAAGACGGAACGTTACCCGCTGAGGTGTTAGCCAGGCAAACTCATAGGAGAGCAAAAGCATAAACAATCATCAATTCTGAGTTGTACAAACGGAGTGTCCCCAATGTCCTCCAACGATGCGTTGACCCGGAAGAAGGGCTTGCCATCCTCCGAGATATACACCAAGGAGAATGTGGGCATCATGCCTCATCCCGAGCCTTGGTGGCAAAGGCGTTCCGGCATGGATTCTACTGGCCAAGTGCCTTGGAACAAGTAGAAGATCTGGTGAGGAAATGCAATGGTTGTCAAAGGTACGCCACCAAGACACATATGCCTATGTCGAAACTCAAGACCATACCAATTACGTGGCCATTTGCTGTATGGTGCTTGGATATGGTTGGCCCGTTCAAACCGGCGAGAGGAAACATGACACACATTTTGGTCATGGTGGACAAGTTTACAAAATGGATTGAAGTGAAACCTATAAGAAAATGTGATGGAGCTACGGCCGTGACATTTCTCAAAGACATAATCTTGAGATACGGTTATCCACACAGTATTATAACCGATAATGGAACAAATTTTGCAGAAGGAGCATTTGCGCGCTTCTGCCGAGATAAGAAGATCCGACTCGATGTCGCCTCGGTAGCCCACCCCGCATCGAACGGACAAGTGGAAAGATCCAACGGATTAGTATTATCTGGGATGAAACCCCGGCTCATTGAGCCGCTGCAAAGATCAGCGGGGTGCTGGATAGAAGAACTACCAGCGGTACTGTGGAGCTTAAGAACAACTTCGAATCGATCAACAGGCTATACGCCATTTTTTCTGGTATATGGGGCAGAAGCTGTATTACCAGCCGACATAGAGCATGATTCGCCTAGGGTCACCCAATACACAGAAGCCAAAGTGCAAGAAGCCCGGCAAAACGATGTTGATCTGCTGGAAGAAGCGAGAGAACTGGCACTGTCCAGATCCGCCATATATCAGCAAAATCTCCGACGCTATCATAGCCGGAAAGTGTGCCCCCGAGTCTTTCGGGAAGGCGATCTGGTGCTCCGGTTGGTACAACGTACTACTGGCATGCATAAATTATCCCCCCCATGGGAAGGGCCATTCATTGTGAGCAAAGCATTGCACAATGATTCTTACTATCTCATAGATGCAAAGCCACAGGAAAAGAACAAGGCAGACAGGTCCGGAGAGGAATCCAAGCGACCGTGGAATGTAGCACTACTTCGTCCCTTCTACACTTAGCTAAAAAGTGTATGTATCCGAGTCGCCTCATATGTCGGTATGTATGTCGGCAATGAGCTTATCAATGAAATAGCAGCGCCTCGAGCAGTAACTCGGGGACTGCCTTAATAACGTTTATTGTTACTTTTTATGCGGTAGCTGGAATAAGTCGTTCTACTTAACCCGGATTAGTAATGTGTGAGCACCAAAAACCCAACCCTTCGACTTGCTGTTGTCCAACACGAATTGGCTTCATGGCAAGCAAGGGAACAAGTTTGGAATTGCGTAGCACATGAAAAACGACTAAGGAAACGAGTCTATTCGAGCTAACGCTTATTTTTCGGACTAACCCTGTATTTATTTTCAAGTTATTATGCTGAATTATTTTGAGCTAAGCCTAAAAGTTTCTAAGTATTGTTAAAACAATTTTTGAAGCTCGGGTTCGTAAGTCGTAAAACCGAATCAAGGTAGACACGGACCGAGCTAGGGAATTGGAAGAACAAGAAAATGAAACTCGGGGACTGCGCCCAAGTTAATCCGGCATAGAAATGTAGTAGCAAAATATCACATATCCAGCATACAATTGCACCCGGCATACTGGGGATCTGATAAATTTTCAAGTTTTTTGGAACTAAGGAGCAGCAGGAGGAGGAAGTTCGGCGTCGTTGTCGATGTCTTCAATATCTGAAGCATCATCTTCTCCGTCCTCATCCGACCCATCTTCAACGTCCTCATTGTGCTCGTCCCCAGCAGATTCCAGGAAGCTCGGTCCTTCAACCCAGTCATGAATAGGAGAATATTCGATGAGGCTGTAGGCGCAAGCCTGGCGCCGAGCTACCCACTCCGGATCATCGGTCCATCTGGATCCGTGCGCCGGCGTGTAAGGAGGCTGAGGTCGATCTTCTCATACCAGGTGAGAATATGGTGAAGGATGGTATCAGCTACGGCACGACCAGCGGACTCTCTCTAGAGGTCAAGCTGGGTCTCAATCTCCATTAACTTCTCAACAAGAGTCACGATGGTCTCCGGGCTACTCTCTCCGGGCCAGAATGTATTGAAAATGCGAACTGCAACGTCGAGGATATACTTGCCATAATTCTTGATAGTTCCCACGCGAGCTGACAGGCTGACCAATAGGTCCTCCATGTCTAAGGGAATGCTCTCACCGTCAGGAACGACGGGAGTACCCCTCTCTTGGCGGAATTTGGCAACAGCAGCGCTTGCAATAGAAGTACCCTCTGTAAAGTGGTCTGGAAACAAGGAAAAGGAAGAAGGTAAAGAAAAGACATATGAGGTAACCCAGAGAATTATGTCGGACAAGGGAAAGGAACTTACGAGAAATATGGCTATGGATCCGGGTTAACTCCTTGATGCAGGCATTGCGTCTTTTGCGAAGTTGCTCAAGCTCAGCGTTTGCCGACCCAAGCTAGAGGTCGGATTCTCTGAGCAGGTCCTGGTCCTTGGAGATCTGGAGAGTAAGGCGCTCACGCTCTTCTGTGAAGTTCTGGCCAACTTTTTGGAGCTCGGTTCGGTGCTGGGCCTTCATCTTCTCCATCTCAGCCTTGAGCTTGGCAATCTCGTCGTCCTTAGTCCGGAGGAGAGCAAGTTCATCATCCTTTTTCTTCAGCTCAGCTTGATGCTGCCCTGCTTGTTCGAGAAAATGCAGCATCATATCAGGCACAGGCACACTATCCTCAAGCGATGCTGAAATAGTATGTTGACCCGGCAGAGCCGAGGAGTGAATGTTTGCCGAGCCAAGGAGAAGAATAAATGGAAAACACTACGAGGTCGAACAAAAGAGGACATACCCCGGATTTGATCCAAGTTCTTCCGCATGATTTTGTTCTCAGCCTCCACCCCAGCTGCAGAAACCGAATGAGGAGATTAGTTCGGCGGAAGAAAGTGAAGAAAAACGGAGAAGTGCCGAGGGAGAAAATTACCCCTCTTTTCATGTTCTGCACCAAGTGCAACATGTTTTGCACGTAGCATCTTGTGGGTATCAAGCAAGCGTTGGAATTCAGTGCTCCGGCGATTGGTGGTTACCTGAAAAAAGTACAGAAGTGTAAATTTAACTTGGTGCATATTCGAAGTGTACAAGATTCGGGCCAAATGGAACTTAACCCGGCTCTAGGTGTGTGCATATTCGAAGTGTACAAGATCCGGGCCAAGTGGAACTTAACCCGGCTCTAGGTGTGCGCATATTCGAAGTGTACAAGATCCGGGCCAAGCGGAACTTAACCCGGCTCTAGGTGTGTGCATATTCGAAGTGTATAAGATCCGGGCCAAGTGGAACTTAACCCGGCTCTAGGTGTGTGCATATTCGAAGTGTACAAGATCCGGGCCAAGTGGAACCTAACCCGACTCTAGGTGTGTGCATATTCGAAGTGTGCAAGATCTAGGCCAAGTGGAACTTAATCCGGATCTAGATGTGTGCATATTTGAAGTTTACATGCAGCTACGTTAGTTTTCTAATGAGCATCCGGCCGAGTAACAAGCTACTCCACCGGAGGCTCGGGGACTAATGGTTATTATCTACAGCATGTAAAGGAGAAACGACATACCTCTATCATTCGCCCCGCGAGATTAATTGCCTTAGCGACAGTATTCATCTAGGCGGAAAATTCTACGGGGCCGAACTTTTCCGGGAGATCGTCGTTGTGGACGAACTCCGCCTTGTTCCAGTTCATGATGAACTCGATAAGGCTCGGAGGGTACCGCTCGCCGGTGGGCATATGGGGTGCCACCAAGCCCTTCGCATGAGCTTCTTTCCTCTCAACTAGGGCAAGAGCTGGGCTGGTGTGCAGAACCATTTGCTGTGCATTGGTTGGCTCGGCAGGAACATCCGCCACTGCCAGAAGCATCGACGATAGGGTTCGCTGCCCGGCCTCAATGGATGCAGACTTGGTAGTATCCGGAGCCTTTTTGCCCTTAGCTTGCTGGGAAGAAGTAACTGCGGAGGATTTCCCTTTAGAAGCTGCTGGAATAGTTCCTCACCGAGGCTGAGATGACTCGGACGAGGCAGAAGAACTTGGCACTGGAGCTGTTGTTGGTTTCCTTGGTGCCGGGACAAGTGCTGGCTCGGTCGCTGGTACTGGAGCTGCTGCTGGTGCTGGTGTTGTGATAGACTCGGTGGTTGATGGTTGCGGCGATGCCGAAGTGGTGGACGCCGTCGCCTCGGCTGAACCGACCCCTCCCACTCCAAGGTCGCGTTCCTCTCGATGAGGCACTGCGAAACCCGGAGCAGCCGCAGAACCCTCCGGAATAGGGCTCAGCGGGCGTGACTAGTCGTCACGAGGAGGAGAAGGGCCGGACCGAAGAGGTGAAGAGATGCTTAATCCGCTCTGAGGAACCTCCACCAGAGGCCTAAAAAAGAGAATAATGTCAGAAGAGAAATTACCACGATGCAAGGAAAAGTGAGTTACGCAATGAAAAATGACTTACGCATCCGAGGTTTCGTCCTCCTTGGGTTTCCGGGCCCTCCGTGCCAGGGCTTTGCCTGCCCGCTTGGAGGCAGTCTTGTCTCTGACCTTCTTTTGCCTTTTTGTGGGCTGAGAAGGTTCGGAGGAAGAACTTGATGCGGCTCCGCGCTTCTTCTTCGACGCCACCAGAACCGGCTCGCCCGTAGCAAGTGGAGGATCCTTGTGGATATGCCCACCGGGGTTAGCTGATGCCGGAAAGGGAAAAGAAAGAGGGACAGCCTCAACAGGTTCAATCACGTCGACATCCGAGTCATCCTCATCATCGGGGCCAATCTCTAAGAGAAGAGAATTTACCGCTGGGTCGTTTGGTAGCGTCGGTCATAGGGAGGAACATCTCTTGGTCCGGCTCCTCCTCATCCGGGATTTCTCGGTCCGGCGCCCAATTAAGGGTCGGGTCCGTACCATCCTCGAGAGTTTGCTGAAGGAACAGCTGAGAAAAAGCACAAAGAGAAGAGTCAAAAATACAACAAAAACCGACACATACTCGATCCGAAATAAGTTTGCCCCGCGAAGCTTACCACGGGAGGAAGCCTGTCACGACAGTAATGCTCAATTCCCCACGTCCATTCGGTGGAGAAATCCTTGTGGGTGGTGAAAAGAGCCTTAACCCGGCGAAAGATCTTCGTGTTGCTCAACTCGAAGGAGGAGGTTAGGTTGGGGTCGCGACCAAAACTCATGTGGCACAACTTGTGGGTGCGCTTCTGGAGGGGAGAGATTCGGTTGCGCACGAACGTGATCATAGCATCCTCGTTGTGCAATCCGAGTTTCTTCAGCTCCGCGAACCTCTTGTTAACTTGGTTGGCCAGAGCTGTAGGCTTCTTGGGGACCTCCTCCTAGAAATCCGTGTCAGGTAGACTCGGAGCGTAGGGCAGCAACCGAATCAAATCTTCGGTACCCTTGTTCCGGACGTAGAAGAAGGTCCGGGCCCATCCTTTGCAGGAGTCAATCCCGGTAACCCGGGGAAAGACCGAAAACCTCTGGGGCGAGATGGAGGCAGCTCTGAATTGGGTGAGCTGCTTATCCTCTGACTCTACGTGGATATTGGGGACAACGTTGCGACGAAGGCCGAAGAACCGAATCCACAGCTCCTTCGTGGGCCATAGTCCGGTGTAGCCTTCGATCGTAGAGGCAAAGGCGGAAAGGGAGGTGATAGCGTTGGTTGGGAGATGGTGCGGCTGCAAGTGATAGGTCCTAACCCAATCCCGGAAGAAATCGCTCACCGGCAGACCAAATCCCCGTTGGAAGTGGGACAGGAATACAACGAACTCACCCGGATTGGGTGAGGGGGCCAGTTCGGCGGAGGGGAGACGAGCGATGAAACCGGCGGGAATGCGCCTGGTCTGGTAGAGCCAGTCAATGTCATCTTGACAGACCCATGAACCGGCCCACGCGCCGCGGTCTCCTGCTCGGCGACGACGAGCTCCTCCTCCGTCATCTCGTATCCACTATCCTCGCTGGAGCTAGCGGCGGCGGGGATCTGTGGCCTAGATTGGCGAGGACCCATGGCTAAGCTGTTGCGCAGCGGTGGCTGCGATGCAGAGGCACGGGGAAGGTGCGGCGGCAGCGCTGCTGCTAGAAGCACTGGTGGCGGCGCGGTCACTAGGAAGACAAAGGAGAAAGGCAACGGGCAGAGGGGCGCAGAGGTGGAAAAACGCTAAGGGGTGCGCCCCTCCACTACTTAAATCACCCCCAGAGATGGATGAGTGGGATTGCGCTGCGCCGACGAGCTGCACGGTGTGGTCATGTATCACCTGCATCAGCCAATCAGAGAAAAGCCACACAGGGGGCCACAGAGTAGAAGCAATCCCATGACGCGACGCGCTGATGCGGTAAACGAGGAGGCAGGCATGACGTGACCCACGCACAGTGATAACTGACAATTACTGCGGCGGTTACTGTGCAGGCCCTTAAAATAAGATGAGGTAATGATTAGCCTCCACGTGGGTTGGCGTATGAGAGAAGGAAACGGGGCCCGGATCAAACCATGATAACCATGGGATCCGAGCCAAAGTGGTGACCCAGGCGGCAAGTGAAAACTTGGAACGTGCGAAGGGAACGTAAATCCATATAGTCCGAGACAAGGATCTAACTCGGAATTAAACATCCGAGGCTCGAACATGAATGAACCTGATGTGGCCTTAGCGACCAAGGCGGCTAAGACTGCACCAGCTTCGGGGACTAATGTTGGGGGGATACCCCCGGGTAGGGTCACTCCGGGGTATAAGGGCCGAGTTAGCCAAGGTTCGGCAAGGTCAAAGCGGATGCTGGCCGGGTCACCTCAAGGCAGGCCGGATCACGGAGTAACCCGGACCAGGGGGGGGGGGTCGCCTGACATTGTCTCATCCGACTTAAGGAGTAAGTCGGAAGTGCTTGTCTAACTTATATGCAGGAACATGTGTGGCCGGATCTACTATGATCCGGATCCTCGCTTAGCTTCTGGGAGAAGGAAGGAATCTCTCTGGTCAAAAAGAAGGTCCGGTACGCACTGCATGAGCGGAGAAAGCAAGGGCAGGACCACCGGGTCGTGGCCGACAAGGGTGACGACGCCCATGTCGGCTGACGCGGGCGCCGCAGAGGCTTACATCGCTAAAGCATGTGTGACACGGGGGAAAAGCACCCCGGTCGGGTTACCACTTTGGGAGGGGGCATATTCTTAGGAATATGCCTCCATGTATGCCCTAGGCAGGGACCAAACTTCCTCTATATAAGGGGGGCTAGGTCTCTGGTAGAAGGGGTTGGTTGAGATCTAGTTGGTTTGGTGATTCCATAGGGCTAGTTGATCTAGGGTTCTAGGGAAAAACAGTGGGCAAGAGTAAGAGAGCTCCTTCTTCCTCCTCTCGCCAATACAGCTCAAGGAGCACTTGTAATCTTGAGATATAGCAATACAAACTTGTGTGTGGAGAATCACTCCACTATCCCTCCATGGATTCCACCTTTAGCCTATCCATGGCATCTGCCGTGACACCACCACGACAGTTTATGAAAATAACACATATGCAATGACTATAGTGGATCCATGTAGTTTAGGAAAAGAACACACATGCAATGACATCTAGTGGATCCATGTGGGTTAGTAAAAGAACACACAATATGGAGTTGCATCATTGCATGTGTTCTTTTTCCAAAATCACAATGATGCACACTGGTACACACACAATCATGTGGGTGTGGTGATGCATCATCTTTCAAACTAGTGGTAGAATGCATGTTGTAGTTGAATCCCAGGATGTGGCTAGGGTTCCTAGACATGTTGGACACCACATGCTGGAGTGGCATCATTGCATGTGTTATTTTTCCAGAACCATAATGATGTGCACTGATACACACACACACATCCAAGTGGGTGTGTGGAACACCCCGTCCACTAGGCCCGGGGGTGTCACTCCTAGCAGCTTAATAGGATATCTAGACTGGCCCCACAAACCAACACTAATCTTTTCTACGTACTTTGTCCTCACTCATGCGCACCCGGTACCCACTTCCCGGTCGGTCACCCATCCTAGAATTTCTCTAGGCCAAGCATGCTTAACCTTAGATTTCTTTTCAAATGAGATTCCGAAAAATAAGTTGCAACTTGTTGGTATGAGTATTCTATCAATCCTATTAAGCCATGTGCCTAGTTTCACATACACCCACCATTTAGAAGGTCGATGCCCTCATCGATCAAGCACACCCCAAGAACATTCCCTCTTGGCACGCGTCTGTGCGTCTAGAGCCGGCACATGTGCCATGCCGTGTCAACTCCGGGCCACACGCGCCATGCTCCAAATGTCCCGCCACTGACCCGCACACACACGTTTAACCGCGAGGATCGGCTTTGATACCACTTGTAACACCCCGTCCACTAGGCCCAGGGGGTGTCACTCCTAGCAGCTTAATAGGATATCTAGACTGGCCCCACAAACCAACACTAGTCTTTTCTGCGCACTTTTTCCTCACTCATGTGCACCCGGTACCCACTTCCCGGTCGGTCACCCATCCTATAATTGCTCTAGGCCAAACACGCTTAACCTTAGAGTTCTTTTTGAATAAGCTTCCGGAAAACAAGTTGCAACTTGTTGGTATGAGTATTCTATCAATCCTATTAAGCAATGTGCCTAGTTTCATAGTGTGGTGATGCAACATCTTTAAAACTAGTGGTAGAATGCATGTTGTAGTTGAATCCCAACATGATGCTAGGGTTTCTGAACATGGTTGGAAACCACATGCTGGAGTGGCATTATTGCATGTGTTCTTTTTCCAGAACCACAATGATGCACACTGATACACACACATCCAATGACTAGTGGATCCATGTGGTTTATGAAAAGAAGACACATCCAATGACATCTAGTGGATCCATGTGGTTTATGAAAAGAACACACATGCAATGACATCTAGTGGATCCATATGGTTTAGGAAAAGAACACATATGCAATGACATCTAGTGGATCTATGTGGTTTATGAAAAGAACACACATGCAATGACATCTAGTGGATCCATGTGGTTTAGGAAAAGAACATACAAGATGGAGTGGAATCATTGCATGTGTTATTTTTCCAAAACCACACTGATGCACACTGATACACACACACATCTAAGTGGTTGTGGTGATACATCATCTTTCAAACTGGTGGTACAATGCATGTTGCAGTTGAATCCCAACATGCTGCTAGGGTTCCTGGACATGGTTGGACACCACATGATGGAGTGGAATCATTTCATGTGTTCTTTTTCCAAAACCACAATGATGCACACTGATACACACACACCCAAGTGGGTGTGGTCTTGCATCATCTTTCAAACTGGTGGTAGAATTCATGTTTTAGTTGAATCCCAACATCCTTCTAGTGTTCCGGGACATGGTTCGACACCACATGATGGAGTGGCATCATTGCATGTGTTCTTTTTCGAAAACCATAATGATGCACACTAACACACACACACACACACACATCCAAGTGGGTGTGGTGATGCACCATCTTTCAAACTGGTGGTAGAATGCATGTTGAAGTTGAATACCAACATGCTGCTAGGGTTCCTAGACATGGTTGGACACCACATGCTGGAGTGGCATCATTGCATGTGTTCTTTTTGCAAAACCACAATGATGCACACTGATACACACAAACACACATCCAATGACTCTAGTGGATCCATGTGGTTTATGAAAAGAACACACATCTAATGACATCTAGTGGATCCATGTGGTCTATGAAAAGAACACACATGCAATGACATCTAGTGGATCCATGTGGTTTAGGAAAAGAACATGCATGCAATGACCTCTTGTGGATCCATGCGGTTTATGAAAAGAACACACATGCAATGACTAGTGGATCCATCTGTTTTAGGAAAAGAACACACATGCAATGACATCTAGTGGATCCATGTGGTTTATGGAAAGAACCTACATGCAATGACATCTAGTGGATCCATGTGGTTTGGGAAAAGAACACACATGGTGGAGTGGCATCATTTCATGTGTTCTTTTTCTAGAACCACAATGATGCACACTAATACACACACACACATCCAAGTGGGTGTGGTGATGCAGCATCTTTCAAACTGGTGGTAGAATGCATGTTGCAGTTTAATCCCAGCATGCTTTAGGGTTCCTTGACATGGTTGAACACCACATGCTGGAGTCGCATCATTCCATGTGTTCTTTTTCCAGAACCACAATGATGCACACTGATACACACACACATCCAATGACTCTACTAGATCCATGTGGTTTATGAAAAGAACACACATCGAATGACATCTAGTGGATCCATGTGGTTTATGAAAAGAACACACATGCAATGACATCTAGGGGATCCATATGGTTTAGGAAAAGAACACACATGCAATGGCATCTACTGGATCCATGTGGTTTTTGAAAACAACACACATCGAATGACATCTAGTGGATCCATGTGGTTTATGAAAAGAACACACATGCAATGACATCTAGTGGATCCATATGGTTTAGGAAAATAACACACATGCAATGAAATCTAGTGGATCCATGTGGTTTATGAAAACAACACACATGCAATGACATCTAGTGGATCCATGTGGTTTAGGAAAAGAACACACAAGATGGAGTGGCATCATTGCATGTGTTCTTTTTCCAAAACCACAAGGATGCACACTGATACACACACATCCAAGTGGTTGTGGTGATTGATGACCCACAAGTATAGGGGGTGTATCGCATTATTTTCGATAAGTAAGAGTGTCGAACCCAACGAGGATCAGAAGGTGCTGGCTAGTGGTATGGATCAGGAATTCTCTGCAAATACTTAGCAAACGGATTTTTAGGAGTTTTTCGATAAAACAAGTGTAACACCCTTAAATCGGCCCTATGCAGATTCCAGCGCTTCCCGCCAAACCCGCATAGAAATGATTCAAGGACGCCCACCAGGCACTTTCGTGTGGGTGGAAAACAAAGTAATACCATTACACAATAGTCCACGATGGAACCCACAGAACAAATATATACAACACGACTCCATAAGTCAAGAATACAGATATACTATACAAAGATCTGAATCACTTTGAAAACGATAGAGCGTCTGACTGCGGACAAGATGCAAATGGGGCTAAGAGCCCTGAAGAATAACCAATGGCGTCCATAACCCTGCCCAGGTCAAGCTGGAAGGGTAACCCTGCTAACGACGTCGATCTTAAACCTGCTAAAATAAAAGGGGTGCTGACAAAGGGCAAAGGAAAAAGAGGTGTGTCAGTACTGAGGCCAGTACACGGCGAGGCTAGAATTCGGCGGTCCTCACCTACATAGGTATGGTGGACTGAAGCGGCAGCACAACAGCACTAAACAACCTATAGAGACTCAGTAAAACTGGCGGCTATTAGAGAGGGGTAAGAAAGACCTATCCGAATCCAACCTGATACTACCACCAATCATACCCATCCTGGTGTTCCCCCTCAAGACCAAACGAGGAAGCCAAACCAAGGAACTCACACAGTTGGCAGTCTTATTCATTCCATTATAGTTACAACACTTACTAGTCAGATATAGATAGCATGGGTCATCCTGATAGCATAAGTAGTGGGCAGTTTTAGTTAACCATTCAGTTGTAGTTGCCGTATTTACTAGTCAGATACCATTAGCATGTGACATCCCAAACCCAGCGGTTGTTGGCACTTTTATTATCCATTCCACTGTAGTGAAGCTGATAACTAGTCACATATTAAGTCAAATTTATAGCACTACTTTAGTTATGCTTGTCTATGATCGAGATACTGTGCTCCAAGTCGTCCATAACCGCGGACACGGCTTTCAGAAAGATTTACCCTGCAGGGGTGCACAAATAGCAACACACACACGATCAACCTCGGAAAAACCAACTCAAAACCCAACGAGGCTTTCACGACAAAGAGATCACAAGATTCATAAAATATTTCAGGGGGCCACCCCACTAAGCTACCCGCAATGAAGTTGGCCGGCTCCGGAACAGACCCATGGTTTGTGACGACGGCTGTAAACGACTGGGAACCTGAAAGTGTGACTGGGCTTGTCGATACCGCGAAAACGTGGCACGATCCAAAATAGTACAGGTGCTCCACGCACAATCTTAAACAAAGCAGTAAAACATGGCATAAGTAGATGATAGTAATAAAGCCCCAAACTAGTTTGTGGCCCCAAGAAATAAGAAATGAATCAAGCTCTGGCTAACGGGATTCATGGTCCCATGTGCGGATAGTGCGATAGTCAAGGAACATGTATCAAAGACTCGGTGTCCTACAGGACACAAGTGAGCGTGGAAGAACCAAATAACATCTATTGCCCACCGATGCCTCTGCATTAGTTATATCTAACAATTTAATTTCCAGTTGTAATTAAAGCCATGATCAACTCCACCATAAACATCTGCCAGCATTCCAACAACTGTGGTACTCGACAACACGAGACCGCACCTGAACAAGCAACTATGACTTGCAGGGCCAGCTATCTACCATACAACAGGTATTAGGAGGTGTCCATGGCAATATAGAGGCTGCACGGGATATAAGTGGTGCACGGAAGCTAAAGCATCGCGACACGGATAGCAATAGATCAACAGGAGGAAATAAAGACTATAAATGCAAAATAGGTAAAGAGGGAGAGATGCTCGCCTAGGGAACACTGCCGGAGATCACATCCAGAGAACTTGTCGGTACTCACATCAACTCATCGGCCTAATCCGCAAAGAAGCAAACACTAGAAGAAACACCGGATGCAATATTTAATACTATGGCAGAAGATCCGACATGCTTATGATATGATGCATGGCATGGCACATATGCAGTGGAGTTAGGCAATATTAAGCGGAACCGGGGTCCCGACAATTAAATAGCGGGTTCGAGTTGTTTATCTACCCCGCAATTTAAATGTTGTATGAACAAGGCAAAATATGGCATCGGTTCTCTACACAAATTTAAATGGAGTCCAGAATAAGACGAAGATATCCCGCAGATGGACTCCATATTTAATTACGCGGTGAATCGGCATAATGCCCCCAAACCACAAACAAGTATGCATGCATGAACAATTTAATATGCGACGGGTATATGTCATATTATAAAAATAGAGGCTTAGAGGCACACATCTAGGTTCGGAAGATCTTGGGCTCCGGGGGTACGGGTCTGGGTCTCAGGGTTCGGGGTTCGACGGGATCGGTCTTCGGAGGTCGTCGCAGATCTTGGTTTGGTGTCGGCGGCTCATCGGACTCGCCCTGGTCGGTGTCGATCTTGTCGGGTCCGCGTACGGGGATGAGGAGCTTGGCGTATCCGTGTCGCCAACCTTGGCGTTCGGCACCCTACGAAGTAGATCTTGGAGTTCCACGATGATCTTGTTGATTCCATGTCGAAGGCCTTGGCGCTTCAGATCGGTCTCGGTTCCGGGAACGGTTCTCGGACAATGGTAGATCCTGTCGCATCCATGTCCGAGAGGGAGAACTCCGGTTTCCCTGGTGGCGATCTTGTCGGTGTCGATCTTGGTATAGGACTCGGGCGTTTGGGAACACATACGGTCTTCTCGGCTCAAACACGAAAGGGTGCATGTACACTAACGCCACTACTCGGCATGCACACATCCATCAGCGAACACACGGCAGGCCAAGGCGGGGACGCACAGGAGGCATACAAGAGGGGCACCGGCTGCGAGGAGCGGGCCCAGGCGACGGTCGGGGGAGCTGCACGGCGGGGCCAACTCGAGGGGGCGGTTGCCGGGGAAGGGAGGCCGAGGAGGCCCGGTGGTGCTGCTCGCCGGTAGGGCCCGGGGAAGGACGCAGAGGGGCAAGGACGGCTGCTGGAGGGATCCAGGCGGTGGTGATGGACGAGAAGCGGCTCGGTTCCCGGGAGGAAGCAGGGGGCGAGGTCGAGGACCACGGCGGGGATGCGGTGGCTGACAAGGTCGCCGCTGGGCTCTGCGGGTGGCGCGGAGGCTGGAACAGGGCGGCGCCAGAGGAGGGAGAGGCGCAGGTGGGAGGGGACCCACGGCAGCGCGGTGGGCGAGCTCGGGCCGGCAGCGGGGTCGAGCACGGGCTCGGGGGCGCGGACGACGCGGTCGCGACGGGCGGCCGAGGAAGGGGAGACGGGGGCGGCGAGCGCGGCAGTTGCTTGCGAGGCGGCCGAGGCGGAGGCCGGGCCAGCCAAGGAGGAGGACGCGAGGGGGAGGGATGCCCCTGGAGGCGGTCCTGGAAGCGATGGCGATGGGGGGGGGGGGGTGGAGCTTGGTAGAGGCGCGTTGCGGCGGCCGGGTGAGGGAGGAAAGGAAGGTGCGGAGGCGGGATGCAGCGGGAGAGAGGAAGAGCAGGGAGAGAGAGCGAGCGGCACGTGGGACGTGTCGACAGGGGTGGGGCCGAGCGGAGATCCCGAGGAGGGTTATCGGCATGGGATCGTGGCGGACGTGCACGGGAGCGTGCCGGTGCGTGCGTTGTGTGTGTGCGCGGGAGGGAGTTGGGGCAGGTGGAGAGGGAGTGGACCAGGTGGGATGAGGTGGCGAGCCAGGAGTGGCTCAGGTGAGGTGGCGGCTGGGAGGGAGTTGGTTGGCGGGGTTGGTGGGGATGTGAGGAGCGGGCCCAGGTGGTGGTGGGGCCTGGCTGCAGCGGCAGGAGCGGGAGCTGGCAGGGTGCGGCTGGGTGGAGGGAGCTGGGTAGGTAGGGTTAGAACTAGATTTTATCTAGAGGTGGCCGGCAGGGCTTTTGGGCCTGGCTGGCTGCCTCCTTAAAACAATTTTAAAATATTTTATTTATTTAAAACAGGCTTTTGTAAACCATTTTTAGACGAAACAAACTAATCCGGAAGACTGGTGTTTTAATTTTAATAAAAACGGGAATTTTTGGAAAACAAAACTAGGCGTTTCGAAAATAGTTTAAACAAAAACCTTGCATGCTGATGACGATGCTCAAATGCAAGGTGGCATGATGACATGAGCATGCGGTCATGATGATGCAATGCACAAAAACACAGTGATTTTCTAGTAGTGGTTTTAGCGGGATGCCACAATTCGACACCACTAACAAGGGATCTCGCCCTCGAGATTCGCCTCATGTTATCGGGAAGAAGGCCGGCAATCTGAATCTTCTCGCTTCATGTAGATCCTCGCGACACCACTAACAAGAGGTCGTTGTCCATGTTCGTCGAGAGAACACTCCGGAGAGAACAAAAGGCGAAGGTAAAGGTATCCACAAATAAAGCCACCTCTAACTTCGATAGAAAGAGAGAACTGATGCATTCTCATCCACTTCAATGTACACGAGCAAATAGAGTGAGTAGTCGGCATGGGGGCCAATCCATCACGCACCCAAACTATTACTCTGCACAATCAGTAGAAAAGCATGCAAACATTCTCGGAATCAGACTGAAGATCTCGACAATCGAGGTTCGGAACAAAGGAGTGATGCAGGCTCTGCATCGGATCTGGCGTAGATGATGTCGTCGCGTCAGAAAACACCGGAAGGCACAAACAAGGAACAAAGAATGGTACCACAGATAAAGGATCACTCAGATAGCATGAAGTCCGGAGGTAGAGACACCGTTGCCAAAGGAGGAAGCGAAACCCTGAAGGTATGACGGAACCCAACCACAAGAAATCCTGGACTCAAAGAAAAGATAAGAGAACAGATCCAAAACACGCAGAGGTAAGAGGAGAATAACAGAGAGTAAGGAGTAAAAGCAGGCCTAATCAGATCTATCCAACCGATTTTCCAAAATAGTTTTGACACTCTACTTCGGCTGTTAGCTAGGTTATCCTACAGGCTGGACTTGTGGGGTATCGCAACTGCTAAGCTCTGATACCACTCTGTAACACCCTCAAGTCGGCCCTATGCAGATTTCAGCGCTTCCCGCCAAACCCGCATAGAAACGATTCAAGGACGCCCACCAGGCACTTTCGTGCGGGTGGAAAACGAAGTAATACCATTACACAATAGTCCATGATGGAACCCATAGAACAAATATATACAACACAACTCCATGAGTCTAGAATACAGATATACTATACAAAGATCTGAATCACCTTAAAAACAATAGAGCGTCCGACTACAGACAAGATGCAAATGGGGCTAAGAGCCCTGAAGAATAACCAATGGCGTCCATAACCCTGCCCAGGCCAAGCCGGAAGGGTAACCCTGCTAACGACGTCGATCTCAAACCTGCTAAAACAAAAGGGGTGCCGACAAAGGGCAAAGGAAAAAAGAGGAGCGTCAGTACTGAGGCCAGTACACGGCGAGGCTAGAATTCGGCGGTCCTCGCCTACATAGGTATGGTGGACTGAAGCAGCGGCGCAGCAGCACTAAACAACCTATAGAGACTCAGTAAAACTGGCGGTTATTAGAGAGGGGTAAGAAAGACCTATCCGAATCCAACCTGATACTACCACCAATCATACCCATCCTGGTGTTCCCCCTCGAGACCAAATGAGGAAGCCAAACCAAGGAACTCACACAGTTGGCAGTTTTATTCATTCCATTATAGTTGCAACACTTACTAGTCAGATATAGATAACATGGGTCATCCTGATAGCATAAGTAGTGGGCAATTTTAGTTAACCATTCAGTTGTAGTTGCAGTATTTACTAGTCAGATACCATTAGCATGTGACATCCCAAACCCAGCGGTTGTTGGCACCTTTATTATCCATTCTATTGTAGTGAAGCTGATTACTAGTCACATATTAAGTCAAATTTATAGCACTACATTAGTTATGCTTGTCTATGATCGAGATACTGTGCTCCAAGTCGTCCATAACCACGGACACGGCTTTCAGAAAGATTTACCCTGCAGGGGTGCACAAATAGCAACACACACACGATCAACCTCGGAAAAACCAACTCAAAACCCAACGAGGCTTTCACGACAAAGAGATCACAAGATTCATATAATATTTCAGGGGGCCACCCCACTAAGCTACCCGCAACAAAGTTGGCCCGCTCCAGAACGGACCCATGGTTTGTGACGACGGCTGTAAACGACTGGGAACCCGAAAGTGTGACTGGGCTTGTCGATACCGCGAAACGTGGCACGATCCAAAATAGTACAGGTGCTCCACGCACAATCTTAAATAAAGAAGTAAAACATGGCATAAGTACAGGATAGTAATAAATCCCCAAACTAGTTTGTGGCCCCAAGAAATAAGAAATGAATCAAGCTCTGGCTAAGGGGATTCATGGTCCCATGTGCGGATAGTGCGATAGTCAAGGAACATGTATCAAGTACTCGGGGTCCTACGGGACACAAGTGAGCGTGGAAGAACCAAATAACATCTATTGCCCACCGATGCCTCTGCATTAGTTATATCTAACAATTTAATTTCCAGTTGTAATTAAAGCCATGATCAACTCCACCATAAACATCTGCCAGCATTCCAACAACTGTGGTACTCGACAACACGATACCGCACCTGAGCAAGCAACTATGACTTGCAGGGCCAGCTATCTACCATACAGCAGGTATTAGGAGGTGTCCATGGCAATATAGAGGCTGCACGGGATATAACTGGTGCACGGAAGCTAAAGCATCGCGACACGGATAGCAATAGATCAACAGGAGGAAATAAAGACTATTAATGCAAAATAGGTAAAGGGGGAGAGATGCTCGCCTGGGGAACACTGCCGGAGATCACATCCAGAGAACTTGTCGGTACTCACATCAACTCATCGGCCTAATCCGCAAAGAAGCAAACACTAGAAGAAACACCGGATGCAATATTTAATACTATGGCAGAAGATCCGACATGCTTATGATATGATGCATGGCATGGCACATATGCAGTGGAGTTAGGCAATATTAAGCGGAACCGGGGTCCCGACAATTAAATAGCGGGTTCGAGTTGTTTATCTACCCCGCAATTTAAATGTTGTATGAACAAGGCAAAATATGGCATCGGTTCTCTACACAAATTTAAATGGAGTCCAGAATAAGACAAAGATATCCCGCAGATGGACTCCATATTTAATTACGCGGTGAATCGGCATAATGCCCCCAAACCACAGACAAGTATGCATGCATGAACAATTTAATATGCGACGGGTATATGTCATATTATAAAAATAGAGTCTTAGAGGCACACATCTAGGTTCGGAAGATCTTGGGTTCCGGGGGTGCGGGTCTGGGTCTCAAGGTTCGGGGTTCGACGGGATCGGTCTTGGGAGGTCGTCGCAGATCTTGGTTTGGTGTCGGCGGCTCATCGGACTCGCCCTGGTCGGTGTCGATCTTGTCGGGTCCGCGTACCGGGATGAGGAACTTGGCGTATCCGTGTCGCCAACCTTGGCGTTCGGCACCCTACGAAGTAGATCTTGGAGTTCCACGATGATCTTGTTGATTCCATGTCGAAGGCCTTGGCGCTCCGGATCGGTCTCGGTTCCGGGAACGGTTCTCGGACAATGGTAGATCTTGTCGTATCCGTGTCCGAGAGGGAGAACTCCGGGTTCCCTGGTGGTGATCTTGTCAGTGTCGATCTTGGTATAGGACTCGGGCTTTTTGGGAACACATACGGTCTTCTCGGCTCAAACACGAAAGGGTGCTTGTACACTAACGCCACTACTCGGCATGCACACATCCATCAGCAAACACGCGGCAGGGCAAGGCGGGGATGCACAGGAGGCATACAGGAGGGGCACCGACTGCGAGGAGCGGGCCCAGGCGACGTTCGGGGGAGCTACACGGCGGGGCCAACTCGAGGGGGCGGTTCCCGGGGAAGGGAGGCCGAGGAGGCTCGGCGGTGCTGCTCGCCGGTAGGGCCCGGGGAAGGACGCAGAGGGGCGAGGATGGCTGCCGGAGGGATCCAGGCGGCAGTGATGGACGAGAAGCGTCTCGGTTCCCGGGAGGAAGCAGGGGGCAAGGTCGTGGACCACGGCGGGGATGCGGTGGCTGACAAGGTCGCCGCTGGGCTCTACGGGTGGCGCGGAGGCTGGAACAGGGCGGCGCCAGAGGAGGGAGATGCGCAGGTGGGAGGGGACCCGCGACGGCGTGGTGGGCGAGCTCGGGCCGGCAGCGGGATCGAGCACGGGCTCGGGGGCACGAACGACGCGGTCGCGACAGGCGGCCGAGGAAGGGGAGACGGGGGGCGGCGAGCGCGGCGGTTGCCTGCGAGGCAGCCAAGGAGGAGGACGCGAGGGGGAGGGATGCCCCTAGAGGCGGTCCTGGAAATAATGGAGGCGGGGGGGTGGAGCTTGGTAGAGGCGCGCTGCGGCGGCCGGGCGAGGGAGGAAAGGGAGGTGCGGAGGCGGGATGCAGCGGGAGAGAGGAAGAGCGGGGAGAGAGCGAGCGGCACGTGGGGCGTGTCGACAGGGGTGGGGCCGGATGGAGATCCCGAGGAGTGTTGTCGGCACGGGATCGTGGCGGACGTGCACGGGAGCGTGCCGGTGCGTGCGTTGTGTGTGTGTGCGTGGGAGGGAGTTGGGGCAGGTGGAGAGGGAGTGGACCAGGTGGGATGAGGTGGCAAGCCAGGAGTGGCTCAGGTGAGGTCGCGGCTGGGAGGGAGTTGGCTGGCGGGGTTGGTGGGGATGTGAGGATCGGGCCCAGGTGGTGGTGGGGCCTGGCTGCAGCGGCAGGAGCGGGAGCTGGCAGGGTGCGGCTAGGTGGAGGGAGCTGGGTAGGTAGGGTTAGAACTAGATTTTATCTAGAGGTGGCCGGCCGGGCTTTTGGGCCTGGCTGGCTGCCTCCTAAAAACAATTTTAAAATATTTTATTTATTTAAAACAGGCTTTTGTAAACCATTTTTAGACGAAACAAACTAATCCAGAAGACCGGTGTTTTAATTTGAATAAAGACGGGAATATTTGGAAAACAAAACTAGGCGTTTCGAAAATAGTTTAGACAAAAACCATGCATGCTGATGACGATGCTCAAATGCAAGGTGGCATGATGACATGAGCATGCGGTCATGATGATGCAATGCACAAAAACACAGCGATTTTCTAGTAGTGGTTTTAGCGGGATGCCACAATTCGACACCACTAACAAGGGATCTCGCCCTCGAGATTCGCCTCATGTTACCGGGAAGAAGGCCGGCAATCTGAATCTTCTCGCTTCATGTAGATCCTCGCGACACCACTAACAAGAGGTCGTTGTCCATTTTCGTTGAGAGAACACTCTGGAGAGAACAAAAGGCGAAGGTAAAGGTATCCACAAATAAAGCCACCTCTAACTTCGATAGAAAGAGAGAACCGATGCATTCTCATCCACTTCAATGTACACGAGCAAATAGAGTGAGTTGTCGGCATGGGGGACAATCCATCACGCACCCAAACTATTACTCTGCACAATCAGTAGAAAAGAGTGCAACCATTCTCGGAATCAGACTGAAGATCTCGACAATCGAGGTTCGGAACAAAGGAGTGATGCAGGCTCTGCATCGGATCTGGCGTAGATGATGTCGTCGTGTCAGAAAACACCGGAAGTCACAAACAAGGAACAAAGAATGGTACCACAGATAAAGGATCACTCAGATAGCATGAAGTCCGGAGGTAGAGACACCGTTGCCAAAGGAGGAAGCGAAACCCTGAAGGTATGACGGAACCCAACCACAAGAAATCCTGGACTCAAAGAAAAGATAAGAGAACAGATCCAAAACACGCAGAGGTAAGAGGAGAATAGCAGAGGGTAAGGAGTAAAAGCAGACCTAATCAGATCTATCCAACCGATTTTCCAAAATAGTTTTGACACTCTACTTCGGCTGTTAGCTAGGTTATCCTACATGCTGGACTTGTGGGCTATCGCAACTGCTGAGCTCTGATACCACTCTGTAACACCCTCAAGTCGGCCCTATGCAGATTTTAGCGCTTCCCGCCAAACCTACATAGAAACGATTCAAGGACGCCCACCAGGCACTTTCATGCGGGTGGAAAACGAAGTAATACCATTACACAATAGTCTATGATGGAACCCATAGAACAGATATATACAACACGACTCCATGAGTCAAGAATACAAATATACTATACAAAGATCTGAATCACCTTGAAAACGATAGAGCATCCGACTATGGACAAGATGCAAATGGGGCTAAGAGCCCTGAAGAATAACCAATGGCGTCCATAACCCTGCCCAGGCCATGCCGAAAGGGTAACCCTGCTAACGACGTCGATCTCAAACCTCCTAAAACAAAAGGTTTGCCGACAAAGGGCAAAGGAAAAAGAGGAGCGTCAGTACTGAGGCCAGTACACGACGAGGCTAGAATTCGGTGGCCCTCGCCTACATAGGTATGGTGGACTGAAGCGGCAGCGCACCGGCACTAAACAACCTATATAGACTCAGTAATACTGGCGGCTATTAGAGAGGGGTAAGAAAGACCTATTCGAATCCAACCTGATACTACCACCAATCATACCCATCCTGGTGTTCCCCCTCGAGACCAAATGAGGAAGCCAAACCAAGGAACTCACACAGTTGGCAGTTTTATTCGTTCCATTATAGTTGCAGCACTTACTAGTCAGATATAGATAGAATGGGTCATCCTGATAGCATAAGTAGTGGGCAATTTTAGTTAACCATTCAGTTGTAGTTGCAGTATTTACTAGTCAGATACCATTAGCATGTGACATCCCAAACCCAGCGGTTGTTGGCACTTTTATTATCCATTCCATTGTAGTGAAGCTGATTACTAGTCATATATTGAGTCAAATTTATAGCACTACTTTAGTTATGCTTGTCTATGATCGAGATACTGTGCTCCAAGTCATCCATAACCGCGGACACGGCTTTCAGAAAGATTTACCCTGTAGAGGTGCACAAATAGCAACACACACACGATCAACATCGGAAAAACCAACTCAAAACCCAACAAGGCTTTTACGACAAAGCGATCACAAGATTCATATAATATTTCAGGGCGCCACCCCACTAAGCTACCCGCAACGCAGTTGGCCGGCTCCGGAACGGACCTAGGGTTTGTGACGACGGCTGTAAACGACTGGGAACCCGAAAGTGTGACTGGGCTTGTCGATACCGCGAAAATTTGGCACAATCCAAAACAGTACAGGTCCTCCACGCACAATCTTAAATAAATCAGTAAAACATGGCATAAGTACAGGATAGTAATAAAGCCCCAAACTAGTTTGTGGCCCCAAGAAATAAGAAATGAATCAAGCTCTGGCTAAGGGGATTCATGGTCCCATGTGCGGATAGTGCGATAGTCAAGGAACAGGTATCAAGTACTCGGGGTCCTACGGGACACAAGTGAGCGTGGAAGAACCAAATAACATCTATTGCCCACCGATGCCTCTGCATTAGTTATATCTAACAATTTAATTTCTAGTTGTAATTAAAGCCATGATCAACTCCACCATAAACATCTGCTAGCATTCCAACAACTGTGGTACTCGACAACACGAGACCACACCTGAGCAAGCAACTACGACTCGCAGGGCCAGCTATCTACAATACAGCAGGTATTAGGAGGTGTCCATGGCAATATAGAGGCTGCACGGGATATAACTGGTGCACGGAAGCTAAAGCATCACGACACGGATAGCAATAGATCAATAGGAGGAAATAAAGACTATAAATGCAAAATAGGTAAAAGGGGGAGAGATGCTCTCCTAGGGAACACTGCCGGAGATCACATCCGGAGAACTTGTCGATACTCGCATCAACTCATCAGCCTAATCCGCGAAGAAGCAAACAATAGAAGAAACACAGGATGCAATATTTAATACTATGGCAGAAGATCCGGCATGCTTTTTATATGATGCATGGCATGGCACAGATGCGGTGCAATTATGAAATATTAAGCGGAACTGGGGTCCCGACAATTAAATAGAGGGTTCGGGTTGTTTATCTACCCCGCAATTTAAATGTTGTATGAACAAGGCAAAATATGGCATCGGTTCTCTACACAAATTTAAATGGAGTCCAGAATAAGATAAAGATATCCCGCAGATGGACTCCATATTTAATTATGCGATGAATCGGCATAATGCCCCCAAACCCCAGACAAGTATGCATGCATGAACAATTTAATATGCGATGGGTATATGTCGTATTATAAAAATAGAGGCTTAGGGGCACACATCTGGGTTCGGAAGATCTTGGGTTCCGGGGGTGCGGGTCTGGGTCTCAGGGTTCAGGGTTTGATGGGATCGGTCTTCGGAGGTCGTCGCAGATCTTGGTTTGGCATCGGCGGCTCATCGGACTCGCCCTGGTTGTGTCGATCTTGTCGGGTCCGCGTACCGGGATGAGGAACTTGGCGTATCCATGTCGCCGACCTTGGCGTTCGGCACCCTACGAAGTAGATCTTGGAGTTCCGTGATGATCTTGTCGATTCCATGTCGAAGGCCTTGGCGCTCCGGATCGGTCTCGGTTCCGGGAACGGTTCTCGGACAATGGTAGATCTTGTCGCATCTGTGTCCGAGAGGGAGAACTCTGGGTTCCCTGGTGGTGATATTGTCGGTGTCGATCTTGGTATAGGACTCGGGCATTTGGGAACACATACGGTCTTCTCGGCTCAAACACGAAAGGGTGCCTATACACTAACGCCACTACTCGGCCTGCACACATCCATCAGCGAACACGCGGCAGGGTAAGGTGGGGACGTGGAGGAGGCATACAGGAGGGGGACCGGCTGCAAGGAGCGGGCCCAAGTGACGGTCGGGGGAGCTGCACGATGGGGCCAACTCGAGGGGGCGGTTGCCAGGAAAGGGAGGCCGAGGAGGCCCGGTGGTGCTGCTAGCCGGTAGGGCCCGGGGAAGGACGTAGAGGGGCGAGGACGGCTACCGGAGGGATCCAGGCGGCAGTGACGGACGAGAAGCGACTCGGTTCCCGGGAGGAAGTAGGGGGCAAGGTCGAGGACCACGGCGGGGATGTGGTGGCTGACAGGGTCGCCGTTGGGCTCTGTGGGTGCGCGGAGGCTGGAACAGGGCGTCGCCCGAGGAGGGAGAGGCGCAGGTGGGAGGGGACCCGGGGCGGCGCGGTGGGGGAGCTCGGGCCGGCAGCGGGGTCGAGCACGGGCTCGGGGGCACGGACGACGCGGTCGCGACGGGTGTCCGAGGAAGGAGAGACGAGGGCGGCGAGGCGGCCGAGGCAGAGGCCGGGCCGGCCAAGGAGGAGGACACGAGGGGGAGGGGTGCCCGTGGAGGTGGTCCTGGAAGCAATGGTGGCGGGAGGGTGGACCTTGGCAGAGGCGTGCGGTGGCCGGGCGAGGGAGGAAAGGGAGGTGCGGAGGCGGGATGCGGCGGGAGAGAGGAAGAGCGGGAAGAGAGAGAGCGAGCGGCACGTGAGGCGTGTCGACAGGGGTGGGGCCGGGCGGAGATCCCGAGGAGGGTTGTTGGCACGGGATCGTGGCGGACGTGCACGGGAGCATGCCGGTTCGTGCGTTGTGTGTGTGCGCGGGAGGGAGTTGGGGCAGGTGGAGAGGGAGTGGGCCAGGTGGGATGAGGTGGCGAGCCAGGAGTGGCTCAGGTGAGGTGGCGGCTGGGAGGGAGTTGGCTGACGGGGTTGGTGGGGATGTGAGGAGCGGGCCCAGGTAGTGGTGGGGCCAGGCTGTAGCGGCAGGAGCGGAAGCTGGCAGGGTGCGGCTGGGTGGAGGGAGCTGGGTAGGTAGGGTTAGAACTAGATTTTATATGGAGGTGGCCGGCCGGGCTTTTGGGCTTGGCTGGCTGCCTCCTAAAAACAATTTTAAAATATTTTATTTATTTAAAACGGGCTTTTGTAAACAATTTTTAGACGAAACAAAATAATCCGGAAGACCGGTGTTTTAATTTGAATAAAGACGGGAATATTTGGAAAACAAAACTAGGCGTTTTGAAAATAGTTTAGACAAAAACCATGCATGCTGATGACGGTGCTCAAATGCAAGGTGGCATGATGACATGAGCATGCGGTCATGATGATGCAATGCACAAAAACACAGCGATTTTCTAGTAGTGGTTTTAGCGGGATGCCACATCAAGTAAACAAAGTACGAGTAAATAAAAGACAGTAGGAATAAATGCAGCAAGTGGCCCAATCCTTTATGCAGCAAAGGACAAGCCGGTTGTATTACTTAAGATGACCAAACGTTCTTGAGGACACATGGGAAGACTATCAAGTGCTTTCGCTTCATATAGTTGATTAATCCTCTTTAGCTTGCTAAGTGTTGTGTGGGTGAACCTGTGCTAATGTACCACCCCATCCAAGACTAATACATACTTGTGATTATACCCCTTGCAAACATCCGTAAGTACAAGAAAGTAATTAAGGTAGAAACCTAACCACAACTTTAAACTCTAAGACCCTTACGTCCCTTGTGCAATGGTTTCCTAACGGGGGTTTAGGTTTCTGTCACTCCGGCAACCCCTACGAATTAGTAGACAAATACACAATGCATTCCCCTAGGCCCATATAGGTGAAGTGTCATGTAGTCGACGTTCACATGACACCACTAGAAGAAGTACACCACAACTTAAATATCAAACTATTGAATCTTTCTCAACACAACTCCACTACTAACAACATGACTTCTCCCATGTCCTCAAGAACAAAACGAATTACTCACAAGACATCATATGGATCATGATTAGAGATGGAATAATGATGTATAAGAATCTGAACATAAACAACAATTCAATGGTTCACTCAATAGCATCAACTACAAAGAGTAATCAACACCGGGAAAGTTTCCCCTGTGAACTATAGCAAGATTCAACCAATTGTTACAACAATATGGAGATGGTGATGAGGGTACTGATGGTGATGATGATGGTGGTGATGATAATGATGATCCCGATGAAGCCCAGCTTGATGGTGGTGTTGATGGCGACGATCTCCCCTCTCTAGGAAGGAATTCCCCCGGCAGAAATCTGTCTACCGGAGAGATCTTTCTCTCTCGGTGTTTTTCGCCCGCAGAGGCGGCGAAATCTTTCTGTGGTCCCTCCCCGAGTCTTAGGGTTTCGGGAGGTCGATATACGCCAGAGGGGAGAGGCTGGAGTGGGCCAGGGTGGCCACACCACCTCCTAGCACGGCCTAGGCCTGCCCGCGCCATGGGGTGGTGAGGGCCCCCTAGGGCCCATCTCCACTCCATCTTCTGGCATCCTTAGCCTTCTGGAAAAATAGGATTTTCCGTATATTTTCCTGGATTTTCTGATCTTCGCGAATTTTGCCTCCAAACAACACCTTTTCCATCAGTATCCTGACTGGAGCGGTCCATGCTCCAAAAGTCATCAACCATGCAAAAACAGATGAAATAACATAAGTATCACCTCTCAATACGAAATATATCAATGAATAATAGTGAATTAAGACATAGAATAGTGATGCAAAATGGACGTATTAGTGATACAACATCTTTCAAACTGGTGGTAGAATGCATGTTGTAGTTGAATCCCAACATGTTGCTAGGGTTCCTGGACATGGTTGGACACCACATGATGGAGTGGCATCATTCCATGTGTTCTTTTTCCAAAACCACAATGATTCACACTGGTACACACACATCCAAGTGGGTGTGGTGATGCTTCATCTTTCAAACTAGTGGTAGAATTCATGTTTTAGTTGAATCCCAACATCCTACTAGGGTTCCGGGACATGGTTGGACACCACATGATGGAGTGGCATCATTGCATGTGTTCTTTTTCCAAAACCACAATGATGCACACTAACACACACACGCATCCAAGTGAGTGTGGTGATGCATCATCTTTCAAACTGGTGTAGAATGCATGTTGAAGTTGAATCCCAGCATGCTGCTAGGGTTCCTAGACATGGTTGGACACCACATGCTGGAGTGGCATCATTGCATGTCACTACAAGAAAAGTTGGCTTTTACAACGGACGATTTTCGTGGTTGAAGGCCCGTTTTTCGTGGCTGAAAAGTGTTCTACGATGGATGCCCTTCGTGGTAAAAGCCCCATCACAAAAGAATCTACCACATTTTTTTCTTGACCATGGCGGATCGCACCCTTCAGCCACGAAAACTTGTTCCGTCGTAGATCTGTCCACCAGCCGCGATGACTGCTGACGTCATGTAAAATGCCACGTGGCAAACACCGTTAACGCCCAGTTACCGCCATTAACGGCCATAGAAACCGTGGTTGAAGCCAGGCCTTCTAATAATTAAGCGGGCCGAACCATTAGTAGAACACAATAAGACTATGACCCGTTACTGTTTCATCTGACAATGTTTGAAATGGGCCCAAAGATGTGGCCAGCAGCAGCCCATGAATGTCAGGCCCATTACTGTTTCGGCCTACAGAAGCCCACATTGTTCGAATAGTGCACGGCCCATTAACAGGTTGCGTCAAGTAAGCCCGATACTCTAAGGGCCCACTGTCAGCCTGTCACTATTCTCACAGCTTGTTCTTGGCCGCCTACGAACAACCCACTTTTGAGAAGGTCCGATAGTGTTCTAGCCTTTTACCGTACGGTCCGTCAACTTCTCGAGCCCACCGGTGGCCTGCAACTGTTCTGATCTGGTACTATTCTGGCCTGCCAATATGTTTGGCCTATTACTATTCATGTATGGTAATATTTTCGGCATGCTACTGTTCTACCCCGTTACTATTCTGGCCATCTACTGTTCAGGTCTGTTACTGTGGTGGTCCTATACTGTTCTGGCCTGCCACTTTTCTGGTCTGTTACTAATCTGGCCTGTTACTGAGCTGGGTTGCCTCTGTTCTGGCTTGTTACTACTTTGGCCTATTACTGCTTTGGCATGTTACTGTTTTGGCCTGTTACTATTTTGGCATGTTACTGTTTCGCATATTACTGTTCTAGCCTGTTACTGGTTGCCACCTGACGGTAGGAGTCGTGGACACCTACAGTTTCGGCCTTTCTAAAGCCTAGGCAAATATCATAAAAGGAGTACAATTAGCGAGCATCTTTTACTGTTCATGGTAGGCCTAATACAATAAGGGAAAATAACAAAGACCTAAACTCTTACCTGATCGACCTGGCTGGCGTAGTTATGATATCGACTACCGCCATGCGTGGACGGGGTCGACTAAATTCCTACATGGCCCATCTCAAAAAAATGCCTACATGGCCTATGCGAGTTATCTAGATATTACATCAGCTACAAACTTCTTAATAATATTACATAATATCAACGCTCGGGAAAGTAAATTCAGCATTTCAGTTGAAAATCAAGTTGATAGCATTGTCCTCAATTTGCTTTCTCAATCCATCAACTGCATCTCCTTTTGAATGTGATAGCTACACTGGAAAACCACCTTGAGACATGATCTTGGAGCCCCCTCTTTGGTGGGAATAGCAATAATTGCAATCTGAAACTAAGTAATAACAAGTTAATACAACAAACATGACAAACTACTCATAGCTTAGAAGGAACCAAATAGAAATTATAATCGCATCATACGAGAACTTGTATAGCAGGAATGAAAACGAGGAATGAACTATATATTGTAGAGGATAGTTATGTTGTTTCTTAGGACGAACCAGAACGAGATGCAAGATATAGTACCATCGCACGTGAACCTGTAGAACAAGACAAACAATCATTGGACAAGTGTGCCTACAATGAAACGAGCAATCAAACAAAGTGTTTTTTAGAATTTCACCAAATATAAACTAGGCAGGTCATATAAGCAAATATATATGAAAGCAGAGGTATTTCCTGGAATGCAAGAGACGTACGGTGACTCGGAATTTATGGTGAGCTACACAATGTCATGTAGTTTCTGTCATAGCTAAGAATCAACCATATAGAAATATGGCATCATAAGAGAACTTCTAGAGCAGGAATACAAACCACGAGTGAACTACATAGTAGAGGACAGCTATGCCATTGATTAGGACGAACCAGCACCAGATAAGGAAATAATGGCGTCACTTGTGAACCTGTAGAAGAGGCAATACAAACCATCATGTTCATTGTTCCATTCTGGGCTCTATGTAAGAAAATAAAATAGTTAGTGTTGCAGCTTTTGAAGAACCAGATGGCAACAAAAAATTATAATCGAATTAGTATGAAGAGTCTAAACGGGTACTACCGGACAGCATAATGATGCCAAGGAGGAAACAATAATAGGAACTTATCTCAGGACAAACCAGATAGATTCAGTAATTGTGGAGTAGGGAATCCAAACTAACATTTTCCACTGATTTTACATTTTGCAAGAACTACACGATAGCATGCAATTACTATTATTCGGAGTAGCTAAGAACATGTGCATGACTTCAAAATTTGTAGAGCAGCGAATGCAAAGCAACATGTCTAGTGACCTACTCCATAGTATCTAGCACGAAGAACAGGCGTGCGCTTTGTCTGAGTTTACAGAATGATTAGAAAAATGGAGTTCACTACGACAGGCTTGTCATACATTGCAAATGTATGTATAATTTTTGATGTTCCATGCTTGGTTTTATCCACTTTCTTGTGTTTTGTCCACACTTTGGAGTACTTTTCATATGATTTCTTGGAGTAACCTATTAACAAGATCCATAGTGCCAACTGCCTGTTTTCTGCTGTTTTTGGTTCCAGGGAAGTTAGAAAATGAATATTCTCGGAATTGGACGGGACAAAAGCCAAAGTGCCTATTTTTCCGGAAGTCATCAGATGCCAGAATACGAGACGGAGAAGGGCCAGAGGGTGGCCACACCACCTGGCCGCGCGGCCAGGCTTGGCCCGCGCTAGGGGGTGGTGTGGCCAGCCCAAGCACCCCCTCGGCCTCTCCTTCCGCCTATATATTGCCCTCGGGACGAAAACCCTAAGGACCTGATTAAAAATCCACGAAAGAGTTTGTAGCCGCCGTCATCTCCATCCCTAGATCGGGAGAGATCTGAAGCTCTTCCCGGCACCTTGCCGGAGAGGGGAATTCACCCTTGAGGCCTTCTTCATCACCATGCAAGCCTCCGGTGTGATGCGTGAGTAGTTCATCCTTGGACTACGGATCCATGTAGTAGCTAGATGGCTGGTTCTCCTCCTTTGTGCTTTCATGTTTAGATCTTGTGAGCTCCGTTCATGATCAAGATCATCTATTTGTAATTATGCATGTTGTGTTTGCGGGGATCCGATGGATATTGAGATCCTATTTCAGATTGATTATTGATTCTATCATGTCTTTGTTATTTGTGATATTGCATGCTTTCCGTTGTTAGTAGCTATCTTGGCCAAGTAGATGCTAGCAACTCCAAGAGTTAGTATTTATGCTCGATAGTGGGTTCATGCCTCTGGTAATCTGGGGAAGTGACAAAAATCTCTAAGGTACTAGATGTGCTGTTGCTACTAGGGAGAAAACAACAATCCTTTGTTCATAGACAAATCGTATTGTTTACTTTACACGCAGTTCGTAAAGCAATAATCTGTTGCTTGCAACTTAATACTTTACACGCAGCTTTGAATTGTTATTCATGAATCTTTTGTTTGTGCCTTTTCATGTTACGACATAGCTGCTATGTCTTATTGTTAGAACTTTATCTTTCATGCTATGTTGAAGTACTATGATCCCATCTATCAATGTTTTACAAATACTTTGATCAAGTTTATGATGGTGCATGTCACCTCAAAAATTATTCTTTCTTTTTATCAATTACCTACTCGAGGACGAGCAGGAGTTAAGCTTCGGGATGTTGATACATTGCAAATGTATCTATAATTTTTGATGTTCCATGCTTGGTTTTATCCACTTTCTTGTGTTTTGTCCACACTTTGGAGTACTTTTCATATGATTTCTTGGACTAACCTATTAACAATAGCCACAGTGCTAGCTGCCTGTTTTCTGCTGTTTTTGGTTCCAAGAAAGTCAGAAATGAATATTCTCGGAATTGGACGGGACAAAAGCCAAAGTGCCTATTTTTCCGGAAGTCATCAGATGCCAGAATACGAGACGAAGAGGAGCCAGGGGGCCACCACACCACCTGGCTGCGCGGGCCAGGCCTGGCCACACTAGGGGGTGGTCTGGCCAGCCCAGGCACCACCTCGGCCTCTCCTTCCACCTATATGATGCCCTCGGGACGAAAACCCTAAGTACCTAATCAAAAATCCATGAAAGAGTCTGTAGCCGCCGTCATCTCCATCCCTAGATCGGGAGGGATCTGAAGCTCTTCCCGGCACCCTGCCGGAGAGGGGAATTCACCCTGGTGGCCTTCTTCATCACCATGCAAGCCTCCGGTGTGATGCGTGAGTAGTTCATCCTTGGACTACGGATCCATGTAGTAGCTAGATGGCTGGTTCTCCTCCTTTGTGCTTTCATGTTTAGATCTTCTGAGCTCCGTTCATGATCAAGATCATCTATTTGTAATTCTGCATGTTGTGTTTGCGGGAATCCGATGGATATTGAGATGCTATTTCAGATTGATTATTGATTCTATCATGTCTTTGTTATTTGTGATCTTGCATGCTTTCCGTTGTTAGTAGCTATCTTGGCCAAGTAGATGCTAGCAACTCCACAAGTTAGTATTTATGCTCGATAGTGGGTTGATGCCTTTGGTAATCTGGGTAAGTGACAAAAATCTCTAAGGTACTAGATGTGCTGTTGCTACTAGGGAGAAAACAACAATCCTTTGTTCATAGAACAATCATATTGTTTACTTTACACGCAGTTCATAAAGCAATAATCTGTTGCATGCAACTTAATACTGGAGGGGGATGATAACCTGAAGGTGGATTATTAGTCATAGATGCAGTTGGATGGCGGTCTATGTATAATGTTGTAATGCCCAATAAAGTTCCAAAGGAGTCAAGATGATTAGTATATGCATGTATTGCTTTCTCGATGTTTCTCAATTGCCCCGCTGTAATTTGTTCACCCAGGATGTTATCTATCTTAAGGAGAGCCACCTCTAGTGAACTATGGATCCTGGTCCTTTTCTTTACATACAATCTATAAACTGTTTACTGCTTTGTGTTTACTTTCTGCAAACTATTACTTGTTTCCATTCGATACGTTTAATCCTTTGTTTTCAGCAAAACGCGGTGAGATTGACAACCTCATCGCAAGTTGGGGACAAAGTTCTGTGGTTGTGTTGTGCAGGTCTTCACATTTCTACTAGCACCAGTAGTGCGCCCTGCCAAGGCTCAGCTAGCAACACCTTTGGGGTATTTCCTTGCTCCTACTGGTTTGATTTAACCTTGGTTTCATAACTGAGGGAAACTTGCTGCTGTGCTCATCATACCTTCCTCTTGGGGTTCCCAACGAGCTCTACATCAACCACGAGCCATCAGCTTGAACCTGCTGTACTGCTAACAAAACCAAAAAAGTTGGTTATTTGGTTACCATGGCCAGATAGGCTTCTAATCATCATCTGTATTGGTGCGGGTGACATCCTTGTCACCTAGGGTGCTTCGGTTGCGCCAGCTGTTTGTGTTAGGGAAGCAGATCTTGGGTGCTTGATGCCGGCTTGATCGTGGTGGACAAGGTTGAATTGGTGCACTACACGGCGGTTCAGGTAAGGTACGGGGAGGGGGGAGGATGCCACCGGCGTTGATGTAGATCTTGGGCAGTCGTTGACGGATTCGGTGCCGTGGAGGGGAAAGTGGGAAAAGGAAATTAGGTGCGGTGGACGACGATAGACTCGGTGACCAAGGTCGGGTACGGTGGATGTCGGTGAAGCGGCAATGATGCTTTGGATGAGACCGCATCTGATGCAGCTCCGATATATTGTTGGCTGAGGAGTGCATGGTGTCGAGTTCCGGCGGGCAAAGCCAACCGCGGAGAAGTGCTGCGGGAGGTTCCAGGCGCGAGAAATTTCGTAGTGTTTGAAATGGAGGGGCGGGAGGGAGTGGGGACCACATGATTTTGGTATCGTTTGAAACAGAGGGGCGCCAGAAATTTCGCAGTGTTTGAAACAGAGGGGCGCCAGAAATTTCGCAGTATTTGAAATGGAGGCGCGCAAGGGAGTGGGGATCATGTGATTTTGTATCGTTTTAAATGGAGGGGCGCTAGAAATTTTGCAGTGTTTGAAATGGAGGGGCGCGAGGGAGTGGGGACCACATGATTTTGGTATCGTTTGAAACGGAGGAGCGCCAGAAATTTCGCAGTGTTTGAAATGGAGGGGCGCGAGGGAGTGGGGACCACATGATTTTGGTATCGTTTGAAACGAAGGGGCGCCAGAAATTTCGCAGTGTTTGAAATGGAGGGGCGTGAGGGAGTGGGGACCACGTGATTTTGGCTGTCTAGAAATCTTGTCTGTCCATCCCAAATCAACGGGCCATAGAGGATACCTTCCCTTCGAAGGCTCTGGCGCGGATGCCTATGCAAGCAATCGCTAGGTGTCCTAGACTAGACTATAGGGGTAGATGTGTAGGTTACTGTAGTAGCAGACCATTAATCAGGCTAGCTGGCGTGATGTCATTTTGGCCCTCCACGAGTTTAACTTTTACTTATGGTGTTCAGGAGTGAATGCATGCAGCTGAAAAAAAAGATATTGTACTTACGTGACTAGTAAACTGTACGTGCTTCGCACGACTATTTTATTGCGTGCACTCCAATAACTTACCTTATAAAAGCATAATAATATCCTGCATAATTTAGAACTTTTGTGCAATACTTGGTCGACTTATTAGAACTAAACATCTCTCGGGTATTTTAGAAGTACTCCCAAACACGTTTCTAGCTTACAAAGTTATCGTGTATTTTTTAATGGATACAGTACTATGGATGGTTTTGCATGACTATCGACATGCACAATTTTGGTTTTGCATTATTCACATTTGACGTCCAGGCAGGCAATGTACATATACCTCTCTATGAACAACGATAAGTTTCATTGTTTATCCCTACTTTCTAAATATTACATTAAACTACCATCATTTCCAATGATGCATGAAACGACCAAAAAAGAGTTGTGACCATCAGGGGAAATGTTTCCATTACATGACAAAAAATAATGTCTTCATCACCAAGAATATATAGCACAAGAAATGAATTCCAACACAATAACCATATGCAATGACCTGATGTGTATAAACCTTAGTGACCGTCTAATTTGTAATTAGAAGTGTCAAGGAGGGAGCATGCTAGATTCATTTGTGGTGGCTAGGTGAAAATTTTTAATTCAATAAATGTACTACATTCTTGTGGACACTCACAAAGACAATTTACCTCTTGTCTTAGGAGACTTGTGATAAAACTATTACTAGTAGTTCGGAAATAAGTGACTTGGAATTTATCTAGATACGTATGTATCACTAAAATACGTCTATATACTCGTGAATATGATCTATATACTCGTAAATCTATACAAATATAAGTTTCATACTGAGGTAGTACGACAATATTATAAATTTGCAATGTTGTCATGATAAATAATGATATTCGCTAGATGTCTACACACTTCTATTCTTGTAGACAGTTGTTGGGCCTCCAAGTGCAGAGGTTTGTAGAACAGCAGCAAGTTTCCCTTAAGTGGATCACCCAAGGTTTATCGAACTCAGGGAGGAAGTGGTCAAAGGTATCCCTCACAAGTAACCCGACAATCAAGATACAAGAAGTCTCTTGTGTCCCCAACACACCCAATATACTTGTCATGTGTATAGGTGCACTAGTTCGGCGAAGAGGTAGTGAAATACATGTGGTATGGATATAAGACAACAGTGCCGGAAAATAGCTTTGATGGCGTGGAAAAGACTAAAGGCAAAAAGATGGAAGCAAGCAAACATGTAACAGGTTTAGTTGCAAACAGTGTTTCGATGCTTAGAAACAAGGCCTAGGGATCATACTTTCACTAGTGAACACTATCATATAAATATCTTCTCTTTATGATACTACTCTTAACTACTCTCCAGTTGGACACTCTAATCCATGGTAGGGCTATAACAGCACTCCTCAAAGTTCGCTTTCCCCATCTAGATAACCCCATACTATCACCTTGAGCACTAGATGGTTCCAATAAACACCACAATTTCATAGAAACATCCAACTCCAAATATAACTCATAACAAGTAATTGTAATCTCTAGCCTAAGTGCCACCATGGTGTGCACGCTGTCACTTTCACACACATGGGGAGAGCAGAGATCTATTAAAGCACTTGAGTAGCGAGGTAGATCTACTTGATTACAAAGCTCATGATCACAATATGATCATGCATAGAGAGAGATGAACACATAGATACCAGTAGAACCATTAGCCTCGAGGAAGAACTACTCCCTCGTCATCATGGGAATCAGCAACGACAATGGAGATGGTGGTGGGGATCGATGGAGATGGCTCCGGGGGCACTTCCCCGTCCCGACAGGGTGCTGGAACAGAGACTTTCTATCCCCCGAATCTCCACTTCGGTGGCGGCGGCGCTATGGAACTTTTCGTGGCCGGAGGCTGTTCCATTTAGGGTTTTCGTCCCATGGGCTTCTTATAGGCGAAGGGGCAAGGTCGGTGGTCGGCCAGGGGGCCCACACCATGCCCTGGCGCGGCCTAGGGCTGCCCGCGCCAAGGGGTGGTGTGGCCGCCCTATGGCCCCCCTTCGTCTCTCCTTCGGACTCCGTAAGTCTTCCGGTAAAATATCAACTTTGGCTTTTGTCCCATCCGATTCCGAGAATATTCATTTTCTGACTTTTCTGGAACCAAGAACAGCAGAAAATAGGCGACTGGCACTGTGGCATCTTGTTAATAGGTTAGTCCAAGAAAGTGTATAAAAAGTACTCCAAAGAGTGGGCAAAACATAAGAAAGTAGATAAAACCAATCATGGAACATCAAAAATTATGGATACGTTAGCAACGTATCAACATCCCCAAGCTTAACTCCTGCTCGTCCTCGAGTAGGTAAGTGATAAAAAGAAAGAATAATTTTTGAGGTGACATGCACATCATAAACTTGATCAAAGTATTTGTAAAACATTGATAGCTGGGATCATAGTACTTCAACATAGCATGAAAGACAAAGTTCTAACAATAAGACATAGCAACTATGTTGTAACATGAAAAAGCACAAACAAAAGATTTCATGAATAACAATGCTTTGCAAGACGTTTGTTTGTTTCACATAAAGAAAACATAGCATAGTAGCATTCAGCTTGTCCCTCATAATGTAGCAAATCATAATTGCATAGGACACCTTCAAAGTTCATAAGAGTGACTAGATACAAATAGTTTAAGAACAAGCAATATCAAAGTTATGCATCAATCAACAAGTCTTGGACAATGCACATAGAACTAAGAATGGCCACTATGCTCTCAAAATAGGTGCATAAAGATAGAAGGTGGAGACTCAACATAAAAGTAAAAAAAGGCCTTCATAGAAGGAAGCAGGGATTCAAGTTTCATAAAGAGCTTCCAAAAATTATGGTACTTATTAGCTTTCAGCTCTCATTGCCCATATCATAAGCATCTTAAAGTGAACAAGGTTAAAGTGAACAAACTATGGAGTATATGCTTGACAAAGTATAAGTTGGCAATCTCATGTCCCGTGAATACGAGGGTCGCTCCTCATGCTACTCAAGTTTAGTTTCCGGTAAGTTCTTGTCATAGTAAGTACATGTGTATCATAGAGAGCCGCCAACGGGGTACCCCTTGCCCGATGATATGGAAGAATCCCCATATCAAAATGACAAGGCAAGCAGACAACGAGCATCTCAGCAATCTTCTTATTTACCATGGGAAAATGGTGCTTTTTTCTCTCTTTCCTCTTTTCTCATCTCTTTTTTTATTTTTTTTCCAATCTCTATCGTTTTTTTATAAGAAGAATGCTTCATAGATTGCTCATTATGGTTATGATGCAGGTTTCCACCATGATTAGGCATGGATTAGACCAGCCGACCAGGCGTTTCTCTAACACACATACATAAGTCCATGGACTTACAAGCTCCCCTTTCATTTCACACCGACGACATCCATAGACAAAAGAGCATGATATCAACTAGGTACAAAGTACTAGTGCAATGTTGAAAGCGTTCCCCATGACAACATGGTTCTGCTAATCCCCAACATATAAGTGCAAGCATATACAACATAGACGACACAATGGTTCAAGTTTATTAAGGGCAAGAAAAGTAAAGTGTGCCATCAAGTTCGTGAGAGCTTTAATCACTAGTTTTCTCATAACAAGTTTAATTCGGAAGGTAGATAAAAACATGATTATACTTGGAATAGCAAATGATAATAGGTAGGTATGGTGGACTCTTTGGAATGACTTGGTTTTAGGAGTTGGATGCATGAGTGGAACTCATACTTGGTTATGGAGGCTAGCAAAAGACTGGGAGCGACCAACTAAGAGAGCAATAATGGCCATAATCATGCAAAGCGACAAAACATCATTAATTAAAGCATAAAGTGATATTACAAGTCAAAGATTAAAGGATCATGGAGGCTATGGTGACTTGGGACAGTCTTAACATGGTGTGATCATGCGCCAAGTCAACCCAAATAAAGCATCAAAGGAGAATACCACAATACTATGCTTTAATATGCTAAAACAACACATGATTCTTTCAAGGCACATTAAGCAATCTCAATTGTTTATAACATGTCATTCTACAGCAATAATCACTAAGCATAAAGCCAAAATAATATCAAGCATAACATGACAAAGCATAGGCCACAGTAAAAAACAAGCTCCTTTTACCACTTAAGCATGAACTTTTCCTACTCTTTTCCAATCCAAACCAAACTTATTTGAAAACTAATGTATGAAAGAGGGGATCCAACCAATTTATTGAAGAAAACTAAGAAAACTAAGCAAACGAAAACCAAAAACAAAAAATGAAGACGCTCCAAGAACAACACAACTGTGCATGAAACAATAAAAATGAAGTGTTTGGAAGAAACCTGAGATTTTTATTGATGAAGAAGGGGATGCCTTGGGCATCCCCAAGCTTTGACGCTTGTACTTCTTAGATATTCTTGGGGTGAAATGGGTGGCATCCCTAAGCTTGATCTTTAGTCCATTCTTCATCTCATTACATCACTCTTTCCTTACACTTGAAATTTCTCCTTCATACAAAACTTCACACAATCTTTATTAGCAACATTAGTGTATTCAAAAGATAATAAACCTTTCGTTCAGTTCCAACACAATTAAAACTTCCATTAAAACACAAGCTACTGTAGCACTTCCCTCAAAAAGCTCAATTCCCCAAAAGGGAACCCAAAAAGGAATCAACAAGAAGCAAATTAAAATAATGGCAGAAATCTGTCAAAACAGACCAGCAGGTAAAAACCAATTTTTTTAGAAGTCTTATGTTGATCAAATCTAAAAGTGTTGAACTAACGAAAGTTAGATAACAACCTAGGGCAGAAGCACAAAAATTCATGCCTCAAAACAAGGTGCAGAGATTTTACACAAATTTGTACGGTGAAGCACAAAAATCTGTTTCGGGACAACAACTTTCCCAAGCATTACTTCTCTCTCATTAGAGGTTATTCTTGGCACAAAAAGCAAATAAAAAGGATAAGGAGCGGTTATTACTGAAGTAATAACTTCCAAGACTCATCTAAAACTTTTGTGTTATCTCCCAATAAGTACTTTTCTTTAACGCCTTTAAGTTAGGCTTGATAGTTTGAGTAGATGCTCACATAAGAAATATGAACTGAAGTAAAAGAGAGCATCAAGAAGCAAATTCAAAACACATTTAAGTCTAACCCACTTCCTATGCATAGGAATCTTGTAAAGAAACAAGTCATGAAAGCACAAAGCAACAAGCATAGAAAAGCAAAACAAGTGCAACTTCAAGACTTTCAACATAAAGTGGGGAAACTTAATAATGTTGAGATACATAAGACCATGTTTCCCTCTCTCATAATAACTTTCAGTAGCATCATGAATAAAATTAACAATATAACTATCACATAAAACATTCTTATCATGAGACACATGCATATAATAATTATTACTCTCCACATAAACATAGTCATTCTTATTAATTGTAGTGGGAGCAAATTCAACAAAATAGCTATCATTATTATTCTCATCACCATAATCATCAAATATAGGAGGCATATTGTAATCATAATTAATTTTCTCCTCAATAGTAGGTGGACTAAAAATATCATATTCATCATTGTAATCATCATATATTGGAGGTTTGGTATCATCATAAGCAATAGAATAGCTATCTTCCAAAGCTGGGGAACTAAAAAGATCATTTTCATAAAAACTAGCTTCCCTAAGCTTAGACTTTTCCATAGCATTAGCAATAATGGTGTCCAAAGAATTCATACTAGCAACATTACTATTAGCATGCAAATAAAGTTCCATAGGTTTTTTAATTTTCTCTTCAAACACTTCATGTCCTAACTCAAGATAAATACTATAAAGCTCTCTAGTTTTGTTGTTGTTTTCCATTAAGCCTAACTAGTGAAAACAAGAAACAAAAAGACGAAATTGTAGAATCTAAAGGAAATAACTTCGAGCACTCACACAGGAGGATGTGAGTACCTTTTACCTTACCTCCCCGGCAACGGCGCCATAAAATAGCTTGATGTCTATGCACTTCTATTCTTGTAGACAGTTGTTGGGCCTCCAAGTGCAGAGGTTTGTAGAACAACAGCAAGTTTCCCTTAAGTGGATCACCCAAGGTTTATCGAACTCAGGGAGGAACTGGTCAAAGGTATCCCTCTCAAGCAACCCTGCAATCAAGATACAAGAAGTCTCTTGTGTCCCCAACACACCCAATACACTTGTCAGGTGTATAGGTGCACTAGTTCGGCGAAGAGATAGTGAAATACAAGTGGTATGGATATAAGACAACGGTGCCAAAAAATAGCTTTGATGGCATGGTAAAGACTAAAGGAAAAAAGATGGAAGCAATCAAACATGTAACAGATCTAGTTGCAAACGGTGTTTCAATGCTTAGAACAAGGCCTAGGGATCATACTTTCACTAGTGAACACTCTCATATAAATATCTTCTCTTTATGATACTACTCTTAACTACTCTCCGGTTGGACACTCTAATCCATGGTAGGGCTATAACAGCACTCCTCAAAGTTCGCTTTCCCCATCTAGATAACCCCACACTATCACCTTGAGCACTAGATGGTTCCAACAAACACCACAATTTCATACAAACATCCAACTCCAAATATAACTCATAACAAGTAATTGTAATCTCTAGCGTAAGTGCCACCATGGTGTGCACGCTGTCACTTTCACACACATGGGGAGAGCAGAGATCTATTAAAGCACTTGAGTAGCAAGGTAGATCTACTTGATTACAAAGCTCATGATCACAATATGATCATGCATAGAGAGAGAGATGAACACATAGCTACAGGTAGAACCCTTACCCTCGAGGAAGAACTACTCCCTCATCATCATGGGAATCAGCAACGACGATGGAGATGGTGGTGGAGATCGATGGAGATGGTAACGGGGGCACTCCTCTGTCCCGGCAGGGTGCCGGAACAAAGACTTTCTGTCCCCCGAATCTCCCCTTCGGTGGTGGCGGTGTTGTGGAACTTTTCGTGGCTGGAGGCTGTTCCATTTAGGGTTTTCGTCTGGAGGGCTTCTTATAGGAGAAGGGGAAAGGTCGGTGGACGGCCAAGGGGCCCACACCATGCCCTGGCGTGGCCTAGGGCTGCCCGCACCAAGGGGTGGTGGGGCCGCCATGTGGCCCCCCTTCGTCTCTCCTTCGAACTCCATGAGTCTTAAGGTAAAATATCAACTTTGGCTTTTGTCCTGTCCAATTCCGAGAATATTCATTTTCTGACTTTTCTGGAACCAAAAATAGTAGAAAACAGGTAACTGGCACTGTGGCATCTTGTTAATAGGTTATTCCAAGAAAGTGTATAAAAAGTACTCCAAAGTGTGGGCGAAACATAAGAAAGTAGATAAAACCAATCATGGGACATCAAAAATTATGGATACGTTAGCAACGTATCATCGCTACACTCCATAAACGAAACAACTTCTTTTTTTCCGTCACAGTTTTACATTTTATTATTGAAGTATTTTTACTATAAAATAATGCACGAAATTAGTTACATGTTAGTGATTAAGTACTTCCGCTAATTTGTATTTACATACAGAGGTAATACTACACACCCAATTAACATCATAAGTAATTTCTCTTTCTCTCTTTCTAGAGGAGTTTTCTAGGTTGTTAGTTTGAAGAATCATTTGTCAGATACGGAGAATTGAACACTTTAAATTATACAGCGAGTGATTAGATGGATGGACGATTAGTGCATAGAGGCAGTCGAGCTGGTAAAATGCTCACATTTAATGGTATATGTGAGCACAATTGATTGAATGGCAAACCTTTTTTTGTGCGGTCGAGGCCCCCGTATGCTGATGACCCTCGCTAATCAACACAGCTCACACATAAGTGTATTTATACGTAGTAGTGGTTGTAGAAACATCATCCAGGGAGACAGAGTTTAGCGTCTAGCAATCTTGACCGTCCAATCCAAAATCAACGGGTCAAAGAGGATACCTTCCCTGCGAAGGCTCTGGCGGGAATGCCTGATGCAGCCCGTCCTACGGACGCTCCTACAACTACACCAACAAGTCCCCAAGTGGACCCATGACTCGTGCCCGAGCCAAACTCCTACAAGCTAAGGTGAACTCGCTCCTCTCCTCGTGCCAATTTGATACCTCCTTGGATGGTGTGCTACTTCATGCAACTACTCTATGCATCATCAGGTACGAAGCCTTGACACATCACCAAGCACCCAAGGATGGAGAACAAGGAGCAGAACGTGAAGCAGAAGGTGCTGGAGCTGCTTAGACCGGATTCTCTGGTCTGCGCACACCGGAGTCTCCGGTCCACCAAAGTCTCCGGCATGAAGACCCCGGAGACTCCGGCCCACTCTCCGGTCTGACCCCTACACTAGGCCTTGGGACAATATGAAGGCCCCTCCAGAGGCTGGTCCGGAGACTGGCCAGAATCTCCGGCCTAGACCGGAGTCTCCGGTCCACCACACCGGAGTCTCCGGTCCGACCGACGCCAGGCATGATATTGGAATTAGTGGAAACCCCTTTTTGGATCTATCTAGTTCTGGCCTCATGCTCCTTGACCAAGGAGCACCAATATCCCCAAACCTCGTTGGAGTTTGCATCGTGCCTCCATGTTGTACAAGGGCTAGACATCAGAGTCCCTTTCCCTAGACGTCAAGACCTCACCGAGTCTCCCATCTTGTCGTGCCGGTTCGAGAGAGAGTCCTCCGCCCGATGCTGATCCTAGGGATTGCGTCGGACCGGTTACCGCCGGCATGAGCTATTGGTGTGTATCATGGTTTTGTGTGTGTGTTCATCGTGTCTTCCTATATGTGTTCGTCGTGTTCATCCTTCCCTCCTCTCCCTGCACTCCATCCTCGATTTGAAAGGGAATCGTGAAAGATCGCGCCATCCTAGAGGTTTGCCCTCAACATATTGGTATCAAGAGCTTCGTTGCTCACGAATTCCCCCACAAAATTTTCTTCTATCCACCAAAAAATTCAAAATTCCCCCCAAAAAAGAGCCCCATATTTGCCTTTGGATCGATCTCTTGATTTGGAGTGTTATTTGTGGTTTTGATCCGACCAAACCTTGTCTTAGGTGTTGGTCCAGCTTTATCCTGTGTTTTCCCAGCCCAATTTGGCCAATTTTTCGTGGATTTGAGGACACAAGGCGTGGATTTCCGCTCAAGAACACGAGCAGTTCGCGATCTGACTCCAGACCGGAGTCTCCGGCCTGCACACCGGAGTCTCCGGCCTATCCACACCGGAGTCTCCGGCCTGGACCGGAGTTTCCGGCCTGAAACCACGGAGTCTCCGGCCCTGACGCCTGATTTTGACAGTTTTGCCTCTAATCTTGCATTGGCTAATTTCCTCTTGTTTGTTTGTGCCCGTGTGCATGTCGCCAACTAACAGCAAGCTTCCGCATCAACAACTCCCGCTCGCATCGACACCACAGCCCACGAACATCATCCCGCACCACCGGCGCGAAGTTCATCATCAAAGAAGGTATAACTTGCGTCACCTTCTTAACCCCTATCTTCCTTTGTGTATAACTATCCCATGAGAGTGGCTCATCTTGTGTTTGCTTGAGCATTGTGCATTTGTCCTTGGATAGTGAGAGTGCAAGAGCAATATCAAGTGTGACTAGGTAGCATCAAGGGAGAGCAAAAAAAAGATACAAAGCAAAAGAAAAAGAAAAATTGTCTCCCCTTGCAAAAGAGAGTCTCAAAGCTTGTAAGCAAGAGAGAAAGAAGAGCGCCCAAGGCAAGTGCACAAATCCGTTGCTCATTTTTTCCTCTTTGCAAACAAGCCACAGTCTCTCCTTGCATTGGCACGACAATGAGATTAGTCTTTGTTAGGACATTTTGTTTGCTCATTTTCATAGTCGTGTCAATCCCAACTATCTCCACGTGTGTGTATATAGTCGTAGGTTCCCGTCACCCCTTTTGAGTTTTGACCTTCGCCTTTGACTTGAGTTTTGTTGGATTTTACCCACATTTGACCATCCCTTTTATTTTGGTTGGTTCTTTGGCTTTCCACAATCCTAACCTACCACCAACAAGATTTTGAGAGTTAGTTCTTTCTTTAGTGTGAGTTTTCTTTGCAATTCCACTTTGCACGCTTATAGCTCTCACTTGTGGTTTCTAGTTTGGTGCAATCCCCAAGGTGAGGTACAAGGCTAACACCACCATATTCCACTTCCATATACAATACTTGTGTGTCTTGCATGATGGATAGGCACGGTGAGTCAAGCCAACCACCTCCCCAAGAAGAAGATCAACGACTGTACATGACGCGCGCAAGTCACTTCATCGTTCGACAAGAGTTCCGTGAACGTTGCCAAGTCCTTGAAACGCGACAAGATGAACAATTTGGCGAGACGTAAGCCGAGTTCAAGAACATCGACAACCGCTTCGACGGCCTCGAATGACAAATGCACGCAATGCATCACAACTTCGACCACCAAAATGAAGCGCTCCAATGCTCCATCGCCGAAACAAATGACAATCTTCGACGCCTCATCGACGGAATGGCAAGACCGGGTTCACGTGCTTCAAGCTCTTCAAGTTCTTCCCGTCGTCATGCACCTCTTCAACAAGATCTTCATAAAAGTGCTCCAAGACGCAATGATGCCCCCATGGTTGAAGATGGAAGTTCTTCGAACTATGTACCTTCCCCACGGCACGCTGCAACGTCAAGCTATGATGGTCATTTCTCTTAAGGCCAAGAGCAAGGCAAGAAGCACACCGTGATCACGCAAGGGCATTAATGCTCCAACAAGAGCAACCACAAGAAGAACCACAAGTGCAACCGCAAGTATACCACCATTGACCGCGACACATACTTGACACAACAAGTGTTGAGTCCAATTTGGAGAATCAAGCTCGTCATCAACGTGAAGCTCTTCAAGATCCTCCTCCTCGTCATCAACGTCATGAACGTCCGCACTGATACCATGGTCATCACGAGGCTCCTCCTCGACCTCAACAAAACTTGGAGCGTCAAGTGATACAAGTTGAGCGACGCCCACCAAGTCAAGAGGCTCACGACCATGATCTTCGCCATGAGGCCCATGTGCCTAACCAACGTCACCAACCAAGGAACGAGCCTCCTCTTCATCATCAACCGTGACATGAGGCTCCACATCCTCAACAACCTCATGGGACCCAAGCGCCTCAACAACATCACCAACCGCCCCAAGAGCAAGAGCAAGCTCCACAACAAGGTCACGAGAACCAAGTTCCACCTACTCAACCACAAGATCATCAACAAGCTCATCACAACGATCGCATGGAAGATGAAGACCATCATCAACATGGCAACAATCGCTATCGTGACTGCAATGAGGAAGAAACATTTGGCAAGATCAAGTTCACAATGCCCAAGTTCACTGGATCCAATGACCCCGAAGAATACCTCTTGTGGGCACTCAAAGTCGACAAGATCTTCCGCATGCACAATTATAGCAATGAGAAGATGGTCGCCATGGCTTCGCTTGAGTTTGATGATTATGCCAACCTTTGGTGGGAACAAGTTCAAGTTGCTCGTGATGCAAGACAAGAGCCGCCAATCACAACTTGGAATGACATGAAGGCTCACATGCGATCCCGGTTCGTCCCCGCACACTACACGCGTGACCTCTTCAACAGCCTTCAATCGCTTCGCCAAGGGACAAAGACCGTGGAAGAGTACTTCAAGGAAATGGAACTCAACTTGATTTGTGCCAGCATTGATGACCGCATGGAGCAAACAATGGCACATTTCCTTATTGGCTTGAATCACCCAATCAAGCGCATCGTCGAGTTCCAAACATACAACACCATGGTTGAGCTTGTGCACATGGCAACAAAGGCTGAACGTCAAGTGCAAGAGGATATCAAGTACAACAAGCCCAAGACGTACTTCACCTACAAGCAAGCTTCAACCACTACACCAACAACTTTCAATGGAAGCTCCTCAAGTACCTCCAAGCCTTCCTTCAAGCCAACACTTCCTCAAGGAAAACTGCCCCCAAGTGGCAAACAAGTAAAGAGTGACACACCTTTCAATGGTGAGTGCTACAAGTGTGGAGGTAAAGGACACAAGTCGGCCGAATGTGGAAACAAGAAAGTCTTGTTCATCCATGACAATGGTGATGAAGAGTACTTGAGTGAAGATGAATTTGATGCCCGAGTCAAGGAAGCAATGGCAAGCCAACGAGTGGAAGATGACCAAGAACTCCTCATGTGTGAACATGACGCAAGTCCATCGCTTGTTGTCATAAGGATCTTGACCACTCAAGCACAAGAGCAGGAAGACCAACGCTCCAATATCTTCCAAACACAAGCCGACATCAATGGCAAATCTATAAAGGTGATCATTGATGGAGGGAGTTGCCACAACCTTGCTAGCACCGAGTTGTGTGAGAAGCTCAACCTCACCCTCCAACCGCACAAGCACCCCTACCACGTGCAATGGCTAAGTGACCAAGGGTCCGTGAAGATCAAGCATACCGTATCGGTCTCCTTTGCCATTGGCCCTTACAAAGACATGATTGAGTGCGATGTGGTTCCTATGACAGTTTTCCACATGCTTCTTGGTCGACCATGGCAATTTGAAAAAGCTGCTCAACATGATGGTCTCACCAATGTATACACCTTCAAATGGCTCAACAAAACATGTGTTTTTCAACCAATGACTCCTAGCCAAATAATTGCGGACAATGCAAAGGCTTTAGCGAGGGCGCAAAGCACAACACCTACTTGTGAGAAGAGCGGTGAGAGAGAGAACCACCTCATAGTGAGTGAGAGCCACAAGCCAAACTCGAGTGGAAAAAATAAGAGTGTTCTCCTTGCCACCAAAAGTGAGATGAGAGATGTTCGGAACAACCCATCCATCTTGCACTATGTCCTCCTTTGCAAGGGACTAGCGCAAGGAACTAATGAATTAACCAATGTTCCTCCATCTTTGATGATTGTTTTGCAGGAATTCAAGGATGTGTTCCCCGAAGAGCTCCCACATGGACTACCTCCTCTTCGCGGCATCGAACATCGCATTGACCTCATCCCTTGCGCACCTCTTCCAAACCGGGCCGCCTACCGCACGAACCTGGAGGAGACGAAGGAGATCGAACGTCAAATCAACCAACTCGTCTCCAAATGTTTGATCCAAGTTAGCACTAGTCGAAGTGTCGTACCCGTGATTCTTGTTCCAAAGACGGATGATACGTTACGGTTATGCATGGACTGCCGTCCAATCAATGCTATCACCGTGCGTTATCGACATCCCATACCACGTCTCGATGACATGCTTGATGAGTTGTGTGGAGCCACTATTTTTTCGAAAATTGATCCTCGTAGTGGTTACCATCAAATACGCATGGCTGAAGGTGATGAGTGGAAAACCGCCTTCAAGACCAAACTTGGTCTCTATGAATGGTTGGTTATGCCCTTTGGTTTGTCTAATACCCCATCCACCTTAATGCGCCTTATGAATCACATCTTGTGTTCTCTCATTGGAAAAGTGTTGTTGTCTATTTCGATGATATTATTGTTTATAGCAAATCACTTGAGGACCATATAACACATGTCAAGAAAGTTTTGCAAATCCTTCGACATGAAAAGATTTATGCTAATCTTCCCAAGTGCACTTTTGCTAAAGACAAGTTGATTTTTCTTGGATTTGTTGTTTCTTCGAAGGGAATTGAAGTTGATGTTTCCTAGGTAAAGGACATACGAGATTGGCCCATCCCAACAAATGTGAGTGAACTCCGAAGTTTTCATGGGTTGGCCGGTTTCTATCGTCGCTTTGTGAAAGACTTTTCCACCATTGCTTGTCCTCTCAACGAGTTGACGAAAAAGAATGTCACCTTCGTGTGGGGAAAAGCACAACAAAAAGCTTTTGATGAACTTAAAAAGAGTCTCACCGAAGCACCTCTCCTTGCGTTACCAGATTTCACAAAAACTTTTGAGATAGAGTGTGATGCTAGTGGTATTGGCATTGGAGGATTCCTTATGCAAAATGGACGTCCTATAGCCTATCATAGCAAGAAACTTGATGGTGCTCGCCTTAACTATCTGATTTATGACAAAGAGCTTTTTGCCTTAGTTCGCGTTCTTCAAGTTTGGCAACACTACCTATGGCCCAAGGAATTTATCATACATTCCGACCATGAGTCCTTGAAACATCTCAAAGGCCAAGCCAACTTGAGTAAGAGACATGCTAAGTTGGTTGAATTTATGGAGTCTTTTCCGTATATTGTCAAGTATAAGAAGGGCAAAGATAATGTAGTTGCAGATGCTTTGTCTCGCAAACACACAAGCCTTCTTACAAGACTTGAAATCAACGTGTTGGGTCTTGAGGAAATAAAATCTTTGTATGCTTCTGACCCATTCTTTGAACCAATTTTCACAAAGTGCTCCAATGACAAACGAGTTGATGATTTCTATTTGCATAAGGGCTTTCTTTTTAAACAAAACAAGCTATGCATTCCGAAGTCGTCACTTCAACTTTTGCTTCTCCAAGAATCTCATGGTGGAGGCCTTATGGGTCACTTTGGCCACGACAAGACATTGGACATTCTCTCCAATCACTACTTTTGGCCCAAGATGAAGCGCGACATGGAGCGCTACGTTCAACGATGCACGCCAGGTGTTCAAGCTAAGTCGCAAGCTAATCCCTATGGTCTTTATATGCCATTGCCTATTCCTCATACACCTTGGTCCGACATTAGCATGGATTTCGTGTTAGGATTACCTAGATATAAGCATGGTCATGACTCTATATTTGTTGTCGTGGATCGCTTTTCAAAAATGGCACACTTCATACCGTGCCATAAGACCGACGATGCTTCACATATTGCAAATCTTTTTTTCAGGGAAATCATCCGTCTTCACGGTGTGCCAAGAACAATTGTCTCCGACCGCAACGTCAAATTCATGATCTACTTATTGAAGACACTCATGGCCAAGATCGGCGTCAAGCTCCTCTTTTCATCTGCGTCACATCCTCAAACCGATGGACAAACCGAGGTTGTCAACCGAAGCCTCAGAACTCTTCTACGTGTGCTGATCAAGAAGAAGTTGAAGGATTGGGAGGAATGCATTCCCCATGCCGAGTTCGCCTACAACCGTGCCAAGCACTCAACAACCAAGATGAGTCCATTCATGATCGTCTATGGTTTCGAGCCCCTCACCGCACTCAACATCCTACCACTACCTCTCCATGAGCGCACGAACATGGACGTCAAGAAGTGCGCACAAGCTATGAAGAAACTTCATGAAGAAACAAGAGCAACTATCGAACAATAAGTCCTTTGCCAAGCTTCAAGGTTAAACGAGGACAAGAAGGAGATGATATTTGAAGAAGGTGATCTTGTGTGGATACACCTAAGCAAAGACCGCTTCCCTAAGGAACGCGACTCCAAGCTCAAGCCAAGAGGAGATGGTCCCTTCAAGGTCCTCAAAAGAATCAACAACAACGCCTACATCATCGACATACCGACCTCCAAATACCTTGCAAGCAATAAATTCAATGTCAAGGATCTTTCACCCTACCATGGAGATGTTCAAGATGATAACCATGAAGAGTCGAGGACAAATCTTTCCCAAGGGAGGGAGCTGATGCAGCTCGTCCTACGGACGCTCCTACATCTACACCAACAAGTCCCCCAAGTGGACCCATGACTCGTGCCCGAGCCAAACTCCTACAAGCTAAGGTGAACTCGCTCCTCTCCTCATGCCAATTTGATACCTCCTTGGATGGTGTGCTACTTCATGCAACTACTCTATGAATCATCAGGTACGAAGCCTCGACACATCACCAAGCACCCAAGGATGGAGAACAAGGAGCAGAGCGTGAAGCAGAAGCCGCTGGAGCTGCTCAGATCGGAGTCTCTGGTCTGTGCACACCGGAGTCTCCGGTCCACCAAAGTCTCCGGCTTGAAGACCCCAAAGCCTCCGGCCCACTCTCCGGTCTGACCCCTACACCGGGCCCTGGGACAATCTGAAGGCCCCTCTAGAGCCTGGTCCGGAGACTGACCGGAATCTCCGGCCTAGACTGGAGTCTCCGGTCCACCACACCGGAGTCTCCGGTCCGACCGACACCAGGCATGATATTGGAACTAGTGGAAACCCCTTTGTGGATCTATCTAATTCTTGCCTCATGCTCCTTGACCAAGGAGCGCCAATATCCCCAAACCTCGTTGGAGTTTGCATCGTGCCTCCGTGTTGTACAAGGCCTAGGCATCGGAGTCCCTTTGCCTAGACGTCAAGACCTCATCGAGTCTCCCATCTCGCCGTGCCGGTTCGAGAGAGAGTCCTTCGCCCGACACCGATCCTAGGGATTGCGCCGGACCGGTTACCGCCGGCGTGAGCTATTGGTGTGTATCATGGTTTTGTGTGTGTGTGTGTTCATCGCGTTCTTCGTGCATGTGTTTGTCGTGTTCATCCTTCCCTCCTCTCCCCGCACTTCATCCTCGATTTGAAAGGGAATCGTGAAAGATTGGGCCACCCTAGAGGTTTGCCCTCAACAATGCCTATGCAAGGAATCGTTGGCTGTCCGTGGGTAGACTATAGGGGTAGATGTGCTTGTGACCCAAAGTACTCCAGAGTCCAGACAATAGATGGGTGTCCTAAACACCGATGGTGCATTTTCTTTTCTAGACATTGGATCCGGATCCCTACACATCTGACAAAGTAGAAAGTATGACCAAATTTAAAGTTCACTCATTGACGATTTAATTATTTTTGATTTATCAGACATACTCTCCCTCCAGCCTAATTTTTCTGAAAATGCCCTCCAACCTAATTAAAAAGGATGTCACATATTTGACTAAATTTGAAAGTAATATGTACACTAAACAGTGACTACTATATGGCAAGCATATCGTTACAAAAGCTCCACAGAGCGCATTCGAATGCTAAAGAGTGCAATATAATTATTAATGCAGACGGATGAGAAAAACGATCCATGCACCCAAAAGAAAGAAAAAGGAGGGCCATGTAGGTAAGTCCTCCCCCTTCCTAGTTCCTACTCCAAGATTCGGCGATTGCAACATTGTGGCCGCCCTTTGGAGGTAGGGCCTCGACGACCTCCGCAATAGTCGCGACCTCAACGGCCAACATGAGATGGATTTTCTTTTCCTACTTAGCGGGGCATGACTTGGACGATCTCCGCAATGGTAGCTACTGGTTGAGGAGCACCATGACTTCTTTCTTAAAATTTTCTCACTCAGCGCGAAGCGTGGAGGAGTCACGCTCGTAAGATCGTGCGAGCTTCATTTGAAAAGCCAAATCGTCTCGGAGGCGATCACACTCTAGGTTGAGCTCGAAGTTTTTCTAAAGAATGTTGATGTTATGGCTGTAGATTTCATCTACTTTGGCCGAGATTCTCGCCCTGACTTCCTGCATGGAAAATGCGTCATCAGTAAGAGAGCATGGAGTGCATGTAGAGAAGAACATAAAATGTCAATACATGTATAGTGACTACAGTACCTCTCTTCTTCGACCAAGAGCACGCATGAGGGCATCGTACGCGTCAGAGATATCCGTCGTGCTATCGACCCGTGGGGTGGAAAATTCGACGCTCGAGCCGCCTTCCCTGGAAGATGTATAGAGACGGTTTAATAATAGGAGCAGAGAGCCTAGGAATCAATGGAAGTACAAACCTACCCGGAATCTTGGCCCCATGATAGCCGCTCTTCGGATACATGCGCGAACATGAGCCCTCGCCCCATGGCTGGTATCCTTTCTCAGTCCGAGCCTGCAGGTCACCCTGTCGGCGGGATTTCTCCACGGCTCTAACCATCGCCATCTTTCTATTCTTCCGATGAGACAGGATATTTTGTGACATCGTTGGATGAAGAAGTAGAGAAGAAAGAGAGGAGAAGTGGAAGAAAATGGTTTCTGCGAAGGAGGAGCAAGGTAGTACTAGTAGGAGGAGAGAGGAGAGTGAATAGTGGAAGCAAAACGTCAAGTACTGGGTTTGGCTTGTTCAAAAAAAGTACTAGTTCTTGTCGCCGGCCTACGAGCAATCTCGTTGGTCCATCAGCGATCGAGCTTACTAGCTGCAAATATTGTGCAGTGTGCTAAGGCTTGGGCATGATCTAAGAAAAATAACTTAGACGTGAGTCTAGCAAAATCAAAACTGCTCCACCGTTTAGGTCTCTTGCGTGGGTCCCATGTAGTAGCTTTCTTTCACTTTTTCTCTCCAAACTACTAGTGCTCTGGCCAATAAAAATGCCTCAAAGTATTAAGCCAAATATTTTAGTCAACTAGTCTGGGTCTTGTACTAGACACAAGTCCAAGAATATTTTCCTTAGACCCATCTTCTCCACCGTTTAGACATAGGTGTGAGAGATGAAACGTTTTCTTAGCCACCCCATTTTCGGACTAAGCTTCAGTGACTTTGTGAAGCTAAGTCACCGAGGCTAAGTCACCAATCTCAGCCCTTGAATTCCGATCCAATGCACCAGATTGACCCATATTTACACATAAAAGTTCAAACATTTTAGAAAAAATGGAAAAATTCTAGTGAATCATAAATGTTTTGTTCTATAATCTAAGAAAGTTGCAATCCATTTGCATTACTGGTTTGTGATTAAATAGTTCTTTTACTTTTCAAAAATAAAAGGCTATTTAATCGCACACCACTAATCTGAATGGACTGAAACTTTCTCAGATTATAGAATTTAACTATTATGATTCACTAGAATGTTTTCAATTTTTTCTAAAATGTTTGAAATTTTTGAGTGTGAATCTGGATCAATCTGGTTCATTGGATCAGAAAGGAAGGGCTGAGATTGGTATCTTAGTCTCAGTGACTTAGCTTCACAAAGTCACTAAAGCTCAGTCCCCCATTTCCTATACGCTACACACGCTCACCGTTTAGACAGTATTTAGCAATAAAGCTTTCCAACTCAACAACGGAGCTAACAGAGGAAAAATGGCTGCACTGGTTAGCCACCTCGGTAGGACCCACAAGCCCAGAAAAAGGTAGTACCTTTTCTGCCCACTTTTCTGCCATCAGCATCAGGATAATATGAGGCTGACAGTGGGCCTTTTCTGCCTTTTGTTTCCTTAGATGTTGGGACTAGTACTAGACATGTGTCTAAGAATTTTTTGGTTATACATAGGTACTCCACCGTTTAGACTCGAGCTAAGAAACAAAACGATTTTCTTAGCCACCACAATTCTCATACGCTGCACTTGAGCGTGTACAGCGTTGGTTGAGTCTAGCAAAAATCTTAGACACAAGTCCAGCAGAGGAAAATATGCTCCAGCATTTAGACACACGGGTAGGACCCATAGTTAAAATAAAAAACCTATTTAAGAAGGCTCTTTCGCTATTATTTTCTTCTTGCCAAAATTTTATTCTTCTTAGCTACCTGTATCTAGTACTGGACCCGAGTCTAGCAAAAAGCTCCTTAGCCACCTGTGCTCCAGTGTTTAGACATATGCCTAAAGTTTCTTAGACACCCATTTTCTCATACGCTGCACTTTCCCACGACCCACCCAAAGTTTATGGAGAAATTTGGCTAGTTACATAGTGGTGCAATCAACTGGCTTATGCTGTACTAAGTGGGTCCTGTCTTTAGGTTTGGTTTTTGCCAGCCAGTCTAGTAAATTTTAGTAGATTCAGAAAAATAAGTCTAGTACGTACATTTCTTAGCCACGTTAGGAACGGCTCACGCTGTGCTTGCTCATAGTAGTAGTACTCCCTCCCATCAATATTTACTTGTCGCTGAATTGGACGTATCTAGCAATGAATCATAGGGAGTAGTAGTAGTAGTCACATTGAATATACTTAGGGCTTGACGCATAAGCATCACAAACGGTTGCCAAAAGATCAAATGACAAACTTAAAGATAACTTTGGGCTTCTCTAGATAACAGGATTTAAAAACACAGGAATTTGACTCGGTCATAGGTACAAAACAATGGATTGCAAAACAGAGGAAATAGCTTTCTTTGGATCACAGAATTTCAAAACACAGGATAACAGGGTCGGAGGTACAAAACAGAGGAAATCTGCTGGCTTAAAGTCATTTCAATGAAACAGAGTAAACACGGAGGAAAATTGCATCAATTCTACGCGAATGAGTGTAACAAAGTGGATGTTGAAATTCCTATGGGATTAGGGTGTAGAAATGCAATCTATATGAATTTTGGAGGTATGATTCCTTTCATCCAAAGGGCTTCCTTATAAAAAAAATACTACGGGTCGAATTCCTCCAAAATTCCTTTGAAAATCCTTCGATCCAAATTGGTACTTAAACAAGATGTGCGTGCTCACGACAGACGAACACCTTCCGGCAGGAGGTGATGTGGTCGTAGATTTTGATCTTGAACCCGTCTGCGGTGACCTTGAACATAAGGTAGTCACCCTCCTTCAACCCATGAAAAGCAGCAAAGGTAGCCCACTCTTTGTCTAGGACGATATGGTCTTTCTTGTGGTTGGCATGGATAACCCACTTGCATTCCTCGCATGCTTGGACCACCACTAGTTGTGGGTAGGGGCGTCCTTTCAAGTAAGGCTTGAAGTAAGTCGGGATGATAAGCATATACAAGTCATGCTGGACTAACTGGATGTAGAAGCGCCTAGGACGATGCACCCTGGCATGGTGTCTAACCGACCTAGGGCGTCTTCTCGGTTTGGCAGAACTAGCAACCGACCCGGCAGCACTTGCCCTTGCCAAGGCCTCCACTCTCCTGTCCGGTATCTTCAACTCCCTTGGTATGACGGGGAGAGCGTCTTCATAGCCACCTGGAGCTGGAGTAGTCCAGTCAAGAATGTAGTCTAAGTTCGACATTACAACTGGGTCGTCCTACATGAAAATTACCATTGCGTCAGTCCTTTGGAATTACCAAAACACCACAATGCATTATATAAATTGACTAAAGATCACAATGAGTCATTGCACCATCAAAATTACATAAACAACACAAGGTATTAGGTAAATTAAATTGCCTACACATCACAATGCATCTTTAGAATGACCTAACCCGATGGGTCCTCAAAATTATCTGAACAGCTACTAGAAGGCATAACATTTAATTAGATTGATTAAACAGCACAATGCATATCCCCTGCAAAAAACAGCACAATGCATAATCTGAATGGCTAAAACAGCACAATGCATTATCTGGATAGACAAAACAGCATATATGCAGTGCATCATCAAAAATACAATTGTCAAAATATTTAATAAACAGTGTCTGCACAATCAAAATTACCTAAACTGATGGGTCATTGAAATAATCTGAATAGATAGAAGGCATATCATTTAATCCTAAACAGCAGAACGCAAATCAAAATGGACGAAACAACACAATGAAGACAGGACACAATGCATCATACAAAAAATACCAAAACAGCACAACGCGTCATGGAAAATTCTTAAACAGCACAATGCATCATCTAAGTACGAAAACAGAACCCTGCATCATCGTCATCAAGAATATTCCATAACTAAGCAGAACAACACAAAAGAAAAATATAGATACATTCAAATCTAGGCAAAGTCAAGTTAGTTATTGCTGGACGGAGGGAGTATAAAGAACATCACAAAAGACAATTATCAAGAATATGACATAAAACTAAGCAATTCAACAAAGGACCTACAGTACATGTTGCAAAAATCTGAATAGATGCACGTCGGATTTGGGTTAAAGCCCCAATCCTCCTGATCTAACCTCGTTGCAGTTGGGGGGCGCGAACTTGCACATGGGTCGATGGGTTGAGTAGATGAACAAGGCGCCACTGACAAAGAACCAGCCACTTTTGGCTAGATAAATACACCCAATAATCAATAAAGGTCTTCTCACTTTTGGGAGGACCTCCAATTGACATTCTCTCTCTCTCTCTCTCTCTCTCTCTCTCTCTCTCTCTCTCTCTCTCTCTCTCTCTCTCTCTCTCTCTCTCTCTCTCTCTCTCTCTCTCTCTCTCGTGACCATGGTCCCAAGTTCGGACTGCGCGAACGAGAGACATCTTCACCACGGAGTGCCGTCGCGCCGCGGGATTCGGATCCAGGAGTTCTACTTCCATAAATACTGCTGGATCAGGGAAGCGGGAGTCATCGTCAGGCACCGGACGTGTGTAACTCCCCGCAAGGTGTCGCACTTGAGGCACTCAAGTCGTTGGAGCAACAGGAGCGCAAGGACTTCATCACAGCCTTGAGGTCGTCTTCGGCTCGTCAACATCAACCACGCTCTCCTGAGCATTGAGAACGCTTTTCGGTCTTCAAGGGTAAGTTCGCGAAAAGCCCCTCCCATTACTGTATTACTAATATATAGGTCCTGGCAGCTTCAGGGGTTCAGGGGCGTAGGGTAAAATTTATTGTTTTCATGCGCGGAACCCCTACAGTGGTATCAGAGCTAGATCTATGCGTAGTAATGCTAGTACGTGTAGAAGACACGGGATGTAGCGTGTGGGCGTTGATCTTTTAGTTGTTACCCTCCCACGTGTACTTGTGTATACCATAGTAATGCTTGATGAACTGACCCCCAACCGACTTTACGCGTTCATTCGCGAGACTGGTCCACGCTTGACATATGGCTTGTACCCTATAAAGTGGCTTAGGGGGGTGTCTGTCTCTCTCGCATTAGTTGGTATGCCATTTGCAATGGAGGGCCCCGAAAGGGGTGTAGTAGAGACAACTACTTGATCAACGTTGTGCTAAAAGTTCGTAGGTAAGAATGGTTCTTGTGCGAAAGCCCATTCAGCCACGTAAAACATGCAAAGATAAAGTAGAGGTGTCTATCTTTGTTTTGCAGGGGGGCATTGCTTTGTGATATGGTTGTGGAAAAGGTAAAGTGATTACCTTATGTTACATAGTAGTATATAGTCATGGAGGTGATGGACTACCATGCCGGATAGACATCAGTACCCTGGTGTCTACGACACCGGTACCCTGGCGTCGGAATCCGGTGACAACGGGTGGAGATCACAACGTGAAGGACCATATCACATCGCATTTACATTCAATGTTATTATTGTATATCTTATTGTGTGCTAGTATTAGATACTCGACGGTAGCCTAATAAGATGATCCCTGTTAAAATTACCAACGATTGTGTTCCCCCTTAGTGTGCACCACCAAGAAAGTTCTTCGGTATGAGGCGATCCATGGTACATGCATGGGTGTCAGACATATCTACGTTCACATACAGTGGGTGTAAGCCATGTTGCACAGCGAATACACTAAGGTTGAGTTGGCGAGCCTAGCACGCCATAGAAGTGTGGCCTCGGAACGCGGATGGTCGAAAGATCGAGCACGAGTCGCCTGAATGATGTGACTGACGTTTAGCATCCACCCTTTAACCCACATTGATGGTCGTGACGATCGGGGGAGATGTGGCTTATAGGGGTCGTGGTATCACTAGGAACCCTTATGGGGATAGGTGTTTCTGAGGAGTTATTATTAACTCATTTAATTATAAACTTAGTCTAAATTCCTTTTTGCAATTATAAATGTAGAAAATGGTTCTCCCCGAGATTACCTTCCCTATTGACGATTGGTTAAAAGGAGAAAAGCTCAAGTTAGATGGATCTAACTTTTCTGCATGGGTCATGCGCCTTTTTGATCTCCTTGGTGAGAACAAAGTGGTTGACTACATGATCTAGAGATGTACTTGGAGCCACCCTATTCTCATGAGACCCAGGAGCAACATGATCTCTGCTGCCATCGTCGTGTGATGGCCACATTCATGTCAGTAACGATGCGCCTCGGGATGGAAGATGCGCTATGGCCAATGGTGGGAAGTATTAATCCCCGAATGGTTATGGCACATCTAAGATCGCATTTCGTGGAACAAGTGTGCATATGGGAGTATGAGCTGATGGGGGACTTCCTCTCCATAAAGATGGAGGAAGGCTCCTCACTGGATGATCACTTGTTGAGCATATATGATGCATACATGAGTCTGGCATACTTCCTGGACAACTGGTTCGCAAGCTCTTTTCCAATCGGAGTTGTGTTGCGGTTGCTGCCACCAAGCTTCCAAGAACAAGTTAGGATTTGCATTATGAGAGGCGACGCGGAAACACAGGATTTCCACGAGTTCATATCACATTTTAGAGATGTGGTGGTTGAACCCGTTGTCACTGAGGTCATCGATGACAAAGGTATATATTTGATACACAATTTTATAAATGTTATAATCTTGCAAACACATTTGCAGTGCTAAGTATATTTGATACTTGTTCTATTTTGCTGAAAACAGGTCCTTCTGCATGAGAGGTGCTTGCTGGAGAGGAGGTGACGTTGCGTGTTGATGGCGAGCATGATGATGATGGCCAACGACGCTCTCCCTCGACATTTATCACTTAGTTTATGTTTTGGATAGTTATTGTAATCCAAATATTATGAACTTCTTTAGTGTGTCTCACACTTTGTGAGACGGTTATTCATATCAGTTTGTAACAAACAGTTGTTCTACTTTTATGAATGATTTCCATTTGTGTTCATATCTTGTTTGATTATATATGAATTATCCATGTTTTTTGAAACTAATTGATAATGCATGAACATTTGTAAAATATTGAAATGCCTTAAAATACCCAACTTAAATGATATTTATTGCTGAATTAAAACCATTGTTTAAATTCAAAGTTATATGACAATATGTGAAAGTCATTCGATTTCTTATCACATATAAATCATGCCTAAGTTCGGCAAAATGACTTGAACACCGAGTATTACTTGAATACAAAGTGTTTAATGAATTGTTAAAAGTAAATACATATTCGATGTATTGTGTTTTAACAAAATGGTAATTATCATTATATGATTGTTTAAATGTGTAAAGAAGTTTACCAAAGGAAACATGAGTATGAAACTATTTGATTTGATCAAAGTGTTTCATCAATAAAAGGGTATAAATATAAAAGAGAATCTAATTACTACGATTTGATCAATATTAATGAAACTCAAATTTATAAGAATGGCATAGAAGAAATTGTGGAATACAAAGTGTTTTCAAATGTCAAAATGCAAAGCATCACAATGTGATATTAGCTATCAAAGTGGGTGAATAGAAGGCACCAAAATAAATCGCTGTAGTGTAGATGTAGAGAAGATTAGTTAGAAATAGTTAGCACTCAATTAGAATATATAGTGAACCTTTTGAATTCGTGAAAGCGGCTCCATATCTAGTATGGATCGTTTTATGTGTTTTGGGGTTATTCGATATAACCAAAACAATAACGAATAAGTCCTTGTAGAGTATTCATTGGAAACTTTGAATACGAAATCCATAGTTGAAGCCAAAAGGAAAGCAAAACTTGTATTGCTTGGATTTTGGTGCATTATTGAGAAAGCTCACTTTTAGTGATATTTATCGATTATGGAGCAAATGGAAGATAGTGAAAAACACGATGAGGATTCAAAACCCTGCATTAGAGTGTTGAGAAGCGCAACGGAAAACTTTCTTGAACGATTCTCTTCACAAAGGAAAGAATCAGTGATAATGATCATTGTGTTTTTCTCACTAGTGTTTTCACTACATGAAGTAGGATTCAAAATGTTCCATATCTTGTATGGAGACATTTTTGAATCATTTGTCATGATTCTTGGAATATGACATACCTACGAACTACTAAGGAAATAATGGTAGACTAGAATTATGAGAAATCCTAGAAACAAAATTCACTTGAGAGTAGAAAGCAATTCATTGCTGAATCTCACAAGTAAAAGGGGTTACTTGAATTTTCCCAAATGACTGCAAAGCCATAGTGGAAAAGGGGGTAAATGACAAAGGCACAATTTGTCAAGTATTGGACGAATTCAAATGAATTTGATTCATGTGTGCTTAATATCCAGTGGATTTAAAACTAGTAAAAGTACTAGTATCTCATAGATCTCCAAAATTTGATATTTGATCAAAGGATTTTGAAGTTGTTCAAAATGGCGAGTAGGTATGCAATTTGCATGAAATTGAGTGGGAGCTATGAAAGTCTTCCTAAAACAATATGTAAATGACATATTTTTGAGTGGGAGCAATATAAGTCTCAAATTCAAATATGTAGGAACATAGTTTGAGTAAGAGTACTAACTCATACCCAAATATGTAGAAACATATTTTGAGTGGGAGTTTATAGGAGTGATTCTTAAGTGAGTATTCGACACATTAAGAATAAAAGTGCAAGTACCGATAAATAATGATTTATAAGGTGTAGAAGTTGATAATAAGTGTATTATGATATTATGTAGTATTCCTTAAGGGATTCTAAAAAGGGTTTCAGAATAGAAGTTAATTGAGGAACTGGTCCTTGATAACTCAAATTAGGACTAGTATTGAGCTTAACATCAATGGTTGAAAGAAAGAATAGGATGATCATCATCCACTATGTTAAGACATAGGTTCTATCTTAGAAAACCATGATGATAACTTAACATAATATGTAATCCAATAAGGAACGTTTGAAAGTGATTAAGTTTGAATCACAGAACATTGAGGTAAGTTTGTCCGTAGAGTCTAATAGAGAACCGTAGACATATTTTCCAAATCCATAAAGGATGACATATCTTAAAGCATAAAGAGTTATGTTATAAGGGAATATGTTGGAAACTCCCATAATACTGATTAAAGTCAAGTAGGAAGCGAGGTGAACAAAACATCGAAAATTGCACAGAGTGCACTACTATTTGGATGAATACATTTATAATAATAGATAAGAGTACCATCTAAAGTGTTGTATAATGTTATGGTGGGGCTAGTTTGCTTTTAACATAGAATGATGTTTCCCAGGGCACAATTCCCATGAGAAAGTCCTCGAGGTTGATCTAAAGTCACTGTAGGCTCCTAGAATCAGACCTTGTTCTGCTGCCATAGCGACGATGCATACACACAGATGTTATCATGTGATGATAAAGTATTAATGTCAATCAACGTGACATTAGTAAGTTGCAAAGGATTTGGGACTGTAAAGTACAGACCCAAGACTCAACCTCTTCCATGAGTAAGCATGTTCAGGGTACCAGATATATGGTGCCAATGATTAAGAACAAATGCAGCTAGTGTATTTGTACTCTAGTGCAAGTGGGAGACTGTTGGAAATATGCCCTAGAGACAAATAGTAATAAGGACTATTACCATATTTCATATAGTTTATGATTAAGTTTTATATCATGCTATAACTGTATTGAGTGGAAACATCAATGCACGTGTGATATACAAACAACCAGGGGTTCCCAGTGAAACTCTAGTCACCGGTTCATTGGTCAATAGATGATCAGGTTTCCTGATCATGTGGCGTTTATGCCAATTGGAAATGGAGTCAACTCATTCTGTGAATGAGATGATGAACCAATACCCAACCTAAACATCATGACCCGATCATGTCACAAAGTTCAAGTTATGATGATTAGAAAAGGATCCTCGTAGACTATTCCTTAGACCGTGAGGCTATATCAATCACTGTCTCCCAAGAGTGCTTTGATAGCATCAAGCGCCACTTGGTAATACAGTGGTTATAAAGGTGTGTTCAGGTACTCGGAGGAAACCGTTGAGGCAATATATGTCAAGAGCGGGCTTTGTCCGTCCATGTGACGGGAAGATACCCAAGGGCCCACTCGGAGAGGTTATATCCAATAGCTGCGCAGCGTGTGATTTGATCACAGGGATATCACTTGTCGGAACGAGTCAAGTAGCGTTGCTCGGTAACGATATTGAACACGACATGGTGATGTCACTAATCAAATTTCGGGCAATGCAAGTATCGAGAGACAAAGGGAATAAGACACGACTATCCTGGTTCAAACGACGAAAGATCTTCGTGGAACACACAGGGGTCACATGGCCATCCAGGTCCCTCTGTTGATCATTGGTGCGGGAGTGTCCCGACCATGTCTAGAGTGTTACCGAACCGTGGGGTATCACGCTTAAGGGCTTGATGATGCTTAGGGAGTGTTTATAGGATCAGTAGAATAGCCAAAGAATTGTAGAGAGAAAACCGGAAGTGTTTCGGTAAGTCTGGAGGATGTCCAGAGTGGAGGTGGAAGTGTTCCATAACCATAGAGGTTGAATAATATGTGAATGAATGATTTAATCATTTATTCATAATTATTTAATAAAGAGAAAATCAATTTAAAAGATCAAAAGGCTTAATGTGCCAATTCCCGGAGGGGAGAGGGCCCATTAGGGAAAGGAGAGAGGGAGAAGGGGCAAGGGGGTGGCCGGCTGGGCCAAGACCCCCTGCACGGGGCCCACTAGGACCAGCCGGCGGCTTCCGCTCCCCCTCCTCTCCTTTAGTCCCACCACGCGACTTTGAGGGAGGTAGTACCTCCCCTCCCCTATATATAGTGGGGGTATTTGGCCAGATAAATACACTTTTGGGATGATCTCCAATTGATATTCTCTCTCTCTCTCTCTCTTGTGACCATGGTCCCAAGTTCGGACTGCACGAACGAGAGACATCTTCACGGCGGAGCGCCGTCACGCTGCGGGATTTGTATCCAGGAGCTCTACTTCCACAACTGCTGGATCAGGGAAGCAGGAGTCATCGTCAGGCACCATACGTGTGTAACTCCCGCGAGGTGTCACACTTGAGGCACTCAAGTCGTTGGAGGCACAGGAGCGCAAGGACTTCATCATGACCTTGGGGTCGGCTTAGGCTCATCTACATCAACCACGCTTTCCTGAGCGTTGACAATGCTTTTTGGTCTGTATATAGTGGGGGTAAGTTCGCGAAACGCCCCTCCCGTTACTGTATTACTATTAGATAGGTCCTGGCAGCATCAGGGGTTCAGGGGCGTAGGGTAAAATTTATTGTTTTCATGCGTGGAACCCCTACATGTACGTGTAAAATTCGTACCTAAAAGCAAGTGGTAAAATTTAAACGTATTTAAGCTAATTAGTTACCAATGAATATGAACATTCTTGCATTTCAAGCCAAACGACCAGGGTCATGGACATATCTACATTATAGTTTATGCTAATGATTCATGATCCCATATCGAAGAATTTGCATGCCGCCAAATTTGGCCATATATTTCGAAAACAAATGAAGAGAAAGTAGTATAAAGAGTATGGCTCGATCAGCTGCTCTCTCGAGAAGAAGCCGCACCTGATTATTTCCATTGCTTAATTTTAGGGGGCTTCATGCTAAATGTAAGGACCATTATATAATTATTTTCATTTTTAGGTCCTTGATGTAAATTGTACTCCCACCGTCCGTGGTGGTCCCATATTTGGGCATAAAATGGGTGTGAATCATGGCATGGTAACAATGTTGCCACTCGGAGTTTCCAACCATGAGGGAAGGAAAAAACAATTTTCCATGTGAGAGGAGTGTATTTTCTGTAAATCAAGTACTCCCTCCGACCCAAATTAATTGACTCAAGATTCTCTAGATTCGAATGTATCTAGTACTAAAATATGTCTAGATACATCCGAATCTAGACAAATCCGAGTCAATTAATTTGAGTCGGAGGGAGGAAGATTATGTATTTCTGTAGAAAAGAAACAAAGAGACAGAAGAGAAACTTTGGGCACAGAGGAAGCAGCTCGAGGGAGCAGCGAAGAGGAGGAGTTGAAGGCGGTGCGATATGAGAGAAAAGCTATGATGGCTTCCTGACACGAGGTACATGGTACAATCACCTAGTAGTACTAGTAGAACGGAACTAGTACTAGTAAATTTCAGGAACTTTACTATATACTACTATATGCACGCAAAACAAATTGTGTTTTCTCTCTCCTTCGGAGCCTCATCACCATTCCCACACGCCGGCTAGGTGATCTCTCCCTCATCCAAAACGTGGCGCTACGCACGTGTGCTGACCTGCCTTGTCGTTGGCTCCGTGTCAGTATCAGGCACGTGATGACCCACAAGGATAGGGGGTGTATCGTAGTATTTTTGATAAGTAAGAGTGTCAAACCCAACGAGGAGCAGAAGGTGCTGGCTAGTGGTATGGATCAGGAATTCTCTACAAATACTTAGCAAACAGATTTTTATGGTTTTTTTATATTGCAAGTAAATAAAGTACGAGTAAATAAAAGACAATAAGAATAAATGCAGCAAGTGGCCCAATCCTTTATTCAGCAAAGGACAAGCCGGTTGTATTACTTAAGATGACCAAACGCTCTCGAGGACACACGGGAATTCTGTCAAGTGCTTTCGCTTCATATAGTTGATTAATCTTCTTTAGCTTGCTAATTATTGTGTGGGTGAACATGTGCTAATGTACCGACCTTCCTAGGACTAATACATACTTGTGATTATACCCCTTGTAAACATCCGTAAATATAAGAAAGTAATTAAGGTAGAAACCTAACCACAACTTTAAACCCTAAGACCCTGACGTCCCTTGTGCAATGGTTTCCTAATGGGGGTTCAGGTTTCTGTCACTCTGGCAACCCCTACGATTAGTAGACAAATACACAATGCATTCCCCTAGGCCCATATAGGTGAAGTTTCATGTAGTCGATGTTCACATGACACCACTAGAAGAAGTACACCACAACTTAAATATCAAACTATTGAATCTTTCTCAACACAATTCCACTACTAACAACATGACTTCTCCCATGTCCTCAAGAACAAAACGAACTACTCACAAGACATCATATGGATCATGATCAGAGATGGAATAATGATGTATAACAATATGAACATAAACGATAATTCAATGGTTCACTCAATAGCATCAACTATAAAGAGTAATCAACACCGAGAAAGTTTCCTCGAAGAACTATGCAAGATTCAACCCAATTGTTACAGCGATATGGAGATGGTGATGAGGGTGCTGGTGGAGATGATGGTGGTGATGATGATGATGATCCCGATGAAGTCTGGCTTGAAGGTGGTGTTGATGGCGACGGTCTCCCCTCTCTGGGAAGGAATTCCCCTGGCAGAAATCTGTCTGTCGGAGAGATCTTTCTCTCTCGGTGTTTTCCGCCCCACAGAGGCGGCGGAATCTTTCTGTGGTCCCTCTCTAGGTATTAGGGTTCCGTGGAGATAATATACGCCAGAGGGGAGAGCTGGAGGTGGACCAAGGCAGCCACACCACTGGGTGGCATGGCCCAGGGTGGCCCGCACCAGGGGTTGGTGTGGGCCCCCTGTGGCCCATCTCCACTCCTCCTTCTGGTAGTCTTCGTCTTCTGGAAAAATAGGATTTTCCATATATTTTCCCGGATTTTCTGATCTTCGCGAATTTTGTCTCCAAACAACACCTTTTCCATCAGAATCCTGACTGCAGCGGTCCATGCTCCAAAAGTCATCAACCATGCAAAAACAGATGAAATAACATAAGTATCATCTCTTAATATGAAATATATCAATGAATAACAGTAAATTATGATATAGAATAGTGATGCAAAATGGACGTATCAACTACCCCCAAGCTTAGACTTCGCTTGTCCCCAAGCGAAACTGAGCTCAATAAACATGGCGTCAGGTTTATGGAGTGAAGATTCGATAAAATAATACGGACAAGAAGCATCACATTCATCAATACATAAGTCATAATAGAAGACAACTCACTATTATATAACTTAACTTGCAATAAGTAAAGGAAACACAATAAAGATACATAAAGTGAATCATAATTGGTAATGGCAAACTTAGCTCTTGGTCGAAGAATAGTTGACAATTTGCTGGAGTTCACAAATAACTGATTTTCAATGATAGCTTTCAAAGTAGTAGACACTAAGATAATAGAAAAGTGCAAAACAAGGAACATACGAAACATGATTGAATAAATCATCGTATGAATGAATGAAACACAACAACTCAAAATACTTGCTGAGATAGAAAGGAATAGGTTTACTGAATCAACTAAAAAGTAAAAGAAAGGCCCTTCATAGAGGGAAGCAGGGATTTCAAGTTTCATAAAGAGCTCCCAAAAATTATGGTACTTATTAGTTTTCAGCTCTCATTGCCCCTATCGTAGGCATCTTTAGGTGATTAAGGTTAAAGTGATCAAATACGAGGATATGCTTGACAAGTTGTAAATTGAGAATCTCATGTCCCTTGAATACAAGGGCCGATCCTCATGCTACTCAAGTTTAGTCACCGGTAAGTTCTTGTCATAGTAAGCACATGTGTATCATGGAGAACCGCCAACGGGGTACCCCTTGCCCGATGATACGGAAGAATCCCCATATCAAAATGACAAGGCAAGCAGACAACGAGCATCTCAGCAATCTTCTTATTTACCATGGGAATATGGTGTTTTTTTTCTCTCTTTCCTCTTTTATCATCTCCTTTTTTCTCTTTTTCTCAATCTCTATCTCTTTTTTATAAGAAGAATGCTTCATAGATGCTTGTTATGGTTACGCTGCAGGTTTCCACCATGACGGCATAGATTAGACCGGTGGCCTAGGCATTTCTCTAACACACATGCTTAACTCCATGGACTTACAAGCTCCCCTTTCATTTCACACCGACGACATCCATAGAAAAAAGAACATGATATCAACTAGGTACAAAGTACCAGTGCAATGTTGAAAGCGTTCCCCATGACAGCATGGTTCTGCTAATTCACAACTTACAAAGCGCAAGCATATACGCAACATAGATGGGCACAATTGTTCAAGTTTATTAAATGGAAGAAAGTAAAGTGTGCCATCAAGTTCGTGAGAGCTTTAATCACTAATTTTCACATAACATGTTTAATTTGGAAGGTAGATAAAAACATGAATTTACTTGGTATAGCAATAGTGCTAATAGGTAGGTATGGTGGACACAAATGGCATAGGTTTGGTTTAAGGATTGGATGCACGAGAAGAATTCCCTCTCAGTATAGGTTTTTGGCTAGCAAGGCTGGGTAGCAAGTATAAGAGTTGAAGGAAACAAACAAATATATAAGCGATAAAAACAAACATGCAATTTCCTTGGAAGCACAAAAGATCTTAACCAGAGAATACTAAACTTATGAGCAAATCAAGAAAGAAAGATGATGAAATTATATTTCTTTAAGAGTATTTCTATCTTTTTCATTCAATTCTCAAAAATAGTGTTGCTACTGACCAAGCCAGGTTTGCCAAAACCAACTAAATTAACTCAATGATCCCAAAGTGATACCAATACTAACAACAAGATCAATCATATAACCACGAATTGAAAACTAATATAAGATATGCAAAAGAGTAAATGATAGAACTTGTCATTAATATTCCATAATGGCAACTCACACCAAGGGATACATATCTAACGAGAGAGGGGACACTTCCATAATGCAAACCATCCTACATGATAACTTCTCTATTCATGATATGAGTCTACTAAAAAGGTAAAAAGATAGAAGATAGTGATGTGATACCGCGGCACTCCCCCAAGCTTGGAACAAACCAAGGGGATGCCAAACCTGATGACGAATTACTCCTTTGGTGGTGGTGGTATTCTCTCGATGAGCTCTTTGATTAGTTTCCCCAAGTCCTCGATCTCGAAGGTGATATTACGAATTAGCTGTGAGTTCTGCTCAATGCGGCTCATGATCATGTCGGGTTGAGAATTCCAGCTCTTGCTATTCTTTCCCCACTCTTCCTCCTTGAAGTCTTCTTTTCCTGCATGGCTAGAACGAGGCAAATCCCAATTGGGGGGTAGTTTCTCCTTGGGAATATTCTTGTATTGATGCTCATGGATAAGGGTATTGAAAGGATTCTTGGTGCGTGGAGGAAGTGACCGTGGAGCTAAACAGTGATGAGGAGTTTTCCCTCCAGTCTACATCCGTGTAGTCCTTCTAACCCTGGCAGGCTTTCTCACCACTCCAATGCTTGCAATGGTAGTGCCGGTGTGCAGATGTTGGTCTTGCTCCTTTTCATCTTCACTCTTGATCTCCTCCTCCTGACCGGGGTCTTGGAGATCTTCCTCCATAGGCTCCTTTCCCTTATCCTTGGCGGACACCATTGTGCTTCCAAACTTTCAAAAATAGTTCCTGGTAGAAACAGATCGAAACAAAAACACAACGAGAACACGACATACGAACATCGGGGGATCCGGGGGATTATATATTATGAAGTTTCACAACAAAAGGAAGGTACTGGGAGAAAACGAGTCGGAGACAGAGTTCGAGGTGGCCACACCACCTGCTGGCGCGACCAAGGGGGGCTGCGCCAGGGGGTGGTGTGAGCCACCCTGGCTTCGTTTCCGTCCCTCTTTTGCTTCATAGCTTTCCTTGTTGGATAAAAACTGCAAAAATATAACTGGAAAGATCTTTCGCGGAACTTTTCTTACCAGAATTGTTACCTATTTGAAAACAGACTCTGCAGGTCTCTGAATTTGGTATTTAGTGGATTCTTTTGGAGTCACCACTTGAATGATATCAATATCTTCATGTTCATACTCATATTTCTTGAGTCATGAAACCTTTCAGTTTCCCATTACACCATTTTCTCCACTAACCTGGAAATTTCTTTCACACAAAACTTCACACAACTCTCATTAGCAACATTAGTATAAGTGAAGTGATAAAACCTTTTGAGTCCAATTTCAACTGAAAACCATCAAAACAAGATCTACTATAGCAACTCCTTCAGAAAACCCAAAAATAATTCAAAAAGGAAATCGATTAAAGAAGCAAATGCAAGAGTGGCAAAAATCTGTCAAAACAGACCAGCAGGTAAAGATCAATTTTTTCGAAAATTTTCTGTTGCTCAAATCAAAAAGTGCAAAACGAACGAAAGTTAAATAACAACCTGGGGCAGAAGCATAGAACTTTACACCTCAATACGATATACAGAGATCTCTCACGAATTTTTACGGTGAAGCACAAAAATCTATTTCGGGACAACATCTTCCCCAAATCTTACTTTTCTGTCATTAGAGGTTGATCTTGACACAAAAACCAAACAAAAAGGATAAGGAGCGGTTATTACCGAAGCAATAACTTCCAAGACTCAAAGAAACAAAAACAAACTGAAAGCAAAAATAAATTGGGTTGTCTCCCAAAAAGCTCTTTCTATATAGCCATTAAGATGGGCACGATAATTTTGATAATGCTCACATAAGAATATGAATTGAAGTGAAAGAGAGCATTAAGAAGCAAAAAATACACATGCTTAAGTCTAACCCACTTCCTACGCAAGGGAATTTTGTAAACAAACAATTTGTTGAAACTAGAGGCTACTAGCATAGGAAGGCAAAAGAAGTGCAACATAAAAACTTTCAGCATAAAACGAGGAAACTTGATATTATTGAGATACATAAGAACACTTTTCCCTCTCTCATAGTAGCTTTCAGTATCATGCATAAACTTAACAATATAACTATCGCAAGGGCCATCATAACAATGATCACTTATCCTAACGGAAAACACAGGAACACTAGCTCTCATAACACTACTTTGTGAAATAATATTACAGGTATCCTTACCAAGGATAGTGTGTCCTTCTTCTACATATTTAGTGACAAAGTCTTTCACATTTGCTATTATAGGTTCATCATCCATTTGTTTATCAGGTTCAACAGCTTTATTTGTACTTTCACTAACCATACTAGCTATCATAGAATGTTCCTTTATCTTAACTAGGAAAGGGATTTTCTCAATGTAAGGTTTAGGTAAAACATGATTAGCAGTATAAACTTCAGTATTTCTTGCAGGAACACTCTTAGCAACATCTTTATAAGGTTCATGATACTTATTCCACTTCTTTTTAGGCACTTCACTGTAGGAAGCAAAAGCCTTAAAATAAGTTGCAATAGCTTGAGAGTCTAGCCATAAGCATTTTTAATATTTTGAAAGTCATCAGTTCCCATAAAAGATTCAATGCATTCATAATCATAATTTATACCTGATTTTCTTCCTTTTTCATTCTCCCATGCTTCAGCATTATCTTGAATACAGTCCAGAAGATCCCATTTAGCTTCTTCTTCCATGTGAGTGAATGATCCAGCACAAGAAGCATCCAATAAATCCTTATCATGAAGACGAAGCCTTGCATAAAAGTTATTGATAATAATATTGTTGGGGAGCTCATGAATGGGACATTTGAGCATTAGTAACTTCAATCTCCCCCAAGCTTGAGCTGTACTCTCTCCATCAAGAGGCCAAAAGTTGTATATTTGATTCCGATCTTTATGAATCTCACTAGGAGGATAAAAGTTTGAATAAAAGAGAGGTACTATTTCCTCCCATTCAAGAGCTTGACCATTCTTCAGCAGCTTATACCATTCCTCAGCTCTTCCTTTCAGTGATAATGAGAATAACTTCTCCTTAACTTGATCTGTAGTAATACCTGCACACTTGAACAACCCGCATAGTTCGTGTATAAAGAGTAAATGATCACCGGGATGGACAGTCCATCCCCAACATAGTAGTTATCCATAACACGATCAATAATTCTTGTAGGTATTTTAAAAGTATCATTCTCAGCAGGTGGTGGTTCATCTACTACCTTAGAAGTGGTAGTAGCATTACGAAATAAGAAACTCAGTGAATTATCCATAATGAAAATAAAGCAACTAACAGAAGTAATCAATACTCATAGTAGAAGTTTCCTTTACCAGTTCCACTTTCTAATAGCGCTTCACTCCCCGGTAACGACACCAGAAAATAGTCTTGAAGACCCACAAGTATAGGGGGTGTATCGCAGTATTTTGGATAAGTAAGAGTGTCGAACCCAACGAGGAGCAGAAGGTGCTGGCTAGTGGTATGGATCAGGAATTCTCTGCAAATACTTAGCAAACGGATTTTTAGGGGTTTTTGATAATGCAATAAATAAAGTACGAGTAAAGAAAAGACAATAAGAATAAATGCAGCAAGTGGCCTAATCCTTTATTCACCAAAGGACAAGCCGGTTGTATTACTTAAGATGACCAAATGCTCTCGAGGACACACGGGAATTCTGTCAAGTGCTTTCGCTTCATATAGTTGATTAATCTTCTTTAGCTTGCTAAGTGTTGTGTGGGTGAACCTGTGCTAATGTACCGACCTTCCTAGGACTAATACATACTTGTGATTATACCCCTTGCAAACATCCGTAAGTACAAGAAAGTAATTAAGTTAGAAACCTAACCACAACTTTAAACTCTAAGACCCTGACGTCCCTTGTGCAATGATTTCCTAACGGGGGTTCAGGTTTCTGTCACTCTGACAACCCCTACGATTAGTAGCCAAATACACAATGCATTCCCCTAGGCCCATATAGGTGAAGTGTCATGTACTCGACGTTCACATGGCACCACTAGAAGAAGTACACCACAACTTAAATATCAAACTATTGAATCTTTCTCAACACAATTCCACTACTAACAACATGACTTCTCCCATGTCCTCAAGAACAAAACAAACTACTCACAAGACATCATATGGATCATGATCAGAGATGTAGTAATGATGTATAACAATCTGAACATAAACGATAATTCAATGGTTCACTCAGTAGCATCAACTACAAAGAGTAATCAACACCGGGAAAGTTTCCCCTAAGAACTATGCAAGATTCAACCCAATTATTACAGCGATATGGAGACGGTGATGAGGGTGCTGGTGGAGATGATGGTGGTGATGATGATGATGATCCCGATGAAGTCTAGCTTGATGGTGGTGTTGATGGCAATGATCTCCCCTCTCCGGGAAGGAATTCCCCTGGCAGAATTCTGTCTGCCAGAGAGATCTTTCTCTCTTGGTGTTTTCCGCCCCGTAGAGGCGGCAGCATCTTTCTATGATCGCTCTCCAGGTATTAGTGTTCCGTGGAGATAATATACGCCAGAGGGGAGATCTGGAGGTGGACCAGGGCGGCCACACCACCTTGTGGCCCGGCCTAGGGTGCCCCGCACCAGGGGGTGGTCTGGGCCCCCTGTAGCCCATCTCCACTCCTCCTTCTGGCAGTCTTCGTTTTCTGGAAAAATAGGATTTTCCATATATTTTCCTGGATTTTCTGACCTTCACGAATTTTGCCTGCAAACAGCATATTTTCCATCAGAATCCTGACTGAAGCGGTCCATGCTCCAAAAGTCATCAACCATGCAAAAACAGATGAAATAACATAAGTATCATCTCTTAATATGAAATACATCAATGAATAAGAGTAAATTATGATATAGAATATTGATGCAAAATGGACGTATCAGCGTGCTGTGTATAAGGAACCATTTCGGGGCTTGGCGACAAAAGGGACAGTACTCATACTATTATTAGAGTCGGAGTTCAAACTTTCGTGGTTTCGAAATTTTCACTTCCTTCCCAAACATCTGGAGGGAAGGTTATTCAAAAGATTCAAAAGATAGTGGTGCACAAGGGATTGTTTATACTGTCTGGTGTCTGCAGTATGTCCCATCGCATTCGATGCACTTCATTATGATCTGACCAGCTTTACCACTACTCCGTAGTACTCCATTGTCGTTCCATTTCACACCCTGTGAAGAGGAAGCCACCAAGCACACCCACAGCATGCTGGATCGAAAGTCCAGTAGCAGTAGTACGAAGGGTATGGCTCGGCTGCTTGCTCGAGAAGGACCCGCACCCGACTATTTTCAATTGCTTCATTTTAGCGCCCTTTGTGCTAAATGTATGGACCTTTATGCAATTTTCTATCTTTGAGGTCTTCGATGTAAACTGTACTCCCACCGACCTTCTCAAATTTTAACTAAATGTAAGCGCCATAGGTTGCTCTTAAAATTTTCCAAAAATCTTTTGAAGCTAAGCAGGAATTCGGTACATCGAAAAACGATCAAAAGGTCTGAAAAATTCATGTTCTTGCTATGCATCCGCATCCCAAAAAGTTGACATGGTTTTCATAACATTTCAAAAAAAGAATAAGAAGTATAATATTTTTTTTGTGGCATCATGTTACGTGTATCCGGAAAAACGAGTTATAAAAGTATAATACAAACATTATTAATTATTCTTTGGTTTCGATAATACTTTATGTTGATGAAATTAGGTCAAACTTAAACTACAAGTAATAAATTGTGGGTTGCTTTGAAAGTTTTATGAAAAAAGCTTTTGGAGGTACCCATTGAGCGGTTAATTAATATATCAGAAACCACAGAGAGTTTTGACGAGTGGTTTGACTTCTAGCTAAGATTTTGCATCATGAAAATTTTGAACACCTTTTGAAAACGATCACATGAAACTGGGAGAGAGGGGAAATGATTTTCCTATTCTATATGGGCAACCCACAAGCTTGAGGTGCACCTTATTAGGCTTAAAGATACAACTCTATTTTCTCCACAATGTATATGGTGAACCTTAGTGGATGCCACATAAGAGGCCTTAAGGTGTGCTTTTGTACACATTGTTGATGCCCTTATTAGGGAAAAAGCAAATAGTACTCCCTTGATCCAAATTAGTGTTCTCACATTTGTCTAGATTCAGATGTATCTAGTCATGTTTTAGTGTTAGATACATCTGAATCTAGACAAATCTGAGAATATTAATTTGGATCGTAGGGAGTAGTATATTAGTACTTTTTTTGAGGAAAGTATATTAGTACTAGTACACTAGTATAGTACTAGTACTCATTTCTTTGCTTAGACATATGCTCACCTTTGCCCACGCGATGTACACGCTGAGAGAATAAAACATAGGCAGGGTAAAAGAGGGCAACATCGAAGAGGAGTTGAAGGTGATTCGATGTCAGAGGAAAGTTATGATGGGTTCCTGACATCAGGTACTCCTGTGGCCACTCTACTAGTAGTAAATTTCAGGACCTATGCACGCAAAACAAATTGTGTGTTTTCTCTCTCCTTTATTGCCTCTCACCATCCATCCTCCCTCTCTCCTACCCTTTTCCCTCGCGCACCGGCCCGACTGATCTCTCCCTGGTCCACGGCGTGGTGCTGCGCACGTGTGCCTTAGTACGGCGGCTATGTGTCTCTAGCGTGTTCAGCAGCCGCATTGGCGTGGAGTAGGGACGAGGAGTACATAGGAAGGAAACCACTTTGGTCCTTGGCGGCAATTTTTTTTTCAAACTTTTCTGGTTTTCAAAATTTTCACTTGCTTCCCAAACATTGGGAGGGAAGGTTACTCAAAATATTGGCCATTCACAATACTTCTTATCTTATCTTTATCTTTTCTTATCTCTTACAATACCATACCACTATATAGTGTACGGATAACTTCGAACATTGACCGTTGGATCAAGACCGGCAAATCCAAACAGTGTCGTTAGTGTGATTTTCCAACTATATCAGGATAGAACATTCAATTATTCTCAATTTTCCAAGTGGATGACGAGCGAGGTTGTTCTTTTCCACTTAGGAATGTCCGAAGAATATTGGATCTGAATGCCAGAAGCCAAGTTTTATTTATGAGTTTTCAAACTTCCTAGCTAACTCTGCCTATTTGACTGAATGACTTTATGTCGATTTATCGAAATTAGGTGAAATTTGTAACTACAAGTAAATTGTAGGTTGCTTTGAAAGTTTTACGAAAAATCTTTTGGAGGTACCCATCGAGGGGTCACAATTAATATACCATAAAACACCGAGAGTTTTGACGATAGGTTCAACTTCTTGCTAAGATTTTGCATCTTGAAAATTTAACGAAATTAGGTCAAACTTGAGCTACAAGTAAGTGTGATAGATTGCTCTTGAATTAAATGTATTTTCAGAGGTAGATGGGTGCATCTCCTTGTAGTAAACAATGTCGTCAGTGTGAGTTTCCAACTATCGGGAAATAAAATTCTCAGTTTTCCGAGTGATGACATGGCGTGCTATTAAATGAGAAAAGAGATGGATGGAGTAACTAGCTAAGTTACCATAACATCACACTTTTCATGTTAAAATGAGTCTACAAGATAATTAATATAGTCTTCTATGACACTACCTACTAGTTACTATGCACTATGAAGGTGGTACCTTAGACTAGTGTTAGGTGCATGACACTAGTTGAAGTTACTCCCCACTATGACCAGCCTTAGCATGTACACAAGTAAGGGAAATTGATTGCTATTGAATTAAATGAATTTCCAGAGGTAGATGGGTGCATCTTCATGTAGTAAACAATATCATCAGTGTTAGTTTCCAACTATCACGAAAGAACATTTAATTCTCAATTTTTCGAGTGATGACAAGATTGTTCTTTTACGTAAAGAAACACCAAAGAATATGGATCTGAATACCACAACACAAGTTTTTAGATATAAATGTATGGACATCGATGTAATTTTACCTTTTTTAGGTCCTTGATGTAAAATGTACTCGCACCGTCCTTGTAAAATTCAAACCTAAAAGCAAGTGGTAACATTTAAACATATTTAAGATTATTAGTTGTCGATGAGTATGAACGTTCTTGGATTTCAAGCCGAATGACCAAGGCCATGGCCATATCTACATCATACTTTATGTTGATGATGATCCCATGTCCATGAATTTTCATGCCACCAACTCTGGCCATATATTTTGAAAACAAACAAAGAGAAAGTAGTATGAAGAGTATGGCTCGATGAGCTTCTCTCTCGAGAAGGACCCAAACATGACTGTTTTCCTTGCTTAATTTTAGGGTGCTTCATGCTAAATATATGGACCTCGATGTAATTTTACCCCTTTTTAGGTCCTTGCTATAAAATGTACTCCCACTATCCCTGTCAAATTCGAACACTAAAGCAAGTGGTAAAATTTAAACGTATTTAAGCTTATTAGTTGTCAATGAGTATGAACATTCTTGCATTTCAAGCCGAATAACCAGGGTCATGGACATATATACATCATACTTTGTGCTGATGATTCATGATCCCATATCGAAGAATTTGCATGACGCAAAAATTCCCATGTATTTTGAAAACAAACAAAGAGGAAGTAGTACTACGAAGAGTATGGCTTGGTCAAGTTCTTTCTCGAGAAGGAGCCGAACCTGACTATTTTTCTTTGCTTAATTTTCAGGCGTGCTTCATGCTAAATTTTTGTACCTCGATGTAATTTTCCCCTTATAGGTCCTTGATGAAAACAAACGAAGAGGAAGAAGTACTATGAAGAGTACAACTCGATCAGCTGTTCTCTCGAGAAGGAGCCGAACCAGACTGTTTTATTTTCTTAATTTTAGGGTACTTCATGCTAAATGAATGGACCTCGATGTAATTTCCCCCTTTTTAGGTCCTTGATGTAAAATGTACTCCTACCGTCTGTGTAAAATTTAAACCTACAAGTTAGTGGTGAAAGTTAAACGAAATTATGGTTAGTTGTGAACGAGTATGAACAATCTTTGATTTCAAGCCGAATGGCCAAGGTCATGGCCATATCTACATTATACTTTACATCGATGATTCATGATCCCATATCCAAGATTTTCATGCTGCCAAATAGGCCATATTTTGAAAACAAACAAAGAGGGAAGTAGTACGAAGAGTATGGCTCGACCGGCTGTTGTCTCAAGAAGGAGCCGAACCCGACTATTTTCCCTACTTAATTTTAGGGTGCTCCGTGGTAATTAAATGTATAGACCTCGATGTAATTTTACCTTTTTTAGGTCCTTATTGTAAAATGTACTCCCATCGTCCGTGTAAAATTTGAACATAAAAGCAAGTGGTAAGTTTAAACGTAATTAAGCTTATTAGTTGCCAATGAATATGAAAATTCTTGCATTTCAAGTCGAAAGACCAGGGTCATACATATTTACATCATACTTTATATGCTGATGATTCATGATCCCATAGCGAAGCATTTTTATGCCGCCAAATTTGGCCATATTTTGAAAACAAACGAATAGGAAGTATTATGAAGAGTATGGCTCGGTCAGCTTCTCTCTAGAAGGAGCAAAACATGACGGTTTTCCCTGCTTAATTTTAGGGTGCTTCATGCTAAATATACGTACCTCGATGTAATTTTACCTTATTTAGGTCCTTGATGTAAAATGTACTCCGACTGTCCGTGTAAAATTTGATCCTAAAAGAAAGTTGTAAAATTTAAACATGTTTAAGATCATTATATGTCGATGAGTATGAATATTCTTGGATTTCAAGACGAACGACCAAGGTCATGGCCATATCTACATCATACTTTATGCTGATGATTTGTGATCCCATATCCAAGAATTTGCATGCCCCCAAATTTGGCCATATTTTGAAAACAAATAAAGAGGAAGTAGTATGAAGAGTATGGCTCGATCAGCTTCTCTCATAAGAAGGAGCAAAACATGACTATTTTCCCTGCTTAATTTTAGGGCGCTTCATGCTAAATGTATGGATCTCGATGTAATTTTACCTTTTTAGGTCCTTGGTGTAAAATGTACTCCCACCATCCGTACGTGTAAAATTCGAACCTAAAAGCAAGTGGTAAAATTTAAACGTATTTAAGATTATCAGTTATCGATGAGTATGAACATTCTTGGATTTCAAGACAAACAACCAAGGTCATGTACATATCTACATCATACTTTATGTTGATGGTTCCTGATCCCATATTCAAGAATTTGCATACGGACAAATTTGGCCATATTTTGAAAACAAATGAATAGGAAGTAGTATGAATAGTATGGCTCGATCAGCTTTTCTCTCGAGAAGGAGCAAAACATGACTGTTTTCCCTGATTAATTTTAGGGTACTTCATGCTAAATGTATGGACCTTGATGTAATGTTACCTTTTTTAGGTCATTGATGTAAAATGTACTCCCACCATCCGTACGTGTAAAATTCAAACCTAAAAGCAACTGTAAAAATTTAAGTGTATTTAAGATTATTAGTTGTCCATAAGTATGAACATTCTTGTATTTCAAGAAGAACGACCAAGGTCATGGGCCTCATGGCCATATCTACATCATACTTTATGCTGATGATTCATGCTCCCATATCCAAGAATTTGCAAGCCGCCAAATTTGGCCATATTTTGAAAATAAACAAAGAGGAAGTAGTATGAAGAGTATGTCTCAGTCAACTTTTCTCTCGAGAAGGAGCAAAACATGACTGTTTTCCCTGCTAAATTTCAGTGTGCTTCGTGCTAAATGTATGGACCTCGATAAAATTTTACCTTTTTAGGTCCTTGATTTAAAATGTAATCCCTACATCCTTACATGTAAAATTCGACCCAAAAAGCAAGTGGTAAAATTTAAACGTATTTAATTTTATTAGTTGCCGATGAGTATGAACATTCTTGGATTTCAATCCGAACAACCAAGGTCATGGCCATATCTACATCATACTTTATGCTGATGATGATCCCATGTCCAGGAATTTTCATGCCACCGAATTTGGCCATATATTTTGAAAACAAATGAAGATAAAGTAGTATGAAGAGTATAGCTCTGCTCTCTCGATAAGGAGCTGGACTTGACTATTTCCCTTGCTTATTTTTAGGGTGCTTCGTGCTAAATGTAAGGACCTCTATGTAATTTTATCCATTTTTAGGTCCTTGATATAAATTGTACTACCATCATCCGTGATATTCCCATATTTGGGAGTAAATGGGTGAATCATGTCATGGTAATAATGTTGCCACTCAGAGTTTCCAACCATTAGATAAATCTAGCACGAAAACATCACTATATACATTCTAATCTAGATAAATCTGAGAATATTATATGGATCATAGGGAGTAGTATATATGCATTCAAAACAAATTGTGTTTGCTCTCTCCTTCAGTGCCGCATCACCATCCCCACACGCAAAGCAAATTGGAGGAAATTTCGAACTTTTTTCTCCGGCACAGTGTGATTTGCTGTCCCTAGCTACCTACCGGAAAAAATAGTAGCGCCCCAATCTAGGGGCCAGCATTGCGGGCTGGAGCGTTTAAGAAATACTACTATATCTAATTTTCTATTATTATTCCTTTTTGCATAAGCGTCTATGTTAATGTCCCGCGTTAGTTTTGCCCTAATATACCGGGTAGAAGTAGTCGATCCGACAATCAGAGGAGAACCGCCTTGTGCCCCTCATCGTCTTCCTCTGCCGCTCCGGCCGCTTGTGCACTATCATAGCCCCTCTCCACCCTTGCAGAAAGGTAGAAACCGCTAGCCTATTCCGACTAATATTCTGCAGTACTCTTCCCCAGAATGAAATTTGGAGCAATGAAGCGTAAGATATCTGAGCGCTACAGCCAGGCAATCGGATTTGGCAACCTCCACTACGGACTACTGAGCAACATCACCGGTCATGCCGATCTTCTGAGCACCACTCTCCTGGCTCACGGCATGGTTGGCATGTGTCGAGGGATTGTGGAAGATCCCGGTCTCCCATTTGGTTTGCCCTGCCTACTTCACTCTGACCCACAAACATGGCCACTAGACCGTGACGAGCAGGTAAAAATCAGTTTGGCATGATTTTTGTAGGACTCGAATCCGGAGATTCTTTCCTATGTATTGAATTTGGATCAAAGGAATCGTGGTACGCAAATTCTTTTGAACTGCAACCCCCACCCATGCTTAAATCCCGTAGGAATTGGAACATCTACTTGAGGCTCAACTCTCATCGTGCCAATCACGTAGGTAGTTTTCCTATGTTTTATAATCTCCTATTTTTCACCGGCAAACCTATGAAATTCCTGTGGTCTCAATCCTGCGATTGAAAGAGGCCCAAGACTTTTGCTTTAGTGCCCCCCCTCTCCTCCAAACATACTAATCTGAAAGCACAAGAACGACCAAGATTGTTGATACCTATAACGGAAGGTGTATTGGCCAATCAAGGCTGGCGTTATATTTTTAGTTTCATGTGTTTTACAAACACAAGATTTCTGTAAAAAGTTGGCTCTTTGGTTTACATGAATACAAAAACATAGGATTACTTTAAAACATGGTAAAATCAAAGTCAAACCTCACAGGAGAGTATATTTATGATGTTATCGTGTCTCTTGGGACCTCATTCTTGTTCTTTGCGCACGTAGGAATTTGAAAATGAGGTCCAAGTGTGATATGAAGAATTGCATATGAGTTTTGGAGGATTCTAACCCATAGGATTTTGGAAGATATCAAATTCCTATGGAGTCACTTCTTAGTTCCTATGCTCTCCATTCCATCAGAATCTAAACATGAGCTCCAACCTCATTCTATTTCTCCTTTGAAAAGTCCAATGCACTCACACTATATTCCTGCAAAAATCCTGTTTTTGTTTCCTATTCCCCATCCAAAGACACCTATTACAAAATTCTTGTGTTTTTAATTCCTAATAAGAATTTACTGTACCTACCATGTCAATCCTGTGTTTTTCCTATTCCTACGTTTTTGAAAAACCATTGTTAATCAATCATAGGAAAATTTCCTGTGTCTTTTCCTCTGGTCCATTCCTCTAAACCAAACGGCTGAATAGTGCCAACATAGGAAACTTAACTATTCCTATACTTTTTCCTTAATGCAAACAAGACCTTATTCCTTGGTGTGTTTGTCTGTATGCATTCATGATTTATTCATCATGTTTTTGCATCTTTCAGATAGTAGTTTTTCTGCAAAGCTAGCCAACACTACCCCCTTTGTCAAACACCTTGCATGCCCCTAGATATGAAGAAAATCTGGTGTAGGGCATTGACGCGTTGGTGATGCCACTAGACAATCCAATAGTAGAAGCATTTGTACCAGTTGATGATGACATACCCGAAACATGGGATGATGAAGGATTTGAAAACAAGGGTCACTGGGTTGGTGCCAACAAAGAATGGATTGCGATTGCAAAGCACCCGGGGCGCTAGTACCTCCAAAACGTCTATAGTATGGCACGTATCGAGCTGCCATGTGTGCAGCGTGTTGATATATATCCATCGGGTAACCACTGTTTCCCCGGCCCCCCATGCACTTACCTCTACAAGCACGCGTATATCGAGCTGCTGGAGATACAAATAGCAAAGAAACCATACAGATTTGACAACCAATGGCACTACAGCGCGATGGTGGTGTTTGACAAATTCATTGCTACCATAGATTTTCCTTGTGACAGGGACTAGATTATCCTTCGAAACGACTATCTTGCACCAACAACGTATGTCGATGCCATTGCCAAGTGTCTAATCAGTGGTTCTATTGATTGCATATACGCGTTGACAGAACCGCGAGGAGATGTTCTTGTCTGGGAACCAAACAAGTGGAGTGACTCCCGTTATTTAAAAGTAAAATTTATAAATTACTTACAACTGCATTGTTCGTTATACTTTTGCTAACTGAAATGCACACACAGGTATACTTGCAGGCCCACGGTCATACAGGCTTAAGTAATTGAAGAGCCGGCAAACGTCTAAGCCGGTGACGATGCCGAGGCTAAAGATATTGCATTACGCAACTGGTACTTGGCAGAGCTTGGCTGGAATATCCTGTGGATTCATAGCAGGGGTGCACGAACTAGCAACCATAGTAATCCTGTATCATACATGGGTAGAGAACTGCTCACTTATCCCTCGCTCCGTTGCCACATTTTCTAGAGGGCCCTTAATTTGGATGACCCTATAGCACCGAACTGGATCAGAAGGGATAATCTTCAAGGGAGGTCAGTGTTGTGGGAATCAACCATCCATTCATCATCGATCCCCCTACAAACTCCGAACCTGGTGCTGCCGATGTTGACGAAGCTCTTCCAGTGTTCAGAGGAGACGTTGCCCACAGCCAGCTCCAGATTGGAGTCGCATGCACATCAATGGGGGGTGCCATAGGTTCATCACTTAACTACACTGGAGCGGAACATAGAGAGAAAATGTTTGAGGCGCCAATGTGATTCGTGACAACTCTGCCTCGTTAGAACTATGTGAAGTTTGACCAAAATACCGAAAAGCTAATTATGAGCACTTGCAACATCATTTCTATAGCTAGTACTTGTCACCATGTAATGTACAGTACTATGTACATAGTACTTTCATACTGTATTGTAGTATCAGTACTTGCAACATTATTTCCACTATTTCTTGTACTAGGCACCATGTACGTAATAATATACTTTCATAGTATGTGTTTGATGTTTCCCTATTCAAGCACTCAAGCTGCCGTACCCAATTTTCTAGGCAATTAATTTTTGCATGGCAATTAGTAGTACTGTATTGGTGGCAAGGTTTGCTTTGTCCACATCATTCATGTAACCTCGCCGCATTTATTCCCTCACCAGCCCTCGTCCCAGCCCCAACCCTCTCCCACACAGCACTCCTTAATCGCCATTGCGCTTCCCTCCATTGACGACCACCACCGCCGCAACTTACTCGTCTTAGGCGGGTAGGCTGCGGGCGGTGGGCCCTGCAACCTCATCTATAGAGCCGTCGCATCCCTCAAACATCGTGGTGGCAGTGCGGTATGTACATAATCCCCGAAAGCGTTGATCTTGATGATGAGATGCGGTCAAGCTTTTATTAGTGCTTGGTCAACATTGGGTTGGTGTTGAGTATAGTTCTCATCTAGTGTATTTAACCCGTCTGTATACTACAGTTCAGTTTTACACATGCAAGCTAGTTCCAGGGCTAGATCTACGGTGAACTGTAATAATAAGTTCAAATTTCGAGTATATGTATGCATCTCTAGCATCGGCAGCAGATAGAGCTCATCCAGTTCGTCCGTTCGTCTGTTCCTAGGTGTTCGGTATCTATACTGCTCGATAAAGAACTGCATTCATGCTAGCTAGAGTTAAGACTTTAATTTGTGTACTTCGATAAGAAAATTTCTCCACTTTACTTTCTTAGCTGATCTTGTATTGTACTCTATCAACTAATAATGTACTATTTCACAATTATTGATAGCTAGTAGAGACATTATTTGTCCACGGGATTTTTTTTGCAGTGTGAGGGCAAGAAGAGCTTGGATAGACTCATCATCGAAGAAGACACGAGAGCCATGTGTAGTCTGGATGGAGGGGCTAGCCAGGAACACCCACGTGGAGAACACTTGTGACAAGTTCTGCAAGATGTTGTTAATATCGGGAGGGTTAGACGCGCGGAGCATACCCAGCTCCTTTTTGCCAATGTTTGGCGGTGAGTATCTAGAGGCCATCAAGCTGAAGATATGTAAAGCCTACAGCTGGGACGTCGAGCTGAAGAAGCAAGATGGCAAGGTAATCCTTGGCGAAGGATGACTAGATTTTGTCAAAGCACATGACTTGAAGGTAGGATACTTTCTGGTATTCAAGAAGCTTTCCACCACTTCCTTTAAGGTGATAGTATTTGATCATGATAACTACGAGCAGGTGATCAGATGTGCAGGTTATCACCTATCATTTGATGGACAATTTACTATATCGTAGGTATATTAATGTAGTGATTGTTCGCTTCTAATTATAACTATTCTGTAAAGAGGTGCTTGAACACCTTCCATTATCATGCATCCTGTTGGAACACCGTGGTACTTAATTGCGCTAGGCTCCAATGTGGAGGTATTTAATTGTACTATGTTTGCAGCAAAACTGCAAAACAAACATCTAGTGTACTACTGCTAGTATTGTACTACCTCCTATTCCAAAGTATTACAGCTGGACATAAAACTCGAAACTCGACGAGTTCAATGAGCACTCGTGTGACACCCCCGAGATTAAGGCTAGACAAATCCTAGACCTCTGTCTGATATAGACCTAACCTAAATCTCAGAAGCATATAGGGTCAGAATCGGTAACATTATAGTGACCCTATGACACAAAAATTATTACAGCAAGCTCATAACTGAGCAAAGAACCAAAATATTACAAGCAGAGGTCACTAACCACAAACATCAAACAATGGAAGGAAAATTATGCTATTAAGTATAGCAAACTTAACAAATGGCCTAAGAGGCTTGAAGCATAATGATGACGTCCCATTCCATAGGTTCCAGGCTGCCGACCGGGAACCCCAAGCTACTCGTCGATGCCGATGTTGTAACAAACTCTTCTTCTATGGTAACACTTACCTACTGCAAAAGTATCAACAAAGCAAGGCTGAGTACAGGGTGTACTCCGCAAGACTTATGGTTGGTGGGGTTCATTTGCATAAAGCTAACTTTCTTTGTAAACGAGAGAGGAGAAGCTAGACTATTAGAACCTTTTAAAAGGGATAAGAAAGTGATATCACTAGCTTTGATCTTCTTTGATATCCACCAAATCTTTATCAGCTGAACCTACCAACTAGGATCACCCCCTCGATCCCTGAGGAAGCATCCTTAAGCACAATTTACCTTTTGCCAAGTTTTACGATTAGGTTATAGTTCTCTATGATCATCATGTTTGTTCCCAAGTCGTCCATAACCGTGGACACGACTTCTCTAAAAGATTAATACCCTGTAGGGGTGCACAATTTTACCCACACGTACTGTCGTTGTATTGGGAATGGCAGTACCTAAGCAGGTTAGATAGAGGTGTGGGGACTAGCAGGGAAGCTATCGACGACATCCGTAGGCGGAATTGGATACAAGCGAGTGTAGCGGGACGCAGGAAGTACCCAGGTTCGGGGTCCTCGTGGTGAGGTAAAGCCCCTACTCCTGCCTGATCTGACTATGTGGGATATACGGACTACAAGTGCTCCTTGAGCTGTGTTCTTTAGCTACTGCCTTAAATGCACTGAGACCAACCCTTTCTACTGAGGCCTTGCCTCTCCTTATAAAGGCAGAGAGGCAAAGGTCTCACTGGCTAGTTCGACTGGCGGGCCCCACGGGCGGGTCCTAGCCGACTAGTCATCTACAGTATCTAGTATGGCTTGTCTTATCGGAGTATGAGCGGTATGGCTGTCGTAGGTACAGTGGACGCCGTGCGAGCCCATCATCAGCATTGGCCACTGTTCCAGCGTCACCCACTCAAAGTCTTCGGTATGGGCAGGTGGTTGCCCGTCTTGTCATCGTACAGGGCATACCGTGCACTGATATGCACGTCATCCTGTCTCACTGATTGGGTCCGGCTACGTCGTCGTATCCGGCTGTCTCCTGCTGATCCGGCTACTGGGTGATAGCCGACCCGTCCTGTCCTGTCTGACTGCGTTTGGTCAGCCGGACACGATCCGACTGTCCTGTTTCTTATCCGGATGGGGTACCTGGGGATCATCCCCCTGACACTAGCCCCCGAGCGCGTGTGGATTCTGCCCTTAGGCGAAATGTGCGCGCGCTCCTTCTTGCTTTTTGCATTTTCATCCGGTGGAGCCTGGCGGTTGCGCTACCCGTGACGTCAGCGCTGACGCCGGCCACGCGTGCACGCGCCATCATTGCTCTGCGGCGGGCAGCGTAACGTCCCGTCGCACGTCGCCTCAGGAAAGTGCTGTCCGGCGCTTCGGTTCTCGCTCTAGGATCTTCTACGCATCCTGCCCTGGCACACGGGATCTAGGCGACGGTTGGGGTGTGGGTTGCCCGGATGCGTGCCACGTGGCCCCGTCGACGGTTGCCCTGCCGGTCCTTTAAAGGGACTCCGCGGGGGAGGCAGTTCTTTTCCTTCGCTCCCCCGCTGCAGTCTCCTTCTCCCTCGCGTACTCTTGCTTCTGCGCTCCTGCCCTCTGCGCCGCCCACTCACCATCGTCAACGCTACGGGCCACCGCCACTCTTCCGATGCCGCTCCTCTCCACCAGCCGGAAATGGCCGCCGACCGCGGAGCCTGGTGCGGCTCCTCCGTAACCGAAGACCAGATCGCGAAGTACCGCGCGATCCGCGTCCTCCTGTCGGCGGAGGAGGTGGCGGTGCGGTTGGCGCCGGTGGGGGAGGTGCCGCCGCATCCGGTGGAGGGGGAGCGCGTCATCTTCCTTTCGCACCTAGCGCACGGGTTCGCGCTGCCGCTGCACCCATTCTTCCTCACGTTCTTGGCCTTCTTCGACCTTCGCCTCCACCACCTTGGCGCCAACGCAATCGGAACGCTGGTGCACTTCATGGTGTTCTGCGAGAGTTATCTCGGGATCCAGCCGGATCTCGGGCTCTTCTGCCGGCTCGTTCGAGTTCGGCCGCAGGTGCAGTACACGAAGGGGCCGCTAGTCGTCTGCGGCGGTGCCTCCATATACTCCCGCACCCAATCCGGCTACCCAAAGTTCTTGCTCCAGGACACGGTATGGCTGTGGCAGCAGTCGTACTTCTACGTCAAGAACGTCACCAACATCGACCGGATAAACCTTCCGGCCTTCCAAGACGTCGAGTCCAGCCGGCAGAACTGAGACCTGAAGGTCCACGGCGACAAGGCGGAGACGGACGCGATGCTGGCACGCATGCGCTCCCTCGTCACCTGCCAGCTAACCGGTTGGGACATCACCCTTAGCTGGATGTCCCAGCTAATGATGCCGATGCAGCAGCGGGCACACAAGATGTGCTACTACTCCGGCCGGCTGGACCCGACCCGGCTATCGCGTCGCGATCCCCACTACAACAACTTGAAGGAGTGGTTGTGGACGATCAGCAAGGAGCCGCTGCCGGAGAACTAGAAGTTCAGTCTGGCGCCCTACAGCCGGGAGAACCGCGCGCCTCGGGTAAGTTCTCGTAGCCAGAGATTTTGCTTATTCTTTCTGTGTTATTTCCTTGTTCTGTCTGATTGACTTCTTGCATTCGGCAGATCTTCGCCTGCATCCGTCGCAAGAAAGGCGAGGCTCCCCTCGAGGAATTTATGCCAGACTTGCCCGAGCCACGCGCTCGGCGGTCCGGCGAGGAATCGGATGGAGACGGCGACGCCTTCCCCAGCCGGAATGACGAGCCGGCCACCGACCCACACGCGGAAGTGCACGAGGAGGAGGAGGCCGGGCCGACCGCTGAGCTGGTGACGCGCTTTGCGACGGACGGCGAAGCAGGTGGGAGCGGCTCCAGCCGTTCCGGCTCCCGCCGGCCTGCGGCGGAGGAGCCAGCTCCCAAGAGGAGCCGGTCCAGCGCCCTGCCGCCGAGCCGTCTTGGCCGGAAGAAAGGGCCGCCCCCGGTCGTGCCGGGGTACGTTTTTCCTCTCCCCTCTATCTTTCGGTGCTTTCTGTCTATTTGTGCTCCTTCTTGTTTTTCTGGCTTTGGCTTATTTTGCTTTTGCCTTTTCCTCCTTCTCTTTAGCACGTTGGTTTCTTTCGGAGCTACGAGCCCGGCCTGGACGCCAACCGGGTCGCCACCCCGCGCCCCGACTGAGCCAACCGGCACCTCTCATTCTTCTGAGGCGCAGCCTCCGTCTCCCCCTCGAGCTAAGCCGACTGCCTCCTCCCAGCCGGAGGGTCCCCAGCCGGAAGCGGATCTCTCCCAGCCAGAAGGCTCCTCCGCGGGCGGGCGGGGGGCTGCCGGCAAGGAGCTCGTCGTTGTTGGCAATGACAACTCCGACGAGGAGCTCGGGAAGGAGTGGCGAACGGTGGTGGTCGCGGCGAAGGAGTCCTTGGCCGTCAATGCCGTGGACGATGACGCTTCCTCGGCCGCTTCGCTGTCGGACCTTGCCGCCACGCTCGAGCTGGCGGTGAAGGAGATCCGGCTGCTTGAGGCCACAGCCGGCGGGAACCGGACCCTGGAGCAGAAGCTTGCTGCCGCCAACGGGACCTCCCAGAGTAAGTTCGCTTTATCCGTCTTGCTCTCCCTTTTTTTTACTAATAGCTGTTTTCGTTGCAGCCATCCTCATGTGCGCTCAGCGCGAGATCGATCGCTTGAAGAAAGCGAATGACCGGCTGAGCAAGTCCAACTCCACTCTGCGGCTGCAGAACAAGGATTGGCACACGCGGGTAGACGGTTTGGAGGCCACCGTCAAGGAGCGCGACGCCTCGCTCGCTAGCCAGGCCGAAGCCTTCTCCCTTCTCGAGGCCCAAAACAAGGACCAAGAGAAGAAGATAAAACGGCTAGCGGTCAAGGAGAAGGCGCTGGTGATGGAGCTGATGCAGGTTGGCCACACTGCCAAGGGTGAGTTATTTCTTCCATCTTCCTTTCTTTCCAGATCCGGTAGCCGGATCTGACTCCTCTTTTCTGACAGCTTTTTACCCTGGCATAGACCTGCTGGCCTACAACCGGCTGCAGGAGAATTGGCCGAGAGTGCAGCCAACGGCTCAGGAGCTCCTCGTCCTTCTTGGCGAGGAAGCTGTGAAGCTTCGTCAGGCAGCACGAGACGTCTTCTCCTTCGTGTGGCCGGAGGCTCTGGTTCCGGAGACGATGGCGCAGCTGGCGGCGAAGGTGGGAGAGGTACCGGCTGCGGTGGATCGGCTGCAGGACTTGGCGGCACGGGCCGGAGCGGAGATGGCTCTGGCCCTCATGCTCTCCTAGTACAAGGACGCCCGCGTCGAGAAGATCGACGGTGGCTTCCGTGCCGGAGCCGACCTTGCCGCCATCCGCCAAGCCCATCCGGAACTCCGCGTGTCCGCCATCAAGATCGCCGATTACGTGGATCCTGACGAGGTGCTCACCGACTCGGAGTCCATCGGCACTCCTGATGCGGAGGGCTCGGTGCCGCCACCCGCAGGCGCAGGAACCGGATCAAGCTTCGCGCCCCCTCCGCCGCCTGAAGCTTCTGCCGGCCAGGGTCCCCCGCACGGCAAAGGTCCTGCCGTCTAGTTATTGCCCCGGGATGCCGGGTGTATTTGTCTTGTCTTGTATGTTCGTGAACCTTGTCCGTTTGTACCGGCTGTCTGTGATGCCGGGTAACTTATGGGAGCTTCGTCTCCTTTTTGTTTATTATTGTTGAAATTCTTGAATCTTCCTTGTGTGTTGAGCTTTCCTTATGCGTATTTTGCCCGACTAACTTCGTCCGGCTACACACCTTTAGCCGGGCGCCCTGCACCTCCAGTGGGGGCGCGCTAGCACACTCACTAGGTGTAGCCCCCGAGATTCGGAGTAGCTGGCGCAGCCAGGTGCTTCGAATCTTTCTTATTTCTGCCAAGTCTTCTAACTTTATCTGTCTGGCCACGTCCCAGTCGGCCGCTTTCGTCGGCTGAACGCCGTCAGCCGGGGGAACTAATGTTCCAGTGGGGGTGCGCGAGCGCACCCACTGGGTGTAGCCCCCGAGATTCGGAGTAGCTGGCATAGCCAGGTGCTTCGAATCTTTATTATTTCTGCCAAGTCTTCTAACTTTATCCGACTGGCCACGTCCCAGTCGGCCGCTTTCGTCGGCTGAACGCCTTCAGCCAGGGGAACTAACATTCTAGTGGGGGCGCGCGAGCGCACCCACTGGGTGTAGCCCCCGAGATTCGGAGTAGCTGGCGCAGCCAGGTGCTTCGAATCTTTCTTGTCTTTCCTTGCTCCCGCCCTTGCCCTCACCTAGGCTCCAAACGGCTAGATAAACGCCCTTAGCCGGTCAGGAACTACGAGATTCCACTAGGGGCGCGCGAGCGCACCCAGTGGGTGTAGCCCCCGAGATTCGGAGTGCTTGATGAAGGCAAGGGCTTCGAATCTTCTTTCCTTCTCCTGAATTCCGACTCTAGGTAGTCGGACAAGAATGCACATATGCGTACACATACATCTTCATAGGTTAATAGGTTAGTCTTTCAAATCTTAGCTGGAAAATGGCTTGTTTTTTCGAAAACTGGCTTGCTCCTTTCTAGACACTTAGTCGCCTTCTCGTGCGTTCTGCTGTTTTCGTTGTGTCCTTGCTAGGCAGCCGGGTTGCGGTCTATAGCCGGAATCGAAGGGACCTGACAGTACATTACGCACGGTACTAGCGGCTTAGCAGCTGGATTGGTTCGGGCTAGTTGTAGGGCCGGGATGCCCGATCTGTCGCGTCTCCTCCCCGTTTTTCATGTGGGATGCCTCGGGCTTTTGCTCTTGCTAGCCGGACAGCCGGGTTGCGGTCTGTAGCTGAGATGAAGAGTGGGCCTCTGACATCGTCGCACACTACTCAGCCGGTTTATTGACTTAACAGGCCGGGCCAGCCAGCGAGCCCCCGGGTAGGGGTTGCCGGAGCCGGAAAATTTGAACCGCAAAACAGGTGCACACGTATTTCTAGAAGGAGCCCCCGAGATTCTCGTGGGAGTCCGCATTTTCGTTCATGGGGTTTTCGGGATACATACACTGTCTGGAGACTAGGTGTAAAACGGGCACAGCAGGGCCGCGTTCCAAGGACGTCCGGTCTCCTCGTCTGATTTGTCCATCTTGTTCTTGCACGGCTGCTGTGCGTCGATGAGGTAGTAGGAGTCGTTGGGCAGCGCCTGGCTGATGATGAAGGGGCCCTCCCAGGGTGGTGATAGCTTGTGCATGCCCTTCGTGTCTTGCACCAGCCGGAGAACCAGGTCACCCTCGTGGAATGCGACTGGGCGAATCCGGCTTGAATGGAAGCAACGTAGTCACTGCTGGTACAGGGCAGATCTGGACAGGGCCAGCTCGCGGGCCTTCTCCAGGAGATCCACCCCATCCTCTCGTGCCTCCTTGTTGGCTTGCTCGTCATAGAGGAGCTTGCGAGGGGAGTCGAATTCGATGTCGCCGGAGAGGACAGCTTCTGATCCATAGACCAGGAAGAATGGCGTGTAGCCGGTTGACCTATTCGGTGTGGTGCGGAGGCTCCACAACATAGCCGGAAGTTCTTCGATCCAACATCCGGGTGACCGCTCCAACGGCTCGATGAGACGTGGTTTGATGCCGGCTAGCACCAAGCCGTTTGCTCGTTCGACTTGCCCGTTGGACTGCGGGTGTGCAACGGAGGCGAGGTCCAGTCGGATGCCATTGTTGCTGCAGAATCGGGCGAAGGCCCCCTTGGTGAAGTTCGTGCCGTTGTCGGTGATGATGCTGTTGGCGTAGCCAAAGCGGTTGATGATGTCGGTGAAGAAGGTAACAACCGTCGCTCCATCCAGCTTCCGGATAGGCTTCGCCTCGATCCACATTGTGAACTTGTCCAGCGCTACCAGCAGGTGGGTCATTCCCGCGAGGGCTCGCTTGAAGGGACCGACCATGTCGAGGCCCCAAACTGCGAAGGGCCAGGTGATCGGTATGGTCTTGAGTACCAAGGTTGGCATGTGCCTGAGCTGCCTGAAGCGCTGGCACCCATTGCACGCGCGGACCAGTTGCTCGACATCCTCGAGGGCGGTGGGCCAATAGAAACCATGGCGAAATGCCTTGGCGACTATCGCCCTTGACGAAGCGTCGTGCCCACACTCACCCTGGTGGATGTCCTTGAGTAGCCGGTAGCCCGTGTCCACATCAACACATCTTTGGAAGATACCGGATACGCTGCGCTTCTACAGCTCGCCGTTTATGATGGTGTACGTGTGTGCGTGGCGCCGGATTTGCCTAGCCTCTACCTCGTCATCCGGGAGTTCTCCGTTGGCGATGTAGTTCATGAAGGGTTGTGCCCAGGATGGCACTTTCCGGATGACGAGGACGCTCCTGTCCTCCGGCTGACGGGTGTCGGGGGGTCGTCCGGGTGGAATATCTGGGACGGCAGCCCCCGAGCTATTAGGGGAGCCGGCAACCCCCGGGTCTTGCGAGCCGGAGGGCACTGCCTGGCCGGAATTGGTGCGGGTTTTCTTCTTTGGTGGTTCTGCCGGCTCCGTTTCTGCTGCTCCGGTCGCCGGAACGCTTCCCGCCCAGACGATGGAGTCTGACTCCGGCGACGGGTTGATGGATGGCTTGCGCAGATGCTCCAAGGAGACCCCTGGCAGGACGGCCTGCCTGGTGGATCCTATCTTGGAGAGCGCGTCGGCTGCCTCGTTGTTGGTACGGGGGACATCGTGAAATTCACATCCATCGAAGGAGGCGCTGAGCTTCTGGATGTGGAACAGGTAGAGAGCCATGTTTGCATCTCTGGCGTCCCATTCCCCAGACACCTATTGCACCACCAAGTCCGAATCACCGAAGCACAGGATCCGGTTGACACCGATCTCCTTGGCTAGCCGGAGCCCGTGCGCCAGTGCTTCGTATTCGGCTACATTGTTGGAGGCCTTGAAGTGGATTTGCAGCACATACTCCAGCCGGTCTCCTTTGGGCGAGGTGAGAACGATGCCGGCTCCTAAGCACCCGAGCATCTTCGACCCGTCGAAGTGCATCCGCCAGTGGTCCGAATCCGGAACCGGTGGGAGATACTGGGTCTCGGCCAAGTCGACGAGGAAGTCTGCCAACGCCTGTGACTTGATTGTTAGCCGGGGCTTGTACTGGATGGAGTAGGCGGCGAGCTCGATGGCCCACTTGGCTACTCGGCCCGTGGCGTCCTTGTTGCCGATGATTTCCGAAAGGGGTGCGGTGCACACGACCTTGATCGGGTGCTCCTGGAAGTAGTGCTTGAGCTTCTTGCATGCCAGGTACACACCATAGCACATCTTCTGGTAGTGGGGGTAGTTCTGCTTGGAGAGGGAGAGAACCTCGCTGAGGTAGTAGACGGGTCTCTAAACCGGCTGAGCCTTGCCTTCCTCGGGGCGCTCCACCACCAGGACGACGCTGACGACCCGGCTGGTGGCTGCTATATAGAGCAACATCGGCTCCTTGCTAGCCGGCGTGGCCAGAACCGGTGTTGTGGATAGCATGCGCTTGAGGCAGTGAAACGCGATGTCGGCTTGCGAAGTCTAGGAGAACTTGTCCGTCTTTTTCATCAGTTGGTATAACGGGAGTGCCTTCTCCCCCAGCCGGCTGACAAAACGACTGAGGGAAGCCAGGCATCCGGTGAACTTCTGGACTCCGAGCAGGTTCTTGGGCGGCTGCATCCTCTCGATGGCCACGATCTTCTCCGGATTCGCCTCGATACCCCGTTGTGATACAAGGAAAGCGAGTAGCTGACCGGATGGTACTCCGAAGACGCACTTCTCTGGGTTCAGCTTCATCTGGTACTGGCGGAGGTTGCCAAATGTTTCTCCCAGATCCTCGAGGAGGGTGCGCTTTTCCCTGGTCTTGATGACCACGTCATCCACGTAAGCATGCACGTTTCGGCCTATCTGCGAGTGCAAGCATTTCTGCATACATCACTGATAGGTGGCGCCTGCGTTCTTTAGGCCGAAAAGCATGGTTACATAGCAGAAAGCCCCGTAGGGGGTGATAAATGATGTATTAATCTGATCAGCCAGGTTTAGCCGGATCTGATTGTACCCGGAATAACAATCTAGAAAAGACAACAAATCACAGCCGGCCGTGGAATCGATGACTTGATCGATACGGGGCAAGGCGAAGGGGTCTTTCGGGCACGCCTTGTTCAGGCTGGTGTAGTCGATACACATGCGCCAGGTCTTGTTCTTCTTCAACACCAAGACTGGGTTCGCCAGCCAGTCTGGGTGGTACACTTCCATGATGAACCCGGCTACAAGGAGCCGGGTGATCTCGTCACCGATTATCCTTCTGTTCTCCTCTACGAACCGGCGCAAAGGTTGCTTGACCGGCTTGGCATCCGGACGCACATAAAGTGAGTGCTCGGCGAACTCCCTCGGCACACCTGGCATGTCCTTGGGAGACCACGCGAAGATGTCCCGATTCTCACGGAGGAAGTCGACGAGCGCGCCTTCCTATTTGCTATCCAAGCCGGCACCAATGGTGATGAACTTAGTCGGATCGGAGGGGTCGAGCAGGATCCTCTTCGTCTCCTTTGCCGGCTGGAAAGCTCCTTCTCTAGCCGGTTTACTGCTAGCCGGAATGTCCTGCTGGGCCATGGCCACATTGCGCATGATCGCGCGTTTTTCTTCGGCTATGATGAGGGCCTCTGCCAGTTTGGAACCGGCTGAGGTGCACTCCATCGATCGCCTGAAGCAGCCGGCGACGATGATCATGCCGTGGGGTCCCGGCATCTTCGTCTTGAGGTACGCGTAGTGGGGGATGGCCATGAACTTGGCGAGGGCGGGGCGCCCGAGGAGAGCATGGTAGGAGCTCGTCAGATTTACCACCTCAAACCAGATTGGTTCGCGGCGGAAGTTCCCTCGGTCCCGAAGATGACGTCTGGCTGGATTTTCCCTAGCGGGGCGCAGGCTGGTCCCGGCAGTATGCCGTGGAACGTCGTGGTAGTCGGGCGCAGGTCGCTTTCGCGAATGCCCAGCTTCTCTAGCAAGGACTGGTAGAGGAGGTTGAGGCTGCTGCCTCCGTCAATGAGGACGCGCGAGAATCGGCAGGTGCGCACGCTGGAGACGATGAGAGGGTCGTGCACCATGGCGTAGCCCCCGGGAGTTGGCAGATGCTCAGGCTGATCTGCCCGGCTCCAGGTGATGGGGGTTTCCGACCAGTTCAGGTACTAGGGGACCGGAGAAACAATGGTGTTGACCTCCTTGGAGCGTCGCCTGCGGCTGTGCTTGTCGTCCTGCTCCGTCTCGAAGATGTGGTAGGCGGCGTGCGGCTGGGGGTAGCCATTGTTGTTGTTGCCGCCGTTGCCGCCGTTACCATCATTACCGGCTCCCCTAGCCGGTGGTGGGGGTCCACCCGGTGGGGGAGGCGGGAGACGAGGCTGGTTGCCCTGGTCCTTTAGCTGGCAGGTCCAGCAGCAGTTCCGGGTGGTGTGCTTAGCCGGCTTGAAGGGACCGCTATGCCACTTGGACGGGCCGTCGATCATCTGGTCGAAGGTGAGCCGGGGCTTTTCCCTTCTTGTCTCATTAGCCGGTGCGTCGGGCGCACCCTCCATAGCATTGACCTGCCGTGCGTGGTAGCGAGGCTTCTGCTGTCCGGCCTGGTGGTCCCCATGGAACTGATTGTCGTTGCTGTGGCGTCTGGAGGATCCGGCTTCACCAGCCGGATTGCTCGGACGGTCGTGAGCCGGCTCTGTGGGAGTCGGACGGCCGTCCGCATTTACTCGGAGGGGCTTCTTCATGGCGGCATCCGCCGTGGTGTACTGGTCCGCAATCGTCATGAGCTCCGCCATGGTTTTTGGCTCGTCACACAGTAGCCGGTGGCGAAGCATGGTGCCCTCTCGGCATCCTTCGATGAAGAAGTTGATGGCTTGGCTCTCCAGGATGCCCTCGCAAGTGTTGCGGAGCTCTGTCCACTTGGCGAGGTACTCGCGGTCGGTCTCGCGGTCGCCCTGGATGCACAAGGCCAGGTCGCGCGGGCGTCCTGGGCGCTTGTACATGACGTTGAAGTTGCGGACGAACACCTTCTCGAAGTCAGGCCAGGCGTTGATGCTGTTGGGCGCAAGGCTATTGAGCCATGTCCTTGCCGATCCGGTTAACATGAGAGGGACGTAGCGCATAGCTGTGCGCTTATTCCCATGGGCGATGCCGACTGCCGTAGCATAGTCGGTCAACCAGTCTTCCGGTTTAATGCTGCTGTCGTACTTGGGGTGTCCCTAGGCAGGGAGAATTTATCCGGAAACGGCTCGTTCCGGATGTGGGGTCCGAAACAAACCGGGCCGGTCGAATCTTCCTCCTCCGTGACGCGCGCTTGAGCGAGGAGCTCGATGCGGTCGCGGGCATCCGGACAATCCGGGTTGGGCGCTCCCACCCGGCCCGAGAGACGGGAATCGGCTGGTCTGGGTGCTCCGGCTGGCGGTGGGGGAGGTGGCGGGTTGCTGTTCACCGTCTGCTCCTGGAGCGGCTGGCCCCTGTTGCTCGAGCTGCGACGCCTGCTGCGGGCCCTAGGCGGCTGAGGGGAGGACGCCTGCTGGGTGTCGCGCGGCGCGCCCTTGCTGTTGGCAGGTAGCTTGCTCCCTCTGGAGTAGCTAAGGTCTTCATGCATCTGCCGGTTGGCATTGGCCTGCTCGTCCGCGACGCGGAGGAGCTCCTGCACGCGAGCGTGCTGGCAGGCTCGAGCCTCGCCCTCCAGGCTGGGAAGCTCCCCTGCCGCGGCTCGCGCCACGCGCAAGTTTTTGATGGGCGTGCTGTAGGTGGGCCATGTGAAGGCAGGCGCGGGATCCGGTTCCCCGTCCTTTTCCATCCTACCGCCAACCTCACCGCCCTGACGCCGTACCTGGCCGCGCCGGCTCGGCTCCGCGGTAGCCGGAGTGAGGCCATGCACACCGTCGTACTCGCGCCGAGTGATCTCAAGTTGCTTGCGGGCTGCTGCCAGCTCCATGGCCTCCTGGAGGAGGATCTGTCTCTCCATGGTGAAGTTGGCCTCCGCCTCCTCCGGGTTATCTCCGAGGTTAACCGGCGTCAGGAGCCAATCAATGGCATCCTCCACCGGGTTCTGAGGCTGCGGGGGAGCAGAAGTTCCGACCTCGTCCGCGCCTCGCTCCCGCGGCTGGCGGGGATGCAAGCTGGATCCGGCCATCATGACCTCCACGCCACGGGGTGCGGCGGAGGTGTTGCCGTCTGAGCGCGGCAGCTCCACGACAGAGACGATTTCCCTAGGGAAACGCTCCGGGACGGTGGCGACGTAGATGGGGAGATCGCCGAATAGCAGGACGGTGCCGTTCGCTAGGAAGGAAGTTCCGGCGAAGCAGGAGATCGCCGAATAGCAGGATGGTGTCGATGACGCAGTCGAACTGGCCAAGAGTGAGCACCAGGACGGAGGCCACGCACTCACCGGCTGAAGTGCGGGGTCCCGTGCGGAACATGACTCCGGTCGAAGCCATCTGCCCCACGGTGGGCGCCAACTGTCGTTGTATTGGGAACGGTAGTACCTAAGCAGGTTAGATAGAGGTGTGGGGACTAGCAGGGGAGCTATCGACAGCATCCGCAGGTGGGATTGGATACAAGCGAGCGTAGCGGGACGCAGGAAGTACCCAGATTCGAGGCCCTCGTGGTGAGGTAAAGCCCCTACTCCTGCCTGATCTGACCATGTGGGATATACGGACTAAAAGTGCTCCTTGAGCTGTGTTCTTTAGCTACTGCCTTAAATGCACTGAGACCAACCCTTTCTACTAAGGCCTTGCCTCTCCTTATATAGCCAGAGAGGCAAAGGTCTCACTGGCTAGTCCGACTGGCGAGCCCCACAGGCGGGTCCCAGCCGACTAGTCATCTACAGTATCCAGTATGGCTTGTCTTATCAGAGTATGAGTGGTATGGCTGTCGTAGGTACAGTGGACGCCGTGCGATCCTGTCGTCAGCACCGGCCACTGTTCCAGCGTCACCCACTCAAAGTCTTCGGTATGGGCAGGCGGTTGCCCGTCTTGTCATCGTATAGGGCGTACCGTGCACTGATACGCACGTCGTCCGGTCTCACTGATTGGGTCCGGCTACGTCGTCGTATCCGACTGTCTCCTGCTGATCCGGCTACTAGGTGATAGCCGGCCCGTCCTGTCCTGTCCGGCTGCGTCTGGTCAGCCGGACGCGATCCGACTGTCCTATTTCTTATCCGGATGGGGTACCTGGGGATCATCCCCCTGACATGTACCAACCTCCTCTCAATGCTAGATATCTTTAGCCCTCTTCCTTGGAAGGCTGGTATAGAGCGGTTGGACACTACCTTTACCTTGCTTTCGCCGAGACCATGAGTCACGCCCTAAGGAGATGCCACCGTAACGGGTCAAGTCCCGAAGTCGGTCCCTAGAGATGTGTGCAGGGTTCAAGATTACGGAGGTCGTGCCTCTTTTGTTCCCGGCCACGCTTACCTACCTGTATGAATGCACCTCGTCCACCACATTCGAGAACAACCAGAATGCATATGTCGAATGGAAAGCCCGAACTATGTGACTCATGGAATCTACTAAGCAAGTTAGTTGGTCGAGGGGTTTTCCAGGCCCCCGTGTGGCTATACGCTCGTCTTGGTTCAAGAGGCAAGAACTTAGATCCTAGTGGTGGCAAGTATGGGACTGCAAAAACCACAACCCACCGTGGCCTCCCATACAAGCCTTAGCATGTTTAACTTTCATCTCTGATCATACCACGTCATATTGTCCAACTAGGTTCATTGGTAGTTTTGATTCATCAACTAGATGGACCAGTTGTAACAACTAAGCTTGGCTAAGCACAACGGATATAACAGCTCTAGCGAAGCTCGTAAGCCAAAACCTAGTTATGCTAGGAGCAGTGGATCAGGGAGTATAGGCTACAAAGTAACATGCATCAGATAGGATTAAACTAACTATCGTAAAAGACTCTGGAATCGTATGCACATGGCAAGAATGAAATACTTTAAAAGCATAGCATTATATCATGTGTGGGGTTTTGCTTGCCTTTGCCTGTTGATACCCAGATATAGAACTTCAGGTACATCTGCTTGGCATCATTCGTCGATAACCTTCAATGGTGTTGATCTCGGTCTTCAATGTTGGACTCGATCTCATTGCTCACATCAACTCCGAGGTCTACCGAGAAGAAGAAGAAACACCGGAAAGGGAAGCAACAATCAACACATGGCATCGATGTAATGCTCCAGCAAGAATGATGATATGACAAGTTAAATTGTATTAAAATGACACCCTAAGACATGCTTGGCAATTTAAACGGGGTCCGAGGGGTCCAAACCCTAATTCGGAGAAACCCCGGATGCATATGGGAGGGGTTATTTTGTTCTTCTAATTAAACTTGTCATGTAAGTTTCTTAACAATGCATGATTATGAGTCTATTATGTAGATCTCATTTTTCTGACCATTTTGATATATTATTTGTATTTTTCTGACTTAAATGAATTGGTTATGATTTTCCCAATTTTAACCCATTTTAAAATCATTATTAAAACAATTAAACATTTTTTGGATTATATTAAATATCTTACAACCTGGACCCACATGTCAGACATTTAATAATTTCAGAAATTATTTCCAAAAAGATTAAAAACCTGGCAGACAGGGCCCATCGGGGTTATTTTTATTTCAGAAAACAATTACAAAACATTTAAAATAAATAAAAGGGATTAATGACGCCAGCGTGACGCCTTGCTGACATCATCAATGGGGGAAGCTCCCAGGTCGCCAATCAATCGATCGATCTGAGGCTCACGGGGATGCGCCGAGGGGCTGGTTAGAGAGAGGAGGCGGAGGCGGACCAGATAGTGGTGGCGCCGCCAAGAAATGGTCGCCGGAGCCGTGAGTAAAACGGCGGCCGACGGCGGAGGCTACAGGTGGTCATCGGGGGAGAGCTGCAGGGGGAGAAGGAGAGGGTCCACGAGGACCAGCAGCTCACCAGGAGCACGACGGTGAGGTCGAGGAGGCCGAAGGAGGACGGCCGAAGAAGAATCAGCGATGGTCGGTGTTGGAGAAGAGGCAGTCGAAGAGCTCGATTGAGGACGCGCGGCTTCGATTGCTTCTGCGAGGTGACCAATGATAACACGTGGAGCTCGACAGTGACCTTGGCTTGGCCCGGGGCAGCCGGAGACGGCGACAACGACGGTTGCTGCGGCTAGGGTTTCGGCACACGGGAGAGAGACAGAGCGAGAGGGAAAAGTGAGGGGATAGGGTTATCCGCAGTGGCGCAAGGGGTCTTGTAGGCGCTTGGGGTTCGGCGGCGGTCATCACGGCGCACGCGCGTATCCTCGCGCCGGTGGACGGAGGTGGAGCAGCCACCGAGCTGCTTCTCGTCATGGTCGAAGACGACGAGAGCAAAGGGGTACGGGCCGGTGCTGGGCCACTTTGGGCACCGGTTGGGCCTTGGCTGGGCCGAGCCAGAAAGGAGAGAGGGAGGGCAGTGACCTGGGGTTGATCTGGCTCAGTTTTTTTAACAAAACATTTTTATTTTCTGTTTTTCTATTTCTTTGTTTGTATTTTCAAACTCTTTTCTGTTTTGGATATTTCTAAAATACCAGAGGATTTTGTAAGACTATTCAAATATTGTGAGGCCCTTTTAATCCATTTGGGCTCCACATTTTGGTAGTTTTCAAAATATAAAAGCCACCCTTTTGAATAAGTTCCAAAGAAAAAGGGGAAAATATTAGGGTTTAGGGTTTCTTATTTCTCTTGATGCAATGTTTGTCAAGCCATGATATGCATGCTATGCTCATGATGCATAAAACAAACCGTAATTATTATTAGGAGAACTAGGGGTGTTAAAACTCTATCCCCCTTAACATAATCTCGTCCCGAGATTCCTAGATAGGAAGATAGAAGGAACATGGTTACACTAGACTTCGAGGATCTTCTCGAAGAGGTTGATCCATGCCACCATTATTGAATGAACGAAACGCTTCATTTCTTCGAGGTAGCTACACACACTAAAGAAGAGAGGGAATGACACAAAACCACAACAGAGTATTTCATGGTCAACTCATGGATAGATGTTTCATAACATCTCTAGAGCCAACAAGCATGAAACACACCAAGGTAACGAAGGGAACAAAAGGAGATGGTTTCAAGGTGTTAGATAGCTGGTCTTCATAAGGATTGAGACCATGGAGCTTCAGAAGAGTTTGAGCTTCTGAAAAGGAGTGCGTACAACGGAAAGAACATGACCATAGAATTCGCAGGATGAAACTCTACTAGGCGGCTTAAGTAGAGCTTGCAGGGATACTGAGATACAGATAACCAAGATATTGAACTACTGTTGATACATAAGGATCACTCTTCATTCAACATAAGGTCAATACAGAAAGGTTGTTTTATGGAGAGGACTCGTAAGAGTCACAAGGAACATGTAACAAGAGGAACTTCTGATTATCGAAACCATAGTCGCTCTTCGAACACATTAGGGGAACCAAAGGAAACTCTTTATTCATCCAGGTCTATCAAAATCTTTGCCAAAGATCGTGATATCACTTTACACCACTAAAATGATTATATAAGGAGATTCCCGATGACACGAGGAAAAATAAACTTCGTTCTTAGACTTCAGTTACTTAGCACAATGAGATGCTTGTCAACATAAACGAGTCTGGAGGATCGACCAAGAGACATTTAGCAACTGTACTTTAAATGTTCTCCTTGATGTTTCGAGAAGCGTACATCAAGTAAAAAGTCGGACTTCAGATACAAAGGAAACCATGAACACAACTCCTATGGTAATGCATAGAAGAAGCTCATGAAGATTGGTTGTTATTGCTGGTTCGAAAGTATATGACACTAGGCTTTCCGACTGATTGTGTCAACCACTACATCGATCTTGCTTGACTTTAGAAGAGACCTATGTCAAAAACCTTGAAGGACACCAACCATCGTTGCTACTTGAGATTCAGCTCTGGTTAGGTGGAATGGTAATTCAAACTCAGCATATCCGAATAGAAGACTTGCAACATTTACCGTAGAGGTAAAGTTACTAGATTCTCAAGACATGGACTACATTGTAAAGCTCCAAAAGATGAGCTAGGTTGCGAAACTGATGCATTAGCAAGTTATCCAAAGACAATTGCACCTACATGAATTGATTACAATGAAACAAAAATATATCCTTGTTGGGAAACATTTAGGAGGATACTGAAGTTTGTAGAACTTCTTCTCTTCCATGAAAAATTATCAGTGGCTTAGTGTGCTTAGAGGATGTTCTTGAGATGGAAAGTTATAAACCTACCTTCTCAAGAATACTTCGCACATGCTTGACTGACTTGAAATGATTCCCAAGGAAACAAAGATAACTCTTCTCGAATCCACTATGACAACTTTTAACTTTTGCACATGAACCAGAGAAGGTCACTCCCAACATCTAGAACACATGCTTCGAGATAACTGATACATTGCAAATGTATCTATAATTTTTTATGTTCCATGCTTGGTTTTATCTACTTTCTTATGTTTTGTCCACACTTTGGAGTACTTTTCATATGATTTCTTGGACTAACCTATTAACAAGAGCCACAGTGCCAGTTGCCTGTTTTATGCTATTTTTGGTTCCAGGAAAGTTAGAAAATGAATATTCTCGGAATTGGAAGGGACAAAAGCAAAAGTTCCTATTTTACCGGAAGACTCACGAAGCCAGAATACGAGACAGAGGAGGGCTAGGGCCTGGCCACACCCCCTAGGCGTGGGTACCCCCAGGCCGCACCAGGGCATGGTGTGGGCCCCCTGGCTGGCCACCGACCTTGCCTCCTTCGCCTATATATTCCTCGTGATGCATAAACCCTAAATCATCAAGCCTCCATCCACGAAAAGTTCCGCAGCACCGTCCCCACTGAAGGGGAGATTCGGGGGACAGAAAGTCTCTGTTCCGGCACCCTACTGGGACGGGGAAGTGCCCCCGGAGCCATATCCATCGATCTCCACCACCATCTCCATCACCATTGCTGATTCCCATGATGAGGAGGGAGTAGTTCTCTCTCGAGGCTAAGGGTTCTACCGGTAGCTATGTGTTCATCTCTCTCTCTATGCATGATCTTATTGAGATCATGAGCTTGTAATCTATAGATCTACCTTGCTACTCAAGTGCTTTAATAGATCTCTACTCTCCCCATGTGTGTGAAAGTGACAACGTGCACACCATGGTGGCACTTAGGCTAGAGATTACAAATACTTGTTATGAGTTATATTTGGAGTTGGATGTCTTTATGAAATTGTGGTGTTTGTTGGACTCATCTAGTACTCAAGGTGACAGTGTGGGGTTTTCTAGATGGGAAAGATGAACTTTGTGGTGTGCTGTTATAGCCCTACCATGGATTAGAGTGTCCAACCGGAGAGTAGTTTAGAGTAGTATCATAAAGAGAAGATATTTATATGAGAGTGTTCACTAGTGAAAGTATGATCCCTAGGCCTTGTTTATAAGCACTAAAACACCTTTTGCTATTATATCTATTACATGTTTGCTTGCTTCCATCTTTATTTCAGTTTGCCTTTAGTCTTTTCCCACGTTAACCACACGCCATCAAGCTATTTTCTATCACTGTTACCACTTAAAATTATCTATACCACTTGTATTTCACTATCTCTTCGCCGAACTAGTGCACCTATACACCTGACAAGTGTATTGGGTGTGTTGGGGACACAAGAGACTTCTTGTATCTTGATTGCAGGATTGCTTGAGAGGGAATACCTTTGACCACTTCCTCCCTGAGTTCGATAAACCTTGGGTGATCCACTTAAGGGAAAACTTGCTGCTATTCTACAAACCTCTGCACTTGGAGGCCCAACAACTGTCTACAAGAATAGAAGTGCGTAGACATCAAGCTATTTTCTGGCGCCGTTGCCGGGGAGGTAAGGTAAAAGGTACTCACATCCTCTGGTGTGAGTGCTCGAAGTTATTTCCTTTAGATTATGTAATTTAGTCTTTTTGTTTCTTGTTTTCACTAGTTAGGCTTAATGGAAAACAACAACAAAAATTAGAGAGCTTTATAGTATTTATCTTGATTTAGGACATGAAGTGTTTGAAGAGAAAATAAAAAAACCTATGGAACTTTATTTGCATGCTAATAGCAATGTTGTTAGTATGAATTCTTTGAACACCATTATTGCTAATGCTATGGAAAAGTCTAAGCTTGGGGAAGTTGGTTTTGATGAGCATGATATTTTTAGTCCCCCAAGCACGGAGGAGAAAATTTACTTTCATGATACTATGCCTCCAATATATGATGATTACAATGATGAATATGATATTTTCAGTCCACCTACTATTGAGGAGAAAATTAATTATGATTACAATATGCCTCCTATATTTGATGATTATGGTGATGAAAATAATAATGATAGCTAATTTTTTGAATTTGCTCCCACTACAATCAATAAGAATGACTATGTTTATGTGGGGAGTATTAATTCTTTTATGCATGTGGCTCATGATAAGAATGTTTCATGTGATAGTTATATTGTTAATTTTATTCATGATGCTACTGAAAGTTATTATGAGAGAGGGAAACATGGTTTTATGTGTCTCAACAATATTAAGTTTCCCCTCTTTATGTTGAAAATTTTGAAGTTGCACTTGTTTTGCTTTCCTATACTTGTTGCTTTGTGCTTTCATGACTTGTTTATTTACAAGATTATTTTGCATAGGAAGTGGGTTAGACTTAAATGTGTTTTAAATTTGCTTCTTGATGCTCTCTTTTACTTCAGTTCATATTTCTTATGTGAGCATCTTCTCAAACTATCATGCCTAACTTAAAGGCATTAAAGAAAAGTACTTATTGGGAGATAACCCAAAAGTTTTAGATGAGTCTTGGAAGTTATTACTTCAGTAATAACCACTCCTTATCCTTTTTATTTGCTTTTTGTGCCAAGAGTAACCTCTAATGAGAGAGAAGTAATGCTTGGGAAAGTTGCTGTCCCGAAACAGATTTCTATGCCTCACCGTAAAAATTCGTGTAAAATATCTGAATGTCCTTTTGAGGCGTGAATTTTTGTGCTTATTACCCAGGTTGTTATCTAACTTTAGTTAGTTCAACACTATTTGATTTGAGCAACATAAGGACTTCGAAAAAATTCGTCTTTACCTGCTGGTCTGTTTTGACAGATTTCTGCCATTTTCTGCATTTGCTTCTTGTTGGTTCCTTTTTGAGTTCTTTTGGGGAATTGAGCTTTTTGAGGGAAGTGCTACGGTAGATTTTGTTTTAATGGAAGTTTTATTAGTGTTTAAACTGAACCCAAAGACTTATTATCTTGAGTGCACTAATGTTGCTAATAAAGATTATGTGAAGTTTTGTATGAAGGAAAATTTTCAGGTGTATGGAAGGAATGAGTAATGAGATGAAGGATGGACTAAAGCTCAAGCTTGGAGATGCCACGCATGTCACCCCAAGAAATATCCAATAAGTACAAGCGTCAAAGCTTGGGGATACCCAAGGCATCCCCCCTTCATCAATAAAAATCCCAGGTTTCTTCCAAACACTGCATTTTTTGTTTCATGCACAGTTGTGTTGTTCTTGGAGCGTCTTCTTTTTCGTTTTAGTTTTTTGTTTGCTTGGTTTTATTAGTTTGCTGAATAAATTGGTTGGACCCCCTCTTTCATACATTGGTTTTCAAATAGTTTGGTTTGGTTTGGAAAAGAGTAGGAAAGTTCATGCTTAAGTGGTAAAGAGAGATTGTTTTTGACTGTGGAGTATGCTTTGTCATGCCATGCTTGATATTGATTTGGATTTATGCTTGGTATTCTTTGTTGTAGCATGACTTGTTATAAACAATTGAAATTGCTTAATGTGCCTTTGAAGAATCATGCGTTGTTTTAGCATATTAAAGCATAGTATTATGGTATTCTCCTTTGATGGTTTATTTGGGTTGACTTGGCACATGCTCACACCATGTTATGGCTATCCGAAGTCACCATAGCCTTTATGATCCTTTAGTTTTAAACTTGTAGTATTACTTTATGCTTTGATCAATGATGTTTTGTCGCTCTGCATGATTATGGCCATTACTGCTCTCTTAGTTTGTCGCTCCCAGTCTTTTGCTAGCCTCCACAACCAAGTATGAGTTCCACTCATGCATCCAACTCCCTAAACCAAGTTATTCCAAAGAGTCCATCATACCTACCTACTAGCTTATGCTATTCCAAGTATATTCATGCTTTTTTTTACCTTCCAAATTAAACTTGTTATGAGAAAACTAGTGATTAAAGCTCTCACGAACTTGATGGAACACTTTACTTTTCTTGCCCTTAATAAACTTGAACCATTGTGTCGTCTATGTTGTATATGCTTGCACTTATTTGTTGGGGATTAGCAGAACCATGCTGTCATGGGGAACACTTTCAACATTGCACTGGTACTTTGTACCTAGTTGATATCATGTTCTTTTGTCTATGGATGTCATCGGTGTGAAATGAAAGGGGAGCTTGTAAGTCCATGGAGTTATGTATATGTGTTAGAGAAACGCCTGGGCCGTTGGTCTAATCCATGCTGACATGGTGGAAACCTGCAGCGTAACCATAATGAGTTGTCTATGAAGCATTCTTCTTATAAAAAAAAGAGAGTCCTATATTGAGAAAAAGAAGAGAAAAAGAAAAGAAAAAAGATATTATGAAAAGATTAAAGAGAGAAAAAAAGCACGATATTCCCATGGTCAATAAGAAGATTGTTGAGATGCTCGTTGTCTGCTTGCCTTGTCATTTTGATATGGGGATTCTTCCGTATCATCGGGCAAGGGGTAACCTGTTGGCGGTTCTCTATGATACACATGTACTTACATTGACAAGAACTTACCGGTAACTAAACTTGAGTAGCATTAGGAGTGGCCCTCGTATTCAAGGGACATGGGATTTCCAACTTATACTTCGTCAAGTATGTACACCATAGTTTGTTCACTTTAACCTTAATCACCTTCAAGATGCTTATGATAGGGGCAATGATAGATGAAAGCTATAAGTACCATAATTTTTGGAAGCTCTTTTTGAGACTTGAATCCCTGCTTCCTTCTACGAAGGCCTTTCTTCCACCATTATATTGAGTCTCCACCTTCTACCTTTATGCACCTACTTTGAGAGCATAGTGGCCATTCTTAGTTCTATGTGCATTGTCCCAAGACTAGTTGATTGATGCATATCTTGATATTGCTTGTTTTAAACTATTTGTATCTAGTCACTCTTATGAACTTTGAAGGTGTCCTATGCATTTATATTTGCTACTCTATGAGGGACAAGCTGAATGCTATTATTCTATGTTTTCTTTTTGTGAAACAAACAAACGTCTTGCAAAGCATTGTTATTCATGAATCTTTTGTTTGTTCCTTTTCATGTTGCAACATAGTTTCTTTGTCTTATTGCTAGATCTTTGTCTTTCATGTTATGATTGAAGTACTATGATCCCATCTTTGAATGTTTTACAAATACTTTGATCAAGTCTTTGATGGTGCATGTCACCTCAAAAATTATTCTTTCTTTTTATCACTTATCTACTCGAGGACGAGCAGGAGTTAAGCTTGGGGATGTTGATACATTGCAAATGTATCTATAATTTTTGATGTTCCATGCTTGGTTTTATCTACTTTCTTATGTTTTATCTACAATTTGGAGTACTTTTAATATGATTTCTTGGACTAACCTATTAACAAGAGCCATAGTGCGAGTTGCCTGTTTTCTGCTGTTTTTGGTTCCAGGAAAGTCAGAAAATCAATATTCTCGGAATCGGACGGGAAAAAAGCCAAAGTTCCTATTTTACCGGAAGACTCACGAAGCCAGAATACGAGACGGAGGAGGGCCAGGGTCAGGACACACCCCCTAGGCGCGGGTACCCCCAGGCCGCGCCAAGGCATGGTGTGGGCCCCCTGGCTGGCCAACGACCTTGCCTCATTCACCTATATATTCCTCCCGATGCATAAACCCTAAATCATCAAGCCTCCAGCCACGAAAAGTTCTGCAGCGTCTCCACCACCGAAGGGGAGATTCAGGGGACAGAAAGTCTCTGTTCCGCCACCCTGCCGGGACAGGGAAGTGCTCTCGGAGCCATCTCCATCGATCTCCACCACCATCTCCATCACCATTGCTGATTCCCATGATGAGGAGGGGGTAGTTCTCTCTCGAGGCTAAGGGTTCTACCGGTAGCTATGTGTTCATCTCTCTCTATCCATGATCTTATTGAGATCATGAGCTTGTAATCTATAGATATAACTTGCTACTCAAGTGCTTTAATAGATCTCTGCTCTCCCCATGTGTGTGAAAGTGACAGTGTGCACACCATGGTGGCACTTAGGCTAGAGATTACAAATACTTGTTATGAGTTATATTTGGAGTTGGATGTCTTTATGAAATTGTGGTGTTTTTTGGACTCATCTAGTACTCATGGTGACAGTGTGGGGTTTTCTAGATGGGAAAGATGAACTTTGAGGTGTGCTGTTATAGCCCTACCATGGATGAGAGTGTCTAACCGGAGGGTAGTTTAGAGTAGTATCATAAAGAGAAGATATTTATATGAGAGTGTTCACTAGTGAAAGTATGATCCATAGGCCTTGTTTCTAAGCACTAAAATACCGTTTGCTATTAGATCTATCACATGTTTGCTTGCTTCCATCTTTATTTCAGTTTGCCTTTAGTCTTTTCCCACATCAACCACACGCCAGCAAGCTATTTTCTATCACCGTTACCACTTATAATTATCTATACCACTTGTATTTCACTATCTCTTTGCCGAACTAGTGCACCTATACACCTGACAAGTGTATTCGGTGTGTTGGGGACATAAGAGACTTCTTGTATCTTGATTGCAGGATTGCTTGAGAGGGAATACCTTTGACCACTTCCTCCCTGAGTTCGATAAACCTTGGGTGATCCACTTAAGGGAAAACTTGTTGCTGTTCTACAAACCTCTGCACTTGGAGGCCCAACAACTGTCTACAAGAATAGAAGTGAGTAGACATCAATAACACGAAGACGGTACTCAAAAGTTTCCAACATTACTGCTAACTGTTCCATATGAATTTAATCTAGCATGGAGAAGATAAGAATGTCATCGATAGGCTCAATAACAAACTTATCCAAATACTCCATGAATATGGGCTCATATGGGGTATGAACGGAGCAACAATATTGGTCAGACCAAAGAACATGAAGATGTACCTAGGTGAAACATCACGAGTAAATACATCATCAAGATAGTCCCTAGGACTGAGTTTGATTTTACGATAACCCAAATCAAACCAAAAGCAGGGAACGATAACATTTCCATGAAGGAAACACTATCTTTCTTCAGCACAAGCAGAACTAGACATCCCTTTGGAAGGAACAAAGTCAAATGGAAATTTTTTCTTACAACTCTCCAAGTTGTTGTTTAAGCTCGACCAACTAGTTCAGGGTTATCCAGTACAGATCCTTGGAGGAGGGGCAGTTCAGAGAACCTTCTTGCTCAAGAACTTGACATCACGGTCATGTGGCAACATGGCAACACTTCTAGTAGACATCTAGAATATCATGAACCACCGATATGTCACTTAGTTCGAGAGGAAACTTGCTTGGTAAGGCAAGAAGACATAGTCTCAGAGTTTTGGCACAAGCCTAACTCTTTGACTGGAGAGGGTGTACTAGAGTAAGGGACTTGGTAGCATAGTCATCCTTCGCTTAGTGACAGGCTAACCATCACGCTAAGGATGACACAAATGTCGTTGTTGAGGTCCAAAGAAATAATGATTGCTAAGAATCTCAGATGGCCACATTATTACACACATGTATCATTCATGAGCACTAAGGCTCGGAGGAAGGGTGGGTAAGTATGTGTATAAGTATCACTTCATTAAGAGAATCATGAACTCAGCACGACCTCTTAGTACATAAGGGTGTGATACTTTAAGATAGAACATATCAGAAGATAATCAATGCTTATTGATCTATGGATTACAACACTTTGACCTGGTCCTAGATATGACGAGGTACTAGAGTTTATTTCTCCTGACATCCTGAAATGGTTTGTCTTGATGGACCACAAGAATATCTTGCATCGAAAGATACCGATGCACATTTACTACTTGGCTACCAACTGATAGATGAAGGTTGGAAATAATAAGGGAAAAAGGAACATGCTTAGGATAGATTCCCGAGATGTAGATGCATAACTCAACAATCTTCCGAGGACCGATGCAGAAAAGGGAGGTGTGGCAGAGTCGCGAGTATAGAAGTGAGACTCATGAGGAGTACTCTTGTCATGATCAATTTGGTTCCATTAAAGAACATCTACCATAACATGTGGTAGGGAAAGTCCTTTGTTTGTCGTAATTTAATCACAACAATAATCACAAGCTTGAAGGCTATACTAGAAGGTACTGGCCATCCTGAGGTAATGTTTAGACATTAACAACAGGGGTCAACAAAATGGATCTTGGGTTAAAGGTCAGCTTCATGTACAAGATTCTCAACACCAGAATCCAGCACAATCCGGGATCTTTGGTTCAAGTCCAAGGGCTAAAACCCGAGAAAGGAGTAACTACTATCTTAGTAATACAGAGGGTACTACAAGGTAGTAACCATGAGGTAGCTTCCAAGAGAAGAAACAACTTCGAAAGTACCCGAACAAATGAAAAGGAGGCACACGAGGCGAAAGGAATCTTCGAGGCCTAGAACAAATCATTGTGGAACCATCAACATGATGTTGGGGAACCCACAAGATAGAGAGATCATGATGGAAAGGAATCTCTCAACTTAAGAAGAGAAAAGGGGAAACAAGGAACACACACATTGACTCTGAAGAACTCAACACTAGGCCAACTGGTTGAGAAACGTCATGCCAAAAAGGCACCTAATTTTCAAAAACGAGACAAGATAGTAAAATCTTTTCCAAATCAACACAAGATAAGATGACCCAGAGTTAGAGCGAAACTAGATAAGGAGAAAAAGAAGCATACTAGAGTTTTCACAAGTACTTTTCAGCTTTCAAATAGTTTTCTCAAACACTAGACTCAACATCGACCAGTAGAAAGGTTTTCCTACAGTCGGTACTGCTCTTATACCAAAACCTGTGACACCCCTGAGATTAAGGCTAGACAAATCCCAGACCTCTATCTGATATAAACCTAACCTAAATCTAAGAAGCGTATAGGGAGAGAATCGGTAACATTATAGTGACCCTACGACACAAAAATTATTACAGCAAGCTCATAAGTGAGCAAAGAACCAAAATATTACAAGCAGAGGTCACTGACCACAAACATCAAACAACGGAAGGCAAATTATGTTATTAAGTATAGCAAACTTAACAAATGGCCTAAGAGGCCTGAAGCATAATGATGACGTCCCATTCCATAGGTTCTAGGCTGCCGACCGGGAACCCCAAGCTACTCGTCGATGCCGATGTTGTAGCAAACTCTTCTTCTATGGTAACTCTTACCTGCTGCAAAAGTATCAACAAAGCAAGGCTGAGTACAGGGTGTACTCCACAAGACTTAAGGCTGGTGGGGTTCATTTGCATAAAGCTAACTTTCTTTGTAAATAAGAGAGGAGAAGCTGGACTATTAGAACCTTTTAAAAGGGATAAGAAAGCGATATCAATAGATTTGATCTTCTTTGATATCCACCAAATCTTTATCAGCTGAACTTACCAACTAGGATCACCCCCTCGATCCCTGAGGAAGCATCCTTAAGCACACTTTACCTTACTTGCCAAGTTTTATGATTAGGTTATAGTTCTCTATGATCATCATGTCCGTTCCCAAGTCGTCCATAACCGTGGACACGGCTTTTCGAAAAGATTAATACCCTGCAGGGGTGCACAACTTTACCCACATGTACCAACCTCCTCTTAATGCCAGATATTGTTAGCCCTCTTCCTTGGAAGGCCGGTAGAGAGCGGTTGGACACTACATTTACCTTTCTTTCGCCGATACCATGAGTCACGCCCTAAGGAGATGCCGCCGTAACGGGTCAAGTCCCGAAGTCGGTCCCTAGAGATGTGTGAAGGGTTCAAGATTACGGAGGCCGTGCCTCTCTTGTTCCTGGCCCTGCTTATCTACCTGTATGAATGCACCTCCTCCACCTCCTTCGAGAATAACCAGAATGCATATGTCGAATGGAACGCCCGAACTATGTGACTCATGGAATCTACTAAGCAAGTTAGTTGGTCGAGGGGTTTTCTAGGCCCCCGTGTGGCTATACGCTCGTCTTGGTTCAAGAGGCAAGACCTCGGATCCTAGTGGTGGCAAGTATGGGACTGCAAAAACCACAACCCACCGTGGCCTCCCATATAAGCCTTAGCATGTTTAACTTTCATCTCTGATCATACCACATCATATTTTCCAACTAGGTTCATTGGTAGTTCTGATTCATCAACCAGATGGACCAGCTGTAACAACTAAGCTTGGCTAAGCACAACGTATATAACAGCTCTAGCGAAGCTCGTAAGCCAAAACCTAGTTATGCTAGGAGCAGTGGATCAGGGAGTATAGGCTACAAAGTAACATGCATCAGATAGTATTAAACTAACTATCGTAAAAGACTCTGGAATCGTATGCACATGGCAAGAATGAAATACTTTGAAAGCATAGCATTATATCATGTGTGGGGTTTTGCTTGCCTTTGCCTGTTGATACCCAGATATAGAACTTCAGGTACATCTGCTTGGCGTCATTCGTCGATAACCTTCAATGGTGTTGATCTCGGTCTTCAATGTTGGACTCGATCTCATTGCTCACATCAACTCCGAGGTCTACCGAGAAGAAGAAACACCGGAAAGGGAAGCAACAATCAACACATGGCATCGATGTAATGCTCCAGCAAGGATGATGATATGACAAGTTAAATTGTATTAAAATGACACCCGAAGACATGCTTGGCAATTTAAACGGGGTCCGAGGGGTCCAAACCCTAATTCTGAGAAACCCTGGATGCATATCGGAGGGGTTATTTTGTTCTTCTAATTAAACTTGTCATGTAAGTTGCTTAATATTGCATGATTATGAGTCTATTGTGTAGATATCATTTTTCTAAACATTTTGATATATTATTTGTATTTTTCTGACTTAAAATGAATTAGTTATGATTTTTCCCAATTTTAACCCATTTTTAAATCATTATTAAAATAATTAAACATTTTTTGGATTATATTAAATATCTTACAATCTGGACCCACATGTCAGACATTTAATAATTTCAGAAATTATTTCTAAAAAGATTAAAAACCTGACAGACAGGGCCCACAGGGGTTATTTTTTATTTTAGAAAACAATTACAAAACATTTAAAATAAAGAAAAGGGATTAATGACGCCAGTGTGACGCCTTGCTAACATCATCAATGGGGGGATGCTCCCAGGTCGCCAATCGATCGATCAATCCGGGGCTCGCGGGGATGCGTCGAGGGGCTGGTTAGAGAGATGAGGCCGAGACGGACCAGATAGTGGTGACACCGCCAAGAAATGGTCGCCGGAGCCATGAGTAAAACGGCGGCCGACGACAAAGGCTGCAGGTGGTCGTCGGCGGAGAGCTGCAGGGCAAGAGGGAGAGAAGGAGAGGGTCCACAAGGACCAGTAGCTCACCAGGAGCACGACGGTGAGGTCGAGGAGGCCAGAGGAGGACGGCCGTAGGAGAATCGGCGGTGGCCGGTGTCGGAGAAGAGGCGTTCGAAGAGCTCGATTGAAGGCGCGCGGATTCGATTGCTTCTGTGAGGTGACCAAGGACAACACGGGGAGCTCAACAGTGACCTTGCCTTGGCCCGGGGCGGCCGGAGACGGCTATGGCGAATGGTTGCCGCGGCTAGGGTTTCAGCACGCGGGCGAGAGACAGAGCGAGAGGGAAAAGTGAGGGAATAGGGTTATCCGCGGCGGCGCAAGGGGTCCATTAGGCGCTCGGGGTCGGCGGCGGTAATCGTGGCGTGCACGCGTATCCTGGTGTCGGCGGACGGCGGCGGAGCAGCCACCGAGATGCTTCCCATCATGGTCGAAGACGACGAGAGCGAAGGGGTACAGGCCGGTGCTGGGCCACTTTAGGCACCGGTTGGGCCTTGGCTGGGCCGAGCCAGAAAGAGAGAGAGGGAGGGCTCGGGCCTGGGGTTTATCTGGCTCAGTTTTTTTAACAAAACATTTTTCTTTTCTGTTTTTCTATTTCTTTGTTTGTATTTTCAAACTCTTTTCTGTTTTGGATATTTCTAAAATACCAGAGGATTTTGTAAGACTATTCAAATATTGCGAGGCCCTTTTAATCCATTTGGGCTCCACATTTTGGTAGTTTTCAAAATATAAAAGCCACCCTTTTGAATAAGTTCCAAAGAAATAGGGGAAAAAATATTAGGGTTTAGGGTTTCTTATTTCTCTTGATGCAATGTTTGTCAAGCCATGATATGCATGCTATGCTCATGATGCACAAAACAAACCCTAATTATTATTAGGAGAACTAGGGGTGTTACAACTCGTTTGCTCGGCTCATTCAAAATCGACTCGTTTCATTAACAATCTGAGCTGAGCTACAGTTTTTGCTCGATATCCTTAACGAGCTAAATGATCGAGTTAACGATGTTCGTGAGCTACTTGTTAAGCTCGGTAACTACCAAGGTAAGGCCCACTTATGTTGCTACATGTCTAATTTGGCAGCCCATCTAAGGAAAGCATCTATCCCATTGAGTAATACTGATCAATCCAGGAGCGAGAGCGACCGACCAAAAACCTTACCCTAGACTCTCCCGATCGATTCAGAATGTTTCTCATGTGTCTTGTAAACTCGTCATCTCCCACTTCATACCCCATCTCCATCTTCTCGATCTGGATCTGCTGACCGTGGCACTGATCGAACCCTACCGACTGTCGTTTTTAATTATCGGTATGCCTCAGTCTGAGGCTAATACATTTTCATAACTAGCAGCTCGTGAGCGCTCGTTAACATCTAATGAACCGAGTTGAGCTTTACTTTTTGCCCGTTATCCTTAACGAGATTAATGATATGAGCCTTAACGAGCCAAGCCTTAACGGGTCGAGCTGCTCGATAGTCCAACCCTACACAGCATAATCCTTTTTAGCAAACTAAACAAACATCATCTGGTCAAACATGACAACAGTAGTAACTCTAGTCGGCATACACAGCAGTGTGCCGGCCTAGCTATAATGGCCCAGGTTGTGACATGGTTAATTTAGGGCACGACAACGTGTCGGCCTAGCTATAAAATGCGCTAGGATTTCAGATGGTTAATTGAGTGCACTGCAGCATGCAAGCCAAGCTAATCGGCGTCCTGGATGCAGCTCCAGAGGCCTTGCAAAAAAACTCATTCAAAGAGCCATCCCATCTTCCCCATCTCGGCTATTTTTATCCCCACTCGCCAACGCCACCTGGCCCAGCATTTGGGATCGTCTCTAGTGCATGCTTTGCACATTTTCCTTGCCATCTCGCCCACTGCATCGGATCTTGCAGGATGCGCACCACCCCTCTCCAAAAGTCCCCCGATAGTCATACTCTAGTCCAACCTCTTCCTCCCAATCCATCCCGATGTCGCAATCGATGCACAACCCACTGCACGGCATCTGGAGCAAGGTCGGCGATGACGTTTTCAACGAAATCGCGATGCGTCTGGACACTACCAGTGCCGCCCGGCTGGCCGCATGCTCCAAGGAGCTGTACTGCCAAGTCACGGGCGGAAAAGGTAGCATATGCTCCAACGACCACTGCGGGACATTCGTCCCCTACAACGACGTCTACGACCACATAATCTGGTGCTTTCATGGCCAACAAGTCTGCAAAGAGCCTGGATGCGAGTTCATCACCTTGTCGGTAGAGCTAACACCTATGGTGGAGCTCGTCTGCCACGTCAGAGTTTCCCACTCGAGGACTGTGCCCATAATGCCCTATAGCCACAAACACTGGGAGGCGTCTAAGCCAGTGCCCACAGGGGGCTCGTGGAGAGCGGATATCATCGGCATCGAGAAAGAGGGCACCGTGTTCGTCGCCCAAATTTATGGCCACACCATGGACATCGTCATATCCCCCAGGTTCGTTAGTTCAGGGGCGTGCGAATCGCCGCAGTACAAGGTGAAGCCTTGGTCACTGTCTCTGTGGCATGAGCTCCATGCGGTCGAAATGGTGGTGACATCTGAGCTGACAAGCAGGCCATCGTCGGCCGAAGTCACCCTGGAAGGGCTCAGGTCGTACATGTCGCAGCTGCAGTGTTACCTGGAAGCTTCTGCACCATTCGTCGGAATTCCCTGTGGATTAGGAGTATTGCATCAACAAGTTTCAAAAGTGACATAAAACATCTAAATATTCTTTGTGATGGTCCCAATGTTAATATATGTAACGTCGTACTAATTAATTACTACTTTATGTTGGTGACAGATTCAATTTGTATGGGGAGAGGTGGAACAAGTTTGCGGCAATGTATACCTATTTCCAATGTACGCTGCTGACATAGTGGGCCCACAGGCGACGGTGTGACAAGGAAAGGGTAATAGGCAGGAAAGAAAGTGCTACCCGGCCAGCACTTGACACACTGTTGTGTTATGCCGAGTATTTTGTATGGAGGTCTTAACTTGCTACTGCTAATCTATTTTGTAGTATACATATGTATTGGTACTTGTTCAGATCGACCGATCGAGTGCTGAATATGGACTCTCTTTCCTTATGAGTCATGGTCTTGCTAAAACTATTGAATTTCAATGTCTGCATTGCTGAATCTGTCATTTCTTTTGGCCATTGTATGTACTGTTGAATCGGTCACATTGAAATGCTGCTGAATCTGTCAAGTGGTGCTGAATATGAATTAGGAATCTGTAGATATTTTTCTATCTAATTCTGTACTGCTCAAGCTTCAAATGCTACTTAATATGTCAAGTGTTATGTATTTACTATTACTAAGGTATATTCTAGAAGTAATACTGATGTACTGGTACAGATCAAGTGCAGTAGATGGTCTTGCTTTTGTTTTAAAACTTAGCTTTGTCACAATCTAGATGAGGCTTGGACATTTTGGGATGCATATATATGGGGGTCACACTAGTATTAATGTGAAGAGGAGGTATGCACACAAAAGCGTACTTGATCGTTAGTTATGCTTGCTCCAATGATCGAGTGTGTTTGGAGAAAAGGGTAAACTGATCGTGCGACAAGGTTTTTAGAGCTGAAACATGAACGGGTTCTCTCTGTACTGCTATTGAGTTTCAGTGTCTGTATAGCTAAAATAGTCACTTTGGAATGCTGCAGAATCGGTCAAGTGCTGCAGAATATGAACTAGGAATCTATCAATATTTTTTCTGTCTTATTCTGTACTACTAGATCTTTCAAATGCTACTGAATTTGTAAAAAAGTTATGTCGCTGCTGCTGGGCTGCTTGCACTAGAGCTTTTGCATGTGTGTCATCGGAACCGCTGGATTTGTTTTGGACAGAAATGAGAGGGTACCAAGTGAAGTCATTAGATACCAGTCTAGTTTTGGCGCACGCGATCTGTGTCCCTTGTTCTTTAGATACACGAATATATGTCAAAAGAATTATTGTTTCTTTTTCCCTCCGATAGTGATGCTATGTTTCGAATCGGGCCGAGCCACAGCATAATGCAAATTTTACTAAAGAGGAGGTAAAATCTAGCCCATTCGACCCCTCTATAGCCCAGAACAATTTAATTCGGCCTTGTAGGGGTCAGGGGACTTGCTGACGACAGCCCATTTAAATATTTATCAAGGAGCCCATGGAGAATAGCGCATGGAGTATATCCCACTGAGTATAGTAGATGTAGAATAGCCCAAAATGTTTAATTCGGTGTTTTTGGAATTGCCCTTTAAAACAAAAATAAAAAACCCGCCCACCCATGTTTTTAAGAAACTACTCCATTATCTGGCATTTAATAAATTGAGATGCCAGGATCACTTCCCTTTTATTTTAATAAGAGAGATAACATGGACACATAAAATCTTTTTAAGAAGGCTAATATATAAGTTATAGGTACTATAAAGCTTTTTAATGAGAATTTTCATCTATGTTGTTTGTCATTGTGGCAACGCACATGGATTATATGTGTTTTGAAGTCTTGAGTTCAATTCTTTGTGCTTAACATAAAATTATCTTGGGTTTACATTTTTTCTTCTAGCAATATTGCTTCATGGAGAGGCTGACATCGCAGACCCACCATCCTTCAGCATCCCTCGAGTTTAATGGTCGGGTTTGAAAAAAAGTTAAATACTTGTACAGAGAGGCTAGCATCGGGAACACACCTGCCAGAACATACGAGGCTGCATCTGCGACCCACAAGCCATAAAATACCAGAGGGGCTGACATGGGGGCCTCAGCAGCAAGACCATACACGACTGCCACATCGACCAACATTGCCAAGATCAAAACAGCGGACGTGCGGCCAAAAAAAAAGTCCATCATACACAGGTTTGATTTACAGAGAGACCGACATGTGGGACCTAGTAGCGCAGCCTTATACAGGTTCTGCCTCGAGCGACGTTGCCAAGTTTGAAACAGGGAGGCGCGAGTGAGAAAAAAGTCCAGCATGCACACATTTCTTCTAATGAGAGGCTCACATGGGGGACCCAACAACCTGGAAAAATAGCAAAAATTCCATCATACACACGTTTCTTCCAATGAGTGGATGACATGTGGGGCCCTGCATCATGATTAAACGGTAGATGCAGCAAGCAACGCTATGAAGTTCAGAACACAGAGGCGCGACCAAGGGAAAAAGTTCTACCATACACATATTTCTTCTAATGAGAGCATGAGATGTGGGGTCCAAGAGTTTGATTAAACGATAGATGCATTGAGCAGTGCTATTAAGTTTGGAATAGGCTAGCGCGAGCGAAGAAACAAATTTCATCATACACACAAGTCTTATAATGTGAGGCTGACATGGAGGACCCAGCAGCGTTACTACACGGCAGATAGATCAAGCAACGTTATCGAGTTGAAATCATGGAGGCAATAGCCAAGGGAAAATACAAGGCTGCATCAGGGACCCACCAGACAGAACTTACAAGGCTGCATCGGGGACGCACAACCCAGAACGTGCCAGAGAGGCTGACATAAGGGCCCCAGCATGCTGCTAGGGTTCCTAGACATGGTTGGACACCACATGCTGGAGTGGCATCATGTTGAAGTTGAATCCATTGTATGCCAAGATGTATTTTATTGTATAAGATGTATGCCAAGATGTATTTCATTGTATAAGACACCCACTTTCCATTTTTAAATTCTCTTTCTATTTTATGTTTGAATCCCTTAGTCAGTTTTTCCCTTGGTTTTTTTATACTACTCAGTTTTGCCCTCTCTCTCGGTCAAAAATCACATAAAATCCCAAACATATGCTCACTCTGGCTGCTACACCCTAATTTGTTGACATAGTTGTCATGCGGATCGTGCGCACCAACTGTTGATGCTCTGTGATCCAACACGGATTGTTGCACACGTCGTGCCCTTCACAGTACAGCGTGAGACGGCATGGACGTCTCTCTCAGCAAGACTTCTACAAGAAGGAACACGAAGCCGTTGATGGCCTACAAGTGCACATGTTCGTCAAAGAATGTTTTCGCAGAAGTATTAATTCTAGTTTTTATATCAATCCCAGTAAGGAGCCTAGGAAAGTGTTTTTATGTAGTGTTTTTGTCGCACCAAAGGTGTCATAGGTCTTGGGAGAATTGCTGCAAAAGTTGACGGTGGAAGTGCTAAGTAAAAGATAGAGGAAACTTGTTTAGGAAATAAGTAAATTGTATAAAAGTAAAGATGTGAAAGATGTGTAAAGGTCGTGTAGATGAGAAGTTAGGCGCAGAGAGAAACAGTTCATGGTGATAGTGAAAGTGCCAAATGGATAAAGTGGAATAAGTGATAGTGATATTTCTTATTTATAAGTTAGTAGGCAAGCAACACATATACCGACTAGGAGTCCTCATGGACAATTCTTCCTAGTCCCAATGATCCGTCTGCCTGTTACCACGGCCATGGTCAACGCATTAATTAAGGTCTTGCGACCAGATCAAGGCTTTAATCTTGATGGTTCCTTATTATCCATGAGTAGTATTAGCTCTTCATTGATATCGACCATGTGACTTGGGGTCGCTGAATTACTATCATGTAAGTTCATACCTATGAGATCTTTGGATCATGTTATCTGGGCCCTTAAATTAGATAACAAGTATTAGGCAAACATAGATAATCATTCTCACTATTAAATAAACACTACAAAGATCACAAATGTATGGATTTAAAGGAGGCACATCACATCTCACCAATCCCTACATCTCCCACGCCTATGGGGATTTACTCAGACATGAGGGAAAGACAAATCAAAGGCATAATTGTATTGCAAGTAAAAATCATCTCAAAGTTATTGTAGCAAACCACAATAGCAATTAAAGATCAAATCAAATACAAACCGAAGGTAGATCAAAGTATCAAGCCCTAATCTTACAAGTGCCAATCTCTCTCTATAAGTAATCATGGGAATGATGGTGGAATGTGTGGTTTACAGGTTGGAGATCGTCGAGGAACGAGGTGAAGTTCTTCTCCTCTTCCAGATCTGATCTACCCCCTCTAGATGGCTTGTGGCGGCTGTATCTTATGTTCTATGGTTCTTCTCATATCTCCCTCTTCATGAAAGTTGCTTATATTGATATAAGGAAGGCATCAGCGTGTAGTACAGGCGGGAGGTACGGGCGTGTCCCCACCGTAACGATGGATGTTATGCATAATAGACGCCTCTAATGAAAGGGGCTCCAATTTGGGATTGACTTCTTTGGGTGCATTTAGCCCATAAATGTTATTAGATCTCCAATAAATGTTCATTACCTGAAAACTAACATAAGAAACCAAGGATTTGCTAATTGTGATGTTAACATTAGTAGAAAGGGGTAATCTTCGGTGAAATCCGGCAATAAACAAGAGGAAAATCAATAGTTAAAAGTGATGAAATTTGGAGCTATCAACATCCCCAAGATTAGCGGTTACTCACCCTCGAGTGACAAAGCTATAATGAGTAATAGTGAAGAACTGAATCAAGATGAAAACTTACAAGTTCAAGGTTGTATCATATTCCATCGTCTCAATTCCCGCAACCTTGAACGCGAGCATAATATATCTGAACAGTTACATTTAAGATTAATTCCTAAACGCAAGTAACTTGCTAGCTAATAGTTCTTATAACTCAAATGAGATTGTTCAAAATTTGGCAAGGCTTTGCAAAATCAATTTCTTTTAGTTCTTGTCTTATTATGAGAGTGAAAATGTTTTAAGCGAGGTTGCTTGAGTCAAAATTAAGGGTGCACATGTAAATGTCAAAAGAAGGATAAACTTAGAGCTTTTTCATTAACACCCACTTTGATAATCTTGGCTATCAAATACCTCTTATTTTCCTTGCCTATCAAGAACTCTAATTGTATATTTTAGTTGGTGAGGTGATGCCAAAGATTAAAAGTATTGAAAGTCTTTTAGCTCATATTTTGGTGATAAAATTTTCTTTATTTCTCAAGGATCAACGAATGTCCCTTCTTTTGTAAACGCCTACACAACCTTTTGAGAATACCAATAATTTTTCCCATATAGCGACACGTATGCCACTAATGCCATCAACTCATAGATGAAATCCGGGGTTATACCATAGATCATTAAGAAGATAGCAAAGTTGTTGGCATCCCAAAGGTGTGTATTTGAAACAAAGTACTCCCTCTGTCCAGAAATAACTGACTTGAGTTTGGCTAGATACGAATGTATCTATACACTAAAACATGTCTAGATACATTCAAATTTAGACAAACCTAAGGCAGTTATTTTTGGACGGAGGGAGTACTTTTATTTCCTTCTTCCCCCCTTTTTTATAGTAAGTCAATACAGGTTTTGGCATCTCCCTGTCCCACTATAAAAAGTCTTTCTATCAAACAATTCTTTTTCAGAAGGTATCATGAAGTTAACGATCAGTATGTGGGGGTTGAGCGCTACTAATATTAAGCCCTTAAGACAAAAACATGGCACCAATGTTGTCGATAGACACTTTCTCTTATTCTTAAAAGTTTGGAATTAAATCCAAGGGGAAGTTTTTCAAACCGATGTTAATTGTCAAAATTCTTAACTAAAGAGATAACAAAAACCTTTGAGCTCAAGTCCTAAAAGATAACGAATTAAGCATGGAGTCGAACTCAAGTGCAACCAAACGGACATAAAATGTTCATGAATAAGCTTACAGGAAGAAGGAAAATAGGAATGTGGTACCTCCTCTTGCTTGCTCGTCTCCTACTTGAGTCAACTCTTTGCATTTGTCTCCATAGCTCAATCACTAGAAGTGAGCATACTGCAGAAAGAATCAATAAGAGCCGAGAGAAATTTGCACAAATAAAATTAAAAGCTAGTCTAATATTTTTGGGGTTTTGTTGTTATAAAATACAGAACTGAAAGTAAACATGCATTGAAATAAAACAAATAAATAGAATAAAGAAAAATATGAATACAAAAAGATGTTAGGAGTTTAACCTCCCCAATCTTAGGCCCCGTTTGGGAGCTCTGTTTTTTTTAAGTATTTGTAGAATACTTCAGTTTCCAAAATTATTGAAGTATTGAATACTTCAAAGCATCTGGGTTTATCAAATAATATGGTTTTGTAAACCGAAGTATCGCCAAAACTGTAGTTTTTTGCCGTATTAAAAACTTCAGCCCATACCTATTTTTTCCTAAACAGAGAAACATGCTCGCTACAAAACGCACTTGCTTCGTCTCAGATTGGTTCACATGCATGTGTTTCTTAGGTTGGCATTCACCTCCTGTGAATATGTGTTAGATAATCTTCCTTGCCGAGCTTTCCACCTTTGGCTGACTCGGACGCGACACCTTGTATTTAGCACCGATCCTCCGGCACCTAGGACGTCAACGTCAGAGTCTAAGAAAGCCATGCAACTACAATAGTAGTACACTTCACAAGCATGAGCGATATCCTACAAGGAAACATACAACCATCATTCCTAGTTTCATGCATACTTGCATGCAATCTGCTGCCTCCTTCATCCCTGCCTCACAATATCTAGTCGATTATACTACACACGCATATCTCAAGTTCTTTGTTTGAAGCGTTACCATCGATTAGTTTGCTACATACTTTTGAAATCTTATGCATACTTGCATGCAATCTGAAGCCTTGTCATTGATCAGCCATGCATGCATACATTTGGTCAAAAGGGGTCACCCATGCAACAGAACAATTAATCAAAGTGATGGTCAAACAACAATGCCCAAACACCTTGTAGTTTCGCCAAAAACTAAGAAATACTATGGTATCAAGAAACTGCAGTATTCTTTGCCCATGCATTGAAATACTTCAGTTTTGCAATACTATGGTTTTGAAAAAATGGAGCTCCCAAACTAAGCCTTAGGATTTTTGCCTAACTAGAATCAAGCGTCACTACCGTCAGGTGGCGGCTGCTGATATGGGAAGTTTGGGTAGCGGTTTGGAAAATCAGTCATGAAAGATGTGAAGTCTTGGGTGAGATTGACTATGTTGGTGTTCGCATCATACAACGTGTTTTCTATGTTGTGAATGCGATGCACCACCTGGTTAAACTCGCCCCTCGGGACATAGTTGAATCCCGGCTATGGTGGAGGCATACCTTGCTATTGGTGATTGTGGAAAGGCTGTCAGTGATGGTGTTGTTAACCATAATCGTCCTAGCATGCACCATGCCAATCTTCTTCACCTTGATCTTGTTGATGTTGGCCAGCTGCTGCATTTTCCCAGTTGGGGTGGACTCCTTGTGGTGTAGTCCTACCTAAGAGGATCAATGCCTGCTAGAACTCCTTCTCAGTGAGGACCCAACTCTATTTACCTGGCAAACCAAAAGCTTGGACAAAAGGAAGCAAAATCTGGTGGAGATCACCGTTAGGCTCAAAATAAAACTGGTAAGCATGAAGGGAACGTTCGGGTCTATAGACCCCCGTGAACTTGGTGCTAGCCATATGAGTGTCATCCAGGCTCTTACTACCAGCCACAGCTCTTTCTTGTGGTAGGACAAATTCGTTTGCGTAGGCGATCTGTGTGATCAACCCACCATAACGAATGTCCCCCACGGAAGCCGACCTTTGGCGGGGAAAGTGCTGGATGAGCAAAGCACCCAAGTTTACCTTGTGCTCCATCTCTGGATGCAAGGCCATATGAGTTACACTCATTTCGGGGCTTGCCATTGCCCCGACATCACCTTTCCCAAAAACAGAATTAACAAGGAAGGTATGAAAATAACGGATAGTAGGATTCTAGATAGTGGTGCTCTTTTTGCACAAATAATCAGTGTTCCTGTGGACAGAAATTTGCTCCCAAGATTGCATTGCCTCTGTGTGCACATTGTCATTAATACCATGTTCCCCCTCATGGGAGAATCTGAAACTATCATAGAATTCATAGAAGGAAACGTTGTGGAGCTGCAATTTGAGTACAAAACTTATAGTGCAATTACGATCTTCGGCCTCGATATCATCATGAAATGCTGACAGGAACTCGTACATGGCGAGCTTGTAGGTGTCGATGGAGAGGTAGGAGAAGTTGACCGTGCCAGCTTGCATAGTCATCTGCTCGAAGTCCTCCAAAAGACCCTGGCGGAAGAGGAACTCATGGTCTACCCACTTGGTGGGAAAAACCTTGTGGTTGCTCACCCTCTCATATTCTCGACTCATGGCGGCCCTCAAGATGTCCACCTCCGAGTGCCTCTTCTTCGAACCCGGTGGCTTGGCGGAGGCCGAGGCTCCCGCCATACCCGAGCCCTTGCCCGAGCGGAAAATCCTTCCAATGTTATGCATTGTGCTGCGAAATTTTTGAAGAAAAATATAGGCATCAAGTTTCTATCACATGAACAAATGATTACAGGTAGAAGTTATAAATCCTAATGTAAGAAATCAACAATAATGTCAAAATATGATGAACTCATCTAAATAGTCAATGTGATGAATTCAACCATAGATTTCAGAAAATAGAGTATGGATCAGATGAGAAACTTACAGATGTGAAGATTCCCCAACTCAAAAACATGAAATCAATGAAGAATCAGAGGTTTTAGGAGGCTAGGGTTTGAGGTGGAGAGAGAAAGAACAAGGAAGAAAGAGGAAGAAGAAGGAGGCTGGATGGGAGCCAGCTGCCGTCGGCCTTTACCTGGTGATGCACTCGGTACGGGCGGGCAATACGGACACAGCCCGCCCATATCGGTGGTCATCACCGTTGGATAAAAGTTAGGGTTCGAGATCAAACCTGGTCGGCATGGTACATGCGCACGGTACGGGCGCAGTCCAACCATACTGTTGCTTGTTATCCATACGAGGAACCTTGGTCGACTTCTTCGAGATTTGGGAAGGGCGCGTGGTACGAGCATACACGTCCGTACCACTTCTCGTTACTCGCACTATTTCCTCTGTTGAATTCATCGAGATTCAGTACGGGCACGCGGTATGGTCATACCCTAGCCATACCACTGCTCCTTAACCTTTTTTTCTTCATTTTTCCCTTGCTTCTCAACTTTTCTAAGGTAAATTCTCTGAACGAACTCAAAACTCGAAATAAATTTATTAGAGCATACAAATAATAAAGTAGTAACATAAGAAAAATTTAAACTTAATCTATTGAGAATGGGTTAACTCCCATTAAGTATTTTATTCTAGAGTTTTGATCAGAAAAACTCCATATCATTAGTGTTTACCTCAAGCTGCTCTTTTTCTTCAGTCCTTGCTGCTTGAACACGCTTAGGCGGTGGAACATATTTTCCATTGTGTTCCTGTTTTTTTGGAAAGTATCAAACAATCTAATCATCATATATATTGAAGACAATCTTATTGCTAGAACATATTTTTCCATTGTGTTCCAGCTGTGCTAAGAAAAGGTCTTCCAAGGAAATTAGATAGTTTGTTTTCCTCAGGAACATCAAGAATAATAAAGTCGGTGGGTATGACATGTTGATCAATTCTAAGTAGAACATCTTCGATCATACCGACAGGTTGTTTAGTTGTCTTATCCTCCATTTGTAAAGTTATAGATGTAGGAGAACATTATCCAAGATTCAATTTCTTAAATAGGGAATAAGGCATAACACTAACACCTTCTCCTAAATCACAAAGAGCATTGAATATATTAGTTTTCCCTATTACACAAGAGATGGTTGGTATCCCTGGGTCCCCAAGCTTCACAGGCAGCTTATCACCAAAGCTTGTCATTACTGCTACAGTCTTAGTTACCTTCTTTTTTCTATTAAGGATATCTCGCATAAAAATTTTATAAGTAGGAACTTGAATAACATCAGTTAAAGGAAGTTCTAAACGCAAGCTTCCCAGTGCCTCAGCAAAAGAGTCATAAATAGCTTTATCTGATTCATATTGAACACGGTTAGGATAAGGAATTTTCATTTTAGTAGGTATTACCTTCTCTTTTACCTTTGCCACGGTTCAACATTCTTTTTGTTTTTTCTTGCAGCAGATTTTTTCTTATCGGCGTGTTCTTCACGCGGTATGATAACTTGCTCTTCTTGTTCCTTTCTAAGAATGGCTTGTTCCCATGAATCGGTTGTCTTAGAGTCCGAATCATATGGTTTATGCTTGTCCCTTGCTTCCTCTTCTTCTCTAGTTTTGGATGTTCATTCTCCCTTTTTTGGGCCTCATAATCAATGTCATCCTGGGGATCGAATAAATCCTCTTCTTCTTGACTCATTTCCTGAGTCTCTCTAGATTTTTGAGCTTATTATTCTTGATACCAAGGTGGTCCTTGTGGTTCCTGAGTTTCTGTACCACGTCTAGTAACAATGTTAGTAGAAATAGTATTGAAATTTCCTTGGTTCAAAATCAAAGATTGGGTTTCATTTATTTGCTCAACCTGAGTTTTAACCATATGTAGATATCTATATAAATGTTTTGTGGCTTGACCAAAGTCATCAAAGACTTCTGTTAGATCTCTTATATTCTTTTCTTATGTCATAAGGCATTTATAGTTTTTCTCAATTGATTCTGTTGATATTTAAACTTCTGCATTACAAGATTTGTATCATCTTCTATGACATAAGTTTGAAGAATGTCAACTTTATTCTCTTTTATAAGTTCTGAGGCTATACCTTTTTCTTCCATGGACTTTTTGACTTCAGGTATGAGATCTGGTGGTATGTGAATCATACCTTTTCATGGTTCAATATCCACAACTAGATTGTATTGTTCATCAATAAAGGATCTTACCTCGAAAAACTTAACACATTTCGGCAGTGTCAAGTTGCATATGGCTCCTCCTGCAGATAGATTAATCATTTCTTTTGTCTCATCATTAAGCCCATTATAAAAATATTGAATAACTAAGTCCTCGTGAAAACCATGATTTGGGACTTTCATAATCACTGCATAAAATCTATTCCATGCTTGATAAAAGTTTTCTCCAACTGTTTGAAGAAAGTTTGTTATATTTTGTTTGATCTGCATGATTTTAGTGAATGAACAATATTTATGCATGAATTCTTGGATGCAATCTTCCCAGCTTTTTATAGTATGATTGGGTAATGATTGTAACCAAGCTAAAGCATTATCTTTCAAAGACCAGCGAAGGAGTTTAAGAAGTACAAACTCTATTGGTAATCTTGCTAGTTTAAGAGTAACACAAAGGTCATAGACCCTTGTCAAGTGGTCACTAGGATCTTCCTCTTCTTTTCCTGCGAAAGCAATTTCTTTCATCATATAAATTAACTTAGTATATATTTCGAATTCTTGGTCTTCTAGTTTAGGACAAAGAATATGCATTTTCCTAAGTGCCTCGATGGATTCTCATATTCTCCCAAAGGTAGCTCAGGTTCAGCCTCTCGGGTGATGGTCAAATCTGCCATCAGTGGAATCAAGCTATTCACGTCTGCAGTACACGAATTAGTAAATCTTTCAATAAATTCTAGACGTCTCTCGATCGGAACACGATCAATATATGGAGGTAAATAAGTTTTTCCTGATCGAGTGGTAACTCTATCTTCAACTGAGATCATGAATGGTGTCAACAATTGCTATTGCCAAGAAACAACACTTAGCGCTTAGCTCCCCGGCAACTGCACCAAAAGTTATCTTGATGGCCTGCAAGTGCACAGGTTTGTTAGAGAATGTTTTCATGGAAGCACTACAGGAAAAGTTTCCTTTCGCAATGACTTGGCCCAACGATCGTCGTACAAGGCGCGTCTTCCACGACAAATTTCTCGGCTCGACCGTGGCCAATGGAAAACTTTTTTTCTGGTTTCGCGACCCTCTACTATGACGGAACCGCTAAAAACATGGAGGAAGCTCGGCCAACGCGTGGCAGAAGCAAGATTTTCGTTTCCTCGCATGATGTTGACTCGCTGAAGTCCTTTGAGACATGTGGGTCCTGGACATCAGTGTCTCTAGCGGACCATACTTTTCGGCCGCGCCTCTCTGATTTGAACTCGATAATGTTGCTCGATGCGTTTGCTATTTAGTCAGGCTGCTGGGTCCCACATGTTAGCCTCTCATTAGAAGAATCGTGTGTATGATGGAATTTTTTTCCTTCACCCACGCTACCTTGTTCTGAACTTGATAGCGTTGCTCGATGCATCTGCCATTTAATCACACTGATGGGTCCCACATGTCATCCTCTCATTATAAGAGACGTGTGCATGATGGAATTTTTTTCCTTGGCTATTGCCTCCCTGATTTCAACTTGATAACATTGCTCGATCTCTCTATCGTTTAGTCACGCTTCTGGGTCCCCCATGTCAGCCTTACATGACAAGAATCATGTGTATGATTGAATTTTTTCTTTGCTCGCGCTACCCTATTCCGAACTTGATAGCGCTGCTCAGTGCATCTACCATTTAATCAAACTCCTGGACCCCACATGTCATCCTCTCATTAGAAGAAACATGTGTATGATAGAATTTTTTTCCCTCGGTCGTGCCTCCGTGTTCCGAACATGATAGTGTTGCTCGCTGCATCTACCGTTTAATCATGTTGCTAGGACCCACATGTCATCCACTCATTAGAAGAAACGTGTGTATGATGGTGATACGTCCAAAACGTCTACTTTCCCGAACACTTTTTCTATTGTTTTTCCTCTAAACTTGTGTGATTTGGATACAACTAACACGAACTGACGCTGTTTTTAGCAGAATTACCTTGGTGTCTAGTTTTTGTGCAGAAAATCAACTATCAGGAAAAATCCCGGAAAATATGCCAAAAATCCTATTTCACCAGAAGATTCACAGAGCCAGAATACGAGACGGAGAAGGGTTGGGGCCTGGCCACACCACCTGGCCGCGCGGGCTAGGCCTAGCCACGCTAGGGGGTGGTCTGGCCGCCCCAGGCACCCCCTCGGTCTCTCTCTTCGCTGATAAGTTGCCTCCTGACCTAACAACCCAGGGAGGGTCGACGTTTTTTAGAACGAGTTCCGCTTCGCCGCCACCACCAGATTGCGGAATCTGGAACCAGAAACTCCATTCTGGCACTCTGCTGGGACAGGGAATTGGAGGAGATCATCGCCATCATCATCACCATCGCTTCTCCATCGACCATCCATGTTTCCCCCCGTCTATAAGTGAGTAATCCCCCGCTGTATGCTATGGGGATGGTAGGGATTGGATGAGATCGTTCGTGTAATGGCATCAGATTGTTAGGGCATGGTGCCTAGTATCTACTATTAGTGCTTTTTGACTTTGTTGCGACTTGTTATGCTTAATGCTTGTCACTAGGGCCCGAGTGCCATGATTTCAGATCTGAACTTGTTATTGATTCATTATGATAGTATTGTTTATGGTCTTACCTGCAAGATGTATACACACGTTGTTGTCCAGAACCAAAGGCCCCGAAGTGATAGAAATTGGGATAACCGGAGGGAATGGCTTTGATGTGAGGATCACATGTGTTCATAGAGTGTTAATGCTTTGCTCCGGTGCTCTATTAAAAGGAGCACCTTAATTGCCAGTAGTTCCCTTGAGGCCCCGCTGCAAACGGGCCGGCAGGACAAAAGATGTTGTGCAAGTTCTCATTGCGAGCACATATGGCTATATATGGAACACATGCCTAGGATTATTTAGTACTTGGATGATTTATCTTATTTATATGCAAATGCCCTATGTTCTAATTGCTATGTGAATTGTCTTGTCCATGCAACGCCCGCCCATCCATCCATATGCCTACCGCGCTTTAATCCTACTGTTTACTGCAATTGTTACTACTGTCTTTACTTTTACTACTGCTATTACTTTACTATTCCTACTACAAAACTGTTGCTACTAATAAACTGTTGTGAGCAAGATTGTTTCCAGGTGCACCTGAATTGACAACTCATTTGTTAAGGCTTATAAATATTCTTTGGCTCCCCTTGTGTTGAATCAATAAATTGGGTTTCACTTCCCTCGAAAATACCGCGATACACCCCCTATACTTGTGGGTCATCAAGACTATTTTCTGGCGCCGTTGCCGGGGAGCATAGATTTATTTATCAAGTCCACTTGGAATCATTATTGTTCGCTGTCGTCCATCCATCATGGGTGAGTCTCGTGATGGCAAGGTTCCTATTTTACCATCCACTACAAGAAGAGGTACGGTTCTGAACACCTCTGTTGCTCTTGATTCACCATCTGTTATGAGTAAGTTCCTTACACCACCATATACACATGCTACACACACTCCTACTACTGCTGAATCTGAAACTTCTGATACTTATGATGCTGCTTCTGTGGTGCTTGATAAGAGTGGTTCATTAGGTCCTTTCCTAGATGCTACGATTCCTAGAACTATAGCTAGAAATACTGAAACTCCTAATGAAGACACTACTACACCTGTTAGTTCACTTGAGTCTAGAGAGAGCTATGATATTGAAGACGGTTATATTGAGATGACCGATGAATTTATTAAAGAATGTCAAAACACCCATGATAGGAGTGCTGCTAAGAGTCTCCTTGAGAGGCGTACTATTAAACCCAAATTGTCTCCTAATGCTAAGTTTGCTGCATCTCCCATAAACATTAAAGATAAGGATTATGATTTCTCTCTTGATCTATCCTACATAGCTATTATTGAGAAATAACCTTTTTATGGGACTAAGAATGTAAGTGCGGTAACACATATGACTGAGCTTTCTACCATGAGTGGCCTGTTTTCTGATGATATTAAGATGCGCACCTACTTTGTTGCTAAAATGTTCCCCTTTCCACTAAAAGGAGAAGCTAAAACTTGGTTTAATAGTTTACCTCCTAGATCTATTGATAGCCCTGATTGCTTGATTAGTACTTTCCTGCAGAAATATTTTCTTCCTAGTGGTAGACATGCTATTTTGCAGGAACTTTTTGATTTTAAACAGGGAGAAAAAGAGATATTGCCTGAATCTTGGGCAAGGTTTTGTGCTTTGATTCATGCACAGGCTGGATGTCCTTTACCTAAGAATGAGCTTCTTGATATATTTTATAATGGACTAACTGATGAATCTAGGACATACCTGGATAGTTGTGCTGATTGTGTCTTCAGGAATAGGACTCCCAAGGAAGCTGAAGAATTAATGGCTAAAATAAGAAAGAATTATGAAGACTGGACTCCTCCTGAACTAGCTATACCTGAACCAGCTATACCTGCGCCTATACCAACATCTAAGAAGAGGGGAGTTATTGAACTAAATGATGAAGTGATGAAGGAAGCTAAGAAACGTCTTAAGGAGAAGGGAATTAAAGCTGCAGATGTCAAGAATTTACCTCCTATAGAAGAATTATGTAAGCCAATTCCCCACTCATCCACTATGGAGGTACACTCTCTCCAACATTTTGATGAAGGTGATATCCCTTACTCTAAACCTCTTGATCAATGCTTAGAAGAATTTGATGTTTTATTGTTAAACAAGATAATTTTAATAAAAAGGTGCAAAATCATCTAATGGAAAACACTAGAGCTATTGTTGAGCTGAAGGATATTGTGGAAAGAACCTCTAATGATGTTAAAATGCTTGTTAAACATTTTCAAATGGTTCAAACTCAATTTGATCAGCTTGTTAAAGTACAAAAAGACTTGCTAGTTAATGCTGCCAAAGAAAAACATGCTTATGAAATTAGAACTAGAAGTGGTGCTGCTACCCAGGATCCTCTATATCCTGAGGGGCATCCTAAAAGAATTGAGCAGGATTCTCAACAAGTTGAAAATAGTGGTACTACTCGTAAGAAAAAAGAAACATAAAACTATTGTAGAACCCTCTGAACCTGCTAATGATCCTAATAGTATATCTGTCTCTGATGCTGAAAATGAAAGTGGTAATGAAGAAAATGATGTTCCTGTTAAAGAAAAAGTTGAAGAAGAACCTAAAAAGCACACTAACAATACAAAATACACTAAAGAAGATTTTGTTGCTAAGAAACATGGTAATGAAAGAGAGCCTTGGGTCCAAAAACCTATGCCTTTCCCTGATAAGAAACACAAGTCAAAGGAAGATGAACACTATAATAAGTTTTGTGAGTGGATGATACCTTTATTCTTGCAAATTCCTTTGACTGATGCTATTAAATTGCCTCCCTATTCAAAGTATATGAAGGATATTGTCTCGAATAAAAGGAAGATCCCTAATGAAGAAATTTTTACTTTGCTTGCTAATTATTTCTTTAATGGTAAGGTTCAAAATAAACTCGGAGACCCAGGGATTCCAACTATTCCTTGCTCTATTAAAAATAGTTATGTTAGAACTGCTTTGTGTGATTTGGGAGCAGGAGTTAGTGTCATGCCTTTTTCTCTTTATAAGAGACTTCAACTGGAAAAATTAATACCAACTGATATATCTTTGCAAATGGCTGATAACTCTACTACTATTCCTGTTGGTATATGTGAGGATGTACCTGTTCAAGTGGCTCATAATTGCTTGATATTAACTGATTTTATTGTGCTTGAAATGCCTGAAGATGATAATATGTCTATTATTCTTGGGAGACCTTTTATTAATACTGCAGGAGCTGTTATTAATTGTAATCAAGGAAAGATGACTTTTAATGTTAATGACAAGGAGCATATTGTCTATTTCCCCAAGAAGATTGATAGGACTTATGGTTTGAATTCAATTGAACATGTTGAGGGCATTCAAGTTGGAGAAATATAGTGTCCCATACCAAGAGAAAAATATGAAACTATTATGATTGCGACCATTGCTATCAAAGTTGAGGTAACATAATCATTAGTGGAATACAAAGTTTTGTTTCATATAAAATTGTTTTGATAACAAGACATATTCAACCTTGTTAACAAAAGGATTTCATTGAACAAAACAATGTTTTCACCATGATTATCTCCGCTTATTTCTATTCTATCCATTTTAGTTTTTTGCTTTCGTTTAGTTTATTTTTCTGTTGTTAGTTGCTTGCATGTTAGAGTTTCTTAGAACTTCTGAAGTTTTAGCCTTGTTTTGTCATTGCATCATTCTAGAAACTTTTTTCTGTCAGAAAATCATTCATTTATACCTGAAAATTGCTCAAAAATAAAGTGTCTCGAAAAATTCCAGAAAATTCATATTAAATTTTTACGTGAAAAAGGGGCAGAGAAGTGCCTAGAAGGTACCAGGGGGCCCACCAGGCAGGTACCCCACCTGGTGGTGCGGCCAGCCCAGGGGCGCGCCTGCCCATGGTGTGGGCCACCCCTGGCCCTCCACTCACTCTCTCAATTGCCACTGCTCTCTCTCCCGAGAAAACACCAATTCATTGCTCGAAATCATGTTGTTACTATTCTTGCGCGCGATTTTTTGATCTCGTTGCCTAGCCCATCTTTGCTGCTAAAATTTGGAGCATTTGTTCTCCGGTATGTGACTCCTCCACTTGTCCAAGTAGATTTATGTTTAGCGGTTTATATCTTGAGTATTTTGCTGTTGTAGGTGACAGGTTATGAGAGCTTGTAAGCTTGTTCAATGCTTAGAGATATTGTTTTGATGCATGTTTAGGCCTCTATAAGTCCCTATGAGTAGTGCCCTTCATTATATTCTCACTTTCCAATCACTTGTGTAATGGATGTTTAAATTTTAGAACAAAAGATGAATGAGCATCAACTCAACCAACATGAACTGAGGGTGCCTGAGGTTATGAAGGTTCACTGAGAGGAGGAAGCTTTCCCTTCCATCTATCCATGCTTCGAATTCATGAGGGCTGCAGGAATTTCCTAGGACTTCCACACCTTGGTTGCTAATGCAGGATTGGAGCACTTTGTCGAAGATGAACCTTGTCAATTTGTGAAACTAACTATGTCTATGGTGCAGGACTTTCGATTTAGTCACTCCTTGCCTAACCCCATGGTCCACTACAAAATTTACATTATAGCTGTCAACCTTCCTCTTGATGACTTTTGTGCAGCTATTAAGGTACCTCAGTGGGGATCGTGTGGAAGGATTAAAGAGCGGCCTGCACCACTCATGGACTTGTATGTGGAGATTTTCCAAGGGAGCAGCTTCTCAAAGGAGAGTGGGAAATCCGTAACATTCATCTCCCATCTATTCGCTACTTTGCTTACTTTATTGCCAAGTGTGTTCTCGCTAGGAAAACTGCTAATAAATTATCCTCATATGATCTAGCATTCATCTCAGCTGCGTTAAAACGAGATAGAACTTACAACCTAGGCGCCCTGATAGCTTTCCGTCTTGCTGCTAACCACGAGAAAGGTGGAATTTGTGGAGGCCTCATTGCTTCTCGTTTATTAGCGTTGCATGGTTTAGTGCCTCATCATCTAGACCTACAGTTTCCCATAGAAAGGCTTGATCTTAATTCCATGATACAGCATAAATTTGTTTCTTCTTGGGCTAATCTGAGTGAGTTGTCTTATGAAATAACCTTTCTCAAGGCTGGTTGGAGAAGGAGTAAGTCTGAGGGATTTGTTCTTTTGCCTGCACCTATTTTGATTAACCTTGATAATAGGGTAGGATGGTCACTCACTGAGGAAGAGCTTGATACGTACTTGGGAGAGCTCTCCCAACAGGAGTAGGATACTAGAAGGGAGGTCACAGATGATTCGGTCCAGCCCTCGAATGAGGGGGAGTCTTCATATCAGCAGCCTACCTATGATTGGGGAGTTTCTTCTTCTGCCCAAGGGCCTAACTACGATCATTCTTATAATGACCCGCCTCCTTGGAACCCTTACTCGTATTTGCATTGATACCCACTTTGGCCAAAAGCCTAAGCTTTGGGGGAGGTACACCGACATCACACTCATCTCCATATCATGTTTCGTCGGTACTTTGTATATTCATGTTTCGTTCTCTTTTTAGTTTTCGTTCTCTCTTTGTTTTTGCTTCCTAAAACACAAAAAGACCAAAAATATTTTTGTTGTTTCTCTTTGTTTGCTTCTTCTTCTTTTTGCCTTGGTTTGCTTTTCCCTTTTTGCTTTGTCTGAACTATCCGAAAAACCCAAAAAGATTTTGCTTTGGTTATTCTTCCTTTTTGATTCTTGCTTTTAAAAATCGAAAACACCAAAAATATTTGTTGTTCTTCTTTGGTTTCGTGAGTTTTTTTGCAGGGTTCAGTAGTCCTCAGTGGAATTTGGTTTCATGTTATTATTCAAGCCACACAAGTGAAGGGCAATAATGAGGATTAATGACAACTTGAGGTGTGGTAAGAGGCTGGTAACGAACTCTATTTGTTTTCATTTTTGTACATATACTCATTATTGTGGGCATGCTTAGTCTGTTCATGTAGGGTGTATGTTATTTATGGATGCTTAGTAGTTCTTGCTTTCTTATGATTAGCTCCATCTTGCTAATAGTTTGTATCATGTCATATGAATGTTTGCTTGCATTGCTCTATTCATAACTTGGTATGACACTGTGGTATCTACCTCTGAATGTTTCACTTGAATTGACTTGGCACATGCTCATGCATGCATATGACTAAAACAATAATCAGTTAAGCCTCAATGGATTATTTTGCCTCGGGGGTCTTGAATCACTTTCATGCCATGATTAGTTCTATTTTGTTGCAAGCATGATTATGATAATTACTACTCTCTTGTTTGTCGCTCCCTTGCTATTGCTAGCCTTCACTTGCACTGAGTATAAGTTTTACTCGTGTTTCCAACTCCCTAAAACCAATATTGCCAAAAGTGTCCACTATACCTACCTATAGCATTATTTGTTGTTCCGTGCATATTCAATATGCCTTGTTTTCTTCCGAATAAAATGTTTGCTTATTATGAGAAAGTTAGTTAGTAAAGCTCTCACGAACTTGATGGCACACCTTACTTTCTTGCACTTAATAATCTTGAACCATTGCGTCCATCTTTGTTGCGTATATGCTTGCGCTTTATAAGTTGAAGTTAGCAGAACCATGTATCATGGGGAACGCTTTCAACATTGCACGGGTACTTTGTACCCCGTTGATATCCTGATTCTTTTGCTTATGGATCTTGGCAGTGTGAAATAAAAGGGGAACTTGTAAGATCATCGAGTTTGTATATGTGTTAGAGAAATGACTGGGCCGCTAGCCTAAGCCATGCCTAATCATGGTGGAAACTTGCAGCATAACCATAGTGAGCATTCTATGAAGCATCCTCGATAAAAACCTATGCAAATAGCAAATAAAAAGATCGCTGAGATGCTCATTGTCTGCTTGCCTTGTCATTTTGATTATGGGATAGCTCCTGTATCATGTGCAAGGGGTACCCTGTTGGCGGTTCTCTATGATACATATGTACTTACAATGACAAGAGCTTACTTGTCACTGAAGTTGAGTAGCATGAGGTTCGGTACTCATAAGTAAGGGGCATGAGATTTCATAGCTTGCAATGATTATCTAGTGACTTTATTTGCATACTCCTTATTATGAGTTGCCTGAGTAGTTGATCATATGCTGAGAATATATACATCTTATGATAGCAAATGTGTTCGTGAAAGTTTCTTTTATCGCACTCAATTTTCAACCGAATTGCTTGAGGACAAGCAATAAGCTAAGCTTGAGGGGAGTTGATACGTCGAAAACGTATCTACTTTCCCGAACACTTTTGCTATTGTTTTTCCTCTAAACTTGTGTGATTTGGATACAACTAACACGGACTGACGTTGTTTTCAGCAGAATTACCTTGGTGTCTAGTTTTTGTGCAGAAAATCAACTATCAGGAAAAATCCTGGAAAATATGCCAAAAATCCTATTTCACCGAAAGATTCACGGAGCCAGAATACGAGACAGAGAAGGGCTGGGGCCTGGCCACACCACCTGGCCATACGGGCTAGGCATGACCGCGCCAGGGGGTGGTCTGGCCACCCCAGGCACCCCCTCGGTCTCCTTCTTCGCCTATAAGTTGCCTCCTGGCCTAAAAACCCAGGGGGGTTCAACGTATTTCTAGAAAGAGTTCCGCTCCGCCGCCACCACCAAATTCCGTGATTCGGAACCAGAAACTCCGTTCTGGCACTCTGCCGAGACGGGGCATTGGAGGAGATCATCGCCATCATCATCACCATCGCTTCTCCATCGACCATCCATGTTTCCCCCATCTATGAGTGAGTAATCCCCTGTTGTAGGCTATGGGGATGGTAGGGATTGGATGAGATCGTTCATGTAATGACATCAGATTGTTAGGGCATGGTGCCTAGTATCTACTATTAGTGCTTTTTGACTTTGTTGCGACTTGTTATGCTTAATTCTTGTCACTAGGGCCGGAGTGCCATGATTTCAGATCTGAACTTGTTATTGATTCATTATGATAGTATTTTTTATGGTCTTACCTGCAAGTTGTATACACACGTTGTTGTCCGGAACCAAAGGCCCCGAAGTGACAGAAATCGGGATAACCAGATGGAATGGCTTTGATGTGAGGATCACATGTGTTCACGGATTGTTAATTCTTTGCTCTGTTCTCTATTAAAAGGAGCACCTTAATTGCCAGTAGTCCCTTTGAGGCTCCGCTGCAAACGGGCTGGCAGGACAAAAGATGTTGTGCAAGTTCTCATTGCGAGCACGTATGACTATATATGGAACACATGCCTAGGATTATTTAGTACTTGGATGCTTTATCTTATTTATCTGCAAATGCCCTATGTTCTAATTGCTCTGTGAATTGTCTTGTCCATGCAACGCCCGTCCATCCATCCCTATGCCTACCGCGCTTTAATCCTACTATTTACTGCAATTGTTACTACTGTCTTTACTTTTACTACTGCTATTACTTTACTATTCCTACTACAAAACTGTTTTTACTGATAAACTGCTGTGAGCAAGATTGTTTCTAGGTGCAGCTGAATTGACAACTCAGTTGTTAAGGCTTATAAATATTCTTTGGCTCCCCTTGTGTCGAATCAATAAATTGAGTTTCACTTCCCTCGAAAATACTGCGATACACCCCCTATACTTGTGGGTCATCAGATGGAATCTTTGCCCCGGTTGTGCTTCCGTGTTTCGAACTTGATAGCGTTGCTCGATGCATCAGCCGTTTTTCCAGGATGCTGGGTCCCCCATGTGAGCCTCTCATTAGAAGAAACGTGTGCATGCTGGACTTTTTCTCGCTCGTGCCTCCCTGTTTCGAACTTGGCAACATCGCTTGAGGAAGAACCTGTATAAGGCCGCACTACTGGGTTCCACATGCCGGTCTCTCTGTAAATGAAACATGCGTATGATGGACTTTTTTGGCATGTGTTCGCTGTTTTGACCTTGGCAGCATTGCTCGATGTGGCAGCCATGTATGGTCTTGCTGCTGAGGCCCCCATGTCAACCTCTCTGGTAGGTTCTAGCTTATGGGTCCCAGATGCAGCCTTGTATGTTTTGGCGGGTGGGTCCCTGATGCCAGCCTCTCTATACAAGTATTTAACTTTTTTTTCGAACCCGACCATTAAACTCGAGGGATCCTGCAAGCTGGTGGGCCCGTGATGTCAGCCTCTCCATAAAGCAATATTGCTAGAAGAAAAAATGTAAACCCAAGATAATTTTATGTCAAGCACAAAAAATCAAACTCAAGACTTCAAAACACATATAAACCATGTGCGTTGCCACTATGACAAACAAATAAGATAGACATTATCATTAAAAGCTTTATAGTACCTACAACTTATATATTAGCCTTCTTAAAAAGATTTTATAAGTCCGTGTTATCTCTCTTATTAAAATAAAAGGGAAGCGATCCTGGCATCTCAATTTATTAAATGCCAGATAATGGAGTAGTTTCTTCAAAAACATGGGTAATCGGATTTTTTTGCTTTAAAGGGCAATTCCAAAAACGCCGAATTAAAGATTTTGGGCTATTCTACATCTACTATACTCAATGAGCTATACTCCATGCACTATTCTCCATGGGCTCCTTGATAAAAATTTAAATGGGTTGTCGTTAGCAACTCCCCTAACACCTAAAAGGCCAAATTAAATTGTTTTGGGCTGAGGGACCAAATGGGCTAGATTTTACCTCCTCTTTAGTAAAATTTGCATTGTGTTGTGGCTCGGCCAGATTCCGAACACAGACCTCACTACTAGAGGAAAAAAGCGATAACTCTTTTGACAGATATTCGTGTAAAAATATCTAAAGAACAAGGGACATAGACCGCGTGCGCCAAACTGGACTGGTATCCAATGACTTCACTTGGTACCCTCTCATTTCTGTCCAAAATATATCCAACGGTTCCGATGACACACAGGCAAAAGCTCTGGTGCAAGCAGCCCAGCAGCAACGATAAAACTTTTGTACAAATTTAGTAGCATTTGAAAGATCTAGTAGTACAAAATAAGACAGAAAAAATATCGACAGATTCCTAGTTCATATTCAGCAACACTTGACCGATTCTGCGGCATTCCAAAGTGACTGTTTCAGCTATACAGAAACTGAAACTCAATAGCAGTACAGAGAGAACCCGCTCATGTTTTAGCTCTAAAAACCTTGTCACACGATCAGTTTGCCCTTTTCTCCAAACACACTCGATCATTGGAGCAAGCAAAGCTGACAATCAATTATGCTTTTGCGTGCATACCTCCTCTTCACATCAATATCAGTGTGACCCTCATATATGCATCCCAAAATGCCAAGCCTCATCTAGATTGTGACAAGGCCAAGTTTAAAAACGAAAGCAAGACCATCTACTGCACTTGATCTAAACAAGTACCAGTACATCAGTATTAGTTCTATAAAATACCTTAGTAATAGTAACGACATAACACTTGACAGATTGAGTAGCATTTGAAGATTGAGCAGTATAGAATAAGAGAGAAAAAATATCTACAAATTCCCAGTTCATGTTCAGCACCACTTGACAGATTCGACAGCATTTCAAAGTGACTAATTCAGCATTACAAACAATGGCCAAAAGAAATGACAGATTCAGCAATGCAGAAATTGCAAATTCAATAGTTGTAGCAAGGCCATCACTCAAAAGGAAAGAGTGTCCATATTCAGCACTAGATCGGTCGATCTGAACAAGTACCAGTACATATGTATTACTACAAAATAGATTAGCAGTAGCAAGTTAAGACCTCCATACAAAATACTCGGCATAACGCAACAGCGCGTCAAGTGCTGGCCGGGTAGCGCTTTTCCTGCCTATTACGCTTTCCTTGTCACACTATCGCCTGTGGGCCCACTATGTTAGCAGCGTACATTGAAAATAGGTATACATTGCCACAATCTTGTTCCACCTCTCCGCATACAAATTGAATCTGTCACCAACATAAAGTAGTAATTAATTAGTATGACGTTACATATCTTAACATTGGGATCATCACAAAGAAGATTTAGATGTTTTATCTCACTTTTGAAACTTGTCGATGTAATACTCCTAATCCACATGGAATTCCGACGAATGGTTCAAAAGCTTCTAGGTAACACCGCGGGTGCGATAGGTACTGAAGGGGATCCGCAGCAGAAAACAAAAAAAATTCCTATGTTGGAACCCCAAAAACTGCTTAGGATCTATCTATGTAGTAATGCCGTAACGGCCAATGCGTAGAGAATACATACCCTTGTAAACCAAACGCGGTTAACAATCTGAGAGGAACATGGTTGATGTAGTCGTGCTCGTAGCCGACCTCAAGGTAACGAAGCTCCTCGCATGTCACCCCTTGCTCCTTCTTCATCATGCAGCAGCTCCGGCTCACGATATTCAAGCGCCCCAAGTGTTGCGCCTCGTGTATTCGTACACATCCGGTGTACGATGAGACCTCCGGCTCCCCGATCTTGCCGGGAGTGTAGAAATTGATATCCGGTTAGGAATCCCTGCAGCGCAAAGGCGTGCTGCAGGTGTGCCTTGTTCGCACAGCCTAGACATGGAGCCATGGTCACAAGGTCTAGAGAGAGAGGGAAGGAGGAAGTCAACCACGGGACTTCTCCAAATATTGGTGTGTCTCATCCCACCCATAGGCACCCCTTTATATAGGCGGAGGGGGTGTGTCCTCCCCATTCGGTTAGCCAGTTGGGACTATTAGTAAAGGAAAAAGGGGGAGGAAATTTGTCCTGGCTGGTTGGGCTAAATTAGCACAGCACAACAAGCAAAGGCAACAAATAGCAGGAGTAGGCAGCAGCTGGTGAGCCAGCGCTGGCCAGATGGGCCTTTGGCGCGGCCCACCCCGCGCCCCCCAGCTCCCCGCGGCGGTAGAATCCAGCATGGGCCGGCCTAGCGTGTGTCGGCCCGTCTGCACGGTGCCCCGCTGCCGGGTGGGCCGACTGACCACGCGACCTAGCCAGGCCGGCTCCCCCGCGAGCTACTTTGGGCCAGGGTCGAGCTAGGCCCATCCGCGGAGAGCGCTGGCAGCCGCCCGCCCCGTGCGGCGGCTATTATCTACCACCCACGTTGGCTGGGCCGTTTCTCTATTTCCCTTTTTCTACAGCTTTTCTTCTAGGCTAATTCCCTCCAGAGATTTGGCCTAATATAAAAGCTACTTTTATAAATCTTAATTTAAATATTATTTAGAATATATTAATTCATAATTAACATATACTAAATGTATATTCAAATTCCCATTTATTTGAAAACACTTTTCCAGTCTTTTCCTTTATTCTTTCTTCGAACAACTTCGGATCTCTCCACGGAACAATTCCGGCTTTCTCTTTCTCTACTGTGATTCCGTCTTACGAATGATCGCTCTCATCATACCCTTAAGTGTATGCCCTCACAGCTCGGTAATTCTCTAGACATGATCTATATCAATGATCAACTGAGGGACCAGGGATGTCCATGTGACCCCTATGCATTCCTGATGACAATGTCGTTTTAATCGGTAAATATAGCATCCAATTTCCTTTTGTTTCTTGATACGACTTGTCCGAGATCCGATCATTGGTATCACATAACTTGTGTAATCTCGTTAACAACAAGTTTTGTTTTCTTGTTACCGTGATATTACATCCCTGTGACCGAGTCACATGTTGCAACATTTATGGATGTAATCTCACCAAGACGTCCGTATGTATCTTTACCCATCATGTGGGCAAACAAATCCCGCTCTTGACATATATTTCCTCTACGGTTCCTCCGAGTACCTGAACACACCTTTATTGCCACCATATTACCAGATGCGTTTGATGCTATCTAAGCACTCTCGGGAGACAGTGATTGATATAGCCTCACGGTCTAAGGAATTAGGAGTCTAGATTTACTTCTTGCAACAATGAACTATATGACTTGATCGTGTTGCAATCCTTGAAAGAATGTCCATCACATCATTCTCCAATGATATCACCCCGTTGTCAATTGGCATAAACGCCCATGATCTTGAAACCCAGATCATCCTCATGACCAACGAACTATTATGAATAGAGGTTACTAGGGACTTGGTTGTTTCATACCACACCTGTACCAATGTTTCTACTTGGCACAGTTATAGCACAATACGAAACCATTATAAACTAATTGAGATATGACAATAAAAACCTATTTATTATTTGCCTCTAGGGCATATCTCCTTCAGTCTCCCACTTGCACTAGAGTATAAATAATCTAGCTCTCATTTTACTCATATAAACCATATAACATATGCGTTTATTGATCATGAATGCTCACGGGAAACATCATGTCCATGTTCTGTTTTACCAGATCATTATGTCTTTTGCAAATCATTAATGTCTTCCAAATTTTGACATTCACACCATTATCGTATAATGGGTCCAAGCATTTGTTTGGCAACAAAGTGAGACTTTGTTTTTAGTGTTTATAATGACGGTCGTTTTCACTGTTGTCATCTAAATTTTGAAACACACTTTTCTATCCTTTGTGTATATACTGTAGTTATGGCAGCAGAACGAGGCCAGATTCCAAGAGCCTGCATTGACTTTAGATCAACCTCGAGAGCTTTCTCATGGGCACTGTGCCCTGGGACACATCATTCTACGTTAAAAGAAAACTAGCCCCGCCATAACATTATACATCACATCAGATGGAGCCTTTATACTTCTGTATATATGTAGATCCTAGTGCAGGAAATGCAACTATGCCACTTACTTTGCTTCTTGCTATTTAAGTACAACCTTAATTCTGGTTCAATGATCAACTCTGGAATCACTTAAAGACATGTTCTTACAGTTAAGAGCTAGTCCTTCCAACCAGAACGTCGGGTCACATTAGTCAAGTACACAACATGGTTGTTCGGAAGAACCTATGACCGAGGCATAGGAGATTCAACGCATCTATTTCTTTCAACCATAGTTGCAATACTAACTCAATGCTTCATACAGTAAGAACTACTTTCTTACCTTGTTCCATTTTGAGCTTCTTTAGAGTCTTGTCTTAGGACATTCTGAACATCTTTCAGAATCAAGTCCAGGAAGCATTCGACATTCAGTGTTTACTAAACTCACTAATCTATATCGATAGATCTCATTGTTTAATAACTTCAACTTCATCCTTATTTACCTATTTAAGTGTTATTAACACCAAACACATCATTCATATATGTCGTCCACATATCACAGAATGATTTCACGCTCCCACTCAAATATGACATTCATATTTGAGATCCAGGGATTTCACTTAGCTCCCACTCAAAATATGTCAGCTACATATTATGATTCAGCCAAGCTGATTTGCTCCCACTCAAATCTAGGTCCTCTCGATAATCTTGGACATTCCAAAAGTCTTTGATCACCATCAAATTGAGGATTCCACTAACGAGATTTCAATGACCATTCATTTCTCGTACTTAGGTCCATCACGCTTCTTTGTATTTCGCAGGTATGTCTTGTTCAAAACATGACAAGTGAATCAACAATATAATTCCACAAACTTGTAGAATATATAGTTGAATCCTACTTTCTTTAGTAAAAGTATTCGCTGAAACTTTATGATCATTATCATTGGTTTCTCCTCTATATGTAGAGTTTGTATTCACGAAACAAATTCCGCTACACCACTCAACAATCTGGAGGTAAGGTCTAATACCTTGTTTTGATCTTTTACTTTCTTCCACCTGTATCTTCATCAAGACATGTCAACTTTGGACAATAGAAGGTTTTCCCCTTTGTGGAAGATGCATTGATAGCTTCCTAAGAATGCTCTACAAAGACTTGTTTATTCGCCACGACTTCGACTTATGGAAATCTCCAGAAACTCAAACATACCATAACACTTATGGTGTTGTTTCCATGAATCTTTAGATGTTCCTTTCTATTTCAAATGAGTGTTTGCTTATTTCGATATCTAACTCTAAACAACAACTATAACCCTGATAAGAGATAAGGTTATACCATATTTATCAAATACAAAAATTATTATGATGTTTTAGACATTTCAACAAAGTTTGAATTCGTCCAATTATCATAATTTGTGAAACATCTTTCACAAATCCCTTTTATACTAAACTTAACTTGAATACTTTAGTCATGTCGATCAAATCGAAGAGACTTGTTAATTCAATATCCTCCTTTGTTGCAAACTCATTTGAACAATTCAAATCGCTTCAAACTCATGTTTCATTAAGTAAATATGCTTATTCACTTAAGTCCACAATTAATAAATGATTTCCACTACTTGTTGAAATACGATACATCACTATGTATAAGATTCAACATTTCTTCGTATATCACCATTTTACCATAATGCGGAGTTTTAGTCATTCTGCCCAAGAGGCATGGTTTTGCAAAGTCTCCAGATTAAGCATCTAGGACCCCGATCATCATTAAGAACATGCAATAACCAAAATGACTTAAACTATAGTGTCATTTCATTATTAAACTTTGGATATCTTTTAGCATTCTAATCCTTTATAAATGTTTAAACAATTATCATTAACATAGTGATGAGAATAACTTATTTATAATCGTAATGTGACCATATTGGTATTGTTCATAAGAATAGTACAAACTGGCTTGTAACTTGTTCATATGAATAATCATCTCGCCAGAAGCAAGACACACGAACAAGGATTGCAAATTATATTCAAGTTCATTAATCCAAATGATAAACTTTGCGGAAAGAGGTGATGTCGGCCATCAACTGTTTCGCTTGCCGTCATCAAGTCACGTTTCCTCAATTCTAGCAATTCTCAAGCAGACCATCCTGTTTTTCACAAAATGGGACAAGTATCAAATACTTTACAAATTGCAACGAGTTTTGCCAGAACTACATTTATAATTTGTATATCTTACATATACCTTTTTCATCCATGACCTCCTTTTGCAATCAAGCCCTTCTAAGAGTTCTCAAATCTAATGCAAGATCACTAAGTGTTTTTCCAAACATTCTCTTTTCATCCATGATGGAGGAAAACCCATCCAACGGCTCATAAGTTATGTGCCTTATTTTGCATAATACAAAATTGTAGTACAACTCTCCATCGAATGGAGAATGGCTTATTGGATGATAGTGGAGAAAACACAAACATTGCAGAGTCATTGGATTATCTCCTAATGGTTATTGTATCAAGAAGAGAAGATCACCTTTTACGAGGATATCCCTCAGGCGTGGGTATTATTCTATGAAGTTGGACCCTTTTGCTAAGTTCCACATTAAGCAATGTATTCCCATGGTTGCAAAGGACCTCAATGGGATAGGCCAAGATCTACTAACATATTTGCAAACAGACATCTAGACTAAGTTTATAATAAGAGTTCAATTTATAATTGATCTCCACTAAAATTGTCATCCCCTCAATGATTTTAGTGATCACATGATCCCAATCCTCTGCACCTCCCCCGATCATAACGGCCATCAGTGCAACCTAAAAGGTAGGCATTCCCTAATGCCAATCACATCATACATGTGACTCATGCTCGATCTTTCAATCACTTGTGTTCCGAGGCCACGTCTCTGTAACATGCTAGGCTCGCCAAATCTAACTTGTCTGTATTCGCTGTGCAACATGGCTTATACCCACTATATGCGAACGTAGATATGTCTGACACCCGCTCATCACGGCCTGCCTCATACCGAAGAACTTTCTTGGTGCTGCACACACAAGGAGAACATGGAACATTGGAATTAAAGAGGGATTATCTTATTTGCTACCGTTGAGTATCTAATACTAGCACACAATAAGATGTAAAACAGGTATCAACATCATATGTATTATGTGATATGATATGGTCCTTCTTCCGCCTTGATCTCCATTGGGCGCTCCGGCACGATCTCCATCCTGCCATCGGTTTGACACCAAGTCCACGACGCCTCCACCAGGTCATCCATCGGAATAATGACTATTAATATACTACTTAGTAATAGAAAAGTAAACTACTTTACCTTCGTAACAACCAATGCCATATCATAATCACATGTCCTCCTACAAAATAAATTTACACGCCTCTACTTTATCTATTGCAAGTTTTGCGTGGTTGTTAGGGCTTTCGCAATAGAACCGTTTCTAATCTACGAACTTTCCAACCATAACATGGATCCAATAGTTGTCTATACTACACCCCTTTCGGGGCCCTCCGTTGTAACTGATATATCAACTATTGAATGAGAGACAGACACCCGCTAGCCACTTATACGATACAAGCCGTATTTTGAGCATGGAACCAGTCTCGCGTATGAATACACGTAAGGTCAGTCCGGGCCGCTTCAACAAACAATACCATGATATAAACAAGTACACGTTAGAGGGTAACAACTAAGGGATCAATGCCCGCACAATACTTGTGCGTACTAGCCGTACAACACTCGTACGCATAGATCGGCTCTAATACCACTGAAGGGGATCCGCAGTAGAAAACAAAAAATTTCATACGTTGGAACCCCAAAAACTGCCTAGGATCTATCTATGTAGTAATGCGGTAACGACCAATGCATAGAGAATACATACCCTTATAGACCGTACGCGGTTAACGTTCCGAGAGGAACGTGGTTGATGTAGTCGTGCTCGTAGCCGACCTCATGGTCGCGAAGCTCCTCACATGTCACCCCTTGATCCTTCTTCATCGTGCAGCAGCTTTGGCTCATGACATTCAAGTGCCCCAAGTGTTGCGCCTCGTGTCTTCGTACACATCCGGTGTACGATGAGACCTCCAGCTCCCCGATCCCGCCGGGAGTGCGAAAGTTGATATCCGGCTAGGAATCCCTGCAGCACAACGGCGTGCTGCAGGTGTGCCTTGTTTGCATAACCCAGACTTGGGGCCATGGTCACAAGGGCTAGAGAGAGAGGGGAGGAGGAAGTCAACCAAAGGACTTCTCCAAATATTGGTGTGTCTCATCCCACCCATAGGCACCCGTTTATATAGGAGAAGGGGGGTTTTCCCTCCCCATTAGGTTAGCCATGTGGGACTATTAGTAAAGGAAAAAGGGGAGGAAATTTGTCCTGGCCGGTTGGGATGAATCAACACAGCCCAACAAGCAAAGGCAGGAAACAGCAGGAGTGGGCAGCAGCTGGTGAGCCAGCACCGGACGGATGGGCCTTTGGCGCCCCCCCCGATCTCCCCGCAGTGGCAAAATCCCGCATAGGCCGGCCTGGCGTGTGCCTGCCTATCTGTGTGGTCCCCTGCTGCCGGGTGGGCAGGCTGACCACGCGGCCCAGCCAGGCCAGCTCCCCCGTGAGCTCCTTTGTGTCGGGGTCGAGCTGGGCCCAGCTGTGGCGAGCGCTGGCATCGTTATAGCTCAGGAATGATCGCTCTCATCGTACCCTTAAGCGTATCCCCTCATGGCTCAGGAATGCTCTAGACATGATCTATATCAATGATCAAGAGAGGGACTAGGGATGTCCATGTGACCCCTATGCATTCCTGATGACAATGTTGTTTGAACCGGTAAATGTAGCATCCAATTTCCTTTTGTTTCTTGATACGACTTGTCAGAGATGCAATCATTGGTATCACATACCTTGTTTAATCTCGTTAACAACAAGTTATGTTTTCTTGTTACCGTGATATTACATCCCCGTGACCGAGTCACATGTTGCAACATTTATGGATGTAATCTCACCAAGCCGGCCGTATGTATCTTTACCCATCATGTGGGCGAACAAATACCGCTCTTGACATATATTGCCTCTACGGTTCGTCTGAGTACCTAAACACACCTTTATTGCCACTGTATTACCAGATGACGTTTGATGCTATCTAAGCACTCTCAGGAGACAGTGATTGATATAGCCTCACGGTTTAAGGAATTAGGAGTCTAGATTTAGCTATTGCAACAATGAACTATATGACTTGATCGTGTTGCAATCCTTTGAGGAATGTCCATCGCATCATTCTCCAATGATATGACCCCGTTGTCAATTGGCATAAATGCCCATGATCTTGAAACCCAGATCATCCTCATGACCAACGAACTAGTATGAATAGAGGCTACTAGGGACTTGATTGTTTCATACCACACCAGTACCAATGTTTCTACTTGGCACAGTTATAGCACAATATGAAACTATTATAAACTAATTGAGATATGACAATAAAAACCTATTTATTATTTGCCTATAGGGCATATCTCTTTCAGGTACGACCTGAGCCCTTCTAGGGCGACTTCGGCCGACGGCGGCCTACTCGTCAGCTTAGATGTCTCCACCATTTCGACCGCATGGAGCTCATGCCATAGAGACAACGGACAAAGATTCACCTTGTACCTAGGCGATTCGCACGCCCCTGAACTGACGAACCTGGGGGATATGATGATGTCTATGGTGTGGCCATCAATTTGGGCGACGAACACGGTGCCCTCTTTCCCGATGCTGATGATATCTCCGTGAGCCTCTTGTGGGCACCGGCTTAGACGGCTCATAGTGTTTGTGGCTATTAGGCATTATGGGCGCAGTCCTCGAGTGGGCAACTCTGAGGTGGCGGATGAGCTCTACCATAGGTGATAGCTCTACCGAGGAGGTGATGAACTCGGATCCAGGCTCTGTGTAGACTTGTTGGCCGTGAAAGCACCAGATTATGTGGTCATAGACGTGGTTGTAGGGGACGAATGTCCCGTAGTGGTCGTTGGGGCATCTGCAACCTTTTCCGCCCGCGACTTGGTGGTATAGCTCCTTGGAGCATGCGGACAGCCAGGCGGCGCTGGTAGTGTTCCGAAGCATAGCAATTTCATTCAAAACGCCATCGCCGACCTTGCTCCAAATGTCGTGCAGTGGGTTGTGCGTCGACTACGACATCAGGATGAATTGGGGGAAGAGGTCGGATCAGATTATGACTATCAGGGAACTTTTGGAGATGGGTGGCATGGCTTGCAAGATCCGATGTAGTGGGCGAGATGGTGAGGAAAATGTGCGAAGCTCGTAGTGGAGATGATCCCAAATGCGGGGCTAGGCGGCATTGGCGAGTGGGGATAAAAACAACCGAGATGGGGAAAATGGGATGGCTCTTCGAACGAGGTTTTTTTGCAAGGCCTCTGGAGCTGCATCCAGGACACTGACTAGCTTGGTTGGCACGCTGCAGTGCACTAAATTAACTATCTGAAATCCTGCCGTATTTTATAGCTAGGCTGGCACGCGGCCATGCACTAAATTAACCATGTCACAATATTACATCTAGGCCGGCATGCTGCAGTGTACGCCGACTAGAGTTACTACTACTGTCATGTTTGACCAGATGATGTTTATTTATAGCTTCTATTTTCCTAAAAAATAGTACTCCTACCTAGTAGTAATACACTTGTACTAGTATAATACGTACTACTACTAGCAGTAGAGTACAACGAACGATCATCTCGTTAGTTCTGCTGTATACATGAGTTGTACTATACCTACCCACTTGATTGTTAGGTACACCAACACGGCACAACTCTTGTATGCGGCCGAACTAACAATATGATTGTTTAGTTTGCTAAAAAGGATTATACTGTGGAACATAGGTAGTACAATACTAGCAGTAGTACACTAGATGTTTGTTTTGCAGTTTTGCTGCAAACATAGTATAGTAAATACATCCACACTGGAGCCTAGCGCGATCAATTACCATGGTGTTCCAACACGATGCATGATAACAGAAGGTGTTCAAGCCCTATGCATTCAAATGATGGGTGATAACCTGCACATCTGATCACCTTCTCGCAGTTATCATGATCAAATACTATCACCTTAAAGGAAGTGGTGGAAAGTTTCTTGAATACCAGAAAGTATCCTACCTTCAAGTCATGTGCTTTGACAAAATCTAGCCATCCTTCATCAAGGATTACCTTGCCATATTGCTTCTTCGGGTCGACGTCCCAGCTGCAGGCTTTGCATATCTTCAGCTTGATGACCTCTAGATACTCACCACCAAACGTTGGCAAAAAGGAGTTGGGTATGCTCCACACGTCTAACCCTCCCGGTATTAATAGCATCTTGCAGACCTTGTCATAGGTGTTCTCCATGTGGGTGTTCCTAGCTCGCCCCTCCATCCAGACTACACAGGGCTCTCCTGTCTTCTTCGATGATGAGTCTCTCCAAACTTGAGCTTCTTGCCCGAACACTGAAAAAAATACCATGGACAGATAATGTGTCTACCTGTTGCAATAATTGTGAAATAGTACAATATTAGCTGATAGAGTATAATACAAGATCCTCTAAGAAAGTAAAGTGGAGCAATTCTCTTATCGAAGTACATAAATTAAAGTCTTAACTCTAGCTAGCATGAACACCGGTTATATTAGTACTACTTCCAAGGTCTAGGCATCAAATTAGTGCAGTTCATTGTCGAGTAGTATAGATACCGAACACACAGGAACAAACGAATGGAGAAACATGATGAACTCTATCTGCTGCCGATGCTAGAGATGCATACATATACTTGAAATTTTGGCAAAAATCAGGGTAGGGCAGCAGCTGCCCTAACTTGCCAAAATTAAATGGACCTTCGCCCCTGAGCCCAATCAAGCAAAACATGCTGAGTGGCCTTCCAAATCATCATCAGCCATGGATCAATCAATACAAAATTTGAACTTATTATTAGAGTTCACCGTAGATCTATCCCCGAAACTAGCTTGCATGTGTAAAACCGAACTGTAGTATACAAACGGGTTAAATGCACTAGATGAGAACTGTTCTCAACACCAACCCAATGCTAACCAAGTGCTAATAAAAGCTTGACCGCATCTCATCATCGAGATCAAGGGTTTAGGGGATTATGTACATACCGCACTGCCACCATGATGCCCGAGGGATGCGACGGCCCTATAGATGAGGTTGCAGGGCCCGCCACCCGTAGCTGACCCACCTAAGACGAGTAAGTTGCAGTGGTGGTGGTCGCCAATGGAGGGAAGCGCAATGGCGATTAAGGAGTGTTGTGTGAGGGAGAGCTAGGGTTGGGGATGGGGCTAGTGAGGGAATAAATGCGGCAAAGAGAAATGTTGTGGACAAAGCAAACCTTGCCTTTATTTCGCGGTAGTTCCGCCACAATATCCACTATATCGCAAATCCAATGGCCACCAATACAGTACTACTAATTGTCATACCAAAATTAATAGCCTAGAAAATTGGGCGCGGCAACTTGAGTGCTTGAATAGGGAAACATCAAATACATACTATGAAAGTATATTATTATGTACATGGTGCCTAGTACACGCAATAGTGGAAATGATGTTGCAAGTACTGATATTACAATACAGTATAAAACTACTATGTACATAGTATTGTACATTACATGGTGACAAGTACTAGCTACAGAAATGATATTGCGAGTCCTCATAATCAACTTTTATGTATTTTGGTCAAACTTCACATAGTTTTAACGGCGCAGAGTTGGCACGAACCACATTGGTGCTTCGAACATTTGCTCCCTATGTTCTGCTCCAGTGTAGTTAAGTGATGAACCTATGGCAGCCCCTCCATTGACGTGCATGCGGCTCCAATCTAGAACCGACTATGGGCGATGTTCGGAGCGCACGTGTGTAGCAAACGCACAGTCTCCTCTGAATACTGGCAGAGCTTCGTCAACATCAGCAGCACCAGGTTCGGGGTTTGTAGGGGCCTCCAGGATGAATGGAAGGTTGATTCACACAAACACTGACCTCCCTTCAAGATTATCCCTTCTGATCCAGTCCGGTGCTACAGGGTTATCCAAATTAAGGGCCCTCCGGAAAACATGGTAGCGGAGAGCAGTTCTCTACCCATGTATGATACATGATCACCATGGCTGCTAGTTCGTGCACCCCTGGTGTGAATCCACAGGATATCCCAGCCAAGCTCTGCCAAGTACCAACTGCATAATGCAATATCTTCAGCCTCGGCATCGTCACCGGCTTGGACGTTTGTCGACTATTCAATTACTAGAGCCTGTATGACACGCGGGCCTGCAAGAATACATGTGTTATATTTCAGTTAGCAAAAGTATCATGAACAATGCAGTTGTAAGTAATTTATAAATTTTACTTTTAGATAACGGGACTCACTCCACTTGTTTGGTTCCTAGACAAGAACATCTCCTCGCGATTTTGTCACCGCGTATATGCGATCAATAGAACAACTGATTAGACTCGTGGAAACGGCATCGATATACGTTGTTGGTGCAAGATAGTCGTTTCGAAGGATAATCCAGTCCCTGTCACAAGGAAAATCTATGGTAGCAATGAATTTGTCAAACACCGTCATCACGCTGTAGTGCCATTGGTTGTCAAATCTATACGGTTTCTTTACTATTTTTTATCTTCAGCAGCTCGATATTCGCGTGCTTGTAGACGTAAGTGCATGGGGGGCGGGGAAACACTGGTTACCCGATGGATAAATATCAACACGGTGCACACGTGGCAGCTTGATACGTGCCATACTATAGAAGTTTTGGAGGTACCAGCGTCCCGGGTGCTTTGAAATGGCAATCCATTCTTCGTTGGCACCAACCCAGCGACCCTTGTTTTCAAATCCTTCATCATCCCATGTTTCGGGTATGTCATCATCAACTGGTACAAATGCTTCTACTTTTGGATTGTCTAGTGGCATCAACAACGCGTCAATGCCCTGCAATAGATTTTCTTCATATCTAGGGGCATGCAAGGTGTTTGACAAAGGGGGGAGTGCTAACTAGCTTTGCGGAAAAACTACTATCTGAAAGATGCAAAAACATGATGAATAAATCATGAATGCATACAGACAAACACACCAAGGAATAAGGTCTTGTTTGCATTAAGGAAAAAGTATAGGAATAGTTAAGTTTCCTATGTTGGCACTATTCAGCCGTTTGGTTTAGAGGAATGGACCAGAGGAAAATACACAGGAAATTTTCCTATGATTGATTAACAATGGTTTTTCAAAAACGTAGGAATAGGAAAAACACAGGATTGACATGGTAGGTACAGTAAATTCTTATTATGAATTAAAAACACAAGAATTTTATAATAGGTGTCTTTGGATGGTGAATAGGAAACAAAAACAGGATTTTTGCAGGAATATAGTGTGAGTGCATTGGACTTTTCAAAGGAGAAATAGAATGAGGTTGGAGCTCATGTTTAGATTCTTATGGAATGGAGAGCATGGGAACTAAGAAGGGACTCCATAGGAATTTGATATCTTCCAAAATCCTATGGGTTAGAATCCTCCAAAACTCATATGCAATTCTTCATATCCAACTTGGACCTCATTTTCAAATTCTTGCGTGCGTAAAGAACAAAATGAGGTCCCAAGGGACACGATAACATCATAAATATACTCTCCCGTGAGGTTTGACTTTGATTTTATCATGTTTTAAATTAATCTTATGTTTTTATATCCATGTAAACCAAACAGCCAACTTTTTATAGAAACATTGTGTTTGTAAAACACATGAAACTTAAAATATAATGCTAGCCTTGATTGACCAATACACCTTCTGTTACGGGTATCAACAATCCTGGTCATTCTTATGTTTTCAGATTAGTATGTTTGGAGGAGAGGGGGACACTGAAGAAAAAGTCTTGGGCCTCTTTGGATCACAGGATTGAGAACACAGGAATTTCCTAGGTTTGCAAGTGAAAAACAGGCGATTATAAAACATAGGAAAACTACCTACGTGAATGGCATGTTTTGATCGTACACACATGATGAGAGTTGAGGATCAAGTAGATGTTCCAATTCCTACGGGATTTAATCATGGGTGGGGGTTGCAGTTCAAAAGAATTTGTGTACCACAATTCCTTTGATCCAAATGAAATCCATAGGAAAGAATCTAAGGATTCGAATCCTACAAAATCCATGCAAAACTGATTTTTACCTACTCGTCACGATCTAGTGGCCATGTATGTGGGTCAGAGTGAAGTAGTGATACCTTCAATACGGATTCACATATGTAGTATAATAGCTTTTTCCCTAGAAGACCTAGGTTTAATCGAACCTCGGAAAGCACTGCTAAAAGGTAATAAAAAAGGACACGTCTACAAGACTTTGTTTGTTCGTTTTACATTAGTTGACCAGACCAATCTAGTTTACTTTATAACGGGTTTGAATCAATGGATGGAGATAGGCAAGGGTTGAAGATCCACCTGCAGCTGGACTTCAAATGGGATAAAAAATAATAATAAGAATAGTCATGTATAATGTTTGTACTGAGATAATCTTTTGTGGGCAACACATCCTAATATTCTAGAGCCCCTGTGATGCAGTGGGCATAGCAATAGACTTTTAATCCAACTGATAGTACACTGAAGCGACGGGTTACAAACGATTATTAAGTGTAAACATAGATCAAAGGTTTAAGTGGTAACGTTGTTGTTGATGCCGAATGGGACGCTAAGCAAAGACCATACTACCCTTTGTCACTGAGGTTCCTATGAGACCACCGCTAGCCAAGTATCTCACCTCAATACTTTATCAATCTATGGGATCTAGGGTACCTACAAGTACATAGATCGAGATAAGAGACGAAGAAACAAAAGATACAAATCACGAATTCAGACAAATTACAATTCTCCCATGATCTAGATGCACATAATTGCTACGAGGTTTCTCCCCAACCCGCATCTCGTGAGGACTACGCACTCATACACATAGATCAGAGATAGAAAACATCATACAAATACTTAGATTGAAATCAAATATTCTTACAATGGTTGCCAAATCACAAGAAGATTTAAAGTAAAAAGCAATGGCTATGGCTAATGGATGGATGGATGGTGGAAGTGATGAACAATGGATGAACAATGGTGTGGATCTCCTTTGATGGTGTTATGATGCAATCTGAGAATGGCAGCCCTCTGGCCAGTGGTTGGAGCCTCAAAATATATAGGTGTCTTCACGAAAGTTGTAGGGTTTGACGAGACGAAGCCATCGCCACCTGGTACGGGTAGGCGGTACGGGCGGACCGCGCCCGTACTAGTGGTCGTTAAGCTTGTTGACTCCCTAGAAAGCTTCTCCAATTACTTGACCATGTGTACTTCCTCCAAATCCTTCATTATGACTCCTTATTGCGCTTTAAAAGCCGTGATTTCCTGCACAACATAAATCAAAGATGGGATTTTCATATGTTTGCAATTATTAGTAATTAGTGGCAAGAGTTGAGAGTTTCTTTGGCAATTGCTTGACCAAAAACAACGTTTAAATGCAGTGGAAGATGGCAAAACTCGGAGCCATCAACTTCCGCAAAGCTCAAACCTTGATTGTCCTCGAGCAAGAAGAACCAAAAGAACTATAAGGAATTCAGCATTTAAACTTGAAACAACGAGAATAAGAGTTCACTTACAGTCGGTAGTCGTATGTGCTCAACACTTCATTCATTTGTGAAGCTTATCAAAGTTAGAGAGATGACACGAATACTATAAAAGTTTCGATAAGTCAAGATAATCAAAGTAAAGTTTAATATAAGTATAAATAACTAGAAGTGTAGCAATCAATCCAATTCCTCTAATTAAATCTTAGCTTACCAAGGAACACTAGGATGTTTAAATAGCATAATTGAGTAAGAGAGTTTCATGTCCCAAGTAGTATAACAATGAAGTGTCTTATTTACACCCATATCAATAAATCAAGTCAATCTAAAACACTTCTAATCCAATCATTGTCTTTCAAGAAAAATTTGTAAAGTAGTAATGAGACCATGCCAAGGACTTGTTATGTGGATCCTCATAGATATCTTTTTTCTTTCTTTTTCTTTTTTCAAGGATCGATGTTTGTTTGTTTTTTCTAGTGTTTGCCCAACCTTTGAGAGTACCAATACTTTTGCCCATACATTGACACGGATGCCACTCATGTCATCAAATCATAGCCGAAATCCGGGGTTATACCATAGATCGTTCAAAAGCTAGCAGAGTTGTTGGCATCCCAAAGGTGTGCATTAGAGACATAGAACAAAGTTGTCTCACTTCTTTCTCTTTCTCTTTTTTGAGCTAGTACCACGGTTTGATCCACAAGGTTAGCTTTGGCATGCATCACAATTACCACTAGACTTTATTTCAATCAAACAACTCCTTTCATGACTGTCGTTAAGACTGTCAAAATATCTATGGGGTTAAGTATAATAAAGGGTATACTCTCAAGAAAATCATTCATCAAATAAGTCATAAAGTTTAGACTTTTTCTTATTGTACTTGTTTGGCATTATTATTTCCAAGGAAAGACTCGGTTAACTAAGAGAACTAGAGCAAGAGCTTCAACAACGAATCATCATACGAATAAAAAGCCTTACTCTAACCATATTAAATTACTTCCCACTAGCATGACATCTTAGCAAATCAACCAACTAGGATAAACAACTCAAACTTTATAAGTGGGAGACATAGGACATACCTATCATAAGTGACTTCATGATCCTCTTCCTTATAGGGATGTGTTCCTTCAAAACTCACACACGATTACTCTCGAAATGATATTAAAGCAAAGAGGCAAAGTATGAATCCACGTTTACGAAAAAAGGATAAACCGAAAAAATCTTTCTATATTTTTGAGGATAGGGATTAAAGAATAGAAAAGAACTTTCCACCAAGAAAGGGTTTAAGAAAAGAAAAATAAAGGAAAACTAAAAGGAAAGCAAATTAAAAATCAAAGGAAAAAAATCAAAGTGTTGGAACAAGCCAACATGAGTGTTTCAAAGCTCCCAAGGAGCTGGAGTATAACCTCGTTATTACACAAATAAATTTGCTAGGGGAACACATCCCCAAGCTCAGGCTTTTGCAAGCCCTTTTGTTTCTCATTATGGTCGTGGTGGATAATATCCCACGTTCCATTGGCTGCTCCAATCATGGAACTGGGTGGCGAGGCTTGTAGTTGCATCTCGAAGGTTGATGGAGAGTTTGTTCATGTTTTGAATGTTTCCTTCGAGTGCGTAGATGTCTTCATAGGTGGTGTAGTAGTTTGGTGGCTACACGTCTTGTTCGGGTCCTTCTTGTTCTACCTCTTCATCTTCTCCTCCTCGCACGGGTATTTCTTGTTGAGGTAGATTAGCTTCAACCTGCGCGTCATAACACAAACGTCCATCCTAGATAGAGAATAAACGGTTAGGCAAAGGAGCCGGGATCAAGTGATCTGCTCCAGGTATATCGAAGAAATATCTACCATGGTTTTTAGAAATCATACCACATGATCTTAGAGTAGATAGACCTAGACGGTTACTTTCAGTCAACGGTTGGATGTTACCGAGGTTGATGCGAAGTGCACGTGCAAGAACGGTCACAATTCCTCCTCCACATTTGGGTCCTCGAGATTGAAGAGTCTGATGCTTAAGATAAAACACAAGTAGAGCACCCAAATTTTGCGTTAAGTTACAATTGACAAGTGCATCTTTTGCAAGGATCAACATGTCCTCCTCATTAACTTTAGTAAACTCACCACATACCTGCAGTGTGTTAGCAATCACATAGAATAAATATCAAATAGCAGGATGATCAATTTGGTTCCCCTTGGGTGTGTTTCCACGAATTCTCATCAAACTAAAATATTGTAAAGGGGAAGGATCTAAAACAAAGGTAGTTGTGCATACATCGGTGTTGTTGTTGGTAAACCCAAAGCATTAAGCCCATTGGCTGAGTGTTAAAGTGTACTCATAGTTTATAAGGCGGAATTTAATTCGATAAACTCTGGGCCTTCATTCCTCGGAACAACCATAAGGATCCATCGTGTGTGTCAAGGTGCGGAAGAACTCAAGCGTCAACCGGGGGTATGTCACAACCTCCTGAAAGGCAAAACTATACAAACCAACATTGTTGCAAAATAAATCGAAATCAGCATGAATGTCAAGTTGGTTCAGGATATAAGGACATGCCCACTTGGTGGATGTAACATCCCAATAACTTTAATCCAAGCTTATCAAGATCAAATCATCCAAAAATAGGGTTAACAAAAACTTTTCCAAATTTAAAATAAAAGCATTCATATATGTGTGCATTTAAAATAGGAGTTGTTTGAATTGCCATGATTGATTGATCCAATGCTTGTAAAATGTTTCTTAGGTGATTTAAACATCATCTACATCATTCCCAAACTTTTCTTAAAGAAAATCAAATCAAAAAGAATTAAAATGAAGGAATGGTCATTTTGGCAAATTTAACTCTCATGCCTACTTTGGCTATTCCTAGTACTCAATTATCAACAAAAACAATTCTTGATCTTTGCACCCCTTGCTAGTACACATAATGAGGTACCAAGGCCCACCTTTAGATCTGCTAAAAACATTATGTTAGCTATTTTAAATGATAGTTTAAAGTTGAATCTAATGCATATGCATAGATCACCCCTATTTCTAAAACCATCTATTGGAGCTCCATTTTCAAAACCCTTGCAACCAGAGACTACCTATCACTAGTGGAGATCACTCAAAAATTTTGAACTCAAAATTCAAAACTTTTTCTCTTGCGGCCATTTCATCAAACACTTGGCATGCTTAATCTCACCTCTAATCCTAGCTCACTATTCTGCATAGGGTTTTGCCCCCATTTGATCTCCATTTAACCTCTATGTCCCCTCTTGGTCTAACTATGCCCTTAGCACCCCTGTCCCTTGTCCCTAACCCCTAGGCCAAGCCATGCCGAGCACCAACTCGCCGGCCAAACTTGCCCTCACCCCAGCAGACCACTCCCCCTTCCCTCGCCATGTCTAGGAGGTAGCCAACACCTCACCGCCCCTCTCTGTCCCTTGCCCGAGCCAAGTGCTGCTGTGGACCACCAAGGAGAGGCCGCGCCCAGTGCCACCGCACCATGCCGATGCCGCCCGCAGAGCACGTTTTGTCCCCGTGTGCACAAGCCGCCGCTCGACCGCAGCCCGCGCCCGCCGCTCTGCCTCGACCTAGAGAACACCCCAGACATCCCCGTTCACCGCCCAAAGCCTCACAGCCACCGCTCGCCGTGGACACCGCTTCTTTGGCCGCTCAGAGCGCCACCTCGCCAAGACCGCGTGCCACCGACCTACGGCCGCATTCACTTCCTAGAGCACCGCCAGGAGACCGCCTCTCGATCGCCATCCCCCGCCATGCCGCTAGCTCGTCGTAGCCATGTTGCCACCGTCGACCGCCCATCCCGCTCGGTCTCACCGTCGGGCCTATAAAAGGAGCCCTCCCCAGCCATTCTTCTCCACACCATTCCACTCCCCTAACCTCTCTGAACCTCACCCACCTCTAGTCGGAGCAAGTGGAGCAGCAGCTCGCTGGAATTGGAACCGGAGCCGCCGCCTCTGGAGGAGAAGGGTGCCGTTGATTTCGACCACCCCAAGCTCCGCCGCGACCGCGCCTCGCCTCGCCGTCGTCTTCCACTTAGTTTGCCCGCCTCGCCGACCCCGCTGGAGCCCTGGTACGCCCCCAGTAGATCCTCACCGAGCCGCTAGGGTTTGAGCTCGCCGGCGACCTGTTCGTCGTCGACGACGACCCTCAGCCGTTGATCTCGCTTCTAATCACACGGCCCACAGCGCGCATACGTTTCGCGTTTTAAGTGCCGCTGACAAGCGGGACCACCCTGTCAGCTGAGCCTCGCGCCGCGGAGCGCCACTGGGCCTGCCCATTTCTTTTCCCGCGCTAGCCCATAGTTTCAAATCTGGTTTTTTCCTTTTTAGTTAAATCTAGTTTCTGTCCACTAGTTTGAAAATCAATTCAGAGAGTTTATAAATCCAAATTGCATGAAACCAATTTTGTCTGAAAGGTATTGAAATAATCTATCCATGACCATTGGATTTATTTCAATTAGAGTTATATATCTCTCCTAATAAAAATAACAAAACAGAAGCATTTGCACCTTGCAATATTTTTATAAAATCAACCAAGTTAGATTTTGAGTTGATTCCAACTCTCAAAAATCACATTTCATCATATCTATCCAAATATGTAATAATATTAAGGTTTACATGCAGTGACTTTGGACTAGTACCAAAATGATGCTATATAGGCATTTCTAGTCACTTTAAATTATTAAATAATGAACTTAAACCAAAGTAATATTGATCCAACCCTTAAATCTCATTTCCACATGTTAGAATATGTGGTGAGGACATGTGTCCACATGATCCCATATTTTGGTGGTGAATATTAAATTTTAGTTAATATTTCAATGAGTAGAAATTACTTTTTCTAAAATAAAAAGGGTGAAACTATTGAATTAAACTTGTGATGCTTGTGATGATAATAGATCATCAATTGTGTGTTTTAGAATGCTACCTAGCCTAGTTAAGTATTGTTTGGTGATTGTCTACTCCCTATGTATTTATAGACGCTAGTACCGACCAAGCTTTCGAGGAGGAGGAGTTCTACCAAGAAGAAGAAGAAAACTTCAACCACTGCACCAACCAAGGCAAGCTATTAGTGGCAAGCTAACCCTTGCAAAACATACTTTAGCTAGCTATTAGTGGCAAGCTAACCCTTGCAAAACATACTTTAGCAAGCTATTAGTGGCAAGCTAACCCTTGCAAAACATACTTTAGCAAGCTATTGTTAGCAAGCTAGAATAAAACTAGATGGTTTAGCAAAGATGCCTTAAGCATGCTTTGATCACACCCCTTTAACTATTAGTACCCCAAGTCTTATTGACAAGTTTTACCTCCCTTAGTTTACACGAAGTTCTTTACCTAATTTTGAAGGTAGCATAAAGAGTATAAAACTTGACCTACTTAGAAACCTTTAGATGTCATTCTATGGCATGAGATTGATCCCATCCTTCCACCTTAGTGAACACTCTTAACTTAGTATTTTAGAGTAGATCAAAAACTTGAGTCACTTTAGATGGGAACACGTGGTGAAAATGAATTGTGAAAACCTTGGAATGATGAGTCATTCTGTTGAGATGATTTGACATGTGTTGAGAGACACAACTGGTTTATGATGATGAAAATGATGAGGCATGAGCCTTAACCCTTTTATAAAACTGATGGTTGGATTCGGATGCGATACCATTCCAAATTTACAGTACAACCACACTACCTGAATTGGGTAAGGCTTAGCTGGAAATTTATATGCATTAGTATTAGTTCCCTCACGGGAGAGGTTTGAGCTGAGGCTACCTCTCAATGTTGTCCACCTATGCAGTGCCCAAGATGACCGATGGTCATGGTTCGGAGGCCATGCTCATAGGAGAGGTGCTTGTACTAGGGTGTGTAAAGGGAAGGTTATGTTTGATTATCTGCATACTAAGTATGATGATTCAGGGTTAACCCTGACAGATGTATCGAATCTTGTGGTGAATGTGTACCACCTCTGCAGAGTGTCAAACTATTCGAATAGCCGCGTCCGCAGTTATGGACAGTTGGAATGGCCATACTGTTTCGTTGTCAGATGTTTTCTAAATAACTTAAAATGAATGATGAACTTTGACTTGACCCCAACAGGGTTATGTTGATGATAATAGCTTCCCAACTTAAGTGATTCTAGAACTTTACTTTATCTTTCTTTGCTTCTGAACTTAGATTAGGTTTCAAATTTAATTTGATAGTTAACTTAGATTCAGTACTTTAACTTAGAATTATACCACTTGTTAGTAGTAGTTTGCGAGTACTTAAAGAGTACTCATGGCTTTTGTCCCCGGCTATTATCATGGCCAGACTATGAAGGAGATTATCAAGATGATGGTCAGCAGGACGGCTATGATAACTAGGACTATCTCCCTTCGTCAGCATTGCCTGTGCCCCTGAAAATGGACCCCCACCGCTACGTTATCGTTTATTTCCGATGCTTGTTGTATTAAAGACTGGATCATGAGATCCCTATTTGTGTAAAACCTTATGTACGGTTTGTAATGGATGATGTACAGTGATATCCAATCCGTTATGTCTCGCAAAAATGGTAATCCTGTGATTGCGAGGTATGGCATAACGGGCATCTGGGATTAAAAATCCGGGCGTGACAGTGGACTTGATCTCTCGAATCTTGAGACGATCGAAATGGGTCAGATGGAACTCCTCGGTGAACTCGACGCCAAGTGACTCGGGGGTTAACATATCAATGGGTGGCGCGGAAGACTCCGCAACCATCTCACGTGTATGACTCCTCATGTTCATCTAATAAATAAAAATAAGACAAAATAAATAAAGATTACTAATATTTTTCTGGTCCAATAGAAATATAGAATAAGCGATTCTCTACACTAACTACAAAAGAAACTCCTCTAAAAACAATGCTAAGCATACTTAGTATCAAGATTGAATCTAAAACAAGACATATGTCTAGATTGACAATGATGAATGATTAAGCGAAGATTTTGCACAAATAAGTTGGGGATCGGAGGAGAATCATACCTTAGATCGAGTGAGTGTGAAGAATCGAAAAAAGATTGAGTAAATTTGAAGATCCAATGGAGATGGTTTGAAGTTTGAAGTAAGAAGAAAGAGAAAAAATGATTTGGAAATTTTTAGGTTACCTCCTCGGGGTCATTATGGCGTCCGCATACGTGGTACGGGTGGGCGGTACGGCTGGAACCCGTCCATACCGGGTGACTTACCGTGGGGGCGACGGCTGCTCCCAGGTGGTGCACTCGGTACGGGAGAGCAGTACGGTCGAGCGCGCCCGTACTGCTGGTCGTTAACGCTGCGGTGACACTGCTTAACATCTGATGTTTGCTCATGGATACGGGCGCGCGGTACAGGCGCGTCCGGTCGTACCAGTGATCGTTATCGTCACTGTTCCTTTGGCAAACATCAAAAAAATTTATCTTCCGTTGTCTTGAGGTGGTACGGGCGCATGGTACGGTCCACTCTAGCCATACCAGTGGTCGTTATTGACACTAAACTACAAAGCTCAAGGAATTTGATTAGTAGCTCCGTACGTCTTTGCACATCTTATTGAATGGTTAGATAGCAGCAAAAATATTAAATAATGATCCAGCAATATTTTTTAGGCCATGTGTTAGTAAAATAAAATAAAGAGAATTACCTTATTTCCTCTCCTCTGTCCATAGGTCTTCTTGAACACTCTTTATAAAAAATGAAAACAAAAACAAATCTAACACAATCGAAAATACATAAAGAAAGAAATTTATTTCACACTAGCATAATACTTGTGCGTTGCAGCGGGTCAACAAATATTAAATAATTATCAACAAAAATAAAATAAAAAATATTCAATTTCTATTTTACACATAATCAGACGTTTCCGCAAATAAATCAACAAGCACACGAGAATCAACTAAGTGAGGAAAAAAGGAAATTGTATCTCTCCCACCATTGTTTTGATGATTTACATCAGTAACAATAAATATTTGGGAGTCCGATACCGCACAGTAATTACATAATGCCTAGTAGCATCCTTATTTTATTTTCTAAAGTCGTATTTTAATATTTTATTAAGAGTAATCCTTCAACTCTGCACCTGCTAGTTGAATGACCACCTGTATCTACAAAGTCATGTTGATTTCGGTGTATCAGCGTTCAGTTTCTGAAAAATCATGCAGGTCGACTCCGATGGCAGTGTCAAAGGATTTGTCTTTTTTCCTAACGTACTATTTGGTTACATTTTTCTTGATGCGAGCAAGTTTCTTAAGTTGATGCGAGCAATTTATAACATAGTTGTAGCATAGTGGGATATTGGCTCCTTTGTTCAGTTAACCAATGCTTGTAAGAATTTGCAGAGTTTAAATTAGTTGTCACCTTCACAACTTAGCAACGGTGTATATGTGCAAGGTATACAATTAAACTGAGAATACTCAATTTGTGAAGTCACGGTCTTGTCTCCGATAACCCCTCCCTCCTTCTGAAGCCTAATTCCTGATTGCATAATGCATAGGCAACAACATATTCAGGACATTGGTAATGTAATCAACAGTTGCATGTTAGCATGTTAGCTTGTTCGTTCAGGATATAATTGGATAAATTTTCACTAGTAAATGGCACAATAAGCAAGTATATTTAAACATGTCTTGTTGCATCCACAACCATATCAAATAAAAAGAAGTACTTGAAATTGGGAACGTAGAAAGTGCCAGGATGAGCAGCGAGTGAATCAGAAGTGCCAGCAGCAAGCACACATAGAAAATAATAATTCCATCCATTCGATCAAGAAACAAGAATCACTCGATCTGGAGAAATATAGATGACATTTGCCACGGATAGACACATGATCCCTGGATTTCCAGTACATTTCATCTTCTCTACATACATAGAGAATGTGCGACAGGCAGGGGCGATCGCCACGGAAGGCCACCCCATTGCATTGCTTTGAAAGGTTCCAACAGTAGAGGATGACGAACTTCGCAACAATTGTGCTGCGGATGGCTGCGGGCGCGGCATATAGCCGATTGAGGCCTGGAAACAGACGGCGAATGGGCACTCGAAGATGATGTGAGTCGCCGTCTCACGAGCAGCATCAACACCCAACTTCAGCCTCTCGGTGAGCACCTGTTTCTTAAGAAGCGGAGCCCGGGACTGAATCCTCGACTGAACCAACAGCCGGTCGAATGTTATATGTTGATCCAAATTCTATAAAGTCAAATTCTACAAAGTAAAGGCCAACTTCTGACGGTACGGAACGTCGAAAACCTAGGTTTCCACCGTTATATAAACCTCTTGTAAGCCGCAGGCTGGGATAAGTTGCTTCTGTGAAATCCCCGACGTTGTGTAAACACTCCCTATTATAGTGAAGTTTCGCTAGCTGGCGCCCGTGGTTTTTTCCTCTCTTTGTTGGAGAGGTTTTTCCACGTTAAATTTGTGTCCCCTTGCTGTGATTCCTTTATCGTTCTTCGTTATTTGATTGTCGCAAAGCTAACAAGTGGTATCAGAGCCCCAGGTTCTAATCTAGGGTTTGCGACATGTCGTCATTGAAGTTCGATCTACCACAGCTAGACTACTCCATAAGATTCTGCTTGTGGCAGGTGAAGCTGCGGGCGATTCTCGCCCAAACTTTAGATCTGGATGAAGCGCTGGAAGGATTCGGGAAAGATGATGCTAAGAGCTGGTCTAACGAAGATAAGCGGAAGGACCGTAAGGCTTTGTCTATAATTCAACTTCATCTGTCCAATAATATTTTGCAGGAAGTTTTGGCAGAGAAATCTGCTGCTGCTTTTTGGCTGAAACTGGAATCGATCTACATGTCCAAGGATCTAACCAGTAAGATGCATGTGAAGATGAAGTTGTTCTCGCATAGATTGCAGGAAGGTGGATCGGTAATGAATCACTTATCTCTTTTCAGAGAGATTGTTTCTGATTTGCAATCTATGGAAGTAAAATATGATGATGAGGATCTAGCTCTATTACTCTTATGCTCACTTCCTAGTTCTTATACACACTTTCGTGATACAATATTATTGAGCCGTGACAAAATAATCCTTGATGAAGTACAAGAGGCCCTCAAACAGAGGGAAAAGATGAAAACTATGGTGCAGGTAGATGGGGCATCATCCAAGGCTGAAGCTCTGCAGGTTCGTGGCAGGACCGAGTAGGGATCTAACAACTATGGCAATCGAGATAAGAGCAAAGATGACAGAAGTCATTCGAAGTCCAAGGGAAAGGACGAGTTCTACAGGTATTGTAAAAAATCTAATCATGTTATTGATGATTGTTGGAAGCTGCAGAATAAGGAGAAAAACAACGGAACATACCAACCAAAAGATAAGGATCAAGATAATGGTAAGGCTGCTGTTGTTTCTGGTGAGAGTTCTGACGGTGAATGTTTAGCCGCTTTTGCTGCTTGTGCTTCTCGTGATGATGAATGGATGCTTGATACTGCATGTTCATTTCATATTTGCTGTAACAAAGATTGGTTCAGTTCATATGAATCTGTGCGGACTGGAGATTTTGTACATGTGGAGAATGACAACCCGTGCCATATTGTCGGAGTTGGATCTGTTAAGATCAGGACACATGATGGCGTGACACGTACGTTGACTGAGGTGAAGCACATACCAAGCATGACCAGAAATTTGATCTCCCTGAGTACCATGGACGTTGATGAATACAAGTACACCGGTGGGCGTAGGTTGTTGAAGGTATCAAAAGGTTCTCTTATTCACATTATAGGTGATATGAATTTTGCTAAGTTATATATTCTTAGAGATAGCACTTTGCCTGGTATTGTTGCTGATGTTACTTGTAATGATTCTGGTGATCGTGGTAAAACAAATCTGTGGCATATGCGTCTTGGGCATATGAGCGAACATGGCATGGCAGAGTTGGTTAAGAGAGAATTGATTGATGGTTGCAACTTGGATAAGTTTGAGTTCTGTGAGCACTGTGTTTTTGGTAAGCATAAAAGAGTTAAATTCAATGCTTCTATTCATACCACCAAAGGCATTTTAGATTATGTGCATGCTGATGTATGTGGCCTTCCCGTAAGACATCTATTGGTGGTGCTAATTACATGCTTACTATTATTGATGACTACTCAAGAAAAGTGTGGCCATATATTTTGAAACATAAATCTGATGTTTTTGACGCTTTTAAGAAGTGGAAAGTTATGGTAGAAAAACAAACTAAAAAGAAGGCAAAGGTACTACGTAATAACAATGGTATGGAATTCTGTTCTAATGAGTTTGAGGAGTTTTGCAGTAATGATGGTATGATCAGACATCACACCATCCCTTACACTCCTCAGCGGAATGACATGGCTGAGCGCATGAACAGAACCATCATCTCGATGGCTCGTTGTATGTTGTCCAATGCAGGTATGCATAGGCGTTTCTAGGCTAAAGCAGCCAACACAGCATGCTACCTCATCAACAGGTCACCTTCTATTCCACTTGAGAAGAAAACTCCTATTGAGGTATGGTCAGGTTCGCCTACTGATTATTCACAGTTGAGAGTTTTTGGTTGTACTACTTATGCTCATGTTGATAATGGGAAGTTAGAGCTTAGAGATGTTAAGTGCATGTCCCTTGGTTATGGTTCATGAGTTAAGGCATATAAATTATGGAATCCTGAAACTAAAAAGATTTTGTAGAGTAGGAACGTTGTTTTCAATAAATCTGTTATGTATCATGACAGCTTGCCATCAGATCCCTCTCCTGTTGCTATTGGAGAGCAGGGAGTTAGTGTGCAGGTGGAGCATCTGTAGAAAATTGTTGATAATAATGCTGTTGCTGATGATACTCATTAGGAAAATATTGATGATGATGTTGTTCAGCACTCACCTACTGTTTTGCAGTAGCCACAAGAATCTATTTCTGCTGATAGACCGAGGCATAACATAGTTCCACCTCATCGTTTAATTGAAGAATGTAATCTTGCTCATTATGCTCTGAGTTGTGCTGAACAGGTGGAGCATGATACTGAACCTGCTACATACAATGAGGCTGTTGCATCCGTTGACCGCAAGAAGTGGGTTTCTGCTATGCAAGAAGAGATGCAATCGCTTAATAAGAATGGCACATGGGAAGTTGTGCGCTTGCCTAAACAGAAGAAGGTCGTCCGCTGTAAGTGGATATATAAGGGAAAAGAAGGTTTGTCTCCTAATGAGCCTCCAAGGTTTAAGGCAAGGTTAGTAGCAAAAGGTTTCAGCCAGATTCCATGTATTGATTATAATGATGTTTTCTCTCCGGTTGTGAAGCATAGTTCTATTCGTGCTTTCTTTGGTATTGTTTCTATGCATGTTCTTGAGCTTGAGCAGCTAGATGTAAAGACTGCTTTTCTGCATGGTAAACTGGAGGAGGAGATTTACATGGACCAACCTGAAGGGTTCATAGTTCCTGGAAAAGAGGATTTTGTGTGCAAATTGAAGAGATCGCTTTATGGTTTGAAGCAATCTCCAAGATAGTGGTATAAAAGGTTTGATTCATTTATGATCTCACAAGGCTTTAAGAGGTCTCAGTTTGATAGTTATGTTTACATAATATTTGTTAATGGATCACCTATTTACTTGTTGTTATATGTTGATGATATGTTAATTGCTACCAAGAGCATGAAAGAAATCACTACTTTGAAGGCACACCTAAGTAGTGAATTTGAGATGAAAGATCTTGGTGCTGCTAAGAAAATCCTAGGTATGGAAATTAAACGGGACATAAAATCTAGGCTGTTGTTTCTTAGTCAGCAAAGTTACATTGAGAAAGTTCTTCAACATTTTAATATGCATGATGCAAAGTCAGTTAGTACTCCTGTTGCTCCTCACTTTAAATTGTCAGCATTGCAATGTCCTAGTTCTGATGAAGATATTGAGTACATGTCTCGAGTTCCTTATTCTAGTGCCGTTGGTTCCTTGATGTATGCTATGGTTTGTTCTCGCCCTGATTTATCTTATGCTATGAGTTTGGCGAGTCGTTACATGGTTAATCCTGGTAGATAACATTGGAAAGTTGTCCAGTGGATTTTCAGGTACCTCCATGGCACATCGAATGCTTGCTTGAAGTTTGGCAAGACTGTTGAGGGACTCGTAGGCTATGTGGATTCAGATTTTGCTGCCGACTTGGATAAGAGGAGGTCCATCATAGGTTATGTGTTCATGGTAGGTGGATGAGCCGTGAGTTGGAAGGCAAAGCTGCAACCAGTTATTGCTTTATCTACAACCGAAGCAGAGTATATGGCTATTGCTAAAGATGGCAAAGAGTCTGTTTGGTTGAAAGGTTTGTATGCTGAGCTTTGTCGGGATGATTCTTGCATTAACCTGTTATGTGACAGTCAAAGTGCTATTTACCTTACTAAGGATCAGATGTTCCATGAGAGAACAAAGCACATTGATATCAAGTACCATTATGTTCGTGATGTTGTTGGACAAGGTAGACTAAAGGTATGAAAGATAAGCACTCATCATACCCTGCTGATATGATGACAAAGCCTGTTCCTATTGCTAAGTTTGAGCTATGCTTAAGCTTAGTTGGTATAACTACTTAGCCCAAGTGGCTGTTGGCGCCAAAAGTGTTTTCTTTGTTTGTTCAGGGAGATGATTACTGTTGATGCTACAAGAAGGAATTTGTCTCAAGATTGAGTTTGTTATATGTTGATCCAAATTCTACAAAGTAAAGGCCAACTTCTGACGGAGCGGAGCGAGGCCCGTCGCTGGAGGCTTGGGCCGATCTCATGAGCAGCACCAACACCCAACTTCAGCCTCTTGGTGAGCACGTGTTTCTTAAGAAGCGGATCCCGGGACTGAATCCTCGACTGAACCAACAGCCGATCAAATGTTATATATTGATCCAAATTCTACAAAGTCAAATTCTACAAAGTAAAGGCCAACTTCTGACGGTATGGATCGTCGAAGACCTAGGTTTCCACCATTATATAAACCTCTTGTAAGCCGCCGGCTGGGATAAGTTGCATCTGTGAAATCCCCGGCGTTGTGTAAACACTCCCCGTTATAGTGAAGTTTTGTTGGCTGGTGCCCGTGGTTTTTTCCTCTCTTTGTTGGAGAGGGTTTTCCATGTTAAATATGTGGCCCCTTGCTGTGATTCCTTTATCGTTCTTCGTTATTTGATTGTCACAAAGCTAACATCAAAGAACTTGGCCTTAGACGGCGGGAAGCCATTTACACAAACCCAGTGAAAAGGATAGTCACGCCAATAAATGGGAGAGCCTGTAGAGGGTGCCAACACTCAGGGTCACCGCCCTATTTCTGGCAGCGGTTGAGGACTCGTGTGTCCGGGGCGTCGGAGAGCGGACTGCCTCAACAACATGGAGGAGAGCAGCGAGCTCGCGTTTCCCAACCACGGTGAGGTGGGGAACCAGCTCCACGTGCACACCATCACGGATGACGGTGGCCATAGAGGCCTGAGGGCAGACAACATGTGAGATGAGCCAGTAATTGATCCAAAAGCTCGCCCACTCCCCATTCCCAACAGAGATGACAGAGACGTTGCAGTATAGCAGCATGAACGCTGCAAGTGCGTTCTAGCGTGGCCCAGCGAAGGCGCGCTTTCCAGCAGCAACTGGGCCACCGATCGACACCCACACCCGCCCAGCCCACGGGGAGCCAGGACAAGAGGCGAGATTGGGTCCGATGCAAGATCTAGGCCAGCAGACAGGAGTTCCGTGTCGATAAGCATTTAACGACGAGGCCACATCTTCCTCCTTGGGGTGACGTGGCGGTTGCCGCATTCAGGCGCGGGCTATCGGCAGCCATGCTCGACGCTGGACGGGGGCAGAGGGGGGAGGCATTGGGGGCGCGGTGGTGCAACCTCCCGGTGAGAAGGATAAGCCGCACCGGCGGCGAGGAACCTGACTGTCCAAGGGATGGCGATGAATCAGGGCTCGAGGGGAGCACAACCTCGTGGAAACGAAGGCAGTTTCACTTTTTTTCGTGGCCTGTTCTGCGTGTCCGGTATTTTCACTTAGCGATGGCAGGAGGGTTATTCCTTCAAACCTCCAGGGGTACAATTGTCTAAAAGTGGCATACAGATTTTTGTTCACATGGGCTGCCTTCCATGAAATGCTTCTAGTTAAAGTCAATTAGCTTACCTCGATAGCAATCACTTAGATTTGTGAAGTGGAACACCCACTCTAAAGTAGTTTGCTTTTAAAGTAATTACACCATCATTATCATTAGATTTGACCTTCTTTTTCCTAGGGAAGTATACTACAAAAGGATCTCTAGATGGTAGCCCTATTCTCACATTCCCTTCATGTAAATTAATCAAAGTTTAAATAGTTCTTAGGAATGGCCTACCTAGAATTATAGGTGCTATGGGATCTTCATGCATGTCCACAACAACAAGATCAATAAGAGCGACACTACCTTTAATTTCAACAACTATATTTTCTTTGATCTCGACAACTTGTTTATAAGTCGAATCAGTTAGATGGAGTCTTAATTCAGTTGTAACAAATATTCACAAGTTTAACTTATCGAATAGGCTTTTGGAAATCGTTGAGACGCTTGCACCAAGATCACAAAGTGCGGATATCTCATTAACTCCCAACTTAATTTTAATAGTGGGCTTAAATATATCATCTAGCTTAGCTGGAAGCTTATCAGCTAGTCTTTTATACTCCATCTCTAAATCATGAACCTTAGATTCTACTTGTATAAATTGTTGGTACATAGCATCATTACCTTGTTCTATACCTGGATTCTTAACGGTGATCATCTTCAACTCTTCCACGGTATATTCTGGTGTTGGCGCGTTGCTATAATCCAGCTCTTCAGGTTTTTTGTCATTGGTTACCACCCTCATTATCATTTTGAGGTCTTCTACCGGATTTAACTCGGGTTTTCCAGCAAACTTTGCTAGTATGAAAACTTGGCTCTCGGCAACCTTACCCAGCTGAGCCTCCACGCTCTTTGTTCTTTCCTGTAGAGCCTACACATCATTTCTAATTGCAACGGCCTAGTTAGATAATCTTCCTATACTACTTTCATGGTTCTCTGTAATCTTAATAAGCATATTATTTTGCTCGGTTTGAGTTTGTATAAATGTTCTAATGGTATGCTCAAACGGGAGAATGCCATGATTTGCTCCATTAGTATTATCATAATTATTATAAGGAGCTCCTATAGGATTAGCATGATATTTTTGAACATTAGAAGCATAATTATTTTTCCATGCAGGATTAAAAGGTGTGCAAGCTATAAAATTAACATCATTAACATCAATACTAATAGCATTAACTTGGGTATCTTCCTTGCCCTTCACTAAGCTAAGCAACTTGTCTACCTTAGATGTAAGATCTTCATTATTTACCTCGGTAATTGAACTTACTCTCTTCGAGGTTCTTTCCACATGCCATTGGGCATGGTTATTTTTCATATCATCAAGTAACTTCTTTGCAACACTCACATGATTTCCCATGATAGTTCCTCCTGCTGCAGTATCTAACATAGACTTAGACATTGGATTAAGACCATTACAAAATAAATGTAATATAAGTCACTCTTCCATCCCTTGATTAGGACAGTTCATTCAGCTTCTTTCATCCTTTCCCATGCAAGCGCTAGTGTCTCACGGTCTTCTTGTCTAAACCTTGTAATGTTGGATCTTAGCTGATAGTCTTAGCCAGGGGGAATTTAGTCATAAACAAATTAGTACAATCCTCCCAAGTTTTAATAGTGCCCTTTGGTAGAGCTAGCAACCAATCCTTAGCCTTTCATCTAAGAGAGAAAGGAAACAATTTTATCTTAACAACATTTGTATCTACATCCTTAATACGTATCATGTCACAAATTTCAGTAAAAGTTTTAAGTGCAATCCCGAATCCTTAGAAAATGAACCCCCAAACTAGTTTTGTTGAACCAAACTTGAAAGGTTAGGTTTTATCTCATATGTTTCCGCATCAACTGTGGGCTGAGTGATAGGTGCACGAATAAAATCATCAGTGGGAGTAGCATACTTCTCTAATCTCTTTTGAGCCATGGCTCTTATCTTTTTGGTAATTTTTAAGTAATGAAAATGAATAACAAGTAACTGATTTTTTTTGAGTTTTCAAATAGATAACAAGAAAGTAAACTAATAACAAGAATTAAACTATAACTAATAATAAAACTAAAAACAAGGTCTCTAATGACCTCACTAGGATAGCAAAATTGCTTCCCCAGCAACAGCGCCAGAAAAAGGGTTGATACCTTCGATCCGGATTCATGGATATAGTATAATAGCTTTTTGCCTAGAAGACCTAGGTTTAATCGAACCTCGGAAAGCATTGCTAAAAGGTAATAAAAAAGGACACGTCTACAAGACTTTGTTTGTTTGTTTTACCTTAGTTAACCGGACCAATCTAGTTTACTTTATAACAGGTTTGAATCAATGGATGGAGATAGGCCAGGGTTGAAGATCCACCTGTAGCTGGACATCAAATGGGATAAAAGATAATAATAAGCATAGTCATGTATAATGTTTGTATTGAGATAATCTCTTGTGGACAACACATCCTAATATTCTAGAGCCCCCGTGATGCAGTAGGCATAGAAATAGACTTTTAATCCAACCGAGAGTACACCGAAGCCACGGGTTACAAACGATTATTAAGTGTAAACACAGATCAAAGCTTTAAGTGGTGATCTTATTGTTGATCCCGAATGGGGTGCTAAGCAAAGACCGTACTACCCTTTCTATCACTGAGGTTCCTATGAGATCTCCGCTAGCCAAGTATCTCACATCTAGCTTTTATCAATCTATGGGATCTTGGGTACCTACAAGTCCACAGATCAAGACAAGAGACGAAGAAACAAATGATACAAATCACGAATTCAAACAAAATACAATTCTCCCATGATCTAGATGCACATAATTGCTGCGAGGTTTCTCCAACATGATATACTAACCTCGGGGGATCCGTGGGATTATATATTACGAAGTTTCACAACAAAAGGAAGGTACTGGGAGAAAACAGGTCGGAGACGGAGTCCGGAGTGGCCACACCAGCTGGTGGCGCGTCCAGGGGTGGGCCCGCGCCACAGGGTGGTGTGAGCCACCCTGGCTCCATTTCCGTCCCTCTTTCGCTTCGTAGCTTTCCTTATTGTCTGAAAACTGTAAAAATATAGTTAGATAGTATTTTCGCGGAACTTTTCTTACCAGAACTGTTACCTATTTGAAAATGGACTATTCATGTCTCTAAATTTGGTATCTAGTGATTCTTCCGGAGTCACCACTTGAATAACATCAATATCTTCATCTTCATACACTTATTGCTTGAGTCACGAACACTTTCACTTTCTCATTACACCATTTTCTCCACCTACCTGAAAATTTCTTTCACACAGTTCTCATTAGCAACATTAGTTATAAGTGAAGTGATAAAACCTTTTGAGTTCAACTTCAACTGAAAACCATCAAAACAAAGCTACTGTAGCCACTTCTTCCGAAAACCCAAAAAGAATCCAAAAAGGAAATCGATTAAAGAAGCAAATGCAAGAGTGGCAAAATCTGTCAAAACAGACCAGCAGGTAAAGATCATTTTTTTCGAAAATCTTCTGTTGCTCAAATCAAAAAGTGCAAAACTAACGAAAGTTAAATAACAACCTGGGGCAGAAGCACAAAATATTACAGCTCAATCCGACAGACAGGGATCTCTCACGAATTTTTATGGTGAAGCACAAAAATCTGTTTTGGGACAGCAACTTCCCCAAATATTACTTCTCTCTCATTAGAGGTTGATCTTGACACAAAAACCAAACAAAACGGATAAGGAGAGGTTATTACCGAAGTAATAACTTCCAAGACTCAAAGAAACAAAAACAAACTGAAAGCAAAAATAAATTGGGTTGTCTCCCAAAAAGCTCTTTCTTTATAGCCATTAAGATGGGCATGATAATTTTGATGATGCTCACATAAGAATATGAATTGAAGTGAAAAAGAGCATTAAGAAGCAAAAACACATTTAAGTCTAACCCACTCTCTATGCAAGGGAATTTTGTAAACAAACAAGTTGTTGAAACCAGAAACCACTGGCCTAAGAAGGCAAAAGAAGTGCAACATAAAAACTTTTAGCATAAAACGAGGAAACTTGAGATTATTGAGATGCATAAGAACACTTTTCCCTCTCTCATAATAGCTTTCAGTATCATGCATAAAATTAACAATATAACTATCACAAGGAACATTGAAACAATGATCACTTATTCTAACAGAAAACACAGGAATACTAGCTCTCATAACAATACTTTGTGAAACAATATTAGAGGTATCCTTACAAAGGATAGTGTGTCCCTCTTCTACATATTTAGTGACATAGTCTTTCACATTTTCTATTATAGGTTCATCATTCATTTGTTTATCAGGTTCAACAGCTTTATTTGTACTTTCATTAAACATACTAGTTATCATAGAATGTTCCTTTATCTTAAGTGGGAAAGGGATTTTCTCAATGTAAGGTTCAGGTAAGACATGATTAGTAGTATAAACTTCAGTATTTCTTGCAGGAACACTCTTAGACATATCTTTATAAGGTTCATGATACTTATTCCACTTATTTTTAGGCACTTCAATGTAGGAAGCAAAAGCCTTAAAATTAAAAGCAATAGCTTGAGAGTCTAGACCATAAGCATTTTTAATATTTTGAAAGTCATCAGTTCCCATAAAAGATTCAATGCATTCATAATCATAATTTATACCTGACTTTCTACCTTTGTCATTCTCCCAAGCTTCTGCATTATCTTGAATACGGTCCAGAAGATCCCATTTAGCTTCTTCTTCCATGCGAGTGAATGATCCAGCACAAGAAGCATCCAATAAATCTTTATCATGAAGAGAAAGCCTTGCATAAAAGTTATTGATAATAATATTGTTGGGGAGATCATGAATGGGACATTTGAGCATTAGTAACTTCAATCTCCCCCAAGCTTGAGCTGTACTCTCTCCATCAAGAGGCCAAAAGTTGTATATTTGATTCCGATCTTTATGAATCTCACTCGGAGGATAAAACTTTGAATAAAAGAGAGGTACAATTTCCTCCCATTGAAAAGCTTGAACATTCTTCAGCAGCTTATACCATTCCTCAGCTCTTCCTTTCAGTGATAATGAGAATAACTTCTTCTTAACTTGATCTGTAGTAATACCTGCACACTTGAACAACCCGCATAATTCGTGTATAAAGAGTAAATGATCACCAGGATGGACAGTTCCATCCCCAACATTGTAGTTATCCATAACACGATCAATAATTCTCGTAGGTATTTTAAAAGCATCATTCTCAGCAGGTGGTGGTTCATCTACTACCTTAGCAGTGGTAATAGGATTACGAAACAAGAAACTCAGTGAATTATCCATAACAAAAATAAAGCAACTAACAGAAGTAAACAATACTCAGAGTAGAAGTTTCCTTTACCAGTTCCACTCTCCAATAGCGCTTCACTCCCCGGCAACAGCGCCAGAAAATAGTCTTGATGACCCACAAGTATAGGGGGTGTATCGCAGTATTTTCGATAAGTAAGAGTGTCGAACCCAACGAGGAGCAGAAGGTGTTGGCTAGTGGTATGGATCAGGAATTCTCTGCAAATACTTAGAAAATGGATTTTTAGGGTTTTTTGATAAAGCAAGTAAATAAAGTATGAGTAAATAAAAGACAATAGGAATAAATGCAGCAAGTGGCCCAATCCTTTATGCAGCAAAGGACAAGCCGGTTGTATTACTTAAGATGACCAAACGTTCTCGAGGACACATGGGAAGACAGTCAAGTGCTTTTGCTTCATATAGTTGATTAATCTTCTTTAGCTTGCTAAGTGTTGTGTGGGTGAACCTGTGCTAATCTACCGACCTTCCTAGTACTAATACATAGTTGTGATTATACCCCTTGCAAACATCCGTAAGTACAAGAAAGTAATTAAGGTAGAAACCTAACCACAACTTTAAACTCTAAGACCCTTACGTCCCTTGTGCGATGGTTTCCTAATGGGGGTTCAGGTTTCTGTCACTCCGGTAACCCCTACAACTAGTAGCCAAAGATACAATGCATTCCCCTAGGCGCATATAGGTGAAGTGTCATGTAGTCGACGTTCACATGACACCACTAGAAGAAGTACACCACAACTTAAATATCAAACTATTGAATCTTTCTCAACACAACTCCACTACTAACAACATGACTTCTCCCATGTCCTCAAGAACAAAACGAACTACTCACAAGACATCACATGGATCATGATTAGAGATGGAATAATGATGTATAACAATCTGAACATAAACAATAATTCAATGGTTCCACTCAATAGCATCAACTACAAAGAGTAATCAACACCGGAAAAGTTTCCCCTAAGAACTATGCAAGATTCAACCCAATTGTTACAGCAATATGGAGATGGAGATGATGGTGCTGGTGATGATGATGGTGGTGATGATGATGATCCCGATGAAGTTTTGCTTGATGGTGGTGTTGATGGCGACGATCTCCCCTCTCCGAGAAGGAATTCTCCTGGCAGAAATCTGTCTGCTAGAGAGATCTTTCTCTCTCGGTGTTTTCCGCCCTGCAGAGGTGGTGGAATCTTTCTGTGGTTGCTCCCCGAGTCTTATGGTTTCAGGAGAAATATATATGCTAGAGGGGAGAGCCAGAGGTGGGCCAGGGCGGCCACACCACCTGGTGGCGCGACCTAGGGTGGCCTGCGCCAGGGGGTGGTGTGGGCCCCCTATGGCCCATCTCCACTCCTCCTTCCGGCAGCCTTCGTCTTCTAGAAAAATAGGATTTTCCATATATTTTCCTAGATTTTCTGATCTTCGCGAATTTTGCCTCCAAACAGCACCTTTTCCATCAGAATCTTGACTGCAACGGTCCATGCTCCAAAATTCATCAACCATGCAAAAATAGATGAAATAACATAAGTATCATCTCTTAATATGAAATATATGAATGAATAACAGTAAATTATGACATAGAATAGTGATGCAAAATGGACGTATAACTGTATAGCTATGAACCGACTATAGATTAGATCTACAAGGGAACCTAACTATACGGCCGGAACTATACTGCCGGAACTTTTAATTCTGGCTGTATAGTTGGTCGTTAAACTCTCTGTTTCCTCGATGAAATTTTTGAAGAAGGGTCGATAACTATATGACCGCGACTATACTGGCAGAATTTTTAATTCCGGTCGTATAATTGGTCGTTAAACTCTCAGTATTCCAGAAATTATTTTGTCAAAGGTGTAGACAACTATACGACCGTAACTATAGGGGCGGAACTTTTAATTTCGGCCGTATAGTTGGTCGTTAAACTCTCAGTACCTTTCAAGGACGGAAGCATTGTCGTCGCAACAACTATACGGCCGGAACTATACGGCTAGAATTTTTATTCCCGCCATATAATTGGTCGTTAAACCTTCTGTGTCCACCAAAAATTCTGCTTCTCCAAGTATTCTTTATTAATCTGAAACTTAACGAAATATCGAGTTTTGATAGAGAAATGTCAGCTTAGACTTTTGACCAATTTTGGCATCATCAATCTTCCTTCTTCTTGCTAGAGCATGAATCATTCTTATTAAAATCAATACTCAAACTAGATTTCAACTGAAAGTTTTAAAAACTTACTCAACCTTTATTTCACATGGGTTGCCTCCCATGAAGCTCTCTTTTATGGTCAATAGCTTGACCGTAGTACCGTTCATTCTGTCTTGAGTCCATTCTTCTTGTAATTGTTGTTCTTCGTATATTTTTGCTTTATCACTTCTTCGGGGGGTGCTCAATATATAGTGATTGAACTTATATCTTCTTTCACCCGATAATGCTTCAAGCGTTGTCCATTTACCACCCATGCAAGAGAGGGTGTTTTTCCTTGGAGCTTAACTGCTCCCGACGGATAAGCTTCTTCCACTACATATGGACCTTCCCACTTTGATCTGAGTTTTCTGGGAAATAACTTAAGATGAGAATTATAGAGCAACACATTGTCTCCACTTTAAAAAAATTATTCTCTATTTTCCTATCATGCCATCTTTTAACCTTCTCCTTAAACAACCTAGCAGTCTCATAGGCTTCACTTCTAAACTCATCTAAAGCATGCATATCTAATAAACGCTTTTCCCCTGCTGCTTTGAGATCATAATTTAGATTCTTGATTGCCCCAAAAGCTTGGTGTTCTAGTTCTAAAGGTAAATGACATGCCTTCCCGTACACCATCTTATAAGGTGTCATACCCATTGGATTTTTAAACGCAGTACGGTATGCCCATAAAGTGCCGTTTAACTTGTGTGACCAATCCTTCCTTGATTTGTCCACCGTCTTCTCGAGTATGGTCTTTAGTTCTCTATTTGAGAGTTCCACTTGACCACTTGTTTTGGGATGATATGGCTAAGCAACGTGGTGAGTTACTCCATACTTGCTGAGGATTTTCCTGAAAGTCCCTTTCATAAAATGAGAACCACCATTAGTAATTAAAAATCTAGGAACTCCAAACCTGGGAAATATGACATCCTTGATCATCTTCACTGAGGTAGTTGCATCTGCATGATTCGTTGGGATAGCTTCAACCCACTTAGTAACATAGTCAATAGCAAAAAGAATATGAGTATAACCGTTTGACTCTATAAATGGCCCCATGTAATCCATTCCCCATAGATCAAAGGTCTCAATTATTAGACTATAATTCATCACCATTTCTTGTCTCCTACCTATATTACCACTTCTTTGGCAAGCATCATAGTATTCCACATACCTGTGTGCATCCTTGAGCAAGGTGGACCAATAGAAGTAGCAGTTTGTTTACCTACATGATGCCCTCCATAAGGACTGTCATGACAAGCCTTTAATATAGCATTCATTTCGTGATTAGGGACACACTTCCGAATCATTCCGTCAAGTCCATGACGATATAAATACAGATCATCCCAAAACTAATACTTAAGATCATTAAAAAAATTCATTCTTTGATTTCTTGTCATACCGGGAGGTAAATTTTTTGTTGCTACATAGTTAGCATAATCTGCATACCAAGGATCAGCAATATCCACCTTTGCTAAATATTCTCCCAGAAATGATTCATTAATAGGTACGGGGTCATTAATTATTCCCTCCATCCTAGAGAGATGATTTGCTACCGGATTATCCTTACCCCTCCTATCTACTATTTGCAAATCATATTTTGTAGTAATAAAACCCACCTAATCAACCTAGGCTTAGCATCCTTTTTCACAAGCATGTGACACAAAGCTTGGTGATCCGTATGAATTATTACCTTAGAATTAATTATGTAAGATCTAAATTTGTCACAAGAAAAAATTATAGCTAGAAATTCTTTTTATGTAGTAGCATAATGTTTCTGAACCTTATTAAGAGGTATACTAGCATAACAAATAACATTTAAATTCTTTCCATCTCGCTGTCCCAACACAACTCCTAAAGCATAATCACTAGCATCACACATAATTTCAAAAGGTTCATCCCACTTTGGAGGTTGCATGATAGGTGCTGAAACTAGTTTATCTTTAAGGTTCTCAAAAGCTGCACTGCAGTCATGGTCTAAATAGAATGGAGTTTCTTTATCAAGAAGATTGGTAAGGGGTATAGTTAGTTTAGCAAAATCTTTTATAAACCTCTTATAAAATCATGCTTGTCCTAGAAACATTTTTAAGCTTTTAATGCCCTGAGGTATTGGGAGATTTTCTATAGCATTTATATTAGTTTTATCTATTTCTATTCCCTTATCCGAAACTTTGTGCCCAAAAACTTTACCTTCTCTTTCCATGAAACGACATTGCTCCCAATTCAAAACCAAATTTGATTGCCTACATCTTTGCAAAACTCTGGTCAGATTGTAGAGACAATTATTAAAAGTTGTTCCAAAAACGACAAAATTGTTTGTTAGGACTTCCATAGTCTTCTCAACAAAATCATCAAAAATCTTTAGAACGCATTCCTGAAAAGTTGTTGTTGCATTACATAAGCCAAACGGAATTAATCTATAAGCATATGTGCCATAAGGACAAGTAAAAGTTGTTTTCTCTTGATCTTCTGGCTATATGGCAATTTGAGAATATCCAGAATAACCATCAAGAAAACAAAAATAAGAATTATTACTAAGTCTTTCTAATATTTTATCCATAAATTGTATTGGTTTGTGATTCTTTTGCGTCTCCCGATTTAATTTCCTAAAATCAATGCACATACGATATCCTACAACTGGTCTCACAAGAACTAGCTCACCTTCCTCATTCATAGCAGCATCAAGACCACCTTGTATTTATGCAATGAGCTAGGCTAACCCACTTACTGTCAGAAATAGGATATATTATGCCAGCATCAAGTAGGCGTATACCTTATTTTCTTACTACTTCCTTCATCTTAGGATTAAGCCTTCTTTTTGTATCTACTACTGATTCAACATCATCAAGCATGGTAATCTTATGTGTTACAATGGATGGATCTATTACTTTAATATCACTCAATGTATATCCAAAGGCTTCATGATGCTTAACCAAAACTGAAATGAGTTTATTAGTTTCATTTTCTGATAGATTCTTGCTAATAATAACTGGACACTTATTTTCATTATCTAAAAACTCATACCTCATATTATGTGTAAGTTTTTTCAATTCTATTGGTGGAGGTTCTTTATCTCCTGTTCTTACCAATTCTTCATAGTCATGTGGATTTTGTGCCTCCGAAATTGAATCAAGGTAATCATCGATGTCTTCTTTCTTCTCATCTTCCGGCGCTTCTTCGCAATTAATCATGCTCCTTTCTAGTTCATCTTGTGGAGTACTGAAATGAATTGCCGCAAGCTCGGCAATCGTCTTCTCTTCCTTTAATATCCTCCACTTCATATGGCCTCTTCTTTAGTTTGGCGAAGTAGAATGTCATTTCCTCTTCTCCAAACTTCAGTGAAATGGTTTCCTTCTGATTATCCACTCGAGATTTGGTGAAGGAAATAAAAGGCCTGCCTAAAAGAATAGGGAAAAAATAATCTCGAGGCATATCAACAATATGAAAATCAAGAGGGTACATGAGTGAACCAATAAAGTCATAGATATTTCTGATTACCCCTTCCGGTTTTATGTTGGTTTTATTAGAAATTTTAACAATAGTGTCTACCGGTTCAACATTCGGATTATTTAAGTTGTAGCGAAGTTCTTGATAAAGTGATGATCGCATAATATTTATGGTGGAAATTGGTTCACAAATTCCATATAAGAAAGTTTCTCCACAATATATAGGGGTCATAGGTTTTGAAGTTTTGTTACCTCGAACTTTACCTTGGATGAATTCTGAAGTTTCACGGTCTAACATAACCACTTCATCCTCCACTATTCGTGCCTCCATAAGGTCTTTTATTATAACATTATTTATATTTGTAGCTTCGGAATTCCTTTCTGGTTTCTTTAGTCTCTTCTTTATTTGTTCTTCCTCTTTTTGTCTCTTTTCAAAAATTCCACGTATAGGTATCGAGGAGAACTCTTCCATTAGTGCTCTTGCACGCTTCTTTGCTTCGAGAGGTTTACGAGGTTCCCATTCTGTAGATACCTACAAATGCCCTACATAATTCTCAATAATTTTCTTTACTGAGTAAGAATCAATACTGAGGGTTTTAATCATTGTATTTGTCCTGTCATCTGCAAGGAAATCATTAATGCAAGCATATTCAAAAAAACTATTTGTAATATTTTCCTTATCTTTAGAATTTTCAGTTGCTTCTTTCATTTTTATTATTAGATTCCAAGCCTCGTCATAAGTATAAGATAGAAAACTGCCATTTGAAGCAGTGTCTAGATTCGTCCTATTTTCAATATTTAGCCCTCCATAAAATGTATGGGTGATTAACCAATCAGGTAAACTATGATGGGGCAATTATCGAGGTAACTTTTCTACCTTAGATATCCTTCATATAAGCCCTCACTAGGATTATTTTTGAAACTGATAATAATGCCTCTCATCCTGTGAGCTTTGCTTTCAGAATAATATTTTGATAGGAACTTAGTTGTCAATTCCTCCCAAGTCCTTGGTGCTTCCGCACAAAAAGATCTGTACCAGTCGCAAACATTATTAGAGAGAGTTTGTCTAAACAACTGTATTTTAACCATATCAAGATTACAGTCATAAAAAATAAAGGAACTCAAAATGTCTTCAAAGAATTGTAAGTGTCCATATGGATTTTCTTCATTGGTTCCTGCAAATTTCTTAGAGTGTAATAACTCAAACAATAAAGGATGGATTTTGACTCCATCCAGATTTATGCTTTTGTTGATAGTTATAAAAGCGTCCATGGGCGAACCCATTTTCCTTACTACCTCTAGCTGATTTAAATGCCGAGTATTGTCCATTGTTGTGGTCTTGCAACTCAAGTAAAAATTAGTACAACGAAAGTAAATAACTAAAAGTAAAGTGACTTATAGTGCTAAGCTCCCCGGCAACGGTGCCAGAAAATAGCTTGATGACTGCAAGTGCACAGATCATTTGTAGCTAGTTTCCAAATAAAGATATCGATCCCACAGGGAGAAGTAGGCAAAAGACTAAAATGCTTTTAACTATAACTAAACGAAGTACTTAAGAAATAACTTTAAGATGCAAGGAAGATAAAGGTGTTTTTGGGTTTTGGTTGAACAAGGTAATTTAAAGTAAGCAAAACTTAATGCAGAAAGTAAGAATTGCGTGTGTAATAGAACTTTGGAACTACAATAGGGAAAAAAGGCGTTCTCAGGGATTAGTAAGGTAGTTCTAGTAGGAATCCTAAGCTCTAAGTTTATTTGCAAAAAAAAGCCAGATTTATCTAAACGGAGTTCAGAAGTAAAGAAAACTAAGTAAAAGTTCTAAATCACTTTAAGTGGGAACCTAGTTTTCATACTCACAACCCTGTTGTGGTCAAGTGAAAATCATAGTTAACTTCACAAGTCATTTTGAAAACATCTCACGACGGAACAGTATGGCCACTCCAACTGTTCATGACCACGGACGCGGCTATTCGAATAGTTTTACCACAAAATTCGATACATCCATTAGGGATAACCCTGAATCATCATACTTAGTATGCGAATAATCAATCATAACCTTTCCTTTACACAATCTAGTATAGGCACCTCCCCTATGAGCTTGGCCTCCCAGCCATGGCCATCTGCCATCCTAGGCACTGCATAGGTGGACATCATCAAGAGGTAGCCTCAGCTCAAACCTCCTCCGAGAGGGAACTCATACTAATGCATATAAACTTTCGGCTAAGCCTTACCCAATTCAGGTATTGTGGTTGTACGGTAAAATTGGAATGGTATCGCATCCGAACCCAACCATCAGTTTTATAAAGGGCTAAGGCTCATGCCTCAACATTTTCATCATCAAAATCCATTTGTGTTTCTCAACACATGTCAAAATAATTTCAATAGAATGAAGCATCATTCCAAAGTTTTCATAATCATTTTCACCAAGTATTCCCATCTAAAGTGATCAAGTTTTATGCTTAGCACTAGCCACTAAGTTAAGAGTGTTCACTAATGAGGGATTATAATCTCAATCTCATGCCATAGAATGACATCTAGTATAGGCCTAGTTTTATACTCTTTATGCTATCTATACTATCTTTCCAAAATCCTCATAAAGCATTAACTAAAAGTAAAGAACTTTGGTAAAGTAAAAGAGTAAAACTTGCAAGTAAAACTTGGGATGGGTATAATCAAAGGTATATAACCAAAGCATGCCTAATGCATCTTGCTTGGGTTAATCTTGCAATTAGTGATGGCTTGCCTTGATTGGTGAAGTGATTGAAGTTTTCTTCATCTTCTTCAGGGTAGAACTCCTCCTCCTCGTATCCTTGGTCGGTACTATCGTCTATAAAGGAAATACGGGGTACACAATCACCAAACCATACTTAACTAAGTCTATTTAGCACACTAAGACTCACACTTGATGATCTAGCATCATCATAATCATCACATGCAATAATGACTAGTTTTATTTAGTTTATTTGAGAAAAGTAATTTCTACTCATTGAAATTAATTAAGATTTAATATTCTCCAAATAAAATATGGGATCATGTGGACACATGTCATCACCACATATTCTAATACATGGGAATGTGATTTAAAGGACTGGTCACATTTTATAAAGGGTAAAATTATTATTTAATAGATTTAAATTGACTAGAAGTGCCCTAATAGCATTCTTTTGGTACTAATCCAATGTCCCTGCATGCAGACCTAAATATTTTTACATATTCAGATAGATATTATAAAATGTGATTTTTGAGAGTTGGAAACAACTCAAAAGCTATTATGGTTGATTTTTTAAAAATATTTGAATTTGCAAAAGTCTCTGTCTTGTTATTTTTACTATAGATTATCTCTAACTCCAAATGATTTAAATCCAACGGGCTTTGATAGATAATTTAATTTCCTTTCTAGAAAAATTTGAATCATGCAATTTCGATAAGTAAAACTCTCTAAATTGATTTTTGAATCTAGGGACAGAATAGGATTTTATCTAAAAAGGAAAATCAATATTTGAATTTCCTGGGCTGCGCGGGAAAGTTTTAAACGGGCCGGCCCAACTGCACAACACAGCGCAGCGCGCGGCAGTGTGATCTTAACACATACACTTGATTCAATTTTCAAATGTCCTTTAAATTGATTTGCTAAATGTTTTTATAAGTTTGTAAATTGGGCCTTGATACACTTTTACTTGGTCTAGCAAGGGGTGAAAAGAAATAGAATTGTTTCTGTTGGAAATCTTCTTCTAGGAACACCTAAAGTGGACTAGTGGTTTAAAATGGTCAAAATGACCATTTGTTTTATTTATTCTTATTTGATTTCTTATCTTTGGATTTTGTTTGTAAGTGGTCTAGATGATGTGGCATTCACCTTTAAACCATTTCACAACATTTAGAACAATCTAGCATGGCATATACACTCAAATTTATGCTAATGCAAACACACATGCATTCATAATCATTTTATTAATAAAAGTTTTTGTTAACCCTAAATTGGGTGATTAGAACATGATACTCTTGATTAAAAGATTTGGGGTGTTACAAACCTTCCCTCCTTCAACAAAATCTTGTCCCGAGATTTAGGAAAAACTAGGAACTAAAGAGATCTGGAAACTCCATCCTAATATAATCTTCTCACTCCCAAGTAGCTTCTTCTTCGGTATGGTTGCTCCATTGGATCTTGAGAAATTTGATACTCCTGGTCCTGGTGGTTCTGAAGGCTTCTTCCAAGATATGAACGGGCACTTCACGATATGTCAGATCCTTGTTGATATCAATGGCCCGGTGATCGATGTTCTTGAAAACTTTGGTCTTCTCCAGAACTTCTAGGCATTTGTGAAGTAACAAGATATGGAACACATTATGGATGGCTGACATCTCCTCTGGCAGTTCCAATTGATAAGATACTTCTCCTCGGTGATTCAAAATCTTGAAGGGTCCAATATATCTAGGGGCTAACTTTCCTTTCAGCTGAAAACGCTGCATTCCTTTCAACAGCGAAACTTTGAGATACACAAAATCTCCGACTGAAATTCAGGTCTCTACGTCTCTTGTCCACATAACTCTTCTGTCTGCATTGGGCGGTCTTGAGGTTCTCACGGACTTCGTGAACCTTCTCTTCGGCTTCTCGTAGGATGTTGGGTCCAAAAATCTGACTCTCTCCTACTTGCGACCAATTCAAAGCGGTACGGCACTTTCTTCCATACAGAAATTCAAATGGGGCCATCTGCAAACTGGCTTGATAATTGTTATTGTATGAGAATTCTGCGAAAGGCAGACAATCTTCCCATTTTGATCCATACTCTAACACACAAGCTCTCAACATATCTTCTAAGATCTGGTTGACTCTTTCAGTCTGTCCATCGGTCTGTGGGTGATAAGCTGTGCTGAAATTCAACTTGGTTCCTAATCCTTCTTGGACTTTCTGCCAAAATCTTGAGGTAAACTGGGTTCCTCGAACCGGCACTATGGTCTTGGGGGTTCCATGCAAATTGACTATTCTAGCAATGTATAACTCTGCTAGCTTAGAACTCTAGTAGGTGGTCTTGACAGGTATAAAATCGGCCACCTTGGACAGTCTATCAACTATGACCCAGATAGAGTCATTTCTCCTACTAGTAGGCAAACCGGTGATAAAGTCCATTCTGACGGAATCCCATTTCCATTTCGGAATCTGCAATTGTTGCAATAGTCCTGCGGGTCTCTGATGTTCCGCTTTGACTCTCTAACAGATATCACACTTGGCTATGTAGCTTCCGATTTCTCTCTTCGTCTTGTGCCACCAAAATTGCTCCTTCAAATCCTGATACATCTTCGTTCCTCTGGGGTGGATAGAATAAAGAGTATCATGAGCTTCTTGCATGATAACTTGCTTTAGCTCCGAATCTGATGGCACACAGATACGTCCTTTGTACCACAAAACTCCTTCTTCATCTTCGGTGAATCAAGGTACCTTTCATGTACCAATACGACGTTTGATTCCGTCGATACTTGCGTTTCCCTTCTGGGCCTCCTTGATCTGACTAATCAAAGTGGGTTGAAGTTCAACGCTAGCTAAAAATCCTTTGCTAACTAGCTCTGTTCTAAACTGCTCCAACTCCTCATGCAAACTTGGCTGGGCTTCTTTAATCATGGTGTTTAATCTACACGGCAATCTGCTAAGAGCATACGCTACCACATTAGCTTTGCCGGGGTGATAGTGAATGTCAAGGTCATAATCCTTGATTAGCTCTATCCATCTCCTTTGCCTCATATTCAGCTCCTTCTGAGTGAAAATGTACTTCAAACTCTTATGATCCGAAGAAATCTCACAGCAGTTACCCATAGGGTAATGACGCCATGTCTTCAAGGCTAAAACTACAGCTGCTAGTTCAAGATCATGGGTAGGGTAGTTTTGCTCATGCTACTTCAGTTGTCTAGACAAATATGCTATGAGTTTGCCTTCTTGCATCAACACACATCCGAGACCAATCTTGGATGCATCACAACACACATCAAAAGGCTTCCTGATATCTAGCATAATCAAGATTGGGGCTGAAATCAATCTCTTCTTGAGTTCTTGAAAACTTGCTTCACATTTGTTGGTCCATTCAAACTTTCTATCTTTCTTTAACAATTAGGTCATTGGTCTTGCGATGCTCGAAAATCCTTCAACAAACTTGCGGTAATATCCCGCTAATCCGAGAAATGCACGGACTTGGGTTTGAGTGGCCGGAGCTTCCCATTCTTCAACATCTTTGATCTTGGCGGGATCAACAGCGACTCCTCCTACCGACACAATATGTCCGAGGAATCCTACTTCTTTCAGCCAAAACTCACACTTGTTGAACTTGGCATACAACTGATGCTCTCTAAGGGTTTCAAGGATGGTTCTCAGGTGTTGCTCATGATCTTATTCTGACTTGGAATAGATTAGAATATCGTCGATAAAAAAATGATAAACTTATCCAGAAAATTCATAAAGATCTTATTCATGAGATTCATGAAATAAGCGGGGGCATTGGTTAATCCAAAATACATGACCGTATACTCATACAATCCATATCTGGTGGTAAAGGCGGTCTTTGGAATATCCGTTGCACGAATTTTGAGTTGATGATAACCAGTTCTAAGATTAATCTTAGAAAACACTCTGGCACCAGTCAACTGATCAAACATATCCTCAATCTTGGGCAATGGGTACTTGTTCTTGATGGTGACATCATTCAGCTTCCGGTAATCCATGCACAAACGGTTACCTCCATCCTTCTTGTCGACAAACAAAACAGGTGATATCCATGGCGATGTGCTTGGTTGAATCAGACCTTTCTCCATCATAGCATCCAGTTGCTTCTTCAGCTCCACTAATTCTGATAGGTTTGTACTATAAGGTATTTGAGTTATGGGTCCGGTTCCAGGAATTAGCTCAATAATGAACTTGATATCCCGATCTAGGGGCATACCAGGCAATTCATCTGGGAATACGTCGGGGTATTCACAGAACTCTGACTTGGTCTAGCGTTGGTTGGGCTACACTCTTGTTGCATTTGAATTGACGGGGCAAGGTTTCAGATACATGCTCTACTGATACTCCAGAGGTACTGGTCATGGTTATGGCTTTCTTGGCACAGTCGATCAATCCTTTATGTTTCGACATCCAATCCATTCCTAGTTATTCTTCCAAACATTTGGGTCCAAGTACTATTAGATTGGCATAAAAATCTATCCCATGGATTCTGATAGGTATAGCCTTGCAAATTCTAGCTTTGGTGGTTGAACCAGGAATTTGAACTATCATAACATGCTTCAATTTTGTTGGTTGAATCTTACTAGTGCATGCAAATTCTTCTGTAACAAACGAGTGCAATGGTCCAGAATCAAACAACACTCTTACAAGTACTGAGTTAACAGAAAACATACCCAGCATGAAATATGGCGCTTCCTGAGCTTCTTCAGCATTCACGTGGAACAGACGACCGTTGCGGTTGAGCGAATTCCCTAGGGCAAATCTTCTTCCAGGCTAAACATGGCGCTGCTGCTGAGCTGGGGCACTCACATTGGTGGTGGTTGCAAGCTTCTCGGTACACTCGTTGGAGTAGTGACCCTTGACTCCATAGTCAAAGCAAGTAATCTGGGACTTGTCTTTGGCTGCAACAGGCACGACATTGCTGCCAGTCCTTGGGGCAATATTGTTGTTGTTGTTGTTGGACTTGGGTGGTGCACGGTTGAAGTTGTTGGAGTTGCCAGGGTTGTTGTTGTTTCCTCCGGTCTTCAAGTTTCCTCTGCTACGATTGGGGTAGCTTGGACGGACATCGGGGGTCAGTTGTTTCTTGGGGCATATCCTGCAGATGGGTTGGGGCGATACTTCTGGGTATTGTGGGACCCAGTCCGATGCATCATTCTGTGCTTAAGGTTATCATTGGCTTGGTTGATCTTCCCTTCCATATGGATGGCAGAGTCGAGTAGCTCTTCTAGATCTTCAAAATGGATGTTGACTAACACCGTCTGCATCTCATCATGCAATCCATTCAGGAATCTTTCCTTCTTCTTGGCTTCAGTGTTGATCTCATCAGGGGCATACCTAGCGAGGGATAGAAATTTGTCACGGTATTCAACTAGCGTCATCCTTCCTTGCTTTAGTTCTCTGAACTCATCTCTCATTTTTGTGACTAAACCTTACGGCACATGGGTGCGGCTGAACTTAATCTTGAAGCTTCCCAAGTCATCATCTGACCGTGGTTCATGGTACGGGTGCTATTCCACCATGCTCTTGCATCTCCTGCCAGATAGTGGGTGGCAAACAGTACCTTCTCATTGGCTTCAACTCCTGGGACCTCCAGATTGTTCTCCATGGTTTGCAGCCAGTCATGAGCATCTAAGGGATCCTCAGATTTGTTAAAGATAGCGGGATTGGTATTCTGAAAGTTCTTAAGCTTGGATCCATGATGATCCTGATTTACATGGCCTTGATTATTGTGGGCCATCTGAGCTATCTATTGAAGAGTGGCTAGGTTGGCTTGGCGTTCAGCTCTACTAGCTTCACGGTTGGAAACTAGCTTCTGTAGAATCTGCAACATTGGGTCCTGCGATGAGCTTCTTCCTCCTTGGTTTCCACGAGTCATCTGAAGATTGAGGTAGATAATGAGATAAGAGGGAAATTTCTAAGGTTCATGGTTTTGTTTTCAAAAGCTTTAAACTTTGAGTTTGAACTCAGGTTTTGCAACTAACTTCTTCTCATTCATTCATTCATTCAAGCACACAATACAAACACACACCACAACACAAAAGGAAAACATATGGTTTTAAGAACCATTCTGTGAACTAAGATACAGTGGGACCGATACAACTCATTCCTACGATACTGATCAAGTGCATCTAATCATCATCAATGAAGTCAGAATCATCATCATTGGTGTAGAAATTCATGGCATCATCCTCCAGGTAGTCATTGTCACCACTGAGGTACGAGTGAATATCTCTCTAGATGTCTTCACCTTCTTCCTCTTCCTTTGCTTCAAGCTGGACTTCTTGCTCATGGATGGTCTTCTCGAGGTTGGCAACCTTCTTACGAAGTTGGGCGATGGTGCGATCCTTCTTCTCATGTTGACGGCGAAGTGATTGGCGATCCTTGACGAGCATGGCGAGATTCTGGTCCTTCTTGGCGGCAATGGCAAGGTTGTGGTTGGCGTAGGCTCGAGCATTGTCCAATTCCTTATGTCTATCATACAGCAGGAAATTCAAGATTCTCCACTTGGCGCTTCATCTCCGGGTGACTTGGCATCTCCAATGGCATTCCCATAAAATCACACCTTGCGAAGTGCGCAAAGCGAGTTCCCTGGATCAGGTTGATGTTTTGCCCACACAGACGGGCAAGAGCTTCATGCATAACCCTGGCTAATCCATCTAGCCAGTTGTTCTCTCTCAGGGTGAATTGAATCTTCTCAGAAAGGGGTGCTTCCATCTTGCCTCTGAGGTCTACAACTATCATCCATTGTAGATCTCCTCCTGGGAAATCCTTGAGTTGGGCTCCAAAGAATTCCGGATGAGGGCGCTCAAGGTACTTTGATAGTGCATCAAGATCCCTCTCAAAGATCAGCTGGCCTCTGTTGCCCAACAGGTAGAACTTGCAATACTAAACTTCCATCTATAAGAATTTAGGATGAGTAAGTTAGTGAGGTGATCAAGTGTGTCAAATTTTTATGTAGTAATGTAAGAATTTTTGAGGAACATGATTTTTTTGAAAGAATCCAGGATAAGAGTGGGAATAGGTTTTCATAAATACTCAGTTCTTTTGTTTTGAAACTAAATTTTTGTTCGGACGTCCATTCTAACTAGGGTCTCCTATGGTCAGGATGGCTCTGATACCAACTTGTCAACACCCAGATTTTTAATCCCAGATGCCTCTTATGACATACATCGCAATCCCAGGATTACCATTTTTGCGAGACATAACAGATTGGATATCATAGTACATCATCCATTACAAACCATAATAAGGTCTTACACAAATAAGGGATCTCATGATCCAGTATTAATACAAACAAGCAGCGGAATAATAAGCGTAGCAGTGGGCTCCATCTTCAGTGTCACAGGCAATGCTGACGATGGGAGATGATCCTAGTTGTCATAGCCATCCTGCTGTCCATCTTCCTGATAGTCCTCGTCATAGTCTGGCCACGGGAATATCTAGGGACAAAGCCATGAGTACTCTTTAAGTACTCGCAAACTATCACTATCAAGTAAGGTAGTTCTAGTAGGAATCCTAAGCTCTAAGTTTATTTGCAAAAAAGTCAGATTTATCTAAATGGAGTTTAGAAGTAAAGAAAACTAAGTAAAAGTTCTAAATCACTTTAAGTGGGAACCTAGTTTTCATACTCACAACCCTGTTGTGGTCAAGTCAAAATCATAGTTCACTTCACAAGTCATTTTGAAAACATCTGACGACAGAACAGTATGGCCACTCCAACTGTCCATGACTGCGGACACGGCTATTCGAATAGTTTTACACTCTGCAGAGGTGGTACACTTTCACCACAAAATTCAATACATCCGTCAGGGATAACCCTGAATCATCATACTTAGTATGCGGATAATCAATCATAACCTTTCCTTTACACACTCTAGTATAGGCAACTCCCCTATGAGCTTGGCCTCCCAGCCATGGCCATCTGCCATCCTGGGCACTGCATAGGTGGACATTATCAAGAGGTACCCTCGGCTCAAACCTCTTATGCGAGGGAACCCATACTAATGCATATAAACTTCTGGCTAAGCCTTACCCAATTCAGGTATTGTGGTTGTACGATAAAATTGGAATGGTATTGCATCCGAACCCAACCATCAGTTTTTATAAAGGGCTAAGGCTCATGCCTCAACATTTTCACCATCAAAACCCTTTGTGTTTCTCAATACATGTCAAAACATTTCAATATAATGACTCATCATCCCAAGGTTTTCATAAGCATTTTCACCAAGTATTCCCATCTAAAGTGATCAAGTTTTATGCTTAGCACTAGCCACTAAGTTAAGAGTGTTCACTAATGAGGGATGCTAATCTCAATCTCATGCCATAGAATGAAATCTAGTATAGGCCTAGTTTTATACTCTTTATGCTATCTATACTACTTTCCAAAATCCTCACAAAGCATTAACTAAAAGTAAAGAACTTTTGTAAGGTAAAGAGTAAAGCTTGCAAGTAAAACTTGGGATTGGTATAATCAAAGGTATATAACCAAAGCATTCCTAATGCATCTTGCTTAGGTTAAAACTTGCATGGTTAACTTGTATAATTCTAGCTTGCCTTGATTGGTGCAGTGATTGAAGTTTTCTTCCTCTTCTTCGGGGTAGAACTCCTCCTCCTCGTATCCTTGGTCGGTACTATCGTCTATAAATGAATATGGGGTACACAATCACCAAACAATACTTAACTAAGTCTATTTATCACACTAAGGCTCACACTTGATGATCTTGCATCATCACAATAATCACATGCAATAATGACTAGTTTTATTTAGTTTAGTTGAGAAAAGTAATTTCTACTCATTGAAATTAATTAAGATTTAATATTCCTCAATTAAAATATGGGATCATGTGGACACATGTCATCATCACATATTCTAATACATGGTAATGTGATTCAAAGGGTTGGTCACATTTTATAATGTTTAAGATTACTATTTAAATGATTTAAAGTGACTAGAAATGCCTATATAGCATTATTTTGGTACTAGTCCAAAGTCACTTCATGCAAACCTAGATATTTTTACATATTCAGATAGATATTATCAAATGTGATTTTTGAGAGTTGGAATCAACTCAAAAGCTATTATGGTTGATTTTTGAAAAATGTTTGAAGTAGCAAAAGTCTCTGTCTTATTATTTTTACTATAGATTATATCTAACTCTAAATTATTTAAATCCAACAGGCTTGGATAGTTATGTTAATTACCTTTCTAGCAAAATATGAATCATGCAATTTGGTTAAGTGAAACTCTCTGAATTAATTTTTGAATATGTGGACAGAATAGGATTTCAACTAAAAAGGAAAATCCATATTTGAATTTCCAGGTCTAAGCGGGAAAGCTAAACGGGCCGGCCCAGCTGGACTACATAGCACAACGGGCTATTGACAAATGGGGTCCACCAGTCAGCGACTGTTCTAACACGGACCGGTATCTTAGCATCTGGGTCATGCAATCCTATTCTAATCCAATGGCTGGGATTCGTCATTGAAGACGGACAGCTCCGGCGAGGAAAATGACCTAGCGTGGCGGTGGGGGTCTCGCGGGGCTCACCTGGGCTCCAGCTAAGGTCGGCGATGGGGGCGATTGGCATGGTAGACGACGGCGAGGCGAGGCATGGTCACGGCAGGGCTTGGGGTGGTCGGAATCAACAGCGCCCTTCTGCTCCAACAGCGACGGGCTCCCGTGAAATTCCAGTGCGGTGGTGCTCGCCTTGCTCCGGGGAGAGGTGGGGGAGTGGCTGTGAGAAGTGGGGTGTGCGGTGGTGTGGAGAATGGAGGCGGGGGTGGCCTCCTTTTATAGCGCGGCGAGGGGACCGAGCGGTGCGGCGTGAGCTTGACGGTGGCTTCGCTATAGGCGGCTAATGGCATGGGCGAGGGCGTAGGATGGTGTGGTGTTCCCTGGCGATCATCACAGAAGTAATGGCGCGGCATGATACATTGCAAATGTATCTATAATTTTTGATGTTCCATGCTTGGTTTTATCCACTTTCTTGTGTTTTGCCCACACTTTGGAGTACATTTCATATGATTTCTTGGACTAACCTATTAATAAGAGCCATAGTGCCAGCTACCTGTTTTCTGCTGTTTTTGGTTCCAGGAAAGTCAGAAAATGAATATTCTCGGAATTGGACGGGACAAAAGCCAAAGTGCCTATTTTTCTGGAAGTCATCAGATGCCAGAATACGAGACGGAGAAGGGCTGGGGGCCGGCCACACCACTTGGCCAAGGGGCCAGGCCTGGCCCGCGCCAGGGGGTGGTCTGGCCGACCCCAACACCCCCTCGGGCTCTCCTTCCACCTATAAGATTCCCTCGGTATGAAAACCCTAAGTACCCAATCAAAAATCCACGAAAGAGTCTATAGCCGCCATCATCTCCATCCCTAGATCGGGAGGGATCTGAAGCTCTTCCTGGCACCCTGCCAGAGAGGGGAATTCACCCAGGAGGCCTTCTTCATCATCATGCAAGCCTCCGGTGTGATGCGTGAGTAGTTCATCCTTGGACTACGGATCCATGTAGTAGCTAGATGGCTGGTTCTCCTCCTTTGTGCTTTCATGTTTAGATCTTGTGAGCTCCGTTCATGATCAAGATCATCTATTTCTAATTCTGCATGTTGTGTTTGCGGGGATCCGACGGATATTGAGATGCTATTTCAGATTGATTATTGATTCTATCATGTCTTTGTTATTTGTGATCTTGCATGCTTTCCGTTGTTAGTAGCTATCTTGGCCAAGTAGATGCTAGCAACTCCAAGAGTTAGTATTTATGCTCGATACTGGGTTCATGCCTCTAGTAATCTGGGGAAGTGACAGAAATCTCTAAGGTACTAGATGTTTTGTTGCTACTAGGGAGAAAACAACAATCCTTTGATCATAGAACAATCGTATTGTTTACATTACACGCAATTCATAAAGCAATAATCTGTTGCTTGCAACTTAATACTGGAGGGTGTTCGGGGAATAACCTGAAGGTGGATTATTAGTCATAGATGCAGTTGGATGGTGGTCTATGTATAATGTTGTAATGCCCAATCGAATCTCAAAGGATTCAAGATGATTAGTATATGCATTTGCTTTCTCGATGTTTGTCAATTGCCCCGCTGTAATTTGTTCACCCAGCATGTTATCTATCTTAAGGAGAGCCACCTCTAGTGAACTATGGATCTCGGTCCTTTTCTTTTACAATAAACTGTTTACTGCTTTGTTTTTATTTCTTGCAAACTATTACTTCCTTCCATTCGATACGTTTAATCCTTTGTTTTCAGCAAAACACGGTGAGATTGACAACCTCATCGCAAGTTGGGGACAAAGTTATGTGGTTGTGTTGTGCAGGTCTCCACGTTGCTACTAGCACCGGTAGTGAGCCCTGCCAAGGCTCAGCTAGCAACATCTTTGGGGTGTTTCCTTCCTCCTACTAGTTCGATTAAAGCTTGGTTTCATAACTGAGGGAAACTTGCAGCTGTGCTCATCATACCTTCCTCTTGGGGTTCCCAACGAGCTCTACATCAACACCGAGCCATCAAGCATTTTTCTGGCGCCGTTGCCGGGGAGTCAAGGACATCTTCACAAGGGGATTCCCTCATAACCAATCTCTTTACTTTGTTTTATTTGTTTTGCTTAGTTTATTTCTGCTTTGTTTGCTTGTTTCTTTATCAAAAATACAAAAAAAATTACTTCCTACAATAGTTTTTTATTTTCATTGGTCTATTATTGTCTTACTTTATCATGCTTTCTATCAATGGTTGGTTTCTTTGAAACTGAATCTTATTGGCAAGGTGGGTTCACGGAAGAACAAAAATATTATTATAAGGAACACCGCTTGTCACAAAAATGGAAACACTTATGGGAACAAATTGATAAATTGTATACCATTGCTATAAACATGTGCTCTATTTATAATGTTACTTATTGCTTTGATAAATCCTGTTGTTGTAGGAGGTATAAACACCTCCCTTTTCAATGTGAGTATAATGATAATGTTACCATATCTTCTTATGTTAAAGGGAATTATGACTTTTATGATGTGGAACGAATTGAAGAATTTATTTCTTGGAAGGGTGCCTTTGAACTTGCTAGTTTGCTTGAAAATACCGATGATTCACCTTATAAATATGAGGTTTATGATATACTTAAATTTTTCCTTTGATAATTACAAGGTAGAAAATGGCTATATTCTTGAATATCTTAATAGATGCTCTCCACCAATGGAAGAGACTAATGCCTTGCAGGAGCCTATGGAAGAAGAAATTGATGAAACTGGAAGCTCATTGGATGAAAAAGAGGAGGAGAGTGATGATCAAGAGGAGGAGGAATGGATCTACCCATCCCTACCTTCTAATGAGACTAACTCTTTACCCCTTACATTATTTGATTGTCCCCCATGCTTACCAAAGGAGGACGAATGTCATGTTCATGAGGATTCTTTTGAAAATGTTTATAACAAAGCTCTAGTGTTTGTAGATCATGAAAAGCATGCTTTATGTGATAGTTATATTATTGAGTTTATTCATGAGGCTACTGAAAATTATTATGAGAGAGGAAAATATGGTTGTAGAAGTTTTCATGGTATCGAAACAACTCTCTATGTGCTGAAAGTTTTGAAGTTATTCTTGTTTTATCTTCCTATGCATGTCACTTTGTTCTTTGTGAATTTATTTGCATACGAGATTGCTATGCATAGGAAGAGGCTTAGACTTAAATGTGTTTTGAATTTGCTTCTTGATGCTCTCTTTTACTTCAATTCATATTTTTTTATGTGAGCATCTTCTCAAACTATCATGCCTAACTTAAAGGCGTTAAAGAAAAGTAATTATTGGGAGATAACCCAAAAGTTTTAGATGAGTCTTGGAAGTTATTACTTCAGTAATAACCGCTTCTTATCCTTTTTATATTTGCTTTTCGTGCCAAGAGTAACCTCTAATGAGAGAGAAGTAATGATTGGAAAAGTTGCTGTCCTGAAACAGATTTCTGTGCTTCATCGTAAAATTCGTTTAAAATCTCTGAACGTCTTTTTGAGGCGTGACTTTTTGTGCTTCTGCCCCAGGTTGTTATCTAACTTTCATTAGCTCAACATGTTTTGATTTGAGCAACAGAAGGTCTTCGAAAAACATTCATCTTTACCCGCTGGTCTGTTTTGACAGATTTTCTGCCATTTTCTGCATTTGCTTCTTGTTGGTTCCTTTTTGAGTTCTTTTGGGGAATTGAGCTTTTTGAGGGAAGTTCTTCAGTAGCTAGTGTTCTAATGGAAGTTTATTTTGTGTTAGAACTGAACCGTAAGACTTATTATCTTGACTGCACTAATGTTGCTAATAAAGATTGTGTGAAGTTTTGTATGAAGGAAAAGGTGTATGGAAGGAATGAGTAATGAGATGAAGGATGGACAAAAGCTCAAGCTTGGGGATGCCACGCATATCACCCCAAGAAATATCCAAGAAGTACAAGCGTCAAAGCTTGGGGATGCCCAAGATATCCCCTTCTTCATCAATAAAAATCCCAGGTTTCTTCCAAACGCCTCATTTTTATTGTTTCATGCACAGTTGTGTTGTTCTTGGAGCGTATTCTTTTTCGTTTTTGTTTTTGTTTTTCGTTTTCTTTGTTTGCTTAGTTTTCTGAATAAATTGGTTGGACCCCCCTGATACGTCCATTTTGCATCACTATTCTATGTCTTAATTCACTATTATTCATTGATATATTTCGTATTGAGAGGTGATACTTATGTTATTTCATCTGTTTTTGCATGGTGGATGACTTTTGGAGCATGGACCGCTGCAGTCAGGATTCTGGTGGAAAAGGTGTTGTTTGGAGGCAAAATTCGCGAAGATCAGAAAATCTGGGAAAATATACGGAAAATTCTATTTTTCCAGAAGACTCAAGATGCCAGAAGATGGAGTGGAGGTGGGCCATAGGGGGCCCACACCACCCCATGGCACGGGCAAGCCCAGGCCGCGCCAGGGGGTGGTGTGGCCACCCTGGCCCACTCCAGCCTCTCCCCTCTGGCGTATATCTTCCTCCCGAAACTCTAAGACTGGGGGAGCGACCACAGAAAGATTCCGCCGCCTCTGCGGGGCGGAAAACACCGAGAGAGAAAGATCTCTCCGGCAGACAAATTTCTACCGGGGGAATTCCTTCCCGGAGAGGGGAGATCATCGCCATCAACACCACCATCAAGCTGGACTTCATCGGGATCATCATCATAATCATCACCACCATCATCACCATCAGCACCCTCATCACCATCTCCATATTGCTGTAACAATTGAGTTGAATCTTGCATTAGTTCATAGGGGAAACTTTTCCGGTGTTGATTACTCTTTGTAGTTGATGCTATTGAGTGAACCATTGAATTATTGTTTATGTTCAGATTGTTATACATCATTATTCCATCTCTGATCATGATCCATATGATGTCTTGTGAGTAGTTCGTTTTGTTCTTGAGGACATGGGAGAAGTCTTGTTGTTAGTAGTGGAGTTGCGTTGAGAAAGATTCAATAGATTGTTATTTAAGTTGTGGTGTACTTCTTCTAGTGGTGTCATGTGAACGTCGACTACATGACACTTCACCTATATGGGCCTAGGGGAATGCATTGTGTATTTGGCTACTAATCGTAGGGTTTGTCAGAGTGATAGAAACCTGAACCCCCGTTAGGAAACCATTGCACAAGGGACGTAAGGGTCTTAGAGTTTAAAGCTGTGGTTAGGTTTTACCTTAATTACTTTCTTGTACTTACGGATGTTTGCAAGGGGGTTTAATCACAAGTATGTATTAAGTCTTGGATGGGACGGTACATTAGCACAGGTTCACCCACACAACACTTAGCGAGCTAAAGAAGATTAATCGACTATATGAAGCGAAAGCACTTGACAGTCTTCCCATGTGTCCTCGAGAACGTTTGGTCATCTATAGAAATACAACCGGCTTGTCCTTTGCTGCATAAAGGATTGGGGCACTTGCTGCATTCATTCTTACTGTCTTTTGTTTACTCGTACTTTGTTTACTTGCTTTATCGAAAACCCCTAAAAATCTGTTTGCTAAGTATTTGCAGAGAATTCCTGATCCATACCACTAGCCCGCACCTTCTCCTCCTCGTTGGGTTCGACACTCTTACTTATCGAAAATACTATGATACACCCCCTATACTTGTGGGTCATCAGGACTATTTTCTGGCGCCGTTGCCGGGGAGTGAAGCACTATTGGAGAGTGGAACTGGTAAAGGAAATTTCTACTGTGAGTATTGTTTACTTCTGCTAGTTGCTTTATTTTCGTTATGGATAATTCGCTGAGTTTCTTATTTGGTAATGCTACTACCACTGCTAAGGTAGTAGATAAGCCACCACCTGCTGAGAAAGATGTTTTCAAAATACCTACAAGAATTATTGATCGTGTTATGGATAACTACTATGTTGGGGATGGAACTGTCCATCCCGATGATCATTTACTCTTTATACACGAATTATGCGGGTTGTTCAAGTGTGCAGGTATTACTACAGATCAAGTTAAGAAGAAGTTATTCTCATTATCACTGAAAGGAAGAGCTGAGGAATGGTATAAGCTGCTGAAGAATGGTCAAGCTCTAGAATGGGAGGAAATAGTGCCTCTCTTTTATTCAAAGTTTTATCCTCCTAGTGAGATTCATAAAGATCGGAATCAAATATACAACTTTTGGCCTCTTGATGGAGAGAGTACAACTCAAGCTTGGGGGAGATTGAAGTTACTAATGCTCAAATGTCCCATTCATGAGCTCCCCAACAATATTATTATTAATAACTTTTATGCAAGGCTCCCTCTACATGACAAGGATTTATTAGATGCTTCTTATGCTGGATCATTCACTCGTATGGAAGAAGAAGTTAAATGGGACCTTCTAGATCATATTCAAGACAATGCTGAAGCTTGGGAGAATGACAAAGGTAGAAAGTCAGGTATAAATTATGATTATGAATGCATTGAATCTTTTATGGGAACTGATGACTTTCAAAATATTAGTAATGCTTATGGTCTTGATTTGCAAGTTATTACGAATTGCTTTAGAGCTTTTGCTTCCTATATCGAAATTCCAAAAAGGGGATGGAACAAGTACCATGCACCGTACAAAGATATTGTTGACTATGCCCCTATTGGAAGTACTGAGTATTGCATCATCAACCCCATCTTACCTGAACCTTATATCGAGAAGATTCCCTCCCCCAAAAAGGTAAAGGATCATCCAATGATAACTAATGTAATCACCAAAGGTGAAAAAAGAACTATAAAACCTGATGAACAAATAAACATTGAACCTGTGGTAGCAATTGTGAAAGACGGGCACATAGTCTTTTGTGAGGATGCTTCTAATATTGTATTACAACCTAATAGAACTAAAAAGTCTAGTGCTCCTGTGCTTTCTGTTAGAATTGGTGATCATTGCTATTATGGTTTATGTGATATTGGTGCAAGTTCCAGTGTTATTCCTTATGAGCTTTATAGAGAAATTATGCATGAGATCAGTCCTTGCGAGTTGGAAGAGATTGATGTGGTTATTCACCTTGCTAATAGAGAGACCATCTCTCCAATTGGTATTGTGCGAGACGTGGAAGTTCTTTGCGGTAAGATTAAGTACCCTGCTGATTTTCTAGTACTTGGTTCAGCTGCTAGTAAAACTTATCCTATCATTTTTGGTAGACCTTTCTTGAGTACTTGTGGAGCTATTATTGATTGCAAGAGGGAGAAAATCTTGACTAAGTTTGATGGGGAATCTTATGAGTTTAATTTTTCGAAATTTGCTAAAGAACCTTGCGAAGAGGAAACCCATAATGAGGATTTTAGGGTTGAACAACTTGCTTCTATTTCTCTTGCTCCTAATAATGCTTTGCAGCAATTTATGGAAGAACATGAAAGTGAAATCTTCATATAAGAAAGGAACGAGATTGACATGATTCTCCGAGATCAACCTGTGATGCTTAAGCACGACTTGCCTATAGAAGAGTTGGGTACCACGATGCCACCTAAAAAGGAACTGGTTTTCGATCTAAAACTTCTCCCTGATGATCTTAAATATGCTTTTATTGATGATAAAAAGATATATCCTGTTATTATTAGCGCTAAACTTTCAGGGGAGGAAGAAGAAAGATTATTGGATGTTTTGAAGAAACCCCGAGGAGCTATGGGCTATACTCTGGATAATTTGAAAGGGATTTCACCTACTATATGTAAGCATTCTATCAACATAGAACCAGATGCGAAGCCAGTAGTGGAGCACCAACGACGTTTAAATCCTAAGATGAAGGAAGTGGTAAGGAATGAGGTATTGAAACTCCTTCATGCTGGTATTATTTACCCTATTGCTAATAGTGAATGGGTTAGTCCTGTTCATTGTGTTCCTAAAAAGGGAGGTATTACCGTTGTCCCTAATGATAACGATGAGCTTATTCCTCAAAGAATAGTAGTAGGATATAGGATGTGCATCGATTTTAGGAAAGTCAATAAAGTTACTAAGAAAGACCACTACCCGCTTCCTTTATTGATCAAATGTTGGAAAGATTGTCTAAAAAGACCCATTTTTGTTTTCTTGATGGTTATTCTGGTTTCTCTCAAATTGTTGTTAAACAACAAGATCAAGAAAAAACTACTTTTACTTGCCCTTATGGAACTTATGCTTATAGACGTATGCCTTTTGGTTTATGTAATGCTCCTTCTACTTTCCAAAGGTGCATGTCTGCTATCTTTCATGGCTTTTGTGAGGAAATTGTAGAAGTGTTCATGGATGACTTTTCTGTCTACGGAACTTCTTTTGATAATTGTCTACACAACCTTGATAAAGTTTTGCAGAGATGTGAAGAAACTAATCTTGTTCTTAATTGGGAGAAATGCCACTTCATGGTTAACGAAGGGATTGTTCTTGGGCATAAAGTTTCTGAAAGAGGCATAGAAGTTGATAGAGCTAAGGTTGAGGCAATTGAGAAGATGCCATGCCCAAGAGACATCAAAGGTATGCGTAGTATCCTTGGTCATGCTGGTTTCTATAGAAGGTTTATTAAAGACTTCTCTAGGATATCAAAACCCCTTACTAATCTTCTTCAAAAAGATGTACCCTTCGTTTTTGATGATGATTGTGTCGTTGTATTGGGAACGGCAGTACCTAAGAAGGTTAGATAGAGGTGTGGGGACTAGCAGGAAAGCTATCGACGGCGTCCGCAGGCGGGATTGGGCACAAGCCAGTGTGGCGGGACATAGGAAGTACCCAGGTTCGGAGCCCTCGTGGTGAGGTAAAACTCCTACTCCTGCATGTCTGACAGTATATGTGAGTATAATCAAGCTACAAGGGTGCTCCTTGAGCTGTATCTGAAATGAACTGAGCTAGACGTGTATCGGTGCTTGTAAGAGCGATAGGAAGAGCTAGCTAGCAGGAAGTTAAGTGCTAGTGCGTGTGTGCGTGAGATGATCGAGTGGGTGTCTCTATGAGTGAGTTCCTTCCTTGCCTTATAAAGGTGGCCAAGGGGACATGGTGGGACCCACTCAGCCTAACTAGAGCTATACATGGTGTCATGCATGAGGCAGTGTACAGTGTATACTATTTGCTGTGTCATCTGATTAAGTGGTATGGGCTTTGTCCTCTTAGTCCTGTTCGTTGTCTTCTCGTTGTCCTTCTTCTTATCTTCTTGCTGTACGTCTGGGGATAGCTGGTACTTGGTCTTGATCGATAGGGGCAGCTGCTGGAGCTGGAAGAGGCGACCCGGCCAGCTAGGATCGATCGATCCCAGCGATCAGGCAACCGACCAGGCCGCCCCGCTGCTGGCGATCCGAGCGAGGGAGCCGAACCGGCCAGGGAGCGACCGGACCTAGCCTGGGGCCGATCGGTCCGACTGGGAGCTCATAGCCAGCCTGGGGCGAGGCGGAGGGCCGGATGGGCCAACCGGCCTAGCGGCAGGGGCGACAGGAAGCTGGGGCTGGGGCGGCCAGGGCCTAGCCGGTGAAGCGCTAGGCGGCCTAGGCGGGGAAGAGCCGGGGTCCAGGCGGGGGAGCGGCTCAGTGGCTCGGGGTCACGGAGCGGGCCCTGCGGGGAGCCGGCCCACGCGGGAACCGAACGGAGAGGCCGCCTGGGGAGTGGGGACGAGGCGGGCCAGCTGGGTCAGCCCAGTCGGAAGGAGGAGTCGGCGGGGAGCGCTTGGCAGGCCGGCTGGAGCTTCTCGGCCGGCCCAGCTTGCATATGCTTTAGTTTTTCTTTTGTATTTTCCCTATTTTGCCTTTTTTGTCTATATTTAGGCGCCTTTTGGGGTACCCGGGGACAATCCCCCCGACACTAGCCCCCGAGCGCGCGCTGATTTCACCCGGAGGGGGAAATTCGCACGAGCTCCACAAAACTTGACGTTGTCGTTGTAGATGAAGTTCTTGCATGGCGTCCGACTGGACACCTCTAGCCCGGGAAGCAACACAATAACCACGGGGGCGCGCGAGCGCACCCGCGGGGTGTAGCCCCTGAGATTCAGAGTAGCTGACGGAGACAGGTGCTGGGAATCTTCTATTTCTTGCCCTTTTCGACACCTCGAACTTGCTATCCGGCTCAATGCCTTCAGCCGGACCGAAGAACTTGATTACACCGGGGGCGCGCCAGCGCACCCGGTGGGTGTAGCCCCCGAGATTCGAAGTAGCTGGCAAAGACAGGTGCTTTGAATCTTCATCTGTACTTGAAATCTGACTCGGTGCAGCCGTGCAAAACAAACACACAGAAATGAACTTGCTGTTAGTACAACAACATATAGTACACATGCTATCAACCGGATAATAGTTTTATTTTCAAAAACTAGCTCGTGCTTCTCTGAATACTTAGTCACTTTCCCGTGCGCTCTACTGTTTACGCTGTGTCCTTGCCGGCCAGACGGGTTGCGGTCTGGAGCCGGAGCCGAAGGGGGAGCTGACAGTACATTGCACACGGTACTGGGGGCTGAGCAGCCGAAAAATACCAACTGGGCACAAGGCTGGAATGTCCGATCTGTTGCACCCTTCGCTGTTTTTCATGTGGGATGCCTCGGGCTTTTGCTCTTGCTAGCCGGACAGCCGGGTTGCGGTCTGTAGCTGAGACGAAGAGTGGGCCTCTAACACCGTCGCACACTACTCAGTTGGTTTACGGGTTTAGCAGGTCGGGCCAACCGGCGAGCCCCCGGGTAGGGGTTGCCGGCGCCGAAAAACTAAAAGCAGGAAGGAAAACAACATCTGGCGAGACCTTGAGGGTTGCTCGAGGTCGGAAAAACACTCACATTGTAGCTGTCGGTGTAGTAGGATCGAAGGCGTGATTCCCTAGTCGTTGCGGCTCCTAAAACGGCTTAGCTGGCGTTCCAGCCGGATAGCCTGGCTCTAGCCGGACAGGCAACCAAACGCGGCGTAGCCGGATTCGGCCCCTAGCCGGCCAGACAGCCAAACGCACCAGGACGCGGCGAGCCAGCCTGGCCCAATCGGAACGGGGTCCGACCGGCCTAGCCGGCAAGCAAGCGGGATGAAGACGCGCGGAGCGTGCCCGATTCAGCCGGAGCGGGTCCGAACCGAGCGAATCGGACAGATAAACAATTATCTGGACAGATGTCGCGGAATCTGGAATCTTTCTCGCTTATCTTTTTTTCTTTTTCTAACCGGATTGCCATAGCGGGATCTTTTCCTTTCTTACTCGTTTCTTTTTTCTCAACCGGATTTTTCTAGCCGAATCTCATTTTTCTCTCACAGCCTGATTGACTTTTTTCTCTCCTGTGTCGGCGACAAACAGCCGGATCACTTTTTTGTTTTTTCTAACCGGACTGGGCTTGCCGGATTCCTTCACTATTTTTTCCTTCTCTTCTTTTCTCAGCTGACTAATACCAAACAGACTTTCTTTTTTCTCTTCTATTTTTTCTCTTGATTTTTTCTTTAGCTGGCTAGCGATCGCTCCCTTCACTCTTTTTCTTTTCTCCCTCAAGTTATTTTTTCTCTCCTTTCTTTTTCTCTCAACCGGGCACAGCCAACCAGATTTTTCTTCTCCCCCCTTTTTTCTTACTTTCCTAACCGGCCACACCCCACTTATTCTCCCTGCCAACCGGCGCCACCCCACTTGCCCCTTTTTTTTCTTCCTCTCCTAGCCGGCTGCCTCCTTTTCCTCCCAGGACCAAGGACGCGTGCACGGCAGGGCCAGCGGCGGCCGGACAAGCGGCGAGCCGGACGCGGGGGAGGTGCAGCCAGGGCGGGTGCTCTGCGGGAGGCAGGGGACTCCCAGTGGTGGAGGAGCCGGTGAGCGGGCGACGGCCGAGCAGGGCGGCACGGGGAGCCGCCGCGAATTCGAGGAGCTTGGGGGCGCGGCTCCGCCACGGGGAGGGAGGTGCTGGTGAGACGCGGCCGGGGGCGCGCGAGGGCGGCTGGCACCACGGCGAAGCGGGCAGGCGTGGGCGAACGCACGCCAGGATGCAGACGGGGTGCGGCGTAGAAAACGTGGGCGACGACAGGGAGCGGCCGTGGCGAAGGCGGGTGGAGGTGCGAGCGGGGCGGGACGGATGTTGCCGAGCGGCGGCCGCCATGGCGCGCGGGCTTGCGGAAGGAGGTGGAACTTGCTGGGGACGCGCCAGTTCACGCGCCGGCGCGGCGGGGCGGCACGAAGAAGGTGGGAGGCGCGGTGCAGTTGGTGCGGGTGCGGTAGGGACGAGCGTGGGGCCCGGACGAGGACGACCGCGGGCGAGCGCGCGGCCGTGCGGCCGAATGGCATGGAAGCCCACGTGCGGACGCACGTGCTCGGGTCGACGGACGTGGGCGCGAGGTTGACGGGCGGCCGAAGAAGTTGAGGACGAGCGTGCCGGCACGGATGACGCGGAGGCGGCGAGGACGACGAGCCCCCGGTTCTCTCGGCGAGACGACGTCGCGACGGCAGTGGCGGCGAGCCCCCGGGAACCTTGGCGAGGCGAAGACGCTGACGACGTGAAGGCGATGACGAGTCCCCGGGCCTCTCGGCGAGGCGGAGGCGATGACGACGCGGTGGTGGCCGTGGCGGGACCCCGAGAAACTTGACGAAGCGTAGTCGGTGACGACGGCGCGGAGGCGGCGAGCCCCCGGGCAGCTTGAAACGGTGTCGATGCCGGTGGCGACGATGAAAAAAATCGGTCCCGTGCGGAACGGAACTCCGGTCGAAGCTATACTTTGCCCCACGGTGGGCGCCAACTGTCGTTGTATTGGGAACGACAGTACCTAAAAAGGTTAGATAGAGGTGTGGGGACTAGCAGGAAAGCTATCGACGGCGTCCGCAGGCGGGATTGGGCACAAGCCAGTGTGGCGGGACACAGGAAGTACCCAGGTTCGGAGCCCTCGTGGTGAGGTAAAACTCCTGCTCCTGCATGTCTGACAGTATATGTGAGTATAATCAAGCTACAAGGGTGCTCCTTGAGCTGTATCTGAAATGAACTGAGCTAGACGTGTAAAGGTGCTTGTAAGAGCGATAGGAAGAGCTAGCTAGCAGGGAGTGAAGTGCTAGTGCGTGTGTCTGTGAGCTGATCGAGTGGGTGTCTCTGTGAGTGAGTTCCTTTCTTGTCTTATAAAGGTGGCCAAGGGGACATGGTGGGACCCACTCAGCCTAACTAGTACTATACATGGTGTCATGCATGAGGCAGTGTACAGTGTATACTATTTGCTGTGTCATTTGATTGAGTGGTATGGGCTTTGTCTTCTCAGTCTTGTCCATTGTCTTCTCGTTGTCCTTCTTCTTATCTTCTCGTTGTACGTCTGGGGATAGCTGGTACTTGGTCTTGATCGATAAGGGCAGCTGCTGGAGCTGGAAGAGGCGACCCGACCAGCTGGGATCGATCGATCCCAGCGATCAGGCAACCGACCAGGCCGCCCCGCTGTTGGCGATCCGGGCGAGGGAGCCGAATTGGCCAGGGAGCGACCGGACCTGGCCTAGGGCCGATCGGTCCGACTGGGAGCTCGTAGCCGGCCTGGGGCGAGGCGGAGGGCCGGATGGGCCAACTGGCCCAGCGGCAGGGGCGACAGGAAGCTGGGGCTGGGACGGCCAGGGCCCAGCCGGTGAAGCGCCAGGCGGCCCAGGCGGGGGAGAGCCGGGGTCCAGGCGGGGGAGCGGCTTAGTGGCTCGGAGTCGCGGAGTGGGCCCTGCGGGGAGCCGGCCCACGCGGGAACCGAACGGAGAGGCCGCCTGGGGAGTGGGTACGAGGCGGGCCGGCTGGGTCGGCCCAGCCGGAAGGAGGAGTCGGCGGGGAGCGCTTGGCAAGCCGGCTGGAGCTTCTCGACCGGCCCAGCTTGCATCTGCTTTAGTTTTTCTTTTGTATTTTCCCTGTTTTGCCTTTTTTGTTTGTATTTAGGCGCCTTTTGGGGTACCCGGGGACAATCCCCCCAACAGATTGTAAGGAAGCTTTTGAAACTCTTAAGAAGGCTTTAACTACAGCTCCTATTGTTCAACCATCTGATTGGAGTTTACCCTTTGAAATAATGTGTGATGCTAGTGATTTTGCTGTAGGTGCTGTCCTTGGGCAACGTATTGATAAAAAGCTAAACGTTATCCATTATGCTAGTAAGACTTTAGACGCTGCTCAAAGGAACTATGCTACTATTGAAAATGAATTTCTAGCTGTTGTTTTTGCTTGTGATAAGTTTAGGACCTATATTGTGGACTCAAAAGTAACCATTCATACTGATCATGCTGCTATTAAATATCTTATGACGAAGAAGGACGCTAAGCCTAGGCTTATTAGATGGGTACTGCTTTTACAAGAGTTTGATCTACATATAGTAGATAGAAAGGGTGCTGAAAATCCTGTAGCTGATAATTTATCTCGTTTGGAAAACATCTCTTTTGATCCTATGCATGTTAATGATAGTTTCCCAAATGAACAATTAGCCGCAGTAGGGGTGAACTCGCGAGGAATCCCTTGGTATGCTGATTATGCTAACTTTATTGTCTCCAAGTATTTGCCTCCAACTTTTACAACTCAGCAAAGAAGAAAGTTCTTTTATGATTTGAGGCATTATTTTTGGGATGACCCACACTTATACAAAGAAGGGGTTGATGGTATTATGCGAATATGTGTTCCAGAGTATGAACAAAAAGAGATATTGCGTAAATGTCACGGGAGCGCCTATGGAGGACATCATGCAGGAGATAGAACTGCACAAAAGGTATTACAATCAGGTTTCTACTGGCCTACCCTTTTTAAGGATGCAAGAAAATTTGTTTTATCTTGTGATGAATGTCAGCGTGTTGGTAATATTTCTAGACGCAATGAAATGCCTATGAACTACTCTCTAGTTATTGAACCTTTTGATTGTTGGGGATTCGACTTTATGGGTCCTTTCCCTCCTTCGAAGGGTTACACTCATATTCTTGTTGCCTTTGATTATGTTACTAAGTGGGTAGAAGCAATTCCTACGAAAAGTGCCGACTGGGAAACCTCTCTAAAAATGCTTAAGGACGTTATCTTTCCTAGGTTTGGAGTGCCTAGGTATCTCATGACTGATGGGGGTTCTCATTTCATTCATGGCGGTTTTATAAAGACCCTCGCTAAGTATGATGTTAATCATAGAATTGCTTCAGCTTATCACCCCCAAACTAGCGGGCAAGTAGAGTTATCAAATAGAGAAATTAAATCTATCTTGCAAACGACTGTTAATAGGTCTAGAAAAAACTGGACTAAGAAGTTGAATGATGCTTTATGGGCTTATAGAACGGCTTACAAAAATTCTATGGGAATGTCTCCTTACAAAATGGTTTATGGGAAAGCTTGCCACTTACCCCTAGAATTAGAACACAAAGCTTACTGGGCAGTGAAAGAACTAAATAGAGATTGTAAGCTAGCTGGTGAGAAAAGACTTTTTGACTTAAGCTCTTTAGATGAATGGAGGAGTTAAGCCTATGAGAATGCTAGGCTCTTTAAAGAAAAAGTTAAAAGATGGCATGACAAGCGAATACTTAAGAGAGAATTTCATGTTGGTGAGAAAGTTCTATTGTATAGGTCTCGTCTCAGATTTTTTGCAGGTAAGCTACTATCAAAATGGGAAGGACCTTTCATCATTGAAGAAGTATACCGTTCAGGAGCAATAAAAATTTCTTCTCTAAAAGATAATACTACACAAGTAGTGAATGGACAGCGACTCAAACACTATATTGCTGGAGATTCTTACAATGAAGATGTTGATGCTTTTCAAGTTATAACTCCCGAGAAATTCATTGAGGATCAAATTCAGAAACCTGCAGAGTCCGTTTCCAACTAGGTAACAGTTCTGGTAAGAAAAGTTCTGCGAAAATACAATCCAACTATATTTTTGCAGTTTTCAGTCAATAAGGAAAGCTACGAAGCGAAAAAGGGACGGAAACGGAGCCAGGGTGGCCCACACCACCCCATGGCGCGGGCCCACCCCTGACTGCGCCACTAGGTGGTGAGGCCACCCAGGACTTCGTCTTCGACCCGTTTTCTCCCAGTACCTTCCTTTTGATATGAAACTTCGTAATATATAACCCCCCGGATCCCCCAAGGTTCGTATATCGTGTTTTCGTCGTGTTTTTGTTTCGATCTGTTTCTGCCAGGAAGAATCCTAGATTTGGAGCCACAGTGTCTTCCTCTGGAACATCCAAGGGAGATTCCTTAGAAGATATCATCAACCCATACATGAGAGAATTGAAGATTCATCCCAAGGAGTTGTTTCTCGAAGGTGGGGAGGTCCGGATTAAGGAGGTTCAAGGCCCTAAAGGTGAAGGAAGTCTGGAGGACAGGATGGAAGCATTGGAGCAAGAAGTCTTTAGGTACAGGAAGATGGCGGAGCGCGAAGTGGACATCATCCACAAGATTTGTTCCTAACTCATCGCCGAGCACCAAAAGGAGACTGCTGAACTCAAAGATGAAGTCCTTTCACTCTGCCAAACAACCAACGAACTGCAAGCACAGTTCTGTGACATTCAAAATCAAAACTGTGAGTATGAGGCTAGATTTAAACGCATAAGTGCTGCTGCAAGTTTCAGGATGTTGGAAACCACGATGTCCTTTGTTGATGGGAAGCCTTTACCCTGGAAGACGGACGAAGATGAGAGTAACCACCACCTAAGGAGTAATTCGTCATCAGGTTTGGCATCCCCTTGGTTTGTTCCAAGCTTGGGGGAGTGCCGCGGTATCAAATCACTATCTTCTATCTTTTTACCTTATTAGTAGAGTCATATCATGAATAGAGGAGTTATTATGTAGTATGGTTTGCATTATGGAAGTGTCCCCTCTCTCGTTAGATTTGTATCCCTTGGTGTGAGTTTCCGTTATGTAATATTAATGAGAAGTTCTTTCATTCACTCTTTTGCATAGCTTATATTAGTTTTCAATTCGTGGTTATATGATTGATCTTGTTGTTAGTATTGGTAGAACTTTGGGATCATTGAGTTAATTTAGTTGGTTTTGGCAAACCTGGCTCGGTCAGTAGCAACACCTTTCTGAGAGTTGAAAAGAAAAAGATAGAAGTACTCTAAAGAAAAATAATTTCATCATCTTTGTTTCTTGATTTTCTCATAAGTTTAGTATTCTCTAGTTAAGATCTTTTGTGCTTCCAAGGAAGATCCCATGTTTGTCTTTATCACTTGTATGTTTGTTTGTTTCCTTCAACTCTTGTACTTGTTACCCAACCTTGCTAGCCAAAAACCTGTACTGAGAGGGAATTCTTCTCATGCATCCACCTCCTATAAACCAAAACCTTTGCCATTTGTGTCCACCATACCTACCTAGTAGCATTATTGCTATTCCAAGTAAATTGTTGTTTTATCTACCTCCCAAATTAATCTTGTTATGTGAAAATTAGTGATTAAAGCTCTCACGAACTTGATGGCACACTTTACTTTCTTGCATTTAATAGACCTGAACCATTGTGAACTCTCCATGAAAGTTATATGCTTGCAAATTATAGGCTAGGGATTAGCAGAACTGTGCTGTCACAGGGAACGCTTTCAACACTTGTAAATATATATTGATACCTTGCTCTTTTGTTTGTGGATGTCGTCGGTGTGAAATAAAAGGGGAGCTTGTAAGTCCATGGAGTTATGTATGTGTGTTAGAGAAACGCCTGGGTCGCTGGTCTAATCCATGCTGACATGGTGTAAACCTGCAACGTAACCATAATGATATCTATGAAGCATTCTTCTTATAAAAAAGAGAGAGACATAGCTATTGAGAAAAAGAAAAGAAAAAAAGAGATACTATGAAAAGAGGAAAGAGAGAAAAAGCACCATTTTCCCATGGTAAATAAGAAGATTGCTGAGATACTCATTATCTGCTTGCCTTGTCATTTTGATATGGGGATTCTTCCGTATCATCGGGCAAGGGGTACCCCGTTGGCGGTTCTCAATGATACTCACATACTTACGATGACAAGAACTTACCGGTAACTAAAGTTGAGTAGCATGAGGAGCGACCCTCGTACTCAAGGGACTTTGGATTTTCAGTTTATAGTCTGTCAAGCATATAACTCAGATTGGACCTCACTTTCACCTTAATCACCTAAAGATGCCTATGATAGGGGCATTGAGAGCTGAAAGCTAGTAAGTATCATAATTTTTGGGAGCTCTTTATGAGACTTTCAATCCCCGCTTCCCTCTTTGAAGGGCCCTTTCTTTTACTTTGTAGTTGAGTCAGTAAACCTATTCCCTTCTTTCTCAGCAAGTATTTTGAGTTGGTGTTTCATTCATTCATATGATGATTTATTCAATCATGTTCCTTATGTTCCTTGTTTTGCACATTGCTCTTATCTTGAAGTCTACTACTTTGAAAGCTTTCATTGAAAAACCAGCTATTTGTGAACTCTAGCAAATTATCAACTATTCTTCGACCAAGAGCTAAGTTTGCCATTACCAATGATGATTTACTCTATGTATCTTTATTGTGTTTCCATTACTCACTGCAAGTTGAGTTATATAATAGTGAGTTGTCTTCTGTTATGATCTATGTATTTGATGAATGTGATGCTTCTTGTCCGTATTCTTTTATCGACTCTTCACTCCATAAACCTGAGGTCATGTTTATTGAGCTCAGTTTCGCTTGGGGACAAGCAAAGTCTAAGCTTGGGGGAGTTGATATGTCCATTTTGCATCACTATCCTATGTCTTAATTCACTATTATTCATTGATATATTTCGTATTGAGAGGTGATACTTATGTTATTTCATATGTTTTTGCATGGTTGATGACTTTTGGAGCATGGACCGCTGCAGTCAGGATTCTGATGGAAAAGGTGTTGTTTGGAGGCAAAATTCACGAAGATCAGAAAATCCGGGAAAACATATGGAAGATTCTATTTTTCCAGAAGACTCAAGATGCCAGAAGATGGAGTGGAGGTGGGCCACAGGGGGCCCACACCATCCCATGGCGCGGGCAAGCCCAGGCCGCGCTAGGGAGTGGTGTGGCCACCCTGGCCCACTCCAGCCTCTCCCCTCTGGCGTATATCTTCCTCCCGAAACCCTAAGGCTGGGGGAGCGACCACAGAAAGATTATGCCGCCTTTCCGGGGCAGAAAACACCGAGAGAGAAAGATCTCTCCGGCAGACAGATTTCTGCCGGGGGAATTCCTTCCCGGAGAGGGGAGATCATCGCCATCAACACCACCATCAAGCTGGACTTCATCGGGATCATCATCATCATCACCACCACCATCATCACCATTAGCACCCTCATCACCATCTCCATATTGCTATAACAATTGAGTTGAATCTTGCATTAGTTCATAGGGGAAACTTTCCCGGTGTTGATTACTCTTTGTTGTTGATGCTATTGAGTGAACCATTGAATTATTGTTTATGTTCAGATTGTTATACATCATTATTCCATCTCTGATCATGATCCATCTGATGTCTTGTGAGTAGTTCATTTTGTTCTTGAGGACATGAGAGAAGTCTTGTTGGTAGTAGTGGAGTTGCGTTGAGAAAGATTCAATAGATTGTTATTTAAGTTGTGGTGTACTTCTTCTAGTGGTGTCATGTGAACGTCGAGTACATGACACTTCACCTATATGGGCCTAGGGGAATGCATTGTGTATTTGGCTACTAATCGCAGGGGTTGCCGGAGTGACAAAAACCTGAACCCCCGTTAGGAAACCATTGCACAAGGGACGTAAGGGTCTTAGAGTTTAAAGTTATGGTTAGGTTTTACCTTAATTACTTTCTTGTACTTACGGATGTTTGCAAGGGGGTTTAATCACAAGTATGTATTAAGTCTTGGATGGGACGGTACATTAGCACATGTTCACCCACACAACACTTAGCAAGCTAAAGAAGATTAATCGACTATATGAAGCGAAAGCACTTGACAGTCTTCCATGTGTCCTCGAGAACATTTGGTCATCTATAGAAATACAACCGGCTTGTCCTTTGCTGCATAAAGGATTGGGCCACTTGCTGCATTCATTCTTACTGTCTTTTGTTTACTCGTACTTTGTTTACTTGCTTTATCGAAAACCCCTAAAAATCCGTTTGCTAAGTATTTGCAGAGAATTCCTGACCCATACCACTAGCCAGCACCTTCTGCTCCTCGTTGGGTTCGACACTCTTACTTATCGAAAATACTGCGATACACCCCCTATACTTGTGGGTCATCACCCCCCTCTTTCATACATTGGTTTTCAAATAGTTTGGTTTGGTTTGGAAAAGAGTAGGAAAGTTCATGCTTAAGTGGTAAAAAGAGCTTGTTTTTGACTGTGGCCTATGCTTTGTCATGCCATGCTTGATATTGTTTTGGCTTTATGCTTAGTATTCTTTGTTGTATCATGACTTGCTATAAACAATTGAGATTGCTTAATGTGCCTTGGATGAATCATGCGTTGTTTTAGCATATTAAAGCATAGTATAGTGGTATTCTCCTTTGATGCTTTATTTGGGTGACTTGGCGCATGCTCACACCATGTTATGACTATCTCAAGTCACCATAGCCTTTATGAGCCTTTAGTTTCCAACTTCTAGTATCACTTTATGCTTTGATCAATGATGTTTTGTCGCTCTGCATGATTATGTCCATTATTGCTCTCTTAGTTTGTCGCTCCCAGTCTTTTGCTAGCCTCCACAATCAAGTATGAGTTCCACTCATGCATCCAACTCCCTAAACCAAGTTATTCCAAAGATCCCACCATACCTACCTACTAGCTTATGCTATTCCAAGTATATTCATGCTTTTGTTTACCTTCCAAATTAAACTTGTTATGAGAAAACTAGTGATTAAAGCTCTCACGAACTTGATGGCACACTTTACTTTTCTTGCCTCTAATAAGCTTGAACCATTGGGTCCTTCTTTGTTGCGTATATGCTTGCGCTTTATAAGTTGAAATTAGCATAACCTTGTATCATGGGGAACGCTTTCAACATTGCACATGTACTTTGTACCCCGTTGATATCATGTTCTTTTGCTTACGGATCCCGACGGTGTGAAATAAAAGTGGAACTTGTAAGATCATGGAGTTTGTATGTGTGTTAGAGAAACGCCTGGGCCACTAGCCTAATCCATGCCTAATCATGGTGGAAACTTGCAGCATCACCATAATGAGCACTCTATGAAGCATCCTCAATAAAAACCTATGCAAATAGCAAATAAAAATATCGCTGAGATGCTCATTGTCTGCTTGCCTTGTCATTTTGATTATGGGATAGCTCCTGTATCATTTGCAAGGGGTACCCCGTTGGCGTTTCTTTATGATACATATGTACTTACAATGACAAGAACTTACCAGAAACTAAACTTGAGTAGCATGAGGAGCGACCCTCGTATTCACGGGACATGAGATTTATGGAAGCTCTTTATGTGACTTGAATCCCTACTTCCTTCTATGAAGGCCTTTCTTCCACCATTATATTGAGTCTCCACCCTCTATCTTTATGCACCTACTTTGAGAGCATAGTGGCCATTCTTAGTTCTATGTGCATTGTCCCAAGACTAGTTGATTGATGCATATCTTGATATTGCTTGTTTTAAACTATTTGTATCTAGTCACTCTTATGAACTTTGAAGGTGTCCTATGCAATTATATTTGCTACTCTATGAGGGACAAGCTGAATACCATTATGCTATGTTTTATTTATGTGAAACAAACAAACGTCTTGCAAAGCACTGTTATTCATGAATCTTTTGTTTGTGCCTTTTCATGTTGCAACATAGTTTCTTTCTCTTATTGCTAGAACTTTGTCTTTCATGTTATGATTGAAGTACTATGATTCCAGCTATCAATGTTTAACAAATACTTTGATCAAGTCTTTAATGGTGCATGTCACCTCAAAAATTATTCTTTCTTTTTATCACTTACCTACTCGAGGACGAGCAGGAGTTAAGCTTGGGGATGTTGATACATTGCAAATGTATCTATAATTTTTGATGTTCCGTGCTTGGTTTATCCACTTCCTTGTGTTTTGCCCACACTTTGGAGTACTTTTCATATGATTTCTTGGACTAACCTATTAACAAGAGCCATAGTGCCAGCTGCCTGTTTTCTGCGGTTTTTGGTTCTAGGAAAGTCAGAAAATGAATATTCTCGGAATTGGACGGGACAAAAGCCAAAGTGCCTATTTTTCCGGAAGTCATTAGATGCCAGAATACGAGACGGAGAAGGGCTAAGGGCCGGCCACACCACCTGGCCGAGGGATGGAGACGACGGTGGCTACAGACTCTTTCATGGATTTTCGATCGGGTACTTAGGGTTTTTCATCCCGAGGGCATCTTATAGGCGGAAGGAGAAGCCGAGGGGGTGCTGGGGCCGGCCACACCACCTGGCCGCGCGGCCAGGCCTGGCCCGCGCCAAGGGGTGGTCTGGCCGACCCCAGCACCCCCTCGGCTTCTCCTTCCGCCTATAAGATGCCCTCGGGATGAAAAACCCTAAGTACCCGATCGAAAATCCATGAAAGAGTCTGTAGCCACCGTCATCTCCATCCCTTGATTGGGAGTGATCTGAAGCTCTTCCCGGCACCCTGCCGGAGAGGGGAATTCACCCTAGAGGCCTTCTTCATCATCATGCAAGCCTCCGGTGTGATGCGTGAGTAGTTCATCCCTGGACTACAGATCCATTTAGTAGCTAGATTGCTGGTTCAACTCCTTTGTGCTTTCATGTTTAGATCTTGTGAGCTCTGTTCATGATCAAGATCATCTATTTTTAATTCTGCATGTTGCGAGGATCTGATGGATATTGAGATGCTATTTCAGATTGATTATTGATTCTATCATGTCTTTGTTATTTGTGATCTTGCATGCTTTCCGTTGTTAGTAGCTATCTTGGCCAAGTAGATGCTAGCAACTCCAAGAGTTAGTATTTATGCTCGATAGTGGGTTCATGCCTCTGGTAAAATCTAGGGAAGTGATAGAGATCTCTAAGGTACTAGATGTGCTGTTGCTACTAGGGAGAAAACAACAATCCTTTGTTCATAGAACAATCATGTTGTTTACATTACACGCAATTCGTAAAGCAATAATCTGCTGCTTGCAACTTAATACTGGAGAGGGTTCGGATGATAAGCTGAAGCTGGATTATTAGTCATAGATGCAGTTGGATGGTGGTCTATGTATAATGTTGTAATGCCCAATCAAATCTCAAAGGAGTCAAGATGATTAGTATATGCATGTATTGCTTTCTCGATGTTTGTCAATTGCCCCGCTATAATTTGTTCACCCAGCATGTTATCTATCTTAAGGAGAGCCACCTCTAGTGAACTATGGATCCCGGTCCTTTTCTTTTACATACAATATATAAACTGTTTACTCCTTTGTGTTTACTTCTTGCAAACTATTACTTCCTTCCATTCGATACGTTTAATCCTTTGTTTTTAGCAAAACACGATGAGATTGACAGCCTCATCGCAAGTTGGGGACAAAGTTCTGTGGTTGTGTTGTGCAGGTCTCCACGTTGCTACTAGCACCGGTAGTGCGCCCTGCCAAGGCTCAGCTAGCAACACCTTTGGGGTGTTTCCTTGCTCCTACTGGTTCGATTAAACCTTGGTTTCATAACTGAGGGAAACTTGCTGCTATGCTCATCATACCTTCCTCTTGGGGTTCCCAACAAGCTCTACATCAACACCAAGCCATCACGGCACATGGCGGGCTAGGTTGGTCGGGCGCGTGCGGCGCTCTGCGCGGAGGCAGAGGTGCTTGCGGCGGTGTGCGATAGTTCCGGGTCGCACGGCGGCGAACGGGGGTGTCTGCCATGGTATGCTAATCATGGCAAGGCTGCGCGTGCACGGTGAGGGCAAGGCATGAGCTGGGCGAGCTGGTCAGGCGCGGCGCACTGGCATGCTCTCGGCTGGGGCTGTGGCCTAGATAGGGGTGGCGGTGGACTATGGCGCACCTCCTGGACATCCTGGATGGGTGCGGGGCGGTCTGCTGCGAGCTGGCTATGGTCGGCCGGTGGCGACCAAATTCGGGCAGCGCTCCACTATGCTCCATGGCGAAGGGGGGATTGGTATGGGTGCTGGTTAGACTTAGGGAGACCAGAGAGTGCAGAGGGGACCAAATGGTCGAGGTTTACTATGCACAATAGTGAAGTTAGGCCAGGGGTTTAATTAGTGCAAACAAGGTGTTTGTGTTAATGGTTGCATGAAACAAAGTTTGGAATTTTTGATTCAAAAAATTTGGAGTGGTTTGATCTTAAGCTTGAGTAACTAGGTTTGCTGGGAGAGGTCAAGGGGAATTGATTTGGTAGGTTTTTGAAAAAGTGTGATCTTAACATATGAACTAGATTCAATTTTCAACTATTCATTAAATTGATTTGCTAGATTTTTTTGTAAGTTTGTAAAGTGGGCCTTGATACACTTTTACTTGGTCTAGCAAGGGGTGAAAAGAAATAGAATAGTTTCTGTTATAAATTTTCTTCTAGGAAGACCTAAAGTGGCCCAGTGGTTGATTTTGGTCAAAATGACCATTTGCTTTATTTATTCTTATTTAATTTCTTTTTCTTTTGATTTTGTTTGTAAATGTCCTAGATGATGTAGCATTAATCTTTAAACCATTTCACATCATTTAGAACAATCAAGCTTGGCATATACACTCAATTCTATACTAATGCAAACACACATGCATTCATATTCATTTTCTTAATAAAAGTTTTTGTTAACCCTAAACTTGGTGATTAGAACTTGATAATCTTTATTAGAAGATTTGGGGTGTTACAAACCTTCCCTCCTTAAACAAAATCCCATCCCTAGATTTAAGAAAAACTAGGAACTAAAGAGATCTGGAAACTCAGTCCTTATATAATCTTCTCGCTCTCAAGTAGCTTCTTCTTCGGTATGGTTGCTCCATTGGATCTTGAGAAACTTGATACTCCGAGTCCTGGTGGTTCTGAAAGCTTCTTCCAAGATACGAATGGGGACTTCACGATACGTCGGGTCCTTGTTGATATCAATGGCTCGGTGATCCATGTTCTTGAAAACTTCGGTCTTCTCTAGGACTTCTAAGCATTTGCAAAGTAACGAGATATGGAACACATTATGGATGGTTGACATCTCCTCTGGCAGTTCCAGTTGATAGGATACTTCTCCTCGGTGATTCAGAATCTTGAAGGGTCCAATATATCTCGGGGCTGCCTTTCAGTTGAAAACGTTGCATTCCCTTCAAAGGCAATACTTTGAGATACACAAAATCTCCGACATTGAAGGTCAGGTCTCTACGTCTCTTGTCGGCATAACTCTTCTGTCTAGATTGGGCGGTCTTGAGGTGCTCCCGGACTTTGTGAACCATCTCTTCAGCTTCTCGTAGGATGTCGGGTCTGAAAATCGGAATCTGTCCTACTCGCGACCAATTCAAAGGGGTACGACACTTCCTTCCATACAGAAATTCAAATGGGGCCATTTGCAAACTGGCTTGATAACTATTGTTGTATGAGAGTTCTACGAAAGGCAGACAATGTCCCCATTTTGATCCATATTCTAACCCACAAGCTCTCAACATATCTTCTAAGATTTGGTTGACTCTTTTAGTCTGTCCATCGGTCTGTGGGTGATAAGTTGTGCTGAAATTCAACTTGGTGCCTAATCCTTCTTGCACTTTATGCCAAAATCTTGAGGTAAATTGGGTTCCTCGATCCGACACTATGGTCTTGGGGGTTCCATGCAAACTCACGATTCTAGCAATGTACAACTCTGCTAGCTTCGAACTCTAGTAGGTTGTCTTGACAGGTATAAAATGGGTTACCTTGGACAGCCTATCAACTATGACCCAGATAGAGTCATTTCCCCTACTAGAAGTAGTCAAACCGTGATAAAGTCCATTTTGACGGAATCCCATTTCCATTCCGGAATCTGCAATGGTTGTAACAGTCCTACAGGTCTCTGATGTTCCGCTTTGACTCTTTGACAGATATCACACTTGGCTGTGTAGCTTCCGGTTTCGCTCTTCATCTTGTGCCACCAAAATTGCTCCTTCAAATCCTAATACATCTTCGTTCCTCCGGGATGGATAGATTAAGGAGTATCATGAGCTTCCTGCATGATAACTTGCTTCAGCTCCGAATCTACTGGCACACAGATACGTCCTTTGTACCACAAAACTCCTTCTTCATCTTCGATGAATCCAGGTACCTATCCTGTACCAATACGACGTTTGATTCCATCGATACTTGCATTTCCCTTCTGGGCCTCCTTGATTTGGCTAATCAAAGTGGGTTGAAGTTCAATGCTAGCTAAAAATCCTTTGCTAACAAGCTCCGTTCTAAACTGCTCCAACTCTTCATGTAAACTTGGCTGGGCTTCTTTGATCATGGTGTTTAACCTACACGGCAATATGCTAAGAGCATCTGCTACCACATTGGCTTTGCCGGGGTGATAGTGAATGTCAAGGTCATAATTCTTGATTAACTCTATCCATCTCCTTTGCCTCATATTCAGCTCCTTCTGAGTGAAAATATACTTCAGAATCCTGTGATCCGAATAAATCTCACAGCGGTTACCCATAAGGTAATGACGCCATGTCTTCAATGCTAAAACTATGGCTGCTAGTTCAAGATCATGGGTAGGGTAGTTTTGCTCATGCTACTTCAGTTGTCGGGACAGATATGCATCAACACACATCCGAGACCAATCTTGGATGCATCACAATACACAACAAAAGGCTTCTTGATATCGGGCATAATCAATATTGGGGCTGAAATCAATCTCCTCTTGAGTTCTTGAAAACTTGCTTCACATTTGTCTGTCCATTCAAACTTTCTATCTTTCTTCAACATTTGGGTCATTGGTCTTGCGATGCTCGAAAATCCTTCAACAAACTTGTGGTAATATCCTGCTAATCCTAGAAATGCACGGACTTGGGTTTGAGTGGTTGGGGCTTCCCATTCTTCAACATCTTTGATCTTGGCGGGATCAATAGCGACTCTTCCTGCCGACACAATATGTCCGAGGAATCCTACTAGTTTCAGTCAGAACTAACGTTTGCTAAACTTGGCATACAACCGATGCTCTCTAAGGGTTTCAAGGATGGTTCTCAGGTGTTGATCATGGTCTTCTTCTGACTTGGAATAGATTAGAATATCATCGATAAAAATAACGACAAACTTATCCAGGAAGTTCATAAAAATCTTATTCATGAGATTCATGAAATAAGCGGGGGCATTGGTTAATCCAAAAGACATGACCGTATACTCATACAATCCATATCTGGTGGTAAAGGCGGTCTTTGGAATATCCGTTGCACAAATCTTGAGTTGATGATAACTAGTTCTAAGATCAATCTTAGAAAACACTCTGGCACCAGTCAACTGATCAAACAGATCCTCAATCTTGGGCAGTGGGTACTTGTTCCTGATGGTGACATCATTTAGCTTTCGGTAATCCATGCACAAACGGTTACCTCCATATTTCTTGTCAACAAACAAAACAGGTGATCTCCATGGCAATGCGCTTGGTTGAATCAGACCTTTCTCTAGCATAGCATTGATACATTGCTAATGTATCCATAATTTTTGATGTTCCATGCTTGGTTTTATCTATGTTCTTATGTTTTGTCCACACTTTGGAGTACTTTCCATATGATTTCTTGGACTAACCTATTAACAAGAGCCACAGTGCGAGTTGCCTGTTTTCTGTTATTTTTGGTTCCAGAAAGTCAAAAAATGAATATTTCGGAATTGGACCAGACAAAAGCCAAAGTAGTTATTTTCCCGAAAGATTCACGGAGCCAGAAGGAGAGACGAAGGGGGGCCATAGGGTGGACAAACCACCCCTAGGCACGGGTCCCCCTGGCCGCGCCAGGGCATGGTGTGGGCCCCCTGGCTGCCCACCGACCTTGTCTCTCTGCCTATAAGATGCCTCCCGATGCAAAAACCCTAAATCGTCGAGCCTCCAGCCACAAAAAGTTCTGCCGTGCCGCCACCCCCGAAGGGGAGATTCGAGGGACAGAAAGTCTCTGTTGCAGCACTCTGCTGGGACGGGGAATGCCCCCAGAGCCATCTCCATCGATATCCACCACCATCTCCATCCCCGTTGCTGATTCCCGTGATGAGGAGGGAGTATTTCTCTCTCGAGGCTAAGGGTTCTGCCGGTAGCTATGTGTTCATCTCTCTCTCTATGCATGATCTTATTGAGACCATGAGCTTGTAATCTATAGATCTACCTTGCTACTCAAGTGCTTTAATAGATCTCTGCTCTCCCCATGTGTGTGAAGTTGGCAGTGTGCACACCATGGTGGCACTTAGGCTAGAGATTACAAATACTTGTTATGAGTTATATTTGGAGTTGAATGTCTTTATGAAATTGTGGTGTTTGTTTGAACCATCTAGTGCTCAAGGTGACAGTGTGGGGTTATCTATATGGGGAAAGCAAACTTTGAGGAGTGTTGTTATAGCCCTACCATGGATTAGAGTGTCCAACCGGAGAGTAGTTCAGCGTAGTATCATAAAGAAGAATATATCTATATGAGAGTGTTCACTAGTGAAAGTATGATCCCTAGGCCTTGTTTCTTAGAATTGAAACACCGTTTGCAACTAGATCTGTTACATGTTTGCTTGCTTCTATCTTTATTTCAGTTTTACTTTAGTCTTTTCCATATCATCAAGCTATTTTCTATCACCATTACCACTTATAATTATCCATACGACTTGTATTTCACTATCTCTTTGCCGAACTAGTGCACCTATACACCTGACAAGTGTATTGGGTGTGTTGGGGACACAAGAGACTTCTTGTATCTTGATTGCAGGGTTGCTTGAGAGGGGATACCTTTGACCACTTCCTCCCTGAGTTCTATAAACCTTGGGTGATCCACTTAAGGGAAAACTTGCTGCTGTTCTACAAACCTCTGCACTTGGAGGCCCAACAACTGTCTACAAGAATAGAAGTGCGTAGAAATCAAGCATCTTGTTCTGATGGGTTCATACTATAAGGTCTTTGAGCTATGGGTCCAGTTCCAGGAATTAGTTCAATAATGAACATGATATCCCGATCAAGGGGCATACCGGGCAATTCATCTGGGAATACGTCGGGGTATTCACAGACTACTCTGACTTGGTATAGGGTTGGTTGGGATAGAATCTTGTTGCATTTGAACTGACGGGGCAAGGTTTCAGATAAATGCTCTACTGATATTGTAGAGCTACTGGTCATGGTTATGGCTTTCTTGGCATAGTCGATCAAACCTTTATGTTTCAACATCCAATCCATTCCTAGTAATACTTCCAAACCTTTGGTTCCAAGTACTATTAGATTAGAATAAAAATCTATCCCCTAGATTCTGATAGGTACATCCTTGCAAATTTTTCTAGCTTTGGTGGTTGAACTAGGAATTTGAACTATCATAACATGCTTCAATTGTGTTGGTTGTATCTTACTAATGCATGCAAATTCTTCTGTAACAAATGAGTGCGATGCTCCAGAATCAAACAACACTCTTGCAAGTACTGATTTAACAGAAAACATACCCAACACAATATCTGGCGCTTCCTGAGCTTCTTCAGCATTCATGTGGAACACACGGCCGTTGCAGTTGAGCGAATTCCCTGGGGAAAATCTTCTTCCAGGCTGAACACGGCATTTTTGCCGAGCAGGGGCATTCACGTTGGTGGTGGCTGCAAGCTTCTTGAGCCACTCGTTGGAATAGTGACCCTTGACTCCACATTCAAAGCAAGTAATCTGGGACTTGTCTTTGGCTGCAACAGGCATGACATTGCTTCCAGTCCTTGGGGCAGTATTGTTGTTGTTGTTGTTGTTGGACTTGGGCGGTGCACGGTTGAAGTTGTTGGAGTTGCTGGGGTTGTTGTGGTGGTTTCCTCCAGACTTCGGGTTTCCTCTGCTACGATTGGGGTAGCTTGGACGAGACATCGGGGGTCTATTGTTTCTTGGGGCATATCCTGCAGACGGGTTGGGGCGATACTTCTGGGTATTGTGGGACCCAGTCTGATGCATCATTCTGCGCTTGTGGTTGTCATTGGCTTGGTTGATCTTCCCTTCCATCTGAATGGCAGAGTCGACCAGCTCTTCTAGATCTTCAAAACGAATGTTGACTAACACAGTCTGCATCTCATCATGCAATCCATTCAGGAACCTATCCTTCTTCTTGGCTTCAGTGTTGATCTCATTAGGGGCATACCTAGCTAGGGAGAGAAATTTGTCATGGTATTCAACTACCATCATCCTTCCTTGCTTCAGTTCCCTGAACTCATCTCTCATTCCGGTGACCAAACCTTGTGGCACATGGGTGCGACTGAACTTGATCTTGAAAGCTTCCCAAGTCATCACCTAACCGTGGTTCATAGTATGGGTGCTATTCCACCAGGCTCTTGCATCTCCTGCCAGATAATGGGTGGCAAACAGTACCTTCTCATTGGCGTCAACTCCTGCGACTTCTAGATTATTCTCCATGGTTTGCAGCGAGTCATCAACATCTAAGGGATCCTCAGATTTGTTGAAGATAGGGGGATTGGTATTCTGAAAGTTCTTAAGCTTGGATCCATGGTGATCCTGATTTCCATGGCCTTGATTATGGTGGGCCATCTGAGCTATCTGTTGAAGAGTAGCTAGGTTGTCTTGGCTCTCGGCTCTACTAGCTTCACAGTATGAAACTAGCATTTGCAGAATCTGCAACATCGGGTCCTGCGATGAGCTACTTCCTCCGGGGTTTCCACGAGTCATCTTAAGATTGAGATAGATAATGAGGTAAGAGTGAAAGTTCTAAGGTTCATGGTTTTGTTTCAAAAGCTTTAAACTTTGAGTTTGACTCAGGTTTTGCAACTAACTTCTTTTCATTCATTCGTTCATTCAAGCACACAATACAACACACACCACAACACAAATGGAAAACAGATGGTTTTAAGAACCATTCTGTGAACTAAGATAGAGTGGGACTGGTACAACTCATTCCTACGGTAGTGATCAAGTGCTTCTACTCATCATCAATGAAGTCGGAATCATCATCATCGGTGTAGAAATCCATGGCATCATCCTCTAGGTAGTCGTTGTCATCACTAAGGTACGAGTGAGGATCTCCCTGGATGTCTTCACCTTCTTCCTCTTCCTTTGCTTCAAGCTGGACTTCTTGCTGCTGGATGGTCTTCTCGAGGTCGGCCACCTTCTTGCAAAGATGAGCGATGGTGCGATCCTTCTTCTCGCGTTAACGACGAAATGATTGGCGATCCTTGACGAGCATGGTGAGAGTCTGGTCCTTCTTGGCAGCAATGGCAAGGTTGTGGTTGGCGTAGGCTCGGGCATTGTCCAATTCCTTCTGCCTATCATACATCAGGAAGTCAAGATTCTCCACTTGGCGCTTCAACTCTGGGTGACTTGGCATCTCCAATGGCATTCCCATAGAATCATGCCTTGTGAAGTGAGCAAAGCGAGTTCCCTAGATCAAGTTGATGTTTTGCCCACACAGACAGGCAAGAGCTTCATGCATAGCCCTGGCTAATCTATCTAGCCAGTTGTTCTCTCGCACGGTGAATTGAATCTTCTAAGAAAGGGGTGCTTCCATCTTGCCTCTGAGGTCTGCAACTATCAGCCATTGTAGATCTCCTCCTAGGTGATCCTTGAGTTGAGCCCCGAAGAATTCCGGATGCGGGTGCTCAAGGTACTCTGACAGTGCATCAAGAACCCTCTCAAAGATCAGCTGGCCTCCGTTGCCCAACTGGTAGAAATTGCAATACTGAACTTCCATCTATAAGAATTTAGGATGAGTAAGTTAGTGAGGTGATCAAGTGTGTCAAAATTTTATGTAGCAATGTAAGAATTTTTGAGGAACATGATTTTTTTTGAAAGAATCAAGGATAAGAGTGGAAATAGGTTTTCATAAATACTCTCTTCTTTTGTTTTCAAACTAAGTTTTTGTTCGGACGTCCATTCTAACTAGGGTCTCCTATGGTCAGGATGGCTCTGATACCAACTTGTCAACACCCGAATTTTTAATCCCAGATGCCTGAAATGCCATACATCGCAATCCCAGGATTACCATTTTTGTGTGACATCACAGATTGGATATCACAGTACATCATCCATTACAAACCATAATAAGGTCTTACAAAAATAAAGGATCTCTTGATCTAGTCTTAATACAAACAAGCAGCGGAATAATAAGTGTAGCAGCAGGCTCCATCTTCAGGGTCATAGGCAATGCTGACGATGGGAGATGATCCTAGTTGTCGTAGCCGTCCTGCTGTCCATCTTCCTGATAGTCCTCCTCATAGTCTGGCCATAGAAATAGCCAGGGACAAAGCCATGAGTTCTGTTTAAGTACTCGCAAACTATCACTAACAAGTAAGGTAGTTCTAGTAGGAATCCTAAGCTCTAAGTTTATTTGCAAAAAGCCAGATTTATCTAAACTGAGTTCAGAAGTAAAGAAAACTAAGTTAAAGTTCTAAATCACTTTAAGTTGGGAACCTAGTTTTCATATTCATAACCCTGTTGTGGTCAAGCCAAAATCATAGTTCCCTTCACAAGTCATTTTGAAAACATCTGACGACGGAACAGTATGGCCACTCCAACTTTCCATGACCGCGGACGCGGCTATTCGAATAGTTTGACACTCTGCAGAGGTGGTACACTTTCACCACAAAATTCAATACATCCGTCAGGGATAACCCTGAATCATCATACTTAGTATGCGGATAATCGATCATAACATTTCAATTACACACTCTAGTATAGGCACCTCCCCTATGAGCTTGGCCTCCCAACCATGGCCATCTGCCATCCTAGGCACTACATAGGTGGACATCATCAAGAGGTAGCCTCAGCTCAAACCTCTTCCGCGAGAGAACCCATACTAATGCATATAAACTTCCGACTAAGCTTACCCAATTCATGTATTGTGGTTGTACGGTAAAATTGGAATGGTATTGCATCCGAACCCAACCATCAGTTTTTATAAAGGGCTAAGGCTCATGCCTCAACATTTTCACCATTAAAACCCTTTGTGGTTCTCAAAACATGTCAAAACATTTCAATAGAATTACTCATCATCCCAAGGTTTTCATAAGCATTTTCACCAAGTATTCCCATCTAAAGTGATCAAGTTTTATGCTTAGCACTAGCCACTAAGTTAAGAGTGTTCACTAATGAGGGATGCTAATCTCAATCTCATGCCATAGAATGACATCTAGTATAGGCCTAGTTTTATACTCTTTATGCTATCTATACTACTTTCAAAATCCTCACAAAGCATTAACTAAAAGTAAAGAACTTTGGTTAGGTAAAGAGTAAAGCTTGCAAGTAAAACTTGGGATTGGTATAATCAAAGGTATATAACCAAAGCATGCCTAATGCATCTTGCTTAGGTTAAAACTTGCATGGTTAACTTGTATAATTCTAGCTTGCCTTGATTGGTGCAGTGATTGAAGTTTTCTTCCTCTTCTTCGGGGTAGAACTCCTCCTCCTCGTATCCTTGGTCGGTACGATCGTCTATAAATGAATACGCGGTACACAATCACCAAACAATACTTAACTAAGTCTATTTAGCACACTAAGACTCACACTTGATGATCTAGCATCATCACAATAACCACATGCAATAATGACTAGTTTTATTTAGTTTAGTTGAGAAAAGTAATTTCTACTCATTGAAATTAATTAAGATTTAATATTCCTCAATTAAAATATGGGATCATGTGGACACATGTCATCACCACATATTTTAATACATGGGAATGTGATTTAAAGGGTTGGTCACATTTTATAAAGTTTAAGATTACTATTTAAATGATTTAAAGTGACTAGAAATGCCTATATAGCATTATTCTGGTACTAGTCCAAAGTCACTGCATGCAAACCTAGATATTTTTACATATTCAGATAGATATTATCAAATGTGATTTTTGAGAGTTGGAATCAACTCAAAAGCTATTATGTTTGATTTTTGAAAAATGTTTGAAGTTGCAGAAGACTTTGTATTATTATTTTTACTATGGATTATCTCTAACTCCAAATGATTTAAATCCAATAGGCTTGGATAGATATTTTAATTAACTTTCTAGGAAAATTTGAATCATGCAATTTGGTTAAGTGAAACTCTCTAAATTTATTTTTGAATATGTGGACAGAATAGGATTTCAACTAAAAAGGAAAATCCATATTTGAATTTCTAGGCCTGAGCGGGAAAGCTAAACGGGCCGACCCAGCTGCATTGCACAGCACTGCGAGCTGCTGACAGATGGGGTCCACCAGTCAGCGACTGTTCTAACGTGAAACGGTATCTTAGCATCCGGGCCGTGCAATCCTATTCTAATCCAACGGTTGGGAGTCGTCATCAACGACGGACAGCTCCAGCGTGGAAAATGACCTAGCATGGTGATGGGGGTCTCGCGGGGCTCACCCGGGCTCCAGCTAAGGTCGGCGACGGGGGCAATCAGTGTGGTAGACGACGGCGAGGCGAGGCGTGGTCACGGAAGGCTTGGGGTGGTCGGAATCAATGGTGCCCTTCTCCTCCAGCAGCGGCGGGCTCCGGTGAAATTCCGGTGTGGTGGTGCTCGCCTTGCTTCGGGGAGAGGTGGGGGAGTGGCTATGAGGAGTGGGGAGTGCAGTGGTGTGGAGAATGGAGGCGGGGTGGCCTCCTTTTATAGCGCGGCGAGGGGACCGAGCGGTGCGGCGTGAGCTCGACGGTGGCATTGCTAGAGGCGGCTAACGGCATGGGCGAGGGCGTAGGATGGTGTGGTGTTCCCTGGCGATCATCACACAAATAATGGCGCGGCACGGGGCGGGCTAGGTTGGTCGGGTGCGTGTGGCGCTCTGCGTGGAGGCAGAGGTGCTTGCGGCGGCATGCGGCAGCTGCGGGTCGTGCGGCTGCGAACAGGGGTGCGGTGATCGTGGCGAGGCTGCGCGTGCATGGTGAGGGCAAGGTGCGAGCTGGGCGAGCTGGTCGGGCGCGGTGCACTGGCGTGCTCTCGGCATGGCGCAGAGAGGCGCCACACGGCATAGCTAGGGTGGTCCATGGCTCGGTTGGGGCTGTGGCCTGGACATGGGCGGCGGTGGACTATGGCGCACCTCCTAGACATCCTAGATGGGCGTGGGGCGATCTGCTGCGAGCTGGTCGTGGTCGGCCGGCGGCGACCATATTCGGGCGGCGCTAGACTATGCTCCACGGTGAAGGGGGGATTGGTATGGGTTTAGGTTAGACTTAGGGGAGACCAGAGAGTGCAGAGGGGACCAAATGGTCGAGGTTTACTGTGCACAACAGTGAAGTTAGGCCATGGGTTTAATTAGTGCAAATAAGGTGTTTGTGTTAATGGCCGCATGAAACAAAGTTTGGAATTTTTGATTCCAAATTTTCGAGTGGTTGATCTTAAGCTTGAGTAACTAGGTTTGCTGGGAGAGGTCAAGGGGAATTGATTTGATAGGTTTTTCAAAAAGTGTAATCTCAACATATGAACTAGATTCAATTTTCAACTCTTCATTAAATTGATTTGCTAGATGTTTTTGTAAGTTTGTAAAGTGGGCCTTGATACACTTTTACTTGGTCTAGAAAGGGGTGAAAAGAAATAGAATAGTTTCAGTTAGAAATTTTCTTCTAGGAACACCTAAAGTGGCCTAGTGGTTGATTTTGCTCAAAATGACCATTTTCCTTATTTATTCTTATTTGATTTCTTTTTCTTTTTCTTTTGTTTGTAAATGGCCTAGATGATGTAGCATTCATCCTTAAACCATTTCAAATCATTTAGAACAATCAACCATGGCATATACATTCAATTCTATACTAATGCAAACACGCATGCATTCATATTCATTTTCTTAATAAAAGTTTTTGTTAACCCTAAATTTGGTGATTAGAACTTGATAATCTTGATTAGAAGATTTGGGGTGTTACATTCGGCTTGAAATCCAAGAATGTTCATACTCATCGACAACTAATAATCTTAAATACGTTTTAAATGTTACCACATGCTTTTAGGTTCGAATTTTACATGGATGGTGGGAATACATTTTACATCAAGGACCTAAAAATGGTAAAATTACATCGTTGTCCATACATTTAGCACGAATGAAGCACCCTAAAAATGGTAAAATTTGGCTCCTTCTCGAGTGAGAAGCTGATCGAGCCATACTCTTCATACTACTTCCTCTTTGCTTTTTTCAAAATATGGCCAAATTTGGCGGCATGAAAATTATTGGATATGGGATCATCAACATAAAGTATTATCAAAACCAAAGAATAATTAATAATGTTTGTATTATACTTTTTATAACGCGTGTTTCCGGATACACGTAACATGATGCCACAAAAAATATATTATACTTTTTATTCTTTATTTGAAATGTTATGAAAACCATGTCAAGTTTCTCGGGATGCGGATGCATAGCAAGAACATGAAATTTTCAGAACTTTTGGTGGTTTTTCGATGTACCGAATTCCTGCTTAGCTTCAAAAGATTTTTGAAATTTTTTAAGAGCAAGATATCACGCTTACGTTTAGTTAAAATTTGAGAAGGTCGGTTGGAGTATATTTTACATCGAAGACCTCAAAAATAGAAAATTACATAGAGGTCCATACATTTAGCACAAAGGGCCCTAAAATTAAGCAATGAAAAGCAGTCGGGTGCGGGTCCTTCTCGAGCGAGCGGCCGAGCCATACCCTTCGTACTACTCCTATTGTACTTTCAATCCAGCGTGTTGCGGGTGTGCTTGGTGGCTTCCACTTCGCAGGGTGAGAAATGGAATGACAATGGAGTATACTATGGAGTAGTGGTAAAGATAGCCATATCATAATGAAGTGAATCAAATACGATGGGACGTACTGTAGAAAGTATAAAGAATCCCATGTGCACCACTATGTTTTGAGTAACCTTTCTTCTGGATGTTTGGGAAGGAAGTGAAAATTTCGAAACTGTGAAAGTTTGAAATCAGACTCTAATAATAGTATGAGTACTATACCTTTTGTCTCCAAGCCCCAAAATGGTTCCTTCTATGAATCATGTCTGATACTGACATGGAGCCGACGACAAGGCAGATTGACACACGTGTGAAGCGCCACGTTTTGGACAAGGGAGAGATCAGCAAGCCGGGGTGTGAGGATGGTGATGAGGAAGTGAAGGAGAAAGAAAACACAATTTATTTTGCGTACATACAGTATATAGTAAAGGTCCTGAAATTTACTAGTACTAGTTCCATACTACTAGGTGATTGTACCCTCTACCTCGTGTCAGGAAGCCATCACATATTTGCTCTAATATCGCACTGCCTTAAACTCCTTCTCTTCGCTGCTCTCTCGAAATGCTTCCTCTGTGCTCATAGTTTCTCTTCTTTCTCTTTGTTTCTTTTCTACAGAAAATACATATTCTTCCTACTTACTTTATAGAAAATACACTCATGTCACTTGGAAAATTGATTTTTTTCCTTTCCTAATGGTTGGAAACTCCGAGTGGCAACATTGTTACCATGCCATGATTCACACCCATTTTACTCCTAAATATGGGAACATCACGGACAGTGGGAGTACAATTTACATCAAGGACCTAAAAATGGAGAAAATTACATAGAGGTCCTTACATTTAGCACGAAGCACCCTAAAATTAAGCAAGGGAAATAGTCGGGTGCGGCTCCTTCTCAAGAGAGTAGCTGATTGAGCCATACTCTTCATACTACTTTCTCTTCATTTGTTTTCAAAATATATGGCTAAATTTGGCGGCATGAAAATTCCTGGACATCGGATCATCATCAGCATAAAGTATGATTTAGATATGTCCATGACCTTGGTCGTTCGGCTTGAAATCCAAGAATGTTCACACTCATCGACAACTAATAATCTTAAATACATTTAAAGGTTACCACTTGCTTTTAGGTTCGAATTTTACACATACGGATGGTGGGAGTACATTTTACATCAACGGTCTAAAAAAGGTAAAATTACATCGAGGTCCATACATTTAGCACGAAGCATCCTAAAATTAAGCAGGGAAAATAGTCATGTTTTGCCCCTTCTCAAGAGAAAAATTGGTCGAGCCATACTCTTCATACTACTTTCTCTTCGTTTGTTTTCAAAATATGGCCAAATTTGGCGGCATGCAAATTTTTGGATATGGGAACATGAATCATCAACATAAAGTATGATGTAGATATGGCCATGAGCTTGGTCGTTCGTCTTGAAATCCAAGAATGTTCATACTCATCAACAACTAATAATCTTAAATACGTTTAAATTTTACCACTTGCTTTTAGGTTCGAATTTTACACGTATGGGCGGTGGGAGTAAATTTTACGTCAAGGACCTGAAAAAGTAAAATTACATCAAGGTCCATATAATTAGCACGAAGTACCCTAAAATTAAGCAAGGAAAACATTCATGTTTTGCTCCTTCTTGAGAGAAAAGCTGATCGAGACATACTCTTCATACTACTTCCTCTTTGTTTGTTTTCAAAATATGGCCAAATTTTGCGGCATGCAAATTCTTGGATATGGGATCATGAATCATCAGCATAAAGTATGATGTAGATATGGCCATAACCTTGGTCGTTCGACTTGAAATCCAAGAATGTTCATACTCATCGACAACTAATAATCTTAAATACGTTTAAATTTTACCACTTGCATTTAGGTTCGAATTTTAGATGTACGGGCGGCTCAAGGACCTAAAAAGGTAAAATTACATCGAGGTCCATATATTTAGCATGAAGCACCCTGAAGTTAAGTAGGGAAAACATTCATGTTTTGCTCCTTCTCGAGAGAAAAGCTGATCAAGCCATACTCTTCATACTACTCCCTCTTTGTTTGTTTTCAAAATATGGCCAAATTTGGCGGCATGCAAATTCTTCGATATGGGATCATGAATCATCTGCATAAAGTTTGATGTAGATATGGCCATGACCTTGATTGTTCGTCTTGAAATCCAAGAATATTCATACTCATCGATAACTAATAATCTTAAATACGTTTAAATGTTACCACTTCCTTTTAGGTTTGAATTTTTCACGTATGGACGGTGGGAGTACATTTTACATCAAGGACATAAAAAATATAAAATTACATCGACGCCCATACATTTAGCACGAAGCACCCTAAAAGTAAGCAGGGAAAACAATCATGTTTTGCTCCTTCTCGAGAGAAAAGCTGATCAAGCCATACTCTTCATACTACTTCCTCTTTGTTTGTTTTCAAAATACGGCCAAATGTGGCGGCATGGAAATTATTGGATATGGGATCATGAATCATCAGCATAAAGTATGAGGTAGATATCGCCTTGACCTTGGTCGTTCATCTTGAAATCCAAGAATATTCATACTCATCGACAACTAATAATCTTAAATACGTTTAAATTTTACCACTTGCTTTTAGGTTCAAATTTTATATGTACGGACGGTGGGAGTACATTTTACATCAAGGACCTAAAAAGGGAAAAATTACATCGAGGTCCATACATTTAGCACGAAGCACCCTAAAATTAAGTAGGAAAAACAATCATGTTTTGCTCCTTCTCGAGAGAAAAGTTGATCGAGCCATACTCTTCATACTACTTCCTCTTCATTTCTTTTCAAAATATGGCCAAATTTGGTGGCATGCAAATTCTTGGATATGGGATCATGAATCATTAGCATAAAGTATGATATAGATATGGCCATGACCTTGGTCGTTCATCTCGAAATCCAAGAATGTTCATACTCATCGACAACTAATAATCTTAAATACGTTTGAATTTTAGCACTTGCTTTTAGGTTCGAATTTTACACGTACGGGCGGTGGGAGTACATTTTACATTAAGGAACTAAAAAGGTAATAATACATCGAGGTCCATACAGTTAGCACGAAGCACCCTAAAATTAATCATGGAAAACAGTCATGTTTTTCTCCTTCTCGAGAGAAAAGCTGATCGAGCCATACTCTTCATACTACTCGCTCTTTGTTTGTTTTCAAAATATGGCCAAATTTGGCGACATGCAAATTCTTTGATATGGGATCATTAATCATCATCATAAAGTTTGATGTACATATGTCCATGACCCTGGTCGTTCGTCTTGAAATGAAAGAATGTTCATATTCATTGACAACTAATAAGCTTAAATACATTTAAATTTTACCACTTTCTTTTATGTTCAAATTTTACACATAGGATGGTGGGCGTACATTTTACAGCAAGGACCTAAAAAGGGGTAAAATTACATTAAGGTCCATACATTTAGCACGGAGCACTCTAAAATTAAGTAGGGAAAACATTCATATTTGGCTCCTTCTCGAGAGAGAAACTGATCAAGCCATACTCTTCATACTACTTTCTCTTCAATTGTTTTCAAAATATATGGACAAATTTTGTGGCATGAAAATTCCTAGACATAGGATCATCATCAGCATAAAGTATGATGTATATATGGCCATGACCTTGGTCGTTGATGGTCCAAAATATATCGAGCTCGTTGGGGAACCCCAAGAGGAAGGTATGATGAGCACAACAACAAGTTTTCCCTTACTACGAAACCAAGGTTATCAATCCTGTAGGAGCAAGGAAACACCCCAAAGGTGTAGCTAGCTGAACGTTGGCAGGGCGCACTACCGGTGCCAGCAGCAACGTGGAGACCTGCACAACACAACGACAGAACTCTGTCCCAACTTGTGATGAGGTTGTCAATCTCACCGGTTTTGCTGAAAACAAAGGATTAAACGTATCGAATGGAAGGAAATAATAGTTTACACAAAGTAAACACAAAGCAGTAAACAGTTTATAGATTGTATGCAAAAGAAAGGACCAGGATCCATAGTTCACTAGAGGTGGCTCTCCTTAAGATAGATAACATGCTGGGTGAAAAAATTACAGCAGGGCAATTGACAAACATCGAGAAGGCAATACATGCATATACTAATCATCTTGAATCCTTTGGAACTTCATTGGGCATTACAACATTATACATAGACCTCCATCCAACTGCATCTATGACTAATAATCCACCTTCAGGTTATCATCCGAACCCCCTCTAGTATTAAGTTGCAAGAAACAGATTATTGCTTTACGAATTGCGTGTAATGTAAATAATATGATTGTTCTATGAACAAAGGATTATTGTTTTCTTCCTAGTAGCAATATCACATCTAGTACCTTAGAGATTTCTGTCACTTCCCCAGATAACCAGAGGCATGAACCCACTATCGAGCATAAATACTAACTCTTGGAGTTGCTAGCATCTACTTGGCCAAGATAGCTACTAACAACGGAAAGCATCCAAGAACACAAATAACAAATACATGATAGAATCAATAATCAATCTGAAATAACATCTCAATATCCATCGGATCCCCGCAAACACAACATGCAGAATTACAAATAGATGATCTTGATCATGAACGGAGCTCACAAGATCTAACATGAAAGCACAAAGGAGGAGAACCAGCCATCTAGCTACTACATGGATCCGTAGTCCAAGGATGAACTACTCGCGCATCACACCGGAGGCTTGCATGATGATGAATAAGGCCTCCAGGGTGAATTCCCCTCTCCGACAGGGTGCCGGGAAGAGCTTCAGATCCCTCCCGATCTAGGGATGGAGATGACAGCGGCTACAGACTCTTTCGTGGATTTTTGATCGGGTACTTAGGATTTTCGTCCCGAGGGTATCTTATAGGCGGAAGGAGAGGCCGAGGGGGTGCCTGGGCTGGCCACACCACCCCTGATGCCGGCCAAGCCTGGCCGCGCGGCCAGGTGGTGTGGCCGCCCTCTGGCCCTTCTCCGTCTCGTATTCTGGCATCTGATGACTTCCGTAAAAATAGGCACTTTGGCTTTTGTCCCATTCAATTCCGAGAATATTCATTTTCTGACTTTCCTGGAACCAAAAATAGCAGAAAACAGGCAGCTGGCACTGTGGCTCTTGTTAATAGGTTAGTCCAAGAAATCATATGAAAAGTACTCCAAAGTGTGGACAAAACACAAGAAAGTGGATAAAACCAAGCATGGAACATCAAAAATTATAGATACATTTGCAATGTATCAACATCCCCAAGCTTAACTCCTGCTCGTCCTCGAGTAGGTAAGTGATAAAAAGAAAGAATATTTTTTGAGGTGACATGCACCATTAAAGACTTGATCAAAGTATTTGTAAGACATTCAAAGCTGGGATCATAGTACTTCAATCATAACATGAAAGACAAAGTTCTAGCAATAAGACAAAGAAACTATGATGCAACATGAAAAGGCACAAACAAAAGATTCATGAATAACAATGCTTTGCAAGACGTTTGTTTGTTTCACATAAAGAAAACATAGCATAATTGTATTCAGCTTGTCCCTCATAGAGTAGAAAATATAAATGCATAGGACACCTTCAAAGTTCATAAGAGTGACTAGATACAAATAGTTTAAAACAAGCAATATCAAGTTATGCATCAGTCAACTAGTCTTGGGACAATGCACAAAGAACTAAGAATGTCCACTATGCTCTCAAAGTAGGTGCATAGAGGTAGAAGGTGGAGACTCAATATATAATGGTGGAAGAAAGGCCTTCATAGAAGGAAGTAGGGATTCAAGTCTCATAAAGAGCTTCCAAAAATTATGGTACTTGTTAGATTTCACCTCTCATTGCCGCTATCATAAGCATCTTGAAGGTGATTAGGGTTAAAGTGACACAACTAAGAGGATATGCTTGACAGGTTATAAACCGAAATCTCATGCCCCTTACTTACGAAGACCGAAACTCATGCTACTCAACTTTAGTCACGAGTAAGATCTTGTCATTGTAAGTACATGTGTATCATAAAGAACCACCAACGGGGTACCCCTTGCACATGATACAAGAGCTATCCCATAATCAAAATGACAAGGCAAGCAGACAATGAGTATCTCAGCGATCTTTTTATTTGCTATTTGCATAAGTTTTTATTGAGGATGCTTCATAGAGTGATCATTATGGTGATGCTGCAAGTTTCCACCATGATTAGGCATGGCTTAGGCTAGCGTCCCAGGCGTTTCTCTAACACACATACAAACTCCATGATCTTACAAGTTCCACTTTTATTTCACACCACCGGGATCCATAAGCAAAAGAACATGATATCAACGGGGTAAAAAGTACAAGTGAAATGTTGAAAGCATTCCCCATGATACATGGTTCTGCTAATTTCAACTTATAAAGCGCAAGCATATATGCAACAAAGAAGGACCCAATGGTTCAAGTTTATTAGATGCAAAAAAGTAAAGTGTGCCATCAAGTTCGTGAGAGCTTTAATCACTAGTTTTCTCATAACAACTTTAATTTGGAAGGTAAACAAAAGCATGAATATACTAGGAATAGCATAAGCTAGTAGGTAGGTATGGTGGAATCTTTGGAATAACTTGGTTTAGGGAGTTGGATGCATGAGTGGAACTCATACTTGGTTGTGGAGGCTAGCAAAAGACTGGGAGCGACAAACTAAGAGAGCAATAATGGCCATAATCATGCAGAGCAACAAAACATCATTGAACAAAGCATAAAGTGATACTACAAGTTGAAAACTAAAGGATCATAAAGGCTATGGTGACTGTGGATAGTCATAACATGGTGTGAGCATGCGCCAAGTCAACCCAAATAAAGCATCAAAGGAGAATACCACTATACTATGCTTTAATATGCTAAAACAACGCATGATTCATCCAAGGCACATTAAGCAATCTCAATTGTTTATAACAAGTCATGCTACAACAAAGAATACTAAGCATAAATCCAAAACAATATCAATCATGCCATGATAAAGCATCGGCCACAGTCAAAAACGAGCTCTTTTTACCACATAAGTATGAACTTCCCTACTCTTTTCTAATCCAAACCAAACTATTTGCAAACTAATGTATGAAAGAGGGGGTCCAACCAATTTATTCAGAAAACTAAGAAAACCAAGCAAAAAAAAAAACAAAATTTAAAACGAAAAAGAAGACGCTCCAAGAACAACACAACTGTGCATGAAACAATAAAAATGAAGCGTTTGGAAGAAACCTGGAATTTTTTTTGATGAAGAAGGGGATGCCTTGGGCATCCCCAAGCTTTGACGCTTGTACTTCTTTGATATTTCTTGGGGTGACACGCGTGGCATACCCAAGCTTGAGATTTAGTCCATCCTTCATCTCATTACTCATTCCTTCCATACACCTGAAATTTTTCCTTCATACTAAACTTCACACAATCTTTATTAGCAACATTAGTGCACTCAAGATAATAGGTCTTAAGGTTCAGTTCTAACACCAAATAAACTTCCATTAGAACACTAGCTACTGTAGCACTTCCCTCAAAAAGCTCAATTCCTCAAAAGAACTCAAAAAGGAACCAACAAGAAGCAAATGCAGAAAATGGCAGAAATCTGTCAAAACAGACCAGCAGGTAAAGACCAATTTTTTCGAAGACCTTCTGTTGCTCAAATCAAAAAGTTTTGAACTAACTAAAGTTATATAACAACCTGGGGCATAAGCACAAAAATTCACGCCTCAAAAAGATGTTCAGAGATTTTACACGAATTTTTACGGTGAAGCACAGAAATCTGTTTCGGGACAGCAACTTTCCCAATCATTACTTCTCTCTCATTAGAGATTACTCTTGGCACAAAAAGCAAATGAAAAGGATAAGAAGCGGTTATTACAGAGTTAATAACTTCCAAGACTCATCTAAAACTTTTGGGTTATCTCCCAATAAGTACTTTTCTTTAACGCCTTTAAGTTAGGCATAAGAAGCAAAAAGAATCAAGTGTTCTCAAATGAAGAAGCATTAAGACCAAATTTCTTGCCCTTACCTCTCTTACTTTTATTCTTAACCTTGGGGAAAATATGATTGTTTGGTGGATAAGAAAGGTGCATGGTCCCCTTTCCCACATCTATTATTGCTCCAAGGAGTTCTAATAGGGACCTTCCAAGTGTAATTTGTCCTTTTCCTGCACATTCAATAACAAGATAATCAGTAGAAATCATTTTCCCAAGGATCTTTGTAAACACTCCTTCAGCTATTTCAATAGGTAATATGGTAGCATTATTAGCAAGAGATATTTCTTTTCCTCCTTCAATAAGCCCCCAAAGGTTCAAAGATTCATAAATATCTTTGGGCATAAGACAAAATTCAGACATGATATCACAACGGGCTTCAAAAGTTTCAGTATTTATCTCAATCTTTACTGTAGGGAGCCACTTTGATGGTTCAGAATTTATTGGAACATAATTGTGATGCTCCCTAAGCATATTATAGCAATATTTTAAATTAGCAGTGCTAGTCTCAAGAGTGTTCAATCTAGCAAATATTTTTGCGAAAGAAACATCAGTTTGGCTAGGCAAGTTGTAAGTAAGGATCAATTTCTTTATAGCATTTATAGCATCATCCTCATTACATTGGAGGAAATCTCCTCCACAACAGCATCTAAAGCTTATCTATAGCAAAGAGCAATTCCAAGGTAAAAACTGCTAAGGAACAAACTTTGAGTCATTTTAGGCTTAGTTTTTTCATTAGAATCAGAGATTCTAGACTAAGCTTCCTTGAAACTCTCTTCAATTCCTTGTTTAAAAGTGAAAATCATTTCCTCGGGTGACATAGTGACTGGAGAAAGGCTAGACATAGTGGCAACTTAAGATAGGAACTATTTTTTTTTGTGTTTTCAATAAAGAAATCAAACTAGTAAAACTAATTTTTGTGTGTTTTTGATAAAGAAACAAGCAAACAAAGCAAAAAGAAACTAAGCAAAACAAAAATAACAAAGTAAAGAGATTGGTTATGAGGGACTCCCCTTGTGAAGATGTCCTTGACTCCCCAGCAACGGTGCCAGAAAATATGCTTGATGGCCCAAAATATATCGAGCTCGTTGGGGAACCCCAAGAGGAAGGTATGATGAGCACGGCAGCAAGTTTTCCCTCAGTACGAAACCAAGGTTATGAATCCAGTAGGAGCAAGGAAACACCCCAAACGTGTAGCTAGCTGAACATTAGCAGGGTGCACTACCGGTGCCAGCAGCAACGTGGAGACCTGCACAACACAACCACAGAACTATATCCCCAACTTGCGATGAGGTTGTCAATCTCACCGGTTTTGCTGAAAACAAAGGATTAAACGTATCGAATAGAAGGAAGTAATAGTTTGCAGAAAGTAAACACAAAGCAGTAAATAGTTTATAGATTGTATGCAAAAGAAAGGACCGAGATCCATAGTTCACTAGAGGTGGCTCTCCTTAAGATAGATAACATGCTGGGTGAACAAATTACAGTGGGGCAATTGACAAACATCGAGAAAGCAATACATGCATATACTAATCATCTTGACTCCTTTAGAACTTGATTGGGCATTACAACATTATACATATACTGCCATCCAACTGCATCTATGACTAACAATCCACCTTCAGGTTATCATCCGAACCCCCTCAAGTATTAAGTTGCAAGCAACAGATTATTGCTTTATGAACTACGTGTAATGTAAACAATACGATTGTTCTATGAACAAACGATTGTTGTTTTCTCCCTAGTAGCAACAACACATCTAGTACCTTAGAGATTTCTGTCACTTCCCCAGATTACCAGAGGCATGAACCCACTATCGAGCATAAATACTAACTCTTGGAGTTGCTAGCATCTACTTGGCCAAGATAGCTACTAACAATGGAAAGCATGCAAGATCACAAATAACAAAGACATGATAGAATCAATAATCAATCTAAAATAGTATCTCAATATCCATCGGATCCCCACAAACACAACATGCAGAATTACAAATAGATGATCTTGATCATGAACGGAGCTCACAACATCTAAACATGAGAGCACAAAGGAGGAGACCCAGCCATCTAGCTACTACATGGATCTGTAGTCCAAGGATGAACTACTCACGCATCACACCGGAGGCTTGCATGATGATGAATAAGGCCTCCAGGGTGAATTCCCCTCTCCGACAGGGTGCCGGGAAGAGCTTCAGATCCCTCCCGATCTAGGGATAGAGATGACGGCGGCTACAGAATCTTTCGTGGATTTTTGATTGGGTACTTAGGGTTTTCGTCCCGAGGGCATCTTATAGGCGGAAGGAGAGGCCGAGGGGGTGCCTGGGCTGACCACACCACCCCCTGGCGCCGGCCAAGCCTGGCCGCGCGGCCAGGTGGTGTGGCCACCCTCTGGCCCTTCTCCGTCTCGTATTCTGGCATCTGATGACTTCTGAAAAAATAGGCACTTTGGCTTTTGTCCCGTCCAATTCCGAGAATATTCATTTTCTGACTTTCCTGGAACCAAAAACAGCAGAAAACAGGCAGCTGGCACTATGGCTCTTGTTAATAGGTTAGTCCAAGAAATAATATGAAAATTATTCCAAAGTGTTGACAAAACACAAGAAAGTGGATAAAACCAAGCATGGAACATCAAAAATTATAGATATATTTGCAATGTATTAGTCGTTCGGCTTGAAATCCAAGAATGTTCATACTCATCAAAAACTAATAATCTTAAATACGTTTAAATGTTACCACTTTCTTTTAGGTTCGAATTTTACATGGACGATGGGAGTACATTTTACATCAAGGACCAAAAAAGGTAAAATTACATTGAGATCCATAAATTTAGCACAAATCACCCTAAAATTAAACAGGGGAAACAATCATGGTTTGCTCCTTCTCATGAGAGAAGCTGATCGAGCCATAATCTTCATACTACTTCCTCTGCATTTGTTTTCAAAATATGGCCAAATTTGGTGGCATGCAAATTCTTGGATATGGGATCACGAATCATCAACATAAAGTATGATGTAGATGTGGCCACAACCTTGGTTGTTCGGCTTGAAATCCAAGAATGTTCATATTCATCGACAACTAATAATCTTAAATACATTTAAAATTTTACCACTTGCTTTTAGGTTCGAATTTTACACGAACGGTGGGAGTACAATTTACATCAAGGACCTAAAAAGGGGAAATTACTTCGAGGTCCTTACATTTAGCATGAAGTACCCCAAAATTAAGCAAAGAAATAAAACAATCGGGTTCGGCCCATTCTCGAGAGAGCAGCTGATTGATCCATACTCTTCATACCGCTACTTCCTATTCATTTGTTTTTAAAATATATGGCCAAATTTAGTGGCATGCAAATTCTTGGATATGGATCATCATCAGCATAAAGTATGATGTTGATATGGCCATGACCTTGGTCGTTCGACTTGAAACTCCAAGAATATTCATAATCATTGACAACTCATAATCTTAAATACGTTTAAATTTTACAACTTGCTTCTTGGTTCGAATTTTACACGGATGGTGGAAGTAAATTTTACATCAAGGATCTAAAAAAGGTAAAATTACATCGATGTCCATATATACATTTAACATGAAGCACCCTAAATTTAAGCAAGGAAAACAGTTGGCTAGGAAGCTTGTCGAGAACTCATAAAACTTGGTAATCAATCATAAGTGTATCAAGGTCCATGCTTTTTCTGAAAACTAGGGTTGTTATTGTCGTACTTTGAGTTATTTTTCTTCGTACTTGCTTACAGAAAAAATCTTGTCGCTTCGAAAACTGAAAAAGTTTTATTGTTCCTATAAGTTGGAAATTATGATTGCCACCATTTTTATATGTGAATTCTCTTGATAATAATCATTTTTCACAGTAAGTAGTACAAGTCAAAGGTCACCGTGCAATGTTTTTTATTGTTTTCAAATAAAAGTTAAATTTTGTACATGCAAATTCTTAGCAAGAAGTTGAATTCAACAAATTCATTGGTTTTCGATATATTGACAGTCTACGTGGATACCTTCCAAAGATACTTGTATAACTTTAGAGTAATCTACTACGTACTCATAGTTCAAATTTTATCTAACATTCATAAATCATCTTAAATTAGTTTAAGAATGTGAAGTTTGCTAGGAAACCTTGAGAACTCAAAAAAAAAAATCGTAAGTGAACCATGTATTAATTTTGTCTAGAAACTGGGCTTATAGCATTCCGAGGCATATTCACTATGCTTGCTCTCAAGAAAATAAATCCTAGGAAAATAATTATCTGCTTAAAGTTTATGATAAATCGGGGTGTTTTTTGTGTGAGGTGTAATAAATAGACATATATTATTCATCCGACACTATAAAAGAAACTTTTTGATGGACATTTGGTTATGCGAATGAACAAATCTTATATACAAACAAGTTATGTTCAAAAACAAGTTTATTACGACCAAATAAAGCCTTCAAATTCGATGTGCGATGGACTAATATTTTGGTACCTTTTTGTAAACATTGATGTTTCATATGAAATAAGTCTCTTACATCCTAGCTACATGCATCCAAAAAGTATTATTGGTGATAAATACTGTTAGTATCTAGTTTTTAGAATCATTCAATCTTTGTGTGTGAATGAGAGCAATATCGTTAGTATCTAGTAATTTGTGAAGATGGTGGATTATGCATTTGTGCATTATAGGACTAGTAATAAGGTTGAATCGGTCATTATAGGACTAATTGGCCAAATTTGTGCATATTAGGCCAAAAACTGTTAAAATGTGCAAAAATGACATCCACCAAGTATTTTGCGCAAAACTGCGATGAAAAGATGGTGGATCGTGCAATTTCCTCTATCTAAATTTTTTTTATACTACCATGGAGGGTAATACAAAGTATTTTACTATATTTACTACTAGCAAAATAGGTACCAGATGGAAGTTTGAAACCTAAAGGGTACTCGGTTCAAGGAAATGAACTACTTCGTCAAAAAGTGATGATATGTGAAATGTAGTTTTTTTGTAGTACGGTACTACTAAAGCGGATAGAGGGCTACCCACTCCCATTCTCTAACTCTTCCCCCGCCATTCCCTCTCTCGCTATCACATTCCCACACTCACCTCACAACTCTCAGTCGTTAACCCAATTGTTGCTTCGAGGAAACCAATGCCAAAACCTTTGGTTATGGTTGAGATGGGGTCCTCATTGATGACCCACAAGTATAGGGGGAGTATCGCATTATTTTTGATAAGTAAGAGTGTCAAACCCAACAAGGAGCAGAAGGTGTTGACGAGTGGCTTCGAGCAGGAATTCCCTGTAAATACTTAGCAAACGGATTTTTAGGGGGTTTTGATAATGCAGATAAATAAAGTACTAGTAAATAAAAGACAATGATAATAGATGCAACAAGTGGCCCAATCCTTTCTTTAGCAAAGGACAAGCCGGTTGTATTACTTAAGATGACCAAACGTTGTCGAGGACACATGGGAATACTGTCAAGTGCTTTCACTTCATATAGTTGATTAATCTTCTATAGTTTGATAAGTGTTGTGTGGGTGAACCTGTGCTAATGTACTGACCTTCCTAGGACTAATACATACTTGTGATTAAACCCCTTGCAAGCATCCATAAGTAAAAGAAAGTAATTAAGATAGAAACCTAACCACAACTTTAAACTCTGAGATCCTACACCCCCTTGTGCAAAGGTTTCCTAACGGGGGTTCAGGTTTCTGTCACTTCGGCAACCCCTACGATTAGTAGCCAAATACACAATGCATTCCCCTAGGCCCATAAAGGTGAAGTATCATGTAGTCGATGTTCACATGACACCATTAGAAAAATAACGCCACAACTTTAATAACAAACTATTGAATCTTTCTCAACACAATTCCACTACTAACAACATGACTTCTCCCATGTCCTCGAGAACTAAGTGAACTACTCACGAGACATCACATGGATCAAGATCAGAGATGGAATAATGATAAGAAACAATCTGAACATAAAAATAATTCAATGGTTCCACTCAATAGCATCAACTACAACAAGTAATCAACACCGGGAAAGTTTCCCCTAAGAACTATGCAAGATTCAACCCAATTGTTATAGTGGTATGGAGTGGTGATGATGGTGCTGGTGGAGATGATGATGGAGATCATGATGATGATCCCGATGAAGTCCAGCTTGATGGTGGTGTTGATGGAGATGATCTCCCCTCTCCGAGAAGGAATTTCCCCGGCAGATTTCTACCTGCCAGAGAGCTCTTTCTCTCTCTTCATTTTTCCGTCCTACAGAGGCGGCAGAATCTTTCTGTGGTCGCTCCCTGAGTCTTAGGGTTTCGTGGGGAATATATACGCTAAAGAGTAGAGCCAGAGGTGGGCCAGGGTGCCCACACCACCTGGTGGTGCGGCCAAGGGTGGCCCGCGCCAGGGGGTGGTGTGGGCCCCCTGTGGCCCATTGATACGTTGCAAACATATCTATAATTTTTGATGTTCGATGCTTGTTTTATATCTACTTTCTTATGTTTTGTCCACACTTTGGAGTATTTTTACACATTTTCTGGAACTAACCTATTAACAAGATGCCATAATGCCAGTTGCCTATTTTCTTCTGTTTTTGGTTCTAGAAAAGCGAGAAAATGAATATTCTCGGAATTGGAAGGGACAAAAGCCAAAGTCGATATTTTACCGGAAGACTCACGGAGCCAGTAGACGGGACGGAGAGGGGCCAGGGGCTGGCCACACCATGTGGTGGCGTGGGCCCCCTGGCCGCGCCACCAGGTGGTGTGGGCCCCTGGTCCACCCTTTGACATCGCCCCTTCGCCTATAAGAAGCCTCCCGATGAGAAAACCCTAAATAATCCAGCCTCTAGCCATGAAAAGTTCTGCAGCGCCGCCGCCACCGAAGGGGAGATTTGGGGACAGAAAGTCTTTGTTTCGGCACCCTGCCGGGACGGGAAAGTGCCCCGGAGCCATCTCCATCGATCTCCACCACCATCTCCATCCCTGTTGCTAATTCCCATGATGATGATGGAGTAGTTCTTCCTTGAGGCTAAGGGTTCTACCAGTAGCTATGTGTTCATATCTCTCTATGCATGACCATATTGTGATCATGAGCTTTGTAATCAAGTATATCTACCTTGCTACTCAAGTGCTTTAATAGATCTCTGTCTCTCCCCACGTGTGTGAAGTTGATAGTGTGCACACCATGGTGGCACTTAGGCTAGAGATTACAAATACTTGTTATGAGTTATATTTGGAGTTGGATGTCTCTATGAAATTGTGGTGTTTGTTGGAACCATTTAGCGCTCAAGGTGACAGTGTGGGGTTATCTAGATGGGGAATGCAAACTTTGAGGAGTGCTGTTATAGCCCTACCATGGATTAGAGTGTCCAACTGGAGAGTAGTTCAGAGTAGTATCATAAAGATAAGATATTTATATGAGAGTGTTCACTAGTGAAAGTATGATCCCTAGGCCTTGTTTCTAAGCATTGAAACACCGTTTGCAACTATATCTATTACATATTTGCTTGCTTCCATCTTTATTTCAGATTGCCTTTAGTCTCTTCCTTCCTTCAAGCTCTTTTCTGGCACCTTTACCACTTATAATTATCCATACCACTTGAATTTCACTATCTCTTCACCGAACTAGTGCACCTATACACCTGACAAGTGTATTGGGTGTGTTGGGGACACAAGAGACTTCTTGTATCTTGATTGCAGGGTTTCTTGAGAGGGATACCTTTGACCACTTCCTCCCTCAGTTCGATAAACCTTGGGTGATCCACTTAAGGGAAACTTGCTACTGTTCTACAAACCTCTGCACTTGGATGCCCAACAACTGTCTACAAGAATAGAAGTGCGTAGACATCAAGATATTTTCTTGCACCGTTGCCGGGGAGGTAAGGTAAAAGGTACTCATATCTTCTGGCTACTAAGCTATCTTCTAGTACTGTAGCTGGTGTGTGAGTGCTCGAAGTTATTTCCTTTAGATTTTGCAATTATATCTTTTTGTTTCTTGTTTTTATTTTCAGTAGTTAGGCTTAATGGAAAACAACAACAAAATTAGAGATATTTATAGTATTTATCTTGAGTTAGGACATGAAGTGTTTGAAGAGAAAATTAAAAAACCTATGGAACTTTATTTGCATGCTAATAACAATGTTATTAGTATGAATTCTTTGAACATCATTATTCCTAATGCTATGGAAAAGTCTAAGCTTGGGGAAGCTGGTTTTGATGAGCATGATATTTTTAGTCCCCAAAGCATGGAGGAGAAAATTTACTTTGATGATACTATGCCTCCAATATATGATGATTACAATGATGAAAATGATATTTTCTATCCACCTACTATTGAGGAGAGAATTAATTATGATTACCATATGCCTCTTATATTTGATGATTATGGTGATGAGAATAATAATGATAGCTATTTTGTTGAATTTTCTCCCACTACAATTAATAATAATGACTATGCTTATAGGGGGAGTATTAATTCTTTTATGCATGTGGCTCATGATAAGAATGTTTCATGTGAAAGTTATATTGTTAATTTTATTCATGATGCTACTAAAAGTTATTATGAGAGAGGGAAACATGGTTTTATGCATCTCAATAATATTAAGTTTCCCCTCTTTATGTTGAAAGTCTTGAAGTTGCACTTGTTTTGCTTTACTATGCTTGTTGCTTTGTGCTTTCATGAAATGTTTCTTTACAAGATTCCTATGCATAGGAAGTGGGTTAGACTTAAATGTGCTTTGAATTTTCTTCTTGATGCTCTATTTTACTTCAATTCATATTTCTTATGTGAGCATCTTCTCAAACTATCATGCCTAACTTAAAGGCGTTAAAGAAAAGTACTTCTTGGGAGATAACCCAATAGTTTTCGTGAGTCTTGGAAGTTATTAATTCTGTAATAACCTCTCTTTATCTTTTTTTATTTGATTTTTGTGCCAAGAATAACCTCTAATGAGAGACAAGTAAGATTTGGGGAAGTGTTGTCCCGAAACAGCTTTTTGTGCTTCGCTGTAAAAATTCATGAAAAATATCTGTATATAGGATTGAGCTATAATTTTCTGAATAAATTCCCCAGGTTGTTATCTAACTTTAGTTAGTTCGACACATTTCGATTTGAGCAACACAAGGTCTTTGAAAAAATTGGTTTTCACCTGCTGGTCTGTTTTGACAAATTTCTGCCATTATTTGCATTTGCCTCTTTATCGATTTCTGTTTGGGTTCTTTTTGGTTAATTGAGCTTTTTGAGGGAATTACTACAGTAGCTTGTGTTTTTAATGAAAGTTTTGCTGTTTTAAAACTAAAACCCAAAGGTTTATTATCTTTTGAATGCACTAATGTTGCTAATGAAGATTGTGTGAAGTTTTGTATGAAGGAAATTTTCAGGTGTAGGGAAAGAATAATGTAATGAGATGAATAATGGATAAAAGCTCAAGCTTGGGGATGCCACACCGTGTCACCCCAATAAATATTCAAGAGGTACAAGCGTTAAAGCTTGGGGATGCCCAAGGCATCCCCTTCTTCATCAATAAAAATTTCAGGTTTCTTCCAAACACTTCATTTTTATTGTTTCATGCACAATTGTGTTGTTCTTGGAGCGTCGTTGTTTTTGTTTTTAGTTTTTGTTTGCTTAGGTTGCTTGAATAAATTGGTTGGACCCCCCTCATGCATGCATTAGTTTTCAAATAAAGTTGATTTGGGATTAGAAAAGAGTAGGAAAGTTCATGCTTAAGTGGTAAAAAGGAGCTTGTTTTTTACTATGGCATAGACTTTATTGTGTCATGCTTGATATTATTTTGGCTTTATGCTTAGTGATTATTGTTGTAGCATGACATGTTATAAACAACTGAGATTGCTTAATGTGCCTTGAAAGAATCATGTGATGTTTTAGCATATAAAAGCATAATATTGTGGTATTCTCCTTTGATGCTTTATTTGGGTTGACTTGGCGCATGCTCACACCATGTTAAGACTATACCAAGTCACCATAGCCTCTATGATCCTTTAGTTTTCGACTTGTAATATCACTTTATGCTTTAATTAATGATGTTTTGTCCCTTTGCATGATTATGGCCATTATTGCTCTCTTAGTTGGTCACTCCTAGTCTTTTGCTAGCCTCCATACCAAGTGTGAGTTCCACTCATGCATCCAACTCCAAATAAAACCAAGTTATTCCAAAGAGTCCACCATACCTACCTATTAGCATTTGTTATTCCAAGTATATTCATGTTTTTATCTACCTTCCGAATTAAACTTGTTATGTGAAAATTAGTGATTTTAAAGCTCTCACGAACTTGATGGCACACTTTACTTTTCTTGCCCCTAATAAACTTGAACCATTGTGTCGTCTATGTTGTATATGCTTGCACTTATACGTTGGGAATTAGCAGAACCATGTTGTCATGGGGAACGCTTTCAACATTGCACTTGTACATTGTACCCAGTTGATATCATGCTCTTTTGTTTATGGATGTCGTCGGTGTGAAATGAATGGGGAGTGACATGGGTATACCCTACAAGTACTCGAGCTTGGTATATACGGCCTGAATACAGCGGAAGCCCACGGTGTCGCCAAATCCCAAAGTGGAGAATACGAGTAACCTACGGACTCTCGATTGCTTGAAGAACAAGAAGAGGCTAAAGATAGAAAGTTAAAAGGGGAAAACCCTAACTTGTAACTGACTCGACCTGCTACCCGAGAACTAGCCTATCTATATAAAGGCTAGGAGGGGGCGGCGAGGAGAACACACGCAACCCTAGTTTCCACAACCCTCGCTAGATTGCATCTGCGCACCATTGTAATCATCGATTCCTTCAATAATTCCATGAGTAGACAAGTAGGAGTAGGGACCTCTGCGAGGCTTGAACCTGGGTAAATCTTCGAGTCCCCTGTGTGCTTGTTTGCTAGCCGATAGATGTCTCCAGCGCTCCCTCCTTCTCCAAAACCCAAGTCCATAACAATGGGCATTGATGAGTTAAACCCTCGTCAATTGGCGTCGTCTGTGGGAAGTGGGAGTGCTGATGTTGCGGCTTCTTCGGCCCCATCAACTGTGATCTACAACTCCGCAACAGCGGAGATCCGCCAGCTCTTCGGCGCGTTCGACTTCACCGTCCACACGCCGGCCACTCGCCCAGCTTTCGAGTCCGTGGGCGATGGGATCAGCTTGGCGATCGGGAGCTTCTGCTTCCAAGTTGGTTAGATGGGCACGCTTTGCATGCCTGACCAGCTGACGATACCGTCGATTACTCCGGCATCGTGGTTCCCCCCGCTGATCGGCACCCTCAGCAAACTCAATGCCTCGACAACTGTCGAGAATACGGATAGCGACAGCAGTCGTGAATCCGATTTGGGCGATCTAGCAACTGAAGATGGAGCCTACGGTTCTGGATATGAAAGTTGTGGGAGCAGCAGCTTCCCCAACCACTTCATGTGCGCCATCATCAACGCAGGCGACTCCTCCGCCAATCGCGACAACACGGGCTACGGCAGCCATGGAGCCGACCCACCAAATGGCAGCGTACCCAACGGTGGACCACCGCCAAATGGCAGACCATCGCCAAATGGCACCCCCGTGAACAACGGGGGAGCAGTCGAACCTCCAACTATAATAAACGAGCAGACTGGCGAACGCATCGTGATCAGGCTCAACGAACTCGAGTGGGCTCGCTGCCGTGATGCCCTACGAGGCAACCCTCTACCCTTTGGCTCCTCGCAAGAACTGCTAATGGGCTACCATTGGCTCCTGAAGGAGGAATTCAAGCGCCAAGTGCAAACAATCGCGCAACTCGAGGCGCGCAAAAAGGCGCCAGATGAGTCGAGTCTTCGACGTGCTGGGCTCTCCTCCATCGGAGGATCCTCCTCAAAGGGCAACGAGCACATCGCAAACAAGAGGCGATCCCGGATGGCCCATCTCACCGAACAAGAACGCATAGAAGCTGCAAAGGTCCTCGACTTAAGCTCTATGACAGTCGACACATGGGGCAATGTGGTCCCAAAGACGCCGCAAGCTGCAGTGACGGCAGCCACCATGTACCTCCTGAACAACCAGCCGCCAGCTGGAGATCCCCGAGCCGCCATGCACCGATATACGATCGCGGGCTTGGCACTAGTCGAGGCCGCCCTCGACAAGGAGCCTACACCAGAGCCGAAGAAAGCCAAGGCTCTAGCAAAACGCTATTCCTCGCCCTCCTCCAGCGATGATAGCCACACCCTGTCTCGATGCCGCCGCTCACGGCGACACGATCACGACTACGACGTGCGTGATGACATCACGCAGTGCAAGATCGACAAGTCAAGGGCGCGATGTGCCCGATCAACTGACTCAGAAGACGAAGACGTGGAGCTCTGTGGCGCTAGATGCTTCAGCACGGCCATGAGGCAAAAGCGAATGCCCAAGGGGTTTAAGCTCCCATCGGAGAACCCGAAGTTTGACGGCCTGCAGGACCCGAAAATCTGGTTGGAGGACCACATCTCCTCCGTCAGGCTTCACGGCGGAAGTCGAAGGACAGCCATGCAATGCCTGCAGCTACAGCTATAGAGCGCCGCTAATAACCCACAAGTATAGGGGGTGTATCGCAGTATTTTCGAGGGAAGTGAAACCCAATTTATTGATTCGACACAAGGGGAGCCAAAGAATATTTATAAGCCTTAACAACTGAGTTGTCAATTCAGCTGCACCTGGAAACAATCTTGCTCACAGCAGTTTATCAGTAGCAACAGTTTTGTAGTAGGAATAGAAAAGTAGCAACAGTAGTAAAGTAAAGACAGCTGTAACAATAGCAATAAACAGTGGGATGTTGGGGATATACTTTCCGGGTATCCTCACAGTTCCTCACTGACCAGGGTGGCCCACTTCGGGTTAGATCTTTGCTTCACGGGCGGCCCAGTCAGGGAGAAAGACGGAGTCCAATCCAGCTACGGGAAGGCCCAAAAGACTTACCGACTTAGGCCCATAACGTTACTTGTAGTTCAAGATGTACTATGTAACCGACTCTTAGACGTAGCCAGATAGATCTCTCCTGTAAACCCTAGGCCGGATATCTATATAAGACGTCCTAGGGAAAGCCTTAGGGCATAACCTCAATAGTCTACAATCTCAACTCGCACAGGCGAAACCCTTGTAACCCATATTCCGGCTCTGCCATATTACTGGATTGCTAGAAGGAGTAGGATTCGTCCAAAGCTGGCGGATTCGAACCTGGGTAAACTTGTGTGCTCACCATCTTGGAATACCGTACGTCTCACACCCCTCTCTTCCGCACGCCTCGAGGACCCCCTCATGGCGTACTTGTCCTCAATCCGACGATAGTTGGCGCCCACCGTGGGGCAATTGAGCTTCGGATCTGCGTTCCGAGCAGAATCTGCAAGAATCGGAATCGGCGAGACCATCGCCGTCGGTCGCATACTCTACGCCAGTGACGTCCCTCTCATCGTTCTCGACGAGACTTGGATTCCGGCTAGGGAGGCCGTGACTGCCTACACAATCATGTCATTTGGTGAGATCGATGTTTACATCGGTTTCGCTGAACCTGCCCAACCCACCCCAGCGGTGATGATAGAGGTAGAAGAATCTTCTGGGTCCCCTTTGTCCACGGAGGCTGCAGAGTTCAGGATCTCAGAAAACCCTAATCCCACCCAGCCCGCACCAGTTGCGGAGATAGTGGAGAAATCTGAGCCTGAAGAAGACCTCACGGTCCAAGTCGAATCTGGAGTGGATCTCCCTGGAGAAGACGGATCCTAGATCGACCCACCCATGGAAGTCGAAATCTAGGAGGAGCATATCAATGACACTGATTCCGGCTCTGACGATGCTGGGACAGACAGACCCTTCCTAAGGTACACACTAAGACGTATGATACTGCAAGGCGAAAGTGCAGATGCAATCCTCGAGACCATTAAAAGTTTCGATATGGCTGATCGCGAAAGCCGCAGGTACCTCAGGAAGCACGCGTCGCACTTCGTCGGATACGTGGGATCTGGATTCGGCTCTGCCGATGCTGGAGAAAACACTGACTCGGTGCTGGAGGCAATTGGAACAAACACCGACGTTCCCGCATCCTCGGATGAATCTATGATGTCGGCAGATTTCTGAAAGATCTCCGCGGAATATGAAGAGGAGTACAACTCCAAAGCTGCAGAGGAAGGAGAGGCCATGGATGAAGGATCCGGGGAACACTCTCCCAAAGCGTAGGATGACATGGACGTCGGAGACATTCCCGAAGTCCAGATGTCCGAAAGTACCGAACAAAGCTTGACTCCGGGAAACGGACCCAAAGCCATATTTGCTACCAGCGCTGCCAAGAAGGCAAAGAAGAAGAACAAGAAAAACAAGACCCCGGCAAAAGACCCTCTGACAGAGGAGGTGATTGCCGAGGAATATGAAGAAGACTCGGATGGAGCGCTTAGCCCAGAAGAGCCAAAAAAAGAAGCATCGGTGGATGGACACGTGATCACCGAAGGTGCGCGTAAACTCATCGATGCCGCATTAACCACACCTATCCCTACAGCCGCAGAGCTTACTGCGGATGAGCTGGACGAAAGGGCGCAAGCCCTAGAAGTGTGTCGTCAACAACTCCTCGATGCAGCCAAAAACATCGAGGTGGAGAAGAAACGCATGTCCAACAAGGAATACATGTCTCGTCTACATCAGAAGACACGGAAGCGTCACATAGATGACAACCAATTCCCACGTGTCCGTGCCGTCCTTTTTGGAGATGAGATGGGGAAGCCACAGAAAGATAGCAACGGAGATGGGGTATACCCAACCCTAGTACAGAACACCGTGGCAGCCCGAGAAATTCTATCGGCTAATCCAGGACCGGAGGAGATCCGTTTGGGTATCAAACTACTCAACAAGGGACTGGAGCAGCAAAAGGTCTCCCTGTCTGGAAGTCAAAAACTGGTCTCAGATTCTGACCAATGTCGCACGGATCCGGCATGGGCTGGCGTAAAATCCCATTACGTCCGGGCGTAGTATCATCACCCCGAACACCGGGAAGACAACTATTCAAGAACCGGATCGTCAGGACAGCATCACAGAACTTCACCTAACTGGAGCAACATCGCCCCAGCAGCCGAGAAAGACGCCATTGCTGCCCTGAATCCGATGAACCCTCCCCGGCGAGAATCTAAGGATCGAAGGGGAGAAGATAAAGAAAAACGACGGGAGGAGGATCATCAAAAAATGCCACCTCCTAAGTATACAAGCCGTCCGGCTGAGCCTCACCATGGTGGGAACGACGGACGAAGGAATGACGGAAACCATGCTGGAACAAACCAGCAGGGGGCTCGTCGTAGTCAAGATCCTCCCCGGAACCAGAATAATGACATTCCGGATGGAGGCCGGCGATCAGCCCAAAACTATCCAACTGCCCTGCCCTCTCCACCACACAGTCATCACAACAACCCCCATGGAGGGCAAGGAGGACGACATGGCGGAGGAGGTGGTGGTAGAAGCCGAAGTCCGGCTCCACGGCACCGTAGCCACAGCCGGCATTCGGGACTATCTCTATCCCCGAATGACGCAAGGCATAGGATCAACTCCAACATAGAGGCGCAGCGCTATGAAAACGATGACGTGTACATGGGCCCACAGACCACGCATCAGAGCTACAAGATTCCCGAAAGGATTTGCTATCTCAAGACATATCCAAGCCTACGACAGCATTGCTCGACCAGACACCTGGTTACAGGATTTCTTCCAAGCTTGCTGCATCGCTAAAGGAGGAAACAACCTGGTCGCAACCCGATATCTCCCAATTATGTTGCGGAAGACGGCACAATCATGGCTCAATGAACTTCCAGCAAACACCATCCATAACTGGTATGACTTGCAAAGTGCGTTCTTTCAGAATTTCGAAGGTACATATCGGAGGCCCTGTACGGTTGGAGACCTACAGCGTTGCACCCAGAAAGCCGGAGAAACTTGCCGGGATTACCTCGGATGATGGATCGACACCAAGAACTCCTGCGAAGGAGTAAATGACCAAACTGCGATGGAAGCTTTCATCGCAGGTCTCCCAATTGGTTTACTGCGCCATCGCTTGAAGTGTGACAAGGTCACTGATTTGGGAGAGATGATAGAAACAACGAGCAAGTATGCAGACACCGACGACGACGTAGAAGGACTTCTCAATGCCCTAGTTGTGCCTCAGTCGGCAAAACAACCAAAGCAACAAGCTCAGAAGCGCAAAAATACCTCGGAAGAAAAACCCAACACGGAAACAGCGGTGGTAACTACTATTTCCGAGTCTGGAGGACGAGGAGGACGTGGCGGAGGCCGTGGGCGTGGCCGTGGGACTTCAAGGGTCCAAGGTAGAGGAGAACAGCAACCAGGCAAAACCTACTCTTGGGTCGACATTGCCAATAACCCATGTGTGCATCACTTAGACGCCAATGGGGGCTCGTCCCACACCAACGCTAAGTGTCGTTTCAATGACGACATCAAAAGAGATGATACCGCGGGCTACAAAGCTAAGCGGAAGAAGGGAAAGAAAAATCCTGAAAAGGACAAAGAGACCAAGGAAGATTCCGACATGGAGGAAGTTGATGCTTCAAATCCCAAGTCAGAAGGGAAGAAGACTTTTCCCACCAAGAAGGACACTTACGTCACCTTCCTCGGATCTCAACCAGCAAAGGTCAAGAAAGTAGTTCTCCATGAGCTCAATGCAACAGTTCCGGCTGTCCCTCAATAACTATACTGGTCGGAAGTGGCAATCACATTTGACCGTGCTGATCATCCGCCTAAGTTGCACAGGCGAGGAAAATACGCCTTAATCGTTAATCCACTTATTGAAGGTTACGGTTTCTCCAAGACCCTCATGGACGGTGGTAGCATCATCAATATTCTCTATGTCGAAACGCTACGCCGGATGAAGATCTCGGAGACCCAGCTAAACCATAGCTCTATGATCTTTCACGGAGTTGTCCCAGGAAGACAAGCTAATTCCCTGGGGGAGATTACTTTGGATGTTACCTTTGGAACTCCAAAGAACTATCGGACAGAGGCACTTTCCTTTGAAGTGGTCCCATTCAAGAGCGCATACCACGCTATATTCGGACGTCTGGCTTACTGGGCTTTTATGGCTCGTCCGTGTTACATTTACAATATGATGAAAATTCTAGGTCCCAACGGCGTGATCACCATCAGGGGAGACCCGAAGAAGGCGCGAGAGTGCGAGGACAGAAATGCCGCCTTTGCCGAAGCCGTGCTGCACGCCCAGGAGTACCAGGAGATCAAGAAGAACGTAGATCCGTCCGAGATGCCCGCAACAAAGAAGGAGGTGACAAAGCCAAATCCGGAGTTCAAGGCATCAGAAGAGACGAAGAAGGCGCCGCTGAAGGATGATGACCCCTCCAAGGTGACCCAAATAGGCGCAGGCCTAAGTAGCGCATAGGAAAGCGTGCTCATCAAGTTCCTCCAAGGAAATCAAGACATCTTCGCATGGCAGCCATCTGACATGACTGGAGTACCTAGGGAACTTGCCGAGCATTCTCTAAATGTAAACCCGAACGCTAAACCCGTCAAACAGTCCTTACGACGGTTTGGCAACGAAAAGCGCAAGGCAATAGCTAAGGAACTAGCACGGCTCGAGTTAGCCGGATCCATAGAAGAGGTCATCCATACTGATTGGTCGGCCAATCCTGTAATGGTCCCTAAAAAGGACACCACTGATTTAAGGATGTGTGTTGATTATACTGCCTTGAACAAGGCTTGTCCAAATGATCCGTTCGCTCTGCCTAGAATTGATCAAGTCATCGATTCTACGGCAGGCTTGGAACTCCTCTGTTTTCTCGATGCAAATTCCGGTTATCACCAAATCCGGATGAAGGAATCTGACAAAGTCAAAACTTCATTCATAACCCCCTTCAGAACCTTCTGTTTTGTTACAATGCCCTTTGGGCTGAAGAACGCAGGAGCTACGTACCATCGCACGATGCAGCGTTGCCTCCATGACCAACTCGGACGCAATGTAGATGATATCACGGTGATGTCCAAAAAGAAGGAAACGCTGATTTCCTACTTGGAGGAGACGTTCACCAATCTACGAAAATACAATATCATGCTTAACCCGAATAAGTGCTTCTTTGGAATACCAGCCGGAAAATTGTTAGGTTTCATCGTGTCTCAAAGAGGCATAGAGGTAAACCGAGACAAAATCAAGGCTATACTCAATATTTACAGGCCAACTCGCCTGAAGGACGTACAAAGATTAACTGGCTGCATTGCTGCGGTCAGTCGATTTGTATGCCGACTTGGTGAAAGAGCCGCACCATTATACAAACTCCTGAAAAATACCAAGGATTTTGTCTGGACTGACAAAGCTGAAGCCGCACTACAAGATCTGAAGAGAGTACTCTCATCTGCTCCTATCCTTGCAGCACCGGAACCTCAGGAACCGATGTTGCTTTACATTGCTGCGACAAATAAGGTTGTCAGTATCGTCATGGTGGTGGAGAAACCAGAGGAAAATCAGGAACACCTGGTGCAGCGTCCAACTTACTTTGTCAGCGAGGTCCTGACAGAGTCCAAACAGCGGTATCCGCATTATCAAAAGTTGGCTTACGGTGTTTTTCTAGCATCTCGTAAGTTACGACACTATTTTCAGGATCATCCAATTACCATGGTGAGCAAAGCTCCCATGAGAGATATAATCAACAACAGCGATGCCACAGGACGTGTCGCCAAATGGGGCATAGAGCTTGCAGCTTTCGATATTGAGTATAAACCTCGGACAACAATCAAATCCCAGATCCTTGCTGACTTTGTCGCTGATTGGACAGAGATGAAGGAGAACATGGTCCTCCCTGAGTCAGAATACTGGACCCTCTTTTTCGATGGGTCTAAGGCTCGAAGGGGCTTGGTGGCTAGCGTGGTGCTCAAATCACCCCAAGGAGATAAACTTTTATACGTGTTGCAGATCCACTTCACAGTGACAAACAATATTGCCGAGTATGAAGCACTGCTGCATTGGAATCCGGATTGCTAAGGATATTGGCATCCGACGTTTGATGTGTTACGGAGATTTGGATCTTGTTGCTCAACAAGTGTCGGATATTTGTAATGCAAATAAACACATGGCAGCATATAAAGCGGTCGTGGATGATCTATCGAAATCGTTCGAAGGGTTTGAAGTTCAACACATCCCTCGAGCAGAAAATGAGGAAGTAGACGCACTATCTTGGATAGGCTCTGCGCGGAAAGAGGTCCTGGATGGCGCTTTTTTAGAGCACCTCAAAGTTCCCTCAATAAAGGGAGTAGATGAGGAATATCCGACCAAATCCGACTCACCTTTGATAGCAGTTCTGGCTGTAATTCCTAGCTGGACTCAACCCTACCTCGATTATTTGGTAAATGGCAAATTACCCGAAGACGAGGTGCTAAGCCTGTAGATTATCCGATGAGCAAAAGCCTATACTATTGTTAAAGGTGAGCTCCATAAACGGAGTGTTTCTAGGGGTTTTCAGCGCTGTGTATCTCTGGAAGAAGGAGTGGAAATCTTAAGGGAAATCCATGAGGGCGAGTGTGGTCACCACGCTGCAGCCAAATCTTTAGTGGCAAAAGATTTTAGACACGGATTTTTCTGGCTTATAGCTCAGGCAGATGCCGAACGATTAGTCAAGACGTGCAAAGGCTACCAAAAGTACGCCAAGCAAGCTCATGTTCCGGCTGATCAGCTGCGAACAATACCTATAACATGGCCCTTTGTGGTCTGGGGGCTTGATATGGTAGGACCACTTAAACGAGCTCCAAGTGGATTTATTCACCTCTTAGTGATGGTGGATAAATTCACCAAATGGATTGAGGCTAAACCTGTCACAAGTTGTGATGGAGGAACAGCCAAAATATTTGTCGAGGATGTCATAATCTGGTATGGTTATCCACATAGCATTATCACGGACAACGGGAGTAACTTTTCTATGGGAGAACTGGCTGAATTCTGCGACGAGCAAAATATCTAGCTCGACATTGCGTCAGTCGCACATCCACAGGCTAACGGACAAGTCGAAACCAAGACTCGAAACCAAGACTTGAAACCAAGACTCGAAGCACCACTACGACGTGCTGCGGGGGCATGGGCAGAGGAATTACCCTCTGTAATTTGGAGTTTACGAACAACTCCGAATAGGTCAACAGGATACACACCTTTTTTCTTGGTCTATGGCGCAGAAGCAGTTCTTCCTAGTGATTTGATTCATACTTCTCCTAGAGTGGCCGTGTATATCGAAGAGGATGCCGAGATTTCTCGACAAAATGATCTCGACTTAGTCGAAGAAGTTCGCATCGTTGCTGAAATGAGATCTACAGCCTATCAGCAGAAGTTACGCAAGTATCATAGCCAGAGAGTCCGAACTAGATCTTTCAATAAAGGTGATTTGGTTCTCTGGCTTCTGCAACAAAGAAAGCACAAACTTCCCCAGTATGGGAAGGGCCCTTTTTAGTTAGTCGAGTATTGCACAATGGAATGTACTACTTAACTGACATGAGGCCAGTCAAAGAAAGACCTGCTACTAAGAAGAGAAAGAGAGCTGGAGGCAGTACAAACTCGGATGAGTTAGACAGACCGTGGAATATTGCTCATCTACGTCCCTTTTATTCTTAGTTTATCCTTCTTTGTAATCATATATATATATGTACATGTTCTGTGAGAAATAAAAGTTTTGGTTGCCTCAAGATTTTCTGAGAAGTTTTTACCATCTTATTTCCAAATGATCATGTCATAGTCGAAAATCCCAGAATGCTTGAAAGTACTTTATGCTCATGTTCGTTATGGTTTAGATTTCTAATTCTAAAATTGCTACCTTCGGGTATAACTCTCAAATTTCTAGTCTTTACTTTGGTTATTTGTCTGATTGCTAGATGCGGGCATTTTCTGAGTAGTGAATTGTTGGTACTGGAAGCCGGCTTTGTTTCCGAGTTTAAACTGGTTTAGCAATTGAGCTTCATTGCTCCGCAAAGTTTCTGGCGAAAGGTTTAGCCGGCTCGCGAAAGGGATGAAGCGGAAAGCCAGATAAACGATAAGTGAAGACGAAAAAGTACAAGTGCTTATGTAAACATTTTAGGCACACAAAAAAAAATCAAAGACAAAAGTGCTGAATAGATTAAAAAGCTTAGCACTAGCAAAAGTTAAAGTACTACATATTTACAAACGCATCATATTGTTCCGGAATAATACAAAAAGATTTTGATCTATGATGCAGGAGGAGATGAAGGAGTTGCCGGCTCGCTGGTTACTCCGCCTTGATATCGTTCCGAGATGTCCGCATCCGAGTTGGTGCGTTCATCGTCGGAAAATTCTTCGGTTTTTTCTGCAGGAGGAGGCGGAGTATCCACGCGGGTGAAGAAGGGGATCTCGTAGCTGGTCAGATCAGCCACGTGACACCCGTATCCGGCGCAGGAGTGCATGATGGCTTGAAGGTCCTGCTCCTGGCTGTCTTCGTCTACCTTGCAGTACCCTCTGGTCACTTGCCATATCTCCATGTTTCCATGGTGGCTCATGACCATGGTGAGAGTGTTCTGCGCAGCAGTCCGCGCGTAGGACATGTTCCAGTCCCGAACAAGCTGCGGCATCTCCTTGGCCTTGTCCCGCACCTGAAAATCCGACATGCTTGGCATGTCTGGAATCTTGAGAGCTTCGCCAACGTCCTCAAGGGACTGATGGAAGTCATGAAGCAGGTCACCGACTTGGGTAAGCCGGTGGGTGCGGGGCTTGGAGGAGGAAGAGTCTGTCAAGTTCAGAGGACCTATACATAAAACAAGTTAAGAAAAATCCGACATTGATATAAGTCGAAGAAAAAGAAAAGTCAGACAGATGGAACGTACCGAGAATGACGTCGTCAATCTTGGTCTTCTCCTCCTGGAGACTCTGGAGTTCAGCCCGGAGCGCCTGGGACATATCCTTCTCTCTGCCAAGCTCATTCTTGAGGTCCGAGATTATTTTATCTTGAGCAGCGATCTTGCGATCACGCTCATCAGTGGCCATGGAGGAGGATTCAAGGACTTGAGCTATGCTCCTTTCATGATCTGCCTTAAGCTTATCCAGCTCTTGGCGAAGTCCCTTGTTCTCCACCACCAGGGTCTTGAGGTTCTCGGCCTCTTCAATGATGGCGACAGATTGTTTCACCAGCGCTATAAGTCAAAAAAGAACAACAGTTCAGAAACATTCGACATTGAAAATAACAAGGACAAGGTTTGAGTCTCGGAATGTTTACCTTCGGCTTCATCCTTGGCCACTTTAAGCTCAGCATTTTTAAGTCGGAGAGCTTTGATCTCTCTCCGCTTATCACAGACATTAGTCAGCAATTCCTGGTTATAGGAACATACTTTCTGTAAGTCAGAATACCCAAAGTCAGAAAGCTACTTAAGACTTGAGCTAATATTTTTGCTAAATATCAGCACGGGCCTTGGGGGCTACACTAGTTCATTCTTTGGCATCCTAATGAAGCATAAACCCGGATTATGTATCCTACTTCATGCTTGGGTGCTAGAGGATAGGATATAACATAATGGAAAAAACAAGAGTTGGAATTCCGACTTACATATTGCTCGCGGGTGAGTTTATCCAAACCCGCGTTCACCTCAGCGGCCACCTTCTCGGTAAGAGTAAGAGGGATCACTGGGACTGTTGGAAGCTCGCCAGTCCTAATCCTCTCGTCGTGAAGGCGGACTTGAGTAAGAAGATCAGAGAACTTGACGTCCTCTGCTTCCTGCGCTTCTTCTTCGGCCGAAAGATGGCTTTTCTCCAGGACTTGCCTGGCAAGCCGCTGGATCTCTTCGGCAGATTTCCGGTTCAGGCCAAACTTGGCAAGACCCGGATTGCTCATGAGGTTTTTGGCGAAGGTTTCTGCCGAGGGATCATTACCCGAAGAGGGTTCACCCTTACCTTGACCTGACGCACCCACGGTGATGTCAGTTTGCGACCCAAGGATCGCAGGCTCCGTTGGAGGAGCCGGATCTTCTGCAACCACCGGAGAAGGAGTGATCGCCGGAGTTGCAGAAGGTTGAGGGGCAGGAGACGGAGGAGCCGCGGCAGGGGAAGCTATGGTGAGCTTCATCTGCCGCAGGGGCTTCGAAGGAATCCCTTTCCCCTTACCCTTGATGAGCGGCTTTGCTCTGAGAATGTAGTAAAGTCGGAAACATTACATCTCGGAAAGAAATTCGAATGAAGTACAAAGGCGGAAAGTTGTGATAGAAAGTCACCTCTTCACAATAGGCACTTCCTTTGTGCCAACAACCACTATCGGAGCTTTGCGCTTCTTGAGCGCAAGGTCCGGCAATGGGACCACTTCTGTCTCCTGAGAAAACTCAGGAGGATATCCTTCGAGCAGAGCAAGTTCCGACTCGGGGAGGTCAGCAAGCTAAAAACAAGAAAACATATCAGTATTGCAGTATAAACTTGAAGATTGAAACACATGAAAGGTGTGATGATGTAAGCTTACCGGCACCACGGGGTTTTCTGCCGTGTGCATATGCAGAGAAACCTCCGGAATCCTCCTTTTGATCCGCTCCTTGATCAGCCACTTGATCTGGCTTATGTAGCCTTGAGTGGTGTAGGCTTTGGGGCTGATGCGGAGGGAGTCGGTTTTGGAAGATGTGATGGAGTGCATCAGTCTATCCCCGTGGTACTAAAGTGGCTGGATCCGACGTGAGACCCAGCACTGGACCAAGTCGGATCCCTTCAAACCCTTGTGCTTGATCAGATATTCGATCCGCCTCTTAGCGAGGATCGGATCGTCGGAAAGAGCTGGAGCAGCCTCGTCCCAGGAAGGCTGGGCCATGGCGGCTCCGTCGACAAAAGCCGGCAAAGCAGTAGCTTTGTCAGGAGCCGGAATATCCCTATGATAGAAAAAGTGGCTGGCCATTGTTTGACCGAGTCACTGGCTAAAATTTTGGGATAAGCCTGGTCACGTCTAAGTGAAAAGCTAATAGTGTCGGTGATGTAAGGAACACCGGCAGTGATGGAGTTTCTCCGGACATGAAAGAAGTACCGAAAGAGAGTCAAACTTGGCCTAATGCCGAGAAAGCCGTCGCAAAGCGAAGCATACACACTCATCTCTAAGAGAGAGTTGGGAGGAAGATTGTGGAGTTGAACTCCGTAATGATCTATCACCTCGGAGAAGAACTCCGAGGGAGGAAAAGACAGACCTTGGTCGAGATGGGTGCCGAAGTGGACCCGCTCACCGTCGTGCGGGTTGGGGATGGTTTCACCGGAGCCGCTCCTCCAGTCGCCGGCAACGAGAAGCCCCTCCTTCTCCATGTTCTTGAGGCCTTCCTCGGTGAGGGCGCAGGGGATCCAGATTCCCTGGAAGCTCTCCTTCTTCGCTGTTGCTTCCGCCGTCGCCGCCGCCGCTGCTGCCGCCAAACTGGAGGAAGAAGATGAAGCCATTTCTCCGGTGAGAGGATGACCTGAAAGGGGCGACGCTGGGAGTTCTGTGGGGAAGGACAAGGAGGCTCTATGCACGCAGGAGGATTGGGAGGAAAGGAAACAGCGAAGAACTGGTGGAAAGGAGAAGGAGAAATCCAAACCCCTTATATCCACCTAACTGTACCAAGATTTGTGCAAATGCTAGAGTGTAACCGCCACGCATCGTGGAAAGAACTGGGAAGGACCCACGCGATGATTTCGTCTCCTCAATCTCCATGCACGCATTGAAACGACGCCTCGGTACCGCAAACCGTGGACCCACCAACGATCGTGCTGACGGCACGCCTGTCAGATGACGTGACTTGACCATGCTCGTGTCAGGTGGCGTTAGAGACCGAGTTCCAGCTTAGTTTGAAATCAAGTTGGAAAATTCGAGTAACCTGTTGATAGGTCCGACTGACTTTTAAGACCCGGATCGTATTTTTTGTTGTGAAGTTTCAGGAACCCTTCAAGATTATGCAAGCCGAAGATCAAGCTAGACGATGCTAAATCCGACTTTGGATCTTGGAGGCCTCCGGGGGCTGCTGTTGGGGATATACTTTCCGAGTATCCTCACAGTTCCTCACTGACTAGGGTGGCCAACTTCGGGTTAGAGCTTTGCTTCACGGGTGGCCCAGTCAGGGAGAAAGACGGAGTCCAATCCGGCTACAGGAAGGCCTAGAAGACTTACCGACTTAGGCCCATAACGTTACTTGTAGTTCAAGATGTACTCTGTAACCGACTCTTAGACGTAGCCGGATAGATCTCTCCTGTAAACCCTAGGCCGGATATCTATATAAGCCGTCCTAGGGAAAGCCTTAGGGCATAATATGAATAGTCTACAATCTCAACTCACACAGGTGAAACCCTTGTAACCCATATTCCGGCTCTGCCGTATTACTGGATTGCTAGAAGGAGTAGGCTTCGTCCAAAGCCGGCGGATTCAAACCTGGGTAACTTGTGTGCTCACCGTCCCGGAATACCGTACGTCTCACACCCCTATCTTCCGCACGCCTCGAGGACCCCCTCATGGCGTACTTGTCCTTAATCCAACGACATGGGATTCGAGTGCGGTAGGCATAGGGATGGATGGACGGGCGTTGCATGGACAGGACAATTCACATAGCAATCAGAACATAGGGCAATTGCAGATACATAAGATAAAGCATCCAAGTACTAGATAATCCTAGGCATGTGTTCCATATATAGTCATACGTGCTTGCAATGAGAACTTGCACAACATCTTTTGTGCTGCCAGCCCGTTTGCAGCGGGGCCTCAAGGGAACTACTGGCAATTAAGGTGCTCCTTTTAATAGAGCACCGGAGCAAAGCATTAACACTCCGTGAACACATGTGATCCTCACATCAAAGCCATTCCCTCCGGTTATCCCAATTTCTGTCACTTCGGGGCCATTGGTTCCGGACAACAACGTGTGTATACAACTTGCAGATAATACCATAAACAATACTATCATAATGAATCAATAACATGTTCAGATCTGAAATCATGGCACTGGGGCCCTAGTGACAAGCATTAAGCACAACAAGTCGCAACAAAGTCATAAAGCACTAATAAAAGATATTAGGCACCATGCCCTAACAATATGATGCCATTACATGAACGATCTCATTCAATCCCTACCATCCCCATAGCCTACAGCGAGGGATTACTCACTCATAGATAGGGGAAACATGGATGGTCGATGGAGAAGCGATGGTGCTGTTTTGTGGAATCTTGTGGTGGCGGCGGAGCGGAACTCCTTCTGGAAAAACGTCGAACCCCCTGAAGTTTTTAGGTTATAAGGCTCCTTATAGGCGAAGAGAGAGGGCGAGGGGTGCCTGGGGGGCCCACACCACCCTCTGGCACGGCCTGGCCTGGCCCGCGCCACCAGGTGGTGTGGCCACCCCCTGGCTCTTCTCCGTCTCGTATTCTGGCTCCTGGAGTCTTCGGGTGAAATAGGATTTTTGGCATATTTTCCGGGATTTTTCCTGATAGTTGATTTTCTGCACAAAAAGTAGACACCAAGGCAATTCTGCTGAAAACAGCGTCAGTCCGTGTTAGTTGTATCCAAATCACACAAGTATAGAGGAGAAACAATATCAAAAGTGTTCGGGAAAGTAGATACGTTTTGGACGTATCAACTCCCCCCAAGCTTAGCTTATTGCTTGTCCTCAAGCAATTCAGTTGAAAACTGAGTGCGATAAAAGAACTTTCACGAACACATTTGCTTCATATGATGTAAATATTCTCAGCAATGTGATCAACTACTTAGACAGTTCATAATAAAGAGTATGCAACTAAGTTTACTTAATAGGCATTGCAAGCTATGAAGAGATTCAACTCAAAAATAATAAGTAGCATGAAGAATAAACATAAGCAACATTACAATGCTCATAGAAAGGTATGATAGAGTGGTATCTCGCTTTTCTTTGATTATGAATGTCAAGGCACCCCTGAAGTTCAAGTGATGACTAGAAGTAAAGATATCAAGGATACAAGCATCAAAGTCATAACACAAATAATCAAGTAATGAGACAAGCACAAAGAATGACAACTATGCTCTCAAGAAGGTGCTCAAAGAATAAATGGAGACTCAACAAGTAAAGCAAAAGGTTTTGAATAATTTTGAAAGGCTTCCAAATGATGAAAGTATGGTACTCGTTAGCTTTGAGCTCTCATTTCCCCTATCATAAGCATCTTTAAATGGTTAAGGTTAAAGTGACACAACTAAGAGGATATGCTTGACAAGTTATAAATCGAAGCCTCATGCCCCTTACTTACGAAGACCGATCCTCATGCTACTCAACTTCAGTCACAAGTAAGCTCTTGTCATTGTAAGTATATCCGTATCATAGAGAACCGCCAACGGGGTACCCCTTGCACATGACACGGGAGCTATCCCATAATCAAAATAACAAGGCAAGCAGATAATGAGCATCTCAGCGATCTTTTTATTTACTATGTGCATAGATTTTTATTGAGGATGCTTCATAGAATGCTCATTATAGTTATGCTGCAAGTTTACACCATGATTAGGCATGGCTTAGGCTAGCGGCCCAGGCGTTTCTCTAACATACATACAAACTCCATGATATTACAAGTTCCACTTTTATTTCACACCGCCGGGATCCATAATTAAAAGAACATGATATCAACGAGGCGCTAAGCACCATCAAAATGTTGAAAACGTTCCCCATGAAACATGGTTCTGCTAACTTCAACTTATAAAGCGCAAGCATATACGCAACAAAGAAGGACGCAATGGTTCATGTTTATTAAGTGCAAGAAAATAAAGTGTGGCATCAAGTTCGTGAGAGCTTTACTAACTAACTTTCTCATAACAAGCAAACATTTTATTCGAAAGAAAACAAGGCATATTGAATATGCTCGGAAGTAGGAAATGATGCTAATGGATAGGTATGGTGGACACTTTGGAAATATTTGGTTTAGGGAGTTGCGAACTTGAGTAAAACATACTCAGTAAAAGTGAAGGCAGCAATAGTAAGGGAGCGACAAACGAGAGAGCAATAGCTATCATTATCATGCTTGCAACAAAACAGGACTACTCATGGCATGAAAGTGATTCAAGATCCTCAAAGAAAAATAATTCATCAAGGCTTAACTGATTATCACAGTCATGTGAATGCGTGAGCATGTGCTAAGTCAATTCAAATGAAACATTCAGATGAGGATACCACCGTGTCATACCAATTTATGAATAGAGCAATGCAAGCAAACATTCATAAGACATGCTACAAACTATTAGCAAGTTGGAGCTAATCATAAGAAAGCAAGAACTACTAAGCATCCAAAGATAACATACATTCTACATGAACGGACTAAGCATGCCCATAGTGATGAGTATATGTACAAAAATGAAAACAAATATAGTTCGTTACCAGCCTCTTACCACGCCTCAAGTTATCATTAATCCTCATTATTGCTCTTCACTTGTGTGGCTTGAATAATAATATGAAAATAATATTCCACTGAGGACCGCTGAACCCTGTAGCAAACTCACAAAACCAAAGAAGAACGACAAATATTTTTGGTGTTTTCGATTTTTAAAACAAGAAACAAAAAGGAAAAACAAGCAAAGCAAAATCTTTTTGGGTTTTTCGAAGAGTTCTAACAAAGCAAAAAGGGAAAAACAAACCAAGGCAAAAAGAAGAAGAAGCAAACCAAAGAGAAACAACAGAAATATTTTTGGTCTTTTCGTGTTTTAGAAAGCAAAAGCAAAGAAAGAATGAAAACTAAAAAGAGAATGAAAACATGAATATACAAAGTACCGACATACCATGATATGGAAATGAGTGCGGTGTCGGCGTACCTCCCCCCATGCTTAGGCTTTTGACCTAAGTGGGTATCAATCCATGTACGAATAGGGGTTCCAAGCAGGCGGATCTTGATAAGAATGGTCGTAATTGGGCCCGTGGGAAGAAGAAGAAGCTCCTCAATCATAAGCAGGCTGCTGATATGAAAACTCTCCCTCATTCGAGGGCTGGACCGAATCATCCGTGACCTCCCTTCTAGTGTCCTGCTCCTGTTGGGAGAGCTCTCCCAAGTACGTGTCAAACTCCTCCTCAGTGAGGGACCATCCTTCCCTGTAATCAAGGTAAAAAAACAGGTGCAGGCAAAAGAACAACACGCTCGGACCTGCTATTTCGCCAACCGGCTTTGAGAAAGGTTATTTCATAAGATAACTCACTCATACTAGCCCACGAGGAAACAAATTTATGCTGTATCATGGAATTAAGATCAAGCCTTTCTATGGGAAACTGCAGGTCTAGATGATGAGGCACTAAACCATGCAATGCTAGTAAACGAGAAGCAATGAGGCCTCCACAAATTCCACCTTTCTCACGGTTAGCAGCAAGACGGAAAGCTATCAAAGCACCCAAGTTGTAAGACCTATCTCATTTAAGAGCAGTAGAGATAAATGCTAGATCATACGAAGATAACTTATTGGCAGTTTTCCTAGCAAGAACGCACTTGGCAATAAAGTAGGCAAAGTAGCGAATGGAGGGAAGATGAATGTTACGGATTTTTCCACTCTCCTTCGAGAAGCTACTCCCTTGGCAAATTTCTGTGTATAAATCCATGAGTGGTTCAGGCCTCTCCTTAATCTTCCTACATGATCCCCATTGAGGTACCTTAATAGCTGCACAAAAATCATCAAGAGAAAGGTTGACAGCAATATTGTAAATTTTGTAATGGACCATGGGGTTAGGCAAAGAGTGACTAAATCCTGCACCACAGACATGGTTAGCTTCACAAATTGACAAGGTTCATCTTCCAAAAAGTGCTCTACCCTGCATTACAAACCAAAGTGGAAATCTTGTAGAATTCCTGCAGCTCTCATGAACTCAGAGCATGGATAAATGGAGGGAAAAACCTCCTCCTCCCGGTGGACCTTCATGACCTCAGGTACCTAAAGCTCATGTTGGTTTAGGTGGTGTTCACTCATCTTCTATTCCGAAATTTAAACACCTATTAAACAAGTGATTGCAAAGTAAATATAATGAAGGATTCTACTCATAGGGACTTGTAAGAGGCCTAAACATGCATCAAAACTATATCTCTAAGCATCAAGCAAGATTACAAGCTCTCATAACCAGCCACCTACAGCAGAAAAATACTCAAGATATAATCCACTAAACACAAATCTACTTGGACAAGGGGAGGAGTCACATACCAGGAAACAAATGCTCCAAATTTCAGCAAGAAAGATGGGCTAAGCAAGGAGATCGAAAAAAAGAGAGCAAGCACAGCAAGAACGCGATTTTGAGCAATGAACTGGAGCTTACTCGAGAGAGAGAAGAAAGTGGCAGGTGAGAGAGTTAGTGGGGGGCCAGGGGTGGCCCACACCAGGGCATGGCGCGACCTAGGGCTGGCCGTGCCACCAGGTGGTGTGCCTGCCTGGTGGGTCCCCCTGGTACCTCCCAAGTACTCCTCTGCCCCTCTTTTCACGCAAAAATTTAATATGAATTTTCTGGAATTTTTCGAGACACTTTATTTTTGGGCATTTTCAGGCATAGAAGAATGATTTTTCTGACAGACAGATTTTTTTGGAAACATGATGCACGGACACAACAAAGCTAGAACTACAAAAGTTCTAAGACACTCTAACATGCAAGCAACTAACAACAAAAAGAAAGCTAAACGAAAGCAAAAACTAAAAAGCAAAAGATAGAAATAAACGGAGATAATCATAATGAAAACATTGTTTTGTTCAATGGAATCCTTTTGTTAACAAGGTTGATCAAGTCTTGCTACCAAAACAATTGCATATGAGACAAAACTTTGTATTCCACCAATGATTATGTTACCTCAACCTTGATAGCAATGGTCCCAATCATAATAGTTTCAAATCTTTCTCTTGGTATGGGACAATATATTTCTCCAACTTGAATGCCCTCAACATGTTCAATTGAATTCAAACCATAAGTCCTTTCAATCTTCTTGGGGAAATAGACAGTATGTTCCTTGTCATTAACATTGAAAGTCACATTTCCTTGATTATAATTAATAACAGCTCCTGCAGTATTAAGAAAAGGTCTCCCAAGAATAATAGACATATTATCATCTTCAGGCATTTCAAGCACAACAAAGTAAGTTAATATCAAGCAATTATGAGCCACTTGAACAGGTACATCCTCACATATACCCACAGGAATAGTGGTAGATTTATCAGCCATTTGCAAACATATATCAGTTGGTATTAATTTTTCTAGTTGAAGCCTCTTATAGAGAGAGAAAGGCATAACACTAACTCTAGCTCCCAAATCACACAAAGCAGTTCTAACATAACTATTCTTAATAGAGCAAGGGATAGTTGGAATCCCTGGGTCCCTCCAAGTTTCTTAGGAACCTTACCATTGAAACAACAATTAGCAAGCAAAGTAGAAATTTCTTCATTAGAGATCTTCCTTTTATTCGAGACAATATCCTTGATATACTTTGAGTAAGGAGGCAATTTAATAGCATCAGTCAAAGGAATTTGCAGGAATAAAGGTTTCATCCACTCACAAAACTTATTATAGTGTTCATCTTCCTTTGACTTGTGTTTCTTATCAGGGAAAGGCATAGGTTTTTGGACCCAAGGCTCTCTTTCACTACCATGTTTCTTAGCAATAAAATCTTCTTTGGTGTATTTAGTATCCTTAGTGTGGTTTTCAGGTTCTTCTTCAACTTTTTCTTCATTAGGAACTTGATTTTCTTCATTACCACTTTCAGTTTCAGCATCAGAGATAGATATACTATTAGGATCTATAGCGGGTTCAGAGGGTTCATCAATAGTTTTATGTTTATTTTTCCTTTTCTTACCGGTAGAACCACTATTTTCAGCTCGTTGAGAATCCTGCTCAATTCTTTTGGGATGCCCCTCAGGATATAGAGGATCCTGGGTAGCAGCACCACTTCTAGTTCTAATTTCATAAGCATGTTTTTCTTTAGCAGCATTAACTAGCAAGTCATTTTGCACTTTAATGAGTTGCTCTATTTGAGTTTGAACCATTTGAAAGTGTTTAACAATCATTTTAACATCATTAGAGGTTCTCTCCACAATATCTTTCAACTCAACAATAGCTCTAGTGTTTTCCATTAGATGATTTTGCACCCTTTTATTAAAGTTATCTTGCTTAACAATAAAGATATCAAATTCTTCTAAGAATTGATCAGGAGGTTTAGAGTAAGGGATATCACCTTCATCAAAGTGTTGGAGAGAGTGTACCTCAATAGTGGATGAGTAGGGAATTGGCTTACATAATTCTTCTATAGGAGGTAAATTCTTGACATCTGCAGCTTTAATTCCCTTCTCCTTAAGACATTTCTTAGCTTCCTTCATCACTTCATCATTTAATTCAATAACTCCCCTCTTCTTTGATGTTGGAATAGGCACCAGAATAGATGGTTCAGGTACAATTACTTCAGGTATAGCCTGTTTAGGAGGAGTCAAATCTTCATAGTTCTTGCTTATTTTAGCCATTAATTACTCAACTTCCTTAGGAGTCCTATTCCTGAAAACACAATCAGCACAACTATCTAGGTATGTCCTAGATTCCTCGGTTAGTCCATTATAAAATATATCAAGAAGCTCATTCTTAGGTAATGCACAACTATCTAGGTATGTCCTATGCATGAATTAAAGCACAAAACCTTGCCCAAGATTCGGGCAATACCTCTTTTTCTCCCTGTTTAAAATCAAAAACTTCCTGCAAAATAGCATGTCTAGCACTAGGAGGAAAATATTTTTGCAGGAAAGTACTAATCAAACACTCAGGGCTATCAATAGATCCAACAGGTAAATTACTAAACCAAGTTTTAGCTTCTACTTTCAGTGAAAAGGGGAAAATCTTAGCAACAAAGTAAGTATGCATCTTGATATCATCAGAAAACAAGCCACTCATGGTAGAAAGTTCATTCATATGTGCTACCGCACTTTCATTCTTAGTCCCACAAAAAGGTTCTTTCTCGACAATAGCTATGTAAGATAGATCGAGAGAGAAATCATAATCTTCATCTATAATGTTTATGGGAGAAGCAGCAAACTTAGCAACAAGAGACAATTTGGGTCTAATAGTACGCCTCTCAAGGAGACTCTTAGCAGCGCTCCTATCATGGGTGTTTTTACATTCTTTAATAAATTCATCGGTCATCTCAACATAACCATCTTCAATATCATAACTTTCACTAGACTCGGGTGAACTAAAAGGTGTAGTAGTGTCTTCATTAGGAGTTTCGGTATTTCCAGCTATAGTTCTAGCAATCGTAGTATCTAGGAAAGGACCTAATGAACCACTCTTATCAAGCACAATAGAAGCAGCATCATAAGCATCAGAAGTTTCAGATTCAGCAGTAGTAGCAGTGTGTGTAGCATGTGTATGTGGTGGTGTAAGGAACTTACTCATAACAGACGGTGAATCAAGAGCAGCAGAGGTGTTTAGAACCGTACCTCTTCTTGTAGTGGATGGTCAAATAAGAACCTTGCCATGACGAGACTTACCCATGATGGATGGATAGCAGCGAACAATAGAGAATCCAAGTGAAGTTGATAAATAAAGCTATGCTCCCCGGCAACGGTGCTAGAAAAATGTCTTGATAACCCACAAGTATAGGGGGTGTATCGCAGTATTTTTGAGGGAAGTGAAACCCAATTTATTGATTCGACACAAGGGGAGCCAAAGAATATTTATAAGCCTTAACAACTGAGTTGTCAATTCAGCTGCACCTGGAAACAATCTTGCTCACAGCAGTTTATCAGTAGCAACAGTTTTGTAGTAGGAATAGAAAAGTAGCAACGGTAGTAAAGTAAAGACATCAGTAACAATAGCAGTAAACAGTGGGATTCGAGTGCGGTAGGCATAGGGATGGATGGATGGGCGTTGCATGGACAAGACAATTCACATAGCAATCAGAACATAGGGCAATTGCAGATAAATAAGATAAAGCGTCCAAGTACTAGATAACCCTAGGCATGTGTTCCATATATAGTCATACGTGCTCGCAATGAGAACTTGCACAACATCTTTTATCCTGCCAGCCCGTTTGCAGTGGGACCTCAAGGGAACTACTGGCAATTAAGGTGCTCCTTTTAATAGAGATCCGGAGAAAAGCATTAACACTCCGTGAACACATGTGATCCTCACATCAAAGCCATTCCCTCCGGTTATCCCAATTTCTGTCACTTCGGGGCCATTGGTTTCGGACAACAACGTGTGTATACAACTTGCAAATAAGACCATAAACAATACTATCATAATGAATCAATAACATGTTCAGATCTGAAATCATGGCACTCGGGCCCTAGTGACAAGCATTAAGCACAACAAGTCGCAACAAAGTCATAAAGCACTAATAAAATATACTAGGCACCATGCCCTAACAATCTGATGCCATTACATGAACGATCTAATCCAATCCCTACCATCCCCATAGCCTACAGCGGGGGATTACTCACTCATAGATGGGGGAAACATGGATGGTCGATGGAGAAGCGATGGTGATGATGATGGCGATGATCTCTTCCAATTCCCCGTCCCGGCAGGGTGCCAGAACGGAGTTTCTCGTGCTGTTTTGTGGAATCTGGTGATGGCGGTGGAGCGGAACTCCTTCTAGAAAAATGTCGAACCCCCCGAAGTTTTTAGGTCAGAAGGATCCTTATAGGCGAAGACAGAGGCCGAGGGGGTGCCTGGGGGCCCACACCACCCCCTGGCGCGGCCTAGCCTGGCCCGCGCCACCAGGTGGTGTGGCCACCCCTGGATCTTCTCCGTCTCGTATTCTGGCTCCTAGAGTCTTCGGGTGAAATAGGATTTTTGGCATATTTTCCGGGATTTTTCCTGATAGTTGATTTTCTGCACAAAAAGTAGACACCAAGGCAATTCTGCTGAAAACAGCGTCAGTCTGCGTTAGTTGTATCCAAATCACACAAGTATAGAGGAGAAACAATAGCAAAAGTGTTCGGGAAAGTAGATACGTTTTGGATGTATCAGCCGCCCGAGCATGGCTCAACAACCTCCCACGCGGATCCATTCATAGTTGGGAAGAGCTGGTTTACAGCTTCGTGCGCAACTTCATAGGCACATACAAAAGGCCCGCGTCAATCGAAGAGCTGAGGTGCTGCCAGCAAAGATCGGGCAAATCACTATGCTCGTACATCCAGAGGTGATCCATCATCAAGAACTCCGCAAAAAATATCTCGGAGGACTGCGCAATCGACGCATTCAACAGCGGCGTTCGCTACATAGAGCTCAGGGTGGAGCTGGGCCGCTCGAAGCCCAAGACCATCGACCACCTGATGGAAATCGCGAATCGGTGGGCTGACGGAGAAGATTCAGTGAAAAATCGCGTTCACTCCGACGAGCAAGCAGAACTCGAGTGCAGATGCGACCGCCGAAGCAAACGCCGCATGCGCATCTACGATGACCGCGACGACGTCAACATGGTTGCAGCAGGCTACGCCGACAGACACGACAACAACCGTAATAGCGGCTACCGCAGTGGTGGATACCGCGACTCCGGGAAAACCACGCAAGTATGGCAGCGCCGCAATCGCGATGAGGCACCCGCAACATCCATCGAAGACAAACTGTCCGGGCCATGCACTGTGCACTTCTACATCGACAAGCACGACGGAAAAAAGAAGTCCAGCCACCTCCTCAAGGACTTCCGTGAGTTCCTCAAATTGCATGAGGGACTGGCTCGGATGAATCGCAATGCAGTCGAAAGGGGCTACGGAGATGCCCCAGGCGCTGTGGCACATGGAGCTCCGCCACCACCACCTGGACCACCCCCAAACACAGCTGCGCCAGACCAGCACCACGGAGGCGAACCGTACCCACGGGCCATGGGCACCATGATGATCCAAAAGGGTCGCCCCTCCAACCGGGTGCAAAAGGCCATCACTCGCCAAGTCAATCGGGCAACAAACTCGCCACCATCTACTACCGAGTACCTCAATGGAAGCGAGTCCTGCATCACCTTCGACAAGCGCGACCATCCGCCCCAAGTACCTCGTCCAGGCCACTGTCCCCTCGTACTCGAGGCACAAATTGGAGGCTTCGACATGAGCCGCGTCTTCATGGACGGCGGAAGCAGCATCAACCTTATATTCGCGAGTACCTTGCGAGCAATGAGAATCCCTCTGACTTGCTTAGAGGCCTCAGACACAACATTCCACGGCATCGTCCCAGGCAAGGGCATGTATCCCCTTGGAAAAATCAACCTCGACGTCATCTTCGACACACCAAAAAACTTTCGACGCGAGCGCATCGACTTCGAGGTCGTTGACTGGCCCTCGCAGTACCACTGCATCCTTGGACATGTCACGTTCGCTAGGTTCATGGTCGTGCCACACTACGCCTATCTGCAGATGAAAATGTCAGGCTCTAATGGCGTCATCACAGTCAACGGGAGCTTTGAGAGGTCCGACAGTTGCGACAGGGAATTCAACAGAGTTTCCCAGTCCTTCGGCATGCAGGAAGAACTCGCGAGACTAAAGGAGTCGACAGACAACAGTCTGCCTCCCCTGAGCCGGCCAAGTTCACCCGACCTATCTTTCGACTCATCGGTACACACAAAGAAAGTTCAGGTCCACCCATCGGATCCCGCCAAGACGGCCCTCATCGCCAACAACTTGAGTCCCGCATTGGAACTCGCGTTCGTCGAATTCCTCTGTGAGCACTGGGAAATCTTCGCCTGGTGTTCGACGGACATGCTAGGAGTTCCCAGGGAATTCGCCGAGCATGCACTCAATGTCAACCCAGACGCAAGGCCAGTTAAACAAACAATTCGACGACTGTCTAAACCAAGAGCAAAGGCAGTTGGAATGGAGATCAACAGACTCCTCGACGCCAAATTTATACGCGAGATCAAGGAAAGCACTTGGCTCACCAACACGGTGCTAGTACCAAAAATGGACATGGATATCCTGCGGATGTGCATGGACTTCACCTCTTTGAATAAGCATTGTCCGAAGGACCACTTCCCGCTACCGCGAATCAACCAGATCATCGACTCCACCGCAGGATGCGAGCGCCTCTGCTGCCTCGACGCCTACTCAGGCTATAACCAGATTCGAATGAAGGAGGAAGATCAAGAAAAAACAGCGTTTACAATGCCCTTTGGTGTGTTCTGCTACCACACAATGCCCTTCGGGATAAAGAACGCAGGAGCCACCTACCAGTGGTGCATGCAGGCTTGCCTCAAGAACCAACTTGGTCGCAACATTCAGGTCTATGTCGACGACATAGTAATCAAGACCAAAGAGGAAGCCTCACTAATCGACGATTTGCACGAAACCTTTGCCAACCTAGACCGCTACCGGATCAAGCTCAATCCGGACAAGTGCACCTTCGGCGTACCATCTGGGAAACTACTCAGGTATCTTATCTCCACGAGAGGGTTCGAAGCGAACCCGAAGAAAATAAAAGCCATACTGGCCATGAAAAAGCCGAAAAACATAAGAGGTGTCCAGCAGCTGGCTAGGCGAATCGCGGCTCTCAGTCAATTCATCAGTCGGATGGGTGAAAAGGCACTGCCCTTCTACCAACTCCTCCGCAAAGCTGACAAGTTCGAGTGGACCAATGAGGCACAGGAAGCATTCGAAGACCTCAAGCGCCTGCTATCCATCTCGCCAGAACTGGTGACCCCATGCAAAAGGGAACCATTGTTTCTATACATCTCCGCCACCAACCAAGTGGTCAGCACAGTGCTTGTAGTCGAACGAGCCGAGGAAAACAAGGTCCACGGTGTACATCGCCCAGTCTACTACCTCAGTGAGGTACTTACGCCAACAAAACAGCGGTACCCGCACTACCAGAAACTGGCGTACGGCGTCTTCATGATGGCCCGGCGACTGTGCCACTACTTCCAGGAACACCCAATCGTGGTAGTCAATGACGCCCCGCTTGGGCACATCCTCAACAATCTCGACGCCACCGGACGAGTCGCACTTTGGGGAATTGAACTGTCTCCACGAGACATTACATATGAAAAGTGTGATGCAATCAAGTCACAAGTTCTCCCTGACTTCCTCGTGCACTGGATGGAGAATCAGCTCACTGAAAAACCAGATATGTCCTACCTCTGGACAATGCACTTCGACGGATCCAAGCGGAAGGACAGAGCTGGGGCAGGTGTCATACTGACATTGCCCTAGGGAGACAAGCTGAAATATATCCTGCGAATGCAGTTCACCGCCTCCAACAACGAAGCCGAATACGAGGCCCTCCTACACAGGATGAGGATGGCGAAAGCCTGCGGCACCAAAAGGCTCATAATATATGGCGACTCCAAGCTGGTCATCAACCAGACAATGCATGAGTGCGACGCACTGAACGACAACATGATCGCCTATCGCGACCTCTACAACACACTCGAAGGGGATTTCGACGGTTGCGAGCTGCGACACATAGGTCGTGAAAGCAATGAAGAGGCGGATGCACTCACCAACATAGGCTCCACCTGCACCCCCATACCACCTGGGGTATTTCTCGAGCGCATTTGTGAACGCTCCATCAAGCCAAAGGCCGCAGAGAAGAAAACAAGCGCAACAACGGACTCGGGGGCTGCGTCGCCCAATGAGCCAATGGCACTCAACGACCTGGAGCTGGACACAGGACTCGAAGGACCAATGAGCGTCATGATGATCGAGACATCCTGGACCCAACCATACATTACGTACCTCCTTAGCAAGAGGCTACCGGATGATCCGACTGACGCCCGACACATCGCACGGTGCTCCAAGGTATTCGCTATTATCAACGGCGAACTATACAAGCGCAGCATCACATGAGTACTCCAACGATGCGTCTCCATGGCCGATGGAAGAGTTGTTCTCCTCGACATCCATGAGGGGACCTGCGGGCACCACGCCGGCAGTCGCGCCCTCGTTGCAAAAGCTCTACGGGCTGGATTCTACTGTCCTACGGCCATGCGTGACGCCAAGGACATTGTCCAAAGATGCAACGCTTGCCAGCGGTTCGCGGACAAGCCACACGCACCTGGCGCAGAGCTCCGACCAATTCCATTGGCCTGGCCCTTCGTGCAATGGGGACTCGACATGGTCGGCAAACTCCCAAGGTCCTCACGTGGAGGCTACGTCTACCTCTTGGTCACAGTCGACAAATTCACCAAGTAGATAGAGGCCATGCCAGTGACTAATCAATCAGGATACAACGCAGTCAAGTTCTTTGAGTCCATCGTCTATCGCTTCAGAGTGCCACACAGCATCATCACGGACAATGGGACAAACTTCACATCCAAGGAGTTCCAAGAATTCTGCGAGAACCTAGGAATCAACGTCAGCTATGCCTCCGTAGCACATCCACAGACCAACAGTCAGGTCGAAAAAGCTAACGGGCTCGTCTGCGGCGGCATCAAGAAGCGACTCCTCAGGCCACTCAAACAGGCCGCGAGTTGCTGGCCAGACGAGCTGCAGTCGGTACTCTAGAGCCTACGCACAACTCCAAACAGTGCCATAGGGTACACCTTGTTCTTCATGGTGCATGGAGCTGAAGCGGTGCTACCCGCTGAAGTACGATACAAAGCACCGTGCGTGGTCGCTTACAGCGAGCAGGAGTCAACTCTTGCACTCGAAGACTCCGTCGACCTCCTTGACGAGGCAAGGGAAATCGCCGTGGAGAGATCAATGATCTACTAGCAGAACCTGTGCAACTACCACGGTAGGAGGCTACGCCCCAGGTCCTTCATCAAAGGCGACCTGGTCCTGCGACTGAAGCAGCAAGGGCATCTCAAGCTCGAGTCCCCCTGGGACGGACCATACGTGATTACAGAAGTAATCCCAGATGGCGCCTATCGCCTTAAAGATTTAGAGACAGGAGTCGCATACTCCAACCCTTGGAACGTCGCGTAGCTGCGATGCTTCTACCCTTAGTCGCCTTTACTTTTACATTGCAAATAAGGCTACTCAGCCACACATTGTACCTCGTACTGTTCTGCGAATAAATAAAGCAAAGTGCCCCAAAATTCTGTGTTCCTTTTTATTATTCTTGCAATTAATCCACTCGGGGGTTGCGCCACCCTGTACACATCTGTTTTACAAACTAGCGTGATATCCTGAGTAGCTAACACATCAATCGAAACCCTTGATAAACACCAACCCAGCTGCCACGCACCTGACAGGTTGGCAAGGGGCTGAGATAAACACAAGTCAGGCTAACAAAAAGGAATCGCATAGTGCAACGCACTCACAAAACATACACGCTAACAAGCTCCTTTACACATCACTGTCAATCAATTATACATAACATATATACGAACTTTACAACACTGGTAGAACTATGTGCATGATACAAACTAAACTACTGTTGCAGCAAAAGAACGTTGGTCTGCTCCTTGAAGAAGTCAACGATCTCCTCCGCTGGGCGATCCACCGCCTGGTAGTGCGGAACCATGTTCCAAGTCGAACTTGTTGGCGGCGCTGGCGGTCCGGCTGCAACTGCCGCAACGTCCACATGAGGCCTATGCAGTCGCACCAGTGACAGAGCAGCCTTGGCACCAGCCACTAACTGTTGCCGTACACACTCGCGGACCGCACTCAAGTCCTGGAATTTAGCGAGAAGGGCCAGCAGGCTCGATGGAGCGACGTCCAGTAGGAACATTGTCTGGTAAATATTCTTCAAGTATGATTGCGACTTCTTCAAGAAGTGAAGCACTCGCAACACACGATCATGCAGGGTCGCCAATGCGATTACACGGTCATGATCTACCCAAAAGTATCCACTCGCCTGAAGCTGCTCTCGGGTCAGGTCATTCATGTGAATGGCAATCCTATCCTTCTCATCCTGTGGATGGCGTGCCTGACAACTATACTAAGAAAGGGCAAAGTATGAGGACAACGAACTACTGCGAGTGACTACACAGAAACGACAGGAAGGAAGAAGACTAACATTTGAATTGGTCGCCCAGCTGCATCACCTCCCCTAGCAGATATTGTTCTCTAGCGGTGGCCTTCTCTTCCTTCGACTTCCATACGTCCGCATTTCTGCGGAGTACGGGCAATTCATGCTCCAACTGCTTCACGCGATCACGGAGTCGCGAGAGCAGAGACAGCTCATCCACCCTTAAGCGCGGCGGTGCCAAAGTGTCATCAAGGGGAGGCGAATCATGAGGCTCCCTCACAGGATCACTGGATGTGCCCTATCACAAGTCAAGCAAGAGACAATAAGAGGACTAAGGCGAGACATGGACAAAAGACTCAAGTGCTTTCAAGATCAACAAAGTATCAGCAGATACATTCACCAAAAAGCATGTTCTCGACAAAAAGACATAAGTTACTCTATTACAAGATACGGCTACTGAGGAGCGATTGGCTTCTTCGACTTCGAATTCGGTTTTGGGGGCCTCATCGAGTCTGTGGCAGTGTCAGATGCCACAGACTTTCCCCCGGCCCCTGACGTCGTAGCCTTAGCCATCCTCTTGGCTCGCTGAACCTCCTCAGAGTACTTCGCAACTGTATTGATCAGCTGCGGGACGTACTTGCCACAAGCAGTCGTGAAGGGAGCAAAAACTACATGCTGGCCATCAACGCTGATAGGCATCTCCCTGGAGACTGCTGCAGGATCAACTTCGACTCCGTGTGCTTGAACCATGGAGAGTGAAATTGAAGCACCAGCCGCACGGAGTGAGTTCTTGAAGCTTGAAGGAATGCCTCCGGCAAAGGACTCCACCAGCTCATCCATATTCTCGATCAACTCAGCTTTGGATGCCAGCTCCTCCTGGAGGCGACTGAGCACGCCCTTGGCCTTGGTGAGCGTCCCTTGCACGGCAGCACTGCGGTCTTCGACTGCCGAGATGGCACCCGCCAACGCATCGTCACGGCGGAGCATCTGCGCCTCAAAGCTCAGACCGCTGGCCTCTAAACAAGAATCAAGCATTGGCACAAAAATAAGTATAAAATAGCAAAGTCGACAGAAGATGCAACTGGTGGAATTAAAGATCAGGAAATACCTGAGAGAGCCTTGGCAATCGCGAAAAGCTGTTCTTCGAATAACTTCTCCCTATCTGCGATGGAGGCACGCAGATCCTCTTCGCGTTTCTGCGATTCGTTTAGCACCGTGATTGCCTCATCACAGCTCTTCACCGCCGCAGCAAGCGTTTTCTCCATGGAAGCAGTGCTACGAAGGAGGGCATTATGCTTAGCTGTGACACAAGCAAAGGTAGACCGTCAGTCGAATATATCACAAGGATGCAGAAGAAAAATAAGGAACACTCACTTTCCACCGCACGATGGCGATTGTCCAGCATTGCCTGCTGACGACCCATCGCAAGCACCTGCTCCGCAAGGCGAGCGGCTTCCTTCACAACAAGCTGCGGCAGAAGACATCATAAAGGATCAACAGATGGCATAGATGAAAATTCGACTGCCAAATCAGAATAAGAGATACTACACTTACATGATCCTCCAAAGACTCTGAAGTCAATGGATTCGCAGATGTCCGGATAACCATCTGGTGCTCCACATTGTGCGGAGAACTTGATGAATTATGCCCGGAGTGGGCCGCCAATGGAGGGGAAGGAGTACGCTCAGTCACCTTTTTGGCCTTGGAGGTCGCGACTCTAGATTCCTTCAAAAATTGGATGTCGCCAGAAGACGACGATGTCGGCTGACTGCAGAACCAAACCAACATCAAGAAAAGGCAACTCCAAAGAAGAACCAAAAGGAAGACTCGTATACTTACCAATCAAACTTATCAAAATCGAAGGTTTGATCCCTCGACTCTGACGACGACTCCTTCGGCAGCCGCATCTTCTTGCAAGAAGATGGTGCCACGGCACTCACATGAACGGCAGGTATCGGCGACTCTGCACCAACACCTGCACCTTCCGGAGTCGAAGGGGATGACGCATCTGAATCCTCGCTGCACGAATGCTTGCGAGTGTCCGGACCACTCGACTCGGGGGCTTCCTCCTCCACATCAGATGGGACGATCGACTCCGACTCGTCCTCTTCCAAGGCTTCATGAGGGATAACCCTCTCGGGAAGAGGGGGCATACAGGGTGACACCACCCAATCCTGCATACAGAGAACAATTTAGCACAAAAGTCATAAAACGACAAAGAAGCAGTCGACAAAGCAAAAGCTACTACGTAGCACAATTGTACCTCAGGAGGAGGGTTAGCAACATTGAACGGAGGAACGTCTGGTTCACTGGGGAGCACATCCTTGGCGGTGTACTTGGTGACCAGTCGCACCCTCTTATCTACCTCACTCGCGAAAATGCCATCGGCAGATACGCGAGTGACATCGTCCGCTCCAGCCCACTAGAACATAGGGTGGACTCTGGCCTACAGGGGCTGGACGCGACGGCGCAACCATGTGCGAATGAGGGCGCAGCCTCCCTCCTCTTTACCCATGCGACTCTCGAGGTCGCAGACGCGCTCGTATAGCACATCTGTCTTCGCGGACTCGCCGGGCATAACTACGTTCTTCCAGGAACGCGTCTTCTTGCACGGTGTTGCAGGATCAAAGGGCGCGAGTCCGAAGTGGTCTCCATCGGCATTCTGGTCGTGGATGTAGAACCACTTGTCCCTCCACCCTTGGACAAACATCATCAGCTTGATGTCGAAGTATGTGGCGGAGGAGCCGATGTGGATACCACAGCCGCCTACATCGTAGACTACAGAGCCAGACGCCGATTGGCGCTTCAGCTTGAAGAGGCGCTTGAAGAGACCAAAATGCGGCTCGATTCTGAGCCAGCACTCGCAGAGAGTAATGTAGCAAGCTACATGGAGGATGGAGTTTGGGGAGAGCTGATGGAGCTAGAGCCCGTAAAAACAGAGAAGGCCCCTGAAGAAAGGATGCAGGGGCAACAAAAGACCATGGATGATGAACGCTAGGAACATCACCTGAAAACCGGCAGGAGGAGAGGGGATTATCTCCCTGCTAGGGACGCGCGCCACACACCATTGGTGACATGAGTGCATGTGCCCTTCTTTTTCCTGGCGGCGGCGGTGCTGGTGCCCACAGCGGCGGAGCCACCCTTCTTCTTTGTCGCAACCGTGGCGGCGGCGGAATCGGCCGCGGCTCCTCCCTTCTTCTTCCCCATTCTATGGTGGCGGTGTGACCGGAGAAAGTAACTGGGAAAAACGCGGAGCTGGTCCAGCGCTGTGAAGGAGAGGAGCACAAAGAAGCAGAGGAGCAGCGGCAATGGCGATGGAGGCAAAGGCAGAAAGAAAGCAGATGTGAAAATTACCGTCGCAGCATCACTACTTAACCCCCTAGAAGTTGCAATCTAACGGTCAGGAAAAACCCTACCAGACGCGTGGCGTTCATCGTGCTCGACACGTGGAGGACCTGAAGCGCGAACCGTCCCCCACTACCCCCATTAGGCGCGGAAATCGCGAAGGCGCAGTTAAAACAAAGATTACGCACGCCCGGTCAAATCAGAGTCGGAAAATGGGACGCATCGCTCGTCACATCCCGTCAAACTCGCTCACGCGGGAAACTGAGGTCATCGCATCATCAACACTGACGTCATCCAAAATTACGCAGCAGAAGACTTCGACTACTTTAGTCCTTGCTCGAGTCTTCGACTCCACCAAGCACTCGGGGGCTACTCCCATAGGGAGCGCTGGTCGCGCACCTTATGATTTTTTCTTTTTCTTTTCTACAGGAACATGGACAATCAAAACAAACCCAACCACTTGAATCCGTGATTCCATTATGGACGTGGGTTACTCCCATAGGGAGCGCTGGAAATAAAGTTCGACTGAAACAAGCAAACAAAAGACGACAGCAGTCGCAAAAGTTTTTTAGTCCCTGCCTGAGTCTTCGACTCAACCAGGCACTCGGGGGCTACTCCCATAGGGAGCGTTGGTCGCGCACCCTATGATTATTGGTACATCGTACTGTATGTTGATAACACCCACACTCGAAGCTTATGGTGACACCGCCTCAAGCATTTTCCTTACAACGAGACTGCGTCTCCTGGATTACCCGAATCATCTCCGCGATGACTTGCAGCGTGAAGGTAAGACCTGAATAAGGCCTGGCAATGCATTTGCTGCGCACTACCAGAAATATATCCGTGCCTATAGGTACAATGAACAGGCCTTGACGGACGCGTCGAGTGCTCACACCCATATACTGGAATTCGACTCCTGTAAGACCTCCGCGGCTTGAGTCGAATTACACAAGCACTTTTCCAGATTCGAGTCCGGGGACTCGAGTTCGAGTAGATGGCGTTGTTTTACCCTGAGGTAGTTAACTGATACCGATACATCGATTAAATCAGGCACACACATCAGCAATCCCTATGACATAAATAGAGCAGTCGAAAAAACATACTCAGTCATGCACTCGAAAGGCTTCATAAAGTCCCCAGTCGAATCAGCGATTCCACTGGACACTCAGGGGATACTGACATGTGTATACCCTACAGGTACTCGAGCTTGGTATATACGGCATGAATACAGCGGAAGCCCACGGTGTCGCCAAAGCCCAAAGTGGAGAATTCGAGTAACCTACGGACTCTCGATTGCTTGAAGAATAAGAAGAGGCTAAAGATAGAAAGTTCAAAGGGGAAAACCCTAACTTGTAACCGACTCGACCTGCTACCCGAGACCTAGCCTATCTATATAAAGGCTAGGAGGGGGTGGCAAGGAGAACACACGCAACCCTAGTTTCCACAACCCTCGCCAGATTGCATCTGCGCACCATTGTAATCCTCGATTCCTTCAATAATTCCACGAGCAGACAAGCAGGAGTAGGGACCTCTGCGAGGCCTGAACCTAGGTAAATCTTCGAGTCCCCTGTGTGCTTATTTTCTAGCCGATAGATGTCTCTAGCGCTCCCTCCTTCTCCAAAACCCAAGTCCATAACAATGGGTATTGATGAGTTAAACCCTCGTCAGGGAGCTTGTAAGTCCATGGAGTTATGTATGTGTGTTAGAGAAACGCCTGGGCGGCTGGTCTAATCCATGCCTAATCATGGTGGAAACCTGCAGCGTAACCATAATGAGCAATCTATGAAGCATTCTTCTTATAAAAAAAGAGATAGAGATTGAGAAAAAAGAAAAAAAGATGAGAAAAGAGGAAAGAGAGAAAAAAGCACCATTTTCCCATGGTAAATAAGAAGATGTTGAGATGCTTATTGTCTGCTTGCCTTGTCATTTTGATATGGGGATTCTTCCATATCATCGGGCAAGGATTACCCCGTTGGCGATTCTCTATGATACACATGTACTTACTATGACAAGAACTTACCGATAACTAAACTTGAGTAGCATGAGGAGCGGCCCTCATATTCAATGGACATGAGATTGCCAACTTATAATTTGTCAAGCATATACTCCATAGTTTCTTCACTTTAACCTTAATCACTTCAAGATGCTTATGATAGGGGCAATGAGAGCTGAAAGCTAATAAGTACCATAGTTTTTGGCAGCTCTTTATGAGACTCGAATCCCTACTTCCTTCTATGAAGGCCTTTCTTTTACTTTTATGCCGAGTCTCCATCTTCTATCTTTATGAACCTATTGAGAGAGCATATTGGCCATTCTTAGTTTAATGTGCATTGTCCCAAGACTTGTTGATTGATTCATAACTTTGGTATTGCTTTCTCTTAAACTATTTGTATCTAGTCACCCTGATGAACTTTGAAGGTGTCCTATGCATTTATGTTTGCTACACTATGAGGGACAAGCTGAATACCATTTTCATTATGCTTTCTATATGAGAAACAAACAAACGTCTTGCAAAGAATTGTTATTCATGAATCTTTTGTTCGTACCTTTTCATGCTACAACATAGTTGATATGTCTTATTGTTAGAACTATATCTTTCATGGTATGTTAGACTACTATGATCCCAGCTATCAAAGTTCTACAAATACTTTGATCAAGATTATGATGGTGCATGTCACCTCAAAAATTATTCTTTCCTTTTATCACTTACCTACTCAAGGATGAGCAGGAGTTAAGCTTGGGGATGTTGATACATTGCAAACGTATCAATAATTTTTGATGTTCCATGCTTGTTTTATATCTACTTTCTTATGTTTTGTCCACACTTTGGAGTATTTTTACACATTTTCTGGAACTAAGCTATTAACAAGATGCCATAGTGCTAGTTGCATGTTTTCTTCTATTTTTGGTTCCAGAAAAGCCAAAAAATGAATATTCTCGGAATTGGACGGGACAAAAGCCAAAGTCAATATTTTACCGGGAGACTCACGGAGCCAGAAGACGATACGGAGAGGGGCCAGGGGCTGGCCACACCATGTGGTGGAGCAGGTCCCCCCTGGTCGCGCCACCAGGTGGTGTGGGCCCCTGGTCCACCCTCTGACATCGTCCCTTCGCCTATAAGAAGCCTCTCGATGAGAAAACCCTTAAGAATCTAGCCTCCAGCCACGAAAAGTTTTGCAGTGCCGCCTCCACTGAAGGGGAGATTCGGGCGATAGAAAGTCTCTGTTTTGGCACCCTGCCGGGACAGGGAAGTGCCCCCGGAGCCATCTCCATCTATCTCCACCACCACCATCTCCATCATCGTTGCTGATTCCCGTGATGATGAGGGAGTAGTTCTTCCTCGAGGCTAAGGGTTCTACCGGTAGCTATGTGTTCATCTCTCTCTCTCTATGCATGATCATATTGTGATCATGAGCTTTGTAATCAAGTAGATCTACCTTGCTACTCAAGTGCTTTAATAGATCTCTGGCTCTCCCCACGTGTGTGAAGTTGACAGTGTGCACACCGTGGTGGCACTTAGGCTAGAGATTACAAATACTTGTTATGAGTTATATTTGGAGTTGGATGTCTCTATGAAATTGTGGTGTTTGTTGGAACAATCTAGCGCTCAAGGTGATAGTGTGGGGTTATCTAGATGGGGAAGGCGAACTTTGAGGAGTGATGTTATAGCCCTACTATGGATTAGAGTGTCCAACCGGAGAGTAGTTCAGAGTAGTATCATAAAGAGAAGATATTTATATGAGAGTGTTCAGTAGTGAAAGTATGATCCCTAGGCCTTGTTTCTAAGCATTGAAACACCGTTTGCAACTAGATATGTTACATGTTTGCTTGCTTCCATCTTTATTTCAGATTGCCTTTAGTCTCTTCCTACCCGTCAAGCTCTTTTATGGCACTGTTACCACTTATAATTATCCATACCACTTGTATTTCACTATCTCTTCGCCGAACTAGTGCACCTATACACCTGACAAGTGTATTGGGTGTGTTGGGAACACAAGAGACTTCTTGTATCTTGATTGTAGGGTTGCTTGAGAGGGATACCTTTGACCATTTCCTCCCTGAGTTCGATAAACCTTGGGTGATCCACTTAAGGGAAACTTGCTACTGTTCTACAAACTTCTGCACTTGGAGGCCCAACAACTGTCTGCAAGAATAGAAGTGCGTAGACATCACCCATCTCCGCTCCCCCTTCTGGCATCTTTCGTCTTCTAGAAAAATAGGATTTTCCATATTCTTTCCGGGATTTTCTGATCTTCGCGAATTTCGCCTCCAAACAGTGCATTTTCCATCAGAATCCTGACTTCAGCGGTCCATCCTCCAAAAGTCATCAACCATGCAAAAATAGATGAAATAACATAAGTACCATCTCTTAATATGAAACATATCAATGAATAATAGTAAATTATGATATAGAATAGTGATGCAAAATGGACGTATCACTCATCAAGCTCTGCTTCGGAGCTGCAGGTGGCTTGATGGGGATATGCCAAAGGGGGTATGCACAACAGTATATTTCGATCGGACTAGGGCCTCTGTGAGAGGGCATGCAGGACGGTGACTGGAATGCGACTGAAGCTGGAGCCTGGCGACTGGAAGCTGGAGGCCCAGAAGCGTAGTTAGGCCCAGTCGGATTAGGTGAAATCCTCTAAGTCATTAACTGATTTAGTTGTATATCTGTAAACCCTAGCGAGGCATCCCCTATATAAGCCTCCCTAGGGTACTCTCTATAGACACGTTCCATCATACACCCCATCGACTCGCTACTTAGCCGCCGAGCTCGCCACTATTGTACTCACTCGATAATACAATCTAGCAGGAGTAGGTCTTTACCCTACGGGGGGGCGAATCTGGGTAAACACATGTGTCTTAGCCCTCATCTCGCTCCGCATATGGCTTCCCACTCTTGCCCCCAATCATATCAATCGCTACCCCTAGTAGCGATTGGTGTGGCCATTCCCACGACAGTGGCACCCACCGTGGGGCATGGCCGGTCCGGCCTGAGTTCTGTGGCGAGACCCTATTCACCAATCGATCGGCCGATCGCCACCGTCCGCATGATCGCCAACGGCGGGATCCTCCAGATCCTGCTCAGCAGCTACATCCCGGCGTCGTGCCTGATCACGCATAGCGTGGTGATGCCAGTCGGCACCATCAACCTGTTCGTCGGCTTCACGGGCATCGTCGACCCAGCGGAGATGGCAATCGTCGGCGGGTTGCCGCCATGCCGTGATCTACTTTCAGAAGGCTAGATCTGCTCCACCAGTCGCCCCACCTCCGAGTATGACTCGGCCGCTAGCAACGTGGCCGGGAGCGACTCAGGCGCGGACGACACGGCCCTCCACAACGATGCCGATTCGGCGACCCCTGCCTCGGTCATCGGATCCATCACCGCTGCATCACATGAAGACTCCATCACGCGAGTCTCCAACACGAAGGATTTCGAGAACTCCTCCATCCTCGGGATCTTCGCCTCCGACTCCGAGTCGGAGTCCCCTGACGACTTCCGTGCTAGATCCAATCGCTTGAACATGATCTACATGGTGGGCAGCGCGAGCGCCCCGCCAGATCCCGTCGACCACGACGGCAACGGAGGTCGAAGAAGCTCGCCTACGGCTAGAGGAGGCAACACACAAGGAGCAGCCGAGCGCGAGAAGTTCCACCTCAAGCAGGCAACAACGCAGGAACTGTCGCTCTACCACCAGCGCCGCATCAGGAGCCACCTGAACTCCAACATTCAGGGCCACATCCTGAATTTCAACGAAGACAATGACCCCACTCACGCGGCCGATCGCGAGATCTACGAGAATGCGCCTCCTGGAGGCAGCAATCACCCACCACCTGGAACACCGGCGACTGGAGCTCCACTACCACCCACCGGTTGCACACCTCCTCCTGACCAGCCGCAGATCATCATCTCTCCGCAAGCCCGCGACGCCAACGGGCTCCTGCTGTACTCCACCCTGATGGACAATGTCATCGCGGGGCAAGCCGCAGTCGCCAATCTCAACATCACGGGAGAAGGCGCACTGCAGGTCAAGTATGCCCAGGCCCTACTCGCCATGGTTGTCAAGCAGCAAGCCGCGGGAGTCGACCTGCAGGGACGAATGTACTCCTGCTCATCCAGGAGCAGGGCGGCCTCGAGCGGCCGCCCAACAGTCACCAACACTCTCAACTGCCCACTGCTCGAGCCCCTGCAGCTCCAACCACGGGCCGCGCACCCCACGCTCTCAAGCAACGAGCCGCGATCGGCGAACTACACAGTTGTCGCTAACGGCCAGCCAATCGATGCACGAACGCACATCGTCAACAATCAGACCTGGCGGGCACGCTAGCCCAATGATCTGAGGCACACCCTCACCAACCGCGGTGACCCCAAGCCAAGGGGCTTCCTTAGCTGAGTTGGCCCTCAGTGCTTCGGACCAATGATCCGAGGCGAGAAGTATCCCACCAACTTCAAGGTGCCCAAGGAGATTGAGAAGTACAACCCAGCGGTGTGGCTAGACACGTACCTCATGGCAATGGGAATCGCCAGCCACACCGACCTGCTCGCCATTTGCTAACTCCCCCTGATGATGGAGGGCGCGACCCGGAAATGGATCAACACCCTCCACGCAGACAACATCGACTCGTGGGAGGAAATGCGTGACGCCATCGTCAGGCACTTCGAGGGCTCCTACACCCGTGCCACCACCATCAAGGACCTGGAGTGCTCCATCCAGGGACAACGCGAGTCGACCCGCCACTAGGTCCAGCAGTGGCAGGACCTGTGGATCAACGCCTCTGGCATCCACTTGGACACGGTGATCCACTGCTTCAAGAACGCATGTCGGTATGAACCCCAGGTCACCAAGATCAAGAGGGTCTACCGGACGCTGGAAAACATCCCCGACCTCCTCGAGATCGCCAAGCGCTACGCGGAGGAGGACCCCAACCAAGACTCCGATGACGAAGCGGGGGGAAGACACCGCGCAAACGGCAACGACAACAGGAGGCAGTGCTGGCTCGTGGTTGATGTCGAGCTCGTTGGGGAACCCCAAGAGGAAGGTATGATGAGCACAGCAGTAAGTTTCCCTCAGTTATGAAACCAAGGTTATCAATCCAGTAGGAGCAAGGAAACAACCCAAAGGTGTGGCTAGCTGAACTTTGGCAGGGCGCACTACCGGTGCCAGCAGCAACATGGAGACCTGCACAACACAACCACAGAACTCTGTCCCGAATTTGTGATAAGGTTGTCAATCTCACCAGTTTTGCTGAAAGAAAAGAATTAAACGCATCGAATGGAACAAAGTAATAGTTTGTAGAAAGTAAACACAAAGCAGTAAACAGTTTGTAGATTGAATGTAAAAGAAAGGACCGGGGTCCATAGTTCACTAGAGGTGGCTCTTCTTAAGATAAATAACATGCTGGGTGAACAAATTACAGCGGGGCAATTGACAAACATCGAGAAAGCATACAATCATATACTAATCATCTTGACTCCTTTGAGATTCGATTGGGCATTACAACATTATACATAGACCGTCATCCAACTGCATCTATGACTAATAATCCACTGATGCCCCACAAGTATAGGGGGTGTATCACAGTATTTTCGAGGGAAGTGAAACCCAATTTATTGATTCGACACAAGGGGAGCCAAAGAATATTTATAAGCCTTAACAACTAAGTTGTCAATTCAGCTGCACCTGGAAACAATCTTGCTCACAACAGTTTATCAGTAGCAACAGTTTTGTAGTAGGAATAACAAAGTAGCAGCAGCAGTAAAGTAAAGACAGGAGTAACAATAGCAGTAGAGAACTACTGGCAATTAAGGTGCTCCTTTTAATAGAGCACCGGCACAAAGCATTAACACTCCATGAACACATGTGATCCTCACATCAAAGCCATTCCCTCCGGTTATCCCGATTTCTGTCACTTCGGGGCCATTGGTTCCGGACAACAACGTGTGTATACAACTTGTAGGTAAGACCATAAACAATACTATCACAGTGAATCAATAACATGTTCAGATCTGAAATCATGCCACTCGGGCCCTAGTGACAAGCATTAAGCATAACAAGTCGCAACAAAAGTCATAAAGCACTAATAAAAGATACTAGGCACCATGCCCTAACAATCTGATGCCCTTACATGAACAATCTCGTCCAATCCCTACCATCCCCATAGCCTACAGCGGGGGATTACTCACTCATAGATGGGGGAAACATGGATGGTCGATGGAGATGTGATGGTGATCATGATGGTGATGATCTCCTCTAATTCCCTGTCCCAGCAGGGTACCAGAACGGAGTTTCTGGTGCTGTTTCGTGGAATTTGGTGGTGGCGGCGGAGCGGAACTCCTTCTGGAAAAATGTTGAACCCCCCTGAGTTTTTAGGTCAGAAGGCAACTTATAGGAGAAGAGGGAGACCGAGGGAGAGTCTGGGGCGGCCAGACCACCCCCTGGCGCGGCCTGGGCTTGCCCGCGCGGCCAGGTGGTGTGTCCTGGGCCCAGCCCCCTCCGTCTCGTATTCTGGCTCCGGGAGTCTTCTAGTGAAATAGGATTTTTGGCATATTTTCCGGGATTTTTCTTGATAGTTGATTTTCTGCACAAAAAGTAGACACCAATGAAATTCTACTAAAAACAACGTCAGTCCGCGTTAGTTGCATCCAAATCACACAAGTTTAGAGGAGAAACAATAGCAAAAGTGTTCGGGAATGTAGATACCTTTTGGACGTATCAACTCCCCCCAAGCTTAGCTTATTGCTTGTCCTCAAGCAATTCAGTTGAAAACTGAGTGCGATAAAAGAACTTTCACGAACACATTCGCTTCATATGATGTATATATTCTCAGCATGTGATCAACTACTTAGACAATTCATAATAACGAGTATGCAACTGAGTTTACTTAATAGGCATTGCAAGCTATGAAGAGATTCCAACTCAAAAATAATAAGTAGCATGAAGCATAAACATAAGCAACATTACAATGCTCATAAAAAAGGTATGGTAAAGTGGTATCTCGCTTGCCTTTGATTTAAGGCACCTCTGAAGTTCGGGTGAAGACTAGAAGTAAAGATATCAAAGATACAAGCATCAAAGTTATAACACAAATAATCAAGTTTTGAGACAAGCACAAAGAATAACAACTATGCTCTCAAGAAGGTGTTCAAAGAATATGTGGAGACTCAACAAGTAAAAGAAAAGGTTTTGAATAGTTTGAAAGGCTTCCAAATGCTGAAAGTATGGTACTTGTTAGCTTTGAGCTCTCATTGCCCCTATCATAAGCATCTTTAAATGGTTAAGGTTAAAGTGACACAACTAAGAGGATATGCTTGACAAGTTATAAATCGAAGCCTCATGCCCCTTACTTATGAAGACCGATCCTCATGCTACTCAACTTCAGTCACAAGTAAGCTCTTGTCATTGTAAGTATATACGTATCATAGAGAACCGCCAACGGGGTACCCCTTGCACATGACACAGGAGCTATCCCATAATCAAAATGACAAGGCAAGCAGACAATGAACATCTCAGCGATCTTTTTATTTACTATGTGCATAGATTTTTATTGAGGATGCTTCATAGAATGCTCATTATGGTTATGCTACAAGTTTCCACCATGATTAGGCATGGCTTAGGCTAGCGGCCCAGGCGTTTATCTAACATACATACAAACTCCATGATCTTACAAGTTCCACTTTTATTTCACATCGTCGGGATCCATAAGCAAAATAACATGATATCAACTAGGTACAAAGTACCAATGCAGTGTTGAAAGCATTCCCCATGATACATGGTTCTGCTAACTTCAACTTATAAAGCGCAAGCATATACGCAACAAAGAAGTACGCAATGGTTCAAGTTTATTAAATGCAAGAAAATAAAGCGTGCCATCAAGTTTGTGAGAGCTTTACTAACTAACTTTCTCATAACAAGCAAACATTTTATTCGGAAGAAAACAAGGCATATTGAATATGCACGGAAGTAGCAAATGATGCTAATAGGTAGGTATGGTGGACACTTTGGCAATATTTGGTTTTAGGGAGTTGGAAACATGAGTAAAACATACTCAGTGAAAGTGAAGGCTAGCAATAGTAAGGGAGCAACAAACGAGAGAGCAATAGCTGTCATTATCATGCTTGCAACAAAATAGGACTAATCATGGCATGAAAGTGATTCAAGATCCTCAAGGCAAAATAATTGATCAATCCTTAACTGATTATCATAGTCATGTGCATGCGTGAGCATGTGCCAAGTCAATTCAAATGAAACATTCAGAGGAGGATACCACGGTGTCATACCAATTTATGAATAGAGCAATGCAAGCAAACATTCATAAGACATGCTACAAACTATTAGCGAGCTGGAGCTAATCATAAGAAAGCAAGAACTACTAAGCATCCAAAGATAACATACACTCTACATGAACGGACTAAGCATGCCCACAGTGATGAGTATATGTACAAAAATGAAAACAAATAGAGTTCGTTACCAGCCTCTTACCACGCCTCAAGTTTTCATTAATCCTCATTATTGCTCTTCACTTGTGTGGCTTGAATAATAATATGAAACTAATATTCCACTGAGGACTGCTGAACCCTGTAGCAAACTCACAAAACCAAAGAAGAACGACAAATATTTTTGTTGTTTTCGATTTTTAAAACAAGAACCAAAAAGGAAAAACAAGCAAAGCAAAATCTTTTTGGGTTTTTCGAATAATTCAAACAAAGCAACAAGGGAAAAACAAACCAAGGCAAAAAGAAGAAGAAGCAAACCAAAGAGAAACAACAGAAATATTTTTGGTCTTTTTGTGTTTTTAGGAAGCAAAAACAAAGAAAGAATGAAAACCAAAAAGAAAATGGAACATGAATATACAAAGTGCCGACGCAACATGATAGGGAGATGAGTGCGATGCCGGCGTACCTCCCCCCAAGCTTAGGCTTTTGGCCTAACTGGGTATCAATCCCAAGCCGGCCAGGATGATGTGTCACCGTAGTATGACGAGGAGGTACCCTCGTCCTGGTGTGTGAGCTCGAGTACGTCCCTCCGTAGTGTGCGGAGTAATCGTACAGGGTACATCCTCCTGGTGCTGCTCGTGGAAACCCAGCAAGCGAAGCTGCTCATCCACCTCCTCCTTGGAGCGCGACCATGGCCTCCTGTGAACACTGAACAAAGTAGATTGCGGCAAAGGAATCTCCCTTTCCTCCCCGTCAGTAAACAACATAATGTATACTAGATTGTCCATATCAGAATCAGAAGTGACGAAGTGATGTGTTTTCATGGCAGCAAGGTCAAGCCTTTGTGGTGCCAATATAGTATCATTTGGATCCATAGAAATCTCTAATGCATTAACCATATGCGAGGCAATGATGCCCCCATAGATAGGCCCCCTAGCAGCTAGGCGGCGAGCAATAAGCAAGCCAAGGTTGTACCGAGTATCATTGTTAAGCGCAGCAGCAAGGAAGGCTAAATGATAGTTGGAGATATTACTTGTGTTCTCCCTACCAAGTATGCTAGTAGCAAGATAATATGCAAAGTATCTGAGAGCAGGGAGTTGGATGTTTCTTATCTTTCCGCGTTGCGCCACGCGGTCATCACCATTGGTCACCCCTCGGTAAAGCTCCAGCAAATCAGCGGGTTGCCCTTGAATTTTCTTCACGGTCCCTGTCATGCTTACACCTACAATACTTCAAAATCTTTCCAATGGCATGGTAAAGGGCAGATTATAAATTTTGAAAGAGACAGTTGACTGATAGGGCGTGTTAGTAAACGTGAAGCTCTCAACAAAGGTTTTGGTGAGCATAGCGTATTGCTCGCTCTCATCTTGCATGTATGAGGTCAAACCAACCCTCTCAATCAGTACCAAGAAATCATCAAGAATCCCTGCAGGTTGTAAGAAAGTAAAACAAGGAAAAGTAGATGGGTGAGCATCCCCATCATCCCTTTCATTACCAATACGAGTTGCAATGAGATCTTCGTTGTATGATGGCCCAAACTGAGAGGCTGATCTTGAGGGCCTCGACCTCTTGGGTGCATCCCTCTCAAATATCTCTCCAAAGATATGGTTGTTCATGCTTGGTATTCTGAAATTTAAACATCTATTAAACAAGTGATTGCAAAGTGAATATAATGAAGGATACTACTCATAGGGACTTGTAAGAGGCCTAAACATGCATCAAAACTATATCTCTAAGCATCAAACAAGCTTACAAGCTCTCAAAACCTGTCACCTACAGCAGCAAAATACTCAAGATATAATCCACTAAACACAAAATCTACTTGGACAAGGGGAGGAGTCACATACCAGAGAACAAGTGCTCCAAATTTCAGCAACAAAGATGGGCTAAGCAAGGAGATCGAAAAAATCGAGAGCAAGCACAGCAAGAATGCGATTTTGAGCAATGAACTGGAGCTTACTCGGGAGAGAGAAGAAAGTGGCAGGTGAGAGAGTTAGTGGAGGGCCAGGGGTGGCCCACACCATGGCATGGCGCCACCGAGGGCAGGCCGCGCCACCAAGTGGTGAGCCTGCCTGGTGGGCCCCCTGGTACCTCCTAGGCACTCCTCTGCCCCTTTTTCACGTAAAAATTTAATATGAATTTTCTGGAATTTTTCGAGACACTTTATTTTTGGGCATTTTTCAGGTATAGAAGAATGATTTTCTGACAGACAGATTTTTTTTTTGGAAATGATGCAAAGACAAAACAAGGGTAGAACTATAGGAGTTCTAAGACACTCTAATAGACAAGCAACTAACAACAAAAAGGAGAACTAAACGAAAGCAAAACAAAAAAAGGATAGAATAGAAGTAAACAGAGATAATCATGGTGAAAACATTGTTTTGTTCAATGAAATCCTATTGATAAAAAGGTTGATCAGGTCTTGTTACCAAAAAAATTCCATATGCGACAAATCTTTTATCCCACTAATGATTATGTTACCTCAACCTTGATAGCAATGGTACCAATCATAATAGTTTCAAATTTTTCTCTTGGTATGGGACAATATATTTCTCCAATTTGAATGTCCTCAACATGTTCAATTGAGTTTAAACCATAAGTCCTTTCAATATTCTTGGGGAAATAGATAGTATGTTCCTTGTCATTAACATTGAAAGTCACTTTTCCTTGATTGCAATTAATAACAGCTCCTGCAGTATTAAGAAAAGGTCTCCCAAGAATAATAGACATATTATCATCTTCAGGCATTTCAAGCACAACAAAATCAATTAATATCAAGAAATTATGAGCCACTTGAATAGGTACATTCTCACATATACCAACAGGAATAGTGGTGGATTTATCAGCCATTTGCAAAGATATATCAGTTGGGATTATTTTTTCTAGTTGAAGCCTCTTATAGAGAGAGAAATTCATAACACTAGCTCCAGCTCCCAAATCACACAAAGCAGTTCTAACATAACTATTCTTAATAGAGCAAGGGATAGTTGGAATCCCTGGGTCTCCAAGTTTCTTTGGAACCTTACCATTAAAGGAATAATTAGCAAGCAAAGTAGATATTTCTTCATTAGGGATCTTCCTTTTATTCAAGAAAATATCCTTCATATACTTTGAGTAAGGAGGCAATTTAATAGCATCAGTCAAAGGAATCCACGGGAATAAAGGTTTCATCCACTCACAAAACTTATTATAGTGTTCATCTTCCTTTGACTTGTGTTTCTTATCAGGGAAAGGCATAGGTTTTTGGACCCAAGGTTCTCTTTCACTACCATGTTTCTTAGCAATAAAATATTCTTTAGTGTATTTAGTATTCTTAGTGTGCTTTTCAGGTTCTTCTTCAACTTTTTCTTCATTGGGAACTTCATTTTCTTCATTACCACTTTCAGTTTCAGCATTAGAAATAGATATATTATTAGGATCTATAGCAGGTTCAGAGGGTTCTACAACAGTTTTATGTTTCTTTTTCCTTTTCTTACGAGTAGAACCACTATTTTCAGCTTGTTGAGAATCCTGCTCAATTCTTTTGGGATGCCCCTCAGGATAAAGAGGATCCTGGGTAGCAGCACCACTTCTAGTTCTAATTTCATAAGCATGATTTTCTTTAGCATCATTAACTAGCAAGTCTTTTTGCACTTTAACTAGTTGATCTATTTGAGTTTGAACCATTTGAAAGTGCTTAACAACCATTTTAACATCATTAGAGGTTCTTTCCACAATATCTTTCAACTCAACAATAGCTCTAGTGTTTTCCATTAGATGATTTTGCACCCTTTTATTAAAATTATCTTGCTTAACAATAAAGATATCGAATTCTTCTAAGCATTGTTCAGGAGGTTTAGAATAAGGGATATCACCTTCATCAAAGTGTTGGAGAGAGTGTACCTCAATAGTGGATGAGTGGAGAATTGGCTTACATAATTCTTCTATAGGAGGTAAATTCTTGACATCTGCAGCTTTAATTCCCTTCTCCTTAAGACATTTCTTAGCTTCCTTCATCATTTCATCATTTAATTCAATAACTCCCCTCTTCTTTGATGTTGGAATAGGCACTGGTATAGTAGGTTCAGGTACAATTACTTCAGGTATAGCTTGTTTAGGAGGATTCCAATCTTCATAGTTCTTACTTATTTTAGCCATTAATTCCTTAGCTTCCTTAGGAGTCCTATTCCTGAAAACACAATTAGCACAACTATCTAGGTATGTCCTAGATTCCTCGGTTAGTCTATTATAAAATATATCAAGAAGCTCATTCTTAGGTAATGGACTTCCAGCCTTTGCATGAATCAAAGCACAAAACCTTGCCCAAGATTCGGGCAATATCTCTTTTTCTCCCTGTTTAAAATCAAAAAGTTCCTGCAAAATAGCATGTATAGCACTAGGAGGAAAATATTTCTGCAGGAAAGTACTAATCAAGCAATCAGGGCTATCAATAGATCCAGCAGGTAAATTACTAAACCAAGTTTTAGCTTCTCCTTTCAGTGAGAAAGGGAAAATCTTAGCAACAAAGTAAGTACGCATCTTAATATCATCAGAAAACAAGCCACTCATGGTAGAAAGCTCATTCATATTTTCTACCGCACTTTCATTCTTAGTCCCACAAAAAGGTTCTTTCTCAACAATAGCTATGTAAGATAGATCGAGAGAGAAATCATAATCTTTATCTATAATTTTTATGGGAGAAGCAGCAAACTTAGCAATAGGAGACAATTTGGGTCTAATAGTACGCCTCTCAAGGAGACTCTTAGCAGCGCTCCTATCATGGATGTTTTTACATTCTTTAATAAATCCATGGTCATCTCAACATAACCATCTTCAATATCATAGCTTTCACTAGACTCAGGTGAACTAACAAGTGTAGTAGTGTCTTCATTAGGAGTTTTAGTATTTCCAGCTATAGTTCTAGCAATCGTAGCATCTAGGAAAGGACCTAATGAACCACTCTTATCAAGCACAGTAGAAGCAGCATCATAAGCATCAGAAGTTTTAGATTCAGCAGTAGTAGCAGTGTGTGTAGCATGTGTATGTGGTGGTGTAACGAGCTTACTCATAACAGATGGTGAATCAAGAGCAATAGAGGTGCTCAGAACCGTACCTCTTCTTGTAGTGGATGGTAAAATAGGAACCTTGCCATCACGAGACTTACCCATGATGGATGGATAGCAGCGAACAATAGAGAATCCAAGTGAACTTGATAAATAAAGCTATGCTCCCCGGCAACGGGCCAGAAAATAGTCTTGATGACCCACAAGTATAGGGGGTGTATCGCAGTATTTTCGAGGGAAGTGAAACCCAATTTATGGAGACAGTATTAACAATAGCAGTAAACAGTAGGATTCGAGTGCGGTAGGCATAGGGATGGATGGACGGGCATTGCATGGACAAGACAATTCACATAGCAATCAGAACATAGGGAAATTGCAGATAAATAAGATAAAGCATCCAAGTACTAGATAATCCTAGGCATGTGCTCCATATATAGTCATACGTGCTCGCAATGAGAACTTGCACAACATCTTTTGTCCTGCCTGCCCATTTGCAGCGGGGCCTCAAGAGAACTACTGGCAATTAAGGTGCTCCTTTTAACAGAGCACCGGCGCAAAGCATTAACACTCCATAAACACATGTGATCCTCACATCAAAGCCATTCCTTCCGGTTATCCCGATTTCTGTCACTTCGGGGCCATTGGTTCTATACAACAACGTGTGTATTCAACTTGTAGATAAGACCATAAATAATACTATCACAATGAATAAATAACATGTTCAGATCTGAAGTCATGGCACTCGGGCCCTAGTGACAAGCATTAAGCATAACAAGTCGCAACAAAGTCATAAAGCACTAATAAAAGATACTAGGCACCATGCCCTAACAATCTGATGCCATTACATGAACGATCTCGTCCAATCCCTACCATTCCCATAGCCTACAGCGGGGGATTACTCACTCATAGATGGGGGAAACATGGATGGTTGATACATTGCAAATGTATCTATAATTTTTGATGTTCCATGCTTGGTTTTATCCACTTTCTTGTGTTTTGTCCCAACTTTGCAGTACTTTTCATATGATTTCTTGGACTAACCTATTAACAAGAGCCACAGTGCCAGCTGCTTGTTTTCTGCTGTTTTTGGTTCAAGGAAAGTCAGAAAATGAATATTCACGGAATTGGACGGGACAAAAGCCAAAGTGCCTATTTTTCTGGAAGGGATCAAGTGCCAGAATACGAGACAGAGAAGGGCCAGGGAGCCACCACACCACCTGGCCGCACGGCCAGGCTTGGCCCGCGCCAGGGGGTGGTGTGGCCGCTCCCGGCACCCCCTCGGCCTCTCCTTCCACCTATATATTGCCCTCGGGACGTAAACCCTAAGTCCCGATCAAAAATCCACGAAAGAGTCTGTAGCTTCCGTCATCTCCATCCCTAGATCGGGAGGGATCTGAACCTCTTCCCGGCACCCTGCCGGAGAGGGGAATTCACCCTGGAGGCCTTCATCATCACCATGCAAGCCTCCGGTGTGATGCGTCAGTAGTTCATCCTTGGACTACGGATCCATGTAGTAGCTAGATGGCTGGTTTCTCCTCTTTTGTTCTTTCATGTTTAGATCTTGTGATCTCCATTCATGATCAAGATCATCTATTTGTAATTCATATATGTTGTGTTTGCGGGGATCCGATAGATATTGAGATGCTATTTCAGATTGATTATTGATTCTATCATGTCTTTGTTATTTGTGATTTTGCATGCTTTCCGTTGTTAGTAGCTATCTTGGCCAAGTAGATGCTAGCAACTCCAAGAGTTAGTATTTATGCTCGATAGTGGGTTCATGCCTCTGGTAATCTAGGGAAGTGACAGAAATCTCTAAGGTACTAGATGTGTTGTTGCTACTAGGGAGAAAACAACAATCCTTTGTTCATAGAACAATCGTATTGTTTACTTTACACGCAGTTCGTAAAGCAATAATCTGTTGCTTGCAACTTAATACTGGAGGGGGTTCGGATGATAACCTGAAGGTGGATTATTAGTCATAGATGCAGTTGGATGGCAGTCTATGTATTTTGTTGTAATTCCCAATCAAGTCTCAAAGGAGTCAAGATGATTAGTATATGCATGTATTGCTTTCACGGTGTTTGTCAATTGCCCCGCTGTAATTTGTTCACCCAGCATGTTATCTATCTAAGGAGAGCCACCTCTAGTGAACTATGGATCCCGGTCCTTTCTCTTTACATACAATCTATAAACTGTTTCTGCTTTGTGTTTACTTTCTGCAACCTTTTACTTTTTTCCATTCGATACGTTTAATCCTTTGTTTTTCGCAAAACACGGTGAGATTGACAACCTCATCGCAAGTTGGGGACAAAGTTCTGTGGTTGTGTTGTGCAGGTCTCCACGTTGCTACTAGCACCGGTAGTGTGCCCTGCCAAAGCTCAGCTAGTAACACCTTTGCGGTGTTTCCTTGCTCCTACTGGTTCGATTAAACCTTGGTTTCATAACTAAGGGAAACTTGCTGCTGTGCTCATCATACCTTCCTCTTGGGGTTCCCAACGAGCTCTACATCAACCACGAGCCATCAACACTTTTCTGGGCGCCGTGCATTGAGCCATCAATGGTCGATGGAGAAGCGATGGTGATGATGATGGCGATGATCTCCTCCAATTCCCCGTCCCAGCAGGGTGCCAGAACGGAGTTTCTGGTGCTGTTTCATGGAATCTGGTGGTGGCGGCGCAGCGGAACTCCTTCTGGAAAAACGTCGAACCCCCTTGAGTTTTTAGGTCAGAAGGCAACTTATAGGCGAAGAGGGAGACCGATGAGGAGTCTGGGGCGGCCAGACCACCCCCTGGCGCGGCCTGGGCTTGCCCGCGCGGCCAGGTGGTGTGGCCTGGGCCCAGCCCCCCTCCGTCTCGTATTCTGGCTTCGGGAGTCTTCTGGTGAAATAGGATTTTTGACATATTTTCCGGGATTTTTCCTGATAGTTGATTTTCTGCACAAAAAGTAGACACCAATGCAATTTTGCTGAAAACAGCGTAAGTCCGCGTTAGTTGCATCCAAATCACACAAGTTTAGAGGAGAAACAATAGTAAAAGTGTTCGGGAAAGTAGATACGTTTTGGACGTATCATCCACCTTCAGGTTATCATCCGAACCCCCTCCAGTATTAAGTTGCAAGCAACAGATTATTGCATTACGAATTGCGTGTAAAGTAAACAATACGATTGTTCTATGAACAAAGGATTGTTGTTTTCTCCCTAGTAGCAACAGCACATCTAGTACCTTGGAGATTTCTTTCACTTCCCCAGATTACCAGAGGCATGAACCCCCTATCAAGCATAAATACTAACTCTTGGAGTTGCTAGCATCTACTTGGCCAAGATAGCTACTAACAACGGAACGCATTCAAGATCACAAATAACAAAGACATGATAGAATCAATAATCAATCTGAAATAGCATCTCAATATCCATCGGATCCCCGCAAACACAACATGCAGAATTACAAATATATGATCTTGATCATGAATGGAGCTCACAAGATCTAGACATGAAAGCACAAAGGAGGAGAACCAGCCATCTAGATACTACATGGACCCGTAGTCTAGAGATGAACTACTCACGCATCACACCGGAGGCTTTCATGATGATGAAGAAGGCCTCCAGGGTGAATTCCCCTCTCTGGCAGGGTGCCGGGAAGAGCTTCAGATCCCTCCCGATCTAGGGATGGAGATGACAGCGGCTACAGACTCTTTCGTGGATTTTTGATCAGGTACTTAGGGTTTCCGTATCAGAGGCAATATATAGCCGGAAGGAGAGGCCGAGGGGGTGCATGGGGCGGCCAGACCACCCCATGGCGCGGGCCAGGCCTGACCACATGGCCAGGTGGTGTGGCCAGGCCCTAGCCCCTCTCCGTCTCGTATTCTGGCTCTAGATGTCGCCTGGTAAAATTGTGACTTTGGCTTTTGTCCCGTCCAATTCCGAGAATATTCATTTTCTGACCTTCCTAAAACCAAAAACAGCAGAAAACAGGCAGTTGGCATTGTGACTCTTGTTAATAGTTTAGTCCAAGAAATCATATGAAAGTACTCCAAAGTGTGGACAAAACACAAGAAAGTAGATAAAACCAAGCATGGAACATCAAAAATTATGGATACATTTGCAATGTATCAACATGAATATACTTGGAATAGCATATGCTAATAGGTAGGTATGGTGGACTCTTTGGAATACCTTGGTTTAGGGAGTTGGATGCATGAGTGGAACTCATACTTGGTTACAGAGGCTAGCATAAGACTAGGAGCGACAAACTAAGAGAGCAATAATGGCCATAATCATGCAGAGCGACAAAACATCATTGATCAAAGCATAAGGTGACACTACAAGTTAAAAACTAAAGGATCATAAAGGCTATGGTGACTTGAGGTAGTCATAACATGTTGTGAGCATGTGCCAAGTCAACCCAAATAAAGCATCAAAGGAGAATACCACAATACTATGCTTTAATATGCTAAAACAACGCATGATTCTTCCAAGGCACATTAAGCAATCTCAATTGTTTATAACAAGTCATCCTACAGCAAAGAATACTAAGCATAAAGCCAAAACAATATCAAGCATGGCATGACAAAGCATAGGCCACAGTCAAAAACAAGCTCTCTTTACCACTTAAGCATGAACTTTCCTACTCTTTTCCAACCCAAACCAAACTATTTAAAACCAATATATGAAAGAGGGGGTTCAACCAATTTATTAAGCAAACAAAGCAAATGAAAAATCAAAACAATAACAAAAAAGAAGACGCTCCAAGAACAACACAACTGTGCATGAAACAATAAAAATGAAGCGTTTGGAAGAAACCTGGGATTTTTATTGATGAAGAAGGGGATGCCTTGGGCATCCCCAAGCTTTGACGCTTGTACTTCTTGGATATTTCTTGGGGTTACACGCATGGCATCCCCAAGCTTAAGCTTTAGTCCATCTTTCATCTCATTACTCATTCCTTCCATACACCTGAAATTTTTTCCTTCATACAAAACTTCACACAATCTTTATTAGCAACATTAGTGCACTCAAGATAATAAGTCTTTAGGTTCAGTTCTAACACCAATAAAACTTCCATTAAAATATGATCTACTGTAGCACTTCCTTCAAAAAGCTCAATTCCCCAAAAGAACTAAAAAAGGAACCAACAAGAAGCAAATGCAGAAAATGGCAGAAATCTGTCAAAACAGACCAGCAGGTAAAGACAAAAAAATTCGAAGACCTTCTGTTGCTCAAATCAGAAAGTGTTGAACTAACGACAGATAGATAACAACCTGGGTCAGAAGCAAAAAAAATCGCGCCTCAAAAGGATGTACAGAGATTTTACACGAATTTTTACGGTGAAGCACAGAAATCTGTTTCGGGACAACAACTTTCCCAATCATTACTTCTCTCTCATTATAGGTTACTCTTGGCACAAAAAGCAAATAAAAACGATAAGGAGCGGTTATTACTGAAGTAATAACTTCCAAGGCTCATCTAAAACTTTTGGTTTATCTCCCAATAAGTACTTTTCTTTAACGCCTTTAAGTTAGGCATAAGAAGCAAGAAAAAGAATCAAGTGTTCTCAAATGAAGAAGCATTAAGAGCAATACCAGAAATATCTTCAACAGGGCAAGGTATATCATCCAAATAAGTTCTAGAGGATCCTCTCTCAATGCTCTTAGGTTCACTATTTTCATCAAAAGGGTTTTTAGGAATAATCCAATCAAGATTCTTTTCTATGGCTTCATGCATTGCTACCAGTTTAAAGGGTATTGGTATCTTAGTTTCCTCCCTATTAGGTTCAGTTTTGTTCATCTTTTCTCGTGTACCAACACCATCTACACATGATCCTAGCATATTGAAATGTTCAAAGACTTTTCTAGCTTGTTTGGCAACATCATAGAATTCCTTAAGTAAAGTTTCAAGAATAAAATCCCTCTTTTCAGGGTCCTCAATTTCCTGAAGTTTAAGAAACATTACTTGCATTAAGGGGTTAAGGTTAACAAACCTAGCTTCCAACATGTGAACTAAAGAAGCTGCAGCAATCTCATAGTTTGGAGCAAGTTCTGCAAGGGATTGATGACCCACAAGTATAAGGGGTGTATCGTAGTATTTTTGATAAGTAAGAGTGTCGAACCCAACGAGGAGCAGAAGGTGCTGGCTAGTGGTATGGATCAAGAATTCTCTGCAAATACTTAGCAAACGGATTTTTAGGGTTTTTTGATAAAGCAAGTAAACAAAGTACGAGTAAATAAAAGATAGTAGGAATAAATGCAGCAAGTGGCCCAATCCTTTATGCAGCAAAGGACAAGCTGGTTGTATTACTTAAGATGACCAAACGTTCTCGAGGACACATGGGAAGACTGTCAAGTGCTTTTGCTTCATATAGTTGATTAATCTTCTTTAGCTTGCTAAGTGTTGTGTGGGTGAACCTGTGCTAATGTACCGACCTTCCTAGGACTAATACATACTTCTGATTATACCCCTTGCAAACATCCGTAAGTACAAGAAAGTAATTAAGGTAGAAACCTAACCACAACTTTAAACTCTAAGACCCTTACGTCCCTTGTGCAATGGTTTCCTAAAGGGGGTTCAGATTTCTGTCACTCCGGCAACCCCTACGATTAGTATCCAAATACACAATGCATTCCCCTAGGCCCATATAGGTGAAGTATCATGTAGTCGACGTTCACATGACACCACTAGAAGATGTACACCACAACTTAAATATCAAACTATTGAATCTTTCTCAACACAATTCCACTATTAACAACATGACTTCTCCTATGTCCTCAAGAACAAAACGAACTACTCACAAGACATCATATGGATCATGATCAGAGATGGAATAATGATGTATAACAATCTGAACATAAACAATAATTCAATGGTTCCACTCAATAGCATCAACTACAAAGAGTAATCAACACCGGGAAAGTTTCCCCTATGAACTATGCAAGATTCAACGCAATTGTTACAGCAATATGGAGATGGTGATGAGGGTGTTGATGGTGATGATGGTGGTGGTGATGATCATGATGATCCCGATGAAGTCCAGCTTGATGGTGGTGTTGATGGCGATGATCTCCCCTCTCCGAGAAGGAATTCCCTCAACAGAAATCTGTCTGCCGGAGTGATCTTTCTCTCTCGGTGTTTTCCGCCCCGCAGAGGTGGCAGAATTTTTCTGTGGTCGCTCCCCGAGTCTTAGGGTTTCAGGAGGATAATATACACCAGAGGGGAGTGTCAGGGGTGGACCAGGGTGGCCACACCACCTGGTGGCATGGCCCAGGGTGGCCCGCGCCAGAGGGTGGTGTGGGCCCCCTCTGGCCCATCTCTAGCCCCCCTTCTGGCCTCCTTCGTCTTCTGGAAAAATAGGAGTTTCCGTATATTTTCCCGGATTTTCTGATCTTCGCGAATTTTGCCTCCAAACAGCACCTTTTCCATCAGAATCCTGACTGCAGCGGTCCATGCTCCAAAAGTCATCAGCCATGCAAAAACAGATGAAATAACATAAGTATCACCTCTCAATACGAAATATATCAATGAATAACAGTGAATTATGACATAGAATAGTGACGCAAAATGGACGTATCAACTCCCCCCAAGCTTAGACTTCGCTTGTCCCCAAGCGAAACTGAGCTCAATAAACATGACCTCAGGTTTATGGAGTGAAGAGTCGATAAAAGAATACGGACAAGAAGCATCACATTCATCAATACATAGATCATAATAGAAGACAACTCATTATTATATAACTAAACTTGCAATGAGTAAAGGAAACACAATAAAGATACATAAAGTAAATCATAATTGGTAATGGCAAACTTAGCTCTTGGTCGAAGAATAGTTGATAATTTGCTGGAGTTCACAAATAACTGGTTTTCAATGATAGCTTTGAAAGTAGTAAACATCAAGATAAGAGCAATGTGCAAAACAAGGAACATAAGAAACATGATTGAATAAATCATCATATGAATGAATGAAACACAACAACTCAAAATACTTGCTGAGATAGAAGGGAGTAGGTTTAGTGACTCAACTAAAAAGTAAATGAAAGGCCCTTCGTAGAGGGAAGCAGGGATTGCAAGTCTCATAAAGAGCTCCCAAAAATTATGATACTTACTATCTTTTAGCTCTCATTGCCCCTATCATAGGCATCTTTAGGTGATTAAGGTTAAACTGATCAAATATGAGGATATGCATTGACAATTTGTAAATTGAGAATCTCATGTCCCTTGAATACGAGGGCCGCTACTCATGCTACTCAAGTTTAGTCACCGGTAAGTTCTTGTCATTGTAAGCACTTGTGTATCAAAGAGAACCGCCAACAGGGTACCCCTTGACCGATGATACGGAAGAATCCCCATATCAAAATGACAAGGCAAGCATACAACAAGCATCTCAACAATCTTCTTATTTACCATGGGAATATGGTGCTTTTTTCTCTCTTTCCTCTTTTCATAATCTCTTTTTACTTTTTCTCTTTTTTTCTCAATATCGGACTCTCTTTTTTCTTTATAAGAAGAATGCTTCATTGATGCTCATTATGGTTACGCTGCAGGTTTCCACCATGTCAGCATGGATTAGACCAGCGGCCCAGGTGTTTCTCTAACACACATGCATAACTCCATGGACTTACAAGCTCCCCTTTCATTTCACACCGACGACATCCATTGACAAAAGAACATGATATCAACTAGGTACAAAGTACCAGTGCAATGTTGAAAGCGTTCCCCATGACAGCATGGTTCTGCTAATTCACAACTTACAAAGCGCGAGCATATACGCAACACAGGTGAGCACAATGGTTCAAGTTTATTAAATGCAAGAAAGTAAAGTGTGCCATCAAGTTCGTGAGAGCTTTAATCACTAATTTTCACATAACAAGTTTAATTTGGGAGGTAGATAAAACAAGAATTTACTTGGAATAGCAATAATGCTAATAGGTAGGGATGGTGGACACAAATGGCATGGGTTTTGGTTTAAAGGAGTGGATGCACGAGAAGAATTCCCTCTCAGTACAGGTTTTTGGCTAGCAAGGTTGGGTAGCAAGTATAAGAGTCGAAGGAAACAAGCAAACATACAAGTGATAAAGACAAACATGCAATCCCCCTTGGAAGCACAAAAGATCTTAACTAGAGAATACTAAACTTATGAGCAGATCAAGAAAGAAACATGATGAAATTTTTTTTAGAGTACTTTTATCTTTTTCATTCAACTCTCAAAAATAGTGTTGCTACTGATCGAGCCAGGTTTGCCAAAACCAACTAAATTAACTCAATGATCCCAAAGTGATACCAATACTAACAACAAGATCAATCATACAACCATGAATTGAAAACTAATATAAGCTATGAAAAAGAGTGAATGATAGAACTTCTCATTAATATTCCATAACGGCAACTCACACCAAGGGATACATATCTAACGAGAGACGGGACACTTCCATAATGGAAACAATCCTACATAATAACTTCTCTATTCATGATATGACTCTACTAATAAGGTAAAAAGATATAAGATAGTGATGTGATACCGCGGCACTCCCCCAAGCTTGGAACAAACCAAGGGGATGCCAAACCTGATGAAGAATTACTCCTTCGGTGGTGGTGGTATCCTCTCATCTTTGTCCGACTTCTAGGGTAAGGGCTTCCCATCAACAAAGGACATTGTGGTCTCCAGCATCCTGAAACTTGCAGCAGCACTTATGCGTTTAAATCTAACTTCGTACTCATAGTTTTGATTTTGAACATCGTAGAGCTGTGCTTGAAGTTCATTGGTTGTTTGGCGGAGTGAGAGGACTTCATCCTTGAGCTCAGCAGTCTCCTTTTGGTGCTCGGCGATGAGTTCGGAACAAATCTTGTGGATGATATCCACTTCGCGTTCCGCCATCTTCTTGTACCTAAAGACATCTTGCTCTAGTGCTTCCATCCTGTCCTCTAGACTTCCTTCACCTTTAGGGCCTTGAACCTCTTCTATCCGGACCTTCCCGTCTTCAAACAATAACTCCTTGGGATGAATCTTCAACTCCCTCATGTATGGGTTGATGGTATCCTCTAAGAGATCCTCCTTGGTTGATCCAGAGGAAGACATTGTGGCTCCAAATCTGGGACTCGACCTGTCAGAAACAGATCGAAACGAAAACTCGATGAAAACATGATATATGAACCTCGGGGGATCTGGGGGATTATATATTACGAAGTTTCACAACAAAAGGAAGGTATAGGGAGAAAACGAGTCGGAGGCGGAGTCTAGAGTGGCCACACCACTTGGTGGCGCGGCCAGGGGTGTGCCCGTGCCACAGGGTGGTGTGAGCCACCCTGGCTCCGTTTCCGTCCCTCTTTCGCTTCGTAACTTTCCTTATTAGCTAAAAACTGCAAAAATATAGTTGGATTGTATTTTCGCGGAACTTTTCTTACCAGAACTGTTACCTATTTGAAAACAGACTCTGCAGGTCTCTGAATCTGGTCCTTGATAAATTTCTCCGGAGTTATAACTTGAAAGGCATCAACATCTTCATTGTAAGAATCTCCAGCAATATAGTGCTTGAGTCGCTGCCCATTCACTACTTGTGTAGTATTATCTTTAAAAAAGAAATTTTTATTGCTCCCGGACAGTACACTTCTTCAATAATGAAGGGTCCACTACTAGGAAACAGCTCTTCTGTGGCGCATGAAAATACATCTTCTGTGGCGCATATCCTAGTGGCCACTGTTATCTCGCCATTGATATCTGCTTCCTGTGGCGCATATGGATATGCGCCACAGAAGTTCCAGACTTCTGTGGCGCATTTCTTCATATGCGCCACAGGAAGAACTTCTGTGGCGCATTTACTTGTATGCGCCACAGAAATGCCATGCACCACTGACTATATAATTATATGCGCCACTGATTGCGTAACACGTATTCAAAGTAAAATACTTTCCTAGTGTATAATCAGGTATTTATACAGGATTTATACAGTATTTATCCAAATGAGTATAAAATACATTGCACAAGTAGTAGATGCATGAAAACCGACATATATATAATACAAACACTTAGAGCCCGATCGAGATACATATATAGTGTCAAGTGCCAAATTTTTACACAAGCGCCGAATACAAAGTTCATATCATCTCACATTACAAATATGAAGTGGCTACCGCCGCCTACACTAGGATCAAATAGAATACAACCGTGATAATGGTGAGCAAGAGCATTAGCCCGACCAATATCTTCATTCGGTTCTTCTTCCACAAGTGGTTCCTCCACTTGGCTATCGCCTCCTCTCTAGTCGTGTATCCTTTGTAGATGTTGCCGCTGAACTTGTTCACTTGTTTGTGGCAATCCTCCCACTCCCCGTAGACTCCTGGAACCCTACCCATGTACACCACATACCACCTCGTCTCCATCTCTATAGAAGACAAGGCATATTAGTAAAAATACAACGAAAAGAATGAATAAAGGGTTCACATCCATATATATATATATATGTTCACAGAATATAAAACAAAGGATCCACAAACCTAAAAGTTAGATCATCATAGAAGCAATAAGTTCAACGATAACACGACCACAAGGTAGTTTAAGTCTAACAACAATGACCATTTTGACCACGAGATAGTAAAGTTTATGAAACACACACTAATACAGCAGGCGTCCATCAAGAATATACACACACTGGATCATGCTAGAGGCACACATCGATCATGATGAAGACTTCCTCTTCTTGCTCGGCTTCGGGAACGGTAGATAGCCCTCTTTCATCATCCACATCCTTGTGTCACCCTGCTTATGGAGGCGTTCTTCGATCTCCCTCTTACTCAACCCTCTGACTTGTTGTAGGGCACCGCCCCTTGTGTTGACATCTTCAATGATGATTTGCGACAACTTCATCTGAATGTGATGGAAGTCTTCTCTAAGATCAGCATCGTCGATTTTCGCCAAAGTTTCGGCCCATCCTCGGAGACTAGATGGCAGCGTTAGGTTCTAGCAATCCCAAACATAGCCTTTAAGGTGATGGAGGACGTAGAAGGCCTCCTTGGCACCAGTAGTCGACTGCTTGACGCAGGGGCAGTCGAGCACGTGCTTGAACACGTGTTTGCCATCCTTGATACATTCCCCCTTATCTACGAAGGTGCATCCCTTCTTGGTGTAGCCCTCGAGAGCCTCATTGAGAACACCCCTTATTCTGGTGTAGTCTTTCTTCTTCGTCAAACTCCTCGAGTCGAAATATGTGGCTAGCGAATACCTCGGGGCAAGGATGATGAGTGTGCAGTATTTGTCTCTGCGCAACACAATTGGAACGGAATGTTGGAAAAAGAGCAAAGGAAGAAATCTTTAAGAAATGCATAAGTTACGGTGGCGATGAGCGAGTGTGTGTACTTACTCGAGAAAGAAAGGCAAAAGAAGTGTGCCCTTCCTCTTGTTGTCCACCATGAACTTCTCGAGGTACGTCGTCGCCTTGGTCCGTGTCTCTGATCCTTCGACCAACTAGCTGTCCCGCATGTAGTAGGGATCCACTATCGCAATTTCCGGGGTACTTTCTCTCTTGATCGTGAGCGCCAGATTGAGCGCGTATAGGCGGACCAAGTTATAGTCTAGCCGTTTTGTGAGAAACAGCTTGAATATGTCCTCGAACGCTATGAAGAATATATCCGCGGGGGGTTCATCGACGAAGCCCACGTCCAATGGCACCTTGGCCGTGAAAATCGGGTAATTTGGATCTTCGTATTTAAGAAGGAGGGCCTCTAATGTCTTGACACCCTCACGCAAAGTTAACATGGCTCCAACCGCAATGTGGATCATATCCGGAGTCAATATCGGATCACCAGCTACATGCACTCGGGGCAATCCAAATTGTGTGGATGGTATGACGACGGCGTCCTGACCATGGATCCTCTTCGGAAGAGGCTGGCTCACACCCTTATTATTATTATTACCTCTCTTCCTGTAGTGCTTCTTCTTCACAACAGTGTCAGCCACTGCCATCTTCTCATCAGTCGCCTTTTGGAGTGTGTTGGGGCTGAAAACCAATCTCGGTTTCTCTTATGGTGGATCGGCGGCCGGAGGCGTCTCTTGAGAAAGACCATGGAAGACCAGGCGCTGCGTGCATGTATTGGGCCGACCAGCTTGATGGTCGTCGCGAGCTGCGAAGGGTTCTTCATCCATAGAAGGCATATACAATCCTTTGGCGGTGCCGGTGTTGATGAAGTCGTCAACGTTGACCAATTCATCATCATCTTCATGGGTGCCATCATGTGGTGGTGGTAGCGGGGGCGACGGCGGTTGCGGCACAACGTCTTTGCCATGTGGCGGTGCACACGCTGCCAAGAGTTGATGGTGACGGCTGGTGGTGGCGACGATGGCGGCTACTGGCTTCCGAGGTGGTGGCCGGGCGATCGGTCGAGAGGTGGCACCGGTGCTCCCCCCACAAGACGAATCTGGGTCTTCAGCCATGTCAAGGGCCAGTTGTAGCATTCCCCAAGGGTCTTATGTTCGTCGGCTCCCTGAGGTTGAAAGGGGGTCCATGTCGTTGCACCCTGGCAACACCCGAGCCAACCTGACCCTCATCACGTCATCATCCATTGGATTGTTGTGCATCGTGCGGCTCGCCGGTTGTATAAGGGTGCCCATGGCAACATCCTTTAACTCACCACCGACATCTTTAAGCAGGAGTACGCAAGAAGTGCCCTGAGGCAAAAACATGTTGTTGGGCATCATGAGATGGCAGCAGTCATGCATCAAAGGCATAAAGGAGATGACGTGCACTAACTAATTAGTTACCTTGGTGATGGCGTGGATCTCAGCTAATGTAGAGACACGGCCGATGCCGGCGGCCGGCCTATCATCATCTGCAATCTCCCGCTTGGGTGCCTCACGAAGCACCACCGCCGTCGACTGCGCCTTATTGGTATCTTTGGCGGGAGGGGGCATCGGTGTGACCAAAACGAGCGGCTGCGTCCCGATGTTGACGGCCGGCGGGGTCACCAGGTTTGGTGACACGGTAACATTGATGCCCGAGTTGCAGCCGCTTAAGTTGGGCAGATGTATCGGCCCCTGTCGACCTCCCGCATTCCGAGCAGTAAGCCCCTCAAAAAACTCAGGGGGGGTCATCGAGCAGAGCTTCTCTTCCACTAACTTGTCCACCGTTTTCTTGTCCACCGCCTTCTCCTCCAGTGTCTGCACCTTCATCTTCAGCTCTACAACAGCGGCTTTATCCTGGTTCTTCCTCTCCCTTCTTTTCTTGGCGTCCTCTTTGTAGTACTCCTTGAACTCATGCTCGTACCGAAGCTAGACACACGGCCAGCTGAGGACGGCGGCAATCCCTTGTCCCTCTTCTTGTAAGCATTGGTCGCCCTATTGAAAACCATGTCCCACGGCTCCGTCAAATCCTGGGACGACTCTGTGGTAGTAGCGTTCAGTTCATCCTCCTGCAGAGACAAGGAAAGGTGAACCCATTTAGATTCTTGACTTCATTATCTTAATTAGAACGCAATAGACTTGAGATCGGCGATAAATTCCTTACCAGCTTCTTCTCGAATGCCTTCACCTCCGGATCGTCGGTGATGAACTCCCCTATTTCCTTGTCCAGGTAGTATCGGGCCCGAACAAATTGCCTAAGCTACAAGTCCGTGATTTTAAGCCAAGGGTTGTCTTTACCAAGGCATTCAAGCTTGGCGTCCGCCTTGTCCCAAATGGCCTGTTTCCCCCTGTAACCGCCACTTCCAAGGCGGTGGTTACCTATGTTCTGTTCCCGCATACTCCTTCCCCATTGAGTCCATTTTATAGCATCAGTGGTAGCTATATCCGCCTTGAATATCCTAAACTCCTCTTCATCGAGCATCGGATTTTTCTTACTAATAACCTCCCAGCTTTCCCCTTTGTCAATGCTATTCTTCACCCGGGTTTTCCAGCTGCTCAAGGCGTTGCTCATCTTCGTGAGGGCTAGTTTGTTCACCAGGTTCTTTCTCTCAAGGTTTCTAAACCGCTCTGGGAATCTGTATTGCTTGTGAAGCTTCTTAAGGAGGTTATCGACCAAAGCTACATTGTCAGCATGTCTGATGTACTTCGTGTTGATCGACATGCTTTCTCGGACGATGCACCTGAGTTGCAAGCCATACCCTTTAGAAATCGCCTCTGGCGCAATGGGTAGGCCACTTTTTGTGACCTCAGTGAACTCATCGCAGACGGTGGCGAGCACTGGCACCTTCCGCTCCTTCTGTTCCTTCTTCTTCTTCTGAGAAGCAGACGGGTTGCCGCTACCGCCATCCGTGCACTCGCCGCCATCGGTGGTGTCATCCTCTTTGCCGCCGCCTTCACTAGTTCCATCGTAGTCGTCTTCATCCCCCTCGTAATCAGGATCTCCACCCTCATTGGCCCCAGCAGCTCTGGTGACGGTCGCCTCCTCCTCCAGTGGTGGTGTCATCCTCATCGCCTCCTCCTCCTCCTCCTGTTGGGACCCCTGCCAGAATGACTGGTTGGCCTGTCTAGCTTGTTCTTCGACGCTGATCATGTGCTTAGAAGGGCCTGACTCCTTGTTGCCCGACATGTTTGCACTACTCTATTTAAAAGAGGCAAAAAGTTAGCACAAATCTCGGCCGAAAAATTCGGCATGACCTTTGCTAATTTTTTGACCTAGGAGTGCCCATTTCTCAACCGAAACGGAAGTGAATCGACACTTCGGGAGAAATGGGCAACTCAAATGAAATCCCTGCAAGACAAAACACCCCATCCCCATATTGACAGCCCCATGCATTGACCCCAGCATCCATCATATCCATCATTCACATGCAGTATATATATAACAGATATACTAGTCCATCATCACATCACAGCCCCATGTATATATATAACAGATATAGTAGTGTAACCGAAGTACTTGCTGAACAGCAGAAGTGTAACAGAAGTGTAGTACTTGCTTTAGTACTAGGCTGAAATCTGCTTGGTACAAAAAACTAGAAATCTGCTTGGTACTTGTTGTAGTACTAGGCTGAAATCTTCTTGGTACTTGCTGTAGTAACAGAAATACTAGAAATTTGCTTGGTACAAAAAACTTTCAACTGCAAGCCTATAATTGTGCTACTTTGGATTGCCCACATGAAGAAACTGTGGTGCATCTTTTTTTTGGAACTGTCCATTTGCAGAACAGTGCTGGAATTACATCTGTCCTCAAAGATTAAGAAATCTCTCTGTTCTGAATGCTTTTGAGGACATTAAAGCCAAGTTAAATGTACCTTTTGCCATGGAAAAATTAATCACTGCAGCTAGGGGACTTTGGATAATCAGAAACAACAGAGTCTTTGAAAACAAAAGGCCAAATTTTGAAATTTGAAAGGGAGTTTACATGCAGGAACTTAAGATGGTCTCTCTCGGAATGGAAAAGCAGCATGCATAATCCTTCCAAGAATGGCTCCAATCACAATATTAGATAATTGATAGCTTTCTTTTCTTATTTTTCTTTCTCTGTTGTAATCTTTGTACTTATATGTAATTAATAAAAGTTGCAGTTGGGTTTTCCAACACTGTTTTAGCCTCAAAAAAATGCCTCGCCTCCAGGAGCAGCTACACTGTCTGCCATCATATGTGTGCAATGGAACGTAAATTCAAGTCAAATGCCATCAAATGCACCTTATATGAGTTTTATATACGTTTCAGAAATCATAAAAAAAGGATACCTGTTCTTGTGAAATATATAAATTTACCGAAATAAGAATATCCAAGACGTAACTTTCTACAATTTCTGACTAACGGAGTTAACATGAAACTGTAATAAGAGTGAGTAGAAGAAACACTATATGACTTTTTCATGACAAAAAACATTATTTCATAAATAAGATAAAATGCAAACATGGGAATTGAACACAAGACGAAATGATTGAGCATATTTTTTGTACCAACTGAGCACTCAAACGGTACCAAACCATCTAGAAAAGCATCTACTTGATCTGGAGCCATCCTACATCGATCTAGGTGATCATATGATCACTATGAAACTCCAGAACACCCCATCATGATTAAATCATAGCAAGTATAACAATAATAAATCACAAATTCCTTTATGCATATTCTAGCATATCACATACACCTTTTTTGAGAATTACTTATGGGATAGAGGGGTACATATAGACTAGTTGTATCCAATTATATTACAGCAAAGCAACTTCTCTTTGTGAACTATTACTTGTACACATGGACCAGATTAGGAAAGTTAACTAGATCATCACTATTGCCTATACTACTAGGAAACAAGCCAAGCAGAGTATTGACAAAACACAAATGGGAGAGAAAGGGGAAGAGCATCAGAGAGGGGTGGGGGTGGGGGGGACAAACCGTGCGAGAACTTGTTGCGGTGGTTGACGACGACGAGGGTTGCGGGGTCCGGCACGGCGGCTCCTCCTCCATGGGCTGCAGGGCTGCAGGGCGGCTCCTCCTCCGGTGGCTCCTCCTCCATGGGTTCGTCGGGCGGCTCCTCCTCCACTAGTTCGCCGGGTGGCACGGCGGTGGCGGCTCCGGCAGCAAGGGCTAGCGCGGCGGTGGCGGCTCTGGCAGCGAGGTCTAGGTCTAGGGCTAGCGTGCGGCGTTCGACGAATGGAGATTGAATAGGGAGAAGGGGAATGAAGGCCGAACTGTTTATTTTGCTAAGTCCACAGGTTCTGTGGCGCATTTCGGCAATATGCGCCACAGAAGTTGGGCTTAGTACAAAACGCGGCGCGCGTGGTAGTATGACAAGATCACACACTTGCCTTAGTGGTCTTTGCTGCTTGCTTGTGCCATTCTAAACCTGGGGCAGCCAGGTTCGAATCCTGGCTGTCTCACACTTTTTTATTTTTAAAAAATATATTTTTAATTATAGATCTATTTAAAATAAAGCAAGAACATATACAAACATTCATATTTATTCAAAAACTCTCTCCCCGAACATATATAATCATGTGATGTGTTTTTAATTATATATATGTCTAAAATAAAGCAAGAACATATACAAACATTCATATTTATTCAAAAAACTCTCTCTCCGAACATATACAATCATGCGATGGGTCTCTTCACAATCTTCTTGCCCTTTTTCGTCGCGGTTGAATACTTTAGCCCGTGCACTTTGAGATTTCTTCTTGTGTATGGACAACCTTTAGTAGGCAGTGTGGTCTTCCTTCTTACTTTAGTAGTAGTAGGCATGTCGAAGTACTTGTCGAATTCCTCTTCGATCTTCAGGTCGCTGTTTTTGTCGAAGTTTTGCTCGTTGGCGGCTCCTTCCATTCCGATGATGCTCCTCTTGCCCCTCCTAACTACAACATGGTTGGGCTTTGACGGGTCGGTAATAAAAAAGCATTGATCAACTTGGCTAGCGAGTACCCAAGGCTCATTTTTTGCGGAGGCATTCTTTGTTGATTTGGCATCTGGTATAACCATTATGGTGAAATAGCGGCCTTCTTTTTCCATGTTCTTGGCCCATCTAACACGGAACATCGGTACGATCTCTCCATAGTAGTCGAGCTCCCGTATCTCCTCGATCCTTCCGTAGAATCTTTCCATCACAGTAGTCTCGTCATCAGCAAAGGATAACATAGTTACTCCTAAGTTTTGATATTCACTATTCTTGTCCTTTTCCTCGGTGTAGAATCTGTAACCGTTTATGTCGTATGACTGATAGGTCCTTAGGTTGTGCCCTGGGCCCTGCGACAAGGAGAATATGAGTTTTTGATCTTCCGTAGAAGGCGTCTGTGGGGGATTGTCCAGTTGCCTTTTCTTGAACCAACCCGTGAAGCTGGAGTTGTGCTCTCTGGTTACGTCTCCCTTCTTCCTCGGCCGGCCCTGGTCGACGTACTCCTGCTCGATTAAGCTTTTGTGCTCTTCGACCCAAGGGCCGGCCACTTCAATGTGTTGTAGCGCGACTCGGTGTGCCCTTTCAAAATCAGTGCGTCGACCATCAATGCCGACATGTAGTGAGAGGTAGCCCTCGCGGTGACCATATCCACCGAGCCTGCCAAGGTGCTTCTTTGTGGGTATTCCAACATCCTCGTTCTTGGTGGTTAGATAATTCTGGCAGAAGGAGATGCACTCGTAGATCAGAAAGCCCTTGGCTATGCTTCCATCTGGACGAGACCTGTTGCGAACGAATCCTTTGATGACACCGTTTACCCTTTCAAACGGCATCATGTTGTGCAGGAATGTCGGCCCGAGCTGGATGATGTCGTCCACGACATGTACAAGCAGATGCACCATGATGTCAAAGAATGCGGGCGGGAAGTAAATCTCAAGCTCACATAGTATCATCACGATCTCTTCCTATAGCCTGTCGAGCTGCTTCACACTGATCGACTTCCTAGATATGACGTTGAAAAAGTTATAGAGGCCAAACAACGTCTCACGGACATGCTCGTCCATTATCCCATGGATCACAACGGGGAGTATCTGCGTCATCAGCACGTGACAGTCGTGAGACTTCATACCGCTGAACCTCTTCTTCGCCATGTCCAGATATCTGCTTATCTTCCCTGAGTAACCGTGAGGAACTTTCAGTCCTAAGAGGCACCTGAAAAACTGCTCGAGCTCCTCCAGACTCAGAGTGAAGCAAGCAGCGCGAAGCACAACCTCATTCTTCTTAACTCTTTTGCGGCGACCTTGAGTCCCTTCCGTCTGATCATCATCATCATCATCATCATCACTATCAGGGTACTGAAGATCTTTCTTTATGCCAAGCAATTTAAGGTCCTTTCTTGCTTTCGGCCCATCCTTGGTCCTCTCCGGCATGTTCAGTAGAGTGCCAAGCAGACTCTCGGTAACGTTCTTCGTTATGTCCATTACATCGAGGCTATGGGGAGTGTGAAGGACCTTCCAATACGACAGGTCCCAGAAAACAGACCTTGCTTTCCATACACCCAGCAGCAGCTTTGTCCTCGGTCGTTTTTTTCCAGGCGTAGGGCAATCTACCCAATTATTCAAAAGCTCCTCGATTTCTTCGCCGCTCCTTGGACGCGGGGTTCTTTCGAGCTCGTCCTTACCATTGAATAGGTCACCACGTTTTCTCCACTGGTGATCCATGCGGAGCCACTTTCGAGTACCTTGGAACACAATTTTCGAAGACCCGGGATCCCTTGGTAGCTGGAGATGCGATGTCTCATCCATGCACTTGACGCATGCATTGTGTCCGTGGTTCACCTGGGCCGATACATATGCGTAACCAGGATAGTCCTGCACGGTCGTGAGCAACGCGGCTCTCAGATGGAAATATTCTTTAGTGTAGGCGTCCCACGTACGGGCCGGTGTCTCCCACAAGCTGGCTAACTCCTCTCTCAATAGACCGAGATACAGATGCATATCGATACCTGGTTGTTTCGGCCCCTGAATAAGAGTGCTCATGTGTGCATACCTTTGCTTCGTGCATAGCCACGGGGGGAGGTTGTACAGCCATACAAACACGGGCCAGGTGCTATTCGTGCTACTCTGGTTTCCAAAAGGATTGAGTCCATCGGTGCTCATACCCAGCCTGACGTTCCTTGCATCTCCCCCGAACTCTTCGAACTCGATGTCTAATGCATTCCACTAGCTAGCGTCTGAAGGGTGTGTCAGGATCTTGCCCTTCTCTGGATCATCTTCGGGTTTCTCTCTTTCCGCGTGCCATTCATGAGCTTTGCTTCCTTAGGATCTACGAAATATCGCTGCAGACGGGGGGTGATAGGAAAGTACCATACCACTTTTCGAGGAACTTACTTGTTCCCTCTCTTGTACCGTCCTTGGCCACACATCGGACGTGTGGTTCTATTCGCGTACTCATTCTGATATAGTGTGCAATCATTGATGCATGCGTGGTATTTAATGTGTGGTAGGTCGAGAGGGCACATGATTTTCTTGGCCTCCTCGATACTTGTTGGCAATGTGTTCCCCTTAGGAAGTCGGTCGTGCCAGTATTCCATGTTCGCATTGAAGCTCACATCGGTCCATTTGTGTTCGGCCTTCATCTCCAGAGCATTGAGCGTTACACTCAAACGTGTATCCTCGGGGCAACACCCAGGATACAATGGAGTCATCCCGTCTACCTCCATTTGGGCCAGCTTGGCTTTCTCTCTGGCTGCAGCTTTGTCGTTGCTCGTCTCCTTGAGGAGAAGTTCTTGAACATGAGGGTCCTGCAAGACCGAAGTTAGCAGCGTTTGTGTGTTCGCGTCTTCTCCTTCTTCATGATCATGATCATGCCTGTCGCCATCTCCTTCTCCATGTTGATCATGCCCGCCGGCATCTCCTTCGTCATGATGATCATGCCCGCTGGCATCTCCTTCGTCATGATGATCATGCCTGGTAGACTCTTCGTCTTCTCACCCGCCCACGTCTTCGTGACCACCACCATGTCCTGTCGGCGCCTCATTGAGGTCGCGCATGAAACCGCGCCTGAGCAGGTGACCCTCCAATTGTCCAGATTTAGGGTCGATCCAGCGCTGTAGTTTGCATGTTCGACATGGACATCTTATCATGGTCTTGTTGTTCAGAATCATGTCCTCCTTCGCGCCTTTCTTGTACCTAGCAATTCGACCTTCGCTCATCGTGAGGACCATGGTTGCCTGAGCGGTTAAAACAGAGAGTATAGGTGAGAACCACACCATATGAACACACACATGCATGAATGCTAGCCGGAAAAAATTCGGCATGACCTTTCCTAAAATTAGGACATACGGGTAGTGCAAAAATTTGCCGAAATGGAAATGAATCAACATTTCAGCAAACATCCATGCAACCACACCGGCCGGGCCCGACAACAACAAGCAAGCAACAAAAAACTTCCTCCCATTGCAAACATTCATGCACCACACACACACCGCCCGCGCGACAAGCTTCACCTACATGTTCATGGCCAAGTACTCACCTAGTAGACACAATAATAGCGAGACGAGACCGCGCGATGAGAGAGTGTGGACAAATAGATCTACGATGCAAGTTGGTGGAGAGGAAATTAGTAAACAAATAGAGATGTGAGAGAAAAGTAAGGAACTTTTAGATCTAGAAGTTGGAGCGAAGCTTCCACTTACCAATCTATGGATTAAAGTAGGTTTAGTTACAAGAAAATGGAGAAACTATGGGCAAGATGGGGTGTGAGGGAGGAGGAAGACGAGTTGGGAGGAGGTAGAGATGTGAAATGGGTGGTGGTGGATAGATAGATAGATAGATAAGAAAGCTAGCTTTTGTCACCTTTTTAACATGGATCTGGACGCCCTCATCTGTGGCGCATATGGAGAAAATGCGCCACAGATGCTGAAACTTCTGTGGCGCATAAGTCCATATGCGCCACAGAAGTGGGTGAATTAGATTCCCTCTGTGGGGCCCACCTCCAAGTTCTGTGGCGCATGTTGGGATATGCGCCACAGAAGTGCAACACATCTGTGGCGCATATCAAAACATGCGCCACAGAACTTGGGTGAATTAGATTCCGTGGTGGGGCCCTCCTCCATGTTCTGTGGCGCATTATGCACCACAGAACTTGGATCAACCCACCCTGGCTGGCGGGTCCCACCAATCTTCTGTGGCGCATACTCTAGACAATGCGCCACAGAACTTCCAATCTTCTGTGGCGCATGTTTTCTGGTGCGCCACTGATGTTTTCATGTGGCGCATGGTTTCGCATATGCGCCACTGAACATCTTGTCTATCTATGTGTTGTTTCCTAGTAGTGGTCCTTCCCATTTTGACAGTAGCTTTCCTGCAAAAAATCTGAGACGAGACCTATACAATAGAACTTTCACACCAACCAGAAATTATCTCTTAAGTATTCGCTTGTCATGCCATCTTTTAACTTTTTCCTTAAAGAGCCTAGCATTTTCATAGACTTCACTCCTCCATTCATCTAAAGAACTTAAGTCAAATAATCTTTTCTCACCAGCGAGCTTACAATCTCTATTTAGTTCTTTAACTGCCCAGTAAGCTTTGTGTTCTAATTCTAAAGGTAGGTGACAAGCTTTCCCATAAACCATTTTATAAGGAGACATCCCATGGGATTTTTGTAGGCAGTTCTATAAGCCCATAAAGCATCATTCAACTTTTTAGCCCAGTTTTTTCTAGATCTGTTAACAGTGTTTTGCAAAATGGATTTAATTTCTCTATTTGATAACTCTACTTGCCCGCTAGTTTGGAGGTGATAAGCTGAAGCAATTCTATGATTAACATCATATTTAGCAAGGGTCTTTCTAAAACCACCATAAATGAAATGAGAACCCCCATCAGTCATGAGATACCTAGGCACTCCAAACCTAGGAAAGATAACATCCTTAAGCATTTTTAGAGAAGTCTCCCCGTCAGCACTCTTCGTAGGGATGGCTTCTACCCACTTAGTAACATAATCAACGGCAACAAGAATATGAGTATAACCTTTCGAGGGGGGAAAGGACCCATAAAGTCAAATCCCCAGCAATCAAAGGGTTCAATAACTAGATAGTAGTTCATAGGCATTTCATTGCGTCTAGAAATATTACCAACACGCTGACATTCATCACAAGATAAAACAAATTTTCTTGCATCTTTAAAAAGGGTAGGCCAGTAGAAACCTGATTGTAGCACCTTTTGCGCAGTTCTATCTCCTGCATGATGTCCCCCATAAGCACTACCATGACATTTATGCAATATCTCCTTTTGTTCATATTCTGGAACACATCTTCGCATAATACCATTCACTCCTTCTTTATATAAGTGTGGGTCATCCCAGAAATAATGCCTCAAATCATAGAAGAACTTCCTTCTTTGTTGAGTGATGTCTACGCACTTCTATTCTTGTAGTCAGTTGTTGGGCCTCCAAGTGCAGAGGTTCGTAGAACAGCAGCAAGTTTTCCCTTAAGTGGATCACCCAAGGTTTATCAAACTCAGGGAGGAAGTGGTCAAAGGTATTCCCTCTCAAGCAATCCTGCAATCTAGATACAAGAAGTCTCTTGTGTCCCCAACACACCCAATACACTTGTCAGGTGTATAGGTGCACTAGTTCGGCGAAGAGATAGTGAAATACAAGTGGTATGGATAATTATAAGTGGTAACAGTGATAGAAAATAGCTTGAAGGCATGGAAAAGACTAGAGTAAAACTGAAATAAAGAAGGAAGCAAGCAAACATGTAACAAATCTAGTTGCAAATGGTGTTTCAGTGCTTAGAAACAAGGCCTAGGGATCATACTTTCACTAGTGAACACTCTCATATAAATATATTATCTTCATGATACTACTCTAAACTACTCTCTGGTTGGACACTCTAATCGATGGTAGGGCTATAACAACACACCTCAAAGTTCATCTTTCCCATCTAGAAAACCCCACACTGTCACCTTGAGCACTATATGGTTCCAACAAACACCGCAATTTCATAGAAACATCCAACTCCAAATATAACTCATAACAAGTATTTGTAATTTCTAGCCTAAGTGCCACCATGGTTTGCATGCTGTCACTTTCACACACATAGGGAGAGCAGAGATCTATTAAAGCACTTGAGTAGAAAGGTAGATCTACTTGATTACAAAGCTGATGATCACAATATGATCATGCATAGAGAGAGATGAACACATAGCTACCGATAGAACCCTTAGCCTCGAGAGAGAACTACTCCCTCCTCAGCATGGGAATCAGCAATGGTGATGGAGATGGTGGTGGATATCAATGGAGATGGCTCCGGGGGCACTTCCCCGTCCCGGCAGGGTGTCGGAACAAAGACTTTCTGTCCCCCGAATCTCGTCTTTGGTGGCGGCGGCGCTGCGGAACTTTTCATGGATTTTTGATTGACGATTTAGGGTTTTGAAATTGGGAGGCTCTTATAGGCGAAGGAGGCAAGGTCGGTGGCCAACCAGGGGGCCCACACCATGCCCTGGTGCAGCCTGGGGGTACCCACGCCTGGGGGGTGTGGCCAGGCCCTGGCCCTCCTCCGTCTCGTATTCTGGCTCTATGAGTCTTCCGATAAAATAGGAACTTTGGCTTTTGTCCCGTCCAATTCTGAGAATATTCATTTTTTGACTTTCCTGGAATCAAAAACAGCAGAAAACAGGCAACTGGCACTGTGCCATCTTGTTAATAGGTTAGTCCAAGAAATCATATGAAAAGTACTCCAAAGTGTGGACAAAACAGAAGAAAGTGGATAAACCAAGCATGGGACATCAAAAATTATAGATACATTTGCAATGTATCAACATCCCCAAGCCTAACTCATGCTCGTCCTCGAGTAGGTAAGTGAAAAAAGAAAGAATAATTTTTGAGGTGACATGCACCATCATATACTTGATCAAAGTACTTGTAAAACATTCAAAGATAGGATCATAGTACTTCAATCATTGCATGAAAGACAAAGTTCTAGCAATAAGACAAAGAAACTATGATGCAACATGAAAAGGCACAAACAAAAGATTCATGAATAACAATGCTTTGCAAGACGTTTGTTTGTTTCGCATAAATAAAACATAGCATAGTGGCATTCAGCTTGTCCCTCATAGAGTAGCAAACATAAATGCATAGGACACCTTCAAAGTTCATAAGAGTGACTAGGTACAAATAGTTTATAACAAGCAATATCAAGTTATGCATCAATCAACTAGTCTTGGGACAATGCACATAGAACTAAGAATGGCCATTATGCTCTCAAAGTAGGTGCATAAAGATAGAAAGGTGAAGACTCAATATATATAGTGGAAGAAAGGCCTTCATAGAAGGAAGCATAGATTCAAGTTTCATAAAGAGCTTCCAAAAATTATGGTACTTAATAGCTTTTAGCTCTCATTTCCCCTATCATAAGCATCTTGAAGTGATTAAGGTTAAAGTGAACAAACTATGGAGTATATGCTTGACAAAGTATAAGTTGGAAATCTCATGTCCCTTGAATACGAGGGCCGCTCCTCATGCTACTCAAGTTTAGTCACCGGTAAGTTCTTGTCATCGTAAGTACATGTGTATCATAGAGTACCACCAACAGGGTACCCTTTGCCCGATGATACGGAAGAATCCCCATATCAAAATGACAAGGCAAGTAGACAACGAGCATCTCAGCAATCTTCTTATTTACCATGGGAATATGGTGCTTTTTTCTCTCTTTCCTCTTTTCTCATATCTCTTTTTTTATTTTTCTCTTTTTTCTCAATATAGGACTCTTTTTTTATAAGAAGAATGCTTCATAGATAGCTCATTATGGTTACACTGCAGTTTTCCACCATGTCAGCATGGATTAGACCAGCGGCCCAGGCGTTTCTCTAACACATATACATAACTCCATGGACTTACAAGCTCCCCTTTCATTTCACACCGACGACATCCATAGACAAAAGAGCATGATATCAACTAGGTACAAAGTACCAGTGCAATGTTGAAAGCGTTCCCCATGACAGCATGGTTCTGCTAATCCCCAACAAATAAGTGCAAGAATATACAACATAGACGACACAATGGTTCAAGTTTATTAAGGGCAAGAAAAGTAAAGTGTGCCATCAAGTTCGTGAGAGCTTTAATCACTAGTTTTCTCATAACAAGTTTAATTTGGAAGGTAAACAAAAACATGAATATACTTGGAATAGCATAAGCTAGTAGGTAGGTATGGTGGACTCTTTGGAATAACTTGGTTTTAGGAGTTGGATGCATGAGTGGAACTCATACTTGGTTGTGGAGGCTAGCAAAAGACTGGGAGCGACCAACTAAGAGAGCAATAAAGGCCATAATCATGCAGAGCGAAAAAACATCATTGATCAAAGCATAAAGTGATACTACAAGTTGAAAACTAAAGGATCATAAAGGCTATGGTGACTTGGAATAGTCATAACATGGTGTGAGCATGTGCCAAGTCAACCCAAATAAAGCATCAAAGGAGAATACCACTATACTATGCTTTAATATGCTAAAACAACGCATGATTCATCCAAGGCACATTAAGCAATCTAAATTGTTTATAACAAGTCATGCTACAGCAAAGAATACTAAGCATAAAGCCAAAACAATATCAAGCATGGCATGACAAAGCATAGGCCACAGTCAAAAACAAGCTCTCGTTACCAATTAAGCATGAACTTTTCCTACTCTTTTCCAATCCAAACCAAACTATTATAAAACCAATGCATGAAAGAGGGGGTCCAACCAATTTATTCAGCAAACTAAGAAAACCAAGCAAACGAAAAAACCAAAACGAAGACGAAAAAGAAGACGCTCCAAGAACAACACAACAATGCATGAAACAATAAAAATGAAGTGTTTGGAAGAAACCTGGGTTTTTTATTGATGAAGAAGGGGATGCCTTGGGCATCCCCAAGATTTGATGCTTGTACTTCTTGGATATTTCTTGGGGTGACACACGTGGCATCCCCAAGCTTGAGCTTTAGTCCATACTTCATCTCATTACTCATTCCTTTCATACACCTGAAATTTTTCCTTCATACAAAACCTCACACAATCTTTATTAGCAACATTAGTGCACTCAAGATAATAAGTCTTTAGGTTCAATTTCAACACCAATAAAACTTCCATTAAAACACAAGATACTGTAGCACTTCCCTCAAAAAGCTCAATTCCCCAAAGAGAACCCAAAAAGGAACCAACAAGAACCAAATGCAAATAAAGGCAGAAATCTGTCAAAACAGACCAGCAGGTAAAGACGAATTTTTTCGAAGACCTTATGTTGCTCAAATCAAAAAGTGTTGAACTAACGAACGTTAGATAACAACCTGGGGCAGAAGCACAAAAATTCATGCCTCAAAAATACGTTCATAGATTTTACATGAATGTTTACGGTGAAGCACAGAAATCTGTTTCGGGACAGCAACTTTCCCAATCATTACTTCTCTCTCATTAGAGGTTAATCTTGGCACAAAAAGCAAATAAAAAGGATAAGGAGCGGTTATTAAAGAGGTAAGAACTTACAAGACTCATCTAAAACTTTTGGGTTATCTCCCAATAAGTACTTTTCTTTAACGCCTTTAAGTTAGGCATGATAGTTTGAGAAGATGCTCACATAGGAAATATGAATTGAAGTAAAAGAGAGCATCAAGAAGCAAATTCAAAACACATTTAAGTCTAACCCACTTCCTATGCTTAGGAATCTTGTAAAGAAACAAGTCATGAAAGCACAAATCAACAAGCATAGGAAAGCAAAACAAGTGCAACTTCAAAATTTTCAACATAAAGAGGGGAAACTTAATATTATTGAGTTGCATAGAACCATGTTTCCCTCTCTCATAATAACTTTCAGTAGCAACATGAATAAAATTAACAATATAACTATCACATAAAACATTCTTATCATGATCCACATGCATAAAAGAATTAATACTCCCCACATAAACATAGTCATTCTTGTTAATTATAGTGGGAGCAAATTCAACAAAATAGCTATCATTATTATTCTAATCACCATAATAATCAAATATAGGAGGCATATTGTAATCATAATTAACTTCCTCCTCAATAGTAGGTGGACTGAAAATATCATACGCATCATTGTAATCATCATATATTTGAGGTATAGTATCATCATAAGCAATAGAATAGTTATCTTCCAAAGTGTGTTCATCATCATTGGAAGGATCATGGATAGCACTAATAGTATAGCAATTATTAATATCATCATTTTCAGAATTGGTACCAAAGAGATTTTCAATATCAAAAGTAGTGTGATTTTCCCAATCATGATCACTACTATAGGTAACAGGCATAGGAACATCATCGAGATCAGACTCATCAAAAACTATAATAGGAGCAACATGCTTAGGGGGAAATATCGTTTCCTCTCTCCTTTTACTCCTCCTTTTATTCTTTTTCTTCTTCTCTTTAGGAGGGAGAGGCTTGAAAGGAAGCTTCTCCATATACCCTGGTTCATTGTTAGAGACAATGGAAGAAACTTTTGAGGATTCCTCCTTTTCATTAATAAGACCAAAACACATATTAGTCATGTCATATTCTAGTAAGATCTCATCTTTTATAATATTTTGTATGTAAGTATTTGTGTGGCAATTATCAACACAATAAAGATGACAACCATGCATGACACTATTCATATCAAAAGCGCCCATATCTACCAAAGAGGTTTTTCTTGATAACTCTTCACATCCCAAAAATAATGTAAGATCATCATGCTGATTAGGAGTGATCATGTCATCACAATACAAACTTGCAGTAATCATTGGATTAGAAGGGCTATTATTATGGCCTGAGCATTGAAAATTGAAATGACCCACTTCAAAGCAAAGTTCACAAATAAAAGGATAGAGGGCACAAACTTTTTTACCAAGATCATTTAGAGCCCTATACCACGTTCTAGTTTTTTCATTCCTGTGGGTGATACAATATTCTTCTTCAATTTGATTATTCTCACAAGGTCTATGTATTCCACAAAAATTAACATGCTTATAAGAAGTAGTACTTTCAGAGGTTTGAGCATGTTTATTGCTATCATTAATAACAATTTCATTTTCCATGCAAGTGTCTTTATAAGGCTCATGATACATGTCCCATTTTTCTTTAGGAGCATTAATATGAGAAGCAAAGGTTCTATAACAATCAACAAGAATTTGAGGATCAAGACCATATTTAGCACTAAGCTCTTGAAAATCAATAGTTTCAGCAAAAGACTTAATGCAATCATACTCATAGTTTATACCTGGTTCTTTACCTTTGTTGTTATCCCAATCTTTGGTATTACTTTGAATTATTTCAAGAAGATCCCACTTAGCTTTGACCTCCTTACTTGTGAAGGATCCCTCTAAACAAGTATCTAGATAGTCCTTGTAATGTCCTGAAAACCTTGCATAGAAATTATTAATAACAATATTACTGGGGAGCTCATGAATGGGACATTTGAGCATTAGTGACTTCAATCTCCCCCATGCTTGGGCAATACTTTCTCCATCATGAGGATGAAAATTATAAACGTAATTCTTATCTTTATGAATTTCATGAGGAGGATAAAATTTAGAGTAAAAGAGATATTCAAGTTCCTTCCACTCCAAATGATGAGGACCATCTAGTAGCTCATACCACTCCCTTGCTTTGCCCTTAAGTGAAATAGGGAATAGCTTCCTCTTAACTTGGTTCATTGAAATACCTGCACACTTGAACAACTTGCATAATTCATGTATAAAGAGTAAATGATCACCAGGATGGACAGTTCCATCTCCAAAATAGCAGTTATTCATAACACGTTCAATAATTTTTGTCGGTATTTTAAAAGGGATGCTTTCAGTATGTGGATTTAGAATATCACAAGTATCACCAGAATTACCACATATGGGAGATAAAGTATCATCAAAGCAAATTTTCTTATTTAAAGCTAGGAACTAAAAAGATCATTTTCATAAAAACCAACTTCCCCAAGCTTAGACGTTTCCATAGCATTAGTAACAATGGTGTTCAAAAGATTCATACTAATAACATTGCTATTAGCATGCAAAGAAAGTTCCATGGGTTTTTGAATTTTCTTTTCAAACAATTCATATTCTAACTTAGGAAAAATAATAAAAAGCTCTCTAATTTTTTTGTTGTTTTCCATTAATCCTAACTAGTGAAAACAAGAAAAAAAAGACAAAATTGCAGAATCTAAAGGAAATAACTTCGAGCACTCACACCGGAGGATGTGAGTACCTTTTACCTTACCTCCCCGGCAACGGCGCCAGAAAATAGCTTGATGTCTACGCACTTCTATTCTTGTACACAGTTGTTGGGCCTCCAAGTGCAGAGGTTTGTAGAACAGCAACAATTTTTTCCTTAAGTGGATCACCCAAGGTTTATCGAACTCAGCGATGAAGTGGTCAAAGGTATTCCCTCTCAAGCAATCCTGCAATCAAGATACAAGAAGTCTCTTGTGTCCCCAACACACCCAATACACTTGTCAGGTATATAGGTGCACTAGTTCGGCGAAGAGATAGTGAAATACAAGTGGTATGGATAATTATAAGTGGTAACGGTGATAGAAAATAGCTTGAAGGAGTGGAAAAGACTAGAGTAAAACTGAAATAAAGAAGGAAGCAAGCAAACATGTAACAAATCTAGTTGCAAACGGTGTTTCAGTGCTTAGAAACAAGGCCTAGGGATCATACTTTCACTAGTGAACACTCTCATATAAATATATTATCTTCATGATACTACTCTAAACTACTCTTCGGTTGGACACTCTAATCGATGGTAGGGCTATAACAACACACCTCAAAGTTCATCTTTCCCATCTAGAAAACCCCACACTGTCACCTTGAGCACTAGATGGTTCCAACAAACACCACAATTTCATAGAAACATCCAACTCCAAATATAACTCATAACAAGTATTTGTAATCTCTAGCCTAAGTTCCACCATGGTGTGCACACTGTCACTTTCACACACATAGGGAGAGCAGAGATCTATTAAAGCACATGAGTAGCAAGGTAGATCTACTTGATTACAAAGCTCATGATCACAATATGATCATGCATAGAGAGAGAGATGAACACATAGCTACCGGTAGAACCCTTAGCCTCGAGAGAGAACTACTCCCTCCTCGTCATGGGAATCAGCAGTGGTGATGGAGATGGTGGTGGAGATCGATGGAGATGGCTCCAAGGGCACTTCCTCGTCCCGGCAGGGTGCCGGAATAGAGACTTTCTGTCCCCCGAATCTCCTCTTCGGTGGCAGCGGCGCTGTGGAACTTTTCGTGGATTTCTTATTGACGATTTAGGGTTTTGAAATCGGGAGGCTCTTATAGGCGAAGGAGGCAAGGTCGGTGGCCACCCAGGGGGCCCACACCATGCCCTGGCGCGGCCTAGGGGTACTCGCGCCTAGGGGGTGTGGCCAGGCCCTGGCCCTCCTCCGTCTCGTATTCTGGCTTCGTGAGTCTTCCGATAAAATAGGAACTTTGGCTTTTGTCCCGTCCAATTCTGAGAATATTCATTTTCTGACTTTCCTAGAACCAAAAACAGCAGAAAAAGGCAACTGGCACTGTGCCATCTTGTTAATAGGTTAGTCCAAGAAATCATATGAAAAGTACTCCAAAGTGTGGACAAAACAGAAGAAAGTGGATAAAACCAAGCATGGAACATCAAAAATTATAGATACATTTGCAATGTATCACTGAGCTGTAAAAGTTGGAGGCAAATACTTGGAGACAATAAAGTTAGCATAATCAGCGTACCAAGGGCTCCCTCATGAGCTTACCCCTACTGCAGCCAACTGTTCATTTGGGAAACTATCATTGACAGGCATAGGGTCAAAAGAGATGTTTTCCAATCGAGATAAATTATCCGCTACAGGGTTTTCAGCACCTTTCCTATCTACTATATGTAGATCAAACTCTTGTAAAAGCAACACCCATCTAATAAGCCTAGGCTTAGCGTCCTTCTTTGTCATAACGTACTTAATAGCAGCATGATCAGTATGAATGGTGACTTTTGAGTCTACAATATAGGGTCTAAACTTATCACAAGCAAAAACGACAGCTAGAAATTCCTTTTCAGTAGTAGCATAATTCCTTTGAGAAGCGTCTAGACTTTTACTAGCATAATTAATAACGTTAGCTTTTTATCAATTCGCTTCCCAAGGACAGCACCTACAGCAAAATCACTAGCATCACACATTATTTCAAAAGGCAAACTCCAATCAGGTGGTTGAACAATAGGAGCTGTGGTTAAAGCCTTCTTAAGAGTTTCAAAAGCTTTCTTACAATCATCATCAAAAACAAAGGGTACATCCTTTTGAAGAAGATTAGTGAGGGGTTTTGATATCCTAGAAAAATCTTTAATAAACCTTCTATAGAAACCAGCATGACCAAGGATACTACGAATACCTTTGATGTCTCTTGGACATGGCATCTTCTCAATTGCCTCAACCTTAGGTCTATCAACTTCTATGCCTCTTTCAGAAACTTTATGCCCAAGGGCAATCCCTTCATTAACCATGAAGTGGCATTTCTCCCAATTAAGAACAAGATTAGTCTCTTACACCTCTGCAAAACTTTATCAAGGTTTTGCAGTGTAACACCCTCGAATCGGCCCTATGCAAGTTTTAGCCCTTTCCGCCAAACCCGCATAGAAACGATTCAAGGACGCCCACCAGGCACTTTTGTGCAGGTGGAAAACGAAGTAATACCATTACACAAGAGTCCTCGATGGGACCCACAGAACAGATATATATATACAAAGCGACTCAACGAGTCAAGAATATAGATTCACAGTACAAAGATCCAAATCACCTTGAAATCGATACAGTGTCCGAGTACGGACAAGATGCAAATTGGGCTAAGAGCCCTGAAGAATAACCAATGGCGTCCATAACCCTGCCCAGGCCAAGCCAGAAGGGTAACCCTGCTAACGACGTCGATCTCAAACCTGCTAAAACAAAAGGGGTGCTGACAAAGGGCAAAAGAAAAAAAGAGGAGCATCAGTACTGAGGCCAGTACACGGCGAGGCTAGAATTCGGCGGCTCTCGCCTACATAGGTATGGCGGACTGAAGCGGCAGCGAAGCATGCACTAAACAACCTATAGAGACTCGATACATCTGTCGGCTATTAGAGAGGGGTAAGAAAGACCTATTCGGAAACAACCTGTCACTAACACCAATCATACCCATCTTGGTATTCCCCCTCGAGACCAAACAAGGAAGTCAAACCAAGGAACTCACACAGTTGGCAGTTTTATTCATTCCATTATAGTTGAAGCTCTTACTAATCATATATAGATAGCATGAGTCATCCTGAAGCATAAGTAGTGGGTAGTTTTAATTAACCATTCCGTGGTAGTTGGAACATTTACTAGTCAGATATAATTGTCCTGAGGAATCCCAAAACCCAGCAGTTGTTGGCACTTTTATCACATTCCATTGGAGTTGTAATACTTACTAGGCAGGTATAGTATGACACAGATCACCATAGATCCACCAGTTGTTGGCATTTTTAATATCCATCCTATTGTATTTGAATCTGATTACTAGTCACATATTAAGTCAAATTTATAGCACTACTTTAGTTATGCTTGTCTATGATCAAGATATTGTGCTCCAAGTTGTCCATAACCACGGACACGGCTTTCAGAAAGTTTTACCCTGCAGGGGTGCACAAATAGCAACACACACACGATCAACCTCAGAAAAACCAAATCAAAACCCAACGAGGCTTTCACGACAAAGCAATCACAGGATTCATAAAATATTTTAGGGGGCCACCCTACTAAGCTACCCTCAACGAAGTTGGCCGGCTCCAGAACGGACCCAGGGTTTGCGAGAATGGTTGTAAACGACTGGGAACCCGAAAGTGTGATTGGGCTTGTCGATACCGCGAAATCGTGCCGCGATCCAAAACAGTACAGGTGCTCCGCGCACAATCTTAAATAAAACAGTAAAGCATAAGTACAGGATAGTAATAAAGCCCCAAACTAGTTTGTTGCCCCAAGAAATAAGAAATGAATCAAGCTCTGGCTAAGGGGGATTCATAGAGTCTCCCGTATGTGGATAGTGCGAATAGTCTAGGAACAGGTATCAAGTACTCAGGGCCTACGGGACACAAGAGGACATGAAAAACCAAATAGCATATATTGCCCATCGGTGCCACTTTCATTAGTTATCACAGCAATTTAATAGTTGTATTTAAAGTCATGATCATCTCCACCACTAAGCATCTCCACCATTTATCATGTGCCAACTTGCCGTCAACGGTGGAACGACAACGACGCGAAGCAACACATAAGAAGCAACTACGACTCGCAAGGCCGACTGTCTATCAAACAACAGGCCAGAGGATGTGTCCATGGCAATATAGAGGCTGCAGGGAATATAAATGGTCTATCACTGATAGCAATACGGATAGCAATAGATCAACAGGAGGAAGTACAGACTATAAATGCAAAATAGGTAGAAGGGGGAGAGATGCTCGCCTGGGAAACACTGCCGAAGGATCATATCCAGAGAACTTGTCGATACTCGCATCAACTCATCGGCCTAATCCGTGAAGAAGTAAACACTAGAACAAACATTGGATGCACTATTTAATACTACGGTAGAACATCTGGCATGCTTATGATATGATGCATGGCATGGCACTGATGCGGTGCAATTAGGCAATATTAAGCGGAACAGGGGTCCCGATAATTAATTACACGGTTCAAGTTATTTAGAACCCCCGCAATTTAAATGTTGTCTTAACGAGACAAAACATAGCATCGGTTCTCTACACAAATTTAAATGGAGTCCGAAATGAGACGAAGATATCCCGCATAAACACTCCATATTTAATTATGAGGTGAATCGGCATAATGCCCCCAAACCACAAACAAGTATGCATGCATGAACAATTTAATATGCGACAGTTGATAATGTCATCTTATAAAAATAGGGGCTTAGGGGCACACATCTGGGTTTGGAAGATCTTGGTTCCGAGGGTTCAGGGTTCGACAGGGTTCGACGGGGATCAGTCTCGGCGGGAACATTCTCGGACAACGGAGTAGATCTTGGCGTTCCGGGAACAAGGACTTGGCGTTTCGTGTCGGCGTCCTTGGCGTCCGGGGATCTCGACAAACTTGGCGTCCGGTACTAGGGCGTCGGTGTGGGAAGGAGGTCTCGTCGATCCGGTGCATCAGATCCGGGATGAAAAACTTGGCGTCCTTGTCGAAGCTCTCGGGTGATGGTGTCGGTCTTGGGTTCGGCACCGGAAGATCTTGTCCATTGTTGTTGGCGATCTTGGTTTGGGGTCGTTCTTGTATGACAAGGATCGGTTGCAGAACATGGAGGGCTCGGTGGTTCATGTAGGAGAACTCGAGGTCTACGCCTTCGATTGTTGGTGTCGTTCTCGATATCTTGAATACACCGATAAGCTGCACTCGATGGTCCAAAGTACTCGAGAGCAACACCACATATCCACCAAGCCACACCATATCATCTATACATCACCAAGACATCTTTAACCCAAACGGATACTCCAGGCAGCAAACGAGAAACCGGGTGACGAGGCCGACGCGCTAGGGACGATGAACTGGTCCAGGGGCCCGTGTTGCATGGACTCTAGGAACTCACAGGGTCGAGGCACGGGAAGCCTGTGACAGTGTGACGCGAGACACTGTAGCACGGGGGTCGGCGAGGCGCATGAGCAGGGACCTGTGGGCATCGGCGCACGTGTGTCCGTGAAGACAGTTGCGGTTGTGCTTGCGGAAAGGGAGAAGGCACACGGCAACGACCGGCGGCGAGGAAGCAGAGGCCCGGTGAGGTCGGGTCAAGGAAGACTGTGGCGAAGCAGAGGCGACACATGGTGGTGGCTGGCAGGGAACCAGGGGAAGGAGGCCACGGTCGATGAACTTGGGCTCCTGCCGGTGGCTGCTCGCAGGGAGGAAGACGGTCGAAGGCGCTTGGTGTTGGGCGAGCACGGGATGGCGATGACCGGAACAAAGGACGGCAGGGTCACTGCCAGGGACGCACGGCGCCCGCGGGGACGGTTTGGAGGCACTCGGGCAGAGGAGGTCGTAGAGGCGGCGCTGCAGGGGCTCTGCAGGGAGGCGGGGAAGGCCGGCGAGGCGGGGGGCCACGGCAGCGCGGTTGGCGCGATCAGGCCGGTGCCTGCTAGCAAGCATGGGGAGGCGGCCATGAGGTGGAAGAGACGGGGCGGTCGGTCTGGGGCAGAGGCGCGGGGAGATGGACGACGGCATGGCTCGAGGACCGGCCGGCGAGGTCCCCGTGGCAGCGCATGCAAGCAGAGAGAGGCGGGAGGTGGGAGAGGACGGTGCGGGAGGGAGTGGTTGGTGGGGAAGGTAGACCTGGGGAGGGGCAGCTGGCGACAGGATTGGGGCCAGGAGGGCGGGCGGGATCCCGAGGTGGTGTGGGGCCGGACGACGGGAGCTGGTGTCGGTCGGCCAGGGGAGTCGCTCCCGCAGGGAGTGGGCGGGAATCCCGGGGCCAGGGGGTGGCGTTGGTCGGCCAGGTGGGCGGGAAAAAGGCAGGAGGTGGGCCAGGTTTGGCCAGGTGGGGTTAGGTGGAGGGCTGAGAGCGTGTGGTGGAGGGAAAAAGGGAGGGGCTGGTGAGGTGACGAGCTGTGATAGGGCGGGGTGAGGTGGAGGGCTGGAGGAAGTGGCTGGGTAGATTAGGGTTGGGTAGATTAGGGATTTTGGAGGTGGTCGGCCGGGCTTTCGGGCCTGGCGGTCTGCCTCCTAAAAACAACTTAAATATTTATTTATTTAAAATGGGGCTTTTGAAATTCGATTGTAGACGAAACAAAATAATCCGGAGACCCGGGTTTTAATTTGAAATATGGACAGGCGTTTAGAAAACAAAACCAGGTTTTCGAAAATAGTTTTTAAACAAACCATGCAAGATGATGACGATGCTCAAATGCAATGTGGCATGATGACATGAGCATGCGGTCATGATGATGCAATGCACAAAAACACAGCGATTTTCTAGTAGTGGTTTTAGCGGGATGCCACAATCGACACCACTAACAATGGATCTCGCCCTCGAGATACGCCTCATGGTACGGGGGGAGAAGGCTGATGGTCGGACTCTTGTCGCTTCTTGTAGATCCTCGCGACACCACTAACAGAGATCATTGTCCGTGATCGTCGAGAGAACACTCCGGGAACAAAGGGCGAAGGTAGAGGTATCAGAAGATAAAGCCACCTCTAACTTCCGGGGATAGAGTAAAATTGCTGGATCCACCTATTCAATATACAAAAGCGAATGATAAGAGTAGTCGGATGGTGATCAGTCCATCGTGCACCCAAACCATTACTCTGCACACGAATCGGAGAATCATGCAACCAACTCTCGGAATTAGACGGAAGATCTAGATAAACGAGGTTCGGAACGAAAGGAGTGACCCAGAATCAGCATCGGATCTAGCGTAGCTGATGTCATCGCGTCGGAAAACACCGGAAGGCACGAGAAGGAACAAAGAGAAGTCCAACAGATGAAGGATTCCTCAGATAGCATGAAGACCGGATGTAGCAACACCGTTACCAAAGGAGGAAGTGAAACCCTGAAGGTACGACGGAACCCAACCACGAGAATTCCTGGACTCGAAGAAAGGGAAGAGAGCAGATTCAAAACACGTAGAGGTAAGAGGAGAATAGTAGAGGGGTAAGGAGTAAAACATACCTAATCAGATCTACCCAACCGATTTTGCAAAATAGTTTTGACTCTCTACTTTGGCCGTTAGCTAGGTTATCCTACAGGCTGGACCAGTGGGGTATCGCAACTGCTGAGCTCTGATACCACTCTGTAACACCCTCAAATCGGCCCTATGCAATTTTTAGCCCTTTCCGCCAAACCCGCATAGAAACGATTCAAGGACGCCCAACTTTCGTGCTGGTGGAAAACAAAGTAATACCATTACACAACAGTCCTCGATGGGACCCACAGAAAAGATATATATACAACAGCAACTCAACGAGTCAAGAATACAGATTCACAGTACAAAGATCCAAATCACCTTGAAATCAATACAGCGTCCGAGTATGGACAAGATGCAAATTGGGCTAAGAGCCCTGAAGAATAACCAATGGCGTCCATAACCCTGCCCAGGCCAAGCCAGAAGGGTAACCCTGCTAACGACGTCGATCTCAAACCTGCTAAAACAAAAGGGGTGCCGACAAAGGGCAAAGGAAAAAAAGAGGAGCGTCAGTACTGAGGCCAGTACACGGCGAGGCTAGAATTCGGCGGCTCTCGCCTACATAGGTATGGTGGACTGAAGCGGCAGCGAAGCATGCACTAAACAACCTATAGAGACTCGATACATTTGTCGGCTATTAGAGAGGGGTAAGAAAGACCTATTCGGAAACAACCTGTCACTAACACCAATCATACCCATCCTGGTATTCCCCCTCGAGACCAAACGAGGAAGTCAAACCGAGGAACTCACACAGTTGGCAGTTTTATTCATTCCATTATAGTTGAAGCTCTTACTAATCATATATAGATAGCATGAGTCATCCTGAAGCATAAGTAGTGGGTAGTTTTAATTAACCATTCCGTGGTAGTTGGAACATTTACTAGTCAGATATAATTGTCCTGAGGAATCCCAAAACCCAGCAGTTGTTGGCACTTTTATCACATTCCATTGGAGTTGTAATACTTACTAGGCAGGTATAGTATGACACAGATCACCACAGATCCACCAGTTGTTGGCATTTTTAATATCCATCCTGTTGTATTTGAATCTGATTACTAGTCACATATTAAGTCAAATTTATAGCACTACTTTAGTTATGCTTGTCTATGATCGAGATACTGTGCTCCAAGTCGTCCATAACCGCGGACACGCCTTTTAAAAAGTTTTACCCTGCAGGGGTGCACAAATAGCAACACACACACGATCAACCTCGGAAAAACCAAATCAAAACCCAACGAGGCTTTCACGACAAAGCAATCACAGGATTCATAAAATATTTCAGGGGGGCACCCCACTAAGCTACCCTCAACGAAGTTGGCCGGCTCCAGAACGGACCCAGGGATTGCGAGAACGGTTGTAAACGACTGGGAACCCGAAAGTGTGACTGGGCTTGTCGATACCGCGAAATCGTGCCGCGGTCCAAAACAGTACAGGTGCTCCGCGCACAATCTTAAATAAAACAGTAAAGCATGGCATAAGTACAAGATAGTAATAAAGCCCCAAACTAGTTTGTGGCCCCAAGAAATAAGAAATGAATCAAGCTCTGGCTAAGGGGGATTCATAGAATCTCCCGTATGTGCATAGTGCGAATAGTCTAGGAACAGGTATCAAGTACTCAGGGCCTACGGGACACAAGTGGACATGAAAAACCAAATAGCATATATTGCCCACCGGTGTCACTTTCATTAGTTATCACAGCAATTTAATAGTTGTATTTAAAGTCATCATCATCTCCACCACTAAGCATCTCCACCATTTATCATGTGCCAACTTGCCGTCAACGGTGGAACGACAACGACGCGAAGCAACACATAAGCAAGCAACTACGACTCGCAAGGCCGACTGTCTATCAAACAACAGGCCAGAGGATGTGTCCATGGCAATATAGAGGCTGCAGGGAATATAAATGGTCTATCACTGATAGCAATACGGATAGCAATAGATCAACAGGAGGAAGTAAAGACTATAAATGCAAAATAGGTAGAAGGGGGAGAGATGCTCGCCTGGGAAACACTGCCGAAGGATCATATCCAGAGAACTTGTCGATACTCGCATCAACTCATCGGCCTAATCCGTGAAGAAGTAAACACTAGAACAAACATTGGATGCACTATTTAATACTACGGTAGAACATCCGGCATGTTTATGATATGATGCATGGCATGGCACAGATGCGGTGCAATTAGGCAATATTAAGCGGAACCGGGGTCCCGATAATTAATTACACGGTTCAAGTTATTTAGAACCCCCGCAATTTAAATGTTGTCTTAACGAGACAAAACATAGCATCGGTTCTCTACACAAATTTAAATGGAGTCCGGAATGAGACGAAGATATCCCACATAAACACTCCATATTTAATTATGAGGTGAATCGGCATAATGCCCCCAAACCACAAACAGGTATGCATGCATGAACAATTTAATATGCGACAGTTGATAATGTCATGTTATAAAAATAGGGGCTTACGGGCACACATCTGGGTTTGGAAGATCTTGGTTCCGGGGGTTCGACAGGGTTCGACGGGGATCGGTCTCGGCGGGAACGTTCTCGGACAACGGAGTAGATCTTGGCGTTCCGGGAAGAGGCACTTGGCGTTCCGTGAAGAAGGACTTGGCATTCTGTGTCGGCGTCCTTGGCGTCCGGGGATCTCGACGAACTTGGCATCCGGTACTAGGGCGTCGGTGCGGGAAGGAGGTCTCGTCGATCCGGGGCATCGGATCCGGGATGAAGAACTTGGCGTCCTTGTCGAAGCTCTCGAGTGACAGTGTCGGTCTTGGGTTCGGCACCGAAAGATCTTGTCGATTGTTGTTGGCGATCTTGGTTTGGGGTCGTTCTTGTATGACGAGGATCGGTTGCGGAACATGGAGGGCTCGGTGGTTCATGTAGGAGAACTCGAGGTCTACGCCTTCGATTGTTGGTGTCGGTCTTGATATCTTGAATACACCGATAAGCTGCACTCGATGGTCCAAAGTACCCGGGAGCAACACCACATATCCACCAAGCCACACCATATCATCTATACATCACCAGGACATCTTTAACACAAACAGATACTCCAGGCAGCAAACGAGAAACCGGGTGACGAGGCCGACACGCTAGGGACGATGAACTGGTCAAGGGGCCCGTGTTGCACGGACTCTAGGAACTCACAAGGTCGAGGCACGGGGAAGCCTGTGACAACGCGACGCGAGACACCTGCAGCATGGGGGTCGGCGAGGCGGATGAGCAGGGACCTGTGGGCATCGGCGCACGTGTGTCCGTGAAGACAGCCGCGGCTATGCTTGCGGAAGGGGAGAAGAGACACGACGACGACCGGCAGCGAGGAAGAAGAGGCTCGGTGAGTTCGGGTCAAGGAAGACCGCGGCGAAGCAGAGGCGACACATGGTGGTGGCTTGCATGGAACCAGGGGAAGGAGGCCACGGTCGATGAACTTGGGATCCTGCCGGCGGCTACTCACGGGAAGGAAGACGGTCGAAGGCGCTTGGTGCTGGGCGAGCACGGGATGGCGATGACCGGAACAGAGGACGACGGGGTCGCTGCCGGGGACACGTGGCGCCCGCGGGGACGGTTTGGAGGCGCTGGGGCAGAGGAGGTCATAGAGGCGGCGCTGCAGGGGCTCTGCCGGAAGGCGGGGAAGGCCGGCGAGGCAGGAGGGCCCGCGGCAGCGCGGTGGGCGCAATCAGGCCGACGCATGCTAGCAAGCGTGGGGAGGCGGCCGTGAGGTGGAAGAGACGGGGCGGTCGGTCCGGGGCAGAGGCGCGGGGAGATGGGGAGACCGCGTGGCTCGAGGACCGGCCGGCGAGGTCCCCACGGTGGTGCATGCGAGCAGAGAGAGGCGGGAGGTGGGAGAGGACGGTGTGGGAGGGAGCGGTTGGTGGGGAAGGTGGACCTGGGGAGGGGCAGGTGGCGACGGGATTGGGGCCAGGAGGGCGGGCGGGATCCCGAGGTGGTGTGGGGCCGGGTGACGGGAGCTGGTGTCGGTCGGCCAGGGGAGTCCCTCGCACAGGGAGTGGGCGGGAATCCCGGGGCCAGGGGTGGCGTTGGTTGGCTAGGTGGGCAGGAAAAAGCAGGAGGTGGGCCAGGTTTGGCCAGGTAGGGTTAGGTGGAGGGCTGAGAGTGTGTGGTGGAGGGAAAAAGGGAGGGGCTGGTGAGGTGGCGAGCTGTGATAGGGCGGGGTGAGGTGGAGGGCTAGAGGAAGTGGCTGGGTAGATTAGAGTTGGGTAGATTAGGGATTTTGGAGGTGGCCGGCCGGGCTTTCGGGCCTGGAGTGCTGCCTCCTAAAAACAACTTAAATATTTATTTATTTAAAACGGGGCTTTTGAAATCCGATTGTAGACGAAACAAAATAATCCGGAGACCCGGGTGTTAATTTGAAATAAGGACAGGCGTTTAGAAAACAAAACCAAGTTTTCGAAAATAGTTTTTAAACAAACCATGCAAGATGATGACGATGCTCAAATGCAATGTGGCATGATGACATGAGCATGCGGTCATGATGATGCAATGCACAAAAACACAGCGATTTTCTAGTAGTGGTTTTAGCGGGATTCCACATGCAGACAATTATCAAAAGAAGTTCCATAGACAGAAAAGTCATCCATGAACACTTCCACAATTTCCTCACAAAAGCCATGGAAGATAGCAGACATGCATCTTTGAAAAGTAGCAGGAGCATTACATAAACCAAAAGGCATACGTCTATAAGCATAAGTACCGTAAGGGCAAGTAAACGTAGTTTTTTCTTGGTCTTGTTGTTTAACAGAAATTTGAGAGAAACCAGGATAACCATCAAGAAAACAAAAATGGGTCTTTTTAGACAACCTTTCCAACATTTGATCAATAAAAGGAAGCGGGTAGTGATCTTTCTTAGTAACTTTGTTGACTTTCCTAAAATCGATGCACATCCTATAGCCTACTACTATTCTTTGGGGAATAAGCTCATCGTTATCATTAGGAACAATGGTAATACCTCCTTTTTTTAGGAACAGAATGAACAGGACTAACCCATTCACTATCAGAAATAGGGTAAATAATACCAGCATCAAGGATTTTCAATACCTCATTGCTTACCACTTCCTTCATCTTAGGATTTAAACATCGTTGGTGCTCTACTACTGGCTTTGCATCTGGTTCTATATTGATAGAATGATGACATATAGTAGGTGAAATCCCTTTTAAATCATCCAGAGTATAGCCCATAGCTCCTCGGTGTTTCTTCAAAACCACCAATAACCTTTCTTCTTCCGTCCCTCAAAGTTTAGAGCTAATAATAACAGGATATATCTTTTTATCATCAATATAAGCATATTTAAGATCATCAGGGAGAGGTTTTAGATCGAAGACCGGATCCTTTTTAGGTGGCAACATGGTACCCAAGTCTTCTACAGGCAAGTTATGCTTAAGCATCTTGGGTTGACGACAGAGAATCTCGTCAATCTCATTCCTTTCTTCCATGAAGATCTCACTTTCGTGATCTTCTAGGAATTGCTGCAAAGCATTGTTAGGAGCGAGAGAAATAGAAGCAAGTTGTTCAACTCTAAAATCCTCATTATGGGTTTCCTCTTCACAAGGTTCTTTAGTAAATTTCGAAAAATTAAACTCATAAGATTCCCCATCAAACTTAGTCAATATTTTCTCCCTCTTGCAATCTATAATAGCTCCACAAGTACTCAAGAAAGGTCTACCAAAAATGATAGGATAAGTTTTACTAGCAGCTGAAGCAAGTACTAGAAAATAAGCAGGATACTTAATCTTACCACAAAGGACTTCCACATCTCGTACAATACCAATTGGAGAGATGGTTTCTCTATTAGCAAGGTGAATAACCACATCAATCTCTTCTAATTCGCAGGGACTGATTTTATGCATAATTTCTTTGTAAACCTCATAAGGAATAGCACTAGAACTTGCACCAATATCACATAAACCATAATAGCAATGATCACCAATTCTAACGGAAAGCACAGGGACACAAGCCTTTTTAGTTCTATTAGGATGTGAAACAATATTAGAAGCATCCTCACAAAAGACTGTGTCCATCTTCTATGCTTTTAGTGACAAGGTCTTTCACAATTGCTACCATAGGTTCAATGTTTATTTGTTCATCAAGTTTTATAGTTCTCTTTTCACTTTTAGTGATTACACTAGTTATCATAGGATGATCCTTTACCTTATCTGGGAAGGGGATCTTCTCGATATAAGGTTTAGGTAAGATGTGATCAATAGTGCAATACTCAGCACTCCCAACAGGAACACACTCAACAATATCTTTATAAGGTGCATGGTACTTGTTCCATCCCTTTTTTGGAATTTCAATATAAGAAGCAAAAGCCTTAAAGCAATTTGTAATAACCTGTAAATCAAGACCATAAGCAATACTAATATTTTGAAAGTCATCAGTTCCCATAACAGATTCAATGCATTCATAATCATAATTTATACCTGACTTTCTACCTTTGTCATTCTCCCAAGCTTCAGCATTGTCTTGAATACGGTCCAGAAGATCCCATTTAGCTTCTTCTTTCATGCGAGTGAATGATCCAGCACAAGAAGCATCCAATAAATCCTTGTCATGTAGAGGAAGCCTTGCATAAAAGTTATTGATAATAATATTGTTGGGGAGCTCATGAATGGGACATTTTTAGTAACTTCAATCTCCCCCAAGCTTGAGTTATACTCTCTCCATCAAGAGGCCAAATTTTGTATATTTGATTCCGATCTTTATGAATCTCACTAGGAGGATAAAACTTTGAATAAAAGAGAGGCACTATTTCCTCCCATTCCAGAGCTTGACCATTCTTCAACAGCTTATACCATCCCTCGGCTCTTCCTTTTATTGATAGTGAGAATAACTTCTTCTTAAATTGATCAGTAGTAATACCTGCACACTTGAACAACCCGCATAATTCGTGTATAAAGAGTAAATGATCACCGGGATGGACAGTTCCATCCCCAACATAGTAGTTTTCCATAACACGATCAATAATTCTTGTAGGTATTTTGAAAGCATCATTCTCAGCAGGTGGTGGTTCATCTACTACGTTAGCAGTGGTAGTAGCATTACCAAATAAGAAACTCAGCGAATTATCCATAACGAAAATAAAGCAACTAATAGAAGTAAACAATACTCATAGTAGAAGTTTCCTTTACCAGTTCCACTCTCCAATAGCGCTTCACTCCCCGACAACGACACCAGAAAATAGTCTTGATGACCCACAAGTATAGGGGGTGTATCGCAGTATTTTCGATAAGTAAGAGTGTCGAACCCAACAAGGAGTAGAAGGTGGTGGCTAGTGGTATGGATCAGGAATTCTCTCCAAATACTTAGCAAACATATTTTTAGGGGGTTTTGATAAAGCAAGTAAACAAAGTACGAGTAAATAAAAGACAGTAGGAATAAATGCAGCAAGTGGCCCAATCCTTTTTGCAGCAAAGGACAAGCCGGTTGTATTACTTAAGATGACCAAACGTTCTCGAGGACACATGGGAAGACTGTCAAGTGCTTTCGCTTCATATAGTTGATTAATCTTCTTTAGCTTGCTAAGTATTGTGTGGGTGAACCTGTGCTAATGTACCGACCTTCCTACGACTAATACATATTTGTGATTATACCCCTTGCAAACATCCATAAGTACAAGAAAGTAATTAAGATAGAAACCTAACCACGGCTTTAAACTCTAAGACCCTTACGTCCCTTGTGTAATGGTTTCCTAACAGGGGTTCAGGTTTCTGTCACTCCGGCAACCCCTACGATTAGTAGCCAAATACACAATGCATTCCCCTAGGCCCATATAGGTGAAGTGTCATGTAGTCGACATTCACATGACACCACTAGAAGAAGTACACCAAAACTTAAATATCAAACTATTGAATCTTTCTCAACACAATTCCACTACTAACAACATGACTTCTCCCATGTCCTCAAGAACAAAACGAACTACTCACAAGACATCATATGGATCATGATCAGAAATGGAATAATGATGTATAACAATCTGAACATAAACAATAATTCAATGGTTCCACTCAATAGCATCAACTACAAAGAGTAATCAACATCGGGAAAGTTTGCCCTATGAACTATGCAAGATTCAATGCAATTGTTATAGCAATATGGAGATGGTGATGAGGGTGCTGATGGTGATGATGGTGGTGATGATGATGATGATCCCGATGAAGTCCAGCTTGATGGTGGTGTTGATGGCGATGATCTCCCCTCTCCGGGAAGGAATTCCCTCGGCAAAAATCTGTCTGCCGGAGAGATCTTTCTCTCTCGGTGTTTTCCGCCCCGCAGAGGCGGCGGAATCTTTCTGTGGTCGCTCCTCGAGTCTTAGGGTTTTGGGAGGATAATATACGCCAGAGGGGAGTGCCAGGGGTGGACCAGGGCGGCCACACCACCTGGTGGCGCGGCCCAGGGTGGCCCGTGCCAGGGGTGGTGTGGGCCCCCAGTGGCCCATCTCCAGCCCCCCTTCTGGCTTCCTTCGTCTTCTAGAAAAATAGGATTTTCCGTATATTTTCCCGGATTTTCTGATCTTCGCGAATTTTGCCTCCAAACAGCACCTTTTCCATTAGAATCCTGACTGCAGCGGTACATGCTCCAAAAGTCATCAACCATGCAAAAACAGATGAAATAACATAAGTATCACCTCTCAATACGAAATATATCAATGAATAACAGTGAATTATGACATAGAATAGTGACGCAAAATGGACGTCTCAGGGAACTATCCTCAATATCCTCATGTTTACTAACATGATTAAAGAATTCTTCAATATTATCTTTTCCAATTATTGAACCACTACCTATTGAAAGGTCTTTCAGGGTGAATTTAGGGATCAACATGGTGAGCTAAGAAAGAGGTAACAACTAAAGGAGACTTAATTTTTTTTTGTTTTTGATAAATAAAGTAAACTTGTAAAACTAATTTTTTTGTGTTTTTGATAACAAAGCAAGCAAACAAAGCAAAAGTAAACTAAGCAAAACAAAAATAACAAAGTAAAGAGATTGGATATGAGGGACTCCCCTTGTGAAGATGTCCTTGACTCCCCGGCAACGGTGCCAGAAAAATACTTGCTGGCTCGTGGTTGATGTCGAGCTCGTTGGGGAACCCCAAGAGGAAGGTATGATGAGCACAGCAATAAGTTTCCCTCAGTTATGAAACCAAGGTTATAAATCCAGTAGGAGCAAGGAAACACCCCAAAGGTGTAGCTAGCTGAACTTTGGCAGGGTGCACTACCGGTGCTAGTAGCAATGTGGAGACCTGCACAACACAACCACAGAACTCTGTCCCCAACTTGCGATGAGGTCGTCAATCTCACAGGTTTTGTTGAAAACAAAGGATTGAACGTATCGAATGGAAGGAAGTAATAGTTTGCAGAAAGTAAACACAAAGCAGTAAACAGTTTGTAGATTGAATGTAAAAGAAAGGACCGGGGTCCATAGTTCACTAGAGGTGGCTCTCCTTAAGATAGATAACATGCTGGGTGAACAAATTATAGTGGGGAAATTGACAAACATCGAGAAAGCATACAAGCATATACTAATCATCTTGACTCCTTTGAGATTCAATTGGTCATTACAACATTATACATAGACCGTCATCCAACTGCATCTATGACTAATAATCCACCTTTAGGTTATCATCCGAACCCCCTCCAGTATTAAGTTGCAAGCAACAGATTATTGCTTTACGAATTGCGTGTAAAGTAAACAATATGATTGGTCTATGAACAAAGGATTGTTGTTTTCTCCATAGTAGCAACAGCACATCTAGTACCTTAGAGATTTCTGTCACTTCCCCAGATTACCAGAGGCATGAACCCACTATCGAGCATAAATACTAACTCTTGGAGTTGCTAGCATCTACTTGGCCAAGATAGCTACTAACAACGGAAAGCATGCAAGATCACAAATAACAAAGACATGATAGAATCAATAATCAATCTGAAATAGCATCTCAATATCCATCGGATCCCGGCAAACACAACATGCAGAATTACAAATATATGATCTTGATCATGAATGGAGCTCACAAGATCTAGACATGAAAGCACAAAGGAGGAGAACCAGCCATCTAGCTACTACATGGACCCGTAGTCCAGAGATGAACTACTCACGCATCACACCGGAGGCTTGCATGATGATGAAGAAGGCCTCCAGGGTGAATTCCCCTCTCCGGCAGGGTGCCGGGAAGAGCTTCCGATCCCTCCCAATCTAAGGATGGAGATGACGGCGGCTACAGACTCTTTCATGGATTTTTGATCGGGTACTTAGGGTTTCTGTATCATAGGCAATATATAGGCGGAAGGAGAGGCCGACGGGGTGCCTGGGATGGCCAGACCACCCCCTGGGGCGGGCCAGGTCTGGCCAGGTGGTGTGGCCAGGCCCCAGCCCCTCTTCGTCTCGTATTCTGGCTCTAGATGTCTCCCGGTAAAATAGTGACTTTGGCTTTTGTCGTGTCCAATTCCGAGAATATTCATTTTCTGACTTCCTGAAACCAAAAACAGCAGAAAACAGGCAGCTGGCACTATGGCTCTTGTTAATAGGTTAGTCCAAGAAATCATATGAAAAGTACTCCAAAGTGTGGACAAAACACAAGAAAGTAGATAAAACCAAGCATGGAACATCAAAAATTATGGATACATTTGCAATGTATCAGGCAGCATGAGATGCGCTACAGCAACACTCGCCTCACTGGCAAACATCGCGTGGCGGGCGAGTCGACTTCATCGCGAACGCTGGCTATGGGCAGCGCAACCCGAAGAACTTTTGCCGCGACGAAGAAAACAACCGCGATAGCGGAAACTACTGCGCGAACAACACGGCAAGGCCGAAATTTGACCCACCGCCCTGCTTAACCAGCCATGTGTCTACCATAGTAGGGAGGGGAAGCCCGCTACTCACACCACTGCCGACTGCCACTCTTGGAAGGAGATCGAAAAGGCGAGACGAGAAAGGGAGGGCAACAACAACAACCCCCTCGAGACAACGGCAACAACAGCGGCTTTGGCCATGTAGCTGGCTCGCTGCACATGTTCACCGGGCTCGACACCAAGCGCGATAAGAAGGCACTCGCCCGCGTAGTCGCCGTCAATGCGGTGACCCAAGTCGATATCCCCTGCTTCCTCAACTGGTCTGAGCAGAGCATCATTTGGAGCCGCGAGGACCACGCACCGTGGATCGAGTACCCTTGGTGAGTCACCCTGGTGGTCAAGCCCAAAGTGGCTGACTACTGGCTCCCCAAGAAATTGATGGATGGCGGAAGCTCCATCAACATCCTCTACTTGGACACCTTCAAGAGGATGCAGCTCCCGCAGTCGATGGTCGAATTGACCCCCACTACCTTCCACAACATCGTCCCTAGTCATAAGGCGTCCCCGATCGGCAAGATGACGTTATTAGTCACCTTCGGCACACCAGCCAACTTCCGCACCGAGCAGATCATCTTCAAGCTTGTGAACTTCTGCATCCCTTACCACTACATCCTGGGGCAACAAGCCTTCGCCAAGTTCATGGCGGCACCACACTACGCGTACAACATGATGAAGCTCCCAGGGCCACGCGGCATCATAACCGTCCACGGCGGCCACAACATGGCCATGGACTGCGAGGACAAAGGCGTCGAGCTCGCTGACACCATCGTCACTACAGAAACCAACCACACGGACGAGCTCGCAAAATAAGCGAGCAACATCGAAAAGGACGACCCCATGATCCTAAAGAAGCCTACCTCGGAGAACTCTGGGGGAGCAGCTTTCGAGGCGACCACGCACACTCGCACCATTGAGCTCGTCCCGGGTGACTCCAGCCAGACGGTCACCATCAGGACAAACATGAGCCCCGCATAGGAAAGCGCGCTCATCGGGTTCCTACATGAGAATCATGACATCTTCGCATGGAAGCCATCTGATATGCCTGATGTCCTGAGGGAACTCACTGAGCACAAACTCAATGCCAACCCCAAAGTGTGACCCGTAAAGCAGTCGTTGCGGCCCTTCAATGAAGAGCGCCATCGAGAAATTGCTGAATAAGTGCAGCGTCTACTCGCCGTAGGTTTCATTCGGCCAATCAAGTACTCCAAGTGGCTGGCGAATCTAGTCCTGGTTCTGAAGAAGAACAACACCTAGAGAATGTGCATCGACTACACCAACCTCAATAGCGCCTACCCAAAAGAGGAGTTTGTCCTACCGCGCATCGATCAAATCATCGACTCGACCACGGGATCAGAGTCGACGTGCTTCCTTGACACATACTCTGGTTAGAAGCAGATCAAGATGGCGGCCGAGGATGAGGAGAAAACAGCGTTCATCACGCCATTCAGCGCCTTGTGCTACACTGCCATGACGTTCGGCCTTAAGAATGTCGGTGCGACCTACCAACGGTGCATGTAGGAGTGCCTTACGAGCCAAATTGGCTGAAAACATCCACATCTACATCGACGATGTGGTGGTAAAATCCACCCGCTAGAGCGACCTGCTCGCCGACCTGGCTGAAGCCTTCGCGAATCTGCAGAGGTACAAGATGAAGCTCAACCCAGGAAAATGCACCTTCGGCGTGCCCATTGGACAGCTCCTAGGGTACGTGGTCTCCAAGCGGGGCATCGAGTCAAACCCCACCAAGATCGACACCATCGGGCGACTCGGGAAACCCGAGTGCCTCCGCGATGTCCAGAAACTCATTGGCCGAGTCGCGGCCCTTACTCACTTCATCCTTCGACTCGGTGAGAAGGCAATGCCTCTTTAGCACCTGATGTGCAAGAACTCCGCATTCCAATGGAATGAAGAAGCGGACAACGCACTCAAAGCGCTCAAAGAAGTGCTACTCATAGCACCGTTACTCGCCGCACCCGTCGACAATGAGCCAATGCCTGTCTACAGCCTCCACGGGAGTCGTTAGCACCGTGATGGTCGTCGGGTGACCGGAAGAAGGCAAGGAGCTCCCTATGCAGCGCCCAGTCTACTACATCAGCAAAGTCCTAACGGACTCAAGGCAGCGCTACCCGCAGTACCAGAAACTGGTATATGTGGTCTTTAGAGCCCAGCAACGGCTCCCGCACTATGTCCAGGAGCTGAAGGGGTTCCGCGTATGAAAACAATGAAATTTTACCCTACGCCCCTAAACCCCTGATGTTGCCAGGACCGATCTATTAGTAATGTAGTAACGAGAGGGGATTTTCGCGAACTTACCCTTGAAGACCGAAAAGCATTGTCAACGCTCAGGAGAGCGTGGTTGATGTAGACGAGCCAAAGCCGACCTCAAGGTCGTGATGAAGTCCTTGTGCTCCTGCGGCTCCAACGACTTGAGTGCCTCAAGTGTGACACCTCGCAGGGGGTTACATACGTCTGGTGCCTGACGATGACTCCCGCTTCCCCGATCCAGCAGCAGTTGCGGAAGTAGAGCTCTTGGATCCGAATCCCGCAGCACGACGGCGCTCCGTAGTGAAGATGTCTCTCGTTCGCGCAGTACGAACTTGGGACCACGGTCGAGAGAGAGAGAGAGAGAGAGAGAGAGAGAGAGAGAGAGAGAGAGAGAGAGAGAGAGAGAGAGAGAGAGAGAGAGAGAGAGAGAGAGAATATCAATTGCAGGTCTCCCCAAAAGAGAGGAAACCTTTATTAAATATTGTGTGTTTTTATCTGGCCAAATACCCCCACTATATATAGGGGAGGGGAGGTACTACCTCCCTCAAAGTCCCGGGGTGGGACTAAAGGAGAGGGAGAGGTGGGGAGGCACACCGGCCAGCCCCCACCCATGGGCCCCACGTGGGGCAGGCCTACTAGGTCCGCCGGCCACCCCCTAGGCCTCTCCTAGGGGTGTGGTCCCTTCTTGGGCCCTTTCCCCTCCGGGAATTGGCCCATTAAGCCCTTTGACCATTTAATTGATTTTCTCTTTTATTAAATAATTATGAATAAATGATTAAATCAATATTTAACATTCATTCACATATTATTCAATCTCCGTGGCTATGGAACACCTTCCACTTCCACTCTGGACATCCTCCGGACTTACCGTAACCCTTCTGGTTTTCTCTCTTCTATTCTTTGATGATTCTACCGATCCTATAAACACTCTCTAAGCATCATCAAACCCTTAAGTGTGATACCCCACAGTTCGGGAACACTCCAGACATGGTTAGGACACTCCTGGACCAATGATCGATGGAGGGACCTGGATGGCCATGTGACCCCTGTGCATTCCACGAAGATCTTTCGTCGTTTGAATCAGGACAGTCATGTCTTATTCCCTTTGTCTCTCGACACTCGCATTGCCCGAGATCTGATCAATGACATCACCACGTCATGTTCAATCTCGTTACCGAACAATGCTACTTGACTCGTTCGACAAGTGATATCCCTGTGATCAAATCACACGTTGCGCATCTATTGGATATAACTTCTCCAAGTGAGCCCTTGAGTATCTTTCTGTCACATGGACGAACAAATCCTGCTCTTGGCATATATTGCCTCTACGGTTCCTCCAAATACCTGAACACACATATATTGTCATTGTATTACCAAGTGACGTTTGATGTTATCTAAGCATTCTCAGGAGACAGTGATTGATATAGCCTCACGGTCTAAGGAATAGTCTACAAGGATCCATTTCTAATCATCGTAACTTGAACTTCATGACATGATCGGGTCACGATGTTTAGGTTGGGTATTGGTTCATCATCTCATTCTCAGAATGAGTTGACTCCATTTCCCACATGATCAAAACAGGAAACCTTGATCATCTATTGACCAATGAACCAGTGACTAGAGTTTCACTGGGAAGCCCTGGTTGTTTATATATCACATGTGTATTGATGTTTCCTCTCAATATAGTTATAGCATGATATAAAACTTAATCATAAACTTTATGAAATATGATAATAATCCTTATTATTATTTGTATCTAGGGCATATTTCCAACAGTCTCCCACTTGCACTAGAGTACAAATAAACTAGCTGCATTTGTTTTTAATCATTGGCACCTTATATCCGGTAACCTGTGATACGTCCATTTTGCATCACTATTCTATATCATAATTTACTGTTATTCATTGATATATTTCATATTAAGAGATGATACTTATGTTATTTCATCTGTTTTTGCATGGTTGATGACTTTTGGAGGATGGACTCCTGAAGTCAGGATTCTGATGGAAAAGGCACTATTTGGAGGCAAAATTCGCGAAGATCAGAAAATGCCAGAAAATATATGGAAAATCCTATTTTTCCAGAAGACGAAGGATGCCAGAAGGGGGAGCGGAGATGGGCCACAGGGGGGCCACACCACCCCCTGGCGCGGGCCACCCTTAGCCACGCCACTTGGTGGTGTGGCCACCTTGGCCTACCTCTGGCTCTAATCTTTGGCGTATATATTTCCCACGAAACCCTAATACTCAGGGAGGGACCACAGAAAGATTCCGCCACCTCTGCGGGGCGGAAAACTGCAGAGAGAGAAAGAGCTCTCCGGCAGGCAGAAATCTACCGGGGAAATTCATTCCCGGAGAGGGGAGATCATCGCCATCAACACCACCATCAATCTGGACTTCATCGGGATCATCATCATCATCTCCATCATCATATCCATCGGCACCATCATCACCACTCCATACCGCTATAACAATTGGGTTGAATCTTGCATAGTTCTTCGGGTAAACTTTCCTAGTGTTGATTACTTGTTGTAGTTGATGCTATTGAGTGGAACCATTGAATTATTGTTATGTTCAGATTGTTGCGTATCATTATTCCATCTCTGATCTTGATCCATATGATGTCTTGTGAGTAGTTCGTTTAGTTCATGAGGACATGGGAGAAGTCATGTTGTTAGTAGTGGAATTGTGTTGAGAAAGATTCAATAGTTTGTTATTTAAGTTGTGGTGTTATTCTTCTAGTGGTGTCATGTGAATGTCGACTACATGATACTTCCCTTTATGGGCCTAGGGGAATACATTGTGTATTTGGATACTAATCGTAGGGGTTACCAGAGTGACAGAAACCTGAACCCCCATTAGGAAACCTTTGCACAAGGGAGTGTAGGATCTCAGAGTTTAAAGTTGTGGTTAGGTTTCTATCTTAATTACTTTCTTGTACTTGCGGATGCTTGCAAGGGGTTTAATCATAAGTATTTATTAGTCCTAGGAAGGTCAGTACATTAGCACAGGTTCACCCACACAACACTTATCAAACTAAAAGATTAATCAACTATATGAAGCGAAAGCACTTGATAGTATTCCCATGTGTCCTCAAGAACGTTTGGTTATCTTAAGTAATACAACTGGCTTGTCCTTTGCTAAAGAAAGGATTGGGCCACTTGCTGCATCCATTATCATTGTCTTTTATTTACTCGTACTTTATTTATCTACATTATCAAAAACCCCTAAAAATCTGTTTGCTAAGTATTTACAGAGAATTCCTGCTCCAAGCCACTCGTCAACACCTTCTGCTCCTCGTTGGGTTCGACACTCTTACTTATCGAAAATACTGCGATACACCCCCTATATTTGTGGGTCATCACCCTGAACATGCTTGCTCGTTGAAGAGGTTGAGTCTTGGGTCTGTACTTTACAGTCCCAAATCATTTGCAACTTACTAATGTCACGTTAACTGACACTAATACTTTATCATCACATGATAACATCTTTGTGTATGCATCATCGCTATGGCAGCAGAACGAGGCCAGATTCCAGGAGCCTACAGTGACTTTAGATCAACCTTGTGCCATGGGACACATCATTCTACGTTAAAAGCGAACAAGCCCCTATATAACATTATACAACACTTTAGATGGTACCCTTATCTATTATTATAAATGTATTCATCGAAACATGAGTGCACTCGGTGCAACTTTCGATGTTTTGTTCACCTCGCTTCCTACTTGACTTTAGTCGGTATTATTAGGAGTTTCCAACATATTCCCTTATAACATAACCCTTTATGCTTTAAGATATGTCATCCTTTATGGATTTGTAAAACATTTCTATAGTTCTCTAACAGACAATGTGGACAAACTTAGCTCAATATTCCGTGATTCGAGCTTAATCACCTTTTAAATGTTCCTTCTTGGATCATATATTATGTTAAGTTACTATCATGGTTTTCTAAGATAGAACCTATGTCTCAACATAGTGGATGATGATCATCCTTTTCTTTCTTTTAACCATTCATGTTAAACTTAATACTATTCCTAACTGGAGTTATTAAGGACTAGTTCCTTAATTAACTTCTATTTAAAACCCTTTTCAGAATCCTTTAAGGAATAATATCATAATACACTTATTATCAACTTCTACCCCTTATAAATCATTATTTATAGGTACTTGCGCTTTTATTCTTAACACACTTAAGAATCACTCCTATAAGCTCCCACTCAAAATATGTTCCCACATATTTGGGTATGAGTCACTACTCTTACTCAAACTATGTTCCTACATATTTGAATTTGAGACTTATACTGCTCCCACTCAAAAATATGTCATACACATTATTTTAGGAAGACTTTTATAGCTCCCACTTAATTTCATGCAAATTGCATATCCACTCACTATTTTAAACGATTTCAAAATCCTTTGATCAAATAACAAACTTGGAGATGTAATATGAGATACTAGTACTTTTACTAGTTTTAAATCCACTGGACATTCTGCACACTTGAATCAAATTCATTTGAATTCGTCCAATACTTGACAAATTGTGTTTTTGTCATTCACCCCCTTTTCCACTATGGCTTTGCAGTCATTTGGGAAAATTCCAAGTAACTCCTTTACTTGTAAGATTTAGCAACCAATTGCTTTCTAATCTCAAGGGAATTTTGCTTTTAGGATTTCTCATAATTCTAGTTTACCATTATTTCCTTAGTAGTTCGTAGGTATTTCATATTCTGGTAATCATGGAAAATGATTCACAAATGTCTCTATACAAGATATGGGCTACATTTTGAATCCTACTTTATGTAGTGAAAACACCAGTGGGGAAAACACAATGATCATTATCATTGATTCTTTCCTTTGTGAAGAGTTTTGTTTAGGAACATTTTCTGTTGCGCTTCTCAACACTCTGATGCAGGGTTTTGAATCCTCATCATGTTTTACACTATCTTCCATTTTCTCCATAATCGAGAAATATCACTGAATGTGAACTTTCTCGAGAATGCACCAAAATACAAGCAATACTAGTTTTGCTTTCCTTTTGGTATCAGCTATGTATTCCTTATTCAAAGTTTCCAATGAATACTCCACAAGGACTTATTCGCTATTGTTTTGGTTATATCGAATAACCCCAAAACTTTTACAACGATCCATACTTGATATGGAGCCGATCTCATGAATCTAGATGGTTCACTATATGTTCTAATTGAGTGCTAACTATTGCTAACCAATGGTCTCTACATCTACACTACAATGATTTATTTGGCGCCATCTATTCACCCACTTTGATATCTAATATCATATTGTGATGCTTTGCATTTTGACATTTCAAACGCATTGCATTTCACAATTTCTTTTATGCCAATCTTATAAAGTTGAATTTCATTACTGTTCATCAAATCATAGTAATTAGATTCTCTTTTATCTTATACCATTAACATACGAAATACTTTGATCATATCAAATGGTTTCATACTCATTTTTCCTTTGGTAAACTTATTTACGCATTTAAACAATCATATAATGACAATTATCATTTTGTTAAAACATAATACATCGGATATGTATTTACTTTCAACAATTCATCAAACACTTTGTATTCAAGTAATACACTGCGTTCAAGTTATTTTGCCGAACTTAGGCATGACTCATATGTGATAAGAAATCAAATGTCTTTCACATACTATCAACATAACTTTGAATTTAAACAATGTTTCATTCATTAATGAACATATCATTAAGTTGGGTATTTTAAGGCATTTCAATATTTTACAAATGTTCATGTATTATCAATTCGTTTCAAAACTAGGATAGTTCACACATAATCAAACAAGATATGAACACAAATAGAAATCATTCATAAAAGTGGAACAACTATTTGTTACAAACTGATATGAATAACCGTCGTGCAAAGCGTGAGACACACTAAAGAAGTTCACAATCTTTTGATTACAATAATCATCCTAAACATAAACTAAGTGATAAATGTTGAGGGAGAGTGTCGTTGGCCATCATCATCATGCTCTCCATCAACACGCAACGTCGCCTCCTCTCCAGCAAGCACCTCTATGCAGAAGGACCTGTTTTCGGTAAAATAGAACAAGTATCAAATATACTTAACACTGCAAATGTGTTTGCAAGATTATAACATTTATAAAATCGTATATCAAATATATACCTTTGTCATTGATGACCTCAGCGACAATGGGTTCAATTATCACATTCCTGAGATGTGATATGAACCTGTGGAAATCCTGTGTTTCCATGTCGCCTCTCACAATGCAAGTCTTGACTTGTGCTTGGTAGCTTGATGGCAGTGACCGCGGCACAATGCCATTTGCAAAAGAGCTTGTCATCCAGCTATCTAGGAAGTATGCTGGCCTCATGTACGCGTCATGCATGCGCTCCAAGTGGTCGTCAAGTGATGAGTTCTCCTCCATCTTAATGGAGAGGAAGTCTCCCATCAGCTCATGCTCCCATATGCGTGCTTGTTCCACGAAATGTGTCCTAAGCTGTAGCATTACCGTACGAGGGTCGACATTACCCACGACAGGCCACAGCTCGTCCACCATTCCGAAATGCCTTGTAACTAAAATGAAGGAGGCCATCTCACGACGGTAATAGCGGTCGTCCCGCTGCTCTGGGGTCTCTATGTCACTGGGCTGATCCAAATCCATCTCGTTGAGTATATAGTCGACCATGTTATTCTCTCTAAGGAGAACATGGAGACGCGCAACCCATATTGAGAAGTTTGATCCGTCTAACCTGAGCTTCTCTCCTTCTAACCAACCAATCGTCAACAGGAAAGGTAGCATCAGGGATAACATTTTTCTACATTTATAACTACAAAAGAAATTTAGACTAAGTTTATAATTAAATGAGTTAATAATAACTCCACTCAGAAATACCTATCCCCTGAAGGGTTCTAGTGATAACATGGCCCCTTTTCCCCACATCTCCCCCGATCATCACAGCCATCAATGTGGGTTCTAGGGTGGACGCTAAACGTCGGTTACATCATTCATGCGACTCGTGCTCGATCTTTTGACCATCCGTGTTCTGAGGCCATGTCTTTGTAACATGCTAGGCTAGCCAACTCAACCTTAGTGTATTCGCTATGAAACATGGCTTACACCCACTATATGCGAACGTAGATATGTCTGACACCCCCTCATCATGGCATGCCTCGTACCGAAGAACTTTCTTGGTGGTGCACACTAAGGGGGAACACAACCATTGGTAATTTTAAACAGGGATCATCTTATTAGGCTACCGTCGAGTATCTAATACTAGCACACAATAAGATATACAAACAATAACATTGAATGTAAATGCAATGTGATATGGTACTTCACGTCATGATCTCCATCCGTCGTCATCGAATTCTGGCTCCAGGGTTCCGGTGTTGTAGACACCAGGGTACCGGTGTCTTTCCGGTGTGGTAGTCCGTCACCTCTGTGACTATCTACTACTACGTAACACAAGGTAATCATTTTACCTTTGCCACAACCATATCACAAAGCAACGACCCCTACAAAACAAAGTTAGATGCCTCTACTTTATCTTTGCATGTTTTACGTGGCTGAATGGGCTTTCGCACAAGAACCATTCTTACCTACGAACTTTCACCACAACGTTGATCAAGTAGTTGTCTATGTTATACCCCTTTTGGGGCCCTCCGTCGCAAATGTCATACCAACTAATGCGAGACAGACAGACACCCCCCTAAGCCACTTTATACGGTACAAGCCGTATGTCAAGCGTGGACCAGTCTCACGAATGAACGCATAAAGTCGGTTGGGGGGCGCTTCATCAAGCATTACTGTGGTATACATAAGTACACGTGGGAGGGTAACAACTAAAAGATCAACACCCACACGCTACATCTCGTGTGTTCTACCCGTACTAGCATTACTACGCATAGATCTAGCTCTGATACCACTGAAGGGGTTCCGCATATGAAAACAATAAAATTTTACCCTACGCCCCTGAACCCCTGATGTTGCTAGGACCTATCTATTAGTAATGTAGTAACGAGAGGGGCTTTTCACGAACTTACCCTTGAAGACCAAAAAGCGTTGTCAACGCTCAGGAGAGCGTGGTTGATGTAGACGAGCTGAAGTCGACCTCAAGGTCGTGATGAATTCCTTGCGCTCTTGCAGCTCCAACGACTTGAGTGCATCAAGTGTGACACCTCACGGGGAGTTACACACGTCTGGTGCCTGACGATGACTCCCACTTCCCTGATCTAACAGCAGTTGCGGAAGTAGAGCTCCTAGATCCGAATCCCGCGGCGCGACGGTGCTCCACGGTGAAGATGTCTCTCGCTCGTGCAGTCTGAACTTGGGACCATGGTCACGAGAGAGAGAGAGATAGAATATCAATTGGCGGTCTCCCCAAAACAGAGCAAACCGATACGTCCATAACGTATCTATAATTTTTGATGGTTTTATGCTAATAATATGCTTTTGACACTCATTTTTATATAAAGTTTATGATTTATTTGGACTAACCTACTAATAGTTGCAAAAGTGCACAATGCTCTTGTTTTACACTTTGATGTGTAGGAATTACCAAAAATACAAGTGGAAACCTTGTTGGAGTCAAATTGGGATTTTTCCAGAAATCTGTCTCGGAACTCTTTTTGAAGATGGTCACGTTTCGAGTCGCAGACAGCGTTAAACGGAAAATTCTTCAACTACAAAGTTGTTGGAAATTTCACGACAAACGTTCTGGATATAGAATTTAGCTGATTCCAAGTCTGGACGGACCTTTTAGGCCAGATTTACTACAGCCCAAGATAGGGTGACGGGAATCCGAGAAGCTATATAAAGGGAGGAAACCTAATTCTCCTAGGGTATCTCCACCCATGAATTTGCAGCCACCAAAGCCATGTTTTTGCCTCCCCCATGGAGACCATCTCCATGGGGAGGGCTCCCAAGAAGCCATGAAGGAAGGGGGCTAAGGGGCGGTGCTCCCCCATGATACCGGCGGCGGGGAAGGAGTCCCCCGCGCCGCCGCCCTCTTCACCATCTTCACCATCATCTCCATCACCTAATCCTCCTAGTATGCAGTGGTTCATCCTCCCACACACCTCTGTACCATCCTATGTAAACATGGTGTTTGATACTATAAGTTATAATCCTATGATCTATGTCGTGTTTGTGTAGTTTCTTTGTTCTTAGATTGAATGGATAAACGTCTTTGGTTCATTAGAGTTGTATGTTGATATGGTACAGTTCTTTGGTGTCCATTATATTTGTGCGCACATAGATTAAACATCATAGGTTTTGTAGTATGTGTAAGAGGAAGGGGGAAGTTCTGCCGGAGTGACAGAAACCTGAGGACGCGAACTGGAACGTTGCACGTATGGGAGTAAGAGGACCATTAAACTTAAGGATATGGTTGGGGAAACCTTAATGCATTAATTAGTACTTACGGATGTTTGCTAACAATCCAATCATATAGTACATGTAATTCCAAGTAGTGAAGCGCATGTATATTTAGCCTCTCCCATATAGAAAACTACATCGAAGACAATAAACCTGATCTATTCGCTATTTAAACTTGGACAAAGCCACCACAATTACCACCACTATTCAACACTCATGGTTCTGTTAGTTTAGTGTATTTTATTGTTGCAGCAACTAGCTTTCCTTTCTTGTTATTCATTATCATGCAAAGCTATCTCTATTACTCGTATTGTTGCTCTAGTTTTATTTCCTAGATAATGCAAACGTTTAGTGTGCGTAGAGTTGTATCAGTGATTAATATAACTTGAGAGAACATTTATCCTACCTTTAGCTCCTCGTTGGGTTCGACACTCTTACTTATCGAAAAGGCTATACACGATCCCCTATACTTGTGGGTTATCAAGACATTTTCTGGCGCCGTTGCCGGGGAGCAATAGCGTGTGGGTGAATATTCTTGTGTGCACTTGTTTGCTTTATCTCTAAGTAGGTTTTACTTCAGTTTTAAGTTGTTCTCTATCTTTGTAAGGATAGGGTGCGAATTACAAAAAAAAATAGTTGTACTTGTTACCTAAAAACGTTTTAAAAAAGGAAAGTGATTGGAAAGATGAGTAATGGTTAAGTGGGGGTCGACCTTGAACACTTGTGTTCATGCCTATGAAACCAAAACAAATCTTTCCATGGAAGATTTTTAGTTAAAAACTTGTAGGAATGCATGAAGCCTTAAAAAATAAAGATATTTCTGGTATTGATCTTAATGCTTATTCATTCGAAAATACATGAATCTTGCTCCTATGCCTAACTTAAAGGCGTTAAAGAAAAGTACTTATTGGGAGATAGCGCAAAAGTTTTAGATGAGTCTTGGGAGTTATTACCTCTGTAATAACCGCTCCTTATCCTTTTTATTTTCTTTTTGTGCCAAGAGTAACCTCTAATGAGAGAGCGGTAATGCTTAGGAAAGTTGTTGTCCCGAAACAGATTTTTGTGCTTCGCTATAAAAATTCATGTAAAATCTCTGTATGTCGGTTTGAGCTGTGAATTTTTGTGCTTCTACCCCAGGTTGTTTTATAACTTTCGTTAGTTCAACACTTTTCGATTTGAGCAATAGAAGGTCTTCGAAACAATTGGTCTTTACCTGCTGGTCTGTTTTGACAGATTTCTGCCATTATTTGCATTTGCTTCTTGTTGATTCCTTTTTGGGTTCTTTTTGGGGAATTGTGCTTTTTGAGGGAAGTGCTACAGTAGATTGTGTTTTAATGGAAGTTTTATTAGTGTTCGAACTCAACCCAAAGACCTATTATCTTGAGTGCACTAATATTGCTAATAAAGATTGTGTGAAGTTTTGTATGAAGGAAAAAATCCAGGTGTATGGAAAGAGTGATGTAATGAGATGAAGAATGGACTAAAGCTCAAGCTTGGGGATGCCATGTGTGTCACCCCAAGAAGTATCCAAGAAGTACAAGCGTCAACGCTTGGGGATGCCCAAGTCATCCCCTTCTTCATCAATAAAAATCTCAGGTTTCTTCCAAACACTTTATTTTTATTTTTTCATGCACAGTTGTGTTGTTCTTGGAGCGTCTTCATTTTCGTTTTTGTTTGCTTGGTTTTCTTAGTTTTCTTGAATAAATTGGTTGGACCCCCTCTTTCATACATTAGTTTTCAAATAAGTGTGGTTTGGATTGGAAAAGAGTAGGAAAAGTTCATGCTTAAGTGGTAAAAGGAGCTCGTTTTTTACGGCGTGGTCTATGCTTTGTCATGTCATGCTTAATATTGTTTTGGCTTTATGCTTAGTGATTTTTGATGTAGCATGACATGTTATAAACAATTGAGATTGCTTCATGTGCCTTGAAAGAATCATGCGTTTTTTTAGCATATTAAAGCATAGTATTGTGGTATTCTCCTTTGATGCTTTATTTGGGTTGACTTGGCGCATGCTCACACCATGTTATGACTATCCCAAGTCACCATAGCCTTTATGATCCTTTAGTTTTCGACTTGTAATCTAACTTTATGCTTTAATTAATGATATTTTGTCGCTTTGCATGATTATGGCCATTATTGCTCTCTTAGTTGGTCGCTCCCAGACTTTTGCTAGCCTCCATAACCAAGTATGAGTTCCACTCATGCATCCAACTCCAAATAGAACCAAGTTATCCCAAAGAGTACACCATACCTACCTATTAGCATTTGCTATTCCAAGTATATTCATGCTTTTATCTACCTTCTGAATTAAACTTGTTATGTGAAAATTAGTGATTAAAGCTCTCACGAACTTGATGGCACACTTTATTTTCTTGCACTTAATAAACTTGAACCATTGTGTCCATATTTGTTGCGTATATGCTTGCGCTTTATAAGTTGAAGTTAGCAGAACCATGTATCATGGGGAACGCTTTCAACATTGCACGTATATTCCGTTGATATCATGATTCTTTTGCTTATGGATCCCGGCGGTGTGAAATAAAAGGGGAACTTGTAAGATCATGGAGTTTGTATGTGTGTTATAGAAACGTCTGGGCCGCTAGTCTAAGCCATGCCTAATCATGGTGGAAACTTGCAGCATAACCATAATGAGCACTCTATGAAGCATCCTCAATAAAAACCTATGCAAATAGCAAATAAAAAGATCGCTGAGATGCTCATTGTCTGCTTGCCTTGTCATTTTGATTATGGGATAGCTCATGTATCATGTGCAAGGGGTACCCAGTTGGCGGTTCTCTATGATACATATGTACTTACAATGACAAGAGCTTACTTGTGACTGAAGTTGAGTAGCATGAGGTTTGGTACTCGTAAGTAAGGGGCATGAGATTTCAACTTATAACTTGTCAAGCATATCCTCTTAGTTGTGTCACTTTAACCTTAATCACCTAAAGATGCTTATGATAGGGGCAATGAGAGCTGAAAACTAATAAGTACCATAATTTTTGGAAGGTCTTTATGAGACTTGAATCCCTACTTCCTTCTATGAAGGTCTTTCTTCCACTTTTATATTGAGTCTCCACCTTCTATCTTTATGCACCAATTAAGAGAGCATAGTTGTCATTTTTAGTTCTATGTGCATTGTCCCAAGACTTGTTGATTGATCCATAACTTTGATATTGCTTGTTCCTAAACTATTTGTATCTAGTCACCATTATGAACTTTGACGGTGTCATATGCATTTATGTTTTTCTACTCTATGAGAGACAAGCTAAATACCGTTCTCATTATGCTTTCTTTATGTGAAATAGACAAACATCTTACAAAGCATTGTTATTCATGAATCTTTTGTTTATGCCTTTTCATGTTACAACATAGTTGATATGTCTTATTGTTAGAACAATATCTTTCATGATTCATGTTTAGAGTACCTTAACCCCATCTATCAATGCTTTTACAATAATGATGATCAAGATTGTGTTGTCTGCATGTCACCTCAAAGATTATATTGTTTTGATCGTTTACCTACTCGAGGACGAGCAGGAACTAAGCTTGGGGATGTTGATATGTCCATAACGTATCTATAATTTTTGATGGTTTTATGCTAATAATATGCTTTTGACACTCCTTTTTATATAAAGTTTATGATTTATTAGCACTAACTACTAATAGTTGCAAAAGTGCACAATGTTCTTGTTTTACACTTTGATGTGTAGGAATTACCAAAAAATACAAGTGGAAACCTTGTTGGAGTCAAATTGAGATTTTTCAGAAATCTGTCTCAGAACTCTTTTTGAAGATAGTCATGTTTCAGGTCGAATACGGAGTCAAACGGAAAATTCTTAAACTACAAAGTTGTTGGAAATTTCGCGGCAAACGTTCTGGACATAAAATTTAGCTGATTCTAAGTCCGGACGAGCCTTTTAAGCCCGATTTACTACAGCCAAAGATGGGGTGACGGGAATCTGAGAAGCTATATAAAGGGAGGAAACCTAATTCGCCCAGGGCATCTCCACCCACGAATTTGCAGCCACCAAAGCCATGTTTTTGCCTCCCTCATGGATCCCATCTCCATGGGGGAGGGCTCCCAAGAAGCCATGAAGGAAGGGGGCTAAGGGGCGGTGCTCCCCCATGATACCAGCGACGGGGAAGGAGTCCCCCGCACCGCTACCCTCTTCACCATCTTCACTTTCATCTCCATCACCTAATCCTCCTAGTATGCAGTGGTTCATCCTCCCACACACTTCTGTACCGTCCTACGTAAACATTGTGTTTGATACTATAAGTTATAATCCTATGATCTATGTCATGTTTGTGTAGTTTCTTTGTTCTTAGATTGAATGGTTGAACGTCTTTGGTTCATTAGAGTTGTATGTTGATATGGTACAGTCCTTTGGTGTCCATTATATTTATGCGCGCATGGATTAAACATCATAGGGTTTGTAGTATGTGTAAGAGGAAATGGGAAGTTCTACCGGAGTGAAAGAAACCTGAGGACGTGAACCGGAACGTTGCACGTATGGGAGTAAGAGGACCATTAAACTTAAGGCTATGGTTGGGGAAACCTTAATGCATTGATTAGTACTTATGAATGTTTGCTAACAATCCAATCATATAGTACATGTAATTCCAAGTAGTAAAGCGCATGTATATTTAGCCTCTCCCACATAGAAAACTGCATCGAAGACAATGAACCTGATCTATTCGCTATTTAAACTTGGACAAAGCCACCACAATTACCACCACTATTCCACACTCATGGTTCTGTTAGTTTAGTGTATTTTATTGCTGCAGCAACTAGCTTTCCTTCCTTGTTATTTATTATCCTGCAAAGCTATCTCTATTACTCGTATTGTTGTTCTAGTTTTATTTCCTAGATAATGCAAACATTTAGTGTGCATAGAGTTGTATTAGTGGTTGATAGAACTTGAGAGAACATTTATCCTACCTTTAGCTCCTCGTTGGGTTCGACACTCTTACTTATCGAAAAGGCTACACACGATCCCCTATACTTGTGGGTTTTCAGAAACCTTTATTGAATATTGTGTGTCTTTATATGGCTAAATACCCCCACTATATATATGGGGAGGGGAGGTACTACCTCCCTCAAAGTCCTGGGTGGCACTAAAGGAGAGGGAGAGGTGGGGAGGCGTGCCGGCCAGCCCCCACTCATGGGCCCCACGTGGGGCAGGCCCACTAGGGCCGCCGGCCACCCCTAGGCCTCTCCTAGGGGTGCGGTCCCCTCTTGGGCCCTTTCCCCTCCAGGAATTGGCCCATTAAGCCCTTTGACCATTTAATTGATTTTCTATTTTATTAAATAACTATGAATAAATGATTAAATCAATATTTAACATTCATTCACATATTATTCAATCTCCGTGGTTATGGAACACCTTCCACTTCCACTCCGGACATCCTCCGGACTTACCGAAACCCTTCCGGTTTTCTCTCTTCTATTCTTCAGTGATTCTACCGATCCTATAAACACTCTCTAAGCATAATCAAACCCTTAAGCATGATACCCCACGGTTCGGGAACACTCCAGACATGGTCAGGACACTCCTGGACCAATGATCGACAGAGGGACCTGGATGGCCATGTGACCCCTATGCATTCCATGAAGATCTTTTGTCATTTTGATCGGGACAGTCATGTCTTATTCCCTTTGTCTCTCGACACTCGCATTGCCCGAGATCTGATAAATGACATCTCCATGTCATGTTCAATCTCGTTACCGAACAATCCTACTTGACTCATTCGACAAGTGGTATCCCTGTGATCGAATCACACGTTGCGCATCTATTGGATATAACTTCTCCAAGTGGGCCCTTGAGTATCTTTCAGTCACGTGGACGGACAAATCCTGCTCTTTGCATATATTGCCTCTACGGTTCCTCTGAATACATGAACACACCTTTATTGTCACTGTATTACCAAGTTAAGTTTGATGCTATCTAAGCATTCTCGGGAGATAGTGATTGATATAGCCTCATGGTCTAAGGAATAGTCTACGAGGATCCATTTCTAATCATCGTAACTTGAACTTAGTGACATGATCGGGTCATGATGTTTAGGTTGGGTATTGGTTCATCATCTCATTCCCGGAATGAGATGACTTCATTTCCAACTGGCATAAATGCCACATGATTAGGAAATATGATCATCGGTTGACCAATGAACCTGTGACTAGAGTTTCACTGGGAACCCCTGGTTGTTTATATATCACACGTGTATTGATGTTTCCTCTCAATATAGTTATAGCATGATATAAAACTTAATCATAGTCTCTAGGGCATATTTCCAACAGGAGCACCCCATCACGATCGTCTCCTTCGCGTTGCTGCAGGACATCATCCACAATCGCGAGGCGACAAGGCGAGTTGCCAACTGGGCCATCAAAATCGGCATCCAAAACATCAAGCACGAGCCATGCAAAGCGATCAAGTCGCAATTCTTGGCTGATTTTCTTGCCGACGGGGAAGAAGCCCAGTAGCTGGAGAAGCTGCCCTATCTCCACTAGTAGTCGCTCCACTTCGACGGGTCCAAGGACGCGGATGGTGCGGGGGCTGGGATCGTACTCTCCTCCCCCAAAGGCGACAAGCTCCGCTATGTGCTGCACCTCGACTTCACGCCCTGCACCAACAATATGGCCGAATATGAGGACCTCCTCCACGGCATGCGAGCCGCGATGGAGATGAACGCCAATTTCCTATGGTGCTACGGCGACTCCGACATCATCATCGCACAAGCTGCTGGGACCTACGACGCCGTCTCCCCACCATGATAGCATACCGCCAAGCGGTAGACCAGCTGGGAGGGCACTTCACCGGCTACTCCGTCGAGTGGATTGACATGCGCAAGAACGAGGAGGCCGACGCGCTCTCCCGCATTGGATCGGGTCGCCAAACACCACCCGCGGGTGTTTTCCTCGACATCATTCACAAGCCTTCGGTCTCCTCGCCGAAGGAGATCGACATCGGGATACCGCTGCAACCCGAGCCTGCCCTGGTCACCATGATTTTGGAGCTCAACGACTAGACCACGTCGTACCTCACCTACCTTGAGCACAAGATCCTACCTTCAGATGAGACGGAGGCGCGGATAATAGTGCGATGCTGCAAATCCTTCGTCATCATCAACATCGAGCTTTACAAGCACAGCATGGCTGGCATGTTCCAGCATTGTGTATAGCTAGAGGAAGGACGGAAGATCCTCCAAGACATCCACGCCGGCGACTGCGACCATCACGCTAGCGCCATGTAGCTAGTCGCCTAGGCCATGCGACACGGCTTCTACTGGCTCACCGTGCAGTCCGACGCCATCGACATTGTCCAACGGTGCGTCGGGTGCCAGAAGTATGCCAACCAGACGCATATCCCTGGTTCGTCCGTCAAGACCATCCCCATCACCTGGCCATTCACCGTATGGGGCATCGACATGGTGGGCCCATTCAAGAAGGCCCCATCTGGCTACACCCACATCCTGGTCGCAGTCGACAAGTTCACCAAGTGGGTAGAGGCTAAGCCAATCAAGAAGTGCGATGGCAAGACCGCCACCAAGTTCCTTTGTGAGCTCATCTACCGGTACGGCTACCCGCACAGCATCATCACGGACAACGGAACCAACTTCACCAAGGGTGCCATGGCTGATTTCTACGAGGAGCATGGCATACGACTCGACCTTGCCTCAGTCGCCCACCTAGAGTCGAATGACCAAGCAGAGTGCACCAACCAAAGTGTCCTCCATGGCCTCAAGCCACGACTATAGGTCCCCCTCGAACAAACCCCTAGATGTTGGGTCGAAGAGCTCCCCGCCATAATATGGGGCATTCGCACCTTCGTCAACCGCTCAATAGGGTTTACACCCTTCTTCATGGTGTATGGTGTTGAGGCCGTCATGCCAACCGACCTGGAACACGACTCGCCTTAGGTCGTCAACTACGCGGAGGAGGACAACGAGATCACCCGCCAAGACGGAATCAACCAGCTCGATGAAGCACGTGACCCAGATCTCTCTCGCACCGCCATCTACCAGCATGGACTCTACCGCTACCACAGCCGCCGAGTCCGGACTCGCACCTTCTAGGAAGGCGACCTGGTCCTACAACCGATCCAGGACAAGAAGGGCATGCACAAGCTTTCTCCCCCATGGGAGGGGCCATTCGCCAAAGGGCAAGTCCTCGGCAACGACGCCTACTACCTCATTGATGTGCGAGGCAACGACCAGCTTGAAGTTGGGCAGCCATGGAATGTAAACCTCCTCCGAAAGTTCTATACATAGAACTAAAACTTGTACTTAGCTGCTATATAATGAAACAAATTTGGATTGCACAAATTGTGTCTACTCGCCATCCTCTTGTGTCAATCATACTCGTACACTTAACAATATGCTACCCACGGAAGTCAACCCTTGGTCGAGCGACCGACACGCCTAAGTAGTACGGCCAAAGGGAACCGAAAATATTTGGGCCTTGTGTTGTCCATGAAAACACCACCCCAAAGCCACCATCGGAGTCGCCTTGCCCGACTGGCCTGCCGGGCCAAGACAACCGAACACGCTTCTTACAGCGACCTGTCCTCCACATCCTCGCGCATAGCGACTCAAATGGTTAAAGTACCATGCACGGGGACTTGTCCAAAATGACCCCCACGCGGCTCAGGAACACACTAACTAAGAGAGCATGCCGAGGACTCGTCACGCGACTGGTTTTCTGAGCCAGGAGGAGAGACGCATTACAAACAACACACCATGTCCTCACCTACCTTGGGCATGTGACTAGAACGGCTAAGTACCACGCTCAGGGACTTGCCTAAACTGACCCTGTTCGCGTTCGGGAAAACAGCTAAGTACAAAGCACCCCTTGGGGTCGCCAAGTGACTGGCTCTACAAGCCATGGTGAGTCGACTCCGGCCAAACTAACAGTTTAATACAAACAAACTTACATATACACGAGGTAAACCCCACTAAAGGGCGAACACGCTCGGGGACTCGCACAACCAAACACTCAAAACAAATAGAAATCACAACGCATTGCGAGTCGATTGACCTCTTTCACTTCAGCAACAAAATATATTGTTTATATTACAAAAGCAACCAGTCGCCATAACTTACAAAGTGCCTCAGGGCAATCACTCATTTTGTAGGCTCGGACGTATGGCTCCCAAAGGTTCATCGGGTACGTCGTCAACTGCTTCGCCAACGATGATCGGAAAGGTTGCTTCGATTTCAGGTCACGATGCTCTGGGTTGGAGTCATCTAGCGCCACCACCATCTCCTGGTACGGCACCAGATCTCCCATCATGAACACCCGTTCCGCGAATGGAGTGGTCTTGGTGGTCAACCTGAGCACTTCTGCGATCTCCACCAAACCAGTCGTCGAGGGGTACCCGCTGGTGATGTCGTACAGGTCAAAGTCATCAGGGAAGTGCGCGAGTCCAATACTCAGCGTCGTCGTTGCTCCACGACGGAAGGCCGGCCGTGCCATCCACTTGACCACTGCTGGAGCCTCCTCGAGATAGCGCCACACTTCCGCCAGGCCCCCAGGAATAACCTCGGTGGGGGAGATTCCCTAAAGAACAGCTTGGACGAACAACGCCGAGGCGGTAGCCGCATTCACCACCGTAGCCACGCACTACGTGGCAACAAACGTCTGCACCACTGGATTGTTTTGACCTATCACAACTGCAAGGTCAGATAATCAAGATCACGAGGAATCACAATCGCTCGGGGACTCGCCACACAATAGAAAAGGAGCAGAGGAATGCGACTCTCATCAAGGAGTTTCCGGCAGTTCTCTGTCACGTATTTCTCGAGCGCCTTATGCTTATTCTGCAAATCAAGGGTGATCGAGTCAGAAGTCTTCCGCTCATCCTCTGCTATGATGACCATGGCCTTGGCCCTTCTTTATAAGAGATCATCGAAGCCTTCGCCGCCTCCAGTTCCTTCGTCAACAAGATGACTCGCTCCTACGTCATGGCCAATGATGTCTTCGCAGTCTCCAGCTCGGCAACCGGAACATAGCCCTCACGGGCCTTGGCGACTGCAGCGGAACAATTGTCTACAGGAAAGAAGACCACATCTAAACATTCGCACAATGATAAGAGTACAAATTTGCCAAAGGAAAGAGAACTCACCAGCAGACGCTTGGAGTCTCCGATTGGCCTCCTACGCCACCCGCAAATCACGTTCCAGACGCTCCTTTGCAGCCTGCCGATCGGACGATTCCCTCTGCAGACCCTGAAGATAGAAAGATAATAAGGGACTAAACGACCCAAAGTTCTGAGTGCCTAGCCGCTGAAATTCAGTGACTAGAACCTCGAGGACTGGACGACCAAAAAGTTCTGAGTGTCTAGCCGCCGAAATTCAGCGACTAGACCCTCGGGGACTGGATGACTGAACTTTAAGCATCTAGCTGCTGAAATTCAGCGACTAGATCCTTAGGGATTGGACATACCTGGATAGCAGTGCCCAACATGTTGTGCAGCTCGCTGGCGTCCACCAAAGGAACCACGAACGACGTGCGACCGCGTCGCTCTCGTTTCCATCGACGACCTCAGGAACTTGCGGTGACTATGTCCCTATTGTCGTGGCGAAGGCCTTCGCCATGAAACGGGGAAATGTTGTAGTAGGAGCGATAGACACAGGCACCAGCGCCTCCACTGGTGTGGTCGGTTTGCTTGGCTCCGAGCTGAGAACCACCTCGTCCTCCGAAGGGATGGTGGAATCGCGTTGATCCCTTTGCTCGTCAGCCACGGTAGCAGACTCGCCATTATTCTTCCTCTTCGCGCCTTCACCTGGCGCCTCCTCTACGACGGATTTCCTCTTCTTGGAAGGGTCGACTCTCCCTTTGGCGTCGACTGGTGGAAACTTGGCCACCGAAGGGCGACCAATCTTCTTGGCACCAGACATGTGAAGTCACCACGGTCAGCGACCCGATGATACAAGAAATATCAAAACACGAGAAAGAAAGCATCAAACTTACTTGGCGACGGGGAGAGTGCGCAAACCGGTGCAAATATGGGCAGGATTCTCTAGCTCTAGGCTCAACTTGCGCGTCAGCCCCTTCTCAAATACGCTCGCGGCCCACGACACCGCGGACTTCTTCGACGTTGAGGTCGCGGTTGCGGGAACCTCCGACCCGGGCGACACGGGCGCCCCCTCCAGTGGCGGGGACTTCGACCTGGTGTTTTCAGCAGCCCCTAGCTCCAGGGCCGTTGAGACCGTTGGCAGGATTGCAGCAAGTGGAACCACCGATTCAACCACCATGGTCGTGGCGCCCGATCCCTTCATCGAAGTTGGGTCCTCCAGGATCTTGGTCGAGACTTGAGCTTCCTCATCGCTGGTCTCCTCGTCTGATTCAAAAGCTGCCATTTATCTGGGTGGTGACGCCGACTTGGGCACTGGCTTCTTCGCAGGCGACTTCAGCTTCCGCGCAGGCTTCGCCGGCATAGCCATGCACCGTGAACTGTGCTCCTTCATGTTGTCATCATCATTGTTGCGCTCTTCAAGGCTACGACTCACCTCGATTTCATGCTGCTTCTGCCCATGAGTCTTCCAAGTTGCGGGCATGACAACCTCCGCCACTTCATCCTCACTATCGGAGGATCCTTCCTCCTCCTCTTCAAGATCCTTGGGAACTTCCTTGTCGAGTGGAGGAAGCCAATTCTTGAGGATTTGGAATAACTAGCAAAATACAGAAGGCACAATGGTCAGTCGACAAAGGCGACTGCAAAAATGCGACTACGAGGTGAAATTACAAGGCAAGGAGACTCACTGAAGGGGCCTGACGTTTCCCGGTGGTATACAGAGCGAGCCTAGCCTTCGGGTCGGAATACTCCGCCTCTGTGCTCTTATTCAGCGCGGCGACATAATCCTTGGTGTCCCAATACTCCTTGATTGCCTTCGTGGAGTCATCCTTACCGGTGTACTGGTACATCCAATGGGCTCGGGTGGCTAGTGTCACCAGCCACCGCCCGAGCCAGCAATTATAGAAATTGATGGTCTTAAGGCCCTCCTTCTTCAACTCCTAGATCCGAGTCAGCATCTTGTCCATGACCATCCTCTGGTCTTCGGGGAGAGTGGTCGTTGGCAGCCGGCACGGCTCACTCCTCTCGGTGGTGTATGTCGGGAGTGACACTTCGCCATCAGGGGTGGACTCCATCATGTAGAACCAGTACTTCTTCCACTCACTTGTGGCCTTCTTCGGCAGCTGTAGCTTCAGTAATTGGGCCTTAGGCTTCAACTGGAAGGTGACTCCGCCTGCCACCAAGATCGGGCCACCCGCTCCCTCGCGCCTGAGGCGACCATGGAAGAGGTCCAGCCACAGGGGGAAGTAGGGGCGGCATCCAAGATAACATTCACAGAAGGTGACGAAGATCGCGAGCTGCTCCACGCTATCCGACCATAGATATGACGGCTTGATCGCGTAGTACGCGCATAATCGCCGGAAGAAAATCAAGGTGGGGAACCCAGTGCCCTCTCCAAATGGCTCTAGAAACAGATGAACTCCTCGAGGCGAGGCTTGGGTTCGGTCTCGCCAGATGCAGGGATTCGCCAATGCCCTTTGCAAAGGATGCTCGCATCCTAGAGAGACTTCAAGGAAGATGTGGTAAACTTCGATTTGCCCCACAAGTCCTTTGGAGGTGCCATAGGGGAAGAATGAAAACGCTCGGTCCAGAAATTTGGATCGGGGAAGATGGGAAGACTAAAAGTGCGCGGGGGCGGAGGAATGTGAAGAAGGATCGCAACTCTCCTTTCCACTCTCCTTATAAGGGGAGGTTACCCGCCAATTTTGGGGTAGTCGTTACCCCGCAGTAATTTCGCCGAAGTTACTGTTGGATTACCCAATGGCTAGTTTGACCAAGATGACGGTCCAACTCCAGTCACTCGACTCGCCCACCTACTCACCCTTCCAATCGATCAGGCGTGGCAACTCGGTCACATATCCATTCGCCAAATCTACGACTGAAGACATGCTGAAGAAACTCCTTCCTTCATTGAGGGAGTCCACCGCTGATTCGACTGGGTGTCCGATTGGACTCGCCTACTCAGACTGCCAAACAAACACCTGCGTTGAACCAACGCTGGCCTTAGGGGCTACTGATGGGGATATGCCAAAGGGGGTATGCCCAGCAGGACGTTTCGACTAGACCAGGGCCTCTGCGAGTGGACCTGCAGGACGGCGACTGGAATGCGACTGAAGCTAGAGCCTGGCGACTGGAAGATAGAGGCCCAGAAGTGTAGTTAGGCCCAATCGGATTAGGTCAAATCCTCCGAGTCCTTAACTGATTCGGTTGTATATTTATAAACCCTAGCGAGGCATGCCCTATATAAGCCTTCCTAGGGTACTCTCTGTAGACACGTTCCATCATACACCCCATCGACTCGCTGCTTAGTGGCCGAGCTCTCCACCATTGTACTCACTTGATAATACAATCTAGTAGGAGTAGGTCTTTACCCTTAGGGGGGACGAACCTGGGTAAACCCATGTGTCTTAGCCCTCATCTTGCTCCGCAGATGGCTGCCCGCTCTTGCCCCCAATCCTATCAATCGCTACCCCTAGTAGCGACTAGCGTGGCCATGCCCACGACATGGCTTGTTCAATTCCGCCGGCTGCAGCACCCTCTTTGAAGAGTCCTTCGCCTTTCACGTGTGTATGGGTTGTGCCCAAGGTGAGGCGTCCATCGCCCTTAGGATTTCGGCCGGCCACGCCAAAATCCTCATCACCCGCCGAGCGGTCGTCCAAGCCTCCGACGCCGCATGTGTTGGGACCGAACGCCGCAGGTTGGACTCTCATTCCCAATGTGCCAAATTTCAGAGTGTACGCAGTGAAACCCCTATCAGTGGCTCCCCCCTTCATCAACGATTGTCTGTGCTTCTTCGGTGTATGTGGCTGATTCTTCATTAGTGGCACCCTGTTCATCTGCTCAACCCACCGACCCCTGTGCAAGTTCGCACCCCCCAACTACAACGAGGTTAGATCTGGAGGATTAGGGCTTTAACCCAAATCCGACATGCATCTAGTCAGATTTGCAACATGTACTGTAGGTCCTTTGTTGAACTGCTTAGTTATATGTCATATTCTTGATAATTGTATTTTGTGCTATTCTTTATATGTCATATTCTTGATAATTGTATTTCGTGTTGTTCTGCTTAGTTGTAGAATTTCTTGATGACGATGATGCAGGGTTCTGTTTTGGTACTTAGATGATGCACTGTGCTGTTTATGAATTTTCCATGATGCGTTGTGTTGTTTTGGTATTTTTTTTATGATGCCTTGTGTACTATCTCCTCACTATGTTGTTTCATCCATTTTGATCTGTGTTATGCTATTTAGGACTAAATGATATGACTTCTAGCTATTCAGATTATTTCAATGACCCATCAGTTTAGGTAATTTTGATTATGGAGACGCTGTTTTTATTAAATTTAATTACATGGTACCTTGTGCTATTTTGGTATTTTTGATGATGCACTGCATATATGTTGTTTTGTCTATCCAGATAATGCATTATCATGTTTAATCAATCTAATTAAATGGTATGCCTTCTAGTAGTTGTTCAGATAATTTTGAGGACTCATCGGGTTAGGTGATTCTGATGATGCATTGTGCTCTGTAGGCAATTTAATTTACCTGATACCTTGTGATGTTTAGGTAATTTTGATGGTGCAATGACGCATTGTGATCTTTAGTAAATTTATACAATGCATTGTGGTGTTTTGGTAATTCCAAAGGACTGACGCAATGGTAATTTTCATGTAGGACGACCTAGTTGTAATGCCAAACTTAGACTACATTCTTGACTGGACTGCTCCAGCTCCAAGTGGCTATGAAGATGCTCTCCCCATCATACCAAGAGAGTTGAAGCTATCGGGCAGGAGAGTGGAGGCCTTGGCAAGGGCAAGTGTTGCCAGGTCAGTTGCTAGTTCTGCCAAACCGAGAAGATGCCCTAGGTCGGTTGGACACCATGCCACGGCGCATCGTCCTAGGCGCTTCTACATCCAGTTAGTCCAGCATGACTTATATATTCTTATCATCCCGACTTACTTCAATCCTTACGTGAAGGGACGCCCTACCCACAACTAGTGGTGGTCCAAGCATGCAAGGAATGTGAGTGGGTTGTCCATGCCAACCGCAACAAAGACCAGATCGTCCTGGATAAAGAGTGGGCTACATTTGCTGCTTTCCATGAGTTGAAGGAGGGTGACTGCCTTGTGTTCAAGGTAACCGCAGACGGGTTCAAGATGAAAATCTACGACCGCATCACCTCCTGCCGAAAGGTGTTCGTCTGTCATGAGCATGCACATCTTGATTAAGGGCCAATTTGGATCGAAGGGTTTTCAAAGGAATTTTGGAGGAATTCGACCCATAGGATTTTTTTCATAAGGAAGCTCTTTGGATGAAAGGAATCATACCTCCAAAATTCATATGGATTGCATTTCTACACCCCCAATCCCATAGGAATTTCAACATCCACTTTTTTACACTCATTCGCGTAGGATTGAGGCAATTTTCCTCCGTGTTTCCTGTGTTTCATCGAAATGACTTTAAGCCTACAGATTTCCTCTATTTTTACCTTCGACCCTGTTATCCTGTGTTTTGAAAGTCTGTGATCCAAAGAAAGCTATTTCCTTTGTTTTGCAATCCATTGTTTTGTACCTGTGACCGAGTCAAATTCCTGTGTTTTTAAATCCTGTTATCCAAAGAAGCCCTAAGTTATCTTTAAGTTTGTCGTTTGATCTTTTGGCGACCGTTTGTGATGCTTATGCATCAAGCCCTAAGTATATTCAATGTGACTACTACTACTACTACTACGATCAAGCACAACATGAGCCGTTACTAGACGTGGCTAAGAATTGTACGTATTAGACTTTTTTTCCGAATCTACTAGAAATTTACTAGACTGGCTGGCAAAAACCAATCCTAAAGATGGGATCCACTTAGTACACCATAAGCCAATTGAATGTACTACTATGTATCTAGCCAAATTTTTCCATAAACTTTGGGTAGGTCATAAATATTTACAGCTAGGAGCTCGATCGCTTAGTATAATGGAACAACGAGATTGCTCGAAGGCCAGCGATGAGACCCAGACCTTGACGTTTTGCTTCCACTATTCACTCTCCTCTCTCTCCTACTAGTACTACCTCGCTCCGCCTTCGCAGAAACCATTTTCTTCCACTGCTCCTCCCTTTGTTCTCTACTTCTTCATCTAGCGATGTCACAAAATATCCTGTCTCGTCGGAAGAACAGCAAGATGGTGGTGGTTACAGTCATGGATAAATACCGCCGGTAGGGTGACCTGTTGGCTTGGCCGAGAAAGGAGACCAGCCATGGGGCGAGGGCTCGTCTTTGCGCATGTATTCGAAGAGCGACTATCATGGGGACCAAGAGTCCGGGTAGGTTTCTACTTCTTTTGATTCCTAGGTTGTCTGCTCCTACTATTGAACCATCTTTGTACATCTTCTAGGGAAGGCAGCTCGAGCATCGAATTTTCCACCCCATGGGTCGATAGCACGGCGGATATCTCTGACGTGTATGATGCCCTCATGCCCGCTCTCGGTTGAAGAAGATAGGTACTATAGTCACTATACATGTATTGGCATTTTATGTTTGATATCCCACAAGTATAGGGGATCGTGCGTAGCCTTTTCGATAAGTAAGAGTGTCGAATCCAACGAGGAGCTAAAGGTAGGATAAATGTTCTCTCAAGTTTTATCAACCACTGATACAACTCTAGGCACACTAAACGTTTATAGTATCTAGGAAATAAAACTAGAGAAACAATACAAGTACTATAGATATCTTTGCATGATAATAAATAACAAGAAAGTAAAGTTAGTTGCTGCAGCAATAAAATACACTAAACTAACAGAACCATGTGTGTGTAATAGTGGTGGTAATTATGGTGGTTTTGTCCAAGTTTAATTAGCGAATAAATCGGGTTCATTGTCTTCGATGCAGTTTTCTATGTGGGAGAGGCTAAATATACATGCGCTTCACTACTTGGAATTACATGTACTATATGATTGGATTGTTAGCAAACATCCGTAACTACAAATAATGCATTAAGGTTTCCCCAACTATAGCCTTAAGTTTAATGTTACTCTTACTCCCATACGTGCAACGTTCCGGTTCGCGTCCTCAGGTTTCTGTCACTTAGGCAGAACTTCCCTCTTGCTCTTACACATACTACAAACCCTATGATGTTTAATCCATGCGCACATAAATATAATGGACACAAAAGGACTGCAACATATCAATATACAACTCTAATTAACCAAAGACGTTCAACCATTCAATCTAAGAATAAAGAAACTACACAAACATGACATAGATTATAGGATTATAACTTATAGCATCAAACACCATGTTTACATAGGACGGTATAGAGGTGTGTGGGAGGATGAACAACTACATACTAGGAGGATTAGGTGATGGAGATGGCGGTTAAGATGGTGAAGAGGGCGGCAGTGCAGGGGGCTCCTTCCCCGTCGCCGGTATCATGGGGGAGCACCGCCCCTTAGCCCCCTTACTTCATGGCTTCGTCGGAGCCCTCCCCCATGGAGATGAGATCCATGGGGACGCAAAAACGTGGCTTTGGTGTCTGCAAATTCGTGGGTGTAGATGTCCTCCATGAATTAGGTTTCCTCCCTTTATATAACTTCTCGGATTCCCGTCACCCCATCTTGGGCTGCAGTAAATCAGGCCCAGCGGGCCCGTCTGGACTCGGAATCAGCTAAATTTTATGTCCAGAACATTTACCATGAAATTTCCATCAACTTTGTAGTTGAAAAGTTTTCCATTTGACGCCCTCTTTGACCCGAAACGTGACCATCTTTAAAAAGTGTTCTCAGACAGATTTCTGGAAAATCCCAATTTGACTCCAACAAGGTTTCCACTTGTATCTTGGTAATTTCTACACGCCAAAGTGTAAAACAAGAATATTGTGCACTTTTTCAACTATTAGTAGGTTAGTCCAAATAAATCATAAAGTTTATATAAAAAGGAGTGTCAAAATCATAATATTAGCATAAAACCATCAAAAATTATAGATACGTTATGGACGTATCAATGTTCTTCTCTGCATGCACTCAATGCTCTCTTACTGATGATGCATTTTCCATGCAGGAAGTCAGGGAGAGAATCTCGGTCAAAGTAGATGAAATCAACAGCCATAACATCAACATTCTGCAGAAAAACTTCGAGCTCAACCTAGAGTATGATTGCCTCCGAGCCGATTTGGCTTTTCAAATGAAGCTCGCATCATCTTACGAGCGTGACTCCTCGACGCTTCATGTTGTGTGCGAAAATTTGAAGAAGGAAGTCACGGAGCTCCGTAGCCAGCAGCTACCATTGTGGAGATCGTCCAGTTCACGCCCCGCTAAGTAGGAAGAGAGAAGCCATCTCATGTTGGCCGTCGAGGTCGTGACCATTGCAGATGTCATCGAGGCCCTGCCTCCGCAGGGCGGCCACAATGTTGTAGTCGCTGAATCTTGGAGTAGCAACTAGGAAGGGAGAGGACTTCCCGGCGTGGCCCCCTTTTTTCTTTCTTTTGGGTGCATGGATCGTTTTTCTCATCCGTCTTCGCATAATTATATTGCACTTTTAACAATCGAATGCGCTCTATGGAGCTTTTGTAACGATATAATTTCCATATAGTAGTCACTATTTAGTGTGCATATACATTCAAATTTAGTCAAATATGTGACATCCTTTTTAATTAGGTTGGAGGGCATTTTCAGAAAAATTAGGATGAAGGGAGATTATGTCTGATAAATCAAAATAATTAAATCGTCAATGAGTGATCTTTAAATTTGGTCATACTTTCTACTTTGTCAGATGTGTAGGGATCTAGTGTCTAGTATACTTATCAAATGTTCTGTCTTCCCTTTATATGGACACTACGTCGATGAGTGAGTTATTGGGTGATTTTTTTGCTCTTCCCTATTAAAATATTGTGGTTATGATATAGGGGAGATAATATAGGGTTGCTGCTGGAGATAAGCAAAATTTAGGGGAAGAATCTTTTTAGGCTAGTCATTGTGCAAATAACTTCATGAGTAACTAAGGGTCCAACTCAGTAAAATTGCTTATGTGGCAGTGAGTTATTCACACATACCAAGCTAAAATGAGTCTATTACCTAATAAATGAACTACTCATGTATTAACATAGACTAATAACTTATGAATGTTATAGTCTATGTTTAACTTACAAGTTTTGTTCAACCTTGTTCTCTTCTTTGGTTCCTTTTTCATTTCTTTATTGCAGTAGACATTGTGTATAATAGTACTAGACTCACCTCAGGGAATATTTTTCTTACCCAACTGCTCCACCGTTTAGACATATATAATATCAGGAGGCACGGTGTCTATCTAGAAAAGAAAATGCACCATCAGCATCAGGGACACCTAGCTATTATCTGGAGTACTTTGGGTCACAAGCACAGCTACCCCTATAGTCTACCCAGGGACACCCAATGATTCTTTGCATAGGCATTCACGCTAGAGCCTTTGCAGGGAAGGTATTCGCTTTGACCCGTTGATTTTGGATTGAACGGACAAGATTGCTAGACGCTGAACCATGTCTCCCTGGATGATGTTCCTACTACTACTATGTAAAATACACTTCTAAAACAACAAATGTAATTGTGCTTATGAGTTACTAGTCAGATTTTATTAGAAGTCTGGTTATGACTGCAAACTACAGTATGTGTGAGCTACGTTGATTAGCGAGGGTCATCAGCGGATGGGGGCCTCGACCGCACAAAAAAAGGTTTGTCACTCAATAAATTGTGCTCACATCCATGCAACTCAGTAACTAGACTGTGATCAACGTATATACGGAGAGAGAATACGAGTAATACAATGATCAACTCAATAGAATCCACTCATTACTACACGATACATGCAACTCAGTATCCTAATAATATCGGTTTTGCTAGTTCTCAGGCGTGTGAGAACTTCTTAGGTCTCAGTCACCTCTTTCACTGTTCGATTTATCTCATGATTTGTGCAAAGTGGAAGTTACACATGAGTTGCAACTAGGGTGTAACTAGGAATTTAATGAGTTGCAACTAGGTTGTAACTGAGAATTAGTACAAATCTTCTGAGTTGCAACTGATAATTAGCACAAATATTAGGATGACATCAGCGACTTAGACATAAGAAATTCTCAGGCGCCTAAGATCTAGGCACTCCCAAATAATATCATGCACGTAAGTACCTTTTTTTAGATGCATGCATTCACTTCTGAACACCATAAGTAAAAGTTTGAACTCATGGAGCGCCAAAATGACATCGCCCCAGCTAGCCCAATTAATGGTCTGCTACTACAATAACCTACACATCTACCCCTATAGTATACTCTTGGACACCCAACGATTGTTTGCATAGGCGTCCACGCCAGAGCCTTCGGAGGGAAGGTATCCCCTCTGGCCCATTGATTTGGGATGGACGGACAAGATTTTTAGACGGCCAAAATCACGTGGTCCCTACTCCCTCGCGCCCCTCCATTTCAAACACTGCAAAATTTCTCGCGTCCCTCTGTTTCAAATGATACCAAAATCATGTGGTCCCCACTCCCTCGCGCCCCTCTATTTTAAACACTACGAAATTTCTCGCGCCCCTCCGTTTCAAACAATACCAAAATCATGTGGTCCCCACTCCCTCGTGCCCCTCTATTTCAAACACTGCGAAATTTCTTACATCCGGAACCTCCCACAGCACTTCTCCGGCTGGCTTTGCCCGCCGGAACTCGACACCATGCACTACTCACCCAATAGTATACCGTAGCTGCATTAGCTGTGGTCTCATCCAAAGCACCATTGCCTCTTCACCGACATCCACCGCACCTGACTGAGGTCACCGATTCCGTCATCGTCCACTTCACCTGATTTCCTTTTCCCACTTTCTCGTCCATGGTGTTGAATCTGTCAATGGCTGCCCAAGATCTGCATCAACGTTGTCGACATCGTCCCCACCCGTACCATACCTGAACCGCCGTGTAGTTACCGATTCTCCCTCGTCCACCATGCTCAATCCGGCATTAAGCACCCAAGATCTGCTTCCCTGACGCAAACAGTCGGCGCAACCACATCACCCTGGGTGACAAGGATGTCACCCGTGCCGGTACGGATGATGCTTAGAAGCCTATCCGACCATGGTAACCAAATCTCCAACTCTTTTTTTGTTTTGTCAGCAGTACATCAGGTTCAAGCCTGTCACAGTGAACTGCATTTTAATAATCGTGTTGTACACCCAGTCAAAACGCACGCCCATTCTTCGTGCTACATACTACCGATTAGGTCACTAGACATGTTGGTTTGCATTCGTTGCTCTACAAATTTTGAAGTCATGCACATGTTCTTAGCTACTCCAAACAACAGTAATTGCATGTTATCGTGTAGTTCTTGCAAGATATACAATCAGTGGAAAATATTAGTGTGGATTCCCTACTCCATAGTTACTAAATCAATCTAGTTCGTCCTGAGATAAGTTTTTCTTATTATTTCCTCCTAGGCATCGTCCTGTTGTCCTGTAGTACCCATTTAGACTCTTCATACTAATTCGATTATAATTTTGTTGTTGCCATCTGGTTCTTCAAAAGCTGCAACACTAACTATTTTCTTTGTCTTGCATAAAGACCAGAATAGAACAATTAACATGATGGTTTGCATAGCCTCTTCTACAGATTCACAAGCGATGCCATTATTTCCTTATCTGGTGCTGGTTCGTCCTAAGCAATGGCATAACTTTCCTCTACTGTGTAGTCAACTCGTGGTTTGCATTCCTGCTCTAGAAGTTCTCTTATGATGCCATTATATTTCTATCTGGTTTATTCTTATCTATGACAGTAACTGCATGCCATTGTGTAGCTCACCATAAATTCTGAGTCACCGAACGTCTCTTGCATTCCAGGAAATAGCACTGCTTCCATATATATTTGCTTATATGACCTGGCTAGTTTATATTTGCTTAAATTCTAAAAAACACTTTGTTTGATTGCTCATTTCATTGTAGGCACACTTGTCTAATGATTGTTTGTCTTGTTCTACAGGTTCACATGCGATGCTACTTGATACGTTGCAAACGTATCCATAATTTTTGATGTTCCATGCTTGGTTTTATCTACTTTCTTATGTTTTGTCCACACTTTGGAGTACTTTTCATATGATTTCTTGGACTAACCTATTAACAAGAGCCACAGTGCCAGCTGCCTGTTTTCTGTTGTTTTTGGTTCCAGGAAAGTCAGAAAATGAATATTCTCGGAATTGGACGGGACAAAAGCCAAAGTTAGTTTTTCACCGAGGGACACCTGGAGCCAGAATAAGAGACGGAGAGGGGATGGGGCCCGGCCACACCACCTGGCTGTGCGGCCAGGCCTGGCCCATGCCAGGGGGTGGTCTGGCCACCCCAAGCACCCCCCTCGACCTCTCCTTTCTCCTATATATTGCCTCCGATACAGAAACCCTAAGTACCCGATCAAAAATCCACGAAAGAGTCTGTAGCCACCGTCATCTCCATCCCTAGATCAGGAGGGATCTGAAGCTCTTCCCGGTACCCTGTCGGAGAGGGGAATTCACCCTGGAGGCCTTATTCATCACCATGCAAGCCTCTAGTGTGATGCATGAGTAGTTCATATCTAGACTACGGGTCCATGTAGTAGCTAGATGGCTAGTTCTCCTCCTTTGTGCTATCATGTCTAGATATTGTCAGCTCCGTTCATGATCAAGATCATCTATTTGTAATTCTGCATGTTGTGTTTGCGGGGATCCGATGGATATTGAGATGCTATTTCAGATTGATTATTGATTCTATCATGTCTTTGTTATTTGTGATCTTGCATGCTTTCCATTGTTAGTAGCTATCTTGGCCAAGTAGATGCTAGCAACTCCAAGAGTTAGTATTTATGCTCGATAGTGGGTTCATGCCTCTGGTAATCTGGGGAAGTGACAGAAATCTCTAAGGTACTAGATGTGTTGTTACTACTAGGGAGAAAACAACAATCCTTTGTTCATAGAACAATCGTATTGTTTTCTTTACATGCAATTATCCGTTGCTTGCAACTTAATACTGGAGGGGGTTCGGATGATAACCTGAAGGTGGATTATTAGTCATAGATGCAGTTGGATGGCGGTCTATGTATAATGTTGTAATGCCCAATCGAATCTCAAAGGAGTCAAGATGAGTAGTATATGCGTGTATGCTTTCTTGATGTTTGTCAATTGCCCCGCTGTAATTTGTTTACCCAACATGTCATCTATCTTAAGGAGAGCCACCTCTAGTGAACTATGGACCCCGGTCCTTTCTTTTACTATCAATCTACAATCAACTGTTTACTGCTTTGTGTTTACTTTCTGCAAACTATTACTTTCTTCCATTCGATACGTTTAATCCTTTGTTTTCAGTAAAACCTATGAGATTGACAACCTCATCGCAAGTTGGGGACAGAGTTCTGTGGTTGTGTTGTGCAGGTCTCCATGTTGCTGCTGGCACCGGTAGTGCGCCCTACCAAATTTCAGCTAGCTACACCTTTGGGGTGTTTCCTTGCTCCTACTGGATTGATAACCTTGGTTTCATAACTGAGGGAAAACTTACTGTTGTGCTCATCATACCTTCCACTTGGGGTTCCCCAACGAGCTCGTTAATACACGAGTCAGCAAGTACTTTTTCTGGCGCTGTTGCCGGGGAGTCAAGGACATCTTCACAAGGGGAGTTCCTCATAACCAATCTCTTTACTTTTTTATTTTTGTTTTGATTAGTTTATTTTTGCTTTGTTTGATTGTTTCTTTATTAAAAACACACAAAAAATAGTTCCTACTATAGTTGGTATTTTCATTGGTCTATTATTGTCTTGCTTTATCATGCTTACTATCAATGGTTGGTTTCTTTGAAACTGAATCTAATTGGCAAGGTGGGTTCATGGAAGAACAAAAATATTATTATAAGGAACACCGCTTGACACAAAAAGGGAAACTCTTATGGGAACAAATTGATAAATTGAATACCATTGCTAGAAACATGTGCTCTACTTATAATGTTACTTATTGCGTTGATAAATCTTGTTGTTGTAGGAGGTATAAACACCTCCCTTTTCAATGTGAGTATAATGATATAAGTTACCATATCTTCTTATGTTAAAGGGAATTTTGACTTTTATGATGTAGATCAAATTGAAGAATTTATTGCTTGGAAGGGTGCATTTGAACTTGCTAGTTTGCTTGAAAATACTGATGATTCACCTTATAAATATGAGGTTTATGATGTACTTAAATTTTTCTTTGATAATTACAAAGTAGAAAATGGCTATATTCTTGAATATCTCAATAGATGCTCTCCACCAATGGAAGAGACTAATGCCTTGCAGGAGCCTATGGAAGAAGAAATTGCTGAAACTGGAAGCTCATTGGATGAAAAAGAGGAGGAGAGTGATGATCAAGAGGAGGAAGAATGGATCTACCCATCCCTACCTTCTAATGAGAGTAACTATTTACCCCTTATATTATTTGATTGTACCCCATGCTTACCAAACGAGGACGAATGTCATGTTCCCGAGGATTCTTTTGAAAATGTTTATAATAAAGCTCTAGTGTTTGTAGATCATGAAAAGCATGCTTTATATGATAGTTATATTGTTGAGTTTATTCATGACGCTACTGAAAATTATTATGAGAGAGAAAATATGGTTGTAAAAGTTTTCATGGCACTCAAACACCTCTCTATGTGCTGAAAGTTTTGAAGTTGCTCTTGTTTTATCTATCCATTCTTGTTACTATGTTCTTCTTTGATTTATTTTCTTACAAGATTCCTATGCATAGGAAGTGGGTTAGACTTAAATGTGTTATGCATTTGCTTCTTGATGCTCTCTTTTACTATAATTCATATTTCTTAAGTGAGCATCTTCTCAAACTATCATGCCTAACTTAAAGGCGTTAAAGAAAAGTACTTACTGGGAGATAACCCAAAAGTTTTAGATGAGTCTTGGAAGTTATTAATTCAGTAATAACCGCTCCTTATCCTTTTTATTTGCTTTTTGTGCCAAGAGTAACCTCTAATGAGAGAGAAGTAATGATTGGGAAAGTTGTTGTCCCGAAACAGATTTCTGTGCTTCACCATAAAAATTCGTGTAAAATCTCTATATGTCCTTTTGAGGCATGAATGCCCCAGGTTGTTATCTAACTTTCGTTAGTTCAGCACTCTTCGATTTGAGCAACAGAAGGTCTTCGAAAAAATCCGTCTTTACCCGCTGGTCTGTTTTGATAGATTTCTGCCATTTTCTGCATTTGCTTCTTGTTGGTTCCTTTTTGAGTTCTTTTGGTGAATTGAGCTTTTTGAGGGAAGTTCTACAGTAGCTAGTGTTTTAATTGAAGTTTTATTGGTGTTAGAACTGAACCTAAAGACTTATTATCTTGAGTGCACTAATGTTGCTAATAAAGATTGTGTGAAGTTTTGTATGAAGGAAAAATTTCAGGTGTATGGAAGGAATGAGTAATGAGATGAAGAATGGACTAAAGCTCAATCTTGGGGATTCCACGCGTGTCACCCTAAGAAATATCCAATAAGTACAAGCATCAAAGCTTGAGGATGCCCAAGGCATCCCCCTCTTCATCAATAAAAATCACAGGTTTCTTCCAAACACTTCATTTTCATTATTTCATGCACAATTGTGTTGTTCTTGGAGCGTCTTCTTTTTTTGTTTTCGTTTTGGTTTTTTGTTTCCTTAGTTTGCTGAATAAATTGGTTGGACCCCCTCTTTCATACATTGGTTTTCAAATAGTTTGGTTTGCTTTGGAAAAGAGTAGGAAAAGTTCATGCTTAAGTGGTAAAGGGAGCTTGTTTTTGACTGTGGCCTATGCTTTGTCATGCCATGCTCGATACTGTTTTGGCTTTATGCTTAGTATTATTTGCTATAGCATGACTTGTTATAAACAATTGAGATTGCTTAATATGCCTTGGAAGGATCATGCATTGTTTTAGCATATTAAAGCATAATATTGTGGTATTCTCCTTTGATGCTTTATTTGGGTTGACTTGGCACATTCTCACACCATGTTATGACTATCCCAAGTCACCATAGCCTTTATGATCCTTTAGTTTTCAACTTGTAGTATCACTTTATGCTTTGATAAATCATGTTTTGCTGCTCTACCTGATTATGGCCATTATTGCTCTCTTAGTTTGTCGCTCCTAGTCTTTTGCTAGCCTCCACAACCAAGTATGAGTTCTACTCATGCATCCAACTCCTAAAACCAAGTTATTCCAAAAGAGTCCACCATACCTACCTACTAGCATATGCTATTCCAAGTATATTCATGTTTTTATCTACCTTCCGAATTAAACTTGTTATGAGAAAACTAGTGATTAAAGCTCTCACGAACTTGATGGCACACTTTACTTTTCTTGCCCTTAATAAACTTAAACCATTGTGGTGTCTATGTTGTATATGCTTGCACTTATTTGTTGGGGATTAGCAGAACCATGTTGTCATGGGGAACGCTTTCAACATTGCACTTGTACTTTGTACCTAGTTGATATCATGCTCTTTTGTCTATGGATGTCGTCGGTGTGAAATGAAAGGGGAGATTGTAAGTCCATGGAGTTATGTATATGTGTTAGAGAAACGCATGGGCCGCTGGTCTAATCCATGCCGTCATGGTGGAAACCTACAGCGTAACCATAATGAGCTGTCTATGAAGCATTATTCTTATAAAAAAAGAGTCAGATATTGAGAAAAAAGAGAAAAGGAAAAAAAGAGATTATGAAAAGAGGAAAGAGAGAAAAGGCACCATATTCCCATCGTAAATAAGAAGATTGCTGAGATGCTCATTGTCTGCTTGCCTTGTCATTTTGATATGGGGATTCTTCCGTATCATCGGGCAAGGGGTACCCCGTTGGCGGTTCTCTATGATACACATGTACTTACGATGACAAGAACTTACTGGTGACTAAACTTGAGTAGCATGAGGAGCGGCCCTCGTATTCAAGGGACATGAGATTTCCAACTTATACATCATCAAGCATATACACCATAGTTTGTTCACTTTAACCTTAATCACCTTCAAGATGCTTATGCTAGGGGCAATGAGAGCTGAAAGCTAATAAGTACCATAATTTTTGGAAGCTCTTTATGAAACTTGAATCCCTGCTTCCTTCTATGATGGCCTTTCTTCCACTTTTATATTGAGTCTCCACCTTCTATCTTTATGCACCTACTTTGAGAGCATAGTGGCCATTCTTAGTTCTATGTGCATTGTCCCAAAACTTGTTGATTGATGCATAGCTTTGATATTGCTTGTTTTAAACTATTTGTATCTAGTCACTCTTCTAAACTTTGAAGGTGTCCTATGCATTTATGTTTGCTACTCTATGAGGGACAAGCTGAATGCCACTACGCTATGTTTTCTTTATGTGAAACAAACAAATGTCTTGCTAAGCATTGTTATTCATTAATCTTTTGTTTGTGCCTTTTAATGTTGCAACATAGTTTCTTTGTCTTATTGCTAGAACTTTGTCTTTCATGCTATGATTGAAGTACTATGATCCCAGCTTTGAATGTTTTACAAATACTTTGATCAAGTTTATGATGGTGCATGTCACCTCAAAAATTATTCTTTCTTTTTATCACTTACCTACTCGAGGACGAGCAGGAGTTAAGCTTAGGGATGTTGATACGTTGCAAACGTATCCATCAATTTTGATGTTCCATGCTTGGTTTTATCTACTTTCTTATGTTTTGTCCACACTTTGGAGTACTTTTCATATGATTTCTTGGACTAACCTATTAACAAGAGCCACAGTGCGAGCTGCCTGTTTTCTGTTGTTTTTGGTTCTAGGAAAGTCAGAAAACGAATATTCTCGGAATTGGACGGGACAAAAGCCAAAGTAAGTTTTTCACCGAGGGACACGAGGAGCCAGAATACGAGACAGAGAGGGGCTGGGGCCTGGCCACACCACCTGGCCGCGCGGCCAGGCCTGGCCCGCGCTAGGGGGTGGTCTGGCCGCCCCAGGCACCCCCTCGGCCTCTCCTTTTGCCTATATATTGCCTCCGATACAGAAACCCTAAGTACCTGATCAAAAATCCACAAAAGAGTCTGTAGCCGCCGTCATCTCCATCCCTAGATCGGGAGGGATCTGAAGCTCTTCTCGGCACCCTGCCGGAGAGGGGAATTCACCCTGGAGGTCTGATACATTGAGTATGTATCCATAATTTTTGATGTTCCATGCTTGGTTTTATCTACTTTCTTATGTTTTGTTCCAACTTTGGAGTACTTTTCATATGATTTCTTGGAATAACCTATTAATAAGAGCCACAGTGCCAGTTGCTTGTTTTCTGCTGTTTTTGGTTCCAGGAAAGTCAGAAAATGAATATTCTCGGAATTGGACGGGACAAAAGCCAAAGTTCCTATTTTACCGGAAGACTCACGGAGCCAGAATGCGAGACGAAGGAGGGCCAGGGCCTGGCCACACCATGTGGTGGCACGGGCTAGCCCTGGCCGCGCCACCAGGTGGTGTGGGCCCCTCTGGCCTCCACCGACCAAAACCCTAAATCATCAAGCCTCCAGCCACGAAAAGTTCCGCAGCGCCGCCGCCACTGAAGGGGAGATTCGGGGGACAGAAAATCTTTGTTCCGGCACCCTGCCGGGACGGGGAAGTGCCCCCGGAGCCATCTCCATCGATCTCCACCACCATCTCCATCACCATTTCTGATTCCCATGATGAGGAGGGAGTAGTTCTCTCTCGAGGCTAAGGGTTCTACCGATAGCTATGTGTTCATCTCTCTCTCTATGCATGATCATATTGTGATCATGAGCTTGTAATCTATAGATCTACCTTGCTACTCAAGTGCTTTAATAGATCTCTGCTCTCCCCATGTGTGTGAAAGTGACAGCATGCACACCATGGTGGCACTTAGGCTAGAGGTTACAAATACTTATTATGAGTTATATTTGGAGATGGATGTCTTTATGAAATTGTGGTGTTTGTTGGAACCATCTAGTGCTCAAGGTGACAGTGTGGCGTTTTCTAGATGGGAAAGACTTACTTTGAGGTGTGCTATTATAGCCCTACCATCGATTAGAGTGTTCAACCGGAGAGTAGTTAAGAGTAGTACCATAAAGAGAAGATATTTATATGATAGAGTGTTCACTAGTGAAAGTATGATCCCTAGGCCTTGTTTCTAAGCATTGATACACCGTTTGCAGTTAGATCTGTTACATGTTTGCTTGCTTCCATCTTTATTTCAGTTTGCCTTTAGTCTCTTCCACGCCATCAAAGTATTTTCTAGCACCATTGTCTTATATTCATACCACTTGTATTTTACTATCTCTTCGCCGAACTAGTGCACATATACACCTGACAAGTGTATTGGGTGTGTTGGGGACACAAGAGACTTCTTGTATCTTGATTGCAGGGTTTCTTGAGAGGGAATACCTTTGACCACTTCCTCCCTGAGTTCGATAAACCTTGGGTGATCCACTTAAGGGAAAACTTGCTGCTGTTCTACAAACCTCTGCACTTGGAGGCCCAACAACTGTCTACAAGAATAGAAGTGCGTACACATCAAGCTATTTTCTGGCGCCGTTGTCGGGGAGGTAAGGTAAAAGGTACTCACATCCTCCGGTGTGAGTGCTCGAAGTTATTTCCTTTAGTTTATGCAATTTTGTCTTTTTATTTCTTGTTTTCAATAGTTAGGCTTAATGGAAAACAACAACGAAATTAGAGAGCTCTATAGTATTTATCTTGAGTTAGGACATGAAGTGTTTGAAGAGAAAATTAAAAAACCTATGGAACTTTATTTGCATGCTAATAGCAATGTTGTTAGTATGAATTCTTTGTACACCATTATTGCTAATGCTATGGAAAAATCTAAGCTTGGGGAAGCTAGTTTATATGAAAATGATCTTTTTAGTTCCCCAGCTTTGGAAGATAGCTATTCTATTGCTTATGATGATACCAAACCTCCAATATATGATGATTACAATGATGAGTATGATATTCTTAGTCCACCTACTATTGAGGAGAAAATTAATTACGATTACAATATGCCTCCTATATTTGATGATTATGGTGATGAGAATAATAATGATAGCTATTTTGTTGAATTTGCTCCCACCACAATTAATAAGAATGACTATGCTTATGTGGAGAGTAATAATCATTTTATGCATGTGGCTCATGATAAGAATGTTTTATGTGATAGTTATATTGTTAATTTTATTCATGATGCTACTGAAAGTTATTATGAGAGAGGGAAACATGGTTTTATGTATCTCAACAATATTAAGTTTCCCCTCTTTATGTTGAAAATTTTGAAGTTGCACTTGTTTTGCTTTACTATGCTTGTTGCTTTGTGCTTTCATGACTTGTTTCTTTACAAGATTCCTATGCATAGGAAGTGGTTTAGACTTAAATGTGTTTTTAATTTCCTTCTTGATGCTCTCTTTTACTTCAATTCATATTTCTTATGTGAGCATCTTCTCAAACTATCATGCCTAACTTAAAGGCGCTAAAGAAAAGTACTTATTGGGAGATAACCAAAAAGTTTTAGTTGAGTCTTGGAAGTTATTACTTCAGTAATAACCGCTCATTATCCTCTTTATTTGCTTTTTGTGCCAAGAGTAACCTCTAACGAGAGAGAAGTAATGATTGGGAAAGTTGCTGTCCCGAAATAGATTTCCGTGCTTCACCGTAAAAATTCGTGTAAAATCTCTGTACATCATTTTGAGGCGTGGATTTTTGTGCTTCTGACCCAGGTTGTTACCTAACTTTCGTTAGTTCAACACTTTTTTTATTTGAGCAACATAAGGTCTTCGAAAAAATTCATCTTTACCTGCTGGTTTGTTTTGACAGATTTCTGCCATTTTCTGCATTTGCTTCTTGTTGATTCCTTTTTGAGTTCTTTTGGGGAATTGAGATTTTTGAGGGAAGTGCTACAGTATATGGTGTTCTAATGGAAGTTTATTTGGTCTTAGAACTGAACCTTAAGACTTATTAATCTTGAGTGCACTAATGTTGCTAATAAAGATTGTGTGAAGTTTTGTATGAAGAAAAAAATTTAGGTGTATGGAAGGAATGAGTAATGAAATGAAGGATGGACTAAAGCTCAAGATTGGGGATGCCACGCGTGCATCCCAATAAATATCCAAGAAGTACAAGTGTCAAAGCTTGGGATGCCCAAGGCATCCCCTTCTTCATCAATAAAAATCCCAGGTTTCTTCCAAACACTTCATTTTTATTGTTTCATGCACAGTTGTGTTGTTCTTGGAGCGTCTTCTTTTTCATTTTCGTTTTGGTTTTTCTGTTGCTTGGTTTTCTTAGTTTTCTGAATAAATTGGTTGGACCCCCTCTTTCATACATTGGTTTTCAAATAGTTTGGATTGGAGTGGAAAAGAGCAGGAAAGTTCATGCTTAAGTGGTAAAGAGAGCTTGTTTTTGACTGTGGCCTATGCTTTGTCATGCCATGCTTGATATTTTTTTGGCTTTATGCTTAGTATTCTTTGCTGTAGCATGACTTGTTATAAACAATTGAGATTGCTTAATGTGCCTTGGATGAATCATGTGTTGTTTTAGCATATTAAAGCATAGTATAGTGGTATTCTCCTCTGATGCTTTATTTGGGTTGACTTGGCGCATGCTCACACCATGTTATGACTATCCAAAGTCACCATAAGCCTTGATGATCCTTTAGTTTTCAACTTGTAGTATCACTTTATGTTTTGATCAATGATGTTTTGTCGCTCTGCATGATTATGGCCATTATTGCTCTCTTAGTTTGTCGCTCTCAGTCTTTTGTTAGCCTCCACAACAAAGTATGAGTTCCACTCATGCATCCAACTCCCTAAACCAAGTTATTCCAAAGAGTCCACCATACCTACCTATTAGCTTATGCTATTCCAAGTATATTCATGCTTTTGTTTACCTTCCAAATTAAACTTGTTATGAGAAAACTAGTGATTAAAGCTCTCACGAACTTGATGGCACACTTTATTTTTCTTGCCCTTAATAAACTTGAACCATTGTGTCGTCTATGTTGTATATGCTTGCACTTATTTGTTGGGAATTAGCAGAACCATGCTTTCGTGGGGAACGCTTTCAACATTGCACTTGGTACTTGTACCTAGGTGATATCATGCTCTTTTGTATATGGATGTCGTCGGTGTGAAATGAAAGGGGAGCTTGTAAGTCCATGGAGTTATGTATATGTGTTAGAGAAACGCCTCGGCCGCTGGTCTAATCCATGCTGACATGGTGGAAACCTGCAGCGTAACCATAATGAGTTGTTCATGAAGCATTCTTCTTATAAAAAAAGAGTCCTATATTGAGAAAAAGAGAAAAAGAAAAAAAAGATTATGAAAAGAGGAAAGAGAGAAAAAAGCACCATATTCCCATAGTAAATAAGAAGATTGCTGAGATGCTCGTTGTCTACTTGCCTTGTCATTTTGATATGGGGATTCTTCTGTATCATCGGGCAAGGGGTACCCCGTTGGCGGTTCTCTATGATACACATGTACTTACAATGACAAGAACTTACCGGTGACTAAACTTGAGTAGCATGAGGAGCAGCCCTCGTATACAAGGGACATGAGATTTCTAACTTATACTTCGCCAAGCATGTACACCATAGTTTGTTCACTTTAAACCTTAATCACTTCAAGATGCTTATGATAGGGGCAATGAGAGCTGAAAGCTATAAGTACCATAATTTTTGGAAGCTCTTTATGAGACTTGAATCCCTAGTTCCTTTTATGAAGGCCTTGCTTCCACATATATTGAGTCTCCAGCTTCTACCTTTATGCACCTACTTTGAGAGCATAGTGGCCATTCTTAGTTCTATGTGCATTGTCCCAAGACTTATTGATTGATGCATAACTTGTTATTGCTTGTTTTAAACTATTGTATCTAGTCACTCTTATGAACTTTGAAGGTGTCCTATGCATTTATATTTGCTACTCTATTGAGGGACAAGCTGAATACTATTATGTTATGTTTTTTTATGTGAAACAAACAAACGTCTTGCAAAGCATTGTTATTCATGAATCTTTTGTTTGTGCCTTTTCATGTTGCATCATAGTTTCTCTGTCTTATTGCTAGAACTTTGTCTTTCATGTTATGATTGAAGTACTATGATCCCAGCTTTGAATGTTTTAAAATTACTTTGATCAAGTTTATGATGGTGCATGTCACCTCAAAAATTATTCTTTCTTTTTATCACTTACCTACTCGAGGACGAGCAGGAGTTAAGCTTGGGGATGTTGATACATTGCAAATGTATCTATAATTTTTGATGTTCCATGCTTGGTTTTATCTACTTTCTTATGTTTTGTTCCAACTTTGGAGTACTTTTCATATGATTTCTTGGACTAACCTATTAACAAGAGCCACAGTGTCAGTTGCCTGTTTTCTGCTGTTTTTGGTTCCATGAAAGTCAGAAAATGAATATTCTCGGAATTGGACAGGACAAAAGCCAAACTTCCTATTTTACCGGAAGACTCACGGAGCCAGAATACGAGACGGAGGAGGGCCAGGGCCTGGCCACACCATGTGGTGGCATGGGCTAGCCCTGGCCGCGCCACCAAGTGGTGTGGGCCCCTCTGGCCTCCACCAACCTTGCCTCTTCGCCTATAAGAAGCCTCCTGATACCAAAACCCTAAATCATCAAGCCTCCAGCCACGAAATGTTCCGCAGTGCCGCCGCCACTGAAGGGGAGATTCGGGGGACAGAAAGTCTCTGTTCCGGCACCCTACCGGGATGGGGAAGTGCCCCCAGATCCATCTCCATCGATCTCCACCACCATCTCCATCACCATTGCTGATTCCCATGATGAGGAGGGAGTAGTTCTCTCTCGAGGCTAAGGGTTCTACCGGTAGCTATGTGTTCATCTCTCTCTCTATGCATGATCATATTGTGATCATGAGCTTGTAATCTATAGATCTACCTTGCTACTCAAATGCTTTAATAGATCTCTGCTCTCCCCATGTGTGTGAAAGTGACAGCGTGCACACCATGGTGGCACTTAGGCTAGAGGTTACAAATACTTATTATGAGTTATATTTGGAGTTGGATGTCTTTATGAAATTGTGGTGTTTGTTGGAACCATCTAGTGCTCAAGGTGACAGTGTGGGGTTTTCTAGATGGGAAAGACTTACTTTGAGGTGTGCTGTTATAGCCCTACCATCGATTAGAGTGTTCAATTGGAGAGTAGTTAAGAGTAGTATCATAAAGAGAAGATATTTATATGAGAGAGTGTTCACTAGTGAAAGTATGATCCCTAGACTTTGTTTCTAAGCATTGATACACCGTTTGCAGTTAGATCTGTTACATGTTTGCTTGCTTCCATCTTTATTTCAGTTTTCCTTTAGTCTCTTCCACGTCATCAAAATATTTTCTAGCACCATTGTCTTATATTCATACCACTTATATTTTACTATCTCTTCGCCGAACTAGTGCACCTATACACCTGACAAGTGTATTGGGTGTGTTGGGGACACAAGAGACTTCTTGTATCTTGATTGTAGGGTTGCTTGAGAGGGAATACCTTTGACCACTTCCTCCCTGAGTTCGATAAACCTTGGGTGATCTACTTAAGGGAAAACTTGCTGTTGTTCTACAAACCTTTGCACTTGGAGGCCCAACTGTGGCGCCCCGCAAAAACCACTACTAGAAAATCGCGGTGTTTTTGTGTTGCGCCTCATCATGACTGCGTGATCATGTCATCATGCCACCTTGCATTTGAGCATCGTCGTCATCTTGCATGGTTTGTTTAAAAACTATTTTCCGAAAAATCTATTTTTGTTTTCTAAACGCCCCGTCTTTATTCAAACACAAAATCCGAGTCTCCGGAATATTTTGTTTTGACTGCCAACGGTTTTCAAAAAGCCCCGTTTTAAATAAATAAAAAATTTAAATTGTTTTTAGTAGGCAGCCCGCCAGGCCCGAAAGCCCGGCCGGCCACCTCCAAACCCTAGTCTAAAAATATCTAATCCTAAACTTTTCCTACCTAACCCTAACCTACCCAGTCCCCAGCCACATCACCCCGACCATTCCCCACCCGCCATCTCACCACTTCCCCAACTCCCTCCACTCCCAGGCCGCCACATCAGCCAGCCCGGACCCACCCCACTCCCTCACCCACACGCACTCACACACACGCGCGCCACACAGCAGCCGCACAGACGCACGCAGTGCACCCTCCCACCAACCGCAGCCCAGGCCCCACCTGCCAACCGACCGCGTCGCCCCTGGGCACGCCAGCCCGTGCCGCCTGTCCCCGCCCCCTTTTCCCGCCCCGACCCACTCCCCCTGGCCCCACCGTGACCGCGTCCCCTCCACGCGTTCCCCTCCCTCTCTCTCCTCCGCTCACCGTTCCCCACCTCCCCCATCGCTCCTCCTCGCCTTCCTCCCCGCCGCAGGAGCCGCTCGGCCGCCGCTGCTCGAGCCCCTGACGCAGCCGTCCCCGCTCCCGCCCGGCGTCACGTCGCCGCCGCCTTCGCCCTCTCCCCTATGTCTTCCTCCCCGCCGCCAGATCCCGCCGTCGCGCGGCTGTCTCTCCGCCGGCCGTCAGCGGCCAAGCCGGTCCCACGTCTTCCCCGCCTTCCTCGCCGTGCACAAGCCGCCGCCGACCCTCGCAGTCATCGCCGCGAGCCCCGCCTCCCTCGCCGTCATCCGTGCCGGCCATCGCCCTTCTCTTCTCCGCCGGCCGCGCCTCCCTGACTCGGGCGACCGCCCCCCCCCCTTTGCACCTCCTCTGCGGCGCGCCAACGCCGGACGCCTCTACGTCATCCCCGGGCGCCGCCGAAGCCCCGCCGCCTCCTCTCCTTCTCGGCCGCCTCCTCGTCGCCTGCAAGCCGCCGGCCTCGCGCCTCCTCGTCGCCGACCCGGACCTCCATCTGTGCCGCCTTCCCAGCCCGAGCCGCCCCGACCCGAGCCCCTCCCGGTCGGCGAGCCACCCCCTCCGTCGACCCTGTGCCTCCCGCGGCCACCTCCTCGTCCGCCCCCGCGACTCCCCGTCGCTCGGCTCCCCCATGTCCAGCCGCCGCTGGGGCTCTGTTCGCGTCCTGCCGCCACCCTCCGCCCGTCGGGCCTCCCCTCTGCGTCGCGGGTCCGCTCCTGGCCCGTACGGCGCCGTCGCCGCCCCTGCAACCTCGCTTGCGTCGCCGGCCTCCGCCTTCCTTTGGTCGTTTCCACTCGCGTCCTCCCAGCGAGTGTCACCTCCCTGGCGCTCTGCTATTGGTGTCCGTTTAAGTGTTCTTCGGCGGCCATCTGTTGGTAGAGCTCGGCCCCTGCTGCTAAACGTTGATGTTCCGGGAGTTTCTGTGCATGTGTGCCTTATGTGAATAGCAGGCCGATGGCCATCTGCCTCGCTCTGTTCAACTACACCCAAGTTCAATACCGAAGAGGTTTTGTACGACAAGGTCTACTTCATGGATCGCGAGACCGTTCCCGGACCCGATGGCGCCCGGAACCAACGACAAGACCGTCGACATGATCCGAAGGCCGCGGATGCGACAAGATCGTCTCTCGGACGCCAAGTGCTTCGGCCCAGGAAAAAAACCGACGACCCGACCAAGATCCGCAAGACCTTCTTCCCGGCACGCCAAGTTCTTCCTTCTCGGATCCGAGGACACCGAGACCCCGGTGCGACAAGTACTCCTTCCCGGACGCCAAGTTCGCCGAGAACCCGGAAGCCCAGGTCGTCGACACGGATATGCCAAGTACTTCCTCGAGGACGCCAAGTTCTTCATCCCGAACGCCAAGACCGACTCGATGGCGCGGAACCGACAAGATCTTCGCGACGACAAGATCAACACCGACCAGGGCGAACCCGATGCGCCCCCGACGCCAAACCAAGTCCTCCTTCCTGGAACGCCAAGCTCTCCTTCCGTTGTCCGAGAACGATCTCGTCGAGCCGTTCTCCCATCAAACCCTGAGACCGACCCCGAACCCCTCGGAGCCCAAGTTCGCCGAACCCTAAAGTGATTCCCTATCCGAGACCCCATTATTTTTATAATATGACATTATCAACGGATGCATGTTAAATTGTTCATGCATGCATACTTGTCTGTGGTTTGGGGGCATTATGCCAATTCATCTCATAATTAAATATGGAGTCTATATGCGGGATATCTTTGTCTTATTTTGGACTCCATTTAAATTGGCATAGCGAACCGAAGTCCTGTTTTGTCTTGCTAATCCAACATTTAATTTGCGGGGTAGATAAATAACTTGAACCGTTTAACTAAATGTCGGTACCCCGGTTCTGTTAATAATTGCCTAATTGCATTGCATCTTGCCATGTCATACATCATACATGCATCATGCCCGATTTTCTACCGTAGTATTAAATAGTGCATCCGGTGTTTCTGCTAGTGCTTTGCTTCTTCACGGATTAGGCCGATGAGTTGATGCGAGTGTCGACCCGATCTTCGGATGAACCTTCGGCAATGTTTTCAGGCGAGCATCTCCCCCTTTCTACCTATCTTACTTTTAGAGTATTTATTCCCTCCTGTTGATCTATTGCTATCCGTGTTGCGTTGCTCTAGTTTTCGTGCCTGTGATATCCCTTGCAGCCTCATATTGCCTTGGACACATCCTATTACCTGTTGTTTGGTAGATAGTTGGACTTGCGCGTCGTAGTCGCTTGCTCAAGTGATGTTGCGTGTCGTCAAGTACCCCAGTTGTTGGAGTATTGCCGCTTGTTTAATGTTGGAGATGATCATGGCTTTAATTACTATTTAATAACTAAAATTGAAAGTAGGTAAATGCAGAGGCACCGGTGGGTGATAGACAATATTTGGTTTCCAACCGCTCACTAGTGTCCCGTAGGACCCCGAGTTCTTGACACCTGTTCTGAGATCGAGCGCGCTAACCACAGGTGGGGTGTGTGGGCACCCCCATCGATTAGTACCTGATTCCAAGTATTGTTCTGGGGCCACAAAGTAGTTTGGAGCTTTATTACTATTCTGTACTTATGCCATGCTTTTCTGCTTAATTTAAATTGTGCGATGTACTGCACCTGTACTGTTTAGGGAAGCGGAGTGTTTTCGCGGTATCGACAAGCCCAGTCACACTTTCGGGTTCCCAGTCGTTTACAGCCACTGACGCAAACCCTGAGTCCGTCTCGGAGACCGGCCGACTTCGTTGCGGGTAGCTTAGTGGGGTGGCCCCCATGTACTTGCTTTGGATCTGGGAAACGTCATGACTTAGGCCCCGCCGACATACCGATGGGTGTATGTTAACTGATCTGGCAAAAAGGGTCGAAGTGCGTGTGGATACTTTGGTGCACCCCTGCAGGGTTAAATCTTTTCAAAAAGCCGTGTCCGCGGTTATGGACGACTTGGAGCACAGTTCTCGATCATAGACAACTATAACTAAAGTTTACTGTTATAATTTGACTTGTATCCAATATGACTAGTAATCAGCTTCACTGCAACGGAATGGCTAAATAAAAGTACCAACAACTGCTGGGTTTGGGATACCTCATGCTAATTGTATCTGACTAGTAAGTGTTGCAACTACAACGGAATGGTTAACTAAAAGTGCCCACTGCTTATTATATCAGGATGACTACCTGTACCTGACTAGTAATTGTTGCAACGATAACTGAATGAATAAAACTGCCAACTGTGTGAGTTCCTCGGTTGACTTCCTCGTTTGGCCTCGAGGGGGAAATACCAGGATGGGTATGTTTGGTGGTAGAATCAGGTTGGTTCCGAATAGGTCTTTCATATCCCTCTCTGATAGCCAACAGTTACCTCGAGTCTCTATAGGTTGTTTAGTGCATGCTGCGCTGCCGCTTCAGTCCACCATACCTATGTAGGCGAGGACCGCCGAATTCTAGTCTCGCCGTGTACTGGCCTCAGTACTGACCGCTCTCTCTTTTTCCTTTGCCCTTTGTCGGCACCCCTTTTGTTTAAGCAGGTTTTGAGATCGACGTCATTAGCAGGGTTACCCTTCCAGCTTGGCCTGGGCAGGGTTATGGACGCCATTGGTTATTCTCCAGGGCTCTTAGCTCAATTTGCATCTTGTCCGTACTCGGACGCTGTATCGATTTCAAGGTGATTTGGATCTTTGTATTGTATATCTGTATTCTTGACTCTTTGAGTCGTTGTTATATATATATATATATATATATATGTTCTGTGGGTTCCATCGTGGACTATTGTGTAATGATATTACTTCGTTTTCCACCCGCACGAAAGTGCCTGGTGGGCACCTTTGAATCGTTTCTATGCGGGTTTTGGCGGGAAGCGCTGAAACTTGCATAGGGCCGATTCTGAGGGTGTTACAGAGTGGTATCAGAGCTCAGCAGTTGCGATACCCCACAAGTCCAGCCTGTAGGATAACCTAGCTAACGGCCGCAGTAGAGTGTCAAAACTATTTTGCAAAAATCGGTTGGATAGATCTGATTAGGTCTGCTTTTACTCCTTACCCCTCTGCTATTCTCCTCTTACCTCTGCGTGTTTTGAATCCGCTCTCTTCTCTCTCTTCGAGTCCAGGATTTCTCGTGGTTGGGTTCCATCGTACCTTCAGGGTTTCGCTTCCTCCTTTGGTAACGGTGTTGCTACAACTGGTCTTCATGCTATCCGAGGAATCCTTCGTCTGGTGGCTTCTCTTTGTTCCTTCTCGTGCCTTCCGGTGTTTTCCGGCGCGACGACATCATCTATGCCAGATCCGATGCAGAGTCTGCATCACTCCTTTGTTTCTGAACCTCGATTGTCGAGATCTTCAGTCTGATTCTGAGAATGGTTGCACGCTTTTCTACTGATTGTGCGGAGTAATAGTTTGGGTGCGTGATGGATTGGCCCCCATGCCGACTACCCCTTCTATTCGCTTTAGTACATTGAAGTGGATGAGAATGCATCGGTTCCCTCTTTCTATCGAAGCTAGAGGTGGCTTTATTGGTTGATACCTCTACCTTCGCCTTTGTTTCCCGGAGTGTTCTCTCGACGATCACGGACAACGACCTCTTGTTAGTGGTGTCGCGAGGATCTACCTGAAGCGAGAAGACGCAGATCGCCGACCTTCCTTCCGGTACCATGAGGCGGATCTCGAGGGCGAGATCCATTGTTAGTGGTGTCGAATTGTGGCGCCCCGCAAAAACCACTACTAGAAAATCGCGGTGTTTTTGTGTTGCGCATCATTATGACTGCGTGCTCATGTCATCATGCCACCTTGCATTTGAGCATTGTCGTCATCTTGCATGGTTTGTTTAAAAACTTTTTTCCGAAAAATCTGTTTTTGTTTTCTAAACGCCCCGTCTTTATTCAAACACAAAATCCGAGTCTCCGGAATATTTTGTTTTGACTGCCAACGGTTTTCAAAAAGCCCCGTTTTAAATAAATAAAAATTTTAAATTGTTTTTAGGAGGCAGCCCGCCAGGCCCGAAAGCCCGGTCGGCCACCTCCAAACCCTAGTCTAAAAATATCTAATCCTAAACTTTTCCTACCTAACCCTAACCTACCCAGTCCCCAGCCACATCACCCCGACCATTCCCCACCCGCCACCTCACCACTTCCCCAACTCCCTCCACTCCCAGGCCGCCACATCAGCCAGCCCGGACCCACCCCACTCCCTCACCCACACGCACTCACACACACGCGCGCCACACAGCAGCCGCACAGACGTACGCAGTGCACCCTCCCACCAACCGCAGCCCAGGCCCCACCTGCCAACCGACCGCGTCGCCCCTGGGCACGCCAGCCCGTGCCGCCTGTCCCCACCCCCTTTTCCCGCCCTGACCCACTCCCCCTGGCCCCATCGTGACCGCGTCCCCTCCACGCGTTCCCCTCCCTCTCTCTCCTCCGCTCACCGTTCCCCACCTCCCCCATCGCTCCTCCTCGCCTTCCTCCCCGCCGCAGGAGCCGCTCGGCCGCCGCTGCTCGAACCCCCGACGCAGCCGTCCCCGCTCCCGCCCGGCGTCACGTCGCCGCCGCCTTCGCCCTCTCCCCTGTGTCTTCCTCCCCGCCGCCAGATCCTGCCGTCGCGCGGCCGTCTCTCCGCCGGCCGTCAGCGACCAAGCCGGTCCCGTGTCTTCCCCGCCTTCCTCGCCGTGCACAAGCCGCCGCCGACCCTCGTAGTCATCGCCGCGAGCCCCGCCTCCCTCGCCGTCATCCGTGCCGGCCATCGCCCTTCTCTCCTCCGCCGGCCGCGCCTCCCCGACTCGGGCGACCCCCCCCCCCTTTGCACCTCCTCTGCGGCGCGCCAGCGCCGGACGCCTCTACGTCATCCCCGGGCGCCACCGAAGCCCCGCCGCCTCCTCTCCTTCTTGGCCGCCTCCTCGTCGCCTGCAAGCCGCCGGCCCCGCGCCTCCTCGTCGCCGACCCGGACCCCCCTTTGTGCCGCCTTCCCAGCCCGAGCCGCCCGACCCGAGCCCCTCCCGGTCGGCGAGCCACCCCCTCCGTCGACCCTGCGCCTCCCGCGGCCACCTCCTCGTCCACCCCCGCGACTCCCCGTCGCTCGGCTCCCCCATGTCCAGCCACCGCTGGGGCTCTGTTCGCGTCCTGCCGCCACCGTCCGCCCGTCGGGCCTCCCCTCTGCGTCGCGGGTCCGCTCCTGGCCCGTACGGCGCCGTCGCCGCCCCTGCAACCTCGCTTGCGTTGCCGGCCTCCGCATTCCTTTGGTCGTTGCCACTCGCGTCCTCCCAGCGAGCGTCACCTCCCAGGCGCTCTGCTATTGGTGTACATTTAAGTGTTCTTCGGCGGCCATCTGTTGGTAGGGCTCGGCCCCTGTTGCTACACGTTGATGTTCCGGGAGTTTCTGTGCATGTGTGCCTTATGTGAATAGCAGGCCGATGGCCATCTGCCTCGCTCTGTTCAACTACACCCGAGTTCGATACCGAAGAGGTTTTGTACGACAAGGTCTACTTCATGGATTGCGAGACCGTTCCCGGACCCGATGGCGCCCGGAACCAACGACAAGACCATCGACATGATCCGAAGGCCGTGGATGCGACAAGGTCGTCTCTCGGACGCCAAGTACTTTGGCCCAGGAAAAAAAACCGACGACCCGACCAAGATCCGCAAGACCTTCTTCCCGGCACGCCAAGTTCTTCCTTCTCGGATCCGAGGACACCGAGACCCCGGTGCGACAAGTACTCCTTCCCGGACGCCAAGTTCGCCGAGAACCCGGAAGCCCAGGTCGTCGACACGGATACGCCAAGTACTTCCTCGAGGACGCCAAGTTCTTCATCCCAAACGCCAAGACCGACTCGATGGCGCGGAACCGACAAGATCTTCGCGACGACAAGATCAACACCGACCAGGGCGAACCCGATGCGCCCCCGACGCCAAACCAAGTCCTCCTTCCTGGAATGCCAAGCTCTCCTTCCGTTGTCCGAGAACGATCTCGTCGAGCCGTTCTCCCATCAAACCCTGAGACCGACCCCGAACCCCTCGGAGCCCAAGTTCGCCGAACCCTAAAGTGATTCGCTATCCGAGACCCCATTATTTTTATAATATGACATTATCAACGGATGCATGTTAAATTGTTCATGCATGCATACTTGTCTGTGGTTTGGGGGCATTATGCCAATTCATCTCATAATTAAATATGGAGTCTATATGCGGGATATCTTTGTCTTATTTCGGACTCCATTTAAATTGGCATAGCGAACCGAAGCCCTGTTTTGTCTTGCTAATCCAACATTTAATTTGTGGGGTAGATAAATAACTTGAACCGTTTAACTAAATGTCGGGACCCCGGTTCCGTTAATAATTGCCTAAAAGCATCGCATCTTGCCATGTCATACATCATACATGCATCATGCCCGATTTTCTACCGTAGTATTAAATAGTGCATCCGGTGTTTCTGCTAGTGCTTTGCTTCTTCACGGATTAGGCCGATGAGTTGATGCGAGTGTCGACCCGATCTTCGGATGAACCTTCGGCAATGTTTTCAGGCGAGCATCTCCCCCTTTCTACCTATCTTACTTTTATAGTATTTATTCCCTCATGTTGATCTATTGCTATCCGTGTTGCGTTGCTCTAGTTTTCGTGCCTGTGATATCCCTTGCAGTCTCATATTGCCTTGGACACATCCTATTACCTGTTGTTTGGTAGATAGTTGGACTTGCGCGTCGTAGTCGCTTGCTCAAGTGCTGTTGCGTGTCGTCAAGTACCCCAGTTGTTGGAGTATTGCCGCTTGTTTAATGTTGGAGATGATCATGGCTTTAATTACTGTTTAATAACTAAAATTGAAAGTAGGTAAATGCAGAGGCACCGGTGGGTGATAGACAATATTTGGTTTCCAACCGCTCACTGGTGTCCCGTAGGACCCCGAGTTCTTGACACCTGTTCTGAGATCGAGCGCGCTAACCACAGGTGGGGTGTGTGGGCACCCCCATCGATTAGTACCTGATTCCAAGTATTGTTCTGGGGCCACAAAGTAGTTTGGAGCTTTATTACTATTCTGTACTTATGCCATGCTTTTCTGCTTAATTTAAATTGTGCGATGTACTGCACCTGTACTGTTTAGGTAAGCGGAGTGTTTTCGCGGTATCGACAAGCCCAGTCACACTTTCGGGTTCCCAGTCGTTTACAGCCACTGACGCAAACCCTGAGTCCGTCTCGGAGACCGGCCGACTTCGTTGCGGGTAGCTTAGTGGGGTGGCCCCCATGTACTTGCTTTGGGTCTGGGAAACGTCATGACTTAGGCCCCGCCGACATACCGATGGGTGTATGTTCACTGATCTGGCAAAAAGGGTCGAAGTGCGTGTGGATACTTTGGTGCACCCCTGCAGGGTTAAATATTTTCGAAAATCCGTGTCCGCGGTTATGGACGACTTGGAGCACAGTTCTCGATCATAGACAACTATAACTAAAGTTTACTGTTATAATTTGACTTGTATCCAATATGACTAGTAATCAGCTTCACTGCAACGGAATGGCTAAATAAAAGTACCAACAACTGCTGGGTTTGGGATACCTCATGCTAATTGTATCTGACTAGTAAGTGTTGCAACTACAACGGAATGGTTAACTAAAAGTGCCCACTGCTTATTATATCAGGATGACTACCTGTACCTGACTAGTAATTGTTGCAACGATAACTGAATGAATAAAACTGCCAACTGTGTGAGTTCCTCGGTTGACTTCCTCGTTTGGCCTCGAGGGGGAAATACCAGGATGGGTATGTTTGGTGGTAGAATCAGGTTGGTTCCGAATAGGTCTTTCATATCCCTCTCTGATAGCCGACAGTTACCTCGAGTCTCTATAGGTTGTTTAGTGCATGCCGCGCTGCCGCTTCAGTCCACCATACCTATGTAGGCGAGGACCGCCGAATTCTAGTCTCGCCGTGTACTGGCCTCAGTACTGACCGCTCTCTCTTTTTCCTTTGCCCTTTGTCGGCACCCCTTTTGTTTAAGCAGGTTTTGAGATCGACGTCGTTAGCAGGGTTACCCTTCCGGCTTGGCCTGGGCAAGGGTTATGGACGCCATTGGTTATTCTCCAGGGCTCTTAGCTCAATTTGCATCTTGTCCGTACTCGGACGCTGTATCGATTTCAAGGTGATTTGGATCTTTGTATTGTATATCTGTATTCTTGACTCTTTGAGTCGTTGTTATATATATATATATATATATATATATATATATATGTTCTGTGGGTTCCATCATGGACTATTGTGTAATGATATTACTTCGTTTTCCACCCGCACGAAAGTGCCTGGTGGGCACCTTTGAATCGTTTCTATGCGGGTTTTGGCGGGAAGCGCTGAAACTTGCATAGGGCCGATTCTGAGGGTGTTACACCAACAACTGTCTACAAGAATAGAAGTGTGTAGACATCAAGGTCTTCTTCATCACCATGCAAGCCTCTGGTGTGATGCGTCAGTAGTTCATCTCTGGACTACGGGTCCATATAATAGCTAGAAGGCTGGTTCTCCTCCTTTGTGCTATCATGTCTAGATCTTGTGAGCTCCGTTCATGATCAAGATCATCTATTTGTAATTCTGCATGTTGTGTTTGCGAGGATCTGATGGATATTGAGATGTTATTTCAGATTGATTATTGATTCTATCATGTCTTTGTTATTTGTGATCTTGCATGCTTTCCGTTGTTAGTAGCTATCTTGGCCAAGTAGATGCTAGCAACTCCAAGAGTTAGTAGTTATGCTCGATAGTGGGTTCATGCCTCTGGTAATCTGGGGAAGTGACAGAAATCTCTAAGGTACTAGATGTGTTGTTGCTACTAGGGAGAAAACAGCAATCCTTTGTTCATAGAACAATCGTATTGTTTACTTTACACGCAATTCGTAATGCAATTATCCGTTGCTTGCAACTTAATACTGGAGGGGGTTCGGATGATAACCTGAAGGTGGATTATTAGTCATAGAAGCAGTTGGATGGCGGTCTATGTATAATGTTGTAATGCCCAATCGAATCTCAAAGGAGTCAAGATGAGTAGTATATGCTTGTATGCTTTCTCGATGTTTGTCAATTTCCCCACTGTAATTTGTTCACCCAACATGTCATCTATCTTAAGGAGAGCCACCTCTAGTGAACTATGGACCCCGGTCCTTTCTTTTACTATCAATCTACAATCAATTGTTTACCGCTTTGTGTTTACTTTCTGCAAACTATTACTTTCTTCCATTCGATACGTTTAATCCTTTGTTTTCAGCAAAACTGGTGAGATTGACAACCTCATCGCAAGTTGGGGACAGAGTTCTGTGGTTGTGTTGTGCAGGTCTCTACTTTGCTGCTGGCACCACTAGTGCGCCCTGCCAAAGTTCAGCTAGCTACACCTTTGGGGTGTTTCCTTGCTCCTACTGGATTGATAACCTTGGTTTCATAACTGAGGGAAAACTTACTGTTGTGCTCATCATACCTTCCTCTTGGGGTTCCCCAACGAGCTCGTTAATACGCGAGTCAGCACTACTATATCTCCCCTCTGGTTCTGGTTCGTCCTAAGCAACGACATAACTATCCTCTACTATATATAGTTCATTCCTAGTTTGCATTCCTGCTCTACAAGTTCTCATATGATGCGATTATAATTTCTATGGGAGTGCCTAGATCTCAGGCGCGTGAGAACTTTTTATGTCTAAGTCGCTGATGTCATCCTAATATTTGTGCTAATTCTCAATTGCAACATAGTTGCAACTCATAAGATTTGTACTAATTCTCAGTTACAACCTATTTGCAACTCATTAAATTCTCAGTTACACCCTAGTTGCAACTCATGTGTAACTTCCACTTTGCACGAATCACGAGGTAAATCGAACAATGAAAGAGGTGACTGAGACCTAAGAAGTTCTCAGGCGCCTGAGAACTAGCAAAACCGAATTTCTATCTGGTTCATTCTTAGCTACAACAGTAACTGCATGCCATTGTGTAGCTCAGCCTAAATTCCGAGTCACCCAACGGCTCTTGCATTCTAGGGTATACAACTGCTTCCATATATATTTGAGCTGAAATGACCTGGCTAGTTTATATTTGCTGAAATTATAAGCCACACACACACATTTTTTGATTGCTCATTTCATGTTAGGCACACTTGTTTAATGCGTATGTGCTTGCTTGTCCTGATTGTTTGACATGTTGGTCAATAATTAAACCATTGACCGGTTGTAAACTCTAGTTCATAGCTCCTGCCATATCAGTCAAATGAGTAGTTTGTCTTATTTGATGTATTAACTTGTTATTACTTAGTTTTAGACTGCAATTATTGCTATCACCACCAACGAGGGGGCTGCAAGATCATGTCTCCAGGTGGTTTTCCAATGTTGTTGTCACACTCAAAGGGAGATGTAGTTGATGGATTGAGAAAGCAAATTGAGGACAATGCTATCAACTTGATTGTCAACTGAAATGCTGAATTTCTTTCCTGAGCATTGATATTATGTAATATTTTTAAAAAGTTTGCAGCTGATGTAATATCTAGATAACTCGCATAGGCTATATAGGCATTTAGTTGATGCCATCCAGGCATGGCGGTAGGCGGTACCATAACTGCGCCAGCCAGGTCAATCAGGTAACAGTATAGGGCTTTGTTATTTGCCCTTCTTGTATTGGGCCTACCATGAACAGTAAAAGATGCTCGCTAATTATACTCCTTTTATGATATTTGCGTGGACTTCAGAAAGGCCGAAACTGTAGGTGTTCGTGACTGTAACGGGCCTACCCTCAGGTGGCAAGTAGTAACAGTAGCAGGCTAGAACAGTAACATGCTAGAATAGTAATGGGCTGAAATAGTAACAGGCTAGACACAGCGGTAGCACAACACAGTAACTGGTCAGAACATTAATAGACCACAACATTAATGAACCTAAACAGTAAATGGCCTGAACAGTAAACGGCCAAAAAATTACAAGATAGGAACAGTAACAGGCCGAACATATTGCAAGGCCAGAACAGTACCAGATCAGAACAGTTGCAGGCCGCCTGTGGGCCTAAAAGGTTGACGGACGGTACTGTAAAAGGCCAGAACAGTAACAAACCTTCTCAAATATGGGCCATTAGTAGGCGGCCTAGGACTAGCTGCGAGAACAGTGACGGGCCGACCGTAGGCCTTAACAGTATCAGACCTACTTGACATAGGTTGTTAACGGGATGCATAGTATTCGGACAATGTGGGCCTCTATAGGCCGAAAGATTTACGGGCCTGAAATTCGCGGGCGCTGCTGGCTACATCTTTGGGGCCCATTTCTAACAGTGCAGGACAAAATAGTAACGGACTGTCTTCTTAGTGGGATCTTTTCATGGGCCAGCCCACTTAATATTGAGCAGGCCTTGGCTAGGCCTGACTTCTGCCATGGTTTCTGTGACTGTTAACGGTGGTAACCGACCGTTAACGGCAGCTGCCACGTGGTGGTTTGCATGACGTCAGTAGTCAATGCAGCTGGCGAACAGATCTACGACGGAACAAGTTTTCGTGGCTGAAGGGTGTGATCCGCCACAGTCCAAAAAATCATGGTAGATTCTTTTTTGATGGTGCTTTTACCACAAAGGCTATCCATCGTACAAGACTTTTTAACCACGAAAAACGGGCCTTCAACCACGAAATTCGTCCAATATAAAAGCCAACTTTTCTTGTAGTGAAGTATTGATTTCAGTTTTTATATCAATCCCAATAAGGAGCCTAGGAAAGTGTTTTTATGCAGTGTTTCTGTCGCACCTAAGGTGTCACAGGTCTTGAGTGAATTGACTACAAAAGTTGACGATGGAAGTGGTGAGTAAAAAATAGAGGAAACTTGTTTAGGAAATAAGTAAATTGCATAAAAGTAAAGATGCGAAAGATGTGTAAAGGTCATGTAGATGAGAAGTTAGGCGCGGAGAGAAACAGTTCATGGTGATAGTGAAAGTGCAAAATGGATAAAGAGGAATAAGTGATAGTGATATTTCTTATTTATTTGTGAGTAGGCAAGTAACCCATATACCGACTAGGAGTCCTCATGGCCAATTCTTCCCAATCCCAATGATCCATCTGCCTATTACCATGGCCATGGTCAGCGCATTAATTAAGGTCTTATGATCGGGTCAAGGCTTTAATCTTCATGGTTCCTTGTTATCCTCGAGTAGTACTAGCTCTTCATTGATATCGACCGTGTCACTCGGGGGGTCGCCGAGTTACTAGCATATAAGTTCATACCTATGAGATCTTTGGATCATGTTACCTGGGCCCTTAAATTAGATAACAAGCATTACGCAAACATAGATAATCATTCTCACTATTAAATAAACACTACAACGATCACAAATGGATGGATTTGAAGGAGGAACGTCATATCTCACCAATCCCTACATCTCCCACGCCTATGGGGATTTACTCAGACATAAGGGGCGATGACCCACAAGTATAGGGGGTGTATTGCAGTATTTTTGAGAAGAGTGTCAAACCCAACGAGGAGCAGAAGGTGTTGACGAGTGGCTTGGAGCAGGAATTCTTTGTAAATACTTAGCAAACGAATTTTTAGGGGTTTTTGATAATGCAGATAAATAAAGTACAAGTAAATAAAAGACAATGATAATAGATGCAGCAAGTGGCCCAATCCTTTCTTTAGCAAAGGACAAGCCAGTTGTATTACTTAAGATGACCAAATGTTCTCAAGGACACATGGGAATACTATCAAGTGCTTTCGCTTCATATAGTTGATTAATCTTCTTTAGTTTGATAAGTGTTGTGTGGGTGAACCTGTGCTAATGTACTGACCTTCCTAGGACTAATACATACTTGTGATTAAACCCCTTGCAAGCATCCGCAAGTACAAGAAAGTAATTAAGATAGAAACCTAACCATAGCTTTAAACTCTGAGATCCTACACTCCCTTGTGCAAAGGTTTCCTGACGGGGGTTCAGATTTCTGTCACTCCGGCAACCCCTACGATTAGTAGCCAAATACACAATGCATTCCCCTAGGCCCATAAAGGTGAAGTATCATGTAGTCGATGTTCACATGGCACCACTAGAAGAATAACACCACAACTTAAATAACAAACTATTGAATCTTTCTCAACACAATTCCACTACTAACAACATGACTTCTCCCATGTCCTCAAGAACTAAGCGAACTACTCACGAGACATCATATGGATCAAGATCATAGATGGAATAATGATAAGCAACAATCTGAACATAACAATAATTCAATGGTTCCACTCAATAGCATCAACTACAACAAGTAATCAACACCGGGAAAGTTTCCCCTAAGAACTATGCAAGATTCAACCCAATTGTTACAGCGGTATGGAGTGGTGATGATGGTGATGGTGGAGATGATGGTGGTGATGATGATGATGATGATCCCGATGAAGTCCAGCTTGATGGTGGTGTGGATGGCGACGATCTCCCCTCTCCGGGAAGGAATTTCCCCGGCAGATTTCTGCCTGCCGGAGATCTCTTTCTCTCTCTGCAGTTTTCCGCCCCGCAGAGGCGGCATAATCTTTCTGTGGTTGCTCTTCGAGTCTTAGGGTTTCGTGGGGAATATATACACCAAAGAGTAGAGCCAGAGGTGGGCCAGGGTGGCCACACCACCTGGTGGCGCGGCTAAGGGTGGCCCGCGCCAGGGGGTGGTGTGGGCCCCCTATGGCCCATCTCCGCTCCCCCTTCTGGCATCCTTCGTCTTCTGGAAAAATAGGATTTTCCAAATATTTTCCCGGATTTTCTGATCTTCACGAATTTCACATCCAAACAGTGCCTTTTCCATCAGAATCCTGACTTCAGCGGTCCATCCGCCAAAAGTCATCAACCATGCAAAAACAGATGAAATAACATAAGTATCATCTCTTAATATGAAATATATCAATGAATAACATTAAATTATGATATAGAATAGTGATTCAAAATGGACGTATCAACTCCCCCCAAGCTTAGACTTCGCTTGTCCCCAAGCAAAAACTGAGCTCAATAAACATGACCTCGGGTTTATGGAGTGAAGTGTCGATAAAATAATACGGACAATAAGCATCACATTCATCAATACACAAATCATAATAGAAGGCAACTCACTATTATATAACTTAACTTGCAATAAGTAAAGGAAACACAATAAAGATACACAAAGTAAATCATAATTGGTAATGGGAAACCTTGTTCTTGGTCAAAGAACGGTTAACCATTTGCAGGAGTTCAAACAAAATGGGGTTTTCAATGATAGCTTTCAAAGTAATCTTCACTAAGATAAGAGCAATGTGCAAAACAAGGAACATAAGAAACATGATTGAATAAATCAGCATATGAATTAATGAAACACAACAGCTCAAAATACTTGCTGAGATAGAAAGGGATAGGTTTACTGACTCAACTAAAAAGTAAAAGATAGGCCCTTCAGAGAGGGAAGCAGGGATTTCAAGTTTCATAAAGAGCTTCCAAAAATTATGGTACTTACTAGCTTTCAGCTCTCATTGCCCCTATCATAAGCATCTTGAGGTGATTAAGGTTAAATTGAACAAATATGAGGATATGCTTGACAAGTTATAAGTTGAAAATCTCATGCCCCGTGCTTACGAGTACCAGACCTCATGCTACTCAACTTTAGTCACGAGTAAGATCTTGTCATTGTAAATACATGTGTATCATGGAGAACCGCCAACGGGGTACCCCTTGCCCGATGATACGGAAGCTTTCCCATATCAAAATGACAAGGCAAGCAGACAATGAGCATCTCAGCGATCTTTTTATTTGCTATTTGCATAGGTTTTTATTGAGGATGCTTCACAGATTGCTCACTATGGTTATGCTGCAGGTTTCCACCATGATAAGGCATGGCTTAGGCTAGCCGCCCAGGCGTTTCTCTAACACACATACAAACTCCATGATCTTACAAGCTCCCCTTTTATTTCACACCACCGGGATCCATAAGCAAAAGAACATGATATCAACTAAATACGTGCAATGTTGAAAGCGTTCCCCATGGTAACATGGTTCTGCTAATTCACAACTTATAAAGCGCAAGCATATACGCAACATAGATGGGCACAATGGTTCATGTTTATTAAGTGCAAGAAAGTAAAGTGTGCCATCAAGTTTGTGAGAGCTTTAATCACTAATTTTCACATAACAAGTTTAATTCGGAAGGTAGATAAAAACGTGAATTTACTTGGAATAGCAATAATGCTAATAGGTAGGTATGGTGTACACAAGTGGCATAGGTTTTGGTTTAAGGATTGGATGCATGAGAAGCATTCCCTCTCAGTACAGGTTTTTGGCTAGCAAGGCTAGGTAGCAAGTATAAGAGTTGAAGGAAACAAACAAACATACAAGTGATAAAAACAAACATGCAATCTTCCTTGGAAGCACAAAAGATCTTAACTAGAGAATACTAAGCTTATGAGCCAATTAAGAAAGAAAAATGATGAAATTATATTTCTTAAGAGTACTTTTATCTTTTTCATTCAATTCTCATAATAGTGTTGCTACTAACCAAGCCAGGTTTGCCACAACCAACTAAATTTACTTAATGATCCCAAAGTGATACCAATACTAACAACAAGATCAATCATATAACAAAAATTGCAAACTAAAATAAGATATGCAAAAGAGTGAATGATAGAACTTCTCATTAATATTCCATAACGGCAACTCACACCAAGGGATACATAGATTACTAACGAGAGGGGATACTTCCACAATGCAAACCATCCTATATGATAACTTCTCTATTCATGATATGACTCTACTTAAAAAGTAAAAATATAAAAGATAATGATATGATACCGCGACACTCCCCCAAGCTTGGAATAAACCAAGGGGATGCCAAAATCTGATGACGAATTAGTCCTTCGGTGGTGGTGGTGTGCGGATGTTGTTTGATACACTACAAATGTATCTATAATTTTTGATGTTCCATGCTTGGTTTTATCTACTTTCTTGTGTTTTGTCCACACTTTGGAGTACTTTTCATATGATTTCTTGGACTAACCTATTAACAAGAGCCATAGTGCCAGCTGCCTGTTTTCTGCTGTTTTTGGTTCCAGGAAGTCAGAAAATGAATATTCTCAGAATTGGCGGGGACAAAAGCCAAAGTCACTATTTTACCGAGAGACATCTAGAGCCAGAATACGAGACGGAGAGGAGCCAGGGGCCACCACACCACCTGGCCGTGCCAGGGGGTGGTGTGGCCAGCCCAGGCACCCCCTCGGCCTCTCCTTCCGCCTATATATTGCCTTCGATACCAAAACCCTAAGTACCCGATCAAAATTCGACGAAAGAGTCTGTAGCCGCCGTCATCTCCATCCCTAGATCGGGAGGGATCTGAAGCTCTTCCCGGCACCCTGCCAGAGAGGGGAATTCACCTTGGAGGCCTTCTTCATCATCATGCAAGCCTCCAGTGTGATGCGTGAGTAGTTCATCTCTGGACTATGGGTCCATGTAGTAGCTAGATGGCTGGTTATCCTCCTTTGTGCTTTCATGCCTAGATCTTGTGAGCTTCGTTCATGATCAAGATCATCTATTTGTAATTCTGCTTGTTGTGTTTGCGGGGATCCGATGGATATTGAGATGCCATTTCAGATTGATTATTGATTCTATCATGTCTTTGTTATTTGTGATCTTGCATGCTTTCCATTGTTAGTAGCTATCTTGGCCAAGTAGATGCTAGCAACTCCCAGAGTTAGTATTTAAGCTCGATAATGGGTTCATGCCTCTGGTAATCTGGGGAAGTGACAGAAATCTCTAAGGTACTAGATGTGCTGTTGCTACTAGGGAGAAAACAACAATCCTTTGTTCATAGAACAATCGTATTGTTTACATTACACGGAATTCGTAAAGCAATAATCTGTTGCTTGCAACTTAATACTGGAGGGGGTTCGGATGATAACCTGAAGGTGGATTATTAGTCATAGATGCAGTTGGATGGCAGTCTATGTATAATGTTGTAATGCCCAATCAAGTCTCAAAGGAGTCAATATGATTAGTATATGCTTGTATGCTTTCTCGATGTTTGTCAATTGCCCCGCTGTAATTTCTTCACCCAACATGTTATCTATCTTACGGAGAGTCACCTCTAGTGAACTATGGACCCCGGTCCTTTCTTTTACATTCAATCTACAAACTGTTTACTACTTTGTGTTTACTTTCTGCAAACTATTACTTTCGATACGTTTAATCCTTTGTTTTCAGCAAAACCGGCGAGATGGACAACCTCATCGCAAGTTGGGGGCAAAGTTCTGTGGTTGTGTTGTGCAGGTCTCCATGTTGCTGCTGGCACCAGCAGTGCTCCCTGCCAACGTTCAACTAGCTACACCTTTGGGGTGTTTCCTTGCTCCTACTAGATTGATAACCTTGGTTTCATACTGAGGGAAAACTTGCTGTTGTGCTCATCATACCTTCCTCTTCAGGTTCCCCAACGAGCTCGATATATTTTGGGCCATCACTGGTCTTCCTTTGCCTCCTCTTCAACTTCACTCTCGATCTCCTCCTCCTGCTCAGAGTCTTGGAGATCCTCTTCCGTAGGCCCCTTGCCCTTATCATTGGCAGAGACCATTGTGCCTCTAAACTTTTAAGAATAGTTCCTGACAGAAACAAATCGAAACAAAAACATGACGAGAACACGATATACGAACCTTGGGGTATCCGGGGGATTATATATTATGAATTTTACAACAAAAGGAAAGTACTGAGAGAAAATGGGTCGGAGACAGGCTCCGGGATGGCCACACCCCCTGGTGTCGCGGCCAGGTGGGCCCGCACCACGGGGTGGTGTGAGCCACCCTGGCTCCGTTTCTGTCCCTCTTTTGACTCATTGCTTTCCATGTTAGATAAAAACTACAAAACTATAACTTGACAGATTTTTCGCGGACCTTTTCTTACCAGAACTGTTATCTATTCGAAAACAGACTCTGCAGGTCTCTGAACTTGGCATTTAATAAATTCTTCCGGAGTTGCCGCTTGAATAACATCAATATCTTCATCTTTGTAAACATATTGTTTGAGTCATTTAACCATTCACCATCTTATTACACCATTTTCTCCTACAACTTGGAAATTTCTTTCACACAAAACTTCACACAGTTCTCATTAGCAACATTAGTGTATGCAAGATAATAAACCTTTAAGTTCAATTCTAACTGAAATCCATCAAAACATAATCTACTGTAGCAACTCCTTCTGAAAGCCCAAAAAAGAATTCAAAAAGGAAAACGATTTAAGAGGCAAATGCAGAAATGGCAGAAATCTATCAAAACAGACCAGCAGGTAAAGATCATTTTTTTGAAAATCTTCTGTTGCTCAAATCAAAAAGTGCAAAACTAACGAAAGTTAAATAATAACCTGGGGAATGTACACAAAAAATTACAGATCAGTACGACGTTCTGAGACTTTTCACGATTTTTATAGTGAAGCACAAAAATCTATTTCGGGACAACAACTTCCCCAAATCTTACTTCTCTCTCATTAGAGGCTGATCTTGACACAAAAACCAAACAAAAGGATAAGGAGAGGTTATTGCAGAAGCAATAACTTCCAAGACTCAAATAAACAAAAACAAACTGAAAGCAAAAAAAATATTGGGTTGTCTCCCAAAAAGCTCTTTCTTTATAGCCATTAAGATGGGCATGATAATTTCAATGATGCTTACATAAGAATATGAATTGAAGTAAAAGAGAGCATCAAGAAGCAAATATGTACACGTTTAGGTCTAACCCACTTCCTATGTAAGGGAATTTTATAAGAAAATAAATTGTTGAAACCAGAGGCTAATAGCATAGGAAAGCAAAATAAGTGCAAAATAAAGACTTTTAGCATAAAGCGAGGAAACTTAATATTATTGAGATGCATTAGAACAATCTTCCCTCTCTCATAATAACTTTCAGTATCATGCATAAATTTAATGATATAACTATCACATGAACCATTGTAGCAATGGTCACTTATTCTAACAGAAAGAACAGGGACACAAGCTCTCCTAACTCTGATTTGTGAGACAATATTAGAAGTATCCTTACAGAGGATAGTGTGTCCATCTTCTACATATTTAGTGACAAAGTCTTTCACATTTGCTATTATAGGTTCAACAGCTATTTGTTCATTAGGTTCAACAACTTTGTTTGTACTTTCATTAACCATACTAGCTATCATAAAATGTTCCTTTACCTTGACTGGGAAAGGCATTTTCTCAATGTAAGGTTCAGGTAAAATATGATTAGCAGTATAAACTTCGGTATCTCTTGCAGGAACACAATTAGCAATATCTTTATATGGCTCATGATACTTATTCCATTTCTTTTTATGAATTTCAATATATGAAGCAAAAGCCTTAAAATAATTTGCAATACTTTGAGAATCTAGACCATAAGCATTACTAATATTATGAAAGTCATCAGTTTCCATAAAAGATTTAATGCATTCATAATCATAATTTATACCTGACTTTCTTCCTTTATTATTCTCCCATGCTTCAGCATTGTCTTGAATATGGTCTAGAAGATCCCATTTAGCTTCTTATTCCATGCGTGTAAATGATCCAGCACAAGAAGCATCCAATAGGTCCTTGTCATGAAGAGAAAGTCTTGCATAAAACTTATGGGTAATAATATTGTTGGGGAGCTCATGAATAGGACATTTGAGCATTAGTAACTTCAATCTCCCCCAAGCTTGAGCTATACTCTCTCTATCACGAGGCCAAAAGTTGAATATTTGATTCTGATCTTTATGAATCTCACTAGGAGGATAAAACTTTGAATAAAAGAGAGGTACAATTTCCTCCCATTCAAGAGCTTGACCATTCTTCAGCATCTTATACCATTCCTCAGCTCTTCCTTTCAGTGATAATGAGAATAACTTCTTGACTTGATCTGTTGTAATACCTGCACACTTGAACAACCCGCATAATTTGTGTATAAAGATCAAATGATCACCGGGATGGACAGTTCCATCTCCAAAATAGTAGTTATCCATAACACGATCAACAATTCTTGTAGGTATCTTAAAAGTATCATTTTCAGCAGGTGGTGGTTCATATACTACCTTAGCAGTGGTAGTAGCATTACGAAATAAGAAACTAAGTGAATTATCCATACTGAAATAACGTAACTAACCGAAATAAACAATACTCACAGTAGAAGTTTCTTTTACCAGTTCCACTCTTTAATAGCGCTTGATGTCTACGCACGCTTCTATTCTTGTAGACAGTGTTGGGCCTCCAAGTGCAGAGGTTTGTAGTACAGCAGCAAGTTTCCTTTAAGTGGATCACCCAAGGTTTATCGAACTCAGGGAGGAAGTGGTCAGAGGTATCCCTCTCAAGCAACCCAGCAATCAAGATACAAGAAGTCTCTTATGTCCCCAACACACCCAATACACCTGTCAGGTGTATAGGTGCACTAGTTTGGCGAAGAGATAGTGAAATAAAAGTAATATGGATGATTATAAGTGGTAATTGCAATCTGAAATAAGAGTGGCAGCAAGCAAACGTGTAACAGAACTGATTATAAACAGTGTTTCAATGCTTAGAAACAAGGCCTAGGGATCATACTTTCACTAGTGGACACTCTCATATAATTATCTTCTCTTCATTATGCTACCCTAAACTACTCTCCAGTTGGACGATGTAGGGCTATAACAGTACACCTTAAAGTTCACATTCCCCATCTAGATAACCCCTCACTGTCACCTTGAGCGCTAGATGGTTCCAACAAACACCACAATCTCATAGAGACATCCAACTCAAATTATACTCATGACAAGTATTTATGTGATCTTAGCCAAAGTGCCACACGGTGTGCACACTGTCAACTTCACACACGTAGGGATAAGCAGAGATTCATTAAAGCACTTGAGTAGCAGAATAGATCTATAGATTACAAAGCTCATGATCTCAATAAGATCATGCATAGAGAGAGATGAACACATAGCTATCGGTAGAGCCCTTAGCCTCGAGAGAGAACTACTCCCTCATCATCATGGGAGTCAGCAACAGTGATGGAGATGGCGGTGGAGTCGATGGAGATGGATCCGGGAGCACTTCCCTATCCCGGCAGGGTGCTGGAACAGAGACTTCTGTCCCCCGAATCTCCTCTTCGTTGGCGGTGGCGCTACAGAACTTTTTGTGGAATTCTGATCTTGTTTTTAGGGTTTTCGTCCCGGGACACTTTTATAGGCGAAGAGGCAAGGTCGATGGGCGCCCGAGGGGCCCACACCACCCCCTGGCATGGCCTGGGCTGGCCCGCGCCACTAGGTGGTGTGGCCACCTCGTGGCCCCTCTCCGTCTCGTCTTCTGGCTCCGCGAGTCTTCTGGTAAAATATTGACTTTGGCTTTTGTCCGGTCCAATTCCTAGAATATTTCTTTACGAGCTTTTCTGAAACCAAAAACAGCAGAAAACAGGCAACTGGCACTGCAACATCTTGTTAATAGGTTGTTCCAGAAAATGCATAAAAGAATCTAAAAATGTAGACAAAACATAAGATAGTTGATATAAAACAAGCATGGAACATCAAAAATTATATATACGTTTACGACGTATCAACATCCCCTAGCTTAACTCATGCTCGTCCTCGAGTAGGTAAGTGATAAAAAGAATAATTTTTAGGTGACATGCACCATCACAATCTTGATCAAGATATTTGCAAAACATTGATAGCTGGGATCATAGTACTTTAACATAGCATGAAAGATATAGTTCTAACAATAAGACATAGCAACTATGTTGTAACATGAAAAGGTACAAACAAAAGATTCATGAATAACAATGCCTTGAAAGACGTTTGTTTGTTTCACATATAGAAAACATAATGAGAATGGTATTCAGCTTGTCCCTCATAGTGTAGCAAAACATAAATGCATAGGACACCTTCAAAGTTCATAATGGTGACTAGATACAAATAGTTTAAGAACAAGCAATATCAAAGTTATGAATCAATCAACAAGTTTTGGGACAATGCACATTAAACTAAGAATGACCACTATGCTCTCTCAATAGGTGCATTAAGATAGAAGATGGAGACTCAACATAAAAGTAAAAGAAAGGCCCTTCATAGAAGGAAGCAGGGATTCAAGTTTCATAAAGAGCTTCCAAAAATTATGGTACTTATTAGCTTTTAGCTTTCATTGCTCCTATCATAAGCATATTTAGGTGATTAAGGTTAAAGTGAACAAATATGAGATATGCTTGACAAGTTATAAGCTGAAAATCTCATGCCCCTTACTTACGAGTACCATTCCTCATGCTACTCAACTTTAGTCACAAGTAAGTTCTTGTCATTGTAAGTACACGTGTATCATAGAGAACCGCCAACATGGTACCCCTTGCCCGATGATACGGATGCTTTCCCATATCAAAATGACAAGGCAAGCAGACAATGAGCATCTCAGCGATCCTTTTATTTCCTATTTGCATAGGCTTTTTTTTCTTCTTCTTTTTTTCTTCTTCTTTTTTTCTTTCCTATTTGCATAGGTTTTTTTATTGAGGATGCTTCATAGATTGCTCACTATGGTTATACTGCAGGTTTCCACCATGATTAGGCATGGCTTAGACCAGCCGCCCATGCGTTTCTCTAACACATATACGAACTCCATGAGCCTTACAAGCTCCCCTTTCATTTCACACCACCGGGATCCATAAGCAAAAGAATCATGATATCAACTAAATAATGTGCAATGTTGAAAGTGTTCCCCATGGTAACATGGTTCTGCTAACTCGCAACTTATAAAGCATAAGCATATACGCAACATAGATGGGCACAATGGTTCAAGTTTATTAAGTGCAAGAAAAGTAAAGTGTGCCATCAAGTTTGTGAGAGCTTTAATCACTAATTTTCACATAACAAGTTTAATTCGGAAGGTAGATAAAAACATGAATATACTTGGAATAGCAAATGCTAATAGGTAAGTATGGTGGACTCTTTGGAATAACTTGGTTTTATTTGGAGTTGGATGCATGAGTGGAACTCATACTTGGTATGGAGGCTAGCAAAAGACTGGGAGCGACCAACTAAGAGATCAATAATGGCCATAATCATGCAAAGCGACAAAACATTATTAATTAAAGCATAAAGTGATATTACAAGTCGAAAACTAAATGATCATAGAGGCTATGGTGACTTGGTATACTCTTAACATGGTGTGAGCATGCGCCAAGTCAACCCAAATAAAGCATCAAAGGAGAATTCCACAATATTATGCTTTTATATGCTAAAACAACGCATGATTCTTTCAAGGCACATTAAGCAATCTCAATTGTTTGTAACAAGTCATGCTACAACAATAATCACTAAGCATAAAGTCATAGCAATATCAAACATGACATGATAAAGTCTAAGTCACAGTCAAAACAAGATTCCTTTTGTACCACTATAAGCATGAAACTTCCTACTCTTTTCCAACGCCAATCGAAAACTAAAGCTAAACGCAGTGCTAGCAAAGGATAACACTCACAGAACAATAAGAGTGAAAACTAGAGTGTTCTAGGCAATGAATAACGGGGTGTGTATCTCTCTAAAAGAAGTGTGTTGGGATCCAGCCAACTTATTTAAGCAAACCAAAAAAAAACGAAGACGCTCCAAGAACAACACAATTGTGCATGAAACAATAATAATGAAGTGCTTGGAAGAAAACCTGAGATTTTTATTGATGAAGAAGGGGATGCCTTGGGCATCCCCAAGCTTTGACGCTTGTACTTATTGAATGTTTCTTGGGGTGATACTGGTGGCATCCTCAAGCTTGATTTTTTGTCCATACTTCATCTTATCATATTGTTCTTCCCCTACACTTGAAAATTTTCCTTCATACAAAACTTCACACAATCTTCATTAGCAACATTAGTGTATTCAAGATAACTGGTCCTATAGTTTAGTTTCATCACAAGTAAAACTTTCATTAAAAGACAAGCTACTATAGCAATTCCTTCTAAAACCTCAAGTAATCAAAGAGAACTCAAAGAGAAAGAGATTAAGAGGCAAATGCAAATAATGGTAGAAATCTGTCAAAACAGACTAGCAGGTAAAAACCAATTTTTTCGAAGACTTTATGTTGCTCATATCGAAAAGTGCTCAACTAACAAAAGTTAGATAACAACCAGGGTCAGAAGCACAAAAAATTACAGCTCAATCGGACATACATAGATTTTTCATGAATTCTTACAGCGAAGCACAAAAATCTGTTTCGGGACAGCAACTTTCCCAAACATTATTTCTCTCTTATTAGAGGTTATTCTTGGCACAAAAACCACACAAAAATGATAAGGAGAGGTTATTACTGAGGCAATAACTTCCAAGACTCAATAAAAGAAAAATTTATTGACTAAAAAATTTGGGTTATCTCCCAATAAGTGCTTTTCTTTAACGCCTTTGAGCTAGGCATGATAATTTCGATGATGCTCACATAAGAAATATGAATTGAAGTAAAAGAGAGCATCAAGGAGCAAATATGGAACAAATTTAAGTCTAACCCACTTCTATGAAAAAAATCTTGTAAAAAAACAAGTCATGAAAGCACAAAGCAACAAGCATATGAAAGCAAAACAAGTGCAACTTCAAAAATTTCAACATAAAGAGGGGAAACTTAATATTGTTGAGATACATAAAACCATGTTTCCCTCTCTCATAATAACTTTCAGTAGCATCATGAATAAAATTAACAATATAGCTATCACATAAAACATTCTTATCATGAGCCACATGCATAAAAGAATTAATACTCTCCACATAAACATAGTCATTCTTATTAATTGTAGTAGGAGCAAATTCAACAAAATAGCTATCATTATTATTCTCATCACCATAATCATAAAATTTAGGAGGCATATTGTAATCATAATTAATTTTCTCCTCGATAGTAGGTGGACTGAAAATATCATACTCATCATTGTAATCATCATATATCGGGGGTATAATATCATCAAAGTAAATTTTCTCCTTCATGCATGGGGGACTAAAAATATCATGCTCATCAAAACCAGCTTCTCCAAGCTTAGACTTTTCCATAGCATTAGCAATAATGGTGTTCAAAGAATTCATACTAATAACATTGCTATAAGCATGCAAATAAAGTTCCATAGGGTTTTTAATTTTCTCTTCAAACACTTCATGTACTAACTCAAGATAAATAATATAAAGCTCTCTAATTTTGTTGTTGTTTTCCATTAAGCCTAACTAGTGAAAAATAAAAATAAGAAACAAAAAGATATAATTGCAGAATCTTAAGGAAATAACTTCGAGCACTCACACACTAGCAACCGTACTAGAAGATAGCTTAGTAGCCAGAAGATGTGAGTACCTTTTACCTTACCTCCTCGGCAATGGCGCCAGAAAATAGCTTAATGTCCACGCACGCTTCTATTATTGTAGACAGTGTTGGGCCTCCAAGTGCAGAGGTTTGTAGTACAGCAACAAGTTTCCCTTAAGTGGATCACCCAAGGTTTATCGAACTCAGGGAGGAAGTGGTCAAAGGTATCCCTCTCAAACAACCCTGCAATCAAGATACAAGAAGTCTCTTGTATCCCCAACACACCCAATACACTTGTCAGGTGTATAGGTGCACTAGTTCGGCGAAGAGATAGTGAAATAAAAGTAATATGGATGATTATAAGTGGTAATTGCAATCTGAAATAAGAGTGGCAGCAAGCAAACATGTAACATAACTGATTGTAAACGGTGTTTCAATGCTTAAAAACAAGGCCTAGGGATCATTTACTTTCACTAGTGGACACTCTCATATAAATATCTTCTCTTCATTATGCTACCCTGAACTACTCTCAGGTTGGACGATGTAGGGCTATAACAGCACACCTTAAAGTTCGCATTCCCCATATAGATAACCCCTCACTGTCACCTTGAGCACTAGATGGTTCCAACAAACACCACAATCTCATAGAGACATCCAACTCAAATTATACTCATGACAAGTATTTATGTAATCTTAGCCAAAGTGCCACACGGTGTGCACACTGTCAACTTCACACACGTAGGGATAAGCAGAGATTCATTAAAGCACTTGAGTAGCAGAATAGATCTATAGATTACAAAGCTCATGATCTCAATAAGATCATGCATAGAGAGAGATGAACACATAGCTATCGGTAGAGCCCTTAGCCTCGAGAGAGAACTACTCCCTCCTCATCATGGGATTCAGCAACAGCGATGCAGATGGTGGTGGAGTCAATGGAGATGGATTCGGGGGCACTTCCCCATCCCAGCAAGGTGTCGGAACAGAGACTTCTGTCCCCCGAATCTTCTCTTCGGTGGCGGCGGCGCTGCGGAACTTTTCGTGGAATTCTGATCTTGTTTTTAGGGTTTCATCCTGGGACACTTTTATAGGCGAAGAGGCAATGTCGGTGGGCGCCCGAGGGGCCCACACCACCCCCTGGCGCGACCTGGGCTGGCCCACGCCACCAGGTGGTGTGGCCACCTCGTGGCCCCTCTCCGTCTCGTCTTCTGGCTCCGTGAGTCTTCTGGTAAAATATTGACTTTGGCTTTTGTCCGATCCCGAGAATATTTCTATACGAGCTTTCTGAAACCAAAAATAGCAGAAAACAGGCAACTGGCACTACGGCATCTTGTTAATAGGTTAGTTCCAGAAAATGCATAAGAGTATCTCAAAAATGTAGACAAAACATAAGATAGTTGATATAAAACAAGCATGGAACATCAAAAATTATAGATACGTTTATGACGTATCAGCACTTCACTCCCTGGCAACGACACCAGAAAATAGTCTTGATGACCCACAAGTATAGGGGGTGTATCGCAGTATTTTCGATAAGTAAGAGTGTCTAACCCAACGAGGAGTAGAAGGTGTTGACGAGTGGCTTGGAGTAGGAATTCTCTGTAAATACTTAGCAAACGGATTTTTAGGGGTTATTGATAATGCAGATAAATAAAGTATGAGTAAATAAAAGACAATGATAGTAGATGCATCAAGTGGCTCAATCCTTTCTTTAGCAAAGGACAAGCTGGTTGTATTACTTAAGATGACCAAACGTTCTCGAGGACACATGAGAATACTGTCAAGTGCTTTCGCTTCATATAGTTGATTAATCTTCTTTAGTTTTACAAGTGTTGTGTGGGTGAACCTGTGCTAATGTAATGACCTTCCTAGGACTAATACATACTTATGATTAAACCCCTTGCAAGCATCCGCAAGTACAAGAAAGTAATTAAGATAGAAACCTAACCACAGCTTTAAACTCTGAGATCCTACACTCCCTTGTGCAAAGGTTTCCTAACGGGGGTTTAGGTTTCTGTCACTCCGGCAACCCCTACGATTAGTAGCCAAATACGCAATGCATTCCCCTAGGCCCATAAAGGTGAAGTATCATGTAGTCGACGTTCACATGACACCACTAGAAGAATAACACCACAACTTAAATAATAAACTATTGAATCTTTCTCAACACAATTCCACTACTAACAACATGACTTCTCCCATGTCCTCAAGAACTAAGATAACTACTCACGAGACATCATATGGATCAAGATCAGAGATGGAATAATGATAAGCAACAATCTTAACATAACAATAATTCAATGGTTCCACTCAATAGCATCAACTACAACAAGTAATCAACACCGGGAAAGTTTCCCCTAAGAACTATGCAAGATTCAACCCAATTGCTACATCGGTATGGAGTGGTGATGATGGTGCTGGTGGAGATGATGGTGGTGATGATGATGATCCTGATGAAGTCTAGCTTGATGGTGGTGTTGATAGCGACGATCTCCCCTCTTCGGCAAGGAATTTCCCCAGCAGATTTCTGCCTGCCGGAGAGATCTTTCTCTCTCTGCAGTTTTCCACCCCGCAGAGGCGGTGGAATCTTTCTATGGTCGCTCTCCGAGTCTTAGGGTTTCGTGGGTAATATATACACCAAAGAGTAGAGCCAGAGGTGGGCCAGGGTGGCCACACCACCTGGTGGCACGGCCAAGGGTGGCCCCGCGCCAGGGGGTGGTGTGGGCCCCCTGTGGCCCATCTCCGCTCCCCTTGTAGCATCCTTCGTCTTCTGGAAAAATAGGATTTTCCATACATTTTCCGAGATTTTCTAATATTCGCGAATTTCGCCTCCAAACAGTGCCTTTTCCATCAGAATCCTGACTTCAGCGGTCCATCCTCCAAAAGTCATCAACCATGCAAAAAACAGATGAAATAACATAAGTATCATCTCTTAATATGAAATATATCAATGAATAACAGTAAATTATGATATAGAATAGTGATGCAAAATGGACGTATCAAGGGGAAGACAAATCAAAGGCATAATTGTATTGCAAGTAAAAATCATCTCAAAGTTATTGTAGCAAACCACAATAGTGATTAAAGATCAAATCAAATACAAACCGAAGGTAGATCAAAGTATCAAACTCTAATCCTACAAGTGTCAATCTCTCTCTCTAAGTAAAGATGGGAATGATGGTGGAATGTGTGGTTTAGAGGTTGGAGATCATCGAGGAATGAGGTGAAGTTCTTCTACTCTTCCAGATCTAATCTACCCCCTCTGGACGGCTTGTGGCGGCTGTATCTTATGTTCTGTGGTTCTTCTCGTCTCTCCCTCTTCACGAAAGTTGCTTGTATTGATATAAGGAAGGCGTCAGCATGTAGTACGGGCGGTACGGGCGCGTCCTGACCGTACCGATCGTCGTTATGCGTGTTAGACGCCTCCAATGAAAGGGGCTCCAATTGGGGATTGACTTCTTTGGGTGCATTTAGCCCATAAATGCTATTACATCTCCAATAAATGTTCGTTACCTGAAAACTATCACAAGAAACCAATGATTAGCTAATTGTGATGTTAACATTAGTAGAAAGGGGTAATCTTTAGTGAAATCCGACAATAAACAAGAGGAAAATCAATAGTTAAAAGTGATGAAATTTGGAGCTATCAGCCGTACATTAAAAAGTCGTCGAGTGGTCATGTCATGTTTAATCACGTCTGAAAAGCCTATTACCAGTACTACTACTACGCCGCAACACATGCACATGACAACATGGTCATTGTGTGCACGGTCATCGACGAGCACTGCAATTTATTGCCACTTGATTTTAATATGACATATCCCATTTTTACGCAGCATGCTCTCAATCTCACTTCCAACTGGGCCTACAACAAGAAACTTCCACGCGTCAGCCGGAGGCCGAAGAGCTGAGAAATGGGTCTCGAGGAGGGGGGCCCTCGAGGAGACCTAACGTCTCTGCCTTCATCGAGTCCCTCGCACTCATCCACACCTCCCTCTGCCCGATCTAGCATAACCCCACAAATCTCTCCGTACAGCCACCTACCTTCTCCTCTACATTTCCCCTTTTAAATATCGCCAATTTTATGGCCGTGTCAACCTTCGTACTTAGAAATTGTGTCTGAGCCCTTTGCATGCGGCTGAATACAGAACTACCATGCATGGCCCGGGAAAAAACGTGACGCATCATGCACGTGTCGCGATGCACGATGCAGTAGCCTACGCGACACGGTGCACGGTGGTGCAATGAAACACCCCTTCCCTTCACCTTAATTATAGAGCCCCTCTCCCTCTCCCTTTCTGCCTACACACTCTCACTCTCGCTCACTCTTCTCACGCAACCATCTTCACTGTCCCATCACCTTCTACAAACTCCCGAGGAAACCCCACCCGTGCCGGCGATGGCGAAGGAGGATGCAGTGGCCATCATCGCCTCCATGACCGCCGGTGAGGAGGCCCTCGTCTCCATTCCAGGCCCCCTCGAGGCGTTGAAAGCAGCCGCTGTCCCCGTCCAGACCCCTGTCGTGGCATCGATGGAAGCCGCCGTCCCTGTCTAGGCCCTCGTCCCCGCTTTCGACGTAGCCGCCGGCGAGGAGGCCCCTGGCGGTGATGCGCAGATCTAGCTCTTTTGGGACCCCTATGATCCGGAGAAGTATATCACTCTGGTGAACCCCTAAGACACCAACATCGACAACCCATGGTCGGAGGTAACTAGGGTTTTCTCCCCTTCCCTGGTCCTTCTCCCGTTCCCATCATTGGATGCTAGATCTTGGTTTATTAGGGTTTGTTTGTTTGCATTTTGATTGCTCGATCTTCTTACATCATCTAATCCTCCATTTTTTCCAATAGGTGTACGACATCGACGTTTACAGCGATGATGAGTCAGGCACACCAAGATTCGTCAGGTGCCGAGGAGGGTGTAGGATGGCTAGTATGACACCTTCTTCGCTGGCAGCGTCTATAGTTGCCCCTTTCTGCAGGATGAGACTCACTGGCACCGATTTCAACTGCGTCGTGATGCATGCAGAGGGCTCAAGCTCCGACACCCCCAAAGTCGGCCAGACCGTGAACGTCAATGCCTACATCGCTGAACACCAGGCGCTCGGCATTCACCTCCGCAACCTCCAACAGGTGGCCATCGAAGAGGGTCGCATGCCTCCGATCAAGCCCAAGGCCCCGAAGATCAAGGGACTGGGCAGCAAGAAATGGAGGAAGCGCCAGAGGGAGGAGGCGGAGGCGCATGCACAGGCAATGAGGGGTTGAACGTGTCTGCTGCTGCTGCTAAGCAACTTCTTTTGATTTTGTGTATTGCGTGTGATGGCTGCTGAGCAGTGAATGTATCGAACCTTGTTAAGCAACCTACTTTTTATCGCTATATCCTATTTAGCTATGCACATCTATATTTACATTTTTTTTGTTTTCTGAATGTATGTATTTTGCCTAGTGTGATTTGCTACTCTAGATTTGCTACCAGATCAGGCCAAAAAGAAGGCCAAAAGGGAACGAATGATCGAAAAGAGAAGCTGTTCTAGATTTGCTACCAATTTGGGCAAAAAGAAACATAACTGTTAGCGAGAGAGGAAAAAGATACTCTTTCAAACAGCCAGTTAACGAGCTGCCATCTTGACAAGCTACCAGACACATACAGAAACATAACACAAAGAAGTAAAATTTATTTCACTTCTATCACTTGAGGCGATAGCCATCTTGATAAGCTACCAGACACAAAACAGAAACAAACACAAAGGAGTAAAATTTAATTCACTTCTTATCATACCACTTGAGGCGCTTGCCATCGTTCCTAGGAGACCAACTGCCACCATTCCAGCTGTTTCTTTCCTTATTGGCCTTCCATAGCGTACCAAATGCAAGTTCCTCCCACCTGAAAGTTGACTTGGCTTCCCTATCTTCAGCATCCTGTGGCACAATGAGCGATGCATCACAGGCCTAGTCGTTGCCGCTGGAAGATGCTGCCTCTCTGTTTGCTGCTTCAGCTGCAGTCTCTTTGTCTGCTGCTTCAGATGTAACCCTTTTTTTGCATATGCAACATCACGCTCAGCTATACTGAATTTGGTACAAAGGGCTCCCCTAAGCTCGTCTTCTCTCTTGCAACTGGGGCAACATACGAGGAAACGTAGAAAAAATGGATCTTAATGTACAACTGGTAGGTCATGTAAGCATCTATGACTACATACTTCAGGTTTATCTCAGGCAACGGCCTCTCCTCTCAAAAATCATGCCTATCCTTAGGGAAATCTGCCTTCAATCTGTCGTACGACTCATGAAGGATTCTAGTTGCGAGTGTAGTCATTTCATCCCTCCTCGACCCCCTATGATCTTGACAAGATTATGAATATCGATCCACTTGTGCGCAGGAGTTGTAATTCTCTTTTAACTAAATTTTGAAAAATCAATTCTTTTGTCGACAGTGCAGAAAACAATTCCCTTTTCTACAAGGAATTTGCGCAACACCGGACACTCCCTGCAGTCCTAAAAGTATGTAGTATGTCATCATAAAATACGTGACCAAAATTTATAACTACAAATATTTTATCAATGCAAGATCATCATCTGAATATAATTTTAAGTTACAAAAGTTTAGTAAATGCTAGATTAAGACTCTCAACATTGGCTTGTCATAATTTATTTGGTCCTAATAAAATTCAGTAGTTGTAAGATGAGCAAATAGATAAAGAATAAGAGGAGAAAACCCTAAAAGCGATTAATTATAGAGAGCAGATCTATAAACCAGTAGAAGTGGTAGACGAGGACGTGTTTCCTCATGGTCAGTTAAACGACGCCGAGTTCATTTTCTAACTCTGGGTTCTCCGGGGGTGTACTCGAGGTTCAATCCTATGAACTTTGCCTTGTCTTTCTAAAGTCAATCCTCGTATATCCTTAGGACTCGCACCACTGTCTCCTCCTTGTTGGTATAGACGACGTCTATCTTCTTATTGCAATGGGTAATAAAGTTTGTCTTTAGAGTGTGTCCTCCTATGGCAGCAAGGAGAAGACGATAGGGAAAGGAGAAGACAGATGACAGGAAGAAAAATAGTGGTTTCTGCGAGACAGGAGAACGGTGAAATCCTCAATCCGCTTCTGACATAGCGATTAACAACGGGGACGAAAGTCCAATGGAGAGACGCGTGGTGGCGGCCGTTTCAGCTTCGGAGTAAACAAAGATTAAAAATAGTAATAACAAGGATATATACGTCTTGTGTTGTCACGTTAATACACGCTATCGGTCGTGTTCTCCTATGCACTGCGCCAGCGCTGCAAGCCTACATGACAGCCACGACGCCTCCACGACGACAGAGACATAACGACAGAACTAACGGGGCCCCAACTTAACGGGTGTTAGCCTGCTATTTTATATTAAAACGTTATATTGAATTCGCGCTAAAAAAAACCTCTACGTAATTATCACGTCAATTATGGACAATACGGCCACAAGCAACTTAGGTACCGATTTACTGCTGCAAAATTATATTCTCGGGGGCCCGTTCGGCAACACTCTCGCCAAATCTGGCCAACGGGCCGGCCCGGCACGGCCCAGGCACGGCACCGCCTACACGGGCCTGGTACGACACGACCCCTCTCGGCCCGCCAAGCTCGCGTGTCGTGCCGGGCCGGCCCGCATGCCCGGCTGTGCGGCCCCAGCCTGGCCCCGGCGTCTGGCGGGCTGGCCCGCGGCACGTCTGGCCCGGGGGGCCGAAAACGGCCCGTTTTTCCTGTTTTCCTGTTTTTCTTTGATCTATGTCTGAAAAAGTGCTAAAAAATGTCTAAAAATTGCAGAAAAATAGTGAAATGACACAAATTTTCATATGGGATAAAAAAGTGAGCTTTATTAATGTTGCCTCATTAAAAAACCTTACATCCCTAGTAAGAAAAAAGAGTACAACCCGCTCGAAAAGAAAAAAATTACATCGACTAATTAGTTCCCTCCGTCTTGCCTCTGGTGAGACAAAACATGCCTATGCAAGTGACCAGCTCCACCTCCGCGGCGCAATATGAACAAATGGCCACATCTTCTGCACCTAGCTCTATTCACTTGTTCACCATGTACCTCACACACTTCTTCATCGAAGTGCTCCCAAATGCGGCTTATTCTTCTTGGTGGATTTGCTCCAAAGTTCCACTGGTTGAGATTTGGGTCAGCAGCCATGTGGTATGAACTATGAAGAATGAGAGTGGTGGTGTGAAGAATGAGAGGGTGGTGTGAAGAATGAGAGGGGTGGGTGGTGTGGAGAATGAGAGGGTGGGTTGCTCTATTTAAAGGGAAAGAAGTGAGACCAAGGGGCATTGGGGCAAAGGGCAATATGGAGACAAGTTTGTATGGGGATAAAAATTGGCCTTTATTATTAGCTGCCTCATCAAAACCTTCCATCCCTGGGAAGGGAAAAGAGTACAGCTGGCTCTAAAAAGAAGAAAAAATTACAGAAGAGATTAAAAATTACAAAGAGATTAAAAAATCCTATATCAAGTTTCTTCTTGGTCTTTAGTCCACCGCATAGCTTCAAACGAGGCTATCAGTTCTGGGTTCTCGGTGGTGTGCTGGGCTCTTCGTCTGGCTAGTTCTCCATCTTTGACAGACATCAGTGTTTTCACCATCTCTGGGGTGAGACTAGTTCTTCTATCATCAATTATCCGACCAGCTAGACTAAAAGTAGACTCCGATGAGACCGTTGAGACGGGCACCGATAGCACATCCCGTGCTAATATGGAAAGGACCGGATATGTTGACCTTTTATCCTGCCACCACTATAGTATATCGAAGTCGTCATCATCATCATCATTAGTAGCAACTACTGGACTATTGAGATACTTTGCTAACTCCCCGCCACCTTGAACCATGGGAGTTTGTGTGGAACTTCCAGTGGAGGAGCTCGGCGTGGTCGTGGAAGTACCAAATATTTTTCTCCACACTTTTTTCTTACCCCTACCGGCTGTTGGTACCGCCGGAGGTCTGTGTAGCAAAGCTGCGCCGTACTTAAGCTCATACTTACTATAAACTTCCTACAACTTATCCTTTATATCAAGTGAATATTGATCATAGCTAACATTTACGGTATAACTTAAGAGCGATAGAACACCACTAAACCCTTCTATTTTAGCCCTAGGATCCAAAATAAATGCGATAGCATAGAGCAAAGGTATAGTTTTCCAATATTTGAGAAATTTTTCCTTCATGTGATGGAGAGCTACTAATAAAGTGGTATCATTTTCATACTCTTTCAGGTGTTGGGCAATTTCTAAAATATGATGCACAATCATATGAGATGTAGGATAATAAATCCCAGATAAAGTAATAGTTGATTTATTAAATGTAGCAAGAAACTTATAGATCGATTCAGCAACGTGCCAAGTATCATCACCAAGTAGATGATACCCGTCTTCTTGCGGAAAATGTGCATTAACAAATGCGGAAAATTGAGTCTTGTCACGTAAAACTAACTGAAGCATCAGATATGTAGAGTTCCATCTAACTGACATGTCTAGATGAAGACCATGACATGGTACATTAATAATAGCACAATAATTTCTATAGCTTCACAAGTCTAGTATTAGAAGCATTCAACCATGATATTCCCATACGCAATCTCTCAATGTATGGTTCTAGATCGTCTAAAGCACTTTTAGCAATAAGATTAATTATATGACAAGCACAACGTTGATGAAGCAGAAATTTTGATGCATATACTTCAAATGTAGGAATGAGGGTATTCATCGCAGTAGTATTTGCAGAAGCATTATCCAAAATTACCGCAAATATCTTTTCGGCAAGCCCAAACTCACTAACAACTTTAAGTATAGCATGGGCAATGTTCTCACCATTATGTGATACATCAATTAACTTAAATCCTATTATCCTTTTATTTAATTCCTAGTTTGAGCTAACATAATGAGCAACAACAGTAATATAATCTTGCTTAGCACGACCACTCCAAATATCAGAAGTTATGGCGATTGAGAAAGTTGACGATCCTAATTCTTCTTTTAAGGCAGCAAGACCTACCTTGGCTAGCTTTTTCATGTCCCTAGTTGTAATTTGTCTAGAGACCGGTGTAAAACTAGGAGTGTGAGCAGTTCTAATATATTCGACAAAACCAGAAGACTCGCCAAATCCTAATGGTAAATCATTCACGGCAATTAATGTTGCAAGAGCCTCTCTTTGACGAGTCACATCATAGACAAATATGGGGTTAAAGTTGATCCTGCTCTGGATCAGCGCGGCTTGTCCATCTTGCTTGGCGTGGGTCGCCAAGTGCCTCCTCATGTGGCCATGGCCTCCTCCCTTCTGCAGAGCAAATTTGCTCGAGTAACCCGGGTGCAAGCACCGAGCTCTCATCTTCGTCACACCATCGCCATCAACATATTCTTCTTCCTCATAGTGCTGCCAGATCGATTTTTTTCCGCCGCTTGCTACCAAAAGTGGTGGAATTTTGGCTAGCACTAGCACTACTAGATGTATCGGGAGAATGTGTGTATGTTGGTGTTGGATGATCAGATTGGGTATATGGAAATTGCATGGTGTCGATGTTGTCGTTGCCATGGAAGGGAGAAGTATTGAAGTTGGGAGGAATCTCGGCAACCAACTCATTGGCATTGAAAAGAAACTGGTTGGGATTAGCCATGAGAGATGTGTTGGATGGTGTGGAGATTGAGAGGGGTGTGCTGCCCTTTTTATAGCAAAAAAATGATGAAATTCGGACCAAAATAGCCTTCCAAATGACCTAAAACCCTAAAAATACTCAAAAAAGGACCAAAATGCCCTCAAACCCTAGCCCAAAGCCTCCCAACTGCCAAAAAACGGCTACCCCGCCCTCCTCCCCCCCGCTCCCCCCCGAATTCAAAATTTCGGCCCCGCTCCCCCCGCTCCCCCTGTCGTGGCGAGCCGCTAGCGTGCCTAGCGAGCCGGCCCGCGTGTCGCTCGCGTGCCCGGCCAGGCGGGCCGTGCCGGGCCTGGCCCGCGTGCCCAGGGAGGCGGCCCCAGCACGGCATCCGCGTGCCGCAGGCCGGCACGAGCCCGTCAAGCAACGTGCCGTGCCGGGCTGGTGCCGGGCCAAATCGGCTCGCCCCAGGCACGGCCCGTTGGCCAGGATTGACTCTCGCTCCCAGCTCTACTACCGGAGCGGGTGGAGCTGTGCCGTGCCGAATGCCTCAGCTCCAACGATCCCAAACATCGTACGTTTTCACCTGATACGCCCCCCATCTCGCCGGTCTCGCCACCGCGCCCGACCCACCCAACCCTAAACCCCCTCCCCCCTCCCCCCTCTCCCCTCTCCCCTCTCCCCCTCGAACCCTAGGACGGACCAGGTATCGCCGGTGCCGCCCGGCCGGGGGCGCGGCGGAAGCGGAACCACGGTGGCCCTCTGCGGAGGAGAACATATCTAGTCGGCCGAGCGAGCCCGCAAGGGAGGAGCCAAGATGAGGATCATGATTAAGGGCGGCGTGTGGAAGAACACGGAGGATGAGATCCTCAAGGCGGCCGTCATGAAGTACGGCAAGAACCAGTGGGCGCGTATCTCCTCGCTGCTCGTCCGCAAGTCCGCCAAGCAGTGCAAGGCCCGCTGGTACGAGTGGCTCGACCCCTCCATCAAGAAGGTAATGCGGCAGCCTCCTGCTCCTTGGATTTTGCGATGTTGTGGTGCTTTGTTAGCGTGTGAAGTGCGATTGTGGATGCCGTTATGAACTGATTAGAAATTAGAGGATCCGTAATTGTGATGTGGAGTGATTTGAAAGGATCCGTAGTTGTGATGTGGTGATGTGGAAGTCCAGTTTCATATATAGCCCTGTGGAATAGCTATTCAGCTTGAGTGTATACTGGACCTTTTCCCTGTATATATTGCTCTGTCTTTTTTTGAAATACCTCAGTAATATTATGGCCACTTTGCAAATACAACTCACGCATACACTTTGAAGTTAGGTTCTTCTCTCTTATATGTCGCACCATGCTATTAGCCTATACACTACCTGTGAAAATCTAGTGATATACATATCATAGACTATTGTGCAGTATATTTCCACCAAATGGAGCCGACTGAAATATTTGTATTATGTCTAATATTCTTGTTAGGAAGGTTAATACTATGGACAAAGTACATCATCTTTGCTTTGTCTCACATACTCATTTTGTGGTGATGAATATTTGTCTTTGCACAATGCTAAGCTGTTAATAACATGTTTTCTTTCATACCATATCATTGAAATATGAACAGTGAGTTGTTAAAGTTATAGTAACGATGTTAATACACCCCAGTTGACAACTAATGGGACATTCAATTCTGTATTTACATTGTCATCTAATTCTTGAAACTTCAACATTTAGTAAAAACCATGTAAAACTGAACTGAACTGTATTTGAGTTTTTGTGGTTTGCATACAAATTGAATTGAACCTTCCAAAATAGCCGCCAATCTTCACATGTGATATGAGTTTCATGTTTCTTGTAGTTGATTATCTGCTCTATTATGACATAGAAGATCTGCCATGTTTTTAGTTGGCTTTAGTATTATAAGGGTTTTGCCATTTCTTTCACTTAACTAACCCGTATCTGTTGAATCCAGACTGAGTGGACTAGGGAAGAAGATGAGAAGCTACTCCACCTTGCTAAGCTCATGCCTACTCAATGGAGGACTATTGCACCTATTGTAGGTCGGACACCATCTCAGTGCCTCGAGCGTTATGAAAAACTGCTTGATGCTGCCTGTGCCAAGGATGAGAATTACGAGCCTAATGATGACCCAAGAAAGTTGCGACCTGGGGAGATCGATCCGAATCCTGAGTCAAAACCTGCACGTCCAGATCCTGTTGACATGGACGAAGATGAAAAGGAAATGCTTTCTGAGGCGAGGGCTCGCTTAGCTAACACCAGGGGAAAAAAGGCAAAACGAAAGGCAAGAGAGAAACAACTTGAAGAGGCGAGGCGGCTTGCATCACTGCAAAAAAGGAGGGAACTGAAGGCAGCTGGTATTGACAACCGGCACAAAAAAAGAAAGAGAAAGGGAATTGACTATAATGCTGAGATCCCTTTTGAAAAGAGACCTCCTCCAGGCTTCTATGATACGGTGAGTGAAGACAGGCCACTTGAGAACGTACAATTTCCAACTACTATTGAGGAGCTTGAAGGGAAGAGAAGAGTGGATGTAGAGGCTCAATTAAGAAAGCAAGACGTTGCCAAGAACAAGATTCTGCAGAGGCAGGATGCCCCTGCCGCAGTAATGCAAGCAAATAAACTCAATGACCCAGAAGCAGTCACAAGAAGGTCCAAACTAATGCTTCCACCACCCCAAATTTCTGATCATGAATTGGAGGAGATTGCAAAGATGGGTAATGCCGGTGATCCTGCTCTAGCTGAGGAGCTTGGTGAAGGAAGTACTGCTACTAGGACACTGCTTGCAAATTACTCCCAGACTCCAAGGCTTGGTATGACACCATTGCGAACACCACAACGAACTCCAGGTGGGAAAGGTGATGCTATTATGATGGAGGCAGAGAATCTTGCACGTCTAAGGGAATCACAAACACCTCTTTTAGGAGGCGATAACCCAGAGCTTCATCCATCAGATTTCTCTGGCGTTACACCACGTAAGAGGGAGATACAGACTCCGAATCCCATGGCAACACCTCTGGCTAGCCCTGGCCCTGGTGTTACCCCAAGGATTGGTATGACACCCTCCAGAGATGGAAATTCCTTTGGTTTAACTCCAAAAGGTACCCCTTTCAGGGATGAGCTCCGCATAAATGAAGAGGTGGAAATGCAGGACAGCGCTCAGCTCGAGCTTCGCAGGCAAGCTGAGTTGAGAAGAGGTCTGCGATCTGGTTTTGCTTCAATTCCACAGCCTAAGAATGAGTACCAGCTAGTTATGCCATCCATCACAGAGGAGAAGGAAGAAGCTGAAGAGAAAATTGAAGAGGATATGTCAGACATGTTAGCACGAGAGAGGGCCGAGGAAGAAGCAAGGCAGGAGGCATTGCTCAGGAAGAGATCAAAAGTGTTGCAGCGGAGTTTGCCTAGGCCACCTGCTGCTTCAATGGAGATTCTCCGGCAATCTCTGATTAAAGGTGGAGAAAGTAGAAGTACTTTTGTGCCTCCTACATCACTTGAACAAGCTGATGAGCTAATAAATGAGGAGCTCCTTAGGCTCCTCGAACATGATAATGCTAAATATCCTCTTGAAGAACAAACTCAAAGAGAGAGAAAGAAAGGGAACAAGCGTCAAGTGAATGGGGCGGCTTTAATTCCTGAAATTGAAAGTTTCGATGAGCATGAATTGAAAGAGGTACACTTCTATTCCGCCCTCCTTCTGTTATTGGTATTCATGTTGAACTGCATAGCCAATTTAGTGATAACATTCTTCTAATTTTATATAGTTTTAGGTACATCCATAACTTGAAATCATGTGGGCGTGTCATATATATACCTCAGTAATATCATAGCAGCAAGTCTAAACCATTCCTTTACCAACCTGTATGATTGATTTTCAGTGTTGGCTATAACTAATCTGTTGGCACTGAATGCTATCCTGTAGTAAATGGCAAGGGAGGACAAATTAATTTGCATAGTGGGAGCTGTATACAGCACAGCACTAACAAGATGACTGCTTAGATTTTGGATTCATAGAGGAGCTATGCTAGTATTTTACTCAATTCTTACTGTGCATGCACTATGGTTTTTTCCTTGGATAATTTTTTTGAAGTTTCCATGAAGTATCTTAATGCCTTCTTTATAGACTTAACTAAATTTGTATTTATATCAACTTAGATTTTCAAGCTATGGACTCAACTTAAGTTAGCATTAATACCCCTTAGATTTTCAAATAGCCCTGCCATCATCTGATAATGTGCAGAATTGCAGATTTGTGTCACAGGAGGTTAGGAATCATAGCAGTGTTGTAAAAATGTAACATTGTCTTCCGCTGATCTCTGTAGAGTATTTGGTTGCTTGAAAATTGTGCTCTCCGCAATTAGATAACATATATATCCAAAAGGCAATGAGGGTATACAATTGCTTGAGATATAACCTCTTCGAGGTTGGGAACTGAAAGTTGGAACTGACTTTACAAGTCTGATCGTCTGAACCATTGAAATGATAAATGTGTAAATTGTACAATTTGAAATGTGTGGGTTAGAATTGCCATTATGCACATGGGCACATGGTCTTTGTGACAGTCCTGTTTACCGTTTTTGAAATCTCTTCATTTCTTTTTGTTGACAGGCAAGTTCTATGGTTGAGGAGGAGATTCAGTATCTTCGTGTGGCCATGGGCCATGCAAATGAATCTTTTGAGGATTTTGTGAAGTCACATGATGCATGCCAAGAGGACCTTATGTTTTTCCCGACGAATAACAGCTATGGTCTTGCCAGTGTTGCTGGAAATGCCGATAAGATTTCTGCTTTGCAACATGAGTTTGAAATTGTGAAGAAGAGAATGGATGATGAAGCGAAGAAAGCTTCTCGGCTTGAGCAGAAGATCAAACTGCTGACACAAGGATACCAGGTTAGCGGGGGATGATGCGTGTCTTCTTTGTAGTATCTCTATTAATTTTGACTTTTCTTCAGGCAACAGTATGACTTCAGACAAATGTACCATCTACTAATCTAGCATAATATAACTTATTTGTCCCGAAACATAGCATCGAAAATGTAGCATACCAGTGATTGGTTGACGTAACCTTGTCACTGCTGTCTTTATTTTTAGCTAACCCATAATCCTTGAACTGGAACTTCCATTACTTTGAAGCTGCTGAAGCTTTTCAAAACCTGTGGTGCCAGATTCCTGAGAGCTAGCCTTTGGTCCTAGTAATGCTTGTTAGTAAATTTATTGAAATTGAGATTTGCTTGTCACCTCTCCAAGAAGATACGAGCAAAAAATTCCTCAAATTTCAGGTCTGTGTTCTCAGATGCAACTAAACATTCGCAGATGGTTTTAGCTTTACTGATCTGCATAGAGGTAATGTAAATTGAAGAATGCAAAAGCAGAAAACAGGATGGTTTCGTATAGGCTACGTGTAGGAGAAGAGTAAAAAAGGTACCAACTCAGTCTGCCGGGTTGCAAATCCAAATGCCAGGTGTGCAAGCATTGCCCTGTAGAAGCAGTTGAAGTCAACTACCACCCTTTTCTTTTTGAGCTGAAAACTGTAGGTGAGGCCCCGACAATAAATTTTATTAAGAGAAAAAAAATATGTACAAGAAGGGCGAAAGAATATACAAGAGGGCTTAGCCCAGGGCATAGCCCCAATTTTTTGTTTTTACGAGTTGTAGCCAAAGAGTCCCAAGATAGTAGATCCACAATTTCGGTGGCTAATAACTTGTCCATTGCTTGGCTCAAGAAATAAGGCCAGTCATTAACTAGACAAGATGCTTCAACATCGAGGCCCTGTCCAAGCAATTCACAGAGAGCTGCAATAGCACCTGGCCTGCATTCAGAATTTTCAGGTGTACGAGGAAGGCTTAAAAGCTGTAGTGTGCAAGCAGGTGCAAGCTCTTCAAATGATTCTTCTCTCTAGTTCACCCAACAAGAGAAGTTATGATAAGATTTCATACATGGGAAAATCTGTAAGGTGAAAGCAATAACAGGTTTACCTGCTCAAGATGAGGCATCTTCTCCGAAGATGGTTTTTTCCTCAAAAGATATTGGGCACGTGCTAGAACCTCAAAGCCAAGAGATACTTTACTTTTTTCAAAGCTAGCTTTTGCAATAAAGCACTACAGAAAATGCATGGAATTATTCCAAATTACTAAAGACATAATAAATATTGTGCCAAACAGCTATGTTTCTTTAATCTTGTGTAGTACTTACATCAGCTAGTGCCATTGCCTGAAGTACATCATGAACATATGGCTTAGAATCAGGGCGTCGTAGAGCTGCCTGACCAATGTCCAAAACCAGCTTCTCTTCTCCAACCTGCAAACAATACTTGTCATGTGGTATCTATTACACTGACAATAAAAAACAATACATACCCAACAAAAAAGACAATACATGATGTCATGACAAGCACATTCAACTGTGATGAATACAGGCTACTCCTCCTCACTCTTCCATGCTTGAGCCCTTGAATCTCGCAAGCATCAAACTGATCATCAATCACATTTCAGTACTTTAAATCTACCTGGTCCGAATGATGGGAATAATTCAGTATATGTATGTTCATTACATTAATACTACAGATATTGACCATGTTGTCTTGATTATGTTTTATTAGTCTTCAAGAAAGCATAAATAAATCTTAAACACTATGTAACTTTTCAAACCACCTGGATAAGAAAAACAAGAAACATAGTCAATGTTAGTCAATGTTCAACTAAATATTAATGACTTTGGTAAATTCCAGAGAACAGAGCATGGCCATGATAGTGACTATGCCATGTGATACACATCTGAAAATCCTAAGCCAAGTTTAAACGGACCAAACTAGGCCACTGTCTATGCTAAATGCTTTGATGCAGTTGGTTTATGGACACTTCTCTTCCATCTGTCCCATTAGGCCGTCATGTTAGCTGTCAGTTTAAAATGCACTATGAAATACTATTGGGCTGTCCCTGACCAAACTTACACAATCTTTTGTGATGGCTTCTGTCTTTGCTTTTTTACTTGGTATACTGGGTTGGTTCCACTGAAAGAAAGTTGTATGATACTGACCGCAAATTGTTTCTAGCTTTTCCATCTCGATTTGCAATGCTGATGGTTTGGTTTACTTGCCGTTTGATTTGTTAGGCTCGGGCTGCGAAATTGGGTTCACAGATCCAAGACACCTTCAAGCAGATGAACACTGCAGCAACGGAACTTGAATGCTTCCAAGAGTTACAGAAACAAGAACAGATGGCTGGTGCCTATCGTGTGAGAAATTTGGCTGAAGAAGTGAATAAACAGAAAGCACTAGAGCGTACTCTCCAAAGCCGCTACGGTGATCTGTTGTCTGGTTACCAGAGGATCCAAGAACAGCTCGAGGAGCACAAGAGTCAACTTAAGCTACAGGAGGAGGCAATGGAGGCAGAAAATCGTGCTAAAGAGGAGGCAATGGAGGCAGAGAATCGTGCTAAAGAGGAGGCAGAAAGATGTGCGAAAGAGGAGGCAATGGAGGCAGAGAATCGTGCTAAAGAGGAGGAGGCTGCAGCTCAAAATCGTGCTGCTGAGGAAGAAAATGAGCGGAAGAGTCATAGTGTTGACGAGGAATCAGCACAGATTACTAGGGTTACTGATGAAGAACCTGCAGGAAGGAAAGAAGACAATGGGGATCGGATGGATATGGACAATGCAGATGTAAATTGTGAACTCGTGGACCCTACTCCTGCAGTACCCGACACTCTGACTAATGATGAGGCTTCAGTTCAACAGAGTACTTCCAGTGCTCAAAGTGGTGATGATGTTACAACGAAGGATGGGGCTTGTGACAAGGTTGACTCGTCAAAATCAGATGGTCTTTAGAATGCAGATAGTAGCATGGACAAGGTTGACTCGTCAAAATCAGATGGTCTTGAGAATGCAGATAGTAGCATGGACAAGGTTGACTCGTCAAAACCAGATGGTCTTGAGAATGCAGATAGTAGCATGGATGTTGATACTGGTAGTCAGGATGTTCTTGCGACTGGTGCTACGAGTACAGATGTAGGAAACACTGCCTTATCTTCAGATCAAGCTGCCTCGAATGAAGAGAACAATGCTGTTCCTGAATAAAATATCTTTACATACCTCATCTTCGATGGGACAAGATGATGAAGGCTACCAACCAAAGAGAGGATGTCAGGTGCAAAGTGTGAAATCTGTATGTGTTGTTAACATTGTTGACGGAAGACCAAGCTACCAGAAGTTACCCAGTAAAGCAAATTGAGTGTTCAAAGTTGTAGACTAAAAACTTTTCTCTCCCTCTGAAGACTAGCTTGATGTACCATGTTGATTTTGTCAATTTTCGATGGTCCATCTTCTGTTTCTGTTAATTTTCTGACTATAGTCAGCTTAGCTGTTCCGTGCACACATTCATTTTTGAATTGGAGTTTCTACTTCTACATAGTATCCAAGAAAGAACCATGTAGGTTTCCATAACCAATATTGTTAAAACAATCATAATTCAGCTTATTTCAACAGCTGGTTCTATGCTTCCTTCCATGAAGAGCCCTCTCATTAGCAGCAATCCAGCGGCCAGGCAACTCAACACTTGGGTTCTCCCATGGGCTTTGGCTCGGTTGGGAATCAGCGGCCAAGCATAACCAGGGAAGAGACCATTCCTGACATGACCAAGACCTCTGACTACGAGGAGCTGATGAGTACCATTAATACAACTCATGATGAGAAAGATGATCTGATCAAATGCACAAATCCTTGTGGTGGGGAAGGGTCTGAACCGATTCCAATGGAGGACCATGATGTGAAAGAGAGCGATGATGAACTGGAGTTCAGAATTCACCAAACTTTCCATTAATCACAACGGATGCTATCGTGCAGAGCCCCGATCGGATCAGTACCGCTAGACTAGCTCCTCCCTTAGGACACAACGGTTATAGAGAGACGTTACAGGTACAGTCTACAGTTTGTACAGATACAGACACGATACAATACATACAGCTCAACATCCCCCGAATTCTGAATATCGGTGGGCACAATGTTCAGACTGAATCTGAAATCCAAAAACACAGCCGTGGGCAATCCTTTAGTAAATATATCAGCAAATTGCAAATTGCAGAGACGTAGGAACATGTAGTACTTTTGCCTCGCCAAGAGCAACTCGATCCCTGACGAAGTGGAGGTTGATCTCCACATGTGTCATGCGTTGGTGTTGGACGAGATTCGATGACAGATACATGGCGCCGACGTTGTCGCAGTAGATGATGGTTGCTCGGCGAGGTGGGCGACGAAGTTCCATCGACAGTTGCCGCATCCAGCACGATTCTGCAATGCAGTTCGCCACCACTTTGGACTCCGCTTTCACACTCGATCGAGACACCGTCGGCTGTCGCTTGGAAGACCACGACACCAAGTTCTGTCCGAGGAAGACACAGAATCCAGAGGTGGATTATCGGGTATTCGGCGCGTCGCTATAGGCACTAAATCATGTGCAGGAGATCGAAAAATCTGAAGACCGTGATGCGATGTGCCTTTCAGGTATCGCAACACGCGCTTGACAAGCTGGTAGTGGGAGGTCATTGGAGCATGCATGAACAAACAGATTTGTTGCACGGTGTAGGATATATCGGGTCGGGTGAGTGTCAAATATTGAAGAGCTCTCGCGATACTACGGTACACAGAAGGATTAGGGAATAGTGTGCCATCAGCAGCAGATAATTTGGGAGTGTCAATAGGCGTGGGGATGGGGTTGCAATGCAACATGTTTGCACGATCAAGAGGCTCAAGGATGTACTGTTGCTGTGAGAGAAAAAAATCCGAATCATTTTTATGGACATTGATCCCGAGAAAATAGTGGAGTTCACCTAGATCAGACATGGAAAATTCTTTTTGCAGGGAGGAAATAATGGCACGAAGAAGAGTGTGTGAATTGGCGGTTAAGATGATGTCGTCGACATATAAAAGCAAATAGGCAATTTGATCACCGTGGTGAAGAATAAAAAGGGAGAAATCACTTTTTGACGCTACAAATCCAAGGGAGAGAATAAAGGTGGTAAAGCGGTGAAACCATTGGCGTGGAGCTTTTTTGAGGCCATACAAGGATTTATTGAGTCGATAAACATGGTGAGGAAAATTAGGGTCGGAAAACGAGATGGTTGTTGGCGAAAGACAGTTTCCTCAAGATTACCGTGTAAAAAAGCGTTCTTGACGTCGAGTTGATTGATGGCCCATCCCTGAGATGTGGCAAGGGAGAGAACGACCCGAATTGTTGCAGGTTTAATGACGCGGCTAAAGGTTTCAGCGAATTGTTGCAGGTTCAATGACGCGGCTAAAGGTTTCCCCATAGTCAACGCCGGCCTGTTGCGTGAAGCCACGTACCACCCACCTCACCTTGTAGCGTGAGAGACCCATCAGGATGGAGCTTGTGTCTATAGATCCATTTTCCTATAACCACATTAACACCAGCAGTACAAGGCACCAAAGACCACGTATTATTCTGCAACAAAGCATTATACTCGTCTAGCATGGCAACATGCCAATTGGGGTCTTTTAGGGCTTGGCGATAGGAGGAAGGAAGGGAAGAAATAGTGGTGCTGGGGCAGAAAGATTAAACACACGTTTTGGCATTAAAAAGCCCTGTTTTGCTCGGGTGTTCATTCTGTGTACGTTGTCAGGTGGATGTACCAGAACGGCATGGGCAGGCAGCGGACGACGTGGCAAGTGTGGAGTGGACGGAGGTGGGCTTGGCTGGTGGGATTTAGTAGTGGAAGGTGAAAGCGCGTGGGAGGCGGGCGGAGAGCTCGAGGGCGATCCGTTTGATTCGGTGGTGACCAATGAGCATGGGTCAGGTTGGGGAGACGGACTGGTTGTTCGACGATCCCGAGGTGGATGTCGCGGTAGGTGGGATACGGGGTGGCAGTTGAGCCAGGACGCGGATCCCAGAGTATATTGGCTCCGGATTAGCTGTAGGGGGCGGAGCTGGGGTGTTTGGTGTGGCGGATTCATTTGGAATATACGGGAAAATGGATTCGTCAAAAGTGACGTGCCAAGAAATAAAAACTCAGCGTGTATCAAAGTCGAAGCATCTATATCCCTTGTGCTCTCGCGGGTAACCGATGAAGCCGCAACATTTGGACCTAGGACTGAGTTTATGCGGTGATGTGGCATAGAGGTTTGGGAAGCACAAGCAGCCAAAGGTTCTGAGGTGATTGTAGGTTGGGTGTTGGCCAAGAAGGTGGAAATGCGGCGTCGTGTGATTGATGACACGAGAATGGCGGAGATTAAGGAGATGGGTGGCGGTGTGGAGGGCGTCGACCCAAAAAGGGCCCGTAGGTTGGTTTGAACAAGTAATGTGCGGATGACATTGTTTTGTTCGAATTAATCTCTCGGCCTTCCCATTTTGTGGTGACGTGTGGGGGCAGGAGAGGCGATAGGAGACACCGTTTGCAGATAAAAAGGAGCGGAGATCGGTGTTGATGAACTCGCCTTTGTTGTCGCATTGCACACATCGGATCACAACTTGAAATTGAGTTTTAATATAAGCAAAGAAGCGTTGAAGAGTGGAAGAGGTGTCGGATTTGTTGCGGAGTGGAAACGTCCATGAGTAATAAGAAACGTCCATGAGTAATGAGAGTAGTCATCCAAAATCACTAAGTAATATTCATAACCAGAACAACTTGAAATCAGCGATTTCTAGAGATCACAATGAATAAGCTGAAAGGGGCAGAGGTAGGACTAGAAGAAAGTGAAAATGGTAGCCTAGGTTGTCGACCAAGTTGGCAAGCCGCACAAACGGAGGTGCTGGCCGGTTTATTACAAGAATCTAACAATTATGAGAAAATTTGGAGAGGCTATCAGCTTCGGGATGGCCAAGTCGTTGATGCCACAAATCACGCGTGGTGGTGACAGTCATGGCAACCGCAGAAGGCGCAAGATCCCCGATGAAAGGGTAGAGGTCGCCACTGCTACTGGATCTCAGAATAAAGATCCACGAAGCCAGATCCTTCACACAAAAGCCAAATGGGTCAAAGTCAATTGAACAATGATTATCCTGAGTAAATTTCGGCACGGAGATTAGATTTTTGACAATAGAGGGAGAACAAAGGACATGGTTTAGATGGAAAGGATGAGAGGTGGGAATAGTGTTGCCTACAAAGTAAATTGGAATCTTAGACCCATCAGTACTAGGAAACCCCTTATCAGTGGCACACTTTTTTTCACTATTAGTGGCCCATATCTAATAGGGACATTGGCCTTTTATGAAACCACATCGAACCTTTATGAAACAATCGAACCACAACCCAACATTTATGAAACTATCGAAACACAACCCAACCTTACAACCACATTGACCCTTTATGAAACAATTCAAACCACATCGACCCTTTATGAAACAAAGATTCGCTCTAAAGCCCCATCAACCCTTTATGAAACAATCAAAACCCAAGCCAACCTTTATGAAACAATTGAAACCACATTGACAAAGATTGGAACCATATTGACCCTTTATAAAGCCACATCGAACCTTTATGAAACAATCGAACCCAACCTGTATGAAACAATCGAAACACAACCCAACCTTGAAACCACATTGACCTTTTATGAAACAATTCAAACCAGATTGACCCTTTATGAAACAAATATTCGATTTGAAACCCCACCGACCCTTTGTGAAACAATCCAAACACAAGCCAACCTTTATGAAACAATTGAAACCACATCGACCCTGTATGAAACCACATCGAACCTTTATGAAACAATCGAAACACAACCCAACCTTAAAACCACATCGACCCTTTATGAAATAATTCAAACCACATCGACCCTTTATGAAACAAAGATTCGGTCTAAAACCTCATCGGCCTTTTATGAAACAATCGAAACACAAGCCAACATTTCTAAAACAATTGAAACCACATCGACAAAGATTGAAACCACATCGACCATTTATGAAACCACATCGAACCTGTATAAAACAATCGAACCATAACCCAACCTTTATGAAACAATTGAAACACAATGCAACCTTGAAACCACAGCGACCCTTTATGAAACAATTCAAACCACATCGATATTTTATGAAACAAAGATACGTTCTGAAACCCCATCGCCCCTTCATGAAACAATCGAAACACAACCAACCTTTATGAAACAATTGAAACCACATCGACCCTTTATGAAAGTACATCGAACCTTTATGAAACAATCGAACCAGAACCCAACCTTTATGAACAATCAAAACACAACCCAACCTTGCAACCACATTGACCCTTTATGAAACAATTCAAATCTCATCAACCCTTTATGAAACAAAGATTCTCTCTGAAACCCCATCAACCCTTTATGAAACAATCAAAACACAAGCCAACCTTTACATAACAACTGAAACCACATCGACAAAAAATGGAATCGCATCAACCCTTTATGAAACCAAATCGAACCTTTATGAAACAATTGAACCACAACCCAACCTTTATGAAACAATCAAAACACAAACCCACCTTGAAACTACATATACCCTTTATGAAACAATTGAAACCGCATCGACCCTTTATGAAACAAAGTTTCGCTCTGAAACCCCATCGACCCTTTATAAAACAATCGAAACACAAGCCAACCTTTATGAAACAATTGAAACCACATCGACAAAGATTGGAACCACATCGACCCTTTATGAAACCATATCTAACCTTTATAAAACAATCGAACCAAAACCCAACATTTATGAAACAATCAAAACACAACCAAACCTTGAAACCACATCGACCTTTTATGAAACAATTCAAGCCACATCGACCCTTTATGAAACAAAGATTTGATCTGAAACCCTATTGACCCTTTATGAAACAATTGAAACACAAGCCAACCTTTATGAAACAATTGGAACCACATCGACCCTTTATGAAACCACATCAAACCTTTACGAAACAATAAACACAACCCAACCTTGGAACCACATCGACCCTTTATGAAACAATTCAAACCGCATCGACCCTTTATGAAACAAAGATTCGGTCTGAAACCCCATCGAACCTTTATGAAACAATCAAAAAACAAGCCAACATTTATGAAATGATTGAAACCACATCGACAAAGATTGGAACCACATCGACCATTTATGAAACCACATCAAACCTTTATGAAACAATCGAACCACAACCCAACCTTTATGAAACAATCGAAACACAATTCAACCTTGAAACCACATCGACCCTTTATGAAACAAAGATTCGATCTGAAACCCCATCGACCCTTTATGAAACAATTGAAACACAACCCAACCTTTATGAAACAATTGAAACCACACCGACAAAGATAGAAACCACATCGACCCTTTATGAAACCACATTAAACCTTTATGAAACAACTGAACCACAACAGAACCTTTATGAAACAATCGAAACACAACCCAACCTTGAAACCAAATCGACCCTTTATGAAACAATTCAAATCACATCGACCCTTTATGAAACAAGTATTTGCTCTGAAACCCCATCGACCGACCCTTTATGAAACAATCAAAACACAAGCCAACCTTTATGAAACAATTAAAACCACATCGACAAAGATTGGAACCACATTGATCCTTTATGAAACCACATTGAATCTTTATGAAACAATCGAACCACAACCCAACCTGTATGAAACAATTGAAACACAACCCAGCCTTGAAACCACATCGACCTTTTATGAAATAATTCAAACCATATTGACCCTTTATGAAACAAATATTTGATCTGAAACACCACCGTCCCTTTATGAAACAATCGAAACATAAGCCAACCTTTATGAAACAATTGAAACCAGATCAACCCTTTATGAAACCACATCGAACCTTTATGAAACGATCGAACCACAACCCAACCTTTATGAAACAATCGAAACACAACCCAACCTAGCAACCATGTTGACCCTTTATGGAAGAATTCTAACTACATCGACCCTTTATGAAACAAAGATCCGCTCTGAAACCCCATCGACCCTTTTTAAAACAATCAAAACACAAGCCAACCTTTATGAAACAATTGAAACCACATCGAGCCTTTATGAAACAATCGAACCTTTATGAAACAATCGAACCACAACCCAACCTTTATAAAACAATCGAAACACAACCCAATCTTGAAACCACATCGACCCTTTATAAAAGAATTCAAACCATATCGACCCTTTATAAAACAAAGATTCGATCTGAAACCACATCGACCCTTTATGAAACAATCGAAACATAAGCCAAACCTTTATGAAACAATTAAAACCATATCGACAAAGATTAAAACCACATCGACCCTTTATGCCTATTCAAAAAAAATTGTCTGTTTCCAAAACAAGTCTCATCTTTGTCTACATCCACATGTACCTAACACTAAAATACCTCTGAATATATCCGTATCTAGACACTTATGATGGAACGGTAGTACTATTACGTAGATTTTTGAAATAGATGTCTAGTTCATAATTTTCGGTAAATTTATGCAACTATTTGAAATGGAAGCCTGTTTTTTAATTTTCATTAGCTTATCTCAAATTTCTATGAAGATTATGTGAAAAAACCCATTACAAACCTGCTCGAATCGTGAGTACAAAAAAATATAATTATAATCTACCATCCAAATTAGCTATGAATTAAGGCATGCTTACCATTTATTGCTCACTTTTAAATCTTTCCATGGCCCTTTTATCTCCCTATAATTTCTCTAGACCACACACACAATCTGCATGCAGTCAATTAAGCAGAAATTGGTTCATGTTTTTCTGGTTTGCGGGCGTCAGCCATTTTTCTGCTGTGTGTCTTTACGACAGCTTGTATGCCTAATTAAACGGGAATTGATTCACGTTGTTAATCCTGAGAGAGATATTTCCGCTGATTTACCTCTAAATTTAGCCCTGCCGAATTATGGAGTAGTTAATACCCTAATCAGGTAGATTTAAGGAGCACTATGCAATGACAGATGGATAAGAGATTAATTGGGACATACTACCTCTGTTTGAGATTATAGGTCCCGAGAGCTTTTTTATATTGTTTGGGATTATAAGGGCTATCATATTTATTAGTTTTTTTGTTCAATACATGTTTTTTTTCCTCTCATTTTTTTCATGCATGTAAGACTATTGGTGCATGCATAGATTAATGAGAGAGAGTTATGGACTGTTTTGATATTAGCAATTTGGCACTTAGGACTAATAATCCTAAACAGAGGTAGTACAACGAGCGGCAATGGGACGTCCGTTTACATAAAGAAATAATTATTCCCGTGCACGCTCTCCTTAATTTAAGTGCCAGGTATTAATGGGTACCGCTCCAGCGTAATTAACTAGAGAATTAATTTATAGCTAATTTAGATGCTCTCCTTAAGAACGGCTCTCTTTAACAGAAATACTTCACGTACGATAAACGTACGATTTGTATACGATTGTTTAATCTATGGTAACCTAGCAATCATATGCATGTGATCAATGGCTGGGAGTTCGTCGTAAGAAAATCGTAACTGATTTGTTGTACGCCAAGCACTGCTCTCTCCTTAATTGCATGCTCTCCAACCGCTCCAGCATGATTAACTAGAGAATTAATGGGAAATGAGAGACTTGTGGCAGAGAGGGAGGGACCAGCGTGGGGTCTGTGAGAAGAGGGAATCTGCTACTCACGTTTCATAGACGGATACAAATCTCAAAGTAAATGCCAGACGGTGGATATGATGACTTCATGTGAAGTTAACTTTAGAATCACCGCGTTCCCTGGGGCACCTTTGGAAGGCTTATTCTTGGGCCGTTGTTGTGCACTCGTACATCGGAGGCGATACCAACCTAGAGGGCTACTCTCCATGGAATGACTGTCAACTAGGCCGGAGAATTTGTACTCGGCGGAATACATGAACTCTAGACATGGCACAATGGTCACTAGGTGTCACCTGGCCGGGGTTCCACGTTCGCACCCCAAACGTTGTGTGCCAGTTCGTAGTCCAACGGTTCATCAACGGCAAGGCGTCACTTGTTAGCGTCCACTTCAATACTCGGCCTACGTTTTAGACGTACACAACCTAATAATAAGAACATAGCCTACTCCATCCCAAACATCCGGACTGAAAGGATGAAAGAATCTCTTCTTTATAAGGTAGGTATGGCCTCCTTCCGTAGGCGACGTGAGACTATACTTCGTGTAGCCTTATCGGTCAACAACAACCTAACATTTCATCCTCCTGAGAAGCCTCTCAGGAAGGCATGACGATCGCTAGCTCTGATACCAGATGTTAGCGTCCACTTGGCCTAACCCAGCACTCGACCTACGTTCTAAATGTTTATGCGCACACAGCCCAATAATAAAGAGATAGTCCACATGGATAAAAAAAAGATAGCCCGCTCTATCCCAAAAGATCGGACTGAAGGAGGAAGAAATCTTTCACTTATAAGATGAGTGTGGCCTTCTTCCATAGACGAGGTGGAACTATACTTCGTGTAACCTCACCGGTCTGACATGACTACCACGTACATAAGCCGAGAAAGAAGCCGACGAATGCAGAGCCGTTGCACGAGCTCGACGAGGTCTGCCATTGTCGCCGTGCGCGCTGCCGGGCTGGTGGTTTGGTTCAGAGCGAGCCAATGCGTAGTGGATGAGGGAGGGGAGGAACCCGGCGATCCTAAAGTTGCCTTTTATGTGTCCTAGTCTCATCCACCGCACGCACGCTTTGAGATTTGTGTGAAACTTTTGTCCGTCCCCGCTGTGCCGTTTCTCTTCTGTCAAGAACGATATCGATATCGCATCCCGGCTCGCTGATATACGGTTGCAACATGTGCGGCGCAAGTAAAATTAATCCTGCACGTCGACGCACGCATCCACATATTTAGAACTTGCCACACTCGACGTGATACGCTCTAGGTTCGTTTAACACGATGAAAAAGTAACTACTCCCTTAATGAATCTACGCACTAAAATTAATATCTAAATACGTTCGTTTAATAAAAACTGAAACACCTTCGTATTATGGAACGGAGGGAGTAGTACGGTTCAATCACAGGTGCCCGCAGAGCGTGACGGACATCATCACCATCCTGCCAACCGACGCAAACGCGGCACGTAGTAGCCACAGCCCCGCTGCTCCGGCGCCGCTGCCGCCCGTCACGGTGATCTCCTCCCGGTCAGGATGATCAGGCAGCTGCTGCAACGCCTCCGCATACGCGCCCTCCTCCCACCGGTCAAGGCCGTGCGCGTCGTCCCTGCACAGCCCCTGCGGCAGGTGCGGCGGCACCGATACCGGCAGCTCCTCGTAATGGCCATCGTCCGCGCACGGTGACGCCGGGCCCGGCGGGAAGAAGTACCACCGCGTCAGCTGCATTACGCGTCTCTCCCTTTGGCGAGAACGACAGATTCAGAATCGAGCGTTGGTTGCAGCAACGACGTTGCGAGGTCGGGAATATATCGCTTGCTGCGTAGCCGTAGTGCGTACCAAATCCGATACGGAGTATGATGTAGTGCTAGTGCTAGTAGTAGTTTCTGAAGGGTCGAGGATTTGAGACGAAATCGGAATTAGCAGCAAACCAAATAGGATCCTAAACGGATTTACCTTGAACAATGCACAAAATAAACAAAGTTGCGGGCGAAAATAGAACACGTGGTTTTACAGGTTACTCACTCCAAGCGTGGCACCTCAATTCTCGTTTCAGTAGTATCATCTCTACTTGCGAGCAGCAGAGACCAACTTTGATGATGCTACAGGTACACCAGATCATCGGAGACAAAAAATGATGGCGGCCAGGAAAATATAGACACAAGTACTACTGGGTTTTCAGGTTCAGAGCAGGCTACATTACGCATGAACTCTTCCACAGACATGAATGAATCTCCTGGACAGAATCAGCAAAATTCACATGGGTCATTGCAGACTGGCCCCTGAAATTTCAAGAAACTATGCAGGCTTGTGTTCAGGTCTGCCATTTTTTTAATAACAACATGAGAACTGTTATATTCATCGTGATAGGCCGAATGCTTTTTTACAGGAACCGTTACGTACCGGCACAAGATCCATCGTTGATTTATGCTGTAAGATCCGTGCCACAATCAAATTTTTAGATTCATTGTGGTTTCATCCTAGGATTTTTTTAGATTTATTATGGTTTCATCCCGGGCACGAATCTTATGGTATGAATCAACGGTGAATCTCATGCCGGTAGGTAACGGTTCCGGTAAAATTTCCGTGTTGTCGTGATAGAGGAGAAGGTCAAGATAACCGGTTGACCCGGTTTATAAGGAAAGCCAGACCCAAAAACCGTAACCTTGTTTATGAGGAAAACCGAGTCAATAAAACCGCACAAGCATCCGAACCTTATCGCCCACACGACACCAGACCACCGACACACTAAAAACACGCACCCATATCCGGAGCCGCTGCTCCGGCTTCAACCGCTCGGAGGCAAGCCACAGCGCCGCACGACGTGGACGTCTCGTAGCCCAAGCTACACACAGCGACCACCTGCAGACCATACACACTGCGCCAAAAAGATTCAGGGCCGCCGCCTCGACGTGCCAGTCAAACCGACCGTTTGGTCGCATTGACCAAGCCGACAAAGTGGCTGCCCTCGCAGCACCAGCACGCCTCCCATGCCTTACTAGGCCACAACCACACCACATGGAGTCGTCGCTGCAAGGCCTTCCGTGGTAGCCACCTCGGTGCATGTCCACTATCCGGATCCGCCATCCCGGCATCCAAAACCCTCGACCACAAGGCCAACTCGCACAGCCGCCACGCACCTGCCACACCCAAGTGTTCGAGGACTCTAAAGGTGGCGCCTTCAAGCAGGGACGAATCTAGAAATTTTTGCCAATGGAGTCAACTACTATAGACTATGCACATCAAACTAATTTTTTTACGGGGGACATCAAACTAATTTTTTGGAGGTAACATTAAACTAATTTAATGTAATATTGTACCATGGCTTTTCCAATACCATAATATAGTGCTAAAAGACAATGCAAGCGGCGGAAATGTGCATGATATTACATTAATAAAGACAAGGCATACCATTTAGATGACGTGCTAAATAGAGTTATTTAAAAATATTAATGAAAAACTAAAGTCGCAACTCACACAAGAAAAGTCCAATACCTCATTTCTAGCATCCTGGAGAATGGAGGCAATAAGCAAACATGTTATACTCGTAAAAAAAACATGTACAGAATTAAAATGGGGAATATTATTGATAATAGAAACATGTGACTGAACTCACTCGTATCTTACAGTTAGTCCTTCTTGATTTTTCACTCTTGGGAGATTAGCAGCACTAGATGCATTATCGTGCCTAATTGTAGACCCAGACTGCCTAGAGGTCCCGAAATCAACATCTGATCCTTTTCTCCTCAACACAAATAGATCCTTTTTTTTGCAGGGATATTTTGTTTTGCGGGGATCACAAACCGATCCTTTACCAAGAAAAATCGGGAAAAAGATACAGTTTTAGAATTCGCTGCTCACAATTGACTTGATTACTAGAGCCTAGAGCGAACCATGGAAGCAATTGACTGCACGGAGTTTATCCTTCACCGGATCTTTGACGACTTGTCGCTAATTTCCAACAGCCGCCTACCAAAACCTCAAACCTCAAGGCAAATCGCCGAGTCCGAGACTCGCTAGCGCCGTTTGATTGATCCTGGGTGAGAGCATGAGAGGTCGAAAAGATTTATGGTCGTCGTCTCGTGACTCGCGAGAATTGGGAAAGTGTAGGTTCACCTACAGGTCCGGGTAGTGAGTTGTCACGTACCTGAGGAATGGCCGAACGTGCGCAGGAGAATGGGCCATGGGGCCATCAATCCGAATTGTATTCCTTTTTTTCTCAAGCCCATGAACTCTTTGCATTGTGCAGTCGAGATTTGATGGTGTCAGATTGGTTTTGGTGCTCGGGATTATGTGAATTTCTTCATCGCCACATGGGATCAATTGGGGCCAGTTGCACCCCTTGTACGGAAGCTCCGCCCCTGCCTTCAAGAAGGTAACGGCACAAGGTGTCGCCGCCACCCGCTCCGAAGGAGATAAGGCTTTCGCCCGGAAAACACAAGAAACTCGCGATGACATGAGCTCCTCGATAATGCCTTCAAGAAGGAAAACGGCTCCGAAGGGCACCGCCATCATCGGCACCAACCAGAGTCGGCGCGAGCTTGGAGTGCCATTCCCATCAAGCCAAGAGAGGCCTAGCAGCAGGGCGCAAACAACCGAGCACGAGCCTCTGTAGCATCCGGTAAAATCACTATTAGAAAATCGCTGCGTTTTGCCCTTATGCACCATCATGATAGCATGCTCATGTCATCATGCCACATTGCATTTGAGCATCGTCATGTCATCATACATGGTTTGCCTAAAACTATTTTCTAAAAGCCTACCTTTATTTTCTAAAATGTCCCCCGTCTTTATTTCAAATCAAAACCTGGTCCTTCCGGATATTTTATTTTATCTAAAATCTATTTATAAAAGTCTTTTTAATATATATATAGTATTTTTGTGGGGGGCCAGGCAGCCAACGGCTAGGCCCGAGGGCCCAACCGAAGGCCCACCCAGCCCACAGCCACCAAACCCTAAACCTAACCAACCCCAGCCCCACCTCTGCCGCCGCCACCTACTTAGCCCGCGTTGAGCGCATCCGATCCAACCAAACACCATGTCGCCCCTGCCCGCTATACACGCACGCACATGCCTGCACGGTCCCCTCGACACAGCCTGGGAACCCGACCCCGCGTAGTCCCCTGGCCCCACCTGTCGCTACACGCCAGCCTCGATCCCGCCCGACACGGCGCCGTGCTCCACCCCGCGCGGTACACCACAACCAACGCGGACCCCCTGCCTAGCACGATCCCCTCGCCCCACTCCCTCGTTCCCCATCACGACGCGCCCGCCTCCTTGGCCCCGCAATCATCGCTGCACCCTCCTCCCTCCTCGCTCGCAGGATCCCCACCTTCCTCCATCGCTCGCCAGCCCCGGTCGCCTCTCCTTTCTCCCTCTGGCCCCGCCCTAGGCCATGCGCGCCGTCGCCAGAAGCCCCGTCGCCGCCTGCAGAACCGGCTCAAGGACCGCATCGCCTGGATCCTCTACCGCGCGTGGCTGCGTCCCTGGCAACCTCGCCGACCATGGCCGTCTCCGCGACCCTGCCTGCGCCTCCTCACCTTGCTCCTCCGGTGAACCGCCACCGCCACCGTCCCGAGCTCCGGCCCTGTTCCTTCCGCGCGGGTCCTCGCAGCACCGCAGGTCGCACCCTCCTCGACCGACCCTGTCGTCGTGCTCCCACTCCACGGCCAGAGTCTGCGCAGGCCGGGTCGTCCGCCCTCATCTCTGCTGAGCCAGCCGCCGTCGTCATCCGCATGGCCCCGCACCTCCAAGGTCGACTTCGACCTCCTGCTCGCGCTAGTGCCTCTGTCGCCGTCTTGCCGCCCTCGACCCGCTCTCCTCGCCCAGGTCGTGTCTACCTCCTTCCAGACCCGTCCTTCCTCGCCCCTGTAGCACCTCAGCCACCATCCGTGCGAACGCTCCTCGTCTCCCCGAGCCCTGCAGCGCTGCTCGTGAGTTCCTCTCCCCTTCGATCTTCAAGTCTGCAGCTACACCTGGCCATGAATCTTTGGTTTTGGACAACTGTGTTGGGAAGGTGGTGTTGTTCGCAGATGAAGAGATGGAGAGGTGGTTGGTGGGCATGTTGATGCTGCTCCTGTGCGAACCTGCATCGTTGTGACCTTGTGACCTTTTGGTGGAATGGGTACTGCCACTTGGTGCCGAGAGCTGTCCAAGACTCTCAAGATCTTCACAATCGGTGTCGTGTCTGTGTACCTAGACCGTCAAGATCTTCGGGACGACAAGATCGACATCCACCCGGACAAACCCCGGGAACCACGCCGAGACACTGAGGTCTACTCATGGAACCGAAGACCGTATCGAACCCGGTGGCAGTTGATGAACTGTCGTCAAGACCACCGATAAGAAACTGACGACAAGATCTACCTCACAGAGCGTCAAGATCGCCTCACGCATTTTGAAGCCGTTCCCGATGTCCGAAGACCGATCCTGCCGACCCCGAACCCCCATAACCAAGATCTTCCGAACCCAGATGTGTGACCCTAAGCCTCTATTTTTATAATATGACATATACCTGTCGCATCATTAAATCATCATGCTTGCATACATGTCATCTGGTGGGTTGGGTTAAATAGTCGATTCACCTAAATTAAATATGGGGACCATATGCGGGCTATTCTAGTCTTATATGAACTCCATTTAAATTTGTGCAGAGAACCGATGCCATGTTTTGCCTTGTTAATACAACATTTAAATTGTGGGGTATCTAAACAACTTAAACCGTCTAATTAATTGTCGGGGCCCCGGTTCCGCTTAATATTGCCTAGTTGCATCGCATATTTGCCCTGTCATCCATCATCTCATAAACATGCCCGATCTTCTGTCGTAGTATTAAATAGTGCATCCAGTGTTTCTTTTAGTGCTTTGCTTCTTTACGGATTAGGCCGTTGAGTGGATGCGAGTATCGACAAGTTCTACGGTGTATCTTCTGCAGTGTTTCCCAGGCAAGCATCCACCCTCTTTCTACCTATTTTGCATTTATAGTCTTTACTTCCTCCTATTGATCTATTGCTATCCCTATTGCAATGCTTTAGTTTCCGCGCACCATTTATACTCCTTGTAGCCTCTATATTGCCATGGACACATCCTATTGCCTGCTGTTTGATAGATAGTCAGCCTTGCGAGTCGTAGTTGCTTGCTTATGTGTTGCTTCACGTTGTTATCGTTCCACCGTTGACGGCAAGTTGGCACATGATAAATGGTGGAGATGCTTAATGGTGGAGATGATCATGACTTTAAATACAACTATTAAATTGCTGAGATAACTAATGCAGAGGCATCGGTGGGCAATAGATGTTATTTGGCTCTTCCACGCTCACTCGTGTCCCGTAGGACCCCGAGTACTTGATACCTGTTCCTTGACTATTCGCACTATCCACATACGGGAGACTATGAATCCCCCTTAGCCAGAGCTTGATTCATTTCTTATTTCTTGGGGCCACAAACTAGTTTGGGGTTTTATTACTATCCTGTACTTATGCCATGCTTTACTGCTTTATTTACGATTGTGCGTGGAGCACCTGTACTGTTTTGGATCGCGACACGATTTCGCGGTATCGACAAGCCCAGTCACACTTTCAGGTTCCCAGTCATTTACAACCGTTCTCGCAAACCCTGTGTCCGTTTTGGAGCCGGCCAACTTCGTTGCGGGTAGCTTAGTGGGGTGCCCCCTGAAATATTTTATGAATCCTGTGATTGCTTTGTCGTGAAAGCCTCGTTGGGTTTTGATTTGGTTTTTCCGAGGTTGATCATGTGTGTGTTGCTATTTGTGCACCCCTACAGGGTAAATCTTTCTGAAAGCCGTGTCCGCGGTTATGGACGACTTGGAGCACAGTATCTCGATCATAGACAAGCATAACTAAAGTAGTGCTATAAATTTGACTTAATATGTGACTTGTAATCAGCTTTACTACAATGGAATGGATAATAAAAGTGCCAACAACTGGTGGAGCTAGGCTATATCGTGTCATGTTATACCTGCCTAGTAAGTATCACAACTCCAATGGAATGAAATAAAAGTGCCAACAACTGCTGGGTTTGGAATGTCACATGCTAATTGTATCTGACTAGTAAGTACTGCAACTACAACTGAATGGTTAACTAAAACTGCCCACTACTTATGCTATTAGGATGACTCATGCTGTCTATATCTGACTAGTAAGTGCTTCAACTATGATGGAATGAATAAAACTGCCAACTGTGTGAGTTCCTTGGTTTGACTTCCTCGTTTGGTCTTGAGGGGGAATACCAGGATGGGTATGATTGGTGTTAGTATAAGGTTGGTACCTAATAGGTCTTTCTTATCTCTCTCTAATAGCCGACAGTTAATCGAGTCTCTATAGGTTGTTTAGTGCATGCTGCGCTGCCGCTTCAGTCCACCATACCTATGTAGGCGAGAGCCGCCGAATTCTAGCCTCGCCGTGTACTGGCCTCAATACTGACGCTCCTCTTTTTCCCCTCGCCCTTTGTCTGCACTCCTTTTGTTTAGCAGGTACGAGTTCGACGTCATTAGCAGGGTTACCCTTCCGGCTTGGCCTGGGCAGGGTTATGGACGCCATTGGTTATTCTTCAGGGCTCTTAGCCCCATTTGCATCTTATCCGTACTCGGATGTTGTATTGTTTTCGAGGTGATTTGGATATTTGTACTGTATATCTGTATCCTTGACTCGATGAGTCGTTGTTGTATATATATGTTTTGTAGGTCCCATCGTGGACTATTGTGTAATGATATTACTTTGTTTTCCACCCGCACGAAAGTGCCTGGTGGGCGTCCTTGAATCGTTTCTATGCGGGTTCAGCGGCAAGCGCTAAAACTTGCATGGGGCCAATTCGAGGGTGTTACATAGTGGTATCAGAGCTCAGCAGTTACGATACCCCACTGGTCCAGCCTGTAGGATAACCTAGCTGATGACCGATGTAGAGTATCAAAACTATTTTGCCAAATCGGTTGGATAGATCTGATTAGGTCTGATTTTACTCCTTACCCCTATGCTATTCTCCTCTTACCTCTGCCTGTTTTGAATCTGCTCTCTTATCTTTTCTCCAAGTCCAGGAATTCTCGTGGTTGGGTTTCCGTCGTACCTTCAGGGTTTCGCTTCCTCCTTTGGTAACGGTGCTTCTACATCCGGTCTTCATGATATCTGAGGAATCCTTCATCTGTTAGACTTCTCTTTGTTCCTTCTTGTGCATTCCGGTGTTTTCCAACACGACAACGTCTTCTACATCAGATCCGATACAGACCCTGCATCACTCCTTTGTTTCCAAACCTCGCTTGTCGAGATCTTCATTTTGAATTCCGAGAGTTGGTCGCATCATTCTTCTATTCATGTACCGAGTAATGCTTTGAGTGCGGGATGGAGTCGCGACCATACCACTACTCTTAGCATTCGCTTTGGTACATTGTATGGTGGACCGATGCAATTTACTCCTCCACTGAAGTAGGGGTGGCCATATCTTTTGATGCCTCAATCTTTGTCTTTGTTTCTCCGGAGTGTTCTCGGTGAGCGTGGACAACGACCTATTGTTGGTGGTGTCGTCGATTTCGACATGAAGAAAGAATCCCTGTTAGTGGTGTCGCGACGATCTACATGAAGCGAGAAGATTCAGATCATCGGCCTTCTTCCCCGTACCATGAGGCGGATCTTGAGGGCGAGATCCCTTGTTAGTGGTGTCGAATTGTAGCACCCCGGTAAAATAACTACTAGAAAATCGCCGTGTTTTGCCCTTGTGCATCATCATGATAGCATGCTCATGTCATCATGCCACATTGCATTTGAGCATCGTCATGTCATCATACATGGTCTGCCTAAAACTATTTTCTAAAAGCCTACCTTTGTTTTCTAAAATGTCCCCCGTCTTTATTTCAAATCAAAACCCTGGTCCTTCCGGATATTTTATTTTATCTAAAATCTATTTATAAAAGTCTTTTTAAAATATATATAATATTTTTGTGGGGGGCCAGGCAGCCAACGGCCAGGCCCGAGGGCCCAACCGAAGGCCACCCAGCCCACAGCCACCAAACCCTAAACCTAACCAACCCTAGCCCCACCTCTGCCGCCACCACCTACCTAGCCCGCGTTGAGCGCACCCGATCCAACCAAACACCACGTCACCCCTGCCCGCTATACACGCACGCACATGCCTGCACGGTCCCCTCGACAGCCCGAAAACCCGACCGTGCGTAGTCCCCTGGCCCCACCTGCCGCTACACGCCAGCCTCGATCCCGCACGACACGGCGTCGTGCTCCACCCCGCGCGGTACACCACAACCGATGTGGACCCCCTGCCCAGCATGATCCCCTCGGCCCACTCCCTCATTCCCCATCACGACGCGCCCGCCTCCTTGGCCCCGCAATCATCACCGCACCCTCCTTCCTCCTCGCTCGCAGGATCCCCACCTTCCTCCATCGCTCGCCAGCCCCGGTCGCCTCTCCTTTCTCCCTCTAGCCCCGCCCTTGGCCATGCGCGCCGCCGCCAGAAGCCCCGTCATCGCCTGCAGAACCGGCTCAAGGACCGCATCGCCCGGATCCTCTACCGCGCGTGGCTGCGTCCCCGGCAACCTCGCCGACCATGGCCGTCTCCGCGACCCTGCTTGCGCCTCCTCACCTTTCTCCTCCCGTGAACCGCCACCATCCCGAGCTCCGGCCCTGTTCCTTCCACGCGGGTCCTCCCAGCACCGCAGGTCGCGCCCTCCTCGACCGGCCCTGCCGTCGTGCTCCCGCTCCATGGCCAGAGTCTGCGCAGGCCGTGTCGTCCGCCCTCATCTCTGCCGAGCCGGCCGCCGTCGTCATCCGCATGGCCCCACACCTCTAAGGTCGACTTCGACCTCCTGCTCGCGCTAGTGCCTCTATCGCCGTCTTGCCGCCCTCAGCCCGCTCTCCTCGCCTAGGTCGTGTCTACCTCCCGCCAGACCCGTCCTTCCTCGCCCCTGTAGCACCTCAACCACCATCCGTGCGAACGCTCCTCGTCTCCCCGAGCCCTGCAGCGCTGCTCGTGAGTTCCTCTCCCCTTCGATCTTCAAGTCTGCAGCTACACCTGGCCATGAATCTTTGGTTTTGGACAACTGTGTTGGGAAGGTGGTGTTGTTCGCAGATGAAGAGATGGAGAGGTGGTTGGTGGGCATGTTGATGCTGCTCCTGTGCGAACCTGCAGCGTTGTGACCTTGTGACCTTTTGGTGGAATGGGTACTGCCACTTGGTGCCGAGAGCTGTCCAAGACTCTCAAGATCTTCACAATCGGTGTCGTGTCCGTGTACCTAGACCGTCAAGATCTTCGGGACGACAAGATCGATATCCACCCGGACAAACCCTGGGAACCACGCTGAGACACCAAGGCCTACTCATGGAACCGAAGACCGTATCGAACCCGGTGGCAGTTGATGAACCGTCGTCAAGACCATCGATAAGAAACCGACGACAAGATCTACCTCACAGAGCGTCAAGGTCGCCTCACGCATTTTGAAGCCGTTCCCGATGTTCGAAGACCGATCCCGCCGACCCCCAACCCCCGGAACCAAGATCTTCCGAACCCAGATGTGTGACCCTAAGCCTCTATTTTTATAATATGACATATACCTATCGCATCATTAAATCATCATGCTTGCATACATGTCATCTGGTGGGTTGGGTTAAATAGTCGATTCACCTAAATTAAATATGGAGACCATATGCGGGCTATTCTAGTCTTATATGAACTCCATTTAAATTTGTGTAGAGAACCGATGCCATGTTTTGTCTTGTTAATACAACATTTAAATTGTGGGGTATCTAAACAACTTGAACCGTCTAATTAATTGTCGAGGCCCCGGTTCCGCTTAATATTGCCTAGTTGCATCGCATATTTGCCCTGTCATACATCATCTCATAAACATGCCCGATCTTCTGTCGTAGTATTAAATAGTGCATCCGGTGTTTCTTTTAGTTCTTTGCTTCTTCACGGATTAGGCCGTTGAGTGGATGCGAGTATCGACAAGTTCTCCGGTGTATCTTCTGCAGTGTTTCCTAGGCGAGCATCCTCCCTCTTTCTACCTATTTTGCATTTATAGTCTTTACTTCCTCCTGTTGATCTATTGCTATCCGTATTGCGATGCTTTAGTTTCCGCGCACCATTTATACTCCTTGCAGCCTCTATATTGCCATGGACACATCCTATTGCCTGTTGTTTGATAGATCGTCAGCCTTGCGAGTCGTAGTTGCTTGCTTATGTGTTGCTTCGTGTTGTTGTCGTTCCACCGTTGACGGCAAGTTGGCACATGCTAAATGGTGGAGATGCTTAATGGTGGAGATGATCATGACTTTAAATACAACTATTAAATTGCTGGGATAACTAATGCAGAGGCATCGGTGGGCAATAAATATTATTTGGCTCTTCCACGCTCACTTGTGTCCTGTAGGACCCCGAGTACTTGATACCTGTTCCTTGACTATTCACACTATCTACATACGGGAGACTATGAATCCCCCTTAGCCAGAGCTTGATTCATTTATTATTTCTTGGGGCCACAAACTAGTTTGGGGTTTTATTACTATCCTATACTTATGCCATGCTTTACTGCTTTATTTATGATTGTGCGTGGAGCACCTGTACTGTTTTGGATTGCGGCACGATTTCGCGGTATCGACAAGCCCAGTCACACTTTCGGGTTCCCAGTCATTTACAACCGTTCTCGCAAACCCTGTGTCCATTCTGGAGCCGACCAACTTTGTTGCGGGTAGCTTAGTGGGGTGGCCCCCTGAAATATTTTATGAATCCTGTGATTGCTTTGTCGTGAAAGCCTCGTTGGGTTTTGATTTGGTTTTTCCGAGGTTGATCGTGTGTGTGTTGCTATTTGTGCACCCCTGCAGGGTAAATCTTTCTGAAAGCCGTGTCCGCGGTTATGGATGACTTGGAGCACAGTATCTCGATCATAGACAAGCATAACTAAAGTAGTGCTATAAATTTGACTTAATATGTGACTAGTAATTAGCTTTACTACAATGGAATGGATAATAAAAGTGCCAACAACTGGTGGAGGTGGGCTATATCGTGTCATGTTATACCTGCCTAGTAAGTATCGCAACTCCAATGGAATGAAATAGAAGTGCCAACAACTGCTGGGTTTGGAATGTCACATGCTAATTGTATCTGACTAGTAAGTACTGCAACTACAACTGAATGGTTAACTAAAACTGCCCACTACTTATGCTATTAGGATGAATCATGCTTTCTATATCTGACTAGTAAGTGCTTCAACTATAATGGAATGAATAAAACTGCCAACTGTGTGAGTTCCTTGGTTTGACTTCCTCGTTTGGTCTTGAGGGGGAATACCAGGATGGGTATGATTGGTGTGAGTATAAGGTTGGTACCGAATAGGTCTTTCTTATCTCTCTCTAATAGCCGACAATTAATCGAGTCTCTATAGGTTGTTTAGTGCATGCTGCGCTGCCGCTTCAGTCCACCATACCTATGTAGGCGAGGGCCGCCGAATTCTAGCCTCGCCGTGTACTGGCCTCAGTACTGACGCTCCTCTTTTCCCCTTCGCCCTTTGTCGGCACCCCTTTTGTTTAGCAGGTACGAGTTCGACGTCATTAGCAGGGTTACCCTTCCGGCTTGGCCTGGGCAGGGTTATGGACGCCATTGGTTATTCTTCAGGGCTCTTAGCCCCATTTGCATCTTATCCGTACTCGGATGTTGTATCGTTTTCGAGGTGATTTGGATCTTTGTACTGTATATCTGTATCCTTGACTCGATGAGTCGTTATTGTATATATATGTTCTGTGGGTCCCATCGTGGACTATTGTGTAATGATATTACTTCGTTTTCCACCCACACGAAAGTGCCTGGTGGGCGTCCTTGAATCGTTTCTATGCGGGTTTGGCGGGAAGCGCTAAAACTTGCATGGGGCCGATTCGAGGGTGTTACAGCCTCGCTGCCGACCACCAATATCCCCCGCTCGCCGGATCTGCACGCCACGACCGCATCACTACAAACCCCAATAGATCCCACCACCAGCTGCAAGGCAGTGGGCCCGCTGACCTGGACACATGCCCATCGAAGCCCAGATCGGGCCCGACCGCTGCATCTCTGCGCATCCACCAAGCAACGCACCCCTGTGCACTGGCAACTGCCCATCTCGTCGTCGACCAGCGCCCTGACGTGCCGCCAAGTCCTTCGAGCACCCCCTCCCCCCACACACCAGATCCGCACCGTGTCGTACACCAACCGCCGCCCCGCGTGCTTGCTGTCAAACACTGCTTCTCCTCGTTCAGTTCGACATGTCAAAAGTAACACTTCGGTGCACTGAAGATCAACGGTGGAGATGTCTTGTCAGTTATCACTGTTATCTATTTACTGTTTATCTCCTCGGAACTATTATTCATTGTATTGAGCTGTATGCTTTGTGACCCCCTTCTATAATCGAACATATAAGACAGAGGGCTGCCCGGTCTAGGATATAAAGAAAGAACTAAACCCAAAATTTGTTTCCTTTACTTTACTGTCCTAGGGTTAGCTACCGTAGAAATCCCCAATTCATCACGGGGTCTCCATATCGGGAGTTCATCGTCAGATTTCGGCTAGCGGGATTTGACAAACTGGTATCAGAGCTGACTTTCCTTGGCAAATTTTTCCAGAAATCACGATCTAAGGGCAGGAGAAGCTCTGGGTCGTGGAGGCGTTCCGGATTGGGCAGAGAGGGTGGTTGGGATCTCTCGTAAAATTCCATCCTCCTCTCCCTTTTCGTGGCGGCGGAGTGTGGTCGACGACGGCGAAGGCGGTGGTGACGTCACTCTTGGCGTGGTCGATGGCGGCGGCTGGGCGACGGAGGCACAACTCGGGCGCAGATCAAGAGACGTGTCATGGTTGCCGGAGAGCATCTCCTCCGGTAGTAAAATCCCGGTGACAGCCTTGGTTCATGTGCATCTCTGGTGGAGGAATCACGAGGCGGCGGTAGAAAAGGTACATGCTTCCTCACCTGATGGGGAAATCGAAGACCACCAAAAGCTCTGAAGCGACAGAGTTAGCGGCACTCAAGATCGACATGGATCATGTCAACACGCGCACAGAAGAACTCGGGGGAAAGATGGATAGCGTCCAAGAACAGATATAGTCACTGTCTGACCAGATGTCCAAGCTAGCATCGATGCTCCTGGAAGACCGTAGTCGCGCTGCTGAGAAGGAGCAGAACACGACCAGCGCAAGAACGCAACCAGCTCCTGAGATAGCTGAAACACGTGGCCACTCCCAGCCACCACACTGGCGCAGATGTAGCGAGCCTACTAAACAGCCCAGGTTTGAGTTTCACTATCAGTAGTACAACGATTATGAGCATCCTCCGGAAAAATACCAGCAACCGTACTATGAGGGGCACACCATGGAGCACGAGAACCAGTACCCATACCCTCATACCCAGTACCAACACTACCAACAACCGCCATTCCCACCCCAACCATTTCCCAATGACAACACATACATGAACCAGCCACCACATTACATTCGGCAACCCTACCCTGGATATTACCCTCCTCAACCAAACTACATCCAACAATTCCCACCCTATGCACATTCCAACCAATACCCAAACCAAAACCACAACCCAACTTACAACCAAACCAACTGGAACCAACCCTACCCTCACCCAACCCAAAACCACAACCACAACCCAAATCCCAACCTGCTCCGAACATACAGCAACACCAGGATTGGTACAGGCAAGACATGAATTATCAATAGCCTGATGCAGCAAGGATTTGATAGAGATGGGCAATTCTACAAATCAATTGCAAAGGCCCCAAAAATGGATTTCCCCAAGTTCGATGGCTCTAACCCACATGAATGGTTACGCCTGACAGAAAAATACTATGCCATGGTGTATGTACCTAAGGATGATAAATTTGATTATGCTCAGATGTACATCACAAGCAGAGCTGACACGTGGCCTAGGAACTTTGGAGTACTTGATCAAAATTTCACCTGGAAACAATTCTGCCAGGTCTTGCTTCAAAGATTTACGGGTGATAATGCTTATGATGTCCTAGAGGATTTCAACACCATTAAACAGGGGCAAGAATCAGTGAATGTGTACACTGACAGATTTGAAGACAAGATGGCCAATTACAAAAAGGAAAATCCAGAAGTAAAGGAAGCCTATTATGTTAAATGTTATATCAATGGGCTCAGGGGAGAGATAAAACACTACATGAAACCACTGAAGCCTACTACCTTGTATGAGGCTGTGGAATATGCTAGAGACATGGAAAAAGAAGCTAATGGCACTGCCCAGCTTAGCAACAAAAGTACCCGCTTTCTAGCAATTACTCGAAGAGCAACTACAGTTCTTATCAACAGAACAAGCCAAGCCAATACAATGATAACACAGTTGCAAAGAAGGAACCTGACAAGCCTGCAGCAAAACCAGAAACTAAATTCACTGCTCTTGGTTTGTGTAAGCACTGTGGGCATAAATGGTTCTTTGGGCACCATTGTCAACAATATAAAAAGCTAAATATCATGGCCACAGAAGAAGATGAGCAACAAGAAGCGGATGATCAACAACTGCAACAACAAGACAACGACACGGTCCAACAACCAGCAACAAGTCCCACAAAGAAGAACAAATAATGATGCAAATCTCAGTTCAAGTTGTTAGTGGCAAATCTTCCAACAATACATTCACCCTACTAGTAAAGATTTGTGGAAAAATAGGGCTGGCATTGGTCGACATAGGGAGTACCCATACCTTTATGGACATGACATTCTCCACCAGAATTCAATGCAAAACGGTCAACACTACCATGGAAAAAGTGTTGGTAGCTGGTGGAGGTACGCTACAAACTGGAGCAACAGTCACAAGCATGACATATTGTAACACCCTCGAATCGGCCCTATGCAAGTTCTAGCGCTTCCCGCCAAACCCGCATAGAAACGATTCAAGGACGCCCACCAGGCACTTTCGTGCAGGTGGAAAACGAAGTAATACCATTACACAATAGTCCATGATGGAACCCACAGAACATATATATACAACAACGACTCCATGAGTCAAGAATACAGATATACAGTACAAAGATCCAATTCACCTTGAAAATGATACAACATCCGAGTACAGATAAGATGCAAATGGGGCTAAGAGCCCTGACGAATAACCAATGGCGTCCATAACCCTGCCCATGCCAAGCCGGAAGGGTAACCCTGCTAACGACGTCGATCTCAAACCTGCTAAAACAAAAGGGGTGACGACAAAGGGCAAAGGAAAAAGAGGAGCGTCAGTACTAAGGCCAGTACACGGCGAGACTAGAATTCGGCGGCCCTCGCCTACATAGGTATGGTGGACTGAAGCGACAACGCAGCATGCACTAAACAACCTATAGAGACTCGATGCAACTGACGGCTATTTGAGAGGGATAAGAGGGACCTATTTGGGACCAACATGATACTAACACCAATCATACCCATCCTAGTATTTCCCCCTCGAGACCACACGAGGAAGTCAAACCGAGAAACTCACACAGTTGGCAATTTTATTTATTCTATTATAGTTGTAGCACTTACTAGTCGGATATAGATAGCATGAGTCATCCCAAACCCAGCAGTTGTTGGCACTTTTATTTCATTCCATTGGAGTTGCGATACTTACTAGGCAGGTATAACATGACACGATACACCCCAGTTCCACTAGTTGTTGGCACTTTTATTATCCATTCCATTGTAGTGAAGCTGATTACTAGTCACATATTAAGTCAAATTTATAGCACTACTTTAGTTATGCTTGTCTATGATCGAGATACTGTGCTCCAAGTCGTCCATAACCGCGTACACGGCTTTCAGAAAGATTTACCCTGCAGGGGTGCACAAATAGCAACACACGCACGATCAACCTTGGAAAAACCAAATCAAAACCCAACGAGGATTTCACGACAAAGCAATCACATGATTCATAAAATATTTCAGGGGGCCACCCCCAATAAGCTACCCGTTACGAAGTCGGCCGGCTCCGCGACGGACCCAGGGTGTGTGGCGACGGCTGTAAACGACTGGGAACCCGAAAGTGTGACTGGGCTTATCGATACAGCGGAAACGTGGAACGGGGTTCCTAAACAGTATAGGCGCTCCACGCGCAATCATGAATAAAGTAGTAAAGCATGGCATAAGTACAGGATAGTAATAAAGCCCCAAACTAGTTTGTGGCCCCAAGAAATAAGAAATGAATCAAGCTCTGACTAAGGGGATTCATGGTCCCACATGCGGATAGTGCGATAGTCAAGGAACATGTATCAAGTACTCGGGGCCTACGGGACACAAGTGAGCGGTTAAAAACCAAATATTTGTTATTGCCCACCGATGCCTCTGCATTAGTTATAACTATTCCCAGCATTTTAATCAAGTTGTATTTAAAATCATGATCAACTCCACCATAAAGCATCTCCACCATTAAGCATAAGCCAACCTTCCATCAACGGTGGAATGACAACGACGCGAACCAGCACATGAGCAAGCGACTACGACTCGCAAGACTGACTATCTATCAAACAACAGGCAATAGGATGTGTCCAAGGCAATATAAAGGCTGCAAGGGACATATCTGGTACGGAACACTAAAGCATCGTGACACGGATATCAGTAGATCAACAGGAGGAAGTCAAGACTATAAATGCAAAATAGGTAGAAAGGGGGAGAATGCTCGCCTGGGAAACACTGCCGAAGATACATTATCCGAAGAACTTGTCGGTACTCGCATCCACTCAACGGCCTAATCCACGAAGAACCAAAGCACTAAAAGAAACACCAGATGCACTATTTAAAACTACGACAAAAGACCGAGCATGATGCATGTATGGTGCATGACATGGCAAAGATGCGATGCAACTAGGAAAAATTAAGCGGAACTAGAGTCCCGACAATCAATTAGAGGGTTCATGTTGTTTAGGTACCCCGCAATTTAAATGTTGTATTAACAAGGCAAAACATGGCATCGGTTCTCTACACAAATTGAAATGGATCCAATATAAGACTAGAATAACACGCATATGGTCTCCATATTTAATTTAGGTGAATCATCAAAATAGCCCCAAACACCCACAATATGTATGCAAGCATGACAATTGAAAAGCAACAAGGTGGATATCATACTATATTATAAAATAAGGACTCAGATAGAGATCACACATTGGGGGGTCCGAAGATCTTGGGGTTCTAAGGTTCGACGAGGTTCGGGATCGACCTTCGGTCTTCAAGAACAGGGTCTCCAGGGTCTCGGCATTCTGTGTATACGATCTTTGGGTCATCGGTTTCGGGAAGGAGATCTTGGCATTCCGAGAGGTCCGGGCTCCGTCTTCGAGTGTTCTTGGAGAACTTGGTTTTTAGAGTTGATGGTTTTCAGGTTTCATGTCAGAGGTCTTGGCCGGGCTTGTGAATCTTATGCACCGTCATATCCCAAACATCTTGCCGAGACAATATATCCACACAGTAGCATCTGCAGCACCATACCACTCCATCATCACCTTCGTACCAGCTCCTCATGAGGTTTGTGTAGACATCGAGCTTCCACCAGTACTTCACAATACATCCTCACCGCAACAACACTAATACCACATCATCTCTCACTATGAGTACATCACCAAAAACACAACGAATGGGCTTGCAAGCAGAGAAACTTCAGCAGCATGGGCGGGCTTGGCGTAGCACATAGCCGAGGTCGACATGCTGCGAGGAGGACGGAGGCCAGGGGCCACACTAGGGCGCTGCCGGACGGCGAGGAGGCGGTCAGGCGAAGCGCGCCAGAGAGACATGGTCGGGGAAGTCCCTGCCTAGGCGCCGTCGGGCGACCTCGGATGGCGGTGAGCAGGGCCTCGAGGGAGCGGGCGAGCTTGGGGCACGCGACGGCGGGTACCACGCGAGCAGGGGGAGGCCGCGGAAGAGAGGCAAGACTCCCGCGCGAGGCAGAGGCGCGCGGCGGCGGCAGAGCACCACGCGGGACGCGAGGAGGTCGGCGACGGCTCGCTCACAGGGAGAGCAGAGGGTAACGCGGGGCTCGCTGGCGACAGCCGTGGCGGGTGGTGGCGCCAGAGAGGGGCGGCAAGCTCCGAACGCGGGGACGGGGTCACGACCGTCCTGCTCAGGGGCGAGCGCCGGGGATCAGGCGCCAGGGTCGGCGTCGTAGCGACGAACCGCTAGAGGTGCTCGCGGACAGCGGGGCTAGCGCCCGGCGGCGAGGAGGCTCGGAGGAAGGGCGACCCTAGAGGCTCTGCGAGGAGGTGACAACGAGGTGGCCAGGCGGCAGCGCGCGCGCGACGATGAGGGGATCCGGGCATCACGCTGGAGGTTAGGGGATCGCGGTGCCAGGGTCGGGGAGAGAGAGGTTTTGGTGGGGAAAGGCGAGGCGCGACACGCCGTTAGTGGTAGGGCCGGGAACGGGGCCAGGGAGTATGGGAGGTTGTCGTGATGCGGGCGGGTCAAGGCTCGCGCGGTGCATGCGTGCAGTGCTACGGTAGTGGTTAGGGTCAGGTGACGGCAGGCGGTGTGGCGGCAGGGTCGGGGATGATGGTTTTTGTCTAGGGTTTGACTGCTGGGGTAGTAGGTGGACTTCGGTTAGGCCTTTGGGCCTAGCCGGTTGTCTGCCTCCCCTATATAAAAACAAGTTTTATTTATTAGATTTGTTCTAGAAGCCTTTTGTAAAATATGTTTAGACAAAACAAAATATCCAGAAGAACCGGGTTTGGATTTGAAATAAAGACGGGGGATATTAAGAAAACAAAGATAGGCTTTTATAAAATAGTTTTAGGCAAACAATGCATGATGACATGATGATGCTCAAATGCAATGTGGCATGATGACATGAGCATGCGGTCATGATGATGCACAAAACAAAACAACGAGCGATTTTCTAATAGTGGTTTTACCAGGGTGCTACAATTTGACACCACTAACAATGGATCTCGCCCTCGAGATCCGCCTCATGGTACAGGGAAGAAGGCTGATGGTCGAACTCTTATCGCTTCGTGTAGATCCTCGCGACACCACTAACAAAGATTCATGCTCCATCTTGAAATCGGCGACACCACCAACAAGCGGTCATTGTTCACGTTCGTTGAGAGAACACACCAGAGAAACAAGGATGAAGGTAAAGGTCTCAAAAGATAAGGCCACCTTTAACTTCCATGAAAGGAGTACAATTGCTTGATCCACCGATTCAATGTACAAGAGCGAATGATAAGAGTAGTGGTATGGTAGCTACTCCATCCCGCACTCAAAGCATTACTCTGTACATGAACAAAAGGATTGTGCAACCAACTCTCAGGATTAAGACTGAAGATCTTGACAAGCGATGTATAGAAACACAAAGGAGTGATGTAGGCCCTCTATTGAATCTGATGTGGTGGAGCTCGTCATGTTAGAAAACATCAGGAGGTACAAAGAAAGGTTTCAATGAATTTTGATCCACCAAAAGGTACAACTGATGAAGAGCTACTCCGATGACACGAAGACCGGATGTGGAAACACCATTGCAAGAGGAAGAAATCGAAACTCTGAAGGTACGATGGAAACCCAACCACGAGAAATCCTGGACTTGAAGAAAGGTAAGAGAACAGATTCAAAACTCGCAAGGTAAGAGGAGAATATCATAGCGGTAAGGAGTAAAAATAGACCTAATCAGATCTATCCAACCGATTTTGCAAAAATAGTTTTGACACTCTACATCGGCCGTTAGCTAGGTTATCCTACAGGCTAGATCAGTGGGGTATCGCAACTGCTGAGCTCTAATACCACTTTGTAACACCCCCAAATCGGCCCTATGCAAGTTTTAGCGCTTCCAGACAAACCTGCATAGAAACGATTCAAGGATGCCCACCAGGCACTTTCGTGCGAGTGGAAAACGAAGTAATACCATTACATAATAGTCCACGATGGAACCCACAGAACATATATATACAACAACGACTCCATGAGTCAAGAATACAGATATACAGTACAAAGATCCAATTCACCTTGAAAACGATACAACATCCGAGTACGGATAATATGCAAATGGGGCTAAGAGCCCTGAAGAATAACCAATGGCGTCCATAACCCTGCCTAGGCCAAGCCGGAAGGGTAACCCTGCTAACGACGTCGATCTCAAACCTGCTAAAACAAAAGGGGTGCCGACAAAGGGCAAAGGAAAAAGAGGAGCAGCAGTACTGAGGCCAGTACGCGGCGAGGCTAGAATTCAGCGGCTCTCGCCTACATAGGTATGGTGGACTAAAGCGGCAGCACAGCATGCACTAAACAACCTATAGAGACTCGATGCAACTGACGGCTATTTGAGAAGGATAAGAGGGACCTATTCGGGACCAACATGATACTAACACCAATCATACCCATCCTGGTATTTCCCCCTCGAGACCACACGAGGAAGTCAAACCGAGGAACTCACACATTTGGCAATTTTATTTATTCTATTATAGTTGTAGCACTTACTAGTCGGATATAGATAGCATGAGTCATCCCAAACCCAGCAGTTGTTGGCACTTTTATTTCATTCCATTGGAGTTGCGATACTTACTAGGCAGGTATAACATGACACGATACACCCCAGTTCCACTAGTTGTTGGCACTTTTATTATCCATTCCATTGTAGTGAAGCTGATTACTAGTCACATATTAAGTCAAATTTATAGCACTACTTTAGTTATGCTTGTCTATGATCGAGATACTATGATCCAAGTCGTCCATAACCGCGAACACGGATTTTAGAAAGATTTACCCTGCAGGGGTGCACAAATAGCAACACACGCACGATCAACCTCGGAAAAACCAAATCAAAACCCAACGAGGCTTTCACGACAAAGCAATCACAGGATTCATAAAATATTTCAGGGGGCCACCCCCAATAAGCTACCTGTTACGAAGTCGGCCGGCTCCGCGACGGACCCAGGGTATGTGGCGATGGCTGTAAACATCTGGGAACCCGAAAGTGTGACTGGGCTTGTCGATACAGCGGAAACGTGGCACGTGGTTCCTAAACAGTACAGGCGCTCCACGCGCAATCGTAAATAAAGCAGTAAAGCATGACATAAGTACAGGATAGTAATAAAGCCCCAAACTAGTTTGTGGCCCCAAGAAATAAGAAATGAATCAAGCTCTGACTAAGGGGATTCATGGTCCCACATTTGGATAGTGCGATAGTCAAGGAATATGTATCAAGTACTCGGGGCCTACGGGACACAAGTGAGCGGTTAAAAACCAAATATTTGTTATTGCCCACCGATGCCTCTGCATTAGTTATAACTATTCCCAGCATTTTAATCAAGTTGTATTTAAAATCATGATCAACTCCACCGTAAAGCATCTCCACCATTAAGCATAAGCCAACCTTCCGTCAACGGTGGAACGACAACGACGCGAACCAACACATGAGCAAGCGACTACGACTCACAAGACTGACTATCTATCAAACAACAGGCAATAGGATGTGTCCAAGGCAATATAAAGGCTGCAAGGGATATATCTGGTATAGAACACTAAAGCATCGTGACACAGATAGCAGTAGATCAACAGGAGGAAATAAAGACTATAAATGCAAAATAGGTAGAAAGGGGGAGAATGCTCGCCTAGGAAACACTGCCGAAGATACATTATCCGAAGAACTTGTCGTTACTCACATCCACTCAACGGCCTAATCCGCGAAGAACCAAAGCACTAAAAGAAACACCGGATGCACTATTTAATACTACGATAGAAGACCGAGCATGATGCATGTATGGTGCATGACATGGCAAAGATGCGATGCAACTAGGCAAAATTAAGCGGAACTAGAGTCCCGACAATTAATTAGAGGGTTCATGTTGTTTAGGTACCCCGCAATTTAAATGTTGTATTAACAAGGCAAAACATGGCATCGGTTCTCTACACAAATTTAAATGGAGCCAATATAAGACTAGAATAACACGCATATGGTCTCCATATTTAATTTAGGTGAATCATCAAAATAGCCCCAAACACCCACAATATGTATGCAAGCATGACAATTGGAAAGCAACAAGGTGGATATCATATTATATTATAAAATAAGGACTCAGATAGAGATCACACATTGGGGGGTTCCGAAGATCTTGGGGTTCTAAGGTTCGACGAGGTTCGGGATCAACCTTCGGTCTTCAAGAACGGGGTCTCCAGGGTCTCGGCATTCCGTGTAGACGATCTTTGAGTCATCAGTTTCGGGAAGGAGATCTTGGCATTCCGAGAGGTCCGGGCTCCGTCTTCGAGTGTTCGTGGAGAACTTGGTTTTCGGAGTTGATGGTTTTCGGGTTTCATGTTAGAGGTCTTGGCCGAGCTTGTGAATCTTATGCACCATCATATCCCAAACATCTTTCCGAGACAATATATCCACACAGTAGCATCTGTAGCACCATACCACTCCATCATCACCTTCGTACCAGCTTCCTATCAGGTTTGTGCAGACATCGATCTTCCACCAGTACTTCACAATACATCCTCACCGCAACAGCACTAATACCACATCATCTCTCACTATGAGTACATCACCAAAAACACAACGAATGGGCTTGCAAGCAGAGAAACTTCAGCAGCATGGGCGGGCTTGGCGTAGCACATAGCCGAGGTTGACATGCTGCGAGGAGGACGGAGGCCAGGGCCACACTAGGGCGTTGCCGGACGGTGAGGAGGTGGTCAGGTGAAGCGTACCAGAGAGACATGGTCGGGGAAGTCCCTGCCTAGGCGCCGGCGGGGCGACCTCAGATGGCGGTGAGCAGGGCCTCGAGGGAGCGGGCGAGCTTGGGGCACCCGACGGCGGGTACCACGCGAGCAGGGGAGGCCGCGGAAGAGAGGCGAGACTCCCGCGTGAGGTAGAGGCACGCGGCGGCGGCAGAGCACCGTGCGAGACGCAAGGAGGTCGGCGGCGGCTCGCTCACAGGAAGAGCAGAGGGTGACGTGGGGCTCGCTGGCGACAGCCGTGGCGGGTGGTGGCGCCAGAGAGGGGCGGTAAGCTCCGAATGCGGGGAAGGGGTCGCAACCGTCCTGCTTGGGGGCGAGCGCCGGGGATCAGGCGCCGGGGTCGGCGTCATAGCGACGGACCGCTAGAGGTGCTCGCGGACAGCGGGTGACATGGGTATACCCTACAGGTACTCGAGCTTGGTATATACGGTCCAAATACGTACAGGCCCACGGTGTCGCCAAGGCCCAAGCAAAAGACTCGACTAACCTACGGACTCTTGATTGCTTGAAGAACAAGAAGTTAAAGATAGAAAGTTTGAAGGGGAAAAACCCTAACTTGTAACCGACTCGACCTGCTACCCGAGACCTAGCCTATCTATATAAAGGCTAGGAGGGGGCGGTGAGGAGGACACACGCAACCCTAGTTTCCACAACCCTCGCCAGATTGCATCTGCGCACCATTGTAACTTTCAATTCCTTTGATAATTCCACGAGCAGACAAGCAGGAGTAGGGACCTCTACGAGGCCTGAACCTGGGTAAATCTTCGTCCCCTGTGTGCTTGTTTGCTAGCCGATAGATGTCTCCAGCACTCCCTCCTTCTCCAAAACCCAAGTCCATAACAATGGGGATTGATGAGTTAAACCCTCGTCAATTGGCGCCGTCTGTGGGAATTGGGAGTGCTGATGTTGCGGTTTCTTCGACCCCATCAACTGCGATCTACAACTCCGCAACAACGGAGATTCGCCAGCTCTTCGGCACGTTCGACTTCACCGTCCACACACCGGCCACTCGCCCGACCTTCGAGTCCATAGGCGACGGAATCAGCCTGGCAATCGGGAGCTTCCGCTTCCAATTTGGCCAGATGGGCACGCTTCGCATGCCCGATCAGCCGATAGCACCAGCGATTGCCCCAACATCATGGTTCCCTCCATCGATCGGCACCCTCAGCGAGCTCAACGCCCTGACAGCAGTCGAAAATACGGTCAGTGACAACAGTCACGATTCCGATCTGAGCGATCTGGCCACTAAAAATGGAACCTACGGTTCTGGATCTGAGAGTTGTGGAAGCAACAACTTCCCCAATCACTTCATGTGCGCCATCATCAATGCATGGGACACCTCTGCCAATCGCGACAACGGTGGTAACCCTGGTAACGGCACCGATCCACCCAACACCGGCAATGGTGGCAATGGCGGCAACGGCGGTAACGGTGGCAATCGTGCCCCCGTCAACAATGGAGGAGCAGTCGAACCTCCTAGCATAATCAATGAGCAAACCGGCAAATGTGTCGTAATCAAGCTCAACGAGCAGGAGTGGGATCGCTGTCGCGAGGCCTTACGAGGCACACCTCTACCCTTCGGGTCCCTGCAAGAACTGCTGATGGGCTATCACTAGTTCCTGAAGGAGGAATTCAAGCGGCAACTACAAACAATCGCGCAACTTGAAGCGCGTAAAAAGGCAGCGGACGAATCGAGCCTTCCTCGCGCTGGGCTCTCCTCCTACGGAGGATCCTCCTCAAGGGGTAACGAGTACCTTGCTAAGAAGAGGCAGTCGCGGATGGCTCATCTCACCGAGCAAGAACGCATAGAAGCCGCGAAAGTCCTCGACTTCGGCTGTATGACAGTCGACACGCAAGGCAACGTGGTCCCCAGGACACCACAGGCTGCGGTGACAGCAGCCACCATGTACCTCCTCAACAACCAATCGCCAGCTAGATATCCCCGAACTGCCATGCACCAATCTACGATCGTGGGCTTGGGATTAATCGAGGCCACCCTCGACAAGGAGCCAACACCAGACCCAAAAAAGGGCAAAGCGCTAGAAAAGCGCCACTCCTCGCCCTCATCCAGTGATGACAGTCACGACCTGTCTCGACACCGCCGCTCACGGCGACACGACCGTGACTATGATGCGCGAGACGACCTCACGCAGCGCAAGATCGACAAATCAAGGGCATGACATACTCGGTCGACTGACACGGAAGAAGAAGATGGGGAGCTCTGCGGCGCCAGATGCTTCAGTAGATCCATTAGGCAGAAGCGAATGCCTAAAGGGTTTAAACTCCCGTCGGAGAACCTGAAGTTTGACGGTCTATAGGACCCCAAGATCTGGCTGGAGGGCCACATCTCCTCCGTCAGACTTCATGGAGGCAGTCGAAGCACTGCCATGCAATGCTTGTAGCTACAGCTGCAGGGCGTTGCCCGAGCATGGCTCAATAACCTCCCACGTGGATCCATTCGCAGTTGGGATGAGCTGGTCTACAGCTTCATGCACAACTTTAAGGGCACGTACAAGCGGCCCGCACCAATCGAAGAACTGAGATGCTGCCAGCAAAGATTTGGCGAATCACTGCGCTCCTACATCCAAAGGTGGTCCATTATCAAGAACTCCGTGGAGAACATCTCGGAAGACCACGCGATTGATGCATTCAACGGTGGTGTCCGCCGCCTAGAACTCGGGAAGGAGCTGGGACGCTCAAATCCCTAGACCATCGACCACCTGATGGAGATCGCAAATCGGTGGGCCGATGGAGAAGATTCGGTGAAGAATCGCGCTCACTCTGACGAGGAGGCAGAACTCGAACGCAGACGCGACCGCCGAGGCAAGCGTCGCATGCGCATCTACGATGACCGCGACGACGTCAACATGGTCGCGGCCGGCTACGCCGACAGACGCGACGATAACCTCAACAGCGGATACCGCGACTCTGGGAAAACCACGCAAGTATGGCAACACCGCACTCACGATGAGGCACCCACGAGCTCCATCGAGGACAAACTATCCGGGCCATGCACAGTACACTTCTACATTGACAAGCATGATGGCAAGAGAAAGTCCAGCCACCTCCTCAAGGACTACCGCGAGTTCCTCAAGCTACATGAGGGATTGGTTCAGATGAACCGCAATGCAGTCGAAAGAGGATACGGAGCTGCTCTAGGCGCCGTGGCACATGGCACACCACCACCACCACCTGGGCTACCCCCGAATGGAGACGCACCGGACCAGCACCACGGAGGCGAACCGTACCCACGGTCCATGGGCACCATGATGATCCAAAAGGGACGCCCCTCCAATAGGGTGCAGAAGGCCATCACTCGCCAAGTCAACTTGGCCACGCACTCGCCACCATCCACCAATGAGTACCTCAGTGGAAGCGAGTCATGCATCACCTTCGACAAGCGCGATCACTCGCCTCAGATACCCCGTCCAGGTCATTGCCCCCTCGTACTCGAGGCGCAAATTGGAGGCTTTGACATGAGTCGCGTCTTCATGGATGGTGGAAGCGGCATCAACCTCATATTCACGAGTACCTTGCGAGCAATGAGAATCCCTCTAACCTGCTTGGAGGCATCAGACACAACGTTCCACGTCATCGTCCCAGGGAAGGGCGTATACCCCCTGGGCAAAATCAACCTCGACGTCATCTTCGGCACGTCGAAGAACTTCCGGCGTGAGCGCATCGACTTTGAGGTCATCGACTGGCTCTCACAATACCACTGCATCCTCGGGCGCGTCGCGTTCGCTAGGTTCATGGCAGTGCCCCACTACACCTACCTACAGATGAAAATGCCAGGCCCTAATGGCGTCATCACGATCAACGGGAGCTTTGAAAGATCTGACACTTGCGATAGGGAATTCAACAGAATCTCCCAGTCCTTCGGCATGCAGGAGGAACTCGCGAGATTGAAAGAGACGACAGACAACAGTCTGCCTCCCCTGAGCAGGCCAAGCTCACCTGATCTCCCCTTCGACTCATCTATGCACACAAAGAAAGTGCAGATCCACCCATCGGATCCCGCCAAGACGGCCCTCATCACCAACAACTTGAGTCCCGCATAGGAACTCGTGCTTGTCGAATTCCTCCATGAGCACTGGGAAATTTTCGCCTGGTGTCCTGCGGACATGCCAGGAGTTTCCAGGGAATTCGCCGAGCATGCACTCAATGTCAACCCTGACGCAAGGCCAGTCAAGCAAACAATTCGGCGATTGTCTGAGCCACGAGCACAGGCAGTTGGAATGGAGATCAACAGACTCCTCGAGGCCAAGTTCATACGCGAAATCAAGGAAAGCACTTGGCTCGCCAACACGGTGCTAGTACCAAAAAAGGACACGGATATCCTGCGGATGTGCATGGACTTCACCTCTCTGAACAAGCACTGCCCAAAGGATCACTTCCCGCTACCACGGATCGACCAGATCATCGACTCCACCGCGGGATGCAAGCGCCTCTGCTTCCTCGACGCCTACTCAGGCTATAATAAAATTCGAATGAAGGAGGAAGATCAAGAGAAAACAGCGTTTACAACGCCTTTTGGTGTGTTCTGCTACAACACAATGCCCTTCGGGCTAAAGAACGCGGGAGCCACCAACCAGCGGTGCATGCATGCTTGCCTCAAGGAGCAACTGGGTCAAAACATCCAAGTCTATGTCGACAACATAGTAATCAAGACCAAGGAAGAAGCCTCTCTAATCGATGATTTGCGCGAAACCTTCGCCAACCTCGACCGCTACCAGATCAAGCTCAATCTGGACAAATGCGCCTTCGGCGTACCATCTGGACAGCTACTCAGGTATCTCATCTTCGCGAGGGGAATCGAGGCGAACCCGAAGAAGATAAAAGCCATACTGGCCATGGAGAAGCCGAAGAACATAAGAGGCGTCCAGCAACTGGCCGGACGAATCACGTCCCTCAGTCGATTTATCAGTCGGATGGGTGAAAAGGCACTGCCCTTCTACCAGCTCCTCCGCAAAGCTGAAAAATTCGAGTGGACCAATGAAGCGCAAGAAGCATTCGAAGATCTCAAGCACCTGCTATCCACTTCGCCAGTGCTGGTGACTCCACAAGAGAGGGAACCACTATTGCTGTACATCTCCGCCACCAACCAGGTGGTCAGCACAGTGCTCGTCGTCGAGCGAGCTGAGGAAAACAAAGTCCACGGTGTACAACGCCCGGTATACTACCTCAGCGAGGTCCTCAGGCTACCAAAACAACGATACCCGCACTACCATAAGCTGGCGTATGGCGTCTTCATGACTGCCCGGCGACTGCGCCACTACTTCCAGGAACACCCAATCGTGGTTGTCAACGACGCCCCCTTGGGGCATATCCTCAATAACCCCGATGCCACGGGACGAGTCGCGCTTTGGGGAATAGAATTGTCTCCACGAGACATCACGTACGAAAAGCGCGACGCAATCAAGTCGCAAGTTCTCCCGGACTTCCTCGTGCACTGGATGGAAAACCAGCTCCCGGACAAGCCAGATATGTCCTACCTCTGGACAATGCACTTCGACGGGTCCAAGCGGAAAGACGGAGCAGGCGCAGGTGTCATACTGACATCACCTCAAGGGGACAAGCTGAAATATATCCTACGAATGCAGTTCACAACCTCAAACAACGAGGCTGAGTACGAGGCCCTGTTGCACGGGATGAGGATGGCAAAAGCCTGTGGCGCCAAGAGGCTCATCATATACGGCAACTCCAAGTTGGTCGTCAACCAAACAATGCATGAGTGCGACGCACTGAACGATAACATGATTGCATACCGCGATCTCTATGACACACTCGAAGGAGACTTTGACGGTTGCGAGCTGCGACACGTAGGTCGCGAAAGTAATGAGGAAGCGGACGCACTCGCCAACATAGGCTCTACCTGCGCCCCCATATCGCCTGGGGTATTTATTGAGCGCATTTGCGAATGCTGCATCAAGCCAAAGGCCACAGAGAAGAAAACAAGCGCAGCAACGGACTCGGGGGCTATGCCACCCAACGAGCCAATGGCACTCGATGACTTGTAGCTGGACACATGACTCGAGGGACCAATGAGCGTCATGATGATCGAGCAATCCTGGATGCAGCCATACATCACGTACCTCCTCAGCAAGTGGCTACCAGACGACCCGACAGATGCACGGCACATCGCGCGGCGATCCAAGGCATTCCCTGTTATCAATGGCGAACTGTATAAACGCAACATCACGGGAGTACTCCAATGATGCGTCTCCATCGTCGACGGAAAAGCAGTTCTCCTAGACATCCACGAAGGGACCTGCGGGCACCATGCCGGCAGTCGCGCCCTCGTTGCCAAAGCTCTACGAGCTGGATTCTACTGGCCTACGTCCATGCGCGATGCCAATGACATAGTCCAAAAATGCAACGCTTGCCAGCGATTCGCAGACAAGCCACATGCACCAGGCGCAGAGCTACGACCAATCCCATTGGCCTGGCCCTTCGCACAATGGGGGCTCGACATGGTCGGCAAACTTCCAAGGTCCTCGCGAGGAGGCTACGTGTACCTCTCGGTCGCAGTCGACAAATTCACCAAGTGGATTGAAGCCATGCCAATGACCAACCAATCAGGACACATCACAGTCAAGTTCTTCGAGTCCATCGTCTACCGCTTTGGCGTGCCGCACAACATCATCGCGGACAACGGGACGAACTTCACATCCAAGGGGTTCCAAGAATTCTGCGAGAACCTGGGGATCAACATTAGCTACGCCTCAGTAGCGCATCCACAGACCAACAGATAGGTGGAAAAAGCAAACAGGCTCGTCTGCAGCGGCATCAAGAAATGACTCCTACAACCACTCGAACAAGCCACGGGTTGCTGGCCAGACGAACTGCAATCCTTACTCTGGAGCCTACGTACAACTCCAAACAGCGCCACGGGCTACACGCCATTCTTTATGGTGCACGGAGCAGATGCAGTGCTACCCGCCGAAGTACGATACAAGGCACCGCACGTGGTCGCTTACAGCGAACAAGAGTCATCCCTTGTACTCGAAGACTCCGTCGACCTCCTTGACGAAGCAAGAGAAATTGCCGCAGAAAGATCCACGATCTACCAGCAGAACCTGCGCAACTACCACAGTAGGAGGCTTCACCCCAGATCCTTCGTCGAAGGTGACCTGGTCCTGCGACTAAAGCAGCAGGGGCATCTCAAGCTTGAGTCCCCCTGGGAAGGACCATACGTGATTACAGAAGTAATCCCAGGTGGGGCCTATCGCCTCAAGATCTAGAGACAGGAGTCGCATACTCCAACCCCTGGAACGTCGCACAGCTGCGACGCTTCTACCCTTAGTCATTTTTTTCCTTTTACATTGCAAAAAAGGCTACTCAGCCAAGGCTACTTAGCCACACATTGTACCTCGCACTGTTCTTCGAATAAATAAAAGCTAAGTGCCCCAAAACTCTGTGTTCTCCTTTACCTTTTCAATTTATATACTCGGGGGCTGCGCCATCCCATACAAATCTGTTCTTCGAATCGAGACGCGATATCCTGAGTAGCTGGTACATCAATCGAAACCCTTAAACACAACCTCAATCCAGCCGCAACGCACCTGGCAGGTTGACAAGGGACTGAGATAAAATATGGTCAGGCTAACGATAAGGACTCGCATAGTGCAACGCACTTTATGCTAATAAAGCTATTTATGCACATTCGACAATCAATTATTTACAAGACCTATACGAACTTTACAACACAAGTACACTTATGTGCAGGATACAAACTAGGCTACTATTGCAGCAGAAAAACGTTGGTTTGTTCCTCGAAGAAGTTGACGATCTCTTCTACTGGGCGGTCCACCGCCTGGTAGTGCGGCACCATATTCCAAGCAGAACCTGCTGGTAGTGCAGGCGGGCCAGACGCAATGGCGACAACATCTACGTCAGGCCTGTGCAATCGCACCATTGATAGAGCAGCCTTGGCACCAGCCACCAACTGTTGTCTCACGCATTCGCGAACCGCGGACAGATCTTGAAACTTGGGAAGGAGGGCCGGCAAGCTTGATGGAGTATCATCCAGCGGGAACATCGCCCGATAAATGTTCTTCAAGCATGACTGCGACTTCTTCAGAAAGAGCAGCACTCGCGATGCACGATCCTGTAGGATCGCCAGCGCAGTCGCACGATCATGATCTACCCAGAAGTATCCACTCTCTTGAAGTTGCTCCTGGGTGAGATCATGCAGGCGAATGGCAATTCTATCCTTCTCCTCCTGCGGATGACGCGCGCTAACAACTACACGAAGCAGCACCAGCAGCATGAGTACAACGTACCACTGCGAATGACTACAAGGAAAAGATGAGAACAAGCAAACTAACACTTGAATTGGTCGCCCAGCTACGTCACCTCGCCAAGCAGATACTGCTCTCGAGTGGCGGCTTTTTCCGCCTTCGACTTCCACACATCCGCGTTACCGCGGAGCATGGGAAACTCACGCTCCAGCTGCTTCACGCGATCACGCAGTCGCGAAAGCAAGGACAACTCATCTACCCTAGAGCACGACGGTACCGCGGTATCATCAAGAGTTGGCGAGTCCTGGGTTCCCCTCATAGGATCACTTGATGTACCCTACCACAAGTCAATATAGAAGCAAATAAGATGACCAAATCAACACAAAAGACAAAAGGGTCAGATGCATTCAAGACCAGCATAAGTATCAGCAGATACACTCGCCAGCAGGCATGTTCTTAAAAAGGACATAAACTAATCAACTATTACAAAGCTAACTAAGGAGCAGCTGGCTTCTTCGACTTTGATGGCTTCAGGGGCTTCATCAAGTCCGTAGCAGTATCAGACGCCACTGACTTTCTGCCGGCCCCTGAGGCCGAAGCTTTCGCCACCTTCTTGGCACGTTGGAGCTCCTTAGAGTACTTCGCAACAGTATTTATCAAGTGATGCCCATATTTTCCATAGGCAGTCACGAAAGGAGCGAAGACTACCTGCTGACCGTCCGTGCCAACATGCATCGCCTTTGACACCACAGAAGGATTGATCTCGACTCCGTGGGCCTACACCATGGCGAGTGACATGGACGCGCCAGCCGCGCGGAGTGAGTTCTTATAGCTGGAGGGCACACCCCCAGCAAGTGACTCCACCAGCTCGTCCATATTATCGATCAGCTCCGCCATATCCCGGAGGCGGCTGAGGGCGCCCTTGGCCTTGGAAAGTGTACCCTGGACGGCGGCGCTATGGTCCTTGACTGCAGATAGCGCACCCGCTAGAGCGTCATCACGACGAAGGGCCTGCGGGTCAAAGCTCAAATCGCCAGTGTCTGTACATAAACCAACACATGGACAAAACATCAGCGCCATCAGCAAAAACATTAGAAGCAGAGAAGGATAACAATATCCACAAGCAAAAGTACCTGAGAGAGCCTTGGCGATTGAGAACAGTTGTTCTTCGAACAACTTTTCCTTGGCCGCGAAGGAGGCACGCAGATCCTCTTCACGCTTCCGCGCCTCGTCACGCGCTGCGATTGCCTTGTCGCGACCCTTCACAGCTGCGGCAAGCGTCTTCTCCAAGGTGGCGGCGTTACGCAATAAGGCATTATGTTCAGCTACACGACAAGCAAAAGTTGATTATCAGTCGACTATATCAAAATGAGAAGACGAAGAAGAATAAGTGTAGAACACTCACTTTCAACCACGCGGTGACGCGTCTCCAGCATCCGAAGATGTCTGCTGTACCGTCATCCGGGCAACCATTTGATGCTCCCCTGCATGAGGAGAACTGGAAGAGTTGTGCCCGGAGTGGGCCGCCACCGGAGGGGAAGGAGCGCGCTTGACCTCTTCCTTGGCCTTCAAGGTCGCGACTCCTGATTCCTTTAAAAATTGGATGTCGCCAGAAGATGACGACGCTTCTTGACTGCAAGATAACGACCATATCAACAAATGGAAAACCCAGAGACAAGCCAACAAGGGCAAAACAGAAAAGGACAAGTAAGCTAGAAAACTTACCAGTCAAACTTGTCAAAATCAAATGTGGCCTCCACCGACTCCGATGAAGACTCCTTGGGCAATCGCATCTTCTTGCGAGAAGATGGTGCCATAGCCCTCACAGGAACGGCAGGAATTGGCGACTCCGCACCAACGCCCGTACCTTCCGGATTCGAAGGAGACGACGCATCGGAATCCTCGCTGCGCGAACGCTTGCAAGTATCCGGACTATCGGACTCGGGGGCTTCCTCCTCCACATCAGAAGGGACAGTCGACTCAGACTCATCCTCTTCCAAGGCTTCACGAGGAATAATCCCCTCAGGGAGAGGGGGCATACAAGGCGACACCGCCCAATCCTGCATACAGACAACAAAAAATCAGCAAAAAGCAAGTAAGCAACAGAAAAGCAATCGACAAAATAAGCTACTGCGTAGCACAACTATACCTCAGGAGGAGGATTCGAAGCATCAAAGGGAGGAACAACTGGTTCACTGGGAAGCACATCCTTGCCGGTGTACTTCATGACTAGTCGAACCCTCTTGTCCACCTCACTCGCGGACATGCCATCGGTAGCCACGCGAGTGGCATCATCAACGCCAGCCCATTGAAACATGGGGTGGACTCTGGCTTACAGGGGCTGGACGCGACGGCGCAGCCAAGTGCGGATGAGAGCGCAACCTCCCTCCTCTTTTCCTATGCGACTCTTGAGGTCGCAGACTCACTGATACAGCACGTCTGTCTCTGCGAGCTCGCCAGGCATGACCATGTTCTTCTAGGAGCGCATCCTCCTGCACGGCGTTGCGGGATCGAAGGGCGCGAGTCCAAAGTGCTCACCATTGGCCTTCTGATCGCGGATATAGAACCATTTATCCCTCCACCCTTGGATGAACTTCGTGAGCTTGATGTCGAAGTAGGTGGCGGATGGGTCGACGTGGATTTCGCAACCACCTACATCGTAAACTAAAGAGCTAGATGCAGACTGACGCTTCAATTTGAAGATGCATTTGAAAAGGCCAAAGTGTGGCTCGATTCCGAGCCAGCACTCGCAAAGTGTGATGAAGCAAGAGATGTGGAGGATCGAATTTGGGGATAGCTGATGGAGTTGGAGCCCGTAGAAACAAAGAATACCCCTAAAAAAGGGGTGAAGAGGCAAGGAGAGACCGCGGATGATGAATGCAAGAAACATCACTCGAAAACCAGTGGGAGGAGTAGGAATGGTCTCACCGCTGGGGACGCGCGTGTCGGCGACTGCAGCAGATAGCACTCCGTATTGGCGAATAAGACGGAGATCAGATGCCTTGATGATGGAAGGGCGCCACGCACCATTCGTGACGCGGGTGCCCGCGAGCTTCTTCTTGCCGCCGGCGACAGTGCTGGTGCTCGCAGCAGCGGAGCCACCCTTCTTCTTCGTCGTGGCAACAATAGCCGCGGAATCAGCAGCAGCGCCTCCCTTCTTCTTCCCCATTGCACGGCGGCGATGCGAGCGAAGAAATTAGCTCGGAAACGAGCGGAGCTGGTCCAGCGTCTTGGAGGAAACGGGCGCAGGAAAAGGCAGAGGAGCAGCAGCAATGGCGATGGCAGCAAGGAAGAATGAGCACAGATGAGAAAAATTACCGTCGTAGCGCCGCTACTTAACCCCTAGAAGATGCAATCCAACGGCTCAGAAAAACCCTATTGGACGCGTGGCACACGTCGTGTTGGACACATGGAGAAGGGGAAGCAGGAACCGTCCCTCCACTACTCCCATTACACACGCAAATCAAGGTGGCACAGTTAAAATAAAGATTACGCATGCCCAGTCAAATCAAAGTCAGAAAGTAGGACCCACTGCTCATCACGTCCCGTCAAACTCGCTCACGCAGGCAACTGAGATCATACAAGCGTCAGCACTGACGTCATCAAAGCTATGGAGCGAAAACTTCGACTACTTTAGTCCTTGCTGGAGTCTTCGACTCCACCAAGCACTCGGGGGCTACTCCCATAGGGAGCGCTGGCCGCGCACCCTACGATTTTCTTTTCTTTCTACAGGAACAAGGACAATCAGAAGCAAACCCAAACCATTCGAAATGCAATTCGACTATGGACATGGGTTACTCCTATAGGGAGCACTGAAAAATTCGACTGAAACAAGCAACCAAAAGACAACGGCAGTCGCAAAAGTTATTTAGTCCCTGCCTGAGTCTTCGACTCAACCAAGCACTCGGGGGCTACTCCCATAGGGAGCACTGGTCGTGCACCCTATGATTATTTATATAGAAAACTGTGTGCTGATAACATCCGCACTCGAAGCTCATGGCGACACCGCCTCATAATTTTCCCTACAAAGAGACTGCGTCTCCTGGGTCACCCGAATCGTCTCCGCGATGATAAAATTTGGATGTCGCGCTTACAGCGTGAAGGTAAGACCTGAATAAGGCCTGGCAATGCATTTGGATGCGCACTACCAGAAATGTACCCGTGCCTACAGGTACGATGAACATGCCTTGACGGACACGTCGAGTGCTCACACCCATATAACTGGAATTCGACTCCTGTAAGACCTCCGCGGCCTGAGTCGAATTATGCCAGCACTTTTACGGATTCGAGTCCTGGGACTCGAGTTCGAGTAGATTGCGTTGTTTCACCCTAAGGTGGTTAACTGATACCGATACTTCGGTTATATCAGGCACGTATATCAACAATACCTATGACACAAATAAAAGCAGTTGAAATGCACTCGTTCAGGCACTCGAAGACATCAAAGAAGTCCCCAGTCGAATCTGCGATTCCACTGGACACTCGGGTGCTACTGACATGGGTATACCCTACAGGTACTCGAGCTTGGTATATACGGTCCAAATACATACAGGCCCACGGTGTCGCCAATGCCCAAGCAAAAGACTCAAGTAACCTAAGGACTCTCGATTGCTTGAAGAACAAGAAGAAGTTAAAGATAGAAAGTTTGAAGGGGAAAAACCCTAACTTGTAACCGACTCGACCTGCTACCCGAGACCTAGCCTATCTATATAAAGGCTAGGAGGGGGCAACGAGGTGGACACACGCAACCCTAGTTTCCACAACCCTCACCAGATTGCATCTGCGCACCATTGTAACTTTCGATTCCTTTGATAATTCCACGAGCAGACAAGCAGGAGTAGGGACCTCTACGAGGCCTGAACCTGGGTAAATCTTCGTCCCCTGTGTGCTTGTTTGCCAGCCGATAGATGTCTCTAGCACTCCCTCCTTCTCCAAAACCCAAGTCCATAACAATGGGCATTGATGAGTTAAACCCTCGTCAGCGGGGCTAGCGCCCGGCGGCGAGGAGGCTCGAAGGAAGGGCGACCCTAGCGGCTCTGCGAGGAGGCGACAACGAGGTGGCCAGGCGGCAGCGCGCGCGCGATGATGAGGGGATCCGAGCATCACGGCTGGAGGTTGGGGGATCACGGTGCGAGGGTCGGGGAGAGAGAGGGTTTGGTGGGGAAGGGCGAGGCGTGACACGCCATTAGTGGTGGGGCCGGGAATGGGGCCAGGGAGTGTGGGCGGTTGTCGCGATGCGGGTGGGTCGGGCTCGTGCGGCGCGCGCGTGCAGTGCTACGATAGTGGTTAGGGTCAGGTGGCGGCGGGTGGTGTGGCGGCAGGGTCAGGGAGGATGGTTTTTGTCTAGGGTTTGACTGCTGGGGTAGTAGGTGGACTTCGGTTGGGCCTTTGGGCCTAGCCGATTGTCTGCCTCCCCTAGCTTTTATAAATAAAAGTTTTATTTATTAGATTTGTTTTAGAAGCCTTTTGTAAAATATGTTTAGACAAAACAAAATATCTAGAAGAACCGGGTTTGGATTTGAAATAAAGACGGGGGATATTAAGAAAACAAAGATAGGCTTTTATAAAATATTTTTAGGCAAACAATGCATGATGAAATGACGATGCTCAAATGCAATGTGGCATGATGACATGAGCATGCGGTCATGATGATGCACAAAACAAAACAACGAGCGATTTTCTAATAGTGGTTTTACCGGGGTGCTACACATATACAATCCAAGGACAGGAATTTAACAACTCCTTCAAAATCCTGCCACTAAAAGATTATGATATTGTTCTTGGAGGTGACTGGTTGAATGCCCATAGTCCAGTCAAATTTGACTATAAAACAAGAGAATTGAAAATCAAGATTCTTGGCAAGGACAAATTAATCCTCAAGGACAACTCCTTCCTCAAAGGCGTGCAACTTCTGTCTATTGTAGAGATGCATAAGGAGTTACAACAAGGAGCTCAAGGATATTGCTTATTTCCCTTGACATCAACTGGTAACACAACTCCAGTACTTGATGCAGAAGCGCAACAACTCCTATCTGACTTCCCTGATATATTTGAGGAACCAAAGCAACTCCCACCATAGAGGCCATGTGATCATGCAATTCCCCTTAAAGGCGACAGTGAACCTCAAATGATCAGACCGTACCGAGTGCCTCACAAACAAAAGGATGAGATGGAGTGGCAAATTAGAGAACTACTAGAAGCTTCTATAATCAGACCAAGCAACAGACCATATGCCAGTCCTGTAATATTAATAAGGAAAAAGGATGGTTCTTGGCGCTTGTGCATTGACTATAGGAAACTCAATGCCCAAACAATAAAAGATAAGTTCCCAATTCCTGTTATCGAGGATTTGTTGGATGAATTATTCAGTGCACAATATTTCACTAAATTGGATGTTCGTTCAGGATACCATCAAATCCGAATTAAACCATCTGATATACACAAGACTGCTTTTCGCACATATTTTGGCCATTTCGAGTACCTCATGATGCCATTTGGGCTCACAAATGCTCCAGCGACATATCAAGCACTGATGAACAATATATTCTCTAACTATATGAGGAAGTTTTTGCTAGTATTCTTTGACTACATACTAATATACAGCAGATCTAAGAAGGAGCACCTCCAACATCTCAAACTTGTGCTGCAAAAGATGAGACAACACAAGCTGTTTGCAAAACTAAGCAACTACGTTTTTGCCGCCCCTCAAGTTGAATACTTAGGGCACATCATCTCAGGAGAAGGACTAGCTACAGACCCCAACAAAGTAGTTACTGTCCATAAGTGGCTAATTCCCAAAAATATCACTTAGCTGAGGGGATTCCTCGGGTTGGCTGGCTATTATAGGCGCTTTGTTCCTAACTATGGTGTCATCTTTCGCCCACTTCATGATATGCTCCAGAAGGAATCATTTCACTGGACGGACAACCAAACATAGGCATTTGAACAACTGAAAGCCAAATTGACATCAACCCCTGTCCTGGCACTCTCAAATTTTGCATTGCCTTTCACATTGGAAACTGATGCGAGTGGACAAGGATTAGGTGATGTACTTATGCAAGAAGGCAGGCCCATTGCATATTTCAGCAAATCTTTGGGTCCTAGGGCAGCACAATGGTCTACTTATGACAAGGAGGCTCTTGCCATTTTTGAATCACTCAAGAAATGGAGTCATTATTTGCTAGGATACGATCTTCTCATTAAAACAGATCAGAAGAGCCTGAAGTACATAACTGAGCAAAAGGTGGCTGAGGGCATACAACACAAACTTCTCCTTAAATTACTAGAGTTCAATTACAAGGTTGATTACAAAAAGGGAAAATAAAACCGAGCTGCTGATGCTTTGAGCAGACAAGACCACTCCCTAATGCCAATGACATTCATCACTCCGAATTGGATTCAAAATGTGGAGAGCAGCTACACAAATGACCAAGCTTGTATGGAACAAATCCAGAAATTAGCAGTCACTCCTGATCCTGCTTCACCATTTTCTTTGCAAGCTGGAATTCAGAGATACAAAGGCCGCATTTACATTGGCAATGATTCGGTCCTCAAGACACACCTGATGGATTCCCTCCATGCATCTGCCATTGGAGGACACTGATGACCCACAAGTATAGGGGTGTATCGCAGTATTTTCGATAAGTAAGAGTGTCGAACCCAACGAGGAGCAGAAGGTGCTGGTTAGTGGTATGGATCAGGAATTCTCTGCAAATACTTAGCAAACGGATTTTTAGGGGTTTTTGATAAAGCAAGTAAACAAAGTACGAGTAAACAAAAGACAGTAGAAATAAATGCAGCAAGTGGCACAATCCTCTATGCATCAAAGGACAAGCCGGTTGTATTACTTAAGATGACCAAACGTTCTCGAGGACACATGGGAAGACTGTCAAGTGCTTTCGCTTCATATAGTTGATTAATCTTCTTTAGCTTGCTAAGTGTTGTGTGGGTGAACCTGTGCTAATGTACTGACCTTCCTAGGACTAATACATACTTGTGATTATACCCCTTGCAAACATCCGTAAGTACAAGAAAGTAATTAAGGTAGAAACCTAACCACAGCTTTAAACTCTAAGACCCTTACATCCCTTGTGTAATGGTTTCCTAACGGGGGTTCAGGTTTCTGTCACTCCGGCAACCCCTATGATTAGTAGCCAAATACACAATGCATTCCCCTAGGCCCATATAGGTGAAGTGTCATGTAGTCGACGTTCACATGACACCACTAGGAGAAGTACACCACAACTTAAATAACAATCTATTGAATCTTTCTCAACGCAACTCCACTACTAACAACATGACTTCTCCCATGTCCTCAAGAACAAAACGAACTACTCACAAGACATCATATGGATCATGATCAGAGATGGAATAATGATGTATAACAATCTGAACATAAACAATAATTCAATGGTTCACTCAATGGCATCAACTACAAAGAGTAATCAACACCGGGAAAGTTTCCCCTATGAACTATGCAAGATTCAACACAATTGTTACAACAATATGGAGATGGTGATGAGGGTGCTGATGGTGGTGATGTTGGTGATGCTGATGATGATCCCGATGAAGTCCAGCTTGATGGTGGTGTTGATGGCGACGATCTCCCCTCTCCGGAAAGGAATTCCCCTGGCAGAAATCTGTCTGCCAGAGAGATCTTTCTCTCTCGGTGTTTTCCGCCCCGTAGAGGCGGCGAAATCTTTCTGTGGTCGCTCCCCGAGTCTTAGGGTTTCGGGAGGATGATATACGCCAGAGGGGAGAGCTAGAGGTGGGCCAGGGCAGCCACACCACCTGCTAGCGCGGCCTAGGGATGCCCGTGCCAGAGGGTGGTGTGGGCTCCCTGTGGCCCATCTCCACTCCCTCTTCTGGCATCCTTCGTGTTTTGGAAAAATAGGATTTTCCGTATATTTTCCCGGATTTTCTGATCTTCGCGAATTTTGCCTCCAAACAGCACCTTTTCCATCAGAATCCTGACTGCAGCGGTCCATGCTCCAAAAGTCATCAACCAGGCAAAAACAGATGAAATAACATAAGTATCACCTCTCAATACAAGATATATCAATGAATAATAGTGGATTATGACATAGAATAGTGATGCAAAATGGACGTATCAACTCCCCCCAAGCTTAGACTTCCCTTGTCCTCAAGCAAAACTGAGCTCAATAAACATGGCCTCAGGTTTATGGAGTGAAGAGTCGATAAAAGAATACGGACAAGAAGCATCACATTCATCAAATACATAGATCATGATAGAAGACAACTCACTATTATATAACTCAACTTGTAATAGGTAAAGGAAACACAATAAAGATACATAAAGTGAATCATAATTGGTAATGGCAAACTTAGCTCTTGGTCGAAGAATAGTTGATAATTTGCTGGAGTTCACAAATAGCTAGTTTTCAATGATAGCTTTCAAAGTAGTAAACATCAAGATAAGAGCAATGTGCAAAACAAGGAACATAAGAAACATGATTGAATAAATCATCATATGAATGAGTGAAACACAACAACTCAAAATACTTGCTGAGATAGAAGGGAGTAGGTTTACTGACTCAACTACAAAGTAAAAGAAAGGCCCTTCGCAGAGGGAAGCAGGGATTGCAAGTCTCAAAACGAGCTCCCAAAAATTATGATACTTACTAGCTTTCAGCTGTCATTGCCCCTATCATAGGCATCTTTTGGTGATTAAGGTTAAAGTGACACAACTAAGAGGATATGCTTGACAAGTTATAAATTGAAGTCCCATGCCCCTTACTTATGAGTACCGAACCTCATGCTACTCAACTTCAGTCACGAGTAAGCTCTTGTCATTGTAAATACATGCGTATCATTGAGAACCGCCAACGGGGTACCCCTTGCACATGACACAGGAGCTATCCCATAATCAAAATGACAAGGCAAGCAGACAGTGAGCATCTCAACGATCTTTTTATTTGCTATTTGCATAGGTTTTTATTGAGGATGCTTCATAGAATGCTCACTATAGTTATGCTGCAAGTTTCCACCATGATTAGGCATGGCTTAGGCTAGCGGCCCAGGCGTTTCTCTAACACACATATAAACTCCATGATCTTACAAGTTCCACTTTTATTTAACACCGCCGGGATCCATAAGCAAAAGAACATGATATCAACTAGGTACAAAGTACCAATGAAGTGTTGAAAGCGGTCCCCATGATGCATGGTTCTGCTAACTTCAACTCATAAAGCACAAGCATATACGCAACAAAGAAGGACCCAATGGTTCAAGTTTATTAAATGCAAGAAAGTAAAGTGTGCCATCAAGTTCGTGAGAGCTTTAATCACTAATTTCACATAACAAGTTTAATTTGGGAGGTAGATAAAACAAGAATTTACTTGGGATAGCAATAATGCTACTAGGTAGGTATAGTGGACACAAATGGAAAAAGTTTTGGTTTAAAGGAGTGGATGCATGAGAAGAATTCCCTCTCAGTACAGGTTTTTGGCTAGCAAGGCTGGGTAGCAAGTACAAGAGTTGAAGGAAACAACCAAACATACAAGTGATAAAAACAAACATGCAATCTTCCTTGGAAGCACAAAAGATCTTAACTAGAGAATACTAGACTTATGAGCAAATCAAGAAAGAATTATGATGAAATTATTTTTCTTTAAAGGTACTTTTACCTTCTTCATTCAATTCTCAAAAATAGTGCTGCTACTGACCAAGCCAGGTTTGCCAAAACCAACTAAATTAACTCAATGGTCCCAAAGTGATACCAATACTAACAACAAGATCAATCATACAACCACGAATTGAAAACTAATATAAGCTATGCAAAAGAGTGAATGATAGAACTTCTCATTAATATTCCATAACGGCAACTCACACCATGGGATACATATCTAACGAGAGAGGGGACACTTCCATAATGCAAACCATACTACATAATAACTCCTCTATTCATGATATGACTCTACTAATAAGGTAAAAAGATAGAAGATAGTGATGTGATACCGCGACACTCCCCCAAGCTTGGAACAAACCAAGGGGATGCCAAACCTGATGACGAATTACTCCTTTGGTGGTGGTGGTATCCTCTCAACTTCGTCCGTCTTCCAGGGTAAGGGCTTCCCGTCAAAAAAGGACATCGTGGTTTCCAACATCCTGAAACTTGCAGCAGCACTTATGCGTTTAAATCTAGCCTGATACTCACAGTTTTGATTTTGAATGTCATAGAACTGTGCTTGCAGTTCATTGGTTGTTTGGCGGAGTGAGAGGACTTCGTCTTTGAGTTCAGCAGTCTCCTATCGGTGCTCGGTGATGAGTTTGGAACAAATCTTATGGATGATATCCACTTCGCGCTCCGCCATCTTCTTGTACCTAAAGACTTCTTCCTCCAGTGCTTCCATCCTGTCCTCCAGACTTCCTTCACCTTTAGGGCCTTGAACCTCTTTAATCCGGACCTCCCCACCTTCGAGCAACAACTCCTTGGGATGAATCTTTAACTCTCTCATGTATGGGTTGATGATATCTTCTAAGGAATCTCCCTCGGCTGATCCAGTGGAAGACATTGTGGCTACAAATCTGGGATTCTACCTGGCAGAAACAAATCGAAACAAAAACACGACGAAAACACGATATACGAACCTCAGAAGATCCGGGGGGTTATATATTATGAAGTTTCATAACAAGAGGAAGGTACTGGGTGAAAACGGGTCGGAGGCAGAGTCTGGGGTGGCCTCACCACCTGGTGGCGCGGCCAAGGGTGGGCCCACACCACAGGGTGGTGTGGGCCACCCTGGATCCGTTTCCGTCCCTTTTTCGCTTCGTAACTTCCCTTATTGACTGGAAACTACAAAAATATAGTTGGATTGTATTTTCGCGGAACTTTTCTCAACAGAACTGTTACCTATTTGAAAACAGACTCTGCAGGTCTCTGAATTTGGTCCTTGATGAATTTCTCTGGAGTTATAACTTGAAAGGCATCAACATCTTCACTGTAAGAATCACCAGGAATATAGTGCTTGAGTCGCTACCCATTCACTACTTGTGTAGTATTGTCTTTTAAAGAAGAAATTTTTATTGCTCCTGAACGGTATACTTCTTCAATAATGAAAGGTCCTTCCCATTTTGACAGTAGCTTTCCTGCAAAAAATCTGAGATGAGACCTATACAATAGAACTTTCTCACCAGCATGAAATTCTCTCTTAAGTATTCGCTTGTCATGCCATATTTTAACTTTTTCCTTAAAGATCCTAGCATTTTCATAGGCTTCACTCCTCCATTCATCTAAAGAACTTAAGTCAAATAATCTTTTCTCACCAGCGAGCTTACAATCTCTATTTAGTTCTTTAACTGCCCAGTAAGCTTTGTGTTCTAATTCTAAGGGCAGGTGACAAGCTTTCCCATAAACCATTTTATAAGGAGACATCCCCAAAGGATTTTTGTAAGCAGTTCTATAATCCCATAAAGCATCATTCAACTTTTTAGCCCAGTTTTTTCTAGATCTATTAACAGTCTTTTGCAAGATGGATTTAATTTCTCTATTTGATAACTCTACTTGCCCGCTAGTTTGGGGGGTGATAAGCTAAAGCAATTCTATGGTTAACATCATATTTAGCAAGGGTCTTTCTAAAACCACCATGAATGAAATGAGAACCCCCATCAGTCATGAGATACCTAGGCACTCCAAACCTAGGAAAGATAACATCCTTAAGCATTTTTAGAGAAGTCTCCCTGTTAGCACTCTTTGTGGGAATGGCTTCTACCCACTTAGTAACATAATCAACAACAACAAGAATATGAGTGTAACCTTTCGAAGGAGGTAAATGACCCATAAAGTCAAATCCCCAGCAATCAAAAGGTTCAATAACTAGAGAATAGTTCATAGGAATTTCACTGCGTCTAGAAATATTACCAACACACTGACATTCATCACAAGATAAAACAAATTTTCTTGCATCTTTAAAAAGGGCAGGCCAGTAGAAACCTGATTGTAGCACCTTTTGTGCAGTTCTATCTCCTGCATGATGTCCTCCATAAGCACTACCATGACATTTACACAATATCTCCCTTTGTTCATATTCTGGAACACATATCCGCATAATACCATCCACTCCTTCTTTGTATAAGTGTGGGTCATCCCAAAAATAATGCCTCAAATCATAGAAGAACTTCCTCCTTTGCTGAGCTGTAAAAGTTGGAGGTAAATACTTGGAAACAATAAAGTTAGCATAATCAGCGTACCAAGGGCTCCCTCGCGAGCTTACCCCTACTGCAGCTAACTGTTCATTTGGGAAACTATCATTAACAGGCATAGGGTCAAAAGAGATGTTTTCCAATCGAGATAAATTATCAGCTACAGGGTTTTCAACACCCTTCCTATCTACTATATGTAGATCAAACTCTAGTAAAAGCAGCACCCATCTAATAAGCCTAGGCTTCCGTCCTTCTTTGTCATAAGGTATTTAATAGCAGCATGATCAGTATGAATGGTGACTTTTGAGTCTACAGTATAGGTCCTAAACTTATCACAAGCAAAAACGACAGCTAGAAATTCCTTTTTAGTAGTAGCATAATTCCTTTGAGCAGCGTCTAGAGTCTTACTAGCATAATGGATAACGTTTAACTTTTTATCAATTCGTTGCCCAAGGACAACACCTACAGCAAAATCACTAGCATCACACATTATTTCAAAGGGTAAACTCCAATCAGGTGGTTGAATAATAGGGGCTGTAGTTAAAGCCTTCTTAAGAGTTTCAAAAGCTTCCTTACAATCATTATCAAAAACGAAGGGTACATCTTTTTGAAGAAGATTAGTGAGGGGTTTTGATATCATAGAAAACTCTTTAATAAACCTTCTATAGAAACCAGCATGACCAAGGATACTATGAATACCTTTGATGTCTCTTGGGCATGGCATCTTCTCAATTGCCTCAACCTTAGCTCTATCAACTTCTATGCCTCTTTCAGAAACTTTATGCCCAAGGACAATCCCTTCATTAGCCATGAAGTGGCATTTCTCCCAATTAAGAACAATATTAGTTCCTTCACATCTCAGCAAAACTTTATCAAGGTTGTGCAGACAATTATCAAAAGAAGTTCCATAGACAGAAAAGTCATCCATGAACACTTCTACAATTTCCTCACAAAAACCATGAAAGATAGCAGACATGCACCTTTGAAAAGTAGCAGGAGAATTACATAAACCAAAAGGCATACGTCTATAAGCATAAGTTCCATAAGGGCAAGTAAAAGTATTTTTTCTTGATCTTGTTGTTTAACAGCAATTTGAGAGAAACCAGAATAACCATCAAGAAAACAAAATGGGTCTTTTTAGACAACCTTTCCAACATTTGATCAATAAAAGGAAGCGGGTAGTGATCTTTCTTAGTAACTTTATTGACTTTTCTAAAATCGATGCACATCCTATAGCCTACTACTATTCTTTGAGGAATAAGCTCATCATTATCATTAGGAACAACGGTAATACCTCCTTTTTTAGGAACACAATGAACAGGACTAACCCATTCACTGTCAGCAATAGGGTAAATAATACCAGCATCAAGGAGTTTCAATACCTCATTCCTTACCACTTCCTTCATCCTAGGATTTAAACGTTGTTGGTGCTCTACTACCGGCTTTGCATCTGGTTCTATGTTGATAGAATGCTGACATATAGTGGGTGAAATCCCTTTTAAATCATCCAGAGTATAGCCCATAGCTCCTCGGTGTTTCCTCAAAACCTCCAAAAGCCTTTCTTCTTCCTTTCCTGAAAGTTTAGCGCTAATAATAACATGATATATCTTTTTATCATCAATATAAGCATATTTAAGATCATCAGGGAGAGGTTTTAGATCGAAAACTGGATCCTTTTTAGGTGGCAACGTGGTACCCAAGTCTTCTACATGCAAGTTATGCTTAAGCATCTTAGGCTGATCACGGAGAATCCTGTCAATCTCATTCCTTTCTTCCATGAAGATTTCACTTTCGTGATCTTCCATAAATTGCTGCAAAGCATTGTTAGGAGCAAGAGAAATAGAAGCAAGTTGTTCAACTCTAAAATCCTCATTATGGGTTTCCTCTTCACAAGGTTCTTTAGCAAATTTCGAGAAATTAAACTCATAAGATTCCCCATCAAACTTAGTCAAGATTTTCTCCCTCTTGCAATCAATAATAGCTCCACAAGTACTCAAGAAAGGTCTACCAAAAATGATAGGATAAGTTTTACTAGCAGCTGAACCAAGTACTAGGAAATCAGCAGGATACTTAATCTTACCACAAAGAACTTCCATGTCTCGTACAATACCAATTGGAGAGATGGTCTCTCTATTAGCAAGGTGAATAACCACATCAATCTCTTCCAACTCGCAAGGATTGATTTCATGCATAATTTCTTTGTAAAGCTCATAAGGAATAGCACTAGAACTTGCACCAATATCACATAAACCATAATAGCAATGATCACCAATTCTAACAAAAAGCACAGGAACACTAGCCTTTTTAGTTCTATTAGGATGTGAAACAATATTAGAAGCATCCTCACAAAAGACTATGTGCCCATCTTCTATGCTTTTAGTGACAAGGTCTTTCACAATTGTTACCACAGGTTCAACGCTTATTTGTTCATCAGGTTTTACAGTTTCTTTTCACTTTTGGTGATTACATTAGTTATCATGGGATGGTCCTTTACCTTTTATGGGAAAGGAATCTTCTCAATATAAGGTTCAGGTAAGATGGGATCAATAATGCAATACTCATCACTCCCAATAGGAACATAGTCAACAATATCTTTGTAAGGTGCATGGTATTTATCCCATCCCCTTTTTGGAATTTCGATATAGGAAGCAAAAGCTCTAAAGCAATTCGTAATAACTTGCAAATCAAGTCCATAAGCATTACTAATATTTTGAAAGTCATCAGTTCCCATAAAAGATTCAATGCATTCATAATCATAATTTATACCTGACTTTCTACCTTTGTCATTCTCCCATGCTTCAGCATTGTCTTGAATACGGTCCAGAAGATCCCATTTAGCTTCTTCTTCCATGCGGGTGAATGATCCAGCACAAGAAGCATCCAATAAATCCTTATCATGTAGAGGGAGCCTTGCATAGAAGTTATTGATGATAATATTGTTGGGGAGCTCATGAATGGGACATTTGAGCATTAGTAACTTCAATGTCCCCCAAGCTTGAGCTGTACTCTCTCCATCAAGAGGACAAAAGTTGTATATTTGATTCCGATCTTTATGAATCTCACTGCGAGGATAAAACTTTGAATAAAAGAGAGGCACTATTTCCTCCCATTCCAGAACTTGACCATTCTTCAACAGCTTATACCATTCCTCAGCTCTTCCTTTCAGCGATAATGAGAATAACTTCTTCTTAACTTGATCTGTAGTAAAACCTGCACACTTGAACAACCCGCATAATTCGTGTATAAAGAGTAAATGATCACCGGGATGGACAGTTCCATCCCCAACATAGTAGTTATCCATAACACGATCAATAATTCTTGTAGGTATTTTGAAAACATCATTCTCAGCAGGTGGTGGCTTATCTACTACCTTAGCAGTGGTAGTAGCATTACCAAATAAGAAACTCAGCGAATTATCCATAACGAAAATAAAGCAACTAACAGTAGTAAACAATACTCACAGTAGAAGTTTCCTTTACCAGTTCCACTTTCCAATAACGCTTCACTCCCCGGCAACGGCGCCAGAAAATAGTCTTGATGACCCACAAGTATAGGGGGTGTATTGCAGTATTTTCGATAAGTAAGAGTGTCAAACCCAACAAGGAGCAGAAGGTGCTGGTTAGTGGTATGGATCAGGAATTCTCTGCAAATACTTAGCAAACGGATTTTTAGGGGTTTTTGATAAAGCAAGTAAACAAAGTACGAGTAAAAAAAGGCAGTAGAAATAAATGCAGCAAGTGGCCCAATCCTTTATGCAGCAAAGGACAAGCCGGTTGTATTACTTAAGATGACCAAACATTCTCGAGGACACATGGGAAGACTGTCAAGTGCTTTCGCTTCATATAGTTGATTAATCTTCTTTAGCTTGCTAAGTGTTGTGTGGGTGAACCTGTGCTAATGTACCGACCTTCCTAGGAATAATACATACTTGTGATTATACCCCTTGCAAACATCTGTAAGTACAAGAATGTAATTAAGGTAGAAACCTAACCACAACTTTAAACTCTAAGACCCTTACATCCCTTGTGCAATGGTTTCCTAACAGGGGTTCAGGTTTCTGTCACTCCGGCAACCCCTACGATTAGTAGCCAAATACACAATGCATTCCCCTAGGCCCATATAGGTGAAGTGTCATGTAGTCTACGTTCACATGACACCACTAGAAGAAGTACACCACAACTTAAATAACAATCTATTGAATCTTTCTCAACGCAACTCCATTACTAACAACATGACTTCTCCCGTGTCCTCAAGAACAAAACGAACTACTCACAAGACACCATATGGATCATGATCAGAGATGGAATAATGATGTATAACAATCTGAACATAAACAATAATTCAATGGTTCACTCAATGGCATCAACTACAAAGAGTAATCAACACCGGGAAAGTTTCCCCTATGAACTATGCAAGATTCAACACAATTGTTACAACAATATGGAGATGGTGATGAGGGTGCTGATGGTGGTGATGATGATGATGATGATCCCGATGAAGTCCAGCTTGATGGTGGTGTTGATGGCGACGATCTCCCCTCTCCGGGAAGGAATTCCCCCGCCAGAAATCTGTCTGCCGGAGAGATCTTTCTCTCTCAGTGTTTTCCGCCCCGTAGAGGCGGCGGAATCTTTCTATGGTCGCTCCACGAGTCTTAGGGTTTCGGGAGGATGATATACGCCAGAGAGTAGAGCCAGAGGTGGGACAGGGCAGCCACACCACCTGTTGGCGCGGCCTAGGGCTGCCCGGGCTAGGGGTGGTGTGGGCCCCCTGTGGCCCATCTCCACTCCCTCTTCTAGCATCCTTCGTCTTCTGGAAAAATAGGATTTTCCGTATATGTTCCCGGATTTTCTGATGTTCGTGAATTTTGCCTCCAAACAACACCTTTTCCATCAGAATCCTGACTGCAGCGGTCCATGCTCCAAAAGTCATCGACCATGCAAAAACAGATGAAATAACATAAGTATCACCTCTCAATACGAAATATATCAATGAATAATAGTGAATTATGACATAGAATAGTGATGCAAAATGGACATATCAGACACTTAGGTATGGTTGCAACCTATCAAAGGATAAAAATATTATTCTACTGGCCGGCTATGCGAAAAGAAATTGAGCAGTATATAACTGAATGCCCAATATGCCAGCGAGCAAAATCAGAACACTGTCCTTACCCAGGATTACTAGAACCTCTCAGAACACTAGACATGCCTTGGCAAGCTATAGCCATGGACTTCATAGAAGGCCTGCCTAAATCTAATGGGAAGGAAGTAATAATAGTGGTTGTGGACAGATTGACAAAGACAGCTCACTTCATTCAATTAGCTCATCCTTACACTGTCCAAACAGTGGCTCAAGCTTTCATGGACAATATGTTTAAGCTACATGGACCACCACTCAGTATTGTCACAGATCGTGATAGGATATTTACGAGCAGGATGTGGCAAAACATGTTCAAGTCCATGAACATCAAGCTCAATCTAAACACATCTTACCATCCCCAAACCGACGGTCAATCTGAACGCGTCAACCAGTGCTTAGAATCCTACTTACGCTGCATGTGTTTCCAAGAACCAAAAAAATGGGATTCATGGTTACGCATGGCTGAATGGTGGTACAACACCACTTATCACACAGCTCTGAAGGTTTCTCCATTTCAAGCTCTATATGGATTCGCACCACCAATGATTAATGATGTGTCTCTTCCTGGCCCTGAAGATTTGGATGCTCGGGAATTCTTACAGGCCAGACAACAGATGCTCACCAAGCTCAAAGACAACCTGACGCAAGCACAAGCGCGTATGAAGAAACATGCTGATAAGAAACGCAACGAGAGGACACTGGCAATGGGAGATATGGTTTACATCAAAATGCAGCCCTACCGCTTGTCTGCTTTTGGTATAAGGAAAGCCATCAAACTAACAAGTAAGTTTTACGGGCCATTTCGTGTCTTGGAAAGGGTGGGCAACCTAGCTTACAAATTACAGTTGCTAGATGGAGTTCAAATCCACCTAGTTTTTCACGTCAGTCAACTAAAAAACACATGGGCAAGACGGCTGTTCCTGAGAAGAATCTACCAGGGGTAACTCCAGATGGCAAGATCAAAACTCAGCCTAAAACAAGGTCCCTACCCCGCAATGGAGTGTTGGTGACTCAATGGCACGTGGAGTGGGCGAATCTGGCTCCACAAGATGCATCCTGGGAGGATGCCAATCTCATCGAAAAGGTATTCCCAGAGTTCTACTCCAATACAATCAAGTCCTGGTTTTCCCAAGACCACACTCGAGGACAAGTGTGATTCCAGAAGGGGGCAATGTCAAACCCTGCTTCTCCTCACGGACTGTCGAAGTTCAGTTTGACATGTCAAAAGTAACGCTTCGGTACACTGAAGATCAACGTTGGAGATGTCTCGTCAGTTATCACCGTTATCTATTTACTATTTATCTCCTCGGAACTATTATTCACTGTATTGAGCTGTATGCTCTGTGACCCCCTTCTGTAATCGAACATATAAGCCAGATGGCTGCCCGGTCTGGGATATAAAGAAAGAACTAAACCCAAAATTCGTTTCCTTTACTTTACTGTCCTAGAGTTAGCTACCATAGAAATCCCCAATTCATCACGGGGTCTCCATATCGGGAGTTCATCGTCGGATTCCAGCTAGCGGGATCTGACACTTGCATGCTGCACCTGCCCACTGCTGCTCGCCCGCGCGCTGCCTCCGCCCATGCCCGCGCGTTTGCGCCACCCCGCGCCACCGCCAGGCGGCTGCGTCGCTCAGACACCTCGTAGACAGGGAAGCAAGGCCCGCCACCACCGCCGTCCGGCGGGGAAGGAGGGCAGGATAGCCTTCAGGTCTGCCATGAGCCGCTATTTTCTGCGGTTCACACTTCGGGCAGAGATTGCTCCACACGAGTCCCACCTAAGACTCCTTGGAACTACAGAACGAGGGCAGGGTGAGCGAAATAGTTCCAAAGTTTTAGTTCCTTCAAAAAGGACTATCATTCAAAACTACATAGTCATACTCATATATTGTCAGAACACGATCAGGTTCAAAAACTTTATGATAAGGGCATCTACAATGCTAGAGAAGGTTGGTCTTCTCTTAGCCCTCCACATAATCTAGAGAAGGCTATACAAAGAAGTCATACAGTGGGTATTTTCTTATCGTCATCTGAATTGACTAATTATAGTAAACAGTTATGTTGATAAGCGAAGACACAAGGTACAATAGAGAAAACAATATTTCTTATTTTAAGGGATCATCCCTAGCAAATGGAAGACAACATTCTCTCTCTTAATTCTCTCTTCTCCAACTAAATAAAAATCTAACGTAGCTGACGTCATCCCATTGTACATGTCCTTATACTCACAAATATATATTTGAAGATAATAATAACAAATAGTTTTGTTATGGAATAAATGCAGTTTGTCAGAAATAATTTACCATAGTGAAGGCGGCAAACCGCCTAGAAAGCAAGGCCACCACCAACGGAGAAGATGCCTGCAGTGTGACACATTAGCCGGAAGCAGGGTTTTTGTTTGACGGAAACTAGATAGCGAGAGACAAGAATGAAAATCGTCACTTTATTGATCAACATTAAATGTTTATATACAACAGTATGTCGGTTCTATAAGACGGTTCTTGAGGGCATTTCCGTGGAGACGCTCTCGGGAACGTGTATGTCGGTTCCCAGAGATGTGGAACCGTCATTTCACATATAGGAGAAGCAGGGATTATTCCCAATAACCGCTTGGGTTATTTAATTCTAACACTCCCCCTAATCACCGCTTGATTGTATATAGATCATCATCTTGATTAAGTCTCCTACAAAAACCCTATGGGAAAATATGTGGAGTATGATAGGATATGCTGTTAAAACTCCTTTAAAACCCAGTGGGAAAAATAAGGAGCAAATGATATAGCATATAATGACTATTGCCTCTTAACTCAATATGAAGTAAATCCATAGAATATAGAGATCAATAAATATATCGTGTATACTTTCTTAAAAACCCCGTTGGGGAAAACAAATAGTATGACATATGATCTTATGTTGATATTACCTCATTAAAAACCTTAATGAGAACCTGTAAAGTAAACTCATTTAAAGGAAAAAGAGTATAATATGATGCTTTGAACATGAATAGTTCAGGAAGATACTCCCCTGATTCTTGCAAATTTCGAAGACGTCGCATACCAATTCCATGAATGTATTTCTGGAATGGTGAAGTTGGTAGAGACTTCGTAAATAGGTCACCAAGATTATCGCATGATTTGACTTGCAAGATGTTTATTTCCCCACTCTTCTGGAGTTCATGGGGATAAAACAACTTAGGGGCAATATGCTTAGTGATATTGCTCTTGATGTATCCTGTTTGCATCGGTGCAACACAAGCTGCATTATCCTCATAGATAATGGTAGGTGATTCGATAGAACCAATTCCACATGACTGTTATATGTGGTTTATCATTCTACGAAGCCACACACATTCGCGTGTTGCCTCATATAATGCTGAAGTAATAACTTCCAAGAGTCATCTAAAACTTTTGGGTTATCTCCCAATAAGTAATTTTCTTTAACGCCTTTAAGTTAGGCATAGTAACTTGAGAAGATGCTCACATAAGAAATATGAATTGAAGTAAAAGAGAGCATCAAGAAGCAAAATCAAAACACATTTAAGTCTAACCCACTTCCTATGCATAGGAATCTTGTATGCAAATAAATTCACAAAGAACAAAGTGACAGGCATAGGAAGATAAAACAAGAGTAACTTCAAAACTTTCAGCACATAGAGAGGTGTTTTAGTGCCATGAAAACTTTTACAAACATATTTTCCTCTCTCATAATAATTTTCAGTAGCCTCATGAATAAACTCAACAATATAACTATCACATAAAGCATGCTTTTCATGATCTACAAGCACTAGAGCTTTATTATAAACATTTTCAAAAGAATCCTCGGGAACATAACATGCATCCTCCTTTAGTAAGCATGGGGGACAATCAAATATTGTAAGGGGTAAAGAGTTACTCTCATTAGAAGGTAGGAATGGGTAGATCCATTCTTCCTCCTCTTGATCATCACTCTCCTCCTCTTTTTCATCCAATGGTCTTCCAGTTTCAGCAATTTCTTCTTCCATAGGCTCCTGCAAGGCATTAGTCTCTTTCGCTGGTGGAGAGCATCTACTAAAATATTCAAGAATATATCCATTTTGTTCCTTGTAGTTATCAAAGAAAAATTTAAGTATATCATAAACCTCATATTTATAAGGTGCATCATCAGTATTTTCAAGAAAATAAGCTAGTTCGAATGCACCCTTCCAAGCAATAAATTCTTCAATTTGTTCCACATCATAAAAGTCATAATTTCCCTTAACATAAGAAGATATGGTAACATTATCATTATACTCACATTGAAAAGGGAGGTGTTTATACCTCCTACATCAACAAGATTTATCAAAGAAATAAGTAACATTATAAGTAGAGCACACGTTTATAACAATGGTATACAATTTATTAATTAGTTCCCATAAGTGTTTCCCTTTTTGTGACAAGTGGTGTTCCTTATAATAATATTTTTGTTCTTCCGTGAACCCTCCTTGCCAATTAGATTCAGTTTCAAAGAAACTAATCATTGATAGAAAGCATGATAAAGCAAGACAATAACAGACCAACGAAAATAACAACTATAGTAGGAACTAATTTTTTATATTTTTGATAAAAAGAACATGCAAACAAAGCAGAAATAAACTAAGCAACACAAAAACAACAAAGTAAAGTGATTGGTTATGATGGACTCCCCTTGTGAAAATGTCCTTGACTCCCCGACAACGGCGCCAGAAAAAGAGCTTGATCGCCCAAAATATATCGAGCTCGTTGGGGAACCCCAAGAGGAAGGTATGATGAGAACAACAACAAGTTTTCCCTCAGTTATGAAACCAAGGTTACCAATCCAGTAGGAGCAAGGAAACACACCAAAGGTGTTGCTAGCTGAACTTTGGCAGGGCGCACTACCGGTGCCAGCAGCAACGTGGAGACGTGCACAACACAACCACATAACTTTGCCCCAACTTGTGATGAGGTTGTCAATCTCACCGGTTTTGCTAAAAACAAATGATTAAACGTATCGAGTGGAAGAAAGTAATAGTTTGCAGAAAGTAAACACAAAGCAGTAAACTGTTGATTGTAGATTGATGGTAAAAGAAAGGACTGGGGTCCATAGTTCACTAGTGGTGGCTCTCCTTAAGATAGATGACATTTTGGGTGAACAAATTACAGCGGGGCAATTGACAAACATTGAGAAAGCAATCATGCATATACTAATCATCTTGACTCATTTGAGATTCGATTGGGCATTACAACATTATACATAGACCGCCATCCAACTGCATCTATGACTAATAATCCACCTTCAGGTTATCATCCGACCCCCCTCCAGTATTAAGTTGTAAGCAACAGATAATTGCATTACGCATTGCATGTAAATTAAACAATACGATTGTTCTATGAACAAAGGATTGTTGTTTTCTCCCTAGTAGCAACAACACATCTAGTACCTTAGAGATTTTTGTCACTTCCCCAGATTACTAGAGGCATGAACTCACTATCGAGCATAAATACTAACTCTTGGAGTTGCCAGCATCTACTTGGCCAAGATAGCTACTAACAACGGAAAGCATGCAAGATCACAAATAACAAAGAGATGATAGAATCAATAATCAATCTGAAATAGCATCTCAATATCCATCGGATGCCCGAAAACACAACATGTATGAATTACAAATAGATGATCTTGATCATGAACGGAGCTCACAAGATGTAAACATGATAGCACAAAGGAGGAGAACTAGCCATCTAGCTACTACATGGACCCGTAGTCCAGAGATGAACTACTCACGCATCACACCGGAGGCTTGCATGATGATGAAGAAGGCCTCCAAGGTGAATTCCCCTCTCCGGCAGGGTGCCGGGAAGAGCTTCAGATCCCTCCCGATCTAGAGATGGAGATGACGGTGGCTACAGACTCTTTTGTGGAATTTTTATCGGATCACTTAGGGTTTCTATATCGGAGGCATCTTATAGGCGGAAGGAGAGGCCGAGGGGGTGCCTAGGGCAGCCAGAACACCCCCTGGCGCGGGTCAGGCTTGGTTGCGCGTCCAGGTGGTGTGGCCGGGCCCCAGCCCCTCTTCGTCTCATATTCTGGCTCCTGGTGTCCCTCGGTGAAAAACTGACTTTGGCTTTTGTCCCGTCCAATTCCGAGAATATTCATTTTCTGACTTTCCTAGAACCAAAAACAGCAGAAAACAGGCAGCTAACACTGTGGCTCTTGTTAATAGGTTAGTCCAAGAAAGTGTATTTAAAGTACTCCAAAGTTGGAACAAAACATAAGAAAGTAGATAAAATCAAGCATGGAACATCAAGAATTATGGATACGTTAGCAACGTATCAAAGACACATGGGCAGTCATTACTATTGGAGTAACCCTTCTGAAGAAGGAACTCACTAAGTCAGTTGTACCACATCCGTCCCGACTGTTTCAAGCCGTACAAAGACTTGTTCATTTTTACACAATACATGTTGCGTTTTGTGCTTGCATCCGGGACAGAGACTCCGTCAGGAACCTTCATGTATATGTCTGAATCTAGTGACCCATAAAGATATGCGGTCACGACATCCATCAACTGCATAGATAGACGATTTTGCACTACCAAAGATATTAAATATCAAAAAGTGATACCACTCATTACCGGAGAATATGTCTCATTGAAATCAATGTCGGGTCTCTGTGTGAAACCCTGTGCTACGTGCCTTGCCTTGTATCTCAACACCTCGTTGTTCTCATTTCGTTTCCGGAGGAAAACCCATTTGAATCCCACAGGGAAAATTTTGGGAGGTGTTGGTATTGCTTCAGTGAATACCTTCCTTTTGTTAAGCGAGGCTAATTCCGCTTGTATTGCATCCTTCCATAGAGGCCAGTCGGAGCATTTTTCACACTCAATGATAGTCCTTGGATCATGATCATTAAGAAGGGTTTTTGCAATTGTAGCAGAAAAACAATTGTTGATAATCGTAAACTTACGATTAAATGATTCTCCAAAATCGATATAGTTGGTGGATGATGACCTAAAATATATCGAGCTCGTTGGGGAACCCAAAGAGGAAGGTATGATGAGCATAGAAGCAAGTTTCCCTCAGTTATGAAACCAAGGTTATCGAACCAATAGGAGCAAGGAAACACCTCCAAGGTGTTGTTTCCAACTTGGAATCCTACACAACACAACCACAGAACTTTGCCCCAACTTACAGTTAGGTTGTTAATCTCACCGGTTTTGCTGAAAACAAAGGATTAAACATATTGTGTGGAAGAAAGTAAAATCTTGTAGAAAGTAAACAGAAAACAGTAAACAATTGTATATTGATGGTAAAAGAAAGGACTGGGGTCCATAGTTCACTAGTGGTGGTTCTCCTTAAGATAGATGGCATGTTGGGTGAACAAATTACAACGGGGCAATTGACAAACATCGAGAAAGCATACATGCATATACTAATCATCTTGACTGCTATGAGATTTGATTGGGCATTACAACATTATACATAGACCATAATCCAACTGCATCTATGACTAATAATCCACCTTCAGGTTATCAATCCGAACCCCCTCCAGTATTAAGTTGCAAGCAACAGATAATTGCATTACGCATTGCGTATAAAGTAAACAATACAATTGTTCTATGAACAAAGGATTGTTGTTTTCTCCCTAGTAGCAACAACACATCTAGTACCTTAGAGATTTCTGTCACTTCCCTAGATTACTAGAGACATGAACCCACTATCGAGCATAAATACTCCCTCTTGGAGTTGCTAGCATCTACTCGGCCAAGATATCTACTAACAACAGAGAGCATGCAAGTTCACAAATAACAAAGACATGATAGAATCAATAATCAATCTGAAATAGCATCTCAATATCCATCGGATCTCCGTAAACACAACATGTTTGATTACAAATAGATGATCTTGATCATGAATAGAGCTCACAAGATCTAGACATGGTAGCACAAAGGAGAAGAACCAACCATCTGGCTACTACATGGACCCGTAGTCCAGGGATGAGCTACTCACGCATCACACCGGAGGCTTGAATGGTGATGAAGAAGGCCTCCAGGGTGAATTCTCCCCTTTGGCAGGGTACCGGGACGAGCTTCAGATCCCTCCCGATCTAGGGATGGAGATGACGGCGGCTACCGACTCTTTCGTGGAATTTTGATCTGGTACTTAGGGTTTCTGTATCAGAGGCATCTTATAGGCGAAAGGGGAGGCCGAGGGGGTGCCCTAGGCGGCCACACCACCCCCTGGCGCGGGCTAGGCCTGGCCGCGCGACCAGGTGGTGTGGGCGGCCCCTGGACCCTCTCCGTCTCGTATTCTGGCTCCGTGTCCCCCTCGGTGAAATATTGACTTTGGCTTTTGTCCCGTCCAATTCCGAGAATATTCATTTTCTGACTTTCCTGGAACCAAAAACAGTAGAAAACAGGCAGCTGGCACTGTGGTGTCTTGTTAATAGGTTAGTCCAAGAAAGTGTATAAAAAGTACTCCAAAGTGTGGACAAAACATAAGAAAGTAGATATAAACCAAGCATGGAACATAAAAATTTGTAGATATGTTTGCAACATATCAACATCCCCAAGCTTAACTCCTGCTCATCCTCGAGTAGGTAAGTGATAAAAAGAAAGAATAATTTTTGAGGTGACATGCACCATCATAAACTTGATCAAAGTATTTATAAAACATTGATAGCTGGGATCATAGTACTTCAACATAGCATGAAAGGTAAAGTTCTAACAATAAGACATAGAAACTATGTTGTAACATGAAAAGGCACAAACAAAAGATTCATGAATAACAATGCTTTGCAAGACGTTTGTTTGTTTCACATAAAGAAAACATAACATAGTGGCATTCAGCTTGTCCCTCATAATGTAGCAAATCATAATTGCATAGGACACCTTACAAGTTTATAAGGGTGACTAGCTACAAATAGTTTAAGAACAAGCAATATAAAAGTTATGCATCAATCAACAAGTCTTGGGACAATGCACATTAAACTAAGAATGGCCACTATGCTCTCTCAATAGGTGCATAAAGATAGAAGGTGGAGACTCAACATAAAAGTAAAAGAAAGGCCTTCATAGAAGGAAGCAGGGATTCAAGTTTCATAAAGAGCTTCCAAAAATTACGGTACTTATTAGCTTTCAACTCTCATTGCCCCTATCATAAGAATCTTGAAGTGATTAAGGCTAAAGTGAACAAACTATGAAGTATATGCTTGACAAAGTATAAGTTGGAAATCTCATGTCCCTTGAATACGAGGGCCGCTCCTCATGCTACTCAAGTTTAGTTACCGATAAGTTCTTGTCATAGTAAGTACATGTGTATCATAGATAACCGCCAATGGGGTACCCCTTTCCCGATGATATGGAAGAATCCCCATATCAAAATGACAAGGCAAGCAGACAACGAGCATCTCAGCAATCTTCTTATTTACCATGGGTGGTGCTTTTTTCTCTCTTTCCTCTTTTATCATATCTTTTTTTCTTTTTCTTTTTTTCTCAATCTCAATATCTTTTTTATATGAAGAATGCTTCATAGATTGCTCATTATGGTTACGTTGCAGGTTTCCACCATGATTAGGCATGGATTAGACCGGTGGCCCACGCGTTTCTCTAACACACATACATAACTCCATGGACATACAAGCTCCCCTTTCATTTCACATCGACGACATCCATAGACAAAAGAGCATGATATCAACTAAGTACAATGTACAAGTGCAATGTTGAAAGTGTTCCCCATGACAACATGGTTCTGCTAATCCCCAACATATAAGTGCAAGCATATACAACATAGATGACACAATGGTTCAAGTTTATTAGGGCAATAAAAGTAAAGTGTGCCATCAAGTTCGTGAGAGCTTTAATCACTAGTTTTCTCATAACAAGTTTAATTCAGAAGGTAGATAAAAACATGAATATACTTGGAATAGCAAATGCTAATAGGTAGGTATGGTGGACTCTTTGGAATAACACTGGTGATCTCCATGGCGATGCACTTGCTTGAATCAAGCCCGTTGCTAACATAGCATTCAACTGCTTCTTCAACTCTACTAACTCTGAGGGGTTCATGCTATAGGGTCTCTAGGCTATGGGTCCGGTTCTGGGGATTAGTTCGATAATGAACTCAATATCCCTATCCGGGGGCATACCTGGCAATTAATCTGGGAATACGTCGGGTTATTCACAGACTACTCGGACTTGGTCTATGGTGGGTAGGGCTAGACTCTTGTTGCACTTGAATTGACGAGGTAAGGTTTCAGATATATGCTCTACTGTGACTCCAGGGTTACTGGTCATGGTGATGGATTTCTTAGCATAGTCTATCAGTCCTTTATGCTTTGACATCCAGTCCATGCCTAGTACTACTTACAATCCTTTGGTTCCAAGTACTATTAGGTTGGCATAAAAATCTATCCCGTGTATTCTGATAGGCACAACTTTGCAAATTTTTCTAGCTTTTGTAGTTGAACCGGGAATTTGAACTATCATGACATGCTTCAAGTTTGTGGGGTGAATCTTACTAGTGCATGCAAATTCTTCAGTGACAAATGAATGCGATGCTCTAGAATCAAACAACACTCTGGCTAAAACTGAGTTGACAGAAAACATACCCAGCACTACATCTGGCACTTCTTGGGCTTCTTCGGCGTTCATGTGGAAGAGACGGCCATGGCGGTTGTGAGGGTTCCCTGGGGCAAACCTTCTCCCTGGTTAAACACGACGTTGCTGTTGAGCTAGGGCATTCACATTGGCAGTGGTGGCAGTCTTCTTAGGACACTCATTGGAATAGTGACCCTTCACTCCACACTCGAAACAAGTTATCTGGGACTTGTCTTTAGCTGCGACATGCACATCATTGCTTCCAGTTATGGGTGCAGTGTTGTTGTTGTTGTTGTTGCTCTTGGGAGGTGCACGGTTGAAATTGCTGGTGTTGCCGGGGTTGTTGTTGTTTCCTACGGACTTCACATTGCCTCCGCTACAGTTGGGGCAGCTTGGGCGAGACATTGGGGGTCGGTTGTTCCTTGGTGCATATCCTGGTGAGGGGTTGGGACGGTACTTCTGGTGACTGCTGGATCTAGTTTGGTGCATCATACGATGTTTGTGGTTGTCGTTTGCCTGGTTAATCTTCCCTTCCATCTGAATGGCAGAGTCGACTAGCTCTTCGAGATCCTCAAAGAAGATGTCAACGAGGACAGTCTGCATCTCGTCATGCAGTCCGTTCAGGAATCTCTCCTTCTTCTTGGCCTCCGTGTTGATCTCATCAGGTGCATACCTGGCAAGCGACAATAATCTGTCATGGTACTCCACCACAGTCATTCTGCCTTGCTTCAACTCTCTGAATTCATCCCTCATTAGGGTGACTAGGCCATGTGGCACGTGGGTGCGACTGAACTTGATTTTGAAGGCTTCCCATGTCATCACTTGACCATCATCAGGCGGATGCTGTTCCACCAGGCTCTTGTGTCTCCTGCCAAGTAGTGAGTGGCAAAGAGAACTTTCTCGTTGTCATCAAATCTGGCTACTTCCAAATTGTTCTCCATCGTCTGCAACCAATCATCAGCATCTAATGGGTTCTCCGAAGTGCTAAATATTGGGGGATTGGTATTCTAGAAAATTTTCAACTTGGATCCTTGATGATCCTGATTTCCATGCCCTTGGTTGTTTTGGGCCATCTGGGCTATCTGTTGCAGTATTGCTAAGTTGGCCTGGCGTTCTACCCTGCTTGCTTCACGGTCTGCAACTAACATCTGCATAATCTGCAGCATTGGGTCTTGCGATGAGCTGCTACCTCTGGGGTTTCCACGAGTCATCTGAAGATTGAGATAGATAAAGGGGTAAGAGGGAAAGTTCTAAGGTTCATGGTTTTGGTTTCAAAGCTAAAACTTTGAGTTTGACTCGGGTTTTGCAACTAACTTCATTTCATTCATTCAGACAGGCACACGATACAAACACACACACACCACAACAACAAGGGAAAACAGATGGTTTTAAGAACCATTCTGTAAGCTACGATACAATGGGACCGATACATCTCATGCTATGGCAGTGATCTAGTGCATCTACTCATCGTCGATGAAGTCGGAGTCCTCATCGTCAGTGTAGAAGTCCATGGCATCCTCCTCCAGAAAGTCATCATCATTGCTGAGGTAAGAATCCATATCTCCCTGGATGTCTTAACCCTCCTCTTCTTCCTCCTTTGCTGCGAGCTGAGCTTCTTGCTCCTTGATGGTCTTCTCGAGGTCGGTGATGTCTACGCACTTCTATTCTTGTAGACAGTTGTTGGGCCTCCAAGTTCAGAGGTTTGTAGAACAGCAGCAAGTTTTCCCTTAAGTGGATCACCCAAGGTTTATCGAACTTAGGGAGGAAGTGGTCAAAGGTATCCCCTCTCAAGCAACCCTGCAATCAAGATACAAGAAGTCTCTTGTGTCCCCAACACACCCAATACACTTGTCAGGTGTATAGGTGCACTAGTTCGGCGAAGAGATAGTGCAATACAAGTGGTAACGGTGATAGAAAATAACTTGAAGGCGTGGAAAAGACTAAAGTAAAACTGAAATAAAGATGGAAACAAGCAAACATGTAACAGATCTAATAGCAAACAGTGTTTCAATGCTAATAAACAAGGCCTAGGGATCATACTTTCACTAGTGAACACTCTCATATAAATATCTTCTCTTTATGATACTACTCTTAACTACTCTCCGGTTGAACACTCTAATCGATGGTAGGGCTATAACAGCACACCTCAAAGTTCATCTTTCCCATCTAGAAACCCCACACTGTCACCTTGAGTACTAGATGAGTCCAACAAACACCACAATTTCATAAAGACATCCAACTCCAAATATAACTCATAACAAGTATTTGTAATCTCTAGCCTAAGTGCCACCATGGTGTGCACGCTGTCACTTTCACACACATGGGGAGAGCAGAGATCTATTAAAGCACTTGAGTAGCAAGGTAGATCTATAGATTACAAGCTCATGATCTCAATAAGATCATGCATAGAGAGAGATGAACACATAGCTACCGGTAGAACCCTTAGCCTCGAGAGAGAACTACTCCCTCCTCATCATGGGAATCAGCAATGGTGATGGAGATGGTGGTGGAGATCGATGGAGATGGCTCCAGGGGCACTTCCCCATCTCGACAGGGTGCCGGAACAGATACTTTCTGTCCCCCGAATCTCCCCTTCGGTGGCGGCGGTTCTGCGGAACTTTTCGTGGCTGGAGGCTTGATGTTTTAGGGTTTTCGTATCTAGAGGCTCTTATAGGCAAGAGGGGAGACCGAGGGGGTGGCCAGGGGGCCCACACCACTTGGTGGCGCGGCCAGGGCTAGCCCGCGCCACCATATGGTGTGGCCAGGCCCTGGCCCTCCTCCGTCTCTGCTTCTGGTTCCGTGAGTCTTTCGGTAAAATAGGAACTTTGGCTTTTGTCCCGTCCAATTCCGAGAATATTGATTTTCTGACTTTCCTGGAACCAAAAACAGCAGAAAACAGGCAACTGGCACTGTGGCATCTTGTTAATATGTTAGTCCAAGAAAGTCTATGAAAAGTACTCCAAAGTTGGAACAAAACATAAGAAAGTAGATAAAACCAAGCATGGAACATCAAAAATTATAGATACATTTGCAATGTATTAGTCGGCCACCTTCTTGCAAAGACGGGCGATGGTGCGATCCTTCTTTTCACACTGGAGGCAAAGAGACTGACGGTCCTTGACTAGCAGTGAGAAAGTCTGGGCCTTCTGGGCGGCAATGGCACAGTTGTGGTTGGCAAACTCCCTAGCATTGTCCAATTCCTTCTGGCGATCGTACAGCAGGAAGTCAAGGTTCTCCACTTGACGCTTCAACTCCGGGTGACCTGGTATCTCCATTGGCATTCCCATGAAGTCACGCCTTGCATAGTGCACAAAGCGGGTTCCTTGGATTTGGTTGACACTGAGGGCACATAGACGTGCGAGAGCTTCATGCATTGCCCTGGCTAATCCATCTAGCCAATTATTATCTCATACGGAGAATTGGATTCTCCAGGACGTTGGTGCTTCTATACTTCCTCAAAGATCAGTGGTGACTAGCCATTGTAAATCTCCTCCTGGGGGTCTAGGAAGTTGAGCTCCAAGAAACTCCGGATGCGGGCGTCCCAATAACTCAGACAGTGACTCTAGATCCCTCTCGAAGATCAATTGGCCTCCGTTGCCCAACTGGTAGAACTTGCTGAACTGAGTCTCCATCTACAAGAATTAAGGATGAGGAAGTTAGTGAAGTGGTCAAGTGTGTCAAATTTTATGTAGTAATGTAAGAATTGGAGGAACATGAATTTTTGAGAAAGAATGAATTCCCAAGGGTAAGAGAGGAATAGTTTTTCATAAATACTCACTTTGGTTTTGAAATTAAGTTTTTGTTCGGACGTCCATTCTAACTAGGGTCTCCTATGGTCAGTCTTAATACAACAAGCAACGGAATAAATAATAAGCATGGCGGTGGGGTCCATCTTCAGTGGCACAGGCAATGCTGACGATGGAAGATAGTCCTAGTTATCATAGCCATCCTACTGTCCGTCATCTTGGTAGTCTCCTTCATAGTCTGGCCATAGGAATAGCCAGGGACAAAAGCCATGAGTACTCTTTAAGTACTCGCAAACTATCACTAACAAGTAAGGTAGTGCTAGTGGGAAATGCTAACTCTATGTTTATTTGTAAAGTTAAGTTTGAAACCTAAGCTGGGTTCATAAACAAAGAAAGATAAAATAAAGTTCTAGAATCACTTAAGTTGGGAAGCTAGGGTCATAGTCACAACCCTGTTGTGGTCAAATAAAGATTCATCATTCATTTCCTAAGTCATTTTGAAAACATCTGACAACGAAACAGTATGGCCACTCCAACTGTCCATAACCGCGGATGCGGCTATTCGAATAGTTTGACACTCTACAGAGGTGGTACACTTTCACCACAAGATTTGATACATCTGTCAGGGATAACCCTGAATCATCATACTTAGTATGCAGATAATCAAACATAACCTTCCCTTTACACACCGTAGTATAAGCACCTCTCCTATGAGCATGGCCTCCCAACCATGACCATCTGTCATCTTGGGCACTGCATAGGTGGACAACATTGAGAGGTAGCCTCAGCTCAAACCTCTCCCACGAGGGAACTAATACTAATGCATATAAAATTTCGGCTAAGCCTTACCTAATTCAGGTATTGTGGTTGTATGGTAAAATTGGAATGGTATCGCATCCGAATCCAACCATCAGTTTTTGTAAAAAGGGCTAAGGCTCATGCCTCAACATTTTCATCATCATAAACCATTTGTGTTTCGCAACACATGTCAAAATATCTCAATAGAATGACTCATCATTCCAAGGTTTTCACAATTCATTTTCACCAAGTGTTCCCATCTAAAGTGACTCAAGTTTTGATTTAGCTCTAAGCTACTAAGTTAAGAGTGTTCACTAAGGTGGGATGCTAATCTCAATCTCATGCCATAGAATGACATCTAAGGTTATCTAGATAGGTCAAGTTTTATACTTTTTATGCTACCTTCAAACAAGTAAAGGACTTTGGTAAAGTAAAGAAAGTAAAAGCTTGAAGTAAAACTTGGGGTAGGTAATATTCAAAGTGGGATAACCAAAGCATGCCTAAGGCACCTTGCTTAGATTATCTAGTTTAATTCTAGCTTGCTAACGATAGCTTGCATTGTTAATGATGGCTTGCTAGTATAATACTTGCAAGTATTAGCTTGCTCAGTTTAATTGAAGTGCTAGGCTTGCCTTGTGTAGTGCAGTGGTTGAAGTTTTCTTCCTCCTCCTCTTGGTAGAACTTCTCCTCCTCGAAAGCTTGGTCGGTACTATCGTCTATAAATACATATGGTATACACAATCACCAAACAATACTTAACTAGTCTACTTAGCACTCTAAGGTACACATTTGATGATCTATTATCATCACAAGCATCACAAGGTTTTATTAACTAGCTTCATTCTTTTTATTTGAGAAAAGTATTTTCTACTCATTGAAATAAACTAAGATTTAATATTCTCTAATTAAAATATGGGATTATGTGGACACATGTCATCACCACATATTCTAACATATGGGAATGTGATTTAAAGGTTGGATCACATTTAATTAAGTTTAAGTTTAATATTTAATGATTTAAAGTGACTAGAAATGCCTATATAGCATTACTTTGGTACTAGTCCAAAGTCACTGCATGCAAACCTTAATATTATTACATATTCAGATAGGTATGGTTAAACGTGATTTTTGAGAGTTGGAAACAACTCAAAAGCTATTATGGTTGATTTTATAAAAATGTTTGAATGTGCAAAAGCTTCTGTCTTGTTATTTTTACTAGGAGAGATCTCTAACTCTAAATGAATTAAATCCAACGGGTTTGGATAGATCTTTTCATAGGCTTTCCCAACAAAATTGTAATCACTCAATTTGGTTTAGTAAATCTTCCTGAATTGATTTTTGAACTAAGGGATAGAATTGGATTTAAACTTAAATAGAAAAACACTTATTTGAATTCATGGGCTAGCGCGGGAAAGGAAATGGGCCGGCCCAGTGACGCTCAGCGACGCAGAGGGCGGCTGACAGATTGGTGCCGCTTGTCGGCGAGACTTAAAATCCGAAACGGTATCAAGCGATCTGGGCCACATGATTATAACGTGGATCAACGGCTCACAATCATCGTCGACGACGAACTCGTCGCTGGCGAGACCGAACCCTAAACGGACGGTGGGGCTATACTGGGGACGTACCAGGGCTCCAGCTAGTGCAGCGAGGCGGGCGATCGAATTGGACGGCGATGGCGGACTCAGGCGAGGTCACGGCAGGGGCGGCGGTGGACGGAATTGACAGCAGCGTCCCTCCTCTGCAGCGGGCTCCTTCGGTGCAATTCCGGTGAACTACGGCTCGAGCGGCTCCGGCGAGAGGTGGGGAAGGATCAGTGGTGAGAGGGGAGTTGAGTGGAGTGAAGAAATGGTGCTGGGGAGGGCTCCTTATATAGGCTCTAGGAGGGGACCGAGAGGGCGACGACGAGCTTGTCGGTGACGATGATACATGGCGCTATCGGCATGGGCGGCGTAGGCGGACAATGGCTTGCCTCCTGGCGGTGCTCTATGGCTTAATGGCACAGCTAGGGGCGGTGGCATATGGTCGGGAGTGTTGCGCGCTCTGGGAGATAGAGGCAGTGCTCGACGCGGCGCACGGCGACTGTGGGTCACGCGACGGTGCACGGCCGTGTCTGGCGGGGTGCTGGGGTCGAGGCGGAGCGGCGTGCGCGGTATGGGGTCAAGGCGCAGTATGCTGTGTGCTGGCGGCTATCGCGCTCTGGCAAGCTCACAAAAAGAAAGGGCGGCGACGCTGGGGAGTGGTCCAGGGGCTGGGGTTGATCGAGGGGTGGACAGGGAGGTGCGGTAGGGGTTCCAAGACTCATCTAAAACTTTTGGGTTATCTCCCAATAAGTACTTTTCTTTAACGCCTTTAAGTTAGGCATAAGAAGCAAGAAAAGCATCAAGTGTTCTCAAATGAAGAAGCATTAAGAGCAAATTTTGTTTTCATAGGAGAGGCAAAAGGAATCTTCTCTCTCTTCTTAGGAAAGTGTTCTATACCTTTCTTGAGTGGGAGTTGATATTTAATGGTGCCTTCTTTCATATCAATAATGGCACCAACAGTTCTAAGAAAAGGTCTTCCCAAAGTAATAGGACAAGAAGCATTGCATTCAACATCCAAAACATAGAAATCAACGGGGACATAGGCATTGTTAACCATAATAAGAATATCATTAATACTCCCCATGAGTTTCTTTTTAGCATTATCATCAAGTGGGACATTTAAATAACAATCTTCCAATGGTGGCAAATCAAGCATATCATAAATCCTGCTAGGCATAATAGAAACACTACTATCAAGATCACATAAAGCTTTGAAATCAAAATCATTCACTTTCATATTAATGATGGGTTCCCAACCATATTCTAGTTTCATAGGAATAGAAGCTTTATGTTTCTTCTTTTCTTCTTTAATTTTCATGAGAGCATCAGTAATATGTTTTGTAAAGGCCATATTCATAGCACTAGCATTAGGACTTTTAGCAAGCTTTTGTAAGAACTTAATTACTTCAGAGATATTGCAATCATCAAGATCAAAATCATAATTATCATCTAAAGTAGTAGAGCTATTACTAGCTTCAACACTAGTGGTAGTGATAGTAGAAACACTAATATTTCTAGCAATTTCATCTTCTCTTTCCCACTTAGCATGCAATTCAGCTAATAGTCTAACATTCTCATCAATTCTAACGTGTATGGCATTAGTAGCAGCAAAGGGATTTTCAATAGTTTCAGGTTTAGCAGCCATTTTATTAAAAGAAGATTGTGCTTCAGCCAATGATGCTATATTTCTTTTAGCATTAGAGAGTTTTTCCTCAATAGTTTTATTGAAAGAAGTTTGTTTACTAATAAAATCTTTAAGAATAACTTCAAGTTCAGAGGGAGCACTCCTATTATTGTTGTAGGAATTTCCATAAGCATTACCATTATTGGGAGGATATGGCCTATAGTTATTATTACCAAAATTATTCCTATAGGCATTGTTGCTAAAATTATTATTTCTTATAAAGTTCACATCAACTTGCTCTTCTTGAGCAACCAAAGAGGCTAAGGGAACATGATTTGGATCAATATGAGCTTTCCCATTAACAAGCATAAACGTAATAACATCAATTTTATCACTCAAGGAGGAGGTTTCTTCAACAGAATTTACCTTCTTACCTTGTGGATCTCGCTCGGTATGCCATTCAGAATAGTTAACCATCATATTATCCAGAAGCTTTGTTGGAGCACCCAAAGTAATGGTCATAAAGGTACCTCCAGCAGCAGAATCCAGTAGGTTTCTTGAAGAATAGTTCAATCCTGCATAAAAGGTTTGGATAATCATCCAAGCAGTCAGTCCATGAGTGGGACAATTCTTTACCAAAGATTTCATTCTTTCCCAATCTTGAGAAACATGTTCATTATCAGATTGTTTAAACTTCATAATTTCACTCCTCATAGATATAATCTTAGCAGGAGGATAGTATTTTCCAATGAAAGCATCTTTGCATTTAGTACAAGAATCAATACTATTTCTAGTTAGGGATTGCAACCATTCTTTAGCTTTTCCTCTCAAAGAGAAAGGAAACAATTTAAGATTAATAATATCCCCATCTATATCCCTATGCTTTTGCATCTCACAAAGTTCAACAAAGTTAATTAGATGAGCAGCAGGATCTTTAGTACCAATACCAGAAAATTGTTCTCTCATAACAAGATTGAGTATAGCAGGTTTAATTTCAAAGAAAGTAGCTTAGGGAACAGGTGGAGCAATAGGTGTGCACGTGAAATCATTGTTGTTGGTGCTAGTGAAGTCACACAACTTAGTGTTTTCAAGAGTAGTCATTTTTTGTGTTTTTAATAAAGAAAGCAAACTAGTACAACTAATTTTTGTATGTTTTTGATAAAGAAACAAGCAAACAAAGCAAAAATAAACTAAGCAAAACAAAAATAACAAAGTAAAGAGATTGGTTATGAGGGACTCCCCTTGTGAAGATGTCCTTAAATCCCCGGCAACGGCGCTATAAAAAGTGCTTGATGGCCCAAAATATATCGAGCTCATTGGGGAACCCCAAGAGGAAGGTATGATGAGCACAGCAGCAAGTTTTCCCTTAGTTAGGAAACCAAGGTTATCGAACCAGTAGGAGCAAGGAAACACCTCCAAGGTGTAGTTTCCAACTTGGAATCCTGCATAACACAACCACAGAACTTTGCCCCCAACTTACAGTGAGGTTGTCAATCTCACCGGTTTTGCTGAAAACAAAGGATTAAACGTATTGTGTGGAAGAAAGTAAAACCTTGCAGAAAGTAAACAGAAAACAGTAAACAGTTGTAGATTGATGGTAAAAGAAAGGACCGGGGTCCATAGTTCACTAGTGGTGGTTCTCCTTAAGATAGATGACATGTTGGGTGAACAAATTACAACGGGGCAATTGACAAACATCAAGAAAGCATACATGCATATACTAATCATCTTGACACCTATGAGATTTGATTGGGCATTACAACATTATACATAGACCGTAATCCAACTGCATCTATGACTAATAATCCACCTTCAGGTTATCAATCTGAAACCCCCTCCAGTATTAAGTTGCAAGCAACAGATAATTGCATTACACATTGCATGTAAAGTAAACAATACGATTGTTCTATGAACAAAGGATTGCTGTTTTCTCCCTAGTAGCAACAACATATCTAGTACCTTAGAGATTTTTGTCACTTCCCCAGATTACTAGAGGCATGAACCCACTATCGAGCATAAATACTCTCTCTTGGACTTGCTAGCATCTACTCGGCCAAGATATCTACTAACAACAGAGATCATGCAAGATCACAAATAACAAAGACATGATAGAATCAATAATCAATCTAAATTAGCATCTCAATATACATCGGATCCCTGCAAACACAACATGTATGATTACAAATAGATGATCTTGATCATGAACGGAGCTCACAGGATCTATACATGGTAGCACAAAGGAGAAGAACCAACCATCTAGCTACTACATGGACCGATAGTCCAGGGATGAACTACTCATGCATCACATCGGAGGCTTGCATGGTGATGAAGAATGCCTCTAGGGTGAATACTCCCCTCCGGTAGGGTGTTGGGAAGAGCTTCAGATCCCTCCCGATCTAGGGATGGAGATGACGGCAGCTATAGACTCTTTCGTGGAATTTTGATTGGGTACTTAGTGTTTATGTATCGGAGGCATCTTATAGGCGAAAGGGGAGGCCGAGGGGGTGCCCTAGGTGGCCACACCACCCCCTAGCGTGGGCCAGGCCTGGCCGTGCAGCCAGGTGGTGTGGGTGACCCCTAGCCCCTCTCCATCTCGTATTCTGGCTCTGTGTCCCCTCGGTGAAATATTGACTTTGGATTTTGTCCCGTCCAATTCCGAGAATATTCATTTTTTGACTTTCCTAGAACCAGAAATAGCAGAAAACAAGCAGTTGGCACTGTGGCGTCTTGTTAATAGGTTAGTCCAAGAAAGTGTATAAAAAGTACTCCAAAGTGTGGACAAAACATAAGAAAGTAGATATAAACCAAGCATGGAGCATCAAAAATTATAGATACGTTTGCAACGTATCAATGGATATCTCCTGCACCCTTGGTGACTCTTCGTGATTTCCCAATACGCGTCTGAAGGAGTTATGCCCTAGAGGCAAATAATAAAGTGTATTATTTGATATATCTCCTATATGTTCATAATACATTTCATATTGTGCTATAACTATGTTAATACGAAATGTTAATACACGTGTGGTATGTAAACAAACTGTGTCTCTAGTTACCTCTAGTGAACTAGTTCATTGGTCATGAGGATGGTCTATGTTTCAAGATCATGGGCATTTATGCCAACTGACAATGAGGTCATGTTATTAGTTGGATAACATGATAGACAAACATCCGACCATTATATCTTAATGAGATCTAGTTACAAAGTTCACCATTGATGATAAAACACAGAAAACCTCGCAACCTGATCCTTTGACTGTGAGGTAATGCAAATCACCATTCCGGAAGAAGCTTAGATGGTTATCAAGAATCATCTCGTAACAGGATGATCAAAAAGGTGCCACTCAGGTTTTTCGAAGGGATGCGTAGAGGAGTACATATCACGACCAGGATTTCTCTAGTCCATGTAACGGACAGATACATGTGGCCATCTCGGTGACGTTGCATTAATGAAGCTTGCAAGCATGTGACTAGGTCACGGAATGCAACGACATGAGAACGAGAAAACAAGTTCATCGGTAACGAGATCGAACTAAGGTATGGAGATACCAAAGATCAAGTTCGGATGAATTAGGTATCGAATGACAAAGGGAACGGGGAACGACTATCTCATGGTTTGAGCGATTCTATTCGTGAAACGCATGTGGGTCACATGGCCATCCATGTCCCTCTATTGATCATTGATGTGAGAGTAGTCTCAATCATGTCTGGAGTGTTTCCGAACTGAAGGATGTCACGCTTAAGGGTAGGGACACTTAGGGTAGATGAGGTATCGTAGGAGAAATTGAGAAAGAGAAACCGGAACAGTTCCGGGTAACATCCGATGGAGATCGGAAGGGTTCCGGAAGGTGTTTCGGAGTAAACAAATAATATAATATGTGTATTTTAATGTTAATTGGAGAATTAATATTAAATATATATTTTATTTTATTAATAAAGGCATCTTAATGCTAATGGGCCTCCCATGAAGGGAGGCCCAATAGGGCAAGGCGCCTAGGGAGTGGGGGCCAGCCGGCCTAGGCTTGGTGGGCCGCCCCAATGGGGCCCACCTAGGGCCAGCGGCTGCCCCTAGGTGGCTGGCGGGTGTGGGGTTTAGTCCCACACCGCCTGGCCCCTGGGTGGGGCGCCCCCCTCCCACTATATATAGGGGTCTCCCCTCCCCCTTTGGAATCACCCATTCCCTCTCATTCTCTCTCTCTTATCCACTAAGGACTTCTCCGTAATATAGGGGAGGACCTCGTGGGTGAGTTCTCCACCTTCACACCACCGTCGTGTGATCTACGATCCGGCATCTACTTCTTCTGCTGCTCGGTTGGATCGGAGTCCGGTTGACGTCTCCTACACCGGACGTGTGACGAACTTTGGAGGCACCATGCTTGGGGTGCTGCTCGTCTTCATCAATATACGCCTTCCTGCGTAAGGCGTGCCTTGGTCTTCAAAGGTATGACTTCTCCGTTACTTATGTCTACATAGTATAGATCCTGGTATTAGTGTTCGAGTAGATAGAAATTTTTTGTTTTCTGCTACGAAACCCTACAGTGGTATCAGAGCGGGTCTATGGGTAGACATGTCGTACGGATAGAACACATAGAGATATGTGGGCATTGATTCTCTAGTTTCTCCCTCTTTAATGTTATTGTTCATATCGCGGCACTGTTTGATAAAGCGGCCCCCAACCGACCTCACATGGTGATTCACGAGACTGGTCCACAAATCAAAGTGGCTTAGGGGGGTGTCCGTCTCTCTACAGTAGTTGATATGGCATTGACATTGGAGGGCCTTAAAAAGGGAAGAAGAATGGCAATCATTGAATCCATGTTGTGGCTCGACGTTCGTTGGTGGGAACGGGTTCTACTACGAAAGCCCTAAAGCCGCGTAAAACATGCAATAGTTAATATAGAAGCGTCTATCTTCATTATTGCATAGGGGCAAGTATTATAACATGGCAATGACAAGTTTGTGAAACTCTTATTTGAGGCTATTGATGATGATTGTAAAGCTATAACCATGTCATAACACTTTACTTTTGAAGTACTACTTATTATGCTAGTATACTTACTAGACGGTAGCATAATAAGATAATCCCTCGTAGTATTCCAGTTATCATATTCCCCTTGTGTGTGCACCACCAAGAAAGTTCTTCGGTATGAGGAGCTCTGCGGTGAGTAGGGGTCAGACATATCTATGTTCGCATACAGTGGGTGTAAGCCATGTTGCACTGCGAATACAGACAAGTTAGGACTAGCGAGCCTAGCACGTAGAGAAACGTGGCCTCGGAATACAGGAGACCGAAAGGTCAAGCATGAATCACATAGTTGATGTGATCGGACATTAGGGAATGTCCACCTTTGATACTGCACTGATGGCCATGATGATCGGGGGAGGTGCAGGGGATTGGGATCATGTGATCACTAAACGAGTAGAGGGATGTTCGTTTAAGTGGGAGTTCCATTAATAATACTTGAACTCATTATTATGAACATAGTCTAAACACTTTGCAAATCCTTTGTAGATGTCTCGCCCACCCACCTTCAACCTTAGCACTTTCCTCGAGAAGGACAAGCTGAAAACTGATGGAACCAACTTCACCGCATGGTTCCGCAATCTTAGGATCCTCCTAGTACCCTACAAGTTGACTTATGTCATCGAGGCTAAGCTTCCGGCTAAGCCTACAGATTCCGCCTCCCAGGACGAAAAGAATGTCTGGCAGTCCAAGGCGGACGATTTCTCCCTCATCCAGAGTGGAATGCTCTATGCCATGGTGCCGGAGCTTCAAAAACGTTTTGAGAAGATGAATGCCTTTGAGATAATTGAGGATCTCAAGGCCATATTTTCTCCACAGGCTCGTGCGGAGAGGTATGATGCTTCCGAGCTCTTCTTCTCTGCTAAAATGGAAGAGCACAATAGTATTAGTGAGCACGTGGTTAAAATGTCTGGCTACGTTAAGCGCTTAAACGCCCTGGATTGCAAAATCCCGGAGGAGCTCGCGATTTATAGGGTGCTGCACTTGCTGCCCCCTAGCTATAGGAGCTTTGTGATGAACTACAACATGCAAGGGATGACTAAGACCCTTCCTGAGGTGTTCGCCATGCTCAAAACTGCTGAGGTTGAAATCAAGAAGGAGCACATGGTGTTGATGGTCAACAAGACCACCAACTTTAAGAAACCGGGGCAAAAGGGGAAATGCAAGGGTAAGAAGTCTAAGAGGGATGGCAGGTTTGTTCCCAGCACCTCAAAGACTTCCAAGTCTGGCCCTAAGCCCGACACTTTGTGCTTCTACTGCAAAGGGGATGGGCACTGGAAACGCAACTGCCCCAAGTACCTTGAAGACAAGTGAGCCGGCAAGATAGCCGTCCAGGACAAAGGTATATATGATATACATGTTATTGATGTATTCCTTACAAGCGCCAGGAGTAACACCTGGGTATTTGATACCGGATATGTTGCTCACATTTGTAACTCTCAGCAGGATCTGCAGAGTAGGAGGCGCCTGAGGAAGGACAAGGTGACGATGCGCGTCGGCAATGGTTTGAGAGTCGAAGTGATGGCCGTCAGCACCCTGCATCTCCGTCTACCATCAGGATTATTATTGGTTTTGAATAAATGCTACTATGTACCCGCATTGAGTATGAATATTGTGAGTGGGTCTTGCTTGTTGCAAGACCATTATTCGTTTAAATCAGGAACAAACGGTTGTTTAGTTTATACGAATGATGTTTTCTATGTTCATGCTCCTGTGTGTGATGGTTTATTCTTACTTGATCTTGATTGTGATACACACATCCATAGTGTTGATGCTAAACGTTGTAAGCACAGTGACGATAATTCCATGTTCATGTGGCATTGTCGTCTTGGTCACATTGGTGTAAATAAAGCGCATGAAGAAGCTTCATTCAGAAGGGATTCTTGGACCATTGGATTTCGAATCCCTTGATACATGTGAGCCATGCCTCGTGGGCAAGATGACTAGGACACCATTCTCCGTAATAGTGGAGAGAGCTATAGACCTACTTGGGATCATACATACGGATGTATGTGGACCAATGAGTGTCTCAACGCGCAATGGTTATCACTACTTTGTTACCTTTATTGACGACTTAAGCAGATATGGATATATCTACTTGATGAAGCACAAGTCTAAAACCTTTGAAAAGTTCAAGGAATTTCAGAAAGCGGTAGAGAATCAACTTAACAAGAAAATCAAGCACCTTCGATCAGATCTAGGAGGCGAGTATTTGAGTTATGAGTTTAACATGCACTTGAAGGACTGTGGGATTATCCCACAGCTTACGCCAACCGGAACACCACAGCGTAATGGTGTGTCGGAACATCGTAATCGAACCCTATTAGATAGTGTGTGGTCCATGATGTCTTTAACTGATTCGTCTATGTCTTTTTGGGGATACGCGTTAGAAACCGCCACTTTTATTTTAAACCGAGCACCATCCAAATCTGTGGAGACGACCCCATATGAGATATGGCATGGCAAGAAGCCATTGTTGTCATTTCTGAAAGTTTGGGGTTGTGAGGCTTACGTTAAGAAACTGCAGCCTGACAAACTCGAACCCAAATCAGAAAAATTTATCTTTGTCGGATACCCAATGTAACTACCTCGGTGAATTACGCTCCTAGTTACAAGCCTGGATGAGCAGAAATGGTTGAAATAGTACGGTGGGGCCCAAATGCCACTCACAGGTAGACCTTTCGGCCGTCCCAACCATTTCCAAACATCGGGACAAGAACGGGCGGCGTAATCGGCAAGCGAAGGGATCAACTACATACACAAATGAGTATGTATGCAAGCCACCATACAATGGTTCTCAGAGTCATTCCTTCTAAAAAGAAAGGAAATATTGCAACGCCATACGGCAAGATCCAAATATCCTAGATAGATATAATAGTTTAGGATACCTCCTCATACACCAAACATCATAGTATCAAGCGGAAGCGGAAAACAAGATCCGAGTACGGATAAGAAGCAAATCGGCATAAGATGCCCCATAAATAAACACATCCCGCCCACAGATCTCACGGATCCCCGTTCCCGGAATCTCTACACCGAATGATCGTTGCCGACATCGTCCGTCTCCTCCACCCAGTGTCCATCTTGCGAGTTTACCTGTTCATCTGAATCAAACAATTTATCGTGTGAGACCCTAGGGGTACTCAGCAAGTCTTTATGCCTCTAAAGGGGACACAACCTGAGGTGACGCAATTGCAGCAAAAGATAAACCCTAACAATTCTATAGATACTCGCTAACCATCCGCCTAACCAGAGATAGACGGATGTCCGTGAATTAATAACAACAGTTATAACAGTTATAACGGTAATATCCACAGATCCATCCTCCTCCTCTCTTACCGACGAGGAAGCGGACGAACAACCCCCATCCGTTGGTAGTTTTATTATCCATTCCATGAGTGTTGCGCTATTTACTAATCAGGTACTTAGTCAAATTAAGAGCGGTACTTTAGTTATACTTGTCTATGATCGAGAAACTGTGCTCCAAGTCGTCCATAACCGCGGACACGGCTTTCAGAAAGTTTTACCCTGCAGGGGTGCACAAATAGCAACACACACTCGATCAACCTCGGAAAAACCAAATCAAAACCAACAAGGCAGTCACGACAAAGCGATCACAGGATTTAGAAATATTTCAGGGGGCCACCCCATTAAGCTACCCGCAACGAAGCTGGCCGGCTACGAGACGGAATCAAGGTTTGTGTGGCCGGCTGTAAACGACTGGGAACCTGAAAGTGTGACTGGGCTTGTCGATACAGCGAAAACGGGTCACGGCCCTAAACAGTACAGGTGCAGTACCTCGCACAATTTAAATAAAGCAGTAAAGCATGGCATAAGTACAGGATAGTAAATAAAACCTCAAACTAGTTTGTAGCCCCAAGAAATAAGAATGAATCAAGCTCTGGCTCAGGGGGGTTCATAAGCCTCCCGGTTGTGGATAGCGCGAATATTCAAGGAACAGGAATCAAGTACTCGGGGTCCTACGGGACACAAGTGAGCCTGAAAAACCAAATAGCAAATATGGCTCACCGATGCCACTTTCATTAGTTATCCCATTACTACTCAGGTTAAGTTGTTTAGGTACCTCGTTATCCATCAGACTCTCACATACCCTACACATGATGTTCTACGACTCGCATGGCTCAAACAACTCCTGTAGTAATGGCTCATGGGATGGAGGAACAAGCTTCGGTGGGGTTTAAAAGTAAAGGCTATGCAGTACTTGGGATTCAGATTAATGCAATCGCGACTGAATGATGCAAGAATAAGATAGAGGCAAATAGGTACTATATGTATGCAAGCATGTGGTAGTGCTTGCCTGGCAGCTCAGTTGAAGCAAGGGATGGATCTGGGTAGTGCTCCTGGTTCTCTTGATATATCCCCTGCTCAACGTCTATTCGAAGAAGAACCAAACAAACAAGGGCCAACATAAATAAAGTGCACAAGCATATGAATAAAATGCATCAAGCAAACAATCATGCCATGATGAATGATGCACAATTTGCATGGCAATAAAGTAGCATGGCATGGGTGAGGTGTGCAATACAAGAATTAAGCCTTTTATTGAGTTTTGGTCACATTTTAACCTCATACTAGTTGCTGTACACATTATATTTATATGATGCATGCTGCAAAACAGAACACAGAATGCATAAACAGAAAGGTCTCGTCGAGCTAATCATTTTAGACATATCATTTGTTAAATTTGGAGTTGTAAAACAAAAGTTATTAATTTATTAAGGAAAAAGGGCATTTTATTGTAATTTTAATCAACTTGGAATTTAATGTGTTCAAAAATATATTTTGAAGGCCATATTTGAATTCCTCATATTTTCCTAATTTGAAAACATATATTATATGTTTAATTTGGATTTATATTTTATAAGTTATTTGAAAACAGATTTGAAATTTGAATTTAAATTAATTTGAAAAAGATTTAAATTAAAACAGAAATAAACAGAAACTTTTTCTACTCAGGTTAAGTTAGCCACAAACAATGACCAGTGGGTCCAGCGCTGACTCAGCAGCACAGCGCGCAGAAAAAGGTTTTTACACCGCGGGTTGAGCTAGCCTCAGCGACTGACGGGTGGGGCCGGGGAACACGCGGACCCACACGCGGGTGCGCCAGCGGGGACGCGACACGTGGGTCATCCGTGGGAGTGCGGGTTGAGATTTAAAAAGGCTAGGGGGTGTTCTGTGAAACGTGCAGAGAGGCTGACGGTGGGCTCGGTGGACCGCGGGTTAAGCAGAAAACAAAACGGAGGGGGTATTTGCAAAAGCAGCGCCCGTACTGTTCCTCTTCTCCGCGCTGGTGACCGATCGGTGCGCGGCTGACGTAGGCACGGCGCGTGGGGGGTTCGATCCTGGGACCTAGGGCTCGCGCGCGGAGGCGGAGCCACTGCGGTGGCCTGGGGTTGTTGCTGGGGAACGTCTGCGCGCCCAGAAAACCTTACCGCGGCACTACGGCGAGGATGCGAACGCGAGCGCGCCAGCGCAGAGAGTGCTCGGAAAAAAGGCTAGCGCGTACAGAAGTGGATCGGCCAGAGGGGGTTGTCTAGGAGGTGGGTCAGCTCACCGTGAGAGCGTCGGTGGAGGTGGTTCGGGCTGGGAAGCAGGGGATCGTCGACGTGGCTCGCGGACGGCGGCTAGGGTTTGGCGTCGGGCTCGGCGGGTGGAACGGTCCTGGGGCTCCTTCTGCTCGGCTCCGTGTACAGGGTGACGTAGGGGAGCTCCACGGCCTTCCTCGACAACCAGAGCTCCGCGCCCGCCGCCGGATTCGAAGAGTTGGTGATCGGCAGCCTCGGTGGCCGACGCAGCGGGTGTGTGGTAGGAGGGGGAGGGAGAGGGTTAGGGCACGGCCCCGGGGGATCTGTGGTGGGTACGAAAAGAGAGGGAGGGTGGAGATAAGGTCGAGAGAGAGCGGGGTGCCGTGGGGGAGTGGTTAGGAGTAGAGGTGGCTTCGGCCACCTTTTCCTCCTCCCTTCACGTGCTCGGTCAGGGCAGGAGCAGGGCGAGGTGGTGCTGGGGGGCTGCCAGGTGGGGACGACAGGGTCTGGTGGGGAGGCTCGGCTGGAGGGGCCCTCATGGCAGAGAGAGAAGGAGAAAAGAGGAGAGGGGAAGAGGGAGATCGGGTTGGAGCTAGGGTTGGTTAGTGGGAGGCTCAGGCTAGGGTTTCTGCTGGGGATGGGGTAGCTAGGTGGGGCCAAGGTGACCAGGTGTGGCCGAGCTAGGTAGAGAGAAGAGAGGCCGAGGGAGGGGGTGGTATGGTAGCTAGGGTTTGTAGAGAGGGGGTATGATAGATTAGGTATAGATTAGGAGAGAGGGTTAGAGAGAGAGGAGAGATGTGGTGTGGTTTTTTAGAAGCTTGCATGCTCCAAACTTAGATCAAGCAAGAACATGTCAAGCTCAACAAGATCTAGACAAGAAAAGAGAGGGCGAGATAAAAAGGTGGTGAGGGTAAGGATGGAGATAGATGTAGGTTTTAGGGTTAGATGCTTGCATGCATCAAGCAAGATCAAGCATAAGAGGGTAGGGAGAGCTATGGGGAAAAGATCCACTCAAAATTCAAATAAAATCCAAAGGACAAGCAAAAGGTGGTACTTGCATGGGCCATGCATAAATAATCATTACCATGCTTATTTTGTGAAAACAAGATTATTTACATGGCATTATTCTTATGCATTCCAAAATGTGGAGTAAGGCCTAAGCAAAAGAATTTAAAAGAGAACTCCATCCTATCTCCCATGAGCTAGATGAATAACTAAAAGAAAACAAATGCAAGCTCATGGATAATGGAATGGTGGAATTATAAGGTGGTGACAAGGATAAGGTGGTGGAGTTGAAAGAGATATGCCCCAACTCAACTTGGGCATCTAAACAATATATCAATAACCAAATACAATATCAAGAGGCAAATACAATTAATAATGTAGATGGGATAAGAACCAAATGGAAAAGGGTTTTATATGATGCTCAAATGCAAGGTGGCATGATGACATGAGCATGATATAATGATGATGCAACAATTATATGTTTGAAGTAGCATTTATATAGACTAGGCTAGTATCATTGCAATTGTTAGACAATTGGGATGCTACAACTCTCCCCCACTAAACAAGAATCTCGCCCCGAGATTCCTAGGAAAAAGAAGACAACACAAGGAGAGACGGTTGTTCGAACGAAGGTGACCCTCACGTTCCCAAGTTGATGAACAACGGAATGGTGCGACCACTACACCTTGCAAAACTTGCTAGACTTGTTGCGAGTCTTGCGTTTTGCTTGAGAAACAACGGGTTAGAAGAGTTGAAGGATTGTCGTAAGACAAGAAGGATAGGATGGACATAGCTCCGGTTTTCTCAAGAAACATGATAAAAGAATAGAACCACTTGTGAAAGAAAGGAGAAGATGATGCATCATGGATAAAGAAAGACACACCGTTAAGATTAAAGATTTACTGATACGAGAGGGGATGAATCTTTATCTCGCCGGAAGAAAAAGAGCTAGATTGGAGATGTTTGGAACCACTATGACAATAGCATCGTATCTTCTCTCGGATTTGAGAAATGAAGTTCGGAAACAATATTGCCTTCAAACAATAGAGTCCCTTGATATCAGCAGAAAGATTTAGCTAGACATCGTCGGATTAGATTCTTGTTGCGCCGGTAAGACCCAAAGGATCACACAATTGAGGTGCGCGGATAAAACTTCCAGAGACGGATGTGAAGCCAGATCATGGTGGAATCCCGAGAAGCAAAGAATATGGAGGATCTGGAGTTTATTGTAGAGATACTTATTGCTTTCTTTAGCCTTGAGGCTAACGCAATAGATTTGCGGCTGATGGCATCAACCAGGATTGACTTTACCACAGAAAAAGAATTGATGAAACAAAGAGAGAGATAGTTTCCTTCCATCTTGTTTGGGGATATCAAGCACCGGTAGAAAGACGAGGATAGAAAAGAGTTTGCGTTTGTTTCCACCAGATAATCGAGGATTTTGCTCCGTGTAGAAAGGGTGAGATCACCAACAAGAGATTATTGATTACTTTCTTCGAGAGAGCACTCCGGAAAAACAAAGACAGAAGTAAAAGTATCGAGGGATAAAGGCCACTTCTAACTTCCGTGGAATGAGTGAAATCGCATTAATTCACCAATTCGATGTACGCGAGCGAATGATAAGAGTAGTGGTATGGTAGCTACTCCATCCCGCACTCAAAGCATTACTCCGCACATGAATAAGAAAACCATGCAACCCAACTACCGAAACAGACTGAAGATCTTGACAAGGATAACTCATGGAACTTCGTTAGAAAACAAGGATAGATGCAACCGATTCGCCGGATTCATAGATAGCTAAAGATGATGATGTTGTCGTCATGTCTGAAGTACCAAGCCACCAGAAAGATATGAAGGAAGATTTCAGAGAAGAACTGCAAGATTCAACAGCTACAGAAAAGATAACACCAACTTGAACAGAAGGAATACCAGATCTGGAAGGTCTTCATGGCCTCCGGTGGATTGAGCATAGATGATAGAGCGAGAGGGTTTCAAGAGATTACTTAACGAGATAGAGGTGAAAGAACTCCATGTTCTTCTTGAAATGATTGAGAGAGATTTAGCAGTCTTGAGGAAACCTTTGGCGGAACGACGATGATAACTCGCCAACAAGGAAAACTCCGGGTTTGGTTGAAGATGTAAGATGGAATTAACAATGGACTTGCTGATTCCAGAATTGGAGCGATCTATTTAGCAGAAGGACGTGGTCGAGATAGGTGACTTCAAAAAGTCAGAGTTCTCACTTTGAGACTTTGCACACAGGCAGTGCTCAAGAAGCTTGAGAGAAAGAGACACAGATGATCTTTCATGTCCTTCCATTGATATCGAATAGGCAAGCATATTATCAACATATACCACCATGGATTAACAGGATATTCCCAGAATACCAAGTTCAAGAGACGGGAGAAACGAACAAAAGCTCGAACACTTCCTGAGCTCAACGCTCTTAGAAAGATCAATATTAAGAGCACGGGTTTGTGTTGAAGAAGATGCACTGGGAGAATAGATTATCCGGTCCTTCGGAAGAAAAAGAGATGTCACCTGGTACACATTGTCGATCGGATCACCGGTTACAAAGATAAATAGATCTTGGATAAAGAAATGATGATAGCTCATACCTTAAGCAAAGCTATCAGAGACGAAAAGATGCAATTCCCTCGTCTCAAAGAGAATTTTGCAGATATGGAGTTCAAAAAGATGTGCAGCATGATGGACAGATGATAGATCGCCGTAGTGCCCTGAGAAACTCCGGATTTCCAAGGATACTTGAATATGCATAGATATGATCACGGTGTACTCAAAATCACAGGAGATAACCGTCACCATTGGAGGATAGAGGTGATTGCATTTTCCATATTCCACTCATGATAAGTGTCATATAGCTATGCCGAGAACCAAATTACAGTCACCAGCATCGGATCGACACATGTTATGTAATTAGCCCAAGAGAATTGGAGATGAAATAAAACTCCAGGATTAAGCGCCGGTGACAAAAGAATGAGTTAGCATGAACATGCCGATAAAAGGGAGATAGATAATGTTTCACACACGACTGGAAAGGAGTGTGGAAGCACACATGTATCAAAGAAAAAATTTCCGCATTTTTCGGCATTAAAATACCAATAGATGCGCAAAATCACTTATCAGATAGAGATTAGTAACTGATGCTTGCACAGAACGTGGAGTTGCTAGAAGGAAGGACACCCTTAAAAAGATGGCACCGGTTAACAAGGAGTCAGGTAGATCGCGCCGGTTTACAAAAGCCTGTCGGTATGGAATGTACCAACAGTTGATAACCAAAGGCAGATTGTGATAACAAATTGGATGCAACAGATAGACAAGGAATTACACACACACACACACACACACACACTTTCTATGGTACTACGGAAACCCAGAACACGTGAATCCTAGTTTGAATTTTAAGAAGAGGATTGAAAACGTTACACTGCCTTACCAGAAAAGGGTGGTGGGTGGGTAAGAAGAAAAGTGGAAGCAGTCCTACTCTCGCGTTTTGTTTTTCCCTAGTATACATAGCTACCAAAATATTTGCTAGACTGACAACGACCATTTGGCTGAGACCCTGAAGGGCGGGATGGCTCTGATACCAATTGTAACTACCTCGGTGAATTACGCTCCTAGTTACAAGCCTGGATGAGCAGAAATGGTTGAAATAGTACGGTGGGGCCCAAATGCCACTCACAGGTAGACCTTTCGGCCATCCCAACCATTTCCAAACATCGGGACAAGAACGGGCGGCGTAATCGGCAGGCGAAGGGATCAACTACATACACAAATGAGTATGTATGCAAGCCACCATACAATGGTTCTCAGAGTCATTCCATCTAAAAAGAAAGGAAATATTGCAACGCCATACGGCAAGATCCAAATATCCTAGATAGATATAATAGTTTAGGATACCTCCTCATACACCAAACATCAGAGTATCAAGCGGAAGCAGAAAACAAGATCCGAGTACGGATAAGAAGCAAATCGGCATAAGATGCCCCATAAATAAACACATCCCGCCCACAGATCTCACGGATCCCCGTTCCCGGAATCTCTACACCGAATGATCGTTGCCGACATCGTCCGTCTCCTCCACCTAGTATCCATCTTGCGAGTTTACCTGTTCATCTGAATCAAACAATTTATCGTGTGAGACCCTAGGGGTACTCAGCAAGTCTTTATGCCTCTAAAGGGGACACAACCTGAGGTGACGCAATTGCAGCAAAAGATAAACCCTAACAATTCTATAGATACTCGCTAACCATCTGCCTAACCAGAGATAGACGGATGTCCGTGAATTAATAACAACAGTTATAACAGTTATAACGGTAATATCCACAGATCCATCCTCCTCCTCGCTTACCGACGAGGAAGCGGACGAACAACCCCCCATCCGTTGGCAGTTTTATTATCCATTCCATGAGTGTTGCGCTATTTACTAATCAGGTACTTAGTCAAATTAAGAGCGGTACTTTAGTTATACTTGTCTATGATCGAGAAACTGTGCTCCAAGTCGTCCATAACCGTGGACACGGCTTTCAGAAAGTTTTACCCTGCAGGGGTGTACAAATAGCATCACACACTCGATCAACCTCGGAAAAACCAAATCAAAACCAACGAGGCAGTCACGACAAAGCAATCACAGGATTCAAAAATATTTCAGGGGGCCACCCCATTAAGCTACCCGCAACGAAGCTGGCCGGCTACGAGACGGACTCAAGGTTTGTGTGGCCGGCTGTAAACGACTGGGAACCCGAAAGTGTGACTGGGCTTGTCGATACAGCGAAAACGGGTCACGGCCCTAAACAGTACAGGTGCAGTACCTCGCACAATTTAAATAAAGCAGTAAAGCATGGCATAAGTACAGGATAGTAAATAAAACCTCAAACTAGTTTGTAGCCCCAAGAAATAAGAATGAATCAAGATCTGGCTCAGGGGGGTTCATAAGCCTCCCGGATGTGGATAGTGCGAATATTCTAGGAACAGGAATCAAGTACTCGGGGTCCTACGGGACACAAGTGAGCCTGAAAAACCAAATAGCAAATATGGCTCACTGATGCCACTTTCATTAGTTATCCCATTACTACTCAGGTTAAGTTGTTTAGGTACCTCGTTATCCATCAGACTCTCACATACCCTACACATGTTGTTCTACGACTCGCATGGCTCAAACAACTCCTGTAGTAATGGCTCATGGGATGGAGGAACAAGCTTCGGTGGGGTTTAAAAGTAAAGGCTATGCAGTACTTGGGATTCAGATTAATGCAATCGCGACTCAATGATGCAAGAATAAGATAGAGGCAAATATGTACTATATGTATGCAAGCATGTGGTAGTGCTTGCCTGGCAGCTCAGTTGAAGCAAGGGATGGATCTGGGTAGTGCTCCTGGTTCTCTTGATATATCCCCTGCTCAGCGTCTATTCGAAGAAGAACCAAACAAACAAGGGCCAACATAAATAAATTGCACAAACATATGAATAAAATGCATCAAGCAAACAATCATGCCATGATTAATGATGCACAATTTGCATGGCAATAAAGTAGCATGGCATGGGTGAGGTGTGCAATACAAGAATTAAGCCTTTTATTGAGTTTTGGTCACATTTTAACCTCATACTAGTTGCTGTACACATTATATTTATATGATGCATGCTGCAAAACAGAACACGGAATGCATAAACATAAAGGTCTCGTCGAGCTAATCATTTTAGACATATCATTTGTTAAATTTGGAGTTGTAAAACAAAAGTTATTAATTTATTAAGGAAAAAGGGCATTTTATTGTAATTTTAATCAACTTGGAATTTAATGTGTTCAAAAATATATTTTGAAGGCCATATTTGAATTCCTCATATTTTCCTGATTTGAAAACATATATTATATGTTTAATTTGGATTTATATTTTATAAGTTATTTGAAAACAGATTTGAAATTTGAATTTAAATTAATTTGAAAAAGATTTAAATTAAAACAGAAATAAACAGAAACTTTTTCTACTCAGGTTAAGTTAGCAACAGACAATGACCAGTGGGTCCAGCACTGACTCAGCAGCACAGCGCGTAGAAAAAGGTTTTTACACCGCGGGTTGAGCTAGCCTCAGCGACTGACGGGTGGGGCCGGGGAACACGCGGACCCACACACGGGTGCGCCAGCGGGGACGCGACACGTGGGGCATCCGTGGGAGTGCGGGTTGAGATTTAAAAAGGCTAGGGGGTGTTCTGTGAAACGTGCAGAGAGGCTGACGGTGGGCTCGGTGGACCGCGGGTTAAGCAGGAAAGAAAACGGAGGGGGTATTTGCAAAAGCAGCGCCCGTACTGTTCCTCTTCTCCGCGCTGGTGACCGATCGGTGCGCGGCTGACGCAGGCGCGGCGCGTGGGGGGTTCGATCCTGGGACCTAGGGCTCGCGCGCGGAGGCGGAGCCACTGCGGTGGCCTGGGGTTGTTGCTGGGGAACGTCTGCGCGGCCAGAAAACCTTACCGCGGCACTACGGCGAGGATGCGAACGCGAGCGCGCCAGCGCAGAGAGTGCTCGGCAAAAAGGCTAGCGCTTACAGAGGTGGATCGGCTAGAGGGGGTTGTCTAGGAGGTGGGTCAGCTCACCGTGAGGGCGTCGGTGGAGGTGGTTCGGGCTAGGAAGCAGGGGATCGTCGACGTGGCTCGCGGACGGTGGCTAGGGTTTGGCGTCGGGCTCGGCGGGTGCAACGGTCCTGGGGCTCCTTCTGCTCGGCTCCGTGTACAGGGTGACGTAGGGGAGCTCCACGGCCTTCCTCGACAACCAGAGCTCCGCGCCCGCCGCCGGATTCGAAGAGTTGGTGATCGGTAGCCTCGGTGGCCGACGCAGCGGGTGTGTGGTAGGAGGGGGAGGGAGAGGGTTAGGGCACGGCCCCGGGGGATCTGTGGTGGGTACGAAAAGAGAGGGAGGGTGGAGATAAGGTCGAGAGAGAGCGGGGTGCCGTGGGGGAGTGGTTAGGGGTAGAGGTGGCTTCGGCCACCTTTTCCTCCTCCCTTCACGTGCTCGGGTCGGGGCAGGAGCAGGGCGAGGTGGTGCTGGGGGGCTGCCAGGTGGGGACGGCAGGGTCTGGTGGGGAGGCTCGGCTGGAGGGGCCCTCATGGCAGAGAGAGAAGGAGAAAAGAGGAGAGGGGAAGAGGGAGCTCGGGTTGGAGCTAGGGTTGGTTAGTGGGAGGCTCGGGCTAGGGTTTCTGCTGGGGATGGGGTAGCTAGGTGGGGCCAAGGTGACCAGGTGTAGCCGAGCTAGGTAGAGAGAAGAGAGGCCGAGGGAGGGGGTGGTATGGTAGCTAGGGTTTGTAGAGAGGGGGTATGATTGATTAGGTATAGATTAGGAGAGAGGGTTAGAGAGAGAGGAGAGATGTGGTGTGGTTTTTTAGAAGCTTGCATGCTCCAAACTTAGATCAAGCAAGAACATGTCAAGCTCAACAAGATCTAGACAAGAAAAGAGAGGGCGAGATAAAAAGGTGGTGAGGGTAAGGATGGAGATAGATGTAGGTTTTAGGGTTAGATGCTTGCATGCATCAAGCAAGATCAAGCATAAGAGGGTAGGGAGAGCTATGGGGAAAAGATCCACTCAAAATTCAAATAAAATCCAAAGGACAAGCAAAAGGTGGTACTTGCATGGGCCATGCATAAATAATCATTACCATGCTTATTTTGTGAAAACAAGATTATTTACATGGCATTATTCTTATGCATTCCAAAATGTGGAGTAAGGCCTAAGCAAAATAATTTAAAAGAAAACTCCATCCTATCTCCCATGAGCTAGATGAATAACTAAAAGAAAACAAATGCAAGCTCATGGATAATGGAATGGTGGAATTATAAGGTGGTGACAAGGATAAGGTGGTGGAGTTGAAAGAGATATGCCCCCAACTCAACTTGGGCATCTAAACAATATATCAATAACCAAATACAATATCAAGAGGCAAATACAATTAATAATGCAGATGGGATAAGAACCAAATGGAAAAGGGTTTTATATGATGCTCAAATGCAAGGTGGCATGATGACATGAGCATGATATAATGATGATGCAACAATTATATGTTTGAAGTAGCATTTATATAGACTAGGCTAGTAGCATTGCAATTGTTAGACAATTGGGATGCTACACCCAAGGGAAACCGTTGGGTATACTTTCTACAACCAAGACGAAGGCAAAACGTTTATCGTTAAAACCGACACCTTTCTCGAGAAAGAGTTTCTTGCAAAAGGAGTGAGTGGAAGGAAAATTGAGTTAGATGAAATTGTTGACCCTTCTCTCTAAATTCCGAGTAGCGCAACGGAAGCTGTTCCGAAACCGCTCTCCAACATGGAGGAACAGCCCATTGATGATGATCAAAACAACGATGTCGAGACTCCTGAGGTTCGCAGGTCTACAAGGGTTCGTGCCACTCCTGACTGGTATAGTAGCCTTGTAATGTCTGTCATCCTAGATGAACAGGAAGAACCTGCAAACTACAAAGAAGCTATGGATAGTGCTAACTCCGAGAAATGGCTAGAAGCCATGAAATCCGAAATAGGATCCATGCATGAAAACCAAGTTTGGACCTTGGTGGATCTTCCAGAGGGCCGCAAGGCCGTGGAAAATAAATGGATCTTTAAGAAAAAGACAGATGCGAATGGTAATGTGACCGTTCACAAAGCTTGACTTGTCGCAAAGGGGTTTCGACAAATTCAAGGAGTTGACTACAACGAGACTTACTCTCCCGTAGTGATGCTTAAGGCTGTCAGGATTTTAATAGCAATTGCTGCACATTTCGACTATGAAATTTGGCAGATGGATGTCAAGACCACATTCCTCAATGGTCACATTGATGAAGAGTTGTATATGATGCAACCGGAAGGTTTTGTTGATCCTAAGGATGCTGGAAAGGTTTGTAAGCTTCAACGGTCCATTTATCGATTGAAGCAAGCATCTCGGAGCTGGAACCAACATTTTGATCAAGTGATCAAGAGTTTTGGATTTTTCCAAAACCAACAAGAGTTCTGTGTTTACAAGAAAGCGAGTGGGAGCTCAATTGTTTTCTTAGTAGTATATGTGGATGACATATTACTCATGGGAAACAATGTGGATCTTATGAAAAGTGTGAAAGCATATTTGAGTAACCAATTTTCCATGAAGGATCTAGGTGAAGCTGCGTATATATTAGGAATCAAGATCTATAGAGATAGATCAAGGCACCTAATAGCATTGAGTCAGAGTACTTACATAGAAAAGATTTTGAAGAGGTTCAAAATGGAAAACACCAAAAGGGGTTTTACACCTATGATGAAGAATTGCAAAATGAGTATGACTCAATGTCCTGTAACGGACAATGATAGAGAGAAGATGTCTTACATCCCCTTTGCTTCAGCCATAGGATCTATCATGTATGCAATGCTGAGTACACGACCTGATGTGGCATTGGCTCTTAGTTTGACAAGTCAATATCAAAGTAATCCAGGACCGGATCACTGGACAGTTGTGAAGAATATCCTAAAGTATCTGAGAAGAACAAAGGATATGTTCCTAATCTATGGAGGAAATGATGAAGCTCCAAACGTAACGGGTTACGTAGATGCGAGCTAGAATTCAGATCATGATGACTTGAAGTCTCAAACAGGATTTGTTTTCTTGGTGAATGGTGGGGCGGTAAGCTGGAAGAGCAAGAAGCAGCCGGTGGTGGCATAATCTTCAATGGAGTCTGAATATATTACTGCGGCTGATGCATCAAATGAAGCTGTTTGGCTAAGGAATTTCGTCATTGAACTGGGAGTTTTTCCCAATGCGCAAGACCCCGTGACGATCTATTGTGATAACACGGGTGCTATTGCAAATGCAAGGGAACCAAGAACTCATTCCACAGCCAAACACATCAAGCTTAGATTTCACGTCATCCGACAGAATATTGACGAAGGTGAAGTCAAGATTTGCAAAGTAGATACGAAACTGAATGTGGCAGATCCTTTGACTAAAGCTCTCCATCTGGAAAAGCACGAACAACACCGAGATTCCATTGGTGTTAGGTTCCTGCCTATTGTAAACTAGTTTTGTTTATACTCTAGTGCAAGTGGGAGACTGAAGGAGTTATGCCCTAGAGGCAAATAATAAAGTGTATTATTTGATATATCTCCTATATGTTCATAATACATTTCATACTGTACTATAACTGTGTTAATACGAAACGTTAATACACGTGTGGTATGTAAACAAACTATGTCTCTAGTTACCTCTAGTGAACTAGTTCATTGGTCATGAGGATGGTCTATGTTTCAAGATCATGGGCATTTATGCCAACTGACAATGAGGTCATGTTATTAGTTGAATAACATGATAGACAAACATCCGACCATTATATCTTAATGAGATCTAGTTACAAAGTTCACCATTGATGATAAAACACAAAGAACCTCACAACCTGATCCTTTGACTGTGAGGTAATGCAAATCACCACTCCAGAAGAAACTTATATGGTTATCAAGAATCATCTCGTAACAGGATGATCAAAAAGGCGCCACTCAGGTTTTCCGAAGGGATGCGTAGAGGAGTACATATCAAGACCAGGATTTGTCTAGTCCATGTAACGGACAGATACATGTGGCCATCTTGGTGATGTTGCATTAATGAAGCTTGCAAGCATGTGACTAGGTCACGGAATGCAACGACGTGAGAACGAGAAAACAAGTTCATCGGTAAAGAGATCGAACTAAGGTATGGAGATACCGAAGATCAAGTCTCGAATGAATTAGGTATCGAATGACAAAGGGAACGGGGAACGACTATCTCACGGTTCGAGCGATTGTATTCGTGAAACACACGGGGATCACATGGCCATCCAGGTCCCTCTATTGATCATTTATGTGAGAGTAGACTCAATCATGTCCGGAGTGTTTCCGAACCGAAGGATGTCACGCTTAAGGGTAGGGACGCTTAGGGTAGATGAGGTATCGTAGGAGAAATAGAGAAAGAGAAACCGGAACAGTTTCGGGTAACATCCGATGGAGATCGGAAGGGGTCCAGAAGGTGTTTCGGAGTAAAGTAATAATATAATATGTGTATTTGAATGTTAATTGGAGAATTAATGTTAAATATATATTTTATTTTATTAATAAAGGCATCTTAATGCTAATGGGCCTCCCCCGAAGGGAGGCCCAATAGGGCAAGGCGCCTAGGGAGTGGGGGCCAGCCGGCCTGGGCTTGGTGGGCTGCCCCAATGGGGCCCACCTAGGGCCAGCGGCTGCTCCTAGGTGGCTGGCGGGTGTGGGGTTTAGTCCCACACCGCCTGGCCCCTGGGTGGTGCGCCCTCCTCCCACTATATATAGGGGTCTCCCCTCCCCCTTTGGAATCACCCATTCCCTCTCATTCTCTCTCTCTTATCCACTGAGGACTTCTCTGTAATATTGGGGAGGACCTCGTGGGTGAGTTCTCCACCTTCACACCACCGTCGTGTGATCTGCGATCCGGCATCTACTTCTTCCGCTGCTCGGCTGGATCGGAGTCCAGTTGACGTCTCCTACACCTGACGTGTGACAAACTTCCGAGGCACCACGCTTGGGGTGCTGCTCGTCTTCATCAATATACGCCTTCCTGCGTAAGGCGTGCCTTGGTCTTCAAAGGTATGAATACCGTGTCCCTTCTCCGTTACTTATGTCTACATAGTATAGCTCCTGGTATTAGTGTTCGAGTAGATAGAATTTTTTTGTTTTTTGCTACGGAACCCTACAGCATTGATGGCCCAAAATATATTGAGCTCGTTGGGGAACCCCAAGAGGAAGGTATGATGAGCACAACAGCAAGTTTTCCCTCAGTTATGAAACCAAGGTTATCAATCCAGTAGGAGCAAGGAAACACCCCAAAGGTGTTGCTAGCTGAACTTTGGCAGGGCGCACTACCGGTGCCAGCAGCAACGTGGAGACCTGCACAACACAACCACGGAACTTTGCCCCCAACTTGCGATGAGGTTGTCAATCTCACCAGTTTGCTAAAAACAAAGGATTAAACGTATCGAGTGGAAGAAAGTAATAGTTTGCAGAAACTAAACACAGAGCAGTAAACAGTTGATTGTATTTTGATGGTAAAAGAAAGGACCGGGGTCCATAGTTCACTAGAGGTGGCTCTCCTTAAGATAAATGACATGTTGGGTGAAAAAATTACAGCGGGGCAATTGACAAACATCGAGAAAGCATACAAGCATATACTACTCATCTTGACTCCTTTGAGATTCGATTGGGAATTACAACATTATACATAGACCGCCATCCAACTGCATCTATGGCTAATAATCCACCTTAAGGTTATCATCCGAACCCCCTCGAGTATTAAGTTGCAAGCAACGGATAATTGCATTACGAATTGCGTGTAAAGTAAACAATACGATTGTTCTATGAACAAAGGATTGTTGTTTTCTCCCTAGTAGCAAAGCACATCTAGTACCTTAGAGATTTATGTCACTTCCCCAGATTACCAGAGGCATGAACCCACTATCGAGCATAAATACTAACTCTTGGAGTTGCTAGCACCTACTTGGCTAAGATAGCTACTCACAACAGAAAGCATGCAAGATCACAAATAACAAAGACATGATAAAATCAATAATCAATCTGAAATAGCATCTCAATATCCATCGGATCCCTGCAAACACAACATGTATGAATTACAAATAGATGATCTTGATCATGAACGGAGCTCACAAGATTTAAACATGATAGCACAAAGGAGGAGAACCAGCCATCTAGCTACTACATGGACCCGTAGTCCAGAGATGAACTACTCATGCATCACACCGGAGGCTTGCATGATGATGAAGAAGGCCTCCAGGGTGAATTACCCTCTCCGGTAGGGTGCGGGGAAGAGCTTCAGACCCCTCCCGATCTAGGGATGGAGATGACGGCGGCTACAGACTCTTTCGTCGAATTTTGATCGGGTAATTAGGGTTTTTGTATCGGAGACAATATATAGGCGAAAGGAGAGGCCGAGGGGATGCCTAGGGTGGCCATACCACCCCCTGGCGCGGGCCAGGCCTGGCCGTGCGGCCAGGTGGTGTGGCCGGGCCCCAGCTCCTCTCCGTCTCGTATTCTGGCTCCAGGTGTCCCTCGGTGAAAAACTGACTTTGGCTTTTGTCCCGTCCAATTCCGAGAATATTCATTTTCTGACTTTCTTGGAATCGAAAACAGTAGAAAACAGGCAGCTGGCACTATGGCTCTTGTTAATAGGTTAGTCCAAGAAATCATATGAAAAGTACTGCAAAGTGTGGACAAAACATAAGAAAGTAGATAAAACCAAGCATGGAACATAAAAAATTATGGATACGTTAGCAACGTATCAACATCCCCAAGCTTAACTCCTGCTCGTCCTCGAGTGGTAAGTGATAAAAAGAAATAATAAGTTTTGAGGTGACATGCACCATCATAAACTTGATCAAAGTATTCGTAAAACATTGATAGCTGGGATCATAGTACTTCAATCAAAACATGAAAGACAAAGTTCTAGCAATAAGACAAAGCAACTAAGTTGCAACATGAAAAGGCATAAACAAAAGATTCATGAATAACAATGCTTTGCAAGACGTTTGTTTGTTTCACATAAAGAAAACATAGCATAGTGGCATTCAGCTTGTCCCTCATAGAATAGCAAACATAAATGCATAGGACACCTTCAAAGTTCATAAGAGTGACTAGATACAAATAGTTTAAAACAAACAATATCAAAGCTATGCATCAATGAACAAGTCTTGGGACAATGCACATAGAACTAAGGATGGCCACTATGCTCTCAAAGTAGGTGCATAAAGATAGAAGGTGGAGACTCAACATAAAAGTAAAAGAAGGGCCTTCATAGAAGGAAGTAGGGATTCAAGTTTCATAAAGAGCTTCCAAAAATTATGGTACTTATTAGCTTTCAGCTCTCATTGCCCCTATCATAAGCATCTTGAAGATGATTAAGGTTAAAGTGACACAACAAAGAGGATATGCTTGACAAGTTATAAGCTGAAGTCTCATGCCCCTTACCTACAAAGACCGAACCTCATGCTACTCAACTTTAGTCACAAGTAAGCTCTTGTCATTGTAAGTACATATTTATCATAGAGAACTGCCAACGGGGTACCCCTTGCACATGATATAGGAGCTATCCCATAATCAAAATGACAAGGCAAGCAGACAATGAGCATCTTAGCTATCTTTTTATTTGCTATTTGCATAGGTTTTTATTGAGGATGCTTCATCGAGTGCTCATTATGGCTATGTTGCAAGTTTCCACCATGATTAGGCATGGCTTAGGCTAGCGGCCGAGGCATTTCTCTAACACACATACAAACTCCATGATCTTACAAGTTCCACTTTTATTTCACACCGCCGGGATCCATAAGCAAAAGAACATGATATCAACAGGGTACAAAGTACAAGTGCAATGCTGAAAGCGTTCCCCATGATATATGGTTCTGCTAACTTCAACTTATAAAGCGCAAGCATATACACAACGAAGATGGACCTAATGGTTCAAGTTTATTAAATGCAAAAAAGTAAAGTGTGCCATCAAGTTCGTGAGAGCTTTAATAACTAATTTTCACATTACAAGTTTAATTCGGAAGATAGACAAAAACATGAATATACTTGGAAAAGCATATGCTAGTAGGTAGGTATGGTGGACTCTTTGGAATAACTTGGTTTAAGGAGTTGGATGCATGAGTGGAACTCATACTTGGTTATGGAGGCTAGCAAAAGACTGGGAGCGACCAACTAAGAGAGCAATAATGGCCATAATCATGCAGAGCGACAAAACATCATTGATCAAAGCATAAAGTGATACTACAAGTTGAAAACTAAAGGATTATAAAGGCTATGGTTACTTGGGATAGTCATAACATGGTGTGATCATGTGCCAAGTCAACCCAAATAAAGCATCAAAGGAGAATACCACAGTACTATGCTTTAATATGCTAAAACAACGCATGATTCTTCCAAGGCACATTGAGCAATCTCAATTGTTTATAACATGTCATGCTACAACAAAGAATACTAAGCATAAAGCCAAAACAATATCAAGCATAGGCCACAGTCAAAAACAAGCTCTCTTTACCACTTAAGCATGAACTTTTCCTACTCTTTTCCAATCCAAACCAAACTATTTGAAAACCAACGTATGAAAGAGGGGGTCCAACCAATTTATTCAGCAAACTATGCAAACCAAGCAAATGAAAACCAAAAACAAAAACAAAGACGCTCCAAGAACAACACAACTGTTCATGAAACAATAAAAATGAAGCGTTTGGAAGAAACCTAGGATTTTTATTGATGAAGAAGGGGATGCCTTGGGCATCCCCAAGCTTTGACGCTTGTACTTCTTGGATATTTCTTGGGGTGACACGCGTGGCATCCCCAAACTTGACATTTAGTCCATTCTTCATCTCATTACTCATTCCTTCCATACACCTGAAACTTTTCCTTTATACAAAACTTCACACAATCTTTATTAGCAACATTAGTGCACTCAAGATAATAGGTCTTTAGGTTCAGTTCCAACACCAATAAAACTTCCATTAGAACACTAGCTACTGTAGCACTTCCCTCAAAAATCCTAATTCCCCAAAAGAACTCAAAAAGGAACCAACAAGAAGCAAATGCAAATAATGGCAGAAATCTGTCAAAATAGACCAGCAGGTAAAAACAAATTTTTCATAGACCTTCTGTTGCTCAAATCGAAAAGTCTTGAACTAACGAAAGTTAGATAACAACCTGGGGCAGAAGAAAAAAAAATCACGCCTCAAAAGGATGTACAGAGATTTTACACGAATGTTTACGATGAAGCACATAAATCTGTTTCAGGACAGCAACTTTCCCAATCATTACTTCTCTCTCATTAGAGGTTACTCTTTTCTCAGAAAGCAAATAAAAAGGATAGCATTCCAATCAATTTCAGGGCATTCTTTCTGGTACTTGAAATCTTCCCCTAATGCCGGAAAATGTTCCTCATCAAATATGCAATCAGCGTGACGAGATGTGAATAGATCCCTAGTAAGGGGTTCCAGGAACTTAATAATCGATGGCGATTTGTACCTCACATAAATCCCTGTGTGGGCCCATGGATGTCTGCTGAGGTGGTAAGATCGGGATGTATGCAGCACATCTGAACTTACGCGGATGGGAAATGCTAGGTGGATTTCCACGTACCAATTGTAGAGGGGAAGTACTATGATATGCAGTAGGTCGCAATTGGATTAAGTCAGCAGCGTGTAAAACTGCGTGACCCTAACACGAGGTTGGCAAGCTGCAATTCATTAACAAAGGTCTTGCAATGAGTTTGATCCTCTTTATTAGGGACTCAGCCAAACCATTTTGAGTGTGGACATATGGAACAGAGTGTTGAACTTCAATCCCCAAGGCCATGCAATAGTCATTGAAGGCGCGTGAAGAGAATTCTGCAGCATTGTCCATGCGAATTGATTTAATTCGACTTTTTGGATAATGGGTCTGTAATTTAATTACTTCCCTCATTATCTTGGCAAATGCATGATTTCATGTGGAAAGAAGACACACATGTGCCCATCGTGTAGATGCGTCAATCAAAACCATGAAATACCTGAATGGTCCAGATAATGGTTGGATAGGACCACAAATATCACCTTGAATCCGTTCAAGGAATTGAAGTGGTTCAACTTGTATTTTGAGGTGCGAAGGCCTAAAAATTAGCTTCCCTGTGGCACATGATGTACACACAAAGTCTGATGACTGAGGAAATTTTGACTCTTGAAAATTATGACCAATGGAATTACTAGTAATCTTCCTCATCATCCTAATGCTGGGATGGCCTAGGCGATCATGCCAAGTTTGGAATGCGTCAACTTTCTGAAAGATTACCTTGTAAGCAACATGTTCTATGGGCTTGATGTACGTATATTATAGTCTAGACGACAGAGAAGAAATTTTTTCAAGTACTTGCTTGCCATATTCATAATCTTTTGTAAAGAGTAGATACTCTTCTTTGTTGTCTTCATGGGTTTCAATGTGAAAACCATTCTTACGGATATCTCAATAACTGATTAAGGTACGTGACGAATCGGGATACAATAAGGCACCCTCAATTGTCACTTGTGTACCGTTTGGGAGGGTAAATATGGCACGTCCAGTGCCAACAATTACCATATCGCGTCCAGCGATAGTCAAAATATCTCCATTCAACTTTTTCAGAATTTGAAAATATTTCAACTCCCTTAGTATGGAGTTTGTGGTAGCACTGTCCACAAGGCATAATTCCTCTTCCATCGGATTGTCCCCGTAGAGAGCTATATATAAAAAATGAAGAATTTTCAATAAGAAAACCTTATTTAGATACATAGAATACAATCTTTATTATATCAAAGTGCTGATACAATATCAATGACAACAATACTTATGTTCTATTACAATATCAATGACAACAATACTTATGTTCTATTACAACATCACTAAGGAGATAGTGGGGACTAGTCCAAGTCTCCAAACACATCATTTGAGGCGTACTCAATCATCATGTTCCCGTGCTCGTAGGGTCCTCGGGCTTGTAAAAACCCAAACCAAGCTTGGTTTGAATCCCTGTGATTACAGTGCTAGTCCCTGGATCGAATAGCTAGCACCCACAGTTTAAGATGTAATATCAAGATACAAAGGTCATATTACATCGGATGATCCAGAATATAAATACTTTATTACAAACTCATAGCCATAGGCTATCTTATTACAAAGCAGCAGAATACAAGAAAAGCATGGAGTCCTTCATCTTCATGTGCCACAGGCAAACATGTTGGGTGTAGACTCATAACCTCTATCATCAATCCACACTCATCAATAGAATAACCTGCAACATGATAGGTTGCAGCCACAAAGGGTCAATACTTTGAATGTATTGGCAAGTGTCACAAGTTGGTGAATATAAGTTGGACTATCACTATATGCATATTTGGCTAAGTAGATCTTAGGCTCATTTGCAGAAAGCAATATGGTTTTATCCTATGTTTGCACAAATAGTTTTGATCTTTCAATAACTTTCTGAACTCCTTGGCAAACTCCAAGTTCTTCTAATCTCTTGTTGTCACCATTAAGTTTTACTTTGAGAAATTAGAATGTCGAGATCTTCCATAGCTTCAGGCCTTAGTTGCTCAGAGTTGTCCATAACCGGGGACACGGCTAAGTACTTAGAATTTAATCTTCTGCAGAAGTTGTACACTTTACCCACAAGACACAATCTCGTCTTGACGCCACCAGTGGCCGCTGGATTAGTACTCACCAAGATGGAGTACCGGCAGATCGAGAATGTGACAAAGTCTTTCCATAGAAGTCCTCCCAATACATAATGCCAGCACATCTACCAGACACCAATGCAAGGATAAACCTCCAATGCATAATTCCAGTTAACCTGAAGAGGTACCAATGCATGGGTCTTCCACTATGTAATTGACTAGGCCAGAGCCCATTTGGCATGTGGCTGTACACGAAAGCCACTATACGAGAAACATGTTCAATCTCTAAGTTCCTGGGTGGTATTCTTCTAGTGCACACACGAAAGAGATAGCCATAGACATGGTTCCCTTTGTTGCCACCTTATTCTCACCTGAGTATCCACACTCCACCCAGGTGATTCATTGAGTACTTGTTTTATTAGACAAAACATATATTTTTCCAACACTTCATATAATCACAATATGGTATATTCCACCATGAATCCATAACAGGGCTAAGCATACTACAACTACAGTATTTCCACTAAGGGATATATAAAGGATATCCTAATAGGACATAGCATAGCATAGTATCATAGTAGTCCTATCATGCATACTACAAAAATCCACTAAGTGTAATGAAAATAGTAGGACATGGATGATAGTTTCACTTGCCTTAGTAGTTGGTGGTGTTGGTACACTCTTTGCAGTAACACACTTGACAATCCACACAATCTATCAAACAAAACAAACAAGACAAAACATGCACAAAGTCGACACTAATGGCAATACAAAAATCATGCAAAAATATGCAAGCATGCAAGATGGAAATTTTTATTGCATAAATTGTTATAACAAGGTTTTGAACACTACTAAGGGCTTTCTGAACAATATACAATTGCAAGATTACAAATGCAACCATTTGTGCAATTGTAACAATTAGCAATAATTTCTATCATTTGGAAAGGCTAAACTCACTAAATAATTTTCCATACTATTAGGTATAGTCAACCAAATCTATACTTTGGTCTTACTGGATAGAGGGTTCAATTTGCAATCCATAGCAAAAAGATTTACCCAAAAATAATTTACAAAACAACTTTTATGGCTAAAATACTCCTAAAAAGGTTCTGCCTAAAACTTCTATTTTACAGAAGCTAAAGGGTGAAATAAGGCCTCAGCAGTGAAGCTCTCATTTTTCTAAATCCATAGACACCAAATTTGTATTTTTCTGATTTGTGGATCAAAAGTTATTGAATTTCTAAGTTTAAGATTTATTCTGTCTATTTTCTAATTTAAACAAATAGCCTGGGCGACGTGGCGTGTTCTTATTGGCTGGTACCGGTTCGGGTGGATCGACTGCTGCGGGCCGTTGGATTTTAAGTGATAACGAGCGGATCAGATCGACCAGTACCCGTTCAATTAGTGATATAATCTCAATCGCTGGTAATGGATCGGACGGCGCTCAGCGCATCGACCACAGACTGGTGGTGCTGGCGACGGTGCGCGGCGGCGGTGCGTCGGGCGGGTGGCGCTCCGGTGGTTCTAGAGGGGTAGGGGAAGGGGTGACCTTACCAGCGGGTTGCGGTGGTCTCGGTGATCTCGATGGTGGTCGTGGTGGAGGGAGGGGTGCTCTGCTTCGCTCGGTATTCCTCGCCGGAGTTGCTACCGACGGCGGAGGTCACGGCCTCAAGACGGAGATGACGACCTGGGGCTCAAACCAGCCAACAAAGGGGTCAGTGAGGTGTGTCTGGTCGTGTAGAATCTTGCGGTGACCAAAGTAGGGCGGCGAGAACCCTACCTTCACCGGAACAAGCGAGGGACGGCGGCGGTAGAGGAGCTCGCCGGACTTGGTCCGTGTCATCGATCTGGGGCAAATGAAAACACGTGGCTTGGTCAGTAGGTGCGCTAGGGCATGGTGAAATAGATGGGACGGAGGGGAGGGCGCCGGGCGGCCTGGGTTCACCAAAATCTTCGCTGGAGTGCGTTGGTGGCCGCGGCGGTTCGAGCTCGATTCCGAGCAGCCTAGTGGCTCCGGGGTTGTGGGGCTTGAGGGAAAACGGAGAGGAGGGAGTGGAGGTTAAGAGGCAGGGCTCGGGGTGGAGAATTAATTGCGCAAACGCACGAATTCGAGCCGATTTGGAAATGGCAGAGGGAGGGAGAGGGGCTGTTCGTCGCGGTGGAAGACGATGAGGTGGAGGGGTGACGTGGAGTGGGGTCGCGGTGTCAGTGAGAGGGAGTGGGCAATGGCGCGGTAAGGAAAGGAGGGGGAGAGGAGAGAGCCGGGTAGGCTGGTTGTTGGGCTGGGGGTTTGGGCCGAGCTGCTGTTATGTTTTTTTTTCTACAACTTTTCTTTTTCTTTTTCTGTTTTCTTAAATATCTTTTGTTTTAAAGATCCAATTTGAATCAAACAAATTTCTAATAATTTGCAAAACTCAAATTAGGTTTTTAGGGCATTATAGAACACATTTACTTTCTAACTCAAATTTTTCTAACCAAATTTATTCACTTTGGTTTTAATAGCTAATATTGCCTTTTTTAAATATATTCTCAAAATAATTCATATCTTTTTATCCATGGCTCCAAATTGGATGAAACCAATTTCTATTGTTTTATTATTTTGCCCTTTATCTTTTTATCTCCCATAGGAGTTATTTTGTATAATTTAAATATGGAGTATATCCATAGTATTGTGTTGTTCTTAGGGTTAACCAATAATTAGAGTTTTAGGGTTTGAGATATTTTTCACTTCTCTTGGGTTTTTAAAATGCAACCAAGTTGCTCATGCATGCTTCATGATTTGGATTTTAAAACATGCACACCACTTCACAAACAAAAACATTTTGTTTGGCTTGGGTTTGGAGGCATTATATTTAAATGTTCCAAAAGTTTTTGTTCCTTCTGAATTTCAAAGAACTTGGTTCTTTATTTTGTTTAAAATTTTCACATTTCAAAATTTGGAAAATTTTGGGATGTGATAGGGCTACTGGAGAGTCATGGTGTTGCAAGGTCCAGGAGGAGCATCTTGCGAACAACTAGGTCCATTAGTGCCATCTGGATGAAGGTTGAATTTGGCTTCAAACCTTTTCCCTTGAGGTGCCTTGCGTCCTTGGGATTGCTGGTAGAGAATCGCCAGATGCTTTGGGGGTTTTACACTTGTTAGTAGGATGCGTGTAGCATCCACACTTGTCACAAAGCCTAGTTTTGTCATAGTTTGGCTTTGCGGTGCCTTTCCCACGGTCCGAGATTTGAGGCTTCTAGTTCCGGTTGCGCTTATGCTTACCCTTGAAGTTCGATTGGTTTCCATTGAAGGCACCACCAAACTTTCTTCCATTCGCGACATTCATATGAACTTCCAGCAAAGGTTGGGAACCAACCGGGTGCTGAGAGCCATTCTTAGCAAGTAGTTCATCATGCTTTTCTGCCTAAAGTAGGATATGAATAAGGTCCAAATAGACCTGGTAGTCATGAGCACAGTATTGCTGCTGGAGGAGCCTTTTAGATGGGAATGTTCGTTTGTGGTACCAAACTTGGTGGGTGAGCGCACCGCGGTACCCGAGTTGCCATCAACCGCGCGGAGGGGCCATAGTAGATTCGCCAATTGTCCAGAAGGGCCAAATGGGGGTGAATACAAATCTAACGGCCAAACGGTCGTTTGAACTAGACGAAAAAGGTTGAACTCAAATACCGCCGTTAGGTCAACTCTTCTTGGCCCACCATGTCAGTATTCCCCATTATCTTTTGCGGCCGTGGACTAGCTTACCCCTGCATGGACCAGATCCCTGAGTGGACGAGATCTATTTCTTTGCTCTGCTCTGGTCTTCTCCCCTGCTCCCCTCCCTATAACATTTGCTCAGCTCCGGCTGCTCGTCTCAGATCGGAGCTCGCACTTGCTGTAATTTGCGTCTCCACCATGTCAGGTCAACCTCCCACGCCTCTAATTGAAGCTCGCAGCCGTCGTCGTTGCATCGTCCGCCGTATCGGAGCTTCGTGTCTCCGGACTAATATCTCGCCTCTGGCTAGTCCTTCGCGCATGGCGGAGCGCGTCCCATCAAGCGATCCAGGCCGACGAGCGGCCTTAGGAAGTTGTGTGCTGCCGCACACCCAGGCATGGTAGCCCTGACACAGCAGTTCGACGACCACGCTCTCATGGCCACCGTGCTGGGCGTCCGTCCCGCCGTGTCGCCGGCAGAGTTGCTGTCGGCTTTTAGGTCTCATTTTGGGATCAGACGAAATGAGGTCAACATTGAGGTATGCGTGTCGCCATTCGATTTTTTCGTCCAGTTCGAGCACAGCTCAAACACCGAGCGCATTCCGCATTCTTCCCGTTCTTTCGAGTGCTGCGGGGAGAAAATGAGCTTCATGCATTGGCATCGCTCCTGTGGGTGGGACGATCGCTTGGGGCAGCTTTGTTTCTTCTCCAAACTCGGCTTTGACGGCCTCCCATTGGATGCTTGGGAGCCGGAGGCCCTCAAGCAGGTCGTCAGTAGCCTTGGCGGCGAGCTGGTGGAAATCATGCCACCGAGCGACAGATGTGTCATCGAGGTAAAGGCGTGGCAGAAAGATCCTGACGCCGTTCCTAAGATGTACGAGGTGCATATTCCAAGCAGGGCAGGGCGATAGCTTTGCTAGAAGCACCTGGTCATCATCCACCTGGAGGAGGTTCTGGACTCGGTACATGGCATTCAGGGCCCCGAAGAGGCTGCCAAAAAGCGCCCTCGTCACCTGCATTGTTGGCCTGGAAGGATCGATGGCACAGGACCGCCACCGTTTCACGACGGGGCACACAATTTCGGTGGGGGGACCGGGCTTGGACGAGCTGGTGGTTCTGATTTCCCTCGAGTGAAGACAGAGCTCTAGTGAATTGCCATGGTATGTGTGGCTAATGAATTTGTAGTATGGAGAGCGTAGCAGGAAGTTAGCATCGACTAAGAAAGTGTAATAGTTTGAATCGATGTAGTACGTGTGTGTAATAGTTTGAAGTAGTATGTGTGTATAATAGTTTGAATCGATGTAGTATGTGTGGGTAATGAATTTGATGTAGTGTGTGTGTAATAGTTTGAATCGATGTAGTTGAACACCGTGCTTTATAATTTTTGTGAATAACCAAGGACAACCTCATGAAAAGAGGGTGGTCTAGCAATGAGCAATGTCAATTCTGTGGATGCCAGGAAAATGTAGTCCATCTCCTCTTCAAGTACTCCCTCCGTTTCAAAATATAAGATGTTTTAGCTTTGTGAATGGAGCGTATCTAGACATCCTTTAGTGATGGTTCTTTCTAAACCTAGATGAACCTACATACTAAAAGGGGACTAGATACACTTCATTCACAAAGCTAAAACATCTTATATTTTAAAATGGAGGGAGTACAAGGTAGCTACATTTGTAACATGCTGAACTGCAGGACCATTTTGCAGGCAACACAAGACAAAGGAAAAAATGGTTTAGAGCATAGACAGTAGACGCAAAATCTGTAGTCTGGGATAAAAAGATGCCAGTTAACTGGATTGAACCACGACTAGTAATTGAAGGAAATAGGTACTTGATAGTATTTGCTTACAACAGTAGTACTTCCATACAAAAGGGTCTTATACCTGCACAAAAGTGGGCTAAACTTCCTACTAGTTTATAGAACATTTCGTCAGCATTTCATCTACAAAAGCCATTCTTCATCTGAACTTAACTATTCTACACTGAAGAAACTACAGATCTCCACTAGAAAAGTTGGCTGGCCAATTGCCTTGAGAGGACATAAGTTCTTTGATCATTTAACCCAAACTGATCTATTGCCTTCCCGCCAAACTACAAGAAATCTGCATCGTTCATGCACGAGCGATTTGCGTGCACCAGTCCTGGTTCAGTTGGACCATCCGCGTCGCCGCAACGATTTCTTCGAAACTGAAATTTGACATCTCCTTCTCGGGATCGTAGGTCCGTGTGAACTCGAACCTGAATTCCGGGGCTGAGCTGATGCCCGCCGCCGACTCCGGCTGTCGAACAATCCAGCATGCTGAGTGTAGATGCTTGGTCGCTACCACGGTACGGCCTTCGACGGTGCATAGGATGGAGCGTCTTTGCCGCAGACGGCGTGCTCCCAGCCTACCCCACTGAGGTAAGGTAGTCTGGGCCGAAGCGTGGACGCGAGAGTTCCTAGACCTTGGCGCTGCCCTATTCGAGGGTGTGTACCCTCGACGGCGGCATGCTCTCATGAAGGATTTGATACGTACCTTGTTCCCACTGCCTAGAGCATGCCGTAATGTCGCCGCGTGATTTCTCCACATCGCTCTCTTGGTCCTGCTTGCAGCATATGGCGCCGATGACGGCGCAGTCGCCGCCGCGGCCAATTCGGCACATTCGGGGAAATCATCCGCCTGGCAGGGCAATGGGAGACCAGCCTTGAAGTAGAGCTTCATGGCCTGCCTTAGAGGGGCTAAATACCCCAGTTTCAGAGGCTGTCACGGCAGCAATGACGGCTTAGGCGGGGGCATGTTACCCTAGTTGGTGCGGCACGGAGGAGCTGCGCAAGGTGAACTGTGGTTAGTCGGAGAAGGGGAGTGAAAGACTAACAGTAGGTTTGGACTACGGGCATGCGTGAAAATAACCATTTCCCATTTCCTTAGAGGGTAATAATTCTACACTCATTGCATTAACAGCTCAATCTTTATTTCCCTTCTCAGCATAAGAGTGCGAACGTATTAAAAAGATCGGTCGTGGCTATCCACCTCATCGGGCAATGTACCAGGACAGGTAGAAGACGGGACTGGGTTTCATTTTAGAAATGTTCACGACTATGCCCTTATGTTTATACAATATTATTTATATGCCACCATGTACCGTCGAGTGTAGCAACACCATCAGAAATAGGGGATAACAACATGGCGTGTTTTATTTTTTAAAGGGCATCAGAAACAGGGGATGCCGACGTGGCATGATTTCTGACTGGCGGGCCCGCCCCTCCACCTTTGACGGGGCGTATCCCAGGTTCGAGGGGTGGTGCCGCCCACCAACACATTATTGTGCAATTTTCCACGTCTAGAAGTGTGTGATCTATCATGATCCAGTTGTTGAGATGGAATTCGGGCACCTTTAAAGTGCAGCGCCAATCGGTGCAGACTTCCCGACAAGCAGCATAGGTGTCGACGTACTCCTCTTTCTCCAGCAAATAGTTGGCGATCTTGCGAAGTGGGTCAGCCGGGAGATCGGCCCAGTTCCTCTTCATCCGGCTACTGGCCATGGCTTACGTGCGGGAATGTTTTGATCGAGGAAGAAAGAAGAACTACCACTGCGAGGAGAAGAAGAGGAGGATAACATATGAGGGAGACTAAGCGGAACTGCCACTGCGAGGATACGATGAGACAGGGGAGAAGAAGCGGAACTGCCAATTCAAGTTTGGATCAACGGGCTTTTTTTGGAACTAGCGCATGAACCAGCCATGCACTGCATGCAAGTTTTGATCAAACAGACTGACATGTGGGACCTGCTAAAAAATTATGAGAAGTGCTCCCCGTGCATAGTGCGCTGACAGGTGGCATGTTTTCTGACAGGCGGGCCCGCCTCCTCCACCTACGACGGCACGCGTCCCAGGTTCGAGGGCTGGTGCCACCCACCAACACATTATTGTGCAATTTTCCATGCTTTGTCGCAACCAGCTCCGCTTCGCTCCTCTCCTCTGCTCCTGTCGCCACCACTCCACTCAGTTGTGCACCACTCTCGTCATCCCCTTGGGCCGTCGTCCTCCCGCCCTCCCCTCCTTGCCATCCCCTCATGTCCCCTCACCTCCCCTTCCTGCCCTGTCTCCTTGCCGCCGCCCAACGCCCAGGTGCGTCTGGAAACGAAAAACGAGAGTCGGCTGTTAGGTTAGGGGACCAACGACGCTGGTGATCCGGATCCTGCTCGAAGATGGATCCTGCGAGGCTTGAGAGCATGGATATGGGTCCTGCGCGGCTGGAGAGCACGGAATCTCCTTCAAGTCTAGAGAGCACAGAGGACAACGAAACGGGGGGAGGGGAAGCAGGGTGCAGAGCTTTAGAGGTATGGAGCCCGGAGAAGGTGCCATGCGTCCACATTGAAGGGTAAGAACTGTAATTCCTTATTTGCATACCCCAATTAGCATTTCTAGTCATGTGGTGATGGCAAGGATATGTGTTGGTAACCACAGGACGTCTGTACAACTAATCCTTGAGCATGATGCTTTGTCAAGCGAGCATGAAGGCCCTGAAACGTGTGGCGGTGCGGATGATGATGAGAAAGCATATCCAGACGTGGCTGCTGACCCTGATAGGATGGAGAGTAGGGAATATTTGGTTGATTCGAACTTTGAGCCTGACTATGGGACTGATGAGGAAGAGGAATGTGAAGATGTGTAAATGGGATGTAGATACAACGACGAAGACGTGGACAGGCCAGTGATACACTTTGACAGGGACAATCCTACAATTGATGAGGGGACTGTCTTTGATAATGTGGAGGACTACAGATATGCAGTTGCAACCTATGCAATCAGAGTTGGGTTCAAATTTATCATTGAAAAGAGCGACCAAAAGAGATTTAGGGTGCACTGTAGGGAAAGTAATGTGTGTAAATGGAGATTACATGCATCTCCAATGCGGGGTGGACACCCATTTTAGGTTGCAATAGCTACATTTAGTTTCAGTCTTTCTCATATTTATTCTACTGATAACTAGCTCTGAATTATTTGGATTCTTATCGAATGCAGATCAAAGTAAACACGAAGAAACACAACTGCCCTAATACTTCTTTAAGTGGTAAAATTAGACCATCGACTACCAAGTGGATTGCTGCTACTGTACTTGACTGGGTGAGGCAGGATCAAAACATTAGACCAACTGAACTCAGAGCAAAGATTAGCAAAAAGTTTAACGTTCTGATTCCTTATCACAGAGCCTTTGATGGGAAGGAGATGGCTCTAGACTTCATTCAAGGCAAGTGGAATGACAGTTATCATATGTTGTATAGTTTCAAAGCTCAGGTAGAGAAAACATCACCTGGTAGTGTTGTTGACATCGATTACGAGGTTGTGAAAGGGAGAGAAAAGGTCTCGAGGGGGGTCAGGTATAAGCAGGCAGGTAAGATATGTTTCAGGAGATGTTTTCTCTGCCTAAAGGCGGCTGGAAGGGGTTCCTAGACGGCTGCAAGCCATACTTGGCAATAGGCGCAACTTCTTTAACTGGGAAGTTCAAGGGACATGTTGCTTATTCTTGTGCTTTGGACGCGCATAATTGGCTTCTACCCGTAGCTTATGCTGTTCTTGAGGGTGAATCAAATGAAAGCTAGACATGGTTCATGCAGAGACCACGGGAAGTAATTGGTCACCCTGAAGGCTTGGTGATACACACCGGTCATCCGAGGGTCTTGAGAATGCTGTTGATGCTGTGTTTCCTGGGGTTGAGCATAGGGAATGCATGCGGCACCTCGCTACTAACTTCATGAAGAAGTGGAGGTGGCAGAAAATGAGGCTTCTCAGCCAGAACTGGCGGAAGAGCGGCACGAAGACGGTGATGAGCACTCGGAGGAAAACGTACGTAAGCAGCCAATTTATGAAGAAGTGGAGGTGCCGGCGAGAAAAGGGTGTGAAAAGAAACAAAAGGGTAAGCGGAACGAGGAGGAAAGGGCAAATAATGGAGGTGTAGTAGAATATGAAGAAGTTGCAGGGGTGATTGAGGATGTTCTTGAGGATCTTTCGGCTAACTACAGGAGAAACAATAAATCCCTGCCAATTTCATCTTTCTACGATTCTCTGGATGAAAGGTAAGCTTAAAAATTGTTTTATTTGTCATTTTATAATTTTTTTATCCTCATCAACTGATGCTTAATGCAGCGTGGGCTAGCAGACTAATAAGAGGAACAGAAAGATACGGGCACAGTAACGTCCTATGTTGAATTATATCATTGAAACTAAACTAGCCGTGTCGTCTTTATTTATATCTGGCGCGTGCAACGTGTCTGTGATGGGGTCATGTGGACCAGATTACATTTTTTTTAAATATTATTACATTAATTTTTTACCTGTGTTTGGACGCGGCTACTAGTTCTCATCTCCCTTGCATTCCCATCTCCTCTAGCGCACTCCAGAATTATGGTTGTGCCATCAAGTAGCAGAGTCAGCGTATTGTCTCATCAGGTGTGAACGCAATGACTTTGTTTGTTCAGAATTTGACGACTTTTGATTAGTTTGAAAGCCAGAGAAACCTAAAACATGTATCTAGACATGTTTTGGGTATAGACACATTTATTAAATATCTAAAAAAACTAAGTCAGTTATATCTGGACAGGAGTAGTACGCTATTACAACACGCTTGATCCCTTCTCCTTATGCGCACTCCAAATTACGGCTGTGCCATCAAGTGCTGGGAGCAGAGCCAGCGTATTGTCCCATCAGATATGCCAGGGAACGCGCAAACTTTATTTTCAGGATCAGACGAGTTTCGATCGACTAGTTTCAAAGACAAAGACAACTAAAGCAAGGCCAACATATATAGATTATGACAATAATCGACCATGACTCAGGTGACCCAGATCCAAAGAGCGCATTAAGATACCATACATAGATTTAATTTATGCTTAAGTGGCCCTAATCGACTATGACGCTCCCGCAGTCTCCATCATTGACGATGTTGTCTGCGTCGCTGCCAGCCTCCTCCGTGTCGAAATCGATGACGACGTTCCCGGCTGCGTTCCTCCTCCTCATCGATTCTTCACGGCACGCTGCATCGATAACGGTGGAGGTCATACGCCCAGGCACTGCCCGGAAGTGTTGCCTCCCTTCGGGGTTGCGCAGATCCGGGTGGATCTCCCGCTGGTGGGTTTCGCATAGCTCAATCAACGCAGCACGCTCCTTCTTGAATAGCTTTCGCCAGTACGCGCTCGTACGCGAGTACCGCGCCATTGCCCTCTTCCGCTCCGACAGCTGGCGGCGGCGCTCCTCGATATGCCTCGCCAACACATTGTCACGCAAGAGCGGCGCGACAAGAACCCCGACGTAGCTGAGCTCGAAGGCGTCCAAAAGCCTCGCTAATGGCGGCGCGAGTATGTCGTAGTGGGCGAACATCTGAGCCTCGTGCAAGCTGAGTTTGGGACTCTCCGTCTCCATGGTGATGAAGGAACACGATCTGATTTTCGGCCCCAAGGTTAAGGGGATAAGGGCAAGGACGTAGGCCGAGCATAGTTGCCATGGCCAATCAGTTCGCAGAACAGACTTCTCGCGGATCGCCCTCGCGAAGGACATCACTATCGTCCACGCATCCCGATACAACGACGCCTAATAATCGGGGATCGAGTCTTTTGCGTCCCGATTATTTGTGGCCAATGGCGGTAGTTGAAAATAATACACATTTCAATGACACTGGTGGATCCATGTGTGTTCTCTAAAGAGAACACACATCCAATGACTCTGGTTGTTGTTAGTAAAAATAACACACATGAAATGACACTAGTGGATCCATATGTGGAATGTGAAAAGAACACACATGCAATGACTCCAGTTGTTGTTAGTGAAAGGAACACACATGCAATGACACTGGTGGGTCCATGTGTGGTCTCTGAAGAGAACACACATCAATGACTCTGGTTGTTGTTACTAAAAAGAGCACACATGCAATGACACTGGTGGATTCGTGTGTGGATTGTGAAGAGAACACACATGCAATGACACTGATGGATCCATAGGTGGTATGTGATAAGAATAGCCATGAAATGACTCTGGTTGTTGTTAGTAAAAATAACACACATGTAATGACTCCAGTTGTTATTAGTGAAAAGAACACACATGCAATGACTCCAGTTGTTGTTAGTGAAAAGAACATACATGCAATGACACCGGTGGATCCATGTGTGGTCTGTCAAGAGAGCACACATTTCAATGACTCTGGTTGTTGTTAGTAAAAAGAACACACATGCAATGACACTGGTGGATCCATGTGTGGTCTCTAAAGAAAACACACATGCAATGACACTGGTGGATCCATAGGTGGTATGTGAGAAGAACAACCATGAAATGACTCTGGTTGTTGTTAGTAAAAAGAACACACACGCAATGACTCCAGTTGTTGTTAGTGAAAAGAGCACACATGCAATGACTCCTGTTGTTGTTAATGAAAAGAACATACATGCAATGACACCGGTGGATCCATGTGTGGTCTCTATAGAGAACACACATTTCAATGACACTGGTGGATCCATATGTGGTATGTGAAAAGAACACACATGCAATGAATCTGGTTGTTGTTAGTAAAAAGAACACACACGCAATGACACTGGTGGATCCATAGGTGGTATGTGAAAGAACACACATTTCAATGACTCTGGTTGTTGTTAGTAAAAAGAACACACATGCAATGACACAGGTGGATCCATGTGTGGTCTCTGAAGAGAACACACATGCAATGACACTGGCCGGTTACTAGAAAGAACACATATGCAATGACACTGGTGGATCCATGTGTAGATTGTGAAGAGAACACACATGCAATGACACTGGTGGATCCATAAGTGGTATGTGAGAAGAACATCCATGAAATGACTCTGGTTGTTGTTAGCAGAAAGAACACACATGCAATATCACTGGTGGATCCATAGGTGGTCTCTGAAGAGAGCACACATGCAATGACTCTAGTTATTGTTAGTGAAAAGAACACACATGCAATGGCACTGGTTGTTGTTACTAAAAAGAACACGCATGCAATGACACTTGTGGATCCATGGGTGGATTGTGAAAAGAGCACACATGCAATGACTCCAGTTGTTGTTAGTGAAAATAACATACATGCAATGACACTGGTGGATCCATCTGTGGTCTCTCTAGAGAACACACATTTCAATGACACTTGTGGATCCATATGTGGTATGTGAAAAGAACACACATGCAATGACTCTGGTTGTTGTTATTGAAAAGAACACACATGCAATGACACTGGTGGATCCATATGTGGTATGTGAAAACAACACACATGCAATGACTCCGGTTGTTGTTAGTGAAAAGAACATACATGCAATGACACCGGTGGATCCATGTGTGGTCTCTGAAGAGAGCACACATTTCAACGACTCTGGTTGTTGTTAGTAAAAAGAACACACATGCAATGACACTGGTGGGTCCATGTGTGGTCTCTGAACACACATGAATGACTCTGGTTGTTGTTACTAAAAAGAGCACACATGCAAAGAGAATGGTGGATCCGTTTGTGGATTGTGAAGAGAACACACATGCAATGACACTGCTGGATCCATAGGTGGTATGTGAGAAGAACAGCCATGAAATGACTCTGGTTGTTGTTAGTAAAAAGAACACACGTGCAATGATTCTAGTTGTTGTTAGTGAAAAGAACACACATGCAATGACTCCAGTTGTTGTTAGTGAAAAGAACATACATGCAATGACACCGGTGGATCCATGTGTGGTCTCTCAAGAGAGCACACATTTCAATGACTCTGGTTGTTGTTAGTAAAAAGAACACACATGCAATGACACTGGTGGATCCATGTGTGGTCTCTGAAGGGAACACACATGCAATGACTCTGGTTGTTGTTACTAAAAAGAGCACACATGCAATGACACTGGTGGATCCGTGTGTGGATTGTGAAGAGAACACACATGCAATGACACTGGTGGATCCATAGGTGGTATGTGAGAAGAACAACAATGAAATGACTCTGGTTATTGTTAGTAAAGAGAACACACATGCAATGACTCCAGTTGTTGTTAGTGAAAAGAGCACACATGCAATGACTCCAGTTGTTGTTAGTGAAAAGAATATACATGCAATGACACCGGTGGATCCATGTGTGGTATCTATAGAGAATACACATTCTAATGACACTGGTGGATCCATATGTGGTATGTGAAAAGAACACAGATGCAATGAATTTGGTTGTTGCTAGTGAAAAGAACACACATGCAATGACACTGGTGGATCCATAGGTGGTATGTGAAAGAACACACATTTCAATGACTCTGGTTGTTCTTACTAAAAATAACACACATGCAATGACACAAGTGGATCCATGTGTGGTCTCTGAAGAGAACACACATGCAATGAGACTGGCCGGTCACTAAAAAGAACACACATGCAATGACACTGGTGGATCCATGTGTGGATTGTGAAGAGAACACACATGCAATGATACTGGTGGATCCATAGGTGGTATGTGATAAGAACATCCATGAAACGACTCTGGTTGTTGTTAGCAAAAATAACACACATGCAATGACACTGGTGGATCCATAGGTGGTCTCTGAAGAGAGCACACATGCAATGTCTCAAGTTGTTGTTAGTGAAAAGAACACAAATGCAATGGCACTGGTTGTTGTTACTAAAAAGAACACACATGCAATGACACTGGTGGATCCATGGGTGGATTGTGAAAAGAGCACACATGCAATGACTCTAATTTTTGTTAGTGAAAAGAACATACATGCAATGACATTGGTGGATCCATCTGTGGTCTCTGTAGCAAACACAGATTTCAATGACACTGGTGGATCCATATGTGGTATGTGAAAAGAACACACATGCAATTACTCTGGTTGTTGTTATTGAAAAGAACACACATGCAATGACACTGGTGGATCCATATGTGGTATGTGAGCAGAACACACATGCAATGACTCCAGTTGTTGTTAGTGAAAAGAACATACATGCAATGACACCGGTGGATCCATGTGTGGTCTCTGAAGAGAGCACACATTTCAATGACTGTGGTTGTTGTTAGTAAAAAGAACACACATGCAATGACACTGGTGGGTCCATGTGTGGTCTCTGAAGAGAACACACATGCAATGACTCTGGTTGTTGTTACTAAAAAGTGCACACATGCAATGACACTGGTGGATCCGTGTGTGGATTGTGAAGAGAACACACATGCAATGACACTGGTGGATCCATAGGTGGTACGTGAGAAGAACAACCATGAAATGACTCTGGTTGTTGTTAGTAAAAAGAACACACATGCAATGACTCAGCTGTTGTTAGTGAAAAGAACACACATGCAATGACTCCAGTTGTTGTTAGTGAAAAGAACATACATGCAATGACATCGGTGGATCCATGTGCGGTCTCTCAAGAGAGCACACATTTCAATGACTCTGGTTGTTGTTAGTAAAAAGAACACAAATGCAATGATACTAGTAGATCCATGTGTGGTCTCTGAAGAGAACACACATGCAATGACTCTGGTTGTTGTTACTAAAAAGAGCACACATGCAATGACACTGGTGGATCAATGTGTTGATTGTGAAGAGAACACACATGCAATGACACTGGTGGATCCATAGGTGGTATGTGAGAAGAACAGCCATGAAATGACTCTGGTTGTTGTTAGTAAAAAGAACACACATGCAATAAATCCATTTGTTTTTAGTAAAAAGATCACACATGTAATGACTCCAGTTGTTGTTAGTGAAAAGAACATACATGCAATAACACTGGTGGATCCATGTGTGGTCTCTGTAGAGAACACACATTTCAATGACACTGGTGGATCCATATGTGGTATGTGAAAAGAACACACATGCAATGACTCTGGTTGTTGTTAGTGAAAAGAACACACATGCAATATCACTGGTGGATCCATGGGTGGATTGTGAAAGAACACACATTTCAATGACTCTGGTTGTTGTTAGTAAAAAGAACACACATGCAATGACACTGGTGGATCCATGTGTGGTCTCTGAAGATAACACACATGCAATGACACTGGCCGGTTACTAAAAAGAACACACATGCAATGACACTGGTGGATCCATGTGTGGATTGTGAAGAGAACACACATGCAATGACACTGGTGGATCCATAGGTGGTATGTGAGTAGAACATTCATGAAATGACTCTGGTTGTTGTTAGCAAAAAGAACACACATGCAATGACACTGGTGGATCCATAGGTGGTCTCTCAAGAGAGCACACATGCAATGACTCTAGTTGTTGTTAGTGAAAAGAACACACATGCAATGGCACTGGTTGTGGTTACTAAAAAGAACACACATGCAATGACATTGGTGGATCCATGGGTGGATTGTGAAAAGAGCACACATGCAATGACTCCAGTTGTTGTTAGTGAAAAGAACATACATGCAATGACACTGGTGGATCCATCTGTGGTCTCTATAGAGAACACACATTTCAATGACACTGGTGGATCCATATCTGGTATGTGAAAAGAACACACATCCAATGACTCTGGTTGTTGTTATTGAAAAGAACACACATGCAATGACACTGGTGGATCCATATGTGGTATGTGAAAAGAACACACATGCAATGACTCCAGTTGTTGTTAGTGAAAAGAACATACATGCAATGACTCCAGTTGTTGTTAGTGAAAAGAACATACATGCAATGACACCGGTGGATCCATGTGTGGTCTCTCAAGAGAGCACACATTTCAATGACTCTGGTTGTTGTTAGTAAAAAGAACACACATGCAATGATATTGGTGGGTCCATGTGTGGTCTCTGAAGAGAACACACATGCGTTGACTCTGGTTGTTGTTACTAAAAAGTGCACACATGCAATGACACTGGTGGATCCGTGTGTGGATTGTGAAGAGAATACACATGCAATGACACTGGTGGATCCATAGGTGGTATGTGAGAAGAACAGCCATGAAATGACTCTGGTTGTTGTTAGTAAAAAGAACACACATGCAATGACTCCAGTAGTTGTTAGTGAAAAGAACACACATGCAATGACTCCAGTTGTTGTTAGTGAAAAGAACATACATGCAATGACACCGGTGGATCCATGTGTGGTCTCTCAAGAGAGCACACATTTCAATGACTCTGGTTGTTAGTAAAAAGAACACACATGCAATGACACTGGTGGATCCATGTGTGGTCTCTCAAAGAGAACACACATGCAATGACTCTGGTTGTTGTTACTAAAAAGAGCACACATGCAATGATACTGGTGGATCCATGTGTGGATTGTGAAGAGAACACACATGCAATGACACTGGTGGATCCATATGTGGTATGTGAGAAGAACAGCCATGAAATGACTCTGGTTGTTGTTAGTAAAAAGAACACACATGCAATGACTCCAGTTGTTGTTAGTGAAAAGAGCACACATGCAATGACTCCAGTTGTTGTTAGTGAAAAGAACATACATGCAATGATACCGGTGGATCCATGTGTGGTCTCTATAGAGAACACACATTTCAATGACACTGGTGGATCCGTATGTGGTATGTGAAAAGAACACAGATGCAATGAATTTGGTTGTTGTTAGTGAAAAGACACACACGCAATGACACTGGAGGATCCATAGGTGGTATGTGAAAGAACACACATTTCAATGACCCTGGTTGTTGTCACTAAAAAGAACACACATGCAATGACACTGGTGGATCCATGGGTGGATTGTGAAAAGAACACACATGCAATGATACTGGTGGATCCATAGGTGGTATGTGATAAGAACATCCATGAAACGACTCTGGTTGTTGTTAGCAAAAAGAACACACATGCAATGACACTGGTGGATCCATAGGTGGTCTCTGAAGAGAGCACACATGCAATGTCTCAAGTTGTTGTTAGTGAAAAGAACACCCATGCAATGGCACTGGTTGTTGTTACTAAAAAGAACACATATGCAATGACACTGGTGGATCCATGGGTGGATTGTGAAAAGAGCACACATGCAATGACTCCAGTATTTGTTAGTGAAAAGAACATACATGCAATGACACTGGTGGATCCATCTATGGTCTCTGTAGAGAACACACATTTCAATGACACTGGTGGATCCATATGTGGTATGTGAAAAGAACACACATGCAATTACTCTGGTTGTTGTTATTGAAAAGAACACACATGCAATGACACTGGTGGATCCATATGTGGTATGTGAGCAGAACACACATGCAATGACTCCAGTTGTTGTTAGTGAAAAGAACATACATGCAATGACACCGGTGGATTTATGTGTGGTCTCTGAAGAGAGCACACATTTCAATGACTCTAGTTGTTGTAAGTAAAAAGAACACACATGCAATGACACTGGTGGGTCCATGTGTGGTCTCTGAAGAGAACACACATGCAATGACTCTGGTTGTTGTTACTAAAAAGTGCACACATGCAATGACACTAGTGGATCCGCGTGTGGATTGTGAAGAGAACACACATGCAATGACACTGGTGGATCCATAGGTGGTACGTGAGAAGAAGAACCATGAAATGACTCTGGTTGTTGTTAGTAAAAAGAACACACATGCAATGACTCCAGCTGTTGTTAGTGAAAAGAACACACATGCAATGACTCCAGTTGTTGTTAGTGAAAAGAACATACATGCAATGACATCGGTGGATCCATGTGCGGTCTCTATAGAGAACACACATTTCAATGACACTGGTGGATCTATATCTGGTATGTGAAAAGAACACACATGCAATGACTCTGGTTGTTGTTATTGAAAAGAACACTAATGCAATGACACTGGTGGATCCATATGTGGTATGTGAAAAGAACACACATGCAATGACTCCAGTTGTTGTTAGTGAAAAGAACATACATGCAATGACTCCAGTTGTTGTTAGTGAAAAGAACATACATGCAATGACACCGGTGGATCCATGTGTGGTCTCTGAAGAGAGCACACATTTCAATGACTGTGGTTGTTGTTAGTAAAAAGAACACACATGCAATGACACTGGTGGGTCCATGTGTGGTCTCTGAAGAGAACACACATGCATTGACTCTGGTTGTTGTTACTAAAAAGTGCACACATGCAATGACACTGGTGGATCCGTGTGTGGATTGTGAAGAGAACACACATGCAATGACACTGGTGGATCCATCGGTGGTATGTGAGAAGAACAGCCATGAAATGACTCTAGTTGTTGTTAGTAAAAAGAACACACATGCAATGACTCCAGTAGTTGTTAGTGAAAAGAACACACATGCAATGACTCCAGTTGTTGTTAGTGAAAAGAACATACATGCAATGACACCGGTGGATCCATGTGTGGTCTCTCAAGAGAGCACACATTTCAATGACTCTGGTTGTTAGTAAAAAGAACACACATGCAATGACACTGGTGGATCCATGTGTGGTCTCTAAAAGAGAACACACATGCAATGACTCTGGTTGTTGTTACTAAAAAGAGCACACATGCAATGATACTGGTGGATCCATGTGTGGATTGTGAAGAGAACACACATGCAATGACACTGGTGGATCCATAGGTGGTATGTGAGAAGAAAAGCCATGAAATGACTCTGGTTGTTGTTAGTAAAAAGAACACACATGCAATGACTCCAGTTGTTGTTAGTGAAAAGAGCACACATGCAATGACTCCAGTTGTTGTTAGTGAAAAGAACATACATGTAATGACACCGGTGGATCCATGTGTGGTCTCAATAGAGAACACACATTTCAATGACACTGGTGGATCCGTATGTGGTATGTGAAAAGAACACAGATGCAATGAATTTGGTTACTGTTAGTGAAAAGAACACAAATGCAATGACACTGGTGGATCCATAGGTGGTATGTGAAAGAACACACATTTCAATGACTCTGGTTGTTGTTATTAAAAAGAACACACATCCAATGACACAGGTGGATCCATGTGTGGTCTCTGAAGAGAACACACATGCAATGAGACTGGCCGGTTACTAAAAAGAACACACATGCAATGACACTGGTGGATCCATGTGTGGATTGTGAAGAGAACACACATGCAATGACACCGGTGGATCCATAGGTGGTATGTGATAAGAACATCCATGAAACGACTCTGGTTGTTGTTAGCAAAAAGAACACACATGCAATGACACTGGTGGATCCATAGGTGGTCTCTGAAGAGAGCACACATGCAATGACTCCAGTTGTTGTTAGTGAAAAGAACACACATGCAATGGCACTGGTTGTTGTTACTAAAAAGAACACACATGCAATGACACTAGTGGATCCATGGGTGGATTGTGAAAAGAGCACACATGCGATGACTCCAGTTTTTGTTAGTGAAAAGAACATACATGCAATGACACTGGTGGATCCATCTATGGTCTCTGTAGAGAACACACATTTCAATGACACTGGTGGATCCATATGTGGTATGTGAAAAGAACACACATGCAATGATTCTGGTTGTTGTTATTGAAAAGAACACACATGCAATGACACTGGTGGATCCATATGTGGTATGTGAAAAGAACACACATGCAATGACTCTAGTTGTTGTTAGTGAAAAGAACATACATGCAATGACACCGGTGGATCCATGTGTGGTCTCTGAAGAGAGCACACATTTCAATGACTCTGGTTGTTGTTAGTAAAAATAACACACAAGCAATGACACTGGTGGGTCCATGTGTGTTCTCTGAAGAGAACACACATGCAATGACTCTGGTTGTTTTTACTAAAAAGTGCACACATGCAATGACACTGGTGGATCCGTGTGTGGATTGTGAAGAGAACACACATGCAATGACACTGGTGGATCCATAGGTGGTATGTGAGAAGAACAACCATGAAATGACTCCGGTTGTTGTTAGTAAAAAGAACACACATGCAATGACTCCAGTTCTTGTTAGTGAAAAGAACACACATGCAATGACTCCAGTTGTTTTTAGTGAAAAGAACATATATGCAATGACACCGGTGGATCCATGTGTAGTCTCTCAAGAGAGCACACATTTCAACGACTCTGGTTGTTAGTAAAAAGAACACACATGCAATGACACTGGTGGATCCATGTGTGGTCTCTGAAGAGAACACACATGCAATGACTCTGGTTGTTGTTACTAAAAAGAGCACACATGCAATGACACTGGTGGATCCATGTGTGGATTGTGAAGAAAACACACATGCAATGACACTGGTGGATCCATATGTGGTATGAGAAAAGAACACACATGCAATGACTCTGGTTGTTGTTAGTGAAAAGAACACACATGCAATGACATTGGTGGATCCATAGGTGGTGTGTGAAAGAACACACATTTCAATGACTCTGGTTGTTGTTACTAAAAAGAACACACATGCAATGACACTGGTGGATCCATGGGTGGATAGTGAAAAGAACACACATGCAATGACACTGGTTGTTGTTACTAAAAAGAGCACACATGCAATGACACTGGTTTTTACTAAAAAGAGCACACATGCAATTACACTGGTGGATCCATGTGTGGATTGTGTAGAGAAGACACATGCAATGACACTGGTGGATCCATAGGTGGTATGTGAGAAGAACAGCCATGAAATGACTCTGGTTGTTGTTAGTAAAAAGAACACGCACACAATGACTCCAGTTGTTGTTAGTGAAAAGAGCACACATGCAATGACTCTAGTTGTTGTTAGTGAAAAGAACATACATGCAATGACACCGGTGGATCCATGTGTGGTCTCTGTAGAGAACACACATTTCAATGACACTGGTGGATCCATATGTGGTATGTGAAAAGAACACACATGCAATGACAATGGTTGTTGTTAGTGAAAAGAACATACATGCAATGACACCGGTGGATCCATGTGTGGTCTCTGTAGAGAACACACATTTCAATGACACTGGTGGATCCATATGTGGTATGTGAAAAGAACACACATGCAATGACAATGGTTGTTGTTAGTGAAAAGAACACACATGCAATGACACTGGTGGATCCATAGGTGGTAGGTGAAAGAACACACATTTCAATGACTCTGGTTGTTGTTAGTAAAGAGAACACACATGCAATGACAGTGTCCGGTTACTAAAAAGAACACACATGCAATGACACTGGTGGATCCATGTGTGGATTGTGAAGAGAACACACATGCAATGACACTGGTGGATCCATCGGTCCTAGGTGAGAAGAACATCCATGAAACGACTCTGGTTGTTGTTAGTAAAAAGAACACACATGCAATGACACTGGTGGATCCATAGGTGGTCTCTGAAGAGAGCACACATGCAATGACTCCAGTTGTTGTTAGTGAAAAGAACACACATGCAATGGCACTGTTTGTTGTTACTAAAAAGAACACACATGCAATGACACTGGTGGATCCATGGGTGGATTGTGAAAAGAGCACACATGCAATTACTCGAGTTGTTGTTAGTGAAAAGAACATACATGCAATGACACCGGTGGATCCATATGTGGTATGTGAAAACACTACACATGCAATGACTCTCGTTGTTGTTAGTGAAAAGAACACACATGCAATGACACTGGTGGATCCATATGTGGTATGTGAAAAGAACACACATGCAAGGACTCTAGTTGTTGTTAGTGAAAAGTACATACATGCAATGACACTGGTGGATCCATGTGTGGTCTCTAAAGAGAGCACACATTTCAATGACTCTGGTTATTGTGAATAAAAAGAACACACATGCAATGACACTGGTGGGTCCATGTGTGGTCTCTGAAGAGAACACACATGCAATAACTCTGGTTGTTGTTACTAAAAAGAGCACACATGAATTGACACGGGTGGATCCGTGTGTGGATTGTGAAGAGAACACACATGCAATGACACTGGTGGATCCATAGGTGGTATGTGAGAAGAACAGCCATGAAATGACTCTGGTAGTTGTTAGTAAAAAGAACACACATGCAATGACTCCACTTGTTGTTAGTGAAAAGAACACACATGCAATGACTCCAGTTGTTATTAGTGAAAAGAACATACATGCAATGACACCGATGGATCCATGTGTGGTATCTCAAGAGAGCACACATTTCAATGACTCTGGTTGTTAGTAAAAAGAACACACATGCAATGACACTGGTGGATCCATGTGTGGTCTCTGAAGAGAACACACATGCAATGACTCTGGTTATTGTTACTAAAAAGAACAAACATGCAGTGACACTAGTGGATCCATACGTGGATTGTGAAGAGAACACACATGCAATGACACAAGTGGATCCATAGATGGCATGTGAGAAGAACAGCCATGAAATGACTCTGGTTGTTGTTAGTAAAAAAGAACACACATGCAATGACTCTAGTTGTTGTTAGTGAAAAGAGCACACATGTAATGACTCCAGTTGTTGTTAGTGAAAAGAACATACATGCAATGACATTGGTGCATCCATGTGTGGTCTCTATAGAGAACACACATTTCAATGACACTGATGGATCCATATGTGGTATGTGAAAAGAACACACATGCAATGACTCTGGTTGTTGTTAGTGAAAAGAACACACATGCAATGACACTGGTGGATCCATAGGTGGTATGTGAAAAGAACACACATTTCAATGACCCTGGTTGTTGTTACTAAAAAGAACACACATGCAATGACACTGGTGGATCCATGGGTGGATTGTGAAAAGAACACACATGCAATGACACTGGTGGATCCATGGGTGGATTGTGAAAAGAGCACACTTGCAATGAAACTGGTGGATCCATATTGTGTATGTGAAAAGAACACACATGCAATGACTCCAGTTGTTCTTAGTGAAAAGAACATACATGCAATGACACCGGTGAATCCATGTGTGGTCTCTAAAGACAGCACACATTTCAATGACTCTGGTTGTTGTTAGTAAAAAGAACACACATGCAATGACTCTGGTTGTTGTTAGTGAAAAGAACACACGTGCAATGCCACTGGTGGATCCATAGGTGGTATGTGAAAAGAACACACATTTCAATGACTCTAGTTGTTGTTAGTGAAAAGAACACACATGCAATGACACCGGTGGATCCATGTGTGGTCTCTAGAGAGAGTACACATTTCAATGACTCTGGTTGTTATTAGTAAAACAACACACATGCAATGACACTGGTAGTTGTTACTAAAAAGAACACACATGCAATGACACTGGTGGATCCATGTGTGTATTGTGAAGAGAACACACATGCAATGACATTGGTGGATCCATAGGTGCTATGTGAGAAGAACAACCATAAAATGACTCTGGTTGTTCTTAGTAAAAAGAACACACATGCAATGACTCAAGTTGTTGTTAGTGAAAAGAATACACATGCAATGACTCCAGTTGTTGTTAGTGAAAAGAACATACATGCAATGACACCGGTTGATCCATGTGTGGTATCTCAAGAGAGCACACATTTCAATGACTGTGGTTGTTGTTAGTAAAAAGAACACACATGCAATGACACTGGTGGATCCATGTGTGGTCTCTGAAGAGAACACACATGCAATGACTCTGGTTGTTGTTACTAAAAAGAGCACACATGCAATGACTCTGGTTGTTGTTAGTGAAAAGAACACACATGCAATGAGACTGGTGGATGCATAGGTGGTATGTGAAAAGAACACACATTTCAATGACTCTAGTTGTTGTTACTAAAAAGAACACACATGCAATGACACTGGTGGATCCATGTGTGGTCTCTGTAGAGAACACACATGCAATGACACTAGTGGATCCATAGGTGGTATGTGAGAAGAACAGCCATGAAATGACTCTGGTTGTTAGTAAAAAGAACACACATGCAATGACATTGGTGGATCCATAGGTGGTATGTGAAAATAACACACATTTCAATGACTCTGGTTGTCGTTACTAACAAGAACACACATGCAATGAGACTGGTGGATCCATGGCTGGATTGTGAAGAGAACACACATGCAATGACACTGGTGGATCCATAGGTGCTATGTGAGAAGAACAATCATGAAACGACTCTAGTTGTTGTTAGTAAAAAGAACACACATGCAATGACACTGGTGGATCCATAGGTGGTCTCTGAAGAGAGCACACATGCAATGACTCCAGTTGTTGTTAGTGAAAAGAACAGACATGCAATGGCACTGGTTGTTGTTACTAAAAAGAACACACATGCAATGACACTGGTGGATCCATGGGTGGATTGTGAAAAGAGCACACATGCAATTACTCGAGTTGTTGTTAGTGAAAAGAACATACATGCAATGACACCGGTGGTTCCATGTGTGGTCCCTGTAGAGAACACACATTTCAATGACACTGGTGGATCCATATATGGTATGTGAAAACACTACACATGCAATGACTCTCGTTGTTGTTAGTGAAAAGAACACACATGCAATGACACTGATGGATCCATATGTGGTATGTGAAAAGAACACACATGCAAGGACTTTAGTTGTTGTTAGTGAAAAGTACATACATGCAATGACACTGGTGGATCCATGTGTGGTCTCTAAAGAGAGCACACATTTCAATGACTCTGGTTATTGTGAGTAAAAAGAACACACATGCAATGACACTGGTGGGTCCATGTGTGGTCTCTGAAGAGAACACACATGCAATAACTCTAGTTGTTGTTACTAAAAATAGCACACATGAATTGACACGGGTGGATCCGTGTGTGGATTGTGAAGAGAACACACATGCAATGACACTGGTGGATCCATAGGTGGTATGTGAGAAGAACAGCCATGAAATGACTCTGGTAGTTGTTAGTAAAAAGAACACACATGCAATGACTCCACTTGTTGTTAGTGAAAAGAACACACATGCAATGACTCCAGTTGTTATTAGTGAAAAGAACATACATGCAATGACACCGGTGGATCCATGTGTGGTATCTCAAGAGAGCACACATTTCAATGACTCTGGTTGTTAGTAAAAAGAACACACATGCAATGACACTGGTGGATCCATGTGTGGTCTCTGAAGAGAACACACATGCAATGACTCTGGTTATTGTTACTAAAAATAACAAACATGCAGTGACACTAGTGGATCCATACGTGGATTGTGAAGAGAACACACATGCAATGACACAAGTGGATCCATAGATGGCATGTGAGAAGAACAGCCATGAAATGACTCTGGTTGTTGTTAGTAAAAAAGAACACACATGCAATGACTCTAGTTGTTGTTAGTGAAAAGAGCACACATGTAATGACTCCAGTTGTTGTTAGTGAAAAGAACATACATGCAATGACATTGGTGGATCCATGTGTGGTCTCTGTAGAGAACACACATTTCAATGACACTGATGGATCCATATGTGGTATGTGAAAAGAACACACATGCAATGACTCTGGTTGTTGTTAGTGAAAAGAACACACATGCAATGACACTGGTGGATCCATAGGTGGTATGTGAAAGAACACACATTTCAATGACCCTGGTTGTTGTTACTAAAAAGAACACACATGCAATGACACTGGTGGATCCATGGGTGGATTGTGAATAGAACACACATGCAATGACACTGGTGGATCCATGGGTGGATTGTGAAAAGAGCACACTTGCAATGAAACTGGTGGATCCATATTGTGTATGTGAAAAGAACACACATGCAATGACTCCAGTTGTTGTTAGTGAAAAGAACATACATGCAATGACACCGGTGGATCCATGTGTGGTCTCTAAAGAGAGCACACATTTCAATGACTCTGGTTGTTGTTAGTAAAAAGAACACACATGCAATGACTCTGGTTGTTGTTAGTGAAAAAAACACACATGCAATGCCACTGGTGGATCCATAGGTGGTATGTGAAAAGAACACACATTTCAATGACTCTAGCTGTTGTTAGTGAAAAGAACACACATGCAATGACACCGGTGGATCCATGTGTGGTCTCTAGAGAGAGTACACATTTCAATGACTCTGGTTGTTATTAGTAAAACAACACACATGCAATGACACTGGTTGTTGTTACTAAAAAGAACACACATGCAATGACACTGGTGGATCCATGTGTGTATTGTGAAGAGAACACACATGCAATGACACTGGTGGATCCATAGGTGGTATGTGAGAAGAACAGCCATAAAATGACTCTGGTTGTTCTTAGTAAAAAGAACACACATGCAATGACTCCAGTTGTTGTTAGTGAAAAGAGCACACATGCAATGACTCCAGTTGTTGTTAGTGAAAATAACATACATACAATGACACCGGTTGATCCATGTGTGGTATCTCAAGAGAGCACACATTTCAATGACTGTGGTTGTTGTTAGTAAAAAGAACACACATGGAATGACACTAGTGGATCCATGTGTGGTCTCTGAAGAAAACACACATGCAATGACTCTAGTTGTTGTTACAAAAAAGAGCACACATGCAATGACTTTGGTTGTTGTTAGTGAAAAGAACACACATGCAATGACACTGGTGGATCCATAGGTGGTATGTGAAAAGAACACACATTTCAATGACTCTAGTTGTTGTTACTAAAAAGAACACACATGCAATGACACTGGTGGATCCATGTGTGGTCTCTGTAGAGAACACACATGCAATGACACTAGTGGATCCATAGGTGGTATGTGAGAAGAACAGCCATGAAATGACTCTGGTTGTTGTTAGTAAAAAGAACACACATGCAATGACATTGGTTGATCCATAGGTGGTATGTGAAAATAACACACATTTCAATGACTCTGGTTGTTGTTACTAACAAGAACACACATGCAATGAGACTGGTGGATCCATGGCTGGATTGTGAAGAGAACACACATGCAATGACACTGGTGGATCCATAGGTGCTATGTGAGAAGAACAACCATGAAACGACTCTAGTTGTTGTTAGTAAAAAGAACACACATGCAATGACACTGGTGGATCCATAGGTGGTCTCTGAAGAGAGCACACATGCAATGACTCCAGTTGTTGTTAGTGAAAAGAACACACATGCAATGGCACTGGTTGTTGTTACTAAAAAGAACACACATGCAATGACACTGGTGGATCCATGGGTGGATTGTGAAAAGAGCACACATGCAACTACTCAAGTTGTTGTTAGTGAAAAGAACATACATGCAATGACTCTAGTTGTTGTTAGTGAAAAGAACACACATGCAATGACACTGGTGGATCCATGAGTGGATTGTGAAAAGAGCACACATGCAATGACTCGAGTTGTTGTTAGTGAAAAGAACATACATGCAATGACACTGGTGGATCCATGTGTGGTCTCTGTAGAGAACACACATTTCAATGACACTGGTGGATCCATATGTGGTATGTGAAAAGACTACACATCATGACTCTCGTTGTTGTTAGTGAAAAGAACACACATGCAATGACACTGGTGGATCCATATGTGGTATGTGAAAAGAACACACATGCAATGACTCAGGTTGTTGTTAGTGGAAAGTACATAGATGCAATGACACCGGTGGATCCATGTGTGGTCTCTGTAGAGAACACACATTTCAATGACACTGGTGGATCCATATGTGGTATGTGAAAAGAACACACATGCAATGACAAAGGTTGTTGTTAGTGAAAAGAACACACATGCAATGACACTGGTGGATCCATAGGTGGTATGTGAAAGAACACACATTTCAATGACTCTGGTTGTTGTTAGTAAAGAGAACACACATGCAATGAAAGTGTCCGGTTACTAAAAAGAACACACATGCAATGACACTGGTGGATCCATGTGTGGATTGTGAAGAGAACACACATGCAATGACACTGGTGGTTCCATAGGTGCTAGGTGAGAAGAACATCAATGAAACGACTCTGGTTGTTGTTAGTAAAAAGAACACACATGCAATGACACTGGTGGATCCATAGGTGGTCTCTGAAGAGAGCACACATGCAATGACTCCAGTTGTTGTTAGTGAAAAGAACAGACATGCAATGGCACTGGTTGTTGTTACTAAAAAGAACACACATGCAATGACACTGGTGGATCCATGGGTGGATTGTGAAAAGAGCACACATGCAATTACTCGAGTTGTTGTTAGTGAAAAGAACATACATGCAATGACACCGGTGGATCCATGTGTGGTCCCTGTAGAGAACACACATTTGAATGACACTGGTGGATCCATATATGGTATGTGAAAACACTACACATGCAATGACTCTCGTTGTTGTTAGTGAAAAGAACACACATGCAATGACACTGGTGGATCCATATGTGGTATGTGAAAAGAACACACATGCAAGGACTTTAGTTGTTGTTAGTGAAAAGTACATACATGCAATGACACTGGTGGATCCATGTGTGGTCTCTAAAGAGAGCACACATTTCAATGACTCTGGTTATTGTGAGTAAAAAGAACACACATGCAATGACACTGGTGGGTCCATGTGTGGTCTCGGAAGAGAACACACATGCAATAACTCTGGTTGTTGTTACTAAAAATAGCACACATGAATTGACACGGGTGGATCCGTGTGTGGATTGTGAAGAGAACACACATGCAATGACACTGGTGGATCCATAGGTGGTATGTGAGAAGAACAGCCATGAAATGACTCTGGTAGTTGTTAGTAAAAAGAACACACATGCAATGACTCCACTTGTTGTTAGTGAAAAGAACACACATGCAATGACTCCAGTTGTTATTAGTGAAAAGAACATACATGCAATGACACCGGTGGATCCATGTGTGGTATCTCAAGAGAGCACACATTTCAATGACTCTGGTTGTTAGTAAAAAGAACACACATGCAATGACACTGGTGGATCCATGTGTGGTCTCTGAAGAGAACACACATGCAATGACTCTGGTTATTGTTACTAAAAATAACAAACATGCAGTGACACTAGTGGATCCATACGTGGATTGTGAAGAGAACACACATGCAATGACACAAGTGGATCCATAGATGGCATGTGAGAAGAACAGCCATGAAATGACTCTGGTTGTTGTTAGTAAAAAAGAACACACATGCAATGACTCTAGTTGTTGTTAGTGAAAAGAGCACACATGTAATGACTCCAGTTGTTGTTAGTGAAAAGAACATACATGCAATGACATTGGTGGATCCATGTGTGGTCTCTGTAGAGAACACACATTTCAATGACACTGATGGATCCATATGTGGTATGTGAAAAGAACACACATGCAATGACTCTGGTTGTTGTTAGTGAAAAGAACACACATGCAATGACACTGGTGGATCCATAGGTGGTATGTGAAAGAACACACATTTCAATGACCCTGGTTGTTGTTACTAAAAAGAACACACATGCAATGACACTGGTGGATCCATGGGTGGATTGTGAAAAGAACACACATGCAATGACACTGGTGGATCCATGGGTGGATTGTGAAAAGAGCACACTTGCAATGAAACTGGTGGATCCATATTGTGTATGTGAAAAGAACACACATGCAATGACTCCAGTTGTTGTTAGTGAAAAGAACATACATGCAATGACACCGGTGGATCCATGTGTGGTCTCTAAAGAGAGCACACATTTCAATGACTCTGGTTGTTGTTAGTAAAAAGAACACACATGCAATGACTCTGGTTGTTGTTAGTGAAAAGAACACACATGCAATGCCACTGGTGGATCCATAGGTGGTATGTGAAAAGAACACACATTTCAATGACTCTAGTTGTTGTTAGTGAAAAGAACACACATGCAATGACACCGGTGGATCCATGTGTGGTCTCTGGAGAGAGCACACATTTTAATGACTCTGGTTGTTATTAGTAAAACAACACACATGCAATGACACTGGTTGTTGTTACTAAAAAGAACACACATGCAATGACACTGGTGGATCCATGTGTGTATTGTGAAGAGAACACACATGCAATGACACTGGTGGATCCATAGGTGGTATGTGAGAAGAACAGCCATAAAATGACTCTGGTTGTTCTTAGTAAAAAGAACACACATGCAATGACTCCAGTTGTTGTTAGTGAAAAGACACACATGCAATGACTCCAGTTGTTGTTAGTGAAAAGAACATACATGCAATGACACCGGTTGATCCATGTGTGGTATCTCAAGAGAGCACACATTTCAATGACTGTGGTTGTTGTTAGTAAAAAGAACACACATGCAATGACACTGGTGGATCCATGTGTGGTCTCTAAAGAGAACACACATGCAATGACTCTGGTTGTTGTTACTAAAAAGAGCACACGTGCAATGACTCTGGTTGTTGTTAGTGAAAAGAACACACATGCAATGACACTGGTGGATCCATAGGTGGTATGTGAAAAGAACACACATTTCAATGACTCTAGTTGTTGTTACTAAAAAGAACACACATGCAATGACACTGGTGGATCCATGTGTGGTCTCTGTAGAGAACACACATGCAATGACACTAGTGGATCCATAGGTGGTATGCGAGAAGAACAGCCATGAAATGACTCTGGTTGTTGTTAGTAAAAAGAACACACATGCAATGACATTGGTGGATCCATAGGTGGTATGTGAAAATAACACACATTTCAATGACTCTGGTTGTTGTTACTAAAAAGAACACACATGCAATGACACTGGTGGATCCATGTGTGGTCTCTGTAGAGAACACACATGCAATGACACTGGTGGATCCATAGGTGCTATGTGAGAAGAACATCCATGAAACGACTCTGGTTGTTGTTAGTAAAAAGAACACACATGCAATGACACTGGTGGATCCATAGGTGGTCTCTGAAGAGAGCACAAATGCAATGACTCCAGTTGTTGTTAGTGAAAAGAACACACATGCAATGGCACTGGTTGTTGTTACTAAAAAGAACACACATGGAATGACACTGGTGGATCCATGGGTGGATTGTGAAAAGAGCACACATGTAATGACTCGAGTTGTTGTTAGTGAAAAGAACATACATGCAATGACACTGGTGGATCCATGTGTGGTCTCTATAGAGAACACACATTTCAATGACACTGGTGGATCCATATGTGGTATGTGAAAAGACTACACATCATGACTCTCGTTGTTGTTAGTGAAAAGAACACACATGCAATGACACTGGTGGATCCATATGTGGTATGTGAAAAGACCACACATGCAATGACTCTAGTTGTTGTTATTGAAAAGTACATACATGCAATGACACCAGTGGATCCATGTGTGGTCTCTAAAGAGACCACAAATTTCAATGACTCTAGTTATTGTTAGTAAAAAGAACACACATGCAATGACACTAGTGGGTCCATGTGTGGTCTCTGAAGGGAACACACATGCAATGACTCTGGTTGTTGTTACTAAAAAGAGCACACATGCAATGACACTAGTGGATCCATACGTGGATTGTAAAGAGAACACACATGCAATGACACAAGTGGATCCATAGATGGCATGCGAGAAGAATAGCCATGAAATGACCCTGGTTGTTGTTAGTAAAAAAGAACACACATGCAATGACTCTAGTTGTTGTTAGTGAAAAGAGCACACATGCAATGACTCCAGTTGTTGTTAGTGAAAAGAACATACATGCAATGACATTGGTGGATCCATGTGTGGTCTCTGTAGAGAACACACATTTCAATGACACTGATGGATCCATATGTGGTATGTGAAAAGAACACACATGCAATGACTTTGGTTGTTGTTAGTGAAAAGAACACACATGCAATGACACTGGTGGATCCATAGGTGGTATGTGAAAGAACACACATTTCAATGACCCTGGTTGTTGTTACTAAAAATAACACACATGCAATGACACTGGTGGATCCATGGGTGGATTGTGAAAAGAACACACATGCAATGACACTGGTGGATCCATGGGTGGATTATGAAAAGAGCACACTTGCAATGACACTGGTGGATCCATATGTGGTATGTGAAAAGAACACACATGCAATGACTCCAGTTGTTGTTAGTGAAAAGAACATACATGCAATGACACCGGTGGATCCATGTGTGGTCTCTGAAGAGAGCACACATTTCAATGACTCTGGTTGTTGCTACTAAAAAGAGCACACATGCAATGACTCTGGTTGTTGTTAGTGAGAAGAACACACATGCAATGACACTGGTGGATCCATAGGTGGTATGTGAAAAGAACACACATTTCAATGACTCTGGTTGTTGTAACTAAAAAGAACACACATGCAATGACACTGGTGGATCCATGTGTGGTCTCTGTAGAGAACACACATGCAATGACACTAGTGGATCCATAGGTGGTATGTGAGAAGAACAGCCATGAAATGACTCTGGTTGTTGTTAGTAAAAAGAACACACATGCAATGACATTGGTGGATCCATAGGTGGTATGTGAAAATAACACACATTTCAATGACTCTGGTTGTTGTTACTAACAAGAACACACATGCAATGACACTGGTGGATCCATGGGTGGATTGTGAAAAGAGCACACATGCAATGACTCTGGTGGATCCATATGTGGTATGTGAAAAGAAAACACATGCAATGACTCCAGTTGTTTTCAGTGAAAAGAACATACATGCAATGACGCCGGTGGATCCATGTGTGGTCTCTGAAGAGAGCACACATTTCAATGACTTTGGTTGTTGTTAGTAAAAGGAACACACATGCAATGACACTGGTGGATCCATGTGTGGTCTCTAAAGAGAACACACATGCAATGACAGGGTCTGGTTACTAAAAAGAACACACATGCAATGACACTGGTGGATCCATGTGTGGATTGTGAAGATAATACACATGCAATGACACTGGTGGATCCATAGGTGGTATGTGAGAAGAACATCCATGAAACGACTCTGGTTGTTGTTAGTAAAAAGAACACACATGCAATGACACTGGTGGATCCATAGGTGGTCTCTGAAGAGAGCACACATGCAATGACTCCAGTTGTTGTTAGTGAAAAGAACACACATGCAATGCCACTGGTTGTTGTTACTAAAAAGAACACACATGCAATGACACTGGTGGATCCATGGGTGGATTGTGGAAAGAGCACACATGCAACTACTCCAGTTGTTGTTATTGAAAAGAACATACATGCAATGACACTGGTGGATCCATGTGTGGTCGCTGTAGAGAACACACATTTCAATGACACTGGTGGATCCATATGTGGTATGTGAAAAGAACACACATGCAATGACTCTCATTGTTGTTAGTGAAAAGAACACACATGCAATGACACTGGTGGATCCATATGTGGTATGTGAAAAGAACACACATGCAATGACTCCAGTTGTTGTTAGTGAAAAGTACATACATGCAATGACACCGGTGGATCCATGTGTGGTCTCTAAAGGGAGCACACATTTCAATGACTCTGGTTGTTGTTAGTAAAAAGAACACACATGCAAGGACACTGGTGGGTCCATGTGTGGTCTCTGAAGAGAACACACATGCAATGACTCTGGTTGTTGTTACTAAAAAGAGCACACATGCAATGACATTGGTGGATCCGTGTGTGGATCGTGAAGAGAACACATATGCAATGACACTGGTGGATCCATAGGCGGTATGTGAGAAGAACAGCCATGAAATGACTCTGGTTGTTGTTAGTAAAAAGAACACACATGCAATGACTCCACTTGTTGTTAGTGAAAAGAACACACATGCAATGACTCCAGTTGTTGTTAGTGAAAAGAATATACATGCAATGACACCGGTGGATCCATGTGTGGTATCTCAAGAGAGCACACATTTCAATGACTCTGGTTGTTGTTAGTAAAAAGAACACACATGCAATGACACTGGTGGATCCATGTGTGGTCTCTGAAGAGAACACACATGCAATGACTCTGGTTGTTGTTACTAAAAAGTGCACACATGCAATGACACTAGTGGATCCGCGTGTGGATTGTGAAGAGAACACACATGCAATGACACTGGTGGATCCATAGGTGGTACGTGAGAAGAACAACCATGAAATGACTCTGGTTGTTGTTAGTAAAAAGAACACACATGCAATGACTCCAGCTGTTGTTAGTGAAAAGAACACACATGCAATGACTCCAGTTGTTGTTAGTGAAAAGAACATACATGCAATGACATCGGTGGATCCATTTGCGGTCTCTATAGAGAACACACATTTCAATGACACTGGTGGATCTATATCTGGTATGTGAAAAGAACACACATGCAATGACTCTGGTTGTTGTTATTGAAAAGAACACTAATGCAATGACACTGGTGGATCCATAGGTGGTATGTGAAAGAACACACATTTCAATGACCCTGGTTGTTGTTACTAAAAAGAACACACATGGAATGACACTGGTGGATCCATGGGTGGATTGTGAAAAGAACACACATGCAATGACACTGGTGGATCCATGGGTGGATTGTGAAAAGAGCACACATGCAATGACTCCAGTTGTTGTTAGTGAAAAGAACATACATGCAATGACACTGGTGGATCCATGTGTGGTCGCTGTAGAGAACACACATTTCAATGACACTGGTGGATCCATATGTGGTATGTGAAAAGAACACACATGCAATGACTCTCGTTGTTGTTAGTGAAAAGAACACACACGCAATGACACTGGTGGATCCATATGTGGTATGTGAAAAGAACACACATGCAATGACTCCAGTTGTTGTTAGTGAAAAGTACATACATGCAATGACACCGGTGGATCCATGTGTGGTCTCTAAAGAGAGCACACATTTCAATGACTCTGGTTGTTGTTAGTAAAAAGAACACACACGCAAGGACACTGGTGGGTCCATGTGTGGTCTCTGAAGAGAACACACATGCAATGACTCTGGTTGTTGTTACTAAAAAGAGCACACATGCAATGACATTGGTGGATCCGTGTGTGGATTGTGAAGAGAACACATATGCAATGACACTGGTGGATCCATAGGCGGTATGTGAGAAGAACAACCATGAAATGACTCTGGTTGTTGTTAGTAAAAAGAACACACATGCAATGACTCCACTTGTTGTTAGTGAAAAGAACACACATGCAATGACTCCAGTTGTTTTTAGTGAAAAGAATATACATGCAATGACACCGGTGGATCCATGTGTGGTATCTCAAGAGAGTACACATTTCAATGACTCTGGTTGTTGTTAGTAAAAAGAACACACATGCAATGACACTGGTGGATCCATGTGTGGTCTCTGAAGAGAACACACATGCAATGACTCTAGTTGTTGTTACTAAAAAGAGCACACATGCAATGACACTAGTGGATCCATGTGTGGATTGTGAAGAGAACATACATGCAATGACACAAGTGGATCCATAGATGGCATGTGAGAAGAACAGCCATGAAATGACTCTGGTTGTTGTTAGTAAAAAGAACACACATGCAATGACTCTAGTTGTTCTCAGTGAAAAGAGCACACATGCAATGACTCCAGTTGTTGTTAGTGAAAAGAACATACATGCAATGACACCGGTGGATCCATGTGTGGTCGCTGTAGAGAACACACATTTCAATGACACTGGTGGATCCATATGTGGTATGTGAAAAGAACACACATGCAATGACTCTCGTTGTTGTTAGTGAAAAGAACACACATGCAATGACACTGGTGGATCCATAGGTGGTATGTGAAAGAACACACATTTCAATGACCCTGGTTGTTGTTACTAAAAAGAACACACATGCAATGACACTGGTGGATCCATGGGTGGATTGTGAAAAGAACACACATGCAATGACACTGGTGGATCCATGGGTGGATTGTGAAAAGAGCACACATGCAATGACTCCAGTTGTTGTTAGTGAAAAGAACATACATGCAATGACACTGGTGGATCCATGTGTGGTCTCTGTAGAGAACACACATTTCAATGACACTGGTGGATCCATATGTGGTATGTGAAAAGAACACACATGCAATGACTCTCGTTGTTGTTAGTGAAAAGCACACACATGCAATGACACTGGTGGATCCATATGTGGTATGTGAAAAGAACACACATGCAATGACTCCAGTTGTTGTTAGTGAAAAGTACATACATGCAATGACACCGGTGGATCCATGTGTGGTCTCTAAAGATAGCACACATTTCAATGACTCTGGTTGTTGTTAGTAAAAAGAACACACACGCAAGGACACTGGTGGGTCCATGTGTGGTCTCTGAAGAGAACACACATGCAATGACTCTGGTTGTTGTTACTAAAAAGAGCACACATGCAATGACATTGGTGGATCCGTGTGTGGATTATGAAGAGAACACACATGCAATGACACTGGTGGATCCATAGGCTGTATGTGAGAAGAACAGCCATGAAATGACTCTGGTTGTTGTTAGTAAAAAGAACACACATGCAATGACTCCACTTGTTGTTAGTGAAAAGAACACACATGCAATGACTCCAGTTGTTGTTAGTGAAAAGAATATACATGCAATGACACCAGTGGATCCATGCGTGGTATCTCAAGAGAGCACACATTTCAATGACTCTGGTTGTTGTTAGTAAAAAGAACACACATGCAATGACACTGGTGGATCCATGTGTGGTCTCTGAAGAGAACACACATGCAATGACTCTAGTTGTTGTTACTAAAAAGAGCACACATGCAATGACACTAGTGGATCCATGTGTGGATTGTGAAGAGAACACACATGCAATGACACAAGTGGATCCATAGATGGCATGTGAGAAGAACAGCCATGAAAAGAGCACACATGCAATGACTCTAGTTGTTCTCAGTGAAAAGAGCACACATGCAATGACTCCACTTGTTATTAGTGAAAAGAACATACATGCAATGACACCGGTGGATCCATGTCTGGTCTCTATAGAGAACACACATTTCAATGACACTGATGGATCCATATGTGGTATGTGAAAAGAACACACACGCAATGACTCTGGTTGTTGTTAGTGAAAAGAACACACATCCAATGACACTGGTGGATCCATAGGTGGTATGTGAAAGAACACACATTTCAATGACCCTGGTTGTTGTTACTAAAAAGAACACACATGCCATGACACTGGTGGATCCATGGGTGGATTGTGAAAAGAACACACATGCAATGACACTGGTATATCCATGGGTGGATTGTGAAAAGAGCACACATGCAATGACTCCAGTTGTTGTTAGTGAAAAGAACATACATGCAATGACACTGGTGGATCCATGTGTGGTCTCTGTAGAGAACACACATTTCAATGACACTGGTGGATCCATATGTGGTATGTGAAAAAAAACACATGCAATGACTCTGGTTGTTGTTAGTGAAAAGAACACACATGCAATGACACTGGTGGATCCATAGGTGATATGTGAAAAGAACACACATTTCAATGACTCTGGTTGTTGTTACTAAAAAGAACACACATGCAATAACACTGGTGGATCCATGTGTGGTCTCTTTAGAGAACACACATTTCAATGACACTAGTGGATCCATATGTGGTATGTGAAAAGAACACACATGCAATGACTCTGGTTGTTGTTAGTGAAAACAACACACATGCAATGATACTGGTGGATCCTTAGGTGGTATGTGAAAAGAACACACATGCAAAATGACTCTAGTTGTTGTTACTAAAAAGAACACACATGCAATGACACTTGTGGATCCATAGGTGGATTATGAAATGAACACACATGCAATGACACTGGTGGATCCATAGGTGGTATGTGAGAAGAACACACATTTCAATGACTCTGGTTGTTACTAAAAAGAACACAAATGCAATGACACTGGTGGATCCATGGGTGGATTGTGAAAAGAGCACACATGCAATGACACTGGTGGATACATATGTGGTATGTGAAAAGAACACAAATGCAATGACTCCAGTTGTTGTTAGTGAAAAGAACATACATGCAATGACACCGGTGGATCCATGTGTGGTCTCTGAAGAGAGCACACATTTCAATGACTCTGGTTGTTGTTAGTAAAAAGAACACAAATGCAATGACTCTGGTTGTTGTTAGTGAAAAGAACACACATGCAATGACACTGGTGGATCCATAGGTGGTATGTGAAAAGAACACACATTTCAATGACTCTGGTTGTTGTTAGTGAAAAGAACACACATGCAATGACACCGGTGGATCCATGTGTGGTCTCTAAAGAGAGCACACATTTCAATGACTCTGGTTGTTGTTAGTAAAAACAACACACATGCAATGACACTGGTTGTTGTTACTAAAAAGAACACACATGCAATGACACTGGTGGATCCATGTGTGGATTGTGAAGAGAACACACATGCAATGACACTCGTGGATCCATAGGCGGTATGTGAGAAGAACAGCCATGAAATGACTCTGGTTGTTGTTAGTAAAAAGAACACACATGCAATGACTCCACTTGTTGTTAGTGAAAAGAACACACATGCAATGACTCCAGTTGTTGTTAGTGAAAAGAATATACATGCAATGACACCGGTGGATCCATGTGTGGTATCTCAAGAGAGCACACATTTCAATGACCCTGGTTGTTGTTAGTAAAAAGAACACACATGCAATGACACTGGTGGATCCATGTGTGGTCTCTGAAGAGAACACACATGCAATGACTCTGGTTGTTGTTACTAAAAAGTGCACACATGCAATGACACTAGTGGATCCGCGTGTGGATTGTGAAGAGAACACACATGCAATGACACTGGTGGATCCATAGGTGGTACGTGAGAAGAACAACCATGAAATGACTCTGGTTGTTGTTAGTAAAAAGAACACACATGCAATGACTCCAGCTGTTGTTAGTGAAAAGAACACACATGCAATGACTCTAGTTGTTGTTAGTGAAAAGAACATACATGCAATGACATAGGTGGATCCATGTGCGGTCTCTATAGAGAACACACATTTCAATGACACTGGTGGATCTATATCTGGTATGTGAAAAGAACACACATGTAATGACTCTGGTTGTTGTTATTGAAAAGAACACTAATGCAATGACACTGGTGGATCCATAGGTGGTATGTGAAAGAACACACATTTCAATGACCCTGGTTGTTGTTAGTAAAAAGAACACACATGGAATGACACTGGTGGATCCATGGGTGGATTGTGAAAAGAACACACATGCAATGACACTGGTGGATCCATGGGTGGATTGTGAAAAGAGCACACATGCAATGACTCCAGTTGTTGTTAGTGAAAAGAACATACATGCAATGACACTGGTGGATCCATGTGTGGTCGCTGTAGAGAACACACATTTCAATGACACTGGTGGATCCATATGTGGTATGTGAAAAGAACACACATGCAATGACTCTCGTTGTTGTTAGTGAAAAGAACACACACGCAATGACACTGGTGGATCCATATGTGGTATGTGAAAAGAACACACATGCAATGACTCCAGTTGTTGTTAGTGAAAAGTACATACATGCAATGACACCGGTGGATCCATGTGTGGTCTCTAAAGAGAGCACACATTTCAATGACTCTGGTTGTTGTTAGTAAAAAGAACACACACGCAAGGACACTGGTGGGTCCATGTGTGGTCTCTGAAGAGAACACACATGCAATGACTCTGGTTGTTGTTACTAAAAAGAGCACACATGCAATGACATTGGTGGATCCGTGTGTGGATTGTGAAGAGAACACATATGCAATGACACTGGTGGATCCATAGGCGGTATGTGAGAAGAACAGCCATGAAATGACTCTGGTTGTTGTTAGTAAAAAGAACACACATGCAATGACTCCACTTGTTGTTAGTGAAAAGAACACACATGCAATGACTCCAGTTGTTGTTAGTGAAAAGAATATACATGCAATGACACCGGTGGATCCATGTGTGGTATCTCAAGAGAGTACACATTTCAATGACTCTGGTTGTTGTTAGTAAAAAGAACACACATGCAATGACACTGGTGGATCCATGTGTGGTCTCTGAAGAGAACACACATGCAATGACTCTAGTTGTTGTTACTAAAAAGAGCACACATGCAATGACACTAGTGGATCCATGTGTGGATTGTGAAGAGAACATACATGCAATGACACAAGTGGATCCATAGATGGCATGTGAGAAGAACAGCCATGAAATGACTCTGGTTGTTGTTAGTAAAAAGAACACACATGCAATGACTCTAGTTGTTCTCAGTGAAAAGAGCACACATGCAATGACTCCAGTTGTTGTTAGTGAAAAGAACATACATGCAATGACACCGGTGGATCCATGTGTGGTCGCTGTAGAGAACACACATTTCAATGACACTGGTGGATCCATATGTGGTATGTGAAAAGAACACACATGCAATGACTCTCGTTGTTGTTAGTGAAAAGAACACACATGCAATGACACTGGTGGATCCATAGGTGGTATGTGAAAGAACACACATTTCAATGACCCTGGTTGTTGTTACTAAAAAGAACACACATGCAATGACACTGGTGGATCCATGGGTGGATTGTGAAAAGAACACACATGCAATGACACTGGTGGATCCATGGGTGGATTGTGAAAAGAGCACACATGCAATGACTCCAGTTGTTGTTAGTGAAAAGAACATACATGCAATGACACTGGTGGATCCATGTGTGGTCTCTGTAGAGAACACACATTTCAATGACACTGGTGGATCCATATGTGGTATGTGAAAAGAACACACATGCAATGACTCTCGTTGTTGTTAGTGAAAAGCACACACATGCAATGACACTGGTGGATCCATATGTGGTATGTGAAAAGAACACAGATGCAATGACTCCAGTTGTTGTTAGTGAAAAGTACATACATGCAATGACACCGGTGGATCCATGTGTGGTCTCTAAAGATAGCACACATTTCAATGACTCTGGTTGTTGTTAGTAAAAAGAACACACACGCAAGGACACTGGTGGGTCCATGTGTGGTCTCTGAAGAGAACACACATGCAATGACTCTGGTTGTTGTTACTAAAAAGAGCACACATGCAATGACATTGGTGGATCCGTGTGTGGATTATGAAGAGAACACACATGCAATGACACTGGTGGATCCATAGGCTGTATGTGAGAAGAACAACCATGAAATGACTCTGGTTGTTGTTAGTAAAAAGAACACACATGCAATGACTCCACTTGTTGTTAGTGAAAAGAACACACATGCAATGACTCCAGTTGTTGTTAGTGAAAAGAATATACATGCAATGACACCGGTGGATCCATGCGTGGTATCTCAAGAGAGCACACATTTCAATGACTCTGGTTGTTGTTAGTAAAAAGAACACACATGCAATGACACTGGTGGATCCATGTGTGGTCTCTGAAGAGAACATACATGCAATGACTCTAGTTGTTGTTACTAAAAAGAGCACACATGCAATGACACTAGTGGATCCATGTGTGGATTGTGAAGAGAACACACATGCAATGACACAAGTGGATCCATAGATGGCATGTGAGAAGAACAGCCATGAAAAGAGCACACATGCAATGACTCTAGTTGTTCTCAGTGAAAAGAGCACACATGCAATGACTCCACTTGTTATTAGTGAAAAGAACATACATGCAATGACACCGGTGGATCCATGTCTGGTCTCTATAGAGAACACACATTTCAATGACACTGATGGATCCATATGTGGTATGTGAAAAGAACACACACGCAATGACTCTGGTTGTTGTTAGTGAAAAGAACACACATCCAATGACACTGGTGGATCCATAGGTGGTATGTGAAAGAACACACATTTCAATGACCCTGGTTGTTGTTACTAAAAAGAACACACATGCCATGACACTGGTGGATCCATGGGTGGATTGTGAAAAGAACACACATGCAATGACACTGGTATATCCATGGGTGGATTGTGAAAAGAGCACACATGCAATGACTCCAGTTGTTGTTAGTGAAAAGAACATACATGCAATGACACTGGTGGATCCATGTGTGGTCTCTGTAGAGAACACACATTTCAATGACACTGGTGGATCCATATGTGGTATGTGAAAAAAAACACATGCAATGACTCTGGTTGTTGTTAGTGAAAAGAACACACATGCAATGACACTGGTGGATCCATAGGTGATATGTGAAAAGAACACACATTTCAATGACTCTGGTTGTTGTTACTAAAAAGAACACACATGCAATAACACTGGTGGATCCATGTGTGGTCTCTTTAGAGAACACACATTTCAATGACACTAGTGGATCCATATGTGGTATGTGAAAAGAACACACATGCAATGACTCTGGTTGTTGTTAGTGAAAACAACACACATGCAATGATACTGGTGGATCCTTAGGTGGTATGTGAAAAGAACACACATGCAAAATGACTCTAGTTGTTGTTACTAAAAAGAACACACATGCAATGACACTTGTGGATCCATAGGTGGATTATGAAATGAACACACATGCAATGACACTGGTGGATCCATAGGTGGTATGTGAGAAGAACACACATTTCAATGACTCTGGTTGTTACTAAAAAGAACACAAATGCAATGACACTGGTGGATCCATGGGTGGATTGTGAAAAGAGCACACATGCAATGACACTGGTGGATACATATGTGGTATGTGAAAAGAACACAAATGCAATGATTCCAGTTGTTGTTAGTGAAAAGAACATACATGCAATGACACCGGTGGATCCATGTGTGGTCTCTGAAGAGAGCACACATTTCAATGACTCTGGTTGTTGTTAGTAAAAAGAACACAAATGCAATGACTCTGGTTGTTGTTAGTGAAAAGAACACACATGCAATGACACTGGTGGATCCATAGGTGGTATGTGAAAAGAACACACATTTCAATGACTCTGGTTGTTGTTAGTGAAAAGAACACACATGCAATGACACCGGTGGATCCATGTGTGGTCTCTAAAGAGAGCACACATTTCAATGACTCTGGTTGTTGTTAGTAAAAACAACACACATGCAATGACACTGGTTGTTGTTACTAAAAAGAACACACATGCAATGACACTGGTGGATCCATGTGTGGATTGTGAAGAGAACACACATGCAATGACACTGGTGGATCCATAGCTGGTATGTGAGAAGAACAGCTATGAAATGACTCTAGTTGTTCTTAGTAAAAAGAACACACATGCAATGACTCAAGTTGTTGTTAGTGAAAAGAACACACATGCAATGACTCTAGCTGTTGTTAGTGAAAAGAACATACATGCAATGACACCAGTTGATCCATGTGCGGTCTTCCAAGAGAGCACACATTTCAATGAGTATGGTTGTTGTTAGTAAAAAGAACACACATGCAATGACACTAGTGGGTCCATGTGTGGTCTCTGAAGAGAACACACATGCAATGACTCTGGTTGTTGTAACTAAAAAGAGCACACATGCAATGACACTGGTTTATCCGTGTGTGGATTGTGAAGAGAACACACATGCAATGACACTGGTGGATCCATAGGTGGTATGTGAGAAGAACAGCCATGAAATGACTCTAGTTGTTGTTAGTAAAAAGAACACACATGCCATGACTCCAGTTGTTGTTAGTGAAAAGAACACACATGCAATGACTCCAGTTGTTCTTAGTGAAAAGAACATACATGGAATGACACCGGTGGATCCATGTGTGGTCTCTCAAGAGAGCACACATTTCAATGACTCTGGTTGTTGTTAGTAAAAAGGACACACATGCAATGACACTGGTGGATCCATGTGTGGTCTCTGAAGAGAACACACATGCAATGACACTGGTGGATCCATGTGTGGGTTGTGAAGAGAACACACATGCGATGACACTAGTGGATCCATAGGTGCTATGTGAGAAGAACAGCCATGAAATGATTCTAGTTGTTGTTAGTAAAAATAACACATATGCAATGAATCCAGTTGTTGTTAGTGAAAAAAACATACATGCAATGACACCGGTGGATCCATGTGTGGTCTCTGTAGAGAACACACATTTCAATGACACTGGTGGATCCATATGTGGTATGTGAAAAGAACACACATGCAATGACTCTGGTTGTTGTTAGTGAAAAGAACACACATGCAATGACACTAGTGGATCCATAGGTGCTATGTGAAAGAACACACATTTCAATGACTCTGGTTGTTGTTACTAAAAATAACACGCATGCAATGACACTGGTGGATCCATGGGTGGATTGTGAAAAGAACACACATGCAATGACACTGGTGGATCCATGGGTGGATTGTGAATAGAGCACACATGCAATGACTCTAGTTGTTGTTAATGAAAAGAACATACATGCAATGACATTGGTGAATCCATGTGTGGTCTCTGTAGAGAACACACATTTGAATGACACTGGTGGATCCATATGTGGTATGTGAAAAGAACACACATGCAATGACTCTGGTTGTTGTTAGTGAAAAGAACACACATGCAATGCCACAGGTGGATCCATATGTGGTATGTGAAAAGAACACACATGCAATGACTCCAGTTGTTGTTAGTGAAAAGAACATACATGCAATTACACCGGTGGATCCATGTGTGGTCTCTGAAGAGAGCACACATTTCAATGACTTTGGTTATTCTTAGTAAAAAGAACACGTATGCAATGACATTGGTGGATCCATTTGTGGTCTCTGAAGAGAACACACATGCAATGACTCTGGTTGTTGTTACTAAAAAGAGCACACATGCAATGACACTGGTGGATCCATCTGTGGATTGTGAAGAGAACACACATGCAATGACATTGGTGGATCCATAGGTGGTATGTGAGAAGAACGACCATGAAATGACTCTGGTTGTTGTTACTAAAAAGAACACACATGCAATGACTCTAGTTGTTGTTAGTGAAACGAACACACATGCAATGACTCCAGTTGTTGTTAGTGAAAAGAACGTACATGCAATGACACCGGTGGATCCATGTGTGGTCTCTAAAGAGAGCACACATTTCAGTGACTCTGGTGGACCCATATGTGGTATGTGAAAAGAACACACATGCAATGACTCTAGTTGTTGTTAGTGAAAAGAACATACATGCAATGACACCAGTTGTTGTTAGTGAAAAGAACATACATGCAATGACACCGGTGGATCCATGTGTGGTCTCTCAAGAGAGCACACATTTCAATGACTCTGGTTGTTGTTAGTAAAAAGAACACACATGCAATGACACTGGTGGGTCCATGTGTGGTCTCTGAAGAGAACACACATGCATTGACTCTGGTTGTTGTTACTAAAAAGTGCACACATGCAATGACACTGGTGGATCCGTGTGTGGATTGTGAAGAGAACACACATGCAATGACACTGGTGGATCCATGTGTGGTCTCTGAAGAGAACACACATGCAATGACTCTAGTTGTTGTTACTAAAAAGAGCACACATGCAATGACACTAGTGGATCCATGTGTGGATTGTGCAGAGAACACACATGCAATGACAAAAGTGGATCCATAGATGGCATGTGAGAAGAACAGCCATGAACTGACTCTGGTTGTTGTTAGTAAAAAGAACACACATGCAATGACTCTAGTTGTTCTCAGTGAAAAGAGCACACATGCAATGACTCCAGTTGTTGTTAGTGAAAAGAACATACATGCAATGACACCAGTGGATCCAAGTCTGGTCTCTATAGAGAACACACATTTCAATGACACTGATGGATCCATATGTGGTATGTGAAAAGAACACACACGCAATGACTCTGGATGTTGTTAGTGAAAAGAACACACATGCAATGACACTGGTGGATCCATAGGTGGTATGTGAAAGAACACACATTTCAATGACCCTGGTTGTTGTTACTAAAAAGAACACACATGCAATGACACTGGTGGATCCATGGGTGGATTGTAAAAAGAACACACATGCAATGACACTGGTGGATCCATGGGTGGATTGTGAAAAGAGCACACATGCAATGACTCCAGTTGTTGTTAGTGAAAAGAACATACATGCAATGACACTGGTGGATCCATGTGTGGTCTCTGTAGAGAACACACATTTCAATGACACTGGTGGATCCATATGTGGTATGTGAAAAGAACACACATGCAATGACTCTCGTTGTTGTTAGTGAAAAGAACACACATGCAATGACACTGGTGGATCCATATGTGGTATGTGAAAAGAACACACATGCAATGACTCCAGTTGTTGTTAGTGAAAAGTACATACATGCAATGACACCGGTGGATCCATGTGTGGTCTCTAAAGAGAGCACACATTTCAATGACTCTGGTTGTTGTTAGTAAAAATAACACACATGCAAGGACACTGGTGGGTCCATGTGTGGTCTTTGAAGAGAACACACATGCAATGACTCTGGTTGTTGTTACTAAAAAGAGCACACATGCAATGACATTGGTGGATCCGTGTGTGGATTGTGAAGAGAACACACATGCAATGACACTGGTGGATCCATAGGCGGTATGTGAGAAGAACAGCCATGAAATGACTCTGGTTGTTGTTAGTAAAAAGAACACACATGCAATGACTCCACTTGTTGTTAGTGAAAAGAACACACATGCAATGACTCCAATTGTTGTTAGTGAAAAGAATATACATGCAATGACACCGGTGGATCCATGTGTGGTATCTCAAGAGAGCACACATTTCAATGACTCTGGTTGTTGTTAGTAAAAAGAACACACATGCAATGACACTGGTGGATCCATGTGTGGTCTCTGAAGAGAACACACATGCAATGACTCTAGTTGTTGTTACTAAAAAGAGCACACATGCAATGACACTAGTGGATCCATGTGTGGATTGTGAAGAGAACACACATGCAATGACACAAGTGGATCCATAGATGGCATGTGAGAAGAACAGCCATGAAATGACTCTGGTTGTTGTTAGTAAAAAGAACACACATGCAATGACTCTAGTTGTTCTCAGTGAAAAGAGCACACATGCAATGACTCCAGTTGTTGTTAGTGAAAAGAACATACATGCAATGACACGGGTGGATCCATGTCTGGTCTCTATACAGAACACACATTTAAATGACACTGATGGATCCATATGTGGTATGTGAAAAGAACACACACGCAATGACTCTGTTTGTTGTTAGTGAAAAGAACACACATGCAATGACACTGGTGGATCCATAGGTGGTATGTGAAAGAACACACATTACAATGACCCTGGTTGTTGTTACTAAAAAGAACACACATGCCATGACACTGGTGGATACATGGGTGGATTGTGAAAAGAACACACATGCAATGACACTGGTGTATCCATGGGTGGATTGTGAAAAGAGCACACATGCAATGACTCCAGTTGTTGTTAGTGAAAAGAACATACATGCAATGACACTGGTGGCTCCATGTGTGGTCTCTGTAGAGAACACACATTTCAATGACACTGGTGGATCCATATGTGGTATGTGAAAAAAAACACATGCAATGACTCTGGTTGTTGTTAGTGAAAAGAACACACATGCAATGACACTGGTGGATCCATAGGTGATATGTGAAAAGAACACACATTTCAATGACTCTGGTTGTTGTTACTAAAAAGAACACACATGCAATAACACTGGTGGATCCATGTGTGGTCTCTTTAGAGAACACACATTTCAATGACACTAGTGGATCCATATGTGGTATGTGAAAAGAACACACATGCAATGACTCTGGTTGTTGTTAGTGAAAACAACACACAAGCAATGACACTGGTGTATCCATAGGTGGTATGTGAAAAGAACACACATGCAAAATGACTCTAGTTGTTGTTACCAAAAAGAACACACATGCAATGACACTTGTGGATCCATAAGTGGATTATGAAATGAACACACATGCAATGACACTGGTGGATCCATAGGTGGTATGTGAGAAGAACACACATTTCAATGACTCTGGTTGTTACTAAAAAGAACACAAATGCAATGACACTGGTGGATCCATGGGTGGATTGTGAAAAGAGCACACATGCAATGACACTGGTGGATCCATATGTGGTATGTGAAAAGAACACAAATGCAATGACTCCAGTTGTTGTTAGTGAAAAGAACATACATGCAATGACACCGGTGGATCCATGTGTGGTCTCTGAAGAGAGCACACATTTCAATGACTCTGGTTGTTGTTAGTAAAAAGAACACACATGCAATGACTCTGGTTGTTGTTAGTGAAAAGAACACACATGCAATGACACTGGTGGATCCATAGGTGGTATGTGAAAAGAACACACATTTCAATGACTCTGGTTGTTGTTAGTGAAAAGAACACACATGCAATGACACCGGTGGATCCATGTGTGGTCTCTAAAGAGAGCACACATTTCAATGACTCTGGTTGTTGTTAGTAAAAACAGCACACATGCAATAACACTGGTTGTTGTTACTAAAAAGAACACACATGCAATGACACTGGTGGATCCATGTGTGGATTGTGAAGAGAACACACATGCAATGACACTGGTGGATCCATAGCTGGTATGTGAGAAGAACAGCTATGAAATGACTCTAGTTGCTCTTAGTAAAAAGAACACACATGCAATGACTCCAGTTGTTGTTAGTGAAAAGAACACACATGCAATGACTCTAGCTGTTGTTAGTGAAAAGATCATACATGCAATGACACCAGTTGATCCATGTGTGGTCTCTCAAGAGAGCACACATTTCAATGAGTATGGTTGTTGTTAGTAAAAAGAACACACATGCAATGACACTAGTGGGTCCATGTGTGGTCTCTGAAGAGAACACACATGCAATGACTCTGGTTGTTGCAACTAAAAAGAGCACACATGCAATGACACTGGTGGATCCGTGTGTGGATTGTGAAGAGAACACACATGCAATGACACTGGTGGATCCATAGGCGGTATGTGAGAAGAACAGCCATGAAATGACTCTCGTTGTTGTTAGTAAAAAGAACACACATGCAATGACTCCAGTTGTTGTTAGTGAAAAGAACACACATGCAATGACTCCAGTTGTTCTTAGTGAAAAGAACATACATGGAATGACACCGGTGGATCCATGTGTGGTCTCTCAAGAGAGCACACATTTCAATGACTCTGGTTGTTGTTAGTAAAAAGAACACACATGCAATGACACTGGTGGATCCATATGTGGTATGTGAAAAGAACACAAATGCAATGACTCCAGTTGTTGTTAGTGAAAAGTACATACATGCAATGACACCGGTGGATCCATGTGTGGTCTCTAAAGAGAGCACACATTTCAATGACTCTGGTTGTTGTTAGTAAAAAGAACACACATGCAAGGACACTGATGGGTCCATGTGTGGTATCTGAAGAGAACACACATGCAATGACTCTGGTTGTTGTTACTAAAAAGAGCACACATGCAATGACATTGGTGGATCCGTGTGTGGATTGTGAAGAGAACACACATGCAATGACACTGGTGGATCCTTAGGCGGTATGTGAGAAGAACATCCATGAAATGACTCTAGTTGTTGTTAGTAAAAAGAACAAACATGCAATGACTCCACTTGTTGTTAGTGAAAAGAACACACATGCAATGACTCCAGTTGTTGTTAGTGAAAATAATATACATGCAATGACACCGGCGGATCCATGTGTGGTATCTCAAGAGAGCACACATTTCAATGACTCTGGTTGTTGTTAGTAAAAAGAACACACATGCAATGACACTGGTGGATCCATGTGTGGTCTCTGAAGAGAACACACATGCAATGACTCTAGTTGTTGTTACTAAAAAGAGCACACATGCAATGACACTAGTGGATCCATGTGTGGATTGTGAAGAGAACACACATGCAATGACACAAGTGGATCCATAGATGGCATGTGAGAAGAACAGCCATGAAATGACTCTAGTTGTTGTTAGTAAAAATAACACACATGCAATGACTCTAGTTGTTCTCAGTGAAAAGAGCACACATGCAATGACTCCAGTTGTTGTTAGTGAAAAGAACATACATGCAATGACACGGGTGGATCCATGTCTGGTCTCTATACAGAACACACATTTAAATGACACTGATGGATCCATATGTGGTATGTGAAAAGAACACACACGCAATGACTCTGTTTGTTGTTAGTGAAAAGAACACACATGCAATGACACTGGTGGATCCATAGGTGGTATGTGAAAGAACACACATTTCAATGACCCTGGTTGTTGTTACTAAAAAGAACACACATGCCATGACACTGGTGGATCCATGGGTGGATTGTGAAAAGAACACACATGCAATGACACTGGTGTATCCATGGGTGGATTGTGAAAAGAGCACACATGCAATGACTCCAGTTGTTGTTAGTGAAAAGAACATACATGCAATGACACTGGTGGATCCATGTGTGGTCTCTGTAGAGAACACACATTTCAATGACACTAGTGGATCCATATGTGGTATGTGTAAAAAAACACATGCAATGACTCTGGTTGTTGTTAGTGAAAAGAACACACATGCAATGACACTGGTGGATCCATAGGTGATATGTGAAAAGAACACACATTTCAATGACTCTGGTTGTTGTTACTAAAAAGAACACACATGCAATAACACTGGTGGATCAATGTGTGGTCTCTTTGGAGAACACACATTTCAATGACACTAGTGGATCCATATGTGGTATGTGAAAAGAACACACATGCAATGACTCTGGTTGTTGTTAGTGAAAACAACACACAAGCAATGACACTAGTGGATCCATAGGTGGTATGTGAAAAGAACACACATGCAAAATGACTCTAGTTGTTGTTACTAAAAAGAACACACATGCAATGACACTTGTGGATCCATAGGTGGATTATGAAATGAACACACATGCAATGACACTGGTGGATCCATAGGTGGTATGTGAGAAGAACACACATTTCAATGACTCTGGTTGTTACTAAAATGAACACAAATGCAATGACACTGGTGGATCCATGGGTGGATTGTGAAAAGAGCACACATGCAATGACACTGGTGGATCCATATGTGGTATGTGAAAAGAACACAAATGCAATGACTCCAGTTGTTGTTAGTGAAAAGAACATACATGCAATGACACCGGTGGATCCATGTGTGGTCTCTGAAGAGAGCACATCTTTCAATGACTCTGGTTGTTGTTAGTAAAAAGAACACACATGCAATGACTCTGGTTGTTGTTAGTGAAAAGAACACACATGCAATGACACTGGTGGATCCATAGGTGGTATGTGAAAAGAACACACATTTCAATGACTCTGGTTGTTGTTAGTGAAAAGAACACACATGCAATGACACCGGTGGATCCATGTGTGGTCTCTAAAGAGAGCACACATTTCAATGGCTCTGGTTGTTGTTAGTAAAAACAGCACACATGCAATAACACTGGTTGTTGTTACTAAAAAGAACACACATGCAATGACACTGGTGGATCCATGTGTGGATTGTGAAGAGAACACACATGCAATGACACTGGTGGATCCATAGCTGGTATGTGAGAAGAACAGCTATGAAATGACTCTAGTTGTTCTTAGTAAAAAGAACACACATGCAATGACTCCAGTTGTTGTTAGTGAAAAGAACACACATGCAATGACTCTAGCTGTTGTTAGTGAAAAGAACATACATGCAATGACACCAGTTGATTAATCTGTGGTCTCTCAAGAGAGCACACATTTCAATGAGTATGGTTGTTGTTAGTAAAAAGAACACACATGCAATGACACTAGTGGGTCCATGTGTGGTCTCTGAAGAGAACACACATGCAATGACTCTGGTTGTTGTAACTAAAAAGAGCACACATGCAATGACACTGGTGGATGCGTGTGTGGATTGTGAAGAGAACACACATGCAATGACACTGGTGGATCCATAGGTGGTATGTGAGAAGAACAGCCATGAAATGACTCTGGTTGTTGTTAGTAAAAAGAACACACATGCAATGACTCCAGTTGTTGTTAGTGAAAAGAACACACATGCAATGACTCCAGTTGTTCTTAGTGAAAAGAACATACATGGAATGACACCGGGGGATCCATGTGTGGTCTCTCAAGAGAGCACACATTTCGATGACTCTGGTTGTTGTTAGTAAAAAGGACACACATGCAATGACACTGGTGGATCCATGTGTGGTCTCTGAAGAGAACACACATGCAATGACTCTGGTTGTTGTTACTAAAAAGAGCACACATGGAATGACACTGGTGGATCCATGTGTGGGTTGTGAAGAGAACACACATGCAATGACACCAGTGGATCCATAGGTGCTATGTGAGAAGAACAGCCATGAAATGATTCTAGTTGTTGTTAGTAAAAATAACACATATGCAATGACTCCAGTTGTTGTTAGTGAAAAGAACATACATGCAATGACACCGGTGGATCCATGTGTGGTCTCTGTAGAGAACACACATTTCAATGACAATGGTGGATCCGTATGTGGTATATGAAAAGAACACACATGCAATGACTCTGGTTGTTGTTAGTGAAAAGAACACACATGCAATGACACTAGTGGATCCATAGGTGCTATGTGAAAGAACACACATTTCGATGACTCTGGTTGTTGTTACTAAAAATAACACACATGCAATGACACTGGTGGATCCATGGGTGGATTGTGAAAAGAACACACATGCAATGACACTGGTGGATCCATGGGTGGATTGTGAATATAGCACACATGCAACGACTCTAGTTGTTGTTAATGAAAAGAACATACATGCAATGACATTGGTGAATGCATGTGTGGTCTCTGTAGAGAACACACATTTGAATGACACTGGTATGTGAAAAGAACACACATGCAATGACACAAGTGGATCCATATGTGGTATGTGAAAAGAACACACATGCAATGACTCCAGTTGTTGTTAGTGAAAAGAACATACATGCAATGACACCGGTGGATCCATGTGTGGTCTCTAAAGAGAGCACACATTTCAATGACTTTGGTTATTGTTAGTAAAAAGAACACGCATGCAATGACATTGGTGGATCCATTTGTGGTCTCTAAGAGAACACACATTTAATTACTCTGGTTGTTGTTACTAAAAAGAGCACACATGCAATGACACTGGTGGATCCATGTGTGGATTGTGAAGAGAACACACATGCAATGACATTGGTGGATCCATAGGTGGTATGTGAGAAGAACGACCATGAAATGACTCTGGTTGTTGTTACTAAAAAGAACACACATGCAATGACTCCAGTTGTTATTAGTGAAACGAACACACATGCAATGACTCCAGTTGTTGTTAGTGAAAAGAACATACATGCAATGACACTGGTGGATCCATGTGTGGTCTGTGAAGAGAGCACACATTTCATGTACTCTGGTGGACCCATATGTGGTATGTGAAAAGAACACACATGCAATGACTCTAGTTGTTGTTAGTGAAAAGAACACACATGCAATGACACTGTGGATTCATAGGTGGTACGTGAAAGAACACACATTTCAATGACTCTGGTTGTTGTTACTAAAAAGAACACACATGCAATGACACTGGTGGATCCATGGGTGGATTTTGAAAAGAGCACACATGCAATGACTCTAGTTGTTGTTAGTGAAAAAAACATACATGCAATGACACTGGTGGATCCATGTGTGGTCTCTGGAGAGAACACACATTTCAATGACACTAGTGGATCCATATGTGGTATGTGAAAAGAACACACATGCAATGACTCTTGTTGTTGTTAGTGAAAAGAACACACATGCAATGACACTGGTGGATCCCTATGTGGTATCTGAAAAGAACACACATGCAATGACTCCAGTCGTTGTTAGTGAAAAGAACATACATGTAATGACACCGGTGGATCCATGTGTGGTCTCTGAAGAGAGCACACATTTCAATGACTCTGGTTGTTGTTAGTAAAAAGAACACACATGCAATGACACTGGTGGGTCCATGTGTGGTCTCTAAAGAGAACACGCATGAAATGACTCTAGTTGTTACTAAAAAGAGCACACATGAAATGACACCGGTGGATTCGTGTGTGGATTGTGAAGAGAACACACATGCAATGACACTAGTGGATCCATAGGTGGTATGTGAGAAGAACAGCCATGAAATGACTCTGGTTGTTGTTAGTAAAAAGAACACACATGCAATGACTCCAGTTGTTGTTAGTGAAAAGAACACACATGCAATGACTCTAGTTGTTGTTAGTGAAAAGAACATACATGCAATGACACCGGTGGATCCATGTGTGGTCTCTCAAGAGAGCACACATTTCAATGACTCTGGTTGTTGTCAGTAAAAGAACACACATGCAATGACACTGGTGGATCCATGTGTGGTCTCTAAAGAGAACACACATGCAATGACTCTTGTTGTTGTTACTAACAAGAGCACACATGCAATGATTCTGGTTGTTGTTACTAACGAGAGAACACATGCAATGACACTGGTCGATCCGTGTGTGGATTGTGAAGGGAACACACATGCAATGACACTTGTCGATCCATAGGTGGTATGTGAGAAGAACAGCCATGGAATGACTCTGGTTGTCGTTAGTAAAAAGAACATACATGCAATGACTCCAGTTGTTGTTAGTGAAAAGAGCACACATGCAATGACTCTAGTTGTTTATAGTGAAAAGAACATACATGCAATGACACCGGTGGATCCATGTGTGGTCTTTGTACAGAACACACATTTCAATGACACTAGTGGATCCATATGTGGTATGTGAAAAGAACACACATGCAATGACTCTGGTTGTTGTTAGTGAAAAGAAGACACATGCAATGACACAGGTGGATCCATATGTGGTATGTGAAAAGAACACACATGCAATGACTCTAGTTGTTGTTAGTGAAAAGAACATACATGCAATGACACCGGTGGATCCATGTGTGGTCTCTGAAGAGAGCACAGATTTCAATGACTCTGGTTGTTGTTAGTAAAATGAACACACATGCAATGACACTGGTGGATCCATTTGTGGTCTCTGAAGAGAACACACATGCAATGACTCTGGTTGTTGTTACTAAAAAGAGCACACATGCAATGACACTGGTGGATCCATGTGTGGATTGTGAAGAGAACACACATGCAATGACACTGGTGGATCCATAGGTGGTATGTGAGAAGAACGTCCATGAAATGACTCTGGTTGTTGTTACTAAAAAGAACACACATGCAATGACTCCAGTTGTTGTTAGTGAAAAGAACACACATGCAATGACTCCAGTTGTTGTTAGTGAAAAGAACATACATACAATGACACCGGTGGATCCATGTGTGGTCTCTGAAGAGAGCACACATTTCAATGACTCTGGTGGATCCATATGTGGTATGTGAAAAGAACACACATGCAATGACTCTGGTTGTTGTTAGTGAAAAGAACACACATGCAATGACACTGGTGGATCCATAGGTGGTACGTGAAAGAACACACATTTCAGTGACTCTGGTTGTTGTTACTAAAAAGAACACACATGCAATGACACTGGTGGATCCATGGGTGGATGGTGAAAAGAGCACACATGCAATGACTCTAGTTGTTGTTAGTGAAAAGAACACACATGCAATGACACTGGTGGATCCATAGGTGGTATGTGAAAAGAACACACATTTGAATGACTCTGGTTGTTGTTAGTGTAAAGAACACACATGCAATGACACCGGTGGATCCATGTGTGGTCTCTGGAGAGAGAGCACACATTTCAATAACTCTGGGTGTTGTTAGTAAAAAGAACACACATGCAATGACACTAGTTGTTGTTACTAAAAAGAACACACATGCAATGACACTGGTGGATCCATGTGTGGATTGTGAAGAGAACACACATGCAATGACACTGGTGTATCCATAGGTGGTATGTGAGAAGAACGGCCATGAAATGACTCTGGTTGTTGTTACTAAAAAGAACACACAAGCAATGACTCCAGTTGTTGTTAGTGAAAAGAACACACATGCAATGACTCCAGTTGTTGTTAGTGAAAAGAACATACATGCAATGACACCGGTGGATCCATGTGTGGTCTCTGAAGAGAGCACACATTTCAATGACTCTGGTGGACCCATATGTGGTATCTGAAAAGAACACACATGCAATGACTCTGGTTGTTGTTAGTGAAAAGAACACACATGGAATGATACTGGTGGATCCATAGGTGGTACATGAAAGAACACACATTTCAATGACTCTGGTTGTTGTTACTCAAAAGAACACACATGCAATGACACTGGTGGATCCATGGGTGGATTGTGGAAAGAGCACACATGCAATGACTCTAGTTGTTAGTGAAAATAACACACATATAATGACACTGGTGGATCCATAGGTGGTATGTGAAAAGAACACACATTTCAATGGCTCTGGTTGTTGTTAGTGAAAAGAACACACATGCAATGACACCGGTGGATCCCTGTGTGGTCTCTGGAGAGAGCACACATTTCAATGACTCTGGTTGTTGTTAGTAAAAAGAACACACATGCAATGACACTAGTTGTTATTACTAAAAAGAACACACATGCAATGACACTAGTGGATCCATGTGTGGATTGTGAAGAGAACACACATGCAATGACACTGGTGTTTCCATAGGTGGTATGTGAGAAGAACGGGCATGAAATGACTCTGGTTGTTGTTACTAAAAAGAACACACATGCAATGACTCCAGTTGTTGTTAGTGAAAAGAACACACATGCAATGACTCCAGTTGTTGTTAGAGAAAAGAACATACATGCAATGACACCGGTGGATCCATGTGTGGTCTCTGAAGAGAGCACACATTTCAATGACTCTGGTGGACCCATATCTGGTATGTGAAAAGAACACACATGCAATGACTCTAGTGGTTGTTAGTGAAAAGAACACACATCCAATGACACTGGTGGATCCATAGGTGGTACGTGAAAGAACACACATTTCAATGACGCTGGTTGTTGTTACTAAAAAGAACACACATGCAATGACACTGGTGGATCCATGTGTGGTCTCTGTAGAGAACACACATTTCAATGACACTGGTGGATCCATATGTGGTATGTGAAAAGAACACACATGCAATGACTCTTGTTGTTGTTAGTGAAAAGAACACACATGCAATGACACTGGTGGATCCCTATGTGGTATCTGAAAAGAACACACATCCATTGACTCCAGTCGTTGTTAGTGAAAAGAACATACATGTAATGACACCGGTGGATCCATGTGTGGTCTCTGAAGAGAGCACACATTTCAATGAGTCTAGTTGTTGTTAGTAAAAAGAACACACATGCAATGACATTGGTGGGTCCATGTGTGGTCTCTGAAGAGAACACACATGCAATGACTCTAGTTGTTACTAAAAAGAGCACACATGCAATGACACTGGTGGATCCGTGTGTGGATTGTGAAGAGAACACACATGCAATGCCACTGGTGGATCCATAGGTGGTATGTGAGAAGAACAGCCATGAAATGACTCTGGTTGTTGTTAGTAAAAATAACACAGATGCAATGACTCTAGTTGTTGTTAGTGAAAACAACACACATGCAATGACTCTAGTTGTTGTTAGTGAAAGGAACATACATGCAATGACACCGGTGGATCCATGTGTGGTCTCTCAAGAGAGCACACATTTCAATGACTCTGGTTGTTGTCAGTAAAAAGAACACACATGCAATGACACTGGTGGATCCATGTGTGGTCTCTGTAGAGAACACACATTTCAATGACACCGGTGGATCCATACGTGGTATGTGAAAAGAACACACATGCAATGACTCTTGTTGTTGTTAGTGAAAAGAACACACATGCAATGACACTGGTGGATCCCTATGTGGTATCTGAAAAGATGACACATCCAATGACTCCAGTCGTTGTTAGTGAAAAGAACATACATGTAATGACACCGGTGGATCCATGTGTGGTCTCTGAAGAGAGCACACATTTCAATGACTCTGGTTGTTGTTAGTAAAAAGAACACACATGCAATGACATTGGTGGGTCCATGTGTGGTCTCTGAAGAGAACACACATGCAATGACTCTAGTTGTTACTAAAAAGAGCACACATGCAATGACACTGGTGGATCCGTGTGTGGATTGTGAAGAGAACACACATGCAATGACACTGGTGGATCCATAGGTGGTATGTGAAAAGAACACACATTTGAATGACTCTGGTTGTTGTTAGTGTAAAGAACACACATGCAATGACACCGGTGGATCCATGTGTGGTCTCTGGAGAGAGCACACATTTCAATGACTCTGGTTGTTGTTAGTAAAAAGAACACACATGCAATGACACTAGTTGTTGTTACTAAAAAGAACACACATGCAATGACACTGGTGGATCCATGTGTGGATTGTGAAGAGAACACACATGCAATGACACTGGTGGATCCATAGGTGGTATGTGAGAAGAACGGCCATGAAATGACTCTGGTTGTTGTTACTAAAAAGAACACACAAGCAATGACTCCAGTTGTTGTTAGTGAACAGAACACACATGCAATGACTCCAGTTGTTGTTAGTGAAAAGAACATACATGCAATGACACCGGTGGATCCATGTGTGGTCTCTGAAGAGAGCACACATTTCAATGACTCTGGTGGACCCATATGTGGTATGTGAAAAGAACACACATGCAATGACTCTGGTTGTTGTTAGTGAAAAGAACACACATGCAATGACACTGGTGGATCCATAGGTGGTACATGAAAGAACACACATTTCAATGACTCTAGTTGTTGTTACTAAAAACAACACACATGCAATGACACTGGTGGATCCATGGGTGGATTGTGAAAAGAGCACACATGCAATGACTCTAGTTGTTAGTGAAAATAACACACATACAATGACACTGGTGGATCCATAGGTGGTATGTGAAAAGAACACACATTTCAATGACTCTGGTTGTTGTTAGTGAAAAGAACACACATGCAATGACACCGGTGGATCCCTGTGTGGTCTCTAGAGAGAGCACATATTTCAATGACTCTGGTTGTTGTTAGTAAAAAGAACACACATGCAATGACACTAGTTGTTGTTACTAAAAAGAACACACATGCAATGACACTGGTGGATCCATGTGTGGATTGTGAAGAGAACACACATGCAATGACACTGGTGTTTCCATAGGTGGTATGTGAGAAGAACGGGCATGAAATGACTCTGGTTGTTGTTACTAAAAAGAACACACATGCAATGACTCCAGTTGTTGTTAGTGAAAAGAACACACATGCAATGACTCCAGTTGTTGTTAGAGAAAAGAACATATATGCAATGACACCGGTGGATCCATGTGTGGTCTCTGAAGAGAGCACACATTTCAATGACTCTGGTGGACCCATATCTGGTATGTGAAAAGAACACACATGCAATGACTCTAGTGGTTGTTAGTGAAAAGAACACACATCCAATGACACTGGTGGATCCATAGGTGGTACGTGAAAGAACACACATTTCAATGACGCTGGTTGTTGTTACTAAAAAGAACACACATGCAATGACACTGGTGGATCCATGTGTGGTCTCTGTAGAGAACACACATTTCAATGACACTGGTGGATCCATATGTGGTATGTGAAAAGAACACACATGCAATGACTCTTGTTGTTGTTAGTGAAAAGAACACACATGCAATGACACTGGTGGATCCCTATGTGGTATCTGAAAAGAACACACATCCATTGACTCCAGTCGTTGTTAGTGAAAAGAACATACATGTAATGACACCGGTGGATCCATGTGAGGTCTCTGAAGAGAGCACACATTTCAATGACTCTGGTTGTTGTTAGTAAAAAGAACACACATGCAATGACATTGGTGGGTCCATGTGTGGTCTCTGAAGAGAACACACATGCAATGACTCTAGTTGTTACTAAAAAGAGCACACATGCAATGACACTGGTGGATCCGTGTGTGGATTGTGAAGAGAACACACATGCAATGCCACTGGTGGATCCATAGGTGGTATGTGAGAAGAACAGCCATGAAATGACTCTAGTTGTTGTTAGTAAAAATAACACACATGCAATGACTCTAGTTGTTGTTAGTGAAAAGAACACACATGCAATGACTCTAGTTGTTGTTAGTGAAAGGAACATACATGCAATGACACCGGTGGATCCATGTGTGGTCTCTCAAGAGAGCACACATTTCAATGACTCTGGTTGTTGTCAGTAAAAAGAACACACATGCAATGACACTGGTGGATCCATGTGTGGTCTCTGTAGAGAACACACATTTCAATGACACTGGTGGATCCATATGTGGTATGTGAAAAGAACACACATGCAATGACTCTTGTTGTTGTTAGTGAAAAGAACACACATGCAATGACACCGGTGGATCCCTGTGTGGTCTCTGAAGAGAACACACATGCAATGACTCTAGTTGTTACTAAAAAGAGCACACATGCAATTACACTGGTGGATCCGTGTGTCGATTGTGAAGAGAACACACATGCAATGCCACTGGTGGATCCATAGGTGGTATGTGAGAAGAACAGCCATGAAATGACTCTGGTTGTTGTTAGTAAAAAGAACACACATGCAATGACTCTACTTGTTGTTAGTGAAAAGAACACACATGCAATGACTCTAGTTGTTGTTAGTGAAAGGAACATACATGCAATGACACCGGTGGATCCATGTGTGGTCTCTCAAGAGAGCACACATTTCAATGACTCTGGTTGTTGTTAGTAAAAAGACAACACATGCAATGACACTGGTGGATCCATCTGTGGTCTCTGAAGAGAACACACATGCAATGACTCTGGTTGTTGTTACTAACAAGAGCACACATGCAATGACTCGGGTTGTTGTTACTAACAAGAGCACACATGCAATGACACTGGTGGATCCGTGTGTGGATTGTGAAGAGAACACACATGCAATGACACTGGTCGATCCATAGGTGGTATGTGAGAAGAACAACCATGGAATGACTCTGGTTGTTGTTAGTAAAAAGAACACACATGCAATGACTCCAGTTGTTGTTAGTGAAAAGAGCACACATGCAATGACTCTAGTTGTTGTTAGTGAAAAGAACATACATGCAATGACACCGGTGGATCCATGTGTGGTCTCTGTAGAGAACACACATTTCAATGACACTAGTGGATCCATATGTGGTATGTGAAAAGAACACACATGCAATGACTCTGGTTGTTGTTAGTGAAAAGAACACACATGCAATGACACATGTGGATCCATATGTGGTATGTGAAAAGAACACACATGCAATGACTCTAGTTGTTGTTAGTGAAAAGAACATACATGCAATGACACCGGTGGATCCATGTGTGGTCTCTGAAGAGAGCACACATTTCAATGACTTTGGTTGTTGTTATTAAAAAGAACACACATGCAATGACACTAGTGGATCCATTTGTGGTCTCTGAAGAGAACACACATGCAATGACTCTGGTTGTTGTTACTAAAAAGAGCACACATGCAATGACACTAGTGGATCCATGTGTGGATTGTGAAGAGAACACACATGCAATGACACTGGTGGATCCATAGGTGGTATGTGAGAAGAACGGCCATGAAATGACTCTGGTTGTTGTTACTAAAAAGAACACACATGCAATGATTCCAGTTGTTGTTAGTGAAAAGAACACACATGCAATGACTCCAGTTGTTGTTAGTGAAAAGAACATACATGCAATGACACCAGTGGATCCATGTGTGGTCTCTGAAGAGAGCACACATTTCAATGACTCTGGTGGATCCATATGTGGTATGTGAAAAGAACACACATGCAATGACTCTGGTTGTTGTTAGTGAAAAGAACACACATGCAATGACACTGGTGGATCCATAGGTGGTACCTGAAAGAACAAACATTTCAATGACTCTGGTTGTTGTTACTAAAAAGAACACACATGCAATGACACTGGTGGATCCATGGGTGGATTATGAAAAGAGAACACATGCAATGACTCTAGTTGTTGTTAGTGAAAAGAACACACATGCAATGACACTGGTGGATCCATAGGTGGTATGTGAAAAGAACACACATTTCAATGACTCTGGTTGTTGTTAGTGTAAAGAACACACATGCAATGACACCGGTGGATCCATGTGTGGTCTCTCGAGAGACCACACATTTCAATGACTCTGGTTGTTTTTAGTAAAAAGAACACACATGCAATGACACTGGTTGTTGTTACTAAAAAGAACACACATGCAATGACACTGGTGGATCCTTGTGTGGATTGTGAAGAGAACACACATGCAATGACACTGGTGGATCCATAGGTGGTATGTGAGAAGAACGGCCATGAAATGACTCTGGTTGTTGTTACTAAAAAGAACACACATGCAATGACTCCAGTTGTTGTTAGTGAAAAGAACACACATGCAATGACTCCAGTTGTTGTTAGTGAAAAGAACATACATGCAATGACACCGGTGGATCCATGTGTGGTCTCTGAAGAGAGCACACATTTCAATGACTCTGGTGGACCCATATGTGGTATGTGAAAAGAACACACATGCAATGACTCTAGTTGTTGTTAGTGAAAAGAACACACATGCAATGACACTGGTGGATCCATAGGTGGTACGTGAAAGAACACACATTTCAATGACTCTGGTTGTTGTTACTAAAAAGAACACACATGCAATGACACTGGTGGATCCATGGGTGGATTGTGAAAAGAGCACATGCAATGACTCTAGTTGTTGTTAGTGAAAATAACACACATGCAATGACACTGGTGGATCCATAGGTGGTATGTGAAAAAAACACACATTTCAATGACTCTGGTTGTTGTTAGTGAAAAGAACACACATGCAATGACACCGGTGGATCCATGTGTGGTCTCTGGAGAGAGCACACATTTCAATGACTCTGGTTGTTGTTAGTAAAAAGAACACACATGCAATGACACTGGTTGTTGTTACTAAAAAGAACACACATGCAATGACACTGGTGGATCCATGTGTGGATTCTGAAGAGTACACACATGCAATGACACTGGTGGATCCATAGGTGGTATGTGAGAAGAACGGCCATGAAATGACTCTGGTTGTTGTTACTAAAAAGAACACACATGCAATGACTCCAGTTGTTGTTAGTGAAAAGAACACACATGCAATGACTCCAGTTGTTGTTAGAGAAAAGAACATACATGCAATGACACCGGTGGATCCATGTGTGGTCTCTGAAGAGAGCACACATTTCAATGACTCTGGTGGACCCATATTTGTTATGTGAAAAGAACACACATGCAATGACCCTCGTTGTTGTTAGTGAAAAGAACACACATGCAATGACACTGGTGGATCCATAGGTGGTACATGAAAGAACACACATTTCAATGACTCTGGTTGTTGTTACTAAAAAGAACACACATGCAATGACACTGGTGGATCCATGGGTGGATTGTGAAAAGAGCACACATGCAATGACTCTAGTTGTTGTTAGTGAAAAGAACACACATACAATGACACTGGTGGATCCATAGGTGGTATGTGAAAAGAACACACATTTCAATGACTCTGGTTGTTGTTAGTGAAAATAAAACACATGCAATGACACCGGTGGATAACTGTGTGGTCTCTGGAGAGAGCACACATTTCAATGACTCTGGTCGTTGTTAGTTAAAAGAACACACATGCAGTGACACTAGTTGTTGTTACTAAAAAGAACACACATGCAATGACACTGGTGGATCCATGTGTGGATTGTGAAGAGAACACACATGCAATGACACTGGTGTTTCCATAGGTGGTATGTGAGAAGAACGGGCATGAAATGACTCTGGTTGTTGTTACTAAAAAGAACACACATGCAATGAATCCAGTTGTTGTTAGTGAAAAGAACACACATGCAATGACTCCAGTTGTTGTTAGAGAAAAGAACATACATGCAATGACACCGGTGGATCCATGTGTGGTCTCTGACGAGAGCACACATTTCAATGACTCTGGTGGACCCATATCTGGTATGTGAAAAGAACACACCTGCAATGACTCTAGTGGTTGTTAGTGAAAAGAACACACATGCAATGACACTGGTGGACCCATAGGTGGTACGTGAAAGAACACACATTTCAATGACGCTGGTTGTTGTTACTAAAAAGAACACACATGCAATGACACTGGTGGATCCATGTGTGGTCTCTGTAGAGAACACACATTTCAATGACACTGGTGGATCCATATGTGGTATGTGAAAAGAACACACATGCAATGACTCTTGTTGTTGTTAGTGAAGAGAACACACATGCAATGACACTGGTGGATCCCTATGTGGTATCTGAAAAGAACACACATCCAATGACTCCAGTCGTTGTTAGTGAAAAGAACATACATGTAATGACACCGGTGGATCCATGTGTGGTCTCTAAAGAGAGCACACATTTCAATGACTCTGGTTGTTGTTAGTAAAAAGAACACACATGCAATGACATTGGTGGGTCCATGTGTGGTCTCTGAAGAGAACACACATGCAATGACTCTAGTTGTTACTAAAAAGAGCACACATGCAATGACACTGGTGGATCCGTGTGTGGATTGTGAAGAGAACACACATGCAATGCCACTGGTGGATCCATAGGTGGTATGTGAGAAGAACAGCCATGAAATGACTCTGGTTGTTGTTAGTAAAAATAACACACATGCAATGACTCTAGTTGTTGTTAGTGAAAAGAACACACATGCAATGACTCTAGTTGTTGTTAGTGAAAGGAACATACATGCAATGACACCGGTGGATCCATGTGTGGTCTCTCAAGAGAGCACACATTTCAATGACTCTGGTTGTTGTCAGTAAAAAGAACACACATGCAATGACACTAGTGGATCCATGTGTGGTCTCTGTAGAGAACACACATTTCAATGACACTGGTGGATCCATATGTGGTATGTGAAAAGAACACACATGCAATGACTCTTGTTGTTGTTAGTGAAAAGAACACACATGCAATGACACTGGTGGATCCCTATGTGGTATCTGAAAAGATCACACATCCAATGACTCCAGTCGTTGTTAGTGAAAAGAACATACATGTAATGACACCGGTGGATCCATGTGTGGTCTCTGAAGAGAGCACACATTTCAATGACTCTGGTTGTTGTTAGTAAAAAGAACACACATGCAATGACATTGGTGGGTCCATGTGTGGTCTCTGAAGAGAACACACATGCAATGACTCTAGTTGTTACTAAAAAGAGCACACATGCAATGACACTGGTGGATCCATGGGTGGATTGTGAAAAGAACACACATGCAATGACACTGGTGTATCCATGGGTGGATTGTGAAAAGAGCACACATGCAATGACTCTAGTTGTTACTAAAAAGAGCACACATGCAATGACACTGGTGGATCCGTGTGTGGATTGTGAAGAGAACACACATGCAATGCCACAGGTGGATCCATAGGTGGTATGTGAGAAGAACAGCCATGAAATGACTCTGGTTGTTGTTAGTAAAAAGAACACACATGCAATGACTCTACTTGTTGTTAGTGAAAAGAACACACATGCAATGACTCTAGTTGTTGTTAGTGAAAGGAACATACATGCAATGACACCGGTGGATCCATGTGTGGTCTCTCAAGAGAGCACACATTTCAATGACTCTTGTTGTTGTTAGTAAAAAGAACACACATGCAATGACACTGGTGGATCCATCTGTGGTCTCTGAAGAGAACACACATGCAATGACTCTGGTTGTTGTTACTAACAAGAGCACACATGCAATGACTCGGGTTGTTGTTACTAACAAGAGCACACATGCAATGACACTGGTGGATCCGTGTGTGGATTGTGAAGAGAACACACATGCAATGGCACTGGTCGATCCATAGGTGGTATGTGAGAAGAGCAGCCATGGAATGACTCTGGTTGTTGTTAGTAAAAAGAACACACATGCAATGACTCCAGTTGTTGTTAGTGAAAAGAGCACACATGCAATGACTCTAGTTGTTGTTAGTGAAAAGAACATACATGCAATGACACCGGTGGATCCATGTGTGGTCTCTGTAGAGAACACACATTTCAATGACACTAGTGGATCCATATGTGGTATGTGAAAAGAACACACATGCAATGACTCTGGTTGTTGTTAGTGAAAAGAACACACATGCAATGACACAGGTGGATCCATATGTGGTATGTGAAAAGAACACACATGCAATGACTCTAGTTGTTGTTAGTGAAAAGAACATACACGCAATGACACCGGTGGATCCATGTGTGGTCTCTGAAGAGAGCACACATTTCAATGACTTTGGTTGTTGTTACTAAAAAGAACACACATGCAATGACACTAGTGGATCCATTTGTGGTCTCTGAAGAGAACACACATGCAATGACTCTGGTTGTTGTTACTAAAAAGAGCACACATGCAATGACACTGGTGGATCCATGTGTGGATTGTGAAGAGAACACACATGCAATGACACTGGTGGATCCATAGGTGGTATGTGAGAAGAACGGCCATGAAATTACTCTGGTTGTTGTTACTAAAAAGAACACACATGCAATGACTCCAGTTGTTGTTAGTGAAAAGAACACACATGCAATGACTCCAGTTGTTGTTAGTGAAAAGAACATACATGCAATGACACCGGTGGATCCATGTGTGGTCTCTGAAGAGAGCACACATTTCAATGACTCTGGTGGATCCATATGTGGTATGTGAAAAGAACACACATGCAATGATTCTGGTTGTTGTTAGTGAAAAGAACACACATGCAATGACTCTGGTTGTTGTTAGTGAAAAGAACACACATGCAATGACACTGGTGGATCCATAGGTGGTACCTGAAAGAACACACATTTCAATGACTCTAGTTGTTGTTACTAAAAAGAACACACATGCAATGACACTGGTTGATCCATGGGTGGATTATGAAAAGAGCACACATGCAATGACTCTAGTTGTTGTTAGTGAAAAGAACACACATGCAATGACACTGGTGGATCCATAGGTGGTATATGAAAAGAACACACATTTCAATGACTCTGGTTGTTGTTAGTGTAAAGAACACACATGGAATGACACCGGTGGATCCATGTGTGGTCTCTCGAGAGACCACACATTTCAATGACTCTGGTTGTTTTTAGTAAAAAGAACACACATGCAATGACACTGGTTGTTGTTACTAAAAACAACACACATGCAATGACACTGGTGGATCCTTGTGTGGATTGTGAAGAGAACACACATGCAATGACACTGGTGGATCCATAGGTGGTATGTGAGAAGAACGGCCATGAAATGACTCTGGTTGTTGTTACTAAAAAGAACACACATGCAATGACTCCAGTTGTTGTTAGTGAAAAGAACACACATGCAATGACTCCAGTTGTTGTTAGTGAAAAGAACATACATGCAATGACACCGGTGGATCCATGTGTGGTCTCTGAAGAGAGCACACATTTCAATGACTCTGGTGGACCCATATGTGGTATGTGAAAAGAACACACATGCAATGACTCTAGTTGTTGTTAGTGAAAAGAACACACATGCAATGACACTGGTGGATCCATAGGTGGTACGTGACAGAACACACATTTCAATGACTCTGGTTGTTGTTACTAAAAAGAACACACATGCAATGACACTTTTGGATCCATGGGTGGATTGTGAAAAGAGCACATGGAATGACTCTAGTTGTTGTTAGTTTAAAGAACACACATGCAATGACACTGGTGGATCCATAGGTGGTATGTGAAAAGAACACACATTTCAATGACTCTGGTTGTTGTTAGTGAAAAGAACACACATGCAATGACACCGGTGGATCCATGTGTGGTCTCTGGAGAGAGCACACATTTCAATGACTCTGGTTGTTGTTAGTAAAAAGAACACACATGCAATGACACTGGTTGTTGTTACTAAAAAGAACACACATGCAATGACACTGGTGGATCCATGTGTGGATTGTGAAGAGAACACACATGCAATGACACTGGTGGATCCATAGGTGGTATGTGAGAAGAACGGCCATGAAATGACTCTGGTTGTTGTTACTAAAAAGAACACACATGCAATGACTCCAGTTGTTGTTAGTGAAAAGAACACACATGCAATGACTCCAGTTGTTGTTAGAGAAAAGAACATACATGCAATGACACCGGTGGATCCATGTGTGGTCTCTGAAGAGAGCACACATTTCAATGACTCTGGTGGACCCATATGTGGTATGTGAAAAGAACACACATGCAATGACTCTAGTTGTTGTTAGTGAAAAGAACACACATGCAATGACACTGGTGGATCCATAGGTGGTACGTGAAAGAACACACATTTCAATGACTCTGGTTGTTGTTACTAAAAAGAACACACATGCAATGACACTGGTGGATCCATGGGTGGATTGTGAAAAGAGCACATGCAATGACTCTAGTTGTTGTTAGTGAAAAGAACACACATGCAATGACACTGGTCGATCCATAGGTGGTATGTGAGAAGAACAGCCATGGAATGACTCTGGTTGTTGTTAGTAAAAAGAACACACATGCAATGACTCCAGTTGTTGTTAGTGAAAAGAGCACACATGCAATGACTCTAGTTGTTGTTAGTGAAAAGAACATACATGCAATGACACCGGTGGATCCATGTGTGGTCTCTGTGGAGAACACACATTTCAATGACACTAGTGGATCCATATGTGGTATGTGAAAAGAACACACATGCAATGAATCTGGTTGTTGTTAGTGAAAAGAACACACATGCAATGACAGAGGTGGATCCATATGTGGTATGTGAAAAGAACACACATGCAATGACTCTAGTTGTTGTTAGTGAAAAGAACATACATGCAATGACACCGGTGGATCCATGTGTGGTCTCTGAAGAGAGCACACATTTCAATGACTCTGGTTGTTGTTATTAAAAAGAACACACATGCAATGACACTGGTGGATCCATTTGTGGTCTCTGAAGAGAACACACATGCAATGACTCTGGTTGTTGTTACTAAAAAGAGCACACATGCAATGACACTGGTGGATCCATGTGTGGATTGTGAAGAGAACACACATGCAATGACACTGGAGGATCCATAGGTGGTATGTGAGAAAAACGGCCATGAAATGACTCTGGTTGTTGTTACTAAAAAGAACACACATGCAATGACTCTAGTTGTTGTTAGTGAAAAGAACACACATGCAATGACTCCAGTTGTTGTTAGTGAAAAGAACATACATGCAATGACACCGGTGGATCCATGTGTGGTCTCTGAAGAGAGCACACATTTCAATGACTCTGGTGGATCCATATGTGGTATGTGAAAAGACCACACATGCAATGACTCTGGTTGTTGTTAGTGAAAAGAACACACATGCAATGACACCGGTGGATCCATGTGTGGTCTCTGGAGAGAGCACACATTTCAATGACTCTGGTTGTTGTTAGTAAAAAGAACACACATGCAATGACACTGGTTGTTGTTACTAAAAAGAACACACATGCAATGACACCGGTGGATCCTTGTGTGGATTGTGAAGAGAACACACATGCAATGACACTGGTGGATCCAAAGGTGGTATGTGAGAAGAACGGCCATGAAATGACTCTGGTTGTTGTTACTAAAAAGAACACACATGCAATGACTCCAGTTGTTGTTAGTGAAAAGAACACACATGCAATGACTCCAGTTGTTGTTAGAGAAAAGAACATACATGCAATGACACCGGTGGATCCATGTGTGGTCTCTGAAGAGAGCACACATTTCAATGACTCTGGTGGACCCATATTTGGTATGTGAAAAGAACACACATGCAATGACCCTCGTTGTTGTTAGTGAAAAGAACACACATGCAATGACACTGGTGGATCCATAGGTGGTACATGAAAGAACACACATTTCAATGACTCTGGTTGTTGTTACTAAAAAGAACACACATGCAATGACACTGGTGGATCCATGGGTGGATTGTGAAAAGAGCACACATGCAATGACTCTAGTTGTTGTTAGTGAAAAGAACACACATACAATGACACTGGTGGATCCATAGGTGGTATGTGAAAAGAACACACATTTCAATGACTCTGGTTGTTGTTAGTGAAAAGAAAACACATGCAATGACACCGGTGGATAACTGTGTGGTCTCTGGAGAGAGCACACATTTCAATGACTCTGGTCGTTGTTAGTTAAAAGAACACACATGCAGTGACACTAGTTGTTGTTACTAAAAAGAACACACATGCAATGACACTGGTGGATCCATGTGTGGATTGTGAAGAGAACACACATGCAATGACACTGGTGTTTCCATAGGTGGTATGTGAGAAGAACGGGCATGAAATGACTCTGGTTGTTGTTACTAAAAAGAACACACATGCAATGACTCCAGTTGTTGTTAGTGAAAAGAACACACATGCAATGACTCCAGTTGTTGTTAGAGAAAAGAACATACATGCAATGACACCGGTGGATCCATGTGTGGTCTCTGAAGAGAGCACACATTTCAATGACTCTGGTGGACCCATATCTGGTATGTGAAAAGAACACACCTGCAATGACTCTAGTGGTTGTTAGTGAAAAGAACACACATGCAATGACACTGGTGGACCCATAGGTGGTACGTGAAAGAACACACATTTCAATGACGCTGGTTGTTGTTACTAAAAAGAACACACATGCAATGACACTGGTGGATCCATGTGTGGTCTCTGTAGAGAACACACATTTCAATGACACTGGTGGATCCATATGTGGTATGTGAAAAGAACACACATGCAATGACTCTTGTTGTTGTTAGTGAAGAGAACACACATGCAATGACACTGGTGGATCCCATGTGGTATCTGCAAAGAACACACATCCAATGACTCCAGTCGTTGTTAGTGAAAAGAACATACATGTAATGACACCGGTGGATCCATGTGTGGTCTCTAAAGAGAGCACACATTTCAATGACGCTGGTTGTTGTTACTAAAAAGAACACACATGCAATGACACTGGTGGATCCATGTGTGGTCTCTGTAGAGAACACACATTTCAATGACACTGGTGGATCCATATGTGGTATGTGAAAAGAACACACATGCAATGACTCTTGTTGTTGTTAGTGAAAAGAACACACATGCAATGACACTGGTGGATCCCTATGTGGTATCTGAAAAGATCACACATCCAATGACTCCAGTCGTTGTTAGTGAAAAGAACATACATGTAATGACACCGGTGGATCCATGTGTGGTCTCTGAAGAGAGCACACATTTCAATGACTCTGGTTGTTGTTAGTAAAAAGAACACACATGCAATGACATTGGTGGGTCCATGTGTGGTCTCTGAAGAGAACACACATGCAATGACTCTAGTTGTTACTAAAAAGAGAACACATGCAATGACACTGGTGGATCCATGGGTGGATTGTGAAAAGAACACACATGCAATGACACTGGTGTATCCATGGGTGGATTGTGAAAAGAGCACACATGCAATGACTCTAGTTGTTACTAAAAAGAGCACACATGCAATGACACTGGTGGATCCGTGTGTGGATTGTGAAGAGAACACACATGCAATGCCACAGGTGGATCCATAGGTGGTATGTGAGAAGAACAGCCATGAAATGACTCTGGTTGTTGTTAGTAAAAAGAACACACATGCAATGACTCTACTTGTTGTTAGTGAAAAGAACACACATGCAATGACTCTAGTTGTTGTTAGTGAAAGGAACATACATGCAATGACACCGGTGGATCCATGTGTGGTCTCTCAAGAGAGCACACATTTCAATGACTCTTGTTGTTGTTAGTAAAAAGAACACACATGCAATGACACTGGTGGATCCATCTGTGGTCTCTGAAGAGAACACACATGCAATGACTCTGGTTGTTGTTACTAACAAGAGCACACATGCAATGACTCGGGTTGTTGTTACTAACAAGAGCACACATGCAATGACACTGGTGGATCCGTGTGTGGATTGTGAAGAGAACACACATGCAATGGCACTGGTCGATCCATAGGTGGTATGTGAGAAGAGCAGCCATGGAATGACTCTGGTTGTTGTTAGTAAAAAGAACACACATGCAATGCCTCCAGTTGTTGTTAGTGAAAAGAGCACACATGCAATGACTCTAGTTGTTGTTAGTGAAAAGAACATACATGCAATGACACCGGTGGATCCATGTGTGGTCTCTGTAGAGAACACACATTTCAATGACACTAGTGGATCCATATGTGGTATGTGAAAAGAACACACATGCAATGACTCTGGTTGTTGTTAGTGAAAAGAACACACATGCAATGACACAGGTGGATCCATATGTGGTATGTGAAAAGAACACACATGCAATGACTCTAGTTGTTGTTAGTGAAAAGAACATACACGCAATGACACCGGTGGATCCATGTGTGGTCTCTGAAGAGAGCACACATTTCAATGACTTTGGTTGTTGTTACTAAAAAGAACACACATGCAATGACACTAGTGGATCCATTTGTGGTCTCTGAAGAGAACACACATGCAATGACTCTGGTTGTTGTTACTAAAAAGAGCACACATGCAATGACACTGGTGGATCCATGTGTGGATTGTGAAGAGAACACACATGCAATGACACTGGTGGATCCATAGGTGGTATGTGAGAAGAACGGCCATGAAATTACTCTGGTTGTTGTTACTAAAAAGAACACACATGCAATGACTCCAGTTGTTGTTAGTGAAAAGAACACACATGCAATGACTCCAGTTGTTGTTAGTGAAAAGAACATACATGCAATGACACCGGTGGATCCATGTGTGGTCTCTGAAGAGAGCACACATTTCAATGACTCTGGTGGATCCATATGTGGTATGTGAAAAGAACACACATGCAATGATTCTGGTTGTTGTTAGTGAAAAGAACACACATGCAATGACTCTGGTTGTTGTTAGTGAAAAGAACACACATGCAATGACACTGGTGGATCCATAGGTGGTACCTGAAAGAACACACATTTCAATGACTCTAGTTGTTGTTACTAAAAAGAACACACATGCAATGACACTGGTTGATCCATGGGTGGATTATGAAAAGAGCACACATGCAATGACTCTAGTTGTTGTTAGTGAAAAGAACACACATGCAATGACACTGGTGGATCCATAGGTGGTATATGAAAAGAACACACATTTCAATGACTTTGGTTGTTGTTAGTGTAAAGAACACACATGGAATGACACCGGTGGATCCATGTGTGGTCTCTCGAGAGACCACACATTTCGATGACTCTGGTTGTTTTTAGTAAAAAGAACACACATGCAATGACACTGGTTGTTGTTACTAAAAAAAACACACATGCAATGACACGGGTGGATCCTTGTGTGGATTGTGAAGAGAACACACATGCAATGACACTGGTGGATCCATAGGTGGTATGTGAGAAGAACGGCCATGAAATGACTCTGGTTGTTGTTACTAAAAAGAACACACATGCAATGACTCCAGTTGTTGTTAGTGAAAAGAACACACATGCAATGACTCCAGTTGTTGTTAGTGAAAAGAACATACATGCAATGACACCGGTGGATCCATGTGTGGTCTCTGAAGAGAGCACTCATTTCAATGACTCTGGTGGACCCATATGTGGTATGTGAAAAGAACACACATGCAATGACTCTAGTTGTTGTTAGTGAAAAGAACACACATGCAATGACACTGGTGGATCCATAGGTGGTACGTGACAGAACACACATTTCAATGACTCTGGTTGTTGTTACTAAAAAGAACACACATGCAATGACACTTTTGGATCCATGGGTGGATTGTGAAAAGAGCACATGGAATGACTCTAGTTGTTGTTAGTTTAAAGAACACACATGCAATGACACTGGTGGATCCATAGGTGGTATGTGAAAAGAACACACATTTCAATGACTCTGGTTGTTGTTAGTGAAAAGAACACACATGCAATGACACCGGTGGATCCATGTGTGGTCTCTGGAGAGAGCACACATTTCAATGACTCTGGTTGTTGTTAGTAAAAAGAACACACATGCAATGACACTGGTTGTTGTTACTAAAAAGAACACACATGCAATGACACTGGTGGATCCATGTGTGGATTGTGAAGAGAACACACATGCAATGACACTGGTGGATCCATAGGTGGTATGTGAGAAGAACGGCCATGAAATGACTCTGGTTGTTGTTACTAAAAAGAACACACATGCAATGACTCGAGTGGTTGTTAGTGAAAAGAACACACATGCAATGACTCCAGTTGTTGTTAGAGAAAAGAACATACATGCAATGACACCGGTGGATCCATGTGTGGTCTCTGAAGAGAGCACACATTTCAATGACTCTGGTGGACCCAAATGTGGTATGTGAAAAGAACACACATGCAATGACTCTAGTTGTTGTTAGTGAAAAGAACACACATGCAATGACACTGGTGGATCCATAGGTGGTACGTGAAAGAACACACATTTCAATGACTCTGGTTGTTGTTACTAAAAAGAACACACATGCAATGACACTGGTGGATCCATGGGTGGATTGTGAAAAGAGCACATGCAATGACTCTAGTTGTTGTTAGTGAAAAGAACACACATGCAATGACACTGGTCGATCCATAGGTGGTATGTGAGAAGAACAGCCATGGAATGACTCTGGTTGTTGTTAGTAAAAAGAACACACATGCAATGACTCCAGTTGTTGTTAGTGAAAAGAGCACACATGCAATGACTCTAGTTGTTGTTAGTGAAAAGAACATACATGCAATGACACCGGTGGATCCATGTGTGGTCTCTGTAGAGAACACACATTTCAATGACACTAGTGGATCCATATGTGGTATGTGAAAAGAACACACATGCAATGAATCTGGTTGTTGTTAGTGAAAAGAACACACATGCAATGACAGAGGTGGATCCATATATGGTATGTGAAAAGAACACACATGCAATGACTCTAGTTGTTGTTAGTGAAAAGAACATACATGCAATGACACCGGTGGATCCATGTGTGGTCTCTGAAGAGAGCACACATTTCAATGACTCTGGTTGTTGTTATTAAAAAGAACACAAATGCAATGACACTGGTGGATCCATTTGTGGTCTCTGAAGAGAACACACATGCAATGACTCTGGTTGTTGTTACTAAAAAGAGCACACATGCAATGACACTGGTGGATCCATGTGTGGATTGTGAAGAGAACACACATGCAATGACACTGGAGGATCCATAGGTGGTATGTGAGAAAAACGGCCATGAAATGACTCTGGTTGTTGTTACTAAAAAGAACACACATGCAATGACTCTAGTTGTTGTTAGTGAAAAGAACACACATGCAATGACTCCAGTTGTTGTTAGTGAAAAGAACATACATGCAATGACACCGGTGGATCCATGTGTGGTCTCTGAAGAGAGCACACATTTCAATGACTCTGGTGGATCCATATGTGGTATGTGAAAAGACCACACATGCAATGACTCTGGTTGTTGTTAGTGAAAAGAACACACATGCAATGACACCGGTGGATCCATGTGTGGTCTCTGGAGAGAGCACACATTTCAATGACTCTGGTTGTTGTTAGTAAAAAGAACACACATGCAATGACACTGGTTGTTGTTACTAAAAAGAACACACATGCAATGACACCGGTGGATCCTTGTGTGGATTGTGAAGAGAACACACATGCAATGACACTGGTGGATCCATAGGTGGTATGTGAGAAGAACGGCCATGAAATGACTCTGGTTGTTGTTACTAAAAAGAACACACATGCAATGACTCCAGTTGTTGTTAGTGAAAAGAACACACATGCAATGACTCCAGTTGTTGTTAGAGAAAAGAACATACATGCAATGACACCGGTGGATCCATGTGTGGTCTCTGAAGAGAACACACATTTCAATGACTCTGGTTGTTGTTACTAAAAAGAACACACATGCAATGACACTGGTGGATCCATGGGTGGATTGTGAAAAGAGCACATGCAATGACTCTAGTTGTTGTTAGTGAAAAGAACACACATGCAATGACACTGGTGGATCCATAGGTGGTATGTGAAAAGAACACACATTTCAATGACTCTGGTTGTTGTTAGTGAAAAGAACACACATACAATGACACCGGTGGATCCATGTGTGGTCTCTGGAGAGAGCACACATTTCAATGACTCTGGTTGTTGTTAGTTAAAAGAACACACATGCAGTGACACTAGTTGTTGTTACTAAAAAGAACACACATGCAATGACACTGGTGGATCCATGTGTGGATTGTGAAGAGAACACACATGCAATGACACTGGTGGATCCATAGGTGGTATGTGAGAAGAACGACCATGAAATGACTCTAGTTGTTGTTACTAAAAATAACACACATGCAATGACTCTAGTTGTTGTTAGTGAAAAGAACACACATGCAATGACTCCAGTTGTTGTTTGAGAAAAGAACATACATGCAATGACACCGGTGGATCCATGTGTGGTCTCTGAAGAGAGCACACATTTTAATGACTCTGGTGGACCCATATGTGGTATGTGAAAAGAACACACATGCAATGACTCTAGTTGTTGTTAGTAAAAAGAACACACACGCAATGACACTGGTGGATCCATAGGTGGTATGTGAAAGAACACACATTTCAATGACTCTGGCAGTTGTTAGTAAAAAGAACACACATGCAATGACACTGGTGGGTCCATGTGTGGTCTCTGAAGAGAACACACATGCAATGACTCTGACTGTTGTTAGTAAAAAGAAAACACATGCAATGACACTGGTGGATCCATGGGTGGATTGTGAAAAGAGCACATGCAATGACTCTAGTTGTTGTTAGTGAAAAGAACACACATGCAATGACACTGGTGGATCCATAGGTGGTATGTGAAAAGAACACACATTTCAATGACTCTGGTTGTTGTTAGTGAAAAGAACACACATGCAATGACACCGGTGGATCCATGTGTGGTCTCTGGAGAGAGCACACATTTCAATGACTCTGGTTGTTGTTAGTAAAAAGAACACACATGCAATGACACTGGTTGTTGTTACTAAAAAGAACACACATGCAATGACACTGGTGGATCCATGTGTGGATTGTGAAGAGAACACACATGCAATGACACTGGTGGATCCATAGGTGGTATGTGAGAAGAACGGCCATGAAATGACTCTGGTTGTTGTTACTAAAAAGAACACACATGCAATGACTCCAGTTGTTGTTAGTGAAAAGAACACACATGCAATGACTCCAGTTGTTGTTAGAGAAAAGAACATACATGCAATGACACCGGTGGATCCATGTGTGGTCTCTGAAGAGAGCACACATTTCAATGACTCTGGTGGACCCATATGTGGTATGTGGAAAGAACACACATGCAATGGCTCTAGTTGTTGTTAGTGAAAAAAACACACATGCAATGACACTGGTGGATCCACAGGTGGTACGTGAATGAACACACATTTCAATGACTCTGGTTGTTGTTACTAAAAAGAACACACATGCAATGACACTGGTGGATCCATGGGTGGATTGTGAAAAGAGCACACATGCAATGACTCTAGTTGTTGTTAGTGAAAAGAACATACATTGAATGACACTGGTGGATCCATGTGTGGTCTCTATAGAGAACACACATTTCAATGACACTGGTGGATCCATATGAGGTATGTGAAAAGAACACAAATGCAATGACTCATGTTGTTGTTAGTGAAAAGAACACACATGCAATGACACTGGTGGATCCCTATGTGGTATCTGAAAAGAACACACATGCAATGACTCTAGTTGTTGTTAGTGAAAAGAACACACATGCAATGACACTGGTGGATCCATAGGTGGTACGTGAAAGAACACACATTTCAATGACTCTGGCTATTGTTAGTAAAAAGAAAACACATGCAATGACACTGGTGGATCCATGGGTGGATTGTGAAAAGAGCACATGCAATGACTCTAGTTGTTGTTAGTGAAAAGAACACACATGCAATGACACTAGTGGATCCATAGGTGGTATGTGAAAAGAACACACATTTCAATGACTCTGGTTGTTGTTAGTGAAAAGAACACACATGCAATGACACCGGTGGATCCATGTGTGGTCTCTGGAGAGAGCACACATTTCAATGACTCTAGTTGTTGTTAGTAAAAAGAACACACATGCAATGACACTGGTTGTTGTTACTAAAAAGAACACACATGCAATGACACTGGTGGATCCATGTGTGGATTGTGAAGAGAACACACATGCAATGACACCGGTGGATCCATAGGTGGTATGTGAGAAGAACGGCCATGAAATGACTCTGGTTGTTGTTACTAAAAAGAACACACATGCAATGACTCCAGTTGTTGTTAGTGAAAAGAACACACATGCAATGACTCCAGTTGTTGTTAGAGAAAAGAACATACATGCAATGACACCGGTGGATCCATGTGTGGTCTCTGAAGAGAACACACATTTCAATGACTCTGGTTGTTGTTACTAAAAAGAACACACATGCAATGACACTGGTGGATCCATGGGTGGATTGTGAAAAGAGCACATGCAATGACTCTAGTTGTTGTTAGTGAAAAGAACACACATGCAATGACACTGGTGGATCCATAGGTGGTATGTGAAAAGAACACACATTTCAATGACTCTGGTTGTTGTTAGTGAAAAGAACACACATACAATGACACCGGTGGATCCATGTGTGGTCTCTGGAGAGAGCACACATTTCAATCACTCTGGTTGTTGTTAGTAAAAACAACACACATGCAATGACACTGGTTGTTGTTACTAAAAAGAACACACATGCAATGACACTGGTGGATCCATGTGTGGATTGTGAAGAGAACACACATGCAATGACACTGGTGGATCCATAGGTGGTATGTGAGAAGAACGACCATGAAATGACTCTAGTTGTTGTTACTAAAAAGAACACACATGCAATGACTCTAGTTGTTGTTAGTGAAAAGAACACACATGCAATGACTCCAGTTGTTGTTTGAGAAAAGAACATACATGCAATGACACCGGTGGATCCATGTGTGGTCTCTGAAGAGAGCACACATTTTAATGACTCTGGTGGACCCATATGTGGTATGTGAAAAGAACACACATGCAATGACTCTAGTTGTTGTTAGTAAAAAGAACACACACGCAATGACACTGGTGGATCCATAGGTGGTATGTGAAAGAACACACATTTAAATGACTATGGCAGTTGTTAGTAAAAAGAACACACATGCAATGACACTGGTGGGTCCATGTGTGGTCTCTGAAGAGAACACACATGCAATGACTCTGGTTGTTGTTACTAAAAAGAACACACATGCAATGACACTGGTGGATCCATGGGTGGATTGTGAAAAGAGCACATGCAATGACTCTAGTTGTTGTTAGTGAAAAGAACACACATGCAATGACACTGGTGGATCCATAGGTGGTATGTGAAAAGAACACACATTTCAATGACTCTGGTTGTTGTTAGTGAAAAGAACACACATGCAATGACACCGGTGGATCCATGTGTGGTCTCTGGAGAGAGCACACATTTCAATGACTCTGGTTGTTGTTAGTAAAAAGAGCACACATGCAATGACTCTAGTTGTTGTTAGTGAAAAAAACATACATGCAATGACACTGGTGGATCCATGTGTGGTCTCTGGAGAGAACACACATTTCAATGACACTAGTGGATCCATATGTGGTATGTGAAAAGAACACACATGCAATGACTCTTGTTGTTGTTAGTGAAAAGAACACACATGCAATGACACTGGTGGATCCCTATGTGGTATCTGAAAAGAACACACATGCAATGACTCCAGTCGTTGTTAGTGAAAAGAACATACATGTAATGACACCGGTGGATCCATGTGTGGTCTCTGAAGAGAGCACACATTTCAATGACTCTGGTTGTTGTTAGTAAAAAGAACACACATGCAATGACACTGGTGGGTCCATGTGTGGTCTCTAAAGAGAACACGCATGAAATGACTCTAGTTGTTACTAAAAAGAGCACACATGCAATGACACCGGTGGATTCGTGTGTGGATTGTGAAGAGAACACACATGCAATGACACTAGTGGATCCATAGGTGGTATGTGAGAAGAACAGCCATGAAATGACTCTGGTTGTTGTTAGTAAAAAGAACACACATGCAATGACTCCAGTTGTTGTTAGTGAAAAGAACACACATGCAATGACTCTAGTTGTTGTTAGTGAAAAGAACATACATGCAATGACACCGGTGGATCCATGTGTGGTCTCTCAAGAGAGCACACATTTCAATGACTCTGGTTGTTGTCAGTAAAAGAACACACATGCAATGACACTGGTGGATCCATGTGTGGTCTCTAAAGAGAACACACATGCAATGACTCTTGTTGTTGTTACTAACAAGAGCACACATGCAATGATTCTGGTTGTTGTTACTAACGAGAGAACACATGCAATGACACTGGTCGATCCGTGTGTGGATTGTGAAGGGAACACACATGCAATGACACTTGTCGATCCATAGGTGGTATGTGAGAAGAACAGCCATGGAATGACTCTGGTTGTCGTTAGTAAAAAGAACATACATGCAATGACTCCAGTTGTTGTTAGTGAAAAGAGCACACATGCAATGACTCTAGTTGTTTATAGTGAAAAGAACATACATGCAATGACACCGGTGGATCCATGTGTGGTCTTTGTACAGAACACACATTTCAATGACACTAGTGGATCCATATGTGGTATGTGAAAAGAACACACATGCAATGACTCTGGTTGTTGTTAGTGAAAAGAAGACACATGCAATGACACAGGTGGATCCATATGTGGTATGTGAAAAGAACACACATGCAATGACTCTAGTTGTTGTTAGTGAAAAGAACATACATGCAATGACACCGGTGGATCCATGTGTGGTCTCTGAAGAGAGCACAGATTTCAATGACTCTGGTTGTTGTTAGTAAAATGAACACACATGCAATGACACTGGTGGATCCATTTGTGGTCTCTGAAGAGAACACACATGCAATGACTCTGGTTGTTGTTACTAAAAAGAGCACACATGCAATGACACTGGTGGATCCATGTGTGGATTGTGAAGAGAACACACATGCAATGACACTGGTGGATCCATAGGTGGTATGTGAGAAGAACGTCCATGAAATGACTCTGGTTGTTGTTACTAAAAAGAACACACATGCAATGACTCCAGTTGTTGTTAGTGAAAAGAACACACATGCAATGACTCCAGTTGTTGTTAGTGAAAAGAACATACATACAATGACACCGGTGGATCCATGTGTGGTCTCTGAAGAGAGCACACATTTCAATGACTCTGGTGGATCCATATGTGGTATGTGAAAAGAACACACATGCAATGACTCTGGTTGTTGTTAGTGAAAAGAACACACATGCAATGACACTGGTGGATCCATAGGTGGTACGTGAAAGAACACACATTTCAGTGACTCTGGTTGTTGTTACTAAAAAGAACACACATGCAATGACACTGGTGGATCCATGGGTGGATGGTGAAAAGAGCACACATGCAATGACTCTAGTTGTTGTTAGTGAAAAGAACACACATGCAATGACACTGGTGGATCCATAGGTGGTATGTGAAAAGAACACACATTTGAATGACTCTGGTTGTTGTTAGTGTAAAGAACACACATGCAATGACACCGGTGGATCCATGTGTGGTCTCTGGAGAGAGAGCACACATTTCAATAACTCTGGGTGTTGTTAGTAAAAAGAACACACATGCAATGACACTAGTTGTTGTTACTAAAAAGAACACACATGCAATGACACTGGTGGATCCATGTGTGGATTGTGAAGAGAACACACATGCAATGACACTGGTGTATCCATAGGTGGTATGTGAGAAGAACGGCCATGAAATGACTCTGGTTGTTGTTACTAAAAAGAACACACAAGCAATGACTCCAGTTGTTGTTAGTGAAAAGAACACACATGCAATGACTCCAGTTGTTGTTAGTGAAAAGAACATACATGCAATGACATCGGTGGATCCATGTGTGGTCTCTGAAGAGAGCACACATTTCAATGACTCTGGTGGACCCATATGTGGTATCTGAAAAGAACACACATGCAATGACTCTGGTTGTTGTTAGTGAAAAGAACACACATGGAATGATACTGGTGGATCCATAGGTGGTACATGAAAGAACACACATTTCAATGACTCTGGTTGTTGTTACTCAAAAGAACACACATGCAATGACACTGGTGGATCCATGGGTGGATTGTGGAAAGAGCACACATGCAATGACTCTAGTTGTTAGTGAAAATAACACACATACAATGACACTGGTGGATCCATAGGTGGTATGTGAAAAGAACACACATTTCAATGGCTCTGGTTGTTGTTAGTGAAAAGAACACACATGCAATGACACCGGTGGATCCCTGTGTGGTCTCTGGAGAGAGCACACATTTCAATGACTCTGGTTGTTGTTAGTAAAAAGAACACACATGCAATGACACTAGTTGTTGTTACTAAAAAGAACACACATGCAATGACACTAGTGGATCCATGTGTGGATTGTGAAGAGAACACACATGCAATGACACTGGTGTTTCCATAGGTGGTATGTGAGAAGAACGGGCATGAAATGACTCTGGTTGTTGTTACTAAAAAGAACACACATGCAATGACTCCAGTTGTTGTTAGTGAAAAGAACACACATGCAATGACTCCAGTTGTTGTTAGAGAAAAGAACATACATGCAATGACACCGGTGGATCCATGTGTGGTCTCTGAAGAGAGCACACATTTCAATGACTCTGGTGGACCCATATCTGGTATGTGAAAAGAACACACATGCAATGACTCTAGTGGTTGTTAGTGAAAAGAACACACATCCAATGACACTGGTGGATCCATAGGTGGTACGTGAAAGAACACACATTTCAATGACGCTGGTTGTTGTTACTAAAAAGAACACACATGCAATGACACTGGTGGATCCATGTGTGGTCTCTGTAGAGAACACACATTTCAATGACACTGGTGGATCCATATGTGGTATGTGAAAAGAACACACATGCAATGACTCTTGTTGTTGTTAGTGAAAAGAACACACATGCAATGACACTGGTGGATCCCTATGTGGTATCTGAAAAGAACACACATCCATTGACTCCAGTCGTTGTTAGTGAAAAGAACATACATGTAATGACACCGGTGGATCCATGTGTGGTCTCTGAAGAGAGCACACATTTCAATGAGTCTAGTTGTTGTTAGTAAAAAGAACACACATGCAATGACATTGGTGGGTCCATGTGTGGTCTCTGAAGAGAACACACATGCAATGACTCTAGTTGTTACTAAAAAGAGCACACATGCAATGACACTGGTGGATCCGTGTGTGGATTGTGAAGAGAACACACATGCAATGCCACTGGTGGATCCATAGGTGGTATGTGAGAAGAACAGCCATGAAATGACTCTGGTTGTTGTTAGTAAAAATAACACAGATGCAATGACTCTAGTTGTTGTTAGTGAAAACAACACACATGCAATGACTCTAGTTGTTGTTAGTGAAAGGAACATACATGCAATGACACCGGTGGATCCATGTGTGGTCTCTCAAGAGAGCACACATTTCAATGACTCTGGTTGTTGTCAGTAAAAAGAACACACATGCAATGACACTGGTGGATCCATGTGTGGTCTCTGTAGAGAACACACATTTCAATGACACCGGTGGATCCATACGTGGTATGTGAAAAGAACACACATGCAATGACTCTTGTTGTTGTTAGTGAAAAGAACACACATGCAATGACACTGGTGGATCCCTATGTGGTATCTGAAAAGATGACACATCCAATGACTCCAGTCGTTGTTAGTGAAAAGAACATACATGTAATGACACCGGTGGATCCATGTGTGGTCTCTGAAGAGAGCACACATTTCAATGACTCTGGTTGTTGTTAGTAAAAAGAACACACATGCAATGACATTGGTGGGTCCATGTGTAGTCTCTGAAGAGAACACACATGCAATGACTCTAGTTGTTACTAAAAAGAGCACACATGCAATGACACTGGTGGATCCGTGTGTGGATTGTGAAGAGAACACACATGCAATGACACTGGTGGATCCATAGGTGGTATGTGAAAAGAACACACATTTGAATGACTCTGGTTGTTGTTAGTGTAAAGAACACACATGCAATGACACCGGTGGATCCATGTGTGGTCTCTGGAGAGAGCACACATTTCAATGACTCTGGTTGTTGTTAGTAAAAAGAACACACATGCAATGACACTAGTTGTTGTTACTAAAAAGAACACACATGCAATGACACTGGTGGATCCATGTGTGGATTGTGAAGAGAACACACATGCAATGACACTGGTGGATCCATAGGTGGTATGTGAGAAGAACGGCCATGAAATGACTCTGGTTGTTGTTACTAAAAAGAACACACAAGCAATGACTCCAGTTGTTGTTAGTGAACAGAACACACATGCAATGACTCCAGTTGTTGTTAGTGAAAAGAACATACATGCAATGACACCGGTGGATCCATGTGTGGTCTCTGAAGAGAGCACACATTTCAATGACTCTGGTGGACCCATATGTGGTATGTGAAAAGAACACACATGCAATGACTCTGGTTGTTGTTAGTGAAAAGAACACACATGCAATGACACTGGTGGATCCATAGGTGGTACATGAAAGAACACACATTTCAATGACTCTAGTTGTTGTTACTAAAAACAACACACATGCAATGACACTGGTGGATCCATGGGTGGATTGTGAAAAGAGCACACATGCAATGACTCTAGTTGTTAGTGAAAATAACACACATACAATGACACTGGTGGATCCATAGGTGGTATGTGAAAAGAACACACATTTCAATGACTCTGGTTGTTGTTAGTGAAAAGAACACACATGCAATGACACCGGTGGATCCCTGTGTGGTCTCTAGAGAGAGCACATATTTCAATGACTCTGGTTGTTGTTAGTAAAAAGAACACACATGCAATGACACTAGTTGTTGTTACTAAAAAGAACACACATGCAATGACACTGGTGGATCCATGTGTGGATTGTGAAGAGAACACACATGCAATGACACTGGTGTTTCCATAGGTGGTATGTGAGAAGAACGGGCATGAAATGACTCTGGTTGTTGTTACTAAAAAGAACACACATGCAATGACTCCAGTTGTTGTTAGTGAAAAGAACACACATGCAATGACTCCAGTTGTTGTTAGAGAAAAGAACATATATGCAATGACACCGGTGGATCCATGTGTGGTCTCTGAAGAGAGCACACATTTCAATGACTCTGGTGGACCCATATCTGGTATGTGAAAAGAACACACATGCAATGACTCTAGTGGTTGTTAGTGAAAAGAACACACATCCAATGACACTGGTGGATCCATAGGTGGTACGTGAAAGAACACACATTTCAATGACGCTGGTTGTTGTTACTAAAAAGAACACACATGCAATGACACTGGTGGATCCATGTGTGGTCTCTGTAGAGAACACACATTTCAATGACACTGGTGGATCCATATGTGGTATGTGAAAAGAACACACATGCAATGACTCTTGTTGTTGTTAGTGAAAAGAACACACATGCAATGACACTGGTGGATCCCTATGTGGTATCTGAAAAGAACACACATCCATTGACTCCAGTCGTTGTTAGTGAAAAGAACATACATGTAATGACACCGGTGGATCCATGTGAGGTCTCTGAAGAGAGCACACATTTCAATGACTCTGGTTGTTGTTAGTAAAAAGAACACACATGCAATGACATTGGTGGGTCCATGTGTGGTCTCTGAAGAGAACACACATGCAATGACTCTAGTTGTTACTAAAAAGAGCACACATGCAATGACACTGGTGGATCCGTGTGTGGATTGTGAAGAGAACACACATGCAATGCCACTGGTGGATCCATAGGTGGTATGTGAGAAGAACGGCCATGAAATGACTCTGGTTGTTGTTACTAAAAAGAACACACATGCAATGACTCCAGTTGTTGTTAGTGAAAAGAACACACATGCAATGACTCCAGTTGTTGTTAGAGAAAAGAACATACATGCAATGACACCGGTGGATCCATGTGTGGTCTCTGAAGAGAGCACACATTTCAATGACTCTGGTGGACCCATATGTGGTATGTGAAAAGAACACACATGCAATGACTCTAGTTGTTGTTAGTGAAAAGAACACACATGCAATGACACTGGTGGATCCATAGGTGGTACGTGAAAGAACACACATTTCAATGACTCTGGTTGTTGTTACTAAAAAGAACACACATGCAATGACACTGGTGGATCCATGGGTGGATTGTGAAAAGAGCACATGCAATGACTCTAGTTGTTGTTAGTGAAAAGAACACACATGCAATGACACTGGTCGATCCATAGGTGGTATGTGAGAAGAACAGCCATGGAATGACTCTGGTTGTTGTTAGTAAAAAGAACACACATGCAATGACTCCAGTTGTTGTTAGTGAAAAGAGCACACATGCAATGACTCTAGTTGTTGTTAGTGAAAAGAACATACATGCAATGACACCGGTGGATCCATGTGTGGTCTCTGTGGAGAACACACATTTCAATGACACTAGTGGATCCATATGTGGTATGTGAAAAGAACACACATGCAATGAATCTGGTTGTTGTTAGTGAAAAGAACACACATGCAATGACAGAGGTGGATCCATATGTGGTATGTGAAAAGAACACACATGCAATGACTCTAGTTGTTGTTAGTGAAAAGAACATACATGCAATGACACCGGTGGATCCATGTGTGGTCTCTGAAGAGAGCACACATTTCAATGACTCTGGTTGTTGTTATTAAAAAGAACACACATGCAATGACACTGGTGGATCCATTTGTGGTCTCTGAAGAGAACACACATGCAATGACTCTGGTTGTTGTTACTAAAAAGAGCACACATGCAATGACACTGGTGGATCCATGTGTGGATTGTGAAGAGAACACACATGCAATGACACTGGAGGATCCATAGGTGGTATGTGAGAAAAACGGCCATGAAATGACTCTGGTTGTTGTTACTAAAAAGAACACACATGCAATGACTCTAGTTGTTGTTAGTGAAAAGAACACACATGCAATGACTCCAGTTGTTGTTAGTGAAAAGAACATACATGCAATGACACCGGTGGATCCATGTGTGGTCTCTGAAGAGAGCACACATTTCAATGACTCTGGTGGATCCATATGTGGTATGTGAAAAGACCACACATGCAATGACTCTGGTTGTTGTTAGTGAAAAGAACACACATGCAATGACACCGGTGGATCCATGTGTGGTCTCTGGAGAGAGCACACATTTCAATGACTCTGGTTGTTGTTAGTAAAAAGAACACACATGCAATGACACTGGTTGTTGTTACTAAAAAGAACACACATGCAATGACACCGGTGGATCCTTGTGTGGATTGTGAAGAGAACACACATGCAATGACACTGGTGGATCCAAAGGTGGTATGTGAGAAGAACGGCCATGAAATGACTCTGGTTGTTGTTACTAAAAAGAACACACATGCAATGACTCCAGTTGTTGTTAGTGAAAAGAACACACATGCAATGACTCCAGTTGTTGTTAGAGAAAAGAACATACATGCAATGACACCGGTGGATCCATGTGTGGTCTCTGAAGAGAGCACACATTTCAATGACTCTGGTGGACCCATATTTGGTATGTGAAAAGAACACACATGCAATGACCCTCGTTGTTGTTAGTGAAAAGAACACACATGCAATGACACTGGTGGATCCATAGGTGGTACATGAAAGAACACACATTTCAATGACTCTGGTTGTTGTTACTAAAAAGAACACACATGCAATGACACTGGTGGATCCATGGGTGGATTGTGAAAAGAGCACACATGCAATGACTCTAGTTGTTGTTAGTGAAAAGAACACACATACAATGACACTGGTGGATCCATAGGTGGTATGTGAAAAGAACACACATTTCAATGACTCTGGTTGTTGTTAGTGAAAAGAAAACACATGCAATGACACCGGTGGATAACTGTGTGGTCTCTGGAGAGAGCACACATTTCAATGACTCTGGTCGTTGTTAGTTAAAAGAACACACATGCAGTGACACTAGTTGTTGTTACTAAAAAGAACACACATGCAATGACACTGGTGGATCCATGTGTGGATTGTGAAGAGAACACACATGCAATGACACTGGTGTTTCCATAGGTGGTATGTGAGAAGAACGGGCATGAAATGACTCTGGTTGTTGTTACTAAAAAGAACACACATGCAATGACTCCAGTTGTTGTTAGTGAAAAGAACACACATGCAATGACTCCAGTTGTTGTTAGAGAAAAGAACATACATGCAATGACACCGGTGGATCCATGTGTGGTCTCTGAAGAGAGCACACATTTCAATGACTCTGGTGGACCCATATCTGGTATGTGAAAAGAACACACCTGCAATGACTCTAGTGGTTGTTAGTGAAAAGAACACACATGCAATGACACTGGTGGACCCATAGGTGGTACGTGAAAGAACACACATTTCAATGACGCTGGTTGTTGTTACTAAAAAGAACACACATGCAATGACACTGGTGGATCCATGTGTGGTCTCTGTAGAGAACACACATTTCAATGACACTGGTGGATCCATATGTGGTATGTGAAAAGAACACACATGCAATGACTCTTGTTGTTGTTAGTGAAGAGAACACACATGCAATGACACTGGTGGATCCCATGTGGTATCTGAAAAGAACACACATCCAATGACTCCAGTCGTTGTTAGTGAAAAGAACATACATGTAATGACACCGGTGGATCCATGTGTGGTCTCTAAAGAGAGCACACATTTCAATGACTCTGGTTGTTGTTAGTAAAAAGAACACACATGCAATGACATTGGTGGGTCCATGTGTGGTCTCTGAAGAGAACACACATGCAATGACTCTAGTTGTTACTAAAAAGAGCACACATGCAATGACACTGGTGGATCCGTGTGTGGATTGTGAAGAGAACACACATGCAATGCCACTGGTGGATCCATAGGTGGTATGTGAGAAGAACAGCCATGAAATGACTCTGGTTGTTGTTAGTAAAAATAACACACATGCAATGACTCTAGTTGTTGTTAGTGAAAAGAACACACATGCAATGACTCTAGTTGTTGTTAGTGAAAGGAACATACATGCAATGACACCGGTGGATCCATGTGTGGTCTCTCAAGAGAGCACACATTTCAATGACTCTGGTTGTTGTCAGTAAAAAGAACACACATGCAATGACACTAGTGGATCCATGTGTGGTCTCTGTAGAGAACACACATTTCAATGACACTGGTGGATCCATATGTGGTATGTGAAAAGAACACACATGCAATGACTCTTGTTGTTGTTAGTGAAAAGAACACACATGCAATGACACTGGTGGATCCCTATGTGGTATCTGAAAAGATCACACATCCAATGACTCCAGTCGTTGTTAGTGAAAAGAACATACATGTAATGACACCGGTGGATCCATGTGTGGTCTCTGAAGAGAGCACACATTTCAATGACTCTGGTTGTTGTTAGTAAAAAGAACACACATGCAATGACATTGGTGGGTCCATGTGTGGTCTCTGAAGAGAACACACATGCAATGACTCTAGTTGTTACTAAAAAGAGCACACATGCAATGACACTGGTGGATCCATGGGTGGATTGTGAAAAGAACACACATGCAATGACACTGGTGTATCCATGGGTGGATTGTGAAAAGAGCACACATGCAATGACTCTAGTTGTTACTAAAAAGAGCACACATGCAATGACACTGGTGGATCCGTGTGTGGATTGTGAAGAGAACACACATGCAATGCCACAGGTGGATCCATAGGTGGTATGTGAGAAGAACAGCCATGAAATGACTCTGGTTGTTGTTAGTAAAAAGAACACACATGCAATGACTCTACTTGTTGTTAGTGAAAAGAACACACATGCAATGACTCTAGTTGTTGTTAGTGAAAGGAACATACATGCAATGACACCGGTGGATCCATGTGTGGTCTCTCAAGAGAGCACACATTTCAATGACTCTTGTTGTTGTTAGTAAAAAGAACACACATGCAATGACACTGGTGGATCCATCTGTGGTCTCTGAAGAGAACACACATGCAATGACTCTGGTTGTTGTTACTAACAAGAGCACACATGCAATGACTCGGGTTGTTGTTACTAACAAGAGCACACATGCAATGACACTGGTGGATCCGTGTGTGGATTGTGAAGAGAACACACATGCAATGGCACTGGTCGATCCATAGGTGGTATGTGAGAAGAGCAGCCATGGAATGACTCTGGTTGTTGTTAGTAAAAAGAACACACATGCAATGACTCCAGTTGTTGTTAGTGAAAAGAGCACACATGCAATGAATCTAGTTGTTGTTAGTGAAAAGAACATACATGCAATGACACCGGTGGATCCATGTGTGGTCTCTGTAGAGAACACACATTTCAATGACACTAGTGGATCCATATGTGGTATGTGAAAAGAACACACATGCAATGACTCTGGTTGTTGTTAGTGAAAAGAACACACATGCAATGACACAGGTGGATCCATATGTGGTATGTGAAAAGAACACACATGCAATGACTCTAGTTGTTGTTAGTGAAAAGAACATACACGCAATGACACCGGTGGATCCATGTGTGGTCTCTGAAGAGAGCACACATTTCAATGACTTTGGTTGTTGTTACTAAAAAGAACACACATGCAATGACACTAGTGGATCCATTTGTGGTCTCTGAAGAGAACACACATGCAATGACTCTGGTTGTTGTTACTAAAAAGAGCACACATGCAATGACACTGGTGGATCCATGTGTGGATTGTGAAGAGAACACACATGCAATGACACTGGTGGATCCATAGGTGGTATGTGAGAAGAACGGCCATGAAATTACTCTGGTTGTTGTTACTAAAAAGAACACACATGCAATGACTCCAGTTGTTGTTAGTGAAAAGAACACACATGCAATGACTCCAGTTGTTGTTAGTGAAAAGAACATACATGCAATGACACCGGTGGATCCATGTGTGGTCTCTGAAGAGAGCACACATTTCAATGACTCTGGTGGATCCATATGTGGTATGTGAAAAGAACACACATGCAATGATTCTGGTTGTTGTTAGTGAAAAGAACACACATGCAATGACTCTGGTTGTTGTTAGTGAAAAGAACACACATGCAATGACACTGGTGGATCCATAGGTGGTACCTGAAAGAACACACATTTCAATGACTCTAGTTGTTGTTACTAAAAAGAACACACATGCAATGACACTGGTTGATCCATGGGTGGATTATGAAAAGAGCACACATGCAATGACTCTAGTTGTTGTTAGTGAAAAGAACACACATGCAATGACACTGGTGGATCCATAGGTGGTATATGAAAAGAACACACATTTCAATGACTTTGGTTGTTGTTAGTGTAAAGAACACACATGGAATGACACCGGTGGATCCATGTGTGGTCTCTCGAGAGACCACACATTTCGATGACTCTGGTTGTTTTTAGTAAAAAGAACACACATGCAATGACACTGGTTGTTGTTACTAAAAAAAACACACATGCAATGACACTGGTGGATCCTTGTGTGGATTGTGAAGAGAACACACATGCAATGACACTGGTGGATCCATAGGTGGTATGTGAGAAGAACGGCCATGAAATGACTCTGGTTGTTGTTACTAAAAAGAACACACATGCAATGACTCCAGTTGTTGTTAGTGAAAAGAACACACATGCAATGACTCCAGTTGTTGTTAGTGAAAAGAACATACATGCAATGACACCGGTGGATCCATGTGTGGTCTCTGAAGAGAGCACTCATTTCAATGACTCTGGTGGACCCATATGTGGTATGTGAAAAGAACACACATGCAATGACTCTAGTTGTTGTTAGTGAAAAGAACACACATGCAATGACACTGGTGGATCCATAGGTGGTACGTGACAGAACACACATTTCAATGACTCTGGTTGTTGTTACTAAAAAGAACACACATGCAATGACACTTTTGGATCCATGGGTGGATTGTGAAAAGAGCACATGGAATGACTCTAGTTGTTGTTAGTTTAAAGAACACACATGCAATGACACTGGTGGATCCATAGGTGGTATGTGAAAAGAACACACATTTCAATGACTCTGGTTGTTGTTAGTGAAAAGAACACACATGCAATGACACCGGTGGATCCATGTGTGGTCTCTGGAGAGAGCACACATTTCAATGACTCTGGTTGTTGTTAGTAAAAAGAACACACATGCAATGACACTGGTTGTTGTTACTAAAAAGAACACACATGCAATGACACTGGTGGATCCATGTGTGGATTGTGAAGAGAACACACATGCAATGACACTGGTGGATCCATAGGTGGTATGTGAGAAGAACGGCCATGAAATGACTCTGGTTGTTGTTACTAAAAAGAACACACATGCAATGACTCGAGTGGTTGTTAGTGAAAAGAACACACATGCAATGACTCCAGTTGTTGTTAGAGAAAAGAACATACATGCAATGACACCGGTGGATCCATGTGTGGTCTCTGAAGAGAGCACACATTTCAATGACTCTGGTGGACCCATATGTGGTATGTGAAAAGAACACACATGCAATGACTCTAGTTGTTGTTAGTGAAAAGAACACACATGCAATGACACTGGTGGATCCATAGGTGGTACGTGAAAGAACACACATTTCAATGACTCTGGTTGTTGTTACTAAAAAGAACACACATGCAATGACACTGGTGGATCCATGGGTGGATTGTGAAAAGAGCACATGCAATGACTCTAGTTGTTGTTAGTGAAAAGAACACACATGCAATGACACTGGTCGATCCATAGGTGGTATGTGAGAAGAACAGCCATGGAATGACTCTGGTTGTTGTTAGTAAAAAGAACACACATGCAATGACTCCAGTTGTTGTTAGTGAAAAGAGCACACATGCAATGACTCTAGTTGTTGTTAGTGAAAAGAACATACATGCAATGACACCGGTGGATCCATGTGTGGTCTCTGTGGAGAACACACATTTCAATGACACTAGTGGATCCATATGTGGTATGTGAAAAGAACACACATGCAATGAATCTGGTTGTTGTTAGTGAAAAGAACACACATGCAATGACAGAGGTGGATCCATATATGGTATGTGAAAAGAACACACATGCAATGACTCTAGTTGTTGTTAGTGAAAAGAACATACATGCAATGACACCGGTGGATCCATGTGTGGTCTCTGAAGAGAGCACACATTTCAATGACTCTGGTTGTTGTTATTAAAAAGAACACAAATGCAATGACACTGGTGGATCCATTTGTGGTCTCTGAAGAGAACACACATGCAATGACTCTGGTTGTTGTTACTAAAAAGAGCACACATGCAATGACACTGGTGGATCCATGTGTGGATTGTGAAGAGAACACACATGCAATGACACTGGAGGATCCATAGGTGGTATGTGAGAAAAACGGCCATGAAATGACTCTGGTTGTTGTTACTAAAAAGAACACACATGCAATGACTCTAGTTGTTGTTAGTGAAAAGAACACACATGCAATGACTCCAGTTGTTGTTAGTGAAAAGAACATACATGCAATGACACCGGTGGATCCATGTGTGGTCTCTGAAGAGAGCACACATTTCAATGACTCTGGTGGATCCATATGTGGTATGTGAAAAGACCACACATGCAATGACTCTGGTTGTTGTTAGTGAAAAGAACACACATGCAATGACACCGGTGGATCCATGTGTGGTCTCTGGAGAGAGCACACATTTCAATGACTCTGGTTGTTGTTAGTAAAAAGAACACACATGCAATGACACTGGTTGTTGTTACTAAAAAGAACACACATGCAATGACACCGGTGGATCCTTGTGTGGATTGTGAAGAGAACACACATGCAATGACACTGGTGGATCCATAGGTGGTATGTGAGAAGAACGGCCATGAAATGACTCTGGTTGTTGTTACTAAAAAGAACACACATGCAATGACTCCAGTTGTTGTTAGTGAAAAGAACACACATGCAATGACTCCAGTTGTTGTTAGAGAAAAGAACATACATGCAATGACACCGGTGGATCCATGTGTGGTCTCTGAAGAGAACACACATTTCAATGACTCTGGTTGTTGTTACTAAAAAGAACACACATGCAATGACACTGGTGGATCCATGGGTGGATTGTGAAAAGAGCACATGCAATGACTCTAGTTGTTGTTAGTGAAAAGAACACACATGCAATGACACTGGTGGATCCGTAGGTGGTATGTGAAAAGAACACACATTTCAATGACTCTGGTTGTTGTTAGTGAAAAGAACACACATACAATGACACCGGTGGATCCATGTGTGGTCTCTGGAGAGAGCACACATTTCAATGACTCTGGTTGTTGTTAGTTAAAAGAACACACATGCAGTGACACTAGTTGTTGTTACTAAAAAGAACACACATGCAATGACACTGGTGGATCCATGTGTGGATTGTGAAGAGAACACACATGCAATGACACTGGTGGATCCATAGGTGGTATGTGAGAAGAACGACCATGAAATGACTCTAGTTGTTGTTACTAAAAATAACACACATGCAATGACTCTAGTTGTTGTTAGTGAAAAGAACACACATGCAATGACTCCAGTTGTTGTTTGAGAAAAGAACATACATGCAATGACACCGGTGGATCCATGTGTGGTCTCTGAAGAGAGCACACATTTTAATGACTCTGGTGGACCCATATGTGGTATGTGAAAAGAACACACATGCAATGACTCTAGTTGTTGTTAGTAAAAAGAACACACACGCAATGACACTGGTGGATCCATAGGTGGTATGTGAAAGAACACACATTTCAATGACTCTGGCAGTTGTTAGTAAAAAGAACACACATGCAATGACACTGGTGGGTCCATGTGTGGTCTCTGAAGAGAACACACATGCAATGACTCTGACTGTTGTTAGTAAAAAGAAAACACATGCAATGACACTGGTGGATCCATGGGTGGATTGTGAAAAGAGCACATGCAATGACTCTAGTTGTTGTTAGTGAAAAGAACACACATGCAATGACACTGGTGGATCCATAGGTGGTATGTGAAAAGAACACACATTTCAATGACTCTGGTTGTTGTTAGTGAAAAGAACACACATGCAATGACACCGGTGGATCCATGTGTGGTCTCTGGAGAGAGCACACATTTCAATGACTCTGGTTGTTGTTAGTAAAAAGAACACACATGCAATGACACTGGTTGTTGTTACTAAAAAGAACACACATGCAATGACACTGGTGGATCCATGTGTGGATTGTGAAGAGAACACACATGCAATGACACTGGTGGATCCATAGGTGGTATGTGAGAAGAACGGCCATGAAATGACTCTGGTTGTTGTTACTAAAAAGAACACACATGCAATGACTCCAGTTGTTGTTAGTGAAAAGAACACACATGCAATGACTCCAGTTGTTGTTAGAGAAAAGAACATACATGCAATGACACCGGTGGATCCATGTGTGGTCTCTGAAGAGAGCACACATTTCAATGACTCTGGTGGACCCATATGTGGTATGTGGAAAGAACACACATGCAATGGCTCTAGTTGTTGTTAGTGAAAAAAACACACATGCAATGACACTGGTGGATCCACAGGTGGTACGTGAATGAACACACATTTCAATGACTCTGGTTGTTGTTACTAAAAAGAACACACATGCAATGACACTGGTGGATCCATGGGTGGATTGTGAAAAGAGCACACATGCAATGACTCTAGTTGTTGTTAGTGAAAAGAACATACATGCAATGACACTGGTGGATCCATGTGTGGTCTCTATAGAAAACACACATTTCAATGACACTGGTGGATCCATATGAGGTATGTGAAAAGAACACAAATGCAATGACTCATGTTGTTGTTAGTGAAAAGAACACACATGCAATGACACTGGTGGATCCCTATGTGGTATCTGAAAAGAACACACATGCAATGACTCTAGTTGTTGTTAGTGAAAAGAACACACATGCAATGACACTGGTGGATCCATAGGTGGTACGTGAAAGAACACACATTTCAATGACTCTGGCTATTGTTAGTAAAAAGAAAACACATGCAATGACACTGGTGGATCCATGGGTGGATTGTGAAAAGAGCACATGCAATGACTCTAGTTGTTGTTAGTGAAAAGAACACACATGCAATGACACTAGTGGATCCATAGGTGGTATGTGAAAAGAACACACATTTCAATGACTCTGGTTGTTGTTAGTGAAAAGAACACACATGCAATGACACCGGTGGATCCATGTGTGGTCTCTGGAGAGAGCACACATTTCAATGACTCTGGTTGTTGTTAGTAAAAAGAACACACATGCAATGACACTGGTTGTTGTTACTAAAAAGAACACACATGCAATGACACTGGTGGATCCATGTGTGGATTGTGAAGAGAACACACATGCAATGACACCGGTGGATCCATAGGTGGTATGTGAGAAGAACGGCCATGAAATGACTCTGGTTGTTGTTACTAAAAAGAACACACATGCAATGACTCCAGTTGTTGTTAGTGAAAAGAACACACATGCAATGACTCCAGTTGTTGTTAGAGAAAAGAACATACATGCAATGACACCGGTGGATCCATGTGTGGTCTCTGAAGAGAACACACATTTCAATGACTCTGGTTGTTGTTACTAAAAAGAACACACATGCAATGACACTGGTGGATCCATGGGTGGATTGTGAAAAGAGCACATGCAATGACTCTAGTTGTTGTTAGTGAAAAGAACACACATGCAATGACACTGGTGGATCCATAGGTGGTATGTGAAAAGAACACACATTTCAATGACTCTGGTTGTTGTTAGTGAAAAGAACACACATACAATGACACCGGTGGATCCATGTGTGGTCTCTGGAGAGAGCACACATTTCAATCACTCTGGTTGTTGTTAGTAAAAACAACACACATGCAATGACACTGGTTGTTGTTACTAAAAAGAACACACATGCAATGACACTGGTGGATCCATGTGTGGATTGTGAAGAGAACACACATGCAATGACACTGGTGGATCCATAGGTGGTATGTGAGAAGAACGACCATGAAATGACTCTAGTTGTTGTTACTAAAAAGAACACACATGCAATGACTCTAGTTGTTGTTAGTGAAAAGAACACACATGCAATGACTCCAGTTGTTGTTTGAGAAAAGAACATACATGCAATGACACCGGTGGATCCATGTGTGGTCTCTGAAGAGAGCACACATTTTAATGACTCTGGTGGACCCATATGTGGTATGTGAAAAGAACACACATGCAATGACTCTAGTTGTTGTTAGTAAAAAGAACACACACGCAATGACACTGGTGGATCCATAGGTGGTATGTGAAAGAACACACATTTAAATGACTATGGCAGTTGTTAGTAAAAAGAACACACATGCAATGACACTGGTGGGTCCATGTGTGGTCTCTGAAGAGAACACACATGCAATGACTCTGGTTGTTGTTACTAAAAAGAACACACATGCAATGACACTGGTGGATCCATGGGTGGATTGTGAAAAGAGCACATGCAATGACTCTAGTTGTTGTTAGTGAAAAGAACACACATGCAATGACACTGGTGGATCCATAGGTGGTATGTGAAAAGAACACACATTTCAATGACTCTGGTTGTTGTTAGTGAAAAGAACACACATGCAATGACACCGGTGGATCCATGTGTGGTCTCTGGAGAGAGCACACATTTCAATGACTCTGGTTGTTGTTAGTAAAAAGAACACACATGCAATGACACTGGTTGTTGTTACTAAAAAGAACACACATGCAATGACACTGGTGGATCCATGTGTGGATTGTGAAGAGAACACACATGCAATGACACTGGTGGATCCATAGGTGGTATGTGAGAAGAACGGCCATGAAATGACTCTAGTTGTTGTTACTAAAAAGAACACACATGCAATGACTCCAGTTGTTGTTAGTGAAAAGAACACACATGCAATGACTCCAGTTGTTGTTAGAGAAAAGAACATACATGCAATGACACCGGTGGATCCATGTTACTAAAAAGAACACACATGCAATGACTCCAGTTGTTGTTAGTGAAAAGAACACACATGCAATGACTCCAGTTGTTGTTAGAGAAAAGAACATACATGCAATGACACCGGTGGATCCATGTGTGGTCTCTAAAGAGAGCACACATTTCAATGACTCTGGTGGACCCATATGTGGTATGTGGAAAGAACACACATGCAATGGCTCTAGTTGTTGTTAGTGAAAAGAACACACATGCAATGACACTGGTGGATCCATAGGTGGTACGTGAAAGAACACACATTTCAATGACTCTGGTTGTTTTTACTAAAAAGAACACACATGCAATGACACTGGTGGATCCATGGGTGGATTGTGAAAAGAGCACACATGCAATGACTCTAGTTGTTGTTAGTGAAAAGAACATACATGCAATGACACTGGTGGATCCATGTGTGGTCTCTATAGAGAACACACATTTCAATGACACTGGTGGATCCATATGAGGTATGTGAAAAGAACACAAATGCAATGACTCATGTTGTTGTTAGTGAAAAGAACACACATGCAATGACACAGGTGGATCCCTATGTGGTATCTGAAAAGAACACACATGCAATGACTCTAGTTGTTGTTAGTGAAAAGAACACACATGCAATGACACTGGTGGATCCATAGGTGGTACGTGAAAGAACACACATTTCAATGACTCTGGCTATTGTTAGTAAAAAGAAAACACATGCAATGACACTGGTGGATCCATGGGTGGATTGTGAAAAGAGCACATGCAATGACTCTAGTTGTTGTTAGTGAAAAGAACACACATGCAATGACACTGGTGGATCCATAGGTGGTATGTGAAAAGAACACACATTTCAATGACTCTGGTTCTTGTTAGTGAAAAGAACACACATGCAATGACACCGGTGGATCCATGTGTGGTCTCTGGAGAGAGCACACATTTCAATGACTCTGGTTGTTGTTAGTAAAAAGAACACACATGCAATGACACTGGTTGTTGTTACTAAAAAGAACACACATGCAATGACACTGGTGGATCCATGTGTGGATTGTGAAGAGAACACACATGCAATGACACTGGTGGATCCATAGGTGGTATGTGAGAAGAACGGCCATGAAATGACTCTGGTTGTTGTTACTAAAAAGAACACACATGCAATGACTCCAGTTGTTGTTAGTGAAAAGAACACACATGCAATGACTCCAGTTGTTGTTAGAGAAAAGAACATACATGCAATGACACCGGTGGATCCATGTGTGGTCTCTAAAAAGAGCACACATTTCAATGACTCTGGTGGACCCATATGTGGTATGTGGAAAGAACACACATGCAATGGCTCTAGTTGTTGTTAGTGAAAAGAACACACATGCAATGACACTGGTGGATCCATAGGTGGTACGTGAAAGAACACACATTTCAATGACTCTGGTTGTTTTTACTAAAAAGAACACACATGCAATGACACTGGTGGATCCATGGGTGGATTGTGAAAAGAGTACACATGCAATGACTCTAGTTGTTGTTAGTGAAAAGAACATACATGCAATGACACTGGTGGATCCATGTGTGGTCTCTATAGAGAACACACATTTCAATGACACTGGTGGATCCATATGAGGTATGTGAAAAGAACACAAATGCAATGACTCATGTTGTTGTTAGTGAAAAGAACACACATGCAATGACACTGGTGGATCCCTATGTGGTATCTGAAAAGAACACACATGCAATGACTCTAGTTGTTGTTACTGAAAAGAACACACATGCAATGACACTGGTGGATCCATAGGTGGTACGTGAAAGAACACACATTTCAATGACTCTGGCTATTGTTAGTAAAAAGAAAACACATGCAATGACACTGGTGGATCCATGGGTGGATTGTGAAAAGAGCACATGCAATGACTCTAGTTGTTGTTAGTGAAAAGAACACACATGCAATGACACTGGTGGATCCATAGGTGGTATGTGAAAAGAACACACATTTCAATGACTCTGGTTGTTGTTAGTGAAAAGAACACACATGCAATGACACCGGTGGATCCATGTGTGGTCTCTGGAGAGAGCACACATTTCAATGACTCTGGTTGTTGTTAGTAAAAAGAACACACATGCAATGACACTGGTTGTTGTTACTAAAAAGTACACACATGCAATTACACTGGTGGATCCATGTGTGGATTGTGAAGAGAACACACATGCAATGACACTGGTGGATCCATAGGTGGTATGTGAGAAGAACGGCCATGAAATGACTCTGGTTGTTATTACTAAAAAGAACACACATGCAATGACTCCAGTTGTTGTTAGTGAAAAGAACACACATGCAATGACTCCAGTTGTTGTTAGAGAAAAGAACATACATGCAATGACACCGGTGGATCCATGTGTGGTCTCTGAAGAGAACACACATTTCAATGACTCTGGTTGTTGTTACTAAAAAGAACACACATGCAATGACACTGGTGGATCCACGGGTGGATTGTGAAAAGAGAACATGCAATGACTCTAGTTGTTGTTAGTGAAAAGAACACACATGCAATGACACTGGTGGATCCATAGGTGGTATGTGAAAAGAACACACATTTCAATGACTCTGGTTGTTGTTAGTGAAAAGAACACACATACAATGACACTGGTGGGTCCATGTGTGGTCTCTGGAGAGAGCACACATTTCAACGACTCTGGTTGTTGTTAGTAAAAACAACACACATGCAATGACACTGGTTGTTGTTACTAAAAAGAACACACATGCAATGACACTGGTGGATCCATGTGTGGATTGTGAAGAGAACACACATGCAATGACACTGGTGGATCCATAGGTGGTATGTGAGAAGAACGACCATGAAATGACTCTAGTTGTTGTTACTAAAAAGAACACACATGCAATGACTCTTGTTGTTGTTAGTGAAAAGAACACATATGCAATGACTCCAGTTGTTGTTCGAGAAAAGAACATACATGCAATGACACCGGTGGATCCATGTGTGGTCTCTGAAGAGAGCACACATTTTAATGACTCTGGTGGACCCATATGTGGTATGTGAAAAGAACACACATGCCATGACTCTAGTTGTTGTTAGTAAAAAGAACACACACGCAATGACACTGGTGGATCCATAGGTGGTATGTGAAAGAACACACATTTCAATGACTCTGGCAGTTGTTAGTAAAAAGAACACACATGCAATGACACTGGTGGGTCCATGTGTGGTCTCTGAAGAGAACACACATGCAATGACTCTAGTTGTTGTTACTAAAAAGAGCACACATGCAATGACACTGGTGGATCCGTGTGTGGATTGTGAAGAGAACACACATGCAATGACACTGGTGGATCCATAGGTGGTATGTGAGAAGAACAGCCATGAAATGACTCTGGTTGTTGTTAGTAAAAAGAACACACATGCAATGACTCCAGTTGTTGTTAGTGAAAAGAACACACATGCAATGACTCTAGTTGTTGTTAGTGAAAAGAACATACATGCAATGACACCGGTGGATCGATGTGTGGTCTCTCAAGAGAGCACACATTTAAATGACTCTTGTTGTTGTTAGTAAAAAGAACACACATGCAATGACACTGGTGGATCCATGTGTGGTCTCTGAAGAGAACACACATGCAATGACTCTGGTTGTTGTTACTAAAAAGAGCACACATGCAATGACACTAGTGGATCCGTGTGTGGATTGTGAAGAGAACACACATGCAATGACACTGGTCGATCCATAGGTGGTATGTGAGAAGAACAGCCATTCAATGACTCTGGTTGTTGTTAGTAAAAAGAACACACATGCAATGACTCCAGTTGTAGTTAGTGAAAAGAGCACACATGCAATGACTCTAGTTGTTGTTAGTGAAAAGAGCATACATGCAATGACACCGGTGGATCCATGTGTGGTCTCTGTAGAGAACACACATTTCAATGACACTGGTGGATCCATATGTGGTATGTGAAAAGAACACACATGCAATGACTCTGGTTGTTGTTAGTGAAAAGAAGCCACATGCAATGACACAGGTGGATCCATATGTGGTATGTGAAAAGAACACACATGCAATGACTCTAGTTGTAGTTAGTGAAAAGAACATACATGCAATGACACCGGTGGATCCATGTGTGGTCTCTGAAGAGAGCACACATTTCAATGACTCTGCTTGTTGGTAGTAAAAAGAACACACATGCAATGACACTGGTGGATCCATGTGTGGTCTCTGAAGAGAACACACATGCAATGACTCTGGTTGTTGTTACTAAAAAGAGCACACATGCAATGACACTGGTGGATCCATGTGTGGATTGTAAAGAGAACACACATGCAATGACACTGGTGGATCCATAGGTGGTATGTGAAAAGAACACACATGCAATGACTCTGGTTGTTGTTAGTTAAAAGAACACACATGCAATGACTCTGGTTGTTGTTAGTTAAAAGAACACACATGCAATGACACTGGTGGATCCATAGGTGGTATGTGAAAGAACACACATTTCAATAACTCTGGTTGTTGTTACTAAAAAGAACACACATGCAATGACACTCATGGATCCATGGGTGGATTATGAAAAGAACACACATGCAATGACACTGGTGGATCCATGGGTGGATTGTGAAAAGAGCACACATGCAATGACTCCAGTTGTTGTTAGTGAAAAGAACGTACATGCAATGACACTTGTGGATCCATGTGTGGTCTCTGTAGAGAACACACATTTGAATGACATAGGTGGATCCATATGTGGTATGTGAAAAGAACACACATGCAATGACTCTGGTTGTTGTTAGTGAAAAGAACACACGTGCAATGACACTGGTGGATCCATATGTGGTATGTGAAAAGAACACACATGCAATGACTCCAGTTGTTGTTAGTGAAAAGAACATACATGCAATGACACCGGTGGATCCATGTATGGTCTTTGAAGAGAGCACACATTTCAATGACTTTGGTTGTTGTTAGTAAAAAGAACACACATGCAACGACACTGGTGGATCCATGTGTGGTCTCTGAAGAGAACACACATGCAATGACTCTAGTTGTTATTACTAAAAAGAGCACACATGCAATGACACTGGTAGATCCATGTGTGGATTGTGAAGAGAACACACATGTAATGACATTGGTGGATCCATAGGTGGTATGTGAGCAGAACAGCCATGAAATGACTCTGGTTGTTGTTACTAAAAAGAACACACATGCAATGACTCCAGTTGTTGTTAGTGAAAAGAACACACATGCAATGACTCCAGTTGTTGTTAGTGAAAAGAACATACATGCAATGACACCGGTGGATCCATGTGTGGTCTCTGAAGAGAGCACACATTTCAATGACTCTGGTGGACCCATATGTGGTATGTGAAAAGAACACACATGCAATGACTCTAGTTGCTGTTAGTGAAAAGAACACACATGCAATGACAGTAGTGGATCCATAGGTGGTACGTGAAAGAACACACATTTCAATGACTCTGGTTGCTATTACTAAAAAGAACACACATGCAATGACACTGGTGGATCCATGGGTGGATTGTGAAAAGAGCACATACAATGACTCGAGTTGTTGTTAGTGAAAAGAACACACATGCAATGACACTGGTGGATCCATAGGTGGTATGTGAAAAGAACACACATTTCAATGACTCTGGTTGTTGTTAGTGAAAAGAATACACATGCAATGACACCGGTGGATCCATGTGTGGTCTCTAGAGAGAGCACATATTTCAATGACTCTGGTTGTTGTTAGTAAAAAGAACACACATGCAATGACACTGGTTGTTGTTACTAAAAAGAACACACATGCAATGACACTGGTGGATCCATGTGTGGATTGTGAAGAGAACACACATGCAATGACACTGGTCGATCCATAGGTGGTATGTGAGAAGAACAGCCATTCAATGACTCTGGTTGTTGTTACTAAAAAGAACACACATGCAATGACTCCAGTTGTTGTTAGTGAAAAGAGCACACATGCAATGACTCTAGTTATTGTTAGTGAAAAGAGCATACATGCAATGACACCGGTGGATCCATGTGTGGTCTCTGTAGAGAACACACATTTCAATGACACTGGTGGATCCATATGTGGTATGTGAAAAGAACACACATGCAATGACTCTGGTTGTTGTTATTGAAAAGAAGCCACATGCAATGACACAGGTGGATCCATATGTGGTATGTGAAAAGAACACACATGCAATGACTCTAGTTGTAGTTAGTGAAAAGAACATCCATGCAATGACACCGGTGGATCCATGTGTGGTCTCTGAAGAGAACACACATTTCAATGACTCTGGTTGTTGTTAGTAAAAAGAGCACACATGCAATGACACTGGTGGATCCATGTGTGGTCTCTGAAGAGAACACACATGCAATGACACTGGTGGATCCATAGGTGGTATGTGAGAAGAACAGCCATGAAATGATTCTGGTTGTTGTTAGTAAAAAGAACACACATGCAATGACTCCAGTTGTTGTTAGTGAAAAGAACACACATGAAATGACTCTAGTTGTTGTTAGTGAAAAGAACATACATGCAATGACACCGGTGGATCGATGTGTGGTCTCTCAAGAGAGCACACATTTAAATGACTCTGGTTGTTGTTAGTAAAAAGAACACACATGCAATGACACTGGTGGATCCATGTGTGGTCTCTGAAGAGAACACACATGCAATGTCTCTGGTTGTTGTTACTAAAAAGAGCACACATGCAATGACACTGGTGGATCCGTGTGTGGATTGTGAAGAGAACACACATGCAATGACACTGGTCGATCCATAGGTGGTATGTGAGAAGAACACCCATTCAATGACTCTGGTTGTTGTTAGTAAAAAGAACACACATGCAATGACTCCAGTTGTTGTTAGTGAAAAGAGCACACATGCAATGACTCTAGTTGTTGTTAGTGAAAAGAGCATACATGCAATGACACCGGTGGATCCATGTGTGGTCTCTGTAGAGAACACACATTTCAATGAAACTGGTGGATCCATATGTGGTATGTGAAAAGAACACACATGCAATGACTCTGGTTGTTGTTATTGAAAAGAAGCCACATGCAATGACACAGGTGGATCCATATGTGGTATGTGAAAAGAACACACATGCAATGACTCTAGTTGTAGTTAGTGAAAAGAACATACATGCAATGACACCGGTGGATCCATGTGTGGTCTCTGAAAAGAGCACACATTTCAATGACTCTGGTTGTTGTTAGTAAAAAGAACACACATGCAGTGACACTGGTGGATCCATGTGTGGTCTCTGAAGAGAACACACATGCAATGACTCTGGTTGTTGTTACTAAAAAGAGCACACATGCAATGACACTGGTGGATCCATGTGTGGATTGTGAAGAGAACACACATGCAATGACACTGGTGGATCCATAGGTGGTATGTGAAAAGAACACACATGCAGTGACTCTGGTTGTTGTTAGTTAAAAGAACACACATGCAATGACACTGGTGGATCCATAGGTGGTATGTGAAAGAACACACATTTCAATAACTCTGGTTGTTGTTACTAAAAAGAACACACATGCAATGACACTCATGGATCCTTGGGTGGATTATGAAAAGAACACACATGCAATGACACTGGTGGATCCATGGGTGGATTGTGAAAAGAGCACACATGCAATGACTCCAGTTGTTGTTAGTGAAAAGAACGTACATGCAATGACACTTGTGGATCCATGTGTGGTCTCTGTAGAGAACACACATTTGAATGACATAGGTGGATCCATATGTGGTATGTGAAAAGAACACACATGCAATGACTCTGGTTGTTGTTAGTGAAAAGAACACACGTGCAATGACGCTGGTGGATCCATATGTGGTATGTGAAAAGAACACACATGCAATGACTCCAGTTGTTGTTAGTGAAAAGAACATACATGCAATGACACCGGTGGATCCATGTGTGGTCTTTGAAGAGAGCACACATTTCAATGACTTTGGTTGTTGTTAGTAAAAAGAACACATGCAACGACACTGGTGGATCCATGTGTGGTCTCTGAAGAGAACACACATGCAATGACTCTAGTTGTTGTTACTAAAAAGAGCACACATGCAATGACACTAGTGGATCCATGTGTGGATTGTGAATAGAACACACATGTAATGACATTGGTGGATCCATAGGTGGTATGTGAGAAGAACAGCCATGAAATGACTCTGGTTGTTGTTACTAAAAAGAACACACATGCAATGACTCCAGTTGTTGTTAGTGAAAAGAACACACATGCAATGACTCCAGTTGTTGTTAGTGAAAAGAACATACATGCAATGACACCGGTGGATCCATGTGTGGTCTCTGAAGAGAGCACACATTTCAATGACTCTGGTTGTTGTTAGTAAAAAGAACACACATGCAGTGACACTGGTGGATCCATGTGTGGTCTCTGAAGAGAACACACATGCAATGACTCTGGTTGTTGTTACTAAAAAGAGCACACATGCAATGACACTGGTGGATCCATGTGTGGATTGTGAAGAGAACACACATGCAATGACACTGGTGGATCCATAGGTGGTATGTGAAAAGAACACACATGCAATGACTCTGGTTGTTGTTAGTTAAAAGAACACACATGCAATGACACTGGTGGATCCATAGGTGGTATGTGAAAGAACACACATTTCAATAACTCTGGTTGTTGTTACTAAAAAGAACACACATGCAATGACACTCATGGATCCATGGGTGGATTATGAAAAGAACACACATGCAATGACACTCATGGATCCATGGGTGGATTATGAAAAGACCACACATGCAATGACACTGGTGGATCCATGGGTGGATTGTGAAAAGAGCACACATGCAATGACTCCAGTTGTTGTTAGTGAAAAGAACGTACATGCAATGACACTTGTGGATCCATGTGTGGTCTCTGTAGAGAACACACATTTGAATGACACAGGTGGATCCATATGTGGTATGTGAAAAGAACACACATGCAATGACTCTGGTTGTTGTTAGTGAAAAGAACACACGTGCAATTACGCTGGTGGATCCATATGTGGTATGTGAAAAGAACACACATGCAATGACTCCAGTTGTTGTTAGTGAAAAGAACATACATGCAATGACACCGGTGGATCCATGTGTGGTCTTTGAAGAGAGCACACATTTCAATGACTTTGGTTGTTGTTAGTAAAAAGAACACACATGCAACGACACTGGTGGATCCATGTGTGGTCTCTGAAGAGAACACACATGCAATGACTCTAGTTGTTGTTACTAAAAAGAGCACACATGCAATGACACTGGTGGATCCATGTGTGGATTGTGAAGAGAACACACATGTAATGACATTGGTGGATCCATAGGTGGTATGTGAGAAGAACAGCCATGAAATGACTCTGGTTGTTGTTACTAAAAAGAACACACATGCAATGACTCCAGTTGTTGTTAGTGAAAAGAACACACATGCAATGACTCCAGTTGTTGTTAGTGAAAAGAACATACATGCAATGACACCGGTGGATCCATGTGTGGTCTCTGAAGAGAGCACACATTTCAATGACTCTGGTGGACCCATATGTGGTATGTGAAAAGAACACACATGCAATGACTCTAGTTGTTGTTAGTGAAAAGAACACACATGCAATGACAGTAGTGGATCCATAGGTGGTACGTGAAAGAACACACATTTCAATGACTCTGGTTGTTGTTACTAAAAAGAACACACATGCAATGACACTGGTGGATCCATGGGTGGATTGTGAAAAGAGCACATGTAATGACTCTAGTTGTTGTTAGTGAAAAGAACACACATGCAATGACACTGTTGGATCCATAGGTGGTATGTGAAAAGAACACACATTTCAATGACTCTGGTTGTTGTTAGTGAAAAGAACACACATGCAATGACACCGGTGGATCCATGTGTGGTCTCTGGAGAGAGCACATATTTCAATGAATCTGGTTGTTGTTAGTAAAAAGAACACACATGCAATGACACTGGTTGTTGTTACTAAAAAGAACACACATGCAATGACACTGGTGGATCCATGTGTGGATTGTGAAGAGAACACACATGCAATGACACTGGTGGATCCATAGGTGGTATGTGAGAAGAACGGCCATGAAATGACTCTAGTTGTTGTTACTAAAAAGAACACACATGCAATGACTCTAGTTGTTGTTAGTGAAAAGAACACACATGCAATGACTCCAGTTGTTGTTAGAGAAAAGATCATACATGCAATGACACCGGTGGATCCATGTGTGGTCTCTGAAGAGAGCACACATTTTAATGACTCTGCTGGACCCATATGTGGTATGTGAAAAGAACACACATGCAATGACTCTAGTTGTTGTTAGTAAAAAGAACACACACGCAATGACACTGGTGGATCCATAGGTGGTATGTGAAAGAACACACATTTCAATGACTCTCGCTGTTGTTAGTAAAAAGAACACACATGCAATGACACTGGTGGGTCCATGTGTGGTCTCTGAAGAGAACACACATGCAATGACTCTAGTTGTTGTTACTAAAAAGAGCACACATGCAATGACACTGGTGGATCCGTGTGTGGATTGTGAAGAGAACACACATGCAAAGAACACTGGTGGATCCATAGGTGGTATGTGAGAAGAACAGCCATGAAATGACTCTGATTGTTGTTAGTAAAAAGAACACACATGCAATGACTCCAGTTGTTGTTAGTGAAAAGAACACACATGCAATGACTCTAGTTGTTGTTAGTGAAAAGAACATACATGCAATGACACCGGTGGATCGATGTGTGGTCTCTCAAGAGAGCACACATTTAAATGACTCTGGTTGTTGTTAGTAAAAAGAACACACATGCAATGACACTGGTGGATCCATGTGTGGTCTCTGAAGAGAACACACATGCAATGACTCTGGTTGTTGTTACTAAAAAGAGCACACATGCAATGACACTGGTGGATCCGTGTGTGGATTGTGAAGAGAACACACATGCAATGACACTAGTCGATCCATAGGTGGTATGTGAGAAGAACAGCCATTCAATGACTCTGGTTGTTGTTAGTAAAAAGAACACACATGCAATGACTCCAGGTGTTGTTAGTGAAAAGAGCACACATGCAATGACTCTAGTTGTTGTTAGTGAAAAGAGCATACATGCAATGACACCGGTGGATCCATGTGTGGTCTCTGTAGAGAACACACATTTCAATGACACTGGTGGATCAATATGTGGTATGTGAAAAGAACACACATGCAATGACTCTGGTTGTTGTTAGTGAAAAGAAGCCACATGCAATGACACAGGTGGATCCATATGTGGTATGTGAAAAGAACACACATGCAATGACTCTAGTTGTAGTTAGTGAAAAGAACATACATGCAATGACACCGGTGGATCCATGTGTGGTCTCTGAAGAGAGCACACATTTCAATGACTATGGTTGTTGTTAGTAAAAAGAACACACATGCAGTGACACTGGTGGATCCATGTGTGGTCTCTGAAGAGAACACACATGCAATGACTCTGGTTGTTGTTACTAAAAAGAGCACACATGCAATGACACTGGTGGATCCATGTGTGGATTGTGAAGAGAACACACATGCAATGACACTGGTGGATCCATAGGTGGTATGTGAAAAGAACACACATGCAATGACTCTGGTTGTTGTTAGTTAAAAGAACACACATGCAATGACACTAGTGGATCCATAGGTGGTATGTGAAAGAACACACATTTCAATAACTCTGGTTGTTGTTACTAAAAAGAACACACATGCAATGACACTAATGGATCCATGGGTGGATTATGAAAAGAACACACATGCAATGACACTGGTGGATCCATGGGTGGATTGTGAAAAGAGCACACATGCAATGACTCCAGTTGTTGTTAGTGAAAAGAACGTACATGCAATGACACTTGTGGATCCATGTGTGGTCTCTGTAGAGAACACACATTTGAATGACACAGGTGGATCCATATGTGGTATGTGAAAAGAACACACATGCAATGACTCTGGTTGTTGTTAGTGAAAAGAACACACGTGCAATGACGCTGGTGGATCCATATGTGGTATGTGAAAAGAACACACATGCAATGACTCCCGTTGTTGTTAGTGAAAAGAACATACATGCAATGACACCGGTGGATCCATGTGTGGTCTTTGAAGAGAGCACACATTTCAATGACTTTGGTTGTTGGTAGTAAAAAGAACACACATGCAACGACACTGGTAGATCCATGTGTGGTCTTTGAAGAGAACACACATGCAATGAATCTAGTTGTTGTTACTAAAAAGAGCACACATGCAATGACACTGGTGGATCCATGTGTGGATTGTGAAGAGAACACACATGTAATGACATTGGTGGATCCATAGGTGGTATGTGATTAGAACAGCCATGAAATGACTCTGGTTGTTGTTACTAAAAAGAACACACATGCAATGACTCCAGTTGTTGTTAGTGAAAAGAACACACATGCAATGACTCCAGTTGTTGTTAGTGAAAAGAACATACATGCAATGACATCGGTGGATCCATGTGTGGTCTCTGAAGAGAGCACACATTTCAATGACTCTGGTGGACCCATATGTGGTATGTGAAAGGAACACACATGCAATGACTCTAGTTGTTGTTAGTGAAAAGAACACACATGCAATAAAAGTAGTGGATCCATAGGTGGTACATGAAAGAACACACATTTCAATGACTCTGGTTGTTGTTACTAAAAAGAACACACATGCAATGACACTGGTGGATCCATGGGTGGATTGTGAAAAGAGCACATGCAATGACTCTAGTTGTTGTTAGTGAAAAGAACACACATGCAATGACACTGGTGGATCCATAGGTGGTATGTGAAAAGAACACACATTTCAATGACTCTGGTTGTTGTTAGTGAAAAGAACACACATGCAATGACACCGGTGGATCCATGTGTGGTCTCTGGAGAGAGCACATATTTCAATGACTCTGGTTGTTGTTAGTAAAAAGAACACACATGCAATGACACTGGTTGTTGTTACTAAAAAGAAAACACATGCAATGACACTGGTGGATCCATGTGTGGATTGTGAAGAGAACACACATGCAATGACACTGGTGGATCCATAGGTGGTATGTGAGAAGAACGGCCATGAAATGACTCTAATTGTTGTTACTAAAAAGAACACACATGCAATGACTCTAGTTGTTGTTAGTGAAAAGAACACACATGCAATGACTCCAGTTGTTGTTAGAGAAAAGATCATACATGCAATGACACCGGTGGATCCATGGGTGGTCTTTGAAGAGAGCACACATTTTAATGACTCTGGTGGACCCATATGTGGTATGTGAAAAGAACACACATGCAATGACTCTAGTTGTTGTTAGTAAAAAGAAAACACACGCAATGACACTGGTGGATCCATAGGTGGTATGTGAAAGAACACACATTTCAATGACTCTCGCTGTTGTTAGTAAAAAGAACACACATGCAATGACACTGGTGGGTCCATGTGTGGTCTCTGAAGAGAACACACATGCAATGACTCTAGTTGTTGTTACTAAAAAGAGCACACATGCAATGACACTGGTGGATCCGTGTGTGGATTGTGAAGAGAACACACATGCAATGACACTGGTGGATCCATAGGTGGTATGTGAGAAGAACAGCCATGAAATGACTCTGGTTGTTGTTAGTAAAAAGAACACACATGCAATGACTCCAGTTGTTGTTAGTGAAAAGAACACACATGCAATGACTCTAGTTGTTGTTAGTGAAAAGAACATACATGCAATGACACCGGTGGATCGATGTGTGGTCTCTCAAGAGAGCACACATTTAAATGACTCTGGTTGTTGTTAGTAAAAAGAACACACAAGCAATGACACTGGTGGATTCATGTGTGGTCTCTAAAGAGAACACACATGCAATGACTCTGGTTGTTGTTACTAAAAAGAGCACACATGCAATGACACTGGTGGATCCGTGTGTGGATTGTGAAGAGAACACACATGCAATGACACTAGTCGATCCATAGGTGGTATGTGAGAAGAACAGCCATTCAATGACTCTGGTTGTTGTTAGTAAAAAGAACACACATGCAATGACTCCAGTTGTTGTTAGTGAAAAGAGCACACATGCAATGAATCTACTTGTTGTTAGTGAAAAGAGCATACATGCAATGACACCGGTGGATCCATGTGTGGTCTCTGTAGAGAACACACATTTCAATGACACTGGTGGATCCATATGTGGTATGTGAAAAGAACACACATGCAATGACTCTGGTTGTTGTTAGTGAAAAGAAGCCACAAGCAATGACACAGGTGGATCCATATGTGGTATGTGAAAAGAACACACATGCAATGACTCTAGTTGTAGTTAGTGAAAAGAACATACATGCAATGACACCGGTGGATCCATGTGTGGTCTCTGAAGAGAGCACACATTTCAATGACTCTGGTTGTTGTTAGTAAAAAGAACACACATGCAATGACACTGGTGGATCCATGTGTGGTCTCTGAAGAGAACACACATGCAATGACTCTGGTTGTTGTTACTAAAAAGAGCACACATGCAATGACACTGGTGGATCCATGTGTGGATTGTGAAGAGAACACACATGCAATGACACTGGTGGATCCATAGGTGGTATGTGAAAAGAACACACATGCAATGACTCTGGTTGTTGTTAGTTAAAAGAACACACATGCAATGACACTGGTGGATCCATAGGTGGTATGTGAAAGAACACACATTTCGATAACTCTGGTTGTTGTTACTAAAAATAACACACATGCAATGACACTGGTGGATCCATAGGTGGTATGTGAAAGAACACACATTTCGATAACTCTGGTTGTTGTTACTAAAAAGAACACACATGCAATGACACTCATGGATCCATGGGTGGATTATGAAAAGAACACACATGCAATGACACTGGTGGATCCATGGGTGGATTGTGAAAAGAGCACACATGCAATGACTCCAGTTGTTGTTAGTGAAAAGAACGTACATGCAATGACACTTGTGGATCCATGTGTGGTCTCTGTAGAGAACACACATTTGAATGACACAGGTGGATCCATATGTGGTATGTGAAAAGAACACACACGCAATGACTCTGGTTGTTGTTAGTGAAAAGAACACACGTGCAATGACGCTGGTGGATCCATATGTGGTATGTGAAAAGAACACACATGCAATGACTCCAGTTGTTGTTAGTGAAAAGAACATACATGCAATGACACCGGTGGATCCATGTGTGGTCTTTGAAGAGAGCACACATTTCAATGACTTTGGTTGTTGTTAGTAAAAAGAACACACATGCAACGACACTGGTGGATCCATGTGTGGTCTCTGAAGAGAACACACATGCAATGACTCTAGTTGTTGTTACTAAAAAGAGCACACATGCAATGACACTGGTGGATCCATGTGTGGATTGTGAAGAGAACACACATGTAATGACATTGGTGGATCCATAGGTGGTATGTGAGAAGAACAGCCATGAAATGACTCTGGTTGTTACTAAAAAGAACACACATGCAATGACTCCAGTTGTTGTTAGTGAAAAGAACACACATGCAATGACTCCAGTTGTTGTTAGTGAAAAGAACATACATGCAATGACACCGGTGAATCCATGTGTGGTCTCTGAAGAGAGCACACATTTCAATGACTCTGGTGGATCCATATGTGGTATGTGAAAAGAACACACATGCAATGACTCTGGTTGTTGTTAGTGAAAAGAACACACATGCAATGACACTGGTGGTTGTTAGTGAAAAGAACACACATGCAATGACACTGGTGGATCCATAGGTGGTATGTGAAAGAACACACATTTCAATGACTCTGGTTGTTGTGACTAAAAAGAACACACACGCAATGACACTGGTGGATCCATGGGTGGATTGTGAAAAGAACACACAAGCAATGATACTGGTGGATCCATGGGTGTATTGTGAAAAGAGCACACATGCAATGACTCCAGTTGTTGTTAGTGAAAAGAACATACATGCAATAACACTGGTGGATCCATGTGTGGTCTATGTAGAGAACACACATTTCAGTGACACTGGTGGATCTATATGTGGTATGTGAAAAGAACACACATGCAATGACTCTGGTTGTTGTTAGTGAAAAGAACACACATGCAATGACGCTGGTGGATCCAGATGTGGTATGTGAAAATAACACACATGCAATGACTCCAGTTGTTGTTAGTGAAAAGAACATACATGCAATGACACCGGTGGATCCATGTGTGGTCTTTGAAGAGAGCACACATTTCAATGACTTTGGTTGTTGTTAGTAAAAAGAACACACATGCAGTGACACTGGTGGATCCATGTGTGGTCTCTGAAGAGAACACACATGCAATGACTCTTGTTGTTGTTACTAAAAAGAGCACACATGAAATGACACTAGTGGATCCATGTGTGGATTGTGAAGAGAACACACATGTAATGACACTGGTGGATCCATAGGTGGTATGTGAGAAGAACAGCCATGAAATGACTCTGGTTGTTGTTACTAAAAAGAACACACATGCAATGACTCCAGTTGTTGTTAGTGAAAAGAACACACATGCAATGACTCCAGTTGTTGTTAGTGAAAAGAACATACATGCAATGACACCGGTGGATCCATGTGTGGTCTCTGAAGAGAGCACACATTTCAATGACTCTGGTGGATCCATATGTGGTATGTGAAAAGAACACACATGCAACGACTCTGGTTGTTGTTAGTGAAAAGAACACACATGCAATGACTCTGGTTGTTGTTAGTGAAAAGAACACACATGCAATGACACTGGTGGACCTATAGGTGGTATGTGAAAGAACACACATTTCAATGACTCTGGTTGTTGTGACTAAAAAGAACACACATGCAATGACACTGGTGGATCCATGGGTGGATTATGAAAAGAACACACAAGCAATGACACTGGTGGATCCATGGGTGTATTGTGAAAAGAGCACACATGCAATGACTCCAGTTGTTGTTAGTGAAAAGAACATACATGCAATGACACTGGTGGATCCATGTGTGTTCTCTGTAGAGAACACACATTTCAATGACACTGGTGGATCCATATGTGGTATGTGAAAATAACACACATGCAATGACTCTGGTTGTTGTTAGTGAAAATAAGACACATGCAATGACACTGGTGGATCCATATGTGGTATGTGAAAAGAACACACATGCAATGACTCCAGTTGTTGTTAGTGAAAAGAACATACATGCAATGACACTGGTGGATCCATGTGTGGTCTCTGAAGACAGCACACATTTCAGTGACTCTGACTGTTGTTAGTAAAAATCACACACATGCAATGACACTGGTGGGTCCATGTGTCGTCTCTGAAGAGAACACACATGCAATGACTCTGGTTGTTGTTACTAAAAAGAGCACACATGTAATGACACTGGTGGATCCGTGTTTGGATTGTGAAGAGAACACACATGCAATGACACTGGTGGATCCATAGGTGCTATGTGAGAAGAACAGCCATGAAATGACTCTGGTTGTTTTTAGTAAAAAGAACACACATGCAATGACTCCAGTTGTTGTTAGTGAAAAGAACACACATGCAATGACTCCAGTTGTTGTTAGTGAAAAGAACATACATGCAATGACACTGGTGGATCCATGTGTGGTCTCTCAAGAGAGCACACATTTCAATGACTTTGGTTGTTGTTAGTAAAAAGAACACACATGCAATGACACTGGTGGATCCATGTGTGGTATCTGAAGAGAACACACATGCAATGACTCTGGTTGTTGTTACTAAAAAGAGGACACATGCAATGACACTGGTGGATCCAAATGTGGATTGTGAAGAGAACACACATGCAATGACAATAGTGGATCTATAGGTGGTATGTGAGAAGAACAACCAGGAAATGACTCTGGTTGTTGTTAGTAAAAGGAACACACATGCAATGACTCCAGTTGTTGTTAGTGAAAAGAGCACACATGCAATGACTCCAGTTGTTGTTAGTGAAAAGAACATAGATGCAATGACACCGGTGGATCCATGTGTGGTCTCTGAAGAGAGCACACATTTCAATGACTCTGGTGGATCCATATGTGGTATGTGAAAAGAACACACATGCAACGACTCTGGTTGTTGTTAGTGAAAAGAACACACATGCAATGACTCTGGTTGTTGTTAGTGAAAAGAACACACATGCAATGACACTGGTGGACCCATAGGTGGTATGTGAAAGAACACACATTTCAATGACTCTGGTTGTTGTGACTAAAAAGAACACACATGCAATGACACTGCTGGATCCATGGGTGGATTGCGAAATGAACACACAAGCAATGACACTGGTGGATCCATGGGTGTATTGTGAAAAGAGCACACATGCAATGACTCCAGTTGTTGTTAGTGAAAAGAACACACATGCAATGACACTGGTGGATCCATGTGTGGTCTCTGTAGAGAACACACATTTCAATGACACTGGTGGATCCATATGTGGTATGTGAAAAGAACACACATGCAATGACTCTGGTTGTTGTTAGTGAAAATAAGACACATGCAATGACACTGGTGGATCCATATGTGGTATGTGAAAAGAACACACATGCAATGACTCCAGTTGTTGTTAGTGAAAAGAACATACATGCAATGACACTGGTGGATCCATGTGTGGTCTCTGTAGAGAACACACATTTCAATGACACTGGTGGATCCATATGTGGTATCTGAAAAGAACACACATGCAATGACTCTGGTTGTTGTTACTGAAAAGAACACACATGCAGTGACACTGGTGGATCCATATGTGGTATGTGAAAAGAACACACATGCAATGATTCCAGTTGTTGTTAGTGAAAAGAACATACATGCAATTACACCGGAGGATCCATGTGTGGTCTCTAGAGAGAGCACACATTTCAATGACTCTGGTTGTTGTTAGTAAAAAGAACACACATGCAATGACTCCAGTTGTTTTAGTGAAAAGAGCACACATGCAATGAGTCCAGTTGTTGTTAGTGAAAAGAACATACATGCAATGACACCGGTGGATCCATGTGTCGTCTCTGTAGAGAACACACATTTCAATGACACTGGTGGATCCATATGTGGTATGTGAAAAGAATACACATGCAATGACTCTGGTTGTTGTTAGTGAAAAGAACACACATGCAATGGCACTGGTGGATCCATAGGTGGTATGTGAAAGAATACACATTTCAATGACTCTGGTTGTTGTTACTAAAAAGAACACACATGCAATGACACTCGTGGATCCATGGGTGGATTGTGAAAACAACACACATGCAATGACACTGGTGGATCCATGGGTGGATTGTGAAAAGAGCACACATGCAATGACTCCAGTTGTTGTTAGTGAAAAGAACTAACATGCAATGACACTGGTGGATCCATGTGTGGTCTCTGTAGAGAACACACATTTCAATGACACTGGTGGATCCATATGTGGTATGTGAAAAGAACACACATGCAATGACTCTGGTTGTTGTTACTGAAAAAACACACATGCAATGACACTGGTGGATCCATATGTGGTATGTGAAAAGAACACACATGCAATGACTCCAGTTGTTGTTAGTGAAAAGATCATACATGCAATGACACTGGTGGATCCATGTGTGGTCTCTGAAGAGAGTACACATTTCAATGACTCTGGTTGTTGTTAGTAAAAAGAACACACATGCAATGACACTGGTGGGTCCATGTGTGGTCTCTGAAGAGAACACACATGCAATGACTCTGGTTGTTGTTACTAAAAAGAGCAGACCTGCAATGACACTGGTGGATCCGTGTGTGGATTGTGAAGAGAACACACATGCAATGACACTGGTGGATCCATAGGTGGTATGTGAGAAGAACAGCCATGAAATGACTCTGGTTGTTGTTAGTAAAAAGAACACACATGCAATGACTCCAGTTGTTGTTAGTGAAAAGAACACACATGCAATAACTCCAAATGTTGTTAGTGAAAAGAACATACATGCAATGACACCGGTGGATCCATGTGTGGTCTCTCAAGAGAGCACACATTTCAATGACTCTGGTTGTTGTTAGTAAAAGAACACACATGCAATGACACTAGTGGATCCATGCAATGACTCTGGTTGTTCTTACTAAAAAAGAGCACACATGCAATGACACTGGTGGATCCATATGTGGATTGTGAAGAGAACACACATGCAATGACACTAGTGAATCCATAGGTGGTATGTGAGAAGAACAGCCATGAAATGACTCTGGTTGTTGTTAGTAAAAAGAACACACATGCAATGACTCCAGTTGTTGTTAGTGAAAAGAGCACACATGCAATGACTCCAGTTGTTGTTAGTGAAAATAACATACATGCAATGACACCGGTGGATCCATATGTGGTCTCTGTAGAGAACACACATTACAATGACACTGGTCGATCCATATGTGCTATGTGAAAAGAACACACATGCAATGACTCTGGTTGTTGTTACTAAAAACAACACACATGCAATGACACTGGTGGATCGATAGGTGGAATGTGAAAACAACACACATTTCAATGACTCTGGTTGTTGTTACTAAAAAGAACACACATGCAATGACACTAGTGGATCCATGTGAGGATTGTGAAGAGAAAACACATGTAATGACACTGGTGGATCCATAGGTGGTATGTGAGAAGAACAGCCATGAAATAACTCTGGTTGTTGTTACTAAAAAGAACACACATGCAATGACTCCAGTTGTTGTTAGTGAAAAGAACACACATGCAATGACTCCAGTTGTTGTTAGTGAAAAGAACATACATGCAATGACACCGGTGGATCCATGTGTGGTCTCTGAAGAGAGCACACATTTCAATGACTCTGGTGGATCCATATGTGGTATGTGAAAAGAACACACATGCAACGACTCTGGTTGTTGTTAGTGAAAAGAACACACATGCAATGACTCTGGTTGTTGTTAGTGAAAAGAACACACATGCAATGAGACTGTTGGACCCATAGGTGGTATGTGAAAGAACACACATTTCAATGACTCTAGTTGTTGTGACTAAAAAGAACACACATGCAATGACACTTGTGGATCCATGGGTGGATTGTGAAAGGAACACACAAGCAATGACACTGGTGGATCCATGGGTGTATTGTGAAAAGAGCACACATGCAATGACTCCAGTTGTTGTTAGTGAAAAGAACATACATGCAATGACACTGGTGGATCCATGTGTGGTCTCTGTAGAGAACACACATTTCAATGACACTGGTGGATCCATATGTGGTATGTGAAAAGAACACACATGCAATGACTCTGGTTGTTGTTAGTGAAAATAAGACACATGCAATGACACTGGTGGATCCATATGTGGTATGTGAAAAGAACACACATGCAATGACTCCAGTTGTTGTTAGTGAAAAGAACATACATGCAATGACACTGGTGGATCCATGTGTGGTCTCTAAAGAGAGCACACATTTCAATGACTCTGGCTGTTGTTAGTAAAAATAACACACATACAATGACACTGGTGGGTCCATGTGTGGTCTCTAAAGAGAACACACATGCAATGACTCTGGTTGTTGTTACTAAAAAGAGCACACATGTAATGACACTGGTGGATCCGTGTTTGGATTGTGAAGAGAACACACATGCAATGACACTGGTGGATCCATAGGTGCTATGTGAGAAGAACAGCCATGAAATGACTCTGGTTGCTTTTAGTAAAATGAACACACATGCAATGACTCCAGTTGTTGTTAGTGAAAAGAACACACATGCAATGACTCCAGTTGTTGTTAGTGAAAAGAACATCCATGCAATGACACCGGTGGATCCATGTGTGGTCTCTCAAGAGAGCACACATTTCAATGACTCTGGTTGTTGTTAGTAAAAAGAACACACATGCAATGACACTGGTGGATCCATGTGTGGTATCTGAAGAGAACACACATGCAATGACTGTGGTTGTTGTTACTAAAAAGAGCACACATGCAATGACACTGGTGGATCCATGTGTGGATTGTGAAGAGAACACACATGCAATGACACTAGTGGATCTATAGGTGGTATGTGAGAAGAATAACCAGGAAATGACTCTGGTTGTTGTTACTAAAAAGAACACACATGCAATGACTCCAGTTGTTGTTAGTGAAAAGAACACACATGCAATGACTCCAGTTGTTGTTAGTGAAAAGAACATACATGCAATGACACCGGTAGATCCATGTGTGGTCTCTGAAGAGAGCACACATTTCAATGACTCTGGTGGATCCATATGTGGTATGTGAAAAGAACACACATGCAACGACTCTGGTTGTTGTTAGTGAAAAGAACACACATGCAATGACTCTGGTTGTTGTTAGTGAAAAGAACACACATGCAATGACACTGGTGGACCCATAGGTGGTATGTGAAAGAACACACATTTCAATGACTCTGGTTGTTGTGACTAAAAAGAACACACATGCAATGACACTGCTGGATCCATGGGTGGATTGTGAAAAGAACACACAAGCAATGACACTGGTGGATCCATGGGTGTATTGTGAAAAGAGCACACATGCAATGACTCCAGTTGTTGTTAGTGAAAAGAACATACATGCAATGACACTGGTGGATCCATGTGTGGTCTCTGTAGAGAACACACATTTCAATGACACTGGTGGATCCATATGTGGTATGTGAAAAGAACACACATGCAATGACTCTGGTTATTGTTAGTGAAAATAAGACACATGCAATGACACTGGTGGATCCATATGTGGTATGTGAAAAGAACACACATGCAATGACTCCAATTGTTGTTACTGAAAAGAACATACATGCAATGACACTGGTGGATCCATGTGTGGTCTCTAAAGAGAGCACACATTTCAATGACTCTGGCTGTTGTTAGTAAAAATAACACACATACAATGACACTGGTGGGTCCATGTGTGGTCTCTGAAGAGAACACACAGGCAATGACTCTGGTTGTTGTTACTAAAAAGAGCACACATGTAATGACACTGGTGGATCCATGTTTGGATTGTGAAGAGAACACACATGCAATGACACTGGTGGATCCATAGGTGCTATGTGAGAAGAACAGCCATGAAATGACTCTGGTTGTTTTTAGTAAAATGAACACACATGCAATGACTCCAGTTGTTGTTAGTGAAAAGAACACACATGCAATGACTCCAGTTGTTGTTAGTGAAAAGAACGTCCATGCAATGACACCGGTGGATCCATGTGTGGTCTCTCAAGAGAGCACACATTTCAATGACTCTGGTTGTTGTTAGTAAAAAGAACACACATGCAATGACACTGGTGGATCCATGTGTGGTATCTGAAGAGAACACACATGCAATGACTGTGGTTGTTGTTACTAAAAAGAGCACACATGCAATGACACTGGTGGATCCATGTGTGGATTGTGAAGAGAACACACATGCAATGACACTAGTGGATCTATAGGTGGTATGTGAGAAGAACAACCAGGAAATGACTCTGGTTGTTGTTACTAAAAAGAACACACATGCAATGACTCCAGTTGTTGTTAGTGAAAAGAACACACATGCAATGACTCCAGTTGTTGTTTGTGAAAAGAACATACATGCAATGACACCGGTAGATCCATGTGTGGTCTCTGAAGAGAGCACACATTTCAATGACTCTGGTGGATCCATATGTGGTATGTGAAAAGAACACACATGCAACGACTCTGGTTGTTGTTAGTGAAAAGAACACACATGCAATGACTCTGGTTGTTGTTAGTGAAAAGAACACACATGCAATGACACTGGTGGACCCATAGGTGGTATGTGAAAGAACACACATTTCAATGACTCTGGTTGTTGTGACTAAAAAGAACACACATGCAATGACACTGCTGGATCCATGGGTGGATTGTGAAAAGAACACACAAGCAATGACACTGGTGGATCCATGGGTGTATTGTGAAAAGAGCACACATGCAATGACTCCAGTTGTTGCTAGTGAAAAGAACATACATGCAATGACACTGGTGGATCCATGTGTGGTCTCTGTAGAGAACACACATTTCAATGACACTTGTGGATCCATATGTGGTATGTGAAAAGAACACACATGCAATGAGTCTGGTTGTTGTTAGTGAAAATAAGACACATGCAATGACACTGGTGGATCCATATGTGGTATGTGAAAAGAACACACATGCAATGACTCCAGTTGTTGTTAGTGAAAAGAACATACATGCAATGACACTGGTGGATCCATGTGTGGTCTCTAAAGAGAGCACACATTTCAATGACTCTGGCTGTTGTTAGTAAAAAGAACACACATGCAATGACACTGGTGGGTCCATGTGTGGTCTCTGAAGAGAACACACATGCAATGACTCTGGTTGTTGTTACTAAAAAGAGCACACATGTAATGACACTGGTGGATCCGTGTTTGGATTGTGAAGAGAACACACATGCAATGACACTGGTCGATCCATAGGTGCTATGTGAGAAGAACAGCCATGAAATGACTCTGGTTGTTTTTAGTAAAATGAACACACATGCAATGACTCCAGTTGTTATTAGTGAAAAGAACACACATGCAATGACTCCAGTTGTTGTTAGTGAAAAGAACATCCATGCAATGACACCGGTGGATCCATGTGTGGTCTCTCAAGAGAGCACACATTTCAATGACTCTGGTTGTTGTTAGTAAAAAGAACACACATGCAATGACACTGGTGGATCCATGTGTGGTATCTGAAGAGAACACACATGCAATGACTGTGGTTGTTGTTACTAAAAAGAGCACACATGCAATGACACTGGTGGATCCATGTGTGGATTGTGAAGAGAACACACATGCAATGACACTAGTGTATCTATAGGTGGTATGTGAGAAGAACAACCAGGAAATGACTCTGGTTGTTGTTACTAAAAAGAACACACATGCAATGACTCCAGTTGTTGTTAGTGAAAAGAACACACATGCAATGACTCCAGTTGTTGTTAGTGAAAGGAACATACATGCAATGACACCGGTGGATCCATGTGTGGTCTCTGAAGAGAGCACACATTTCAATGACTCTGGTGGATCCATATCTGGTATGTGAAAAGAACACACATGCAACGACTCTGGTTGTTGTTAGTGAAAAGAACACACATGCAATGACTCTGGTTGTTGTTAGTGAAAAGAACACACATGCAATGACACTGGTGGACCCATAGGTGGTATGTGAAAGAACACACATTTCAATGACTCTGGTTGTTGTGACTAAAAAGAACACACATGCAATGACACTGCTGGATCCATGGGTGGATTGTGAAAAGAACACACAAGCAATGACACTGGTGGATCCATGGGTGTATTGTGAAAAGAGCACACATGCAATGACTCCAGTTGTTGTTAGTGAAAAGAACATACATGCAATGACACTAGTGGATCCATGTGTGGTCTCTGTAGAGAACACACATTTCAATGACACTGGTGGATCCATATGTGGTATGTGAAAAGAACACACATGCAATGACTCTGGTTGTTGTTAGTGAAAATAAGACACATGCAATGACACTGGTGGATCCATATGTGGTATGTGAAAAGAACACACATGCAATGACTCCAGTTGTTGTTAGTGAAAAGAACATACATGCAATGACACTGGTGGATCCATGTGTGGTCTCTAAAGAGAGCACACATTTCAATGACTCTGGTTGTTGTTAGTAAAAAGAACACACATGCAATGACACTGGTGGGTCCATGGGTGGTCTCTGAAGAGAACACACATGCAATGACTCTGGTTGTTGTTACTAAAAAGAGCACACATGTAATGACACTGGTGGATCCGTGTTTGGATTGTGAAGAGAACACACATGCAATGACACTAGTGGATCCATAGGTGCTATGTGAGAAGAACAGCCATGAAATGACTCTGGTTGTTTTTAGTAAAAAAGAACACACATGCAATGACTCCAGTTGTTGTTAGTGAAAAGAACACACATGCAATGACTCCAGTTGTTGTTAGTGAAAAGAACATCCATGCAATGACACCGGTGGATCCATGTGTGGTCTCTCAAGAGAGCACACATTTCAATGACTCTGGTTGTTGTTAGTAAAAAGAACACACATGCAATGACACTGGTGGATCCATGTGTGGTATCTGAAGAGAACACACATGCAATGACTGTGGTTGTTGTTACTAAAAAGAGCACACATGCAATGACACTGGTGGATCCATGTGTGGATTGTGAAGAGAACACACATGCAATGACACTAGTGTATCTATAGGTGGTATGTGAGAAGAACAACCAGGAAATGACTCTGGTTGTTGTTACTAAAAAGAACACACATGCAATGACTCCAGTTGTTGTTAGTGAAAAGAACACACATGCAATGACTCCAGTTGTTGTTAGTGAAAGGAACATACATGCAATGACACCGGTGGATCCATGTGTGGTCTCTGAAGAGAGCACACATTTCAATGACTCTGGTGGATCCATATCTGGTATGTGAAAAGAACACACATGCAACGACTCTGGTTGTTGTTAGTGAAAAGAACACACATGCAATGACTCTGGTTGTTGTTAGTGAAAAGAACACACATGCAATGACACTGGTGGACCCATAGGTGGTATGTGAAAGAACACACATTTCAATGACTCTGGTTGTTGTGACTAAAAAGAACACACATGCAATGACACTGCTGGATCCATGGGTGGATTGTGAAAAGAACACACAAGCAATGACACTGGTGGATCCATGGGTGTATTGTGAAAAGAGCACACATGCAATGACTCCAGTTGTTGTTAGTGAAAAGAACATACATGCAATGACACTGGTGGATCCATGTGTGGTCTCTGTAGAGAACACACATTTCAATGACACTGGTGGATCCATATGTGGTATGTGAAAAGAACACACATGCAATGACTCTGGTTGTTGTTAGTGAAAATAAGACACATGCAATGACACTGGTGGATCCATATGTGGTATGTGAAAAGAACACACATGCAATGACTCCAGTTGTTGTTAGTGAAAAGAACATACATGCAATGACACTGGTGGATCCATGTGTGGTCTCTAAAGAGAGCACACATTTCAATGACTCTGGTTGTTGTTAGTAAAAAGAACACACATGCAATGACACTGGTGGGTCCATGTGTGGTCTCTGAAGAGAACACACATGCAATGACTCTGGTTGTTGTTACTAAAAAGAGCACACATGTAATGACACTGGTGGATCCGTGTTTGGATTGTGAAGAGAACACACATGCAATGACACTGGTGGATCCATATGTGCTATGTGAGAAGAACAGCCATGAAATGACTCTGGTTGTTTTTAGTAAAAAAGAACACACATGCAATGACTCCAGTTGTTGTTAGTGAAAAGAACACACATGCAATGACTCCAGTTGTTGTTAGTGAAAAGAACATCCATGCAATGACACCGGTGGATCCATGTGTGGTCTCTCAAGAGAGCACACATTTCAATGACTCTGGTTGTTGTTAGTAAAAAGAACACACATGCAATGACACTAGTGGATCCATGTGTGGTATCTGAACAGAACACACATGCAATGACTGTGGTTGTTGTTACTAAAAAGAGCACACATGCAATGACACTGGTGGATCCATGTGTGGATTGTGAAGAGAACACACATGCAATGACACTAGTGTATCTATAGGTGGTATGTGAGAAGAACAACCAGGAAATGACTCTGGTTGTTGTTACTAAAAAGAACACACATGCAATGACTCCAGTTGTTGTTAGTGAAAAGAACACACATGCAATGACTCCAGTTGTTGTTAGTGAAAGGAACATACATGCAATGACACCGGTGGATCCATGTGTGGTCTCTGAAGAGAGCACACATTTCAATGACTCTGGTGGATCCATATCTGGTATGTGAAAAGAACACACATGCAACGACTCTGGTTGTTGTTAGTGAAAAGAACACACATGCAATGACTCTGGTTGTTGTTAGTGAAAAGAACACACATGCAATGACACTGGTGGACCCATAGGTGGTATGTGAAAGAACACACATTTCAATGACTCTGGTTGTTGTGACTAAAAATAACACACATGCAATGACACTGCTGGATCCATGGGTGGATTGTGAAAAGAACACACAAGCAATGACACTGGTGGATCCATGGGTGTATTGTGAAAAGAGCACACATGCAATGACTCCAGTTGTTGTTAGTGAAAAGAACATACATGCAATGACACTGGTGGATCCATGTGTGGTCTCTGTAGAGAACACACATTTCAATGACACTGGTGGATCCATATGTGGTATGTGAAAAGAACACACATGCAATGACTCTGGTTGTTGTTAGTGAAAATAAGACACATGCAATGACACTGGTGGATCCATATGTGGTATGTGAAAAGAACACACATGCAATTACTCCAGTTGTTGTTAGTGAAAAGAACATACATGCAATGACACTGGTGGATCCATGTGTGGTCTCTAAAGAGAGCACACATTTCAATGACTCTGGTTGTTGTTAGTAAAAAGAACACACATGCAATGACACTGGTGGGTCCATGTGTGGTCTCTGAAGAGAACACACATGCAATGACTCTGGTTGTTGTTACTAAAAAGAGCACACATGTAATGACACTGGTGGATCCGTGTTTGGATTGTGAAGAGAACACACATGCAATGACACTGGTGGATCCATATGTGCTATGTGAGAAGAACAGCCATGAAATGACTCTGGTTGTTTTTAGTAAAAAAGAACACACATGCAATGACTCCAGTTGTTGTTAGTGAAAAGAACACACATGCAATGACTCCAGTTGTTGTTAGTGAAAAGAACATCCATGCAATGACACCGGTGGATCCATGTGTGGTCTCTCAAGAGAGCACACATTTCAATGACTCTGGTTGTTGTTAGTAAAAAGAACACACATGCAATGACACTAGTGGATCCATGTGTGGTATCTGAACAGAACACACATGCAATGACTGTGGTTGTTGTTACTAAAAAGAGCACACATGCAATGACACTGGTGGATCCATGTGTGGATTGTGAAGAGAACACACATGCAATGACACTAGTGTATCTATAGGTGGTATGTGAGAAGAACAACCAGGAAATGACTCTGGTTGTTGTTACTAAAAAGAACACACATGCAATGACTCCAGTTGTTGTTAGTGAAAAGAACACACATGCAATGACTCCAGTTGTTGTTAGTGAAAGGAACATACATGCAATGACACCGGTGGATCCATGTGTGGTCTCTGAAGAGAGCACACATTTCAATGACTCTGGTGGATCCATATCTGGTATGTGAAAAGAACACACATGCAACGACTCTGGTTGTTGTTAGTGAAAAGAACACACATGCAATGACTCTGGTTGTTGTTAGTGAAAAGAACACACATGCAATGACACTGGTGGACCCATAGGTGGTATGTGAAAGAACACACATTTCAATGACTCTGGTTGTTGTGACTAAAAATAACACACATGCAATGACACTGCTGGATCCATGGGTGGATTGTGAAAAGAACACACAAGCAATGACACTGGTGGATCCATGGGTGTATTGTGAAAAGAGCACACATGCAATGACTCCAGTTGTTGTTAGTGAAAAGAACATACATGCAATGACACTGGTGGATCCATGCGTGGTCTCTGTAGAGAACACACATTTCAATGACACTGGTGGATCCATATGTGGTATGTGAAAAGAACACACATGCAATGACTCTGGTTGTTGTTAGTGAAAATAAGACACATGCAATGACACTGGTGGATCCATATGTGGTATGTGAAAAGAACACACATGCAATTACTCCAGTTGTTGTTAGTGAAAAGAACATACATGCAATGACACTGGTGGATCCATGTGTGGTCTCTAAAGAGAGCACACATTTCAATGACTCTGGTTGTTGTTAGTAAAAAGAACACACATGCAATGACACTGGTGGGTCCATGTGTGGTCTCTGAAGAGAACACACATGCAATGACTCTGGTTGTTGTTTCTAAAAAGAGCACACATGTAATGACACTGGTGGATCCGTGTTTGGATTGTGAAGAGAACACACATGCAATGACACTAGTGGATCCATAGGTGCTATGTGAGAAGAACAGCCATGAAATGACTCTGGTTGTTTTTAGTAAAAAAGAACACACATGCAATGACTCCAGTTGTTGTTAGTGAAAAGAACACACATGCAATGACTCCAGTTGTTGTTAGTGAAAAGAACATCCATGCAATGACACCGGTGGATCCATGTGTGGTCTCTCAAGAGAGCACACATTTCAATGACTCTGGTTGTTGTTAGTAAAAAGAACACACATGCAATGACACTGGTGGATCCATGTGTGGTATCTGAAGAGAACACACATGCAATGACTGTGGTTGTTGTTACTAAAAAGAGCACACATGCAATGACACTGGTGGATCCATGTGTGGATTGTGAAGAGAACACACATGCAATGACACTAGTGTATCTATAGGTGGTATGTGAGAAGAACAACCAGGAAATGACTCTGGTTGTTGTTACTAAAAAGAACACACATGCAATGACTCCAGTTGTTGTTAGTGAAAAGAACACACATGCAATGACTCCAGTTGTTGTTAGTGAAAGGAACATACATGCAATGACACCGGTGGATCCATGTGTGGTCTCTGAAGAGAGCACACATTTCAATGACTCTGGTGGATCCATATCTGGTATGTGAAAAGAACACACATGCAACGACTCTGGTTGTTGTTAGTGAAAAGAACACACATGCAATGACTCTGGTTGTTGTTAGTGAAAAGAACACACATGCAATGACACTGGTGGACCCATAGGTGGTATGTGAAAGAACACACATTTCAATGACTCTGGTTGTTGTGACTAAAAAGAACACACATGCAATGACACTGCTGGATCCATGGGTGGATTGTGAAAAGAACACACAAGCAATGACACTGGTGGATCCATGGGTGTATTGTGAAAAGAGCACACATGCAATGACTCCAGTTGTTGTTAGTGAAAAGAACATACATGCAATGACACTGGTGGATCCATGTGTGGTCTCTGTAGAGAACACACATTTCAATGACACTGGTGGATCCATATGTGGTATGTGAAAAGAACACACATGCAATGACTCTGGTTGTTGTTAGTGAAAATAAGACACATGCAATGACACTGGTGGATCCATATGTGGTATGTGAAAAGAACACACATGCAATGACTCCAGTTGTTGTTAGTGAAAAGAACATACATGCAATGACACTGGTGGATCCATGTGTGGTCTCTAAAGAGAGCACACATTTCAATGACTCTGGTTGTTGTTAGTAAAAAGAACACACATGCAATGACACTGGTGGGTCCATGTGTGGTCTCTGAAGAGAACACACATGCAATGACTCTGGTTGTTGTTACTAAAAAGAGCACACATGTAATGACACTGGTGGATCCGTGTTTGGATTGTGAAGAGAACACACATGCAATGACACTGGTGGATCCATAGGTGCTATGTGAGAAGAACAGCCATGAAATGACTCTGGTTGTTTTTAGTAAAAAAGAACACACATGCAATGACTCCAGTTGTTGTTAGTGAAAAGAACACACATGCAATGACTCCAGTTGTTGTTAGTGAAAAGAACATCCATGCAATGACACCGGTGGATCCATGTGTGGTCTCTCAAGAGAGCACACATTTCAATGACTCTGGTTGTTGTTAGTAAAAAGAACACACATGCAATGACACTAGTGGATCCATGTGTGGTATCTGAACAGAACACACATGCAATGACTCTGGTTGTTACTAAAAAGAGCACACATGCAATGACACTGGTGGATCCATATGTGGATTGTGAAGAGAACACACATGCAATGACACTAGTGGATCTATAGGTGGTATGTGAGAAGAACAACCAGGAAATGACTCTAGTTGTTGTTAGTAAAAAGAACACACATGCAATGACTGTAGTTGTTTTAGTGAAAAGAGCACACATGCAATGACTCCAGTTGTTGTTAGTGAAAAGAACATACATGCAATGACACCGGTGGATCCATGTGTGGTCTCTGTAGAGAACACACATTCAATGACACTGGTGGATCCATATGTGGTATGTGAAAAGAACACACATGCTATGACTCTGGTTGTTGTTAGTGAAAAGAACACACTTGCAATGACACTGGTGGATCCATCAGTGGTATGTGAAAGAACACTCATTTCAAAGACTCTAGTTGTTGTTACTAAAAAGAACACACATGCAATGACACTCGTGGATCCATGGGTGGATTGTGAAAACAACACACATGCAATGACACTGGTGGATCCGTGGGTGGATTGTGAAAAGAGCACACATGCAATGACTCCAGTTGTTGTTAGTGAAAAGAACATACATGCAATGACACTGGTGGATCCATGTGTGGTCTCTGTAGAGAACACACATTTCAATGACACCGGTGGATCCATATGTGGTATCTGAAAAGAACACACATGCAATGACTCTGGTTGTTGTTACTGAAAAGAACACACATGTAGTGACACTGGTGGAACCATATGTGGTATGTGAAAAGAACACACATGCAATGATTCCAGTTGTTGTTAGTGAAAAGAACATACATGCAATTACACCGAAGGATCCATATGTGGTCTCTAGAGAGAGCACACATTTCAATGACTCTATTTGTTGTTAGTAAAAAGAACACACATGCAATGACTCCAGTTGTTTTAGTGAAAAGAGCACACATGCAATGACTCCAGTTGTTGTTAGTGAAAAGAACATACATGCAATGACACCGGTGGATCCATGTGTCGTCTCTAAAGAGAGCACACATTTCAATGACTCTGGTTGTTGTTACTGAAAAGAACACACATGTAGTGACACTGGTGGAACCATATGTGGTATGTGAAAAGAACACACATGCAATGATTCCAGTTGTTGTTAGTGAAAAGAACATACATGCAATTACACCGAAGGATCCATATGTGGTCTCTAGAGAGAGCACACATTTCAATGACTCTATTTGTTGTTAGTAAAAAGAACACACATGCAATGACTCCAGTTGTTTTAGTGAAAAGAGCACACATGCAATGACTCCAGTTGTTGTTAGTGAAAAGAACATACATGCAATGACACCGGTGGATCCATGTGTCGTCTCTGTAGAGAACACACATTTCAATGACACAGGTGGATCCATATGTGGTATGTGAAAAGAATACACATGCAATGACTCTGGTTGTTGTTAGTGAAAAGAACACACATGCAATGACACTGGTGGATCCATAGCTGGTATGTGAAAGAATACACATTTCAATGACTCTGGTTGTTGTTACTAAAAAGAACACACATGCAATGACACTCGTGGATCCATGGGTGGATTGTGAAAACAACACACATGCAATGACACTGGTGGATCCATGGGTGGATTGTGAAAAGAGCACACATGCAATGACTCCAGTTGTTGTTAGTGAAAAGAACATACATGCAATGACACTGGTGGATCCATGTGTGGTCTCTGTAGAGAACACACATTTCAATGACACTGGTGGATCCATATGTGGTATGTGAAAAGAACACACATGCAATGACTCTGGTTGTTGTTACTGAAAAAACACACATGCAATGACACTGGTGGATCCATATGTGGTATGTGAAAAGAACACACATGCAATGAATCCAGTTGTTGTTAGTGAAAAGAACATACATGCAATGACACTGGTGGATCCATGTGTGGTCTCTGAAGAGAGCACACATTTCAATGACTCTTGTTGTTGTTAGTAAAAAGAACACACATGCAATGACACTGGTGGGTCCATGTGTGGTCTCTGAAGAGAACACACATGCAATCTCTGGTTGTTGTTACTAAAAAGAGCAGACCTGCAATGACACTGGTGGATCCGTGTGTGGATTGTGAAGAGAACACACATGCAATGACACTGGTGGATCCATAGGTGGTATGTGAGAAGAACAGCCATGAAATGACTCTGGTTGTTGTTAGTAAAAAGAACACACATGCAATGACTCCTGTTGTTGTTAGTGAAAAGAACACACATGCAATGACTCCAGTTGTTGTTAGTGAAAAGAACATACATGCAATGACACCGGTGGATCCATGTGTGGTCTCTCAAGAGAGCACACATTTCAATGACTCTGGTTGTTGTTAGTAAAAAGAACACACATGCAATGACACTAGTGGATCCATGCAATGACTCTGGTTGTTCTTACTAAAAAAGAGCACACATGCAATGACACTGGTGGATCCATATGTGGATTGTGAAGAGAACACACATGTAATGACACTAGTGAATCCATAGCTGGTATGTGAGAAGAACAGCCATGAAATGACTCTGGTTGTTGTTAGTAAAAAGAACACACATGCAATGACTCCAGTTGTTGTTAGTGAAAAGAGCACACATGCAATGACTCCAGGTGTTGTTAGTGAAAATAACATACATGCAATGACACCGGTGGATCCATGTGTGGTCTCTATAGAGAACACACATTTCAATGACACTGGTCGATCCATATGTGGTATGTGAAAAGAACACACATGCAATGACTCTGGTTGTTGTTAGTGAAAACAACACACATGCAATGACACTGGTGGATCCATAGGTGGAATGTGAAAGAACACACATTTCAATTACTCTGGTTGTTGTTACTAAAAAGAACACACATGCTATGACACTGGTGGATCCATGGGTGGATTGTGAAAAGAACACACATGCAATGACACTGGTGGATCCATGGGTGGATTGTGAAAAGAGCACACATGCAATGACTCCAGTCGTTGTTAGTGAAAAGAACATACATGCAACGACACTGGTGGATCCATGTAGAGAACACACATTTCAATGACACTGGTGGATCCATATGTGGTATGTGAAAAGAACACACATGCAATGACTCTGGTTGTTGTTACTGAAAAGAACACACATGCAATGACACTGGTGGATCCATATGTGGTATGTGAAAAGAACACACTTGCAATGACTCCTGACGAGGTTTAATCTCGTCAATGCCCATTGTTATGGACTTGGGTTTTGGAGAAGATGGGGATGCTGGAGATCGTGGCACGGTTAACAGACAACCAACCAGGGGACACGAGATTTACCCAGGTTCAGGCCCCTGGAGGGAAAACCCTACTCCTGCTTGTCTGCTCTTTGATTACGGCGGAACCGAAGGTTACATGGTGCGTAGGTTCGATCTGGCATGGATGCGTGTGCGAAAGTATGAGTCGAGTTGCCCTAGGACGTGCCCTCCTGGCCTTTATATAGACTTAGGCAGGTCCCGGGCGTAGTCCTAGTCGGTTACAAGTTCTAGGGTTTTACCCCTTTGAATTTCCTATCTCCTCTAGTCTTGCTCTCCAAGGATCCGAAGACGTCATGGGCGTTGGCCACCCGAAAATCTTCATGGGCCAGCGTATGTCTGCCGTGGGCCTTCCTTGGGCTGGACTAGGTATGCTGAAGTTACGTACCCGTAGGGTATAACCATGTCAGTAGCCCCCGAGTGATCAGTCGAATCGTAGATTCAGCTGAGGACTCTTCCATCCTTCGGGAGCAGTTATATGTTAATAGTATATGTGTGTAGGGATTGTTGATGCGTGTGCCTGACTCACCCGACAGATCAGGGTCAGTTAACTGTCTTAGGACGAAACAACACGATCTTCTTCAGGTTTGGGTCCCTTAACCCAGGCTTGGAACATATGCTGGCGTAATTCAACTCAGGCCACGGAGGACTTATAGGAGTGGAATTCCAGTGATTTTAATTGGTGTACCCAACGCGTCCGTCGGGATTTTTCATCATACCTGCTGGTACGGATTCATACTAGCAGAACGCAGTCAGGTGCGTTGCCAGGCCATCAGATGATATCTGTAGGTCTTATCTTTGCGTCGCAGACGCAGCATCCGAATGTTTATCACCGCGGAGGTGTTTCGGGTGGCCAAGGAGGATGTTACTCACTTAGCATTAATTGGGGCAGAGTTGCCGAAAAGTTTTGCGTGCCGATCCGAAAGATCACAGTCGAAGATTTCATAGGGTGCGCGACCAGAGCTCCCTATGGGAGTAGCCCCCAAGTATCTGTTCGAGTCGTAGACTCGAACGGAGACTTTTAGTTCAAGCATTGTTTCAATCATTAGGTCCGCAGGACTCGAAAATTTTCGGATGCTTAAATCCATCCTCCCTATGGGAGTAGCCCCCGAGTCCGTAGTGGAGTCGTAAACTCGACGTAGGACTCAGAGAAATAATTTTGTCCTCATTTGTCTGTCGGGTGCGCGGCCAGCGCTCCTGATAGGAGTAGCCCCCAAGTATTTAGTCGAATCATAGATTCGAGTGAGTACTTTTAGCTGTGGAGCCGAAGTGGTGCTAGTATAGCTTTTGATGACGTCAGTGCTTACGATCGATGACCTCAAGCGTCTGCTACGCCAGAGATGACTTGACTGGACGAAGCGTGGGTCCCACTTGCTGACTTTGAATTGACCGGTCACGCGCGGCGTGGAGATGATTACGGCGTCTCCTCGATTTCCGCACGTAGTGGACGGCGTGGTAACGACGGTTCGTTTTGGTGCTGACACGTGTACGGCCAGATCTACCATTGGCGTTAGGTCTTCTCGATGGATGGCCAGCGTGCGTCGTCTTCGCTGCTATAATCCCTGGTGAAATCGTGGTTTGTTTTTCACCGCAGCAGTTCATCTATTCACTGCCCCCTCGTTCTTGAGCTATTCTTGCTGCGCGCTGAGAGTTTCCTGCACATTTCCTTTGTCTTTCTTCGTTGGCAACGCCACCACCGCCGTAGCGCCATGGGGAAACCAAAGAAGTCCTCATCTGCAGTTGGGACCAGCGCCGCCGGAGGCAAGAAGGGCACCGCCACTGCTCGCGTCACTGATGGTGGCTGACGGCGATCAGAAGCGCGGGAGAGCAATCTCCGCAAACTGCGCGAGCGGAGCCTGATCTCGCAAGACACGACGGCCGTGAGACTCCCCGGCAATGAGGTAATCCCCCGTCCCCCATCTGGGTATCGGGTTATGTTTGTTTCCTTCATTATTCGCGGGTTTTCTTTTCCGGTCCATGACTTCCTTCGTGGACTGCTCTTTTTCTATGGGGTTCAACTCCATCATCTGTCTCCCAACTCCCTTCTCCACATTGCGTGTTTTATCACGCTTTGCGAGTGTTGGCTTGGCATTGAGCCGCACTTTGGCCTCTTCCGGAAGCTTTATTCCGTGAAGAGGCAGTCTGGTTCGGATGGTGTGTATCCCATTGGGGGTTTCATCATCTCCCTCAGTCCCAATGTGCAATTCTTTTCCTTTTCCATGTCCGAATCTGTCCAGTACTGGCGGAGGAAATGGTTTTACATCCGTGACTCCGTACTGCCTGGGCAAGATTTTGGTCTCGTTCCTTTTGACCCCTCCCAATTGATTGAGAAGAAAAGATCCTGGAAAAACCAAATCTTAGACGGTGAGGTGGCGGAGATAGAGGCCCTGTATCGTCGGGTGGAGGATCTCCAATTGATTCCTGAGAAGGAGGTGAACGGTGTCGACATCATCCGGACGTTTCTTGAGCGTCGGGTGCAACCCCTCCAAGCGAGGGCGCACCCGATGTTTCTTTACTCTGGGCGCCGTGATCCGACGAGGGTTTCGAGTGAGAAAATCTCCGAGGTGGAACTTGACAAGGCTCTTCGCGCGCTGTTGAAGTTCAAGGCCGACGAAGAAATCCCGGGGAAGTCGCTGACTCCTCCCTTTTCGTCGACATTGGTCGTACCAAAGGTGTAGATTTGCGCACGTAGTGCTTCCCTTTTGTTTTTGTCAGCTGTGTACTTTTTCCTTTGTTTGCTAACAAAGTTCCTTTTCCTTTTGCAGAGCTTCAAAGTGCTGGGCATGGCACCACCGTTGCCCGAGAGGTATCCGAATGCCACGGATAATGAAGTGGTGGATTCCGTGTCCGAGCTACCGTCAGCGCGATCCCCAGCGGAGGATGCCGACGAATCGAGTGAGGACCATTCGTGCAAGCGGTCACGGAGTTCTAGCGAGTCGTTAGATGCCTCGACTCCTCCGATTCCCAGAAATCCTCTGGGCCTTGAGCGTCATGATGGTGTTCATGGGGGTTCTTCCTCTCCCCTTCCTGCCATTCCTGTGCGGGCTGTTGCTCCGCACCCGCCAGCAAAGCGGAAGAAGGAAGAAAAGAAGGAGGAGAAGAAGGAAGAAAAGAAGGAGGAGAAGAGGGCCCGAAGGGCTTCTCCTATCTTCGACCTGAGCGTGTTGGGCTCGTAAGTTTTCTTGTTGCCACTGTTGTCCTTTGTTCCCTTGTTATTTTTGCACCTGTGATGATTGGTTCGTATGCAGGCAATCCTCCGACGGCTCCAGTGATGGTGCGCGCGAGATGGGGAGTCGAACATTGCGTCGCCTCCTCCTCAGACGGTGGCGACTTCTGGTGATGCTGCGCTAGTTCCTCCTGTGCAGGAGAGGCTGGTGGTTGTGCCTCAGAATTTCGTAGGCGGGCCTGCGGGTTCGCCTTCGGAGCACGTAAGTTTTCTGCTTGATGTTACGGGGGGAGCCCCCGAGTGTCTTCGTATGCTGATGTTGTTTATGCTTCTTTGTGTTGGGCGTAGCCCCCAAGTCCTGCTCTTACTACTATTGCCTGTTGCTGCAGCCTTTTGTCCAAGAGGCCAAGCGGCTGGTGGAGGAATGCCTGACGCTGGAGGCGAAACTGCGGCAGCTTCAAGGTATTTGTCTGCCTTGTAGTACTTCTCTTGCTTATCCTGGTCCTGTTCTTTGACACTTGCTTGTTGTAAATGCAGAGGAGCATAACGACTCTCTCCGTGAGGTCGATGCTCTGAAGAAGAGCCTTGGCCAATCGGAGCAGAAGGCCAAAGCTGCCGCTAGGGCGAGAGAGCGCCTTGAGCTGGAGCTGACAAAGGCAGCCGAAGCGAAAGAGCGTCTGCAGCAGGAGGCCGCAGATCGTGAGGAGCAGCTGGCCACCGCTGCGGCTGCTCGTGAAAAAGGGGTGGCGGAGAAGCTCATGGCTGCTGCCAAGGCTATTTCGGGTGAGCGCTAGCTTTTGTACTTGCTTCTTTTTCTACGGATCTTCTTCTATGTTGCCTTTCTTCATGTTTTCTTCTTTTTTGTCTCAGATGCCGCAGGCATCGAGTTTGACCGCGGTGCTCTGGGGCACGGGAGTGCTCTAGATGATGCCACTGTAGCGGTCGAAAACCGCTGCAGCACCGTCGTCAACTCCCTTGCCAAGGCGAAAGAGGTCCTTGGTCGCTTCTACCAGGAGCTCTTCCCGAAGGGCGCATCCCCTGAAGACGTGGATGCCCTGGCAGAGGCTCTGTCAGCCGAAGCGCCTGCAGCGTACAAGCGCAAGCAGAAGGGCATCGGCGCATCCGTCGGGCTGGCGATGGCCATGGCGGCTGGGGCGGAGCTGGACCTGCCCCAGATTACTTCTCGGATGCCTACAGCTGCGGATGGATCCGAGGTAGCCTTCGCCGCCTACTCCGCTCGCTGCAGACGATATGGGACCAAGCTCATTGACTTGCTGTCTGAGTATGCATTGCGGCAGCAGGGCGAGGCCAAAGCTAGGCAGTCTGGTTCTAAGGCGACGCAGTGTCCTCCGCCTTAGGCATAGTAGACGTAGGGTAGTTTGTAGTCTATTTTTGTTGTGAATATCTTTTGTAGTACCATCCTTGTGCCACGTAGTGGCCTTATATACTTTAATGAATTCCTCCGAGTTGTGCCCTATCCTTGGCTGAGTGTCTGTGTGCCTTCTTTTTTCTGCTGCTATAGGTTCCTTCGGGTGTTGACCCAGTTGACACTTCATTCGCAAAGCCCTTGCGACCATCGTTGGATGATTCCTCGCAGCTTGCTTTCCTTCGAGATCGCGTGCGCAGCCTAGAGAGAGAACTGCTCGGGTTGCGCGGCCGTGCCGACGTGTGGAGGTCCAAAGCGGATCGTGGTGCAGCCAGAGAGGAGTACTTGATGGCGGAGCTCGGTCAGCTTTCCGAGCAGCTGCAATGTAAGTTGGTCCTTGTTTCGGGCTGTAGCTAGGTGCTTCGAGTGAGTCTTCTGGCCTTATCCTTGTTTTGTGTGATTGTCGCAGGTGCGAATCTTGCTCCGAGGGAAGAAAAGGAGCGTATTGTTGTTCGAGTCAATTGCTTGACTCAACAGGACATGGAAGCCGGCGGCTTCTTCTGGATGGATCGTGATCGCGCCATAGTTCTGGCGACGGTGCAGGATCGTGTCTACCAGGTTTCGCGGGTGCTCCGCCAGGTGCAGACATCGCTTTCCTCGGTGCTGCATGTCATGTTTCCATTGGATGCCGTGCCAACGACCCTTGCAGGTCTTCTGACGAAGTTTCGGAGTGCCAGCAATGTCAAGGAGCTGGTGGGGCAGCAGCTCGTCGCAGGGGTGAAGGCTGCCTTGTCTCTTGTGAGGGTGCACCGCCCAGACGTAGATTTGGCTGCTGTGGTGACTGGGCCACCTCCTCGACCAGATGGTGGTGAGTGGAATATGCATCCGTATTACGCGGCTGTAAGGCGGTATGCCGAACAGATTGTAGATTTGTTTGAGCAGCGTGCTCAGGTTATTCTTCAGAATAGGTAGGACCTGAAAATAAACAGATAGATGTAAAATTTGTATATTGCGGCTGGGTGTGTATGTGCCCTTTGTTGTAAAGATTTGCTTGTTTGCGAGCACGTAGTGCTTTGATTTAGTATGTGCCCTTTTCGTTTGCCTGACGTGGTCAGCTACTCAGGTGTACACGTTTTGTCCTCTGTCGATGAAATCGTGAGGTGGGGGGAGCCCCTGAGTGCGTTTGTAGCATGTAATAAAGTTGCAGAGAAATAGTCAACCGAAGGTTGGGGGCGAGACACTTAGCTGTATTTGTATCGTAATGGAGGAGGTACATAGTTCGGCTGAGTAGCCTTGGCTGTAAGCCTTATCGAAAGTAAAAAGGGGGTACATTGCTATGGGTAGAATCGTCGCAGGTGCGAGATGTTCCATGGGTTGGAGTATGCGACTCCAGACTCCACGTGCTTGAGGCGATAGGCGCCACCTGGGATGACTTCGGTGATGGCATAGGGTCCTTCCCATGGTGACTCGAGTTTATTCGGTCGCTTTTGCTGAAGTCGCAAGACGAGGTCTCCTTCGACGAAGGACCTTGGGCGCAGCCGGCGGCTGTGGTAGTTGCGGAGACTTTGCTGGTACACCGTTGATCTAGCTGCTGCTATATCCCGTGCTTCGTCGAGTGTGTCGATGGCAACTTCGAGTGCAGCCGTGGATTCGACTTTGCTGTAAGCGACGACTCGTGGAGCCTGGTGGCGTACTTCGGCTGGTAGCACGGCCTCAGCTCCGTGCACCATGAAGAACGGTGTGTAGCCGGTGGAGCTGTTTGGCGTAGTCCGTAAGCTCCACAGGACAGACGGTAGCTCTTTCGTCCAGTTTCTGGCTTTGTGCTCGAGTGAGCTCATGAGGCGCTTCTTGATGCCGACGCCGATTAGACCGTTGGCCTTTTCCACTTGCCCGTTTGTTTGCGGGTGTGCCACCGAGGCATACATGATGTTGATCCCGAGGCCTTCGCAGAAGTCCTGGAATTCTTCGGAGATGAAGTTCGATCCGTTGTCGGTGATGATGCTGTGCGGTACGCCAAACCTGTAGACAATGGATTCGAAGAATTTGCCGGCGGTTTTGCCCTTCTGGTTGGTGACTGGCATGGCTTCGATCCACTTGGTGAATTTGTCGACTGCGACCAGGAGGAAGACGTGTCCTCCCTTCGAGGATTTTGGCAGTTTGCCGATCATGTCAAGGCCCCATTGGGCAAAAGTCCAGGCTATGGGTATGGGTCGAAGTTCGGACCCAGGTGCGTGCGGTTTGTCGGCGAACCGTTGGCACCCGTTGCATCTTCGGACGATGTCTTTCGCGTCGCTCATGGCCATTGGCCAGTAGAATCCTGCTCGCAGAGCTTTGGCGACGAGGGAGCGGCTACCTGCGTGGTGGCCGCAGATGCCCTCGTGGATATCTTGGAGTATGGCCTTGCCGTCATTGATGGTGACGCACCATTGTAGTACGCCCGTAATGTTGCGTTTGTACAGCTCGCCGTTGATGATGGTGAAGGCTTTTGACCGACGAGATACGCGCCGGGCATCTGTCGGGCTGTCTGGCAATTCTCCGTTTATCAGGAACTGGAGGTATGGACGTGTCCAAGTTTCGTCGACTGCCATGACCTGCATCAGGTTGACCATGGCAACTTCGGTATCCAACTTTTCGGGTCCTTCATGACCTTCGGGTAGCGTAGCCCCCGAGTGTTCTGCTTCTTCGGGTGATCCTTTGGGGAATTTTCGCTTGATGGATGGCACGCAGATCTGTTCGAGGAACACACCTGGTGGTACCTTTGCACAAGTGGAGCCGATGTTGGCGAGTCTATCAGCCTCCTCGTTGCTCTCTCTTCCAACGTGCCGAAGTTCGCAGCCGTCGAATTCTCCTTTGAGTGTGTTGTATAGCGCGCGGTACGCGATCATGTTTTTGGCGTGTGCGTCGCACTCATTCATCGTCTGCTGTACGACAAGGTTGGAGTCACCATAGATGACAAGGCGCGTTGCGCCACATATTTTTGCCATCTTCATGCCATGGATGAGGGCTTCGTATTCGGCGTCGTTGTTGGAGGCTCTGAATTTCATCCGAAGGACGTACTTCATCTTGTCACCTTGCGGGGAGGTTAGTATGACTCCTGCCCCTGCTCCGGCTTCGCGTTTGGAGCCGTCAAAATGCATTGTCCAGGACTGCAACGTTTCTGGGGTGTCAGGCAGCTGCAGCTCCATCCAGTGCACCAGGAAGTCCGGAAGGACTTGAGATTTGATTGCGTGTCGCTTCTCGTAGATGATGTCCAGGGGTGATAGTTCAATGCCCCACAGGGCCACGCGCCCTGTGGCCTCTGGGTTATTCAGGATGCTGTTTAGGGGTGCCTCATTGACGACCATCACCTGATGCTCCTGGAAGTAGTGGCTCAGTCGTCGAGCCGTCATGAACACGCCGTAGGCCAGCTTCTGGTAGTGCGGGTACCGCTGTTTTGTTGGAGTGAGAACCTCGCTGAGGTAGTAAATTGGGCGTTGTACCCCGTGGGTCTTGCCTTCTTCGGGTCGTTCGACCACGAGTACTGTGCTGACCACCTGGTGTGTGGCTGCTATGTACAGCAACAGGGGCTCGCACTCGTTTGGCGTGACCAAAACTGGCGAGGTGGAGAGGAGCCGCTTGAGGCTTTCGAATGCGTCGTTGGCTTCGGGTGTCCACTCGAACTTGTCTGCCTTGCGCAGCAGCTGGTAAAATGGTAGGGCCTTTTCGCCCGTGCGGCTGATGAACCTGCTTAGTGTCGCTACTCGCCCTGCGAGCTGCTGAACGCCCTTGAGGTTTTTCGGCTTGTCCATTGTCATGATAGCTTTGATTTTCTTCGGGTTCGCTTCGATCCCTCGTTGAGAGATGAAGTACCCGAGCAGCTGACCCGAGGGGACGCTGAAGGCGCACTTTTCTGGATTGAGCTTGATCCTATAGCGATCAAGGTTGTCGAACGTCTCGCGGAGATCGTCGATAAGTGTTCTTGCCTCCTTGGTTTTTATGACTATGTCGTCAACATAGACTTGGACGTTGCGACCGATCTGGTCCTTGAGGCAGGCCTGCATGCATCGCTGGTACGTGGCACCCGCGTTCTTTAGCCCGAAGGGCATTGTGTTGTAGCAGTATACTCCGAACGGTGTGATGAACGCCGTTTTCTCTTGATCTTCGACCTTGAGTCGAATCTGGTTATAGCCTGAGTAGGCGTCGAGGAAGGAGAGTTTCTCACAACCTGCAGTCAAATCGATGATCTGGTCGATCCGAGGAAGAGGGAAGTGGTCCTTAGGGCAGTGTTTATTTAGTGACGTGAAGTCCACGCACATCCGCAGGATGTCCGTGTCCTTCTTCGGGACCATCAACGTGTTTGCCAACCACTCGCTTTCCTTGATTTCCCGGATGAAGTCTGCTGCGAGTAATCTGTTGATCTCCTTGCCGATAGCTTCGGCTCGTGGCTCCGACAGTCTTCGGATGGACTGCTTGACTGGCTTGGTGTCTAGGAAGACATTGAGTGTGTGCTCGGCGAATTCCATGGGAACTCCTGGCATGTCCGCAAGACACCAGGCGAAGATTTCCCAGCGCTCACGGAGGAATTCGACGAGCGCGCCTTCCTATGCGGTGCTGAGGTCGTTGGCGATCAACGCCGTCTTGGAGGCATCCGTTGGATGGACCTGCACTTTCTTGGTGTTGATGGTGGAGTCGAAAGACATGTCAGGTGCGTTCTGCTTTGTGACTGGGGGTAGCCCGTTGTCCGTCACCTCGCGGAGCTTGACAAGCTCGTCTTGCATGCCAAAAGACTGGGAGATTTTGTTGAAATCCCTGTCGCATTGGTCCGATCGGGTGAAGCTCCCGTGGACTGTGATGACGCCCCTTGGTCCTGGCATCTTGAGTAGTAGGTATGCGTAGTGTGGGACGGCCAGGAACCTTGCGAATGCTACGCATCCCAGGATGGCATGGTATTGCGACGGCCAGTCCACCACTTCGAATTCTAGGCGCTCCTACCGAAAGTTGTCCGGCTTCCCGAAGATGACGTCGAGCCCTATTTTGCCTAGGGGGAAGATGCCCTTCCCTGGGACAATGTCGTGGAACGTTGTGTCTGATTGTTCCAGGCTGCATTGCGGGATCCGCATAGCTGCTAGAGTGCTTGCGAACATTAGGTTGATGCCGCTGCCGCCGTCCATGAAGACGCGACTCATCTCGAATCCTCCGATCTGCGCCTCCAGCACCAGGGCAGCATGACCTGGGCGAGGGATCTGGCAAGGGTGATCCACGCTAGTGAATGTGATGCAGGACTCCGATCCGCTGAGGTACTCAGGGATTGCAGGCGGAGTTGCCACGGCCAAGTTGATTTGTCGGGTGATTTTCTTCTGCACCCTGTTGGTGGGGCGTCCCTTCTGGATCATATTTAGCGCTCCCTTTGGTGGGGGGTATGCGACCCCGGCATTGTTTTGTGCTGGTGCGACTGGTTGATTTGGGCCTCCAATAGGCGGCGGTGGAGGAGCTCCGTGTGCTATTTCACCTGGCGCAGGTGCGTTTCTGAACGCAGGAATTGGAGCTTGTTGCCTCATCTGCATCATGCCTTCGCTGAGTTTCTGGAACTCGCGGCAGTCCTTGAGCATGTGTCTAGCTTTCTTTTTGCCATCTTGTTTGTCGATGTAGAAGTGGATGGTGCATGGACCCGAAAGTTTGTCGAATGCTGAGGGTCCGTTGTTGCGGTCGCGGCGTTGCCATGACTGCGTTGGTCGTCCGTTGTCGCGGAAGTTTCCGCTGCGGTATCCTCCATTGTTGCGGCTGTTGTCGTTACGGCGGTCCGCGTAGCCGGCTGCGACCATGTCGAGTCCGTCGCGGTCCTCGTAGACGCGCGATCTCCTCTTGCTGCGGCGTTCGCGTCTTCGGCCGTAGTCGTCCTCTTCATCTGATTGCGCCCGCTGGATGCAATCTTCGCCGTCTGCCCAACTGTTGGCGATTTCCATGAGGTGGTCGAGTGTCTTGGGCTTTACACGCCCAAGTTCCTCCTTGAAGTCTGGGCGCTTGACGCCGTCCCGGAAGGCATCGATGGCCCTTTCTTCGGAGATGTGTGCTGCGGAGTTCTTGGTTGTAGACCAGCGTAGTATGTACGAGCGAATAGATTCACCCGTTCTCTGAGTGCAGGCTCGCAACTCTTCGATTGAGGCGGACCTCTTGCTGGTGCCTTTGAAATTTCGGATGAAGCTATAAGCGAGCTCCTCCCAGCTTCGGATGGATCCTGATGATAGGCTGCTAAGCCAGACCCGCGCCGCGCCTGTCAGCTGCAGCTGAAGGCATTGCATGGCGGTTTCTTTGTTGCCTCCGTGAATCTTGACGGATGACAGATGGTCACTGAGCCAGGACTTTGGATCTTGCGTGCCATTGAACTTTGGAGTATCCGAAGGAAGCTTGAAGTTGCGTGGCATCTGTGTTCGCCGGACGGATCTGCTGAAGCATCGAGCCCCGCAGAGTTCTCCTTCGTCTTCATCCATCTTAGATTCAGACGAGCATGCGCGTTTGGCGCGTGCTTTGTCGATCTTGCGCTGTGTAAGCTTGTCTCTGGCGTCGTAGTCGCGTTTATGGCGGTGCGAGCTCTTCTTCCTTCGAGGAAGATCGTGTTCCTCTTCATCTTCGGATGAGGGAGTGGGGCTCCGGTCGCGCCTGGCCGGAGCTTTCTTCTTCGGCTCCGTAGGAGCGTCTTCGTGGAGCGCAGCTCCGATTAGTCCTAGTCCGGTGAGTGCGGACCTATGCATGGCCCTTTTCGGGTCCCCCTCCGGAGGTGGGTGAGCCGCGAGATACGTAGTGGCTGCCATGATCGCAGCTTGTGGCGTCTTCGGGATGATGTTGCCGTCAGCGTCCATATCCATGAACGATGTGTGGAGTTCGGGTCACGTCACGCTGCTCCTTCGGGTCCATGTTTTCCACCCGAGAGCGGTGCTTGTTTCCCTGGTTTCCGTTTGTGCTAGAGCCGGGTCCCATGGCGGAGAGCGCAGCTCGTCGCGCACTGGACTCAGAGGCTGCTCGCTTGCGTTTGTCGAGTGTCTCCTGCATCTTGACTTGCTTCTTGTGCTCCTCGATGAGGAGGTAGTGGTATGCCATCAGTAGTCACGTGAGGAGTCCAGAGGTAGGACTATTTCGCCTGTGACGGCGCGGCGTGCTTTGACCCATCCTTCTTTGCTAAGTTGGATGAGGTGGCCCCTGTTTTCCCCATTTTCGCCGTTTCCACCGTTTTCGCCGTTTCTGTCCTGCGGGTTGGGGTTGGGCGGCGGGTTAGGCGTTTCCTCGTCGGTTTGGATGACTGCGGCGCACAGATAGCGCCTGCAGATTGGTTGGCTGCTGCCGCAGCTTTCGGATCCGGAACCGTAGGTCCCTTCATCCGAAGGTGGATCGCACAGATCGGAGTTGCAGCAGCTGCTGCTGTAGAACTCATCTGTTGATGGTGACGTGCATAGCACGGGGTGTGGAGCCCACGAAGCGGGCCTGATTGACGGCACGGGAACCCGCTCAGGGAGGCGGAGGGTGTCAGTTTGTCCCACCTGGAAGCAGAAGCTCCCGAACAAGATTTTGAGTCCGTCGCCTACGGGCTCGAAATCCTTCATGGTGGCCGGCGAGTGGGCGGTGAAGTCGAAAGCGCCGAAGAGGAGGTGATTCTCCGTCGCCGCGGAGTTGTAGATCGATCGGGTCGGAACCGTCACGACCGCACAATCAGCAGCCCCAATTCCCACGGACGGCGCCAATTGACGAGGTTTAATCTCGTCAATGCCCATTGTTATGGACTTGGGTTTTGGTGAAGATGGGGATGCTGGAGATCGTGGCACGGTTAACAGACAAGCAACCAGGGGACACGAGATTTACCCAGGTTCAGGCCCCCGGAGGGAAACCCTACTCCTGCTTGTCTGCTCTTTGATTACGGCGGAACCGAAGGTTACAGGGTGCGCAGATTCGATCTGGCGTGGATGCGTGTGCGAAAGTATGAGTCGAGTTGCCCTAGGACGTGCCCTCCTGGCCTTTATATAGACTTAGGCAGGTCCCGGGCGTAGTCCTAGTCGGTTACAAGTTCTAGGGTTTTACCCCTTTGAATTTCCTATCTCCTCTAGTCTTTCTCTCCAAGGATCCGAAGACGTCATGGGCCTTGGCCACCCGAAAATCTTCATGGGCCAGCGTATGTCTGCCGTGGGCCTTCCTTGGGCTCGACTAGGTATGCTGAAGTTACATACCCGTAGGGTATAACCATGTCATCTTCGGGAAGCCGGACAAGTATGACAATGGCACTGGTGGATCCATGTGTGGTCTTTGAAGAGAGCACACATTTCAATGACTCTGGTTGTTGTTAGTAAAAAGAACACACATGCAATGACACTGGTGGGTCCATGTGTGGTCTCTGAATAGAACACACATGCAATGACTTGTTGTTGTTACTAAAAAGAGCACACATGCAATGACACTGGTGGATCCATGTGTGGATTGTGAAGAGAACACACATGCAATGACTCTGGTGGATCCATAGGTGGTATGTGATAAGAACAGCCATGAAATGACTCTGGTTGTTGTTAGTAAAAAGAACACACATGCAATGACTTCAGTTGTTGTTATCGAAAAGAACACACATGCAATGACTCCAGTTGTTGTTAGTGAAAAGAACATACATGCAATGACACCGGTGGATCCATGTGTGGTCTCTGTAGAGAACACACATTTCAATGACACTGGTGGATCCATATGTGGTATGTAAAAATAACACACATGCAATGACTCGGGTTATTGTTAGTGAAAAGAACACACATGCAATGACACTAGTGGATCCATAGGTGGTATGTGAAAGAACACACATTTCAATGACTCTGGTTGTTGTTAGTAAAAAGAACACACATGCAATGACACTGGTGGATCCATGTGTGGTATCTGAAGAGAACACGCATGCAATGACTCTGGTTGTTGTCACTAAAAAGAGCACACATGCAATGACACTGGTGGATCCATATGTGGATTGTGAAGAGAACACACATGCAATGAAGCTAGTGGATCCATAGGTGGTATGTGAGAACAACAACCAGGAAATGACTCTGGTTGTTGTTAGTAAAAAGAACACACATGCAATGACTGTAGTTGTTTTAGTGAAAAGAGCACACATGCAATGACTCCAGTTGTTGTTACTGAAAAGAACATACATGCAATGACACTGGTGGATCCATATGTGGTATGTGAAAAGAACACACATGCTATGACTCTGGTTGTTGTTAGTGAAAAGAACACACATACAATGACACTGGTGGATCCATCGGTGGTATGTGAAAGAACACACATTTCAAAGACTCTAGTTGTTGTTACTAAAAAGAACACACATGCAATGACACTCATGGATACATGGGTGGATTGTGAAAACAACACACATGCAATGACACTGGTGGATCCATGGGTGGATTGTGAAAAGAGCACACATGCAATGACTCCAGTTGTTGTTAGTGAAAAGAACATACATGCAATGACACTGGTGGATCCATGTGTGGTCTCTGTAGAGAACACACATTTCAATGACACTAGTGGATCCATATGTGGTATGTGAAAAGAACACACATGCAATGACTTTGGTTGTTGTTACGGAAAAGAACAAACATGCAATGACACTGGTGGATCCATATGTGGTATGTAAAAAGAACACACATGCAATGATTCCAGTTGTTGTTAGTGAAAAGAACATACATGCAATTACACCGGAGGATCCATGTGTGGTCTCTGGAGAGAGCACACATTTCAATGACTCTGGTTGTTGTTAGTAAAAAGAACACACATGCAATGACTCTAGTTGTTTTAGTGAAAAGAGTACACATGCAATGACTCCAGTTGTTGTTAGTGAAAAGAACATACATGCAATGACACCGGTGGATCCATGTGTCGTCTCTGTAGAGAACACACATTTCATGACACTGGTGGATCCATATGCGGTATGTGAAAAGAACACACATGCAATGACTCTGGTTGTTGTTAGCGAAAAGAACACACATGCAATGACACTGGTGGATCCATAGGTGGTATGTGAAAGAATACACATTTCAATGACTCTGGTTGTTGTTACTAAAAAGAACACACATGTAATGACACTCGTGGATCCATGGGTGGATTATGAAAACAACACACATGCAATGACACTGGTGGATCCATGGGTGGATTGTGAAAAGAGCACACATGCAATGACTCCAGGTGTTGTTAGTGAAAAGAACATACACGCAATGACACTGGTGGATCCATGTGTGGTCTCTGTAGAGAACACACATTTCAATGACACTGGTGGATCCATATGTGGTATGTGAAAAGAACACACATGCAATGACTCTGGTTGTTGTTACTGAAAAAACACACATGCAATGACACTGGTGGACCCATATGTGGTATGTGAAAAGAACACACATGCAATGACTCCAGTTGTTGTTAGTGAAAAGAACATAGATGCAATGACAATGGTGGATCCATGTGTGGTCTTTGAAGAGAGCACACATTTCAATGACTCTGGTTGTTGTTAGTAAAAAGAACACACATGCAATGACACTGGTGGGTCCATGTGTGGTCTCTGAAGAGAACACACATGCAATGACTCTGGTTGTTGTTACTAAAAACAGCACACCTGCAATGACACTGGTGGATCCGTCTGTGGATTGTGAAGAGAACACACATGCAATGACACTGGTGGATCCATAGGTGGTATGTGAGAAGAACAGACATGCAATGACTCTGGTTGTTGTTAGTAAAAAGAACACACATGCAATGACTCCAGTTGTTGTTAGTGAAAAGAACACACATGCAATGATTCCAGTTGTTGTTAGTGAAAAGAACATACATGCAATGACACCGGTGGATCCATGTGTGGTCTCTCAAGAGAGCACAACTTTCAATGACTCTAGTTGTTGTTAGTAAAAAGAACACACATGCAATGACACTAGTGGATCCATGTGTGGTCTGTGAAGAGAACACACATGCAATGACTCTGGTTGTTACTAAAAAAGAGCACACATGCAATGACACTGGTGGATCCATATGTGGATTGTCAAGAGAACACACATGCAATGACACTAGTGAATCCATAGGTGGTATGTGAGAAGAACAGCCATGAAATGACTCTGGTTGTTGTTAGTAAAAAGAACACACATGCAATGACTCCAGTTGTTGTTAGTGAAAAGAGCACACATGCAATGACTCCAGTTGTTGTTAGTGAAAAGAACATACATGCAATGACACCGGTGGATCCATGTGTGGTCTCTGTAGAGAACACACATTTCAATGACACTGGTCGATCCATATGTGGTATGTGAAAATCACACACATGCAATGACTCTGGTTGTTGTTACTGAAAAGAACACACATGCAATGACACTGGTGGATCCATATGTGGTATGTGACAAGAACACACTTGCAATGACTCCAATTGTTGTTAGTGAAAAGAACATACATGCAATGACACTGGTGGATCCATGTGTGGTCTTTGAAGAGAGCACACATTTCAATGACTCTAGTTGTTGTTAGTAAAAAGAACACACATGCAAAGACACTAGTGGGTCCATGTGTGGTCTCTGAATAGAACACACATGCAATGACTCTGGTTGTTGTTACTCAAAAGAGCACACATGCAATGACACTGGTGGATCCATGTGTGGATTGTGAAGAGAACACACATGCAATGACACTGTGGATCCATAGGTGGTATGTGAGAAGAACAGCCATGAAATGACTCTGGTTGTTGTTAGTAAAAAGAACACACATGCAATGACTCTAGTTGTTCTTAGTGAAAAGAACACACATGCAATGACTCCAGTTGTTGTCAGTGAAAAGAACATCCATGCAAAGACACCGATGGATCCATGTGTGGTCTCTCAAGAGAGCACACATTTCAGTGACTCTGGTTGTTGTTAGTAAAAAGAACACACATGCAATGACACTGGTGGATCCATGTGTGGTCTCTAAAGAGAACACACATGAAATGACTCTGGTTGTTGTTACTAAAAAGAGCACACATGCAATGACACTGGTGGATCCATATGTGGATTGTGAAGAGAACACACATGCAATGACACTGGTGGATCCATAGGTGGTATGTGAGAAGAACAACCATGAAATGACTCTGGTTGTTGTTAGTAAAAAGAACACACATGCAATGACTCCAGTTGTTTTAGTGAAAAGAGCACACATGCAATGACTCCAGTTGTTGTTAGTGAAAAGAACATACATGCAATGACACCGGTGGATCCATGTGTGGTCTCTGTAGACAACACACATTTCAATGACACTGGTGGATCCATATGTGGTATGTGAAAATAACACACATGCAATGACTCGGGTTGTTGTTAGTGAAAAGAACACACATGCAATGACACTGGTGGATCCATAGGTGGTATGTGAAAGAACACACATTTCAATGACTCTGGTTGTTGTTAGTAAAAAGAACACACATGCAATGACACTGGTGGATCCATGTGTGGTATCTGAAGAGAACACACATGCAATGACTCTGGTTGTTGTTACTAAAAAGAGCACACATGCAATGACACTGGTGGATCCATATGTGGATTGTGAAGAGAACACACATGCAATGACACTAGTGGATCCATAGGTGGTATGTGAGAACAACAACCAGGAAATAACTCTGGTTGTTGTTAGTAAAAAGAACACACATGCAATGACTGTAGTTGTTTTAGTGAAAAGAGCACACATGCAATGACTCCAGTTGTTGTTAGTGAAAAGAACATACATGCAATGACACCGGTGGATCCATGTGTGGTCTCTGTAGAGAACACACATTTCAATGACACTGGTCGATCCATATGTGGTATGTGAAAATCACACACATGCAATGACTCTGGTTGTTGTTACTGAAAAGAACACACATGCAATGACACTGGTGGATCCATATGTGGTATGTGACAAGAACACACTTGCAATGACTCCAATTGTTGTTAGTGAAAAGAACATACATGCAATGACACTGGTGGATCCATGTGTGGTCTTTGAAGAGAGCACACATTTCAATGACTCTGGTTGTTGTTAGTAAAAAGAACACACATGCAAGGACACTGGTGGGTCCATGTGTGGTCTTTGAATAGAACACACATGCAATGACTCTGGTTGTTGTTACTCAAAAGAGCACACATGCAATGACACTGGTGGATCCATGTGTGGATTGTGAAGAGAACACACATGCAATGACACTGGTGGATCCATAGGTGGTATGTGAGAAGAACAGCCATGAAATGACTCTGGTTGTTGTTAGTAAAAAGAACACACATGCAATGACTCTAGTTGTTCTTAGTGAAAAGAACACACATGCAATGACTCCAGTTGTTGTTAGTGAAAAGAACATCCATGCAAAGACACCGATGGATCCATGTGTGGTCTCTCAAGAGAGCACACATTTCAATGACTCTGGTTGTTGTTAGTAAAAAGAACACACATGCAATGACACTGGTGGATCCATGTGTGGTCTCTGAAGAGAACACACATGAAATGACTCTGGTTGTTGTTACTAAAAAGATCACACATGCAATGACACTGGTGGATCCATATGTGGATTGTGAAGAGAACACACATGCAATGACACTGGTGGATCCATAGGTGGTATGTGAGAAGAACAGCCATGAAATGACTCTGGTTGTTGTTAGTAAAAAGAACACACATGCAATGACTCTAGTTGTTTTAGTGAAAAGAGCACACATGCAATGACTCCAGTTGTTGTTAGTGAAAAGAACATACATGCAATGACACCGGTGGATCCATGTGTGGTCTCTGTAGACAACACACATTTCAATGACACTGGTGGATCCATATGTGGTATGTGAAACTAACACACATGCAATGACTCGGGTTGTTGTTAGTAAAAAGAACACACATGCAATGACACTGGTGGATCCATGTGTGGTATCTAAAGAGAACACACATGCAATGACTCTGGTTGTTGTTACTAAAAAGAGCACACATGCAATGACACTGGTGGATCCATATGTGGATTGTGAAGAGAACACACATGCAATGACACTAGTGGATCCATAGGTGGTATGTGAGAACAACAACAAGGAAATGACTCTGGTTGTTGTTAGTAAAAAGAACACACATGCAATGACTGTAGTTGTTTTAGTAAAAAGAGCACACATGCAATGACTCCAGTTGTTGTTAGTGAAAAGAACATACATGCAATGACACCGGTGGATCCATGTGTGGTCTCTGTAGAGAACACACATTCAATGACACTGGTGGATCCATATGTGGTATGTGAAAAGAACACACACCCTATGACTCTGGTTGTTGTTAGTGAAAAGAACACACATGCAATGACACTGGTGGATCCATCGGTGGAATGTGAAAGAACACACACTAGTTGTTGTTACTAAAAAGAACACACATGCAATTACACTCGTGGATCCATGGGTGGATTGTGAAAACAACACACATGCAATGACATTGGTGGATCCATGGGTGGATTGTGAAAAGAGCACACATGCAATGACTCCAGTTGTTGTTAGTGAAAAGAACATACATGCAATGACACTGGTGGATCCATGTGTGGTCTCTATAGAGAACACACATTTCAATGACACTGGTGGATCCATATGTGGTATGTGAAAAGAACACACATGCAATGCCTCTGGTTGTTGTTACTGAAAAGAACACACATGCAATGACACGGGTGGATCCATATGTGGTATGTGAAAAGAACACACATGCAATGACTCTGGTTGTTGTTACTGAAAAGAATACACATGCAATGACACGGGTGGATCCATATGTGGTATGTGAAAAGAACACACATGCAATGATTCCAGTTGTTGTTAGTGAAAAGAACATACATGCAATTACACCGGCGGATCCATGTGTGGTCTCTGGAGAGAGCACACATTTCAATGACTCTGGTTGTTGTTAGTAAAAAGAACACACATGCAATGACTCCAGTTGTTTTAGTGAAAAGAGCACACATGCAATGACTCCAGTTGTTTTTAGTGAAAAGAACATACATGCAATGACACCGGTGGATCCATGTGTCGTCTCTGTAGAGAACACACATTTCATGAAAATGGTGGATCCATATGTGGTATGTGAAAAGAACACACATGCAATGACTCTGGTTGTTGTTAGTGAAAAGAACACACATGCAATGACACTAGTGGATCTATAGGTGGTATGTGAAAGAATACACATTTCAATGACTCTGGTTGTTGTTACTAAAAAGAACACACATGCAATGACACTGGTGGATCCATGGGTGGATTGTGAAAACAACACACATGCAATGACACTGGTGGATCCATGGGTGGATTGTGAAAATAGCACACATGCAATGACTCCAGTTGTTGTTAGTGAAAACAACATGCATGCAATGACACTGGTGGATCCATGTGTGGTCTCTGTAGAGAACACACATTTCAATGACACTGGTGGATCCATATGTGGTATGTGAAAAGAACACACATGCAATGACTCTGGTTGTTGTTACTGAAAAAACACACATGCAATGACACTGGTGGATCCATATGTGGTATGTGAAAAGAACACACATGCAATGACTCCAGTTGTTGTTAGTGAAAAGAACATACATGCAATGACAATGGTGGATCCATGTGTGGTCTTTGAAGAGAGCACATATTTCAATGACTCTGGTTGTTGTTACTAAAAAGAACACACATGCAATGACACTGGTGGGTCCATGTGTGGTCTCTGAAGAGAACACACATGCAATGACTCTGGTTGTTGTTACTAAAAAGAGCACACCTCCAATGACACTGGTGGATCCGTGTGTGGATTGTGAAGAGAACACACATGCAATGACACTGGTGGATCCATAGGTGGTATGTGAGAAGAACAGCCATGAAATGACTCTGGTTGTTGTTAGTAAAAAGAACACACATGCAATGACTCCAGTTGTTGTTAGTGAAAAGAACACACATGCAATGACTCCAGTTGTTGTTAGTGAAAAGAACATACATGCAATGACACCGGTGGATCCATGTGTGGTCTCTCAAGAGAGCACACATTTCAATGACTCTAGTTGTTGTTAGTAAAAAGAACACACATGCAATGACACTAGTGGATCCATGTGTAGTCTCTGAAGAGAACACACATGCAATGACTCTGGTTGTTGTTACTAAAAAAGAGCACACATGCAATGACACTGGTGGATCCATATGTGGATTGTGAAGAGAACACACATGCAATGACACTAGTGAATCCATAGGTGGTATGTGAGAAGAACAGCCATGAAATGACTCTGGTTGTTGTTAGTAAAAAGAACACACATGCAATGACTCCAGTTGTTGTTAGTGAAAAGAGCACACATGCAATGACTCCAGTTGTTGTTAGTGAAAAGAACATACATGCATTGACACCGGTGGATCCATGTGTGCTCTCTGTAGAGAACACACATTTCAATGACACTGGTCGATCCATATGTGGTATGTGAAAATAACACACATGCAATGACTCTGGTTGTTGTTAGTGAAAAGAACACACATGCAATGACACTGGTGGATCCATAGGTGGAATGTGAAAGAACACACATTTCAATGACTCTGGTTGTTGTTACTAAAAAGAACACACATGCAATGACACTGGAGGATCCATGGGTGGATTGTGAAAAGAACACACATGCAATGACACTGGTGGATCCATGGGTGGATTGTGAAAAGAGCACACATGCAATGACTCCAGTTTTTGTTAGAGAAAAGAACATACATGCAATGACACTGGTGGATCCATGTGTGGTCTCTGTAGAGAACACACATTTCAATGACACTGGTGGATCCATATGTGGTATGTGAAAAGAACACACATGCAATGACTCTAGTTGTTGTTACTCAAAAGAACACACATGCAATGACACTGGTGGATCCATATGTGGTATGTGAAAAGAACACACTTGCAATGACTCCAGTTGTTGTTAGTGAAAAGAACATACATGCAATGACACTGGTGGATCCATGTGTGGTCTTTAAAGAGAGCACACATTTCAATGACTCTGGTTGTTGTTAGAAAAAAGAACACACATGCAATGACACTGGTGGGTCCATGTGTGGTCTCTGAAGAGAACACACATGCAATGACTCTGGTTGTTGTTACTAAAAAGAGCACACCTGCAATGACACTGGTGGATCCATGTGTGGATTATGAAGAGAACACACATGCAATGACACTGGTGGATCCATAGGTGGTATGTGAGAAGAACAACCATGAAATGACTCTGGTTGTTGTTAGTAAAAAGAACACACATGCAATGACTCCAGTTGTTGTTAGTGAAAAGAACACACATGCAATGACTCCAGTTGTTGTTAGTGAAAAGAACATACATGCAATGACACCGGTGGATCCATGTGTGTTCTCTCAAGAGAGCACACATTTCAATGACTCTAGTTGTTGTTAGTAAAAAGAACACACATGCAATGACACTAGTGGATCCATGTGTAGTCTCTGAAGAGAACACACATGCAATGACTCTGGTTGTTGTTACTAAAAAGAGCACACATGCAATGACACTGGTGGATCCATATGTGGATTGTGAAGAGAACACACATGCAATGACACTAGTGAATCAATAGGTGGTATGTGAGAAGAACAGCCATGAAATGACTCTGGTTGTTGTTAGTAAAAAGAACACACATGCAATGACTCCAGTTGTTGTTAGTGAAAAGAGCACACATGCAATGACTCTAGTTGCTGTTAGTGAAAAGAACATACATGCAATGACACCGGTGGATCCATGTGTGGTCTCTGTAGAGAACACACATTTCAATTACACTGGTCGATCCATATGTGGTATGTGAAAATAACACACATGCAATGACTCTGGTTGTTGTTAGTGAAAAGAACACACATGCAATGACACTGGTGGATCCATAGGTGGAATGTGAAAGAACACACATTTCAATGACTCTAGTTGTTGTTACTAAAAAGAACACACATGCAATGACACTGGAGGATCCATGGGTGGATTGTGAAAAGAACACACATGCAATGACACTGGTGGATCCATGGGTGGATTGTGAAAAGAGCACACATGCAATGACTCCAGTTGTTGTTAGTGAAAAGAACATACATGCAATGACACTGGTGGATCCATGTGTGGTCTCTGTAGAGAACACACATTTCAATGACACTGGTGGATCCATATGTGGTATGTGAAAAGAACACACATGCAATGACTCTAGTTGTTCTTACTCAAAAGAACACACATGCAATGACACTGGTGGATCCATATGTGGTATGTGAAAAGAACACACTTGCAATGACTCCAGTTGTTGTTAGTGAAAAGAACATACATGCAATGACACTGGTGGATCCATGTGTGGTCTTTGAAGAGAGCACACATTTCAATGACTCTGGTTGTTGTTAGTAAAAAGAACACACATGCAATGACACTGGTGGGTCCATGTGTGGTCTCTGAATAGAACACACATGCAATGACTCTGGTTGTTGTTACTAAAAAGAGCACACATGCAATGACACTGGTGGATCCATGTGTGGATTGTGAAGAGAACACACATGCAATGACACTGGTGGATCCATAGGTGGTATGTGAGAAGAACAGCCATGAAATGACTCTGGTTGTTGTTAGTAAAAAGAACACACATGCAATGACTCCAGTTGTTGTTAGTGAAAAGAACACACATGCAATGACTCCAGTTGTTGTTAGTGAAAAGAACATAGATGCAATGACACCGGTGGATCCATGTGTGGTCTCTCAAGAGGGCACACATTTCAATGACTCTGGTTGTTGTTAGTAAAAAGAACACACATGCAATGACACTGGTGGATCCATGTGTGGTCTCTGAAGAGAACACACATGCAATGACTCTGGTTGTTGTTACTAAAAAAGAGCACACATGCAATGACACTGGTGGATCCATATGTGGATTGTGAAGAGAACACACATGCAATGACACTAGTGAATCCATAGGTGGTATGTGAGAAGAACAGCCATGAAATGACTCTGGTTGTTGTTAGTAAAAAGAACACACATGCAATGACTCCAGTTGTTGTTAGTGAAAAGAGCACACATGCAATGACTCCAGTTGTTGTTAGTGAAAAGAACATACATGCATTGACACCGGTGGATCCATGTGTGCTCTCTGTAGAGAACACACATTTCAATGACACTGGTCGATCCATATGTGGTATGTGAAAATAACACACATGCAATGACTCTGGTTGTTGTTAGTGAAAAGAACACACATGCAATGACACTGGTGGATCCATAGGTGGAATGTGAAAGAACACACATTTCAATGACTCTGGTTGTTGTTACTAAAAAGAACACACATGCAATGACACTGGAGGATCCATGGGTGGATTGTGAAAAGAACACACATGCAATGACACTGGTGGATCCATGGGTGGATTGTGAAAAGAGCACACATGCAATGACTCCAGTTTTTGTTAGAGAAAAGAACATACATGCAATGACACTGGTGGATCCATGTGTGGTCTCTGTAGAGAACACACATTTCAATGACACTGGTGGATCCATATGTGGTATGTGAAAAGAACACACATGCAATGACTCTAGTTGTTGTTACTCAAAAGAACACACATCCAATGACACTGGTGGATCCATATGTGGTATGTGAAAAGAACGCACTTGCAATGACTCCAGTTGTTGTTAGTGAAAAGAACATACATGCAATGACACTGGTGGATCCATGTGTGGTCTTTGAAGAGAGCACATATTTCAATGACTCTGGTTGTTGTTACTAAAAAGAACACACATGCAATGACACTGGTGGGTCCATGTGTGGTCTCTGAAGAGAACACACATGCAATGACTCTGGTTGTTGTTACTAAAAAGAGCACACCTCCAATGACACTGGTGGATCCATGTGTGGATTATGAAGAGAACACACATGCAATGACACTGGTGGATCCATAGGTGGTATGTGAGAAGAACAGCCATGAAATGACTCTGGTTGTTGTTAGTAAAAAGAACACACATGCAATGACTCCAGTTGTTGTTAGTGAAAAGAACACACATGCAATGACTCCAGTTGTTGTTAGTGAAAAGAACATACATGCAATGACACCGGTGGATCCATGTGTGTTCTCTCAAGAGAGCACACATTTCAATGACTCTAGTTGTTGTTAGTAAAAAGAACACACATGCAATGACACTAGTGGATCCATGTGTAGTCTCTGAAGAGAACACACATGCAATGACTCTGGTTGTTGTTACTAAAAAGAGCACACATGCAATGACACTGGTGGATCCATATGTGGTATGTGAAAAGAACACACATGCAATGACTCTAGTTGTTCTTACTCAAAAGAACACACATGCAATGACACTGGTGGATCCATATGTGGTATGTGAAAAGAACACACTTGCAATGACTCCAGTTGTTGTTAGTGAAAAGAACATACATGCAATGACACTGGTGGATCCATGTGTGGTCTTTGAAGAGAGCACACATTTCAATGACTCTGGTTGTTGTTAGTAAAAAGAACACACATGCAATGACACTGGTGGGTCCATGTGTGGTCTCTGAATAGAACACACATGCAATGACTCTGGTTGTTGTTACTAAAAAGAGCACACATGCAATGACACTGGTGGATCCATGTGTGGATTGTGAAGAGAACACACATGCAATGACACTGGTGGATCCATAGGTGGTATGTGAGAAGAACAGCGATGAAATGACTCTGGTTGTTGTTAGTAAAAAGAACACACATGCAATGACTCCAGTTGTTGTTAGTGAAAAGAACACACATGCAATGACTCCAGTTGTTGTTAGTGAAAAGAACATAGATGCAATGACACCGGTGGATCCATGTGTGGTCTCTCAAGAGGGCACACATTTCAATGACTCTGGTTGTTGTTAGTAAAAAGAACACACATGCAATGACACTGGTGGATCCATGTGTGGTCTCTGAAGAGAACACACATGCAATGACTCTGGTTGTTGTTACTAAAAAAGAGCACACATGCAATGACACTGGTGGATCCATATGTGGATTGTGAAGAGAACACACATGCAATGACACTAGTGAATCCATAGGTGGTATGTGAGAAGAACAGCCATGAAATGACTCTGGTTGTTGTTAGTAAAAAGAACACACATGCAATGACTCCAGTTGTTGTTAGTGAAAAGAGCACACATGCAATGACTCCAGTTGTTGTTAGTGAAAAGAACATACATGCATTGACACCGGTGGATCCATGTGTGCTCTCTGTAGAGAACACACATTTCAATGACACTGGTCGATCCATATGTGGTATGTGAAAATAACACACATGCAATGACTCTGGTTGTTGTTAGTGAAAAGAACACACATGCAATGACACTGGTGGATCCATAGGTGGAATGTGAAAGAACACACATTTCAATGACTCTGGTTGTTGTTACTAAAAAGAACACACATGCAATGACACTGGAGGATCCATGGGTGGATTGTGAAAAGAACACACATGCAATGACACTGGTGGATCCATGGGTGGATTGTGAAAAGAGCACACATGCAATGACTCCAGTTTTTGTTAGAGAAAAGAACATACATGCAATGACACTGGTGGATCCATGTGTGGTCTCTGTAGAGAACACACATTTCAATGACACTGGTGGATCCATATGTGGTATGTGAAAAGAACACACATGCAATGACTCTAGTTGTTGTTACTCAAAAGAACACACATCCAATGACACTGGTGGATCCATATGTGGTATGTGAAAAGAACGCACTTGCAATGACTCCAGTTGTTGTTAGTGAAAAGAACATACATGCAATGACACTGGTGGATCCATGTGTGGTCTTTGAAGAGAGCACATATTTCAATGACTCTGGTTGTTGTTACTAAAAAGAACACACATGCAATGACACTGGTGGGTCCATGTGTGGTCTCTGAAGAGAACACACATGCAATGACTCTGGTTGTTGTTACTAAAAAGAGCACACCTCCAATGACACTGGTGGATCCATGTGTGGATTATGAAGAGAACACACATGCAATGACACTGGTGGATCCATAGGTGGTATGTGAGAAGAACAGCCATGAAATGACTCTGGTTGTTGTTAGTAAAAAGAACACACATGCAATGACTCCAGTTGTTGTTAGTGAAAAGAACACACATGCAATGACTCCAGTTGTTGTTAGTGAAAAGAACATACATGCAATGACACCGGTGGATCCATGTGTGTTCTCTCAAGAGAGCACACATTTCAATGACTCTAGTTGTTGTTAGTAAAAAGAAGACACATGCAATGACACTAGTGGATCCATGTGTAGTCTCTGAAGAGAACACACATGCAATGACTCTGGTTGTTGTTACTAAAAAGAGCACACATGCAATGACACTGGTGGATCCATATGTGGATTGTGAAGAGAACACACATGCAATGACACTAGTGAATCAATAGGTGGTATGTGAGAAGAACAGCCATGAAATGACTCTGGTTGTTGTTAGTAAAAAGAACACACATGCAATGACTCCAGTTGTTGTTAGTGAAAAGAGCACACATGCAATGACTCTAGTTGTTGTTAGTGAAAAGAACATACATGCAATGACACCGGTGGATCCATGTGTGGTCTCTGTAGAGAACACACATTTCAATTACACTGGTCGATCCATATGTGGTATGTGAAAATAACACACATGCAATGACTCTGGTTGTTGTTAGTGAAAAGAACACACATGCAATGACACTGGTGGATCCATAGGTGGAATGTGAAAGAACACACATTTCAATGACTCTAGTTGTTGTTACTAAAAAGAACACACATGCAATGACACTGGAGGATCCATGGGTGGATTGTGAAAAGAACACACATGCAATGACACTGGTGGATCCATGGGTGGATTGTGAAAAGAGCACACATGCAATGACTCCAGTTGTTGTTAGTGAAAAGAACATACATGCAATGACACTGGTGGATCCATGTGTGGTCTCTGTAGAGAACACACATTTCAATGACACTGGTGGATCCATATGTGGTATGTGAAAAGAACACACATGCAATGACTCTAGTTGTTCTTACTCAAAAGAACACACATGCAATGACACTGGTGGATCCATATGTGGTATGTGAAAAGAACACACTTGCAATGACTCCAGTTGTTGTTAGTGAAAAGAACATACATGCAATGACACTGGTGGATCCATGTGTGGTCTTTGAAGAGAGCACACATTTCAATGACTCTGGTTGTTGTTAGTAAAAAGAACACACATGCAATGACACTGGTGGGTCCATGTGTGGTCTCTGAATAGAACACACATGCAATGACTCTGGTTGTTGTTACTAAAAAGAGCACACATGCAATGACACTGGTGGATCCATGTGTGGATTGTGAAGAGAACACACATGCAATGACACTGGTGGATCCATAGGTGGTATGTGAGAAGAACAGCCATGAAATGACTCTGGTTGTTGTTAGTAAAAAGAACACACATGCAATGACTCCAGTTGTTGTTAGTGAAAAGAACACACATGCAATGACTCTAGTTGTTGTTAGTGAAAAGAACATAGATGCAATGACACCGGTGGATCCATGTGTGGTCTCTCAAGAGGGCACACATTTCAATGACTCTGGTTGTTGTTAGTAAAAAGAACACACATGCAATGACACTGGTGGATCCATGTGTGGTCTCTGAAGAGAACACACATGCAATGACTCTAGTTGTTACTAAAAAGAGCACACATGCAATGACACTGGTGGATCCATATGTGGATTGTGAAGAGAACACACATGCATTGACACTGGTGGATCCATAGGTGGTATGTGAGAAGAACAGCCATGAAATGACTCCTGTTGTTGTTAGTAAAAAGAACAAACATTCAATGACTCCAGTTGTTTTAGTGAAAAGAGCACACATGCAATGACTCCAGTTGTTGTTAGTGAAAAGAACATACATGCAATGACACCGGTGGATCCATGTGTCATCTCTGTAGAGAACACACATTTCAATGACACTGGTGGATCCATATAGGGTATGTGAAAATAACACACATGCAATGACTCGGGTTGTTGTTAGTGAAAATAACACACATACAATGACACTGGTGGATCCATAGGTGGTATGTGAAAGAACACACATTTCAATGACTCAAGTTGTTGTTACTAAAAAGAACACACATGCAATGACACTCGTGGATCCATGGGTTGATTGTGAAAACAACACACATGCAATGACACTGGTGGATCCATGGGTGGATTGTGAAAAGAGCACACATGAAATGACTCTAGTTGTTGTTAGTGAAAAGAACATACGTGCAATGACACTGGTGGATCCATGTGTGGTCTCTATAGAGAACACACATTTCAATGACACGGGTGGATCCATATGTGGTATGTGAAAAGAACACACATGCAATGACTCTGGTTGTTGTTACTGAAAAGAACACACATGCAATGACACTGGTGGATCCATATGTGGTATGTGAAAAGAACACACATGCAATGACTCCAGTTGTTGTTAGTGAAAATAACATACATGCAATTACATCGGTGGATCCATGTGTGGTCTCTAGAGAGAGAACACATTTCAATGACTCTGGTTGTTGTTAGTAAAAAGAACACACATGCAATGACACTAGTTGTTGTTACTAAAAAGAGCACACATGCAATGAAACTAGTGGATCCATGTGTGGATTGTGAAGAGAACACACATGCAATGACACTGGTGGATCCATATGTGGTATGTGAGAAGAACAGCCATGAAATGACTCTGGTTGTTGTTAGTAAAAAGAACACACATGCAATGACTCCAGTTGTTGTTAGTGAAAAGAACACACATGCAATGACTCCAGTTGTTGTTAGTGAAAAGAACATACATGCAATGACGCCGGTAGATCCATGTGTGGTCTATGAAGAGAGGACACATTTCAATGACTCTGGTGGATCCATATGTGGTATGTGAAAAGAACACACATGCAATGACTCTGGTTGTTGTTAGTGAAAAGAGCACACATGCAATGACACTAGTGGATCCATGTGTGGTCTCTCAAGGGAGCACACATTTCAATGACTCTAGTTGTTGTTAGTAAAAAGAAAACACATGCAATGACACTAGTGGATCCATGTGTGGTCTCTGAAGAGAACACACATGCAATGACTCTGGTTGTTGTTACTAAAAAAGAGCACACATGCAATGACACTGGTGGATCCATATGTGGATTGTGAAGATAACACACATGCAATGACACTAGTTAATCCATAGGTGGTATGTGAGAAGAACAGCCATGAAATGACTCTGGTTGTTGTTAGTAAAAAGAACACACATGCAATGACTCCAGTTGTTGTTAGTGAAAAGAGCACACATGCAATGACTCTAGTTGTTGTTAGTGAAAAGAACATACATGCAATGACACCGGTGGATCCATGTGTGGTCTCTGTAGAGAACACACATTTCAATGACACTGGTCGATCCATATGTGGTATGTGAAAATAACACACATGCAATGACTCTAGTTGTTGTTAGTGAAAAGAACACACATGCAATGACACTGGTGGATCCATAGGTGGAATGTGAAAGAACACACATTTCAATGACTCTGGTTGTTGTTACTAAAAAGAACAGACATGCAATGACACTGGTGGATCCACGGGTGGATTGTGAAAAGAACACACATGCAATGACACTGGTGGATCCATGGGTGGATTGTGAAAAGAGCACACATGCAATGACTCCAGTTGTTGTTAGTGAAAAGAACATACATGCAATGACACTGGTGGATCCATGTGTGGTCTCTGTAGAGAACACACATTTCAATGACACTGGTGGATCCATATGTGGTATGTGAAAAGAACACACATGCAATGACTCTAGTTGTTGTTACTGAAAAGAACACACATGCAATGACACTGGTGGATCCATATGTGGTATGTGAAAAGAACACACTTGCAATGACTCCAGTTGTTGTTAGTGAAAAGAACATACATGCAATGACACTGGTGGATCCATGTGTGGTCTTTGAAGAGAGCACACATTTCAATGACTCTGGTTGTTGTTAGTAAAAAGAACACACATGCAATGACACTGGTGGGTCCATGTGTGGTCTCTGAAGAGAACACACATGCAATGACTCTGGTTGTTGTTACTAAAAAGAGCACACCTGCAATGACACTGGTGGATCCGTGTGTGGATTGTGAAGAGAACACACATGCAATGACACTGGTGGATCCATAGGTGGTATGTGAGAAGAACAGCCATGAAATGACTCTGGTTGTTGTTAGTAAAAAGAACACACATGCAATGACTCCAGTTGTTGTTAGTGAAAAGAACACACATGCAATGACTCCAGTTGTTGTTAGTGAAAAGATGATAGATGCAATGACACCGGTGGATCCATGTGTGGTCTCTCAAGAGAGCACACATTTCAATGACTCTGGTTGTTGTTAGTAAAAAGAAACCACATGCAATGACACTGGTGGATCCATGTGTGGTCTCTGAAGAGAACACACATGCAATGACTCTGGTTTTTGTTATTAAAAAGAGCACACATGCAATGACACTGGTGGATCCATATGTGGATTGTGAATAGAACACACATGCAATGACACTGGTGGATCCATAGGTGGTATGTGAGAAGAACAACCATGAAATGACTCTGGTTGTTGTTAGTAAAAAGAACAAACATTCAATGACTCCAGTTGTTTTAGTGAAAAGAGCACACATGCAATGACTCCAGTTGTTGTTAGTGAAAAGAACATACATGCAATGACACTGGTGGATCCATGTGTCGTCTCTGTAGAGAACACACATTTCAATGACACTGGTGGATCCATATAGGGTATGTGAAAATAACACACATGCAATGACTCGGGTTGTTGTTAGTGAAAAGAACACACATACAATGACACTGGTGGATCCATAGGTGGTATGTGAAAGAACACACATTTCAATGACTCAAGTTGTTGTTACTAAAAAGAACACACATGCAATGACACTCGTGGATCCATGGGTTGATTGTGAAAACAACACACATGCAATGACACTGGTGGATCCATGGGTGGATTGTGAAAAGAGCACACATGCAATGACTCTAGTTGTTGTTAGTGAAAAGAACATACGTGCAATGACACTGGTGGATCCATGTGTGGTCTCTATAGAGAACACACATTTCAATGACACGGGTGGATCCATATGTGGTATGTGAAAATAACACACATGCAATGACTCTGGTTGTTGTTACTGAAAAGAACACACATGCAATGACACTGGTGGATCCATATGTGGTATGTGAAAAGAACACACATGCAATGACTCCAGTTGTTGTTAGTGAAAAGAACATACATGCAATTACATCGGTGGATCCATGTGTGGTCTCTAGAGAGAGAACACATTTCAATGACTCTGGTTGTTGTTAGTAAAAAGAACACACATGCAATGACACTAGTTGTTGTTACTAAAAAGAGCACACATGCAATGAAACTGGTGGATCCATGTGTGGATTGTGAAGAGAACACACATGCAATGACACTGGTGGATCCATATGTGGTATGTGAGAAGAACAACCGTGAAATGACTCTGGTTGTTGTTAGTAAAAAGAACACACATGCAATGACACTGGTGGGTCCATGTGTGGTCTCTGAAGAGAACACACATGCAATGACTCTGGTTGTTGTTACTAAAAAGAGCACACCTGCAATGACACTGGTGGATCCGTGTGTGGATTGTGAAGAGAACACACATGCAATGACACTGGTGGATCCATAGGTGGTATGTGAGAAGAACAGCCATGAAATGACTCTGGTTGTTGTTAGTAAAAAGAACACACATGCAATGACTCCAGTTGTTGTTAGTGAAAAGAACACACATGCAATGACTCCAGTTGTTGTTAGTGAAAAGATGATAGATGCAATGACACCGGTGGATCCATGTGTGGTCTCTCAAGAGAGCACACATTTCAATGACTCTGGTTGTTGTTAGTAAAAAGAAACCACATGCAATGACACTGGTGGATCCATGTGTGGTCTCTGAAGAGAACACACATGCAATGACTCTGGTTTTTGTTATTAAAAAGAGCACACATGTAATGACACTGGTGGATCCATATGTGGATTGTGAATAGAACACACATGCAATGACACTGGTCGATCCATAGGTGGTATGTGAGAAGAACAACCATGAAATGACTCTGGTTGTTGTTAGTAAAAAGAACAAACATTCAATGACTCCAGTTGTTTTAGTGAAAAGAGCACACATGCAATGACTCCAGTTGTTGTTAGTGAAAAGAACATACATGCAATGACACTGGTGGATCCATGTGTCGTCTCTGTAGAGAACACACATTTCAATGACACTGGTGGATCCATATAGGGTATGTGAAAATAACACACATGCAATGACTCGGGTTGTTGTTAGTGAAAAGAACACACATACAATGACACTGGTGGATCCATAGGTGGTATGTGAAAGAACACACATTTCAATGACTCAAGTTGTTGTTACTAAAAAGAACACACATGCAATGACACTCGTGGATCCATGGGTTGATTGTGAAAACAACACACATGCAATGACACTGGTGGATCCATGGGTGTATTGTGAAAAGAGCACACATGCAATGACTCTAGTTGTTGTTAGTGAAAAGAACATACGTGCAATGACACTGGTGGATCCATGTGTGGTCTCTATAGAGAACACACATTTCAATGACACGGGTGGATCCATATGTGGTATGTGAAAATAACACACATGCAATGACTCTGGTTGTTGTTACTGAAAAGAACACACATGCAATGACACTGGTGGATCCATATGTGGTATGTGAAAAGAACACACATGCAATGACTCCAGTTGTTGTTAGTGAAAAGAACATACATGCAATTACATCGGTGGATCCATGTGTGGTCTCTAGAGAGAGAACACATTTCAATGACTCTGGTTGTTGTTAGTAAAAAGAACACACATGCAATGACACTAGTTGTTGTTACTAAAAAGAGCACACATGCAATGAAACTGGTGGATCCATGTGTGGATTGTGAAGAGAACACACATGCAATGACACTGGTGGATCCATATGTGGTATGTGAGAAGAACAACCGTGAAATGACTCTGGTTGTTGTTAGTAAAAAGAACACACGTGCAATGAATCCAGTTGTTGTTAGTGAAAAGAACACACATGCAATGACTCCAATTGTTGTTAGTGAAAAGAACATACATGCAATGACGCCGGTAGATCCATGTGTGGTCTATGAAGAGAGCACACATTTCAATGACTCTGGTGGATCCATATGTGGTATGTGAAAAGAACACACATCCAATGACTCTGGTTGTTGTTAGTGAAAAGAGCACACATGCAATGACACTAGTGGATCCATAGGTGTTATGTGAAAGAACACACATTTCAATGACTCTGGTTGTTCTTACTAAAAAGAACAGACATGCAATGACACTGGTGGATCCATGGGTGGATTGTGAAAAGAACAGACATGCAATGACACTGGTGGATCCATGGGTGGATTGTGAAAAGAGCACACATGCAATGACTCCAGTTGTTGTTAGTGAAAAGAACAGACATGCAATGACACTGGTGGATCCATGTGTGGTCTCTGTAGAGGACACACATTTCAATGACACTGGTGGATCCATATGTGGTATGTGAAAAGAACACACATGCAATGACTCTAGTTGTTGTTACTGAAAAGAACACACATGCAATGACACTGGTGGATCCATATGTGGTATGTGAAAAGAACACACTTGCAATGACTCCAGTTGTTGTTAGTGAAAAGAACATACATGCAATGACACTGGTGGATCCATGTGTGGTCTTTGAAGAGAGCACACATTTCAATGACTCTGGTTGATGTTAGTAAAAAGAACACACATGCAATGACACTGGTGGGTCCATGTGTGGTCTCTGAAGAGAACACACATGCAATGACTCTGGTTGTTGTTACTAAAAAGAGCACACCTGCAATGACACTGGTGGATCCGTGTGTGGATTGTGAAGAGAACACACATGCAATGACACTGGTGGATCCATAGGTGGTATGTGAGAAGAACAGCCATGAAATGACTCTGGTTGTTGTTAGTAAAAAGAACACACATGCAATGACTCCAGTTGTTGTTAGTGAAAAGAACACACATGCAATGACTCCAGTTGTTGTTAGTGAAAAGATGATAGATGCAATGACACCGGTGGATCCATGTGTGGTCTCTCAAGAGAGCACACATTTCAATGACTCTGGTTGTTGTTAGTAAAAAGAACACACATGCAATGACACTGGTGGATCCATGTGTGGTCTCTGAAGAGAACACACATGTAATGACTCTGGTTTTTGTTACTAAAAAGAGCACACATGCAATGACACTGGTGGATCCATATGTGGATTGTGAAGAGAACACACATGCAATGACACTGGTGGATCCATAGGTGGTATGTGAGAAGAACAACCATGAAATGACTCTGGTTGTTGTTAGTAAAAAGAACAAACATTCAATGACTCCAGTTGTTTTAGTGAAAAGAGCACACATGCAATGACTCCAGTTGTTGTTAGTGAAAAGAACATACATGCAATGACACTGGTGGATCCATGTGTCGTCTCTGTAGAGAACACACATTTCAATGACACTGGTGGATCCATATGGGGTATGTGAAAATAACACACATGCAATGACTCGGGTTGTTGTTAGTGAAAAGAACACACATGCGATGACACTGGTGGATCCATAGGTGGTATGTGAAAGAACACACATTTCAATGACTCTAGTTGTTGTTACTAAAGAGAACACACATGCAATGACACTCGTGGATCCATGGGTTGATTGTGAAAACAACACACTTGCAATGACACTGGTGGATCCATGGGTGGATTGTGAAAAGAGCACACATGCAATGACTCTAGTTGTTGTTAGTGAAAAGAACATACGTGCAATGACACTGGTGGATCCATGTGTGGTCTCTATAGAGAACACACATTTCAATGACACTGGTGGATCCATATGTGGTATGTGAAAAGAACACACATGCAATGACTCTGGTTGTTGTTACTGAAAAGAACACACATGCAATGACACTGGTGGATCTATATGTGGTATGTGAAAAGAACACACATGCAATGACTCAAGTTGTTGTTAGTGAAAAGAACATACATGCAATTACATCGGTGGATCCATGTGTGGTCTCTAGAGAGAGAACACATTTCAATGACTCTGGTTGTTGTTAGTAAAAAGAACACACATGCAATGACACTAGTTGTTGTTACTAAAAAGAGCACACATGCAATGAAACTGGTGGATCCATGTGTGGATTGTGAAGAGAACACAAATGCAATGACACTGGTGGATCCATATGTGGTATGTGAGAAGAACAACCATGAAATGACTCTGGTTGTTGTTAGTAAAAAGAACACACGTGCAATGACTCCAGTTGTTGTTAGTGAAAAGAACACACATGCAATGACTCCAATTGTTGTTAGTGAAAAGAACATACATGCAATGACGCCGGTAGATCCATGTATGGTCTATGAAGAGAGCACACATTTCAATGACTCTAGTGGATCCATATGTGGTATGTGAAAAGAACACACATGCAATGACTCTGGTTGTTGTTAGTGAAAAGAGCACACATGCAATGACACTAGTGGATCCATAGGTGTTATGTGAAAGAACACACATTTCAATGACTCTGGTTGTTCTTACTAAAAAGGACACACATGCAATGACACTGGTGGATCCATGGGTGGATTGTGAAAAGAACACACATGCAATGACACTGGTGGATCCATGGGTGGATTGTGAAAAGTGCACACATGCAATGACTCCAGTTGTTGTTAGTGAAAAGAACATACATGCAATGACACTGGTGGATGCATGCGTGGTCTCTGTAGAGAACACACATTTCAATGACACTGGTGGATCCATATGTGGTATGTGAAAAGAACACACATGCAATGACTCTGATTGTTGTTAGTGAATAGAACTGCCGTGGTGGTGTCACGGCAGATGCCATGGATAGGCTAAAGGTGGGGACTAATATGCGCTAGGGGAATCCAGGGAGGGATAGTAGAGTGATTCTCTACATAGAAGTTTGTATTGCAATATCTCCAAGATTACAAGTGCTCCTTGAGCTGTGTTGGCGAGAGGAGGAAGAAGGTGCTCTCTTACTCTAGCCTACTATCTTGCCCAAGAACCCTAGATCAACTAGTGCTCAACCAACTAGAATTCTGCCAACCCCCTCTACCAGAACCCTAACCCCCCTTATATAGAGGTGGTTCGGTCCTAGCCTAGGGCATACGTGGAGGCATATTCCTAAGAATATGCCCCCTCCCAAAGTAGTAACCCAACAGGGGTGCTTTTCCCCCGCGTCACACTTGCTTTAGCGACGTAAGCCGACGTGAGCGTCGTCACCCTTGTCGGCCACGACCCGGTGGTCCTGCACTTGCTTTATTCGCTCATCCAGTACGTACCGGACCTTCTTTTTTGACCAGAGAGATTCCTTCCTTCTCCTAGAAGCTAAGCGAGGATCCGGATCATAGTAGATCCGGCCACACCTGTTCCTACATATAAGTTAGACAAGCATTTCCGACTTACTCCTTAAGTCGGATGAGACAACGTTAGGCGACCCCCATGGTCCGGGTTACTCCGTGATCCGGCCTGCCTTGAGGTGACTCAGCTAGCATCCGCTTTGACCTTGCCGAACCTCGGCTAACTCGGCCCTTATAGCCTGGAGTGACCCTACCCGAGGGTATCCCCCCAACATTAGTCCCCGAAGCTGGTGCGGTGTTAGCTGCCTCGGCCGCTAAGGCCACATCAGGTTCATTTACGTCCGAGCCTCAGACGTTCAATTCCGGGTTAGCTCCTTATCTCGGATTATATGGATTTACGTTCCCTTCGCACGTTCCAAGTTTTCACTTGCCGGCCGGGTCACCACTTTGGCTCGGATCCCATGGTTACCACGGTTTGATCCGAGCCCCGTCTCCTTCTCTCATACGCCAACCCATGTGGAGGCTAATCATTACCTTGTCTTATTTTAAGGGCGTGCACAGTAACCGCCGCAGTAATTGTCAGTTTTACTATGCGCGGGTTACGTCACGTCTATCTCCTCGTTTACCGCAACAGCACGTCGCGTCATGGGATCTCGTCTACTCTGTGGCCCCCTGTGTGGCTTTTCTGTGATTGGCCGATACAAGTAATACACGGCCACATCGCGTGGCTCGAGCGCACAGCGCGATCCCACTCACCCATCTTTGGGGGTGGTTAAGTAGCGGAGAGGCGCGTCCCTTAGCATTTTTTACCTGTGATCCCCTCTGCCCGTTCCTCTTCTTCTCCTTCGTATTCCTTGCGACCGTGCCGCCAGTGCTTGTAGCAGCAGCGCCGCCGCCGCACCTTCTTCGTGCCTCCGCACCGCAGCTCCTGCTGCACGGCTTCTCCGCCACGGTTCCACGCCAATCTAGGCCACAGATCCCCGCCGCCGCTAGCTCCAGCGAGGACAGCGGATATGAGATGACTGAGGAAGAGCTCATCGTCGCCGAGCAGGAGATGGAGGAGGACGCCGGCGTGTCGGACCGCGGCGCATGGACGGTTCGTGGGTATGCCAAGACGACATCGACTGGCTCTACCGGACCAGGCGTATTCCCGCCGGCGTCGCTGCTCGTCTCCCCTCCTCGGAATTGGCCCCCTCACCCAATCCGGGTGAGTTTGTTGTATTCTTGTCCCATTTCCAGCGGGGATTTGGTCTTCCAGTGAGCGACTTCTTCCGGGACTGGGTTAGGACATACCACCTGCAGCCGCACCATCTCCCAGTGAACGCAATCACCTCTCTTTCTACCTTTGTCTCTACGATTGAAGGTTATACCAGACTATGGCCCACGAAGGAGCTGTGGATCCGGTTCTTCGGTCTTCGTCGCAATGTCGTCCCCAACATCCACGTCGAGTCGGAGGACAAGTAGCTCACCCAGTTCGGAGCTGCCTTGATCTTGCCCCGGAGATTTTCAATCTTTCCCCGGGTCACCGGGCTTGACTCCTGCAAAGGATGGGCCCGGACCTTCTTCTACGTCCGGAATGAGGGTACCGAAGACTTGATTCGGTCGCTGCCCTACGCTCCGGGTCCCCCTGACACGGATTTCTGGGAGGAGGTCGCCAAGAAACCTACAGCTCTGGCCAACCAAGTCAACAAAAGGTTCGCGGAGCTGAAGAAGCTCGGATTGTGCAACGAGGCTTCTATGATTACGTTTGTGCGCAACCGAATCTCTCCCCTCCAGAGGCGCACCCACAAGTTGTGCCACATGAGCTTCGGTCGCGACCCCAACCGAACCTCCTCCTTCGAATTGAGCAACACAGAGATCTTCCGCCGGTCAAGGCTCTATTCACCACTCACAAAGATTTCTCCGCCGAATGGACGTGGGGGATCGAGCATTACTGCCGTGACAGGCTTCCTCCCGCGGTAAGCTTCGCGGGGTAAACTTATTTCGGATCAATTATGTGTCGGTTTTTCTCATATTTTTGACTCTGCTCTTTGTGCTTTTTCTCAGCTGTTTCTCCAGCAAACTCTCGAGGATGACACGGATCTGACCCTTAAGTGGGCGACGGACCGAGAGATCCCGGATGAGGAGGAGCCAGTCCAGGAGATGTTCCTCCCTATGACTGACGCCACCAAACGTCCCAGCGGTAAATTCTCTTCTCTTAGAGATTGGCCCGATGATGAGGATGACTCGGATATCGACGTGATTGAACCCGTTGAGGCTGTCCCTCTTTATTTTGCCTTTCCGGCATCATCTAACCCCGGTGGGCATATCCATGAGGATCCTCCACTTGCCACGGGCGAGCCGGTTCCGGTGGCGTAGAAGAAGAAGCGCAGATCCGCGTCAAGTTCTTCTTCCGAACCTTCTCAGCCCACCAAAAGGAAAAAGAAGGCCGGAGACAAGACTGCCTCCAAGCGGGCAGGCAAAGCCCTGGCACGGAGGGCTCGGAAACCCAAGGAGGCCGAGACCTCGGATGCGTAAGTCATTTTTTGCTGCACAACATACTTCTCCTTGCATCGGGGTAATTTCACTCCTGACATCATTTTCTTTTGCAGGCCTCCTGTGGAGGTTCCTTAGAGCGGATCGAGCATCTCTTCTCCCCTTCGATCCGGACTTTCCCCTCCTCATGACGACGAGTCACGCCCGCTGAGCCCTATTCCGGAGGGCTCTGCGGCTGCTCCGGGTTCCGCAGTACCTCATCAAGAGGAACGCGACCTCGGATTGGGAGGGGTCGGTTCGGCCGAGGCAACGGCGTCCACCACTTCGGCATTGCCGCAACCAGCAACCACCAAGTCTACCGCAACTCCAGCATCAGCAGCAGCTCCAGTACCAGCTTCCGAACCCGCACCTGTCCCGGCAGCTAGGAAACCCACAGCAGCTCCAGTACCAAGTTCCTCTGCCTCTTCCGAGTCATCTCAGCCCCGGTGAGGAACCATTCCAGCAGCTTCCAAAGGGAAATCTGTCGTGATTACTTCTTCCCAGCAAGCTAAAGGCAAGAAAGCTCCGGATGCTGCCAAATCTACATCCGTCAAGGCCGGGCAGCGAACCTTGTCGTCAATGCTTTCGAAGAAATCACCAGCAGCGACGGATCCTCCTACCGAGCCAACCGACGCGCAGCAGATGGTTCTTCACACCAGCCCAGCTCTTTCCCTAATTGAGAGGAAGGAAGCTCATGCAAAGGGCTTGGTGGCACCCCACATGCCCACTGGCGAACGGTACCCTCCGAGCCTTATCGAGTTCTTCATGAACTGGAATAAGGCGGAGTTCGTCTACAACAACGATCTCCCGGAAAAGTTCGGCCCCGCAGAATTTTCTGCCCAGATGAATACTGCCGCCAAGGCAATTAACCTCGCGGAGCGAATGATGGAAGTATGTGGTTTCTCCTTTACATGTTGTAGGTAATAACCATTAGTCCACGAGCCTCCAGCGGAGTAACTTGTTACTCGGCCGGATGCTCATTAGAAAATCAACGTAGCTGCATGTACACTTCAAATATGCACACACCTAGAGCCGGGTTAAGTTCCACTTGGCCCGGATCTTGCACACTTCGACTATGCACACACCTAGAGCCGGGTTAAGTTCCACTTGGCCCGGATCTTGCACACTCCAAATATGCACACACCTAGAGCCGGGTTAAGTTCCACTTGGCCCGGATCTTGCACACTTCGAATATGCACACACCTAGAGCCGGGTTAAGTTCCACTTGGCCCGGATCTTGTACACTTCGACTATGCACACACCTAGAGCTGGGTTAAGTTCCACTTGGCCCGGATCTTGCACACTTCGACTATGCACCAAACTAATTTTACACTTCTGTACTTCTTTCAGGTAACTACCAATCGCCGGAGCGCCGAATTTCAATGCCTGCTTGATACCCACAAGATCCTGCGCACAAAACATGTTGCACTTGGCACAGAGCATGAAAAGAGGGGTAATTTTCTCCCTCAGCATCTCTCTGTTTCACTTGTTTCCACCGGACTAACCTCCTCATTTGGTTTTTTGCAGCTGGGGTGGAGGCCGAGAACAAAATTATGCGGAAGAACTTGGAGGAAATCCGAGGTATGTCCTCTTCTGCCCGACCTTGTTGTGTTTTCCATTTCTTCTTCTCCTTGGCTCGGCAAACATTCACTCCTCGGCTTTGCCGGGTCAACATACTATTTCAGCACCGCTTGAGGATAGTGTGCCTGTGCATGATATGATGCTGCATTTTCTCGAACAAGCAGGACAGCATCAAGTTGAGCTGAAGAAGAAGAATGATGAGCTTGCCCTCCTCCGGACCAAGGACGACGAGATAGCCAAGCTCAAGGCCGAGGTGGAGAAGATGAAGGCCCAACACAAAACCGAGCTCCAAAAAGTTGGCCAGAACTTCACCGGAGAGCGTGAGCACCTTACTCTCCAGATCTCCAAGGACCAGGACCTGCTTAAAGAATACGAGGTCCAGCTTGGGTCGGCGATCGCTGAGCTTGAACAACTTCGCCAACAATTGCATCAAGGAGTTGACTCGGATTCACCGCCATATCTCACGTAAGTTTCTTTCCCTTATCCGACATAATTTTCTGGCTCGGCCCATATGTGTTTGCGTCAGCATCTTCCTTTTCCTTGTTTTCAGACCACTTTCCCGAGGGTACTCCCATTGCCAGTGCTGTTGTTGCCAAATTCCGCCGAGAAAGGGGTACTCCCGTCGCTCCTAATGGTGAGAGCATCCCCCTAGACATGGAGGACCTATTGGTCAGCGTGTCAGCTCATGTGGAAACCATCAAGAACTATGGGAAAGATCTCCTCAATGTTGCGATCCGGATCTACAACACCTTCTGGCCAAGCGAGAGCGCTCCAGAGAGGATCACACTCCTTGCCGAAAAGCTATTGGAAGTTGAGACTCGGCTTGACCTTTGGAGAGAGTCCGCCGGGCGTGCCGCAGTAGATACCCTCCTTCATCATATTCTTACATGGTACGAGAAGATCGACCTGAGCCTCCTCACACGTCGGCGCACCGGATCCAGATGGACCGATGATCCGGAGTGGGTAGCTCGGCGCCAGGCTTGTGCCTATAGCCTCGTCGAATATTCTCCAATCCATGACTGGGTTGAGGGACCGAGCTTTCTGGAGTCCGGTGGGGATGAGCATATTGAGAACGTGGAGGATGGGTCGGGTGAGGATGGAGAAGATGCTGCTTCGGATATTGAAGATAGTGATGACGACGCCGAACTTCCTCCTCCTCATGCTTCTTAGTTGAAAAAACTTGAAAATTTTATCAGATCCCCGGTATGCCGGGTGCAATTGTATGCTTGATATGTGATATTTTGCTACTATGTTTGGATGCCGGATTAACTTGGGCGTAGTCCCCGAGTTTCATTTTCTTGTTCGTCCAATTCTCTGGCTCGACCCGTATCTACCTTGATTCGGTTTTACGACTTACGAATCAGAGCTTCAAAAATTATCTTAGCAATACTTAGAAACTTTCGGGCTTGGCTCAAAATAATTCAGCATAATAACTTGAAAAGAAATACAGGGTTAGTCTGAAAAAACAAACGTTAGCTCGAATAAGATCATTTCCTTAGTGGTTTTTCACGTGCTACGCAACTCCAAACTTGTTCCCTTGCTTGCCATGAAGCCAATTCTTGTTGGACAGCAGCAAGTCAAAGGGTTGGGTTTTTGGTGCTCACACATTACTAATCCGGGTTAAGTAAAACGACTCATTCCAGCTACCGCATAAGAAATTACGATAAACATTATTAAGGCAGTCCCCGAGTTACTGCTTGAGGTGCTGCTATTTCATTGATAAGCTCATTGCCGACATACATACCAACATATGAGACGACTCGGATACATACACTTCTTAGCTAAGTGTAGAAGGATGAAGTAGTGCTACATTCCACGGTCGCTTGGATTCCTCTCTTGACCTGTCTGCCTTGTTCTTTTCCTGTGGCTTTGCATCTATTAGATAGTAAGAATCATTGTGCAATGCTTTGCTCACAATGAATGGCCCTTCCCATGGGGGGATAGTTTATGCATGCCAGTAGTACGTTGTACCAACCGGAGCACCAAATCGCCATCCTGGAAGACTCGGGGGCACACTTTCCGGCTATGATAGCGTCGGAGATTTTGCTGATATATGGCGGATCTGGACAGTGCCAATTCTCTCGCTTCTTCCAGCAGATCAACATCATTTTGCCGGGCTTCTTGCACTTCGGCTTCTGTGTATTGGGTGACCCTAGGCGAATCATGCTCTATGTCGGCTGGTAATACAGCTTCTGCCCCATATACCAGAAAGAATGGCGTATAGCCTGTTGATCGATTCGGAGTTGTTCTTAAGCTCCACAGTACTGCTGGTAGTTCTTCTATCCAGCACCCCGCTGATCTTTGCAGCAGCTAATGAGCCGGGGATTTATCCTGGATAACACTAATCCGTTGGATCTTTCCACTTGTCCGTTCGATGCGGGATGGGCTACCAAGGCGACATCGAGTCAGATCTTCTTATCTCGGTAGAAGCGCGCAAATGCTCCTTCCGCAAAATTTGTTCCATTATCAGTTATAATGCTGTGTGGATAACCGTATCTCAAGATGATGTCTTTGAGAAATGTCACGGGCGTAGCTCCATCACATTTTCTTATAGGCTTCACTTTAATCCACTTTGTAAATTTGTCCACCATGACCAAAATATGTGTCATGTTTCCTCTCGCAGGTTTGAACGGGCCAGCCATATCCAAGCACCATACAGCAAATGGCCATGTAATTGGTATGGTCTTGAGTTCCGACATAGGCATATGTGTCTTGGTGGCGTACCTTTGACAACCATTGCATTTTCTCACCAGATCCTCTGCTTGTTCCAAGGCATTTGGCTAGTAGAATCCATGCCGGAACGCCTTTGCCACCAAGGCTCGGGATGAGGCATGATGCCCACATTCCCCTTGGTGGATATCTCGGAGGATGTCAAGCCCTTCTTCCGGGTCAACGCATCGTTGGAGGACATTAGTTACACTGCGTTTGTATAACTCGGAATTGATGATTGTGTATGATTTTTCTCTCCTCTGAGTTTGCCTAGCTAACACCTCCTCAGCGGGTAACGTTCCGTCTTTCAGGAATTGGAAAATAGGCAGTGCCCAATCTGGTATGGCTCGTGGAGGGAATATCTCCTCATCAATTTCCATCTGATCCACCGGCATAACTTCAGCCGGATCACGCTGAGCAGTCCCCGGGTCTAGCGAGGTAGTCCCCGGGTTTGCCGAGGCAGTCCCCGGGTTTGCTGATGCAGTCCCCGGGTCTCGCGTATTACCTCCCATGTCAATGTCCATGGGCTCAGCTCCGGATTCCGTATTTTCCGGGACATAGATCGAGTCGGTTCCTAGGGACGGCCTGATAGATGGTTTTCTGAGGTGTTCCAATGCTACGCCCGGTGGAATTGCCTGTCTGGTCGATCCGAGCTTCGACAACATGTCGGCAGCCTCGTTTTCCGCCCGGGGTACATGGTGAAATTCACACCCCTCGAAGTAACCAGATATCTTCTGCACATGAAATTTGTATAGTGCCATGTTTGGATCCAGGGCATCCCACACTCCGGACACCTGCTGCACCACCAGGTCCGAGTCGCTGAAGCATATTATCCGACGTATGCCAATCTCCTTTGCCACTTTGAGCCCATGCACAAGAGCCTCATACTCAGCGACATTGTTCGATGCCGTGAAATGGATCTGCAATACGTACTTGAGCTGATCCTTCTTTGGTGAGGTAAGCACAACCCCGGCACCTAATCCGGTTTTGGTTTTCGACCCGTCAAAGTGCATCCTCCAGTAATTCGGATCTGGTGGCGGTGGTTCGTATTGTACCTCGGCCCAATCCACGAAAAAGTCTGCCACAGCCTGAGATTTGATCGCTTCTCTTCTATCGTATTGGGGCGCATAAGGGGCTAGTTCAATCGCCCATTTTGCGATTCTGCCACTCGCATCCTTGTTACCCATTATCTCGGATATGGGAGCTTCAGATATTACTTTGATGGGGTGCTCCTCAAAGTAATGCTTTAACTTCTTCGCCGCCATATAGACACCGTATGCCACCTTTTGAAAGTGCGGGTAGTTCTGTTTTGAGGTAGACAATACCTCACTCAGGTAATACACCGGCCTTTGCATCGACTTACCCTCTTCATTGCGTTCTACTACGATCACTGCACTTACAACTCGGTTGGTTGCGGCTACGTAGAGCAACATTGGCTCCTTTGATAGTGGAGAAGCTAACACTGGCGCAGTGGCCAACATCTTTTTCAAGTGGGCAAAGGCTTCATCGGCCTGTGGCGTCCAAACGAATTTATCCGATTTTTTCATGAGTTGGTAGAGAGGAAGTGCCTTTTCCCCCAACCGACATACAAACCGACTCAACGACGCCAGGCATCCAGTGAACTTCTGGACATCGTTAAGACACTTCGGCAGCTCCATCTGTTTGATGGCTTGGATCTTAGTTGGATTAACTTCGATACCTCGGCTGGAGATGAGAAATCCGAGTAACTTCCCAGCCGGGACACCGAAGGTACATTTTTCCGGGTTAAGCTTCATCCGGAACCTTCTCAAGTTCGTGAATGTTTGCCTTATGTCATCAAGGAGCGTTGCGCTTTCCTTGGTCTTGATAACCACATCATCCACGTATACTTGTACGTTCTGACCTATTTGGTCGTGCAAACATTTTTGCATACATCCTGCATTACGTAAACCAAACGGCATAGTGCGATAGCAGTAAGCCCCGTACGGGGTAATAAACTCCGTTTTTATTTGATCATCCGGGTTCAGAGGTATCTGGTGGAAGCCAGGATATGCATCAATGAATGACAACAGTTCGCATCCTGCGGTTGAGTCTATGACTTGATCTATCCTCGGCAGCGGAAATGGATCTTTTGGACACGCCTTGTTCAGGTTCGTGTAATCGATACACATGCGCCAAACCACTACCACATTCGGATCGTCCTTCTTCTTCTCCACCAGCACCGGATTAGAGAGCCAATCCGGATATAGTACCTCCATGATGAATCCTGCTGCTAGTAACCGAGCTATCTCGTCTCCAATGACTTTTCTCCTATCCTCGGCGAAGCGGCGGATAGGTTGCTTCACCGGCCTTGCTCCGGGTCTTACGTTCAAAGAGCGCTCGGCCAACTCCCTCGGAACACCTTGCAAGTCTTGTGTAGACCAAGCAAAAATATCCCGATTCTCATGGAGGAAGTTGACGAGCTCGCTTTCCTATTTGTTAGTTAACCCGGCACCAATTGTTACGGTGCGCTCCGGAAACATGTTATCAACTGGAATCTTCTTGGTGTCCTTTGCGGCTTGAAACGAAACGCTGCCATGCGGGTTACTTAGCGCCGGCATATATTGCTGCGCGGACTGAGCTAGTGCCACCACCTCTTGGATTTTTCTTTTCTCTCGCGCAATCACGAGTGACTCGGCTAGGTTGGACACGGCTGAAGCACACTCCATGGAACGTCGGAAATCTCCAGCAATGGTAATCACTCCATTTGGCCCGGGCAACTTCATCTTCAGATAACTGATGTGACAGCTTGCCATGAATTTGTTCAATGCTGGTCTTCTGAGTAACGCATGATACGCACTTTCCAAGTTCACTACTTCAAACTCCAGATTTTCAGTTTGGCAGTTATCCCTTGTTCCGAATAGCACGTCGACCCAGACTTTGCCTATGGGCTCGCACGAAATGCCTGGTACAATGCCATGGAAAGTTGTTCTTGTAGCCTGGAGCATGTTCTCCGTGATGCCTAACTTGCACATCGTGTCCGCATACATGATGTTAATGCTATTGCCATTATCAATCAAAACCTTGGAGAACCTCACGTTGATGTTCGGTCCAATGAATGTCGGATCTAGTACTAGCGCATACGAACCTGGACTCGGCATAAGTTTAGGATGATCTTTGTTGTTCCAGGTGATTTCCTGGTCCGACCAAGGCATGTACCTCGTCACTGCTGGCATGACCGCATTGACCTCCATATGTTGGCGCTGCAAGCTCTTTCTATTTGTTTCCTCGGTCGTGAACACACAATAACTCTGGTGATGTTCCCTATACTCATTCCTTCCCTCGTTTCCGGGGTACCTCTGATCCGGTTGTTGTTGATTTTCCACCTGATGCACTGCATCCCTTCTTTCATTGTTGTCATACCTCGGCGGAGGGGGAGGCAACATTAGCTGCTGCGTGTTTGCTCCGGAAAGCAATTGCTGCCGGGGTAACTCCTGCCGAGGTTGATCGTTCCGGGGTGCCTGAGCATTCCTCGAGCCACCTTGCTCTATCTTTTGCATCCACTCACATTGCCTCGTCGTGTGACCCGCCGGGCTATTCGGATTTGGCGTGTGAAACTTACACGGCTAGTCCAGCATCGACTCATAGGTATACCTCGGACGGTCTTTCTTTTCCTGCCACTGCTTCTTCTGCTCCGGAGTCCATGTTTTCTTGCCATCATTTCTTGGAGTCCACTGCCCTCCAGTTCTCTGGCGTTGGTTACTCCCTGATCCGGGTTGATCTTGATTCACGACTGGTCTGTCATCTCTCCTTTTTCCTCTGTAATCGTTCCTCCGGGATGACCCGGCTCCATCTCTCGGATAGTATTCCTCGTTTGACTCACTTGACGCGAGCCTAGGTTGAGTGGGGTCGCCCAATGCATACGAATCAGCAATTCGGATCATCTCTGCCAGCGTAACTGGCATTTTCCTTTGCAGCTTCATCCATAGCTCGCTGCCGTATCTGCACCCTTGCGCGAACCATGCTATGGCCTGTGACTCTATGACGCCCTCACACAAGTTTCTCACGGTACACCACCGGGTCAGGAAATTCACGATCCGTCTCGTTGGGTCTTTGCTTGCACATTGCCAGGGTCTGCGGTCTATTCGGCCTCTGGTATGTACTTGAGAAGTTACTGATAAACATTTCTTCAAAATCTATCCAGCAGTTGATGCTTCCAGGTGCCAAATTATTCAGCCATACTCTGGCCGGGCCTTCCAACATCTGGGGCACGTAACGCACAGCCCATCTCAAGTTGCCAGTTGCAATTTTCACCGCCGTAGCGTAGTTTATCAACCAATCCTCCGGCTTGGTACTGCCGTCATACGTCTTCGTGCCTCTTGGTAACTGGAAGTTTGGTACCGGAGGTTCCTTCATGATCCGGGGTCCAAAACACGCTGGACCCGGAGGACCTTGACATTCGATCTGTTCCGACCTATACAGGCGATCCAGTTTTAATCTGGCGTCATCCGGCATCAAATCCCTGCTTCTCAATCTTGACCCTATCACATGATAGTCCGGTCTGGGGTACCATGCGTTCACCATCTCTGAATCACCGTCATTGTATCGGTTTTGCTCTCGTCGCACGTCTTTCTGCTGCATACCTCGGCCGACGCTTTGCTCTTGCCTTGGTATATTCCGCTGCTGCGGTTGTCCTGCTCCTGCGGAGTTGCGCTGTCCGGCATTGCCGTTGGCAGCGTCCCCTTAACCGGCATTGCCTTGGTCGCGACTACCTCGGCCAGCTTCACCTCGGGTCACACTCCGTCGATCATCATTTTTCCACATCTCTTTTTCTTTTCCCGCATGTGTTGGGTCGTACGGGATGATCTGTTTGTTCCGTCTGGCCGAGGTTACTACCTCCTCTCTCCTTGGGCCGCCATGAGGCGATGATGCGGCTCTAGCAGATTTCTCCGGGTTACCCATCACCGAATGGACGATCTTGGAAGCCCCAGCTCTCTTCGGGTTGGCTCTCAGTAGCTCCTCGTTCTGCCTGTTCGCGATCCGAACCAGATCGTTAACCCTATCTTGCTATGTTTGACGGGACTCACCCATCAGTCCCTCTAACTCGGACGCAGCGGCATCTGCTGCTCTGAGGTTCTTCGCCGGGGTACTATACCTTGGCAACCCCACAGACAGACAGTTCTCCGACCCTTCTGCTCCATCATCACCTTCTCTATTCATCTCACTTATGAGATTTTTCCCTTTTACCCTCACTGCATCAACCTTATTTGCCTTTGCGTACTCACGCAGCGTCATGTTCAGTGACTGCTGAGCCGCGGCTATTTTCTTTGCGCTCTCCAGTATCTTTTGCCGAGTTTCTTCTAGCTCGGCCTGTGCCTGAGCTAGATCTACCACGGCTGCTACCGGGTTAGCCAAGCTGTCCATAGCTTCCCTCAGTACGTTCTCAGGCCTCTCTAGTGGAGGTCCTCTACCTTTTCTCGGTGCCTTAGGTGTTACCTCCGGGTCTGGTGCCGGATCCTTGCTTGCGCCTGCACCTGGCGCCATCATCATCACCTCCGCATGGTCCGGGGAGCGAGCGATACGCGCCCCGCGAGCCACAGTGAGGGGTGGTTCCCCCGCATCGATGACGCGACACGGATGAACGCAAGAGACGTCCACAGCAACGTAGACCTTGTGAGTGCCGAGCTTGACAAAGAGGCCGTTGCGCGCAAGCGGGCGCGTGCCGAAGCAACCAGCGTTGTCGCTGACGAAATCCAATGCTCCAAAGCACTGAACGAGCCCGGAGACGATGCGCTCGCCGGTGCCGATGAAGTTTCCCGTCCGGATCTTCACCCCTGCTAGCGCTGCTAGCCCCACGGTAGGCGCCAACTGTCGTGGTGGTGTCACGGCAGATGCCATGGATAGGCTAAAGGTGGGGACTAATATGCGCTAGGGGAATCCAGGGAGGGATAGTAGAGTGATTCTCTACACAGAAGTTTGTATTGCAATATCTCCAAGATTAGAAGTGCTCCTTGAGCTGTGTTGGCGAGAGGAGGAAGAAGGTGCTCTCTTACTTAGCCTACTATCTTGCCCAAGAACCCTAGATCAACTAGTGCTCAACCAACTAGAATTCTACCAACCCCCTCTACCAGAACCCTAACCCTCCTTATATAGAGGTGGTTCGGTCCTGGCCTAGGGCATACGTGGAGGCATATTCCTAAGAATATGCCCCCTCCCAAAGTAGTAACCCGACAGGGGTGCTTTTCCCCCACGTCACACTTGCTTTAGCGACGTAAGCCGACGTGAGCGTCGTCACCCTTGTCGGCCACGACCCGGTGGTCCTGCACTTGCTTTATTCGCTCATCCAGTATGTACCGGACCTTCTTTTTTGACCAGAGAGATTCCTTCCTTCTCCTAGAAGCTAAGCGAGGATCCGGATCATAGTAGATCCAGCCACACCTGTTCCTGCATATAAGTTAGACCAGCATTTCCGACTTACTCCTTAAGTCGGATGAGACAATGTTAGGCGACCCCCCTGGTCTGGGTTACTCCATGATCCGACCTGCCTTGAGGTGACTCGGCCAGCATCCGCTTTGACCTTGACAAACCTCGGCTAACTCGGCCCTTATACCCCGGAGTGACACTACCCGGGGGTATCCCCCCAACAAGAACACACATGCAATGACACTGGTGGATCCATATGTGGTATGTGAAAAGAACACACATGTAATGACTCCAGTTGTTGTTAGTGAAAAGAACATACATGCAATGACACCGGTGGATCCATGTGTGGTCTCTGAAGAGAGCACACATTTCAATGACTCTGGTTGTTGTTAGTAACAAGAACACAAATGCAATGACACAGGTGGATCCATGTGTGGTCTCTGAAGAGAACACACATGCAATGACTCTGGTTGTTGTTACTAAAAAGAGCACACATGCAATGACACTGGTGGATCCATGTGTGGATTATGAAGAGAACACACATGCAATGACACTGGTGGATCCATAGCTGGTATGTGAGAAGAACAGCCATGAAATGACTCTGGTCGTTGTTAGTAAAAAGAACACACATGTAATGACTCCAGTTGTTGTTAGTGAAAAGAACACACATGCAATGACTCCAGTTGTTGTTAGTGAAAATAACATACATGCAATGACACCGGTGGATCCATCTGTGGTCTCTGAAGAGAGCACACATTTCAATGACTCTGGTGGATCCATATGTGGTATGTGAAAAGAACACACATGCAATGACTCTGGTTGTTGTAAGTGAAAAGAACACACATGCAATGACACTGGTGGATCCATAGGTGGTATGTGAAAGAACACACATTTCAATGACTCTGGTTGTTGTTACTAAAAAGAACACACATGGAATGACACTGGTGGATCCATGGGTGGATTGCGAAAAGAACACACATGCCATGACACTGGTGGATCCATGGGTTGATTGTGAAAAGAACACACATGCAATGAATCCAGTTGTTGTTAGTAAAAAAACATACATGCAATCACACTGGTGGATCCATGTGTGGTCTCTATAGAGAACACACATTTCAATGACACTGGTGGATCCATATGTGGTATGTGAAAAGAACACACATGCAATGACTCTGGTTGTTGTTAGTGAAAAGAACACACATGCAATGACACTGGTGGATCCATAGGTGGTATGTGAAAAGAACACACATTTCAATGACTCTGGTTGTTGTTACTCAAAAGAACACACATGCACTGACACTGGTGGATCCATGTGTGGTCTCTGTAGAGAAAACACATTTCAATGACACTGGTGGATCCATATGTGGTATGTGAAAAGAACACACATGCAATGACTCTGGTTGTTGTTAGTGAAAAGAACACACATGCAATGACACTAGTGGATCCATAGGTGGTATGTGAAAAGAACACACATGGAAAATGACTCTGGTTGTTGTTACTAAAAAGAACACACATGCAATGACATTGGTGGATCCATAGGTGGATTATGAAATGAACACACATGCAATGACACTGGTGGATCCATAGGTGGTATGTGAGAAGAACACACATTTCAATGACTCTGGTTGTTGTGACTAAAAAGAACACACATGCAATCACACTGGTGGATCCATGGGTGGATTGAGAAAAGAGCACACATGCAATGACACTGGTGGATCCATATGTGGTATGTGAAAATAACACACATGCAATGACTCCAGTTGTTGTTAGTGAAAAGAACATACATGCAATCACACCGGTGGATCCATGTGTGGTCTCTGAAGAGAGCACACATTTCAATGACTCTGGTTGTTGTTAGTAAAAAGAACACACATGCAATTACTCTGGTTATTGTTAGTGAAAAGAACACACATGCCGTGACACTGGTGGATCCATAGGTGGTATGTGAAAAGAACACACATTTCAATGACTCTGGTTGTTGTTAGTGAAAAGAACACACATGCAATGACACCGGTGCATCCATGTGTGGTCTCTAGAGAGAGCACACATTTCAATGACTCTGGTTGTTGTTAGTAAAAAGAACACACATGCAATTACACTGGTTGTTGTTACTAAAAAGAACACACATGCAATGACACTGGTGGATCCATGTGTGGATTGTGAAGAGAACACACATGCAATGACACTGGTGGATCCATAGGTGGTATGTGAGAAGAACAGCCATGAAATGACTCTGGTTGTTCTTAGTAAAAAGAACACACATGCAATGACACTGGTGGATCCATAGGTGGTCTCTGAAGAGAGCACACATGCAATTACTCCAGTTGTTGTTAGGGAAAAGAACACACATGCAATGACACTGGTTGTTGTTACTAAAAAGAACACACATGCAATGACACTGGTGAATCCATTTGTGGATTGTGAAAAGAGCACACATGCAATGAATCCAGTTGTTGTTAGTGAAAAGAACATACATGCAATGACACTAGTGGATCCATGTGTGGTATCTATAGAGAACACACATTTCAATGACATTGGTGGATCCATATGTGGTATGTGAAAAGAACACACATGCAATGACTCTGGTTGTTGTTAGTGAAAAGAACACACATGCAATGACACTGGTGGATCCATAGGTGGTATGTGAAAAGAACACACATTTCAATGACTCTGGTTGTTGTTAGTGAAAAGAACACACATGCAATGACACTGGTGGATCCATGTGTGGTCTCTGGAGAGAGCACACATTTCAATGACTCTGGTTGTTGTTAGTAAAAAGAACACACATGCAATGACACTGGTGGATCCATGTGTGGTTTGTGAAGAGAACACACATGCAATGACTCTGGTTGTTGTTACTAAAAAGAGCACACATGCAATGACACTGGTGGATCCATATGTGGACTATGAAGAGAACACACATGCAATGACACTAGTGGATCCATAGGTGGTATGTGAGAAGAATAGCCATGATATGACTCTGGTTGTCGTTAGTAAAAAGAACACACATGCAATGACTCAAGTTGTTTTAGTGAAAAGAGCACACATGCAATGACTCCAGTTGTTGTTAGTGAAAAGAACATACATGCAATGATACCGGTGGATCCATGTGTGGTCTCTGTAGAGAACACACATTTCAATGACACTGGTGGATCCATATGTGGTATGTGAAAAGAACACACATGCAATGATTCGGGCTGTTGTTAGCGAAAAGAACACACATGCGATGACATTGGTGGATCCATAGGTGGTATGTGAAAGAATACACATTTCAATGACTCTGGTTGTTGTTACTAAAAAGAACACACATGCAATGACACTCGTGGATCCATGGGTGGATTGTGAAAACAACACACATGCAATGACACTGGTGGATCCATGGGTGGATTATGAAAAGAGCACACATGCAATGACTCCAGTTGTTGTTAGTGAAAAGAACATACATGCAATGACACTGGTGGATCCATGAGTGGTCTCTGTAGAGAACACACATTTCAATGACACTGGTGGATCCATATGTGGTATGTGAAAAGAACACACATGTAATGACTCTGGTTGTTGTTACTGAAAAGAACACACATGCAATGACACTGGTGGATCCATATGTGGTATGTGAAAAGAACACGCATGCAATGACTCCAGTTGTTGTTAGTGAAAAGAACATACATGCAATTACACCGGTGGATCCATGTGTGGTCTCTGAAGAGAGCACACATTTCAATGACTCTGGTTGTTGTTATTAAAAAGAACACACATGCAAAAACACCGGTGGATCCATGTGTGGTCTCTGAAGAGAACACACATGCAATGACTCTGGTTGTTGTTACTAAAAACAGCACACATGCAATGACACTGGTGGATCCATGTGTGGATTGTGAAGAGAACACACATGCAATGACACTGGTGGATCCATAGGTGGTATGTGAGAAGAACAGCCATGAAATGACTCTGGTTGTTGTTAGTAAAAAGAACTCACATGCAATGACTCCAGTTGTTGTTAGTGAAAAGAACACACATGCAATGACTCCAGTTGTTGTTAGTGAAAAGAACATACATGCAATGACGTCGGTGGATCCATGTGCGGTCTCTGAAGAGAGCACACATTTCAAAGACTCTGGTGGATCCATATGTGGTATGTGAAAAGAACACACATGAAATGACTCTGGTTGTTGTTAGTGAAAAGAACACACATGCAATGACACTGGTGGATCCATAGGTGGTATGTGAAAGAACACACATTTCAATGACTCTGGTTGTTCTTAGTAAAAAGGACACACATGCAATGACACTGGTGGATCCATGGGTGGATTGTGAAAAGGACACACATGCAATGACACTGGTGGATCCATGGGTGGATTGTGAAAAGAGAACACATGCAATGACTCCAGTTGTTAGAGAAAAGAACATACATGCAATGACACTGGTGGATCCATATGTGGTCTCTGTAGAGAACACACATTTCAATGACACTGGTGGATCCATATGTGGTATGTGAAAAGAACACACATGCAATGACTGTGATTGTTGTTAGTGAAAAGAACACACATGCAATGACACTGGTGGATCCATATGTGGTATATGAAAAGAACACACATGCAATGAATCCAGTTGTTGTTAGTGATAAGAACATACATGCAATGACACTGGTGGATCCATGTGTGATCTCTGAAGAGTGCACACATTTCAATGACTCTGGTTGTTGTTATTAAAAAGAACACACATGCAAAAACACCGGTGGATCCATGTGTGGTCTCTGAAGAGAAAACACATGCAATGACTCTGGTTGTTGTTACTAAAACAGCACACATGCAATGACACTGGTGGATCCATAGGTGGTATGTGAGAAGAACAGCCATGAAATGACTCTGGTCGTTGTTAGTAAAAAGAACACACATGCAATGACTCCAGTTGTTGTTAGTGAAAAGAACACAAATGCAATGACTCCAGTTGTTGTTAGTGAAAATAACATATATGCAATGACACCGGTGGATCCATGTGTGGTCTCTGAAGGGAGCACACATTTCAATGACTCTGGTGGATCCATATGTGGTATGTGAAAAGAACACACATGCAATGACTCTGGTTGTTGTTAGTGAAAATAACACACATGCAATGACACTGGTGGATCCATAGGTGGTATGTGAAAGAACACACATTTCAATGACTCTGGTTGTTGTTACTAAAAAGAACACACATGCAATGACACTAGTGGATCCATGGGTGGATTGCAAAAAGAACACACATGCCATGACACTGGTGGATCCATGGGTTGATTGTGAAAAGAGCACACATGCAATGACTCCAGTTTTTGTTAGTGAAAAGAACATACATGCAATGACACTGGTGGATCCATGTGTGGTCTCTATATAGAACACACATTTCAATGACACTGGTGGATCCATATGTGGTATATGAAAAGAACACACATGCAATGACTCTGGTTGTTGTTAGTGAAGAGAACACACATGCAATGACACTGGTGGATCCATAGGTGGTATGTGAAAAGAACACACATAGAAAATGACTCTGGTTGTTGTTACTAAAAAGAACACACATGCAATGACATTGGTGGATCCATAGGTGGATTATGAAATGAACACACATGCAATGACACTGGTGGATCCATAGGTGGTATGTGAGAAGAACACACATTTCAATGACTCTGGTTATTGTGACTAAAAAGAACACACATGCAATGACACTGGTGGATCCATGGGTGGATTGTGAAAAGGGCACACATGCAATGACACTGGTGGATCCATATGTGGTATGTGAAAATAACACACATGCAATGACTCCAGTTGTTGTTAGTGAAAAGAACATACATGCAATGACACTGGTGGATCCATGTGTGGTCTCTGAAGAGAGCACACATTTCAATGACTCTGGTTGTTGTTGGTAAAAAGAACACACATGCAATTACTCTGGTTGTTGATAGTGAATAGAACACACATGCAATGACACTGGTGGATCCAGAGGTGGTATGTGAAAAGAACACACATTTCAATGACTCTGGTTGTTGTTAGTGAAAAGAACACACATGCAATGACACCGGTGGATCCATGTGTGGTCTCTGGAGAGAGCACACATTTCAATGACTCTGGTTGTTCTTAGTAAAAAGAACACACATGCAATGACACTGGTTGTTGTTACTAAAAAGAACACACATGCAATGACACTGGTGGATCCATAGGTGGTATGTGAGAAGAACATCCATGAAATGACTCTAGTTGTTCTTAGTAAAAAGAACACACATGCAATGACACTGGTGGATCCATAGGTGGTCTCTGAAGAGAGCACACATGCAATGACTCCAGTTGTTGCTAGTGAAAAGAACACACATGCAATGACATTGGTTGTTGTTACTAAAAAGAACACACATGCAATGACACTGGTGGATCCATATGTGGATTGTGAAAAGAGCACACATGCAATGACTCGAGTTGTTGTTAGTGAAAATAACATACATGCAATGACACTGGTGGATCCATAGGTGGTATCTGTAGAAAACACACATTTCAATGACACTGGTGGATCCATATGTGGTATGTGAAAAGAACACACATGCAATGACTCTGGTTGTTGTTAGTGAAAATAACACACATGCAATGACACTGGTGGATCCATAGGTGGTATGTGAAAAGAACACTTATTTCAATGACTCTGGTTGTTGTTACTAAAAAGAACACACATGCAATGACACCGGCGGATCCATGGGTGGATTGTGAAAAGAACACACATGCAATGACACTGTTGGATCCGTAGGTGGTATGTGAAAAGAACACACATTTCAATGACTCTGGTTGTTGTTACTAAAAAGAGCACACATGCAATGACACTGGTGGATCCATGTGTGGTCTCTGTAGAGAACACACATTTCAATGACACTGGTGGATCCATATGTGGTATGTGAAAAGAACACACATGCAATGACTCTGGTTGTTGTTAGTGAAAAGAACACACATGCAATGACACGGGTGGATCCATAGGTGGTATGTTAAAAGAACACACATGCAAAATGATTCTGGTTGTTGTTACTAAAAAGAACACACATGCAAAGACACTGGTGGATCCATAGGTGGATTATGAAATGAACACACATCCAATGACACTGGTGGATCCATAGGTGGTATGTGAGAAGAACATCCATGAAATGACTCTGGTTGTTCTTAGTACAAAGAACACACATGCAATGACACTGGTGGATCCATAGGTGGTCTCTGAAGAGAGCACACATGCAATGACTCCAGTTGTTGTTAGTGAAAAGAACACACATGCAATGACACTAGTTGTTGTTACTAAAAAGAACACACATGTAATGACACTGGTGGATCCATATGTGGATTGTGAAAAGAGCACACATGCAATGACTCCAGTTGTTGTTAGTGAAAAGAACATACGTGCAATGTCACTGGTGGATCCATGTGTGGTCTCTGTAGAGAACACACATTTCAATGACACTGGTGGATCCATATCTGGTATGTGAAAACACACACATGCAATGACACTGGTTGTTGTTACTAAAAAGAACACACATGCAATGACACTTGTGGATCCATGTGTGGATTGTGAAGAGAACACACATGCAATGACACTGGTGGATCCATAGGTGGTATGTGAGAAGAACAGCCATGAAATGACTCTGGTTGTTCTTAGTAAAAAGAACACACATGCAATGACACTGGTGGATCCATAGGTGGTCTCTGAAGAGAGCACACATGCAATGACTCTAGGTGTTGTTAGTGAAAAGAACACACATGCAATGACACTGGTTGTTGTTACTAAAAAGAACACACATGCAATGACACGGGTGGATCCATATGTGGATTGTGAAAAGAGCACACATGCAATGACTCGAGTTGTTGTTAGTGAAAATAACATACATGCAATGACACTGGTGGATCCATAGGTGGTATCTGTAGAGAACACACATTTCAATGACACTTGTGGATCCATATGTGGTATGTGAAAAGAACACACATGCAATGACTCTGGTTGTGGTTAGTGAAAAGGACACACATGCAATGACACTGGTGGATCCATAGGTGGTATGTGAAAAGTACACACATTTCAATGACTCTGGTTGTTTTTACTAAAAAGAACACACATGCAATGACACTAGTGGATCCATGGGTGGATTGTGAAAAGAACACACATGCAATGACACTGTTGGATCCATAGGTGGTATGTGAAAAGAACACACATTTCAATGACTCTGGTTGTTGTTACTAAAAAGAAGACACATGCAATGACACTGGTGGATCCATGGGTGGTCTCTGTAGAGAACACACATTTCAATGACACTGGTGGATCCATATGTGGTATGTGAAAAGAACACACATGCAATGACTCTGGTTATTGTTAGTGAAAAGAACACACATGCAATGACACTGGTGGATCCATAGGTGGTATGTGAAAAGAACACACATGCAAAATGATTCTAGTTGTTGTTACTAAAAAGAACACACATGCAATGACACTGGTGGATCCATAGGTGGATTATGAAATGAACACACATCCAATGACACTGGTGGATCCATAGGTGGTATGTGAGAATAACACACATTTCAATGACTCTTGTTATTGTTACTAAAAAGAACACACACATGCAATGACACTGGTGGATCCATGGGTGGATTGTGTAAAGAGCACACATGCAATGACACTGGTGGATCCATATGTGGTATGTGAAAAGAACACACATGCAATGATTCCAGTTGTTGTTAGTGAGAACATACATGCAATGACACCGGTGGATCCATGTGTGGTCTCTGAAGAGAGCACACATTTCAATGACTCTGGTTGTTGTTAGTAAAAAGAACACACATGCAATGACACTGGTGGATCCATGTGTGGTCTCTGAAGAGAACACACATGCAATGACACTTGTTGTTGTTACTAAAAAGATCACACATGCAATGACACTGGTGGATCCATGTGTGGATTGTGAAGAGAACACACATGTAATGACACTGGTGGATCCATAGGTGGTATGTGAGAAGAACAGCCATGAAATGACTCTGGTTGTTGTTAGTAAAAAGAACACACATGCAATGACTCCAGTTGTTGTTAGTGAAAAGAACATACATGCAATGACACTGGTGGATCCATGTGTGGTCTCTGAAGAGAGCACACATTTCAATGACTCTGGTGCATCCATATGTGTTATGTGAAAAGAGCACACATTTCAATGACTCTGGTTGTTGTTAGTGAAAAGAACACACATGCAATGAAACTGGTGGATCCATAGGTGGATTGTGAAAAGAGCACACATGCAATGACTCCAGTTGTTGTTATTGAAAAGAACACACCTGCAATGACACTGGTGGATCCATAGGTGGATTGTGAAAAGAGCACACATGCAATAACACTGGTGGATCCATATGTGGTATGTGAAAAGAACACACATGGAATGACTCTGGTTGTTGTTAGTAAAAAGAACACACATGCAAAGACACTGGTGGATCCATAGGTGGATTGTGAAAAGAGCACAAATGCAATGACATTTGAATGGTACTGGTGGATCCATAGGCGGATTGTGAAAAGAGATTTTCCCTCTCTCTCTCTCTGTCACAAATCTCACAAAAGCCCAAACGTGTGGAGATCCCAAACATGTGCTCACTCTGGGTGCTATGCCCTGATTGGCTGACACAGTTGTCACGCGGATCGTCTCCACCAACCGTTGATCCCATGTGATCCAACAGGCAGGATAACCCCTCCCTTCTCCACTTTTTTATGCATGGTTAATCCGTGCCACCTCTCTATCCGTGCCACCGATACTTTACCCCCATAAACAAGTGAAAATCCATCCATCTAACTAAAATAAATAAAATAAATGATCGTATTTTGAAGAAGCCATCGTGTTCGTCTTCCGTTTCGTCCTCATCTTCGCCAACGCCATGGTCCCCGCCATCGCCGCCGTCGGTGCCCTCCTCTGACGACTCGACACCACCCCCTTCCTCGAATAAGCGCGCTATCTCCTTATCGGAGTTGGAGTCCTCCTCCTCTTCGTAGTCCCGTGGGTCCACGTCACTCTACTCCGCTTCTGCCTACAACTGATCGATGAACGCCTCCTTGTTAGCCAAGTCGGACTCGTCCAAATAGCTATCTCCTCTCTTCTTCCTGGTCTTCTTCTCGTTCCTCTTCTTGTCCGTACTCGCCGGTGCAACACGCGCCCCTGTCCTGGCTGCTACTTTGCGCTCGTCCAACGCTGCAGGTACCCCACGCTCCTCCTGCGCGGCCGGTACGAGCTTCGACGTCGCGGTGTCCTCGAGTGCCGATGTCGATGGATCCTGGCACGGTCAGACACGATGTGCTGCCTTAGAAGGCGACTCGCAAGCGCGGACGATGCAGCGAAGAGTCGGGGACGCAGGACGGTCAGTGGACGTCTTGGACATGCCATTGCCACGGTGAGGGGGCATCGTGCTCGAGGTAGTTGCTCTGAATGGTCGATGGCGGGTACACAGAGTGGGGTGCCGATCTGATCAAGGACGAGCAGCGGTTTCGTGCATCGTGTCCACGCATGCATTTGTCAATTATCAAAAAAAGTAATATCTCGCGTACTGAACATAATTTGATCACAACAAAAGTGGCACAGCGTATTCTAGACTCGTAAATATCCCGTGCGTGCCTGTCACGTGGAGTTCGACAGAGTTGGACGTGCCGACGTGATCGTGCAGCAGTTGCGCGCGTCATTGCCCCATCAACACGTGACACACGCACGCGGGATGTGCGCGCCGATTCCCATGACGACCACCCGGCTCGCACTCCCCTTATTATATACTGGATTTTGGGCGGCACCGAAGACCATTGAAGTGTCCATCGCAATAAAGACAAGTCCCACCGATTCCCTACCCCTGCCTCCCTGGCTTCTTTGAGAAGGTAGACCATACACGGTGGTCTTGTATAATAGTACTAGTACTACTGGACCACGGCATGTACTCTTACTCTTCTCCCACACTAATAATCACTATCTCCTTCCTCCTGCCGCCGCCACACTCACCCTGCAAGCCATGGCTCCACTGAGGAGGAGGAGAGGCCGGTCGACGATCCTCGCGGAGAAAAGGAAGAGAAATCGTCACGAGGCACTTCTTGCTCTACCAGCTGCTCAAGCCCACCCTCTCATCGAGGCCCAATCTCCCTCGACAATGGCGCCGAATGTTCTAGCAGGCGAGGGCTCCTCCCGGTACGGTCTCCTTATTCTACTTCTTCTCCTCTCTCTCTCTCCATCATGATCTTAATCAACTTCTTCTTGTTTTTCTTCTTCTTCTAGCTCTTCCTCTTCTACGTATTACAGGTCGGCCGTGGAGCCCGAATCCACCACGACGGAGGCGTTGCAGGACCCGTTCGTCCCTGTTCCATGTCTTAGCGAGGTAACAAATCTCCACGCTGTGGTTTCTCCGAGTTATGATGTGGATTTCTTAGATGCTGTCAGCCCCGCATTGGTTTTTCTTCTTCTTTTGTGAGTTGTATTAGTTTTCATGAATATGACTGGATCTCTTGGTCTTTCCTTAATACCGCTGTTCATAGATTCACTATGGATTTTTTGTGATTAGGATTCGTTTATCGTGGTCAGGTCCATTTTTTAACACTACGGCCAATAGATTCAACGGGGATTTTTTTTATCTGTATTAGTATTCACCTGGGACCTGGAGTGTAATTGTAGAATTCCTATTTCAATTAACATGAACGATGCAGTGATCGAAGGCCGAGTACCATGAGAACGTGGCCACGATCAGTTCCAAGATTGCCAACCAACATGAGCTTGCACACTCCCTCACCCAAGCTAATGAGAGCCTACGCAAGCAATTATCTGTGCAGAAGGAGATCTCGCTAGATTTTGCACGTGACGTCGTTAGGCTGCAGAAAGTGCTCGACCGTAACTTGATCAGGCAAGAACATGCCATCAAGATAATCAACGAGCTCACGGAGGAGAAGAAGAATCTTGTGGAAAGGTGCATTCTCCTGCAGGACGAAGTCAGCGAGGCACTCAGAGGACGCGTCGAGGAAACCAAGGCTACCATCTGAGCCTACCATGACAAGAACCGTTGCCTGGATGCAGTCAAGGAGATGAAGGCGGACATGAGCAGAGGGATCACCGTACTCGAGGGTGTTCAGAAAGAGAATGAGGAGCTAAGGGCATGTCTGGAGGCGTATCGGAGCAATGCCCAAGTATGATTCCTGTTAGCGGGGACACGAATACCAGTTTGTCCTCCTCTCCGTTTGTAATGTTTAGGGTTCAGGGAGCAATGCCCATGTTTGCTTCCCATTATAGGGTGCAATAAGAATCCTAGGGCAACTCCTTATCTATCTGGACATGTGTTGGTGTTCATGTTCATGAATGGACACCATGTTCTCTTTCCATTATGTATCTGGACATGGGTTTCTGCATTATGAGTTTGCCACTCTCCCACTACTATTTGGTGATATTGGGAAAAACCCACAGCATACTAAACTGTTGATAAATCTTATTTGTCTTCGAAATTGAAATTATGACAGTGCCACTAGTCGATTCATAAAATGTTGATTAGTCCTAGATTGCTTCTTCCTTGAAATTATGACAGTGCCACTAGTCGATTCGGTTAATTATGGAAACTAACCAGCTTGTCCTGGTGAACTGAACAAACCATACTATGTATTTTTGTTGCAGGGAAAGAGGCGAAAGATCGACCAGGACCTGGCGACCTGGCTAAATGACATGATAGGAATCCAAAGGGAGAAGCGGAATTCCCAGAAACTGGCCTTTGACCAACTGCGCGCTGAATTCGCGGTCCTTTCTGACAAGTGCCAGAAACTGAAGGAGTTAAACGCCGACTGGGCGAAGCTACATAGTGAAGGTCGCGCCTCGGCTAGGAAGCAAACGGAGATCATGAAAGGGATCTTGAAGGAAAATCGTATGGCTACGGACAAAATTCTCCAATCCATGACGGAGCGCTAGAACCTACAGGTGAAGCACGACATAGTACTGAAGGAGCTGGCCAATCTTAGGGAGGAAAACAAGCAGCTCCGGGCCAGGCTCGCTTGAACACAACATATGTCTATTTAGTACTGAACTGCCTGGTTTATCCTCTGCAGTGGTGATTTTGTAAGCGTGAACTTAACTCTATGCACGATATGTGTGTTCGTCTGAAATTAGTTTGCTCGAGGATTGAGTTTGGCTTAGTTCGGAAAGCGCAACTACAAGTCTTACAATTAACTAGTTTCAGGCATTGGTACAACATAAATTATTCATCTCGAATTTCCTTTATCCTCTTGATGACCCACGAGTATAGGGGGTGTATCGCAGTATTTTCGATAAGCAAGAGTGTCGAACCCAACGAGGAGTAGAAGGTGCTGGCTAGTGGTATGGATCAGGAATTCTCTGCAAATACTTAGCAAACGGATTTTTAGGGGTTTTTGATAAAGCAAGTAAACAAGGTACGAGTAAATAAAAGACAGTAGGAATAAATGCAGCAAGTGGCCCAATCCTTTATGCAACAAAGGACAAGCCGGTTGTATTACTTAAGATGACCAAATGTTCTCGAGGACACATGGGAAGACTATCAAGTGCTTTCGCTTCATATAGTTGATTAATCTTCTTTAGCTTGCTAAGTGTTGTGTGGGTGAACCTGTGCTAATGTACCGACCTTCCTAGGACTAATACATACTTGTGATTATACCCCTTGCAAACATCCGTAAGTACAAGAAAGTAATTAAGGTAGAAACCTATCCACAACTTTAAACTCTAAGACCCTTACGTCCCTTGTGCAATGGTTTCCTAACGGGGGTTCAGGTTTCTGTCACTCCGGCAACCCCTACGATTAGTAGCCAAATACACAATGCATTCCCCTAGGCCCATATAGGTGAAGTGTCATGTAGTCGACGTTCACATGACACCACTAGAAGAAGTACACCACAACTTAAATATCAAACTATTGAATCTTTCTCAACACAACTCCACTACTAACAACATGACTTCTCCCATGTCCTCAAGAACAAAACGAACTACTTACAAGACATCATATGGATCATGATCAGAGATGGAATAATGATGTATAACAATCTGAACATAAACAATAATTCAATGGTTCACTCAATAGCATCAACTGCAAAGAGTAATCAACACCAGGAAAGTTTCCCCTATGAACTATGTAAGATTCAACTCAATTGTTACAGCAATATGGAGATGGTGATGAGGGTGCTGATGGTGATGATGGTGGTGATGATGATGATGATGATCCTGATGAAGTCCAGCTTGATGGTGGTGTTGATGGCGACGATCTCCCCTCTCTAGGAAGGAATTCCCCCGGCAGAAATCTGTCTGCCGGAGAGATCTTTCTCTCTCGGTGTTTTCCACCCCGCAGAGGCGGTGGAATCTTTCTGTGGTCGCTCCCCCGGTCTTAGGGTTTCAGGAGGATGATATATGCCAGAGGGGAGAGGCTGGAGTGGGCCAGGGTGGCCACACCACCTGCTGGCGCGGCCTAGGGCTGCCTGCGCCAGGGGTGGTGTGGGCCCCCTGTGGCCCATCTCCACTCCGTTTTCTGGCATCCTTAGTCGTATATTTTCCCGGATTTTCTGATCTTCGCGAATTTTGCCTCCAAATAGCACCTTTTCCATCAGAATCCTGACTGCAGCGGTCCATGCTCCAAAAGTCATCAACCATGCAAAAACAGATGAAATAACATAAGCATCACCTCTCAATATGAAATATATCAATGAATAATAGTGAATTAAGACATAGAATAGTAATGCAAAATGGACGTATCAACTCCCCCCAAGCTTAGACTTCGCTTGTCCCCAAGCGAAACTGAGCTCAATAAACATGGCCTTAGGTTTATGGAGTGAAGAGTCGATAAAATAATACGGACAAGAAGCATCACATCCATCAAATGCATAGATCATAATAGAAGACAACTCACTATTATATAACTCAACTTGTAATGAGTAAAGGAAACACAATAAAGATACATAAAGTGAATCATAATTGGTAATGGCAAACTTAGCTCTTGGTCGAAGAATAGTTGATAATTTGCTTGAGTTTACAAATAACTGGTTTTCAAAGATAGCTTTCAAAGTAGTAAACATCAAGATAAGAGCAATGTGCAAAGCAAGGAACATAAGACATGATCGAATAAATCATCATATGAATGAATGAAACACAACAACTCAAAATACTTGCTGAGATAGAAGGGAATAGGTTTACTGACTCATCTACAAAGCAAAAGAAAGGCCCTTCGCAGAGGGAAGCAGGGATTGCAAGTATCATAAAGAGCTCCCAAAAATTATGATACTTACTAGCTTTCAGCTCTCATTGCCCCTATCATAGGCATCTTTAGGTGATTAAGGTTAAAGTGATCAAACATGAGGATATGCATTGACAAGTTGTAAATTGAGAATCTCATGTCCCTTGAATATGAGGGTCGCTCCTCATGCTACTCAAGTTTAGTCACCGGTAAATTCTTGTCATCGTAAGCATAAGTGTATCATAGAGAACCGCCAACGGGGTACCCCTTGCCCGATGATACGGAAGAATCCCCATATCAAAATGACAAGGCAAGCAGACAACAAGTATCTCAGCAATCTTCTTATTTACCATGGGAATATGGTGCTTTTTCATCTCTTTCCTCTTTTCATAATCTTTTTTTCTTTTTCTCTTTTTCTCAATATTGGACTCTTTTTATTTATAAGAAGAATGCTTCATAGATGCTCGTTATGGTTACGCTGCAGGTTTCCACCATGTCAGCATGTATTAGACCAGCGTCCTAGGCGTTTCTCTAACACATATGCATAACTCCATGGACTTACAAGCTCCCCTTTCATTTCACACCGACGACATCCATAGACAAAAGAACATGATATCAAATTGGTACAAAGTACCAGTGCAATGTTGAAAGCGTTCCCCATGACAGCATGGTTCTGCTAATTCACAACTTACAAAGCGTAAGCATATACGAAACATAGGTGAGCACAATGGTTCAAGTTTATTAACTGCAAGAAAGTAAGGTGTGCCATCAAGTTTGTGAGAGCTTTAATCACTAATTTTCACATAACAAGTTTAATTTGGGAGGTAGATAAAACAAGAATTTACTTGGAATAGCAATAATGCTAATAGGTAGGTATGGTGGACACAAATGTCAAAGGTTTTGGTTTTAAGGAGGTGGATGCACAAGAAGAATTCCCCCTCAGTACAGGTTTTTGGCTAGCAAGGCTGGGTAGCAAGTATAAGAGTTGAAGGAAACAAATAAACATACAAGTGATAAAGACAAACATGCAATCTTCCTTGGAAGCACAAAAGATCTTAACTAGAGAATACTAGACTTATGAGCAAATCAAGAAAGAAAGATGATGAAATTATTTTTCTCTAGAGTACTCTTATCTTTTTCATTCAACTCTCAAAAATAGTGTTGCTACTGACCGAGCCAGGTTTGCCAAAACCAACTAAATTAACTCAATGATCCCAAAGTGATACCAATACTAACAACAAGATCAATCATATAACCACGAATTGAAAACTAATATAAGCTATGCAAAAGAGTGAATGATAGAACTTCTCATTAATATTTCATAACGGCAACTCACACCAAGGGATACATATCTAACGAGAGAGAGGACACTTCCATAATGCAAACCATCCTACATAATAACTCCTCTATTCATGATATGACTCTATTAATAAGGTAAAAAAGATAGAAGATAGTGATGTGATACCGCGGCACTCCCCAAAGCTTGGAACAAACCAAGGGGATGCCAAACATGATGATGAATTACTCCTTCGGTGGTGGTGGTATCCTCTCATCTTCGTCCGTCTTCCAGGGTAAGGGATTCCCATCAACAAAGGACATCGTGGTTTCCAACATCCTGAAACTTGCAGCAGCACTTATGCGTTTAAATCTAGCCTCATACTCACAGTTTTGATTTTGAACGTCATAGAACTGTGCTTGTAGTTCGTTGGTTGTTTGGCGGAGTGAGAGGACTTCGTCTTTGAGTTTAGCGGTCTCCTTTTGGTGCTCGGTGATGAGTTCGGAACAAATCTTATGGATGATATCCACTTCGCGCTCCGCCATCTTCTTGTACCTAAAGACTTCTTGCTCCAGTGCTTCCATCCTATCCTCCAGACTTCCTTCACCTTTAGGGCCTTGAACCTCTTTAATCCGGACCTCCCCACCTTCGAGCAACAACTCCTTGGGATGAATCTTCAACTCTCTCATGTATGGGTTGATGATATCTTCTAAGGAATCTCCCTCGGCTGATCCGGTGGAAGACATTGTGGCTACAAATCTGGGATTCTACCTGGCAGAAACATATCGGAACAAAAACACGACGAAAACACGATATACGAACCACGGAAGATCCGGGGGGTTATATATTACGAAGTTTCATAACAAGAGGAAGGTACTAGGTGAAAACGGGTCGGAGACGGAGTATGGGGTGGCCTCACCACCTGGTGGCGCGGCCAGGGGTGGGCCCGCGCCACAAGGTGGTGTGGGCCACCCTGGCTCCGTTTCTGTCCCTTTTTCGCTTTGTAACTTCCCTTATTGACTGAAAACAGCAAAAATATAGTTGGATTGTATTTTCACGGAACTTTTCTTACCAGAACTATTACCTATCTGAAAACAGACTATGCAGGTCTCTGAATTTGGTCCTTGATGAATTTCTCCAGAGCTATAACTTGAAAGGCATCAACATCTTCATTGTAAGGATCTCCAGCAATATAGTGCTTGAGTCGCTGCCCATTCACTACTTGTGTAGTATTATCTTTTAAAGAAGAAAATTGTATTGCTCCTGAACGGTATACTTCTTCAATAATGAAATTTCCTTCCCATTTTGACAGTAGCTTTCCTGCAAAAAATCTGAGACGAGACCTATACAATAGAACTTTCTCACCAACATGAAATTCTCTCTTAAGTATTCGCTTGTCATGCCAACTTTTAACTTTTTCCTTAAAGAGCCTAGCATTTTCATAGGCTTCACTCCTCCATTCATCTAAAGAACTTAAGTCAAATAATCTTTTCTCACCAGCGATCTTACAATCTCTATTTAGTTCTTTAAGTGCCCAGTAAGCTTTGTGTTCTAATTCTAAGGGTAGGTGACAAGCTTTCCCATAAACCATTTTATAAGGAGACATCCCCATAGGATTTTTGTAAGCAGTTCTATAAGCCCATAAAGCATCATTCAACTTTTTAGCCCAGTTTTTTCTAGATCTATTAACAGTCTTTTGCAAGATGGATTTAATTTCTCTATTTGATAACTCTACTTGCCCGCTAGTTTGGGGGCGATAGGCTGAAGCAATTCTATGATTAACATCCTATTTAGCAAGGGTCTTTCTAAAACCACCATGAATGAAATGAGAGCCCCCATCAGTCATGAGATACCTAGGCACTCCAAACCTAGGAAAGATAACATCCTTAAGCATTTTTAGAGCGGTCTCCCCGTCAGCACTCTTTGTAGGAATGGCTTCTACCCACTTAGTAACATAATCAACGGCAACAAGAATATGAGTGTAACCTTTCGAAGGAGGGAAAGGACCCATAAAGTCGAATCCCCAGCAATCAAAAGGTTCAATAACTAGAGAGTAGTTCATAGGCATTTCATTGCGTCTAGAAATATTACCAACACGCTGACATTCATCACAAGATAAAACAAATTTTCTTGCATCTTTAAAAAGGGTAGGCCAGTAGAAACCTAATTGTAGTACCTTTTGTGCAGTTCTATCTCCTGCATGATGTCCTCCATAAGCACTACCATGACATTTACACAATATCTCCTTTTGTTCATATTCTGGAACACATCTTCGCATAATACCATCCACTCCCTCTTTGTATAAGTGTGGGTCATCCCAAAAAAATGCCTCAAATCATAGAAGAACTTCCTTCTTTGCTGAGCTGTAAAAGTTGGAGGAAAATACTTGGAGACAATAAAGTTAGCATAATCAGCGTACCAAGGGTTCCCTCGCGAGCTTACCCCTACTGCGGCTAACTGCTCATTTGGGAAACTATCATTAACAGGCATAGGATCAAAAGAGATGTTTTCCAATCGAGATAAATTATTAGCTACAGGGTTTTCAGCACCTTTCCTATCTACTATATGTAGATCAAACTCTTGTAAAAGCAGCACCCATCTAATATGCCTAGGCTTAGCGTCCTTCTTTGTCATAAGGTATTTAATAGCAGCATGATCAGTATGAATGGTGACTTTTGAGTCTACAATATAGGGCCTAAACTTATCACAAGCAAAGATGACAACTAGCAATTCCTTTTTAGTAGTAGCATAATTCTTTTGAGAAGCTGACGAGGTTTAATCTCGTCAATGTCCATTGTTATGGACTTGGGTTTTGGAGAAGATGGGGATGCTGGAGATCGTGGCACGGTTAACAGACAAGCAACCAGGGGACACGAGATTTACCCAGGTTCAGGCCCCCGGAGGGAAAACCCTACTCCTGCTTGTCTGCTCTTTGATTACGGCGGAACCGAAGGTTACAGGGTGCGCAGATTCGATCTGGCGTGGATGCGTGTGTGAAAGTATGAGTCGAGTTGCCCTAGGACGTGCCCTCCTGGCCTTTATATAGACTTAGGCAGGCCCCGGGCATAGTCCTAGTCGGTTACAAGTTCTAGGGTTTTACCCCTTTGAATTTCCTATCTCCTCTAGTCTTGCTCTCCAAGGATCCGAAGACGTCATGGGCCTTGGCCACCCGAAAATCTTCATGGGCCAGCGTATGTCTGCCGTGGGCCTTCCTTGGGCTGGACTAGGTATGCTGAAGTTACGTACCCGTAGGGTATAACCATGTCAGTAGCCCCCGAGTGATCAGTCGAATCGTAGATTCGGCTGAGGACTCTTCCATCCTTCGGGAGCAGTTATATGTTAATAGTATATGTGTGTAGGGATTGTTGATGCGTGTGCCTGACTCACCCGACGGATCAGGGTCAGTTAACTGTCTTAGGATGAAACAACACGATCTTCTTCAGGTTTGGGTCCCTTAACCCAGGCCTAGAACATATGCTGGCGTAATTCAACTCAGGCCGCGGAGGACTTATAGGAGTGGAATTCCAGTGATTTTAATTGGTGTACCCAACGCGTCCGTCGGGATTTTTCATCGTACCTGCTGGTACGGATTCATACTAGCAGAGCGCAGTCAGGTGCATTGCCAGGCCATCAGATGATATCTGTAGGTCTTATCTTTGCGTCGCAGACGCAGCATCCGAATGTTTATCACCGCGGAGGTGTTTAGGGTGGCCAAGGAGGATGTTACTCACTTAGCATTAATTGGGGCAGAGTTGCCGAAAAGTTTTGCGTGCTGATCCAAAAGATCGCAGTCAAAGATTTCATAGGGTGCGCGACCAGCGCTCCCTATGGGAGTAGCCCCCAAGTGTCTGTTCGAGTCGTAGACTCGAACGGAGACTTTTAGTTCAAGCATTGTTTCAATCATTAGGTCCGCAGGACTCGAAAATTTTCGGATGCTTAAATCCATCCTCCCTATGGGAGTAGCCCCCGAGTCCGTAGTGGAGTCGTAAACTCGACGTAGGACTCAGAGAAATAATTTTGTCCTCATTTGTCTGTTGGGTGCGCGGCCAGCGCTCCTGATAGGAGTAGCCCCCAAGTATTTAGTCGGATCGTAGATTCGAGTGAGTACTTTTAGCTGTGGAGCCGAAGTGGTGCTAGTATAGCTTTTGATGACGTCAGTGCTTACGATCGATGACCTCAAGCGTCTGCTACGCCAGAGATGACTTGACTGGACGAAGCGTGGGTCCCACTTGCTGACTTTGAATTGACCGGTCACGCGCGGCGTGGAGATGATTACGGCGTCTCCTCGATTTCCACACGTAGTGGACGGCGTGGTAACGACGGTTCGTTTTGGTGCTGACACGTGTACGGCCAGATCTACCGTTGGCGTTAGGTCTTCTCGATGGACGGCCAGCGTGCGTCGTCTTCGCTGCTATAATCCCTGGTGAAATCATGGTTTGTTTTTCACCGCAGCAGTTCATCTATTCACTGCCCCCTCGTTCTTGAGCTATTCTTGCTGCGCGCTGAGAGTTTCCTCCACATTTCCTTTGTCTTTCTTCGTTGGCAACGCCACCACCGCCGTAGCGCCATGGGGAAACCAAAGAAGTCCTCATCTGCAGTTGGGACCAGCACCGCCAGAGGCAAGAAGGGCACCGCCACTGCTCGCGTCACTGACGGTGGCTGGCGGCGATCAGAAGCGCGGGAGAGCGATCTCCGCAAACTGCGCGAGCGGAGCCTGATCCCGCAAGACACGATGGCCGTGAGACTCCCCGGCAATGAGGTAATCCCCTGTCCCCCATCTGGGTATCGGGTTATGTTTGTTGCCTTCATGATTCGTGGGTTTTCTTTTCCGGTCCATGACTTCCTTCGTGGACTGCTCTTTTTCTATGGGGTTCAACTCCATCATCTGTCTCCCAACTCCCTTCTCCACATTGCGTGTTTTATCACGCTTTGCGAGTGTTGGCTTGGCATTGAGCCGCACTTTGGCCTCTTCCGGAAGCTTTATTCCGTGAAGAGGCAGTCTGGTTCGGATGGTGTGTATCCCATTGGGGGTTTCATCATCTCCCTCAGTCCCAATGTGCAATTCTTTTCCTTTTGCATGTCTGAATCTGTCCAGTACTGGCGGAGGAAATGGTTTTACATCCGTGACTCCGTACTGCCTGGGCAAGATTTTGGTCTCGTTCCTTTTGACCCCTCCCAATTGATTGAGAAGAAAAGATCCTGGAAAAACCAAATCTTAGACAGTGAGGTGGCGGAGATAGTGGCCCTGTATCGTCGGGTGGAGGATCTCCAATTGATTCCTGAGAAGGAGGTGAACGGTGTCGACATCATCCGGACGTTTCTTGAGCGTCGGGTGTAGCCCCTCTAAGCGAGGGCGCACCCGATGTTTCTTTACTCTGGGCGCCGTGATCCGACGAGGGTTTCGAGTGAGAAAATCTCCGAGGTGGAACTTGACAAGGCTCTTCGCGCGCTGTTGAAGTTCAAGGCTGACGAAGAAATCCCGGGGAAGTCGCTGACTCCTCCCTTTTCGTCGACGTTGGTCGTACCGAAGGTGTAGATTTGCGCACGTAGTGCTTCCCTTTTGTTTTTGTCAGCTGTGTACTTTTTCCTTTGTTTGCTAACAAAGTTCCTTTTCCTTTTGCAGAGCTTCAAAGTGCCGGGCATGGCACCACCGTTGCCCGAGAGGTATCCGAATGCCCCGGATAATGAAGTGGTGGATTCCGTGTCCGAGCTACCGTCAGCGCGATCCCCAGCGGAGGATGCCGACGAATCGAGTGAGGACCATTCGCGCAAGCGGTCACGGAGTTCTAGCGAGTCGTCAGATGCCTCGACTCCTCCGACTCCCAGAAATCCTCTGGGCCTTGAGCGTCATGATGATGTTCATGGGGGTTCTTCCTCTCCCCTTCCTGCCATTCCTGTGCGGGCTGTTGCTCCGCACCCGCCAGCAAAGCGGAAGAAGGAAGAAAAGAAGGAGGAGAAGAGGGCCCGAAGGGCTTCTCCTATCTTCGACCTGAGCGCGTTGGGCTCGTAAGTTTTCTTGTTGCCACTGTTGTCCTTTGTTCCCTTGTTATTTTTGCACCTGTGATGATTGGTTCGTATGCAGGCCATCCTCCGACGGCTCCAGTGATGGTGTGCGCGAGATGGGGGAGTCGAACATTGCGTCGCCTCCTCCTCAGACAGTGGCGACTTCTGGTGATGCTGCGCCAGTTCCTCCTGTGCAGGAGAGGCTGGTGGTTGTGCCTCAGAATTTCGCAGGCGGGCCTGCGGGTTCTCCTTCGGAGCACGTAAGTTTTTCTGCTTGATGTTACGGGGGGAGCCCCCGAGTGTCTTCGTATGCTGATGTTGTTTATGCTTCTTTGTGTTGGGCGTAGCCCCCAAGTCCTGCTCTTACTACTATTGCCTGTTGCAGCAGCCTTTTGTCCAAGAGGCCAAGCGGCTGGTGGAGGAACGCCTGACGCTGGAGGCGAAACTGCGGCAGCTTCAAGGTATTCGTCTGCCTTGTAGTACTTCTCTTGCTTATCCTAGTCCTGTTCTTTGACACTTGCTTGTTGTAAATGCAGAGGAGCATAACGACTCTCTCCGTGAGGTCGATGCTCTGAAGAAGAGCCTTGGCCAATCGGAGCAGAAGGCCGAAGCTGCCGCTGGGGCGAGAGAGCGCCTTGAGCTGGAGCTGACAAAAGCAGCCGAAGCGAAATAGCGTCTGCAACAGGAGGCCGCAGATCGTGAGGAGCAGCTGGCCACCGTTGCGGCTGCTCGTGAAAAAGGGGTGGCGGAGAAGCTCATGGCTGCTGCCAAGGCTATTTCGGGTGAGCGCTAGCTTTTGTACTTGCTTCTTTTTCTACGGATCTTCTTCTATGTTCCCTTTCTTCATGTTTTCTTCTTTTTTGTCTCAGATGCCGCAGGCATCGAGTTTGACCGCGGTGCTCTAGAGCACGGGAGTGCTCTAGATGATGCCACTGTAGCGGTCGAAAACCGCTGCAGCACCGCCGTCAACTCCCTTGCCAAGGCGAAAGAGGTCCTTGGTCGCTTCTACCAGGAGCTCTTCCCGAAGGGCGCATCCCCTGAAGACGTGGATGCCCTGGTAGAGGCTCTGTCAGCCGAAGCGCCTGCAGCGTACAAGCGCAAGCAGAAGGGCATCGGCGCATCCGTCGGGCTGGCGATGGCCATGGCGGCTGGGGCGGAGCTGGACCTGCCCCAGATTACTTCTCGGACGCCTACAGCTGCGGATGGATCCGAGGTAGCCTTCGCCGCCTACTCCGCTCGTTGCAGACGATATGGGCCCAAGCTCATTGACTTGTTGTCTGAGTATGCATTGCGGCAGCAGGGCGAGGCCAAAGCTAGGCAGTCTGGTTCTGAGGCGACGCAGTGTCCTCCGCCTTAGGCATAGTAGACGTAGGGTAGTTTGTAGTCTATTTTTGTTGTGAATATCTTTTGTAGTACCATCCTTGTGCCACGTAGTGGCCTTATATACTTTAATGAATTCCTCCGAGTTGTGCTCTATCCTTGGCTGAGTGTCTGTGTGCCTTCTTTTTTCTGCTGCTATAGGTTCCTTCGGGTGCTGACCCAGTTGACACTTCATCCGCAAAGCCCTTGCGACCATCGTTGGATGATTCCTCGCAGCTTGCTTTCCTTCGAGATCACGTGCGCAGCCTGGAGAGAGAACTGCTCGGGTTGCGCGGCCGTGCCGACGTGTGGAGGTCCAAAGCGGATCATGGTGCAGCCAGAGAGGAGTACTTGATGGCGGAGCTCGGTCGGCTTTCCGAGCAGCTGCAATGTAAGTTGGTCCTTGTTTCGGGTTGTAGCTAGGTGCTTCAAGTGAGTCTGCTGGCCTTATCCTTGTTTTGTGTGATTGTCGCAGGTGCGAATCTTGCTCCGAGGGAAGAAAAGGAGCGTATTGATGTTCGAGTCAATTGCTTGACTCAACAGGACATGGAGGCCGGCGGCTTCTTCTGGATGGATCGTGATCGTGCCATAGTTCTGGCGATGGTGCAGGATCGTGTCTACCAGGTTTCGCGGGTGCTCCGCCAGGTGCAGACATTGCTTTCCTCGGTGCTGCATGTCATGTTTCTGTTGGATGCCGTGTCAACGACCCTTGCAGGTCTTCTGACAAAGTTTCAGAGTGCCAGCAATGTCAAGGAGCTGGTGCGGCAGCAGCTCGTCGCAGGGGTGAAGGCTGCCTTGTCTCTTGTGAGGGTGCACCGCCCAGACGTAGATTTGGCTGCTGTGGCGACTGGGCCACCTCCTCGACCAGATGGTGGTGAGTGGAATATGCATCCGTATTACGCGGATGTAAGGCAGTATGCCGAACAGATTGTAGATTTGTTTGAGCAGCGTGCTCAGGTTATTCTTCAGAATAGGTAGGACCTGAAAATAAACAGATAGATGTAAAATTTGTATATTGCGGCTGGGCGTTTATGTGCCCTTTGTTGTAAAGGTTTGCTTGTTTGCGAGCACGTAGTGCTTTGATTTAGTACGTGCCCTTTTCGTTTGCCTGACGTGGTCAGCTACTCAGGTGTACACGTTTTGTCCTCAGTCGATGAAATCGTGAGGTGGGGGGAGCCCCCGAGTGCGTTTGTAGCATGTAATAAAGTTGCAGAGAAATAGTCAACCGAAGGTTGGGGGCGAGACACTTAGCTGTATTTGTATCGTAATGGAGGAGGTACATGGTTCGGCTGAGTAGCCTTGGCTGTAAGCCTTATCGAAAGTAAAAAGGGGGTACATTGCTATGGGTAGAATCGTCGTAGGTGCGAGATGTTCCATGGGTTGGAGTATGCGACTCCAGACTCCACGTGCTTGAGGCGATAGGCGCCACCTGGGATGACTTCGGTGATGGCATAGGGTCCTTCCCATGGTGACTCGAGTTTATTCGGTCGCTTTTGCTGAACTCGCAAGACGAGGTCTCCTTAGACGAAGGACCTTGGGCGCAGCCGGCGGCTGTGGTAGTTGCGGAGACTTTGCTGGTACACCGCTGATCTAGCTGCTACTATATCCCGTGCTTCGTCGAGTGTGTCGACGGCATCTTCGAGTGCAGCCGTGGATTCGGCTTCGCTGTAAGCGACGACTCGTGGAGCCTGGTGGCGTACTTCGGCTGGTAGCACGGCCTCAGCTCCGTGCACCATGAAGAATGGTGTGTAGCCGGTGGAGCTGTTTGGCGTAGTCCGTAAGCTCCACAGGACAGACAGTAGCTCTTTCGTCCAGTTTCCGGCTTTGTTCTCGAGTGAGCTCATGAGGCGCTTCTTGATGCCGGCGCCGATTAGACCGTTGGCCTTTTCCACTTGCCTGTTTGTTTGCGGGTGTGCCACTGAGGCATACGTGATGTTGATCCGGAGGCCTTCACAGAAGTCCTGGAATTCTTCGGAGATGAAGTTCGATCCGTTGTCGGTGATGATGCTGTGCGGTACGCCAAACTTGTAGACAATGGATTCGAAGAATTTGACAGCGGTTTTGCCCTTCTGGTTGGTGACTGGCATGGCTTCGATCCACTTGGTGAATTTGTCGACTTCGACCAGGAGGAAGACGTGTCCTCCCTTCGAGGATTTTGGCAGTTTGCCGATCATGTCAAGGCCCCATTGGGCAAAAGACCAGGCTATGGGTATGGGTCGAAGTTCGAACCCAGGTGCGTGCGGTTTGTCGGCAAACCGTTGGCACCCGTTGCATCTTCGGACGATGTCTTTCGCGTCGCTCATGGCCGTTGGCCAGTAGAATCCTGCTCGTAGAGCTTTGACGACGAGGGAGCGGCTACCTGCGTGGTGGCCGCAGATGCCCTCGTGGATATCTTGGAGTATGGCCTTGCCGTCATTGATGGTGACGCACCATTGTAGTACGCCCGTAATGCTGCGTTTGTATAGCTCGCCGTTGATGATGGTGAAGGCTTTTGACCGACGAGATACGCGTCGGTCATCTGTCGGGCTGTCTGGCAATTCTTCGTTTATCAGGAACTGGAGGTATGGACGTGTCCAAGTTTCGTCGACTGCCATGACCTGCATCAGGTTGACCATGGCAAGTTCGGTATCCAACTTTTCGGGTCCTTCATGACCTTCGGGTAGCGTAGCCCCCGAGTGTTCTGCTTCTTCGGGTGATCCTTTGGGGAATTTTCGCTTGATGGATGGCACGCAGATCTGTTCGAGGAACACACCTGGTGGTACCTTTGCACAAGTGGAGCCGATGTTGGCGAGTCTATCGGCCTCCCCGTTGCTCTCTCTTCCAACGTGCCGAAGTTCGCAGCCGTCGAATTCTCCTTCGAGTGCGTTGTATAGCGCGCGGTACGCGATCATGTTTTCGGCGTGTGCGTCGCACTCATCATCGTCTGCTGTACGACAAGGTTGGAGTCACCGTAGATGACCAGGCGCGTTGCGCCACATATTTTGCCATCTTCATGCCATGGATGAGGGCTTCGTATTCGGCCTCGTTGTTGGAGGCTCTGAATTTCATCCGAAGGACGTACTTCATCTTGTCACCTTGCGGGGAGGTTAGTATGACTCCTGCCCCTGCTCCGGCTTCGCGTTTGGAGCCGTCAAAATGCATTGTCCAGGACTGCGACGTGTCTGGGGTGTCAGGAAGCTGCAGCTCCATCCAGTGCACCAGGAAGTCCGGAAGGACTTGAGATTTTATTGCGTGTCGCTTCTCGTAGATGATGTCCAGGGGTGATAGTTCAATGCCCCACAGGGCCACGCGCCTTGTGGCCTCTGGGTTATTCAGGATGCTGTTTAGGGGTGCCTCGTTGACGACCATCACCTGATGCTCCTGGAAGTAGTGGCTCAGTCGTCGAGCCGTCATGAACACGCCGTAGGCCAGCTTCTGGTAGTGCGGGTACCGCTGTTTTGTTGGAGTGAGAACCTCGCTGAGGTAGTAAATTGGGCGTTGTACCCCGTGGGTCTTGCCTTCTTCGGGTCGTTCGACCACGAGTACTGTGCTGACCACCTGGTGTGTGGCTGCTATGTACAGCAACAGGGGCTCGCGCTCGTTTGGCGTGACCAAAACTGGCGAGGTGGAGAGGAGCCGCTTGAGGCTTTCGAATGCGTCGTTGGCTTTGGGTGTCCACTCGAACTCGTCTGCCTTGCGCAGCAGCTGGTAAAATGGTAGGGCCTTTTCTCCCATGCGGCTGATGAACCTGCTTAGTGCCGCTACTTGCCCTGCGAGCTGCTGAACGCCCTTGAGGTTTTTCGGCTTCTCCATTGTCATGATAGCTTTGATTTTCTTCGGGTTCGCTTCGATCCCTCGTTGAGAGATGAAGTACCCGAGCAGCTGACCCGAGGGGACGCCGAAGGCGCACTTTTCTGGATTGAGCTTGATCCTGTAGCGATCAAGGTTGTCGAACGTCTCGCGGAGATCGTCGATAAGTGTTCTTGCCTCCTTGGTTTTTATGACTATGTCGTCGACATAGACTTGGACGTTGCGACCGATCTGGTCCTTGAGGCAGGCCTGCATGCATCGCTGGTACGTGGCACCCGCATTGTTTAGCCCGAAGGGCATTGTGTTGTAACAGTATACTCCGAACGGTGTGATGAACGCCGTTTTCTCTTGATCTTCGACCTTGAGTCGAATCTGGTTATAGCCTGAGTAGGCGTCGAGGAAGGAGAGTTTCTCACAACCTGCAGTCGAATCGATGATCTGGTCGATCCGAGGAAGAGGGAAGTGGTCCTTAGGGCAGTGTTTATTTAGTGACATGAAGTCCACGCACATCCGCAGGATGTCCGTGTCCTTCTTCGGGACCATCACCGTGTTTGCCAGCCACTCGCTTTCCTTGATTTCCTGGATGAAGTCTGCTGCGAGTAATCTGTTGATCTCCTTGCCGATAGCTTCGGCTCGTGGCTCCGACAGTCTTCGGATGGACTGCTTGACTAGCTTGGTGTCTGGGAAGACATTGAGTGCGTGCTCGGCGAATTCCCTGGGAACTCCTGGCATGTCCGCAGGACACCAGGCGAAGATTTCCCAGCGCTCACGGAGGAATTCGACGAGCGCGCCTTCCTATGCGGTGCTGAGGTCGTTGGCGATCAACGCCGTCTTGGAGGCATCCGTTGGATGGACCTGCACTTTCTTGGTGTTGATGCTGGAGTCGAAAGACATGTCAGGTGCGTTCTGCTTTGTGACTGGGGGTAGCCCGTTGTCCGTCACCTCGCGGAGCTTAACAAGCTCGTCTTTCATGCCGAAAGACTGGGAGATTTTGTTGAAATCCCTGTCGCATTGGTCCGATCGGGTGAAGCTCCCGTGGACTGTGATGACGCCCCTTGGTCCTGGCATCTTGAGTAGTAGGTATGCGTAGTGTGGGACGGCCAAGAACCTTGCGAATGCTACGCGTCCCAGGATGGCATGGTATTGCGACGGCCAGTCCACCACTTCGAATTCTAGGTGCTCCTGCCGAAAGTTGTCCGGCTTCCCGAAGATGACGTCGAGCCCTATTTTGCCCAGGGGGAAGATGCCCTTCCCTGGAACAATGCCGTGGAACGTTGTGTCTGATTGTTCCAGGCTGCATTGCGGGATCCGCATAGCTGCTAGAGTGCTTGCGAACATTAGGTTGATGCCGCTGCCGCCGTCCATGAAGACGCGACTCATCTCGAATCCTCCGATCTGCGCCTCCAGCACCAGGGCAGCATGACCTGGGCGAGGGATCTGGCAAGGGTAATCCGCGCGAGTGAATGTGATGCAGGACTCCGATCCGCTGAGGTTGCCACGGCCAAGTTGATTTGTCGGGTGATTTTCTTCTGCACCCTGTTGGTGGGGCGTCCCTTCTGGATCATATTTAGCGCTCCCTTTGGTGGGGGGTATGCGACCCCGGCGTTGTTTTGTGTTGGTGCGACTGGTTGATTTGGGCCTTCAATAGGCGGCGGTGGAGGAGCTCCGTGTGCTATTTCACCTGGCGCAGGTGCGTTTCTGAACGCAGGAATTGGAGCTTGTTGCCTCATCTACATCATGCCTTCGCTGAGTTTCTGGAACTCGCGGCAGTCCTTGAGCATGTGGCTAGCTTTCTTTTTGCCATCTTGTTTGTCGATGTAGAAGTGGATGGTGCATGGACCCGAAAGTTTGTCGAATGCTGAGGGTCCGTTGTCGCGGTCGCGGCGTTGCCACGACTGCGTTGGTCGTCCGTTGTCGCGGAAGTTTCCGCTGCGGTATCCTCCGCTGTTGCGGCTGTTGTCGTTACGGCGGTCGGCGTAGCCGGCTGCGACCATGTCGGGTCCGTCGCGGTCCTCGTAGACGCGCGATATCCTCTTGTTGCAGCGTTCGCGTCTTTGGCCGTAGTCGTCCTCTTCATCTGATTGCGCCCGCTGGATGCAATCTTCACCGTCTGCCCAACTGTTGGCGATTTCCATGAGGTGGTCGAGTGTCTTGGGCTTTACACGCCCAAGTTCCTCCTTGAAGTCTGGGCGCTTGACGCCGTCCCGGAAGGCATCGATGGCCCTTTCTTCGGAGATGTGTGCTGCGGAGTTCTTGGTTGTAGACCAGCGTAGTATGTACGAGCGAATAGATTCACCTGTTCTCTGAGTGCAGGCTCGCAACTCTTCGATTGAGGCGGGCCTCTTGCTGGTGCCTTTGAAATTTCGGATGAAGCTATAAGCGAGCTCCTCCCAGCTTCGGATGGATCCTGATGATAGGCTGCTAAGCCAGACCCGCGCCGCGCCTGTCAGCTGCAGCTGAAGGCATTGCATGGAGGTTTCTTTGTTGCCTCCGTGAAGCTTGACGGATGACAGATGGTCACTGAGCCAGGACTTTGGATCTTGCGTGTCGTTGAACTTTGGAGTATCCGAAGGAAGCTTGAAGTTGCGTGGCATCTGTGTTCGCCGGACGGATCTGCTGAAGCATCGAGCCCCGCAGAGTTCTCCTTCGTCTTCATCCATCTCAGATTCAGACGAGCATGCGCGTTTGGCACGTGCTTTGTCGATCTTGCGCTGTGTAAGCTTGTCTCTGGCGTCGTAGTCGCGTTTATGGCGGTGCGAGCTCTTCTTCCTTCGAGGAAGATCGTGTTCCTCTTCATCTTCGGATGAGGGAGTGGGGCTCCGGTCGCGCCTGGCCGGAGCTTTCTTCTTCGGCTCCGTAGGAGCGTCTTCGTGGAGCGCAGCTCCGATTAGTCCTAGTCCGGTGAGTGCGGACCTATGCATGGCCCTTTTCGGGTCCCCTCCGGAGGTGGGTGAGCCGCGAGATACGCAGTGGCTGCCATGATCGCAGCTTGTGGCGTCTTCGGGATGATGTTGCCGTCAGCGTCCATATCCATGAACGATGTGTGGAGAGTTCGGGTCACGTCACGCTGCTCCTTCGGGTCCATGTTTTCCACCCGAGAGAGGTGCTTGTTTCCCTAGTTTCCGTTTGTGCTAGAGCCGGGTCCCATGGCGGAGAGCGCAGCTCGTCGCGCACTGGACTCAGAGGCTGCTCGCTTGTGTTTGTCGAGCGTCTCCTGCATCTTGACTTGCTTCTTGTGCTCCTCGATGAGGAGGTAGTGGTATGCCATCAGTAGGTCACGTGAGGAGTCCAGAGGTAGGACTATTTCGCCTGCGACGGCGCGGCGTGCTTCGACCCATCCTTCTTTGCTAAGTTGGATGAGGTGGCCCCTGTTTTCCCCGTTTTCGCCATTTCCACCGTTTTCGCCGTTTCTGTCCTGCGGGTTGGGGTTGGGCGGCGGGTTAGGCGTTTCCTCGTCGGTTTGGATGACTGCGGCGCACAGATAGCGCCTGCAGATTGGTTGGCTGCTGCCGCAGCTTTCGGATCCGGAACCGTAGGTCCCTTCATCCGAAGGTGGATCGCACAGATCGGAGTTGCAGCTGCTGCTGCTGTAGAACTCATCTGTTGATGGTGACGTGCGTAGCACGGGGTGTGGAACCCATGAAGCGGGCCTGATTGATGGCACGGGCACCCGCTCAGGGAGGCGGAGGGTGCCAGTTTGTCCCACCTGGAAGCAGAAACTCCCGAACAAGATTTCGAGTCCGTCGCCTACGGGCTCGAAATCCTTCATGGTGGCCGGCGAGTGGGCGGTGAAGTCGAAAGCGCCGAAGAGGAGGTGATTCTCCGTCGCCTCGGAGTTGTAGATCGATCGGGTCGGAACCATCACGACCGCACAATCAGCAGCCCCAATTCCCACAGACGGCGCCAATTGACGAGGTTTAATCTCGGCAATGCCCATTGTTATGGACTTGGGTTTTGGAGAAGATGGGGATGCTGGAGATCGTGGCACGGTTAACAGACAAGCAACCAGGGGACACGAGATTTACCCAGGTTCAGGCCCCCAGAGGGAAAACCCTACTCCTGCTTGTCTGCTCTTTGATTACGGCGGAACCGAAGGTTACAGGGTGCGCAGATTCGATCTGGTGTGGATGTGTGTGCGAAAGTATGAGTCGAGTTGCCCTAGGACGTGCCCTCCTGGCCTTTATATAGACTTAGGCAGGTCCCGGGCGTAGTCCTAGTCGGTTACAAGTTCTAGGGTTTTACCCCTTTGAATTTCCTATCTCCTCTAGTCTTGCTCTCCAAGGATCCGAAGACGTCATGGGCCTTGGCCACCCGAAAATCTTCATGGGCCAGCGTATGTCTGCCGTGGGCCTTCCTTGGGCTGGACTAGGTATGCTGAAGTTACGTACCCGTAGGGTATAACCATGTCAGAAGCGTCTAGAGTCTTACTAGCATAATGGATAACGTTTAACTTCTTATCAATTCGTTGCCCAAGGACAGCACCTACATCAAAATCACTAGCATCACACATTATTTCAAAGGGTGAACTCCAATCAGGTGGTTGAACAATAGGGGCTTTAGTTAAAGCCTTCTTAAGAGTTTCAGAAGCTTCCTTACAATCATCATCAAAAAAGAAGGGTACATCTTTTTGAAGAAGATTAGTATGGGGTTTTGATATCCTAGAAAAGTCTTTAATAAACCTTCTATAGAAACCAGCATGACCAAGGATACTACGAATACCTTTGATGTCTCTTGGACATGGCATCTTCTCAATTGCCTCAACCTTAGCTCTATCAACTTCTATGCCTCTTTCAGAAACTTTATGCCAAAGGACAATCCCTTCATTAACCATGAAGTGGCATTTATCCCAATTAAGAACAAGATTAGTTTCCTCACATCCCTGCAAAACTTTATCAAGGTTGTGCAGACAATTATCAAAAGAAGTTCCATAGACAGAAAAGTCATCCCTGAACACTTCTACAATTTCCTCACAAAAACCATGAAAGATAGCAGACATGCACCTTTGAAAAGTAGCAGGAGCATTACATAAACCAAAAGGCATACATCTATAAGCATAAGTTCCATAAGGGCAAGTAAAAGTAGTTTTTTCTTGATCTTGTTGTTTAACAGCAATTTGAGAGAAACCAGAATAACCATCAAGAAAACAAAAATGGGTCTTTTTAGACAACCTTTCCAACATTTGATCAATAAAAGGAAGCGGGTAATGATCTTTCTTAGTAACTTTATTGACTTTTCTAAAATCAATGCACATCCTATAGCCTACTACTATTCTTTGAGGAATAAGCTCATCATTATCATTAGGAACAACGGTAATACCTCCTTTTTTAGGAACACAATGAACAGGACTAACCCATTCACTTTCAGCAATAGGGTAAATAATACCAGCATCAAGGAGATTCAATACCTCATTCCTTACCACTTCCTTCATCCTAGGGTTTAAACGTCGTTGGTGCTCTACTACTGGCTTTGCATCTGGTTCGATGTTGATAGAATGCTGACATATAGTAGGTGAAATCCCTTTTAAATCATCCAGAGTATAGCCCATAGCTCCTCGGTGTTTCCTCAAAACCTCCAATAGCCTTTCTTCTTCCTTTCCTAAAAGTTTAGCGCTAATAATAATAGGATATATCTTTTTATCATCAATATAAGCATATTTAAGATCATCAGGGAGAGGTTTTAGATCGAAGACCGGATCCTTTTTAGGTGGCAACGTGGTACCCAAGTCTTCTACAGGCAAGTTATGCTTAAGCATCTTAGGCTGATCATGGAGAATCTTGTCAATCTCGTTCCTTTCTTCCATGAAGATTTCGCTTTCATGATCTTCCATAAATTGTTGCAAAGCATTGTTAGGAGCAAGAGAAATAGAAGCAAGTTGTTCAACTCTAAAATCCTCATTATGGGTTTCCTCTTCACAAGGTTCTTTAGCAAATTTCGAGAAAGTAAACTCATAAGATTCCCCATCAAACTTAGTCAAGATTTTCTCCCTCTTGCAATCAATAACAGCTCCACAAGTACTCAAGAAGGGTCTACCAAAAATGATAGGATAAGTTTTACTAGCATCTGAACCAAGTACTAGAAAATCAGCAGGATACTTAATCTTACCACAAAGAACTTCCACGTCTCGTACAATACCAATTGGAGAGGTGGTCTCTCTATTAGTAAGATAATAACCACATCAATCTCTTCCAATTCGCAGGGACTGATTTCATGCATAATTTCTCTGTAAAGCTCATAAGGAATAGCACTAGAACTTGCACCAATATCACATAAACCATAATAGCAATGATCACCAATTCTAACGGAAAGCACAAGAACAATAGCCTTTTTAGTTCTATTAGGATGTGAAACAATATTAGAAGCATCCTCACAAAAGACCATGTGCCCATCTTCTATGATTTTAGTGACAAGGTCTTTCAAAATTGCTACCACAGTTTCAATGTTTATTTGTTCATCATGTTTTACAGTTCTCTTTTCACTTTTGGTGATTACATTAGTTATCAAAGGATGGTCCTTTACCTTTTCTGGGAAGGGAATCTTCTCGATATAAGGTTTGTGAGACCAGGCATATCGCTTAATAGGATTGATAGAATACTCATACCAACAAGTTGCAACTTCTTTTCTGGAAGCTCATTCGAAAAAGAACTCTAAGGTTAAGCGTGCTTGGCCTAGAGCAATTCTAGGATGGGTGAACGACCAGGAAGTGGGTACCGGGTGCGCACGAGTGAGGACAAAGTGCGCAGAAAAGACTAGTGTTGGTCTGTGGGGCCAGTCTAGATATCCTAGTAAGCTGCCAGGAGTGACACCCCCGGGCCCAGGAGTGAACGGGGTGTTACAAGTGGTATCAGAGCTGACCCTTGCGATTACACGGGTGTGTGCGGGTTAGTGGCGGGACATGTGGAGCATGGCGCGTGTGGCCCGTAGTGTACACAGCATGGCACATGTGCCGGCACTGGACGCACATACGCGTGCCAAGAGGGAACGTTCCTGGGGTGTGTTTGATCGATGAGGGCATAGATCTTCTAAAGGGTGTGTGTATGTGAGACCAGGCACATGGCTTAATAGGATTGATAGAATACTCATACCAACAAGTTGCAACTTCTTTTTTGGAAGCTCATTCGAAAAAAGAACTCTAAGGTTAAGCGTGCTTGGCCTAGAGCAATTCTAGGATGGGTGACCGACCGGGAAGTGGGTACCGGGTGCGCACGAGTGAGGACAAAGTGCACAGAAAAGACTAGTGTTGGTCTGTGGGGCCAGTCTAGATATCCTATTAAGCTGCCAGGAGTGACACCCCCCGGGCCTAGGAGTGGACGGGGTGTTACAAGGTTCAGGTAAGATAGGATCAATAATGCAATACTCAGCACTCCCAATAGGAACATAGTCAACAATGTCTTTGTAAGGTGCATGGTATTTATTCCATCCCCTTTTTGGAATTTCGATATAAGAAGCAAAAGCTCTAAAGCAATTCATAATAACTTGCAAATCAAGACCATAAGCATTACTAATATTTTGAAAGTCATTAATTCCCATAAAAGATTCAATGCATTCATAATCATAATTTATACCTGACTTTGTACCTTTGTCATTCTCCCAAGCTTCAGCATTGTCTTGAATACGGTCCAGAAGATCCCATTTAGCTTCTTCTTCCATGCGAATGAATGATCCAGCACAAGAAGCATCCAATAAATCCTTGTCATGTAGAGGGAGCCTTGCATAAAAGTTATCGATAATGTGGGTGTTTCCTCAACGTATTGGCCAGTTTTCAGTGTCGCGCGCACGTGCTGCGCTAGTTTGGACGTTTTCCGTGGAGTCGGGCGTTTTTGCCCGGTTTCCACGTTTTGGCATTCGGTCAATGTTTCTGCAACGTATTGGCCAGTTTTTAGCGTCGCGCGCACGTGCTGCGCTAGTTTGGACGTTTTCCGTGGAGTCGGGCGTTTTTGCCCGGTTTCCACGTTTTGGCGTTCTGTGGGTGTTTCCTCAACGTATTGGCCAGTTTTCAGCGTCGCGCGCACGTGCTGCGCTAGTTTGGACGTTTTCCGTGGAGTCGGGCGTTTTTGCCTGGTTTGCACGTTTTGGCGTTCGGTCCATGTTTCTGCAAAATATTGTTGGGGAGCTCATGAATGGGACATTTGAGCATTAGTAACTTCAATCTCCCCCAAGATTGAGTTGTACTCTCTCCATCAAGAGGCCAAAAGTTGTACATTTGATTCCGATCTTTATGAATCTCACTAGGAGGATAAAACTTTGAATAAAAGAGAGGCACTATTTCCTCCCATTCCAGAGCTTGACCATTCTTTAGCAGCTTATACCATTCCTCGGCTCTTCCTTTTAGTGATAATGAGAATAACTTCTTCTTAACTTGATCTGTAGTAATACCTTCACACTTGAACAACCCGCATAATTCGTGTATAAAGAGCAAATGATCACCGGGATGGACAGTTCCATCCCCAACATAGTATTTATCCATAACACGATCAATAATTCTTGTAGGTATTTTGAAAACATCATTCTTAGTAGGTGGTGGCTTATCTACTACCTTAGCAGTGGTAGTAGCATTACCAAATAAGAAACTCAGCGGATTATCCATAACGAAATAAAGCAACTAGCAGAAGTAAACAATACCCACAGTTTAAGTTTCCTTTACCAGTTCCACTCTCCAATAGCGCTTCACTCCCCGGCAACGGTGCCAGAAAATAATCTTGATGACCCACAAGTATAGGGGGTGTATCGCAGTATTTTCGATAAGTAAGAGTGTCGAACCCAACGAGGAGCAGAAGGTACTGGCTAGTGGTATGGATCAGGAATTCTCTGCAAATACTTAGCAAACGGATTTTTAGGGGTTTTTGATAAAGCAAGTAAACAAGGTACGAGTAAATAAAAGACAGTAGGAATAAATGCAGCAAGTGGCCCAATCCTTTATGCAGCAAAGGACAAGCCGATTGTATTACTTAAGATGACCAAACATTCTAGAGGACACATGGGAAGACTGTCAAGTGCTTTCGCTTCATATAGTTGATTAATCTTCTTTAGCTTGCTAAGTGTTGTGTGGGTGAACCTGTGCTAATGTACCGACCCATCCAGGTGAAGGGAATATGCCCGAGAGGCAATAATAAAGTGGTTATTATCTTATTCCATGTTTATGATAAATGTTTATTTTACATGCTAGAATTTTATTAATCGAAAACATCAATACATGTGTGTTTAATAAACAAAAAGGGTTCCTAGTTATGCCTCTCTTATAGACTAGCTTGTTGATTAACAAGATGATCAAGGTTTCCTGATCATGGACATTGGATGTTGTTAATAACAAGGTCACACCATTGGTGGAATGATGTGATGAACATTCATCCGAAGTATAGCATTACGATCAAAGTCATTATGTTTATATTGCTATAATATCATACGAAGTAATCTTTATCCTTAGACCATGAGATCATGTTAATTGCTAACACCGGAAGAGTATCTTGATAACATCAAACGTCACACCGTAACAGGGTGACTATAAAGGTGGGTTCAGTGCTACGAAGGTGTTATGTTGAGGCTCATGGATCAAGAGTGGGATTTGTCCATCCCGATGACGGATAGATATACTCTGGGCCCTCTCGGTGATATCACATTGAAATAGCTTGCAAGCAAGTGATGTGATCACTAGAATGTTATATCACGGGAACGAGAAAAGAGTGCATGTCAGTAACGAGATCAAACTAGGTATGGAGATACCGATGATCGAATCTCGAACATGTAATATATCGCGGGACAAAGAGATTTAGTTACTAGCGTTAAAGGTTCTCACGATCACAGAAGTCATCGTTGAATGTGTAGGAGTTAGTATGGATCTCCAGGTCCCGCTGCTGATTATTGATCGGAGAGGGGTCTCGATCATGTCTGCATTATTCGCGAACCGTAGGGTGACACACTTAAGGGATACCGACACCATTTGGAGCAAATATGTTTCAGATAAAGATTTAAGAAAGCGCTGGAATTATTTCAATAGACACCGAAACTGTTTCGGGTGAAATTGCTGAAATTGGTTCTGCATGTAATATTGAAATGTTGCAGGGGGTTTTATGTGAATGTTTGTTAATTAAAGTAATTAACAAAATTCTGAATAAAAATAATAAAAGAGTTTTATTAAATGAGAGAGCATTAAATTTGGAGAAATTTAATGCATTTAAAGTGGAGACTTTAAAAGAGAATGTGAAGGGGCATTTTAATGTGGAAGGGTTACCACCACATGAATGGAGGAGGTGAAGGGTCACCCCCTCCATGCGCCGGCCATGAAGGAGGGGCACCCCCCCTCCTCCTATAAAAGGCCACCCCCTCCTCACTTCTCACTCACACCTCCTTGTGAAGGATCTCTCTCCCCTTCTAGTATTATTTCCCCATGGTCTCGGATTAGCGAGATACATGTTCCCGGTGGCTTTATCTGGAAAGGAGTTGCTGCTTCCGCTGCTTTGCTGGAGCGAGGGACGGAGGTTGTCGGGGTACTGGACGTGTGCGATCATGGATGTACCGCTGCTTTGCGGTGCTGGACTTGGTGGTGCTGGAGCTGGATCTGATGGACGTGCTAGAGCCGGACCTGCTGGACTTCATCACGATCTTGAGATCGGCAAGTGTACGACTACATCAACCACGAGTTCCTACTCGTTAACAAAGCTCGTTGTCTACGAGGGTAAGTTCTCGTTGGATGTATGTCCACCCGTTGCTTTCTACCTAGTAGATAGATCTTGGCGTGTAGTTCACACCGTAGGAAATTTTTTGTTTTCTATGCTGCGGACCCAACACCAGGACTAATACATACTTGTGATTATACCCCTTGCAAACATCCGTAAGTACAAGAAAGTAATTAAGGTAGAAACCTAACCACAGCTTTAAACTCTAAGACCCTTACGTCCCTTGTGCAATGGTTTCCTAACGGGGGTTCAGGTTTCTGTCACTCCGGCAATGCCTACGATTAGTAGCCAAATACACAATGCATTCCCCTAGGCCCATATAGGTGAAGTGTCATGTAGTCGACGTTCACATGACACCACTAGAAGAAGTACACCACAACTTAAATATCAAACTATTGAATCTTTCTCAACACAACTCCACTACTAACAACATGACTTCTCCCATGTCCTCAAGAACAAAACGAACTACTCATAAGACATCATATGGATCATGACCAGAGATGGAATAATGATGTATAACAATCTGAACATAAACAATAATTCAAGGGTTCACTCAATAGCATCAACTACAAAGAGTAATCAACACCGGGAAAGTTTCCCCTATGAACTATGCAAGATTCAACTCAATTGTTACAGCAATATGGAGATGGTGATGAGGGTGCTGATGGTGATGATGGTGGTGATGATGATGATGATCCCGATGAAGTCCAGCTTGATGGTGGTGTTGATGGCGACGATCTCCCCTCTCCGGGAAGGAATTCCCTCGGCAGAAATCTGTCTGCCGGAGAGATCTTTCTCTCTTGGTGTTTTCTGCCCCGCAGAGGCGGCGGAATCTTTCTGTGGTCGCTCCCACAGTCTTAGGGTTTCGGGAGGATGATATACGCCAGAGGGGAGAGGCTGGAGTGGGCCAGGGTGGCCACACCACCTGCTGGCGCGGCCTAGGGCTGCCCGTGCTAGGGGGTGGTGTGGGCCCTCTGTGGCCCATCTCCACTCCGTCTTCTGGCATCCTTAGTCTTCTGGAAAAATAGGATTTTCCATATATTTTCCCGGATTTTCTGATCTTCGCAAATTTTGCCTCCAAATAGCACCTTTTCCATCAGAATCCTGACTGCAGCGGTCCATGCTCCAAAAGTCATCAACCATGTAAAAACAGATGAAATAACATAAGTATCACCTCTCAATACGAAATATATCAATGAGTAATAGTGAACTAAGACATAGAATAGTGATGCAAAATGGACGTATCACCTCTATAGTATGTCCTTGTTCACCCTCGCGCGCCTTCTTCAGTTCCTTCCACAGATCCGCAATGCAGTACTCTAGCTTTTTCTTGTCTTCCCTAAGCTAATCCCTCTCCTTTTCTGCATTATGAATCAGCAACCTGTGACTATCCTGAAGCTTCTTTGCAGTTCCAAAAACCAAGCTCCCATCGATTCCGTCAGTTAGCTTTGACTGCAAATTCTCGATTTCTTGTTCCAGCTCCTTATATCGTACCGACAGCTTGTAATTTTTTTCAGCTGCATCACTTACATCAGTAAATCTCCCCGACCTTTCCAACTCATACATCTCCCATAACTGTGCCAAACATTTCTTAAGTGCATCTGGCCACTCAAGATCCACCCACTCTACTGCTTTACACACCGGGCCAACCTAAAAACACACACACTATAGTGTTATGAACATGCACGATACATTTTACTTCATGTCATAGTTGCACATAATGTAAATAAACCTAATTTGTACAGCCCAAAAACCTTCTCCCAGTGTTAGTGCCTTCGAATGCAACATATCTCCTCAGTTTTAGCCCATGGTCACATGGCACTTCTCCATCGAGATCTAGGCCCTCCCATTCAGAGTTGTAGATCGTCCTTGGTACCTATAGGTAAACGCAAAGCTGAAATCGAACACGATTGCATGCACATATGGAGCTCAAATCGAGAGATTTACCATTGCCTAACCCTAGCCCGAGAAAATAGAGGAACTCACATCATGGAAGGAATACTTGATGTCGGAGAGAAGGTTGTCGCTGCTCGACTGGTCATCCTCGCCGTTCAAGGACATCATGGCGAATGCGACGGCGACGGTGTCGGAGAGAGAGAGAGAGAGAGAGAGAGAGAGAGAGAGAGGAGAGAGAGAGAGGAGAGAGAGAGAGAGGAGGAGAGGAGAGAGAGAGAGAGAGAGAGAGAGGAGAGAGAGAGAGAGGAGAGAGAGAGAGAGAGAGAGAGAGAGAGAGAGAGAGAGAGAGAGAGAGAGGAGAGAGAGAGAGAGAGAGAGAGAGAGGAGAGAGAGCAGCCCTTCTACCGCTGCAACGATGACTAAATTGGCATGTTACAATAGTTTAATGGATACCATGCCCTTTCCCTGGATTACTGTCTCCTGCCTGATATGGATTCTCTTCACACATTCTCATTTCAAATATTAAACATGCACTCCCTCCATCCCAATTTCATTGCCTAACGAAAACATACCAGTATATTACATCATCCAAAGAAACAAAATCATGTCAACTACAAGGTACTTATGCATCACTTCTTCAGTCATAGTTTCACAAAACATTACATTATAATCTTCCAACAAACATAACCACAACATGGTTTCACAAAACATCACATTACAATCTCTCAACAAACATAATCACAGAAACAAGTATATTACGTCAACTCAAGAAACAAAATCATGTCGACTACAGGGTACTTACACATCACTTGTCCTATCATGGTTTCGCAAAACATTACATTACAGTCTCTCAACAAACAAAATAACATAAACAAGTACAGTACATCATCTCAAGAAACATAATCATGTCAACTACAATGTATTTATGCATCACTAGTCCAGTCATGGTTTCACAAAACATTACATTACAATGTCCCAACAAACATAATAACAGAAACAAGTACGATACGTCATCTTAAGAAACATAATCATGTCAACTACAATGTACTTATGTCTTATTACAACAACGATGGTTTCAGTGAGTGACATGTCCAAAAATCTCAACAGCTCGCACAACATTATATCGCAATCTCTCAACAAACATAATCATAGAAGCACACTCTAAATGCAACAGCAGTCAATATTACAAATACAGGCAGGGGAACCTCGCGGTCCATATGACAAGCCCAGGGTAGCAGCTCTCATTAGATCTCATCAATGTCGACCACCTCATTCTGTTCAGCCACTACAGGGGCATCTACATCCACTATAACATGTTCAACAACATCAGAAATGGTACCAAGGAAGAACACCTTCCTGGTTCGCTTCTTTCGCCGCATAATCTGCATAAGATCTTCAGTATCCAAAACATCTATGAATTGCTGCTTCTTATGATGCCACCACCGGATTTTTGCCATCTGCTTAGGGCCAATACTAATTTCCTTACCGATCATCTCTCTCATTTCATCAAGAGTTATGTTTTTGGAATCGGCAGTGATCTCCATAGTACATGACGAAACTGGCTTATTAACTCCCTCGTCAAGTTTTGCCATGTATGAATCCACCTCTATGCGTATACTGAACTTATCTAGATCAAAATCTATTGGTCCGTATTCTCTAGGAGCAGAAGCTCTGGCAGTAAGATCTCCAGCATCTGCATACATATCATCAATCATCGCTTCAACTTTCACCTTACATTAGCTGCACAACACTCCCAAACCATCTGAAGCTCATGGGAGTGCTCAATTTGCTGATAGGTATCATTCATGTTGCACCACACCAATTTTTTCCTCTGTCTAGAACCCTAGAGAATTCTAGCGGCAAGCATATCTACCAGCTGTTAAACAGACACAACCTCTTTACAATTCACAAGCAGATGCACATCTTGTCCGAACACAACCCTCTCGCAACCAAAATCAAGCTTTGCAGTGTACTGCCGAACATGAACTGTGAACTCATATAGGTCCCTTGTATCAAAGTTGTGCCTAATTTGATTAAAAAGGGGAACATTTCAGTTCATTCGATTCTATTATACCGTAACTAATCTACTTACAAGATAAGGCACAGATAAGAAAAATTCACCTCTCGCTCTTCTTCCGGGTTTTTTTCTTCAAGATCTGAGTGCTGCATCCGCCCACCGGAGCCAAACAATCCGCCGCTGGCCTTGCTTTTCTCTTCAACCCGCTGCTCGTAGGTACCTTGGGAGCAGAATCCTTGCTGGCCTCCTCGCTAACCGGGGCTGAAGACCTCGCCGCGGCTACGTGTTGAGCCCCAGACTTGGGCCCTGACGGACCCTTTTCAGTCAGCGACGTAGCTACAACCTTCGCCTTGCAAGACATGCTGGGCCGCCGCCGCCAGATTCAGTGTTGGGGGAGGGAGAAAAAACGTCCTCCGCCGCCGGCAGATTTAGGGTCGGGGAAGGGAAGAAAAGGGACCGCCGCCGCCGCAGCAAGATTCAGTGTCGAGAGTTAGGAAAGTATAGTAATGGATTTACCCCTACGACACGTGCAGGGTGGCTAAGAAGAGTGACCGGCGAAGGAGGGGCACAGTAGGAACTAGTGTAACGGAATATCCTGACTTAATGGGCGCGATTTGAAAATATTGGGTTTGGCTATCATTCACTCGAAAGACCCTTCTCAGCAATTGGCGCCCCAACTTTTCGAATCGCGGTGATAAAAATCAACTTGGGTACCGCGTTGCCTGGCCACCCCAACTTTCGGGCCGCAAAATGATATTCTCCTTTCAGATGGGAGCATAGTGGATATAGTTTTTTCTATCTTTTCCGCATTTGTAGGTTCCTTCCCGCAAAAGCGTAGTTTGGAACTTATCTTATGAACCTCATGATTGTAACCCCCGACACACTTGAAGTCCTGAAATCGAAGATGGGTCCATTCATGAAGTGCTTCAGGCAGGACAACTGCCTTCTGCTGTTCATACCTCGTCTTGAGGGCCTCAAGCAAAGTAAGTGGAGATTCCTCCTCCAAATACCCAGACTTAAGATCTGGATGAATATGAGGCCTTATGATGTATAAGGCGTTATATTTTTTGTTCATCTCTCAGCGGTTGACTCCAGCCGGAAGAGGGTCCTCCGGGTTCTGGATGGCACGCACTATCCCACGGGACGCAAGGGCGATCTTGATGTCCATGGCCCAGGTAGGGTAGTTGTGGCCATCGAGTTCGAGTGCATCGAACTCTCTTCTAGCCATCGGTTACCTACATGGGTAAACCAGAGGTTATTGAATTTACGCTTTGGTAAACCACAAACCATCATGGTTATGTTGTAATGAACTATGCAAAATTAATGATAAGTTCAAGCAGTGGGCTTGAAAATCATTAGTGTGAACTTCAAATTGTTAAGTATGACACATTATAGATCTCCAAAATAATTTTTGGAGTCCGTCTCACGGCACTAGAGAGTATAATCTGATCAAATCAGTAGATACTCATACTTCTAATGCCTTATTTCATGACTTAATAAATTGTTTAGGAGAGCACGTTGTTAAGCAATCATAATGTCAAATATGACAAAATGTAGGCTTTAAACAGTAGTGGTGATAATCTGCAGTGCAGTAGATCTAGCCACTGCCTTGTGATCCCAAAACATCAATTTGACGAAATCACTTTGAATTTTTTCATACCAATTCGTGCTCGTATCGAGTCAAAAAGACTCAATTAAGACGATGAATTGATCTATTTGCAAGAATTTGAAAAACTCAATTGCAAACAGTGGACGTAATAAATCTCAACAAGTGCACACACGGAAATATATTACATCACAAATTTTCTGGAATACACATAGTACTCGACAGACAAACAGTACTAAAAAAAACTCGTACTAAAATTTAGCAGATTTAGAACAGAGATTAATCTACTTCTAAAACTGTTGTTAAAATACTAGTATGCTAATTTGCTGAACCAAATACAAGCAAACTAGGCAAATGACTGTGCTGGACCACGTGTGAAAAGCACTCAGCCAGAATTATTTAATTTACGATAGGATAAGGGAGTGCCCCAGGCGGTGTCCTTGGTCGTTTCAATCCCCAACCACGCGCACCAGGATCCACCGCCACACGGGCGGATTTCACCGGCGGCCGGAGCTGCTCCCGCCGCGGGCCTCCTCGTCGGAGGAGTCATCGAGGAGGCGGGTGCCAGGCATGACGTCGTTGGGGAGTCCAAGCGTGACCGAGCTCCATCCACCGGAACAGCGGCCACGACCACCCGACGGTGAGCTGGGCAACGGGAGCCCGAGCGCGACGAGGCGACGGCGAGTGCCCGTGCGCAGTGAAGGAGGCGGAGTCGCGGGCGTCGGTGATGGAAGGCACGACGCGACGGCTTTGACCTCGACAACCGCAGTGCTGGCACGCGGCGCGGCGGCGGTGTTGAAGTGCGGCACGTCGGCTGTGGCGTCGCCCTCCATCTCGACAACCGCCGGGGTCGGAGACGGAAGGAGCGGCGCGGCGGCATTGACGTGCGGCACGGCGGCTGTGGCGTCACCCTCCATCTCGATAACCGCCGGGGTCAGGGACGGAAGGAGCGGCACGGCGGCAGCGGATGTGCCACCGAACTCGAAGACGGAGGTGCTCGACGGCCCGACGGTGGCTGTGCCAATGGCGGGGCCGTACTCGTGCAGAGGACAGAGGACCCATCCGTGCTCCGGGCACCAGAACAGCGGAGGCGGCACGGCGAGTGCCGGGGCGACCACATTGTCCCCTAGCATTGGCACGGCCGGACCGGCTAAGAGCCAGTTGGGCACCGCCGGCGCTGCCGGCGCAGGGGCCTGTACCAACGGGATCGACGACCCGGCGTCGCGGCGGCCACGGAAGACGTGGGTACCATGGCGGCGCTCACGGTAGCCTCCGGCACTATGGCGGCGGCCCATGTACTGGCCTTCCCTATAGTGGCGACCGTCACTACAATAAATATGCTACAAGAAATATGCTCACCAGTGACTTTTTAATAACGACCATGGATTTTTTGTCATAGATCTATGATCATTCTAAACCAACTGGTCGTAAGACATTTGGGAGGGTCTAAATTTTGAAAAATTACGACCAATTTTATTAAGAAGGTCATATTTTCCAAGCACGAAAATATCATAGATGGATTGCACTAGTTTATACCCTTATATTTAGCTCACTACGACCAATTTAAATGGCCATGGCCACTGATTCTTGATGGTTTAAAATGGTTGGTTGCCACATCAATAATTTTGTCTACATGTTGTTTCCACATGTCAACTTCTGCTGATGTGTCCGCAAGTGTCATGTGGAGCTGTCTAGGATCTCAGGCTGACTAGGACAAATATATGATGTGTGAGACCCACCTGTCATACAACTGTCTAGCTAAATTGGACATGTTGACCAGGTTGGCCTGACATATGGGCTCCACCAAACTAACATTAGGGACCCACGAAAGACCTACCACATGGACCCAGTGAACTAACATGAGTCAACTCCACGCGTGCTGGATTAATATAGCAAAGAGCTCTAGCAATCGAACCCATGACCTCCATTAAAACTAGTCCCCCGAACCACCACACCATCGTGTGTTTTGTGTCAAACAACCCCGTCGTACCTATTTCTCCGCCGTACCAGGTATGAATATAATGAGCAAAAAGAGGGGGAACAAGAGTTGAACCCGCGACCTCTAGAAGTAGAACTCTATCTCTGACCACTGTGGTGCTTATCCATTCATGTTAGATATGTGCATCGTGGCCCTATTTAAAGGTATTATCGTTAATGGGCTTGGGCTTGGGTGGAACGAGCCTCTGGCGATTTTTTTCCAGATATTTTTTTCCACGGACCGACGAGGAGAAGGCCCATAGGCAAATACAAGGCCGATTTAGGTGAAAAATATGGTCTTCAATTAGTTTAAGTCCACGTGAACCGGAAGAATTTTAATTGTTTTCTGAAAAGTCTATTAACAAAACTTTCCCGTCATTCGTGCATACTACCTCAGATCAAGATAATACACAAATCAGTTTGTTTCATCTCAAATAGATGTATAACTTACGTGTTGGTGAATTTCTCATTTTACATCATGCATGACCTAATTTTTTGATTTTTTTAATGAGTTACACGAATTTCAAACGAGGCCAAAATTACGAGGGTGACAGTCTTCGTTTAGGGGCCAACTCTTGCTAAATTTTTATTGCAGCTCTGATAAAGTGGCATCTTAGGAACCTAAAAATGATTTTTTTTTTAAAAAAATCACGAGCTATAAAATCATTTACCTGTAGTTTAAATCGGACTCACTTCCTATCGATTCGGCTAGAATTTGTCTTTTTCGCGAGGGGTGGATGGAAAGGTTTTAGATACCCTAGTTTGGACATTCGCCATATATCATGGTCTAGTATTTTTGAAAAATAGGGTGGTACCATTTTGAAACTTTCACTTGGTAGTTGCTTAACAAAACGCCCCTTTTTTGGCACTCGAAAAATAAAAACTGGTTTTCTCTACGACAAAAAGGAACACTTCCTCCTACAACATTGTTCGTCATCCCAAGATACACGTGTGTGCATAATACTGGGCACATTATCAAAAACTATGTCGTGATTCTTGCCATAACATTGGTCGTTTGACCTGAAAGCTATGAAACCTCGAATATGATAGGTCATTTTCGAGAAGGTTTTTTTGAGATATCTACAATATACCAGGTTTGGTAATTTTTCTTGCAACTATGTCACATAATACCAAAGCAGATAGTATTCTACTGCAAGGGTGGTCTTAATAATCCAAAAGAGGTTGCTCAGAAGAGATAGATGTATCCCAATCGCTATTGCTCTCGCGTAAAGAGGATTCACCTTGTTTGGACCGTCTTTGAATTTCTTATGCCCGTTTCAAAATTTTCTTATTTCAAACTATGTTCAGAACGGTAGGCATGAAGATAGGGGATGAGCCTCGCTAAACTTGCATTGGATCTCTGATAAAACAACATATTGTGAGGCTAAAAATGATTTTTGTAAAAAATCATGAGTATTAGATAATGTACCTGTAGTTCAAATCGGACCCACTTCCTGCCGATTTGGCAGGAATTTGTCTTTTTTTTCAGGGGTGGAAGGAAAGGTTTTAGATACCCCAGTTGGGACATTGGCCATGTAACATGTTATAGTATTTTTTTTAAAATAGGGTGGTACCATTTTGAAACTTCCACTTAGTAGTTGCTTAACAAAACGCCCATTTTTGGCACTCGAAAAATGGAAAATGCTTTTTCCGTGCGGCGAAAAGGAAAACTTCCTCCTATAACATTGTTCGCCATCCCAAGATACATGTGTGTGGACAATATGGACACATCATCACAAACAATACCGCGATTTAGGCCATAACATTAGTCTTTTGACCTGAAAGCCATGAAACCTCGAACATGATAGGTCATTTCTGTGAAGGTTTTTTTGAGATGCAATCGATATACCAAGTTTGGTATTTTTCCTTGCAACTATGTCAGGTAATATGACACCACGCGAAGGATTCACCTTGTTTGGACCGTCTTTGAATTTCTTATGCCCGTTTAAAAAAATCTTATTTCAAACTATGGTCAGAACGGCAGGCATGAAGATAGGGGATGAGTCTCGCTAAAATTGCATTGGATCTCTGATATAACAACATATTGTGAGTCTAAAAATGATTTTTGTAAAAAATCATGAGCATTAGATAATATACATGTGGTTCAAATCGGACCCACTTCCTACCGATTTAGCAGAAATTTGTCTTTTTCGCCTAGGGTGGAAGGAAAGGTTTTAGATACCCCAGTTGGGACATTGGCCATGTAACATGGTCTAGTGTTTTTGAAAAATAGGGTGGTACCATTTTAAAACTTACATTTGGTGGTTGATTCACAAAACCCCCCATTTTTCGCACTCGAAAAATAGAAAATGCTTTTTCTGTACGACGAAAAGGAAAACTTCCTCCTGCAACATTGTTTGCCATCGCAAGATACACGTGTGTGTGTACAATATGGGTACATTATCACAAACTATGTCATGATTCTGACTATAACATTGGTCGTTTGGTCCGAAAGCCATGAAACCTCGAACATGATAGGTTATTTCTGTAAAGGTTTTTTGAGATATTTACAATATACAAAGTTTAGTATTTTTCCTTGAAACTATGTCACATAATATGACACCACACAAAGGATTTACCTTGTTCGGACCGTTTTTAGAATTTTTATGCTCGTTTTCAAACTATGGTCAAAACGGTGGGCATGAAGGTTCTTAGCTAGGGGATGATCCTCGCTGAACTTGCATTGGATCTCTGAAGAAACATCATATTTTGAACCCAAAAATGATTTAAAAAAAATCATGGGCCTTGGATCATGTACCTGTAGTTCAAATCGGACCCGCTTTCTACCGATTCAGCAGACATTTGTCTTTTTCGCGAGGGGTGCACGGAAAGGTTTTAGATATCCCGATTGGGACATTCTCCATGCAACATGGTCTAGTATTTTTGAAAAATAGGATGGTACCATTTTAAAACTTACATTTGTTGGTTGATTCACAAAACGCCCTATTTTTCGCACTCGGAAAATGGAAAATGTTTTTTCTGTACGACGAAAAGGAAAACTTCCTCCAGCAATATTGTTCACATCGCAAGATACAAGTGTGTGCATAATATGGACACATTATCACAAACTATGTCGTGATTCTGACCATAACATTGGTCGTTTGGTTCGAAAGCCATGAAACCTCGAACATGATAGGTCATTTTTGTGAAGGTTTTTTCGAGATATTTACAATATACCAAGTTTGGTATTTTTCCTTGAAACTATGTCACATAATATGACACCACGCGAAGGATTTACCTTGTTCGGACCATTTTTGAAATTCTCATGCCTGTTTTAAACTATGGTCAAAACAGCGAGCATGAAGGTTCTTAGCTAGGGGACGATCCTCGCTGAACTTGCATTGGATCTCTGATAAAACATCATATTTTGAACCTAAAAATGATGTTTTTTTAAAATCATGGGCCTTGGATCATGTACCTATAGTTCAAATCGGACCCGCTTCCTACCGATTCGGTAGACATTTGTCTTTTTCGCGAGGGGTGCACGGAAAGGTTTTAGATACCTAGGTTGGGACATTGTCCATGCAACATGGTCTAGTATTTTGTAAAAATGGGGTGGAACCATTTTGAAACTCTCATTTGTTGATTGCTTCACAAAACCCTCCGTTTTTCGCACTCGAAAAATAGAAAATGCATTTTTCCAGCCAATCAGATCACTCGGACAACCTCCCCACGGATCACCAACGTAGACCATGATCTGAACCATCCAACATCTACCCATCCAACGGCACTAGCCTCTCCTCCCGAAAGAACCAAAACAAAACCACCAAACCCTAGTCTCGATCCCATTCCCCCCAACACCAGACTAGAGAGGTGGCGGCGTCCCCCCACACACGAACCATAAACCCTAGTCTGGATCCCGACCAGACCAGAGAGGCGGCGGCGGCGGTGCCCCCTAGAGATGTCCCGGTGGGTTGGCTCGCCGGCACACGCGTGCATCCGTGCACGGCGCTCCGTCGAGCCGACTTGCCCACATCGACCGCGTGGCCGCATCGTCGCAGCTGCCCCATCCTCCCTCACGGACCTCCAAGGACCCATGGCGGTAGCGACGCGTGCTGGATGAGGGTGGCCTCTACATCACGGGCCAGCGGGGGCTGACGGGCCCAGGCGGCGGGGGCAGGGATTCTTCCGTGTCGCCGGCCGACAGCGCTAGGAGGAACCTGCACACACAGACGACGGGGAACATCGACGAGTCCTCCATCTTCGACAGCGTGGTATTCACCTCCTTTGTAACTCGTGCGTCACCAGCAAGATCGAGGCTAGCAACCCACGCATCGCCAGTGAGATCGAGGCCAGCAACCCTCTCGTCACCGAGATCGAGGCCAGCAACCCTCTCATCGCTGAGATCGAGGCCATCAACTTCTGTAAAGGCAAGTACCTACCACCCAGATATGATCATGTGACTTCTATAACTTGTGTTTTTGCATCTCCCTCTGGCCTACAAACCTTGTTGGGCTAGATGCAATTCTAGGTGCATCTCCCTGTGGCCTACAAACCTTATTGAGCTAGTTCATGTCATGTGTTCTTGTTAGTTAGTTCATGCATACAAATCCAGGTTATTGTATTACCAATAGCTAATCATCTGATAGTGGAATAGGCTGTTGTATCATCCCATTATGTATTGGTACTACTGGTTGCTTTATAAACAATTTAGTTGAAACTGAACTATGTCTTTTCACTTGACAGTGGATTTGGTTCAGTACTGACCATGCTTCTCATGTTGTTAGTTGAGTATCTGGTTTAGTCCCATTATGTATCAAGGCTAGCATGTTCAAACTATTGAAATCCTTTTGCTGTTAGTTGAGTATCTAAATGACTTGCGTGTGTCAAACATTTGACATTCTTGTCTTTGATGTGGTCATGCAGGTACGCGATGTACTACAAATAAAACGAATTAACTGATCACATTGTGTTTATTCAATCTCATGAAGGATTGATGTTGCTTTGTGATATGATTTTCAGATGTATAATCTGTTCTCTGAATTGATCAGGTTGTTATCCTTATTGCATTTTCACTTAACTTGCATATCCTTGCTGTAACTTTGCCAATATTTTGTGCAACCTGGTCTGGCAAAGCTTAAAACTAAGGTCAACTCAATATATAGGATCTTCCTTGTTGAAACAAAGCAACCACTCATTTTTTTGTGAAACCTGGTCTAGCTTTTATAGCGAAATCCTTAACTCTAGCGTGTTTATGCATGAACAAGAGTTGCCCTCTTTTCTTATAGCAAAAAATTGACATGTATCCTCTGTACTGACATCATAAAGACCAGATGCACTATGTGTAAAGTGTGATCTGTTAATAAGAAGAGGTTGTAATAATGTTGTTTTGATTTTATTAATAAGATGGTGTTCCCTGTATGCAAATTATTACCCTGTATAAATTAAATAATAACGATTATTTTGTCTAACTTTTTGTACTTGTTAGCTATCATAAGTATATTTTCTGATTTTGCTGTCTTGATCTAAAAATAGTGGGCTATGTCTGCCAGTCAGCATAAAACTATTAGTTGTAAGAAATGTAATAGCTAGGACTTAAAATATACTATGGTATATTGCTGCATGTTGTGATTGAATACACATGGCGCATTGAAGGCAGCTCTGCCGATAGATGTTTATATTGTTATCTTGTTGTGTACAGGCATCCCTAGACGTGATCTTGGACGGGAGGTGGAGGCTTGCTCGCCATTGACGATGGATCCTCCAGCAGTCCCTTGGCTTATTTGCCTGTCTACCACCACCGCCAAGGCGTCACGCACAAGGTGGCGCTCACCTGTATCTAGCGGCCCGTCGTCAAGTGCCTTGGCATATCCATCGACCTCTACGACCAATAATCCGCGTGAGTACTCTTGCCTGCTACCCCTGTTGTGTTTCCTTGTTGTACTGGGATTTGCAGCGCCCTTAGAATTATCTGTCACGCTACGGTAATTCACAACAAAGCTTGTACCAGCTAGTGTAATTTGTTATCTAGGAGTGTACCTGATCATGGTGCCTTCTGTGATTAAAGATCTGAGCTGATTTGGCGGACAGGCCACGAAGTCCAGGTGGACATCCGCCTGCATCCCTAGGTGAAGTAATGAAGTGTGCAAGTCATGAATTTTTTGAACTAGTACATGTATATTTTTTCTCCTTATTCATGTGGGTTATCTTCTGTTCTTTCTTTTACTAGAGTTCTTATAGAGATTTTGCTCTTTTCTAGATTGCAGGAGAATGCTCTATCTTGCTCTTTTCTAGTTTGCAGGAGAATGCTATGTTGATAAGGATTTGAACTACGAATTTTTTGAGGAGAATGCTCTGTTGATAAGGATTTGAACTACGAGTTTTTTGATGCTTATAGGCTCTATTGTCTCTAATTGTGTGTGTACATAGATAACCTTGTGTTAGAAGATAGATTATTTTTTCGGTAACATATGCAACATTATGTAAGCAATACAGCTGCACTGTCTTTTGATATTTTCTGTGTGTATTTATCTGTTCTGTAATCTGTAATGAAAGTTGTGTATTATTTTTGGCTGTTATTTATAAAGTTCCAACATTGATAATTTATTTACATTCAAAATGTAGAAATTTAATGCGTGGGACTAGTTTGGAAATGAAATCTGGTGCGTGCTTCCAATTCAAAATAGAAATCTGACAAGTAGGGCATAACTGAATGGTGGGACCAATACAAATAGAAACCTGCCTGGTGGGGCTAGCTCTAAATTAAATAGAAAACAGAAAATGTTGTGCAAAAAAGGCCACAACCCAAAAAGAAATACATTGTAAAAGGCCAAGGCCAAGAGAACAAAAGGCCGAAATTGTTGGGCTTGGTCCATGTAAGACATCTAACTGGACTGGATTGAATCTGATCGACGACATTTCCAATTGGTCATAGATTTGCCACGTCAGATCATCTATGTAGGATCTGACGTGGACAGGACAGACAGTCTGTGACCAATACAGTTGGTCATAGAATCTGTGACCAATTGTATTGGTCATAGACGTCCATGACCAATTCAGAAAAAAGGTCGTGGTGTTTAACTAGTGACGCTCAATTTTTAACCTTCTGTATTTGGTCATAAAAATGTCACAAATTAAAAACTATGATTTTTTAGTGACCAATATGGAGGGTCATGTATCACCAGATTTCTTGTAGTGCATCAAGGCGGCGAAGTCCATGGTCAAGGACGCGGCGACGTCCTCCAACTCCGCATCGGCGGCGGGTGACAAAGCGGGAGTGACGGAGGAACTGGGGCATCAAACGAGGCATGTTTCTTACCTTTTGCCCTTATTCAGGCGATCGTCGGAGGTGTTGAAATGCTCTCACTAGAGCAGTGCTGATAACGTGTTTGAAGGAAACTAGATAGCGGGAGACAAGAATGAAAATCGTCACTTTATTGATCAAGATTGAAAGTTTATATACAACAGTATATCGGTTCTATAAGACGGTTCTTGAGGGCAGTTCCGTGGAGACGCTCTCGGGAACGTGTACGTCGGTTCCCAGAGATGTAGAACCGTCGTTTCACATATAGGAGAAGCGGAGATTATTTCCAATAACCGTTTGGGTTATTTAATTCTAACAGTTTTGAGTCTTTTGACTGGCCGCAACACGTCCCCATTTGTCCATCCAAGTAGTTGCCATCGTCCCATCGATACCCTCAACTTCTTTGGTGATCCAAGACCCATAACGGTTTGCCTAGAATTTCTTGCGCGAAACCTCAAAACTACCTCCAAGGCCCGTATATGCGCGATTCGGCAACTAGGTTTCCGGTTTCCCGCTTGGTCCACTCGAGAGAATACCGGATGATGTCAATCTCCAATAAAAAAGTCCCCATCCTCTTTCAACTGAATATCCATAAACCGTTGCGCCAGATGTAACCAGCTTACCGGTGTGAGAAAAATACACTCGCTGTGTAAATAGAGGTCGACTTCTTATTTTTCTCTGCGTACACTTCCTTTTTTTTAATCTGCGTACACTTCCTTAGTTGTTCACATCATGACATCATGCACCAAGCTAATCCTCCTTGTTCCGCTAGTCTCGTGCTGCAATGTGCCCGTGCCTGAGTCATTGCCTTTGTCGTCGGCTAATGTAAAATTATGGTAATTATGAACTAGTATTAAAAGAAAATTTTAAGAGTAGGAGGGCAATGGCCCCTCTGGTCCTCACTAAGTGTACTTTATACTTCACGGAATTCATGAATTTTGGACCTGGTACAACAGTCACAGAGCGTGTCAAATGGCCGGGGTTCCACGTCCTCATCCCAAACGATGTGCGCCAGTTTAGAAGTCCAACGCTTCATAGATGGTGACCAGTGGCAGCCTGCGAAGGGCGCCAGTACGATCTTTAGATTGCACATGTTTTATTGTGTATAAGCCGCAAACGGAGCTAGATGCAGAGACATCACACAAGCTCGACGGGTCCACCACTACCGCTTCGGGGATAGTAGGGATTGAGGGCGCCAATCCGGTGAAAAAATTCAGAGGAAATTTGAAGAAGCTTCAAATACTGTAGTTTTTTCTCCGAAATGCCAAATTATTCGTAGAACTTTCCTCGAGTGTTTTTTCTTGTGGTGGAATTTCCTTTGAGTGGTTGACTAGTTGCATATTTCCTTACCACTGACTTTCTTAGTTAAAAAATACTTCTAAATCCTAAGATATTTTACTTGGTCTTGGACCGCAAATTATGGAACTGTCAATATCAAACTCTCAACTTTAAGAAGCCGTTTGAGACGAAGCCTACACTATTGGTCCAAGTGTTCAGGTCTCTAGAAAGATGTGAATTCCTTTTCATGGATGTATGCAATAGTACGAAAAGGTAATATGTAAAAAATTATCAAATATATACTACATAACTCGTGGGCAAAAAATGTTTGTGTATCATTTGTGTTTCTTTTTTGTATTGAACACTCAGATGATCATATATATCGGGTTGATGACCTCTTCTAGATCTCACTTGATAGCATTGGTCGTCGATTGTCATACACTTTTACGAATATAAATAGTACGTTGATCTAATTCAAACAAACAAAACAGGGCATCTCGGCAAAAACAGAAGTTACATCAAGGTCTTCTAACATTGTTGTCTTTAAAGGTTTTGAACATCCAAACACGTCGAACACACTTTGGTTGAGGACACACCTCTTGCAAGGCAGAATGTTAAACCATTGATTCATACTCCCTCATTCCACAAATAAGTGTACTTCTAACTTTTAGTCTAAGTCAAACTTTTTAAATTTGACTAACTTTTTAAACTAATCTAGCAACATATATAACATCAAATCTACATATTTTGAAAGTACACTTCAAAAGGAATCTACTAGTACTACTTTTATGTCATAAATATTGCTACGCTTTTCAATAAAATTGGTCAAATTTATTAAGCCTGACTTAGGACAAACGGTAGAAGTACACTTATTTACGGACAGAGGGAGTACGCTAAACTTATCGAGGAAGAAGATTAAGAACATGAAATAGAGAAATAGGAAAACCAATGACCACAACCAAGTCTCTTTTTACAGTCAATACCATGATATGTTTATAGTAACGAAAAGCACATGGTAGAGATCTCATGCGATTACAAAATAAAGCCTAAAATAAACAAGCAAATCTTCGAGATCTTGACTCTTTCTTCTTCCATGATACAATGTTGTACTTTTCCTAAGCCAGCCGAATGAAAGTGACATTGATACCAAACCACAGACCTGCAAATATCAACAATGATTGTACCATAATATTTATTTGAGCCGCAATGCTAAGGCTACGCGCACACGCACAACCATTGAAGTAATCATCTAACATCGGCAAGAGTAACACCACAAGTATTCGGAGAAAAATAACCAAACAGTCTGTTTAACGTCACCAGGGAGCGAGAGTACGAATCACCATTGTCGAGGACGTAGTAGCCGGGACAAGTATTGCGAGGACAATCCTCCTAAGAGGAACCATGAGACAAAAAGTAAAATCGATCTGACGAAGCAAGATCCGAAGACCCATAGCTAGAGAATTGTAATTTTCCAACACTGCCATTAACGTCGGAGGTCATTTATTGTATAAGATGCCATCTCCATGATGCAGAGGTCAAAAGAAAGACAGATAGCAAAACCCTAACCTAATCAATTGAAATCACTACTTTTAATTGCAAGAGCTAGACGATTCGTTGAGCAAATATAGTTTTGTTTCTTGCAACGCCATCTCCACCATCTGGCGCAGCGCGCCACTATGTTACACACAAATCTTTCATAAAGGAACCTAATATGCATTTTTGCCAAGAGTTGGCATGTTGTTCCTCACACCTCATTGCACCAGATGGGCAGTCGGAGGCGAGAAAATAACATGGAGAAAACATCGAATGGCCTCTAAGAGTTCTCTCCGTTCCTTTTAACATATTTTCTGATTTATCGAACTGGCTTACTATTGATTTCTTGGTCGTTTAAGGAGTTTTGCGTGCCTTCACGTATAGTTAAGAGGACTTTTAGGCCAAATCACAGGAATTGATGTGTCATGACTTGTGGATCCTACTGGAATGTGGAACACATGATTTCACAAAATCGTTGTTTGGATGTCCAACTTTTATGTCAACTGCGGCACCTCAATTCTCGCTTATTCGTACTCCCTCCGACCCATATTAGTTGACACAACTTTGTCTAGATACGGATGCATCTACACTAGATACTTAACTAGATACATATGAATCTAGACAAAGTTGCGTCAACTAATATGGGTCAGAGGGAGTAATATCATCTCGATTTCCAAGCATCGAAGACCAAATTTGATGCTACAGGTACAAGATCATCAGAGACAAAGATGATGGCGGCCAGGAAATATAGTGAAGTAGGTTTTCAGGTTCAGAGCAGAGCAGGCTGCATTAGGCATAATCTCTTCCACAGACATAAATGAACCTCCTGGACAGAATCAGCAAAATTCGCAATGGGTCTTCGTAGACTGAAATTTCATGAAACTATGCGGGCTTGTGTTCAGGTCTGTCATAAGCTGCTATGTTCTGCAGTTCACACTCCGGGCTGAAGAGTCGCACAAGCAAGGCCGATGTCGCGCTACTAGAGATTGCTCCACACGATGCCCACCTGAGACTCCTTGGAACTGTTATCCTTGGACCTAAAGAGTGGGCACGTGGTCAGTGAAATAGTTTCAAATTTGAGTTTCTTCAAAGGACTAGCATCCAAAACTACATTGTCGTACTCATATATTGACAGAACACAATCAGATTTCAGAACCTTCATGATTATACTAACAAAAATATGTTTCAAGATGAACCGGACAATTATTGCAATGGAATAAATGAAGATGGCCAGAAAGAATTTACCATAGTGAAGGCGGCAGAGCACCCAGAATGCAAGGCCACCTCCAACGGAGAAGATGCCAGCAGTGTGACGCATCAGCCGGGAGCAGGGCTTTGACTCCGGCCGCATCACGTCCCCATTTGACCATCCCAGTAGCTGTCGCAACGCCATCACGACCCTTAGCTTGTTTGGCAATATAAGAGTCTGCTTGTTCGCTGGAGGTAACAAAAGGTTCAGCTCTTCAGACTTCAGAGCACTTCGATTCCTGAAATTATTTAGTCAAATAGCAGACCTTTACCTTTCCAACAATCTTAAGAGCGAAATGCAAAAGGGAAAAACTAATAAAGAATATTGGCAGATGTGAATTCGTTTTTGAAATGTAACATCAGCAGTCTGATAAGATAAATGGAACATTCTCTGATTTCTTATTGATTAATAACTACTATTTGTTAAACACATAAAAACTGAGAATTTACAGCATTCAACAAATTAAGATTTACAATAACACACCACAAACTAATATCCAAAAAAATTCCAAAGTCCATGCTCCAGAAAAAACGTGGCTAAAAACTTGTGTGTACCCACTGTTGTTGTGTATTTTGGCCTTCAAAGAAAGTGAAATTCTATATGTCCATGAGGTTCTAGCCTGGAAAGTAAACTGTTTACCAAATTTATAATCATCCGTAGGTATGTATGTGATCAAGTGAGCGAGGCAAACAGCCTATAGCACAGAAACGAGAATACAGTGATAGGAAAAATTAACAGTCATGGAACAATGTCAAATTGTGGAACTTTAGATTTGAGAAATCAAGATGTATGATGTAAAACTCACCCTGGTTAACACATACTTAATCTACAACCATATGCAAATCAAAGATATTATGTCGTTCTGTCATTGAAGGGGACATTCTGCCTGATTTACTTAAGTTGGACCTGAAAAGTTCATCAGGGCTAACTGCTGGTTTGAACGTGCCATGTTACCATATTCAGATATGCAATACATGCAATCTTTTGACCTCAATGTTCAACCCATAATTCTCAACTCTATCGATAGCCATCGTTTCAGCTAGGATCAGTGATAACTTCAGGATGCCAATTTTCTTTGGCCATTGTATGTTTACCTCTTATCGCTAAGTGATGCTGTGAACCAAGATTGTTCAAACAACAGAGGAAACCAGAACCCTACAAACCCCTACCAGCGACATGCCAACACCGCACACCAGATAATCGCCCTGTTGCCCGGGCGTGAGGTTTTGAGACCCCAGCAGTATCAGAGAACAGCTGCTAGTAAATTTACAATAATATTGAAGTAAACTGGATGGAAGGATGAATGGATTAGGATAACTCAAAAAGTATGGTATATTTGGATTCAGTCGCTCATTTAATCAAACTAAGGATGACTTAGAACAATCCTGGCAAGCTACCTAGGGTTTCAGTAATAGCAGAAGAAAATGGGCTCGACATATCGTCTCTTGCTTACTCGGTGGAGGGGAGAATGAAATACTTTGGTTGGTAATTGTTTAAGTGTCGGCAAATACTATATTCATCACACTAATGTGAACTTATGAGTGATAGAAACTTTTTGTGCAAAAATAAATTAAAATTAGCCAGTACTGCAAATGATACCAATCTATATGGTAGCTGACAGCAAACAAAACGAGAAATGAACCACTGGATAACTTAATGCAACTATGAAATGACACTACGTACAAATAACAAGCAGTAACACCACAGAGCAATGAACTGAACCCTTGCATAGCTTTCAGCAGTATAAAACCTGCCACGCCAACAGAGCCATTGCCAGTTAAAATAGGAAATCATGTGAAATACAGTAACATAGATGCCAACATACTTCAGGCACAAGTCTAAATCTAGAAGGAAAATTTGAGGATCTTCCCCAAAGCTCATAACCTATGATCATATGCCTATTGGATGATGATAAAATGCCCTAAAGTTGATTGTCGTCACTTGACGATTGGAAAATCGACGATTTGCCCTGAAGTTGGCTGATCTTTTATCATATGCCCAAGTTGAGCAACCTCGTGAGAAAATGCCCTGGAGTTGAACTAGTCTCTTGATGATTTATTTTTTACAAAAACCGAATCACTTAACACTTCAACACAAGCTGTGATTTTCCTACTTTACAAAACAAGATCACTTGATCCTTTAGCTGTCCAAAGAAAAGACAACTAAAGGAAGGCTCCATCCATCAAAGGAGGCAGAGGCAGAGGCCAGTGACTCTATGTGCAGATCTTACAGAGTCCTCCCTAAGCTCCTGAAAGCATTTTGTTCCGTCCCTTCTCATCAAGTTCTCTCCCATTTTTCACATTTTTTTGATTTTTTTCTAACGGAAACAAAAAAATGGATTACTCCATACATGAAGCTGGACTTCCGAGGCATAAAGAAATCGCACATGTCAACATTTGCAGTAGGGTCCATGTTGCCTCTCAAACGTAGAGCTCACATACAAGTTGGGAATCAAAACCTAGGGTTCATACAAATAGGAAATCAAAAGGAATGGAGTTAGGTTGGAGACATTACCTTTATTCCGGACTTCGACTTGGTCTCCGGAATCGCCCGAGGCCGCTGGGTGGACGGGGTGGCGCGCACCGCGAACCTCCTGCGAAGAGAGACAGGATCGGGATGAGTAGAGCGATGGAGAAATAAAGAGGGAGAGCGGAGAGAGGGAGAGGGAGAGATCTTACCTTGACGGAGTGATGCAGGAAGCAGCCTTGGTCGCCGGAGTCGCCGAAGGACACCGGCTGGATGGAGGCGCTGCTGCAGCAAAGGAAGCAGAGGAGACTGGAAGGAGAAGGACTAGGCCATGGCTATCCGCTGGGCCGGGGCGCAAATAGTTAAGCACATGGGCTGTAGACGACGCTGCGCAACAGAATGCAAGCAGTTCCTCTATCCAGGCCTAAGGCCATTCTGATATCCCATAGCGCCTTGTGTCGTTAGAGCGTCTCCACTCGATTTTGGGCCCGGGGAGGGGCGCGGGCTCCCAGCCGTGTCCTCATAAAAAAATCAATATTTGTTTTATCAAATCAAGTAATTTAAACATGTTTAATATGGCAAATAAATAATTAAACATTCAGATTTATTACAAGTTCATAAAATTAAACAAATAATTTAAAATGTTTATTATAATAAATAAAGGTAAACAAATAAACAAACTAGCTGGCTTCTTTGAGCATTCAGAGATGCTCCACCAGATCATCCCGCAGTTGGCTATGACTATTTGTGTCTCGAACTTCCTGCTACCTAGCAAGAAAAGTAACAAACGCAGGTGACACTTGGTGGTCAATATCTGCAAGAGGACCTTGGCGAAAATACGGTTCAGTGTTAAACGCTGGAGTCTCTCACTCCCTCTCGGTGATCATGTTGTGCAAGATCACACAAGCAGCCATGACCTCCCACATCTGATCTTTTAACCAAGTAAGGGCAGGGTATCTGACAATGACAAATCGAGCTTACAGCACATCGAATGCTCTCTCCACATCCTTTCTGCAAGCCTCCTGCTGTTGGGAAAACCAAGATTTCTTTCCTCCAGGCATAGGGTTTAAGATTGTCTTCACAAATGTTAACCATTTTGGATAGATACCATCTGCCAAGTAGTAGCTCTAGCTCTTGTCATACTGGTGGCCATTGATTTCGAATTGCACTGGAGGAGCTCTTCCTTCAACAAGCTTGGCAAACACATTTGAACACTGCAGCACGTTGATGTCATTGTGTGATCCTGCCATACTAAAGAAAGCATACCAAATTCATAGATTCTGATCTGCCACAGCCTCAAGCACCACATTGCATGATCCTTTGTGACCTTTGCACATGCCCTGGTACGTGAATGGACAGTTCGTCTAAGTCCAGTGCATACAGTCAATGCTTCCAAGCATTTCTAAAAAAACCTTGCTGCATTCAATTCCAAGATCCGAGTTGTGTCTTCTGTATTAGGTGTTCTCAGGTATTTCTTTTCATACACTTCCACAGTAGCCCTACAAAATATGTACATGCAGTCGATGGCTGTGGACTCCGCCATGCGGAGGTAGTCGTCCTGTGTGTCTATAGAAACTCCATATGCAAGCATCCGGAGAGCAACTATGCATTTTTGGATTGTGGAGAAACCAAGCGTGCCGACAACATCTGTCTTTAGTTTGAAGTAGTCGTCGAATTCTCTTAATTCCTCGACAATCTTTAGGAAAAGCTTCTGGCACATTCTGAAACGGCGCCGAAACGTGACGTCATCGTGCAATAGGTCATCAACGAAGTAGTTGGTGTAGAGCATGCAGTAGCCTTACATCCTCTGTCTCAGTTTGCTCTTGCGCCGCCTAGGCTTCAAACCCCCAGCAAGCGGCTTATCATCGGTGTCGGCGATCATGCCTAGGAGGGGCATGACAACCAGGAGATGATCATCGTCACCGACGCTGTCTCGGATGCCAGCAGCAACGGCGACTTCATCATCCATCAAAGCGGCTAGCATCTCTTCCTCATCTGAATCCATGCCTTTGACAAACCGCCAAACACCTCGCGGGCAGGGCGTTTGTGCGGCGGGCTTGGGGCTACCAGCGGGCGTGGGGCCGGGCAGGGAGTGAGTGTGGGCAGCTCGGGAGGGTTGGGGGAGTATTCTCGGTGGCTGTGGCGGCAGCTCTAGCGAGCAGAACGGCGGACGGCGACGAGGGGTGGTGGCAGCGTCGAGTGGTGGTAGCGAGGGGAAGGGAGGGTGGGTGGGTGAGAACGCGGTATGTGGGTGGCTTTCAAAGGTGTGTGTCATCGACAGGGCTGGCCCTGTTGCTCTCAGCTCCATCCGGCGCCCCCGCTTGCCCCCTCGCCCCGTGGACTGGGTTCGGCCTAGGGGCGCCGGATAACTAAACGGGCCATGCCGGTGAAGGGGATCCGCAGCATAAAACAAAAAATTTCCTATGTTGGAACCCCCAAAACTATCAAGGATCTATCTATGTAGTAATGCGGTAACGGCCAATGCATAGAGAATACATACCCTTGTAGACCATACGCGGTTAACGTTCTGAGGGGAACGTGGTTGAAGTAGTTGTACTCGTAGCCGACCTCAAGGTCGCGAAGCTCCTCGCAAGTCACCCCTTGCTCCTTCTTCATCGTGTAGCAGCTCCGACTCACGACATTTAAGCGCCGCAAGTGTTGCGCCTCGTGTCTTCGTACACATCCAGTGCACGATGAGACCTCCGGCTCCCCGATCCCACCGGGAGTGCGGAAGTTGATATCCGGCTAGGAATCCCTACAGCGCAACGGCGTGTTGTAGGTGTGCCTCGTTTGCACAGCCCAGACTTAGGGCCATGGTCACAAGGGCTAGAGAGAGAGGGAAGGAGGAAGTCAACCAAAGGACTTCTCCAAATATTGGTGTGTTTTGATCCCACCCATGGGCACCCCTTTGTATAGGCGGAGGGGGTGTGCCCTCCCCATTAGGTTAGCCATGTAGGACTATTATTAATCAGGAAATAAAGGCAAAAGGAGCTACAGCCGGATGGGCCAAATGGCCTCAGCCCAACTGCACAGCAGCAAAGAACAGGAGCAGCCAGGTGGGCCTGGAGCACCATCGCGGCCCAGCTCGTGCTCGCCGGCGCTGTGGCCTGGCTGGCCGACCTGGGTGGGCCAGAGTGCCTTGGCGGCCCAGCTTGCCCGCTGCGCGCGCGGCAGCGAGGCGTCGCCTAGGTGGGCTGGCGCTCGCTCGCTCGCCCGCGGCCCGTTGGCCAGCCCCACCCGCCCGCTCCCCCGTGAGATCCCTTGGGCCGGGGTTGAACAGGCTAGCTGCGACGGCTGGCAGCTGCTTGCTGCCCCGTGCGGTAGGCGTTATCTGCCACCTATGTCGCTTGGGCTGTTTTCTTTTTCTGCAGATTTTCTCTTAGGCCAATTCCCTCCAGGGATTTGGCCTAATATGAAAGTTTCTTTTATAAATCTTAATTTAAATATTATTTAGAATATATTAATTCATAATTAACATATAATAAATATATATTCAAAATTCCATTTACCCGAAAACACTTTTCCGGTCTTATCTTTTATTCTTTCTCCGAACAGCTTCGGATCTCTCCGCAGAATATTTCCGGCTTTCTCTTTCGCTACTGTGATTCCATCTTATGAATGATCGCTCTCATCGTACCCTTAAGTGTATCCCCTCACGGCTCGGGAATGCTCTAGACATGATCTATATCAATGATCAACAATGGGACCAGGGATGTCCGTGTGACCCCTATGCATTCCTAATGACAATGTCGTTTGAACCGGTAAATGTAGCATTCATATTCCTTTTGTTTCTTGATACGACTTGTCCGAGATCCGATCATTGGTATCACATACCTTGTTCAATCTCGTTAACAAAAAGTTCTGTTTTTCTTGTTACAGTGATATTACATCCTCGTGACCGAGTCACATGTTGCAACATTTATGGATGTAATCTCACCAAGCCGGCCGTATGTATCTTTGCCCGTCATGTGGGTGAACAAATCCCACTCTTGACATATATTGCCTCTACGGTTCCTCCGAGTACCTGAACACACCTTTATTGCCACCGTATTACTAGATGATGTTTGATGCTATCTAAGCACTCTCAGGAGACAGTGATTGATATAGCCTCACGGTCTAAGGAATTAGGAGTCTAGATTTAGGTGTTGCAACAATGAACTTATATGACTTGATCGTATTGCAATCCTTCGAGGAATATCCATCACATCATTCTCCAATGATATGACCCCGTTGTCAATTGGCATAAATGCCCATGATCTTGAAACCCAGATCATCCTCATGACCAATGAACTAGTATGAATAGAGGCTACTAGGGACTTGGTTGTGTCATACCATACCTGTACCAATGTTTCTAATTGATATAGTTATAGCACAATATGAAACTATTATAAACTAATTGAGATATGACAATAAAAACCTATTTATTATTTGCCTCTAGGGCACATCTCCTTCATTCTCCCACTTGCACTAGAGTACAAATAATCTAGCTCGCATTTTACTCATATAAACCATATAACATATGCGTTTATAGATCATGCATGCTCATGGGAAACGTCATGTCCATGTTTTGTTTTACCAGATCATTATGTCTTTTGCAAATCATTAATGTCTTCTGAATTTTGACATTCACACCGTTATCGTATAATGGGTCGAAGCATTTGTTTGGCAACAAAGTGAGACTTTGTTTCTAGTGTTTATAATGACAGTTATTTTCATTGTTGTCATCTAAACTTTGAAACACACTTTGTTATCCTTTGTGTATATACTATAGTCATGGAAGCAAAACGAGGCCGGATTCCAGGAGCCTACAGTGACTTTAGATCAACCTCGAGGGCTTTCTCATGGGAACTGTGCCCTGGGACACATCATTCTACGTTAAAAGCGAACTAGTCCCGCCATAACATTATACATCACATTAGATTGAGCCTTTATACTGTATATCTATGTAGATCCTAGTGCATGAAATGCAACTATGCCACTAACTTTGCTTCTTGCCATTTAAGTACAAACTTAATTCTAGTTCAATGATCAACTCAAGAATCACTTAAAGACACGTTCTTACAGTTAAGACTTTGTCCTACTAACCAGAACCTCGGGTCACATTAAGTCGAGTATACAACATGGTTATATGGAAGAACCCATGACTAAGGCATAGGAGATGCAACGCATCTCTTTCTTTCAACCATAGTTGCAATACTAACTCAATGCTTCATACAGTAAAAACTACTTTCTTACCTTGTTCCATTCTGAGCTTCTTCAGAATCTTGTCTTAGGATATTCTAAACATATTTCAGAATCAAGTCCAGGAGGCATTTGACATTCCGTGTTTATTAAACTCACTAATCTATCTCGATATATTTTCTTGTTTAATAACTTCAACTTCATCCTTATTTACCTATTTAAATGTTATTAACACTAGTCACATCATTCATATATGTCGTCCACATATCACCGAATGATTTCACGCTCCCACTCAAATATTGCATCCATATTTGAGATCCAGGGATTTCACTTAGCTCCCACTCAAAATATATCAGCTACATATTATGATTTAGCCAAGCTGATTTGCTCCCACTCAAATCCAGGTCCTCTCGATAATCTTGGACATTCCAAAGTTCTTTGATCATCATCAAATCGAGAATTCCACTAACGAGATTTCAATGACCATTCTTTTCTCGTTCTTAGGTCCATCACGCTTCTTTGTATTTCGTAGGTATGTCTTGTTCAAAACATGGCAAGTGAATCAGCAATATAATTCCACAAACTTGTAGAATATATAGTTGAATCCTACTTTCTTTAGTAAAAGTATTTACTTGAAACTTTATGATCATTATCATTAGTTTCTTCTCTATTTGTAGAGTTCGGTTTCATGAAACAAATTCCGCTGCGCCACTCAACAACCAGGAGGTAAGATTAAATACCTTGTTTTGATCTTTTACTTTCTTCCATCTGTATTTTCATCAAGACACGTCGTCTTTGGACAATAGCAGGTTTGCCCCTTTGTGGAAGATGCATTCATAGCTTCTAAGAATGCTCCACAAAGACTTGTTTATTCACCACGATTTTGACTTATCGAAATCTGTAGAAACTCTAACATGCCATAACTCTTATGGTGTTGTTCCCACGAATCTTTAGATGTTCCTTTGTATTTCAAATGAGTGTTTGCTAATTTTGATCTCTAACTCTAAATGACAACTATAACCCCGATAAGAGATAATATTATACCATATGTATCTGATACATAATGATTATGATGTTTAGACATTTCAACATAGTTTGAATTCGTCCAATTATCATAATTTGTGAAACATCTTTCACAAGTCCCTTTATGCTTAACATAACTTGAATACTTTAGTCGTGTCGATCAAATCGAAGAGACTTGTTAATTTAATATCCCTCTTTGTTGTGAACTCATTTGAACAATTCAAATCATTTCAAACTTATGTTTCATTAAGTAAATACACTTATTCACTTAAGTCCACAATTAACTAATGATTTCCACTATTTGTTGAAAATACGATACATCACTATGTATAAGATTCAACATTTCTTCGCATATCACCATTTTACTAGAATTCAGAGTTTTAGTGATTCTGCCCAAGAGGCATGGTTTTGCAAAGTATCTAGATTAAGCATCTAGGACCCCGATCTTCACTAAGAACATGCAATAACCAAAATGACTTAAACTATAGTGTCATTTCATTATTAAACTTTGGATATCTTTTAGCATTCTAATCCTTTTATAAATGTTTAAACCATTATCATTAACATAGTCATGAGAATAATTTATTTATAATCGTAATGTGACCATAACGGTATTGTTCATAAGAATAGTACAAACTGGCTTGTAACTTGTTCATATGAATAATTGTCTCGCCAAAAGCAAGACACATAAACATGGATTACAAATTTATATTCAAGTCCACTAATCCAAATGATAAACTTTGAGGAAAGAGGTGATGTCGGCCATCAACTGTTTTGCTTGCCGTCATCAAGTCACGTTGCCTCAAAAACAACAATTCCCAAGCAGATCCTCCCGTTTTCACAAAACGAGACAAATATCAAATACTTTGCAAACTGCAACGAGCTTTGCAAGAACCACATTTATAATTTGTATATCTTACATATACCTTTTCATCCATGACCTCCATTGCAATCAAGCCCTTCCAATAGTTCTTAACTCTAATGCAAGATCACTAAGTGACACAGATTCAACTCGTGAATGCCCATTGTTATGGACTTGGGATTTGGAGAAGGAGGGAGCGCTGGAGGCATGAATCGGCTAGCAAACAAGCACACAGGGACGCAAGGTTTACCCAGGTTCAGGCCTTATAGAGGTCCCTAATCCTGCTTGTCTGCTCTTGGAATTATCGAAGGAATCGAAGATTACAGGGGTGCGCAGATGCGATCTGGCGAGAGTTGTGGAAACTAGGGTTGTGATTGTCCTCCTCGCCGCCCCCTCCTAGCCTTTATATAGATAGGCTAGGTCTCGGGTAGCAGGTCGAGTCGGTTACATATTAGGGTTTGCCCTTTGAACTTTCTATCTTAAACTTCTTCTTATCTCGCAAGCAATCGGAGAGTTCGTGGGTCACTCGAATTCTTCATTGGGCCTTGGCAGCGCCGTGGGATTCTGCCGTATCTGGACCGTATATGCCAAACTCGAGTACCTGTAGGGTATACCCATGTCAGTAGCCCCCGAGTGTCTAGTGGAATCGCAGATTCGACTGGAGACTTTATGAAGTCTTTTGAGTGCATGACATTTTTTCGAGTGTTCTGTTTGTGTCATAGGGATTGTTGATATGCGTACCTGATTTATTCGATGTATCGGTATCAGTTAAATGCCTTAGGACAAAACAACGCAATCTACTCAAACTTGAGTCCCCAGACTCGAATTCAGAAAAGTGCTGGCGTAATTCGACTCAGGCCACGGAGGTCTTACAGGAGTCAAATTCCAGTATATAGATGTGAGCACTCGATACGTCTGTCAAGGCATGTTCATCGTACCTGCAGGCACGGATATATTTCTGGTAGTGCACAACAGATGCGTTGCCAGGCCTTATTCAGGTCTTATCTTCACGCTGCAAGCGCGACATCCGAAAATTTGTTCATCATAGAGATGATTCGGGTGGCCCAGGAGACGTGATCTCTTTGTAGGGAAAATATGAGGCGGAGTCGCTATAGCATTCGAGTGCGGATGTTATCGACACACAGTACGATGTACAAATAATCATAGGGTGCGCGGCCAACGCTCCCTATGGGAGTAGCCCCTGAGTGCCTATTCGAGTCGTAGACTCGAGTGAGGACTAAAAACATTTTGCGACTGCTGTCGTCTTTGGTTGCTTGTTTCAGTCGAATGTGCTTCTAGCGCTCCCTATGGGATTAACCCATAGTTCACAATCGAATCGTTAATTTGAGTGATGTGTTTGTCTTGAATGCTCATACACCTGCATAAAAATTATTTTGGGTGCATGGCCAGCGCTCCTGTTAGAAGTAGCCCCCTGAGTGCTTGGTTGAGTCGAAGACTCAAGAAAGAACTAAAGTAGTCAACATCTTCTTCTGATGAAATCGATGACGTCAGTGCTAATGATGTGATGACCGCAGTTGCTCCGCATGAGCAGTTTTGACGGGACGTGATGAGCGGTGGGTCCCACTTTTTGACTTCGATTTGACTGGGCATGCATAATCTTCTGTTTTAACTGCATCTCCTCAATTTCCACATGTAATGGGAGTAGCGGGGTCGGTTCGTGGTTCACCTTTGCCACGTGTCGATGGCGATGTGCGCCATGCGTTCAATAGGGTTTTTGCTGGCCGTTGGATGATATCTGCGAGGAGGTTAAGTAGCAGTGTAGCTGCGGTAAATTTTCCTCATCTCTCTTCTTGCTCGTGCCCCCTTCGCCATTGATGTTCTCTCTGCTTCTTTGCGCGCTTCCTCTTCGTGGCACTGGACCAACCCGCGTTTTACCCAGTTACTTTCTCCGCTTGCATCACCATCGAAAGATGCGCAAGAAGAAGGGAGGTGCCGCCGCTAGATCTGCGGCCACCATTGCCGCCACCAAGAAGAAGGGCAGCACCACCGCTGTGGGCACCAGCGCCGCCGACGCTGGGAAAAAGAAGGGTGCAGGCACCCACATTACCAACGGATCCTAGCGCGCGTCCGTCATCAAGTCTTCCGAGCTGCATCTTGTTCATCAAGATGGAGCTCTTTCACCCACAGATGATGACTCGCGGGTGCCTGACGACGAGGTAATCCCCCGTCCTCCTCCGGGTTTTTGGATGATGTTCCTTGCGTTCGTCATTCGAGGTCTCTCTCTTCCCTTGCATCCCTTCTTCAGGGGTCTTCTTTGTTTCTATGGACTCCAGCTGCACCAGCTGTCCCCAAATTCCATTCTCCACATCTCTTGCTTCATCACACTTTGCGAGTGCTGGATCGGGATCGATCCACACTTTGGCCTCTTCAATAGGCTTTTCAAGCTCAAACGTCAGTCATCGTCTGGTTCGGTAGTCTACGATGTAGGAGGCTGCGAAATCCATGTCGACTCCTCTGCTGGCTCGTGGTTGATATCGATCTTGTTGGGGAACCCCAAGAGGAAGGTATGATGAGCACAATAGTAAGTTTTCCCTCAGTTATGAAACCAAGGTTATCAAACCAGTAGGAGCAAGGAAACACCTCCAAGGTGTTGTTTCCAACTTGGAATCCTGTACAACACAACCACAAAAATTTGTCCCCAACTTACAGTGAGGTTGTCAATCTCACCGGTTTTGCTGAAAACAAAAGATTAAACGTATTGTGTGGAAAAGTAATAGCTTGCAGAAAGTAAACAGAAAACAGTAAATAGTTGTAGATTGACGGTAAAATAAAGGACCGGGGTCCATAGTTCACTAGTGGTGGTTCTCCTTAAGATAGATGACATGTTGGGTGAACAAATTACAGCGAGGCAATTGACAAACATCGAGAAAGCATACATGTATATACTAATCATCTTGACTCCTATGAGATTTGATTGTGCATTACAACATTATACATAGACCGTAATCCAACTGCATCTATGACTAATAATCCACCTTTAGGTTATCATCCAAACCCCCTGTAGTATTAAGTTGCAAGAAACATATAATTGCATTAAGCATTATGTGTAAAGTAAACAATATGATTGTTCTATGAACAAAGGATTGTTGTTTTCTCCCTAGTAGCAACAACACATTAGTACCTTAGAGATTTCTGTCACTTCCCCAGATTACTAGAGGCATGAACCCACTATCGAGCATAAATACTCCCTCTTGGAGTTGCTAGCATCTACTCGGCCAAGATATCTACTAACAACGGAGAGCATGCAAGATCACAAATAACAAAGACATGATAGAATCAATAATCAATCTGAAATAGCATCTCAATATCCATCGGATCCCCGCAAAAACAACATGTATGATTACAAATAGATGATCTTGATCATGAATGGAGCTCACAAGATCTAAACATGATAACACAAAGGAGAAGAACCAACCATCTAGCTACTACATGGACCCGTAGTCCAAGGATGAACTACTCATGCATCACACCGGAAGCTTGCATGGTGATGAAGAAGGCCTCCAAGGTGAATTCTCCCCTCCGGCAGGGTGCCGGGAAGAGCTTTAGATCCCTCTCGATCTACGGATGGAGATGACAGCGGCTACAGACTCTTTCGTGGAATTTTGATCGGGTACTTAGGGTTTCTGTATCGGTGGCAATATATAGGCGAAAGGGGAGGTCGAGGGGGTTCCCTAGGCGGCCACACCACCCCCTAGCATGGGCCAGGCCTGGCCACGCGGCCAGGTGGTGTGGGCGGCCCCTGGCCCCTCTCCGTCTCGTATTCTGGCTCTGTGTCCCCCTCGGTGAAATATTGACTTTGACTTTTGTCCCGTCCAATTCCGAGAATATTCATTTTCTGACTTTCCTGGAACCAAAAATAGCAGAAAACAGGCAGTTGGCACTGTGGCATCTTGTTAATAGGTTAGTCCAAGAAAGTGGATAAAAAGTACTCCAAAGTGTGGGCAAAATATAAGAAAGTAGATATAAACCAAGCATCGAACATCAAAAATTATAGATACGTTTGCAACGTATCACGCCGCAGGCTTTCGCCATCCGCATCCCATGGATTAAGGCTTCGTACTCAGCTTTGTTATTGGAGGCGGTGAACTGCATTCGCAGAATATATTTCATCTTGTCTCCTTGGGGCGATGTCAGTATGACGCCTGCGCTAGCTCTGTACTTTCGCTTGGATCCGTCGAAGTGCATTGTCCAAAGATAGGACATGTCTGGCTTGTTAGGGAGCTGGTTCTCCATCCAGTGCACTAGGAAATCTGGAAGAACTTGCGACTTGATCGCGTCGCGCTTCTCATATGTGATGTCTCGTGGAGACAGTTCGATTCCCCAAAGCGCGACTCGTCCGGTGGCATCGGGATTATTGAGTATATGCCCTAGCGGGTGATGTCTACAAGTACATGATATCAAGCTCCCCTTTCATTTCACACCGACGACATCCATATACAAAAGAACATGATATCAACTAGGTACAAGTACCAAGTGCAATGTTGAAAGCGTTCCCCATGAAAGCATGGTTCTGCTAATTCCCAACAAATAAGTGCAAGCATATACAACATAGACAACACAATGCTTCAAGTTTATTAACGGCAAGAAAAGTAAAGTGTGCCATCAAGTTTGTGAGAGCTTTAATCACTAGTTTTCTCATAACAAGTTTAATTTGGAAGGTAAACAAAAGCATGAATATACTTGGAATAGCATAAACTAGTAGGTAGGTATGGTGGACTCTTTGGAATAACTTGCTTTAGGGAGTTGGATGCATGAGTGGAACTCATACTTGGTTGTGGAGGCTAGCAAAAGACTGGGAGCGACAAACTAAGAGAGTAATAATGACCATAATCATGCAGAGCGGCAAAACATCATTGATCAAAGCATAAAGTGATACTACAAGTTGAAAACTAAAGGATCATAAAGGCTTATGGTGACTTCGGATAGTCATAACATGGTGTGAGCATGCGCCAAGTCAACCCAAATAAGTCATCAAAGGAGAATACCACAATATTATGCTTTAATATGCTAAAACAATGTATGATTCTTCCAAGGCACATTAAGCAATCTCAATTGTTTATAACAAGTCATGCTACAACAAAGAATACTAAGCATAAAGCCAAAACAATATCAATCATGGCATGACAAAGCATAGGCCACTGTCAAAAACAAGCCGTCTTTACCACTTAAGCATGAACTTTCCTACTCTTTTCCAATCCAAACCAAACTATTTGAAAACCAATGTATGAAATAGGGGGTCCAACTAATTTATTCAGCAAACTAAGCAAACAAAGCAAACAAAAAACCAAAACGAAAACGAAAAAGAAGACGCTCCAAGAAAAACATAACTGTGCATGAAACAATAAAAATGAAGTGTTTGGAAGAAACCTGTGATTTTTATTGATGAAGAAGGGGATGCCTTGGGCATCCCCAAGCTTTGACGCTTGTACTTCTTGGATATTTCTTGGGGTGACACGCGTGGCATCCCCAAGCTTGAGCTTTAGTCCATCCTTCATCTCATTACTCATTCCTTCCATACACCTGAAATTTTTCCTTCATACAAAACTTCACACAATCTTTATTAGCAACATTAGTGCACTCAAGATAATAAGTCTTTAGGTTCAGTTCTAACACCAATAAACTTCCATTAAAACACTAGATACTGTAGCACTTCCCTCAAAAAGCTCAATTCCCCAAAAGAACTCAAAAAGGAACAAACAAGAAGCAAATGCAAATAATGGCAGAAATCTGTCAAAACAGACAAGCAAGTAAAGACAAATTTTTTCGAAGACCTTCTGTTGCTCAAATCGAAAAGTGTTGAACTAACGAAAGTTAGATAACAACCTGGGACAGAAGCACAAAAATTCACGCCTCCAAAGGACGTACAGAGATTTTACACAAATTTTTACGGTGAAGCACATAAATCTGTTTCGGGACAGCAACTTTCCCAATCATTACTTCTCTCTCATTAGAGGTTACTCTTGGCACAAAAAGCAAATAAAAAGGATAAGGAGCGGTTATTACTGAAGTAATAACTTCCAAGACTCATCTAAAACTTTTGGGTTATCTCCCAATAAGTACTTTTCTTTAATGCCTTTAAGTTAGGCTTGATAGTTTGAGAAGATGCTCACATAAGAAATATGAATTGAAGTAAAAGAGAGCATCAAGGAGAAAATTCAAAACACATTTAAGTCTAACCCACTTCCTATGCATAGGAATCTTGTAAATAAATAAGTCATGAAAGCACAAAGCAACAAGCATAGGAAAGCAAAATAAGTGCAACTTCAAGACTTTCAACATAAAGAGGGGAAACTTAATATTATTGAGATGCATAAAACCATGTTTCCCTCTCTCATAATAACTTTCAGTAGCAACATGAATAAAATTAACAATATAACTATCACATAAATCATTCTTATCAGGAGCCACATGCATATAATAATTATCACTCTCCACATAAGCATAGCCATTCTTATTAATCGTAGTGGGAGCAAATTCAACAAAATAGCTATCATTATTATTCTCATCACCATAATCATCAAATATAGGAGGCATACTGTAATCATTAATTTTCTCCTCAATAGTAGGTGGACTGAAAATATCATATTCATCATTGTAATCATCATAAGCAATAGAATAGCTATCTTCCAAAGCTGGGAAACTAAAAAGATCATTTTCATAAAAACTAGCTTCCCCAAGCTTAGACTTTTCCGTAGCATTAGCAATAATGGTGTCCAAAGAATTCATACTAACAACATTGCTATTAGCATGCAAATAAAGTTCCATAGGTTTTTTAATTTTCTCTTCAAACACTTCATGTCCTAACTCAAGATAAATACTATAAAGCTCTCTAATTTTGTTGTTGTTTTCCATTAAGCCTAACTAGTGAAAACAAGAAACAAAAAGACAAAATTGCAGAATCTAAAGGAAATAACATCGAGCACTCACACCGGAGGATGTGAGTACCTTTTAGCTTACCTCCCCGGCAACGGCGCCAGAAAATAGCTTGATGTCTACGCACTTCTATTCTTGTAGACAGTTGTTGGGCCTCCAAGTGCAGAGGTTTATAGAACAGCAGCAAGTTTTCCCTTAAGTGGATCACCCAAGGTTTATCGAACTCAGGGAGGAAGTGGTCAAAGGTATCCCCTCTCAAGCAACCCTGCAATCAAGATACAAGAAGTCTCTTGTGTCCCCAACACACCCAATACACTTGTCAGGTGTATAGGTGCACTAGTTCGGCGAAGAGATAGTTAAATACAAGTGGTAACGGTGATAGAAAATACTTTGATGGCGTGGAAGAGACTAAAGGCAAACTGAAGTAAAGATAGAAGCAATCAAACATGTAATAGATCTAATAGCAAACGGTGTATCAATGCTTAGAAACAAGGCCTAGGGATCATACTTTCACTAGTGAACACTCTCATATAAATATCTTCTCTTTATGATACTACTCTTAACTACTCTCCGGTTGGACACTCTAATCGATGGTAGGGCTATAATAGCACACCTCAAAGTAAGCCTTTCCTATCTAGAAAACCCCACACTGTCACCTTGAGTACTAGATGAGTCCAACAAACACCACAATTTCATAGAAACATCCAACTCCAAATATAACTCATAACAAGTATTTGTAATCTCTAGCCTAAGTGCCACCATGGTGTGCACGCTGTCACTTTCACACACATGGGGAGAGCAGAGATCTATTAAAGCACTTGAGTAGCAAGGTAGATCTAATTGATTACAAAGCTCATGATCACAATATGATCACATATAGAGAGAGAGAGAGATGAACACATAGATACCGGTAGAACCCTTAGCCTCGAGAGAGATCTACTCCCTCCTCATCATGGGAATCAGCAATGGTGATGGAGATGGCGGTGGAGATCGATGGAGATGGCTCCGGGGGCACTTCCCCGTCCCGACAGGGTGCCAGAACAGAGACTTTCTGTCCCCCGAATCTCCCCTTTGGTGGCGGCGACGCTGCAGAACTTTTCGTGGATTTCTCATTGATTCTCTAGGGTTTTGGTATCGGGGGGCTCTTATAGGCAAAGGAGGCAAGGTCGGTGGCCAGCCAGGGGGCCCACACCATGCCCTGGCGCAGCCTAGGGTTGCCCGCGCCAGGGAGGGGTGTGGGCACCCTGTGGCCCCTCTCCGACTCTCCTTCTGGCTTCGTGAGTCTTCCGGGAAAATAGTAACTTTGGCTTTTGTCCCATCCAATTCCGAGAATATTCATTTTCTGACTTCCTGGAACCAAAAACAGTAGAAAACAGGCAACTGGCACTATGGCATCTTGTTAATAGGTTAGTCCAATAAATCATATGAAAAGTACTCCAAAGTTGGAACAAAACACAAGAAAGTAGATAAAACCAAGCATGGAACATCAAAAATTATAGATACGTTTGCAATGTATCAGCAGGGCGTCGTTTATCACCACGATTGGGTGCTCCTGGAAGTAGTGGCGCAGTCGCCTGGCTATCATGAAGATGCTGTAGGCCAGCTTCTGGTAGTGCGGGTACCGCTGCTTTGTTGGCGTGAGCACCTAGCTGAGGTAGTATACTAGGCGCTGGACCCCATGGACCTTATTTTCTTTGGCTCGTTCCACTACGAGCACCATGCTTACCACCTAGTTGGTGGCGGAGATGTAGATTAGTAGTGGTTCCTTTTCACGAGGCGTCACCAGTACTGGCGAGGTGGATAGTACACGCTTAAGATCTTCGAATGCTTCTTGCGCCTTATCTGTCCACTCGAACTTGTCAGCTTTGCAGAGAAGTTGGTAGAAGGGCAGTGCCTTTCGCTCATTCGACTGATGAATCGACTGAGCGCCGCAATTCTCCTAGCCAGTTGCTAGACACCTTTTACGTTCTTCGGCTTCTCCATGGCTAGTATGGCCTTTATTTTCTTCGGGTTTTCCTCGATCCCTCTCGCAGAGATGAGATACCCGAGTAATTTCCTAGATGGTACGCCGAAGGCGCATTTGTCCGGATTGAGCTTGATCCGGTAGCGGTCGAGGTTAGCGAAGGTCTCGCGGAGATCGTCGATTAACGAGGCTTCCTCTTTGGTTTTGTTGACGATGTCGTCAACATAGACTTGGATATTGCGACCAAGTTGATTCTTGAGGCAAGCCTGCATGCACCGCTGATAGGTGGCTCCTGCGTTTTTTTAGCCCGAAGGGCATCGTGTTGTAGCAGAACACACCAAAGGGCGTTGTAAACGCCGTTTTCTCCTGGTCTTCCTCCTTCATTCGAATCTGGTTGTAGCCTGAGTAGGCATCGAGGAAGTAGAAGCGCTCACATCCTGCGGTGGAGTCGATGATTTGGTCGATTCGTGGCAACAGGAAGTGATCCTTTGGGCAGTGCTTATTCAAGGAGGTGAAGTCCACGCACATCCGCAGGATATCTGTGTATCTTTAAGGAACAAGCACTGTGTTAGCGAGCCAGGTGCTTTCCTTGATCTCGCGTATGAAGTTTGCGTCGAGGAGTTGATACGTCCATTTTGCATCACTATTCTATGTCATAATTCACTATTATTCATTGATATATTTCATATTGAGAGGTGATACTTATGTTATTTCATCTGTTTTTGCATGGTTGATGACTTTTGGAGCATGGACCGCTGCAGTCAAGATTCTGATGGAAAAGGTGCTGTTTGGAGGCAAAATTGGCGAAGATCATAAAATCCGGGAAAATATATGGAAAATCCTATTTTTCCAGAAGACGAAGGAAGCCAGAAGGGGGGCTGGAGATGGGCCACAGGGGGCCCACACCACCCCCTGGCGCGGGCCAGCCTAGGCCATGCCACCAGGTGGTGTGGCCACCCTGGTCCACCCATGGCACTCCCCTCTGGTGTATATTATCCTCCCGAAACCCTAAGACTCGAGGAGCGACCATAGAAAGATTCCGCCGCCTCTACGGGGCAGAAAACACCGAGAGAGAAAGATCTCTCCGGCAAACAGATTTCTACCGGGGGAATTCCTTCCCAGAGAGGGGAGATCATCGCCATCAACACCACCATCAAGCTGGACTTCATCGGGATCATCATCATCATCATCATCACCACCATCATCACCATCAGCACCCTCATCACCATCTCCATATTGCTGTAACAATTGCGTTGAATCTTGCATAGTTCATAGGGGAAACTTTCCTGGTGTTGATTACTCTTTGTAGTTGATGCTATTGAGTGAACCATTGAATTGTTGTTTATGTTCAGATTGTTATACATCATTATTCCATCTCTGATCATGAACCATATGATGTCTTGTGAGTAGTTCGTTTTGTTCTTGAGGACATGGGAGAAGTCATGTTGTTAGTAGTGGAATTGTGTTGAGAAAGATTCAATGGTTTGATATTTAAGTTGTGGTATACTTCTTCTAGTGGTGTCATGTGAACGTCGACTACATGACACTTCACCTATATGGGCCTAGGGGAATGCATTGTGTATATGGCTACTAATCGTAGGGGTTGCCGGAGTGACAGAAACCTGAAGCCCCGTTAGGAAACCATTGCACAAGGGACGTAAGGGTCTTAGAGTTTAAAGCTGTGGTTAGGTTTCTACCTTAATTACTTTCTTGTACTTACGGATGTTTGCAAGGGGTTTAATCACAAGTATGTATTAGTCCTAGGAAGGTCGGTACATTAGCACAGGTTCACCCACACAACACTTAGCAAGCTAAAGAAGATTAATCAACTATATGAAGCGAAAGCACTTGACAGTCTTCCCATGTGTCCTCGAGAACGTTTGATCATCTTAAGTAATACAACCGGCTTGTCCTTTGCTGCATAAAGGATTTGTCCACTTGCTGCATTTATTCCTACTTTTGTTTTATTTACTTGTACTTTGTTTACTTGCTTTATCAAAACCCCCTAAAAATCCGTTTGCTAAGTATTTGGAGAGAATTCCTGATCCATACCACTAGCCAGCACCTTCTGCTCCTTGTTGGGTTCGATACTCTTACTTATCAAAAATACTGCGATACACCGCCTATACTTGTGGGTCATCAAGACTATTTTCTGGCACCGTTGCCGGGGAGTGAAGCGGTATTGGAGAGTGGAACTAGTAAAGGAAACTTTTACTGTGAGTATTGTTTACTTCTGTTAGTTGCTTTATTTTCGTTATGGATAATTCGCTGAGTTTCTTATTTGGTAATGCTACTACCACTGCTAAGGTAGTAGATAAGCCACCACCTGCTGAGAATGATGTTTTTAAAATACCTACAAGAATTATTGATCGTGTTATGGATAACTACTATGCTGGGGATGGAACTGTCCATCCCGGTGATCATTTACTCTTTATACACGAATTATGCGGGTTGTTCAAGTGTGCAGGTATTACTACAGATCAAGTTAAGAAGAAGTTATTCTCATTATCGCTGAAAGGAAGAGCTGAGGAATGGTATAAGCTGCTGAAGAATGGTCAAGCTCTGGAATGGGAGGAAATAGTTCCTCTCTTTTATTCAAAGTTTTATCCTCCTAGTGAGATTCATAAAGATCAGAATCAAATATACAACTTTTGGCCTCTTGATGAAGAGAGTACAACTCAAGCTTGGGGGAGATTGAAGTTACTAATGCTCAAATGTCCCATTCATGAGCTCCCCAACAATATTATTATCAATAACTTCTATGCAAGGTTCCCTCTACATGACAAGGATTTATTGGATGCTTCTTGTGCTGGATCATTCACTCGCATGGAAGAAGAAGCTAAATGGGATCTTCTGGACCGTATTCAAGACAATGCTGAAGCTTGGGAGAATGACAAAGGTAGAAAGTCAGGTATAAATTATGATTATGAATGCACTGAATATTTTATGGGAACTGATGACTTCCAAAATATTAAAAATGCTTATGGTCTTGATTTACAAGTTATTACGAATTGCTTTAGGGCTTTTGCTTCTTATATTGCAATTCTGAAAAGGGGATGGAACAAGTACCATGAACCTTATAAAGATATTTTTGACTGTGTTCCTATTGGGAGTGCTGAGTATTGCATTATTGATCCCATCTTACCTGAACCTTATATCGAGAAGATTCTCTTCCCAGATAAGGTAAAGGATCATCCTATGATAACTAATGTAATCACCAAAAGTGAAAAAAGAACTGTAAAACCTGATGAACAAATAAACGTTGAACCTGTGGTAGCAATTGTGAAAGACCTTATCACTAAAAGCATAGAAGATGGACACATAGTATTTTGTGAGGATGCTTCTAATATTGTTTCACATCCTAATAGAACTAAAAAAGCTAGTGTTCCTGTGCTTTCTGTTAGAATTGGTGATCATTGCTATTATGGTTTATGTGATATTGGTGCAAGTTCCAGTGCTATTCCTTATGAGATTTATAGAGAAATCATGCATGAAATCAGTCCCTGCGAATTGGAAGAGATTAATGTGGTTATTCACCTTGCTAATAGAGAGACCATCTCTCCAATTGGTATTGTACGAGACGTGGAAGTCCTTTGTGGTAAGATTAAGTACCCGGCTGATTTTCTAGTACTTTGTTCAGCTGCTAGTAAAACTTATCCTATTATTTTTGGTAGACCTTTCTTGAGTACTTATGGAGCTATTATAGATTGCAAAAGGGAGAAAATCTTGACTAAGTTTGATGGGGAATCTTATGAGTTTAATTTCTCGAAATTCGCTAAAGAACCTTGTGAAGAGGAAACCCATAATGAGGATTTTAGAGTTGAACAACTTGCTTCTATTTCTCTTGCTCCTAACAATGCTTTGCAGCAATTTATGGAAGATCACGAAAGTGAAATCTTCATGGAAGAAAGGAATGAGATTGACGAGATTCTCCGTTATCAGCCTAAGATGCTTAAGCATAACTTGCCTGTAGAAGACTTGGGTACCACGTTGCCACCTAAAAAGGATCCGGTCTTCGATCTCAAACCTCTCCCTGATGATCTTAAATACGCTTATATTGATGATAAAAAGATATATCCTGTTATTATCAGCTCTAAACTTTCAGGAAAGGAAGAAGAAAGGTCACTGGAGGTTTTGAGGAAACACCGAGGAGCTATGGGCTATACTCTAGACGATTTAAAAGGGATTTCACCTACTATATGTCAGCATTCTATCAACATAGAACCAGATGCAAAGCCAGTAGTAGAGCACCAACGACGTTTAAATCCTAAGATGAAGGAAGTGGTAAGGAATGAGGTATTGAAACTCCTTGATGCTGGTATTATTTACCCTATTACTGATAGTGAATGGGTTAGTCCTGTTCATTGTGTTCCTAAAAAAGGAGGTATTACCGTTGTTCCTAATGATAATGATGAGCTTATTCCTCAAAGAATAGTAGTAGGCTATAGGATGTGCATTCATTTTAGAAAATTCAATAAAGTCACTAAGAAAGATCACTACCCGCTTCCTTTTATTGATCAAATGTTGGAAAGGTTGTCTAAAAAGACCCATTTTTGTTTTCTTGATGGTTATTCCGGTTTCTCTCAAATTGCTGTTAAACAACAAGATCAAGAAAAAACTACTTTTACTTGCCCTTATAGAACTTATGCTTATAGACGAATGCCTTTTGGTTTATGTAATGCTCCTGCTACTTTTCAAAGGTGCATGTATGCTATCTTTCATGGTTTTTTTGAGGAAATTGTAGAAGTGTTCATGGATGACTTTCCTGTCTGTGGAACTTCTTTTGATAATTGTCTGCACAACCTTGATAAAGTTTTGTAGAGATGTGAAGAAACTAATCTTGTTCTTAATTGGGAGAAATGCCACTTCATGGTTAATGAAGGGATTGTCCTTGGGCATAAAGTTTCTGAAAGAGGCATAGAAGTTGATAGAGCTAAGGTTGAGGCAATTGAGAAGATGCCATGCCCGAGAGACATCAAAGGTATTCGTAGTATCCTTGGTCATGCTAGTTTCTATAGAAGGTTTATTAAAGACTTTTCTAGGATATCAAAACCCCTCACTAATCTTCTTCAAAAAGATGTACCCTTCATTTTTGATGATGATTGTAAGGAAGCTTTTGAAACTCTTAAGAGGGCTTTAACTACAACCCCTATTGTTCAACCACCTGGTTGGAGTTTACCCTTTGAAATAATGTGTGATGCTAGTGATTTTGCTGTAGGTGCTTTCCTTGGGCAACAAATTGATAAAAAGTTAAACGTTATTCATTATGCTAGTAAGACTTTAGACTCTGCTCAAAGGAATTACGCTACTACTGAAAAAGAATTTCTAGCTGTCGTTTTTGCTTGTGATAAGTTTAGACCCTATATTGTAGACTCAAAAGTCACCATTCATACTGATCATGCTGCTATTAAATACCTTATGACGAAGAAGGACGCTAAGCCTAGGCTTATTAGATGGGTGCTGCTTTTACAAGAGTTTGATCTACATATAGTAGATAGGAAAGGTGCTGAAAACCCTGTAGCTGATAATTTATCTCGATTGGAAAACATCTCTTTTGACCCTATGCCTGTTAATGATAGTTTCCCAAATGAGCAGTTAGCCGCAGTAGGGGTAAGCACGCGAGGGAGCCCTTGGTACGCTGATTATGCTAACTTTATTGTCTCCAAGTATTTGCCTCCAACTTTTACAGCTCAGCAAAGAAGGAAGTTCTTCTATGATTTGAGGCATTATTTTTGGGATGATCCGCACTTATACAAAGAAGGAGTGGATGGTATTATGCGAAGATGTGTTCCAGAATATGAACAAAAGGAGATATTGCATAAATTTCATGGTAGTGCTTATGGAGGACATCATGCAGGAGATAGAACTGCACAAAAGGTGCTACAATCAGGTTTCTACTGGCCTGCCCTTTTTAAAGATGCAAGAAAATTTGTTTTATCTTGTGATGAATGTCAGCGTGTTTGTAATATTTCTAGACGCAATGAAATGCCTATGAACTACTCTCTAGTTATTGAACCCTTTGATTGCTGGGGATTTGACTTTATGGGTCCTTTCCCTCCCTCGAAAGGTTATACTCATATTCTTGTTGTCGTTGATTTTGTTACTAATTGGGTAGAAGCCATTCCTACGAAGAGTGCTGACGGGGAAACTTCTCTAAAAATGCTTAAGGATGTTATATTTCCGAGGTTTGGAGTGCCTAGGTATCTCATGACTAATGGGGGTTCTCATTTCATTCATGGTGGTTTTAGAAAGACCTTTGCTAAATATGATGTTAATCATAGAATTGCTTCAGCCTATCACCCCCAAACTAGCGGGAAAGTAGAGTTATCAAATAGAGAAATTAAATCCATCTTGCAAAAGACTGTTAATAGATCTAGAAAAATCTAGGCTGAAAAGTTGAATGATGCTTTATGGGCCTATAGAACTGCCTACAAAAATCCTATGGGGATGTCTCCTTATAAAATGGTTTATGGGAAAGCTTGTCACCTACCTTTAGAATTAGAACATAAAGCTTACTGGGTAGTTAAAGAACTAAATATAGATTGTAAGCTCGCTGGTGAGAAAAGATTATTTGACTTAAGTTCTTTAGATGAATGGAGGAGTGAAGCCTATGAAAATGCTAGGCTCTTTAAGGAAAAAGTTAAAAGATGGCATGACAAGCGAATACTTAAGAGAGAATTTCATGTTGGTGAGAAAGTTCTATTGTATAGGTCTCGTCTCAGATTTTTTGTAAGAAAGCTACTGTCAAAATGGGAAGGACCCTCATTATTGAAGAAGTATACCGTTCAAGAGCAATAAAAAGTTCTTCTTTAAAAGATAATACTACACAAGTAGTGAATGGGCAACGACTCAAACACTATATTGCTGGGATTCTTATAATGAAGATGTTGATGCCTTTCAAGTTATAACTCCAGAATAATTTATCAAGGACCAAATTCAGAGACCTGCAGAGTCCGCTTTCAAATAGGTAACCGTTCTGGTAAGAAAAGTTCCGCGAAAATACTATCCAACTATATTTTTGCAGTTTTCAGTCAATAAGGAAAGCTACGAAGCGAAAGAGGGACGGAAACGAAGCCAGGGTGGCTCACACCACCCTGTGGCACAGGCCCACCCTTGGCCACGCCACCAGGTGGTGTGGCCACCCAAGACTCCGTCTTCGACCCGTTTTCTCCCAGTACCTTCCTTTTGTCATGAAACTTCATAATATATAACCCCCGGATCCCTCGAGGTTCGTATATCGTGTTTTCGTCATGTTTTTTGTTTCAATCTGTTTCTGACAGGTAGAGTCCCAGATTTGGAGCTACAATGTCTTCCTCTGGATCAGCTAAGGAAGATTCTTTAGAGGATATCATCAACCTATACATGAGAGAGTTGAAGATTCATCCCAAGGAGTTGTTGCTTGAAGATGGGGAACTCCGGATAAAAGAGGTTCGATGCCCTAAAGGTGAAGGAAGTCTGGAGGACAGGATGGAAGCGTTGGAGCAAGAAGTCTTTAGGTACAAGAAGATGGCGGAGCGCGAAGTGGATATCATCCATAAGATTTTTTCTGAACTCATCGCCGAGCACCAAAAGGAGACCGCTGAACTCAAGGATGAAGGCCTCTCACTCCGCCAAACAACCAACGAACTGCAAGCACAATTCTATGACGTTCAAAATCAAAACTGTAAGTATGAGGTTAGGTTTAAACGCATAAGTGCTGCAGCAAGTTTCAGGATGCTGGAAACCACGATGTCCTTTGTTGATGGGAAGCCCTTACCCTGGAAGTCGGACGAAGATGAGAGGATAACACCACCATCGAAGGAGTAATTCGTCATCAGGTTTGGCATCCCCTTAGTTTGTTCCAAGCTTGGGGGAGCGTCGCGGTATCACATCATTATCTTCTAGATTTTTGCCTTATTAGTAGAGTCATATGATGAATAGAGAAGTTATCATGTAGGATGGTTTGCATTATGGAAGTGTCCCCTCTCTCGTTAGATATGTATCCCTTGGTGTGAGTTGCAGTTATGGAATATTAATGAGAAGTTCTATCATTTACTCTTTTGCATATCTTATATTAGTTTTCAATTCGTGGTTATATGATTGATCTTGTTGTTAGTATTGGTATCACTTTGGGATCATTGAGTTAATTTAGTTGGTTTTGGCAAACCTGGCTCGGTCAGTAGCAATACTATTTTTGAGAGTGAATGAAAAAGATAGAAGTACTCTAAAGAAAAATAATTTCATCGTCTTTCTTTCTTGATTTGCTCATGAGTCTAGTATTCTCTAGTTAAGATCTTTTGTGCTTCCAAGGAAGATTGCATGTTTGTTTTTATCACTTGTATGTTTTTTTGTTTCCTTCAACTATTATACTTGCTACCCAGCCTTGCTAGCCAAAAATCTGTACTGAGAGGGAATTCTTCTCATGCATCCACTTCCTTTAAACCAAACCCATGCCATTTGAGTCCACCGTACCTACCTAGTAGCATTATTGCTATTCCAAATAAATTCTTGTTTTATCTACCTCCCAAATTAAACTTGTTATGTGAAAATTAGTGATTAAAGCTCTCACGAACTTGATGGCACACTTTACTTTCTGGCATTTAATAAACTTGAACCATTGGGTCCTTCTTTGTTGCGTATATGCTTGTGCTTTATGAGTTGAAGTTAGCAGAACCATGTATCATGGGGAACGCTTTCAACACTGCCATGGTACTTTGTACCTAGTTGATATCATGTTCTTTTGCTTATGGATCCCGGTGGTGTGAAATAAAAGTGGAGCTTGTAAGATCATGGAGTTTATATGTGTGTTAGAGAAACGCTTGGGCCGCTAGCCTAAGCCATGCCTAATCATGGTGGAAAGTTGCAGCATAACTATAGTGAGCATTCTATGAAGCATCCTCAATAAAAACCTATGCAAATAGCAAATAAAAAGATCGCTGAGATGCTCACTATCTGCTTGCCTTGTCATATTGATTATGTGATAGCTCCTGTGTCATGTGCAAGGGGTACCCCGTTGGTGGTTCTCAATGATACACGTATATTTACAATGACAAGAGATTACTCGTGACTGAAGTTGAGTAGCATGAGGTTCAGTACACATAAGTAAGGGGCATGAGATTTCAACTTTTAACTTGTCAAGCATATCCTCTTAGTTGTGTCACTTTAACCTTAATCACCTAAAGAGGCCTATGATAGGGGCAATGAGAGCTGAAAGCTAGTAAGTATCATAATTTTTGGGAGCTCTTTATGAGACTTGAAATCCCTGCTTCCCTCTACGAAGGGCCTTTCTTTTACTTTTTAGTTGAGTCAGTAAACCTATTCCTCTCTATCTCAGCAAGTATTTTGAGTTGTTGTGTTTCATTCATTCATATGATGATTTATTCACTCATGTTGCTTATGTTCCTTGTTTTGCACATTCCTCTTATCTGGGTGTTTACTACTTTGAAAGCTATCATTCAAAACCAGTTATTTGTGAACTCCAGCAAATTATCAACTATTCTTCGACCAAGAGCTAAGTTTGCCATTACCAATTATGATTTACTTTATGTATCTTTATTGTGTTTCCTTTACTCATTGCAAGTTGAGTTATATAATAGGAGTTGTCTTCTATTATGATCTATGTATTGATGAATGTGATGCTTCTTGTCCGTATTCTTTTATTGACTCTTCACTCCATACCTGAGGCCATGTTTATTGAGCTCAGTTTCGCTTGGGGACAAGCGAAGTCTAAGCTTGGGGGAGTTGATACGTCCATTTTGCATCACTATTCTATGTCATAATTCACTGTTATTCATTGATATATTTCATATTGAGAGGTGATACTTATGTTATTTCATCTGTTTTTGCATGGTTGATGACTTTTGTAGCATGGACCGCTGCAGTCAGGTATCTGATGGAAAAGGTGCTATTTGGAGGCAAAATTCGCGAAGATCAGAAAATCCGGGAAAATATACGGAAAATCCTATTTTTCTAGAAGACGAAGGAAGCCAGAAGGGGGGCTGGAGATGGGCCATAGGGGGCCCACACCACCCCTTGGCACGGGCCAGCCTAGGCTGTGCCACCAGGTGGTGTGGCCACCCTGGTCCACCCCTGGCACTCCCCTCTAGTGTATATTATCCTCTCGAAACTGTAAGACTCAAGGAGCGACCACAGAAAGATTCCGCCGCCTCTGCAGGGTGGAAAACACCGAGAGAGAAAGATCTCTCCGGCAGACAGATTTCTGCCGGGGGAATTCCTTCCCGGAGAGGGGAGATCGTCGCCATCAACACCACCATCAAGCTGGACTTCATCGGGATCATCATTATCATCATCATCACCACCATCATCACCATCAGCACCCTCATCACCATCTCCATATTGCTGTAACAATTGCGTTGAATCTTGCATAGTTCATAGGGGAAACTTTCCCGGTGTTGATTACTCTTTGTAGTTGATGCTATTGAGTGAACCATTGAATTATTGTTTATGTTCAGATTGTTATACATCATTATTGCATCTCTGATCATGATCCATATGATGTCTTGTGAGTAGTTCGTTTTGTTCTTGAGGACATGGGAGAAGTCATGTTGTTAGTAGTGGAATTGTGTTGAGAAAGATTCAATGGTTTGATATTTAAGTTGTGGTGTACTTCTTCTAGTGGTATCATGTGAACGTCGACTACATGACACTTCACCTATATGAGCCTAGGGGAATGCATTGTGTATATGGCTACTAATCGTAGGGGTTGCCAGAGTGACAGAAACCTGAACCCCCGTTAGGAAACCATTGCACAAGGGACGTAAGGGTCTTAGAGTTTAAAGCTGTGGTTAGGTTTCTACCTTAATTACTTTCTTGTACTTACGGATGTTTGCAAGGGATTTAATCACAAGTATGTATTAGTCCTAGGAAGGTCAGTACATTAGCACGGGTTCACCCACACAACACTTAGCAAGCTAAAGAAGATTAATCAACTATATGAAGCGAAAGCAGTTGACAGTATTCCCATGTGTCCTCGAGAATGTTTGGTCATCTTAAGTAATACAACCGGCTTGTCCTTTGCTGCATAAAGGATTGGGCCACTTGCTGCATTTATTCCTACTGTCTGTTATTTACTCGTACTTCGTTTACTTACTTTATAAAAAACCCTAAAAATCCATTTGCTAAGTATTTGGAGAGAATTCCTGATCCATACCACTAGCCAACACCTTCTGCTCCTCGTTGGGTTCGACACTCTTACTTATAAAAAATACTGCGATACACCCCCTATACTTGTGGGTCATCAGTGACTAAACTTGAGTAGCGTGAGGAGCGACCCTCGTATACAAGGGACATGAGATTCCTAACTTATACTTCGTCAAGCATGTACACCATAGTTTGTTCACTTTAACCTTAATCACTTCAAGGTGCTTATGATAGGGGCAATGAGAGCTGAAAGCTATAAGTACCATAATTTTTGGAAGCTCTTTATGAGACTTGAATCCCTACTTCCTTCTATGAAGGCCTTTCTTCCACCATTATATTGAGTCTCCACCTTCTATCTTTATGCACCTACTTTGAGAGTATAGTGGCCATTCTTAGTTCTATGTGCATTGTCCCAAGACTAGTTGATTGATACATAACTTGATATTCCTTGTTTTAAACTATTTGTATCTAGTCACTCTTATGAACTTTTAAGGTGTCCTATGCATTTATATTTGCTACTCTATGAGGGACAAGCTGAATACTATTATGCTATGTTTTCTTTATGTGAAACAAACAAACGTCTTGCAAAGCATTGTTATTCATGAATCTTTTGTTTGTGCCTTTTAATGTTGCATCATAGTTTCTTTGTCTTATTGCTAGAACTTTGTATTTCATGATATGATTGAAGTATAATGATCCTAGCTTTAAATGTTTTACAAATACTTTGATCAAGTCTTTGATGGTGCATGTCACCTCAAAAATTATTCGTTCTTTTTATCACTTACCTACTCGAGGACGAGCAGGAGTTAAGCTTGGGGATGTTGATACATTGCAAATGTATCCATAATTTTTGATGTTCCATGCTTGGTTTTATCCACTTTCTTGTGTTTTGTCCACACTTTGGAGTACTTTTCATATGATTTCTTGGACTAACCTATTAACAAGAGCAATAGTGCCAGCTGCCTGTTTTCTGCTGTTTTTGGTTCCAAGAAAGTCAGAAAATGAATATTCTCGGAATTGGACGGGACAAAAGCCAAAGTGCCTATTTTCCGAAAGTCATCAGATGCTAGAATACGAGACGGAGAAGGGCCAGAGGGCGACCACACCACCTGGCCATGCGGCCAGGCCTGACCCGCGCCAGGGGGTGGTGTGGCCAGCCCAGGCACCCCCTCGGTCTCTCCTTCCGCCTATATATTGCCCTCGGGACGAAAACCCTAAGTACCCGATAAAAAATCCACGAAAGGGTCTGTAGCCGCCGTCATCTCCATCCCTAGATCGGGAGGGATCTGAAGCTCTCCTCGGCACCCTGCCAGAGAGGGGAATTCACCCTAGAGGCCTTCTTCATCACCATGCAAGCCTCCGGCGTGATGCGTGAGTAGTTCATCCTTGGACTACGGATCCATGTAGTATCTAGATGGCTGGTTCTCCTCCTTTGTGCTTTCATGTTTAGATCTTGTGAGCTCCGTTCGTGATCAAGATCATCTATTTGTAATTCTGCATGTTGTGTTTGCGGGGATCCGATGGATATTGAGATGCTATTTCAGATTGATTATTGATTCTATCATGTCTTTGTTATTTGTTATCTTGCATGCTTTCCGTTGTTAGTAGCTATCCTGGCCAAGTAGATGCTAGCAACTCCAAGATTTAGTATTTATGCTCGATAGTGTGTTCATGCCTCTGGTAATCTGGGGAAGTGACAGAAATCTCTAAGGTACTAGATGTGCTGTTGCTACTGGGGAGAAAACAACAATCCTTTGTTCATAGAGCAACCGTATTGTTTACTTTACACGCAATTCATAAAGCAATAATCTGTTGCTTGCAACTTACTACTAGAGGGGGTTCGGATGATAACCTGAAGGTGGATTATTAGTCATAGATGCAGTTGGATGGCGGTCTATGTATAATGTTGTAATGCCCAGTCAAGTTCCAAAGGAGTCAAGATGATTAGTATATGCATGTATTGCTTTCTCGATGTTTGTCAATTGCCCCGCTGTAATTTGTTCACCCAGCATGTTATATATCTTAAAGAGAGCCACCACTAGTGAACTATGGATCCCGATCCTTTGTCTTTTACATACAATCTACAAACTGTTTACTACTTTGTGTTTACTTTTTGCAAACTAATACTTCTTTCCATTCGATACGTTTAATCCTTTGTTTTCAGCAAAACACGGTGAGATTGACAACCTCATCACAAGTTGGGGACAGAGTTCTGTGGTTGTGTTGTGCAAGTCTCCACGTTGCTACTAGCACCGGTAGTGCGCCCTGCCAAGGCTCAGCTAGCAACACCTTTGGGGTGTTTCCTTACTCCTACTGGTTCGATTAAACCTTGGTTTCATAACTAAGGGAAACTTGCTGCTGTGCTCATCATACCTTCCTCTTGGGGTTCCCGACGAGCTCTACATCAACACCGAGCCATCGACGCCTCATGGAGGTGACCCCTCACCTCCCCCATTCATGTGGTGGTAATCCCCTCCACATTAAAATGCCCCTTCACATTCTCTTTTAAAGTCTCCACTTTAAATGCATTAAATTTCTCCAAATTTAATGCTCTCTCATTTAATAAAACTTTGTTATTCGTTTTTATTCAGAATTTTGTTAATTACTTTAATTGACAAACATTCACATAAAACCCCCTGCAACATTTTAATATTACATGCAGAACCAATTTCTGCAATTTCACCCGAAACAGTTTTGGTGTCTATTGAAATAATTCCAGCGCTTTCTTAAATCTTTATCTGAAACATATTTGCTCCAAATGGTGTCGGTATCCCTTAAGTGTGTCACCCTACGGTTTGCGAAAAATGCAGACATGATCGATACCCCTCTCAGATCAATAATCAGAAGCGGGACCTGGAGATCCATACTGACTTCTACACATTCAACAATGACTTATGTGATCGTGAGAACCTTTAACGCTAGTAACTAAATCCCTTTGTCTTGCGATATATTACATGTCCGAGATTCGATCATCGGTATCTCCACACCTAGTTTGATCTCGTTACCGACATGTACTCTTTTCTCGTTCCCGTGATATAACATTCTAGTGATCTCATCACTTGCTTGCAAGCTAACCAATGTGATATCACCGAGAGGGCCCAGAGTATATCTATCCATCATTGGGATGGACAAATCCCACTCTTGATCCATGAGCCTCTACACAACACTTTTGTAGCACTGAACCCACCTTTATAATCACCCTTTCACGGTGTGACGTTTGATGTTATCAAGATACTCTTCCAGTGTTAGTGATTGACATGATCTCATGGTCTAAGGACTAGGATTACTTCGTATGATGTTATAGCAATATAAACACAATGACTTTGATCATAATGCTATACTTTGGATGAATGTTCATCACATCATTCCATAAATGCTGCGACCTTGTTATTAACAACATCCAATGTCCATGATCAGGAAACCTTGATCATCTTGTTAATCAACGAGCTAGTCTATAAGAGAGGCATAACTAGGAACCTTTTATTTGTTTATTAAACACACATGTATTGACGTTTCCAATCAATACAATTATATCATGCAAAATAAACATTTATTATAAACATGGAATAAGATATGAACCACTTTATTATGGCCTCTCGGGCATATTCCCTTCAGTCTCCCACTTGCACTAGAGTCAATAATCTAGTTTGAAAAACTTTGTGTATTGAACACCTATGGATTTCTGGTGTTGCATATACGCGATTGCTAGTGGTTAACATAATCTCCGGATCTGACAGTTTCAGGTCTATGTGTATTTGCATGTCTTTGCGTCTTTACGCATCACTCATTCTCACATGAGATGGCATTGTATAAATTTGGTCCTTTGGTGAGACCTTTAGTTTGTTCTGGTTAAATAATGTTGATATTATTGTCATACAATATATCTTCATAGTATTAGACCCCTTTGAACCACACCTAGTTTGATAACAAACTACTTAACACAAATTCCCTCCTTTGCTGCTACTATAGTAGTCATATACTTAGCCTTTTGTTGTAGTATCCGTCACAATGTTTCAACTTTGGAACTCATCCAAACCCATCATGGAACATCCTTTTCATTACATTGTGCCACCCATAGTCTAAGTTGAGATAAATTTAATTTGTATCTTGTGAGAAAACTAGTATCAATGTAACACTTTACAATGAACTACCTTTAACTATTTGTCACTTATACATGATATATTCTTAGTTCTTCCAAAGCTCATAAGAATATCTTTACTATCGTCCAATGATCATCTTATGAATCATTCTGGTATGTGCTCATAACATTTAGAGCATAGGACATATCTGGATATATACATATCACGGTATAATCGATCAAAATCTTCATGTGATTTTACTCACCAAGTGTTGAAACACTTGAATCTTGATACAATCCTTTCCATGTAGCAAGAACATTTCTTGTTGTTTCCATATTGAACCCTTTCAATATCTCATATATGTACGCCTGGCATAACCATATTAGCGCCTCAATCTATCCATATAGACATTAATGCCAAATATTCCTGTTTTGCCCAAGTCTTTCACGGAAAACCTATTTTAATGAAATTTTTAACTTGTGTCAATAAAAGATACACCATTTCCAATCAACAATATGTACTCTGCATAATGTATTGGAAATTTGTCTCAGCGCTCCCACTTAATTTCTTGCAAATGCAAGCATCTTCATCATCTCCGATGAAATTAAACTCCTTTAACATTTTCATCATGGTGAAGATTCCAACTCCGCCATGCTCACTTCAACTATTGAAGTTTGCATGCCCTTTTAGCACCCTTTGAATTAACAAAACCCTTCGGACCGTGTCATGTACACGTCCTAGGTAACCATTCTATTAGAAGAACCTTGTTTTGTTTATTCAACTACCATATACCAAATTATATGTAGTGGTTGCTACATTAATCCGTCAAGACTAAATATCGCTATGAAAGATCAAATCTTGTCATAGTCAACTCCTTGAACATTGCCGTAAAATTCTTTCTGACATGTCGACTATTTCATAGATGTTAAACATCCATGTCTATTTCTTTATAGATCCAAACACAACCAATAGGCTTCATGCCTTTCGGAGGGTCTTCCAAGTTCAGAAACTTGATTTCTCGTGTATGGATACTATCACGGATTCCATGACTTCTTAGTCATTTTATGGAGTCAGGGCCCACCATCGATTCTTTGCATGCAGTCAGTTCATCATTGTCAAAACAATAACGACTTCTGTTTCAAATCTTACTATTTCATTCTTACCGACCCACATGGTTCAATAAGAACTCTAATCTCCAAGATCACACCCTTTGTAATCACGGGAGCCATGAGCATTGTGGCCGCAACCGGGACACTTTTCAGCGCTGCGCTACTTAGCACATATAGCTAAGGTTCAATAACCTTATCAAAGTTCTATTATCCTCCCACTTAACTTTTCACGAAAAATTCCTTCTCAAAAAACTTGACGTTCCAAGTGACAAACTCTTTTGTCTTCGGTGTTATGGAGGAATTCCCAACAAATTCTTTGGGATAACCTACAAAGACGTGCTTATCCGACTTTGGTTGTAAACATTTTACTTATGCATAGCATACCAAAATTTAAGAAAATACAATTCGGGTTTTATCTGAAACCATAACTCATATGGTGTCATTTCAACGGATCACGATAGTGCTCTTTTCAGTGTAAAAGCGATAGTCTCTAAAGCTTTAATCCTTAAAACATAATGGCAGTTTTATAAATGACACCTTTCATCTTACCATGTCAAACAAGGTTTGATTTGATCTCTCGAACATACCATACTCCTGTGGTTTATCGGGAAATGCAAATTCATGGAACAATTCCTGAAATCTCAGGTGTTTTGCTAAACCTGTAACTCAAATATCTTCCTTTATGATCAAATCATAAACTCTTTTATTTTCTTGTTACAATGATTTTTCACTTCATCTTGAAAGTCTTTGAACAATTTTCAAATGTTTCATACTTCTTCCTTATTAAGTAAATATATAGATATATTCACTCAAATTTCTGGACAAAGCATATGAAGCAAAAAGATCCATCGCATATGGCTACACATAATGGACTATGTACATCAACATGCATAATATCCAATAAGTTAGTCATCCATTCCTCTTTGGCCTATGGACAGAGTTTCAATTATCTCGAGGAAAGTTTCACAAGCGTCAATTGATCAAAATCAAAAGACTCAAAAAATCCATCAACATGGAGTTTCTTCATGTTTACTTTCCAATATAATTCAAACAACGATGTCACTTCATAAGTGATCTTCGAATCATTTGTCTTACAACATTTTAGCAATAATGTTTATGGATGTGATTTCTTCAACTAGACTTGTAAAAGTTCATCCATCCTTTATGGAACACGGTAATTATTTGAACAACCATTTTTCTCATAATACCGGAACAAAATAACAATTATTAAAACAAATCTTGAAGGCTAGGCTTGACGACAATGAAAACGCAATAACACTTTATTTGTTTCTGATGAACATCATCACTTATTCTCTTGCCAGTTACTTAGGCCGTTGCAGTTCATGAATTGTGTTGTTCTGTATGACACTTCACACCAACCAATTCAGTATCCAATACCGATATCCAATACCTTAGAACCACATTGTTTAACAAGCAAGGAATACAACCATAACATGTAAATCTTCTATATACCTAAGTTGGACATCTCCAACCTTTTCTTTTCTGCCAAATATTTTATAGATTCTCTTTCAACAATTCCTATTTATTTTAAAAGAATCTATCAACATAAATAGTGGTGTCATTCACATGACACATAGTACAAAGTGTATATATTCAAATACTAATACCTTTGGACTTGCACTTTGAAGTGGATCACCATCATCAAATGTTTGGTGTTCTTTCAATAATTCATTTTTAGTAATCTTTCAGTGTAGTAAACATTTTACTTACATCTTATATTCATCCTTATCATGACAACTTTCATGATCAAGCTACAATAGCCTATAAGGATGAATCGTGAGTATAATATTAGTTCCCAAAACCTTTTTGGTAGATTAGGACGCCTAGTGTCTCCAATCTTCACAAATTCTCATACAATATGAGAACGTGTATTTTGTGAAATTATACTCTATCATATTGCAACCATAAACTTTGTTTCAGATATCACAATATCTTTGACACATGATGGTTTCTGAAACAATTATTTCAGCTCCTAGATAACCTCGATATTAAAACAATTTCTGAATATCAAGAATCATGGAGGCAAGCATGATACTTAAGATACTAACATTGGAATTCTTACTCTTGATTTAATACTACTTATTAAACTTCATGGAGTAAATAGAGTTTGATGAAAGTTTGCAATAGGACTTCTAAACTTTAAATTGACAATCAAAACAATACGATACCAGTTCGTAAAGTAAATATCCAGAATTCTATAGTTCTATTATCTCAATTAAAACTAAGCATAAGGTGTAAACAGATGCCAATGACTACAACAAATTATGCAAATTCACTTTTATTTAGTTTATGACAAATTTGGTTCGACTAATCCAAATTAGAAATGAACTCCCACTCAAAAACGACATCCCTCGCGCCTTTTTGGTGTTTACATGAACCAAATCCAGTACACCAAGTCTGATCATCATGTGAGTCGGTGTAGCTTCAAAGGCGAGCATCAATATGGGCATCACATCAACTAGATGACTCATGCTTAACCTTTCGGTCCGTGTTCCGAGGCCATGTCTGTACATGCTTGGCTCGCCAAGTAAGAACCTTAGTATTGTGTGTGTAAAACTGTCTTACACCCGTTGTATGAAAGCGTAGAGTTGATGTGTACGCACTTCTATCCTTGTAGACAGTTGTTGGGCCTCCAAGTGCAGAGGTTTGTAGAACAACATCAAGTTTTTCCTTAAGTGGATCACCCAAGGTTTATCGAACTCAGGGAGGAAGTGGTCAAAGGTATCCCCTCTCAAGCAACCCTGCACTCAAGATACAAGAAGTCTCTAGTGTCCCCAACACACCCAATACACTTGTCAGGTGTATAGGTGCACTAGTTCGGCGAAGAGATAGTGAAATACAAGTGGTATGGATAATTATAAGTGGTAACGATGATAGAAAATAGCTTGAAGGCATGGAAAAGACTAGAGTAAAACTGAAATAAAGAAGGAAGCAAGCAAACATGTAATAGATCTAATAGCAAACGGTGTTTCAGTGCTTAGAAACAAGGCCTAGGGATCATACTTTCACTAGTGAACACTCTCATATAAATATATTCTCTTTATGATACTACTCTTAACTACTCTCCGGTTGAACAGTCTAATCCATGGTAGGGCTATAACAACACACCTCAAAGTAAGCCTTTCCCATCTAGATAACCCCACACTATCACCTTGAGCACTAGATGGTTCCAACAAACACCACAATTTCATAAAAACATCCAACTCCAAATATTACTCATAACAAGTATTTGTAATCTCTAACCTAAGTGCCACCATGGTGTGCACTCTGTCACTTTCACACACATGGGGAGAGCAGAGATCTATTAAAGCAGATGAGTAGCAAGGTAGATCTACTTGATTACAAAGCTCATGATCACAATATGATCATGCATAGAGAGAGAGATGAACACATAGCTACCGGTAGAACCCTTAGCCTCGAGAGAGAACTACGCCCTCCTCATCATGGGAATCAGCAATGGTGATGGAGATGGCGGTGGAGATCGATGGAGATGGCTCCGGGGGCACTTCCCCATCCCGGCAGGGTGCCGGAACAGAGACTTTCTGTCCCCCGAATCTCCCCTTCGGTGGCGGCAGCGCTGCAGAACTTTTCGTGGATTTCTCATTGATTCTCTAGGGTTTTGGTATCGGGAGGCTCTTATAGGCGAAGGAGGCAAGGTCGGTGGCCGGCCAGGGGGCCCACACCATGCCCTAGCGCAGCCTAGGTTGGCCCGTGCCAAGGGGGGGTGTGGCCACCCTGTGGCCCCTCTCCGACTCTCCTTTTGGCTCCATGAGTCTTCCGGGAAAATAGTAACTTTGGCTTTTGTCTCGTCCAATTCCGAGAATATTCATTTTCTGACTTTCTGGAACCAAAAACAGCAGAAAACAGGCAACTGGCACTGTGGCATCTTGTTAATAGGTTAGTCCAACAAATCATATGAAAAGTACTCCAAAATTGGAACAAAACACAAGAAAGTAGATAAAACCAAGCATGGAACATCAAAAATTATAGATACATTTGCAATGTATCAACATCCCCAAGCTTAACTCTTTCTCATCCTTGAGTTGGTAAGTGATAAAAAGAAAGAATAATTTTTGAGGTGACATGCACCATCATAAACTTGATCAAAGTATTTGTAAAATATTGAAAGCTGGGATCATAGTACTTCAATCATAACATGAAAGATAAAGTTTTAACAATAAAGCAAAGCAACTATGTTGCAACATGAAAAGGCACAAACAAAAGATTCATGAATAACAATGCTTTGCAAGACATTTCTTTGTTTCACATAAAGAAAACATAGCATAGTGGCATTCAGCTTGTCCCTCATAGAGTAGCAAATATAAATGCATAGGACACCTTCAAAGTTCATAAGAGTGACTAGATACAAATAGTTTAAAACAAGCAATATCAAGTTATGCATCAATCAAATAGTCTTGGGACAATGCACATAGAACTAAGAATGGCCACTATGCTCTCAAAGTAAGTGCATAAAGATAGAAGGTGGAGACTCAATATATATAGTGGAAGAAAGGCCTTCATAGAAGGAAGTAGGGATTCAAGTCTCATAAAGAGCTTCCAAAAATTATGGTACTTATAGCTTTCAGCTCTCATTGCCCCTACCATAAGCATCTTGAAGTGATTAAGGTGAAAGTGAACAAACTATGGTGTACATGCTTGACGAAGTATAAGTTAGAAATCTCATGTCCCTTGAATACGAGGGCCGCTCCTCATGCTACTCAAGTTTAGTCACCGGTAAGTTCTTGTCATTGTAAGTACATGTGTATCATAGAGAACCGCCAACGGGGTACCCCTTGCCCGATGATACGGAAGAATCCCCATATCAAAATGACAAGGCAAGCAGACAACAAGCATCTCAGCAATCTTATTATTTACCATGGGAATATGGTGCTTTTTTTTCTCTCTTTCATCTTTTCATAATCTCTTTTTTTTCTTTTTCTCTCTTTTCTTAATATAGGACTCTTTTTTTATAAGAATAATGCTTCATAGACAGCTCATTATGGTTACGCTGCAGGTTTCCTCCATGTCAGCATGGATTAGACCAGCGTCCCAGGCGTTTCTCTAACACATATACATACTCCATGGACTTACAAGCTCCCCTTTCATGTCACACCGACGACATCCATATACAAAAGAGCATGATATCAACTAGGTACAAGTACCAAGTGCAATGTTGAAAGCGTTCCCCATGAAAGCATGGTTCTGCTAATTCCCAACAAATAAGTGCAAGCATATACAACATAAACGACACAATGGTTCAAGTTTATTAAGGGAAAGAAAAGCAAAGTGTGCCATCAAGTTCGTGAGAGCTTTAATCACTAGTTTTCTCATAACAAGTTTAATTTGGAAGGTAAACAAAAGCATGAATATACTTGGAATAGCATAAGCTAATAGGTAGGTATGGTGGACTCTTTGGAATAACTTGGTTTAGGGAGTTGGATGCATGAGTGGAACTCATACTTGGTTGTGGATTCTAGCAAAAGACTAGGAGCGACAAACTAAGAGAGCAATAATGGCCATAATCATGCAGAGCGACAAAACATCATTGATCAAAGCATAAAGTGATACTACAAGCTGAAAACTAAAGGATCCTAAAGGCTATGGTGACTTGATATAGTCATAACATGGTGTGAGCATGTGCCAAGTCAACCCAAATAAAGCATCAAAGGAGAATACCACTATACTATGCTTTAATATGCTAAAACAACGCATTATTCATCCAAGGCACATTAAGCAATCTCAATTGTTTATAACAAGTCATGCTACAACAAAGAATACTATGCATAAAGCCAAAACAATATCAAGCATGGCATGACAAAGCATATGCCACAGTCAAAAACAAGCTCTCTTTACCACTTAAGCATGAACTTTCCTACTCTTTTCCAAACCAAACCGAACTATTTGAAAACCAATGTATGAAAGAGGGGTCCAACCAATTTATTCCGCAAACTAAGAAAACCAAACAAATGAAATCCAAAACGAAAAACAAACAAGAAGACGCTCCAAGAACAACACAACTGTGCATGTAACAATAAAAATGAAGTGTTTGGAAGGAACCTAGAATTTTTATTGATGAAGAAGGGGATGCCTTGGGCATCCCCAAGCTTTGATGCTTGTACCTCTTGAATATTTCTTGGGGTGACACAGGGTGGCATCCCCAAGCTTGAGCTTTATTCCATTCTTCATCATTACCTCATTCTCTCCATACACCTGAAAATTTTCCTTCATACAAAACTTCACACAATATTTGTTAGCAACATTAGTGCACTCAAGATAATAAGTCTTTAGGTTAAATTACAACACAAAATAAACTTCCATTAGAACACTAGCTACTGTAGCACTTCCCCCCAAAATCTCAATTCTACAAAAGAACTCAAGAAGGAACCAACAAGAAGCATGCAGAAAATGGCAGAAATCTCTCAAAACAGACCAGCAGGTAAAGACGAATTTTTTCGAAGACCTTCTGTTGCTCAAATCAAAAAGTTTTGAACTAACGAAAGTTAGATAACAACCTGGGGCAGAAGCACAAAAATTCACGCTTCAAAAGGAGGTACAGAGATTTTACACGAGTTTTTATGGTGAAGCACAGAAATCTGTTTCGGGACAGCAACTTTCCCAATCATTACTTCTCTCTCATTAGAGGTTACTCTTGGCACAAAAAGCAAATAGAAAGGATAATGAGCGGTTATTACAGAGGTAATAACTTCCAAGACTCAACTAAAACTTTTGGGTTATCTCCCAATAAGTACTTTTCTTTAACGCCTTTAAGTTAGGCATGATAGTTTGAGAAGATGCTCACATAGGAAATATGAATTGAAGTAAAAGAGAGCATCAAGAAGAAAATTCAAAACACATTTAAGTCTAACCCACTTTGTATGCATAGAAATCTTGTAAAGAAACAAGTCATGAAAGCACAAAGCAACAAGCATAGGAAAGCAAAACAAGTGCAACTTCAAGACTTTCAACATAAAGAGGGGAAACTTAATATTATTGAGATGCATAAAACCATATTTCCCTCTCTCATAATAACTTTCAGTAGCATCATGAATAAAATTAAAAATATAACTATCACATAAAACATTCTTATCATGAGCCACATGCTTAAAAGAATTAATACTCTCCATATAAACATAGTCATTCTTATTAATCGTAGTGGGAGCAAATTCAACAAAATAGCTATCATTATTATTCTCATCACCATATTCATCAAATATAGGAGGCATATTGTAGTCATAATTAATTTCCTCCTCAATAGTAGGTGGACTGAAAATAGCATACTCATCATTGTAATCATCATATATTGGAGGTTTGGTATCATCATAAGCAATAGAATAACTATCTTCCAAAGCCGGGGAACTAATAAGATCATTTTCATAAGAACTAGCTTCCCCAAGCTTAGAATTTTCCATAGAATTAGCAATAATGGTGTCCAAAGAATTCATACTAACAACATTGCTATTAGCATGCAAATAAAGTTCCATAGGTTTTTTAATTTTCTCTTCAAACACTTCATGTCCTAACTCAAGACAAATACTATAAAGCTCTCTAATTTTGTTGTTGTTTTCCATTAAGCCTAACTAGTGAAAACAAGAAACAAAAAGACAAAATTGCAGAATCTAAAGGAAATAACTTCGAGCACTCACACCGGAGGATGTGAGTACCTTTTACCTTACCTCCCCGACAACGGCGCCAGAAAATAGGCGTTTGCCGTGGGAGGTTCTTCTTCTTTAATCCTTCGGTGTGAATACCTTTTACCTTACCTCCCCAGCAACGGCACCAAAAAATAGGCGTTTGCCATGGGAGGTTCTTCTTCTTTAATCCTCCGGTGTGAATACCTTTTACCTTACCTCCCCGGCAACGGCGCTAGAAAATAGCTTGATGTCTACGCACTTCTATCCTTGTAGACAGTTGTTGGGCCTCCAAGTGCAGAGGTTTGTAGAACAGCAACAAGTTTTCCCTTAAGTGGATCACCCAAGGTTTATCGAACTCAGGAAGGAAGTGGTCAAATGTATCACCTCTCAAGCAACCCTGCAATCAAGATACAAGAAGTCTCTTGTGTCCCCAACACACCCAATACACTTGTCAGGTGTATAGGTGCACTAGTTAGGTGAAGAGATAGTGAAATACAAGTGGTATGGATAATTATAAGTGGTAACGGTAATAGAAAATAGCTTGAAGGCGTGGAAAAGACTAGAGTAAAACTGAAATAAAGAAGGAAGCAAGCAAACATGTAATAGATCTAATAGAAATGGTGTTTCAGTGCTTAGAAACAAGGCCTAGGGATCATACTTTCACTAGTGAACACTCTCATATAAATATATTCTCTTTATGATACTACTCTTAACTACTCTCCGGTTGAACACTCTAATCCATGGTAGGGCTATAAAAACACACCTCAAAGTAAGCCTTTCCCATCTAGATAACCCCACACTATCACCTTGAGCATTAGATGGTTCCAACAAACACCACAATTTCATAAAGACATCCAACTCCAAATATAACTCATAACAAGTATTTGTAATCTCTAACCTAAGTGCCACCATGGTGTGCACTCTGTCACTTTCACACACATGGGGAGAGTAGAGATCTATTAAAGCACTTGAGTAGCAAGGTAGATCTACTTGATTACAAAGCGCATGATCACAATATGGTCATGCATAGAGAGATGAACACATAGCTACCAGTAGAACCCTTAGCCTCGAGAGAGAACTACTCCCTCCTCATCATGGGAATCAGCAATGGTGATGGAGATGGCGGTGGAGATCGATGGAGATGGCTCCGGGGGCACTTCCCCATCCCGGCAGGGTGCCGGAACAGAGACTTTCTGTCCCCTGAATCTCCCCTTCGGTGGCGGCGGCGCTGCAGAACTTTTCGTGGATTTCTCATTGATTCTCTAGGGTTTTGGTATCGGGAGGCTCTTATAGGCGAAGGAGGCAAGGTCGGTGGCCGGCCAGGGGGCCCACACCATGCCCTAGCGCGGCCTAGGCTGGCCCGCGCCAAGGGGGGGTGTGGCCACCCTGTGGCCCCTCTCCGACTCTCCTTTTGGCTCCATGAGTCTTCCGGGAAAATAGTAACTTTGGCTTTTGTCTCGTCCAATTCCGAGAATGTTCATTTTCTGACTTCCTGGAACCAAAAACAGCAGAAAACAGGCAACTGGCACTGTGGCATCTTGTTAATAGGTTAGTCCAACAAATCATATGAAAAGTACTCCAAAGTTGGAACGAAACACTAGAAAGTAGATAAAACCAAGCATGGAACATCAAAAATTATAGATACATTTGCAATGTATCAACATCCCCAAGCTTAACTCTTGCTCATCCTTGAGTTGGTAAGTGATAAAAAGAAAGAATAATTTTTGAGGTGACATGCACCATCATAAACTTGATCAAAGTATTTGTAAAATATTGAAAGCTGGGATCATAGTACTTCAATCATAACATGAAAGATAAAGTTTTAACAATAAAGAAAAGCAACTATGTTGCAACATGAAAAGGCACAAACAAAAGATTCATGAATAACAATGCTTTGCAAGACGTTTCTTTGTTTCACATAAAGAAAACATAACATAGTGGCATTCAGCTTGTCCCTCATAGAGTAGCAAATATAAATGCATAGGACACCTTCAAAGTTCATAAGAGTGACTAGATACAAATAGTTTAAAACAAGCAATATCAAGTTATGCATCAATCAAATAGTCTTGGGACAATGCACATAGAACTAAGAATGGCCACTATGCTCTCAAAGTAAGTGCATAAAGATAGAAGGTGGAGACTCAATATATATAGTGGAAGAAAGGCCTTCATAGAAGGAAGTAGGGATTCAAGTCTCATAAAGAGCTTCCAAAAATTATGGTACTTATATCTTTCAGCTCTCATTGCCCCTACCATAAGCATCTTGAAGTTATTAAGGTTAAAGTGAACAAACTATGGTGTACATGCTTGACGAAGTATAAGTTAGAAATCTCATGTCCCTTGAATACGAGGGCCGCTCCTCATGCTACTCAAGTTTAGTCAACTGTAAGTTCTTGTCATTGTAAGTACATGTGTATCATAGAGAACCGCCAACGGGGTACCCCTTGCCCGATGATACGGAAGAATCCCCATATCAAAATGACAAGGCAAGCAGACAACGAGCATCTCAACAATCTTACTATTTACCATGGGAATATGGTGCTTTTTTCTCTCTTTCCTCTTTTCATAATCTCTTTTTTCTTTTTCTCTTTTTTCTCAATATAGGACTCTTCTTTTATAAGAAGAATGCTTCATAGACAGCTCATTATGGTTACGCTGCAGGTTTCCACCATGTCAGCATGGATTAGACCAGCGGCCCAGGCGTTTCTCTAACACATATACATAACTCCATGGACTTACAAGCTCCCCTTTCATTTCACACCGACGACATCCATATACAAAAGAGCATGATATCAACTAGGTACAAGTACCAAGTGCAATGTTGAAAGCGTTCCCCATGAAAGCATGGTTCTGCTAATTCCCAACAAATAAGTGCAAGCATATACAACATAAACGACACAATGGTTCAAGTTTATTAAGGGAAAGAAAAGTAAAGTGTGCCATCAAGTTCGTGAGAGCTTTAATCACTAGTTTTCTCATAACAAGTTTAATTTGGAAGGTAAACAAAAGCATGAATATACTTGGAATAGCATAAGCTAATGGGTAGGTATGGTGGACTCTTTGGAATAACTTGGTTTAGGGAGTTGGATGCATGAGTGGAACTCATACTTGGTTGTGGAGGCTAGCAAAAGACTAGGAGCGACAAACTAAGAGAGCAATAATGGCCATAATCATGCAGAGCGACAAAACATCATTGATCAAAGCATAAAGTGATACTACAAGTTGAAAACTAAAGGATCCTAAAGGCTATGGTGACTTGATATAGTCATAACATGGTGTGAGCATGTGCCAAGTCAACCCAAATAAAGCATCAAAGGAGAATACCACTATACTATGATTTAATATGCTAAAACAACGCATTATTCATCCAAGGCACATTAAGCAATCTCAATTGTTTATAACAAGTCATGCTACAACAAAGAATACTATGCATAAAGCCAAAACAATATCAAGCATGGCATGACAAAGTATATGCCACAGTCAAAAACAAGCTCTCTTTACCACTTAAGCATGAACTTTCCTACTCTTTTCCAAACCAAACCGAACTATTTGAAAACCAATGTATGAAAGAGGGGGTCCAACCAATTTATTCAGAAAACTAAGAAAACCAAGCAAATGAAATCCAAAACAAAAAACAAACAAGAAGACGCTCCAAGAACAACACAACTGTGCATGTAACAATAAAAATGAAGTGTTTGGAAGGAACCTAGAATTTTTATTGATGAAGAAGGGGATGCCTTGGGCATCCCCAAGCTTTGATGCTTGTACCTCTTGAATATTTCTTGGGGTGACACAGGGTGGCATCCCCAAGCTTGAGCTTTAGTCCATTCTTCATCATTACCTCATTCTCTCCATACACCTGAAATTTTTCCTTCATACAAAACTTCACACAATCTTTATTAGCAACATTAGTGCACCCAAGATAATAAGTCTTTAGGTTAAATTACAACACCAAATAAACTTCCATTAGAACACTAGCTACTATAGCACTTCCCCCCAAAATCTCAATTCCACAAAAGAACTCAAGAAGGAACCAACAAGAAGCATGCAGAAAATGGCAGAAATCTCTCAAAACAGACCAGCAGGTAAAGACGAATTTTTTCGAAGACCTTCTGTTGCTCAAATCAAAAAGTTTTGAACTAAAGAAAGTTAGATAACAACCTGGGGCAGAAGCACAAAAATTCACCCCTCAAAAAGACGTACAGATATTTTACACGAGTTTTTATGGTGAAGCACAGAAATCTGTTTCGGGACAGCAACTTTCCCAATCATTACTTCTCTCTCATTAGAGGTTACTCTTGGCACAAAAAGCAAATAGAAAGGATAATGAGCGGTTATTACAGAGGTAATAACTTCCAAGACTCAACTAAAACTTTTGGGTTATCTCCCAATAAGTACTTTTCTTTAACGCCTTTAAGTTAGGCATGATAGTTTGAGAAGATGCTCACATAGGAAATATGAATTGAAGTAAAAGAGAGCATCAAGAAGAAAATTCAAAACATATTTAGGTCTAACCCACTTCGTATGCATAGGAATCTTGTAAATAAACAAGTCATGAAAGCACAAAGCAACAAGCATAGGAAAGCAAAACAAGTGCAACTTCAAGACTTTCAACATAAAGAGGGGAAACTTAATATTATTGAGATGCATAAAACCATATTTCCCTATCTCATAATAACTTTCAGTAGCATCATGAATAAAATTAACAATATAAATATCACATAAAACATTCTTATCATGAGCCACATGCTTAAAAGAATTAATACTCTCCATATATACATAGTCATTCTTATTAATCGTAGTGGGAGCAAATTCAACAAAATAGCTATCATTATTATTCTCGTCACCATAATCATCAAATATAGGAGGCATATTGTAGTCATAATTAATTTCCTCCTCAATAGTTGGTGGACTGAAAATAGCATACTCATCATTGTAATCATCATATATTGGAGGTTTGGTATCATCATAAGCAATAGAATAACTATCTTCCAAAGCCGGGGAACTAAAAAGATCATTTTCATAACTAGCTTCCCCAAGCTTAGACTTTTCCATAGCATTAGCAATAATGGTGTCCAAAGAATTCATACTAACAACATTGCTATTAGCATGCAAATAAAGTTCCATAGGTTTTTTAATTTTCTCTTCAAACACTTCATGTCCTAACTCAAGATAAATACTATAAAGCTCTCTAATTTTGTTGTTGTTCTCCATTAAGCCTAACTAGTGAAAACAACAAACAAAAAGACAAAATTGCAGAATCTAAAGGAAATAACTTCAAGCACTCACACCGGAGGATGTGAGTACCTTTTACCTTACCTCCCCGACAACGGCGCCAGAAAATAGGCGTTTGCCGTGGGAGGTTCTTCTTCTTTAATCCTTCGGTGTGAATACCTTTTACCTTACCTCCCCAGCAACGGCACCAGAAAATAGGTGTTTGCCATGGGAGGTTCTTCTTCTTTAATCCTCCGGTGTGAATACCTTTTACCTTACCTCCCCGGCAACGGCGCCAGAAAATAGCTTGATGTCTACGCACTTCTATCCTTGTAGACAGTTGTTGGGCCTCCAAGTGCAGAGGTTTGTAGAACAGCAACAAGTTTTCCCTTAAGTGGATCACCCAAGGTTTATTGAACTCAGGGAGGAAGTGGTCAAACGTATCACCTCTCAAGCAACCCTGCAATCAAGATACAAGAAGTCTCTTGTGTCCCCAACACACCCAATACACTTGTCAGGTGTATAGGTGCACTAGTTTGGTGAAGAGATAGTGAAATACAAGTGGTATGGATAATTATAAGTGGTAACGATGATAGAAAATAGCTTGAAGGCGTGGAAAAGACTAGAGTAACACTAAAATAAAGAAGGAAGCAAGCAAACATGTAATAGATCTAATAGAAAATGGTGTTTCAGTGCTTAGAAACAAGGCCTAGGGATCATACTTTCACTAGTGAACACTCTCATATAAATATATTCTCTTTATGATACTACTCTTAACTACTCTCCGGTTGAACACTGTAATCCATGGTAGGGCTATAACAGCACACCTCAAAGTAAGCCTTTCCCATCTAGATAACCCCACACTGTCACCTTGAGCACTAGATGGTTCCAACAAACACCACAATTTCATAAAGACATCCGACTCCAAATATAACTCATAACAAGTATTTGTAATATCTAGCCTAAGTGCCACCTTGGTGTGCACGCTGTCACTTTCACACACATGGGGAGAGCAGAGATCTATTAAAGCACTTGAGTAGCAAGGTAGATCTACTTGATTACAAAGCTCATGATCACAATATGATCATGCATAGAGAGAGAGATGAACACATAGCTACCGGTAGAACCCTTAGCCTCGAGAGAGAACTACTCCCTCCTCTTCATGGGAATCAGCAATGGTGATGGAGATGGCGGTGGAGATCGATGGAGATGGCTCCGGGGGCACTTCCCCGTCCCGGCAGGGTGCCAGAACAGAGACTTTCTGTCTCCCGAATCTCCCCTTCGGTGGCGGCGGTGCTATGGAACTTTTCGTGGATTTCTGATTGATTCTCTAGGGTTTTGGTATCGGGAGGCTCTTATAGGCGAAGGAGGCAAGGTTGGTGGCTGGCCAGGGGGCCCACACCATGCCCTGGCTCGGCCTAGGCTGGCCCGCGTCAAGGGGGGTGTGCCACCCTGTGGCCCCTCTCTGACTCTCCTTCTGGCTCCGTGAGTCTTCCGGGAAAATAGTAACTTTGGCTTTTGTCCCGTCCAATTCTGAGAATATTGATTTTCTGACTTCCTGGAACCAAAAACAGCAGAAAACAAGCAACTGGCACCGTGGCATCTTGTTAATAGGTTAGTCCAAAAAATCATATGAAAAGTACTCCAAAGGTTGAACAAAACACAAGAAAGTAGATAAAACCAAGCATGGAACATCAAAAATTATAGATACATTTGCAATGTATCAAGAGTCAAGTACACCCGATCATCACATGATGTCTCAAAACACTATCCATAGAACGGTGCATACTTAAGGCAGAACACATTTTATCTTGATATTTAAATGAGGGATCATCTTATAATGCTACTAAAATGCCAAACTAGCAATGTAAGATGCAAACATCATATGTGTAAAGTGGAATGATATGGTCCATGCATTTGATCATCATCATGTGCATTGTGGTATGATCTCTATCATTCCTTTGTGTGTAAGTCCAAGGTCTATGGAACTTACACGTTAGGTGTGTTGTAAGGGTATCTACCATACATCAACTTACAACATTACCATATCATGACACTAGTCCAGCAACAATCTAAACTAGACGCCTCTAATTTATCCATTGCAAGTTTTACGTGGCTTAGGGCTTTCGGAGATAGAACCGGTCTTACCTACGGACATGGAACCACAACGATGATAACTAAGTTATTAGCAACTCGTTGTAAATCAGATATTGACTATTGTAGGAGAGATAGACACCCGCCATCCACTTATGCAAAACTAGTTGCATGTCAGTCGTGGAACCGGTCTCATGTGCGATGACATGTAAGGTTGGTCCGGGCCGCTTCATCCCACTATGCCGCCAATATCCAAAATACATGAAAGAAGCAATAACATGATCATCATCGCCCACATATAAACATATGTGTACTACCTGTGCAAAGCACCTACGCATAGATCAGGCTTTGATACCACTATTGGGTTCGCAACATAGAAAACAAAAAATTTCCTACGATGGGAACTATATGCCAAGATCTATCTACTAGATACAAGCAACATGTGGATATACATCCATAGAGAACTTACCCTCGAAGACAACAAAGCTTTGTTAACAAGATGGAAATCGTGGATGATGTAGTCGTACACTTGCTGGTCTCAAGATCGTGATGAAGTCTAGCAGGTCCGGCTCCAGCACGTCCATCAAATCCAGCTCCAGCAAGTCTAGCACCACCAAGTCCAACACCGCAAAGTAGCGATACATCCGTGATCGCACACACGTCCGGTACCCCGACAACCTCCATCCCTGGCTCCAGCAAAGGAGCGGAAGCAGCAACTCCTTTCTAGATAAAGCCACCGGGAACATGTATCTCGCTAATCCGAGACCATGGGGAATAACTAGAGGGGGCGAGAGATCCTTCACGAGGAGGTGTAAGGAAGAAGGGGTGTGAGGGGGACCTTTTATAGGAGGAGGGGGTGCCCCTCCCCATGGCCGGCGCCTCATGGAGGTGACCCCTCACCTCCTCCATTCATGTGGTGTTAACCCCCTCCACATTAAAATGCCCCTGCACATTCTCTTTTAAAGTCTCCACTTTAAATGCGTTAAATTTCTCCAAATTTAATGCTCTCTCATTTAATAAAACATTTTTATTAATTTCATTCAGAATTTTGTTAATTACTTTAATTAACAAACATTCACATAAAACCCCCTGCAACATTTCAATATTACATGCAGAATCAATTTCTGCAATTTCACCCAAAACAGTTTTGGTGTCTATTGAAATAATTCTAGCGCTTTCTTAAATCTTTATCTGAAACATATTTGCTCCAAATGGTGTCGGTATCCCTTAAGTTTGTCACCCTATGGTTTGCGAATAATGCAGACATGATCGAGACCCCTCTCAGATCAATAATCAGAAGCGGGACCTGGAGATCCATACTGACTCCTACACATTCAACGATGACTTATGTGATCGTGAGAACCTTTAACTCTAGTAACTAAATCACTTTGTCTTGTGATATATTACATGTCCGAGATTCGATCATCGGTATCTCCATACCTAGTTTGATCTCGTTACCGACATGTACTCTTTTCTTGTTCCCGTGATATAACATTCTAGTGATCTCATCACTTGCTTGCAAGCAAACCAATGTGATATCACCGAGAGGGCCCAGAGTATATCTATCCGTCATCGGGATGGAAAAATCCCACTCTTGATCCATGAGCCTCTACATAACACTTTCGTAGCACTGAACCCACCTTTATAATCACCCTTTCACGGTGTGACGCTTGATGTTATCAAGATACTCTTCCAGTGTTAGTGATTGACATGATCTTATGGTCTAAGGACTAGGATTACTTCGTATGATGTTATAGAAATATAAACACAATGACTTTGATCGTAATGCTATACTTCGGATGAATGTTCATCACATCATTCCATAAATGCTACGACCTCGTTATTAACAACATCCAATGTCCATGATCAGGAAACCTTGATGATCTTGTTAATCAACGAGCTAGTATATAAGAGAGGCATAACTAGGAACCTTTTATTTGTTTATTAAACACACATTTATTGATGTTTCCAATCAATACAATTATAGCATGCAAAATAAACATTTATCATAAACATGGAATAAGATAATAACCACTTTATTATTGCCTCTCGGGCATATTCCCTTCAAAGGTGATGCATGAGTCGCTTCCACTGAGGTACTCAGTGGTGGAAGGTGGGGAGTTTATCGCCAAATTGACTTGGCGAGTGATTGCCTTCTGCACTCTATTGGATGGACACCCTTTTTGGATCATCCCCATGTTGCCCACAACTCGTGGGTATGGCTCTCCTCCATGATGCTGGACTGGTGCAGCTGCAGGTGGTGGTGGCCTGGGTGGTGGTGGTGGAGCTCCATTTGCCACAGCACCTGGGGTAGCTCCATAACCCCTGTTGATCGCGTCGTGATTCATCTGGGCCAGGCCCTCGTGGAGTTTGAGGAACTCGCGGCAATCCTTGAGAAGGTGGCTGGATTTTTTCTTGCCGTCGTGCTTGTCGATGTAGAAGTGCATGTTGCATGGTCCTGACAATTTGTCCTGGATGGATGTTGCGGGTGCCTCTTCGTGAGTGCGGTGCTGCCACACCTATGTGGTTTTCCTGCTGTCGCGGTATCCACCGCTGTGATATCCGTTGTTGCGGTTATCGTCGCGTTTGTCGGTGTAGCCGGTTGCGACCATATTTACTTTGTCGCGGTCATCGTAAACGCGCATTCGATGTTTGCCTCGGCGGTCGCGTCTGCTCCCGAAGTCGTCGTCATCGTCAGAGTAGGTGCGGTTTTTCACTGAATCTTCTCCGTCAGCCCACCGATTCGTGATTTCCATCAGGTGGTCGATTGTTTTGGGCTTCGAGCAGCCCAGGTCCTCCCTGAGCTCTATACTGCAAACTCCGCTGTTGAACGGGTCTATTGCGCGGTCCTCCAAGATGTTTTCTGTGGAGTTCTTGATGATGGACCACCTCTGGTTGTACGAGCGCAGCGACTCGCCAGACCTTTGTTGGCAGCTTCTTAGTTCTTCGATTGATGCGGGCCTTTTGTAAGTGCCCTTGAAGTTGTGCACGAAACTATAGACCAACTCTTCCCAACTGTGAATGGATCCGCGCGGGAGGTTGTTGAGCCATGCGCGAGCGGCGCCCTGCAGCTGCAACTGTAGGCATTGCATGGCCGTGCTTCGACTCCCGCCGTGCAGCCTGACGGAGGAGATGTGGTACTCCAACCAGATTTTTGGGTCCTGCAGGCCGTCAAATTTTGGGTTCTCCGACGGGAGTTTGAGCCCCTTAGGCATTCGCTTCTGCCTAATGGCCCTACTGAAGCATCTGGCGCCGTAGAGCTCTGTCTCGTCTTCTTCCAAGTCAGTCGAGTGAGCATGCCATGCCTGCATCTTGTCGACCTTGCGCTGCGTGATGTCATCACGTGCATTGTAGTGGCGGTCATGCTGCCATGAGCGACGTCGCCGTGACAGATCATGACTGTCATCACTGGAGGACTACGAGTAGTAGTACTTGTCTAGAGCCTTGCTTTTCTTTGGCTTTGGTGTTGGTTCTTTATCAAGGGTGGCCTCGATTAGCCCTAGGCCCATAATCATAGATCGGTGCATGGCAGCTCGTGGATCTCCAGCCGGTGGCTGGTTGTTGAGGAGGTACATGGTAGCCGCCGTCACCGCGGCTTGTGGAGTTTTCGGGAGCACGTTGCCCCTTGTATCTACCGTCATAGAGCTGAAGTCGAGGACTTTCACAGCTTCTACGCGCTCTTGCTCGGTGAGGTGGGCCAGTCGAGATCGCCTCTTGTTGGCCACGTACTTGTTGCCTTTGGAGGAAGATCCTCTGTGGGAGGAGAGCCCTGCCCGTCGATCTCGACTCATACACCGCCTTTCTGCACACCTCGAGTAGCGCGATCACTTGCTGCTGGCTCTTGAACTCCTCCTTCAGCAGCCAATGGTAGCCCATCAGCATGTCCTGCGAGGTGTTGTGGGGTAGAGGATTGCCTCGTAGAGCTTCTCGATAGCGGGCCCACTCGTTGTCGTTGAGCTTGATCAGCATGCGCTCTCCGGTGTTCTCATTCGCTGTGAGCGACGGTTCTCCTCCTGTCCCTCTATTGGTGGGCGCGCCATTGGTGGGGCCACCGTTGGGTGTACTGCGGTTGGGTATACTGCTGTTGGGCGGCCCGGTGCCAGATCCGGTGCCGGTGTTTTCGCGATTGACACCGGTATCGCCCGCGTTGATGACGGCGCACATGAAGTGATTGGGGAAGCTATTGATCCCGCAACTTTCAGATCCAGAGCCGTAGGATCCATCTTCTGTGTCTAGGTCACCCAGATCGGATCCACGACTGCTGTCGCTATCCGTACCCCCAGCTATTGCTGAGGTGTTGAGCTTGCTAAGGGTGCCGATTGGTGGCAGGAACCACGATGCTGGAGTAATCATGGGTGCCGTTGGCTGGTCAGGCATGCGAAGTGTGCCCAGTTGACCAACCTGGAAGCGGAAGCTCCCAATCACCAGGCTGATCCCATCGCCCACAGACTCGAAATCCGAGCGAGTGGCTGGCATGTGGACGGTGAAGTCGAATGCACCGAAGAGCTGGCGATTCTCCGCTATTACAGAGTTGTAGATCGCGGTTGACGGGGCCGAAGAAACCGCGACATCAGCACTCCCAATTCCCACAGACGATGCCAATTGACGAGGGTTCAACTCGTCAATGCCCATTGTTATGGGCTTGGGATCTGGAGAAGGAGGGAGCGCTGGAGGCATCAATCGGCTAGCAAACAAGCACACAGGGACGCAAGGTTTACCTAGGTTCAGGCCTCGTATAGTGTAGCACCCCGGTAAAACCACTACTAGAAAATCACGTGTTGTTTTTATTTTATGCATCATCGTGACCGCATGCTCATGTCATCATGCCACATTGCATTTGAGCATCGTCATGTCATCATGCATCTTTTTACGAAAAACTAATTTTCTAAAAGCCTATCTTTGTTTTCTATTTGTCCCCCTCTTTATTTCAAATGATAAAATTCCGGTGTTTCTGAATATCTCTGTTTGTCTAAAACTAGTTTGCTAAAAGCCCTCGTTTGTTTTTCACATCAATCCCCCTTTTATTTCAAATCGTAAAACCTAGTCTTCTGGATATTTTGTTTTGTCTAAAAACTATTTATAAAGATCTTTTAAAATAAAACAATGTTTTCGGGGAGGCAGTCCAGCCGATTGGGCCAGAGGCCCAACCAGCCGGACCACCTACCACCCGGTCCAACCCATCTAGACCCAAACCCTAATTCTACCTAACCCTAACCTAGACCACATCCCACCCTGCCGCCGCCACACTCACACACACGCGCGCGTAGTAGTGCAGCGACACGACCCAGCGCGTCGGACCACAAGCGCACGGCACACGCGACCACCCTGCCCGCACGCGATCCCCAGGGGACACCTACTCCGATTCGACCCCCACCTCCGTCTCCCCTCTTGCTCTCTGCGCGAGCGCCTCCCCTCCCTATGAGCCACCGCCGCTGCACTGATCTCGCCCGCCGCCGCGACCCTGGTTCCCCGCAAGCCTCCGCCACAGCGTCGCCTCGTCCCGCGGAACCTCGCTGCCTTCCCATCGAGCAAGCGTCGCCGCTCTCTCCTCTACTAGCCACCGCTGCCAGGCCGCCGCCAGCGAGCCCCGTGTCCGCTGCCATATGCCCGAACATCGTCCTCCCCAACCTCGCCAGGAGCCCTCCACGTCCGGCCGCTGTCGGTCGTCCTTCTCCAGCGCCGTCCCCGAGCCCTTCTACCCCATGGCGACCTCTTCTACGTTCGCCTCTGTTTGCCACACCTTGTGCCGTGACACCGTCCTCGCCTCGGCCACGAGCCCCTCGTCCTTGACCCTCTCTGCAGCGATGACCTCCACCTCACAGACCGAGCGGGGCTCGAGCTCCTATATCGTCGCCCTGCAAGCTTGTCGTGCCCTTGTCTCCTTGCACTGTAAGTCCTGCCAGGTGCCCTCGTCTCAAAGCCCGACACCGCTCGTCCGTGCGGCTGCTCAAGATGTGGGGGTGTTCTGCTGTATGTGTTCGCGCGACTGCTACTGCGACCATGATCTGCTACCACAGGACAACGAGAAGTAACGACGACACAAGCTACCTCTCGGTGGACAAAGCTAGACAAGAGCCTTGGTGTGCCACCAACAAACTACTTCCAGGACCAACATCCGACAAGGCCTCCTCCCCGTACCTGATGACGTTAAGATCTCCATCAAGGAATAACAAGATCGACTACCCGGATCTCAAGATCTCCTTCCTGGACCCGAAGACCCCGATACCTGAGTCCGAAGACTGATCCCGGCGCGGCCGAACCCGTTGAATCCTCGGAACCCAAGACCATCGTTGCCAAACCCTAATGTGGTCCCCTTTTCCGAGACCCCTATTTTTATAATATGACATTATCAATTGCTGCATATTAAATTGTTCATACTTGCATGCAAATTGTGGGTGTTTGGGGCTATTTCGATGATCACCTAAATTAATTATGGAGACTATGTGCGGGCTAATCTAGTCTTATATTGGCTCCGTTTAAATTTGTGTAGCAAACCGGTGCCATGTTTTGCCTTGTTAAGACAACATTTAAATTGCGGGGTATCTAAACAACTTGAATCTTCTAATTAATTGTCGGGACCCCGGTTCTGCTTAATATTGCCTAATTGCACCGCATTTGTGCCATGTCATGCATCATATCATAAACATGCCGATTCTTCCGGCGTATTATTAAATAGTGCATCCGGTATTTCTTTTAGTGCTTTGCTTCTTCACGGATTAGGCCATTGAGTGGATGTGAGTATCGACAAGTTCTTCAGATATGTATCTTCGGCTATGTTTTCCCAGGCGAGCATTCTCCCCCTTTATACCTATTTTGCATTTATAGTCTTTATTTCCTCCTGTTGATCTATTGCTATCCGTGTCACGATGCTTTAGTGTTTCGTACCAGATATATTATGTCCAACCTTTATATTGCCTTGGACACCTCCTATTACCTGTTGTTTGGTAGATAGATGGTCTTGCGAGTCGTAGTCGCTTGCTCAGGTGTGATCCCGTGTCGTGAAGTACCACATAGTTGTTGGAATGTTGTCATATGCTTTACGGTGGAGAGGATCATGACTTTAAATACAACTATTAAATTGCTGGGATAACTAATGAAAGAGGCACCAGTGGGCAATATATGCTATTTGGTTTTTCATGTCCACTTGTGTCCCGTAGGCCCCGAGTACTTGATACATGTTCCTTGATTATTCGCACTATCCACATTCGGGAGACCCTATGGACCCCCCTTAGCTAGAGCTTGATTCATTTCTTATTTCTTGGGGCCACAAACTAGTTTGGGGCTTTATTATATCCTGTACTTATGCCATGCTTTACTGCTTTATTTACGATTGTGCGTGGAGCACCTGTATTGTTTTGGAACGTGGAATGTTTTCACGGTATCGACAAGCCTAGTCACACTTTCGGGTTCCCAGTCATTTAAAGCCATTCACACAAACCCTAGGTCCGTCTCGGAGCTCGCCAACTTCGTTGCGGGTAGTTTAGTGGGGTGGCCCTCTGAAATATTATATGAATCCTATGATTGATTTGTCGTGAAAGCCTTGTTGGGTTTTGATTTGGTTTTTCCGAGGTTGATCGTGTGTGTGTTGCCATTTGTACACCCCTGCAGGGTAAAACTTTCTAAAAGCCGTGTCCACGGTTATGGACGTCTTGGAGCACAATATCTCGATCATAGACAAGCATAACTAAAGTAGTGCTATAAATTTGACTTTGACATGTCTAGTAATCAGTTTTACTACAACGGAATGAGTAAATAAAAGTGCCAACAACTACTAGAGTTGGGATGTCTCATGCTAATTGTGTATGACTAGTAAGTATTGCAACTACAATGGAATGGTTAACTAAAACTGCCCACTGCTTATGATATCAGGATGACTCATGCTATATATATATGACTAGTAAGTGTTGCAACTATAATGGAATGAATAAAACTGCCAACCGTGTGAGTTCCTCGGTTTGACTTCCTTGTTTGGTCTCGAGGGGGAATACCAGGATGGGTATGATTGGTGTTACTATCAGGTTGGATCCGGATAGGTCTTTCTTATCCCTCTCTAATAGCCAATAGTTGTATTGAGTCTCTATAGGTTGTTTAGTGCATGCTTTGCTGCCGCTTCAGTCCACCATACCTATGTAGGCGAGAGCCACCGAATTCTAGCCTCGCCGTGTACTGGCCTCAGTACTGACCGCTCCCTTTTTTTCCTTTGCCCTTTATCGGCACCCCTTTTGTTTAAATAGGTATGCGTTCGACATTGTTAGCAGGGTTACCCTTCTGGCTTGGCCTGGGCAGGGTTATGGACGCCATTGGTTATTCTTCCGGGCTCTTAGCCCCATTTGCATCTTATCCGTACTCGGATGTTGTATAATTTTCAAGGTGATTTGGATCTTTGTATTGTATATCTGTATTCTTGACTCTTTGAGTCGTTGTTGTATATATATGTTCTGTGGGTTCCATCGTGAACTATTGTGTAATGGTATTACTTCGTTTTCCACCCGCTTGAAAGTGCCTGGTGGGCGTCCTTGAATCGTTTCTATGCGGGTTTGGCGGGAAGCGCTAAAACTTGCATATGGCTGATTCGAGGGTGTTACATAGAGGTCCCTACTCCTGCTTGTCTGCTCTTGGAATTATCGAAGGAATCAAAGATTACAGGGGTGCGTAGATGCGATCTAGCGAGAGTTGTGGAAACTAGGGTTGTGATTGTCCTCCTCGCCGCCCCTCCTAGCCTTTATATAGATATGCTAGGTCTCGGGTAGCAGGTCGAGTCGGATACAGATTAGGGTTCGCCCTTTGAACTTTCTATCTTAAACTTCTTCTTGTGTCGCAAGCAATCAGAGAGTCTGTGGGCCACTCGAATTCTTCATTGGGCCTTGGCAGCGTCGTGGGCTTCTGCCGTATTTGGACCGTATATGCGAAACTCGAGTACCTATAGGGTATACCCATGTCACTAAGTGTTTTTCCAAACGTTCTCTTTTTCATCCATGATGGAGGAAAACCCATCCAGCGGCTCATACTTTATGTGCCAGATTTTGTAGAATACAAAATATAGCCCAACTCTCCATCGAATGGGGAATGGCTTATTGGATGATTATGGAGAAAACACAAACATTGCGGAATCATCAAATTATCTCCTAATGGTTATTTTATCAAGAAGAGAAGATCACCTTTTACGAGGATATCCCTCAGGCGTGGGTATTAATCTATGAAGTTGGACCCTTTTGCTACGTTCCACATTAAGCAATATATTCCCATGGTCGCAAAGGACCTCAATGGGATATGCCACGATCTACTAAGATATTTGCAAACAGACATATAGACTAAGTTCATAATAAGAGATCAATTTATAATTGGTCTCCACTAAAATTGTCATCCCCTAGACGATTTTAGTGATCACATGATCCCTATCCTCTGCACCTCCCCCGATCGTCACGGCCATCGGTGCAGCATCAAAGGTAGACATTCCCTAATGTCAATCACATCATCCATGTGACTCATGCTCGATCTTTCGATCTCTTGTGTTCTGAGGCTATGTCTACACATGCTAGGCTCGCAAAATCTAACTTGTGTGTATTCGCTGTGCAACATAGCTTACACCCACTGTATGCGAACATAGATATGTCTGACCCCTGATCATCACGGCCGGTCTCATAACGAAGAACTTTCTTGGTGGTGCACACACAAGGGGAACACGGAACATTGGAATTAAATAGGGATTATCTTATTTGCTACCGTTGAGTATCTAAATACTAGCACACACAATAAGATGTAAAGAAGATATCAACATCATATGTATGTTGTGATATGATATGGTCCTTCTTCTTGCGCCTTGATCTCCATCGAGCACTCCGGCATGATCTCCATCTTGCCCTTGGTTTGACGCCAAGTCCACGACGCCACCACCAGGTCATCCATCGAAACGATGACTATTACTATACTACTTAGTAACAGAAAAGTAAACTACTTTACCTTCATAACGACCAATACCATATCAAATCACATGCCCTCCTACAAAATAAAGTTAGACGCCTCTACTTTATCTATTGCAAGTTTTACGTGGTTGTTAGGGCTTTCGCAATAGAACCGTTTCTAAACTACGAACTTTCCAACCACAACATGGATCCAACAGTTGTCTCTACTACACCCCTTTCAGGGCCCTCCATTGTAAATGCTATATCAACTATCGAATGAGAGACAGACACCCGCTAGCCACTTATACGGTACAAGCCGTATGTTGAGCATGGAACCAGTCTCGCGTACGAATAAGCGTAAGGTCGGTCCGGGCCGCTTCATCAAACAATATCGCGATATAAACAAGTACATGTTAGTTCATATTAGGTCTCACCCTAGACTAACAATGACGATAGATCGAAGATGAATTTGCAAAAAGTAGTTGGAGGATCAGAGGAGAAACATACCGTAGATCACTTGTGTGCGAGGAACTCGAACGAAAATGAGTAGAGATGAAGATCTCTTGAGGTTTTGAGAGAGTTTGGAGGTAGAAGAGAGAAAAAGGATTGAAGTTTTGGGCTTGGAGGTACCTCCCGTGGAATTTTTGTGGTCGGACGCAACTATACGGGCAAACTATACAGCCGAAACAAGGTGTTCCCGCCGTATAGTTGGCATGCTATCAAAATTTTAGGGTTTCCACTTGGTAGCGTGGCTATACGGCCAGAACTATGCGGCCGGAACAATGTGTTCACGCCGTATAGTTGGTCGTCAAACTCTCTGTACCTGGAAAAGAAATTGCATGAAAGCATCGATATCTATACGACCAAAACTATACAGACGGAATTTTTATTCCTGCCGTATAGTTGGTCGTTAAACCATCAGTACTTTTGAAAGAAAAATTGTTGATGGCAAAAATATCTATACGGACGGAACTATACGGCCAGAATTTTTATTCCTGCCGTATAGTTGGTCGTTAAACTCTCTGTAGCCATCAAAAAAATTCTATTTCTTCGAGAATTATTTCTTATTCTGAAACTTAGAGAAACACCTTGTTTTTGACAGAAAGTTGACAGTAAAAATTGTCGACCAACAACAGCATGTATAAAACATGATTTTTAGTACTACCGAACTTCTTCTCCTCAACTGGAGTTTTCTAGCACTCTTTATTAAACATAAACTTAAAGTAAAACTTAAAAACTTTACTCAAACCTTTATTTCACATGGGTTGCCTCCCATGAAGCGTTCTTTTATGGTCAATAGTTTAACCTCAATGTTGCTCACTTAGGCCATATGAGTGGAACACCCACTCCAAAATAGTCGGCCTTCAAAGTGATGGCCTCCTTTTCATCATGCTTGGCTTTCTTCTTCCTGGGGAAATGAATAACAAAAGGATCCAACGAAGGCAATTGAAGCTTCACGTTCCCTTCATGTAGATTAATCAAAGCCTTAATAGTTCTTAAGAAAGAACGGCCTAATATAATAGGAGAAGTAGAATCTTCAGGCATGTCAACAATAACAAAATCAATAAGAGCAGGACAACCTTTAATGTATACTAAAGTATTCTCCTTAACTTCCTACAGCTTGTTTGTAGGTAGAATATGCAAGATGTAATTTTAACTCGGTGATTTCAAAAGAGCCAAGATTTAACTTATTAAAAGGACTCTTTGGAATTGTTGAAACACTTGCACCTAGATCACAAAGTGCAGCTATCTCATTTGTCCCAATTTTAATCTTAATAGTAGGATCAAATATATCATCAAGCTTAATAGGTAATTTTTTAGTAATTTTCTTATATTCTTCTTCAAGCTCACGTACCTTTATTTCTACCGGATTAACAAAGTGTTGATACATGGCTTTGTCATTTCCTTCACTTACCGAAATCTTGATGTTGATCCTTTTTACAAGATCTTCAACGGGTGTAACTTGGTGAAGGAGCATTTACTATAATCAAGTTCTTCAGGATCCTCCCTTTGGATGCTCATCATCTTGAGGTCTTCAACAGGATTGGGCTCAGCATTGCTTGCAAATTTAGCTAGAATGAGAGTTTGACTCTCGGTTATCTTACCTAGCTGTGCCTCAACAATCCTTGTTCTTTCTTGGAGGGCATGCAAATCATTCCTCAAACTTATAGCTTGGTTAGATAATTTACCAAGCATAGAATCATGGTTCTCCGTTATTTTAACAAGGATATTGTTTTGCTCATTTTGTGAGTCTATAAAGGACTTAAGTGTTTCTTGGAGACTACCATTACTTGATCCCATATTCTTAAACAAAGACTTATGATAACAAAAACAATAATTAAAAGACTAACTAATTTTTTTGGATTTTCAAATAAAGACTGAAAGCAAACTAACAAAATTAAAAACAAGAATTAAAACTAGCAAGGTTCCTACTAACCTCACCAGGGTAGCTATTGCTTACCCGGCAACGGCACCAGGAAAAAAGGGTTGATACCTTCAATCCGGATTACAAATGTAGTATAGCTGTTTTCCTTAATATACCTAGGCTTATCAAATCCTCGGGAAGCAGAAAGCTTAGTGAAGTTACTTTAACGAACCTTCGGGAGTTTTAGAATTCCTTTTGTGTTTTTATCGGACCAAGAGTTTGCGTCTTTTTGTTGTTGTCAATGATGTAGAGAGAGGTCCTAGGGCGTTCGGTTTCACTTGTCGCTGTGTAAAACATCTGATTAGGATAAAAGATGAAAATAAAGTATGCATGTAATTGTGAGATCAAGATAAATTATATGTGGGTAGTGCATCCATAATCACAATTGCCTCCGCAACCGCTTATAGCAATAACCTACTAGTCTCATCCATAGAAGAAAGAGAACTAATGATATGCATAGTAACGTCACCGTTAATCCCAAGTAAATCCCTCACATACAGCCGTACTACCCCTTTTGTCACTAGAGTTCCCAGCCTGTAGAGTAGTCATTACTCATACTCCCTATACCTGGCTTAATTCTCGGGGTCTTGGGTACCTGACAAGTCCTTAGACTGAGGCAAGAGAGGATACAATAATCATCATGTCATACAAACTAATACATGATCCCATCTATGATAAATAACATGCACAAAATCTACATGGCTATGCCAAAGCGCTTAGCCCAAGGAGAATTACTCACGCATAGAGATGAGATCAAAGATCATAAACATTGCAATGGAAATCATGAGATTGATAGAAAATAGTCTTACAATGTCACCAATCAAAGATGAGATCTACTATTACAGTGGAATATGGCTATGGTGGTGGAGAAGGGTTCGGAGATTAGATCTAAGTCTATTCCTCCGGCGGCTCTTCGGTGTTGCGGATGGAGATCTGGAGGTGCCTGATGATCGAGAAGAGCTCTCTTTTCTTGTCGCCCGAGACCTCTTTATATAGGGGTCCCTTCACAAAAGTTGTTCTATTTGACCTAGCGGTGTCGATGGCAACTATACGACCGGAACTATACAGATGAAATTTTATTCCCGCCATATAGTTGGTCGTTAAAGTGTCTGTCTCCACTTCACGACTCCTAGTTTCTTCGGGTTGTTGGAAATCTCGTATCTTTGACATTAATGTTGTGATTCCCATCATCAAACGTCATTATCTGCGTAGGGAAAAATATAAAAAAAGGATTGCATACCCCTTTGATCATTAGGCATTAGTGGCAGGGTTTAGAGAGATATTTCATCAAAAATATGAATAATATCCAATTTAAATGTAGACGTAGCTGGCTATATTTCAGAGCCATCGAATATCTAGGCAATTATATTTGACAAAGTAGTACTCGGAGTTCATATGGCATAAATAATCATCTAACAGGTTGCAAAATTCAGAGAAGGATTTGATGGCTTGCCTTCAGTAGCGGGGTAGGTCTCAAGTTGAACTTCAGGGGCTGGTTGGAGGTTTAAATCTATTTGAATAATTTTAGAAGTGTTAAAACCATTTTTTAGCCACTATATAATCAACATACCCATAGGTGTATAGAAATAAAAAACTAGTGTCAATGGATAGGGAATTTTATTTAAAAGCCATTACAAAAAGAACCACCTCAAAATATGCATTTTTCACCAAGTTATAGCCTTTCAAAGTTAGTTTTTTTACAAATAAGTAAAACAGAAAATAACTAGGAAAGTTGTGGATACTATTTAAAAGACTAACAAGTGGGGCCTACCACTTCAAATAGCTAAAGCGGTACCCTTTTCCGTCTCGAGCCCGTGGCGATGCAAGCTCCAGTGAGCTGCTCGACGGCGCTACGGCGAGAGAGAGAGAGGGGTGGTGAAGGGCTCAGTGAGATTGAAGGTGACGACAAGCATGACGATGGGTTGGATGGTTCTAGGAGGTGCAGGGCGGCGAACATCGACATGGACGGTGGTGGTTGCTCACATACGTGGACGGTGGTTTCCACGATTCAACGCTTTGGAGCTCCTCCGACCAAGGAGAGAGTGGCTATGTGATCCTGGTGCTCTGGGGAATCTAGGGCTATGTTTAATTGGGGAAGAGGGAAGAGGGGAAGGAGTATTCTGGCTAGGTACTGGTGGAAGTTCTAAGCTCGTAGCCGGTGGTGCGATCTCGAATCGGACCAGGGCTTGGGCTAGATGTGTACTGGGAGGAGAGTGACGTAGGTATGCCCAATGGGCACCCAACTGTAGCCTATCTGGTTTGGCCAAAAGGAAGGGCCACCCAATGACCTGCCCACCCGATGACCTATTAAGGATCCATGAAGCCCACTACAACTTGGCGGATGTGAATCCCATAAGGGCATCGACTCCTTGGCATACAAGACAAGGATAAGATTAGATAGGAAATTACTAGGGTTACACCCTCAATTTGTAACTGACTCCGACGGTAACCTAGACCTAGACTCCCCATATAAGGGCTGGAAGGGGCCATCAGGGAGGACACCTTAGCTTTCATTGCAAACCCGCCAAATCTAATCTGCACAACCACAGCCATCTCGGTGACTTGTAATCTTCATCAATTCAATCAAGAACAGACAAGCAGGTGTAGGGTTTTCCCTTAAGGGACCTCAACCTGGGTAAACTCGTGTCCCCTATTGTTTGTCAGCCGACAAAGTCACCCGCATGTCCCTCCTTCCCAAAAACCCATGTCCACAAACCATGGGCATTGTCGTGGGGACCCCACGTCAATTGGCGTCGTCTATGGGAAGTTTGTGTGCTGATGTTGCGACTATTGGTTCTATCATTGACGATCTACGATTCGTCGGTTCCTAGGGATCATATCTGCTTCAACTCCTTCAACTTCATCCTTCACTCTCTAGCCACGCGCACAACCTTCAAATCCATCAATCCTGGAGCAAACCTGATGTTCGGCGATCTGCACTTCCATGTCAGTAAGATGGGCACTCTCCGTCTCCTAGACCAGATCCGTTCGGTTCTGGCGCAGTAGACATCACCATCGGTTGCACCTACATCATGGATCCCACCACCCCTTGACACCCTCACTGAGCTGAACGCCACATCATCATCAACCTACTGCATTGACAGCGATACCTGCTGCAACTCTGAAGTGAGTAACTCGCTCGAGGTAGGTGATCACATTGACTTCAATATTGAGAGCTGCGGAAGCAACGTCTACCCCAAATGCTACCTATGTGCCATTGTCAACACCGGTGATATACCTGAAGATGGAAATGATGTTAACCGAACCAACAAAGGCACCAAAGGCGGCAGCTAGGAAACTATTAACCACACGGCTGATTAGTGGGAGAGGACAAGGAAAGCCCTAAGGGGCATTCCCCTTGGACCCGAGGTGACATGGAGGAGCTGATGGGCTACCACTATCTCCTGCAGCAACAAAGCAATCAACAACGGGAGCAACAGATTTTACTCGATGAACACAAGCAACTAGCCGACAAGTCGAGCGTAGGGTGGGCACAACTACCCTCCATTGGCGGCTCCTCTTCAAGGAGAAACCATGATGTCGGGGCGCACAAGCGATGCTCCCAAAAAAACCACGTGGACAAGGAAGAAAGGCGCGAGTTCACCTGAAGTCTCAATTTCTCCTTCATGTCGGTGAATTCTCATGGTAACATGATACCCAAGACACCGCAAGGTGCCATCATCATGGTCACCACATACCTACTATCAAACCAACCTCCAGCGGGAGATCCGCGATCCACCATTCATAGATCTGCCATCACCAGCCTCGGCCTGGTAGGAGCAACGCTCATGGCAGAACCGGAGCAGGAATCCAAAAATCCAGTCGCGATGCGAAGGAGCAATCGCTCACCACCATGGTATGATGACTCTCTGATACGTCCATAACGTATCTATATTTTTTTGATGGTTTTATGCTAATAATATGCTTTTGACACTCCTTTTTGTATAAAGTTTATGATTTATTTAGACTAACCTACTAATAATTGCAAAAGTGCACAATGTTCTTGTTTTACACTTTGATGTGTAGGAATACCAAGAATACAAGTGGAAACCTTGTTGTAGTGAAATTGGGATTTTTCTAGAAATCTGTCTCAGAACTCTTTTTGAAGATGGTCACGCTTCGGGTCGAAGACGATGTAAAACGGAAAATTCTTCAACTACAAAGTTGTTGAAAATTTCGTGACAAACGATCTGGACATAAAAGTTAGCTGATTCCGAGTCCGGACGGGCCTTCTAGGCCTGATTTACTGCAGCCCAAGATGGGGTGCCGGGAATCCGAGAAGCTATATAAAGTGAGGACACCTAATTCGCCCAGGGCATCTCCACCCACGAATTTGCAGCCACCAAAGGCACGTTTTTTCCTCCCCATGAATCCCATCTCCATCGGGGAGGGTTCCCAAGAAGCCATGAAGGAAGGGGGCTAAGGGGCGGTGCTCCCCCATGATACCGGCGGCGGGCAAGGAGTCCCCACGCCGCCATCGCCGCCGCCGCCGCCCTCTTCACCATCTTCACCGCCATCTCCATCACCTAATCCTCCTAGTATGCAGTGGTTCATCCTCCCACACACCTCTGTGCCGTCCTATGTAAACATGGTCTTTAATGTTATAAGTTATAATCCTATGATCTATGTCATGTTTGCGTAGTTTCTTTGTTCTTAGATTGAATGGTTGAATGTCTTTGGTTCATTAGAGTTGTATGTTGATATGGTACAGTCCTTTGGTATCCATTATATTTGTGCGCGCATGGATTAAACATCATAGGGTTTGTAGTATATGTAAAAGGAAGGGGAGTTCTGCCGGAGTGACAGAAACCTGAGGACACGAACCAGAATGTTGCACGTATGGGAGTAAGAGGACCATTAAACTTAAAGCTATGGTTAGGGAAACCTTAATGCATTGATTAGTACTTACAGATGTTTGCTAACAATCCAATCATATAGTACATGTAATTCCAAGTAGTGAAGCGCATGTATATTTAGCCTCTCCCACATAGAAAATTGCATCGAAGATAATGAACCCGATCTATTCGCTATTTAAACTTGGACAAAGCCACCACAATTACCACCACTATTCCACACTCATGGTTCTGTTAGTTTAGTGTATTTTATTGCTGCAGCAACTATCTTTACTTTCTTGTTATTTATTATCATGCAAAGCTATATCTATTACTCGTATTGTTGCTCTAGTTTTATTTCCTAGATAATACAAATGTTTAGTGTGCATAGAGTTGTATCAGTGGTTAATAGAACTTGAGAGAATATTTATCCTACCTTTAGCTCCTCATTGGGTTCGACACTCTTACTTATCAAAAAGGCTACACATGATCCCCTATACTTGTGGGTTATCAAGACCTTTTCTGGCGCCGTTGCGGGGGAGCAATAGCGTGTGGGTGAATATCCGTGTGTGCACTTGTTTGCTTTATCTATAAGTAGGTTTTACTTTCAGTTTTAAATTGTTCTCTATCTTAGTATGGATAGGGAATGCGAATTAAAAAAAATTAGTTGTACTTTTTACCTAAAAACATTTTCAAAAAGGAAAGTGAGTGGAAAGATGAGTAATGGTTAAGTGGGGGTCGACCTTAAACACTTGTGTTCATGCCTATGAAACCAAAACAAATCTTTCCATGGAAGCTTTTCAGTTAAAAACTTGTAGGAATGCATGAAGCCTTGAAAAAGAAAGATATTTCTGGTATTGATCTTAATGCTTATTCATTCGAAAATACTTAAATCTTGCTCCTATGCCTAACTTAAAGGCGTTAAAGAAAAGTACTTATTGGGAGATAACCCAAAAGTTTTAGTTGAGTCTTGGAAGTTATTGCTTCAGTAATAACCTCTCCTTATCCTTTTTTTTTGCTTTTTGTGCCAAGAGTAACCTCTAATGAGAGAGAAGTAATGATTGGGAAAGTTGGTGTCCCGAAATAGAATTTTGTGCTTCACTGTAAAAATTCTTGTAAAATCTCTGTACGTCAGTTTGAGCTATAATTGTTTGTGCTTATGCCCCAGGTTGTTATCCAACTTTCGTTAGTTCAACACTTTTCTATTTGAGCAACAGAAGGTCTTCGAAAAAATTGGTTTCTCTCTGCTGGTCTGTTTTGACAGATTTCTGCCATTATTTGCATTTGCTTCTTGTTGATTCTTTTTGGGTTCTCTTTGGGGAATTGAGCTTTTTAAGGGAAGTTCTACAGTAGCTTGTGTTTTAATGGAAGTTTTATTGGTGTTGAAACTGAACCCAAATACTTATTATCGTGAGTACACTAATGTTGCTAATGAAGATTATGTGAAGTTTTGTATGAAGGAAAAAAATTCAGGTGTTAAGGAAAGAATGATGTAATGAGATGAAGAATGGACTAAAGCTCAAGCTTGGGATGCCACCCCATGTTACCCCAAGAAATATCCAAGAAGTACAAGCGTCAAAGCTTGGGGATGCCCAAGGCATCCCCTTCTTTATCAATAAAAACCTCAGGTTCTTCCAAACACTTCATTTGTATTGTTTCATGCACAGTTGTGTTGTTCTTGGAGCATCTTCGTTTTCGATTTTGGTTTTCGTTTGCTTGGTTTGCTTAGTTTGCTTGAATAAATTGGTTGGACCCCCTCTTTCGTACATTAGTTTTCAAATAAGTGTGATTTGGATTGGAAAAGAGTACGAAAAGTTCATGCTTAAGTGGTAAAAGGAGCTCATTTTTGACGGTGGCCTATGCTTTGTCATGTCGTGCTTGATATTGTTTTGGATTTATGCTTAGTGATTTTTGTTGTAGCATGACATGTTATAAACAATTGAGATTGCTTAATGTGCCTTGAAAGAATCATGCATTGTTTTAGCATATTAAAGCATAGTATTGTGGTATTCTCCTTTGATGCTTTATTTGGGTTGACTTGGCGCATGCTCACACCATGTTATGACTATCCCAAGTCACCATAGCCTTTATGATCCTTTAGTTTTCGACTTGTAATATCACTTTATGCTTTAATTAATGATGTTTTGTCGCTTTGCATGATTATGGTCATTATTTCTCTTTTAATTGGTCGCTCCTAGTCTTTTGCTAGCCTCCATAACCAAGTATGAGTTCCACTCATGCATCCAACTCCAAATAAAACCAAGTTATCCCAAAGAGTCCTCCATACCTACCTATTAGCATTTGCTATTCCAAGTATATTCATGCTTTTATCTACCTTCCGAATTAAACTTGTTATGAGAAAACTAGTGATTAAAGCTCTCACGAACTTGATGACACACTTTACTTTTCTTGCCCCTAATAAACTTGAACCATTGTGTCATCTATATTGTATATGCTTGCACTTATATGTTGGGGATTAGCAGAACCATACTGTCATGGGGAATGCTTTCAACATTGCAATTATACATTGTACCTAGTTGATATCATGCTCTTTTTTCTATGGATGTCGTCAGTGTGAAATGAAAGGGGAGCTTGTAAGTCCAAGGAGTTATGTATGTGTGTTAGAGAAACGCCTAGGCCACCGGTCTAATCCATGCATAATCATGGTGGAAACCTGCAGCGTAACCATAATGTGCAATCTATGAAGCATTATTCTTATAAAAAAAGAGATAGAGATTGAGAAAAAAGAAACAAAAAGATGAGAAAAGAGGAAAGAGAGAAAAAGCACCATTTTCCCATGGTAAATAAGAAGATTACTGAGATGCTCGTTGTCTGCTTGCCTTGTCATTCTTATATGGGGATTCTTCCGTATCATCGAGCAAGGGGTACCCTGTTGGCGGTTCTCTATGATACACATGTACTTACTATGACAAGAACTTACCGGTAACTAAACTTGAGTAGCATGAAGAGCGACCCTCGTATTCAAGGGGCATGAGATTTCCAACTTATACTTTGTCAAGCATATACTCCATAGTTTTTTAACTTTAACCTTAATCACTTCAAGATGCCTATGATAGGGGCAATGAGAGCTGAAAGCTAATAAGTCCATAATTTTTGGAATCTCTTTATGAGACTTGAATCCCTGCTTCCTTCTATGAAGGCCTTTCTTCCACTTTTATATTGAGTCTCCACCTTCTATCTTTATGCACCAATTAAGAGAGCATAGTTGTCATTATTAGTTCTATGTGCATTGTCCCAAGACTTGTTAATTGATGCATAACTTTGATATTGCTTGTTCCTAAACTATTTGTATCTTGTCACCCTTATGAACTTTGAAGGTGTCCTATGCATTTATTTTTTGCTTCTCTAGGAGGGACAAGCTGAATACCATTCTCATTATGCTTTCTTTATGTGAAATAAACAAACGTCTTGCAAAGCATTGTTATTCGTAAATATTTTGTTTGTGCCATTTTTATGTTACAACATAATTGTTATGTATTATTGTTAGAACTCTATCTTTCATGATTCATGTTTAGAGTACCTTAGTCCCAGCTATCAATGCTTTTACAATAATGATGATCAAGATTGTGTTGTATGCATGTCACCTCAAAAATTATATTGTTTTGATCATTTACCTACTCAAGGACGAGCAGGAACTAAGCTTGGGGATGTTGATACGTCCATAACGTATCTATAATTTTTGATGGTTTTATGCTAATAATATGCTTTTGACACTCATTTTTATATAAAGTTTATGATTTATTTGGACTAACCTACTAATAGTTGCAAAAGTGCATAATGTTCTTGTTTTACACTTGGATGTGTAGGAATTACCAAGAATACAAGTGGAAACCTTGTTGTAGTCAAATTGGGATTTTTCCAGAAATCTGTCTCAGAACTCTTTTTGAATATGGTCATGTTTCAGGTCGAATACAGTGTCAAACGGAAAACTATTAAACTACAAAGTTGTTGCAAATTTCACGACAAACGTCCTGGACATAAAATTTAGCTGATTCTGAGTCCGGACGGGCCTTTTAGGCCCGATTTACTGCAGCCCAAGATGGGGTGACGAAAATCCAAGAAGCTATATAAAGGGAGGAAACCTAATTCACCAGGGCATCTCCACCCACGAATTTGCAGCCACCAAAGCCACATTTTTGCCTCCCCCATGGATCCCATCTCCATGGGGGAGGGCCACCAAGAAGTCATGCAGGAAGGAGGCTAAGGGACGGTGCTCCCCCATGATACTGGCGACAGGGAAGGAGTCCCCCGCGCCGCCGCCGCCCTCTTCACCATCTTCACCGCCATATCCATCACCTAATCCTCCTAGTATGCAGTGGTTCATCCTCCCACACACCTCTATACCGTCCTATGTAAACATGGTGTTTGATGCTATAAGTTATAATCCTATGATCTATGTCATGTTTGCATAGTTTCTTTGTTCTTAGATTGAATGGTTGAACGTCTTTGGTTCATTAGAGTTGTATGTTGATATGATACAGTCCTTTGGTGTCCATTATATTTGTGCGTGCATGGATTAAACATCATATGGTTTGTAGTATATGTAAAAGGAAGGGGGGAGTTCTGCCGGAGTGACAGAAACCTGAGGACGCGAACCGGAACGTTGCACATATGGGAGTAACAGGACCATTAAACATAAGGCTATGGTTGGGGAAACCTTAATGCATTGATTAGTACTTACATATGTTTGCTAACAATCCAATCATATAGTACATGTAATTCCAAGTAGTGAAGCGCATGTATATTTAGCCTCTCCCACATAGAAAACTGTATCGAAGACAATGAACCCGATCTATTCGCTATTTAAACTTGGAGAAAGCCACCACAATTACCACCACTATTCCACACTCATGGTTCTGTTAGTTTAGTGTATCTTATTGCTGCAGCAACTAGCTTTACTTTCTTGTTATTTATTATCATGCAAAGCTATCTCTATTACTCATATTGTTGCTCTAGTTTTATTTCCTAGATAATGCAAACGTTTAGTGTGTGTAGAGTTGTATTAGTGGTTGATAGAACTTGAGAGAATATTTATCCTACCTTTAGCTCCTCGTTGGGTTCGACACTCTTACTTATCGAAAAGGTTACACACGATCCCCTATACTTGTGGGTTATCACTCTCCATGGCAACGCCACAACCCATAGCAAAGATCACGTGACTACAATGCTCATGACAAGATCACACAACGCAAGATCGACAAATCTTGCGCATAACACGCCAACCACGACTCCACCGAGTCTGATGAGGAAGATGCTGAACTATGTGGCGCTAGGGTCTTCAACTACTCCATCCGACGAACAAGGATGCCAAAGAGTTTAAAACTACCCTATGACACCCCGAAATACGACATGCTCTAGGAGCCAAAAACTTGGCTAGATGAGCATGTGCAATCAGTAAGGTGCCATGTCAAGTCGAAGAACACTACCATACAGTTCATGCAGCTGCAGCTGAAGGGATCTGCATGGGCTTGTCTTAAAATCCTCCCCGCAGGTTCGATTGGCATTTGGGAGGATCTAGTCTATAGCTTCGTCCGAAACTTCAAAGCCACATACAAATGATACACATCCAAAGAGGAGCTTCAGGCGTGTACCCGACGGGCTGGCGAGTCAATTTACTCTTACATCCAACAAAGGTCTACCATTAAGAACTCTGTGGAGGACATCTCCAAGGAGCGAGCAGTCGATGCCTTCAACACTGGCCTACATAGGCGGGACCTCAAGGAGGAGATGAGACGTGTCAAGCTGAAGACCATCGATCACTTGATGGATATCACAAACCAATGAGTGAGTGGTGAGGATGTCGTGCATGATGACACGGATGGAAGATACTTAGGCGACTAAGATGCAGACGCGGTCTCCGGGTGACATAGGTATGATTACTCGGGTTCTTATGATTTGTTACCCTAGATGCACAAAGGCTCACAACCCACGAAGCCCATAAAGAAGGCCCATGAAGCATCCGACGGAAGATATAGTTTGCTAGATAAGGAAATAGAAACCGGCATTGTATCGCTGTTGTAATCATAGTCTGTAAACTATCCACATATGGCTTCGTGACCCAGCCTATTATATATAGGCTGGGAGGATCCAATGGAGAGGCACTGAAAAAAGCCTTGAGCAATCTGTAATCGATTTGACCGTAAGAAATCATACGACCTAGACTCCCATGTTTGTATGATCAGCCGACGAAATCCCCAGCATTCTCTTTTTCACCAAACCCTAAGTCCATAACCATGGGCATTGCCAAGGTTACTACTCATCAATTAGCGTCATCTGTGGGAAACCTGAATGCTGGAGTCATGGATTCGATGGCATCCTTTCATCAAGCAAAAATCCGCCAGGAGCGGCACCACGCCCGCCCACACCTGTCTCGATTCCCATCGATCTAATGGCAGATCCGTTCTCATCATCGGAAGTTTCCACTTTCGTGTAGAGGAATCTGAAGAACCGTGCCCATCTGATCCGATTTCGTCGGGACCGTCGGTCAAAAAAGTTGCGCCTGCAGCGATACCTGCATCCTCTATTAGATCATCCATAGAAGCTGCACCCAAGCTGGCAACGACAAAGAAAACTCTGGAGAATCAGCAGATTTGGGGGATCTTGATGGTCTCTACGATGGTCTCACCCTCGGATCATACTCCCAGCTAACACCACCACGTGGATCAAACCCAGTAAATGCTGAACCCGAAGAAAGCGGCTAAAGTATCAATTTTGGAATCAGGATGGCCGAAATCTACCTAGAACAGATATCGTTGGATTTCACTGATCCTCCAAACAGTGTCTCCCTCGGATCGGACACCGACATCACTAGTTCATACATAACTCATCACCAAGTGTGCATGATCATTGGGGATGCCTCAACTCAGCGTGACTCCAACGGTAACCCTATCCTTGATCCCAATGATATTTTTTCAGATGACATTGCAGGAAATCACGGAAACGAAGGAGACCCGACAAACAACTGCATAATTCAAGGAGGAGGAGAACCGCGAGAAGGCGAATAGCAAACTCTCTAGCTATCACCGAAGCATGGCAAAAAATCAATGGACACCGTATCAGGGGTTGTCCCAATGATAGCCGAGGCCACGTGCAAAGAATTAATGGCCTACCAATACTTTCTCCATCACAAGAAGAGGGATCTACTAAGGATGCAGAGGTAACTCGACGAAAGAAAAAGGCTAACCGACGAATCCAGTCTTCGGCAGGCACAACTAAGCTCTACCAGGGGATCAGGAAGCATAACATGAGGAGCACAACCAAGGAGAGGAGCCTCATGACTACAGAATATCCCCGAAGCCGAAAGAAACGAACTGACCCGAGATCTTGATATATCGTTTATGTCAGTGGATCCAACATGACACATCAAATAAAAAACAACACAAGCCGCAAATGTAGCTGCACAAATATACCTGATCACAACTCAACTCGCACCCGATGATCCTTGTGCGGCCCTCCATCGCTTCGCTCTCATGAAGCTCGGCATGGTGGGTGCATCTCTTGCATAAGAAGAACAAGGAATCACATGACAACCCGACAGATCCCCATGCCGTCGCAGCAGCCCTCGGCAAGTAGGGCACACCCGACGATCGCGGTCACCACATGGGTGCACTTTTCGAGCTCCGAGCCACGAAAGGACGCAAGAGATGGCATTACACAGTGTAGGATCGATAGATCCAGGGAAGAGCGCAACAGCCGAAGATACCACGATGGTGAAAGCGAGGATGATTATGAATTATGTGGAGTCAGTTTCTTTACCCAACGGGTTTGCAAAACTCTAGTACCCAAGGACTTCAAACTCCCTCACGACCGCGAGAAGTATGACGACCTCCAGGAACCCGAAGCTTGGTTGGCAGATTATCTGGAAACTGTCAAACTATAGGGTGTCTCCAAGGCCACCGCAATGCAAAGCCTATAGCTACACCTAAGCGGTGCCGCCCGATCCTGGCTAAGGCAGTTACCCGAAGAATCCATCAGCAGCTGGAACGAACTTGAAGACAAGTTCATCTGAAGCTTCAACTCTACATTCAAGTGACCTACGTCCCTGGAGAAGTTGCGGGCATGCAAGCAGAAATCCGAAGAATCAATATGAGCTTTCATCCAGCGGTGGAACATCATCAAAAATTCGGCTAAAGCTATATCCGACGAAAGGGCAATCGATGCCTTCAATGAAGGACTCTGCTGAAGAGAGTTCATTGAAGAAATGAAGCGAATCAAACCCAAAACAATTTCACAGCTGATGGACATGGCAAATCATTGGGTCGACGGCGAAGACACAGTATACAACAAGCAAGTGTGCTCACCCAAAGAATATAGGGATATACGCAGCAATGATAGAAGGCAATGAAATAACGACGGATATGGTGGACCAAGCTATGTCGTGACTGGTTTTTCAGGAGGGGACAACCGAAGAAACAACAACCACATTAGCGAATACCGAATATATGATGTTGGAGGAAGCCAATCAACATAGATATACCAACCAAGAGCTCGTGATCCCCCAATGTCCCTAATACAAATGTTGGACGGACCCTGCAACATGCACTTCTATGTCGACTCAACAGGTAGAAGGCGATCAAATCACTTCATGAAGGATTGACGATCGTTTCTAAAAATGCAGGAAGTATGCAATGCAAAGGCAACTGAAGCAGCAAGCCGAGGATATGCCACTACACTTGGAGCCCTAGCATTTGGTGCACCACGACCTCCATCAATGCAGCCGTCAGCGGGACAAGGACAACCTGCTACAAATAGAAACAAATAGGACGAATACCCTAGCTCCAAAGGAGCAATGTTGATGATCCAAAATAGGCGCCCATCCAATAGGACCCAGAAACTAATTACACTGCAAGTTAACATGGCAGAAACGGCACCACCAGCTACACCCGAGTATCTCCATTGGTTAGAACAGGAAATTACATTCAGCGGAACTGATCATCCACTTCGAGTCCCATGATCGGGTCACTCGGCTCTAATAGTAGAGGCGCAACTCGATGGATTTGATATGAGTAAGGTTTTCATGGATGTAGGAAGCAACATCAACCTAATTTACACCAAGACACTTAAGGCAATGAATTGCTCTTTAGCAAATTTAGCACCAACAGAAACATCTTTCCACGGAATAGTCCTAGGTAAAGATGAAATTCCTTTAGGAAAATATCTCTTGACATTGTTTTTGGATCCAAAGAAAATTTCAGGCGCGAAAATCTCCAGTTCGAAGTCATCGACTGGTCGTCGTCGTATCATGCATCCTGGGTCGCCTAGCCTTCGCACGGTTCATGGCAGTACCACACTATGCGTACCTGGTTATGAAAATGCCAGCCCCAAAAAGGTCATAACATTGAAGGGCGGTTTTACACGTTCTGATAGTTGCGATCAAGAATTCAACAAAATCTCTGAATCCTTCAGGATGGAGACCGAGTTTGAACAACTAAAAATGTTAGCAAATGCAGAAACTCTAGCAGTGGCATGTGTCATCCTGATCATGCTTTTGACACCGGAAAAGATACAAGGGAAGTCCAGATCCACCCTACCAAGTTGAAGAAGACAACCTTTGTGGCCTCTAATCTTGGTCCCTCATAGGAAAGTGCGCTCATCGAGTTCCTCCGTGAGCACTGGGATATTTTCGCATGGTTACCATCCGACATGCTGGGAATTCCCAAGGAACTCGCAAAGCACACACTTAACTTGGATCCTAAGGCAAAACCAGTAAAACAGTCACTTCGCCGCTTCGCGGAACCAAAACAAAAGGCCATTGGAAAGGAACTCCATCGCCTAACCAACACCAAATTTATCAAATAATTGAAGAAAATAGAGTGGGTCGCAAACCTAGTGTCCCAAAGAAAAACACAAAAGAATTGCATGTGCATCGACTTCACTATGTTCAACAAGCATTGTCCAAAGGATCACTTCCCGCTACCGCGTATTGATAAAATCATAGATGCAACCGCGACATACAAACGTCTCTCCTTCCTGGACGCATATTCTGGGTACCAATAGATTCGGATGAAGGAAGTAGACCAGGATAATACCACATTTATCATGCCTTACGGCAAATTCTGCTACAGACAATGCCGTTCGGGCTCAAGAATGCGGGTGCGACATATCAACGGATGATGCAAAATTGGCTTGGAAATCAGATTGGATCAAACATACAGGTATATATTGATGATGCCATAGTCACAACAAAGCAAGATTCAACACTCATCAATGAATTGTGAGAAACATTTGACAACCTTGACAAGTATTGCATCAAACTTAACCCGAGAAAGTGCTCCTTTGGAGTCTCCACGGGGCAACTCCTCGGGTACCTCGTATTAGCAAGAGGAATAGAGGCGAACCCTGAAAAGATATAGGCAATACTCACAATGAAGAAACCAACAAATATTCGGGGCATGCAACAATTGGCTGGGCAATTTGTGGCACTCAGTTGCTTTATCGCCCGTTTCCATGCCCTCATGAAGAAATCAGATCAATTCGAATGGACAGACAAGCTCAGCATGCTTTCGAGAACCTCAAGAAAACACTTTCGACACCCCCCGTCGTCGTGTCCCCACGAGAAAAAAAACCCTACTTATCTATATCGCCGCTACTAATCAGATGGTCATCACAGTTTTGGTCGTCGAGGGACCCGAAGAAGGGAAAACCAACAGTGTTCAAAGACCAATTTATTTCATAAGTGAGGTCCTCTCTCCATCCAAGCAGAGGTGTCCGCACTATCATAAGCTAGCTTATGGAGTTTTGATGACAGCACGCAAGCTAAGTCATTTTTTGGAACACCCGAGCATAGTGGTCAATGAAGCACCTCTCTCCAATATTCTTAATAATAAAGATGCTACAGGGATCGTCTCTCTATGGGGAATTGAGCTATCCCCTCGAGATATCACGTACGATAAATGCAAAACAATTAAATCATAGGTTTTTCTGACTTTATTACTGAATGGACAGAACTATAGTGCACGGGCCCGCCAGACCTCTCCAGTGCATGGCCAATGTATTTCGATGGATCCAAAAGTGTGGGGCCCCCAGATTAATCCTCCGAGAATCCCTGTTATGCATACAACCACGATCCCATGATCAGTTAGTCGTGGCACATAACCGACAAGTATCAAAGTAAAACATCCAGTACATAACAAATACATGACATACCTTATTTGGCATTATGGCCACATCGATCAACAGCGGAACTTCATTAGGCGTAGGGCCCGAGCCATGCCTTAACCTACTGGCAACTGACTGGGAGAACGTCCTAGCTCGCATAGTCGCCATCCTCGTCTTCTTCTCGAGATCTGGCCAAGTTAATAGCCAGGGACAATGCCAGTGAGTACATTGAATGTACTTGCAAACCACCTCAAGAAAATAATAATAGCAAGAGGATATGTAATATGGCTGTGTTAGTAGGAGGGCTCCAGGAGTGGTTCTTTTCTAAATAATTCCTCTTGTAGATATAGCATCTACATATCTTTGTTGAAAACTTTTGTAAATCATTTTGGAAACCTTTTTGAAAAGTTTTGGAAAACACCAGGACTGGGTCAACCATTCGTTCCCGTTTTCAGGTCGTCCCATGACCAAACTCCTTCCATACCTCTCTGACCATCCCATGGTCAAAGCAGGTATCCTTCCCGACCATCCCATGGTCAAAACATTTTCAAAACCATTTCTTTTCCGAAAATCCTTTTGAAAACAAAACCAACACCGTTCTACAAAAGTTTGTCCAACCCGTCCTTAACCGCGGACACGGCTATTCGAATAGATTTACACTCTGCAGAGGTTGTACACTTTACCCACACCATCCGGGTACCCTACCCTGATCTTCACCGATCGTGGGTCGAGTAACCGATCAAGACTCTCCGTAAGTCCACTCCAGTATAAGTGACTACCCTATGAGTGTTAATCCCCTTAACACCGGGACGTCGGGCGAGGACCAACCGGAACACCTCCCAGGTGTGCTTTCAATGAGGGGCTCATAGTAACGCGTGGAGGCCTGCCGACCTTTCATTCCTTCTCCACGTCGATGTCCCACATGGACCCTTACGCGAGAAGGCCCACCCTCTAGGGACTTTCGGTCCCCTTTAGTTGTTGCGAGGCAGCTTATACCAGGGTAAAAAAACATCAAATCCAGCCCTGTCCCATACCAGGGTAATGTGGTTGCACAGGGTTAAGTTGTTATAGCTAGACTGCAGAGAACCAGGTGCGTTTTCGTAAACCTTTTTACTCCATCTTTTCTTCTGCAATTTTGTAAAACAAAACCTTCTCCTTTTTCAACATCTCTTGGGAGGTCCCACCTCACTAAGGTTTTATCATAAAACATTTGGTAAAACTTTTTCCGGGGTCTTCCCATCCTCTAGTTTTGCTTCGGCCAAATCGGGGTCTCCAAAGGGGTATGGTGTAATACACCATCTATTCTACTAGGGTCAAGTAGGTGTCACCAAGGGGGCTGTACTTAATAGTACAAAGGTATAATGGTTCGGAGGGGCCAAACCACTACCATATATATATATATACGTCAATATATAGCAAAACAATGCAGTTTTAATAAGCAGTTGATAAAACATGCATAAGTAAAATAGTAGGACAAGGCTTATGAGCAAGAAGGTGGCTTGCCTGATGATCAGCAATATGTTAATATATGGCCCTGGACTTCTTCTTAGAATACCCAATAATACCAATAATAACCATCTTCTTCTGCTCTCCGATATAATAGCAACTATCGTCAATAGGGAACACATGCAAACAAACAAAAGGGCACAATCAATACAAGGCATACAAACACCACTACCAATCAGCAAAGAAGCAATGAAATAATCTCCAATTAAGGTTCAGTAGTTTTAGAGAGGATTGGATTTAGGAGGTTGAGATGGTCTTGGAGAAGGGGATGAAAATCCCTTAGGATTTATAGTCTAGAAATTTACCTAGGAGATGGATTTTTGGACAAGACCATATTCTCTATGGTACCATTGTAAAAACATGATACCAACAGATAGGTATTGATAAAATTAAACCAACAAAAGTGGTTTCACTATTTTATCAATTACCAATAATTTGTAGTGATTTTTATAGTGAATAAGACTCTAGTTTTAGGAAATAATTTACCAGAGAAGTTCTGGAATTCCTAAAATTATTTCCCTGGATGGTTAAGTAGGGTTTTATGTACTTGTTCACTGAGAGTTGGAATCACTCCAAAATAAATACCAGAATGCCCTCAGGAAATTCCCAAAGGCAGTTCTATAGACAAGTTGTCTTTTTCATCAGATTTAATCTACAGAAGCTTTTGAGTTGAATCCAAGGACACATTATAGGTATCTGGAACACCTTTCTGTAAAAATTGGAATCACCCATTTTGGAGCTGTATAGCTACTGTAGTTAATTTAGAGGTGAATAAACCATGCACAGAATAGTTTAATTCACAGAAAAATATCCAAGACTCAATAAATCATGAGCTCCTGGATTTGGATAGGACTTAGTGTACCACATCCATGATAATTGGACTTGGGTCGATTGGACTCATGGTTTGGTGGAGGGAATTTTCTAAGGTCATAAAGAAATTGTTTTTGTTATTTTTACTCAAGATAATTTGCTATTCACCTTGGCATGAGACCAAGTTCTATGGATAGGTGCTTCTAATACCTTTCAGAGGCAGTTGGTTTTCCTCAAATTGGAGTTGTAAAACTCATAGAAGGAATTTATTAGTGCAAAGGATACATCTAGGGGTTTGATTTATCATTCTCAATCTAGACAACCTTTGGACGTGCTAGTGGTACTGCATGTTTAACAAAATACTCAAGAACCCTAGGAAACTTAGATCTAGGAAAATGGAGTTTTTTTCCATTTTCATTCGTATTTAAACTAATAGGGATATTTCAGATCTAAAATTTCCAGAGAAAAAGAAAAAAAGGGGGGGGGGAGTCGTTGTCGGGCCGGATCTAGAGGGGAGTTGGGCCGCGAAGGCGGATTCGGCCCAGGTACGGTGCAGGCGCGCGCGGGGAGCCAGATTTGAAGCTGACTGATGGGTCCCGGTCGTCAGCGAGCGAGAGGGGGCGAAGGGGTATCCGTCGTGATGAGCCGTTCGATGTAGTCACGATGGACGGTCCTCGTCGCTTCTTCTACCTCCGGACAGACGACGCAGGAGCTAACCCTAGGCCGCGCCGGCGGGGGTCAGGGGCTCACCTGGGGTCATCGGGATGCATCGGGGAGGGGCCGAGGCGAGTCCGTAGAGGGGCGGCAAGGTGGTGCCCGCTTCAGGAAGTGGTATCGCGCGACGGTGGCCGAGATGGGGCTCGTCGGAGCTCGACGGCGCCCTCGGGGAAGCTGTTCCTAGGCAATGAAAAGGGGTGGGTTAGATAGAGGAGGTCGAGGGGCCTCAGTATAGCTACATGCAGGAGAAGGGGAGCGGAGGAGAGGGAGCTTAGCTCAAAACCATGGAGAAGGCCGAGATGCTTCTCTCTTCTTCTCTTGAGCACGACAGAGCAAGGGGGAGAAAGGGAGGGCTCTAGGGAGGTGAGTGGAGGGGAGGGGAAGCAAATGGAGGGGGCAGAGCATGCTGGGAGGGCCTCTGGCTCCTTTATACCGAGGTGAGATCTTGAGTAGGGGAAATGTCCATCTTGGACAAGGAGGATGGGAGAACTGGTTGGGGATTGGTCTAAAGGAGAGGTGGGGAGGGGTAAGAGGCGAATCTGGTCATGTTGGGAGGGGTGGCTGGCCTGCTGCAGCAACATTGTCCACCAAATGTAATTACCTCACTCTCTCACCCTCAATTTAGCTCCAAGCACTAAAGACAAGGGGAAAAGGGTGCTAAAGTGGTCTTGCTATAGTGAAACTCGACCAGGGGAGGGGGTGTGCTGTGCAAGCTTGCTAGACTAGGTTTGAGGCAGGTTTGGTGGAGTTTAGATCTTAGTTTTGGATTTGTTAAATCCTTGCTCTAATGACTATCATCAAAGAAGTTTCCAAAACTTGATCTAGGCAAGATGAGATAAAAGTGCTGGTAGCTAGATGAGGTCAAGGTGCACTTCTAGGAATTAATTGGGATTTTTCTAGAGATTTAAAGTCCACATAAATCCATTTATTCAAAAAGTACAGAAGTAGTTTCTAGGGGATCATTTGATAAATTTACATTGGACAGGTGGAGTTTTTGATGTGGGATGATCCCAAATGTGATTACACACTTAGGGGAATTTTCCCAAGATTTATTGGCGATTAAAAGTATTTAAAACAATTATTATTCCAATTCAGCCATTTAACAAAATGGGCAAAAAGAAATAATAAAGCTTCTCAAAAATATTTATTTTTGAGATGGAAAGATAGGGTATGATTAGTGGGACTCACATGAGTCAAAAGTTGGGGAAGTGTTTTGGTAAAAAACCAAACTTTCCTTTATGGAGGGTGTTTTGGAGATTTTGACTATTTAAGGAATTAAATAGTTTTGGGGCCATAATAATTATGCACAATTATTGATAAATATTGAGGATCATTGTAGATGAGATAGGCAAGGCGTAGCAAGCAATTGCAACCTTGAGGAATGAAATCCCAACTAGAAAAGGATGGAAAACAATGAGTTGATTGATCTAGGGTGGTGTTATTTTTATACCGCCAAAACATGTTTGCATCTTGGGGCTTATAGCTCACCTTGGTGCAAGGGATAGATGGATAGGTAGACCAGGTCATGTAGATGATCATGGCAGGAGGAGTTTGAATTAATTGTATTTTAGGTGACCTTGAAGTGATGGCAAACTTTGTTGAAATTAAGGTTGCCATGCAAAATGAGTCATGATGCCTTATAAACCATGTGGGTTTAGGCAGCACAGAGATTCACTTGGGGGAAAGTGAAGTAGGTTCTGATAGACATCAATGTGTAGCACACAACAATGCAGAGAGTTGGTCCATAGGAGGTTGTATGAGGATGTGAGCTTCTACCAAAGTAGCTATGATGACTAGATTTGCAGGAAATGATATTTTCTTGTCTGCGAAACCATCATAGACCAGTGGGTTGGAGAAGGATCTAACCAAGGGAAAATGTGGGCCCTGGTATTCCTTAGGATGGTTAACAATATGGTTCAGGTGCATTTCCAAAAATGCACAAGGTTTGAGAAAAAGGAGGCATTAAAAAGGTGATGTTAAAATTGTTTCCAGACTTGGCCAAATTTGGCAGTTTTAAGGAATTTGACTAGAGTATGAGAGGGAATGTTCTTGGAGGAGTTGCAAGGTATCAGAGCTTTACAAAAGGGGTGATATGGAATTGTAGGGTGAGTAGAAGAGATCCATGCTTGATAGTGGTCTTCAAGGTCTTGGAAACATCTGGAGTGGAAGTCCTTAGAATTGATCTGGTTGAGGGTTTTAGATGATCACCTAGTGGCTAGGGATCAGATCCAGGTTGTATTCTTGCTTAGGGTGGGACGCTTTGGAGACATATTTATCATAGTGATGAGCTCCTAGAGTAGCTCATACTATCTCCTAAGCAGACAAATCAGGCAGTAGATCAAGGCAAGTCATCTTACAAACAATTCAACTACTACTAGGGTTACCACCAAGCTTAGCTTGAGGTAAGGATGGGTATTTTGAAATAGGTTGGAGTTTGAACAAGGTAAGGTCCTTGGTATCTCTACGAAGAGTAGAATTCAAAAGTTTTACAAAAAGGTTTTGTTAAATCTAGAGGTAAGAGTATTAGAAGGTTCTGTCTTGAAAACATAAGGAGATAGTATTCTATAGCTCTCCATAGTTTGATCAATAGAAACTACTAAAATAGTTGGTTTGCAAAAGCTTCTTGGCTCAGGTTTTGAAATGCCAGAACATTTGAGAATATGTAAAATGATTCAGGATAGTTTTGTTAGATAGCTTTTGCCAACTGATGGTGAGGTAAGGAGTATATCATCTAATACACATTCATATGCATGAGCATATCCAAACAACAAGCAAACACTTTAGCACTCAACAAGAAAAAGTTTTTATTCCCCCTGATTTTTGCATTCTGGACAACTAATCAGGGTTGCTGAAATTGGGATGTTACATATCTTTCCCCCTTAAAAGAATCTCGTCCCGAGATTCAGGAGAGGAGGGTTAGGGGATTTTGAGTCAAGGTTAGCGCTACTGGTTTTAAGCGCGCTATCTTACGGACTCCGTCTTTGAAGGTGATTACCCTCCCGATGAAGTTGAGCTTCAGTCTTCAAGGATGCACTGAGAGTTGAGCAGAGCACAGTCTTGATTTTGAGAGATGACCTTCTTTTCCTTCCGAACTCTATGTCATCAAGGGCTTAGACTGACTATCTTGATGTTGAACTTCACGGAGTACTCGTCGGAGGATAGAACCTACAACTAGGGGGTACCTCTGTCTAAGGATCCACAGCTCTTCCTTAGGTTCGTAGCATATCCTTATTCACGATATTGGGATCGGGACTCCTGAGGTTGCTCCTGGCAGAGGGTTATTCTATTTTGTGGGAAAGACGCAGTCTTTCCCCCTTAGGATTTAACTAGGTTAGCTCGGAGATAACGCATTCCTTTCTTCTTAACTTCATTGGTGGTGGTTCTGAATATTGTCGTCCCTCTTTTACCTATAGTCGAGGTCTTCAGAAAACGTCTGTGGAGCTATGGCCTGTGGGGCTTATATACTACTATTATTCATACTTAGCCTGGAGGAGTCATTGGAGTCTTACGTCCTCTCAGCATTAAGGGCCTAGGGGTTAGCGGTTTGGCGGTCCTTTAGGTGGGTCTTCAACTAAAGTAGCAGAGGGACCTTGGAGCGTCTTCAGTTAGTTCCTCATCGGATAACTCACAGATGGTTGCTTGGCGGAAAGACTTCAGATCCAGAGATATTTTCTAAACTACCTTCTAGTAGACAGTCTTCGTAAGATTTCTTTCCACCTTAGAGCTTCACTAAGGTGCTTCAGGAATGGTTTGGAGCTTCTGACTTGGACGGTTGACTTGCTATTAGCGGGAGGTTGTATCTTCCCGAAGTCTTGAGCTAGGGTCTTCGGGTGACGCCTTATTTTATCAACCTGGGCGGGGATGGTTTCCTAACAAAGCCTTTAGGGGTGATTAGCTCAAGGTAAATTAGCAGTTTACGACTCTTCTTGATGGTGCTTTGTCTGGGTAGAGTCACTTGGTTTTTAGAGAGGTGGTCGTCTCTTGAATACTTGGGGGTTTCTCCTGCTCGAAGATGGAGTAAACTCGTTGTCTTCATGCTTCCTTATCATCTGACTCCAGCAGTAGTTCTGACCTTCTAGGGAGGAACTTCCCGTCGGTTTGGGTAGGGTCGACTAGATTAATTAGTATAATGAGGCAGTCAGAAGTTCTAAGACACTAAAGGTTAGTGTGGTTTGGTCTTCACTTCTTGTCTTAGTTGACTTATCAAGTGGTTTCTTGTGGATATCGAGGATCCTTCGGTGATTAACTTCTGGTTTCAACGGGATTCTTGCTGTAGTAGACTGAGGCACAAGGGAGTGTGGTACTATGAATGAGTCTTGCGAGGTGAGTTTGACGAGGTATGCCGTCCTGCTGAGGTGAAATCTTCGAGTTGATTCTGGCTTGACGAGGTCGAACTCCTGGTTCTTGCGAGGCTTTTCCTCTCGTATACTCTTGGAGGTTAGTTTGGTTCTCATTACTGACATCTAACACAGGGGTTTTCCTGAGTTACTAGGTGGGTTATCGTTCCTTGAGTCACATTTTTAAGGAGGTCAAAGCAAACCAGAACGTTGCAAACAAGGCGAACAGAGTGAGAGAATCGCAATGTCCTTGGCAAACATCACACAACAAGCAACACGGGAGGCACTTAAGCAAACAAACACGGTCAACGCTAGGGACCAGGGAGTTAACTACTCGCGATGTAGGGGAATCCTATTCTTAGGACTATTGACCCTAGATGTCGTCTTTCTTCAGGTCTGAGTCTCTATCTTGCACATGAAGTCTTCGTCGTATCTTCGATGTTTCTTGATAGTGCAACACCTGATGTCTTCTGATTATGAGGATTCCGCTGGTAGAGCGATATTGTAGTCTCCTTGTGTTTGCTGGTAGTTGCTTGTCTTTATCTTGTTCTCATTGTCTTCACCGGGTTCTTGATCCTAGTTGTTTAGAATCCGTAGGTTTGAAGTTTGGACGAGAGTTAGAGGAAACCCTTTTCGAAAGCATTAACCTAGAGTAAGAGAAGAAGTAGAACTTTTTGAAACTCATTTAGAAACTAGTTTTCGAAAGCCGGGGTTTTCAAAATAAGATTCCTCTAGCGACCATGCTAACTAAGGTTCTCCTATAGTCAGGATGGCTCTGATACCAAGTCTGTGGGGCCCCCAGATTAATCCTCCGAGAATCCCTATTATGCATACAACCACGATCCCATGATCAGGTAGTCATGGCACATAACCGACAAGTATCAAAGTAAAACATCCAGTACATAATGAATACATGACATACCTTATTTGCCATTATGGCTACATCGATCAACAACAGCGGAACTTCATTAGGCGTAGGGCCCGAGCCATGCCTTAACCTACAGGCAACTGACTGGGAGAACGTCCTAGCTCGCATAGTCGCCATCCTCGTCTTCTTCTCGAGATCTGGCCAAGTTAATAGCCAGGTACAATGCCAGTGAGTACATTGAATGTACTCGCAAACCACCTCAAGAAAATAATAATAGCAAGAGGATATGCAATATGGCTGTGGTAGTAGGAGGGCTCCAGGAGGGGTTCTTTTCTAAATAATTCCTCTTGTAGATATAACATCTACATATCTTTGTTGAAAACTTTTGTAAATCATTTTGGAAACCTTTTTGAAAAGTTTTGGAAAACACCAGGACTGGGTCACCCATTCGTTCTCGTTTTCAGGTCGTCCCACGACCAAACTCCTTCCATACCTCTCTGACCATCCCATGGTCAAAGCAGGTATCCTTCCCGACCATCCCATGGTCAAAAAATTTTCAAAACCATTTATTTTACGAAAATCCTTTTGAAAACAAAACCAACACCGCTCTACAGAAGTTTGTCCAACCCGTCCTTAACCGCGGACATGGCTATTCGAATAGATTTACAGTCTGTAGAGGTTGTACACTTTACCCACACCATCCGGGTACCCTACCCCGATCTTCACTGATCGTGGGTCGAGTAACCGATCAAGACTCTCCGTAAGTCCACTCCAGTATAAGTGCCTACCCTATGAGTGTTAATCCCCTTAACACCGGGACGTCAGGCGAGGACCAACCGAAACACCTCACAGGTGTGCTTTCAATGAGGGGCTCATAGTAACGCGTGGAGGCCTGCCGACCCTTCATTCCTTCTCTAGGTCGATGTCCCACATGGACCCTTACGCGAGAAGGCCCACCCTCTAGGGACTTTTGGTCCCCTGTAGTTGTTGCGAGGCAGCTTATACCAAGGTAGACAAACATCAAATCCAGCCTTGTCCCATACCAGAGTAATGTGGTTGCATAGGTTTGAGTTGTTATAGCTAGACTGCAGAGAACCAGGTGCGTTTTTGTAAACCTTTTTCCTCCATCTTTTCTTCAGTAATTTTGTAAAACAAACCTTCTCCTTTTTCAACATCTCTTGGGAGGTCCCACCTCACCAAGGTTTTATCATAAAACATTTGGTAAAACTTTTTTCGGGGTCTTCCCATCCTCTAGTTTTGCTTCGGCCAAATCGGGGTCTCCAAAGGGGTATGGTATAATACACCATCTATTCTACTAGGGTCAAGTAGGTGTCACCAAGGGGGTTGTACTTAATAGTACAAAGGTATAATGGTTCGGAGGGGCCAAACCACTACCATATATATATATATATATATATATATATATATATATATAGGAAAAATACTTCTTACTCCCGGGTGTAACTACACCCACGTCTTATATACTACCTTACGGAAGTATTTGTAATACTTTACCTGTTTGAGTATGTTCATATACTATATCTAAGATACTTCCAAAAAAGTTAGGTGAAAAAATTGCAAATACACCCATAGTTTACACTATATATATAAAATACCGTCATATGTGTACGTACAAAAGGAGTATGTGAATAAAAATTACATACTACAAAAAAAGTAGTATATATACTGCCCAAATATTCGTATATACTTCATACTACCCATATATAGTCTCCAGTATGATAGATACTGGCCAAATAATGTGAAACACACGTGGGTGTAACTACACCAGGGTGTAGTATGAATATGTCGTATATATATGTATATATATACGTCAATATATAGCAAAACAATGCAGTTTTAATAAGCAGTTGATAAAACATGCATAAGTAAAATAGTAGGACAAGGCTTATGAGCAAGAAGGTGGTTTGCCTGATGATCAGCAATATGGTAATATATGTCCCTGGACTTCTTCTTAGAATACCCAATAATACCAATAATAACCATCTTCTTCTGCTCTCCGATATAATCGCAACTATCGTCAATAGGGAACACATGCAAACAAACAAAAGGGCACAATCAATACAAGGCATACAAACACTACTACCAATCAGCAAAGAAGCAATGGAATAATCTCCAATTAAGGTTCAGTAGTTTTAGAGAGGATTGGATTTAGGAGTTTGAGATGGTCTTGGAGAAGGGGATGAAAATCCCTTAGGATTTATAGTCTAGAAATTTACCTAGGAGATGGATTTTTGGACAAGACCATATTCTGTATGGTACCATTGTAAAAACATGATACCAACAGATAGGTATTGATAAAATTAAACCAACAAAAGTGGATTCACTATTTTATCAATTACCAATAATTTGTAGTGATTTTTATAGTGAATAAGACTCTAGTTTTAGGAAATAATTCACCAGAGAATTTCTGGAGTTCCAAAAATTATTTCCCTGGATGGTTCAGTAGGGTTTTATGTACTTGTTCACTGAGAGTTGGAATCACTCCAAAATAAATACCAGAATGCCCTCAGGAAATTCCCAAAGGCAGTTCTGTAGACAATTTGTCTTTTTCATCAGATTTAATCTACAGAAGGTTTTGAGGTTAATCTAAGGACACATTATAGGTATTTGGAATACCTTTCTGTAGAAATTGGAATCACCCTTTTTGGAGCTGTATACTTGTAGTGAATTTAGAGGTGAATAAACCACGCACAGAATAGTTTAATTCACAGAAAAATATCCAAGGCTCAATAAATCATGAGCTCCTAGATTTGGATAGGACTTAGTGTACCACATCCATGATAATTGAACTTGGGTCGATTGGACTCATGGTTTGGTGGAGGGAATTTTCTATGGTCATAAAGAAATTGTTTTTGTTATTTTTACTCAAGATAAACTGCTATTCACCTTGGCATGAGACCAAGTTCTATGGATAGGTGCTTCTAATACCTTTCAGAGGCAGTTGGTTTTCCTCAAATTGGAGTTGTAAAACTCATAGAAGGAATTTATTAGTGCAAAGGATACATCTAGGGTTTTGATTTATCATTCTCAATCTAGACAACCTTTGGACGTGCTAGTGGTACTGCATGTTTAACAAAATACTCAAGAACCCTAGGAAACTTAGATCTAGGAAAATGGAGTTGTTTTCCATTTTCATTCGGATTTAAACTTATAGGGATATTTCAGATCTAAAATTTCCATAGAAAAAGAAAAAAAGGGGGGGGGAGTCGTTGTCGGGCCGGATCTAGAGGGGAGTTGGGCCATGAAGGCGGATTCGGCCCAGGTGGGGCGCATGCGCGCGCGGGGAGCCAGATTTGAAGCTGACCGATGGGTCCCGGTCGTCAGCGAGCGAGAGGGGGCGAAGGGGTATCCGTCGTGGTGAGCCGTTCGATGTAGTCACGATGGACGGTCCTCGTCGCTTCTTCTATCTCCGGACAGACGACGCATGAGCTAACCCTAGGCCACGTCGGCGGGGTTCAAGGGCTCACCTGGGGTCACCGGGAGGCGTCGGGGAGGTGCCGAGGCAATAGAGGACTCTGAGGCGAGTCCGTAGAGGGGCGGCAAGGTGGTGCCCGCTTCAGGAAGTGGTCTCGCGCCACAGTAGCCGAGATGGGGCTCGTCGGAGCTCGACGGCGCCCTCGGGGAAGCTGTTCCTGGGCAATGAAAAGGGGTGGGTTAGATAGAGGAGGTCGAGGGGCCTCAGTATAGCTACATGCAGGAGAAGGGGGGGTGGAGGAGAGGGAGCTTAGCTCAAAACCATGGAGAAGGCCGAGATGCTTCTCTCTTCTTCTCTTGAGCAGGACAGAGCAAGAGGGAGAAAGGGAGGGCTCTAGGGAGGTGAGTGGAGGGGAGGGAAAGGAAATGGAGGGGCAGAGCGTGCTGGGAGGGCCTCTGGATCCTTTATACCAAGGTGAGATCTTGAGAAGGGGAAATGTCCATCTTGGACAAGGAGGATGGGAGAACTGGTTGGGGATTGGTCTAAAGGAGAGGTGGGGAGGGGTAAGAGGCGAATCTGGTCATGTTGGGAGGGGTGGCTGGCCTGCTGCAGCAACATTGTCCACCAAATGTAATTACCTCACTCTCTCTCACCCTCAATTTAGCTCCAAGCACTAAAGACAAGGGGAAAAGGGTGCTACAGTGGTCTTGCTACAGTGAAACTCGACCAGGGGAGGGGGTGTGCTGTGCAAGCTTGCTAGACTAGGTTTGAGGCAGGTTTGGTGGAGTTTAGATCTTAGTTTTGGATTTGTTAAATCCTTGCTCTAATGTCTATCATCAAAGAAGTTTCCAAAACTTGATCTGGGCAAGATGAGATAAAAGTGCTGGTAGCTAGATGAGGTCAAGGTGCACTTCTAGGAATTAATTGGGATTTTTCTAGATATTTAAAGTCCACTTAAATCCATTTATTCAAAAAGTACGGAAGTAGTTTCTAGGGGATTATTTGATAAATTTACATTGGACAGGTGGAGTTTTTGATGTGGGATGATCCCAAATGTGAATACACACTTAGGGGAAGTTTCCCAAGATTTATTGGGGATTAAAAGTATTTAAAACAATTATTATTCCAATTCAACCATTTAAGAAAATGGGCAAAAAGAAATAATAAAGCTTCTCAAAAATATTTATTTTTGAGATGGAAAGATAGGGTATGATTAGTGGGACTCACATGAGTCAAAAGTTGGGGAAGTGTTTTGGTAAAAACCAAACTTTCCTTTATGGAGGGGGTTTTGGAGATTTTGACTATTTAAGGAATTAAATAGTTTGGGGGCCATAATAATTATGGACAATTATTGATAAATATTGAGGATCATTGTAGATGAGATAGGAAAGGCGTAGCAAGCAATTGCAACCTTGTGGAATGAAATCCCAACTAGAAAAGGATGGAAAACAATGAGTTGATTGATCTAGGGTGGTGTTATTTTTATACCACCAAAACATGTTTGCATCTTGGGGCTTAGAGCTCACCTTGGTGCAAGGGATAGATGGATAGGTAGACCAGGTCATGTAGATGATCATGGCAGGAGGAGTTTGAATTAATTGTATTTGAGGTGACCTTGAAATGATGGCAAACTTTGTTGAAATTAAGGTTGCCATGCAAAATGAGTCATGATGCCTTATAAACCATGTGGGTTTAGGCAGCACAGAGATTCACTTGGGGGAAAGTGAAGTAGGTTCTGATAGAAATCAATGAGTAGAACATAACCATGCATAGAGTTGGTCAATAGGAGGTTGTATGAGGATGTGAGCTTCTACCAAAGTAGGTATGATGACTAGATTTGCAGGAAATGATATTTTCTTGTCTGCGAAACCATCATAGACCAGTGGGTTGGAGAAGGATATAACCAAGGGAAAATGTGGGCCTTGGTAGTCCTTAGGATGGTTAACAAGATGGTTCAGTTGCAATTCCAAAAATGCACAAGGTTTGAGAAAAAGGAGGCATTCAAAAAGGTGATGTTGAAACTGTTTCCAGACTTAGCCAAATTTGGCAGTTTTGAGGAATTTGACTAGAGTATGAGGGTATGTTCTTGGAGGAGTTGCAAGGTACCAGAGCTTTACAAAAGGGGTGATATTGAATTGTAGGGTGAGTAGAAGAGATCCATGCTTGATAGTGGTCTTCAAGTTCTTGGAAACATCTGGAGTGGAAGTCCTCAGAATTGATCTGGTTGAGGGTTTTAGATGATCACCTAGTGGCTAGGGATCAGATCCAGGTTGCATTCTTGCTTAGGGTGGGACGCTTTGGAGACATCTTGATCCTAGTGATGAGCTCCTAGAGTAGCTCATACTATCTCCTAAGCAGACAAATCAGGCAGTAGATCAAGGCAAGTCATCTTACAAACAATTCAACTACTACTAGGGTTACCACCAAGCTTAGCTTGAGGTAAGGATGGGTATTTTGAAATAGGTTGGAGTTTGAACAAGGTAAGGTCCTTGGTATCTCTACCAAGAGTAGAATTCAAAAGTTTTACAAAAAGGTTTTGTTAAATCTAGAGGTAAGAGTATTAGAAGGTTCTGTCTTGAAAACATAAGGATATAGTATTCTATAGCTCTCCATAGTTTGATCAATAGAAACTACTAAAATAGTTGGTTTGCAAAAGCTTCTTGGCTCAGGTTTTGAAATGCCAGAACATTTGAGAATATGTAAAATGATTCAGGATAGTTTTGTTAGATAGCTTTTGCCAACTAATGGTGAGGTAAGGAGTATATCATCTAATACACATTCATATGCATGAGCATATCCAAACAACAAGCAAACACTTTAGCACTCAACAAGAAAAAGTTTTCGTTCCCCCTAATTTTTGCATTCTGGACAACTAATCAGGGTTGCTGAAATTGGGATGTTACAAAAAGGATGAAAGGAGCAGGAGCTGGGGTCATATTGGTGTCATCGCATGGCGAAACATGCGCTACATACTTCGGATGAGTTTTGCAAATGCATCAAATAATGAATCTAAATATGAAGCCCTGTTGCACGGCATGCGTATGGCTAAAGCTTGCGCAGCAACTCGCTTGAAAATATTTGGTAACTCCAACCTTGTATCACAACAAGCAATGAACAAGTGCGACGCTGTTAGCGACAACATGATCGCCTATCATGATCTATACAACATCATGGAAGCTCAATTTAACGGGTGTGAAGTTTCACACGTAGGAAGGGCAAGCAATGAAGAGGACGACAATTTGGAAAACATCGTATCCTTATGCTTACCACTGGCACCCGGAGTTTTCTGGGAAGAAATAATGGAGCGCTCCATCAAAGCCAAAAGGGTCTCTAAAGTTATAGGACCAAAAACACAAAAGAAGGTTAAGAGGCAGAAAGACTCGGGGGCTACACCAACACATGAAAACATGGAAGAATTCCTTGAAGAGGAGCTAGAAATTGACGAAGTCATGATACTAGAACCTACATGGATGTAGCCGTACATAGCATACATGCTGAGGGGATAACTCCCCGAGGATGTGATAGAAGCATGATGAATCACTTGTCGATCCAAAGCCTTCATGATCATCAAGGGAGAGTTGTATAAAAGAAGTATTTCGGGTGTGTTACAACGGTGTGTTACACCTGATGAAGGAAAGATTATACTCAAAGACATACATGAAGGAGTATGTGGTCATCATGCCAACAACCAAGAAATTGCTACCAAAGCCTCCAGGGCAGAATTCTATTGGCTAACAGCAGTACATGATGCAAAGGGTATCGTAAAAAGATGTGAAGCATGTCCGCGGTTCGCAACAAAACCCGGTGCACCTGCCGCCGAATTAAACCCCATACCTCTTTATTAGCCATTCGCTCAATGGGGACTTGATATGGTGGATAAACTTCACAAGTCATCGCTAGGGGGACATGTCTTTCTGCTAGTAGCAGTCGACAAATTCACCAAGTGGATTGAAGCAATGCCTATTACCAGCCAGGATGGAACTTCAACTGTTAATTTTATCAAATCAGCAGTGTTCCGATTTGGCGTACAAAAAAACATCATCACCGGCAACGGAACTAACTTCACCTCCAATGAGTTCAAGGAGTACTGCAAGGAGATGGGAATAAAAGTAAGCTACGCCTCAGTTGCCCACCCGCAAACCAATGTGCAAGTGGAAAAAGACAATGCTCTAGTAATCGCTGGTGTTAAGAAAACATTGCTAGCACCGCTTGATAGAGCAAAAGGAGCATGGGTCGATGAGTTACCCTCAGTTTTGTGGAGCCTACGTACTACTCCAAATAATTCGATGCAAGAAACACCTTTCTTTCAGGTCCATGGCGCTGAAGTTGTCCTTCCAGTTGAAGTAACTCACAAGTCTCCACGGATCACTGAATATGATGAAGAAGCATCTAGGGATGCACTGGAGGATGATTTCGACACACGCGATGAAGCTCGTGACGTTGCTTTACAAAGGGCCACCATATATCAGCAGAACCTACGCAACTACCACAGCCGATGATTGCGTCCTAGGTCCTTTGTCGGAGGGGACCTAGTCCTTTGCCTCAAGCAAGATGGTCACTATAAACTGGAATCACCATGGGAAGGTCCTTACATAATCACAGAATTAATCCCTAGTGGGGCATATCGGCTTCAAGATAAGAAGATAGGAGTTAAATACTCCAACCCATGGAACGTCGCGCAACTACGACATTTTTACGCTTAGAATTTATTTTTCTTGCAATTTACATTAAATACGGCCTACGACATGGCTTCTTAGCCACGATGTTCTTCAATAAGTCTAAACAGTCCAGGCGAGTATGCCAAAGCATGTATCTTCATCTTCATGCTTTAAATAAAAGATAAGTTTCCCAAACTCAGACTTAGTTTTTCTACATTATCTATTTACCCCAAACTCGGGGGCTATATCATTAAAAGTATATTGTGACAAGCAAAATACTCAAAAAAATTGTATAAATTTCTCTAGTTAAACTAACCAAAAAATTGTGAGCCTATGTCCCGATGGAGGCATCTGAACATAGCCTCGGGGGCTACTCCCACCGGGAGCGTTGTCGCGCACCTGATAGAAAACTATGTTCAAAAACATGACACGAAGAAATATTATCCCCATGTGTTAGAAACACACTTGATAAAATTTAAAAAAGCCCTAATGGAGTGAAAAAGAAAGAAAAAACATGTGAGTATTACATCAGTGTATCCTCAAATGGTTACTCCCATCGGGAGTGTTTACAAAACGTCATCCGAGAAAATAAAAAGCTGATAACTTCAGCAATTCCAGCAGCCAAACAAGGCAGTCGATAAAATCATAAAAAATCTTGAAGTGCACCTGACGCAATAAAAACACTAAATGTAGTGTCCATGACATGAAGGTAAGACCCTGGGACTTGTCCTGTGTGGCCTGGTAACCGCACATGAATGCGCTATGCCAGTAAATCATCCGTATCGACGATACGATGGAAAATCCCGATGGACGCGTTGGGTACCTGATGACTGCAAGTGCACAGATCATTTGTAGCAAGTTTTGAAATAAAGATATCGATCCCACAGGGAGCAAGAGTCTGAAGTCTAATAACTCTTTGAACTAAATACTGAAATAGTAATGCTAAATAACGTTCTAAGTAACAAGATAAAATGCGAGTTTTGTGTAAAAGATATTTTTGGGTTTTCAAATAAGAGAACAATAAGTAAACTAAAGCTGTAAGTAAACAAGAGCATGCAAGTATGATTATGGAAGTCTACAAGATGATGGAAAGAGTTCTCAGGAAGTAGTGGATCCACCGCTAGTAATTAGAAAGAGTGATCAAAATTATTATAATGAATAAGACCATGTATGATATGTGTGGGAGGATCTCCATATATGGACGAATAGCCAGCAACCTCTGCACACATCATCCTCATAACCACAATAGACAATAACCAACAACCGTCGCGTTACCACACTATTAAGGGATTTCTCCCGTAGCATGGACATGGCTTGATGAGTGATGGCCCAAAATATATCGAGCTCATTGGGGAACCCCAAGAAGAAGGTATGATCAGCACAGTAGCAAGTTTTCCCTCAGTATGCAACCAAGGTTATCAATCCAGTAGGAGCAAGGAAACACCCCAAAGGTGTAGCTAGCTGAACGTTGGCAGGGCGCACTACCGGTGCCAGCAGCAACGTGGAGACCTACACATGACAACCACAGAACTCTGTCCCCAACTTGCGATGAGGTTGTCAATCTCACCAGTTTTGCTAAAAACAAATGATTAAACATATTGAATGGAAGGAAGTAATAGTTTGCAGAAAGTAAACACAAAGCAGTAAACAGTTTGATTGTAAAAGAAAGGACCGGGGTCCATAGTTCACTAGAGGTGGCTCTCCTTAAGATAGATAACATGCTGGGTGAACAAATTACAGCGGGGTAATTGACAAACATCGAGAAACCATACAAGCATATACTACTCATCTTGACTCCTTTGAGATTCGATTGGGCATTACAACATTATACATAGACCATCATCCAAATGCATCTATGACTAATAATCCACCTTCACGTTATCATCTGACCCCCCTCCAGTATTAAGTTGCAAGCAATAGATTATTGCATTACGAATTGTGTGTAAAGTAAACAATACGATTGTTCTATGAACAAAGGATTATTGTTTTCTCCCTAGTAGCAACAGCACATCTAGTACCTTAGAGATTTCTGTCACTTCCCCAGATTACCAGAGGCATGAACCCACTATCGAGCATAAATACTAACTCTTGGAGTTGCTAGCATCTACTTGGCCAAGATAGCTACTAACAATGGAAAGCATGCAAGATCACAAATAACAAAGACATGATAGAATGAATAATCAATCTGAAATAACATCTCAATATCCATCGGATCCCCATAAACACAACATGCAGAATTACAAATAGATGATCTTGATCATGAACGGAGCTCACAAGATCTAGACATGAAAGCACAAAGGAGGAGAACCAGCCATCTAGCTACTACATGGACCCGTAGTCCAGAGATGAACTACTCACGCATCACACCGGAGGCTTGCATGATGATGAAGAAGGCCTCCAGGGTGAATTCCCCTCTCCGGCAGGGTGCCAGGAAGAGCTTCAGATCCCTCCCGATCTAGGGATGGAGATGATGGCGGCTGATGGCTCGTGATTGATGAGCTCGTTGGTGAACCCCAATAGGAAGGTATGATGAGCACATAAGTAAGTTTCCCTCAGTTATGAAACCAAGGTTATTGAACCAGTAGGAGTAAGGAAACACCCCAAAGGTGTTGCTAGCTGAGCCTTGGCAGTGCGCACTACCGGTGCTAGTAGAAACATGGAGACCTGCACAACACAACCACAAAACTCTGTCCCCAACTTGCGATGAGGTAGTCAATCTCACCAGTTTTGCTGAAAATAAAGGATTAAACATATCGAATGGAAGGAAGTAATAGTTTGCAGAAAGTAAACACAAAGCAGTAAACAGTTTGTAGATTGTATGTAAAAGAAAGGACCGGGATCCATAGTTCACTAGAGGTGGCTCTCCTTGAGATAGATAACATGCTGGGTGAACAAATTACAGCGGGGCAATTGACAAACATTGAGAAAGCATACAAGCATATACTAATCATCTTGACTCCTTTGAGACTTGATTGGGCATTACAACATTATACATAGACCGCCATCCAACTACATCTATGACTAATAATCCACCTTCAGGTTATCATCCGAACCCCCTCCAGTATTAAGTTGCAAGCAACAGATTATTGCTTTAGGAATTGCGTGTAATGTAAACAATACAATTGTTCTATGAACAAAGGATTGTTGTTTTCTCCCTAGTAGCAACAACACATCTAGTACCTTAGAGATTTCTGTCACTTCCCCGGATTACCAGAGGCATGAACCCACTATCGAGCATAAATAGTAACTCTTGGAGTTGCTAGCATCTACTTGGCCACGATAGCTACTAACAACGGAAAGCATGCAAGATCACAAATAACAAAGACATGATAGAATCAATAATCAATCTGAAATAGCATCTCAATATCCATCGGATCCCCGCAAACACAACATGCAGAATTACAAATAGATGATCTTGATCATGAACGGAGCTCACAAGATCTAGACATGAAAGCACAAAGGAGGAGAACCAGCCATCTAGCTACTACATGGACCCGTAGTCCAGAGATGAACTACTCACGCATCACACTGGAGGCTTGCATGATGATGAAGAAGGCCTCCAGGGTGAATTCCCCTCTCCGGCAGGGAGCCGAGAAGACCTTCAGATGAGGCCGAGGGGGTGGTGGGGTTGGCCATACCTCCCCCTGGCGTGGGCCAGGCCTGGCCGCGCGGCCAGGTGGTGTGGCCAGGCCCCAGCCCTTCTTCGTCTCTAATTCTGGCTCCAGATGCCTTCCGGTAAAATAGTGACTTTGGCTTTTGTCCCGTCCAATTCCGAGAATATTCATTTTGTGACTTTCCTAGAACCAAAAACAGCAGAAAAAGGCAGCTGGCATTGTGGCTCTTGTGAATAGGTTAGTCCAAGAAATCATATGAAAAGTACTCCAAAGTGTGGACAAAACACAAGAAAGTAGATAAAACCAAGCGTGGAACATCAAAAATTATAGATACATTTGCAATGTATCAACATCCCCAAGCTTAACTCCTGCTCGTCCTCGAGTAGGTAAGTGATAAAAAGAAAGAATAATTTTTGAGGTGACATGCACCATCATAAACATGATCAAAGTATTTGTAAAACATTCAAAGCTGGGATCATAGTACTTCAATCATAACATGAAAGACAAAGTTCTAGCAATAAGACAAAGAAACTATGATGCAACATGAAAAGGCACAAACAAAAGATTCATGAATAACAATGCTTTGCAAGATGTTTGTTTGTTTCACATAAAGAAAACATAGCATAATAGTATTTAGCTTGTCCCTTATAGAGTAGCAAACATAAATGCATAGGACACCTTCAAAGTTCATAAGAGTGACTAGATACAAATAGTTTAGAACAAGCAATATCAAAGTTATGCATCAATCAACAAGTCTTGGGACAATGCACATAGAACTAAGAATGGCCACTATGCTCTCAAAGTAGATGCATAAAGATATAAGGTGGAGACTCAACATAAAAGTAAAAGAAAGGCCTTCATAGAAGAAAACAGAGATTCAAGTTTCATAAAGAGATTCCAAAAATTATGGTACTTATTAGCTTTCAGCTCTCATTGCCCCTATCATAAGCATCTTGAAGTGATTAAGGTTAAAGTGAACAAACTATGGTGTACATGCTTGACGAAGTATAAGTTAGGAATCTCATGTCCCTTGAATACGAGGGCCGCTCCTCATGCTACTCAAGTTTAGTCACCGGTAAGTTCTTGTCATCGTAAGTACATGTGTATCATAGAGAACCGCCAATGGGGTACCCCTTGCCCGATGATACGGAAGAATCCCCATATCAAAATGACAAGGCAAGCAGACAACGAGCATCCCAGCAATCTTCTTATTTACCATGGGAATATGGTGCTTTTTTCTCTCTTTCCTCTTTTCATAATCCTTTTTTTCTCTTTTTTTTCAATATAGGACTCTTTTTTTAAGAAGAATGATTCATAGACAACTCATTATGGTTACGCTGCAGGTTTCCACCATGTCAGCATGGATTAGTCCAGCGGCCCAAACGTTTCTCTAACACATATACATAACTCCATGGACTTACAAGCTCCCCTTTCATTTCACACCGACGACATCCATAGACAAAAGAGCATGATATCAACTAGGTACAAAGTACCAAGTGCAATGTTGAAAGTGTTCCCCATGACAACATGTTTATGCTAATTCCCAACAAATAAGTGCAAGCATATACAACATAGACGACACAATGGTTCAAGTTTATTAAGGGCAAGAAAAGTAAAGTGTGCCATCAAGTTCGTGAGAGCTTTAATCACTTGTTTTCTCATAACAAGTTTAATTTGGAAGGTAAACAAAAGCATGAATATACTTGGAATAGCATAAGCTAGTAGGTAGGTATGGTGGACTCTTTGGAATAACTTGGTTTAGGGAGTTGGATGCATGAGTGGAACTCATACTTGGTTGTGGAGGCTAGCAAAAGACTGGGAGTGACGAACTAAGGGAGCAATAATGGCCATAATCATGCAGAGCGACAAAACATCATTGATCAAAGCATAAAGTGATACTACAAGTTTAAAACTAAAGGATCATAAAGGCTTATGGTGACTTTGGATAGTCATAACATGGTGTGAGCATGCGCCAAATCAACCCAAATAAAGCATCAAAGGAGAATACCACTATACTGTGCTTTTAGTATGCTAAAACAACGCATGATTCATCCAAGGCACAATAAGCAATCTCAATTGTTTATAACAAGTCATGCTACAACAAAGAATACTAAGCATAAAGCCAAAACAATATCAAGCATGGCATGAAAAAGCATATGCCACAGTCAAAAAAAAGCTCTCTTTACCACTTAAGCATGAGCTTTCCTACTCTTTTCCAAACCAAACCAAACTATTTGAAAACCAATGTATGAAAGAGGGGGTCCAACCAATTTATTAAGCAAACTAAGCAAACCAAGCAAACGAAAAACCAAAACAAAAACAAAAAAGAAGACGCTCCAAGAACAACACAACTGTGCATGAAACAATAAAAATGAAGCGTTTGGAAGGAACCTGGGATTTTTATTGATGAAGAGGGGGATGCCTTGGGCATCCCCAAGCTTTGACGCTTGTACTTCTTGGATATTCTTGGAGTGACATGCGTGACATCCCCAAGCTTGAGCTTTAGTCCATCCTTCATCTCATTACTCATTCCATCCATACACCTGAAATTTTTCCTTCATACAAAAATTCACACAATCTTTATTAGCAACATTAGTGCACTCAAGATAATAAGTCTTTCGGTTCAGTTCTAACACCAATAAAACTTCCATTAAAACACTAGCTACTGTAGCACTTTCCTCAAAAATCTCAATTCCCCAAAAGAACTCATAAAGGAACCAACAAGAAGCAAATGTAGAAAATGGCAGAAATCTGTCAAAACAGACCAGCAGGTAAAGACGATTTTTTTCGAAAACCTTCTATTACTCAAATCAAAAAGTGTTGAACTAAAGAAAGTTAGATAACAACCCGGGCAGAAGAAAAATATTCACGCCTCAAAAGGACGTACAGAGATTTTACACGAATTTTTACGGTGAAGCCCAGAAATCTGTTTCGGGACAGCAACTTTCCCAATCATTACTTCTCTCTCATTAGAGGTTACTCTTGGCACAAAAAGCAAATAAAAAGGATAAGGAGCGGTTATTACTGAAGTAATAACTTCCAAGACTCATCTAAAACTTTTGGGTTATCTCCCAATATGTACTTTTTTTAACGCCTTTAAGTTAGGCATAAGAAGGAAAAAGGAGAATCAAGTGTTCTCAAATGAAAAAGCATTAAAACCAAATTTCTTGCCCTTACCTCTCTTAATTTTATTCTTAACCTTGGGGAAAATTTTGATTGTTTGGTGGAGAAGCAAGGTGCATGGTCCCCTTTCCCACATCTATTATTTCTCCAAGGAGTTCTAATAGGGACCTTCCAAGCGTAATTTGTCCTTTTCCTACACATTCAATAACAAGATAATCAGTAGAAATCATTTTCCAAGGATCTTTGTAAACACTCCTTCAACTATTCCAATAGGTAATATTGTATCATTATTAGCAAGAGATATTTCTTTTCCTCCTTCAGAAAGCCCCCAAAGATTCAAAGCATAAATATCTTTTGGCATAAGACAAAATTCAGACATGATATCACAGCGAGCTTGAAAGGTTTCATTATTTATATCAATCTTTACTATGGGGAACCACTTTGATGGTTCTAAATTTATTGGAACATAATTATGATGCTCCCTAAGCGTATTATAGCAATATTTTAAGCTAGTAGTGCGAGTCTCAAGTGTGTTCAATCTAGCAATTATGTTTGTGAAAGAAATATCAGTTTTGCTAGGCAAGTTGTAAGTAAAGATCAATTTCTTTATAGCATTAACAGCATCATCCTCATTGCATTGGAGGAAATCTCCTCCCACAACGGCATCTAAAGCATATCTATAGCAAAGAGCAATTCCAAGGTAAAAACTGCTAAGGAATAAGCTTTGAGTCATTTTAGGCTCAGTTTTTTTCATGTAGATCAGAGATTCTAGACCAAACTTCCTTAAAGATCTCCTCAATTCCTTGTTTAAAAGTGAAAATCATTTCCTCGGGTGACATAGTGATTGGAGCAAGGCTAGACACAATGGCAACTTAAGATAGGAACTAATTTTTTTTGTGTTTTCAATAAAGAAAGCAAACTTGTAAAACTATGTTTTTTGTGTTTTTGATAAAGAAACAAGCAAACAAAACAAAAGTAAACTAAGAAAATCAAAAATAACAAAGTAAAGAGATTGGTTATGAGGGACTCCCCTTGTGAAGATGTCCTTGACTCCCCGGCAACGGCGCCAGAAAATATGCTTGCTGGCCCAAAATATATCGAGCTCGTTGGGGAACCCCAAGAGGAAGGTATGATCAGCACAGTAGCAAGTTTTCCCTCAGTACGAAACCAAGGTTATCAATCCAGTAGGATCCAGGAAACACCCCAAAGGTGTAGCTAGCTGAACGTTGGCAGGGCGCACTACCGGTGCCAGCAGCAACGTGGAGACCTACACAACACAACCACAGAACTCTGTCCCCAACTTGCGATGAGGTTGTCAATCTCACCGGTTTTGCTAAAAACAAATGATTAAACGTATTGAATGGAAGGAAGTAATAGTTTGTAGAAAGTAAACACAAAGCAGTAAACAGTTTGATTGTAGATTGAATGTAAAAGAAAGGACCGGGGTCCATAGTTCACTAGAGATGGCTCTCCTTCAGATAGATAACATGCTGGATGAACAAATTACAGCGGGGCAATTGACAAACATCGAGAAAGCATACAAGCATATACTACTCATCTTGGCTCTTTTGAGATTCGATTGGGCATTACAACATTATACATAGACCGTCATCCAACTACATCTATGACTAATAATCCACCTTCAGGTTATCATCCGAACCCCCTCCAGTATTAAGTTGCAAGCAACAGATTATTGCATTACGAATTGCGTGTAAAGTAAACAATACGATTGTTATATGAACAAAGGATTGTTGTTTTCTCCCTAGTAGCAACAACACATCTAGTACCTTAGAGATTTCTGTCACTTCCCTAGATTACCAGAGGCATGTACCCACTATCGAGCATAAATACTAACTCTTGGAGTTGCTAGCATCTACTTGGCCAAGATAGCTACTAACAACGGAAAGCATGCAAGATCACAAATAACAAAGACATGATAGAATCAATAATCAATCTGAAATAGCATCTCAATATCCATCGGATCCCCGCAAACACAACATGTAGAATTACAAATAGATGATCTTGATCATGAATGGAGCTCACAAGATCTAGACATGAAAGCACAAAGGAGGAGAACCAGCCATCTAGCTACTACATGGACCCATAGTTCAGATATGAACTACTCACGCATCACACCGGAGGCTTGCATGATGATGAAGAAGGCCTCCAGGATGAATTCCCCTCTCCGGCAGGGTGCCGGGAAGAGCTTCAGATCCCTCCCGATCAAGGGATGGAGATGACGACAGCTACAGACTCTTTCGTGGATTTTTGATCGGGTACTTAGGGTTTCCGTATCAGAGGCAATATATAGGCGGAAGGAGAGGCCGAGGGGGTGCATGGGGCGGCCAGACCACCCCCTGGCGTGGGCCAGGCCTGGCCGGGCGGCCAGGTGGTGTGGCCAGGCCCCAGCCCCTCTCCGTCTCGTATTCTGGCTCAAGGTGTCCCTCGGTAAAATAATAACTTTGGCTTTTGTCCCGTCCAATTCCGAGAATATTCATTTTCTGTCTTTCTTGGAACCAAAAACAGCAGAAAACAGGCAGCTGGCACTGTGGCTCTTGTTAATAGGTTAGTCCAAGAAATCATATGAAAAGTACTCCAAAGTGTGGACAAAACACAAGAAAGTAGATAAAACAAAGATGGAACATCAATAATTATAGATACATTTGCAATGTATCAAGTTAGTACGTAAAGAATGACAACTACTTTATAGTCACAATAAGTGCTATCATCCTTCCATCTACCAACAAGTAATCCCCTTCATCAAGTCCCCACAAGAGGCAAATATTAAGGAGGTGCACAACTCCCAACATCAAGATGAAGACAATTAACACAGACACATAATGAATAATATCATATAATAAACTTTATCTAAATTCAATCTCATACTAGGGTTTCTCCATCTTCCCAAGAACAACGGAAACTATTTACACATGAAGGCAATCAACATCATGGATAGAATATGGATGAAATATGATGATACACTTGAAGACAAGTGCAAATCCAAGATTCAATCTAGAATTACAACAAGTAACCAAAGGGGATCAGTGATGGAGACATTCTTGATGAAGATGACGATGTAGATCGATGTGGAGGCCTTCAAGATCCTAGTCCCTTCTCCTCTTGTGTGGTGGTGGTGTAGATCTGTTTGGAGGCAGCTATGGCGGAGGCATGGCGGCAGGGATCCACCGAGGTGGAGGATATGGCTTGGTGGCTCTCTCTTGGGTCCTCCCTCCTTTATATAGGCCTTGGGGGTGCCCTAGGGTTCCCCCAATCCCATCATATGACTTAGGGAAGGTTCTGGAGCTTTTCTAGGGCGAAATCCTGTCGTTTCTGACCTTTTTTGGCAACTATACGGGCAAAGCTATACGACCAAAATAATAGCTCTGGTCGTATAGTTGCTCGTTAAACTGTCTGCCCCCTTTAGTATTTTGGCTACCATTTCTTTATACAAACTCTGTTTTGGGTGTTCTTGGGCTCGTTGAGTTCGTATTGTAGAGGGATACAACCCTGTGGTCTTGGATATTTATTTTGAGAAGTTGCAAAATTTCACTTTTTCAACCTCTCAAATGGCTAAGTCTGGTCCCTGTAGCTCCTCCATACTATGCTCTCTTTGTTCCTTTGGCTTTGTTTTATCCATAATCATCATCAACACCTACACACATGTAATAGACAAGGGAAAGTGATAAAATTCTACCTAAACTACTAAATGTACAAAGCTCATATGAAAGTAAATAAGAAATAGAAATCATGCATATAAGGCATAGCTATAGCTGGAAGAAACATGATATGAGAGATAAATGGCACAATTTATATGGCTAAAAGAGGTGGTATTTCACAGCCATCAACTTCCCCAAGCTATACCTTGCTCATCCTCGAGTAGGAAGGGTCGGTAATAAATTAATGGTTGTGAAATAGCTTATCATTGGAAATCAATGCCTTGCATCCTTATTTCTTCTACAAGCTTGAAGAGAGAAAACATGTATTCATACAAGGCAACACAAGCTTAGTTATAAAGACCACTAAAGATTCATCAAAACTTATATGCTCCATGTCAACAGTGAATCTACTTGCAGACAAACTTGTGATCCTCTTATTGCACCTTTTGTAAAACTTTTCATATCATTATTTTTTATGAGGCAAAACTTAGTCACAAATATATGTCAGGCATAAATAGGAATAAAGTCTACCCAATCATGTCATCTAGTTAAGGCTCTTAAGTGAAAACATCAGTTATTGGGCTTTCAAAAAGTTTATCTGTTAGTAATGAGATTTATGCCAAAAGGAAATGCGAGAACATTTCAAAAGAAGCATAGCATTAGAGTGTCTCTTTTGGTCATCCACATCAATGAATCATGGCTATCAAGCACTCATTTTCTATTCTTTGTCTTTCTAAAACTTTAGTTCATCAGTAATGATATCATGCCAAAACCTAGTGTGTTTAATCAGACTGTGCAGGCTAAGAATGGATACTCATGACCATTACCAAGGTTTCCCTTTTCAGTATAATGATTTCTCATAATGGTCAGAGGAGTATTCCATCTTTTGCTTTGAACGCATGCCCATGATAATACCAATGCATACCCAAATATAGCATTTCTGCTACATATGTTGGGCAACTCATAGCCAAACTCCAAGAGTTTCCTCTTTTTGGACTGTTCAAAGGCCAGCGGAGTCGTTAGCATCCCATGTTATGCGACAGTGGTGCTGACACGCGTAAAGCAATATCATACTTTAATCAACAGGTCAAGATTTGGCATGCATCTCAATTTCCGCTGAATATTTGTTTCTTCAAACAAATCCTTTCAAAGAGTACTATCAAGTCAATCATCACATCTATGGTGTTGAGTATCTTTAAGGATAAACTCTTAAGACAATTAAACAACACCTTATTTAGCATAGAACTCAAAACTTCGAAATATCATTTCCAATTGACAACTCCTTCCGTAAGCAAACTATCAAGTCTATTGTTTTGACATTATGGGGTCGAGCATAACCTATTCATTTCAGATAAAGGTATTTAGTGACAACTAACAAATTTCAAAAGATCTTGATCAAGTATTCATTCTTTCCAAGTGTAGAGATTGTTGCAATGTTTTCTAGAGGATCACAAATAGTGTCACAAGCTCGATAAACAATTTGGCAAGCTGCATACAAGCTCTAAGTCAGCTCCTATGGTGCATATCATGAGAAACTGTATCCCCATATGAATACAGAACTAGACTCACTTAAACAAGCATTCAAAAATAGCGGGATACATGATTGCATTAAACCTTCATCGAATATGAACATTGCACAAGACTCTACACATGCAGAAGTAACCTCCCCAAGCTTAGAACTTTGCAAGAACTAAACTTGAGTATATCCCCAAAAGAAAAGAGAAAATACAGTTTCCAAAAGGGAGTGTGATAAGTGGTTACCTCCCCAAGCTTAGTTGAAAACAAGGGTGACACACTTTACTATTAAGGTACAAGTAATATCTCTTTTGATGGACAAAGAACCTTTGCTTCAACATGTATTTCTTGATATGGCCCGGTGTGCCTTCCTTGAGGACCTGCTTAAAAACTAAAAAGAAAACGAAATATTTTTGTGTTTCTAAAGACACGGGTTTAGCTCACAAGTGATAAAGATACAGGTCCCACTGAGTCGGTTCATCAACCTAAGCACCACACTTAAGTCAACAAACTAAGTCCAAGATCTTTACATACTCCTAGACTTTGATGAAGTGCAAGTGAGACAAAATATGAAACACGAGTGTGCAACTCCTATGTGCTTAATAAAAGAGGTTCAAGTTGGAAGGTTTTACCAGACACTAATTGTCGAAGCGTTACATTGAAGCAACCAAGTGGCTCATGTGAGTGTTTGCACGGCGTACACATCATCACACAAGGTTCAAGTCCCTACGAAAATAACACACAAAATAAAATGCATCATTTTGGTATACAAACATAGTTCATTTACCCCACCGATAAAAGGAAAGTAAAAAAGAAAACATGAACTTCTATAGAGAATTACAGTCTAGGAGGTTTCTGAGGTAGAAATTTATTGCTTACATATGGTCGGCTTCTCTAGATCATGGGAGAAGCTCCCAGGTGGTGTTTCAAGATTTTTAGAAGAAGAAAGAATAAAATTTTGAGCAATGGTTACCTTTCAGTTGGCATTTGAGGGGTTTTCCCAACTATACGGGCGCAACTATACGGCCGGAACAATGTGTTCCCACTGTATAGTTGGCCTTCTATCAAAATATTAGGGTTTCCTCCTGGCAGCGCAGCTATACGGGCGCAACTATATGGCCAGAACAAAATGTTCCCACCGTATAGTTGGTCGTCAAACTGTCTGTTCCTAGGAAAGAAAATATACAAAGGCATCGAGATCTACAAGGCCGGAGCTATACGGCCAGAATTTTTATTCCCGCTGTATAGTTGGTCGTTAAACTATCAGTACATTGGAAAATAATTTGTACGGAGGCACCGGTATCTATATGACTGGAACTATACGGCTGGAATTTTTATTCCTATCATATAGTTAGTCGTTAAACTCTTAGTACATATGAAAGAAAAAGTGTCAATGTTAAAGATATCTATACGACAGAAACTATACGGCCGGAATTTTTATTCCCGCCATATAGTTGGTCGTTAAACTCTCAGTACATATGAAAGAAAAATTGTCGATGGCAAAGATATCTATACGATCGGAACTATACGGCCAGAATTTTTATTCCCGCCGTATAGTTGGTCGTTAAACTCTCTATATGCATCAAAAAAATTATTTCTTCGAGAATTCTTTCTTAACCTGAAACTTAGTGATATACCTTGTTTTGACAGTCAAATAACAACTTTAATTTTCGACCAACAACACCATATAGTAACAATAAATTCTACCTTTTGAAAACTACAACAAGATAACTCTAAGAACAAATCATGCAAAGAATAAAAATGCCAATGCAACATGAATGCATCAAGACTCAAGACACAAAACTAAGAAAGACACCTAATGACTTCCAGGTTGCCTCCCGAGAATCACTTTCTTATAACCAAGTAGCCAGGATTTTCTCCAATATGATTTCAATACATAGGAGCCAGATAATTATTTATTCTTACCTCCAAAAGAGGTTTGGAGCACTTACTATTATAGCGTGGTCAAAGTCTCACCCGCTTGGGGTGCATCGGAGTCTTGTATAATGTGTTATTGCTCACAAATGATGATTGGTGCGCCATGTGTGGTGAGCATACCTCCCTAGATAGCTTCAACAAAAGGATTAGATATTTACATGTAAAGTCAAATATTTTACCTTTGATAGCATCATTGGGATACAATTCATAGTACTCTTCTTGGGCTACACTATCATGAGGAAACACTTCATAATGCTCATCTTTAGCAGCAGGGAAAAATTCAAAAGTGTCTCTATTCTCTAGTTCATCACCCTTACCATCAAGTTCATCAGTTCTATAGTTATCAATCCAATCACAAAAAGAAGCATCATCAACAAATGTTTCATCAAAGATGTGCTCTCCCAAAACCTGCTCATTATTACGACAAGGATTTATCTCTAGTTCATCATTATTAGTGTTCTCCAAATGAGTATCTAGGCATAAAGCCTCCACTGATAAATTATCTTCAGTTTCAACACAATAAGAATCATTACTAGAGAATAAGGCATCATAAACAAACATATTACTAGTAGAATGATGTTTGTCTTTAACCTCACCTTTTTGGTGTTCCTCCTCGTTATCCAGTGGTTCTTGCAAAATGTTAGTTTCGGGAACTATTCTTTTACATAGATCCTTACTTTTTATCACAAGTGCATTCCCACTAAAATGTTCTTGACAATAATTGACAATATAATTCATAATATTATGATACCTTGCTAAATCCTCTTTATCGCTACTTTTCATAATAATACTAATTTTCCTAAGCAGCTCATGAGACCCTTCATAAACTATATATTCCAAGAGTTTAACATTATAACCGTTTATGTGAGTATCAGTTGATAAAAATTCTTTAAAGAGAAGAATGCATTCATAATCATAAAGCTTGTTAGGCTTACCATTATATTGCCTCATCTCTTCAAACAAATTACCAGAATAGTAATCCACCTGCTTCCACATGTCCAGTAGTTGCATATCCTCAAGGATTAGCAGTTCTTCTTCGTGTTCATCCTCTTCTTGTGAAGGAACTTAATCCTCCTCCAATGGGATTTGCAGTTCTTCTTCGTGTTCATCCTCTTCTTGGGAACACCAAGGAACACTACTTTCGATTTCCTGCAAACAAGTAACTTTGTGCGCTACGGGTTTTCCCCGTGCCTTACTCCTCATAATAAGTGTATTCTCACTAAAACGTTCATGAGAATACCAAGAAATACGTTGTAGGATTTCATAAGTTTTTTTATCAGAGCACTATCTTCACTATTAATACGTGATATGACATGTATTATCAACCCACGGGCACCTTCAAAGATAATATACTCTAATACTTCACTAGTAACATCACCATTATTATAAGACACTGAAGATTGATTAAAGGTATCAGAGCATTGAAAACGAAAGTAGTGCCCAAGTTTCATACATTGAGGACATATTATTGGATCGTCTATCGTATCCGAAGAAATTAACTTTTTAGCATATTCCACTATTTGGGAATACATTTCTCTTACCGTCATATTGCTCACCAGTTCTTAAAAATACTCATCCTCCTCTTCGAATGAGGATTCCTGTCCCATGTTAATAGCATCACAATATTCATAGAAAGATTCATCTTTTAGTCCCTCACCAAAGTCCCCAAAATCACTGTCTAGGCACGAATCCTCCTCAGAACAATCATCATAAGTTTGGGACTTACAAAAATCATTACTAGGTAATGAGATATCGTTTGCATGCATACTATTAGTGTGTGGAAAGTTATTTTTAGAAGGAGATTGAAGTGGTTGATCAAGTTGCTCCTCTTCATTCTTACTAAGATAATTTGCGAGTAGCTTAGCGTTAGTCTTACCTTCGGTCTTACCTTCCACTAGTTGAGAGGGTGCAACATCAAGTGCCACCTCTTTATTAACAACATGTTCGGGTGGTTTAGGTGGAGGCTTTTTGAGTGGAGTTCCCTCCACATTATCTTTTGGAGAACCCTGCAAAAGGTTAGATTCTTCCATGGCGGCTTTAATCCACCCAACAATAAATTCATTATCATGGAAGTTATCTTGGCAATAGCAGAATATAGGGTGAACTTCTTTATAGATCATATCGAGTGGTTTACATTCTACATGTATATCTCTTAAACAAAATAACAACTCTTTGCAACCAGTAAAAAGCACAAATTGTAATGTGTCCTCCCTAGTAAGGCATTTCAACTCATCTCTATTATAGTTTGCTAGTTCGGTATCAAAATAATTATACTTACATTGATAATTGAGGTGATCTGGAGATCTGCAATAATCACAACATAATTGATAAGAGGCACATAGTGTGGATGAATATTTGTCCACCCAAGTCAACTATTCTTTTAATATGCCTTCCCTCTTATGAAGATCTCCCAAAGTACTTCCCTTTGACTCCTCCATTATAGATATCATCTGTTGGAAGGTAGTTATCTCGGAAGACATGATTAGTAACAAATATTTTTATGGGTTTTTGGTTTGAAAACAAAAGCAAAATACAAATGCAGCAAATAAAGAAAGCTTAAAACAAAATCTAGCAAAACTAAAATAAATAAACAAAAGCTAAAAGACCTATAACGCTTAGCTCCCTGGCAACGGTGCCAGAAAATAGCTTGATGACTGCAAGTGCACAGATCGTTTGTAGCTAGTTTTGAAATAAAGATATAGATCCCACAGGGAGTAGGAGTCTGAAGTCTAATAACTCTTTGAACTAAATACTGAAATAGAATGCTAAATAACATTCTAAGTAACAAGATAAAATGCGAGTTTTGTGTAAAAGATATTTTTGGGTTTTCAAATAAGAGAACAATAAGTAAACTAAAGCTGTAAGTAAACAAGAGCATGCAAGTATGATTACAAAAGTCTGCAAGATGATGGAAAGAGTTCTCATGGAGTAGTGGATCCACCACTAGTAATTATAAAGAGTGATCAAAATTATTATAATGAATAAGACCATTTATGATATGTGTTGGAGGAGCTCCATATATGGACAAAAAGCCAACAACCACTGCACACATCATCCTCATAACCACAGCAGACAATAACCGACAATCGTCGCATTACCGCACTATTAAGGGATTTCTCCCGTGGCATGGACATGGCTTGATGAGTTCTCCTTGATTCCCAAAGTTAGTATGTAAGGAATGACAACTACTTTATAGTCACAATAAGTGCTATCATACTTCTGTCTACCAACAAGTAATCCCCTTCATCAAGTCCCCGCAAGAGGCAAATATTAAGGAGGTGCACAACTCCAAACATCAAGATGAAGACAATTAACACAGACACATAATGAACAATATCACATAATAATCTTTATCTCAATTCAATCTCATACTAGGGTTTCTCCATCTCCCCAAGAACAAATGAAACTACTCACACATGAAGGCAATCAACATCATGGATATAATATGGATGAAGTATGATGATACAATTGAAGACAAGTGCAAATCCAAGATTCAATCTAGAATTACAACAAGTAACCAAAGGGGATCAGTGATGGAGACATTCTTGATGAAGATGACGATGTAGATCGATGTGGAGGCCTTCAAGATCCTAGTCCCTTCTCGTATTGTGTGGTGGTGGTGGTGTAGATCTGTTTGGAGGCGGCTATGGCGGAGGCACGGCGGCAGGGCTCCGTCGTGGTGGACGATATGGCTTGGTGGCTCTCTCTTGGGTCCTCCCTTCTTTTTGGATCCGTCGTGGTGGTGGAAGGTTCTGGAGCTTTTCTGGGGCGAAATCCCATCGTTTCCGACCTTTTTGGCAACTATACGGGCGGAGCTATATGACCAATATAATAGCTCTGGCCGTATAGTTGCTCGTTAAACTGTCTGCCCCCCTTTAGTATTTTGGCCGCCATTTCTTCATACAAACTCCGTTTTGGGTGTTCTTGGGATCATTGAGTTTGTATAATCGAGGGATACAACCCTGTGATCTTGGATATTTATTTTGAGAAGTTGGAAATTTTCACTTTTTCAACATCTCAAATGGCTAAGTCTGGTCCCTACAGCTCCTCCATACTTTGCTCCCTTTGTTCCTTTTGCCTTTGTTTTATCCATAATAATCATCAACACCTACACACATGTCATAGACAAGGGAAAGTGATAAAATTCTACCTAAACTACTAAATGTGCAAAGCTCATATAAAAGTAAATGAGAAATAAAAAATCATGCATATAAGGCATAGCTATAGTTGGAAGAAACATGATATGAGAGATAAATGGCACAATTTATATGGCTAAAAGAGGTGGTATTTCATAGCCATCAGTACCCAATATAATATAACTGGGATTCAGTATTCGATAAGACCTCAATGGCTCGAACTGAATTATGCCAGTAAAATTCCGAGTTCATGCCTGGGGACTTGAATTTGATGTAGGTATATAGTGTTTTTGCCCAGGAGCAATTAACTGATTCCTGATCCATCGGATGCATCGGGCTTGTTGTATCCAAATCCCTACAAATTAATATAAAACAAATATAAATATTTCGTACAGAAAACTTTGACCATAAATACTAAAATTATCATTGAGACTCAATCCGAATCTACGATTTGGATGGAGTCTCAGGGGCTACTAACATAGGTATGATTACTCGGGTTCTTATGATTGCTCACTGATGACCCACAAGTATAGGGGGTGTATCGAAGTATTTTCGATAAGTAAGAGTGTCGAACCCAATGAGGAGTAGAAGGTGCTGGCTAGTGGTATGGATCAGGAATTCTCTGCAAATACTTAGCAAACGGATTTTTAGGGTTTTTTGATAAAGCAAGTAAACAAAGTACGAGTAAACAAAAGACAGTAGGAATAAATGCAGCAAGTGGCCCAATCCTTTATGCAGAAAAGGACAAGCCGGTTGTATTACTTAAGATGACCAAACGTTCTCGAGGACACATGGGAAGACTGTCAAGTGCTTTCGCTTCATATAGTTGATTAATCTTCTTTAGCTTGCTAAGTGTTGTGTGGGTGAACCTGTGCTAATGTACCGACCTTCCTAGGACTACTACATACTTGTGATTATAACCCTTGCAAACATCCGTAAGTACAAGAAAGTAATTAAGGTAGAAACCTAACCACAACTTTAAACTCTAAGACCCTTACGTCCCTTGTGCAATGGTTTCCTAACGGGGGTTCAGGTTTTTGTCACTCCGGCAACCCCTACGATTAGTAGCCAAATACACAATGCATTCCCCTAGGCCCATATAGGTGAAGTGTCATGTAGTTGATGTTCACATGACACCACTAGAAGATGTACACCACAACTTAAATATCAAACTATTGAATATTTCTCAACACAATTCCACTACTAACAACATGACTTCTCCCATGTCCTGAAGAACAAAACGAACTACTCACAAGACATCATATGGATCATGATCAGAGATGGAATAATGATGTATAACAATCTGAACATAAACAATAATTCAATGGTTCACTCAATAGCATCAACTACAAAGAGTAATCAACACCGGGAAAGTTTTCCCTATGTACTATGCAAGATTCAACCCAATTGTTACAGCAATATGGAGATGGTGATGATGGTGGTGGTGATGATGATGATCCCGATGAAGTCCAACTTGATGGTGGTGTTGATGACGACGATCTCCCCTCTCCGGGAAGGAATTCCCCCGGCAGAAATCTGTCTGCCGGAGAGATCTTTCTCTCTCGGTGTTTTCCGCCCCACAGAGGCGGCGGAATCTTTCTGTCGTTGCTCCTCGAGTCTTAGGGTTTCGGGAGGATAATATACGCTAGAGGGGAGTGCCAGGGGTGGACCAGGGCGGCCACACCACCTGGTGGCGTGGCCCAGGGTGGCCCGTGCCAGGGGGTGGTGTGGGCCCCCTGTGGCCCATCTCCAGCCCCTTCTGGCTTCCTTCGTCTTCTGGAAAAATAGGATTTTCGTATATTTTCCTGGATTTTCTGATCTTCGCGAATTTTGCCTCCAAACAACACCTTTTCCATCAGAATCCTAACAGCAGCGGTCCATGCTCCAAAAGTCATCAACCATGCAAAAAACAGATGAAATAACATAAGTATCACCTCTCAATACGAAATATATCAATGAATAATAGTGAATTATGACATAGAATAGTGATGCAAAATGGACGTATCACTCACCCTAGCTGCACGAAGGCCCACAGCCCACGATACCCATAAAGAAGGCCCTTGAAGCATCCGATGGAAGATATAGTTTGCTAGATAAAGAAATAGAAACTGACATTGTACCGCTATTGTAATCATAGTCTGTAACCTATCCGCACACGGCTTCGGGACCTAGCCTATTATATATAGGATGGGAGGAGCCAACAGAGAGGCACTGAAAAATCCTTGATCAATCTGTAATCAATTTGACCATAAGCAATCAGACGACTTTGACTCCCTTGTTTGGCTACTCAGCCGACAAAATCCCAGTGTTATCTTTTCCACGAAACCCTAAGTCCATGACCATGGGCATTGCCGAGGTTACCCCTCGTCATCGTAGGGAGCGCAAGATGCGCGACTACAAGGAAAATGATGGAGCTAGCATGTTCATGGATGGTTACACTGACAAGCATGATGAAAAAACTGTGGCGGTGGCTATCACGATGGAAGAAACACCGACATGTCAAGTTGCAACTGGCAACATCGCCCCCACGAAGATGGACCCTCTCCTATACAGCTTCTATCGAGTCCTTGCAATGTCCGGTTATGAATCGATGAAAAAGATGGCAAAAGGAAATCTAGCCACCTTCTGAAGGAATGCCGTCAATTTCAGAAGCTCCAAGATGCTTACGTCTAGATGCAGAAAAGCGCAACGGACCAGGGCTATGCAACAGTCTCAGGTCATATAGAACATTAAGCACCACCACCTCCCCCACTACCAGCAAACGGAGCGCCACCACTTGTGATTGTGGTTGCCCATAACAATGGAGCTGAACCATACCTGCATCCTTTTGGAAGCATGAGCATGATCCAGAAGAGGTGCTGATGGATGTGAAATGCATACATGAACTTTGTAGTTTATTAATACTTGTTCTAACATACTTACAACTTATATGATGATATATTCATGTTTTACATTGATTTATGGGGATTTACGAATGATCCCCTTTATTTGATTTATAACTCTAGAGGACAGGAAAACCCTGTTTTGTGTAGTTTTAAGTTCTAGGGACCTAAACAAAATCAAATGGAGGTATGATTTTTGAGGAGTAATTTATCGCGAGGAGAAGCACCTAAAGCCCAAGAACCATGAGAGGGGAGGCCCGAGGGCCAAATGAGCATAGGTGGCGTGGGCCCCACTCTGGGTCGTGCCGCATGTGCTCGTTCTTGTCTTGATCCTCCGCAACCATCCATCTTCATCTTAGAGAGCAAAGTCTTGACCTAAAAATGCCTATAAAAAGACCCCCCGAGACGATCTTGAAGGAGGCGACACTGAAACACGGAAACACCGAAACAGAGATAGAAGTAGCAAAGATTGAAAGGGAAACGCCGCCAGAAGAACCTCTGTTGGGATCTCTACCTTCTCCAACATCTTCGGCTTCATCACCACGATGAAGAGGGAATAGTCTACCTCTGGACTATGGGTTTGTGGCAGTAGATTGATCTATTTCTCTCTTGATATATTATTGTTCTAGTACCATATGAGATGCTCAACATGAGTATGGTCATCTATGTAATTCCTATGTGGTGGATATTTATTCCATGAGTTTATATTTGAGATCTGATTTATATTATGTGTGAGATCTATTGGTAGATGCATACTATGTACCCTGTTCTTTATTACTTGTTTTGATCCAACTTGTATGAGAGGGCATGTGTGAGGGAATGTGTGTATTAGATGGATTAACATGGTGGTAGTGATTGGATAATGACAAAAAAAATTCAAGATCTACTATAGTTTTTACCTTTCTTTTGTTACCTCACTAGGGATAAAGTGAATGCATGTGTTATTATCATCGAGTGATAGCCCAAATGATCGTTTTTGTTCAAGGTAGCATATTTGTCATTCAAACATCATGTCAAAGTACCTAAGGCTATACTCTGTTTGTTCTTAATTCTAGATTGCTTGGAGTATCCCTTTCTAGAGGAGTATAAGTGAAATGTGTTGCATCATACTTATGATAGGATGTGATGCCCATATGAATGCTTATCATACACATAATGATTTTATTATCAATATGGTATTACTTATTAATTGTTTTATACCACTATACTTTATGAGAGAATAGACAAGTGAACCCATGAAACCTCGGTCCAACTTTTATCATAAGAAACAACCTTCAGTTTACTTTTATTGAGTTTATACTTGCTGCACCAATTAAATCTTAAAACAACAAAAACACTTTTACTATTAGCAAACACAAACAACAAACCAAAAATACTTTTACTTTATTTTTTACTTTCTTGCCTAGTTATAGATTGCTTTTACTTTTATAGTTAATTTTAGTTTTACTAATACGAAACCTTGTGCTTGACAACCACACGGTGGATTTGGGGATGCAAGGCAAATACTCTGTTTTGTAAGTTGTTTGAAGAAGAAAACAAGAGAGTCTCTAAGCCGATTCCCTGAGAGTTCGATATAAACCCTCAAGTCACCCGTGTGGGGAAAAGACGCTTGCTTCATCACTCTAGACTTGGAGTCCCAACAAGTTAGTACACACAGTGTTGTTGCCATCAAGAACATTTTCTAGCGCCATTGCTGGGGAATTGCAAGAGACAAGTCATAGCAGCATTTTTACGAAGTCTGGTAGCACAACAACTATCAGAACCTTTTTCTGGCACCATCTTCACCAACTTGTGCAAACACCCAAGCTTGGGAAGGTTGCACCATTGTGAGATTTTATTTTATTTTAGATTTACAAAGCACTTTGTTTGTCTTGTTTTTGTCTTTTATCCTGTTTATTTACTTTTGGTCTTGTTTTTACCTTTCTAGTACACACAAAATCCATAAAAAGTGTAACTTCACTTTTATTGCAAACATGGGATAAAAATTACTAAGTTATGTGACTACACCAACACTCCTAATGATAAATTTATTGCTAGACCTATCACATCTCCTGAAATTAAAATGGTAGTTTTGAAGTTAGTCCCGAGCTACTTAATATTATTTCTAAAGAACATTTTGGGGAAGTGCTAGTGAAGATGCACTTATGATTCTACATGATTTTTGTGAAATTTGTGATGTCCAAAAATTTGAGAGTGTGGAAATGTCATTGTTAAACTTAAAATATTCCGATTCTCCCTTAGAGGCAAAGTTAAAGAATGGCTATTATCATTACCAACTAGTAGCATAAACTCTTGGGATAATCTTAAACAAGTCTGTTGTTGTATTGGGAACGACGGTACCTAAAGAGGTTAGATAGAGGTGTGGGGACTAGCAGGGAAGATCTCGATGGTGTCCGCAGGCGGGATTGGATACGAGCAAGTGTAGCGAGACACGAGAAGTACCCAGATTCGGAGCCCTCGTGATGAGGTAAAACTCCAACTCCTGCCGATCTGACTATGATTAGTATACGGGCTGCAATCGCTCCTTGAGCTGTATCTTCTAGCTACCTTCTTAAATGCACTCAGACCAACCCCTGCTACGAGAGCCTTGCCCCTCCTTATATAGGTAGAGGGGCAACAATCTCACTAGCCAGTCCGGCTGGCGGGCCCCACAGGCGGGTCCCAGCCGGCTGGTCACCTAAAGTATCCGGTACGGTTACATCCCATCGAGGTACATGCGGTAGGGGTCGTCGTGGGTACAGTGAACACCGTGCGAGCCTGTCGTCAGCATCTGGCCACTATGCCCGCGTCACCCAGCAAAGTCTTCGGTATGGCCGTGTAGTTGTGGGTCTTGTCGTTGTACCAGGGAGTACTGCGCACTATGCAGCATGTCGCTATGTCCTCTTGATTGCGTCCGGCTACGCTGATGTAGCCGGTCCTGAGTCTTGCCGCTCCTCCTGGTTCTGGCTACTGTATGGTAGCTAGTACGAAGTGCTCGGGTCTGGCTACTGGAAGGTATCCGGACGCGAACCGCCTGCTGTAGATCTTGTCTGGTTAGGGTATCCGGGAGTCATCCCCCGACAAAGCCTTTATAAAGAAATATTATCCTTGTATTAAAATCTTACAAAACAAAAATATCATACTATACTTCAAACAAAATAATAATGAACTATACTCCTCCGTGCGCCCCTGGGGCGCGGCTGTAAGAGATAACATTGATTATTACCATAGCTAATCAGATCTATGGACAAGGAGGTGTCTGCATGGCGAGTACATCTATATATTATCAATATACATATTCTCATCATTTTACATTAAAGTGTAAGTGGTTGCTAGGCTTAACGAAATGGCATAAATACTCGCTCCATACAAGTCTAATTGACTCAACTTCGGTTGCATTCTACATACGTTGGCATGTAGACAAAGCTGAGACAGCTAATTTGGCATGGACTAAGTATTAATTTTGGGATCTAGTTAGTAATCCGTGACACAACATATGGTTTATAAGCCGAGTGAAAGGACACCAAGTTGTCGAGGTGAGACTAAACATGTAACAGATGAAACACGTATAGTTCAAGGAAAATGATGTAGGCGGAAGATCTTATACCAGTACATTCGCACACGGATATCGAACACGTACATTCGCACACGGATTTTCAAAAGCACGTGCTGTACATGCGTGCGCTGTAGGTCTCAGTATTCAACACGTTTTAGGCATATTGTTTGATGAAATGGACTATAGTCATGCATCTAAGCCTACTACTAAAAAATCACACACTACAGTGGTCATATTCTGTGCTCTAGCATAGTTGTGTGTGCACTATGGGTCCCAGTCCACACTTCTTAGGCAGATCATTTGACGACATGGTCACGGTCATGTTGCTATATCAGCAGATGGAGACAACAAACTTCCAAGACTATGTTCGTGTCCTTAACAAAAGGAAGACACAAATTTTCGTGTATCTTTATTTCGAAAACATGAACGAAAAATAGTTTGGCAAATGAATGGTGGATTATTCACGTTTATATGGAGTAGTATAGTCCTAAACAAAGTAAATTAATCTATGCAGGGTTAGACGGTGTTAAGATTGTTGACTTTAAAAGTCTACTCTTGATTACCTCGACGTTCTTAAGGATGGAGAGAAGCATCCTCTTATTCTCCTTCATGTCTTTAATTAGGACAGTGACGACATTGTACTTAAACCTGTGGATCGACCTAATGATGGCTTCATCGGTCATCACTCATCGGTTCCTCTGCTAGGACTCTTCTTCGTTTCATCCGCCCCATGGCTAGGAAGTGTTCCTCCTTTTGCTCGCCTGGGAATCCAGAGGAGGCAGCTAGCAAAGAACATAGTCGGCCGGGAAAAGAACACGTCTAGAAGAAGAATTGAACAATATAGAAAGATAAAGGAAAAAACAAACGGAAGACGATTTTGTGAAAAAAATAGTCATATAAGGAAAAAAATAGTGGCGAGGAGGCGTACCATGTTCCTTGGCGGCGACATGCAGTTTTTCCTCCATTATTAGGCTAAAGATGATGGCAGACGAGCATGGTTGTATAACAGAAGTCTGACGCGGACGTGACTTCAAAGGCAGTAACAGCTTCGCAACATCGTCAGATAAAACACGGATGGATTGAACAGATGACCCTATATAAGATACAAAGAAGAGTTATTAGGCACACGAAATAAAGGAAATTGGCAAGAATGGGATAAAAATCCTAGTCGAATAGAAAAGGTGCGAGAGAACGTATCATGAGGTGAAGTATTTTTGAAGAGAGGGTCGCGTAAGACGTCGACGATGATCGCGTCCGTCATGTTCTATCCATGATCTTTCGCGTTAACGAAAGCAGATGACTCTAGAGATCACAGAAAGGGAAGTTAGTATACGCACATCACAGAAAAGGCATTGAAAGAAAGCGAGAAAAATAAAGTTTAAATAGAATAGAGGCGAGGCAACATACTAAGAGCAAAGACTAGCTCACGTAAGATGATGGCGATGAGCCTGTCGGATAAGTAGAGTTTAGACGCAATATCCTCCAAACATTTTTGTTCGTCAGTAAGTTCTAAGAACAAAGAAACAAAAGTTAGACACACAATTTCAAAGTTTTAGAGCAAACCGCAAGACCATTGAAAATACGGCGACATACCTTGCTTTATCCGAAAATGAGACAACTCGTCGTCCATTGGAAGTCACCGGTAGAGAAATAGGTGTCTAGCAACCATAGTCAAACAGAAGTGTCAATGAAGATGCAGCCGGTCAGAGGAGGCTGAAATAAAAAACATACGATAAAACAAACAGACGCTAAACAACGCAACAAAATAAAACAAATAAAATGATCGCGAAATACACACGCATGTTTTTGAAGCGTAGACGGTAGAGCGAAGAACCTACAAACAAAGCAAAACACGAAGCCATATACTGAAAACTGAAATAACGTGTAAAATAGAGGAAAGTTGAAGTGTACTTACCACACAAAATCGTTTTATGATCGAGAATAGAAAGATCTCTACAAAAGAAGAAAGACGAACTGAGTATAGAAAGAGCGGAGGAGGAAGACGTGAGTCGTATACAAGAGATATATACTGTGCGTGCCTAAGACCGAAGAGGAAGTAGCTCCGGCGAGGAGAGCACTATCCATAAGCTAGAGCAGGGATAAGAGAAGACCGAAGAAGAAGTAGCTCCGCGAGGAAAGCGTCGCACAGAAGCCATAGCAGGAAGAATGGAAGAATGTAATAACAATGAAGGGTGTATGCACCACAAGAAGCATGAAGAAGAGTTGTGAACGACAAAGCAGCATGGCCTCACATAAAATCACGTACCATACGTATGATTCGTGCCTAGGATAGTATACACTACCAGTAGTGCTATCTTCCGCAATAACCAGTAGCCTGCGAGGATAACAATATGACTTCAACTATGGATGGGCCCCATAGCACAATATAGACACGAGAAAACCGCGGATGCCTATGCGTACTTATACGCTCTATGATGCCAGGTCGTATCTCCTCCCGTGCAAACCCGCATCATCTACGGTCTACACTAACAAACGGTATGGGTTTACGACGCCACATCGTCTCTGAATAGGTCCCATGGCCACGAGAAGTCGTGCCCTGCCTGGGCTCACGGGCCACTTCCACCATGTGGCCATGCATGTCCACGAGAAACTATGGCCGGCATGGGTTCACAACGCTACACCGACTCTTGATAGGCCCCACGACCGCGAGAGTCCATAGCTGCCATGGCCTCACGGTGCCATGTCGGTTTTAGGAGGGCCCCTCCACCCGAGGTGGCAGAGTGTTGTCTCCCCTCAACCACCTCTCACAGAGCACAGTATTGCCTGCGGTGACCCAGCATACCGCTGCATGATGTAGTACACTATAGTTGTTGACATAACACCAATGAAACACCATTCACTAGTATCACATCGGTCAGAGTGGTACAACAGAAACACAACAGGTCCAAGACATGACTATAGATTATAGCTCGACTCTTTACGAAAGAGCCAGAGAACACTCTAGGTTAAAGAGAGAGAAAGAACTTCTTACAAAGGAGAACAAGAAATAATAACTCAGAACTATCTAGTAACTAAGACGAGCATCTGAACTAATTGGTTTGCAATTGCTACTAATGCAATGCTCTACAGAAATAGGTTTTATGGCTAGAGTATCTACTCTTATCAAAACAGAGACTTCGTCTTCACTTCGCTTGATGAATAAGTTGACTTCATTGACTTTATTGAAGATCTTGAGCTATCGATGATGGTTTCTTGAGCAGAAATTGATGTTGATGTCGTCTTCAATGGCTTAGAACCTAGCAAGGGTTAAGAAGGTACAGTTGAGTACGAGCGTACTCAACAAGTTCACTAAAAGGAGTGTATGATGCACTACCTCTACAGCCACAGACCATAGGTCGAAGGCAATGCAGGTTTTCATAAAAATTTCTTCAAAGGTTGCTTTTATTCTGAAAACTATGTCCGACTGCCTTCACAGGTTGACCAGAACCTTCATGGGGTTCCTTTCCTACCGCTTTCGTAGCTCCTTCCCGGAATAAGGAGTAACATGTCATAATTCTTACACTCTACAGAGGTGCGTCACTTTTCCCACAAGAGACCTTAAGCTTTGTTACATAGCCAGGAGTATGTCCCTGTTCAAACTTCCATGGTTTAAGGCCCAACTTAAGATCCAAGCCAATCGTTGCCCTGTCAACACCCGGATTTTTAATCCCAGATGCCCGTTATGCCATACCTCGCAATCCCAGGATTACCATTTTTGCGAGACATAACGGATTAGATATCACAGTACATCATCCATTACAAAACTTACATAAGGTCTTACACAACTAAGGATCTCATGATCCAGTCTTAATACAACAAGCAGCGGAAATAAAAGATAAGTGTAGCGGTGGGGTCCATCTTCAGGGGCACAGGCAATGCTGACGAAGGCAGATAGTCCTAGTTATCATAGCCGTCCTACTGACCATCATCTTGATAATCTCCTTCATAGTCTGGCCACGATAATAGCTAGGGACAAAAGCCATGAGTACTCTTTAAGTACTCGCAAACTACCACTAACAAGTATTATAATTCTAAGTTAAAGTGCTAACTCTAAATTTAACTATAAAGTTAAGTTTGAAACCTAAGCTGAGTTCAGAAGCAAAGAAAGATAAAGTAAAATTCTAGAATCACTTAAGTTGGGAAGCTATTGTCATAAACACAACCCTGTTGTGATCAAGTCAAGATTCATCATTCATATCAAGTTATTTGGAAAACATCTGACAACGAAACAGTATGGCCATTCCAACTGTCCATAACCGCGGACGCGGCTATTCGAATAGTTTGACACTCTGTAGAGGTGGTACACTTTCACCACAAGATTCGATACATCTATCAGGGATAACCCTAAATCATCATACTTAGTATGCAGATAATCAAACATAACCTTCCCTTTACACACCCTAGTATAAGCACCTCTCCTATGAGCATGGCCTCCCAACCATGACCATCAGTCATCTTGGGCACTGCATAGGTGGACAACATTGAGAGGTAGCCTCAGCTCAGACCTCTCCCATGAGGGAACTAATACTAATGCATATAAATTTCCTACTAAGCCTTACCCAATTAAGGTAATGTGGTTGTACGGTAAATTTGGAATGGTATCGCATCCGAATCCAACCATCAGTTTTATAAAAGGGTTAAGGCTCATGCCTCAACATTTTCATCATCAACAACCATTAGTGTTTCTCAACCCATGTCAAAACATCTCAATAGAATGACTCATCATTCCAAGGTTTTCATAATTCATTTTCACCAAGTGTTCCCATCTAAAAATGACTCAAGTTTTTGATCTACTCTAAAATACTAAGTTAAGAGTGTTCACTAAGATGGAAAAGATGGGTTCAATCTCTTGCCATAGAATGACATCTAAAGGGTTCTAAATAGGTCAAGTTTTATACTTTTTATGCTACCTTCAAAACAAGTAAAGAACTTTGTGTAAACTAAGGGAAGTAAAACTTGTAACTAAGAGTTGGGGTATTACTAGTCAAAGGGGGTGTGATCAAAGCATGCCTAAGGCATCCTTGATTCTAGTTTGCTAAGCACTAAACTTGCAAGGGTTAGCTTGCATTGTTAATGGTGGCTTGCAAGTACAACTTGCAAGGGTTAATCTTGGATAGTGCTAGCTTGCCTTGGTTGGTGTAGTGGTTGAAGTTTTCTTCTTCTTCTTGGTAGAACTCCTCCTCCTTGTAGACTTGGTCAGTACTATCGTCTATAAATACATACGGAGTACACAATCACCAAACAATACTTAACTAGGCTAGGTAGCATTCTAAGGCACACATTTGATGATCTATTATCATCACAAGCATCACAAGTTTAATTCAATAGTTTCAACCTTTTTATTTTAGAAAAGTAATTTCTACTCATTGAAAAATTAACTAACATTTAATATTCACCACTTAAAACATGGGATCATATGGACACATGTCCTCACCACATATTCTAACATGTGGGAATGAGATTTAAAGGTTGGATCAATATTACTTTGGTTTAAGTTCATTATTTAATGATTTAAAGTGACTAGAATTGCCTATATAGCATTATTTTGGTACTAGTCCAAATTCACTGCATGTAAACCTTAATATTATTACATATTTGGATATATATGATGAAATGTGATTTTTGAGAGTTGGAATCAACTCAAAAGCTAACTTTGTTGATTTTATAAAAATGTTGCAAGTTGCAAATACTTCTATTTTGTTATTTTTATTAGGAGAGATCTATAACTCTAATTGAATTAAATCCAATGGTCTTGGATAGATCATCTTAATACCTTTCAGGCAAAATTTGTTTCATGCAATTTGGATTTGTCAAACTCCCAGAATTGAATTTTAAAATAGTGGACAACAACTAGATTTAACTAAAAAGAAAAATCCAGATTTGAACGGGTGGGCTAGCGCGGGAAAAGACTTGGGCTGGCCCAGTGGCGCTCCGCGGCGCGGGGCTCAGCTGACAGGGGGGTCCTGCTTGTCAGCGGCACTTAACACGCGAAATGGTACGCGCGCTGTGGGCCGTAGGATTAGAAGGGGAATCTACGGCTGAGGGTCGTCGTCAACGACAAACAGGTCGCCGACGAGCTCGAACCCTAGCGGCTCGGTGGGGGTCTGCTGGGGATGTACCAGGGCTCCAGCGGGGTCGGCGAGGCGGGCAAATGAACTGGAAGGCAATGGCGAGGCGAGGCGCGGTTGCGGCGGAGCTTGGGGTGGTCGCAATCAGCGGCGCCCTTCTCATCCTGCTGCGGTTGCTCTGGCTCCAATTCCGGCGAGGTAGAGCTCACCTTACTCCGGCTCGAGGTGGGTGAGGTTCAGAGAGGTGAGGGGAGTGGAGTGGTGTGGAGAGAAGAGGCTGGGTAGGCCTCCTTCTATAGGCCCGACGGTAAGACCGAAGGGTATGGGCGGGCGACGGTGGCGACATGGCTACGGCGGGGTAGAGGCATGGCTGAGGGTGGCTATCGGCAGGCGGTCCCCTGGCGGTGCTCTAGGAATTGAATGCGGCCGTAGGAGCGGTGGCATGCGGTCTGGGCGAGGTGGCGCTCTGAGTGGCAGAGGCGGCGGTGTCCACGGCAAGCGGTGGCTGTGAGGCGTTGGGCGGCTAGCGGGGGTGTCTGGGGTGTTCTCCAGGTCGTGGCGGAGCGGCGGGCGCGGGCTACGGCCAAGGGGCGGTCTGTGCGAGCGGGGACAGAGCACGCTCTGGGGGCGGCACCGGCATGGTGCGGTGGCACTGGGCGCGTGGTATCCTCGGTGGTCCACTGCAGGGCTGGGCTCGGGCAGGGGACAGAGGGTGGCGGTGAGGTGTGAGCTACCTCCTAGACATGGAGAGAGAGGCGGGAGAGGGTTGTTGCTGCGAGTGCACGGTCGGCCGGCAAGAGGTGGCTCGGCATGGCAGCGCAGTGCAGCTAGGAGGTAGGGAAGATGCTGGTGTGGGTCTGGTCAGGCTTGAGGGGGGACAAGATGATCAAATCACTTCAAAATTGCTAGACAAAATCAGCCCAAAATAGTATTAGGTAGGCCACAATGATTTTGCTAGCAAGGTGTTTAACAAAATGGCCGAAAGAGAAAAAGTTTTGAATTTTGGTTTCAAATTTTTTGAGTGATCTCCACTAGTGCTAGATAGTCTCTAGTTGCAAGGGTTTTGAAAGTGGAGCTCAAATAGATGGGTTTTGAAATAGGGGTGATCTGTGCATATGCATTAGATTCAATTTTCAAATGCCAATTAAAATAAGTAAAAGAATGTTTTTAGCAGATCAAAAGGTGGGCCTTGGTACCTCATTATGTGTACTAGCAAGTGGTACAAAGATCAAGAAATATTTCTGTTAAGAAATGAGTGCTTGGAACACTCAAAGTAGTGTAGTGGATTAAAATGGCCAAAATGACAATTCCTCATTTTTAATTCTTTTTGATTTGATTTTCTTTAGGAAAAGTTTGTGAATGATGTAGATGATGTCTAAATAACCTAAGAAACATTTTACAAGCATTGGATCACTCAATCATGGCAATTCAAACAACTCCTATTTTAAATGCACACATATATGAATGCTTTCATTTTAAATTTGGAAAAGTTTTTGGTAACCCCATTTTTGGTTGATTTGATCTTGATAAGCTTGGATTGAAGTTTTGGTATGTTACATGCCCTCTCCGTGACCCCATATGTCTGCACGATCCTCCGGGGCTGACTACACCTCCGTTAAGCCCCCTTTTTGGGCAAGCAACAACCCTGGTGAGTTCCGAAGACTCTATGAGCTAGTGATGCCCTTGGCAAGCTCCATAAAGGTCCGACTATACCTCCGGCAGCCACTCATAGATAATCTAGATACCAAAATCATGGGGCCTAAGGGTGCCCACCCATATGCTGGATACACACAAGGAATCACAAAATCACGATAAGGTCATCTTGCCTCCATATGAAAGGAAGAAGATAGACTTCTCTATCCCATTCCAACTCTCATGATTAACGCGTAATATACGGCGCTAGAATCACTGGCGACATTGGTTGTTAAGTCCTAGATATTATGTTCCTTTACCACCGGAACTTTATCAATAGATTATTACCACTTGGTAAATAATCTATAATCATATTATTATGAAAATAGTATTTTCTGTCCTTTTTGAAATGCAGGTGATGACAACATTTGAGTTACAAGCATTTGATAGAAAATAATCAAAGAAATGAGCAAGTTGTGAACTTGCCTTTTGTGATTGCAAGATTATGCACTCACGGTCTTCAAGACAATAGAAGATCCAAATTCTATAAATAGAATCATTGGTCCGGTAAGGTCTAATGTTTAAAGAAGCGAGATGCAATGATGCATAACTAATGTAATGCGGTTTGATAAACGTGAATCCCTGGACTAATCGTATCTGATCTAGGGTTCAGAAACTAGAAATGGTTCTTTAGAATGTGTTTCACTTTTATATCAGCTTCACACTTGTGCTTCTTAATAAGGCTTGTGAGAGTGTGTGAAACAATATGTAGATACAACAAGTAATATGCAATATTAAAGCACTTAAATGAATCATGGTATCCAGAATATTTCTTAAACAAGATTAAGAATCAATTAGATCTTTTAAAGAAGTGTTCAAGGTTTACTTTTAATGTTGCTTAAAAGAATAACTCTTGAGGAAAACATTACTTTACAAAGTAAAAAGTAATAAAAGTTAAGGCTAACACTTTAAGGTTTTCTTATTAATTATAAGTACTAAAGTAGAAAAGAACTAGTATTGTTGAGTAGCTATTCTACTAGTAAATGGAGACTTTTAACACTCCATGAATGTGAAACAAAAGTATTATGCATTGATAGAAGTGGTGTTTTCTTGATTTTATAAGTGGATATAATCACTTACTTATTATAGAAATAATACTCATTTCTATGAACATGGTAATGGCATCATGTGAAATACTTACAAACTTTCATTAGATTTTAGAGTGGATTCCCAAACATGTAAAAGGATTAGTATTCAAATCTTGATCATTTTATAATTGATAAACTATTTTTGGAGAGTAAGATTTACTTAACTTTGAATGGTAGTTTTAGTAAGCACAACTTGAATTGGTTAGACCTATCTTAACTTTATTTAAACATAACTTGCACTTGTTATTACACTTTTAGACTTTAAACAAATAATGCTAAAGGTAATAGTAAGTATTTATATATTTTTAATGAATTAAAATAAAAGAAAAGAGTTAAAATAAGGTTTATTAGACAGTTACCTTTTATTTTACTTCAAAAGTGAGAGGTGACATTTTTTATGTGTAGAATTTATTTTTGTGATCATTTTGGTGTATTATAAGTATTTTTGTGATTTTCAAATAATAAGATATGATTTTTACAAATTTTATCACTTTATAAATACTAAATAAATAATAAATATTAGTTAAGTGACACAAAAACAATTGAAACAAGTTTGTAAATGTAGATTTTGTTTTTATAAAAAGTTTGGTATATTATTTATATTTTTCCCATTTCCCAATATTAAAATATTAATTTTGAAAGTATTATTATTTATAAAACCTTTATTAAATAATAATTATTTAAATAGTTAACACAATAATATTTGATAATAAAGTTAAATTATAGATTTTATTTTTCTAAGCATTTTGATATATAATATACATTTTTCTGAATAATAAATCAAAAGATATAGAATTAACAAGATTTAATCCTTTTATTAAATTTCTGTAAATTATATTTATATTTAAACTTATTTTTATTTATCTCTTTACTAAACATATAATCTTTTTACACCCGGACCCAAACTAGAAACAGCCACTTACCAGTGGGGTCAAGGCCACATCAGCAAGCCACGTTGGCGAAGACCAGTCAAATAACTTTTGTTACTAACCCTATTTCTACCCAGGTTCAATGACAAGCGGGTTCGGGGCCACGTCACTTGCCACATGGGCAAGGACCAAGTCAAACAGAACTGCTGATCCTAGTTGGCGTCATTTCGCCGGAGGATGACGTCATCCCCACCAGAGCATGGCGGAGACGACCATCTATGGCACTACAGACACTACGGGAATACGCGTTCGAACGAGGAAACTGAAGCGGACCTAGGAGTGGTGTCGCCGCCCGCTATTGGTCAATAGAGCTACTCCGGCGACAACCACAAGCGGCGGCCAACGACGGATTACGACGGTACGGCGTTGAAGAGTGAGAGGGAGCGAGTGGAGGGCACATGGAGATGCAGAAACTCACCCTGGTTATGATGGTGATGACAGTGAGGCACGGGGAGGGCCGACGACGGTGAACTGCCAATGATGGCTGCGGTGGCCAACGAGATGCCAGGCTCGATTCCGACTGACACGGTGCGCGCCTGCTTCCGATCCTTGCTGGAGATGAACAAGGAGATGATGGCGAGCATGAATATGCCCTTGGTTGGCTCGGGGACGGTCCGTGGTGGCGGAGACAGCAACTCCGGTGGCTAGGGTTTCGGTGTCCCCTCTGGAAGAGAGGATAGGAACGAGAATAAGGGGGAAATGGGGATGAGGATGGCCTGGACCATCTCGGTGGTGATCTTATCCCTCTCCAGGCATCGGTGGCGAGTATCGCGGCGCAGGGCTGACGTCGACGACGACATCAGGCGGCGGCGAGTCCTCAAGCGAGCTTCTTGTGACGTCCCGAGGTAGACGATAATGTGTTCTTTGTAGAAAACCCCCTGGCCAAATCTTTGTCTCAACCCGTGGTCCTTCCTTCGGTCCCACTTGTCAGCCAGAGGAAGAGGGAAGTTGGGCTGCTCTTGGGCCGGTGGGGCGGTAGATAGGTAGAGAGGAACTCTGGGCTGGCCTGCTGGCTCGGCCAGATATTTTTTTTCTTTCTGTTTTCATTTTCTATTTTCTGTTTTGTTTTCAGATTTTTATTTTCACATTTACTTTGTATTCTTTCCCATAGAAATATATTTTCTAAGTAGTTGTAACAATACTGAAATGTATTTAGTATAATTTTGTGAACTTTTATTATATAATGTTATAGTTTCTTTATTTTCTTTATATAGGTCCTTTTCCTTTTAATAATTTGTAAGGACCTTTGTTATGAATTTAATTTGCATAATAAACCATAACTTATAAAAGGATTTATTACTACTCATTCATAAAACTTGATTCTCATTAACTTTATAGTTTTAAAGAAACTTTTATAAGGTGATCCTTCATTATTATATGATACATAAAGTTCCGAGGAGTTAATATGGTTAATATTATTCCCATGAGCTTAGGTGATATAAAAGTGTATATTTTTTTATAACTTGCATTGAAGTTAGGGTTTTAAAACTATAAATGTGTACCATGGATAATAACTCATCTTAGAGTGAGCTATTGAGATTTCTTCCTAGGGTGATCTTGCTAGTTTATAAAACTAGGTTTCTATTAAGGTTGAAGACAATAAGGTAGACAAGGCTTCCATCTATAAACACTCATCTGGTTCTCTAATTATATCTTGGAAGCTTTAATTGTCCAAGAGGTATTGTTCAATGGTTACCTAGGAATAGGAAATGGTTTCATTATCCATTTGATTCTAGGGTTTTGACTAATCAAGTAGGCATGGGTCTTGTCATGGCTGCATGTATAGCTAGCTAAAGGTTTCTAAAGAATTCCTACCTCAATACTTCACTAAGCTTATCTTGAGATAAGGAATTCCTTTCCTAAATATACTCCATATATCTTTCTTATATTATTCACAAAGATCACATCTTCCTGAGTAAGACAATCATATGACTCCACCATATCCATCATCACATGATGACATGGTCATGCCCCTTCAACATTATTCCATCCTTACTCCTAGTATGTAACTTCTCTTAATCAACTACCATTGATACACCTATCAATGTAGCTACTACTAACTCCATCCATAAACTCCTTTATATTCACCTTGTATCTACATCCAAGGCTTGCAAGATTATAGTTCTCACTATATATAACAAGGAATATCAATCTTCTAGAATAGGCATGGTACTACTCTCCACAATACAAGTTTGTTCTTGTATTACCTTGGTTAAACTATTATACTTCCATCTACTCCATACAATTATGTTATATACTTCATTATACTCTAGCTTGATTTCTCATGATCAAGCTAGATGATTCAGCTTACTAGGGTTTACCTAATTTGGTATACTCACAACTCTCCTTCAACACCTAGTCATCTATTCTCAAGTGGCTTGAAAATAATGACCACCAACCCTTGATCAAACAAAGATTAGGCTTTTAATTGCCTGATCAAGATCTATACTCAACTAAGTAGTATACTTGTACTAGTCTTTCTATAAGGCTTATATTGTTAAGGAAACTTACTTTAAGTTTATACCTACTTGGCTTAACAAGATTATCATAGGATATTCTAATACTACTAGCTTTCTCATAGCTTCTCAATTACTAGCTTAACTCTTGGGTTTAGGTGCTGCTTCTAGTTAACTCATGAGTGAGTTAACTCCTCCAATCATCAAATGGTTTCATCTCCACTAAGGATCACATTCCATTGATGATGGCACACTCTACCATAACTAGTTCCTTCTTCTTATTAACTTACTTAAGGTCTTTGGAAGGTTAATATAATAGGTCAAAGGCTATGAGTCAATAAGTGCTAGGTCAAGAATTTATCACACACATTGATGATCAGTAGACACTAGGACTTGGTTAAATAGGATTTTCATCTATTAACATTACACTAAGGGTATGTGTTGAATGGTGTTGGTTTGACTTCCTTTTCTACTCTATTTCTAATAAGAGTTAGTGTTTAAGAACTACCATGATACTAATGGTAGGAATCACTATGGCAATCAAGTGTATCAAGATTTAGTTATGGGGTTTCATTACTTAAGTTAAATACTTAACTTGGTATTCGGGGTTTGTTGTAGATAATACCTTGATCCTCTTTAGAGTATTAAGTATTCATCCTTGAGTTGTAATATGGAATACCATGTAATGATCTCTAGAAGATCTAGTACTCCTTATTAAGTAGTGTGTTATGACTTAGTTTTATTACATTTGATCTACCCTTAGATTAAATTATATTACCCAAAGATAAGGTTTTATCAAAGGTCATATTGAAAATTATCGCAGTCAACTTGATGATCTACTTCAGTTCCACCAAGTAAAGAGAAGTTTCAATCACTTTGGAAAGTTTTATTTACAAGCGCGAAAATTATTCGGATTTTCTATGCATGCATGCAATGCACACACCTGTGTTCAGCTTATTTGTAAGCTCTAATGCTAGGATGTTACAGACTCTCCCCCTTAAAATAAAATTCGTCCCCGAAGTTCATACTCTCTTGCATTTCGGAATGAGGAGTAGACTTGTATTGATCACGGCATTTCTTAACTCCATTGTGATCATAATTGGGGATAATTGTGGTATCCCGTATCCACATCTTTTTCCTTGAATTCTCTTCATACTTTCACAATATCCACTATCACTTCTAATCTATCCTATAGTTTCTTCTACTATAATCTATTGGATTATGACCTTACATTCCTACTTAGAATTGGTTGTGAACACATTTCGTCCATTCCAATCCAGTTTTCCTACTATTTTACACTGGACTATTTTAGTAGGATCTACTCCTTATGAAGGGCAACTTACGAGCTGTTTCTTTTAGAACTAGCCCACTAGGTTTAGTCTGTTATATTTCCATCAATCTTTCATCTAGAAATACTCTTGAGAGTACTCTTATAATATGACTTCTTATAACCTTATGTGATTAAGGCTTAACCTCATCATAACTTTATACTTCTTCTCCAACCTTTAGTCAGAAATTTAGACAACAACACTTCAGTGTTTATTGTTTACTCTCCCCCTTGGGGTTTCCTAATGGTCTCTAAACTGCATGTATAATACCTATTAACTCCATAGTAAGGATATTGGTCTCTATCTAGCTCATATCTTACCTATATAAGGTCTCATGAAAGAATATGCGATACATCCACATAGTTGTGGATCTCCAAAATGAATCTTCCAATGTTACTTGTCTTACTTTTAACCTTCTAAACATTCTCTCTTTGGTAAGCCCGATTTCACGAAGCGTCTCGAATCCGTTTCGCTTAAATCTTATACTTCTTTACGTCTTTCATAACTTAGGCCAAGTTTTATGCTCTTTAAATTATATAAAGATGGCCTAACTAGCGAAACTGTTAGGATACCAGCTACGGATACTTAGCTGCGGATCCTCCTAGGTGTATGGATTACCCTACGGTTTTCCTACTTCTTACTAGCATTCTCTCTGAGTTGTCAGAGCTTGAATACCACTTTTGTTTCAAAACTTCTTCTTTGTACCCTTTCATGTTACTTCCATGAACTTGGTACAACTACTTCATTAGCTTCATAGCAACATCACCTATCTTGAGTGAACTTAAGTTCATCGTTTATGTTGCTCCACACCTTTCCGCACTAATATTCCTTCTTGTTACCAACTAATAATAAGTTGGGATTAATCCATCCTTCAAAATAGTGTTGATACTCCATAGATTCAACTTCCTTCTTTATGCAAGTCTTCATCTTGATCTTCAGAACTCGTCACTCCCTTACACGAATTCCCTTTTCTATCTAGGTCTATAACATCAAGTAATAACTTGGTGATGCAACATGCATTTGCACATCAAGTCAAACTTCATGCATAGATCTAGTCAATGAAGAATATGCAAGAAAAACCAAGAAATCCAAATGTGGTACATATAACACACATTATTCTAAGCCCGAAATATAGTAATTGAGTATAATACCTCTAGAATTCAGGCTTAGCTGTGTAGTATATGACACCTCCTAGTATAGGTTTACTTTGTGTTACTTAGCACTTAGGGTTTAGACTACTTTTCATCTCAATATCTACCCAATTTTCTCAGGTGCAACAGGATAATTTTGACCAAAGTGGTATCACTTTGGTTCTAACTAATCTCTTACCTTTCTTTCGGAACTACTAAATACTACCAACTTTCCATTCTATCGTAACTATCCTAACATGATCTCTCAAAACTTCTAACACAATTGTTTTCACTACCATAATCCAAAAATTATCATAATGTTATGACACCTATGTCTTCTATCATAAACCTACACCATTCTTTACTTGTTATTACAAGATTATTTACTAAGTACTGGTCCTAATTACAGACTTATCATGGTCTCGGAGCTATTCTCACCACGAACTTGTTAAGATTTACCTAGTCATCATGATTAAAGAGCTAATCTCACCATGACGACTCTTCTTCTTAGCTTACTATTGATGATTCTTAACAGAACTCTACTCCATCACATGGAATTCTCAAGTAAATGCCACATGATTTACTTCCAGTTGTATCTATACATAATCTGATGGTATACCCTGTATGGTATAATGGTATCAACTAATGGTAAGATTCTACTACTTCACATGGATTCTGAATATAGACTCCATCACTAATACTACTCCACATGATATCCTAATCTTCTTGGATATTTTCTATTACTTAAGATATCTTAGTGGTGTTATACCTATTTAGAGCTACACTCAAATGACCTTTCCCTAGAGAATACATATAACTAATCCTTAAGAAAGAACACCAAAAACATCCAACTTAAGTGTGACAAGGTTTATCCTCAAGTGGATATCCATCACAAGTCTTGGTTTAGATAAGATGGCTCCTATAGTCACTATCCAACCTACATATCTTCCTATAAGGGTTTTAATCCTAAGGTCAAAGCATATGCTCTGATACCAGTTGCAGTGACCCAACATACCACTGCATGATGTAATACACTATAGTCGTTGACATAACACTAATGAAACACCGTTCACTAGTATTACATCCCTTAGAGTGGTACAACAAAAACACAGCAGGTCCAAGACATGACTATAGATTACAACTCGACTCTTTACAAAAGATCCAGAGAACACTCTAGGTTAAAGAGAGAGAAAGAACTTCTTACAAAGGAGAACCAGAAATAATAACGCAGAACTATGTAGTAACTAAGACTAGCTTCTAAACTAATTGGTTTGGAATTGCTGCTAATGCAATGCTCTACAGAAATATGTTTTATGGCTAGAGTATCTACTCTTATCTAAACAGAGACTTCATCTTCACTTCGGTTGATGAATATGTTGACTTCATTGACTTTAATGAAGATCTTGAGCTATCGATGATGGTTTCTTGAGCAGAAATTGATGTTGACGTCGTCTTCAACGACTTAGAACCTAGCAAGGGTTAAGAAGGTAAGGTTGAGTACGAGTGTACTCAGCAAGTTCACTAAAAGGAGTGTATGATGCACTACCTCTACAGCCACAGACCATAGGTCAAAGGCAATGCAAGTTTTCGTAAACATTTCTTCAAAGGTTGCTTTTATTCTAAAAACTATGTCCGACAGCCTTCACAAGTTAACCAGAACCTTCGTCGGGTTCCTTTCCTGCCGCGTCCGTAGCTCCTTCCCGGAACAGGGAGTAACATGTCACAATTCTTACACTCTACAGAGGTGCGTCACTTTTCCCACAAGAGACCTTAAGCTTTGTTGCACAGCCGGGAGTATGTCCCCATTCAAACTTCCATGGTTTGAGGCCCATCTTAAGATCCAAGCCAATTGCTGCCCTCTCTGCGACCCCATATGTCTGCACGATCCTTCGGGGCTGACTACACTTCCGTTAAGCCCCCTTTTTGGGCAAGCTACAACCCTTGTGATTTACCGAAGACTCTATGAGCTGGTGATTCCCCTGGCAAGCTCCATAAAGGTCCTACTATACCTCCGGCAGCCACTCATGGATAATCTAGATACCAAAATCATGGGGCCTAAGGGTGCCCACCCATATGCTGGATCCACACAAGGAATCACAGCGTCACGATAAGGTCATCTTGCCTCCATATGAAAGGAAGAAGATACAACTGACTTCTCTGTCCCATTCCAAATCTCATGATTAACGCATAATATACGGCGCTAGAATCACTTGTGACATTGGTTGTTAAGTCCTAGATATTATGTTCCTTTACCATTGGAACTTTATCAATAGATTATTACCACTTGGTAAATAATCTATAATCATATTATTATGAAAATAGTATTTTCTGTCCTTTTTGAAATGCAGGTGATGACAACATTTGAGTTACAAGCATTTGATAGAAAATAATCAAAGGACATGAGCAAGTTGTGAACTTGCCTTTTGTGATTGCAAGATTATGCACTCACGGTCTTCAAGACAATAGAAGATCCAAATTCTATAAATAGCATCATTGGTCCGGTAAGGACTATTGTTTAAAGAAGCGAGGTGCAATGATGCATAAGTAATGTAATATCGTTTGATAAACGTGAATCCCCGGACTAATCGTATCTGATCTAGGGTTCAGAAACTAGAAATGGTTCTTTAGAATGTGTTTCACTTTTATATCAGCTTCACACTTGTGCTTCTTAATAAGGCTTGTGAGAGTGTGTGAAACAATATGTAGATACAACAAGTAATACGCAATATTAAAGCACTTAAATGAATCATGGTATCTAGAATATTTCTTAAACAACATTAAGAATCAATTAGAGCTTTTAAAAAAGTGTTCAAGATTTACTTTTAATGTTGCTCAAAAGAATAACTCTTGAGGAAAACATTACTTTACAAAGTAAAAATTAATAAAAGTTAAGGCTAACACTTTAAGGTTTTCTTATTAATTATAAGTACTAAAGTAGAAAAGAACTAGTATTGTTAAGTAGCTATTCTACTAGTAAATGGATACTTTTAACACTCCATGAATGTGAATCAAAAGTATTATGCATTGATAGAAGTGGTGTTTTCTTGATTTTATAAGTGGATATAATCACTTATTTATTATAGAATTAATACACATTTCTTTGAACATGGGAATGGCATCATGTGAAATACTTACAAACTTTCATTAGCCTTTAGAGTCGATTCCCAAACTTGTAAAAGGATTAGTATTCAAATCTTGAAGATTTTATAATTGATAAACTATTTTTGGAGAGTAAGATTTACTTAACTTTGAATGGTAGTTTTAGTAAGCACAACTTGAATTGGTTAGACCTATCTTAACTTTATTTAAACATAACTTGCACTTGTTATTACACTTTTAGACTTTAAACAAATAATGCTAAAGGTAATAGTAAGTATTTATATATTTTTAATGAATTAAAATAAAAGAAAAGAGTTAAAATAAGGTTTATTAGAAATTTACCTTTTATTTTACTTCAAAAGTGATAGTTGACATTTTTGATGTGTAGAATTTATTTTTGTGATCATTTTGGTATATTATAAGTATTTTTGTGATTTTTAAATAATAAGATATGATTTTTACAAATTTTATGACTTTATAAATACTAAATAAATAATAAATATTAGTTAAGAGACACAAAAACAATTGAAACAAGTTTGTAAATGTAGATTTTGTTTTTATAAAAAATTTGGTATATTATTTATATTTTTCCCATTTCCCAATATTAAAATATTAATTTTCAAAGTATTATTATTTATAAAACCTTTATTAAATAATAATTATTTAAATAGTTAACACAATAATATTTGAAAATAAAGTTACATTATAGATTTTATTTTTCTAAGCATTTTGATATATAATATACATTTTTCTGAATAATAATACAAAAGATATAAATTAACAAGATTTAATCCTCTTATTAAATTTCTCGAAATTATATTTATATTTAAACTTATTTTGTTTTATCTCTTTACTAAACAGATAATCTTTTTACACCCGGACCCAAACTAGACCCATCCACTGACTAGTGGGGTCAGGGCCACGTCAGCAAGCCACGTTGGCGAAGACCAGGCAAATAACTTTTGTTACTAACCCTATTTCTACCCAGGTTCAATAACAAGCGGGTCCGGGGCCACGTCACTTGCCACATGGGCGAGAACCAAGTCAAATAGAACTGCTGATCCTAGTTGGCGTCATCTCGCCGGAGGATGACGTCATCCCCACCGGAGCACGGCGGAGACACCCATCTATGGCACTACAGACACTACGGGAATACACATTCGAACAAGGAGACTAAAACGGACCTGGGAGTGGTGTCGCCGCTCGCTATTGGTCACCAGAGCTACTCCGGCGACAACCACAAGCGGCGATCAACGACGGAGCATGACGGTACAGTGTTGTAGAGTGAGAGGGAGCGAGTGGAGGGCACAGGGAGATGCAGAAACTCACCCTAGTTATGATGGTGATGACGGTGAGGCACGGGGATGGCCGACGACGGTGAATTGCCAGCGATGGCTGTGGTGGCCGACGAGATGTCGGGCTCGATTCCGGCCGACACGGTGCACGCCTGCTTGTGAGCCTTGCTGGAGATGAACGAGGAGATGATGGCGAGCATGACTATGCCCCTGGTTGGCTCGCGGATGGTCCGTGGTGGCGGAGACAGCAACTCCGGTGGCTAGGGTTTTAGTGTCCCCTCTGAAGAGAGGATAGGAACAAGAAGAAGGTGAAAATGGGGATGATGATGGCTTGGAGCGTCTCGGTGGTGATCTTATCCCTCTCCCAGGCGTCGGTGGCGAGTATCGCGGTGCAGGGCTGACGTCGACGACGGCATCGGGCGGCGACGAGTCCTCCAGCGAGCTGCTTGTGACGTCCCGAGGTAGACGACAATGTGTTCTTTGCAGAAAACCCCCTGGCCAAATCTTTGTCTCAGCCCGCGGTCCTTCCTTCGATCCCACTTGTCAGCTAGAGGAAGAGGGAAGTTGGGCTGCTGTTGGGCCGGTGGGGCGGTAGATAGGCAGAGAGGAACTCTGGGCTGGCCTGCTGGCTCGGCTAGATCTTTTATTCTTTTTGTTTTCTTTTTCTATTTTCTGTTTTGTTTTCAGATTTGTATTTTCACATTTGCTTTGTATTCTTTCCCATAGAAATGTATTTGCTAAGTAGTTGTAACAATACTGAAATGTATTTAGTATAATTTTGTGAACTTTTATTATATAATGTTATAGTTTCTTTATTTTCTTTATATAGGTCCTTTTCCTTTTAATAATTTGTAAGGACCTTTTTTATGAATTTAATTTGCATAATCAACCATAACTTATAAAATGATTTATTACTACTCATTCATAAAACTTGATTCTCATTAACCTAGGTGATATGAGAGTGTATATTTTGTTATAACTTGCATAGAAGTTAGGGTTTAAAAACTATAAATGTGTACCATGGATAATAACTCATCTTAGAGTGAGCTATTGAGATTTCTTCCTAGGGTGATCTTGCTAGTTTATAAAACTAGGTTTCTATTAAGGTTGAAGACAATAAGGTAGACAAGTCTTCCATCTATAAACACTCATCTGGTTCTCTAATTATATCTTGGAAGCTTTAATTGTCCAAGAGGTATTGTTCAATGGTTACCTAGGAATAGGAAATGGTTTCACTATCCATTTGATTCTAGGGTTTTGAATAATGAAGTAGAAATGGGTCTTGTCATGGTTGAATGTATAGCTAGCTAAAGGTTTCTAAAGTATTCTTACATCAATACTTCACTAAGCTTATATTGAGATAAGGAATTCCTTTCCTAAATATACTCCATATATCTTTCTTATATTATTCACAAAGATCACATCTTCCTGAATAAGACAATCATATGATTCCACCATATCCATCATCACATGGTTACATGGTCATGCCCCTTCAACATTATTCCATCCTTACTCCTAGTATATAACTTCTCTTAATCAAATACCATTGATACACCTATCGGTGTAGCTACTACTAACTTCATCCATCAACTCCTTTATATTCACCTTGTATCTACATCCAAGGCTTGCAAGATTATAGTTCTCATTATATATAACAAGGAATATCAATCTTCTAGAAGAGGCATGGTACTACTCTCCACAATACAAGTTTGTTCTTGTATTACCTTGGTTAAACTATTATACTTCCATCTACTCCATACAACTTATGTTATATACTTCATTATACTCTTGCTTGACTTCTCATGATCAAGCTAGATGATTCATCTTACTAGGGTTTACCTAATTTGGTATACTCACAACTCTCCTTCAATACCTATTCATCTATTCTCAAGTGGCTTGAAAATAATGACCACCAACCCTTGATCAAACAAAGCTTAGGCTTTTAATTGCCTGATCAAGATCTATACTCAACTAAGTAGTAGACTTGTACTAGTCTTTCTATAAGGCTTATATTGTTAAGGAAACTTACTTTAAGTTTATACCTACTTGGATTAACAAGATTATCATTGGATATTCTAATACTACTAGCTTTCTCATAGCTTCTCAATTACTAGCTTACCTCTTGGGTTTAGGTACTGCTTCTAGTTAACTCATGAGTGAGTTAATTCCTCCAATCATCAAATGGTTTGATCTCCACTAAGGATCACATTCCATTGATGATGGAACACTCTACCATAACTAGTTCCTTCTCCTTATTAACTTACTTAAGGTCTTTGGAAGGTTAATATAATAGGTCAAAGGCTATGAGTCAATAAGTGCGAGGTCAAGAATTGATCACACACATTGTTGATCAGTAGACACTAGGACTTGGTTAAATAGGATTGTCATCTATTAACATTACACTAAGGGTATGTGTTGAATGGTGTTGGCTTGACTTCCTTTTCTACTCTATTTCTAATAAGAGTTAGTGTTTAAGAACTACCATGATACTAATGGTAGGAATCACTATGGAAATCAAGTGTATCATGATTTAGTTATGGGGTTTCATTACTTAAGTTATATACTTAGCTTGGTATTTAGGGTTTGTTGTAGATAATACCTTGATATCATCTTTAGAGTATTAAGTATTCATCCTTGAGTTGTGATATGGAATGCCATGTAATGGTCTCTAGAAGATCTAGTACTCCTTATTAAGTAGTGTGTTATGACTTAGTTTTATAACATTTGATCTACCCTTAGATCAAATTATATTACCCAAACATAAGGTTTTAGCAAATGTCATATTGAAACTTATCGCAGTCAACTTGATGATCTACTTCAGTTCCACCAAGTTAAGAGAAGCTTCAATCACTTTGGAAAGTTTTATTTAAAAGCGCGAAAATTATTCGGATTTTTTATACATGAATGCAATGCACACACCTGTGTTCAGCTTATCTTTAAGCTCTAATGCTGGGATGTTACATTGCCCTATTATGCTGACAGCGGGACTATGTTGCGGGCGAGGCCCACCGTCCTACGAGGTGGGGTGCGACGGCGCGTGCAACACCCGTCCGCGCTTTGGAATATTTCACCCTGGCCCACAGCAGGAACCGCCTCACGGATAGCAGGGCTCCATTGCGACCACTCCGCGTGTCCTTTTCGGCATCCATCTCACGTCTGAAAAGAATCAGAACAATGTGGATAGCATTTTGAGTTGAAACAGTCTAGCATTATTATTTACTCCTGATATGTAGCTACAACCTGGAAAAGAATTAAGATCATGCTTAGAACATGTCCATCACATGTAGTAAATTAATGGACTATGCTACACTCTTTCTATAATGGTTTGAACTATATGTCTAAAAGTATCTTAGATTCTGTTGCAAGGAGAGCATTCATGAGTTAAACTTTTCCGGAAGTAAAGGCTATCTTAGAAAACATGCTACAAAATCATAGCCAATGGCACACTGAAAGAGCACATCATCCATCTTCTAGGAAAGTCAATTGTGTTCAGGAAGTAGATTTCTTGGCTTTTAAAGTTGATACTATATTTGTTTACATATCTAAACAAAATATGGATAATGTTTGTTTACAAGATCTTGTTGGAAACAATACAAAAAATATAGATGTCAACTACATAAAAAACTTTGATAATAATGGTTATGTGAACAACAACAATAACTCTTATGGTAGGCCACCTATGTTTGTACAAATACACTAGTAGTAACAATGTTTCCAATGATTTTTAAAATACCATTAGATCTTTTATATCAATACAAAAGGATCTAAACAAAGAATTTATAGCTAAGTTTTGAAAACATGATGATTTAAGTGATAAGTGGATCACTTAACCAATGAAGCAATATCTTTTAAAAACCTTGTTCGAACTCAAAGACATCATGAAGAAACTCTTGAGTATGTACAAGACATCAGGAGTAAATAATAGTGCTAGATTGTTTTGGCTCAAACTACTATCCATGTCATCCCAATTCTTTTCGGATGTGGGATGGACATCGAGGACACGTGACGATGTGGCAATAGAGCCCTGCAATCCCGAGAGGCGGGTCCCGGTGCAGGCTAGGGCAAAAGATTCCATACCGCGGATGAGTGTACCGCGCGCTGTCGTACCCCTCGTAGCTGGACGGTGGGACACAGGTGTGACATATTTCAAGATTCTAGGTGAAAGTTCAACTTAACAGTCTCTACTAAAATAGTATATAAACAATTAGCGAGAATTGATAAATCTTCAAATGGGAATTTGAGATATGGTGGAAGACTATTACAAATAAATGGGTTAAACCCTTTTGGCGCATGCAGATTTCAGATTTCCCTAAATCTCAAAACTCATTTGTGTGAAAGCTCATATGTGATCTGGCCTAAGTTAGTGGAAGCTCACATGTGTGTGTGAAAAGAGGAGTGGAAGTTAAAGTTTAATCCTACATAAAAAGTTGGAGGAGAGTTGCACCACCTTATAAGGTGGAGTGTCTCACCACTTTGTAAGTGAGTGAGAAGAGAAATGCTACACGCATGCTCATCCTCCGACGACGTCGCTCGCTCTCTCATTTTATTAGAAGTGCGCGCCGTGATTTGTGAAATGAGCCTCGAGTCGAGCTTATCTTTTTGCTACTCACAAAAATTGTTGCGCTTTTGAAAGACGTGACAACAGTTAGTCAGTTTGGGTCGCTCTCAGATCATGGGCTACTGTAACCAACCCGAACTCATGCGTGACGTGGTCTCGGCTCACGTGATGCCCTGTACGATTTTCCGAGCCACTCTACATAAACGTATGTGGGGCTTCCACCATGCACAACACTAAAACCAATTTAGGATTTTGCCAGCCTCTCTGCTTGCGCCGTCATCATAGTCTACTCCATCCTGCGTGCCGGCGTGCACCGACGAATGAGAGAGGTCTCCGGAACCACTTACAATCCTGTACGAGAGAGGGCGAATAAGGTTTTTGTGAAGCATTCCACACGACTGCTCAAATTCTTCAACACAACGCGTATTCCTGGTTGGCAAGAGCATTCACGTGCACGGCGTATGCTACGTCGTCTTCTTCGACATGCTACATCAAACTCTGCACCAACGATGAATTCATCGGCAATCGATAAATACATATACCGTGATCCGATATGTTACTATAATATGTTTGTTCTTGCGTGTACACTACAACTATTCATGTTGATTAATACATATAGTATGTTAGAATTTCACGTGTTAGTAGCGGGTGTATTTAGGATTTATATTCAGGAATTAATTGTGAAAATTATGCCTAATAATCCAACACAATCTGACTATAGTGTTATTACTTTTAAAATCATGGTTATGAAAGTGTTATTAGTATTAAAATCATGGTCATGAAACAACTATGGGCGGTTAGTCTGAGACTATCTTGTTTGCTCGGTAAAAAACTTTCTAAACAGAACGATTTTCATTTTGCCTGATATTACTATTAAAATCATGGTTAGTGATACACCATCGATGGTTACTACGAGAAACGTGCATGCATATCTTATCTCGCCAAAAAACTTTTCAGACACCGAACAGTTTTCATTTGACTATGGAGTTATTACTAATTCCTCCGATATATATTACTATTTTTAATTTTTTCTAGATTTAAATGTATCTAGTCATATTTTAGTACTAGGTACATCTGAATCTAGACAAATCCGAAAACATTAATTTAGATCAAAGAAGTATGAAAATCATGGTTAGCGATACAACTGTTGGCGGTCACTCCGAGACACGTGCATAGTTATCTTCTTAGCTTGGCAAAGAACTTTTTCCACGAAATGATTTTCCAATTTTTCTATGGTATTATTACTATTGAAATCATGGTTTGTGACACAATCGTTGGTGGTTACTCTAAGACACATGTGCGGATATCTTTTTTTTAACAATCAATACCATTGTATATTTATAGTAGCGAATAGTACATGGTAGAGATACATAAACTGTTTCCAACGATTACAGAATAAAGTCTAAAAGAAAATGAGCAAAACTTGAAGGTCTTCAAAATCTTCTTCTTCAATAACATAATCTTGCACTCATTAGAAATCAGCCCAATTAACATGACATAGCTATCAAATGATAGACCTGTAAATCCCAACGAGAATTCTTCCATAATTTAATTTGAACCGCAATGGCAAGGCTATGTGCACATGCGCAACCATTAGAGTAATCAGAAAACATTAGTAAGAGTACCACCACCAGTATTACAGGGAAAAGAAACTGAACAGTATGATCGATGTCGCAGGGAGTCAAGAATACGAATCTTCATTGTCGAAGACGTAGCAACTGGGACGAATATTGCAAGGATAATCCTCGTCGCGATAACCATGAGAAAAAATCTAATATCGATCTGGCGAAGCAAGATCTGAAAGACCGTACCTATAGAACTTCAATCTTACAACACCACTATTGACGCCGAGAAAATCTCGTCGTCGAACAAATGGCCGAAGGTCACTTATTGCGAACGATGACATCTCCATTGACGTACACACCAAGAAGATGTTACCAAAACCCTAATAATCTTCTGAAAACACTACTTTTACTGAGAACTTCACCCATAGATCGGGTTCCCCACCCCTCGCGACCAGGCGAAGCCGGCCGAGGAGGGGGAACCGATCTATGGAGGAGGAGGTGTTGGCGGTGGCTAGCTCTAGGAGAGACGGCAGCTAGGAAGAGAAGGACTATAACAAACGGATATCTTATTAGCTCAGTAAAGAACTTTTCAAAAGGGGTCTGCTAGCGCTCGAACATGCCGGCGCATGGGTGCGCGGGTGATGCTCCAGCCGGCTGCACGATTCTGATCCGGCGGTATAGAAAATAACACACACAAAATCAGAAAAAATGAAAATTGCCATGAAAAAAATGAAAAATACCATGGCAACTTAAGTTTGTTTGTGCCCCGAGAGACTAGAGAGGGAACATTTTCTCCTTAGATTTTGGGTTTCAAAAACCAAACAATTCCTAATTTGACTATGATGTTATTACTGTTAAAATTTTGGTTAGCAATACAAGCGTCAACAGTTACTCTGGATACAGCAGAGAACTCTTCAAACATCAATTTTTTTATTTAGCTATGGCCTATAGCATGCGGCATGGGCGGCGACCTAGTCTGCGACAACCTTACCTTCTTTGAACTTGAGTTTGGCGTCGGTTTTCGCCAAAAATTCCTTCCACCTTGCGTCATTCTTTTCATCACAGTCGTGGTCGGAGATCATCTTCTCGAAAGAGGCCTCAAGCGATGTTGACGATGCCATGCCGTTCCTCTCGGCCTTGGCCTTCTTGTGGCCGATGGGGCGGACGACCGAGGCAGCTGCCAGTGCGTCCACTTTAAAAGGCTTGCCATTGTTGAGCTCAAAACAAACTTTCTCCCATTTCTTACAATGCTCAATTTTGGTAAATACAAATGGAAGTCCTTCTCTCCTTTGTTGGTTTTGTACAAATCCATGATGGCCTCTAACTAGCAAAACACACAACCATCAAAGAAGTGAACATTGCTTGCAAAACAAAGGAAAAAGTTTAGTAGGTTTCTCATCATCGGATTGATTTTGGCCAGATACTTTTCAATTGTGGATGGTCTCCACTGCTGCGAAGAAGATGTTGCAAGCCTTTTAGATCGCCACCCACCTATGAGACAAAGATTTTTGGTTGCGGATCAAGTGGATCTTCGAGTACTCGCCAAAGAGTTTGCGCTCTTCGAATTGGATGTATATTCTCCCCCAGTACACCACGCCGGTATGGTTGGCACTGGTTATAGGATCAAGGCTCACGGCCTTCCAAGCGTCGGTCAAGCATTGGTACTCCGTCATCTTCCACCGGTTCCCCTTGGCACCAGTGCATTTCTTCTTCTTCTTCTTCTTCTTCGTCTTGTCCTTGTCATCAAGATCGACCACTTCTTCTTCCTTATCCACCTTTCCCTCCTTTTCTTCATCCTCATACTTGTATTCGTACTCATCTTCCTCTACTCGTACTCATCTTCCTCGCTATTCTCACCCCTGGCGTAGTAGCCGCCCTCACCAAGGATCATGGCATTCATGGTGCTCGCAATTTGGCTCTCATCCATTTCATTGACTGTCTCGCAGGAAGCCTGCCCACCAAATAGATTTCAGCCGGACTAGGAGGAGGTCACTGCGCCGGGCGTATCGAACGATAGTGCCCCCCTGCTCATGGCCAACGAACCATCGTGGACAGCCTGGTTGAGGTTGATGTGGGCACGGGCGGCGGCGTCGGCGATGATGGGTAAGAACACTCCTAGGCCGTCGGCTGGGTGGACGAGCTCGTGCTCGCTGATATTGGAAGAAGAAAACCAAGACAGAGGATGCGGCGGCAGCCCAAGGCTACCTCTATCTTCGAAGTAGCCTGGCGACGAGGGGGAGGTACTGCAGCGGGCGTTGCTGCTCCCCTACGTGCTGCTAGCTTGGCTTTGGATGTACGTTGTCACCGAATCCTTTTGCACCGCCGCCTTCTTCCTCTCCAGGGCGCGTAATATGGCTTCATATACTACTACTGATCATTCTATTAAGGATGCAAGGTACATGGTATTGGGTAGACGACGCATTATCACTAACGCTGACAAGGACAAAGACTTAGATCGCAACACAAGTAATATGTCAGTGTTAAATGGTACTCCCTCCGTTCCATCCGAATCTAGACAAATCCACGTCACTTATTTTGGGACGGAGGAAGTACATCAAGTGTACAAATAGGTGCCAGAGAAGGAGGTGAAGCTAACTTTTAGGACACCATGGGTACTTGCACGTGGGCACCATCAAATTGTCATACCGAGTATTTGGTGTTAGCTTAATAATTTTCTACTAGAAATATACCCGTGTGTTTCAGTGGGTATCTCTTTAAGAAATCTAATAAAATGCATGAAACTTGAAATTGGCTAAGGAAATTTTGTCATAGTGGTCTAGATGCTAAATTTAGTTGTCATGAAATTGATATGTATATGAGAAATTAAATGTCGTCATGATTGAGGGGTGTGACTGATTAATTTATATAAGGTAAAATAAGAAACATATATTGTGGATGTCTTGCACGAAGATACCAGGCATATTGCCACATAATGTTTTTAGAAACTTTTGAGAGGTCATATAGGAGCGTCTCCACAAATTTGGGACCCCGATGCGAGTTGCAATGTTGGGCACCGAAGCCAAACTTATAGGAAAATGATATCCTTCCCCCGGGGATCCCGTGATTTTATCCCCCGGGTCGATGGGTCAGCACCGTAACGTGCGTTCGTGGTGGGGCTCATCGTTTTCCTCGCGGACTCCCGCATGCCTCCGTCCACGACTACGCCGCCAGCCGCGACTGCCCCGTCGTCCTACTGCGCCCTCGCGCCGCCACGCTCCGCACCTGCTCCTCCCGGTTGCTTCCGCCCGCTCCTGTTCGGCGCATACGTCCCCCGCACCCTGCTCCTCCCGAGTGCGCCGCCCCGCCACGCTGCGGTGCCCGCGCTCCGCGCCTCTGCCGCCGCGCACCGCACCTGCTCCTCCCGGTTGCCGCACCCCGCTCCTCTCGGGGGATACATCCCCCGCGCCCTGCTCCTCCCGGGTGCGCCGCCCCCTGCCCTCTCCGGCGAGCCTCCCCTGCTCTCCCCGATGCGCCGCCCATGCTTATCCCCCACCACGGCACGGGCGGCTGCTACACGTGGAGACGACGGCTGCTACTGGTTGCGGTGTCATCTGCTACACATGGCGGTTGTGGCTGCTGGTATAGGCAGTGACGACATGCTCTGCTACAGGCGACGGTGGTTCTACATAGGCAGGACGACGATGCTACTGGAGGTAGTCATCGTTGCTACAGACGAAGGGTCGCGATGCTACCGACAAACGAATGCGTTTTGATATTTTTGCTACAGGGCGATGCTATAATAGTAGCAAGTTTTTGCTATTTCTTTTCTATGTTTTTGCTACAATAGCACAAAGTATTTGCTACGATAATTTCGACGAAAGTCCTCAGCAAAGTTGGTTTTGCTACGGCAGCCACCGACAATGTCTCCGGCGAGGTTGTTCCTTTTGCTACATTAGCACACTTTTTTTTCTATCACCGTTTTGCGGTTTTGTTACAATAGCATAAAGTTTTTGCTACACGGTCTCCGGTGAGGTGTACCGTCGAAAGCCTCCGGCGAGTCTCCGGCGAAGTCGATTTTTGCTACATTAGTACTTTTTTTTGCTACACGGTCTCCGGCGAGGTCTCCGGCGAACTCCGGCGAGGTCTAGTCTGTCTCTTCTTTTTCTAGACCGAACCGTTTTCTGCTACATGTAGCAAAAGCGGGCCTAATTATAGCAAAAGCGTGCCTATCTGTAGCAAAAGCGGGATGGAGGAAAGGGACGAAGATCTGACCGTCGATCGAACTAGATCGGACGGCTGGGGACCCGGGGATGGAAAGTTTTCATCCCCAGGGGACGCATAGCACTTCCCAAAATTATATATGTAATAAAATTTTATTTAGTAAATATAAACTTTTGAAAATGGATCCAATCGCTTTCTGGACATGCGTTTTTCTTGCAAAATTAAATATATCAAATATTAATGCTAAAAGATTATGGCAGCACCGAAGCAATAAACTGACTTGATATTCAACCAAAAAGTATCTCCCATTGAGTAGGATTTTCCCAACTAGCCAACTATCTTCCCCCAAACGTCGTGTCGTGTTGTGTGTAGACCAATGAGCATTGATCAGTTGGTTAATTAATTGCACGATACCGACAACACCTAATACAGCAGTTACAGAACAGAAATGATCCATTGAAAAATTGGCTGGTACATGACCTAATCGATCAGGAATTGACTCACCAGAATAAATCAACCGAGTATCAATGTTCAATGGTTGAATTGATCGAGGATCAATGGTCAGTGCGCGATGGTGTGATGCTTGCTGTTCCTGACGACGTCCCTGACAGAGGAATTCTGTCAATTGTGGACGAACAGGGGAGTGGGAACTGGCGTGATGCCTTCTGTCTTGGGGAATAAGACCGTCTTCCGTGGCGGCGTGGCGCGTGTGGGAGCTAGCGAATGGAGGACTAGGAGAACAGATTCATATCATCGATGTAAGTCATACTACTAGTTTTTTTTTTTTAAATGGGCGCATATATTATTTAACGTAACGTTTACACCCGGCCTCTGCATAACTAGAATGCACACAGCCGATCAACCACCCAACAGTTGTCCAATTCGAAAGAAGAGAAAATACAAAGTGTGCTAGAAAGTAAAGCTCCACGAGCTAATGTTGATCAATACGGAGATCACGCTGCGATCCATGTCAGGAGAAAATATCCCTCGCCGTGTTCTCCAAACGCGTACATCCCTCCACAAATAAGTCGTGGAGCTCCATACGTTGAAGGGTAGTCCAAAATCGGAGAATAGCCGCAGCTCGGTAGATAACGTGTAAAGAAGAAGACACAACATTGTTAAAAATCTTGTCCTTTCTACATAGCCAAAACGACCAAATAATGGCAAGCGCTTCCACCCTAAACAAAGTCCCATATTTATCCTTTATCCCATGTAACCAGTTACCAAAAACATTGGTTACCGACCGAGGAGGAGATGGCCACTTGGGTGATTGACCATATAGCACGAGCAAATTTACACTGGAAGAATAAATATCGTATTGTCTCATTATTATGATAAAACACACATTGTGTACTCCCATGCCAATTCCTCTTAGCAAGATTATCCTTTGTAAGAATTACCCCTTTACGAAGATACCATGCAAATATCTTGGTTTTAAGGGGTATTTTCAACATCCAAATTTTACTATTATCATCGACTGGAATATTAGGTTGGATCAAAGTCCTATACATTGAGTCCACAGAAAATTTACCACTATCTAGTAATTTTCATTTGAACTCGTCCACATCCTCCGACAACTGTATCGTGGATAATTGTAATAATAGATTATTCCACGACACCAGTCTAGGACCTATGAGACTTTTTCTGAAAGACACATTAGGAGGGTTAGTTCCCAACACTGTGGAAAGTGTATCCCCTTTGTGTCTAACAGTCGAATATAGAGCTGGATATTGCTCACGAAGAGTAGTTTGGCCAAGCCATATATCTTCCCCAGAATCTAATCTGTGAACCATCCTTAATATTGAAAAAACCATATTGGAAGAAATGCTTTTTGGATGTCATTAATCCCGCCCAAAAATGTGAATCACCGGGTTTCCAAACCACTTGAGACACAACTTTGGAACCAACATACTTCCTCCAAAGAATGGTTTGCCAGACATCATCTTCTGTAAGTAGTTTAAATAACCATTTACCCAAAAGCGCGGTGTTTTTGACTTGCAAATTATGTATGCCAAGTCCACCATACTCTTTAGGTCGGCAAACCACATTCCATCTGGCCAGTCTATATTTCTTTTTTTCACTATCCCCTTGCCAAAAGAATCTTGATCGTAAATAATCCACTTTCTTCAAGACACCTTTTGGTATTAGGAAAAACGAGATCATATACAGTACCATATTGGTGAGTACTGAATTTATGAGAACAAGTCTTCCACCAAGGGATAGTAGCTTACCTTTCCAACTATTAAGGCGTTTCTGTAATCTTTCCTCAACGGGTTTCCATTCAGCAATCGTGAGACGCCGATAATGTATTGGTATTCCTAGATAGTTGATTGGAAACTGCCCCTGACCACAGCCAAAAAGTTCAGCGTATAGGTGGGCATCGTTATTATCCTCGCCAAAACAAGACAAATCACTTTTATGGAAGTTAATTTTTAATCCAGGGAGTTGCTCAAATACTGATAAAATTAATTTCAGATTCTTGGTCTTCTCAAGATCGTGTTCCATAAATAAGATTGTATCGTCGGCGTATTGAAGAATGGAGAGACCACCATCAACCAGATGGGGAACCAGTCCTTCAATTTGGCCATCAGCCTTTGCTCTCTCGATCAAGATAGCCAACATATCTGCCACTATGTTAAATAGTATGGGCGATAGTGGATCTCCTTGTCTCAGCCCTTTTTTGGTTTGGAAGTAGTTGCCAGTATCATCATTGACATTAATGGCCACACTACCATCAGACACAAAAGACTGTATGAGAGCGCATCACTCCTCCGAAAAACCTTTCATTCAGAGTGTTTGTTGAAGGAAAGACCAATTAACCTTATCATATGCCTTCTCAAAGTCAATCTTGAACAACACACCATTTAGTTTCTTTTAGTGTAGTTCGTGGATTGTTTCATGCAGGATTACTACTCCATCCAGGATGTTTCTTCCTTGCATAAAGGCAGTTTGAGATGGGCGTATGACATGGTCAGCTACCGAATTTAATCTCATCATAGCAGCTTTTGTGAATATTTTAAAGCTAACGTTAAGAAGACATATTGGACGATATTGTTGTATACGTTCTGCATCATTAACCTTAGGCAATAAAATAATGTTGCCAAAATTAAGACTAAAGATGTCCAGCTGACCAACATGTAAGAACTCAAAAAGGTGCATCAGGTCCTCCTTAATGACTACCCAGAATTTTTGGTAAAATTCCGCTGGAAAGCCATCAGGCCCTGGTGCCTTGTTATGTTCCATTTGGAAAACAGCGTTTTTAACCTCCTCCTCTATATAAGGAGCGATCAGAGAGTTGTTCTCCTCAACAGAAATCTGAGGAATATCTACTGTTTGGGTCTCATCCATCACAAATGAATTATCTGGCGTTGCCACAAACAAGGATTTGTAGTAATTAGTAATATAAGATTTTAGTTGCTCCTGACCCTCAATTGTACCTTCATCCTGAATTAAAGAGTGAATAAGTTTTTTTTATGCTTGCCATTAGCGACAGCATGAAAGTATCTTGTATTCGCATCTCCTTCAAGAATGAATTTTGCTTTGGAGCGTTGGTACCATTTTAGTTCCTCCTCATGGAGTAGTCTGGCAATTTATGCATTCGATAGGTTTTTAAGCTCAATCTCTTGTGCAGTTAAAAGCCTGACTTCAGCAGCAGCCTCTAAATTGTCAATAATAGATGAAAGACGTATTTTCTCATTTTTTAGGATTCCAGCAGTATGTCTAGCCCACCCGCGAAGGAACTTGCGCAAAGCTCGCATTTTATTGTTCCATCGCTGTAGGGGCGTTTGACCACTTGATGTCTACACACTTCTATTCTTGTAGACATTTGTTGGGCCTCCAAGTGCAGAGGTTTGTAGAACAGCAGCAAGTTTTCCCTTAAGTGGATCACCCAAGGTTTATCGAACTCAGGGAGGAAGTGGTCAAAGGTATCCCTCTCAAGCAACCCTGCAATCAAGATACAAGATGTCTCTTGTGTCCCCAACACACCCAATACATTTGTCAGGTGTATAGGTGCACTAGTTCGGCGAAGAGATAGTGAAATACAAGTGGTATGGATAATTATAAGTGGTAATGGTGATACAACATACTTTGATGGCGTTGAAGAGACTAAATTAAAATTGAAATAAAGATAGAAGCAAGCAAACATGTAACAGATCTAATAGCAAACGGTGTTTCAGTGCTTAGCAACAAGGCCTAGGGATCATACTTTCACTAGTGAACACTCTCATATAAATATCTTCTCTTTATGATACTACTCTTAACTACTCTCTGGTTGGACACTCTAATCGATGGTAGGGCTATAACAGCACACCTCAAAGTTCATCTTTCCCATCTAGCAAACCCCACACAGTCACCTTGAGTACTAGATGAGTCCAACAAACACCACAATTTCATAAAGACATCCAACTCCAAATATAACTCATAACAAGTATTTGTAATCTCTAGCCTAAGTGCCACCATGGTGTGCACACTATCAACTTCACACACATGGGGAGAGCAGAGATCTATTAAGCACTTGAGTAGCAAGGTAGATCTATAGATTACAAGCTCATGATCTCAATAAAATCATGCATAGAGAGAGAGATGAACTCATAGCTACCGGTAGAACCCTTAGCCTCGAGAGAGAAATACTCCCTCCTCATCATGGGAATCAACAATGGTGATGGAGATGACGGTGGAGATCGATGGAGATGGCTCCGGGGGCACTTCCCCGTCCCGGCAGGGTGCCAGAACAGAGACTTTCTATCCCCCGAATCTCCCCTTCGGTGGCGGCGGCGCTGTGGAACTTTTCGTGGCTAGAGGCTTGACGATTTAGGGTTTATGCATCGGGAGGCTTCTTATAGGCGAAGAGGCAAGGTCGGTGGCTGGCCAGGGGGCCCACACCATGCCCTGGCGCGGCCTGGGCTGGGCCGCGCCAAGGGGGGTGTGGCCACCCTGTGGCCATTCTCCGACTCTCCTTCTGGCTCCGTGAGTCTTCCGAGAAATAGGAACTATGGCGTTTGTCCCGTCCAATTCTGAGAATATTCATTTTCTGACTTTCCTAGAACCAAAAACAGCAGAAAACAGGCAACTGGCACTGTGGTATCTTGTTAATAGATTAGTCCAAGAAATCATATGAAAAGTACTCCAAAGTTGGAACAAAACACAAGAAAGTAGATAAAACCAAGCATGGAACATCAAAAATTATAGATACATTTGCAATGTATCAACATCCCCAAGCTTAACTCCTGCTCGTCCTCGAGTAGGTAAGTGATAAAAAGAAAGAATAATTTTTGAGGTGACATGCACCATCATAAACTTGATCAAAGTATTTGTAAAACATTCAAAGCTAGGATCATAGTACTTCAATCATAACATGAAAAAAAAAGTTCTAGAAATAAGACAAAGAAACTATGTTGCAACATGAAAATGCACAAACAAAAGATTCATGAATAACAATGCTTTGCAAGACGTTTGTTTGTTTCACATAAAGAAAACATAGCATAATGGCATTCAGCTTGTCCCTCATAGAGTAGCAAATATAAATGCACAGGACACCTTCAAAGTTCATAAGAGTGACTAGATACAAATAGTTTAAAACAAGCAATATCAAGTTATGCATCAATCAACTAGTCTTGGGACAATGCACATAGAACTAAGAATGGCCACTATGCTCTCAAAGTAGGTGCATAAAGATAGAAGGTGGAGACTCAATATAATGGTGGAAGAAAGGCCTTCATAGAAGGAAGTAGAGATTCAAGTCTCATAAAGAGCTTTCAAAAATTATGGTACTTATAGCTTTCAGCTCTCATTGCCCCTACCATAAGAATCTTGAAGTGATTAAGGTTAAAGTGAACAAAATATGGTGTATATGCTTGACGAAGTATAAGTTAGAAATCTCATGTCCCTTGAATACGAGGGCCGCTCCTCATGCTACTCAAGTTTAGTCACCGGTAAGTTCTTGTCATCGTAAGTACATGTGTATCATAGAGAACCGCCAACGGGGTACCCCTTGCCCGATGATACGGAAGAATCCCCATATCAAAATGACAAGGCAAGCAAACAACGAGCATCTCAGCAATCTTCTTATTTACCATGGGAATATGGTGCTTTTTTCTCTCTTTCCTCTTTTCATAATCTCATTTTTTATCTTTTCTCTTTTTTTCTCAATATAGGACTCTTTTTTTATAAGAAGAATGCTTCATAGATAGCTCATTATGGTTACGCTGCAGGTTTCCACCATGTCAGCATGGATTAGACCAGCGGCCCAGGCGTTTCTCTAACACATATACATAACTCCATGGACTTACAAGCTCCCCTTTCATTTCACACTGACGACATCCATATACAAAAGAGCATGATATCAACTAGGTACAAGTACCAAGTGCAATGTTGAAAGCGTTCCCCATGAAAGCATGGTTCTGCTAATTCCTGACAAATAAGTGCAAGCATATACAACATAGAAGACACAATGGTTCAAGTTTATTAAGGGCAAGAAAAGTAAAGTGTGCCATCAAGTTCGTGAGAGCTTTAATCACTAGTTTTCTCATAACAAGTTTAATTTGGAAGGTAAACAAAAGCATGAATATACTTGGAATAGCATAAGCTAGTAGGTAGGTATGGTGGACTCTTTGGAATAACTTGGTTCAGGGAGTTGGATGCATGAGTGGAACTCATACTTTGTTGTGGAGGCTAGCAAAAGACTGAGAGCGACAAACTAAGAGAGCAATAATGGCCATAATCATGCAGAGCGACAAAACATCATTGATCAAAGCATAAAGTGATACTACAAGTTGAAAACTAAAGGTTCATAAAGTCTTATGGTGACTTTAGATAGTCATAACATGGTGTGAGCATGTGCCAAGTCAACCCAAATAAAGCATCAAAGGAGAATACCACTATACTATGCTTTAATATGCTAAAACAACACATGATTCATCCAAGCCACATTAAGCAATGTCAATTGTTTATAACAAGTCATGATACAGCAAAGAAATACTAAGCATAAAGCCAAAACAATATCAAGCATGGCATGACAAAGCATAGGCCACAGTCAAAAATGAGCTCTCTTTACCACTTAAGTATGAGCTTTCCTACTCTTTTCCAAACCAAACCAAACTATTTGAAAACCAATGTATGAAAGAGGGGGTCCAACCAATTTATTCAGAAAACTAAGCAAATGAAAAAACCAAAATGAAAACTAAAAATAAGACGCTCCAAGAGCAACACAACTGTGCATGAAACAATAAAAATGAAGCGTTTGGAAGAAACCTGGGATTTTTATTGATGAAGAGGGGGATGCCTTGGGAATCCCCAAGCTTTGACGCTTGTACTTCTTGTATATTTCTTAGGGTGACACACGTGGCATCCCCAAGATTGAGCTTTAGTCCATCCTTCATCTCATTACTCATTCCTTCCATACACTTGAAATTTTTCCTTCATACAAAACTTCACACAATCTTTATTAGCAACATTAGTGCACTCAAGATAATAAGTCTTTAGGTTCAGTTATAACACTAATAAAACTTCCAATTAAACACAAGCTACTATAGAACTTCCCTCAAAAATCTCAATTCCCCAAAAGAACTCAAAAAGGAACCAATAAGAAGCAAATGCAGAAAATGGCAGAAATCTGTCAAAACAGACCAGCAGGTAAAGACGATTTTTTCGAAGACCTTATGTTGCTCAAATAAAAAAGTGTTGAAATAGCGAAAGTTAGATAACAACATGGGGCAGAAGCACAAAAATTCACGCCTCAAAAGGACGTACAGATATTTTACACGAATTTTTATGGTGAAGCACATAAATCTGTTTCGGGACAGCAACTTTCCCAATCATTACTTCTCTCTGATTAGAGGTTAATCTTGGCACAAAAAGCACTAAAACTTTTGGGTTATCTCCCAATAAGTACTTTTATTTAACGCCTTTAAGTTAGGCATGATAGTTTTAGAAGATGCTCACATAGGAAATATGAATTGAAATAAAAGAGAGCATCAAGAAGCAAATTCAAAACACATTTAAGTCTAACCCACTTCCTATGCATAGGAATCTTGTAAAGAAACAAGTCATGAAAGCACAAAGCAACAAGCTTAGAAAAGGAAAACAAGTGCAACTTCAAGACTTTCAACATAAAGAGGGGAAACTTAATAATGTTGAGATACATAAGCCCATGTTTCCCTCTCTCATAATAACTTTTAGTAGCATCATGAATAAACTTAACAATATAACTATCACATAAAACATTCTTATCATGAGCCACATGCTTAAAAGAATTAATACTCTCCACATAAACATAATCATTCTTATTGATTGTAGTGGGAGCAAATTCAACAAAATAGCTATCATTATTATTCTCATCACCATAATCATCAAATATAGAAGGCATATTGTAATCATAATTAATTTTCTCCTCAATAGTAGGTGGACTGAAAATATCATATTCATCATTGTAATCATCATATATTGGAGGTTTGGTATCATCATAAGCAATATAATAGCTATCTTCCAAAGCTGGGGAACTAAAAAGATCATTTTCATCAAAACTAGCTTCCCCGAGCTTAGACTTTTCCATAGCATTAGCAATAATGGTGTCCAAAGAATTCATACTAACAACGTTGCTATTAGCATGCAAATAAAGTTCCATAGGTTTTTTAATTTTCTCTTCAAACACTTCATGTCCTAACTCAAGATAAATGCTATAAAGCTCTCTAATTTTGTTGTTGTTTTCCATTAAGCCTAACTAGTGAAAACAAGAAACAAAAAGACAAAATTGCATAATCTAAAGGAAATAACTTCGAGCACTCACACCGGAGGATGTGAGTACCTGTTACCTTACCTCCCCGGCAACGGCGCCAGAAAATAGGCGTTTTCCGTGGGAGGTTCTTCTTGTTTAATCCTCCGGTGTGAATACCTTTTACCTTACCTCCCCGGCAACAGCGCCAGAAAATATCTTGATGTCTACGCACTTCTATTCTTGTAGACAGTTGTTGGGCCTCCAAGTGCAGAGGTTTGTAGAACAGCAGCAAGTTTTCCCTTAAGTGGATCACCCAAAGTTTATCGAACTCAGGGAGGAAGTGGTCAAAGGTATCCCCTCTCAAGCAACCCTACAATCAAGATACAACAAGTCTCTTGTGTCCCCAACACACCCAATACACTTGTCAGGTGTATAGGTGCACTAGTTCGGCGAAGATATAGTGAAATACAAGTGGTATAGATAATTATAAGTGGTAATGGTGATAGAAAATACTTTGATGGCGTGGAAGAGACTAAAGTAAAACTGAAATAAAGATAGCAAGCAAACATGTAACAGATCTAATAGCAAACGGTGTTTCAGTGCTTAGCAACAAGGCCTAGGGATCATACTTTCACTAGTGAACACTCTCATATAAATATCTTCTCTTTATGATACTACTCTTAACTACTCTCCGGTTGGACACTCTAATCGATGGTAAGGCTATAACAGCACACCTCAAAGTTCATCTTTCCCATCTAGAAAACCCCACACTATCACCTTGAGTACTAGACGAGTCCAGCAAACACCACAATTTCATAAAGACATCCAACTACAAATATAACTCATAACAAGTATTTGTAATCTCTAGCCTAAGTGCCACCATGGTGTGCACACTGTCAACTTCACACACATCGGGAGAGCAGAGATCTATTAAGCACTTGAGTAGCATGGTAGATCTATAGATTACAAGCTCATGATCTCAATAAAATCATGCATAGAGAGAGAGATGAACTCATAGCTACCGGTAGAACCCTTAGCCTCGAGAGAGAAATACTCCCTCCTCATCATGGGAATCAACAATGGTGATGGAGATGCCGGTGGAGATCGACGAACATGGCTCCGGGGGCACTTCCCCGTCCCGGCAGGGTGCCGGAACAGAGACTTTCTGTCCCCCGAATCTCCCCTTCGGTGGCGGCGGCGCTGTGGAACTTTTCGTGGCTAGAGGCTTGACGATTTAGGGTTTATGCATCGGGAGGCTTCTTATAGGCGAAGAGGCAAGGTCGGTGGCCGGCCAGGGGGCCCACACCATGCCTTGGCGCGGCCTGGGCTGGCCCGCGCCAAGGGGGGGTGTGGCCACCCTGTGGCCCCTCTCCAACTCTCCTTCTGGCTCCGTGAGTCTTCCGAGAAAATAGGAACTTTGGCTTTTGTCCCGTCCAATTCTAAGAATATTCATTTTTTGACTTGCCTGGAACCAAAAATAGCAGAAAACAGGCAACTGGCACTGTGGCATCTTGTTAATAGGTTAGTCCAAGAAATCATATGAAAAGTACTCCAAAGTTGGAACAAAACACAAGAAAGTAGATAAAACCAAGCATGGAACATCAAAAATTATAGATACATTTGCAATGTATCACCACTAACATGTTTCTCCCAAATATCTTTCACCAACTCATAGAAACCATCACGATCCATCCATCCAAGTTCAAATTTAAAACTATGTTTGGCATATCGTGGTGGTGTTCCAACAGACAAAAGTAAAGGAGCATGATCCGACAACCCCTCAATACGCTCTAGAGCACGAACAGTTACCATAGGGAATTTTTCTTCCCATTCGATATACATAAGTACTCTATCAAGTTTTTTGTATGTAGGCTCTGGAAGACTATTAGCCCAGGTGAACTGTCTTCCTAACATCATAACCTCTCTTAAGTATAAACTGTCAATGACAACATTAAACATAAAAGGCCAATGCTCATCGAAACGGCCCCGACTTTTCTCGTGAGGGAATCTCGGCAGGTTAAAATCCCCACCTATAAGAATAGGGTATGGATTATCCTTGGCCAGCTTAACCAACTCACGCAGAAAATCCTGTTTAAAAACATCCTGGGCAGCCCCATATACAGCGACTAGAGACCATACGAAATCATCAGCTTTGTTACGAATATGGAGTTTAATAAAAAAGTCTCCATTCGAACTAGATAAGACTTCCATAGTCTCATCTCTGACGCCCAATAGGATTCCCTCGGATCTACCCCGCGGTGGACGTGATACCCACGTAAAGTCCACTCTGCCCGAAAGGCGATTGAGTTGGGCTTGTGAGAAATCACGTCTCCCGGTCTCAAAAATACCCAAAAAATCCAACTTATGATCTCTTACACAATCAGCGAAAAACTAATATTTAGCCAAGTCACGAAGATATCTGCTATTTGAGAACATGCAATTCATTGAAAAACAATAGGGGATTTGGATACACGAGACCTCTTACAAGATTTTAGGTTCTTCGATTTCCGACTAGAAGCTTTAAGCTCATATAATGAGCCTAGCCCAGTCTCATCAAAACCCACTTCTGACACTTCACCAACTAAGTGAGATAAGAGTTGACCATCTACTATGGCATGCAACTCCTCCTCCATTGATGAAGTATCAGGAACAAAACAAACCTTAGGAGTAACCGTTAGACGGTCAACCTCCATATGTCTCAAAATAGAACTAGAAAAATTAATTTCCTTTATAGAACTACCCATGCTAACAGCAACATTGGCTAGCTTATCAACTATAACAGGGGTAGAAAACGAAAGGAAGGATTTAGATGAACAGTTTATACCTTGAGAGTCGAGGTTCTTCTCCGCCTTCCTACGTATGGCCTTCGCCAAGGAGTCCTCGTCAGTTACCGATGCTCCAAGAGCATCAGTACCATGCCGAGAGCTCCTACGTGCTGGGGTGCCATCCGCCGGAAGCATGATCATGGAGCCACATGCGGCCCCGCCTGGACCGGAAGCCACCATACCAGGGGAGGAACCCGACCCCTCCTGGGCCAGATCTCCCCTAAGGTGCCCTCCGTCGTGCGAAGAACCACCACCATAGCCCAGCCCCGCCTGGGCCGAAGAGCCTCCTGTCGCTAGCTGGGCCATCGAGCCCAGCGACGGAGCCTGCCTAGCCGCAAAAGGTGCCCCTCCGAGCTATGCCTCCGACTATCCCGCGAGTCCATCCTCGCCCATAACCCCAGCTGCAGTCGTCGTCATGTGGGAGCACGGGCTGGTCGGCCCCTCCTGGGTCACAACCATGGCCGACCCACCGAGTGACCGAATAGCCAGCTCCGCCTAAGCCAGCCCACCACAAGCCATCTCGCCGCCGACCTCCATCAGAACAGGACTCAGCCCACGCGTCGGCTGCCTAGGTATAGACCGACCCATCACATTTGGCCTACACCGAGCAGGAGAAGCCATCAAAATAGCATTCGGCAACCCCCTCACCGCCTGAAGAGCATCATGTAATTGTGCAGGCGAGACACGAGGCAAATCACAGGCCAACTTACTCCCATGCAGCGGGGAGTCTAAAGGCAATGCATTGAGAAGCTCAATTCCACACGGAGTAGTAGGGGAAGCATTAAACGGAGTAACTGCAAAGACTTGCACAGGAGCCTGACATGACGAAGATGGTGCAAAGTTCCCTTGCCCAGACAGATGTACTGAGGGCGCCCCATCCATAGAGTGAGGGAGGGTGTGATCCAAAGTATCCATAGCATCATTCCCGTGACCATTCCCATCAGAATCATCATTGTGCTTCCTCCACAAGTACGGTGAGAAATCTGGCTCCGGAACGTACCCCTGAGGCTCCAACCTAAACCGAAGCTCATACCCTTTGAGCTTAACAACAACATTAGAAGTAAGAAAGGAGCCCAAAGAATCCTGGCACTTAAAAACAGTAATGTCAAACATGCCAACCAAGATGCGAACAACAGCCCTCCGCCGCAGACTCAACAGATCGACATCAAGAGGGGTTCCAAGAAGAGAACCAACAACCCACAAACCGAGGAAAGTACGCAAGGAATGTGGAACCCCCTCCACATGCAACCAAACCTGATGTAACTCACACTTATGAGGCACCTCCTGAGTCTTGTATGCGGATACAGATAATTGTGTCTTGCCTAGAGGCATGGAGAACTGACTACCATCCACCCTATCAAGATCCTCAAACGACGGGAAGCTGACCAAGAACTCAGTATCGTCATGAGACACAACCTCCCACTTCCACTATGACTAGACCTGACATCTCCTCACAATCTGACCCTGAACCACCTCCGCAGAGACCATATCACCAGTAACCTGGACCAAGGCAATAGGAGTCTGACTAGGCCCCATGTCGTCCCGAACCACGCTACCAGGAATCTGTGTGAACAAAGTCTTGTCATGTCCACAACCAACCATGTAAGCAGTCGGCCGCGGCTGCTTCAGAGCAGGACACCTCAAAGTAGGGTGAGAAATAACATCACAAATATAGCAATAATGAGCAGCCTTGCAGTCCTTGGTGGCGTGGGAATCAACAGCGCACTTCCAACATCTGACAGCCTTTTTAGGTTTCTTAGTCACCACAACAGGTATTGGAACAGTCGCAGCCACCACGCCCCCAGTCTGTGAAGCATACTGCATGTGTTGAGGTTGGACCGGAGCTTGATAAGCTGGCCGAGAACCCGATCCCACGTTCTGCTGAAAACCAACCTGTTGCTGACCCATGATCAGAGGTTGAGGAGCCGCCAAAAGACCATTACCAAACGACCCAGACTGCGCACCCCCAATAACCTTCTTTTTCTTCTTCCTCTTCGGCACGACAGCCGCGGATGCACCCCCACTCGCAACAAACTACTGTCCTCCAATGGAAAGCGGCACGAGAGGAGCCCTGTACTGTCCCTGGGTCACCCCCTGCACCCCTCCTCCAAAGCCAAGGGACGGCCCTCCAACAAAGGACACGGGGGCCGGCCCCCGATAAGGAGCCTGGAGAGGCTGCAGCGGCAACTGCTGAGAAGTGGCAAAGTACGCAGCCGGAGGACGGAACTGCACCCCCGGGGGAAACACTGGAGGCCCAGCAAATGCAGAAGCAGGCGCTAAATTCTATCCACCGTAGGTCAGAGGGACCGCCATCGCGCCACCCGGCGCCGGAGCAACCGGCCTAGGCGTGGCCTGCGCCAGAGACGACGAAGCAGCAACACCACGAGGCACTAGCGCACCAGCCGCCTGGCCACACAGATTGGGCACCACAGCATGGGGACCCCTAGGGTTTAGTCCCGCCATGGACGCCGGCGATGACACCAGCACCTCCACGAAAGATCGTCCAGGAGATGAAGGAGTCGCTACTGAAGAGCGCGTTCGAGAGGGGTCGACAGCAAGCGGCAGAGACCGAGGCATAGAGGAACCGATCGCCGAGATCGAATAGACAGGAGGGTTCATGTTCCACGTTGCATTTAGTCTTCTCGCAATACCGAACCAGGAGAACCAAGTCTCGTCTGAGTCGGAACAGCCTGCAGCGGTCCGAGCCAGACCCAAATCAGCCACCGAAGCCCCACCGCGGATCGCAGGGCCCACAAAACCACAGCCACGTCCGCCCTAGAGTGATCGAGCGCCTCCGTGATGAGCCGCCCAAGCAGCGGCGGAGCATAAGACCGCCGTCTAGGGAGAGGCCCCCGCCAAGGTCTCAACATCCCAGGCGAGATAGAAATCGCCCGGCGTGCACACCACTACGAGCCACCTCGCCTCCCCGTGACCATGGCTGGCTCTGGAGAAGAAGGCCGTGGCGACCCAGATCTCGGCGACGAGCAATCCTTCTCCCAGAACCGCGAAGCTTTTGTTGGAAAACCGATAACTTCCCAGAATCTTTGCCGCAATTCCTCGTCAGACAGCCGCCGCCGCCGTGAAACAGTCGTCCAACCTAGGCCATCATCAACCTCATCCAGAGCCCCCAAAGCCTCCTGCGCTGCCACCGCCTCCTCCCCATCCGATCATGTCTCCGATCCAAGGCAGTGGAACCGTGAACCAGAACCGGTGCCAGCCGGCGACGCAGCGGCGAGGAAACGGTCCCCAGGCGCAAGGGTAAGGCGCCAGCGCCATCCCATTCCGGTAGTCGGGGGAGTCGGGTGATTGGCTATAGTAACTCCAGCGCATACTACTAGTTTGGCTGTCGATTAATCTAGACTAGGTCAGGTGGGCACCGGAATCATGCCCACGCACGATGGTGCAACTATGCAAGGCTTGAGGGCTAAGGCAGCTGCTACCTGGGCCTTGGCCGGAGGAGTTACCTGATCGATAGCTTCCAAAACGCTGACAGTACATCCTGCATTAATGTGTGGAAGTCTAGAACGAGTAGTGCTGATAGTACAACCTGCACCAATGTGTGGACCCCGAGACCCCTCAGCAGCATCCATCTAGGCAAAAGAGCAGCTTGCTTGAGCAGAATTAGGCAGAAAAAATCAAGTTACACACTGGAAGTCTAGAACAATGCAGAAGCACAACGGGTAAAACAATATTTTAACAATAACTGGACACTACCATGATAAAAAAAATTCAAAAAGGGGACAATCAATTAATTAAGAAGTTTTACATGGAACAAGAGATCTGAGGTTACAAAACAATTACTCTCGCGGCATGAATTCATCCAACCGCTTCGCTCCCGCGCACACCCACATACGGGCTTCGAGCTTAACCCTATCTAAGACTACAAGCGGTGGCGCAAGCTTCTTGTGCAAGACCCTATTATTATGCTCGTTCCAAACCTCCCAAGTGACGAGTAGGGTGAAGGACGCCATAGCTTTGCAGTTCGGAATCGGACCCTCCCTCAGTAACTCCCACCAATTTTTTATGGGAAGACCCATCCATTGAGATTGGTCCATTTCCGGTATACCAATCCAATATCTGATGAAGCCCAAACCCTCTTGGAAGATTGAGCATCAATGAATTTGGAATGAGCACACTCGTCATTATCTGTAGGCTTAGAAGATTGAGCATCAATGAATTTGCCAGACAACTATACCAACATCAAACAGAATCAACATCTGGAAGAAAGCATGGAAGTTCATGCATCACAATACAAAAACAAATAAATATATTCTATATATACACTAGTATAAACGGGGCCTTTTGTCCCAGTTTCTAAGGGGCTTTAGTCCCGATTGCCCAACCGGACGGGGCAATCGGGACTAAAGCCCCAACCCTTTAGTGTCGGTTGGGCTACAGACTAGGACGTAAGGGCAATCCACGTGGCCGCTGGCTGGGACGAGGGGGAGGGACATTCGTCCTGGTTCGTATCACGAACCGGGATCTATGTGTCTCTGTCACGACAACATTTTTGGCACTTTTTGTGCTGTGGCAGAGAATTCATTTTGTATATTTTCATTTATTTTATTTCCCCTTTATCTATTTCCTTTTTATTTTGTGTTTCACACTCAACAATGAAGGAACCATTATATTAGACAACATCTCCTGATTATATTACACAACAAGTATCGAACATATTACATTCATGCATATATACAGTATAAAGTCTTTTACAATGCCTATTACATTATCATCATCTTTCGATAATATTCTCCTTTTAGATCTAGGACATCTGCATAAAGAAGAAAAAGCGTTAATATATGTATATAGACAGCAGATACTTAATTAACTAATTAATATATATATGCACCTTGCCGGATTTTGTATTATTTAATGTTCGACCAGAGCCATCGACTTCTCCTTCAACGGAGCCGCTGGCTTCTCCCTCACTGGAGCCGTCGGCTTCTCCCTCACCTGAGCCATCTCTTTGGTCGAAATCCAAATCTCCCTCACCAGAGTTGTTCAGATACAACAAGGTGACATCGTTATCGATATGTCCTCCCTCGTTGATCATATCCTGCAGCGTCATTTCCTTTTCTTTGTATCTTGGTTCCATAGTTTCTACAAAAGGGGAAAAGCGGATGTGTCATGGTTTGACGATGAGATCACCTTAAATGTAACCCTAATACATGCTTGACAATTTAAAACGGGGTCCGAGGGATATAAATCGTAATTTGAAAAAACCCTAATATATGGTGCGTGTTGCCGCACCCTGAAGGAAATATACCCTAGAGGCAATCATAGAGATGATTGTATTTCATATGTATCCATGAGTTTTTCTAATGTTCATTGAATATCCATATATCAGGCAACTTGTATTGATTGGTAATTATGTGAATTGTTTGTGAAACTCTTTACTTGTATGGTTATCTAATAGATGTCCCTAGTTAGAGTTCATGTGAGGACACACATGAATATTAGACTAGCACATCGATTGTTTGATGACTTTGTTTCGCAAGTCGTAGACATGGAGATGTCAAACCAATGATGTGGACATATGTTATGAACATGGGGTTGGACTGACCCAACTTGAGACTGGCAATAATACTTGCAGCTCTCTCTACACACCGTGTACGTTTTGTCCTTAGACCTGAGATTGTCGCATGTACTTGAGATGTGGATCGACCTACTTTGGGGCTATCAAACACTACTCCGTAACTAGGTAGTTATAAAGGTAGCTTTTGGGTTTGTCCTGATACATGCTGCAAGGCATTGGTCAATGAAGATGTAATTTGCCCCTCTCTACTTGAGAGAGATATCTATGGGCCCCTCGAGTGATCGGATCCAGAAATGCATGGCCGTGCTACATATGGTTAAGATTTAACCTAGTAAAGGGATTCCAAATCATAGTATCGAGAAAGAGAGGTCAGCTTGGAGCCAGACCAAATATCATGAGGCAAAGGGAAAGACATGTACTCAACCTTGTGATAGCTCGTCTGAATGATCTTTATATGCGTTAAGGAGTTGCCACGTCTTGCTAGAGGCTGCTACCAACTATTGACGGAGTAAGTGTAGTCATGGCATGTCTATACGTGTATGAACTTATAGGGTCACACACTTTAGGGGCTGGAAGCCTAATAAGGATTGGATCCGAATTATACCAGGCTTAGGGTGCTAATGGGCTGCTAACGTAGAAGACCATCAGGGATGCCTATATAAGAGAGACTGAGGTGAGCTGAATAGGGTTGAGAATTCCACCCAGCCGCCACTCCTCTCATGCATGTCTTGCACGTGCAGACCTAGTAGTCTGCCGTGTGACCTTCCACTCCAGACGTGTGGATACCTCGGAGGTATTGTAGCTATAGCACTTGGACGAGCCGCGCAAAGGTAGATGCTCATGGGACGAGGACAAGGAGGAGGCGTAGAACATCTACACTACACCGACGTGCTTCATCGAGTTTCGCAAATGCGCGTCTAGTTGTAATCCCGTGAACTATGACAATAGTATTCCTAGTTGACACGGTAGAATTTTTTGATTTCACGCTAGTGTAGCCTACCCGTTTTCCTTCAGTGGTATCAGAGCCGATGATGTTCAGTCATTGGTTCGGGAAGTTTGCATATGGTGATGTGCAGATTCATATGAATGATCTGATTGTTTGTATGGCAGTGGTTCTGGATTGATCTATGATCTTGCTTTCCATGATCGTGATTCTAAGGTCGTTGAACGACTTACCCCTACTATTCGGTTACCGCCATCGGGTAGACAGTGACACATAAATCCTATTGAATCAAGCGAAGATCAATATGAGTGATCGAGTCGGGAACTCGATATGAATCGATGTACCGTGATCAAAGGAGTTTGGTCGAATCGGAACAATAGTCGGTTTATGGTAAATTTGATTTGTCGATCAAAATCCTTATGGTAAATTTGATATCGCGAGGGGCACTGCCCCTTCGAACCCCGTAGTGGGAGACCCCCTAGACCCCCTTAGTCGTAGACCCTTTTGAATCACGTTAAGGTTCATAGGTGCTGCGATTTCACATGATCCGTTAGAATGCGATTCTATGCACAACTTGTTTTTGCAGGATATATGTGATCAGTATGGCCCAAAATGTATGTGATGCATGTATGTATTTTTTCATGACCTGCGTGTCGTGAGTAGGGCAACACGACTAGAGCCATATGTGTTTTCAATTATTGTAATGGCCTGCGTGCCAACTTGTGATGATCCCAATACCATGTAATTTTGATTACTAGTTGTTAGGAGTAATAGCTTGTATTAGTTCTTGGAGAACGCATCACTTGGAGGATGGTCGCATAGAGCATGAAGATGGAGATCATCATGGTGGACAGGTTCTATGGGGATGGAGATCACCATGAAAAAAATGGGTCATACTGTATCACATCTATGTGAATGCTATTCTTATACGTTTTACTACTGTCCATGCTTAGATGATAGAAGTAGGATGATCCCTCAAAAAGTTTAAGTTAAACCATGCCCTCCCAACCAAAGCTTGCATCATACTATGCCCTGTACAATCGTTGGTGGGTCTATGAAATTATGGTGCCGCGGTTTTCCTTGGCTGGATGGGTTTGTATTAGATACCTACACGCATAAGGGTTGGTGAGCTTAACAAGGTCATCTTAACAGTTAAGGACCTTGGGGCATAAAGGTTGGGCGCCTAGTTTTGACGTAGATATGTCACCCAACAACAAGAGTCATATGTGATATGATTAGAAAAGGTTTCTTACCGATTTACCTTGTCTTCTAGCAGTGATGCTAAAGCTCACTAGTCGACTTGTTAATTGTGGATCTTGAATCACTTAGTATCAATAGAGGGATGTTGATTTAAGTGGGACTATATGTTATTAACTTGTTTAATATGTTTTACTCTTTCATGGTTACATGGCTTAGTATTTTGCATGTTTTTATGTTGTATATCAATGGCACCAAACACTTCATCACCTTTTGCTTTGCGTTCGATTCTTGAAAAAGATAAACTAAATGGAACAAACTTTTCGGTCCATAACCTGAGAATTGTTCTTAGGTCTGATAAAAAGAAAATTGTTCTGGATACCCCAATCCCGGATGAACCTGCTGATAATGCAACTGCTTCCCTTAAGAATGCCTACAAGAAAGCATGTGACGAATCTCTTGTTGGGTTCACAGCATAGAAAACAAAAAAATCCTACGATGGGAACTATACGCCAAGATCTATCTACTAGATACACGCAACGGGTGGATATACATCTATAGAGAACTTACCCTCGAAGACAACAAAGCTTTGTTAATGAGATGGAACTCATGGATGATGTAGTCGTACACTTGCTGATCTCAAGATCGTGATGAAGTCCAGCAGGTCCGGCTCCAGCACGTCCATTATATCCAGCTCCAGCAAGTCCAGCACCACCAAGTCTAGCACCACAAAGTAGCGGTGCATCCGTGATCGCACACACGTCCGGTACCTCGATAACCTCCGTCCCTCGCTCCAGCAAAGTAGCGAAAGCAACAACTCCTTTCCAGATAAAGCCACCGGGAACATGTATCTCACTAATCCGAGACCATGGGGAATAACTAGAGGGGGAGAGAGATCCTTCACGAGGTGTGAGGAAGAAGGAGTGAGATGGGGGGACTTTTATAGGAGGAGGGGAGGGTACCCCTCCCATGGCCGTCACCCATGGAGGGTGTCCCTTCACCTCCCTCATTCATGTGGTGGTAACCCCCTCCACATTAAAATGCCTCTTCACATTCTCTTTTAAAGTCTCCACTTTAAATGCATTAAATTTCTCCAAATTTAATGCTCTCTCATTTAATAAAACTCTTTTATTAATTTTATTCAGAATTTTGTTAATTATTTTAATTAACAAACATTCACATAAAACCCCCTGCAACATTTCAATATTACATGTAGAACCAATTTCAGCGATTTCACCCGAAATAGTTTTGGTGTCTATTGAAATAATTCTAGCGCTTTCTTAAATCTTTATCTAAAACATATTTGCTCCAAATGGTGTCGGTATCCCTTAAGTGTGTCACCCTACGGTTCACGAATAATGCATACATGATCGAGACCCCTCTCAGATCAATAATCAGAAGCGGGACCTGGAGATCCATACTAACTCCTACACATTCAACGATGACTTCTATGATCGTGAGAACCTTTAAAGCTAGTAAATAAATCCCTTTGTCTCGCGATATATTACATGTCCAAGATTCGATCATCGGTATCTCCATACCTAGTTTGATCTCATTGCCGACATGCACTCTTTTGTCGTTCCCGTGATATAACATTCTAGTGATCTCATCACTTGCTTGCAAGCTAACCAATGTGATATCACCGAGAGGGCCCAGAGTATATCTATCCGTCATCGGGATGGACAAATCCCACTCTTGATCCATGAGCCTCTACATAACACTTTCGTAGAACTGAACCCACCTTTATAATCACCCTTTCACGGTGTGACGTTTGATGTTATCAAGATACTCTTCCAGTGTTAGTGATTGACATGATCTCATGGTCTAAGGACTAGGATTACTTTGTTTGATGTTATAGCAATATAAACACAATGACTTTGATCGTAATGCTATACTCCGGATGAATGTTCATCACATCATTCCACTAATGTTGTGACCTTGTTATTAACAATATCCAATGTCCATGATCAGGAAACCTTGATCATCTTGTTAATGAACGAGCTAGTTTATAAGAGAGGCATAACTAGGAACTTTCCTTTTGTTTATTAAACACACATGTATTAACGCTTCCAAATTAATACAATTATAGCATGCAAAATAAAAATTTATCATAAACAAGGAATAAGATAATAACCACTTTATTATTGCCTCTTGGGCATATTCCCTTTCAGTCTCCCACTTGCACTAGAGTCAATAATCTAGTTTGAAAAACTTTGCGTATTGAACACCTATGGCTTTCTGGTGTTGCATATACGTGTTTGCTAGTGGTTAACATAATCTTTGGATCTGACAGTTTCAGGTCCGTGTGTATTTGCATGTCTTTGCGCCTCTACGCATCACTCATTATCAAATGAGATGGCATTGTATAAATTTGGTCCTTTGGTGAGACCTTTAGTTTGTTCGGGTTAAAATGTGTTGATATTATTGTCATACAATATATCTTCATAGTATTAGACCACTTTGAACCACACCTAGTTTGATAACAAACTACTTAACACAAATGCCCTCCTATGCTTCTACTATAGCAGTCATATACTTAGCCTTTTGTTGTAGTATCCGTCACAATGTCTCAACTTTGGAACTCATCCAAATCCAACATGGAACATCCTTTCCATTACATTGTGCCACCCATATTCTAAATTGAGATAAATTTTAATTTGTATCTTGTGACAAATTAGTATCAATGTAACTCTTTACAATGAACTATCTGCAACTATTTGTCACTTATACATGATATATTCTTAGTTCTTCCAAATCTCATAAGAATATCTTTACTATCGTCCAATGATCATATTATGAATCATTATGGTATGTGCTCATAACATTTAGAGCATAGGACATATCTGGATATATACATATCACGGTATAATCGATCAAAATCTTCATGCGATTTTACTCACCAACTGTTGAAACACTTGAATCTTTATACAACCATTTCCATGCAGAAAGAACCTTTCTTGTTGTTTCCATATTGAACCCTTTCAATATCTCATATATGTATGTCTAGCACAACCATATTAGCGTCTCAATCTATCCATATAGATATTGATGCCAAATATTCCAGTTTTGCGTAAGTCTTTCATCGAAATTCTATTTTAATGAAATTCTTAACTTGTGTCAATACAAGATACATCATTTCCAATCAACACCATGTCCTCTACATAATGTATTTGAAATATGTCTCAGCTCTCCCACTTAATTTCTTGTAAATGCAAGCATCTTCATCATCTCCGATGAATTTAAACTCCTTTAACATTTTCATCATGGTGAAGATTCCAACTCCGCTATGCTCACTTCAACTATTGAAGTTTACATGCCCTTTTAGCACACTTTGAATTAACAAAACCCTTTAGACCGTGTCTTGTACACGTCCTAGGTAACCATTCTATTAGAAGAACATTGTTTTGTTTGTTCAACTAACATATACCAAATTATATGTAGTGGTTGCTACATTAATCCGTCAAGAGTAAATATCGCTATGAAAGATCAAATCTTGTCATAGTCAACTCCTTGAACATTGCCGTAAACTTCTTTCTAACATGTAGACTATTTCATAGATGTTAAACATCCATGTTTATTTCTTTATAGATCCAAACACGACCGATAGGCTTTACGCCTTTTTAGAGGGTCTTCCAAGTTTAGAAACTTGATTTCTTGTGTATGGATACTATCAGAGATTCTATGACTTCTAGTCATTTTATGGAGTCAGGGCCCATCATCGCTTCTTTGCATGTAGCCGGTTCATCATTGTCAAAACAATAACGACTTGTTTATCAAATCTCACTATTTGACTCTTACCGACCCACATGGTTCAATAGGAACTCTAATCTCCGAGATCACAACCTTTGTAATCACGGGAGCCATGAGCATTGTGGCTGCCACCAGGACACTTTCCGGTGCTGCGCTACTCAGCACATGTTGCTTAGGTTCATCAACCTAATCAAAGATCTATTGTCCTCCCACTTAACTTTTTGCGAAAAATTCCTTCTCAAGAAACTTGACGTTCCAAGCGACAAACTCTTTTGTCCTTGGTGTTATGGAAGAATTCCCAACAAATTCTTTGGGATAACCTACAAAGACGTGCTTAACCGACTTTGGTTGTAAACATTTTACTTATGCATAGCATACCAAAATTTAAGAAAAGACAACTCGGGTTTTATCCCAAACCATAACTCATATGGTGTCATTTCAACGGATCATGATGGTGCTCTTTTCAGAGTAAAAGCGGTAGTCTCTAAAGCTTTAATCCTTAAAACATAGTGGCAGTTTTATAAATGATACCTTTGATCTTACCATGTCAAACATGGTTTGATTTCATCTCTCGAATATGCCATACTCCTCTGGTTTATCGGGAAACACAAATCATGGAACAATTCCTAAAATCTTAGGTGTTTTTCTAAACTTGTAACTCAAATATATCCTTTATGATCCAATCATAAATTATTTATTTTTCTCGTTACAATGATTTTCCACTTCATCTTGAAAGTCTTTGAACAATTTTTAAATGTTTCATACTTCTTCCTTATTAAGTAAATATATAGATATATTCACTTAAATTTCTATAGAAAGCATATGAAGCAAAAAGATCCATCGCATATGGCTACATATAATGTACTATGCACATTAGCATGTACAATTTCCAATAAGCTAGTCATCCATTCCTCTTTGGCCTATGAACGGAGTTTCAATTATCTCGAGGAAAGTCTCACAGGCGTCAATTGATCAAAATCAAAGACTCCAAAAATCCATCAACATGGATTTTCTTCATGTTTTCTTTCCAATATAATTTAAATAGCGATGTCACTTCATAAGTGATCTTTCAATCATTTGTCTTGCGACATTTTAGCAATAGTGTTTATGGATATGATTTCTCCCACTAGACTTGTAAAAGTTCATTCATCCTTTATGGAATACGGTAATTATTTGAACAACCATTATTCTCATAATATCGGAACAAAATAACAATTATTAAAACAAATCTTGAAGGCTAGATTTGATGACAACAAAAAACACAATAACACTTTATTTGTTTTCGATGAACACCATCACTTATTCTCTTGCTAGTTACTTAGGCCATTGCAGTTCATGAATTGCGTTGTCCTGTATGACACTTCATACCAACCAATTCGGTATCCAATATCGGTATCCAATACCTAAGAACTACATTGTTTAACAAGCAAGGAATACAACCATAACATGTATATCTTCCATATACCTAAGTTGGACATCTCCAACTTCTTATTTTCTGCCAAATATTTTATAGATTCTGTTTCAGCAATTACTTTTCCTTTTAAAAGAATCTATCAACATCAATAGTGGTGTCATTCACATGACACATAGTACAAAGCGTGTATAGTCAAATACTAATACCTCTGGACTTGCACTTTGAAGTGGATCACCATCATCAAATGTTTGGTGTTCTTTCAAAAATCCATTCTTTAGTAATCTATTAGTGTAGTAAACATTTTACTTAAATCTTCTATTCATCCTTATCATGATAACGTTCATGATCAAGCTACTATAGCCTATAAGGAAGAATTGTGAGTATAATATCAGTTCCCAAAACCTTTTTGGTAGATTAGGATGCCTAGCATCTCCATCCTTCACAAATTCTCATACAATATGATAACATGTATTTTGCTAAATTATACTCTATCATAATGCAACCAAAAACTTTGTTTCAGATATCATAATATCTGATGACCCACAAGTATAGGGGGTGTATCGCAGTATTTTCGAGGGAAGTGAAACCCAATTTATTGATTCGACACAAGGGGAGCCAAAGAATATTTATAAGACTTAACAACTGAGTTGTCAATTCAGCTGCACCTAGAAACAATCTTGCTCACAACAGTTTATCAGTAGCAACAGTTTTGTAGTGGGAATAGTAAAGTAGCAGCAGTAGCAAAGTAAAGACAGTAGTAACAATAGCAGTAAACAGTGGGATTCGAGTGCGGTAGGCATAGGGATGGATGGACGGGCATTGCATGGACAAGACAATTCACATAGCAATCAGAACATAGGGCAATTGCAGATAAATAAGATAAAGCATCCAAGTACTAGACAATCCTAGGCATGTGTTCCATATATAGTCATACGTGCTCGCAATGAGAACTTGCACAACATCTTTTGTCCTGCCAGCTTGTTTGCAGCGGGGCCTCAAGGGAACTACTGGCAATTAAGGTGCTCCTTTTTATAGAGCACCGGAACAAAGCATTAACACTCTGTGAACACATGTGATCCTCACATCAAAGCCATTCCCTCCGGTTATCCTGATTTCTGTCACTTCGGGGCCATTGGTTCCGGACAACAACGTGTGTATACAACTTGCAGATAAGACCATATACAATACTATCATAATGAATCAATAACATGTTCAGATCTGAAATCATGGCACTCGGGCCCTAGTGACAAGCATTAAGCATAACAAGTCGCAACAAAGTCATAAAGCGCTAATAGAAGATACTAGGCACCATGCCCTAACAATCTGATTCCATTACATGAACGATCTCATCCAATCCCAACCATCCCCATAGCCTACAGCGGGGGATTACTCACTCATAGATGGGGGCAACATGGATGGTCGATGGATAAGCAATGGTGATGATGATGGCCATGATCTCCTCCAATTCCCCGTCCCGGCATGGTGCCAGAACGGAGTTTCTGGTGCTGTTTTATGGAATCTGGTGGTGGCGGCAGAGCGGAACTCCTTCTGGAAAAACGTCGAACCCCCTGGAGTTTTTAGGTCAGAAGGCTTCTTATAGGCGAAGAGGGAGACCGAGGGAGTGCCTGGGGGGCCCACACCATGCCCTGGCGCAGCCAGGCCTAGCCCACGTCTGGGGGTGGTGTGGCCAGCCCTTGGCCCTACTCCGTCTCTTATTCTGGCTCCGTGAGTCTTCAGGAAAAATAGGCACTTTGGCTTTTGTCCCGTCCAATTCCGAGAATATTCATTTTTTGACTTTCCTGGAACTAAAAATAGCAGAAAACGGGCAGTTGGCACTGTGGCTCTTGTTAATAGGTTAGTCCAAGAAATCATATGAAAAGCACTCCAAAGTGTGGACAAAACACAAGAATTGGATAAAACCAAGCATGGAACATAAAAAATTATAGATACATTTGCAATGTATCAACATCCCCAAGCTTACTCCTGCTCGTCCTCGAGTAGGTAAGTGATAAAAAGAAAGAATAATTTTTGAGGTGACATGCACCATCAAAGACTTGATCAAAGTATTTGTAAAACATTCAAAGCTAGGATCATAATACTTCAATCATAACATTGAAGACAAAATTCTAGCAATAAGCAAAGAAACTATGATGCAACATGAAAAGGCACAAACAAAAGATTCATGAATAACAATGCTTTGCAATATGTTTGTTTGTTTCATATAAAGAAAACATAGCATAATGGCATTCATCTTGTCCCTCATAGAGTAGCAAATATAAATGCATAGGACACCTTCAAAGTTCATAAGAGTGACTAGATACAAATAGTTTAAAACAAGCAATATCAAGTTATACATCAATCAACTAGTCTTGGGACAATGCACATAGAACTAAGAATGGCCACTATGCTCTCAAAGTAAGTGCATAAAGGTAGAAGGTGGAGACTCAATATAATGGTGGAAGAAAGGCCTTCATAGAAGGAAGCAGGGATTCAAGTCTCATAAAGAGCTTCCAAAAATTACGGTACTTACAACTTTCAGCTCTCATTGCCCCTACCATAAGCATCTTGAACTGATTAAGTTTAAAGTGAACAAACTATGGTGTACATGCTTGACGAAGTATAAGTTAGAAATCTCATGTCCATTGTATACGAGGGCCGCTCCTCATGCTACTCAAGTTTAGTCACCGGTAAGTTCTTGTCATCGTAAGTACATGTGTATCATAGAGAACCGCCAACGGGGTACCCCTTGCCCGATCATACGGAAGAATCCCCATATCAAAATGACAAGGCAAGCAGACAACGAGCATCTCAGCAATCTTCTTATTTACCATGGGAATATGGTGCTTTTTTCTCTCTTTCCTCTTTTCATAATATCTTTTTTTTCTCTTTTTTTTCTCAATATAGGACTCTTTTTTTATAAGAAGAATGCTTCATAGACAACTTATTATGGTTACGCTGCAGGTTTCCACCATGTCAACATGGATTAGACCAGCGGCCCAGGCGTTTCTCTAACACATATACATAACTCCATTGACTTACAAGCTCCCCTTTCATTTCACACCGACGACATCCATATACAAAAGAGCATGATATCAACTAGGTACAAGTACCAAGTGCAATGTTGAAAGCGTTCCGCATGAAAGCATGGTTCTGCTAATCCCCAACAAATAAGTGCAAGCATATACAACATAGACGACACAATGGTTCAAGTTTATTAAGGGCAAGAAAAGTAAAGTGTGCCATCAAGTTCGTGAGAGCTTTAATCACTAGTTTTCTTATAACAAGTTTAATTTGGAAGGCAAACAAAAGCATGAATATACTTTGAATAGCATAAGCTAGTAGGTAGGTATGGTGGATTCTTTTGGAATAACTTGGTTTAGGGAGTTGGATGCATGAGTGGAACTCATACTTGGTTGTGGAGGCTAGCAAAAGAGTGGGAGCGACAAACTAGGAGAGCAATAATGGCCATAATCATGCAGAGCGACAAAACATCATTGATTAAAGCATAAAGAGATACTACAAGTTGAAAACTAAAGGATCATAAAGGCTTATGGTGACTTGAGATAGTCATAACATGGTGTGAGCATGCGCCAAGTCAACCCAAATAAAGCATCAAAGGAGAATACCACTATACTTATGCTTTAATATGCTAAAACAACACATGATTCATCCAAGGCACATTAAGCAATCTCAATTGTTTATAACAAGTAATGCTACATCAAAGAATTCTAAGCATAAAGCCAAAACAATATTAAGCATGGCATGGCAAAGCATAGGCCACAGTCAAAAACAAGCTCTCTTTACCACTTAAGCATGAACTTTCCTACTCTTTTCCAAACCAAACCAAACCAAACTATTTGAACACCAAAGTATGAAAGAGGAGGTCCAACCAATTTATTCAGCAAACTAAGAAAACCAAGCAAACGAAAAACCAAAACGAAAACGAAAAAGAAGATGCTCCAAGAACAACACAACTATGCATGAAACAATAAAAATGAAGCGTTTGGAAGAAACCTGGGATTTTTATTGATGAAGAGGGGGATGCCTTGGGCATCCCCAAGATTTGACGCTTGTACTTCTTGGATATTTCTTGGGGTGACACGCGTGGAATCCCCAAGCTTGAGCTTTAGTCCATCCTTCATCTCATTACTCATTCCTTCCATACACCTGAAATTTTTCCTTCATACAAAACTTCACACAATCTTTATTAGCAACATTAGTGCACTCAAGATAAATAAGTCTTAAGGTTCAGTTCTAACACCAAATAAACTTCCATTAGAACACTAGCTACTGTAGCACTTCCCTAAAAAAGCTCAATTCCCCAAAAGAACTCAAAAAGGAACCAACAAGAAGCAAATGTAGAAAATGGCAGAAATCTATCAAAACAGACCAGTAGGTAAAGACGAATTTTTTTGAAGACCTTCTTCTGCTCAAATCAAAAAGTGTTGAACTAATGGAAGTTAGATAACAACCTGGGGCAGAAGCACAAAAATTCACGCCTCAAAAAGACGTTCAGAGATTTTACACGAATTTTTATGGTGAAGCACAGAAATCTGTTTCGGGACAGCAACTTTCCCAATCATTACTTCTCTCTCATTAGAGGTTACTCTTGGCACAAAAAGCAAATAAAAAGGATAAGGAGCGGTTATTATAGAGGTAATAACTTCCAAGACTCATCTAAAACTTTTGGGTTATCTCCCAATAAGTACTTTTCTTTAACGCCTTTAAGTTAGGCGTAAGCAAAAACAAAAATGGATAGAACAGAAGTAAGCGGAGATAATCATGGTGAAAACATTGTTTTGTTCAATGAAATCCTTTTGTTAACAAGGTTGATCAGGTCTTGTTACCAAAACAATTCCATATGAGACAAAACTTTGTATCGCACTAATCATTATGTTACCTCAACCTTGATAGCAATGGTCCCAATCATAATAATTTCAAATTTTTCTCTTGGTATGGGACAATATATTTCTCCAACTTGAATGCCCTCAACATGTTCAATTGAAATTCAAACTATAAGTCCTTTCAATCATCTTGGGGAAATAGACAGTATGTTCCTTATCATTCGCATTGAAAGTCACCTTTCCTTGATTACAATTAATAACAGCTCCTGCAATATTAAGAAAAGGTCTCCCAAGAATAATAGACATATTATCATCTTCAGGCATGAAAGTTTGAGAGGATGCTCACATAAGAAATATGAATTGAAGTAAAAGTGAGCATCAAGAAGCAAATTCAAAACACATTTAAGTCTAACCCACTTCCTATGCATAGGAATCGTGTATGCAAATAACAAAGTGACAGGCATAGGAGGATAAAACAAGAGTAACTTCAAAACTTTCAGCACATAGAGAGGTGCTTCAATGCCATGAAAACTTCTACAACCATATTTTCCTCTCTCATAATAATTCTCAGTAGCCTCATGAATAAACTCAACAATATAACTATCACATAAAGCATGATTTTCATGATCTACAAGCACTAGAGCTTTATTATAAACATTTTCAAGAGAATCCTCAGGAACATAACAATCCTCCTCCTTTAGTAAGCATGGAGGACAATCAAATAATGTAAGGGATAAAGAGTTACTCTCATTAGAAGTTAGGCATGGGTAGATAATCCATTCTTCCTCCTTTTGTTGATCACTCTCCTCCTCTTTTTCATCTAATGAGATTTCAGGTTCATCAATTTCTTCTTCCATAGGATCCTACAAGGCATTAGTCTCTTCCATTTGTGGAAAGCATCTATTAAAATATTCAAGAATATAGCCATTTTCGTCCTTGTAATTATCAAAGAAAAATTTAAGTATACCATAAACCTCATATTTGTAAGGTGGATCATCAATATTTTCAAGCAAACTAGCCAGTTCAAAAGCACCCTTCCAAGCAATAAATTCTTCAATTTGTTCTGCATCATAAAATTCATAAATTCCTTTAGCATAAGAAGATATGGTATCATTATCATTATACTCACATTGAAAAGGGAGGTGTTTATACCTCTTTCTGCAACAAGATTCATCACAACAATAGTAACATTATAAGTAGAGCACACGTTTCTAGCAATGGTATACAATTTATCAATTTGTTCCCATAAGTGTTTCCCTTTTTGTGACAAGCGGTGTTCCTTATAATAATATTTTTGATCTTCCGTGAACCCACCTTGCCAATAAGATTCAGTTTCAAAGAAACCAACCATTAACAACAAGCATGATAAAGCAAGACAATAACAAACCAACGAAAATAGCAACTAGAGTAGGAACTATTTTTTTGTATTTTTGATAAAGAAAAAAGAAAACAAGGCGAAAATAAACTTAGCTTGAACAATAGTGATTCCAAGTGGACTTGATAAATAAAGCTATGCTCCCCGGCAACGGCGCCAAAAAATAGTCTTGATGACCCATAAGTATAGGGGGTGTATCGCAGTATTTCGAGGGAAGTGAAACCCAATTTATTGATTCGACACAAGGGGAGCCAAAAAATATTTATAAGCCTTAACAACTGAGTTGTCAATTCAGCTGCACCTGGAAACAATCTTGCTCACAGCAGTTTATCAGTAGGAACAGTAAAGTCGCAGCAGTAGCAAAGTAAAGACAGTAGTAACAATAGCAGTAAACAGTGGGATTCGAGTGCGGTAGGCATAGAGATGGATGGACGGGCGTTGCATGGACAAGACAATTCACATAGCAATCAGAACATAGGGCAATTGGAGATAAATAAGATAAAGCATCCAAGTACTAGACAATCCTAGGCATGTGTTCCATATATAGTCATACGTGCTCGCAATGAGAACTTGCACAACATCTTTTGTCCTGCCAGCCCGTTTGCAGCGGGGCCTCAAGGGAACTACTGGCAATTAAGGTGCTCCTTTTAATAGAGCACCGGAGCAAAGCATTAACACTCCATGAACACATATGATCCTCACATCAAAGCCATTCCCTCCGGTTATCCCGATTTCTGTCACTTCGGGGCCATTGGTTTCAGACAACAACGCGTGTATACAACTTGCAGATAAGACCATAAACAATAATATCATAATGAATCAATAACATGTTCAGATCTGAAATCATGGCACTCGGTCCCTAGTGACAAGCATTAAGCATAACAAGTCGCAACAAAGTCATAAAGCGCTAATAGAAGATACTAGGAACCATGCCCTAACAATCTGATGCCATTACATGAACGATCTCATCCAATCCCTACCATCCCCATAGCCTACAGCGGGGGATTACTCACTCATAGATGGGGGCAACATGGATGGTCGATGGAGAAGCGGTGGTGATGATGAGGGCGATGATATCCTCCAATTCCCCATCCCGGCAGGGTGCCAGAACGGAGTTTCTGGTGCTGTTTTGTGGAATTTGGTGGTGGCGGCGGAGCGGAACTCCTTCTAGAAAAACGTCGAACCCTGATACATTGCAAATGTATCTATAATTTTTGATGTTCCATGCTTGGTTTTATCCAATTTCTTGTGTTTTGTCCACACTTTGGAGTACTTTTTATATGATTTCTTGGACTAACCTATTAACAAGAGCCATAGTGCCAGCTGCCTGTTTTTTGCTGTTTTGGGTTCCAGGAAAGTCAGAAAATGAATATTCTCGGAATTGGATGGGACAAAAGCCAAAGTGCATATTTTTCCAGAAGTCATCAAGTGCCAGAATACGAGACGAAGAGGGGCCAGGGGCCACCACACATCCTGGCCGCGCGGCCAGGCCTGGCCCGCGCCAGGGGGTGGTGTGGCCACTCCCGGCACCCCCTCGGCCTCTCCTTCCGCCTATAAGATTCCCTCAGGACAAAAACCCTAAGTGCCCGATCAAAAATCCACGAAAGAGTCTGTAGCCGCTGTCATCTCCATCCCTAGATCGGGAGGGATCTGAAGCTCTTCCGACACCCTGCCGGAGAGGGGAATTCACCCTGGAGGCCTTCTTCATCACCATGCAAGCCTCCGGTGTGATGTGTGAGTAGTTCATCCTTGGACTACAGATCCATGTAGTAGCTAGATGGCTGGTTCTCCTCCTTTGTGCTTTCATGTTTAGATGTTGTGAGCTCTGTTCATGATCAAGATCATCTATTTGTAATTCATGTTGTGTTTGTGGGGATCCGATGGATATTGAGATTCTATTTCAGATTGATTATTGATTCTATCATGTCTTTGTTATTTGTGATCTTGCATGCTTTCCGTTGTTAGTATATATCTTGGCCAAGTAGATGCTAGCAACTCCAAGAGGTAGTATTTATGCTCGATAGTGGGTTCATGCCTCTGGTAATCCGGGGAAGTGATAGAAATCTCTAAGGTACTAGATGTGCTGTTGCTACTAGGGAGAAAACAACAATCCTTTGTTCATAGAACAATTGTATTGTTTACTTTATGCCCAGTTCGTAAAGCAATAATCTGTTGCTTGCAACTTAATACTGGAGGGGGTTCGGATGATAACCTGAAGGTGGATTATTAGTCATAGATGCAGTTGGATGGCGGTCTATGTATAATGTTGTAATGCCCAATCAAGTCTCAAAGGAGTCAAGATGATTAGTATATGCATGTATTTCTTTCTCGATGTTTGTCAATTGCCCCATTATAATTTGTTCACCCAGCATGTTATCTATCTAAGGAGAGCCACCTCTAGTGAACTATGGATCCCGGTCCTTTCTTTACAATCTATCTACAAACTGTTTACTTCTTTGTGTTTACTTTCTGCAAATTTTTACTTCTTTCCATTCGATACGTTTAATCCTTTGTTTTCAGCAAAACACGGTGAGATTGACAACCTCATCGCAAGTTGGGGACAAAGTTCTGTGGTTCTATTGTGCAGGTCTCCACGTTGCTACTAGCACCGGTAGTGCGCCCTGCCAAAGCTCAGCTAGTAACACCTTTGGGGTGTTTCCTTGCTCCTACTGGTTCGATTAAACCTTGGTTTCATAACTAAGGGAAACTTGCCGTTGTGCTCATCATACCTTCCTCTTGGGGTTCCCAACGAGGTCTACATCAACCACGCACCAACACTTTTCTGGGCGCCGTGCATTGAGCCATCAAGCATTTTTCTGGCGCCGTTGTCGGGGAGTCAAGGACATCTTCACAAGGGGAGTCCCTCATAAGCAATCTCTTTACTTTGTTGTTTTTGTTTTGCTTAGTTTCTTTTTTCTTTGTTTGCTTGTTTTGTTATCAAAAACACACAAAAAATTAGTTTTACAAGTTTGCTTTCTTATTTGAAACCCCAAAAAAAATGACTACTCTTGAAAACACTAAGTTGTGTGACTTCACTAGCACCAACAACAATGATTTTATGAGCACACCTATTGCTCCACCTGTGCCTGAAAATACTTTCTTTGAGATAAAACATGTTTTCCTCAATCTTGTTATGAGAGAACAATTTTCTGGTATTGGTAAAGAAGATGCTGCTTCCCATCTAAATAACTTTGTTGAACTTTGTGAGATGCAAAAGCATAGGGATGTAGATGGTGATATTATTAAGCTGAAATTGTTTCCTTTCTCTTTGAGAGGAAAAGCTAAAGAATGGTTGAATTCCTTAACTAGGAATAGTATTGATTCTTGGACTAAATGTAAAGATGCTTTCATTGGAAATACTATCCTCCTGCTAAGATTATATCCATGAGAAGTGAAATAATGAAGTTTAAACAACTTGATAATGAGCATGTTGCTCAAGCTTGGGAAAGAATGAAATCTTTGGTAAAGAATTGTCCCACTCATGGACTGACTGCTTGGACGATCATCCAAACTTTTATGCAGGATTGAACTATTCTTCAAGGAACCTATTGGATTCTGTTGCTGGAGGTACTTTTATGACCATTACTTTGGGTGCTGCAATGAAACTTCTAGACAATATGATGGTTAATTATTCTGAATGGCATACTGAGAGAGCTCCACAAGGTAGGAAGGTAAATTCTGTTGAGGAAACCTCCTCCTTGAGTGATAAGATTTATATTATTATGTCTATGCTTGTTAATGGGAAAGCCCATATTGATCCAAATAATGTTCCTTTAGACTCCTTGGTTGCTCAAGAAGAGCAAGTTGATGTGAACTTCATAAGAAATAACAATTTTGGCAATAATGCTTATAGGAACAATTTTGGTAACAACAATTATAAGCCATATCCTCTCAACAATGGTAATTCTTATGGAAATTCTTACAACAATAATAAGAGTGCTCCCTCTGAACTTGAAGTTATGCTTAAAGAGTTTATTAGTAAACAAATTGCCTTCAATAAAACTATTGAGGAAAAACTCTCTAATGCTGAAAGAAATATAGCATCTTTAGCTGAAGCTCAATCTTCTTTGAATAAAATGGCTGCTAAACCTAAAACTAATGATAATACCTTTGCAGCTACTAATGCTATACAAGTAAAATTGATGAAAATGTTAGACTATTAGATGAATTACATGCTAAGTGGGAAAGAGAAGATGAAATTGCTAGAAACATTAGTGTTTCTACTATTACCACTACTAGTGTTGAGGCTAATAATAGTTCTACTAATTTAGATGATAAATTTGATTTTGATCTTGATGGTTGTAACATCTCTGAAGTTATTAAGTTCCTACAAAAGCTTGCTAAAAGTCCTAATGCTAGTGCTATGAACATGGCCTTTATAAAACACATTAGATGCTCTCATAAAGATTAAAGAAGAAAAGATGAAACATAAAGCTTCTATTCCTATAAAACAAGAAGATGGTTGGGAACCCATCATTAATATGAAACTGGATGACTTTCATTTCAAAGCTTTGTGTGATCTTGATAGTAGTATGCCTAGAAGGATTTATGATATGCTTGATTTGCCTCCACTTAATGATTGTTATTTGATTGTCCCACTTGATGATAATGCTAAAAAGAAACTCATGGGGAGTCTTAATGATGTTCTTATTATGGTTAACAATTCCTATGTCCCCGTTGATTTCTATGTTTTGGATGTTGAATGTAATGCTTCTTGTCCTATTACTTTGGGAAGACCTTTTCTTAGAACTGTTGGTGCCATTATTGATATGAAAGAAGGCACCATTAGATATCAACTCCCACTCAAGAAAGGTATAGAACACTTCCCTAAAAAGAGAGAAAAGATTTCTTTTGCTTCTCCTATGAAAACAAAATTTGGTCTTAATGCTTCTTTATTTGAGAACACTTAATTCTTTCTTTGGTTCTTACGCCTAACTTAAAGGCGTTAAAGAAAAGTACTTATTGGGAGATAACCCAAAAGTTTTAGATGAGTCTTGGAAGTTATTACCTCTGTAATAACCGCTCCTTATACTTTTTATTTGCTTTTTGTGCCAAGAGTAACCTCTAATGAGATAGAAGTAATGATTGGGAAAGTTGCTGTCCCGAAACAGATTTCTATGCTTCACCGTAAGAATTCATGTAAAATCTCTGAACGTCTTTTTGAGGCGTGAATTTTTGTGCTTCTGCCCCAGGTTGTTATCTAACTTCCATTAGTTCAATACTTTTTGATTTGAGAAACAGAAGGTCTTCGAAAAAATTCGTCTTTACCTGCTGGTCTGTTTTGACAGAGTTCTGCCATTTTCTGCATTTGCTTCTTGTTGGTTCCTTTTTGAGTTCTTTTGGGTAATTGAGCTTTTTGAGGGAAGTGCTACAGTCGCTAGTGTTCTAATGGCAGTTTATTTGGTGTTAGAACTGAACCTTAAGACTTATTTATCTTGAGTACACTAATGTTGCTAATAAATATTGTGTGAAGTTTTGTATGAAGGAAAATTTTCAGGTGTATGGAAGGAATGAGTAATGAGATGAAGGATGGACTAAACATCAAGCTTGGGGATGCCATGCGTGTCACCCCAAGAAATCTCCAAGAAGTACAAGCGTCAAAGCTTGGGGATTCCCAAAGCATCCCCTTCTTCATCAATAAAAATCTTAGGTTTCTTCCAAACACTTCATTTTTATTGTTTCATGCACAGTTGTGTTGTTCTTGGAGCGTCTTCTTTTTCATTTTCGTTTTGGTTTTCATTTGCTTTTGTTTGCTTAGTTTTCCAAATAAATTGGTTGGACCCCCTCTTTCATACATTGGTTTGCAAATAGTTTGGTTTGGTTTGGAAAAGAGTAGGAAAGTTCATACTTATGTGGTAAAAATAGCTTGTTTTTGACTATGGCCTATGCTTTGTCATGCCATGCTTGATATTGTTTTGGCTTTATGCTTACTATTCTTTGTTGTAGCATGACTTGTTATAAACAATTGAGATTGTTTAATGTGTCTTGGATGAATCATGCATTGTTTTAGCATATTAAAGCATAGTATAGTGGTATTCTCCTTTGATGCTTTATTTGGGTTGACTTGGCGCATGCTCACACCATGATATGACTATATCAAGTCACCATAGCCTTTATGATCCTTTAGTTTTCAACTTGTAGTATCACTTTATGCTTTGATCAATGATGTTTTGTCGCTCTGCATGATTATGGCCATTATTTCTCTCTTAGTTTGTCGCTCCCAGTCTTTTGCTAGCCTCCACAACCAAGTATGAGTTCCACTCATGCATCCAACTCCCTAAACCAAGTTATTCCAAAGAATCCACCATACCTACCTACTAGCTTATGCTATTCCAAGTATATTCATGCTTTTGTGTACCTTCCAAATTAAACTTGTTATGAGAAAACTAGTGATTAAAGCTCTCACGAACTTGATGGCACACTTTACCTTTTTGCATCTAATAAACTTGAACCATTGGGTCCTTCTTTGTTGCGTATATGCTTGCGCTTTATAAGTTGAAATTAGCAGAACCATGTTTCATGGGGAACGCTTTCAACATTGCACTTGTACTTTGTACCTCGTTGATATCATGTTCTTTTGCTTACGGATCCCGGCGGTGTGAAATAAAAGTGGAACTTGTAAGATCATGGAGTTTGTATGTGTATTAGAGAAATGCCTGGGCCGCTAGCCTAAGCCATGCCTAATCATGGTGGAAACTTGCAGCATCACCATAATGAGCACTCTATGAAGCATCCTCAATAAAAACCTATGCAGATAGTAAATAAAAAGATCGCTGAGATGCTCATTGTCTGCTTGCCTTGTCATTTTGATTATGGGAAAGCTCCCGTATCATGTGCAAGGGGTACCCCGTTGGCAGTTCTGAATGATACACATATATTTACAATGACAAGAGCTTACTTGTGACCGAAGTTGAGTAGCATGAGGATCGGTCTTCGTAAGTAAGGGGCATGAGATTTCGGTTTATAACTTGTCAAGCATATCCTCTTAGTTGTGTCACTTTAACCTTAATCACCTTAAAGATCCTTATGATAGGGACAATGAGAGCTGAAACCTATAAGTACCATAATTTTTGGAAGCTCCTTATGAGACTTGAATCCCTACTTCCTTTTACAAAGGCCTTTCTTCCACCATTATATTGAGTCTACACCTTCTACCTTTATGCACCTACTTTGAGAGCATAGTGGCCATTCTTAGTTCTATGTGCATTGTCCCAAGACTAGTTGATTGATGCATACTTCGATATTGCTTGTTTTAAACTATTGTATCTAATCAGTCTTATGAACTTTGAAGGTGTCCTATGCATTTATATTTTGTACTCTATTGAGGGACAAACTGAATACTATTATGCTATGTTTTCTTTATGTGAAACAAACAAATGTCTTGCAAAGCATTGTTATTCATGAATCTTTTGTTTGTGCCTTTTCATGTTGCATCATAGTTTCTTTGCTTATTGCTAGAACTTTCTCTTTCATGTTATGATTGAAGTACTATGATCCCAGCTTTGAATGTTTTACAAATACTTTGATCAAGTCTATGATGGTGCATGTCACCTCAAAAATTGTTCTTTCTTTTTTATCACTTACCTACTCGAGGACGAGTAGGAGTTAAGCTTGGGGATGTTGATACATTGAAAATGTATCTATAATTTTTGATGTTCCATGCTTGATTTTATCCACTTTCTTGTGTTTTGTCCACACTTTGGAGTACTTTTTATATGATTTCTTGGACTAACCTATTAACAAGAGCCACAATGCCAGCTGCCTGTTTTCTGCTGTTTTTGGTTCTAGGGAAGTCAAAAAATGAATATTCTCGGAATTGGACAGGACAAAAGCCAAAGTGCCTATTTTTCCGGAAGTCATCAAGTGCCAGAATACGAGACGGAGAGGGGCCAGGGGGCCACCACACCACCTGGTCGCATGGCCAGGCCTGGCCCGCGCCAGGGGGTGGTGTGGCCGCTCCCGACACCCCCTCGGCCTCCCCTTCCGCCTATAAGATGCCCTCAGAATGAAAACTCTAAGTGCCCGATCAAAAATCCATGAAAGAGTCTGTAGCCGCCATCATCTCCATCCCTAGATCGGGAGGGATCTGAAGCTCTTCCCGCACCCTGACGAAGAGGGGAATTCACCCTGGAGGCCTTCTTCATCACCATGCAAGCCTCCGGTGTGATGCGTGAGTAGTTCATCCTTGGACTACGGATCCATGTAGTAGCTAGATGGCTGGTTCTCCTCATTTGTGCTTTCATGTTTAGATCTTGTGAGCTCTGTTCATGATCAAGATCATCTGTTTGTAATTCTGCATGTTGTGTTTGCGGGGATCCGATGGATATTGAGATGTTATTTCAGATTGATTATTTATTCTATCATGTCTTTGTTATTTGTGATCTTGCATGCTTTCCGTTGTTAGTAGCTATCTTGGCCAAGTAGATGCTAGCAACTCCAAGAGTTAGTATTTATGCTCGATAGTGGGTTCATGCCTCTGGTAATCTGGGGAAGTGACAGAAATCTCTAAGGTACTAGATGTGCTATTGCTACTAGGGAGAAAACAACAATCCTTTGTTCATAGAACAATCATATTGTTTACTTTACACGAAGTTCATAAAGCAATAATCTATTGCTTGCAACTTAATACTGGAGGGGGTTCGGATGATAACCTGAAGGTGGATTATTAGTCATAGATGAAGTTGGATGGCAGTCTATGTATAATGTTGTAATGCCCAATCAAGTCTCAAAGGAGTCAAGATGATTAGTATATGCATGTATTGCTTTCTCGATGTTTGTCAATTGCCCCGCTGTAATTTGTTCACCCAGCATGTTATCTATCTAAGGAGAGCCACCTCTAGTGAACTATGGATCCCAGTCCTTTCTTTACATACAATCTACAAACTGTTTACTTCTTTGTGTTTACTTTCTGCAAACTTTTACTTCTTTCCATTCGATATGTTTAATCCTTTGTTTTCAGCAAAACACGGTGAGATTGACAACCTCATCGCAAGTTGGGGACAAAGTTCTGTGGTTGTGTTGTGCAGGTATCCACGTTGCTACTAGCACCGGTAGTGCGCCCTGCCAAAGCTCAGCTAGTAACACCTTTGGGGTGTTTCCTTGCTCCTACTGGTTCGATTAAACCTTGGTTTCATAACTGAGGGAAACTTGCTGTTGTGCTCATCATACCTTCCTCTTGGGGTTCCCAACGAGCTCTACATCAACCACACACCAACACTTTTCTGGGCGCCGTGCATTGAGCCATCAAACCCCCCGGAGTTTTTAGGTCAGAAGGCTTCTTATAGGCGAAGAGGGAGACCGAGGGGGTGCCTGGGGGCCCACACCATGCCCTGGCGCGGCCAGGCCCAACCCGTGCTTGGGGGTGGTGCGGCCAGCCCCTGGCCCTCCTCTGTCTCATATTCTGGCTCCGTGAGTCTTCCGAAAAAATAGGCACTTTGGCTTTTGTCCTGTCCAATTCCGAGAATATTTATTTTCTGACTTTCCTGGAACCAAAAACAACAGAAAACAGGCAGCTGGCACTGTGGCTGTTGTTAATAGTTTAGTCCAAGAAATCATATGAAAAGTACTCCAAAGTGTGGACAAAACACAAGAAAGTCGATAAAACCAAGCATGGAACATCATAAATTATAGATACATTTGCAATGTATCAATATCTTCCACACATGATGGTTTCTGAAACAATTATTTTAGCTCCTAGATAACCTCGATATTAAAACAACTTTAGAATATCAAGAATCATGGAGGCAAACATGATACTTTAGATACTAACATTGGAATTCTTACTCTTGATTTAATACTACTTATTAAACTTCATGGAGTAAATAGAGTTTGCTGAAAGTTTGCAATAGGACTTCTAAACTTTAAATTGACATTCAAAACAATACGATACCAGTTCGTAAAGTAAATATCCAGAATTCTATAGTTCTATTATCTCAATTAAAACTGAGCATAAGGTATAAACAGATGCCAATGACTACAACAAATTATGCAAATTCACATTTATATAGTTTATGACAAATTTGGTTTGACTAATCCAAATTAGAAATGAACTCCCACTCAAAAACGACATCTCTCGTGCCTTTTTGGTGATTACATGAACCAAATCCACTACACCAAGTCCGATCATCACATGAGTCGGTGTAGCTTCAAAGGCGAGCATCAATATGGCCATCACATCAACTATATGACTCATGCTTAACCTTTCGGTCCGTGTTCCGAGGCCATGTCTATACATGCAGGCTCACCAAGTAAGAACCTTAGTACTCTCATGTGTAAAACTATCTTACACCCATTGTATGAAAGCGTAGAGTCTAGTACACCCAATCATCACGTGATGTCTCGAAACACGATCCATAAAACGGTGCATACTAAAGGAAGAACACATTTTATCTTGATATTTAAATGAGGGATCATCTTATAATGCTACTAAAACGCCAAACAAGCAATATAAGATGCAAACATCATACGTGTAAAGTGGAATGATATGGTCCATGCATTTGACCATTATCATGTGCATCGTGGTATGATCTCTATCATTCCTTTGTGTGTAAGGCCAAGGTGTATGGAAATTAAACGTTAGGTGTGTTGTAAAGGTATCAACTATACATGAACTTACAACATTACCATATCATGACACTAGCCCAACAACGATCTAAACTAGACGCCTCTAATTTATCAATTGCAAGTTTTACATGGTTTAGGGCTTTGAAAGATAGAACTGTTCTTACCTACGAACATGGAACCACAACGATGATAACTAAGTTATTAGCAACTCGTTGTAAATCAGATATTGACTATAGTAGGAGAGACAGACACCCGCCAGCCACTTATGCAAAACTAGTTGCATGTCAGTCGTGGAACCGGTCTCATGTGCGATGACATGTAAGGTTGGTCCGGGGCGCTTCATCCCACTATGCCACCAATATCCAAAATACATGAAAGAAGCAATAACATGATCATCATCGCCCACATATAAACATATGTGTACTACCCATGCAAAGCACCTACGCATAGATCAGGCTCTGATATCACTGTTGGGTTCGCAGCATAGAAAAAAAAATTCTACGATGGGAACTATACGCCAAGATCTATCTACTAGATACAAGCAACGGGTGGATATACATCCATAGAGAACTTACCCTCGAAGACAACAAAGATTTGTTAACGAGATGGAACTCGTGGATGATGTAGTCATACACTTGCCGATCTCAAGATCGTGATGAAGTCCAGCAGCTCCGGCTCCAGCACGTCCATCAGATCCAGGTCCAGCAAGTCCAGCACCACCAAGTCCAGCACCACAAAGTAGCGGTGCATCCGTGATTGCACACACGTCCGGTACCCCGACAACCTCCATCCCTCGCTCTAGCAAAGCAGCAGAAGAAGCAACTTCTTTCCAGATAAAGCCACTGGGAACATGTATCTCGCTAATCTGAGACCATGGGGAATTACTAGAGAGGGAGAGAGATCCTTCACGAGGATGTGTGAGAAAGAAGGAGTGAGATGGGGGCCTTTTATATGAGGAGGGGAGGGTACCCCTCCCATGGCTGGTGCCCATGGAGGGTGTCCCTTCACCTTTCCCATTCATATGGTGGTAACCCCCTCCACATTAAAATGCCCCTTCACATTCTCTTTTAAAGTCTCCACTTTAAATGCATCAAATATCTCCAAATTTAATGCTCTCTCATTTAATAAAACTCTTTTATTAATTTTATTAAGAATTTTGTTAATTACTTTAATTAACAAACATTCACATAAAACCCCCTGCAACATTTCAATATTACATGCAGAACCAATTTCAGCAATTTCACCCGAAACAGTTTCGGTGTCTATTGAAATAATTCTAGTGCTTTCTTAAATCTTTATCTGAAACATATTTGCTCCAAATGGTGTCGGTATCCCTTAAGTGTGTCACCCTACGGTTCGCGAATAATGCAGACATAATCGAGACCCCTCTTAGATCAATAATCAGAAGCGAGACCTGGAGATCCATACTGACTCCTACACATTCAACGATGACTTCTTTGATCGTGAGAACGTTTAACGCTAGTAACTAAATCCCTTTGTCTCGCGATATATTACATGTCCAAGATTCGATCATCGGTATCTCCATACCTAGTTTGATCTTGTTGCCGACATGCACTCTTTTCTCGTTCCCGTGATATAACATTCTAGTGATCTCATCACTTGCTTGCAAGCTAACCAATGTGATATCACCGAGAGGGCCCAGAGTATATCTATCCGTCATCGAGATGGACAAATCCCACTCTTGATCCATGATCCTCTACATAACACTTTCATAGCACTGAACCCACCTTTACAATCACCCTTTCACGGTGTGACATTTGATGTTATCAAGATACTCTTCTAGTGTTAGTGATTGACATGATCTCAACGTCTAAGGACTAGGATTACTTCGTTTGATGTTATAGAAATATAAACACAATGACTTTGATCGTAATGCTATACTTCGGATGAATGTTCATCACATCATTCCACTAATGTTATGACCTTGTTATTAACAACATCCAATGTCCATGATCAGGAAACCTTGATCATCTTGTTAATCAACGAGCTAGTTTATAAGAGAGGCATAACTAGGAACTTTCCTTTTGTTTATTAAACACACATGTATTCACGTTTCCAAATTAATACAATTATAGCATTCAAAATAAACATTTATCATAAACAAGGAATAAGATAATAACCACTTTATTATTGCCTCTCGGGCATATTCCCTTTCATCTCTTGAGGTTAGCTGTCTAATGCTTGCATGCATGGAATCTGATCTTCAAAAGCAGTTTGAGGATCAGGAAGCGTACGATATGATCATCGTGCTTAAGGACATGTTCCAGACTCAGGCTAGGACTGAGGGGTACAATGTTGCTAAGTCCTTTGTGGAATGCAAGCTGACAAAGGAAGAAGCTGTAGGCCCCCATGTGATCAAAATGGTTGGTTATAGTCAGACTTTGGAAAAGATTGGTTTTCCATTAGGTCAAGAGTTAGCTACTGATTTCATTTTGGCGTCACTTCTAGCTAGCTATGGGCATTTCATTTCGAACTACCGTATGCATGGGGTGGAGAAGGGCCTTAATGAGTTATGTGGGATGCTAAAAACAGAAGAATGTGACATTAAGAAGAGTGCAGGGCATAGCCATGTGATGGCTATGCAGAATAAGCCTAACTTCAAGAAAAAGGGCACTTCTTGGCATAAGAAGAAACACAAGGCTAAGGATACGATCCCTAAGCCAAACCCTGTACCCAAGCAAAAGGCTGGAACTACAGGAGACACTGAGTGTTTCTTTTGTCATGAATATGGCCACAGAGAAACTGCAGCAAGTACCAGTCTTCTTTGAAGAAGAGTGGAAGTAAGAGTACTTCCAACTCAGGTATGCTTGTTGTAAATGTTGTGAACATTTTTATCGTAGATTCTTATGTTAGCTCGTGGGTATTTGATACCGGATCGGTTGCTCATATTTGCAATTCGATGCAGGGGCTAAAAAGGACTAGAGAAGTGCAGAAAGGCGAAGTGGACTTTCGTGTCGGAAATAAAGCAAGGGTTGCTGCATTATTCGTCGGCATCATGGAGCTTCACCTTCCGTCGGGATTTATTATGGAGTTGAATAATTTTTATTACATTCCTAGTATGGGTCGAAACATTTTATCACCTTCATGTTTGATGAGGGATGGTTATTCATTCGCGAGTACAAACAATGGTTGTGTAATCTCTAAGAATGCTATGTTTGTGGCTGATGCTCCCATTTTGAATGGGTTATTTATTTTAAATCTTGATGATGCATCTGTTTACAATGTTAGTGCTAAAAGGCTACGACCTAATGATTTGAGTCCTACCTATTTATGGCATTGTCGTTTGGGGCATATAAGTGAAAAGCGCATGAAGAAGCTCCATGGTGATGGTCTTCTAACTTCGTTTGATTTTGAATCATACGAGACATGTCAAGCTTGTTTACTTCGAAAGATGACCAAGACACCTTTTACGGGTTTTCCCGAGAGAGCGACAGACTTGTTGGAACTCATACATACTGACGTATGTTAACCAATGAGCACAACAGCCAGAGGAGGATATCACTACTTCATTACTTTCACTGATGATTTCAGTAGATATGGCTATGTCTACCTGATGAAGCATAAGTTTGAAACTTTTGAAAAGTTCAAAGAGTTTCAGAGTGAGGTAGAGAATCAACGTGGCAAGAAAATAAAGGCCTTGCGATCTGATCGTGGAGGAGAATATTTGAGTCATGAATTTAGCAATCATCTTAAGAGTTACGGAATTGTTCCACAGCTCACGCCTCCCGGAACGCCTCAAAGAAACGGGGTCTCTGAACAGCGCAATCAAACTTTGTTGGGCATGGTTTGTTTGATGACGAGCCAGTCGGATTTACCATTATCATTTTGGGGTTACGCTCTAAAAACAGCAGCTTTCACGCTAAAACAGGGTACCGTCTAAATCCGTAGTTAAGACACCATATGAGATGTGGACTGGAATTCCCAGTTTGTCTTTTCTAAAGATTTGGGGTTGTGATGCATTTGTCAAGCGACTTCAGTCGGACAAGCTAACACCCAAATCGGATAAATTCATTTTTGTGGGATACCCAAGGGAAACCTTAGGGTATGACTTCTACAACCGAGAAGAGGGCAAAGTGTTTGTCGCTCGTAGAGGTGTTTTCCTAGAGAAAGAGTTTCTCACAAAGGGAACAAGTGGAAGGTTGGTGCGACTTGAAGAAGTTCAAGATGAGCTAGTCAGGGATGCTTCTACGAGTGATGCTATTGTAGCAAAACAAGTTGAGGAACCCGTGGCAATAGAAGCACCGCAACCACGAAGGTCGGCGAGGCTCCGCAAAGCGCAGGAATTATTATTGTTAGACAATGATGAGCCTCCGACCTATGCAGAAGCGATGGTGGACCCAGACTCTGAGAAATGGCTGATTGCCATGAGATCCGAGATAGAGTCCATGGGAGACAATCAAGTTTGGAACTTGGTTGACCTGCCAGATGGTTTTAAAGCCATGTAGTGCAAATGGATCTATAAGAAGAAGATTGATATGGATGGAAATGTTCACATCCATAAAGCTCGACTTGTTGCAAAAGGTTTTCGACAAGTTCAAGGAGTTAACTACGATGAGATTTTCTCGCCCGTAGTGATGCTTAATCTATACGGATCATTCTATCCATTGCTGCATATTTCAACTATGAGATATGGAAGATGAACGTCAAGATGGCTTTCTTAAATGGAATCCTCACTGAGGACGTGTATATGATGCAGCCCGAAGGTTTTTTCGATCCAAACAATGCTGGAAAAGTATGCAAACTTCAAAAGTCTATTTATGGGTTGAAGCAAGCATCTCGGAGTTGGAACATTCGATTTGATGAAGTTGTAAAGAAGTTTGGCTTCATCAAAAACAAACAAGAACCTTGTGTGTATAAGAAATAAAGTGGGAAATCGCTTGTATTTCTAATCTTATATGTAGATGACATATTATTGATTGGAAATGACATTCCTATGCTCAAGTCTGTTAAGACCTCATTGAAAACTAGTTTTTCTATGAAGGACTTAGGAGAAGCAGCATATATTCTGGACATCAAGATCTATAGAGATAGAACAAGGAGGCTAATTAGATTAAGCCAGAGTATATAAGTTGACAAAGTGTTGAAACGGTTCAGCATGGAAGAGGCTAAGAAGGTTTTTTTCCCCCATGTCTCATGGCATTAAACTCAGCAAGACTCAGTGTCCTAGAACCACTGATGAGCGAGAGCGCATGAGTAGGGTTCCATGTGTTTCGGCTAAAGGATCCATCATGTATGCAGTGACATGTACTCGCCTAGATGTTTTCTATGCTTTAAGTGTTACGAGCAGATACCAAGCCGATCTAGGTGAAAGCCACTGGACAGCGGTAAAGAATATCCTTAAGTACTTGAGAAGGACTAAGGATATGTTCCTAGTTTATGGAGGTGAGGTTGAACTCAGTGTAAAGAGTTACATAGATGCGAGTTACCTTAACGACTCAGATGACTCCAAATCGCAATCAGGTTATGTGTTTGTCATGAATGGTGGTGATGTGAGCTAGAAAAGTTCCAAGCAAGATACAGTGGCCTCCTCTTCAACAGAAGCTGAATATATTGTCGCCTTGGAGGCTGCAAAGGAAGCTGTTTGGATTAGGAATTTCCTGATCGCTCTTGGTGTGGTTCAGGGCGCGTCCAATCCCTTGGATGTTTATTGTGACAACAATGGTGCTATTGCACAAGCCAAGGAACCTAGACAGCACCAAAAGAACAAACATATTCGGATGCGTTACCATCTAATTCGTGAGTTCATTGATGATGGTACTGTCATGTTATGCCAAATACATACGGACTCAAATGTTGCTGATCCATTGACAAAGCCACTCCCGCAGCCTGCGCATGAAGCGCACACAAGAGCAATAGTTATTAGATACTATCTAGATTGACTCTAGTACAAGTGGGAGACTGAAAGAAATATGCCCTGGAGGCAATCATAGAGATGATTGTATTTCATATATATCCATGAGTTTTTATAATGTTCCTTGAATATCCATATATCAGGCAACTTGTATTGATTGGCAATTATGTGAATTGTTTGTGAAACTCTTTACTTGTATGGTTATCTAATAGATCTCCCTAGTCAGATTTCATGTGAGGATACATGTGAATATTAGACTAGCACATCATTGGTTGATGATATGTTTGGCAAGTCATAGACATGGAGATGTCAAACCAATGATGTGGACACATGTTATGAACATGGGATTGGAATGACCCAACTTGAGACTGGCAATAATACTTTCAGCTCTCTCTACACATCGTGTATGTTTTATCCTTAGACCTGAGATTGTCACATGTACTTGAGATATGGATCGACTTACTTTGGGGCTATGAAACACTACTCCGTAATTGGGTAGTTATAAAGGTAGCTTTGAGGTTTGTCCTGATATATGCTGTAAGGCATTGGTCAATCAAGATGGGATTTGCCCCTCTCTACTTGAGAGAGATATCTCTAGACCCCTCGAGTGACCGGATCTAGAAATGCATGGCCATGCTACATATGGTTAAGAGTTAACCTAGTAAAGGGATTCTGAATCGCAGTATCGAGAAAGAAAGGTCAGCTTGGAGCCAGACCAAATATAGTGAGGCAAAGGGAAAGACATGTACTCAATCTTGTGATGGTTCGTCCGAATGATCTTTATATGCGTTCAGGAGTTGACACATCTTGTTAGAGGCTGCTACCAACTATTGACGGAGTAAGTGCACTCGTGTCATGTCTATACGTGTATGAACCTATAGGGTCACACACTTTAGGGGCTTGAGGATTGGATCCGAATTAGACCAGGCTTAGGCTGCTAATGTAGAAGCCCCACTAGGAATACCTATATAAGAGAGACTGAGGCGAGATGAATAGGGTTGAGCATTCCACCCAGTTGCCACTCCTCTCATGCATGTCTTGTACGTGCAAACCTAGTAGTCTGTCGTGTGACCTTCCACTCCGGACGTGTGGATACCTCGAAGATGCTACAGTTGTAGCACTTGGACGAGGCGCGCAAAGGGGAGTTTCTCGTGGGATGAGGACAAGGAGGAGGCGTAGAACATCTACACTGCCCCGACATGCTTCATCGAGTTCCGCGACTGCGCGTCTAGTGGTAATCACGTGATCTATGACAATAGTATTCCTGGTTGACGCGGTAGAAAATTTTAATTTTATGCTAGTGTAGCCTACCCGTTTCCCTTCACATCCGTCTATCGTCCATATATGGCGCGTGTTGCCGCACCTGACCCTAAGACATTACTCCCCCGAACAAATGTGAAGCACCTGAATATCGCGACAGTCCACCAAATAGGGTTCGAGTGCGAATTCAATTAGGGTTTGATGATGCATGATGCAAAAGAGCAATCAGATACTACGGTTAGATTCGTGTCATCGAGCTGATCGATTTAGACATATCATTTGTCAAATTTGGGGTAATGGGTTAAAAGTTGTTAAATTGCATATTTAGGGCTAAAAGGGCAGAAATATCAATGTTGTAATAGATAGGGGTGTTTCTGCTAAATTTCACTTCAGCCATTTTAATTATCTCAGAAAATCATTTACTTTTCATGGTAAAATTATTTGTAATTCAGAATTGTTTGAAAATTATCTGATTTTGAATGAATTTGAATTAAATGAATTAGAGAAGAAGAAAGTATTGGGCGTCGGTAAAAGGAGTTGGGCCTGCTCCTCGGTTATCAGACGCACGTATGCGGTATGGGTCAGCTGGGCCGGCCCAATAACATGTTCGAGCGGGAGGACCGCAGGTTGAGAAGCAGAAAAAACCAGGGCTTTCTTTGGAAAAACATCATGAACCGTCGTTATCTGAATTTTAGATCTGAGCGTTTATAATGAAATTGGCCCAAGTTCAAAATAAGATTGCGATGAATTTGGAAAGAATTTGGAGATTACGGAAAACTGAAAGTTGTAGATCTCGCAAAGATCTACAACTTTGCAGAAAGAATTGTTTTTAAAGGAACAACGTACGCGCCGAAAAACGTTTATGAATAGGAAGAATTCAGGTTTTGAACAGAAAACCCAGAAAACGTCCCCGACTTTCGCAGATGATTTCTTCGGCTGTAGATCTCTAAATTGCGTGCGGTTTGTTGCCTTGAAAAGCTAGGAGATAGGCTACAAGTTTGTTAATATAGTTTTCGCAAACGAGCTACAGAGATGCCGGGAAAAAATCGGGAATTTAACCTGGGAGGTGTACGTGCTAGAGCTGTGCTTGCCGGTCTATTCCAGGATAGGGTAGTGAGCGCGTCGCGGCTCGTCGGCAAGGTCGTCTAGCGTGATCGAGAGTTACATGGGAGATTCAGGGTGGAACGAGGAGAGGGTGCTCACTGGGAGGGGGCCGGGGTCGGAGACTCGCGGGAGGCGGCGATGATGATGATGGCGATCTGCGACCACTGCAGCGTGCGTCTTTGCGAGCTCCGGCTTGCTCCGGCTAGTGGCGTACGACGGTGGTGGTGGTGGCGGCTTGCCGGGGCGCGTGTGGGCAACGATGGTGGCGGTGGTCTGGTACGGTGGTGGCGGGGCGGTCCAGTGGCGAGCTCAGGCAGCCTGCCGACGTGGAATCAGGAATCAGGACGGCGTGCCTAGGACTTAGCAGATGAGATGGGGAAGGAGAGGAACAGGGATGCGCGCCTGGCACCAACCGGAACGAAAAGGTCTTCAGTCCCGGTTGGTGGCACCAACCAGGACGAAAGGCCAGAGCATACGTCCCGGATGGAGCCACCAACCGGGACGTACGGTCTTTTTTCGGGCAACGAAGCGGCGCGCGGAGAGGATCTTTAGTTCCGATTGGTGCCACCAACTAGGACTAAAGACTCTTTTTCAAAGGTTTGTCAAACTTTTCAAATGTTTCCGTCTTATTTCTTCTTTAGGTGTTTAAATTTGAAATGGTTTGAATTTGAAAAAACTTTCTGTCTTATAAAATAATTATTCTAACTATTCAAACTAATAAATTTGAAATGGTTTAAATTTGAAATTTTTGAAATGGTTTGAGTTTGAATTTGAAAAAACTTTTAACATGGAAAGTGTTTGAATTTGACTAATTAATCCAAAACCATTTTCTGTTTTGTAAAATAATTGTTCAAACTATTAACCATTTTGCCATTTTCAAATAAAAATACATTAACTAATAATTCTTGCATATTTTTGAATTTGAAAAAACTTCAAACATGAAAAGTGTTTGAATTTGAATAACTAATCCAGAACCATTTTCTGTTTTTTAAAAATAATTGTTCAAACTATTAATCATTTTGCCATTTTTAAATAAAAATGCATTAACTAATAATTGTTGCATTCCACACAAAAAATTGTTGCATATTTTTGAATTCGAAAAACTTTTAACATGAAAAGTGTTTGAATTTGAAAAAACTAAGTCAAAACCATTTTCTGTTTTCAAACTGACAGGAGAGGCGGGATAAAAGTAGACGAGCAATACAGAATGAAAATACTGGATCTCGACAATCTTGGGTACAAAGACGAATTATTCGTCCTAGCCAATGGCTTAGTCATAATCATATCTAGCCCTATAGTACATAGCTTTAGGATCATCTTTCGAAACGTATTCGCCATCGTCGATATGGCATATTCCGGGGATCCTCAGCCCTTCCTCGGCTTGTGCACAGGAACCAGGGACCTTCAACCATGGCATATTCCGGGGGCACCTTCCACTCCGGTCTCGGATTCACGACGCGCGAGGAGGAGGTCCCGTATTACGACGCCGCTACGCCTGCGGCCTTCACCACCGCCACCCTTCTTGTGGCTTTGCGGCGGGTGCAAGTGCGGGTACCGTAGGCGAGGATGCTCTCCCTCGGCGATGTAGCGCATCACACCGGTGATAGTCCGGTTCACCCAACACAAGCGATGACCTGCTTCGTTGTGGTTCACCGGGGGCGGGCCGTCACCCTCGTGTTGGGTTCGCAGCATAGAAAACAAAAAATTTCCTATGATGGGAACTATTATACACCAAGATCTATCTACTAGATACAAGCAACGGATGTATATACATCCATAGAGAACGTACCCTCGAAAAACAATAAAGCTTTGTTAACGAGATGTAACTCATGATTGATGTAGTCGAACGGGTGCCAATCTCAAAATTGTGTGGAAGTCCTAGCACCGCAAATCAGTAGCGCATCTGTCCTCGCACACACGTTCAGGCCACCAAACAATCTCCACCCCTCGCTCCAGCGATGCAGCGGAAGCAGCAACTCCTTCCTGACGAAATGCCATCAGGAACATGTATCTCGCTAATCCGAGACCATGGGGGAATAATTCTAGAGGAGGAGAGAGATCCTTCATGAGGAGGTGTGAGGAAGGAGTGAGAGGAGGCCTTTTATAGGAGGAGGGGTTACCCCTCCCCATGGGGGTGACCCCTCCCCTCCCCCATTCATGTGGTGGTAACCCCCTCCACATAAATTTGCCCATTCACATTCTCTATTAAAGTCTCCACTTTAAATGCATTGAATTTCTCCAAATTTAATGCTCTCTCATTTAATAAAACTCTTCTATTAATTTTATTCAGAATTTTGTTATTACTTTAATTAACAAAATTCACATAAAACCGCCTACAACATTTCAGTATCACATGCAGAACCAATTTCAGCAATTTCACCCGAAACAATTTCGGTGTCTATTGAAATAATTCCAGCGCTTTACAATTCTTTCGTCTAGAACATATTTGTTCCAAATGGTGTTTAGCAACCCTTAAGTGTGTCACCCTACGGTTCGCGAATAATACAGACATGATCAAGACCCCTCTCAGATTAATAATCAGAAGCGGGACTTGGAGATCCATACTGACTCCCACACATTCAACGATGACTTCTGTGACCGAGAGAACCTTTAACGATAGAAACTAAATCCCTTTGTATTGTAATATATTACATGTCCGAGATTCGATCATCAGTATCTCAATACTTAGTTTGATCTCGTTACCGATATACACTCTTTTCTCGTTCCTATGGTAAAACATCCTAGTGATCACATCACTTGCTTGCAAGCTATCTTAATCTTATATCACCGAGAGGGCCCAAAGTATATCTATCCATCATTGGGATTGACAAATTCCACTCTTGATCCATGAGCCTCAACATAACACCTTCAAAATACCCAAACCCAACTTTATAGTCATCCTATTATGGTGTGACGTTTCATGTTATCAAAGTATTCTTCCCGTGTTAGCAATTAACACGATATCATGGTCTAAGGATAAATATTACTTCGTATGATGCTATAGAAATATAAACATAATGACTTTTATCATAATGCTATACTTCGGATGAATGTTCATCACATCATTTACCAATGTTGTGACCTTGTTATTAACAACATCCAATGTCCATGACCAGGAAACCTTGATCATCTTGTTAATCAACGAGCTAGTTTGTAGAGAGACATAACTAGGAACTTTCTATTTGTTTATTAAACACACATGTATTAAGGTTTACGTATTAATACAATTACAACATGCAAAATAAACATCTATCACATACTTGGAATACATATAATAACAACTTTATTATTGTCTCTTAGGGCATATTCCCTTCAGTATCCCACTTGCACTAGAGACAATAATCTAGTTTACATAGTGATAAATCTAACACCCATGGAGTTCTGGTGTTGATCATGTTTTTCTCTAGGGAGAACTTTAGTGAAGGGATCTGCTACATTTAGGTCCGTGTGTACTTTAAAAATCTTTATATCTCCATCCTTGACATGCTCGTGGATGGAGTGAAACCGACGCTTAATATGCTTGGAATTCTTGTGAGACCTTGGTTCCTTGGCATTGGCTATGGCTCCATTGTTGTCACAATAGATCACCATTGGGTCCAACTCACTAGGAACCACACCTAGTTCCGTTATGAACTCCTTCATCCAAACTGCTTCCTGTGCTGCTTCTAAAGCAGCAACATATTCTGCCTCCGTCATTGATCCAGCTACCACAGGTTGTTTGGAAATCCTCCAACTAACTGCTGCTCCGTTCAAGAGAAATACGTATCCGGATTGAGACTTAGAGTCATTCGGATCGGTGTCAAAGCTAGCATCGACATAACACTTAGTGACCAACTCTTCTTCACCGTCGTATACAAGAAACATATCCTTAGTTCTTCTTAAGTACTTAAGGATATTCTTGACCGCTATCCAGTGTTCCGAACCTGGATCGGATTGGTACCTACTAGTCAAACTGATAGCATGTGCCACATCCGGTCTTGTACATAGCATGGCATACATTATAGAGCCTATGGCTGAAACATAGGGTATCTTATCCATTATCTCTCTTTATTCCGCCGTAGCCAGACTTTGAGTCTTACTCAATGTCTTGTCTTGCGACATAGGTAAGAACCCCTTCTTACTTCTGTCCATATTAAACTTCTTTGATATCTTATCAAGGTATGTACTTTGCGATAGCCCAATTAGGTGCCTTGATCTATCTTTATAGATCTTAATGCCTAATATATATGACACTTCACCAAGGTCCTTCATCAAAAAATTTCTATTTAGATATCTTTTAACACTGTTTAAAAGATCTACATCATTTCCAATCAATAATATGTCATCCACATATAATATCAAAAATGCTACATTGCTCCCACTCACTTTCTTGTAAATACAAGCCTCTCCATAAGTTTGGACAAATCCAAACTCTTTGATCACCTCATCAAAGAGGAGATTCCAACTTCGGGATGCTTGCTTCAGTCCATAGATGGATCGCTGAAGCTTGCATACCTTATTAGCATCCTTAGGATCTACAAAAACCTTAGGTTGTATCATATACAACTCTTATTAAATATTACCATTGAGGAACGTAGTTTTGACATCCACCTGCCATATTTTATAATCGAAATATCCAACAATTGCTAACATAATCCTAACCGACTTTAGCATCGCTATGGGAGAGAATGTCTCATCTTAGTCAACTCCTTGAATTTGTTGAAACCCCTTTGCGACAAGCCGAGCTTTATAGATGGTCACATTACCATCAGCATCAGTTTTTCTTTTGAAAATCCATTTATTCTAAACGACCTTTTGGTCGTGAGGTAAGTCCACTAAGGTCTAAACTTGGTTTTTATACATGGATTCCATCTCGGATTTCATGGATTCTAGACATTTGTTGGAATCCGGGCTCATCATCGCTTCTTCATATGTCGCAAGGTCATCTATTTCATCAACCATGAAATTCATAACAGGATTTCCATACAGTTCAGGAGCTACACGTGTCCTGCTTGACCCGCATGGTTTGGTAGTGTCCTCTTTCAGAGTTTCATGATCATTATCATTATTTCCCTCTTCATTCGGTGAAGTCAACTCTGGAACACTTTCCGGCGCTGTGCCACTTGCCGTTTAATGAAGAGAAGGTTCAATAACCTCTTCGAGTTCTACCTTCCGACTAGACACGCCTTTCGCGAGAAAATCTTTCTCTAGAAAGGATCCATTCTTGGCAACGAAAACCTTGCCCTCGGATATGTGATAGAAGTAATACCCAATTGTTTCTTTATGGTATCCTATGAAGACGAATTTTCCGCTTTGGGTTCGAGTTTATCAGGTTGAAGTTTCTTCACATAAACATCGCAACCCAAAACTTTAAGAAATGACAGCTTAGGTTTGTTTCGAAACCATAATTCATACGGTGTCGTTTCAATGGATTTAGACGGTGCCTGATTTAAAGTGAATGCAGCGGTTTCCAGTGCATAACCCCAAAATGACAGTGGCAAGTCTGTCAAAGACATCATATATCAAACCATATCCAATAAAGTACGATTACGACATTCCGACACACCATTATGTTGTGGTGTTCCGATAGGTGTGAGTTGTGAAACTATTCCACAATATCTCATGTGTGTGCTAAACTCGTAACTACGATACTCACCTCCATGGTCAGACCGCAAAAAATTAATCTTTCTATTATGATGATTTTCCACTTCATTCTGAAATTCCTTGAACTTTTCAAAGGTTTCAGACTCCTGTTTCATCAAATAGATATACCCGTATCTACTCAAATCATCTGTGAAAGTAACAAAATAACGATATCCACCTCGCGCCGAAACACTCATTGGACCACATACATCTGTATGTATGATTTCCAATAAATCTATCGCCCGTTCCATTTAACCGGAAAACAGCGTCCTAGTCATCTTGCCCATAAGGCATGGCTCACATGTATCAAATGATTCAAAATCAAGTGATTCCAAAAGTCTATCAGAATGGATTTTCTTCATGCATTTAACGCCATTATGACCTAGATGGCAGTGCCACATATATGCAGATATATTGCGGTGACCCAGCATACCACTTCATGTGTAGTACACTATAGTCGTTGACATGACATCCACAGAACACCGTTCCGTAAATATCACATCCCTCAGAGTGGTACAACAGAAACATTGTGGGTCCATATTACAATCATACACACTTCATTATTATTACAATACCAGAAATTCGAGACTTCAAGTGATTCAAACCTACAAACCCAAATAACTTATTTCATAAGTTCAGCAGAAGAATGAAAGACATAACGGTAATAAAGATGTGAGCTCAACAGCTATTTCTATAGGGTTCGTGCTAGTCGGCTCAACCTAGGTAACTACACTCTGGCCTGACAACTACTCCGACTCGTTGTCTTCAACTCCATAGTGTACCCCGTAGTCCACCCCTTCGATTCCACCGGACGGATCCGGCTCTTCATAGTAGACGTTGTTCTGGACCTCTATAGCATACACCTGGTCATCCTTCTATCCCTCAAAGTCTAGCAAGGGGTTCAAAGGAAAGGGCGAGTAACAGCGTTACCCAGCAAGTTCACTATATGCAAGGTGGGAAGTTTGATGCTCTAACTACCACCTTAGACTATAAGTCCTTGGTACTATGCAGTTTTGGTAAACGTTTCATCAAAGATTGGTCTTATTATCCAAAAACTATGCCCATCAGCGTTCACAGGTTGACCAAAACTTCATGGAGTTCCTTTCATGCCGCGTTCGTAGCTCCTTCCCGGAACAGGGAGTAACATGTCACAATTCTTACACTCTACAGAGGTGCGTTGCTTTACCCATAAGAGGTCAACTACTTGTTGCACAACCGGGCGTACTTTCCCATCCACAATTAATAGGACCCAGTACATGATCCAAGCCAATCACTGCCCCTCTCCATGACCCCGCATGAAGACACGACCCTCCAAGACATGCCCCACCTCTGTCAAGCCCCTTATAGGACCGGCTATAACTCTGGTAGGCACCTGAAGACTCTATGAGACGGTTATGCCCTGGCAAGCTCCCTTAAAGGTCCAGCTAAACCACTGACAGCCTCTCAAGATAAACTAGACACCAAAATCATGGGAAACTAAGGGGTTCCACCCATGTGCTAGGTTTCTCCACGAGAAATCCTCAGACTCATGATCAGGTCATCCGTCCATGCAAAAGGAAGAAGATCCAGCTGACTTCTCCATCCGATTCCAAATCTTATGGTCAACGTGTAATATACAGCTAGAATCACTGATGTCATGGGTTATTTATTGTTGGAAATATGCCCTAGAGACAAATAGTAATAAGGACTATTATCATATTTCATAAAGTTTATGATTAAGTTTTATATCATGCTATAACTGTATTGAGTGGAAACCTCAATACACATGTGATATATAAACAACCAGGGGTTCCTAGTGAAACTCTAGTCACTGGTTCATTGGTCAACAGATGATCAAGTTTCCTGATCATGTGGCATTTATGCCAGTTGGAAGTGGAGTCAATTCATTCTGAGAATGAGATGATGAACCAATACCCAACCTAAACATCGTGACCTGATCATGTCACGAAGTTCAAGTTATGATGATTAGATATGGATCCTCATAGACTATTCCTTACACCGTGAGGCTATATAAATCACTGTCTCCCGAGAGTGCTTATATAGCATCAAGCGTCATGTGGTAATATAGTGATTATAAAGGTGTGTTCAGGTACTCGGAGGAACTATAGAGGGAATATATGTCTAGAGCGGGATTTGTCCGTCCACGTGACGGAAAGATACTCAAGGGTTGATGTCTACACACTTCTATTCTTGTAGATAGTTGTTGGGCCTCCAAGTGCAGAGGTTTGTAGAACATCAGCAAGTTTTCCCTTAAGTGGATCACCCAAGGTTTATCGAACTCAGGGAGAAAGTGGTCAAAGGTATCCCCTCTCAAGCAACCCTGCAATCAAGATACAAGAAGTCTCTTGTGTCCCCAACACACCCAATACACTTGTCAGGTGTATAGGTGCACTAGTTCCGCGAAGAGATAGTGAAATACAAGTGGTATAGATAATTATAAGTGGTAATGGTGATAGAAAATAGCTTGCTGGCGTGTGGTTGACGTGGGAAAAGACTAAAAGAAAACTCAAATAAAGAAGAAAGCAAGCAAACATGTAACAGATCTAATTGCAAATGGTGTATCAATGCTTAGAAACAAGGCCTAGGGATCATACTTTCACTAGTGACCACTCTCATATAAATATATTCTCTTTATGATACTACTCTTAACTACTCTCCGGTTGAATACTCTAATCGATGGTAGGGCTATAACAGCACACCTCAAAGTTCATCTTTCCCATCTAGAAAACCCCACACTGTCACCTTGAGCACTAGATGGTTCCAACAAACACCACAATTTCATAGAGACATCCAACTCCAAATATAACTCATAACAAGTATTTGTAATCTCTAGCCTAAGTGCCACCATGGTGTGCACGCTGTCACTTTCACACACATGGGGAGAGCAGAGATCTATTAAAGCACTTGAGTAGCAAGGTAGATCTATAGATTACAAGCTCATGATCTCAATAAGATCATGCATAGAGAGAGAGATGAACACATAGCTACCGGTAGAACCCTTAGCCTCAAGAGAGAACTACTCCCTCCTCATCATGGGAATCAGCAATGGTGATGGAGATGGCGGTGGAGATCGATGGAGATGGCTCCGGGGGCACTTCCTTGTCCTGGCAGGGTGCCAGAATAGAGACTTTTTGTCCCCCGAATCTCCCCTTCGGTGGTGGCGCCGCTGCGAAATTTTTCGTGGATTTCTGATTGACTCATTAGGGTTTCTGCCTTCGGAGGAATATATAGGCGAAGGAGGCAAGGTCGGTGGCCGGCCAGGGGGCCCACACCATGCCCTGGGGCGGCCTGGGCTGGCCCGTGCCAAGGGGGTGTGGCCACCCTGTGGCCCCTCTCCGACTCTCCTTCTGGCTCCGTGAGTCTTCCGGGAAAATAGTAACTTTGGCTTTTGTCCCGTCCAATTCCGAGAATATTCATTTTCTGACTTCCTGGAACCAAAAACAGCAGAAAATAGGCAACTGGCACTATGGCATCTTGTTAATAGGTTAGTCCAAGAAATCATATGAAAACTACTCCAAAGTTGGAAAAAAACACAAGAAAGTAGATAAAACCAAGCATGGAACATCAAAAATTATAGATACATTTGCAATGTATCAACATCACCAAGCTTAACTCCTGCTCGTCCTCGAGTAGGTAAGTGATAAAAAGAAAGAATGATTTTTTAGGTGACATGCACCATCATAAACTTGATCAAAGTATTTGTAAAACATTCAAAGCTGGGATCATAGTACTTCAATCATAACATGAAAGACAAAGTTCTAGCAATAAGACAAAGAAACTATGTTGCAACATGAAAAGGCACAAACAAAAGGTTCATGAATAACAATGCTTTGCAAGACGTTTGTTTGTTTCACATAAAGAAAACATAGCATAGTAGTATTCAGCTTGTCCCTCATAGAGTAGCAAATATAAATGCATAGGACACCTTCAAAGTTCATAAGAGTGACTAGATACAAATAGTTTAAAACAAGCAATATCAAGGTATGCATCAATCAACTAGTCTTGGGACAATGCACATAGAACTAAGAATGGCCACTATGCTCTCAAAGTAGGTGCATAAACATAGAAGGTGGAGACTCAATATAATGGTGGAAGAAAGGCCTTCATAGAAGGAAGTAGGGATTCAAGTTTCATAAAGAGCTTCCAAAAATTATGGTACTTAATAGCTTTCAGCTCTCATTGCCCCTATCATAAGAATCTGGAAGTGATTAAGGTTAAAGTGAACAAACTATGGTGTATATGCTTGACGAAGTATTTCTCTCTTTCCTCTTTTCATAATCTTTTTTTTTCTTTTTCTCTTTTTTCTCAATATAGGACTCTTTTTTTATAAGAAGAATGCTTCATAGACAGCTTATTATGGTTACGCTGCAGGTTTCCACCATGTCAGCATGGATTAGACCAGCGGCCCAGGCGTTTCTCTAACACATATACATAACTCCATGGACTTACAAGCTCCCCTTTCATTTCACACCGACGAACATCCATATACAAAAGAGCATGATATCAACTAGGTACAAGTACCAAGTGCAATGTTGAAAGCGTTCACCATGACAGCATGGTTCTGCTAATCCCCAACAAATAAGTGCAAGCATATACAACATAGACAACACAATGTTTCAAGTTTATTTAGGGCAAGAAAAGTAAAGTGTGCCATCAAGTTCGTGGGAGCTTTAATCACTTGTTTTCTCATAACAAGTTTAATTCGGAAGGTAGATAAAAAAATGAATATACTTGGAATAGCATATGCTAGTAGGTAGGTATGGTGGACTCTTTGGAATAACTTGGTTTTAGGAGTTGGATGCATGAGTGGAACTCATACTTTGGTTGCGGAGGCTAGCAAAAGACTGGGAGCAACAAACTAAGAGAGCAATAATGGCCATAATCATGTAGAGCAACAAAACATCATTGATCAAAGCATAAAGTGATACTACAAGTTGAAAAATAAAGGATCATAAAGGCTATGGTGACTTGGGATAGTCATAACATGGTGTGAGCATGCGCCAAGTCAACCCAAATAAAGCATCAAAGGAGAATACCACTATACTATGCTTTAATATGCTAAAACAACGCATGATTCATCCAAGGCACATTAAGCAATCTCAATTGTTTATAAAAAGTCATGCTACATCAAAGAATACTAAGCATAAAGACAAAACAATATCAAGCATGGCATGACAAAGCATAAGCCACAGTCAAAAACAAGCTCTTTTTACCACATAAGCATGAACTTTCCTACTCTTTTCCAAACCAAACTAGACTATTTGAAAGCCAATGTATGAAAGAGGGGGTCCAACCAATTTATTCAGCAAACTAAGCAAACGAAAAACCAAAACAAAAACGAAAAAGAAGACGCTCCAAGAACAACACAACTGTGCATGAAACAATAAAAATGAAGCGTTTGGAAGAAACCTGGGATTTTTATTGATGAAGAGGGGATGTCTTGGGCATCCCCAAGCTTTGACGCTTGTACTTCTTGGATATTTCTTGGGGTGACACGCGTGGCATTCCGAAGCTTGAGCTTTAGACCATCCTTCATCTCATTACTCATTCCTTCCATACACCTAAAATTTTCCTTCATACAAAACTTCACACAATCTTTATTAGCAACATTAGTGCACTCAAGATAATAAGTCTTTGGGTTCAGTTTCAACATCAATAAAACTTCCATGAAAACACAAGCTACTGTAGCACTTCCCTCAAAAAGTTCAATTCCCCAAAAGAACTAAAAAAAGGAACAAACAAGAAGCAAATGCAAATAATGGCAGAAATCTGTCAAAACAGACCAGCAGGTAAAGACGAATTTATTCGAAGACCTTCTGTTGCTCAAATCGAAAAGTGTTGAACTAACTGAAGTTAGATAACAACCTGGGGCAGAAGCACAAAAATTCACGCCTCACAAGGACGTACAGAGATTTTATACGAATTTTTATGGTGAAGCACAGAAATCTGTTTCGGGACAGAAACTTTCCCAATCATTACTTCTCTCTCATTAGAGGTTACTCTTGGCACAAAAAGCAAATAAAAAGGATAAGGAGCGGTTATTACTGAAGTAATAACTTCCAAGACTCATCTAAAACTTTTGGGTTATCTCCCAATAAGGGCTAGTTTGGTTGTCCGGGAAAAGTCCGGGATCCCTGCCCAAACCCCGGGTAGCCGCCACCCGCGTAGATCTGGCCCAGGGTAGTTTCGCCGTGCATTTGGTTGATGACAGTGGGAGGGAAATCGCGCCCATCCCCATCGAATCCCTGGGCTAAAAATAAGCTACTCGGGACTAGTGGAAGAATTCCCCTTTATCTCTAGACTCGAGTGCCCGGTCGATCTACCGCCTCTGTCGCGTCCTAGTTGCATCGCTCTCGCTGCTGTACCGCTGAGCACGTGGCCGTGCCTCCCTCACCACAACACCACCGAGAACGTGGCTGCTGGTGTCGCCACGACACGTTCGAGAACGCCGCCATCCTTGCCAATGAAGCGCACGAGCTCAAGCTGGACTCCACCCGCTCAGCCACTTCCTTCTCCGTCATCTTCTCCAACCAGTTCGCCCTCTGCACTCGCATCATCTTCCTCAGGTCCTCCCCATGGACGACCATGAACCTCATAGAAGGAACATCTCCAACAATTTTAGATATCGTGCCTGCGGAAGCTGCGCCGACGTTGAAGACAATCTCGTATTTTCTCTATTTATTTTTTTCTTCTATGAATATGTTTGCTATTGTTCACGAAAATCACGGGACCCCGCCCCACCGGCCGATGTGCCAAACTGTACCGAGGAGACCCCCCTGGATTCTAAGGTGTCAGGGAAAATCAGGCCCATGATTTATAACCCTGGAAAATCTCTCCCAGATAACCAAACTAGCCCTAAGTACTTTTCTTTAACGCCTTTAAGTTAGGCATGATAGTTTGAGAAGATGCTCACATAAGAAATATGAATTGAAGTAAAAGAGAGCATCAAGAAGCAAATTCAAAACACATTTAAGTCTAACCCACTTCCTATGCATAGTAATCTTGTAAAGAAACAAGTCATGAAAGCACAAAGCAACAAGCATAGGAAAGCAAAACAAGTGCAACTTCAAAATTTTCAACATAAAGAGGGGAAACTTAATAATTTTGAGATACATAAGACCATGTTTCCCTCTCTCATAATAACTTTCAGTAGCATCATGAATAAAATTAACAATATAACTATCACATGAAACATTCTTATCATGAGCCACATGCATAAAAGAAATAATACTCTCCACATAAGCATAGTCATTCTTATTAATTATAGTGGGAGAAAATTCAACAAAATAGCTATCATTATTATTCTCATCACCATAATCATCAAATATAGGAGGCATATTGTAGTCATAATTAATTGCCTCCTCAATAGTAGGTGGACTGAAAATATCATATTCATTATTATAATCATCATATATTGGAGGTTTGGTATCATCATAAGCAATACAATAGCTATCTTCCAAAGCTGGGGAACTAAAAAGATCATTTTCATAAAAACTAGCTTCCCCAAGCTTAGACTTTTCCATAGCATTAGCAATAATGGTGTACAAAGAATTCATACTAACAACATTGCTATTAGCATGCAAATAAAGTTCTACAGGTTTTTTAATTTTCTCTTCAAACACTTCATGTCCTAACTCAAGGTAAATACTATAGAGCTCTCTAATTTTGTTGTTGTTTTCCATTAAGCCTAACTAGTGAAAACAAGAAACAAAAAGACAAAATTGCATAATCTTAAGGAAATAACTTCGAGCACTCACACCGGAGGATGTGAGTACCTGTTACCTTACCTCCCCGGCAACGGTGCCAGAAAATAGGCGTTTTCCGTGGGAGGTTCTTCTTGTTTAATCCTCCGGTGTGAATACCTTTTACCTTACCTCCCCGGCAACAGCGCCAGAAAATATCTTGATGTCTACGCACTTCTATTCTTGTAGACAGTTGTTGGGCCTCCAAGTGCAGAGGTTTGTAGAACAGCAGCAAGTTTTCCCTTAAGTGGATCACCCAAAGTTTATCGAACTCAGGGAGGAAGTGGTCAAAGGTATCCCCTCTCAAGCAACCCTACAATCAAGATACAACAAGTCTCTTGTGTCCCCAACACACCCAATACACTTGTCAGGTGTATAGGTGCACTAGTTCGGCGAAGATATAGTGAAATACAAGTGGTATAGATAATTATAAGTGGTAATGGTGATAGAAAATAGTTTGCTGGCGCGTGGTTGACATGGGAAAAGACTAAAAGAAAACTCAAATAAAGAAGAAAGCAAGCAAACATGTAACAGATCTAATTGCAAACGGTGTATCAATGCTTAGAAACAAGGCCTAGGGATCATACTTTCACTAGTGAACACTCTCATATAAATATCTTCTCTTTATGATACTACTCTTAACTACTCTCCAGTTGAACACTCTAATCGATGGTAGGGCTATAACAGCACACCTCAAAGTTCATCTTTCCCATCTAGAAAACCCCACACTGTCACCTTGAGCACTAGATGGTTCCAACAAACACCACAATTTCATAAAGACATCCAACTCCAAATATAACTCATAACAAGTATTTGTAATCTCTAGCTTAAGTGCCACCATGGTGTGCACGCTGTCACTTTCACACACATGGGGAGAGCAAAGGTCTATTAAAGCACTTGAGTAGCAAGGTAGATCTATAGATTACAAGCCCATGATCTCAATAAGATCATGCATAGAGAGAGAGATGAACACATAGCTACCGGTAGAACCCTTAGCCTAGAGAGAGAACTACTCCCTCCTCATCATGGGAATTAGCAATGGTGATGGAGATGGCGGTGGAGATCAATGGAGATGGCTCCAGGGGCACTTCCTCGTCTCGGCAGGGTGCCGGAATAGAGACTTTCTGTCCCCCGAATCTCCCCTTCGATGGCGGCGGCGCTGCAGAACTTTTCGTGGATTTCTAATTGACTCTTTAGGGTTCCTGCCTCGGGAGGAATATATAGGCGAAGGAGGCAAGGTCGGTGGCCGGCCAGGAGGGCCACACCATGCCCTGGTGTGGCCTGGGCTAGCCCGTGCCAAGGGGGGTGTGGCCACCCTGTGAACCCTCTTCGACTCTACTTCTGGCTCCATGAGTCTTCCAGGAAAATAGTAACTTTGGCTTTTGTCCCATCCAATTCCAAGAATATTCATTTTCTGACTTCCTGGAACCAAAAATAGCAGAAAACAGGCAACTGGCACTGTGGCATCTTGTTAATAGGTTAGTCCAAGAAATCATATGAAAAGTACTCCAAAGTTGGAACAAAACACAAGAAAGTAGATAAAACCAAGTATGGAACATCAAAAATTATAGATACATTTGCAATGTATCAAGGGCCCACTCAGAGAAGTTATATCCAATAGCTGCGCATTGTGTGATTTGATCACAGGGATATCACTTGTCAGAACGAGTCAAGTAGCATTGTTTAGTAACAAGATTGAACACGACATGGTGATGTCATTGATCAGATCTCGAGCAATGCAAGTATCGTGAGACAAAGGGAATAAGACACAACTATCTCGGTTCAAACAACAAAAGATCTTCGTGGAACGCACAGGGGTCACATGGCCATCCAGGTCCCTCTGTCAATCATTGGTCCAGGAATGTCCCGACCATGTATGGAGTGTTCCCAAACCATAGGGTATCATGCTTAAGGGTTTGAATATGATTAGCGAGTGTTTATAGGATCGGAAGAATCGTCGAAGAATAGTAGAGAGAAAACCGGAAGGGTTTCGGTAAGTCCGGGGGATGTCCGGAGTGGAGGTGGAAAGTGTTCCATAGCCATGGAGATTGAATAATATGTGAATGAATGTTAAATATTGATTTAATAATTTATTCATAATTATTTAATAAAATAGAAAATCAATTTAAAGGTCAAAAGGCTTAATGGGCCAATTCCGGAGGGAAGAGGGCCCATTAGGGAAAGGCAAGAGGGGAGAAGGGGCAAGGGGTGGCCGGCTGGGCCAAGCCCCCCGTGTGGGTCCGACTAGGGCCGGCCGGCGGTGCCCCCCCTCTCCCTCTCCTTTAGTCCCACCCTGGGACTTTGAGGGATGTAGTACCTCCCCTCCCCTATATATAGTGGGGGTATTTGGCCAGATAGATACACACAATATTCAATAAAGGTTTCCTCACTTTTGGGGAGACCTCCAATTGATACTCTCTCTCTCTCTCTCTCTCTCTCTCTCTCTCTCTCTCTCTCTCTCTCTCTTGACCGTGGTCCCATGTTCGTACTGCGCGAACGAGAGACATCTTCACCGTGGAGCGCCGTCGCGCTGCGGGATTCAGATCCAGGAGCTCTACTTCCGCAACTGCTGCTGGATCGGGAAGCGGGAGTCATCGTCGGGCACCGGACGTGTGTAACTCCTCGCGAGGTGTCACACTTGAGGCACTCAAGTCGTTGGAGCCACAGGAGCGCAAGGACTTCATCATGACCTTGAGGTCGGCTTTGGCTCGTCTACATCAACCACGCTCTCCTGAGCGTTGACAACGCTTTTCGGTCTTCAAGGATAAGTTCACGAAAAGCCCCTCATGTTACTGTATTACTAATAGATAGGTCCTGGCAACATCAGGGGTTCAGGGGCATAGGGTAAAATTTATGTTTTCATACGCGGAACCCCTAAAGTGGTATCAGAGCTAGATCTATGCATAGTAATGCTAGTACGGGTAGAACACACGAGATGTTGCATGTGGGCGTTGATCTTTTAGTTGTTACCCTCCCACGTGTACTTGTGTATACCGCAGTAATGCTTGCTAAAGCGGCCCCCAACCGACTTTACACGTTCATTCGCGAGACTGGTCCATGATACGTTGCAAACGTATCTATAATTTTTGATGTGCCATGCTTGTTTTATATCTACTTTCTTATGTTTTGTCCATACTTTGGAGTATTTTTACACATTTTCTAGAACTAACCTATTAACAAGATGCCACAGTGCCAGTTGCCTGTTTTCTGCAGTTTTTGGTTCAGGAAAGCCAGAAAATGAATATTCTCGGAATTGGATGGGACAAAAGCCAAAGTCAATATTTAACCGAGGGGAACACGGAGCCAGAAGACGAGACGGAGAGGGGCCAGGGGCTGGCCACACCATGTGGTGGCGCGGGTCCCCCTGGCCACGCCACCAGCTGGTGTGGGCCCCTGGTCCACCCTCTGATATCGCCCCTTCGCCTATAAGAACCCTCCCGATGAGAAAACCCTAAATCATCCAGCCTCTAGCCACGAAAAGTTTCGCAGCACCGCCGCCACCAAAGGGGAGATTCGGGGGATAGAAAGTCTCTGTTCCGGCATCCTGTCAGGATGAGGAAGTGCCCCCGGAGCCATCTCCATCGATCTCCACCACCATCTCCATCGTCGTTGCTGATTCCCATGATGATGAGGGAGTAGTTCTTCCTCGAGGCTAAGGGTTCTACCGGTAGCTATGTGTTCATCTCTCTCTATGCATGATCATATTGTGATCATGAGCTTTGTAATCAAGTAGATCTACCTTGCTACTCAAGTTCTTTAATAGATCTCTGGCTCTCCCCATATGTGTGAAAGTGATAGCGTGCACACCATGGTGGCACTTAGGCTAGAGATTACAAATACTTGTTATGAGTTATATTTGGAGTTGGATGTTTCTATGAAATTATGGTGTTTGTTGAAACCATCTAGCACTCAAGGTGACAGTGTGGGGTTATCTAGATGGGAAAGGCGGACTTTGAGGAGTGCTGTTATAGCCCTACCATTCAGAGTAGTATCATGAAGAGAAGATATTTATATGAGAGTGTTCACTAGTGAAAGTATGATCCCTAGGCCTTGTTTCTAAACATTAAAACACCATTTGCAACTAAATTTGTTACATGTTTGGTTGCTTCCATCTTTTTGCCTTTAGTCTTTTCCTCCAGTCAAGCTCTTTTCTGGCACCATTGTTTTATATCCATACCACTTGTATTTCACTATCTTTTCGCCGAACTAGTGCACCTATACACCTGACAAGTGTATTGGGTGTGTTGGGGACACAAGAGACTTCTTGTATCTTGATTGCAGGGTTGCTTGAGAGGGATACCTTTGACCACTTCCTCCCTGAGTTCGATAAACCTTGGGTGATCCACTTAAGGGAAACTTGCTGATGTTCCACAAACATCTGCACTTGGAGGCCCAACACTGTCTACAAGAATAAGAGTATGCGTAGACATCAGTCCACGCTTGACATACGGCTTGTACCATATAAAGTGGCTTAGGGGGGGTGTCTGTCTCTCTCGCATTAGTTGGTATGCCATTTGAAATGGAGGGCCCCAAAAGGGATGTAGTATAGACAACTACTTGATCAGTGTTGTGCTGATAGTTCATAGGTAAGAACGGTTCTTGTGCAAAAGTCCATTCAGCCACGTAAAACATGCAAACATAAAGTAGAGGCGTCTAACTTTGTTTTGCAGGGGGCGTTGCTTTGTGATATGGTTGTGGCTAAGGTAAAGTGATTACCTTATGTTACATAGTAGTAGATAGTCATGGAGGTGGCGGACTACCACGCTGGAAAGACACCGGTACCCTGGTGTCTACGACGCTGGAACCCTAGCGCCGGAATCCGGTGACGATAGATGGAGATCACGACGTGAAGGACCATATCACATCGCAATTACATTCAATGTTATTGTTTGTATATCTTATTGTGTGCTAGTATTAGATACTCGACGGTAGCCTAATAAGATGATCCCTGTTAAAATTACGAATGATTGTGTTCCCCCTTAGTGTGCACCACCAAGAAAGTTCTTCTATATGAGGCAGGCCGTGATGATCGGGTGTCAGACATATCAACGTTCGCATACAGTGGGTGTAAGCCATGTTGCACAGCGAATACACTAAGGTTGAGTTGGCGAGCCTAGCACGTTATAGATATGTGGCCTCGCAACACAGATGGTCTAAAGATTGAGCACGAGTCACATGAATGATGTGACCGACGTTTAGCGTCGACCCTAGAACCCATATTGATGGACGTGATGATCGGGGGAGATGTGGGCAAAAGGGGTCGTGTTATCACTAGGAACCCTCCAGGGGATAGGTGTTTCTGAGTGGAGTTATTATTAACTCATTTATTTATAAACTTAGTCTAAATTCCTTTTGCAAATATAAATGTAGAAAAGGTTCTCCCTGATGCAACCTTTCATGTTGACAATTTGTTGGTTAGAAGAAGAGAAGCTTAGGCTAGACGAATCAAACTTCTCTATATGGGTTGCACATCTCCACGTTCTCCTTAGCGAGAATAACGTGTTCCACTACATACTCGACGAGATGGATTTGGATCAGCCCAGTGATATAGAGACCCCAGAGCAAGCGGGAAGACCGCTATTACAGTCGAGAGATGGCCTCATTCATTTCAGTTACAATGCGTTTCGAAATGGTGGACGAGCTATTGCCTGTCGTGGGTAATGTCAACCCTCATACAGTAATGCTACAGCTTAGGACACATTTCGTGGAACAAGCACGCATATGGGAGCATGAGCTGATGGGAGACTTCCTCTCCATTAAGATCGAGGAGAACTCATCGCTTGACGACCACTTGGAGCGCATGCATGATGCGTACATGAGGCCTGCATACTTCCTGGATAGATGGATGGCGAGATCTTTTGCAAATGGCGTTGTGCTGCGGTCGCTGCCACCAAGCAACCAAGCACAAGTCAGGACTCCCATTATGAGAGGTGACGCGGAAACACAGGATTTCCACAGGTTCATATCACATCTCAGGAATGTGATGGTTGAACCCGTTGTCACCGAGGTCATCAATGACAAAGGTATATATTTGATATACAATTTTATAAATGTTATAATCTTGCAAACACATTTGCAGTGTTAAGTATATTTGATAGTTGTTCTGTTTTGCTAAAAACAGGTCCTTATGCATGGAGGTGCTTGCTAGAGAGGAGGTGACGTTGCGTGTTGATGGCGAGCATGATGATGATGGCCAACGACACTCTCCCTCGACATTTATCACTTAGTTTATGTTTTAGGCTGATTATTGTAATCAAAAGATTGTGAACTTCTTTAGTGTGTCTCACATTTTGTGAGACGGTTATGCATATGAGCTTGTAACAAACAGTTGTTCTACTTTTATGAATGATTTCTATTTGTGTTCATATCTTGTTCGATTATATGTGAAATATCCTTGTTGTTTGGAACTAATTGATAATACATGAACATTTGTAAAATATTGAAATGCCTTAAAATACCCAACTTAATGATATATTCATTAATGAATGAAACCATTGTTTAAATTCAAAGTTATGTGATAATATGTGAAAGACATTTGATTTCTTGTCACATATGAATCATGCCTAAGTTCGGAAAAATAACTTGAACATCGTGTATTACATGAATACAAAGTGTTTAATGAATTGTTGAAAGTAAATACATATTCGATGTATTGTGTTTTGACAAAATGGTAATTATCATTATATGATTGTTTAAATGCGTAAAGTAGTTTACCAAAGGAAACATGAATATGAAACTATTTGATATGATCAAAGTGTTTCATAAACAAAGGGTATTAAAGATAAAAGAGAATCTAATTACTATGATTTGATCAATAGTAATGAAATTAGACTTTATAAGAATGGAATAAAAAGAAACGTCAAAATGCAAAGCATCATGATATGATATTAGATATCAAAGTGGGTGAAAATATGGCGCCAAATAAATAATCATAGTGTAGATGTAGATACCATTAGTTAGAAATAGTTAGCACTCAATTAGAATATATAGTGAACCTTCTGGATTTGTGAGATCGGCCCATATCTAGTATGGATCATCGTAAAAGTTTTGGGGTTATTCAATATAACCAAAACAATAGCAAATACGTCCTTGTAGAGCATTCATTGCAAACTTTGAATACGAAATCCATAGCTAGAACCAAAAGGAAAGCAAAACTTGTATTGCTTGGATTTTGGTGCATTCTTGAGAAAGTTCACTTTTACTGATATTTCTCGATTATGGAGCAAATGGAAGATAGTGAAAACATGATGAGGATTCAAAACCCTGCATCAGAGTGTTGAGAAGCGCAACGGAAAACGTTCCTTAATGATTCTCTTCACAAAAGGAAAGAATCAATGATAATGATCATTGTGATTTTCCCCACTGGTGTTTTCACTACTTAAAGTAGGATTCAAAATGTAACCCACACCTTGTATGGAGACATTTGTGAATCATTTTTCATGATTCTTGGAATATGACATACCTACGAACTACTAACGAAATAATGGTAAACTAGAATTATGAGAAATCCTAGAAGCAAAATTCCCTTGAGATTAGAAAGAAATTCGTTGCAGAATCTCACAAGTAAAGGAGTTACTTGGATTTTCCCAAATGACTGCAAAGCCGTAGTGGAAAAGGGGGTGAATGACAAAATCACAATTTGTCAAGTATTGGACAAATTCAAATGAATTTGATTCAAGTGTGCTAAATGTCTAGTGGATTTAAAACTAGTAAAAGTACTAGTATCTCATAGTAAAACTCCAAGTTTGATATTTGATCAAAGGATTTTGAAATTGTTCAAAATAGTGAGTGGATATGCAATTTGCATGAAATTGAGTGGGAGCTATAGAAGTCTTCCTAAAACAATATGTGAATGACATATTTTTAAGTGGGAGCAATATAAGTCTCAAATTCAAATATGTAGGAACATAGTTTGAGTAAGAGTAGTGACTCATACCCAAATATGTTAGGAACATATTTTGAGTGGGAGCTTATAGAGTTATTCTTAAGTGTGTTAAGAATAAAAGTGCAAGTACCGATAAATAATGATTTATAAGGTATAGAAGTTGATAATAAGTTTATTATGATATTATGTAATATTCCTTGAGGGATTCTGAAAAGGGTTTCAGAATATAAGTTAATTAAGGAACTGGTCCTTAATAACTCAAGTTAGGAATAGTATTAAGTTTAACATCAATGGTTGAAAGAAAGAAAAGGATGATCATCATCCACTATGTTGAGACATAGGTTCTATCTTAGAAAACCATGATGATAACTTAACATAATATATGATCCAAGAAGGAATGTTTGAAAAGTGATTAAGTTTGAATCACGGAACGTTGAGCTAAGTTTGTCCGCAGTGTATAATAGAGAACTGCAGACATATTTTCTAGATACATAAAGGATGACATATATTAAATCATAAAGGGTTATGTTATAAGGGAATATGTTGGAAACTCCTGTAAATACCGATTAAAGTCAAGCAGGAAGCGAGGTGAACAAAAACATTGAAAGTTTCCCAGGGTGCACTTGTGTTTTGATGATTACATTTATAATAATAGATAAGGGTACCATCTAAAGTGTTGTATAATGTTATGGCGGGGCTAGTTTGCTTTTAACGTAGAATTATGTGTCCCAGGGCATAGTGCCCATGAGAAAGCCCTCGAGGTTGATCTAAAGTCATTAGGCTCCTAGAATCCATCCTTGTTCTGCTGCCATAGCGACAATGCATACACATAGATGTTATCATGTGATGATAAAGTGTTAATGTTAATCAAGGTGACATTAGTAAGTTGCAAAGGATTTGGGAATGTAAAGTACAGGCCCAAGACTCAACCTCTTCCATGAGAAAGCATGTCCAGGGTACCGGATATATGGTGCCAACGATTAAGAACAAATACAACTAGTTTATTTGTACTCTAGTGCAAGTGGGAGACTGTTGGAAATATGCCCTAGAGAAAAATTGTAATAAGGACTATTATCATATTTCATAAAGTTTATATTAATTTTTATATCATGCTATAACTATATTGAGTGGAAACATCAATACACGTGTAATATATAAACAACCAGGGGTTCCGAGTGAAACTCTAGTCACTGGATCATTGGTCAACAGATGATCAAGTTTCCTGATCATGTGGCATTTATGCCAGTTGGAAATGGAGTCAATTCATTCTGAGAATGAGATGATGAACCAATACCCGACCTAAACATCGTGACCCGATCATGTCACGAAGTTCAAGTTATGATGATTAGATATGGATCCTCATAGACTATTCCTTAGACCGTGAGGATATATCAATCACTATCTCCCGAGAGTGCTTAGATAGCATCAAGCGTCACTTGGTAAAACAGTGATTATAAAGGTGTGTTAAGGTACTCGGAGGAACCATAGAGGCAATATATGTCAAGAGCGGGATTTGTCCGTCCATGTGACGGAAAGATACTCAAGGGCCCACTCGGAGAAGTTATATCCAATAGCTGGGTAGTGTGTGATTTGATCATAGGGATATCACTTGTTGGAACGAGTCAAGTAGCATTGTTCAGTAACGAGATTGAACACGACATGGTGATGTCATTGATCAGATCTTGGGCAATGCAAGTATGAAGAGACAAAGGTAATAATACACAATTGTCCTGGTTCAAACAACCAAAGATCTTCGTGGAATGCATAGGGGTCACATGTCCATCCAGGTCCCTCTGTCGATCATCGATCCGGGAATGTCCCGACCATGTATGGAGTGTTGCCGAACCGTAGGGTATCACACTTAAGGGTTTGACGATGCTTAGAGAGTGTTTATAGGATAGGAAGAATCGCCAAAGAATAGTAGAGAGAAAAGCGGAAGGGTTTCGGTAAGTCCAGAGGATGTCTAGAGTGGAGGTGGAAGGTGTTCCATAGCCACGGATATTGAATAATATGTGATGAATGTTAAATATTGATTTAATCATTTATTCATAATTATTTAATAAAAGAGAAAATCAAGTTAAAGGTCAAAAGGCTTAATGGGCCAATTCCGGAGGGAAGAGGGCCCATTAGGGAAAGGCAAGAGGGGAGAAGGGGCAAGGGGGTGGCTGGCTGGGCCAAGACCCCCCCCATGCGGGGCCCACTAGGGCTGGCCGGCGGCGCCCCCTCTCACCCTCTCCTTTAGTCCCATCCTGGGACTTTGAGGGAGGTATTACCTCCCCTCCCCCTATATATAGTGGGGGTATTTGGCAAAATAAATACACACAATATTCAATAAAGTTTCCTCACTTTTGGAGAGACCTCCAATTGATATTCTATCTCTCTCTCTACCTCTCTCTCTCTCTCCTCTCTCTCTCTCTCTCTCTCTCTCTCTCTCTCTCTCTCTCGTGACCGTGGTCCCAAGTTCGGACTACGCGAACGAGAGACATATTCACCGTGGAGCGCCATCGCGCTACGGGATTTGGATCCAGGAGTTCTACTTCCGCAACTGCTGCTGGATCGGGGAAGCGGGAGTCATCGTTAGGCACCAGACGTGTGTAACTCCCCGCGAGGTGTAACACTTGAGGCACTCAAATCGTTGGAGCCACATGAGCGCAAGGACTTCATCACGACCTTGAGGTCGGCTTCGACTCGTCTACATCAACCACGCTCTCCTGAGCATTGACAACGCTTTTCGATCTTCAAGGGTAAGTTCGTGAAAAGCCTCTCCCATTACTGTATTACTAATAGATAGGTCCTAGCAACATCACGGGTTCAGGGGCATAGGGTAAAATTTATTGTTTTCATACACGGAACCCATACAATTATGCCCTAGTTGTTCGACTATTGGAATCCTAGATTCCACTGTCATTCTTAGTATTTATCATCACTTAGGATGATAATAGCATTCATTTGTTTGGGGAAATATTTATTTTCTGTCTCTTTTAGAATATAGGTGATAACACACAATTTTCAAATACTTTCATAAAGACTCTTCAAAGTACATGAGCAAGTGGTGAACTTGCCTTGTGACTGCAAGGTAGTGAAGTCGGATACTTCCACCTGACCTTGAGCTCCGGTATCTACAGAAAACCATTATTGCTCGGTAAGGACAATATTTAAGGAAGCAATATGAAATGCATAGTAATGTCATGCCATGATTTGTTTTCTTTCTTCTTTGCGTGTTTTACCTACGTTGTAAAGGTTTTAAGTTTCTTTTAATTAATAAAAGAAAAGCATTACTCAAGAGTCATTAAATTCATATTATTTTGATATTTAGCATTTTTATAATATCTAGTATTATTCTAAGAGTTCAAAATGAGTTTATTTAATTTTTAACTCTTTTAAATATTTAACTAAAATTCCTTTAACGAAATAAAACTTTATTTTTATCACACTTGATTTACTTTTCAAAAAATACAAACTAGTATTTTTTTTTTCTATAATAGTACTTCCCTTTAGAATTTTAAAAATGAATTTTATTCAATTTTAAGTGTTTTGTATATTTTTATAACTTCGAGAAGGAATATATACAATTTTAATAATAGATCTATATTTAATTACTTAAAATTACTATCTATTATTTTTATTGGATAGAGGATATTTTTGTGATTTCGTAATATTATTTATATTTTTAGGATTTTTTTCTAGAGCCTAATTTATCTCAGGGATATAGTTCTAATTAGATATTTTACATAAGTCCTTCTTTTAACACACAGGTGTGGCCCACTAGGCTGGCCTAGTTTGACCTGACCCGCTTGGGCTGGGCAAACGCCCCTGGGTAGTAATGGGCTACTCACACCCGGCCTGGCACCACCCACTCGCTCTTTGTTCTCTCTCGCAAGACACCCTCTGTGGTCGCTAGATGTCGCCGCCGTCGTGGGTGATTCCGGCCGCCCTAGGCTACCGTGTCCATTGCCGCAGTCCAAGACAACACGGATGATGCCGCTGCTCGATGCTGTCCCGCTCGATCTGGCACTGGTGCTCTCCGCTGGCCACGCTGACCCCCACCTCGTGGCTAGGGTTTGGGGTCCGTCGTGCTCTGGAGCTCCCTCGATGATGTTGTGGTGCTCGTGGCACCGCTCTTCCATGGCCGCCACTGATGAGTGTAAGCGCGGGTTGCAGCACCCCCTCGGGGTTCTCCCCGTGCCGCCACCTCTCTGCCGCCGGCCTCCTCTCTGCTTCCTCTTCGATAACCTTACGAGGACCTCTATTCTATGCCATGGATTTCCCCATCTATGGTTCATCCCTAAATTCCTAGGGTTCATTCCCCCTACAGTGGTGATTTAACATAACTCTAGGGTTAATCTTGCCTATGCTAATCCTTTGATGTTGATCTACTATTAGTGTAGTGTCAATCTCTATTGAGCATGTTTGTTACATTGTTCTCTATCAGAGAACACTCTGCTGATCATGCTTTTGTTACCCTGTTCTCTGTCATAAAACTCTCTATAAAAGCATGCTTAGTTTAATGTGGATGCCCAAGTTGTTGTCGTTGTGGATTTACTCCTATGGAGTTGAGTTGGGATGCTCTCTGTACTGATGCCATGTTAATTTCTTACTTGTGAAGCACTGATGTGTTCAGTCTCAGGATTTAATCATGTCACTGTGTAAATCTAAAGTTACTACTGCTAGTCTCTGCTCTTTGATAATAAGGATATGATTTATAAAGATATGATTCCTATATGCTTGTAGGAAGGTGATTAAACTTAGTGGTTTCTATACAGTGTGGCCTAGTGATAAACAACGTTGGTCTTTACTGTCCTTTCTAAAATAAAGTGTCTATTTATGATTCCTAAATCATTTAGGAAGATGATTATCTTTGTTGAAGAGGATATGCTGAGCTCGTACTCAAGCAGATATGAACCTGCTACCCTTCTGGGAACGTTCCCTATACCAACAGTTGTGATGTGTATCTATCTAGATAAAAATAGATCATAGTGTCAGTGATGCTGGTCTGAGACCCTGCCTGTGCAAGAAGATGTGCCTTATTGTCTGATATCCAATATGTCCACTTATCATGTGCTTGAAAGAAAATGAATGTGTAAGATGGAAAATGGAAAATGATTAGATCTAAATGTTGGGATATACCCTAGTAGCCTTGTCTTGATGTTGCCTTTTACTTCTGGCTTGTGGTAGCCCTGGATTTGTTTTGGCTTCCTCTTGGCCTTCTCTTGCTCCTCCTGGTGTTGTTGCTCCTATGTGGCCTTGCTGTCCACCTAGTACATCCCCCTCCTCAAGCCACCATCTTTGCTGGTGATCTCCTAGGTTTTCTGTGGTGGAAAGTGACTTGATCTTGTGGTATGGTTGCAAGACCTGGTGCTGTTCTTGGATGTGCTGGTGACAAACTGTGGTTGGGCTCTCTGCGAAGTGAATAGCAAAGCTTGCTTTGCTCTATGCTGCTATGATTTAAACTTCCCCTTTGCTCTCTGCTGCTGACACCTCAATGCATGCATTTAGGTGAGTGAGCTGCTTCACTATTTGCTTTGGCTATGGATGAGATCAAGTAAATATGGTTTAAACTCCCCCATCCTTTTACTATTACTTATCCTGGTGGAACTTACCACTTTTCTACTTGGCTTATAATGTGGCAGTGGAGCTATTTGCTTAAAAGAACAGATACTACACATTGGTGAAACTTGCCCCTTTTAATTACTCTATGATGTAATATGACAGTGCACTTCACTGTTCACCACTGAGAGTAAAACTAATCAACTAAAATTTTATTTCTTTTTGAGTGGTTTAACTTGTTTTGCAGGAGCAAGGTCTTGATGCTCAAGATGTAGTATAGGAATAGATAGGTAGTATAGATTCTTATTGTAATATCCTTCTATTCTTCTTGTAAAGAACCTTGTAACAATATTTCTATGATTTAATAAAGATTCATTTTATTGGACTCTATTCCTTGTAATATTCTGTCTTGGTGTAAATATCTCCATTTGTAATCTTATTATGGAATAAAGAAAAGAAATAAGAATTCATTTCTTATTTGAAGTTTCTTGTCTTAAATTCATATTGTTGTTTAATATATTATAAAGCAATGTTAATACATCCTTTTGGAAATCCACTTTATGTTTCTAACTTCTAATTTTCAAATATTCTTCAAATGGTTTAAATTTCAAATTGGAATTCAAAATATTTCCCCGCAAAACACAATAATGCCTAAAGGTCATGTCCAAATTTATAGCAATCACTTCAGAGAGCTATTCCTACCTCTGGTTAGTGAAAGAAACTCTGATCTCTTGAGGTTTTTATTTGGTGAAAATTTTACCCCGATTTTACAGATGAATGCATGCATAAGCATAGATTCCTATTTCTACCCTCCGTTGGTTCCTAAATGTTGGGGTGTTCTAGACTTCCCCCCTTAAATTAAACTTTGTCCCGAAGTTTGCTGATGTGTACCTGAATAGTTCTGGATATGCTTCTTTTAAATCATCCTCTTTCTCCCATGTGGCTTCTCGCTCCGGGTGATGTTCCCATTGTACTTTGCAGTATTTGATTACCCTGTTTCTCAACCTTTTCCAGTTCTCTTCCAGAATTTTACAGGGTTTCTCAACATAAGTCAAATCTGCTTGTAACTCAATTTATTGATGTGTAATTGCATCATCGGGAACTTTAAGACATTTTTGTAATTGTGACACATGGAAAACATTATGAACTTGAGCCAATCTTTTTGGGTACTCCGTGCTTACTTACTATCTCCTTGACATAGATTTCTACTAACTTTTCGGCATTATCTTTTTGATTTACCGGGATAAAATGTGCACTTTTCGTGAATCTATCCACAATCACCCATATCATATCCTTCCGCTTCGGTGTCATGGGTAATCCTGCGATAAAATTCATACCAATTTCTTCCCATTTCCATTACGGAATTTCTAAAGGTTGTAATGGTCCTACTAGACTTTGATGTTCTGCTTTTACCCTTTGGCAAGTATGGCATTCAGATACATACTTTGAAATATCCCTTTTCATGTTGTTCCACCAGAATAATTCCTTAAGATCCATGTACATCTTGATACTCCCTGGATGGATTGACTATGGTGTCTCATGTGCTTCTCGGAGTATCACCTCTCTGATATCCAGTACATCTAGTACACAAATACGTATTTGGAACCATAAAGATCCATAATCTCCTAGGTGAAAAACTGATTTTTGTCCATCAAAAATTCTTCTGATTTCTTCAGCAATAAATGGATCATCAAGTTGATGTCGATAGATCTCATGACGAAGATCACTGCTTTGCTCTTCTACAACCCTCATGGTAGCTAAGCCTACACGAACTTCTGTCCTTAAGAATTGTATTTCTAACCTTTCCAAATCCATTTGCAACTCTTTTGGTAATTCTCTATTGATGGGTTGAGTATCTGTACTCTTCCGACTTAAAGCATCTGCTATTACATTGGCCTTTCTCGGAGTATAGTTAATTGTAAGATCATAATCCTTTATCAACTCCAGCCATCTTTTCTGCCTCATGTTCAGCTCCTTCTGAGTAAAGTAATATTTAAGACTTTTATGATCTGTGTATAGTTCACACCTTACTCCATAGAGAAAATGTCTCCATCCCTTTAAAGCAAAGACCATTGCTACTAACTCCAAATCATGTGTTGGGTAGTTGACTTAATGAGGTTTGAGTTGTCTAGACCCATAAGCAATTACCTTGCGATCTTGCATTAGCACCCATCCTAGTCCTTCTTTGGATGCGTCACAATATACTGTGTAATCTTTTCCGGTTTCCGGTATAGCTAGGATTGGTGTGGTTGTTAATCTGGTTTTCAATTCCTGAAAACTTGCTTCGCACTTCTCATCCCATATGAATGGTGCATTCTTTCTAAGCAATTTGGTAATTGGTCCAGCTATCTTGGAAAAACCTTCAATGAAACTCCGATAATAGCCTTCCATGCCTAAGAAACCTCGGATTTGTTTCACATTAGTTGGTGCATTCCATTCCAATATTGATTGAACTTTGGACGGATTTACCACCATTCCATCCTTACTGACTACATGACCAAGAAATTCTACCTTGTCCAACCAAAATTCACACTTGCTAAATTTAGCATACAACTTATGTTCTCTCAAGATTTGCAACGCTATCCTCAAATGATCAGCATGCTCTTCTTTATCCTTTGAGTATTGATACATTGCAAATGTATCTATAATTTTTGATGTTCCATGCTTGGTTTTATCCACTTTCTGGTGTTTTGTCCACACTTTGGAGTACTTTTCATATGATTTCTTGGACTAACCTATTAACAAGAGCCACAGTGCCAGCTGCCTGTTTTCTGCTATTTTTGGTTCCAGGAAAGTCACAAAATGAATATTCTCGGAATTGGATGGGACAAAAGCCAAAGTGCCTATTTTCCGGAAGTCATCAGATGCCAGAGTACGATACCCCCTTGGCCTCCCCTTCCGCCTATAAGATGCCCTCGGGAAGAAAACCCTAAGTGCCCGATCAAAAATCCACGAAAGAGTCTGTAGCCGCCGTCATCTCCATCCCTAGATTAGGAGGGATCTGAAGCTCTTCCCGGCACCCTGCCGAAGAGGGGAATTCACCCTGGAGGCCTTCTTCATCATCATGCAAGCCTCCGGTGTGATGCGTGAGTAGTTCATCCTTGGACTACGGATCCATGTAGTAGCTAGATGGCTGGTTCTCCTCCTTTGTGCTTTCATGTCTAGATCATGTGAGCTCCGTTCATGATCAAGATCATCTATTTGTAATTCTGCATGTTGTGTTTGCGGGGATCCGATGGATATTGAGATGCTATTTCAGATTGATTATTGATTCTATCATGTCTTTGTTATTTGTGATCTTGCATGCTTTCCGTTGTTAGTAGCTATCTTGGCCAAGTAGATGCTAGCAACTCCAAGAGTTAGTATTTATGCTCGATAGTGGGTTCATGCCTCTGGTAATCTGGGGAAGTGACAGAAATCTCTAAGGTACTAGATGTGATGTTGCTACTAGGGAGAAAACAACAATCCTTTGTTCATAGAACAATCGTATTGTTTACTTTACACGCAGTTCGTAAAGCAATAATTTGTTGCTTGCAACTTAATACTGGAGGGGGTTCAGATGATAACCTGAAGGTGGATTATTAGTCATAGATGCAGTTGGATGGCGGTCTATGTATAATGTTGTAATGCCCAATCAAGTCTCAAAGGAGTCAAGATGATTAGTATATGCATGTATTGCTTTCTCGATGTTTGTCAATTGCCCCGATGTAATTTGTTCACCCAGCATGTTATCTATCTTAAGGAGAGCCACCTCTAGTGAACTATGGATCCCAGTCCTTTTCTTTACATACAATCTATAAACTATTTACTGCTTTGTGTTTACTTTCGGCAAACTATTACTTCTTTCCATTTGATACGTTTAATCCTTTGTTTTCCACAAAACACGGTGAGATTGACAACCTCATCGCAAGTTGGGGACAAAGTTCTGTGGTTGTGTTGTGCAGGTCTCCACGTTCCTACTAGCACCGGTAGTGCGCCCTGCCAAGGCTTAGCTAGCAACACCTTTGGGGTGTGTCCTTGCTCCTACTGGTTCGATTAAAACTTGGTTTCATAACTGAGGGAAACTTGCTGTTGTGCTCATCATACCTTCCTCTTGGGGTTCCCAACGAGCTCTACATCAACACCGCACCAGCACTTTTCTGGCGCCGACACTGAGCCATCAAGCATTTTTCTGGCACCGTTGCTGGGGAGTCAAGGACATATTCACAAGGGGAGTCCCTCATAACCAATCTCTTTACTTTCTTATTTTTGTTTTGCTTAGTTTCTTTTTGCTTTGTTTGCTTGTTTCTTTATCAAAAACACAAAAAAATTAGTTTTACTAGTTTGCTTTCATATTTGAAAACACAAAAAATGACTACTCTTGAAAACACTAAGTTGTGTGACTTCACTAGCACCAACAACAATGATTTTATGAGCACACCTATTGCTCCACCTGTGCCTGAAGATACTTTCTTTGAGATAAAACCTGCTTTACTCAATCTTGTTATGAGAGAACAATTTTCTAGTATTGGTAATGAAGATGCTACTGCCCATCTAAATAACTTTGTTGAACTTTGTGAGATGCAAAAGCATAGGGATATAGATGGTGATATTATTAAGATGAAATTGTTTCCTTTCTCTTTGAGAGGAAAAGCTAAAGAGTGGTTGAATTCCTTAACTAGGAATAGTATTGATTCTTGGACTAAGTGCAAAGATGCTTTTATTGGAAAATACTATCCTCCTGCTAAGATTATATCTATGAGAAGTGAAATAATGAAGTTTAAACAATCTGATAATGAACATGTTGCTCAAGCTTGGGAAAGAATGAAATCTTTGGTAAAGAATTGTCCCACTCATGGACTGACTGCTTGGATGATCATCCAAACTTTTTATGCAGGATTGAACTATTCTTCAAGGAACCTATTGGACTCTGCTGCTGGAGGTACCTTTATGACCATCACTTTGGGTGCTGCAACAAAACTTCTGAACAATATGATGGTTAATTATTCTAAATGGCATACTGAGAGAGATCCACAAGGTAGGAAGGTAAATTTTGTTGAGGAAACTTCCTCCTTGAGTGATAAGATTGATATTATTATGTCTATGCTTGTTAATGGGAAAGCCCATATTGATCCAAATAATGTTCCTTTAGCCTCTTTGGTTGCTCAAGAAGAGCAAGTTCATGTGAACTTCATAAGAAATAACAATTTTGGCAACAATGCTTATGGTAATAATAATTATAGGCCCTACCCTCCTAATAATACTTATGGCTATAATGGTAAACCTAGATTACCTAGTGAAGGAAGAATTTTAGAAGTTGAAAGAGCCACTAAAAACTTCATGCAAATGCAATATGAGCAAAATAAACTATTCACTAAAACTATGGAGGAACAATCTACCATTTTGAAGAACGTTAGCCATCAACTTGAGAGTCTAAATAGGAAAATTCCTAGTTTACAATTGAAACTCTCTAATGCTGAAAGAAATATATCATCTTTGTCTGAAGCTCAATCCTCTTTGATCAATAAAATGTCTGCTAAACCTGAAACTAATGATAATCCCTTTGCAGCTACTAATGCCATACAAGTTAGAATTGATGAAAATGTTAGACTATTAGCTGAATTACATGCTAAGTGGGAAAGAGAAGATGAAATTGCTAGAAACATTAGTGTTTCTACTATTACCACCACTATTGTTGAGGCTAGTAATAGTTCTACTACTTTAGATGATAAGTACGATTTTGATCTTGATGGTTGCAATATCTCTGAAGTTATTAAGTTCCTACAAAAGCATGCTAAAAGTCCTAATGCTAGTGCTATGAACATGGCCTTTACAAAACACATTACTGATGCTCTCATAAAGATTAAAGAAGAAAAGATGAAACATAAAGCTTCTATTCCTATAAAATAAGAAGATGGTTGGGAACCCATCATTAATATGAAAGTGAACGACTTTGATTTCAAAGCTTTATGTGATCTTGATAGTAGTGTTTCTATTATGCCTAGAAGGATTTATGATATGCTTGATTTGTCTCCTCTTGAAGATTGTTATTTGAATATCGCATTTGATGATAATGCTAAAAATAAACTCATGGGGAGTCTTAATGATGTTCTTATTATGGTTAACAATGCCTATGTCCCCGTTGATTTCTATGTTTTGGATGTTGAATGCAATGCTTCTTGTCCTATTACTTTGGGAAGACCTTTTCTTAGAACTGTTGGTGCCATTATTGATATGAAAGAAGGCACCATTAAATATCAACTCCCACTCAAGAAAGGTATAGAGCACTTCCCTAAGAAGAGAGAGAAGATTTCTTTTGCTTCTCCTATGAAAACAAAATTTGGTCTTAATGCTTCTTCATTTGAGAACACTTGATCCTTTTTCTTGCTTCTTATGCCTAACTTAAAGGCGTTAAGGAAAAGTACTTATTGGGAGATATCCCAAAAGTTTTATATGAGTATTGGAAGTAGTAATAACCGCTCCTTATCCTTTTTATTTGCTTTTTGTGCCAAGAGTAACCTCTAATGAGAGAGAAGTAATGATTGGGAAAGTTGCTGTCCTGGAACAGATTTCTGTTCTTCATCATAAAAATTCGTGTAAAATCTCTGAATGTATTTTTGAGGCATGCATTTTTTTGCTTCTTCCCCAGGTTGTTATCTAACTTTAGTTAGTTCAACACTTTTCGATTTGAGCAACAGAAGGTCTTCGAATAAATTCGTCTTTACCTGCTGGTCTATTTTGACAGATTTCTGCCATTATTTGCATTTGCTTCTTATTTGTTCCTTTTTAGTTCTTTTGGGGAATTGAACTTTTTTAGGGAAGTGCTATAGTAGCTTGTGTTTTCATGGAAGTTTTATTTATGTTGAAACTGAACCCAAAGACTTATTATCTTGAGTGCACTAATGTTGCTAATAAAGATTGTGTGAAGTTTTGTATGAAGGAAAATTTTAGGTGTATGGAAGGAATGAGTAATGAGATGAAGGATGGTCTAAAGCTCAAGCTTCGGGATGCCACGCGTGTCACCCCAATAAATATCCAAGAAGTACAAGCGTCAAAGCTTGGGGATGCCCAAGACATCCCCTCTTCATCAATAAAAATCCCAGGTTTCTTCCAAACGCTTCATTTTTATTGTTTTGTACACAATTGTGTTGTTCTTGGAGCGTCTTATTTTTCCTTTTGGTTTTTCTTTTCATTTGTTTGCTTAGTTTGCTGAATAAATTGGTTGGACCCCCTCTTTCATACATTGGTTTTCAAATAGTTTGGTTTGGTTTGGAAAAGAGTAGGAAAGTTCATACTTATGTGGTAAAAAGAGCTCGTTTTTGACTGTGGCCTATGCTTTGTCATGCCATGCTTGATATTGTTTTGTCTTTATGCTTAGTATTCTTTTCTGTAGCATGAATTGTTATAAACAATTGAGATTGCTTAATGTGCCTTGGATGAATCATGCGTTGTTTTAGCATATTAAAGCATAGTATAGTGGTATTCTCCTTTGATGCTTTATTTGGGTTGACTTGGCACATGCTCACACCATGTTATGACTATCTCAAGTCACCATAGCCTTTATGATCCTTTAGTTTTCAACTTGTAGTATCACTTTATGCTTTTATTAATGATGTTTTGTCGCTCTGCATGATTATGGCCATTATTGCTCTCTTAATTTGTCGCTCCCAGTCTTTTGCTAGCCTCCACAACCAAGTATGAGTTCCACTCATGTATCCAACTCCCTAAACCAAGTTATTCCAAAGAGTCCACCATACCTACCTACTAGCTTCTGCTATTCCAAGTATATTCATGCTTTTGTTTACCTTCCAAATTAAACTCGTTATGAGAAAACTAGTGATTAAAGCTCTCACGAACTTGATGGCACCCTTTACTTTTTTGCATCTAATAAAATTGAACCATTGGGTCCTTCTTTGTTGCGTATATGCTTGCGCTTTATAAGTTGAAATTAGCATAACCATGTTTCATGGGGAACGCTTTCAACATTGCACTTGTACTTTGTACCCCGTTGATACCATGTTCTTTTGCTTATGGATCCCGGCGGTGTGAAATAAAAGTGGAACTTGTAAGATCATGGAGTTTGTATGTGTGTTAGAGAAACGCCTGGGCCGCTAGCCTAAGCCATGCCTAATCATGGTGCAAACTTGCAGCATCACCATAATGATCACTCTATGAAGCATCCTCGATAAAAGCCTATGCAAATAGCAAATAAAAAGATCGCTGAGATGCTCATTGTCTGCTTGCCTTGTCATTTTGATTATGGGAAAGCTCTCGTATCATGTGCAAGGGGTACCCCGTTGGTGGTTCTTTATGATACATATGTACTTACAATGACAAGAGATTACTTGTGACTAAAGTTGAGTAGCATGAGGATCAGTATTCGTAAGGAAGGGGCATGAGATTTCGGTTTATAACTTGTCAAGCATATCCTCTTAGTTGTGTCACTTTAACCTTAATCACCTTAAAGATGCTTATGATAGGGGCAATGAGAGCTGAAAGCTATAAGTACCATAATTTTTGGAAGCTCTTTGCAAGACTTGAATCCCTACTTCCTTCTATGAAGGCCTTTCTTTTACTTTTATGTTGAGTCTCCACCTTCTACCTTTATGCACCTACTTTGAGAGCATAGTGGCCATTCTTAGTTCTATGTGCATTGTCCCAAGACTAGTTGATTGATGCATAACTTGATATTGCTTGTTTTAAACTATTTGTATCTCGTCACTCTTATGAACTTTGAAGGTGTTCTATGCATTTATATTTGCTACTCTATGAGGGACAAGCTGAATGCTATTATGCTATGTTTTCTTTATGTGAAACAAACAAACGTCTTGCAAAGCATTATTATTCATGAATCTTTTGTTTGTGCCTTTTCAAGTTGCATCATAGTTTCTTTGTCTTATTGCTAGAACTTTGTCTTTCATGTTATGATTGAAGTACTTTGATCCCAGCTTTGAATGTTTTACAAATACTTTGATCAAGTCTTTGATGGTGCATGTCACCTTAAAAATTATTCTTTCTTTTTATCACTTACCTACTCGAGGACGAGCAGGAGTTAAGCTTGGGGATATACATTGCAAATGTATCTATAATTTTTGATGTTCCATGCTTGGTTTTATCCACTTTCTGGTGTTTTGGCCACACTTTGGAGTACTTTTCATATGATTTCTTGGACTAACCTATTAACAAGAGCCACAGTGCCAGCTGCCTGTTTTCTGCTGTTTTTGGTTCTAGGAAAGACACAAAATGAATATTCTCGGAATTTGACGGGACAAAAGCCAAAGTGCCTATTTTTTCGGAAGTCATCAGATGCCAGAGTACGAGACGGAGAGGGGCCAGGGAGCCACCACACCACCTGGCCGCGCGTCCCAGCCTGGCCCGCGCCAGGGGTGATCTGGCCGCCTCCGGCACCCCCTCGGCCTCCCCTTCCGCCTATAAGATGCCCTCGGACGAAAACCCTAAGTGCCCGATCAAAAATCCACGAAAGAGTCTATATCCGTCGTCATCTCCATCCCTAGATCGGGAGGGATCTGAAGCTCTTCCCGGCACCCTACCAGAGAGGGGAATTCACCCTGGAGGCCTTCTTCATCATCATGCAAGCCTCCGGTATGATGCGTGAGTAGTTCATCCTTGGACTACGGATCCATGTAGTAGCTAGATGGCTGGTTCTCCTCCTCTGTGCTTTCATGTCTAGATCTTGTGAGCTCCGTTCATGATCAAGATCATCTATTTGTAATTCTGCATGTTGTGTTTGCGGGGATCCGATGGATATTGAGATGCTATTTCAGATTGATTATTGATTCTATCATGTCTTTGTTATTTGTGATCTTGCATGCTTTCCGTTGTTAGTAGCTATCTTAGCTAAGTAGATGCTAGCAACTCCAAGAGTTAGTATTTATGCTCGATAGTGGGTTCATGCCTCTGGTAATCTGGGGAAGTGACAGAAATCTCTAAGGTACTAGATGTGTTGTTGCTACTAGGGAGAAAACAACAATCCTTTGTTCATAGAACAATCGTATTGTTTACTTTACACGTAGTTTGTAAAGCAATAATCTATTGCTTGCAACTTAATACTAGAGGGGGTTCGGATGATAACCTGAAGGTGGATTATTAGTCATAGATGCAGTTGGATGGCGGTCTATGTATAATGTTGTAATGCCCAATCAAGTCTCAAAGGAGTCAAGATGATTAGTATATGCATGTATTGCTTTCTCGATGTTTGTCAATTGCCCCGCTGTAATTTGTTCACCCAGCATGTTATCTATCTTAAGGAGAGCCACCTCTAGTGAACTATGGATCCCGGTCCTTTTCTTTACATACAATCTATAAACTGTTTACTGCTTTGTATTTACTTTCTGCAAATTTTTACTTCTTTCCATTCAATACGTTTAATCCTTTGTTTTCCGCAAAACATGGTGAGATTGACAACCTCATCACAAGTTGGGGACAAAGTTCTGTGGCTGTGTTGTGCAGGTCTCCACGTTGCTACTAGCACCGGTAGTGCGCCCTGCCAAGGCTTAGATAGCAACACCTTTGGGGTGTTTCCTTGCTCCTACTGGTTCGATTAAACCTTGGTTTCATAACTGAGGGAAACTTGCTGCTGTGCTCATCATACCTTCATCTTGGGGTTCCCAACGAACTCTACATCATCACCGCACCAACACTTTTCTGGCGCCGACACTGAGACATCAAGTATATCAAAATATCATCAATAAACACTATGACAAACTTATCCAGATACGGCATGAAGATTTTGTTCATCAGGTTCTTGAATATTGCTGGTGCATTGGTCAATCCAAAAGGTACGACGAGATACTCATGATGTCCATACCTTGACACAAATGCTGTTTTTGGAACATCTTCAGGTTTGATTTTTATCTGATGGTATCCCGATCTTAGATCAATCTTGGAAAATACTCCGGCTGCTTTTACTTGATCAAATAGATCTTGAATTCTTGGCAATGGATATTCTTGATGGTAACATTGTTGAGATTTCTGTAATCACCACACATTCTTCGTTCTCCATCTCTTTTATCCACAAAAATTACCGGAGTTCCCCATAGGAATACACTTTCCTGAATAAATCCTTTTCTGGCTAACTCATCAATTTGCTCCTTAAGGTCTTTTAATTCTTTTGGTCCCATCTTGTACGGTGCTTGGGCAATTGGTGTTGTACCAGGTATCAGGTCAATAGTGAACTCTATTTCTCGATCATGTGCCATTCCTGGTAACTCTGCTAGAAAAACATCTTGAAATTCCTTCACAATAGGAATATCTTCCAATTTGACCTCCTTCATTGAGTTCAATTGCAGATCTACCATAATATGACTATGTTTATCTGCCTGATAGACTATCCTTCCTCCACTTGGAGACTTGATTGAAACGGTTTTATCCTCACAATTGATCTGAGCCCCATACTCAGCCATCCAATGCATTCCCAACACTACTGCTATTCCCCTTAATGGAATCACGTAAAGATCTGCATAATAGATTTGGCCACAGATTGATATAACTTGATTTAATTTTATGTTTCTCACTACCACGATCCCTCCAGCGGTAACTATGGTCATAGGTTTTTCTAATGGTGCCCTTCTAATCCTGAACCTATCACAAAATTGTTCAGATATGAATGAAGTAGTTGCACACGTATCAAATAGAACTTTTCCAGGATATGTGAGAATATTGAGCGTACCTATCACCGCTTGATCCGAGTTATCCACCTCCTCCAAGGTTGCGCAATTCAGCTTTCCAGTAGGTCTGCCTCTCTTGCCATTGTTGTTTTTGACAAAATTCCCTCCTCTATTAGGTTGTCCACCTCCGCCTCTTGCTTGACCACCGTCTGATGTAGGCCAACCACCTGGTGCTTTCTTGGGACAATCGGGCTTCATGTGCCCCTTCTGACCACACCCATAGCATATGATCACCGGCTTTAGACAATCCCTACAAAAGTGCCCTGGAAGCTTACAATTGTGACAAATGACATTCCTCCTGGTTGTGGTTGCACCATGATTGAGGTTGTTACCATTGTTAAAGGACCTATTTCGAGGTTTGAACTCCATATTAGATTTAGGTTTACTTGCTTGGATCCTCTTAGTTTCCTTCTTTGCTCTCTTCCTTCGGTCCTCTTGGACATTCCTGTAATCATCCTCAAAGGTTATGGTTGCATCAAGTAGCTGTTGAAAAGTCGCTTTATTGGCTAGCCTTGGCTGCATCTTCACAAATGGATTTAAACCACGCAAGAAACGCTTTTTCCTCTTTTCCTCAGTGCTCACTTCATAATCAGCATAACGAGATAGTTGACTAAACTCCTGGATGTACTTCATGACCCTGGTATATCCCTGCTGAAGTTCTTCAAACTCCCTACGCGTTAGTTCAATAACACTTTCTGAAACATGATATTCACGGAATCGCTACTTAAACTCCTCCCAGGTATACTCACTTCCTGGAGGTTGCATTGCTAACCGATTCTCCCACCATGATGTTGTAGGTCCAGTTAAGAGATGTGTTGCATACCTCAACTTTTCCTCATCATTGCATCCTACAGTTTTCAACTTTCTCTCTGTATCTGCTAGCCAATCCTCTACATCCATTGGCTCAAGGGCTGATGCAAAAGGTAACGGCCTTGCATTTTGAAAGTCAGAAAGACTCACACCACGTCCTTTAGGTTCCCTCTGATGTCCCACTCAATCCACTAATCCCTCCATAAACTTGTTCTGGGACTCTTCCATCATCTGCATGTACTTCATAAAGTTCTATTCCATCAACGGCCTCATTGGTGGTGGTGGTAAATTTGCCTGCATTCTGGCGTCTTCATCTGCCTTTTCCTTAGTTTCGCGCTCCATGCGCTGCTATTCGGTCTCGTCCTCTACACCCGTTTCCATACCCCCTAGTCCTGTAACATAAAGTGAACACTCATAATTACATCATGCATATGTGTTCTGAGCTTAACTTCATGCATAGAACTAGTCACACAAGGGAAAACAAGATCCAAGTAAGAACCAAATATGCATTTCACATATTATACATTACAAACAACATAGTTAGTATAACGTCATTACAAGCCCATACCATTTAGGTATTACAAACTCATGTGGATGCTATCCCACTTATTTAGTTACATCAAGTGCTCAGACTCTAACTCCCGTATCATCATTGGGATACTCCTTATCAAGGTCACGCTCCCTAGAAGTTGCGACGTTCATCATACATACCCGGAGTACAACCGTTCTGACATGAAGTACGACGCACCATCTGTGGAACGACTTGCCTCTTCGATGGACGATACTCAGTATCCGAAGTATCTGGACTTGACACATCATCCAGCTGAAGTGCATCCATACCTTCCAACTCATCTGAGGTATCTTCAGTATCATCCTCATCACTGTCTTCTTCAATCTCCTCCTGCATCCCTACTCCAGAATCATCAATAGAATATTCCGCTTCTGGTGCTCCCCAAGTACTCTGCTGGGTATGATAGTCCTCAACTATAATTGGATAGTGCATGTTATCTGGAGTAGGATAATGTTCTGGTGACTCAAACACCCTTTCTTCAGGATCTTCCTTATCGGACTCTACATCCTCTACATGGACATCCCTTCCATCAACGGAATAAGATCTCACTCCCATGTGACTAGTTTGCCCGGTATCCCCAACTGAGTCTTCCATAGGAATAGGATTCCCGGCAGATCCATCCATTGATCCGTACCTCCATCTTTCGGAATTTCCAATAGGTAGTCCTAAGTCCTCGGTTCCCCAAGAATTCTGTGGTACTGGATGACTAGTGCCCTCATCAGGATATCTAGTGGGTTCCGTCATAGGTGAATAAGAATATGGTGTAAAAGATGCTGGATCTATAGGTATATCCTTAAAAGTTGGGCTAACCCTACCCACTGCTTCGTTCTCCAGTTGAGATGCTAACTTATCTCTAAATTCAGGATTAGTGAAATCCTCTAACATATCAATCTGATCCTCTACAATAACCTAATGTGTATTATACAAAGACCCAACTATCAGTCGATACTGATCCATAAACTTGGAAGCTAGTTTTGGATGCTTCTTTACTAAAGTAAGATGATCCGGAACTGGTTCCGTGTCTATAGAGTCGTGAGGAATCACAAAATATGTGCTTCCAGCTAACTCTTGTGCCTTGTGCTCCCGAACATTGGATATCGCCTCTAGAATAGCAACATGGTATGCTGCTAGGTGACTTCTACCTTGACCCATAGGTAAATTGTGATATAAACCAAGCTTATATGGTAGTTGGATGCTAACACGGTATTTGGCTAACATACGCCCATCATGGTATGTCATGGTACTAACTGGAATAGTAGTTGTGCAACCAAAAACCCTCAGAAGTTCTCGAAGCTGTTCAGTTAAAGTCCCCTGATAATCATCGAGAGTTTCTTCTTTCCTTACCAAAGTCCGTTTTGAAAACTTTGGAGCCATTTTAACTATATACAACACATTCATAATTAGTAACCAATAGTTGTAATGATGCATCGTAATAAAGAATTATCGCACTAAAAAATATAACAAAATATTCCCAAATGAATTCATCATATAATCTAGAGAACTCTTTACTATTGCCCTAAGACTCCTACATGTAGTTCTCTTTACTAGGTTTCCAACCTAAGTTCAAAGCAATTGCTCTGATACCAGCCCTCGGTGACCCAGCATACCACTGCATGTGTAGTACACTATAGTCGTTGACATGACATCCACAGATCACTGTTCCGTAAATATCACATCCCTCGGAGTGGTACAATAGAAACATTGCGGGTCCATATTACAATCATACACACTTCATTATTATTAAAATACCAGAAATTCGAGACTTCAAGTGATTCAAACTTACAAACCCAAATAACTTATTTCATAAGTTCAGTGGAAGAATGAAAGACACAACGATAATAAAGACATGAGCTCAACAGCTTATTCTATAGGGTTCGTGCTGCTCGGCTCAACCTAGGTAACTACACTCCGACCTGACAACTACTCTGACTCGTTGTCTTCATCTCTATAGTGTACCCCGTAGTCCACCCCTTCGATTCCACGGGACAGATCCGGCTCTTCATAGTAGACGTCATTCTGGACCTCTGTAGCATACACCTGGTCATCCTTCTGGCCCTCAAAGTCTAGCAAGGGGTTCAAAGGAAAGGGTGAGTAACAACATTACCCAACAAGTTCACTATATGCAAGGTGGGAAGTTTGATGCTCTAAGTACCACGTTGGACTATAAGTCCTTGGTATTATGCAGTTTTGGTAAACGTTTCTTCAAAGATTGATTTTATTATCCAAAAACTATGCCCATCTACAGTGACCCAACATACCACTGCATGATGTAGTACACTATAGTCGTTGACATAACACTAATGAAACACCGTTCACTAGTATTACATCCCTCAGAGTGGTACAACAGAAACACAATAGGTCCAAGACATGATTATAGATTACAACTCGACTCTTTACAAAAGATCCAGAGAACACTCTAGGTTAGAGAAGAGGAAAATAACTTCTTACAAAGAAGAACCAAAAATAACAAATCCGAACTATCTGGCTAAAAGTACTAATATCTAAACCATAAGGCTTGCAATTGCTACTAATGCAATGCTCTACAGAAGTAGGTTTTGTGGCTAGAGTATCTACTCCTATCTAAACAGACACTTTATCTCCACTTCAGCTGATGTATATGTTGACTTCATTGACTTTATCGAAGAACTTGAGCTATCGGTGATGGTTTCTTGAGCAGAAATTGATGTTGACGTCGTCTTCAATGGCTTAAAACCTAGCTAGGGTTAAGAAGGTACGGTTGAGTACGAGCGTACTCAGCAAGTTCACTAAAAAGGAGTGTATGATGCACTATCTCTACAGCCACAGACCATAGGTCATAGGCAATGCAGGTTATCATAAAATTTTCTTCAAAGGTTGCTTTTATTTTGAAAACTATGTCCGACAGCCTTCACAGGTTGACCAGAACCTTCATGGGGTTCCTTTCCTGCCATGTTCGTAGTTCCTTCCCAGAACAGGAAGTAACGTGTCAAAATTCTTACACTCTACAGAGGTGCGTCACTTTTCCCATGAGAGACCTTAAGCTTTGTTGCACGACCGAGAGTATGTCCCTGTTCAAACTTCCATTGTTTGAGGCCCAACCTAAGATGCAAGCCAATCACTGCCATCTTCGCGATCCCATATGTCTACACGATCCTTGGGAAAGCTACAACCCTGATGAGTTCCCGAAGACTCTATGAGCCGGTTATGCCCCTGGCAAGCTCCATAAAGGTCCGACTATACCTCCGGTAGCCGCTCATAAATAATGTAGATACCAAAATCGTGGGGCCTAAGGGTGCCCACCCATATGCTGGATCCGCACAAGGAATCACATCGTCACGTTAAGGTCATCTTGCCTACATATGAAAGGAAGAAGATATATCTGACTTCTCTGTCCCATTCCAAATCTCATGGTTAACGCGTAATATACGGCGCTAGAATCACTGGCGACATTGGATGTTAAGTCCTAGATACACTACTAGGAAACAGCTTATAGATAGACAAGATATTCAGTGGCGCATATGTAAAATTATGCGCCACAGATATATATCAGTGGCGCACTAGAAAAAATGCGCCACAGAAGTTTGGCACTTCAGTGGCGCACGAAACCAATATGCGCCACAGAAGTCCATATTTCTGTGGCGCATATTTTCGTGTGCGCCACAGAAGTTTCTGTGGCGCATATAGACATATGCACCACAGAAGGTTGATGGGACCAAGCAGCAAAAAAGCGGGAGAAACTTCTGTGACGCATGTGTCCATATGCGCCACAGAAAGTGATGTTTTTGTGGCGCATATAGGTGTATGCGCCACAGAACAAGCATATAGGGGGGAAAACAGATCCCCCCTGTGGATCGCCTTTTCAGTTTTGTAAAAAATAAACAAAAATGATAGAAACTTTAAAAAAATAATTCCTTTGAGTTGTAGTTAGATTTTAGGGTATAGATCTAGAAAAAATTTAAAAACATAAATTTCGATGTATTTTGCAAAAATAGGTCATGGCACGGTAAAACGGCTCTAACTTTTGCATACGATGTCAGAAAAAAATCTTTAACCTATCAAAATGTTCATCTCGAATTTTTTTACTCGATTTCAACGGTAACCTATCAAGCCGTTGAAGATTTTGTAGATTCCCCAAATTCCAAAAGAGTAAAAAGTTATGGTAGACTGAAGATTTTTTCCTGCAAAAAAAAGGGGGAGAAACTTATGTGGCGCATTTCCCCCATATGCGCCACAGAAGTCTTGGGCGGGATTCGAAATTTGAATCCCGCTGGCGCCCTTCTCCCTCCCTTTTTCCTTTTTATCCCCCTCCCAACTTCTTCTCCCCTCCCCACTTCTCCTTCCCTCCACACTTCTCCCCTCCCTCCTCCTCCTCCTCCTCCACCACCAACTCCGGCGACCAACTCCGGTGACCACCTCCTCCTCCTCCTCCACCACCACCAACTCTGGCGACCTCCTCCTCCTCCACCACCACTTCGGCAACCTCCTTCTCCTCCTCTTCCACCACCAACTCCGGTGACCTCCTCCTCCTCCACCACCACCACCAACTCCGGTAGCCTCCTCCTCCTTCTCCACCACCAACTCCAGCAACCTCCTCCTCCTCCTCCTCCACCTCCTCCTCCACCACCAACTCCGGCAACCTCCTCCTAGCCCTCCTCCTAGCCCTCCTCCAGCCACCACCACCAGCCACCAGCCACCACCACCACCAACTCCGGCCAGATCTAGATCTGGCCTGGGTTTTTTTTGAAATTTGAAAAAAACTTCTGTGGCACATATTGGCCATATGCGCCACAGAAGTTTGAGATCTGGCCCACCTTTTTTTTGAATTTTGGAAAAAAACTTTTGTGGCGCATATTGGCCATATGCGCCACTGAAGTTTCAGACTTCTGTGGTGCATTTTGAAATGCGCCACTGAAGTTAGTTATCAGTGGCGAGGTATCAGTGGCGACTAGGAAATGCGCCACAGATGTTGAAAAAAGGTGAGCCAGAGAAGAGTTGTTTCCTAGTAGTGATATTATGTTCCTTTACCACTCGAACTGTATCAATAGATTATTACCATTTTGTAAATAATCCGTAATCAAATTATTATGAAAATAGTGTGTTCTGACCTTTTTGAAATGCAGGTGATGACAACATTTGAGTTACAAGCATTTGATAGAAAATAACCAAAGGACTTGAGAAAGTTGTGAACTTGCCTTTTGTGATTGCAAGACTATGCACTCACAGTCTTCGGAATAATAGAAGATCCAAATTCTGTAAACAGCATCATTGGTCTGGTAAGGACTAATATTTAAAGAAGCAAGATACAATGATGCATAAGTAATGTAATGCAATTTGATAAATGTGAATCCCTAGACTAATTGTATCTGATCTATGGTTTGGAGTTTGTGATGAGTTCTTTGGAATGTGTTGCACTTTTATACTAGCTGTACACATGTGCTTCTTATTAAGGCTTGTGAGAGTGTGTGAAACAATTAAGTAAACACAACAAGTAGCATACAGTACTAAAGCACTCAACTGGGTCATGGTATCTGAAATATTTCTTAAGCAAGATTAAGAATAAATTAGATATTTTAAAGAAGTGTTCAAGGATCATTTTTTAATGTTTCCTAAAAGAATAACTTTTGAGGAAAATATTGCTTTACAAAGTAAAAAGTATTTAAATTTAAGGCTAACACTTTAAGGTTTTCTTTTTAATTATAAGTATTAAAGTAGAAAACAATTAGTAATTTTAAATAACTATTCCACTAGCAAGTGGATACTTTTAACACTTCATGAAGGTGAAACAAAAGTATTATGTCTTTATGGAAGTGGTATTCTCTTGATTTATAAGTGAATATAATCACTTACTTATTATAGAATTAATATTTATTTCTATAAACATGGGAATGGCATCATATTAAATACTTATAAACTTTTTTTAACTTTTAAAGTGGATTTCCAAATTGTAAAAGAATTTGTACTCAAATCTTGATGATTTTATAATTGATAAAATATTTTTGGAGAGTAAGATTTACTTAATTCTAAATGGTAGTTTTAGTAAGTATAACTTAAAATGGTTAGAACTATCTTAACTTTACTTAAACATTAATTGAACTTGTTATTAGATTTTTAGACTTTAAACAAATAACGGCAAAGGCAATAGTAAACATTTATATATTTTTAATGAATTAAAATAAAAGAAAAGAGTTAAAATATGATTTATTAGACCTTTACCTTTTATTTGACTTCAATTAAGAAAAAGGATATTTTTAATGTGTATAATTTATTTTTGTGATCATTTTGGTATATTATATGTATTTTTGTGATCTTTAAATAATAAGATATAATTTTTATAAGTTTAATCGCTTCACAAAAATTAAATAAATAATAAATATTTAGTTAAGTGATAGAAAAATAAATGAAACAAGTTTGTAACTGTAGATTTTGACTTCTAAGAATTTTGGTATATTATTTATATTTTTCTTATTTATCAATATTAAAATATTAATTTTCAAAGTATTATTACCTATAAAATCTTTATTAAATAATAATTATTTAAATAGTTTACACAATAATGTTTGTTAATAAAGTTAAATTATAGATTTTATTTTTCTGAATATTTTTATATATTATACCTATTTTTCAGAATTATAAAACAAAAGATATAGAATTAACAAGATTTAATCCTTTTATTAAATTTCTGGAAATTATATTTATATTTAAACTTATATTGATTTGTTATTTATTAAACAGGCAATACATTCTTATGCTACCTAGCCACAGCCACTGACCAGTGGGGTCAGAGACACGTTGGCACCCCAGGTTGGCTAAGACCAGCCAAACGGCTTTTGTTACTAACCCTATTTCTACCCAAGTTCAATGACAAGCGGGCCCGAGGCCACGTCACTTGCCACATGGGCAAGGACCAAGTCAAATGTGACTGGCAGGGCAGGGATGACGTGGGCTTGACATCAGCATGATGTCAGCCAGTCTCCACCGCTAGGAAGTGGTCGCCAGCGGCGAGCCAGACCTCACCGACAAGCGCAAATGGCTGCACTAGATCCGCAAGGACGCGAGCAATACGTTTGTAACTGCACCACCCTCTAATGGTCACCGAATGCTCACCGGCGACGAGCTTTTGTGGTGGCACGGTCGGGATCACGTGGCTAGGACGGTTCGGCAAATAATCGATCGAAAGGAAAGGTGCTAGAGTGTAACATCCCAAAACTTTACTCCAAGCTTATCAAGATCCAATCATCCAAAATTGGGGTTAACAAAAACTTTTCCAAATTTAAAAGGAAAGCATTCTTATATGTGTGCATTTAATTTAGGAGTTGTTTGAATTGTCATGAGTGATTGATCCAATGCTTGTAAAATGTTTCTTAGGTGATTTAAACATCATCTACATCATTCCCAAACTTTTCCTAAAGAAAATCAAATCAAAAAGAATTAAAATGAAAGAATGGTCATTTTGACAAATTTAACTCTCATGCCTACTTTGGCTATTCCTAGTACTCAATTCTTAACAGAAACAATTCTTGATCTTTGCACCACTTGCTAGTACACATAATGAGGTACCAAGGCCCACCTTTTGATCTACTAAAAACATTCTGTAAACTATTTTAAATGACAGTTTAAAATGGAATCTAATGCATATGCATAGATCACCCCTATTTCCAAAACCATCTAATTGAGCACCATTTTCAAAACCCTTGCAACCAGAGACTACCTAGCACTAGTGGAGATCACCCAAAATTTTTGAACTCAAAATTCAAAACTTTTTCTCTTACGGCCATTTCATCAAACACTTGGCAGGCAGATTTCAAACTAAACAAATTTCACTATTTTAAATAGTGTTCTGGCCAAACTTGTTCCCCAACTTGCCACCAAAACCTCTCCACTACTCCCCCTAACCCCTCTCTAGCCTAGCCACCCACTGTGCCAAGACCAAATGGTCATGGCCATTAAGGCCGAGCCCCCACTTGGGCACCCCACCGGCGACAGCAAGCCACAGTCGCCGCCAGCGCCATCCATCGTGTCCTGGAGATAGCCCGTGGTCCACCTCCACCGCCCAACCAGTCCCAGCCCAAGGACAGCGACCAGAACGACCAGGAACCGCCGCGCCCCGAGCCTGTCGACCATGCCAACGCTGCCCGCAAAGCATGCCCTGTCCCCGCTCGCACCGATCGCCCCTTGGCACCAGCCTGCGCCCACCGCTCCTCCTCGACCTGGAGAACACCCCAGACACCTCCATTCGCCGCCCAAAGCCCCACAGCTACCGCTCGCCGTGGACACCGCCGCTTCGGCCGCGCAGAGCGCCACCTCGCCCCGACCACATGCCACCGCCCCTACGGCCACATTGAAGCACTAGAGCACCGCCAGGGAACCGCCCACCAATCGCAATCCCCAGCCATGCCGCTAGCTCGCCGTAGCCATGTCGCCACCGTCGACCGCCCATCCCGCTCGGTCTCACCGTCGAGCCTATAAAAGGAGCCCTCCCCAGCACCAAAGACTCACACCATTCCACTCCCTCACCTCTCTGAACCTCACCCACCTCTCGCCGGAGCAAGTGGAGCAGCAGTTCGCCGGAATTGGAGCCGGAGCCGCCGCCTCTGGAGAAGAAGGGTGCCGTTGATTCCGGCCACCCCAAGCTCCGCCGCGACCACGCCTCGCCTCGCCGTCGTCTTCCACTTTGTTCGCCCGCATCACCGACCCTGCTGGATCCCTGGTACGCCCCCAGTAGACCCCCACCGAGCCGCTAGGGTTCGAGCTCGCCGGCGACCTGTCCGTCGTCGACGACGACCCTCAGCCGTAGATCTAGCCTCTAATCGCATGGCCCACAGCGCGCGTACCGTTTCACGTTTTAAGTGTCGCTGACAAGTGGACCCCTCCTGTCAGCTGAGCCCCGCGCCGCGTAGCGCCACTAGGCCGGCCCATTTCCTTTCCCGCGCAAGCCCGTAGATTCAAATCTAGATTTTTCTTTTTAGTTAGAATATAGTTTCTATCCAGTGTTTCAAAATTCAATTCTGTGAGTTTGACAAATCCAAAATACATGAAACTAATTTTGTCTGAAAGGTATTGAAATGCTATATCCAAGCCCGTTGGATTTAATTCATTTAGAGTTATATATTTCTCCTAATAAAAATAGGAAGACAGAAGCTTTTGCAACTTGAAACATTTTTGTAAAATCAACCAAGCTAGCTTTTGAGTTGATTCCAACTCTCAAAAATCATATTTCATCCTATCTATCCAAGTATGTAATAATATTAAGGTTTACAGGCAGTGACTTTGGACTAGTACCAAAATAATGCTATATAGGCATTTCTAGTCACTTTAAATCATTAAATAATAAACTTAAACCAAAGTAATATTGATCCAACCTTTAAATCTCATTACCACATGTTAGAATATGTGGTGAGGACATGTGTCCACATGATCCCATATTTTGGTGGTGAATATTAAATTTTAGTTATTTTTCAATGAGTAGATATTACTTTTCCAAAATAAAAAGGTTGAAACTATTGAATTAAACTTGTGATGTTTGGGATGATAATAGATCATCAATTGTGTGGTTTAGAATACTACTTAGCCTAGTTAAGTATTGTTTGGTGATTGTGCACTCCCTATGTATTTCTAGACGATAGTACCGACCAAGCCCTCGAGGAGGAGGGGTTCTACCAAGAAGAAGAAGAAGAAAACTTCAACCACTACACCAACCAAGGCAAGCTATTAGTGGCAAGCTAACCCTTGCAAACATGCTTTAGTAAGCTATTGTTAGCAAGCTAGAATAAAACTAGATGGTTTAGTAAAAATGCCTTAAGCATACTTTGATCACACCCCTTTAACTATTAGTACCCCAAGTCTTATTGACAAGTTTTACCCCCCTTAGTTTACACAAAGTTCTTTAATTAATTTTGAAGGTAGCATAAAGAGTATAAAACTTGACCTACTTAGAAACCTTTAGATGTCATTCTATGGCATGAGATTGATCCCATCTTTCCACCTTAGTGAACACTCTTAACTTAGTATTTTAGAGTATCTCAAAAACTTGAGTCACTTTAGATAGGAACACTTGGTGAAAATGAGTTATGAAAACCTAGGAATGATGAGTCATTCTATTGAGAGGTTTTGACATGTGTTGAGAAACACAATGGGTTTATGATGATGAAAATGGTAAGGCATGAGCCTTAACCCTTTTATAAAACTGATGGTTGGATTCGGATGCGATACCATTCCAAATTTACCGTACAACTACATTACCTGAATTGGGTAAGGCTTAGCTAGAAATTTATATGCATTAGTATTAGTTCCCTCATGGGAGAGGTTTGAGCTGAGGCTACCTCTCAATAATGTCCACCTATGCAGTGCCCAAGATGACTGATGGTCATGGTTGGGAGGCCATGCTCATAGGAGAGGTGCTTGTACTAGGGTGTGTAAAGGGAAGGTTATGTTTGATTATCTGCATACTAAGTATGATGATTCAGGGTTATCCCTGACAGATGTATCGAATCTTGTGGTGAAAGTGTACCACCTCTATAGAGTGTCAAACTATTCGAATAGCCGCGTCCGCGGTTATGGACAGTTGGAATGGCCATACTGTTTCGTTGTTAGATGTTTTCTAAATAACTTGAAATGAATGATGACCTTTGACTTGACCACAACAGGGTTGTGTTAATGAAATTAGCTTCCCAACTTAATTGATTCTAGAACTTTACTTTATGTTTTCTTGCTTCAGAACTCAGCTTAGGTTTCAAACTTAACTTGATAGTTATTCTTTAAATTCAGCACTTTAACTTAGAATTACAATCCTTGTTAGTAGTAGTTTGCGAGTACTTAAAGAGTACTCATGGCTTTTGTCCCTGGCTATTATCATGGCCAGACTATGAAGGAGATTATCAAGATGATGGTCAGCAGGACGACTATGATAACTAGGACTATCTGCCTTCGTCAGCATTGCCTGTGCCCCTGAAGATGGACCCCACCGCTACGCTATCATTTATTTCCGTTGTTTGTTGTATTAAAGACTGGATCATGAGATCCTTATTTGTGTAAAACCATATGTATGGTTTGTAATGGATGATGTACTGTGATATCCAATCCGTTATGTCTCGCAAAAATGGTAATCCTGGGATTGCGAGGTATGGCATAACGGGCATCTGGGATTAAAAATCCGGGTGTTGACAAGTTGGTATCAGAGCCATCCTGACCATAGGATACCCTAGTTAGAATGGACGTCCAAACCAAAAACTTAGCTTCAAAACCAAAGTGAGTATTTATGAAAAACTATTTCCCCTCTTACCCTTGTGAACTCATTCTTTCTCAAAAATACATGTTCCTCAAAATTCTTACATTACTACTTAAAATTTGACACACTTGATCACTTCACTAATTTCCTCATCCTAAATTCTTGTAGATGGAGACTCAGTTCAGCAAGTTTTACCAGTTGGGAAACGGAGGTCAGCTGATCTTCGAGAGGGATCTGGATTTACTGTCAGAGTTATTGGGACGCCCACATCCGGAGTTTCTCGGAGCTCAACTTCCAGGACCCCCAGGAGGAGACCTACAATGGCTAGTCACCACAGATCTTCGAGGAAGCATTGAAGCACCAACTTCTGGGAGAATTCAGTTCTCCGTGAGAGAGAACAACTGGCTAGATGGATTAGTCAGGGCAATGCATGAAGCTCTCGCACGTCTATTTGCCCTCAGCGTCAACAAGATTCAAGGCACCCGTTTTGCCCACTATGCAAGACGTGACTTCATGGGAATGCCGATGGAGATGCCAAGTCACCCAGAGTTGAGGCGTCAAGTGGAGAACCTTGACTTCTTGCTTCATGACCGACAGCAGGAACTGGACAATGCCAGAGAGTTAGCAAACCAGAACCGTGCCATTGCCGACTAGAAGGCCCAGACTTTCGCACTGCTTGTCCAAGATCGTCAGTCTCTTTGTCGCCAGCGTGCAAAGAAGGATCGCACCATCGCCCGTCTTCGCAAGAAGGTGGCCGACCTCGAGAAGACCGTCAAGGAGCAGGAAGCTCAGCTTGCCGCCAAGGAAGAAGATGATGAGGGAGAAGACATCCAAGGAGATATGGATTCTTACCTCAGCAGCGATGACGATTTTTTGGCAGAGGATGTTGTGGACTTCTACACTGATGATGAAGACTCCGACTTCATCGACGATGAGTAGATGCACTAGAGCACTGTCGTAGCATGAGATGTATCATCTCATTGTATCGTAGTTTGCAGAATGGTTCTTCAAACCATCTGTTTTTCCCCTTTGCTTGTTGTGGTGTGTGTTGTATCGTGTGCTTGCTTGCATGAATGAAAAAGAAGTTAGTTGAAAAACCTGAGTTTAACTCCAAGCTTTAGTTTTGAAAACCCTAAACCATGAACCTTATAATTTCCCTCTTACCCCTATATCTATCTCAATCTTCAGATGACTCGTGGAAACCAAGGAGGGAGTAGCTCATCGCAGGACCCAATGCTGCAGATCTTGCAGAATCTCATCGTGGACCATGAAGCAAGCAGGGCCGAGCGTCAAGCCAACTTAGCAACATTGCAGCAGATCGCCCAAATGGCTCTCAACAACCAAGGACATGGAAATCAGGATCACCATGGATCTAAACTCAAAAAATTTCAGAACACCAATCCCCCAATCTTCAACCAATCTGAAAACCCATTAGATGCTGATGACTGGTTACAGACCATGGAAAACAACCTCGAAGTTGCAGGAGTGGAGGAGAATGAGAAAGTTCTTTTCGCCACCCACTATCTGGCGGGAGATGCAAGAGCTTGGTGGAATAGCATCCGCAACATGAACCATGGCCAGGTGATGACCTGGGAAGCATTCAAGGTCAAGTTCAGCCGCACCCATGTGCCGCAAGGTCTTGTCAATGGGATGAGAGATGAATTCCGCGAACTGAAGCAAGGAAGATTGACTGTAGTAGAGTACCGTGACAAATTCTTGTCACTTGCCAGATATGCACCGGATGAGATCAACACGGAGGCCAAGAAGAAAGAGAGATTCTTAAATGGACTGCATGATGAGATGCAGACTATCCTCGTCAACATCCGTTTCTAGGATCTTGAAGAGCTAGTCGACTCTGCCATTCAGATGGAAGGGAAGATTAACCAGGCAAACGACAAACGCAAGCGACGTATGATGCAGAAGTCTGGATCCAGTAGTCACCAGAAGTACCGTCCTAACCCCTCACCAGGATATGCACCAAGGAACAACCAACCCCCAAATTCTCGCCCAAGCTACCCCAACCGTAGCGGAGGAAATGTGAAGCCCGGAGGAAACAATCACAACTCCGGCAACGCCAACAACTTCAACCGTGCCCCTCCCAAGAGCAACAACAACAACACTGCCCCCAGAACTGGCAGCAATGTTGTACCTGTCACAGTCAAGGACAAGTCCCAGCTCACTTGTTTCAAGTGTGGAGTGAAGGGTCACTACTCCAATGAGTGTCCCAAGAAGACTGCCGCCAACGCCCCTGTGAATGCCCCAGCTCAGCAGCAGCGTCGTGTTCAACCAGGACGGAGATTTGCCCTAGCCGCACAAGCGCAACGGTCGTCTCTTCCACATGAACACAGAAGAAGCCCAGGAAGCACCAGATGTCGTGCTGGGTATGTTTTCTGTCAACTCAGTTTTAGCAAGAGTATTGTTTGATTCTGGAGCATCGCATTCATTTGTCACCGAAGAATTTGTATGCACTAGTAAGATTCGCCCAACCAACCTGAAGCATGTCATGATAGTTCAAATCCCTGGTTCAACTACAAAAGCTAGAAAAATTTGCAAAGTTGTACCTATCAGAATTCATGGGATAGATTTTTATGCCAACCTAATTCTACTTGGAACCAAAGGTTTGGAAGTAGTACTAGGTATGGACTGGATGTCAAGGCATAAAGGACTGATAGACTGTGCTAAGAAAGCCATCACCATGACCAGTAGTTCTGGAGTAACAGTAGAACATATCTCTGAAACCTTACCCCGTCAATTCAAATGCAACAAAAGTGTAGCCCTGCCTACCATTGACCAAGTCAGAGTAGTCTGTGAATACCCCGACGTATTCCCAGATGAATTGCCAGGTATGCCCCCGGATAGGGATATTGAGTTCATTATCGAACTAATCCCTGGAACTGGACCTATAGCCTAGAGACCCTATACCATGAACCCCTCAGAGTTAGTAGAACTGAAGAAGCAGTTGGATGCCATGTTAGCAACCGGCTTGATTCAACCAAGTGCATCGCCATGGAGATCACCAGTGTTATTCGTCGACAAGAAAGATGGAGGCAACCGTCTGTGTACAGACTACAGAAAGTTGAATGATGTCACCATCAAGAACAAGTACCCCTTGCCAAAGATAGAGGATCTATTTGATCAGTTGACTGGAGCTCAGGTATTCTCAAAGATTGATCTTAGGACTGGTTATTACCAACTTAAGATTCGTGCAACGGATATTCCGAAGACCGCCTTTACTACCCGCTATGGTTTATACGAGTATACGGTTATGTCTTTTGGATTAACCAATGCCCCTGCTTATTTCATGAATCTCGTGAATAAGATCTTTATGAATTTCCTAGATAAGTTTGTAGTTGTGTTTATCGACGACATTCTTATCTACTCCAAGTCAGAAGAAGAGCATGAGCAGCATCTGAGAATCATCCTAGAAACCCTGAGAGAGCATCAGTTATATGCCAAGTTCAGCAAGTGTGAGTTTTGGCTGAAAGAAGTAGGATTCCTAGGACATATTGTGTCTGCCGGAGGAGTCTCTGTTGATCCCAGCAAGATCAAAGATGTCGAAGAATGGGAAGCACCAACCAATCAAACCCAAGTTCGTTCATTTCTCGGATTAGCGGGATATTACCGCAAGTTCGTAGAAGGATTCTCGAGCATAGCCCGACCAATGACCCAATTGTTGAAGAAGGACAAGAAGTTTGAACGGACAGACAAGTGTGAAGCCAGTTTCCAGGAGCTGAAGAAGAGATTGATATCAGCCCAAATTTTTATCATACCTGACATCAAGAAGCCGTTTGATGTGTATTGTGATGCATCCAAGATTGGTCTAGGATGTGTATTGATGCAAGAAGGCAAAGTCATCGCGTATCTGTCTCGACAACTAAAGCAGCATGAGCAGAACTATCCGACCCATGATCTTGAGCTAGCAGCCGTGGTTCTAGCATTGAAGACATGGCGTCATTATTTGATGGGTAATCGCTGTGAGATTTACTCCGATCATAAGAGCTTGAAGTATATCTTCACCCAAAAGGAGTTGAATATGAGGCAAAGAAGATGGATAGAGTTAATCAAGGATTATGACCTTGACATTCACTATCACCCCGGCAAAGCCAATGTGGTAGCGGATGCTCTTAGCAGATTGCCGTGTAGGCTGAACGCCATGATCAAAGAGAAGCAACCAAGTTTGTATGAGGAGTTGGAGCAGTTCAAGACTGAGTTAGTTAGCAAAGGATTCCTAGCTAGCATTGAACTTCAACCCACTTTGATTAGCCAAATCAAGGAAGCCCAGAAGGGGAATGAAAGTATCGACGGAATCATACGTCGTATTGGTACAGGCAAAGTACCTGGATTCACCGAAGACGAACAAGGTGTATTATGGTACAAGGGATGTATCTGTGTGCCAGTAGATTCGGAGCTGAAGGAAATTATCATGAAGGAAGCTCATGATACTCTTTATTCTATCCACCCCGGAGGAACAAAGATGTATCAGGATTTGAAAGAGCAATTTTGGTGGCACAAGATGAAGAGAGATATCGGAAGCTACATCACCAAATGTGACATCTGTCAAAGAGTCAAAGCAGAGCATCAGAGACCTACAGGATTGTTGCAACCATTGCAGATTCTAGAATGGAAATGGGATTCCGTCGGAATGGACTTTATCACCGGTTTACCTACTTCTAGTAGGGGAAATGACTCAATCTAGGTCATAGTTGATAGACTATCCAAGGTAGCCCACTTCATACCAGTCAAGACAACCTACCAGAGTGCAAAACTAGCAGAGATGTACATTGCTAGGATTGTTAGTCTGCATGGAACCCCCAAGACGATCGTATCAGATCGAGGAACTCAGTTTACTTCAAGATTTTGGCAGAAAGTTCAGGAAGGATTAGGAACCCAGTTGAACTTCAGTACCGCGTATCACCCGCAAACAGATGGACAGACTAAGAGAGTCAACCAGATCTTGGAGGATATGCTTAGAGCTTGTGTGTTGGAATACGGATCAAAATGGGAAGACTGCCTGCCTTTCGCAGAATTCTCATATAACAACAGTTATCAAGCTAGTTTGCAGATGGCACCATTTGAATTCCTATACGGAAGAAAGTGTCGTACCCCTTTGAATTGGTCGCAAGTAGGAGAGAGTCAGATCTTTGGACCCGACATCCTCCGAGAAGCAGAAGAGAAAGTTCACAAAGTTCGTGAGCACCTCAAGACCGCCCAATCTAGACAGAAGAGCTATGCTGACAAGAGAAGGAGAGACCTGACTTTCAATGTCGGAGATTTCGTATATCTCAAGGTTTCACCATTGAAGGGAACCCAACGCTTTAGTCTGAAGGGAAAGTTAGCTCCCAGATATATCGGACCTTTCAAGATTCTGAACTGCCGAGGAGAAGTATCGTATCAGCTAGAATTGCCTGAAGAGATGTCAGCCATCCACAATGTGTTCCATATCTCGTTACTTCGCAAATGCTTGGAAGTGCCTGAGAAGACTGAAGTTTTCAAGAATATCGATCACAGAGCAGTGGAAATCAACAATGACCTGACCTATCGGGAAGTACCCATCCGCATCTTAGAAGAAGCCTACAGAACCACCAGGACCAGGAGTATCAAGTTTCTCAAGATTCAGTGGAGCAACCATACTGAGGAGGAAGCCACTTGGGAGCGCGAGGATTACATTAGGACAGAGTTCCCAGATCTCTTTAGTTCCTAGTTTTCTTTGTAAATCTCGGGACGAGATTTTTTTTAAGGAGGGAAGGTTTGTAACATCCCAAAACTTTAATCCAAGCTTATCAAGATCCAATCATCCAAAATTGGGGTTAACAAAAACTTTTCCAAATTTAAAAGGAAAGCATTCGTATATGTGTGCATTTAATTTAGGAGTTGTTTGAATTGCCATGATTGATTGATCCAATGCTTGTAAAATGTTTCTTAGGTGATTTAAACATCATCTACATCATTCCCAAACTTTTCCTAAATAAAATCAAATCAAAAAGAATTAAAATGAAAGAATGGTCATTTTGACAAATTTAACTCTCATGCCTACTTTGGCTATTCCTAGTACTCAATTCTTAACAGAAACAATTCTTGATATTTGCACCCCTTGCTAGTACACATAATGAGGTACCAAGGCCCACCTTTTGATCTACTAAAAACTTCTGTAAACTATTTTAAATGACAGTTTAAAATTGAATCTAATGCATATGCATCGATCACCCCTATTTCAAAAACCATCTAATTGAGCACCATTTTCAAAACCCTTGCAACCAGAGACTACCTAGAACTAGTGGAGATCACCCCAAAATTTTGAACTCAAAATTCAAAACTTTTTCTCTTGCGGCCATTTCATCAAACACTTGGCAGGCAGATTTCAAACTGAACCAATTTCACTATTTTAAATAGTGTTCTGGCCAAACTTGTTCCCCAACTTGCCACCAAAACCTCTCCACTACTCCCCCTAACCCCTCTCTAGCCTAGCCACCCACTGTGCCAAGACCAAATGGTCATGGCCATTAAGGCCGAGCCCCCACTTGGGCACCCCATCGGCGACAGCAAGCCACAGCCGCCGCCAGCGCCATCCATCGTGTCCTGGAGATAGCCCGTGGTCCACCTCCACCACCCAACTAGTCCCAGCCCAAGGACAGCAACCAGAACAACCAGGAACCGCCGCGCCCCGAGCCTGTCGACCATGCCGACGCCGCCCGCGGAGCGCGCACTGTCCCCGCTCGCACCGACCGCCCCTTGGCACCAGCCCGCGCCCACCGCTCCGCCTCGACCTGGAGAACACCCCAGACACCTCCGTTTGCCGCCCAAAGCCCCACAGCCACCGCTCGCCGTGGACACCGCCGCTTCGGCAGCGCAGAGCGCCACCTCGCCCCGACCGCATGCCACCGCCCCTACGGCCGCATTGAAGCACTAGAGCACCGCCAGGGAACCGCCCACCGATCGCAATCCCCAGCCATGCCGCTAGCTCGCCATAGCCATGTCGCCACCGTCGACCGCCCATCCCGCTCGATCTCACCGTCGAGCCTATAAAAGGATCCCTCCCCAGCACCAAAGACTCACACCATTCCACTCCCCTCACCTCTCTGAACCTCACCCACCTCTCTCCGGAGCAAGTGGAGCAGCAGTTCGCCGGAATTGGAGTCGGAGCCGCTGCCTCTAGAGAAGAAGGGTGCCGTTGATTCCGGCCACCCCAAGCTCCGCTGCGACCACGCCTCGCCTCGCCGTCGTCTTCCACTTTGTTCGCCTGCATTACCGACCCTGCTGGAGCCCTGGTATGCCCCCAGTAGACCCCCACCGAGCCGCTAGGGTTCGAGCTCGCCGATGACCTGTCCGTCGTCGACTACGACCCTCAGACGTAGATCTAGCCTCTAATCGCACGGCCCACAGCGCGCGTACCGTTTCGCGTTTTAAGTGCCGCTGACAAGTGGACCCCTCCTGTCAGCTGAGCCTCGCACCGCGTAGCGACACTGGGCCGGCCCATTTCCTTTCCCGCGCAAGCCCGTAGATTCAAATCTAGATTTTTCTTTTTAGTTAGAATATAGTTTCTGTCCAGTGTTTCAAAATTCAATTCTGTGAGTTTGACAAATCCAAATTACATGAAACTAATTTTGTCTGAAAGGTATTGAAATGCTCTATCCAAGCCCGTTGGATTCAATTCATTTAGAGTTATAGTTTTCTCCTAATAAAAATAAGAAGACAGAAGCTTTTGCAACTTGAAACATTTTTGTGAAATCAACCAAGCTAGCTTTTGAGTTGATTCCAACTCTCAAAAATCACATTTCATCCTATCTATCCAAGTATGTAATAATATTAAGGTTTACAGGCAGTGACTTTGGACTAGTACCAAAATAATGCTATATAGGCATTTCTAGTCACTTTAAATCATTAAATAATAAACTTAAACCAAAGTAATATTGATCCAACCTTTAAATCTCATTCCCACATGTTAGAATATGTGATGAGGACATGTTTCCACATGATCCCATATTTTGGTGGTGAATATTAAATTTTAGTTAATTTTTCAATGAGTAGAAATTACTTTTCCAAAATAAAAAGGTTGAAACTATTGAATTAAACTTGTGATGTTTGGGATGATAATAGATCATTAATTGTGTGGTTTAGAATACTACTTAGCCTAGTTAAGTATTGTTTGGTGATTGTCCACTCCCTATGTATTTCTAGACGATAGTACCGACCAAGCCCTCGAGGAGGAGGAGTTCTACCAAGAAGAAGAAGAAGAAGAAAACTTCAACCACTACACCAACCAAGGCAAGCTATTAGTGGCAAGCTAACCCTTGCAAACATGCTTTAGTAAGCTATTGTTAGCAAGCTAGAATAAAACTAGATGGTTTAGTAAAAATGCCTTAAGCATACTTTGATCACACCCCTTTAACTATTAGTACCCCAAGTCTTATTGACAAGTTTTACCCCCCTTAGTTTACACAAAGTTCTTTAATTAATTTTGAAGGTAGCATAAAGAGTATAAAACTTGACCTACTTAGAAACCTTTAGATGTCATTCTATGGCATGAGATTGATCCCATCTTTCCACCTTAGTGAACACTCTTAACTTAGTATTTTAGAGTAGCTCAAAAACTTGAGTCACTTTAGATAGGAACACTTGGTGAAAATGAGTTATGAAAACCTAGGAATGATGAGTCATTCTATTGAAATGTTTTGACATGTGTTGAGAAACACAATGGGTTTATTATGATGAAAATGATAAGGCATGAGCCTTAACCCTTTTATAAAACTGATGGTTGGATTCGGATGCGATACCATTCCAAATTTATCGTACAAACACATTTCCTGAATTGGGTAAGGCTTAGCTAGAAATTTATATGCATTAGTATTAGTTCCCTCACGGGAGAGGTTTGAGCTGAGGCTACCTCTCAATGATGTCCACCTATGCAGTGCCCAAGATGACTGATGGTCATGGTTGGGAGGCCATGATCATAGGAGAGGTGCTTGTACTAGGGTGTCTAAAGGGAAGGTTATGTTTGATTATCTGCATACTAAGTATGATGATTCAGGGTTATCCCTGACAGATGTATCGAATCTTGTGGTGAAAGTGTACCACCTCTACAGAGTGTCAAACTATTCAAATAGCCGCGTTCGCGGTTATGGACAGTTGGAATGGCCATACTGTTTCGTTGTCAGATGTTTTCTAAATAACTTGAAATGAATGATGACCTTTGACTTGACCACAACAGGGTTGTGTTAATGAAATTAGCTTCCCAACTTAATTGATTCTAGAACTTTACTTTATGTTTTCTTGCTTCAGAACTCAGCTTAGGTTTCAAACTTAACTTGATAGTTATTCTTTAAATTCAGCACTTTAACTTAGAATTACAATCCTTGTTAGTAGTAGTTTGCGAGTACTTAAAGAGTACTCATGGCTTTTGTCCCTGGCTATTATCATGGCCAGACTATGAAGGAGATTATCAAGATGATGGTCAGCAGGACGGCTATGATAACTAGGACTATCTGCCTTCATCAGCATTGCCTGTGCCCCTGAAGATGGACCCCACCGCTACGCTATCGTTTATTTCCGCTGTTTGTTGTATTAAAGACTGGATCATGAGATCCTTATTTGTGTAAAACCGTATGTATGGTTTGTAATGGATGATGTACTGTGATATCCAATCCATTATGTCTCGCAAAAATGGTAATCCTGGGATTGCGAGGTATGGCATAACGGGCATCTGGGATTAAAAATCCGGGTGTTGACATAGAGTATTAAAAACTCACCAGGAACACAACAAGGTCGAGGGCGAGACGAGGCGTGGTCGGAATCAATGAGTATGACGGCGGTCGAACTCCGAGAAGAAATGGTCATGGCCGACAACTGGAAACTCCCCTATTCGATTCCTTTGGCCAGAAGGTTCAGGAGGGCAAGGCGATGACGCGAGCTTGATCGACAAGACCCGGGGAGGCTCGGAGCAACGATGATTTGGGGTGGCCGAGAGCTAGGGTTTTGGCTGTGTGGGACATGGAGATAGAGAGAGCTTCAGAGAGGGAGAGGATTTAGGATGAGGACGAGGGAGGCGTTGCGGTGTCGTTCTTATCCGCGGCCAGAACGGTGGCGGACATCGCAACGGTCGATTTCTGCTGACGGTGGTAGACGGTCATCGGCGAGCACACGCAGCTTCCTGTGTACGTGTGAATGACAATGACGATGCTTTTGCAGAAAACCACCTAATGTCTCTACGTATTAACCCACGGTCCATTTGTGGCCCCACATGTTAGTGAGAGAGAGGAAAGTTGGGCTGGTGCTATTGGGCCAGTGTGGGCTAGGTGGGCTGCAGCCGAGCGAGCGGGAGATGCATGAGGTTGATCGTGTGCGTTGAATAGGGTCTGGGGTGCGGCTTAGTTCTTTCTCTTTTTTCTGATTCCTTTTCTATTTCTGTTTTCTGTTTTCTTTTTCAATTCAAACTTCCTCAATGATTTAAATATTCAGAGAAGTTGTAGATCAAGAATCTTATTGTCTAAAGCAAGTATGACCCTCTACTCCTTTTAATTTTATTTTATTATGTATAAAGATATTCATAATTATATGAAGGGTCCTCCTCATTAGGAAGTATTAATAAAGATTAGGGTTTTAGGAATTTGTTTCTTATAATAAGATTTCACAAAGATAATTTTATTTTTACTTGATAATTTTAATGGTAATGACTTGAAATGGTTTAGGATATATATTAAATCCCATGGATAGTTAGCATTATATTCGAACTCAAATATATATATCCATTCTAATACATTAAACCTTGGGGCTAATAATGTGGTGATTTGAATTTGATGATTCTCAATATTTTTTTATTTCTCTTAATCAAACTCTACTTAGTTTGTGGGGTTTACAACTAGCATAAAACAATCTTGGTTGAGTATTTATGCACAAACAACAATCACTGGTGGAGAAATACTAAGGTTTATTCAAATATAGGTATTATGGGTTCTGAGAGGATTTAATAACTCATATTCAATTAGAGATATGGATGATTATTAAGGCTAGACATATTGCCACCATGTTTTGTGATCCTGAATAACCACTCAACTTAAAGTGAGTTGTTGGGATTGCTTTCATAATGTGATCCTGATAGTTCTATCATTTTAGGTTTCTATTAGGTCTTAAGACAATAAGGTGAACAAGGCTTCCATCAATACACTCTCAACTGGTATTCTATTTATCTCTTAGACATTTCATTTGACTAAGAGATACTATCCATTGGTTGCCTAAAAATAGGAATTGGTTTAACTACCTTCTTTATTCTAGGGTTTTAAACAAAGAGGTAGACATGGTTCTGTCATGGTTTGATATGATCTTAATTAAGGATTTCTCCAAAACTCCTATCCTTAATACCTTACTAAGCTTATCTTGAGATAAGGAATTCCTTTTCTAAATATACTCTATAAATCTCTCTTATCTTATTCACAAAGATCTCATCTTCCTAATTAAAACAATCATCTGGATCCACCATATCCATCACCATATGATGACATGGTCATGCCACTTCAACATTACTCCTTCATATTTACCTTGCATCTACTTCTATGGCTTACAAGATTACAATCCTCACTGTAGATAACAAGGGATATAAATCTTCTAGAATAGGTATGGTACTACTCTCCATGATACAAGTTTGTTCTTGTACTAACTTGGTTGAGCTACTATGCTTTCAAGCACTCCATACAACTCATGTTATATACTTCATCACACTCTAGCTTGACTTCTTAGGATCAAGCTAGATGATTTATCTTACTAGGGCTTTACCTAATTTGGTATACTCACAACTCTTCTTTAATACCTAATCATCTATTCTCAATTGACTTGAGAATAATGACCACCATCCTTTGTTCAAACAAAGCTTAGGCTTCTAATTGTTTGATCGAGATCTATACTCCTCCTATAAGGCTTATATTGCTAAGGAAACTTACTTCAAATTTATACCTACTTGGTTTAACAAGATTATTATTTGATACACAAATACTACTAGCCTTCTCATGGCTCCTCAATTACTATCTAAACTCTTGGGTTTAAATACTTCTTCTAGTTAACTCATGAGTGAGTTAACTCCTCTAATACCAAATGGTTTGATCCCCACTAAGGATCACATTCCATTGATAATGGGACACTCTACCATATCTAGTTCCTTCTTCTTATTAATACTTAAGGTATTTGGGAAGGTCAATACAATAGGTCAAAGCTATGAGTCAATAAGTGCTAGGTCAAGAATTGATCACACACATTGATGATCAATAGAGACTAAGACTTGGTTAAATAGGATTGCCATCTATTAACATGACACTAAGGGTATGTGACGGATGGTCTTGGTTTGACTTCCCTTTCGACTCTATTTGTAATAAGATTTAATGTTTAGGAACTACCATGGTACCCATGGCAGGAACAACTATAGTAAACAAGTGTTTCTAGATTTAGTTATGAGTTTCTTTTACTTAAGTTATATACTTGACTTGGGATTCAGGGTTTTTGGTAGATAATACCTTGATATGAGCTTTAGAATATTAAGTAGTCATCCTTGAGTTGTGGTATGGAATACCATGTAATGATCTCTAGAAGATCAAGTACTCCCTATTAAGTAGTGTGTTGTGACTTAGTTTTATTACATTTGATCTACCCTTAGATAAAATTATATTACCCAGAGATAAGGTTTTAGCAAAGGTCATATTGAAACTTATCGCAGTCAACTTGATGATCTATTTTAGTTCCACCAAGTTAAGAGAAGCTTGAATCTCTTTCACAAGTTTTTTTTAAAAGAACGAAAATTATTCGGATTTTCTATGCACGAATGCAATGCACACACCTGTGTTTAGCTTATTTCTAAGCTCTAATGCTGGGGTGTTACACCATCAGCCTTCACAGGTTAACCAGAACTTCATGGAGTTCCTTTCTTGCCGTGTTCGTAGCTCCTTCCTAGAACAGGGAGAAACATGTCACAATTCTTACACTCTGCAGAGGTGCGTTGCTTTACCCATAAGAGATCAACTCCTTGTTGCACAACCGGGCATACTTTCCCATCCACAATTCCATGATGTGGGGCCTAGTAGATGATCCAAGCCAATCACTGCCCCTCTCCACAACCCCGCATGAAGAAACGACCCTCCAGGACATGCCCCACCTCTATCAAGCCCCTTATAGGACCAGCTATAACTCTAGTAGGCACCTGAAGACTGTATGAGATGGTTATGCCCTGGCAAGCTCCCTTAAAGGTCCAGCTATACCATTGACATCCTCTCAAGATAATCTAGACACCAAAATCACAGGAAACTATGGGGTTCCACCCATGTGCTAGGTTTCTCCACGAGAAATCCTCAGCCTCATCATTAGGTCATCTGTCCATGCGAAAGGAAGAAGATCTAGCTGACTTCTCTGTCCTATTCCAAATCTTATGGTTAATGCGTAATATACAGCGCTACAATCACTGATGTCATGGGTTATTATTCCCTAATTGTTCGACTATTGGAATCCTAGATTCCATTATCATTCTTAGTATTTATCATCACTTAGGATGATAATAGCATTCATTTGTTTGGGAAAATATTTATTTTCTGTCCCTTTTAGAATATAGGTGATAACACACAATTTTTAAATACTTTCATAAAGACTCTTCAAAGGACATGAGCAAGTGGTGAACTTTCCTTGCGATTTCAAGGTAGTGAAGTTGGATACTTCCACCTAACCTTGAGCTCCTGTTTCTACAGAAAACAATTATTGCCCGGTAAGGACAATATTTGAAGAAGCAATATGCAATGCATAGTAATGTCATGCCCTGATTTGTTTTCTTTCTTCTTTGCGTGTTTTACCCACCTTGTAAAGGTTTTAAGTTTTTTTTCATTAATAAAAGAAAAGCATTACTCAAGAATCATTAAATTCATATTATTTTGATATTTAGCATTTTTATAATAACTAGTATTATTCTAAGAGTTTAAAAAATGAATTTATTTAATTTTTAACTCTTTTAAATATTTAACTAAAACTCCTTTAAGGAAATAAAACTTTATTTCTATCACACTTGATTTACTTTTCAAAAATACAAGCTAGTATTTTTCTATAATATTACTTCCCTTTAGAATCTTAAAAATGAATTTTATTCAATTTTAAGTGTTTCGTATATTTTTTATAAACTTCCAGAAGGATAATATACAATTTTAATGATAGATCTATATTTAATTACTTAAAATTACTATCTATTATTTTTATTGGATAGAGGGTATTTTTGTGATTTCATAAATATATTATTTGTATTTTTAGGATTTTTATTTATTTTTTATAGAGCCTAATTTATCTCAGGGATATATTTGTAATTAGGTATTTTACATAAGTCTTTCTTTTAAAACATGGGCCTGGCCCACTAGGCTGGCCCAGTTCGTCTCGACCCGCTTGGGCTGGGCAAACACCCCTGGGTAGTACTGGGTGCTCACACCCGGCCCGATACCACCCACTCACTCTCTCTTCTCTCTCGTGTGCACCCTCTCTCTGGCCGCTCGATGTCGCTGCTGTCACGGGTGATTCCGGCCACCCCAGACCACCGTGTCCGTTGTCGCGGTGCAAGACGACACGGATGATGCCGCTGCTCGACGCTATCCCGCTCGATCTAGCGCTAGCACTCTCCGCTGGCCGCACTGACACCCACCTCGTGGCTAGGGTTTGGGGTCCGCCGTGCTCTAGAGCTCCCTCGATGATGTTGTGGTGCTCGTGGCGCGACTCTTCCATGGTCGCCACTGTCGTGTGCAGGCGCCGGTTGTAGTGCCCCCTCGGGGTGCTCCCTGTGCCGCCACCTCTCTACCGCCGGCCTCCTCTCTACTTCCTCTTCGATAACCTTATGAGGACCTCGAGTAAGTGCCCTATTCTCTTCTATGTTCTCTTCCTTGCCTCTATTCTATGCCATGTGGTCACTTCGATGGATTTCCCCATTTAGGGTTCATCCCTAAATTCCTAGGGTTCATTCCCCCTACAGTGGTGATTTAACATAACTCTAGGGTTAATCTTGCCTATGCTAATCCTTTGATGTTGATCTACTATTAGTGTAGTGTCAATCTCTGTTGAGCATGTTTGTTACTCTGTTCTCTATCAGAGAACACTCTGCCGATCATGCTTTTGTTACCCTGTTCTCTGTCATAAAACTCTCTATAAAAGCATGCTTAGTTTAATGTGGATGCCCAAGTTGTTGTGGTTGTGGATTTACTCCTATGGAGTTGAGTTGGGATGCTCTCTGTACTGATGCTTGGTTAATTGCTTACTTGTGAAGAACCGATGTGTTCAGTCTCAGGATTTAATCTTGTTACTATGTAAATCTAAAGTTACTAGTGCCAGTCTCTGCTCTTTGATAATAAGGAGATGATTTATAAAGATATGATTCCTATATGCTTGTAGGAAGGTGATTAAACTTAGTGGTTTCTATACAGTGTGTCCTAGTGATAGACAGCGTTGGACTTTACGGTCCTTTCTAAAATAAAGTGTCTATTTATGATTCCTAAATCATTTAGGAAGATGATTATCTTTGTTGAAGAGGATATGCTTGATCTTGTACTCAAGCAGATATGAACCTGCTAGGTATAGAGGTGCTACCCTTCTGGGAATGTGCCCTGTACCAGCAGCTGTGATGTGTATCTATCTAGATAAAAATAGATCATAGTGTCAGTGATGTTGGTCTGAGACCCTGCCTGTGCAAGAACTCATGCCTTATCTATCTGTTTATTATCTGTTGTCCAATATGTCCAGTTATCATGTGCTTGCAAGAAAATGTATGTGTAAGATGGAAAATGATTAGATCTAAATGTTGGGATATACCCTGGTAGCCTTGTCTTGATGTTGCCTTTTACTTCTGGCTTGTGGTATCCCTGGATTTGTTTTGGCTTCCTCTTGGTCTTGTCTTTCTCCTCCTGGTGTTGTTGCTCCTCTGTGGCCTTGCTATCCACCTAGTACATCCCCTCCTCAAGTCACCATCTTTGCTGGTGATCTCCTAGGTTTTCTATGGTGGAAAGTGACTTGATCTCGTGGTATGGTTGCAAGATCTGGTGCTGTTCTTGGATGTGCTGGTGACAAACTGTGGTTGGGATCTCTGCGAAGTGAATAGCAAAGCTTTCTTTGCTCTATGTTGTTGTGATTTAAACTGCCCCTTTGCTCTCTGTTGCTAACACCTCAATGCATACATTTAGGCGTGTGAGCTGCTTCACTATTTGCTTTGGCTATGGATGAGATCATGTAAATATGGTTTAAACTCCCCCATCCTTTTACTATTACTTATCCTGGTGAAACTTACCACTTTTCTACTTGGCTCATAAGGTGGCACTAGAGTTATTTGCTTAAAAGAACAGATACTACACATTGGTAAAACTTGCCCCTTTTAATTACTCTATGATGTAATATGAACAGTGCACTTCACTGTTCACCACTAAGAGTAAAACTAATCAACTAACATTTTATTTCTTTTTGAGTGGTTTACCCTATTTTGCAGGAACAAGGTCTTGATGCTCGAGATGTAGTTTAGGAATAGATAGGTAGTATAGATTCTTATTGTAATATCCTTCTATTCTTCTTGTAAAGAACCTTGTAACAATATTTCTATGATTTAATAAAGATTCATTTTATTGGACTCTATTCCTTGTAATATTCTGTCTTGGTGTAAATATCTCCATTTGTAATCTTATTATGGAATAAAGAAAAGAAATAAGAATTCATTTCTTATTTGAAGTTTCTTGTCTTAAATTCATATTGTTGTTTAATATATAATAAAACAATGTTAATACATCCTTTTGGAAATCCACTTTATGTTTCTAACTTCTAGTTTTCAAATATTCTTCAAATGGTTTAAATTTCAAATTTGAATTTAAAATATTTCACGACAAAACACAATAATGCCTAAAGGTCATGTCAAAATTTATAGCAATCACTTCAGAGAGCTAGTCCTACCTCTAGTTAGTGAAAGAAACTCTGATCTCTTTAGGTTTTTATTTGGCGAAAAAATTACCCTGATTTTACAGATGAATGCATGCATATGCATAGATTCCTATTTCTACCCTCCATTGGTTCCTAAATGCTAGGGTATTACATATATCATCATCAAGTTTAATCCTTTTAGCATCAACATTATGAATATGTGTAACACTATTATCGAGATCCAATAGAAATAAACCATTCATCACAGGTTCATGACCATAAAAGATATCATTCATATAAATCGAGCAACCATTGTTTCCGGACTTAAATGAATAACCACTTCTCATCAAACACGATCCGGATACAATGTTCATGCTTAGTTCAGGCACCAAATAACAATTATTTATATTTATCACTAATCCCGATGGTAGGTGGAGAGGCAGCATTCCGATGGCGATCACATTAACTCTTGATCCATTGCCGACACGCATCTTGACCTCACCCCTTGCTAGTGGTCGCATGTTCGGTAGCCCCTGATTCAAGTTACATATATTAGAAACCGATCCAGTATCAAAAACCCAGGTGCTACTTCTGCAGTCTTAAGCATTGTCAGAAGCGCGGGGAGAGACTTCTTCATGCCCTGCATGTTATAGTTCATCACGAAGCTCTTGTAGCTAGGTGGCAGATATTGGAGAACACGATGGTATGCCTAAGTCAATGGGAATCGTTATTCCCAAAGACACAAGCTTATCGGCGTACCCAGACATTTTGAGTACATGCTCACTAACAGAGCTGTCTCTTCCATCATGCAGCTAAAGAACTTTTCTGAAGCATTATAACTCTCTACGGCAGCATGGGTATCGAAAATCATTTTCAATTCACCCATGGTATCAAAGGCATTGCCGTTTTCAAAATGCTTTCAAAGTTTCGGCTCTAGCCCATACAGTATGCCACAATGAACTAAGTTGTGGTCCTCCTGACGAGTTAAATAGATGTTCTTTTCCTCGTCAGGGGCATCACGAGCTGGTGGGGGGGCCTAGCGGCGCTTCTAACACATATTGCTTTTGTGCAGCAGTGAGGAGAATCCTAAAATTCATGGCCCAGTTGGTAAAGTTGCTACCATTTTCCTCAAGTTTCTCTTTCTCCATGAACACATTGAAATTAAAAGCAGGTGGTGCCATCTACAATAGAATTTGTAAAGTTTAGATTAACTTTATGATAGATCAAGTTCAACTAACCAAATTATGAATGAACTCCCACTCAAAAACAACACCCCCTGTGTCTTTTTGGTGATTACATGAACCAAATCCACTACACCAAGTCCAATCATCACGTGAGTCGGTGTTGCTTCAAAGGCGAGCATCTATATGGGCATCATATCAACTATATGACTCATACTTAACCTTCCGGTCCGTGTTCTGAGGCCATGTCTGTACATGCTAGGCTCACTAAGTAAGAACCTTAGTACTCGCGTGTGTAAAACTATCTAACACCCGTTGTATGAAAGCGTAGAGTCGAGTACACCCGATCATCACGTGAAGTCTCGAAACACGATTCATAGAATGGTGCATACTTAAGGAAGAATGATACCTTGCAAATGTATCTATAATTTTTGATGTTCCATGCTTGGTTTTATCCACTTTCTTGTGTTTTGTCCACACTTTGGAGTACTTTTCATATGATTTCTTGGACTAACCTATTAACAAGAGCCACAGTGCCAACTGCCTGTTTTCTGTTGTTTTTGGTTCTAGGAAAGTCAGAAAATGAATATTCTCGGAATTGGACGGGACAAAAGCCAAAGTGCCTATTTTTTCAGAAGTCATCAGATGCCAGAATACGAGACGGAGAAGGGCTGGGGGCCGGCCACACCACCTGACCGCGCGGCCAGGCCTGACCTGTGCCAGGGGGTGGTCTGGCCGACCCCCAGCACCCCCTCGGCCTCTCCTTCCGCCTATAAGATGCCCTCGGGACAAAAACCCTAAGTACCCGATCAAAAATCCATGAAAGAGTCTGTAGCCGCCGTCATCTCCATCCCTAGATCAGGAGGGATCTGAAGCTCTTCCCGGCACCCTTCTGGAGAGGGGAATTCACCCGGGAGACCTTCTTCATCACCATGCAAGCCTCCGGTGTGATGCGTGAGTAGTTCATCTTTGGACTACGGATCCATGTATTAGCTAGATGGCTAGTTCTCCTCCTTTGTGCTTTCATGTCTAGATCTTGTGAGCTCCGTTCATGATCAAGATCATCTATTTGTAATTCTGCATGTTGAGTTTGTGGGGATCCGATGGATATTGAGATGCTATTTCAGATTGATTATTGATTCTATCATGTCTTTGTTATTTGTGATCTTGCATGCTTTCCGTTGTTAGTAGCTATCTTGGCCAAGTAGATGCTAGCAACTCCAAGAGTTAGTATTTATGATCGATAGTGGGTTCATGCCTCTGGTAATCTGGGGAAGTGACAGAAATCTCTAAGGTACTAGATGTCATGTTGCTACTAGGGAGAAAACAACAATCCTTTGTTCATAGAACAATCATATTGTTTACATTACACGCAATTCGTAAAGCAATAATCTGTTGCTTGCAACTTAATACTAGAGGGGGTTCGGATGATAACCTGAAGGTGGATTATTAGTCATAGATGCAGTTAGATGGCGGTCTATGTATAATGTTGTAATGCCTAATCGAATATCAAAGGAGTCAATATGATTAGTATATGCATGTATTGCTTTCTCGATGTTTGCCAATTGCCCCATTGTAATTTGTTCACCCAGCATGTTATCTATCTTAAGGAGAGCCACCTCTAGTGAACTATGGATCTCGGTCCTTTCTTTTACATACAATGTATAAATTGTTTACTGCTTTGTGTTTAATTTATGCAAACTATTACTTCCTTCCATTCGATACGTTTAATCCTTTGTTTTCAGCAAAACCGGTGAGATTGACAACCTCATCGCAAGTTGGGGACAGAGTTCTGTGGTTGTGTTGTGCAGGTCTCCATGTTGCTGCTGGCACCGGTAGTGCGCCCTGCCATCGTTCAGCTAGCTACACCTTTGGGGTGTTTCCTTGCTCCTACTGGATTGATAACCTTGGTTTCGTACCGAGGGAGAACTTGCTGTTGTGCTCATCATACCTTCCTCTTGGGGTTCCCCAGGAAGCTCGATATATTTTGGGCCATCAAACATATTTTATGGCGCCGTTGCCGGGGAGTCAAGGACATCTTCACAAGGGGAGTCCCTCATAACCAATCTCTTTACTTTGTTATTTTTGTTTTGCTTAGTTTACTTTTGCTTTGTTTGCTTGTTTCTTTATCAAAAACACAAAAAAAATAGTTTTACTAAGTTTGATTTCTTTATTAAAAACACACAAAAATGAAGTCTCCTTTAGTTGTCACCTCTTCCTTAGCTCACCATGTTGATCCCTAATTTCACCCTGAAAGACCTTTCCATTGGTAGTGGTTCTATAATTGGGAAAGATAATATTGAAGAATTCTTTAATAATGTTAGTAAGCATGAAGATACTGAGGATAGATCCCTTGCAGAACTTGCTCCAAACTATGAGATTGTTGCAGCTTCTTTAATTCACATGTTAGAAGCTAGGTTTGTTAACCTCAACCCCTTAATGCAAGTAATGTTTCTTAAGCTTAAAGAAATTGAGGACCCTGAAAAGAGGGATTTTATTCTAGAAACTTTGTCTAAGGAGTTCTATTATGTTGCCAAGGAAGCTAGAAAAGTCTTTGAAAGTTTCAATATGCTAGGATCATGTGTAGATGTTGTTGGTACACGAGAAAAGATGAACAAAACCAAGCCTAATGGGGAGCAACCTAAGATACCAATCCCCTTTAAACTGGTAGCAATACATGAAGCCATAGAAAAGAATCTTGATTGGATTGTTCCTGAAAAACCTTTTGATGAAAATAGTGAACCTAAGAGCATTGTGAGAGGATCCTCTAGAACTTATTTGGATGATATACCTTGCCTTGTTGAAGATATTTCTGGTATTAATCTTAATGCTTCTTCATTTGAGAACACTTGATTCTTTTTCTTGCTTCTTATGCCTAACTTAAAGGCATTAAAGAAAAGTACTTATTGGAAGATAACCCAAAAGTTTTAGATGAGTCTTGGAAGTTATTACTTCAGTAATAACCGCTCCTTATCCTTTTTATTTGCTTTTTCTGCCAAGAGTAACCTCTAATGAGAGAGAAGTAATGATTGGGAAAGTTGTTGTCCCGAAACAGATTTCTGTGCTTCACCGTAAAAATTCGTGTAAAATATCTGAACGTCTTTTTGAGGCGTGAATTTTTGTGCTTCTGCCCCAGGTTGTTATCTAACTTTCGTTAGTTCAACAATTTTTTATTTGAGCAACATAAGGTCTTCGAAAAAATTCGTCTTTACCTGCTGGTCTGTTTTGATAGATTTCTGCCATTTTCTGCATTTGCTTCTTGTTGGTTCCTTTTTGAGTTCTTTTGGGGAATTGAGCTTTTTGAGGGAAGTACTACAGTAGCTAGTGTTCTAATGGAAGTTTATTGGTGTTGGACCCGAACCTTAAGACTTATTATCTTGAGTGCACTAATGTTGTTAATAAAGATTGTGTGAAGTTTTGTATGAAGGAAAAATTTCAGGTGTATGGAAGGAACGAGTAATAAGATGAAGGATGGACTAAAGCTCAAGATTGGGGATTCCACGCGTGTCACCCCAATAAATATCCAAGAAGTACAAGCGTCAAAGCTTGGGGATGCCCAAGGCATCCCCTTCTTCATCAATAAAAATCTCAGGTTTCTTCCAAACGCTTCATTTTTATTGTTTCATGCACACTTGTGTTGTTCTTAAAGCGTCTTCTTTTTCATTTTCGTTTTGTTTTTTCGTTTGCTTGGTTTTCTTAGTTTTCTGAATAAATTGGTTGGACCCCCTCTTTCATACATTGGTTTTCAAATAGTTTGGTTTGGTTTGCAAAAGAGTAGGAAAGTTCATGCTTATGTGGTAAAAAGAGCTTGTTTTTTACTGTGGCCTATGCTCTGTCATGCCATGCTTGATATTGTTTTGGCTTTATGCTTAGTATTCTTTGCTGTAGCATGGCTTGTTATAAACAATTGAGATTTCTTAATGTGCCTTGGATGAATCATACGTTGTTTTAGCATATTAAACCATAGTATAGTGGTATTCTCCTTTGATGCTTTATTTGGGTTGACTTGGCGCATGCTCACACCATGTTATGACTATCTCAAGTCACCATAGCCTTTATGATCCTTTATTTTTCAACTTGTAGTATCACTTTATGCTTTGATCAATAATGTTTTGTCGCTCTTCATGATTATGGCCATTATTGCTCTCTTAGTTTGTCGCTCCCAGTCTTTTGCTAGCCTCCACAACCAAGTATGAGTTCCACTCATGCATCCAACTCCTTAAACCAAGTTATTCCAAAGAGTCCACCATACCTACCTACTAGCTTATGCTATTCCAAGTATGAGTTCTCTTAGTTTGTCGCTCCCAGTCCTTTGCTAGCCTCCACAACCAAGTATGAGTTCCACTCATGCATCCAACTCCTTAAACCAAGTTATTCCAAAGAGTCCACCATACCTACCTACTAGCTTATGCTATTCCAAGTATATTCATGCTTTTGTTTACCTTCCAAATTAAACTTGTTATGAGAAAACTAGTGATTAAAGCTCTCACGAACTTGATGGCACACTTTACTTTTCTTGCCCTTAATAAACTTGAACCATTGTGTCGTCTATGTTGTATATGCTTGCACTTATTTGTTGGGAATTAGCAGAACCATGCTGTCATGGGGAACGCTTTCAACATTGCACTTGATACTTGTACCTAGTTGATATCATGCTCTTTTGTCTATGGATGTCGTCGGTGTGAAATGAAAGGGGAGCTTGTAAGTACATGGAGTTATGTATATGTGTTAGAGAAACGCATCGGTCTCTAGTCTAATCCATGCTGACATGGTGGAAACCTGCAGCGTAACCATAATGAGCTGTCTATGAAGCATTCTTCTTATAAAAAAAGAGTCCTATATTGAGAAAAAAGAGAAAAAGAAAAAAAGATTATGAAAAGAGGAAAGAGAGAAAAAAGCACCACATTCCCATGGTAAATAAGAAGATTGCTGAGATGCTCGTTGTCTACTTGCCTTTTCATTTTGATATGGGGATTCTTCCGTATCATCGGGCAAGGGGTACCCCGCTGGCGGTTCTCTATGATACACATGTACTTACGATGACAAGAAGTTACCGGTGACTAAACTTGAGTAGCATGAGGAGCGGCCCTCGTATACGAGGGACATGAGATTTCTAACTTATACTTCGTCAAGCATGTACACCATAGTTTGTTCACTTTAACCTTAATCACTTCAAGATGCTTATGATAGGGCCAATGAGAGCTGAAATCTATAAGTACCATAATTTTTGGAAGCTCTTTATGAGACTTGAATCCCTGCTTCCTTTTATAAATGCCCTTCTTCCACCATTATATTGAGTCTCCACCTTCTATCTTTATGCACCTACTTTGAGAGCATAGTGGCCATTCTTAGTTCTATGTGCATTGTCCCAAGAGTAGTTGATTGATGCATACCTTGATATTGCTTGTTTTAAACTATTTGTAACTAGTCACTCTTATGAACTTTGAAGGTGTCCTATGCATTTATATTTGCTACTCTATGAGGGACAAGCTGAATGCTATTATGCTATGTTTTCTTTATGTGAAACAAACAAACGTCTTGCAAAGCATTGTTATTCATGAATCTTTTGTTTGTGCCTTTTCATGTTGCATCATAGTTTCTTTGTCTTATTGCTAAAACTTTGTCTTTCATGTTATGATTGAAGTACTATGATCCCAGCTCTGAATGTTTTACAAATACTTTGATCAAGTCTTTGATGGTGCATGTCACCTCAAAAATTATTCTTTCTTTTTATCACTTACCTACTCGAGGACGAGCAGGAGTGAAGCTTGGGGATGTTGATACATTGCAAATGTATCTATAATTTTTGATGTTCCATGCTTGGTTTTATCCACTTTCTTGTGTTTTGTCCACACTTTGGAGTACTTTTCATATGATTTCTTGGACTAACCTATTAACAAGAGCCACAGTGCTAGCTGCCTGTTTTCTGCTGTTTTTGGTTCCAGGAAAGTCAGAAAATGAATATTCTTGGAATTGGACGGGACAAAAGCCAAAGTGCCTATTTTTCCGAAAGTCATTAGATGCCAGAATACGAGACAGAGACGGGTTGGGGGCCGGCCACACCACCTGGCCGTGTGGCCAGGCCTGACCCGCGCTAGGGGGTGGTCTGGCCGACCCCAGCACCCTCTCGGCCGCTCCTTTCGCCTATAAGATGCCCTCAGGACGAAAACCCTAAGTACCCGATCAAAAATCCACGAAAGAGTTTGTAGCCGCCGTCATATCCATCCCTAGATCGGGAGGGATCTGAAGCTCTTCCCGGCACCCTGCCGGAGAGGGGAATTCACCCTGGAGGCCTTCTTCATCACCATGCAAGCCTCCGGTGTGATGCGTGAGTAGTTCATCTTTGGACTACAGATCCATGTAGTAGCTAGATGGCTGGTTCTCCTCCTTTGTGCTTTCATGTCTAGATCTTGTGAGATCCGTTCATGATCAAGATCATCTATTTGTAATTCTGCATGTTGTGTTTACAGGGATCCGATGGATATTGAGATGCTATTTCAGATTGATTATTGATTCTATCATGTCTTTGTTATTTGTGATCTTGCATGCTTTCTGTTGTTAGTAGCTATCTTGGCCAAGTAGATTCTAGCAACTCCAAGAGTTAGTATTTATGCTCGATAGTGGGTTCATGCCTCTGGTAATCTGGGGAAGTGACAAAAATCTCTAAGGTACTAGATGTGATGTTGCTACTAGGGAGAAAAAACAATCCTTTGTTCATAGAACAATCATATTGTTTACATTACACGCAATTCATAAAGCAATAATTTGTTGCTTGCAACTTAATACCGGAGGGGGTTTGGATGATAACCTGAAGGTGGATTATTAGTCATAGATGCAGTTGGATGGCGGTCTATGTATAATGTTGTATTGCCCAATCGAATCTCAAAGGAGTCAAGATGATTAGTATATGCATGTATTGCTCTCTCGATGATTATGAATTGCCCCGTTGTAATTTGTTCACCCAGCATGTTATCTATCTTAAGGAGAGCCACCTCTAGTGAACTATGGATCCCAGTCCTTTCTTTTACATACGATCTATAAACTGTTTACTGCTTTGTGTTTACTTTCTACAAACTATTACTTCCTTCCATTCGATGCGTTTAATCCTTTGTTTTTAGCAAAACCGGTGAGATTGACAACCTCATCGCAAGTTGGGGACAGAGTTCTGTGGTTGTGTTGTGCAGGTCTCCACGTTGCTGCTAGCACCTGTAGTGCGCCCTGCCATCGTTCAGCTAGCTACACCTTTGGGGTGTTTCCTTGCTCCTACTGGATTGATAACCTTGGTTTCGTGCTGAGGGAAAACTTGCTGATGTGCTCATCATACCTTCCTCTTGGGGTTCCCCAACAAGCTCGATATATTTTGGGCCATCAAAGAACACAATTTTTATTTTGATATTTAAATGAGGGATCATCTTATAATGCTACTAAAGCGCCAAACAAGCAATATAAGGTGCAAACATCAAATGTGTAAAGTCAAATGATATGGTTTTTGCACTTCATTACTATCATGTGCATCGTGGTATGATCTTTATCATTCCTTTGTGTGTAAGGCCAAGGTCTATGGAACTTACACGTTAGGTGTGTTGCAAGAGTATTAACTATACGTCAACTTACAACATTACCATATCATGACACCATCCCAGCAACGATCTAAACTAGATGCCTCTAATTTATCAATTGCAAGTTTTACGTGGCTTAGGGCTTTCAAAGATAGAACCATTCTTACCTACAAACATGGAACCACAACGATGATAATCAAATTATTAGCAACTCGTTGTAAATCATATATTGACTATAGTAGGAGAGACAGACACATGCGAGCCACTTATGCAAAACGAGTTGCATGTCAAGCGTGGAACATGTGTCATGTGCGAGGACATGTAAAGTTAGTCCGAGCCACTTCATCCCACTATGCCACCAATATACAAAATACATGAAAGAAGAAATAACATGATCATCATCACCCACACACTCATATGTGTACTACCCGTGCAAAGAATCTACGCATAGATTAGGCTCTGATACCACTATTGGGTTCGCAACATAGAAAACAAAAAAATTCCTACTATGGGAACTATTATATGCCAAGATCGATCTACTAGATACAAGCAACGGGTGGATATACATCCATAGAGAACATACCCTCGAAAAACAACAAAGCTTTGTTAACGAGATGGAACATATGGATGATGTAGTCGAACGCTTGCCGATCTCAAGACCGAGTGGAAGTCCTAGCACCGCAAATCAGCAGCACATCCGTCCTCGCACACACATTCAGGCCACCGAACAACCTCCACCTCCTCGCTCCAGCGACGCAGCGGAAGCAACAACTCCTTCCAGACGAAATGTGATACATTCCAAATATATCTATAATTTTTGATGTTCCATGCTTGGTTTTATCTACTTTCTTATGTTTTGTCCACACTTTGGAGTACTTTTCATATGATTTCTTGGACTAACCTATTAACAAGATGCCACAGTGCCAGTTGCCTGTTTTCTGCTGTTTTTGGTTCCAGGAAAGTCAGAAAATGAATGTTCTCAGAATTGGACGGGACAAAAGCCAAAGTTCCTATTTTACCGGAAGACTCACGGAGCCAGAATACGAGATGGAGGAGGGCCTGGGCCTGGCCACAACCCCCCAGGCGCGGGCTAGCCCTACCCACACCACCAGGTGGTGTGGGCCCCCTGGCCGGCCACCGACCTTGCCTCCTTCGCCTATAAGAGCCTCCCGATACCAAAACCCTAAATCGTCAATCAGAAATCCACGAAAAGTTCTGCAGCACCGCCGCCACCGAAGAGGAGATTCGGGGGACAGAAAGTCTTTGTTCTGGCACCCTGCCAGGACGGGGAAGTGCCCCCGGAGCCATCTCCATCGATCTCCACCACCATCTCCATCACCATTGCTGATTCCCATGATGAGGAGGGAGTAGTTCTCTCTCGAGGCTAAGGGTTCTACTGGTAGCTATGTGTTCATCTCTCTCTCTATGCATGATCTTATTGAGATCATGAGCTTGTAATCTATAGATATACCTTGCTACTCAAGTGCTTTAATAGATCTCTGCTCTCCCCATGTGTGTGAAAGTGACAGCGCGCACACCATGGTGGCACTTAGGCTAGAGATTACAAATACTTGTTATGAGTTATATTTGGAGTTGGATGTCTTTATGAAATTGTGGTGTTTGTTGGACTCATCTAGTGCTCAAGGTGACAGTGTGGGGTTTTCTAGATGGGAAAGGCTTACTTTAAGGTGTGTTGTTATAGCCCTACCATGGATTAGAGTGTCCAACCGGAGAGTAGTTCAGCGTAGTATCATAAAGAAGAATATATTTATATGAGAGTGTTCACTAGTGAAAGTATGATCCCTAGGCCTTGTTTATAAGCATTGAAACACCGTTTGCTACTAGATCTGTTACATGTTTGCTTGCTTCCATCTTTATTTCAGTTTGTCTTTAGTCTTTTCCCACGTCAACCACACGCCATCAAGCTATTTTCTATCACCGTTACCACTTATAATTATCTATACCACTTGTATTTCACTATCTCTTCGCCGAACTAGTGCACCTATACACCTGACAAGTGTATTGGGTGTGTTGGGGACACAAGAGACTTCTTGTATCTTGATTTCAGGGTTGCTTGAGAGGGAATACCTTTGACCACTTCCTCCCTAAGTTCGATAAACCTTGGGTGATACACTTAAGGGAAAACTTGATGCTATTCTACAAACCTCTACACTTGGAGTCCCAACAACTGTCTACAAGAATATAAGTGTGTAGACATCAAGCTATTTTCTGGCGCCGTTGCCGGGGAGGTAAGGTAAAAGGTACTCACATCCTCCGGTGTGAGTGCTCGAAGTTATTTCCTTTAGATTCTACAATTTTGTCGTTTTGTTTCTTGTTTTCACTAGTTAGGCTTAATGGAAAATAACAACAAAATTAGAGAGCTTTTTAGTCTTTTTCCTAAGTTAGAACTCGAATTCTTTGAAAAGAAAATTAAAAAACCCTTGGAACTTTCTTTGCATGCTAATAACAATGTTATTAGTATGAATCTTTTGAACACCTTTGTACTAATGCTATGGAAACATCTAAGCTTGGGGAAGTTGGTTCTTATGAAAATGATCTTTTTACTTCCCTAGTTTTAAAGAAGAAAATTTGCTCTAATGATACTTTATCTCCCATATGTGGTAATTCTAATGATAATTTTAAGATACCTACAAGAATTATTGATCGTGTTATGGATAACTACTATTTTGGAGATGGAACTATCCATCCCGGTGATCATTTGTTCTTTATACACGAATTATGCAGGTTGTTCAAGTGTGCAGGTATTACAACAGATCACGTCAAGGAGAAGTTATTCTCTTTATCACTTAAGGACAAAGCAAGGAAGTGGTATGAGCTACTGGATGATCCTCATCATTTGGAGTGTAAGGAACTTGAATCTCTCTTTTACTCTAAATTTTATCTTCCTCATGAAATTCATAAAGATAGGAATTATATTTATAATTTTCATCCTCATGATGGAGAAAGTATTGCCCAAGCATGGGGGAGATTGAAGTCACTAATGCTCAGATGTCCCATTCATGAGATCCCTAGGAATATTGTTATTAATAATTTCTATGCAAGACTTTTAGGACATTACAAGGACTATCTAGATACTTGTTTAGAGGGATCCTTCACGAGTAAGGAGGTCAAAGCTAAGTGGGATCTTCTTGAAACAAGTCAAAGCAATACCGAAGATTGGGATGACAACAAAGGTAAAGAACCAGGTATAAACTATGAGTATGATTGCATTAAGTCTTTTGCTGAAACTGCTGATTTTGAAGAGCTTAGTGCTAAATATGGTCTTGATCCTCAAATTCTTATTGATTGTTTTAAAACCTTTGCTTCTCATATTAATGCTCCTAAAGAAAATTGGGACATGTATCATGAGCCTTTTAAAGACAGTTGCATGGAAAATGAAATTGTTGTTAATGATAGCAATAAACATACTCAAACCTCTGAAAGTACTATTTCTTATAAGCATGTTAATTTTTGTGGAATACATAGACCTTGTGAGAATAATCAAATTGAAGAAGAATATTGTATCACCCACAGGAATGAAAAAACTAGAATGTGGTATAGGGCTTTAAATGATCTTGGTAAAAAAGTTTGTGCCCTTTATCCTTTTATTTGTGAACTTTGCTTCGAAGTGGGTCATTTCAATTTTCAATGCTCAGGCCATAATAATAGCCCTTCTAATCCAATGAGTACTGCAAGTTTGTATTATGATGACATGATCACTCCTAATCAGCATGATGAACTTACATTATTTTTGGGGTGTGAAGAGTTATCAAGAAAAACCTCTTTGGTAGATAGGGGTGCTTTTGATATAAATAGTATCCTGCATGGTTGTCATCTTTATTTGGTTGATAATTGCCACACAAATACTTACATACAAAATATTATAGAAGATGAGATTTTACCAAAATATGATAGGACTAATATGTGTTTTGATCTTATTAATAAAAAGAAGGAATCCTCCAAAGTTTCTTCTATTGTCTCTAACAATGAACCAGGGTATATGGAGAATATTCCTTTCAAGCCTCTCCCTCCTAAAGAGGATAAGATAAAGAAGAAGAGGAGGAGTAAAAGGAGAGAGGTAGCGGTATTTTCCCCTAAGCATGTTGCTCCTATTATAGTTTTTGATGAGTCTGAACTCGATGATGTTCCTATGCCTATTACCTATAGTAGTGATCATGACTGGGAAAAGCACACTACTTTTGATATTGATAATCTCTTCGGTACCAATTCTGAAAATGATGATATTAATAATTGCTATACTATTAGTGCTATCCATGATCTTTCCAATGATGATATGTTTACAAACGAACACACTTGGAGGATAACTATTATATTGCTTATGAAGATACTATACCTCCAATTTATGATGATTGCAATGATGAATATGATATTTTCAGTCCACCTACTATTGAGGAGGAAATTAATTATGATCATAATATGCCTCCTATATTTCATGATTATGGTGATGAAAATAATAATGATAGCTATTTTGTTGAATTTGCTCCCACTACAATTAACAAGAATGACTATGTTTATGTGGGGAGTATTAATTCTTTTATGCATGTGGCTCATGATAAGAATGTTTTATGTGATAGTTATATTGTTAATTTTATTCATGATGCTACTGAAAGTTAGTATGAGAGAGGGAAACATGGTTTTATGTGTCTCAATAATATGAACTTTCCCCTCTTTATGTTGAAAATCCTGAAGTTGCACTTGTTTTGCTTTCCTATGCTTGTTGCTTTGTGCTTTCATGACTTGTTTCTTTACAAGATTCCTATGCATAAGAAGTGGGTTAGACTTCAAGGTGTTTTTAATTTGCTTCTTGATGCTCTCTTTTACTTTAATTCATATTTCTTATGTGAGCATCTTCTCAAACTATCAAGCCTAACTTAAAGGCGTTAAAGAAAAGTACTTATTGGGAGATAACCCAAATGTTTTAGATGAGCCTTGGAAGTTATTAACTCTGTAATAACCGCTCCTTATCCTTTTTATTTGCTTTTTGTGCCAAGAGTAACCTCTAATCAGAGTGAAGTAATGATTGGGAAAGTTGTTGTCCCGAAACAGATTTTTGTGCTTCACCGTACAAATTCCTGAGAGAGCTCTCTATGTCGGATTAGCTATAATTTTTTGTGCTTCTGCCCCAGGTTGTTATCTAACTTTTGTTAGTTCAACACTTTTTGATTTGAGCAATAGAAGGTCTTCGAAAAAATTCGTCTTTACCTGCTGGTCTATTTTGACAGATTTCTGCCATTTTCTGCATTTGCTTCTTGTTGGTTCCTTCTTGAGTTCTTTTGGGGAATTGAGCTTTTTGAGGGAAGTGCTTCAGTAGATAGTGTTCTAATGGAATTTTATTTGGTGTTATAACTGAACCTTGAGACTTATTTATCTTAAGTGCACTAATGTTGCTAATGAGATTGTGTGAAGTTTTGTATGAAGGAAAAATTTCAGGTGTATGGAAGGAATGAGTAATGAGATGAAGGATGGACTAAAGCTCAAGCTTGGGGATGCCACGCGTGTCACCCCAAGAAACATCCAAGAAGTACAGGCGTCAAAGCTTGGGGATGCCCAAGGCATCCCCTTCTTCATCAATAAAAATTTCAGGTTTCTTCCAAACGCTTCATTTTTATTGTTTCATGCACAGTTGTGTTTTTCTTGGAGCGTCTTCTTTTTCGTTTTCATTTTGGTTTTCGTTTGCTTTGGTTTTCTTAGTTTTCTGAATAAATTGGTTGGACCCCCTCTTTCATACATTGGTTTGCAATTAGTTTGGTTTGGTTTGGAAAAGAGTAGGAAAGTTCATGTTTATGTGGTAAAAAAAGCTTGCTTTTGACTGTGGCTATGCTTTGTCATGCCATGCTTGATATTGTTTTGGCTTTATGCTTAGTATTCTTTGTTGTAGCATGGCTTGTTATAAACAATTGAGATTGCTTAATGTGCCTTGGATGAATCATGCGTTGTTTTAGCATATTAAAGCATAGTATAGTGGTATTCTCCTTTGATGCTTTATTTGGATTGACTTGGCACATGCTCACACCATGTTATGACTGTCACAAGTCACCATAGCCTTTATGATCCTTTAGTTTTCAACTTGTAGTATCACTTTATGCTTTGATCAATGATGTTTTGTCGCTCTGCATGATTATGGCCATTATTGCTCTCTTAGTTTGTCGCTCCCAGTCTTTTGCTAGCCTCCACAACCAAGTATGAGTTCCACTCATGCATCCAACTCCCTAAACCAAGTTATTCCAAAGAGTCCACCATACCTACCTACTAGCTTATGCTATTCCAAGTATATTCATGCTTTTGTTTACCTTCCAAATTAAACGTGTTATGAGAAAACTAGTGATTAAAGCTCTCACGAACTTGATGGCACACTTTACTTTACTTGCCCTTAATAAACTTGAACCATTGTGTCTTTTATGTTGTATATGCTTGCACTTATTTGTTGGGAATTAGCAGAACCATGCTTTCATGGGGAACGCTTTCAACATTGCACTTGGTACTTGTACCTAGTTGATATCATGCTCTTTTGTATATGGATGTCGTCGGTGTGAAATGAAAGGGGAGCTTGTAAGTCCATGGAGTTATGTATATGTGTTAGAGAAACGCCTGGGCCGCTAGTCTAATCCATGCTGACATGGTGGAAACCTGCAGCGTAACCATAATGAGCTGTCTATGAAGCATTCTTCTTATAAAAAAAGAGTCCTATATTGAGAAAAAAAGAGAAAAGAAAAAAAAGAGATACTATGAAAAGAGGAAAGAGAGAAAAAGCACCATATTCCCATGGTAAATAAGAAGAATGCTGAGATGCTTGTTGTCTGCTTGCCTTGTCATTTTGATATGGGGATTCTTCCGTATCATCGGGCAAGGGGTACCCCGTTGGCGGTTCTCAATGATACACATGTACTTACAATGACAAGAACTTACCGGTGACTAAACTTGAGTAGCATGAGGAGCGACCCTCGTATACAAGGGACATGAGATTTCTGACTTATACTTCGTCAAGCATGTACACCATAGTTTGTTCACTTTAACCTTAATCACTTCAATATGCTTATGACAGGGGCAATGAGAGCTAAAAGCTATAAGTACCATAATTTTTGGAAGCTCTTTATGATACTTGAATCTCTACCATAATTCTATGAAGGCCTTTCTTCCACCATTATATTGAGTTTCCACCTTCTACCTTTATGCACCTACTTTGAGAGCATAGTGGCCATTCTTAGTTCTATGTGCATTGTCCCAAGACTAGTTGATTGATGCATAACTTGATATTGCTTGTTTTAAACTATTTGTATCTAGTCACTCTTATGAACTTTGAAGGTGTCCTATGCATTTATGTTTGCTACTCTATGAGGGACAAGCTGAATGCCATTATGCTATGTTTTATTTATGTGAAACAAACAAACGTCTTGCAAAGCATTGTTATTCATGAATCTTTTGTTTGTGCCTTTTCATGTTGCAACATAGTTTCTTTGTCTTATTGCTAGAATTTTGTCTTTCATGTTATGATTGAAGTACTATGATCCTAGCTTTGAATGTTTTACAAATACTTTGATCAAGTCTTTGATGGTGCATGTCACCTCAAAAATTGTTCTTTCTTTTTATCACTTACCTACTCGAGCACGAGCAGGAGTTAAGCTTGGGGATGTTGATACATTGCAAATGTATCTATAATTTTTGATGTTCCATGCTTGGTTTTATCTACTTTCTTATGTTTTGTCCACACTTTGGAGTACTTTTCATATGATTTCTTGGACTAACCTATTAACAAGATGCCATAGTGCCAGTTGCCTGTTTTCTACTGTTTTTGGTTCCAGGAAAGTCAGAAAATGAATATTCTCAGAATTGGACGGGACAAAAGCCAAAGTTCCTATTTTACCGGAAGACTCACGGAGCCAGAATACGAGACGGAGGAGGGCCAGGGCCTGACCACACCCCCCCAGGCACGGGCTAGCCCTACCCGCGCCACCAGGTGGTGTGGGCCCCCTGGCCGGCCACCGACCTTGCCTCCTTCGCCTATAAGAACCTCCCGATACCAAAACACTAAATCGTCAATCGTAAATCCACGAAAAGTTCTGCAACACCACCGCCACCGAAGAGGAGATTCAGGGGACAGAGAGTCTCTGTTCCGGCACTCTGCCGGGACGGGGAAGTGCCCCGGGAGCCATCTCCATCGATCTCCACCACCATCTCCATCACCATTGCTGATTCCCATGATGAGGAGGGAGTAGTTCTCTCTCGAGGCTAAGGGTTCTACCGGTAGCTATGTGTTCATCTCTCTCTCTATGCATGATCTTATTGAGATCATGAGCTTGTAATCTATAGATCTACCTTGCTACTCAAGTGCTTTAATAGATCTCTGCTCTCCCCATGTGTGTGAAAGTGACAGCGTGCACACCATGGTGGCACTTAGGCTAGAGATTACAAATACTTGTTATGAGTTATATTTGGAGTTGGATGTCTTTATGAAATTGTGGTGTTTGTTGGACTCATCTAGTGCTCAAGGTGACAGTGTGGGGTTTTCTAGATGGGAAAGGCTTACTTTGAGGTGTGTTGTTATAGCCCTACCATGGATTAGAGTGTCCAACCGGAGAGTAGTTCAGCGTAGTATCATAAAGAAGAATATATTTATATGAGAGTGTTCACTAGTGAAAGTATGATCCCTAGGCCTTGTTTCTAAGCATTGAAACACCGTTTGCTACTAGATCTGTTACATGTTTGCTTGCTTCCATCTTTATTTCAGTTTGTCTTTAGTCTTTTCCCACGTCAACCACATGCCATCAAGTTATTTTCTATCACCGTTACCACTTGTAATTATCTATAGCACTTGTATTTCACTATCTCTTCGCCGAACTAGTGCACCTATACACCTGACAAGTGTATTGGGTGTGTTGGGGACACAAGAGACTTCTTGTATCTTGATTGCAGGGTTGCTTGAGAGGGAATACCTTTGACCACTTCCTCCCTGAGTTCGATAAACCTTGGGTGATCCACTTAAGGGAAAACTTGCTGCTGTTCTACAAACCTCTGCACTTGGAGGCCCAACAACTGTCTACAAGAATATAAGTGCATAGACATCAAAATGCCACTAGGAACATGTATCTCGCTAATCTGAGACCATGGGGGAATAATTCTAGAGGGGGAGTGAGATGTTTCACGAGGAGGTTTGAGGAAGAAGGAGTGAGAGGGGGGCCTTTTATAGGAGGGGGTACCCCTCCCCATGGCCGGTGCCCCATGGGGGGTGACCCCTCACCTCCCCCATTCATGTGGTGGTAACCCCCTCCACATAAATTTGCCCCTTCACATTCTCTATTAAAGTCTCCACTTTAAATGCATTGAATTTCTCCAAATTTAATGCTCTATCATTTAATAAAACTCTTTTATTAATTTTATTCATAATTTTGTTAATTACTTTAATTAACAAACATTCACATAAAACCCCCTGCAACATTTCAATATCACATGTAGAACCAATTTCAGCAATTTCACCCGAAACAATTTTGGTGTTTATTGAAATAATTCCAGCGCTTTGCAATTCTTTCGTCTAGAACATATTTGCTCCAAATGGTGTTTGGAAACCTGTAACTACCTCGGTGAATTACGCTCTTAGTTACAAGCCTGGATGAGCGGGAATGGTTAAAATAGTACGGTGGGGCCAAATGCCACTCACAGGTAGACCTTTCGGCCGTCCTAACCATTTCCAAACATCGGGACAAGAACGAGCGGCATAATCGGCAGGCGAAGGGATCAACTACATACACAAATGAGTATGTATGCAAGCCACTATACAACAGTCCTCAGAGCCATTCCATCTAAAATAAATAGAAATATTGCAACGCCATACGGCAAGATCCAAATATCCTAGATAGATATCATAGTTTAGGATATCTCCTCATACATCAAACATCAGAGCATCAGGAGGAAGCGGAAAACAAGATCCGAGTACGGATAAGAAGCAAATCGGCATAAGATGCCCCACAAATAAACACATCCCGCCCACAGATCTCACGGATCCCCGTTCCCGGAATCTCTACACCAAGTGATCGTTGCCAACATCGTCCGTCTCCTCCACCCAGTATCCATCTTGCGAGTTTACCTGTTCATCTGAATCAAACAATTTATCGTGTGAGACCCTAGGGGTACTCAGCAAGTCTTTATGCCTCTAAAGGGGACACAACCTGGGGTGACGCAATTGCAGCAAAAGATAATACCTAACAATTCTAGGGATACTCGCTAACCATCCGCCTAACCAAAGATAGACGGATGTCCGTGAATTAATAACAACAGTTATAACAGTAATATTAACAGATCCATCCTCCTCCTCGCTTACCAACGAGGAAGCGGACGAACAGTCCCCATCCGTTGGCAGTTTTATTATCCATTCCATGAGTGTTGCACTATTTACTAGTCAGGTACTTAGTTAAATTAAAAGCGGTACTTTAGTTATAATTGTCTATGATCGAGAAACTGTGCTCCAAGTCGTCCATAACCGTGGACACGGCTTTCAGAAAGATTTACCCTGCAGGGGTGCACAAATAGCAACACACACTCGATCAACCTCGGAAAAACCAAATCAAAACCCAACGAGGCATTCACGACAAAGCGATCACAGGATTCAGAAATATTTCAGGGGGCCACCCCATTAAGCTACCCGCAACGAAGTTGGCCGGCTCCGAGACGGACTCAAGGTTTGTGTGGACGGCTGTAAACGATTGGGAACCCGAAAGTGTGACTGGGCTTGTCGATATAGCGAAAACGTGTCACGATCCTAAACAGTACAGGTGCTCCTCGCACAATCGTAAATAAAGCAGTAAAACATGGCATAAGTACAGGATAGTGATAAAGCCCCAAACTACTTTGTGGCCCCAAGAAATAAGAATGAATCAAGCTCTGGATCAGGGGGGTTCATAAGCCTCCCGGATGTGGATAGGGCGAATATTCAAGGAACAGGAATCAAGTACTCGGGGTCCTACGGGACACAAGTGAGCATGAAGAACCAAATAGCAGATATTGCTCACCGGTGCCACTTTCATTAGTTATCCCATTACTACTCAGGTTAAGTTGTTTAGGTACCTCGTTATCCATCAGACACTCACATACCCTACACATGCTGTTCTACGACCCGCATGGCTCAAACAACTCCTGTAGTAATGGATCATGGGATGGAGGAACAAGCTTTGGTGGGGTTGAAATGTAAAGGCTATGCAATACTTGGGATTCAGTTTAATGCAATCGCGACTCAATGATGCAAGAATAAGATAGAGGCAATAGGTACTATGTGTATGCAAGCATGTGGTAGTGCTTGCCTGGCAGCTCAGTTGAAGCGAGGGATGGATCTGGGTAGTGCTCCTAGGTTTCTTGATATATCCCCTGCTCAGCGTCTATTCGAAGAAGAACCAAACAAACAAGGGCCAACATAAATAAAGTGCACAAGCATAGGAATTAAAATGCGACAAGCAAACAATCATGCCATGATGAATGATGCACAAATTGCATGGAAATAATGTAGCATGGCATGGGTGAGGTGTGGAGTACAAGAATAAATCATTTTTATGGTGTTTTAGTCACCTTTTATCCTCCAATAAGTTGCTGTATACTTCATATTTATATGATGCATGCTGCAATTCAGAACATGGAATGCATAAACAGAAAGGTCTCGTCTAGCTGATCAATTTAGACATATCATTTGTCAAATTCGGAGTTATAAAACAAAAGTTATTAATAAATTAAGGCAAAGGGCATTTTATAGTAATTTTGATCAACTCGAAATTTCAAGTGTTCAAACAATATTTTGAATGGCATATTTGAAATCCTCACATTTTTCTGATTCAAAAACATATATCACAAGTATTGTTTGGATTTATATTTGAAAAGTTATTTTAAAACAGATTTGAATTTGAATTTGAACAATTTTGAAAAAAGGTTTTAATTAAAACAGGCAACAGGGCAGACTTTTGTCACCCAGCCCGACCCAGTCATAGGCACTGACGGGTGGGGCCGATGCTGACTTGGCGAAACGGCGCACAGGGAAACTTTTGCTACCGCGGCTCCACCTAGCCACCGAGGGTGACAGATGGGGCCAGCGACTGGAGGCCCACGTGACAGCGGTTGGACCTGAAGGGGCTGACAAGCGGGGCCAGCTGGACCGTGGGTTAAGGGTGAAGAAAGGACGGGGTGCCTTTTGAAAAACTTCCACAGAGGCTGACTGGTGGGCTCGGCGGACTGCGGGTTGAGCGAGAAAACCAAAAAGGGGTTTTCTGCAAAAAGGGGTCGCGACACTTTTGTTCTTCTCTGCGTTTTCTGACGAGGGATCGGTGTCCGACAGAGCAGGGCGCGCGCAGGGATCGAACACGCGACCTGGCGTGCGCGGGCGGCGGCGGCGGCCGCTGGGCTAGGGAGAGGTTGGTGTCAGGAGGGAGGAACGTGGCTAGTTGAGGCACCACGCGGCGCGAGAGCGTGCAGACAGCAGCGAGCGGCGGCGCACTGAGGGCGCTCGACGAAACGATCGACGGGGCTAGGGCGGTACGACGAGGCGGAAGGTGTCAGGAGAGAAGGGAGGCTCACCGCGGGCTCGACGGCAGGTTCGGATCGGAGCGGGGAGCGTCGGATCGGTGATGGCGCTGGCGAACCGGAGGCGTTAGGGTTTCGGTGGCAGGGTCTCTCTCCGGCGAGCTGGGTCTTCTCCTCCTTACTGGCACGTACGAGGCGACGCAGAGGATGGTCCTCGATCTCCTTGACCTCCACCACGTCGAGCTTGCCGGCAGGAGCGAGAGGTAGACGACGGTGCTGGCGATGGGCGACGTCGGTTGCTGGTGGCGTCGATGCAGAAGAAGAGGAGGAGGGCAGGGCGCTCGGCGGATCTAGGAGCGGCAAAGGAGCCGTGTGGATGAGGGAAAGCGAGAGAGAGGGAGGAGTTGGCATGTGGGACTCGGGGTAGAAAAAGGTGGCTTTGGCCACCTTTTCCATCTCCTTCCTCACGTGCTCGGGCTGGACGGCAGGGGAAGGGGTAGGTGATGGAGGCTGCCAGGTAGGCCAGGGAGGGAGGAGAGGAAGGTGGGGCTGGCACGGCAGTTAGAGAAGAGAGAGAGGGCAGGTAGGCTCGGGTGTAGCTAGGTTAGCTAGGGGAGAGGCTCGGGTTAGGGTTTGTTAGGGTTGGGGTAGGGTAGCTGGGGTGTGGGCCAGGGAGAGAGAGGGCCAGGTGGGGCCAGCATGGTAGGGAGAGAGGGAAATTGCTTCGGCATGGGTAAAGAAGAGAGGGTAGATGGAGTAGATCATCATGGTGGTGGTTGGGTGGTTCGAGTGTGGCTCGGGTTAGGGTTTGGAGAAAGCACAAGCAAGGGAGAGGTGTGGTGATGGATAAGGAGAGATAAGATAGGGTTTGGCTAGAGTTTGCAAGATCGAGCCAAAAGGTGGAGAGATGGTGTATGATCTCACATGACCACGCATGGGAGCACACACATGTGAGGTTCTTGATGCACAAGGCAAAGAACAAGGATCAAGATGAGGAGGATTGAGTAAGAGGAAAAGGGAAGCTCACCAAAGAAAGGGTTCACTCCAAAACCCAAAGAAAAACAAAGGAGAAAAGATGGGGTGCTTGCATGGCCCAAGCATAAGTATTAAATGCTAGATTTTATCTTGTGAAAACAAAATAATTCATCATGGCATTAAGCACATATGCATTCCCAAATATGGTGTAAGGCCAGGCTATGGGAAAAGATAATTGGATCCATCCCAACCCACATGAGCTAGATTAAATGCCAAAATAAAATAAAAGCCCATGGGTAATTAGGGTGGTGGAATTATAAGGTGGTGGCAAAGAAAGATGGTGGAATGGAATAAAAGATATGCCCCCAACTCAACTTGGGCATTAAACATTTATCAAGAACCAAATACAATATATCAAGAGGCAAATACAATTAATAATGCATATGAGAGAAGAACCAAAACAAAAAGGGTTTTATATGATGCTCAAATGGAAGGTGGCATGATGACATGAGCATGATATAATTATGATGCAACCATTATATATAGGAAGTAGCCATTGTCTTACTAGACCAAGTAGCATTACAATTGTTAGACAATTGGGATGCTACAACTCTCCCCCACTAAACAAGAATCTCGCCCTGAGATTCCTAGGAAAAAGAAAACAACACAAGGAGAGGCGGGTGTTCGAACGAAGGCGACCCTCATGTTCCCAAGTTGATGAACCATGGAATGGTGCGACCACTACACCTTGCAAAACTTGCTAGACTTGTTGCGAGTCTTGCGTTTTGCTTCAGGAACAACGGATTAGAAGAATTGTAGGATTGTCGTGAGACAAGAAGGATAGGATGGACATAGCTTCGGTTTTCTCAAGAAACATGATAAAAGAATATAACCACTTGTGAAAGAAAAAGACAAGATGATGTATCATGGATAAAGAAAGACACACCGTTAAGATTAAAGATTTACCGATACTAGAGAGGATGAAATCTTTGTCTCGCCGGAAGAAAGAGCTAGGTTGGAGAGGTTTGAACCACTATGACAATAGCATCGTATCTTCTCTCGGATTTGAGAAATGAAGTACGGAAACAATATTGCCTTCAAACAATAGAGTCCCTTGATAACAACAGAAAGATTTAGTTAGACATCGTCGGATTAGATTCTTCTTGCGCTGGTAAGACCCAACGGATCACGCAATTGAGGTGCGCGGATATACTTCCAGAGACGGATGTGAAGCCAGATAATGGTGGAATCCCGAGAAGCAAAGAATATGGAGGATCTGGAGTTTATTGTAGATATACTTATTGCTTACTTTAGCCTTGAGGCTAACGCAATAGATTTGTGCCTGATGGCCTCAACCATAATTGGCTTTACCACAGAAAAAGAATTGATGAAACAAAGAGAGCGATAGTTTCCTTTCATCTTGTTTGGGGATGCCGAGCATCGGTAGAATGACGAGGACAGAAAAAAGGTTGCGTTTGTTTCCACCAGATAATTGAAGATTTTGATCCATCTAGAATAGACAGACCACCAACAAGAGATTATTGATTACTTTCTTCGAGAGAGCACTCCGGAAAAACAAGGACGGAAGTAAAAGCATCGAGGGATAAAGGCCACTTCTAACTTCCGTGGAATGAGTGAAATCACATTAATTCACCAATTCAATGTACACGAGCGAATGATAAGAGTAGTGGTATGGTAGATACTCCATCCCGCACTCAAAGCATTACTCCGCACATGAATAAGAAAACCATGCAACCCAACTACCGAAACAGACTGAAGGTATTGACAATAACTCATGGAACTTCGCTAGAAAACAAGGATAGATGCAAACGATTCACCGGATTCATAGATAGATAAAGATGATGATGTTGTCGTCATGTCCGAAGTACCAAGCCACCAGAAAGATATGAAGGAAGATCACGAAGACAACTGCAAGATTCAACAGCTACAGAAAAGATAGCACCAACTTGAACAGAAGGAATACAAGATCTGGAAGGTCTTCATGGCCTCCGGTGGATTGAGCATAGACGACAGAGCGAGAGGGTTTCAAGAGATTACTTTACGAGACTGAGGTGAAAGAACTCCATGTTCTTCTTGAAAAGATTGAGAGAGGTTTAGCGGTCTTGAGGAAAAATCTTTAGCGGAACGACGATGATAACTTGCCAACAAGGAATAACTCCAGATTGGTTGAAGATGGAGGATGGAATTAACAATGGACTTGCTGATTCCAGAGTTGAAGTAATGTATTTAGCAGAAGGACGTGGTTGAGATAGGTGACTTCAAGAAGCCAGAATTTCCACTTTGGGAACTTTGCACACGGCAGTGCTCACGAAGCTTGAGAGAAAGAGACACAGATGATCTTCCATGTCCTTCCATTGATATCGAATAGGCAAGCATATTATCAACATATACCACCATGGATTAACAAGATATTCCCAGAATACTAAGTTCAAAAGGCGAGAGAAACGAACAAATGCTCGAACACTTCCTGAGCTCAACGCTCTTAGAAAGATCAATATTAAGAGCACGGGTTCGTGTTGAAGAAGATGCACTGGAAGAATAGATTATCTGGTCCTTCGGAAGAAAAAGAGATGTCACCTGGTTCACATTGTCGATCGGATCACCGGTTACAAAGATAAAGAGATCTTGGATAAGAACCGATGATAGCTCATACCTCAAGCAAAGCTACCAGAGACGAAAAGATGCAATTCCCTCGTCTCAAAGAGAATTTTGCAGATATGGAGTTCAAAAAGATGTGCAGCATGATGGACAGATGATAGACCGCCGTAGTGCCTTGAGAAACTCTGGATTGCCAAAGATGCTTGAATATGCATAGATATGATCACGGTGTACTCAAAATCATAGGAGATAACCGTCACCATTTGGAGGATAGTGTTGATAGCATTTTCCATATTCCACTCATGATAAGTGTCCTATAACTATGCTGAGAACCAAATTACAATCACCAACATCGGATCGACACATGTTATGTAATTAGCCCAAGAGAATTGGAGATGAAATAAAACTCCAGGGTTAAGCGTCGGTAACAAAAGAATGAGTTAGCGTGGACATGCTGATAAAAGGGAGATAGATAATGTTTCACACACGACTGAAAAGGAGTGTGGAAGCACAGATGTATCAAAGAAATTTTTTCCACATTTTTGGCATTAAAATACCAATAGATGCGCAAAATCACTTATCAGGTAGCGATTAGCAACTCCACATTCTGTGAAAGCATGCTGGAAGGAAGAACACCCTTAAGAAGATGGCACCGGTTAACAAGGAGTCAGATAGATCGCGCCGGTTTTCAAAAGCCTGTCAGTATGGAATGTACCAACAGTTGATAACCAAAGGCAGATTGTGATAACAAATTGGATGCAACAGATAGACAAGGAATTACACACACACACACTTTCTATGGTACTATGGAAACCCAGAACACGTGAATCCTAGTTTGAATTTTAAGAAGAGGATTGAAAACGTTACACTTCCTTACCAGAAAAGGGTGGGTGGGTGGTTAAGAAGAAAAGTGGAAGCAGTCCTACTCTCGCGTTTTGTTTTTCCCTAGTATACATAGCTACCAAAATATTTGCTAGACTGACAATGACCATTTGGCTGAGACCCTGAAGGGCGGGATGGCTCTGATACCAATTGTAACTACCTCGGTGAATTACGCTCTTAGTTACAAGCCTGGATGAGCGGGAATGGTTAAAATAGTACGGTGGGGCCAAATGCCACTCACAGGTAGACCTTTCGGCCGTCCTAACCATTTCCAAACATCGGGACAAGAACGAGCGGCGTAATCGGCAGGCGAAGGGATCAACTACATACACAAATGAGTATGTATGCAAGCCACCATACAACAGTCCTCAGAGCCATTCCATCTAAAAGAAATAGAAATATTGCAACGCCATACGGCAAGATCCAAATATCCTAGATAGATATCATAGTTTAGGATATCTCCTCATACATCAAACATCAGAGCATCAGGCGGAAGCGGAAAACAAGATCCGAGTACGGATAAGAAGCAAATCGGCATAAGATGCCCCACAAATAAACACATCCCGCCCACAGATCTCACGGATCCCCGTTCCCGGAATCTCTACACCAAGTGATCGTTGCCAACATCGTCCGTATCCTCCACCCAGTATCCATCTTGCGAGTTTACCTGTTCATCTGAATCAAACAATTTATCGTGTGAGACCCTAGGGGTACTCAGCAAGTCTTTATGCCTCTAAAGGGGACACAACCTGGGGTGACGCAATTGCAGCAAAAGATAATACCTAACAATTCTAGGGATACTCGCTAACCATCCGCCTAACCAAAGATAGACGGATGTCCGTGAATTAATAACAACAGTTATAACAGTAATATTAACAGATCCATCCTCCTCCTCGCTTACCAACGAGGAAGCGGACGAACAGTCCCCATCCGTTGGCAGTTTTATTATCCATTCCATGAGTGTTGCACTATTTACTAGTCAGGTACTTAGTCAAATTAAAAGCGGTACTTTAGTTATACTTGTCTATGATCGAGAAACTGTGCTCCAAGTCGTCCATAACCGCGGACACGGCTTTCAGAAAGATTTACCCTGCAGGGGTGCACAAATAGCAACACACACTCGATCAACCTCGGAAAAACCAAATCAAAACCCAACGAGGCATTCACGACAAAGCGATCACAGGATTCAGAAATATTTCAGGGGGCCACCCCATTAAGCTACCCGCAACGAAGTTGGCCGGCTCCGAGACGGACTCAAGGTTTGTGTGGACGGCTGTAAACGACTGGGAACCCGAAAGTGTGACTGGGCTTGTCGATACAGCAAAAACGTGTCACGATCCTAAACAGTACAGGTGCTCCTCGCACAATCGTAAATAAAGCAGTAAAACATGGCATAAGTACAGCATAGTAATAAAGCCCCAAACTACTTTGTGTCCCCAAGAAATAAGAATGAATCAAGCTCTAGCTCAGGGGGTTCATAAGCCTCCCGGATGTGGATAGCGCGAATATTCAAGGAACAGGAATCAAGTACTCGGGGTCCTACGGGACACAAGTGAGCATGAAGAACCAAATAGCAGATATTGCTCACCGGTGCCACTTTCATTAGTTATCCCATTACTACTCAGGTTAAGTTGTTTAGGTACCTCGTTATCCATCAGACACTCACATACCCTACACATGCTGTTCTACGACCCGCATGGCTCAAACAACTCCTGTAGTAATGGCTCAAGGGATGGAGGAACAAGCTTCGGTGGGGTTGAAATGTAAAGGCTATGCAATACTTGGGATTCAGTTTAATGCAATCGCGACTCGATGATGCAAGAATAAGATAGAGGCAATAGGTACTATGTGTATGCAAGCATGTGGTAGTGCTTGCCTGGCAGCTCAGTTGAAGCGAGGGATGGATCTGGGTAGTGCTCCTGGGTTTCTTGATATATCCCCTGCTCAGCGTCTATTCGAAGAAGAACCAAACAAACAAGAGCCAACATAAATAAAGTGCACAAGCATAGGAATTAAAATGCGACAAGCAAACAATCATGCCATGATGAATGATGCACAAATTGCATGGCAATAATGTAGCATGGCATGGGTGAGGTGTGGAGTACAAGAATAAATCATTTTTATGGTGTTTTAGTCACCTTTTATCCTCCAATAAGTTGCTGTATACTTCATATTTATATGATGCATGCTGAAATTTAGAACATGGAATGCATAAACAGAAAGGTCTCGTCGAGCTGATCAATTTAGACATATCATTTGTCAAATTCGGAGTTATAAAACAAAAGTTATTAATAAATTAAGGCAAAGGGCATTTTATAGTAATTTTGATCAACTCGAAATTTAAAGTGTTCAAACAATATTTTGAATGGCATATTTGAAATCCTCACATTTTTCTGATTCAAAAACATATATCACAAGTATTGTTTGGATTTATATTTGAAAAGTTATTTTAAAATAGATTTGAATTTGAATTTGAACAATTTTGAAAAAAGGTTTTAATTAAAACAGGCAACAGGGCAGACTTTTGTCACCCAGCCCGACCCAGTCATAGGCACTAACGGGTGGGGCCGATGCTGACTTGGCGAAACGGCGCGCAGGGAAACTTTTGCTACCGCGGCTCCACCTAGCCACCGAGGGTGACAGATGGGGCCAGCGACTGGAGGCCCACGTGACAGCGGTTGGACCTGAAGGGGCTGACAAGCGGGGCCAGCTGGACCGTGGGTTAAGGGTGAAGAAAGGACGGGTTGCCTTTTGAAAAACTTCCACAGAGGCTGACTGGTGGGCTCGGCGGACTGCGGGTTGAGCGAGAAAACCAAAAAGGGGTTTTCTGCAAAAAGGGGTCGCGACACTGTTGTTCTTCTCTGCGTTTTCTGACGAGGGATCGGTGTCCGACAGAGCAGGGCGCACGCAGGGATCGAACACGCAACCTGGCGTGCGCGGGCGGCGGCGGTGGCCGCTGGTCTAGGGAGAGGTTGGTGTCAGGAGGGAGGAACGCGGCTAGTTGACGCACCACGCGGCGCGAGAGCGTGCAGACAGCAGCGAGCGGCGGCGCACTGAGGGCGCTCGATGAAACGATCGACGGGGCTAGGGCGGTACAACGAGGCGGAAGGTGTCAGGAGAGAAGGGAGGCTCACCACGGGCTCGACGGCGGGTTCGGATCGGAGCGGGGAGCGTCGGATCGGTGATGGCGCTGGTGAACCGGAGGCGTTAGGGTTTCGGTGGCGAGGTCTCTCTCCGGCGAGCTGGGTCTTCTCCTCCTTACTGGCACGTACGAGGCGACGCAGAGGATGGTCCTCGATCTCCTTGACCACCACCACGTCGAGCTTGCCCGCAGGAGCGAGAGGTAGACGACGGTGCTGGCGATGGGCGACGTCGGCTGCTGGTGGCGTCGGTGCAGAAGAAGGGGAGGAGGGTAGGGCGCTGGGCGGATCTGGGAGCGGCAGAGGAGTCGTGTGGATGAGGGCAAGCGAGAGAGAGGGAGGAGATGGCGTGTGGGACTCGGGGTAGAAAAAGGTGGCTTCGGCCACCTTTTCCATCTCCTTCCTCACATGCTCGGGCTGGACGGCAGGGGCAGGGGTAGGTGATGGAGGCTGCCAGGTAGGCCAGGGAGGGAGGAGAGGAAGGTGGGGCTGGCACGGCAGTTAGAGAAGAGAGAGTGGGCAGGTAGGCTCGGGTGTAGCTAGGTTAGCTAGGGGAGAGGCTCGGGTTAGGGTTTGTTAGGGTTGGGGTAGGGTAGCTGGGGTGTGGGCCAGGGAGAGAGAGGGCCAGGTGGGGCCAGCATGGTAGGGAGAGAGGGAAATTGCTTCGGCATGGGTAAAGAAGAGAGGGTAGATGGAGTAGATCATCATGGTGGTGGTTGGGTGGTTCGAGTGTGGCTCGGGTTAGGGTTTGGAGCAAGCACAAGCAAGGGAGAGGTGTGGTGATGGATAAGGAGAGATAAGATAGGGTTTGGCTAGAGTTTGCAAGATCGAGCCAAAAGGTGGAGAGATGGTGTATGATCTCACATGACCACGCATGGGAGCACACACATGTGAGGTTCTTGATGCACAAGGCAAAGAACAAGGATCAAGATGAGGAGGATTGAGTAAGAGGAAAAGGGAAGCTCACCAAAGAAAGGGTTCACTCCAAAACCCAAAGAAAAACAAAGGAGAAAAGATGGGGTGCTTGCATGGCCCATGCATAAGTATTAAATGCTAGATTTTATCTTGTGAAAACAAAATAATTCATCATGGCATTAAGCACATATGCATTCCCAAATATGGTGTAAGGCCAGGCTATGGGAAAAGATAATTGGATCCATCCCAACCCACATGAGCTAGATTAAATGCCAAAATAAAATAAAAGCCCATGGGTAATTAGGGTGGTGGAATTATAAGGTGGTGGCAAAGAAAGATGGTGGAATGGAATAAAAGATATGCCCCCAACTCAACTTGGGCATTAAACATTTATCAAGAACCAAATACAATATATCAAGAGGCAAATACAATTAATAATGCATATGAGAGAAGAACCAAAACAAAAAGGGTTTTATATGATGCTCAAATGGAAGGTGGCATGATGACATGAGCATGATATAATTATGATGCAACCATTATATATAGGAAGTAGCCATTATCTTACTAGACCAAGTAGCATTACAATTGTTAGACAATTGGGATGCTACACCTAAGTGTGTCACCCTATGGTTCGCGAATAATGCAGACATGATCGAGACCCCTCTCAGATCAAGAATCAGAAGCGGGACCTGGAGATCCATACTGAGTCCCATACATTCAACGATGACTTCTATGATCGAGAGAAGCTTTAACGATAGTAACTAAATCCCTTTGTCTTGCAATATATTACATTTCCAAGATTCGATCATCAGTATCTCAATACTTAGTTTGATCTCTTTACCAACATGCACTCTTTTCTTGTTCCTGTGATATAACATCCTAGTGATCACATCACTTGCTTGCAAGCTATCTTAATGTGATATCACCGAGAGGGCCCAGAGTATATCTATCCGTCATTAGGATTGACAAATTACACTCTTGATCCATGAGCCTCAACATAACACCTTTGGAATACTCGAACCCATCTTTATAGTCAACCTGTTACGGTGTGAAGTTTGATGTTATCAAAGTATTCTTCCGGCGTTAGCAATTAACATGATATCATGGTCTAAGGATAAATATTAATTTGTATGATGCTATAGCAATATAAACATAATGACTTTGATCATAATGCTATACTTCGGATGAATGTTCATCACATCATTCACCAATGTCGTGACCTCGTTATTAACAACATCCAATGTCCATGATCAGGACACCTTGATCATCTTGTTAATCAATGAGCTAGTTTATAGAGAGGCATAACTAGGAACTTTCTATTTGTTTATTAAACACACATGTATTAAGGTTTCTGTATTAATACAATTATAGCATGCAAAATAAGCATCTATCATACACTTAGAATACATATAATAACAACTATATTATTGCCTCTTGATGACCCACAAGTATAGGGGGTGTATCGCAGTATTTTCAATAAGTAAGAGTGTCGAACCCAACGAGGAGTAGAAGGTGCTGGCTAGTGGTATGGATCAGGAATTCTCTGTAAATACTTAGCAAACGGATTTTTAGGGGTTTTCGATAAAGCAAGTAAACAAAGTACGAGTAAATAAAAGACAGTAGGAATAAATGCAGCAAGTGGCCCAATCCTTTATGCAGCAAAGGACAAGCCGGTTGTATTACTTAAGATGACCAAACGTTCTCGAGGACACATGGGAAGGCTGTCAAGTGCTTTCGCTTCATATAGTTGATTAATCTTCTTTAGCTTGCTAAGTGTTGTGTGGGTGAACCTGTGCTAATGTACCGACCTTCCTAGGACTAATACATACTTGAGATTATACCCCTTGCAAACATCCGTAAGTACAAGAAAGTAATTAAGGTATAAACCTAACCACAGCTTTAAACTCTAAGACCCTTACGTCCCTTGTGTAATGGTTTCCTAACAGGGGTTTAGGTTTCTGTCACTCCGGCAACCCCTACGATTAGTATCCAAGTACACAATGCATTCCCCTAGGACCATATAGGTGAAGTGTCATGTAGTCGACGTTCACATGACACTACTAGAAGAAGTACACCACAACTTAAATATCAAACTATTGAATCTTTCTCAACAAAACTCCACTACTAACAACATGACTTCTCCCATGTCCTCAAGAACAAAACGAACTACTCACAAGACATCATATGAATCATGATCAGAGATGGAATAATGATGTATAACAGTCTGAACATAAACAATAATTCAACGGTTCACTCAATAGCATCAACTACAAAGAGTAATCAACACCGGGAAAGTTTCCCCTAGGAACTATGCAAGATTCAACCCAATTGTTACAGCAATATGGAGATGGTGATGATGGTGCTGATGGTGATGATGATGGTGATGATGATGATCCCGATGAAGTCCAGCTTGATGGTGGTGTTGATGGCGACGATCTCCCCTCTCTAGGAAGGAATTCCCCCGACAAAATTCTATCTGCCGGAGAGATCTTTCTCTCTCGGTGTTTTCCGCCCCGCAGAGGCGGCATAATCTTTCTGTGGTCACTCTCCCAATCTTAGGGTTTTGGGAGGAATATATACGCCAGAGGGGAGAGCCAGAGGTGGGCTAGGGCGGCCACACCACCTGGTGGCGTGGCCTAGGCTGGCCCACGCCATGGGGTGGTGTGTGCCCCCTATGGCCCATCTCCACTCCCTCTTCTGGCAGCCTTCGTCTTCTGGAAAAATAAGATTTTCTGTATATTTTCCCTGATTTTCCGATCTTCGCGAATTTTGCCTCCAAACAACACCTTTTCCATCAGAATCCTGACTGCAGCGGTCCATGCCCAAAAGTCATGAACCATGCAAAAACAGATGAAATAACATAACTTTCACCTCTTAATACGAAATATATCAATGAATAATAGTGAATTATGACATAGAATAGTGATGCAAAATGGACGTATCAACTCCACCCAAGCTTAGACTTCGCTTGTCCCCAAGCAAAACTGAGCTCAATAAACATGGCCTCAGGTTTATGGACTGAAGAGTCGATAAAAGAATACGAACAAGAAGCATCACATTCATCAATACATAGATAATAATAGAAGACAACTCACTATTACATAACTTAACTTGCAATAAGTAAAGGAAACACAATAAAGATACATAAAGTGAATCATAATTGGAAATGGCGAACTTAGCTCTTGGTCGAAGAATAGTTTATAATTTGCTGGAGTTCACAAATAACTGGTTTTCAATGATAGCTTTCAAAGTAGTAAACACCAAGATAAGAGCAATGTGCAAAACAAGGAACATAATAAACATGATTGAATAAATCATCATATGAATGAATGAAACACAACAACTCAAAATACTTGTTGAGATAGAAGGGAATAGGTTTAGTGACTCAACTAAAAATTCAAAGAAAGGCCCTTCGCAGAGGGAAGCAGGGATTGTAAGTCTCATAGAGAGCTCCCAAAAATTATGATACTTACTAGCTTTCAGCTCTCATTGCCCCTATCATAGGCATCTTTAGGTGATTAAGGTTAAAGTGATCAAATATGAGGATATGCTTGACAAGTTGTAAATTGAGAATCTCATGTCCCTTGAATACGAGGGCCGCTCCTCATGCTACTCAAGTTTAGTCACTGGTAAGTTCTTGTCATCGTAAGCATATGTGTATCATAGAGAACCGCCAACGGGGTACCCCTTGCCCGATGATACGGAAGAATCCCCATATAAAAATGACAAGGCAAGCAGACAACAAGCATCTCCGCAAACTTCTTATTTACCATGGGAATATGGTGTTTTTTCTCTCTTTCCTCTTTTCATAATCTCTTTTTTTTCTTTTTCTCTTTTTTCTCAGTATCGGACTCTTTTTTTATAAGAAGAATGCTTCATAGATGCCCATTATGGTTACGCTGCAGGTTTCCACCATGTCAGCATGGATTAGACCAGCGGCCCAGGCGTTTCTCTAACACACATGCATAACTCCATGGACTTACAAGCTCCCCTTTCATTTCACACCGACGACATCCATAGACAAAAGAACATGATATCAACTAGGTATAAAGTACCAGTGCAATGTTAAAAGCGTTCCCCATGACAGCATGGTTCTGCTAATTCACAACTTACAAACCGCAAGCATATACGTAACATAGGTGAGCACAATGGTTCAAGTTTATTAGATGCAAGAAAGTAAAGTGTGCCATCAATTTCGTGAGAGCTTTAATCACTAATTTTCACATAACAAGTTTAATTTGGAAGGTAGATAAAACAAGAATTTTCTTGGAATAGCAATAGTGCTAATAGGTAGGTATGGTGGACACAAATGGCATGGGTTTGGTTTTTAGGATTGGATGCACGAGAAGAATTCCCTCTCAGTATAGGTTTTTGGCTAGAAAGGCTGGGTAGCAAGTATAAGAGTTGAAGGAAACAAACATACAAGTGATAAAGACAAACAAGCAATCTTCCTTGGAAGCACAAAAGATCTTAACTAGAGAATACTAAACTTATGAGCAAATCAAGAAAGAAAGATGATGAAATTATTTTTCTTTAGGAGTACTTTTATCTTTTCATTCAACTCTCAAAAATAGTGTTGCTACTGACCGAACCAGGTTTGCCAAAACCAACTAAATTAACTCAATGATCCCAAAGTGATACCAATACTAACAACACGATCAATCATATAACCACGAATTGAAAACTAATATAAGCTATGAAAAAGAGTAAATGATAGAACTTCTAATTAATATTCCATAATGGCAACTCACACCAAGGGATACATATCTAACGAGAGAGGGGACACTTCCATAATGCAAACCATCCTACATAATAACTTCTCTATTCATGATATGACTCTACTAAAAAGGTAAAAAGATAGAAGATAGTGATGCGATACCGCGGCACTCCCCCAAGCTTGGAACAAACCAAGGGGATGCCAAACCTGATGACGAATTACTCCTTCAGTGGTGATGGTAATATTTTCTTAGTTGACGTGAGGAAATCTTCCAGCATCTTGCGAAGCCTATTATTCTCCCATTGAAGCATGTCCACCTTCCTCCTCAAGTCTCGATACTTATTATAGAACTCCTAAGTGACTCGTAGGGCTTCCGTTGATGCAGGGCAAGAGACTAAAGGTACCAGCCCCTGCTTGGGGTCTTGGAGATTCTCCTTCATAGGCTCCTTCCATTTATCCTTGGCAGACACCATTGTGCTTCTAAGCTTTCAAACATAGTTCCCATTTGAAAACGGACTCTGCAGGTCTCTGAATTTAGTCCTTGATAATTTTTTCCAGAGTTATAACTTGAATAACATCGATATCTTCATCTTCATACACTTATTACTTGAGTCATGAAACCTTTCACTTTCTCATTACACCATTATCTCCACTACCTGGAAATTTCTTTCACACAAAACTTCACACAGTTCTCATTAGCAACATTAGTATAAGTGAAGTGATAAAACCTTTTGAGTTCAACTTCAACTGTAAACCATCAAAACATAAGCTACTGCAGCAACTCCTTCCGAAGACCCAAAAAGAATTCAAAAGGAAATCGAATAAAGAAGCAAATGCAAGAATGGCAAAAATTTGTCAAAACAGATCAGCAGGTAAAGATCAATTTTTTGAAAATATTCTGTTGCTCAAATCAAAAAGTGCAAAACTAACGAAAGTTAAATAACAACCTGGGACAAAAGCACAAAAATTTACAGCTCAATCCGACATACAGAGATCTCTCACGAATTTTTACGGTGAAGCACAAAAATCTGTTTCGGGACAACAACTTCCCCAAATCTTACTTCTCTCTCATTAGAGGTTGATCTTGACACAAAAAACAAACAAAAAGGATAAGGAGAGGTTATTACCAAAGTAATAACTTCCAAGACTCAAAGAAACAAAAACAAACTGAAAGCAAAAATAAACTGGGTTGTCTCCCAAAAAACTCTTTCTTTATAGCCATTAAGATGGGCATGATAATTTTGAAGATGCTCACATAGGAATATGAATTAAAGTGAAAGAGAGCATTAAGAAGCAAAAGTACACACGTTTAAGTCTAACCTACTTCCTATGCAAGGGAATTTTGTAAACAAACAAGTTGTTGAAACCAGAGGCTACTTGCATAGGAAGGCAAAAGAAGTGCAACATAAAAACTTTCAGCATAAAACGAGGAAACTTGATATTATTGAGATACATAAGAACACTTTTCCCTATCTCATAGTAGCTTTCAGTATCATGCATAAACTTAATAATATAACTATCACAAGGTCCATCATAACAATGATCACTTATTCTAACAGAAAACACAAGAATACTAGCTCTCATAACACTACTATGTGAAACAATATTAGAGGTATCCTTACAAAGGATAGTGTGTCCCTCTTCTTCATATTTAGTAACAAAGTCTTTCACATTTACTATAATAGGTTCATCAACCATTTGTTTATTAGGTTCAACAGCTTTATTTGTACTTTCATTAACCATACTAGCTATCATAGAATGTTCCTTTATCTTAACTGGGGAAGGCATTTTCTCAATGTAAGGTTCAGGTAAAACATGATTAGCAGTATAAACTTCAGTATTTCTTGCAGGAACACTCTTAGCAACATCTTTATAAGGTTCATGATACTTATTCCACTTCTTTTTAGGCACTTCAATGTAGGAAGCAAAAGCCTTAAAGTAAGAAGCAATAGCTTGAGAGTCTAGACCATAAGCATTTTTAATATTTTGAAAGTCATCAGTTCCCATAAAAGATTCAATGCATTCATAATCATAATTTATACCTGAATTTCTTCCTTTGTCATTCTCCCAGGCTTCAGCATTGTCTTGAATACGGTCCAGAAGATACCATTTAGCTTCTTCTTCCATGCGAGTGAATGATCCAGCACAAGAAGCATCCAATAAATCCTTGTCATATAGAGGGAGCCTTGCATAAAAGTTATTAATAATGATATTGTTGGGGAGCTCATGAATGGGACATTTGAGCATTAGTAACTTCAATCTCCCCCAAGCTTGAGCTGTACTCTCTCCATCAAGAGGCCAAAAGTTGTATATTTGATTCCAATCTTTATGAATCTCACTAGGAGGATAAAACTTTGAATAAAAGAGAGGCACTATTTCCTCCCATTCAAGAGCTTGACCATTCTTCAGCAGCTTATACCATTCCTCAGCTCTTCCTTTCAGTGAAAATGAGAATAACTTCTTCTTAACTTGATCTGTAGTAATACCTGCACACTTGAACAACCCGCATAATTCGTGTATAAAGAGCAAATGATCACCAGGATGGACAGTTCCATCCCCAACATACTAGTTATCCATAACGTGATCAATAATTCTTGTAGGTATTTTAAAAGCATCATTCTCAGCAGGTGGTGGTTCGTCTACTACCTTAGCAGTGGTAGTAGCATTACCAAATAAGAAACTCGGCGAATTATCCATAACGAAAATAAAGCAACTAACAGAAGTAAACAATACTCACAGTATAAGTTTCCTTTACCAGTTCCACTCTCCAATGGCGCTTCACTCCCCGACAACGGCGCTAGAAAATAGTCTTGATGACCCACAAGTATAGGGAGTGTATCGTAGTATTTTCGATAAGTAAGAGTGTCGAACACAATGATGGCTCGGTGTTGATGTACAGCTCGTTGGGAACCCCAAGAGGAAGGTATGATGAGCACAGCAGCAAGTTTCCCTCAGTTATGAAACCAAGGTTTAATCGAACCAGTAGGAGTAAGGAAACACCCCAAAGGTGTTGCTAGTTGAGCCTTGGCAGGGCGCACTATCGGTGCTATTAGCAACGTGGAGACCTGCACAACACAACCATAGAACTTTGTCCCCAACTTGCGATGAGGTTGTCAATCTCACCGGTTTTGCTAAAAACAAAGGATTAAACGTATCGAATGGAAGGAAGTAATAGTTTGCAGAAAGTAAACACAAAGTAGTAAACAGTTTGTAGATTGTATGTAAAATAAAGGACCGGGATCCATAGTTCACTAGAGGTGGCTCTCCTTAAGATAGGTAACATGCTGGGTGAACAAATTACAGCGGGGCAATTGACAAACATCGAGAAAGCAATACATGCATATACTAATCATCTTGACTCCTTTGGAACTTGATTGGGCATTACAACATTATACATAGACCGCCATGCAACTACATCTATGACTAATAATCCACCTTCAGGTTATCATCCGAACCCCCTCCAGTATTAAGTTGCAAGCAACAGATTATTGCTTTACGAATTGCGTGTAAAGTAAACAATACGATTGTTCTATGAACAAAGGATTGTTGTTTTCTCCCTAGTAGCAACAACACATCTAGTACCTTAGAGATTCCTGTCACTTCCCCAGATTACCAGAGGCATGAACCCACTATCGAGCATAAATACTAACTCTTGGAGTTGCTAGCATCTACTTGGCCAAGATAGCTACTAACAACGGAAAGCATGCAAGATCACAAATAACAAAGACATGATAAAATCAATAATCAATCTTAAATAGCATCTCAATATCCATCGGATCCCCACAAACACAACATGTAGAATTACAAATAGATGATCTTGATCATGAACAGAGCTCACAAGATCTAGACATGAAAGCACAAAGGAGGAGAACCAGCCATCTAGGTAGTACATGGATCCATAGTCCAAAGATGAACTACTCACGCATCACACCAGAGGCTTGCATGGTGATGAAGAAGGCCTCTAGGGTGAATTCTCCTCTCCATCAGGGTGCCGTGAAGAGCTTCAGATTCCTCCCGATCTAGGGATGGAGATGATGGTGGCTATAGACTCTTTCGTGTATTTTTGATCGGGGTACTTAGGGTTTTCGTCCTGAGGGCATCTTATAGGCGGAAGGAGAGGCCGAGGGGGTGCCTGGGCTGGCCACACCACCCCCTGGCGCGGGCCAAGCCTGCCACCCTCTGGCCCTTCTCCGACTCGTATTATGGCATTTGATGACTTCCGGAAAAATAGGCACTTTGGCTTTTGTCCCGTCCAATTCCGAGAATATTCATTTTCTGACTTTCTTGGAACCAAAAACAGCAGAAAACAGGCAGCTGGCACTATGGCTCTTGTTGATAGGTTAGTCCAAGAAATCATATGAAAAGTACTCCAAAGTGTGGACAAAACACAAGAAAGTGGATAAAACCAAGCATGAAACATCAAAAATTATAGATACATTTGCAATGTATCACCCAACGAGGAGCAGAAGGTGCTGGCTCGTGGTATGGATCAGCAATTCTCTGCAAATACTTAGCAATCGGATTTTTAGGGGTTTTCGATAAAGCAAGTAAACAAAGTACGAGTAAATAAAACATAGTAGGAATAAATGCATCAAGTGGCCCAATCCTTTATGCAGCAAAGGACAAGACGGTTGTATTACTTAAGATGACCAAACGTTCTCGAGGACACATGGGAAGGCTATCAAGTGCTTTCGCTTCATATAGTTGATTAATCTTCTTTAGCTTGCTAAGTGTTGTGTGGGTGAACCTGTGCTAATGTACCGACCTTCCTAGGACTAATACATACTTGTGATTATACCCCTTGCAAACATCCGTAAGTACAAGAAAGTAATTAAGGTAGAAACCTAACCACAACTTTAAACTCTAAGACCCTTACGTCCCTTGTGCAATGGTTTCCTAACAGGGGTTCAGGTTTTTGTCACTCCGGCAACCCCTACGATTAGTAGCCAAGTACACAATGCATTCCCCTAGGCCCATATAGGTGAAGTGTCATGTAGTCGACATTCACATGACACCACTAGAAGAAGTACACCACAACTTAAATATCAAACTATTGAATCTGTCTCAACACAACTCCACTACTAACAACATAACTTCTCCCATGTCCTCAAGAACAAAATGAACAACTCACAAGACATCATATGAATCATGATCAGAGATGGAATAATGATGTATAACACTCTGAACATAAACAATAATTCAACGGTTCACTCAATAGCATCAACTACAAAGAGTAATCAACACCGGGAAAGTTTCCCCTAGGTACTATGCAAGGTTCAACCCAATTGTTACAGCAATATGGAGATGGTGATGATGGTGCTGATGGTGATGATGATGGTGATGATGATGATGATGATCCCGATGAAGTCCAACTTGATGGTGGTGTTGATGGCGACGATCTCCCCTCTCCGGGAAGGAATTCCCCTGGTAGAATTCTGTCTGCCGGAGAGATCTTTCTCTCTCGGTGTTTTCCGCCCCACAGAGGCGGCGGAATCTTTCTGTGGTCACTCTCCAAGTCTTAGGGTTTCAGGAGGAATATATATGCCAGAGGGGAGAGCCAGAGGTGGGCCAGGGCGGCCACACCACCTGGTGGTGCGGTCTAGGCTGGCTCGCGCCAGGGGGTGGTGTGGGCCCCCTATGCCCCATCTCCACTCCCTCTTCTGGCAGCCTTCATCTTCTGGAAAAATAGGATTTTCCGTATATTTTCCCGGATTTTCTGATTTTCGTGAATTTTGCCTCCAAACAGTACCTTTTCCATCAGAATCCTGACTGCAGCGGTACATGCTCCAAAAGTCATCAAACATGCAAAAACAGATGAAATAACATAAGTATCACCTCTTAATACGAAATATATCAATGAATAATAGTGAATTATGACATAGAATAGTGATGCAAAATGGACGTATCACCTCTCAGGGCATATTCCCTTCACCTTGTACCTGGCGAGCTCTCTTTCCTGCCGGTTAGTGAAGAAGGCATTACAGGTGTTGTAGTTATCGGGATCCCAATAGGGATCTATACGCAGCTCTAGCGTGAGCTCTAGGTAGAAGTGGTTCATGATGGCCACATGGCGAGCGAAACCTTGAGGCACAAGAGGGACAAGAACTTCTCCAACGCTCAGCATCCAGTCAGCGGGTTGCCGATAGCCTGGTGGGCATGGGTAGCTGGAGGCGCACAACGCCTCTGTCTCTTCGAGTGTTAGAATGGCCCAGTATGCGGCGTCGATTGTTGTGAGAGAGGAAGGTGCGGATGTGTGGATAGCCATGGTGCGTTCGTCCTAAATATAGAGAGAAATGGCTGGAAAACATGGTAGACAGCGGTGGGAAATGGCGGGAACTATATTTACTCCCATTTAGTGGCTCCAACCGGGTGCTAAAAGGCCCGGTTAGAGGGAAAGGGAGGGATTTTTTTGGGAAGCGGTGGGAAATGGCGGGAAATATCTTTAGTCCCAGTTAGTATCTCCAACCGGGACTAAAAGCCCCGGTTAGAGGGAAAGGGCGGGAAAACATAGCGGGAACCGGTGGGAAATGGCGGGAAATATCTTTAGTCATGGTTAGTAGCTCCAACCGGGACTAAAAGGCCCGGTTAGAGGGAAAGGGCGGGAAGCATTGGGAAATGGCGAGAAATATCTTTAGTCCCGGTTAGTGGCTCAAAACGGGACTAAAAGCCCCGGTTAGAGGGAAAGAGCAGGGAAAACATAGCGGGAAGCGATGGGAAATGGCGGGAAATATCTTTAGTCCCAGTTAGTGGCTCCAACCGGGACTAAAAGGCCCTGACAAGGGTGAGTGTCGACATTATGTCATGAGTGTTTACACTATGTTGTGTTGCTTAATATATAAATAGGCATCCTTGTGAAGTTATCAATTGCAAATATGATGGTGTGCGAGAGCAGGGACACCACTACGACCAGCTTCAGGGAGATGGCTAAGGATCCAGTCCTCAGGCATCTTCCACAAGCTAGCCATAGAGGCACTCCCTAGTATGTGATATTAGTTAGCTCCCCGGCGTATCGATCTAGCTAGAGAAGTTATCAACTGCAAGATGGTGTGTGTGAGATTAGGGACATGACTACGGCCAACTTGAGGGAGATGCCTAAGGATCTAGTCCTCGGGCATCTCCCACAAGCTGGCCATAGAGGCACTCCCACAAAACGGCGGGCATGAAGATAGGGGATGAGCCTCATTAAAACTTGCATTGGATCTCTGAAGAAACATCATATTGTGAGTCTAAAAATGATTTTTTTCAAAAAATTACGAGCATTAGATCATGTACCTATAGTTCAAAACGGGCCCACTTCCTACCGATTCGGCATACATTTGTCTTTTTCACCCGGGGATGACAGAAAGGTATGAGATCTTCCAGTTGGGAGATCATCCATGTAAGGTGGTCTAGTATTTTTGAAAAATGGGGTGGTAGTATTTTGAATTAGCATTTTGGTGGTTGCTTCACAAAATGGCCCGTTTTTTGGCGCTTAGAAAATGGAAAATGGCTTTTCCGTGCGACAAAAAGGAAAACTTCCTCCTGCAATATTGTTCACCATCCCAAGATGCACATGCATGCACAATATGGGCACAGTATCACAAACTATGCCTCGATTATGCACATAACATTGGTCCTTCGGACTGAAAGCCATGAAACCTTGAACATGATAGGTCATTTTGTGAAGGTTTTTTTGAGACATAATCAATATACCAAGTTTGGTATTTTTCCTTGCAACTATGTCACATAATATGACACCACGTGAAGGATTTACATTGTTCGGACCGTTTTTGAATTTCTTATGCCCATTTCAGAATTTACCCGCTTCAAACTACATGTACACAATATGAGGCCATGAACCCATCTTAGCGTATGTCCCTTCATTATGATCGCTTCGGCCATAACCATGGAGCATCTTCTTTACTTAACGGGATGGTTGGATCGGTTTTCACTTTGAAGGACGGAATTTCATCAAACTTATTATAATCTTCTGACATGTCTGTCTTGTCCTCGACTCTCACGATGTTTCTTTTTCCTGAAAGAACTATGTGACGCTTTGCCTCATTGTGTGATGTATTCGTTTGCTTATTTTTCTTTTTTCGGTATGGAGGACATGTCCTTCACATAGAAAACCTGAGCCACATCATTGGTTAGGACGAATGGTTCGTCTCTGTAACCAAGATTGTTGAGATCCACTGTTGTCATTCTGTACAACTGGTCTACCTTTACCCCTTCTGCATTTAGGTTGATCCATTTGCACCGAAACAAAGGGATCTTAAAAGAAACTCCATAGTCAAGTTACCATATCTCCTCTATGTAACCATAGTATGTGTCCTTTTGCCCATTCTCGTCGGTTGCATTAAAGCGGACACCGCTGTTTTGGTTGGTGCTCTTTTTATCTTGGGCGATCGCGTAAAATATATTTCCATTTATCTCGTACCCTTGGAAATTCAATATAGTAGAAGATGGTGACCCGACCAACAAGTAGAGCTGATGTCCAACAACAATGTCATTCATGAGATGTGTACACAACCAACTGCCGAAAGTCTTCATGTGTTCATCTCTAATCCAGGAGCCAGGCTTTCCCGGGTTGTTGGAGCGTACAATATTCTTGTGTTCACTAATATACGGAGCTGCCAAGGTGGAATTCTGTAGAACCGTGTAGTGTGCTTGGGTGAAAGATTGCCCGTTCCTATATATCATTGCTTTCTTTCCCAGCGTGCCTTTTCCACTCAGTCTCCCCTCATGCCGCAATTCAGAAAACACCAACCGGCTTAAGGTCAGGAATAAAGTCAACACATAACTCAATGACCTCCTCTATTCCATAGCCCTTGGAGATGCTTCCTTCTGGCCTAGCATTGGTTATGAACATATTTTTTTAACACTCTCATGAACCTCTCAAAGGGGAACATATTATGTAGAAATACAAGACCAAGAATGGAAATCTCTTCGACTAGGTGAATCAGGAGATGCGTCATAATATTAAAGAAGGATGGTGGGAACACCAACTCAAAACTAACAAGACATTGGACCATATCCTTCTGTAACCTTGTCAGAATATCTTGATTACACCTTCTGAGATATTCTATTGAGGAATGAACATAGCTTCACAATGGGTACTCGAATATTTTCCGGTAGAAGCCCTCTCAATGCAATCGGAAGCAACTGCGTCATAATCACGTGACAGTCATGAGACTTCTGGTTTTTGAATTTTTTCTCTGTCATATTTATTATCCCCTTTATATTAGACGAGAAGCCAGATGACACCTTGATACTGTAAATGACTTCAAAAAAGATTTCCTTCTCTACTTTCGTGACATCCTTTATCCGTCTTGTTCTATGGTGTCTTTCATACGTTGTTGGTCCTCCCGTGCTTCTGGTGTATCTTTTGTCTTCCCATACATGTCCAGGAAGACTAGCAGGTTCACGCAAAGATTCTTCGGCATGCGCATCACGTCAATTGAAGAGCGGTCACGTAGGACTTTCCAATAGGCCGGAGATCTGGCAGGATAAGCCCACGAGGGAGGAGCTCGACCGCGAGGGGCACGTCGACGATGGCGAGCAGGCAGCGACAACGGCGAATGGGGCTGGCCGAAGTGGCGCCAGGGCAGTTCGGGGCGACGGGCCTAGACAGGGCAGGCAGTGGTCAACGGGAGGAGAGAAAAAATAGGTTTTTTTTTCATTTTTTAGATGCTTTTGGATATTTTGTTTTTTATATTGGGCTGACATGTAGGACTTGGTCCACGTCAGCAAATAGGTCCTGACAAGTGTGTCCCACCTATTCGATTCACTGACAATTCGTGTTCAGCTCAGGATTAGTGTTTCTACGAAAACTTTCGCAAAATGTGGTGGCTTTTTTGCGATTAGAATGTTGACCGGTACCTTTTGGTAAATCAACTATGCATATCAGACTACAACAGTGTTTTACCCCTGCGGAAGGGGAGGAGCAGAGGTAGGAGGCCGGCGGAGTAATGCTACGTTTACAGGAGGAATTGTACGGATACACACTTACGGGATGATGTGGATTCATACGGTTGGTGCAGTTTTTTTTCCGTCCCGTGTTTATAGGATCGTGATCCACTCACCACATCACACATCAGTCCGTATCGTGAGAGTATCGTGAGAGTCCGTAAGAATTCATCCGTACGTGTAGGATTATCGGAGGCCGGCGGATGCGGTGGTGCTCAGCCACATGACTTTTTTTTTAATCCTCTATACTTTGCAATTTTGCCCCTGGGTTTCTTTTTTTATTATTACTCCGTAGAAAAAAGTTCCTGCACATGGTAGGTTGGTGGGCTGACAGGCGGGGTCAGCGAATACACAGCTCTATATTCTAGAAGTGACCTCCAGGAAGCACACCCAGCCAGCGTATTTGACTCTTCTTCCTCCCCCTGACCGGGTGGACAGGGCAGGTCAAGCACGCGCTAGTAAACATAGAAGCTTCTCTCCACCTCCCTTCTTGACCGCCGCCGTTGAAACGCTCAAACCCCTACCCCTGTCCACCAACCCATTCGCCGCTACACCCACCCTATATATGTAGCCGCCCCGCAACCCCTTTTGACCAGCACCAACAAGCTCGCACGCAACGTGTTCTTCAACTCAAGCTTCATCGAGCGAGCGAGCGAGAGCCGCCGCGGGCGTTTGTCCTGAACCTTTATCGATCGAGCGACTGAGCGAGGGGTTAGTTTACGCCCGTCACGTTCTGGGAGTCAGTCGAGCCGACCATGGACACGGGGCAGTCGGCGTTCGGGGTGGCGAGCCTGCGGATGGGCAGGTCGTACCGGGAGCGCCCAAGTGACGACGTCTTCTCGCGGGCGGCGTCGTCAGCGAGGGGAGACTCGGGGGACGACGAGGAGGCGCTCATGTGGGCGGCGCTCGAGAGGCTGCCCACGCACAGCCGCGTCCGCAAGGGCATAGTCGGGGACGGCGACGGCGGCGAGCTCGTCGACGTCGCTGGCCTCGGCTTCCAGGAGAGGACACGCCTGCTCGAGCGCCTCGTGCGCGTCGCGGAGGAGGACCACGAGCGCTTCTTGCGCAAGCTCAGGGAGAGGATAGACAGGTGCCTAGTCTCGACTCGGCTTAGTACTCACTCCTCTGTTTCTATTCTTCTTGTGAATTTACCATGCCGAAACCTGTCTTGTTTCAGAGTTGGGCTCGAATTTCCGACCATCCAGGTGCGGTACGACCACCTCAACATCGAGGCGCTGGCACATGTGGGGAACAGAGGCTTGCCCACCTTCATCAACACCACTCTCAACTTGCTAGAGGTAACTCACAACAGTCCTGAAAATCTTGAGGAGGAATGTTCTTCAAGTCTGACCTTTTTTTTTTGTTTGCGCCTTCTCCTTCAGTCAATAGCCAATCTACTTCATATAATTCCCAACAACAAGGTACCGATCAACATCCTCCATGATGTCAATGGAATTATCAAGCCAAAGAGGTAAGGTTTTTGGTTTACACAGGACCATCATCTCTTCTCTTGTAGTTACAAAATTGCCCACTCCGTCGATTTAGACACAGACTCAAGTTAAAATCTAGATGTTATGGAAATATGAGAGCACACAATCATATCTTTTAGGTCTCTTAAATGATAGGTTACATGATCACTACTCTGTAATGTTGTTGTAGACTTTACTTTGTTGTGATTTAATTTTTTTTCCGGTAATTAAAGGGCGCATTATTATTACTTTGTGGTGAAATGATGTGCCATCTTGAGTCTTGCGTCACTCCTGTCGATTTTCGGTATCTGTAGCAACGTATGTCAGTTGCATTTGATGGCCTGACGTCTTGGTTTTCATGCCAAATTCAGGATGACGTTACTATTAGGGCCACCAGGATCAGGGAAGACTACACTGCTTCTTGCTTTGGCAGGGAAACTAGGCTCTGATCTAAAGGTTTAACATTCTACTTATTAAATCAACAACATGGCTGATTCGAGCACTCTTGTTACTACCAAGTTCCAGGGAAGCTTACTTTTGGTGTGATATGAACCAACCAGGTTTCAGGAAAAGTAACATACAATGGGCATGGAATGAATGAGTTTGTGGCTCAAAGGTCAGCAGCCTACATATCCCAACATGACCTCCACATAGCTGAGATGACTGTGCGGGAAACCTTGGCCTTCTCAGCCAGATGCCAAGGGGTTGGAAGCAGATACGGTGAGCTCAAAATTGATCACCATTTTGGCATATAATTTACTTCTCTTACTGTAAAACTGTTTGCTAATTCCTCATCAACTTGTCCCAGACATGCTAACTGAGCTATCTAGAAGGGAGAAGGCTGCAAATATCAAACCAGACCCAGACCTTGATGTCTACATGAAGGTTAGTTTATAGCGCTTCACGGTGTTGCTTAGTTTTTCTGACTAAGAATATTCAGACATAACCCAAGTAGACTGAAATATCGTGTATCTCAGTGCTATGAGCATTATGATCTCAATCCAACGGAAACTTAGTATTTGCAAATCGAATTATTTATAGAAACTGTGAGCCATGTTTGGTTAGATTTGTGCAATTGGGTATCTAGAGTTACAACATTTGTAGATAGCTTTGCGCATTCTTTGAACTGAAAATGCTGCTATAATTTCTTCCCCCTTGGGACTAATAATACATGGATAGATATATCGATAGTGCTTCCAATTTCATTGTGAATACTATTTGCTTACCACATTTAATATGCAGGCAATATCAGTGGGTGGTCAGGATACAAATATCATCACTGATTACATCCTTAAGGTACTGCATCCAAAACAAATATTTTCTTCTTCTTCTTCTTCTTCCATGTACTAAGATCTATCTGTTCTGTTGAACCTTGCAGATTTTAGGGCTTGACATTTGTGCTGACACCATGGTCGGAAATGATATGCTGAGAGGAATCTCAGGGGGGCAACGCAAACGTGTCACAACTGGTATTGCAAAAATACTTGACAGTTTGATTTGTCATGACTGCATAATTCTTCATAGTTCTGGAGGATCTGTGATCTGAACATTTGCTGACTCTTAGTTACCTGAACTCTTCTGAAGGTGAGATGATGGTGGGAGCAGAAAGAGCACTTTTCATGGATGAAATCTCTACTGGCCTGGATAGCTCTACCACATACCAGATAGTGAAATCACTTGGACTAATCACCAACATCCTCAGTGGCACAACCGTCATTTCCTTGTTGCAACCTGCACCAGAGACATATAATTTGTTTGATGACATAATCCTCCTGTCGGATGGCTACATCGTGTATCAGGGGCCACGTGAACATGTGCTTGAATTCTTCGAATCCATGGGCTTCAAATGTCCCGATCGGAAGGGTGTCGCTGACTTTTTGCAAGAAGTAAGTCAACTGAAACGCTAGTAATAATAGTTAATAAGTATATATATGCTATGCCTTACATTGATGATTTTTTTCTCATCTGTTACTGACACCATATATAACTTATAGGTGACATCAAGAAAAGATCAGGCACAATACTGGGCAAGGAGTAACCAGAGATACCATTATGTCCCAGTCAAGGAGTTTGCTCGTGCATTTCAGGCATTTCATGTCGGCCAAAGTCTCTCTTCCGAGCTCTCACGCCCTTTTGACAGGAGCCAGTGCCACCCTGCTTCACTGACAACCTCAACGTACGGCGCCAGCAAGACAGAGCTGCTGCGTGCATGCATCGCGAGGGAGTGGTTGCTCATGAAACGGAATATGTTTGTCTACCGCTTTCGGGCTTTTCAGGTAAAACTGATTTGGCCTTGTAGGGAACCCATTTCAGGCATATATATTCATCATAGTTTAAGACGCACTCCTACCTATGAGATTGGTGAACTAATGGCGTTACTTGAAATCCATGTGCAGCTTCTGGTAATCACAATAATCGTGACGACCCTGTTCCTGCGCACAAACATGCACCATAGTACGGTTAACAATGGCACGGTCTACTTAGGTGCTCTGTTCTTTTGTATAGTTGCTCACATGTTCAACGGTTTCTCTGAGCTCGCTCTGGCCACCATAAAATTGCCAGTCTTCTACAAGCAAAGAGATTACCTCTTCTTCCCTGCATGGGCTTACGCGATACCAACTTGGATCCTCAAGATACCGATATCTTGCGTCGAGGTTGCTATCACGGTATTCCTGTGTTACTATGTCATTGGGTTCGATCCAAATGTTGGAAGGTACTCGTCAACAAATATCATCTTGCTGTAGCATACTAGCACTAAAACCTGCAAGTACTATGCTGAATTACTAACGCTGTTGTTGTTGTTGTTGTTGTTTTCTTCTAGGCTGTTCAAGCAGTACTTTCTGCTGTTGCTTGTGAACCAGATGGCTGCAGCATTGTTCAGGTTGATCGCAGCAGTGGGCAGGACCATGGTTGTTGCAAATACGTTGGCGTCCTTTGCACTTCTAGTGCTGCTCGTGTTCAGTGGATTCATCTTGTCACACCGTAATGCTCCTGGAATAAATTATTCACCGGCTTAAACTTCAAATTTCAAAGATAAGATTAGTAACGCTGGTTTGATTTATTCATGACAGATAATGTGAAGAAATGGTGGATCTGGGCCTACTGGGTGTCGCCTCTTCAGTACGCCATGAGTGCCATTACTGTAAACGAGTTCCTTGGACACAAATGGAATAAGGTATGCAAATTACTGCGACAATAAATATTGTTCGCTGACATACATGACTACTACTATAGTTCTGATGATTGTCATAACCCTGCTGCAGGTTGTCCAGGGATCCAGCGGGATTTTAGGAGTAGATGTGCTCAAGTCCAGGGGTTTTTTCACCGAGGCAAAATGGTACTGGATTGGTGCTGGCGCACTCCTGGGATATGTCTTTGTGTTCAACATCCTCTTCACCATCGCTCTAAGCTACCTTAAACGTAATTCCAAAGTTGTAGAATGAAATTTCAGTCGATGCATATTTTGTTCAGGCACTTGATCTGACCCATTTTTTTCCTACTAATACATGCAGCATTGGGGAAATCTCAGCAAATTCTTTCAGAGGATGCGCTGAAGGAAAAGCATGCCAGTATCACCGGCGAGATTGCTGATGAGTCAAGCAGCTCTACATCTGCAGGTAAGGTCACTTGCAGTAGCAATTGGACATGAACCAGGGCCACGTGCCATTTGGTGAATGCAATCTAATTAAGAGGAGGGCCAAACTGTGTGTAGGGAACATGAGCAACTCAAGGAGAAATTCTGCCTCAGGTGACGGTAGGAGGGGAATGGTCCTCCCCTTTGCACCACTTGCGGTTGCCTTCAACAACATAAGATACTCTGTTGACATGCCTGTGGAAATGAAAGCACAAGGTGTTGACCAAGATAGGCTGCTTCTGCTAAAGGGAGTCAGTGGCAGTTTCAAGCCGGGAGTCCTCACAGCGCTGATGGGGGTCAGCGGCGCTGGCAAGACCACGCTGATGGATGTGTTGGCTGGCAGGAAGACTGGAGGGTACATTGAAGGTGACATCTCAATCTCCGGCTACCCGAAGAAGCAGGAAACCTTTGCTCGCATTTCCGGTTACTGCGAGCAGAATGACATCCACTCACCAAATGTGACCGTGTATGAGTCCCTGGTGTACTCTGCATGGCTCCGGCTGCCCTCTGATGTAGAGTCAGAAACAAGAAAGGTAAGGGTCTAGCTCAGGCTCAGGCTCAGGGTATACTACTACTGTTTTCTGAACAATGCTGTTCGTTTTTTTTTAAAACAGATGTTCATAGAGCAAGTGATGGAGCTGGTAGAATTGAACTCGCTGAGAGATGCACTTGTTGGACTACCTGGAGTCAGTGGCCTGTCAACAGAGCAAAGGAAGAGGCTGACCATCGCGGTGGAGCTTGTCGCTAATCCGTCTATCATATTCATGGACGAGCCTACCTCTGGCCTTGATGCCAGGGCCGCAGCGATTGTCATGAGGACGGTGAGGAACACTGTGGACACAGGCAGGACAGTTGTTTGCACCATCCACCAGCCTAGCATCGACATCTTTGAAGCCTTCGACGAGGTGATTACAGTAGATTGTCTGCACTGTCATATCAAGCTTTCTTGCTCCTATGTGTGGCGATCCTAAGATTTTCGTCTTGATTTGATTGATTGATGCAGCTGTTCCTGATGAAGAGAGGAGGGGAGGAGATATACGTTGGTCCCCTAGGACACCAATCTCGTGAGCTCGTTGAATACTTTGAGGGAATCGAAAAGGTGAGCAAGATCAAACCAGGATACAATCCGGCAACATGGATGTTGGAAGTGACCTCACAGGCACAAGAAGATATCCTGGGCGTCAGTTTCACAGAAGTGTACAAGAACTCGGACCTCTACCAGTAAGTAATACATTTTTGTTATGAACTCGTGATCGCTGAAACGCAGACATATTACTCACAGTACAATAATAATGATATTGCAGGAGGAACCAGAGCGTGATCAGGGAGATCAGCAAGGCCCCTGCTGGGTCGAAGGATCTCTACTTCCCGACGCAGTACTCTCAAAGCTCCGTGACCCAGTGCATGGCGTGCCTGTGGAAGCAGAACCTTTCCTACTGGAGGAACCCTCAGTACACGGTTGTCCGCTTCTTCTTCTCCCTCGTGGTGGCCCTCATGTTCGGCACCATCTTCTGGCGCCTCGGGGGCAACAAGACGAGGCAGCAGGACCTGTTCAACGCGATGGGGTCCATGTACGCCGCTGTGCTCTTCATGGGGATTTCCTACTCGTCGTCGGTACAGCCCGTGGTGGCGGTGGAGCGGACGGTGTTCTACCGGGAGAGGGCTGCCGGGATGTACTCGGCGCTGCCCTACGCGTTCGGGCAGGTGGTGGTGGAGCTCCCCTACGTGCTGGTGCAGTCGCTGCTGTACGGCGTCATCGTCTACGCCATGATCGGCTTCCAGTGGGACGTCAAGAAGTTCTGCTGGTACATCTACTTCATGTACTTCACGCTGCTCTACTTCACCTACTACGGCATGCTCGCAGTGGGCCTCACCCCCAGCTACAACATCGCATCCATCATCTCATCCTTCTTCTACGGTGTCTGGAACCTCTTCTCCGGATTCGTCATCTCACGCCCGGTACGCAATACATCCGTTTCGCCGTTTTCCTTTTTTTTTCTTCTTATTATTATTACAACCTTATTTAGTAATTCGCGTAAAACAACTTATGACCGGATAATTGATTGGTTTGTGTTTCTTCAGAGGATGCCGGTGTGGTGGATGTGGTACTCGTGGGCGTGCCCCGTTTCGTGGACGCTGTACGGGCTGGTGGCCTCGCAGTTCGGCGACCTCACACAGGAACTCGAGGACACCGGAGTGCCCATCAACGTCTTCCTCAAGGACTTCTTCGGATTCCATCACGACTTCCTGGGCGTCGTCGCCGTCGCGGTCGCAGGCTTCGCCCTGCTCTTCGCTGTATGCTTCGGGCTCGCCATCAAGGTTCTCAACTTCCAGAGGAGGTGATCGATCGATCAACCGTTGCACGGGCTCGCGGCTTTGAGGCCGACGGCGCACGGATCGTATCGGAAACGAATGATGATGTACACGTTGCTTTTTTGTCTCCTTGGTTCCAATTTTTTGTTTGTATTATTAGTGATGCGCAAATGCGTATACTGTATGTAAAAATGTAAGCAGCACGTAGCAACAGTCTACTCAGTAGCAAAGAGCCCATGACAAAATGTAGGACTTAGACGGTGACATATCAAATTGACTCTTGAAAATATATTTTCTACATCCATGATATCATCGTCTTACATGCTCCAGTACATCCATATATAACAACCTTTATGAAAAAGAAACAAAAAGTTGCTGCTTATTTTCCTATCTAATGAGTTTACATATGATGGATATCCAAAAATAATGAAATTATGACACATAAATTTATGTAAATCTTGCAGGAGTTTCAGGTATCATCATCTTACATGTCAAACCACAGTGTTTTTTTAGATAACAGGAAGTTGAAACTGCCTGACTTTAACTTACCATAAGCACGATTACAAGACAAGGCCCCTAGGCCAAATCTAAGGCAGCACTTGCCAGCAAAACAAACAGGAGCCAAGTTCAGGATAGCAAAATTAAGTAGCTAAAGGTGTTGCGGAAGTAGATGCCGGTCCTGGAGTAGGGGTTAAACATCACGATGAAGTTTGCGGAGCACCTCTAGGAGCACGTCCACCGCCTCCAGGTCTTTACTCCTTGATAGCGGGTGCCAGAGCTGCAAAAAGATCAGTGCTTTGAAGATATAGGCCACATGATGCTTAGGGAAATATTTCTCAATAGTAAACTTGTTCCTAACATTCCAAAGCGCCCAGCTCTAGGCAGCAAACAAGATCCAACACAAACGTCCGGCCTGGGGGATAGAGTCATCAAAATTCCGAAAAAATCATCAGAAGAAGACGAATTCTATTGGACATTAAGCATGGTTCTAACTCCACTCCAACAAAATCTTGCCAGAATACATGAAAATAAGATGTGAGTGATAATTTCTGAGGAACCACATAGGCAGTTGTTTCCATCAGTGGGTCCGGACGGGAGAGGATCTGCTCGTTTGCCGGGAGGCGGCATCTGGCTAGTTGCCAAGTAAAGATCTTAATTTTTAAGGGGAGTCTAGCTTCCCAAATGAGCTTGTGATAGAGAGAGACATTGCCTTGGATCATTTTTCTATATAGGGAGGCGACCGAGAAGCTACCATTTGGTTCTAACACCCAGCTAACGCTATCTTGTTCCTCAGATGGAGCACATGCTGAGAGTTCCAACATTGGTGGGTTTCAGAGAGCCAATTCTATAGGGCCAAAGGTTCTTCTCAATCTGATTACTCAAGCAGCCTCGAGTAAGGCTTGGTATACACTTTGATAAGAGGATCCGAGCAGATATGAAAGAGTCGCGGGTATCTAAACTCTAGCGGGGCATCTCCAAGCCACCAGTCAGACAGACCAGAAGCTAACTCTGGTACCATCTACCAAATCAAACTTGGCTCCCAGCTTAAACATGCGTTTGATTTTATTAAGACCCCACAGAATTGTGAGCCACACTGACATTGCACATTCAGCAGGTTATCTGCATGATGATATTTGGCAGTTAGGAGCCTATGCCAAAGATTTTGGTTTTCCCCCGGGTTCATCAGGCGCCATACCCATTTTAGCATAAGAGACACATTCAGAATACTGAAATTGAGCACCCCAAGGTAGCCCAGGTCCTTGGGCTTGCACACCTCCAGCCACTGACCCAATGGTACTCCCTCTTGTTGCCCACCCCTTCCCAAAAGAAACGAGCTAGATGATTATCAAATTGGGCATGGGTGCCATCTGCGAGCAAGAAGAGGCCCATACTAAAGATGGGGAGGCTGGAAAGGGACAAGTTTGTTAGAGTTAACCTAGCTGCGGATGACATAAACCTTCCTTGCCAGGGATCCATGTTGTAAGAATAATGTTGTATGCTATGTTGACTGACTAGAGAGTAAGGAGGACCTCGTTGTGAACACCACATTTGTTTCGTAATAATAATCATGTATGCAATGTGGACCTACAATGTTTCTATTGTACCACTCTGAGGGATGTAATATTTGCGAAATGGGGTTTCCGGAAGTATTATGTCAATGACTTGTGTACTACAACATACAATGGTATGCTGGGTCACCACAGTTCGTGCGGATAATCCTAAGCCTAGGGGAATATGCGGAGACCCATCATACCACTGCATGATGTAGTACACTATAGTCGTTAACATAACACCAATGAAACACCGTTCACTAGTATTACATCCATCAGAGTGGTACAATAGAAACACAGTAGGTCCAAGACATGACTATAGATTACAACCCGACTCTTTTCAAAAGATCCAGAGAACACTCTAGGTTAAAGAGGAAGAAAGAAACTTCTTACAAAGAAGAACCAGAAATAATAACTCAGAGCTATCTGGCTAAAAAGACTAACATCTAAACTATCTGTCTTGCAATTGCTGCTAATGCAATGCTCTACATAAGTAGGTTTTATGGCTAGCGTGTCTACTTCTATCTAATCAGAACTTCGTCTTCACTTCGGTTGATGAATATGTTGACTTCATTGACTTTATTGAAGAACTTGAGCTGTCGATGATGTTTTCTTGAGCATAAGTTGGTGTTGACGTCGTCTTAAACGGCTTCAGAATCTAGCAAGGGTTAAGAAGGTATGGTTGAGTACGAGCATACTCAGCAAGTTCACTAAAAAGGAGTGTTTGATGCACTATGTACAACCACAGACCATAGGTCGTAGGCAATGCAAGTTCTCGTAAACATTTCTTCAAAGGTTGCTTTTATTCTAAAAAGTTATGTTCGTCATCCTTCACAGGTTTATCAGAACTTTCATGGAGTTCCTTTCCTGCCGCGTTCGTAGCTCCTTCCCGGAATAGGGAGTACATGTCATAGTTTTTACACTCTGTAGAGGTACGTTGCTTTACCCATGAGAGATCAAATCTTTGTTGCACAACCAGACGATCTTTCCCATCCACAATTCCGTGATGTGGTGCCCAGTAGATGATCCAAGCCAATCACTACCCTTCTCCGCAACCCCGCATGAAGACATGACCCCCCAAGCAGAACGACCTCTGTTAATCCACATTATGGATATAACTATGGTTGACTCCTTGAGGACTATAGTGAGTAGAACGAGAACCTGGTCGCCCCATTGATATGAGGACCTACCTACGACCGTCTCTCATAGATAGTCTAGACACCAATATTGTGGGGAGCTAAGGGGTCCCACCCATGCTGAGCCTCATAAGGTACACCAGCGCCACGAGATGGTCATTCATCCATGCGAAAGGAAGAAGATCCAGCTGACTTCTCCGTCCCATTCCAAATATCATGGTTAATGCATAATATTGATGGGTTCCTAGCATGGAAAACAAAAAATTTCTACCGCAAGAACGAACAAAACCCAGATCTAATCTAGATAAAAGCCAAGATCTAATCTACTAGACATGAGCAACGAGATAGATCGGTACTAACCCTCGTAGAACCGAAAGCGTTAACGAGATTAGATCCCGTGGATGATGTAGTCGATCACGTGCTGATTTCAAGATCGTGTGGACGATCCTTCCGACGCCGCGTTCCGGCAGCGCTTCCGTAGACGGTCACACGTGCGGAGTCGAAGCAGACCTTCCTCTCCCCGTTTCAGCGAGCAGCGGAGGTAGTAGATCTTCTCCACGGAATCCCAGCAGCATGACGGCGTGGTGGTGGTGGAGATGAGAATTCTGCAGGGCTTCGCCTATGCCTGTGCAGAAGAAACGTGGAGGAGAGAGGCGGCTGAGATTGGGAGTTATGAGACAAGGTGCAAGAGGGGGCGCCCCCTCCCTTCTATTTAAAGGAGGGAGGCGCGCCTGGGGAGGGGGAGTCCTAGTAGGACTCCCTCCTCCTTGGGCCGGCGGGTTGGGGGAGGAATCCTCCTCCCCCACGAATCCGTGTCTTGCCCCACTTGGTTTCTTTGATCCCTTTCTTGGTTTTCAAGCAAACTCCAAGAAATCCTCTAGAACCTTCCAGAACATTTCGAAACCTTCTAGAATCTCCATACAAACACTCCGGAACATTTCCTAACTTAGAAAATGACCCCCAATATATGAATCTCATTCTCCGGACCATTCCGGATCTCCTCGTGATGTCCCGGATCCATTCCGAGACTCCAAACAACATTCGGTCTCCAACGCAAATCCCATATCTACTTCAAACAACTTCGAACCTTAAGTGTGTCACCCTACGGTTCGTGAATATGCAGACATGATGAAGACACCTCTCCCATCAATAACCATCAGCGGGATCTGGAGATCCATAACGGCTCCCACATACTCAACGATTACTTCATGATCGAATGAACCAATTAACATACGAAACCAATTCCCTTTGTCTCGCGATATTCTACTTATCTGAGGTTTGATCGTGAGTATCTTCATACCTAGTTCTTCCTCGTTACTGATAAGTACTCTTTACTCGTTCCATGTTATGTCATCCCTTGTGACCCAGTCACATGCTTGCAAGCTATCTAGATGACATTCCACCGAGAGGGCCCAGAGTATATCTATCCGTCATATGGATGGACAAATCCCAATCTTGGTCTATGCGCTTCAACACATACTTTCAGAATACTCAATGACACCTTTATAACCACCCAGTTACGAAGCGGCGTTTGATGTCATCAAAGTACCCATCCGGTGATGGTGATTAACATAACCTCATGGTCGAAGGATTAGGTTACTATGTATTTCAGAGCTTACAGCAATACGAACTTAATGACTTGATCTTATGCTACGCTTACTATGGGTGTGTGTCCATTATATCATTCTCCTAATGATATAACCTTGTTATTAATCTCATCCAATGTCTATGATCAGGAAACCATGATCATCAATCAATCAACAAGCTAGTTCAACAAGAGGCTTACTAGGGACTCTTTTATGTTTACAAACACACAAGTATTAGTGTTTCCTAATAATACAATTATAGCATGGGATGTAAACATTCATCATAAACACAAAGATATAATAATAACCTCTTTTATTATTGCCTCTTGGGCATATCTCCAACAGTCTCCCACTTGCACTAGAGTCAATAATCTAGATTACATGGTAATATACCGAACACCCATGGCGTTCTGGTGTTGGTCATGCTTTGCTCTAGGGAGAGGTTTAGTCAACGGATCTGCTACATTCAGGTCAGTGTGTATTTTGCAAATCTTTATGTCACCATCTTGGACATACTCGCGAATAGCATGAAAACGTAGCTTGATGTGCTTCAGCTTGCTATGTGACCTTGGCTCCTGTGCATTAGCTATGGCACCTGTCTTGTCACAGTAGATGGCCATCGGGTCTAACGCACTGGGAACCACGCCAAGTTCAGTAATGAACTCCTTCATCCATATGCCTTCTTGTGCAGCCTCCGAAGCAGCTATGTATTCCGATTCAGTTGAAGATTTTGCCACAACGCTCTGCTTGGCACTCCTCCAGCTTATTGTAGCACCATTCAAAATAAATATGTATCCAGACTGTGACTTCGAGTCATCTGGATCGGTGTTTCAACTAGCATCAGTGTAACCGTTTACAACAAGCTGTTCATCACCTCCATAAGAAAGAACCATATCCTTAGTCCTATTCAGGTACTTTAGGATATTCTTGACCGCTGTCCAGTGTTCCATTCCAGGATCACTTTGATATCTGCTAGTCAAACTAACAGCATGTGCTATATCCGGTCTCGTACACAGCATGGCATACATGATAGAACCTATGGCCGAGGCATAGGGAATTTTATTCATCTTTTCTCTATCTTCTGCCGTAGCTGGACTTTGAGTTTTACTCAAGGTCTTACCTGACAACATGGGCACGAACCCTTTCTTGCTCTCTTCCATTCTAAACTTCTTTAGAACTTTGTCTAAGTATGTACTTTGTGAAAGCGCTATTAGGCGTCTTGATCTATCTCTATAAATCTTGATGCCTAGAATATATGCCGCTTCGCCAAGATCCTTCATCGAAAAACTATTATTCAAATAGGTTTTGACGCTATTAAGAAGTTCTATATCATTCCCAATCAACAATATGTCATCTACATATAGTACTAGGAATACTACAGAGCTTCCACTCACTTTCTTGTAAATACAAGCTTCTCCATAAGTTTGTATAAATCCAAAGTTTTTGATTACTTTATCAAAACGTTGATTCCAACTCCGGGATGCTTGCTTCAGTCCATAAATGGAGCGCTGAAGTTTGCATACCTTGTCAGCATCTTTAGGATCGACAAAACCCTTGGGTTGTACCATATACAACTCTTCCTCAATGTCTCCATTAAGGAACGCCGTTTTGACATCCATCTGCCAAATTTCATAATCGAAATACGCAGCGATTGCTAACATAATCCTCATAGACTTTAGCTTCGCTACTGGTGAGAAAGTCTCATCATAGTCAACTCCTTGAATTTTTCGGAACCCTTTTGCGACAAGTGGAGCTTTATAGACGGTAACATTACCATCAACATCTGTTTTTCTTTTGAAAATCCATTTGTTCTCGACAGCCTTACAGCCATCCGGTAAGTCCACCAAAGTCCATACTTGGTTTTCGTACATGGATCCCATTTCGGATTTCATGGCTTCTAGCCATTTGTCGGAATCTAGGCTCACCATAGCTTCTTCATACGTCGCAGGGTCATCAGTGTTGTCCACTAACATGACGTTCAAGGCAGAGTCATACCACTCAGGAGTGGTACAGACCCTTGTTGACCTGCGAGGTTTAGTAGTAACTTCGTTCGAAGTTTCATGATCATCATCATTAGCTTCCTCTCCAGTTGGTGCAGGCGGCACAGAAACATCTTCCGGTGCTGCGCTACTCCCAACTCCGAAAGAAGGTTCAATAACCTCGTCGAGTTCTACTTTCCTTCCAGTCACTTCTTTCGAGAGAAATTTCTTCTCCAGAAAGGATCCATTCTTAGCAACGAAAACTTTGCCTTCAGATCTATGATAGAAGGTATACCCAATTGTTTCTTTAGGGTATCCTATGAAGACGCATTTCTCCGCTTTGGGTTCAAGCTTATCAGGTTGTAACTTCTTTACCTACGCTTCGCAGCCCCAAACTTTAAGGAACGACAACTTAGGTTTCTTACCAAACCATAATTCATACGGTGTCGTTTCAACGGATTTAGATGGTGCCCTATTTAAAGTGAATGCGGCTGTCTCTAATGCATAGCCCCAAAATGATAACGGTAAATCTGTAAGAGACATCATAAACCGAACCATATCTAAGAGAGTTCGATTACAACGTTCGGACACACCATTACGCTGTAGTGTTCCCGGCGGTGTCAACTGTGAAAGTATTCCACATTTCTTTAAATGCATGCCAAACTCATAACTCAGATATTCACCTCCATGGTCAGAACGCAGAAACTTAATCTTCTTGTTACGATGATTTTCCACTTCACTTTGAAATTCCTTAAACTTCTCGAAAGTTTCGGATTTATGTTTCATAAAGTAGACATACCCATATCTACTCAAGTCATCCGTGAAAGTGAGAACATAATGATATCCACCACGCGATGCTACACTCATTGGACCACACACATCAGTATGTATTATTTCCAATAAGTCTGTAGCTCGCTCCATTATTCCAGAGAATGGAGTCTTAGTCATTTTTCCCATTAGACATGCTTCGCATCTTTCAAGTGATTCAAAATCAAGTGATTCAAGAAGTCCATCAGAATGGAGTTTCTTCATACGCTTCACTCCAATGTGACCAAGACGACAATGCCACATGTATGTAGAATTATCATTCAATTTTATTCGTTTAGCATCTATGTTGTGAACATGTGTATCACTACTATCGAGATTCAATAAGAATAAACCATTCATCTCAGGTGCATAACCATAAAAGATATTACTCATATAAATCGAACAACCTTTATTCTCAGACTTAAAAGAGTAACCGTCTCGCAATAAACAAGATCCAGATATAATGTTCATGCTTAACGCAGGCACCAAATAACAATTATTTAAATTTAAAACTAATCCCGATGGTAGATGTAGAGGGAGCATGCCGACGGCGATCACATCAACCTTAGAGCCATTTCCAATGCGCATCGTCACCTCGTCTCTTGCCAGTCTTCGTTTATTCCGCAGCTCCTGTTTCGAGTTACAAATATGAGCAACCGAACCAGTATCAAATACCCAGGCACTACTACGATTACTAGTAAGATACACATCTATAACATGTATATCGAATATACCTTTCTTCTTGATGTTGCCGTTCTTCAGATCCGCCAGGTATTTGGGGCAGTTACGCTTCCAGTGACCAGCACCCTTGCAGTAGAAGCACTCAGTTTGAGGTTTAGGACCAGCCTTGGGCTTCTTAGCAGGTGTGGCAGCTTTCTTGCCGTCCTTCTTAAAGTTGCCCTTGTTCTTAGGCTTGCCCCGTTTCTTGAAATTGGTGGTCTTATTGACCATCAACACTTGGTGTTCTTTCATGATCTCCACTTCAGCAGTTTTCAGCATGGACGATAGTTCAGGCAACGTCTTTTTCATGCAGTGCATATTGTAGTTCATCACAAAGTTCTTGTAACTTGGTGGCAGTGATTGGAGAACACGGTGAATCCCCAATTCATTAGGAATCGGTATCCCCAACTCTCGGAGTTTGTTTGCGTGCCCAGACATGGTGAGCACATGCTCGCTAACAGAGCTACCCTCTTCCATCTTGCAGGTAAAGAACTTCTCGGAAGCTTCATAGCTTTCCATGGCCGCGCGAGTCTCAAATATGAGTTTGAGCTCCTTAATGATTTCAAATGGGTCATGGTGCTCAAAACGCTTTTGAAGCTCCGATTCTAAACCGTACAGGATGGCACACTGAACTGTGGAGTAGTGATGTTTCCGAGTGGCATAAACATTCTTTACGTCATTGGTGGCATCTTCTGCAGGTGGGTCACCTAGCGGTGCTTCGAGCACATAGGTCAACTGACCAGCCCTGAGGACGATCTTCAGTCCACGGAACCAGTCCGTGAAATTGCTTCCATTGTTCTTAAGTTTTTCTTTCTCTAGGAACGCATTGAAATTGATGGAAACGTTCGCCATAATCTACAACATATTTGCAAGTAGTTAAGACTAAGTTTATGATAAATAGTGTTCTAATTTAATTCTTAAATTAACTAGGTGAACTCCCACTCAAAACAACATCCCTCGCAGTTGTTTTAGTGATTACACGAACCAAATCCACTACACCAAGTCCGATCATCACGTGAGATGATGTAGCTTCATTGGCGAACAATCTTCATGTTCATCATATCAATCATATGACTCATGCTCTACCTTCCGGTATTCTGTGTTCCGAAACCATGTCTGTACATGCTAGGCTCGTCAAGATTAACCTTAGTTTCCGCATGTGCAAATCTGGCTTGCACCCGTTGTATGCACACGTAGAGTCTATCACACCCGATCATCACGAGATGCTTCGAAACGACGAGTCTTAGAAACGGTGCCAACTAAGGACGGACACTTTATTACTTGATATTTAGTGAGAGGGATCATCTTATAATGCTACCGTCAGGATCTAAGCAATACAAGATACATAAAGGATTAACATCACAGGCAATTCATAATTTGTGTGATATGATATGGCCCTTTCTTCTTATGCCTTCGATCTCTATCTCCAAAGCACGGACATGATCTCCATCATCACCAGCATTGCGTCAAGGTCCGTGGCGCCGCTTCATGGTTGTCCATCTTCACTAGCAACTATTACAACTACTTGGAACAAAGCTATTACAAGATGAATAGACACGTAGGTCTTAACAGAATTAAAGACAACCATTAGGCTCCTGCCGGTTGCCATATTACAACAGGGATCATTGCATACATCAAATACAATTACAATCACATGTAGGCCATATCACATCACAAAACCCCTGCAAAAACAAGTTAGACGCCTCTAATTTTCTTTGCAAGTTTTACGTGGCTTGGGGCTTCCGACTAAGAACGCATCTTACCTACGAAACTGAACCACAACGTTGATACAAGTGCTATCAAGTGCAAAGTGTAGATTTGATCTATACTATGATGGGAGAGACAGACACCCGCAAAGCCACTTGTGCAATACGAGTTGCACGTCAAGCGTGGAGCAAGTCTCATGTACGATGACATGTAATGTTAGCCCGAGCCGCTTCATCCCACCATACCGCAAGATGCAAAGTACACATATAGCAAAAGACGGCACGAGCACCAACGCCCACAACCTCATTGTGTTCTACTCGTGCAACAGATCTACGCATAGACAAGGCTCTGATACCACTGATGGGTTTGTAGCATGGAAAACAAAAATTTTCTACCGCAAGAACGAACAAAACCCAGATCTAATCTAGATAAAAGCCAAGATCTAATCTACTAGACATGAGCAACGAGATAGATCGGTACTAACCCTCGTAGAACCGAAAGCGTTAACGAGATTAGATCTCGTGGATGATGTAGTCGATCACGTGCCGATCTCAAGATCGTGTGGACGATCCTTCCAGCGCCGCGTTCCGGCAGCGCTTCCGCAGACGGTCACACGTGCGGAGTCGAAGTAGACCTTCCTCTCCCTGTTCCAGCGAGAAACGGAGGTAGTAGATCTTCTCCATGGAATCCTAGCAGCACGACAGCGTGGTGGTGGTGGTGGATATGAGAATTCTGCAGGGCTTCGCCTATGCCTGTGCAGAAGAAACGTGGAGGAGAGAGGCGACTCATCCTTGGGCCGGCGGGTTGGGGGGAGGAATCCTCCTTCCCCACGAATCCGTGTCTTGCCCCACTTGGTTTCTTTGATCCCTTTCTTGGTTTTCAAGCAAACTCCAAGAAATCCTCTAGAACCTTCCAGAACATTCCGAAACCTTCTAGAATCTCCATACAAACACTCCGGAACATTTCCTACCTTAGAAAATGATCCCCAATATATGAATCTCATTCTCCGGACCATTCCGGATCTCCTCGTGATGTCCCGGATCCATTCCGAGACTCCGAACAACATTCGGTCTCCAACGCAAATCCCATATCTACTTCAAACAACTTCGAACCTTAAGTGTGTCACCCTACGGTTCGTGAATATGCAGACATGATGAAGACACCTCTCCCATCAATAACCATCAGCGGGATCTGGAGATCCATAATGGCTCCCACATACTCAACGATTACTTCGTGATCGAATGAACCAATTAACATCAGAAACCAATTCCCTTTGTCTCGTGATATTCTACTTATCCGAGGTTTGATCGTGAGTATCTTCATACCTAGTTCTTCCTCGTTACTGATAAGTACTCTTTACTCGTTCCATGTTATGTCATCCCTTGTGACCCAGTCACATGCTTGCAAGCTATCTAGATGACATTCCACCGAGAGGTCCCAGAGTATATCTATCCGTCATATGGATGGACAAATCCCAATCTTGGTCTATGCGCTTCAACACATACTTTCAAAATACCCAATGACACCTTTATAACCACCCAGTTACGAAGCGGCGTTTGATGTCATCAGAGTACCCATCCGGTGATGGTGATTAACATAACCTCATGGTCGAAGGATTAGGTTACTATGTATTTCAGAGCTTACAGCAATACGAACTTAATGACTTGATCTTATGCTACGCTTACTATGGGTGTGTGTCCATTATATCATTCTCCTAATGATATAACCTTGTTATTAATCTCATCCAATGTCTATGATCAGGAAACCATGATCATCAATCAATCAACAAGCTAGTTCAACAAGAGGCTTACTAGGGACTCTTTTATGTTTACAAAACACACAAATATTAGTGTTTCCTAATAATACAATTATAGCATGGGATGTAAACATTCATCATAAACACAAAGATATAATAATAACCTCTTTTATTATTGCCTCTTGGGCATATCTCCAACAAATATATAGTGCAAGAATCACTGGCGACATTGGTTGATTAAGTCCTAGATATTATGTTCCTTTACCACTGGAACTGTAATAGTAGGTTATTACCATTTAGTAAATAACCCATAATCATTTTATTATGAAAATAGTGTTTTCTGACCTTTTCAAAATGCAGGTGATGACAACATTTGATTTGCAAATACTTGATAGAAAATAACCAAAGGACATGAGAAAGTGTGAACTTGCCTTTTGTGATTGCAAGATTATGCACTCACGTCTTCGAGACAATAGAATATCCAAATTCTGTAAATAGCATCATTGGTCCGGTAAGGATTAATGTTTAAAGAAGCGAGATGCAATTATGCATAAGTAATGTAATGCAATTAGATAAACGTGAATTGCCGTAATAATCGTCTATGATCTAGGGTTCGGAAACTAGGAATGGTTCCTTTAGAATGAGTTTCACTTTTATACCAGCTTCACACTTATGCTTCCTATTAAGGCTTGTGAGTGTGTGTGAAACAACTTATAAGTACAATAAAGTAACACACAATGGCATAGCACCCAAGGTGTTGACAAATGGTTCAAAGTTTATTCCACTCAAGCTTTCTACTATAACTTAGAGAGTTAAAGACAAAATATATAGTTCATTTGCATTTTCTTTAAAAGAATTACTTTTGAGGAAAAGGTTACTTCTCAAAATGAATGCATTTCAATCTTGAAGTTATACTTTTAGGGATTCCTATTAACTAAAAGTATTTAAGAAGAAAATATTTAGCATCTTTTGAATAACTATTCTTCTAGCAAGTGGAGACTTATATATTTTGAAGATGGAATCATATTACAAGTAGTTTACTTCTTAATGATTCCTAAAGGTAGAATAAAAGTAGCATTGTTTTTTATGGAATTGGTGTTTTCTTAAGGTTATACTTCATAAATACAAAATAGGCATTACTTTAATTACTTAAGAACTTGGTTTAAATTTAAGTAGTTTTCCAAACTAGTAGAAGAATTAGTAAATATGAGCTTGATGATTTTATAAGTGAATAGAATTACTTTACTTGAATAATGACCACACTAGTAGTTGGGACTTATCTTTCTTGGTCATTAGATGGTATTATAATTTGTTCACTTCATAGTGTTTCTTTAAGGTTAATTAAGAGTGGTAAAACTTTTGTTTGAGTCATGTTTTCTTAACATTATAGTTGAATAGAATCATTTATTTTCTTACAAATGAGTGGTTATAATTCATAATATGGAAACAACATTACTTAACTACTTATGAACTATCTTTGGATTTTTAGTATGTTTATAAACTTGTGGTTGAAGTAATGGTAAAAGGTTTTATTAAGTGAAAAATATCATTCTAGAAGATTTTATATTTGATAAGAATCCTTTTGGAAAATAATATACACTTATAGGTGAATGGTAATTCAACAAAATTGTATTTAAAATGTTTTGAACAATTTTGAATTCATATTATCAATACGTTAAGACTAATACTATTTTTAGACCTTTGATGGACAATATTTGAGGTATTAGCAATTCTATGCATAATTTTTATGAATTACCAACTAAGGAAATAGGTTTAATCCAAGTTATTAGAGGATTAGGTTTTTATTTACTTCAAAAGTGTAATATTATATTTTTAACTTGTATTTATTATTTTTGTGAACATTTTGGTATATTATAAATATTTTTATGATTTAAAAATAATAAGACATGGTTTTTATAAGTTTTATCACTTTATAAAGACTTAATAAATAATAATATTTAGTTAAGTGATTCCAAAAATATATGAAACAAGATTATAAATGTATATTTTGTTTTTTAAGAATTTTGATATATTATACATATTTTTCTGAATTTTAAATAATAGAATATATTTATTTAAGATTTATCCCTAATAAGATATTTACTAATTAATACTAATTATTTTATTTAAGTTGGAAAATTAAATATGATAATAGGTTTAGAATATAAAATTTATTTTACTGAATATTTATATATATAATATATATTTTTCTGAATTATAAAACAAAAGATATTGGTTTAACAAGATTTAATCATTTTCTTAATTCCTGGAAAACATTTATATTTGAATTTATATTGTTTTATCCATTTTATTAACAGGAAATACTTTTTGTTCCGAGACTAATCCTAGACACATTCACTGACTGGTGGGGCTCCCACCACATCACATGCCACATAAGCAAAGACTAGGTCAAACTGGCTGACTAGGCACGAGATGACGTCATCGTGATGTCACACGATGTTGATCCTCACAGATCGAAGATCAATCGTCTGATTGGGTGCTCGAGCATGGCTATGGCTGAGCTTGTTGGAAAGAGGACGACGTGAGGAACCCAGTAGTGGTGGTGCCGCCCAGTTTTGGTCACCGGAGCTACTCTGGCGACCAACAACTGTGGTGGCTGACGACGGTCCACGACGGGACGACAATACACATCGAGAGGAAGAGATTGGAGGGCATAGGGAGATGCATAAGCTCACACTGGTTATGATGGTGAGGACAATGAGGCATGGGGAGGTCCGATGGCGGCGAATCAATGACAATGTCCGCGGTGGCCGGCGGGATGCCGAGCTCGATTCTGCACCGCCCGTTGCACGTCTACTTACGAGGCTTGTCGGAGACGAACAAGGGGATTGAGGCGAGCTCCGTGGTATGCTCACCTAGGCTAGGGGAGGCTCCAATGGCGACGATGGAGCTCCCGCCCGAGCTAGGGTTTCGGTGGAAGAAGGGTGTTTGCTCTAGAGGGTGAGAGAGGAGATGAGATTGGTATGGGGAGGTAGAGGACGATGTGGCGGTCTTAATAATTAATTTTTACCATTTTACAGAGCATTCCATAAAATGAAACAATGTTTTCACCATCAGGGGAAATGTTTCCATTACATGACAAAATAATATCATCATCACCAAGAATATATAGCACAAGAAATGAATTCCAACACAATAACCATATGCAATGACTTGATGTGTATAAACCTTAGTGACCATCTAATTTGTAATTAGAAGTGTCAAGGAGGGAGCATGATAGATTCATTTGTGGTGGCTAGGTGCAAATTTTTAATTCAATAAATGTACTATATTCTTGTGGACACTCACAAAGACAATTGACCTCTTGTCTTAGGAGACTTGTGATAAAACGGTTAGTTCGGAAATAAGTGACTTGGAATTTATCTAGATTCGTATGTATCACTAAAATACGTCTATATACTCGTGTATATGATCTATATACTCGTGAATCTAGACAAATATAAGTTTCGTATTGAGGGAGTACGACAATATTATAAATTTGCAATGTTGTCATGATAAATAATGATATTTGCTACACTCCATAAATAAAACCGCTTCTTTTCTTCCGTCACAGTTTTATATTTTTGTAATGAAGTATTTTTACTATAAAATAATGCACGAAATTAGTTACACGTTAGTGATTAAGTACTTCCACTAATTTGTATTTACATACAGAGGTAATACTACACACCCAAGTAACATCGTAAGTAATTTCTATTTCTATCTTTCTAGAGGAGTTTTCTAGGTTATCAGTTTGAAGAATCATTTGTCAGATAGGGAGAATTGAATACTTTAAGTTATACAGCGAGTGATTAGATCGATGAATGATTAATGCATAGAGGCAGTCGAGATGGTAAAATGCTCACATTTAATGGTAGTAGTCTTTTGGTTTGCTTCCAGACAATGAATGAAGCCACAATACGGATATGATTTAAGTGGTTGTATGCCACATGAGGCCCTCAACTCTGACTACACAATGACAAAAGGGGTACCTTTTAGCTGCCACTATGGAGTAATCTCGAAGAGTTCGGCAACTTCATCAGCACGAGTTGTGCGCGGGAAAGCAAGCTGATGAATCCAAGCCCTCATATCCGTCAGATCTATTGAGTTCTAGCTTGATGTGTGGCACATAGCTGCTCCAATGTTTAAATGAACGGTTTGGATTACGCCAAAGGTACATCAGCGGGAAAATACCCTGAAGCTGAGTGGCAAATCCAAATTTAAAAACTCGTGTACTATATAGTGGTATAGAGGTATAGATATAGATATAAATATGGATAGGAAGAGGACATCGTAGATTTCACAATGTCCTGCTCCATGTGTTGGTGTTGAACAGTATCTAGAGCGAATTCCACCATGCTTAGAACCATCATGTCACACCCCTCCCCAAAAAAATTCTATAGCACTGTAGGCTATATTCTTAATATGTGTATATAGTTTTTATTAATAGACTTAATGTATGCTTTTTTTCTCTATGAAGACTGTTGGTTAATAAAAACATAATATTTGTTAAACCCGCATGTGACCTGTCCATATAAATGACATAGTGACAGTAACCATGGAGAATCATCATACGTCTTTCCTTCTCCTTTTTTTCGAAAAGGATCCTGACATTAAAAGAAACATCGAACCGTACAAAGCACCTCAACAAAAAATAAAATTACATCAAAATCCTTGAGATGCCCTCCGTCTTTAACCTCAGTTGCCCGCGCCACGAGGAGCAATGGTACCTGCTAGATTGACATGTTTTTTTGCAAAGTTGTCGAGGATATCCCTGCGACGGAGGATGGCGGCCGTGCGGGCATTGTTCACGCCCGATGTGCCCTGGAATACACACTGCTCAAGGAGGCTGATGAAAAGGTCTAGCTTGTTGTGCTGGGCAAGACTCTGCGCGATAACAACTACCTCCATGTAGACGTTCGCCGGTGCGGCAGGCAAAGCCTCGGAAAGCCGCAGGGCCATCAGTGTGTGGAACAGATCGTCTCTAGAGAGACCAGCCAGGGAAGTGGTGAGCATGGAAACAACCTGGGGAAGAACACCTAGACCAAAATTTGGGGCTAAAAGTCAGTTATAGATAGGCTAGATGAATGAAGTACATAGAAGAAAATGATATCGCTACCGGTAGCATGCATTGTGGCAAACGTACCTGTTGGGTATGAATCACGGCGCATGGCCTGAAGGCGGGCAGTGAGGTCGTCCACCATGCCTGTGATGATGCTGAAGCTAGTGAGGAAAGAGTCCACCGTCTTCTTGAGCCAGGCCGCGAAGATGGCGTCAGAATGGGTGCGTGCCACGGCACGTGCCAGCACGACACGGAGGCGTTGTAAAGAGTCGACCTGGGGGTGGGCATCCCTGGCTTTCTCTATCAGACGGATGGCACTCACCCACACAACCTCCATCTTTCCTTCTCTCTCTCTCTGGATATCGCTCTATGGCAGACTCCACTAATGCTCAATCTAGGTACTTTTGTACTCTTACTTTTGGAAGTGTAGTACATATATATACTACGGAGTACTAGTAGTAGTACTCGTACAAGCAATCAATGGTAGAAAGCTACTACCACCGGTATAGTTGACCTTCAAGTATTAAGTGCCTAACTAACCAAGCCTGCATGCTTATCTTGGTAATTGTGCGGCCTCTCGCATAACCAAATCCCCACTTAGGTTGGTCATAGTGGGAAGTAACGTAGAGTAGTAGTAACATGCATATGTTACTAGTCTAAGTTACTACCTCCATAGTGTAAAATAACATAGGTGTGGTACCATACATAGTCTCATTTATTGCAATGTAGACTCATTTTGTCTTGAAATGTGTGATGTTATGGTAATATATCTAGTTACCACAAGCCTCTCTTTTATCATTTAATTGCATGCTATATCATCTAAATGCTTAGTTGTCAATACAAGTAGGACTAGGTTACTACCCAAGTTACTCCCACAATGACTAGCCTTAACATGGAGTACTAGTACTGCCTGTTCAAAAAAATATGTACTCCCTCCATTTCAAAATATAAGATGTTTTTGTTTTGTGAAAAGAGTGTATCTAGTCCGCTTTTAGTGTATATGTTCAATATAAATGAACATATACACCAAAAGATGTCTAGATGCACTCTTTTCACAAAGCTAAAACATCTTATATTTTGGAACGAAGGGAGTACTAGCTAGTACTACTGTTTTGTTGGTACCAAGACGTGGTCTTGAAAATCAGTGAGAAAATCTTGGGAACGTTATTAGAGCTAGCCTCTTAACTGCACCGTAATTCTATCCCTATTGGTTTATTTTTTCCTTCACGCTCTACCGCATGCAGAGAGAAATGGTAGATGCCAGAAATTAGGGGCTGCAGTAACTAGGGCTCTAGAAATTACTCCCCCATCTCATTGCATTTTACTACTCCCTGTATTCTGTACCTCGTGTTAGGAACCCATCGTAGCTTTGCTCTTGAAGTTATACTATGAAACTATTTTGAAGGTGTACACTGTGGGTCAATATCTTGAAAATCGCCAAGATTTCTGAATGACTCAATATCTTGCTATATATGAATTTGCATGCTGGCAACTCTTACACAGATTAAAAAAACAAAGAATATAAAGGAAAATGAATAAATGAATAGGGTCCGCGTGACATCCTCTCGTTTGCAGTACCAACCATGAAAAAATGGTAAACAGGAGATTTGAAACATTCGAAAAAGCCGTAGTCACATTAGATATGGCCTGAACACTCGAGGGTTTCTCGAGCCGAACGACTGATTAGGTCATGGCCATATCTACATCATAGTTCATGATAATGTTCCCGTATTTGGTAGATGGGTGTGTCTTGCCATGGTATACAATAATGCTGGGGTGGTAGTTTCGAGCTAGTATTAGGAAACACATGTTAAAATTTCCTAGTTGTATCTTTAGGGTCCGTGTTGTAAAAGTATAGGTCCCAGATGTATTTTGGGTTTCTCTTTGGACCACTATGTAATTTTTATGCCCATCATTGGATTTTAACACGTACGTTCTTGGTACTTCGGGGCAGATTCCTCGTTACAAGAAAAAGAAAAAGTTCCCAGTGAATGGAATTATTTTGTGCACGAATATTTTGGATCTAAATGCCCCAGACCCAATTTTTAGAAAAAAATACTATTGTGCAAAACTTGAGTAGTCCGTACTTCTACTGAACCAGGGGCACCAGAACATTAACCCCAAAGCTGCCAAAGAAAAAAACGGAAGAAAAAAACAAAGAGAAAGAAGAGATTATTAACGGAAGGCAGTGCGAGAGCAGCGAAGGAGTTGAAGGCGGTGCGATGTCAGAGTAAAGCTAGTTTGACGGGTTTCTGACACAAGGTACAAGTACCTACTACTAGTAGAACAATACTACTAGTAGTACTACTATGTTTTCTCTCTCCTTCGCTGTCTCTCACCATCCATCCTCTCTCCCCCTCCTATGCAGTGCCCCGCGTGCACCGGCCGGCTGATCTCTCCCTCGTCCCACTACGTGGCGCCGCACACGTGTGCCTTGGTACGGACGCGTTGTGTGTGTGTGTGGCCTGTTTTTTCCTTTTTTCTTGACAAGAGTCTCTAGCGTGTTTTGAATTGGATACATAGGACCAATCCTGACCATTGGGCTATAAGATCCAATAGTTCAGAGCAGCTGGATTCGTGTTGAACAGTACCTAGAGAAAACTCCACCATATTATAGAACCATCATACTTTAAGTCTTGTTAGAGAAAAATGCATACATTAAGTCTATTAATAATAACTATCTTCTTTTCCATTCTAGCATCTAGAAGATTCTATTGGTAGTCTTCATCACAATAAATGCTATGCAGAAAACTCAAAACACCCTTCTCCATCATTCAAGAATCTTATCCCTCGTTTCTCTAGACCATGTTACCAAAATTTTAAAGTTTTAGATAGCTAATAATCGTTGACTTCTACATCATATGCAAAGTACAAGAACGAAATATACACCTGAGAAGATTATTCTACTCCCTCCGATCCAAATTATTGTTCTTAAATTTGTCTAGATTCGGTTATATCTAGTCATGTTTTAGTGCTAGATACATCCGAATCTAGACAAATCTGAGAACAATAATTTGGATCGAAGGGAGTAGAATGATGGAGTAGTGTTTTTTGAGGTTTGTGCATTGCGTTCATTGTGCTAAAGACGTGCTATCCATAATATATTCTAGTAGAGATGCTAGCTAGTAGAATGGAAAAGAAGATCCAACGACTAGCAATGTTGAGATTCACGAGTCTTGATCCAAAGATCAATATATTCGAAGTTATTCGTACACTGTATAGTGGTAAGATAAGATAAACAATAGTATTTTCTAGAGATGATGCTACAATGGAACAGTAGATCCAACAGCTGGCAATATTGGGATTCGTGAGTTTTGATCCAACCGATCAAAATTAAAAGTTATTCGCAAAAATTATAGTGGTAATATATGATAAGAAAGACTATCAATTGTATCTACTAGATGTCAGAATGGAAAAGAAGATCCAACCGGTTGGCAATGTTGAGATTCTCGAGTCTTGATCTAACGATCAAAATTCTAAGTTATTCGTACACTATAGTGGGTAAAATAATATACTATCCATAGTGTATCTTCTATTTAGATGCCAACTAGAATGGACTAGTAAAAGGCACGTGCCACACACGTATATATTGTATGAAATGTGATTTAGCAAACATTAAGTTGTTATTATTAACCAATAGTATTGTTAGAGAAAAAGGGCATACATTAAGTCTACTAGTAAAAGGCATGAGCTACACACGTATATACTGTATAAAATGTGATTTCGCAAACATCAAGTTGTTATTATTAACCAATAGTCTTGTTAGAGAAAAAAGTCATACATTAAATCTACTAGTAAAAGACATGAGCCGCACACGTATATGCTGTATGAAATGTGATTTAACAAACACTAAGTTGTTATTATTAACCAATAGTCCTGCTAGAGAAAAAAGGCATACATTAATTCTATTAATAATAACTATCTACACACAATGAGAATACAACCTAATATGCTATGATTTTTTTTGTGGGGGGAGGTACATGGTGGAGTATGCTCTATGGGTACTATTCAACATAAATTCAGCTGCTCTAAACCATTGGATCTAACAGCCCAATCGTCAGGATTGGTGCTATTAATAATAACTATCTACACATATTCAGAATATAACCTACTCTGCTATGAAATTTAGGGGAGGGGTGTTGACATGATGGTTTTAGAACATGGTGGAGTTTTCTCTAGGTACGTACTAGCTGTTCAACACGAATCCAGCTGCTTTGAACCATTTGATCTAACATCCCAACGGTCAGGATTTGTGCTATGGATCCAATTAACACTATATAGTAGTAGAAGAAAAGAAGATAACACTATATAGTGTACGATACAAATAACTTTGAACTTTGACCGTTGGATCTAGACTCGTGAATCCCAAAATTGATAATTAACCGTTGGATCTTCTATCCATTCTACTCCCTCCGTCTAGAAATATAAGACATTTTAGCTTTGTGAAATGAATGTATCTAGATGTCTTTTAGTCTATAGGCCGACATCAAGATACATTCGTTTCACAAAGGTAAAATGTCTTATATTTGTGAACGAGGGAGTAGCATCTATAAGATTCTATTGTTAGTCTTCAGCACAATGAACTCTATGCACAAATCTCAAAACACACTTTTCAATAATTCTAGAATCTTCTCTAGCGCACGTGGAGTATTAGGTAGGAGTAGCTAGGTTGATTTCTACATGATACAGTACAAAGTAGTAGAACCAAATATACACCCGATCCTTTATGGATGTGGCTCAAAATTAAAATTATTTTTTGAGCTTCACCTATTATAATTATAATTTTATAGTCCCATGCAAGGCACGTTCAACTTTATAGTGGATGCCCAGACCATGCTGGGGGTGACAACTGCTTACGACTGTCTCATTGATTTCTGCGTCAAGTACTGTATCTGAATAGAAATGGTTTTTTACTCGTGTGGAGACCAGGAGGCCACCTCTCACGAACTCGACCTTCTTCCTCCTCCTCTTCGCGAATGTAGCTCTTCTATGCCAGATTGCTTTGCCCGTTTTCATTCCTTTTTGCTGTGCTATTTCACTCGCATGACCAGGAACAAGTCCCGCCACAGAAGGGCTCGTGCCGCGACGGTGAACCTGGCGGAAGAGAAGAAATCGGCATGTCGTTCTTCCATCATGTTGCTACCGGTACCAAGCGATGCGATGATCAAAGGGTCCCAGTCGAATCCCTTGGCTGCAGGCGAGAGGTCTTCAACTCAAGGTTCTTCGAAGCCGCCGCATCTAGGGACCTTTAGGTAAATCTTCGTTCTTGTGCAACTTTCCATGTCTTTGACCGTTTCTTGATTTCTCATTTACCTAAAAAAGCACATTCTTCCTCAATGGTGTTTTTAGGTCGGGTGGTCCTCGAATTCCATCAGCACTCCTGCCTGCAGAATCATCTTCACCGTCGCCGATGCAGACTGATACCTTCAGGTAAATCTCCGTGCTTGGGAAACTTTCCATGTATTTGACTGTTTCTTGATTCACTCATTTCCCTATTAGTACATTTTTTCTCAATGTTGTTTTAGGTCGGACGGACTTCGCATTCCCCGTCACTCCTGCCTGCAGAATCATATTCACCATCGCTGATCGAGGCCGATCGTTATAGCCGCAAGGTAAGAAATCATTCGAATTGTGATTCCATGTATCTCTTTCTTGATAGTTCTCTAGGTACACTTCTGAATTTATGCTCCCTATTCATCTAACAGAATATTGGCTTCGAGATCGAGTTTATGGTGAAAAAGGTGATGGGCAATTTCTGCGTCAAGACAACGGACAGAAGTGCCCTTGTCAAGGAGTGCACTAGACTTTACTCCAAACTCGCCGCTGACAAGGTCGGGCTTAGACTCCTTAGGAATCTCTCCATGGAATACTTGATTGAGCGTGACGAGCTGAAGCAACGGAACATCAGCATGATGGAGATGCTGGGCATAAGCTTCAAATAGATCCATGACCTCGAGGAATAGAAGGACAAACTCTTGGCCGAGCTGGCAAAGCTGAAGCGTGAAACTATCGTCGATCTCCATCAATGAGTTGGCACGTGGAAGACCTTAGTTAGTACTCCATCTGTTTTCACAATATAAGCCTATTTACAGAGCTAAAACATCTTACAAAAAAGCTTATATATATGGAATGGAGGGACTAGTTGATGATCAGATATATAGATTGCAATATTGCCCCAGTAAATTGAAAAACGTTTATTAGTATTATGAATGTATGATCGTGTACTTGCTGGTAAAATATTTGGTTATTTGGTGAATGTGATATGCATCAGCATCACCAGCCACAATGTTGCCAGAGCCAATTTTGAGTGTGATTATCTTTCCTACTGTACTATAGTAGTAATTAGTTATTATCTCTTCCGTGCAGAGCGCTAGCTACCTTTCCATCGTTGTCATGCTGCATCTCACCAACTTCACTTGCTCAAAGCCTCCATTCTTCTTTACTCCAAAAAAACAGCATCCATTCTTCCGCCATCTTCGGTTTTGGTCTTGTTGATGGCAGTGGCATCGGTATCCCGTTGATGGTGACTTTAGGTCAGGACCCCAACTTTGTCTCTGTACAACTACAATGTAGTATAATCATTGCGCCAATGCTTATAGGGGAAGAAAGAGGTAACTGCTGGGGATCCCTCCTGAACATATGTACACTCTCCAAAATTTATACATTGAAGGGATAACCACTTTTATAGCCATTTAAAAGAGTTTTGGGTGATTTTTTCAAATTAATTCGCCCTTTAACTTGATGTGTGCTATTTGGTCGACAATTAGAAAACACTATTTAGTTATTTAGTAGTAGTATATAGATTCTTCCAATTTTTGACTAACTTGTGACATCTATTTTGATACGAAGGGAGTAGGATTATGTGTTAGCTACATATATGGCCTTTATTCTGCATAGTGTCAACCTGGTGGGATAATTCTCTCCTGAGGAGAGAGGCCTACACATTAAAAGGTGTCTATATATATTCGTTTCACAAAAGCTAAAACATCTTATATTTTGGAATAGAGGGAGTACATAGGATCTAATAAAGAGGTGAGAGAGGTACATATATGAGTAAAAAAATGAGAGTTGCAAGAACAAGATGATGAATGAATATTCTATCAATGGTCTTCCCGACAATTTGTCACCCTGTGACGGAAAAATGCAACAAATCCATGAAAAATGAAAAAATCCGCGTGTATTAGTTTTTATGTGACAACGACTGTGCCCTGGCACACACCCAGAAAATATGTGGAATTTCTTGGACCAACTTAACTGTAGTGAGTCCGTCGCAAAAATAAAAAGGAAACTATAGAAAAAGGAAACGATGTCGTGAAACTAGGTCGAACTTTCTTATCTTATCTTACTACTATATAGTGTACGAATAACTTTGAAGGTTGACTGCTGGATGAAGACTGGCAAATCACAACATATCTAACCTCTGGATCTTTACCATTCTAGCATCTAGAATAATCAATGGATAGTCTTTAGCACAATAAACGCTATGCTAAAACTTCAAAACACAATTCTCCGCCATTCTAGAATCTTCTCTGTCATTTCTCTAAGCATGTTACAATTTTTTGAGTATTATTATGTACCAAGAACCATGTATACACCTAATAATTTATGGGTATGATGTGGCTGAAATTCTTTAATAGTCTTTTGAGCTTTACCTATTATAATTTTATAAGTGATGACATGTCTTACTTTCCATCTCATAGCTAGAGATGACATGATAGTCTTTTATTTGAGTCTCACATTTGTTTTTTCGAAATGGGGATACCGCAGCCTCTGCACTCAAAGGATGCACAAATCCCTTTTATTAAAAACCAAGTACCGAGTACAGTTTACGGATCAGATAAGGTTGATACGAACACCAACCATGTGAACAAAGCTAAGGGTCTCACAAGATAACACACACATCTTACGTGCAAATTATTATGCAAATACTTACTTCAAGAACATAGTTTGACCATAAATCTGGTCAATAATATATAATTACATTTAATAATTTTTAACCAATTTATTTATATTCGAAAGACGATTCCAATGGTACAATTTTTGTGACATACAATTCATAAATTGGTGACCAAATTTATGGTCAAATTATTTTCTTCGATTATGTCTTTGTCTAATGAACCGGAATGGAGGTAGTATACTACATAGTAGTATTTTTTCCCTAAAAGGGGAGTGCACATGTTTGATTCATAGGATAGAAAAATCGTAGGAGTAGAAAAATGTAGGATTGCAATGTCATGCCCACTCCAATCCTATAGGAATTCATATGAACCAATGTAGGTGTTCGTTTATTCAAAGGATTTCCCTAGGGATTTTGTAGGATTAAATCCTATAGGAAATTTTCCTACGATGGCTACTTGATTTGTAGGATTGATTACCATAGGATTTTTTCCTAAGGATTCCTTTGTACTAGTTTTCATAGGATATCAAACATCCACCCATACCTCTTTTTCAGATTCCTATGGTGGAATCAAATACACTTTGGTTCATATGAATTCCTATAGGATTGGAGTGGGCATGACATTGCAATCCTACATTTTTCCTACTCCTACGATTTTCCTTTCCTAGGAATCAAACATGCCCAATCTGAAAAAGAGATATGGGTGGATGTTTGATTTCCTATGAAAACTAGTACTATGGGAATCAATCCTACAAATCAAACAACCATCATAGGAAATTTTCCTATAGGATTTAATACTACAAAATTCCTAGGAAAATCCTTTGAATCAAACGGACCCTAGAGTAGGAGTGCTTGAAGCAGAGGCCCTACTCGTGACTGCGCACAACTTTTCGCAGTAGGGACTACACAGAGTCTGCACCTGGGAAAGGCTGCTGGTGTGTTCATACCTCCCATCGCATTCGATGCACTTCCTCTAGCTCGGCTCCTGGCTAGTGTAGCAATAATCATAGAGTAGAGATCGCCAATTTTTTGGCAGGTTCATCTCGTTCTAAAGTGAGATCACCAAAATTTGAATGACATTGGCGGGTTTTTCTTTGAACTACCCGGCACGACGCAATTCAAAAGTTTCAAACCTACCACCGGCGCCCTTGTGATATATATAAAACACGCCGTATCCCACATCTCTCACTTGACCTTAGAGCCGGAGCATCTCCCACGAATATGGCCTCGCACCGCCGTCCCTCCCCACCACCACTGCCTCCTCACCAGGTACCATTGTGACCGAAGGCACCAATCCCTTGTTTAGCAAGACGGAGCGGCTTCCCCACGCTGATGACCACCACGCTGGAGCGTGTACAACGTCGCTGGCTAACACGGTACGGTTGCTGCAAAGTCCCATCTGCTTCACAGACTCCCTAGTCTCCGGCACCGGAGAGATGGGCAAACAACGCGCCCTCCCCCCTCCCCCCCATTCGACCGCACCAAAGCGAAGCGTAAACTCGTCTACTCCCCATACGAAGGTTGTTGCACACTTTATGCTTCCTTTCGTTATGCACCTTATTACTATCAGAAGTACTTCGTCGTTTGTTGTAGTGTACTGCATCATGCTCATATACTCAATCATTACTAAAGTTTGCTAGAGCCTTCAGTACCATTGTTATGAGGCTCCTCTGACATCTGTGGAATATCTCCTAAAATGATTCTAGTTGGGGCGTACATGGTTATAGATAGCACAGCTGGTATACGTCAACTCTAGCTGACGTCCTAAGCCGAATTAGTATGTCATGGCTCCCTGTTTAGAGTATAACCAAGCGGGCCCTGCTAGTTATGTTATCAGTATTATAGTCAAGCCTGCAGGTTAGTCGATTGTATTGGAACTTCATGTGTTTTCTTTTCACTCAGGGGTGACATATGGTTAGAGTACTCATAGCAGAAGTACTGTACTAGAGTTGTGATGGGAATCGTTGCTTTTCGAGCCGTCAACCTCTGCAAGAATTCCTAATAATTTCCTCTTTTTTCACACGATTCCATGATAAAGCTAAAAAGCTATTTGCTTCCAATGCAGAAAACAGAGTCAGGAAAAGGTCTCAGACTCTACTTAATCTAGTTGAAAATGACAACCAGGCCAAAAAAGTCAATAATGCAAAACATCAGCATAAAAAGTTTCATCCTAATCCCGCACCAGTTGGTCTAGTTGCACTAGCGGCTGAAATAGAAAAGTACACATCCCACAGCCGCCAGTAGCCCATCCGGTTACCCAGGAAGAATTGGTAGTAGAACTAGTTTCAATAGCAGGTTCTCATCAACGAACTGGTCATGATCTCCCAATGACCTTTAGTACTGACAGAGACATATACTCCCTTGCAAATTAGCTTGACACCAAATTTGTTATATGTTCAGAGACTAGTAGTAGCATGCCCTTTTATATTGTAATATGTATACATTGATATTTTGATGTAATTTTTTTAGTTGCACTATGACGAAGATTAACAAGGGGGGCGACGATGGGAAAAAATCTTGAGCAGATGCTTGAAATAACTAAATCAAGACTTCTGATCACATCTATAGCAGGATTCAGAAGGCCACTGGATCCACATAAATCTGCTTATATTGCATCGATCATAGGCGTTTTCGTGAGAAATGATATTCCCATCTTGCCCTCATGGAAACACCACCGAAATACCCCCGAGCATTTTGAAGGTTGACTGAAGAAGTTACATGTAAGTACTCTATCTCTTGGACATACTCCATTGCTCTATCCCATGTCTTCTTAGATTACCGTTTGGTATATATGCTCCTCATTGTGGTCTACAAAGATTTTTCATGTTTGATGAGAATAGCGAGGAAGTAAACGTTGTTCTCAAAAGCATATTCTCCGCATGTTTGCGCCAGCAGCGCCATAGGCTAAAGAAGCAACACTTCTCTGGCAAGTGTTTTAAGGATGTTACAAGAACGTCTCCTGTGGATCACATGACTGACGATTAGTGGGGTGATCTTCTCCACCACTTTCTTGATCAAAATAATGAGGTATGCTTTGAGAAGACTGAGACTAGATCGCATTGTCAATTCGTATTTTATGCATGTGTTTTACAAGTCTCATTTTGTAGGCCATCGCTCAAAGGAACTGTTCCAGCCGTAATAAAGTACGAGTACTAAGTCGTACAAGATCCCGCAACATAATTGGGCACCTCTACCAATTGGTAAGGACCTGTTGTTCTGTATTGTATATTTTAAATAAGTATGTAATTGATGTTGTGGAATATGTATGCATCTTATATTTTGACCTCTGTTTCCACCATGTGATGCAATTTATTTTTGCCCGTCCAAATGTAGATGAAGTCTAATGGGGATCTAAAAAACAGTTGACTATGCTGGAGAAATTTGAGGGATGCCAGACGAATAGATATGGTGTCATTGTAAAGAAAGTTGTTGTAAGTCTTCTCTGCATTTGTGATGTTGCACTTGTAGTGATTTGTATGTATAAGTTTGATATGCAACCTTTCTTGGACTACTTCTCAGTTTTGTTTTCATTTTCCTTCATAATTTGCAACTAAAGTCAGTTTCAGTTATAAATTTTACAAACAGTTGGCATATCATGCACCTCACAATGTTTACACAGGAAGCCATATTTTTTGTCTTGTTAGTAAATGACATCAAAAAAAGATACACGACAAAATGATCTTTTTACTGAAGTGTATAAGATCCATTATCAGCACTGCCAATTATAGCAGTTCATGCACATGTTAAACTTGTTTGCATGTTTCTCTGTAGTAACTTCACTTCTCTTACACATGTCTATCAACTAAAAACTTTCCAGGCTAAATTGAAAGAGGAGCTGGCAAATCCTGGGAAAGATTGTTCAGTAAAACCTCCAAAAGAATATGTGGATTTATTTTCCAAGGTACTACAACATGGTGCTATATCCAAGAATATGTTGCTATGTAATGCTGGGTTCCTAGTGAGCTCGTCAAGTCCAAGTTCAAGTTCAAGTCCAACTCCAAGGCCTTTTCTTTGCATATTCAAGTTCTAGAGGAACAACTCCAAGCTGAACAATTGTTATCATCTGCCCTAAGTGTATAAAATGAACTTTTGATCACAAAGTTAGAAGAAATTTTAATTCAGCTGGAGCACTCCATAGAAAATAAGGAGAATGTCATGAAGATGCTTAGTATTTGTGGTTAAGCACTAACAGCTGAGGTCAGTCCCTTTGTCGTGAAATGGAACCTGAAGCTAAAAGTATTTGTTAGTGCACTAGTCTGCACTTGTTATGAACTTGGGTTGTTTCCTTGTTGCGACATGTCTTTAATTTGTATGGTACCTTATAATGTACTTACTCTGTTTCAAAATATATCCCTTTTTAGCAAAGCTGTTTTAGCTTGCTAAAGATCCTTATAGTATCAATGGAGGTACTATTGGGGAACAGAATGCACCAATATGGAAGTAGTATGATTCCTGAATGCGTGATCTTGATACGTCCAAAACGTATCTACTTTCTCGAACACTTTTGCTATTGTTTCTCCTCTAAACTTGTGTGAATTGGATGCAACTAACACGGACCGACACTGTTTTTAGCAGAATTACCTTGGTGTCTAGTTTTTGTGCAGAAAATCAACTATTAGGAAAAATCCCGGAAAATATGCCAAAAATCCTATTTGGACAGAAGACTCACGGAGCCAGAATATGATACGGAGTGGGGGGCCCAGGCCACACCACCTGGCCGCGCGGGCTAGGCCTGGCTGCGCCAGGGGATGGTCTGGTCACCCTAGACACCCCCTCGGTCTCCCTCTTCGCCTATAAGTTGCCTTCTGACCTAAAGACGCAAGGGGGTTCGACGTTTTTCCAGAAAGAGTTCCGCTCCACTGCCACCACCAGATTCCGCGATTCGGAACCAGAAACTCTATTCTAGCACCCTGCAGAGACAGGGAATTGGAAGAGATCATCGCCATCATCATCACCATCGCTTCTCCATCGACCATCCATGTTTCCCCCATCTATGAGTGAGTAATCCCCCGCTGTAGGCTATGGGGATGGTAGAGATTTGATGAGATCGTTCATGTAATGGCATCAGATTGTTAGGGCATGGTGCCTAGTATCTACTATTAGTGCTTTTTGACTTTGTTACGACTTGTTATGCTTAATGCTTGTCACTAGGGCCCGAGTGCCATGATTTCAGATCTGAACATGTTATTGATTCATTATGATAGTATTGTTTATGGTCTTACCTGCAAGTTTTATACACACGTTGTTGTCTGGAACCAAAGGCCCCGAAGTGACATAAATCAGGGTAACCAGAGGGAATGACTTTGATGTGAGGATCACATGTGGTCACAGAGTGTTAATGCATTGCTCCGGTGCTCTATTAAAAGGAGCACCTTAATTGCCAGTAGTTCCCTTGAGGCCCCGCTGCAAACGGGCTGGCGGGACAAAAGATGTTGTGCAAGTTCTCATTGCGAGCACGTATGACTATATATGGAACACATGCCTATGATTATTTAGTACTTGGATGCTTTATCTTATTTATCTGCAAATGCCCTATGTTCTGACTGCCATGTGAATTGTCTTGTCCATGCAATGCCCGTCCATCAATCCATATGCCTACCGCGCTCCAATCCTACTGTTTACTGCAATTGCTACTACTATCTTTACTTTACTACTGCTATTACTTTACTATTCCTACTACAAAACTGTTGCTACTGATAAACTGCTATGAGCAAGATTGTTTCCAGGTGCAGCTGAATTGACAACTCAGTTGTTAAGGCTTATAAATATTCTTTGGCTCCCCTTGTGTCGAAACAATAAATTGGGTTTCACTTCCCTCGAAAATACTGCGATACACCCCCTATACTTGTGGGCCATCAAGACTATTTTCTAGCGCTGTTGCTAGGGAGCATAGCTTTATTTATCAAGTCCACTTGGAATCACTATTGTTCGCTGCCATCCATCCATCTTGGGTATGTCTCGTGATGGCAAGGTTCCTATTTTACCATCCACTACAAGAAGAGGTACGGTTCTGAACACCTCTGTTGCTCTTGATTCACCATCTGTTATGAGTAATATCCTTACACCACCACATACACATGCTACACACACTTCTACTACTGCTGAATCTAAAACTTCTGATACTTATGATGCTGCTTCTACTATGCTTGATAAGAGTGGTTCATTAGGTCCTTTCCTAGATGCTACGATTGCTAGAACTATAGCTGGAAATACTGAAACTCCTAATGAAGACACTACTACACCTGTTAGTTCACCTGAGTCTAGAGAGAGCTATGATATTAGAGACGATTATATTGAGATGACCGATGAATTTATTAAAGAATGTCAAAACACCCATGATAGGAGTGCTGCTAAGAGTCTCCTTGCGAGGCGTACTATTAAACCCAACTTGTCTCCTAATGCTAAGTTTGTTGTGTCTCCCATAAACATTAAAGATAAAGATTATGATTTCTCTCTCGATCTATCTTACATAGATATTGTTGATAAAGAACCTTTTTGTGGGACTAAGAATGAAAGTGTGGTAACACATATGACTGAGCTTTCTACCATGAGTGGCCTGTTTTCTGATGATATTAAGATGCGCACCTACTTTGTTGCTAAGATTTTCCCTTTTTCACTGAAAGGAGAAGCTAAAACTTGGTTTAGTAATTTACCTCCTGGGTCTATTGATAGCCCTGATTGCTTGATTAGTACCTTCCTGCAGAAATATTTTCCTCCTAGTGCTAGACATGCTATTTTGCAGGAACTTTTTGATTTCAAACAAGGAGAAAAAGAGATATTGCCTGAATCATGGGCAAGGTTTTGTTCTTTGATTCATGCACATGCTGGATGTCCATTACCTAAGAATGAGCTTCTTGATATATTTTATAATGGACTAACTAAAGAATCTAGGACATACCTGGATAGTTGTACTGATTGTGTTTTCAGGAATAGGACTCCCAAGGAAGCTGAGGAACTAATGGCTAAAATAAGCAAGAATTATGAAGATTGGACTCCTCCTGAACCAGCTATACCTGAAACAATTACACCTGAACCAGCTATACCAGCAACTATACCATCATCTAAGAAGAGGGGAGTTATTGAACTAAATGATGAAGTGATGAAGGAAGCTAAGAAATGTCTTAAGGAGAAGGGAATTAAAGTTGTAGATGTCAACAATTTACCTCCTATAGAAGAATTATGTAAGCCAATTCCCCATTCATCCACTATTGAGGTACACTCTCTCCAACACTTTGATGAAGGTGATATCCCTTACTCTAAACCTCCTGATCAATGCTTAGAAGAATTCAATATTTTTATTGTTAAGCAAGATAATTTTAATAAAAGGGTGCAAAACCATCTAATGGAAAACACTAGAGCTATTGTTGAGTTAAAAGATATTGTGGAAATAACCTCTAATGATGTTAAAATGCTTGTTAAACATTTTCAAATGGTTCAAACTCAAATAGATCAACTTATTAAAGTGCAAAAAGACTTGCTAGTTAATGCTGCTAAAGAAAAACATGCTTATGAAATTAGAACTAGAAGTGGTGCTGCTACCCAGGTTCCTCTATATCCTGAGGGGCATCCTAAAAGAATTGAGCAGGATTCTCAACGAGTTGAAAATAGTGGTACTACTCAAACTATTGTAGAACTCTCTGAACCTGCTAAAGATCCTAATAGTATATCTGTCTCTAATGCTGAAACTAAAAGTGGTAATGAAGAAAATGATGTTCCTGATAAAGAAAGAGTTGAAGAAGAACATGAAAAGCACACTAAGAATACTAAATACACTAAAGAAGATTTTGTTGCTAAGAAATATGGTAGTGAAAGAGAGCCTTGGGTCCAAAAACCTATGCCTTTCCCTGATAAGAAACACAAGTCAAAGGAAGATGAACAATATAATAAGTTTTGTGAGTGGATGAAACCGTTTTTCTTGCAAATTCCTTTAACTGATGCTATTAAATTGCCTCCTTATTCAAAGTATATGAAGGATATTGCCTCAAATAAAAGGAAGATCCCTAATGAAGAAATTTCTACTTTGCTTGCTAATTATTCCTTTAATGGTAAGGTTCCAAAGAAACTTGGAGACCCAGGGATTCCAACTATTCTGTGCTCTATTAAAAATAGTTATGTTAGAACTGCTTTGTGTGATTTGGGAGCTGGAGTTAGTGTTATGCATTTCTCTCTCTATAAGAGACTTCAACTGGAAAAATTAATACCAACTGATATATCTTTGCAAATGGCTGATAAATCTACCACTATTCCTGTTGGTATATGTGAGGATGCACCTGTTCAAGTGGCTCATAATTGCTTGATATTAACTGATTTTGTTGTGCTTGAAATGCCTAAAGATGATAATATGTCTATTATTCTTGGGAGACCTTTTCTTAATACTGTAGGAGCTGTTATTAATTGTAATCAAGGAAAGGTGACCTTTAATGTTAATGACAAGGAGCATACTGTCTATTTCCCTTAGAAGATTGATAGGACTTATGGTTTGAATTCAATTGAACATGTTAAGGGCATTCAAGTTGGAGAGATAGATTGTCCCATACCAAGAGAAAAATTTGAAACTATTATGATTGGGACAATTGCTATCAAAGTTGAGGTAACATAATCATTAGTGGAATACAAAGTTTTGTTTCATATAAAATTGTTTTGGTAACAAGACCTGATCAACCTTGTTAACAAAAGGATTTCATTGAACAAAACAATGTTTTCACCATGATTATCTCCGCTTACTTCTATTCTATCCATTTAGTTGTTGCTTTCATTTAGTTTTCTCTTCCGTTGTTAGTTGCTCGCATGTTAGAGTGTCTTAGAACTTTTGAAGTTCTAGCCTTGTTTTGTCATTGCTTCATTCTAGAAACTTTCTCCTGTCAGAAAATCATTCTGTTATGCCTGAAAATTGCCCAAAAATAAAGTGTCTCGAAAAATTCTAGAAAATTCATATTAAATTTTTACGTGAAAAAGGGGCAGAGGGGTGCCTGGAAGGTACCAGGGGGGCCACCAGGCAGGCACACCACCTGGTGGCGCAGCTAGCCCAGGGGCGCGCCTGGCCATGGTGTGGGCCACCCCTGGCCCTCCACTCACTTTCTCACTTGCCACTTTCTTCTCTCTCCCGAGAAAACACCAGTTCATTGCTCGAAATTGTGTTCTTGATGTTCTTGCCCTCGATTTTTAGATCTCCTTGCTCAACCCATCTTTGTTGCTGAAATTTGGAGCATTTGTTCTCCGAATATCAAAGATGAACAACCATACCTTTGGAGAAATATTTGAGAGGGATGCACCTAGGAGGTCAAGGCCCTCAAGATCAACCTCTCAGTTTAGGCCATCATACAATTAAGATCTCATTGCACCTCGCATTGGTAATGAAGGAGATGATGGGGATGCTCACCCATCTACTTTTCCTTGTTTTACTTTCTTACAAGCTGTAGGGATTCTCGATGATTTCTTGCTATTGATTCAGAGGATTGGTTTGACCTCATACATGCAAGATGAGAGTGAGCAATATGCTATGCTCACCAAAACTTTTGTTGAGAGTTTCGTTTTCACTAACACCCCCTACCAGTCAACTGTCTCTTTTAGAATCTATAATCTGCCTTTTACCATGCCATTGGAAAGATTTTGCAGTATTATAGGTGTAGGCATGGCTGGGACCGTGAAGAAGATTCAAGGGCGACCCGCTGATTTGATGGAGCTCTATCGAGGGGTGACCAATGATGATGACCACGTAGCTCAGCGCGGGAAGATAAGAAACATCCAACTCCCTGCTCTTAGATACTTTGCCTATTATCTTGCTACTAGCATTCTTGGTAGGGAGAATACGAGTAATATCTCCAACTATCATTTAGCCTTCCTTGCTACTGCACTTAACAATGATACTCGGTACAATCTTGGCTCTCTTATTGCTCGCCGCCTAGCTGCTAGAGGACCTATTTATGGGGGCATCATCACTTCACGTATGGTCAATGCATTAGAGATTTCTGTGGATCCAAATGATACTATATTGGCACCACAAAGGCTTGACATTGCTGCCATGAAAACACATCACTTCGTCACCGCTAACTCTAATATGGACAATCTAGTATACAAGATGTTGTTTACTGACGGGGATGAAAGGGAGATTCCTTTGCCGCAATCTACTTTGTTCAGTGTTCACAGGAGGCCGTGGTCGCGCTCCAAGGAAGATTGTCCATATTGTATACTAGATTGTCCAGCTCCGCTTGCTGGGTTTCCACATGTAGCACCCAAAGGATGTGCCCTCCTACAATTACTCTGCGCACTACGGTGGGGCATCCTCGATCTCGCACCAGGACGAGGGTACCTCCTTGTAGTACTACAGAGGCGCTCCATCTTGGCCAGCTTGGGATTGATACCCACTTAGGCCAAAAGCCTAAGCTTGGGGGGAGGTACACCGACATCGCACTCATCTCCATATCATTTTGTGTTGGTACTTTGTATATTCATGTTTCACTCTATTTTTAGTTTCGTTCTTTCTTTGCTTTTGCTTTCTAAAACACAAAAAGACCAAAAATATTTCTGTTGTTTCTCTTTGGTTTGCTTCTTCTTCTTTCTGCCTTGGTTTGCTTTTCCCTTTTTTGCTTTCTTTGAACTATTCGAAAAACCCAAAAAGATTTTGCTTTGCCTGTTCTTCCTTCTTGGTTCTTGTTTAAAAAAATCGAAAACACCAAAAATATTTGTTGTTCTTTTTTGGTTTTGTGAGTTTGTTGCAGGGTTCAACAGTCCTCAGTGGAATTTGGTTTCATGTTATTATTCAAGCCACACAAGTGAAGGGCAATAATGAGGATAAATGACGACTTGAGGTGTGGTAAGAGGCTGGTAACGAACTCTATTTGTTTTCATTTTTGTACATATACTCATCATTTTGGGCATGCTTAGCCTGTTCGTGTAGGGTGTATGTTATTTATGGATGCTTAGTAGTTCTTGCTTTCATATGATTAGTTCCAGACCGCTAATAATTTGTAGCATGTCTTATGAATGTTTGCTTGCATTACTCTATTCATAACTTGGTATGACACCGTGGTATCCTCCTCTGAATGTTTCACTTGAATTGACTTGGCACATGCTCACGCATGCATATGACTGAAATAATCAGTTAAGCCTCGATGAATTATTTTGCCTTGAGGGTCTTGAATCACTTTCATGCCATGATTAGTCCTATTTTGTTGCAAGCATGATTATGACAGTTCTTACTCTCTCGTTTGTCGCTCCCGTACTATTGCTAGCCTTCACTTACACTGAGTATGTTGTACTCGTGTTTCCAACTCCCTAAAACCAAATATTGCCAAAAGTGTCCACCATACCTACCTATTAGCATCATTTGCTGTTCCGTACATATTCAATATGCCTTGTTTTCTTCCGAATAAAATGTTTGCTTGTTATGAGAAAGTTAGTTAGTAAAGCTCTCACAAACTTGATGGCACACTTTATTTCCTGCACTTAATAAACCTGAACCATTGTTACTGTCCATGAAAGTTATATGCTTGCAAATTATAGGCTGGGGATTAGCAGAACTGTGCTATCACGGGGAACGCTTTCAACACCTGTAAATATATACCCAGTTGATATCATGCTCTTTTGTTTGCGGATGTCGTCGGTGTAAGATAAAAGGGGAGCTTGTAAGTCCATGTAGTTATGTATGTGTGTTAGAGAAACGCCTGGGCCGCTGGTCTAATCATTGCTGCATGGTGGAAACCTGTAGGGTAACCATAATGAGTATCTATGAAGCATTCTTCTTATAAAAAAAGAGAGATAACTATTGAGAAAAAGAAAAAAAAGAGATATGAGAAAAGAGGAAAGAGAAAAAAGCACCATTTTCCCATGGTAAATAAGAAGATTGCTGAGATACTCATTGTCTGCTTGCCTTGTCATTTTGATATGGGGATTCTTCCGTATCATCGGGCAAGGGGTACCCCGTTGGCGGTTCTCTATGATACGCACGTATTTACGATGACAAGAACTTACCGGTAACTAAAGTTGAGTAGCATGAGAGCGGCCCTCGTACTCAAGGGACATGAGATTTCCAGTTTATAGTCTGTCAAGCATATAACTCAGACTGGACCTCACTTTCACCTTAAGCATATTAAAGATTCTCATGATAGGGGAAATGAGAGCTCAAAGCTAATGAGTACCATACTTTCAGCATTTGGAAGCCTTTCAAACTATTCAAAACCTTTTTCATTTCCTTGTTGAGTCACCACCCATTCTTTGAGCACTTTCTTGAGAGCATAGTTGTCATTCTTAGTATAATGTGCTTGTCTCAAAACTTGATTATTTGTGTTATGACTTTGATGCTTGTATCTTTAATATCTTTACTTCTAGTCTTCACCTGAACTTCATAGGTGACTTGGCATTCACAATCAAAGGCAAGCGAGATACCACTCTATCATACCTTGTTATGAGTATTGTAATGTTGCTTATGTTTAAGTTTCATGCTACTAATTATTTTTGAGTTGGAATCTCTTCATAGCTTGCAATGCCTATTAAGTAAACTTAGTTGCATACTCCTTATTATGAATTGCCTAAGTAGTTGATCACATGCTGAGAATATATACATCATATGAAGCAAATGTGTTCGTGAAAGTTTCTTTTATCGCACTCAGTTTTCAACTGAATTGCTTGAGGACAAGCAATAAGCTAAGCATGGGGGGAGTTGATACGTCCAAAATGTATCTACTTTCTCGAACACTTTTTCTATTATTTCTCCTCTAAACTTGTGTGAATTGGATGCAACTAACATAGACTGACGCTGTTTTCAACAGAATTACCTTGGTGTCTAGTTTTTGTACAGAAAATCAACTATTAGGAAAAAACCCGGAAATATGCCAAAAATCCTATTTCGCCAGAAGACTCACGGATCCAGAATACGAGACGGAGTGGGGCTGGGCCCAGGCCACACCACCTGGCCGCGCAGGCTAGGCCTGGCCACGCCAGGGGGTGGTCTGGCCGCCCCAGACACTCCCTCGGTCTCCCTCTTCGCCTATAAGTTTCCTTCTAACCTAAAAACTCAGGGGGGTTCGACGTTTTTCTAGAAAGAGTTCCGCTCCGCCGCCACCACAAGATTCCACGATTCGGAACCAGAAACTCCGTTCTAGCACCCTGCCGGGATGGGGAATTGGAGGAGATCATCGCCATCATCATCATCATCATCACCATCGCTTCTCCATCGACCATCCATGTTCCCCCATCTATGAGTGATTAATCCCCCGCTGTAGGCTTTGGGGATGGTAGGGATTTGATGAGATCGTTCACACGTTGTTTTCCGGAACCAAAGGCCCCGAAGTGACAGAAATCGGGATAACCGGAGGGAATGGCTTTGATGTGAGGATCACATGTGTTCAGGAGTGTTAATGCTTTGCTCCGGTGCTCTATTAAAAGGAGCACCTTAATTGCCAGTAGTTCCCTTGAGGCCCCGCTGCAAACGGGTTGGCAGGACAAAAGATGTTGTGCAAGTTCTCATTGCGAGCACGTATGACTATATATGGAACACATGCCTATGATTATTTAGTACTTGGATGCTTTATCTTATTTATCTGCAAATGCCCTATGTTCTGACTGCCATGTGAATTGTCTTGTCCATGCAATGCCCGTCCATCAATCCATATGCCTACCGCGCTCCAATCCTACTGTTTACTGCAATTGCTACTACTGCCTTTACTTTACTACTGCTATTCCTTTACTATTCCTACTACAAAACTGTTGCTACTGATAAACTGCTGTGAGCAAGATTGTTTCCAGGTGCAGCTGAATTGACAACTCAGTTGTTAAGGCTTATAAATATTCTTTGGCTCCCCTTGTGTCGAATCAATAAATTGGGTTTCACTTCTCTCGAAAATACTGCGATACACTCCCTATACTTGTGGGTCATCAGATCTCTGGATTGCTAGCCTACTTAATATTGGTGCTTTATATGCTTCAAGGTTGGATTGTTGTGTACTAATATGTGTGGATGGAGAAAATTGCATCTAACACCAGTCTTTGTGGCATTTGTTGCACACAACACAGAAACATGACCTTTTTTGTGGCTAGCACGATTTGTGGCTTAATTTTTTGCACCTGGCCCAAATAAACATCTTAACCTGATGGGTTAGAGCATCTCTAACCCATCCCCAAAATGGTAATGGAGGAGTAAATTTACTCCTCTAACGGCCAAAGCCGCACCAAACCTAACCCTAACCCCTATCGCCATTTAGAGGAGAATAAATATAGGACTTCCCACCACGACCTCGACTCCTTTATTTTTTCTCCCCCACCCGCATGTTTGCTGTTGGCCCATTGCCCTTCGCTGGATCTGTGCTCCGCCGATGGCAAGCTACCCTCTATGCTTCTTGTGGTAGCATACATCGCTGGAATCGGCCACCACGAGCCATTTTCCCCGGCCACAAATGTGTCGCCGAGCTTCGCCGGATTCGATGCATCGTGGCTAGGATTTTCCACGATACGTCGGATCCCAGAGGCCAACACCCTTCGGCATGACTACACACCGTTGCAACTCCCCGACCGAGCTCGAGCGGCGCCCCGAGCACCCGCGCCGCCACTAGCTCCGGATCCGGCACTAGCAGCTGCACCGGCACTAAACCTTGGACCCGCACCGACACCTTCCCATACCGGCACCGCTGGAACAAGGTGGGGAAGAGATAAGCTCCAGGGTTCTTTGTAGTGTTTTTGGTTAATGCTCATCAATTTTCTAATCTAGATGATTTTTTGTAGCAAGGTGAAGAAAAGAGAAGCTCCATGGTCCGAGGATGACGACAACGATTTGTACTTTGCTTAGTATCATCAAACAATTGTTGGAGTCGACCAGCCTTTCCAACAATTTTGGGAAGAAATACATGCCAATTTTAATGAAATAACTAGTGGAGATGCAAGGTCATTAGTATCGATTATGAATAGGTGGACTTTGCTAGTTATTTACTCCAATACGGGAAATCTATGAATAAATGAAGCTTGCATGTATAAATGAACATTGAGCTTTTCTCTTATTCATCTTGTTAAGTATGAGCTAACGTGAGATTTTAGCAAATTAGGATGATGCTATTACTATGTATGACTAATTTATTGATATTAGGATGATGCTAGTATTACTATATATATGAACTATGAATCTTTATGTTACACAAATGAAACTATGCTAGATGCAAAAAAAAGAAATTGTTTCTGTGTTTTGTGCAATAAATGCCACAAACTGGTTATGTGTGGATGCACCAATATGTACTAGTGTGATACAGTACGTTATGTTACAAGTGTTGTTCTCCTGGATCATTGATCATAAGGTTCAGGTTCTCAAAACAATGCCTTAGCCCTTTGTTGCACACCATATTCATGCGCGTCATGTGATAAATGGAACTACATCCTCAACATTTTATTTCATGTTTGAATGGACTGATGAACATATGGAGTACGACCCGCAAAAAAGACCTTATACAATTTTTCTGTTCTATTACTTGGAGTAGTCACATTCAAAACCATACTGGAGCCACAAATCCTCCCATCGTCCCCCGTAATATTTTTGAATTTGAGATCATGGTATCCAATTTTCTACCCCTCCGTCCAGAAAAAGGCTACTTTGAGCAAGGTCATGGATGATCAGTTGATGTGACCAGGCCTTGGATTCGTGAACAGAGGGAAGTACGGTCTACTAGCAGTTATTACTTGGACTATCACCAAATTCAAATTCTAAATCGAGAGGCAAAAGCTCCCGCCTACACAAAATATTTGGGACCCATGTTTAATCTTTCGTATACTGCGAAATTCTATTTGACCTATCATACTGATGACCAATGGAGATTGTGAAATTGATGGGTTGGGTGGTGGGGTTTGCTCGTAATTTTTGTTACTAGGACTATTTTTTCGCATATGGAGTCAACATTATTTTTTCTATGGGAATATTTATTTTATTCCTAAACATAGGGAGTAGCATTTTTTCAAATTATTACTTATACTCTAGCCAAACTCAAAATCTCAGTTGAGCGGCAAAATTTACCAATTTTTGTGCAATTATGTAATGGATGGTCAGTTGATGTGACTCTCGGCCTTCAATTTCTAACCAGATAGCGTACTAGTCTACAACTATATTTTTCTATTATTACTTAGCCGCTAGCCAAATTCAAAATCGTAAAATCGAGCGACAAAATCCCAACCGACTCATATTCATTTCGCGCCCTTCCGTTTCAAACATTTTTAGGCAAAATCTCCCATCGATGGAGTACCATTTTTCTAGTATTACTTGGACTCTTGCCAAATTCAAAATCTCAATCGAGCGGCAAAATCACACACCAACCTTGAAGCATTTCCCGCCCCACCGTTTCAAAAACTTTGAACAAAATCTCCGACCGGAGAGTACCATTTTTCTATTATTTGTATTTGTCCTGTAGCCAAATTCAAAATCTCTACCGAGCGGCAAAATCACACACCGACATTGAGAATTTCCCGCCCCACTGTTTCAAAAACTTTGAGGCAAAATATCCCATCATGGAGTACCATTTTTCTATTACAGTATTATTATTTGGCCGGTAGCCAAATTAAAAATCTCAATCGGGCGGCAAATTCACACACCGACCTTGAAGCATTTCCTACCCCGTCGTTTCAAAAACTTTGAGGCAAAATCTCCCATCATGGAGAATCATTTTTTCTATTATTATTATTTGTCTGGTAACCAAATTCAAAATCTTGGTCGAGCGGCAAAATCACAAACTGACCTTGAAGCATTTCCCGCCGCACCATTTCAAAAACTTTGACGAAAAATCTCCCACCGAGGGATTACCATTTTTCTATTATTAGCCAAATTCAAAATCTCAATCGAGCGGCAATGCTAGAGACCGACTTTGAAGCATTTCGTGCCCCTCCATTTCAAAAACTTTTGACGTTAAAATTCCTTTTCTTCCCATTGATTCGACGCCCTATGGGCACGCTAAAGTCGGTAGCTTGGGGGCAAGATCGTAATTATTTTTCCGTTCACCTCTATAGACTCCATTCGTGCAGTTTTTCTAGCTGGCCCTCCCAAAATTCTAGGCTTCTCTCCCACGCCCTCACCTCTACGACCATCGCACGCACCGCCTGGCGGCAATTCTAGGGTTGTCGAAGCCGCTTCATCGAAGCCCACCCCGTCGGATCTAGTTCACCGGGTCTCTCTGCCACTCAACCAAAGCTGTGGTATCGCTGACCGCGCCTATGGTGTTGTCGACCGCCCACGCTCTGCTTCCCCGCCGTTGAAAGCTACCCAACCGTACCGGAGCAGCTTCACCATTGTCCCCAAGATGAGATCTATTCCAACAAGTTACATGTCCACTGCTCCATACCAGCTACATGGTCATCGGCATTGACTGCACCAGCATCAACCACCCAAGATCTGCTTCCCCGACGCCAACAACCACCACAACCGCAGCACCCTCGGTGACCTGGATGTCACTCGCATGCTACTGACGATGCTTAGACACCTCTCCGACCAAGGTAACCAGATCTCCAACACGTTTTTGTTTTGTCAGTGGTCTCGCAGGTTCAGGCCTGTCGCAGTGAACTGCATTTTTGTAATCGTGCTAGTACATACAAGTCACTGGGCACGCCTGTTCTTCGTGCTAGTACATACAAGGTCATTAGACATGTTGGTTTGCATTCGCTTCCCTACAAATATCAAGTCATGCACATGTCTATTATTTTGTCATGCACATGTCCATTATTTTGTCATGCACATGTTCTTATCTTAGCTGCTCCGTACACTAGTAAATGCCTGCTATTGTGTAGTTCTTGCAAAATGTAATGTCAGTGGAAAATATTAGTGTGGATTCCCTGCTACACAGTTACTGACTCTATCTAGTTATGCTTGAGCTAAGTTCCTGCTATTATTTCCTCCTTGGTATCGTTCTGCTATCCTGTGGTATCCGTTCAAAATCTTCGTACTAGTTCGATTATAGTTTTGTTGTTGCCATCTGGTTCTTCAAAAGCTGTAACACTGACTATTTTCGTTTTCTTTGCGTAGAGCTCAAAAAGGCAACACTGAACATGTTGGTTTGCATAGCCTATAGGTCACCAGCGATGCCATTATATATTTTCTGTATCTGGCGCTGGTTCGTCCAAATCAACGGCATAATTATTCTTTAATGTATAGTTCATTCATGTTTTCCATTCCTGCTCGACAAGTTTTGGTATGATGCGGTTATAATTTCTATATGGTTCATTCTTAGCTATGACAGTAACTGCATGCCATTGTGTAGCTCACCACAAATTCCGAGTCACCCAATGTCTCTTGCATTCCAGGAGACACCACTGCTTCCATATATATTTGCTGAAATGACCTGGCTAGTTTATACTGAAATTCTAAGAAACACTTTGTTTGATTGCTCATTTCATTGTTGGCATACGTGTCTAATGCTTGTTTGTCCTCTTCTATAGGTTCACAAGCCACGCCATTATATCTCGTATCTGGTTCTGGTTCGTCCTAGGCAACGACATAACTATCCTCTACTATATAGTTCATTCATTGTTTGCATTCCTGCTCTACAAGTTCATATTATGCAGTTATAATTCCTATTTGGTTCATTCTTAGATATGAGTAGTTTGTCTTCTTTGCTGTATTAACTTGTTATTAGTTAGTTTTAGACTACAATTATTGCTATCGCCACCAAAGAGGGGACTGCAATATCATATCTCAAGGTGTTTTTCCAATGTAGATGTCACACTCAAAGGGAGATGTAGTTGATGGATTGCGAAAGCAAATTGAGGACTCTGCTATCAACTTGATTCTCAACTGAAATGCTGAATTTTCTTTCCCTTTTGTTCATATTTTGTAATAGTATTAAGAAGCTTGCAGCTGCTGTAATATCTAGATAACTCGCATAGGCCATGTAGGCATTTAGTTGACGCTGTCCATGCATGGCGGTACCATAACTGTGCCAGCCAGGTCGATCAGGTAATTGTATAGGTTTTGTTACTTGCCCTTCTTGTATTGCGCCTTCCATGAACAGTAAAAGACGCTCGCTAATTATACTCCTTTTATGATATTTGCATGGGCTTCAGAATTACCAAAATAGTAACGGTAACTGGGCAAAATAGTAACATGCCAAAACAGTAACAGGACAAAACAGTAACAAACCGAAACAGTAACAGGCCAAAACTGTAATGGACCAAAATAGTAACATGCCAAAACACCAGAAGACCAGAATAGTGGCAATCCAGCATAGTAACAGGCCAGAACAATAACAGACCAGAACAATAACAGACCAGAAAAGCAACATGCCAGAACAGTAACATGCCTGAACAGTAGCATGCCAGAACAGGGGCAACCAACACAGTAACGGGCCAGAACAGTAAAGGACCACAACAGTAACAAACATGAATAGTAGATGGCTAGAACAGTAACAAGCCAAAATAGTAAAAGGCCAGAACAGTACTATCATACCTTTTCAAAAGTGGGCCATTCGTAGGCGGCCCAGGACGAGCTATGAGAACAGTGACGGGCTGACCGTGGGCTTTAACAGTATCGTGCCTACTTGACGCAGCCTGTTAACGGGCCGCATAGTATTCGAACAGTGTGTGCTTCTGTAGGCTGAAACAGTAACGGACCTGACATTTGTGGGCCACTGCTCGCCACATCTTTGGGCCCATTTCAAACAGTGCCGGACGAAACAGTAATAGGCCATAATCTTATTGCGTTCTCCTAATGGGCCGGCGCAGTTAATTATGAGTAGGCCTTGGCTGGGCCTAGATTCTACCACGATTTTCGTGGCTGTTAACGACGGTAACTGGGTGTTAATGGTGTTTGCCACGTGGCATTTTGCATAACGTCAGCAGTCAAGGCGGCTGGCGAACAGATCTACAATGGAACAAGTTTTCGTGGCTGAATGGTGCGATCCGCCATGGTAAAAAAACCGTGGTAGATTCTTTTGTGATGGGGCTTTTACCATGAGGGGCATCCATCGTAGAAGACTTTTTAGCCACAAAAAATGGGCCTTTAACCACGAAAATCGTCCGTTGTAAAAGCCAACTTTTCTTGTAGTGACTATAATTGTTGACATAACACCAATGAAACACCGTTCACTAGTATTACATCCCTCAAAGTGGTACAATAGAAACACAGTAGGTCCAAGACATGACTATTGATTACAACTCGAATCTTTACAAAAGATCCAGAGAACACTCTACGTTAAAGAGGAAGAAAGAAACTTCTTACAAAGAAGAACCAGAAATAATAACTCAGAGCTATCTGGCTAAAAAGACTATCATCTAAACTATCTGGCTTGCAATTGCTACTAATGCAGTGCTCTACAGAAGTAGGTTTTATGGCTAGCATATCTACTCCTATCTAATCAGAACTTTATCTTCACTTCGGTTCATGAATATGTTGACTTCATTGACCTTATTGAAGAACTTGAGTTGTCGATGATGATTTCTTGAGCATAAGTTGATGTTGATGTCGTCTTCAACGGCTTTAGAATCTAGCAAGGGTGAAGAAGGTACAGCTGAGTACGATCGTACTCAGCAAGTTCACTAAAAAGAAGTGTTTGATGCACTATGTACAGCCATAGACCATAAGTCATAGGCAATGCAGGTTTTTGTAAACATTTCTTCAAAGGTTGCTTTTATTCTAAAAGCTATGTCTGCCAGCCTTCACAGGTTTACCAGAACTTTCATGGAGTTCCTTTCCAACCACGTTCGTAGCTCCTTCCCGGAACAGGGAGTAACATGTCATAGTTTTTACACTTTGCAGAGGTGCGTTGCTTTACCCGTGAGAGATCAAATCCTTGTTGCACAACCGGGCGATCTTTCCCGTCCACAATTCCATGATGTGGGGTCCAGTAGATGATCCAAGCCAATCACTGCCATTCTCCATGACCCCGCATGAAGACATGATCCCCCAAGCAGAACGACCTCTGTTAACCCGCATCGCGGATATAACAATGGTTGACTCCTGGAGGACTCTAGTGAGCAGAACATGAACCTGGTCGCCCCATTGATATGAGGACCTACCTACGATCGTCTCTCACAGATAGTCTAGACACCAATATCGTGGGGAGCTAAGGGGTCCCACCCATGCTAAGACTCATAAGGTACACCAGCGCCACGAGATGGTCATCCGTCCATGCGAAAGGAAGAAGATCTAGCTGACTTCTCCATACCATTCCAAATCTCATGGTTACCGCGTAATATACGGTGCAAAAATCACTAGCGATATTGGTTGATTAAGTCCTAGATATTATGTTCCTTTACCACTGGAACTGTAATAGTAGGTTATTACCATTTGGTAAATAACCCATAATCATTTTATTATGAAAATAGTGTTTTCTGACCTTTTTGAAATGCAGGTGATGACAACATTTGATTTGCAAATACTTGATAGAAAATAACCAAAGGACATGAGCAAGTGTGAACTTGCCTTTTGTGATTGCAAGATTATGCACTCACGGTCTTCGAGACAGTAGAAGGTCAAAATTCTGTAAATAGCATCATTGGTCTGGTAAGGACTAATGTTTAAAGAAGCGAGATGCAATTATGCATAAGTAATGTAATGCAATTAGATAAACGCAAATCGCCAGAATAATTGTCTATGATCTAGGGTTCGGAAACTAGGAATGGTTTCTTTAGAATGTGTTTCACTTTTATACCAGCTTCACACATGTGCTTCTTATTAAGGCTTGTGAGTGTGTGTGAAACAAAATATAAGTACAATAAAGTAACACACAATGGCATAGCACCCAAGGTGTTGACAAATGGTTCAAAGTTTATTTCACTCAAGCTTTCTTCTATAACTTAGAGAGTTAAAGACAAAAGATATAGTGCATTTGCATTTTCTTTAAAAGAATTACTTTTGAGGAAAAGGTTACTTTTCAAAATGAATGCATTTCAATCTTGAAGTTATACTTTTAGGGTTTCCTATTAACTAAAAGTATTTAAGAACAAAATATTTTGCATCTTTTGAATAACTATTCTTCTATCAAGTGGAGACTTATATAATTTGAAGATGGCATCATATTATAGGTAGTTTACTTCTTAATGATTCCTAAAGGTAGAATACAAGTAGCATTGTTTTTTATGGAATTGGTGCTTTCTTAAGTTTATACTTCATAAATACAAAATAGGCATTACTTTAATTACTTAAGGACTTGGTTTAAATTTAAGTAGTTTTCCAAATTAGTAGAGGAATTAGTAAATATGAGCTTGATGACTTTATAAGTGAATAGAATTACTTTATTTGAATAATGACCACACTAGTAGTTGAGACTTATCTTTCTTGGTCATTAGATGGTATTATAATTTGTTCACTTCATAGTGTTTCTTTAAGGTTAATTGAGAGTGGGAACACTTCTATTTTAGTCATGTTTTCTTAACATTATAGTTGAATAGAATCATTTATTTTCTTACAAATGAGTGGTTATATTTCATAATATGGAAACAACATTACTTAACTAATTATGAACTATCTTTGGACTTTTAGTATGTTTATAAAATTGTGGTTGAAGTAATGGTAAAAGGTTTTATTAAGTCAAAAAATATCATTCTAGAAATTTTATATTTGATATGAATACTTTTGGAAAATAATATACATTTATAGGTGAAAGGTAATTCAACAAAATTGTATTTATAATGTTTTGAACTGTTTTGACTTCATCTTATCAATACCTTAAGACTAATACTATTTTTAGACCTTTGATGGACAATATTTGTGGTATTAGCAATTCTATGCATAATTGTTATGAATTACCAACTAAGGAAATATGTTTAATCCAAGTTATTAGAGGATTAGGTTCTTATTTACTTCAAAAGTGTAATATATTATATTTTTAAATTGTAGTTATTATTTTTGTGAACATTTTGGTGTATTATAAATATTTTTATGATTTAAAAATAATAAGATATGGTTTTTATAAGTTTTATCACTTTATGAAGACTTAATAAATAATAATATTTAGTTAAGTGATACCAAAAATATATGAAACAAGTTTATAAATGAAGATTATGTTTTCTAAGAATTTTGATATATTATACTAATTTTTTGAATTTTAAATAATATAATATATTTATTTAAGATTTATCCCTAATAGGGTATTTACTAATTAATATTAATTATTTTATTTAAGTTGGAAAATTAAATATGATAATAGGTTTAGAATATAAAATTTATTTTTCGGAATATTTTGATATATAATATATTTTCTGAATTATAAAACAAAAGATATTGATTTATCAAGATTTAATCATTTTCTTAATTCCTGGAAAATATTTATATTTGAATTTATATTGTTTTATCTATTTTCTTAACAAGAAATACTTTTTGTACCGAGACTAATCCTAGACACAATCACTGCTGGTGGGGCTCCCACCACGTCACATGCCATATAAGCAAAGACTAGGTCAAACTGTTGAGTAGGCACGGGATGACGTCATCGTGATGTCACACGATGTTGATCCTCACAGATCGAAGATCGATCGGCTGATTGGGTGCTCGTTGATGTCTACGCACTTCTATTCTTGTAGACAGTTGTTGGGCCTCCAAGTGCAGAGGTTTGTAGAACAGCAGCAAGTTTCCCTTAAGTGGATCACCCGAGGTTTATCGAACTCAGGGAGGAAGTGGTCAAAGGTATCCCTCTCAAGCAACCCTGCAATCAAGATACAAGAAGTCTCTTGTGTCCTCAACACACCCAATACACTTGTCAGGTGTACAGGTGCACTAGTTCGGCGAAGTGATAGTAAAATACAAGTGGTATGGATATAAGAGAATGGTGCCAGAAAATACTTTGATGGCGTGGAAGAGACTAAAGGCAAACTGAAATAAAGATGGCAGCAAGCAAACATGTAACAGATCTAGTTGCAAACGGTGTTTCAATGCTTATAAACAAGGCTTAGGGATCATACTTTCAATAGTGAACACTCTCATATAAATATCTTCTCTTCATGATACTACTCTGAACTACTCTCCGGTTGGACACTCTAATCCATGGTCACTCCTCAAAGTCCGCCTTCCCCATCTAGATAACCCCACACTGTCACCTTGAGAGCTAGATGGTTCCAACAAACACCACAATTTCATAGAGACAACCAACTCAAAATATAACTCATAACAAGTATTTGTAATCTCTAGCCTAAGGGCCACACGGTGTGCACACTATCAACTTCACACACGTGGGGATAGCAGAGATTAATTAAAGCACTTGGGTAGCAGAATAGATCTATATTACAAAGCTCATGCTCTCAATAAGATCACGCATAGAGAGAGATGAACACATAGCTACCGGTAGAACCCTTAGCCTCGAGGAAGAACTACTCCCTCGTCATAATGGGAATCAACAACGGTGTTGTAGATGGTGGTGGAGATCGATGGAGATGGCTCCGAGGGCACTTCCTCATCCCGGCAGGGTGCCAGAATAGAGACTTTCTATCCTCTGAATCTCCTCTTCGGTGGTGGCGGCGCTGCGGAACTTTTCGTGACTAGAGGCTGGATTATTTAGGGTTTTCTCATCGGGGCGCTTCTTATAGGCGAAGAGGCGATGTCAGAGGGTGGACCAGGGGCCCACACCACCTGGTGGCGCGGCCATGGGGACCCGCGCCACCACATGGTGTGGCCAGACCCTAACCCCTCTCTGTCTCGTCTTCTGGCTCCATGAGTCTTCTGGTAAAATATCGACTTCCGCTTTTGTCCCATACAATTCCAAGAATATTCATTTTCTGGCTTTTCTGGAACCAAAAACAAAAGAAAACATGCAACTGGAACTTTGGCATCTTATTAATAGGTTAGTCCTAGAAAATGCATAAAAGTATCTCAAAGTATGAACAAAACATAAGAAAGTAGATATAAAACAAGCATGGAACATCAAAAATTATAGATACGTTCATGACGTATCAACATCCCCAAGCTTAACTCCTGCTCATCCTCGAGTAGGTAGGTGACAAAAAGAATAATTTTTGAGGTGACATGCATCATCATAATCTTGATCAAAGTATTTGTATAACATTGATAGCTAGGATCGTAGTACTTTAACATAGCATGAAAGATATAGTTCTAACAATAAGACATAGGAACTATGTTGTAACATGAAAATGTACAAAGAAAAGATTCATGAATAACAATGCTTTGCAAGACGTTTGTTTGTTCCACATATAGAAAACATAATGAGAATGGTATTCAGCTTGTCCCTCATAGTGTAACAAAACATAAATGCATATGACACCTTCAAAGTTCATAAGGGTGACTAGATACAGATAGTTTAAGAACAAGAAATATCAAAGTTATGAATCAATCAACAAGTCTTGGGACAATGCACATTAAACTAAGAATGGCCACTATGCTCTCTCAATAGGTGCATAAAGATAGAAGATGGAGACTCAACATAAAAGTAAAAGAAAGGCCTTCATAGAAGGAAGCAGGGATTCAAGTCTCATAAAGATCTTCCAAAAATTATGGTACTTATTAGCTTTCAGCTCTCATTGCCCCTATCATAAGCATCTTCAAGTGATTAAGGTTAAAGTGAACAAACTATGGAGTATATGCTTGACAAAGTATAAGTTGGCAATCTCATGTCCCTTGAATACGAGGGCCGCTCCTCATGCTACTCAAGTTTAGTTACCGGTAAGTTCTTGTCATAGTAAGTACATGTGTATCATAGAGAACCGCCAATGGGGTACCCCTTGCACATGATGCAAGAGCTATACCATAAACAAAATGACAAGACAAGCAGACAATGAGCATCTCAGCAATCTTCTTATTTACCATGGGAAAATGGTTCTTTTTTCTCTCTTTCCTCTTTTCTCATCTTTTTTTCTTTTCTTTTTCTCAATCTCTATCTCTTTTTTTATAAGAAGAATGCTTCATTGATTGCTCACTATGGTGATGCTGCAAGTTTCCACCATGATTAGGCATGGCTTAGGCTAGCGGCCCAGGCATTTCTCTAACAGACATACATAACTCCATGGACTTACAAGCTCCCCTTTCATTTCACACTGACGACATCCATAAACAAAAGAGCATGATATCAACTGGGTATAATGTACAAGTGCAATGTTGAAAGCGTTCCCCATGACAGCATGCTTCTGCTAATCCCATGTATATGTGCAAGCATATACAACATAGATGACACAATGGTTCAAGTTTATTAGGGGCAAGAAAAGTAAATGTGCCATCAAGTTCGTGAGAGCTTTAATCACTAATTTTCACATAACAAGTTTAATTCAGAAGGTAGATAAAAACATGAATATACTTGGAATAGAAAATGCTAATAGGTAGGTATGGTGGACTCTTTGGAATAACTTGGTTTTCTTTGGAGTTGGATGCATGAGTGGAACTCATACTTGGTATGGAGGCTAGCAAAAGACTGGGAGCGACCAACTAAGAGAGAAATAATGGCCATAATCATGCAAAGCGACAAAACATAATTAATTAAACCATAAAGTGATATTACAAGACGAAAACTAAATGATCATAAAGTCTATGGTGACTTGGTATAGTCTTAACATGGTGTGAGCATGCGCCAAGTCAACCCAAATAAAGCATTAAAGGAGAATACCACAATATTATGCTTTAATCTGTTAAAACAACGCATGATTCTTTCAAGGAACATTAAGCAATCTCAATTGTTTATAACATATCATGCTACGGAAATAATCACTAAGCATAAAGACAAAACAATATCAAGCATGCCATGATAAAGTCTAGTCCACAGTCAAAAACAAGCTCCTTTTCTACCACTTAAGCATGAAGCTTTCTACTCTCTTCCAACACCAAATCAACTTATTTGAAACAACTCACAAAGATGATAATAAATAAAGATCAGTGAGCTTGTATCACAAATCCACAAAGAATAAATAAAAATTTCTAAGATGAAAGCACAAGAAAACTAAGCCTAAACACAGTGCTAGCAAAATACAACACTCACAAAACGATAAGAATGAAAACTAGAGTGTTCTAGGCAATGAATAACGGGGTGTCTCTCTCTCCAAAAGAAGTGTGTTGGGATCCAACCAACTTATTTAAGCAAACCAAACAAAAGAAAACTAAAAAAACAAAGACGCTCCAAGAACAGCACAACAGTGCATGAAACAATAAAAACGAAGTGTCTAGAAGAAACTTGGAATTTTTATTGATGAAGAAGGGGATGCCTTGGGCATCCCCAAGCTTTGACGCTAGTAATTATTGAATATTTCTTGGGGTGACATGGGTGGCATCCCCAAGCTTAATCTTTTGTCCATTCTTCATCTTATCACATTACTCTTCCCTACACTTTAAAATTATCTTCCTACAAAACTTCACACAATCTTCATTAGCAACATTAGTGTACTCAAGATAATAAGTCTTTTGGTTCAGTTTCAACACGAGTAAAACTTCCATTAAAACAAAAGATACTGTAGCACTTCCTTTAAAGAGTTCAAATGATCAAAGAGAACTCAAAGAGAAAGAGCTTAAGAGGCAAATGTAAATGATGGCAGAAATCTGTCAAAACAGACCAGTAGGTAAAAACCGATTTTTTTCGAAGACCTTCTGTTGCTCACATCAAAAAGTGTTGAACTAAAGAAATTTAGCTAACAACCTGGGGGATTTATTTATAAAATTACATCTCAATCCGGCATACATATAGTTTTCACAAATTTTTTCAGTGAAGCACAAAAATCTGTTTCGGAACAACACTTTCCCAAATCTTACTTCCCTCTCATTAGAGGTTATTCTTGGCACAAAAATCAAACAAAAAGGATAAGGAGAGGTTATTACAGTCGTAATAACTTCCAAGACTCAACTAACACTTTTGGGTTATCTCCTAATAAGTATTTTTCTTTACCGCCTTTAAGTTAGGCATGATAGTTTGAGAAGATGCTCACATAAGAAATATGAATTGAAGTAAAAGAGAGTATCAAGAAGCAAATTCAAAACACATTTAAGTCTAACCCACTTCCTATGCATAGGAATCTTGTAGAGAAAGAAGTCATGAAAGCACAAAGCAACAAGCATAGGAAAGCAAAACAAGTGCAACTTCAAGACTTTTAACATAAAGAGGGGAAACTTAATATTATTGAGATGCGTAAAACCATGTTTCCCTCTCTCATTATAACTTTCAGTAGCATCATGAATAAAATTAACAATATAAATATCACATGAAACATTCTTATCATGAGCCACATGCATAAAAAAATTAATACTCTCCACATAAACATAGTCATTCTTATTAATTGTAGTGGGAGAAAATTCAACAAAATAGCTATCATTATTATTCTCATCATCATAATCATCAAATATAGGAGGCATATTGTAATCATAATTAATTTTCTCCTCAATAGTAGGTGGACTGAAAATATCATATTCATCATTGTAATCATCATATACTAGAGGCATAGTATCATCAAAGTAAATTTTCTCCTCCGTGCTTGGGGGACTAAAAAGATCATTTTCATAAAAACTAGCTTCCCCAACCTTAGAATTTTCCATAGCATTAGCAATAATGGTGTCCAAACAATTCATACTAACAACATTTCTATTAGCATGCAAATAAAGTTCCATAGGTTTTTTAATTTTCTCTTCAAACACTTCATGTCCTAACTCAAGATAAATACTATAAAGCTCTCTATTTATTTTGTTGTTTTCCATTAAGCCTAACTAGTGAAAACAAGAAACAAAAAGACAAAATTGTAGAATCTAAAGGAAATAACTTTGAGCACTCACACCGGAGGATGTTAGTACCTTTTACCTTACCTCCCCGGCAACGGCGCCAAAAAATAGCTTGATGTCTACGCACATCTATTCTTGTAGACAATTGTTGGGCCTCCAAGTGCAGAGGTTTGTAGAACAGCAGCAAGTTTCCCTTAAGTGGATCACCCAAGGTTTATCGAACTCAGGGAGGAAGTGGTCAAAGTTATCCCTCTCAAGCAACCCTGCAATCAAGATACAAGAAGTCTCTCGTGTCCCCAACACACCCAATACACTTGTCAGGTGTATAGGTGCACTAGTTTGGCGAAGAGATAGTAAAATACAAGTGGTATGGATATAAGAGAACGGTGCCAGAAAATACTTTGATGGCGTGGAAGAGACTAAAGGCAAACTGAAATAAGGATGGCAGCAAGCAAACATGTAACATATCTAGTTGCAAATGGTGTTTCAATGCTTAGAAACAAGGCCTAGGGATCATACTTTCACTAGTGAACACTCTCATATAAATATCTTCTCTTCATGATACTACTCTGAACTACTCTCCGGTTGGACACTCTAATCCATGGTAGGGCTATAACAGCACTCCTCAAAGTCCGCCTGGATTATTTAGGGTTTTCTCACCAGGAGGCTTCTTATAGGTGAAGAGGCGATGTCAGAGGGTGGACCAGGGGCCCACACCACCTGGTGGCACGACCTGGGGGACCCGCGCCACCACATGGTGTGGCCAGCCCCTGGCCCCTCTCTGTCTCGTCTTCTGGCTCCGTAAGTCTTCCGGTAAAATATCGACTTTGGCTTTTGTCCTGTCCAATTCCGAGAATATTCATTTTATGGCTTTTCTGGAACCAAAAACAGAAGAAAACAGGCAACTGGCACTGTGTCATCTTGTTAATAGGTTAGTCCCAGAAAATGCATAAAAGTATCTCAAATTATGAACAAAACAAAAGAAAGTAGATATAAAACAAGCATGGAACATCAAAAATTATAGATATGTTTACGACGTATCACTCGCGCACGGCTATGGATGGGCTTGTTGGGAATAGGACAACGCGAGGAACCTAGTAGTCGTGGCGCCACCCACTTTTGGTCACCGGAGCTACTCCGGCGACCAACAACTGCGGTGGCCGACGGCGGTGCACGGCGGGACGACGATACACAACGAATGGAAGAGATTGGAGGGCATAGGGAGATGCAGAAGCTCACCCTGGTGATGATGGTAAGGACGACGAGGCATACGAAGGTCCGATGGTGGCGAATCGACGACAATGGCCGTGGTGGCCAGCGGGATGACGAGCTCAATTCCGTGCCACCCGTTGCTTGCCTGCTTGCGAGGCTTGTCGGAGATGAACAAGGAGACCGAGGCGAGCTTTGTGGTGCACTGAGCTAGGCTAGGGGAGGCTCCGATGGCGATAACGGAGCTCCCGCCCGAGCTAGGGTTTTGGTGGAAGAAGGGGGGTTGCTCTAGAGGGCGAGAGAGGAGATGATATTGGTATGGGGAGGTAGAGGATGACACGGCGGTCTTATCTGCTCCTCCCAATGACGGTGGCGAGTATCATAACACGGCGGAGGATCGACGGCGGCCACGTAGCCACGCAGCTACTTGCCGTCGTGAGCGAAGAAGACAACACAGTCATTTTACAGAAAACCCTATAACACCCCAAGCCAACCAAGCACTTGAGATGTTACCACATACATTACACACAGAAAAATGACTAAGACTTTTTAGGGAAAATTGGCAGAGTCTCCTTTGTTTTTGGGACATCCACGACAGGCAATAATATAAACACATGAGAAAGGATAAAACTCAATAAAAGGTAGTCGCACATTTAACCATATAAACCTCCAACATCACAACTATAAAAACTACCATCCAACACAATACTAATAATAATTTCTAGCATTTAAAACCAACATAGTGATAAACTTTCGCATACTCCGAAACCATTCATGACAAGAATGACTCCTCTCGATCAAATTCAAAGTTCCAAAATATTGATGAGGATTGTGTGAAACGTGAGGTGATAATTGTAAAGGTGCTACTACCGGAACTCCCCATGCATGACTTCCTCAAGGTTTATCTAAAAACATGAAAGCAACAAGGATGAGTATAAAGACTCAACAAGTTTACAAACAAATAGTAACTTTACATAAATCAAAACACAATGACGACATTAAACATTACTCATCCATTAAAACATATTAGTATGTCCTGCATGCCTATATGCTCATCTCATCTCATCGCGAATACCGATATCGCTCGAGTGGACACCTGTCGGCATCCACTCGCTCGAACTCTTGGAGGGTGCCTCCAAAGTGGGTCGCAACCCATCAATGAAGGTCACATTGTGCCCACGAAATAGGTCACACTATCATCATTATCATCATGGGTATGAAAAAATATGCATAATATGCACATGCCATCGTCATCATCTTTAGCATTCTCATCATGGTCATATCATAAGCATTAAAAACATCGAGTGAAGTGAGATATGCGAAATTTGCTATCCGTCGTGAACTTGCCTCAAATTGTGCGGCATGAATTGTAGGACTCCAAACCAAGCCCAAATTACCAAAACCTGTTATAGGAATATATATCACATTCAATACAAATAGTCACTTCAAAGGGATACAAGTAAAGTATCGCATCGCTCCTACGTGCAACAACCGGAACCAAAATATTTGCTCTCTCGCTTTTATCTTCTAGTAAAGACAAACTATGTGTCTCCGGCTAGATTTTCGTAAATAGAAATAGATTTTTAGTTAATATTGTAAAGAAACCAACGGACTTAGTTATCACAGCTTACTAGTTGTAGCAACTTTCATGTGCAAAACCTCACAAAACAGCTACAGATCAAACTTGAAGCTAGCCAAAATCACAAGGAACTTGCTTCACTACATGCATCATACTCACGACCTGCTCCAAGCAGAAAGCTAGCAAGTACTACTGATTGCTAACTATTATGTAGCACGTCACTTCTTCCCTGTATACCGCAAAAACTAGTAAATTTTCTACATAAACAGCCACAAGGTAGTAATCGATCAATTCCACCGAACCCATACTGCTACTAGATATAAACTATTTGATTAAGCAGTTGTGATCTCGCGGGAGCAATCCAATTAAAACTGGTGAAGTTCACCGGAATACAGGAATAAGAACCCATCTGACCTCACGTACGACTACAGCTTGGAAGGTACTATCGGTAGCAATCTAGAAGCTGGAGCAACTAGGAACTTTATTCAGGTGTAGAACTAAATTACTGAATAGCTAGCCGGAAAATAAAACATCTTGCCGTCTACGACATGGATAGGGGTACATACCAGTCAAGATGATGGTGGTGACATGGCCGGACAGAGCGGCATCTTGCTCCTGTCGCAGAACATGGCTGCAGATTATGGCTTTTCAGAAACGATCCGAACAACCCACGTCGGCGACATAGCAGATCGAGATGACATAGCAGCGGTGGCAAGGGGCATTAGCACTAGGTATTCTTTAGGGTAGAGATGAAGAAACAGCGGTCAACTCGGCTCTAGCACACGGGAATATGTCTGGCTCAAGTACAAGAAGCCCAGCCCAATCCAGTCTAGCCCGTAAGTTTTTTCACGTTATAGGTATAAAAGAAGCCTGATAATGTCTATACTACTAACACTACCAAGGAGCAGCTCGTTGCTACCATGTTTCAAAGAGCAGGTCACACGTTCGTACACGCTTTTTCCATTTTTCTCTAACTTCCAATTTTCACTTATTTTCTATTACACCAAGTCACAGATCATTTGCATCAAAATTAGGGTCTTACATTCTTACCCCCTTAAACATAATTCATCCCGAATTCTTCCTCACTGCTTTAGTGCTCACGGAACATAATTCAAAAAGAAAAATCATGCTTTGCATGCCAGAAGAAAACCATTTGGTATGCTACTCGCGCATTCAGGACTCACTCTCAAGACACCTTACCTTCTGTTTGTTGCGACACATTCTTTAGCATCCTATGCCTCATTATTTTCTTGGCCTCATCCAACACTATCACGTAACGAACATTAGATGTTAAATTTTACTTAGTCGTAATTACTTACATGTTCATATTTCATTATGGATCACGAAATTGATTCCGAAAGATTAAGACACTGAGCACAATATGCAAAACTTGCGTCCACTTGAGTAACTTAGGTAGGTAAGCTAGATGTCTGATGACCCACAAGTATAAGGGGTGTATCACAGTATTTTCGATAAGTAAGAGTGTCAAACCCAACGAGGAGCAGAAGGTGTTGACGATTGGCTTGGAGCAGGAATTCTCTGTAAATACTTAGCAAACGAATTTTTAGGGTTTTTTGATAATGTAGATAAATAAAGTACGAGTAAATAAAAGACAATGATAATAGATGCAGCAAGTGGCCCAATCCTTTCTTTAGCAAAGGACAAGCCGGTTGTATTACTTAAGATGACAAAACGTTCTCGAGAACACATGGGAATATTGTCAAGTGCTTTCGCTTTATATAGTTGATTAATCTTCTTTACTTTGGTAAGTGTTGTGTGGGTGAACCTGTGCTAATGTACTGACATTGCTAGGACTAATACATACTTGTGATTATACCCCTTGCCAGCATCCGCAACTATATGAAAGTAAATAAGATAGAAACCTAACCACGGCCTTAAACTCTAAGATCCTACACTCCCTTCTGCAAAGGTTTCCTAATATGGGTTCAGGTTTCTGTCACTCCGGCAACCCCTACGATTAGTAGCCAAATACACAATTCATTCCCCTAGGCCCATAAAGGTGAAGTATCATGTAGTCGATGTTCACATGACACCACTAGAAGAATAACACCACAACTTAATTATCAAACCATTAAATCTCTCTCAACACAATTCCACTACTAACAACATGACTTCTCTCATATCCTCAAGAACTAAACGAACTACTCACAAGACATCATATGGATCAAGATCAGAGATGAAATAATGACAAGTAACAATATGAACATAACAATAATTCAACGGTTCCAGTCAATACCATCAACTACAACAAGTAATCAACACCGGGAAAGTTTCCCCTAAGAATTATGCAAGATTCAATCCAATTGTTACAGCGGTACGGAGTGGTGATGATGGTGCTGGTGGAGATGATGATGGAGATGATGATGATGATCTCGATGAAGTCCAACTTGATGGTGGTGTTGATGGCGACGATCTCCCCTCTCCGGGAAGGAATTTCCCCGACAGATTTCTGCCTGCCGGAGAGCTCTTTCTCTCTCTGCAGTTTTCCGCACCGCAGAGGCGGCGGAATCTTTCTGTGGCCGCTCCCCGAGTCTTAGGGTTTTGGGAGGATTATATACGCCAAAGAGCTGAGCCAGAGGTGGGCCAGGGTGGTCATACCACTTGGTGGCGCGACCAAGGGTGGCCCGCGCCAGGGGTGGTGTGGCCCCCCTATGGCCCATCTCCGCTCCCCCTTCTGGCATCCTCCGTCTTCTGAAAAAAATAGGATTTTCCTTATATTTTTCGAGATTTTCTGATCTTCGCGAATTTCGCCTCCAAATAGTGGCTTTTCCATCAGAATACTGACTTCAGCGGTCCATCCTCCAAAAGTCATCAACCATGCAAAAACAGATGAATTAACATAAGTATCATCTCTTAATATGAAATATATAAATGAATAATAGTAAATTATGATATAGAATAGTGATGCAGAATGGACGTATCAACTCCCCCCAAGCTTAGACTTCGCTTGTCCCCAAGAGAAAACTGAGCTCAATAAACATGACCTCAGGTTTATGGAGTGAAGTGTCGATAAAAAAATACGGACAAGAAGCATCACATTCATCAATACATAAATCATAATAGAAGACAACTCACTATTATATAACTTAACTTGCAACGAGTAAAGGAAACACAATAAAGATACACAAAGTAAATCATAATTGGTAATGGCAAACTTTGTTCTTGCTCAAAGAACAGTTAACAATTTGCAGGAGTTCAAACATAATGGTGTTTTCAATGATAGCTTTCAAAGTAGTATTCACTAAGAGAAGAGAAGTGTGCAAGACAAGGAACATAAGAAACATGATTGAATAAATCATCATATGAATGAATGAAACACAACAACTCAAATACTTGCTTGAGATAGAAAGGAATAGGTTTACTGACTCAACTAAAAAGTAAAAGACATGCCCTTCATAGAGGGAAGCAGGGATTTCAAGTTTCATAAAGAGCTTCCAAAAATTATGGTACTTATTAGATTTCAGCTTGCATTGCCCCTATCATAAGCATCTTGAGGTGATTAAGGTTAAAGTGAACAAATATGAGGATATGCTTGACAAGTTATAAGTTGAAAATCGCATGCCCCGTGCTTACGAGTACCAGACCTCATGCTACGCAACTTTAGTCACGAGTAAGTTCTTGTCATTGTAAATACATGTGTATCATGGAGAACCGCCAACATGGTACGCCTTGCCCGATGATACGAAAGATTCCCCATATCAAAATGACAAGGCAAGCAGACAATGAGCATCTCAGTGATCTTTTATTTGCTATTTGTATAGGTTTTTATCGTGGATGCTTCACAGATTGCTCACTATGGTTATGCTGCAAGTTTCCACCATGATTAGGCATGCCTTAGGCTAGCCGCCCAGGCGTTTATCTAACACACATACAAACTCCATGAGCTTACAAGCTCCCCTTTTATTTCACACTATCGGGATCCATAAGCCAAAGAACATGACATCAACTAGATAAGTGCAATGTCAAAAGCGTTCCCCATGGTAACATGGTTCTACTAATTCACAACTTATAAATCATAAAGCATATACGCAACATAGATGGGCACAATGGTTCAAGTTTATTAAGTGCAAGAAAGTAAAGTGTGCCATCAAGTTTGTGAGAGCTTTAATCAGTAATTTTCACATAACAAGTTTAATTTGGAAGGTAGATAAAAACGTGAATTTACTTGGAATAGCAATAATGCTAATAGGTAGGTATGGTGGACACAAATGGATAGGTTTTGGTTTAAGGATTGGATGCACGAGAAGCATTCCCTCTCAGTACAGGTTTTTTTGCTAGCAAGGCTGGGTAGCAAGTATAAGAGTTGAAGGAAACAAACAAACATATGGGTGATAAAAAACAAACATGCAATCTTCCTTGGAAGCACAAAAGATCTTAACTAGAGAATACTAAGCTTATGAGCCAATCAAGAAAGAAAGATAATGAAATTATATTTCTTAAGAGTACCTTTATCTTTTTAATTCAACTCTCATAATAGTGTTGCTACTGACCGAGCCAAGTTTGCCAAAACCAACTAAATTCACTTCATGATCCCAAAGTGATACCAATACTAACAACAAGATCAATCATATAGCAGAAATTGCAAACTAAAATAGGATATGCAAAAGAAGTAAATGATAGAACTTCTCATTAATATTCCATAACGGCAACTCACACCAAGGGATACATAGATATCTAACTAGAGGGGGATACTTCCACAATGCAAACCATCCTATATGATAACTTCTTTATTCATGATATGACTCTACTGAAAAAGTAGAAAGATAAAAGATAATGATATGATACCGTGACACTCCCCAAGCTTGGAACAAACCAAGGGGATGCCAAAACCTGATGACGAATTACTCCTTCGGTGGTGGTGGTGTTTTGTCGATGAGCTTTTTAATCAATTCCCTCAAATCCTCAATCTCGAAGGTGAGAGTATGAATCAACTCCGAATTGTGCTCAGGGTGGTTCATGATCATGTCGGGCTGTGAATCCCAGCTCTTGCGATTCTTTCCCCACTCTTCCTCCTTGAAGTATTCTTTTCCTGCATGGTTAGAACGAGGCATGTCCCAATTGGAGGGTAATTTTTCCTTGGGCATATTCTAGAATTGCTGCTCATGGATAAGGGTATGGAAGGGATTCTTGGTGCGTGGAGGAGGTGACCGTGAAGCTAAGCAATGACACGGAACCTTCCCTCTAGTGGACATCCGTGCAGTCCTTTTGAACCTGGCAGGATTTGCCACCACGCCAATGCTTGCAATGGTGGTGCTGGTGTGCGGATGCTGGTCTTCCTTTGCCTCCGCTTCAACTTCACTCTCGATCTCCTCCTCCTGCTTAGAGTCTTGGAGATCCTCTTCCATAGGCTCCTTGCCCTTATCGTTGGCAGAGATCATTGTGCTTCTAAAGTTTAAGAATAGTTCCTGGCAGAAACAGATCGAAACGAAAACTCGACGAGAACATGATATACGAACCTCGGGGGATCCGGGGGATCATATATTACGAAGTTTAACAACAAAAGGAAGGTACTGGGAGAAAACGGGTCGAAGACGGGCTCCGGGGTAGCCACACCACCTGGTGGCGTGGCTAGGTGGGCCCGCTCCACGGGGTGGTGTGAGCCACCCGGGCTCCGTTTCCATCCCTTTTTCGACTCATTATTTTCCATGTTAGATAAAAACTGCAAAAATATAAATTGACAGATTTTTCGTGGACCTTTTCTTACCATAACTGTTCCCTATTCGAAAACAGACTCTATAGGTCTCTGAATTTGGTTTTTAATAAAATTTTCCGGAGTCACCACTTGAATAACATCAATATCTTCATCCTCATAAACTTATTGCTTGAGTCTTTTAACCATTCACCATCGTATTACACTATTTTCTCCAACAACCTGGAAATTTCTTTCACACAAAACTTCACACAATTCTCATTAGCAACATTAGTGCATGCAAGATAATAAACCTTTCAGTTCAATTTTAACTGAAATCCATCAAAACATAAGATACTGTAGCAATTACTTCCGAAAGCCCAAAAGGAATTCAAAAAGGAAATCGATTTAAGCGGCAAATGCAAGAGTGGCAAAAATCTGTCAAAACAGACCAGCAGGTAAATATCAATTTTTTCGAAAATCTTCTGTTGCTTAAATCAAAAAGTGCAAAACTAACTAAAGTCAAATAATAACCTGGGGCATGCACACAAAAATTTACAGATCAGTACGACGTTCTGGGATTTTACATGATTTTTTATAGTGAAGCACAAAAATCTGTTTCGGCACAGCGACTTCCCCAAATCTTACTCCTCTCTCGTTAGAGGCTGATCTTGACACAAAAACCAAACAAAAAGGATAAGGAGAGGTTATTGCAGAAGCAATAACTTCCAGGACTCAAATAAACAAAAACAAACTTAAAGCAAAAAATATATTGGGTTGTCTCCCAAAAAGCTCTTTCTTTATAGCCATTAAGATGGGCATGATAATTTCAATGATGCTCACATAAGAATATGAATTGAAGTAAAAGAGAGCATCAAGAAGCAAATTTACACATGTTTAAATCTAACCCCCTTCCTATGCAAGGGAATTTTATAAAAAATAAATTATTGAAACCTGAGGCTACTAGCATAGGAAGGAAAAACAAGTGCAACATAAATACTTTCAGCATAAAGCGAGGAAACTTAATATTATTGAGATGCATAAGAACAATTTTCTCTCTCTCATAGTAACTTTGAGTATCGTGCATAAATTTAATAATATAACTATCACATGAACCATTGTAGCAATGATCACTTATTCTAACAGAAAAAACAGGGACACTAGCTCTCCTAAATCTACTTTGTGAAACAATATTAGAAGTATCCATATAGAGGATAGTGTGTCCATCTTCTACATATTTAGTGACAAAGACTTTCACATTTGCTATGACAGGTTCAACAGCTATTTGTTCATCAGGTTCAACAGCTTTATTTGTACTTTCATTAACCATACTAGCTATCATAGAGTGTTCCTTTATCTTAACTGAGAAAGGTATTTTCTCAATGTAAGGTTCGGGTAAAATATGATTAGCAGTATAAACTTTGGTATCTCTTGTAGGAACACAATTAGCAATATCTTTATATGGCTCATGATACTTATTCCAATTCTTTTTAGGAATTTCAATATAAGAAGCAAAAGTCTTAAAATAATTTGCAATACTTTGAGAATCAAGACCATAAGCATTGCTAATATTATGAAAGTCATTAGTTCCCATAAAAGATTTAATGCATTCATAATCATAATTTATACCTGACTTTCTTCCTTTATCATTCTCCCATGCTTCAGCATTGTCTTGAATATGGTCTAGAAGATCCCATTTAGCTTCTTCTTCCATACGTGTAAATGATCCAGCATAAGAAATAGATCCTTATCATGAAGAGAAAGCCTTTCATAAAAATTATTGATAATAATATTGTCAGGGAGCTCATGAATAGGACATTTGAGCATTAGTAACTTCAATCTCCCCCAAGCTTGAGTTGTACTCTCTCCATCACGAGGCCAAAAGTTGTATATTTGATTATGATCTTTATGAATCTCACTAGGAGGATAAAAATTTGAATAAAAGAGAGGTACAATTTCCTCCCATTCAAGATCTTGACCATTCTTCATCAGCTTGTACCATTCCACAACTCTTCCTTTCAGTGATAATGAGAATAACTTCTTCTTGATTTGATCTGTTGTAATACCTGCACACTTGAACAACCCGCATAATTCGTGTATAAAGAGCAAATGATCACCGGGATGGTCAATTCCATCTCCAAAATAGTAGTTATCCATAACACGATCAATAATTCTTGTAGGTATCTTAAAAGTATCATTTTCAGCAGGTGGAGGTTCATCTACTACCTTAGCAGTGGTAGTAGCATTACAAAATAAGAAACTAAGTGAATTATCCATATTGAAATAAAGTAACTAACATAAATAAACAATACTCACAGTAGAAGTTTCCTTTACCAGTTCCACTCTCCAATAGCGCTTCACTCCTCGGCAACGGCACCAGAAAATAGTCTTGATGACCCACAAGTATAGGGGGTGTATCGCAGTATTTTTGATAAGTAAGAGTGTCGAACCCAACGAGGAGCAGAAGGTGTTGATGAGTGGCTTGGAGCAGGAATTCTCTGTAAATACTTAGTAAACGGATTTTTAGGGGTTTTTGATAATGCAGATAAATAAAGTACGAGTAAATAAAAGACAATGATAATAGATGCAGCAAGTGGCCCAATCCTTTCTTTAGCAAAGGACAAGCCAGTTGTATGACTTAAGATGACCAAACGTTCTCGAGGACACATGGGAATATTGTCAAGTGCTTTCGCTTCATATAGTTGATTAATCTTCTTTAGTTTGATAAGTGTTGTGTGGGTGAATCTGTGCTAATGTACTGACCTTCCTAGGACTAATACATACTTGTGATTATACCCCTTGCAAGCATCCGCAACTACAAGAAAGTAATTAAGATAGAAACCTAACCATAGCCTTAAACTCTAAGATCCTACACTCCCTTGTGCAAAGGTTTCCTAAAGGGCGTGCATGTTTCTGTCACTCCGGCAACCCCTACGATTAGTATCCAAATACACAATGCATTCTCCTAGGCCCATAAAGGTGAAGTATCATGTAGTCGACATTCACATGAAACCACTAGAAGAATAACACCACAACATAATTTTCAAACCATTGAATCTCTCTCAACACAATTCCACTACTAACAACATGACTTCTCCCATGTCCTCAAGAACTAAACGAACTACTCACAAGACATCATATGGATCAAGATCAGAGATGAAATAATGACAAGTAACAATTTGACATAACAATAATTCAACAGTTCCACTCAATAGCATCAACTACAACAAGTAATCAACACCGCGAAAGTTTCCCCTAAGAACTATGCAAGATTCAACCCAATTGTTACAGCGGTATGGAGTGGTGATGATGGTGCTGGTGGAGATGATGATGATGATCCCGATGAAGTCCAGCTTGATGGTGGTGTTGATGGCGATGATCTCTCCTCTCCGGGAAGGAATTTCCCTAGCAGATTTCTGCCTGTCGGAGAGCTCTTTCTCTCTCTGAAGTTTTCCGCCCCGTAGAGGTGGTGGAATCTTTCTGTGGTCACTCCCCGAGTCTTAGGGTTTTGGGAGGATTATATACGCCAAAGAGCTGAGCCAGAGGTGGGCCAGGGTAGCCACACCACCTAGTGGTGCGTCCAAGGGTGGCCCGCGCCAGGGGGTGGTGTGGGCCCTATGTGGCCCATCTCCTCTCCCCCTTCTGGCATCCTTCGTCTTCTAGAAAAAATAGGATTTCCATATATTTTTCGGGATTTTCTGATCTTCGCGAATTTCGCCTCCAAATAGTGCCTTTTCCATCAGAATCCTGACTTTAGCGGTCCATCCTCCAAATTCATCAACCATGCAAAAATAGATGAAATGACATAAGTATCATCTCTTAATATGAAATATATTAATGGATAATAGTAAATTATGATATAGAATAGTGATGCAGAATGGACGTATCAATGTCCCACTATCATGGAAGGTAAAATGTACCGTGTGATAATCTTGTCTTTGATGTTAAACCTTATAAAACATTTAGTGGGTGACACTCTTAAGGATATCTGCTGATCTACTAGAAATTCCATATACGACATCTTAGGATCAGCATAATTCTTTTCCATGATCTACGCTGCTAACATGTGTTGTGTAAATTTGGCTCTCAACTCTAGGTTGTTGAGCCCAAACTGGTCCTAACACATTAACACTATATTACCCCTACGACAACCCAATAAAGTGGAAATCTACACTTAATTCCATACAAATCATCGTAAGGTGTCATTCTTATGCTATCCTAATAACTCTTATTTTAAACAATCTCCATATGTGGCATGTGGTCCTCCCTACTCCATTGCCAAGATAGAGCACCACACCTCAACATATTTTCTTAGTATGGATTGCACGATATGACTTGACCATCTATAGGCTCAACTTTGTACCCAAGGCACTCTATAGGCCTCTCCCAAACTTCGATACAAACTTCCTCGTCAGGGGTAAATGCTTCCCATGAAATTCTGCCATCTCACGTAGATGTAATAGTGTTGGGTCACTTGCATAGTTCACGACACAAATGGAACGAAAATGAACGCCTTTCCTAAGTCGATCAACGACAACCCAAATTGCATTTGTCCCTCTTGGCGTATGAGGCATGCCAACAACAAAAAATGTGGTATGTAATCCCACAGATGTTTTGGAACCTCCAAAAATTGCAAAAGTCCCTCTGGCCTCTTATGCTCAGCCTTTACTCCTTAAGAAACCCTAGAAGAGGACACATACTTGGCTACATCATTTTCCATTAATTTTCTACCAAAAAGTCCTTTTTAGGTATTTGTCTCTCTGATGAAAAGTGTAAAGTGTACAAGGTGCATCCCTTGGAATGTCCTCACTCTCTCGAGAGTCCTGTGGCACACATGCATGAAAAAAACATAGGCCCCGTCTATAGTGAACTCTCTAGCTCTATATTCGAGAATGCACTCAAGAGTTAACTATCTTGTTGTGCCTCTCTTCCTATTTGGAATATTTGGTTGAAGGATGAATTGTGTATCCTCTTGTGTTACACCCACAAACCAATAGAGATGCCCATCAGTTCAAAATCAGCAACGAGAAAATCTAAAGTGAGCTGGATAGACTTGCAACTAAGAACGTCTGATATTGAATCAACCCTGCATTGTTTATACATGACAGAGAGGTCATAGTCCTTTATCAATTGTAGCCACCTTATTTGCCATAAGTTCAACTTCTCCTATATGAAGAGGTATTTAAGAATCTTATTGTGACTGGAATATCACAAGATACTATGTAAAGATAGTGCCTACAAATCTTGAGTGCAAAGACCGCACGTGCGAGTTCTAGGTCATGAGTATAATAGTTCTACACACATTTTTTTCAATTGCCTAGAAAAATGAGCAATAACCTTTCAATCTTGTATGAGCACCCATCACACACATGACCTAGAAAACCCACTTTGAATGCCAAAACTCTTATTGTCTAGCTTTTTTTAAAACAAATCCTTTCCCGAAGTCTTAAGAATGAGCCTTAAATGACACTTCATGATCTTATTTCTCCGAATATAAGAGGATATGATTGAGGAACACTACCACAAAGTTTTCAAGAAACATATGTAACACATTTTCATTGTCCTCCTATGGACACAAGGTCATTAGTTTGACCAGAAGACAACTCTATATTCATAGTGCATATATCTAGTGTCAAAGGCAATCTCTATAATATCATGTTCAGTGACACATATTCAATTATAACCAGCCTAGAGATCAATATTCTAGAACACCTTAGTTCCAATCAGATAATCAAACAACTCTATTTGGGATTTTGGATAATTTCTCTTGATGGATATTGTGCTAATAGCATGATAATCCGCAGAATTTCCTCCCACTACCACTCCCTTGGCTATAAACATCATAGGCACTCCCAAAGTTGAGATACTAAGTCAAACCAAACACTTGGATAACATCGTCCAACTATTTACTGATTTCTTTTTGAAATGATCGACAAATGATAAGGAATCCTAGAGATAGGTCAGAGTGCTAAGAATGATAACAGTCCAAAATTCCACATCCCGCTCTCATAGAACTCGGAACAATCATATAATTTTTGTCATAAGAAATTGTCCTTGTCCTTGGTAAAACATGAAATGATTATGAACAATGTGGGTGTTACAAGACCACTCAATACCTGAAATACTTCACATTTGGAATACAACTAATAGAACAACACATGACCTATTTAAAACTCTCATGGTGGTTAAGCAGACAATATGGTACCGAAAAGAAAACGCAGGTATATATAGCCTCACTGCATCTCCTACGATTGGCAGTTGTTGCCTCTACTACAAGTGGAATGCCATCCCATACTATGGTCCAGGCTACTCAACGTCGAGTCTCAACTAAAGGAAGAAAAAGTAAAACACCAATTCACCATTTCAGTATTACAAGAGAAAATAGTAAGGGTAATCGGTATGGGGCTGATATGTTGCAAATGTATCTATAATTTTTGATGTTCCATGCTTGTTTTATATCTACTTTCTTATGTTTTGTCCACACTTTGGAGTATTTTTACACATTTTTGGAACTAACCTATTAACAAGATGCCACAGTGCTAGTTGCCTGTTTTCTGCTATTTTTGGTTTCAGAAAAGCTAGTAAGGAAATATTCTCGAAATTGGACTGGATAAAAGCCCAAGTCAATATTTCACCAGAAGGAACACAGAGTCCGGAGGGGAGACGAAGAGGGGAGCCAGGCCGGCCACACCTGGTGGTGGCACGACCAGCCCTAGCCGCGCCACCAGGTGGTGTGGGCCCCTGATACTCCACTGACCTTGCCCCTTCGCCTATATATTGCCTTCGGGATGAAAACCCTAAGTACCCGATCAAAATTTCACGAAAGAGTCTGTAGCCGCTGCCATCTCCATCCCTAAATCAGGAGTGATCTGAAGCTCTTCCCGACACCTTGCCAGAGGGGAGAGATCACCCTAGAGGCCTTCTTCATCACTATGCCTGCCTCCGGTGTGATGCGTGAGTAGTTCATCCCTAGACTACGGGTCCATGTAGTATCTAGATGGTTAGTTCTTCTACTTTGTGCTACCATGTTTAGATCTTGTGAGCTCCATACATGATCAAGATCATCCATCTGTAATCATACATGTTGTGTTTGCGGGGATCCGATGGATATTGAGATGCTATTTTAGATTGATTCTTGATTCTATCATGTCTATGTTATTTGTGATCTTGCATGCTTTCCATTGTTAGTAGCTATCTTGGCCGAGTAGATGCTAGCAACTCCAAGAGGGAGTATTTATGCTCGATAGTGGGTTCATGCTTCTAGGAATCTAGGGAAGTGATAAAAATCTCTAAGGTACTATATGTGTTGTTGCTACTAGGGAGAAAACATCAATCCTTTGTTCATAGCACAATCGTATTGTTTACTTTACACACTTTGCTTAATGCAATTATTTGTTGCTTGCAACTTAATACTAGAGGGAGTTCGGATGATAACCTGAAGGTGGATTATTAGTCAAAGATGCAGTTAGGTTACGGTCTATGTATAATGTTGTAATGCCCAATCAAATCTCGTAGGAGTCAAGATGATTAGTATATGCATGTATGCTTTCTCAATGTTTGTCAATTGCCCCGCTGTAATTTGTTCACCCAACATGTCATCTACCTTAAGGAGAAGCACCTCTAGTGAACTATGGACCCTGATCCATTCTTTTACCATCAATCTACAATCTATTTACTCTTTTATGTTTACTTTCTTCAAGCAATTACTATCTCCACACAATACTTTTAATCCTTTGTTTTCAGCAAAACCGGTGAGATTGACACCCTCACTTTAAGTTGGGGGCAAAGTTTTGTGGTTGTGTTGTGTAGGATTCCAAGTTGGAAACAATACCTTGGAGGTGTTTCCTTGCTCCTACTGGTTCGATAACCTTTGTTTCATAACTGAAGGAAAACTTGCTGCTGTACTCATCATACCTTCCTCTTGGGGTTCCCCAACGAGCTTGAATATATTTTGTGCCATCAAGCTATTTTTTTGGCGCCGTTGCCGAGGAGTCAAGGACATCTTCACAAGGGGAGTCCCTCATAACCAATCTCTTTACTTTGTTTTAATTGTTCTGCTTAGTTTATTTCTACTTTGTTTGCTTGTTTCTTTATCAAACACACAAAAAAATTAGTTATACTAGTATGCTTCTTTATATCAAAAATATAAAAAAATTAGTTCCTACTATAGTTGTTATTTTCGTTGGTCTGTTATTGTCTTGCTTTATCATACTTTCTATCAATGGTTGGTTTCTTTGAAACTGAATCTAATTGGCAAGGTGGGTTCACAGAAGAACAAAAATATTATTATAAGGAACATCGCTTGTCACAAAAAGGGAAACACTTATATGAACAAATTGATAAATTGTATACCATTGCTAGAAACATGTGCTCTACTTATAATGTTACTTATTGCTTTGATAAATCTTGTTGCTGTAAGAGGTATAAACATCTCCCTTTTCAATGGGAGTATAATGATGATGTTACCATATCTTCTTATGTTAAGGGAAATTATGACTTTTATGATGTGGAACAAATTGAAGAATTTATTGCTTGGAAGGGTGCATTCCAACTAGCTTATTTGCTTGAAAATAATGATGATTCACTTTTTAAATATGAGGTTTATGATATACTTAAATTTTGCTTTGATAATTACAAGGAAGAAAATGCCTATATTCTTGAATATCTTAATAGATGCTCTCCACCAGCGGAAGAGACTAATGCCTTGCAGGAGCCTATGGAAGAAGAACTGGAAGCTCATTGGATGAAAAAGAGGAGGAGAGTGATGATCAAGAGGAGGAAGAATGGATCTACCCATTCCTACCTTCTAATAAGAGTAACTCTTTACCCCTTACAATATTTGATTGTCCCCATGCTTACTAAAGGAGGATGAATGTTATGTTCCCGAGGATTCTTTTGAAAATGTTTATAATAAAGCTCTAGATGATGGACCTATATTGGTGATAATATTAATTGTACTACTATTGAAAATGAGATTGATCAGTCATATTGTTATAAAATTGTTAAAAGTGGGTCTGAAGGTTTTAATCTCACTATTTTTGATCTTGATAAAAATGATGTGTTTGTAGATCATGAAAAGCATGCTTTATGTGATAGTTATATTTTTGATTTTATTCATGAGGCTACTCAAAATTATTATGAGAGAGGAAAATATGGTTGTAAAAGTTTTCATGGTACTGAAACACCTCTCTATTTGCTGCAAGTTTTGAAGTTACTCTCGTTTTATCTTCCTATGCCTGTCACTTTGTTCTTTGTGAATTTATTTGCGTATAAGACACCTATGAATAGGAAGTGGGTTAGACTAAAATGTGTTTTGAATTTGTTCTTTATGCTCTCTTTTACTTCAATTCATATTTCTTATGTGAGCATCATCGAAATTCTTATGCCGAGCTCAAAGGCGTTAAAGAAAAGCACTTATTGGGAGATAACCCAAATTCCATTAGGAGTATTTTGTTGAGTCTTGGAAGTTATTGCTTCAGTAATAACCTCTCCTTACTTTTTTGTGTGGTTTTTGTGCCAAGAGTAACCTCTAATGAGAGAGAAGTAAGATTTGGGAAAGTTGCTGTCCCGAAACAGATTATTGTGCTTCGCTGTAAAAATTCGTGAAAAATATCTGTATGTCGATTTGAGCTGTAATTGTTTGTGCTTCTGCCCCAAGTTGTTCTCTAACTTTCGTTAGTTCAACACTTTTCGATTTGAGCAACAGAAGGTCTTCGAACAAATTGGGTTTTACCTGCTGGTCTGTTTTGACAGATTTCCGCATTATTTGCATTAGCTTCTTAATCTCTTTCTCTTTGAATTCTCTTTGATCACTTGAACTTTTTAAAGGAAGTGCTATAGTAGCTTGTGTTTTAATGGAAGTTTTACTTGTGTTGAAACTAAACCAAAAGACTTATTATCTTGAGTACACTAATGTTGCTAACGAAGATTGTGTGAAGTTTTGTATGAAGGAAATTTTAAGTGTAGGGAAGAGTAATGTGATAAGATGAAGAATGGACAAAAGCTCAAGCTTGGGGATGCCGCCTGTGTCACCCCAAGAAATATTCAAGAATTACAAGCGTCAAAGCTTGGCGATGCCCAAGACATCCCCTTCTTCATCAATAAAAATTTCAGGTTTCTTCCAAACACTTCATTTTTATTGTTTCATGCACAATTGTGTTTTTCTTGGAGCGTCTTCATTTTGTTTTTAGTTTTCATTTGCTTAGTTTGCTTGAAAAAATTGGTTGGACCCCCCTCATTCATACATGATGTCTACGCACTTCTATTCTTGTAGGCAGTTGTTGGGCCTCCAAGTGCAGAGGTTTGTAGAACAGTAGCAAGTTTCCCTTAAGTGGATCACCCAAGGTTTATCGAACTCAGGGAGAAAGTGGTCAAAGGTATCCCTCTCAAGAAACCCTGTAATCAAGATACAAGAATTCTCTTGTGTCCCCAACACACCCAATACACTTGTTAGGTGTATAGGTGCACTAGTTCGGCAAAGAGATAGTAAAATACAAGTGGTATGGATATAAGATAATGGTGCTAGAAAATACTTTGATAGGCGTGGAAAATACTAAAGGAAAACTGAGAAAAAGATGGTAGCAAGCAAACATGTAATAGATCTAGTTGCAAACGGTGTTTCAATGCTTAGAAACAAGGCCTAGGGATCATACTTTCGCTAGTGAACACTCTGATATAAATATCTTCTTTTCATGATACTACTCTGAACTACTCTCCGGTTGGACACTTTAATCCATGGTAGGGCTATAACAACACTCCTCAAAGTCCATATTCCCCATCTAGATAACCCCACACTGTCACCTTGAGCGCTAGATGGTTCCAACAAACACCACAATTTCATAGAGACATCCAACTCCAAATATAACTCATAACAAGTATTTGTAATCTCTGGTCTAAGTGCCACCACGGTGTGCACACTATCAACTTCACACACGTGGGGAGAGAAGAGATCTATTAAAGCACTTGAGTAGCAAGGTAGATCTACTTGATTACAAAGCTCATGATCACAATATGATCACGCATAGAGAGAGAGATGAACACGTAGCTACCGGTAGAGCCCTTAGCCTCGAGAGAGAACTACTCCCTCATCATCATGGGAATCAGCAACGACGATGGAGATGGTGGTGGAGATCGATGGAGATGGATCCGAGGGCACTTCCTTGTCCCGGCAGGGTGCTGGAACAGAGACTTCCGTCCCCCGAATCTCCTCTTCGGTGGCGACGGCGCTGCGGAACTTTTCATGGCTAGGGGCTCGATTTCCTAGGGGTTTTGCATCGGAGGCTTCTTATAAGCAAAGAGGGAGGCCGAGGGGGTGCCCGTGGGGCCCACACCACCTGGTGGCGCGACTAGGGGGACCCGCGCCACCCTATGGTGTGGCCAGCCCCTGGCCCCTGTCCATATCGTCTTCTGGCTCCGTGTTCCCCTCGGTGAAATATTGACTTTGGCTTTTGTCCCGTCCAATTCCGAGATTATTCATTTTCTGGCTTTTCTGGAACCAAAAATAGAAGAAAACATGCAACTAGCACTATGGCATCTTGTTAATAGGTTAGTTCCAGAAAATGTGTAAAAGTACTCCAAAGTGTGGACAAAACATAAGAAAGTAGATATAAAACAAGCATGGAACATCAAAACTTATAGATACGTTTGAAACGTATCAATACATTGGTTTTCAAATAAGTTGATTTGGATTGGAAAACAGTAGGAAAGTTCATGCTCAAGTGGTTGATGACCCAAAAGTATAGGGGGTGTATCGTAGTATTTTCGAGGGAAGTGAAACCCAATTTATTGATTCGACACAAGGGGAGCCAAAGAATATTTATAAGCCTTAACAACTGAGTTGTTAATTCAGCTGCACCTGGAAACAATCTTCCTCACAACAGTTTATCAGTACCAACAGTTTTGTAGTAGCAATAGTAAAGTAGCAGCAGTAGTAAAGTAAAGACAGCAGTAACAATAGGATTCGAGTGCGGTAGGCATAGGGATGGATGGACGGGCGTTGCATGGACAAGACAATTCACATAGCAATAAGAACATAGGGCAATTGTAGATAAATAAGATAAAGCATCCAAGTGCTAGATAATCCTAGGCATGTGTTCCATATATAGTCATACATGCTCGCAATGAGAACTTTCACAACATCTTTTGTCCTGCCAGCCCGTTTGCAGCGGGGCCTCAAGGGAACTACTGGCAATTAAGGTGCTCCTTTTAATAGAGCACCGGAGCAAAGCATTAACACTCGTGAACACATGTGATCCTCACATCAAAGCCATTCCCTTCGGTTATCCCAATTTCTGTCACATCGGGGCCATTGGTTCTAGACAACAACGTGTGTATACAACTTGCAGGTAAGACCATAAACAATACTATCATAATGAATCAATAACATGTTCAGATATGAAATCATGGCACTCGGGCCCTAGTGACAAGCATTAAGCACAACAAGTCGCAAAAAAGTCATAAAGCACTAATAAAAGATACTAGGCACCATGCCCTAACAATCTGATGCCATTACATGAACGATCTCATCCAATCCCTACCATCCCCATAGCCTACAGCGGGGGATTACTCACTCATAGATGGGGGAAACATGGATGGTCGATGGAGAAGCAATGGTGATGATGGTGGCGATGATCTCCTCCAATTCCCTGTCCCGGCAGGGTGCCAGAACGGAGTTTCTGGTGCTGTTTCGTGGAATCTGGTGGTGGCGGCGGAGCGGAACTCTTTCTGGAAAAACGTCGACCCCCCCCAGAGTTTTTAGGTCAGAAGGCTTCTTATAGGCGAAGAGGGAGACCAAGGGGCAGCCTGGGGCGGCCAGACCATGCCCTGGCATGGCCAGGCCCAGCCCGCGCCTGGGGGAGGGGGTGTGGCCAGGCCCTGGCCCTCCTCCGTCTTGTATTCTGGCTCCGTGAGTCTTCTAGAAAAATAGGCACTTTGGCTTTTGTCCCATCCAATTCCGAGAATATTCATTTTATGACTTTCCTGGAACCAAAAACAGCAGAAAACAGGCAGCTGGCACTGTGGCTCTTGTTAATAGGTTACTCCAAGAAATCATATGAAAAGTACTCCAAAGTGTGGACAAAACACAAGAAAGTGGATAAAACCAAGCATGGAACATCAAAAATTATAGATACATTTGCAATGTATCAGTGGTATAAAAGGAGCTTGTTTTTGACTGTGACTTAGACTTTATCATGTCATGCTTGATATTGTTTTGACTTTATGCTTAGTGATTATTGCTGTAGCGTGACTTGTTACAAACAATTGAGATTTCTTAATGTGCCTTGAAAGAATCATGCATTGTTTTAGCATATAAAAGCATATTATTGTGGTATTCTCCTTTGATGCTTTATTTGGGTTGACTTGGCGCATGCTCACACCATGTTAAGACTATACCAAGTCACCATAGCCTCCATGATCATTTAGTTTTCGACTTGTAATATCACTTTATGCTTTAATTAATGATGTTTTATCGCTTTGCATGATTATGGCCATTATTGCTCTCTTAGTTGGTCGCTCCCAGTTTTTTGCTAGCCTCCATACCTAGTATGAGTTCTACTCATGCATACAACTCCAAATAAAACCAAGTTATTCCAAAGAGTCCACCATACCTACCTATTAGCATTTGCTATTCCAAGTATATTCATGTTTTTATCTACCTTCCGAATTAAACTTCTTATGTGAAAATTAGTGATTAAAGCTCTCACAAACTTGATGGCACACTTTACTTTTCTTGCACTTAATAACCTTGAACCATTGTGCCCATCTATGTTCGTATGTGCTTGCACTTTTTAAGTTGTGAATTAGCAGAACCATGTTACCATGGGGAACGCTTTCAACATTGCACTTTATTTGGTTGATATCATGTTCTTTTGCTTATGGATCCTGGCGGTGTGAAATAAAAAGGGGAGCTTGTAAGCTCATGGAGTTTGTATATGTGTTATAGAAACGCCTGGGTTGCTAGCCTAAGCCATGCCTAATCATGGTGGAAACTTGCAGCATAACCATAATGAGCAATTTGTGAAGCATCCTTAATAAAAACCTATGCAAATAGCAAATACAAAGATCGCTGAGATGCTCATTGTCTGCTTGCCTTGTCATTTTGATATGGGAATGCTTCCGTATCATCGGGCAAGGGGTACCCTGTTGGCGGTTCTCTATGATACACATGTATTTACAATGACAAGAACTTACTCGTGACTAAAGTTGAGTAACATGAGGTTCGGTCTTCATAAGTAAGGGGCATGAGATTTCAACTTATAACTTGTCAAGCATATCCTCATATTTATTCATGTTAACCTTAATCACCTAAAGATGCTTATGATAGGGGCAATGAGAGCTAAAAGCTAGTAAGTACCATACTTTTTGGAAGCTCTTTATGAGACTTGAATCCCTGCTTCCTTCTATAAAGGGCCTTTCTTTTAATTTTTATGTTGAGTCTCCATCTTCTATCTTTATGAACCTATTGAGAGAGCATAGTGGTAATTCTTAGTTTAATGTGCATTGTCCCAAAACTTGTTGATTGATTCATAACTTTGATATTGCTTGTTCTTAAACTATTTGTATCTAGTCACCCTTATGAACTTTGAAGGTGTCCTATGCATTTATGTTTTGCTACACTATGAGGGACAAGCTGAATACCATTCTCATTATGTTTTCTATATGTGAAACAAACAAACATCTCTCAAAGCATTGTTATTCATGAATCTTTTGTTTGTACCTTTTTCATGTTACAACATAGTTACTATGTCTTATTGCTAGAACTATATCTTTCATGCTATGTTAAAGTACTATGATCCCAGCTATCAATGTTTTACAAATACCTTGATCAAGACTATGATGGTGCATGTCACCTAAAAAATTATTCTTCTTTATCACTTACCTACTCGAGGACGAGCAGGAGTTAAGCTTGGGGATGTTGATACGCTGCAAACGTATCTATAATTTTTGATGTTCCATGCTTGTTTTATATCTACTTTCTTATGTTTTGTCCATACTTTGGAGTATTTTTTCACATTTTCTGGAACTAACCTATTAACAAGATGTCACAGTGCCAGTTGCCTATTTTCTGCTGTTTTTGGTTTCGGAAAAGCTAGTAAGGAAATATTCTCGGAATTGGACGGGACAAAAGCCCAAGTCAATATTTCACCAGAAGGGACACGGAGTCCGAAGGGGAGACGAAGAGGGGAGCCAGGCCGGCCACACCTGGTGGTGGCGCAGCCAGCCCTAGCCGCGCAACCAGGTGGTGTAGGCCCCCTGGCACTCCACCGACCTTTCCCCTTCGCCTATATATTGCCTCCGGGACAAAAATCCTAAGTACCGGATCAAAATTCCATGAAAGAGTCTATAGCCGTCGCCATCTCCATCCCTAGATTAGGGAGGGATCTAAAGCTCTTCCTGGCACCCTGCTGGAGGGGAGAGATCACCCTGGAGGCCTTCTTCATCACCATGCCTTCCTCCGGTGTGATGCGTCAGTAGTTCATCCCTGGACTACGGGTCCATATAGTAGCTAGATGGTTGGTTCTTCTCCTTTGTGCTACCATGTTTAGATCTTGTGAGCTCCGTTCATGATCAAGATCATCTATTTGTAATCATACATGTTGTGTTTGTAGGGAACCGATGGATATTGAGATGCTATTTCAGACTGATTATTGATTCTACCATGTCTATGTTATTTGTGATCTTGCATGCTTTCCGTTGCTAGTAGCTATCTTGGCCGAGTAGATGCTAGCAACTCCAAGAGGGAGTATTTATGCTCCATAGTGTGTTCATGCCTCTAGGAGTCTGGGGAAGTGATAGAAATCTCTAAGGTACTCGATATGCTATTGCTACTAGGGAGAAAACAACAATCCTTTGTTCATAGAACAATCGTATTGTTTACTTTACACACTTTGCTTAATGCAATTATTGGTTGCTTGCAAATTAATACTGGAGGGGGTTCGGATGAAAACCTGAAGGTGGATTATTAGTCATAGATGCTGTTGGATTACAGTCAATGTATAATGTTGTAATGCCCAATCAAATCTCGTAGGAGTCAAGATGATTAGTATATGCATGTATGCTTTCTCGATGTTTGTCAATTGCCCCGCTGTAATTTGTTCACCCAACATGCCATCTATCTTAAGGAGAATCACCTCTAGTGAACTATGGACCCGATCCATTCTTTTACCATCAATCTACAATCTATTTACTGTTTTCTGTTTACTTTCTACAAGCAATTACTATCTTACACACGATACGTTTAATCCTTTGTTTTCAGCAAAACCGGTATGATTGACAACCTCACTGTAAGTTGGGGGCAAAGTTCTAGGGTTGTGTTGTGAAGGATTCCAAGTTGGAAACAACACCTTGGAGGTTTTTTCTTGCTCCTACTGGTTCGATAACCTTGGTTTCATAACTGTGGGAAAACTTGTTGCTGTGCTCATCATACGTTCCTCTTGGGGTTCCCCAACGAGCTTAAATATATTTTAAGCCATCAGGGGCCCAATCCATCCCGCACCAAAACTATTAACTTTGTAACTGAAATAGTGGATCGTGCAATGATAACACTGGGCATCCTCTCTCGTATTGCAAAAATATATACATGGGCATGAACCAACGTTCAAGGTCTACTCCCATCTCTTTTTCTTACAAATACCCTATACAAAATCTAATATATTGATCTTTCTAGAACACTAATGGTCGCGTATAAAAGACACACTTTTAAAATAACAAGAAGCTTTAGGATGGGTTGAGACTTGATCTAGAGGACTAACACTTAGGAAGGACAACCTTCATACCCAAAATAGCAACCAAGGAAAAAGCTTTAGAAACAAAATGATTTATTTATTTATTTGAAGGAACAAGTAGATTGCCTCCAAGGAGAACAACATGTTCCCCATTATTTATTACTAAACGGAGGGAGAAGGGGCACTAATAATTGTCAAATAAGAGTAGAACATACAAACAATGTGACAAATGGCAGGTGTTAGTGTTAACTCTAGAACACCAAAAGTCAGCCAGAAGGACATTTGAGGTACATGACTAAAAATACTTCATAAATCTCAAAGAATGGGCCAACATACACAAAACTACTACTAAATGATGATCATCAAATGAAGGCAAGTGCAGGTGATGCACTACAAAGAATAGGTGAAAGAGAAGAAGGAACATACATGGGAATATTGGATTAGTTAGGGGACATGAATAGAGGAAAGAGCTCATAGTGATTTGGATCCACATAAGTCTTCGTAACTTTATTTAATCTACTCCATGAGTACACCATCCAGGTTATACGACCTAGCTTTGTTCTTATGAATGCCAATTAGCAGTTTCAACTCATCTTTAAGATTAACAAAATATTCCTACCAATTCCTTTAGGATAACTCTGACTGAAATTTCAAGCATCTTCACTTAAAGCAAACTTTATCTCCGAAGTAACATTATACTAAATTCAAACTTTTGGCACCAAAAACAAAATCTTCAACTATCTTCTCATGGGTCCAATAAGAAACATAAGTATCTAAAACTATTGATCCAATATCTTTATCACATTGTTCACACTTTTACACTAGCATAAAAGATCAAATATTTCCCTTCCAATGCTGACTTCATAACCATGAAGAGCCCCTATCTCCCTCTCTAGTCAACAAATGACCATAGAGGCAACTAAAACAAGGAACGTAAGCCTCCCGGGACCCACACACACAATAATATATATTGATAAAAGAGATCAACAATAAAATATAGCGGAAGTATAAATGCAATACATGACCCAAACCCGACCTATTGTGCACCAGTGTGTCAACTTTTAAGTCGTTAAAATTTCAAATCCACCTTTAGTTTTTTAAGATAAAAAAGGACATCTCCTACCTGATAAAGATCCTGGTAAATTACCCTATTTCCTATTAACCTACTCTAGAGACCTAAAACCTAGGATCTGATACGAACTGTAACACCCCAAGACAACCAAGCACTTGAGATGTTACTACATATATTACACACAGAAAAATGACTAAGACTTTTTAGGGAAAATCGGCATAGTCTCCTTTGTTTTTGGGACATCCACAACAGGCAATAATATAAACACATAAGTACAAGGATAAAACTCAATAAAAGGTAGTCGCACATTCAACCATATAAACCTCCCACATCACAACTATAAAAACTACCATCCAACACAATACTACTAATAATTTCTAGCAGCTAAAACCAACATAGTGATAAACTTTCGCATACTCCGAAACCATTCATGACAAGAATGACTCCTATCGATCAAAAATTTAAAGTTCTAAATATTGGTGAGGATTGTGTGAAACGTGAGGTGATAATTGTAAAGGTGCTACTACCAGAACTCCCCATGCATGACTTCACCAAGGTTTACCTAAAAACATGAAAGCAACAAGGGTGAGTACAAAGACTCAACAAGTTCACAAACAAATAGTAACTTTACATAAATCAAAACACTATGATGACCTTAAACATTATTCATCCATTAAAACATATTAGTATGTCCTACATGCCTATATGCTCATCTCATCTCATCACGAATACCGGTATCGCTCGAGTGGACACCCGTCGGCATCCACTCGCTCCAACCCGTGGAGGGTGCCTCCAAAGTGGGCCACAACCCATCAATGAAGGTCGCATTGTACCCACTGAAATAGGTCACATTATCATCATGGGTATGAAAAAATATGCATAATATGCACATGTCATCATCATCATCTTTATCATTCTCATCATGGTCATATCATAAGCATTAAAAACATTGAGTGAAGTAAGATATGCCAAATTTGCTATCCGTCGTGAACTTGCCTCAAATTGTGGGGCATGAATTGTAGGACTCCAAACCAAACCTAAATTACCAAAACCAGTTATAAGAATATATATCACATTCAGTATAAATAGTTACTTCAAAGAGATACAAGTAAAGTATCACGTCGCTCCTACGTGCAACAACCGGAACCAAAATATTTACTCTCTCGCTTTTATCTTCTAGTAAAGACAAACTATGTGTCTCCAGCTAGTTTTTCTTAAATATAAATAGATTTGTAATTGATATTGTAAAGAAACCAACGGACTTAGTTATCACAGCTTACTAGTCGTAGCAACTTTCATGTGCAAAACATCACAAAACAGCTACAGATCAAACTTGAAGATAGCCAAAATCACAAGGAACTTGCTTCACTACATGCATCATACTCACGACCTGCTCCAGGCAGAAAGCTAGCAAGTACTACTGATTCCTAACTATTATGTAGCACGTCATTTCTTCCTTGTATACCTCAAAAACTAGTAAATTTTCTACATAAACAACCACAAGGTAGTAACCGATCAATTCCACCGAACCCATAGACAGAGAAGTACCTGAGTGTCTCTACTGCTACTAGATATAAACTATTTGATTAAGCAGTTGTGATCTCGCAGGAGCAATCCAATAGAACTGGTGAAGTTCACCGAAATACAGGAATAAGAACCCATCTGACCTCACGTACGACTACAACTTGGAAAGTACTATCGATAGCATTCTAGAAGCCGGAGCAACTAGGAACTCTATTCAGGTGCAGAACTAAATTACTGAATAGCTAGCCGGAAAATAAAACATCTTGCCAACTATGACATGGACAGGGGTACATACCAGTCAAGATGACGGTGGTGACATGGCTGGACAGAGCGGCATCCTGCTCCTGACGCAGAACATGGCGGTGGCAACATGGCTGTAGATTATGGTTTTTCAGAAACGATCCGAACAACCCACATCAGCGGCATAGCAGATCGAGATGACACAGCAGCAGCGGCAAGGGGCATTAGCACTAGGTATTCTTTAGGGCAGAGGTGAAGAAACATCGGTTAATTCGGCTCTAGCACACAGGAATATGTCTGGCTCAAGTACAAGAAGCCTAGCCCAACCCAGTCTAGGCCGTAATTTTCTTCATGTTATAGGTATAAAAGAAGCCTGATAATGTATATACTACTAACACTACCAAGGAGCAGCTCATTGCTACCATGTTTCAAAGAGCAGGTCACATGTTCGTACACACTGTTTTTCCTTTATTTTATTTTTCTTTTCTCTAAATTCCAATTTTCACTTATTTTCGATCAGACCAAGTCACAGATCATTAGCATCAAAATTAGGGTATTACAAACCCCCTAACATTTCTATGGATCAATCCACGGTCCTTCTCCGGTCCCACCTGTCAGTCAGAGAGGGGAGGTGAGACGGGCTGCTGTTGGGCTTCTGCTAGTTCATGACGGAGTGAGCGGATTATTACTGGTTTTGCTCGCGAGCTAAGAATAGGGAATGGGCCGTGGGCCTGCACCTTGCTGCCTCCTTTTTTTTCTTAATTTTATTTCTATTTTCTGTTTTTATAATTCAAGTTCAAATATGAATTCTTCAAGGATTTAAATATCCAGGAATCTTGTAGGGCATGAATATTATGGTATAAAGCAATTCTAACCATTTTCTCTTCATTTGTTTTTATGCATACAAAAGCCATAACTATATGAAGGTTGTTTTAAAGAGAAACTATTAATAGGAATTAGGGTTTTAGAGATTTACTTTTTATAATAAGATTCTATAAAATGATCTTTATTTCCACTAACTAAATGTAATGAAAATGGTTTAAGATGGCTAATGATGTATATATAACTCTATTCAAACTTAGTCTCATATAAGAATTAAGGTATAAACCTTATGATGAATTAAATCTTAGGGTTAATAATATGGTGGTTTAATTTCATGGTCCTCAAAGTTTGGAATTTCCTTTATTCAAATTCTTCTAAAATGCTATTCATAACCATCCTACTTCTTTTCAAATTGGGTAGGGTAATTACAAAACTAGTTGCTTACTACTTTCTTAAGCATGGTTAATGTCTTGGTAGAATATTAGAATACCATGGTTAATAAAAAGGGATTTCTATTTTCGTACTCTTGGTTCGTTAGTTGTACTCAGTTTTCCCCAGCCGCTTAGTTTTTCCTCACTTTTGCCCATATTCTTGTACGAAACTCTAACATGGTCTGAAACTCGCCATTTGTCAGCCTTGCTGTTACATGCTGATAAGTGGGGCCGCGTTCAGTTGGGTCCCGTAGTGGACCCTTGCCGTTACGTGCTGATGAGTAAGACCGCGTTATGTCGGGTCCCGTAGTGTACCCTTGTCGTTACATGCTGACAAATGGGGCCGCGTTCAGTCGATTCCCATAGTGGACACCTTTCTCAACTTATCCAGATCATCATCAGACCCATAGCTTATCCACGTGAGCGCCGGACCAACAGCTTACCTAGATTGGCGTTGCAAGATGGGACCCCGAGCTAGCCCCACGCCCGCGCCCATGCCGTTGCTTCATTTTCATATAGTGAAATGTAATGCATATACATAAATTATATGAAAGTTATACACCTTTGAACTCTTTTAAATCGCACTTAGGACATGATAATATTATGCTAATAAAATTCTGATCATTTATTATTTCCATGGAGTGAAAATATAATGCATAAACTTGCGTATACAAAAATTATACACCTTTAAACTCTTTGAAATTGCACTTAATATGTGATAATGTCATTCTAAGAAAATCTTGAGACATTATTATTTTCTCCCTCATTTTCGTAGAGTAGAATGTAATGCATAAACTTGCATATACAAAGTTTATACACTTTTAAACTCTTTGAAATCACACTTAATACATGATAATATTGTGCTAAGAAAATCTTGAGAGATTATAATTTCCATGGACTGAAATATAATGTATAAACTTGCGTATATGAAGTTTATACACCTTTGAAATTGCACTTAATACGTGATAATGTTCTGCTAAAAAAATCTTGAGAGATTACCATTTCCATGGAGTGAAATATAATGCACAAACTTGCGTATACAAAAGTTTTACTTTTTTGAAATCGTGATAATGTTGTGCTAAGAAAATCTTGAGAGATTACCATTTCCATGGAGTGAAATATAATGCATAAACTTGCATATACAAAAGTTATACACCTTTGAACTCTTTGAAATCGCATTTAGGTCGTGATAATGTTGTGCTAAGAAAATCCCGATCATTTATCATTTCCATGGAGTAAAATATAATGCATAAACTTGCGTATACAAAAATTATACACCTTTGAACTCTTTGAAATCACACTTAATACGTGATAATGTTGTTCTAAGAAAATCTTGAGACATTACCAAATCCATGGAGTGAAATATAATGCATAAACTTGCGTATACAAAAATTATACACCTTTGAACTCTTTGAAATCGCACTTAATATGTGATAATGTTGTGTTAAGAAAAACTTGAGACATAACCATTTCCATGGAGTGAAATATAATGCATAAATTATACACCTTCGAACACGTTCCCTTCAAATTATATTCAAGTTCATTTGTTTATGGAGTTAAAGTACCGGTGGCATACTCGTTATTTTGCATGGATAGAGGGGTGCCCCCCGACAGATATAGGGGTTATCCTATGCGCTAGATCACAGAGGATCAACGGTTGGTGGACACGATCCGTGTGACAACTGTCTCGACCAATCAGAGCGTAGCAGCAAAGATGAGCACATGTGCGAGAGATGGATACAAAGAGAGAGGAAAACTGAGTAGCACTTAAGAACCAAGGGCAAAACTGAGTAGAACTTAAAAACCAAGGGCAAGGCTGACAAAGGGATTCAAATAGAAAATATAAAAAGAGTTAACAAATGGAAAATGCGTCTTTTATACAATAAAATACATCTTGGCATATATCAAACTATTTGCAATTCAAATATACACCAGTTTGACAATTATTGCCTCATTCAGACAAACTATGTTTTGGGGAGGGATGTTTGGGGAAGAGCCTTGAGTAAAAAGCCATGAACCTTCATAGATAGTAGGTGATTTGAGAAATGGTGATTTGGGTTAAAACTTGGTTTATATACATTTCTTATGGTGGCAGGTCACATAATAAGACTCCCTGGATAGATACCACTATGTTTTGCTCTTTTTGAATTTGTTGTGCATAAAATGAATCAATTATCTAGCTAAAACCTATTCGTTGACTCTCTGTTAACCAGCCACCGGAGGGTAAAACTGAGTATATTGCACACGACAGTGTTAGTACTGGAGGGCAAAACTGAGTAGAACCAAACTGCCAGTGTTACAATCGAGGGCAAAACTGAGTACAACTGAGTCGCCAGGGTTAGACACGAGGGAAAAAAACATGACTCACGGGACGCGTGTGCGGTGCACGGGGCAGTAGCGGACACGTGTGGCTGTGCATGGTGCATTAGCGTATGTGGTTACACGGTGCATGGTAGTGCAATGAAACGTCCCTTCCCTTCTCCTTTAATAGAGGCCTCCCTGATACGTTGCTAACATATCTATAATTTTTTATGTTCCATGCTTGTTTTATATCTACTTTATTATGTTTTTTCCACACTTTAGAGTATTTTTATACACTTTCTTGGACTAACCTATTAACAAGATGCCACAGTGCCAGCTGCCTGTTTTCTGCTGTTTTTGGTTCCAGGAAAGTCAGAAAATGAATATTCTCGGCATTGGACGGGACAAAATCCAAAGTCAATATTTTACTAGAAGACACATGGAGTCCGAAGGAGAGACGAAGGGGGGCCACAGGGCGACCACACCCCCTTGGTGCGGGCAACCCTAGGATGCGCCAGGGCATGCTGTGGGCCCCCTAGCCGGCCACCGACCTCACACTCTTCGCCTATAAGAAGCCTCCCGATCCAGAAACCCTAAAGAATCCAGCCTCCAGCCACGAAAAGTTCCACAACACCGCCACCACCGAAGGGGAGAGTTAGGGGATAGAAAGTCTCTGTTCCAGCACCCTGCCGGGACAGGGAAGTGCCCCCAGAGCCATCTCCATCGATCTCCACCACCATCTCCATCGCCGTTGCTGATTCCCATGATGATGAGGGAGTAGTTCTTCCTCTAGGCTAAGGGTTCTACCAGTAGCTACGTGTTCATCTCTCTCGCTATGCATGATCATATTGTGATCATGAGCTTTGTAATTAAGAAGATCTACCTTGCTTCTCAAGTGCTTTAATAGATCTCTGCTCTGCCCATGTGTGTGAAAGTGACAGCGTGCACACCATGGTGGCACTTAGGATAGAGATTACAAATACTTGTTATGAGTTATATTTGGAGTTGGATGTTTCTATGAAATTGTGGTGTTTGTTGGAACCATCTAGAGCTCAAGGTGACAGTGTGGGGTTATCTAGATGGGGAAAGCGAGCTTTGAGGAGTGTTGTTATAGCCCTACCATGGATTAGAGTGTCCAACCGGAGAGTAGTTAAGAGTAGTATCATAAAGAGAAGATATTTATATGAGAGTGTTCACTAGTTAAAATATGATCCCTAGGCCTTGTTTCTAAGCATTGAAACACCATTTGCAACTAGATCTGTTACATGTTTGCTTGCTTCCATCTTTATTTCCGTTTGCCTTTAGTCTCTTCCACGCCATCAAAGCTCTTTTCTGGCACCGTTGTCTTATATCCATACCACTTGTATTTCACTATCTCTTCGCCAAACTAGTGCACATATACACCTGACAAGTGTACTGGGTGTGTTGGGGACACAAGAGACTTCTTGTATCTTGATTGCAGGGTTGCTTGAGAGGGGATACCTTTGACCACTTCCTCCCTGAGTTTGATAAACCTTGGGTGATCCACTTAATGGAAAACTTGCTACTGTTCTACAGACCTCTGCACTTGGAGGCCCAACAACTGTGGTGGATTCACAATCCACTGCTTTGATCCACTTGGCTACATCCCAAGAATATAAGTGCATAGACATCAAGCTATTTTCTGGCACCGTTGCCGGGGAGGTAAGGTAAAAGGTACTCAGATCCTCCGGGTGTGAGTGCTCAAAGTTATTTCCTTTAGATTCTGCAATTTTGTCTTTTTTTATTTTTTTCACTACTTAGGCTTAATGGAAAACAAAAAAAATTATAGAGCTTTATAGTATTTATCTTGAGTTAGGACATGAAATGTTTGAAGAGAAAATTAAAAAACCTCTGGAACTTTATTTGCATGCTAATAGAAATGTTGTTAGTATGAATTCTTTGGACACCATTATTGCTAATGCTATGAAAAAGTCTAAGCTTGGGGAAGCTAGTTTTTGTGAAAATGATCTTTTTAGTTCCCCAGCTTTGGAAGATAGCTATTCTATTGCTTATGATGATACTATACCTCCAATATATGATGATTATAATGATGAATATGATATTTTCAGTCCACCTACTATTGAGGAGAAAATTAATTATGATTACAATATGCCTCCTATATTTGATGATTATGGTGATGAGAATAATAATGATAGCTATTTTGTTGAATTTACTCCCACTACGATTAATAAAAATGACTATGTTTATGTGGGGAGTATTAATTCTTTTATGCATGTGGCTCATGATAAGAATGTTTCATGTGATAGTTATATTGTTAATTTTATTCATGATGCTACTGAAAGTCATTATGAGAGAGGGAAACATGGTTTTATGCATCTCAATAATATTAAGTTTCCCCTCTTTATGTTAAAAGTCTTGAAGTTGCACTTGTTTTGCTTTACTATGATTGTTGCTTTATTCTTTCATGAATTGGTTCTTTATAAGGTTATTATGCATAGGAAGTGGGTTAGACTTAAATGTGCTTTGAATTTTCTTCTTGATGCTCTCTTTAACTTCAATTCATATTTCTTATGTGAGCATCTTCTCAAACTATCATGCCTAGCTCAAAGGCGTTAAAGAAAAGCACTTATTGGGAGATAGACCAAAAGTTTTAGTTGAGTCTTGGAAGTTATTGCTTCAGTAATAACCTCTCCTTATCATTTTTGTGTGCTTTTGTGCCAAGAGTAACCTCTAATGAGAGAGAAGTAAGATTTGGGAAAGTTGATGTCCCGAAACAGATTTTTGTGCTTCCCTATAAAAATTCGTGAAAAATCTCTGTATGTCGATTTGAGCTGTAATGTTTTTTGCTTCTGCCCCAGGTTGTTATCCAACTTTCGTTAGTTCAACACTTTTCGATTTGAGCAACAAAAGGTCTTTGAAAAAATTGTTTTTACTTGCTGGTCTGTTTTGACAGATTTCTGGCATTATTTGCATTTGCTTCTTGTTGATTCCTTTTTGGGTTCTTTTTGGGGAATTAAGCTTTTTGAGGGAAGTGCTATAGTAGCTTGTGTTCTAATGGAAGTTTTATTGGTGATTTAAACTGAACCCAAAGACTTATTATCTTGAGTACACTAATGTTGCTAATAAAGATTGTGTGAAGTTTTGTATGAAGGAAAAATTTCAGGTGTAAGGAGAGAATGATGTAATGAGATGATTAATGGACTAAAGCTCAAGCTTGGGGATTCCACCCGTGTCACCTCAAGAAATATCCAAGAAGTACAAGCATCAAAGCTTGGGGATGCCCAAGGCATCACCTTCTTGATCAATAAAAATCTCAGGTATCTTCCAAACACTTCATTTTATTGTTTCATGCACAGTTATGTTGTTCTTGGAGCGTCTTCATTTTTTGTCTTTGGTTTTCATTTGCTTTGTTTGCTTGAATAAATTGGTTGTACTCCCACTTTCATACATTAGTTTTCAAATAGGTTGATTTGGATTGGTAAAGAGTAGGAAAATTTCATGCTTAAAGTGGTAAAAAGGAGCTTGTTTTTGACTGTGGCCTATACTTTGTCATGTCATGCTTGATATTGTTTTGGCTTTATGCTTAGTGAATTTTTCTGTAGCATGACATGTTATAAACAATTGAGATTGCTTAATGTGCCTTGAAAGAATCATGCGTTGTTTTAGCATATTAAAGCATAGAATTATGGAATTCTCCTTTGATGCTTTATTTGGGTTGACTCGGCGCATGCTCACACCATGTTATGACTATCCCAAGTCACCATAGCCTTTATGATCCTTTAGTTTTCGACTTGTAATATCACTTTATGCTTTAATTAACGATGTTTTGTCGCTTTGCATGATTATGGTCATTATTGCTCTCTTAGTTGGTCGCTCCCAGTCTTTTGCTAGCCTCCATACCAAGTATGAGTTCCACTCATGCATCCAACTCCAAATAAAACCAATTTATTCCAAAGAGTCCACCATACCTACCTATTAGCATTTGCTATTCCAAGTATATTCATGTTTGTATCTACCATCCGAATTAAACTTGTTACGTGAAAATTAGTGATTAAAGCTCTCACGATCTTGATGTCACACTTTACTTTTCTTGCCCCTAATAAACTTGAACCATTGTGTCATCTATGTTGTATATGCTTGCACTTATACATTGGGGATTAGTAGAACCATGTTGTCATGGGGAACTCTTTCAACATTGCACTTGTAAATTGTACCCAATTTATATCATGCTCTTTTTTATGGATGTCGTTGGTGTGAAATGAAAGGGGAGCTTGTAAGTCCATGGAGTTATGTATGTGTGTTAGAGACACGCCTGGGCGGCTGGTCTAATCCATGCCTAATAATGGTGGAAACCTGCAGCGTAACCATGATGAGCAATCTATGAAGCATTCTTCTTATAAAAAAGAGATAGAGATTGAGAAAAAAGAAAAAAAAAGATGAGAAAAGAGGAAAGAGAGAAAAAAGCACCATTTTCTCATGGTAAATAATAAGATGCTGAGATGCTTATTGTCTGCTTGCCTTGTCATTTTGATCTGGGGATTCTTCCGTATCATCGGGGAAGGGGTACCCTGTTGGTGGTTCTCTATGATACACATGCACTTACTATGACAAGAACTTACCGGTAACTAAACTTGAGTTGCATGAGGAGAGGCCCTCGTATTCAAGGGACATGAGATTGCCAACTTATACTTTGTCAAGCATATACTCCATAGTTTGTTCACTTTAACCTTAATCACTTCAAGATGCTTATGATAGGGGCAATGAGAGCTGAAAACTACTAAGTACCATAATTTTTGTAAACTCTTTATGAGACTTGAATCCCTGCTTCCTTCTATAAAGGCCTTTCTTTTACTTTTATGTTGAGTCTCCACCTTCTATCTTTATGCACCAATTAAGAGAGCATAGTTGTCATTCTTAGTTCTATGTGCATTGTCCCAAAACTTATTGATTGATTCATAATGTTGATATTGCTTATTCTTGAACTATTTGTATCTAGTCACCCTTATGAACTTTGAAGATGTCCTATGCATTTATGTTTTGCTACACTATGAGGGTCAAGCTGAATACCATTCTCATTATGTTTTCTATATGTGAAACAAACAAACGTCTTGCAAAGCATTGTTATTCATGAATCTTTTGTTTGTGCCTTTTCATGTTACAACATAGTTGCTATGTCTTATTGTTAGAACTATATCTTTCATGCTATGTTAAAGTACTATGATCCCAACTATCCATGTTTTACAAATACTTTGATCAAGTCTATGATGGTGCATGTCACCTTAAAAATTATTCTTTCTTTTTATCACTTACCTACTCGAGGACGAGCAGGAGTTAAGCTTGGGGATGTTGATACGTTGCTAATGTATCTATAATTTTTGATGTTCCATGCTTGTTTTATATCTACTTTCTTATGTTTTGTCCACACTTTGGAGTATTTTTATACACTTTCTTGGACTAACCTATTAACAAGATGCCACAGTGCCAGCTGCCTGTTTTCTGCTGTTTTTGGTTCCAGGAAAGTCAGAAAATGAATATTCTCGGAATTGGACGGGACAAAAGCCAAAGTCAATATTTTACCGGAAGACACATGGAGTCCGAAGGAGAGACGAAGGGGGGACACAGGGCAGCCGCCAGGGCATGGTGTGGGCCCCCTGGCCGACCACCAACCTCGCCTCTTCGCCTATAAGTAGCCTCCCGAGCCAGAAACCCTAAAGAATCTAGCCTCTAGCCACGAAAAGTTCTGCAGCGCCGCCACCACTGAAGGGGAGATTCGGGGGATAGAAAGTCTTTGTTCCGACATCCTGCCGAGATGGGGAAGTGTCCCTAGAGCCATCTCCATCGACCTCCACCACCATCTCCATCACCGTTGCTGATTCCCATGATGATGAGGGAGTAGTTCTTCCTCGAGGCTAAGGGTTGTACCTGTAGCTATGTGTTCATCTCTCTCCCTATGCATGATCATATTGTGATCATGAGCTTTGTAATCAAGTAGATCTACCTTGCTACTCAAGTGCTTTAATAGACCTCTATTCTCCCCATGTTTGTGAAAGTGACAGCATGCACACCATGGTGGCACTTAGGCTAGAGATTACAAATACTTGTTATGAGTTATATTTGGAGTTGGATGTTTCTATGAAATTGTGGAGTTTGTTGGAACCATCTAGAGCTCAAGGTGACAGTGTGGGGTTATCTAGATGGGGAAAGTGAACTTTGAGGAGTGCTCTTATCGCCCTACCATGGATTAGAGTGTCCAACCAGAGAGTAGTTAAGAGTAGTATCATAAAGAGAAGATATTTATATGAGAGTGTTCACTAGTGAAAGTATGATCTCTAGGCCTTGTTTCTAATCATTGAAACACCGTTTGCAACTAGATCTGTTACATGTTTGCTTGCTGCCATCTTTATTTCAGTTTGCCTTTAGTCTCTTCCACGCCATCAAAGCTTTTTTCTGGCACCCTTGTCTTATATCCATACCACTTGTATTTCACTATCTCTTCGCCGAACTAGTGCACCTATACACCTGACAAGTGTATTGGGTGTGTTGGGGATACAAGAGACTTCTTGTATCTTGATTGCAAGGTTGCTTGAGAGGGGATACCTTTTACCACTTCCTCTCTGAGTTCGATAAACCTTGGGTGATCCACTTAAGGGAAAACTTCTTGCTGTTCTACAAACCTCTGCATTTGGAGGCCCAACAACTGTCTACAAGAATAGAAGTGCGTAGACATCACTCCCCACTCTCACTCATCACTCACTCGCTCACTCAACCGTCTCCACTGTCCCATCACCTTCTACAAACCCCCAAGAAAACCCCAACCATGTCGGCGATGGAGAAGAACGGTGCGGTGGACATCGGCGCCTCCAAGGCCACCGGCGATGAGGCCCCCGTCCCCGTACAAGACCCCATCCCCGCATCCGCCGTAGTCGTCGGCGAGGAGGCCCCTGCCGGTCTCGGCCAGATCCCGCTCGGCTGGGACCCCTACGAGGCGGTTGTTTACATAAGGCCGAAGAACCCCTACGACACCAGCATCGCCGACCCATGGTCGAAGGTAACCAGGGATTTATTCCCTTCCCTTGTTCTTCCCCCGTTCCCATTGTTGGATGCTAGATCGTATGTTATTAGGGACCGACAGTTCGTATTTTTATACTACCTAATCATCTTGTGTTAGATCTCGTATTTCGATGAATCCCCCTTTTCGTATTTGAACCCCCCTGTTCGTAGTTGGGATCAGTATTCCATTTGGTTTGAGATTTGGGGAATAATCAGGAGATCTCAATCGGTTAATTTATGCAAATAATCGATCCCGATAATCAAAGTATATCAATCATGTCCTTATTGCACTCTACTTTTTTTCCAACAGGAGGATAGTAGTGATGTCCGTAGTGATGACGAGTCCAAGGACACCAAGACTGGTCATGTGCTGAGGAGGCTGAAGTCCGGCTAGTACAACAACTTCTTCGCCGACGACGTGTACATGGGCCACTTCTGCCCCACCAGGAGGCTCCGCTCCACGGACTTCAACTCCCTCATGAACATGCCGAGGACGTGAGGACCTGCAGCGAGTCCGTGAACATCCACGGCTTCATAGCCAAGCACCAGGCGCTCGGTCTTCACCTCCGCAGCCTCCAGAAGGTGTCTATCAAGGAGGGTCGCATGCCCCTGATCAAGCCCAAGGCGCCCAAGGTCAAGGGACTAGGCAGCAAGAAGTGGAGGAGGTGTCAGAGGGAGGAGGCGGAGGCCCTCCTGGCAGAGGCCATGAGGGGCCACTGATCTGCTATTGCTGCTGCTGTAAAGCAGCTTCTTTTGTTGTGCCTGTGTTGAGCTTGTCCGCTGCTGCTGCTGAGCAGCCTAATTGTCGAACCTCGTTAAGTACCATATTGTATAACCTATATTAGCTGCTTTATCTACACCTGCTCTGTTTACTGAATTTATTTATGGTGCTGGTTAGTTTTGCTGCTCTAGATTTGCTACCATATTGGGGAAACAAGGGCAAAAGGAACAATGAATGAAGAGAGAAGCTGCTCTAGATTCGCTACCTTTTTGGGCAAAAAAACACAATTGTTAGCGAGGGATATGTGGAAAGGCGCTCTTAAAAAGGCCAATCATAAAAATAACAAAAAAGAAAACTTCCAACTTAGGCGATAGGGCACACGTAACCACCAAACGCGCCCCACATGGTTAAGTGGGGGTCGACCTTGAACACTTGTGTTCATGCCTATGAAACCAAAACAAATCTTTCCAAGGAATCTTTTCAGTTAAAAACTTGTAGGAATGCATGAAGCCTTGAAAAAGAAAGATATTTCTGGTATTGATCTTAATGCTTATTCATTCGAAAATACTTGAATCTTGCTCCTATGCCTAACTTCAAGGCGTTAAAGAAAAGTGCTTATTGGGAGATAACCCAAAAGTTTTAGTTGAGTCTTGGAGGTTATTGCTTCAGTAATAACCTCTCCTTATCCTTTTTATTTGCTTTCTATGCCAAGAGTAACCTCTAATGAGAGAGAAGTAATGCTTGGGAAAGTTGCTGTCCTGAAACAGATTTTTGTGCTTCGCTGTAAAAATTCCTGTAAAATCTTTGTACATCGGTTTGAGTTGTAATTGTTTGTTCTCCTGCCCCAGGTTATTACCCAACTTTCGTTAGTTCAACACTTTTCGATTTGAGCGACAGAAGGTCTTCGAAAAAATTGGTTTCTATCTGCTGATCTGTTTTGACAGATTTCTGTCATTATTTGCATTTGCTTCTTGTTGATTCATTTTTGGGTTCTCTTTGGGGAATTGAGATTTTTAAGGGAAGTTATACAGTATCTTGTGTTTTAATGGAAGTTTTATTGGTGTTGAAACTGAACCCAAAGACTTATTATCTTGAGTACACTAATGTTGCTAATAAAGATTATGTGAAGTTTTGTATGAAGGAAAAATTTCAGGTGTTAAGGAAAGAAAGATGTAATGAGATGAAGAATGGACTAAAGCTCAAGCTTGGTGGTACCGCCCCGTGTCACCCCAAGAAATATCCAAGAAGTACAAGCGTCAAAGCTTGGGGATGCCCAAGCCATCCCCTTCTTCATCAATAAAAATCTCAGGTTCTTCTAAAAACTTCATTTTTATTATTTCATGCATAGTTGTGTTGTTCTTGGAGCGTCTTCGTTTTCTTTTTTGGTTTTCGTTTGCTTGGTTTGCTTGAATAAATTGGTTGGACCCCCTCTTTCATACATTAGTTTTCAAATAAGTGTGGTTTGGATTGGAAAAGAGTAGGAAAAGTTCATGCTTAAGTGGTAAAAGGAGCTCGTTTTTTACGGTGGCCTATGCTTTGTCATGTCATGCTTGATATTGTTTTGGATTTATGCTTAGTGATTTTTGCTGTAGCATGACATGTTATAAACAATTGATATTGCTTAATGTGCCTTGAAAGAATCATGCGTTGTTTTAGCATATTAAAGCATAGTATTGTGGTATTCTCCTTTGATGCTTGATTTGGGTTGACTTGGCGCATGCTCACACCATGTTATGACTATCCCAAGTCACCATAGCCTTTATGATCTTTTAGTTTCGACTTGTGATATCACTTTATGCTTTAATTAATAATGTTTTGTCGCTTTGCATGATTATGGCCATTATTGCTCTTTTAGTTGGTCGCTCCTAGTGTTTTGCTAGCATCCATAACCAAGTATGAGTTCCACTCATGCATCCAACTCCAAATAAAACCAAGTTATCCCAAAGAGTCCACCATACCTACCTATTAGCATTTGCTATTCCATGTATATTCATGCTTTTATCTACCTTCCGAATTAAACTTGTTATGAGAAAACTAGTGATTAAAGCTCTCACGAACTTGATGGCACACACTACTTTTCTTGCCCCTAATAAACTTGAACCATTGTGTCATCTATGTTGTATATGCTTGCACTTATATGTTGGGGATTAGCAGAACCATGTTGTCATGGGGAACGCTTTCAACATTGCACTTGTACATTTTACCTAGTTGATATCATGCTCTTTTGTCTATGGATGTCATCGGTGTGAAATGAAAGGGGAGCTTGTAAGTCCATGGAGTTATGTATGTGTGTTAGAGAAACGCCTGGGCCACCGGTCTAATCCATGCCTAATCATGGTGGAAACCTGTAGCGTAACCATAATGAGAAATCTATGAAGCATTCTTCTTATAAAAAAAGAGATAGAGATTGAGAAAAAAGAAAAAAAAGATGAGAAAAGAGGAAAGAGAGAAAAATGCACCATTTTCCCATGGTAAATAAGAAGATTGCTGAGATGCTCGTTGTCTACTTGCTTTGTCATTTTGATACGGGGATTCTTTTGTATCATCGGGCAAGGGGTACCCCATTGGCGGTTCTCTATGATACACATGTACTTACTATGATAAGAACTTACCGGTAACTAAACTTGAGTAGCATGAGGAGCGACCCTCGTATTCAAGGGACATGAGATTTCCAACTTATACTTTGTCAAGCATATACCTCATAGTTTGTTCACTTTAACCTTAATCACTTCAAGATGCTTATGATAGGGGCAATCAGACTTGAAAGCTAATAAATATCATAATTTTTGGAAGCTCTTTATGAGACTTGAATCCCTACTTCCTTCTATGAAGGCCCTTCTTCCACCATTATATTGAGTCTCCACCTTCTACCTTTATGCACCTACTTTGAGAGCATAGTGGCCATTCTTAGTTCTATGTGCATTGTCCCAAGACTAGTTGATTGATGCATAACTTGATATTGCTTGTTTTAAACTATTTGTATCTAGTCACTCTTATGAACTTTGAAGGTGTCCTATGCATTTATATTTGCTACTCTATGAGGGACAAGCTGAATGCCACTATCCTATGTTTTCTTTATGTGAAACAAACAAATGTCTTCCAAAGAATTGTTATTCATGAATCTTTTGTTTGTGCCTTTTCATGTTACAACATAGCTGCTATGTCTTATTGTTAGAACTTTATCTTTCATGTTATGTTGAAGTACTATGATCCCAACTATCAGTGTTTTACAAATACTTTGATCAAGTTTATGATGGTGCATGTCACCTCAAAAATTATTCTTTCTTTTTATCAATTACCTACTCGAGGACGAGCATGAGTTAAGCTTGGGGATGTTGATACATTGCAAAGGTATCTATAATTTTTGATGTTCCATGCTTGGTTTATATCTACTTTCTTATGTTTTGTCCACACTTTGGAGTACTTTTCATACACTTCCTTGGACTAACCTATTAACAAGATGCCACAGTGCCAGCTGCTTGTTTTCTGCTGTTTTTGGTTCCAGGAAAGTCAGAAAATGAATATTCTCGGAATTGGACGGGACAGAAGCCAAAGTCAATATTTCACCGAGGGGGACATAGAGCCAGAATACGAGATGGAGAGGGGACAGGGGCCGGCCACACCACCTGGCTGCGCGGCTAGGCCTGGCCCATGCTAGGGGGTGGTGCGGCTGCCTAGGGCACCCCCTCGGCCTCCCCTTTCGCCTATATATTGCCTCCGATACAAAAACCCTAAGGACCCGATTAAAAATCCACGAAAGATTCTGTAGCCGCCATCATCTACATCCCTAGATCGGGATGGATCTGAAGCTCTTCCCGGCACCCTGCCAGAGGGGAGAATTCACCCTGGAGGCCTTCTTCATCACCATGCAAGCCTCCGGTGTGATGCATGAGTAGTTCATCCTTGGACTACGGGTCCATGTAGTAGCTAGATGGTTGGTTTTTCTCCTTTGTGCTACCATGTCTAGATCTTGTGAGCTCCGTTCATGATCAAGATCATCTATTTGTAATCCTACATGTTGTGTTTGTGGGATCCGATGGATATTGAGATGCTATTTTAGATTGATTATTGATTCTATCATGTCTTTGTTATTTGTGATCTTGCATGCTCTCTGTTGTTAGTAGATATCTTGGCCGAGTAGATGCTAGCAACTCCAAGAGGGAGTATTTATGCTCGATAGTGGGTTCATGCCTCTAGTAATCTGGGGAAGTGACAGAAATCTCTAAGGTACTAGATGTGCTGTTGATAATAGGGAGAAAATAACAATCCTTTGTTCATAGAACAATCGTATTGTTTACTTTACACGCAATGCGTAATGCAATTATATGTTGCTTGCAACTTAATACTGAAGGGGGTTCGGATGATAACCTGAAGGTGGATTATTAGTCATAGATGCAGTTGGATTACGGTCTATGTATAATGTTGCAATGCCCAATCAAATCTCATAGGAGTCAAGATGATTAGTATATGCATGTAAGCATTCTCGATGTTTGTCAATTTCCCCGCTGTAATTTCTCCACCCAACATGTCATCTATCTTAAGGAGAACCACCACTAGTGAACTATGGACCCTGGTCCTTTCTTTTACCATCAATCTACAACTGTTTACTATTTTATGTTTAATTTCTGCAAGCTATTACTTTCTTCCACATAATACGTTTAATCCTTTGTTTTCAGCAAAACCAGTGAGATTGGCAACCTCACTGTAAATTAGGGGCAAAGTTCTATGGTTGTGTTGTGTAGGATTCCAAGTTGGAAACAACACCTTGGAGGTGTTTCCTTGCTCCTACTGGTTCGATAACCTTGGTTTCATAACTGAGGGAAACTTACTGCTATGCTCATCATACCTTCCTCTTGGGGTTCCCCAACGAGCTCGATATCAACCACGAGTCAGCACGGTGCAACAATTTTAGTGCTTTGTTTTAATGGCACAAGTAGCTCTAAATGGGCACTAAAAATTTAGTGTGTGAGTGATGTTTAGAAAAATGCTGAAGTATACATGTCTGTTTTTTGTTATGGGCAGAATGCTGAAGGAATCTATCTAGCAGAAAATTATGAAAGAAAATGAATTTCACATACATGTAAGTTCTTTTTATAGGCAATAGAAATTTACTCCATGAAAACCAAATATTAGGTGTGACTTGCAAGCATATAGTCAACAAAGTACAGTGAGAAATCAACAATATACAGAAAGATACCAAGAATACAGATACCACGAAATATCACGGAAATCCAATTCGGCTCACGGGTGAAAATGAACCTATTGTGTGAAAATATATTTCAAAATGTCAAAAAATTTAGAAAAAAATATTTGCATGTACATTCGGACATTAAATGTTCGTACATAAGTTTGTGGATGAAAAGAATATTTTAGATGTCTCATGTAAAAAAGACAAATTTCAGTGCTCCAACGTGTCTATTCATGGACATGTTTTTTTATTTTTTTACACAAGCCACGTAAAATGTTCATTCTTTTTGAAAACTTATGTACCGGCCAAGAATGTCCGGATGTATATGCAAAAAAATTATTCAGAATTTTTTGACAATTTTAATTTTTTTATATATTTTTCATAATAGGTTTATTTGCACCTGGGAGCCAAAACACCACCTCCCGAAATATCAGCTTGATTCACGTTAATAACCCACGTATCCATATATCCTTGATTGCCTTGAATTTCTATAGGACATGTGAACGTTTGATGATCTAAAAATGGTGAAACAATTTATCTGTTAAATCTAGGAAGCACCGATGTATTTTAGGACGATAAAACAATCTATGGAAGATAATTCGTTAAGCTAACATTCAAGGATACATGCATACAATGCATTGGATCATACAAATAAACAACAGTGATTTCACTTGGTCTCCGGTATGATCCTAAATCCTTATAATGCTTTTAAAACCCTAGGGATACCACAATTTAGGTTGTCAGCATTCGTTTTACATAGTCTGCATATATACGCATGTCTGGAATAATATAAAATCAAATGCACTCATCAGCATGGCCTACACCATAATATTTTTAAATGCACACAATCTAGATGAACAAATATAGAATGGTCAAAATGTTTTAGGAATTTTGGGAGCGGTGATAGTAAGAGAAGCATACCTAGTTAGGTGGTAAGTTCACAACCTCACGAGGAGAAATGTGAAGAAGGCATGGCCAAATCTATATCTAGTTCACCAGAAAATTATTATCTAAATCATCACACAGCCATGAGGTGGCCAAGGAAATGCAATCCAAATGAGAAACATCCATAAGTTTGATTGACTATTCATCATGATTTATGCTGCTACCTAATTTCTGTTCCATGGAGCTTCGTTGTCATATTTGATTAATAATTCTTAGTAGTTAATGCTAATAATTATTAGCATTGTAAAATCTGGTTCTGTTTTTGCAGATGGGATGATGGTCTTAGACGTGTTGGAGAGTTTGGTGAGATGTTTAGGGATCCTGTCTCTGCTTCTAATTTATCTATTTAGAAACTATTTTCTTTAAGTTCTTTTGCTAAAAAGGAATTAATTGATGATTAATTTATTTAGCCTTTATTTTAGTTTAATCTATATATGTTAATGGTTTAGTTATTATATTAGAATAAATCCAGCTAGAAGGCACTATAATCCAGGCATTATACAATAGAGATATGTAATGTCGGGGGAAGACACAAACTTGTGTAGTTTTTAGACCTTATTTGCATCTCATCGCCTGTCTTTTTAGCCCGTATAGTTTGTGGGGTAGTAGCTAAGTTCGGTATTCTTAAAGAAAACCCTAAAAAAACCTAAGTTCGGTTGTAGCTACTTCCTTTATTATCATGTAAATTAGCATCCAATATGAGACGACCAAAAAAATAAATAGAGGAAGAGCCAAGAAGGAAGAGCTAGTCCATGGTGACTGACGAATCTGAGGAGACGCCATCTTCCATGGTGACTGGCCAACCGGAGGAGGAGGCGCCATTTCTTGTCATCAGAGGAGGCGATCCGGAAGATTTTAGGCGGAGGATGCCTGACTGAACGCCTCCCTTTCCTTGAAACAGGATTCCGTCCCGCTTTATAAATAAAGCAACATTCGAGTACAAGGTTCAACAGTAACAGCGACATCGAAGCGCCAAAAAAAATAAAAAATAGCTCCACTAGGGCTACAACACCGCCCTAAGCCAAAAACAAAAAAGGAGGGAGAGATTGCTCTCTAGACATGCTCCACGGGAGTGAGACAGTCAGGAGCCGCCAATCGCCGTGCCAACGCTCTTAGGGACTGAAGGATGTTGTCCAAGTGCTCCCGGTCCCGCTGCTTAGAGAGCGGGTACCACTGCTGTAGGTAGGCAAGAAAAGCAAAAACAGAGTTAGACACATGCCTCGGAAAGATCCTCTCTATCAACATCTTATTACGAATGTTCCATAGCATCCATATAAGGGTCACAAACACTAACCAATAGAAGCGGCGCCTTCTTCCAGTACGGTTTGCCTCCAACTCAAGAAACTCACCGAGATCTTGGGCCTCAGGCCCAAGTGCTTCCCGGATAAAGTTCCAAAGAAAATGTGAGGCAAGGCACATGGACATTATATGATTGCATGTCTGCGGCGTCCCACATAATGGGCACATCCCGTTGCTAGGACGGTTACATTTCGACTCCTCTACCCCTAAAGGGAGGCAATCTCGTAGGAAGCAGCTGTCACAGAAAGATCCTCAGGTTAAGGGGTAGAGGTGCCTTCCGGAGGTGTGTTGTACACGAGACCTCCGGTCCCTGGAAGAGGGTCCTATAAGCCAAATTAACCGAGAAGGCTCTCAAAGGAGACTAGCGCCAATTCACCTCATTCCTCTCACCCAAGAGGGACACGGGCAGGGGGGTCGTAGTCTCAAGAAAGCAGCAGCCTCGACGTTGCTGAAGGTCCTTCGAAAAAGGACGTTCCATATGCCTCCCACCCCGCCTTGGACACTAGAATCATGTGAGACACGCAAATGGCTAATAATGCTGGGAACTCCTGGCATAAGGGGGTGGTCTCTAGCCAGGGTACAACTAGAAAAAGACTTCTCGCCTGTTGCCCACGGTGAAAAGTTCCCCTCGTCGGATGCTATTCTTTATGTCCCGGATGGCTCACCAGAACTAGGAGCCTTCTTGACGCTCATAGGCCAACAGGGGTCGGCCCTAGAGATATTTGTCCTTAATGCGTTGAAGCCACAATCCTCCATCATCTTGCAAGATGCATCATACCCATTTGAGCATCAGGGCAACATTGAAGCAGTGTGAATCGAGAATCCCTATGCCCCCAAGAATCTTGGGGGTGCAAATGTCATCCCATTTCAGCATATGGAATTTCTGGTGCCCATCCCTAACCACCCAAAAGAATCTGGATAGTTCTTTAGCAAAGTCCGTGTAGGTTCCCTCAGGTAGTAGGTAGAGCCCCATTTGATACATGGTGAGGCTGGATAGGCACGAGATGATTAGGATCGTCTTACTCCCCTTGGACATGGTCTAGCTCGCCAGGGTTTAGCCTTCGACTGAACCTTTGTTTCTAGAGGAGCTAGATCCTTGATCAACCCCCGTGTATCTCTAATAGGCATCCCCAAATAAGTGATAGGGAAGTCAACCGACCTCCTGGGTCCATACGAAACTGAATTTTGAAAATGTTTGAAAAAGTCAAAGGACTGAATATAAACAAAAGGGGTCAGATTGAATTTGGAAAATGACATAGCCTCGAGGGTTTATTTTGAAGAAGTCCAAGGGGTCCAGTATAAGAAACAGATGCCAGGGTCACAGGTTTGGAAAAGAGAAAGGCCAGGGCATTTTTAGAAAATCATCAAGATCCATTGGATGCACTGACGAAAACTGAACACCGATCAGCTTGTTATCAGCTAGCTGAAACGACCTTTGTCGGATGATTCCAAAGGCAGTGATGCGCCGTTTTGCGAAAGGTTTGTCACGCTGCATAGCTGGTTCATCCAAGAATAGGTGATGGTGAAGAACGTCGCCAAATATACCCTGTGCACGATGCTAAAATGAACGGAACGGAGGAAAAAACAGGCGTCCCGCAGACAGAAACTATACTGCGGATGATAGAGTTAACAGCGAGATCTGCCTGAGTTTCGAGGATGATTGCGAGATATACATGTGATGGCTTGGAGTGAAGTTGGATTCGTTGGAGACCGGGTTGTGCCCTCTTTACAGGGGTATGCTGGTCAGATCCGGAGTCGATCTATGGTGGCCGTGAAAAATAGGAGAACAGAGGGTGCAGATTGTTGTTGTTGTGCGCGGTTGTCAGCAGGTTTAGGCATGCGGGTGCATGCACGCGTGGTGCAGGAACTAGATCAATCGATCCTGGTGGTGCAAAAAGAGCTAGCTTTAAGCTAACTAGCATGGAAAAAATAACACGCTATTTTTTCGCTATAGTGGCGCTATAGCATATTTGGGAGGTGAACGCTACGCTATGCAAAATCTACTCGCTATGGCACTAATCACGCTTTAGTGGCGCTAAATACGCTATAACGTCACAACACAATAGCGGCCCCAAAAAATCTATGAAAATAGTGCCAACCCATATGCCCATTCACCCCTGAGTCCACCATGCCCAAGCTCAACTCAACCCTAATCCCTAGATCCCCCTCCCCATGTGACGATGGCGGCTGCTGATAGACTGCAGCGCCCATGTCCTCCAGATCCAGCCTCTCGGCCGCCTCCGTCCGACGCGTTCACTAGAGGCAATGAAGAACCAGGAGGATGCGCATCTCAAGTCCTCGACTAGTGAGCTAACATGATGCAGGTCTTCTCCTCCAACTTGTCCTGCACCACCAGATGTCAAAAAAACTTTGTTGTTTGGCCCGTACTGGTTATTGGGTTATGCATGTATTACTCCAAACAAAATTAGCTGCTGAAATCACTTGTAATATATGTTATACCTTAATTTTTTAATTTTTTTACACACGCTATTTTGAAAATTAGCGTGCTATTATCACGCTATAACTTGCATAGCGTCTGGAGGAGGGTCATGCTAAAATAAATAGCGCGCTATTTTTTTTCTTGCTAGCTAGTAGGCAGGTGAATCAATCAGCTAGCTACCTGAGTTCAGATGGGCACATGAGTGTGGCTGGCTAGCGTGTATGTGCGTGTCCTGGTATTCTAGCGTCGCGCAACCCTGCAGCTCCTCTGCACAATCTCACTCCATGCCCGTTCCCCACCACGAGCGGAGCCTCCAAGCCTCCCTCCTGATCCAGCGCCTTCCTCAACGCCTAGACGGTTGTCAGCCTGTCCGCCTAAGTGGCGCGCCTCCACAGACACTCGACCCCAACTGCCATGCGCATGGTGGTCGAGATGACATTTGGAGCAACAGGAGGAAGGAGATGCAACTGGACGGGGCAGGCTAGAACTGCTTCGAGCTGATTAGGCTGGTGGCCGGAGATTGTTGGGCGGAAACCCTAGCGAGGAGGCGGACTCTGGACTGTTTTTGTTTTTTAGTATCGCTCATGTGGAAGATGATCGAGAAAGAGAGAAAATTTAGAATGGTGGGAGCCACACGTGAAATACACCTCAGGCCCACCACCAATGACTAGCACGACCACAGGTCCGCCCGCCAGAGACGGAACTACCTCATAAACATGGGACATGGGCTGAGAATGCTCACAACTCCTCACGCTTAAGCTTATAGTATATTGCCATCATGTTTGGTTCCCATGAATTATTTCTCAACTTAGAGTGAGCTATTGGGGTTACCTCCTAATGTGATCTTGATGGTTCTATTCTTCTAAGTTTCTAATAGGGTTTAAGATAATGAGGTGGACAAGGCTCTCATCAATAAACACTCATCTGGTATTCTAATTATCTCTTAGGAACTTTATTTGACAAAGAGATACATTTCCATTGGCTGTCTACAAACAGAAATGGTTCCACTATTAACTTAATTCTAGGGTTTTGGACAATGAGGTGGACATGGGCATGCCATGTGTCGTCGGATTGAGGACAAGTACCCCATGAGGGGGTCCTCAAGGCGTGCAGAAGAGAGGGATGTGAGACGTACGGTGTTCCGGGACGGTGAGCACACAAGTTTACCCAGGTTCGAATCCGCCGGCTTTGGACGGACCCTACTCCTGCTAGCAATCCAGTAATACGGCAGAGCCGGAATATGGGTTACAAGGGTTTCGCCTGTGCGAGTTGAGATTGTAGACTATTGAGGTGTTGCCCTAAAGGCTCTCCCTAGGATGGCTCATATAGATATCCGGCCTAGGGTTTACAGGAGAGATCTATCCGGCTACGACTAAGAGTCGGTTACAGAGTACTTCTTGAACTACAAGTAACACTATGGGCCTAAGTGGGTAGGTCTTCTGGGCCTTCCCGTAGCCGGATTGGACTCCGTCTTTCTCCCTGACTAGACCACCCATGAAGCAAAGCTCTAACCCAAAGTGGGCCACCCTGGTCAGTGAGGAACTGTGAGGATACCTGGAAAGTATATCCCCAACATCATGGCTTGATATATTGTTGGTTAAAGGTTTCTCAAGCACTCCTACCTTAATACCTCACTAAGCTTATGTTTAGATAAGGAATTCCTTTCCTAAATATACTCTATAAATCTCTCTTATCTTATTCACAAAGATCGCATATTCTTGAATAAGTCAATCATCTGACTCCACCATATCCATCATCATATGATGACATGGTCATGCCACTTCAACATTACTCCTTCATTCTTCTCCTAGTATATATATGACTTCCATTTCTAAATTACCTCTGATGAATCCATCAAGGTAGCTATTACTAACTCCATCCATTAACTCCTTTATATTCACCTTGCAACTACATCCAAGGATTGAAAGGTTACAATTTTATCTATATTACATGTGATATTAATCCTCTAGAAGAGATATGGTACTACTCCCGTAATACAAGTTTGTTGTTGTATTAGCTTGGTTAAACTACTATGCCTAGAACTACTCCATACAACCTATGTTATATACTTCATCATACTCTAGCTTGACTTCTCATGATCAAGCTAGATGATTCATCTTACTAGGGCTTTACCTAATTTGGTATACTCACAACTCTTCTTTATCAGCTGGTCATCTATTCTCAAATGACTTGAGAATAATGACCACCAACCTTTGATAAAGCAAAGCTTAGGCTTCTAACTATCTGATCAAGATCTATCATCACTAGGTAGTAGACTTTGTACTAGTCTCTCTATAGGCTTATCTTGTTAAGAAAACTTACTTTAGGTTTATACATACTTGGCCTAACAAGATTATCATTGGATTCTCTACTACTACTAGGTTTCTCATAGCTTCATAATTACTATCTAAACTCTTGGGTTTAAATACTTGTTCTAGTTAACTCATGAGGGAGTTAACTCCTTCAACATTTTGATCACCACTAAGGATCTCATTCCATTGATGATGGCACACTACACCATAGATAGTTCCTTCTTCTTATTAATTTACTTAAGGTATTTGGAGGGTCAATATAATAGGTTAATAAGTTCTAGGTCAGGAATTGATTACTCAACATTGATGATCAATTGACACTAGTACTTGGTTAAATAGGAATGTCATTTCTTAATATGACAATAAATACATGTGATGAATGGTCTTGGCTTGACTTCCTTTTCTACTCTATTTGTGATAAGAGTTAATGTTTAGTGTTTAGGAACTACCATGATACTCATGGTATAAATAACTATGACAAGCAAGTGTATCAAGATTTAGTTATTGAGTTTATTTTTCTTGGGTTATATACCTGATTAAGTATTCAGGGTTGGTTGTAAAGAATACCTTGATATAACCTTTAGAAGATTAAGTATTCATCTTTGAGTAATGTGTTGTGGTTTAGGTTTATCACATTTGATCTACCCTTAGATCAATTGTATTATCCAAAGATAAGGTTTTAGCAAAGGTCATATTGAAACTTATCATAGTCAACTTGATGATCTACTTCAGTTCTACCAAGTTAAGAGAAGCTTCAATAACTTTGACAAGTTTTATTTAAAAGCGCGAAAATTATCTAGATTTTCTATCCATGAATACAATGCACACACCTGATCTCATCTTATTTCTAAGCTCTAATGCTGGGATGTTACAGAATATCTGGATAAGTGGCGTGCCATGGAAGCTACTAATGATTTTCTCCACATGCGATGGTTTATCGATTTACTAGCCTAGCATCGAAGACCGTTGAGTTGGAGGATAAGGAAAGGTGAAAGCTTTGCAAGACCTTACTTGTTGCTTGCAGCGTCGATGCCCTTGGGCACCTTTTTCTCCTTGGAGGTGATGCTTTAAAGCCCCTCTTGCACTTGGGTCACGAATTTTTGTATAATTCGACAAGTTTGGAGACGATATTGTTGCAAGAGTGGGTTTAGTAGGCTTAGATTGGACTCAGAGCTGTTCTGCACCTGAAGTGTCTTCCTGGCTACTTGTCGGTGTTTTGGTGCTTTTAGGAGGAGCCCTTGTTTAGTTGATGATGTGTGCCTTATGTCGAGATCGAAGCAATTTCTAGTTCAGTGCTTAACTTTGTTTTGCTTGGTATTGTAGCTTCGTTGTGGTTGCCCACCTTTGTTCTTGTATCATTAACCAGTATATCCCTAGTTTTTATATTCTTTGAGTATGTTAGTTGTTTACCTTGCACTGATGGTTGGTTGTTGGTTTCATTAATTCAAAGCGAGACACCATCATTGCAAGGTAAACCACTAACATACTCTTTGTAATGGGGACCATGTCATCCACATCCAATTCCCATTTGGTCAAACCCTTCTAAACCCTATCTAGTTCCCTCACCACCGACATCTAGCTCCCCTCGTCACCGATAGTTGACAATGACAAAATCGTGGTGGTTCAAGTCTAGATGCAATTACCACGAGGCTTTTGTGGCGTTCGCTGGTGGGAGCCATTCGGACACTCCATCTCACATTCCCATCCGCCCCTCACCACATTGATGGCAACAACTCCTTGTGTACCAACTCGTTGGGACTCCAAGTGTAGAGTGTTATAGAAAGCATCTTTTACCCACATGGATGACTCGAGGGTTTATATCGAACTCTCGATGCATTGGCTTAGAGGTTATTCTTCTTCTCCTCTTCAAGAAACCTAGAAATAAAAGTTTTTGTCTTGTGTCCCCAACTCCACCATGTGGTTGTCAAGAACAAGGTTTCGTATTATTAATATGAAATAACAATAATATAAAATGAAATAAGACAAGTAAAAACTAGGCAAGCAAGATAAAAGCAATAAAAGGTAGTTGTTTTTGGGCTTTGTGTGTGTTTACAAGTGAAGAAAGTATTTTTTGTATTTTTAGAATAATAAACTGCAGAAAATGTAAAGTGTGATAATGGTGTTGGAAAGGTTTTTCTAATGGTTTAAAATGGACCAGGGTTCATGGGTTCACTTGTCTACTCTCTTTTTGGGTTATAATGGACACAAAAAATTCATCAAAGATATAATATTGGTGGAACTTCAACATGTGTTTGATAAGCGTTCATATGGGCATCACGTCCTAACATAGAGAAGATGCAACACATATCTCTCATACTTCTCAAGAAAGGGAAAACTCGAAGCAATATTGAATTAAGAATCAACAGAGTATATCCTTAAGTAATTTGACATGATGTTTGAATCGCAAATATGCTAACTTGACCAAATAAGATTATCTTGCTATCACAAGATAATTATAGCACATGAGTTCACTTTATTCCTAGTGAGGCAGCAAAAGAAAGGTAAATACCATAGTAGATCTTAAATTTGTTGTCACTATTCAATCACTACCACCATGCCACTCCATCTAATACACAATTCTCCCCACATATGCTCTTGTATACAAGTTGGATCAGAACAAGTACTTAAGAACGGGGTACAAGATATGCATCTATCAATAAATCTTACACATAATAGGTTCCAATCTCATATATCAAATCATAGAATAAAGATCCACCATATAGGAATTACATATATGACCATAATCATGTTGGGCAGCTAATATGGTACTAGATCTATGAAGAACAAGAGAGAAATAGATCAAGCTACTGCCACAAACCTGTTGGGGATATGCTATATGGGTATCACCATGGCATGTATCTAATCTGAATAACCCAGGTGGCTGATAGTTGGTAACAAGGACTATGGCCTGCTGGGCGGCCCAGTTAGAAAGATCTAGAAGGGAGGCCCATGTTGGAAGAAGGAAGGCTACGGTGCAGTTACCGACCAACCCAGAGCCTTGGAGTGCAAGACATGAAGACTAGTTAGTATTAGTGTAGGACTCTGTAACCTGTCAGGTAAGGTCCTTTCCCTGTAACCCTAGTTTCTGGTGCCTTTATAAGCTAGGCCTATGGGAGCTTTTAGGGCAACGATTCACACAACCTCGCACAGCGAACTGATCTCTATAACTCGGCGTATTGCCATTATATTAATTTATAGCAGGAGTAGGATTCTGCCCCCATCGTGGGACCTGAACCTGGGTAAGCTATGTTACCTCGTACCCACCAACTCGCCACCTTCTCCCACCTCTCTAAACACACTCTGTGAGGACCCCTCCATGGTGTACTCATCGATAATACCATGATTGTTGGCGCCCACCGTGGGGCAAGAGGTGCTTCGAGCTCTACACCAGGCGAGGTCCAATCTCTTAGTGGGAATCATTGACACGGTAGCCATCGGGTGCATTCTCTTCTCCTACAATGTTCTGATCGTCCCCGTGGACGAGTTCTGGATCCCGGGAAAGTCAAACCCCACTCGCTGCTGCATTGTTCCAATCGGGGACATCCATCTCTCCATCGGCGATACTGGCTCGGGATCAAACTCCTAGGAAGCCGGACATGCATCAAGGCCCACACGGACCTCCTATGGTCAGGACACGTTTGCCGAAGGATCGATCTCGGGCCTCTCTTTGGAGTTTGTCGGCTTAGATTGGAACAAATCAAGGCCTACCCAAACCGCCCCTATGCAGGATATAATGGTGGAATACCCATGCAGATCCGCGTGGCTTCCCCAAGTGTTAGAGAAGTAGAGGTCACACTTTGTCGATGTCGTCAGCATCTTCGATCTGGCTCGCTGCATTCAAAGGTCGGATGAATCCCCATGTGAGTACCTCACCAGATGGTTAAGGGTGAGGGAATCCTTGGAGGGAAACCACACCGATGATGTAGTCTACCACTTCGTCGAAGGGCTCACACGCGGCACCCTTCTTCGGTATACGCTTAGGAGGTGGCAGGCCGCTGAATTACTTACTCTCAACAAGATGATCACAACTATTAACAGTTTCACCGAAGCCAATGAGGAAGCCAAGGCCAACATCACCACCGCAGCGAGAAATCCTAAGTTCATCGTCCATGTTGCCTCCGTATTAGCCTCTACCATCGACAACACCGATGCTAATTCTGACTCAGTGTTGGACACACTCTATGCTGACATCAATATGGATGGCGGTGGTTCGTTGGTTAACTCAGAGGAACTCGAAGCTTCCATGAAGGAGATCGAGGAGGAGTTAAAGCAGGAGGAGCACGACAAGCGTGTTGTCACTTCCTGCCAAGTACTGGTGGCCATCAGGAATGTGATGGAAGAAGACCAGCAAAATTAGGGCGTCGGAAGATCTCCGCCAGCAGAGGCCGATTCTAGAAACACGGTGGCCAACAGTAAAAACATTGTTGATCCCCTGGGTCTGGCAAAATCCATGCCCCCTCCAGCCATCCTCTCGTAGCAGCCGTAGGAACTCACCACCGGGCCCAACACTGCCAACCAAACAAATCTACCGCCTCCTCCATCCATGTCAGCGGCCGGCATGCCCTTGGTTACTTCGACCGACATCTATGGCAAACTCCTCGTCGAACCACAAACAGTTCCCCATATACGGAATGCTACACATCTTGATGAGAAGCGTCAGGAAATCCTCGCAGAGGCCAAGTGCATCACGGAGCAAGGTGCACAGCTGGACAAGTATCTGGCCAAGGCACAAGAATCAATCAAGGCGGCAAGAGCTATGGAGGATGAGTACAAGCAGCTGCTCAAGCAGCACAAAGCAAAGAAAGCTTTGGCTCATGTTGTCAGTGACCCCGATGTTCGACACAACTTGGGGTGGGCTCCATCAAAATCGGCAAAAGCTACCCCCTATATTGATAAGGCTGGGAACAAAGTCATGACAACCCCCATCTTCAACATGGTTTTCGCCAAAACCATACTCGAGCAGGACAGATCAACTGTAGTGGTGCATTAGGTCTATGATCTTGTCGCCAAGGCTGTCAAGCAATAGGAAAAGGCTACCTCTCAAAGGCTTGAGTCCAACCCAGAGTTTTACTAGTCTAGTTTGAACAACCATTGCAGACCAAGATCTCCTCAGGATGTCGGATCTCGCACAGGTTCCACAGAACAAAGGCGAAGGGACACGCGCAACAAGGCTAATGCTATTCTAGTATCCTCTGACCATGGAGACAGGGCTCACCCCCGTTGCTCGCCACCACCTCCCCCATAGTCCCGACATCATGAGGACCAACAGCCGCACCACCGCACAAACATGCCACCTCCTAGACACCCCCAAGGTGGCATCGTTATACGCGACTAGGGAGAGCAACCTTGGCGAGGCAGAGAGTGCAGCGGCAACAACGGACAAAGGAGCAGGTCATGCAAGGAAGCTCTACGTCCGACAAGCAACCGCTATAGGCATGATGGTTCGCATGGAGGGAGCAGCAAGAAGGTTAACCCACCACCGCCACCGCCACTGTTGCCACCCAGCATCCACCATGGAGGAGGATCGCGCAGGTCTCATAGCTTGCGCCACAATTCTCCTCCCCATGGCGGAGATCAGCACAAGCAACAACCCGAGTCGTATGATGCATGTTCACGCCTTGATAGGATCCATGAATTCTAGGAAGAGCCATACCTGGGGCCATGTTGCTTTAGACCAGTTATCCGGGCCACAACTCTCCGTAGGGGCCTCCGGATTGACAAAACTATCAAGCCCTATGACGACACTATTAGGATAGCCACGTAGTTGCGGGACTGTCGGAAAGCGATAGCAATCACAGGGGGAATCCCAATTTCGCTGTCAAGTACCTCCCACTAATGCTCTCCGGCACAACCCAACAATGGATCGATGATTTGCTGGAAAAATTAGCCTGCAATTGGTTGGACATGCATGAAGCATTCACCAAGAATTTCGAGGGTACGTACAAACGTTCCTTCACCGCCAGTGACTTATAGTGGTGTGTATAGGAGAAGGATGAATCGTCTCGGAACTACCTATCCTGTTGGCTTGACATGAAAAATTCATGCGTGGGACTGCATGATCAAACTGCTATGGCCGCCTTCATTGATGGTCTAGAAAGGGGTCTCTGCTCCGTCATATGCTGAAGAGGACTCAAGACAAGGGCAATCTTGATCTCAACGCAATGATTGCTAAGGCTAGCGAATTTTCCGCTGCCGCTGAAAATGCTTGCGGGTCCTTACCTGAAGTTGTTATCCCCACCCAGGCCAAGAATAACAACAACAACAAGCAGAAGAATCTGCCAGAAGACAAGTAAACAACCAACATGGTCTCCATGACTTTCGCTGGCAGAGGCGAAGGCGGACAACATGGTCGTGGCAGGGGGGCTGGTCATGGACAACAATGAAGTGATTCTACACCCGCAACACCCCGCGTTCCCCAGACGTATGAGGAGTACCACGATATGCCATGTTTCGTCCATCTTGACGCAAACAGTAAAGCCATCCATACCAACCGCCAGTGCAAGTTTGTCAACAACCTCAAGGAAGACCCTGAGTCCAGCTACAAGCGAAGTCGGAAGAATAGACCTCGCGGAAAGGGTAAGGGAAAGAAGCAGGAGGAAGAGTCCAATGTTTTAGATGAAGGTGTGGACCCGAAACCCGCCGATAAGGGCGATGGCAAGGGTAAAAAATCCCTTTGAGAAGAAGGCTCCAGTATACCATACCTTCCTTGGTACCCCTACCATCCGGCCCCAGAAAACCTCTTTGAGGATACTGATTGCGACCCTCCCCCCAGTTCCTAGTACGTGTAGTGATTGGAAATTCTAGTTACTTGGGATAGAGAGGTTCACCCAGACCTTATCCCGATAGAGAACCAATATGCCATGGTCATCAACCCTCTGATTGACGGCAGCGAGTTCACCAAGTGCCTCGTGGATAGTGGAAGCAGCATCAACATTATGTACCTTGATATGCTGCAGAATATGAACTTGATGGAGACCCAGCTAAGGCGGAGCAACACCATGTTCCATGGCATCGTCCTTGGCCGACAAGCTTAGTCCCTTGGCTGCATCACCCTTTCGGTCGCCTTTGGTGATGTTAACAATTACTGCCAAGAGCGCATGAACTTTGAAGTGGTGCCCTTCAAGAGCATGTATCACATCATATTGGTATGCGACATATTCCACTCCTTCCATGCCAGGCCATGTTGTGTCTACAACAAGCTCAAGATACTCGGACCAAACGACATCATCACCATTGCCGGAAGCTTCAACAAGCCAAGGGAGTGCGAGCTGAGTGAAGCCGCCTTCGCCGAAGATGTCCTCTACAATGAAGAGTTCAAGGATATCCAGTGCTAGGTCGACGCCTCGGAGATGCCGGCTTCAAAGAAGCAGATTTCTGACTCCAAACCCCCTTCAAGGTCGCCATCAAGACCAAGTCGTGCAACTTGTGGAAGGTGATTTTTCCAAGACCACCGTCATTGGCATGGACCTGGATCCCAAATAGAAAGCACACTCGTCGAGTTCCTTTGTGATAATATGGACATCTTCTCTTGGCAACCTGCCGACATGAAAGGTGTACCTAGGGAACTTGTATATCACATCTTAAAACATTGATCCTAAAGCAAAATCGGCGAAACAACCTCTATGACGCTTCGGTGATGAAAAATTATGAGCCATAGGTAAGGAGCTAGCTAGGTTACTTAAGGCTAGTTTTATCCGAGAAGTTATTCACACCCAATGGGTGGCCAATCCTGTACTTGTGTCCAAGAAGGGAACCAAAGAATTAAGAATGTGCATTGATTACACCGGCTTGAACAAATCATGCCCGAAAGATCCGTTTGCTTTGCCTCGCATTGACCAAGTCATTGACTTGACGGCTGGCTCAGAACTTTTGTGTTTTCTAGATGCATACTCAGGGTACCACCAAATTAAGATGCGAAAGTCGGACCAATTGACCACTTCATTCATCACACCTTATGGCACATAATGATACTTCACGATGCCCTTTGGGATGAAAAACGCGGGTGCTACATACCAGCGGACGATGCAGCGTTGCCTTCATGACAAAATAGGTCGCAATGTACATGCTTACGTGGACGACATCGTGGTGATGTCAAAGAAATCAAACAGCCTCATCGCTGACTTGCAGGAAACCTTCGATAAGCTTCGGAAGTACAAAATTATGCTCAACCCTTATTAGGCTTCATCGTTTCACATCATAGAACTAAGGTCAACCTAGAGAAGATCAAGGCCATCCTCAACATCAAACACCCGACATTCTTGAAGGACATCCAACGGCTCACAGGCTGCATTGTAGTAGTAAGCTGGTTCATCCATCGACTTGGAGAGAAGGCAATGTCGATCTACAAGTTTCTCAAAAAGGCAGACACGTTCCTATGGATGGACGAAGCAGATGCAACACTTTAGGAGTTGAAGAGAATACTCTCCTCCACACCAATACTGGCAGCATCAGAGTCAATGGAGCCAATGTTAGTATACATGGAGGCAACCAACCGAGTTATCAACATCGTTGTCATGGTGGAGTGCAAGGAGCCAACGCACGAACACGAAGTTCAGCGACCAGTTTATTATGTAAGCGAGGTTTTGATGGAGTCCAAACAGTGTTACCCGCAGTACCATCAGCAACCTTATGGAGTTTTCCTTGCTTATCGTAAGTTAAGGCATTATTTCCATGAGCACCCCATTACAGTAGTGAGCAAAGCTCCACTGTCTGACATTAGCAACAACATCGACGCTACATGAAGGGTGGTGAAGTGGGGCATCGAGCTTGCCGCCTTTGAAATCACCCACAAGAGGTGCAACGCTATCAAATAACAAGCATTGGCGGATTTTATCACAGATTGGATAGAATTGCCAGAAGATACTCCTGTGCCAAAGCCAGAGTTTTGGGTCATGCACTTTGATGTATCAAAGTTGCTCAACGGCTCGGGCGCTGGTGTATGGTTACAATCACCAACAGTAGAGATGTTGCAGTATGTACTTTAGATCCACTTCAATGCTACGAAAAACATGGAGGAATATGAAGCTCTCATTCACGGACTTCATGCGGCCAAGGATATTGGCATCAAGCGCATAGTTTGTTGTGGAGATTCCGACTTGGTTGCCCAGCAGGTGGCTGCCACCTAGAATGCGCGAAACCCTGTGATGGTGGCATATCGAGACGAACTAGACGAGATAACCAAGTGCTTATATGGCTACGAAGTCAGGTATGTCAAAAATGAGGATAATGAGGCTGTAGATCTGCTATCAAAGCTTGGATCGGCTCACAAACCAATTACACCTAGAATTTTCCTAGAGCATGTATGGACACCATCCATGAAAGGAGCAGACCCCGACAACCCAGATAGAGTTGATTCATTTGTTAACTCAGTTACAGTGACCTCTACGGCTTGGACAAAACCGTTCATGGACTACCTTCAAGACAGAATACTACCTGCCTACGAAGTCAAAAACTAGCAAATAGTACATAGTGCAAAATGCTATACTATAATAGATGGCCAGCTATACAAACGAAGCACCACATGAGTATTCCTATGGTGCGTCTCCCAGTAGCAAGGTATGGAAATGCTTAGAGAGATTCATCTCGGAGATTGCAGGCATCATGCCGCTCCCTGATCGCTGGTCTCCAAAGCCTTCCGGCAAGGATTCTACTGGACGACTGCCAAAGCAGACGCTGACAAGCTAGTGCAGACTTGTATTGGATGTCAATTCTATGCAAGGCAACCACATGTTCTAGCTGAAGAATTGAGAATAATACCAATTACTTGTCCGTTTGCAGTCTGGGGCTTGACATGGTTGGTCCCTTGAAGGCAACACCTTGTGGGTTTGTGCATCTGCTGTTTACAGTTGATAAATTCACTAAATGGATTGAATCTAAACCCTTTAGAAAGCTTGATGGGGCAACAACTCTAAAATTTGTCTAGGATCTAGTGGTGAGGTTTGGTCTCCCGCATAGCATCATCACTGACAATGGAAGCAACTTATCACTTGGAGAAGTAGAGGCTTACTGTCATGAGAAAGGCACATCCACACTCTAATGGGAAAGTGGAAAGGGCCAATGGACTAATTCTGCAGGGAATCAAGCCACTTTTAGAGCCACCACTGCATAGAGCAGCTGGATCCTAGGCGGAGGAGTTACCATCTGTCTTGTGGAGTTTACGGACGACACCTAACAGATCCACCGACGTGACCCCCTTTTTCATGGTTAATGGAACAGAAGAAATCCTACCATCCGACATCTGCCATGATGCACCGAGAGTCGCTGCCTACAACAAAGATGACACTGAAGAATCTAGATGCTTAACTATGGACCTGCTCGAGGAAGACCACGTCTTGACATGCGAGAGATCTGCCATCTGCCAGCAAAAGCTACGCAGCTACCATAGTCGCCGCATTAGGCATCGCTTGTTTAAAGAGGGGGATATTGTGCTTCACCTCAAGAAGAAAAAGTCACACAAATTATCCCCGCCTTGGGAAGGACTGTTCGTCATAAACAAAGCGTTGCTCAATGGTTCCTATTACCTCATCAATATTCACTAGTTGAAAGACAGGCCAGGAAAAGATCGCAAGCGTAAGAAACGTGACCCCGTTGATGATTATCCGTAGACTGATCGGCCATGGAACATACCATAGCTATGTCCCTTTTACACTTAGCATATTTTCTATTATGTAATAAGTATCTTACATGATCAATGAAATAAATCATTTGGTTTAATCATATTTCCTGAGTCTTTTACCTCATTTAGTGTTCATTTTGGATTGTATAAACCCTTTATGCGCAAGTTTGCATTTGCACTTGTGAAAATTCCGATTATGGGTGTTAGCTTAAGTTTTCTAGTCTACAAATTCTCTATCGTTTTTATGTGGATTACAGAGTAGTGAATTTTTGACACTGAAAGGCGGCGATTTTGTTCTTGGGTTCTAAACGGTGCTATTAAGCATCATCACCTGAGGACATGGTTCTATTTTGCGAGTCCATCGTCTCATGAAAGGTCAAGCATAAGAACCAGAATAATGGATACGCCAACACTTTCTTAAAAAGTATTTACATGCCGGATATAGTTAAGTAGTAAGAGGCTTGTAGCTAAGTTTTTTGCCTTACTTCTGCATTGTTTTGCCACATACATACAAAATGATAGAGACACATTTAATACAACAAAGTGTTTTATGGATCTATTGTAGGTCACTTTGATGCTGCATCATCATCAGCGGGAGAAGAAACCTTGGACATATCATCAATGTCGGAGACAGTCCTGAAGGAGGAATCTGATGTCGCTTGATCATCGTCCATCTCCTCGGTAGGCACAAAGACTTCATCCTTGACTATCTTGGTAACCTTGGTATCGTAGCAAGCGAGGGAATTCGAGATAGCAATGTTATCAATCTTGTTGCCTTCCTCGTCGATCTCTGGCATACCGGAGGTTACCAAATCCATGTCGGCCTCGTCGTAGTGTTCTTTCACCAAGGGTAAGGCCATCCTGGCGCCAGCCCGAATGGAAGATGCTTTCTAGCTCTTTATCTTCTCATGGGGTCGATAGAGGATTTCCAAGTACTTGGGGGCAGAGTCTGCCGCCTTGATGTTGATGTCCAGGGGCTGAGCTATCTCCTTGGCCTAGGTGATGGAAGTATTGATGAAGTTTCGGCAAGAATCATGCATTCCTTTGAATTCGGAGCATTTTCACCCATGTTGGTTAAACCAATGGGGGCTGTATTTTTTGTAAGAGACAAAGGTCATGAGCATTGAAGTAATATAAAATATCCGACTTATAGAATTTGAGAAAGATGGAAGAAAGTTACCAAAGATGTTGGTTTCATCTTGTTGGCTTGTCTCCTCTAAGACATAATGCTCCTTCTGAAGTTTCTTGAACATTTCAAGGCCCAGAGAAGTCTGCTCTGCGGCAGCTTGGTTTTGTTCCTTGAGATCTTCAATTTCCTTGTTCAGGCGGTTCATCTAAGTGTTTGGAGATTCTTGCATGGGCTTCATCGCATCTTCATGCGTTTGGATAGCTCCAGCCTGGTCTTTCTTCAGGATCTTATTCTTATCATCCAATTCTTGGATGTGCTTGGATTGTTCAACAATGCTTTTAGCCTTGGCAACAAATTTTGCAAGTCAGAATAGTGAAGCATTAAATAAGAAATAGCTACAAATAATGGATCAGGGAGATGTCGGAAGAAAATAGATGCTTGTTGTTTTTGGTCTGTTCCTTCAAAAAGGCTATTTTTCCCTTTTCAAGATCTAGCTCTTTTGGAAGCTTGGCAAACCTATTATTGGTGGCTTTCCTCTAGTTATTCTCATTCTACAAAAAAAATCATGCTTAGTTCCTCTAGAGCATCTAGCCGAAACTTTTTAAGTTTCACCTAGAGGCTCGGGGGCTACATTATCAGATTTTAACCTATGAATCCTTATGTTAGATTATCTAGCCAGATTTTTTCATTCTACATAGAAACTCGAGGGCTACATTATCAAGTTTTACACTTAGTTAATTTTGGAGCACTTAGGCCAATAACTTATGGTTTTCCTCCTAAGAGCTCGGGGGCTATAGTGGGATATGTTATAAAGTGAAATGTAAAGATCGAAAACTCACGATACAAATAATCTTGAGATTGTTTGCTGAAGTGGAGTATGCTTCATGGAAGGTCCTAGAATTGTTATAAATAACATATGCTTGCCGGACAAGATCATCTAAACTCGCATTGGAGGAGTCAGAGGCATAGCAGGCGCACCAACCAGAGGTATGGATAAAGCTCTAGCCGCCTTTTGTGTTATCATATAAGTTGATGGTGCAGAAGGTCCAAACTTGGTTGTTGTTGCTGCTTCTACTGCATCTGCTCCCTCCGCCAGTTGCTTCCCTTCTTCGATGGAATCCTTGGCCATAACTTCAGCCATTGGAGAAGATGTGCTCTCCTATGTTGCCTGGCCACCGGGAACAATGTCCATGCCGGTAGAACCTAATATATATGGTATAGGATTGATGTATGTCTCCTTGACGGAGGTCTGAGGTGCAACGAGGGACAAGGTTCCGGCGGAGCTTGATGCCGGCTTGGCGGCAGGAGTTGGGGGAGCAACAGCGGGGGAAGACTTGGTCAGCATCTCACGAATATTTTTGGAACCTCCAACATATTTGGAGGTGAGCTTCATACTAACACCGGTTCTCTTCCTGAAATGTACGAAGTACATGTACAGGAATGAGTAGGTACAAAAATAAAGTCGGAGAATGAAAGCACTTACACTACAGCAGATGCCTTGGTTAAAGGGATGTTAGTGGACTTCTTCTCTACCTCTAAGGCGGCAGTGGATTTCTTGGAGACTCCACTCTCTGATTTCTTCTTCTTCTTGCCCTCGACAACATCATCAGAGGTGGATCTCTTCCGCTTTTGTGTTGCTGGAGCTAGATGATCCTTGGAAGTCTCATCGTCGGACCAGACGTGCACATCCTTCATCTTGGGATCATAGACTTGAGCGGCCATATATTCCTCGGCCAAGCTCTCCAGCTGATGGAATAAAAACATGTTAGATGATCGATGCATCCAAGATAGAGAACTTAGAGTATATACAAAAAAGCAATGAAGGAAACATGGTTACCTCTAGGCATTTACCACACTCGAACATGTCATAGGTGATGACGAAGCCATGCTTCCTGTCCTTCACCTTGATGATATCCTTAAGCTGAAACTTGCTGGAATCTTTGGAGAAGTTATCCTCGGAAATCCACATGAGATATTTCCTCTCCTTAGAATACTCGTGCATTAGCTTGGTGCAGTGCTGTAGAGGATGGATCCGCCTTTTGAACCAGCACATGGCTAGGTCCAAGTCGGCCAGGCCTTCATCTACCAACCACTCTATCCTCCTTATGGTGAGGGAGGTTTTGTCGTCGGAAGGAAGAAGGGCATGGGACCTCCATGTGGGGGCCTCGGCGGCAGCTCCATCGACAAAGTCAGGGTATGAGCCTTGTCGGTCGGCCAGAGGAATATATGGGCCGTAGAACTAAGATTTCTGCCAGTTCTTGCAAGACTCATGGCCCATGATGTCGAGGAATCACTGGCTAGGACGGATCTTAAAAGTAATGGTTCCGTAATTCTGAAGTTCATCCTTGGAATCTTCGGACACTCTCTTCACAATGAAAAAATAGATAAATAGATCTAACCTAGGTTTAATCCCTAGGTATCCTTCGCACGGAGCTACGTAATTGCTAAGTACTAGGATGCTAATGGGAGATAGGTTCTGAGGAAGAACCTAGAAGTGTCTCAGGACCTCAAGGAAGAAGTCAGAGACTAGGAAGGAAACACAGCGTACTAGCTAAGCTTTGTGTCAGGGGGATCACCTCTAGGTAGGGTAGCCGGATAAGAATAAGAGCAAGGTAATTGTTGGCCGGCTGGTAGTATCCAGACTTAAAAACTCAAGACAAGCTAGAAAGAGGGAGAGACGCAGTGCGTACCGGCTGACCGATCAGCCGGATGAGAAGACATTGCCAAGGTACCAGTCTGGATGAACCATCCCAGCTGGACTAGGCAATCCAGGAAGACAAGGGTGCTAGGGCGACGTGCATACAATATACACCGCACCCTAGTCAGCTACTGAGAGATGTAAAGCGGAATACGACACGGATGCCGGGAAGCACGTACCGTACGCGTGTTGGGCAGGAGCAGTGGCTACCACCCGTGTCGGTCAGAGCGGACATCACTGTGACCATGCTGGATGGGAGGCGGAACACTGTAGCAAACATCAGAGAGGCGATACTCTATAGATGACCGTTCAGCTAGGGCCTACCTATGGGACCAGCCAGCTGGCTAGACCATGGCCACCACTGCTCTAGCCCTATATAAGGGGTTGCAGGGCATCTATATAGAGGGTTGGATTCTGTTATTCTATTAGCTTGCGTACAGCTCAAGGAGCCTTGTAGCTCTCGGTGTTCATCCAAATATTACCAGTCTGTGTAGGAGTAGGGGTGTTACCTCCTCAGGAGAGCCCCGAAACTGGGTACTCCTCGCATCCAGCTACGCTTGATTGTATCCAATCCCGCCTGCGGATGCTATCATAGTTTCCCTGCTTGTTCCCATCCTCTGTCTAGCCTGCTTAGGCACTATCGTTTCATACACAACGATAGTTGGCACCCACCCTGGGGAAAGACATGGCTACGGACGGAGTCTCGTTCCGCACAGGACCCCGCACCTCAGCCGGTGAGCACATAGATTCCATCCTCGTGCTCACTCTCGGGAAGTTCCATTGCATTATGAACAATGCGTCGTGCTTCACCGGCTCCACTTTTCCGACGGGTGGCACCGTGCTGCTGTTTGGCGATCTGCCAGTCTACGTCACCACTATCCCAGAGTGGTTCTCTTGGGAGATCGTCTCCTTCGCCGACCCGTCGCCCGCAGTTCCCTCAAGGCGTGGAGGTCATGATGGCAGGCTCTACATCCAGACACCAGCGTCGCCCTGCGCTGGAGCGTTAGCAGGAAGGAGCCAGAACTTCCGTGCCTCCGCCCGAAAGCAACCCCTAAGGATCTCCATCGATGGACTGATGAACCCTATTGTCGTTGAAGACAATCCGGAGGCGGTGACCGAGACTATTAACGTGGTACGAGAGTCTCTCCTTGAGAAAGTTTTCGAGCTAGCATCGACCCAGAGGCAGATGGAAAGCACCATACGTGAATACAACCGCACCCAAGGCTTCACTCTGGCTAACAATGAGCCTAGCCGGTGTGGACAGGTCCAGTGCCATGGTAAGGACCTGGGAGATCTCATAGAGAAGGAGGTCGAGAAGGCTCTGCCTAATCTCGTCCTCCGGACCACATACAACATGCCCATCGAAAACCTGCGTGCGGCGCGAGCCGTGGAGGAGGAGCTTCCTAACTTGGAGGGCAAGGCCCGAGCCCGGCAAGACGCGCGGGTGCAAGAACTGCTCCGGATCACGGACGAGCAGGCATACGCCACTCGGAAGATGCACGAGGACGAAAGCGACACCAGGAGCAAGCTACCTGGAGGTAGTCGGGGTGAACCTCGCCATACACAACAAGCATCCTCTTCTTCGGGGCAAAGCCCCGTAGCAAGCGCCACGAGTCGGGTCACAAGATCCAGCCGCCCCATGAGTAGGGTGCGGTGACCAGCAATCCATTGTCTCGGAGCAGTGCGGCCGGCTGGTTCTCGCCTCACGGGTCAGGTAGGAGCTCCCAATCTGGACATGCCGGATGCACGATATTGCATCGATCTCCTGATGCAGTCTTGTTTCATGGAGGAGGTCATTCTATGGGGCCAGTTTGCTTCACACCATGCATCCGGAACGAGCCATTCCCCGAGAAGTTCATGTTTCCACGGGACACCGCGTAGTACGACAGTAGCATGAAGCCATAGGACTGGCTCACCGAATACGCCACCACAAAGGGATCGCCCACGGCAACAAACGCATGGTGGTGTGCTACATACCCCTCATGTTGACTGGATCAACAAGGACATGGATCAATAGCCTCGCGCCCAACAACATCAATGCTTAGCCCGACTTCGAGAATGTTATTGTCCGCAACTTCAACAACATGTACAAGCGTCCGGGTCGGCCTCGCGACATGGCCCTGTGCATCCAGGCAGACCGTGAGTCGGACCACGAGTACCTTGACCGATGGATAGAACTATGGAATTCCTGCGAAGGTGTGGTGGAGGGCCAAGAAATTGGTTTCTTCATCAAGGGATTCTGGGAGGACACCATGCTCTGCCATCGACTGCTGTGTGACGAGCCGAAAACCATGGTAGAGCTAATGATCATTGTGAACCAATACGCCACCACCGACATGGCCATGAAGAGTCCCCTCCAGGTGAACACAGAGGGTCTACTGGTTCCAAAGGATCTGGGTCAGGAAATGCCAAGTAACCAAGGCAGAGAGGCCAGCTCGTCTAGGCGGCTAGGCAACGACAACCCTTTCCAAGGCAAGCACCCAGGCGGGCACCAGAGCGTCAGTATCATTTGAGGCAGGTCAACGTTGTGGAGGGCATGCAAGGCGCACCGGCTGGTGAAGAGAGAAGGCAGAAGCCCCGGTTCACCTTCGAACAGATGTTCGATGGGCTGTGAAAGTACCACAATGGACCTTTTAAGACGGCTACACACACCTCCCGGAATTGAAACTGGACTCGCCAGATCAAGGAGCAAGGTGGTTTGCCTCCTACACCCCCGCCCCCTCCCGGTGGACCACCACCCTGGCTAGGGCAGCCGACAACAACAATAGGTACCCGTAGCAACACACCAACTACCACATTTTTGTCTCGGAGCCGGACGACAAGCATAGCCGGAGGCGGCTTGTCACGGAGGTGAACGCGATCATTCCTTTGGTTCCCCAGTACCTAAACTGGTTTGAGACTCCAATCACTTGGAGCCGAGAGGATCAACCGGACCTCTTGCCGAATCTCGGGGGCTACACGATGGTGCTTGGCTCTCTCCTTGTCTCCAATGAGCGCACCTTCCGTTTCTCACATGTCCTTATCGACAATAGCAGCAGTCTCAACCTGCTCTGCCGATCCTTCCTGGAGAAGCTAGGAATCCAGGAGTGCGACCTGCAGCCAATGTCCACGGTGTTCCATGGCGTCCTTCCCGGACCCCCATGGGTGCCCCTAGGGATGATCTGGATGTATGTCATATTCGACTCCGAGGAGAACTTCTGCCACAAGCTGGTTTGGTTTGAGGTGGTGAACCTAACAAGAACCTACCACACTTTCCTCGGGAGTCCTGCCCTCGCCAAGTTAATGGCCGTCCCCCACTACGCATACCTCAAGATGAAGATGACGGGGCTGAACATAGTGATCACCATATCCGGCTGCTACAGGCAGTCAATGGAATGCGTAGTAAAATTCTCAAAGATAGCAGAAGCCCTCATCATCACTGAAGAGAAGCGTGAGATCATACACAATGTTGCATTGGCTCAGAGGAAGTGCTGTCTAGCATGAAGCCGACTGGGGACATGGATTTTCAATCGGCCAAGGAGATGAAGTAGATCCCGCTTGACCCATCCGACCTGACCAAGTGCGTCACCATCGGTGCCGGCTTGGACAACAAATAGGAAAGGAGCTTGTTGACTTCCTCCATGGGATTCGGGACATCTTCACATGGTATCCAAAGGACATGTTGGGTGTTCCGAGGGAGTTTGTCGAGCACTAACTCCATGTATGGCCGGATGCCAAGCCGGTCAAGCAACCCCTTGGCCACTTTGCGGACGACAAGATAAAGGTCATTGGTGATGAGATGACCCGGATCCTCGCAGTCGGGTTCATCATGGAGGTATACCACCCGGACTGGTTGGCCAACCCAGTCTTGGTGCTAAAAAGGAACAAGATTTGGCGCATGTGTATCAAGTACACAAGCCTGAACAAAGCATGCCTGAAATATTCTTTCGCTTTGCCTCGTGTCGATCAAGTCATCGATTCCACGGCCGGCTGCGACCTTTTGTCCTTCCTTGATTGTTACTCCGGGTACAATCAGATCCAGTTAAATCCGGCTGACCAAATAAAGACATCGTTCATTACACCATATGGGGCCTATTTCTATGTGACCATGCCATTCGGCCTGAAAAATTCAGGCGCCACTTATCAACGTTGCATGCAGAAATGTTTGCATTCGCAAATCAACCGAAATGTGCATGCCTATGTGGACAACATCATGATCAATATGAAGGAGAAGCACACCCTCCTCGAAGACCTGTGCAAAACATTCACGAATCTGCGCCAATACCAGATGAAGCTGAAGCTGGAGAAGTGTGTCTTCGGCATCCTAGCTGGCTAACTCCTCAGATTCCTTGTTTAGCAATGAGGGATCAAGGCGAATCTGGAAAAGGTCATGGCCATCAAAAGGATGCAACCACCTAAGGGTTTGCTTAGCATCCTGAAGTTTACTAGGTGTTTAGCCTCCCTCAGCCGATTTGTTAGTCGGGGGCAAGAAAGCGCTTCCTCTCTATCAACGGATGAACAAGACGGACAAGTTCACATGGACCATGCAGGCGGATGCCGCATTCCATGACCTCAAGCACATGCTATCCACAACACCAGTGCTCGCTACACCACCTGAGAAGGAGCCAATGTTGCTCTATATAGCAGCCACTAGACATGTCGTCAGCGTCGTCCTGGTGGTGGAACGTCTCGAGGAAGTCAAGGCTCAGCCGGTTCAGAGGCCCATCTACTACCTAAGTGAAGTGCTCTCCCTTTCGAAGCAGAACTACCCGCACTGCCAGAAGATGTGCTAGGGATATACCTGGCATGCAAGAATCTCAAGCACTACTTGTAGGAGCATCCGATTAAGGTGATGTGCACCGCCCCTCTCTCAGAAATCATCAGCAACAAGGACGCCACCAGCTAGGTGGCTAAATGGGCCATTGAGCTTGTCGCCTACTCCATCTAGTACGAGCCAAGAATCACGATCAAGTCACAGGCCTTGGCAGATTTATTGGTCGACTGGGCTGAGACTCATTATTTGTCGCCAGTTCCCGACTTAGACCACTAGAATATGCACTTTGACGTCTCGAAGATGCGCGGGGGCTTGTGAGTAGGCACCGTGCTAACCTCGCCCAAGGGAGACTGGTTGGAGTACATCCTCTAGATACAGTTCAAAGCCTTGAAAAATGTGGCATAGTACGAAGCATTAGCGCACGGCCTCCGGCTAGCGAAGGAAATTAGCATTGTCTAGATTCTCTACTTTGGGGATTTGGATCTGCTAGTGCAATAAGTATCCAGAGAATGGGACGCTCGAGACGCCAATATGGCCCTGTACCGGTTCTATGTTCAGAAGATCAGTGCCTGCTTCGAGGGGTGTGAGTTTCATCACGTCCCTCGCGGCAACAACGAGGTAGCCGATTCGCTCGCGCGAGTTGAATCCACGAGGCAAGAAATTCCACCTAGAGTCTCCTTGGAGCACCTGCACAAGTCCTCCATCACCCCGTCTCCGGAATTTGATTCCATCATCTGGGCGGGGAACTCGAGGGCTACCGGCTCGAAAGACCCGGACCCTATCGACCCCTCGAGCAAGAATCCACATACCGACTCCAAGGCGCCAGTGCCTCCTGTTTCGAAAGACCCGGGGGTTGCAGGCTCGTCAGGGGCAGTATCACCAAAAGATTCAAGTGGCTCAGGGGCTACCGGTTTGGGCATCCCACCAGGACGGCCGCCAGACGCCCTCCAGCTGGTTTACGAAAGAATATTCACCATACGAGAAGTGCTATCATGGGCACAACCCTTCATGAACATCATCACCAACAGAGAACTTCCGGATGGTGAGGTGGAGGATAGGCTGATCAGGCGGCGGGCACACATGTATACCATGATCAACAAAGAGCTATACAAGCGCAGCGTCTCCAACATATTCCAGCGGTGCGTCGGTGTGAACACAGGCTAATGGCTGCTAAAGGACATTCATTAGGGTTAGTTCGGGAATCACACTTCACCCCGGGCAATAGACGCCATTCTGCCAGGGTTTCTACGGGCCCACTGCACTCGACGATGCAGAGCAGCTAGTCCACGCATGCAACGGGTGCTAACGCTTCATCCAGCAAAGGCACATGCCAGCTGTGGTGCTCAAAACTATCCCGATCACATGGCCCTTCGCTGTTTGGGGATTGGACATGGTCGATCCTTTCAAGCGGGCTCGCACGGGCATGACCCATCTGCTGGTGGCGGTGGACAAATTCATTAAGTGGATAGAGCTGAAGCCTATCCAAAACATCATCACGGACAACGACACGAACTTCGCCAAGGGGCCTTCACCCGATTCTGCAAGAACAAGGGGATCCGACTGGACCTAGCATCCGTCGCACATTCATAGTCCAACAGGCAGGTCGAAAGATCAAATGGCCTAGTGTTCTCCGGCATCAATCCGCGACTGATCGAGCCGCTGGAATGGTTGCCCGGCTACTGGACCGAGGAGCTTCCGACCGTGCTGTGGAGCCTACGCACCACCTCAAATCACTCAACCATCTTCACTCTGTTCTTCCTCATCTACGGCTTGGAGACTATCCTCTCGGTGGACATGGAGTTTGACTCGCCCCGCAAACTCCTCTACACGGAGAAGGAAAACCAGGAGGCGCGAGAAGATAGCGTGTACCTCCTCGAGGAGGCCTGGGAGCTAGCCCTATAAAGGTCGGCACTGTACTAGCAACGTCTAGGCCATTACCACTCGAGCCGAATTCAGCTCATCACGTTCCACGAAAGTGAACTGGTTCTCTGACTGGTGCAAGACACAAAGGGCGTGCACAAGTTATTGTAGCCTTGGGAGGGCCCCTTCATCATCAGCAAAGCCTTGCGCAACAACTCCTACTACCTCATCGACGCGTAGCAACCATGCAAGAACAAGATGGACATGTCGGACAAAGAAACTAAGTGATACATTGCAAATGTATCTATAATTTTTGATGCTCCATGCTTGGTTTTATCCACTTTCTTGTGTTTTGTCCATACTTTGGAGTACTTTTCATATGATTTCTTGGACTAACCTATTAACAAGAGCCACAGTGCCAGCTGCCTGTTTTCTACTGTTTTTGGTTCCAGGAAAGTCAGAAAATGAATATTCTCGGAATTGCACGGGACAAAAGCCAAAGTGCCTATTTTTCCAGAAGACTCCAGGAGCCAGAATACGAGACGGAGGAGGGCCAGGGGCTGGCCACACCCCCCCGAGGCGCGGGCTGGGCCTGGCCGTGCCAGGGCATGGTGTGGTGGCCCCAGGCACCCCCTCGGTCTCCCTCTTCGCCTATAAGAAGCCATCTGACCTAAAAACTTAAGGGGGTTCGACGTTTTTCCACGAAAAGTTCCGCTGCGCCGTCGCCACCGAAGGGGAGATTCAGGGGACAGAAAGTTTCTGTTCCGGCACCCTGTCGGGACGGGGAAGTGCCCCCGGAGCCATCTCCATCGATCTCCACCATCATCTGCATCGACCATCCATGTTTCCCCCATCTATGAGTGAGTAATCCCCCGCTGTAGGCTATGGGGATGGTAGGGATTGGATGAGATCGTTCATGTAATGGCATCAGATTGTTAGGGCATGGTGCCTAGTATCTTTTATTAGTGCTTTATGACTTTGTTGCGACTTGTTGTGCTTAATGCTTGTCACTAGGGCCCAAGTGCCATGATTTCATATCTGAACATGTTATTGATTCATTATGATAGTATTGTTTTGGGTCTTATCTGCAAGTTGTATACACACGTCGTTGTCCGGAACCTATGGCCCCGAAGTGACAGAAATCGGGATAACCGGAAGGGAGAGGCTTTGATGTGAGGATCACATGTGTTCACAGAGTGTTAATGCTTTGCTCCGGTGCTCTATTAAAAGGAGCACCTTAATTGCCAGTAGTTCCCTAGAGGCCCCGCTACAAACGGGCTGGCAGGACAAAAGATGTTGTGCAAGTTCTCATTGTGAGCACGTATGACTATATATGTAACACATGCCTAGGATTGTCTAGTACTTGGGTGCTTTATCTTATTTATCTGCAATTGCCCTATGTTCTGATTGCTATGTGAATTGTCTTGTCCATGCAATGCCGGTCCATCCATCCCTATGCCTACCGCACTCGAATCCCACTGTTTACTGCTTTTGTTACTACTGTCTTTGCTTTACTACTGCTGTTACTTACTATTCCTACTACAAAACTGTTGCTACTGATAAACTTCTGTGAGCAAGATTGTTTCCAGGTGTAGCTGAATTGACAACTTAGTTGTAAAGGCTTATAAATATTCTTTGGCTCCCCTTGTGTCGAATCAATAAATTGGGTTTCACTTCCCTCGAAAATACTGCGATACACCCCCTATACTTGTGGGTCATCAAGACTATTTTCTGGTGCCATTGCCGGGGAGCATAGCTTTATTTATCAAGTCCACTTGGATTCACTATTGTTCAAGCTAAGTTTATTTTCTCCTTGTTTGCTTGTTTCTTTATCAAAAATACAAAAAAATTAGTTCCTACTCTAGTTGTTATTTTCGTTGGTCTGTTATTGTCTTGCCTTATCATGCTTGTTGTCAATGGGTGGTTTCTTTGAAACTAAAGCTTATTGGCAAGGTGGGTTCACGGAAGATCAAAAATATTATTATAAGGAACACTGATGACCCACAAGTATAGGGGGTGTATCGCAGTATTTTTGAGGGAAGTGAAACCCAATTTATTGATTCGATACAAGGGGAGCCAAAGGATATTTATAAGTCTTAACTACTGAGTTGTCAATTCAGCTGCACTTGGAAACAATCTTGCTCACAGAAGTTTATCAGTAGCAACAGTTTTGTAGTAGGAATAGTAAAGCAACAACAGTAGTAAAGCAAAGACAGTAGTAACAAAAAGCAGTAACAGTGGGATTCGAGTGCGGTAGGCATAGGGATGGATGGACGGGCATTTCATGGACAAGACAATTCACATAGCAAACAGATCATAGGGCAATTGCATATAAAGAAGATAAAGCATCCAAGTACTAGATAATCCTAGGCATGTGTTCCATATATAGTGTCACACACGGATTTTTAATCCCAGATGCCCGTTATGCCATACCTCGCACTCCCAGGATTACCATTTTTGCGAGACATAACAGATTGGATATCATAGTACATCATCCATTACAAACCATACATAAGGTTTTACACAAATAAGGATCTCATGATCCAGTCTTTAATACAACAAGCAGTGGAATTAAAAGATAAGCGTAGCAGTGGGGTCCATCTTCAGGGGCACAGGCAATGCTGACGAAAGCAGATAGTCCTAGTTATCATAGCCGTCCTGCTGACCATCATCTTGATAATCTCCTTCATAGTCTGGCCATGTTAATAGCCAGGGACAAAAGCCATGAGTACTCTTTAAGTACTCGCAAACTACTACTAACAAGGAGTATAATTCTAAGCTAAATTTCTAGAGCTAGGTTTAACTATAAAGTTAAGTTTCAAACCTATGCTGAGTTCTGAAGCAAAGAAAGATAAAGTAAAGTTCTAGAATCACTTAAGTTGGGAAGCTATTGTCATCAACACAACCCTGTTGTGGTCAAGTCAAAGTTCATTATTCATTTCAAGTTATTTAGAAAACATCTGACAACGAAACAGTATGGCCATTCCAACTGTCCATAACCGCGGACACAGCTATTCGAATAGTTTGACACTCTACAGAGGTGGTACACTTTCACCACAAGATTCGATACATCTGTCAGGGATAACCCTGAATCATCATACTTAGTATGCAGATAATCAAACATAACCTTCCCTTTACACGCCCTACTACAAGCACCTCTCCTATGAGCATGGCCTCCCAACCATGACCATCAGTCATCTTGGGCACTGCATACGTGGACAACATTGAGAGGTAGCCTCGGCTCAAACCTATCCCGTGAGGGAACTAATACTAATGCATATAAATTTCCAGCTAAGCCTTACCCAATTCAGGTAATGTGGTTGTACGGTAAATTTGGAATGGTATCACATCCGAATCCAACCATCAGTTTTATAAAAGGGTTAAGGCTCATGCCTCGTCATTTTCATCATCATAAACCAGTTGTGTTTCTCAACACATGTCAAAGCATCTCAATAGAATGACTCATCATTCCAAGGTTTTCACAATTCATTTTCACCAAGTGTTCCCATCCAAAGTGACTCAAGTTTTTGATCTACTCCAAAAGACTAAGTTAAGAGTGTTCACTAAGGTGGAAGGATGGGATCAATCTCATGCCATAGAATGACATCTAAAGGTTTCTAAGTAGGTCAAGTTTTATACTTTTTATGCTACGTTCAAACAAGTCAAGAACTTTGCATACTAAGGGGAGTAAAACTTGTAAGTAAGACTTGGGGTAGTAATAGTTAAAAGGGGTGTGATCAAAGCATGCCTAAAGCATCCTTGCTCATTCATCTAACTTAATTCTAGCTTTCTAACAATAGCTTGCATTGGTTGGTGCAGTGGTTGAAGTTTTGTTCTTCTTCTTCTTCTTGGTAGAACTCCTCCGCCTCGCAAGCTTGGTCGGTACTATCTTCTATAAATACATAGGGAGTGCACAATCAACAAACAATACTTAACTAGGCTAAGTAGCATTCTAAAACACACAATTGATGATCTATTATCATCACAAGCATCACAAGTTTAATTTCAATAGTTTCATCCTTTTTATTTTAGAAAAGTAATTTCTACTCATTGAAATATTAACTAAAATTTAATATTCACCACCAAAATATGGGATCATGTGGACACATGTCCTCACCACATATTCTAACATGTGGGAATGATATTTAAAGGTTGGATCAATATTACTTTAGTTTAAGTTTATTATTTAATGATTTAAAGTGACTAGAAATGCCTATATAGCATTATTTTGGTACTAGTCCAAAGTCACTGCATGTCAACCTTAATATTATTACATGGTTAGATAGATATGATGAAATGTGCTTTTTAAGAGTTGTAATCAACTCAAAAGCTAACTTGGTTGATTTTATAAAAATGTTGCAAGTTGCAAAAGCTTCTATCTTCTTATTTTTATTAGGAGAGATCTATAACTCTAATTGAATTAAATCCAACGGGCTTGTATAGATCATTTTAATACCTTTCAGACAAAATTGGTTTCATGCAATTTGGATTACTAAAACTCTCTGAATTGATTTTTGAAAATAGTGGACAGAAACTAGATTTAACTAAAAAGAAAAATCCAGATTTGAATCGATGGGCTAGCACGGGAAAAGGAATGGGCCGGCCCAGTGGCGCTCCACGGTGCGGGGCTCAGCTGACAGGGGGGTCCTGCTTGTCAGTGGCACTTAAAACGTGAAACGGTACACGCGCTGTGGGCCGTAAGATTAGAAGCGAGATCAACGGCTGAGGGTCGTCATCGACGACGAACAGGTCGCCGGTGAGATCGAACCCTAGTGGCTCGGTGGGGGTCTGCTGGGGGCGTACCAGGGCTCCAGTGGGGTCGGCGAGGCGGCAAACGACGTGGAAGATGACGACGAGGCAAGGCGCGGTTGCGGTGGATCTTGGGGTGGTCGCAATCAACGGCGCCCTTCTCCTCCTGCCGCGGCTGCTCCGGCTCCAATTCCGGCGAGTTGCTTCTCGACTTGCTCCGGCTAGAGGTGGGTGAGGTTCAGAGAGGTGACGGGAGTGGAATGGTGTGGAGAGAAGAGGCTGGGGAGGGCTCCTTTTATAGGCCCGACGGTGAGACCGAGCGGGATGGGCAGGCGACTCCGGCGACAAGGCTACGGTGGGGTAGAGGCATGGCTGGGGGTGGCGATCGATGGGCGGTTCCCCGGCGGTGCTCTAGAACTTAAATGTGACCGTAGGGGTGGTGGCACGCTGTCTGGGCGAGGTGGCGCTCTGCGCGGCCGAAGCGGCGGTGTCCACGGCGAGCGGTGGCTGTGAGGCTTTGGGCGGCAAACAGGGATGTCTGGGTTGTTCTCCAGGTCGAGGTGGAGCAGCGGGCGTGGTCTGGTGCCAAGGGATGGTCTGTGCGAGCGGGGACAGGGCATGATCTGGGGGCGGCGTCGGCATGGTGCGGTGGCACTAGGCGCGGTTTGTGCTCGGTGGTCCACTGCTGCTCCGGGCTCGGGCAAGGGACAGGGGGTGGCGGTGAGCTCCTGACTACCTCCTAGACATGGCGAGGGAAGAGGGAATGGTCTGCTACAGTGGGGCAAGGGTTGGCCAACTCGGCATGGCTCGGCATGGCATGGCCTAGGGACTAGGGACAAGGGAGAGGGGTGTTAGGGGTTTGGTTAGATCAAGAGGGGACAGAGGAGATAAATGAAGCTCATTTGGGGGCAAAACCCTGTAGTAAACAGTGAGCTAGGATTAGAGGTGATATTATGCATGCCAAGTGTTTGATGAAATGGCCGCATGAAAGAAAGTTTTGAATTTTGGTTTCAAAATTTTTGAGTGATCTCCACTAGTGATAGGTAGTCTCTGGTTGCAAGGGTTTTGAAAGTGGAGCTCAAATAGATGGTTTTTGAAATAAGGGTGATCTATGCATATGCATTAGATTCAATTTTCAAATGCCAATTAAAATAAGTAAAAGAAAGTTTTTAGCAGATCAAAAGGTGGGCCTTGGTAGCTCATTATGTGTACTAGCAAGGGGTGCAAAGATCAAGAATTGTTTCTGTTAAGTTTTGAGTACTAGGAATAGCCAAAGTAGGCATGGGAGTTAAATTTGCCAAAATGACCATTCCTCCTTTTTAATTCTTTTTTATTTGATTTTCTTTAGGAAAAGCTTGGGAATGATGTAGATGATGTTTAAATCACCTAAGAAACATTTTACAAGTATTGGATCATTCAATCATGGCAATTCAAAAAACTCCCATTTTAAATGCACATATATATGAATGCTTTCATTTTAAATTTGCAAAAGTTTTTGTTAACCCTATTTTTGGATGATTTGATCTTGATAAGGTTGGATTAAAGTTTTGGGATGTTACATATAGTCATATGTGCTCGCAATGAGAACTTGCACAACATCTTTTGTCCTGCCAGCCCATTTGCAGCAGGGCCTCTAGGGAACTACTGGCAATTAAGGTGCTCCTTTTAATAGAGCACCGGAGCAAAGCATTAACACTCCGTGAACACATGTGATCCTCACATCAAAGCCATTCCCTTCCGGTTATCCCAATTTCTGTCACTTCGGGGCCATAGGTTCCGGACAACAACGTGTGTATACAACTTGTAGATAAGACCAAGAACAATACTATCATAATGAATCAATAACATGTTCAGATCTGAAATCATGGCACTCGGGCCCTAGTGACAAGCATTAAGCACAACAAGTCGCAACAAAGTCATAAAGCACTAATAGAAGATACTAGGCACTATGCCCTAACAATCTGATGCCATTACACGAACGATCTCATCCAATCCCTACCATCCCGATAGCCTACAGCGGTGGATTACTCACTCATAGATGGGGGAAACATGGCTGGTCGATGGAGAAGCAATGGTGATGATGATGGCGATGATCTCCTCCAATTCCCCGTCCCGGCAGGGTGCCATAACGGAATTTCTGGTGCTGTTTCATGGAATCTGGTGGTGGCGGCAGAGCGGAACTCCTTACGGAAAAACGTTGAACCCCCCAAAGTTTTTAGGTCAGAAGGCTTCTTATAGGCGAAGAGGGAGACCGAGGGGGTGCCTGGGGCCACCACACCATGCCCTGGCGTGGCCAGGCCCAGCCCGCGCCTGGGAGGGTGTGGCCAGCCCCTGGCCCTCCTCCGTCTCGTATTCTGGCTCCTGGAGTCTTCTGGAAAAATAGGCACTTTGGCTTTTGTCCCGTCCAATTCCGAGAATATTCATTTTCTGACTTTCCTAGAACCAAAAACAGCAGAAAACAGGCAGCTGGCACTGTGGTTCTTGTTAATAGGTTAGTCCAAGAAATCATATGAAAAGTACTCCAAAGTGTGGACAAAACACAAGAAAGTGGATAAAACCAAGAATGGAGCATCAAAAATTATAGATACATTTGCAATGTATCAACATCCCCAATCTTAACTCCTGCTCGTCCTCGAGTAGGTAAGTGATAAAAAGAAAGAATAATTTTTGAGGTGACATGCACCATCAAAGGCTTGACCAAAGTATTTGTAAACATTCAAAGCTGGGATCATAGTACTTCAATCATAACATGAAAGACAAAGTTCTAGCAATAAGACAAAGAAACTATGATGCAACATGAAAAGGCACAAACAAAAGATTCATGAATTACAATGCTTTGCAAGACGTTTGTTTGTTTCACATAAAGAAAACATAGCATAGTGTCATTCAGCTTGTCCCTCATAGAGTAGCAAACATAAATGCATAGGACACCTTTAAGGTTTACAAGAGTGACTAGGTACAAATAGTTTAAAACAAGCAATATCAAGGTATGCATCAATCAACTAGTCTTCGGACAATGAACATAGAACTAAGAATGGCCACTATGCTCTCAAGAAAGTGCTCATAGAATGTGTGGAGACTCAACAAGGAAATGAAAAAGGTTTTGAATAGTTTTAAAGGCTTCCAAATGCTGAAAGTATGGTACTCATTAGCTTTGAGCTCTCATTGCCCCTATCATAAGCATCTTTAATGTGGTTAAGGTGAAAGTGAGGTCCAATCTGAGTTATATGCTTGACAGACTATAAACTGAAAATCCCAAGTCCCTTGAGTACGAGGGTCGCTCCTCATGCTACTCAACTTTAGTTACCGGTAAGTTCTTGTCATCGTAAGTATGTGCGTATCATTGAGAACCGCCAACGGGGTACCCCTTGCCCGATGATATGGAAGAATCCCCATATCAAAATGACAAGGCAAGCAGACAATGAGTATCTCAGCATTCTTCTTATTTACCATGGGAAAATGGTGCTTTTTTCTCTCTTTCCTCTTTTCATAAATCTCTTTTTTTCCTTTTTTTCAATAGCTATCTCTCTTTTTTTATAAGAAGAATGCTTCATAGGTATCATTATGGTTACGCTACAGGTTTCCACCATGTCAGCATGGATTAGACCAGCGGCCCAGGAGTTTCTCTAACACACATACATAACTCCATGGACTTACAAGCTCCACTTTTATTTCACACCGACGACATCCGCAAACAAAAGAGCAAGGTATCAACTGGGTATATATTTACAAGTGTTGAAAGCGTTCCCCGTGACAACACGGTTCTGCTAATCCCCAGCCTATAATTAGCAAGCATATAACTTTCATGGAGAGTTCACAATGGTTCAGGTTTATTAAGTGCAGGAAACAAAGTGTGCCATCAAGTTCATGAGAGCTTTATTAACTAACTTTCTCAAAACAGAAAACAAGGCATATTGAATATGCACGGAAGTAGCAAATGATGCTAATAGGTAGGTATGGTGGACACTTTGTCAATATTTGGTTTAAGGGAGTTGGAAACATGAGTAAAACACTCAGTGTAAGTGAAGGCTAGCAATAGTAAGGGAACGACAAACGAGAGAGCAATAATGACCATAATCATGCAGAGCGACAAAACATCATTGATCAAAGCATAAAGTGATACTACAAGTTGAAAATTAAAGGATCATAAAGGCTTATGGTGACTTGAGATAGTCATAACATGGTGTGAGCATGCGCCAAGTCAACCCAAATAAAGCATCAAAGGAGAATACCACTATACTATGCTTTAATATGCTAAAACAACGCATGATTCATCCAAGGAACATTAAGCAATCTCAATTGTTTATAACAAGTCATGCTACAGCAAAGAATATTAAGCATAAAGCCAAAACTATATCAAGCATGGCATGACAAAGCATAGGACACAGTCAAAAACAAGCCCTCTTTACCACTTAAGCATGAGCTTTCCTACTCTTTTCCAAACCAAACCAAACTATTTGAACACCAATATATGAAAGAGGAGGTCCAACTAATTTATTCATCAAACTAAGCAAACCATGCAAACTAAAAACCAAAACAAAAACGAAAAAGAAGACGCTCCAAGAACAACACAACTATGCATGAAACAATAAAAATGAAGTGTTTGGAAGAAACCTACGATTTTTATTGATGAAGAAGGGGATGCCTTGGGCATCCCCAAGCTTTGACGCTTGTACTTCTTGGATATTTCTTGGGGTGACACACGTGGCATCCCCAAGCTTGAGCTTTAGTCCATCCTTCATCTCATTACTCATTCCGTCCATACGCCTGAAATTTTTCCTTCATACAAAACTTCACACAATATTTATTAGCAATATTAGTGCACTCAAGATAAATAAGTCTTAAGGTTCAGTTCTAACACCAAATAAACTTCCATTAGAACACTAGCTACTGTAGCACTTCCTTAAAAAAGCTCAATTCCCCAAAAGAACTCAAGAAGGAACCAACAAGAAGCAAATGCAGAAAATGGCAGAAATCTGTCAAAACAGACCAGCAGGTAAAGACGAATTTGTTCGAAGACCTTCTGTTGCTCAAATCAAAAAGTGTTGAACTAACGAAAGTTAGATAACTACCTGGGGCAGAAGCAAAAATAATTACAGCTCAATCCGACATACAGAGCTCGCTCAGGAAATTTTACGGTGAAGCAAAAAAATCTGTTTCGAGACAGCAACTTTCCCAATCATTACTTCACTCTCATTAGAGGTTACTCTTGGCACAAAAAGCAAATAAAAAGGATAAGGAGCGGTTATTACTGAAGTAATAACTTCCAAGACTCATCTAAAACTTTTGGGTTATCTCCCAATAAGTACTTTTCTTTAAAGCCTTTAAGTTAGGCATAAGCAAAAACTAAAATGGATAGAATAGAAGTAAGCGGAGATAATCACGGTGAAAACATTGTTTTGTTCAATGAAATCCTTTTGTTAACAAGGTTGATCAGGTCTTGTTACCAAAACAATTTCATATGAGACAAAACTTTGTATTCCACTAATGATTATGTTACCTCAACCTTGATAGCAATGGTCCCAATCATAATAGTTTCAAATTTTTCTCTTGGTACAGGACAATATATTTCTCCAACTTGAATTCCTTCAACATTTTCAATTGAATTCAAACCATAAGTCCTTTCAATATTCTTGGGGAAATAGACAGTATGTTCCTTATCATTAACATTGAAGGTCACCTTTCCTTGATTACAATTAATAACAGCTCCTGCAGTATTTAAGAAAAGGTCTCCCAAGAATAATAGACATAATATCATCTTCAGGCATAATAGTTTGAGAGGATGCTCTCATAAGAAATAAAAATTGAAGTAAAAGAGAGCATCAAGAAGCAAATTCAAAAACACATTTAAGCCTAACCCACTTCCTATGCAAAGGAATCTTATATGCAAATAAATTCACAAAGAACAAAGTGACAGGCATAGGAAGATAAAACAAGAGTGACTTCAAAACTTTCCGCACATAGAGAGGTGTTTCAATACCAGGAAAACTTCTACCACCATATTTTCCTCTCTCAAAATAATTTTCAGTAGCCTCATGAATAAACTCAACAATATAACTATCACATAAAGCATGCTTTTCATGATCTACAAGCACTAGAGCTTTATTATAAACACTTTCAAAAGAATCCTCAGGAACATAACAATCATCCTTCTTTAGTAAGCATGGGGGACAATCAAATAATGTAAGGGATAAAGAGTTACTCTCATTAGAAGGTAGGTATGGGTAGCTAATCCATTCTTCCTCCTTTTGTTCATCACTCTCCTTCTCTTTTTCATCTAATGAGATTTCATGTTCATCAATTTCTTCTTCCATAGGATCCTACAAGGCATTAGTCTCCTCCATTTGTGGAAAGGCTTCTTATAGGCAAAGAGGGAGACCGAGGGGGTGCCTGGGGCCACCACACCATGCCCTGGCGCGGCCAGGCCCAGCCCGCGCCTGGGGGTGTGGCCAGCCCCTGGCTCTCCTCCGTCTCGTATTCTGGCTCCTGGAGTCTTCTAGAAAAATAGGCACTTTGGCTTTTGTCCTATCCAATTCCGAGAATATTCATTTTCTGACTTTCCTGGAACCAAAAACAGCAGAAAATAGGCATCTAGCACTGTGGCTCTTGTTAATAGGTTAGTCCAAGAAATCATATGAAAAGTACTCCAAAGTGTGGACAAAACACAAGAAACTGGATAAAACCAAGCATGGAGCATCAAAAATTATAGATACATTTGCAATGTATCAAACACCGCTTGTCACAAAAAGGGAAACACTTATGGGAACAAATTGATAGATTGTATACCATTGCTAGGAACGTGTGCTCTACTCATAATGTTACTTATTGTTGTGATGAGTCTTGTTGCAGAAAGAGGTATAAACACCTCCCTTTTCAATGTGAGTATAGTGATAATGATACCATATCTTCCTATGCTAAAGGAATTTATGACTTTTATGATGCAGAACAAATTGAAGAATTTATTGCTTGGAAGGGTGCTTTTGAACTTGCTAGTTTGCTTGAAAATATTGATGATTCACCTTATAAGCATGAGGTTTATGGTATACTTAAATTTTTCTTTGATAATTACAAGGATGAAAATAGCTATATCCTTGAATATTTTAATAGATGCTTTCCACAAATGGAAGAGACTAATGCCTTGCAGGACCCTATGGAAGAGACTAATGCCTTGCAGGCTCCTATGGAAGAAGAAATTGATGAACCTAAAATCTCATTAGATGAAAAAGAGGAGGAGAGTGATGAACAAAAGGAGGAAGAATGGATTAGCTACCCATGCCTACCTTCTAATGAGAGTAACTCTTTATCCCTTACATTATTTGATTGTCCTCCATGCTTACTAAAGGAGGATGAATGTTATGTTCCCGAGGTTTCTTTTGAAAATGTTTATAATAAAGCTCTAGTGCTTGTAGATCATGAAGAGCATGCTTTATGTGATAGATATATTGTTGAGTTTATTCATGAGGCTACTGAAAATTATTATGAGAGAGGAAAATATGGTTGTAGAAGTTTTCATGGTATTGAAACACCTCTCTATGTGCTGAAAGTTTTGAACTTACTCTTGTTTTATCTTCCTATGCTTGTCACTTTGTTCTTTGTGCATTTATTTGCATACATGATTCCTATGCATAAGAAGTGGGTTAGACTTAAATGTGTTTTGAATTTGATTCTTGATGATCTCTCTTACTTCAACTCATATTTCTTATGAGAGCATCCTCTCAAACTTTTATGCCTGAAGATGATAATATGTCTATTATTCTTGGGAGACCTTTTCTTAAATACTCTAGGAGCTGTTATTAATTATAATCAAGGGAAGGTGACCTTCAATGTTAATGACAAGGAACACATTGTCTATTTACTCAAGAATATTGAAAGGACTTATGGTTTGAATTCAATTGAACATGTTGAGGGCATTCAAGTTGGAGAAATATATTGTCCCACACCAAGAGAAAAATTTGAAACTATTATGATTGGGACCATTGCTATCAAGGTTGAGGTAACATAATCATTAGTGGAATACAATTTTTGTCTCATATGAAATTATTTTGGTAACAAGACCTAATCAAACTTGTTAACAAAAGGATTTCATTGAACAAAACAATGTTTTCACCGTGATTATCTCCGCTTACTTCTATTCTATCCATTTTAGTTTTTGCTTACGCCTACCTTAAAGGCGTTAAAGAAAAGTACTTATTGGGAGATAACCCAAAAGTTTTAGATGAGTCTTGGAAGTTATTACTTATGTAATAACCGCTCTTTATCCTTTTTATTTGCTCTTTGTGCCAAGAGTAACCTCTAATGAGAGAGAAGTAATGATTGGGAAAGTTGCTGTCCTGAAACAGATTTTTGTGTGCTTCACCGTAAAAATTCGTGAGAGAGCTCTGTATGTCAGATTGAGCTGTAATTTTTTTGCTTCTGCCCCAGGTTGTTGTCGAACTTTAGTTAGTTCAACACTTTTTGATTTGAGCAACAGAAGTTCTTCGTAAAAAATCGTCTTTACCTGCTGGTCTGTTTTGACAGATTTCTGCCATTTTCTGCATTTGCTTCTTGTTGGTTCATTTTTGAGTTCTTTTGGGGAATTGAGCTTTTTGAGGGAAGTGATACAGTAGCTAGTGTTCTAATGGAAGTTTATTTGGTGTTATAACTGAACCTTAAGACCTATTATCTTGAGTGCACTAATGTTGCTAATAAAGATTGTGTGAAGTTTTGTATGAAGGAAAAAATTTCAGGTGTATGGAAGGAATGAGTAATGAGATGAAGGATGGACTAAAGCTCAAGCTTAGGGATGCCACGCGTGTCACCCCAAGAAATATCCAAGAAGTACAAGCGTCAAAGCTTGGGGATGCCCAAGGCATCCCCTTCTTTATCAATAAAAATCCCAGGTTTCTGCCAAACACTTCATTTTTATTGTTTCATGCACAGTTGTGTTGTTCTTGGAGCATCTTCTTTTTCGTTTTCATTTTGGTTTTTAGTTTGCGTGGTTTGCTTAGTTTGCTGAATAAATTGGTTGGACCTCCCCTTTCATACTTTGGTGTTCAAATAGTCTGGTTTGGATTGGAAAAGAGTAGGAAAGCTCATGCTTAAGTGGTAAAGAGAGCTTGTTTTTTACTGTGGCCTATGCTTTGTCATGCCATGCTTGATATTGTTTTGGATTTATGCTTAGTATTCTTTGTTGTAGCATGACTTGTTATAAACAATTGAGATTGCTTAATGTGCCTTGGATGAATCATGCGTTGTTTTAGCATATTAAAGCATAGTATAGTGCTATTCTCCTTTGATGCTTTATTTGGGTTGACTTGGCACATGCTCACACCATGTTATCACTATCTAAAGTCACCATAAGCCTTTATGATCCTTTAGTTTTCAACTTGTAGTATCACTTTATGCTTTGATCAATGATGTTTTGTCGCTCTGCATGATTATGGCCATTATTGCTCTCTCGTTTGTCGCTCCCTTACTATTGCTAGCCTTCACTTCCACTGAGTGTTTTACTCAAGTTTCCAACTTCCTAAACCAAATATTTCCAAAGTGTCCACCATACCTACCTATTAGCATCATTTGCTACTCCCGTGCATATTCAATATGCCTTGTTTTCTGTTTTCTTTTTATGGGAAAATTAGTTAGTAAAGCTCTCACGAACTTGATGGCACACTTTATTTCCTGCACTTAATAAACCTGAACCATTGTGAACTCTCCATGAAAGTTATATTCTTGCAAATTATAGGCTGGGGATTAGCAGAACCGTGCTATCACGGGGAACGCTTTCAACACTTGTAAATATATACCCAGTTGATACCTTGCTCTTTTGTTTGTGGATGTCGTCGGTGTGAAATAAAAGGGGAGCTTGTAAGTCCATGGAGTTATGTATGTGTGTTAGAGAAACGCCTGGGCCGCTGGTCTAATCCATGATGACATGGTGGAAACCTGCACCATAACCATAATGATATCTATGAAGCATTCTTCTTATAAAAAAAGAGAGAGATAGCTATTGAGAAAAAGAAAAAAAAGAGTTTTATGAAAAGAGGAAAGAGAGAAAAAAGCAGCATTTTCCCATGGTAAATAAGAAGATTGCTGAGATACTCATTGTCTGCTTGTCTTGTCATTTTGATATGGGGATTCTTCCGTATCATCGGGCAAGGGGTACCCCGTTGGCGGTTCTCAATGATACGCACATACTTACGATGACAAGAACTTACCGGTAACTAAAGTTGAGTAGCATGAGGAGTGGCCCTCGTACTCAAGGGACTTGGGATTTTCATTTTATAGTCTGTCAAGCATATAACTCAGATTGGACCTCACTTTCACCTTAACCACATTAAAGATGCTTATGATAGGGGCAATGAGAGCTCAAAGCTAATGAGTACCATACTTTCAGCATTTGGAAGCCTTTCAAACTATTCAAAACCTTTTCATTTCCTTGTTGAGTCTCCACTTATTCTTTGAGCACTTTCTTGAGAGCATAGTGGCCATTCTTAGTACTATGTGCATTGTCCCAAGACTTGTTAATTGATGCATACCTTGATATTGCTTGTTTTAAACTATTTGTATCTAGTCACTCTTATAAACTTTGAAGGTGTCCTATGCATTTATGTTTTCTACTCTATGAGGGACAAGCTAAATGCCACTATGCTATGTTTTCTTTATGTGAAACAAAGAAACGTCTTGCAAGGCATTGTTATTCATGAATCTTTAGTTTGTGCCTTTTTTATGTTGCATCATAGTCTCTTTGTCTTATTGCTAGAACTTTGTCTTTCGTGTTATGATTAAAGTACTATGATCCTAGCTTTGAATGTTTTACAAATATTTTGATCAAGTCTTTGATGGTGCATGTCACCTCAAAAATTATTCTTTCTTTTTATCGCTTACCTACTCGAGGACGAGCAGGAGTTAAGCTTGGGGATGTTGATACATTGCAAATGTATCTATAATTTTTGATGCTCCATGCTTGGTTTTATCCACTTTCTTGTGTTTTGTCCATACTTTGGAGTACTTTTCATATGATTTCTTGGACTAACCTATTAACAAGAGCCACAGTGCCAGCTGCCTGTTTTCTACTGTTTTTGGTTCCAGGAAAGTCAGAAAATGAATATTCTCGGAATTGCACGGGACAAAAGCCAAAGTGCCTATTTTTCCAGAAGACTCCAGGAGCCAGAATACGAGACGGAGGAGGGCCAGGGGCTGGCCACACCCCCCCGAGGCGCGGGCTGGGCCTGGCCGTGCCAGGGCATGGTGTGGTGGCCCCAGGCACCCCCTCGGTCTCCCTCTTCGCCTATAAGAAGCCTTCTGACCTAAAAACTTAAGGGGGTTCGACGTTTTTCCACGAAAAGTTCCACTGCGGCGCCGCCACCAAAGGGGAGATTCGGGGGACAGAGAGTCTCTGTTCCGGCACCCTGCCGGGACAGGGAAGTGCCCCCGGAGCCATCTCCATCAATCTCCACCATCATCTCCATCGACCATCCATGTTTCCCCCATCTATGAGTGAGTAATCCCCCGCTGTAGGCTATGGGGATGGTAGGGATAGGATGAGATCGTTCATGTAATGGCATCAGATTGTTAGGGCATGGTGCCTAGTATCTTTTATTAGTGCTTTATGACTTTGTTGCGACTTGTTGTGCTTAATGTTTGTCACTAGGGCCCGAGTGCCATGATTTCAGATCTGAACATGTTATTGATTCATTATGATAGTATTGTTTTGGGTCGTATCTGCAAGTTGTATACACACGTTGTTGTCCGGAACCTATGGCCCCGAAGTGACAGAAATCGGGATAACCAGAAGGGAAAGGCTTTGATGTGAGGATCACATGTGTTCACGGAGTGTTAATGCTTTGCTCTGGTGCTCTATTAAAAGGAGCACCTTAATTGCCAGTAGTTCCCTAGAGGCCCCGCTGCAAACGGGCTGGCAGGACAAAAGATGTTGTGCAAGTTCTCATTGCGAGCACATATGACTATATATGGAACACATGCCTAGGATTGTCTAGTACTTGGGTGCTTTATCTTATTTATCTGCAATTGCCCTTTGTTCTGATTGCTATGTGAATTGTCTTGTCCATGCAATGCCCGTCCATCCATCCCTATGCCTACCGCACTCGAATCCCACTGTTTACTGCTTTTTTTACTACTGTCTTTGCTTTACTACTGCTGTTACTTTACTATTCCTACTACAGAATTGTTGCTACTGATAAACTGCTGTGAGCAAGATTGTTTCCAGGTGCAGCTGAATTGACAACTCAGTTGTTAAGGATTATAAATATTCTTTGGCTCCCCTTGTGTCGAATCAATAAATTGGGTTTCACTTCCCTCGAAAATACTACGATACACCCCCTATACTTGTGGGTCATCACTAAGCATCCCTGGAATGCAGCCCTACTCCGTCCATTTTACACCTAGTCTTATGACAGTGTATGTATCCTATGAACCTTATAAATAAATGAAAGATGTGGAACCCCGAGCGACCCTCGAGGGCTCCTTGCCGGAAACTTGCAAGTTATTCCGATTTCAAATTTTTCTGGCTTAGGGCCCGCTGGCTGGCCCGACCTGTTGTTCTATAAACCGGCTTAGTACTATGCGATGGTGTCAAAGGTCCACTCTTCGTCTAAACTATAGACCGCAAACCGGCTGTCTGGCTAGCAAGAGCAAAAGCTGGAGGCACCCCACATGAAAAACAGCGAAGGATGCGACGGCTCGGATAATCCAGTCAAGTGCCTAGCTTGTATTTTTGCGGCTGTTAAGCCTCCAATATCGTGAGCTATGCATTGTCAGCTCCCCCTTTGTATCCGGATGCAGACCACAACCCGGCTGCCCGGCAAGGACACAACATAAAAAGCATAACACACGATAAAGTCGCTATGTGCCTAGAAAAACGCGCGCTAGTTTTTTCAGCAAGCAAAATAGTTATCCGGTTAGCAACGTCTATCCTGCATATTATGTATACCAGTGTGCTAACGACCATTTCATTTTTTGTTATATGTTTATATCACCCGGCTACTCCAAGCCAGTTGTAAGGTAGAGGTAAGATTCCAAGCACCTGTCTTTGTCATCTACTCTGAATCTCGGGGGTTACACCCATTAGGTGCGCTCGCACGCCCCTAGTGGAATCATGTGGCTCCCTTCCGGCTAAAGGAGTTCAGTAGGGCATTTGGATCAAGGAGTGGAAAAGAATAAGAAAATAAAGATTCGAAGCACATGTCTTCGTCAGCTACTCCGAATCTCGGGGGCTACACCCACTGGGTGCGCTCGTGATCCCCAAGTGGATTCATGTGGCTCCCATCTGGCTAAAGGAGTTCAGCCGGGCATTTGGATCAAGGTAGGGACAAGAACAAGAAAATAAAGATTCGAAGCACCTATGTTCGTAAGCTACTCCGTATCTCGAGGGCTACACCTAGTAGGTGCACTGACGCGCCCCCACTAAAGATTGTAGTTTTTCCCAGCTGGACTTACTCAGCCGGTCAAGCCAGGTCAGATAGGATCGTGGGACAAGGTGCATTAGTCGGCTAAGGAGTCTCAGTCGAATGGAAAGGTGGAATGTCAAGGAAAGAAAGAAAGAGAGAAAAGTAAAGATTCGAAGCACTTCGCTTCACCAACTACTCCGAATTCAGGGTCTACACCCAGTGGGTGTGCTGACACGTCCCCACTAGAGGTCATAGTTTCATCCGATTAAATATGTTTAGCCGGCTTAGGCAACAATGTGCAAATAATCACGAGTGTTGGGACATGAAAGGCCCCATCCGGCTGGTATGGCCAGTCGGGAAAAAGGCGGTTGACATGGCAAAACGCCACCCGATGGAAGGCAAGGAAAAAGCACATAGAGAAGGAAAAAACCAGAAGCAAAAGCAAGCACATCACATCAAAGATAAAGAGAGTGGATGCTCCTGTAGGTTCACAAATTCGAAAGTACGGCACGACAAAATGAAAGGTTTATACAGTTATGCCTGGCATCTCGGGGATAGTGCTAAGCTGCGGGGCCCTTGGCGTGAGGTAGGTCTTCACCCGCCGCCCCTCCGGCTAGCACGCTCGATGTCCTAGCTCTGAAATCCTGAAGCGACGAAGTCTCCGCATCCACCTCTGGATCTACCGCCGACTCCGACTTGATGAGTAACTCGTCGACATCGGCATAGCCGGCAATCTTGATGGCAGAGGCATGGAGACCAGGATGGGCTTGGCGTATGGAGGCAAGGTCAGCGCTGTCTCGAAAGCCCCCTGATACGTCCATTTTGCATCACTATTCTATGTATTAATTCACTATTATTAATTGATATATTTCATATTGAGAGGTGATACTTATGTTATTTCATCTATTTTTCCATGGTTGATGACTTTTGGAGCATGGACCGCTGCAGTCAGGATTCTGATGGAAAAGGTGTTGTTTGGAGGCAAAATTCACGAAGATCAGAAAATCTGGGAAAATATATGGAAAATCCTATTTTTCCAGAAGACTAAGGATGCCAGAAGATGGAGTGGAGATGGGCCACAGGGGGCCCACACCATCCCTGGCGCAGGCAGCCCTAGGCCGCGCCTGGAGGTGGTGTGGCTACCCTGGCCCACTCCAGCCTCTCCCCTCTGGCGTATATCAACCTCCCAAAACCCTAAGACTCGGGGAGGGACCACAGAAAGATTCCACAACCTCTGCGGGGCAGAAAACACCGAGAGAGAAAGATCTCTCCGGCAGACAGGTTTCTGCCGGGGGAATTCCTTCCCGGAGAGGGGAGATCGTCGCCATTAACACCACCATCAAGATGGACTTCATCGGGATCATCATCATCATCACCATCAACACCCTCATCACCATCTCCATATTGCTATAACAATTGCGTTGAATCTTGCATTAGTTCATAGGGGAAACTTTCCCGGTGTTGATTACTCCTTGTAGTTGATGCTATTGAGTGAACCATTGAATTATTGTTTATGTTCAGATTGTTATACATCATTATTCCATCTCTGGTCATGATCCATATAATGTCTTGTGAGTAGTTTGTTTTGTTCTTGAGGACATGGGAGAAGTCATGTTGTTAGTAGTGGAGTTGTGTTGAGAAAGATTCAATAGATTGGTATTTAAGTTGTGGTGTACTTCTTCTAGTGGTGTCATGTGAACGTCGACTACATGACACTTCACCTATATGGGCCTAGGGGAATGCATTGTGTATTTGGCTACTAATCGTAGGGGTTGCCGGAGTGACAGAAACCTGAACCCCCGTTAGGAAACCATTGCACAAGGGACGTAAGGGTCCTAGAGTTTAAAGCTGTGGTTAGGTTTCTACCTTAATTACTTTCTTGTACTTACGGATGTTTGCAAGGGGTATAATCACAAGTATGTATTAGTCTTGGATGGGGCGGTACATTAGCACAGGTTCACCCACACAACACTTAGCAAGCTAGAGAAGATTAATCAACTATATGAAGCGAAAGCACTTGACAGTCTTCCCATGTGTCCTCGAGAACGTTTGGTCATCTTAAGTAATACAACCGGCTTGTCCTTTGCTGCATAAAGGATTGGGCCACTTGCGGCATTTATTCCTATTGTCTTTTATTTACTCGTACTTGGTTTACTTGCTTTATCGAAAACCCCTAAAAATCCGTTTGCTAAGTATTTGTAGAGAATTCCTGATCCATACCACTAGCCAACACCTTCTGCTCCTCGTTGGGTTCGATACTCTTACTTATCGAAAATACTGCGATACACCCCCTATACTTGTGGGTCATCAAGACTATTTTCTGGCGCCGTTGCCCGGGAGTGAAGCGCTATTGGAGAGTGGAACTGGTAAAGGAAACTTCTACCGTGAGTATTGTTTACTACTATTAGTTGCTTTATTTTTGTTATGGATAATTCAGTGAGCTTCTTATTTGGTAATGCTACTACCACTACTAAGGTAGTAGATAAGCCACCACCTATTGAGAATGATGTTTTCAAAATACCTACAAGAATTATTGATTGTGTTATGGATAACTACTATGTTGGGGATGGAACTATCCATCCCGGTGATCACTTACTCTTTATACACGAATTATGCGGATGTTCAAGTGTGCAGGTATTACTACAGATCAAGTTAAGAAGAAGTTATTCTCATTATCATTGAAAGGAAGAGCTGAGGATTGGTATAAGCTGCTAAAGAATGGTCAAGCTCTGGAATGGGAGGAAATAGTGCCTCTCTTTTATTCAAAGTTTTATCCTCCTAGTGAGATTGATAAAGATCGGAATCAAATATACAACTTTTGGCCTCTTGATGGAGAGAGTACAGCTCAAGCTTGGGGGAGATTGAAGTTACTAATGCTCAAATGTCCCATTCATGAGCTCCCCAACAATATTATTATCAATAACTTTTATGCAAGGCTCCCTCTACATGATAAATATTTATTGGATGCTTCTTGTGCTGGATCATTCACTCGCATGGAAGAAGAAGCTAAATGGGATCTTCTGGACCGTATTGAAGATAATGCTGAAGCTTGGGAGAATGAAAAAGGTAGAAAGTCAGGTATAAATTATGATTATGAATGCATTGAATCTTTTATGGGAACTGATGACTTTCAAAATATTAAAAATGCTTATGGTCTAGACTCTAAAGCTATTGCTTCTTATTTTAAGGCTTTTGCTTCCTATATTGAAGTGCCTAAAAAGAAGTGGAATAAGTATGATGAACCTTATAAAGATATTGCTAAGAGTGTTCCTGCAAGAAATACTGAAGTTTATACTGCTAATCATGTTTTACCTAAATCTTATATTGAGAAAATGCCTTTCCCAGTTAAGGTAAAGGAACACTCTATGATAGCTAGTATGGTTAATGAAAGTACGAATGAAGCTGTTGATCCTGATAAACAAATGGTTGATGAACCTATAATAGCAAATGTGAAAGACTTTGTCACTAAATATGAAAAAGAGGGACACACTATCGTTTGTAAGGATACCTCTAATATTGTTTCACAAAGTAGTGTTATGAGAGCTAGTATTCCTGTGTTTTCTGTTAGAATAAGCGATCATTGCTATGATGGTCCTTGTGATAGTTATGTTGTTAAGTTTATGCATGATGCTGAAAGTTACTATGGAAGAGGGAAAAGTGTTCTTATGCATCTCAATAATATCAAGTTTCCTCGTTTTATGCTGAAAGTTTTTATGTTGCACTTCTTTTGCCTTCTTATGCAAGTTGCCTCTGGTTTCAATAACTTGTTTGTTTACAAAATTCCCTTGAATAGGAAGTGGGTTAGACTTAAATGCGTGTGTGTTTTTGCTTCTTAATGCTCTCTTTCACTTCAATTCATATCCCTATGAGAGCTTCTTCAAAATTATCATGCCCATCTTAAAGGCTATAAGGAAAGAGCTTTCTGGGAGACAACCCAATTTGTTTTTGCTTTCAGTTTGTTTTTGTTTATTTGAGTCTTGGAAGTTAGTACTTCGGTAATAACCGCTCCTTATCTGTTTTGTTTGGTTTTTGTGTCAAGATCAACCTCTAATGAGAGAGAAGTAATATTTGGGGAAGTTGTTGTCCCGAAACAGATTTTTGTGCTTCACCGTAAAAATTCGTGAGAGATCTCTGTATGTCAGATTGAGCTGTAATTTTTTGTGCTTCTGCCCCAGGATGTTATTTAACTTTTGTTAGTTTTGAACTTTTTAATTTTAGCAACAGAAGATTTTCGAAAAAATTGATCTTTACCTGCTGGTCTGTTTTGACAGATTTTGCCACTCTTGCATTTGCTTCTTTATTCGATTTCCTTTTTGAATTCTTTTTGAGTTTTCGGAAGGAGTTTCTTCAGTATCTTTTGTTTTGATGGTTTTCAGTTGAAGTTGGACTCAAAAGGTTTTATCACTTCTTATATACTAATGTTGCTAATGAGAACTGTGTGGAGTTTTGTGTGAAAGAAATTTCCAGGAAGTGGAGACAATGGTGTAATAAGGAAGAGAAGGGTTTTATGACTCAAGTAATAAGTGTATGAAGATGAAGATATTGATGTTATTCAAGTGATGACTCCGGAAGAATCTACTAGATACCAAATTCAGAGACCTGCAGAGTCTGTTTTCAAATAGGAAATAGTTCTGGTAAGAAAAGTTCCGCGGAAATACAATCCAACTATATTTCTGCAGTTTTCAGTCGATAAGGAAAGCTACGAAGCAAAAAAAGGACGGAAACGGAGCCATGGTGGCTCACACCACCCTGTGGCGTGGGCCTACCCCTGGCCGCGCCACCAAGTGGTGAGGCCACCCAGGACTCCGCCTCCGACTCGTTTTCTCCCAGTACCTTCCTTTTGATATGAAACTTCGTAATATATAACCCCCCGGATCCCCCGAGGTCCCTATATCGTGTTTTCGTCGTGTTTTTGTTTCGATTTGTTTCTGCCAGGACATACTCTTTGAAGGCTTAGAAACACAATGGTGTCTGCCAAGGATAAAGGGAAGGAGCCCATGGAGGAAGACCTCCAAGACCCCGGGAAGGAGAGGGAGATCAAAAGTGAAGGTGAAGAGGAGCAAGGCCAACATCCGCACACCTGCACTACTATTGCAAGCATTGGAGTGGTGATGAAACCTGCCAGGGTTAGAAGGACGGCATAGATGCAGACTGGGGGGAAAGTTTCCTGTCACAGTTTGGCTCCAAGGTCACTTCCTCCACGCACCAAGAATCCCTTCCATACCTTCACCCATAACCATGCAGGAAAAGAAGACTCCAAGAGGGAAGAACATAAAAAGAATCACAAGAGCTGGGATCCACAGACTGAAATGATCACGAGCCGTATTGAGCACAACTCAGAGTTGATTCGTACTCTCACTTTCGAGATTGAGGACTTGGGGAAACTGATCAGAGAGCTCATCGAGAGGATACCACCACCACCTAAGGAGTAATTCCTCATCAGGTTTGGCATCCCCTTGGTTTGTTCCAAGCTTGGGGGAGTGCCGCGGTATCATATCACTATCTTCTATCTTTTTACCTTTTTAGTAGAGTCATATCATGAATAGAGGAGTTATTATGTAGTATGGTTTGCATTATGGAAGTGTCCCCTCTCTCGTTAGATATGTATCCCTTGGTGTGAGTTGCCGTTATGGAATATTAATGAGAAGTTCTATCATTCACTCTTTTGCATAGCTTATATTAGTTTTCCATTTGTGGTTATATGATTGATCTTGTTGTTAGTATTGGTATCACTTTGGGATCATTGAGTTAATTTAGTTGGTTTTGGCAAACCTGGCTTGGTCAGTAGCAACACTATTTTTGAGAGTTGAATGAAAAAGATAGAAGTACTCTAAAGAAAAATAATTTCATCGTCTTTCTTTCTTGATTTGCTCATAAGTCTAGTATTCTCTAGTTAAGATCTTTTGTGCTTCCAAGGAAGATTGCATGTTTGTCTTTATCACTTGTATGTTTGTTTGTTTCCTTCAACTCTTGTACTTGCTACCCAGCCTTGCTAGCCAAAAACCTGTACTGAGAGGGTATTCTTCTCGTGCATCCACCTCCTTTAAACCAAAACCTTTTCCATTTGTGTCCACCATACCTACCTATTAGCATTATTGCTATTCCAAGTAAATTCTTGTTTTATCTACCTCCCAAATTAAACTTGTTATGTGAAAATTAGTGATTAAATCTCTCACGAACTTGATGTCACACTTTACTTTCTTGCACTTAATAAACTTGAACCATTGTGCTCACCTATGTTGCGTATATGCTTGCGCTTTGTAAGTTGTGAATTAGCAGAACCATGCTGTCATGGGGAACGCTTTCAACATTGAACTGGTACTTAGTACCAAGTTGATATCATGTTCTTTTGTCTATGGATGTCGTCGATGTGAAATGAAAGGGGAGCTTGTAAGTCCATGGAGTTATGCATGTGTGTTAGAGAAATGCCTGGGCCGCTGGTCTAATCCATGCTGACATGGTGGAAACCTGCAGCGTAACCATAACGAGTATCTATGAAGCATTCTTCTTATAAAAAAAAAGCCTAATATTGAGAAAAAGGAGAAAAAGAAAAAGAGAGATATTATGAAAAGAGGAAAGAGAGAAAAAGGCACCATATTCCCATGGTAAATAAGAAGATTGTTGAGATGCTTGTTGTCTGCTTGCCTTGTCATTTTGATATGGGGATTCTTCCATATCATCGGGCAAGGGGTACCCCGTTGGCGGTTCTCTATGATACACATATGCTTACGTTGACAAGAACTTACCGGTGACTAAACTTGAGTAGCATGAGGAGCAGCCCTTGTATTCAAGGGACATGAGATTCTCAACTTACAACTTGTCAATGCATATCCTCATTTTTGATCACTTTAACCTTAATCACCTAAATATGCCTATGATAGGGGCAATGAGAGCTGGAAGCTAGTAAGTATCATAATTTTTGGGAGCTCTTTATGAGACTTGCAAACCCTGCTTTCCTCTTTGAAGGGCCTTTCTTTTACTTTGTAGTTGAGTCAGTAACCTACTCCCTTCTATCTCAGTAAGTATCTTGAGTTGTTGTGTTTCACTCATTCATATGTTGATTTATTCAATCATGTTTCTTATGTTCCTTGTTTTGCACATTGATCTTATCCTGATGTTTACTACTTTGAAAGCTATCATTCAAAACCCAGCTATTTGTGAACTCCAGCAAATTATCAACTATTCTTCGACCAAGAGCTAAGTTTGCCATTACCAATTATGATTCACTTTATGTATCTTTATTGTGTTTCCTTTACTTATTACAAGTTGAGTTATATAATAGTGAGTTGTCTTCTATTATGATCTATGTATTTGATGAATGTGATGCTTCTTGTCCATATTCTTTTATCGACTCTTCACTCCATAAACCTGAGGCCATGTTTATTGAGATCAGTTTCGCTTGGGGACAAGCGAAGTCTAAGCTTGGGGGGAGTTGATACGTCCATTTTGCATCACTATTCTATGTCTTAATTCACTATTATTCAATGATATATTTCATATTGAGAGGTGATACTTATGTTATTTCATCTATTTTTGCATGGTTGATGACTTTTGGAGCATGGACCGCAGCAGTCAGGATTCTGATGGAAAAGGTGTTGTTTGGAGGCAAAATTCGCGAAGATCAGAAAATCTGGGAAAATATACGAAAAATCCTATTTTTCCAGATGACTAAGGATGCCAGAAGATGGAGTGGAGATGGGCCACAGGGGGCCCACACCACCCCCTGAAGCGGGCAGCCCTAGGCCGCGCCTGGAGGTGGTGTGGCCACCCTGGCCCACTCCAGCCTCTCCCCTCTAGCGTATATCAACCTCCCGAAACCCTAAGACTCGGGGAGCGACCACACAAAGATTCCGCCGCCTTTGTGGGGTGGAAAACACCGAGAGAGAAAGATCTCTCCGGCAGACAAATTTCTACCGGGGGAATTCCTTCCTGGAGAGGGGAGATCGTCGCCATCAACACCACCATCAAGCTGGACTTCATCGGGATCATCATCATAATCATCACCACCATCATCACCATCAGCACTCGCATCACCATCTCCATATTTCTGTAACAATTGCGTTGAATCTTCCATTAGTTCATAGGGGAAACATTCCCGGTGTTGATTACTCCTTGTAGTTGATGATATTGAGTGAACCATTAAATTATTGTTTATGTTCAGATTGTTAAACATCATTATTCCATCTCTGATCATGATCCATATGATGTCTTGTGAGTAGTTTGTTTTGTTCTTGAGGACATGGGAGAAGTCATGTTGTTAGTAGTGGAGTTGTGTTGAGAAAGATTCAATAGATTGTTATTTAAGTTGTGGTGTACTTCTTCTAGTGGTGTCATGTGAACGTCGACTACATGACACTTCACCTATATGGGCCTAGGGGAATGCATTGTGTATTTGGCTACTAATCGTAGGGGTTGCCGGAGTGACAGAAACCTGAACCCCCGTTAGGAAACCATTGCACAAGGGACGTAAGGGTCCTAGAGTTTAAAGCTGTGGTTAGGTTTCTACCTTAATTACTTTTTTGTACTTACGGATGTTTGCAAGGGGTATAATCACAAGTATGTATTAGTCTTGGATGGGGCGGTACATTAGCACAGGTTCACCCACACAACACTTAGCAAGCTAGAGAAGATTAATCAACTATATGAAGCGAAAGCACTTGACAGTCTTCCCATGTGTCCTCGAGAACGTTTGGTCATCTTAAGTAATACAACCGCCTTGTCCTTTGCTGCATAAAGGATTGGGCCACTTGCTACATTTATTCCTACTGTCTTTTATTTACTCGTACTTTGTTTACTTGCTTTATCGAAAACCCCTAAAATTCCGTTTGCTAGAGAATTCCTGTCCATACCACTAGCCAGCACATTCTGCTCCTCATTGGGTTCGACACTCTTACTTATCTAAAATACTGCGATACACCCCCTATACTTGTGGGTCATCACCCTCCTTTGAGCTTTTCTAGGCGGGCATCCTTGTACCAAGAGAGCATTAGCACCAGGGCCATTTCGGCCCCGACACGCACCGCCAAGTCCCTCAGCCGATCGATGGCAATCGACACCTCCGCGATCTTCCCCTCGAGCAAGTTCATGGTGCTAGGAGCGGTGTCATCCGGCCAGAGGAAGTCGAAGAGCATTATGGCAGCCTTGCGAAGCTCAGAGGCCTCCTCACCCAGCAAGGCGAAAAGTTCCAGGGCGTAGGGCTGCTCACCTGGCTAGTTCTCCTGGAGCTGGTTGTACGCTAAGAGATCTACCCCCGGATAATACGCTATCAGAAAGAATGAAGATTCAAATCCAGCTGACTAACCCGGATGAAGCAATGAAGAATGAGGGGGGATACCTTTGGCGGTGCAGCCGACCTCCATGAGCCCCTTCAGGAGGAACTGCTCACGCTGCTTCAGCCGGTTGATCTCCACCTCCTGCTCCTTACACTACTTGTCAAGAAGCTCAAAGGCGGTGGCCGACTAGTGAGGACACTCTCGTGGTCCATGGCCACGGCCTCCAGCTTGTCCACCTTGGAGTGCCACCCCGTGTCCTGCAAGCGGAGGGTGGAATTGCTTTGGATGAGGCGCTCGTTGGCCTTGGTCAGCCGGTCAATCTCCCACTGCGCGCATACCATGATGGTTACAAAATGAACCGGATGTAAGTAAAAAAAGAGGAAGGAGCTGGACGACAGAAACTCACTCTGGGAGGTGCTGTTAGCCGCCACGAGCTTCTTCTCCATCATCCGACTAACTCTGACCGTGTCCTGAAGGAGCCGGACCTCCTTCAGCCATAGCTTGAGGCTGGCTTCCAGATCCGCTAAAGACACAGTGAAGGGAGAAGGCTGGCCGGCCGCATTGGTGGTTAAGGACTCAGTGCCTTCCTAGAGCCCCGTATGCCACTCCTCGCACGGCTACACATCCGAGCCATCGTCCTCCATGTCCACCACCTGCTTCCTGGTGGAAGCTTCCCTCGTCCCCATGGAGGAGCCCCCGCCACGGCCCTAGTCCAGCGCGGTGGTGTCCGGCTGAGCCGAGGCGGCACTTGGTGTAGGGTTTGCAGCATGCAAAACAAAAAAATTCTATCGTGGGAACACACAAAAGCCAAGATCTAATCTACGAGATCGGTGCAACGAGTTTGTAGAGTACTAACCCTCGTAGATCCAAAGCGTTTACCAAGATCAAATTCTTGTGGTTGATGTAGTCGATCACTTGCTGATCTCAAGATCGCGTAGATGATCCTTCCGGCACCATGTTTCGGCAGCCCTTCCGCTGTCGGTCACACGTATGGTACTCGATGAAGACCTTCCTCTCCCTTATTCCAGCAGGCAACAGAGGTTGTAGATCTGCTCGTGATTCCAGTAGCACGACACTCTGGTGGTGGAGATGGAGGAGTAGATCCTATAGGGCTTCGCCTAAGCCGGAGCAGGTATGGTGGAGGAGAGAGTTCTGCAGGGCTTCGCCTAAGAAGGAGCAGTCAATGGAGGATAGAAGGGGTAGCAGGCGACTAGGGTTGAGGTGCAAGGGACCAGGGACCAAGGGAGTGCGCCCCCACACCTCATTATATAGGTGGGGGCGTCCAAGGGGGGATTGTTTGTTTGTGGCCCGAAAGTTCATGGGCGAGCGCATCGCAGTACCCAAGTTCCCTGTAATTGACGCGTTTCGTAAAGTTGGGATGCCAACTACTGAGAGGGGCCATTTCGAGGCAAACTCATCTCACCCTTGCCAAATTCAAACATTCTGTTAAACTGCCCCATGAGTAGATGGTCAGGACCCACATGTTGGTCATCTGTCCATGACGCGAGCACCAACGTGGCAACCTCTTAGGAAAATCGAGGAACTAAGTGGATTGGATGCGTTGACCAATTTCACAAATCCATTCCCTCCTTTCCCCTAGCACCGGCGGCGTCAAAATCCACCCTCCAGGCAGAATGATCCCTTCAGACATTTGACTTCTGGTGCCAAGTTGCTGCGCCCAGTTGCTGCATCGATTCGTTGATCCCGAGCTCCAATGGCGCATGCCGTAGCCGCCGTTGCGAGGCTCTAGCCTACCTCCGCCGCCGGCATGCTGAGCAGCTCGGAGGATAACAGATCCTACTACCAAGGAAGAAGAAGTTCTGGCTACATGCGGGTGAGCTACCCTTATTTTTGATGAACCTAAAATTGTTTGTTAGCCCAACGCTGGCAAACATATTTTGTCCACAATTTTCTGTCAAGTGGGATCTCCACGGATTACCCTTACCTGGTTACGGTAGCCCTCTTCAGGTACGACTCTAAATCAGCAAGGGTGAAGGGCAAGTGGTATGGACACCATTGTATCACGATGGAAGAAGTGTCTGCGCAGATCTACACTATCCCTGGTATGGTTGCTGCTCTGCGTAATCATGAAGAAATATGGTCGAAGCAGACTGCAAAGTTCAGGTTCATGGATGAATGAGGCATCATGGTTCCTCTAACGTGTGACAGTCAGCTAATTGGGTTTATGAAAAGGTATGCTTTGGCTTGCATGTTTGAGCTGAATTGTGATGTACTGGATGTGGAAGCTACTGCAACTGGGAGTCGCCCTTCTATTCTTGGAAAGGGTGGTCACTCGAACCCAATTAGCCTAATTTTTGTTTTATTTACTCTATAGATATTAGGCAGTTATGCAACATTCCTGTTTCTTTGACAGGAAGCACCGCACGGTTAGAAAAATGACTATCGGGTCAATCATTTTGCTGCCGGAAGAAAATAAAAACGAGTGGAAAGATGATGCTAGACACTATTCTGGTGCTGACTGTCTTGGTGATGCAGACCACGTGAAGCTAAGAAAATTGGCACCGAGGAAGAGGAAGAAGGCAGGAAATGAAGAAGCTAGTGGACGTGAAGGCTTGGCACCCAGGCAGGGGAAGAAGGCTGCTGGCAATGAAGATGCGTAATAATGTGTTGAACTTGAACCTATATATATGTAATTCAGTTAAATTCTAGAGCTCTGTGCGTGGAACTTGTCGGGCGAAATAATCTACACACGTTCTTGGAGTAAAATGTATCGTGACTTAGGGTTTGGAAACGCCCGAGTTAGTAGTTGAATCTGAAATTGTGATTGTGCCACTACTATCTGAAAACACGCAGCATAGGTTCCACGATTGCCCAGGGGCAGGAGGTCTCCAAATTCGATGGAATGTAAGTCACATAGAAATAAATTATTTAAGCTGCTACACTTCATGAAACAACAACTTGTTTCAACTGCTGCATGTGCTTTCACTTTATAAATTGTGGTTGTGCCATTTGCATGCGGCACAATCCACATAGATTATGTTTAAACAAACCACCAATGTCAGAGTACCACCATCATCAGACAAATGGAAGTGATGCAGGGTTAAGACAGATTAACGAGCGACCAATTTTTTTCTCCCAGGACTCCAGGACCACTAGTTCAGACTGCTAGTATGTACAAGTACTACTATTACAACTTAAAAAACTACGGAGCTCAAGCTAAATAGAACTAGTTATCAGACATCTCCTTGATCTTCCTAATCTTAGCCTGATGCGCATCTTTCTGCGAGAGCAAGGATCGAATCGTCTGCTCCTTCCTTTTAGCATCTTCCTAGCATAGCTTCAATTGTTTGTCTACATTTATCCTCATGCACTTGTCAATACTCATAGTTGTGAACTGCAGGACTTTGGCCTGGTGAAGATCATTCCTTGATTGAGTCAATTCTTGCTCTGCTTTAGCCTTCAGGGCCAACGCCATGTCCCTCTCCTTCTCGACTTTGCTAACTGTGTCTTGCACCCTCTTGAGATCTCGGTTAAGCTTGGTTATGTCAACTGGGTCCCATAGCTTCATCTCAGCACTGTCAAGAAGTGAGCTGACTATGGATTCTTTCAACTCGACAGTCATATCCCATAGTTTGTCCATCGTTTTCTTTCAACTCGATTTGGGCCACTCTGGATCTACCCATTTCACAACACCGCAACTTCTGCCTTGCATCATTGCACGATGTCCTTGACACCGTAAAAACCTCTTGCCTGCATTTCGTCCTTTGAATGCTACAAATTTAGCAGGCACATATCCATGTTTACATAGCGGAGGACTGTCTTCATCCGCTAAACCGTGATAGTCGGAGTCGTATAGCGTCTGGTTGGCCTAACACAACATACGCGCATGAGTAAACATAGTAGATCTAGCTCAAAATAGATAATTGGCCATAGATGATAGCGATACAAATGAGACTACTCACATCGAAATCACCGTCCCTATCATCACGATGCGTTTCCTCGTCGTATGCCCTTGATCCAATGGCGAGAGGAGAGGGGGGGTGGGGGTGGCTGCGGGAGAGATAGCTGGAGGCGCTGTCGGCTTGCGGCTACGACAGGATTGGAGAGAAGTGGGGAAAGTAGCTTCGAGGGGAAGGAAGAGAAGTATGGGGAAGAAAAGAAGTAAAGGAGACGTGACACTGGCATATGGCCCACAGAACTCGTGAGTCATGACACGCACAGAAGGGGAGCGCCCGGTGTTGCAAGTTTGTCTAGAGAAAGCTGGGAGTAAGCGTGACCAATCATGTCGCAGAACAGCCTACTCGCGGATCGCTCTTACGAAGACCATCCCAATCGTCCAAGTGCCAAGATTGAATGGTATGTAACAATCTTCATGCAGAACAACTTTGTTAGGGCATGCCTTCTAGACGACTCGGTCTAATGACCACCATTGAGGGGCTAAGCTTAGGGCTCTCCTAAGGTTAGGATCCATATGTGGTTTATGAGAAGAACACGCATGCAATGACTCTGGTGGATCCATATGTGGTTCTTGAAAAGAACACACATGCAATGACTCTGGTGGATCCACATGTGGTTTGTGAAAAAACACACATGAAACGACACTGGTGGATCCATATGTGATTTGTGATAATAGCACACATCTAGTGACTCTAGTTGTGGTTTATTAAAAAGAACACACATGCAATGACATTGGTGGATCCATGTGGTTTATGAAAATAACAGACATGCAATGAACTCTGGTGGATCCATATGTGGTTTGTGAGCAGAACAAACATGCAATGACATTGGTGGATCCATGTGTGGTTCATGAAAAGAACACACATGCAATGACTCTGGGGGATCCACATGTGGTTTGTGAGAACAACACGCATGCAATGACACTGGTGGATCCACATGTGGTTTGTGAAAAGAACACACATGCAATGACACTGGTGAATCCATATGTGGTTTGTGACAATAACACACATGCAATGACTCTAGCTGTGGTTTATTAAAAGAACGGACATGCAATGACATTGGTGGATCCATGTGGTTTGTGAAAATAACAGACATGCAATGAACTCTGTTGGATCCATATGTGGTTTGTGAAAAGAACAAACATGCAATGACTCTAGTTGTGGTTAATAAAAAGAACACACATCCAATGACACTAGGGGATCCATATGTGGTTAATGAAAAGAACACACGTGCAATGACACTGGTGGATCCACATATGGTTTGTGAAAATAACACACATGCAATGACTCTAGCTGTTGTTAATGAAAAGAACACACATGCAATGAACTCTAGTGGATCCATATATGGTTTGTGAAAAGAACACACATTTCAATGACACTGGTGGATCCATATGTGGTTTGTGAAAAGAACACACATGTAATGACTCTGGTGGATCCACATGTGGTTTGTGAGAAGAATAGACATGCAATGACACTGGTGGATCCATATGTGGCCCGTGAAAAGAACACACATTCAATGACACTGGTGGATCCATGTGTGGTTTGTGACAATAACACACATGAAGTGACTCTAGCTGTGGTTTATTGAAAGAACACACATGCAATGACTCTAGGGGATCCATATGTGGTTTGCGAAAAGAACACACATGCAGTGACACTGGGGATCCATATGTGGTTTGTGAAAAGAACACACATTTCAATGGAACGGGTGGATCCGTATGTGGTTTGTGAAAAGAACATACATGAATGACTGTAGCTGTTGTTAATGAAAAGAACACACATGCAATGAAACTGGTGGATCCATATGTGGTTCGTGAAATGAACAGAGATCCAGTGACTCTAGCTGTGGTTTATTAAAAGAACACACATGCAGCGACACTGGGGGATCCATATGTGGTTCATGAAACAAACACACATGCAATGACTCTAGCTGTGGTTTATTAAAAGAACACACATGCAATGACACTGGTGGATCCATATGTGGTTTGTGAAAAGAACATACATGAAATTAAAACTGCTAGATCCATATGTGGTTTGTGAGAAGAATATACATGCAATGACACTGGTGGATCCATGTGTAGTTCATGAAAGGAACAGACATGCAATGACTCTGGTGGATCCACATGTGGTTTGTCAGAAGAACACACATGCAATGACACTGGTGGATCCACATGTGGTTTGTGAAAAGAACACACATGCAATGACACTGAGGGATCCATATGTTGTTTGTGACAATAACACACATGAAGTGAATCTAGTTGAGGTTTATTAAAATAACACACATGCAGTGACATTGGTGGATCCATGTGGTTTGTGAAAATAACATACATGCAATGAACTCTGGTGGATCCATATGTGGTTTGTGAGAAGAACAGATATGCAATGACAGTGGTGGATCCATTTGTGGTTCATGAAAAGAACACACATGCAATGACTCCGGTGGATCCACATGTGGTTTGTGAGAAGAACACGCATGCAATGACACTAGTGGATCCACTTGTTGTTTGTGAAAAGAACACACATGCAATGACACTGGTGGATCCATATGCAGTTTGTGACAATAACACACATGAAGTGACTCTAGCTGTGGTTTATTAAAACAACAGACATACAATGACATTGGTGGATCCATGTGGTTTGTGAAAATAACAGACATGCAATGAACTCTGGTGGATCCATATGTGGTTTGTGAGAAGAAAAGACATGCAATGACTTTAGTTGTGGTTAATGAAAAGAACACACATGCAATAACACTAGGGGATCCATATGTGGTTAATGAAAATAACACACGTGTAATGACAGTGGTGGATCCACATCTGGTTTCTGAAAAGAACACACATGCAATGGCACAGGTGGATCCACATATGGTTTGTGAAAAGAACACACATGCAATGACTCTAGTTGTTGTTAATGAAAAGAACACACATGCAATGAACTCTGGTGGATCCATATGTGGTCTGTGAAAAGAACACACATTTCAATGACACTGGTGGATCCATATGTGGTTTGTGAAAAGAACACACATGCAATGACTCTGGTAGATCCACATGTGGTTTGTGAGAAGAAAAGACATGCAATGACACTAGTGGATCCATATGTGGTTTGTGACAAGAACACACATTCAATGGCACTGGTCCATCAATGTGTGGTTTTTGACAAGAACACACATGAAGTGACTCTAGCTGTGGTTTATTAAATGAACACACATGCAATGACTCTAGTGGATCTCCATGTGGTTTGTGAAAATAACACACATGCAATGACATTGGTGGATCCATGTGGTTTGTGACAATAACACACATCCAGTGACTCTAGCTGTGGTTTATTAAAAGAACACACATGCAATGACATTGGTGGATCCATGTGGTTTGTGAAAATAACAGACATGCAATGAACTCTGCTGGATCCATATGTGGTTTGTGAGAAGAACAAACATGCAATGACACTTGTGGATCCATATGTGGTTCATGAAAAGAACACACATGCAATGAATCTGGTGGATCCACATGTGGTTTGTGAGAAGAACACACGTGCAATGACACTGGTGGATCCATATGTGGTTTGTGAAAAGAACACACATCCTCTGACTCTAGCTGTGGTTTATTAAAATAACACACATGCAATGACACTGGTGAATCCATATGTGGTTTGTGAAAAGAACAAACATGCAATGAAAACTGCTGGATCCATATGTGGTTTGTGAGAAGAACATACATGCAATGACACTGGTGGATCCATGTGTGGTTCATGAAAAGAACACACATGCAATGACTCTGGTGGATCCACATGTGGTTTGTGAGAAGAACACACATGCAATAACACTGTGGATCCACATGTCGTTTTTGAAAAGAACACACATGCAATGACACTGGTGGATCCATATGTGGTTTGTGAAATAACACACATGCAGTGAATCTAGTTGAGGTTTATTAAAAGAACACAGATGCAATGACATCGGTGGATCCATGTGGTTTGTGAAAACAATAGACATGCAATGAACTCTGGTGGATCCATATGTGGTTTGTGAGAACAACAGACATGCAATGACACTGGTGGATCCATGTGTGGTTCATGAAAAGAACACACATGCAATGACTCTGGTGGATCCACATGTGGTTTGTGAGAAGAACACGCATGCAATGACACTGGTGGATCCCCATTTGGTTTGTGAAAAGAACACACATGCAATGACACTAGTGGATCCATATGTGGTTTGTGACAATAACACACATGCAGTGACTCTAGTTGTGCTTTATTAAAAGAACAGACATGCAATAAAATTGGTGGATCCATGTGGTTTGTGAAAATAACAGACATTCAATGAACTCTGGTGGATCCATATGTGGTTTGTGAGAAGAACAGACATGCAATGACTCTAGTTGTGGTTAATAAAAAGAACACACATGCAGTGACACTAGGGGATCCATATGTGGTTAATGAAAAGAACACACGTGCAATGACACTGGTGGATCCACATATGGTTTGTGAAAAGAATACACATGCAATGACTCTAGCTGTTGTTAATGAAAAGAACACACGTGCAATGAACTCTAGTGGATCCATATATGGTTTGTGAAAAGAACACACATTTCAATGACACTGGTGGATCCATATGTGGTTTGTGAAAAGAACACACATGTAATGACTCTGGTGGATCCACATGTGGTTTGTGAGAAGAACAAACATGCAATGACACTGGTGGATCCATATGTGGTCAGTGAAAAGAACACACATTCAATGACACTGGTGGATCCATGTGTGGTTTGTGACAATAACACACATGCAGTGACTCTAGCTGTGGTTTATTGAAAGAACACACATGCAATGACTCTAGGGGATCCATATGTGGTTTGTGAAAAGAACACACATGCAGTGACACTAGGAATCCATATGTGGTTTGTGAAAAGAACACACATTTCAATGGCATGGGTGGATCCGTATGTGGTTTGTGAAAAGAACATACATGCAATGACTGTAGCTGTTGTTAATGAAAAGAACACACATGCAATGAAACTGGTGGATCCATATGTGGTTTGTGAAATGAACAGAGATCCAGTGACTCTAGCTGTGGTTTATTAAAAGAACACACATGCAGTGACACTAGGGGATCCATATGTGGTTTATTAAAAGAACACACATGCAATGACACTGGTAGATCCATATGTGGTTTGTGAAAAGAACAGACATGCAATGAAAACTTCTGGATCCATATGTGTTTTGTGAAAAGAATATACATGCAATGACGCTGGTGGATCCATGTGTGGTTCATGAAAAGAACACACATGCAATGACTCTGGTGGATCCACATGTGTTTTGTGAGAAGAACACACATGCAATGACACTAGTGGATCGACATGTGGTTTGTGAAAAGAACACACATGCAATGACACTAGTGGATCCATTTGGTGTTTGTGACAATAACACACATGTAGTTGAATCTAGTTGAGGTTTATTAAAAGAACACACATGCAATTACATTGGTGGATCCATGTGGTTTGTGAAAATAATAGACATGCAATGAACTCTGGTGGATCCACATGTGGTTTGTGAGAAGAACAGATATGCAATGACACTGGTCGATCCATGTGTGGTTCATGAAAAGAGCACACATGCAATGACTCTGGTGGATACACATGTGGTTTGTGAGAAGAACACGCATGCAATGACACTGGTGGATCCACATGTGGTTTATGAAAAGAACACACATGCAATGACACTAGTGGATCCATATGTGGTTTCTGACAATAACACACATGAAGTGACTCTAGCTGTGGTTTATAAAAAGAAGATACATACAATGACATTGGTGGATCCATGTGGTTTGTGAAAATAACAAACATGCAATGAACTCTGGTGGATCCATATGTGGTTTGTGAGAAGAACAGACATGCAATGACTCTAGTTGTGGTTAATGAAAAGAACACACATGCAATGACAATAGGTAATCCATATGTGGTTAATGAAAATAACACACGTGCAATGACAGTGGTGGATCCACATGTGGTTTGTGAAAAGAACACACATCCAATGACACTGGTGGATCCACATATGGTTTGTGAAAAGAACACACATGCAATGACTCTAGTTGTTGTTAATGAAAAGAACACACATGCAATGAACTCTGGTGGATCCATATGTGGTCTGTGAAAAGAACACACATTTCAATGACACTGGTGGATCCATATGTGGTTTGTGAAAAGAACACACATGCAATGACTCTGGTAGATCCACATGTGGTTTGTGAGAAGAAAAGACATGCAATGACACTGGTGGATCCATATGTGGTTTGTGACAAGAACACACATTCAATGGCACTGGTCGATCAATGTGTGGTTTGTGACAATAACACACATGAAGTGACTCTAGCTGTGGTTTATTAAATGAACACACATGCAATGACTCTAGTGGATCTCCATGTGGTTTGTGAAAATAACACACATGCAATGACATTGGTGGATCCATGTGGTTTGTGACAATAACACACATCCAGTGACTCTAGCTGTGGTTTATTAAAAGAACACACATGCAATGACATTGGTGGATCCATGTGGTTTGTGAAAATAACAGACATGCAATGAACTCTGCTGGATCCATATGTGGTTTGTGAGAAGAACAAACATGCAATGACACTTGTGGATCCATATGTGGTTCATGAAAAGAACACACATGCAATGAATCTGGTGGATCCACATGTGGTTTGTGAGAAGAACACACGTGCAATGACACTGGTGGATCCATATGTGGTTTGTGAAAAGAACACACATCCTCTGACTCTAGCTGTGGTTTATTAAAATAACACACATGCAATGACACTGGTGAATCCATATGTGGTTTGTGAAAAGAACAAACATGCAATGAAAACTGCTGGATCCATATGTGGTTTGTGAGAAGAACATACATGCAATGACACTGGTGGATCCATGTGTGGTTCATGAAAAGAACACACATGCAATGACTCTGGTGGATCCACATGTGGTTTGTGAGAAGAACACACATGCAATAACACTGTGGATCCACATGTCGTTTTTGAAAAGAACACACATGCAATGACACTGGTGGATCCATATGTGGTTTGTGAAATAACACACATGCAGTGAATCTAGTTGAGGTTTATTAAAAGAACACAGATGCAATGACATCGGTGGATCCATGTGGTTTGTGAAAACAATAGACATGCAATGAACTCTGGTGGATCCATATGTGGTTTGTGAGAACAACAGACATGCAATGACACTGGTGGATCCATGTGTGGTTCATGAAAAGAACACACATGCAATGACTCTGGTGGATCCACATGTGGTTTGTGAGAAGAACACGCATGCAATGACACTGGTGGATCCCCATTTGGTTTGTGAAAAGAACACACATGCAATGACACTAGTGGATCCATATGTGGTTTGTGACAATAACACACATGCAGTGACTCTAGTTGTGCTTTATTAAAAGAACAGACATGCAATAAAATTGGTGGATCCATGTGGTTTGTGAAAATAACAGACATTCAATGAACTCTGGTGGATCCATATGTGGTTTGTGAGAAGAACACACATGCAATGACTCTAGTTGTGGTTAATAAAAAGAACACACATGCAGTGACACTAGGGGATCCATATGTGGTTAATGAAAAGAACACACGTGCAATGACACTGGTGGATCCACATATGGTTTGTGAAAAGAATACACATGCAATGACTCTAGCTGTTGTTAATGAAAAGAACACACGTGCAATGAACTCTAGTGGATCCATATATGGTTTGTGAAAAGAACACACATTTCAATGACACTGGTGGATCCATATGTGGTTTGTGAAAAGAACACACATGTAATGACTCTGGTGGATCCACATGTGGTTTGTGAGAAGAACAAACATGCAATGACACTGGTGGATCCATATGTGGTTAGTGAAAAGAACACACATTCAATGACACTGGTGGATCCATGTGTGGTTTGTGACAATAACACACATGCAGTGACTCTAGCTGTGGTTTATTGAAAGAACACACATGCAATGACTCTAGGGGATCCATATGTGGTTTGTGAAAAGAACACACATGCAGTGACACTAGGAATCCATATGTGGTTTGTGAAAAGAACACACATTTCAATGGCATGGGTGGATCCGTATGTGGTTTGTGAAAAGAACATACATGCAATGACTGTAGCTGTTGTTAATGAAAAGAACACACATGCAATGAAACTGGTGGATCCATATGTGGTTTGTGAAATGAACAGAGATCCAGTGACTCTAGCTGTGGTTTATTAAAAGAACACACATGCAGTGACACTAGGGGATCCATATGTGGTTTATTAAAAGAACACACATGCAATGACACTGGTAGATCCATATGTGGTTTGTGAAAAGAACAGACATGCAATGAAAACTTCTGGATCCATATGTGTTTTGTGAAAAGAATATACATGCAATGACGCTGGTGGATCCATGTGTGGTTCATGAAAAGAACACACATGCAATGACTCTGGTGGATCCACATGTGTTTTGTGAGAAGAACACACATGCAATGACACTAGTGGATCGACATGTGGTTTGTGAAAAGAACACACATGCAATGACACTAGTGGATCCATTTGGTGTTTGTGACAATAACACACATGTAGTTGAATCTAGTTGAGGTTTATTAAAAGAACACACATGCAATTACATTGGTGGATCCATGTGGTTTGTGAAAATAATAGACATGCAATGAACTCTGGTGGATCCACATGTGGTTTGTGAGAAGAACAGATATGCAATGACACTGGTCGATCCATGTGTGGTTCATGAAAAGAGCACACATGCAATGACTCTGGTGGATACACATGTGGTTTGTGAGAAGAACACGCATGCAATGACACTGGTGGATCCACATGTGGTTTATGAAAAGAACACACATGCAATGACACTAGTGGATCCATATGTGGTTTCTGACAATAACACACATGAAGTGACTCTAGCTGTGGTTTATAAAAAGAAGATACATACAATGACATTGGTGGATCCATGTGGTTTGTGAAAATAACAAACATGCAATGAACTCTGGTGGATCCATATGTGGTTTGTGAGAAGAACAGACATGCAATGACTCTAGTTGTGGTTAATGAAAAGAACACACATGCAATGACAATAGGTAATCCATATGTGGTTAATGAAAATAACACACGTGCAATGACAGTGGTGGATCCACATGTGGTTTGTGAAAAGAACACACATCCAATGACACTGGTGGATCCACATATGGTTTGTGAAAAGAACACACATGCAATGACTGTAGCTGTTTTTAATGAAAAGAACACACATGCAATGAATTCTGGTGGATCCATATGTGTTTTCTGAAAAAACACAAATTTGAATGACACTAGTGGATCCATATGTGGTTTGTGAAAAGAACACACATGCAATGACTCTGGTGGATCCACATGTGGTTTGTGAGAAGAAAATACATGCAATGACACTGGTGGATCCATATGTGGTTTGTGACAAGAACACACATTCAATGACACTGGTCGATCAATGTGTGGTTTGTGACAATAACACACATGCAGTGACTCTAGCTGTGGTTTATTAAAAGAACACACATGCAATGACATTGGTGGATCCATGTGGTTTGTGAAAAGAACACACATGCAATGACATTGGTGGATCCATGTGGTTTGTGACAATAACACACATCCATTGACTCTAGCTGTGGTTTATTAAAAGAACACACATGCAATGACATTGGTGGATCCATGTGGTTTGTGAAAATAACAGACATGCAATGAACTCTGGTGGATCCATATGTGGCTTGTGAGAAGAACAAACATGCAATGACACTTGTGGATCCATATGTGGCTCATGAAAAGAATAGACATGCAATGACTCTGGCGGATCCACATGTGGTTTGTGAGAAGAACACACGTGCAATGGCACCGGTGGATCCATATGTGGTTTGTGAAAAGAACACACATCCTCTGACTCTAGATGTGGTTTATTAAAAGAACACACATGCAATGACATTGGTGGATCCATGTGGTTTGTGAAACAAACAAACATGTAATGAACTCTTGTGGATCCAGATGTGGTTTGTGAGAAGAACAGACATGCAATGACTCTAGTTGTTAATGAAAAGAACACACATGCAATGACATTGGTGGATCCATGTGGTTTGTGACAATAACAGACATACAATTAACTCTAGTGGATCCATATGTGGTTTGTGAGAAGAACAAACATGCAATGACACTTGTGGATCCATATATGGTTCATGAAAATAACACACATGCAATGACTCTGGTGGATACACATGTGGTTTGTGTGAAGAACACACGTGCAATGACACTGGTGGATCCATATGTGGTTTGTGAAAAGAACACACATCCTGTGACTCTAGCTCTGGTTTATTAAAATAACACACATGCAATGACATTGGTGGATCCATGTGGTTTGTGAAACAAACGGACATGCAATGAACTCTGGTGGATCCAGATGTGGTTTGTGAGAAGAACAGACATGCAATGACACTGGTGGATCCATGTGTGGTTTGTGAAAAGAACATACATGCAATGACTATAGCTGTTGTTAATGAAAAGAACACGCATGCAATGAAACTGGTGGATCCATATGTGGTTTGTGAAAAGAACAGAGATCCAGTGACTCTAGCTGTGGTTTATTAAAAGAACAGACATGAAGTGACACTGGGGGATCCATATGTGGTTCATGAAAATAACACACATACAATGACTCTAGCTGTGGTTTATTAAAAGAACACACATGCAATGACACTAGTGGATCCATATGTGGTTTGTGAAAAGAACAGACATGCAATGAAAACTGCTAGATCCATATGTGGTTTGTGAGAAGAATAGACATGCAATGACACTAGTGCATCCATGTGTGGTTCATGAAAAGAACACACACGCAATGACTCTGGTGGATCCACATGTGTTTTGTGAGAAGAACACACATGCAATGACACTGGTGGATCCACATGTGGTTTGTGAAAAGAACACACATGCAATGACACTGGTGGATCCATATGTTGTTTGTGACAATAACACACATGAAGTGAATCTAGTTGAGGTTTATTAAAAGAACACACATACAATGACATTGGTGGATCCATGTGGTTTGTAAAAATAACAGACATGCAATGAACTCTGGTGGATCCATATGTGGTTTGTGAGAATAACAGATATCCAATGACACTAGTGGATCCATGTGTGGTTCATGAAAAGAACACACATGCAATGACATTGGTGGATCCATGTGGTTTGTGAGAAGAACACGCATGCAATGACACTGGTGGATCCACATGTGGTTTGTGACAAGAACACACATGCAATGACACTGGTGGATCCATATGTGGTTTCTGACAATAACACACATGAAGTGACTCTAGCTGTGGTTTATTAAAAGAACAGACATACAATGACATTGGTGGATCCATGTGGTTTGTGAAAATAACAGACATGCAATGAACTCTGGTGGATCCATATGTGGTTTGTGAGAAGAACAGACATGCAATGACTCTTGTTGTGGTTAATGAAAGGAACGCACATGCAATGACACTAGGGGATCCATATGTGGTTAATGAAAATAACACACGTGCAATGAGACTGGTGGGTCCACATGTGGTTTGTGGAAAGAACACACATGCAATGACACTTGTGGATCCACATATGGTTTGTGAAAAGAATACACATGCAATGAATCTAGCTGTTGTTTATGAAAAAACACATGCAATGAACTCTGGTGGATCCATATGTGGTTTGTGAAAAGAACACACATTTCAATGACACTGGTGGATCCATATGTGGTTTGTGAAAAGAACACACATGCAAGGACTCTGGTGGGTTCACATGTGGTTTGTGAGAAGAAAATACATGCAATGACACTGGTGGATCCATATGTGGTTTGTGACAAGAACACACATTCAATGACACTGGTCGATCAATGTGTGGTTTGTGACAATAACACAGATGCAGTAACTCTAGCTATGGTTTATTAAAAGAACACACATGCAATGACTCTGGTGGATCCGCATGTGGTTTGTGAAAAGAACACACATGCAATGATACGGGTGGATCCATGTGGTTTGTGACAATAACACACATCCAGTGACTCTAGCTGTGGTTTATTAAAAGAACACACATGCAATGACATTGGTGGATCCATGTGGTTTGTGAAAATAACAGACATGCAATGAACTCTGGTGGATCCCTATGTGGTTTGTGAGAAGAACAAACATGCAATGACACTTGTGGATCCATATGTGGTTCATGAAAAGAACACACATGAAATGACTCTGGTGGATCCACATGTGGTTTGTGAGAAGAACACACGTGCAATGACACCGGTGGATCCATACGTGGTTTGTGAAAAGAACACACATCCTGTGACTCTAGCTGTGGTTTATTAAAAGAACACACATGCAATGAAATTGGTGGATCCATGTGGTTTGTGAAACAAACAGACATGTAATGAACTCTGGTGGATCCAGATGTGGTTTGTGAGAATAACAGACATGCAATGACTCTAGTTGTTAATGAAAAGAAAACACATGCAATGACATTGGTGGATCCATGTGGTTTGTGAAAATAACAGACATGCAATCAACTCTAGTGGATCCATATGTGGTTTGTGAGAAGAACAAACATGCAATGACACTTGTGGATCCATATGTGGTTCATGGAAAGAACACACATGCAATGACTCTAGTGGATCCGCATGTGGTTTGTGAGAAGAACACACGTGCAATGACACTGGTGGATCCATATGTGGTTTGTGAAAAGAACACACATCATGTGACTCTAGATGTGGTTTATTAAAAGAACACACATGTAATGACATTGGTGGATCCATGTGGTTTGTGAAACAAATAGACATGCAATGAACTCTGGTGGATCCAGATGTGGTTTGTGAGAAGAACAGACATACAATGACACTGGTGGATCCATGTGTGGTTCATGAACAGAACACACATGTAGTGACTCTAGTGGATCCACATGTGGTTTGTGTAAAGAACACACATGTAATGACACTGGTAGATCCATATGTGGTTTGTTACAATAACACACATCCAGTGACTATAGCCGTGGTTTATTAAAAGAACACACATGCAATGAGATTGGTGGATCCGTGTGGTTTATGAAAATAATAGACCTGCAATGAACTCTGGTGTATCCATATGTGGTTTGTGAGAAGAACAGACATGCAATGACACTGGTAGATCCATGTGTGGTTTGTGAAACGAACACACATGCAGTGAATCTGGTAGATCCACATGTGGTTTGTGAGAATAACAGACATGCAATGACACTGGTGGATCCATATGTGGTTTGTGAAAAGAACACACATGCAATGACACTGGTGGATCCATATGTGGTCTGTGAAAAGAACACACATGCAGTAACTCTAGCAGTGGTTTATTAAAAGAACACAGATGCAATGACATTGGTGGATCCATATGTGGTTGGTGAAAAGAACACACATGTAGTGACTCTAGCTGTGGTTTGTGAAAAGAACACACATGCAATAACACTGGTGGATCCATATGTGGTTTGAGAAAAGATCACACATGTAGTGACTCTAGCTGTGGTTTATTAAAAGAACAAACATGCAATGACATTGGTGGATCCATGTGGTTTATGAAAATAACATACATGCAATGAACTCTGGTGAATCCACATGTGGTTTGTGAGAAGAACAGACATGCAATGACACTGGTGGATCCATGTGTGGTTCATGAAAAGAACACACATGCAATGACTCTTGTGGATCAACATGTGGTTTGTAAAATGAACACACATGCAATTACACTAGGGGATCCGTATGTGGTTAATGAATAGAACACACATTCAATGACTCTAGCTATGGTTAATTAATAGAACAGACATTTCAATGACACTGGGATCCATATATGATTTGTGCAAAGAACACACATTCAGTGACTCTGGGGGATCCATATGTGGTTCATGAAAAGAACACACATGCAATGACACTAGGGGATCCATATGTAGTTAATGAAAATAACACACGTTCAATGACACTGGTGGATCCACATGTGGTTTGTGAAAAGAACACACATGCAATGACACTAGTGGAACCACATATGGTTTGTGAAAAGAACACACATGCAATGACTCTAACTGTTGTTAATGAAAAGAACACACATGCAATGAACACTGGTGGATCCATATTTGGTTTGTGAAAAGAACACACATTTCAATGACACTGGTGGATCCATATGTGGTTTGTGAAAAGAACACACATGCAATGACTCTGGTGGATCCACATGTGGTTTGTGAGAAGAAAATACATGCAATGACACTGGTGGATCCATATGTGGTTTGTGACAAGAACACACATGCAATGACTCTGCTGGATCCATATGTGGTTTGTGAGAAGAACATACATGCAATGACACTGGTGGATCCATGTGTGCTTTGTGATAATAACACAGATGCAGTGACTCTAGCTGTGGTTTATTAAAAGAACACACATGCAATGACTCTGGGGGATCCGCATGTGGTTTGTGAAAAGAACACACATGCAATGACACCGGTGGATCCATGTGGTTTGTGACAATAACACACATCAAATGACTCTAGTTGTGGTTTATTAAAAGAACACACATGCAATGACATTGGTGGATCCATGTGGTTTGTGAAAATAACAGACATGCAATGAACTCTGGTGGATCCATATGTGGTTTGTGAGAAGAAGAAACATGCAACAACACTTGTGGATCCATATGTGGTTCATGAAAAGAACACACATGCAATGACTCTGGTGGATCCACATGTGGTTTGTGAGAAGAACACACGTGCAATGACACTGGTGGATCCATATGTGGTTTGTGAAAAGAACACACATCCTGTGACTCTAGCTATGGTTTATTAAAAGAACACACATGCAATGACATTGGTGGATCCATGTGGTTTGTGAAACAAACAGACATGTAATGAACTCTGGTGGATCCAGATGTGGTTTGTGAGAAGAACAGACAAGCAATGACTCTAGTTGTTAATGAAAGGAACACACATGCAATGACATTGGTGGATCCATGTGGTTTGTGAAAATATCAGACATGCAATGAACTCTAGTGGATCCATATGTGGTTCTTGAGAAGAACCAACAAGCAATGACACTTGTGGATCCATATGTGGTTCATGAAAAGAACACACATGCAATGACTCTGGTGGATCCACATGTGGTTTGTGAGAATAACACACGTGCAATGACACTGGTGGATCCATATGTGGTTTGTGAAAAGAACACACATCCTGCGACTCTAGCTATGGTTTATTAAAAGAACACACATGCAACGACATTGGTGGATCCATGTGGTATGTGAAACAAACAGACATGTAATGAACTCTGGTGGATCCAGATGTGGTTTGTGAGAAGAACAGACATGCAATGACTCTAGTTGTTAATGAAAAGAACACACATGCAATGACATTGGTGGATCCATGTGGTTTGTGAAAATAACAGACATGCAATGAACTCTAGTGGATCCATATGTGGTTTGTGAGAAGAACAAACATGCAATGACACATGTGGATCCATATGTGGTTCATGAAAAGAACACACATGCAATGACTCTGGTGGATCCGCATGTGGTTTGTCAGAAGAACACACGTGCAATGACACTGGTGGATCCATATGTGGTTTGTGAAAATAACACACATCCTGTGACACTAGCTGTGGTTTATTAAAAGAACACACATGCAATGACATTGGTGGATCCATGTGGTTTGTGAAAATAACAGACATGCAATGAACTCTAGTGGATCCATATGTGGTTCTTGAGAAGAACAAACATGCAATGACACTTGTGGATCCATATGTGGTTCATGAAAAGAACACACATGCAATGACTCTGGTGGATCCACATGTGGTTTGTGAGAAGAACACACGTGCAATGACACTGGTGGATCCATATGTGGTTTGTGAAAAGAACACACATCCTGTGACTCTAGCTATGGTTTATTAAAAGAACACACATGCAATGACATTGGTGGATCCATGTGGTTTGTGAAACAAACAGACATGTAATGAACTCTGGTGGATCCAGATGTGGTTTGTGAGAAGAACAGACAAGCAATGACTCTAGTTGTTAATGAAAGGAACACACATGCAATGACATTGGTGGATCCATGTGGTTTGTGAAAATATCAGACATGCAATGAACTCTAGTGGATCCATATGTGGTTCTTGAGAAGAACCAACATGCAATGACACTTGTGGATCCATATGTGGTTCATGAAAAGAACACACATGCAATGACTCTGGTGGATCCACATGTGGTTTGTGAGAAGAACACACGTGCAATGACACTGGTGGATCCATATGTGGTTTGTGAAAAGAACACACATCCTGTGACTCTAGCTATGGTTTATTAAAAGAACACACATGCAATGACATTGGTGGATCCATGTGGTTTGTGAAACAAACAGACATGTAATGAACTCTAGTGGATCTAGATGTGGTTTGTGAGAAGAACAGACATGCAATGACTCTAGTTGTTAATGAAAAGATCACACATGCAATGACATTGGTGGATCCATGCGGTTTGTGAAATTAACAGACATGCAATGAACTCTAGTGGATCCATATGTGGTTTGTGAGAAGAACAAACATGCAATGACACTTGTGGATCCATATGTGGTTCATGAAAAGAACACACATGCAATGACTCTGGTGGATCCGCATGTGGTTTGTGAGAAGAACACACGTGCAATGACACTGGTGGATCCATATGTGGTTTGTGAAAATAACACACAACCTGTGACACTAGCTGTGGTTTATTAAAAGAACACACATGCAATGACATTGGTGGATCCATGTGGTTTGTGAAAATAACAGACATGAAATGAACTCTAGTGGATCCATATGTGGTTTGTGAGAAGAACAAACATGCAATGACACTTGTGGATCCATATGTGGTTCATGAAAAGAACACACATGCAATGACTCTGGTGGATCCGCATGTGGTTTATGAGAAGAACACACGTGCAATGACACTGGTGGATCCATATGTGGTTTGTGAAAAGAACACACATCCTGTGACACTAGTTGTGGTTTATTAAAAGAACACACATGCAATGACATTGGTGGACACATGTGGTTTGTGAAACAAACAAACATGTAATGAACTCTGGTGGATCCAGATGTGGTTTGTGAGAAGAACAGACATGCAATGACTCTAGTTGTTAATGGAAAGAACACACATGCAATGACATTGGTGGATCCATGTGGTTTGTGAAAATATCAGACATGCAATGAACTCTAGTGGATCCATATGTGGTTCTTGAGAAGAACAAACATGCAATGACACTTGTGGATCCATATGTGGTTCATGAAAAGAACACACATGCAATGACTCTGGTGGATCCACATGTGGTTTGTGAGAAGAACACACGTGCAATGACACTGGTGGATCCAAATGTGGTTTGTGAAAAGAACACACATCCTGTGACTCTAGCTATGGTTTATTAAAAGAACACACATGCAATGACATTGGTGGATCCATGTGGTTTGTGAAACAAACAGACATGTAATGAACTCTGGTGGATCTAGATGTGGTTTGTGAGAAGAACAGACATGCAATGACTCTAGTTGTTAATGAGAAGATCACACATGCAATGACATTGGTGGATCCATGTGGTTTGTGAAAATAACAGACATGCAATGAACTCTAGTGGATCCATATGTGGTTTGTGAGAAGAACAAACATGCAATGACACATGTGGATCCATATGTGGTTCATGAAAAGAACACACATGCAATGACTCTGGTGGATCCGCATGTGGTTTGTCAGAAGAACACACGTGCAATGACACTGGTGGATCCATATGTGGTTTGTGAAAATAACACACATCATGTGACACTAGCTGTGGTTTATTAAAAGAACACACATGCAATGACATTGGTGGATCCATGTGGTTTGTGAAAATAACAGACATGCAATGAACTCTAGTGGATCCATATGTGGTTTGTGAGAAGAAGAAACATGCAATAACACTTGTGGATCCATATGTGGTTCATGAAAAGAACACACATGCAATGACTCTGGTGGATCCACATGTGGTTTGTGAGAAGAACACACTGTTGGAGATATGCCCAAGAGGCAATAATAAAGTGGTTATTATCATGTCTTCACACTTATGATAAATGTTTACATACCATGCTATAATTGTATTAACCGGAAACATTAATACTTGTGTGATTTGTAAACTAAAATAAGAGTCCCTAGTAAAGCCTCTTGTTAAACTAGCTTGTTGGTTAATATATGATCATTGTTTCCTGATCATGAACATAGAGATGTTATTAACAACAGGATCATATCATTAGGAGAATGATGTGATGGACATACTCCTATAGATAAGCGTAGCATAAAGATCAAGTCATTTCAATAGTTCAATTGCTATATGCTTTCTGATACATAGTAACCTAATTCCTTCGACCATGAGATCATGCATATCACCTTTACTGGATGGATGCTTTGATGTCATCAAACACCACACCGTAACAGGGTGGCTATAAAAGTGGCATTGAGTGTTCGGAAAGTATTGGTTGAAACACATGGATCAAGAGTGGGATTTGTCCATCCACATGACGGATAGATATACTCTGGGCCCTCTCGGTGAAATGTCATCCAATTAGCTTGCAAGCATGTGACTTGGTCACAAGGGATCACATATCACGGGAACGAGAAAAGAGTACTTATCAGTAACGAGGTTGAACTAGGTATGCAGAGATACCGACGATCATAACCTCGGATAAGTAACATATCGTGAGACAAAGGGAAATTGGTATCGTATGTAAGTGGTTCATTCGATCGCAAAGTAATCGTAGAAATATGTGGGAGCCATATGAATTTCCAGATTCCTCTATTGGTTATTGTTCGGAGAAGTGTCTCGATCATGTCCGCATAATTCACGAACCGTAGGGAGACACACTTAAGGATTCGACGTTGTTTGAGTAGTTATGGTATTATGAGAAAGAGACCGAATGTTGTTCGGAGTCTCGGATGGGATCCGGGATATCACGAGGTGATCCGGAATGGTCCGGAGAATAAGATTCATATAAGGAAAGTCCCGTTTCGGAGTTCGGGAATGATTCCGGTGTTTCCATCGGGAACATTCTAGAAGGTCCCGGATTGTCCGGCACTCCGGGGGGGGAAGGGGTACATGAATGTGTCATTACATGTTGGAATGATTGCATCATGTACTAAGTGTTCTTGCTGTCCCAAATAAAGGATTAAATTGAATCCTAAATTGAAAAAGTCAAACGGCTAGTTTGAAAGTCAAACGGCAGTTTTTGGGAAGTGGGAGGAGAGGAGGAAACCGACTTGAGGGAGGAGTCCTCCTCCCCAAGCCGGCGCCCCACCTAGGCCGAGTTGGGGAGGGACTCCACTCCCTCCCCTTGGCCGGCCAGCCCCTCCCACCTATATAAGGAGGGGCAGGGCTCCCTCCCAACACACACAAGTTTCCTATCCTCTAAACTAAACCCTAGATCTAGACCCCGGTTTAGAGCTATTCGGTTTAGAGCCTTCTAATTGGTTTAGAGCCTTCTAATTGGTGTGTCTAATTACTAGACCACTGATAGCTTCTCTCATAAGCTCCACCATACTCGCACCGGCTTAAGGCGAAGCCCTGCGGGATCTCCCCTCTACTTCCGGTACCACGCCGTTGTGCTGCCGGAATCGCGAGGAGAGTGCTACAACCTCCGCTGCCTGCTGGAACAAGGGAGAGGAAGGTCTTCGTCGAGTACCGAACGTGTGACCGATTGCGGGAGCGCTGCTGGAACGTGGCGCTGGAAGGATCGTCTACACGATCTTGAGATCGGAAAGAGTACGACTACATCATCCACGAGAATCTGCTCTCGTTAAAAGCTTTGGAATCTTCGAGGGTAAGTTATTCCATCGACTCGTTGCTACAATCTAGTAGATAGATCTTGGCTTGTTTGTTTGTATGCGGTAGAAAATTTTTGTTTTCCATGCTACGAACCCCTACAGTGGTATCAGAGCCGTGTCTATATGTAGATCTGTTGCACGAGTAGAACACAATGGTCATTGTGGGCGTTGATGCTTTTATTGTAGATTGCTTTGAGTGTACTTTGCATCTTGCGGTATGTTGGGATGAAGCGGCCCGGGCTAACCTTACATGACATCGTTCATGAGACTTGCTCCACGCTTAACATGCAACTTGTATTGCATAAGTGGCTTTGCGGGTGCCAGTTTCTCCTAGCATAGTAAAGATCCAATTTACAACGGGTAATCAACAATGCTAGTATCAATGTTGTGGTTCTTGTTCGTAGGTTAGAACGACACTTATGGAAAGCCCCAAACCACGTAAAATATGCAAAGAAAGTAGAAGCGTCTAACTTTGTTTTGCAGGGGTGTGCAGTGATGTGATATGGCCATGATTGTGATTATATTTGATGTATGCAATGTTCCTTATTGTAAGTTGGCAACCGGCAGGAGCCATATGGTTGTCTTTAATTTCTGTTAAGACCTGCGTGTCTATTCAAAATAGTTGTAATAGTTGAAGCTGGTGGACGACAACCATGAAGAAGCGTCATTGACCTTGATGCTACGCCGGTGATGATGGAGATCATGTTCGTGCTTGAAGATGGAGATCGGAAGCACAAAGAAGAAAGGCCATATCATATCACATATTATGAATTGCATGTGATGTTAATCCTTTATGCATCTTGTATTGCTTAGTAGACGACGGTAGCATTATAAGATGATCCCTCATGCACATAAATTTCAAGTTCTAAAGTGTTCGCCCTTAGTTAGCACCGTTGCTAAAACTTGTTGCTTCGAAGCACCACGTGATGATCGGGTGTCTTTGATTCCACGGGTAAATACAACGTAAGCAAGCCAGATTTGCTTATGCGGTAGCTAAGGTTTGATCTTGACGAGCCTAGCATGTACAGACATGGCCTCAGGAACACGGATTACCGAAAGGTAGAGCATGAGTCATATAGTAGATATGATGAACATGTTGATTGTTCGCCATTGAAGCTATATCAACTCTCGTGATGATCGGTTTTGATGTGGTGGATTTGGTTCGTGTGATCACTAAAACAATGTGAGGGATATTGTTTTGAGTGGGAGTTCACTTAGATTAATTTAATTATTAATTAGAACTCAATTTATCATAAACTAAATCAAAGTGAATTTGCATAGTTGTTGTAGTCATTGGCATCCGTTTACCACCTTGCGCTTAGTTATAATTGAGATGATAGAACTATAGAATTCTGGTTAGATACTTTACGAACTGGTATCGTATTGTTTTAAGTGTTAATCTAAAGTTTAAAAGTCCTATTGCAAACTTTCAGTAAGTTCCGGTTACTCCATGAAGTTTAATAATTAGTATTAAATCAAGAGTAACAATTCCAAGTGTTAGTATATAAGTATCATGTTTGTATCCATGATTCTTGATATTCAAAGGATTCCCTTAATATCAAGGTTATCTAGGATCTGAAAGAGTTGTTTCAGAAACCATGATGTGTGGAAGATATTGTGATATCTGAAACGAAGTTTTGGTTACAACATGATAGAGTATAATATGGCAAAGTTCATGTTCTCATATTTTGATGAGAATTTGCAAAAAGGTTGGAGACACTTGTTGTCCTAATCCTCCAAAAGGTTTTGGATAGCAACATTATACTCATAATTCATCGTTATAAGCTAAAAGTAGCTTGATCATGGACGATACCATGATAAGGGTGAATATTTGATGTAGGTAAAATGTTTACTACACCAAGAGATTACTAAAGTAAGGAATTTGAAAGAACACCAAATATTTAATGATGGTGATCTACTTCAAAGTGCAAGTCCAAAGACATTGGTATTTAATTATACACGCTTTGGACTATATGTCATATGTATGACTCCACTATTGATATTGATAGATTCTTTCAAATAGAAAAGGAAATATTGAAAGAGAATCTCATAAATATATGGCAGAAAAGAAAAGACTAGAATTGTTCAGTTTAAGTATATAGATGATATACATGTTATGGCTATATTCTTTGCTTATTAAACAATGTGGTTCTCAAGTATTTGATACTGAATTTGTTGGTGTGAATCGTCATACGAAACAACACAATTCATGAACTACAATGGCCTAAGTAACAAGCAAAAGAATATGTGATGATGTTCATCGAGAACAAATAAAGGGTTATTGCGTTGCTTGTTAAACATCAAAGCTTGCCTTCAAAGATTTGTTTTATCAGGTATTATGAGAACAAAAGGGTTGTTCAAATAATTGCCGTAATCCATAAAAGATGGATGATTCACAAATCTCGTTGGAGAAATCACATCCATAAAACTAGTGCTAAAATGTCGAAAGACAAATTGATTGAAAGATCACTTAGGAAGTGACATCGCCGTTTAAATTATATTGGAAAGAAAACATGAAGAAAATCCATATGGATGGAATTTTGGAGTCTATTTGATTTTGATCAAATAACGCTTGTGAAACTTTCCTAGAGATAATTAAAACTTCGTTCATAGGCCAAAAAGGGAACGAATGACTAGCTAATTGGAACTTGTACATATTGTTGTACGAAGTCCATTATGTGTAGTCAAGAGCGATGGATTTCAACTTCATATGCTTTCTCCGAAAATTTGAGTGAATATATGAATATTTACTTAATAAGGATGAAGTATGAAATATTTGAAAAGTTCAAAAGACTTTCAAGATGAAGTGCAAAATCATTGTAACAAGAATATGAATAGTTTATGATAAAGATCATAAAGGAAGATATTTGAATTACAAGTTTAGCATAATACCTAAGATTTAAGGAATCGTTCCGTGGATTTGCATTTCCCGAAACACCATAAGAGTATGGAGCGTTCGAGATATGTAATTAAACCTTGTTTGACATGGTAAGATCAAAGGTATAGTTCATAAAACTGCCATAGTATTTTAAAGATTAAAAGCTTTAGAGATTACCGTTTTTCCACTAAAAAGAGCTCCATCATAATCCGTTGAAATGACACCATATAAGGTTATGGTTTGGGATAAAACCCAAGTTGTCCTTTCTTAAACATTGGTATGCTATGCATAAGAAAGATGTGTGCAACCAAAGTCGGATGAACCTGTCTTTGTATAAACTGTTCCTCCATAAAACACCGGAGACAAAAGAGTTTGTTGCTTAGAACGTCAAGTTTCTTTGAGAAGAAATTTTTCGTGAAAAGTTAAGTGGGAGGACAATAGAAACTTTGATAAGGTTAAAAGAACCTTAGCTATATGTGCAGAATTGCGCAGCGCCGAAAAGTGTTTCGGAGGCAGCAACAATGCTCATGGTTCACGTACCTCAAAAGGTTGTGGTCACGGAGATCCAAGTTCCTATTGAAACAAGTAGGTCGGATGAACAATCAAATACCAAGATTTGAGGGTTGAATCATTATTTGAGAATAATAAACCGACTACATGCAGAGAAGCGATGATGGGCCCTGACTCCGTAAAATGGCTTGAAGCCATAAAATCCGTGATAGTTCCATACACGAGAAATCAAGTTTTGAACTTGAAGGACCCTCGAGAAAGGTGTAAGACCTTACAGTTGTGTCTGGATCTATAAAGAAATAGACATGGATGTTTTACATCTATGAAATAGTCGACATGTTGGGAAAGAGTTCACAACAAGTTGTATATGACAAGATTTGATCTTTCATAGCGATTTTTAGTCTAGACGGATTAATGTAGCAACCAATACATATAATTTGTTATGTGGTAGTAGAATAAACAAAACAAGTTCTTCTAATAGAATGGTTACCTAGGACGTGTGCATGACACGGTCCAAAGGGTTTTGTTAATTCAAAGGATGCTAAAAACATATGCAAACTTCAATGGTTAAAGTAAGCATAGCGGAGTTGGAATCTTCACTATGATGAAACTGTTAAAAGAGTTTAATTTCATCGGAGACAATGAAGATGCTTGCATTTGCAAGAAATTAAGTGGGAGCGCTAAGACATATTTCTAATACATTATGTGGAGGACATATTGTTGATTAGAAAAGATGTATCTTTTATTAACACATATTAAAAATTTCATCCTGATGAAAGACTTAGGCAAAACCCAAATATTTGGCATCAATAGACGCTAATATGGTTGTGCCAGAAGTACATAGACAAGATATTGAATGAGTTCAATATAGAAACTACAAGAGAGGTTCTTGTTGCACAGAAAGGATTGAAAGAGTTCAATGTTGATGATATATTCAAGTGTATTGGCACTTGGTAAGTGAAACAAAGATTCAAGTATAGATTGATACTTGATGTATGAAATCACAAAGAGTATTTATATCAATCATACTGTGATATGTACAAATCCAGATATGTCCTATGCTCTAAATGTTGTGAGCATATACCAGAATGATTTGTAAGATGATCATTGGACAATAGTAAGGATATTCTTATGATCTTTTGGAAGAACTAAGAGTATAATATTTGTAGAAGTGACAAATAGATGGTTAGTTCATTGTAAAAGTACTACATTGATACTAGCTTTGTCACAAAGTACAAATTAAGTTTATCTCAATCTAAACTAAGGGTGGCACAATATAATGGAAAGTGAGTTCCATAATGGATTTGGATGATTTCCAAAGTTAAGACATTGTGACAGATACTACAAACAAAAGGCTAAATATATGACTGCTATTTTAGCAGCATAAGAGGGCATTTGAGTCAAGTAGTTTGTTATCAAACTATGTGTAGTTCACAGTGGGATAATACTATGAAGATATATTGTGCGACAATATTATCAACATGTTTTTAACCCCAAAGAGCTAAAGGTCACACCGAAAGACCAAATTTATACAAAGCCATCTCATTAGAGAATGAGTGATGCGTAGAGACGCAAAGACATGCAATTACACACGGACCTGGAAGTGTCAGATCCGGAGATCAGTTGACCACTAGCAATCGTGTACATACAACACCGGAAAGCCATAGGTGTTATATACACAAAGGTTCGAAACTAGATTATTGACTCTAGTGCAAGTGGGAGACTGTTGGAGATATGCCCAAGAGGCAATAATAAAGTGGTTATTATCATGTCTTCACACTTATGATAAATGTTTACATACCATGCTATAATTGTATTAACCGGAAACATTAATACTTGTGTGATTTGTAAACTAAAATAAGAGTCCCTAGTAAAGCCTCTTGTTAAACTAGCTTGTTGGTTAATATATGATCATTGTTTCCTGATCATGAACATAGAGATGTTATTAACAACAGGATCATATCATTAGGAGAATGATGTGATGGACATACTCCTATAGATAAGCGTAGCATAAAGATCAAGTCATTTCAATAGTTCAATTGCTATATGCTTTCTGATACATAGTAACCTAATTCCTTCGACCATGAGATCATGCATATCACCTTTACTGGATGGATGCTTTGATGTCATCAAACACCACACCGTAACAGGGTGGCTATAAAAGTGGCATTGAGTGTTCGGAAAGTATTGGTTGAAACACATGGATCAAGAGTGGGATTTGTCCATCCACATGACGGATAGATATACTCTGGGCCCTCTCGGTGAAATGTCATCCAATTAGCTTGCAAGCATGTGACTTGGTCACAAGGGATCACATATCACGGGAACGAGAAAAGAGTACTTATCAGTAACGAGGTTGAACTAGGTATGCAGAGATACCGACGATCATAACCTCGGATAAGTAACATATCGTGAGACAAAGGGAAATTGGTATCGTATGTAAGTGGTTCATTCGATCGCAAAGTAATCGTAGAAATATGTGGGAGCCATATGAATTTCCAGATTCCTCTATTGGTTATTGTTCGGAGAAGTGTCTCGATCATGTCCGCATAATTCACGAACCGTAGGGAGACACACTTAAGGATTCGACGTTGTTTGAGTAGTTATGGTATTATGAGAAAGAGACCGAATGTTGTTCGGAGTCTCGGATGGGATCCGGGATATCACGAGGTGATCCGGAATGGTCCGGAGAATAAGATTCATATAAGGAAAGTCCCGTTTCGGAGTTCGGGAATGATTCCGGTGTTTCCATCGGGAACATTCTAGAAGGTCCCGGATTGTCCGGCACTCCGGGGGGGGAAGGGGTACATGAATGTGTCATTACATGTTGGAATGATTGCATCATGTACTAAGTGTTCTTGCTGTCCCAAATAAAGGATTAAATTGAATCCTAAATTGAAAAAGTCAAACGGCTAGTTTGAAAGTCAAACGGCAGTTTTTGGGAAGTGGGAGGAGAGGAGGAAACCGACTTGAGGGAGGAGTCCTCCTCCCCAAGCCGGCGCCCCACCTAGGCCGAGTTGGGGAGGGACTCCACTCCCTCCCCTTGGCCGGCCAGCCCCTCCCACCTATATAAGGAGGGGCAGGGCTCCCTCCCAACACACACAAGTTTCCTATCCTCTAAACTAAACCCTAGATCTAGACCCCGGTTTAGAGCTATTCGGTTTAGAGCCTTCTAATTGGTTTAGAGCCTTCTAATTGGTGTGTCTAATTACTAGACCACTGATAGCTTCTCTCATAAGCTCCACCATACTCGCACCGGCTTAAGGCGAAGCCCTGCGGGATCTCCCCTCTACTTCCGGTACCACGCCGTTGTGCTGCCGGAATCGCGAGGAGAGTGCTACAACCTCCGCTGCCTGCTGGAACAAGGGAGAGGAAGGTCTTCGTCGAGTACCGAACGTGTGACCGATTGCGGGAGCGCTGCTGGAACGTGGCGCTGGAAGGATCGTCTACACGATCTTGAGATCGGAAAGAGTACGACTACATCATCCACGAGAATCTGCTCTCGTTAAAAGCTTTGGAATCTTCGAGGGTAAGTTATTCCATCGACTCGTTGCTACAATCTAGTAGATAGATCTTGGCTTGTTTGTTTGTATGCGGTAGAAAATTTTTGTTTTCCATGCTACGAACCCCTACACACACGTGCAATGACACTGGTGGATCCATATGTGGTTTGTGAAAAGAACACACATCCTGTGACTCTAGCTATGGTTTATTAAAAGAACACACATGCAATGACATTGGTGGATCCATGTGGTTTGTGAAACAAACAGACATGTAATGAACTCTGGTGGATCCAGATGTGGTTTGTGAGAAGAACAGACAAGCAATGACTCTAGTTGTTAATGAAAGGAACACACATGCAATGACATTGGTGGATCCATGTGGTTTGTGAAAATATCAGACATGCAATGAACTCTAGTGGATCCATATGTGGTTCTTGAGAAGAACCAACATGCAATGACACTTGTGGATCCATATGTGGTTCATGAAAAGAACACACATGCAATGACTCTGGTGGATCCACATGTGGTTTGTGAGAAGAACACACGTGCAATGACACTGGTGGATCCATATGTGGTTTGTGAAAAGAACACACATCCTGTGACTCTAGCTATGGTTTATTAAAAGAACACACATGCAATGACATTGGTGGATCCATGTGGTTTGTGAAACAAACAGACATGTAATGAACTCTAGTGGATCTAGATGTGGTTTGTGAGAAGAACAGACATGCAATGACTCTAGTTGTTAATGAAAATATCACACATGCAATGACATTGGTGGATCCATGTGGTTTGTGAAAATAACAGACATGCAATGAACTTGTGGATCCATATGTGGTTTGTGAGAAGAACAAACATGCAATGACACTTGTGGATCCATATGTGGTTCATGAAAAGAACACACATGCAATGACTCTGGTGGATCCGCATGTGGTTTGTGAGAAGAACACACGTGCAATGACACTGGTGGATCCAAATGTGGTTTGTGAAAAGAACACACATCCTGTGACTCTAGCTATGGTTTATTAAAAGAACACACATGCAATGACATTGGTGGATCCATGTGGTTTGTGAAACAAACAGACATGTAATGAACTCTGGTGGATCTAGATGTGGTTTGTGAGAAGAACAGACATGCAATGACTCTAGTTGTTAATGAGTAGATCACACATGCAATGACATTGGTGGATCCATGTGGTTTGTGAAAATAACAGACATGCAATGAACTCTAGTGGATCCATATGTGGTTTGGGAGAAGAACAAACATGCAATGACACTTGTGGATCCATATGTGGTTCATGAATAGAACACACATGCAATGACTCTGGTGGATCCGCATGTGGTTTGTCAGAAGAACACACATGCAATGACACTGGTGGATCCATATGTGGTTTGTGAAAATAACACACATCCTGTGACACTAGCTGTGGTTTATTAAAAGAACACACATGCAATGACATTGGTGGATCCATGTGGTTTGTGAAAATAACAGACATGCAATGAACTCTAGTGGATCCATATGTGGTTTGTGAGAAGAAGAAACATGCAATAACACTTGTGGATCCATATGTGGTTCATGAAAAGAACACACATGCAATGACTCTGGTGGATCCACATGTGGTTTGTGAGAAGAACACACGTGCAATGACACTGGTGGATCCATATGTGGTTTGTGAAAAGAACACACATCCTGTGACTCTAGCTATGGTTTATTAAAAGAACACACATGCAATGACATTGGTGGATCCATGTGGTTTGTGAAACAAACAGACATGTAATGAACTCTGGTGGATCCAGATGTGGTTTGTGAGAAGAACAGACAAGCAATGACTCTAGTTGTTAATGAAAGGAACACACATGCAATGACATTGGTGGATCCATGTGGTTTGTGAAAATATCAGACATGCAATGAACTCTAGTGGATCCATATGTGGTTCTTGAGAAGAACAAACATGCAATGACACTTGTGGATCCATATGTGGTTCATGAAAAGAACACACATGCAATGACTCTGGTGGATCCACATGTGGTTTGTGAGAAGAACACACGTGCAATGACACTGGTGGATCCAAATGTGGTTTGTGAAAAGAACACACATCCTGTGACTCTAGCTATGGTTTATTAAAAGAACACACATGCAATGACATTGGTGGATCCATGTGGTTTGTGAAACAAACAGACATGTAATGAACTCTGGTGGATCCAGATGTGGTTTGTGAGAAGAACAGACAAGCAATGACTCTAGTTGTTAATGAAAGGAACACACATGCAATGACATTGGTGGATCCATGTGGTTTGTGAAAATATCAGACATGCAATGAACTCTAGTGGATCCATATGTGGTTCTTGAGAAGAACCAACATGCAATGACACTTGTGGATCCATATGTGGTTCATGAAAAGAACACACATGCAATGACTCTGGTGGATCCACATGTGGTTTGTGAGAAGAACACACGTGCAATGACACTGGTGGATCCATATGTGGTTTGTGAAAAGAACACACATCCTGTGACTCTAGCTATGGTTTATTAAAAGAACACACATGCAATGACATTGGTGGATCCATGTGGTTTGTGAAACAAACAGACATGTAATGAACTCTAGTGGATCTAGATGTGGTTTGTGAGAAGAACAGACATGCAATGACTCTAGGTGTTAATGAAAATATCACACATGCAATGACATTGGTGGATCCATGTGGTTTGTGAAAATAACAGACATGCAATGAACTTGTGGATCCATATGTGGTTTGTGAGAAGAACAAACATGCAATGACACTTGTGGATCCATATGTGGTTCATGAAAAGAACACACATGCAATGACTCTGGTGGATCCGCATGTGGTTTGTGAGAAGAACACACGTGCAATGACACTGGTGGATCCAAATGTGGTTTGTGAAAAGAACACACATCCTGTGACTCTAGCTATGGTTTATTAAAAGAACACACATGCAATGACATTGGTGGATCCATGTGGTTTGTGAAACAAACAGACATGTAATGAACTCTGGTGGATCTAGATGTGGTTTGTGAGAAGAACAGACATGCAATGACTCTAGTTGTTAATGAGTAGATCACACATGCAATGACATTGGTGGATCCATGTGGTTTGTGAAAATAACAGACATGCAATGAACTCTAGTGGATCCATATGTGGTTTGGGAGAAGAACAAACATGCAATGACACTTGTGGATCCATATGTGGTTCATGAATAGAACACACATGCAATGACTCTGGTGGATCCGCATGTGGTTTGTCAGAAGAACACACATGCAATGACACTGGTGGATCCATATGTGGTTTGTGAAAATAACACACATCCTGTGACACTAGCTGTGGTTTATTAAAAGAACACACATGCAATGACATTGGTGGATCCATGTGGTTTGTGAAAATAACAGACATGCAATGAACTCTAGTGGATCCATATGTGGTTTGTGAGAAGAAGAAACATGCAATAACACTTGTGGATCCATATGTGGTTCATGAAAAGAACACACATGCAATGACTCTGGTGGATCCACATGTGGTTTGTGAGAAGAACACACGTGCAATGACACTGGTGGATCCATATGTGGTTTGTGAAAAGAACACACATCCTGTGACTCTAGCTATGGTTTATTAAAAGAACACACATGCAATGACATTGGTGGATCCATGTGGTTTGTGAAACAAACAGACATGTAATGAACTCTGGTGGATCCAGATGTGGTTTGTGAGAAGAACAGACAAGCAATGACTCTAGTTGTTAATGAAAGGAACACACATGCAATGACATTGGTGGATCCATGTGGTTTGTGAAAATATCAGACATGCAATGAACTCTAGTGGATCCATATGTGGTTCTTGAGAAGAACAAACATGCAATGACACTTGTGGATCCATATGTGGTTCATGAAAAGAACACACATGCAATGACTCTGGTGGATCCACATGTGGTTTGTGAGAAGAACACACGTGCAATGACACTGGTGGATCCAAATGTGGTTTGTGAAAAGAACACACATCCTGTGACTCTAGCTATGGTTTATTAAAAGAACACACATGCAATGACATTGGTGGATCCATGTGGTTTGTGAAACAAACAGACATGTAATGAACTCTGGTGGATCCAGATGTGGTTTGTGAGAAGAACAGACAAGCAATGACTCTAGTTGTTAATGAAAGGAACACACATGCAATGACATTGGTGGATCCATGTGGTTTGTGAAAATATCAGACATGCAATGAACTCTAGTGGATCCATATGTGGTTCTTGAGAAGAACCAACATGCAATGACACTTGTGGATCCATATGTGGTTCATGAAAAGAACACACATGCAATGACTCTGGTGGATCCACATGTGGTTTGTGAGAAGAACACACGTGCAATGACACTGGTGGATCCATATGTGGTTTGTGAAAAGAACACACATCCTGTGACTCTAGCTATGGTTTATTAAAAGAACACACATGCAATGACATTGGTGGATCCATGTGGTTTGTGAAACAAACAGACATGTAATGAACTCTAGTGGATCTAGATGTGGTTTGTGAGAAGAACAGACATGCAATGACTCTAGGTGTTAATGAAAATATCACACATGCAATGACATTGGTGGATCCATGTGGTTTGTGAAAATAACAGACATGCAATGAACTTGTGGATCCATATGTGGTTTGTGAGAAGAACAAACATGCAATGACACTTGTGGATCCATATGTGGTTCATGAAAAGAACACACATGCAATGACTCTGGTGGATCCGCATGTGGTTTGTGAGAAGAACACACGTGCAATGACACTGGTGGATCCAAATGTGGTTTGTGAAAAGAACACACATCCTGTGACTCTAGCTATGGTTTATTAAAAGAACACACATGCAATGACATTGGTGGATCCATGTGGTTTGTGAAACAAACAGACATGTAATGAACTCTGGTGGATCTAGATGTGGTTTGTGAGAAGAACAGACATGCAATGACTCTAGTTGTTAATGAGTAGATCACACATGCAATGACATTGGTGGATCCATGTGGTTTGTGAAAATAACAGACATGCAATGAACTCTAGTGGATCCATATGTGGTTTGGGAGAAGAACAAACATGCAATGACACTTGTGGATCCATATGTGGTTCATGAAAAGAACACACATGCAATGACTCTGGTGGATCCGCATGTGGTTTGTCAGAAGAACACACGTGCAATGACACTGGTGGATCCATATGTGGTTTGTGAAAATAACACACATCCTGTGACACTAGCTGTGGTTTATTAAAAGAACACACATGCAATGACATTGGTGGATCCATGTGGTTTGTGAAAATAACAGACATGCAATGAACTCTAGTGGATCCATATGTGGTTTGTGAGAAGAAGAAACATGCAATAACACTTGTGGATCCATATGTGGTTCATGAAAAGAACACACATGCAATGACTCTGGTGGATCCACATGTGGTTTGTGAGAAGAACACACGTGCAATGACACTGGTGGATCCATATGTGGTTTGTGAAAAGAACACACATCCTGTGACTCTAGCTATGGTTTATTAAAAGAACACACATGCAATGACATTGGTGGATCCATGTGGTTTGTGAAACAAACAGACATGTAATGAACTCTGGTGGATCCAGATGTGGTTTGTGAGAAGAACAGACAAGCAATGACTCTAGTTGTTAATGAAAGGAACACACATGCAATGACATTGGTGGATCCATGTGGTTTGTGAAAATATCAGACATGCAATGAACTCTAGTGGATCCATATGTGGTTCTTGAGAAGAACAAACATGCAATGACACTTGTGGATCCATATGTGGTTCATGAAAAGAACACACATGCAATGACTCTGGTAGATCCACATGTGGTTTGTGAGAAGAACACACGTGCAATGACACTGGTGGATCCAAATGTGGTTTGTGAAAAGAACACACATCCTGTGACTCTAGCTATGGTTTATTAAAAGAACACACATGCAATGACATTGGTGGATCCATGTGGTTTGTGAAACAAACAGACATGTAATGAACTCTGGTGGATCTAGATGTGGTTTGTGAGAAGAACAGACATGCAATGACTCTAGTTGTTAATGAGAAGATCACACATGCAATGACATTGGTGGATCCATGTGGTTTGTGAAAATAACAGACATGCAATGAACTCTAGTGGATCCATATGTGGTTTGTGAGAAGAACAAACATGCAATGACACTTGTGGATCCATATGTGGTTCATGAAAAGAACACACATGCAATGACTCTGGTGGATCCGCATGTGGTTTGTCAGAAGAACACACGTGCAATGACACTGGTGGATCCATATGTGGTTTGTGAAAATAACACACATCCTGTGACACTAGCTGTGGTTTATTAAAAGAACACACATGCAATGACATTGGTGGATCCATGTGGTTTGTGAAAATAACAGACATGCAATGAACTCTAGTGGATCCATATGTGGTTTGTGAGAAGAAGAAACATGCAATAACACTTGTGGATCCATATGTGGTTCATGAAAAGAACACGCATGCAATGACTCTGGTGGATCCACATGTGGTTTGTGAGAAGAACACACGTGCAATGACACTGGTGGATCCATATGTGGTTTGTGAAAAGAACACACATCCTGTGACTCTAGCTATGGTTTATTAAAAGAACACACATGCAATGACATTGGTGGATCCATGTGGTTTGTGAAACAAACAGACATGTAATGAACTCTGGTGGATCCAGATGTGGTTTGTGAGAAGAACAGACAAGCAATGACTCTAGTTGTTAATGAAAGGAACACACATGCAATGACATTGGTGGATCCATGTGGTTTGTGAAAATATCAGACATGCAATGAACTCTAGTGGATCCATATGTGGTTCTTGAGAAGAACCAACATGCAATGACACTTGTGGATCCATATGTGGTTCATGAAAAGAACACACATGCAATGACTCTGGTGGATCCACATGTGGTTTGTGAGAAGAACACACGTGCAATGACACTGGTGGATCCATATGTGGTTTGTGAAAAGAACACACATCCTGTGACTCTAGCTATGGTTTATTAAAAGAACACACATGCAATGACATTGGTGGATCCATGTGGTTTGTGAAACAAACAGACATGTAATGAACTCTAGTGGATCTAGATGTGGTTTGTGAGAAGAACAGACATGCAATGACTCTAGTTGTTAATGAAAATATCACACATGCAATGACATTGGTGGATCCATGTGGTTTGTGAAAATAACAGACATGCAATGAACTTGTGGATCCATATGTGGTTTGTGAGAAGAACAAACATGCAATGACACTTGTGGATCCATATGTGGTTCATGAAAAGAACACACATGCAATGACTCTGGTGGATCCGCATGTGGTTTGTGAGAAGAACACACGTGCAATGACACTGGTGGATCCATATGTGGTTTGTGAAAATAACACACAACCTATGACACTAGCTGTGGTTTATTAAAAGAACACACATGCAATGACATTGGTGGATCCATGTGGTTTGTGAAAATAACAGACATGCAATGAACTCTAGTGGATCCATATGTGGTTTGTGAGAAGAACAAACATGCAATGACACTTGTGGATCCATATGTGGTTCATGAAAAGAACACACATGCAATGACTCTGGTGGATCCGCATGTGGTTTATGAGAAGAACACACGTGCAATGACACTGGTGGATCCATATGTGGTTTGTGAAAAGAACACACATCCTGTGACACTAGTTGTGGTTTATTAAAAGAACACACATGCAATGACATTGGTGGACACATGTGGTTTGTGAAACAAACAGACATGTAATGAACTCTGGTGGATCCAGATGTGGTTTGTGAGAAGAACAGACATGCAATGACTCTAGTTGTTAATGAAAAGAACACACATGCAATGACATTGGTGGATCCATGTGGTTTGTGAAAATATCAGACATGCAATGAACTCTAGTGGATCCATATGTGGTTCTTGAGAAGAACAAACATGCAATGACACTTGTGGATCCATATGTGGTTCATGAAAAGAACACACATGCAATGACTCTGGTGGATCCACATGTGGTTTGTGAGAAGAACACACGTGCAATGACACTGGTGGATCCAAATGTGGTTTGTGAAAAGAACACACATCCTGTGACTCTAGCTATGGTTTATTAAAAGAACACACATGCAATGACATTGGTGGATCCATGTGGTTTGCGAAACAAACAGACATGTAATGAACTCTGGTGGATCTAGATGTGGTTTGTGAGAAGAACAGACATGCAATGACTCTAGTTGTTAATGAGAAGATCACACATGCAATGACATTGGTGGATCCATGTGGTTTGTGAAAATAACAGACATGCAATGAACTCTAGTGGATCCATATGTGGTTTGTGAGAAGAACAAACATGCAATGACACTTGTGGATCCATATGTGGTTCATGAAAAGAACACACATGCAATGACTCTGGAGGATCCGCATGTGGTTTGTCAGAAGAACACACGTGCAATGACACTGGTGGATCCATATGTGGTTTGTGAAAATAACACACATCCTGTGACACTAGCTGTGGTTTATTAAAAGAACACACATGCAATGACATTGGTGGATCCATGTGGTTTGTGAAAATAACAGACATGCAATGAACTCTAGTGGATCCATATGTGGTTTGTGAGAAGAACAAACATGCAATGACACTTGTGGATCCATATGTGGTTCATGAAAAGAACACACATGCAATGACTCTGGTGGATCCGCATGTGGTTTATGAGAAGAACACACGTGCAATGACACTGGTGGATCCATATGTGGTTTGTGAAAAGAACACACATCCTGTGACACTAGTTGTGGTTTATTAAAAGAACACACATGCAATGACATTGGTGGACACATGTGGTTTGTGAAACAAACATACATGCAATGAACTCTGGTGGATCCAGATGTGGTTTGTGAGAAGAACAGACATGCAATGACACTGGTGGATCCATGTGTGGTTCATGAACAAAACACACATGTAATGACTCTAGTGGATCCACATGTGGTTTGTGTAAAGAACACACATGTAATGACACTGGTAGATCCATATGTGGTTTGTTACAATAACACACATCCAGTGACTATAGCTGTGGTTTATTAAAAGAACACACATGCAATTACATTGGTGGACCCATGTGGTTTATAAAAATAACATACATGCAATGAACTCTGGTGTATCCATATGTGGTTTGTGAAAAGAACACACATGCAATGACTCTAGTGGATCCACATGTGGTTTGTGAGAAGAAAATACATGCAATGACACTGGTGGATCCATATGTGGTTTGTGAAAAGAACACACATCCTGTGACTCTAGCTATGGTTTATTAAAAGAACACACATGCAATGACATTGGTGGATCCATGTGGTTTGTGAAACAAACAGACATGTAATGAACTCTGGTGGATCCAGATGTGGTTTGTGAGAAGAACAGACATGCAATGACTCTAGTTGTTAATGAAAAGAACACACATGCAATGACATTGGTGGATCCATGTGGTTTGTGAAAATAACAGACATGCAATGAACTCTAGTGGATCCATATGTGGTTTGTGAGAAGAACAAACATGCAATGACACTTGTGGATCCATATGTGGTTCATGAAGAGAACACACATGCAATGACTCTGGTGGATCCGCATGTGGTTTGTGAGAAGAACGCATGTGCAATGACACTAGTGGATCCATATGTGGTTTGTGAAAAGAACACAAATCCTGTGACACTAGCTGTGGTTTATTAAAAGAACACACATGCAATGACATTGGTGGATCCATGTGGTTTGTGAAACAAACAGACATGTAATGAACTCTGGTGGATCCAGATGTGGTTTGTGAGAAGAACAGACAAGCAATGACTCTAGTTGTTAATGAAAAGAACACACATGCAATGACATTGGTGGATCCATGTGGTTTGTGAAAATAACAGACATGCAATGAACTCTAGTGGATCCATATGTGGTTTGTGAGAAGAACAAACATGCAATTACACTTGTGGATCCATATGTGGTTCATGAAAAGAACACACATGCAATGACTCTGGTGGATCCGCATGTGGTTTGTGAGAAGAACGCACGTGCAATGACACTGGTGGATCCATATGTGGTTTGTGAAAAGAACACACATCCTGTGACACTAGCTGTGGTTTGTTAAAAGAACACACATGCAATGACATTGCTGGATCCATGTGGTTTGTGAAACAAATAGACATGCAATGAACTCTGGTGGATCCAGATGTGGTTTGTGAGAAGAACACACATGCAATGACACTGGTGGATCCATGTGTGGTTCATGAACAGAACACACATGTAATGACTCTAGTAGATCCACATGTGGTTTGTGTAAAGAACACAGATGTAATGACACTGGTAGATCCATATGTGGTTAGTTACAATAACACACATCCAGTGACTATAGTTGTGGTTTATTAAAAGAACACACATGCAATGACATTGGTGGATCCGTGTGGTTTATAAAAATAACATACATGCAATGAACTCTGGTGTATCCATATGTGGTTTGTGAAAAGAACACACATGCAATGACTCTGGTGGATCCACATGTGGTTTGTGAGAAGAAAATACATGCAATGACACTGGTGGATCCATATGTGGTTTGTGATAAGAACACACATTCAATGACACTGGTGGATCCATGTGTGCTTTGTCATAATAACACAAATGCAGTGACTCTAGCTGTGGTTTATTAAAAGAACACACATGCAATGACTCTGGGGGATTCGCATGTGGTTTGTGAAAAGAACACACATGCAATGACACCGGTGGATCCATGTGGTTTGTGACAATAACACACATCTAGTGACTCTAGTTCTGGTTTATTAAAAGAACACACATGCAATGACATTGGTGGATCCATGTGGTTTGTGAAAATTACAGACATCCAATGAACTCTGGTGGATCCATATGTGGTTTGTGAGAAAAACAAACATACAATGATACTTGTGGATCCATATGTGGTTCATGAAAAGAACACACATGCAATGACTCTGGTGGATCCACATGTGGTTTGTGAGAAGAACACACGTGCAATGACACTGCTGGATCCATATGTGGTTTGTGAAAAGAACACACATCCTGTGACTCTAGCTGTGGTTCATTAAAAGAACACACATGCAATGAAATTGGTGGATCCATGTGGTTTGTGAAACAAACAGACATGTAATGAACTCTGGTGGATCCAGATGTGGTTTGTGAGAAGAACATACATGCAATGACTCCAGTTGTTAATGAAAAGAACACACATGCAATGACATTGGTTGATCCATGTGGTTTGTGAAAATAACAGACATGCAATGAACTCTAGTGGATCCATATGTGGTTTGTGAGAAGAACAAACATGCAATGACGATTGTGGATCCATATGTGGTTCATGAAAAGAACACACATGCAATGACTCTGGTGGATCTGCATGTGGTTTGTGAGAAGAACACACGTGCAATGACACTGGTGGATATATATGTGGTTTGTGAAAAGAACACACATCCTGTGACACTAGCTGTGGTTTATTAAAAGAACACACATGCAATGATATTGGTGGATCCATGTGGTTTGTGAAACAAACAGACATGCAATGAACTCTGGTGGATCCAGATGTGGTTTGTGAGAAGAACAGACATGCAATGACACTGGTGGATCCATGTGTGGTTCATGAACAGAACACACATGTAATGACTCTAGTGGATCCACATGTGGTTTGTGTAAAGAACACACATGTAATGACACTGGTAGATCCATATGTGGTTTGTTACAATAACACACATCTAGTGACTATAGCTGTTGTTTATTAAAAGAACACACATGCAATGACATTGGTGGATCCGTGTGGTTTATAAAAATAACAGACATGCAATGAACTCTGGTGTATCCATATGTGGTTTGTGAGAAGAACAAACATGCAATGACACTGGTAGATCCATGTGTGGTTTGTGAAACGAACACACATGTAGTGAATCTGGTAGATCCCCATGTGGTTTGTGAGAAGAACAGACATGCAATGACACTAGTGGATCCATATGTAGTTTGTGAAAAGAACACACATGCAATGACACTGGTGGATCCATATGTGGTCTGTGAAAAGAACACACATGCAGTAACTCTAGCAGTGGTTTATTAAAAGAACACACATGCAATGACATTGGTGGATCCATATGTGGTTGGTGAAAAGAACACGCATGTAGTGACTCTAGCTGTGGTTTGTGAAAATAACACACATGCAATAACACTGGTGGATCCATATGTGATTTGAGAAAACATCACACATGCAGTGACTCTAGCTGTGGTTTATTAAAAGAACACACATGCAATGACATTGGTGGATCCATGTGGTTTATGAAAATAACAGACATGCAATGAACTCTGGTGGATCCACATGTGGTTTGTGAGAAGAACAGACATGCAATGACACTGGTGGATCCATGTGTGGTTCATGAAAGAACACACATGCAATGACCCTTGTGGATCAACATGTGGTTTGTAAAATGAACACACATGCAATGACACTAGGGGATCCGTATGTGGTTAATGAAAAGAAGACGCATTCAATGATTATAGCTGTGGTTAATTAATAGAACAGACATTTCAATGACACTGGGATCCATATGTGATTTGTGCAAAGAACACACATTCAGTGACTCTAGGGGATCCATATGTGGTTCATGAAAAGAACACACATGCAATGACACTAGGGGATCCATATGTGGTTAATGAAAATAACACACGTGCAATGACACTGGTGGATCCACGTGTGGTTTGTGAAAAGAACACACATGCAATGACACTTGTGGATCCACATATGGTTTGTGAAAAGAACACACATGCAATGACTCTAGCTGTTGTTAATGAAAAGAACACACATGCAATGAACACTGGTGGATCCATATGTGGTTTATGAAAAGAACACACATTTCAATGACACCGGTGGATCCATATGTGGTTTGTGAAAAGAATACACATGCAATGACTCTGGTGGATCCATATGTGGTTTGTGAGAAGAAACTACATGCAATGACACTGGTGGATCCATATGTGGTTTGTGACAAGAACACACATTCAATGACACTGGTGGATCCATGTGTGCTTTGTGATAATAACACAGATGTAGTGACTCTAGCTGTGGTTTATTAAAAGAACACACATGCAATGACTCTGGGGGATCCGCATGTGGTTTGTGAAAAGAACACACATGCAATGACACTGGTGGATCCATGTGGTTTGTGACAATAACACACATCTAGTGACTCTAGTTGTGGTTTATTAAAAGAAAACACATGCAATGACATTGGTGGATCCATGTGGTTTGTGAAAATAATAGACATGCAATGAACTCTGGTGGATCCATATGTGGTTTGTGAGAAGAACAAACATGCAATGACACTTGTGGATCCATATGTGGTTCATGAAAAGAACACACATGCAATGACTTTGGTGGATCCACATGTGGTTTGTGAGAAGAACACACGTGCAATGACACTGGTGGATCCATGTGTGGTTTGTGAAAAGAAAACACATCTTGTGACTCTAGCTGTGGTTTATTAAAAGAACACACATGCAATGACATTGGTGGATCCATGTGGTTTGTGAAACAAACAGACATGTAATGAACTCTGGTGGATCCAGATGTGGTTTGTGAGAAGAACAGACAAGCAATGACTCTAGTTGTTAATGAAAAGAACACACATGCAATGACATTGGTGGATCCATGTGGTTTGTGAAAATAACAGACATGCAATGAACTCTAGTGGATCCATATGTGGTTTGTGAGAAGAACAAACATGCAATTACACTTGTGGATCCATATGTGGTTCATGAAAAGAACACACATGCAATGACTCTGGTGGATCCACATGTGGTTTGTGAGAAGAACACACGTGCAATGACACTGGTGGATCCATATGTGGTTTGTGAAAAGAACACACATCCTGCGACTCTAGCTATGGTTTATTAAAAGAACACACAAGCAACGACATTGGTGGATCCATGTGGTATGTGAAACAAACAGACATGTAATGAACTCTGGTGGATCCAGATGTGGTTTGTGAGAAGAACAGACATGCAATGACTCTAGTTGTTAATGAAAAGAACACACATGCACTGACATTGGTGGATCCATGTGGTTTGTGAAAATAACAGACATGCAATGAACTCTAGTGGATCCATATGTGGTTTGTGAGAAGAACAAACATGCAATGACACTTGTGGATCCATATGTGGTTCATGAAAATAACACACATGCAATGACTCTGGTGGATCCGCATGTGGTTTGTGAGAAGAACACACGTGCAATGACACTGGTGGATCTATATGTGGTTTGTGAAAAGAACACACATCCTGTGACACTAGCTGTGGTTTATTAAAAGAACACACATGCAATGACATTGGTGGATCCATGTGGTTTGTGAAACAAACAGACATGCAATGAACTCTGGTGGATCCAGATGTGGTTTATGAGAAGAACAGACATGCAATGACACTGGTGGATCCATGTGTGGTTCATGAAGAGAACGCACATGTAATGACTCTAGTGGATCCACATGTGGTTTGTGTAAAGAACACACATGTAATGACACTGGTAGATCCATATGTGGTTTGTTACAATAACACACATCCAGTGACTATAGCTGTGGTTTATTAAAAGAACACACATGCAATGACATTGGTGGATCTGTGTGGTTTATGAAAATAACAGACATGCAATGAACTCTGGTGTATCCATATGTGGTTTGTGAGAAGAACAGACATGCAATGACACTGGTAGATCCATGTGTGGTTTGTGAAACGAACACACATGCAGTGAATCTGGTAGATCCACATGTGGTTTGTGAGAAGAACAGACATGCAATGACACTGGTGGATCCATATGTGGTTTGTGAAAAGAACACACGTGCAATGACACTGGTGGATCCATATGTGGTTTGTGAAAAGAACACACATGCAGTGACTCTAGCAGTGGTTTATTAAAAGAACACAATGACATTGGTGGATCCATATGTGGTTGGTGAAAAGAACACACATGTAGTGACTCTAGCTATGGTTTGTGAAAAGAACACACATGCAATAACACTGGTGGATCCATATGTGGATTGTGAAAAGATCACACATGCAGTGACACTAGTGGATCCATATGTGGTTTGTGAGAAGAATACACATGCTCATGTGGTTTGTGAAAAGAACTGACATTCACTAACTCTAGCAATGGTTAATGAAAAGAACACACATGCAATGACTCTAACCGTGGTTTATGAAAAGAATAGGCATGTAATGACACTGGTGGATCCATGTGTGGTTTGTGAAAAGAACAGGCATGCAATGACATTGGTGGATCCATGTGTGGTTTGTGAAATAATAGACATGCAATGACTCTCGTTGTGGTTTATGAAAAGAACACACATTTCAATGACACTGGTGGATCCATGTGGTTTGTGAAAAGAACAAACATGCAAATGACTCTAGCTTTCGTTCATGAGAAGAACAGACATGCAATGACACTGGTGGATCCATATGTGTTTTAGGAAAAGAACACACATTCAATGACACTTGTGGATCCATATGTGGTTTGTGAGAAGAACACACATGCTCATGTGGTTTGTGAAAAGAATAGACATTCACTGACTCTAGCTGTGGTTAATGACAATACCACACATGAAATGACTCTAACTGTGGTTTATGAAAAGAACATGCATGTAATGACACTGGTGGATCCATGTGTGGTTTGTGAAAGAACACACATGCAATGACACTAGTGGATCCATGTGTGGTTTGTGAAAGAATAGACATATAATTTGGTGTATGCCATGATGTATCTCACTGTACAAGACACTCACTTTCCATTTTTATACTACTCAGTTTTGCCCCTGGTTTTATGATACTACTCAGTGTTACGCTCTCTCTCTCTTTTGTAGAAGCCCAAACCTGTGTGCACTCTGTCTGCTATGCCCTGCTTGGTTGTCATAGTTGTCACGCGGATCATGCACACCAACCGTTGATCCTGTGTGATCCAACGAGGATCGTTGCACACGTCGTGCCCTTCACAGTACAGCGTGAGACAACACGGACGTCTCCCTCAGCGGGACTTGTACAAGAAGGAACATGAAGCCGTCCATGGAAAAATTCATCGACTGGTCATGTCATGTTTTGTAGCATCCCAATTGTCTAACAATGGTAATGCTATATGGTTTAATAATATAATGGCTACTTCCTATATATATTGTTGCATCATAAGTATATCATCCTCATGTCATAATGCCACCTTGCATTTGAGCATCATATAAAACCCTTTTGAGTTGGTTCTTCTCTCATATGCATTATTAATTGTATATTGCCTCTTGATATTGTATTTGGTTATTGATATATTGTTTAATGCCCAAGTTGAGTTGGGGGCATATCTTTTATTCAACTCCACCACCTTTCTTTTCACCACCTTATAATTCCACCATCCCATTATCCTTGAGCTTGTATTCTATTTTCTTTTGGTATTTAATCTAGCTCATGGGAGATAGGATGGATCTACTTCTATAAATTCTTTTGTTTGGCTTTATTCCACTTCTTGGAAATGCATAAGTATAATGCCATATTATTATTGTTTTCACAAAATCAATCATGGCATTTATTATTTTTGCATGGGCCATGCAACCATCATCACCACTTTTCTCCCACTTGTTTTTCCTTTGTTTTAGTGGTTCTTCTTGGTGGAATCATCTACATCATCTACCCACCATACCCCTTCTCTCATCAGCATCTTTCTTTTATTTATCTCCATTCATGATTTATATGAGGGATTCTTCCCATACATCTTTCTTTCTCTTTTTCTTGATTATTCCTCCCCTCACCTCTCTATCATGCTGGCCCACCTAGCCACCCTTCCTCCCTGGTCCCACCTCAGCTTACCACCAACCCCAGCCCTAAACAAAACCCTAACCGAGCTCATGCCTAAACCTAGCTCCTAACCGAGCTCTACCCTCTCTCTCCCTCTCTTCTCTCTCCCTCCCATGAGGGCCCCCCTCCAGCCCGAGCCTCTCTCCTGCCTGCCCTCCCCCCTCAGCAGACCCCACCGGCAGTCCCTCACCACCCCTGCGAGCACGTGAGGGAGGTGGCCAAAAAGGTGCCCGAGGCCACCTTTACACCACCGTCGCCCCTCTTCCCTCTCCCTCGTTTTCCTCCTTCTTCACGGCTCCCCACCTCTCCCAGATCCACCCCAAGTAGCTGGCCTCGCCCCCCTTCTTCTTCTCCGACGCCACCGTCTCTCGCCAGTCGCCGTCGTCTACCCCTGCGGCTCATCGTTTTGACCGGCGTGCGCGTCGTGGAGGTGGTCTGGAAGACCAAGGAGGTACCTCTGCTTCACCTCGACCGGCCCAGCGAGGAGGAGAAGGCCACCAGGACCGCCAGATCCTCGCCGCTCCCCGAAACCCTAGGTCACTGGAGCTCCTGCATCCTCGCCGATCGGCCGCTTCCCCGCCCGAGCCAACCCACCGGCCACTCCGCAGTGAGTCCCTCTCCCTCCTGGACAACATCCGTTCCGCCGTAAAGCCCTAGCCGTGCCAGGCGTTGCGCCGAACGCCCTCAGTGCGCCGCCGCTCGCTGTGTCTGCACGTGGCCGCGCCGTCTAGAACCTCACTTAGCCGCGCAGCTGCTCCCAGATAACACACCCTCCCTAGCCCAGCGGTAGCCACCACCGCCCGTGCGCGCCAGATCCCTAGTTCGATCCCCGCCGCGCCGGTGCCCGCGTCTGCAGTTTCGTCAGACAGACGCGTAGAAGAAAAACAGTGCGGGGTGCTCTTTTGCCGATACCCCCCTGCCTTTTTGCGCGCGCAACCCGCGGTCCAGCCGGTCCCACCTGTCATCCGCGGTGGTGTTTTTACAAAAAGACACCCGAAAACCTTGCCCTCAACCCGCGGTCCCTGTCAGTGCCGCATGGCACCCGCCCGTTTACCCGCTGGCATGTGGGCCTGTTTCCGCACCAGGTCCACCAGTCAGTTACCGCGGCTCGCTTTGGTTGCGGTGAGAAAAGTCCGCTGCGCGCCGTTTCGCCAAGTCAACATTGGCCCCACCCGTCAGTGGCTATGGCTGGCTCGGGCTGGGTGACAAAAGCTTTTCCTGTTGCCTATTTAATTTAAACCTTTTCAGAAATTGTTTAAATTCAAATTTGAATCTGTTTTAAATATCTTTTAAAATGTAAATCCAAAACCAACATGTAATATATGTTTTGGAATCATAAAAATGTGAGGATTTCAAATATGCCTTTCAAAATAATGTTTGCACACTTTAAATTTTCGAGATGATTAAAATTACAATAAAATGCCCTTTTCTTAATTAAATCATATCTTTCGTTTTACAACTCCAAATTTAACAAATAATATGTCTAAAATGATCAGCGCGACGAGCCCATTCTATCTATGTAGTCCTTGATCTGAATTGCAGCATGCATCATGTCATTATTAAAATTCTGAACTATTTATGGCAATAAAACTTGATTAAACAAATAATGAAATGCTTTATTCTGGTACCCCACACCTCACCTATGCCATGCTACATTATTGCCATGCAAATTGTGCATCATTAATCATGGCATGATTGTTTGCTTGTCGCATTTTAATTCATATGCTTGTGCACTCTATTTATGTTGGCCCTTGTTTGTTTGGTTCTTCTTCGAATAGACGCTGAGCAGGGGATATATCAGGAAACCCAGGAGCACTACCCAGATCCGTCCCTCGCTTCAACTGAGCTGCCAGGCAAGCACTACCACATGCTTGCATACATATAGTACCTATTGCTTCTATCTAATTCTTGCATCATTGAGTCGCGATTGCATTAAACTGAAACCCAAGTACTGCATAGCCTTTACTTTTAAACTCCACCGAAGCTTTTTCCTCCATCCCATGAGCCATTACTACAGGAGTTGTTTGAGCCATGCGGGTCGTAGAACAACATGTGTAGGGTTTGTGAGAGTCTAATGGATAATGAGGTACCTAAACAACTTAATCTGAGTAGTAATGGGATAACTAATGAAAGTGGCACCGGTGAGCAATATCTGCTACTTGGTTCTTCATGCTCACTTGTGTCCCGTAGGACCCCGAGTACTTGATTCCTGTTCCTTGACTATTCGCACTATCCACATCCGGGAGGCCTTATGGACCCCCCTAAGCTAGAGCTTGATTCATTCTTATTTCTTGGGGCCACAAAGTAGTTTGGGGCTTTATTACTATCCTGTACTTATGCCATGCTTTACTGCTTTATTTAAGATTGTGGGAGGAGCACCTGTACTGTTTTGGATGCGGAGTGTTTTCGCGGTATCAACAAGCCCAGTCACACTTTCGGGTTCCCAGTCGTTTACCGCCATTGGTGCAAACCTTGGGTCCGTCTCGGAGCCGGCCAACTTCGTTGCGGGTAGCTTAATGGGGTGGCCCCCTGAAACATTTTTGAATCCTGTGATCGCTTTGTCGTGAATGCCTCGTTGGGTTTTGATTTGGTTTTTCCGAGGTTGATCGAGTGTGTGTTGCTATTTGTGCACCCCTGCAGGGTAAATCTTTCTGAAAGCCGTGTCCGCGGTTATGGACGACTTGGAGCACAATTTCTCGATCATAGACAAGTATAACTAAAGTACCGCTTTTAATTTGACTAAGTACCTGACTAGTAAATAGCGCAATACTCATGGAATGGTTAATAAAACTGCCAACGGATGGGGGGTTGTTCGTCCGCTTCCTCGTTGGTAAGCGAGGAGGAGGACGCATCTGTTAATACTACTGTTATACCTGTTATTATTAATTCACGGACATCCGTCTATCTTTGGTTAGGCGGATGGTTAGCGAGTATCTATAGAATTGTTAGGTATTATCTTTTGCTGCAATTGCATCACCCCAGGTTGTGTCCCCTTTAGAGGCATAAAGACTTGCTGAGTACCCCTAGAGTCTCACACGATAAATTGTGTGATTCAGATGAACAGGTATACTCGCAAGATGGATACTGGGTGGAGGAGACGGACGATGTTGGCAACGATCACTCGGTGTAGAGATTCCGGGAATGGGGATCCGTGAGATCTGTAGGCGGGATGTGTTTATTTATGTGGCATCTTATGCCGATTTGCTTCTTATCCGTACTCGGATCTTGTTTTCTGCTTCCGCCTGATACTGTGATGTTTGATGTATGAGGAGATATCCTAAACTATTATATCTATCTAGGATATTTGGATCTTGCCGTATGGCGTTGCAATATTTATATTTCTTTTAGATGGAATGGCTCTAAGGACTGTTGTATGTGGCTTGCATACATACTCACTTGTGTATGTAGTTGATCCCTTCGCCTACCGATTACGCCGCTTGTTCTTGTCCCGATGTTTGGAAATGGTTAGGACGGTCGCAAGGTCTACCTGTGAGTGGAATTTGGCCCCACCGTACTATTTTAACCATTTCCGCTCATCCAGGCTTGTAACTAAGAGCGTAATTCACCGAGGTAGTTACAATTGGTATCAGAGCCATCCCGCCCTTCAGGGTCTCAGCCAAAATGGTCGTTGTCAGTCTAGCAAATATTTTGGTAGCTATGTATACTAGGGAAAAACAAACATGAGAGTAGGACTGCTTCCATTTTTCTTCTTACCCACCCACCCACCCTTTTCTGGTAAGGAAGTGTAACGTTTTCAATCCTCTTCTAAAATTCAAACTAGGATTCACGTGTTCTGGGTTCCGTAGTACCATAGGTTGTGTTTGTGTGTGTGTGTGTGTGTTTCCTTGTCTATATGTTGCATCCAACATGTTATCACTATCGGCCTTTTGGTTATCAACTGTTGGTACATTCCATACCGACAGGCTTTTGCAAACCGACGCGATCTGTCTTACTCTTTGTTATCCGACGTTATCTTGTTTGGGGTGTTCGTTTCCGTAGTTACTAATCTTTAGGTTCATCTTAAAAAGAAGGTGTTGGGATATGTGTTTTACTTATTCATGTGCGGAGTAATGATTTGAGTGCGGGATGGAGTCGCGACCATACCACTACTTTTATCATTCGCTCTTGTACATTGAATTGGTAGAGTTAAGTGGTTTTGCGAATATAGTGGTATTTTAATGCCGAAATTTGCGGAAAATTTTTCTTTGTAGTTTGTGTACCACACCCCTTGTTCAGTCGTGGGCGATATGCTTAATATCTTCTAGGTGCTTTGAACTTTGTTGATATTTTAATATCATCTTAGTAAATTGTATCCTTTAATCTTGGTTAATTCCATTTTGGTACTATTTTGGATTATTATTATTCTCCATTATGGTACTAACTTGTGTTTTATATCAATCACAGGATGGCACCACCACGCCGTTCTGAGGAGGACATACAACCTGAACTGGGGGCTATGTTGGCAAGCATCGCCAATGCCTTGGACGCAATGCAGCAGAACCAGCAGCAATTTGAAGAAAGTGTCAGGAGGAATGAGTTTTTTCTGCTACCTCCACCTCCCAAGCGAGGAGACATCAAAAGCTTCCTGAAGTTCAACCCACGCCAATTTGATGTTTCTGATCAACCACTTGATGTTGATGATTGGTTGCGTGAGATGTCAAGGTTACTGGCGACTGCTGATGTTCCGGAGCAAGAATGGGTAAAATGTGCCAAGCACCTTCTGAAGGGAGATGCAGCTCTATGGTGGGAGAATTACCTCAAGGCAAACTACACTGGTTTTCAGCCTACTTGGGAACAGTTCACTGGAGCTTCCAAAGAGCAATATCTGTCAGAAATTGTCATGTAGAGGATGAAGGAAGTGTTTCTCAACCTCAAGCAGGGCAATGACAATGTCAATACCTACATCAGAAACTTCATGAACCTTTCTCGTTATGGTGGCGATGAGATCTCTGATGACAAGAAGAAGCAAAAGAGGTTCAGACAAGGGATCAATGCATCGATTAAATATGCAATCACACATGCAAGGCCGGCGTCCTTTCTGGAACTCCAACATACAGCTCTGCAGGAAGAAGCAAGTAGGCAAGTGTTTGAGGAGTCAAAGAAACACAACCGTGATGCAGCAAGCTCTTCAGCTATGTCAACTCCTTCTAAGCGTCGTGTCTGGGTTCCTAACACCCCACCGTCGCTCCTGGCTCCACCAAGACCTTCAAGCTACGCGACAAGGCCACCAAACTTCCTCACTGCTGCTCCCAGGGGCTACAACCACAACTACCCTGGAGCGCCTGGCGGAGTCCCTGGCTACGTTGCTCCACGTCCCCCTGGTGCTTGTTACACTTGTGGAAACACTAGGCATCAACACTGGAACTGTCCAATGAACAACAAAGCTCTTCCTCCACCACCTCCAAGACCTGCGGCAAGCTCTCCTATGGTTCGTGCACCACCACCTCGGGCTCTCAACATCAACACCAAGCCCGGGTCTACTGTTGCTCGTGCCAACTGTGTCAACGCCGCTCAAGCTGAGCATGCACCGGGAGTTGTGATGGGTATGCTTTCCGTTAATTCAGTTCCTGCACGAGTTTTGTTTGATTCTGGTGCATCGCATTCTTTTGTCTCCACAAGTTTTGCGGATGAGAATGGGTTCCCTATGGATCCTCTCCCTAAGCGGTTAATGGTCCTTTCTCCTGGAGCAACAATGGCAGCTTCAAAAATCAGCCATGGCAATCAAATTGAGATTGGTGGTTCTTTGTTCCTGGCTTCCTTGATAATTCTGGGCAATTCTGACATTGATGTTATCCTGGGCATGGATTGGTTGACAGCAAATGCAGTTGTGATTGATTGTGCTGAACGCTCGGTTTCTCTGAAAATTCCTGAAGGTCATATAGTCTATTCTCCAAGTCTGACTCCTGCTATTCATCTTTTCTCTTTGGCGGCTCTGAATGATGATGCTATGGAAGCTATTCAGAGTGTTCCGGTGGACTGTGAGTTCCCAGATGTCTTTCCTGAAGAGTTGCCAGGTATGCCTCCGGATCGTGAGGTTGAGTTTGTAATTGAGCTTGAACCTGGAACAACTCCTATCTCCAAGCGGCCTTATAAAATGGGTCCTGCTGAGTTGGCTGAACTTAAACTTCAGCTTGATGAACAAGAGAAGTTGGGTTTCATTCAGCACAGTACGTCTTCTTGGGGTATCCCAACCATCTTTGTGAAGAAGCGAGACAAGACTGATAGACTTTGTGTTGACTATCGGGCTCTCAATGCTAAAACTATCAAGAATAAATATCCCCTTCCGCGGATTAATGATCTCTTCGATCAGCTAGCTGGTGTTGTGGTATTCTCTAAGCTTGACTTGAGAAGTGGATATCATCAAATCAAGATTCACAAGGAAGATGTTCCTAAAACAGCTTTCATCACCCGCTATGGCCTGTATGAGTACACGGTCATGTATTTCGGTCTCACCAACGCACCTGCCACCTTCTCGAGGCTTATGAACTCGGTTTTCATGGAGTATCTTGATAAGTTCGTTGTGGTCTATCTGGATGACATCCTAGTCTATTCTAAGTCAAAGGAAGAACATGAAGAACACCTTCGGTGTGTCCTAAACAAGCTTCGTGAGAACCGCCTGTATGCAAAGTTCTCCAAATGTGAGTTTTGGCTCCCTCAAGTCACCTATCTTGGTCACGTCATCTCTGCCAAGGGCATTGCCGTCAACCCAGAAACTGTTAAAACAATTGTTGACTGGCTTCCACCTAAAAATGTCAAAGAAGTCCGGAGTTTCCTTGGTTTGGCTAGTTATTGCCGTCGCTTCGTGCAGAACTTCTCAAAGATTGCGAAGCCTCTTACCGATCTCCTCAAGAAAGGCAAGAAATACCTTTGGACTCCTGCATGTCAAGCAAGCTTTGAAACACTCAAAGAGAAGCTCACTTCCACACCAGTCTTGATTCCTCCAGATACATCAAATCCTTTCCAGATATTCTATGACGCCTCATTGCAAGGATTGGGTGCGGTCCTTATGCAAGAAAAACAAGTTGTTGATTATGCCTCTCGACAGTTGAAGACGCATGAGATCAACTATCCTACACATGACCTCGAACTCGCAGCAGTTGTCTTTGCTTTGAAAGTATGGAGGCATTACTTGCTTGGCAAACATTGTGAAATCTTTTCTGATCACAAGAGTCTGAAGTATATCTTCACACAGCCTGATCTCAACCTTCGTCAGAGGAGGTGGATTGAAGCAATCAATGATTTCGATTTGACCATCAACTACACTCCGGGCAAAGCTAATGTCATGGCCGATGCTCTCAGCCGCAAAGCTTATGTCAGCAACCTCATGGTGGAAGAACAACAACCTCTCTTGTGCGAGGAATTCCGTCAGCTCAACCTTGAAATTGTGGATCAAGGGTATCTTCTGAACCTTCTGGCAACCCCTCTCTTGGAAGAAAAGGTCCGCTCCATTCAACTTGGTGATCCGTATACCAAAAAGATCATTTCCAACATTCAGTTTCCGAAGTATGAGTCCTTCCACGTCGATGACCAAGGCACGCTTTTCTTTGAACACCGAATGTTTGTTCCAAACTACCCGGGTTTGAGAGAGCAAGTTCTCAAGGAAGCGCATGATTCTGTTCTTTCTATCCACCCTGACAGCACAAAGATGTACATGGACTTGAAAACACAATATTGGTGGCCTGGATTGAAACGATATTGTGCCAAGTATGTCTCGGAGTGTGATGTCTGCCACAGAGTTAAAGCTGTCCATCAGAAACCTTCCGGTCTTCTACAGCCATTGAAACCCCCGGAATGGAAATGGGAGAAAGTAGAGATGGACTTCATCACTGGTTTTCCAAGGTCGCAGAAGGGCAACAATGCAATCTTTGTTGTCATTGACAGGCTTTCTAAAGTGGCTCACTTCTTTCCCGTCAAGGAAACAATTTCTGCAATTCAGTTGGCTGAGCTCTATATCAACAGAATTGTCTCCCTGTATGGAGTTGCTCTTGAGATCAGTTCAGACCGTGGAAGCATCTTCACTTCCAAGTTCTGGGGAAGTTTCCAAAATGCTTTGGGAAAAAATTGAACTTCAGCACAACTTACCACCCTCAGTCGCAAGGACAAGTTGAAAGGATCAATCAGATTCTGGAAGATATGCTCCGTACTTGCGTCATCACTTTTGGCATGAAGTGGGAAGAATGTCTTCCTTATGCTGAATTCTCTTACAACAACAGCTTCCAGAAAAGTCTAAAGATGGCACCATTTGAGGCTCTCTATGGTCGCAAATGCAGAACTCCGATTGGTTGGTCGGGCGCAGGAGAAAGAATATTGTTTGGCCCCGACATTGTAACTCAAGTGGAGGAGAAGGTTCACATCATTCTTGAAAATCTGAAGATTGCTCAAAGTCGCCAGAAGAGCAATTATGACAGAAAGCACACGGACATGGAGTATGTCCCTGGTGATCTCGTTTACCTTCATGTCACTCCCATGATAGGCACGCACCACTTTGGTATCAAAGGAAAGCTGGCTCCTAGATACATCGGTCCATTCAAAATCCGTGGAAGAATAGGAGAAGTTGCTTATGCTCTCGAACTTCCTAAAAAACTCAAGGTCCATGATGTTTTCCACATCTCTCAACTCAAGAAGTGCTTCAAGGATCCCGGCAGGACCGTGGACCATGATCTTATCAATCTCCAAGAAGACCTGTCTTATCAAGAACACCCCACAAAAATCCTTGAAGTCGCAGAAAGAAGGACTCGCAACAAGTCCATCAAGTTCTGCAAGGTGCAGTGGTCGCACCATTCTGTTGATGAAGCCACATGGGAACGTGAAGATGAACTCCGTGTCAAGTATCCTACCCTCTTCATGTCTTCTTCTTCTTCCTAGAATCTCGGGGCGAGATTCCTGTTTAGTGGGGGAGAGTTGTAGCATCCCAATTGTCTAACAATGGTAATGCTACATGGTTTAATAATATAATGGCTACTTCCTACATATATTATTGCATCATAAGTATATCATGCTCATGTCATCATGCCACCTTGCATTTGAGCATCATATAAAACCCTTTTGAGTTGGTTCTTCTCTCATATGCATTATTAATTGTATATTGCCTCTTGATATTGTATTTGGTTATTGATATATTGTTTAATGCCCAAGTTGAGTTGGGGGCATATCTTTTATTCAACTCCACCACCTTTCTTTTCACCACCTTATAATTCCACCATCCCATTATCCTTGAGCTTGTATTCTATTTTCTTTTGGTATTTAATCTAGCTCATGGGAGATAGGATGGATCTACTTCTATAAATTCTTTTGTTTGGCTTTATTCCACTTCTTGGAAATGCATAAGTATAATGCCATATTATTATTGTTTTCACAAAATCAATCATGGCATTTATTATTTTTGCATGGGCCATGCAACCATCATCACCACTTTTCTCCCACTTGTTTTTCCTTTGTTTTAGTGGTTCTTCTTGGTGGAATCATCTACATCATCTACCCACCATACCCCTTCTCTCATCAACATCTTTATTTTATTTATCTCCATTCATGATTTATATGAGGGATTCTTCCCATACATCTTTCTTTCTCTTTTTCTTGATTATTCCTCCCCTCACCTCTCTATCATGCTGGCCCACCTAGCCACCCTTCCTCCCTGGTCCCACCTCAGCTCACCACCAACCCCATCCCTAAACAAAACCCTAACCGAGCCCATGCCTAAACCTAGCTCCTAATAAAACTCTACCCTCTCTCTCCCTCTGTTCTCTCTCCCTGCCATGAGGGCCCCCCTCCAGCCCGAGCCTCTCTCCTGCCTGCCCTCCCCCCTCAGCAGACCCCACCGGCAGTCCCTCACCACCCCTGCGAGCACGTGAGGGAGGTGGCCAAAAAGGTGCCCGAGGCCACCTTTACACCACCGCCTCCCCTCTTCCCTCTCCCTCGTTTTCCTCCTTCTTCATGGCTCCCCGCCTCTCCCAGATCCACCCCAGGTAGCTGGCCTCGCCCCCCTTCTTCTTCTCCGACGCCACCGTCTCTCGCCAGTCACCGCCGTCTACCCCTGCAGCTCGTCGTTTCGGCCGACGTGCGCGTCGTGGAGGTGGTCTGGAAGACCAAGGAGGTACCTCTGCTTCACCTCGACCGACCTAGCGAGGAGGAGAAGGCCACCAGGACCGCCAGAACCTCGCCGCTCCCTGAAACCCTAGGTCACCGGAGCTCCTGCATCCTCGCCGATCGGCCGCTTCCCCGCTCGAGCCAACCCCACCGGCCACTCCGCGGTGAGTCCCTCTCCCTCCTAGACAACATTCGTTCCACTGTAAAGCCCTGGCCGCGCCAGGCGTTGCGCCGAACGCCCTCAGTGCGCCGCCGCTCGCTGTGTCTGCACGTGGCCGCGCCGTCTAGAACCTCACTTAGCCGCGTAGCTGCTCCCAGACAACACCCCCTCCCTAGCCCAGCGGTAGCCGCCGCCGCCCGCGCGTGCCAGATCCCCAGTTCGATCCCCGCCGCGCCGGTGCCCGCGTCTGCAGTTTCGTCAGGCAGACGCGTAGAAGAAAAACAGTGCGGGGTGCTCTTTTGCCGATACCCCCCTGCCTTTTTGCGCGCGCAACCCGCGGTCCAGCCGGTCCCACCTGTCATCCGCGGTGGTGTTTTTACAAAAAGACACCCAAAAACCTTGCCCTCAACCCGTGGTCCCTGTCCGTGCCATGTGGCACCCGCCCGTTTACCCGCTGGCATGTGGGCCTGTTTCCGCGCCAGGTCCACCAGTCAGTTACCGCGGCTCGCTTCGGTTGCGGTGAGAAAAGTCCGCTGCGTGCCGTTTCGCCAAGTCAGCATTGCCCCCCCCCCCCGTCAGTGGCTATGGCTGGGTCGGGCTGGGTGACAAAAGCTTTTCCTGTTGCCTGTTTAATTTAAACCTTTTCAGAAATTGTTTAAATTCAAATTGGAATCTTTTTTAAATATCTTTTAAAATGTAAATCCAAAACCAACATGTAATATATGTTTTGGAATCATAAAAATGTGAGGATTTCAAATATGCCTTTCAAAATAATGTTTGCACACTTTAAATTTTCGAGATGATTAAAATTACAATAAAATGCCCTTTTCTTAATTAAATCATATCTTTGGTTTTACAACTCAAAATTTAACAAATAATATGTCTAAAATGATCAGCGCGACGAGCCCGTTCTATCTATGCAGTCCTTGATCTGAATTGCAGCATGCATCATGTCATTATTAAAATTCTGAACTGTTTATGGCAATAAAACTTGATTAAACAAATAATGAAATGCTTTATTCTGGTACCCCACACCTCACCCATGCCATGCTACATTATTGCCATGCAAATTGTGCATCATTAATCATGGCATGATTGTTTTCTTGTCGCATTTTAATTCATATGCTTGTGCACTCTATTTATGTTGGCCCTTGTTTGTTTGGTTCTTCTTCGAATAGACGCTGAGTAGGGGATATATCAGGAAACCCAGGAGCACTACCCAGATCTGTCCCTCGCTTCAACTGAGCTGCCAGGCAAGCACTACCACATGCTTGCATACATATAGTACCTATTGCCTCTATCTTATTCTTGCATCATTGAGTCGCGATTGCATTAAACTGAAACCCAAGTACTGCATAGCCTTTACTTTTAAACTCCACTGAAGCTTGTTCCTCCATCCCATGAGCCATTACTACAAGAGTTGTTTGAGCCATGCGGGTCATAGAACAACATGTGTAGGGTTTGTGAGAGTTTGATGGATAATGAGGTACCTAAACAACTTAATCTGAGTAGTAATGGGATAACTAATGAAAGTGGCACCGGTGAGCAATATCTGCTACTTGGTTCTTCATGCTCACTTGTGTCCCGTAGGATCCCGAGTACTTGATTCCTGTTCCTTGACTATTCGCACTATCCACATCCGGGAGGCCTTATGGACCCCCCCTGAGCCAGAGCTTGATTCATTCTTATTTCTTGGGGCCACAAAGTAGTTTGGGGCTTTATTACTATCTTGTACTTATGCCATGCTTTACTGCTTTATTTAAGATTGTGCGAGGAGCACCTGTACTGTTTTGGATGCGGAGTGTTTTCGCGGTATCAACAAGCCCAGTCACACTTTCGGGTTCCCAGTCGTTTACCGCCATTGGCGCAAACCTTGGGTCCGTCTTGGAGCCGGCCAACTTCGTTGCTGGTAGCTTAATGGGGTGGCCCCCTGAAACATTTCTGAATCCTGTGATCGCTTTGTCGTGAATGCCTCGTTGGGTTTTGATTTGGTTTTTCCGAGGTTGATCGAGTGTGTGTTGCTATTTGTGCACCCCTGCAGGGTAAATCTTTCTGAAAGCCGTGTCCACGGTTATGGACGACTTGGAGCACAATTTCTCGATCATAGACAAGTATAACTAAAGTACCGCTTTTAATTTGACTAAGTACCTGACTAGTAAATAGCGCAATACTCATGGAATGGTTAATAAAACTGCCAACGGATGGGGGGGTTGTTCGTCCGCTTCCTCGTTGGTAAGCGAGGAGGAGGATGGATCTGTTAATATTACTGTTATAACTGTTATTATTAATTCACGGACATCCGTCTATCTTTGGTTAGGCGGATGGTTAGCGAGTATCTATAGAATTGTTAGGTATTATCTTTTGCTGCAATTGCGTCACCCCAGGTTGTGTCCCCTTTAGAGGCATAAAGACTTGCTGAGTACCCCTAGGGTCTCACACGATAAATTGTTTGATTCAGATGAACAGGTATACTCGCAAGATGGATACTGGGTGGAGGAGACGGACGATGTTGGCAACGATCACTCGGTGTAGAGATTCCGGGAATGGGGATCCGTGAGATCTGTGGGCGGGATGTGTTTATTTATGTGGCATCTTATGCCGATTTGCTTCTTATCCGTACTCGGATCTTGTTTTGCGCTTCCGCCTGATACTCTGATGTTTGATGTATGAGGAGATATCCTAAACTATTATATCTATCTAGGATATTTCGATCTTGTCGTATGGAGTTGCAATATTTGTATTTCTGTTAGATGAAATGGCTCTGAGGACTGTTGTATGTGGCTTGCATACATACTCACTTGTGTATGTAGTTGATCCCTTCGCCTGCCGATTACGCCGCTCGTTCTTGTCCTGATGTTTGGAAATGGTTAGGATGGCCGCAAGGTCTACTTGTGAGTGGCATTTGGCCCCACTGTACTATTTTAACCATTTCCGCTCATCCAGGCTTGTAACTAAGAGCGTAATTCACCGAGGTAGTTACATGTTTAATCAAGTCTTAAAAGCCTACTACTGCTACTACAACACATGCACAGGGCAACGGGGTCATCGAGTGCACGGTTGTCGACGGAACGTTACAATTTATTGCCACTTGATTTTAATAAGACATATCCCATTTTTACGCAGCGCCCTCAATCTCACTTCCAACTAGGCCCTACCACAAGTAACTTCCATGAATCAAGGGCCCCCCTCGAGTAGATCTAACGTTGCTAGAAATTGGTTCCGTGCCACTTGCATGTAGTGGAATCGAGGTCTGCCATGAGCGTGTTTTCAATGCAGTTCTAAAGTGGAGGTCGTGGTTGTTTCAAAAAAAGGGAACCCAAAAAAAGGTGGAGATCGTGGTAGCCCCATCCCCCGCCCACCACAGCTGTCCACTCGAGGCCTACGAATAGTCTAGTGTTTATAAACCCGCTCGACCTTCTTCTTCCATGAGCTCTTGTCATTTTCCCCAATCTGTCTAGTCCCCAAACCCTAATCTACACCTACCACGCGCGCCGAATGTCCTTCGCTTGAACCACCTCCTTCCCTAGGTGCGCCATGAAGCGTACGCGTGGAGACGAGCCAGAGGTGACGCTAGTTGAAGGCACATCATAAGATGGCTCGGTCGTCGCCAGGCAGGTGGAGGCATCTTCCTAGGAATGAACGCCGCTGGTCGCCATGACGACGAGGGTTCGAGATCATCCTTCCTGCTAGTAGCCGTCACTGTCGAGCAGCAGGTGGCCGACAACATCGTGGTGCCAGCGGCATATCTGGATGGGGGGCAGGCGGCAGGCGGAGGCAATCCGGTGCTCTACATCAATGACCCCATCGCCGTCCAAGAAATCATTGACGCAATCACAGAGAATGATGAGTTCGAGAAGGAGGTCCCATGTGGGCCCCCCGGATTAATCCTCCGAGAATCCCTGTTATGCATAAACCATGATCCCATGATCAGTTAGTCGTGGCACATAACCGACAAGTATCATTACAACATCCGAGACATACCGAATTACAAGACTTACATAAGTGCCATTATGGCTACATCAATAATCAACAGCGGAACTTCACCAAGCGTAGAGCCCGATCCATGCCTTAACCTACAGGCAACTGACTAGGAGAACGTCCTAGCTCGCATAGTTGCCAACATCCTCTTCTTCTTGAAATCTGACCAAGTTAATAGCCAGGGACAATGCTGGTGAGTACTTTGAATGTACTTGCAAACCACCTTAAGATAACAATAATAACAAGAGGATATGCATTATGGCTGTGGTAGTAGGAGGGCTCCAAGAGAGGTTCTTTTCTCAATTAGTTTCTCTTGTAGATATAACACCTACATATCTTTGTTGAAAACTTTTGTAAAGTAGTTTGGAAAACCTTTTTGAAAAGTTTGGAAAACCTTAGGACTGGTCACCCATTTGTTCCCGTCTTCATGTCGTCCCATGACCCAAACCCCTTTCTCCTCCTTCCGACCATCCCATGGTCAAAACCTTTCTCCTTTACGACCATCCCATGGTCAAAGCATTTCCAAAGCCTTTGCTTTTCCGAAATCCTTTTTGAAAATAAAACTAGCACCGCTCTACAGAACTTTGTCCAACCTATCCATGACCGCGGACACGGCTATTTAAATAGATTAACACTTTGTAGAGGTTGTACACTTTACCCACACCATCTGGGTACACTACCCTGATCTTCACCGATCGTCGGTCGAGTAACCGATCAAGACTCTCCGGTATGAGTGCCTACCCTATGAGTGTTATTCCCCTCAAAACCGGTACGTCGGGTACCTAGGACCAACAACAGAACGTATTTTGCACTTCCCAAGTGTTGCGCTTTCAATGAGGCGCTCATAGTAATGCGTGGAGGTTCGTAAACCCTTCGTTCCTTATCCAGGTCGATGTCCCACATGGACCCTTATGTGAGAAGGCCCACCCACCAGGGATTTTTATCCCTTGTAGTTGTTGCGAGGCAGCTTATACTAGAATAAACAAACATCAAATCTAGCCCTGTCCCATTCTAGAGTAATGTGGTTGCACAGGGTTAAGTTATTATAGCTAAACTACAAAGAACCGGGTGCGTTTTCGTAAACCATTTTCCTCCACCTTTCCTTCAGCATTTTGTAAAACAAAACCTTTTTATTTCTCAACATTTCTTGGGAGGTCCCACCTCACCAAGGTTTGATCATAAAACATTTGGTAAAACTTTTTCCGGGGTCTTCCCATCCTCTAGCTTTGCTTTGGCTAAATCAGGGTCTCCAACAGGGTATGGTGTATTACACCATCTACCATACTAGGGACAAGTAGGTGTCACCAAGGGGGTTGTACTTAATGGTACAAAAGTGCAATAGTTTGGAGGATCCAAACCACTACCATATGTATACATCAACATAAAGTAAAACAATGCAGTTTTACTAAACAGTAGACAAAACATGCATAAGTAAAAATAGTAGGACAAGGCTTATTAGCAAGAAGGTGGCTTGCCTGAGATTAGCAATATGGCATAATTGTCCCTGGACTTCTTCTTAGAATACCCAATAATACCAATAATAGTTACCACTTCTCCTGCTCTCTGATTTCATCGCAACTATCGTCGTCCAGACATCACATGCAAACAAACAAGGCACGAATCAACATAAAGCAATGCATGCATCAATACAATATAGCAGATAAACATACTACACATTACTCAATTTAGTAGGTTTTGAGAGGATTGGATTTAGGAGATTGAGATGGCCTTGGAGAAGGGAATGAATACCCCTTGGGTTTTATAGCCGAGGAATTACCTAAGAGGGGTTTTGGACCAAGGACATATTATGTATGATACCATTCTGTAAAGATGATACCAACAGATAGGTAGTGATAACATGAAACCAACAAAAGTGGTTTCACCAAAATATCAATTTCCATTGATTTATAATGAATTTTCTAGTGGGAAAATACTCTAGTTTTAGGAAATAATTCACCAGAAATGTTCTGGAGCTCCAAAAATTATTTCCTTGGATAGTTAGGTAGAGCTTGATGTACTTTTTCACTAAGAGTTGGAACCACTCCAAAATAGTTATATAATACCCTTAGGAAATTCCAAAATGCAGTTCTATAGACAAATTGTCCTTTTCACCAGATTAAATATACAGGGACTTTTGATATGAGGCAAAGGGAAATGGGTAGGTATTCAAAATACCTTACAATAACAATTAGAAATACTAATTATAGATTTGCAGAGCTACTGTAGTGATTTATCTAGTGAAACAACCATAAGAAGAAGGCTTTAATTCATTAAAATTACTCAGAGTCTCCATAAAATTTTATCTCTTGGATTTTAGTACACCTTAGTGTACCACATCACAGAGAGTTGAAATTGGGTCAATGCCTCTGTTGGTTTGGCCTAGAGAAAATACCTAAGGCAGCATCTAATAGTTGTAGTTATTTTTACTATAGACAAACTACTGTTCACCTTGGCATGGGACCAAGGTGCAAAGATAGGTATGTTGAAAAAATACCAAGAGCAGTTGGTTTCACTCCAAAAGGATATTGAAGCTCTCATAGGATTTTATTTAGTGAAATGGATAGGTGCTAGCATTTTAATTTCCACACAAATTGGGAATAATATTAGGCTAGGATTTTGGTTCTGCATGTCAGATAAAACATGTATGTAGGACAATTTTTATCCAGGCAGAATATGGAGTTTTTCCATTTTGTTTAGTAATTAAACTAGCTGGTCAAAAACAGGTCTAGAAAACATATTTAACAATAGGAAAAACAGAGAGGGGTAGATCGGGCTGGATCTGAGGGGTACTGGGCCGCGAGGCATCGGGTTAGCCCAGCACCACACCAGGAACATGCGCGCCACGCGGTTCGAACTTGCCGGGGAGGGCCCACCGGTCAGTCGCCCGGGGTGGCGAAATGCTATAGAGCGACGGGGGCTGCTCGATCAAGTGAAGATCGATGGCCCCTAGGTATCGTCTTCTCCGCGATAGGGGCAGCCGGCGGAACCCTAGGGGGCGGCGGAAGAGCTTGGGGATCTCACATGCGGCCGTGTCGATGACGGGGAAGGCACAGAGGCGACGCGGTGCATCGTGCCGAGTCCGGAGAGGGACGGGAAGGAAGGGTTTGATGTCGGGATCTGGCTCGCACGGGGATGCCCAATAGCGACCTCGTCGGAGCTCGACGGCAGCGATAGTAGAGGCAATCCCTGGCCAAAACAAGAGTATGATTAGATAGAGGAGGAGAAGGGGGTTTTGTAGGCTAACATGCAGAGGAGGGGGAGCACGGGAGAGTGAGCTTAGCTCGATTTGGGGAGAAGGCCGTAAGCTTATTTCCTTCTTCTTCTCTAGCATCTCAAAGCAGGGGGAGAGGAAGTGGAGTGCTGGGGAGGAGAGTGGGAGTGGGAGGAGGAAAATGAGAGGCTGAGAGGGGGCTGTACTGGCCTGTGGCCTATTTATCTCGAGGAGGGAGATCGGGATGTGAAATGCCCATTTTGAACATGGGAGGGAGGTGTTGGCCAGTGGTTGGGCAATAAGGGAGGTGGAGTGAGGGGTGATGGGGCCTCTGATTCGAGCACTGGGTGGAGGAAGGGGTGGTGTTTGCTGTTGCACAAAATATCCAAGATTTGGATGATGCCCTATCTCTCTTTCTCTCTTTCCAAGGACAAAAGACAAGGGGAAGGTGGTGCTACAGTAGCTTAGCTATAGTGATGGTCGACCAGAGGAGGGGTGGGTGCTGTGGTGCATTGCTTTGCAAGATTGGTGGTGGTTTGGTCTTAATTTAACTCAATACTAGCTAGGTTTGCTAAATGGAGTAAATAGGTGATTGTGAATGAAGTTCAAAATTTTGCATAGGACAAGGTGGGAATATGGTACTGGTAGATAGATGAGGTCAAGGTAGATATCCAGGAATTATTTGGGATTTTTCTGAAGATTTTTAGTTCACTTAAAATCCTTTATTCAAAAAGTGCAGAAGTAGTTTATAGAAGATTATTTGAAAATTTTACATTGGACAAGATTGGTTTTTGATGTGAGATGGTCCCAAATGTGATACACACTTAGGGGAATTTTCCCTAGATTTATTGGAAGATAAAGTATTTTAAACAATTATTATTCCAATTCAGCCATTTAAGAAAATGGGCAAAAAGAAATAATAAAGCTCTTCAAACATATTTATTTTTGAAGTGGGAAGATAGGGTATGATATATGGGCCTCAAAAGTTCTTAGAGTTGGGGAAGTGTTTTGGCAAAAACCAAACTTTCCTTTGGGAAAGGAGTTTGGGAGATTTTGACTATTAAAGAGATTTATTAGATTTGGAGCCAAAATAATTATGGATAATTATTGATAAATCTTGGTGATCAAGGTATATAATGTAGACAAGGTGTATCAAGCATTGCAACCTTGGGATTGGAGAATCCAAGTTGATTTTGGTGAAATACCCTAGATTAAGGATCTAGGGTGATGTTAATTTCATACCATCAAAACATGCTTGTATCTTGGAGCTCAGAGCTCACCTTGATGCAAGGTATAGATGGATAGTTAGACCAAGTCATGTACATCAACATTGTATAGAGTTTTGAGCTTGATCTGTTTGAGTTCCCCAAGAATTGATTTCCAACTTTGAATAAAATAAGCTTGCCAAAGAAGATTATCAACTAGCCTTCAAAACCTTGTGGGTTTAGGAAGCACAAGGATCCACTTGGAGCAAGTGAAGTAGATATTGATAGACCTATATGAGTTGGACACAACCATGCAAAGAGTTGGTCCAGAGAAGGTTGGATGGTGGTATGAGCTTCTATCAAAGTAGGCATGTTGACCAGAATTGCAGGAATAGTTATTTTCTTTCCTACAAAACCATCAAGAACGAGTGGGTTGAAGGATGATTTGACCAAGGGAAAGAGTGGGCATTGGTAGTCCTTAGGATGGTTAACAAGATGGTCCAAGTGCATTACCAAAAGTGCACAAGGGTTGAGAAAGGGAGACATCCAAAAAGGTAATGTTGGAGATAGTTTTCCAGACAGCCAAATTTAGCAGATTTGAGGATTTTGACTAGAGTATGAGAGGAGATGTTTTTTATGGGTTGCAAGGTATCTAAGCATCATCAAGTGGATGATGTGGAAGTTTAGATTGAGTAGAAGGGATCCATGCTTGTTACTGGTCTTCATTGACTTGGAAGCTTCTAGAAGGGATCACTTTAGAATTGATCTAGTTAAGGGTTTTAGATGATCACCTAGTGGCTAGAGATCAGATCCATCTTGTATTCTTTCTTAGGATTCGAGGATCTTGAAGTATCTTGATCCTAGAATATGAGCTCCTAGAGTATCTCATACTACTTCTAAGCAATCAAGTCAAACAGCAGATCAAGGCAACTCATCTTACAAACAAATCAACTACTACTAGGGTGACCATCAAGCCTAGCTTGTGGTAAGGTGGGTGCATTTTGAAGAGGTTGTATTTTGAATAAGATGAGCGTCCTTGGTATCTCTACCAAGAGTAGAATTCAAAAGCTTACTAAAAGGAGGTTTTGGGAAACCTAGAGATAAGAATAGTTGAAGGTTCTGTCTATACAACATAAGGAGATTATATTATATATCTCTCCATAGTTTTGTCAAGAGAAGCTACTAAAATAGTTTTGGTTACATAAGCATCTTGGCTCAGGTTTTAAAATGCCAGAACATTTGAGAATATGGAATTTAAGCCAAGACTGTTTTGATAAGTAGCTTTTGTCATCTAGTGTTAAGGTAAGGAGTATATCTTCTAATACACATTCATATGCATAAGCATATCCAACAGCAAGCAAACATTTCAGCATTAAACAAGAAAAAGTTTTTGTTCCCCCTGATTTTTGCATTCTGAACAACTAATCAGGGTTGCTGAAATTGGGATGTTACAGACATTTCCCCCCTAAAAGAATCTTGTCCCGAGATTCCGGAGAGGTAAGGTTAGGGGATTTGAGTCGGGTTGATACTAGGTGTCTTACACGTACTATCTTACAGACTCCGTCTGTGAAAGTAACTACTCTGATGATGAAGTTGCTTCATCCTTTGGGCATGCACGGAGAGTTGAGCAGAGTCCAGTCCTGATTTTGAGAGATGACCTTCTTTTTCCTTCAGGACTCTATATCATCGAGGGCTTAGACTGGGCAGACTATCTCGAGGCTGAACTTCACGGAGTACTCGTCGGAGGATAGAATCTATAGCCTAGTGTACCTTTCTCTAAAAATTCACAGCTCTACCTTGGGGGCGTAGCGTATTCTATTAACGACGTTGGGGTCCAAGCTTCTGGGTTTGCTCCTGGCGAGGGTTTACTCTATTTGTGTGGGAAAGACACAGTCTTTCCCCCTGAGGATTTGATTGGGTTAGCTCGGGGATAACGCATTCCTTCCTTCTTGACTTCATTGGTGGTGCTTCTAAAGATTGTTGTCCATCCTTCTCCCAGAGTCGAGGTCTTCAGAAGGCGTCCGTGAAGCTATGGCCTTAGGGGCTTATATACTACTATTATTCATACTTAGCCTGGTGGAGTCATTGGAGTCTCTCGTCCTCTAAGCATTAAGGACCTAGGGGTTAGCGGTTCGGCGGTCCTTCGGGTGGGTCTTCAGCTGAAGTAGCGGAGGAATTTTGTAGAATCTTCAGTTAGTTTCTCATCGGATAATTCATGGGTTGTTGCTTGGCGGGAAGACTTCGGAGCCGGAGATATTTTCTGAAGTATCTTTTGGTAGATAGTTTTCTTAAGATTGAGTGGAAAGACGCGGTATTTCCCCCTTAGAGATGCACTCAGGTCCTTCGACAATGGTGCAGATCTTCTGTCTTGAAAGGCTGGCGAGGTGTTGCAGAGGTATGTATCTCCTTGGGTCTTGGGTTGAGCTCTCCGAGAGACGTTCTATTGTGGGAATCAGGTCAGGGTGGTTTTCTAACGCAGTCTTATTGGCTAACTCTGGGTAGGTTAGTGGTTAACGACACTTATTGTTAGCCTTCAGTTAGGTTAGAGACATTCATCTTCGAAGAGGCTATCCTTATTCAGACTTATTGACGTTGCTTCAGCTTGGTGGTGAAGTAGACTCGTTGCCTTCAGGCAGTCATGTCTTCAGGATGTTGGAGTAATCTGGTCATTTGGGGAGGAACTTCCTGTTGATTTGGGTAGGGTCGACTAGAATAGTTAGTCTCCTGCGGTAGTTGGAAGGTCGGATATACCGGAGGTCAACGTAGTTAGGTCTTCACTTCTTATCTTGGTTGACTTATCGGGTGGTTTCTCGTGGATATTGAGGATCCTCGGTAGTTGGCTTCCGGCATCAACGGGATTCTTGCTGTAGTAGACTGAGGAACAAGGGAGTGTGGTGCTATTGACGAGTATTTCGAGGTGAGTTTGACGAGGTATGTCGTCCTGCTGAGGTGAAATCTTCGAGTTGATTCTGACTTGACGATGTCGAACTCCTGGTTCTTGCGATGCTTTTCCTCTCATATACTCTCGAGTTTAGTCTGGATCTCATTACCGACAACTAACACATGGGTTTCCTGAGTTACTAGGTGGGTTATCGCTCCTCGAGTCACATTTTTAAGGAGGTCAAGGCAAACCAGAACATACTGATACATTGCAAATGTATCTATAATTTTTGATGTTCCATGCTTGGTTTTATCTACTTTCTTATGTTTTGTTCCAACTTTGGAGTACTTTTCATATGATTTCTTGGACTAACCTATTAACAAGATGCCACAGTGCCAGTTGCCTGTTTTCTGCTGTTTTTGGTTCCAGGAAGTCAGAAAATGAATATTCTCGGAATTGGACGGGACAAAAGCCAAAGTTACTATTTTTCCGGAAGACTCACGGAGCCAGAAGGAGAGTCGGAGAGGGGCCACAGGGTGGCCACACCACCCCATGGCGCGGGTCCATCTAGGCCACGCCAAGGCATGGTGTGGCCCCCCTGGCCGTCCAACGACCTTGCCTCCTTCGCCTATAAGAGCCTCCCGATACCAAAACCCTAGAGAATCAATCAGAAATCCACGAAAAGTTCTGCTGCGCTGCCGCCACCGAAGGGGAGATTCGGGGGACATAAAGTCTCTATTCCGGCACCCTGCCGGGACAGGGAAGTGCCCCCGGAGCCATCTCCATCGATCTCCACCACCATCTCCATCACCATTGCTGATTCCCATGATGAGGAGGGAGTAGTTCTCTCTCGAGGCTAAGGGTTCTACCGGTAGCTATGTGTTCATCTCTCTCTCTCTATGCATGATCTTATTGAGATCATGAGCTTATAATCTATAGATCTACGTTGCTACTCAAGTGCTTTAATAGATCTCTACTCTCCCCATGTGTGTGAAGTTAACAGTGTGCACACCATGGTGGCACTTAGGCTAGAGATTACAAATACTTTTTATGAGTTATATTTGGAGTTTGATGTCTTTATGAAATTGTGGTGTTTGTTGGACTCATCTAGTACTCAAGGTGACAGTGTGGGGTTTCTAGATGGGAAAGATGAACTTTGAGGTGTGTTGTTATAGCCCTACCATCGATTAGAGTGTTCAGCCGGAGAGTAGTTAAGAGTAGTATCATGAAGAGAAGATATTTATATGAGAGTGTTCACCACTGAAAGTATGATCCCTAGGCATTGTTTCTAAGCACTGAAACACCGTTTGCTACTAGATCTGTTACATGTTTGCTTGCTGCTATCTTTATTTCAGTTTGCCTTTAGTCTTTTCCATGCCACCAAGCTATTTTCTATCACCCTTACCACTTATAATTATCTATACCACTTGTATTTCACTATCTCTTCGCCGAACTAGTGCACCTATACACCTGACAAGTGTATTGGGTGTGTTGCGGGCACAAGAGACTTCCTGTATCTTGATTGCAGGATTCCTTGAGAGGGGATACCTTTGACCACTTCCTCCCTGAGTTCGATAAACCTTGGGTGATCCACTTAAGGGAAAACTTGCTGCTGTTCTACAAACCTCTGCACTTGGAGGCCCAACAACTGTCTACAAGAATAGAAGTCGGTAGACATCAAGCTATTTTCTGGCACCGTTGCCGGGGAGGTAAGGTAAAAGGTATTCACACCGGAGGATTAAAGAAGAAGAACCTCCCACGGCAAACGCCAATTTTCTGGCGCCGTTGCCAGGGAGGTAAGGTAAAAGGTACTCACATCCTCCGGTGTGAGTGCTCGAAGTTATTTCCTTTAGATTCTGCAATTTTTTCTTTTTGTTTCTTGTTTTCACTAGTTAGGCTTAATGGAAAACAACAACAAAATTAGAGAGCTTTATAGTATTTATCTTGAGTTAGGACATGAAGTGTTTGAAGAGAAAATTAAAAAACCTATGGAACTTTACTTGCATGCTAATAGCAATGTTGTTAGTATGAATTCTTTGGACACCATTATTGCTAATGCTATGGAAAATTCTAAGCTTGGGGAAGCAAGTTTTTATGAAAATGATCTTTTTAGTCCCCCAAGCATGGAGGAGAAAATTTGCTTTGATGATACTATACCTCCAATATATGATGATTGCAATGATGAATATGATATTTTCAGTCCACCTACTATTGAGGAGGAAATTAATTATGATTACAATATGCATCCTATATTTGATGATTATGGTGATGAAAATAATAATGGTAGCTATTTTGTTGAATTTGCTCCCAGTATAATCAATAAGAATGACTATGTTTATGTGGAGAGTAATAATTATTATATGCATGTGGCTCATGATAAGAATGTTTTATGTGATAGTTATATTGTTAAATTTATTCATGATGCTACTGAAAGTTATAATGAGAGAGGGAAACATGGTTTTATGTGTCTCAACAATATTAAGTTTCCCCTCTTTATGTTGAAAATTTTGAAGTTGCACTTGTTTTGCTTTCCTATGTTTGTTGCTTTGTGCTTTCATGGCTTGTTTATTTACAATATTCCTATGCATAGGAAGTGGGTTAGACTTAAATGTGCTTTGAATTTGCTTCTTGATGCTCTCTTTTACTTCAATTCATATTTCTTATGTGAGCATCTTCTCAAACTATCAAGCCTAACTTAAAGGCATTAAAGAAAAGTACTTATTGGGAGATAACCCAAAAGTTTTAGTTGAGTCTTGGGAGTTATTACTTCAGTAATAACCGCTCCTTATCCTTTTTATTTGCTTTTTGTGCAAAAAATAACCTCTAATGACAGAGAAGTAATGATTGGGAAAGTTGCTGTCCTGAAACAAATTTTTGTGCTTCACCGTAAAAATTCGTGTAAAATTTCTGTACGTATTTTTGAGGCATGAATTTTTGTGCTTCTGCCCCAGTTTGTTATCTAACTTTCGTTAGTTCAACATTTTTCGATTTGAGCAACATAAGGTCTTCGAAATAATTCGTCTTTACCTGCTGGTCTGTTTTGACAGATTTCTGCCATTACTTGCATTTGCTTCTTGTTGGTTCTTTTTGAGTTCTTTTGGGGAATTGAGCTTTTTGAGGGAAGTGCTATAGTAGATAATGTTCTAATGGAAGTTTATTTGCTGTTGAAACTGAACCTTAAAACTTATTATCTTGAGTGCACTAATGTTGCTAATAAAGATTATGTGAAGTTTTGTATGAAGGAAAAATTTCAGGTGTATAGAAGGAATGAGTAATGAGATGAAGGATGGACTAAAGCTCAAGCTTGGGGATGCCACACATGTCACCCCAAGAAATATCCAAGAATTACAAGCGTCAAAGCTTGGGGATGCCCAAGGCATTCCCTTTCTTCATCAATAAAAAATCCAGGTTTCTTCCAAACGCTTCATTTTTATTGTTTCATGCACAGTTGTGTTGTTCTTGGAGCATCTTCTTTTTCGTTTTTGTTTTGGTTTTTCATTTTCTTTTGTTTGCTTAGTTTTCTGAATAAATTGGTTGGACCCCCTCTTTCATACATTGGTTTTCAAATAGTTTGGTTTGGTTTGGAAAAGAGTAGGAAAGTTCATGCTTATGTGATAAAAAGAGCTCGTTTTTGACTGTGGCCTATGCTTTGTCATGCCATGCTTGATATTGTTTTGGCTTTATGCTTAGTATTCTTTGTTGTAGCATGACTTGTTATAAACAATTGAGATTGCTTAATGTTCCTTGGATGAATCATGCGTTGTTTTATCATATTAAAGCATAGTATAGTGGTATTCTCCTTTGATGCTTTATTTGGGTTGACTTGGCACATGCTCACACCATGTTATGACTATCTCAAGTCACCATTAGCCTTTATGATCCTTTAGTTTTCAACTGGTAGTATCACTTTATGCTTTGATCAATGATGTTTTGTCGCTCTGCATGATTATGGCAATTATTGCTCTCTTAGTTTGTCGCTCCCAGTCTTTTGCTAGCCTCCACAACAAAGTATGAGTTCTACTCATGCATCCAACTCCCTAAACCAAGTTATTCCAAAGATTCCACCATACCTACCTAATAGCTTATGATATTCCAAGTATATTCATGCTTTTGTTTACCTTCCAAATTAAACTTGTTATGAGAAAACTAGTGATTAAAGCTCTCACGAACTTGATGGCACACTTTACTTTTCTTGCCCTTAATAAACTTGAACCATTGTGTCGTCTATGTTTTATATGCTTGCACTTATTTGTCGGGAATTAGCAGAACCATGCTGTCGTGGGGAATGCTTTCAACATTGCACTGGTACTTTGTACCTAGTTGATATCATGCTCTTTTGTGTATGGATGTCATCAGTGTGAAATGAAAGGGGAGCTTGTAAGTCCATGGAGTTATGTATTTGTGTTAGAGAAATGCCTGTGCCGCAGGTCTAATCCATGCTGACATGGTGGAAACCTGCAGCGTAACCATAATGAGCTGTCTATGAAGCATTCTTCTTATAAAAAAGAGTCCTATGTTGAGAAAAAAGAAAAAAAGAAAAAAAATAGGTTATGAAAAGAGGAAAGAGAGAAAAAAGCACCATATTCCCATGGTAAATAAGAAGATTGCTGAGATGCTCGTTGTTTGCTTGCCTTGTCATTTTGATATGGGGATTCTTCCGTATCATCGGGCAAGGGGTACCCCATTGGCGGTTCTCTATGATACACATGTACTTACGATGACAAGAACTTACTGGTGACTAAACTTGAGTAGCATGAGGAGCGTCCCTCATATACAAGGGACATGAGATTCCTAACTTATACTTCGTCAAGCATGTACACCATAGTTTGTTCACTTTAACCTTAATCACTTCAAGATGCTTATGATAGGGGCAATGAGAGATGAAAGCTATTAAGTACCATAATTTTTGGAAGCTCTTTATGAAACTTGAATCTCTACTTCCTTCTATGAAGGCCTTTCTTCCACCATTATATTGAGTCTCCACCTTCTACCTTTATGCACCTACTTTGAGAGCATAGTGGCCATTCTTAATTCTATGTGCATTGTCCCAAGACTAGTTGATTGATGCATAACTTGATATTGCTTGTTTTACACTATTTGTATCTAGTCACTCTTATGAACTTTGAAGGTGTCCTATGCATTTATATTTGCTACTCTATGAGGGTCAAGCTGAATGCCACTATGCTATGTTTTCTTTATGTGAAATAAACAAACGTCTGGCAAAGCATTGTTATTCATGAATCTTTTGTTTGTGCCTTTTCATGTTGCATCATAGTTTCTTTGTCTTATTGCTAGAACTTTGTCTTTCATGTTATGATTGAAGTACTATGATCCCAGCTTCGAATGTTTTACAAATACTTTGATCAAGTTTATGATGGTGCATGTCACCTCAAAAATTATTCTTTCTTTTTATCACTTACCTACTTGAGGACGAGCAGGAGTTAAGCTTGGGGATGTTGATACATTGCAAATATATCTATAATTTTTGATGTTCCATGCTTGGTTTTATCTACTTTCTTATGTTTTGTTCCAACTTTGGAGTACTTTTCATATGATTTCTTGGACTAACCTATTAACAAGAGCCACATTGCCAGTTGCCTGTTTTCTGCTGTTTTTGGTTCCAGGAAGTCAGAAAATGAATATTCTCGGAATTGGACGGGACAAAAGCCAAAGTTACTATTTTTCCGGAAGACTCACGGAGCCAGAAGGAGAGTCGGAGAGGGGCCACAGGGTGGCCACACTACCCCATGGCGCGGGTCCATCTAGGCCGCGCCAGGGCATGGTGTGGGCCCCCTAGCCGGCCATCGACCTTTCATCCTTCACCTATAAGAGCCTCCCGATACCAAAACCATAGAGAATCAATCGGAAATCCACGAAAAGTTCCGCTGCGCTGCCGCCACCGAAGGGAAGATTCGGGGGACAGAAAGTCTGTTTCGGCACCCTGCCGGGCGGGGAAGTGCCCCCGGAGCCATCTCCATCGATCTCCACCACCATCTCCATCACCATTGTTGATTCCCATGATGAGGAGGGAGTAGTTCTCTCTCGAGGCTAAGGGTTCTACCGGTAGCTATGTGTTCATCTCTCTCTCTATGCATGATCTTATTGAGATCATGAACTTGTAATATATATATCTACCTTGCTACTCAAGTGCTTTAATAGATCTCTACTCTCCCCATGTGTGTGAAGTTGACAGTGTGCACACCATGGTGACACTTAGGCTAGAGATTACAAATACTTGTTATGAGTTATATTTGGAGTTGGATGTCTTTATGAAATTGTGGTGTTTGTTGGACTCATCTAGTACTCAAGGTGACAGTGTGGGGTTTCTAGATGGGAAAGATGAAATTTGAGGTGTGCTGTTATAGCCCTACCATCGATTAGAGTGTTCAAACGGAGAGTAGTTAAGAGTAGTATCATGAAGAGAAGATATTTATATGAGAGTGTTCACTACTAAAAGTATGATCCCTAGGCCTTGTTTCTAAGCACTGAAACACCATTTGCTACTAGATCTGTTACATGTTTGCTTGCTGCTATCTTTATTTCAGTTTGCCTTTAGTCTTTTCCACGCCACCAAGCTATTTTCTATCACCGTTACCACTTATAATTATCTATACCACTTGTATTTCACTATCTCTTCGCCGAACTAGTGCACCTATACACCTGACAGGTGTATTGGGTGTGTTGGGGACACAAGAGACTTCTTGTATCTTGATTGCAGGATTGCTTGAGAGGGGATACCTTTGACCACTTCCTCCCTGAGTTCGATAAACCTTGGGTGATCCACTTAAGGGAAAACTTGCTGCTGTTCTACAAACCTCTGCACTTGGAGGCCCCACAACTGTCTACAAGAATAGAAGTGCGTAGACATCACATACAAACAAGGCGAACAAAGCGAGGGGATCGCAATGTCCTCGGCAAACAACACACATCAAGCAACACAGGATGCACTTAGGCAAGCAAACACGGTCAACTCTAGGGACCAAGGAGTTAACTACTCGCGATGTAGGGCAATCCTATTCTTAGGTATATCGACCCTAGATATCTTCTTTCTGCAGGTCAGAGTCACTATCTTGCAGATGAGGCCTTCTTCGTATCTTGGACGTTTCTTGATAGTGCAACACCTGATGTCTTCTGATTTTGAGGATTCCGCTGGTAGAGCTATATTGTAGTCTCCTTGTGTTTGCTGGTAGTTGCTTGTCTTCATCTTGTTCTCATTGTCATCACCGGGTTCTAGATCCTAGTTATTTAAAATCCGTAGGTTTGAAGTTTGGACGAGAGTTAGAGGAAACCATTTTCAAAAGCATTTACTTAGAGTAAGAGAGGAAGTAGAACTTTTTGAAACTCATTGGGAAACTAGTTTTTGAAAGCCAGGGTTTTCACAATAAGGTTCATGTCTAGCGACCATGCTAGCTAAGTTTCTCCTATAGTCAGGATGGCTCTGATACCAAGTCTATGGGGGCCCCGGATTAATCCTCCAAGAATCCCTGTTATGCGTACACCACGATCCCATGATCAGTTAGTCGTGGCACATAACTGACAAGTATCATTACAACATCCGAGACATACCGAATTACAAGACTTACATAAGTGTCGTTATGTCTACATCAATAATCAATAGCGGAACTTCACCAAGCGTAGAGCCCGATCCATGCCTTAACCTACAGGCAACTAACTGGGAGAACATCCTAGCTCGCATAGTCGCCAACGTCCTCTTCTTGAAATCTGACCAAGTTAATAGCCAGGGACAATGCCGGTGAGTACTTTGAATGTACTCGCAAACCACCTTAAGATAACAATAATAACAAGAGGATATGCATTATGGCTGTGGTAGTAGGAGGGCTCCAAGAGAGGTTCTTTTCTCAATTAGTTTCTCTTGTAGATATAGCACCTACATATCTTTGTTGAAAACTTTTGTAAAGTAGTTTGGAAAACCTTTTTGAAAAGTTTGGAAAACCTTAGGACTGGGTCACCCATTTGTTCCCGTCTTCAGGTCGTCCCACGACCCAAACTCCTTTCTCCTCCTTCCGACCATCCCATGGTCAAAACCTTTCTCCTTTACGACCATCCCATGGTCAAAGCATTTCCAAAGCCTTTGCTTTTCCGAAATCCTTTTTGAAAACAAAACCAGCACCGCTCTATAGAAGTTTGTTCAACCCGTCCATGACCGCGGACACGACTATTCGAATAGATTAACACTTTGCAGAGGTTGTACACTTTACCCACACCATCCGGGTACACTACCATATTTAATGGTACAAAAGTGTAATAGTTCGGAGGAGCCAAACCACTACCATATTATACATCAACATAAAGTAAAACAATGCAGTTTTACTAAATAGTAGACAAAACATGCATAAGTAAAAATAGTAGGACAAGGCTTATGAGCAAGAAGGTGGCTTGCCTGAGATTAGCAATATGGCATAATTGTCCCTGGACTTCTTCTTAGAATACCCAATAATACCAATAATAGTTACCACTTCTCCTGCTCTCTGATTTCATCGCAACTATCGTCGTCCAGACAGCACATTCAAACAAACAAGGCCCCAATCAACATAAAGCAATGCATGCATCAATAAAATACAGCAGACAAACATACTACACATTACTCAATTCAGTAGGTTTTGAGAGGATTGGATTTAGGAGATTGAGATGGCCTTGGAGAAGGGAATGAATACCCCTTGGGTTTTATAGCCGAGGAATTACCTGTAACATTCCAAAACTTCAATCCAAGCTTATCAAGATCAAATCATCCAAAAATAGGGTTAACAAAAACTTTTTTCAAATTTAATATGAAAGCATTCATATATGTGTGCATTTAAAATAGGAGTTGTTTGAATTGCCATGATTGAATGATCCAATGCTTGTAAAATGTTTCTTAGGTGATTTAAACATCATCTACATCCTTCCCAAACTTTTCCTAAAGAAAATCAAATCAAAAAGAATTAAAAAGGAGGAATGGTCATTTGGGCAAATTTAACTCTCATGCCTACTTTGGCTATTCCTAGTACTCAAAACTTAACAGAAACAATTCTTGATCTTTGTACCCCTTGCTAGTACACATAATGAGGTACCAAGGCCCACTTTTTGATCTTCTAAAAACATTTTTTTACTTATTTTAATTGGCATTTAAAAATTGAATCTAATGCATATGCACAGATCACCCCTATTTCAAAACCCATCTATTTGAGCTCCACTTTCAAAACCCTTGCAACCAGAGACTACCTATCACTAGTAGAGATCACTCAAAAATTTTGAAACCAAAATTCAAAACTTTCTTTCATGCGGCCATTTCATCAAATAGCTTGTGTGCACAAATCTGGCCAAATTTAAAACATTGTTTTGAGCAGTGATCTTGGTCACCATTTGTGCCTAACCTTGTACCCTTGTTCCCTCAGTACCAGCCCTACCCTTTGCTAGCCCAGCCACACCTTGTGCACACGACCAAATGGTCATGGCCATTAAGGCCGAGCACCATGAGCACCCCCACCGGCGACACCACGCCACAGCAGCCGCCAACCTCTCCCCTCATGTCTAGCAGCTTGCCTGTGGTCCACCTCCACCGCCCAACCAGCCCCAGGCCAGACACAGAGAGCAGAACGGCCAGGAACCGCCACGCCCGGAGCCGGTCGAGCATGCCGATGCCGCCCCCAAAGCACGCCCTGTCCCCGCTCGCACATACCATCCCTTGGCACCAGCCCGCGCCCGCCGCTCCACCTCGACCTGGAGAACACCCTAGACATCCTCGTTCGCCGCCCAAAGCCTCACAGCCACCGCTCGCCGTGGACACCGCCGCTTCGGCCGCGCAGAGCGCCACCTCGCCCAGACAGCGTGCCACCGCCCCTACGATCGCATTTAAGTTCTAGAGCACCGCCAGGGAACCACCCATCAATCGCCACCCCCAGCCATGCCTCTACCCCGTCGTAGCCTTGTCGCCGGAGTCGCCTCCCATCCCGCTCAGTCTCACCGTCAGGCCTATAAAAGGAGCCTTCCCCAGCCTCTTCTCTCCACACCATTCCACTCCCCTCACCTCTCTGAACCTCACCCACCTCTAGCCGGAGCAAGTGGAGCAGCAGCTCACCGGAATTGGAGCCGGAGCAGCCGCGGCAGGAGGAGAAGGGCGCCGTTGATTGCGACCACCCCAAACTCCGCCGCAACCGCGCCTCGCCTCGCCGTCGTCTTCCATGTTGTTTGCCTGCCTCGCCGACGCTGCTGGAGCCCTGGTATGCCCCCAGCAGAACCCCACCGAGCCGCTAGGGTTCGAGCTCGCCGGCGACCTGTTCGTCGTCGATGACAACCCTCAGCCGTTGATCTCGCTTCTAATCTTACGGCCCACAGCGCGCGTACCGTTTCGCGTTTTAAGTGCCGCTGACACGCGGGACCCCCCTGTCAGCTGAGCCCCGCGCCACGGAGCGTCACTGGGCCGGCCCATTCCTTTTCCCGCGCTAGCCCATCGATTCAAATCTGGATTTTTCTTTTTTAGTTAAATCTAGTTTCTGTCCCCTAGTTTGAAAATCAATTCAGAGAGTTTTAGAAATCCAAATTGCATGAAACAAATTTTGTCTGAAAGGTATTAAAATGATCTATACAAGCCAGTTGGATTTAATTCAATTAGAGTTATAGATCTCTCCTAATAAAAATAAGAATACAGAAGCTTTTGCAACTTGCAACATTTTTATAAAATCAACCAAGTTAGCTTTTGAGTTGATTCTAACTCTAAAAAATCACATTTCATCATATCTATCTAACCATGTAATAATATTAAGGTTGACATGCAGTGACTTTGGACTAGTACCAAAATAATGCTATATAGGCATTTCTAGTCACTTTAAATCATTAAATAATAAACTTAAACTAAAGTAATATTGATCCAACCTTTAAATCTCATTCCCACATGTTAGAATATGTGGTGAGGACATGTGTCCACATGATCCCATATTTTGGTGGTGAATATTAAATTTTAGTTAATATTTCAATGAGTAGAAATTAATTTTCTAAAATAAAAAGGATGAAACTATTGAAATTAAACTTGTGATGATAATAGATCATCAATTGTGTGTTTTAGAATGCTACTTATCCTAGTTAAGTATTGTTTGGTGATTGTGCACTCCCTATGTATTTATAGAAGATAGTACTGACCAAGCTTACGAGGAGGAGGAGTGCTATCAAGACGAAGACGAAGAAAACTTCAACCACTGTACCAACCAAGGCAAGCTATTGTTAGCAAGCTAGAATTAAGCTAGATGAATGAGCAAGGATGCTTTAGGCATGCTTTGATCACACCCCTTTTTAACTATTAGTACCCCAAGCCTTACTTACATGTTTTACTCCCCTTAGTATGCAAAGCTCTTGACTTGTTTGAAGGTAGCATAAAAAGTATAAAACTTGACCTACTTAGAAACCTTTAGATGTCATTCTATGGCATGAGATTGATCCCATCCTTCCACCTTAGTGAACACTCTTAACTTAGTCTTTTAGAGTAGATCAAAAACTTGAGTCACTTTGGATGGGAACACTTGGTGAAAATGAATTGTGAAAACCTTGGAATGATGAGTCATTCTATTGAGATGTTTTGACATGTGTTGAGAAACACAACTGGTTTATGATGATGAAAATGATGAGGCATGAGCCTTAACCCTTTTATAAAACTGATGGTTGGATTCGGATGCGATACCATTCCAAATTTACCGTACAACCACATTACCTGAATTGGGTAAGGTTTAGCTGGAAATTTATATGCATTAGTATTAGTTCCCTCACGGGAGAGGTTTGAGCGGAGGCTACCTCTCAATGTTGTCCACCTATGTAGTGCCCAAGATGATTGATGGTCATGGTTGGGAGGCCATGCTCATAGGAGAGGTGCTTGTACTAGGGTGTGTAAAGGGAAGGTTATGTTTGATTATCTGCATACTAAGTATGATAATTCAGGGTTATCCCTGACAGATGTATCGAATCTTGTGGTGAAAGCGTACCACCTCTGCAGAGTGTCAAACTATTCGAATAGCCGCGTCCGCTGTTATGGACAGTTGGAATGGCCATATTGTTTCGTTGTCAGATGTTTTCTAAATAACTTGAAATGAATAATGCACTTTGACTTGACCACAACAAGGTTGTGTTGATGACAATAGCTTCCCAACTTAAGAGATTCTAGAACTTTACTTTATCTTTCTTTGCTTCAGAACTCAGCTTAGGTTTCAAACTTAACTTTATAGTTAAACCTAGCTCTAGCAATTTAACTTAGAATTATACTCCTTGTTAGTAGTAGTTTGAGAGTACTTAAAGAGTACTCATGGATTTTGTCCCTGGCTATTATCATGGACAGGCTATGAAGGAGATTATCAAGATGATGGTCAGCAGGACGGCTATGATAACTAGGACTATCTGCCTTCGTCAGCATTGCCTGTGCCCCTGAAGATGGACCCCACTTCTACGCTTATCTTGTAATTCCGCTGCTTGTTGTATTAAAGACTGGATCATGAGATCCTTATTTGTGTAAAACCTTATGTATGGTTTGTAATGGATGATGTACTGTGATATCCAATCCGTTATGTCTCGCAAAAATGGTAATCCTGGGATTGCGAGGTATGGCATAACGGGCATCTGGGATTAAAAATCCGGGTGTTGACATTACCTAAGAGGGGTTTTGGACCAAGGACATATTCTGTATGATACCATTATGTAAATATGATACCAACAAATAGGTAGTGATAACATGAAACCAACAAAAGTGGTTTCACCAAAATATCAATTTCCATTGATTTATAATGAATTTTCTAGTGGGAAAATACTCTAGTTTTAGGAAATAATTCACCAGAAATGTTCTAGAGCTCCAAAAATTATTTCCTTAGATATTTAGGTAGGGCTCGATGTAATTGTTCACTGAGACATGGAATCACTCCAAAATAGTTACCAGAATACCCTTAGGAAATTCCCAAAGGCAGTTTTGTAGACAACTTGTTTTTTCACCAGATTAAATATACAGGGACTTTTGATATGAGGCAAGGGGCAATGGGTAGGTATTGAAAATACCTTCTAGTGGAGGAAGAGCTTGGGGATCTCACATGCGGCCATGTCGACGATGGGGGAGGCGTGGAGGCGACACGGTGCATCGCGCCGAGTCCGGAGAGGGGCGGGAAGGCAGGGTTTGACACCGGGATCTGGCTTGCACGGGGATGCCCGAGAGCGACCTCGTCGGAGCTCGACGGTAGCGATGGTAGAGGCAATCCCTGGACAAAATAAGAGTAGGATTAGATAGAGGAGGAGAAGGGGGTTCTATAGGCTAACATGCAGAGGAGGGGGAGCACAGGAGAGTGTGCTTAGCTCGATTTGGGGAGAAGGACAAAGATCATTTCCTTCTTCTTCTCGAGCAGCTCAGAGCAGGGGGAGAGGAAGTGGAGTGCAGGGGAGGAGAGTGGGAGTGGGAGGGGGCAAATGAGAGGCTGAGAGGGGGCTTTACTGGCATGTGGCCTATTTATCTCCAGGAGGGAGATGGGGATGTGAAATACCCATTTTGGACATGGGAGGGAGGTGTTGGCCAGTGGTTGGGCAATAAGAGAGGTGGAGTGAGGGGTGATGGGGCCTCTGATTCGAGCACTGGGTGGAGGAAGGGGTGGTGTTTGCTGTTGCACAAAATATCCAAGATTTGGATGATGCCCTATATCTCTTTCTCTCTTTCTAAGGACAAAAGACAAGGGTAAGGTGGTGCTACAATAGTTTAGCTACAGTGATGGTCGACCAGAGGAGGCGTGGGTGCTGTGGTGCATTGCTTTGCAAGATTGGTGGTGGTTTGGTCTTGATTTAACTCAATACTAGCTAGGTTTGCTAAATGGAGTAAATAGGTTATTGTGAAGGAAGTTCAAAATTTTGCATAGGACAAGGTGGGAAGATGGTACTGGTAGATAGATGAGGTCAAGGTAGATATCCAGGAATTATTTTGGATTTTTCTAAAGATTTTTAGTTCACTTAAAATCCTTTTTTCAGAAAGTGCAAAAGTAGTTTATAGAAGATTATTTGAAAATGTTACATTGTACAAGATTTTTTTTGATGTGAGATGGTCCCAAATGTGAATACAAACTTAGGGGAATTTTCCCTAGATTTATTGGAAGATAAAAGTATTTAAAACAATTATTATTCCAATTCAGCCATTTAAGAAAATGGGCAAAAAGAAATAATAAAGCTCTTAAAAAATATTTATTTTTGAAGTGGGAAGATAGGGTATGATATATGGGCCTCAAAAGTGCTTAGAATTGGGGATGTGTTTTGGCAAAAACCAAACTTTCCTTTGGGAAAGGAGTTTTGGAGATTTTGACTATTAAAGAGATTTATTAGATTTGGAGCCAAAATAATTATGGATAATTATTGATCAATCTTGGTGATCAGGGTAGATGATGTAGACAAGGTTTATCAAGAATTTTAAACCTTGGGATTGGAGAATCCAAGTTGATTTTGGTGAAATACCCTAGATTAAGGATCTAGGGTGATGTTAATTTCATACCATCAAAACATGGTTGTATCTTGGAGCTCAGAGCTCACCTTGATGCAAGGGATAGATGGATAGTTATACCAAGTCATGTACATCAACATGGTATAGAGGTTTGAGCTTGATCTTGTTTGATTTCCCCAAGAATTGATTTCAAACTTTGAATAAAATAAGCCTGCCAAAGAAGATTATCAACTAGCCTTCAAAACCTTGTGGGTTTAAGAAGCACAAGGATACACTTGGAGCAGGTGAAGTATATATTGATAGGCCTATATGAGTGGAACACAACCATGCAAAGAGTTGTTCCAGAGAAGATTGGATGGTGGTATGAGCTTCTATTAAAGTAGGCATGTTGACTAGAATTGCAGAACTAGTTATTTTATTGCCTGCAAAACCATCAAGAACGAGTGTGTTGAAGGATTATTTAACCAAGGGAAAGAGTGGGCCTTGGTAGTCCTTAGGATGGTTAACAAGATGTTCCAAGTGCATTACCAAAAGTGCACAAGGGTTGAGAAAGGGAGACATCCAAAAAGGTGATGTTGGAAATAGTTTTCCAGACTTAGCCAAATTTAGCAGATTTGAGGATTTTGACTAGAGTATGAGAGGAGATGTTTTTGATGGGTTGCAAGGTATCTAAGCATCATCAAGTGGATTATGTTGAAGTGTAGATTGAGTAGAAGGGATACATGCTTGTTACTGGTCTTCATTGACTTGGAAGGTTCTAGAAGGGATCACTTCAGAATTGATCTAGTTAAGGGTTTTAGATGATCACCTAGCGGCTAGAGATCAGATCCATCTTGTATTCTTTCTTAGGATTTGAGGATCTTGAAGTATCTTGATCCTAGAGGATGAGCTCCTAGAGTAGCTCATACTACTTCTAAGCAATCAAGTCAAACAGCAGATCAAGGCAACTGATCTTACAAACAAATCAACTACTACTAGGGTGACCATCAAGCCTAGCTTGTGGTAAGGTGGGTGCATTTTGAAGAGGTTGGATTTTGAATAAGATGAGAGTCCTTGGTATCTCTACCAAGAGTATAATTCAAAAGCTTACTAAAAGGAGGTTTTGGGAAACCCAGAGATAAGAATAGTTGAAGGTTCTGTCTATACAAAATAAGGAGATTATATTATATATCTCTCCATAGTTTTGTCAAGAGAAGCTACTAAAATAGTTTTGGTTACATAAGCATCTTAGCTCAGGTTTTGAAATGGCGGAACATTTGAGAATATGGAATTTAAGCCAAGAATGTTTTGATAAGTAGCTTTTGTCAACTAGTGTTAAGGTAAGGAGTATACCATCTAATACACATTCATATGCATAAGCATATCCAACAGCAAGCAAACACTTCAGCATTAAACAAGAAAAAGTTTTTGTTCCCCCTGATTTTTGCATTCTGAACAACTAATCCGGGTTGCTGAAATTGGGATGTTACATCCCAGATGAGGAGTCCGAGGTACTACATTGCTAGCTTCTCTAGTCACAGCCGCAGATTTCACTGTTTATACATAGGATTTGCTCAATCATGTATAGATTTTTTACTTTTGAAGTAGGGTAGTATATATATGGTTCGAATGGTCGATTGATGCATCTGCCATGTAGTCACAAAACCCCAATCCGTCTAGTCACAAAACCCTAATCTGCCCATCTGCCATCTAGTTGAGTTTGCTAGTTGAGTGTTGATTTCGATACACAACATGCCTATAACATTACATTTATATTCCTTACTGAGCCCAAATGATTCAATTTTGCCTCAAAATACTGCAAGGGAGATACATCTGATGGTGTTTGATGTCTACACACTTCTATTCTTGTAGACAGTTGTTGGGCCTCCAAGTGCAGATGTTTGTAGAACAGCAGCAAGTTTTCCCTTAAGTTGATCACCCAAGGTTTATTGAACTCGGGGAGGAAGTGTTCAAAGGTATCCCCTCTCAAGCAACCCTGCAATCCAGATACAAGAAGTCTCTCGTGTCCCCAATACACTTGTCAGGTGTATAGGTGCACTAGTTCGGCGAAGAGATATTGAAATACAAGTGGTATAGATAATTATAAGTGGTAACGGTGATTGAAAATAGCTTGATGGCATGGAAAAGACTAAAGTAAAACTGAAATAAAGATAGAAACAAGCAAACATGTAATAGATCTAATTGCAAACGGTGTTTCAATGCTTAGAAACAAGGCCTAGGGATCATACTTTCACTAGTGAACACTCTCATATAAATATCTTCTCTTTATGATACTACTCTTAACTACTCTCCGGTTGGACACTCTAATCCATGGTAGGGATATAACAACACACCTCAAAGTTCGCCTTTCCCATCTAGATTACCCCACACTGTCACCTTGAGCACTAGATGGTTCAAACAAACACCACAATTTCATAAAGACATCCAACTCCAACTATAACTCATAACAAGTATTTGTAATCTCTAGCCTAACTGCCACCATGGTGTGCACACTGTTAACTTCACACACATGGGGAGCATAGAGATCTATTAAAGCACTTGAGTAGCAAGGTAGGTCTATAGATTACAAGCTCATGATCTCAATAAGATCGTGCATAGAGAGAGAGATGAACACATAGCTACCGGTAGAACCCTTAGCCTCGAGAGAGAACTACTCCCTCCTCATCATGGGAATCAGCAATGGTGATAGAGATGGCAGTGGAGATCAATGGAGATGGCTCCGGGGGCACTTCGTCGTCCCGGCAGGGAGCCAGAACAGAGACTTTCTGTCCCCCGAATCTCCCCTTCGGTGGCGGCGGCGCTGCGGAAATTTTCGTGGCTGGAGGCTTGATGATTTAGGGTTTTTGCATCGGGAGGCATCTTATAGGCGAAGAGGCAAGGTCGGTGGGCGGCCAGGGGGCCCAGACCATGCCCTGGCACGGCCTGGGGGACCAGCGCCTAGGGGTGGTTTGGCCACCTTGTGGCCCCCCTTCGTCTCTCCTTCTGGCTCCATGAATCTTCCGAGGAAATAACGACTTTGGCTTTTGTCCGGTCCAATTCCGAGAATATTCATTTTCTGACTTTCTGGAACCAAAAACAGCAGAAAACAGGCAACTGGCACTGTGGCATCTTGTTAATAGGTTAGTCCCAGAAATCATATGAAAAGTACTCCAAAGTGTGGACAAAACATAAGAAAGTAGATAAAACCAAGCATGGAACATCAAAAATTATGCATACGTTAGCAACGTATCAGTGTCGTTTTCTTAGGGATGGTTAGTGAACCAGAGACAACAATGTACATAAACAATATAGGTTGTGTTGTTGATATTTTGGTTCTTCAACTCCATATCTAACAAAAATAATGAGGCCCTTAATTTATTCTCCGATGGAACCTATATATATAATCTTTGTATTGTTTCTGATCTTTGAATGAGTTGTATGATGCATATGTATATCCCTGAATATTGTTTTGTATGATTACATTTAAATTTCTTATTGTGACCAATGATTCAAATTTGCCCCAAAACAGAGGCAGACACATTGGTGTCAGATTTTTTCAGGAATGAGTTAGCGAACCTAGGGCCATGTACAAGAACAATATAGGTTTTACAATTGTTACTTGGTTCGCTTACACCATCCCTGAATAAACTTATGAGGCTGCAATATTTATTCTACATTCACAGAACTATGATATTTGAATTATCTATTCCATGCATTCATAGTACATAAGAATTAAATTTCAGTTTGTCACCGAGGCCGATGATTGAAATTTTCCCCAAAAGAGTTCAAGGGGATACACATATGATGGTGTCGTGTTTTGGGGATGGGTTGGTAAACCTGATGCAGCAATGCACACAAACAATATAGGTTGTGCTGTTGGTACTCTGGTTCTCCAACTCCATCTCTAAAACAAATTATGAGGCCCTTGATTTATTCTCATATGGAACTACATGTATGATCCTTGAATTGTTTCTGATCTTTTAATGATTCGTATGATGCATATGTATATGAATGGTTTTGATCATAAGTATTTTTAACATGTACCTGAATATTAATTGTTTGATTTTTTATTTATAATTACAATATTTAAGCTTGTTTTTGTACATGACTATGTATATCCCTGAATATTTTTTTGTACGATTACATTTCAATTTCTTATTGTGGCCAATGATTCAAATTTGCCCCAAAAGAGAGGCAAAAACATTAGTGTCATATTTTTTCAGGGATGAGTTAGTGAACCTGGGCCATGTACAAGAATAATGTAGGTTGTGCGATTGTTACTTGGTTCGCTTACGCCATCCCTGAAGAAACTTATGAGGCCGCAATATTTATTCTACATTCATAGAACTATGATATTTGAATTATCTATTCCATGCATGCATTAATAGTGTATAAGAATTACATTTTAGTTTATCACCGGGGCTGATGATTCAACTTTGCCCCAAAAGAGTTCAAGGGGAGACACCTATGACGGTGTCATGTTTTAGGGGTGGGTTAGTGAACCTGAGGCAGCAATGCACACAAACAATATAGGTTGTGCTGTTGGTACTTTGGTTCACCAACTCCATCTCCGAAAAAATTATGAGGCCCTTGATTTATTCTCATATGGAACTACATATATGAACCTTGAATTTTTTCTGATCTTTGAATGATTCGTATGATGCATATGTATATGAATGGGTTTGATCATAAGTATTTTTCACATGTACCTGGAGATTAATTGTTTGGTTTTTTTATAATTACAATATTTAGGCTTGTTTTTGTACCTGACTATGTATATCCCTGAATATTGTTTTGTACGATTACATTTCAATTTCTTATTGTGGCCAGTGATTCAAATTTGCCCCAAAAGAGAGGCAGCCACATTGGTGTCAGATTTTTTCAGGTATGAGTTAGTGAACCTGGGCGATGTACAAGAACATTATAGGTTGTGCAATTGTTACTTGGTTCGCTCACTCCATCCCCGAAGAAACTTATGAGGCCCTAGATTTATTCTACATACACTCTGATGCAATTAATTATCATTGTGTTGAGATGAAATGATATATGAACTGATCAAACTATTGCTGAGATGCTTTCTCTCTGATATCCACGGATATATTGTCTTACATATACATGTTGTCAATTCTTGAGTTGTAATACAATTCAATCATATGTATGAGTTCTAAGTTATGTTCTTCAAAATCAACAGGAGGATGATGAAGAAGTGGATGATAGTAAGGAATCCAGGGACAACAAGAGCAGCTACATGCTAAGGCGGTTAGGGTGTGGGATAATCCGTTTCAACCGTAGGGGGAGACTGTTTTTCCCATTCTGTGGCAGAGCAATAAATGTGGATCTCGACAGCATCATCCAGCACGCGGTGGGTGTTGCCAGAGGCAGAGGCAGAAGGCATAGGCCGATTACCTTGGCACGGCACACAGCCTTCAGCAAATTCCTCCGGGATTATGTTAGGACTGGCCTGTATCCCATCGACTAGGTTGTCCCTGCCTCCTGCTGATGCCCCTGTCCTGCTAGGCGTCTCCGTGTCCCGTCCTCCTGGTACTGCTGCTGCTTTTATTTTGTTTTAGTTAATTATTACCTGTGTGTGGCATGTAAGACAATATATCTGTGGTGTCTCTGGTGAACCTTCTATATATATTAATCTACTCCTTTATATGGACTGCCTTAAAATTTCTAGTGTTCAATTATATTACTGATCATGCCCATGCACACTACAAAATATTTCTAGTGCTCGATTATATTATAATTTTCAAGGAATACATCAACAAGTTAAATTGGTCGAAATTTTGTATTGAAGTAACTAAACGATCTCACATCGGCGGTGGATGTTGGTAGAAGCTGAAGACCTTGGAGCGGCACGCAGTCTTCAGCAAATTCCTTACAGGTTCAACAACGGGTTTCCGCCACCCAGCTCAGCTCCGAATTTGCTTACAAGTTCAACATGGCAGAACTTGAGCTACCACAGAGACCTCGGTAGAGGTGGCAGAATTGGTGCGGGTGCGACCACGGCGATGGCGAGCTCGGATTCTGGAGGAGGAAAACAGGACCGAGCATGGTCAACATGGTGACAGATCTCACTAGGAACCAATTCTCGTTCCCGCACCGTGCCATGGGTGCGTCCATGGTGAGGGCGAGCTTCAACTCGGGATGGGAAGGGGAGAGGGACCGAGCAGGTTCGTTACGTCCCAGCTCCGTGCCATGGCCGTGACCACAAATTGCCGCTCCAGGGAAGAAGAAGACGCGTAATGGATGCAGGCGCCAACGCTGCAAGCCTACAGGGAGGAGAGCAGGGCCAAGCAGGTTCGTCCACGTCCCAACTCTGGGCCATGGCCATGACGCCCCACAGATTGCCGCTCCGGGGAAGAAGAAGATGCGTAATGGATGCAAGCGCCAACGCTACAAGCCTAATTCACGCCTAAGCGATGGGAGCGACATAACGGCAAAAACTGATAGGGGATGCCCAACTTGACGGTCATTAGCCTGATATTTTTTATTGAAATGTAAAGTTGAATTCGTGCCGAAAAAGACCCTCTAAGTATTTGGTATGGCAACTGTAGTCATCGCGGCTGATTATAGGCAACTTGGGTACCGCGTTGCCTGGACGCCCCAACTTTCGGGCCGCAAAATGACATCCCCGTCCAAGGGGTTCCCAGCCCTTTCCGAGTTCCCCCCAACTCGGCCAAGGAGTTGGAGATGGAAATCTCCTCCCTTTCCTTCCCAAACTAGGATTTGACTTTTCAAACTAGGATTTGACTTTTCAAACTAGGATTTGACTTTTTCAAACTAGGATTTAACCCCTTTCCTTTGGGCTCGGTGCGGCTTGCCCCTAGGGCCCCTACTCCATGCCTTTGCCCAAGTGACATCTCCCGGGGTGTTGGACCCACTGGTGATTCTTCTAGAACATTCTAGAAGTTCCGGAAAAAATACTGAAACTTTTCTGAACCCCCGAAAACCACTTTCCTTATATGAATCATATTCTCCAGACCATTCTGGATCTCCTCGTGATGTCTTGGATCCAATCCGAGCCTCCGAACAACATTCGATTCTCCAACACATATTACATATCTACTAGAGAACATCGAATCCTTAAGTCTGTCTCCCTACGGTTCGTGAACTATGCAGACATGATCGAGACTCCTCTCTGATCAATAACCAATAGAGGAATCTAGAAATTCATATGGCTCCCACATATTTCTACTATGACTTCGTGATCGAAATGAACCATTAACATTCGAAATCAATTCCTCTTTATCTCACGATACTTTACTTATCCGAGGTTTGATTGTCGGTATCCCTATACCTAGTTCAACCTTGTTACCAATAAGTACTCTGTACTCGTTCCTTTGGAATGGCGTCCCTTGTGACCAAGTCACATGCTTGCAAGCTAATTGGATGGCATTACACCGAGAGGGCCCAGAGTGTATCTATCTGTCATATGGATGGACAAGTTCTACTCTTGATCCATGCGCTTCAACACATACCTTCAGAATACCTAATTCCACCTTTATAACCACTCAATTACGGAAGTGGTGTTTGATGTCATCAAAGTATCCGTTCGGTGATGGAAATTAACATGATCTCACGATTGAAGGATTAGGTTACAATGTATATGAAAGCTTATAGCAAACGAACATTAAATGACTTGATCTTATGCTGCGCTTAACTATAGGAGTATGTCCATCACATCATTCTCCTAATGATATGACCTTGCTATTAATAACATCCAATGTCCATCATTAGGAAACCATGATCATCTATTAATCAACAAGTTACTCTGACAAGAGGCTTACTAGGGACTCTTACATGTTTACAAAACACACAAGTATTAATGTTTCCGGTTAATACAATTATATCATGGGCTGTAAACATTTATCATAAACACAAATATATGATAATAACCACTTTATTATTGCCTCTTGGGCATATCTCCAACAGTCTCCCACTTGCATAGAGTCTATAATCTAGTTAAAAACTTGTCCATTCAACACCTATGGCTTTCTGGTGTTCTATATACATTATTTCTAGTGGTAAACATAATCTTCGGATCTGACACTTCCAGGTCCGTGTGTAATTGCATGTCTTTGCGTCTCTACGCATCACTCGTTCTCTAATGAGATGGAATTGTATAAATTTGGTCCTTTGGTGAGAACTTTAGTTCCTTTGGGATTTAAACTATGTCGATAATTGTTGCAACATATATCTTCATAGTACTAGCCCGCTATGAACTACACCTAGTTTGATAAAAAAAACTACTTGACTCAAATGCCCTCTATTCCTGCTACAACAAAAGTCAGATACTTAGCCTTTTGTTGTAGTATCTGTCATAATGTCTTTAACTTTGGAACTCATCCAAATCCATCATGGAACTTCCTTTCCACTACATTGTGCCACCCATAGTTTAAATTGAGATAAACTTAATTTGTACTTTGTGACAAAACTAGTATCAATGTAATACTTTACAATGAACTATCTATCTATTTTGTCACCTCTACAAAATAAAATATTCTTAGTTCTTCCAAAAGACCATAAGAGTATCCTTACTATTGTCCAATGATCATATTATGAATCATTGTGGCATATGCTCATAACATTTAGAGCATAGGACATACCTGGATGTGTACATATCACAGTATGATTGAAAAACACTGTTTTTGATTTCATTCATCAAGTATCAAAAATACTTGAATCTTTGTTTCACTTACCAAGTGTCGATACATTTGAATTTTGATTTAATCCTTTCTGTGTGGCAAGAACCTTTCTTGTCATTTCCATATTGAACTCGTTCAATATCTCATCTATGTACATTTGGCACAACCATATTAGCGTCATGATCTATCCATATAGATATTGATGCCAAACATTCGGGTTTTGCCTAAGTCTTTCATCGAGATGAAATTATTAACTTGTGTCAATTAAAAGATACATCATTTCCACTCAACAATATGTCTTTCACATAATGTATTAGAAATATGTCTCATCACTCCCACTTAATTTCTTGCAAATGCAAGCATCTTCATCGTCTCCGATAAAATTAAACCTTTTAACAATTTCATCATGGTGAAGATTCCAACTCTGCGATGCTTACTTCAACCATTGAAGTTTGCATGCGCTTTTAGAATCCTTTGAATTAACAAAACCCTTTGGATCATGTCATGTACACATCCTAGGTAACCATTCTATTAGAAAAACTTGTTTTGTTTGTTCAACTACCATATACCAAATTATATGTAGTGCTTGCTACATTAATCCATCCAGACTATATATCGCTATGAAAGATCAAATCTTTCCATAGTCAATTTCTTGAATGTTGTCATGAAACTCCTTCCCGGCATGTCAACAATTTCATAGATGTAAAACATCCATACCTTTTAGAGGGTCTTTCAAGTTCAAATCTTGATTTCTCGTGTATGGAACTATCATGGATCTTATGGCTTCAAGCCATTTGATGGAGTCAGGGCCCATCATCGCTTCTTTGCATACAGTCGGTTTATCATTGTCAAACAACAATGATTTAATTTCAAATCCTAGTATTTGATTGTTTACCTGACATACTTGGTTCAATAAGATCTTAGACCTCCGTGACCATACTCTTTGCGGCACGTGAGCCATGAGCATTGTTGCTGCCTCCGGGACCCTTTCCGGCGCTGCGCAACATAGCACATATAGCTAAGGTTCAATAACCTTATCAAAGTTCTATTGTCCTCCCACTTTACTTTTCACGGAAAAATTCCTTCAAAAGAAACTTGACGTTCTAACCGACAAACACTTTTGTCTTTGGTGTTATGGAGGAACATACAACAATTTATTCAAAATAACATACAAAGATATGCTCATCCGATTTTGGTTGTAAACATTTTACTTATGCCTAGCATACCAATATTTAAGAAATGACTACTTCGGTTTTATCCCAAACCATGGCTTATATGGTGTCATTTCAATGGATCATGATGGAGCTCTTTTTAGTGTAAAAGCGGTAGTCACTAAAGCTTTTAATCTTTAAAATATAATGCCAGTTTTATAATTGACACCTTTGATCTCACCATGTCAAACAAGGTTTCTTTACATATCTCGTACACTCCATACTCCCATGATGTTTAGGGAAATGCAAATCCATGGAACGATTCCTCAAATGTTAGGTGTTTTTCTAAACTTGTAACTCAAATATCTTCCTCTATGATCCAATCATAAACTCTACATTTTCTTGTTACAACGATTTTCCACTTCATCTTGAAAGTCTTTTGGACATTTTCAAACATTTCATACATATCCTTCATTAAATAAATATACACATGTATTCACTCAAAATTCCGGAGAAATCATATGAAGTTAAAATCCATCGCTCACGACTACACATAATGGACCACATGCATGAATATGTACATCTTCCAATAAGTTAGTCGTTCGTTCTTATTTGGCCTTTGAATGATGTTTCAATTATCTCCAGGAAATCCTCACAAATGTCATTTGATCAAAAAATCAAAAGACTCCAAAATTCCATCAACATGGAGTTTCCTCATGTTTTCTTTTCCAATATAATTTAAACAGCAATGTCACTTCGTAAGTGAGGTTTCAATCATTTGTCTTGCGACTGTTTTAGCATTAGCTTTTATGGATGTGATTTCTCCAAATAGATTTGTATATCATCCATCTATTATGGAATACGGAAATTTATTTGAACAACCTTTTGTTCTCTTAATACCTAATAAAAATAACAATTATCGAAACAAATCTTGAAGGCTATCTTTGATGTCAACGAGAAATATAACAGCACTTTGTTTGTTTTCGATGAACATCATCACATATTGTCTTGCTAGTTACTTAGGCCATTGCAGTTCAAGAATTGTGTTGTTCTGTATGACACTTCATACTAACAAATTTGTGTATCCAATACCCAAGAACGACATCGTTAACAAGCAAAGAATACAACCATAACATGTATATCATCTATATACCTGAGCTGGTCAATTCTAGACTTTTATATTTTCTAACAAATATTTCTGAGATTCTCTTTCAGCATTTTCTTTCCCATTTAAAAGAATCTATCAACATCAATAGTGGCTCCATACACATGACAAATAGTCCAAAGCTTGTATAGTAAAATACTAATATCTTTGGACTTGCACTTTTGAAGTAGATCACCATTATCAAATATTTGGCGTTCTTTCAAAATCCATTCTTTAATAATCTTTTATTGTAGTAAACATTTTTCCTACATTTTCTATTCATCCTTATCATGACAACTTTCATGATCAAGCTACTATAGCTTATAAAGGTGAATCACGAGTATAATGTTTCTTTTCCAAAACCTTTTGGAGGATTAGGACGACTAGCGTCTCCAACCTTCACAAATTCTCATCAATTATGTGAACTTTATATTTTGCTTAAACTATAGTCTATCATGTTGCAACGAAAACATTGTTTCAGATATCGCAATACCTTTTACATATGATGGTTTCTGAAACATTTCTGTCAGCTCCTAGATAACCTTGATATTAAAATAATCTTTTGAAGATCAAGAATCATGGAGGCAAACATGATACATTAGATACTAACACTGGAATTGTTACTCTTGATTTAATACTGATTATTAAACTTCATGGAGTAAATGTAGTTTGGTGAAAGTTTGCAATAGGACTTTTAAACTTTAGATTGACACTCAAAACAATACGATACCAGTTCGTAAAGTAAATATCCAGAATTCTATAGTTCTATTATCTCAACTATAACTAGGTGTAAGGTGGTGAACGGATGCCAATGACTACAACAAACTATGCAAATTCACTTTGATTTTGTTTATGCTAAATTATGTTCAACTTAATCATATTACTATATGAACTCCCACTCAAAACAACATCCCTCGAGTTGTTTTAGTGATTACACGAACCAAATACACTACACCAAGTCTGATCATCACGTGAGATGATGTAGCTTCAAAGGCGAACAATCAACATGTTCATCATATCAACCATATGACTCATGCTTTACCTTTCGGTATTCCATGTTCTGAGACCATGTCTGTAAATGCTAGGCTCGTCAAGGTTAACCTTAGTATCTGCATGCGCAAATCTGGCTTGCACCCGTTGTACGCACACGTAGAATCTATCACACCTGATCATCATGTGATGATTCAAAACGACGAGTCTTAGCAACGGTGCCTACTAAGGACGAACACTTTATTACTTGATATTTAGTGAGAGGGATCATTTTATAATGCTACCATCGCGATCTAAGCAATACAAGATGCATAAAAGGATTAACATCACATGCAATTCATAATATGTGATATGATATGGCCTTTCTTCTCGTGCATTTGATCTCCATCTCCAAGCACGAACATGATCTCCATCATCACCGGTGTGGCATCAAGGTCAATGGGGTCGCTCCATGGTTGTCGTCCACCAGCATTAACTATTATAACTACTTTGAATAATAGACAAGTAGGTCTTAAACGAAATTTAAAGACAACCATAAGGGTCCTGCCGGTTGCCAACTTACAATATAGATCATTGCATACATCATATATAATCGCAATCATGGCCATATCACATCACAACACAAGCCCTGCAAAAACAAGTTAGACACCTCTAATCTTTCTTTGCATGTTTTACGTGGCTAGGTCTTTCGCATAAGAACCATTCTAGCTTACGAACATGAACCACAACGTTGATACTAGTATTCTCAATCTCCCGTTGTAAATTGGATCTTCAATATGGTGGGAGAGACAGACACCCGCAAAGCCACTTATGCAATACAAGTTCCATGTTGAGCGTGTAGCAAGTCTCATGAACAATGTCATGTAAGGTTAGCCTGAGCCGCTTCATCCAACCATCCCGCAAGATGCAAAGTACACAAAAAGCAATCGACAACGAAAGCATCAACGCCCATAATAACCAGTGTGTTCTACTCGTGCAACAGATCTACGCATAGACATGGCTCTGATACCGCTGTAGGGTTCGTAGCATGGAATACAAAAAAATTCTATCGCGGCAACACACAAAAGTCAAGATCTAATCTATGAGATCGGTGCAACGAGTTTGTGGAGTACTAACCCTCATAGATCCAAAGCATTTAACAATATCAAATTATCGTGGTTGATGTACTCGATCACTTGCCGATCTCAAAATCGTGTAGACGATCCTTCCGGAAGCACTTCCGCAGTCAGTCACACATGCAGTACTCGATGAAGACCTTCCTCTCCCTTGTTCCCGCAGGCAGCAGAGTTTGTAGATCTCCTCGTGATTCCAGCAGCATGACGGTGTGGTGGTGGAGGTGGAGGAGTAGATCCTGCAGGGATTCGCCTAAGACGGAGCAGGTATGGTGGAGGAGAGAGTTCTTTAGGGCTTCGCCCTATACGGAGCAGTCAATGGAGGAGATAAGGGGTAGTCAACGGCTAGGTTTGAGGTGCAAGGGACCAGGGACCAAGGGGGTGCGCCCCTACCCCTCATTATATAGGTGGGGGTGTCCAAGGGGTTCCCATCCCTTTCCGAGTTCCCCCTAACTCGGCCAAGGATTTGGAGGTGGAAATCTTCTCCCTTTCCTTCCCAAACTAGGATTTGACTTTTCAAACTAGGATTTGACTTTTTCAAACTAGGATTTGACCCCTTTACTTTGGGCTTGGTGTGGCTTGCCCCTAGTTCCCCCGCACCATGCCATAGCCTAAGTGACCTCTGTTGGAAATATGCCCTAGAGACAAATAGTAGTAAGGACTATTATCATATTTAATATAGTTTATGATTAAGTTTTTATCATGCTATAACTATATTGAGTGGAAACATCAATACACATGTGATATACAAACAACCAGGGGTTCCTAGTGAAACTCTAGTCATTGGTTCATTGGTCAACAGATGATCATGTTTCCTGATCATGTGGCATTTATGCCAGTGGAAATGAGGTCATCTCATTCGGAGAATAAGATGCTAAACCAATACCCAACCTAAACATCATGACCTGATCATGTCACGAAGTTCAAGTTACGATGATTAGAAATGGATCCTCGTAGACTATTCCTTAGACCGTGAGGCTATATCAATCACTGTCTCCTGAGAGTGCTTAGATAGCATCAAACGCCATATGGTAAAAACGATGGTTATAAAGGTGTGTTCAGGTATTCGTAGGATACCGTAGAGGCAATATATGTCAAGAGCGGGATTTGTTTGTCCATGTGACGGGAAGATACTCGAGGGCCCACTCGGAGAAGTTATATCCAATAGCTGCACAGCGTGTGATTAGATCACGGGGATATCACTTGTCGGAACGAGTTAAGTAGCATTGTTCAGTAACGAGATTGAACCCGACATGGTGATGTCATTGATCAGATCTCGGGCAATGCAAGTATCGAATGACAAAGTGAATAAGACACGACTGTCCCGGTTCAAACGACGAAAGATCTTCGTGGAATGCATAGGGGTCACATGGCCATCCAGGTCCCTCTGTCGATCATTGGTGCGGGAGTGTCCCGACCATGTATGGAGTGTTCCCGAACCGTGGGGTATCACGCTTAAGGGCTTGATGATGCTTAGAGAGTGTTTATAGGATCGGTGGAATCGCTGAAGAAAAGAAGGGAGAAAACCGGAAGGGTTTTGATAAATCCGGAGGATGTCTGGAGTGGAGGTGGAAGGTGTTCCATGGCCACGGAGATTAAATGTCATGTGAATGAATGTTAAATATTGATTTAATCATTTACTCATATTTATTTAATAAATAGAAAATCAATTAAAGGTCAAAAAGGCTTAATGGGCCAATTCCGGAGGGAGAGGGCCCATTAGGGGAAAGGAGAGAGGGAGAGGGGCCAAGGGGGAGGCCGGCTAGGCCTAGCCCCCCTACGTGGGGCCCACTAGGTGGCCGGCGGCCACCTACCCATCCCCTCCTCTCCTTTAGTCCCACCCCGGACTTTAGGGGAGGTATTTGGCCTAGAAAAACACACCCAATAATCAATAAAGGTCTCCCCACTTTTGGGAGGACCTCTAATTGATATTTTCTCTCTCCCCCACTCTCTCTCATGACCGTGGTCCCATGTCTGGACTGCGCGAGCGAGAGACATCTTCACCGCGGAGCGCCCTCGCGTTGCGGGATTCGGATCTGGGAGCTCTACTTCCGCAACTGCTGCTGGATCAGGGAAGCGGGAGTCATCGTCAGGCACCGGACGTGTGTAACTCCCCGCGAGGTGTCGCACTTGAGGCACTCAAGTCGTTGGAGCCAGAAGGAGCGCAAGGACTTCATCACGACCTTGAGGTCGGCTTCGGCTCGTCTACATCAACCACGCTCTCCTGAGCGTTGACAATGCTTTTTGGTCTTCAAGGGTAAGTTCATGAAAAGCCCCTCCCGTTACTGTATTACTAATAGATAGGTCCTGGTAGCTTCAGGGATTCAGGGGCGTAGAGTAAAATTTATTGTTTTTATACGCGGAACCCCTACAGTGGTATCGGAGCTAGATCTATGCGTAGTAATGCTAGTACGGGTAGAACACACGAGATGTAGCGTGTGGGCGTTGATCTTGTAGTTGTTACCCTCCCACGTGTACTTGTGTATACCGCAGTAATGCTTGATGAAGCGGCCCCCAACCGACTTTACGCGTTGATTCGCGAGACTGGTCCACGCTTGACATACGGCTTGTACCGTATAAAGTGGCTTTGGGGGTGTCTGTCTCTCTCGCATTAGTTGGTATACCATTTGCAACGGAGGGCCCCGAAAGGGGTGTAGTAGAGACAACTACTTGATCAGCGTTGTGCTGAAAGTTCGTAGGTAAGAACGGTTCTTGTGCGAAAGCCCATTCAGCCACGTAAAACATGCAAAGATAAAGTAGAGGCGTCTAACTTTGTTTTGCAGGAGGGCGTTGCTTTGTGATATGGTTGTGGCAAAGGTAAAGTGATTACCTTTTGTTGCATAGTAGTAGATAGTCACAGTAATAACAAACTACCACGCTGGAAAGAGACCGGTACCCTGGTGTCTATGACGCCGGAACCCTGGCGCCGGAACCTGGTGACGGCGGATGGAGATCACGACGTGAAGGACCATATCACATAGCATTTACATTCAATGTTATTGTTTGTATGACTTATTGTGTGCTAGTATTAGATACTCGACGGTAGCCTAATAAGATGATCCCTGTTAAAATAACCAACGATTGTGTTCCCCCTTAGTGTGCACCACCAAGAAAGTTCTTCGGTATGAGGCGGGCCGTGATGATCGGGTGTCAGACATATCTACGTTCGCATACAGTGGGTGCAAGCCATGTTGCACATCGAAAACACTAAGGTTGAGTTGGCAAGCCTAGCACGCTAGAGAAGCTGGCCTCGGAACGCGGATGGTCGAAAGATCAAGCATGAGTCGCATGAATGATGTGACCGACGTTTAGCATCCACCCTTGAACCCACATTGATGGCCGTGCTGATCGGGGGAGATGTGGCTGATAGGGGTCGTGTTATCACTAGGAACCCTCTTTGGGGATAGGTGTTTCTGAGTGGAGTTATTATTAACTTATTTAATTATAAACTTAGTCTAAATTCCTTTTGCAATTATAAATGTAGAAAATGGTTCTTCCCGAGATTACCTTTCCTATCGACGATTGGTTAAAAGGAGAAAAGCTCAAGTTAGATGGTTCCAACTTTTCTGCATGGGTCATACGCCTATTTGATCTCCTTGGGGAGAACAATGTAGCTGACTACATGACCTGCGAGATGTATCTGGAGCCACCCTATTCTCATGAGACCCAGGAGCAGCGAGATCTGTGTTATCGTCGTCGTGTGATGGCCACGTTTATATCAGTGACCATGCGCCTCGAAATGGAGGATGGGCTATGGCCAATGGTGGGGAGTCTCAAGCCCCGAATGGTCGTGGCACATCTGAGAGCACATTTCGTGGAATAAGTGCGCATGTGGGAGTATGAGCTGACGGGGGACTTCCTCTCCATAAAGATGGAGGAGGGCTCCTCACTGGATGAGCACTTATTGCGCCTCTACGATGCGTATATGAGTCTGGCCTACTACCTGGACAACTGGTACTCAAGCTCATTTGCAATGGGAGTTGTGCTGCGGTCGCTTTCTCCAAGCTTCCAAGCACAAGTCAGGATCTGCGTTATGAGAGGCGACACGGAAACACTGGATTTCCTTGAGTTCATATCACATTTCAGAAATGTGATAGATGAACCCAACGTCGCTGGAGTCGTCAATGACCAAGGTATATATTTGATATACAACTTTATAAATGTTATAATCTTGCAAACACACTACGGTGTTAAGTATATCTGATACTTGTTCTGTTTTGATGAAAACAGGTCCTTCTGCATGAGAGGTGCTTGCTGGAGAGGAGGTGACGTGGCGTGTTGATGGCGAGCATGATGATGACGGCCAACGACGCTCTCCCTCGACATTTATCATTTAGTTTATGTTTAGGATGATTAATGTAATCAAGAGATTGTGAACTTCTTTAGTGTGTCTCACACTTTGTGAGACGGTTATTCATTTCGAGTTTGTAACAAATAGTTGTTCTGCTTTTATGAATGATTTGTATTCGTGTTCATATCTTGTTTGATTATATGTGAATTATCATTGTTGTTTGAAACTAATTGATAATGTATGAACATCTGTAAAATATTAAAATGCCTTGTTTAAAATACCCAACTTAATTATATTTCATTAATGAATGAAACCATTGTTTAAATTCAAAGTTATGATGATGATAATATGTGAAAGTCATTCGATCTCTTGTCACATATAAATAATGCCTAAGTTCGGCAAAATAACTTGAACACCGTGTATTACTTGAATACAAAGTGTTTAATGAATTGTTAAAAGTTAATACATATCCGATGTATTGGGTTTTAACGAAAATGGTAATTATCATTATATGATTGTTTAAATGTGTAAATTAGTTTACCAAAGGAAACATGAATATGAAACTATTTGATTTGATCAAAGTGTTTCATCAATAAAAGGGTATAATTATAAAATAGAATCCAATTACTATGATTTGATCAATAGTAATGAAATTCGAACTTGTAAGAATGGCATAAAAGAAATTGTGGAATGTGAAGTGTTTTGAAACGTCAAAATACAAAGCATCACAATGTGATATTAGATATCAAAGGGGTTGAATAGAAGGCACCAAATAAATCGTTGTAGTGTAGATGTAGAGACCATTAGTTAGAATAGTTAGCACTCAATTTGAATTAGTAAACCATTTGAATTCGTGAAAGTTTTGGGGTTATCCGATAGAACCAAAACAATAGCGAATAAGTCCTTGTAGTGTATTCATTAGAAACTTTGAATACAAAACCCATAGCTCAAACCGAAAGCAAGATTCGTATTGCTTGGATTTTGGTGCATTCTTGAGAAAGCTCACTTTTAGTGATGTTTCTCAATTATGAGCAAATGGAAATTAGTGTAAAACATGATGAGGATTCAAAACCCTGCATCAGAGTGTTGAGAAGCGCAACGGACAGTGTTCCTGAACGATTCTCTGCATAGAAGGAAAGAATCAATGATTTTTATCATTGTGTTTTTCCCTCCACTATTGTTTGTCACTACATGAAGTAGGATTTAAAATGTAAATCCATATCTTGTATGGAGACATTTGTGAATAACTTGTCATGATTTTTGGAATATGACATACCTACAAACTACAAAGGAAATAATGGTAAACTAAATTATGAGAAATCCTAGAAGTAAAATTCCCTTGAGATTAGAAATCAATTCGTTGCTGAATCTCACAAGTAAAGGGGTTACTTGGAATTTTCCCAAATGACTGCAAAGCCATAGTGGAAAAAGGGGGTGAATTACAAAAGCACAATTTGTCAAGTATTGGACAAATTCAAATGAATTTGATTCATGTGTGCTAAATGTCTAGTGGATTTAAAACTAGTAAAGTACTAGTATCTCATAGAAGTTAATTAAGGAACTAGTCCTTAATAACTCAAATTAGGAATAGCATTTAGTTTAACATCAATGGTTGAAAGAAAGAAAAGGATGATCGTCATCCACTATGTTGAGACATAGGTTCTATCTTAGAAACCATGATGGTAACTTAGCATAATATGCAATCCAAATAAGGAACGTTTGAAAGTGATTAAGTTCGAATCACAGAACGTTGAGCTAAATTTGTCCGCAGTATCTAGTAGAGAACTATGGACATATTTTCCAAATCCATAAAGGATGACATATCTTAAAGCATAAAGAGTTATGTTATAAGGGAATATGTTGGAAACTCCTGTAGATACCAATTAAAGTCAAGTGGGAAGCGAGGTGAACATAACATCGAAAGTTGCACAGAGTGCACTAGTGTTTCAATGAATACATTTATAATAATAGATAAGGGTACCATCTAAAGTGTTGTATAATGTTATGGCGGCGCTAGTTCACTTTTAACATAGAATGATGTGTCCCAGGGCATAGTGCCCATGAGAAAGCCCTCGAGGTTGATCTAACATCATTGTAGGCTCCTGGAATCAGGCCTCGTTCTGCTGCCATAGTGATGATGCATACACACATATGCTATCACGTGATGATAAAGTATTGATGTCAATCAAGGTGACATTAGTAAGTTGCAAAGGATTTGGGACTGTAAGACTCAACCTCTTCCATGAGCAAGCATGTTCAGGTTACCGGATACTTGGTGCCAACGATTGAGAACAAATGCAGCTAGTGTATTTGTACTCTAGTGCAAGTGGGAGACTGTTGGAAATATGCCCTAGAGACAAATAGTAATAAGGACTATTATCATATTTCATATAGTTTATGATTAAGTTATATATCATGCTATAACTATATTGAGTGGAAACACCAATACACGTGTGATATACAAACAACCAGGGGTTCCTAGTGAAACTCTAGTCACTGGTTCATTGGTCAACAGATGATCATGTTTCATGATCATGTGGCATTTATGCCAGTTGGAAATGAGGTCATCTCATTCGGAGAATGAGATGATGAACCAATACCCAACCTAAACATCGTGACCCGATCATGTCACGAAGTTCAAGTTACGATGATTAGAAATGGATCCTCGTAGACTATTCCTTAGAAAGTGAGGCTATATCAATCAGTGTCTCCTGAGAGTGCTTAGATAGCATCAAACGCCATCTGGTAAAACGGTGGTTATAAAGGTGTGTTCAAGTATTCGGAGGAAACCATAGAGGCAATATATGTCAAGAGAGGGATTTGTCCGTCCATGTGATGGGAAGATACTCGAGGGCCCACTCGGAGAAGTTATATCCAATAGCTGTGCAGCGTGTGATTAGATCACGGGGATATCACTTGTCGGAACCAGTTAAGTAGCATTGTTCAGTAACGAGATTGAACCTGACATGGTGATGTCATTGATCAGATCTCGGGCAATGCAAGTATCGAATGACAAAGGGAATAAGACACGACTATCCCGGTTCAAACGATGAAAGATCTTCGTGGAACGCACAGGGGTCACCTCACCATCCAGGTCCCTCTGTCGATAATTGGTGCGGGACTGTCCCAACCATGTCTGGAGTCTTCCCGAACTATGGGGTATCACGCTTAAGGGCTTGATGATGCTTAGAGAGTGTTTATAGGATCGGTGGAATCGCCGAAGAAAAGAAGGGAGAAAACACGGAAGGGTTTCGGTAAATCCGGAGGATGTCCGGAGTGGAGGTGGAAGGTGTTCCATGGCCACGGAGATTAAATGTTATGTGAATGAATGTTAAATATTGATTTAATCATTTATTCATATTTATTTAATAAAGAGAAATCAATTAAAGGTCAAAAGGCTTAATGGGCCAATTCCGGAGGGAGAGGGCCCATTAGGCGAAAGGAGAGAGGGAGAGGGGCCAAGGGGGAGGCCGGCTGGGCCTAGCCCCCCCCCCCCCCCCCCCGCGCGGGGCCCACTAGGTGGCCGGCGGCCATCTCCCCACCCCCTCCTCTCCTTTAGTCCCACCCCGGGACTTTAGGGGAGGTAGTACAACCCCTCCCCCTATATATAGTGGGGTATTTGGCCTAGAAAAACACACCCAATAATCAATAAAGGTCTCCCCACTTTTGGGAGGACCTCTAATTGATATTTTCTCTCTCCCCCTCTTTGTCTCATGACCATGGTCCCAAGTCTGGACTGCGCGAGCGAGAGACATCTTCACCGCAGAGTGCCGTCACGCTGCGAGATTCGGATCCGGGAGCTCTACTTCTGCAACTGCTGCTGGATCGGGGAAGCGGGAGTCATCGTCAGGCACCGGACGTGTGTAACTCCCCGCGAGGTGTCGCACTTGAGGCACTCAAGTCGTTGGAGCCAGAAGGAGCGCAAGGACTTCATCACGACCTTGAGGTCGGCTTCGGCTTGTCTACATCAACGACGCTCTCCTGAGCGTTGATAACGCTTTTCGATCTTCAAGGGTAAGTTCGCGATACCTAGTTCAACCTTGTTACCAATAAGTACTCTTTACTCGTTCCTATGGAATGGCATCCCTTGTGACCAAGTCACATGCTTGTAAGCTAATTGGATAGCATTACACCGAGAGGGCCTAGAGTGTATCTATCTGTCATTTGGATGGACAAGTCCCACTCTTGATCCAGGCGCTTCAACACATACTTTCAGAATACCTAATGCCACCTTTATAACCACCCAATTATGGAATTGGTGTTTGATGTCATCAAAGTATCCCTCCGGTGATGGCAATTAACATGATCTCATGGTTGAAGGATTAGGTTACAATGTATTAATCAGGAAACCTAATGATCTCATGGTCCATGATTAGGAAACCATGATCATCTATTAATCAACAAGCTAGTCTAACAAGAGGCTTACTAGGGACTCTTACATGTTTACAAAACACACAAGTATTAATGATTCCGGTTAATACAATTATAGCATGACATGTAAACATTTATCATAAACACAAATATATGATAGTAACCACTTTATTCTTGCCTCTTGGGCATATCACCAATAGTCTCCCACTTGCACTAGAGTCAATAATCTAGTTAAAAAATTGTGCATTCAACACCTATGGCTTTCTGGTGTTGTATATACACTATTGCTAGTGGTAAACATAATCTTTGGATCTGACACTTCCAGGTCCATGTGTAATTGCATGTATTTGCGTCTCTACGCATCACTCGTTCTCTAAAGATATGGCATTGTATAAATTTGGTCCTTTGGTGAGACCTTTAGTTCCTTTGGGATTTAAACTATGTCGATAATTGTTGCACAATATATCTTCATAGTACCAGCCCGTAGTGAACTACACCTAGTTTGATAAAAAAACTACTAGACTCAAATGCCCTCTTTTGCTGCTACAATAACAGTCATATACTTAGCCTTTTGTTGTAGTATCTGTCACAATGTCTTTAACTTTGGAACTCATCCAAATCCGTCATGGAACTTCCTTTCCACTACATTGTGCCACCCATAGTTTAAATTGAGATAAACTTAATTTGTACTTTGTGACAAAACTAGTATCAATGTAATACTTTACAATGAACTATCTCTATTTTTTCACCTCTACAAAATAACATATTCTTAGTTCTTCCAAAATATCATAAGAGTATCCTTACTATTGTCCAATGATCATCTTATGAATCATTCTGGCATATGCTTATAACATTTAGAGCATAGGACATATCTGGATGTGTACATATCACAGTATGATTGAAAAACACTCTTTTTGATTTCCTTCATAAAGTATCAAAAATACATGAATCTTTGTTTCACTTACCAAGTGTCGATACACTTGAATTTTGATTTAATCCTTTCTATGTGGCAAGAACCTTTCTTGTCATTTCCATATTGAACTCATTCAATATCTCATCTATGTACATTTGGCACAACCATATTAGCGTCTTGATCTATCCATATAGATATTGATTCAAAACATTCGGGTTTTCCCTAAGTCTTTCATCGAGATGAAATTCTTAACCCGTGCCAATTAAAAGATACATAATTTCCACTCAACAATATGTCTTTCACATAATGTATTAGAAATATGTCTTAGCACTCCCACATAATTTCTTTCAAATGCAAGCATCTTCATCATCTCCGATAAAATTAAACCTTTTAACAGTTTCATCACGGTCAAGATTCCAACTCCGTGATGCTTACTTTAACCATTGAGTTTGCATGCACTTTTAGCATCCTTTGAATTAACAAAACCCTTTGGATGGTGTCATGTACACGTCCTGGGTAACCATTATATTAGAAGAACTTGTTTTGTTTGTTCAACTACCATATACCAAATTATATGTAGTGGTTGCTACATTAATCCGTCCAGACTAAATATCGCTATGAAAGATCAAATCTTTTCATAGTCAATTTCTTGAACATTGTCTTAAAACTCTTTCCTGACATGTCAACAATTTCATAGATGTCAAACATCCATGTCTATTTATTTATAGATCAAAATATGACCGATAGGTTTTACACCTTTTAGAGGGTCTTTCAAGTTCAAATCTTGATTTCTCGTGTATGGAACTATCACGGATCTTATGGCTTTAAGCCATTTGATGGAGTCAGGGCCCATCATCGCTTCTTTGGATACAGTCGATTTATCATTGTCAAACAACAATGATTTACTTTCAAATCCTAGTATTTGATTGTTTACCTGACCTACTTGGTTCAAGAAGATCTTAGAACTCCGTGACCATAACCTTTGCGGCACGTGAGCCATGAGGATTGTTGCTGCCTCTGGCACATATAGCTAAGGTTCAATCACCTTATCAAAGTTCTATTGTCCTCCCACTTAACTTTTCATGAAAAAATTCATTCTAAATAAACTTGACGTTCTAAGCGACAAACACTTTTGTCTTTGGTGTTATGGAGGAATATCCAATGGTTTATTCAAAATAACATACAAACATATGCTCATCCGATTTTGGTTGTAAACATTTTACTTATGCCTAGCATACCAATATTTAAGAAATGACTACTTCGGTTTTATCCCAAACCATGACTTATATGGTGCCATTTCAATGCATCATGATGGAGCTCTTTTTAGTGTAAAAGCGGTAGTCACTTTTAATCTTTAAAATATAATGGTAGTTTTATAATTGACACCTTTGATCTCACCATGTCAAACAAGGTTTCATTACATATCTCGAATACTCCACACTCCCATGATGTTTCGGGAAATGCAAATCCATGGAACGATTCCTCAAATCTTAGGTGTTCTGCTAAACTTGTAACTCAAATATCTTCCTTTATGATCCAATCATAAACTCTTCATTTTCTTGTTACAATGATTTTCCACTTCATCTTGAAAGTATTTTGAACATTTTCAAACATTTCATACTTCTCGTTCATTAAGTAAATATACACATGTATTCACTCAAAATTCCGGAGAAAGCATATGAAGTTGAAATCCATCGCTCACGACTACACATAATGGACCACATACATCAATATGTACATCTTCCAATAAGTTAGTCGTTCGTTCTTCTTTAGCCTTTGAACGAAGTTTCAATTATCTCCAGGAAATCCTCAAAAATTTCATTTGAACAAAAAAACAAAAGACTCCAAAATTCCATCAACATGGAGTTTCTTCATGTTTTCTTTCCAATATAATTTAAATGGCAATGTCACTTCGTAAGTGATGTTTCAATCATTTGTCTTGCGATAGTTTTAGCATTATATTTTATGGATGTGATTTCTCCAAATAGATTTGTATATCATCCATAGATTATGGAATACGGTAATTTATTTGAACAACCTTTTGTTCTCATAATACCTGATCAAAATAACAATTATCAAACAAATCTTGAAGGCTAGCTTTGATGTCAACGAGAAATATAACAACACTTTGTTTGTTTTCGATGAACATCATCACATATTCTCTTGCTAGTTACTTAGGGCATTGCAGTTCATGAATTGTGTTGTTTTGTATGACACTTCATACTAACAAATTTGTGTATCCAATACCCAAGAACCACATTGTTTAACAAGCAAAGAATACAACAATAACATGTATATCATCTATATAACTGAGCTAGTCAATTCCAGTCTTTTATATTTTTCTACCAAATATTTCTGAGATTCTCTTTCAACATTTCCTTTCCCATTTAAAAGAATCTATCAACATCAACTATGGTGCCATACACATGACACATAGTCCAAAGCTTGTATAGTCAAATACTAATATCTTTGGAATTGCACTTTTGAAGTAGATCACCATTATCAAATATTTGGTGTTCTTTCAAAATCCATTCTTTATTAATCTTTGATTGTAGTAAACATTTTTTCCTACATCTTCTATTCATCCTTATCATGAAAACTTTCATGATCAAGCTACTATGAATTATAAAGGTGAATCACGGGTATAATGTTTCTTTTCCAAAACCTTTTAGAGGATTAGGACGACTAGCATCTCCAACCTTCACAAATTCTCATCAAATATGTGAACTTTATATTTTGCTTAAACTATAATCTATCATGGTCCAACCAAAACATTGTTTTAGATATCACAATACCATTTACATATGATGGTTTCTGAAACATTTCTTTCAGCTCCTAGATAATTGATACGTCCATTTTGCATCACTATTCTATGTCTTAATTCACTATTATTCATTGATATATTTCGTATTGAGAGGTGATACTTATGTTATTTCATCTGTTTTTGCATGGTTGATGACTTTTGGAGCATGGACCGCTGTAGTCAGGATTCTGATGGAAAAGGTGCTGTTTGGAGGCAAAATTCACGAAGATCAGAAAATCCGGGAAAATATACGGAAAATCCTATTTTTTCAGAAGACTAAGGATGCCAGAAGACGTAGTGGAGATGGGCCATAGGGGGCCCACACCACCCCCTGGCACGGGCAGCGCTAGGCCGCGCCAGCAGGTGGTGTGGCCGCCCTGGCCCACCTCTGGCTCTCCCCTCTAGCGTATATATTCCTCCCGAAACACTAAGACTCGGGGAGCGACCACAGAAAGATTCCGCCGCCTTACAGGGCAGAAAACACCGAGAGATAAAGATCTCTCTGGCAGACAGATTTCCGCCGGGGGAATTCCTTCCCGGAGAGGGGAGATCGTCGCCATCAACACCACCATCAAGCTGGACTTCATCGAGATCATCATCACCACCACCATCATCACCATCAGCACCCTCATCACCATCTCCATATTGCTATAACAATTGAGTTGAATCTTGCATTAGTTCATAGGGGAAACTTTCCCGGTGTTGATTACTCTTTGTAGTTGATGCTATTGAGTGAACCATTGAATTATTGTTTATGTTCAGATTGTTATACATCATTATTCCATCTCTGATCATGATCCATATGATTTCTTGTGAGTAGTTTGTTTTGTTCTTGAGGACATGGGAGAAGTCATGTTGTTAGTAGTGGAGTTGTGTTGAGAAAGATTCAATAGTTTGATATTTAAGTTGTGGTGTACTTCTTCTAGTGGTGTCATGTGAATGTCGACTACATGACACTTCACCTATATGGGCCTAGGGGAATGCATTGTGTATTTGGCTACTAATCGTAGGGGTTGTCGGAGTGACAGAAACCTGAACCCCCGTTAGGAAACCATTGCACAAGGGACATAAGGGTCTTAGAGTTTAAAGCTGTGGTTAGGTCTCTACCTTAATTACTTTCTTGTACTTATGGATGTTTGCAAGGGGTATAATCACAAGTATGTATTAGTCTTGGATGGGGCGGTACATTAGCACAGGTTCACCCACACAACACTTAGGAAGCTAGAGAAGATTAATCAACTATATGAAACGAAAGCACTTGACTGTCTTCCCATGTGTCCTCGAGAACGTTTGGTCATCTTAAGTAATACAACCGGCTTGTCCTTTGCTGCATAAAGGATTGGGCCACTTGCTGCATTTATTCCTACTGTCTCTTATTTGCTCGTACTTTGTTTACTTGCTTTATCAAAAACCCCTAAAATCCGTTTGCTAAGTATTTGCAGAGAATTCCTGATCCATACCACTAGCCAGCACCTTCTGCTCCTTGTTGGGTTCAACACTCTTACTTATCGAAAATACTGCGATACATCCCCTATACTTGTGGGTCATCAAGACTATTTTCTGGCGCCGTTGCCAGGGAGTGAAGCGCTATTGGAGAATGGAAGTGGTAAAGGAAACTTCTACTGTGAGTATTGTTTACTTCTGTTAGTTGCTTTATTTTTGTTATGGATAATTCGCTGAGTTTTTTATTTGGTAATGCTACAACCACTGCTAAGGTAGTAGATAAGCCACCACCTGCTGAGAATGATGTTTTCAAAATACCTACACGAATTATTGATCGTGTGATGGATAACTACTATGTTGGGGATGGAACTGTCCATCCTGGTGATCATTTGCTCTTTATACACGAATTATGCGGGTTGTTCAAGTGTGCAGGTATTACTACAGATCAAGTTAATAAGAAGTTATTCTCATTATCACTGAAAGGAAGAGCTAAGGAATGGTATAAGCTGCTAAAGAATGGTCAAGCTCTTGAATGGGAGGAAATAGTACCTCTCTTTTATTCAAAGTTTTATCCTCCTAGTGAGATTCATAAAGATCGGAATCAAATATACAACTTTTGGCCTCTTGATGGAGAGAGTACAGCTCAAGCTTGGGGGAGATTGAAGTTACTAATGCTCAAATGTCCCATTCATGAGCTCCCCAACAATATTATTATCAATAACTTTTATGCAAGGCTCCCTCTACATGATAAAGATTTATTGGATGCTTCTTGTGCTGGATCATTCACTCACATGGAAGAAGAAGCTAAATGGGATCTTCTGGACCGTATTCAAGATAATCCTGAAGCTTGGGAGAATGACAAAGGTAGAAAGTCAGGTATAATTTATGATTATGAATGCATTTAATCTTTTATGGGAACTGATGACTTTCAAAATATTAGTAATGTTTATGGTCTAGACTCTCAAGCTATTCTTCTTATTTTAAGGCTTTTGCTTCCTATATAGAAGTGCCTAAAAAGAAGTGGAATAAGTATCATGAACCTTATAAAGATATTACTAAGAGTGTTCCTGCAAGAAATACTAAATTTTATACTGCTAATCATGTCTTACCTGAACCTTATATTGAGAAAATGCCTTTTCCAGTTAAGGTAAAGGAACACTCTATGATAGCTAGTATGGTTAATGAAAGTACGAGTAAAGATGTTGAACCTGATAAACAAATGGTTGATGAACCTATAATAGAAAATGTGAAAGACTTTGTCACTAAGTATGAAGAAGAGAGACACACTATCCTTTGTAAGGATACCTCTAATATTGTTTCACAAAGTAGTGTTATGAGAGCTAGTATTTCTGTGTTTTCTGTTAGAATAAGTGATCATTGCTATGATGGTAGTTGTGATAGCTATATTGTTAAGTTTATGCATGATACTTAAAGTTACTATGAGAGAGGGAAAAGTGTTCGTATGCATCTCAATATTATCAAGTTTCCTCGTTTCATGCTGAAAGTTTTTATGTTGCACTTCTTTTTCCTTCTTATGCAAGTTGCCTTTGGTTTCAACAACTTGTTTGTCCGCAAAATTCCCTTGCATAGGAAGTGGGTTAGACTTAAATGTGTGTATTTTTGCTTCTTGATGCTCTCTTTCACTTCAATTCATATTCCTATGTGAGCATCTTCAAAATTTTAATGCCCATCTTATTGGCTTTAAAGAAAGAGCTTTTTGGGAGACAACCCACTTTTTTTTTCTTTCAGTTTTTTTTTGTTTCTTTGAGTCTTGGAAGTTATTACTTAGGTAATAACCGCTCCTTATCAGTTTTGTTTGGTTTTTGTGTCAAGATCAACCTCTAATGAGAGAGAAGTAAGATTTGGGGAAGTTGCTATCCCGAAACAGATTTTTGTGCTTCACCGTAAAAATCCGTGAGAGATCTCTGTATGTCGGATTGAGCTGTAATTTTTTGTGCTTCTGCCCCAGGTTGCTATTTAACTTTTGTTAGTTTTGCACTTTTTTATTTGAGCAACATAAGATTTTCGAAAAAATTGATCTTTACCTGCTGGTCTCTTTTGACAGATTTTGCCACTCTTGCATTTGCTTCTTTATTCGATTTCCTTTTTAAATTATTTTTGGGTTTTCGGAAGGAGTTGCTACAGTAGCTTATTTTTTATGGTTTTAAGTTGAAGTTGGACTCAAAAGGTTTTATCACTTCACTTATACTAATGTTGCTAATCAGAACTGTGTGAAGTTTTGTGTGAAAGAAATTTCCAGGAAGTGGAGATAATGGTGTAATAAGGAAGAGAAAGGTTTTATGACTCAATTAATAAGTGTATGAAGATGAAGATACTGATGATTATTCAAGTGGAGACTCCGGAAAAATCCACTAAATACCAAATTCAGAGACCTACAGAGTCCGTGTTCAAATAGGTAACAGTTATGGTAAGGAAAGTTCCACGAAAATACAATCCAACTATATTTTTGCAGTTTTCAGTCAATAAGGGAAGCTACGAAGCGAAAAAGGGACGGAAACGGAGCCAGGGTGGCTCACACCACCCTGTGGCGCGGGCCCACCCCTGGCCGCGCCACCAGGTGGTGAGTCCACCCCGGACTTCGCCTCCGACTCGTTTTCTCCCAGTACCTTCCTTTTGATATGAAACTTCGTAATTTATAACCCCCGAATCCCCCGAGGTTCGCATATCGTGTTTTCGTCGAGTTTTTGTTTCGATCTGTTTCTGCCAGGACATACTCTTTGAAGGCTTAGAAGCACAATGGTGTCCGCCAAGGATAAAGGGAAGGAGCCCATGGAGGAAGACCTCCAAGACCCCGGGAAGGAGAAGGAGATCAAGAGTGAAGGTGAAGAGGAGCAAGGCCAACATCCGCATACCGGCACCACCATTGCAAGCATTGGAGTGGTGATGAAACCTGCCAGGGTTAGAAGGACTGCACGGATGCAGACTGGGGGGAAAGCTCCCTGTCACAGTTTGGCTCCACGGTCACTTCCTCCACACACCAAGAATCCCTTCCATACCTTTATCCATAACCATGCAGGAAAAGAAGACTCCAAGAGGGAAGAACGGAAAAAGAATCACAAGAGCTGGGATCCACAAACTGAAATGATCATGAGCCGTATTGAGCACAACTCGGAGTTGATCTCACCTTCGAGATTGAGGACTTGGGGAAACTGATCAGAGGGCTCATCGAAATCATCGGCAACAAAGACGCCACCGGCCGAGTCACCAAGTGGGCCATCGAGCTCGCCGCCTACTCCATCCAGTATTAGCCCCGGCTCGCGATCAAGTCGCAGGCACTAGCGGACTTCCTCGTCGACTGGGCCGAGACCCAGTACCTACCACCGGTTCCGGATTCGGGCCACTGGAGGATGCACTTCGACGGATCGAAGATGCTCGGGGGCTTGGGAGCTGGCATCGTGCTCACCTCGCCCAAAGGAGACCAGCTAGAGCACGTCCTGCAGATCCACTTCAAGGCCTCCAACAACATAGCCGAATACGAGGCACTGGCGCATGGCCTCTAGCTAGCCAGAGAGATTGGTGTCATTCGGATCCTCTACTTCGGCGATTCGTATCTGGTGGTGCAGCAGGTATCCGGAGAGTGGGACGCCCGCGATGCAAACATGGCTCTCTACCGGTTCCACATACAGAAGCTCAGCTCCTGCTTCAATGGGTGCGAATTCCATCACGTCCCTCACGTCAACAACGAGGCAGCTGATTCGCTCACACGAATCGGATCCACCAGGCAGGCGATCCCGCCCGGTGTCTCCTTGGAGCACCTACGCAAGCCCTCCATCAACCCGTCCCCCGAGTCAGATTCCATCATATGGGCAGGGAGCGCTCCGGTTGACGGGGCGGCAGATGCAGAGCCGGCAGAACCTCCAAAAAAGAAGTCCCGTACCAACTCTGGCAAGTCCGTACACTTCGGCTCGCAAGACCTGAGGGCTGCCAACTCATCAAGTGGCTTGGGGGCTGCCGTCCCGGGTACACCATCCGGACGACCCCCCGACGTCCATCAACCAGCAAGCGGAAGCATCCTCGTCATCCGGGAAATACCATCCTGCGCGCAGCCCTTCATGAACTACATCGCCAACGGGGAGCTTCCGAATGACGAGGTGGAGGCCAGGCAAATCCGGCGCCACGCGCACACGTACACCATCATCAACAAAGAGTTGTACAAGCGCAGCGTATCCGGCATCTTCCAAAGGTGTGTCCACGTGGACACAGGCTACCGGCTGCTCAAAGATATCCACCAGGGCGAGTGCGGGCATCACGCTTCGTCAAGGGTGATAGTCGCCAAGGTGTTTCGCCATGGTTTCTATTAGCCCACCGCCCTCGAGGACGCCGAACAACTAGTCCGTGTGTGCAATGGGTGCCAACACTTCGGGCAGCTCAGGCACGTGCCGACTTTGGTGCTTAAGACCATACCGATCACCTGGCCCTTCGTTGTTTGGGGCCTCAACATGGTCTGTCCCTTCAAGCGGGCACGCGCAGGCATGACCCATTGGCTGGTGGCAGTGGACAAATTTACAAAGTGGATCGAGGCCAAGCCCATCTGAAAGCTGGACGAGGCGACAGTCGTGACCTTCTTCACCGACGTCATCAATCGGTTCGGCTACCCCAACAACATCATCACCGACAACGGCACAAACTTTGCCAAGGGGGCCTTCGCCCGATTCTACAGCAATAAGGGCATCCGGCTGGACCTCGCTTCCGTCGTGCACCCGCAGTCCAACGGGCAAGTCGAAAGGGAAAACGGCTTAGTGCTAGCCAGCATCAAGACATGCCTCATCGAGCCTCTGGAGTGGTCGCCCGGATGCTGGATCGAGGAGCTTCCGGCTGTGCTATGGAGCCTTCGCACCATGCCGAATAGATCAACCGGCTACACCATGTTCTTCCTGGTCTACGGATCGGAAGCCGTCCTCTCCGCGGATATCAAGTTCGACTCTTCGTGCAAGCTCCTCTACGATAAAAAGGCCAACCAGGAGGCATGGGAAGATGGTGTGGACCTCCTCGAGGAGGCCCGCGAACTGGCATTGTCCAGATCGGCCCTGTACCAGCAACGACTATGCCACTACCATTCAGGCCGGATCCGCCTTATCGCGTTCCGTGAAGGCGACCTGGTTTTCCGGCTAGTGCAGGACATGAAGGGCATGCACAAGCTGCCGCCACCCTGGGAGGGCCCCTTCATCATCAGTCGGGCGCTGCCTAATGACTCCTACTACCTCATTGACGCGCAGCAGCTGTGAAAGAACAAGATGGACAAATCAGACGAGGAGACCGAGCGTCCCTGGAACACGGCCCTGTTGCGCCCGTTTTACACCTAGTCACCTGACAGTGTATGTATCCCACAAACCCTATGAATAAAAATGCGGACCCCTATGAGATGCTCGGGGGCTCCTTGCTAGAAATGTGTATGCATCTGTTTTCCGGTTCAGATTTTCTGGCTCCGGCAACCCCTACCCGGGGGCTTGCCGGCTGTCCCGACCTGCTAAGTCAATAAACCGGCTGAGTAGTGTGCGATGATGTCAAACGCCCACTCTTCGTCTCAGCTACAGACCGCAACTCGGATGTCCGGCTAGCAAGAGCAAAAGCCCGAGGCATCCCACATGAAAAACAGAGAGGAGATGCGACAGATCGGGCGTCCCGGCCTCGCAACTAGCTTAAGTCAATCCGGCTCCTAAGCCTTTAGTACCGTGCATGATGTACTATCAGCTCCCTTCGATTCCGGCTGCAGACCGCAACCCGGCTGCCCGGCAAGGACGCAGCAAAAACAGCAGAACACACGGGAAAACGACTAAGTGTCCAGAAAGGCGCAAGCTAGTTTTCAAAAAATAAATCCGCCTTCCGGCTACAGTTTCGAAGACTAACCTATTAACGAGTGAGAATGTATGTGTATGTATATTTCTGTACGACTACTTCGAGTCAGAATTCAGGAAGAAGAGAGAAGAAGATTCGAAGTCCTTGCCTTCATCAAGCGCTCCGAATCTCGGGGGCTACACCCACTGGGTGCCCTCGCGCGCCCCCAGTGGAATCTTGTAGTTCCCGACCGGCTAAGGGCGTTTAGCCGGATATTTGGAGCCCAGGTGAGGGCAAGGGAAGGAGCAAGAGAAGACGAAGAAGATTTGAAGTACCTGGCTATTCCAGTTACTCCGAATCTTGGGGGCTACACCCAGTGGGTGCGCTCGTACGCCCCCACTGGAATGTTAGTTCCCCCGGCTGCAGGCGTTTAGCCAGCGGAAGCAACCGACTAAGATGCGTCTAGTCGGATGAAGTCAGAGGACTTGAGGAAAGAAAGAAGATTCGAAGTACCTGGCTACGCCAGCTACTCCGAATCTTGGGGGCTACACCTAGTGGGTGCGCTGACACGCCCCCACTGGAATTGTAGTTCCCCCGGCTAAAGGCGTTCAGCCGAGCGAAGTCAGCCGGACAAAGTCAGCCGGCAAAATGTCGAAACGACATACAAAAACACAAGTTGAAGGAAAACCAAATTGAGTCAGACTAGCACTAAAAAGAAAAGGGGAGACAAAGCTCCCTTAAGTTTACCCGGCGCTAGAGGCAGCCGGTACAGATAGACAAGTTTCAAAACAAGACAAGATAAACAAGTACACCCAGCATCCCGGGGCGATAGCTAAGCAGCAGGGCCCTTGCCGTGCGGAGCGCCTTGGCTGCCAGCAGCCTCAGGCGAAGGCGGAGGCGCGGCGGTCGACCCGGTTCCGGCGTCCCCAGCCGGCTGCGTCAAAGCTTCCGCATCGGGAGTTCCAATGGACTCCGAGTCGGTGACCACCTCGTCGGGATCCATGTAATTAGCGATCTTGATGGTGGAGCCCCGGAGCTCCGGATGAGCCTGGCAGATGGCAGCAAGATCGGTGCCGGCGCGGAAGCCTCCGTAGATCTTCTCGACACGGGCGTCCTTGTACCATGAGAGCATGAGGGCCAGAGCCATCTCCGCTCCGGCTTGCGCCGCCAAGTCTCGTAGCCGGTCCACGACAGCCGGTACCTCCCCCACCTTCGTGGCTAGCTACGCCATCGTCTCTGGGACCGGAGCGTCTGGCCAAAGAAACGAGAAGATGGCCTGCGCCTCTTGGCGAAGCTTGGCAGCTTCCTCGCCAAGAAGGACAACGAGCTCCTGGGCTATCGGCTGCGCTCCGGGCCAGTTCTCCTTCAGCCGGTTGTACGCCAGCAAGTCTATGCCGGGATAAAACGTTGTCAAAAAAAGATAGTCAGATCTAGCTACCGGATCCAGAAAGACAAAGGAGACAGAAAAGGGGAATTTACCCTTAGCCGTATGACCGACTTGCATCAGCTCTTCCACTAGGGCCTTCTCCTTCGTCGCCAGCCGCTTGATTTCCTTCTCCTGGTCCTTGTTCTGGGCCTCGAGAAGGTTGAAGGTGTCGATCCAGCTGGCGAGCGAGGCGTCATGCTCCTTGATGGTGGCCTCCAGACCGTCTACCTTGGCATGCCAATCCTTCTTCAAGAGATCGATCTCGTGCTGAGCGCACAAAAGGATAGCTGCAGCAAAACCGGCTATCGTCAAAAAAAAGGGGGATGATTCCAGATGAAGCAAACTTACTCTAGGAGGTTCCGTTGGCAGCAGCAAGCTTCTGCTCCAAGGACCGATTCCTGGCGGTTGTGGCCTTGAGCAGCCGGGTCTCCTTCACCGCCAATTCGAGGGTGGCAGCGAGATCCGTCAGCGAGGCGGCGGAGGAGGCGTCGTCGTCCACGGCCTGGGTGGCTAGGGACTCCTTCGCTGCGACCACCGCCGTCCTCCACTCCTCCCCCAGCTCGGCCTCGGAGTTGTCATCGCCGACAACCACGAGCTCCTTGCCAGTCGTCGCCCTCCGTGTCCCCGCAGAAGAGCCGTCCCCGCCCTGCGAGGAGGCCTCAACCATTTCCGGCTGGACCATCACGTCCGGCTGAGGGCCCCCCGCTCCGGCTGAGGCAGCCGGTTCAGCTCGAGGCGGCGGCGGAGGCGGTGCCTCGAAGGAAGGAGGGGTGGAGGCAGACATGGCCGGCACGCAGGGTGGTGACCCTGTCGGCGCTCGCGCCGGGCTCGTGGCCCCAAAGGAGACCAGTGTGCTGAAAAGACAGAAGGAGAGACAAAGGAAAAGGAAGCTAATAAGACAAAGGCAAAAAAGGGGGGAAACGAAAGAAACATAAGATAGTAAAGGAACCCAGAGAAAGACCTACCCCTGTACCACCGGGGGTGGCCCTTTTTTCGGCCAAGGCGGCTCGGGGGAAGGGTGCCGATCTGGCTCCTTGCGGGCCGGCTCCTCCGCGGCAGGCCGGCTGGCGCTAGAATGGCTGGAGCCGCTCCCGCCAGCGCTAGACCGGCTAGAGTCGCCGTCCGTCGCGAGGCACCGTGCCGGATTAGGGGCCGGTGCAGCCTCCTCCTCCTCGTCGACCTCCGCATGGGGATCGGTGGCCAGATCGTCGTTCCGGCTGGGGAAGGCGTCCCCATCCCCGTCTGACTCCTCGCTCGACCGCCGAGCGCGCAGCTCAGGCAAGTCGGGCGTGAACGTCTGAAGAGGAGCATCTCCCTCCTCGCGAAGGATACAGGGGAAGATCTGCCGAGTACGAGAGATTAGTCGGATAAACAAAAAAGAAGGGCAAGAGATACAAAAGAAATTTCGGCTGGAAGAACTTACCCGGGGCACGCGGTTGTCTTGGCTATAGGGCGCCAGCCCGAAGGCCCAGCCTTCCAGCAGCCGCTCCTTGGTAATCGTCCACGCCCACTCCTTTAGATTGTGGTAGAGGGGGTCGCGGCGAGACAGTCGGGTCGGGTCAAGCCGGCCGGAGTAAAAGCACATCTTGTGCGCTAGCTGCTGCAGCGGCATCATCAGCCGGGACATCCAGCTGAGGGTGATGTCCAGGCCAGTTAGGCCAGCAGTGACGAGGGCGCGCATGAGCTTAAGCATCTCGTCCGACTCTGGCTTCTCGCCGTAGATCTTCACCTCCCAGTGCTGTCGGCTGGACTCCACGTCCTGGAATGCCGGAAGGTTGATCCGGTCGATGGCAGTGAGGTTCCAGACATAGAAGTACGACTGCTGCCACAGTCGTACCGTGTCGTGCAGCAGGAACTTCGGGTAGCCGGTCTGCGCGCAGGAGTAGATGGAGGCGCCGCCACAGACGACCAGCGGCCCCTTCGTAAATTGGACCTGCGGTCAGACTCGGAAGAGCCGGTAGAAGAGCCCGAGATCTGACTGGATCCCGAGGTAGCTCTCGCAGAACGCGATGAAGTGTGCCAGCATGCCGATTGCGTTGGCGTCGACATGATGGAGACGGAGGTCGAAGAAGGCGAGGAAGGTGAGGAAGAACGGGTGCACCGGCAGTGCAAACCCATGCGCCAGGTGCGAGAGGAAGATCACCCGTTCTCCCTCCGCCGGATGCGGCGACTCCTCCCCCACCGGCGCGAGCCGCACCGCCACTTCCTCCTCCGACGGAAGGACTCGGGTGGCGCGGTACTTTTGGTTGTGGTCCTCCGTGACGGAGGAGCCACACCATGCTCCGCGCTCAGCGTCCATCTCCGGTTCGCTGGAGGGCGTGGTAGCGGACGAATGACGGTGGCCCGTACCACCGACGACGACAAACAGGCGGCGCAGCAGGCTACAGCGGCAGCGGCAGCGAAGCGCAGAAAGCAGGAGCGCAGAGGAAGAAGGCAACTGGCAGCGGGGGAAGTGAAGGAAGGGAACTGCCCTCCCCCGGACGCCCCTTTAAAGACCCGGGAGGGCAACCATCCACGGCACCACGCGGCATCCATCGAGGCGTTTCCCACCCCAACCGCCGCCCCAGATCCCGTGTGCAGACGCGGGGTGTGCAGAAGATTCCGGAGCAAGGACTGAAGCGTCAGGCGGCAGTTTCCCGAGGCGACGTGCGATGGGACGTTACATTGCCCACCGTAGAGTAATGATGGCGTGTGCACGCGTAGCCGGCTTTAGCACTGACGTCACGGGTAGCGCAACCGCCAGGCGTAGCCGGTCAGAAATTCAAAACAAAGAGGGAGTGCACGCACATTTCACCCAAGGGAGAAATCTACACGTGCTCGGGGGCTAGTGTCGAGGGGATGACCTCCGGATACCCCAACCGGATAAGAAGTATGGCAGTCGAATCGCTTCCGGCTGGTCAAGCATAGCCAGACAAGGCAAGTTAGGTCGGCCACTGTGAGGTAGTCGGAGCAGCGAGAAGCAGCCGGCTATAGCAGCGTAGCCGGAACCAATCAAGAAGACAGGGCGACGTGCGGAACAGTGCGTGGCACGCACTATACGATGACAAGACTGGGAACTACCCGTCCATACCGAAGACTTTGCAAGGATGACGCGGGAACAGTGGCCCGATGCTGACGACAGGCTCGCATGGCGTTCGCTGTGCCCACGACAGCCATACCGCTCGTACTCTGATGGGACATGGTTGTACCAGGTACTGTAGATGACCAGCCGGCTGGGACCCACCTATGGGGCCCGCTAGTTGGATTGGCCAGTAAGACTGTCGCCCCTCTGCCTATATAAGGAGGGGCAAGGCCTCAGTAGAAAGGGTTGGTCTCGGTGCATTTAAGATAGTAGCTAGAGAATACAGCTCGAGGAGCACTTGTAACTCGCATATCCCTCATAGTCAAATCGGCAGGAGTAGGAGTTTTACCTCATCATGAGGGCTCCGAACCTGGGTACTTCTTGTGTCCAGCTACGCTCGCTTGTATCCAATCCCGCCTGCGGACACCGTCGATAGCTTCCCTGCTAGTTCCCACACCTCTATCTAACCTTCTTAGGTACTACCATTCCCAATACAACAACAGTAAGAGAACTAAATATTATTAGTGGTCGGGCCAGCACAGTGACGGGTTGGTCAGCTAGAAGTTGTTGATTCCTAAGTAAGGGGACACTAGGCCAGTCTTGACATACTCCCTTAGGAATTGCCATAAGCAGCGTGCTTAGCCTTGGTCGCCGACTTGTGTTTACTAGCCGGGCTTTTACCGATGCCAACCGCAAGCGGAATCAAGCTGGCAATCCTCGGGTTGACTCTTTTCTTACAGAAAGGGCACCTGAGCTCCCCAAGTCGAGTGTGGAAAGGGATTATCCCGCTCTTGAGCTTCTTCATGACATGGCAGATCTTGTTGTCCCTGTTCTCCTTGTCAGAGTCCATCTCACTTGAATCTACCTATAATGTATGAAATGCAAACCAAAATGAGAAAAATAATAAATATATATTCCTTCCACCATTCCGAGTTACTTTCGATGCAATAACATGTCTATACAGGTTCAGCAGTTCATTACGACCGTCTCCCCAGCTCGCTCCTAAATTAATGTAGTTTGTGTCCTTGATAACTTATTAATAAATAAATAATGTGGATTCATTCAGAACAGACTAGATCTATCCATGTACCGGTTTGTATGTTGCATCTAATCATTAGGACTAGATTTTTTTATGAATCCAGGATAGATTAAGCTCGAGCAGAAAATATGAAACATGTCGAAATAGATGTACCTCCGGGTACACAAGCGGAGCGTGTTCGTTGAACTCCACGCCCTCATCGGAGCCTCCGAAGTCGTCAGCACCGGCGAGCACATGGTCCCCCAAGGGGTTGAACTGCATGTCCTCCTCGCCTTGTGATGCGTGATGCTCCTCCAGATCTGCCGCATGAAGCACCACCCCGGCAGCAATGCCCGCACACTCACCCCCACGCACTGGTTTCATGGAGAAGGTTCGTGCCTGTGTGTTCAAAATTGTGGGGTTTTGCTAGATAGGGAAGAGAGGAGTGGATGAGTGCGAATGGAGGACCCGATAGGCTAGGTTTTTAATGTGGGGACATTTAGGCCTCCTCGAGGGTCCCGGTAGGTATCTCTTCTGGCTGCAGCTGCCGCGTGGAAGGTTCGTGTGGTGGGGGCCTGTCGGAAGTGAGAGTGAAGGCGTGCTGCGTAGTAAAAATGGTATAGCCCGTGGGCCGTGGATAACTAGTTGTCGTGTAGTATACTTGTAGCCTTTGTAGACTAGATTAAACGTGACATGACCACTCGATGACTTTTTCCATGGACGACATCATGTTCCTTCTTGTAGAAGTCTCACTGAGGGAGACGTCCGTGTTGTCTCGAGCTGTCCTATGAAGGGCACGACGTGTGCAACGAGCCTCGTTGGATCACACTGGATCAACGGTTCGTGCGCACGATCCGCGTGACAACTATGACAACCAATCAGGGCGTAGCAGATAGAGTGGGCACAAGTTTGGCTTCTTTGAAAGAGAGAGAGAGGGGGCAAAACTAAGTAGTATCAAAAAACCAAGGGCAAAGCTGAGTAGTATAAAAATGGAAAGTGAGTGTCTTTTATAATGAAATACATCATGGCATACATCAAATTATGCCAAGATAGATCCACTAGAGTTTATTGCATGTGTGTTCTTTTCCACAAACCACATGGATCAACCAATGGCATTGCATGTGTGTTATTGTCACAAACCACATATGGATCAACCAATGTCATTGCATGTGTGTTCTTTTCATGACACTAGTGGAAAAAGGGCCTCCAGTCCCGGCCCGTAAGGGGCTTTAGTCCCGGTCCTGGTAACCGGGACTGGAGGGGCGGGACTAAAGCCCCCCCCCCCACTAGTCCCGGACCGCTTACCATCCGGGACCAATGGGTATCCACGTGCCCGTTTCTGCGGGTGCTGGGTGCCCCCCCATTAGTCCCAGTTCGTATTACGAACTGGGACAAATGGTTCTCTGCCACGGCAGAAGTTTAGGCACTTTCTCTGCCACGGCAGAGAATTCAATTTGTATCTTTTTTTCTCTTTTTCATTTCAAAAATAGTTTTCTACGCTACCAAATACCGTACACGTTCGTGCATACATAAGATAACTTCTCTTAAGATCGAGCATACAAATATATACATGATCATGATAGTTACATGGAGATCACAATTCGACGGTTTAATTACACGGTTGGGGATCATCGGTAGCGCCTATTCACGCTAAATTCCCCGGCGTCATCTATCATCTCGTTCATCAAGAATCCTGCCAGTTCTTCAGCAATTCCTAGTACGCGTTGCTCTGGTAGGAGTTGATCCCGCATTCTCTCGAACTATATAAGAAAAGGAGATCAATATGAATATCAATCATGATAACAAAACGTGACGGTAATAAAATAATGAAAATAATGTTGTGAATGTATTGCTTACATCGACTCTATAATCTTTGTGCTCAGTGGAAAACGTGCGAATGAACTCGCAAACATAGAATCCACATAGATTCGTCCCCTGTGGCTGCTTCACGCACTTTACGAGAATAGAATTCAATCAAAATTATAATCTAGCATCATAATTGTCTTGAAACTAGAAGTAAAGAGATGCGCGAACATATCACGTATTACTTACCGAGACCGGAGTAAATGTCAGCTCCTTACTAAAGGAACCCTTAACCCTACTCTTGAACAAGCTCCAAACCCTGCCCGGCAAAGAAAATGAATGAATGAGTTATTTATTACGTGATATCTCAGGAAATCAAATAAAGAGACCGATGTAGCACGGAAATTACCTCTGGAGCATGTCCTGCATGTCCCTAAACTGTTCCAGGGGTCTCTTCAATGGGTCCATGACTTCAACTCTTCCCTTATCAAGTTGAATGTCCATGAGAATCCAGTGGAAACTGCACATGTTTATATATACATCAGTAGCTCATCAATTACATTTAACATCGAGTAAGAAAAAGTGAATGTGTACAACATAGTAAGACCCTCACCGGAAATTGTAAGGAAACAATATGTGGTCACAGAAATGTTGCTCTGTTAGAAACCGTAGAAGGTTTTCCTACGTCTCCTCGGGTTTATCCTTTAGCGTCTTACAATGTATTTTATCTGGTCAATGAACCCAACACTAAAGAGTGACCTTCTTTTACATTCCATGATCTTCATTCTGCATAATAATAGAGTACAAAAGGATATAATGAGGATAATTATATGCAATGAACTGAACAACTGAAAAAATGAACAACTTATATATCGACAATGAATTCCACAACTTACAGACAATAGCAACTCATGAGACTTTTGTCGAGGGCGTTGAAACTGTATAACTGGAAGAGTTCTGGAAACTCAACATGGACCTCTTCTTCTCGGAAGTAGTAGTCATGTGGGACTTTCGCCACGATCATTATTCTCTCTTGCTTTACGGCTTTCAAGTACCAGTTGTGTAAACTCCGCATTTGTGTTGGCAGTTGTTGGAACTGCTCAAAGCTGACCAGAGGCTTCCCCGGGACATATGTAGGGACTACCTGAGCCTTGGGTAACTTGTCATCCTGGGCACCTAGCAATTCCTCAATAGTCACATTCATAGCGGCCGCAAGCTTCTTAGCTTCTTCCATATCCTCCTGGGGAGTGTCATAGGATAACACCTAGAGGGGTGGCATCGATTTTTTCGCCTGTTTCCTGAGCTGGGGGACATCCATTCTTTTCCCGGTTGCACTTTGACCTGATGATTTGCTCTCGCTTGCACTTCTACTTGATTTTCTCTTCTTCACTTCCTTCTGAAGTGTGCGTTGATAGTCATCTGGCTTATGGTGCAATTCATATTGCGATTTTGTGTTTAGAAAAGAAAGTGCATACGCTTTTTTCTTCTCAGTGTATACCGGGGTGGGCTCGGGTTTCTTCTTTTGAAGCTGCACAACACATTCGGCCTTTACGATCATGTCGTTTTCCTCGTCAGTACGATCGTAAGGTCTGATGGGAAGATTCTTATGAGGTACTCTTGGGAGGGGCAACATTTGTCGTTTTGGGCTGCTGCGTCGTTTAGTACTAATCGGAGGCTGTGGCGGAGATCAAGATGGACTCGAGCTGTGGTGGTCGTAGTCATGGGGTGCGCTTCTTGGAGGTGATGGAGGTGAAGGTGACATGCGACGACTCGGAGGCGGTGTTGGCTTTGGCATCCAGCCTGGAAGCTTGATGTTGTTCTTGTCCCATAGAATGATACCACCCAGTACTTCTCCGAGTCTCCTCTCACCTTCAGGTCTAGGGATGTCATGCTCCATTGAGTCCCACCCCATTGCGATTTCATCCACAGCAACTTTAGCATAGCCAGCTGGAATCTCACGGCCATGCCAGCATGCGCCAGGTGGACAAGGTAAAGCACATCCGACTGCCACCTTGATGGATAGGTTCTTCACCTTCTGATGGAGCTCACAAGATGCCTGCTCCTTGATTCCATCCACGGGTAGCCGGGACCGCCATCTACCATACATGCATCATCAGAAGGGACCTCCGATTCAGCCACGCTGCTTCTCCGCTGAGATGGGACGGCAGTAATATCGAGTACAGGATCTTGCAGGCGTGCTGCTCCTCGAAGTTCTTCAATCTGTTGCTGATGCATTCCAAGTGTTCCTAGCAACTCGGTGAACCTGTCTCCCTCCTCCTCCTGTCGTCGCCTCTTTGCTCTCTCTCGGCTCCTATAAGTATCTCTGTCTTTGGGAAACCCCATTTCCCACGTATAACTAGGGCCAAGGCCTCGTACATGTCCTCCGCATTCGTCATTCCCGAGGACCTTTGTCAGCAAGTCTTTGTCTCTATCGGGACGGAACTTTGTTGTCCCCGCTTTAATCTCCTTCACCACTTTCTGCCATGTATCCCGGGGTATCCTAATCACGTCACTGCAAATAAGGTCCCCTGTACTTTCGTCATACTCACTCCCATGCCCAAGGAACCAATTCCTTGCCCTCAGATCCCATTCTTCGCGTATTGGTTCTAGAGTGATCCCTTTAGCAAGCAGCTCATTCTCTTTAGCATCCCACTTTAGCATGGCAGCCGCGTAGCCCCTGGCCCCAGGTGATGGTGATATTTCTTCATCGCGGCATTTTTCTTGTTTTTTCCGACTTTTCCATAGCAGGTTCTGACTCCTTGTACTTCACAAATGCATCCCAGATAGCATGCTGCTTCGTTAGATAGCATTCAAATTTAGGAGGAGTCTTCGTCTTCTGATACTTTTGCCATAATGCTTTCTTCTAGTTCTTGAATAGTTTGGCCATCTTCATAAGAGTCCACTACTTGACTTTCTTCCTCAATGCAGTTGTGTCGGCATCATCCTCACATTCTGGCCGGGTGAAATGTGTCATGAGGTCATTGCAAAGACCCTCTTTGTACCTGTCAGCGACATACTCACCCTCTTTCGCCCCTTTGGTCTTATTCCACTCTCGAACGGTGATCGAGATGCGATCCCTAACCATAACTCCGCATTGTTGTTTAAATACAGTTTTAGCCTTTTTGGGTTCCAATGGTTCACCCCGTGGTGATACCACCGTAATTGTATAACGCGTAGATGCGTCCAACTTTTTAGCCGGGCCTCGTTTGGAATATTTTTTGCTCGATGTGGAGGCCTAAGAGAAGAAACATTCGTCAATTTATATATATACAACTCAGTTAATGCATCTACTGATCACCAGACTTCATATATATACCTCGCCGGACTTCGTTAAGGGTCCACCAAAGCCATCAGCTTCTCCACCACCGGAGCCGTCGGCTTCTTCACCACCGGAGCCATCGGCTTCTCCTTGATCATTTCGGTCGACCTCCTCTCCCTCACCGGAGGGGTTTAGACAAATCGACAGAGATTCGGGTGGATCAACATGGGGGGTGTCGTTGATCATATCCTCGAGAATTTCTTCCTGTGCTAGGTCTCTCTGGATTGGATCCATAGTTTTCTACAAAATGCACACAATAACATTTTTCATTCAATATTGCTGCATAAAATAATACTAAACAATAATATGAACACGCAATTTGCTACAATAATACTAAACAATAGAAAAATTCTAGTGATGCCCTAACCCTAAGTCCGGGCGGCCCGCAAGCACCACCACCCTAACCCTATCTCCGGGGGCCCACGAGAACCACCACTTTAACCCTAAGTCCGGGGGCCCGCGAGCACCACCACCCTAACCCTATCTTCGAGGGCCCGCGAGCACCACCACTCTAACCCTAAGTCCGGCGGCCCGTGAGCACCACCACCCTAACCCTATCTCCGGGCGGCCCGCGAGCACCACCACCCTAACCCTAAGTCCGGGGGCCCGCGAGCACCACCACCCTAACCCTATCTCTGGGCGGCCCGCGAGCACCACCGAGTCATCGACGCATCGTCGACAACCGATAGTGTCGTTGGCCTCTCACCATCATACTATATATACTCCATATATACTCCATATATACTATACACATATATACTATACTCCATATATACTATACACATATATACTATACTCCATATATATATAATATACTATATCTATTATATTACAATATTCTATATCTAAAAGATACGAGAAATAAAAAACATATATATATATATAATATATATTCTATTACTATACACAAACATATATATAGATATACTATATCTATATACTAGTAATAATTATTAACATATAAAAAAGATACACAAAATAAAAAACATATATACAAAATACTATATCTATAATATACTATAAAATATACTATATACAATATACTATATCTATAATATACTATACAAAACATATATACAATATACTATATCTATAATATACTATAAAAACATATAATATATATACAATATACAATATACTATATATACAATATACTATAAAAAAGATACACAAAATTAAAAAAAATGTGGCCGGGGCCGGCAGAGACAGAGAGAGGCAGCACGGTCGGGGGCGCCGCCTGGCCTCACCGGGGCCGGGGATGGAGGACGCATGGTGCACGGCGGGGGGAGGGAGTTACCTCCGGTGGGGCTCGCCGGGGCCGGGGACGATGGAGGAGGCGGGGCGCGGCGCGGGGGGAAGGGAGGAGGCGCAGCGTGCAGCGGGGCGGACGTCCGCGGTGTTTGGAGAGGCGGAGGCACGGTGGGGCGGCTGGAGAGGCGGCGAGGCAGTCCAAATTTTGGCAGCCTGCCGGCGTTGTCATCGTCCTTGCGCCCGTCTGCAGAGTGTGGAGATGGAGATTAGGGGAGCGAAGCGGCGCGTATTTAAGTGGATGAACCTTTAGTCCCGGTCTGTGGCTCGCACCGGGACTAAAGGGCCTTTAGTCTCGGGGCGAGCCACAGACCGGAACTAAAGGTATGACCTTTAGTCCCGGCCCGTGGCTCGCGCCGGGACTAAAGGCTTTTCGGCACCGCCCACGGGGTGCGCGCCAATAGCACCCTTTTAGTCCCGGGCCATGCCACAACCCGGGACTAAAGGCCTCTTTTTTAAAAAATCGACTATAACCTTTGTTTCTCGCCTTATTGCATACTATGTTATTAAATAAACTACTATATATCAATATTATTAAATCTGATAAAAGTTTACAATATTTTAGGGTTTAGGGTTTAGGGTTTCGGGTTTAGGGATTAGGGTTAGGGGTTAGGGTTTAGGGTTTAGGGTTTAGAGTTTTGGGTTTAAGGTTTAGGGTTTAGGGTTAGGGTTTCGGGTTTAGGGTTTAGAGTTTTTAGTTTAGGGGTTAGGGTTAGGGTTTAGGGTTTCAGGTTTAACTATTATATTTAGGGTTTAGGGTTTAGCACCTTAGTCCCGGTGTGTAGCATTTTCTGTTTTATAAAATAATTATTCTAACTAGTCAAACTATTAACCATTTTGCCATTTTCATGTGATTCTGACGCTCCGGTGGTCTTCCTCCGGCGAAACCCTAGACCGGGGGGCCCGGATCGTCTACCCCTATAGCTTTCTCCGTACGAGGGTAGCGCGGTGGACCTTTCTATTTGTTTTGGTTTGTTTAGGACATATGTACATGGAGAGCAAATGTTGGGCCAACTTTGCCACATTCCAGGCCCCGGTTGTCCCGCGGCGGGAGTTTTCACGTACAGATCCAGGATTTCAGTAAGTGTTAACGCATGTCCGGGAAGGGGGTCACACCGGGGGCCTACACATGGCACCTACCAACCTTGCACCACTCTCACACACATATCCTAGGGGCACATGCAAGTTTTCATGTGATTCCGACGCTCCGGTGGTCTTCCTCCGATGAAACCCTAGACCGGGGGCCACGCGCGCCAAGTTTATGAATTAATACCCTTTTTGGAATATTACTGTAAGTATTTGTCGTGATTATTTAAATAGGATTAATACCCTTTTTGGAGTAATAAATTCATAAGAAAATAATTACTAATCAGAAAACTGCAAATAATATGACTACGGAATCACAAGAAAGATTAGAATCTGTTTATGAATTAAAATTGCAAGTTTACTGTAAGAATATCCTACGGCGACCGTTAGGGTTTCAGGTTTCGGCGCACATATGTATCTCAACATGGAAATCAATGTCATATTTGTTCCCCTTTAGTCCCGATTTCGGGTTTCGACCGCATTTTTTTATTATTTTATTACAAAAAATAAGCCCCTTTAGTCCCGGTTGATAAAAAATTCGTGCGAAACCGGTACTAAAGGTCTGTTTCTTCCCGCCTTATTTCTTCCCGCGTTATTTTTTCCCGCCCGTTTTCTTCTCGCCTTTTCCACCGCTTCCCTCCTCTGACTTCCCGCCATTTCTCACTGTATATATGTAGGCTTGGTCGTTGCCATAGCACATCTAGACTCATATCTACCGCCTCTCTCCACTCTCTCCCATGGCTTCCACCATACCTCTAACCCCCAGGGAGGCGGAGGCGCTTTGCGCCTCAAACTACCCCTGCCCATGGGCTACCGCGTCCCCACCGGCTGGATGCTGAGCGCCGGAGGCGTGCTGGTCCCTCCTGTCCCTCTAGGTGTGGAGCGCCGGATGGCCATCACGAACCACTACTACCTCGAGCTCATGCGAGAGCAGCGGAGGAATCACAACTGGCATCCCGACCATTTCCCGACTTGGGAAGCCTTCTTCATCAATCAGCGTCAGAGGGCGCTCGCCAGGTACGAGGAGGACAGCCCGCCTCCTTCGAACTTCAACGAGGCCGGCCGTCGGCTGTGGTGGCGCGACCGGACTCTCCAGAGTGTCATGGCCTACAACACGACCGGCAATAACCCCTGCCTGCGGTACCCTCAAATCCATCCCACGCGTGCCCAACCTTCAAGGTTCGACTATGGCGACCCCGACAGCGACAGCGACGACGGCGCCGGCGACTACGACAACTATAGTGGTGCGTATTACAGGGCTAGGCAGGAGCATGACTGAATAACTCCAATATTAGGCATGTTTCTTAATTTTAAGTTGTGCTATGTATCTTAATTTTCAGTTGTGCTATGTATCCTTAGTGTTTGTGGGTTCCTTCTCTTGTGATGGTTCCTTCTCTTTGGGTGATCACCTCCCGCGGCTCAGAACCCGGTCGTCAACGTCTAGTTTGGTTGAGCAAGATGTATTACATGAAAGGGGACCTTTATGTCTCAAATAAAAGGTTTAATACATTACGTAGATTTATGTCTCAAATAAAAGGTTTAATACATTATTACACATCACCAATATCTAGTGTTGTGGTTTTCTTCTGCACCGTAGCCATGGAGAATCTTCATCATTTAACAGGATGCTTCTTCTGGCCATCTTCACAAGTTGGGTACAGCAATTTGTTGTGGTCCTGTAACATCTGCTCGAACTGCAACCTCTCCTTTTCTGTGCCGCAGTCTCACCTTGCATCACTAATGACCCGACCAAAATCATCAACGGGCTCATATGGTTCCCGTTCTTCACCCCCTTCTTCTTCATTATCTTCAACTGCGGTATCATCGTATTCAGGGAACATAGATCGGTAGTTGTCATCATCGTTCTCTTCTTCATCGCCGTCTTCCATCATAACCCCTCTTTCTCCGTGCTTGGTCCAAACATTATAGCCGGACATGAAACCGGACCGAAGCAGGTGGCTCTGAATGACTCTTGAGGAAGTGTGAGCCTGCTCATTCCGACATTCAACACATGGACAACACATAAAACCATCCCGCCGCTTGTTCGCCTCGGCCACAAGGCGAAAAGAACGCACGCCTTCTCTGTAAGCGTCAGAGCGTCGGTCACCGTACATCCATGGGTGGCTCATCTGCATCATACAACCATGCATATATATCAAACGCAATCATGATGCTTAAATTAGTACCGCATGGTCAAAATGAGAAAATAGTTGCTAACCTTTTAGGACAATTCAAAACAAAGAGGAGAAACCTTAAGTGTCTCTCTGGCACCTCATATCATGTTTTGTCTTGTGTGAACTCAAGTGGCATCGCTCTAACAGGCATTTCACCGAACACCTCTAGTGCATATGAAGAAAAAAAGTTAGCACAAAGTTATACCCACCTCACAGAGGAAAAAACAGGAGAGAGTGGAGGGTTGGGTGCATATATATAGGGCCAGACCATTAGTCCTGGTTTGATACACAAACCGGGACTAATGGTTCTGCTAGGGCCACGCGGGCGTGCCCAGACCCACTAGTCCCGGTTTGTGTCTCAAACCGAGACTAGTGGCCTCTTACGGACCGGAACACAGAATTCGACGACCTCGGGCCGTCCGGTTCGGACCATTAGTGCCGGCCCCAGCCACGGCCGGGACTAGTGGCCTGAACCAAAGGCCCTTTTTCTACTAGTGTGAACCACATATGGATCCACTAGAGTCATTGCATGTGTGTTCTTTTCACAAACCACATATGTATCCACCAGAGTAATTGCATGTGTGTTCTTTTCACAACCCACATATGGATCAACCAATGTCATTGCATGTGTGTTCTTTCCACAAACCACATATGGATCCACCAATGTCATTGCATGTGTGTTATTTTCCACAAACCACATGGATCAACCAATGGCATTGCATGTGTGTTATTGTCACAAACCACATATGGATCAACCAATGTCATTGCATGTGTGTTCCTGTCATGAACGACATATGGATCCACTAATTCCATTGCATGTGTGTTCTTTCCGCAAACCACATATGGATCCACCAGAGTCATTACATTCGTGTTCTTTCCACAAACCACATATGGATCCACCAGAGTCATTGAATGTGTGTTCTTTCCACAAAACACATATGGTTCCACTAGAGTCATTGCATGTGTGTTCCTTTCACAAACCACATATGGATCAACCAATGTCATTGCATGTGTGTTCTTTTCATGAACCACATATGGATCCACTAGAGTCATTGCATGTGTGTTCTTTTCACAAACCACATATGTATCCACCAGAGTAATTGCATGTGTGTTCTCATACTAAAACAAGCACTAGAGGCATCGCATGTGTGTTCTTTTCATAACCCACATATGGATCCACCAATGTCATTGCATGTGTGTTCTTTCCACAAACCACGTATGGATCCACCAATGTCATTGCATGTGTGTTCTTTTCCACAAACCACATGGATCAACCAATGGCATTGCATGTGTGTTATTGTCACAAACCACATATGGATCAACCAATGTCATTGCATGTGTGTTCCTGTCATGAACCGCACATGGATCCGCCAATGCCATTGCATGTGTGTTCCATCCATAAACCACATATGGATCCACCAATGTCATTGCATGCGTGTTCCTTCCACAAACCACATATGGATCCAATAATGTCATTGCATGTGTGTTCTTTTCACTAACCACATATGGATCCACTAGAGTCATTGCATGTGTGTTCCTTCCACAAACCACATATGGATCCACTAGAGTCATTGCATGTGTGTTCTTTTCACAAACCACATATGTATCCACCAGAGTAATTGCATGTGTGTTCTCATACTAAAACAAGCACTAGAGTCATCGCATGTGTGTTCTTTTCATAACCCACATATGGATCAACCAATGTCATTGCATGTGTGTTCTTTCCACAAACCATGTATGGATCCACCAATGTCATTGCATGTGTGTTCTTTTCCACAAAGCACATGGATCAACCAATGGCATTGCATGTGTGTTATTGTCACAAACCACATATGGATCAACCAATGTCATTGCATGTGTGTTCCTGTCATGACCCGCACATGGATCCACCAATGCCATTGCAGTTCTTTCCATAAACCACATATGGATCCACCAATGGCATTGCATGTGTGTTCTTTTCACAAACCACATATGGATCAACCAATGTCATTGCATGTGTCTTCCTGTCATGAACCACATATGGATCCACTAATTCCATTGCATGTGTGTTCTTTCCACAAACCACATATGGATCCACCAGAGTTATTGCATGTTTGTTCTTTCCACAAACCACATATGGATCCACTAGAGTAATTGCATGTGTGTTCTTTCCACAAACCACATATGGATCCACTAGAGTCATGGCATGTGTGTTCCTTTCACAAACCACATATGGATCAACCAACGTTATTGCATGTGTGTTCTCTTCATGATCCACATATGGATCCACTAGAGTCACTGCATGTGTGTTCTTTTCACAAACCACATACAGACCCACTAGAGTCATTGCATGTGTGTTCTCATACAAAAACAACCACTAGAGTCATCGCATATGTGTTATTTTCATAACCCACATATGGATCAACCAATGTCATTGGATGTGTGTTCTTTCCACAAACCACATATGGATCCACCAATGTCATTGCATGTGTGTTCTTTTCCACAAACCACATGGATCAACCAATGGCATTGCATGTGTGTTATTGTCACAAGAACATATGGATCAAGCAATGTCATTTCATGTGTGTTCCTTTCAAGAACCACACATGGATCCACCAATGCCATTGCATGTGTGTTCTTTCCACAAACCACATATAGATCCACTAATGTCATTGCATGTGTGTTCTTTTCACAAACCACATATGGATCAACCAATGTCATTGCATGTGTATTCTTTTCATGAACCACATATGGATCCACTAGAGTCACTGCATGTGTGTTCTTTGCACAAACCACATATGGACCCACTAGAGTCATTGCATGTGTGTTCTCATACTAAAACAAGCACTAGAGTCATCGCATGAGTGTTCTTTTCATAACCCACATATGGATCAACCAATGTCATTGCATGTGTGTTCTTTCCACAAACCACATATGGATCCACCAATATCATTGCATGTGTGTTCTTGTCCATAAACCACATGGATCAACCAATGGCATTGCGTGTGTGGTATTGTCACAAACCACATATGGATCAACCAACATCATTGCATGGGTGTTCCTGTCATGAACCACACATGGATCCACCAATGCCATTGCATGTGTGTCCTTTCCACAAACCACATATGTATACACTAGAGTAATTGCATGTGTGTTCTTTTCACAAACAACATATGGATCAGCAAATGCCATTGCATGTGTGTTCTTTCCACAAACCACATATGGATCCACCAATGTCATTGCATGTGTGTTCTTTTCACAAACCACATATGGATCCCATAGAGTCATTGCATGTGTGTTCTTTTCACAAACAACATATGGACCAACCAGAGTCATTGCATGTGTGTTCTTTCCACAAATAACATATGGATCAAGCAATGTCATTGCATGTGTGTGCTTTCCACAAACCACATATGGATCCACTAGAGTCATTGCATGTGAGTTCTTTTCACAAACCACATATGGATCAACCAATATCATTGCATTTGTGTTCTTTTCACAAACCACATATGGATCCACTAGAGTAATTGCATGTGTGTTCTTTTCCACGAACCACATATGGATCCACTAGAGTCATTGCATGTGTGTTCTTTCCACAAAACCACATCTGTCTCCACTAGAGTCATTGCATGTGTGTTCCTTTCACAAACCACATATGGATCAACCAATGTCATTGCATTGTGTTCTTTTCACAAACCACATATGGATCCACCAATGTCATTGCATGTGTGTTATTTTCACAAACCACATATGGACCCACTAGAGTCATTGCATGTGTGTTCTTATACTAAAACCAGCACTAGAGCCATTACATCTGTGTTCTTTTCACGAACCACACATGGCTCCACCAGAGTTATTGTATGTGTGTTCTTTCCACAGACCACACATGGATCCACCAGAGTCATTGCATGTGTGTTCTTTTCCACAAACCACATGGATCAACCAATGGCATTGCATGTGTGTTGTTTTCACAAACCACACATGGATCAACCAATGGCATTGCATGTGTGTTCTTTTCACAACCCACATATGGATCAACCAATGTTATTGCATGTGTGTTCTTTCCACAAACCACATATGGATCCAGCAGAGTCATTGCATGTTTGTGTTTTCCACAAACCACATGGATCAACCAATGTCATTGCATGTGTGTTATTGTCACAAACCAAATATGGATCAACCAATGTCATTGCATGTGTGTTCTTTCCATAAACCACATATGGATCAACCAATGTCATTGCATGTGTGTTCTTTTCACAAACCACATATGGATCCACTAGATTCATTGCATGTGTGTTCTTTTCACAAACCACATATGGACCCACTAGAGTCATTGCATGTGTGTTCTTATACTAAAACCAGTACTAGAGTCATTGCATGTGTGTTCTTTTCACAAACCACAGATGGATCCACCAGAGTCATTGCATGTGTGTTCTTTCCACAAACCACACATGGATCCACCAGAGTCATTGCATGTGTGTTCTTTTCCATAAACCACATGGATCAACCAAAGTCATTGCATGTATGTTCTTGTCATGAACCACATATGGATCCACCAATGCCGTTGCATGTGTGTTATTTCCACAAACCACATATGTATCCACCAGAGTAATTGCATGTGTGTTCTTTTCACAAACCACATATCGATCAACAAATGTCATTGCATGTGTGTTCTTTTCACAAACCACATATGGATCCACCAATGTCATTGCATGTCTGTTCTTTCCAGGAACCACATATGGATCCACCAATGTCATTGCATGTGTGTTCTTTCCACAAACCACATATGGATCCAGTGGAGTCATTGCCTGTGTGTCCTTTTCACAAACCACATATCGACCCACTAGAGTCATTGCATATGTGTTCTTTCCACAAACCACATATGGATCCACTAGAGTCATTGCATGTGTTTCCTTTACACAAACCACATATGGATCCACTAGAGTCATTGCATGTGTGTTCTTATACTAAAACCAGGACTAGAGTCATTGCATGTGTGTTCTTTTCACAACCCACATATGGATCAACCAATGTCATTGCATGTGTGTTCTTTCCACAAACCACATATGGATCCACCAGAGTCATTGCATGTCTCTTTTTTCCACAAACCACATGGATCAACCAATGGCATTGCATGTGTGTTGTTGTCACAAACCACATATGGATCAACCAATGTGATTGCATGTGTGTTCTTTTCACAAACCACATATGGATCCACCAATGTTATTGCATGTGTGTTCTTTCCACAAACCACACATGGATCCACCAGAGTCATTGCATGTGTGTTCTTTTCCACAAACCACATGGATCAACCAATGTCATTGCATGTATGTTCTTGTCATGAACAACACATGGATCCACCAATGCCATTGCATGTGTGTTATTTCCACAAACCACATATGTATCCACCAGAGTAATTGCATGTGTGTTTTTTTCAACAAACAGATATGGATCCACTAGAGTCATTACATGTGTGTTCTTTCCACAAACCACATATGGATCCACTAGAGTCATTTAATGTGTGTTCTTTCCACAAACCACATATGGATCCACTAGAGTCATTGCATGTGTGTTCCTTTCACAAACCACATATGGATCAACCAATGTCATTGCATGTGTGTTCTTTTCATGAACCACATATGGACCCACTAGAGTCATTGCATGTGTGTTCTTTTCACAAACCACATATGTATCCACCAGAGTAATTACATGTGTGTTCTCATACTAAAACAAGCACTAGAGTCATCGCATGTGTGTTCTTTTCATAACCCACATATGGATCAACCAATGTCATTGCATGTGTGTTCTTTCCACAAACCACGTATGGATCCACCAATGTCATTGCATGTGTGTTCTTTTCCACAAACCACAAGGATCAACCAATGGCATTGCATGTGTTTATTTTCACAAACCACATATGGATCAACCAATGTCATTGCATGGGTGTTCTTGTCATGAACCGCACATGGATCCACCAATGTCATTGTGTGTGTGTTCTTTCCACAAACCACATATGTATCCACCAGAGTAATTGCATGTGTGTTCTTTTATCAAACCACATATGGATCAACAAATGTCATTACATGTGTGTTCTTTGCACAAACCACATATGGATCCACCAATGTCATTGCATGTGTGCTCTTTTCATAAACCACATATGGATCCACTAGAGTCATTGCATGTGTGTTCTTTCCACAAACCACATATGGATCCACTAGAGCCATTGCATGTGTGTTCTTTTCACAAACCACATATGGATCAACTAATGTCATTGCATGTGTGTTCTTTTCCACAAACCACATATCGATCCACTAGAGTAATTGCATGTGTGTTCTTTTCACAAACCACATATGGATCAACAAATGTCATTGCATGTGTGTTCTTTTCACAAACCACATATGGATCCACCAATGTCATTGCATGTGTGTTCTTTTCCACAAACCACATGTGTACCCACTAGAGTAATTGCATGTGTGTTCTTTTCATAAACCACATATGGATCAACCAATGTCATTGCATGTGTGTGTTCTTCTCCACAAACCACATATGGATCCACTAGAGTAATTGGATGTGTGTTCTTTTCACAAACCACACATGGATGAACAAATGTCATTGCATGTGTGTTATTTTCACAAACCACATATGGATCCACCAATGTCATTGCATGTGTGTTCTTTCCATGAACCACATATGGATCCACCAATGTCATTGCATGTGTGTTCTTTTCCACAAACCACATATGTACCCACTAGAGTAATTGCATGTGTGTTCTTTCCACAAACCACATATGGATCCACTAGAATCATTGCATGTGTGTTCCTTTCACAAACCACATATGGATCAACCAATGTCATTGCATGTGTATTCTTTTCATGAACCACATATGGATCCACTAGAGTCATTGCATGTGTGTTCTTTTCCAGAAACCACATATGGATCCACTAGTCATTGCGTGTGATTTATTTCCACAAACCACATATGGATCCACTAGAGTCATTGCATGTGGGTTAGTTTCACAAACCACATATGGATCAACCAATGTCATTAAATGTGTGTTCTCTTCATGAACCACATATGGATCCACTAGAGTCATTACATGTGTGTTATTTTCACAAACCACATATGGACCCACTAGAGTCATTGCATGTTTGTTCTTATACTAAAACCAACACTAGAGTCAGTGAATGAGTGTTCTTTTCACAAACCACACATGGATCCACTAGAGTCATTGCATGTGTGTTCTTTCCACAAACCACATGGATCAACCAATGTCGTTGCATGTGTGTTCTTTTCACAATCCACATATGGATCCACCAATGTCATTGCCTGTGTGTTCTTTTCCACAAACCACATGGATCAACCAATGGCATTACATGTGTGTTATTGTCACAAACCACATATGGAACAACCAATGTCATTGCATGTGTGTTCCTGTCATGAACCGCACATGGATCCACCAATGTCATTGCATGTGTGTTCTTTCCACAAACCACATATGTACCCACTAGAGTAATTGCATGTGTGTTCTTTCCACAAACCACATATGGATCCACTAGAGCCATTGCATGTGTGTTCTTTTCACAAACCACATATGGATCAACCAATGTCATTGCATGTGTGTTCTTTTCCACAAACCACATATCGATCCACTAGAGTAATTGCATGTGTGTTCTTTTCACAAACCACATATGGATCCACCAATGTCATTGCATGTGTGTTCTTTTCCACAAACCACATGTGTACCCACTAGAGTAATTGCACGTGTGTTCTTTTCATAAACCACATATGGATCAACCAATGTCATTGCATGTGTGTGTTCTTCTCCTCAAACCACATATGGATCCACTAGAGTAATTGCATGTGTGTTCTTTTCAGAAACCACACATGGATGAACAAATGTCATTGCATGTGTGTTATTTTCACAAACCACATATGGATCCACCAATGTCATTGCATGTGTGTTCTTTCCATGAACCACATATGGATCCACCAATGTCATTGCATGTGTGTTCTTTCCACAAAATACATATGGATCCACTATAGTCATTGCATGTGTTTTCTTTTCACAAACCACATAGCGACCCACTAGAGTCATTGCATCAGCGTACTTTCCACAAACCACATATGGATCCACTAGAGTCATTGCATGTGTGTTCTTTCCACAAACCACATATGGATCCACTAGAGTCATTGCATGTGTATTCTTATACTAAAACCTGCACTAGAGTCACTACATGTGTGTTCTTTTCACAACCCACATATGGATCAACCAATGTCATTTCATGTGTGTTCTCTCCACAAACCACATATGGATCCACCAGAGTCATTGCATGTCTATCTTTCCACAAACCACGTGGATCAACCAATGGCATGGCATGTGTATTATTGTCACAAACCACATATGGATCAACCAATGTCATTGCATGTGTGTTCTTTTCACAAACCACATATGGAGCCACCAATGTCATTGCATGTGTGTTCTTTCCACAAACCACATATGGACCCACTAGAGTCATTGCATGTGTGTTCTTGTACTAAAACTAGCACTAGAGTCATTGCAGGTGTGTTATTTTCACAAACCACACGTGGATCCACCAGAATCATTGCATGTGTGTTCTTTCCACAAACCACATGGATCAACCAATGTTATTGCATGTGTGTTCTTTCCACAAACCACATATGGACCCACTAGAGTCATTGAATGTGTGTTCTTATACTAAAACCAACACTAGAGTCATTGCATGTATGTTCTTTTCATATACCCCAGATGGATCCACTAGAGTCATTGCATGTGTGTTCTTTCCACAAACCACATATGGATCCACTATAATCATTTCATGTGTGTTCTATCCACAAACCACATATGGATCCACTAGAGTCATTGCATGTGTGTTCTTTTCACAAACCACATATGGACCCACCAGAGTCATTGCATGTGTGTTCTTTCCACAAATAACATATGGATCAACCAATGTCATTGCATGTGTGTTTTTTTCTCAAACCATATATGGATCAACCAATGCCATTGCATGTGTGTTCTTTTCCACAAACCACATATGGATCCACTAGAGTAATTGCATGTGTGTTCTTTTCACAAACCACATATGGATCAACAAATGTCATTACATGTGTGTTCTTTTCACAAACCACATATGGATCCACCAATGTTATTGCATGTGTGTTCTTTTCCACAAACCACATATGTACCCACTAGAGTAATTGCATGTGTGTTGTTTTCCACAAACCACATATGGATCCACTAGAGTTATTGCATGTGTGTTCTTTCCACAAACCACATGTGGATCCACTAGAATCATTGCATGTGTGTTCCTTTCACAAACCGCATATGGATCAACCAATGTCATTGCATGTGTATTCTTTTCATGAACCACATATGGATCCACTAGAGTCATTGCATGTGTGTTCTTTTCCAGAAACCACATATGGATCCACTAGTCATTGCGTGTGTGTTCTTTCCACAAACCACATATGGATCCACTAGAGTCATTGCATGTGGGTTAGTTTCACAAACCACATATGGATCAACCAATGTCATTAAATGTGTGTTCTCTTCATGAACCACATATGGATCCACTAGAGTCATTACATTGTGTTATTTTCACAAACCACATATGGACCCACTAGAGTCATTGCATGTGTGTTCTTATACTAAAACCAACACTAGAGTCAGTGAATGAGTGTTCTTTTCACAAACCACACATGGATCCACTAGAGTCATTGCATGTGTGTTCTTTCCACAAACCACATGGATCAACCAATGTCATTGCATGTGTGTTCTTTTCACAATCCACATATGGATCCACCAATGTCATTGCCTGTGTGTTCTTTTCCACCAACCACATGGATCAACCAATGGCATTACATGTGTGTTATTGTCACAAACCACATATGGAACAACCAATGTCATTGCATGTGTGTTCCTGTCATGAACCGCACATGGATCCACCAATGTCATTGCATGTGTGTTCTTTCCACAAACCACATATGTACCCACTAGAGTAATTGCATGTGTGTTCTTTCCACAAACCACATATGGATCCACTAGAGCCATTGCATGTGTGTTCGTTTCACAAACCACATATGGATCAACCAATGTCATTGCATGTGTGTTCTTTTCCACAAACCACATATCGATCCACTAGAGTAATTGCATGTGTGTTCTTTTCACAAACCACATATGGATCAACAAATGTCATTGCATGTGTGTTCTTTTCACAAACCACATATGGATCCACAAATGTCATTGCATGTGTGTTCTTTTCCACAAACCACATGTGTACCCACTAGAGTAATTGCATGTGTGTTCTTTTCATAAACCACATATGGATCAACCAATGTCATTGCATGTGTGTGTTCTTCTCCACAAACCACATATGGATCCACTAGAGTAATTGCATGTGTGTTCTTTTCACAAACCACACATGGATGAACAAATGTCATTGCATGTGTGTTATTTTCACAAACCACATATGGATCCACCAATGTCATTGCATGTGTGTTCTTTCCATGGACCACATATGGATCCACCAATGTCATTGCATGTGTGTTCTTTCCACAAAATACATATGGATCCACTATAGTAATTGCATGTGTGTTCTTTTCACAAACCACATATCGACCCACTAGAGTCATTGCATCAGCGTACTTTCCACAAACCACATATGGATCCACTAGAGTCATTGCATGTGTGTTCTTTCCACAAACCACATATGGATCCACTAGAGTCATTGCATGTGTATTCTTATACTAAAACCTGCACTAGAGTCACTGCATGTGTGTTCTTTTCACAACCGACATATGGATCAACCAATGTCATTTCATGTGTGTTCTCTCCACAAACCACATATGGATCCACCAGAGTCATTGCATGTCTATCTTTCCACAAACCACATGGATCAACCAATGGCATGGCATGTGTATTATTGTCACAAACCACATATGGATCAACCAATGTCATTGCATGTGTGTTCTTTTCACAAACCACATATGGAGCCACCAATGTCATTGCATGTGTGTTCTTTCCACAAACCACATATGGACCCACTAGAGTCATTGCATGTGTGTTCTTATACTAAAACCAGCACTAGAGTCATTGCAGGTGTGTTCTTTTGACAAACCACACGTGGATCCACCAGAATCATTGCATTTGTGTTCTTTCCACAAACCACATGGATCAACCAATGGTATTGCATGTGTGTTCTTTCCACAAACCACATATGGACCCACTAGAGTCATTGAATGTGTGTTCTTATACTAAAACCAACACTAGAGTCATTGCATGTGTGTTCTTTTCATATACCCCAGATGGATCCACTAGAGTCATTGCATGTGTGTTCTTTCCACAAACCACATATGGATCCACTATAATCATTTCATGTGTGTTCTATCCACAAACCACATATGGATCCACTAGAGTCATTGCATGTGTGTTCTTTTCACAAACCACATATGGACCCACCAGAGTCATTGCATGTGTGTTCTTTCCACAAATAACATATGGATCAACCAATGTCATTGCATGTGTTTTTTTCACAAACCATATATGGATCAACCAATGCCATTGCATGTGTGTTCTTTTCCACAAACCACATATGGATCCACTAGAGTAATTGCATGTGTGTTCTTTTCACAAACCACATATGGATCAACAAATGTCATTACATGTGTTTTTTTTCACAAACCACATATGGATCCACCAATGTCATTGCATGTGTGTTCTTTTCCACAAACCACATATGTACCCACTAGAGTAATTGCATGTGTGTTGTTTTCCACAAACCACATGTGGATCCACTAGAGTTATTGCATGTGTGTTCTTTCCACAAACCACATGTGGATCCACTAGAATCATTGCATTTGTGTTCCTTTCACAAACCACATATGGATCAACCAATGTCATTGCATGTGTATTCTTTTCATGAACCACATATGGATCCACTAGAGTCATTGCATGTGTGTTCTTTTCCAGAAACCACATATGGATCCACTAGTCATTGCATGTGTGTTCTTTCCACAAACCACATATGGATCCACTAGAGTCATTGCATGTGGGTTAGTTTCACAAACCACATATGGATCAACCAATGTCATTAAATGTGTGTTCTCTTCATGAACCACATATGGATCCACTAGAGTCATTACATGTGTGTTATTTTCACAAACCACATATGGACCCACTGGAGTCATTGCATGTGTGTTCTTATACTAAAACCAACACTAGAGTCAGTGAATGTGTGTTCTTTTCACAAACCACACATGGATCCACTAGAGTCATTGCATGTGTGTTCTTTCCACAAACCACATGGATCAACCAATGTCATTGCATGTGTTTTGTTTTCACAATCCACATATGGATCCACCAATGTCATTGCATGTGTGTTCTTTTCCACAAACCACATGGATCAACCAATGGCATTACATGTGTGTTATTGTCACAAACCACATATGGAACAACCAATGTCATTGCATGTGTGTTCCTGTCATGAACCGCACATGGATCCACCAATGTCATTGCATGTCTGTTCTTTCCACAAACCACATATGTACCCACTAGAGTAATTGCATGTGTGTTCTTTTCCACAAACCACATATGGATCCACTAGAGTCATTGCATCTATGTTATTTCCACAAACCACACATGGATCCACCAGAGTCATTGCATGTGTGTTCTTTCCACAAACAACACATGGATCCACCAGAGTCATTACATGTGTGTTCTTTTCCACAAACCACATGGATCAACCAATGGCATTGCATGTGTGTTATTGTCACAAACCACATATGGATCAACCAATGTCATTGCATGTATGTTCTTGTCATGAGCCACACATGGATCCAGCAATGCCATTGCATGTGTGTTCTTTTCACAAACCACATATGTATCCACCAGAGTAATTACATGTTCGTTCTTTTCACAAACCATATATGGATCAACAAATGTCATTGCATGTGTGTTCTTACCACAAACCACATATGGATCCAACAATGTCAATGCATGTTTGTTCTTTTCACAAACCACATATGGATCCACTAGAGTCATTTCATGTGTGTTCTTTCCAAAAACCACATATGCATCCACTAGAGTCATTGCATGTGTGTTTTCACAAACCACATATGGACCCACTAGAGTCATTGCATGTGTGTTCTTTCCACAAACCACATATGGATCAACCAATGTCATTGCATGTGTGTTCTTTTCACAAACCACATATGGATCAACCAATGTCATTGCATGTGTGTTCTTTTCCACATACCACAAAAGGATGGACTAGAGTAATTCCATGTGTGTTCTTTTCACAAACCACATATGGATGAACAAATGTCATTGCATGTGTGTTCTTTTCAGAAACCACATATGGATCAACCAATGTCATTGCATTTTTGTCTTTTCCACAAACCACATATGTACCCAGTAGAGTAATTGCATGTGTGTTCTTTTCCACAAACCACATATGGATCCACTATATTCATTGCATGTGCATTCTTTCCATAAACCACATATGGATCCACTAGAGTCATTGCATGTGTGTTCCTTTCACAAACCACATATGGATCAACCAATGTCATTGCGTGTGTGTTCTTTTCATGCACCACATATGGATCCACTAGAGTCATTTCATGTGTGTTCTTTTCACAAAACACATATGGATCCACTCGAGTCATTGCATGTGTGTTCTTATACTAAAACCAGCACTAGAGTCATTGCATGTGTGTTCTTTTCACAAACCACACATGGATCCACCAGAATCATTGCATGTGTGTTCTTTCCACAAACCACACGTGGATCCACCAGAATCATTGCATGTGTGTTCTTTCCACAAACCACATGGATCAACCAATGTTATTGCATGTGTGTTCTTTCCACAAACCACATATGGACCCACTAGAGTCATTGAATGTGTGTTCTTATACTAAAACCAACACTAGAGTCATTGCATGTGTGTTCTTTTCATATACCCAAGATGGATCCACTAGAGTCATTGCATGTGTCTTCTTTCCACAAACCACATATGGATCCACTATAATCATTTCATGTGTGTTCTATCCAAAAACCACATATGGATCCACTAGAGTCATTGCATGTGTGTTCTTTTCACAAACCACATATGGACCCACCAGAGTCATTGCATGTGTGTTCTTTCCACAAATAACATATGGATCAACCAATGTCATTGCATGTGTGTGTTTTTCACAAACCATATATGGATCAACCAATGCCATTGCATGTGTGTTCTTTTCCACAAACCACATATGGATCCACTAGAGTAATTGCATGTGTGTTCTTTTCACAAACCACATATGGATCAACAAATGTCATTACATGTGTGTTCTTTTCACAAACCACATATGGATCCACCAATGTCATTGCATGTGTGTTCTTTTCCACAAACCACATATGTACCCACTAGAGTAATTGCATGTCTGTTGTTTTCCACAAACCACATATGGATCCACTAGAGTTATTGCATATGTGTTCTTTCCAGAAACCACATATGGATCCACTAGAATCATTGCATGTGTGTTCCTTTCACAAACCACATATGCATCAACCAATGTCATTGCATGTGTATTATTTTCGTGAACACATATGGATCCACTAGAGTCATTGCATCTATGTTCTTTCCACAAACCACACATGGATCCACTAGTCATTGCATGTGTGTTCTTTCCACAAACCACATATGGATCCACTAGAGTCATTGCATGTGGGTTAGTTTCACAAACCACATATGGATCAACCAATGTCATTAAATGTGTGTTATTTTCATGAACCACATATGGATCCACTAGAGTCATTACATGTGTGTTATTTTCACAAACCACATATGGACCCACTAGAGTCATTGCATGTGTGTTCTTATACTAAAACCAGCACTAGAGTCATTGCATGTGTGTTGTTTTCACAAACCACACATGGATCCACCAGAATCATTGCATGTGTGTTCTTTCCACAAACCACATGGATCAACCAATGTCATTGCATGTGTGTTCTTTCCACAAACCCCATATGGACCCACTAGTGTCATTGAATGTGTGTTCTTATACTAAAACCAACACTAGAATCATTGCATGTGTGTTCTTGTAACATACCACATATGGATCCACTAGAGTCATTGCATGTGTGTTCTTTCCACAAACCACATATGGATACACTAGAGTCATTGCATGTGTGTTCTTTCCACAAACCACATATGGATCCACTAGAGTCATTGCATCTATGTTCTTTACACAAACCACACATGGATCCACCATAGTCATTGCATGTGTGTTCTATCCACAAATAACACATGGATCCACCAGAGTCATTGCATGTGTGTTCTTTTCCACAAACCACATGGATCAACCAATGGCATTGCATGTGTGTTATTGTCACAAACCACATATGGATCAACCAATGTCATTGCATGTATGTTCTTGTCATGAACCACACATGGATCCACCAATGTCATTGCATGTGTGTTCTTTTCACAAACCACATATGGATCCACTAGAGTCATTTCATGTGTGTTCTTTCCAAAAACCACATATGCATCCACTAGAGTCATTGCATGTGTGTTCTTTTCACAAACCACATATGGACCCACTAGAGTCATTGCATGTGTGTTCTTTCCACAAACCACATATGGATCAACCAATGTCATTGCATGTGTGTTCTTTTCACAAACCACATATGGATCAACCAATGTCATTGCATGTGTGTTCTTTTCCACATACCACAAATGGATCCACTAGAATAATTCCATGTGTGTTCTTTTCACAAACCACATATGGATCAACAAATGTCATTGCATGTGTGTTCTTTTCAGAAACCACATATGGATCAACCAATGTCATTGCATTTGTGTCTTTTCCACAAACCACATATGTACCCAGTAGAGTAATTGCATGTGTGTTCTTTTCCACAAACCACATATGGATCCACTATATTCATTGCATGTGCATTCTTTCCACAAACCACATATGGATCCACTAGAGTCATTGCATGTGTGTTCCTTTCACAAACCACATATGGATCAACCAATGTCTTTGGGTGTGTGTTCTTTTCATGCACCACATATGGATCCACTAGAGTCATGTCATGTGTGTTCTTTTCACAAACCACATATGGATCCACTCGAGTCATTGCATGTGTGTTCTTATACCAAAACCAGCACTAGAGTATTTGCATGTGTGTTCTTTTCACAAACCACACATGGATCCACCAGAATCATTGCATGTGTGTTCTTTCCACAAACCACACGTGGATCCACCAGAATCATTGCTTGTGTGTTCTTTCCACAAACCACATGGATCAACCAATGTTATTGCATGTGTGTTCTTTCCACTAACCACATATGGACCCACTAGAGTCATTGAATGTGTGTTCTTATACTAAAACCAACACTAGAGTCATTGCATGTGTGTTCTTTTCATATACCCAAGATGGATCCACTAGAGTCATTGCATGTGTGTTCTTTCCACAAACCACATATGGATCCACTATAATCATTTCATGTGTGTTCTATCCACAAACCACATATGGATCCACTAGAGTCATTGCATGTGTGTTCTTTCCACAAACCACATATGGACCCACCAGAGTCATTGCATGTGTGTTCTTTCCACAAATAACATATGGATCAACCAATGTCATTGTAAGTGTGTTTTTTTCACAAACCATATATGGATCAACCAATGCCATTGCATGTGTGTTCTTTTCCACAAACCACATATGGATCCACTAGAGTAATTGCATGTGTGTTATTTTCACAAACCACATATGGATCAACAAATGTCATTACATGTGTGTTCTTTTCACAAACCACATATGGATCCACCAATGTCATTGCATGTCTGTTCTTTTCAACAAACCACATATGTACCCACTAGAGTAATTGCATGTGTGTTGTTTTCCACAAACCACATATGGATCCACTAGAGTTATTGCATGTGTGTTCTTTCCACAAACCACATATGGATCCACTAGAATCATTGCATGTGTGTTCCTTTCACAAACCACATATGGATCTACCAATGTCATTGCATGTGTATTCTTTTCATGAACCACATATGGATCCACTAGAGTCATTGCATCTATGTTCTTTCCACAAACCACACATGGATCCACTAGTCATTGCATGTGTGTTCTTTCCACAAACCACATATGGATCCAGTAGAGTCATTGCATGTGGGTTAGTTTCACAAACCACACATGGATCAACCAATGTCATTAAATGTGTGTTCTTTTCATGAACCAATATGGATCCACTAGAGTCATTACATGTGTGTTATTTTCACAAACCACATATGGACACACTAGAGTCATTGCATGTGTGTTCTTATACTAAAACCAGCACTAGAGTCATTGCATGTGTGTTGTTTTCACAAACCACACATGGATCCACCAGAATCATTGCATGTGTGTTCTTTCCACAAACCACATGGATCAACCAATGTCATTGCATGTGTGTTCTTTCCACAAACCCCATATGGACCCACTAGAGTCATTGAATGTGTGTTCTTATACTAAAACCAACACTAGAGTCATTGCATGTGTGTTCTTGTCACATACCACATATGGATCCACTAGAGTCATTGCATGTGTGTTCTTTCCACAAACCACATATGGATACACTAGAGTCATTGCATGTGGGTTCTTTCCACAAACCACATATGGATCCACTAGAGTCATTGCATCTATGTTCTTTACACAAACCACACATGGATCCACCAGAGTCATTGCATGTGTGTTCTTTCCATAAACAACACATGGATCCACCAGAGTCATTGCATGTGTGTTCTTTTCCACAAACCACATGGATCAACCAATGGCATTGCATGTGTGTTATTGTCACAAACCACATATGGATCAACCAATGTCATTGCATGTATGTTCTTGTCATGAACCACACATGGATCCACCAATGCCATTGCATGTGTGTTATTTTCACAAACCACATATGGATCAACAAAGGTCATTGCATGTGTGTTCTTACCACAAACCACATATGGATCCACCAATGTCATTGCATGTGTGTTCTTTTCACAAACCACATATGGATCCACTAGAGTCATTTCATGTGTGTTCTTTCCAAAAACCACATATGGATCCACTAGAGTCATTGCATGTGTGTTCTTTTCACAAACCACATATGGACCCACTAGAGTCATTGCATGTGTGTTCTTTCCACAAACCACATATGGATCAACCAATGTCATTGCATGTGTGTTCTTTTCACAAACCACATATGGATCAACCAATGTCATTGCATGTGTGTTCTTTTCCACATACCACAAATGAATCCACTAGAGTAATTCCATGTGTGTTCTTTTCACAAACCACATATGGATCAACAACTGTCATTGCATGTGTGTTCTTTTCAGAAACCACATATGGATCAACCAATGTTATTGCATGTGTGTTCTTTTCCACAAACCACATATGTACCCAGTAGAGTAATTGCATGTGTGTTCTTTTCCACAAACCACATATGGATCCACTATAGTCATTGCATGTGCATTCTTTCCACAAACCACATATGGATCCACTAGAGTCATTGCATGTGTGTTCCTTTCACAAACCACATATGGATCAACCAATGTCATTGCGTGTGTGTTCTTTTCATGCACCACATATGGATCCACTAGAGTCCTTTCATGTGTGTTCTTTTCACAAACCACATATGGACCCACTCGAGTCATTGCATGTGTGTTCTTATACTAAAACCAGCACTAGAGTCATTGCATGTGTGTTCTTTTCACAAACCACACATGGATCCACCAGAATCATTGCATGTGTGTTCTTTCCACAAACCACATGGATCAACCAATGTCATTGCATGTGTGTTCTTTCCACAAACGCCATATGGACCCACTAGAGTCATTGGATGTGTGTTCTTATACTAAAACCAACACTAGAGTCATTGCATGTGTGTTCTTGTCACATACCACATATGGATCCACTAGAGTCATTGCATGTGTGTTCTTTCCACAAACCACATATGGATCCACTATATTCATTGCATGTGTGTTCTTTCCAAAAACCACATATGGATCCACTAGAGTCATTGCATCTATGTTCTTTACACAAACCACACATGGATCCACCAGAGTCATTGCATGTGTGTTCTTTCCACACACAACACATGGATCCACCAGAGTCATTGCATTTGTGTTCTTTTCCACAAACCACATGGATCAACCAATGGCATTGCATGTGTGTTATTGTCACAAACCACATATGGATCAACCAATGTCATTGCATGTATTTTCTTGTCATGAGCCACACATGGATCCACCAATGCCATTGCATGTGTGTTCTTTTCACAAACCACATATGTATCCACCAGAGTAATTACATGTGTGTTCTTTTCACAAACCACATATGGATCAACAAATGTCATTGCATCTGTGTTCTTACCACAAACCACATATGGATCCACCAATGTCATTGCATGTGTGTTCTTTTCACAAACCACATATGGATCCACTAGAGTCATTTCATGTGTGTTCTTTCGAAAAACCACATATGGATCCACTAGAGTCATTGCATGTGTGTTCTTTTCACAAACCACATATGGACCCACTAGAGTCATTGCATGTGTGTTCTTTCAAAAACCACATATGGATCAACCAATGTCATTTCATGTGTGTTCTTTTCACAAACCACATATGGAGCAACCAATGTCATTGCATGTGTGTTCTTTTCCACATACCACAAATGGATCCACTAGAGTAATTCCATGTGTGTTCTTTTCACAAACCACATATGGATCAACAAATGTCATTGCATGGGTGTTCTTTTTAGAAACCACATATGGATCAACCAATGTCATTGCATGTGTGTTCTTTTCCACAAACCACATATGTACCCAGTAGAGTAACTGCATGTGTGTTCTTTTCCACAAACCACATATGGATCCACTATCGTCATTGCATGTGCATTCTTACCACAAACCACATATGCATCCACTAGAGTAATTGCATGTGTGTTCCTTTCACAAACCACATATGGATCAACCAATGTCATTGCGTGTGTGTTCTTTTCATGCACCACATATGGATCCACTAGAGTCATTTCATGTGTGTTCTTTTCACAAACCACATATGGACCCACTCGAGTCATTGCATGTGTGTTCTTATACTAAAACCAGCACTAGAGTCATTGCATGTGTGTTCTTTTCACAAACCACACATGGATCCACCAGAATCATTGCATGTGTGTTCTTTCCACAAACCACATGGATCAACCAATGTCATTGCATGTGTGTTCTTTCCACAAACCCCATATGGACCCACTAGAGTCATTGAATGTGTGTTCTTATACTAAAACCAACACTAGAGTCATTGCATGTGTGTTCTTGTCACATACCACATATGGATCCACTAGAGTCATTGCATGTGTGTTCTTTCCACAAACCACATATGGATCCACTAGAGTCATTGCATGTGTGTTCTTTCCATAAACCACATATGGATCCACTAGAGTCATTGCATGTGTGTTCCTTTCACAAACCACATATGGACCCACCAGAGTCATTGCATGTGTGTTCTTTCCTCAAATAACATATGGATCAACCAATGTCATTACATGTGTGTTCTTTTCACAAACCATATATGGATCAACCAATGTCATTGCATGTGTGTTCTTTTCCACAAACCACATATGGATCCACTAGAGTAATTGCGTGTGTGTTCTTTTTACAAAACACATATGGATCAATAAATGTCATTGCATGTGTGTTCTTTTCACAAACCACATATGGATCCACCAATGTCATTGCATGTGTGTTCTTTTCCTCAAACCACATATGTACCCACTAGAGTAATTGCATGTGTGTTGTTTTCCACAAACCACATATGGATCCAGTAGAGTTATTGCTTGTGTGTTCTTTCCACAAACCACATATGGATCCACTAGAATCATTGGATGTGTGTTCCTTTCACAAACCACATATGGATCAACCAGTGTCATTGCATGTGTGTTCTTTTCATGAACCACATATGGATCCACTAGAGTCATTTCATGTGTGTTCTATTCACAAACCACATATGGACCCACTAGAGTCATTGCATGTGTGTTCTTATACTAAAACTAGCACTAGAGTCATTTCATGAGTCTTATTTTCACAAACCACACATGGATCCACTAGAGTCATTGCATGTGTGTTCTTTCCACAAACCACATGGATCAACAAATGTCATTGCATGTGTGTTCTTTCCACAAACCACATATGGACCCACTAGAGTCATTGAATGTGTGTTCTTATACTAAAACCAGCACTAGAGTCATTGCATGTGTGTTCTTTTCACAAACCATACATGGATCCACCAGAGTCATTACATGTGTGTTCTTTCCACAAACCACATGGATCAACCAATGGCATTGCATGTGTGTTATTGTCACAAACCACATATGGATAAACCAATGTCATTGCATGTGTGTTCCTGTCATGAACCACACATGGATCCACCAATGTCATTGCATGTGTGTTCTTTCCACAAACCACATATGTACCCACTAGAGTAATTGTATGTGTGTTCTTTTCCACAAACCACATATGGATCCACTAGAGTCGTTGCATGTGTGTTCTTTCCACAAACCACACATGGATCCACCAGAGTCATTGCATGTGTGTTCTTTCCACAAACCACATATGGACCCACTAGAGTAATTGAATTGTGTTCTTATACTAAAACCAGCACTAGAGTGAACCAATGTCATTGCATGTGTGTTCCTGTCATGAACCACACATGGATCCACCAATGCCATTGCATGTGTGTTCTTTCCACAAACCACATATGTATCCACTAGAGTAATTGCATGTGTATTCTTTTCACAAACCAAATATGGATCAACAAATTTCATTGCATCTGTGTTCTTTTCACAAACCACATATGGATCCACCAATGTCATTGCATGTGTGTTCTTTTCCACAAGCACATATGTACCCACTAGAGTAATTGCATGTGTGTTCTTTTCCAGAAACCACATATGGATCCACTAGTCATTGCATGTGTGTTCTTTCCACAAACCACATATGGATCCACTAGAGTCATTGCATGTGTGTTAGTTTCACAAAGCACATATGGACCAACTATAGATATTGCATGTGTGTTCTTATACTAAAACCAGCACTAGAGTCAGTGAATATGTGTTCTTTTCACAAACCACACATGGATCCACCAGAGTCATTGCATGTGTGTTCTTTCCACAAACCACATGGATCAACCAATGTCATTGCATGTGTGTTCTTTTCACAATCCACATATGGACCCACCAATGTCATTGCATGTGTGTTCTTTTCCACAAACCACATGGATCAACCAATGGCATTGCATGTGTATTATTGTCACAAACCACATATGGATCAACCAATGTCATTGCATGTATGTTCTTGTCATGAACCACACATGGATCCACCAATACCATTGCATGTGCGTTGTTTCCACAAACCACATATGTATCCACCAATACCATTGCATGTGTGTTCTTTTCACAAACCACATATGGATCCACCAATGTTATTGCATGTCTGTACTTTCCACAAACAACACATGGATCCACCAGAGTCATTGCATGTGTGTTCTGTTCCACAAACCACATGGATCAACCAATGGCATTGCATGTGTGTTATTGTCAAAACCACATATGGATCAACCAATGTCATTGCATGTATGTTCTTGTCATGAACACACATGGATCCACCAATGACATTGCATGTGTGTTCTTTTCACAAACCACATATGTATCCACCAGAGTAATTACATGTGTGTTCTTTTCACAAACCATATATGGATCAACAAATGTCATTGCATGTGTGTTCTTACCACAAACCACATATGGATCCACCAATGTCATTGCATGTGTGTTCTTTTCACAAACCACATATGGATCCACTAGAGTCATTTCATGTGTGTTCTTTCCAAAAACCACATATGCATCCACTAGAGTCATTGCATGTGTGTTCTTTTCACAAACCACATATGGACCCACTAGAGTCATTGCATGTGTGTTCTTTCCACAAACCACATATGGATTAACCAATGTCATTGCATGTGTGTTCTTTTCACAAAACACATATGGATCAACCAATGTGATTGCATGTGTGTTCTTTTCACAAACCACATATGGATCCACCAATGTTATTGCATGTGTGTTCTTTCCACAAACCACACATGGATCCACCAGAGTCATTTCATGTGTGTTCTTTTCCACAAACCACATGGATCAACCAATGTCATTGCATGTATGTTCTTGCCAAGAACAACACATGGATCCACCAATGCCATTGCATGTGTGTTATTTCCACAAACCACATATGTATCCACCAGAGTAATTGCATGTGTGTTTTTTTCACAAAACACATATGGATCCACTAGAGTCATTACATGTGTGTTCTTTCCACAAACCACATATGGATCCACTAGAGTCATTGAATGTGTGTTCTTTCCACAAACCAGATAAGGATTCACTAGAGTCATTGCATGTGTGTTCCTTTCACAAACCACATATGGATCAACCAATGTCATTGTATGTGTGTTCTTTTCATGAACCACATATGGATCCACTAGAGTCAATGCATGTGTGTTCGTTTCACAAACCACATATGTATCCACCAGAGTAATTACATGTGTGTTCTCATACTAAAACAAGCACTAGAGTCATCGCATGTGTGTTCTTTTCATAACCCACATATGGATCAACCAATGTCATTGCATGTGTGTTCTTTCCACAAACCACGTATGGATCCACCAATGTCATTGCATGTGTGTTCTTTTCCACAAACCACATGGATCAACCAATGGCATTGCATGTGTGTTATTGTCACGAACCACATATGGATCAACCAATGTCATTGCATGTGTGTTCCTGTCATGAACCGCACATGGATCCACCAATGCCATTGCATGTGTGTTCTTTCCACAAAACACATATGGATCCACCAATGTCATTGTATGTGTGTTCTTTTCACAAACCACATATGGATCAACCAATGTCATCGCATGTGTGTTCCTGTCATGAACCACATATGGATCCACTAATTCCACTGCATGTGTGTTCTTTCCACAAACCACATATGGATCCACCAAAGTCATTGCATGTGTGTTCTTTCCACAAACCACATATGGATCCACTAGAGTCATTTCATGTGTGTTCTTTCCATAAACCACATATGGATCCACTAGAGTCATTGCATGTGTGTTCCTTTCAAAAATCACATATGGATCAACCAACGTCATTGCATGTGTGTTCTTTTCATGAACCACATATGGATCCACTAGAGTCACTGCATGTGTGTTCTTTTCACAAAACACATACGGACCCACTAGAGTCATTGCATGTGTGTTCTCATACTAAAACAAGCACTAGAGTCATCGCATGTGTGTTCTTTTCATAACCCACATATGGATCAACCAATGTCATTGCATGTGTGTTCTTTCCACAAACCACATATGGATCCACCAATGTCATTGCATGTGTGTTCATTTCCATAAACCACATGGATCAACCAATGGCATTTCATGTATGTTATTGTCACAAACCACATATGGATCAACAATTGTCATTGAATGTGTGTTCCTGTCATGAACCACACATGGATCCACCAATGTCATTGCACGTGCGTTCTTTCCACAAACCACATATGTACCCACTAGAGTAATTGCATGTGTGTTCTTTTTCACAAACCACATATGGATCCACTAGAGTCATTGCATGTGTGTTATTTCCACAAACCACACATGGGTCCACTAGAGTCATTGCATTTGTGTTCTTTCCACAAACCACACATAGATCCACCAGAGTCATTGCATGTGTGTTCTTTTCCACAAACCACATGGATCAACCAATGGCATTGCATGTGTGTTATTATCACAAACCACATATGGATCAACCAATGTCATTTTATGTATGTTCTTGTGATGAACCACACATGGATCCACCAATGCCATTGTGTGTGTGTTCTTTCCACAAACCACATATGTATCCAATAGAGTAATTGCATGTGTGTTCTTTTAACAAACCACATATGGATCAACAAATGTCATTACATGTGTGTTCTTTGCACAAACCACATATGGATCCACTAGAGTCATTGCATGTGTGTTCTTTCCACAAACCACATATGGATCCACTAGAGCCATTGCATGTGTGTTCTTTTCACAAACCAGATATGGATCAACCAATGTCATTGCATGTGTGTTCTTTTCCACAAACCACATATCGATCCACTAGAGTAATTGCATGTGTGTTCTTTTCACAAACCACATATGGATCAACAAATGTCATTGCATGTGTGTTCTTTTCACAAACCACATATGGATCCACCAATGTCATTGCATGTGTGTTCTTTTCCACAAACCACATGTGTACCCACTAGAGTAATTGCATGTGTGTTCTTTTCATAAACCACATATGGATCAACCAATGTCATTCCATGTGTGTGTTCTTCTCCACAAACCACATATGGATCCACTAGAGTAATTGCATGTGTGTTCTTTTCACAAACCACACATGGATGAACAAATGTCATTGCATGTGTGTTATTTTCACAAACCACATATGGATCCACCAATGTCATTGCATGTGTGTTCTTTCCATGAACCACATATGGATCCACCAATGTCATTGCATGTGTGTTCTTTCCACAAAATACATATGGATCCACTATAGTCATTGCATGTGTGTTCTTTTCACAAACCACATATCGACCCACTAGAGTCATTGCATCAGCGTACTTTCCACAAACCACATATGGATCCACTAGAGTCATTGCATGTGTGTTCTTTCCACAAACCACATATGGATCCACTAGAGTCATTGCATGTGTATTCTTATACTAAAACCTGCACTAGAGTCACTGCATGTGTGTTCTTTTCACAACCCACATATGGATCAACCAATGTCATTTCATTTGTGTTCTCTCCACAAACCACATATGGATCCACTAGAGTCATTGAATGTGTGTTCTTTCCACAAACCACATAAGGATTCACTAGAGTCATTGCATGTGTGTTCCTTTCACAAACCACATATGGATCAACCAATGTCATTGCATGTGTGTTCTTTTCATGAACCCCATAAGGATCCACTAGTCATTGCATGTGTGTTCTTTTCACAAACCACATATGTATCCACCAGAGTAATTACATGTGTGTTCTCATACTAAAACAAGCACTAGAGTCATCGCATGTGTGTTCTTTTCATAACCCTCATATGGATCACCAATGTCATAGCATGTGTGTTCTTTCCACAAACCACGTATGGATCCACCAATGTCATTGCATGTGTGTTCTTTTCCACAAACCACATGGATCAACCAATGGCATTGCATGTGTGTTATTGTCAGAAACCACATATGGATCAACCAATGTCATTGCATGTGTGTTCCTGTCATGAACCGCACATGGATCCACCAATGCCATTGCATGTGTGTTCTTTCCACAAAACACATATGGATCCACCATTGTCGTTGTATGTGTGTTCTTTTCACAAACCACATATGGATCAACCAATGTCATCGCATGTGTGTTCCTGTCATGAACCACATATGGATCCACTAATTCCACTGCATGTGTGTTCTTTCCACAAACCACATATGGATCCACCAAAGTCATTGCATGTGTGTTCTTTCCACAAACCACATATGGATCCACTAGAGTCATTTCATGTGTGTTCTTTCCATAAACCACATATGGATCCACTAGAGTCATTGCATGTGTGTTCCTTTCACAAATCACATATGGATCAACCAACGTCATTGCATGTGTGTTCTTTTCATGAACCACATATGGATCCACTAGAGTCACTGCATGTGTGTTCTTTTCACAAAACACATACGGACCCACTAGAGTCATTGCATGTGTGTTCTCATACTAAAACAAGCACTAGAGTCATCGCATGTGTGTTCTTTTCATAACCCACATATGGATCAACCAATGTCATTTCATGTGTGTTATTTTCCACAAACCACATATGGATCCACTAGAGTCATTGCATGTGTGTTATTTCCACAAACCACACATGGGTCCACTAGAGTCATTGCATTTGTGTTCTTTCCACAAACCACACATAGATCCACCAGAGTCATTGCATGTGTGTTCTTTTCCACAAACCACATGGATCAACCAATGGCATTGCATGTGTGTTATTATCACAAACTACATATGGATCAACCAATGTCATTTTATGTATGTTCTTGTGATGAACCACACATGGATCCACCAATGCCATTGTGTGTGTGTTCTTTCCACAAACCACATATGTATCCAACAGAGTAATTGCATGTGTGTTCTTTTAACAAACCACATATGGATCAACAAATGTCATTACATGTGTGTTCTTTGCACAAACCACATATGGATCCACTAGAGTCATTGCATGTGTGTTCTTTCCACAAACCACATATGGATCCACTAGAGCCATTGCATGTGTGTTCTTTTCACAAACCAGATATGGATCAACCAATGTCATTGCATGTGTGTTCTTTTCCACAAACCACATATCGATCCACTAGAGTAATTGCATGTGTGTTCTTTTCACAAACCACATATGGATCAACAAATGTCATTGCATGTGTGTTCTTTTCACAAACCACATATGGATCCACCAATGTCATTGCATGTGTGTTGTTTTACACAAACCACATGTGTACCCACTAGAGTAATTGCATGTGTGTTCTTTTCATAAACCACATATGGATCAACCAATGTCATTGCATGTGTGTGTTCTTCTCCACAAACCACATATGGATCCACTAGAGTAATTGCATGTGTGTTCTTTTCACAAACCACACATGGATGAACAAATGTCATTGCATGTGTGTTATTTTCACAAACCACATATGGATCCACCAATGTCATTGCATGTGTGTTCTTTCCATGAACCACATATGGATCCACCAATGTCATTGCATGTGTGTTCTTTCCACAAAATACATATGGATCCACTATAGTCATTGCATGTGTGTTCTTTTCACAAACCACATATCGACCCACTAGAGACATTGCATCAGCGTACTTTCCACAAACCACATATGGATCCACTAGAGTCATTGCATGTGTGTTCTTTCCACAAACCACATATGGATCCACTAGAGTCATTGCATGTGTATTCTTATACTAAAACCTGCACTAGAGTCACTGCATGTGTGTTCTTTTCACAACCCACATATGGATCAACCAATGTCATTTCATGTGTGTTCTCTCCACAAACCACATATGGATCCACCAGAGTCATTGCATGTCTATCTTTCCACAAACCACATGGATCAACCAATGGCATGGCATGTGTATTATTGTCACAAACCACATATGGATCAACCAATGTCATTGCATGTGTGTTCTTTTCACAAACCACATATGGAGCCACCAATGTCATTGCATGTGTGTTCTTTCCACAAACCACATATGGACCCACTAGAGTCATTGCATGTGTGTTCTTATACTAAAACCAGCACTAGAGTCATTGCAGGTGTGTTCTTTTCACAAACCACACATGGATCCACCAGAATCATTGCATGTGTGTTCTTTCCACAAACCACATGGATCAACCAATGTTATTGCATGTGTGTTCTTTCCACAAACCACGTATGGACCCACTAGAGTCATTGAATGTGTGTTCTTATACTAAAACCAACACTAGAGTCATTGCATGTGTGTTCTTTTCATATACCCCAGATGGATCCACTAGAGTCATTGCATGTGTGTTCTTTCCACAAACCACATATGGATCCACTATAATCATTTCATGTGTGTTCTATCCACAAACCACATATGGATTCACTAGAGTCATTGCATGTGTGTGCTTTTCACAAACCACATATGGACCCACCAGAGTCATTGCATGTGTGTTCTTTCCACAAATAACATATGGATCAACCAATGTCATTGCATGTGTGTTTTTTTCACAAACCATATATGGATCAACCAATGCCATTGCATGTGTGTTGTTTTCCACAAACCACATATGGATCCACTAGAGTAATTGCATGTGTGTTCTTTTCACAAACCACATATGGATCAACAAATGTCATTACATGTGTGTTCTTTTCACAAACCACATATGGATCCACCAATGTCATTGCATGTGTGTTCTTTTCCACAAACCACATATGTACCCACTAGAGTAATTGCATGTGTGTTGTTTTCCACAAACCACATATGGATCCACTAGAGTTATTGCATGTGTGTTCTTTCCACAAACCACATGTGGATCCACTAGAATCATTGCATGTGTGTTCCTTTCACAAGCCACATATGGATCAACCAATGTCATTGCATGTGTATTCTTTTCATGAACCACATATGGATCCACTAGAGTCATTGCATGTGTGTTGTTTTCCAGAAACCACATATGGATCCACTAGTCATTGCAAGTGTGTTCTTTCCACAAACCACATATGGATCCACTAGAGTCATTGCATGTGGGTTAGTTCCACAAACCACATATGGATCAACCAATGTCATTAAATGTGTGTTTTCTTCATGAACCACATATGGATCCACTAGAGTCATTACATGTGTGTTATTTTCACAAACCACATATGGACCCACTAGAGTCATTGCATGTGTGTTCTTATACTAAAACCAACACTAGAGTCAGTGAATGTGTGTTCTTTTCACAAACCACACATGGATCCACTAGAGTCATTGCATGTGTGTTCTTTCCACAAACCACATGGATCAACCAATGTCATTGCATGTGTGTTCTTTTCACAATCCACATATGGATCCACCAATGTCATTGCATGTGTGTTCTTTTACACAAACCACATGGATCAACCAATGTCCTTACATGTGTGTTATTGTCACAAACCACATATGGAACAACCAATGTCATTGCATGTGTGTTCCTGTCATGAACCGCACATGGATCCACCAATGGCATTGCATGTGTGTTCTTTCCACAAACCACATATGTACCCACTAGAGTAATTGCATGTGTGTTCTTTTCCACAAACCACATATGGATCCACTAGAGTCATTGCATCTATGTTCTTTCCACAAACCACACATGGATCCACCAGAGTCATTGCATGTGTGTTCTTTCCACAAACAACACATGGATCCACCAGAGTCATTGCATGTGTGTTCTTTTCCACAAACCACATGGATCAACCAATGGCATTGCATGTGTGTTATTGTCACAAACCACATATGGATCAAGCAATGTCATTGCATGTATATTCTTGTCATGAACCACCCATGGATCCACCCATGCCATTGCATGTGTGTTCTTTTCACAAACCACATATGTATCCACCAGAGTAATTACATGTGTGTTCTTTTCACAAACCATATATGGATCAACAAATGTCATTGCATGTGTGTTCTTACCATAAACCACATATGGATCCACCAATGTCATTGCATGTGTGTTCTTTTCCACAAACCACATGGATCAACCAATGGCATTGCATGTGTGTTATTGTCACAAACCACATATGGATCAACCAATGTCATTGCATGTGTGTTCCTGTCATGAACCGCACATGGATCCACCAATGCCATTGCATGTGTGTTCTTTCCACAAAACACATATGGATCCACCAATGTCATTGTATGTGTGTTCTTTTCACAAACCACATATGGATCAACCAATGTCATCGCATGTGTGTTCCTGTCATGAACCACATATGGATCCACTAATTCCATTGCATGTGTGTTCTTTCCACAAACCACATATGGATCCACCAAAGTCATTGCATGTGTGTTCTTTCCACAAACCACATATGGATCCACTAGAGTCATTTCATGTGTGTTCTTTCCATAAACCACATATGGATCCACTAGAGTCATTGCATATGTGTTCCTTTCACAAATCACATATGGAATAACCAACGTCATTGCATGTGTGTTCTTTTCATGAACCACATATGGATCCACTAGAGTCACTGCATGTGTGTTCTTTTCACAAAACACATACGGACCCACTAAATTCATTGCATGTGTGTTCTCATACTAAAACAAGCACTAGAGTCATCGCATGTGTGTTCTTTTCATAACCCACATATGGATCAACCAATGTCATTGCATGTGTGTTCTTTCCACAAACCACATATGGATCCACCAATGTCATTGCATGTGTGTTCATTTCCATAAACCACATGGATCAACCAATGGCATTTCATGTATGTTATTGTCACAAACCACATATGGATCAACCAATGTCATTGAATGCGTGTTCCTGTCATGAACCACACATGGATCCACCAATGTCATTGCACGTGCGTTCTTTCCACAAACCACATATGTACCCACTAGAGTAATTGCATGTGTGTTCTTTTCCACAAACCACATATGGATCCACTAGAGTCATTGCATGTGTGTTATTTCCACAAACCACACATGGGTCCACTAGAGTCATTGCATTTGTGTTCTTTCCACAAACCACACATAGATCCACCAGAGTCATTGCATGTGTGTTCTTTTCCACAAACCACATGGATCAACCAATGGCATTGCATGTGTGTTATTATCACAAACCACATATAGATCAACCAATGTCATTTTATGTATGTTCTTGTGATGAACCACACATGGATCCACCAATGCCATTGTGTGTGTGTTCTTTCCACAAACCACATATGTATCCAACAGAGTAATTGCATGTGTGTTCTTTTAACAAACCACATATGGATCAACAAATGTCATTACATGTGTGTTCTTTGCACAAACCACATATGGATCCACTAGAGTCATTGCATGTGTGTTCTTTCGACAAACCACATATGGATCCACTAGAGCCATTGCATGTGTGTTCTTTTCACAAACCAGATATGGATCAACCAATGTCATTGCATGTGTGTTCTTTTCCACAAACCACATATCGATCCACTAGAGTAATTGCATGTGTGTTCTTTTCACAAACCACATATGGATCAACAAATGTCATTGCATGTGTGTTCTTTTCACAAACCACATATGGATCCACCAATGTCATTGCATGTGTGTTCTTTTCCACAAACCACATGTGTACCCACTAGAGTAATTGCATGTGTGTTCTTTTCATAAACCACATATGGATCAACCAATGTCATTGCATGTGTGTGTTCTTCTCCACAAACCACATATGGATCCACTAGAGTAATTGCATGTGTGTTCTTTTCACAAACCACACATGGATGAACAAATGTCATTGCATGTGTGTTATTTTCACAAACCACATATGGATCCACCAATGTCATTGCATGTGTGTTCTTTCCATGAACCACATATGGATCCACCAATGTCATTGCATGTGTGTTCTTTCCACAAAATACATATGGATCCACTATAGTCATTGCATGTGTGTTCTTTTCACAAACCACATATCGACCCACTAGAGTCATTGCATCAGCGTACTTTCCACAAACCACATATGGATCCACTAGAGTCATTGCATGTGTGTTCTTTCCACAAACCACATATGGATCCACTAGAGTCATTGCATGTGTATTCTTATACTAAAACCTGCACTAGAGTCACCGCATGTGTGTTCTTTTCACAACCCACATATGGATCAACCAATGTCATTTCATGTGTGTTCTCTCCACAAACCACATATGGATCCACCAGAGTCATTGCATGTCTATCTTTCCACAAACCACATGGATCAACCAATGGCATGGCATGTGTATTATTGTCACAAACCACATATGGATCAACCAATGTCATTGCATGTGTGTTCTTTTCACAAACCACATATGGAGCCACCAATGTCATTGCATGTGTGTTCTTTCCACAAACCACATATGGACCCACTAGAGTCATTGCATGTGTGTTCTTATACTAAAACCAGCACTAGAGTCATTGCAGGTGTGTTCTTTTCACAAACCACACATGGATCCACCAGAATCATTGCAAGTGTGTTCTTTCCACAAACCACATGGATCAACCAATGTTATTGCATGTGTGTTCTTTCCACAAACCACATATGGACCACTAGAGTCATTGAATGTGTGTTCTTATACTAAAACCAACACTAGAGTCATTGCATGTGTGTTCTTTTCATATACCCCAGATGGATCCACTAGAGTCATTGCATGTGTGTTCTTTCCACAAACCACATATGGATCCACTATAATCATTTCATGTGTGTTCTATCCACAAACCACATATGGATCCATTAGAGTCATTGCATGTGTGTTCTTTTCACAAACCACATATGGACCCACCAGAGTCATTGCATGTGTGTTCTTTCCACAAATAACATATGGATCAACCAATGTCATTGCATGTGTGTTTTTTTCACAAACCATATATGGATCAACCAATGCCATTGCATGTGTGTTCTTTTCCACAAACCACATATGGATCCACTAGAGTAATTGCATGTGTGTTCTTTTCACAAACCACATATGGATCAACAAATGTCATTACATGTGTGTTCTTTTCACAAACCACATATGGATCCACCAATGTCATTGCATGTGTGTTCTTTTCCACAAACCACATATGTACCCACTAGAGTAATTGCATGTGTGTTCTTTTCCACAAACCACATATGGATCCACTAGAGTTATTGCATGTGTGTTCTTTCCACAAACCACATGTGGATCCACTAGAATCATTGCATGTGTGTTCCTTTCACAAACCACATATGGATCAACCAATGTCATTGCATGTGTATTCTTTTCATGAACCACATATGGATCCACTAGAGTCCTTGCATGTGTGTTCTTTTCCAGAAACCACATATGGATCCACTAGTCATTGCAAGTGTGTTCTTTCCACAAACCACATATGGATCCACTAGAGTCATTGCATGTGGGTTAGTTTCACAAACCACATATGGATCAACCAATGTCATTAAATGTGTGTTTTCTTCATGAACCACATATGGATCCACTAGAGTCATTACATGTGTGTTATTTTCACAAACCACATATGGACACACTAGAGTCATTGCATGTGTGTTCTTATACTAAAACCAGCACTAGAGTCATTGCATGTGTTATGTTTTCACAAACCACACATGGATCCACCAGAATCATTGCATGTGTGTTCTTTCCACAAACCACATGGATCAACCAATGTCATTGCATGTGTGTTCTTTCCACAAACCCCATATGGACCCACTAGAGTCATTGAATGTGTGTTCTTATACTAAAACCAACACTAGAGTCATTGTGTGTTCTTGTCACATACCACATATGGATCCACTAGAGTCATTGCATGTGTTTTCTTTCCACAAACCACATATGGATACACTAGAGTCGTTGCATGTGTGTTCTTTCCACAAACCACATATGGATCCACTAGAGTCATTGCATCTATGTTCTTTCCACAAACCACACATGGATCCACCAGAGTCATTGCATGTGTGTTCTTTCCACAAACCACATGGATCAACCAATTTCATTGCATGTGTGTTCTTTTCACAATCCACTTATGGATCCACCAATGTCATTGCATGTGTGTTCTTTTACACAAACCACATGGATCAACCAATGGCATTACATGTGTGTTAATGTCACAAACCACATATGGAACAACCAATGTCATTGCATGTGTGTTCCTGTCATGAACCGCACATGGATCCACTAATGTCATTGCATGTGTGTTCTTTCCACAAACCACATATGTACCCACTAGAGTAATTGCATGTGTGTTCTTTTCCACAAACCACATATGGATCCACTAGAGTCTTTGCATCTATGTTCTTTCCACAAACCACACATGGATCCACCAGAGTCATTGCATGTGTGTTCTTTCCACAAACAACACATGGATCCACCAGAGTCATTGCATGTGTGTTCTTTTCCACAAACCACATGGATCAACCAATGGCATTGCATGTGTGTTATTGTCACAAACCACATATGGATCAAGCAATGTCATTGCATGTATGTTCTTGTCATGAACCACCCATGGATCCACCAATGCCATTGCATGTGTGTTCTTTTCACAAACCACATATGTATCCACCAGAGTAATTACATGTGTGTTCTTTTCACAAACCATATATGGATCAACAAATGTCATTGCCTGTGTGTTCTTACCACAAACCACATATGGATCCACCAATGTCATTGCATGTGTGTTCTTTTCACAAACCACATATGGATCCACTAGAGTCATTTCACGTGTGTTCTTTTCACAAACCACATATGGACCCACTAGAGTCATTGCATGTGTGTTCTTTCCACAAACCACATATGGATCAACCAATGTCATTGCATGTGTGTTCTTTTCACAAACCACATATGGATCAACCAATGTCATTGCATGTGTGTTCTTTTCCACATACCACAAATGGATCAACCAATGTCATTGCATGTGTGTTCTTTTCCACAAACCACATATGGATCCACTAGAGTAATTGCATGTGTGTTCTTTTCACAAACCACATATGGATCAACAAATGTCATAGCATGTGTGTTCTTTTCATAAACCACATATGGATCAACCAATGTCATTGCATGTGTGCTCTTTTCCACAAACCACATATGTACCCAGTAGAGTAATTGCATGTGTGTTCTTTTCAACAAACCATATGTGGATCCACTAGAGTCATTGCATGTGTGTTCTTTTCACAAACCACATATGGATCCACTAGAGTCATTGCATGTGTTTTCCTTTCACAAACCACATATCGATCAACCAATGTCATTGCGTGTGTGTTCTTTTCCTGCACCACATATGGATCCACTAAAGTCATTGCATGTGTGTGTTCTTATACTAAAACCAGCACTAGAGTCATTTCATGTGTGTTCTTTTCACAAACCACACATGGATCCACCAGAATCATTGCATGTGTGTTCTTTTCACAAACCACATGGATCAACCAATATCATTGCATGTGTGTTCTTTCCACAAACCCCATATGGACCCACTAGAGTCATTCAATGTGTCTTCTTATACTAAAACCAACACTAGATTCATTGCATGTGTGTTCTTTTCACATACCACATATGGATCCACTAAAGTCATTGCATGTGTGTTCCTTTCACAAACCACATATGGACCCACCAGAGTCATTGCATGTGTGTTATTTTCATGAACCACATATGGATCCACTAGAGTCATTGCATGTGTGTTCTTTTCACAAACCACATATGGACCCACTAGAGTCATTGCATGTGTGTTATTATACTAAAACTAGCACTAGAGTCATTGCATGTGTGTTCTTTCCACAAACCACATGGATCAACCAATTTCATTGCATGTGTATCCACCAAAGTAATTGCATGTTTGTTATTTCCACAAACCACATATGGACCCACTAGAGTCATTGAATGTGTGTTCTTGTACTAAAACCAGCACTAGAGTCATTGCATGTGTGTTCTTTTCACAAACCACACATGGATCCACCAGAGTCATTACATGTGTGTTCTTTCCACAAACCACATGGATCAAGGAATGGCATTGCATGTGTGTTATTGTCACAAACCACATATGGATCAACCAATGTCATTGCATGTGTGTTCTTGTCATGAACCACACATGGATCCACCAATGTCATTGCATGTGTGTTCTTTCCACAAACCACATATGTACCCACTACACTAATAGCATGTGTGTTCTTTTCCACAAACCACATATGGATCCACTAGAGTCATTGCATCTATGTTCTTTCCACAAACCACACATGGATCCACCAGAGTCATTGCATGTGTGTTCTTTCCAGAAACCACACATTGATCCACCAGAGTCATTGCATGTGTGTTCTTTTCCACAAACCACATGGACCAACCAATGGCATTGCATGTGTGTTATTGTCACAAACCACATATGGATCAACCAATGTCATTGCTTGTATGTTCTTGTCATGAACCACGCATGGATCCACCAATGCCATTGCATGTGTGTTGTTTCCATAAACCACATATGTATCCACCAGAGTAATTGCATGTGTGTTCTTTTCACAAACCACATATGGATCAACAAATGTCATTGCATGTGTGTTCTTTCCACAAACCACATATGGATCCACCAATGTCATTGCATGTTTTCTTTTCACAAACCACATATGGATCCACTAGAGTCATTGCATGTGTATTCTTTCCACAAACCACATATGGATCCACTAGAGTCATTGCGTGTGTGTTCTTTTCAAAAACCACATATGGACCCACCAGAGTCATTGCATGTGTGTTCTTTCCACAAACCACATATGGATCAACAAATGTCATTGCATGTGTGTTCTTTCCACAAACCACATAGGGATCCACCAATGTCATTGCATGTGTGATCTTTTCAGAAACCACATATGGATCCACTAGAGTCATTTCATTTGTGTTCTTTCAAAAAACCACATATGGATCCACTAGAGTCATTACATGTGCGTTCTTTTCAGAAACCACATTAGACCCACCAGAGACATTGCATGTGTGTTCTTTCCAGAAACCACATATGGATAACCAATGTCATTGCATGTGTATTCTTTTCACAAACCACATATGGATCAACCAATGTCATTGCATGTGTGTTCTTTTACAAAAACCACATATGGATCCACTAGAGTAATTGCATGTGTGTTCTTTTCACAAACTACATATGGATCAACAAATTTCATTGCATGTGTGTTCTTTTCAGAAACCACATATGGATCAACCAATGTCATTGCATGTGTGTTCTTTTCCACAAACCACATATGTACCCAGTAGAGTTATTGCATGTGTGTTATTTTCCACAAACCACATATCGATCCACTAGAGCCATGGCATGTGTGTTCTTTCCACAAACCACATATGGATCCACTAGAGTCATTGCATGTGTGTTCCTTTCACAAACCACATATGGACCAACCAATGTCATTGCGTGTGTGTTCTTTTCATGCACCATATATGTATCCACAAGAGTCATTGCATGTGTGTTCTTTTCAGAAACCACATATGGACCCACTCGAGTCATTCCATGTGTGTTCTTTCCACAAACCACATATGGATCAACCAATGTCATTGCATGTGTGTTCTTTTCACAAATCACATATGGATCAACCAATATCATTGCATGTGTGTTCTTTTACACAAACCACATATGGATCCACTAGAGTAATTACATGTGTGTTCTTTTCACAAACCACATGTGGATCAACAAATTTCATTGCATGTGTGTTCTTTTCACAATCCACATATGGATCCACCAATGTCATTGCATGTGTGTACTTTTCCACAAACCACATATGTACCCACTAGAGTAATTGCATGTGTGTTCTTTTCCACAAACCACATATGGATCCACTAGAGTCATTGCATGTGTGTTCTTTCCACTAACCACATATGGATCCACTAGAGTCATTGCATGTGTTTTCCTTTCACAAACCACATATGGATCAACCAATGTCATTGCATGTGTGTTGTTTCATGAACCACATATGGATCCACTAGATTCATTGCATGTGTGTTCTTTTCACAAAGCACATATGGACCCACTAGATTCATTGCATGTGTGTTCTTATACTAAAACCAGCACTAGAGTCATTGCATGTGTGTTCTTTTCACAAACCACACATGGATCCACCACAGTCATTGCATGTGTGTTCTTTCCATAAACCACATGGATCAACCAATGACATTGCATGTGTGTTATTATAACAAAACACATATAGATCAACCAATGTCATTGCATGTATGTTCTTGTCATGAACCACATATGGATCCACCAGTGTTCGTTGCATGTGTGTTCTTTCCACAAACCACATATGTATCCACCAGAGTAATTGCATGTGTGTTCTTTTCACAAACCACATATGGATCAACAAATGTCATTGCATGTGTGTTCTTTTCACAAACCACATATGTATCCACCAATGTCATTGCATGTGTGTTAGTTTCAAAAACCACATATGGACCAACTAGAGTCATTGCATGTGTGTTCTTATACTAAAACCAGCACTAGAGTCAGTGAATATGTGTTCTTTTCACAAACCACACATGGATCCACCAGAGTCATTGCATGTGTGTTCTTTCCAGAAACCACATGGATCAACCAATGTCATTGCATGTGTGTTCTTTTCACAATCCACATATGGACCCACCAATGTCATTGTATGTTTGTTCTTTTCCACAAACCACATGGATCAACCAATGGCATTACATGTGTGTTATTGTCACAAACCACATATGGATCAACCAATGTCATTGCATCTGTGCTCCTGTCATGAACCGCACATGGATCCTCCAATGTCATTGCATGTGTGTGTTCTTTTAATGCACCACATATGGATCCACTAAAGTCATTGCATGTGTGTGTTCTTATACTAAAACCAGCACTAGAGTCATTTCATGTGTGTTCTTTTCACAAACCACACATGGATCCACCAGAATCATTGCATGTGTGTTCTTTTCACAAACCACATGGATCAACCAATATCATTGCATGTGTGTTCTTTCCACAAACCCCATATGGACCCACTAGAGTCATTCAATGTGTCTTCTTATACTAAAACCAACACTAGATTCATTGCATGTGTGTTCTTTTCACATACCACATATGGATCCACTAAAGTCATTGCATGTGTGTTCCTTTCACAAACCACATATGGACCCACCAGAGTCATTGCATGTGTGTTATTTTCATGAACCACATATGGATCCACTAGAGTCATTGCATGTGTGTTCTTTTCACAAACCACATATGGACCCACTAGAGTCATTGCATGTGTGTTATTATACTCAAACTAGCACTAGAGTCATTGCATGTGTGTTCTTTCCACAAACCACATCGATCAACCAATTTCATTGCATGTGTATCCACCAAAGTAATTGCATGTTTGTTATTTCCACAAACCACATATGGACCCACTAGAGTCATTGAATGTGTGTTCTTGTACTAAAACCAGCACTAGAGTCATTGCATGTGTGTTCTTTTCACAAACCACACATGGATCCACCAGAGTCATTACATGTGTGTTCTTTCCACAAACCACATGGATCAAGGAATGGCATTGCATGTGTGTTATTGTCACAAACCACATATGGATCAACCAATGTCATTGCATGTGTGTTCTTGTCATGAACCACACATGGATCCACCAATGTCATTGCATGTGTGTTCCTTCCACAAACCACATATGTACCCACTACACTAATAGCATGTGTGTTCTTTTCCACAAACCACATATGGATCCACTAGAGTCATTGCATCTATGTTCTTTCCACAAACCACACCTGGATCCACCAGAGTCATTGCATGTGTGTTCTTTCCACAAACCACACATTGATCCACCAGAGTCATTGCATGTGTGTTCTTTTCCACAAACCACATGGACCAACCAATGGCATTGCATGTGTGTTATTGTCACAAACCACATATGGATCAACCAATGTCATTGCTTGTATGTTCTTGTCATGAACCACGCATGGATCCACCAATGCCATTGCATGTGTGTTGTCTCCACAAACCACATATGTATCCACCAGAGTAATTGCATGTGTGTTCTTTTCACAAACCACATATGGATCAACAAATGTCATTGCATGTGTGTTCTTTCCACAAACCACATATGGATCCACCAATGTCATTGCATGTTTTATTTTCACAAACCACATATGGATCCACTAGAGTCATTGCATGTGTATTCTTTCCACAAACCACATATGGATCCACTAGAGTCATTGCGTGTGTGTTCTTTTCAAAAACCACATATGGACCCACCAGAGTCATTGCATGTGTGTTCTTTCCACAAACCACATATGGATCAACAAATGTCATTGCATGTGTGTTCTTTCCACAAACCACATAGGGATCCACGAATGTCATTGCATGTGTGATCTTTTCAGAAACCACATATGGATCCACTAGAGTCATTTCATTTGTGTTCTTTCAAAAAACCACATATGGATCCACTAGAGTCATTACATGTGCGTTCTTTTCAGAAACCACATTAGACCCACCAGAGACATTGCATGTGTGTTCTTTCCAGAAACCACATATGGATAACCAATGTCATTGCATGTGTATTCTTTTCACAAACCACATATGGATCAACCAATGTCATTGCATGTGTGTTCTTTTCCAAAAACCACATATGGATCCACTAGAGTAATTGCATGTGTGTTCTTTTCACAAACCACATATGGATCAACAAATTTCATTGCATGTGTGTTCTTTTCAGAAACCACATATGGATCAACCAATGTCATTGCATGTGTGTTCTTTTCCACAAACCACATATGTACCCAGTAGAGTAATTGCATGTGTGTTATTTTCCACAAACCACATATCGATCCACTAGAGCCATGGCATGTGTGTTCTTTCCACAAACCACATATGGATCCACTAGAGTCATTGCATGTGTGTTCCTTTCACAAACCACATATGGACCAACCAATGTCATTGCGTGTGTGTTCTTTTCATGCACCATATATGTATCCACAAGAGTCATTGCATGTGTGTTCTTTTCAGAAACCACATATGGACCCACTCGAGTCATTGCATGTGTGTTCTTATACTAAAACCGGCACCGGAGTCATTGCATGTGTGTTCTTTTCACAAACCACACATGGATCCACTAGAATCATTGCATGTGTGTTCTTTCCATAAACCACATGGATCAACCAATGTCATTGCATATGTGTTCTTTCCATAAACCCCATAAGGACCCACTAGAGTCATTGAATGTGTGTTCTTATACTAAAACCAACACTTGAGTCAATGCATGTGTGTTCTTTTCACATACCACATATGGATCCACTAGAGTCATTGCATGTGTGTTCTTTCCACAAACCACATATGGATCCACTAGAGTCATTGCATGTGTTTTTTCCACAAACCACATATGGATCCACTAGAGTCATTGCATGTGTGTTTTTTTCACAAACCACATATGGACCCACCAAAGTCATTGCATGTGTGTTCTTTCCACAAATGATATATGGATCAACCAGTGTCATTGCATGTGTGTTCTTTTCACAAACCATATATGGATCAACCAATATCATTGCATGTGTGTTCTTTTCCACAAACCACATATGGATCCACTAGAGTAATTGCATGTGTGCTCTTTTCACAAAACACATATGGATCAACAAGTGTCATTGCATGTGTGTTCTTTTCACAAACCACATATGGATCCACCAATGTCATTGCATGTGTGTTCTTTTCCACAAACCACATATGTACCCACTAGAGTAATTGCATGTGTGTTGTTTTCCACAAACCACATATGGATCCACTAGAGTTATTGCATGTGTGTTCTTTCCACAAACCACATATGGATCCACTAGAGTTATTGCATGTGTGTTCCTTTCACAAACCACATATGGATAAACCAATGTCATTGTATGTGTGTTCTTTTCATGAACCACATATGGATCCACTAGAGTCATTGCATGTGTGTTCTTTTCAAAAACCACATATGGACCCACTAGAGTCATTGCCTGTGTGTTCTTATACTAAAACTAGCACTAGAGTCATTGGATGTGTGTTATTTTCACATACCACACATGCATCCACTAGAGTCATTGCATGTGTGTTCTTTCCACAAACCACATGTATCAACCAATGTCATTGCATGTGTGTTCTTTCCACAAACCACATATGGACCCACTAGAGTCATTGAATGTGTGTTCTTATACTAAAACCAGCACTAGAGTCATTGCATGTGTGTTCTTTTCACAAACCACACATGGATCCACCAGAGTCATTACATGTGTGTTCTTTCCATAAACCACATGGATCAACCAATGGCATTGCATGTGTGTTAATGTCACAAACCACATATGGACCAACCAATGTCATTGCATGTGTGTTCCTAGGGTGAACCACACATGGATCCACCAATGTCATTGCATGTGTGTTCTTTCCACAAACCACATATGTACCCACTAGAGTAATTGCATGTGTGTTCTTTTCCACAAACCACATAAGGATCCACTAGAGTCATTGCATGTGTGTTCTTTCCACAAAGCACACATGGATCCACCAGAGTCATTGCATGTGTGTTCTTTCCACAAACCACACATGGATCCACCAGAGTCATTGCACGTGTGTTCTTTTCCACAAACCACATGGATCAACCAATGGCATTGCATGTGTGCATTGTCACAAACCACATATGGATCACCAATGTCATTGCATGTATGTTCTTGTCATGAACCACACATGGATCCAGCAATACCATTGCATGTGTGTTGTTTCCACAAACCACATATGTATCCACCAGAGTAATTGCATGTGTGTTCTTTTCACAAACCACATAAGGGTCAACAAATGTCATTGCATGTGTGTTCTTTTCACAAACCACATATGTATCCACCAATGGCATTGCATGTCTGTTCTCTCCACAAACCAGATATGTACCCACTAGAGTAATTGCATGTGTGTTCTTTTCACAAACCACATATGGATCAACAATTGTCATTGCATGTGTGTTCTTTCCACAAACCACATATGGATCCACCAATTTCATTGCATGTTTTCTTTTCACAAACCACATATGGATCCACTAGAGTCATTGCATGTGTGTTATTTCCACAAACCACATATGGATCCACTAGAGTCATTGCGTGTGTGTTCTTTTCAAAAACCACATATGGACCCACCAGAGTCATTGCATGTGTGTTCTTTCCACAAACCACATATGGATCAACCAATGTCATTGCATGTGTGTTCTTTTCACAAATCACATATGGATCAACCAATATCATTGCATGTGTGTTCTTTTACACAAACCACATATGGATCCACTAGAGTAATTACATGTGTGTTCTTTTCACAAACCACATGTGGATCAACAAATTTCATTGCATGTGTGTTCTTTTCACAATCCACATATGGATCCACCAATGTCATTGCATGTGTGTACTTTTCCACAAACCACATATGTACCCACTAGAGTAATTGCATGTGTGTTCTTTTCCACAAACCACATATGGATCCACTAGAGTCATTGCATGTGTGTTCTTTCCACTAACCACATATGGATCCACTAGAGTCATTGCATGTGTTTTCCTTTCACAAACCACATATGGATCAACCAATGTCATTGCATGTGTGTTGTTTCATGAACCACATATGGATCCACTAGATTCATTGCATGTGTGTTCTTTTCACAAAGCACATATGGACCCACTAGATTCATTGCATGTGTGTTCTTATACTAAAACCAGCACTAGAGTCATTGCATGTGTGTTCTTTTCACAAACCACACATGGATCCACCACAGTCATTGCATGTGTGTTCTTTCCATAAACCACATGGATCAACCAATGACATTGCATGTGTGTTATTATAACAAAACACATATAGATCAACCAATGTCATTGCATGTATGTTCTTGTCATGAACCACATATGGATCCACCAGTGTTCGTTGCATGTGTGTTCTTTCCACAAACCACATATGTATCCACCAGAGTAATTGCATGTGTGTTCTTTTCACAAACCACATATGGATCAACAAATGTCATTGCATGTGTGTTCTTTTCACAAACCACATATGTATCCACCAATGTCATTGCATGTGTGTTAGTTTCAAAAACCACATATGGACCAACTAGAGTCATTGCATGTGTGTTCTTATACTAAAACCAGCACTAGAGTCAGTGAATATGTGTTCTTTTCACAAACCACACATGGATCCACCAGAGTCATTGCATGTGTGTTCTTTCCACAAACCACATGGATCAACCAATGTCATTGCATGTGTGTTCTTTTCACAATCCACATATGGACCCACCAATGTCATTGTATGTGTGTTCTTTTCCACAAACCACATGGATCAACCAATGGCATTACATGTGTGTTATTGTCACAAACCACATATGGATCAACCAATGTCATTGCATCTGTGTTCCTGTCATGAACCGCACATGGATCCTCCAATGTCATTGCATGTGTGTGTTCTTTCCACAAACCACATATGTACCCACTAGAGTAATTGCATGTGTGTTCTTTTCCACAAACCACATATGGATCCACTAGAGTCATTGCATCTATGTTCTTTCCACAAACCACACATGGATCCACCAGAGTCATTGCATGTGTGTTCTGTTCCACAAACCACATGGATCAACCAATGGCATTGCATGTGTGTTATTGTCAAAACCACATATGGATCAACCAATGTCATTGCATGTATGTTCTTGTCATGAACCACACATGGATCCACCAATGCCATTGCATGCGTGTTCTTTTCACAAACCACATATGTATCCACCAAAGTAATTGCATGTTTGTTCTTTTCACAAACCACATATGGATGAACAAATGTCATTGCATGTGTGTTCTTTCCACAAACCACATATGGATCCACCAATTTCATTGCATGTGTGTTCTTTTCACAAACCACATATGTATCCACCAAAGTAATTGCATGTTTGTTCTTTTCACAAACCACATATGGATGAACAAATGTCATTGCATGTGTGTTCTTTCCACAAACCACATATGGACCCACTAGAGTCATTGCATGTGTGTTCTTTCCACAAACCACATATGGATCAACCCATGTCATTGCATGTGTATTCTTTTCGCAAACCACATATGGATCAACCAATGTCATTGCATGTGTGTTATTTTCCACAAACCACATATGGATCCACTAGAGTAATTGCATGTGTGTTCTGTTCACAAACCACATATGGATTAACAAATGTCATTGCATGTGTGTTCTTTTCATAAACCACATATGGATCAACCAATGTCATTGCATGTGTGTTCTTTTCCACAAACCACATATGTACCCAGTAGAGTAATTGCATGTGTGTTCTTTTCAACAAACCATATGTGGATCCACTAGAGTAATTGCATGTGTGTTCTTTTCACAAACCACATATGGATTAACAAATGTCAATACATGTGTGTTCTTTTCATAAACCACATATGGATCAACCAATGTCATTGCATGTGTGTTCTTTTCCACAAACCACATATGTACCCAGTAGAGTAATTGCATGTGTGTTCTTTTCAACAAACCATATGTGGATCCACTAGAGTCATTGCATGTGTGTTCTTTCGACAAACCACATATGGATCCACTAGAGTCATTGCATGTGTTTTCCTTTCACAAACCACATATGGATCAACCAATGTCATTGCGTGTGTGTTCTTTTGATGCACCACATATGGATCCACTAAAGTTATTGCATGTGTGCGTTCTTATACTAAAACTAGCACTAGAGTCATTGCATGTGTGTTCTTTTCACAAACCACACATGGATCCACCAGAATCATTGCATGTGTGTTCTTTTCACAAACCACATGGATCAACTAATATCATTGCATGTGTGTTCTTTCCACAAACCCCATATGGACCCACTAGAGTCATTGAATGTGTCTTCTTATACTAAAACCAACACTAGAGTCATTGCATATGTGTTCTTTTCATATACCACATATGGATCCACTAGAGTCATTGCATGTGTGTTCTTTGCACAAACCACATATGGATCCACTAGAGTCATTGCATGTGTTCTGTCCACAAACCACATATGGATCCACTAGAGTCACTGCATCTGTGTTCTTTTCACAAACCACATATGGACCCACCAGAGTCACTGCATGTGTGTTCTTTCCACAAATAACATATAGATCAACCAATGTCATTGCATGTGTGTTCTTTTCACAAACCATATATGGATCAACCAATGTCATTGCATGTGTGTTCTTTTGCACAAACCACATATGGATCCACTAGAGTAATTGCATGTGTGTTCTTTTCACAAAACACATATGGATCAACAAATGTCATTGCATGTGTGTTCTTTTGACAAACCACATATGGATCCACCAATGTCATTGCATGTGTGTTCTTTTCCACAAACCACATATGTACCCACTAGAGTAATTGCATGTTTGTTGTTTTCCACGAACCACATATGGATCCACTAGAGTTATTGCATGTGTGTTCTTTCGACAAACCACATATGGATCCACTAGAATCATTGCATGTGTGTTCCTTTCACAAACCACATATGGATCAACCAATGTCATTGCATGTGTGTTATTTTCATGAACCACATATGGATCCACTAGAGTCATTGCATGTGTGTTCTTTTCACAAACCACATATGGACCCACTAGAGTCATTGCATGTGTGTTATTATACTCAAACTAGCACTAGAGTCATTGCATGTGTGTTATTTTCAGAAACCACACATGGATCCACTAGAGTCATTGCATGTGTGTTCTTTCCACAAACCACATGGATCAACCAATTTCATTGCATGTGCGTTCTTTCCACAAACCACATATGGACCCACTAGAGTCATTGAATGTGTGTTCTTGTACTAAAACCAGCACTAGAGTCATTGCATGTGTGTTCTTTTCACAAACCACACATGGATCCACCAGAGTCATTATAAGTGTGTTCTTTCCACAAACCACATGGATCAAGGAATGGCATTGCATGTGTGTTATTGTCAGAAACCACATATGGATCAACCAATGTCATTGCATGTGTGTTCGTGTCATGAACCACACATGGATCCACCAATGTGATTGCATGTGTGTTCTTTCCACAAACCACATATGTACCCACTAGAGTAATAGCATGTATGTTCTTTTCCACAAACCACATATGGATCCACTAGAGTCATTACATGTGTGTTCTTTCCACAAACCACACATGGATCCACCAGAGTCATTGCATGTGTGTTCTTTCCACAAACCACACATCGATCCACCAGAGTCATTGCATGTGTGTTCTTTTCCACAAACCACATGGATCAACCAATGGCATTGCATGTGTGTTATTGTCACAAACCACATATGGATCAACCAATGTCATTGCTTGTATGTTCTTGTCATGAACCACACATGGATCCACCAATGCCATTGCATGTGTGTTGTTTCCACAAACCACATATGTATCCACCAGAGTAATTGCATGTGTGTTCTTTTCACAAACCACATATGGATCCACAAATGTCATTGCATGTTTTGTTTTCACAAACCACATATGGATCCACTAGAGTCATTGCATGTGTGTTCTTTCCACAAACCACATATGGATCCACTAGAGTCATTGCATGTGTGTTCTTTTCAAAAACCACATATGGACCCACCAGAGTCATTGCATGTGTGTTCTTTCCACAAACCACATATGGATCAACAAATGTCATTGCATGTGTGTTCTTTTCCACAAACCACATATGTACCCACTAGAGTAATTGCATGTGTGTTGTCTTCCACAAACCACATATGGATCCACTAGAGTTATTGCATGTGTGTTCTTTCCACAAACCACATGTGGATCCACTAGAATCATTGCATGTGTGTTCCTTTCACAAACCACATATGGATCAACCAATGTCATTGCATGTGTATTCTTTTCATGAACCACATATGGATCCACTAGAGTCATTGCATGTGTGTTCTTTTCCAGAAACCACATATGGATCCACTAGTCATTGCAAGTGTGTTCTTTCCACAAACCACATATGGATCCACTAGAGTCATTGCATGTAGGTTAGTTTCACAAACCACATATGGATCAACCAATGTCATTAAATGTGTGTTCTCTTCATGAACCACATATGGATCCACTAGAGTCATTACATGTGTGTTATTTTCACAAACCACATATGGACCCACTAGAGTCATTGCATGTGTGTTCTTATACTAAAACCAACACTAGAGTCAGTGAATGTGTGTTCTTTTCACAAACCACACATGGATCCACTAGAGTCATTGCATGTGTGTTCTTTCCACAAACCACATGGATCAACCAATGTCATTGCATGTGTGTTCTTTTCACAATCCACATATGGATCCACCAATGTCATTGCATGTGTGTTCTTTTACACAAACCACATGGATCAACCAATGGCATTACATGTGTGTTATTGTCACAAACCACATATGGAACAACCAATGTCATTGCATGTGTGTTCCTGTCATGAACCGCACATGGATCCACCAATGTCATTGCATGTGTGTTCTTTCCACAAACCACATATGTACCCACTAGAGTAATTGCATGTGTGTTCTTTTCCACAAACCACATATGGATCCACTAGAGTCATTGCATCTATGTTCTTTCCACAAACCACACATGGATCCACCAGAGTCATTGCATGTGTGTTCTTTCCACAAACAACACATGGATCCACCAGAGTCATTGCATGTGTGTTCTTTTCCACAAACCACATGGATCAACCAATGGCATTGCATGTGTGTTATTGTCACAAACCACATATGGATCAACCAATGTCATTGCATGTATGTTCTTGTCATGAACCACCCATGGATCCACCAATGCCATTGCATGTGTGTTCTTTTCACAAACCACATATGTATCCACCAGAGTAATTACATGTGTGTTCTTTTCACAAACCATATATGGATCAACAAATGTCATTGCATGTGTGTTGTTACCACAAACCACATATGGATCCACCAATGTCATTGCATGTGTGTTATTTTCACAAACCACATATGGATCCACTAGAGTCATTTCATGTGTGTTCTTTCCAAAAACCACATATCCATCCACTAGAGTCATTGCATGTGTGTTCTTTTCACAAACCACATATGAACCCACTAGAGTCATTGCATGTGTGTTCTTTCCACAAACCACATATGGATCAACCAATGTTATTGCATGTGTGTTCTTTTCACAAACCACATATGGATCAACCAATGTCATTGCGTGTGTGTTCTTTTCCACATACCACAAATGGATCCACTAGAGTAATTCCATGTGTGTTCTTTTCACAAACCACATATGGATCAACAAATGTCATTGCATGTGTGTTCTTTTTAGAAACCACATATGTATCAACCAATGTCATTGCATTTGTGTCTTTTCCACAAACCACATATGTACCCAGTAGAGTAATTGCATGTGTGTTCTTTTCCACAAACCACATATGGATCCACTATATTCATTGCATGTGCATTCTTTCCACAAACCACATATGGATCCACTAGAGTCATTGCATGTGTGTTCCTTTCACAAACCACATATGGATCAACTAATGTCATTGCGTGTGTGTTCTTTTCATGCACCACATATGGATCCACTAGAGTCATTTCATGTGTGTTCTTTTCACAAACCACATATGGATCCACTCGAGTCATTGCATGTGTGTTCTTATACTAAAACCAGCACTAGAGTCATTGCATGTGTGTTATTTTCACAAACCACACATGGATCCACCAGAATCATTGCATGTGTGTTCTTTCCAGAAACCACACGTGGATCCACCAGAATCATTGCATGTGTGTTCTTTCCACAAACCACATGGATCAACCAATGTTATTGCATGTGTGTTCTTTCCACAAACCACATATGGACCCACTAGAGTCATTGAATGTGTGTTCTTATACTAAAACCAACACTAGAGTCATTGCATGTGTGTTCTTTTCATATACCCAAGATGGATCCACTAGAGTCATTGCATGTGTGTTCTTTCCACAAACCACATATGGATCCAATATAATCATTTCATGTGTTTTCTATCCACAAACCACATATGGATCCACTAGAGTCATTGCATGTGTGTTCTTTTCACAAACCACATATGGACCCACCAGAGTCATTGCATGTGTGTTCTTTCCACAAATAACATATGGATCAACCAATTTCATTGCATGTGTGTTTTTTTCACAAACCATATATGGATCAACCAATGCCATTGCATGTGTGTTCTTTTCCACAAACCACATATGGATCCACTAGAGTAATTGCATGTGTGTTCTTTTCACAAACCACATATGGATCAACAAATGTCATTACATGTGTGTTCTTTTCACAAACCACATATGGATCCACCAATTTCATTGCATGTGTGTTCTTTTCCACAAACCACATATGTACCCACTAGAGTAATTGCATGTGTGTTGTTTTCCACAAACCACATATGGATCCACTAGAGTTATTGCATGTGTGTTCTTTCCACAAACCACATATGGATCCACTAGAATCATTGCATGTGTGTTCCTTTCACAAACCGCATATGGATCAACCAATGTCATTGCATGTGTATTCTTTTCATGAACCACATATGGTTCCACTAGAGTCATTGCATCTATGTTCTTTCCACAAACCACACATGGATCCACTAGTCATTGCATGTGTGTTCTTTCCACAAACCACATATGGATCCACTAGAGTCATTGCATGTGGGTTAGTTTCACAAACCACATATGGATCAACCAATGTCATTAAATGTGTGTTCTTTTCATGAACCACATATGGATCCACTAGAGTCATTACATGTGTGTTATTTTCACAAACCACATATGGACCCACTAGAGTCATTGCATGTGTGTTCTTATACTAAAACCAGCACTAGAGTCATTGCATGTGTGTTCTTTTCACAAACCACACATGGATCCACCAGAATCATTGCATGTGTGTTCTTTCCACAAACCACATGGATCAACCAATGTCATTGCATGTGTGTTCTTTCCACAAACCCCATATGGACCCACTAGAGTCATTGAATGTGTGTTCTTATACTAAAACCAACACTAGAGTCATTGCATGTGTGTTCTTGTCACATACCACATATGGATCCACTAGAGTCATTGAATGTGTGTTCTTTCCACAAACCACATATGGATACACTAGAGTCATTGCATGTGTGTTCTTTCCACAAACCACATATGGATCCACTAGAGTCATTGCATCTATGTTCTTTACACAAACCACACATGGATCCACCAGAGTCATTGCATGTGTGTTCTTTCCACAAACAACACATGGATCCACCAGAGTCATTGCATGTGTGTTCTTTTCCACAAACCACATGGATCAACCAATGGCATTGCATGTGTGTTATTGTCACAAACCACATATGGATCAACCAATGTCATTGCATGTATGTTCTTGTCATGAACCACACATGGATCCACCAATGCCATTGCATGTGTGTTATTTTCACAAACCACATATGTTTCCACCAGAGTAATTACATGTGTGTTCTTTTCAGAAACCACATATGGATCAACAAAGGTCATTGCATGTGTGTTCTTACCACAAACCACATATGGATCCACCAATGTCATTGCATGTGTGTTATTTTCACAAACCACATATGGATCCACTTGAGTCATTTCATGTGTGTTCTTTCCAAAAACCACATATGGATCCACTAGAGTCATTGCATGTGTGTTCTTTTCACAAACCACATATGGACCCACTAGAGTCATTGCATGTGTGTTCTTTCCACAAACCACATATGGATCAACCAGGGCCGGCCCATAGGCAGGGGCGACGGGGTGCCCGCCCTGGGGCCCAGGAAGGCAGGGGCCCTTGCCCAGGTATTAGCTACGTACTATTTCTGCCTTACGTCCAAGAAACGAAAGAAAAAAAAGATGACCCAAGTAGAAAAGTCAGGCCCATCACATAGCTAGAGATTCACGGACCAAATTATGGGATCCGTAATGCTAGAGGAATTAGGAATTGTTCGATGCCTTGATGGCTACTCGTCGACTCGACTCCTCCCCCGAACTCCCATTGAGAGAGAACAATACGGCCGGTCCGATTTTCGATGTCGCCGCAGCCGTTAATGGAGATCAATAGCGCAATTTCGTTCCTAAGGAAGCTCTTTTTCCATTATTCTCAATGTTCTAGTACTCGTTTCCCATGACCCATGTTTGAGAGATCTGATATGGTACGACCGCGTCTTTCCTGTAATCTCGTTCATCAATTCGATTTACTGTTAAATAGCTCTACTCCTGGGCTCTAACTAAATTTGATTTATGCAGGAAGCTTTGGAGAAGTTTTATTCGGGATAGAAACATGGAGTGAAGAAGATAGCAGATTGGGGAGGATGGACACCAATGGAAGTACGTGCCTAGGACCTTTTCTTGTACTAAAATTATACTGTATATACCATGGTAACAAAAAATATCTTTAAGGACCAATCTGTGTTCACAAGCTTATTTGTTTTGGTGATGAAAAATGGTCCGTCACACTTTAAAAAGCAAGTTGTTGGGTCTGGATCAATAATTCTGCGACCTGTTCTGTAGAACAATATTGTTTCCCTACTATGCAATTTCCCTTGATTGTTGAGAAATAATTTAGTTTGTGGTATTAGTTTTATAGTTCAAACACCAACCATCTACTATGTTACTTTATTGGTTTGCTTTTGAATTACCATTCATTCAAAATCTATGTTAGTCAACAAGGGCCCCTTCTTGTTGTCTTGCCCTGGGGCCCCGAATATGTGTGGACCGGCCCTGGGATACACCAATGTCATTGCATGTGTGTTCTTTTCACAAACCACATATGGATCAACCAATGTCATTGCATGTGTGTTCTTTTCCACATACCACAAATGGATCCACTAGAGTAATTCCATGTGTGTTCTTTTCACAAACCACATATGGATCAACAAATGTCATTGCATGTGTGTTCTTTTCAGAAATCACATATGGATCAACCAATGTCATTGCATGTGTGTTCTTTTCCACAAACCACATATGTACCCAGTAGAGTAATTGCATGTGTGTTCTTTTCCACAAACCACATATGGATCCACTATAGTCATTGCATGTGCATTCTTTCCACAAACCACATATGGATCCACTAGAGTCATTGCATGTGTGTTCCTTTCACAAACCACATATGTATCAACCAATGTCATTGCGTGTGTGTTCTTTTCATGCACCACATATGGATCCACTAGAGTCATTTCATGTGTGTTCTTTTCACAAACCACATATGGACCCACTCGAGTCATTGCATGTGTGTTCTTATACTAAAACCAGCACTAGAGTCATTGCATGTGTGTTCTTTTCACAAACCACACATGGATCCACCAGAATCATTGCATGTGTGTTCTTTCCACAAACCACATGGATCAACCAATGTCATTCCATGTGTGTTCTTTCCACAAACGCCATATGGACCCACTAGAGTCATTGAATGTGTGTTCTTATACTAAAACCAACACTAGAGTCATTGCATGTGTGTTCTTGTCACATACCACATATGGATCCACTAGAGTCATTGCATGTGTGTTCTTTCCACAAACCACATATGGATCCACTAGATTCATTGCATGTGTGTTCTTTCCACAAACCACATATGGATCCACTAGAGTCATTGCATCTATGTTCTTTACACAAACCACACATGGATCCACCAGAGTCATTGCATGTGTGTTCTTTCCACACACAACACATGGATCCACCAGAGTCATTGCATTTGTGTTCTTTTCCACAAACCACATGGATCAACCAATGGCATTGCATGTGTGTTATTGTCACAAACCACATATGGATCAACCAATGTCATTGCATGTATGTTCTTGTCATGAACCACACATGGATCCACCAATGCCATTGCATGTGTCTTCTTTTCACAAACCACATATGTATCCACCAGAGTAATTACATGTGTGTTCTTTTCACAAACCACATATGGATCAACAAATGTCATTGCATCTGTGTTCTTACCATAAACCACATATGGATCCACCAATGTCATTGCATGTGTGTTCTTTTCACAAACCACATATGGATCCACTAGAGTCATTTCATGTGTGTTCTTTCCAAAAACCACATATGGATCCACTAGAGTCATTGCATGTGTGTTCTTTTCACAAACCACATATGGACTCACTAGAGTCATTGCATGTGTGTTCTTTCAAAAACCACATATGGATCAACCAATGTCATTTCATGTGTGTTCTTTTCACAAACCACATATGGAGCAACCAATGTCATTGCATGTGTGTTCTTTTCCACATACCACAAATGGATCCACTAGAGTAATTCCATGTGTGTTCTTTTCACAAACCACATATGGATCAACAAATGTCATGGCATGTGTGTTCTTTTCAGAAAACACATATGGATCAACCAATGTTATTGCATGTGTGTTCTTTTCCGCAAACCACATATGTACCCAGTAGAGAAATTGCATGTGTGTTCTTTTCCACAAACCACATATGGATCCACTATCGTCATTGCATGTGCATTCTTTCCACAAACCACATATGGATCCACTAGAGTAATTGCATGTGTGTTCCTTTCACAAACCAAATATGGATCAACCAAGGTCATTGCGTGTGTGTTCTTTTCATGCACCACATATGGATCCACTAGAGTCATTTCATGTGTGTTCTTTTCACAAACCACATATGGACCCACTCGAGTCATTGCATGTGTGTTCTTATACTAAAACCAGCACTAGAGTCATTGCATGTGTGTTCTTTTCACAAACCATACATGGATCCACCAGAATCATTGCATGTGTGTTCTTTCCACAAACAAAATGGATCAACCAATGTCATTGCATGTGTGTTCTTTCCACAAACCCCATATGGACCCACTAGAGTCATTGAATGTGTGTTCTTATACTAAAACCAACACTAGAGTCATTGCATTTGTGTTCTTGTCACATACCACATATGGATCCACTAGAGTCATTGCACGTGTGTTCTTTCCACAAACCACATATGGATCCACTAGAGTCATTGCATGTGTGTTCTTTCCATAAACCACATAAGGATCCACTGGAGTCATTGCATGTGTGTTCTTTTCACAAACCACATATGGACCCACCAGAGTCATTGCATGTGTGTTCTTTCCTCAAATAACATATGGATCAACCAATGTCATTACATGTGTGTTCTTTTCACAAACCATATATGGATCAACCAATGTCATTGCATGTGTGTTCTTTTCCACAAACCACATATGGATCCACTAGAGTAATTGCGTGTGTGTTCTTTTTATAAAACACATATGGATCAACAAATGTCATTGCATGTGTGTTCTTTTCACAAACCACATATGGATCCACCAATGTCATTGCATGTGTGTTCTTTTCCTCAAACCACATATGTACCCACTAGAGTAATTGCATGTGTGTTGTTTTCCACAAACCACATATGGATCCAGTAGAGTTATTGCTTGTGTGTTCTTTCCACAAACCACATATGGATCCACTAGAATCATTGCATGTGTGTTCCTTTCACAAACCACATATGGATCAACCAGTGTCATTGCATGTGTGTTCTTTTCATGAACCACATATGGATCCACTAGAGTCATTTCATGTGTGTTCTATTCACAAACCACATATGGACCCACTAGAGTCATTGCATGTGTGTTCTTATACTAAAACTATCACTAGAGTCATTTCATGAGTGTTATTTTCACAAACCACACATGGATCCACTAGAGTCATTGCATGTGTGTTCTTTCCACAAACCACATGGATCAACAAATGTCATTGCATGTGTGTTATTTCCACAAACCACATATGGACCCACTAGAGTCATTGAATGTGTGTTCTTATACTAAAACCAGCACTAGGGTCGTTGCATGTGTGTTCTTTTCACAAACCACACATGGATCCACCAGAGTCATTACATGTGTGTTCTTTCCACAAACCACATGGATCAACCAATGGCATTGCATGTGTGTTATTGTCACAAACCACATATGGATAAACCAATGTCATTGCATGTGTGTTCCTGTCATGAACCACACATGGATCCACCAATGTCATTGCATGTGTGTTCTTTCCACAAACCACATATGTACCCACTAGAGTAATTGCATGTGTGTTCTTTTCCACAAACCACATATGGATCCACTAGAGTCATTGCATGTGTGTTCTTTCCACAAACCACACATGGATCCACCAGAGTCATTGCATGTGTGTTATTTCCACAAACCACATATGGACCCACTAGAGTAATTGAATTGTGTTCTTATACTAAAACCAGCACTAGAGTGAACCAATGTCATTGCATGTGTGTTCCTGTCATGAACCACACATGGATCCACCAATGCCATTGCATGTGTGTTCTTTCCACAAACCACATATGTATCCACTAGAGTAATTGCATGTGTATTCTTTTCACAAACCAAATATGGATCAACAAATGTCATTGCATGTGTGTTCTTTTCACAAACCACATATGGATCCACCAATGTCATTGCATGTGTGTTCTTTTCCACAAGCACATATGTACCCACTAGAGTAATTGCATGTGTGTTCTTTTCCAGAAACCACATATGGATCCACTAGTCATTGCATGTGTGTTCTTTCCACAAACCACATACGGATCCACTAGAGTCATTGCATGTGTGTTAGTTTCACAAACCACATATGGACCAACTAGAGTCATTGCATGTGTGTTCTTATACTAAAACCAGCACTAGAGTCAGTGAATATGTGTTCTTTTCACAAACCACACATGGATCCACCAGAGGCATTGCATGTGTCGTCTTTCCACAAACCACATGGATCAACCAATGTCATTGCATGTGTGTTCTTTTCACAATCCACATATGGACCCACCAATGTCATTGCATGTGTGTTCTTTTCCACAAACCACATGGATCAACCAACGGCATTGCATGTGTATTATTGTCACAAACCACATATGGATCAACCAATGTCCTTGCATGTGTGTTCCTGTCATGAACCGCACATGGATCCTCCAATGTCATTGCGTGTGTGTTCTTTCCACAAACCACATATGTACCCACTAGAGTAATTGCATGTGTGTTCTTTTCCACAAACCACATATGGATCCACTAGAGTCATTACATATATGTTATTTCCACAAACCACACATGGATCCACCAGAGTCATTGCATGTCTGTACTTTCCACAAACAACACATGGATCCACCAGAGTAATTGCATGTGTGTTCTGTTCCACAAACCTCATGGATCAACCAATGGCATTGCATGTGTGTTATTGCCAAAACCAAATATGGATCAACCAATGTCATTGCATGTATGTTCTTGTCATGAACTACACATGGATCCATAAATGCCATTGCATGTGTGTTCTTTTCACAAACCACATATGTATCCACCAAAGTAATTGCATGTTTGTTCTTTTCACAAACCACATATGGATGAACAAATGTCATTGCATGTGTGTTCTTTCCACAAACCACATATGGATCCACCAATTTCATTGCATGTGTGTTCTTTTAACAAACCACATATGGATCCACTAGAGTCATTTCATGTGTGTTCTTTCCAAAAACCACATATGGATCCACTAGAGTCATTGCATGTGTGTTCTTTTCACAAACCACATACGGACCCACTAGAGTCATTGCATGTGTGTTCTTTCCACAAACCACATATGGATCAACCCATGTCATTGCATGTGTATTCTTTTCACAAACCACATATGGATGAACCAATGTCATTGCATGTGTGTTCTTTTCCACAAACCACATATGGATCCACTAGAGTAATTGCATGTGTGTTCTTTTCACAAACCACATATGGATTAACAAATGTCATTGCATGTGTGTTCTTTTCATAAACCACATATGGATCAACAAATGTCATTGCATGTGTGTTCTTTTCAGAAAACACATATGGATCAACCAATGTCATTGCATGTGTGTTCTTTTCCACAAACCACATATGTACCCAGTAGAGAAATTGCATGTGTGTTCTTTTCCACAAACCACATATGGATCCACTATCGTCATTGCATGTGCATTCTTTCCACAAACCACATATGGATCCACTAGAGTAATTGCATGTGTGTTCCTTTCACAAACCAAATATGGATCAACCAATGTCATTGCGTGTGTGTTCTTTTCATGCACCACATATGGATCCACTAGAGTCATTTCATGTATGTTCTTTTCACAAACCACATATGGACCCACTCGAGTCATTGCATGTGTGTTCTTATACTAAAACCAGCACTAGAGTCATTGCATGTGTGTTCTTTTCACAAACCATACATGGATCCACCAGAATCATTGCATGTGTGTTCTTTCCACAAACCACATGGATCAACCAATGTCATTGCATGTGTGTTCTTTCCACAAACCCCATATGGACCCACTAGAGTCATTCAATGTGTGTTCTTATACTAAAACCAACACTAGAGTCATTGCATGTATGTTCTTTTCATATACCCCAGATGGATCCACTAGAGTCATTGCATGTGTGTTCTTTCCACAAACCACATATGGATCCACTAGAGTCATTGCATGTGTGTTCTTTCCATAAACCACATATGGATCCACTGGAGTCATTGCATGTGTGTTCTTTTCACAAACCACATATGGACCCACCAGAGTCATTGCATGTGTGTTCTTTCCTCAAATAACATATGGATCAACCAATGTCATTACATGTGTGTTCTTTTCACAAACCATATATGGATCAACCAATGTCATTGCATGTGTGTTCTTTTCCACAAACCACATATGGATCCACTAGAGTAATTGCGTGTGTGTTTTTTTTATAAAACACATATGGATCAACAAATGTCATTGCATGTGTGTTCTTTTCACAAACCACATATGGATCCACCAATGTCATTGCATGTGTGTTCTTTTCCTCAAACCACATATGTACCCACTAGAGTAATTGCATGTGCGTTGTTTTCCACAAACCACATATGGATCCAGTAGAGTTATTGCTTGTGTGTTCTTTCCACAAACCACATATGGATCCACTAGAATCATTGCATGTGTGTTCCTTTCACAAACCACATATGGATCAACCAGTGTCATTGCATGTGTGTTCTTTCCATGAACCACATATGGATCCACTAGAGTCATTTCATGTGTGTTCTATTCACAAACCACATATGGACCCACTAGAGTCATTGCATGTGTGTTCTTATACTAAAACTATCACTAGAGTCATTTCATGAGTGTTATTTTCACAAACCACACATGGATCCACTAGAGTCATTGCATGTGTGTTCTTTCCACAAACCACATGGATCAACAAATGTCATTGCATGTGTGTTATTTCCACAAACCACATATGGACCCACTAGAGTCATTGAATGTGTGTTCTTATACTAAAACCAGCACTAGGGTCGTTGCATGTGTGTTCTTTTCACAAACCACACATGGATCCACCAGAGTCATTACATGTGTGTTCTTTCCACAAACCACATGGATCAACCAATGGCATTGCATGTGTGTTATTGTCACAAACCACATATGGATAAACCAATGTCATTGCATGTGTGTTCCTGTCATGAACCACACATGGATCCACCAATGTCATTGCATGTGTGTTCTTTCCACAAACCACATATGTACCCACTAGAGTAATTGCATGTGTGTTCTTTTCCACAAACCACATATGGATCCACTAGAGTCATTGCATGTGTGTTCTTTCCACAAACCACACATGGATCCACCAGAGTCATTGCATGTGTGTTCTTTCCACAAACCACATATGGACCCACTAGAGTAATTGAATTGTGTTCTTATACTAAAACCAGCACTAGAGTGAACCAATGTCATTGCATGTGTGTTCCTGTCATGAACCACACATGGATCCACCAATGCCATTGCATGTGTGTTCTTTCCACAAACCACATATGTATCCACTAGAGTAATTGCATGTGTATTCTTTTCACAAACCAAATATGGATCAACAAATGTCATTGCATGTGTGTTCTTTTCACAAACCACATATGGATCCACCAATGTCATTGCATGTGTGTTCTTTTCCACAAGCACATATGTACCCACTAGAGTAATTGCATGTGTGTTCTTTTCCAGAAACCACATATGGATCCACTAGTCATTGCATGTGTGTTCTTTCCACAAACCACATACGGATCCACTAGAGTCATTGCATGTGTGTTAGTTTCACAAACCACATATGGTCCAACTAGAGTCATTGCATGTGTGTTCTTATACTAAAACCAGCACTAGAGTCAGTGAATATGTGTTCTTTTCACAAACCGCACATGGATCCACCAGAGTCATTGCATGTGTCGTCTTTCCACAAACCACATGGATCAACCAATGTCATTGCATGTGTGTTCTTTTCACAATCCACATATGGACCCACCAATGTCATTGCATGTGTGTTCTTTTCCACAAACCACATGGATCAACCAACGGCATTGCATGTGTATTATTGTCACAAACCACATATGGATCAACCAATGTCCTTGCATGTGTGTTCCTGTCATGAACCGCACATGGATCCTCCAATGTCATTGCATGTGTGTTCTTTCCACAAACCACATATGTACCCACTAGAGTAATTGCATGTGTGTTCTTTTCCACAAACCACATATGGATCCACTAGTGTCATTACATATATGTTATTTCCACAAACCACACATGGATCCACCAGAGTCATTGCATGTCTGTACTTTCCACAAACAACACATGGATCCACCAGAGTAATTGCATGTGTGTTCTGTTCCACAAACCTCATGGATCAACCAATGGCATTGCATGTGTGTTATTGCCAAAACCAAATATGGATCAACCAATGTCATTGCATGTATGTTCTTGTCATGAACTACACATGGATCCATAAATGCCATTGCATGTGTGTTCTTTTCACAAACCACATATGTATCCACCAAAGTAATTTAATGTTTGTTCTTTTCACAAACCACATATGGATGAACAAATGTCATTGCATGTGTGTTCTTTCCACAAACCACATATGGATCCACCAATTTCATTGCATGTGTGTTCTTTTAACAAACCACATATGGATCCACTAGAGTCATTTCATGTGTGTTCTTTCCAAAAACCACATATGGATCCACTAGAGTCATTGCATGTGTGTTCTTTTCACAAACCACATACGGACCCACTAGAGTCATTGCATGTGTGTTCTTTCCACAAACCACATATGGATCAACCCATGTCATTGCATGTGTATTCTTTTCACAAACCACATATGGATCAACCAATGTCATTGCATGTGTGTTCTTTTCCACAAACCACATATGGATCCACTAGAGTAATTGCATGTGTGTTCTTTTCACAAACCACATATGGATTAACAAATGTCATTGCATGTGTGTTCTTTTGATAAACCACATATGGATCAACAAATGTCATTGCATGTGTGTTCTTTTCAGAAAACACATATGGATCAACCAATGTCATTGCATGTGTGTTCTTTTCCACAAACCACATATGTACCCAGTAGAGAAATTGCATGTGTGTTCTTTTCCACAAACCACATATGGATCCACTATCGTCATTGCATGTGCATTCTTTCCACAAACCACATATGGATCCACTAGAGTAATTGCATGTGTGTTCCTTTCACAAACCAAATATGGATCAACCAATGTCATTGCGTGTGTGTTCTTTTCATGCACCACATATGGATCCACTAGAGTCATTTCATGTATGTTCTTTTCACAAACCACATATGGACCCACTCGAGTCATTGCATGTGTGTTCTTATACTAAAACCAGCACTAGAGTCATTGCATGTGTGTTCTTTTCACAAACCATACATGGATCCACCAGAATCATTGCATGTGTGTTCTTTCCACAAACCACATGGATCAACCAATGTCATTGCATGTGTGTTCTTTCCACAAACCCCATATGGACCCACTAGAGTCATTGAATGTGTGTTCTTATACTAAAACCAACACTAGAGTCATTGCATGTATGTTCTTTTCATATACCCCAGATGGATCCACTAGAGTCATTGCATGTGTGTTCTTTCCACAAACCACATATGGATCCACTAGAGTCATTGCATGTGTGTTCTTTCCATAAACCACATATGGATCCACTGGAGTCATTGCATGTGTGTTCTTTTCACAAACCACATATGGACCCACCAGAGTCATTGCATGTGTGTTCTTTCCTCAAATAACATATGGATCAACCAATGTCATTACATGTGTGTTCTTTTCACAAACCATATATGGATCAACCAATGTCATTGCATGTGTGTTCTTTTCCACAAACCACATATGGATCCACTAGAGTAATTGCGTGTGTGTTCTTTTTATAAAACACATATGGATCAACAAATGTCATTGCATGTGTGTTCTTTTCACAAACCACATATGGATCCACCAATGTCATTGCATGTGTGTTCTTTTCCTCAAACCACATATGTACCCACTAGAGTAATTGCATGTGTGTTGTTTTCCACAAACCACATATGGATCCAGTAGAGTTATTGCTTGTGTGTTCTTTCCACAAACCACATATGGATCCACTAGAATCATTGCATGTGTGTTCCTTTCACAAACCACATATGGATCAACCAGTGTCATTGCATGTGTGTTCTTTTCATGAACCACATATGGATCCACTAGAGTCATTTCATGTGTGTTCTATTCACAAACCACATATGGACCCACTAGAGTCATTGCATGTGTGTTCTTATACTAAAACTATCACTAGAGTCATTTCATGAGTGTTATTTTCACAAACCACACATGGATCCACTAGAGTCATTGCATGTGTGTTCTTTCCACAAACCACATGGATCAACAAATGTCATTGCATGTGTGTTATTTCCACAAACCACATATGGACCCACTAGAGTCATTGAATGTGTGTTCTTATACTAAAACCAGCACTAGGGTCGTTGCATGTGTGTTCTTTTCACAAACCACACATGGATCCACCAGAGTCATTACATGTGTGTTCTTTCCACAAACCACATGGATCAACCAATGGCATTGCATGTGTGTTATTGTCACAAACCACATATGGATAAACCAATGTCATTGCATGTGTGTTCCTGTCATGAACCACACATGGATCCACCAATGTCATTGCATGTGTGTTCTTTCCACAAACCACATATGTACCCACTAGAGTAATTGCATGTGTGTTCTTTTCCACAAACCACATATGGATCCACTAGAGTCATTGCATGTGTGTTCTTTCCACAAACCACACATGGATCCACCAGAGTCATTGCATGTGTGTTCTTTCCACAAACCACATATGGACCCACTAGAGTAATTGAATTGTGTTCTTATACTAAAACCAGCACTAGAGTGAACCAATGTCATTGCATGTGTGTTCCTGTCATGAACCACACATGGATCCACCAATGCCATTGCATGTGTGTTCTTTCCACAAACCACATATGTATCCACTAGAGTAATTGCATGTGTATTCTTTTCACAAACCAAATATGGATCAACAAATGTCATTGCATGTGTGTTCTTTTCACAAACCACATATGGATCCACCAATGTCATTGCATGTGTGTTCTTTTCCACAAGCACATATGTACCCACTAGAGTAATTGCATGTGTGTTCTTTTCCAGAAACCACATATGGATCCACTAGTCATTGCATGTGTGTTCTTTCCACAAACCACATATGGATCCACTAGAGTCATTGCATGTGTGTTAGTTTCACAAACCACATATGAACCAACTAGAGTCATTGCATGTGTGTTCTTATACTAAAACCAGCACTAGAGTCAGTGAATATGTGTTCTTTTCACAAACCACACATGGATCCACCAGAGTCATTGCATGTGTGTTCTTTCCACAAACCACATGGATCAACCAATGTCATTGCATGTGTGTTCTTTTCACAATCCACATATGGACCCACCAATGTCATTGCATGTGTGTTCTTTTCCACAAACCACATGGATCAACCAACGGCATTGCATGTGTATTATTGTCACAAACCACATATGGATCAACCAATGTCCTTGCATGTGTGTTCCTGTCATGAACCGCACATGGATCCTCCAATGTCATTGCATGTGTGTTCTTTCCACAAACCACATATGTACCCACTAGAGTAATTGCATGTGTGTTCTTTTCCACAAACCACATATGGATCCACTGGAGTCATTACATATATGTTATTTCCACAAACCACACATGGATCCACCAGAGTCATTGCATGTCTGTACTTTCCACAAACAACACATGGATCCACCAGAGTCATTGCATGTGTGTTCTGTTCCACAAACCACATGGATCAACCAATGGCATTGCATGTGTGTTATTGCCAAAACCAAATATGGATCAACCAATGTCATTGCATGTATGTTCTTGTCAAGAACTACACATGGATCCATAAATGCCATTGCATGTGTGTTCTTTTCACAAACCACATATGTATCCACCAAAGTAATTGCATGTTTGTTCTTTTCACAAACCACATATGGATGAACAAATGTCATTGCATGTGTGTTCTTCCACAAACCACATATGGATCCACCAATTTCATTGCATGTGTGTTCTTTTAACAAACCACATATGGATCCACTAGAGTCATTTCATGTGTGTTCTTTCCAAAAACCACATATGGATCCACTAGAGTCATTGCATATGTGTTCTTTTCACAAACCACATATGGACCCACTAGAGTCATTGCATGTGTGTTCTTTCCACAAACCACATATGGATCAACCCATGTCATTGCATGTGTATTCTTTTCACAAACCACATATGGATGAACCAATGTCATTGCATGTGTGTTCTTTTCCACAAACCACATATGGATCCACTAGAGTAATTGCATGTGTGTTCTTTTCACAAACCACATATGGATTAACAAATGTCATTGCATGTGTGTTCTGTTCCACAAACCACATGGATCAACCAATGGCATTGCATGTGTGTTATTGCCAAAACCAAATATGGATCAACCAATGTCATTGCATGTATGTTCTTGTCAAGAACTACACATGGATCCATAAATGCCATTGCATGTGTGTTCTTTTCACAAACCACATATGTATCCACCAAAGTAATTGCATGTTTGTTCTTTTCACAAACCACATATGGATGAACAAATGTCATTGCATGTGTGTTCTTCCACAAACCACATATGGATCCACCAATTTCATTGCATGTGTGTTCTTTTAACAAACCACATATGGATCCACTAGAGTCATTTCATGTATGTTCTTTCCAAAAACCACATATGGATCCACTAGAGTCATTGCATATGTGTTCTTTTCACAAACCACATATGGACCCACTAGAGTCATTGCATGTGTGTTCTTTCCACAAACCACATATGGATCAACCCATGTCATTGCATGTGTATTCTTTTCACAAACCACATATGGATCAACCAATGTCATTGCATGTGTGTTCTTTTCCACAAACCACATATGGATCCACTAGAGTAATTGCATGTGTGTTCTTTTCACAAACCACATATGGATCAACAAATGTCATAGCATGTGTGTTCTTTTGATAAACCACATATGGATCAACCAATGTCATTGCATGTGTGCTCTTTTCCACAAACCACATATGTACCCAGTAGAGTAATTGCATGTGTGTTCTTTTCAACAAACCATATGTGGATCCACTAGAGTCATTGCATGTGTGTTCTTTCCATAAACCACATATGGATCCACTAGAGTCATTGCATGTGTTTTCCTTTCACAAACCACATATCGATCAACCAATGTCATTGCGTGTGTGTTCTTTTCATGCACCACATATGGATCCACTAAAGTCATTGCATGTGTGTGTTCTTATACTAAAACCAGCACTAGAGTCATTTCATGTGTGTTCTTTTCACAAACCACACATGGATCCACCAGAATCATTGCATGTGTGTTCTTTTCACAAACCACATGGATCAACCAATATCATTGCATGTGTGTTCTTTCCACAAACCCTATATGGACCCACTAGAGTCATTCAATGTGTCTTCTTATACTAAAACCAACACTAGAGTCATTGCATGTGTGTTCTTTTCACATACCACATATGGATCCACGAGAGTCATTGCATGTGTGTTCCTTTCACAAACCACATATGGACCCACCAGAGTCATTGCATGTGTGTTATTTTCATGAACCACATATGGATCCACTAGAGTCATTGCATGTGTGTTCTTTTCAGAAACCACATATGGACCCACTAGAGTCATTGCATGTGTGTTATTATACTAAAACTAGAACTAGAGTCATTGCATGTGTGTTCTTTCCACAAACCACATGGATCAACCAATTTCATTGCATGTGTGTTCTTTCCACAAACCACATATGGACCCACTAGAGTCATTGAATGTGTGTTCTTGTACTAAAACCAGCACTAGAGTCATTGCATGTGTGTTCTTTTCACAAACCACACATGGATCCACCAGAGTCATTACATGTGTGTTCTTTCCACAAACCACATGGATCAAGGAATGGCATTGCATGTGTGTTATTGTCACAAACCACATATGGATCAACCAATGTCATTGCATGTGTGTTCTTGTCATGAACCACACATGGATCCACCAATGTCATTGCATGTGTGTTCTTTCCACAAACCACATATGTACCCACTACACTAATAGCATGTATGTTCTTTTCCACAAACCACATATGGATCCACTAGAGTCATTACATGTGTGTTCTTTCCACAAACCACACATGGATCCACCAGAGTCATTGCATGTGTGTTCTTTCCACAAACCACACATTGATCCACCAGAGTCATTGCATGTGTGTTCTTTTCCACAAACCACATGGATCAACCAATGGCATTGCATGTGTGTTATTGTCACAGACCACATATGGATCAACCAATGTCATTGCTTGTATGTTCTTGTCATGAACCACACATGGATCCACCAATGCCATTGCATGTGTGTTGTTTCCATAAACCACATATGTATCCACCAGAGTAATTGCATGTGTGTTCTTTTCACAAACCACATATGGATCAACAAATGTCATTGCATGTGTGTTCTTTTCCACAAACCACATATGGATCCACTAGAGTCATTGCATGTGTGTTCTTTCCACAAACCACACATGGATCCACCAGAGTCATTGCATGTGTGTTCTTTCCACAAACCACATATGGACCCACTAGAGTAATTGAATTGTGTTCTTATACTAAAACCAGCACTAGAGTGAACCAATGTCATTGCATGTGTGTTCCTGTCATGAACCACACATGGATCCACCAATGCCATTGCATGTGTGTTCTTTCCACAAACCACATATGTATCCACTAGAGTAATTGCATGTGTATTCTTTTCACAAACCAAATATGGATCAACAAATGTCATTGCATGTGTGTTCTTTTCACAAACCACATATGGATCCACCAATGTCATTGCATGTGTGTTCTTTTCCACAAGCACATATGTACCCACTAGAGTAATTGCATGTGTGTTCTTTTCCAGAAACCACATATGGATCCACTAGTCATTGCATGTGTGTTCTTTCCACAAACCACATATGGATCCACTAGAGTCATTGCATGTGTGTTAGTTTCACAAACCACATATGGACCAACTAGAGTCATTGCATGTGTGTTCTTATACTAAAACCAGCACTAGAGTCAGTGAATATGTGTTCTTTTCACAAACCACACATGGACCCACCAGAGTCATTGCATGTGTGTTCTTTCCACAAACCACATGGATCAACCAATGTCATTGCATGTGTGTTCTTTTCACAATCCACATATGGACCCACCAATGTCATTGCATGTGTGTTCTTTTCCACAAACCACATGGATCAACCAACGGCATTGCATGTGTATTATTGTCACAAACCACATATGGATAAACCAATGTCCTTGCATGTGTGTTCCTGTCATGAACCGCACATGGATCCTCCAATGTCATTGCATGTGTGTTCTTTCCACAAACCACATATGTACTCACTAGAGTAATTGCATGTGTGTTCTTTTCCACAAACCACATATGGATCCACTAGAGTCATTACATATATGTTATTTCCACAAACCACACATGGATCCACCAGAGTCATTGCATGTCTGTACTTTCCACAAACAACACATGGATCCACCAGAGTCATTGCATGTGTGTTCTGTTCCACAAACCACATGGATCAACCAATGGCATTGCATGTGTGTTATTGCCAAAACCAAATATGGATCAACCAATGTCATTGCATGTATGTTCTTGTCAAGAACTACACATGGATCCATAAATGCCATTGCATGTGTGTTCTTTTCACAAACCACATATGTATCCACCAAAGTAATTGCATGTTTGTTCTTTTCACAAACCACATATGGATGAACAAATGTCATTGCATGTGTGTTCTTCCACAAACCACATATGGATCCACCAATTTCATTGCATGTGTGTTCTTTTAACAAACCACATATGGATCCACTAGAGTCATTTCATGTGTGTTCTTTCCAAAAACCACATATGGATCCACTAGAGTCATTGCATATGTGTTCTTTTCACAAACCACATATGGACCCACTAGAGTCATTGCATGTGTGTTCTTTCCACAAACCACATATGGATCAACCCATGTCATTGCATGTGTATTCTTTTCACAAACCACATATGGATCAACCAATGTCATTGCATGTGTGTTCTTTTCCACAAACCACATATGGATCCACTAGAGTAATTGCATGTGTGTTCTTTTCACAAACCACATATGGATCAACAAATGTCATAGCATGTGTGTTCTTTTGATAAACCACATATGGATCAACCAATGTCATTGCATGTGTGCTCTTTTCCACAAACCACATATGTACCCAGTAGAGTAATTGCATGTGTGTTCTTTTCAACAAACCATATGTGGATCCACTAGAGTCATTGCATGTGTGTTCTTTCCATAAACCACATATGGATCCACTAGAGTCATTGCATGTGTTTTCCTTTCACAAACCACATATCGATCAACCAATGTCATTGCGTGTGTGTTCTTTTCATGCACCACATATGGATCCACTAAAGTCATTGCATGTGTGTGTTCTTATACTAAAACCAGCACTAGAGTCATTTCATGTGTGTTCTTTTCACAAACCACACATGGATCCACCAGAATCATTGCATGTGTGTTCTTTTCACAAACCACATGGATCAACCAATATCATTGCATGTGTGTTCTTTCCACAAACCCTATATGGACCCACTAGAGTCATTCAATGTGTCTTCTTATACTAAAACCAACACTAGAGTCATTGCATGTGTGTTCTTTTCACATACCACATATGGATCCACTAGAGTCATTGCATGTGTGTTCCTTTCACAAACCACATATGGACCCACCAGAGTCATTGCATGTGTGTTATTTTCATGAACCACATATGGATCCACTAGAGTCATTGCATGTGTGTTCTTTTCAGAAACCACATATGGACCCACTAGAGTCATTGCATGTGTGTTCTTTTCACAATCCACATATGGACCCACCAATGTCATTGCATGTGTGTTCTTTTCCACAAACCACATGGATCAACCAACGGCATTGCATGTGTATTATTGTCACAAACCACATATGGATCAACCAATGTCCTTGCATGTGTGTTCCTGTCATGAACCGCACATGGATCCTCCAATGTCATTGCATGTGTGTTCTTTCCACAAACCACATATGTACTCACTAGAGTAATTGCATGTGTGTTCTTTTCCACAAACCACATATGGATCCACTAGAGTCATTACATATATGTTATTTCCACAAACCACACATGGATCCACCAGAGTCATTGCATGTCTGTACTTTCCACAAACAACACATGGATCCACCAGAGTCATTGCATGTGTGTTCTGTTCCACAAACCACATGGATCAACCAATGGCATTGCATGTGTGTTATTGCCAAAACCAAATATGGATCAACCAATGTCATTGCATGTATGTTCTTGTCAAGAACTACACATGGATCCATAAATGCCATTGCATGTGTGTTCTTTTCACAAACCACATATGTATCCACCAAAGTAATTGCATGTTTGTTCTTTTCACAAACCACATATGGATGAACAAATGTCATTGCATGTGTGTTCTTCCACAAACCACATATGGATCCACCAATTTCATTGCATGTGTGTTCTTTTAACAAACCACATATGGATCCACTAGAGTCATTTCATGTGTGTTCTTTCCAAAAACCACATATGGATCCACTAGAGTCATTGCATATGTGTTCTTTTCACAAACCACATATGGACCCACTAGAGTCATTGCATGTGTGTTCTTTCCACAAACCACATATGGATCAACCCATGTCATTGCATGTGTATTCTTTTCACAAACCACATATGGATCAACCAATGTCATTGCATGTGTGTTCTTTTCCACAAACCACATATGGATCCACTAGAGTAATTGCATGTGTGTTCTTTTCACAAACCACATATGGATCAACAAATGTCATAGCATGTGTGTTCTTTTGATAAACCACATATGGATCAACCAATGTCATTGCATGTGTGCTCTTTTCCACAAACCACATATGTACCCAGTAGAGTAATTGCATGTGTGTTCTTTTCAACAAACCATATGTGGATCCACTAGAGTCATTGCATGTGTGTTCTTTCCATAAACCACATATGGATCCACTAGAGTCATTGCATGTGTTTTCCTTTCACAAACCACATATCGATCAACCAATGTCATTGTGTGTGTGTTCTTTTCATGCACCACATATGGATCCACTAAAGTCATTGCATGTGTGTGTTCTTATACTAAAACCAGCACTAGAGTCATTTCATGTGTGTTCTTTTCACAAACCACACATGGATCCACCAGAATCATTGCATGTGTGTTCTTTTCACAAACCACATGGATCAACCAATATCATTGCATGTGTGTTCTTTCCACAAACCCTATATGGACCCACTAGAGTCATTCAATGTGTCTTCTTATACTAAAACCAACACTAGAGTCATTGCATGTGTGTTCTTTTCACATACCACATATGGATCCACGAGAGTCATTGCATGTGTGTTCCTTTCACAAACCACATATGGACCCACCAGAGTCATTGCATGTGTGTTATTTTCATGAACCACATATGGATCCACTAGAGTCATTGCATGTGTGTTCTTTTCAGAAACCACATATGGACCCACTAGAGTCATTGCATGTGTGTTATTATACTAAAACTAGAACTAGAGTCATTGCATGTGTGTTCTTTCCACAAACCACATGGATCAACCAATTTCATTGCATGTGTGTTCTTTCCACAAACCACATATGGACCCACTAGAGTCATTGAATGTGTGTTCTTGTACTAAAACCAGCACTAGAGTCATTGCATGTGTGTTCTTTTCACAAACCACACATGGATCCACCAGAGTCATTACATGTGTGTTCTTTCCACAAACCACATGGATCAAGGAATGGCATTGCATGTGTGTTATTGTCACAAACCACATATGGATCAACCAATGTCATTGCATGTGTGTTCTTGTCATGAACCACACATGGATCCACCAATGTCATTGCATGTGTGTTCTTTCCACAAACCACATATGTACCCACTACACTAATAGCATGTATGTTCTTTTCCACAAACCACATATGGATCCACTAGAGTCATTACATGTGTGTTCTTTCCACAAACCACACATGGATCCACCAGAGTCATTGCATGTGTGTTCTTTCCACAAACCACACATTGATCCACCAGAGTCATTGCATGTGTGTTCTTTTCCACAAACCACATGGATCAACCAATGGCATTGCATGTGTGTTATTGTCATAGACCACATATGGATCAACCAATGTCATTGCTTGTATGTTCTTGTCATGAACCACACATGGATCCACCAATGCCATTGCATGTGTGTTGTTTCCATAAACCACATATGTATCCACCAGAGTAATTGCATGTGTGTTCTTTTCACAAACCACATATGGATCAACAAATGTCATTGCATGTGTGTTCTTTTCCACAAACCACATATGGATCCACTAGAGTCATTGCATGTGTGTTCTTTCCACAAACCACACATGGATCCACCAGAGTCATTGCATGTGTGTTCTTTCCACAAACCACATATGGACCCACTAGAGTAATTGAATTGTGTTCTTATACTAAAACCAGCACTAGAGTGAACCAATGTCATTGCATGTGTGTTCCTGTCATGAACCACACATGGATCCACCAATGCCATTGCATGTGTGTTCTTTCCACAAACCACATATGTATCCACTAGAGTAATTGCATGTGTATTCTTTTCACAAACCAAATATGGATCAACAAATGTCATTGCATGTGTGTTCTTTTCACAAACCACATATGGATCCACCAATGTCATTGCATGTGTGTTCTTTTCCACAAGCACATATGTACCCACTAGAGTAATTGCATGTGTGTTCTTTTCCAGAAACCAGATATGGATCCACTAGTCATTGCATGTGTGTTCTTTCCACAAACCACATATGGATCCACTAGAGTCATTGCATGTGTGTTAGTTTCACAAACCACATATGGACCAACTAGAGTCATTGCATGTGTGTTCTTATACTAAAACCAGCACTAGAGTCAGTGAATATGTGTTCTTTTCACAAACCACACATGGATCCACCAGAGTCATTGCATGTGTGTTCTTTCCACAAACCACATGGATCAACCAATGTCATTGCATGTGTGTTCTTTTCACAATCCACATATGGACCCACCAATGTCATTGCATGTGTGTTCTTTTCCACAAACCACATGGATCAACCAACGGCATTGCATGTGTATTATTGTCACAAACCACATATGGATCAACCAATGTCCTTGCATGTGTGTTCCTGTCATGAACCGCACATGGATCCTCCAATGTCATTGCATGTGTGTTCTTTCCACAAACCACATATGTACTCACTAGAGTAATTGCATGTGTGTTCTTTTCCACAAACCACATATGGATCCACTAGAGTCATTACATATATGTTATTTCCACAAACCACACATGGATCCACCAGAGTCATTGCATGTCTGTACTTTCCACAAACAACACATGGATCCACCAGAGTCATTGCATGTGTGTTCTGTTCCACAAACCACATGGATCAACCAATGGCATTGCATGTGTGTTATTGCCAAAACCAAATATGGATCAACCAATGTCATTGCATGTATGTTCTTGTCAAGAACTACACATGGATCCATAAATGCCATTGCATGTGTGTTCTTTTCACAAACCACATATGTATCCACCAAAGTAATTGCATGTTTGTTCTTTTCACAAACCACATATGGATGAACAAATGTCATTGCATGTGTGTTCTTCCACAAACCACATATGGATCCACCAATTTCATTGCATGTGTGTTCTTTTAACAAACCACATATGGATCCACTAGAGTCATTTCATGTATGTTCTTTCCAAAAACCACATATGGATCCACTAGAGTCATTGCATATGTGTTCTTTTCACAAACCACATATGGACCCACTAGAGTCATTGCATGTGTGTTCTTTCCACAAACCACATATGGATCAACCCATGTCATTGCATGTGTATTCTTTTCACAAACCACATATGGATCAACCAATGTCATTGCATGTGTGTTCTTTTCCACAAACCACATATGGATCCACTAGAGTAATTGCATGTGTGTTCTTTTCACAAACCACATATGGATCAACAAATGTCATAGCATGTGTGTTCTTTTGATAAACCACATATGGATCAACCAATGTCATTGCATGTGTGCTCTTTTCCACAAACCACATATGTACCCAGTAGAGTAATTGCATGTGTGTTCTTTTCAACAAACCATATGTGGATCCACTAGAGTCATTGCATGTGTGTTCTTTCCATAAACCACATATGGATCCACTAGAGTCATTGCATGTGTTTTCCTTTCACAAACCACATATCGATCAACCAATGTCATTGTGTGTGTGTTCTTTTCATGCACCACATATGGATCCACTAAAGTCATTGCATGTGTGTGTTCTTATACTAAAACCAGCACTAGAGTCATTTCATGTGTGTTCTTTTCACAAACCACACATGGATCCACCAGAATCATTGCATGTGTGTTCTTTTCACAAACCACATGGATCAACCAATATCATTGCATGTGTGTTCTTTCCACAAACCCTATATGGACCCACTAGAGTCATTCAATGTGTCTTCTTATACTAAAACCAACACTAGAGTCATTGCATGTGTGTTCTTTTCACATACCACATATGGATCCACGAGAGTCATTGCATGTGTGTTCCTTTCACAAACCACATATGGACCCACCAGAGTCATTGCATGTGTGTTATTTTCATGAACCACATATGGATCCACTAGAGTCATTGCATGTGTGTTCTTTTCAGAAACCACATATGGACCCACTAGAGTCATTGCATGTGTGTTATTATACTAAAACTAGAACTAGAGTCATTGCATGTGTGTTCTTTCCACAAACCACATGGATCAACCAATTTCATTGCATGTGTGTTCTTTCCACAAACCACATATGGACCCACTAGAGTCATTGAATGTGTGTTCTTGTACTAAAACCAGCACTAGAGTCATTGCATGTGTGTTCTTTTCACAAACCACACATGGATCCACCAGAGTCATTACATGTGTGTTCTTTCCACAAACCACATGGATCAAGGAATGGCATTGCATGTGTGTTATTGTCACAAACCACATATGGATCAACCAATGTCATTGCATGTGTGTTCTTGTCATGAACCACACATGGATCCACCAATGTCATTGCATGTGTGTTCTTTCCACAAACCACATATGTAGCCACTACACTAATAGCATGTATGTTCTTTTCCACAAACCACATATGGATCCACTAGAGTCATTACATGTGTGTTCTTTCCACAAACCACACATGGATCCACCAGAGTCATTGCATGTGTGTTCTTTCCACAAACCACACATTGATCCACCAGAGTCATTGCATGTGTGTTCTTTTCCACAAACCACATGGATCAACCAATGGCATTGCATGTGTGTTATTGTCACAGACCACATATGGATCAACCAATGTCATTGCTTGTATGTTCTTGTCATGAACCACACATGGATCCACCAATGCCATTGCATGTGTGTTGTTTCCATAAACCACATATGTATCCACCAGAGTAATTGCATGTGTGTTCTTTTCACAAACCACATATGGATCAACAAATGTCCTTGCATGTGTGTTCTTTTCCACAAACCACATATGGATCCACTAGAGTCATTGCATGTGTGTTCTTTCCACAAACCACACATGGATCCACCAGAGTCATTGCATGTGTGTTCTTTCCACAAACCACATATGGACCCACTAGAGTAATTGAATTTTGTTCTTATACTAAAACCAGCACTAGAGTGAACCAATGTCATTGCATGTGTGTTCCTGTCATGAACCACACATGGATCCACCAATGCCATTGCATGTGTGTTCTTTCCACAAACCACATATGTATCCACTAGAGTAATTGCATGTGTATTCTTTTCACAAACCAAATATGGATCAACAAATGTCATTGCATGTGTGTTCTTTTCACAAACCACATATGGATCCACCAATGTCATTGCATGTGTGTTCTTTTCCACAAGCACATATGTACCCACTAGAGTAATTGCATGTGTGTTCTATTCCAGAAACCACATATGGATCCACTAGTCATTGCATGTGTGTTCTTTCCACAAACCACATATGGATCCACTAGAGTCATTGCATGTGTGTTAGTTTCACAAACCACATATGGACCAACTAGAGTCATTGCATGTATGTTCTTATACTAAAACCAGCACTAGAGTCAGTGAATATGTGTTCTTTTCACAAACCACACATGGATCCACCAGAGTCATTGCATGTGTGTTCTTTCCACAAACCACATGGATCAACCAATGTCATTGCATGTGTGTTCTTTTCACAATCCACATATGGACCCACCAATGTCATTGCATGTGTGTTCTTTTCCACAAACCACATGGATCAACCAACGGCATTGCATGTGTATTATTGTCACAAACCACATATGGATCAACCAATGTCCTTGCATGTGTGTTCCTATCATGAACCGCACATGGATCCTCCAATGTCATTGCATGTGTGTTCTTTCCACAAACCACATATGTACTCACTAGAGTAATTGCATGTGTGTTCTTTTCCACAAACCACATATGGATCCACTAGAGTCATTACATATATGTTATTTCCACAAACCACACATGGATCCACCAGAGTCATTGCATGTCTGTACTTTCCACAAACAACACATGGATCCACCAGAGTCATTGCATGTGTGTTCTGTTCCACAAACCACATGGATCAACCAATGGCATTGCATGTGTGTTATTGCCAAAACCAAATATGGATCAACCAATGTCATTGCATGTATGTTCTTGTCAAGAACTACACATGGATCCATAAATGCCATTGCATGTGTGTTCTTTTCACAAACCACATATGTATCCACCAAAGTAATTGCATGTTTGTTCTTTTCACAAACCACATATGGATGAACAAATGTCATTGCATGTGTGTTCTTCCACAAACCACATATGGATCCACCAATTTCATTGCATGTGTGTTCTTTTAACAAACCACATATGGATCCACTAGAGTCATTTCATGTGTGTTCTTTCCAAAAACCACATATGGATCCACTAGAGTCATTGCATATGTGTTCTTTTCACAAACCACATATGGACCCACTAGAGTCATTGCATGTGTGTTCTTTCCACAAACCACATATGGATCAACCCATGTCATTGCATGTGTATTCTTTTCACAAACCACATATGGATCAACCAATGTCATTGCATGTGTGTTCTTTTCCACAAACCACATATGGATCCACTAGAGTAATTGCATGTGTGTTCTTTTCACAAACCACATATGGATCAACAAATGTCATAGCATGTGTGTTCTTTTGATAAACCACATATGGATCAACCAATGTCATTGCATGTGTGCTCTTTTCCACAAACCACATATGTACCCAGTAGAGTAATTGCATGTGTGTTCTTTTCAACAAACCATATGTGGATCCACTAGAGTCATTGCATGTGTGTTCTTTCCATAAACCACATATGGATCCACTAGAGTCATTGCATGTGTTTTTCTTTCACAAACCACATATCGATCAACCAATGTCATTGCGTGTGTGTTCTTTTCATGCACCACATATGGATCCACTAAAGTCATTGCATGTGTGTGTTCTTATACTAAAACCAGCACTAGAGTCATTTCATGTGTGTTCTTTTCACAAACCACACATGGATCCACCAGAATCATTGCATGTGTGTTCTTTTCACAAACCACATGGATCAACCAATATCATTGCATGTGTGTTCTTTCCACAAACCCTATATGGACCCACTAGAGTCATTCAATGTGTCTTCTTATACTAAAACCAACACTAGAGTCATTGCATGTGTGTTCTTTTCACATACCACATATGGATCCACGAGAGTCATTGCATGTGTGTTCCTTTCACAAACCACATATGGACCCACCAGAGTCATTGCATGTGTGTTATTTTCATGAACCACATATGGATCCACTAGAGTCATTGCATTGTGTTCTTTTCAGAAACCACATATGGACCCACTAGAGTCATTGCATGTGTGTTATTATACTAAAACTAGAACTAGAGTCATTCCATGTGTGTTCTTTCCACAAACCACATGGATCAACCAATTTCATTGCATGTGTGTTCTTTCCACAAACCACATATGGACCCACTAGAGTCATTGAATGTGTGTTCTTGTACTAAAACCAGCACTAGAGTCATTGCATGTGTGTTCTTTTCACAAACCACACATGGATCCACCAGAGTCATTACATGTGTGTTCTTTCCACAAACCACATGGATCAAGGAATGGCATTGCATGTGTGTTATTGTCACAAACCACATATGGATCAACCAATGTCATTGCATGTGTGTTCTTGTCATGAACCACACATGGATCCACCAATGTCATTGCATGTGTGTTCTTTCCACAAACCACATATGTACCCACTACACTAATAGCATGTATGTTCTTTTCCACAAACCACATATGGATCCACTAGAGTCATTACATGTGTGTTCTTTCCACAAACCACACATGGATCCACCAAAGTCATTGCATGTGTGTTCTTTCCACAAACCACACATTGATCCACCAGAGTCATTGCATGTGTGTTCTTTTCCACAAACCACATGGATCAACCAATGGCATTGCATGTGTGTTATTGTCACAGACCACATATGGATCAACCAATGTCATTGCTTGTATGTTCTTGTCATGAACCACACATGGATCCACCAATGCCATTGCATGTGTGTTGTTTCCATAAACCACATATGTATCCACCAGAGTAATTGCATGTGTGTTCTTTTCACAAACCACATATGGAGCAACTAATGTCATTGCATGTGTGTTCTTTCCACAAACCACATATGGATCCACGAATGTCATTGCATGTTTTCTTTTCACAAACCACATATGGATCCACTAGAGTCATTGCATGTGTATTCTTTCCACAAACCACATATGGATCCACTAGAGTCATTGCGCGTGTGTTCTTTTCAAAAACCACATATGGACCCACCAGAGTCATTGCATGTGTGTTCTTTCCACAAACCACATATGGATCAACAAATGTCATTGCATGTGTGTTCTTTCCACAAACCACATAGGGATCCACCAATGTCATTGCATGTGTGATCTTTTTAGAAACCACATATGGATCCACTAGAGTCATTTCATTTGTGTTCTTTCAAAAAACCACATATGGATCCACTAGAGTCATTGCATGTGCGTTCTTTTCAGAAACCACATTAGACCCACCAGAGACATTGCATGTGTGTTCTTTCCAGAAACCACATATGGATAACCAATGTCATTGCATGTGTATTCTTTTCACAAACCACATATGGATCAACCAATGTCATTGCATGTGTGTTCTTTTCCAAAAACCACATATGGATCCACTAGAGTAATTGCATGTGTGTTCTTTTCACAAACCACATATGGATCAACAAATTTCATTGCATGTGTGTTCTTTTCAGAAACCACATATGGATCAACCAATGTCATTGCATGTGTGTTCTTTTCCACAAACCACATATGTACCCAGTAGAGTAATTGCATGTGTGTTCTTTCCACAAACCACATATGGATCCACTAGAGTGATTGCATGTGTGTTCCTTTCACAAACCACATATGGACCAACCAATGTCATTGCGTGTGTGTTCTTTTCATGCACCATATATGTATCCACGAGAGTCATTGCATGTGAGTTCTTTTCAGAAACCACATATGGACCCACTCGAGTCATTGCATGTGTGTTCTTATACTAAAACCGGCACTGGAGTCATTGCATGTGTGTTCTTTTCACAAACCACACATGGATCCACTAGAATCATTGCATGTGTGTTCTTTCCACAAACCACATGGATCAACCAATGTCATTGCATATGTGTTCTTTCCATAAACCCCATAAGGACCCACTAGAGTCATTGAATGTGTGTTCTTATACTAAAACCAACACTTGAGTCATTGCATGTGTGTTCTTTTCACATACCACATATGGATCCAGTAGAGTCATTGCATGTGTGTTCTTTCCACAAACCACATATGGATCCACTAGAGTCATTGCATGTGTTTTTTCCGCAAACCATATATGGATCCACTAGAGTCATTGCATGTGTTTTTTTTTCACAAACCACATATGGACCCACCAAAGTCATTGCATGTGTATTCTTTCCACAAATAATATATGGATCAACCAGTGTCATTGCATGTGTGTTCTTTTCACAAACCATATATGGATCAACCAATATCATTGCATGTGTGTTCTTTTCCACAAACCACATATGGATCCACTAGAGTAATTGCATGTGTGCTCTTTTCACAAAACACATATGGATCAACAAGTGTCATTGCATGTGTGTTCTTTTCACAAACCACATATGGATCCACCAATGTCATTGCATGTGTGTTCTTTTCCACAAACCACATATGTACCCACTAGAGTAATTGCATGTGTGTTGTTTTCCACGAACCACATATGGATCCACTAGAGTTATTGCATGTGTGTTCTTTCCACAAACCACATATGGATCCACTAGAATCATTGCATGTGTGTTCCTTTCACAAACCACATATGGATAAACCAATGTCATTGCATGTGTGTTCTTTCCACAAACCACATATGGATCCACTAGAGTCATTGCGTGTGTGTTCTTTTCAAAAACCACATATGGACCCACCAGAGTCATTGCATGTGTGCTCTTTCCACAAACCACATATGGATCAACAAATGTCATTGCATGTGTGTTCTTTCCACAAACCACATAGGGATCCACCAATGTCATTGCATGTGTGATCTTTTCAGAAACCACATATGGATCCACTAGAGTCACTTCATTTGTGTTCTTTCCAAAAACCACATATGGATCCACTAGAGTCATTGCATGTGCGTTCTTTTCAGAAACCATATTGGATCCACCAGAGACATTGCATGTGTGTAATTTCCAGAAACCACATATGGATCAACCAATGTCATTGCATGTGTGTTCTTTCCACAAACCACATATGGATCCACTAATGTCATTGCATGTGTGTTCTTTTCAGAAACCACATATGGATCCACTAGAGTCATTTCATGTGTGTTCTTTCCAAAAACCACATATGGATCCACTAGAGTCATTGCATGTGCGTTCTTTTCCACAAACCACATATGGATCCACTAGAGTCATTACATATATGTTCTTTCCACAAACCACACATGGATCCACCAGAGTCATTGCATGTCTGTACTTTCCACAAACAACACATGGATCCACCAGAGTCATTGCATGTGTGTTCTGTTCCACAAACCACATGGATCAACCAATGGCATTGCATGTGTGTTATTGTCAAAACCAAATATGGATCAACCAATGTCATTGCATGTATGTTCTTGTCATGAACTACACATGGATCCACCAATGCCATTGCATGTGTGTTCTTTTCACAAACCACATATGTATCCACCAAAGTAATTGCATGTTTGTTCTTTTCACAAACCACATATGGATGAACAAATGTCATTGCATGTGTGTTCTTTCCACAAACCACATATGGATCCACCAATTTCATTGCATGTGTGTTCTTTTAACAAACCACATATGGATCCACTAGAGTCATTTCATGTGTGTTCTTTCCAAAAACCACATATGGATCCACTAAAGTCATTGCATGTGTGTTCTTTTCACAAACCACATATGGACCCACTAGAGTCATTGCATGTGTGTTCTTTCCACAAACCACATATGGATCAACCCATGTCATGGCATGTGTATTCTTTTCACAAACCACATATGGATCAACCAATGTCATTGCATGTGTGTTGTTTCATGAACCACATATGGATCCACTAGATTCATTGCATGTGTGTTCTTTTCACAAAGCACATATGGACCCACTAGATTCATTGCATGTGTGTTATTATACTAAAACCAGCACTAGAGTCATTGCATGTGTGTTCTTTTCACAAACCACACATGGATCCACCACAGTCATTGCATGTGTGTTCTTTCCATAAACCACATGGATCAACCAATGACATTGCATGTGTGTTATTGTAACAAAACACATATAGATCAACCAATGTCATTGCATGTATGTTCTTGTCATGAACCACACATGCATCCACCAATGCCATTGCATGTGTGTTGTTTCCACAAACCACATATGTATCCACCAGAGTAATTGCATGTGTGTTCTTTTCATAAACCACATATGGATCCACCAATGTCATTGCATGTTTTCTTTTCACAGACCACATATGGATCCACTAGAGTCATTGCATGTGTGTTCTTTCCACAAACCACATATGGATCCACTAGAGTCATTGCGTGTGTGTTCTTTTCAAAAACCACATATGGACCCACCAGAGTCATTGCATGTGTGTTCTTTCCACAAACCACATATGGATCAACAAATGTCATTGCATGTGTGTTCTTTCCACAAACCACATAGGGATCCACCAATGTCATTGCATGTGTGATCTTTTCAGAAACCACATATGGATCCACTAGAGTCATTTCATTTGTGTTCTTTCCAAAAACCACATATGGATCCACTAGAGTCATTGCATGTGCGTTCTTTTCAGAAACCATATTGGACCCACCAGAGACATTGCATGTGTGTAATTTCTAGAAACCACATATGGATAACCAATGTCATTGCATGTGTATCCTTTTCACAAACCACATATGGATCAGCCAATGTCATTGCATGTGTGTTCTTTTCCAAAAACCACATATGGATCCACTAGAGTAATTGCATGTGTGTTCTTTTCACAAACCACATATGGATCAACAAATTTCATTGCATGTGTGTTCTTTTCAGAAACCACATATGGATCAACCAATGTCATTGCATGTGTGTTCTTTTCCACAAACCACATATGTACCCAGTAGAGTAATTGCATGTGTGTTATTTTCCACAAACCACATATGGATCCACTAGAGCCATTGCATGTGTCTTCTTTCCACAAACCACATATGGATCCACTAGAGTCATTGCATGTGTGTTCCTTTCACAAACCACATATGGACAAACCAATGTCATTGCGTGTGTGTTCTTTTGATGCACCACATATGTATCCACTAGAGTTATCGCATGTGTGTTCTTTTCAGAAACCACATATGGACCCACTCGAGTCATTGCATGTGTGTTCTTATACTAAAACCAGCACTGGAGTCATTGCATGTGTGTTCTTTTCACAAACCACACATGGATCCACCAGAATCATTGCATGTGTGTTCTTTCCACAAACCACATGGATCAACCAATGTCAGTGCATATGTGTTCTTTCCATAAACCCCATAAGGACCCACTAGAGTCATTGAATGTGTGTTCTTATACTAAAACCAACACTAGAGTCATTGCATGTGTGTTCTTTTCACATACCACATATGGATCCACTAGAGTCATTGCATGTGTGTTCTTTCCAAAAACCACATATGGATCCACTAGATTCATTGCATGTGTATTTTTTTCACAAACCACATATGGACCCATCAGAGTCATTGCATGTGTGTTCTTTCCACAAATAACATATGGATCAACCAGTGTCATTGCATGTGTGTTCTTTTCACAAACCATATATGGATCAACCAATGTCATTGCATGTGTGTTCTTTTCCACAAACCACATATGGATCCACTAGAGTAATTGCATGTGTTCTCTTTTCACAAAACACATATGGATCAACAAGTGTCATTGCATGTGTGTTCTTTTCACAAACCACATATGGATCCACCAATGTCATTGCATGCGTGTTCTTTTCCACAAACCACATATGTACCCACTAGAGTAATTGCACGTGTGTAGTTTTCCACAAACCACATATGGATCCACTAGAATCATTGCATGTGTGTTCCTTTCACAAACCACATATGGATAAACCAATGTCATTGCATGTGTGTTATTTTCATGAACAACATATGGATCCACTAGAGTCATTGCATGTGTGTTCTTTTCAAAAACCACATATGGACCCACTAGAGTCATTGCATGTGTGTTCTTATAATAAAACTAGCACTAGAGTCATTGGATGTGTGTTATTTTCACAAACGACACATGCATCCACTAGAGTCATTGCATGTGTGTTCTTTCCACAAACCACATGGATCAACCAATCTCATTGCATGTGTGTTCTTTACACAAACCACATATGGACCCACTAGAGTCATTGAATGTGTGTTCTTATAATAAAACCAGCACTAGAGTCATTGCATGTGTGTTCTTTTCACAAACCACACATGGATCCACCAGATTCATTACATGTGTGTTCTTTCCACAAACCACATGGATCAACCAATGGCATTGCATGTGTGTTATTGTCACAAACCACATATGGACCAACCAATGTCATTGCATGTGTGTTCCTATCATGAACCACACATGGATCCACCAATGTCATTGCATGTGTGTTCTTTCCACAAACCACATATGTACCCACTAGAGTAATTGCATGTGTGTTCTTTTCCACAAACCACATATGGATCCACTAGAGTCATTGCATGTGTGTTCTTTCCACAAACCACACATGGATCCACCAGAGTCATTGCATGTGTGTTCTTTCCGCAAACCAAACATGGATCCACCAGAGTCATTGCATGTATGTTCTTGTCATGAACCACACATGGATCCAGCAATACCATTGCATGTGTGTTGTTTCCACAAACCACATGGATCAACCAATGTCATTGCATGTGTGTTCTTTCCACAAACCACATATGGACCCACTAGAGTCATTGAATGTGTGTTCTTATACTAAAACCAGCACTAGAGTCATTTCATGTGTGTTCTTTTCACAAACCACACATGGATCCACCAGAGTCATTACATGTGTGTTCTCTCCACAAACCACATGGATCAACCAATGGCATTGCATGTGTGTTATTGTCGCAAACCACATATGGATCAACCAATGGCATTGCATGTGTTTTCTTTTCCACAAACCACATATGGATCCACTAGAGTAATTGCATGTGTGCTCTTTTCACAAAACACATATGTACCCACTAGAGTAATTGCATGTGTGTTCTTTTCACTAACCACATATGGATCCACTAGAGTCATTGCATGTGTGTTCTTTCCACAAACCACACATGGATCCACCAGAGTCATTGCATGTGTGTTCTTTCCACAAACCACACATGGATCCACCAGAGTCATTGCATGTGTGTTCTTTTCCACAAACCACATGGATCAACCAATGGCATTGCATCTGTGTTATTGTCACAAACCACATATAGATCAACCAATGTCATTGCATGTATGTTCTTGTCATGAACCACACATGGATCCACCAATACCATTGCATGTGTGTTGTTTCCACAAACCACATATGTATCCACCAGAGTAATTGCATGTGTGTTCTTTTCACAAACCACATATGGATCAACAAATGTGATTGCATGTGTGTTCTTTCCACAAACCACATATGGATCCACCAATGTCATTGCATGTTTTCGTTTCACAAACCACGTATGGATCCACTAGAGTCATTGCATGTGTGATATTTCCACAAACCACATATGGATCCACTAGAGTCATTGCGTGTGTGTTGTTTTCAAAAACCACATATGGACCCACCAGAGTCATTGCATGTGTGTTCTTTCCACAAACCACATATGGATCAACCTATTTCATTGCATGTGTGTTCTTTTCACAAATCACATATGGATCAACCAATATCATTGCATGTGTGTTCTTTTACACAAACCACATATGGATCCACTAGAGTAATTGCATGTGTGTTCTTTTCACAAACCACATGTGGATCAACAAATGCCATTGCATGTGTGTTCTTTTCACAATCCACATATGGATCCACCAATGTCATTGCATGTGTGTTCTTTTCCACAAACCACATATGTACCCACTAGAGTAATTGCATGTGTGTAATTTTCCACAAACCACATATGGATCCACAAGAGTTATTGCATGTCTGTTCTTTCCACTAACCACATATGGATCCACTAGAGTCATTGCATGTGTTTTCCTTTCACAAACCACATATGGATCAACCAATGTCATTGCATGTGTGTTGTTTCATGAACCACATATGGATCCACTAGATTCATTGCATGTGTGTTCTTTTCACAAAGCACATATGGACCCACTAGAGTCATTGCATGTGTGTTCTTATACTAAAACCAGCACTAGAGTCATTGCATGGGTGTTCTATTGACAAACCACACATGGATCCACCAGAGTCATTGGATGTGTGTTCTTTCCACAAACCACATGGATCAACCAATGCCATTGCATGTGTGTTATTGTAACAAAACACATATAGATCAACCAATGTCATTACATGTATGTTCTTGTCATGAACCACATATGGATCCACCAGTGTTCATTCCATGTGTGTTCTTTCCACAAACCACATATGTATCCACCAGAGTAATTGCATGTGTGTTCTTTTCACAAACCACATATGGATCAACAAATGTCATTGCATGTGTGTTATTTTCACAAACCACATATGGATCCACCAATGTCATTGCATGTGTGTTCTCTCCACAAACCAGATATGTACCCACTAGAGTAATTGCATGTGTGTTCTTTTCCACAAACCACATGTGGATCCACTAGAGTAATTGCATGTGTGTTCTTTCCACAAACCACATATGTATCCACCAGAGTAATTGCATGTGTGTTCTTTTCACAAACCACATATGGATCAACAAATGTTATTGCATGTGTGTTCCTTCCACAAACCACATATGGATCCACCAATGTCATTGCATGTGTGTTCTTTTCACTAACCACATGGATCCACTATTGTCATTGCATGTGTGTTCTTTTCACAAACCATATATGGATCAACCAATATCATTGCATGTGTGTTCTTTTCCACAAACCACATATGGATCCACTAGAGTAATTGCATGTGTGCTCTTTTCACAAAACACATATGGATCAACAAGTGTCATTGCATGTGTGTTCTTTTCACAAACCACATATGGATCCACCAATGTCATTGCATGTGTGTTATTTTCCACAAACCACATATGTACCCACTAGAGTAATTGCATGTGTGTTGTTTTCCACAAACCACATATGGATCCACTAGAGTTATTGCATGTGTGTTCTTTCCACAAACCACATATGGATCCACTAGAATCATTGCATGTGTGTTCCTTTCACAAACCACATATGGATAAACCAATGTCATTGCATGTGTGTTCTTTTCATGAACCACATATGGATCCACTAGAGTCATTGCATGTGTGTTCTTTTCAAAAACCACATATGGACCCACTAGAGTCATTGCCTGTGTGTTCTTATACTAAAACTAGCACTAGAGTCATTGGATGTGTGTTATTTTCACAAACCACACATGCATCCACTAGAGTCATTGCATGTGTGTTCTTTCCACAAACCACATGGATCAACCAATGTCATTGCATGTGCGTTCTTTCCACAAACCACATATGGACCCACTAGAGTCATTGAATGTGTGTTCTTATACTAAAACCAGCACTAGAGTCATTGCATGTGTGTTCTTTTCACAAACCACACATGGATCCACCAGAGTCATTACATGTGTGTTCTTTCCATAAACCACATGGATCAACCAATGGCATTGCATGTGTGTTAATGTCACAAACCACATATGGACCAACCAATGTCATTGCATGTGTGTTCCTATCATGAACCACACATGGATCCACCAATGTCATTGCATGTGTGTTCTTTCCACAAACCACATATGTACCCACTAGAGTAATTGCATGTGTGTTCTTATACCAAAACCAACACTAGAGTAATTGCATGTGTGTTCTTTCCACAAACCACATATGGATCCACTAGAGTCATTGCATGTGTGTTCTTTCCACAAAGCACACATGGATCCACCAGAGTCATTGCATGTGTGTTCTTTCCACAAACCACACATGGATCCACCAGAGTCATTGCATGTGTGTTCTTTTCCACAAACCACATGGATCAACCAATGGCATTGCATGTGTGCATTGTCACAAACCACATATGGATCACCAATGTCATTGCATGTATGTTCTTGTCATAAACCACACATGGATCTAGCAATACCATTGCATGTGTGTTGCTTCCACAAACCACATATGTATCCACTAGAGTAATTGCATGTGTGTTCTTTTCACAACTCACATAAGGGTCAACAAATGTCATTGCATGTGTGTTCTTTTCACAAACCACATATGTATCCACCAATGGCATTGCATGTGTGTTCTCTCCACAAACCAGATATGTACCCACTAGAGTAATTGCATGTGTGTTCTTTTCACAAACCACATATGGATCAACAAATGTCATTGCATGTGTGTTCTTTCCACAAACCACATATGGATCCACCAATTTCATTGCATGTTTTCTTTTCACAAACCACATATGGATCCACTAGAGTCATTGCATGTGTGTTATTTCCACAAAACACATATGGATCCACTAGAGTCATTGCGTGTTTGTTCTTTTCAAAAACCACATATGGACCCACCAGAGTCATTGCATGTGTGTTCTTTCCACAAACCACATATGGATCAACCAATGTGATTGCATGTGTGTTCTTTTCACAAATCACATATGGATCAACCAATATCATTGCATGTGTGTTCTTTTACACAAACCACATATGGATCCACTAGAGTAATTACATGTGTGTTCTTTTCACAAACCACATGTGGATCAACAAATGTCATTGCATGTGTGTTCTTTTCACAATCCACATATGGATCCACCAATGTCATTGCATGTGTGTACTTTTCCACAAACCACATATGTACCCACTAGCGTAATTGCATGTGTGTTCTTTTCCACAAACCACATATGGATCCACTAGAGTCATTGCATGTGTGTTGTTTCCACTAACCACATATGGATCCACTAGAGTCAATGCATGTGTTTTCCTTTCACAAACCACATATGGATCAACCAATGTCATTGCATGTGTGTTGTTTCATGAACCACATATGGATCCACTAGATTCATTGCATGTGTGTTCTTTTCACAAAGCACATATGGACCCACTAGATTCATTGCATGTGTGTTCTTATACTAAAACCAGCACTAGAGTCATTGCATGTGTGTTCTTTTCACAAACCACACATGGATCCACCACAGTCATTGCATGTGTGTTCTTTCCATAAACCACATGGATCAACCAATGACATTGCATGTGTGCTATTGTAACAAAACACATATAGATCAACCAATGTCATTGCATGTATGTTCTTGTCATGAACCACATATGGATCCACCAGTGTTCGTTGCATGTGTGTTCTTTCCACAAACCACATATGTATCCACCAGAGTAATTGCATGTGTGTTCTTTTCACAAACCACATATGGATCAACAAATGTCATTGCATGTGTGTTCTTTTCACAAACCACATATGTATCCACCAATGTCATTGCATGTGTGTTAGTTTCAAAAATCACATATGGACCAACTAGAGTCATTGCATGTGTGTTCTTATACTAAAACCAGCACTAGAGTCAGTGAATATGTGTTCTTTTCACAAACCACACATGGATCCACCAGAGTCATTGCATGTGTGTTCTTTCCACAAACCACATGGATCAACCAATGTCATTGCATGTGTGTTCTTTTCACAATCCACTTATGGACCCACCAATGTCATTGCATGTGTGTTCTTTTCCACAAACCACATGGATCAACCAATGGCATTGCATGTGCGTTATTGTCACAAACCACATATGGATCAACCAATGCCTTTGCATATGTGTTCCTGTCATGAACCGCACATGGATCCTCCAATGTCATTGCATGTGTGTTCTTTCCACAAACCACATATGTACCCACTAGAGTAATTGCATGTGTGTTCTTTTCCACAAACCACATATGGATCCACTAGAGTCATTGCATCTATGTTCTTTCCACAAACCACACATGGATCCACCAGAGTCATTGCATGTGTGTACTTCCCACAAACAACACATGGATCCACCAGAGTCATTGCATGTGTGTTCTGTTCCACAAACCACATGGATCAACCAATGGCATTGCATGTGTGTTATTGTCAAAACCACACATGGATCCACCTATGCCATTGCATGCGTGTTCTTTTCACAAACCACATATGTATCCACCAAAGTAATTGCATGTTTGTTCTTTTCACAAACCACATATGGATGAACAAATGTCATTGCATGTGTGTTCTTTCCACAAACCACATATGGATCCACCAATTTCATTGCATGTGTGTTCTTTTCACAAACCACATATGTATCCACCAAAGTAATTACATGTTTGTTCTTTTCACAAACCACATATGGATGAAAAAATGTCATTGCATGTGTGTTCTTTCCACAAACCACATATGGACCCACTAGAGTCATTGCATGTGTGTTCTTTCCATAAACCACATATGGATCAACCCATGTCATTGCATGTGTATTCTTTTCACAAACCACATATGGATCAACCAATGTCATTGCATGTGTGTTCTTTTCCACAAACCACATATGGATCCACTAGAGTAATTGCATGTGTCTTCTTTTCACAAACCACATATGGATTAACAAATGTCAATACATGTGTGTTCTTTTCATAAACCACATATGGATCAACCAATGTCATTGCATGTGTGTTCTTTTCCACAAACCACATATGTACCCAGTAGAGTAATTGCATGTGTGTTCTTTTCAACAAACCATATGTGGATCCACTAGAGTCATTGCATGTGTGTTCTTTCCACAAACCACATATGGATCCACTAGAGTCATTGCATGTGTTTTCCTTTCACAAACCACATATGGATCAACCAATGTCATTGCGTGTGTGTTCTTTTCATGCACCACATATGGATCCACTAAAGTCATTGCATGTGTGTGTTCTTATACTAAAACTAGCACTAGAGTCATTGCATGTGTGTTCTTTTCACAAACCACACATGGATCCACCAGAATCATTGCATGTGTGTTCTTTTCACAAACCACATGGATCAACTAATATCATTGCATGTGTGTTCTTTCCACAAACCCCATATGGACCCACTAGAGTCATTGAATGTGTCTTCTTATACTAAAACCAACACTAGAGTCATTGCATGTGTGTTCTTTTCATATACCACATATGGATCCACTAGAGTCATTGCATGTGTGTTCTTTCCACAAACCACATATGGATCCACTAGAGTCATTGCATGTTTTCTGTCCACAAACCACATATGGATCCACTAGAGTCATTGCATCTGTGTTCTTTTCACAAACCACATATGGACCCACCAGAGTCACTGCATGTGTGTTCTTTCCACAAATAACATATAGATCAACCAATGTCATTGCATGTGTGTTCTTTTCACAAACCATATATGGATCAACCAATGTCATTGCATGTGTGTTCTTTTGCACAAACCACATATGGATCCACTAGAGTAATTGCATGTGTGTTCTTTTCACAAAACACATATGGATCAACAAATGTCATTGCATGTGTGTTCTTTTGACAAACCACATATGGATCCACCAATGTCATTGCATGTGTGTTCTTTTCCACAAACCACATATGTACCCACTAGAGTAATTGCATGTTTCTTGTTTTCCACAAACCACATATGGATCCACTAGAGTTATTGCATGTGTGTTCTTTCGACAAACCACATATGGATCCACTAAAATCATTGCATGTGTGTTCCTTTCACAAACCACATATGGATCAACCAATGTCATTGCATGTGTGTTATTTTCATGAACCACATATGGATCCACTAGAGTCATTGCATGTGTGTTCTTTTCACAAACCACATATGGACCCACTAGAGTCATTGCATGTGTGTTATTATACTCAAACTAGCACTAGAGTCATTGCATGTGTGTTATTTTTAGAAACCACACATGGATCCACTAGAGTCATTAAATGTGTGTTCTTTCCACAAACCACATGGATCAACCAATTTCATTGCATGTGTGTTCTTTCCACAAACCACATATGGACCCACTAGAGTCATTGAATGTGTGTTCTTGTACTAAAACCAGCACTAGAGTCATTGCATGTGTGTTGTTTTCACAAACCACACATGGATCCACCAGAGTCATTATAAGTGTGTTATTTCCACAAACCACATGGATCAAGGAATGGCATTGCATGTGTGTTATTGTCAGAAACCACATATGGATCAACCAATGTCATTGCATGTGTGTTCCTGTCATGAACCACACATGGATCCACCAATGTGATTGCATGTGTGTTCTTTCCACAAACCACATATGTACCCACTAGAGTAATAGCATGTATGTTATTTTCCACAAACCACATATGGATCCACTAGAGTCATTACATGTGTGTTCTTTCCACAAACCACACATGGATCCACCAGAGTCATTGCATGTGTGTTCTTTCCACAAACCACACATCGATCCACTAGAGTCATTGCATGTGTGTTCTTTTCCACAAACCACATGGATCAACCAATGGCATTGCATGTGTGTTATTGTCACAAACCACATATGGATCAACCAATGTCATTGCTTGTATGTTCTTGTCATGAACCACACATGGATCCACCAATGCCATTGCATGTGTGTTGTTTCCACAAACCACATATGTATCCACCAGAGTAATTGCATGTGTGTTCTTTTCACAAACCACATATGGATCCACCAATGTCATTGCATGTTTTCTTTTCACAAACCACATATGGATCCACTAGAGTCATTGCATGTGTGTTCTTTCCACAAACCACATATGGATCCACTAGAGTCATTGCGTGTGTGTTCTTTTCAAAAACCACATATGGACCCACCGGAGTCATTAGATGTGTGTTCTTTCCACAAACCACATATGGATCAACAAATGTCATTGCATGTGTGTTCTTTCCACAAACCACATAGGGATCCACCAATGTCATTGCATGTGTGATCTTTTCAGAAACCACATATGGATCCACTAGAGTCATTTCATTTGTGTTCTTTCCAAAAACCACATATGGATCCACTAGAGTCATTGCATGTGCGTTCTTTTCAGAAACCACATTGGACCCACCAGAGACATTGCATGTGTGTTCTTTCCAGAAACCACATATGGATAACCAATGTCATTGCATGTGTATCCTTTTCACAAACCACATATGGATCAGCCAATGTTATTGCATGTGTGTTCTTTTCCAAAAACCACATATGGATCCACTAGAGTAATTGCATGTGTGTTCTTTTCACAAACCACATATGGATCAACAAATTTCATTGCATGTGTGTTCTTTTCAGAAACCACGTATGGATCAACCAATGTCATTGCATGTGTGTTCTTTTCCACAAACCACATATGTACCCAGTAGAGTAATTGCATGTGTGTTATTTTCCACAAACCACATATGGATCCACTAGAGCCATTGCATGTGTGTTCTTTCCACAAACCACATATGGATCCACTAGAGTCATTGCATGTGTGTTCCTTTCACAAACCACATATGGACCAACCAATGTCATTGCGTGTGTGTTCTTTTGATGCACCACATATGTATCCACTAGAGTTATCGCATGTGTGTTCTTTTCAGAAACCACATATGGACCCACTCGAGTCATTGCATGTGTGTTCTTATACTAAAACCAGCACTGGAGTCATTGCATGTGTGTTCTTTTCACAAACCACACATGGATCCACCAGAATCATTGCATGTGTGTTCTTTCCACAAACCACATGGATCAACCAATGTCAGTGCATATGTGTTCTTTCCATAAACCCCATAAGGACCCACTAGAGTCATTGAATGTGTGTTCTTATACTAAAACCAACACTAGAGTCATTGCATGTGTGTTCTTTTCACATACCACATATGGATCCACTAGAGTCATTGCATGTGTGTTCTTTCCAAAAACCACATATGGATCCACTAGATTCATTGCATGTGTTCTTTCCACAAACCACAAATGGATCCACTAGAGTCATTGCATGTGTGTTTTTTTCACAAACCACATATGGACCCACCAGAGTCATTGCATGTGTGTTCTTTCCACAAATAACATATGGATCAACCAGTGTCATTGCATGTGTGTTCTTTTCACAAACCATATATGGATCAACCAATGTCATTGCATGTGTGTTCTTTTCCACAAACCACATATGGATCCACTAGAGTAATTGCATGTGTGCTCTTTTCACAAAACACATATGGATCAACAAGTGTCATTGCATGTGTGTTCTTTTCACAAACCACATATGGATCCACTGTTGGAATTATGCCCTAGAGGCAATAATAAAGATGTTATTATTATAATTCTTGTTCATGGTAAAGTTTATATTCCATGCTAGAATTGTATTAAGCGGAAACATTAATACTTGTGTGGTTTGTGAACAACACCGTGTCCCTAGTACGCCTCTATGGACTAGCTCATTGATCAATGATGGTTAAGGTTTCCTAACCATAGACATGAGTTGTCAATTGATAATGAGATCATATCATTGGGAGAATGATATGGTGGATAGACCCAAACTAAGCGAAGCAATTAGATCGTGTCATCGTGTTCGTCTTTGCAAAGTTTTTCTTATGTCAAATATTGTATTCCTTAGACCATGAGATAATACAACTCCCTGGTATCGGAAGAAAGCTTTGAGGCCATCAAACGTCATCCTATGAGAGGGTGATCATAAAGGTGTCTCTCAGGTGATCGGAAAGTATCTGTTGGGTTGTATGTATCGAGATGGGATTTGTCCCTCCCAAGTCGGAGAGATATACTTCGGGCCCACTCGGTAATCGATATCAACACCGCTTGCAAGCATGTGGTTAAGGAGTTGATCACAAAGTGATATTGGATTACGGAACGAGTAAAGTACTTGCTGTGAACGAGATTGAACTAGGTATGAAGATACTGACGATCGAATCTCGGGCAGGGCGAGACGAAGGGAATATATATATGGGATTGATTGAATCCTGGCATCGTGGTTCATCCGATATGATCATCGATGAATGTGTGGGAGTCAATATGGGTGCCCAGACCCCGCTATTGATTATTGATAGAAGATCATGTCTGCATATTCTCGAACCCGCAGGGTCACACACTTAACGTGTCTCGACGCTAGGATAGATTGGATACTTGGTTTATGAATTTTTGTTCGGAGTCTCGTATGGGATCCGGGACATCACGAGAGGTTCCGGAATGGTCCGGAGAATAAGATTCATATAAGGCAGTGCAGATTTTGGAGTTCAGAATTGTTCCGGATTAATCGGTATTGTACCGGAAGCTTCTAGAACCTTCCGGAAGGGGGCCAACATGGTCCCACCTTCCGGGAGGGGGCATGGGCCTATGAGGGAGTGTCCTGGCCGCATTGGGCCAGGGGCACAAGGCCCCATAGGGCCCAGCCGATCCTAGATAAGTTTAAACTCGTTTAAACTAAAGATAGGGTTTCTAGATAAGGGAAAGTTTAAATAGTTTAAACTAGAGATAGGCTTGGAGGATGGGCAAGGGCTGGCCGCACCCCCCCCTCTATATATAGAGGGCTGGTGCGCCCCCTCCCCCCACAACACACCTTCCTCCAAACCCTAGTTGCCCTGCTGCCCTCCTCTCTCCCTCCCGACTGTTTGTAGGCGAAGCCCTGCTGCAGAAATTCTCCACCATATACACCACGCCGTCGTGTTGTAGATCCAATCCATCTCTCCACCATACTTGCTGGTCCGAGGAAGGAGGAGACGTCGAGGTGCTGCATGTGTGCATCTCACGGAGGCACCGCCACTTGTGGTGCTAGATCGGATCGGATCGCGCGGAGGAGAAGCAAGTACGACTACATCACCCACGTTCCGACGAACGTTCCGCTGTGCGAATCTTCAAGGGTATGAAGATCTAATCCAATCTCTCTCGTTGTTTGCATCTCCTAGATTAGATCTTGGCTTTCCTTCTGTTCGCTTCCGTAGAAAATTTTGATTTACTATGCTGCAAAACCCTTTAGTGGTATCAGAGCTAGATCTATGTGTAGATGTGATTCACGAGTAGAACGCAACATGGTTGTTGTGGGCGTTGATGTTTTCTGTTGCAAGCCTCTTGTTTGTGTTCTTCTTATGACGCGGGATAGTGAGATTGAAGCGGTCCAGGCCAACCTTATGCGACGCCGTTCGCGAGACCGGCTCCGCACTTGACGTGTGGCTTGTACCACACATGCGGCTGGTGGATGTCAGTTTCTCTCACTATAGTTGTCATGGGATTAACACCGGAGTTTGGCAACCATAATATCACCGTTGTGGCTTTCCGTAGGTAAGAATCGTTCTTAGCATCTACTCCCATGAGCCACGTAAAACATGCAACAACAAAGTAGAGGCGTCTAACTTGTTTTTGCAGGGAGTGTTTTCTGTGATATGGTATGGCCCAAGATGTGATGTGTATATTGTATGCGATGATCATGTTTTGTAATGTTTCACGACTTGCATGTCGATGAGTACACAACCGGCAGGAGCCATATGGTTGTCTTTATAATTGTGTATGACCTGCGAGTCAACTTCTTATACGCCATGTAATAGCTTTACTTTATCGCTAAGTAGTTAGCAATAGTTGTAGTTGCTATTCGTGGTGGAGGCAATCATGGTGAAGTGATGGAGATCATGCCGGAACGCACAAGATGGAGATCATTGCGCGAAGATTGGCTATACCATGTCACATAAAGTTATATGCATGTGATGTTTATCCTTTTATGTATCTTATCATGCTTAAATCGCGACGGTAGCATTATAAGATGATTCCTCACTTAAAGATCAAGATAAAAACTGTGTTCTCCCCAAGTATGCACCGTTGCGAAAGTTCGTCATGTCCAAGCATCACGTGATGATCGGGTGCTATAGACTCTACGCTCACATACAACGGGTGCAAGCCAGTTTTGCACACGCGGAAATACTTGGGTCTAACTTGACGAGCCTAGCATGTACAGACATGGCCTCGGAACACATGAACTGAAAGGTTAAGCATGAGTCATATGAATGATATGATCGACACTTTGTTGTCCACCATTGAAACCACATCTCTTCTCGTGAAGATCGGATTAGGTGTGGTGAATTTGGATCATGTTCACTAAACAACTTGAGGGATGTTGAATTTAGTGGGAGTTCATCTAGTAATTTGATTAAGTTGAACTATTTATCATGAACATAGTCTAAATTGTACTTGCAAATACTGTAGATCACATGGCTAAGTCCAACTTCAACTTCAACGTTTTTGCTGAGAAAGAAAAGCTTAGAAACAATGGGTCTAACTTCACCAACTGGTTCCGCAATCTAAGAATCATTCTGTCTGGCGGACAAAAGGACTATGTCCTTGAGAAAGCGTTAGGTAACCCCCCTGCTGCAACTGCGCCGACTGATGAGAAAGCTGTCTATCAGTCGCGCAAAGATGATTATGGTGTGATTAAGAGCACCATGTTGTTTGCTATGGAGCCGGAACTTCAAAATCGTTTTGAAAACTATCCCGGGCCCTTTGAGATTCTCGAGGAGCTGAAAACCATGTTTTAGACTCAGGCCCATTCTGAGAGATATGAGATCTCTGAGAAGTTCTTTAACTGCAAGATGGAGGAAGGGAGTTCCGTTAGTGAGCACGCCATTAAGATGTCGGGCTACACTCAACGCCTTGAGCAACTGGACTGCAAGATTCTAGAGGAGCTCAAGATTGACAGGGTTCTACAATCACTCCCTCCCAGCTACAAAAGTTTTGTAGTGACTCATAATCAGATTGGTTCCACTGATACGATCACCGAGCTCTTCGCAAAGCTGAAGGCTGCGGAGGTGGACATCAAGAAGGATAATCATGTGTTGATGGTCAACAAGCCCTCCTTCAAGAAAGGTAAAGGTGCAAAGAAGCCCTTCAAGAAAGGCGGCGGCAAGCGCGTTTCCCCTGCTGAGAAGAAGCTCAAGTATGGTCCCAAGCCGGACACGGAGTGCTTCTATTGCAAGGACAAGGGTCACTGGAAGCACAACTGTCCGAAGTACTTAGCGGACAAGAAGGCTGGCACCATCAAAGGTATATTTGATATACATGTTATTGATGATTTCCTTACTAGCCCTTGTTGTAGTGCCTGGGTATTTGATACTGGTTCAGTTGCTAATATTTGTAACTCGAAACAGGAGCTACGGAATAGACGGCGGCTTGCGAGGGATGAGGTGACGATGCGCGTTGGCAACGGATCAAGAGTTGATGTGATGGCCGTCGGCACGCTCTCCTTAGTTTTACCTTCGGGATTAGTTTTAAACCTTAATAAATGTTATTATGTGCCTGCGTTGAGCATGAACATTATTTCTGGATCGTGTTTATTGCAAGACGGTTATTCATTTAAATCGGAGAATAATGGTTGTTCTATTTATATGAGTAACATCTTTTATGGTCATGCACCTCTTGTGAATGGTTTATTTCTTCTAAATCTCGAAAGGGATGAAACACACATCCATAACATTGAGTCTAAGAGATGCAAAGTAGATAGTGATAATACTACTTATTTGTGGCACTGTCGTCTAGGTCATATTGGTGTAAAGCGCATGAAGAAACTCCATTCTGATGGACTTTTGGAGTCTCTTGATTTTGAATCATTTGACACATGCGAACCATGCCTCATGGGCAAGATGATCAAAACCCCGTTCTCCGGAATGATGGAGCGAGCAACGGACTTGTTGGAAATCATACGTACCGATGTATGCGGACCGATGAGTGTTTCGACGCGCGGTGGATATCGCTATTTTCTCACTTTTACCGATGACTTAAGTAGATATGGGTATATCTATTTAATGAAACATAAATCTGAAACGTTTGAAAAGTTCAAAGAATTTCAGAATGAAGTGGAGAACCATCGTAACAGAAAGATTAAGTTTCTACGATCCGATCGTGGGGGCGAATATTTGAGTTATGATTTTCTCACGCATCTCAAAGCAAGTGGAATCGTTTCACAACTCACGCCACCCAGAACACCACAGCGCAATGGTGTGTCTGAACGCCGGAATCGAACCCTATTAGATATGGTCCGATCGATGATGTCTCTTACTGATTTGCCGTTATCATTTTGGGGTAATGCATTAGAAACCGCTGCATTCACTTTAAATAGGGCTCCATCTAAATCCATTGAGACGACACCGTATGAACTGTGGTTTGGTGCTAAACCTAAGTTGTCGTTTCTTAAAGTTTGGGGATGCGAAGCTTACGTCAAGAAGTTGATGCCGGACAAGCTCGAACCCAAAGCGGAGAAGTGCGTCTTCATAGGATACCCTAAGGAAACTATTGGGTATACCTTCTATCACAGAACCGAAGGCAAAGTGTTTGTCGCAAAGAACGGTTCCTTTCTTGAGAAGGAGTTTCTCTCGAAAGAAGTGAGTGGGAGGAAAGTAGAGCTAGACGAGGTTATTGAACCTTCTCTTGAATTGGAGAGTAGCGCAACACCTGAAATTGTTCCAGTGCCGCCTGCACCAACGATAGAGGAAGCTAATGACAAGGATCATGAAGCTTCGGACGATGCTGCTACTGAACGTCGCAGGTCGACAAGGTCGCGTGCCCCTCCTGAGTGGTACGACAACCCTGTCTTGACTGTCTTGTTAGTAGAAGACAGTGAACCTACGAACTATGAGGAAGCGATGATGAGCCCAGACTCTGATAAATGGCTAGAAGCCATGAAATCCGAATTGGGATCCATGAGAGAAAACCAAGTATGGACTTTGGTGGACCCTCCTAGCGACCGAAAGGCCGTTGAGTGCAAATGGATCTTCAAGAAGAAAACGGACGCGGATGGTAATGTTACCGTCTATAAAGCACGGCTTGTTGCAAAAGGTTTTCGACAAGTTCAAGGTGTTGACTACGATGAGAATTTCTCTCCCGTAGCGATGTTTAAGTCCATTCGGATTTTATTAGCAATTGCTGCGTTTCATGATTATGAAATATGGCAAATGGATGTCAAGACTTCTTTCCTCAATGGCAACATTGATGAAGAGTTGTATATGATGCAACCCGAAGGTTTTATCGATCCTAAGGATGCTGATAAAGTATGCAAACTTCAGTGTTCCATTTATGGACTGAAGCAAGCGTCTCGGAGTTGGAACCTTCGTTTTGATCAAGTGATCAAGAGCTTTGGATTTGTTCCAAATTGCTACGAAGCTTGCATCTACAAGAAAGTGAGTGGGAGCTCGGTGACGTTTCTGGTACTATATGTGGATGACATATTGATTATTGGAAATGACATCGACATGCTTAACGATGTGAAGAGTTATTTGAATAAGTGTTTTTCAATGAAAGACCTAGGTGAAGCTGCTTATATATTGGGCATCAAAATCTATAGAGATAGACAAAGACGCCTGATAGCTTTAAGCCAGAGTACATACCTAGACAAAGTTCTGAAAAGGTTTAGAATGGATAAGGCATTGAAAGGTTCAGTGCCTATGTTGTCAGGGAAGATATTGAGCAAGGCTCAGTGTCCAGCTACGGTAAATGATAGGGAAGCTATGAGCAAAGTGCCTTATGCCTCGGCCATAGGTTCCATCATGTATGCCATGCTGTGTACTAGACCGGATGTATCCAATGCTCTTAGTTTGACGAGCAGATATCAAAGTGATCCAGGAGTGGAACACTGGACAGCCGTGAAGAACATCCTAAGGTACCTAAATAGGACTAAAGAAATGTTCTTAGTCTATGGGGGTGATGAACAGCTCGTCGTAAAAGGTTGCGTCGATGCTAGTTTTGACACCGACAAGGATGATTGTAAATCTCAGACAGGATACGTGTATATTTTGAATGGAGGAGCTATGAGCTGGAGAAGCTGCAAGCAAAGCGTGATCGCGGGATCTACAGTAGAAGCGGAATACATGGTTGCTGCAGAAGCGTCAAGTGAAGGAGTTTGGATCGGGAACTTCATCACTGAGCTTGGCGTGGTTCCAAGTGCATTGGACCCACTGGAGATATTGTGTGACAACACTGGCGCCATAGCACTCGCTAAGGAACCAAGATATCATCCAAAGACCAAGCATATCAACCGCAAGTTTCATATAATCCGAGATTATATAGCAGATGGAGATCTGAAGATTAGCAAAGTACATACAGATCTGAATGTCGCAGATCCATTGACTAAACCTCTTCCACGTGTAAAACATGATCAGCACCTCAGTGCCATGGGTGTGAGATTGTTGCCAGATGTAAACTAGATTATTGACTCTAGTGAAAGTGGGAGACTGTTGGAATTATGCCCTAGAGGCAATAATAAAGATGTTATTATTATAATTCTTGTTCATGGTAAAGTTTATATTCCATGCTAGAATTGTATTAAGCGGAAACATTAATACTTGTGTGGTTTGTGAACAACACCGTGTCCCTAGTACGCCTCTATGGACTAGCTCATTGATCAATGATGGTTAAGGTTTCCTAACCATAGACATGAGTTGTCAATTGATAATGAGATCATATCATTGGGAGAATGATATGGTGGATAGACCCAAACTAAGCGAAGCAATTAGATCGTGTCATCGTGTTCGTCTTTGCAAAGTTTTTCTTATGTCAAATATTGTATTCCTTAGACCATGAGATAATACAACTCCCTGGTATCGGAAGAAAGCTTTGAGGCCATCAAACGTCATCCTATGAGAGGGTGATCATAAAGGTGTCTCTCAGGTGATCGGAAAGTATCTGTTGGGTTGTATGTATCGAGATGGGATTTGTCCCTCCCAAGTCGGAGAGATATACTTCGGGCCCACTCGGTAATCGATATCAACACCGCTTGCAAGCATGTGGTTAAGGAGTTGATCACAAAGTGATATTGGATTACGGAACGAGTAAAGTACTTGCTGTGAACGAGATTGAACTAGGTATGACGATACTGACGATCGAATCTCGGGCAGGTAAAATATCGCGAGACGAAAGGAATATATATATGGGATTGATTGAATCCTGGCATCGTGGTTCATCTGATATGATCATCGATGAATGTGTGGGAGTCAATATGGGTGCCCAGACCCCACTGTTGATTATTGATAGAAGATCATGCCTGCATATTCTCGAACCCGCAGGGTCACACACTTAACGTGTCTCGACGCTAGGATAGATTGGATACTTGGTTTATGAATTTTTGTTCGGAGTCTTGGATGGGATCCGGGACATCACGAGAGGTTCCGGAATGGTCCGGAGAATAAGATTCATATAAGGCAGTGCAGTTTTTGGAGTTCGGAATTGTTCCGGATTAATCGGTATTGTACCGGAAGCTTCTAGAACCTTCTGGAAGGGGGCCAACGTGGTGCCACCTTCCGGGAGGGGTCATGGGCCTATGAGGGAGTGTCCTGGCTGCATTGGGCCAGGGGCACAAGGCCCCATAGGGCCCAGCCGATCCTAGATAAGTTTAAACTCGTTTAAACTAGAGATAGGGTTTCTAGATAAGGGAAAGTTTAAATCGTTTAAACTAGAGATAGGCTTGGAGGATGGGCAAGGGCTGGCCGCACCCCCCCTCTATATATAGAGGGCTGGTGCGCCCCCTCCCCCCACAACACACCTTCCTCCAAACCCTAGTTGCCCTGCTGCCCTCCTCTCTCCCTCCCGACTGTTTGTAGGCGAAGCCCTGCTGCAGAAATTCTCCACCATATACACCACGCTGTCGCGTTGTAGATCCAATCCATCTCTCCACCATACTTGCTGGTCCGAGGAAGGAGGAGACGTCGAGGTGCTGCACGTGTGCATCTCACGGAGGCACCGCCACTTGTGGTTCTAGATCGGATCGGATCGCGAGGAGGAGAAGCGAGTACGACTACATCACCCACGTTCCGACGAACGTTCCGCTGTGCGAATCTTCAAGGGTATGAAGATCTAATCCAATCTCTCTCGTTGTTTGCATCTCCTAGATTAGATCTTGGCTTTCCTTCTGTTCGCTTCCGTAGAAAATTTTGATTTACTATGCTGCGAAACCCTTCATCCACCAATGTCATTGCATGCGTGTTCTTTTCCACAAACCACATATGTACCCACTAGAGTAATTGCATGTGTGTTGTTTTCCACAAACCACATATGGATCCACTAGAATCATTGCATGTGTGTTCCTTTCACAAACCACATATGGATAAACCAATGTCATTGCATGTGTGTTCTTTTCATGAACAACATATGGATCCACTAGATTCATTGCATGTGTCTTCTTTTGAAAAACCACATATGGACCCACTAGAGTCATTGCATGTGTGTTCTTATAATAAAACTAGCACTTGAGTCATTGGATGTGTGTTATTTTCACAAACGACACATGCATCCACTAGAGTCATTGCATGTGTGTTCTTTCCACAAACCACATGGATCAACCAATCTCATTGCATGTGTGTTCTTTACACAAACCACATATGGACCCACTAGAGTCATTGAATGTGTGTTCTTATACTAAAACCAGCACTAGAGTCATTGCATGTGTGTTCTTTTCACAAACCACACATGGATCCACCAGAGTCATTACATGTGTGTTCTTTCCACAAACCACATGGATCAACCAATGGCATTGCATGTGTGTTATTGTCACAAACCACATATGGACCAACCAATGTCATTGCATGTGTGTTCCTATCATGAACCACACATGGATCCACCAATGTCATTGCATGTGTGTTCTTTCCACAAACCACATATGTACCCACTAGAGTAATTGCATGTGTGTTCTTTTCCACAAACCACATATGGATCCACTAGAGTCATTGCATGTGTGTTCTTTCCACAAAGCACACATGGATCCACCAGAGTCATTGCATGTGTGTTCTTTCCACAAACCACACATGGATCCACCAGAGTCATTGCATGTGTGTTCTTTTCCACAAACCACATGGATCAACCAATGGCATTGCATGTGTGTATTGTCACAAACCACATATGGATCAACCAATGTCATTGCATGTATGTTCTTGTCATGAACCACGCATGGATCCAGCAATACCATTGCATGTGTGTTGTTTCCACAAACCACATATGTATCCACCAGAGTAATTGCATGTGTGTACTTTTCAAAAACCACATATGGATCAACAAATGTCATTGCATGTGTGTTCTTTTCACAAACCACATATGGATCCACCAATGGCATTGCATGTGTGTTCTCTCCACAAACCAGATATGTACCCACCAGAGTAATTGCATGTGTGTTCTTTTCACAAACCACATATGGATCAACAAATGTCATTGCATGTGTGTTCTTTCCACAAACCACATATGGATCCACCAATGTCATTGCATGTTTTCTTTTCACAAACCACATATTGATCCACTAGAGTCATTGCATGTGTGTTATTTCCACACACCACATATGGATCCACTAGAGTCATTGCGTGTGTGTTCTTTTCAAAAACCACATATGGACCCACCAGAGTCATTGCATATGTGTTCTTTCCACAAACCACATATGGATCAACCAATGTCATTGCATGTGTGTTCTTTTCACAAATCACATATGGATCAACCAATATCATTGCATGTGTGTTCTTTTACACGAACCACATATGGATCCACTAGAGTAATTGCATGTGTGTTCTTTTCACAAAACACATGTGGATCAACAAATGTCATTGCATGTGTGTTCTTTTCACAATCCACATATGGATCCACCAATGTCATTGCATGTGTGTACTTTTCCACAAACCACATATGTACCCACTAGAGTAATTGCATGTGTATTCTTTTCCACAAACCACATATGGATCCACTAGAGTCATTGCATGTGTGTTCTTTCCACTAACCACATATGGATCCACTAGAGTCATTGCATGTGTTTTCCTTTCACAAACCACATATGGATCAACCAATGTCATTGCATGTGTGTTGTTTTATGAACCACATATGGATCCACTAGAGTCATTGCATGTGTGTTCTTTTCACAAAGCACATATGGACCCACTACAGTCATTGCATGTGTGTTCTTATACTAAAACCAGCACTAGAGTCATTGCATGTGTGTTCTTTTCACAAACCACACATGGATCCACCACAGTCATTGCATGTGTGTTCTTTACATAAACCACATGGATCAACCAATGACATTGCATGTGTGTTATTGTAACAAAACACATATAGATCAACCAATGTCATTGCATGTATGTTCTTGTCATGAACCACATATGGATCCACCAGTGTTCATTGCATGTCTGTTCTTTCCACAAACCACATATGTATCCACCAGAGTAATTGCATGTGTGTTCTTTTCACAAACCACATATGGATCAACAAATGTCATTGCATGTGTGTTCTTTTCGCCAAACACATACGGATCCACCAATGTCATTGCATGTGTGTTCTCTCCACAAACCAGATATGTACCCACTAGAGTAATTGCATGTGTGTTCTTTTCCACAAACCACATATGGATCCACTAGAGTAATTGCATGTGTGTTCTTTCCACAAACCACATATGTATCCACCAAAGTAATTGCATGTGTGTTCTTTTCACAAACCACATATGGATCAACAAATGTCATTGCATGTGTGTTCCTTCCACAAACCACATATGGATCCACCAATGTCATTGCATGTGTGTTCTTTTCACTAACCACATATGGATCCACTAGAGTCATTCCATGTGTGTTATTTCCATAAACCACATATGGATCCAAGAGAGTCATTGCATGTGTGTTCTTTTCACAAACCACATATGGACCCACCAGAGTCATTGCATGTGTGTTCTTTCCACAAACCACATATGGATCAACCAATGTCATTGCATGTGTGTTCTTTCCACAAACCACATATGGATCCACTAATGTCATTGCATGTGTGTTCTTTTCATAAACCACATATGGATCCACTAGAGTCATTTCATGTGTGTTCTTTCCAAAAACCACATATGGATCCACTAGAGTCATTGCATGTGCGTTCTTTTCATAAACCACATATGGACCCACCAGAGTCATTGCATGTGTGTTCTTTCCACAAACCACATATGGATCAACCAATGTCATTGCATGTGTGTTCTTTTCACAAATCACATATGGATCAACCAATATCATTGCATGTGTGTTATTTTACACGAACCAAATATGGATCCACTAGAGTAATTGCATGTGTGTTCTTTTCACAAACCACATGCGGATCAACAAATGTCATTGCATGTGTGTTCTTTTCACAATCCACATATGGATCCACCAATGTCATTGCATGTGTGTACTTTTCCACAAACCACATATGTACCCACTAGAGTAATTGCATGTGTATTCTTTTCCACAAACCACATATGGATCCACTAGAGTCATTGCATGTGTGTTCTTTCCACTAACCACATATGGATCCACTAGAGTCATTGCATGTGTTTTCCTTTCACAAACCACATATGGATCAACCAATGCCATTGCATGTGTGTTGTTTTATGAACCACATATGGATCCACTAGAGTCATTGCATGTGTGTTCTTTTCACAAAGCACATATGGACCCACTAGAGTCATTGCATGTGTGTTCTTATACTAAAACCAGCACTAGAGTCATTGCATGTGTGTTCTTTTCACAAACCACACATGGATCCACCACAGTCATTGCATGTGTGTTCTTTCCATAAACCACATGGATCAACCAATGAAATTGCATGTGTGTTATTGTAACAAAACACATATAGATCAACCAATGTCATTGCATGTATGTTCTTGTCATGAACCACATATGGATCCACCAGTGTTCATTGCATGTCTGTTCTTTCCACAAACCACATATGTATCCACCAGAGTAATTGTATATGTGTTCTTTTCACAAACCACATATGGATCAACAAATGTCATTGCATGTGTGTTCTTTTCGCAAAACACATACGGATCCACCAATGTCATTGCATGTGTGTTCTCTCCACAAACCAGATATGTACCCACTAGAGTAATTGCATGTGTGTTCTTTTCCACAAACCACATATGGATCCACTAGAGTAATTGCATGTGTGTTCTTTCCACAAACCACATATGTATCCACCAGAGTAATTGCATGTGTGTTCTTTTCACAAACCACATATGGATCAACAAATGTCGTTGCATGTGTGTTCCTTCCACAAACCACATATGGATCCACCAATGTCATTGCATGTGTGTTCTTTTCACTAACCACATATGGATCCACTAGAGTCATTCCATGTGTGTTCTTTCCATAAACCACATATGGATCCAAGAGAGTCATTGCATGTGTGTTCTTTTCACAAACCACATATGGACCCACCAGAGTCATTGCATGTGTGTTCTTTCCACAAACCACATATGGATCAACCAATGTCATTGCATGTGTGTTCTTTCCACAAACCACATATGGATCCACTAATGTCATTGCATGTGTGTTCTTTTCATAAACCACATATGGATCCACTAGAGTCATTTCATGTGTGTTCTTTCCAAAAACCACATATGGATCCACTAGAGTCATTGCATGTGCGTTCTTTTCAGAAACCACATATGGACCCACCAGAGTCATTGCATGTGTGTTCTTTCCAGAAACCACATATGGATAACCAATGTCGTTGCATGTGTATTCTTTTCACAAACCACATATGGATCAACCAATGTCAATGCATGTGTGTTCTTTTCCAAAAACCACATATGGATCCACTAGAGTAATTGCATGTGTGTTCTTTTCACAAACCACATATGGATCAACAAATTTCATTGCATGTGTGTTCTTTTCAGAAACCACATATGGATCAACCAATGTCATTGCATGTGTGTTCTTTTCCACAAACCACATATGTACCAGTAGAGTAATTGTATGTGTGTTCTTTTCCACAAACCACATATGGATCCACTAGAGCCATTGCATGTGTGTTCTTTCCACAAACCACATATGGATCCACTAGAGTCATTGCATGTGTGTTCCTTTCACAAACCACATATGGATGAACTAATGTCATTGCGTGTGTGTTCTTTTCATGCACCACCTATGTATCCACTAGAGTCATTGCATGTGTGTTCTTTTTAGAAACCACATATGGACCCACTCGAGTCATTGCATGTGGGTTCTTATTCTAAAACCAGCACTAGAGTCATTGCATGTGTGTTCTTTTCACAAACCACACATGGATCCACCAGAATCATTGCATGTGTGTTCTTTCCACAAACCACATGGATCAACCAATGTCATTGCATATGTGTTCTTTCCACAAACCCCATATGGACCCACTAGAGTCATTGAATGTGTGTTCTTATACTAAAACCAACACTAGAGTCATTGCATGTGTGTTCTTTTCACATACCACATATGGATCCACTAGAGTCATTGCATGTGTGTTGTTTCCACAAACCACATATGGATCCACTAGAGTCATTGCATGTGTTCTTTCCACAAACCACATATGGATCCACTAGAGTCATTGCATGTGTGTTCTTTTCACAAACCACATATGGACCCACCAGATTCATTGCATGTGTGTTCTTTCCACAAATAACATATGGATCAACCAGTGTCATTGCATGTGTGTTCTTTTCACAAACCATATATGGATTAACCAATGTCATTGCATGTGTGTTCTCTTCCACAAACCACATATGGATCCACTAGAGTAATAGCATGTGTGCTCTTTTCACAAAACACATATGGATCAACAAGTGTCATTGCATGTGTGTTCTTTTCACAAACCACATATCGATCCACCAATGTCATTGCATGTGTGTTCTTTTCCACAAACCACATATGTACCCACTAGAGTAATTGCATGTGTGTTGTTTTCCACAAACCACATATGGATCCACTAGAGTTATTGCATGTGTGTTGTTTCCACAAAACACGTATGGATCCACTAGAATCATTGCATGTGTGTTCCTTTCACAAACCACATATGGATAAACCAATGTCATTGCATGTGTGTTCTTTTCATGAACCACATATGGATCCACTAGAGTCATTGCGTGTGTGTTCTTTTCAAAAACCACATATGGACCCACTAGAGTCATTGCATGTGTGTTCTTATACTAAAACTAGCACTAGAGTCATTGGATGTGTGTTATTTTCACAAACCACACATGGATCCACTAGAGTCATTGGATGTGTGTTCTTTCCACAAACCACATGGATCAACCAATGTCATTGCATGTGTGTTCTTTCCAAAAACCACATATGGACCCACTAGAGTCATTGCATGTGTGTTCTTATACTAAAACTAGCACTAGAGTCATTGGATGTGTGTTATTTTCACAAACCACACCTGGATCCACTAGAGTCATTGGATGTGTGTTATTTCCACAAACCACATGGATCAACCAATGTCATTGCATGTGTGTTCTTTCCACAAACCACATATGGACCCACTAGAGTCATTGAATGTGTGTTCTTATACTAAAACCAGCACTAGAGTCATTGCATGTGTGTTCTTTTCACAAACCACACATGGATCCACCAGAGTCATTACATGTGTGTTCTTTCCACAAACCACATGGATCAACCAATGGCATTACATGTGTGTTATTGTCACAAACCACATATGGATCAACCAATGGCATTGCATGTGTGTTCCTATCATGAACCACACATGGATCCACCAATGTCATTGCATGTGTGTTCTTTCCACAAACGACATATGTACCCACTAGAGTAATTGCTTGTGTGTTCTTTTCACTAACCACATATGGATCCACTAGAGTCATTGCATGTGTGTTCTTTCCACAAACCACACATGGATCCACCAGAGTCATTGCATGTGTGTTCTTTGCACAAACCACACATGGATCCACCAGAGTCATTGCATGTGTGTTCTTTTCCACAAACCACATGGATCAACCAATGGCATTGCATCTGTGTTATTGTCACAAACCACATATAGATCAACCAATGTCATTGCATGTATGTTCTTGTCATGAACCACACATGGATCCACCAATACCATTGCATGTGTGTTGTTTCCACAAACCACATATGTATCCACCAGAGTAATTGCATGTGTGTTCTTTTCACAAACCACAAATGGATCAACAAATGTGATTGCATGTGTGTTCTTTCCACAAACCACATATGGATCCACCAATGTCATTGCATGTTTTCGTTTCACAAACCACATATGGATCCACTAGAGTCATTGCATGTGTGATATTTCCACAAACCACATATGGATCCACTAGAGTCATTGCGTGTGTGTTGTTTTCAAAAACCACATATGGACCCACCAGAGTCATTGCATGTGTGTTCTTTCCACAAACCACATATGGATCAACCTATGTCATTGCATGTGTGTTCTTTTCACAAATCACATATGGATCAACCAATATCATTGCATGTGTGTTCTTTTACACAAACCACATATGGATCCACTAGAGTAATTGCATGTGTGTTCTTTTCACAAACCACATGTGGATCAACAAATGTCATTGCATGTGTGTTCTTTTCACAATCCACATATGGATCCACCAATGTCATTGCATGTGTGTTCTTTTCCACAAACCACATATGTACCCACTAGAGTAATTGCATGTGTGTAATTTTCCACCAACCACATATGGATCCACAAGAGTTATTGCATGTCTGTTCTTTCCACTAACCACATATGGATCCACTAGAGTCATTGCATGTGTTTTCCTTTCACAAACCACATATGGATCAACCAATGTCATTGCATGTGTGTTGTTTCATGATCCACATATGGATCCACTAGAGTCATTGCATGTGTGTTGTTTTCACAAAGCACATATGGACCCACTAGAGTCATTACATGTGTGTTCTTATACTAAAACCAGCACTAGAGTCATTGCATGTCTGTTCTTTTGACAAACCACACATGGATCCACCAGAGTCATTGGATGTGTGTTCTTTCCACAAACCACATGGATCAACCAATGCCATTGCATGTGTGTTATTGTAACAAAACACATATAGATCAACCAATGTCATTGCATGTATGTTCTTGTCATGAACCACATATGGATCCACCAGTGTTCATTCCATGTGTGTTCTTTCCACAAACCACATATGTATCCACCAGAGTAATTGCATGTGTGTTCTTTTCACAAACCACATATGGATCAACAAATGTCATTGCATGTGTGTTCTTTTCACAAACCACATATGGATCCACCAATGTCATTGCATGTGTGTTCTCTCCACAAACCAGATATGTACCCACTAGAGTAATTGCATGTGTGTTCTTTTCCACAAACCACATATGGATCCACTAGAGTAATTGCATGTGTGTTCTTTCCAAAAACCACATATGTATCCACCAGAGTAATTGCATGTGTGTTCTTTTCACAAACCACATATGGATCAACAAATGTTATTGCATGTGTGTTCCTTCCACAAACCACATATGGATCCACCAATGTCATTGCATGTGTGTTCTTTTCACTAACCACATGGATCCACTAGTGTCATTGCATGTGTGTTCTTTTCACAAACCATATATGGATCAACCAATATCATTGCATGTGTGTTCTTTTCCACAAACCACATATGGATCCACTAGAGTAATTGCATGTGTGCTCTTTTCACAAAACACATATGGATCAACAAGTGTCATTGCATGTGTGTTCTTTTCACAAACCACATATGGATCCACCAATGTCATTGCATGTGTGTTCTTTTCCACAAACCACATATGTACCCACTAGAGTAATTGCATGTGTGTTGTTTTCCACAAACCACATGTGGATCCACTAGAGTTATTGCATGTGTGTTCTTTCCACAAACCACATATGGATCCACTAGAATCATTGCATGTGTGTTCCTTTCACAAACCACATATGGATAAACCAATGTCATTGTATGTGTGTTCTTTTCATGAACCACATATGGATCCACTAGAGTCATTGCATGTGTGTTCTTTTCAAAAACCACATATGGACCCACTAGAGTCATTGCCTGTGTGTTCTTATACTAAAACTAGCACTAGAGTCATTGGATGTGTGTTATTTTCACAAACCACACATGCATCCACTAGAGTCATTGCATGTGTGTTCTTTCCACAAACCACATGGATCAACCAATGTGATTTCATGTGTGTTCTTTCCACAAACCACATATGGACCCACTAGAGTCATTGAATGTGTGTTCTTATACTAAATCCAGCACTAGAGTTATTGCATGTGTGTTCTTTTCACAAACCACACATGGATCCACCAGAGTCATTACATGTGTGTTCTTTCCATAAACCACATAGTTCAACCAATGGCATTGCATGTGTGTTAATGTCACAAACCACATATGGACCAACCAATGTCATTGCATGTGTGTTCCTATCATGAACCACACATGGATCCACCAATGTCATTGCATGTGTGTTCTTTCCACAAACCACATATGTACCCACTAGAGTAATTGCATGTGTGTTCTTTTCCACAAACCACATATGGATCCACTAGAGTCATTGCATGTGTGTTCTTTCCACAAAGCACACATGGATCCACCAGAGTCATTGCATGTGTGTTCTTTCCACAAACCACACATGGATCCACCAGAGTCATTGCATGTGAGTTCTTTTCCACAAACGACATGGATCAACCAATGGCATTGCATGTGTGCATTGTCACAAACCACATATGGATCACCAATGTCATTGCATGTATGTTCTTGTCATGAACCACACATGGATCCAGCAATACCATTGCATGTGTGTTGTTTCCACAAACCACGTATGTATCCACCAGAGTAATTGCATGTGTGTTCTTTTCACAAACCACATAAGGGTCAACAAATGTCATTGCATGTGTGTTCTTTTCACAAACCACATATGTATCCACCAATGGAATTGCATGTGTGTTCTCTCCACAAACCAGATATGTACCCACTAGAGTAATTGCATGTGTGTTCTTTTCACAAACCACATATGGATCAACAAATGTCATTGCATGTGTGTTCTTTCCACAAACCACATATGGATCCACCAATTTCATTGCATGTTTTCTTTTCACAAACCACATATGGATCCACTAGAGTCATTGCATGTGTGTTATTTCCACAAACCACATATGGATCCACTAGAGTCATTACGTGTGTGTTCTTTTCAAAAACCACATATGGACCCACCAGAGTCATTTCATGTGTGTTCTTTCCACAAACCACATATGGATCAACCAATGTCATTGCATGTGTGTTCTTTTCACAAATCACATATGGATCAACCAATATCATTGCATGTGTGTTCTTTTACACAAACCACATATGCATCCACTAGAGTAATTACATGTGTGCTCTTTTCACAAACCACATGTGGATCAACAAATGTAATTGCATGTGTGATCTTTTCACAATCCACATATGGATCCACCAATGTCATTGCATGTGTGTACTTTTCCACAAACCACATATGTACCCACTAGAGTAATTGCATGTGTGTTCTTTTCCACAAACCACATATGGATCCACTAGAGTCATTGCATGTGTGTTCTTTCCACTAACCACATATGGATCCACTAGAGTCATTGCATGTGTTTTCCTTTCACAAACCACATATGGATCAACCAATGTCATTGCATGTGTGTTGTTTCATGAACCACATATGGATCCACTAGATTCATTGCATGTGTGTTCTTTTCACAAAGCACATATGGACCCACTAGATTCATTGCATGTGTGTTCTTATACTAAAACCAGCACTAGAGTCATTGCATGTGTGTTCTTTTCACAAACCACACATGGATCCACCACAGTCATTGCATGTGTGTTCTTTCCATAAACCACATGGATCAACCAATGACATTGCATGTGTGTTATTGTAACAAAACACATATAGATCAACCAATGTCATTGCATGTATGTTCTTGTCATGAACCACATATGGATCCACCAGTGTTCGTTGCATGTGTGTTCTTTCCACAAACCACATATGTATCCACCAGAGTAATTGCATGTGTGTTCTTTTCACAAACCACATATGGATCAACAAATGTCATTGCATGTGTGTTCTTTTCACAAACCACATATGTATCCACCAATGTCATTGCATGTGTGTTAGTTTCAAAAACCACATATGGACCAACTAGAGTCATTGCATGTGTGTTCTTATACTAAAACCAGCACTAGAGTCAGTGAATATGTGTTCTTTTCACAAACCACACATGGATCCACCAGAGTCATTGCATGTGTGTTCTTTCCACAAACCACATGGATCAACCAATGTCATTGCATGTGTGTTCTTTTCACAATCCACATATGGACCCACCAATTTCATTGCATGTGTGTTCTTTTCCACAAACCACATGGATCAACCAATGGCATTGCATGTGTGTTATTGTCACAAACCACATATGGATCAACCAATGTCATTGCATCTGTGTTCCTGTCATGAACCGCACATGGATCCTCCAATGTCATTGCATGTGTGTTCTTTCCACAAACCACATATGTACCCACTAGAGTAATTGCATGTGTGTTCTTTTCCACAAACCACATATGGATCCACTAGAGTCATTGCATCTATGTTCTTTCCACAAACCACACATGGATCCACCAGAGTCATTGCATGTGTGTACTTTCCACAAACAACACATGGATCCACCAGAGTCATTGCATGTGTGTTCTGTTCCACAAACCACATGGATCAACCAATGGCATTGCATGTGTGTTATTGTCAAAACCACATATGGATCAACCAATGTCATTGCATGTATGTTCTTGTCATGAACCACACATGGATCCACCAACGCCATTGCATGCGTGTTCTTTTCACAAACCACATATGTATCCACCAAAGTAATTGCATGTTTGTTCTTTTCACAAACCACATATGGATGAACAAATGTCATTGCATGTGTGTTCTTTCCACAAACCACATATGGATCCACCAATTTCATTGCATGTGTGTTCTTTTCACAAACCACATATGTATCCACCAAAGTAATTGCATGTTTGTTCTTTTCACAAACCACATATGGATGAACAAATGTCATTGCATGTGTGTTCTTTCCACAAACCACATATGGACCCACTAGAGTCATTGCCTGTGTGTTCTTTCCACAAACCACATATGGATCAACCCATGTCATTGCATGTGTATTCTTTTCACAAACCACATATGGATCAACCAATGTCATTGCATGTGTGTTCTTTTCCACAAACCACATATGGATCCACTAGAGTAATTGCATGTGTGTTCTTTTCACAAACCACATATGGATTAACAAATGTCATTGCATGTGTGTTCTTTTCATAAACCACATATGGATCAACCAATGTCATTGCATGTGTGTTCTTTTCCACAAACCACATATGTACCCAGTAGAGTAATTGCATGTGTGTTCTTTTCAACAAACCATATGTGGATCCACTAGAGTCATTGCATGTGTGTTCTTTCCACAAACCACATATGGATCCACTAGAGTCATTGCATGTGTTTTCCTTTCACAAACCACATATGGATCAACCAAGTTCATTGCGTGTGTGTTATTTTCATGCACCACATATGGATCCACTAAAGTCATTGCATGTGTGTGTTCTTATACTAAAACTAGCACTAGAGTCATTGCATGTGTGTTCTTTTCACAAACCACACATGGATCCACCAGAATCATTGCATGTGTGTTCTTTTCACAAACCACATGGATCAACTAATATCATTGCATGTGTGTTCTTTCCACAAACCCCATATGGACCCACTAGAGTCATTGAATGTGTCTTCTTATACTAAAACCAACACTAGAGTCACTGCATGTGTGTTCTTTTCATGTACCACATATGGATCCACTAGAGTCATTGCATGTGTGTTCTTTCCACAAACCACATATGGATCCACTAGAGTCATTGCATGTGTTCTGTCCACAAACCACATATGGATCCACTAGAGTCATTGCATCTGTGTTCTTTTCACAAACCACATATGGACCCACCAGAGTCACTGCATGTGTGTTCTTTCCACAAATAACATATAGATCAACCAATGTCATTGCATGTGTGTTCTTTTCACAAACCATATATGGATCAACCAATGTCATTGCATGTGTGTTCTTTTGCACAAACCACATATGGATCCACTAGAGTAATTGCATGTGTGTTCTTTTCACAAAACACATATGGATCAACAACTGTCATTGCATGTGTGTTCTTTTGACAAACCACATATGGATCCACCAATGTCATTGCATGTGTGTTCTTTTCCACAAACCACATATGTATCCACTAGAGTAATTGCATGTTTGTTGTTTTCCACAAACCACATATGGATCCACTAGAGTTATTGCATGTGTGTTCTTTCGACAAACCACATATGGATCCAATAGAATCATTGCATGTGTGTTCCTTTCACAAACCACATATGGATCAACCAATGTCATTGCATGTGTGTTATTTTCATGAACCACATATGGATCCACTAGAGTCATTGCATGTGTGTTCTTTTCACAAACCACATATGGACCCACTAGAGTCATTGCATGTGTGTTATTATACTCAAACTAGCACTAGAGTCATTGCATGTGTGTTATTTTCAAAAACCACACATGGATCCACTAGAGTCATTGCATGTGTGTTCTTTCCACAAACCACATGGATCAACCAATTTCATTGCATGTGTGTTCTTTCCACAAACCACACATGGACCCACTAGAGTCATTGAATGTGTGTTCTTGTACTAAAACCAGCACTAGAGTCATTGCATGTGTGTTCTTTTCACAAACCACACATGGATCCACCAGAGTCATTATAAGTGTGTTCTTTCCACAAACCACATGGATCAAGGAATGGCATTGCATGTGTGTTATTGTCAGAAACCACATATGGATCAACCAATGTCATTGCATGTGTGTTCCTGTCATGAACCACACATGGATCCACCAATGTGATTGCATGTGTGTTCTTTCCACAAACCACATATGTACCCACTAGAGTAATAGCATGTATGTTATTTTCCACAAACCACATATGGATCCACTAGAGTCATTACATGTGTGTTCTTTCCACAAACCACACATGGATCCACCAGAGTCATTTCATGTGTGTTCTTTCCACAAACCACACATCGATCCACTAGAGTCATTGCATGTGTGTTCTTTTCCACAAACCACATGGATCAACCAATGGCATTTCATGTGTGTTATTGTCACAAACCACATATGGATCAACCAATGTCATTGCTTGTATGTTCTTGTCATGAACCAGACATGGATCACCCAATGCCATTGCATGTGTGTTGTTTCCACAAACCACATATGTATCCACCAGAGTAATTGCATGTGTGTTCTTTTCACAAACCACATATGGATCCACCAATGTCATTGCATGTTTTCTTTTCACAAACCACATATGGATCCACTAGAGTCATTGCATGTGTGTTCTTTCCACAAACCACATATGGATCCACTAGAGTCATTGCGTGTGTGTTCTTTTCAAAAACCACATATGGACCCACCAGAGTCATTGCATGTGTGTTCTTTCCACAAACCACATATGGATCAACAAATGTCATTGCATGTGTGTTCTTTCCACAAACCACATAGGGATCCACCAATGTCATTGCATGTGTGATCTTTTCAGAAACCACATATGGATCCACTAGAGTCATTTCATTTGTGTTCTTTCCAAAAACCACATATGGATCCACTAGAGTCATTGCATGTGCGTTCTTTTCAGAAACCACATTGGACCCACTAGAGTCATTGCATGTGCGTTCTTTTCACAAACCACATATGGATCAGCCAATGTTATTGCATGTGTGTTCTTTTCCAAAAACCACATATGGATCCACTAGAGTAATTGCATGTGCGTTCTTTTCACAAACCACATATGGATCAACAAATTTCATTGCATGTGTGTTCTTTTCAGAAACCACGTATGGATCAACCAATGTCATTGCATGTGTGTTCTTTTCCACAAACCACATATGTACCCAGTAGAGTAATAGCATGTGTGTTATTTTCCACAAACCACATATGGATCCACTAGAGCCATTGCATGTGTGTTCTTTCCACAAACCACATATGGATCCACTAGAGTCATTGCATGTGTGTTCCTTTCACAAACCACATATGGACCAACCAATGTCATTGCGTGTGTGTTCTTTTGATGCACCACATATGTATCCACTAGAGTTATCGCATGTGTGTTCTTTTCAGAAAACACATATGGACCCACTCGAGTCATTGCATGTGTGTTCTTATACTAAAACCAGCACTGGAGTCATTGCATGTGTGTTCTTTTCACAAACCACACATGGATCCACCAGAATCATTGCATGTGTGTTCTTTCCACAAACCACATGGATCAACCAATGTCAGTGCATATGTGTTCTTTCCATAAACCCCATAAGGACCCACTAGAGTCATTGAATGTGTGTTCTTATACTAAAACCAACACTAAAGTCATTGCATGTGTGTTCTTTTCACATACCACATATGGATCCACTAGAGTCATTGCATGTGTGTTCTTTCCAAAAACCGCATATGGATCCACTAGATTCATTGCATGTGTTCTTTCCACAAACCACAAATGGATCCACTAGAGTCATTGCATGTGTGTTTTTTTCACAAACCACATATGGACCCACCAGAGTCATTGCATGTGTGTTCTTTCCACAAATAACATATGGATCAACCAGTGTCATTGCATGTGTGTTCTTTTCACAAACCATATATGGATCAACCAATGTCATTGCATGTGTGTTCTTTTCCACAAACCACATATGGATCCACTAGATTAATTGCATGTGTGCTCTTTTCACAAAACACATATGGATCAACAAGTGTCATTGCATGTGTGTTCTTTTCACAAACCACATATGGATCCACCAATGTCATTGCATGCGTGTTCTTTTCCACAAACCACATATGTACCCACTAGAGTAATTGCATGTGTGTTGTTTTCCACAAACCACATATGGATCCACTAGAGTCATTGCATGTGTGTTCCTTTCACAAACCACATATGGATAAACCAATGTCATTGCATGTGTGTTCTTTTCATGAACAACATATGGATCCACTAGAGTCATTGCATGTGTGTTCTTTTCAAAAACCACATATGGACCCACTAGAGTCATTGGATGTGTGTTATTTTCACAAATGACACATGCATCCACTAGAGTCATTGCATGTGTGTTCTTTCCACAAACCACATGGATCAACCAATCTCATTGCATGTGTGTTCTTTACACAAACCACATATGGACCCACTAGAGTCATTTAATGTGTGTTCTTATACTAAAACCAGCACTAGAGTCATTGCATGTGTGTTCTTTTCACAAACCACACATGGATCCACCAGAGTCATTACATGTGTGTTCTTTCCACAAACCACATGGAACAACCAATGGCATTGCATGTGTGTTATTGTCACAAACCACATATGGACCAACCAATGTCATTGCATGTGTGTTCCTATCATGAACCACACATGGATCCACCAATGTCATTGCATGTGTGTTCTTTCCACAAACCACATATGTACCCACTAGAGTAATTGCATGTGTGTTATTTTCCACAAACCACATATGGATCCACTAGAGTCATTGCATGTGTGTTCTTTCCACAAACCACACATGGATCCACTAGAGTCATTGCATGTGTGTTCTTTCCACAAACCACACATGGATCCACCAGAGTCATTGCATGTGTGTTCTTTTCCACAAACCACATGGATCAACCAATGGCATTGCATGTGTGTATTGTCACAAACCACATATGGATCAACCAATGTCATTGCATGTATGTTCTTGTCATGAACCACACATGGATCCAGCAATACCATTGCATGTGTGTTGTTTCCACAAACCACATATGTATCCACCAGAGTAATTGCATGTGTGTACTTTTCAAAAACCACATATGGATCAACAAATGTCATTGCATGTGTGTTCTTTTCACAAACCACATATGGATCCACCAATGGCATTGCATGTGTGTTCTCTCCACAAACCAGATATGTACCCACTAGAGTAATTGCATGTGTGTTCTTTTCACAAACCACATATGGATCAACAAATGTCATTGCATGTGTGTTCTTTCCACAAACCACATATGGATCCACCAATGTCATTGCATGTTTTCTTTTCACAAACCACATATGGATCCACTAGAGTCATTGCATGTGTGTTATTTCCACAAACCACATATGGATCCACTAGAGTCATTGCGTGTGTGTTCTTTTCAAAAACCACATATGGACCCACCAGAGTCATTGCATGTGTGTTCTTTCCACAAACCACATATGGATCAACCAATGTCATTGCATGTGTGTTCTTTTCACAAATCACATATGGATCAACCAATATCATTGCATGTGTGTTCTTTTACACGAACCACATATGGATCCACTAGAGTAATTGCATGTGTGTTCTTTTCACAAACCACATGTGGATCAACAAATGTCATTGCATGTGTGTTCTTTTCACAATCCACATATGGATCCACCAATGTCATTGCATGTGTGTACTTTTCCACAAACCACATATGTACCCACTAGAGTAATTGCATGTGTATTCTTTTCCACAAACCACATATGGATCCACTAGAGTCATTGCATGTGTGTTCTTTCCACTAACCACATATGGATCCACTAGAGTCATTGCATGTGTTTTCCTTTCACAAACCACATATGGATCAACCAATGTCATTGCATGTGTGTTGTTTTATGAACCACATATGGATCCACTAGAGTCATTGCATGTGTGTTCTTATACTAAAACCAGCACTAGAGTCATTGCATGTGTGTTCTTTTCACAAACCACACATGGATCCACCACAGTCATTGCATGTGTGTTCTTTCCATAAACCACATGGATCAACCAATGACATTGCATGTGTGTTATTGTAACAAAACACATATAGATCAACCAATGTAATTGCATGTATGTTCTTGTCATGAACCACATATGGATCCACCAGTGTTCATTGCATGTCTGTTCTTTCCACAAACCACATATGTATCCACCAGAGTAATTGCATGTGTGTTCTTTTCACAAACCACATATGGATCAACAAATTTCATTGCATGTGTGTTCTTTTCGCAAAACACATACGGATCCACCAATGTCATTGCATGTGTGTTCTCTCCACAAACCAGATATGTACCCACTAGAGTAATTGCATGTGTGTTCTTTTCCACAAACCACATATGGATCCACTAGAGTAATTGCATGTGTGTTCTTTCCACAAACCACATATGTATCCACCAGAGTAATTGCATGTGTGTTCTTTTCACAAACCACATATGGATCAACAAATGTCAGTGCATGTGTGTTCCCTCCACAAACCACATATGGATCCACCAATGTCATTGCATGTGTGTTCTTTTCACTAACCACATATGGATCCACGAGAGTCATTCCATGTGTGTTCTTTCCACAAACCACATATGGATCCACGAGAGTCATTGCATGTGTGTTCTTTTCACAAACGAACATATGGACCCACCAGAGTCATTGCATGTGTGTTCTTTCCACAAACCACATATGGATCAACCAATGTCATTGCTTGTTTGTTCTTTCCACAAACCACATATGGATCCACTAATGTCATTGCATGTGTGTTCTTTTCAGAAACCACATATGGATCCACTAGAGTCATTTCATGTGTGTTCTTTCCAAAATCCACATATGGATCCACTAGAGTCATTGCATGTGCATTCTTTTCAGAAACCACATATGGACCCACCAGAGTCATTGCATGTGTGTTCTTTCCAGAAACCACATATGGATAACCAATGTCGTTGCATGTGTATTCTTTTCACAAACCACATATGGATCAACCAATGTCATTGCATGTGTGTTCTTTTCCAAAAACCACATATGGATCCACTAGAGTAATTGCATGTGTGTTCTTTTCACAAACCACATGTGGATCAACAAATTTCATTGCATGTGTGTTCTTTTCAGAAACCACATATGGATCAACCAATGTCATTACATGTGTGTTCTTTTCCAGAAACCACATATCTACCAGTAGAGTAATTATATGTGTGTTCTTTTCCACAAACCACATATGGATCCACTAGAGCCATTGCATGTGTGTTCTTTCCACAAACCACATATGGATCCACTAGAGTCATTGCATGTGTGTTCCTTTTAGAAACCACATATGGATCAACCAATGTCATTGCGTGTGTGTTCTTTTCATGCACCACCTATGTATCCACTAGAGTCATTGCATGTGTGTTCTTTTTAGAAACCATAGATGGACCCACTCGAGTCATTTCATGTGTGTTCTTATTCTAAAACCAGCACTAGAGTCATTGCATGTGTGTTCTTTTCACAAACCACACATGGATCCACCAGAATCATTGCATGTGTGTTCTTTCCACAAACCACATGGATCAACCAATGTCATTGCATATGTGTTCTTTCCACAAACCCCATATGGACCCACTAGAGTCATTGAGTGTGTGTTCTTATACTAAAACCAACACTAGAGTCATTGCATGTGTGTTCTTTTCACATACCACATATGGATCCACTAGAGTCATTGCATATGTGTTGTTTCCACAAACCACATATGGATCCACTAGAGTCATTGCATGTGTTCTTTCCACAAACCACATATGGATCCACTAGAGTCATTGCATGTGTGTTCTTTTCACAAACCACATATGGACCCACCAGATTCATTGCATGTGTGTTCTTTCCACAAATAACATATGGATCAACCAGTGTCATTGCATGTGTGTTCTTTTCACAAACCATATATGGATCAACCAATGTCATTGCATGTGTGTTCTCTTCCACAAACCACATATGGATCCACTAGAGTAATTGCATGTGTGCTTGTAAGGTCCCCAACCTTTAATAAGATTGAGGCCCATGTGTTTACAATGCTAGTCCCTGGATCAATAGCTAGCATCCACAGTTCAGATGTAATATCAAGAAACAAAGGTCATAATACAACTTTATAACCAGGAATAACATAATTTTAATTACATCTTTACATAGCTCATTTGGCTATTACATTACATTGCAGCGGAATAACTATAGTCATGGGTCCTTCATCTTCAAAGTGCCACAGGCAGACATGTTGGTTGTAGGCTTTGTAATCCTAATCAGTCAATCTTCACTAAAAACAATCAAACCTGCAACATAATAAGTTACAGCCACAAGGGTCAATACATTTGAATTGTATTGGCAAGTTTCACTTTTATGAATAATATGGGTGGATCCTATCAATACATGCAAATTTGGCTAAGTGGAGTTTCAGGCTCATTTGCATAAAGCAATATTTTATCCTATCTTTTCAAAAATGGTTTTTGGTCCTTTGTCAAAACTCCTTTCAAAAAAAAAACTCTTGAACTCCTTGATAAAAATCTTTTGAGCACCTTGGTAACTCCAAGTGCATCAAGTTTTGTCAAAATCTCTTGAGCTTCTTGGTAACTCCAAGTGCATCAAGTTTTGTCAAAATCTCTTGAGCTTCTTGGTAACTCCAAGTGCATCAAGTTTTGTCAAAATCTCTTGAGCTTCTTGGTAACTCCAAGTGCATCAAGTTTTGTCAAAATCTCTTGAGCTTCTTGGTAACTCCAAGTGCATCATGTTTTGTCAAAATCTCTTGAGCTTCTTGGTAACTCCAAGTGCATCAAGTTTTGTCAAAATCTCTTGAGCTTCTTGGTAACTCCAGGTGCTTCAAGTTTTGTCAAAATCTCTTGAGCTTCTTGGTAACTCCAAGTGCATCAAGTTTTGAAAGTTTTCTTTTTAGAAATTAGAGTGTCGAGATCTTCCATAGCTTCAGGCCTTAGTTGCTCAGTATTGTCCATAACCGGGGACACGGCTAAGTACTTAGAATTTGATCTTCTGCAGAAGTTGTACACTTTACCCACATGTCACACTCTCATATTGTTGCCACCAGTGGCCGCTGGATTAGTACTCACCAAGATGGAATACTGGCAGATTGAGAATATGACGAAGTCTTTCCAAAAGGTCCTCCCATACACCATTGCTAGCTTGTCTTTAGCCCCCATGAAGCATTCCAGATCCCCATGTCTGGTAACTAAAGACAATGTATGGGTCTTCCTAATGTAATTGACTAAGCCAGAGCCATAATAGCATGTGGTTGCACACGAAAGCCCCAATTGGAGAAGCATGTTCAATCTCTAAGTTTCCTAGGTGGGTTTTCTTTTGGAGCACAACACAAAGAGATTGCCATAGAATGGTTCCTTTTGTTGCCACCTTCTCCAAAACTTAAAGTATCCTCCACCTAGGTGGTTCATTGAGTCCTTGTTTTATTATATAAAACACAAGTCCTTTTCTCAACTTTGTAAAATCTCAACATGTATCTCTTTTCAAAATATATCATGGCTAAGCATGTACAACTACAAGGTTTTCACTAAGTAATGTAAGGGAATCCTATTAGGATTTAGCATAGCATAAGTATAAAATTGTTTTCATGCATGTTTTCAAAATCCACTAAGTATAATGAAAATAGTAGGACTTTTGTATGATAGTGTAACTTGCCTTTTTGGGTAGGGAATGATGGTTCACTCCTTGATCTTGCTAGTCTCACACTTCTCTAACTTCACTACAAGTCAATCAAGCAAACACAAAATCAACTAACATTCCAAACAAAGTCAAACAAACAATTTCACACTCACAAAGCAATGGAATCTAAGTCATGCATAAGCATGCAAAGGTTGGTTCTATTGTAAGGATGGTCTCCACTAGGCTTCTAAACTTTCTAAGTTCCAAATTGGTCATTTACCAAAATGGCAAAGTCATTGGTTAGAGGGTTTTGCTCAAAAACCATTTTAAAATCCATTCATCATTTTATGTGGTGGAAAATAATTCTATCAAGGCAAAACTTTATGTTTTTCACCAAATGAGTTGCTATTGCAAAACTTGGTGTTTTGGGTCAGTAGGTTTGGTCCAAAACATTTTCTCAAAGTTTTCTTTATGAAAGCATTTTCATAAACAAAACAATGGTTTTTAATTGGCTAGAAATGGATTAAACTAATTAATCCATTCTAATCCTTTCCAAAATCATTTTCCAAAACTTAGGTTGGTTCCTAGGGTCAGTAAGGTCACAACAAACCAAATTGCAAAGGTTTTAACCTAAAATCATTTTTAAATGATTTTTCTAATCTAAACAAGCACTCAAAAGAATCTGCAAAATTAAACAAGCTAACAGGTACTATTTGCTAAACTAAGGGTAGGGTTGGTTAGAGCTTGCTCTCCTGAATCCAACGACATAAAATTTGTAAATTTTGGACGTGTGGATTCAAAGATACAAGGGTTTGAAAATGGCACTTAAATCTGTTTCAATTTCTGTTTTTAAAACAGACCTGGCCACGCGTCACTATCTCATTGGCTGATACCGGTTCGGTGTGGATCACGCTGCGGTGCGTCGGATTAAACAGATCGAGCGGCACAGGATCACTCGTACCTCTTCGATAAGTGGATCTATCGTGTGCATAGGATCGTGATCTAACGGCTCACATCGTATCAGCCAGGAACTGGCGGCGGAGCGGTGGCTACCGGCGGCGAAACTGTCGGTCGACGACGGAGGCGACGCTACAGGAGGTGCGGGAGAAGGAGGGGTTGCTCACCGGGCTCAGGGGGTCACGGCGATGCTCAACGTACTGACGGTTCGACGAGGGGCGCTCTGGTTCAGTCGCGATTCCTCGCCGGAGTAGAGGACGGCGACGGACGCGTCAGGTGGTCGTTGTGGACGGCGCTGGGGATCACCTCGAAGTGAAATGACGACACGGTTAGATGCGCAGGACTCAGGCAAATCTGTGTGTTTGAACGAGAGGTGAAGGGGTGGTCTGGTCTCACCGGTGGGACTCGTCGGAGCGGAGGCAGACGGCGGCGGTGCTGGAGGTTGTCGTTGTCGACGCTCTGGAGCGCCCGCGGTCATACAAAGGTCACAGGTGGATGCGCCTGGATGTGGTGAATATGCCTACGTGTAGAGGGAGTCGAGGGGCGGTCGTGGTTCGCCGGAATTGACCGGGGAAGTTGTCGGAGGCAGAGGGGGTATAGGGCAAAATTCCTCGGCCTGGGGGCGTGCTTGAGGGAGGAGACAGAGGGAAAACGGAGAGGAATCACTGGCGCTTAAATGTGCCTGGTCGCTGTGAGTTAAGGTGGCCGTGTTAAGGCGAATTGATGCCGCGAAATCAAAGCCTGCAACGGCCGGCGAGGGAGGAAGAACAGGTCGTGGGGTGGGAAGGATGAACAGTAGAGCGGGGTCTACCTGGCAGTGGGAAAAGAAAGGAGGAGGAAGGTCCACTAGTCATACTCTGTGCGGGTAAGAATCTGGGTGCAAAACGTTTTTGCTGAGGGAAAGAAAGGTGGGCTGGAGTTGGGCCTATTGGGCTGGCCGGCTGGGCTGGTTTCTTCCCCTTTTTTTTCTTTCTGTTTGTTTTATTCTTTTCTAATTCTTTTCTGTTTTGAATTTCAAGCCACAAATCAAACATTCAAACAATTTCAAACAATTCAAACAAACAATCAACTTTGTACTTCGAATTTGGTTCTGTTTTTCAACATATTCCAAATCTCAAAATAAAATAATATTTTTATTTATTTTAGGATCCATTTAATAATTAAATAAAATGGATCTTTATTTAATAAAATAGGGTTTTGATTTATTTAATAAAATTTCCATTTGAAATCCAATTATTTTCAAAACCAAACCAGAAGGTTTTATTTGAAAATAAGGAATACTTGGAAACTTATTTAAATAGATAAATAAGTTTTGGTGTTTAATTAAAATGGGAAAGCCTTTACTTAAATAAAATTGGATATTTAAATCCTTATTATTTTATTTAAATAATCCTTTACTCATTTTAATCAAAGCAAAACCTTTTAATAAAAGATTTCAAAGTAGTAATAAAATACTTGGTGTTCATTTAAAATGGGAAAAGCCTTTTACTTAAATAAAATTGGATATTTAAATCCTTATTATTTTATTTAAATAAACCTTTACTCATTTTATCAAAACAAAATATTTTATTACAAAAGCTTGGCCAAAATTAATTTGGCTCACCTTTTCATTTGAAAACAAAGTCTTTTATTAAAAGATCTAAACTAGTGTTTCCAAAACAATTTATTTTCCTTTAAAAAAATGTTTATCTTTTTAATCCCTTTAGGATTATTTGATCACCAAGGGTATGGGTTTTTGGTAAGGGCTTTATTAGCTTTGGGAATTCAATTCCCTTATCTTATTATAATCATAAGATTTTATTGATGGTTCCAATTTGAGTGAAACCAACTTCTATGGTCTTTCTTGATCCTTTGTGAATATTTGTTGATCAATTTTTGGTATGGATCAATTCCATAGGTTTGGAGATACTTTGGAAAATGATTTCCTTCCATTAGGGTTAGGGATTTGGATTTATTTTCCAAGTGTTCAAATTTCCAGATACATTCATTGAGGAATGCATTTCCCTTGATTTGGATTTTTGTTGAATTCAAACTTTAGCCAAAGTTTGTTCAAGATGGGATTTTAAGTTTCCTTTTAGAAACAAAAGTTTCTTTTCACCCTGATTTTCAACAAAAATTTATTTTGTTTATTTATTTTTCACATTACAAGATTTGGAAAATCTTGGGATGTGACAGGCTACCACCCTTAAAATAAATCTCGTCCCGAGATTTGGGGAGGCTAGGGTTACAAGCAGGCTCAAAACAGCTAGGGTACTACCACCCTTAAAATAAAGTCTCAAAGGGTTACATTGATGGTTCTCTTGACTATAGGTTCAACACTTGATATTCAGACAAGGAATCCTTATTTGACTCAACTGAGTTATCTAATCCACTTCTTCTATCTTTTCAACGTTTCCATCCATGTCAATGTGGTTCACATGTCCTTTCTGGGTCACATTGGAGTCATTTCCATTGGCTCTTCTAGCAGCCTTTTTCTTTTTCTTCTCAGGACAGTTTGATGCATAGTGTCCAAGTTCCTTGCAGGTATAACACTGCAACTGGCTAATGTCTTTCTTCCTGAATTTGTCTTGTTGATTCTGACCAAGGTTATCTCCATTGTCAATATCATTTCCATTATTATCACTTTCATTGTTGTTGTGGTGATACTGATGTAATTTAGAATCTTCATTGCTCTTTTTGAATGAATGCTTCTTCTTTGATGATCCTGAATGATTCTTGAGTTTATGCTTCCTCTTTTTATTCTCAACTTGATTCATCTTGTTTTCCAAAATGATGGCTTTGTCACAGAGTGATTGATAAGTTGGGACATAGGCAACCACTAGCTGTAGGTTTAACTCATCATTAAGTCCTTCAAGAAATTTTTCTTTTCTCTTAGCATCTGTATCAACTTCATTTGGTGCATAGCGTGCCAGATTGTTGAATTCTTCAATATACTCAGCCACACTGAGGTGATGTTGTTTCAGATTGTGAAACTCCTTTTTCTTCAAGTACATTACTCCAGGTGAGATGTGAGTGGTTCTGAATCCATCCTCAAAAATAGCCCAAGTTACATCTTCAAGGGGAGTGGTGATTTGAAAGTTATCCCACCATGTTGCTGCTGGTCCTTCAAGTAAAAATGCTGCAAACCTAACTTTTTCTCCATCGGTGCAGCCAACAGTCACTAAGTCTTTGTTTACTGAACGTAACCAATCATCAGCTTCCATTGGATCAGCTGTTCCAGAGAACCTTCCAGGCCTAAGTTTCAGAAACTTGGTGAGCATGTCTAGTGCTGGAGGATTATTCTGATTGTTGTTATTCAAATTCTGTATGAATGTGGTCATCTGCTGCATCAACTGTGTCTGAGCTGCCATCATCTGCTACATCTCAGGGGTGATGTTGTTGTTTTGGTTGGGGTTGGCACGACGGGGAGGCATCTGTTGGTTTGATAGGGATAAGTATTGGTGGATAGGTTTTTAAGAAGTCCTAACACACAACTCAAAACAATCAAGTTCAATCAAACAATCAAACCATCAAACATTCAACAAGCAACCAATCACTTAACAACTTATGAGCTTAACTCATGAGTTGAAGTAAACAACAAGTTTCAAGCATATTTTTAGGCAACCAAAAATATTTTTGTTACACCACATAAGTTGGTGGGTTTGACTTAAACTAAATATGGTGGTCCATCTATATGGTTCACTTGAAATCTTTCCATCCTTCTTAGTTGACTCTTCTTGAATGAGATCATGGTTTCCTTGGAAAAACTTCTTGGTCACAAGACTTCAAAGGTGATGATGGTTCCTTCTAACTTGTGTTTCCTTAGTCTCCAAATCTTGAGCAAGATTTCTTGTCTCTTTTGTAGTCCTTAGTGGTGTCCAAGATTGAAGTCCTTGGTGAAAATGTTGAAGATGTTGAAATCATTAGAGTTGAAGATGTTGAAGAAGTCCTTTGCACATGGTGAAGTCTTTGGTCAAAGGGTAGGCTTTTCCATTAAGTTTGGAATAGAGGAGATGTAGAGTTAAAACAAAAATGGTTGAGGAAAGATTCTTACTAGATTGTTTTGTAAATAGGTTTTGGAACAAATACAACTCCTATTTTTCTAAGGGTTTTTGTCCAATCCTAGGGTTACAATCCTACAGGCAACACAATGCTCTGATACCATCTGTAAGGTCCCCAACCTTTAATAAGATTGAGCCCCCTGTGTTTACAATGCTAGTCCCTGGATCAATAGCTAGCATCCACAGTTCAGATGTAATATCAAGAAACAAAGGTCATAATACAACTTTATAACCAGGAATAACATAATTTTAATTACATCTTTACATAGCTCATTTGGCTATTACATTACATTGCAGCGGAATAACTATAGTCATGGGTCCTTCATCTTCAAAGTGCCACAGGCAGACATGTTGGTTGTAGGCTTTGTAATCCTAATCAGTCAATCTTCACTAAAAACAATCAAACCTGCAACATAATAAGTTACAGCCACAAGGGTCAATACATTTGAATTGTATTGGCAAGTTTCACTTTTATGAATAATATGGGTGGATCCTATCAATACATGCAAATTTGGCTAAGTGGAGTTTCAGGCTCATTTGCATAAAGCAATATTTTATCCTATCTTTCCAAAAATGGTTTTTGGTCCTTTGTCAAAACTCCTTTCAAAAAAAAACTCTTGAACTCCTTGATAAAAATCTTTTGAGCACCTTGGTAACTCCAAGTGCATCAAGTTTTGTCAAAATCTCTTGAGCTTCTTGGTAACTCCAAGTGCATCAAGTTTTGTCAAAATCTCTTGAGCTTCTTGGTAACTCCAAGTGCATCAAGTTTTGTCAAAATCTCTTGAGCTTCTTGGTAACTCCAAGTGCATCAAGTTTTGTAAAAATCTCTTGAGCTTCTTGGTAACTCCAAGTGCATCAAGTTTTGTCAAAATGTCTTGAGCTTCTTGGTAACTCCAAGTGCATCAAGTTTTGTCAAAATCTCTTGAGCTTCTTGGTAACTCCAGGTGCTTCAAGTTTTGTCAAAATCTCTTGAGCTTCTTGGTAACTCCAAGTGCATCAAGTTTTGAAAGTTTTCTTTTTAGAAATTAGAGTGTTGAGATCTTCCATAGCTTCAGGCCTTAGTTGCTCAGTATTGTCCATAACCGGGGACACGGCTAAGTACTTAGAATTTGATCTTCTGCAGAAGTTGTACACTTTACCCACATGTCACACTCTCATCTTGTTGCCACCAGTGGCCGCTGGATTAGTACTCACCAAGATGGAATACTGGCAGATTGAGAATATGACGAAGTCTTTCCAAAAGGTCCTCCCATACACCATTGCTAGCTTGTCTTTAGCCCCCATGAAGCATTCCAGATCCCCATGTCTGGTAACTAAAGACAATGTATGGGTCTTCCTAATGTAATTGACTAAGCCAGAGCCATAATAGCATGTGGTTGCACACGAAAGCCACAATTGGAGAAGCATGTTCAATCTCTAAGTTTCCTAGGTGGGTTTTCTTTTGGAGCACAACACAAAGAGATTGCCATAGAATGGTTCCTTTTGTTGCCACCTTCTCCAAAACTTAAAGTATCCTCCACCTAGGTGGTTCATTGAGTCCTTGTTTTATTATATAAAACACAAGTCCTTTTCTCAACTTTGTAAAATCTCAACATGTATCTCTTTTCAAAATATAGCATGGCTAAGCATGTACAACTACAAGGTTTTCACTAAGTAATGTAAGGGAATCCTATTAGGATTTAGCATAGCATAAGTATAAAATTGTTTTCATGCATGTTTTCAAAATCCACTAAGTATAATGAAAATAGTAGGACTTTTGTATGATAGTGTAACTTGCCTTTTTGGGTAGGGAATGATGGTTCACTCCTTGATCTTGCTAGTCTCACACTTCTCTAACTTCACTACAAGTCAATCAAGCAAACACAAAATCAACTAACATTCCAAACAAAGTCAAACAAACAATTTCACACTCACAAAGCAATGGAATCTAAGTCATGCATAAGCATGCAAAGGTTGGTTCTATTGTAAGGATGGTCTCCACTAGGCTTCTAAACTTTCTAAGTTCCAAATTGGTCATTTACCAAAATGGCAAAGTCATTGGTTAGAGGGTTTTGCTCAAAAACCATTTTAAAATCCATTCATCATTTTATGTGGTGGAAAATAATTCTATCAAGGCAAAACTTTATGTTTTTCACCAAATGAGTTGCTATTGCAAAACTTGGTGTTTTGGGTCAGTAGGTTTGGTCCAAAACATTTTCTCAAAGTTTTCTTTATGAAAGCATTTTCATAAACAAAACAATGGTTTTTAATTGGCTAGAAATGGATTAAACTAATTAATCCATTCTAATCCTTTCCAAAATCATTTTCCAAAACTTAGGTTGGTTCCTAGGGTCAGTAAGGTCACAACAAACCAAATTGCAAAGGTTTTAACCTAAAATCATTTTTAAATGATTTTTCTAATCTAAACAAGCACTCAAAAGAATCTGTAAAATTAAACAAGCTAACAGGTACTATTTGCTAAACTAAGGGTAGGGTTGGTTAGAGCTTGCTCTCCTGAATCCAACGACATAAAATTTGTAAATTTTGGACGTGTGGATTCAAAGATACAAGGGTTTGAAAATGGCACTTAAATCTGTTTCAATTTTTGTTTTTAAAACAGACCTGGCCACGCGTCACTATCTCATTGGCTGATACCGGTTCGGTGTGGATCACGCTGCGGTGCGTCAGATTAAACAGATCGAGCGGCACAGGATCACTCGTACCTCTTCGATAAGTGGATCTATCGTGTGCATAGGATCGTGATCTAACGGCTCACATCGTATCAGCCAGGAACTGGCGGCGGAGCGGTGGCTACCGGCGGCGAAACTGTCGGTCGACGACGGAGGCGACGCTACAGGAGGTGCGGGAGAAGGAGGGGTTGCTCACCGGGCTCAGGGGGTCACGGCGATGCTCAACGTACTGACGGTTCGACGAGGGGCGCTCTGGTTCAGTCGCGATTCCTCGCCGGAGTAGAGGACGGCGACGGACGCGTCAGGTGGTCGTTGTGGACGGCGCTGGGGATCACCTCGAAGTGAAATGACGACACGGTTAGATGCGCAGGACTCAGGCAAATCTGTGTGTTTGAACGAGAGGTGAAGGGGTGGTCTGGCCTCACCGGTGGGACTCGTCGGAGCGGAGGCAGACGGCGGCGGTGCTGGAGGTTGTCGTTGTCGACGCTCTGGAGCGCCCGCGGTCGTACAAAGGTCACAGGTGGATGCGCCTGGATGTGGTGAATATGCCTACGTGTAGAGGGAGTCGAGGGGCGGCCGTGGTTCGCCGGAATTGACCGGGGAAGTTGTCGGAGGCAGAGGGGGTATAGGGCAAAATTCCTCGGCCTGGGGGCGTGCTTGAGGGAGGAGACAGAGGGAAAACGGAGAGGAATCACTGGCGCTTAAATGTGCCTGGTCGCTGTGAGTTAAGGTGGCCGTGTTAAGGCGAATTGATGCCGCGAAATCAAAGCCTGCAACGGCCGGCGAGGGAGGAAGAACAGGTCGTGGGGTGGGAAGGATGAACAGTAGAGCGGGGTCTACCTGGCAGTGGGAAAAGAAAGGAGGAGGAAGGTCCACTAGTCATACTCTGTGCGGGTAAGAATCTGGGTGCGAAACGTTTTTGCTGAGGGAAAGAAAGGTGGGCTGGAGTTGGGCCTATTGGGCTGGCCGGCTGGGCTGGTTTCTTCACCTTTTTTTTTCTTTCTGTTTGTTTTATTCTTTTCTAATTCTTTTCTGTTTTGAATTTCAAGCCACAAATCAAACATTCAAACAATTTCAAACAATTCAAACAAACAATCAACTTTGTACTTCGAATTTGGTTCTGTTTTTCAACATATTCCAAATCTCAAAATAAAATAATATTTTTATTTATTTTAGGATCCATTTAATAATTAAATAAAATGGATCTTTATTTAATAAAATAGGGTTTTGATTTATTTAATAAAATTTCCATTTGAAATCCAATTATTTTCAAAACCAAACCAAAAGGTTTTATTTGAAAATAAGGAATACTTGGAAACTTATTTAAATAGATAAATAAGTTTTGGTGTTTAATTAAAATGGGAAAGCCTTTACTTAAATAAAATTGGATATTTAAATCCTTATTATTTTATTTAAATAATCCTTTACTCATTTTAATCAAAGCAAAACCTTTTAATAAAAGATTTCAAAGTAGTAATAAAATACTTGGTGTTCATTTAAAATGGGAAAAGCCTTTTACTTAAATAAAATTGGATATTTAAATCCTTATTATTTTATTTAAATAAACCTTTACTCATTTTATCAAAACAAAATATTTTATTACAAAAGCTTGGCCAAAATTAATTTGGCTCACCTTTTCATTTGAAAACAAAGTCTTTTATTAAAAGATCTAAACTAGTGTTTCCAAAACAATTTATTTTCCTTTAAAAAAATGTTTATCTTTTTAATCCCTTTAGGATTATTTGATCACCAAGGGTATGGGTTTTTGGTAAGGGCTTTATTAGCTTTGGGAATTCAATTCCCTTATCTTATTATAATCATAAGATTTTATTGATGGTTCCAATTTGAGTGAAACCAACTTCTATGGTCTTTCTTGATCCTTTGTGAATATTTGTTGATCAATTTTTGGTATGGATCAATTCCATAGGTTTGGAGATACTTTGGAAAATGATTTCCTTCCATTAGGGTTAGGGATTTGGATTTATTTTCCAAGTGTTCAAATTTCCAGATACATTCATTGAGGAATGCATTTCCCTTGATTTGGATTTTTGTTGAATTCAAACTTTAGCCAAAGTTTGTTCAAGATGGGATTTTAAGTTTCCTTTTAGAAACAAAAGTTTCTTTTCACCCTGATTTTCAACAAAAATTTATTTTGTTTATTTATTTTTCACATTACAAGATTTGGAAAATCTTGGGATGTGACAGGCTACCACCCTTAAAATAAATCTCGTCCCGAGATTTGGGGAGGCTAGGGTTACAAGCAGGCTCAAAACAGCTAGGGTACTACCACCCTTAAAATAAAGTCTCAAAGGGTTACATTGATGGTTCTCTTGACTATAGGTTCAACACTTGATATTCAGACAAGGAATCCTTATTTGACTCAACTGAGTTATCTAATCCACTTCTTCTATCTTTTCAACGTTTCCATCCATGTCAATGTGGTTCACATGTCCTTTCTGGGTCACATTGGAGTCATTTCCATTGGCTCTTCTAGCAGCCTTTTTCTTTTTCTTCTCAGGACAGTTTGATGCATAGTGTCCAAGTTCCTTGCAGGTATAACACTGCAACTGGCTAATGTCTTTCTTCCTGAATTTGTCTTGTTGATTCTGACCAAGGTTATCTCCATTGTCAATATCATTTCCATTATTATCACTTTCATTGTTGTTGTGGTGATACTGATGTAATTCAGAATCTTCATTGCTCTTTTTGAATGAATGCTTCTTCTTTGATGATCCTGAATGATTCTTGAGTTTATGCTTCCTCTTTTTATTCTCAACTTGATTCATCTTGTTTTCCAAAATGATGGCTTTGTCACAGAGTGATTGATAAGTTGGGACATAGGCAACCACTAGCTGTAGGTTTAACTCATCATTAAGTCCTTCAAGAAATTTTTCTTTTCTCTTAGCATCTGTATCAACTTCATCTGGTGCATAGCGTGCCAGATTGTTGAATTCTTCAATATACTCAGCCACACTAAGGTGATGTTGTTTCAGATTGTGAAACTCCTTTTTCTTCAAGTACATTACTCCAGGTGAGATGTGAGTGGTTCTGAATCCATCCTCAAAAATAGCCCAAGTTACATCTTCAAGGGGAGTGGTGATTTGAAAGTTATCCCACCATGTTGCTGCTGGTCCTTCAAGTAAAAATGCTGCAAACCTAACTTTTTCTCCATCGGTGCAGCCAACAGTCACTAAGTCTTTGTTTACTGAACGTAACCAATCATCAGCTTCCATTGGATCAGCTGTTCCAGAGAACCTTCCAGGCCTAAGTTTCAGAAACTTGGTGAGCATGTCTAGTGCTGGAGGATTATTCTGATTGTTGTTATTCAAATTCTGTATGAATGTGGTCATCTTCTGCATCAACTGTGTCTGAGCTGCCATCATCTGCTGCATCTCAGGGGTGATGTTGTTGTTTTGGTTGGGGTTGGCACGACGGGGAGGCATCTGTTGGTTTGATAGGGATAAGTATTGGTGGATAGGTTTTTAAGAAGTCCTAACACACAACTCAAAACAATCAAGTTCAATCAAACAATCAAACCATCAAACATTCAACAAGCAACCAATCACTTAACAACTTATGAGCTTAACTCATGAGTTGAAGTAAACAACAAGTTTCAAGCATATTTTTAGGCAACCAAAAATATTTTTGTTACACCACATAAGTTGGTGGGATTGACTTAAACTAAATATGGTGGTCCATCTATATGGTTCACTTGAAATCTTTCCATCCTTCTTAGTTGACTCTTCTTGAATGAGATCATGGTTTCCTTGGAAAAACTTCTTGGTCACAAGACTTCAAAGGTGATGATGGTTCCTTCTAACTTGTGTTTCCTTAGTCTCCAAATCTTGAGCAAGATTTCTTGTCTCTTTTGTAGTCCTTAGTGGTGTCCAAGATTGAAGTCCTTGGTGAAAATGTTGAAGATGTTGAAATCATTAGAGTTGAAGATGTTGAAGAAGTCCTTTGCACATGGTGAAGTCTTTGGTCAAAGGGTAGGCTTTTCCATTAAGTTTGGAATAGAGGAGATGTAGAGTTAAAACAAAAATGGTTGAGGAAAGATTCTTACTAGATTGTTTTGTAAATAGGTTTTGGAACAAATACAACTCCTATTTTTCTAAGGGTTTTTGTCCAATCCTAGGGTTACAATCCTACAGGCAACACAATGCTCTGATACCATCTGTAAGGTCCCCAACCTTTAATAAGATTGAGCCCCCTGTGTTTACAATGCTAGTCCCTGGATCAATAGCTAGCATCCACAGTTCAGATGTAATATCAAGAAACAAAGGTCATAATACAACTTTATAACCAGGAATAACATAATTTTAATTACATCTTTACATAGCTCATTTGGCTATTACATTACATTGCAGCGGAATAACTATAGTCATGGGTCCTTCATCTTCAAAGTGCCACAGGCAGACATGTTGGTTGTAGGCTTTGTAATCCTAATCAGTCAATCTTCACTAAAAACAATCAAACCTGCAACATAATAAGTTACAGCCACAAGGGTCAATACATTTGAATTGTATTGGCAAGTTTCACTTTTATGAATAATATGGGTGGTTCCTATCAATACATGCAAATTTGGCTAAGTGGAGTTTCAGGCTCATTTGCATAAAGCAATATTTTATCCTATCTTTTCAAAAATGGTTTTTGGTCCTTTGTCAAAACTCCTTTCAAAAAAAAACTCTTGAACTCCTTGATAAAAATCTTTTGAGCACCTTGGTAACTCCAAGTGCATCAAGTTTTGTCAAAATCTCTTGAGCTTCTTGGTAACTCCAAGTGCATCAAGTTTTGTCAAAATCTCTTGAGCTTCTTGGTAACTCCAAGTGCATCAAGTTTTGTCAAAATCTCTTGAGCTTCTTGGTAACTCCAAGTGCATCAAGTTTTGTCAAAATCTCTTGAGCTTCTTGGTAACTCCAAGTGCATCAAGTTTTGTCAAAATCTCTTGAGCTTCTTGGTAACTCCAGGTGCTTCAAGTTTTGTCAAAATCTCTTGAGCTTCTTGGTAACTCCAAGTGCATCAAGTTTTGAAAGTTTTCTTTTTAGAAATTAGAGTGTCGAGATCTTCCATAGCTTCAGGCCTTAGTTGCTCAGTATTGTCCATAACCGGGGACACGGCTAAGTACTTAGAATTTGATCTTCTGCAGAAGTTGTACACTTTACCCACATGTCACACTCTCATCTTGTTGCCACCAGTGGCCGCTGGATTAGTACTCACCAAGATGGAATACTGGCAGATTGAGAATATGACGAAGTCTTTCCAAAAGGTCCTCCCATACACCATTGCTAGCATGTCTTTAGCCCCCATGAAGCATTCCAGATCCCCATGTCTGGTAACTAAAGACAATGTATGGGTCTTCCTAATGTAATTGACTAAGCCAGAGCCATAATAGCATGTGGTTGCACACGAAAGCCACAATTGGAGAAGCATGTTCAATCTCTAAGTTTCCTAGGTGGGTTTTCTTTTGGAGCACAACACAAAGAGATTGCCATAGAATGGTTCCTTTTGTTGCCACCTTCTCCAAAACTTAAAGTATCCTCCACCTAGGTGGTTCATTGAGTCCTTGTTTTATTATATAAAACACAAGTCCTTTTCTCAACTTTGTAAAATCTCAACATGTACCTCTTTTCAAAATATAGCATGGCTAAGCATGTACAACTACAAGGTTTTCACTAAGTAATGTAAGGGAATCCTATTAGGATTTAGCATAGCATAAGTATAAAATTGTTTTCATGCATGTTTTCAAAATCCACTAAGTATAATGAAAATAGTAGGACTTTTGTATGATAGTGTAACTTGCCTTTTTGGGTAGGGAATGATGGTTCACTCCTTGATCTTGCTAGTCTCACACTTCTCTAACTTCACTACAAGTCAATCAAGCAAACACAAAATCAACTAACATTCCAAACAAAGTCAAACAAACAATTTCACACTCACAAAGCAATGGAATCTAAGTCATGCATAAGAATGCAAAGGTTGGTTCTATTGTAAGGATGGTCTCCACTAGGCTTCTAAACTTTCTAAGTTCCAAATTGGTCATTTACCAAAATGGCAAAGTCATTGGTTAGAGGGTTTTGCTCAAAAACCATTTTAAAATCCATTCATCATTTTATGTGGTGGAAAATAATTCTATCAAGGCAAAACTTTATGTTTTTCACCAAATGAGTTGCTATTGCAAAACTTGGTGTTTTGGGTCAGTAGGTTTGGTCCAAAACATTTTCTCAAAGTTTTCTTTATGAAAGCATTTTCATAAACAAAACAATGGTTTTTAATTGGCTAGAAATGGATTAAACTAATTAATCCATTCTAATCCTTTCCAAAATCATTTTCCAAAACTTAGGTTGGTTCCTAGGGTCAGTAAGGTCACAACAAACCAAATTGCAAAGGTTTTAACCTAAAATCATTTTTAAATGATTTTTCTAATCTAAACAAGCACTCAAAAGAATCTGCAAAATTAAACAAGGTAACAGGTACTATTTGCTAACCTAAGGGTAGGGTTGGTTAGAGCTTGCTCTCCTGAATCGAACGACATAAAATTTGTAAATTTTGGACGTGTGGATTCAAAGATACATGGGTTTGAAAATGGCACTTAAATCTGTTTCAATTTCTGTTTTTAAAACAGACCTGGCCACGCGTCACTATCTCATTGGCTGATACCGGTTCGGTGTGGATCACGCTGCGGTGCGTCGGATTAAACAGATCGAGCGGCACAGGATCACTCGTACCTCTTCGATAAGTGGATCTATCGTGTGCATAGGATCGTGATCTAACGGCTCACATCGTATCATCCAGGAACTGGCGGCGGAGCGGTGGCTACCGACGGCGAAACTGTCGGTCGACGACGGAGGCGACGCTATAGGAGGTGCGGGAGAAGGAGGGGTTGCTCACCAGGCTCAGGGGGTCACGGCGATGCTCAACGTACTGACGGTTCGACGAGGGGTGCTCTGGTTCAGTCGCGATTCCTCGCCGGAGTAGAGGACGGCGACGGACGCGTCAGGTGGTCGTTGTGGACGGCGCTGGGGATCACCTCGAAGTGAAATGACGACACGGTTAGATGCGCAGGACTCAGGAAAATCTGTGTGTTTGAACGAGAGGTGAAGGGGTGGTCTGGTCTCACCGGTGGGACTCGTCGGAGCGGAGGCAGACGGCGGCGGTGCTGGAGGTTGTCGTTGTCGACGCTCTGGAGCGCCCGCAGTCGTACAAAGGGCACAGGTGGATGCGCCTGGATGTGGTGAATATGCCTACGTGTAGAGGGAGTCGAGGGGCGGCCGTGGTTCGCCGGAATTGACCGGGGAAGTTGTCGGAGGCAGAGGGGGTATAGGGCAAAATTCCTCGGCCTGGGGGCGTGCTTGAGGGAGGAGACAGAGGGAAAACGGAGAGGAATCACTGGCGCTTAAATGTGCCTGGTCGCTGTGAGTTAAGGTGGCCGTGTTAAGGCGAATTGATGCCGCGAAATCAAAGCCTGCAACGGCCGGCGAGGGAGGAAGAACAGGTCGTGGGGTGGGAAGGATGAACAGTAGAGCGGGGTCTACCTGGCAGTGGGAAAAGAAAGGAGGAGGAAGGTCCACTAGTCATACTCTGTGCGGGTAAGAATCTGGGTGCGAAACGTTTTTGCTGAGGGAAAGAAAGGTGGGCTGGAGTTGGGCCTATTGGGCTGGCCGGCTGGGCTGGTTTCTTCCCCTTTTTTTTTCTTTCTGTTTGTTTTATTCTTTTCTAATTCTTTTCTGTTTTGAATTTCAAGCCACAAATCAAACATTCAAACAATTTCAAACAATTCAAACAAACAATCAACTTTGTACTTCGAATTTGGTTCTGTTTTTCAACATATTCCAAATCTCAAAATAAAATAATATTTTTATTTATTTTAGGATCCATTTAATAATTAAATAAAATGGATCTTTATTTAATAAAATAGGGTTTTGATTTATTTAATAAAATTTCCATTTGAAATCCAATTATTTTCAAAACCAAACCAGAAGGTTTTATTTGAAAATAAGGAATACTTGGAAACTTATTTAAATAGATAAATAAGTTTTGGTGTTTAATTAAAATGGGAAAGCCTTTACTTAAATAAAATTGGATATTTAAATCCTTATTATTTTATTTAAATAATCCTTTACTCATTTTAATCAAAGCAAAACCTTTTAATAAAAGATTTCAAAGTAGTAATAAAATACTTGGTGTTCATTTAAAATGGGAAAAGCCTTTTACTTAAATAAAATTGGATATTTAAATCCTTATTATTTTATTTAAATAAACCTTTACTCATTTTATCAAAACAAAATATTTTATTACAAAAGCTTGGCCAAAATTAATTTGGCTCACCTTTTCATTTGAAAACAAAGTCTTTTATTAAAAGATCTAAACTAGTGTTTCCAAAACAATTTATTTTCCTTTAAAAAAATGTTTATCTTTTTAATCCCTTTAGGATTATTTGATCACCAAGGGTATGGGTTTTTGGTAAGGGCTTTATTAGCTTTGGGAATTCAATTCCCTTATCTTATTATAATCATAAGATTTTATTGATGGTTCCAATTTGAGTGAAACCAACTTCTATGGTCTTTCTTGATCCTTTGTGAATATTTGTTGATCAATTTTTGGTATGGATCAATTCCATAGGTTTGGAGATACTTTGGAAAATGATTTCCTTCCATTAGGGTTAGGGATTTGGATTTATTTTCCAAGTGTTCAAATTTCCAGATACATTCATTGAGGAATGCATTTCCCTTGATTTGGATTTTTGTTGAATTCAAACTTTAGCCAAAGTTTGTTCAAGATGGGATTTTAAGTTTCCTTTTAGAAACAAAAGTTTCTTTTCACCCTGATTTTCAACAAAAATTTATTTTGTTTATTTATTTTTCACATTACAAGATTTGGAAAATCTTGGGATGTGACAGGCTACCACCCTTAAAATAAATCTCGTCCCGAGATTTGGGGAGGCTAGGGTTACAAGCAGGCTCAAAACAGCTAGGGTACTACCACCCTTAAAATAAAGTCTCAAAGGGTTACATTGATGGTTCTCTTGACTATAGGTTCAACACTTGATATTCAGACAAGGAATCCTTATTTGACTCAACTGAGTTATCTAATCCACTTCTTCTATCTTTTCAACGTTTCCATCCATGTCAATGTGGTTCACATGTCCTTTCTGGGTCACATTGGAGTCATTTCCATTGGCTCTTCTAGCAGCCTTTTTCTTTTTCTTCTCAGGACAGTTTGATGCATAGTGTCCAAGTTCCTTGCAGGTATAACACTGCAACTGGCTAATGTCTTTCTTCCTGAATTTGTCTTGTTGATTCTGACCAAGGTTATCTCCATTGTCAATATCATTTCCATTATTATCACTTTCATTGTTGTTGTGGTGATACTGATGTAATTCAGAATCTTCATTGCTCTTTTTGAATGAATGCTTCTTCTTTGATGATCCTGAATGATTCTTGAGTTTATGCTTCCTCTTTTTATTCTCAACTTGATTCATCTTGTTTTCCAAAATGATGGCTTTGTCACAGAGTGATTGATAAGTTGGGACATAGGCAACCACTAGCTGTAGGTTCAACTCATCATTAAGTCCTTCAAGAAATTTTTCTTTTCTCTTAGCATCTGTATCAACTTCATCTGGTGCATAGCGTGCCAGATTGTTGAATTCTTCAATATACTCAGCCACACTGAGGTGATGTTGTTTCAGATTGTGAAACTCCTTTTTCTTCAAGTACATTACTCCAGGTGAGATGTGAGTGGTTCTGAATCCATCCTCAAAAATAGCCCAAGTTACATCTTCAAGGGGAGTGGTGATTTGAAAGTTATCCCACCATGTTGCTGCTGGTCCTTCAAGTAAAAATGCTGCAAACCTAACTTTTTCTCCATCGGTGCAGCCAACAGTCACTAAGTCTTTGTTTACTGAACGTAACCAATCATCAGCTTCCATTGGATCAGCTGTTCCAGAGAACCTTGCAGGCCTAAGTTTCAGAAACTTGGTGAGCATGTCTAGTGCTGGAGGATTATTCTGATTGTTGTTGTTGTTGTTATTCAAATTCTGTATGGATGTGGTCATCTGCTGCATCAACTGTGTCTGAGCTGCCATCATCTGCTGCATCTCAGGGGTGATGTTGTTGTTTTGGTTGGGGTTGGCACGACGGGGAGGCATCTGTTGGTTTGATAGGGATAAGTATTGGTGGATAGGTTTTTAAGAAGTCCTAACACACAACTCAAAATAATCAAGTTCAATCAAACAATCAAACCATCAAACATTCAACAAGCAACCAATCACTTAACAACTTATGAGCTTAACTCATGAGTTGAAGTAAACAACAAGTTTCAAGCATATTTTTAGGCAACCAAAAATATTTTTGTTACACCACATAAGTTGGTGGGTTTGACTTAAACTAAATATGGTGGTCCATCTATATGGTTCACTTGAAATCTTTCCATCCTTCTTAGTTGACTCTTCTTGAATGAGATCATGGTTTCCTTGGAAAAACTTCTTGGTCACAAGACTTCAAAGGTGATGATGGTTCCTTATAACTTGTGTTTCCTTAGTCTCCAAATCTTGAGCAAGATTTCTTGTCTCTTTTGTAGTCCTTAGTGGTGTCCAAGATTGAAGTCCTTGGTGAAAATGTTGAAGATGTTGAAATCATTAGAGTTGAAGATGTTGAAGAAGTCCTTTGCACATGGTGAAGTATTTGGTCAAAGGGTAGGCTTTTCCATTAAGTTTGGAATAGAGGAGATGTAGAGTTAAAACAAAAATGGTTGAGGAAAGATTCTTACTAGATTGTTTTGTAAATAGGTTTTGGAACAAATACAACTCCTATTTTTCTAAGGGTTTTTGTCCAATCCTAGGGTTACAATCCTACAGGCAACACAATGCTCTGATACCATCTGTAAGGTCCCCAACCTTTAATAAGATTGAGCCCCCTGTGTTTACAATGCTAGTCCCTGGATCAATAGCTAGCATCCACAGTTCAGATGTAATATCAAGAAACAAAGGTCATAATACAACTTTATAACCAGGAATAACATAATTTTAATTACATCTTTACATAGCTCATTTGGCTATTACATTACATTGCAGCGGAATAACTATAGTCATGGGTCCTTCATCTTCAAAGTGCCACAGGCAGAAATGTTGGTTGTAGGCTTTGTAATCCTAATCAGTCAATCTTCACTAAAAACAATCAAACCTGCAACATAATAAGTTACAGCCACAAGGGTCAATACATTTGAATTGTATTGGCAAGTTTCACTTTTATGAATAATATGGGTGGATCCTATCAATACATGCAAATTTGGCTAAGTGGAGTTTCAGGCTCATTTGCATAAAGCAATATTTTATCCTATCTTTTCAAAAATGGTTTTTGGTCCTTTGTCAAAACTCCTTTCAAAAAAAAAACTCTTGAACTCCTTGATAAAAATCTTTTGAGCACCTTGGTAACTCCAAGTGCATCAAGTTTTGTCAAAATCTCTTGAGCTTCTTGGTAACTCCAAGTGCATCAAGTTTTGTCAAAATCTCTTGAGCTTCTTGGTAACTCCAAGTGCATCAAGTTTTGTCAAAATCTCTTGAGCTTCTTGGTAACTCCAAGTGCATCAAGTTTTGTCAAAATCTCTTGAGCTTCTTGGTAACTCCAAGTGCATCAAGTTTTGTCAAAATCTCTTGAGCTTCTTGGTAACTCCAGGTGCTTCAAGTTTTGTCAAAATCTCTTGAGCTTCTTGGTAACTCCAAGTGCATCAAGTTTTGAAAGTTTTCTTTTTAGAAATTAGAGTGTCGAGATCTTCCATAGCTTCAGGCCTTAGTTGCTCAGTATTGTCCATAACCGGGGACACGGATAAGTACTTAGAATTTGATCTTCTGCAGAAGTTGTACACTTTACCCACATGTCACACTCTCATCTTGTTGCCACCAGTGGCCGCTGGATTAGTACTCACCAAGATGGAATACTGGCAGATTGAGAATATGACGAAGTCTTTCCAAAAGGTCCTCCCATACACCATTGCTAGCTTGTCTTTAGCCCCCATGAAGCATTCCAGATCCCCATGTCTGGTAACTAAAGACAATGTATGGGTCTTCCTAATGTAATTGACTAAGCCAGAGCCATAATAGCATGTGGTTGCACACGAAAGCCACAATTGGAGAAGCATGTTCAATCTCTAAGTTTCCTAGGTGGGTTTTCTTTTGGAGCACAACACAAAGAGATTGCCATAGAATGGTTCCTTTTGTTGCCACCTTCTCCAAAACTTAAAGTATCCTCCACCTAGGTGGTTCATTGAGTCCTTGTTTTATTATATAAAACACAAGTCCTTTTCTCAACTTTGTAAAATCTCAACATGTATCTCTTTTCAAAATATAGCATGGCTAAGCATGTACAACTACAAGGTTTTCACTAAGTAATGTAAGGGAATCCTATTAGGATTTAGCATAGCATAAGTATAAAATTGTTTTCATGCATGTTTTCAAAATCCACTAAGTATAATGAAAATAGTAGGACTTTTGTATGATAGTGTAACTTGCCTTTTTGGGTAGGGAATGATGGTTCACTCCTTGATCTTGCTAGTCTCACACTTCTCTAACTTCACTACAAGTCAATCAAGCAAACACAAAATCAACTAACATTCCAAACAAAGTCAAACAAACAATTTCACACTCACAAAGCAATGGAATCTAAGTCATGCATAAGCATGCAAAGGTTGGTTCTATTGTAAGGATGGTCTCCACTAGGCTTCTAAACTTTCTAAGTTCCAAATTGGTCATTTACCAAAATGGCAAAGTCATTGGTTAGAGGGTTTTGCTCAAAAACCATTTTAAAATCCATTCATCATTTTATGTGGTGGAAAATAATTCTATCAAGGCAAAACTTTATGTTTTTCACCAAATGAGTTGCTATTGCAAAACTTGGTGTTTTGGGTCAGTAGGTTTGGTCCAAAACATTTTCTCAAAGTTTTCTTTATGAAAGCATTTTCATAAACAAAACAATGGTTTTTAATTGGCTAGAAATGGATTAAACTAATTAATCCATTCTAATCCTTTCCAAAATCATTTTCCAAAACTTAGGTTGGTTCCTAGGGTTAGTAAGGTCACAACAAACCAAATTGCAAAGGTTTTAACCTAAAATCATTTTTAAATGATTTTTCTAATCTAAACAAGCACTCAAAAGAATCTGCAAAATTAAACAAGCTAACAGGTACTATTTGCTAAACTAAGGGTAGGGTTGGTTAGAGCTTGCTCTCCTGAATCCAACGACATAAAATTTGTAAATTTTGGACGTGTGGATTCAAAGATACAAGGGTTTGAAAATGGCACTTAAATCTGTTTCAATTTCTGTTTTTAAAACAGACCTGGCCACGCGTCACTATCTCATTGGCTGATACCGGTTCGGTGTGGATCACGCTGCGGTGCGTCGGATTAAACAGATCGAGCGGCACAGGATCACTCGTACCTCTTCGATAAGTGGATCTATCGTGTGCATAGGATCGTGATCTAACGGCTCACATCGTATCATCCAGGAACTGGCGGCGGAGCGGTGGCTACCGGCGGCGAAACTGTCGGTCGACGATGGAGGCGACGCTACAGGAGGTGCGGGAGAAGGAGGGGTTGCTCACCGGGCTCAGGGGGTCACGGCGATGCTCAACGTACTGACGGTTCGACGAGGGGCGCTCTGGTTCAGTCGCGATTCCTCGCCGGAGTAGAGGACGGCGACGGACGCGTCAGGTGGTCGTTGTGGACGGCGCTGGGGATCACCTCGAAGTGAAATGACGACACGGTTAGATGCGCAGGACTCAGGCAAATCTGTGTGTTTGAACGAGAGGTGAAGGGGTGGTCTGGTCTCACCGGTGGGACTCGTCGGAGCGGAGGCAGACGGCGGCGGTGCTGGAGGTTGTCGTTGTCGACGCTCTGGAGCGCCCGCGGTCGTACAAAGGGCACAGGTGGATGCGCCTGGATGTGGTGAATATGCCTACGTGTAGAGGGAGTCGAGGGGCGGTCGTGGTTCACCAGAATTGACCGGGGAAGTTGTCGGAGGCAGAGGGGGTATAGGGCAAAATTCCTCGGCCTGGGGGCGTGCTTGAGGGAGGAGACAGAGGGAAAACGGTCCACTAGTCATACTCTGTGCGGGTAAAAATCTGGGTGCGAAACGTTTTTGCTGAGGGAAAGAAAGGTGGGCTGGAGTTGGGCCTATTGGGCTGGCCGGCTGGGCTGGTTTCTTCCCCTTTTTTTCTGTCTGTTTGTTTTATTCTTTTCTAATTCTTTTCTGTTTTGAATTTCAAGCCACAAATCAAACATTCAAACAATTTCAAACAAACAATCAACTTTGTACTTCGAATTTGGTTCTGTTTTTCAACATATTCCAAATCTCAAAATAAAATAATATTTTTATTTATTTTAGGATCCATTTAATAATTAAATAAAATGGATCTTTATTTAATAAAATAGGGTTTTGATTTATTTAATAAAATTTCCATTTGAAATCCAATTATTTTCAAAACCAAACCAGAAGGTTTTATTTGAAAATAAGGAATACTTGGAAACTTATTTAAATAGATAAATAAGTTTTGGTGTTTAATTAAAATGGGAAAGCCTTTACTTAAATAAAATTGGATATTTAAATCCTTATTATTTTATTTAAATAATCCTTTACTCATTTTAATCAAAGCAAAACCTTTTAATAAAAGATTTCAAAGTAGTAATAAAATACTTGGTGTTCATTTAAAATGGGAAAAGCCTTTTACTTAAATAAAATTGGATATTTAAATCCTTATTATTTTATTTAAATAAACCTTTACTCATTTTATCAAAACAAAATATTTTATTACAAAAGCTTGGCCAAAATTAATTTGGCTCACCTTTTCATTTGAAAACAAAGTCTTTTATTAAAAGATCTAAACTAGTGTTTCCAAAACAATTTATTTTCCTTTAAAAAAATGTTTATCTTTTTAATCCCTTTAGGATTATTTGATCACCAAGGGTATGGGTTTTTGGTAAGGGCTTTATTAGCTTTGGGAATTCAATTCCCTTATCTTATTATAATCATAAGATTTTATTGATGGTTCCAATTTGAGTGAAACCAACTTCTATGGTCTTTCTTGATCCTTTGTGAATATTTGTTGATCAATTTTTGGTATGGATCAATTCCATAGGTTTGCAGATACTTTGGAAAATGATTTCCTTCCATTAGGGTTAGGGATTTGGATTTATTTTCCAAGTGTTCAAATTTCCAGATACATTCATTGAGGAATGCATTTCCCTTGATTTGGATTTTTGTTGAATTCAAACTTTAGCCAAAGTTTGTTCAAGATGGGATTTTAAGTTTCCTTTTAGAAACAAAAGTTTCTTTTCACCCTGATTTTCAACAAAAATTTATTTTGTTTATTTATTTTTCACATTACAAGATTTGGAAAATCTTGGGATGTGACAGTGCTCTTTTCACAAAACACATATGGATCAACAAGTGTCATTGCATGTGTGTTCTTTTCACAAACCACATATCGATCCACCAATGTCATTGCATGTGTGTTCTTTTCCACAAACCACATATGTACCCACTAGAGTAATTGCATGTGTGTTGTTTTCCACAAACCACATATGGATCCACTAGAGTTATTGCATGTGTGTTCTTTCCACAAACCACGTATGGATCCACTAGAATCATTGCATGTGTGTTCCTTTCACAAACCACATATGGATAAACCAATGTCATTGCATGTGTGTTCTTTTCATGAACCACATATGGATCCACTAGAGTCATTGCGTGTGTGTTCTTTTCAAAAACCACATATGGACCCACTAGAGTCATTGCATGTGTGTTCTTATACTAAAACTAGCACTAGAGTCATTGGATGTGTGTTATTTTCACAAACCACACATGGATCCACTAGAGTCATTGGATGTGTGTTCTTTCCACAAACCACGTGGATCAACCAATGTCATTGCATGTGTGTTCTTTCCACAAACCACATATGGACCCACTAGAGTCATTGAATGTGTGTTCTTATACTAAAACCAGCACTAGAGTCATTGCATGTGTGTTCTTTTCACAAACCACATATCGACCCACTAGAGTCATTGAATGTGTGTTCTTATACTAAAACCAGCACTAGAGTCATTACATGTGTGTTCTTTTCACAAACCACACATGGATCCATCAGAGTCATTACATGTGTGTTCTTTCCACAAACCACATGGATCAACCAATGGCATTGCATGTGTGTTATTGTCACAAACCACATATGGATCAACCAATGGCATTGCATGTGTGTTCCTATCATGAACCACACATGGATCCACCAATGTCATTGCATGTGTGTTCTTTCCACAAACCACATATGTACCCACTAGAGTAATTGCATGTGTGTTCTTTTCACTAACCACATATGGATCCACTAGAGTCATTGCATGTTTGTTCTTTCCACAAACCACACATGGATCCACCAGAGTCATTGCATGTGTGTTCTTTCCACAAACCACACATGGATCCACCAGAGTCATTGCATGTGTGTTCTTTTCCACAAACCACATGGATCAACCAATGGCATTGCATCTGTGTTATTGTCACAAACCACATATAGATCAACCAATGTCATTGCATGTATGTTCTTGTCATGAACCACACATGGATCCACCAATACCATTGCATGTGTGTTGTTTCCACAAACCACATATGTATCCACCAGAGTAATTGCATGTGTGTTCTTTTCACAAACCACATATGGATCAACAAATGTGATTGCATGTGTGTTCTTTCCGCAAACCACATATGGATCCACCAATGTCATTGCATGTTTTCGTTTCACAAACCACGTATGGATCCACTAGAGTCATTGCATGTGTGATATTTCCACAAACCACATATGGATCCACTAGAGTCATTGCGTGTGTGTTGTTTTCAAAAACCACATATGGACCCACCAGAGTCATTGCATGTGTGTTCTTTCCACAAACCACATATGGATCAACCTATGTCATTGCATGTGTGTTCTTTTCACAAATCACATATGGATCAACCAATATCATTGCATGTGTGTTCTTTTACACAAACCACATATGGATCCACTAGAGTAATTGCATGTGTGTTCTTTTCACAAACCACATGTGGATCAACAAATGTCATTGCATGTGTGTTCTTTTCACAATCCACATATGGATCCACCAATGTCATTGCATGTGTGTTCTTTTCCACAAACCACATATGTACCCACTAGAGTAATTGCATGTGTGTAATTTTCCACAAACCACATATGGATCCACAAGAGTTATTGCATGTCTGTTCTTTCCACTAACCACATATGGATCCACTAGAGTCATTGCATGTGTTTTCCTTTCACAAACCAGATATGGATCAACCAATGTCATTGCATGTGTGTTGTTTCACGAACCACATATGGATCCACTAGAGTCATTGCATGTGTGTTCTTTCCACTAACCACATATGGATCCACTAGAGTCATTGCATGTGTTTTCCTTTCACAAACCACATATGGATCAACCAATGTCATTGCATGTGTGTTGTTTTATGAACCACATATGGATCCACTAGAGTCATTGCATGTGTGTTCTTTTCACAAAGCACATATGGACCCACTAGAGTCATTGCATGTGTGTTCTTATACTAAAACCAGCACTAGAGTCATTGCATGTGTGTTCTTTTGACAAACCACACATGGATCCACCAGAGTCATTGGATGTGTGTTCTTTCCACAAACCACATGGATCAACCAATGCCATTGCATGTGTGTTATTGTAACAAAACACATATAGATCAACCAATGTCATTGCATGTATGTTCTTGTCATGAACCACATATGGATCCACCAGTGTTCATTCCATGTGTGTTCTTTCCACAAACCACATATGTATCCACCAGAGTAATTGCATGTGTGTTCTTTTCACAAACCACATATGGATCAACAAATGTCATTGCATGTGTGTTCTTTTCACAAACCACATATGGATCCACCAATGTCATTGCATGTGTGTTCTCTCCACAAACCAGATATGTACCCACTAGAGTAATTGCATGTGTGTTCTTTTCCACAAACCACATATGGATCCACTAGAGTAATTGCATGTGTGTTCTTTCCACAAACCACGTATGTATCCACCAGAGTAATTGCATGTGTGTTCTTTTCACAAACCACATATGGATCAACAAATGTTATAGCATGTGTGTTCCTTCCACAAACCACATATGGATCCACTAATGTCATTGCATGTGTGTTCTTTTCACTAACCACATGGATCCACTAGAGTCATTGCATGTGTGTTCTTTCCACAAACCACATATGGATCCACTAGAGTCATTGCATGTGTGTTATTTTCACAAACCACATATGGACCCACCAGAGTCATTGCATGTGTGTTCTATCCACAAACCACATATGGATCAACCAATGTCATTGCATGTGTGTTCCTTCCGCAAACCACATATGGATCCACCAATGTCATTGCATGTGTGTTCTTTTCAGAAACCACATATGGATCCACTAGAGTCATTTCATGAGTGTTCTTTCCAAAAACCACATATGGATCCACTAGAGTCATTGCATGTGCGTTCTTTTCAGAAACCACATATGGACCCACCAGACACATTGCATGTGTGTTCTTTCCAGAAACCACATATGGATAACCAATGTCATTGAATGTGTATTCTTTTCACAAACCACATATGGATCAACCAATGTCATTGCATGTGTGTTCTTTTCCAAAAACCACAAATGGATCCACTATAGTAATTGCATGTGTGTTCTTTTCACAAACCACATATGGATCAACAAATTTCATTGCATGTGTGTTCTTTCCACAAACCACATATCGACCCACTAGAGTCATTGAATGTGTGTTCTTATACTAAAACCAGCACTAGAGTCATTACATGTGTGTTCTTTTCACAAACCACACATGGATCCACCAGAGTCATTACATGTGTGTTCTTTCCACAAACCACATGGATCAACCAATGGCATTGCATGTGTGTTATTGTCATAAACCACATATGGATCAACCAATGGCATTGCATGTGTGTTCCTATCATGAACCACACATGGATCCACCAATGTCATTGCATGTGTGTTCTTTCCACAAACCACATATGTACCCACTAGAGTAATTGCATGTGTGTTCTTTTCCACAAACCACATATGGATCCACTAGAGTCATTGCATGTGTGTTCTTTCCACAAACCACACATGGATCCACCAGAGTCATTGCATGTGTGTTCTTTCCACAAACCAGACATGGATCCACCAGAGTCATTGCATGTGTGTTCTTTTCCACAAACCACATGGATCAACCAATGGCATTGCATGTGTGTTATTGTCACAAACCACATATGGATCAACCAATGTCATTGCATGTATGTTCTTGTCATGAACCACACATGGATCCACCAATACCATTGCATGTGTGTTGTTTCCACAAACCACATATGTATCCACCAGAGTAATTGCATGTGTGTTCTTTCATAAACCACATATGGATCAACAAATGTCATTGCATGTGTGTTCCTTCCACAAAGCACATATGGATCCACCAATGTCATTACATGTGTGTTATTTTCACAAACCACATATGGATCCACTAGAGTCATTGCATGTGTGATATTTCCACAAACCACATATGGATCCACTAGAGTCATTGCGTGTGTGTTCTTTTCAAAAACCACATATGGACCCACCAGAGTCATTGCTTGTGTGTTCTTTCCACAAACCACATATGGATCAACCTATGTCATTGCATGTGTGTTCTTTTCACAAATCACATATGGATCAACCAATATCATTGCATGTGTGTTCTTTTACACAAACCACATATGGATCCACTAGAGTAATTGCATGTGTGTTCTTTCCACAAACCACATATGTATCCACCAGAGTAATTGCATGTGTGTTCTTTTCACAAACCACATATGGATCAAAAAATGTCATTGCATGTGTGTTCCTTCCACAAACCACATATGGATCCACCAATGTCATTGCATGTGTGTTCTTTTCACTAACCACATGGATCCACTAGAGTCATTGCATGTGTGTTCTTTCCACAAACCACATATGGATCCACTAGAGTCATTGCATGTGTGTTCTTTTCACAAACCACATATGGACCCACCAGAGTCATTGCATGTGTGTTCTTTCCACAAACCACATATGGATCAACCAATGTCATTGCATGTGTGTTCTTTCCACAATCCACATATGGATCCACGAATGTCATTGCATGTGTGTTCTTTTTAGAAACCACATATGGATCCACTAGAGTCATTTCATGTGTGTTCTTTCCAAAAACCACATATGGATCCACTAGAGTCATTGCATGTGCGTTCTTTTCAGAAACCACATATGGACCCACCAGAGTCATTGCATGTGTGTTCTTTCCAGAAACCACATATGGATAACCAATGTCATTGAATGTGTATTCTTTTCACAAACCACATATGGATCAACCAATGTCATTGCATGTGTGTTCTTTTCCAAAAACCACAAATGGATCCACTATAGTAATTACATGTGTGTTCTTTTCACAAACCACATATGGATCAACAAATTTCATTGCATGTGTGTTCTTTTCAGAAACCACATATGGTCAACCAATGTCATTGCATGTGTGTTCTTTTCCACAAACCACATATGTACCCAGTAGAGTAATTGCATGTGTGTTCTTTTCCACAAACCACATATGGATCCACTAGAGCCATTGCATGTGTGTTCTTTCCACAAACCACATATGGATCCACTAGAGTCATTGCATGCGTGTTCCTTTCACAAACCACATATGGATCAACCAATGTCATTGCGTGTGTGTTCTTTTCATGCACAACATATGTATCCACTAGAGTCATTGCATGTGTGTTCCTTTCAAAAACCACATATGGACCCACTCGAGTCATTGCATGTGTGTTCTTATACTAAAACCAGCACTAGAGTCATTGCATGTGTGTTCTTTTCACAAACCCCACATGGATCCACCAGAATCATTGCATGTGTGTTCTTTCCACAAACCACATGGATCAACCAATGTCATTGCATATGTGTTCTTTCCACAAACCCCATATGGACCCACTAGAGTCATTGAATGTGTGTTCTTATACTAAAACCAAACTAGAGTCATTGCATGTGTGTTCTTTTCACATACCACATATGGATCCACTAGAGTCATTACATGTGTGTTCTTTCCACAAACCACATATGGATCCATTAGAGTCATTGCATGTGTTCTTTCCACAAACCACACATGGATCCACTAGAGTCATTGCATGTGTGTTCTTTTCACAAACCACATATGGACCCACCAGAGTCATTGCATGTGTGTTCTTTCCACAAATAACATATGGATCAACCAGTGTCATTGCATGTGTGTTCTTTTCACAAACCATATATGGATCCACTAGAGTCATTGCGTGTGTGTTCTTTTCAAAAACCACATATGGATCCACCGGATTCATTGCATGTGTGTTCTTTCCACAAACCACATATGGATTAAGCTATGTCATTGCATGTGTTTTTTTTTGACAAATCACATATGGATCAACAAATGTCATTGCATGTGTGTTCTTTTACACAAACCACATATGGATCCACTAGAGTAATTGCATGTGCGTTCTTTTCACAAACCACATGTGGATCAACAAATGGCATTGCATGTGTGTTCTTTTCACAATCCACATATGGATCCACCAATGTCATTGCATGTGTGTTCTTTTCCACAAACCACATATGTACCCACTAGAGTAATTGCATGTGTGTTCTTTTCCACAAACCACATATGGATCCACTAGAGTAATTGCACGTGTGTTCTTCCCACAAATCACATATGTATCCACCAGAGTAATTGCATGTGTGTTCTTTCATAAACCACATATGGATCAACAAATGTCATTGCATGTGTGTTCCTTCCACAAAGCACATATGGATCCACCAATGTCATTACATGTGTGTTCTTTTCACTAACCACATATGGATCCACTAGAGTCATTGCATGTGTGTTCTTTCCACAAACCACATATGGATCCACTAGAGTCATTGCATGTGTGTTCTTTTCACAAACCACATATGGACCCACCAGAGTCAGTGCATGTGTGTTCTTTCCACAAACCACATATGGATCAACCAATGTCATTGCATGTGTGTTCTTTCCACAAACCACACATGGATCCACCAATGTCATTGCATGTGTGTTCTTTTCAGAAACCACATATGGATCCACTAGAGTCATTTCATGTGTGTTCTTTCCAAAAACCACATATGGATCCACTAGAGTCATTGCATGTGCGTTCTTTTCAGAAACCACATATGGACCCACCAGATTCATTGCATGTGTGTTCTTTCCAGAAACCACATATGGATAACCAATGTCATTGCATGTGTATTCTTTTCACAAACCACATATGGATCAACCAATGTCATTTCATGTGTCTTCTTTTCCAAAAACCACAAATGGATCCACTAGAGTAATTGCATGTGTGTTCTTTTCACAAACCACATATGGATCAAGAAATTTCATTGCATGTGTGTTCTTTTCAGAAACCACATATGGATCAACCAATGTCATTGCATGTGTGTTCTTTTCTACAAACCACATATGTACCCATTAGAGTAATTGCATGTGTGTTCTTTTCCACAAACCACATATGGATCCACTAGAGCCATTGCATGTGTGTTGTTTCCACAAACCACATATGGATCCTCTAGAGTCATTGCATGCGAGTTCCTTTCACAAATCACATATGGATCAACCAATATCATTGTGTGTGTGTTCTTTTCATGCACCACATATGTATCCAGTAGTGTCATTTCATGTGTGTTCTTTTCAGAAACCACATATGGAACCACTCGAGTCATTGCATGTGTGTTCTTATACTAAAACCAACACTAGAGTCATTGCATGTGTGTTCTTTTCACATACCACATATGGATCCACAAGAGTTATTGCATGTCTGTTCTTTCCACTAACCACATATGGATCCACTAGAGTCATTGCATGTGTTTTCCTTTCACAAACCAGATATGGATCAACCAATGTCATTGCATGTGTGTTGTTTCATGAACCACATATGGATCCACTAGAGTCATTGCATGTGTGTTCTTTTCACAAAGCACATATGGACCCACTAGAGTCATTGCATGTGTGTTCTTATACTAAAACCAACACTAGTCATTGCATGTGTGTTCTTTTCACAAACCACACATGGATCCACCAGAATCATTGCATGTGTGCTCTTTCCACAAACCACATGGATCAACCAATGTCATTGCATATGTGTTCTTTCCACAAACCCCATATGGACCCACTAGAGTCATTGAATGTGTGTTCTTATACTAAAACCAACACTAGAGTCATTGCATGTTTGTTCTTTTCACATACCACATATGGATCCACTAGAGTCATTGCATGTGTGTTCTTTCCACAAACCACATATGGATCCACTAGAGTCATTGCATGTGTTCTTTCCACAAACCACATATGTATCCACTAGAGTCATTGCATGTGTGTTCTTTTCACAAACCACATATGGACCCACCAGACGCATTGCATGTGTGTTCTTTCCACAAAAAACATATGGATCAACTAGTGTCATTGCATGTGTGTTCCTTTCACAAACCATATATGGATCAACCAATGTCATTGCATGTGTGTTCTTTTCCACAAACCACATATGGATCCACTAGAGTAATTGCATGTGTGCTCTTTTCACAAAACACATATGGATCAACAAGTGTCATTGCATGTGTGTTCTTTTCACAAACCACATATGGATCCACCAATGTCATTGCATGTGTGTTCTTTTCCACAAACCACATATGTACCCACTAGAGTAATTGCATGTGTGTTGTTTTCCACAAACCACATATGGATCCACTAGAGTTATTGCATGTGTGTTCTTTCCACAAACCACATATGGATCCACTAGAATCATTTCATGTGTGTTCCTTTCACAAACCACATATGGATCAACCAATGTCATTGCATGTGTGTTCTTTTCATGAACCACATATGTATCCACTAGAGTCATTGCATGTGTGTTCTTTTCAAAAACCACATATGGAACCACTAGAGTCATTGCATGTGTGTTATTATACTAAAACTAGCACTAGAGTCATTGGATGTGTTTTATTTTCACAAACTACACATGGGTCCACTAGAGTCATTGCATGTGTGTTCTTTCCACAAAACATATGGATCAACCAATGTCATTGCATGTGTGTTCTTTCCACAAACCACATATGGACCCACTAGAGTCATTGAATGTGTGTTCTTATACTAAAACCAGCACTAGAGTCATTGCATGTGTGTTCTTTTCACAAACCACACATGGATCCACCAGAGTCATTACATGTGTGTTCTTTCTACAAACCACATGGATCAACCAATGGCATTGCATGTGTGTTATTGTCACAAACCACATATGGATCAACCAATGTCATTGCATGTGTGTTCCTATCATGAACCACACATGGATCCACCAGTGTCATTGCATGTGTGTTCTTTCCACAAACCACATATGTACCCACTAGAGTAATTGCATGTGTGTTCTTTTCCACAAACCACATATGGATCCACTAGAGTCATTGCATGTGTGTTCTTTCCACAAACCACACATGGATCCACCAGAGTCATTGCATGTGTGTTCTTTCCACAAACCACACATGGATCCACCAGAGTCATTGCATGTGTGTTCTTTTCCACAAACCACATGGATCAACCAATGGCATTGCATGTGTGTTATTGTCACAAACCACATATGGATAAACCAATGTCATTGCATGTATGTTCTTGTCATGAACCACACATGTATCCACCAGTAACATTGCATGTGTGTTGTTTCCACAAACCACATATGTATCCACCATAGTAATTACCTGTGTGTTCTTTTCACAAACCACATATGGATCAACAAATGTCATTGCATGTGTGTTCTTTCCACAAACCACATATGGATCGACCAATGTCATTGCATGTTTTCTTTTCACAAACCACATATGGATCCACTAGAGTCATTGCATGTGTGTTATTTCCACAAACCACATATGGATCCACTAGAGTCATTGCGTGTGTGTTCTTTTTAAAAACCACATATGGACCCACCAGAGTCATTGCATGTGTGTTCTTTCCACAAACCACATATGGATCAACCTATGTCATTGCATGTGTGTTCATTTCACAAATCACATATGGATCAACCAATATCATTGCATGTGTGTTCTTTTACACAAACCACATATGGATCCACTAGAGTAATTGTATGTGTGTTCTTTTCACAAACCACATGTGGATCAACAAATGTCATTGCATGTGTCTTCTTTTCACAATCCACATATGGATCCACCAATGTCATTGCATGTGTGTTCTTTTCCACAAACCACATATGTACTCACTCGAGTAATTGCATGTGTGTTCTTTTCCACAAACCACATATGGATCCACTAGAGTCATTGCATGTGTGTTCTTTCCACTAACCACATATGGATCCACTAGAGTCATTGCATGTGTTTTCCTTTCACAAACCACATATGGATCAACCAATGTCATTGCATGTGTGTTGTTTCATGAACCACATATGATCCACTAGAGTCATTGCATGTGTGTTCTTTTCACAAAGCACATATGGACCCACTAGAGTCATTGCATGTGTGTTCTTATACTAAAACCAGCACTAGAGTCATTGCATGTGTGTTCTTTTCACAAACCACACATGGATCCACAAGAGTCATTGCATGTGTGTTCTTTCCACAAACCACATGGATCAACCAATGACATTGCATGTGTGTTATTGTAACAAAACACATATAGATCAACCAATGTCATTGCATGTATGTTCTTGTCATGAACCACATATGGATCCACCAGTGTTCGTTGCATGTGTGTTCTTTCCACAAACCACATATGTATCCACCAGAGTAATTGCATGTGTGTTCTTTTCACAAACCACATATGGATCAACAAATGTCATTGCATGTGTGTTCTTTTCACAAACCACATATGGATCCACCAATGTCATTGCATGTGTGTTCTCTCCACAAACCAGATATGTACCCACTAGAGTAATTGCATGTGTGTTCTTTTCCACAAACCACTTATGGATCCACTAGAGTAATTGCATGTGTGTTCTTTCCACAAACCACATATGTATCCACCAGAGTAATTGCATGTGTATTCTTTTCACAAACCACATATGGATCAACAAATGTCATTGCATGTGTGTTCCTTCTAGAAACCACATATGGATCCACCAATGTCATTGCATGTGTGTTCTTTTCACTAGCCACATATGGATCCACTAGAGTCATTGCATGTGTGTTCTTTCCACAAACCACATATGGATCCACTAGTCATTGCATGTGTGTTCTTTTCACAAACCACATGTGGACCCACCAGCGTCATTGCATGTTTGTTCTTTCCACAAACCACATATGGATCAACCAATGTCATTGCATGTGTGTTCTTTTCACAAACCACATATGGATCAACCAATGTCATTGCATGTGTGTTCTTTTCCACAAACCACATATGGATCCACTAGAGTAATTGCATGTGTGTTCTTTCCACAAACCACATATGGATCCACTAGACTCATTGCATGTGTGTTCTTTCCACTAAACCACGTAAGACCGCGTCTTCTAGAAGCCCCCCTGAAGAACTAGTTGTCCGATCCGATTGTTGCATACTGTTCGATTGGGGCGTGTGGGTGAATAAGATGGTTGTTCGTCAGAGCGATCCGCGAGTAGGCTGTTCCGCGACATGATTGGCCACGCTTACATTTTCACTTATATTACTATTATTTCCACTCCCCTATAGCCTACTAGTAATATCATAGAGCTTGTGAGTGAGCACATCTACTCCGCATCCCCCTCTCCCCTCATCCACCACACGTCATTGTGCCCAGACGACGCCACCGACTTTTGTGCGCCTTGCTCGGACGACATCCGCTAATTCTCGGGTCGCTACCTTCATGCTAAGAAATCATTTACAAGGTTTTGAATTTATCCTACATATTCCTACGATTTGCCGATGTAACTGCCGATCTTTTTTCCGATTTCTCGACGAACTTCAGATGTGGCAGATACTGCATCCCAAGAACCTGGAGATCCTCGCGCGCAACTTTGAAGTGACTTTCCCGCTCGTGTGCTCCCACCTAGGATTCTTTCGTCGTTACTCCTACCACGAGCTCCTGCTCCACTAGCTCGCGTGCCCACATGGCGCGTGCTTCTGCACGGAGCCAGGCTGCAACTACACCGGCCCATCGGCAGAGCTCAGTGTCCACCTTGTAGAGGAGCACTTGATCGAAGTGATTAGGATCTCGTATGGGCAAGCCCAACTTCTCCAAGAGCAGGTGCCGTCCATTGAATCGGCATGCTGCCGGCTAATTTTCCAGGGGGCGGCTCTGTTTCCCTCCTGACCATCACCACCGGTGTTCCGGGAACCAGAGCTAGGCCCACCTTCATGTGTGCGGTATGCGTCAGGTTAGTCTCGTGCGCCTGGCCCCTATACATGGTGCGCATGTGGGCGAACGCCCAGCCGCCGTTGTCCGATATCATTCTTGTGCTAGCCAAGGCGTCGAGATGCCTGGCACCGCGAGAGGTGGAGTATGCGGACCTGAGGTCGATCCTATGTGTTCCATCTTAGTACCTTGTCGGTGCTGGACCGAACAGGCAGATGCAGTTCTACATTTGTATCGAGAAGACCGACAGGGAAATGTAGTACTTATGCTGTCGTTACTGCTAGACTTAAGCGATGCTTCTCAGGTGCGTAGAGACTACGTGTTGTGCGAATGTACCCCAGTTGTAGTTTTTTTAGTACTCCTTAATAATTCGACGAGTTATTGGTCCAATCAGCTTGTTGTTGTCACGTTGCAAAGTCCACTTGCTCTGGACAGACTGGCAATACCGCGTGCTCCCGCTCCCGCATGTCAGTGTCACATGTTCCGTGGGCCCGCCTGCTAGTGTCACGCCCCCTTACTTCTCTTCCTTCCCCTCGAAGCCACTGTCCACACTTCTCTTCCATCCTGCCACTCCCGTTTGATGGTTGTAATCTGATTTTTGTTGGATTGTTTACATGTATTCTACATTGATAATGCAACATGCAAATGGCACAGACACAATTTCTAAAGTGGAAGCACTCACACGCTGCTATTGCACATATTTCTCAATATAGATAGACAAACCCATTACAATAATTATACTCGCACTAAACACAACCGAAATTGCAACCATCCTAAACAACATCTAAACCCACATCGCAACGCTGTCGTCGAAGTCCACCTCTGTTGGTGACACTGCCGTTCCGTTCCCAGCGACATCCACTCCCGCCCGTGGCTTGCCCTTCGCCAAGGAGGCAACAATGGCGTTCTGCACAGCTTTGTCCCCATCGTCCTCCACATTAGAATCAAAAATGACGAAGGTGACGGGGTTGGCGTGGACCGAGCACCGTCGCGCCTGGCGGCTCCTGCTCGAGCTCGATGCCTCATTAGTCCTTCTACAGGTAGGAGGGACCGAGCTCGGAGATGTAGCATCGTCACTCCTCTAAAGAAACCATGGACATTTGATACTGCGATGGTAGGATCTTGGGGTGGATCCGCCGCGGCGAGCCCTACCGGAAGCGGTGGAGTGGATGGATCTGTCGGCACGAGCCATGACAAGTTCCTAGGAGGGAGTAAGATTGTGGGCTAGGCGTGTCTGGTTCCTAAGCAAGGCCTCCCAGTGATATCTACGCGGGCAAGATGCCAAAAATTTTTGTTCAATGCGCGTGAGAGGGCCTTTGAACCACGAAGGCACGAGGTTTGGTTGACAAGTCCGCACGCTAGGTCCCCCACCTATCAGCCGAATGTGGACGGTAGGATTCTGCCCGAGTTATTAAGTGGGGATAAATCACGCTTCACCACTACCCTGACATCCAATGTCTACTCTTTCCTCTGCCCTCGCTCCCCTCTCTCATGGCTCGCAGCTCATGCAGTTCGTCTCGGGCGGAATCAGGGTCGGCTCAAAGCTGTCAGGCGGTTGCCCCAATCAGGTACCGGAGGGCGCCCTATGATTACTACCCCGATATGTTGTGTTTGTGCGGTGAGAAGATGCCGAGATGGATTTCGTGGACCGACGAAAATACTGTAGGAAAATTCAGCAACTGCAGCATCAGAGCGGTAAGTTCCTATTGTAGGTACAATGGTAACCCGGATCCCGAAAGCGTAATGTAATTCTTTTTTGTTTCCTTTGATCTACTTCACAGGAAGGGAGGGGGACTGGCTGTGACAAGTTTGTGTGGATCAAAAAGCCACTAACAGGTTTTCACAAAGAGCTTGTTCAGGATCTGCGTGATGATGTGTGGGACAAGAAAGAGGAGATTCGTGCAATGGAGCGAGAGATCCGGGAGCTTCACCAGGTGCAGGGGAGGCAGGGGCAGGGAGGTGGTGAGACAGACGGGCTCAAGATTAGGCCAGATAGTGGAAACAATTTCCTCATTATCTGTTGCATTTGCAGTTTATGTTGGCATGTCGTTGTCCAGTAGCTGAAATAAGTTGCTGCTTCGTGGAGTGTAGCATCCAGCTTAGAACTTGTTTTTCAGCCCAGAAACTTATCATAAGTTTAATGCCAATAGCAGAGATTTATTAAGCGCCTATAAATAATTTATGTATGTGCCACTAACACCCATCGATTTTGGAGACCCCTTAAACGTTCAGCTATCGCGATTGTTCAGATAGTAGTGGCATAGTCACAATTTCGGATTCAACTAGTGGCCTCGACCGTATCCAATCCTAAAGTCACGATACATTTTACTCCGAGTACGGGAGGCAGATTGTTTCGCCCGACAAGTTCCATGCACACAGCTCCAGAGTTTAACCGAACTACATATATAGGTTCAAGTTCAATACATCATTAGGCTTCTACACTTCTAGCCTTCTTTCTCTGCTTGGGTGCCAACTTTCTTCCTCTTGCCTTCATGTCCACTGGCTTCTTCATCTCCTGCCTTCTTCCTCTTCTTGGGTGTCAATTTTCTTACCTTCACGTACCCTGGATCTCCGGGTTGAGGGAAGTCAGCCCAATCAGCACCAAAATCTTGTCCAGCATCATCACTCCACTTGTTTTGGTTTTCTTCCCGCAGCAAAATCACTGTGCCGTCTGTCTTGTTTTTTACCTTGCGCTTCCTGTAAAAAAATAGTACATGGATTACTACCTTATATCTATAGACTATAAACAATTTTTTTGTGAATGTACCATCTCATACCTAGGTTTGGGAGCATTAAGGGGACATCCCGCTGCTCTATGGCCTATAAGATGGCAGGTCTTGCATCTATTTTTGCCCTTCTTGGTAGCACAAAAAGGCGAACCCTTCTTCTCGAGAAAATTCTTAAACCTATTCACCTGAGGTCTTCCTCTGCCCCTTTTTTAACTAGCTGGCAAAGCTCAAAAGACAGTTGGACTTGAGGCCACTGAGATGGGTCTGTACATGGCTCGACGGATCTAGCGTACGCAGCTCTAAACTTTTCCATAGAGTAGTAGTCTGACAAATACTGATCCAACTGTGGTAGAGTTCTTTTCTTCACCAAGAAGGCCAAGGCGTGGTCGCAGAGTTTCCTGGTATGCTGCCTCTCTAAGCAGGTGCATCTCGTAGTTGGATGTTCACAACATCCCTATTGCCACTCTTGGACATATCGACCACCTCAGAGCTGCTACTGGTTGACGTGAGAACCTTAAGATGAGCAAGTCCTCGGCTTCTCTTGTGTAGTTGTTGTACAACTGGCGGTAGCATATGTCCTCTAAGTCTCCTACCGATCTCTCTCCTTATATTTAACAGCTTCATGATCATACCACGTATGCTGTCCATCAAGATATGAACATGACGCACTTTTATGTCCTTCACCCAGTTATTCAGGCATTCTGCAAGGTTGTTGTTTATGTAATCAACTTTGATGTCAGGGTTGAATGGACTCCTCTTCCATAGCTATGAATGATGGATGGCTAAGTACTCTAGAAGTTCAGGGGCTTCCGCAAAAATCTTGCTCATGATATATTCATTGCTACTAGGTTTGTAAGCCCTAGCAGCAGGAAACATGTAACGAAATATGCTGTCTGCATAGTGTGAGTACAAGTTGAGCATCATATGGGCATGGAATTCTCTACCTTTTTTTGCACCGCATTTGTCAGCCCTTTGCATGCATCCGTGGATATAGCCAATGGATCCATGTGGCCTATTGATCTCTTGAGCTGCCTCATAAACCAGACCCAGTTTTCCTCTGTTTCTATTTCAACCAGCCCAAATGCCACTGGGAACATGCAGTTGTGACCATCAAGTGTTGTGGCAGATGGCAGACAGCCTTTCCATTTGCCAGTTAGGACACTGTTGTCTACACTTAGGTATGGCATACAACCGTCCTTGAATCTCTAAATGCAAGGTTTAAGCGCCATGAAAAATCTTTTGGAATATATTTTACCATGTACTGATTCGGTGTCAATCTCCACAACACTCCCCGGACACCTAGCTTGTACCTCGGCGTTGAAGTTGTACAGCATCCTAAAGCTATTGGTCCAATCCCCGTGCAAGACCCCTAGAGATTTCTCTTTACCTTTCCAAACCATGTAATATTGTAGGACAATGTTGTATTTAGAACCAATGCTAGTCTGAATATTCTTCGCGGTCTCTTTAGAGTTATCCTTTAGTATGGACATAGCTTGTATAGCCACCCACTCTGTATCAGCCATTGAGGATTTCAGTTTGCTGCCTGTCGGACACATGTGTGGAGGGCCCATTTTGTTCACCTGCAACACATATTCATTTTAAAAGATAAGCGGAGTCAACTAGTTGCCATAAAGATATCGCACATTAATTGTAGTTATAGAGTGAAAATAGAGAAAGTTCTAACACTACAAGAAATTTGGTGATACATGACCCTCCATATTGGTCACTGAAAGGTCATAGTTTTTAATTTGTGACCTTTTTGTGACCAAATACAGAAGGTCAAAAGCTGAGGGTCACTAGTTAAACACCACGAACTTTCTTCTGAATTTGTCATAGACGTCTATGACCAATAGAGTTGGTCACAGATTCTATGACCAACTGTATTGGTCACGGACTGTCTGTCCTGTCCACGTCAGATCCTACGTGGCCGATCCTACGTGGCAAATATGTGACCAATTCGAAAGGTCGTCGATCATATTTGGCCCAGTCCAGATAGGTGTTTTATATGGGCCAAACCCAACAATTCAGCAAATTTAATATTATATTTGTGTCAACTCTGATCAGCTAAATGGGCTAAACCCAAAGTTTTGGCCTTTTTATTTTTGGAGCGTGGCCTTTTTCGAATCAATTTCATTTTTCTTTTTTATTAACAAACAATGGGTCCACTAGTCAGATGGGTCCACTAGTCAGGTTTTAGTCACTGGGCCACTTGTCAGGTTCTTTTTTATTCATCTAACTGTATTTTATAGTCGGTCAGGTTTTTCTGATACCCCATATGCTAGAAAATACTGAACAGAAACAAACACAGATGATATTTCAAACGATAGCCAGAATCAGTATATATTACATCTTATCACAATGCTCATTTACAGCTCGCTAGAATAGAATCCACGCACGGTGTTGCTGCCCATCTAGCTAACTCATAATGCGCGCATTAGCCAGAATCGATCATGTCAGTCGTCCAGCCGGATTCACACACGCACGTGTGACAATAGGGTCCGTGCGTGTCATCGGAATGCATCTGCATACGTTGCCTAGCCCGCCGTCAGCAACATGTCACCGAGCTGCACCTCCTGAAAGCAGCCGTAGCATGCCAGCCGCCGGCCCCAAGAAGCCGCAGCATGCCAGCCGCCGGCCAATAGGCCGCCAGCGTCCGAACACCTAGCACCCACCCATCAGAGCGCCGGGCGGCACCCTCCATGTCCAAGGGCGCCCAGTACTCCGCCTTCTTCCTCGCTCATCGCCAAGTCCAGGCTCCTCTTGGATGCTCCCAGACTCACCATGGCACCTCCAGCCTTCTCGCCAGCAGCTCCATCTCATCTCCTTGGCAACATCATCTACTCGCCGATAGCTCCATCTCATCTCACCTCCATCATCTTTCGCTGCTACTATGTTTCAGATTATCTGTCAAGGATATATACAGAATAGTCATATCAGAATTGTGAGCTACTTAATGTCCCTAGTTCTGAGTTCGCAATTCAATTTACCATGGATATTCTAAGATCAAAACAAGGAAACAATCTACTCCACCAAACTTTAGCAGACATGGCACACAGATAACCAACTTAGCAGACATGGCACGTAGATATTCAATTTAAAGATCAGAACAAGGAGTACTTGGAAATCAGTAGAAAACACAACTATGGTTTCTAAAAGCTGAAGGTATAGATCATTCACAACAATATACTACTCCAGAGTAGATCATTCACAACAATATACTACTCCGGGAGTATATTTACATGCATATTACTCACACATGCTAATTTTTTATTTGACAGTGATGGAATATGTACAAGCAGAAATTAATGTAGCAGAAATTAAGATGCTTACAGTAGTTGTATGAAAAATTGGAATACAACACTAGTTCAAAATCAGAGCCCATTGATACAGAATTACCAAATCATGGTATTTATACAAACCATGCATTAGCAGGGAGAACATGCTACATATATTCCTCCAATTATTTTCATTCTTTATTGTCTTTTGTATCCAACTGACTATAACACTACTGGTTCTATGAGAAGCCAAAATGCCAAGAAATTTGTTTTAGGCATTAAAGCAACTGAAAAATATAGTAAATCCATGATAGAAGCATATGTAAATCCATCTATCAATTTACAGAGCAATAAGCCTAGAATTCAAAACTCTTCCATGATAGCAATGGCAATACATTAAGTACTAGTATCTCTCACAGAAGAACGCTAGTAACAAAGAATGGAGTGCCAGAAAAGAATGACAGTATACCGATTATCAGAGATTCAGAGGGGCTAACTGACCAAGGCTTGACCCATCATCAGCGTCGATCTCCCTGTACAAGCCCTCCATGGCGGAGTCCTTGGCTTGGGGACCTTGATCATCCGGGATGGCCAGGAGCAGCCCTTGCCGTGCTGGACACCACGGACAAGCAGCGCAGCCCATGTTGTCGTCCTCGAGTCAGGGAGATAGAGGAGGGCTGCCCACTCAGCACCATCAGTGGCGTGACGGGAAGCAGCATCACCTGCGCTACAACACCGTCAGGGAACTGCATCCAGTGTTTGCAGACCCTGTCAAATGAATAAAGTCATAGTTAACAGATCAGATATGATAACAACTCTAAATCCTTATCACATTTAATGACATAGAAAAGTAAAAAAGTTCTTTCATGGATTAATGTTATTTCTTGTTCCCATTTCAATAATTTCAAAGTGAAATTCTCATGAACTGATGTTAAAGGGGCCATGTGTGGCCAATCTACCAATATCAGATCAAGTATATAAATGCTTATGACCATATGGTTAAGCAAATGAGCTGCTGTGATAGCACACATATATCAAAATAGAAGGTCGACGGCCAAGAGAAACACTGTTGAACAACACCTTCCCGCATAAAACTCACTACAGCACCATATGAGTAAATTCTGGTACCCAAATGCCCCAGTTCAGTAAACACTAAGCATGGTACACAGTAATTTTTTTACACACCCAGCCAAATGACCTACACTAATTTTTTTACAGATCCAGGCAGCAAAAATCCAACATAGGCTCAGACTGATTGACCTAATATTTCTATCTACACCATACATCCCTAATAATTCTATATTATTAGCAGCAACTGATGCTAAAACTACCTGTTTCACTCACACATAAGAATATATAATAGTGGCATATTAACTCTTTCATTTGAGTAGTAGGATCTGCCTAGGTGTACTAGATTATATCTTTAGTTTATCTGCACACAAACAAAGAGTTGTTGCTACGAATGCACGTAGAACACAAAACCGAAAACGAACCATGAAATAAGGGGCGGACGGATCTGGAAGTGGACGCTTACATGAAGATGAAGAAGGCGCTCGGGGGGCACTTGGGCTTGTTGGGGTCCTTCTCGGCCATGGTCTTCTTCACCGCGAGCCTGGAGTCGCCGCCACGGGATCTCACCTTGGCCTTCACGCTCATCGACTTCCATCGTCGCCGCGACCACGCCGCACTACTTTGCACACCCGCAGATCCCTCCCCTCAAGTACCGGCCTGGTGCTCCCCATCTCCATACCTAGCAGGGTCGCTGCCCACCACGCGGTTGTGAGCCCAAATTTGGGGAAGCGGATTCCATGGGAGGAGATCGATGGGGTGGCGGCGATGTCCAACGGGTGATTCTATCCGGGCGGTGGAGGCGGCCGATGGAGTGTGGGACAAACAGGGGACCCGAGCTATGCGGCTGGGGGCAGTGGGGTTTTCATGGTACGGTGCCGGGTGGCAGCGATAGGGGGAGAGACGGAGAGAGGGTGGCGGTGGAGGATGGGAGAAGGAAATGTCTAGGGTTAGGGTTTTCATGGTGCGGTGGGGACTTAACGAAAATTGGTCTCCCCGCGCGCCTGCTGTCCAAATTTGGTTTCCCGGCGATACGAACCTGCTTCGGTGGGAGTGAAATTGGAGGTTTGATGGTGGTAGCATAGACGGCTGAGATATGATTATGTACATGATCCATGGGTAGTCTGGTTATGTTTTCTCATTGGTTGGCTCTACTTTGATGAGGATTAACCCAAACAAACAATGTTTTGACCAGAATCACGGCATAGTTTGTGATAATATGCTCATATTGTGCATGAATATGCATATTTGGATGGCGAACAATGTTCCAGGAGGAAGTTTTCCTTTTCGTCACATAAAAATTGCATTTTCCATTTTTCGAGTGCTAAAAACAAGGCGTTTTGTAAAACAACCACCAAATGAGAGTTTCAAAATGGTTCCACCTGATTTTTATAAAATACTAGACCACCTTACATGGCCATTTTCCCAACTTGAGTATCTAAAACCTTTCCGTGCACCCCTCGTGAAAAAGACAAAAGTCTGCCGAATCGGTAGGAAGTGGGTCCGATTTGAACTGCAGGTACATGATCTCATGCTCGTGATTTTTTGTAAAAATTATTTTTAGCTTCACAATATATTGTTTCACCATAGATCCAATGTAAGTTTAGCGAGTCTCATCCTCTAGCTAAGAACCTTCATGCTCACCATTTTGACCATAGTTTGAAACGGGCATAAGAAATTCAAAAACGGTCCAAACAATGTAAATCCTTCACGTGGCATCGTATTATGTGACATAGTTGCAAGAAAAAAATACCAAACTTGGTATATTGCAAATATCTCGAAAAAACCTTCACAGAAATGACCTATCATGTTCGAGGTTTCATGTCTTTTAGGTCAAACGACGAATGTTATGGCTAGAATAGCCGCATACTTTCAGATATTATGCTCATATTATGCATGCATGTGAATCTTGGGATGGCGAATAATATTGCAGGAGGAAGTTTTCCTTTTACTCGCTCGAGAATTGTATTTTCCATTTTTCGAGAGCCAAAAACAGGGAGTTTTGTGAAACAACCACCAAATAAAAGTTTCAAAATGCTACCGTCCCATTTTTCCGAAATACTATATCACCTTGCATGGACAATGTCCCAACCGAAGTATCTAAAACGTTTCCGTGCACCCCTCGCGAAAAAAAACAAATTCCTGCCGAATCGGTAGGAAGTGGGTCAGATTTGAACTATAGGTACATGATTTGATGCTCATGATTTTTTGAAAAAATCATTTCTAGGTTCACAATATGCTATTTTATCAGAGATCCAATGCAAGTTCAGCGAGGCTCATCCCCTAGCTAAGAACCTTCATGCCTACCGTTTTGACCAAAGTTTGAAACAGACATAAAAAATTCAAAAACGGTCCAAACAATGTAAATCCTGCGTGTGGCGTCGTATTATGTGACATAGTTGCAAGAAAAAATACCAAACTTGGTATATTGCAAATATCTCAAAAAAACCTTCACAAAAATGACCTATCATGTTCGAGGTTTCATGACTTTCAGGTCAAACAACCAATATTATGGCTAGAATCGCGGCATAGTTTCTGATATTATGCCCATATTATACATCCATGTGCATCTTGGGATGGCAAATAATGTTGCAGGAGGAAGTTTTCCTTTTCGTCGCTCGAAAAATGCATTTTCCATTTTTGGAGTGCGAAAACCGGGGCATTTTGTGAAGGAACCACCAAATAAGAGTTTCAAAATGGTTCCACCCTATTTTTCCAAAATACTAGATCACCTTGCATGGACAATTTCCCAACGAGAGTATCAAAAACCTTTCCGTCCATCCCTCATGAAAAAGACAAATATCTGCTAAATCGGTAGGAAGTGGGTCAGATTTGAACTACAGGTACATGATTTTATGCTCACGATTTTTTGAAAAAATCATTTTTAGCTTCACAATATTCTGTTTTATTAGAGATCCACTGAAAGTTTATCGAGGCTCAGCCCCTAGCTAAGAACCTTCATGCCAATCGTTTTGACCATAGTTTGAAACATGCATAATGAATTCAAAAACGGTCCAAACACGGTAAATCTTTCGTGTGGTGTCATATTATGTGACATAGTTGTAAGAAAAAATACCAAACCTGGTATATTTTAAATATCTCAAAAAGCCTTCACAAAAATGACCTATCATGTTCGAGGTTTCATGGCTATTATGTCAAATGACCAATGTTATGGCAAGAATCACGGCATAGTTTGTGATAATATGCCCATTTTGTGCATGCATGTGCATCTTAGGATGGCGAACAATGTTGCAGGAGGAAGTTTTTCTTTTTATCGCTCAAAAAATGCATTTTCCATTTTTCGAGTGCGAAAAACATGGCGTTTTATGAAGCAACCACCAAATGAGAGTTTCAAAATGATTCCACCCCATTTTTCCAAAATACTAGATCACCTTATATGGACAATTGCCCAACTGGAGTATCAAAAACCTTTCCGTTCACACCTTGCGAAAAAGACAAATATCCGCCGAATCGGTAGGAAGTTGGTCCGATTTGAACTATAGGTACATTATCTAATACTCATGTTTTTTTGCAAAAATCATTTTTAGACTCACAATATGCCATTTTATCAGAGATCCAATGCAAGTTTAGTGAGGCTCATCCCCTAGCTAAGAAACTTAATGCCTACCGCATTCTGAGAGCACAAGAACAAAAAGGATAGACCATACACTCGGGATAACATAAAATGAGAAACTCGCCAATATGAACGGTATACCTATCTTTGAGATGAACCAAAATGATATTTATATCATCTTAATATGAGGTCATATTTAAAATTAAAGTTGAATTTATATTTATAGAGTTCCTAAAAACTCTACCCAAAACTGACCTTCTAATTGTCCATGGGCCGGTGGCCCAGCCGCGAGAATAGCTCGTGACTTTTACATGTGTCGGTGCTCTTTTTCTGGCCCAGGCCCAACCCGACATTTATATTTATAAACATCACCTGGGGGTATTTTGATATAGAGTATACAATTGCATGTTGGTTAGGTGGTTGTGTTTAGAGTAGGAGGTTGTGGGTTCGAGCGCCTGGTTGCTCTTTTCTTCCATATTATTCCTGTGTGGAAATAAAAGAATGTTTAAAAGAGGCCGAGCTCCCTAATTTGCACAAACTAGTCGAGTGGTGCATTGGCTTTATTCTCGTTCATTGTTTGCGAGGTTGTGAGTTCGGTCGCCCTTGGTTCTCTTTTTTGTTGCAATTATTTCTGCGCGGAAATAAAAGAATGTTTAAAGGAGTCCGAGCTCTGTATTTCACACAATCTAGTTGACTGGTGTAGTGATTATGTTCCCATGGGCAGATGGCGAGGTGATGAGTTCGATCCCCCTCTGGTTATCTTTTTTGGAATAATTTCCGCACTCTACCACGGCGCTGGTTAAAGGCTGCCGAGCTATCTGTTTGGCATGAACGAGTTGAGTGATGTAGTGGTTAGGATCGATGGGGGCAGTTGTTGAGGTTGTGAGTTCAATATCTCGCGGAGATTCTTTTTATTTGAATTATTTCTGTTGCCATGTAGACATGACAAGTAAGCAAAAATGACACATGGACATGACATGAAGTGATATTGCTATGTTGGCAATCCTGTAATTTTTTTGTCTCAGAATTTAACCATAACGACCATTTAAATGGTCATAGTCTACCAAATAAAAGGCTCCAAACCAGTTCTATATATCTATGACCTTTCCATGTTAGGATATCATGACCTTTTTGACTAAATTGGTCGTTATGTTTCAAGTTTTGGACCCTTTGAAATGCCTTACGACCAATTGACTCAGAATGGTCATAGATCTATGACCAAAAAATGCGTGGTCGTTAAAAAAAGGTCACTAGTGAGCAGATTTCTTGTAGTGTAATGGTTTGCTGCATTTATTGCCCCAGTACCCTAATTGCCTTCGACACAGGTAAGGCTCTTGCTATGATCCTCCATGGATAATGTACCTCGGCCCGTCCATTCATCCATGTTAACTTGCAAATGGCCTCATACCTCTAGGCAGTGTTCTTCAGTCGATAAACGTCAAACTCCCCCTTGATACAAAAATGCCGGAATGACATCCTAAACTCATGCATGCTCATGAACTCGGTGCCGACCGAAATTATAGGATACTCGTGGTCATGTTTCATTTCTTCTACTTCAACACCCAATTCATCGACTGGAATACCAGCCTCATCATTAAGTTCCTCGTCTATTTCATCATCACCAGATTCTTGATCCTCTACAGTGCCTTCTTCTTCATCTGATTCAGAATCCTGGCCATCGTCTCTAATGCCTAGTACTGCACACATCATATTGACTCCCATGGGTGGGGCTGCACCATCGTCTCCACCCGGATGGACCGGAACATTGCCCCAATCCACCTCACCGGCAACTCTGTTTTCTCCAAGACACTCGGTTGGTTCTGCTGCAACCACATGGGGTGGTCTTACGTTTGCACGCACCCTAGGTACTTCAGTAGACAAACAACAGTCATAGTCTATTTCATCTTGACTACACAGAACCCTCTTGCTCTTCCTGTGTACATCCTCCTTCCTGATGTAATCTTTCCTGATGGTATTAGTAGGGCTTGACATCTGCGTTCCATTCCCCATAGAACTAGGCTTTTTGTTGCCTCTCTTGGGTGTGATCTCCTTCCTGCCTCCCCTCACAGGTGTTGGCTCCAGGGTGCTAGCATTATAGCCTAACCTCTGCAGCATGTTCTTCTTCGAATTAGCCCTTTTGTTGCTCCTATTGGGCATGTTCTCCTTCGTGCTGGCATTATTGCCTGACCTCAGCGCGTGTTCCGCTCCAAATTAGCCCTTTTGCTGCTACTATTGGGTGTGTTCTCCTTCTTGCTGGCATTATTGCCTGACCTCAGCGGCGTGTTCCGCTCCAAATTAGTATTTTTTCTGCTCCCACTAGGTGTGGTAGCCTCCGTGCTGGCCATCTTCGCCTCTTTGCTACCACTCCTAGGAGTGTTCACCACCATGCTAGCCCTCTTAGCATTTTTGCTGCTACCTTTCGGTGTGGCATTTTGACTGGATCTCAGGGGCGTACTTTGTGGCGTGGTGCCTTTTTTCGTGCGACCCTTGGGCGTCCTCTTCTCTACCGTGGTCTCCTTGGTGACGTTCTTCTTCGGGGTGCCCTTTCTGGGGATGCTCTTCCTACTCCTATTTATGATGCCCCTCTGTAAGACTCTCCTCTGTTCGAAGCTACCCTTAGTCGCACCAGCCCCACTGATGCCATGGATCAGGACACCCATGCCTTCTAAAAGTCCATCATCTCTATTGTCGAGATCTAATTCCTCTCCAACCATTTGCACTATCAAGTGGAAGTACACTTCACCTCTATAATGTTTCCTTGTAAACGGTACTACAAAATCCCTAGTATCTTTCACTTCGATATCCTTTTTGCTCCTGTAACCAAAATATAACAAATGTGCTTCCTGGGAGGAACCCCACAACACCTTCACACGTAACGATGCCATCAGGTCAGATAACTCTACCACTTCAGGATCGTATCTACCAAGGATTACATCAAACTCGTCATAGAATTTTTTTGCGCCATCATCTAATTTTGCAGTATAATCCACGACATCGATACGAACGATTACTCTGCCATCATCAGGTTCCGCGGGATAGAAACCTCCGAGAGGTTCGAGAGGTGGAGGGCGCCATCACACCCAGCCACAATGCCACCGTCGCCATCACCAGCGTCATCGTTAGCTAGATCAACCTCGGTGGAAGTACCAAGACCAGGAGCAAGGCGAGGGCCCTTAGCAGCGAGAGCTACATTACATGGTGGATAGGCAGGGTCCCTTCTAACAGCAGCCACAATATGATCAGCTGTTGCCATGCCACATCGACGATCAGGAGCAGTTCCCAGAATAGTAGTGTCTCGAGTGCTAGCAGAGTCCAGACCATGATCTAGCTCCAGACCAGCAGCTCGCTGAACCTGAGCACGGGTTCGAGGAGGACGCAAGGCAACAGTCTTTGCAACAACAGTGGGGCAGCCTCCGGAAGCCTTAGTTTTCTCAACATCGGCAATAATTGGGTCAACAGCGGCCAGATCAACAAGAACATGGGGACGACTAGTACCAGCAGATTCCAGAGCATAGGTTCACACAACTTGAGCACGGTGTTGAGGAGGAGCAGCACACAAGGCAGCGGTCTTGGCAACAACAGCGGGGCAGCCTCCGGAAGCCTTAGTTTGCTCAACAGTGGCATGGATTGGGTCAGCATCAGCCGGAGCAACAACACCACGGGGACGACCAGTACCAGCAGATTATAGAGCAGAGTTTTCCACAATGGCAATACGGGGACTCCTACGAGGAGGTTGGCTGACAGAAGCATGTCACGGACGAGGAACCACATTTTTCTCAACAACAGCAGGGGTTCAAGTTGGACCACCCTATCCAATAATAGTTGGGCGACTCCCAGTAGCAGCAGCTTCCACATCCAGTATGTTACAAATCAGCATAACCACGCGAAGCCCAGCAAACTGTTTCATCAACCCAATTAGCTAATTGTCACACGCTATAGGAACCGTGAAGCCTCGTTCATCAATGAAGTTGAACCGTGTAGTCTGCTCTGGCCCCATTTCAGCAAGTTCACGCACAACAGCAACCATACCAGGAATAGTGCATAACTACACAGGCGCTACATCCATCTTCAGACAGCAAGCTTGATTCCACTTGCTCTTCCCATCTGCTAATTTAATGTAGTAGCCGCAGAGGGTAACCGTAACCGTGCATTTGGGTTAGCGGAGATCCTACTTGACAGAAAATTGGGGACAAAAGATAAGAATTGATTGTCAGCGTTGTGCTAGCAAACAATTCTAGGTTCGATCTATCTCTGTAATGCAAATAGCCAGCTAGCAGTTATAGGTAGTGCGAATAGCAAAGAGAAGAGTAGCTCACCCGCAATTAGCCAGAAGTACTTCTTCCTCGGCAATAGGATCTGTCATCCTTCGTGCTACTCAGCTCGTCGGCAGTAGAGGCGGGCTAGATCGTCGCAACGGCTGGCACGACATTCGGCATTAGAGCTCGGTACCAGCAAGTAGGCGTAGCAACTTGGCGCCGGAAGTCAAATGCCCGAAGAGATCATTCTGGTTGGAGAGGGGATTTTGACGCCGCCGGTGCTAGGGTTCATGCAAAAGGAGGGAGGGAGTGGATTTGGGAATTTGGTCAACACACCATGCTCCTTTAGTCCTTCGTTTTGTCTACATGGTCGCCGCGTTGGCGCTCACATCACGGAAATATTACTGACATGGGGGTCCTGACCATCTACTTCACGAGGCAGTTTCAAGGAATGTTTGGATTTGGTAGGGTGATATGAGTTTGCCTAGAAATGGCCCATCTCGGTAGTTGGCGGCCCAACATTTCGAAATGTGGCAATATCAGGAAACTTACGTACCACGGTGCACTCGCCCGGGAACTTTGGTACCGCAAATGAACAGGCCCCCACCCGTGGGGCCAGCCAGCTAGACTGGCTAGTGAGACTGTTGCCTCTCTACCTATATAAGGAGAGGAAAGGCTCTAGTAGCAAGGGTTGGACTCAGTGCATTTAAGGAGGTAGATACAAGATATAGCTCGAGGAGCGATTGTAGCCCGTATACCACTCATAGTCAGATCAGCAGGAGTAGGAGTTTACCTCACCACGAGGGCTCCGAACCGGGGTACTTCTTGTGTCTCGCTACACTTGCTCCTATCCAATCCCGCCTACGGATGCTGTCGAGAGCTTCCCTGCTAGTCCCCACACCTCTATCTAACATGTTTAGGTACTGTCGTTCCCAATATAATGACAGTTGGCGCCCACCATGGGGCCAGATGGCTTCGACCGGAGTCACGTTCCGCACGGGACCCTGCACTTCAGCCAGTGAGCGTGTGGCCTCCAGCCTGGTGCTCACGCTCGGCAAGTTTGACTGCGTCATTGATGGCTCAATGCACAGCGCCCAGAAAAATGCTTGATGGCGGTGTTGATGTAGAGCTCGTTGGGAATCCCAAGAGGAAGGTATGATGAGCACAGCAGCAAGTTTCCCTCAGTTATGAAACCAAGGTTTAATCGAACCAGTAGGAGCAAGGAAACACCCAAAGGTGTTACTAGCTAAGCTTTGGCAGGGCGCACTAACGGTGCTAGTAGCAACGTGGAGACCGGCACAACACAACCACAGAACTTTGTCCCCAACTTGCGATGAGGTTGTCAATCTCACCGTGTTTTGCAGAAAACAAAGGATTAAACGTATCGAATGGAAAGAAGTAAAAGTTTGCAGAAAGTAAACACAAAGCAGTAAAAGATTGTAGATTGTATGTAAAATACAAGGACCGGGATCCATAGTTCACTAGAGGTGGCTCTCCTTAAGATAGATAACATGCTGGGTGAACAAATTACAGCGGGGTAATTGACAAACACCGAGAAAGCAATACATGCATAAACTAATCATCTTGACTCCTTTGAGACTTGATTGGGCATTACAACATAATACATAGACCGCCATCCAACTGCATCTATGACTAATAATCCACCTTCAGGTTATCATCCGAACCCCCTCCAGTATTAAGTTGCAAGCAACAGATTATTGCTTTACAAACTGCATGTAAAGTAAGCAATACAATTGTTCTATGAACAAAGGATTGTTGTTTTCTCCCTAGTAGCAACAACACATCTAGTACCTTAGAGATTTATGTCGCTTCCCCATATTACTAGAGGCATGAACCCACTATCGAGCATAAATACTAACTCTTGGAGTTGCTAACATCTACTTGGCCAAGATAGCTACTAACAACGGAAACCATGCAAGATCTCAAATAACAAAGACATGATAGAATCAATAATCAATCTGAAATAGCATCTCAATATCCATCGGATCCCCGCAAATACAACATGCAGAATTACAAAAATATGATCTTGATCATGAACGGAGCTCACAAGATCTAGACATGAAAGCACAAAGGAGAAGACCCAACCATCTAGCTACTACATGGACCCGTAGTCCAAGGATGAACTACTCACGCATCACACCGGAGGCTTGCATGATGATGAAGAAAGCCTCCGGGGTGAATTCCCCTCTCTGGCAGGGTGCCGAGAAGAGCTTCAGATCCCTCCCGATCTAGGGATGGAGATGACGGCGGCTACAGACTCTTTCGTGGATTTTTGATTGGGTCCTTAGGGTTTTCATCCCGAGGGAAACTTATAGGCGGAAGGAGAGGCCGAGGGGGTGCCGGGGGCCACCACACCACCCCCTGGCGCGGGCCAGGGCTGTCCGCACGGCCAGGTGGTGTGGCCGGCCCCTGGCCCATCTCCATCTCATATTCTGGCACTTGATCCCTTCCGGAAAAATAGGCACTTTGGCTTTGGTCCCGTCCAATTCCGAGAATATTCATTTTCTGACTTTCCTGGAACCAAAAATAGCAAAAAATAGGCAGCTGGCACTGTGGCTCTTGTTAATAGGTTAGTCCAAGAAATCATATTAAAAGTACTCCAAGGTTGGAACAAAACACAATAAAGTGGATAAAACCAAGCATGAAACATCAAAAATTATAGATACATTTGCAATGTATCAACATCCCCAAGCTTAACTCCTGCTCGTCCTCGAGTAGGTAAGTGATAAAAAGAAATAATTTTTGAGGTGACCTGCACCATCAAAGACTTGATCAAAGTATTTTCAAAACATTCATAGCTGGGATCATAGTACTTCAATCATAACATGAAAGACAAAGTTCTAGCAATAAGCAAAGAAACTATGATGCAACATGAAAAGGCACAAACAAAAGATTCATGAATAACAATGCTTTGCAAGACGTTTGTTTGTTTCACATAAAGAAAACATAGCATACTAGTATTTAGCTTGTCCCTCAATAGAGTAGCAAATACAAATGCATAGGACACCTTCAAAGTTCATAAGAGTGACTAGATACAATAGTTTCAAACAAGAAATAACAAGTTATGCATCAATCAACTAGTCTTGGGACAATGCACATAGAACTAAGAATGGCCACTATGCTCTCAAAGTAGTGCATAAAGATAGAAGGTGGAGACTCAATATAGTGGTGGAAGAAAAGCCTTTTGTAAAAAGGAAGTAGGGATTCAAGTATCATAAAGAGCTTCCAAAAATTATGGTACTTAAAGCTTTCAGCTATCATTGCCCCCGTGGTAAGCATCTTGAAGTGATTAAGGTTAAAGTGAACAAACTATGGTGTACATGCTTGACGAAGTATAAGTCAGAAATCTCATGTCCCTTGTATACAAGGGTCGCTCCTCATGCTACTCAAGTTTAGTCACCAGTAAGTTCTTGTCATCGTAAGTACATGTGTATCATTGAGAACCGCCAACAGGGTACCCCTTGCCCGATGATACGGAAGAATCCCCATATCAAAATGACAAGGCAAGCAGACAACGAGCATCTCAGCATTCTTCTTATTTACCATGGGAATATGGTGCTTTTTTCTCTCTTTTCTCTTTTCATAGTATCTTTTTTTCTCTTTTTTCTCAATATAGGACTCTTTTTTATAAGAAGAATGCTTCATAGACTGCTCATTATGGTTACGCTGCAGGTTTCCACGATGTCAGCATGGATTAGACCAGCGGCCCAGGCGTTTCTCTAACACATATACATAACTCCATGGACTTACAAGCTCCCCTTTCATTTCACACCGACGACATCCATATACAAAAGAGCATGATATCAACTAGGTACAAGTACCACGTGCAATGTTGAAAGTGTTCCCCATGAAAGCATGGTTCTGCTAATTCCCAACAAATAAGTGCAAGCATATACAACATAGAAGACACAATGGTTCAAGTTTATTAGAGGCAATAAAGTAAAGTGTGCCATCAAGTTCGTGAGAGCTTTAATCACTAGTTTTCTCATAACAAGTGGAAGGTAAACAAAAGCATCAATATACTTGGAATATCATAAGCTAGTAGGTAGGTATGGTGGACTCTTTGGAATAACTTGGTTTAGGGAGTTGGATTCATGAGTGGAACTCATACTTTGTTGTGGAGGCTAGCAAAAGACTGGGAGCGACAAACTAAGAGAGCAATAATGGCCATAATCATGTAGAGCGACAAAACATCATTGATCAAAGCATAAAGTGATACTACAAGTTGAAAACTAAAGGATCAGAAAGGCTATGGTGACTTGAGATAGTCATAACATGGTGTAAGCATGTGCCAAGTCAACCCAAATAACGAATCAAAGGAGAATACCACTATACTATGCTTTAGTATGCTAAAACAACGCATTATTCATCCAAGGCACATTAAGCAATCTCAATTGTTTATAACAAGTCATGCTACAGAAAAGAATACTAAGCATAAAGCCTAAACAATATCAAGCATGGCATGACAAAGCACATGCCACAGTCAAAAACAAGCTCTTTTTACCACATAAGCATGAACTTTCCTACTCTTTTCCAAACCAAACCAAACTAATTGCAAACCAAAGTATGAAAGAGGGGGTCCAACCAATTTATTCAGAAAACTAAGCAAACCAAAGCAAATGAAAACCAGAACAAAAACGAAAAAGAAGACACTCCAAGAAAAACACAAATGTGCATAAAACAATAAAAATGAAGCGTTTGGAAGAAACCTGAAATTTTTATTGATGAAGAAGGGGATGCCTTGGGCATCCCCAAGCTTTGACGCTTGTACTTCTTGGATATTTCTTGGGGTGACACGCGTGGCATCCCCAAGCTTGAGCTTTAGTCCATCCTTCATCTCATTACTCATTCCTTCCATACACCTGAAATTTTTCCTTCGTACAAAACTTCACACAATCTCATTAGCAACATTAGTGCACTTAAGATAAATAAGTCTCAAGGTTCAGTTCTAACACCAAATAAACTTCCATTAGAACACTAGATACTGTAGCACTTTTCTCAAAAAGCTCAATTCCCCAAAAGAACTCAAGAAGGAACCAACAAGAAGCAAATGCAGAAAATGGCAGAAATCTGTCAAAACAGACCAGCAGGTAAAGACGAATTTTTTAGAAGACCTTCTGTTGCTCAAATCAAAAAGTGTTGAACTCACGAAAGTTAGATAACAACCTGGGGCAGAAGTACAGAAAATTACAGCTCAATCCGACATACAGAGCTCTCTCAGGAATGTTTACGGTGAAGCACAGAAATCTGTTTCGGGACAGCAACTTTCCCAATCATTACTTCACTCTCATTAGAGGTTACTCTTGGCACAAAACGCAAATAAAAAGGATAAGGAGAGGTTATTACAGAGGTAATAACTTCCAAGACTCATCTAAAACTCTTGGGTTATCTCCCAACAAGTACTTTTCTTTAACGCCTTTAAGTTACGCATAAGAAGCAAAGAAAGAATCAAGTGTTCTCAAATGAAGAAGCATTAAGACCAAATTTTGTTTTCATAGGTGAAGCAAAAGAAATATTTTCTCTGTTTTTAGGGAAGTGTTCTATACCTTTCTTGAGTGGTAGTTGATATTTAATGGTGCCTTCTTTCATATCAATGATGGCACCAACAGTTCTAAGAAAAGGTCTTCCCAAAGTAATAGGACAAGAAGCATTGTATTAAACATCCAAAACATAGAAATCAATGGGGACATAGGAATCATTAACCATAATAAGAACATCATTAAGACTCCCCATGAGTTTCTTTTTAGCATTAGCATCAAGTGGGACATTTAAATAACAATCTTCAATAGGAGGCAAATCAAGCATATCATAAATCCTTCTAGGCATAATAGAAACACTACTATCAAGATCACACAAAGCTTTGAAATCAAAGTCATTCACTTTCATATTAATGATGGGTTCCCAACCATCTTCTTGCTTTATAGGAATAGAAGCTTTATGTTTCATCTTTTCTTTTTTAATCTTTATGAGAGCATCAGTAATGTGTTTTGTAAAGGCCATGTTCATAGCACTAGCATTGGGACTTTTAGCAAGCTTTTGTAGAAACTTAATAACTTCAGAGATGTTGCAACCATCAAGATCAAAATCAACTTTATCATCTAAAGTAGTAGAACTATTACTAGCCTCAACACTAGTGGTGGTGATAGTAGAAACACTAATGTTTCTAGCAATTTCATCTTCTCTTTCCCACTTAGCATGTAATTCAGCTAATAGTTTGACATTTTCATCAATTCTCACTTGTATGGCATTAGTAGCTGCAAAGGGATTCTTATTAGTTTCAGGTTTAGCAGCCATTTTATTGATCAAAGAAGATTGAGCTTCAGACAAAGATGATATATTTCTTTCAGCATTAGAGAGTTTCAATTGTAAACTAGGAATTTCCTTATTTAGACTCTCAAGTTGATGGCTAATGTTCTTCAAAATAATATATTGTTCCTCCATAGTTTTAGTGAATAGCTTATTTTGCTCATATTGCATTTGCATGAAGTTTTTAGTGGCTCTTTCAACTTCTAAAATTCTTCCTTCACTAGGTAATCCAGGTTTACCATTATAGCCATAAGTATTATTAGGAGGGTAGGGCCTATAATTGTTATTACCATAAGCATTGTTGCCAAAATTGTTATTTCTTACGAAGTTCAGATCAACTTGCTCTTCTTGAGCAACCAAAGAGGCTAAAGGAACATTATTTGGATCAATATGGGCTTTCCCATTAACAAGCATAGACATAATTATATCAATCTTTTCACTCAAGGAGGAGGTTTCCTCAACAGAATTTACCTTTTTACCTTGTGGAGCTCTCTCAGTATGCCATTCAGAATAATTAACCATCATATTGTCCAAAAGTTTTGTTGCAGCACCCAAAGTGATGGTCATAAAGGTACCTCCAGCAGCTGAATCCAATAGGTTCCTTGAAGAATAGTTCAATCCTGCATAAAAAGTTTGGATGATCATCCAAGTAGTCAGTCCATGAGTGGGACAATTCTTTACCAAAGATTTCATTCTTTCCCAAGCTTGAGCAACATGCTCATTATCAAGTTGTTTAAACTTCATTATTTCACTTCGCACGGATATAATCTTAGCAGGAGGATAGTATTTTCCAATAAAAGCATCTTTACACTTAGTCCAAGAATTAATACTATTCCTAGTTAAGGAATTCAACCATTCTTTAGCTTTTCCTCTCAAAGAGAAAGGAAACAATTTCAGCTTAATAATATCACCATCTATATCCCTATGCTTTTGCATCTCACAAAGTTCAACAAAGTTATTTAGATGGGAAGCAGCATCTTCATTACCAATACCAGAAAATTGTTCTCTCATAACAAGATTGAGCAAAGCAGGTTTTATCTCAAAGAAAGTATTTTCAGCCACAGGTGGAGCAATAGGTGTGCTCATAAAATCATTGTTGTCGGTGCTAGTGAAGTCACACAACTTAGTGTTTTCAAGAGTAGTCATTGCATCTATGTTCTTTCCACAAACCACACATGGATCCACCAGAGTCATTGCATGTGTGTACTTTCCACAAACAACACATGGATCCACCAGAGTCATTGCATGTGTGTTCTGTTCAACAAACCACATGGATCAACCAATGGCATTGCATGTGTGTTATTGTCAAAACCACATATGGATCAACCAATGTCATTGCATGTATGTTCTTGTCATGAACCACACATGGATCCACCAATGCGATTGCATGCGTGTTCTTTTCACAAACCACATATGTATCCACCAAAGTAATTGCATGTTTGTTCTTTTCACAAACCACATATGGATGAACAAATGTCATTGCATGTGTGTTCTTTCCACAAACCACATATGGATCCACCAATTTCATTGCATGTGTGTTCTTTTCACAAACCACATATGTATCCACCAAAGTAATTGCATGTTTGTTCTTTTCACAAACCACATATGGATGAACAAATGTCATTGCATGTGTGTTCTTTCCACAAACCACATATGGACCCACTAGAGTCATTGCATGTGTGTTCTTTCCACAAACCACATATGGATCAACCCATGTCATTGCATGTGTATTCTTTTCACAAACCACATATGGATCAACCAATGTCATTGCATGTGTGTTCTTTTCCACAAACCACATATGGATCCACTAGAGTAATTGCATGTGTGTTCTTTTCACAAACCACATATGGATTAACAAATGTCATTGCATGTGTGTTCTTTTCATAAACCACATATGGATCAACCAATGTCATTGCGTGTGTGTTCTTTTCCACAAACCACATATGTACCCAGTAGAGTAACTGCATGTGTGTTCTTTTCAACAAACCATATGTGGATCCACTAGAGTCATTGCATGTGTGTTCTTTCCACAAACCACATATGGATCCACTAGAGTCATTGCATGTGTTTTCCTTTCACAAACCACATATGGATCAACCAATGTCATTGCGTGTGTGTTCTTTTCATGCACCACATATGGATCCACTAAAGTCATTGCATGTGTGTGTTCTTATACTAAAACTAGCACTAGAGTCATTGCATGTGTGTTCTTTTCACAAACCACACATGGATCCACCAGAATCATTGCATGTGTGTTCTTTTCACAAACCACATGGATCAACTAATATCATTGCATGTGTGTTCTTTCCACAAACCCCATATGGACCCACTAGAGTCATTGAATGTGTCTTCTTATACTAAAACCAACACTAGAGTCATTGCATGTGTGTTCTTTTCATATACCACATATGGATCCACTAGAGTCATTGCATGTGTGTTCTTTCCACAAACCACATATGGATCCACTAGAGTCATTGCATGTGTTCTGTCCACAAACCACATATGGATCCACTAGAGTCATTGCATCTGTGTTCTTTTCACAAACCACATATGGACCCACCAGAGTCACTGCATGTGTGTTCTTTCCACAAATAACATATAGATCAACCAATGTCATTGCATGTGTGTTCTTTTCACAAACCATATATGGATCAACCAATGTCATTGCATGTGTGTTCTTTTGCACAAACCACATATGGATCCACTAGAGTAATTGCATGTGTGTTCTTTTCACAAAACACATATGGATCAACAAATGTCATTGCATGTGTGTTCTTTTGACAAACCACATATGGAATCACCAATGTCATTGCATGTGTGTTCTTTTCCACAAACCACATATGTACCCACTAGAGTAATTGCATGTTTGTTGTTTTCCACAAACCACATATGGATCCACTAGAGTTATTGCATGTGTGTTCTTTCGACAAACCACATATGGATCCACTAGAATCATTGCATGTGTGTTCCTTTCACAAACCACATATGGATCAACCAATGTCATTGCATGTGTGTTATTTTCATGAACCACATATGGATCCACTAGAGTCATTGCATGTGTGTTCTTTTCACAAACCACATATGGACCCACTAGAGTCATTGCATGTGTGTTATTATACTCAAACTAGCACTAGAGTCATTGCATGTGTGTTATTTTCAGAAACCACACATGGATCCACTAGAGTCATTGCATGTGTGTTATTTCCACAAACCAAATGGATCAACCAATTTCATTGCATGTGTGTTCTTTCCACAAACCACATATGGACCCACTAGAGTCATTGAATGTGTGTTCTTGTACTAAAACCAGCACTAGAATCATTGCATGTGTGTTCTTTTCACAAACCACACATGGATCCACCAGAGTCATTATAAGTGTGTTCTTTCCACAAACCACATGGATCAAGGAATGGCATTGCATGTGTGTTATTGTCAGAAACCACATATGGATCAACCAATGTCATTGCATGTGTGTTCCTGTCATGAACCACACATGGATCCACCAATGTGATTGCATGTGTGTTCTTTCCACAAACCACATATGTACCCACTAGAGTAATAGCATGTATGTTATTTTCCACAAACCACATATGGATCCACTAGAGTCATTACATGTGTGTTCTTTCCACAAACCACACATGGATCCACCAGAGTCATTGCATGTGTGTTCTTTCCACAAACCACACATCGATCCACTAGAGTCAATGCATGTGTGTTCTTTTCCACAAACCACATGGATCAACCAATGGCATTGCATGTGTGTTATTGTCACAAACCACATATGGATCAACCAATGTCATTGCTTGTATGTTCTTGTCATGAACCACACATGGATCCACCAATGCCATTGCATGTGTGTTGTTTCCACAAACCACATATGGATCAACAAATGTGATCGCATGTGTGTTCTTTCCGCAAACCACATATGGATCCACCAATGTCATTGCATGTTTTCGTTTCACAAACCATGTATGGATCCACTAGAGTCATTGCATGTGTGATATTTCCACAAACCACATATGGATCCACTAGAGTCATTGCGTGTGTGTTGTTTTCAAAAACCACATATGGACCCACCAGAGTCATTGCATGTGTGTTCTTTCCACAAACCACATATGGATCAACCTATGTCATTGCATGTGTGTTCTTTTCACAAATCACATATGGATCAACCAATATCATTGCATGTGTGTTATTTTACACAAACCACATATGGATCCACTAGAGTAATTGCATGTGTGTTCTTTTCACAAACCACATGTGGATCAACAAATGTCATTGCATGTGTGTTCTTTTCACAATCCACATATGGATCCACCAATGTCATTTCATGTGTGTTCTTTTCCACAAACCACATATGTACCCACTAGAGTAATTGCATGTGTGTAATTTTCCACAAACCACATATGGATCCACAAGAGTTATTGCATGTCTGTTCTTTCCACTAACCACATATGGATCCACTAGAGTCATTGCATGTGTTTTCCTTTCACAAACCACATATGGATCAACAAATGTCATTGCATGTGTGTTGTTTCATGAACCACATATGGATCCACTAGAGTCATTGCATGTGTGTTCTTTTCACAAAGCACATATGGACCCACTAGAGTCATTGCATGTGTGTTCTTTTGACAAACCACACATGGATCCACCAGAGTCATTGGATGTGTGTTCTTTCCACAAACCACATGGATCAACCAATGCCATTGCATGTGTGTTATTGTAACAAAACACATATAGATCAACCAATGTCATTGCATGTATGTTCTTGTCATGAACCACATATGGATCCACCAGTGTTCATTCCATGTGTGTTCTTTCCACAAACCACATATGTATCCACCAGAGTAATTGCATTTCTTTTCACAAACCACATATGGATCAACAAATGTCATTGCATGTGTGTTATTTTCACAAACCACATATGGATCCACCAATGTCATTGCATGTGTGTTCTCTCCACAAACCAGATATGTACCCACTAGAGTAATTGCATGTGTGTTCTTTTCCACAAACCACATATGGATCCACTAGAGTAATTGCATGTGTGTTCTTTCCACAAACCACATATGTATCCACCAGAGTAATTGCATGTGTGTTCTTTTCACAAACCACATATGGATCAACAAATGTTATTGCATGTGTGTTCCTTCCACAAACCACATATGGATCCACCAATGTCATTTCATGTGTGTTCTTTTCACTAACCACATGGATCCACTAGTGTCATTGCATGTGTGTTCTTTTCACAAACCATATATGGATCAACCAATATCATTGCATGTGTGTTCTTTTCCACAAACCACATATGGATCCACTATAGTAATTGCATGTGTGCTCTTTTCACAAAACACATATGGATCAACAAGTGTCATTGCATGTGTGTTCTTTTCACAAACCACATATGGATCCACCAATGTCATTGCATGTGTGTTCTTTTCCACAAACCACATATGTACCCACTAGAGTAATTGCATGTGTGTTGTTTTCCACAAACCACATATGGATCCACTAGAGTTATTGCATGTGTGTTCTTTCCACAAACCACATATGGATCCACTAGAATCATTGCATGTGTGTTCCTTTCACAAACCACATATGGATAAACCAATGTCATTGCATGTGTGTTCTTTTCATGAACCACATATGGATCCACTAGAGTCATTGCATGTGTGTTCTTTTCAAAAACCACATATGGACCCACTAGAGTCATTGCCTGTGTGTTCTTATACTAAAACTAGCACTAGAGTCATTGGATGTGTGTTATTTTCACAAACCACACATGCATCCACTAGAGTCATTGCATGTGTGTTCTTTCCACAAACCACATGGATCAACCAATGTCATTGCATGTGTGTTCTTTCCACAAACCACATATGGACCCACTAGAGTCATTGAATGTGTGTTCTTATACTAAAACCAGCACTAGAGTCATTGCATGTGTGTTCTTTTCACAAACCACACATGGATCCACCAGAGTCATTACATGTGTGTTCTTTCCATAAACCACATGGTTCAACCAATGGCATTGCATGTGTGTTAATGTCACAAACCACATATGGACCAACCAATGTCATTGTATGTGTGTTCCTATCATGAACCACACATGGATCCACCAATGTCATTGCATGTGTGTTCTTTCCACAAACCACATATGTACCCACTAGAGTAATTGCATGTGTGTTCTTTTCCACAAACCACATATGGATCCACTAGAGTCATTGCATGTGTGTTCTTTCCACAAAGCACACATGGATCCACCAGAGTCATTGCATGTGTGTTCTTTCCACAAACCACACATGGATCCACCAGAGTCATTGCATGTGTGTTCTTTTCCACAAACCACATGGATCAACCAATGGCATTGCATGTGTGCATTGTCACAAACCACATATGGATCACCAATGTCATTGCATGTATGTTCTTGTCATGAACCACACATGGATCCAGCAATACCATTGCATGTGTGTTGTTTCCACAAACCACGTATGTATCCACCAGAGTAATTGCATGTGTGTTCTTTTCACAAACCGCATAAGGGTCAACAAATGTCATTGCATGTGTGTTCTTTTCACAAACCACATATGTATCCACCAATGGCATTGCATGTGTGTTCTCTCCACAAACCAGATATGTACCCACTAGAGTAATTGCATGTGTGTTCTTTTCACAAACCACATATGGATCAACAAATTTCATTGCATGTGTGTTCTTTCCACAAACCACATATGGATCCACCAATTTCATTGCATGTTTTCTTTTCACAAACCACATATGGATCCACTAGAGTCATTGCATGTGTGTTATTTCCACAAACCACATATGGATCCACTAGAGTCATTGCGTGTGTGTTCTTTTCAAAAACCACATATGGACCCACCAGAGTCATTGCATGTGTGTTCTTTCCACAAACCACATATGGATCAACCAATGTCATTGCATGTGTGTTCTTTTCACAAATCACATATGGATCAACCAATATCATTGCATGTGTGTTCTTTTACACAAACCACATATGGATCCACTAGAGTAATTACATGTATGTTCTTTTCACAAACCACATGTGGATCAACAAATGTCATTGCATGTGTGTTCTTTTCACAATCCACATATGGATCCACCAATGTCATTGCATGTGTGTACTTTTCCACAAACCACATATGTACCCACTAGAGTAATTGCATGTGTGTTCTTTTCCACAAACCACATATGGATCCACTAGAGTCATTGCATGTGTGTTCTTTCCACTAACCACATATGGATCCACTAGAGTCATTGCATGTGTTTTCCTTTCACAAACCACATATGGATCAACCAATGTCATTGCATGTGTGTTGTTTCATGAACCACATATGGATCCACTAGATTCATTGCATGTGTGTTCTTTTCACAAAGCACATATGGACCCACTAGATTCATTGCATGTGTGTTCTTATACTAAAACCAGCACTAGAGTCATTGCATGTGTGTTCTTTTCACAAACCACACATGGATCCACCACAGTCATTGCATGTGTGTTCTTTCCATAAACCACATGGATCAACCAATGACATTGCATGTGTGTTATTGTAACAAAACACATATAGATCAACCAATGTCATTGCATGTATGTTCTTGTCATGAACCACATATGGATCCACCAGTGTTCGTTGCATGTGTGTTCTTTCCACAAACCACAAATGTATCCACCAGAGTAATTGCATGTGTGTTCTTTTCACAAACCACATATGGATCAACAAATGTCATTGCATGTGTGTTCTTTTCACAAACCACATATGTATCCACCAATGTCATTGCATGTGTGTTAGTTTCAAAAACCACATATGGACCAACTAGAGTCATTGCATGTGTGTTCATATACTAAAACCAGCACTAGAGTCAGTGAATATGTTCTCTTTTCACAAACCACACATGGATCCACCAGAGTCATTGCATGTGTGTTCTTTCCACAAACCACATGTATCAACCAATGTCATTGCATGTGTGTTCTTTTCACAATCCACATATGGACCCACCAATTTCATTGCATGTGTGTTCTTTTCCACAAACCACATGGATCAACCAATGGCATTGCATGTGTGTTATTGTCACAAACCACATATGGATCAACCAATGTCATTGCATCTGTGTTCCTGTCATGAACCGCACATGGATCCTCCAATGTCATTGCATGTGTGTTCTTTCCACAAACCACATATGTACCCACTAGAGTAATTGCATGTGTGTTCTTTTCCACAAACCACATATGGATCCACTAGAGTCATTGCATCTATGTTCTTTCCACAAACCACACATGGATCCACCAGAGTCATTGCATGTGTGTACTTTCCACAAACAACACATGGATCCACCAGAGTCATTGCATGTGTGATCTGTTCCACAAACCACATGGATCAACCAATGGCATTGCATGTGTGTTATTGTCAAAACCACATATGGATCAACCAATGTCATTGCATGTATGTTCTTGTCATGAACCACACATGGATCCAGCAATACCATTGCATGTGTGTTGTTTCCACAAACCACGTATGTATCCACCAGAGTAATTGCATGTGTGTTCTTTTCACAAACCACATAAGGGTCAACAAATGTCATTGCATGTGTGTTCTTTTCACAAACCACATATGTATCCACCAATGGCATTGCATGTGTGTTCTCTCCACAAACCAGATATGTACCCACTAGAGTAATTGCATGTGTGTTCTTTTCACAAACCACATATGGATCAACAAATGTCATTGCATGTGTGTTATTTCCACAAACCACATATGGACCCACTAGAGTCATTGCATGTGTGTTCTTTCCACAAACCACATATGGATCAACCCATGTCATTGCATGTGTATTCTTTTCACAAACCACATATGGATCAACCAATGTCATTGCATGTGTGTTCTTTTCCACAAACCACATATGGATCCACTAGAGTAATTGCATGTGTGTTCTTTTCACAAACCACATATGGATTAACAAATGTCATTGCATGTGTGTTCTTTTCATAAACCACATATGGATCAACCAATGTCATTGCATGTGTGTTCTTTTCCACAAACCACATATGTACCCAGTAGAGTAATTGCATGTGTGTTCTTTTCAACAAACCATATGTGGATCCACTAGAGTCATTGCATGTGTGTTCTTTCCACAAACCACATATGGATCCACTAGAGTCATTGCATGTGTTTTCCTTTCACAAACCACATATGGATCAACCAATGTCATTGCGTGTGTGTTCTTTTCATGCACCACATATGGATCCACTAAAGTCATTGCATGTGTGTGTTCTTATACTAAAACTAGCACTAGAGTCATTGCATGTGTGTTCTTTTCACAAACCACACATGGATCCACCAGAATCATTGCATGTGTGTTCTTTTCACAAACCACAAGGATCAACTAATATCATTGCATGTGTGTTCTTTCCACAAACCCCATATGGACCGACTAGAGTCATTGAATGTGTCTTCTTATACTAAAACCAAAACTAGAGTCATTGCATGTGTGTTCTTTTCATATACCACATATGGATCCACTAGAGTCATTGCATGTGTGTTCTTTCCACAAACCATATATGGATCCACTAGAGTCATTGCATGTGTTCTATCCACAAACCACATATGGATCCACTAGAGTCATTGCATCTGTGTTCTTTTCACAAACCACATATGGACCCACCAGAGTCACTGCATGTGTGTTCTTTCCACAAATAACATATAGATCAACCAATGTCATTGCATGTGTGTTTTTTTACAAACCATATATGGATCAACCAATGTCATTGCATGTGTGTTCTTTTGCACAAACCACATATGGATCCACTAGAGTAATTGCACGTGTCTTCTTTTCACAAAACACATATGGATCAACAAATGTCATTGCATGTGTGTTCTTTTGACAAACCACATATGGATCCACCAATGTCATTGCATGTGTGTTCTTTTCCACAAACCACATATGTACCCACTAGAGTAATTGCATGTTTGTTGTTTTCCACAAACCACATATGGATCCACTAGAGTTATTGCATGTGTGTTCTTTCGACAAACCACATATGGATCCACTAGAATCATTGCATTTGTGTTCCTTTCACAAACCACATATGGATCAACCAATGTCATTGCATGTGTGTTATTTTCATGAACCACATATGGATCCACTAGAGTCATTGCATGTGTGTTCTTTTCACAAACCACATATGGACCCACTAGAGTCATTGCATGTGTGTTATTATACTCAAACTAGCACTAGAGTCATTGCATGTGTGTTATTTTCAGAAACCACACATGGATCCACTAGAGTCATTGCATGTGTGTTCTTTCCACAAACCACATGGATCAACCAATTTCATTGCATGTGTGTTCTTGCCACAAACAACATATGGACCCACTAGAGTCATTGAATGTGTGTTCTTGTACTAAAACCAGCACTAGAGTCATTGCATGTGTGTTCTTTTCACAAACCACACATGGATCCACCAGAGTCATTATAAGTGTATTCTTTCCACAAACCACATGGATCAACCAATGGCATTGCATGTGTGTTATTGTCACAAACCACATATGGACCAACCAATGTCATTGCATGTGTGTTCCTATCACGAACCACACATGGATCCACCAATGTCATTGCATGTGTGTTCTTTCCACAAACCACATATGTACCCACTAGAGTAATTGCATGTGTGTTCTTTTCCACAAACCACATATGGATCCACTAGAGTCATTGCATGTGTGTTCTTTCCACAAACCACACATGGATCCACCAGAGTCATTGCATGTGTGTTCTTTCCACAAACCACACATGGATCCACCAGAGTCATTGCATGTGTGTTCTTTTCCACAAACCACATGGATCAACCAATGGCATTGCATGTGTGTATTGTCACAAATCACATATGGATCAACCAATGTCATTGCATGTATGTTCTTGTCATGAACCACACATGGATCCAGCAATACCATTGCATGTGTGTTGTTTCCACAAACCACATATGTATCCACCAGAGTAATTGCATGTGTGTACTTTTCAAAAACCACATATGGATCAACAAATGTCATTGCATGTGTGTTCTTTTCACAAACCACATATGGATCCACCAATGGCATTTCATGTGTGTTCTCTCCACAAACCAGATATGTACCCACTAGAGTAATTGCATGTGTGTTCTTTTCACAAAGCACATATGGATCAACAAATGTCATTGCATGTGTGTTCTTTCCACAAACCACATATGGATCCACCAATGTCATTGCATGTTTTCTTTTCACAAACCACATATGGATCCACTAGAGTCATTGCATGTGTGTTATTTCCACAAACCACATATGGATCCACTAGAGTCATTGCGTGTGTGTTCTTTTCAAAAACCACATATGGACCCACCAGAGTCATTGCATGTGTGTTCTTTCCACAAACCACATATGGATCAACCAATGTCATTGCATGTGTGTTCTTTTCACAAATCACATATGGATCAACCAATATCATTGCATGTGTGTTCTTTTACACGAACCACATATGGATCCACTAGAGTAATTGCATGTGTGTTCTTTTCACAAACCACATGTGGATCAACAAATGTCATTGCATGTGTGTTCTTTTCACAATCCACATATGGATCCACCAATGTCATTGCATGTGTGTACTTTTCCACAAACCACATATGTACCCACTAGAGTAATTGCATGTGTATTCTTTTCCACAAACCACATATGGATCCACTAGAGTCATTGCATGTGTGTTCTTTCCACTAACCACATATGGATCCACTAGAGTCATTGCATGTGTTTTCCTTTCACAAACCACATATGGATCAACCAATGTCATTGCATGTGTGTTGTTTTATGAACCACATATGGATCCACTAGAGTCATTGCATGTGTGTTCTTTTCACAAAGCACATATGGACCCACTAGAGTCATTGCATGTGTGTTCTTATACTAAAACCAGCACTAGAGTCATTGCAAGTGTGTTCTTTTCACAAAACACACATGGATCCACCACAGTCATTGCATGTGTGTTCTATCCATAAACCACATGGATCAACCAATGACATTGCATGTGTGTTATTGTAACAAAACACATATAGATCAACCAATGTAATTGCATGTATGTTCTTGTCATGAACCACATATGGATCCACCAGTGTTCATTGCATGTCTGTTCTTTCCACAAACCACATATGTATCCACCAGAGTAATTGCATGTGTGTTCTTTTCACAAACCACATATGGATCAACAAATGTCATTGCATGTCTGTTCTTTTCGCAAAACACATACGGATCCACCAATGTCATTGCATGTGTGTTCTCTCCACAAACCAGATATGTACCCACTAGAGTAATTGCATGTGTGTTCTTTTCCACAAACCACATATGGATCCACTAGAGTAATTGCATGTGTGTTCTTTCCACAAACCACATATGTATCCACCAGAGTAATTGCATGTGTGTTCTTTTCACAAACCACATATGGATCAACAAATGTCATTGCATGTGTGTTCCCTCCACAAACCACATATGGATCCACCAATGTCATTGCACGTGTGTTCTTTTCACTAACCACATATGGATCCACTAGTCATTCCATGTGTGTTCTTTCCACAAACCACATATGGATCCACGAGAGTCATTGCATGTGTGTTCTTTTCACAAACCACATATGGACCCACCAGAGTCATTGCATGTGTGTTCTTTCCACAAACCACATATGGATCAACCAATGTCATTGCATGTGTGTTCTTTCCACAAACCACATATGGATCCACTAATGTCATTGCATGTGTGTTCTTTTCAGAAACCAGATATGGATCCACTAGAGTCATTTCATGTGTGTTCTTTCCAAAAACCACATATGGATCCACTAGAGTCATTGCATGTGCGTTCTTTTCAGAAACCACATATGGACCCACCAGAGTCATTGCATGTGTGTTCTTTCCAGAAACCACATATGGATAACCAATGTCGTTGCATGTGTATTCTTTTCACAAACCACATATGGATCAACCAATGTCATTGCATGTGTGTTCTTTTCCAAAAACCACATATGGATCCACTAGAGTAATTGCATGTGTGTTCTTTTCACAAACCACATGTGGATCAACAAATTTCATTGCATGTGTGTTCTTTTCAGAAACCACATATGGATCAACCAATGTCATTGCATGTGTGTTCTTTTCCAGAAACCACATATGTACCAGTAGAGTAATTGTATGTGTGTTCTTTTCCACAAACCACATATGGATCCACTAGAGCCATTGCATGTGTGTTCTTTCCACAAACCACATATGGATCCACTAGAGTCATTGCATGTGTGTTCCTTTTAGAAACCACATATGGATCAACCAATGTCATTGCGTGTGTGTTCTTTTCATGCACCACCTATGTATCCATTAGAGTCATTGCATGTGTGTTCTTTTTGGAAACCACATATGGACCCACTCGAGTCATTGCATGTGTGTTCTTATTCAAAAACCAGCACTAGAGTCATTGCATGTGTGTTCTTTTCACAAACCACACATGGATCCACCAGAATCATTGCATGTGTGTTCTTTCCACAAACCACATGGATCAACCAATGTCATTGCATATGTGTTCTTTCCACAAACCCCATATGGACCCACTAGAGTCATTGAATGTGTGTTCTTATACTAAAACCAACACTAGAGTCTTTGCATGTGTGTTCTTTTCACATACCACATATGGATCCACTAGAGTCATTGCATGTGTGTTGTTTCCACAAACCACATATGGATCCACTAGAGTCATTGCATGTGTTCTTTCCACAAACCACATATGGATCCACTAGAGTCATTGCATGTGTGTTCTTTTCACAAACCACATATGGACCCACCAGATTCATTGCATGTGTGTTGTTTCCACAAATAACATATGGATCAACCAGTGTCATTGCATGTGTGTTCTTTTCACAAACCATATATGGATCAACCAATGTCATTGCATGTGTGTTCTCTTCCACAAACCACATATGGATCCACTAGAGTAATTGCATGTGTGCTCTTTTCACAAAACACATATGGATTAACAAGTGCCATTGCATGTGTGTTCTTTTCACAAACCACATATCGATCCACCAATGTCATTGCATGTGTGTTCTTTTCCACAAACCACATATGTACCCACTATTGTAATTGCATGTGTGTTGTTTTCCACAAACCACATATGGATCCACTAGAGTTATTGCATGTGTGTTCTTTCCACAAACCACGTATGGATCCACTAGAATCATTGCATGTGTGTTCCTTTCACAAACCACATATGGATAAACCAATGTCATTGCATGTGTGTTCTTTTCATGAACCACATATGGATCCACTAGAGTCATTGCGTGTGTGTTCTTTTCAAAAACCACATATGGACCCACTAGAGTCATTGCATGTGTGTTCTTATACTAAAACTAGCACTAGAGTCATTGGATGTGTGTTATTTTCACAAACCACACATGGATCCACTAGAGTCATTGGATGTGTGTTCTTTCCACAAACCACATGGATCAACCAATGTCATTGCATGTGTGTTCTTTCCACAAACCACATATGGACCCACTAGAGTCATTGAATGTGTGTTCTTATACTAAAACCAGCACTAGAGTCATTGCATGTGTGTTCTTTTCACAAACCACACATGGATCCACCAGAGTCATTACATGTGTGTTCTTTCCACAAACCACATGGATCAACCAATGGCATTGCATGTGTGTTATTGTCACAAACCACATATGGATCAACCAATGGCATTGCATGTGTGTTCCTATCATGAACCACACATGGATCCACCAATGTCATTGCATGTGTTTTCTTTCCACAAACCACATATGTACCCACTAGAGTAATTGCATGTGTGTTCTTTTCACTAACCACATATGGATCCACTAGAGTCATTGCATGTGTGTTCTTTCCACAAACCACACATGGATCCACCAGAGTCATTGCATGTGTGTTCTTTCCACAAACCACACATGGATCCACCAGAGTCATTGCATGTGTGTTCTTTTCCACAAACCACATGGATCAACCAATAGCATTGCATCTGTGTTATTGTCACAAACCACATATAGATCAACCAATGTCATAGCATGTATGTTCTTGTCATGAACCACACATGGATCCACCAATACCATTGCATGTGTGTTGTTTCCATAAACCACATATGTATCCACCAGAGTAATTGCATGTGTGTTCTTTTCACAAACCACATATGGATCAACAAATGTGATTGCATGTGTGTTCTTTCCGCAAACCACATATGGATCCACCAATGTCATTGCATGTTTTCGTTTCACAAACCACGTATGGATCCACTAGAGTCATTGCATGTGTGATATTTCCACAAACCACATATGGATCCACTAGAGTCATTGCGTGTGTGTTGTTTTCAAAAACCACATATGGACCCACCAGAGTCATTGCATGTGTGTTCTTTCCACAAACCACATATGGATCAACCTATGTCATTGCATGTGTGTTCTTTTCACAAATCACATATTGATCAACCAATATCATTGCATGTGTGTTCTTTTACACAAACCACATATGGATCCACTAGAGTAATTGCATGTGTGTTCTTTTCCCAAACCACATGTGGATCAACAAATGTCATTGCATGTGTGTTCTTTTCACAATCCACATATGGATCCACCAATGTCATTGCATGTGTGTTCTTTTCCACAAACCACATATGTACCCACTAGAGTAATTGCATGTGTCTAATTTTCCACAAACCACATATGGATCCACAAGAGTTATTGCATGTATGTTCTTTCCACTAACCACATATGGATCCACTAGAGTCATTGCATGTGTTTTCCTTTCACAAACCAGATATGGATCGACCAATGTCATTGCATGTGTGTTGTTTCATGAACCACATATGGATCCACTAGAGTCATTGCATGTGTGTTCTTTTCACAAAGCACATATGGACCCACTAGAGTCATTGCATGTGTGTTCTTATACTAAAACCAGCACTAGAGTCATTGCATGTGTGTTCTTTTGACAAACCACACATGGATCCACCAGATTCATTGGATGTGTGTTCTTTCCACAAACCACATGGATCAACCAATGCCATTGCATGTGTGTTATTGTAACAAAACACATATAGATCAACCAATGTCACTCCATGTATGTTCTTGTCATGAACCACATATGGATCCACCAGTGTTCATTCCATGTGTGTTCTTTCCACAAACCACATATGTATCCACCAGAGTAATTGCATGTGTGTTCTTTTCACAAACCACATATGGATCAACAAATGTCATTGCATGTGTGTTCTTTTCACAAACCACATATGGATCCACCAATGTCATTGCATGTGTGTTCTCTCCACAAACCAGATATGTACCCACTAGAGTAATTGCATGTGTGTTCTTTTCCACAAACCACATATGGATCCACTAGAGTAATTGCATGTGTGTTCTTTCCACAAACCACATATGTATCCACCAGAGTAATTGCATGTGTGTTCTTTTCACAAACCACATATGGATCAACAAATGTTATTGCATGTGTGTTCCTTCCACAAACCACATATGGATCCACCAATGTCATTGCATGTGTGTTCTTTTCACTAACCACATGGATCCACTAGAGTCATTGCATGTGTGTTCTTTCCACAAACCACATATGGATCCACTAGAGTCATTGCATGTGTGTTATTTTCACAAACCACATATGGACCCACCAGAGTCATTGCATATGTGTTCTATCCACAAACCACATATGGATCAACCAATGTCATTGCATGTGTGTTCTTTCCGCAAACCACATATGGATCCACCAATGTCATTGCATGTGTGTTCTTTTCAGAAACCACATATGGATCCACTAGAGTCATTTCATGAGTGTTCTTTCCAAAAACCACATATGGATCCACTAGAGTCATTGCATGTGCGTTCTTTTCAGAAACCACATATGGACCCACCAGACACATTGCATGTGTGTTCTTTCCAGAAACCACATATGGATAACCAATGTCATTGAATGTGTATTCTTTTCACAAACCACATATGGATCAACCAATGTCATTGCATGTGTGTTCTTTTCCAAAAACCACAAATGGATCCACTATAGTAATTGCATGTGTGTTCTTTTCACAAACCACATATGGATCAACAAATTTCATTGCATGTGTGTTCTTTCCACAAACCACATATGGACCCACTAGAGTCATTGAATGTGTGTTCTTATACTAAAACCAGCACTAGAGTCATTGCATGTGTGTTCTTTTCACAAACCACACATGGATCCACCAGAGTCATTACATGTGTGTTCTTTCCACAAACCACATGGATCAACCAATGGCATTGCATGTGTGTTATTGTCATAAACCACATATGGATCAACCAATGGCATTGCATGTGTGTTCCTATCATGAACCACACATGGATCCACCAATGTCATTGCATGTGTGTTCTTTCCACAAACCACATATGTACCCACTAGAGTAATTGCATGTGTGTTCTTTTCCACAAACCACATATGGATCCACTAGAGTCATTGCATGTGTGTTCTTTCCACAAACCACACATGGATCCACCAGAGTCATTGCATGTGTGTTCTTTCCACAAACCACACATGGATCCACCAGAGTCATTGCATGTGTGTTCTTTTCCACAAACCACATGGATCAACCAATGGCATTGCATGTGTATTATTGTCACAAACCACATATGGATCAACCAATGTCATTGCATGTATGTTCTTGTCATGAACCACACATGGATCCACCAATACCATTGCATGTGCGTTGTTTCCACAAACCACATATGTATCCACCAGAGTAATTGCATGTGTGTTCTTTTCACAAACCACATATGGATCAACAAATGTCATTGCATGTGTGTTCTTTCCACAAACCACATATGGATCCACCAATGTCATTGCATGTTTTCGTTTCACAAACCACATATGGATCCACTAGAGTCATTGCATGTGTGATATTTCCACAAACCACATATGGATCCACTAGAGTCATTGCGTGTGTGTTCTTTTCAAAAACCACATATGGACCCACCAGAGTCATTGCTTGTGTGTTCTTTCCACAAACCACATATGGATCAACCTATGTCATTGCATGTGTGTTCTTTTCACAAATCACATATGGATCAACCAATATCATTGCATGTGTGTTCTTTTACACAAACCACATATGGATCCACTAGAGTAATTGCATGTGTGTTCTTTCCACAAACCACATATGTATCCACCAGAGTAATTGCATGTGTAATCTTTTCACAAACCAATATGGTTCAACAAATGTCATTGCATGTGTGTTCCTTCCACAAACCACATATGGATCCACCAATGTCATTGCATGTGTGTTCTTTTCACTAACCACATGGATCCACTAGAGTCATTGCATGTGTGTTCTTTCCACAAACCACATATGGATCCACTAGAGTCATTGCATGTGTGTTCTTTTCACAAACCACATATGGACCCACCAGAGTCATTGCATGTGTGTTCTTTCCACAAACCACATATGGATCAACCAATGTCGTTGCATGTGTGTTCTTTCCACAAACCACATATGGATCCACCAATGTCATTGCATGTGTGTTCTTTTTAGAAACCACATATGGATCCACTAGAGTCATTTCATGTGTGTTCTTTCCAAAAACCACATATGGATCCACTAGAGTCATTGCATGTGCGTTCTTTTCAGAAACCACATATGGACCCACCAGAGTCATTGCATGTGTGTTCTTTCCAGAAACCACATATGGATAACCAATGTCATTGAATGTGTATTCTTTTCACAAACCACATATGGATCAACCAATGTCATTGCATGTGTGTTCTTTTCCAAAAACCACAAATGGATCCACTATAGTAATTACATGTGTGTTCTTTTCACAAACCACATATGGATCAACAAATTTCATTGCATGTGTGTTCTTTTCAGAAACCACATATGGTCAGCCAATGTCATTGCATGTGTGTTCTTTTCCACAAACCACATATGTACCCAGTAGAGTAATTGCATGTGTGTTCTTTTCCACAAACCACATATGGATCCACTAGAGCCATTGCATGTGTGTTCTTTCCACAAACCACATATGGATCCACTAGAGTCATTGCATGCGTGTTCCTTTCACAAACCACATATGGATCAACCAATGTCATTGCGTGTGTGTTCTTTTCATGCACAACATATGTATCCACTAGAGTCATTGCATGTGTGTCCCTTTCAGAAACCACATATGGACCCACTCGAGTCATTGCATGTGTGTTCTTATACTAAAACCAGCACTAGAGTCATTGCATGTGTGTTCTTTTCACAAACCCCACATGGATCCACCAGAATCATTGCATGTGTGTTCTTTCCACAAACCACATGGATCAACCAATGTCATTGCATATGTGTTCTTTCCACAAACCCCATATGGACCCACTAGAGTCATTGAATGTGTGTTCTTATACTAAAACCAACACTAGAGTCATTGCATGTGTGTTCTTTTCACATACCACATATGGATCCACTAGAGTCATTGCATGTGTGTTCTTTCCACAAACCACATATGGATCCATTAGAGTCATTGCATGTGTTCTTTCCACAAACCACACATGGATCCACTAGAGTCATTGCATGTGTGTTCTTTTCACAAACCACATATGGACCCACCAGAGTCATTGCATGTGTGTTCTTTCCACAAATAACATATGGATCAACCAGTGTCATTGCATGTTTGTTCTTTTCACAAACCATATATGGATCCACTAGAGTCATTGCGTGTGTGTTCTTTTCAAAAACCACATATGGACCCACCAGATTCATTGCATGTGTGTTCTTTCCACAAACCACATATGGATTAACCTATGTCATTGCATGTGTTTTTTTATGACAAATCACATATGGATCAACAAATATCATTGCATGTGTGTTCTTTTACACAAACCACATATGGATCCACTAGAGTAATTGCATGTGCGTTCTTTTCACAAACCACATGTGGATCAACAAATGTCATTACATGTGTGTTCTTTTCACAATCCACATATGGATCCACCAATGTCATTGCATGTGTGTTCTTTTCCACAAACCACATATGTACCCACTAGAGTAATTGCATGTGTGTTCTTTTCCACAAACCACATATGGATCCACTAGAGTAATTGCACGTGTGTTCTTCCCACAAACCACATATGTATCCACTAGAGTAATTGCATGTGTGTTCTTTTCATAAACCACATATGGATCAACAAATGTCATTGCATGTGTGTTCCTTCCACAAAGCACATATGGATCCACCAATGTCATTGCATGTGTGTTCTTTTCACTAACCACATATGGATCCACTAGAGTCATTGCATGTGTGTTCTTTCCACAAACCACATATGGATCCACCAGAGTCATTGCATGTGTGTTCTTTCCACAAACCACACATGGATCCACCAGAGTCATTGCATGTGTGTTCTTTTCCACAAACCACATGGATCAACCAATGGCATTGCATCTGTGTTATTGTCACAAACCACATATAGATCAACCAATGTCATTGCATGTATGTTCTTGTCATGAACCACACATGGATCCACCAATACCATTGCATGTGTGTTGTTTCCATAAACCACATATGTATCCACCAGAGTAATTGCATGTGTGTTCTTTTCACAAACCACATATGGATCAACAAATGTGATTGCATGTGTGTTCTTTCCGCAAACCACATATGGATCCACCAATGTCATTGCATGTTTTCGTTTCACAAACCACGTATGGATCCACTAGAGTCATTGCATGTGTGATATTTCCACAAACCACATATGGATCCACTAGAGTCATTGCGTGTGTGTTGTTTTCAAAAACCACATATGGACCCACCAGAGTCATTGCATGTGTGTTCTTTCCACAAACCACATATGGATCAACCTATGTCATTGCATGTGTGTTCTTTTCACAAATCACATATTGATCAACCAATATCATTGCATGTGTGTTCTTTTACACAAACCACATATGGATCCACTAGAGTAATTGCATGTGTGTTCTTTTCCCAAACCACATGTGGATCAACAAATGTCATTGCATGTGTGTTCTTTTCACAATCCACATATGGATCCACCAATGTCATTGCATGTGTGTTCTTTTCCACAAACCACATATGTACCCACTAGAGTAATTGCATGTGTGTAATTTTCCACAAACCACATATGGATCCACAAGAGTTATTGCATGTCTATTCTTTCCACTAACCACATATGGATCCACTAGAGTCATTGCATGTGTTTTCCTTTCACAAACCAGATATGGATCAACCAATGTCATTGCATGTGTGTTGTTTCATGAACCACATATGGATCCACTAGAGTCATTGCATGTGTGTTCTTTTCACAAAGCACATATGGACCCACTAGAGTCATTGCATGTGTGTTCTTATACTAAAACCAGCACTAGAGTCATTGCATGTGTGTTCTTTTGACAAACCACACATGGATCCACCAGCTTCATTGGATGTGTGTTCTTTCCACAAACCACATGGATCAACCAATGCCATTGCATGTGTGTTATTGTAACAAAACACATATAGATCAACCAATGTCACTGCATGTATGTTCTTGTCATGAACCACATATGGATCCACCAGTGTTCATTCCATGTGTGTTCTTTCCACAAACCACATATGTATCCACTAGAGTAATTGCATGTGTGTTCTTTTCACAAACCACATATGGATCAACAAATGTCATTGCATGTGTGTTCTTTTCACAAACCACATATGGATCCACCAATGTCATTGCATGTGTGTTCTCTCCACAAACCAGATATGTACCCACTAGAGTAATTGCATGTGTGTTCTTTTCCACAAACCACATATGGATCCACTAGAGTAATTGCATGTGTGTTCTTTCCACAAACCACATATGTATCCACCAGAGTAATTGCATGTGTGTTCTTTTCACAAACCACATATGGATCAACAAATGTTATTGCATGTGTGTTCCTTCCACAAACCACATATGGATCCACCAATGTCATTGCATGTGTGTTCTTTTCACTAACCACATGGATCCACTAGAGTCATTGCATGTGTGTTCTTTCCACAAACCACATATGGATCCACTAGAGTCATTGCATGTGTGTTATTTTCACAAACCACATATGGACCCACCAGAGTCATTGCATGTGTGTTCTATCCACAAACCACATATGGATCAACCAATGTCATTGCATGTGTGTTCTTTCCGCAAAGCACATATGGATCCACCAATGTCATTGCATGTGTGTTCTTTTCAGAAACCACATATGGATCCACTAGAGTCATTTCATGAGTGTTCTTTCCAAAAACCACATATGGATCCACTAGAGTCATTGCATGTGCGTTCTTTTTAGAAACCACATATGGACCCACCAGACACATTGCATGTGTGTTCTTTCCAGAAACCACATATGGATAACCAATGTCATTGAATGTGTATTCTTTTCACAAACCACATATGGATCAACCAATGTCATTGCATGTGTGTTCTTTTCCAAAAACCACAAATGGATCCACTATAGTAATTGCATGTGTGTTCTTTTCACAAACCACATATGGATCAACAAATTTCATTGCATGTGTGTTCTTTCCACAAACCACATATGGACCCACTAGAGTCATTGAATGTGTGTTCTTATACTAAAACCAGCACTAGAGTCATTGCATGTGTGTTCTTTTCACAAACCACACATGGATCCACCAGAGTCATTACATGTGTGTTCTTTCCACAAACCACATGGATCAACCAATGGCATTGCATGTGTGTTATTGTCATAAACCACATATGGATCAACCAATGGCATTGCATGTGTGTTCCTATCATGAACCACACATGGATCCACCAATGTCATTGCATGTGTGTTCTTTCCACAAACCACATATGTACCCACTAGAGTAATTGCATGTGTGTTCTTTTCCACAAACCACATATGGATCCACTAGAGTCATTGCATGTGTGTTCTTTCCACAAACCACACATGGATCCACCAGAGTCATTGCATGTGTGTTCTTTCCACAAACCACACATGGATCCACCAGAGTCATTGCATGTGTGTTCTTTTCCACAAACCACATGGATCAACCAATGGCATTGCATGTGTGTTATTGTCACAAACCACATATGGATCAACCAATGTCATTGCATGTATGTTCTTGTCATGAACCACACATGGATCCACCAATACCATTGCATGTGCGTTGTTTCCACAAACCACATATGTATCCACCAGAGTAATTGCATGTGTGTTCTTTTCACAAACCACATATGGATCAACAAATGTCATTGCATGTGTGTTCTTTCCACAAACCACATATGGATCCACCAATGTCATTGCATGTTTTCGTTTCACAAACCACATATGGATCCACTAGAGTCATTGCATGTGTGATATTTCCACAAACCACATATGGATCCACTAGAGTCATTGCGTGTGTGTTCTTTTCAAAAACCACATATGGACCCACCAGAGTCATTGCTTGTGTGTTCTTTCCACAAACCACATATGGATCAACCTATGTCATTGCATGTGTGTTCTTTTCACAAATCACATATGGATCAACCAATATCATTGCATGTGTGTTCTTTTACACAAACCACATATGGATCCACTAGAGTAATTGCATGTGTGTTCTTTCCACAAACCACATATGTATCCACCAGAGTAATTGCATGTGTAATCTTTTCACAAACCAATATGGATCAACAAATGTCATTGCATGTGTGTTCCTTCCACAAACCACATATGGATCCACCAATGTCATTGCATGTGTGTTCTTTTCACTAACCACATGGATCCACTAGAGTCATTGCATGTGTGTTCTTTCCACAAACCACATATGGATCCACTAGAGTCATTGCATGTGTGTTCTTTTCACAAACCACATATGGACCCACCAGAGTCATTGCATGTGTGTTCTTTCCACAAACCACATATGGATCAACCAATGTCGTTGCATGTGTGTTCTTTCCACAAACCACATATGGATCCACCAATGTCATTGCATGTGTGTTCTTTTTAGAAACCACATATGGATCCACTAGAGTCATTTCATGTGTGTTCTTTCCAAAAACCACATATGGATCCACTAGAGTCATTGCATGTGCGTTCTTTTCAGAAACCACATATGGACCCACCAGAGTCATTGCATGTGTGTTCTTTCCAGAAACCACATATGGATAACCAATGTCATTGAATGTGTATTCTTTTCACAAACCACATATGGATCAACCAATGTCATTGCATGTGTGTTCTTTTCCAAAAACCACAAATGGATCCACTATAGTAATTACATGTGTGTTCTTTTCACAAACCACATATGGATCAACAAATTTCATTGCATGTGTGTTCTTTTCAGAAACCACATATGGTCAACCAATGTCATTGCATGTGTGTTCTTTTCCACAAACCACATATGTACCCAGTAGAGTAATTGCATGTGTGTTCTTTTCCACAAACCACATATGGATCCACTAGAGCCATTGCATGTGTGTTCTTTCCACAAACCACATATGGATCCACTAGAGTCATTGCATGCGTGTTCCTTTCACAAACCACATATGGATCAACCAATGTCATTGCGTGTGTGTTCTTTTCATGCACAACATATGTATCCACTAGAGTCATTGCATGTGTGTCCCTTTCAGAAACCACATATGGACCCACTCGAGTCATTGCATGTGTGTTCTTATACTAAAACCAGCACTAGAGTCATTGCATGTGTGTTCTTTTCACAAACCCCACATGGATCCACCAGAATCATTGCATGTGTGTTCTTTCCACAAACCACATGGATCAACCAATGTCATTGCATATGTGTTCTTTCCACAAACCCCATATGGACCCACTAGAGTCATTGAATGTGTGTTCTTATACTAAAACCAACACTAGAGTCATTGCATGTGTGTTCTTTTCACATACCACATATGGATCCACTAGAGTCATTGCATGTGTGTTCTTTCCACAAACCACATATGGATCCATTAGAGTCATTGCATGTGTTCTTTCCACAAACCACACATGGATCCACTAGAGTCATTGCATGTGTGTTCTTTTCACAAACCACATATGGACCCACCAGAGTCATTGCATGTGTGTTCTTTCCACAAATAACATATGGATCAACCAGTGTCATTGCATGTGTGTTCTTTTCACAAACCATATATGGATCCACTAGAGTCATTGCGTGTGTGTTCTTTTCAAAAACCACATATGGACCCACCAGATTCATTGCATGTGTGTTCTTTCCACAAACCACATATGGATTAACCTATGTCATTGCATGTGTTTTTTTTTGACAAATCACATATGGATCAACAAATATCATTGCATGTGTGTTCTTTTACATAAACCACATATGGATCCACTAGAGTAATTGCATGTGCGTTCTTTTCACAAACCACATGTGGATCAACAAATGTCATTACATGTGTGTTCTTTTCACAATCCACATATGGATCCACCAATGTCATTGCATGTGTGTTCTTTTCCACAAACCACATATGTACCCACTAGAGTAATTGCATGTGTGTTCTTTTCCACAAACCACATATGGATCCACTAGAGTAATTGCACGTGTGTTCTTCCCACAAACCACATATGTATCCACTAGAGTAATTGCATGTGTGTTCTTTTCATAAACCACATATGGATCAACAAATGTCATTGCATGTGTGTTCCTTCCACAAAGCACATATGGATCCACCAATGTCATTGCATGTGTGTTCTTTTCACTAACCACATATGGATCCACTAGAGTCATTGCATGTGTGTTCTTTCCACAAACCACATATGGATCCACTAGAGTCATTGCATGTGTGTTCTTTTCACAAACCACATATGGACCCACCAGAGTCAGTGCATGTGTGTTCTTTCCACAAACCACATATGGATCAACCAATGTCATTGCATGTGTGTTCTTTCCACAAACCACACATGGATCCACCAATGTCATTGCATGTGTGTTCTTTTCAGAAACCACATATGGATCCACTAGAGTCATTTCATGTGTGTTCTTTCCAAAAACCACATATGGATCCACTAGAGTCATTGCATGTGCGTTCTTTTCAGAAACCACATATGGACCCACCAGAGTCATTGCATGTGTGTTCTTTCCAGAAACCACATCTGGATAACCAATGTCATTGCATGTGTATTCTTTTCACAAACCACATATGGATCAACCAATGTCATTGCATGTGTCTTATTTTCCAAAAACCACAAATGGATCCACTAGAGTAATTGCATGTGTGTTCTTTTCACAAACCACATATGGATCAAGAAATTTCATTGCATGTGTGTTCTTTTCAGAAACCACATATGGATCAACCAATGTCATTGCATGTGTGTTCTTTTCTACAAACCACATATGTACCCATTAGAGTAATTGCATGTGTGTTCTTTTCCACAAACCACATATGGATCCACTAGAGCCATTGCATGTGTGTTGTTTCCACAAACCACATATGGATCCTCTAGAGTCATTGCATGCGAGTTCCTTTCACAAACCACATATGGATCAACCAATATCATTGCGTGTGTGTTCTTTTCATGCACCACATATGTATCCAGTAGTGTCATTTCATGTGTGTTCTTTTCAGAAACCACATATGGACCCACTCGAGTCATTGCATGTGTGTTCTTATACTAAAACCAACACTAGTCATTGCATGTGTGTTCTTTTCACAAACCACACATGGATCCACCAGAATCATTGCATGTGTGCTCTTTCCACAAACCACATGGATCAACCAATGTCATTGCATATGTGTTCTTTCCACAAACCCCATATGGACCCACTAGAGTCATTGAATGTGTGTTCTTATACTAAAACCAACACTAGAGTCATTGCATGTGTGTTCTTTTCACATACCACATATGGATCCACAAGAGTCATTGCATGTGTGTTCTTTCCACAAACCACATATGGATCCACTAGAGTCATTGCATGTGTTCTTTCCACAAACCACATATGGATCCACTAGAGTCATTGCATGTGTGTTCTTTTCACAAACCACATATGGACCCACCAGAGGCATTGCATGTGTGTTCTTTCCACAAAAAACATATGGATCAACTAGTGTCATTGCATGTGTGTTCCTTTCACAAACCATATATGGATCAACCAATGTCATTGCATGTGTGTTCTTTTCCACAAACCACATATGGATCCACATGAGTAATTGCATGTGTACTCTTTTCACAAAACACATATGGATCAACAAGTGTCATTGCATGTGTGTTCTTTTCACAAACCACATATGGATCCACCAATGTCATTGCATGTGTGTTCTTTTCCACAAACCACATATGTACCCACTAGAGTAATTGCATGTGTGTTGTTTTCCACAAACCACATATGGATCCACTAGAGTTATTGCATGTGTGTTCTTTCCACAAACCACATATGGATCCACTAGAATCATTTCATGTGTGTTCCTTTCACAAACCACATATGGATAAACCAATGTCATTGCATGTGTATTCTTTTCATGAACCACATATGTATCCACTAGAGTCATTGCATGTGTGTTCTTTTCAAAAACCACATATGGACCCACTAGAGTCATTGCATGTGTGTTATTATACTAAAACTAGCACTAGAGTCATTGGATGTGTTTTATTTTCACAAACCACACATGGGTCCACTAGAGTCATTGCATGTGTGTTCTTTCCACAAAACACATGGATCAACCAATGTCATTGCATGTGTGTTCTTTCCACAAACCACATATGGACCCACTAGAGTCATTGAATGTGTGTTCTTATACTAAAACCAGCACTAGAGTCATTGCATGTGTGTTCTTTTCACAAACCACACATGGATCCACCAGAGTCATTACATGTGTGTTCCTTCTACAAACCACATGGATCAACCAATGGCATTGCATGTGTGTTATTGTCACAAACCACATATGGATCAACCAATGTCATTGCATGTGTGTTCCTATCATGAACCACACATGGATCCACCAATGTCATTGCATGTGTGTTCTTTCCACAAACCACATATGTACCCACTAGAGTAATTGCATGTGTGTTCTTTTCCACAAACCACATATGGATCCACTAGAGTCATTTCATGTGTGTTCTTTCCACAAACCACACATGGATCCACCAGAGTCATTGCATGTGTGTTCTTTCCACAAACCACACATGGATCCACCAGAGTCATTGCATGTGTGTTCTTTTCCACAAACCACATGGATCAACCAATGGCATTGCATGTGTGTTATTGTCACAAACCACATATGGATCAACCAATGTCATTGCATGTATGTTCTTGTCATGAACCACACATGGATCCACCAGTACCATTGCATGTGTGTTGTTTCCACAAACCACATATGTATCCACTAGAGTAATTACCTGTGTGTTCTTTTCACAAACCACATATGGATCAACAAATGTCATTGCATGTGTGTTCTTTCCACAAACCACATATGGATCGACCAATGTCATTGCATGTTTTCTTTTCACAAACCACATATGGATCCACTAGAGTCATTGCATGTGTGTTATTTCCACAAACCACATATGGATCCACTAGAGTCATTGCGTGTGTGTTCTTTTTAAAAACCACATATGGACCCACCAGAGTCATTGCATGTGTGTTCTTTCCACAAACCACATATGGATCAACCTATGTCATTGCATGTGTGTTCATTTCACAAATCACATATGGATCAACCAATATCATTGCATGTGTGTTCTTTTACACAAACCACATATGGATCCACTAGAGTAATTGCATGTGTGTTCTTTTGACAAACCACATGTGGATCAACAAATGTCATTGCATGTGTGTTCTTTTCACAATCCACATATGGATCCACCAATGTCATTGCATGTGTGTTCTTTTCCACAAACCACATATGTACTCACTCGAGTAATTGCATGTGTGTTCTTTTCCACAAACCACATATGGATCCACTAGAGTCATTGCATGTGTGTTCTTTCCACTAACCACATATGGATCCACTAGAGTCATTGCATGTGTTTTCCTTTCACAAACCACATATGGATCAACCAATGTCATTGCATGTGTGTTGTTTCATGAACCACATATGGATCCACTAGAGTCATTGCATGTGTGTTCTTTTCACAAAGCATATATGGACCCACTAGAGTCATTGCATGTGTGTTCTTATACTAAAACCAGCACTAGAGTCATTGCATGTGTGTTCTTTTCACAAACCACACATGGATCCACAAGAGTCATTGCATGTGTGTTCTTTCCACAAACCACAAGGATCAACCAATGACAATGCATGTGTGTTATTGTAACAAAACACATATAGATCAACCAATGTCATTGCATGTATGTTCTTGTCATGAACCACATATGGATCCACCAGTGTTCATTGCATGTGTGTTCTTTCCACAAACCACATATGTATCCACCAGAGTAATTGCATGTGTGTTCTTTTCACAAACCACATATGGATCAACAAATGTCATTGCATGTGTGTTCTTTTCACAAACCACATATGGATCCACCAATGTCATTGCATGTGTGTTCTCTCCACAAACCAGATATGTACCCACTAGAGTAATTGCATGTGTGTTCTTTTCCACAAACCACTTATGGATCCACTAGAGTAATTGCATGTGTGTTCTTTCCACAAACCACATATGTATCCACCAGAGTAATTGCATGTGTATTCTTTTCACAAACCACATATGGATCAACAAATGTCATTGCATGTGTGTTCCTTCCAGAAACCACATATGGATCCACCAATGTCATTGCATGTGTGTTCTTTTCACTAGCCACATATGGATCCACTAGAGTCATTGCATGTGTGTTCTTTCCACAAACCACATATGGATCCACTAGAGTCATTGCATGTGTGTTCTTTTCACAAACCACATGTGGACCCACCAGCGTCATTGCATGTTTGTTCTTTCCACAAACCACATATGGATCAACCAATGTAATTGCATGTGTGTTCTTTTCACAAACCACATATGGATCAACCAATGTCATTGCATGTGTGTTCTTTTCCACAAACCACATATGGATCCACTAGAGTAATTGCATGTGTGTTCTTTCCACAAACCACATATGGATCCACTAGACTCATTGCATGTGTGTTCTTTCCACTAAACCACGTAAGACCGCGTCTTCTAGAAGCCCCCCTAAAGAACTAGTTGTCCGATCTGATTGTTGCATACTGTTCGATTGGGGCCTGTGGACGAATAAGATGGTTGTTCGTCAGAGCGATCCGCGAGTAGGCTGTTCCGCGACATGATTGGCCACGCTTACATTTTCACTTATATTACTATTATTTCCACTCCCCTATAGCCTACTAGTAATATCATAGAGCTTGTGAGTGAGCACATCTACTCCGCATCCCCCTCTCCCCTCATCCACCACACGTCATTGTGCCCAGACGATGCCACCGACTTTTGTGCGCCTTGCTCGGACGACATCCGCTAATTCTTGGGTCGCTACCTTCATGCTAAGAAATCATTTTACAAGGTTTTGAATTTATCCTACATATTCCTGCGATTTGCCGATGTAACTGCCGATCTTTTTTCCGATTTCTCGACGAACTTCAGATGTGGCAGATACTGCATCCCAAGAATCTGGAGATCCTCGCGCGCAACTTTGAAGTGACTTTCCCGCTCGTGTGCTCCCACCTAGGATTCTTTCGTCGTTACTCCTACCACGAGCTCCTGCTCCACTAGCTCGCGTGCCCACATGGCGCGTGCTTCTGCACGGAGCCAGGCTGCAACTACACCGGCCCGTCGGCAGAGCTCAGTGTCCACCTTGTAGAGGAGCACTTGATCGAAGTGATTAGGATCTCGTACGGCAAGCCCAACTTCTCCAAGAGCAGGTGTCGTCCATTGAATCGGCATGCTGCCGGCTAATTTTCCAGGGGGCGGCTCTGTTTCCCTCCTGACCATCACCACCGGTGTTCCGAGAACCAGAGCTAGGCCCACCTTCATGTGTGCGGTATGCGTCAGGTTAGTCTCGTGCGCCTGGCCCCTATACATGGTGCGCATGTGGGCGAACGCCCAGCCGCCGTTGTCCGATATCATTCTAGTGCTAGCCAAGGCGTCGAGATGCCTGGCACCGCGGGAGGTGGAGTATGCGGACCTGAGGTCGATCCTATGTGTTCTATCTTAGTACCTTGTCGGTGCTGGACCGAACAGGCAGATGCAGTTCTACATTTGTATCGAGAAGACCGACAGGGAAATGTAGTACTTATGCTGTCGTTACTGCTAGACTTAAGCGATGCTTCTCAGGTGCGTAGAGACTACGTGTTGTGCGAATGTACCCCAGTTGTAGTTTTTTTAGTACTCCTTAATAATTCGACGAGTTATTGGTCCAATCAGCTTGTTGTTGTCACGTTGCAAAGTCCACTTGCTCTGGACAGACTGGCAATACCGCGTGCTCCCGCTCCCGCATGTCAGTGTCACATGTTCCGTGGGCCCGCCTGCTAGTGTCACGCCCCCTTACTTCTCTTCCTTCCCCTCGAAGCCACTGTCCACACTTCTCTTCCATCCTGCCACTCCCGTTTGATGGTTGTAATCTGATTTTTGTTGGATTGTTTACATGTATTCTACATTGATAATGCAACATGCAAATGGCACAGACACAATTTCTAAAGTGGAAGCACTCACACGCTGCTATTGCACATATTTCTCAATATAGATCGACAAACCCATTACAATAATTATACTCGCACTAAACACAACCGAAATTGCAACCATCCTAAACAACATCTAAACCCACATCGCAACGCTGTCGTCGAAGTCCACCTCTATTGGTGGCACTGCCGTTCCGTTCCCAGCGACATCCACTCCCGCCCGTGGCTTGCCCTTCGCCAAGGAGGCAACAACGGCGTTCTGCACAGCTTTGTCCCCATCGTCCTCCACATTAGAATCAAAAATGACGAAGGTGATGGGGTTGGCGTGGACCGAGCACCGTCGCGCCTGGCGGCTCCTGCTCGAGCTCGATGCCTCATTAGTCCTTCTACAGGTAGGAGGGACCGAGCTCGGAGATGTAGCATCATCACTCCTCTAAAGAAACCATGGACATTTGATACTGCGATGGTAGGATCTTGGGGTGGATCCGCCACGGCGAGCCCTACCGGAAGCGGTGGAGTGGATGGATCTGTCGGCACGAGCCATGACAAGTTCCTAGGAGGGAGTAAGATTGTGGGCTAGGCGTGTCTGGTTCCTAAGCAAGGCCTCCCAGTGATATCTACACGGGCAAGATGCCAAAAAATTTTGTTCAATGCGCGTGAGAGGGCCTTTGAACCACGAAGGCACGAGGTTTGGTTGACAGGTCCGCACGCTAGGTCCCCCACCTATCAGCCGAATGTGGACGGTAGGATTCTGCCCGAGTTATTAAGTGGGGATAAATCACACTTCACCACTACCCTGACATCCAATGTCTACTCTTTCCTCTGCCCTCGCTCCCCTCTCTCATGGCTCGCAGCTCATGCAGTTCGTCTCGGGCGGAATCAGGGTCGGCTCAAAGCCGTCAGGCGGTTGCCCCCATCAGGTACCGGAGGGCGCCCTATGATTACTACCCTGATATGTTGTGTTTGTGCGGTGAGAAGATGCCGAGATGGATTTCGTGGACCGACGAAAATACTGTAGGAAAATTCAGCAACTGCAGCATCAGAGCGGTAAGTTCCTATTGTAGGTACAATGGTAACCCGGATCCCGAAAGCGTAATGTAATTCTTTTTTGTTTCCTTTGATCTACTTCGCAGGAAGGGAGGGGGACTGGCTGTGACAAGTTTGTGTGGATCAAAAAGCCACTAACAGGTTTTCACAAAGAGCTTGTTCAGGATCTGCGTGATGCTGTGTGGGACAAGAAAGAGGAGATTCGTGCAATGGAGCGAGAGATCCGGGAGCTTCACCAGGTGCAGGGGAGGCAGGGGCAGGGAGGTGGTGAGACAGACGGGCTCAAGATTAGGCCAGATAGTGGAAACAATTTCCTCATTATCTGTTGCATTTGCAGTTTATGTTGGCATGTCGTTGTCCAGTAGCTGAAATAAGTTGCTGCTTCGTGGAGTGTAGCATCCAGCTTAGAACTTGTTTTTCAGCCCAGAAACTTATCATAAGTTTAATGCCAATAGCAGAGATTTATTAAGCGCCTATAAATAATTTATGTATGTGCCACTAACACCCATCGATTTTGGAGACCCCTTAAACGCTCAGCTATCGCGATTGTTCAGATAGTAGTGGCATAGTCACAATTTCGGATTCAACTAGTGGCCTCGACCGTATCCAATCCTAAAGTCACGATACATTTTACTCCGAGTATGGGAGGCAGATTGTTTCGCCCGACAAGTTCCATGCACACAGCTCCAGAGTTTAACCGAACTACATATATAGGTTCAAGTTCAATACATCATTAGGCTTCTACACTTCTAGCCTTCTTTCTCTGCTTGGGTGCCAACTTTCTTCCTCTTGCCTTCATGTCCACTGGCTTCTTCATCTCCTGCCTTCTTCCTCTTCTTGGGTGTCAATTTTCTTACCTTCACGTACCCTGGATCTCCGGGTTGAGGGAAGTCAGCCCAATCAGCACCAAAATCTTGTCCAGCATCATCACTCCACTTGTTTTGGTTTTCTTCCCGCAGCAAAATCACTGTGCCGGCTGTCTTGTTTCTTACCTTGCGCTTCCTGTAAAAAAATTGTACATGGATTACTACCTTATATCTATAGACTATAAACAATTTTTTTGTGAATGTACCATCTCATACCTAGGTTTGGGAGCATTAAGGGGACATCCCGCTGCTCTATGGCCTATAAGATGGCAGGTCTTGCATCTATTTTTGCCCTTCTTGGTAGCACAAAAAGGCGAACCCTTCTTCTCGAGAAAATTCTTAAACCTATTCACCTGAGGTCTTCCTCTGCCCCTTTTTTAACTAGCTGGCAAAGCTCAAAAGACAGTTGGACTTGAGGCCACTGAGATGGGTCTGTACATGGCTCGACGGATCTAGCGTACGCAGCTCTAAACTTTTCCATAGAGTAGTAGTCTGACAAATACTGATCCAACTGTGGTAGAGTTCTTTTCTTCACCAAGAAGGCCAAGGCGTGGTCGCAGAGTTTCCTGGTATGCTGCCTCTCTAAGCAGGTGCATCTCGTAGTTGGATGTTCACAACATCCCTATTGCCACTCTTGGACATATCGACCACCTCAGAGCTGCTACTGGTTGACGTGAGAACCTTAAGATGAGCAAGTCCTCGGCTTCTCTTGTGTAGTTGTTGTACAACTGGCGGTAGCATATGTCCTCTAAGTCTCCTACCGATCTCTCTCCTTATATTTAACAGCTTCATGATCATACCACGTATGCTGTCCATCAAGATATGAACATGACGCACTTTTATGTCCTTCACCCAGTTATTCAGGCATTCTGCAAGGTTGTTGTTTATGTAATCAACTTTGATGTCAGGGTTGAATGGACTCCTCTTCCATAGCTATGAATGATGGATGGCTAAGTACTCTAGAAGTTCAGGGGCTTCCACAAAAATCTTGCTCATGATATATTCGTTGCTACTAGGTTTGTAAGCTCTAGCAGCAGGAAACATGTAACGAAATATGCTGTCTGCATAGTGTGAGTACAAGTTGAGCATCATATGGGCATGGAATTCTCTACCTTTTTTTGCACCGCATTTGTCAGCCCTTTGCATGCATCCGTGGATATAGCCAATGGATCCATGTGGCCTATTGATCTCTTGAGCTGCCTCATAAACCAGACCCAGTTTTCCTCTGTTTCTATTTCAAACAGCCCAAATGCCACTAGGAACATGCAGTTGTGACCATCAAGTGTTGTGGCAGATGGCAGACAGCCTTTCCATTTGCCAGTTAGGACACTGTTGTCTACACTTAGGTATGGCATACAACCGTCCTTGAATCTCTAAATGCAAGGTTTAAGCGCCATGAAAAATCTTTTGAAATATATTTTACCATGTACTGATTCGGTGTCAATCTCCACAACACTCCCCGGACACCTAGCTTGTACCTCGGCCTTGAAGTTGTACAGCATCCTAAAGCTATTGGTCCAATCCCCGTGCAAGACCCCTAGAGCTTTCTCTTTACCTTTCCAAACCATGTAATACTGTAGGACAATGTTGTATTTAGAACCAATGCTAGTCTGAATATTCTTCGCGGTCTCTTTAGAGTTATCCTTTAGTATGGACATAGCTTGTATAGCCACCCACTCTGTATCAGCCATTGAGGATTTCCGTTTGCTGCCTGTCGGACACATGTGTGGAGGGCCCATTTTGTTCACCTTCAACACATATTCATTTTAAAAGATAAGCGGAGTCAACTAGTTGCCATAAAGATATCGCACATTAATTGTAGTTATAGAGTGAAAATAGAGAAAGTTCTAACACTACAAGAAATTTGGTGATACATGACCCTCCATATTGGTCACTGAAAGGTCATAGTTTTTAATTTGTGACCTTTTTGTGACCAAATACAGAAGGTCAAAAGCTGAGGGTCACTAGTTAAACACCACGAACTTTCTTCTGAATTTGTCATAGACGTCTATGACCAATAGAGTTATTCACAGATTCTATGACCAACTGTATTGGTCACGGACTGTCTGTCCTGTCCACGTCAGATCCTACGTGGCCGATCCTACGTGGCAAATATGTGACCAATTCGAAAGGTCGTCGATCATATTTGGCCCAGTCCAGATAGGTGTTTTATATGGGCCAAACCCAACAATTCAGCAAATTTAATATTATATTTGTGTCAACTCTGATCAGCTAAATGGGCTAAACCCAAAGTTTTGGCCTTTTTATTTTTGGAGCGTGGCCTTTTTCGAATCAATTTCATTTTTCTTTTTTATTAACAAACAATGGGTCCACTAGTCAGATGGGTCCACTAGTCAGGTTTTAGTCACTGGGCCACTTGTCAGGTTCTTTTTTATTCATCTAACTGTATTTTATAGTCGGTCAGGTTTTTCTGATACCCCATATACTAGAAAATACTGAACAGAAACAAACACAGATGATATTTCAAACGATAGCCAGAATCAGTATATATTACATCTTATCACAATGCTCATTTACAGCTCGCTAGAATAGAATCCACGCACGGTGTTGCTGCCCATCTAGCTAACTCATAATGCGCGCATTAGCCAGAATCGATCATGTCAGTCGTCCAGCCGGATTCACACACGCACGTGTGACAATAGGGTCCGTGCGTGTCATCGGAATGCATCTGCATACGTCGCCTAGCCCGCCGTCAGCAACATGTCGCCGAGCTGCACCTCCTGAAAGCAGCCGTAGCATGCCAGCCGCCGGCCCCAAGAAGCCGCAGCATGCCAGCCGCCGGCCAATAGGCCGCCAGCGTCCGAACACCTAGCACCCACCCATCAGAGCGCCGGGCGGCACCCTCCAGGTCCAAGGGCGCCCAGTACTCCGCCTTCTTCCTCGCTCATCGCCAAGTCCAGGCTCCTCTTGGATGCTCCCAGACTCACCATGGCACCTCCAGCCTTCTCGCCAGCAGCTCCATCTCATCTCCTTGGCAACATCATCTACTCGCCGATAGCTCCATCTCATCTCACCTCCATCATCTTTCGCTGCTACTATGTTTCAGATTATCTGTCAAGGATATATACAGAATAGTCATATCAGAATTGTGAGCTACTTAATGTCCCTAGTTCTGAGTTCGCAATTCAATTTACCATGGATATTCTAAGATCAAAACAAGGAAACAATCTACTCCACCAAACTTTAGCAGACATGGCACACAGATAACCAACTTCAGCAGACATGGCACGTAGATATTCAATTTAAAGATCAGAACAAGGAGTACTTGGAAATCAGTAGAAAACACAACTATGGTTTCTAAAAGCTGAAGGTATAGATCATTCACAACAATATACTACTCCAGAGTAGATCATTCACAACAATATACTACTCCGGGAGTATATTTACATGCATATTACTCACACATGCTAATTTTTTATTTGACAGTGATGGAATATGTACAAGCAGAAATTAATGTAGCAGAAATTAAGATGCTTACAGTAGTTGTATGAAAAATTGGAATACAACACTAGTTCAAAATCAGAGCCCATTGATACAGAATTACCAAATCATGGTATTTATACAAACCATGCATTAGCAGGGAGAACATGCTACATATATTCCTCCAATTATTTTCATTCTTTATTGTCTTTTGTATCCAACTGACTATAACACTACTGGTTCTATGAGAAGCCAAAATGCCAAGAAATTTGTTTTAGGCATTAAAGCAACTGAAAAATATAGTAAATCCATGATAGAAGCATATGTAAATCCATCTATCAATTTACAGAGCAATAAGCCTAGAATTCAAAACTCTTCCATGATAGCAATGGCAATACATTAAGTACTAGTATCTCTCATAGAAGAACGCTAGTAACAAAGAATGGAGTGCCAGAAAAGAATGACAGTATACCGATTATCAGAGATTCAGAGGGGCTAACTGACCAAGGCTTGACCCATCATCAGCGTCGATCTCCCTGTACAAGCCCTCCATGGCGGAGTCCTTGGCTTGGGGACCTTGATCATCCGGGATGGCCAGGAGCAGCCCTTGCCGTGCTGGACACCGCGGACAAGCAGCGCAGCCCATGTTGTCGTCCTCGAGTCAGGGAGATAGAGGAGGGCTGCCCACTCAGCACCATCGGTGGCGTGACGGGAAGCAGCATCACCTGCGCTACAACACCGTCAGGGAACTGCATCCAGTGTTTGCAGACCCTGTCAAATGAATAAAGTCATAGTTAACAGATCAGATATGATAACAACTCTAAATCCTTATCACATTTAATGACATAGAAAAGTAAAAAAGTTCTTTCATGGATTAATGTTATTTCTTGTTCCCATTTCAATAATTTCAAAGTGAAATTCTCATGAACTGATGTCAAAGGGGCCATGTGTGGCCAATCTACCAATATCAGATCAAGTATATAAATGCTTATGACCATATGGTTAAGCAAATGAGCTGCTGTGATAGCACACATATATCAAAATAGAAGGTCGACGGCCAAGAGAAACACTGTTGAACAACACCTTCCCGCATAAAACTCACTACAGCACCATATGAGTAAATTCTGGTACCCAAATGCCCCAGTTCAGTAAACACTAAGCATGGTACACAGTAATTTTTTTACACACCCAGCCAAATGACCTACACTAATTTTTTTACAGATCCAGGCAGCAAAAATCCAACATAAGCTCAGACTGATTGACCTAATATTTCTATCTACACCATACATCCCTAATAATTCTATATTATTAGAAGCAACTGATGCTAAAACTACCTGTTTCACTCACACATAAGATTATATAATAGTGGCATATTAACTCTTTCATTTGAGTAGTAGGATCTGCCTAGGTGTACTAGATTATATCTTTAGTTTATCTGCACACAAACAAAGAGTTGTTGCTACGAATGCACGTAGAACACGAAACCGAAAATGAACCATGAAATAAGGGGCGTACGGATCTGGAAGTGGACGCTTACATGAAGATGAAGAAGGCGCTCGGGGGGCACTTGGGCTTGTTGGGGTCCTTCTCGGCCATGGTCTTCTTCACCGCGAGCCTGGAGTCGCCGCCACGGGATCTCACCTTGGCCTTCACGCTCATCGACTTCCATCGTCGCCGCGACCACGTCGCACTACTTTGCACACCCGCAGATCCCTCCCCTCAAGTACCGGCCTGGTGCTCCCCATCTCCATACCTAGCAGGGTCGCTGCCCACCACGTGGTTGTGAGCCCAAATTTGGGGAAGCGGATTCCATGGGAGGAGATCGATGGGGTGGCGGCGATGTCCAACGGGTGATTCTATCCGGGCGGTGGAGGCGGCCGATGGAGTGTGGGACAAACAGGGGACCCGAGCTATGCGGCTGGGGGCAGTGGGGTTTTCATGGTACGGTGGCGGGTGGCAGCGATAGGGGAGAGACGGAGAGAGGGTGGCGGCGGAGGATGGGAGAAGGAAATGTCTAGGGTTAGGGTTTTCATGGTGCGGTGGGGACTTAACGAAAATTGGTCTCCCCGCGCGCCTGCTGTCCAAATTTGGTTTCCCGGCGATACGAACCTGCTTCGGTGGGAGTGAAATTGGAGGTTTGATGGTGGTAGCATAGACGGCTGAGATATGATTATGTACATGATCCATGGGTAGTCTGGTTCTGTTTTCTCATTGGTTGGCTCTACTTTGATGAGGATCAACCCAAACAAACAATGTTTTGACCAGAATCACGGCATAGTTTGTGATAATATGCTCATACTGTGCATGAATATGCATATTTGGATGGCGAACAATGTTCCAGGAGGAAGTTTTCCTTTTCGTCACATAAAAATTGCATTTTCCATTTTTCGAGTGCTAAAAACAAGGCGTTTTGTAAAACAACCACCAAATGAGAGTTTCAAAATGGTTCCACCTGATTTTTATAAAATACTAGACCACCTTACATGGCCATTTTCCCAACTTGAGTATCTAAAACCTTTCCGTGCACCCCTCGTGAAAAAGACAAAAGTCTGCCGAATCGGTAGGAAGTGGGTCCGATTTGAACTGCAGGTACATGATCTCATGCTCGTGATTTTTTGTAAAAATTATTTTTAGCTTCACAATATATTGTTTCACCATAGATCCAATGTAAGTTTAGCGAGTCTCATCCTCTAGCTAAGAACCTTCATGCTCACCATTTTGACCATAGTTTGAAACGGGCATAAGAAATTCAAAAACGGTCCAAACAATGTAAATCCTTCACGTGGCATCGTATTATGTGACATAGTTGCAAGAAAAAAATACCAAACTTGGTATATTGCAAATATCTCGAAAAAACCTTCACAGAAATGACCTATCATGTTCGAGGTTTCATGTCTTTTATGTCAAACGACGAATGTTATGGCTAGAATAGCCGCATACTTTCAGATATTATGCTCATATTATGCATGCATGTGAATCTTGGGATGGCGAATAATATTGCAGGAGGAAGTTTTCCTTTTACTCGCTCGAAAATTGTATTTTCCATTTTTCGAGAGCCAAAAACAGGGAGTTTTGTGAAACAACCACCAAATAAAAGTTTCAAAAGGCTACCGTCCCATTTTTCCGAAATACTATATCACCTTGCATGGACAATGTCCCAACCGAAGTATCTAAAACGTTTCCGTGCACCCCTCGCGAAAAAAACAAATTCCTGCCGAATCGGTAGGAAGTGGGTCAGATTTGAACTATAGGTACATGATTTGATGCTCATGATTTTTTGAAAAAAATCATTTCTAGATTCACAATATGCTATTTTATCAGAGATCCAATGCAAGTTCAGCGAGGCTCATCCCCTAGCTAAGAACCTTCATGCCTACCGTTTTGACCAAAGTTTGAAACAGACATAAAAAATTCAAAAACGGTCCAAACAATGTAAATCCTTTGTCTGGCGTCGTATTATATGACATAGTTGCAAGAAAAAATACCAAACTTGGTATATTGCAAATATCTCAAAAAAACCTTCACAGAAATGACCTATCATGTTCGAGGTTTCATGACTTTCAGGTCAAACAACCAATATTATGGCTAGAATCGCGGCATAGTTTCTGATATTATGCCCATATTATACATCCATGTGCATCTTGGGATGGCAAATAATGTTGCAGGAGGAAGTTTTTCTTTTCGTCGCTCGAAAAATGCATTTTCCATTTTTGGAGTGCGAAAACCGAGGCATTTTGTGAAGGAACCACCAAATAAGAGTTTCAAAATGGTTCCACCCTATTTTTCCAAAATACTAGATCACCTTGCATGGACAATTTCCCAACGAGAGTATCAAAAACCTTTCCGTCCATCCCTCACAAAAAAGACAAATATCTGCTAAATCGGTAGGAAGTGGGTCAGATTTGAACTACAGGTACATGATTTTATGCTCGCGATTTTTTGAAAAAATCATTTTTAGCTTCACAATATTCTGTTTTATTAGAGATCCACTGAAAGTTTATCGAGGCTCAGCCCCTAGCTAAGAACCTTCATGCCAATCGTTTTGACCATAGTTTGAAACATGCATAATGAATTCAAAAACGGTCCAAACACGGTAAATCTTTCGTGTGGTGTCATATTATGTGACATAGTTGTAAGAAAAAATACCAAACCTGGTATATTTTAAATATCTCAAAAAGCCTTCACAAAAATGACCTATCATGTTCGATGTTTCATGGCTATTATGTCAAATGACCAATGTTATGGCAAGAATCACGGCATAGTTTGTGATAATATGCCCATTTTGTGCACGCATGTGCATCTTAGGATGGCGAACAATGTTGCAGGAGGAAGTTTTTCTTTTTATCGCTCAAAAAATGCATTTTCCATTTTTCGAGTGCGAAAAACATGGCGTTTTATGAAGCAACCACCAAATGAGAGTTTCAAAATGATTCCACCCCATTTTTTCAAAATACTAGATCACCTTATATGGACAATTGCCCAACTGGAGTATCAAAAACCTTTCCGTTCACACCTTGCGAAAAAGACAAATATCCGCCGAATCGGTAGGAAGTTGGTCCGATTTGAACTATAGGTACATTATCTAATACTCATGTTTTTTTGCAAAAATCATTTTTAGACTCACAATATGCCATTTTATCAGAGATCCAATGCAAGTTTAGTGAGGCTCATCCCCTAGCTAAGAAACTTAATGCCTACCGCATTCTGAGAGCACAAGAACAAAAAGGATAAACCATACACTCGGGATAACATAAAATGAGAAACTCGCCAATATGAACGGTATACCTATCTTTGAGATGAACCAAAATGATATTTATATCATCTTAATCTGAGGTCATATTTAAAATTAAAGTTGAATTTATATTTATAGAGTTCCTAAAAACTCTACCCAAAACTGACCTTCTAATTGTCCATGGGCCGGTGGCCCAGCCGCGAGAATAGCTCGTGACTTTTACATGTGTCGGTGCTCTTTTTCTGGCCCAGGCCCAACCCGACATTTATATTTATAAACATCACCTGGGGGTATTTTGATATAGAGTATACAATTGCATGTTGGTTAGGTGGTTGTGTTTAGAGTAGGAGGTTGTGGGTTCGAGCGCCTGGTTGCTCTTTTCTTCCATATTATTCCTGTGTGGAAATAAAAGAATGTTAAAAAGAGGCCGAGCTCCCTAATTTGCACAAACTAGTCGAGTGGTGCATTGGCTTTATTCTCGTTCATTGTTTGCGAGGTTGTGAGTTCGGTCGCCCTTGGTTCTCTTTTTTGTTGCAATTATTTCTGCGCGGAAATAAAAGAATGTTTAAAGGAGTCCGAGCTCTGTATTTCACACAATCTAGTTGACTGGTGTAGTGGTTATGTTCCCATGGGCAGATGGCGAGGTGGTGAGTTCGATCCCCCTCTGGTTATCTTTTTTGGAATAATTTCCGCACTCTACCACGGCGCTGGTTAAAGGCTGCCGACTATCTGTTTGGCATGAACGAGTTGAGTGATGTAGTGGTTAGGATCGATGGGGGCAGTTGTTGAGGTTGTGAGTTCAATATCTCACGGAGATTCTTTTTATTTGAATTATTTCTACTGCCATGTAGACATGACAAGTAAGCAAAAATGACACATGGACATGACATGAAGTGATATTGCTATGTTGGCAATCCTGTAATTTTTTTGTCTCAGAATTTAACCATAACGACCATTTAAATGGTCATAGTCTACCAAATAAAAGGCTCCAAACCAGTTCTATATATCTATGACCTTTCCATGTTAGGATATCATGACCTTTTTGACTAAATTGGTCGTTATGTTTCAAGTTTTGGACCCTTCGAAATGCCTTACGACCAATTGACTCAGAATGGTCATAGATCTATGACCAAAAAATGCGTGGTCGTTAAAAAAAGGTCACTAGTGAGCAGATTTCTTGTAGTGTAATGGTTTGCTGCATTTATTGCCCCAGTACCCTAATTGCCTTCGACACAGGTAAGGCTCTTGCTATGATCCTCCATGGATAATGTACCTCGGCCCGTCCATTCATCCACGTTAACTTGCAAATGGCCTCATACCTCTAGGCAGTGTTCTTCAGTCGATAAATGTCAAACTCCCCCTTGATACAAAAATGCCGGAATGACATCCTAAACTCATGCATGCTCATGAACTCGGTGCCGACCGAAATTATAGGATACTCGTGGTCATGTTTCATTTCTTCTACTTCAACACCCAATTCATCGACTAGAATACCAGCCTCATCATTAAGTTCCTCGTCTATTTCATCATCACCAGATTCTTGATCCTCTACAGTGCCTTCTTCTTCATCTGATTCAGAATCCTGGCCATCGTCTGTAATGCCTAGTACTGCACACATCATATTGACTCCCATGGGTGGGGCTGCACCATCGTCTCCACCCGGATGGACCGGAACATTGCCCCAATCCACCTCACCGGCAACTCTGTTTTCTCCAAGACACTCGGTTGGTTCTGCTGCAACCACATGGGGTGGTCTTACGTTTGCATGCACCCTAGGTACTTCAGTAGACAAACAACAGTCATAGTCTATTTCATCTTGACTACACAGAACCCTCTTGCTCTTCCCGTGTACATCCTCCTTCCTGATGTATCTTTCCTGATGGTATTAGTAGGGCTTGACATCTGCGTTCCATTCCCCATCGAACTAGGCTTTTTGTTGCCTCTCTTGGGTGTGATCTCCTTCCTGCCTCCCCTCACAGGTGTTGGCTCCAGGGTGCTAGCATTATATCCTAACCTCTGCAGCATGTTCTTCTTCGAATTAGCCCTTTTGTTGCTCCTATTGGGCGTGTTCTCCTTCGTGCTGGCATTATTGCCTGACCTCAGCGCGTGTTCCGCTCCAAATTAGCCCTTTTGCTGCTACTATTGGGTGTGTTCTCCTTCTTGCTGGCATTATTGCCTGACCTCAGCGGCGTGTTCCGCTCCAAATTAGTATTTTTTCTGCTCCCACTGGGTGTGGTAGCCTCCGTGCTGGCCATCTTCGCCTCTTTGCTACCACTCCTAGGAGTGTTCACCACCATGCTAGCCCTCTTAGCATTTTTGCTGCTACCTTTCAGTGTGGCATTTTGACTGGATCTCAGGGGCGTACTCTGTGGCGTGGTGCCTTTTTTCGTGCGACCCTTGGGCGTCCTCTTCTCTACCGTGGTCTCCTTGGTGACGTTCTTCTTCGGGGTGCCCTTTCTGGGGATGCTCTTCCTACTCCTATTTATGATGCCCCTCTGTAAGACTCTCCTCTGTTCGAAGCTACCCTTAGTCGCACCAGCCCCACTGATGCCATGGATCAGGACACCCATGCCTTCTAAAAGTCCATCATCTGTATTGTCGAGATCTAATTCCTCTCCAACCATTTGCACTATCAAGTGGAAGTACACTTCACCTCTATAATGTTTCCTTGTAAACGGTACGACAAAATCCCTAGTATCTTTCACTTCGATATCCTTTTTTCTCCTGTAACCAAAATATAACAAACGTGCTTCCTGGGAGGAACCCCACAACACCTTCACACGTAACGATGCCATTAGGTCAGATAACTCTACCACTTCAGGATCGTATCTACCAAGGATTACATCAAACTCGTCATAGAATTTTTTTGCGCCATCATCTAATTTTGCAGTATAATCCACGACATCGATACGAACGATTACTTTGCCATCATCAGGTTCCACGGGATAGAAACCTCCGAGAGGTTCGAGAGGTGGAGGGCGCCATCACACCCAGCCACAATGCCACCGTCGCCATCACCAGCGTCATCGTTAGCTAGATCAACCTCGGTGGAAGTACCAAGACCAGGAGCAAGGCGAGGGCCCTTAGCAGCGAGAGCTACATTACATGGTGGATAGGCAGGGTCCCTTCTAACAGCAGCCACAATATGATCAGCTGTTGCCATGCCACATCGACGATTAGGAGCAGTTCCCAGAATAGTAGTGTCTCGAGTGCTAGCAGAGTCCAGACCATGATCTAGCTCCAGACCAGTAGCTCGCTGAACCTGAGCACGGGTTCGAGGAGGACGCAGGGCAACAGTCTTTGCAACAATAGTGGGGCAGCCTCCGGAAGCCTTAGTTTGCTCAACATCGGCAATAATTGGGTCAACAGCGGCCAGATCAACAAGAACATGGGGACGACTAGTACCAGCAGATTCCAGAGCATAGGTTCACACAACTTGAGCACGGTGTTGAGGAGGAGCAGCACACAAGGCAGCGGTCTTGGCAACAACAGCGGGGCAGCCTCCGGAAGCCTTAGTTTGCTCAACAGTGGCATGGATTGGGTCAGCATCAGCCGGAGCAACAACACCACGGGGACGACCAGTACCAGCAGATTATAGAGCAGAGTTTTCCACAATGGCAATACGGGGACTCCTACGAGGAGGTTGGCTGACAGAAGCATGTCACGGACGAGGAACCACATTTTTCTCAACAACAGCAGGGGTTCAAGTTAGACCACCCTGTCCAATAATAGTTGGGCGACTCCCAGTAGCAGCAGCTTCCACATCCAGTATGTTACAAATCAGCATAACCACGCGAAGCCCAGCAAACTGTTTCATCAACCCAATTAGCTAATTGTCACACGCTATAGGAACCGTGAAGCCTCGTTCATCAATGAAGTTGAACCGTGTAGTCTGCTCTGGCCCCATTTCAGCAAGTTCACGCACAGCAGCAACCATACCAGGAATAGTGCATAACTACACAGGCGCTACTTCCATCTTCAGACAGCAAGCTTGATTCCACTTGCTCTTCCCATCTGCTAATTTAATGTAGTAGCCGCAGAGGGTAACCGTAACCGTGCATTTGGGTTAGCGGAGATCCTACTTGACAGAAAATTGGGGACAAAAGATAAGAATTGATTGTCAGCGTTGTGCTAGCAAAAAATTCTAGGTTCGATCTATCTCTGTAATGCAAATAGCCAGCTAGCAGTTATAGGTAGTGCGAATAGCAAAGAGAAGAGTAGCTCACCCGCAATTAGCCAGAAGTACTTCTTCCTCGGCAATAGGATCTGTCATCCTTCGTGCTGCTCAGCTCGTCGGCAGTAGAGGCGGGCTAGATCGTCGCAACGGCTGGCACGACATTCGGCATTAGAGCTCGGTACCAGCAAGTAGGCGTAGCAACTTGGCGCCGGAAGTCAAATGCCCGAAGAGATCATTCTGGTTGGAGAGGGGATTTTGACGCCGCCGGTGCTAGGGTTCATGCAAAAGGAGGGAGGGAGTGGATTTGGGAATTTGGTCAACACACCATGCTCCTTTAGTCCTTCGTTTTGTCTACATGGTCGCCGCGTTGGCGCTCACATCACGGAAATATTACTGACATGGGGGTCCTGACCATCTACTTCACGAGGCAGTTTCAAGGAATGTTTGGATTTGGTAGGGTGATATGAGTTTGCCTAGAAATGGCCCATCTCGGTAGTTGGCGGCCCAACATTTCGAAATGTGGCAATATCAGGAAACTTACGTACCACGGTGCACTCGCCTGGGAACTTTGGTACCGCAAATGAACAGGCCCCCACCCGTGGGGCCAGCCAGCTAGACTGGCTAGTGAGACTGTTGCCTCTCTACCTATATAAGGAGAGGAAAGGCTCTAGTAGCAAGGGTTGGACTCAGTGCATTTAAGGAGGTAGATACAAGATATAGCTCGAGGAGCGATTGTATCCCGTATACCACTCATAGTCAGATCAGCAGGAGTAGGAGTTTACCTCACCACGAGGGCTCCGAACCGGGGTACTTCTTGTGTCTCGCTACACTTGCTCGTATCCAATCCCGCCTACGGATGCTGTCGAGAGCTTCCCTGCTAGTCCCCACACCTCTATCTAACATGTTTAGGTACTGTCGTTCCCAATATAATGACAGTTGGCGCCCACCATGGGGCCAGATGGCTTCGACCGGAGTCACGTTCCGCACGGGACCCTGCACTTCAGCCGGTGAGCGTGTGGCCTCCAGCCTGGTGCTCACGCTCGGCAAGTTTGACTGCGTCATTGATGGCTCAATGCACAGCGCCCAGAAAAATGCTTGATGGCGGTGTTGATGTAGAGCTCGTTGGGAACCCCAAGAGGAAGGTATGATGAGCACAGCAGCAAGTTTCCCTCAGTTATGAAACCAAGGTTTAATCGAACCAGTAGGAGCAAGGAAACACCCAAAGGTGTTACTAGCTAAGCTTTGGCAGGGCGCACTAACGGTGCTAGTAGCAACGTGGATACCGGCACAACACAACCACAGAACTTTGTCCCCAACTTGCGATGAGGTTGTCAATCTCACCGTGTTTTGCAGAAAACAAAGGATTAAACGTATCGAATGGAAAGAAGTAAAAGTTTGCAGAAAGTAAACACAAAGCAGTAAAAGATTGTAGATTGTATGTAAAATACAAGGACCGGGATCCATAGTTCACTAGAGGTGGCTCTCCTTAAGATAGATAACATGCTGGGTGAACAAATTACAGCGGGGTAATTGACAAACACCGAGAAAGCAATACATGCATAAACTAATCATCTTGACTCCTTTGAGACTTGATTGGGCATTACAACATAATACATAGACCGCCATCCAACTGCATCTATGAATAATAATCCACCTTCAGGTTATCATCTGAACCCCCTCCAGTATTAAGTTGCAAGCAACAGATTATTGCTTTACAAACTGCGTGTAAAGTAAGCAATACAATTGTTCTATGAACAAAGGATTGTTGTTTTCTCCCTAGTAGCAACAACACATCTAGTACCTTAGAGATTTATGTCGCTTCCCCATATTACTAGAGGCATGAACCCACTATCGAGCATAAATACTAACTCTTGGAGTTGCTAGCATCTACTTGGCCAAGATAGCTACTAACAACGGAAAGCATGCAAGATCTCAAATAACAAAGACATGATAGAATCAATAATCAATCTGAAATAGCATCTCAATATCCATCGGATCCCCGCAAATACAACATGCAGAATTACAAAAATATGATCTTGATCATGAACGGAGCTCACAAGATCTAGACATGAAAGCACAAAGGAGAAGACCCAACCATCTAGCTACTACATGGACCCGTAGTCCAAGGATGAACTACTCACGCATCACACCGGAGGCTTGCATGATGATGAAGAAAGCCTCCGGGGTGAATTCCCCTCTCCGGCAGGGTGCCGGGAAGAGCTTCAGATCCCTCCCGATCTAGGGATGGAGACGGCGGCTACAGACTCTTTCGTGGATTTTTGATCGGGTCCTTAGGGTTTTCATCCCGAGGGCAACTTATAGGCGGAAGGAGGGGCCAGGGCTGTCCGCACGGCCAGGTGGTGTGGCCGGCCCCTGGCCCATCTCCATCTCATATTCTGGCACTTGATCCCTTCCGGAAAAATAGGCACTTTGGCTTTGGTCCCGTCCAATTCCGAGAATATTCATTTTCTGACTTTCCTGGAACCAAAAATAGCAAAAAATAGGCAGTTGGCACTGTGGCTCTTGTTAATAGGTTAGTCCAAGAAATCATATTAAAAGTACTCCAAAGTTGGAACAAAACACAATAAAGTGGATAAAACCAAGCATGAAACATCAAAAATTATAGATACATTTGCAATGTATCAACATCCCCAAGCTTAACTCCTGCTCGTCCTCGAGTAGGTAAGTGATAAAAAGAAATAATTTTTGAGGTGACATGCACCATCAAAGACTTGATCAAAGTATTTGCAAAACATTCATAGCTGGGATCATAGTACTTCAATCATAACATGACAGACAAAGTTCTAGCAATAAGCAAAGAAACTATGATGCAAAATGAAAAGGCACAAACAAAAGATTCATGAATAACAATGCTTTGCAAGACGTTTGTTTGTTTCACATAAAGAAAACATAGCATACTAGTATTTAGCTTGTCCCTCAATAGAGTAGCAAATACAAATGCATAGGACACCTTCAAAGTTCATAAGAGTGACTAGATACAATAGTTTCAAACAAGAAATAACAAGTTATGCATCAATCAACTAGTCTTGGGACAATGCACATAGAACTAAGAATGGCCACTATGCTCTCAAAGTAGTGCATAAAGATAGAAGGTGGAGACTCAATATAGTGGTGGAAGAAAAGCCTTTTGTAAAAAGGAAGTAGGGATTCAAGTATCATAAAGAGCTTCCAAAAATTATGGTACTTAAAGCTTTCAGCTCTCATTGCCCCTGTGGTAAGCATCTTGAAGTGATTAAGGTTAAAGTGAACAAACTATGGTGTACATGCTTGACGAAGTATAAGTCAGAAATCTCATGTCCCTTGTATACGAGGGTCGCTCCTCATGCTACTCAAGTTTAGTCACCAGTAAGTTCTTGTCATCGTAAGTACATGTGTATCATTGAGAACCGCCAACAGGGTACCCCTTGCCCGATGATACGGAAGAATCCCCATATCAAAATGACAAGGCAAGCAGACAACGAGCATCTCAGCATTCTTCTTATTTACCATGGGAATATGGTGCTTTTTTCTCTCTTTCCTCTTTTCATAGTATCTTTTTTTATCTTTTTTCTCAATATAGGACTCTTTTTTATAAGAAGAATGCTTCATAGACTGCTCATTATGGTTACGCTGCAGGTTTCCACGATGTCAGCATGGATTAGACCAGCGGCCCAGGCGTTTCTCTAACACATATACATAACTCCATGGACTTACAAGCTCCCCTTTCATTTCACACCGACGACATCCATATACAAAAGAGCATGATATCAACTAGGTACAAGTACCACGTGCAATGTTGAAAGTGTTCCCCATGAAAGCATGGTTCTGCTAATTCCCAACAAATAAGTGCAAGCATATACAACATAGAAGACACAATGGTTCAAGTTTATTAGAGGCAATAAAGTAAAGTGTGCCATCAAGTTCGTGAGAGCTTTAATCACTAGTTTTCTCATAACAAGTGGAAGGTAAACAAAAGCATCAATATACTTGGAATATCATAAGGTAGTAGGTAGGTATGGTGGACTCTTTGGAATAACTTGGTTTAGGGAGTTGGATTCATGAGTGGAACTCATACTTTGTTGTGGAGGCTAGCAAAAGACTGGGAGCGATAAACTAAGAGAGCAATAATGGCCATAATCATGTAGAGCGACAAAACATCATTGATCAAAGCATAAAGTGATACTACAAGTTGAAAACTAAAGGATCATAAAGGCTATGGTGACTTGAGATAGTCATAACATGGTGTAAGCATGTGCCAAGTCAACCCAAATAACGAATCAAAGGAGAATACCACTATACTATGCTTTAATATGCTAAAACAACGCATTATTCATCCAAGGCACATTAAGCAATCTCAATTGTTTATAACAAGTCATGCTACAGAAAAGAATACTAAGCATAAAGCCTAAACAATATCAAGCATGGCATGACAAAGCACATGCCACAGTCAAAAACAAGCTCTTTTTACCACATAAGCATGAACTTTCCTACTCTTTTCCAAACCAAACCAAACTAATTGCAAACCAAAGTATGAAAGAGGGGGTCCAACCAATTTATTCAGAAAACTAAGCAAACCAAAGAAAATGAAAACCAGAACAAAAACGAAAAAGAAGACACTCCAAGAAAAACACAAATGTGCATAAAACAATAAAAATGAAGCGTTTGGAAGAAACCTGAAATTTTTATTGATGAAGAAGGGGATGCCTTGGGAATCCCCAAGCTTTGACGCTTGTACTTCTTGGATATTTCTTGGGGTGACACGCGTGGTATCCCCAAGCTTGAGCTTTAGTCCATCCTTCATCTCATTACTCATTCCTTCCATACACCTGAAATTTTTCCTTCGTACAAAACTTCACACAATCTCATTAGCAACATTAGTGCACTTAAGATAAATAAGTCTCAAGGTTCAGTTCTAACACCAAATAAACTTCCATTAGAACACTAGATACTGTAGCACTTTTCTCAAAAAGCTCAATTCCCCAAAAGAACTCAAGAAGGAACCAACAAGAAGCAAATGCAGAAAATGGCAGAAATCTGTCAAAACAGACCAGCAGGTAAAGACGAATTTTTTAGAAGACCTTCTGTTGCTCAAATCAAAAAGTGTTGAACTCACGAAAGTTAGATAACAACCTGGGTCAGAAGCACAAAAAATTACAGCTCAATCCGACGTACAGAGCTCTCTCAGGAATGTTTACGGTGAAGCACAGAAATCTGTTTCGGGACAGCAACTTTCCCAATCATTACTTCACTCTCATTAGAGGTTACTCTTGGCACAAAAAGCAAATAAAAATGATAAGGAGAGGTTATTACAGAGGTAATAACTTCCAAGACTCATCTAAAACTCTTGGGTTATCTCCCAACAAGTACTTTTCTTTAACGCCTTTAAGTTACGCATAAGAAGCAAAGAAAGAATCAAGTGTTCTCAAATGAAGAAGAATTAAGACCAAATTTTGTTTTCATAGGTGAAGCAAAAGAAATATTTTCTCTGTTTTTAGGGAAGTGTTCTATACCTTTCTTGAGTGGTAGTTGATATCTAATGGTGCCTTCTTTCATATCAATGATGGCACCAACAGTTCTAAGAAAAGGTCTTCCCAAAGTAATAGGACAAGAAGCATTGTATTAAACATCCAAAACATAGAAATCAATGGGGACATAGGAATCATTAACCATAATAAGAACATCATTAAGACTCCCCATGAGTTTCTTTTTAGCATTAGCATCAAGTGGGACATTTAAATAACAATCTTCAAGAGGAGGCAAATCAAGCATATCATAAATCCTTCTAGGCATAATAGAAACACTACTATCAAGATCACACAAAGCTTTGAAATCAAAGTCATTCACTTTCATATTAATGATGGGTTCCCAACCATCTTCTTGCTTTATAGGAATAGAAGCTTTATGTTTCATCTTTTCTTTTTTAATCTTTATGAGAGCATCAGTAATGTGTTTTGTAAAGGCCATGTTCATAGCACTAGCATTGGGACTTTTAGCAAGCTTTTGTAGAAACTTAATAACTTCAGAGATGTTGCAACCATCAAGATCAAAATCAACTTTATCATCTAAAGTAGTAGAACTATTACTAGCCTCAACACTAGTGGTGGTGATAGTAGAAACACTAATGTTTCTAGCAATTTCATCTTCTCTTTCCCACTTAGCATGTAATTCAGCTAATAGTTTGACATTTTCATCAATTCTCACTTGTATGGCATTAGTAGCTGCAAAGGGATTCTTATTAGTTTCAGGTTTAGCAGCCATTTTATTGATCAAAGAAGATTGAGCTTCAGACAAAGATGATATATTTCTTTCAGCATTAGAGAGTTTCAATTGTAAACTAGGAATTTCCTTATTTAGACTCTCAAGTTGATGGCTAATGTTCTTCAAAATAATATATTGTTCCTCCATAGTTTTAGTGAATAGCTTATTTTGCTCATATTGCATTTGCATGAAGTTTTTAGTGGCTCTTTCAACTTCTAAAATTCTTCCTTCACTAGGTAATCCAGGTTTACCATTATAGCCATAAGTATTATTAGGAGGGTAGGGCCTATAATTGTTATTACCATAAGCATTGTTGCCAAAATTGTTATTTCTTACGAAGTTCAGATCAACTTGCTCTTCTTGAGCAACCAAAGAGGCTAAAGGAACATTATTTGGATCAATATGGGCTTTCCCATTAACAAGCATAGACATAATTATATCAATCTTTTCACTCAAGGAGGAGGTTTCCTCAACAGAATTTACCTTTTTACCTTGTGGAGCTCTCTCAGTATGCCATTCAGAATAATTAACCATCATATTGTCCAAAAGTTTTGTTGCATCACCCAAAGTGATGGTCATAAAGGTACCTCCAGCAGCTGAATCCAATAGGTTCCTTGAAGAATAGTTCAATCCTGCATAAAAAGTTTGGATGATCATCCAAGTAGTCAGTCCATGAGTGGGACAATTCTTTACCAAAGATTTCATTCTTTCCCAAGATTGAGCAACATGCTCATTATCAAGTTGTTTAAACTTCATTATTTCACTTCGCACGGATATAATCTTAGCAGGAGGATAGTATTTTCCAATAAAAGCATCTTTACACTTAGTCCAAGAATTAATACTATTCCTAGTTAAGGAATTCAACCATTCTTTAGCTTTTCCTCTCAAAGAGAAAGGAAACAATTTCAGCTTAATAATATCACCATCTATATCCCTATGCTTTTGCATCTCACAAAGTTCAACAAACTTATTTAGATGGGAAGCAGCATCTTCATTACCAATACCAGAAAATTGTTCTCTCATAACAAGATTGAGCAAAGCAGGTTTTATCTCAAAGAAAGTATTTTCAGCCACAGGTGGAGCAATAGGTGTGCTCATAAAATCATTGTTGTTGGTGCTAGTGAAGTCACACAACTTAGTGTTTTCAAGAGTAGTCATTTTTTTGGGTTTTCAAATAAGAAAGCAAACTAGTATAACTAATTTTTTTTGTGTTTTTGAAGAACAAAACAAGCAAACAAAGCAAAAAGAAACTAAGCAAAACAAAAAACAACAAAGTAAAGAGATTGGTTGTGAGGGACTCCCCTTGTGAAGATGTCCTTGACTCCCCGGCAACGGCGCCAGAAAAATGCTTGATGGCTCAATGCACGGCGCCTAGAAAAATGCTTGATGGCGGTGTTGATGTAGAGCTCGTTGGGAACCCAAGAGGAAGGTATGATGAGCACATCAACAAGTTTCCCTCAGTTATGAAACCAAGGTTTAATCGAACCAGTAGGAGCAAGGAAACAACCCAAAGGTGTTACTAGCTGAGCTTTGGCAGGGCGCACTACCGGTGCTAGTAGCAACGTGGAGACCTGCACAACACAACCACAGAACTTTGTCCCCAACTTGCGATGAGGTTGTCAATCTCACCGTGTTTTGCAGAAAACAAAGGATTAAACGTATCGAATGGAAAGAAGTAAAAGTTTGCAGAAAGTAAACACAAAGCAGTAAAAGATTGTAGATTGTATGTAAAAGACAAGGACCGGGATCCATAGTTCACTAGAGGTGGCTCTCCTTAAGATAGATAACATGCTGGGTGAACAAATTACAATGGGGTAATTGACAAACACCGAGAAAGCAATACATGCATAAACTAATCATCTTGACTCCTTTGAGACTTGATTAGGCATTACAACATAATACATAGACCGCCATCGAACTGCATCTATGACTAATAATCCACCTTCAGGTTATCATCTGAACCCCCTCCAGTATTAAGTTGCAAGCAACAGATTATTGCTTTATGAACTGCGTGTAAAGTAAACAATACAATTGTTCTATGAACAAAGGATCGTTGTTTTCTCCCTAGTAGCAACAACACATCTAGTACCTTAGAGATTTCTGTCGCTTCCCCATATTACCAGAGGCATGAACCCACTATCGAGCATAAATACTAACTCTTGGAGTTGCTAGCATCTACTTGGCCAAGATAGCTACTAACAACAGAAAGCATGCAAGATCTCAAATAACAAAGACATGATAGAATGAATAATCAATCTGAAATAGCATCTCAATATCCATCGGATCCCCGCAAACACAACATGTAGAATTACAAAAAAGATGATCTTGATCATGAACGGAGCTCACAAGATCTAGACATGAAAGCACAAAGGAGGAGAACTAGCCATCTAGCTGCTACATGGATCCGTAGTCCAAGGATGAACTATTCACGCATCACACCGGAGGCTTGCATGATGACGAAGAAGGCCTCCAGGGTGAATTCCCCTCTCTGGTAGGGTGCCGGGAAGAGCTTCAGATCCCTCCCGATCTAGGAATGGAGATGATGGTGGCTATAGACTCTTTCGTGGATTTTTGATCAGGTCCTTAGGGTTTTCGTCCCGAGGGCAACTTATAGGCGGAAGGAGAGGTCGAGGGGGTGTCGGGGGCCACCATACCACACCCTGGCGCGGGCCAGGCCTGGCCGCGTGGCCAGGTGGTGTGGCCGGCCCCTGGCCCCTCTCCGTCTCGTATTCTGGCACTTGATCCCTTCCGGAAAAATAGGCACTTTGGCTTTGGTCCTGTCCAATTCCGAGAATATTCATTTTCTGACTTTCCTGGAACCAAAAATAGCAGAAAACAGGCAGCTGGCACTGTGGCTCTTGTTAATAGGTTAGTCCAAGAAATCATATGAAAAGTACTCCAAAGTTGGAACAAAACACAAGAAAGTGGATAAAACCAAGGATGGAACATCAAAAATTATAGATACATTTGCAATGTATCAGTCATCAACAACGCTCCGTGTTTCACCGGATCCACGTTTCTGGCAAACGGCTCTATCCTGCTCTTCGGCGACCACCCCGTCTATGTCGCCACCGTGTCGAAATGTTTCCCTAGGGAGATCGTCTCCATCACGGAACCGCTGTACCTCGGCAGTGGTGCCTCCGTCGCTCCTCGTGGCGTCGAGGTGATGATGGCCGGCTCCAGCTCTCAGCCCCGGCAGCCGCGTGAGCGGGGAGCGGACGAGGTCGGAACTTCCGCTCCGCCGCGGCCTAGGAACCCGGTGGAAGAGGCCATCGACCGGCTCTTCATGCTGGTTAACCTCGGGGATAACTCGGAGGAGGCGGAAGCCAACTTTGCCATGGAGAGGCAGCTTCTCCTGCAGGAGGCCATGGAGTTGGCGGCGACCAGGAAGCAGATCGAGATCACCTGGCGCGAGTACAACCGCGTGCACGGCCACACTCCGGCTGCCGCGGAGCCGAGCCGGCACGGACAAGTATGGCGCCAGGGCAGCGAGCTAGGCGGAAGGATGGAAAGGGATGGCGAGCCAGATCCACCACCTACTCTCATCCGGCCCGCCTACAACACACCCATCAAGAACCTGCACGCGGCCCGAGCCGCGGCAGATGAGCTGCCCAACTTGGAGGGCGAGGAGCGAGACCGGCATCACGCCCGGGTGCAGGAGCTCCTCTGGATCACGGATGAGCAGGTTGATGCCATCCGGCAGATGCATGAGGACCCCAGCTGCTCCAGGGGCAGCAAGCCACCCGGCAATAGCAAGGGCGCACCCCGCGAGATCCAGCAGGCGTCCTCCCCTCCGGTTAAGGCCCGCAACAAGCGCCACAGCTCTGGCAACATGGGCCAGCCGCACCAGGAGCAAACGTTGAACAGCAACCCACTGCCTCCCCCTCCACCAACCGGAGCTCCACGACACGCCAATTTCCGTCTCTCGGGCCGGGTAGGAGCGCCCAACCCGAATCGTCCGGATGACCGCGACCGCATCGAGATCCTCGCTCAAGCGCATGCCACGGAAGAGGAAGATTCCACTGGACCGGTTTGTTTTGGACCCTGCATCCGGAATGAGCCATTTCCGGATAAGTTCACCCTGCCCAGGGATACCTCCAAGTACGACAGCAGCATGAAGCTGGAAGATTGGCTGACCGACTATGCCACATCAGTTGGCATCGCCCATGGGAACAAGCACACAGCTGTGCGCTACGTCCCCCTCATGCTAACCGGGTCAGCAAGGACATGGCTCAACAGCCTCGCGCCCAACAGCATCAATGCCTGGCCAGATTTTGAGAAGGTGGTCGTCCACAACTTCAATGGCACGTACAAGCGTCAGGGCCGCCCGCGCGACCTGGCCTTGTGTGTCCAGGGCAACCGCGAGTTAGACCGCGAGTACCTCGCCAGGTGGATGGAGCTGCGCAACACCTGCAAGGGCATCTTGGAGAGCCAGGCGATCGGGTTCTTCGTTGAGGGGTGCCGAGAAGGCACCATGCTTTGCCACCGGCTACTCTGTGACGAGCCGAAAACCATGGCGGAGCTCATGATGGTTGCGGACCAGTACGCCACGGTGGATACCACAATGAAGAAACCTCTCCGGGTCATTGCTGACGGGCGTCCGACTCCCTCGGAGCCGGCTCGCGACCGGCCAAGCAATCCGGCTGGAGAAGTTGGATCCTCCAGGCGCCATGGCAATGACAACCGGTTCCACGGGGACTGCCAAGCCAGATAGCAGAAGCCCCGCTACCATGCGCGGCAGGTCAATGCTGTGGAGGGCGCGCCCGACGCACCAGCTAACGATGCAAGAAGGTAGAAGCCACGGCTCACCTCTGACCAAATGTTTGACGGCCCGTGCAAGCCGGCTACGCACACCACCCGAAACTACAGCTGGACCCGCCAGCTAAAGGACCAAGGAAACCAGCAACGGCTACCGCCGCCACCTCCCGGTGGACCCCCACCATCGGGTAGGGGAGCCGACAATGATGGTAACGGAGGCAACAGCGACAACAACAACAACGGCTACCCCTAGCCGCACGCATCCTACCACATCTTTGAGACCGAGCTAGACGACAAGCAAAGCCGCAGGCGGCGCTCTAAGCAGGTCAATGCCATCGTCTCCCTAGTCCCCCAGTACCTGAACTGGTCGGAGACCCCCATCACCTGGAGCCGGGAGGATCAGCTGGATCAGCTTCCGAATCCCGGGGGCTACGCCATGGTGCTTGACCCCCTCATCGTCTCCAATGAGCGCACCTGAAGTTTCTCACGTGTCCTCATCAACGGGGGTAGCAGCCTCAACTTTCTTTACCGGTCATCGCTGGAGAAGCTTGGCATCCGCGAGTGCGACTTGCGCCCGACTACCATGACATTCCACGGTGTACTGTTGGGGCCGGCTTGCGCTCCGCTGGGTAAAATCCAGCTGGACGTCATCTTCGGGACCGAGGAGAACTTCCGGCGCGAGCCGGTATGGTTCGAGGTGGTGAACTTGTCGAGCTCCTACCATGCTCTCCTCGGGCGCCCCGCCCTCGCCAAGTTCATGGCCGTCCCCCACTAAATGTATCTCAAGACAAAGATGACGGGACCAAACGGCGTGATCACCGTCATCGGCTGCTTCAGGCGGTCGATGGAGTGCACCTCAGCCGGCTCCAAGCTGGCCGAGGCCCTCATCATAGCCAAAGAGAAGCGCGAGATCATGCGCAATGTGGTCATGACCCAGCAAGAAGTGCCAGCTAGCAGGAAGCCGGCTGGGGATGCAGCTTTCTAGCTGGCCAGGGAGACGAAGAAGATTCCACTCGACCCCTCCGCGTCGACCAAGTTCATCACCATTGGTGCCAACTTGGATAGAAAATAGGAAGGCGCGCTCGTCAACTTCCTCCATGAGAATCGGGACATCTTCGCATGGTCACCCAAGGACATGCCAGGTGTGCCGAGGGAGTTCTCCGAGCACTCGCTTCATGTGCGACCGGATGCCAAGCCGGTTAAGCAGCCTCTGCGTCGGTTCGCAGAGGAGAAGAGAAAGATCATTGGTGACCAGATCACCCGGCTCCTGGCAGCCGGGTTCATTATGGAGGTGTACCACCCGGACTGGCTGGCCAACCCAGTCTTGGTGTTGAAGAAGAACAAGACTTGGCGCATGTGTATCGACTACACCAGCCTGAACAAGGAGTGCCCGAAAGACCCTTCGCTTTGCCACGTATCGATCAGGTTATCAATTCCACGACCGGCTGCGATTTGTTGTCCTTTTTGGATTGTTACTCCGGTTAGAATCAGATTTGGCAAAACCTGGCTGACCAGATAAAGACATCGTTTATCACCCCGTACGGGGCTTTCTGCTATGTAACCATGCCTTTCGGTCTAAAAAATGTAGGCGCTACCTATCAGCGCTGTATGCAGAAATGCTTGCACTCACAGATCAGCCGAAACATGCATGCCTACGTGGACGATGTCGTCATCAAAACAAAGGAGAAGTGCACCCTCCTCGAGGATTTGTAGGAAACATTCGGCAACCTCCGTTGGTACCAGATGAAGCTGAACCCGGAGAAGTGCGTCTTCGGCGTCCCATCCGGCCAGCTACTCGGTTTCCTCGTTTCACAACGAGGGATTGAGGCGAACCCGGAGAAGATTGCGGCTATCAAGAGGATGCAGCCGCCCAAGAGCTTGCTTGGAGTCCAGAAATTCACCGGATGCCTGGCCTCCCTCAGCCGTTTCATCAGCCGGTTGGGGGAGAAAGCACTTCCGCTGTACCAGCTAATGAAGAAGACGGACAAGTTCTCCTGGACCTCGCAGGCCGACGCCGCCTTTCATGACCTTAAGCGCATGCTATCCACAACACCGGTTCTAGCCACGCCGGCTAGCAAGGAGCCGATGTTGCTCTATATAGCAGCCATCAGCCGGGTCGTCAGCGTCGTCCTGGTGGTGGAGTTCCCCGAGGAAGGCAAGGCTCAGCTGGTTCAACGACCCGTCTACTACCTCAGCGAGGTTCTCTCCCTCTCCAAGAAGAACTACCCCCACTACCAGAAGATGTGCTATGGCGTGTACCTGGCGTGCAAGAAGCTCAAGCACTACTTCTAGGAGCATCTGATTAAAGTCGTGTGCATCGCACACCCTTTCAGAAATCATCGGCAACAAGGACGCCACCATCCAAGTCGCCCAGTGGGCCATCGGCAACAAGCATTTGATCAAGTCGCGGGCCCTGGCGGACTTCCTCGTCGACTGGGCTGAAACCCAATACCTCCCTCTGGTTCCTAACTCGGACCACTGGAGGATGCACTTCGACGGCTTGAAGATGCTTGGGGGCTTGGGGGCCGGCATCGTCCTCACCTCGCCCAAGGGAGACCGGCTGGAGTATGTTCTCCAGATCCACTTCAAGGCCTCCAATAACATCGCCAAGTACGAGGCGTTGGTGCATAGCCTCCGGCTGGCCAGGGAGATTGGCATCAACCGGATCCTTTGCTTCGGTGACTCGGATCTGGTGGTGCAGCAGGTATCCGGAGAATGGGATGCCCGCGATGCAAACATGGCCCTCTACCGGTTCCACGTACAGAAGCTCAGCGTCTGCTTCGACGGATGTGAGTTCCATCACGTCCCTCGCATCAACAATGAGGCAGCGGATTCAATAGCCCAAATCAGATCCACCAGGTAGGCGATCCCACCAGGGGTCTCCTTGGAGCATCTGCGCAAGCCTTCCATCAATCCGTCTCCTGAGTCTCCTAGCAGAACCCGCGAAGAAGAAGGCTCGCACCAACTCCAGCACGTCCACACCCTCTGGCTCGCAAGACCCGAGGGTTACCGACTCATCAAGCGGCTCGGGGGCTCACTACAATAAATGTGTCAACTTGTGACCTTCTCATAGTGACCGTGAGAAAATTGGTCATAGATCTATGACCATTTCAAACCAGATGGTCGTAGGACATTTAGGAGGGTCCAAACCCTAAAAAACTATGACCAATTATGTCAGGAAGGTCATAACTTACTTGCACCAATTGGTCATAACATAAACAACATTGGTCTACGACCTTAATTTTACACGATCACGACCAATTTAAATGGTCATCGCTACTAATTCACAATAACTTAAAATGACCGGTCGTCCACCTCAAGAGGTTCGCTTATGTGTCGTGTCCATGTGTCAACTTACGCTGATGTGTCTGCATATGTGTCATATACATGTATCAAGTGGAGCCTGTATATGCACCACCTCAGCAGGTCCTCCTATGTGGCATTCTGATATGGAGCTGCCCCGCATGACTGATAGGCGGGGCCAGAATTGGACGTCGCTAGGGAACCCATTCACGGGAATTTAGAATAAAAAGGGAGGTCGTGGGGATCGAACCCGCGATCAGTGTCATCCGTAGACAGAACCAAACCATCGGACCACCTCGCTGCATCTGAAGAATCTATGTGTGTGCTCCACTTAAGCAAATTTTGGTTGTTGGGCCTAGGCCGGAAAGCGAGAAGGCCTTCGCCTATCCGTTTTTCCCGTGTGATCATGTCCATCGACTGGGCCGATGGCCCAAAAGACGTTACAAGGCTGATTTCAGTGCAAATTGGGCTTATGTACAGTATATGTTTCCACTTTATATATAATATGGGACTTTAATTTTTTTTGAAGCATATTTTGAAACTAAAAATGATTTTTGCAAACTTGCATTGGATCTCTAAACAAATATGCAAACCTAGCTAAACTTGCATTGGATCTATAAAGAAATAGCATATTTTGAAGCTAAAAATGATTTTTGCAAAAAATCATGAGCACTAGATAATGCACATGTAGTTCAAATTGGACCCACTTCCTACTGATTCAGCGGGAATTTGTCTTTTTCGAGAGGGGTGCACGGAAAGGTTTTAGATTCTCCGGTTGCACAATTGTCCATGTAAGGTGGTCTGATATTTTGGAAAAATAGGGTGGAACCATTTTGAAACCTTCATTTGGTAGTTGCTTCACAAAACGCCTCATTGTCGGCATTCATAAAATGGAAAATGCATTTTCTATGCGACGAAAAGGAAAATTTCCTGCTGCAATATTGTTTGCCATCCCACTATGCACATGCATGCATAATATTGTTTATCATAAACTATGCCTCGATTCTGACAATAACATTGGTCGTTTGACCCGAAAGCCATGAAACCTCGAACAAGATAGGTCATTTCTGTGAAGGTTTTTTCGAGATGCAATGAATATACCAAATTTGGTATTTTTCCTTGGAACTATGTCACATAATATGACACCACACGAAGGATTCACCTTGTTTGGACCGTCTTTGAATTTGTTATGCTTGTTTCAAAATATGGTCAAAACGGCAGGCATGGATGTTCTTGGCTAGGGGATGATCCTCGCTAAACTTGCAATAGATCTGTGATAAAACAACATACTGTGAACCTAAAAATGATTTTTTCAAAAAATCATAGGCATTAGATCATGTACCTGTAGTTCAAACCGGACCCACTTCCTATCGATTCGATAGATATTTGTCTTTTTCGCCAGGGGTTTTAAAATCCCCGGTTCGGACATTGTCCATCTAATATGGTCTAGTATTTTCGAAAAATATGGTGGTATCATTTTTGAATTCAACATTTGGTGTTGCTTCACAAAATGCCCCAATTTTGGCACTCAGAAAATAAAAAATAGTTTTTCCATGCGACGAAAAGGAAAACTTTCTCCTGCAACATTGTTCGCCATCCCAAGATGCACTTGCATGCACAATGTGGGCATATTATCACAAACTATGTCACGATTCTAACCATAACATTCGTCGTTTAGCTTGAAAGCCATGAAACCTTGAACATGATAGGTCATTTTTGAGAAGGTTTTCCCGAGATCTTTACAATATACCAAGTTTGGTATTTTTTTCTTGCAACTTTGTCACATAATATGACACCACACGAAGGATTTACCTTGTTCGGACCATTGTTGAATTTTTTATGCCCGTTTCCAAATTGTCCCGTTTCAAATTATGGTCAAAACAACGGGCATGAAGATAGGGGATGAGCCTCGCTAAAACTTGCACTGGATCTCTAAAGAAACATCATATTGTGAGTCTAAAAATGTTTTTCGCAAAAAATCATGAGCATTAGATCATATACCTTTAGTTCAAACCAGACTCACTTCCTGCCGATTTGGTAGATATTTTTCTTTTTCGCCAGGGGTGGGCGGATAGGTTTTAAAATCCCCAGTTTGGGCATTGTCCATATAATATGGTCTAGTCTTTTTGAAAAATATGGTGGTAGCATTTTTGAATTAACAATTTGGTGGCTGCTTCACAAAACGCCCCGTTTTTGGCACTCGGAAAATGGAAAATGCATTTTCCGTGCGACAAAAAGGAAAACTTGCTCCTGCAACATTGTTCTCCATCTCAAGATGCACATGTGTGTACAATGTGGGCACATTATCACAAACTATGTCGTGATTCTGGCCATAACGTTGGTCGTTTGGCTTGAAAGTCATGAAACCTCGAACATGATAGGTCATTTCTGAGAAGGTTTTTCTGAGATATTTACAATATACCAAGTTTGGTATTTTTCCTTGCAACTATATCACATAATAATACACCACGCGAAGGATTTACATTATTTGGGCCGTTCTAGAATTTATTATGCCCGTTTCAAAATTTTCACTTTTCAAACTATGGTCAAAATGGTGGGCATGAAGATAGGGGATGAGCCTCGCTAAACTTGCAGTGGATCTCTGATAAAACAGCATATTGTGAGTCTAAAAATGATTTTTGCAAAAAATCACGAGCATTAGATCATATACTTGTAGTTTAAATTAGATCCACTTCCTACCAATTCGGCAAGAATTTGTCTTTTTTGCCAGGGGTGGACGGAAAGGTTTGACATATCCTACTTGGGACATTATCTATGTAAGGTGGTCTAATATTTTTGAAAAATATGGTGGTAGCATTTTTGAATTAACCATTTGGTGGTTGCTTCATAAACCGTCCCGTTTTTTGCACTCGGAAAATGGAAAATGCATTTTATGTGCGACAAAAAGGAAAACTTCCTCCTGCAACATTGTTCGCCATCCCAAGATGCACATGTGTGTATAATGTGGGCATATTATCACAAACTATGTCGCGATTCTAGCCATAACGTTGGTTGTTTGGCTTTAAAGTCATGAAACATCGAACATGACAGGTCATTTCTGAGAAGGTTTTTCTGAGATATTTACAATATAGCAAGTTTGGTATTTTTTCTTGCAACTATATCACATAATAAGACACCACGCGAAGGATTTGCCTCATTTGGACCGTTCTTGAATTTATTATGCCCATTTCAAACTTTATTTTTGTGTGACCAATCAGAAGAGAAAGCCAATCTACCCACAGATCACCCACCAAATCGGATATCAGCCATTGATAGGGCCTCCATCCAATGCTCCAAATTCCCAGCACTAGTTTCTCCTGCCTCCCACACTTGGGCGTGAATGGACCGAAACGCCCTCTTTGCCAGTATTGCAGCACATAAATGATAAGGGGTACTTCCGTAAAATCCTCCCGCACCCATGACCCATCCGCCCAAACCCGACCCTAATCCCCACACGCACCCGTCCCCGCCGCCACTTCTTCCTCCTTCGCGAGCCAGCAAACCCTAATCTCATCGACGCCTCCCTCTCTCTGCTTCGCCTATGCCACCTCCGTGCACCATCGCGCCGCCCACCACCTCTCCCTCCGCCCCCGTATCCCGCCATCTGCTAGAGCGCTCACCACCTCCCCTTCGCCCCCGTATCCCGCCATGTCGGGGTCACCAGCTCTGGCCACGCGGTCGCTGGGCCGACCAGAGCAACAACGGACACGCACTACGCCGTGGCCGCGTCGCTGGACCACTACTACCTCCACGTGGCGTCGAATTGTAGCACCCCGGTAAAACCACTACTAGAAAATCGTTGTGTTTTGCCCTTGTGCATCATCATGACCACATGCTCATGTCATCATGCCATATTGCATTTGAGCATAATCATGTCATCATGCATTTGTTCGCCTAAAACTATTTTCTAAAAGCCTATCTTTATTTTCTAAATATTCCCCCGTCTTCATGTCAAATCAAAACCCTGGTCTCTTCCAGATCTTTTGTTTGTCTAAAATTAATTACAAAAGGTTTTAAAATAAAACAGGATAATAATAAATATAAAACTTATTTTTTTAGGGAGGCAGCCAGCCAGGCCTAAAAGCCAGCCGGCCGCCTCCTTTCTAACCCTAAAACTAGCAAACTCTAAACCTAAACCCACCCCTAGACCTAACCACCACACCCGGCAGCCTGCCGCAACACGCTGTCCCGCGCGCAGCGACGCAGCCCGCAGACAACACCAAGCGCAAGCGACCTAGCCCCAACCTGATCGACTCGACCACCCTCCTGCCGTTTGACACGCGCACGGACCCTGCCGAACGAAACAACACAACGCACGCGACGCTCCACCCCATCGCGTCAACATGCTCTGCAGCCCGGCCCCACCCTACAGAGCACCTACCTCTGCGGTGCACCGCACGACGCAGCGGCACACCGCAACACGCCCCGCTCCTCACCCCATAACCGTCGCGAGCGATGCGACACGCAACCCCTGCCCCGCTCCCTACCTCTCACGGGCCCCACCGCAACTTGGTCGCCTCGTCCCGTCTTCGATTCCATCCCTCAGCCTCGCACCCAGCGATCCCCACCAACCACCATCGCCGCCTCTCGTGATCCCGTTTCCGCGAGCCCGTCGCCTGCGCCTAGAGCGCCGCCTCCTCCCAGGCACCGCAGCTGCGGCCTCCTCTCCACTCAACCCTAGCGCCGCTACCAAGCCCGGCCGCTCTCCGGGCTCGCCGCCGCATCTGTGGACCGCGCCGTCACGGGCAACCTCTGCCCTCCAAGCCGTCCTCCAGCGCTCCGCCGACGGGCTCCTCCTTGAGCCATGGTGTCGCCCGCCTCCGTCCTCCTTCCCTGCATGAGTCCTCCCTCCTGCAGTGCCAGCGCCGGCGGCTGGCCTCGCCGTCCGTGCGCCCGGCGGCGTCGGCGCTCCTGATTAGCCACACACCGCCTTGCCAGGAGCTCCTCCACACCGACCCACGAGTCTGCACCATCGCTGCCCGAGCTTACCGTCGACCCTGCCGTCGGCCAGTATGCTCGGGTCCCTGCAACACCGCCTCTGGCCGCTCGAGTCCGGCCGCCACATCCTTCTGCGGTCCTGCTTCTCCTCGCCTCCTCTTGTCGCCTTCTGCATCACGCTGACCCCGCCCCAGACCATGGTGCCGCCCCAGAGCACCACCTCAGCCTTCCTTCCGCCTGGTCGCGCTCGCCTCCGTGCCTCTCTCCAGCCAGCTGAGGTCGCCTGCTTCGTTCCGACGCTGCCATGCCCGTCCACTGTCGAGCTTGCCCTTGGGGCCGTCCCCTGTTGTTGTTGGCAGACAGTGAAGGTGCACATGACGTTTTTCTGGTGGTACGGGATGACTAGACTATCCCCATCCTTCCGTGTGTTGATGTGTTCTACCCCGATAACCACCGATGACCGTGTTCATGTTTTTGCCATCGACAAGGTCCGACACGTTGCCGAGACTTTGTTCAACGATGTACGCCGACAAGACCTTCCTAGATCCATAGACCGAACCTCGGCGCGGCAAGCTCTTAGACCTAGTATCCGAAGACGTCGAGATCCCGGACACCAAGATCTCCCCACGGATCCTGGAGCCCTGTTCCCGAAGTCCAAAGATTGATCCCGCCAAGAGCGAACCCCATCGACCCCCGATGGACACAAAGATCTTCGCCCCGATGTGTGACCCTTTTTTTAGCCCTATTTTATAAAGTGCCATCTATATAAATTGTTGCATATTAAATTGTTTATGCTTGGATACATCTCATCATGTGGGTTTGGGGCATTATGCCAATTCACCTCATAATCAAATATGGAGCGCATATGCGGGCTATTTTTGTCTATTAACGCCTCCATTTAAATTGTATAGCGAACCGATGCCATGTTTTGCCTTGTTAAGACAACATTTAAAATTGCGGGGTAGCTAAACAACATGAACCTCCTAATTAATTGTCGGGACCCCGGTTCCGCTTAATATTGCCTAGTTGTATCGCATCCTTTCCATGTCATGCATCATACATGCATCATGCTCGATCTTCTTCCGTAGTATTAAATAGTGTATCCGGTGTTTCTTTTAATGATTTGGTTCTTCACGGATTAGGTCGTTGAGTTGATGCGAGTATCGACAAGTTCTTCGAATAATGAATCTTCGGCAGTGTTTCCCAGGCGAGAAATCTCCCCCTTTCTACCAATTTTGCTTTTATAGTCTTTATTTCCTCATGTTGATCTATTACTATCCGTGTTGTGATGCTTTAGTTTCCGTGCACCATTTATACTCCTTGCAGTCCGTATATTGCCATGGACACATCCTATTGCCTGTTGTTTGATAGATAGTCGGCCTTGCGAGTCGTAGTTGCTTGCTTATGTGTTGCTTCGCGTCGTTGTCGTTCCACCGTTGACGGCAAGTTGGCACATGCTTAATGGTGGAGATGCTTAATGGTGGAGATGATCATGACTTTAAATACAACTTGATTAATTGCTGGAAATAGATATAACTAATGCAGAGGCATCGGTGGGCAATAGATGTTATTTGGTTCTTCCACGCTCACTTGTGTCTTGTAGGCCCCGAGTACTTGATACCTGTTCCTTGACTATTCGCACTATCCATATACGGGAGAGTTTATGAATCCCCCTTAGCCAGAGCTTGATTCATTTCTTATTTCTCGGGGCCACAAACTAGTTTGGGGCGTTATTACTATCATGTACTTATGCCATGCTTTATGCTTTATTTACGATTGTGCGTGGAGCACCTGTATAGTTTAGGAATTGCAGAGTGTTTTCGCGGTATCGACAAGCCCAGTCACACTTTCGGGTTCCCAGTCGTTTACAGCCATTGGTGCAAACCTTAGGTCCGTCTCGGAGCCGGCCAACTTCGTTGCGGGTAGCTTAATGGGGTGGCACCCTGAAATATTTTATGAATCCTGTGATTGCTTTGTCGTGAAAGCCTCGTTGGGTTTTGATTTGGTTTTTCCGAGGTTGATCGAGTGTGTGTTGCTATTTGTGCACCCCTACAGGGTAAATCTTTCTGAAAGCCGTGTCCGCGGTTATGGACGACTTGGAGCATAGTATCTCGGTCATAGACAAGCATAACTAAAGTAGTGCTAAAAATTTGACTTAATATGTGATTAGTAATCAGCTTCACTATAATGGAATGGATAATAAAAGTGCCAACAACTGGTGGAACTGGGGTGTATCGTGCCATGTTATACCTGCCTAGTAAGTATCGCAACTCCAATCGAATGAAATAAAAGTGCCAACAACTGCTAGGTTTGGGATGTCACATGCTAATTGTATCTGACTAGTAAGTACTGCGACCTCAACTGAATGGTTAACTAAAACTGCCCACTACTTATGCTATCAGGATAACTCATGCTATCTATATCTGACTAGTAAGTGCTTCAACTATAATGGAATGAATAAAACTGCCAACTGTGTGAGTTCCTCAACTTGACTTCCTCGTTTAGTGTCGAGGGGGAATACCAGGATGAGTTTGATTGGTGTTAGTATCAGGTTGGTCCCGAATAGGTCTTTCTTATCCCTCTCTAATAGCCGACAGTTGAATCGAGTCTCTATAGATTGTTTAGTGCATGTTGCGCTGCCGGCTCAGTTCACCATACCTATGTAGGCGAGAGCCGCCGAATTCTAGCCTCGCCATGTACTGGCCTCAGTACTGACGCTCCTCCTTTTCCTTTGCCCTTTGTCGGCACCCCTTTTGTTTTAGCAGGTTTGAGATCGACGCTGTTAGCAGGATTACCCTTCCGGCTTGGCCTAGGCAGGGTTATGGACACCATTGGTTATTCTTCAGGGCTCTTAGCCCCATTTGCGTCTTATCCGCACTCGGATGTTATATCGTTTCAAGGTGATTTGGGTCTTTGTAATGTATATCTGTATTTTTGACTCATGGAGTCGTTGTTCTATATATATGTTTCTGTGGGTTCCATCGTGGACTATTGTGTAATGTTATTACTTTGTTTTCCACCCGCACGCAAATGCCTGGTGGGCATCTTTGAATCGTTTCTATGTGGGTTTGGCGGGAATCGCTGAAACTTGCATAGAGCCGATTCGAGGGTGTTACACTCGCGCGCCCCCAGTGGAACCATGGAGTTCCTACCGGCTAAAGGGAGTTTAGCCAGATATTTGGAGCCTAGGTGAGGGCAAGGGCAGGAAAATAAAGAGGAAGATTCAAAGCACCTGGCTACGCCAGCTACTCCGAATCTCGGGGGCTACACCAAGTGGGTGCGCTGGCGTGCCCCCACTAGAGGTGAAGATCCCCCGACTAAAGGCATTCAGCCGGATATCTCCCGGTTGTGTTAGCCGGCTAGAGGTGTCTAGCCAGACGATGCTAAGGACTTGAAGAAAAGAAAGAAGATTCGAAGCACCTGGCTATGCCAGCTACTCCGAATCTCGGGGGCTACACCCAGTGGGTGTGCTGGCTCGCCCCCACTGGAGTTGGAGTTCCCCCGACTAAAGGCATTGATCCAGGCGAAGGCAGCCGGATAAGTGTAACCGGCAGAAGATAAAAACTTCGAAGCATACAAAAAATCACAAGGAACATGGAAGCAAGCAAATAGTACGATTGGATAAGAAAGGGAGTCGAAGCTCCCATAAGTTCACCTGACGTCAGAGACAGCCGGCACAAACAACCAAGTTCAACAAAATGAAATAATTACAAGTCCACCCGGCATTCTAGGGATTATATCTAGGTGGCGGGGCCCATGCCGTGAGGGTGATCCTGGCTAGAGGTGGTCTCGGGAGGCGCGCTGGCAGTACCGGCTCCGACGTGCCCGCCACTCGGCTGCGACGAGGCCCTGGCTCCCGCATCCGGCGTCCTAGCAGACTCCGAGTCAGTGAGGACCTCGTCGACGTCAGCGTAGTCGGCAATCTTGATGGCGGAGGCGCGGAGCTCCGGATGGGCTTGGCGGATGGCGGCGAGGTCGGCACCGGCGCGGAAGCCCCTATCGATCCTCTCGACGCGGCCGTCCTTGTACCAGGAAAGCATCAAGGCCAAGGCCATCTCCACCCCGGCTCGCACAGCCAGGTCCCGCAGACGGTCGACAGCAGCCGACACCTCCGTCACCTTGGCCGCTAGCTGCGCCATCTTATCCAGAGCCTTCGCGTCCGGCCACAGGAACATGAAGACCGCCTAAGCCGCCTGGTGGAGCTTAGCGGCCTCCTCGCCAAGGAGGACGACCAGCTCCTGGGCAGTCCGCTGCTCCTCTGACTAGTTCTCCTATAGCTAGTTGTACGCCAGCAAGTCTACACTGGGATAAAACGCTATCAGAAAAAGGAAAGTCAGATCCAGCTACTGGATCCGGAAAGACGAAGATAATCGGAAAAAACTTACCCTTGGCGGTGTGCCCAACCTGCATCAACTCCTTGACCAGGGCCTTCTCCCGAAGCGTCAGCCGTTTGAACTCCTTCTCTTGGTCCTTGCTCTGGTCATCGAGAAGATAAAAGGCCTGAGCCTGGCTGGCAAGGGCAGCGTCATGCTCATTGATGATGGCCTCCAAGGCATCCGTCTTGGCGTGCCAGTCCTTTTTTTGCAGCCAGAGCATATAATTGGACTTGCTCAGCCGGTCATTCGCCTTCTTCAAGCGATTGATCTCCCGCTGAGCGCATACCATGATGGCCGCCGAAACTGACTATCAGCAAAAAAAGCTGGGAAGAGGAGAAAGACGAAAGTATCCGGCAAAGGAATCCGGATAAAAGGACTTACTCTGGGAGGTCCTGTTTGCAGCCGTTATCTTCTGCTCCAGGATCCGGTTGCCACCGGCCGTGGCCTCGAGCAGCCGGATCTCCTTCACCGCCAGCTCGAGGGTGGCAGCAAGATTCGCCAGCGAGGCGGCAGAGGAAGCGTCATCGTCAACGGCGTTGGCGACCAGCGACTCCTTCACCTCAAGCACCAATGTGCTTCACTCTTCCTCCGGCTTGTCGTCGGAGTTATCGTCGGTGACGACCACGAGCTCCTTGCCAGTGGAGGCCCTTCGCGCTACCGTAGGGGAACTACCTCCACTTTGTGGGGCTGCCACAGCCGTTTTCGGCTGCACCACCGTGGTCGGCGGGGTGTCCCCTGCTCTGGATGTGTTAGCTGGATCAGCCTGTGGCGGGGGCGGAGACGGAGCCCTGGGCAAAGGAGGGGGAGCAGAAGCAGCCGGAGGTGGCACGGTGTCCGGCGCGTGGGGCGGCGAGCCAGTGTTCGCCCGTGCCGGGCTCGTGGCACCAAAGGAGACCAGCGAGCTGAAAGACAGAAAAGAAGGAAAAGAAGAAAGCAAGTAACGCAAAGGACAGGAAAGATCGTCTGAAAGCAAGAAGAGGAAAAGGCATAAAGGTTAGCAAGTGACTTACCTCGGCACCACCGGGGGCGGCCCCTTCTTGTGGCCAAGACGGCTGGGGGGAAGGGCGCTGGTCTGGCTCCTCTTGGGGGCCGGATCCTCCACGGCAGGCCGACTGGCCCCGCCTCCTCCACCGGACCGGCTGGAGCCGCTCCCACCGGCACCGGACCGGCTAGAGCCGCTCCCACCGGCACCGGACCGGCTAGAGCTGCTCCCACCGGCGCCCGACCGGCCGGAGTCGCTGTTCGCCGCGCGGCGCCGGGCCGGCGCGGCCTCCTCCTCCTTGTCGACCTCCGCGTGGGGGTCGTGAGCCGGCTCGTCGTTCCGGCTGGGGAAGACGTCACCGTCCCTATCTGACTCCTTGCCGGACCAGCGAGCGCGTGGCTCGGGAAGGTCAGGCGTGAAGTTCTGGAGGGGGGTCTCGCCCTCCTCCCGGATGATGAAGGGGAAGGTCTGCGAAAGAAAGAAGATAAGGATCAACCGAATAAAAAGACGGAACAAGAAAACAAAAACCGGCTGGCGAGACTTACCCGGGGCACGCGGCTATAGGGAGCCAACCCAAACTTATAGTGCTCCGGTAGCCGCTCCTTCATAATCGTCCACACCCACTCCTTCAGGTTGTGGTAGCGGGGATCACGGCGGGACAGCCGGGTCGGGTCCAGCCAGCCGGAGTAGTAGCACATCTTGTGTGCGCACTGCTACAGCGGCATCATCAGCCGGGACATCCAACTGGGTGTGATGTCCAGGCCGGTCAAGCCGGCGGTGACAAGGGAGCGCATCCGCTACAGCATCGCGTCCGACTCCGCCTTCTCCCATTGGATCTTCCAGTCCCAATTTTACCGACTAGATTCCACGTCCTGGTAAACCGGCAGATTGATCCGGTCCACGTCGGTGATGTTACGGACGTAGAAGTACAACTGCACCTGCGGGTAGCCGGAACTTCGGGTAGCCGGTCTGCGTGCGGGAGTAGATGGAGGCGCCACCGCACATCACCAGTGGCCCTTGGGTGAACTGCACCTGCGGCCGGACGCGGAATTGCTAGCAGAACAACCCGGGATCCGGCTGGATCCCGAGGTAGCTCTCGCAGAACGCCACGAAGTGCGCTAGCGTGCCGATAGTGTTTGCGCCGAGGTGGTGGACGTGGAGATTGAAGAAGGCGGGGAAGGTGAGGAAGAAGGGATGCACCAGCAACGCGAAGCCGCGGGCGAGGTGCGAAAGGAAGATAACCTGCTCCCCCTCCGCCGGGTGCGGCAACTCCTCTCCCACCGGCGCCAGCCGCACCTCCACCTCCGTCTCCGGCGGCAGTACGCGGGTGGCGCGGTACTTCCCTATATGCTCCTCCATCACGGAGGAACCGCACTAGGCTCTGCTCTCGGAAGCCATCTCCGGCTCGCTGGGCGTCGCACCGGCTGTGGAGTGGCGGTGGCCCGTGTGTCCAGCGACGCTAAACGGGCGGCACGACAAACTACAGCGACAGGGGCAAGCGAGGCAGGGCGAGAAGGAAACTGCGCAGGGAGGCAACTGGGAAGGCAATGAGCGGAAGGAGGAACCGCCCTCCCCCGGGCGACCTTTTAAAGGCCTGGAAGGGCAACCGTCCGTGGTGCCACGCGACGCCCATCGAGCCGCGCCCCGCTTCCTCCACCACGCAGGATCCTTTGTGCAGGCGCCGAGTGCGCAGAAGATCCCGGGGCGGAAACCGAAGAGCCAAACGGCATTTTCCTGAGGCGACGCGCGACAGGACATTACACTACACGTCGCAGTGCAATGATGGCACGTGCCTGCGTGGCTAGCGTCAGCACTGACGTCACGGGTAGCGCAACCGCCAGACGTAGCCGGTCACAAATTTCAAAGTTGGGGAGGAGTGCACGCACATTTCACCTAAGGGTGAAATCTACACGTGCTCGGGGGCTAGTGCCGGTGGGATGACCTACGGATACGCCAACCAGACAAGAACTACGGCAGTCAGTTCGCATCCGGCTAGCTGAGCGCAGCCGGATACGAGCGAATCATACCGGCTACTTTACGGTAGCCGGAACCAAGAGGAGTAGCAAGACACAGGATCGGCTACATCACCTTAGCCGGACGCAATCAGGAGGATAGGGCGACGTTCTACACAGTGCGTGGTACGCCCTGGTACGATGACAAGACCCGCAACTACACGGCCATACCGAAGACTTTGCTGGGTGACGCGGGCATAGTGGCCAGATGCTGATGATAGGCTCGCACGGCACTCACTGTACCCATGATGACCCTACCGCATGTACCTCGATGGGATGTAAGTGTACCGGATACCGTAGTTGACCAGCCGGCTGGGACCCACCTGTGGGGCCCGCCCGACGGACTAGCTAGTGAGACTGTTGCCTCTCTACCTATATAAGGAGAGGCAAGGCTCTAGCTAGTAGCAAGGGTTGGACTCAATGCATTTAAGGAGGTAGATAGAAGATACAGCTCAAGGAGCGATTGTTGCCCGTATACCACTCATAGTCAGATCGGTAGGAGTAGGAGCTTTACCTCACCATGAGGGCTCCGAACCTGGGTACTTCTTGTGTCTCGCTACACTTGCTCGTATCCAATCCTGCCTACGGACGCTGTCGAGAGCTTCCCTGCTAGTCCCCACACCTCTATCTAACACATTTAGGTACTGTCGCTCCCAATACAATGACATTTAGTTTATGTTTTAGGATGATTATTATAATCAAAAGATTGTGAACTTCTTTAGTGTGTCTCACACTTTGTGAGACGGTTATTCATATCAGTTTGTAACAAACAGTTGTTCCACTTTTATGAATGATTTCTATTTGTGTTCATATCTTGTTTGATTATATATGAATTATCCTTGTTGTTTCAAACTAATTGATAATGCATGAACATTTGTAAAATATTGAAATGCCTTAAAATACCCAACTTAATGATATGTTCATTAATGAATGAAACCATTGTTTAAAATTCAAAGTTATGTGATAATATGTGAAAATCATTCGATTTCTTGTCACAAATGAATCATGCCTAAGTTTGGCAAAATAACTTGAACACCATGTATTACACGAATACAAAGTGTTTGATGAATTGTTGAAAATAAATACATATTTGATGTATTGTGTTTTAACAAAATGGTAACTATCATTATATGATTGTTTAAATGTGTAAAGAAGTTTACCAAAGGAAACATGAGTATGAAACTATTTGATATGATCAAATTATTTCATCAAACAAAGGATATTAAAAGATAAAGGAGAATCTAATTACTACAGTTTGATCAATAGTAATGAAATTCAAATTTATAAGAATGGCATAAAAGGAAATTGTGAAATGCAATGCGTTTGAAATGTCAAAATGCAAAGCATCACAATGTGATATTTGATATCAAAATGGGTGAATAAATGGTGCCAAATAAATCGTTGTAGTGTAGATGTAGAGACCATTAGTTAGAAATAGTTAGCACTCAATTAGAATATATAGTGAACCATCTGGATTCGTGAGATTGGTTCCTTATCTAGTATGGATCATCGTAAAAGTTTTGGGGTTATTCGATATAACCAAAACAATAACGAATAAGTCCTTGTAGAGTATTCATTGGAAACTTTGAATATGAAATCCATAGCTGAAACCAAAAGAGAAGCAAAACTTGTATTGCTTGGATATTGGTGCATTCTTGAGAATGTTCGCATTCACTGATATTTCTCGATTATGGAGCAAATGGAAGATAGTGAAAAACATGATGAGGATTCAAAACCCCGCATCACAGTGTTGAGAAGCGCAACGGAAAATGTTCCTGAATGAAACTCTTCACAAAGGAAAGAATCAATGATAATGATCATTGTGTTTTCCCCACTAGTGTTTTCACTGCATAAAGTAGGATTCAAAATGTAACCCATATCTTGTATGGAGACATTTTTGAATCATTTTTCATTATTACCGGAATATGACATACCTACGAACTACTAAGGAAATAATAGTAAGCTAAAGATATGAGAAATACCAAATCAAAATTCACTTGAGATTTGAACGCCATTCGTTGCCGAATCTTGCAAAGTAAAGGAGTTACTTGGAATTTTCCCAAATGACTGCAAAGCCATAGTGGAAAAGGGGGTGAATGACAAAAGCACAGTTTGTCAAGTATTGGACGAATTCAAGTGAATTTGATTCAAGTGTGCTGAATGTCTAGAGGATTTAAAACTAGTAAAAGTTCTAGTATCTCATAGTAAATATCCAAGTTTGATATTTGATCAAAGGATTTTGAAATCGTTCAAAATAGTGAGTGGATATGCAATTTTGCATGAAATTGGGTGGAGCTATAAAAGTCTTCCTAAAACAATATGTGAATGACATATTTTTGAGTGGGAGCAATATAAGTCTCAAATTCAAATATGTAGGAACATAGTTTGAGTAAGAGTAGTGACTCATACCCAAATATGTTGGGAACATATTTTGAGTGGGAGCTTAAAGGAGTGATTCTCAAGTGTCTATTCGACACATTAAGAATAAAAGCGCAAGTACCGATAAATAATGATTCAAAGGGGTAGAAGTTGATAATAAGTGTATTAAAATATTATGTAGTATTCCTTAAGGGATTCTGAAAAGGGTTTCAGAACATAAGTTAATTAAGGAACTTGTCCTTAATAACTCAAATTAGGAACAGTATTAAGTTTAACATCAATGGTTGAAAGAAAGAAAATGATGATAATCATCCACTATGTTGAGACATAGGTTCTATCTTAGAAAACCATGATAACTTAACATAATATATGATCCAAGAAGGAATGTTTGAAAAGTGATCAAGTTTGAATCACGAAACTTTGAGCTAAGTTTGTCCGTAGTGTCTAATAGAGAACTGTAGACATGTTTTCCAAATCCATGAAGGATGACATATCTTAAAGCATAAAGGGTTATGTTATAAGGGAATAAGTTGGAAACTCCTGTAATACCGACTAAAGTCAAGTAGGAAGCGAGGTGAACAAAACATCGAAAGTTGCACAGTGTGCACTCGTGTTTTGATGATTACATTTATAATAATATATAAGGGTACCATCTAAAGTGTTGTATAATGTTATGGCGGGGTTAGTTCACTTTTAACATAGAATGATGTGTCCCAGGGAACAGTGCCCATGAGAAAGCCCTCAAGGTTTATCTGAAGTCACTGTAGGCTCCTAGAATCCGGCCTCGTTCTACTGCCATAGCGATGATGCATACACATAGATGTTATCATGTGATGATAAAGTATTAATGTTAATCAAGGTGACATTAGTAAGTTGCAAAGGATTTGAGATTGTAAAGTATAGACCCAAGACTCAACCTCTTCCATGAGCAAGCATGCTCAGTGTACCGGGATATATGGTGCCAATGATTAAGAACAAATCCACCTAGTTTATTTGTACTCTAGTGCAAGTGGGAGACTGTTGGAAATATGCCCTAGAGACAAATAATAATAAGGATTGTTATCATATTTCATAAAGTTTATGATTAAGTTTTATATCATGCTATAACTATATTGAGAGGAAACATCAATACACGTGTGATATATAAACAACCTGAGGTTCCTAGTGAAACTCTAGTCACTGGTTCATTGGTCAACAGATGATTAAGTTTCCTGATCATGTGGCATTTATGCCAGTTGGAAATGGAGTCAACTCATTCTGAGAATGAGATGATGAACCAATACCCAACCTAAACATCATGACTTGATCATGTCACAAAGTTCAAGTTATGATGATTAGAAATGGATCCTCGTAGACTATTCCTTAGACCGTGAGGCTATATCAATGACTGTCTCCCGAGAATGCTTAGATAGCATCAAATGTCAAGTGGTAATACAGTGACAATAAAGGTGTGTTTAGGTATTCAGAGGAACCGTAGAGGCAATATAGGCCAAGAGCAGGATTTTTCCATCCACGTGACGGAAAGATACTCAAGGGCCCACTCAGAGAAGTTATATCCAATAGCTGCGCAACGTGTGATTTGATCACAGGGATATCACTTGTCGGAACGAGTCAAGTAGCATTTGTAACACCCTCGAATCGGCCCTATGCAAGCTTTAGCCCTTTACGCCAAACCTGCATAGAAACGATTCAAGGACGCCCACCAGGCACTTTCGTGTGGGTGGAAAACGAAGTAATACCATTACACAATAGTCCACGATGGAACCCACAAAACATATATATACAACAACGACTCCATGAGTCAGGAATACAGATATAATATACAAAGATCCAAATCACCTTGAAAACGATAGAGCGTCCGTCTACGGACAAGATGCAAATGGGGCTAAGAGCCCTGAAGAATAACCAATGGCGTCCATAACCCTGCCCAGGCCAAGCCGGAAGGGTAACCCTGCTAACGACGACGATCTCAAACCTGCTAAAACAAAAGGGGTGCCGACAAAGGGCAAAGGAAAAAAGAGGAGCGTCAGTACTGAGGCCAGTACATGGCGAGGCTAGAATTCGGCGGCTCTCGCCTACATAGGTATGGTGGACTGAAGCGGCAGCGCAACAGCACTAAACAACCTATAGAGACTCAGTACAACTGTCGGCTATTAGAGAGAGATAAGAAAGACCTATTCGGAACAACCTGATACTAACACCAATCGTACCCATCTTGGTATTCCCCCTCGAGACCAAACGAGGAAGTCAAACCGAGGAACTCACACAGTTGGCAGTTTTATTCATTCCATTATAGTTGAAGCACTTACTAGTCAGATATAGATAACATGAGTCATCCGGAAGCATAAGTAGTGGGCAGTTTTAATTAACCATTCTGTGGTGGTTGGAACATTTACTGGTCAGATGTAATTGTCCTGAGGAATCCCAAAACCCAGCAGTTGTTGGCACTTCTATCACATTCCAATGGAGTTGCAATACTTACTAGGCAGATATAACAGAACACGATACGACCAAGATCCACCAGTTGTTGGCATTTTTAATATCCATTCCGTTATAGTTGCTTCTCATTACTAGTCACATATTAAGTCAAATTTATAGCACTACTTTAGTTATGCTTGTCTATGATCGAGATACTGTGCTCCAAGTCGTCCATAACCACGGACACGGCTTTCAGAAAGTTTTACCCTGCAGGGGTGCACAAATAGCAACACACACTCGATCAACCTTGGAAAAACCAACTCAAAACCCAACGAGGCATTCACGACAAAGCGATCACAGGATTCATAAAATATTTCAGGGGGCCACCACACTAAGCTACCCACAACGAAGTTGGCCGGCTCCGGAACGGACCCAGGGTTTGCGATGATGGCTGTAAACGACTGGGAACCTGAAAGTGTGACTGGGCTTGTCGATACCGCGAAAACATTGCGCGATCGAAAATAGTACAGGTGCTCCATGCACAATCTTAAATAAAGCAGTAAAGCATGGCATAAGTACAGGATAGTAATAAAACCCCAAACTAGTTTGTGGCCCCAAGAAATAGAAATGAATCAAGCTCTTGCTTAGGGGGGTCCACGGCCTCCCGGATGTGGATAGTGCGAAAAATCAAGGAACATGTATCAAGTACTCGGGGTCCTACGGGACACAAGTGAGCGTGGAAGAACCAAATAACATCTATTTCCCACCGATGCCTCTGCATTAGTTATGTCTAGCATTTTAATAGTTGTATTTAAAGTCATGATCATCTCCACCATAAACATCTGCCAGCATTCCAACAACTGTGGTACTCAACAACACGAGATCGCACCTGAGCAAGCAACTACGACTCGCAAGGCCAGCTATCTACCAAACAACAGGTAATAGGTGGTGTCCATGGCAATATAGAGGCTGCACGGGATATAACTGGTGTATGGAAACTAAAGCATCACGACACGGATAACAATAGATCAACAAGAGGAAATAAAGACTATAAATGCAAAATAGGTAGAAGGGGAAGAGATGCTTGCCTTGGAAACACTGCCGAAGGTACATATCCGGAGAACTTGTCGATACTTGCATCCACTCATCGGCCTAATCCGCGAAGAATCAAACACTAGCAGAAACACCGGATGCAATATTTAATACTACGACAGAAGATCCGGCATGCTTATGATATGATGTATGGCATGGCACAGATGCGGTGCAATTAGGCAGTATTAAGCGGATCCGAGGTCCCGACAATTAATTAAACGGTTCACGTTATTTGAGACCCCCGCAATTTAAATGTTGTCTTAACAAGGCAAAACATGGCATCGATTCTCTACACAAATTTAAATGGAGTCCGGAATAAGACAAAGATATCCCGCAAGAACACGCCAGATTTAATTATGAGATGAATCGGCATAATGCCCCCAACCCACATGAGATGCATGCGAGATGAACAATTAATATGCGACAGTTGATAATGTCATATTATAAAAATAGAGGCTTAGGGGCACACATCGGGGTTCGGAAGACCTTGGGGTTCGGAGGGATTTAGGTTCGACGGGATCGGTCTTTGAACTCAGGGATCGGGGCTTCAGGATATCGGCTAAACAGATCCGAAAAGGAGAACTTGGCGTGGCACCGAGTTCGGGATCGCTCTTCGTTGTCTTTTCCGGGAAGAACTTGGAGTGCCTCGGAGTCCATGCAGGCTATCTTCAGGTAGCAATGTAGTCATCCAAATTATCGTACTTATTTGCTGGAGGTTCACAGCACCACTACCACATCCGCAGCAACACCACCAGACCTTCACCACAACATCCCCACATAGAAACTTCATCAATACAGGGAACCAGGAACTCGAGCAGATGGTCAGGGGCCACGATGGAAAAACTTGATGGAGTCAAAAGTGTATTGGCAACATGTTCAACCTCGGATTAGAGGCAGCGGTGCAGGGCAGCCTCAGCGGCAGCACCAAGGAGGTATCCCGCGAGGCCGGCGCGTAGAGGCATCAGACGACGGGGCCGGCGATTGACGGTCGATGCAGGTCACGGTCATGAGACAGGCGAGGGCAGTCCTGGCGGCTAAGTCGAGTGGACGGTAGCCAGAAGGTGAGGCGGAAGCAGGGCATCGCGGTCGTGCTACCACGGCGGGCGAGACGGTGCCGGGCGCGGAGAGCAGGACCGACAGCGGGTCGACTCGAGGCGGCGCCTGGCAGCAGAGGCAACGCGGCAAGGAGACGGCGGAGCGGCGGCCGGCTTGGGCTCGACAAGAGGCGCGCGGAGAGGCGGGTTCACGTGCGGCAGGGCTTGAGGTGGCGGCGCGCGATGTGGGAAGGTGGGGTACACGAAGGAGCGGCGACGGCTGGTGGTGATGCGAGCCGGGGAGTGCGACGAAGTGGAGAGGCGGGGCCAGCTCGACGAGGAGGCGGCGCGACGAGGACGTACGACGGGACGGTGATGGCCTGGCAGAGGCACGGCGGTGACCATGGCCTAGGGCGGCGCCAGGGGAGCCCGTGAGCGGTGGCGGCCGAACGTGGGACGGTTCGGCAGCGCCGAGGAGGAGAGAACACGGGGGCGAGCGACGGTCGGTGGCGGGCGGCACGCGCGGAGGTGGCATCGGGGGTAGGTGGGAGCAACGGGATCCACGCGCGAGGAAGGGTGGGGCCCAGCGGGGATCAGGAGAGAGGCGTGTGTGGGCCTAGTAGGTGGGGTTCGAGCGAGACAGGGAGGCTACTCCCATGCGTGCGGGACGGGGTGGCCAGGAGCGATGCGGTCTCGACGCGTTGGCCATGCGGGATTCGGTCGCGGGGTGGGGTGGTTGCAGCGGGGCAAGCGCAGGGGTTGCAGGGTGGGACGCGCTGTAGCGAGCGGAGCAGCGGCAGGTGGGGCCAGGCGCGCTGGTGGCCCGGGAAGTTGCGGTGGGTCTGGTGGGGATTAGGTCTAGGTAGGGTTTCTAGGGTTTGGTCTATAGGAAAAGGGTTAGGGCAGGTTTAGCTAGGGTTTCTTTTGGGCCGGGTGGTAGGCGATTTGGCCAGTTGGGCCTCTGGCCTGACCGACTGGACTGCCTCCCCGGACAAAACATTTTTATTTATTTTATTTTAAGAGATATTGGCAAATAGTTTTTAGACAAACTAGAGATCTGAAAACGACCGGGGTTTTAATTTGAAATAAAGACGGGGAATATTTAGAAAACAAACTAGGCTTTTGAAAAATAGCCTTGACAAAACCATGCATGATGATGATGATGCTCAAATGCAATGTGGCATGATGACATGAGCATGCGGTCATGATGATGCAATGCACAAAAACACCGCGATTTTCTAGTAGTGGTTTTAGCGGGATGCCACAATTCGACACCACTAACAATGGATCTCGCCCTCGAGATCCGCCTCGTGGTACCAGGAAGAAGGTCGGCAACCTGAATCTTCTCGCTTCGTGTAGATCCTCGCGACACCACTAATAAGAGGTCGTTGTCCGTGATCGTCGAGAGAACACTCCGGTAACAAAGGACGAAGGTAAAGGCATCGACAAATAGAACCACCTCTAACTTCCGTGGACGGAGTAAAATTGCTGGATCCATCGATTCAATATACAAAAGCGAATGATAAGAGTAGTCGGATGGTGATCAGTCCATCGCGCACTCAAACCATTACTCTGCACGCGAATAGGTGAATTATGCCACCAACTCTCGGAATTAGACTGAAGATCTCGACAATCGAGGTTCGGAATAAAGGAGCGATGCGGCTCGGCATCGGATCTGGCATAGAGGATGTCGACGCGTCGGAAAACACCGGAAGGCCCAAACAAGGAACAAAGAATGGTACCACAGATAAAGGATCACTCAGATAGCATGAAGTCCGAACGTAGAAGCACCATTACCAAAGGAAGAAGCGAAACCCTGAAGGTACGACGAAATCCCAACCACGAGAATTTCCTGGACTCGAAGAAAGGGAAGAGAGTAGATTCAAAACACGCAGAGGTAAGAGGAGAATAGCAGAGGGGTAAGGAGTAAAAACAGACCTAATCAGATCTATCCAACCGATTTTTCCAAAATAGTTTTGACACTCTACTTCGGTCGTTAGCTAGGTTATCCTACAGGCTGGACTTGTGGGGTATCGCAACTGCTGAGCTCTGATACCACTCTGTAACACCCTCGAATCGGCCCTATGCAAGTTTTAGCCCTTTATGCCAAACCCGCATAGAAACGATTCAAGGACGCCCACCAGACACTTTCGTGCGGGTGGAAAACGAAGTAATACCATTACACAATAGTCCACGATGGAACCCACAAAACATATATATACAACAACGACTCCATGAGTCAGGATTACATATATAATATACAAAGATCCAAATCACCTTGAAAACGATAGAGCGTCCGTCTACGGACAAGATGCAAATGGGGCTAAGAGCCCCGAAGAATAACCAATGGCGTCCATAACCCTGCCCAGGCCAAGCCGGAAGGGTAACCCTGCTAACGACGACGATCTCAAACCTGCTAAAACAAAAGGGGTGCCGACAAAGGGCAAAGGAAAAATAGGAGCGTCAGTACTAAGGTCAGTACATGGCGAGGCTAGATCGGCGGCTCTCGCCTACATAGGTATGGTGGACTGAAGCGGCAGCGCAACAGCACTAAACAACCTATAGAGACTCAGTACAACTGTCGGCTATTAGAGAGAGATAAGAAAGACCTATTCGGAACCACCCGATACTAACACCAATCGTACCCATCCTGGTATTCCCCCTCGAGACCAAACGAGGAAGTCAAACCGAGGAACTCACACATTTGGCAGTTTTATTCATTCCATTATAGTCGAAGCACTTACTAGTCAGATATAGATAGCATGAGTCATCCTGAAGCATAAGTAGTGGGCAGTTTTAATTAACCATTCTGTGGTGGTTGGAACATTTACTAGTCAGATGTAATTGTCCTGAGGAATCCTAAAACCCAGCAGTTGTTGGCACTTTTATCACATTCCAATGGAGTTGCAATACTTACTAGGCATGTATAACAGAACACGATACGACCAAGATCCACCAGTTGTTGGCATTTTTAATATCCATTCCGTTATAGTTGCTTCTGATTACTAGTCACATATTAAGTCAAATTTATAGCACTACTTTAGTTATGCTTGTCTATGATCGAGATACTGTGCTCCAAGTCGTCTATAACCGCGGACACGGCTTTCAGAAAGTTTTACCCTGTAGGGGTGCACAAATAGCAACACACACTCGATCAACCTCGGAAAAACCAACTCAAAACCCAAGGAGGCATTCACGACAAAGCGATCACAGGATTCATAAAATATTTCAGGGGGCCACCCTACTAAGCTACCCACAACGAAGTTGTCCGGCTCCGGAACGGACCCAGGGTTTGCGATGACGGCTATAAACGACTGGGAACCCGAAAGTGTGACTGGACTTGTCGATACCGCAAAAACGTGGCCCGATCCAAAACAGTACAGGTGCTCCACGCACAATCTTAAATAAAGCAGTAAAGCATGGCATAAGTACAGGATAGTAATAAAACCCCAAACTAGTTTGTGGCCCCAAGAAATAGAAATGAATCAAGCTCTTGCTTAGGAGGGTCCACGGCCTCCCGGATGTGGATAGTGCGAAAAATCAAGGAACAGGTATCAAGTACTCGGGGTCCTACGGGACACAAGTGAGCGTGGAAGAACCAAATAACATCTATTGCCCACCGATGCCTCTGCATTAGTTATGTCTAGCATTTTAATAGTTGTATTTAAAGTCATGATCATCTCCACCATAAACATCTGCCAGCATTCCAACAACTGTGGTACTCGACAACACGAGATCGCACCTGAGCAAGCAACTACGACTCGCAAGGCCAGCTATCTACCAAACAACAGGTAATAAGGTGTCCATGGCAATATAGAGGCTGCACGGGATATAACTGGTGTACGGAAACTAAAGCATCGCGACACGGATAGCAATAGATCAACATGAGGAAATAAAGACTATAAATGCAAAATAGGTAGAAGGGGAAGAGATGCTTGCCTGGGAAACACTGCCAAAGGTACATATCCGGAGAACTTGTCGATACTCGCATCCACTCATCGGCCTAATCCACGAAGAAGCAAACACTAGCAGAAACACCGGATGCAATAATTAATACTACGACATAAGATCCGACATGCTTATGATATGATGTATGGCATGGCACAGATGCGGTGCAATTAGGCAGTATTAAGCGGAACCGAGGTCCCGACAATTAATTAAACGGTTTCCGTTATTTGAAACCCCCGCAATTTAAATGTTGTCTTAACAAGGCAAAACATGACATCGATTCTCTACACAAATTTAAATAGAGTCCAGAATAAGACAAAGATATCCCGCAAGAACACGCCATATTTAATTATGAGATGAATCGGCATAATGCCCCCAACCCACATGAGATGCATGCGAGATGAACAATTAATATGCGACAGTTGATAATGTCATATTATAAAAATAGAGGCTTAGGGGCACACATCGGGGTTCGGAAGACCTTGGGGTTTAGAGGGATTCAGGTTCGACGGGATCGGTCTTCGAACTCCAGGATCGGGGCTTCAGGATATCGGCTAAACAGATCCAGAAAGGAGAACTTGGCGCGATACCGAGTTCGGGATTGCTCTTCGTGGTCTTTTCCGGGAAGAAGTTGGAGTGCCTCGGAGTCCATGTAGGCTATCTTCAGGTACCGATGTAGTCATCCAAATTATCATACTTATTTGCTGGAGGTTCACAGCACCACTACCACATCCGCAGCAACACCACCAGACCTTCACCACAACATCCCCACATAGAAACTTCATCAGTACAGGGAACCAGGAACTCGAGCAGATGGTCAGGGGCCACGATGGAAAAACTTGATGGAGTCAAAAGTGTACTGGCAACATGTTCAACCTCGGACTAGAGGCGGCGGTGCAGGGCAGCCGCAGCGGCAACGCCAAGGAGGTATCCCGCGAGGCCGGCGCGTAGAGGCAGCAGACGACAGGGTCGGCGGTCGACGGTCGATGCAGGTCACGGTCGCGAGACGGGCGAGGGCGGTCCTGGCGGCTAAGTCGAGTGGACGGTGGCCAGAAGGTGAGGCAGAAGCAGGGCATCGCGGCCGTGCTACCACGGCGGGCGAGACGGTGCCGGGCGCGGAGAGCAGGACCGGCGACGGGTCAACTCGAGGCGGCGCCTGGCAGCAGAGGCGACGCGGCGAGGAGACGGCGGAGCGGCGGCCGGCTCGGGCTCGACGAGAGGCGCGCGGAGAGGCGGGTTCACGTGCGGCAGGGCTTGAGGTGGTGGCACGCGATGCGGGAAGGTGGGGTACACGGAGGAGCGGCGACGGCTGGTGGTGATGCGAGCCGGGGAGCACGACGAAGTGGAGAGGCGGGGCCAGCTCGACGAGGAGGCGACGCTACGAGGACGTACGACGGGACGATGATGGCCTGGCAGAGGCACGACGGTGACCATGGCCTAGGGCGGCGCCGGGGGAGCCGGTGAGCGGTGGCGGCCGAACGTGGGACGGTGCGGCAGCGCCGAGGAGGAGAGAGCGCGGGGGCGAGCGACGGCCGGTGGTGATGCGAGCCGGGGAGTGCGACGAAGTGGAGAGGCGGGGCCAGCTCGACGAGGAGGCGGCGCGATGAGGACGTACGACGGGACGGTGATGGCCTGGCAGAGGCACGGCGGTGACCATGGCCTAGGGCGGCGCCAGGGGAGCCCGTGAGCGGTGGCGGCCGAACGTGGGACGGTTCGGCAGCGCCGAGGAGGAGAGAACACGGGGGCGAGCGACGGTCGGTGGCGGGCGGCACGCGCGGAGGTGGCATCGGGGGTAGGTGGGAGCAACGGGATCCACGCGCGAGGAAGGGTGGGGCCCAGCGGGGATCAGGAGAGAGGCGTGTGTGGGCCTGGTAGGTGGGGTTCGAGCGAGACAGGGAGGCTTCTCCTATGCGTGCGGGACGGGGTGGCCAGGAGCGATGCGGTCTCGACGCATTGGCCATGCGGGATTCGGTCGCGGGGTGGGGTGGTTGCAGCGGGGCAAGTCTAGGGGTTGCAGGGTGGGACACGCTGTAGCGAGCGGAGCAGCGGTAGGTGGGGCCAGGCGCGCTGGTGGCCCGGGAAGTTGCGGTGGGTCTGGTGGGGATTAGGTCTAGGTAGGGTTTCTAGGGTTTGGCCTATAGGAAAAGGGTTAGGGCAGGTTTAGCTAGGGTTTCTTTTGGGTCGGGTGGTAGGCGGTTTGGCCAGTTGGGCCTCTGGCCTCACCGGCTGGACTGCCTCCCTGGACAAAACATTTTTATTTATTTTATTTTAAGAGATATTGGCAAATAGTTTTTAGACAAACTAGAGATCTGAAAACAACCGGGGTTTTAATTTGAAATAAAGACGGGGAATATTTAGAAAACAAACTAGGCTTTTGAAAAATAGCCTTGACAAAACCATGCATGATGATGACGATGCTCAAATGCAATGTGGCATGATGACATGAGCATGCGGTCATGATGATGCAATGCACAAAAACACCGCGATTTTCTAGTAGTGGTTTTAGCGGGATGCCACAGCATTGTTCGGTAACGAGATCGAACATGACATGGTGATGTCATTGATCAGATCTCGGGCAATGCGAGTGTCGAGAGACAAAGGTAATAAGACACGATTGTCCCGGTTCAAAGGACAAAAGATCTTTGTGGAATGCACAGGGGTCACATGGTCATCCAGGTCCCTCTGTCGATCATTGGTCCGGGAGTGTCCCGACCATGTCTGGAGTGTTCCCGATCCATGGGGTATCATGCTTAAGGGTTTGATGATGCTTAGAGAGTGTTTATAGGATTGGTAGAGTCACATAAGAAGAGGAGAGAAAACCGGAAGGGTTTCGGTAAGTCCAGAGGATGTCCGGAGTGGAGGTGGAAGGTGTTCCATAGCCATGGAGATTGAATAATATGTGAATGAATGTTAAATATTGATTTAATCATTTATTCATAATTATTTAATAAAAGAGAAAATCAATTTAAAGGTCAAAAGGCTTAATGGGCCAATTCCGGAGGGAAGTGGGCCCATTAGGGAAAGGCAAGAGGAGAAAGGGCCAAGGGGGTGGCCGGCGCCCTAGTGGGCCAGCCCCCTCCCCCCCCCCCCCCCCCGCGTGGGGCCCATGGGGGTGGCCGGCGGCGCCTCCCCCTCTCCTCTCCTTTAGTCCCACCCCGAGACTTTGAGGGAGGTAGTACCTCCCCTCCCCTATTTATAGTGGGGGGACTTTGGCCAGATAAATACACACAATATTCAATAAATGTTTCCTCACTTTTTCGGAGACATCCAATTGATATTCTCTCTCTCTCTCTCTCTCTCTCTCTCTCTCTCTCTCTCTCTCTCTCTCGTGACCGTGGTCCCAAGTTCGGACTGCGTGAACGAGAGACATCTTCACCGCGAAGCACCGTCGCATTGCAGGATTCGGATCCAGGAGCTCTACTTCCGCAACTGTTGCTGGATCGGGGAAGCGGGAGTCATTGTCAGGCACCGGACGTGTGTAACTCCTCGCGAGGTGTCACACTTGAGGCACTCAACTCATTGGAGCCGCAGGAGCGCAAGGACTTCATCAGGACCTTGAGGTCGGCTTCGGCTCATCTACATCAACCATGCTCTCCTGAGCGTTGACAATGGTTTTCGGTCTTCAAGGGTTAGTTCGCGAAAAGCCCCTCCCGTTACTGCATTACTAATAGATAGGTCCTGGCAACATCAAGGGTTCAGGGGCGTAGGGTAAAAATTATTGTTTTCATACGTGGAACCCCTACAGTTTATACTAGCTGATGTAGCCCCCTAGTATCGGGTGTATTGTGCTAGATAGTTAATACATCCCCTGGGTATTGGGTACGATGGAAGTAAATAATTAAAATTGAGACTCGGTGGAGAAAACTTAGCTTTAGTGAATATCGAGTAGGGAGGTACATGGTTTAGCTTAAGTAGCCTGGATGTAGGCCTTATGGATAATGAGTACGTAGATAAATGTCTTTGCTGAGTATCCTAGTTGTACGCCTGAATGAGAAGTAGATTATTAAAGAAAAGACTCCTAAGCATAGAAACGATGCAACAGTGCAACGTTCCATGAGTTGGAGTACTTGACTCTGGTCTTCTTGTCCTAAAGATGATATGCTCCTCCGGGGATTACTTCTATGACATTGCAGGGTCCTTCCCATGGAGACTCCAGCTTGCGGTGTTCATCTTATTTGAGTCGAAGGAATAGGTCCCCCCACATTGGAGGACCTGGGACGAAGCCGGTGGCTATGGTAGTTGTTCAAGTTCTACTGATATTGCTGGGGATATACTTTTTGGGTATACCCACTATGACTTCCTGAACAGGGTGGCCCACTTTGGGTTATATCTTTGCTTCACGGGCGGCCCAGTCAGGGAGAGAATATGAAGCCCATCCGGCTACGAGAAGGCCTAGAAGACTTACCGACTTAGGCAAATGCAGTTACTTGTAGTCCAAGATGTACTTAGTAACCGACTCTGTATCATAACCGGATAGGTATCTCTTGTAAATCCTTGGCCGGATATCTCTATAAGCCATCCTAGGGACCAGCCTTTAGGGAACCCTAAAAACCTACAGGCGAAACCCTTGTAACCCATATTCTGGCTCTACCGTATTACTAGATTGCTAGCAGGAGTAGGATCCGTCCACCATCGGCGGATTCGAACCTGGGTAAGCTTGTGTGCTCACCGTCTTGGAACACCATACGTATCACACTCCTCTCTTCCACATGCCCCGAGGACCCCCTCATGGCATACTTTTCCTCAATCTGACAACAGTTGGCGCCCACCGTGGGGCAAGTGAGCTTCAAATCTGTGTTCCAATCGAAATCTTCAAGAATCAGAATTGGTGAGACAATCACCATTGGTCGGGTTCTCTATGCCACTGATACCCCTCTTTTCCTTCTCGACAAGACTTGGATTCTGACTAGGGAACCTGTGACCACCTACACAATCATGTCCTTTGGCGAGATCGATGTTTACGTTGGTTTCGCTGAACCTGCCCAACCCACCCCAGCGGTGATGATAGAGGTAGAAGAAAATTCTGGATCCACTTTATCCGCGGAGGCAACAGAGTTACAGGTCTCAGAAAACCCTAATCCCACCCAGCCAGCACCTGACATGGAGATAGTGGAGAAGATCAGATTTGAAGAAGATCTCCCCAAGGAGGTCAAATCTCAGAAAGATCAAAGCAGTTATAGCTCTAAATCCGGCTCTGCCGATCTCGGAGCAAGAAAATCACTCCCGAGGCACACTGTGAAGAAGATGATGAACAGTGCCATACTCAACACAGATGCAATTCTCGAGACCATACGTTATTTCGAGGAAGCCAACAAAGAAAGTCACAACTACCTTAGGGCGCACGCATCGCACTTCATCGGATACGTTGGAACCGGATCTGGCTCTACCGATGTTGGAGATAACACCGGCTCGGTGTTGCACGCAATTAGAACAAGCGTCGGCTCACCTGATTCCCTAGGGGATTCCGTGACGTTGGTAGATCTCCGTGTGTATGATGAAGAGTTCAGAGAAGAGATCAACTCCGAGGCCACCGAGGAAGGAAAAGAGTCGGATCCTAGTCCCTATAACAGTATGGACGAGAGATACGATGACAGCTTTCCCGACTCACGTGATGATATGGATATCGGAGAAAATCCCGATGTCCAAATGTCCAAAAGTACTAATCATAGCTTGACTCTAGGAAATGGACCCAAAGCCATCTTTTCTACAGGGGCCAATAAGGCCAACAAGGCAAATAAGAAGAAAACTCTGGCCAAGGATCTCCCGGCTAGGGAGGTGATAGCCGAATAATACGAGGAGGACTCGGATGGTGCTCTGATCCCCTAAGAAACAAAGAAGACTTTGATGGACGGACACGTGGTCACACCAGGTGCCCGTGAAATCCTCGGAGAAGTACTCACCATGCCAATCCCAATAGCTGCAGATCTAAAACCGGAGGAGTTGGAGGAAAGAGCTTTAGCTCTAGAGGTGTATCGGCAGCAACTCTTAGACGAGGCCACTAGTCTCATCTAGGAGAAGCATCGCATGGCGGTTGCAGGATAGTTCAGCTCCCTGCAGCACCAGAAGACCCAGAACGGCCCTGTGCTGGCTAACAAAAATTCGGAAATCCACACAACCCTTTTCGAGGGAGGAGAAGATGTCGTCAAGGGAGAGCCTTGGCTCGACAGCAAATAAGACCTGGTGTATGTTACACCAATGGAAAACACTGCTGTGGCTCGAGAGATCCTGGCGAATAACCCAAGTCCAGACCAGGTCCGGTTGGGCGTAAAGCTATGTACCAAGGGCCTGGAGCAGCAGAAGGTCGCCAAATCTGGTAGCGGAAAGCTGGTTTCCGAATCCAACCAATGCCGCATAGACACGGCCTAGCAAGATGTAAGGCCCCGGTGGGAGCTGGAATGATGATACCATTCCGACCATCGGGAAGACAATCATTCAAGAACCGGATCCTCAGGACAATGGCACAGAGCTGCACGTGACTGGAGCAATGTTTCTCCAGCCACAGAGCGAGACGCCGTTGCAGCACTAGTCCCAGAACAACCTCCCTGGTGGTAGTCGAATAACCGCAGGGAAGATGAACAAGAACAATGTCGGGAGGAAGACCGACAAAGGATGCCAACTCCTCAACACACAAGTCGTCTGGACGATCCACGTCACAATAAAACTAGACGAAGGAACAATGAAAACCGTGCTGAGTCAAGACGGCAGCATGCTTGTCGTAATGAAGACCCTCCCCGGAACCGAAACCATGATGCTCTGGATGGAGGCCGACGTCCAGCCAGAAACAATCCGCCAGCACCACCCTCTCTGCTAAACAGCCACCATAATAGCTCCCGAGGGAGCCATGGGGGCGCCGGGGCGTAGGAGGTGGTAGAAGAAGCAGAAGTCCGGCTCCAAGGCATCATAGACAAAGTGAACAACCAAGATGGTGTTCTCTGTCACCCAGTGATGCGAGGCAGCGGATCAACTCTAGCGTAGAGGCGTGGCGCTACGAGTCAAACAACATATACGTTGGCCCTGAGTATTTGGGCCATGTGTCCGACAAACAAACTTCCCGGAAGGATTTGCTATCTCGACGCACAATCATCCCTACGACAGCGTGGCCCGGCCAGACACCTGGCTTCAGGATTTCTTCCAGGCCTGCTGCATCGCAAAAGGATGAAATAGCTTCGTTATAGTCTGGTATATCCCGCTTATGCTGAGGAAGACAGATCGATCGTGGCTCAATGAACTTCCGGAGAACACCATCCATAACTGGTATGATATTCAAAGTGCTTCTTTCGAAATTTCGAGGGGACATATCGGAGGCCCTGCATGGTTGGAGACCTGCAGCGTTGCACTCAGAAACCTGGAGAAACTTGTCGGGATTACCTCGGATGATGGATTGACACGAAGAACTCTTGCCAAGGAGTAAACGACCAGACTACGATCGAAGCATTCATCGCAGGCCTCCCAATTGGTTTACCGCATCATCGCTTGAAGTGCGACAAAATTACCGACTTGGAAGAGATGATAGAGTCAGCAAGCAAATATGTGGATGCCGACAATGATTCAGAGGGACTGCTAAACGCACTAGTTGTGCCATAGTTGGCAAAACAGGCGAAGCAACAGCAGACCTAGAAGTGCAAGAACACCTAGGAGGAAAAACCCAACTCGAAAACCGCTAGTGTCAACGCAACTTTCAGGTCTGGAGGACGAGGAGGGCGCGGAGGTGGCCGTGGACGTGGTCGTTCCAAAGTCCAAGGTAGAGGAGACCAGCAACCTGGCAAGATCTACTCTTGGGCTGACATTGCCAGCAATGCTTGCGTGCATCACTTAGATGACAACGGGGGCTCTTCCCACACAAATGCCGAGTGTCGTTTTAATGATGACATAAAAAAGACAAAATTGTTGGCTACAGGGCCAAGCGATGAAAGGGGAAGAATAACTCGGATAAAGAAAAGGAGACCAAGGAAGATTCTGACATGGAGGAAGCGTCAGAGCCAGCAAATGCCAAGTCGGACAGGAAGAAGACTTTCCCAACCAAAAAAGACACTTACGTCTACTTCCTCAGATCTCAGCCAGCTAAGGTCAAAAAGGCAGTGATGCACGAGCTCAATGCTACGGTTCCGACTGTCCCCCAATATATGGACTGGTCGGAAGTAACCATTAACTTTGACTAAAGCGATCTTCCACTTAAGCCACACAGGCGTAGAAAATACGCTTTGGTCGTCAATCCATCGATCGACAACTATGGCTTCTCAAAAACACTCATGGATGGTGGCAGCAGCATCAACATTATCTATGTGGAAACACTCTACTACATGAAGATATCGGAAACACAGCTAAATCACATCATTGTAGTTTGCCATGGAGTTGTTCCCGGATGACAAGCAAACTCTTTGGGAGAAATCACTTTGGATGTTACCTTCGGAACTCCAAAGAACTATCGAACAGAAGCACTATATTTTGAAGTGGTCTCGTTCAAGAGCGCACACCACGCTATCTTCGGGCGACCAGCTTACTGGGCCTTTATGGCTCGCCCCTGTTATATTTATAACATGATGAAAATTCTAGATCCCAATGGCGTCATCATGATCCGGGGAAACCCGAAGAATGCATGAGAATGCCAAGACGGAAATGTCGCTTTTGCTGAAGCCGTACTGCATGCCGAGGAGTACCAGGAGATCAAGAAGAACATCGACCCGTCTGAGATGCCCATGGCGAAGAAGGAGGTGACAAAGCCGACTCCAGAGTTCAAGCCATTAGAAGAGACGAATTTAACACTGTTGAAGGAGGATGACCCCTCCAAGGTGACTCAGATAGGCATAGGTTTAGACCTCGCATAGGAAAGCGCGCTCGTCGAGTTCCTCAAAGCTAATAAAGATATCTTTGCATGGCAGCTATCTAACATGAATGGAGTACCTAGGGAACTTGCCGAGCACTCTCTAAACGTGTATCCAAATGCTAAACCTGTCAAACAGTCCTTATGACGTTTCGGTGATGAAAAGCGCAAAGCAATAGCTAATGAACTAGCTCGGCTCGAGTTACTCGGATTCATAGAAGTGGTCATCCACACTGAGTGGTCGACCAATCCTGTAATGGTCCCTAAAAAGGACACCACTGATTTAAGGATGTGTGTTGATTATAGTGCCTTGAACAAGGCTTGTCCCAAAGATCTGTTTGTTCTACCTAGAATCGATCAAGTTATCGACTCAACAGTAGGCTCGGAACTCCTTATTTTCTCGACACATATTCCAGTTATCACCAAATTCGGATGAAGGAGTCAGATAAACTAAAGACTCCATTCATCACCCCTTTCAGAACCTTCTGCTACATAACAATGCCTTTTGGGCTAAAAACGTAGGAGCAACATACCAACGCACTATGCAGTGCTGCCTCCATGATCAAATCGGATGCAACGTACATGCATACATGGATGATACAACTGTGATGTCCAAAAATAAGGAAACACTAATTTCCAACTTGGAGGAAACATTCACTAATCTACGCAAATACAACATAATGCTTAATCCAAAGAAGTGTTTCTTTGGAATACCAGCCGGTAAATTGTTGGGTTTCATCGTGTCTCAAAGAGGCATAGAGGTGAACTGAGACAAGATAAAGGCTATACTCAACATTACTAGGAAAACTCGCCTGAAGGACGTACAACGACTCACTAGCTTTTTTGCTATGGTTAGTCAGTTTGTAAGCCGGCTCGGTGAAAGATCCGCACCACTATACAAGCTCTTGAAAAAGACCAAAAAAATTCATGTGGACTGATGAAGTTGAAGATGCGCTACAAGACCTAAAAGCAGTACTCTCGTCCGCCCCTATCCTCGCAGCACCGGAACCCCAGGAACCGATGCTGCTCTACATTGTTGCGACAAACAGAGTCGTCAGCGTGGTGACGGTGGTGGAACGCAAGGAGGAAAAACAGGAATAGTTGGTGCAGCGTATGACTTACTACCTCAGTGAGGTCCTGTCTGAATCAAAGCATCGGTATCCGCATTACCAAAAACTAGCCTATGGTGTGTTCTACGCATCTAGAAAGCTACGATGCTATTTTCAAGAGCACAATATTACTATGGTGAGCACTGCTCCCATGAGAGACATAATCAACAATAGTGATGCCACAGGACGTGTCGCCAAGTGGGGAATAGAGCTAGCGGCTTTCGACATTGAGTATAAACCTCGCACGCCCATCAAATCCCAAATTCTCGCCGACTTTGTCGCTGATTGGACAGAAACGGCAGAGAACACAAGTATCCCAGAGTTGAAATACTGGACCCTACATTTTGACAGGTCTAAAGTGCTCGAGGGCTCGGGGCTGGCGTGGTGCTCAAATTACCCCAAGGAGATAAGCTTTTCTATGTACTGCAGATTCACTTCACGGCAACAAATAACATTGCTGAATATGATGGAATTCAAATTGCAAAAGACATTAGCATTCACCAACTCACGTTCTATGAAGATTCAGATCTTGTTGCTCAGCAAGTATCCGACATCTACAATGCAAAGAAACACATGGCAGCATAAAGAGCTGTCGTGGGTAAAACTAGCAAACTCGTTTGAAGGGTTTGAAGTTCAACACATTCCCGAACATAAAATGAGGAAGCGGATGCACTGTCAAGAATAGGCTCTATGCGGAAAAAGGTCCCAAATGGCGCTTTTCTCGAAGACCTTAAAGTTCCCTCGATCACAGGAGTTGATGAAGAGTACCCCGACCAAAACTGACTCACCACTCATAGCAGTTCTAGCTATAATTCCCAGCTAGACAAAACTCTACCTTGATTTCTTGGTAGATGGAAAATTACCCGAAGACGAAGTTATGAGCCGGCGGATCGTCCGACGAGCAAAAAACCTACAATGTAATTAGTGGTGATCTCTATAAGCGGAGCGTGTCTAGGGTCTTTTAGTGTTATGTTTCTCTGGAAGAATGAGTATAAATCCTAAGAGAAATCCACGAAGGCGAATGCGAACATCATGCCACAACTAGATCTTTAGTGGCAAAAGCTTTTCGACACAGTTTTCTGGCTAACAGCCAAGGAAGATACCGAACAGCTAGTCAAGACGTGTAAAGGCTGCCAAAAGTACACCAAACAAGCCCATGTTCCGGCTGATCAGCTGCGAACAATTCCGATTACATGGCCTTTTGTGGTCTGGGGGCTTGACATGGTAGGACCTTTTAAATGGGATCCAAGTGGATTTACTCACCTCTTAGTGATGGTGGATAAGTTCACAAAATGGATTCAGGCTAAACCCGTCATAATTTGTGATGGAACAATAGCCAAAAGATTCGTCGAGGACATTATAATCCGATACGGCTATCCGTAAAGTATTATTACAGACAACGGGAGTAACTTTTCCATGGGAGAACTTGTAGAATTCTGCAACGATCAAAATATCCAGCTTCATATAGCATCATTCGCACATCCACAAGCTAATGGAAAATTCAAAAGGGTAAAGGGTTGAATCCTTCAAGGCCTCCAACCTGGACTCGAAGCACCACTTCATTGTGCTGCGGCGACTTGGGTGGACAAATTACCATCAGTAATATGGAGTTTATGAACAACTCCAAATAGGTCAACTGGATACACACCTTTCTTCTTAGTTTATCGTGCAGAAGCAGTTCTTCTAAGTGATCGTATTCATAACCCTCCCTGAGTCACTGCGTATATCGAAGAGGATGTCGAAGTTTCTCGACAAGACAACCTCGATATTCTCGAGGAAGTTTGTGTCATTGCTGAACAGAGATCTACAGCCTATCAGCAAAAGTTACGCAAGTATCATAGAGAGAGAGTCAAGAATCGATCTTTCAACAAAGGCGACATGGTTCTCTGGCTTGTGCAACAAAGAAAGCACACACTTTTCGCAGTTTGGGAAGGGCCCATTTTAGTTAGTCGGGTATTGCACAATGGTTCTTACAATCTAACTAACCTGAGGCCGAACAAAGAAAGACCTGCTACCAAGAAGAGAAAGAGAGTTGGAGGCAGTATGAACTCGGATGAATTAGACCATTCCTGGAATATTGCTCAGCTACATCCCTTTTATTCTTAATTTTTTCTTTGTAATCATATCTATGTACATGTTCAATGAGAAATAAAGTGTTGGTTGCCTTAATGTTTTTCCTGAGAAGTTTTATAGTACCATCTTGTTTCCGAATGATCATGACATTAGTCAAAAATCCCAGAATACTTGAAAGTATTTTATGCTCATGTTTGTTCTGGTTAGATTTCTGACTCTAAAAATGATACCTTAGGGTATAAGTTTAAAACTCAATTTATACATTGGTTTTTTGTCTGATTGATGCAAGTGGGTATTTTCTGAGTAGTGAATTGTTGCTATCGGATGTCGGCTTTGTTTCCGAGTTTAAACTAGTTTAGCAATTGAGCTCCATTGCTTGGCAAAGTTTTTGTGCTGAAAGTTTGCTGACCCGCGAAAGGGACGAGGCAGAAAGCCAGATAAACGATAAGTATGAGCAAAAAAGTGCTTAAGTAATTTTCAAGCACATAAAAATAAAAGCTAAGTGCTAAAGAAGTAATGCATTAAGTTCTTACTAACTAGCACAACAAAATAATATTCTAAGCTATTACATCAGGATTTGTTTTTCAGGATAACACATTGTTTTCTCGCACATCTTATGCTACAGGTGAAGACAGAGGATCTGCTGGCTTACAGGAAATATCCCCTCCACCACCTTGATATCTTTCTGAGACGAGGATATCAGAATCAGTCTGCTCATCATCTTCGGAAGCTTTAGCACCTTCTTCTTAGGGGGAGGCGGCACTTCCACAGAGTTGAAGAACGGCTTGTCGTAGCTGGTCATCTCAGACACACAACATGCTTATTCAGCACAGGCATCCTAGATTTCTCTAATATTATGCGTCTTTCCATCTTCATCGACAGTCGAATAACCCTTGGTTACTTGCCATATTTCCATGCTTCCATGGTGGCTCATTACCATTGTCAGGGAATTCTGTGCCATTGTGCGTGCATAGGACATGTTCCAATCCTTAACAAGCTGAGGCATTTCCTTCGCCTTGTCTCGCATGCCAAAGTCATACATTTCCGGTAAATCGGAGATCTTGATAGTTTCACCGATTTCTTAAAGACATTGGCAGAAATTGTGAAGCAGGTCTCTGATTGTAGTAAGCCAGCTGGTATGAGACTCAGACGAAGAAGCATCTAGAATGTTGAGAGGACCTGCAAATATGAAACAAAGCCAAAAACATATCCGAGTAAATGAAGTCAGAAAACAATAAAGTCAGAGACAGGAAATTTACCAAAGATGGCATCATCCACTTTGGCCTTCTCCTCCCGAAGACTTCAGAGTTCATTCCGAAGAGCTTTGGTGGTATCCCTCTCTCTGTCCAACTCATCCTTCAAGTCCGAGATTTTCTTGTCTTGGATTGCTATTTTGTGATCATGCTCTTCGGCGGCCATGTTAGATGATTCAAGAATGTTTATGATACTGCGCTCCTGATCCTCCTTAAGCTTGAAGTTCTCGGCTTGTTCTGCCTGCAATTCGGCATTCTCCACCTCCAAGACCTTGAAGTTCTTGGCTTGTTCAACAAGCTCGCGGGATTGCTTCACAACACCTAGAGCAATAGCAAAAAGGGAATCGAATAAATATTTGGCCAATACTCAATCAATACTATGAAAATGAGGTCGGAAATGTTTACCTTCTACTTCATATTTTGCAACTTTAAGCTGTGCGTTTTCAAGTCGGAGAGCTCTAATCTCTCTCCGTTTGTTGTAGATATTCTTCAGCAATTCTTGGTTGTAAACATTAACTTTCTCTAAGTCAGAATGGTAACCAGAGTCAGAAGTCTACTAAGACCCGGGCTGCTATTTTAACTAAGTTAAATATCAGCACGAGCCTTGGGGGGCTACACTAATTCATTCTTTGGCATCCTACTAAGAGCATACACTTGGATTTTCAATCCAAATTCAACTTCATGCTTGGGGGCTAGAGGATATGCTATGATACATAATAAAAAGATTCAGTATACGACTTACAATATGCTCATGCGTCAGTTCGTTGAGGCTCGTATTGAACTCAGCATAAACCTTCTCAGCGAGGGTCAAAGTAATAACTAGTGGCAGAGGAACCGCACCGGCCTTCAACTTCTCGTCGCGAAGACGAACTTGATCAATAATCTCGATAAGTTTCATGTCTTCAACTTCTCGAGCCTCCTCATCAGCTAACAGATTCTGAGTCTCCAGGCAATGGAGGGCTAGCTTCCGGATCTCTTTTGCGCTCTTCTGAGTGATGCCAAGTTTGGCAACACCCAGATCATTACCCTTTATAGGTTCAACCTTCTCAATTTCCCGGTCACTCATGGTGACATCGGTTTGCGAACCAAGGTTCGCTGGCTCCATAGATTAAGTCGGATCATCCTCAGCACATAGAGATGAACTACCCTCTGGTGCTGATGATGGCTTCGGGTAGGAGTCGGAGGCAGGGGAGCAGGCGAAGACAGAGTTAACTTTGACTAATGCAAAGTCTTCCCTGTATTTCCTTTTCACTTGCCCTTGGTGATTGCTCTGTCTGTAGAGAGTAACAGAATAAGATCGTTACAATTCGGAAAGAATACGAATTAAAATATAAAGCCTTGTGGAGAAGTTTGCCTCTTCACAACTGGCACTTCTTGTGTGCCGATAGAACTATCGAAGTTTTACTCTTCCGGGTAAGCGCCTCCGGCAGCAACTCAAGTTCTTCATCCTCCTGAGGAACCGGATCCTCAGGTGGATATCCCTCGACAGGAGCAAGCTCCAACTCGGGGAGGTCATCAAGCTGAAAGACGGATCATCTCAGTATTGCAAATAATAAAATAGATGATAAAATCAATGAGTACTAAATAATCAATCGGAAAACTTACTGGTGTCAAGGGCTTATCAGCATTGAACATGTCCAGGGAGATCCCTGTAATCTTCTTTTCTACCCGCTTGTTAATCAACCATTTGATCCAAGTCTCATAATCCCTGTATGGGATGGGGAGCTCGCTAATCCTCGGGATGTCCTTTTTGCTCTTGGTGATTGTATGCATAAGACGATCACCATGGTGTTGGAGGGGTTGAATCCGGCGTGCTAGCCAGCAATGGACCAAGTCGGATCCCTTCAGACCCTTATCCTTCATCAGATATTCGATCCATCTCTTGGCACGGATCAGATCTTTAGAGAGAGCCGACGCATTTGCGTCCCAAGATTCTTGGTGTGCAGCAGCGCCATTGACAAAGACCGGCAAAACATTTTCCTTGCCGGGAGCCGGCTTATTCTTGTGATAAAAGAAGGTTGAAGGCCATTTCTTCATCGACTCACTAGCTATGACCTTGGGATAGACTCAGTCTCTCCTAGGGACTAAGCTAAGTGTTCCGGTTATATATGGAACTCCGGCTATGATATAATTCCTCCTAGTACTAAAGTAATATCGGAAGAAGGTCAAACTCGGCTTGATTCTAAGATAGCCTTCACAGAGAGAGGCATGGGCACTGAGATCTAAGATAGTGTTGGGGGAAGATTGTGGAGTTGAACTCCGTAATACTGAATCACCTAGGAAAAGAACTCAGAGGGAGGAAAACTCAAACCACGTTCCAGATGGGTGCCAAAGTGGACCCTCTCATTGGCATGAGGGGCGAGGATGGTTTCGTTGAATCTGCTCCACCATTCGCTGGTGTGGAGGATGCCTTCCTCTCTACGTCATGCAGCTTCTCGTCATCGAGCATGCAAGGGATCCAAACCCTGCAGAAGTTCTCCTTCTCCGACGCTGCCGCTGCCGTCATCGCCGCCATTCTAGATGAGGATGCGCCATCCATTTGGTCGAGGATGGTAATCTTTGGTGGGCGGTGCTGTGAGATTAGTGGGAGGAGAGGAAGGTGAGGGCGTTGGGTCACTTGGAGGAAGAAGAGGGCAAAGACAGGTAGGAGGAGAATGAGAGGATCTCAACCCCTTAAGTACCTCGCCTGCGCCAAGATTCATGTGAACACACTATAGATCGTGCCACGCGTCTCGGAAGGAACTGGGTAACTTCCTCAAGAAGATTACGCCTCCTCGATCTCTGTGCACACATTAAATGGCGCCTCAGTTCCATGCAAAGCAGACCCACAAACGGCCAGGCTGATAGGAATGTCTTTCAGTGACATGACTTGACCTTGACTGATGTTAGGTTATGTTAGAGACCAATTTTTGGCTTAGTTTGATATCAAGTTGGGGAAAACCGTAATGAAATACTAAAAGGTTTGACTCAATTTGAGATCTGGATCCTACTTGTTACTTTGAAAGTTTCAGGAACCCTTCAAGACTATGCAGCCGAAGAAGAATCAAGCTAGGCTATGAAATCCGACTTTGGATCTTGGAGGCTTCCGGGGGCTACTGTTGGGGATATACTTTCCGAGTATACCCACGATGACTCGCTGACCAGGGTGGGCCACTTCGGGTTAGATATTTGCTTCACGGGTGGCCCAGTCAGGGAGAGAAGATGGAAGCCCATCTGGCTACGGGAAGGCCTAGAAGACTTACCGACTTGGGCCTATGTAGTTACTTGTAGTCCAAGATGTACTTTGTAACCGACTCTGTATCGTAGCCAGATAGGTCTCTCCTGTAAACCCTAGGCCGGATATCTATATAAGCCATCCTAGGGACCATCCTTTAGGGCACCCTAATAACCTACAAGCAAAACCCTTATAACCCATATTCTGGCTCTATCGTATTACTGGATTGCTAGCAGGAGTAGGATCCGTCCACCGTTGGCGGATTCGAACCTGGGTAAGCTTGTGTGCTCACCATCCTGGAACACCGTACTTCTCACACCCCTCTCTTCCACACGCCCCGAGGACCCCTCATGGTGTACTTGTCCTCAATCCGATGATAGATATGCCACTGATCTGGCGAGCGCGATGTCTCTTGATTCATCGAGTGTATCGATGTCGTCCTCGAGTACTTCTATGGAGTTTGTTTCATCATAGGAGATGACTCGAGGAGCTTCATGAGTTATCTCCACCGGAAGCACGACTTTAGCACTGAGACTAGGAAGAAAGGTGTTTCCTACATAGCAGTATTTGGAGTTGTTCATAGTCTCCATAGGATGGAGGGTAGCTCATCTACCCAAGCGCCTTTTGCCCTTTCGAGTGGTGCCAATAGCCTTTTCTTGATGCCACTGGAAACAACCCCGTTAGCATTTTTGACCTAACCATTGGTTTGTGGGTGGGCAACTAAAACATAATTCAGTTGTATGCCCATCTCTTTGCAGTAGTCCTGGAACTCCCGTGATGTGAAGTTGGACCCATTGTGGATGATGATGCTATGGGGGATGCTGAAGAGAAAAAAGATTGACTTGATGAAGTTCACTACTAATGTAGCGTCTTGGCTTGTTATAGGCATTTCCTCGATCCACTTGGTGAATTTGTTGACTGCGAAGAGCAGATAGACGTGTCCCCCTGGCGATGATCTGTGGAGTTTTCCCACCATGTTTTCCCACCATGTTAAGTCCCCACTAGGCGAAAGGCCAAGCCAAAGGGATGTGAGACAGCTCTGTCATGGGTGTGTGGGGTTTTGTGGCAAACCTTTGGGACACTTTGCATGTTTGTACGATGTCCTTTGCATCCTAGACCATGCTAAGCCAGTAAAATTCAGCCTGGAAGACATTAGCTGCTATTGTTCCGCTACTGGTGTGTTGTCCGCCGATGCCTTCGTGGATGTCCTTGAGGTTAGTCTTTCCTTCATCGGGTGTGATGCATTGCTAGAGCACACCCGAGATACTTCGCTTGTAGAGTTCCCCTTAACTTACTCTGAAAGCCTTAGAGCGGCAACATAGTTGTCGTGCTTCGATTGGGTCATTTGGAGGTTCTCGGTTTACCAAGTATGATAAGTATGGTTGCATCCATGTGACTTTGACCATCATGACATCCTTGGGTTCCTCATCATCCTCTGGTACGGGTTGTTCGGGTTCTAGAGCTGATCCAGCACCTGAGTCGTCTTGCAGCTTGATGCCCTTGCATACTTTTGGCTCCACGACATCCTCGGTTGTCTTGACTTTAATGGAACGCTCGCTGATATCTTCCCAAAAGACTCTAGAAGGTACGGGCAGACATAGCGACCCGATGTTGGCCATATTGCCAGCTTCATCATTGCTTGCTCGGCTAATGTGGTAGACCTTGCATCCATTGAAATTTCACTCCATGAGGCTGTACATGTCGCGGTATGCGATTATGTTATCACTAATGGCACCACACATGTTCATTGCCTGCTGGACGATGAGGTTGGAGTCCTGAAGATTTTGAGATGAGTTTCCATGCATGCCTTGGCCATACGCATGGCGTGCAACATGGCCCCGTACTCATCCTTGTTATTGGATGCATTCGGGAACCTCATCCGCAATACGTGATGCATCTTGTCTCCTTGTGGGGATACTAGTACAACGTCGGCTCTTGCTCCTTCATTTCTTTTGGACATGTCGAAGTACATGGTCCAAGAACTCGATAAGTCTAGATTAACCATGTTTTGGAGCTCCATCCATTCTATCATGAAGTCCGGTAGTACCAGCGACTTTATTGTTTTGCGCTTTTTGCACGTGATGTCCCGAGGGGAAAGCTCGATTCCCCAAAGGAATACACGCCCTATTGCTTTAGGATTGTTGAGTATGTTGGATAGAGGAGCCTCATTGACCACCATTATTGGGTGTTTACTGAAGTAATACCGCAGTGCATCCTATCATGACAACGCCATATGCTAACTTTTGATAGTGCGTGTATCGCTGTTTAGAAGGAGATAGCACCTTGCTGAGGTAATAGACTGGTTGTTGTACTTCATGAGTTTTGCCTTCTTCGGGTCATGCGATGATTAATATTATACTAACCACCTTATTTGTGGCGGCTATGTATAGCAATAGTGGTTCCATTTCTTTGGGTGACACCAGGACGGGTGATGTCGACAATGTCCACTTGAGATCTTCAAAGGCTCATTGGACTTCATCGGTCCACTTGAAGGTTTCTGATTTTCTCATCACTATGTAGAACGACGGCGCTCTCCCATCCAACAGATCGAAGAGTCATCTTAGTGTGGCGACGCGTCCTACTAGCTGTTGGACACCTCTTAGATTTGTAGGCTTATCATTGTTATGATCGCCTAAATTTTCTCGGGGTTGGCCTTAATCCCTCGCAGCGATACAAAGTACCTAAGGAGTTGCCCTACCGGGACTCCAAAGGAGCACTTTGTCGGGTTAAGCTTGATGCAGTATTTGTTGAGGTTGTCGAAAGTTTCTTGGAGGCCATCGATGAACATTGACTCCTTTCTTGTCATGATGACAACATTGACTTGCATGTTTCTGCCAATTTTCTCCCTCAGGCAGTTCTACATCATCCAATAATACGTGGCACCCGCATTTTCAGCCCGAAGGGCATGGTCTCATAGTAGAATACACCATAGGGTGTGATAAATGATATTTTATCTTGATCTTTGACTTTCATCCTGATTTGATTGTAGTCAGAATATGCATCCAAAAAGAAAAGATGCTAGCACCCCACGGTCAAGTCAATGATTTGATCGATTCGAGGAAGCGGGAAGTGATCCTTTGGGCAGTGCTTGTTTAGTGTAGTGAAGTCGATACACATGCAGAGTACATCCATATTTTTCTTTGGGACACAAACTGGATTAGCTAGCCAGGTTGCCCTCTTGAGTTGAATTTTCCTTTCGAGGAGCCGATGGAGTTCTTTGACGATGGCTTTATGTTTCGGCTCCACAAAGCGGTGGAGTGATTATTTAACTGGCTTGGCGTCAGGGTATATGTTAAGTGTGTGCTCGGCGAGTTCCCTTGGAATTCCTAGCATGTCCGCTGGACACCATGCAAAGATTTCCTAGTGCTCACGGAGGAACTTGACGAGCATGCTTTCCTATGTGGGACCAAGATTGGAGGCCACAAAGGTTGTCTTCTTCCGATCAGTGGGGGCGGATCTGGGCCTCTCGCGTGTCCTACATGGAGTCGAAAGCTTGGTTGGGCATGACCCTTGTTGCTTCTGACAGAACATCGTGATCGGTGGAAATCTTGAGCTGAGCGAACTCCGTTTCCATCCAAAAGGACTCAAATATTTTGTTGAATTCCCGGTCGTAGTTATCTAAGAAAGCGAAGCTCCCCCTTATGGCTATCATTCCGTTGGGTCCTGGCATCTTCATCATGAGATATGCATAGTGTGGAACCGCCATGAACCTATGAGAATGTTGGTTGCCCGAGGATCGCGTGATACTGCGATGGCCAATCCATCACTTCAAAGTCAATCTTCTCCCTTATGAAGTTGTCACATGAGCTGAAAAGGACATCGAGTGTGATTTTTCCCAGAGGAATCCTAGATCTCCGTGGGACTATGCCATGGAAGGAGGTATCCAAGGGTGCGAGGTTGGTTTGGCAGGCGTTCATTGCTCGTAGTGTTGGCATAGATGAGGTTTATGTTGCTTCTTGCATCCATGAAGACCTTGATCATATCAGACCCGCTGATTTGAGCATCGACAATCAAGGCTGAATGACCTGGTCATTGGACCTAAAGAGGTTGATCGGATCTGCTAAAGGTTATTTCTTGCTAGGACCATTTGAGGTACTAGGGTGTCAGCGGAGGCGCCCTAATCACCAGATTTACTTGTCGGGTTATCAGTTTCTGGATCCTGTTGGATGGGCGACACTTCTGGATTATGTGCATGGCCCCTCTAGATTGCAGGTACTCCTTACTCCTGGCCTTGTTTGTTGCGGGTTTCTGCCGAATCACCACGAATTGAGGTGCTGGCAATGGTGTAGGCGGTGGTGCACCAATAGCCAAAGTCCTAGGCACGACCTTGAACCCTTGGTTTGTTGCTTCATGCTGTTTAGCGTCATAAGCCCCTACAGCTGCAAAAAGGTACAACAATCCTTCATTAAGTGGATCGACCTTCGCATTCCCTCTGAATCAGTGTAGTAGTGAATATAACAGGGCCCCACAAGCATAAATAGTGGTGTTTGCCCAAAATCGCGGGGAACCCACAGTTGATATTTTTGGGTTTCCCTACTAGGTCCCGGCTCGTCTCCATTGCTGCTGCGGTACCCTCTGTTGTGGTACCCTTCCTTGTGATTGACCTCATTGGCGAAGCCAGACGCAACTTGGCTGGGTCCGCTAAAATCTTCATAGTTGCACCCACGTCTTCTCCTGTTGTCACTTTTGTGCCTGTCACGATCCTCTTCGAGTGAGTGACCCCTCTTGTTGTTTACTGTATCCTCGCCATCAGCCTATTGGTTAGCATTGTCCATCAGCTAAGCAATTGTTTTCATCTTGGCTCGACCCAACTCCTCGATCAACTCCTTTCGACATATGCCTCTGTTTAAGGCATCGATTGCTCTTTCCTTAGAGATGTTTTTGGCTGTATTGTTGATGATGTTCTAGCGCTGGATGTATGCACGTATTGGCTCTCGTCCGATTTCTGCACACACACTCGTAGCTCTGACAAGTTGATGTGGATCGATTGAAAGTGGATTTGAAGTTGCAGATGAAATATTCTTCCAAGTTACTCTAGCTGCTGATTGATTCCTCCGATAGCTTCTTGAGACAAGAACGTGCGACTCCACTCACGTGCAGTTGTAAGCTTTGAATGGTGGTGGCCTTTGAGCCACCCTGAAGTTTCCTAGTTTGGAAGTAATCACCCAACCATGCTTCTGGATCCTCGAGGCTGTCATACTTTATGCGATCATGAGTTAGTTTGAAATCCTTCGGCACAGGTGTCTTGCTAACCCGTCGGGTAAAGAAACTTGCACCGCAAGTTTCATGGTAGTTCCCATCCTCATCCTTAGTGTCTGAATATCTTCGAGTGTTGTGCTCCTACCGAAATCTGTCAAATCTGTGATGTGTGATGTCATTCCTGGCATCTTCATTATGCGAACTTTTGTTGAATTGTACGTGATGCGGGGAACTGCATCTCCGAGTTTTGACCACTTGTCGAGGGCTGTTGTGATGGTGTGGTGATCTATCGGGTCGTGTAACGACATCTTTGTCTCCTGCTGCGAGTGATGCTCTAACCATGCCTAGGCCCATAAGGGCAGAGCGATGGATCACCACCTGCAGATCATTGGTCGGCGGTTGTGTGGCGAGTAACTATGTTTGTGTTGCAACGATGGCGGCTTGAGGTGTCTTGGTCTTTATGTTATCCATCGAGTCCACCGACATGAAGGTTATATCCAAATCCCTTATTATCTCTTGCCTTTTGTTCTCAGGGATATTATCCAGCCGAGAGCCACCCCTCCTTGCCAGTGCACCTCCAGTGACGCTCACAGAATTGCGGGTGGAGCTTAACTACGCTCGTCGAAGACTTGATATGTTGGCTTGTATCCTATTTTCGTCGAGTTGTCTCTTCAGCTTTATCAACTCTCTCCTCTGGCGATGGATCAAGTATTGGTATGCCATAAGTTCTTCGCGTGTGGTGCTGGGTCCCGTAGGTACTGCGCCACTAATGGCGTCGCTTGCTCTCTGCCAGGGTTGTACGGTGATTCAAACAGTTATTCAGTTTTTATTTCTTGTACCTTCGTCCGGGTTCCTTGTGGTGCCGCAATTGTGTGCATGTGGTTCGGTCCCGTTTCTGTTGCGGGCCTCTGGATTGTTGTCCATGGCTATATGATTAGGGTCGACGATGGGATTTCCATCGAAGTCGAATTGCTCCAATGTTGTTGTTTCGTCCAGTGTGCCTCTTAACCCATTGATGATTACGCACACCTGGTGGTGCGTCATATATGGGCTATTATTGTAGCCATCAGATTCATAGGAGACACCATCCTTAAGATTGGGGAAATCCATCGAGTTTTGTACTAGATATGTGTTGGCCCTCTCGATCCCAGAGTCGGCGCTTTCGTTGAGTTCGAGATTGATGTGGCTTGTTCAGTCCGCGATGTTGGGTGTTGGATCTGATGCAGGCTTGCTCTCAGAATCGAAGGAGAGACCATCGTAAAGATCGGCTAGATCCCCCAGATCCGCGATGTAGTCCCAGTTGTTCGTGGTTGTTGCTAGGGGTGAGTTTGTACAGACGGAAGATGCTGACGTTGTCATTGCTGTTGAGGGTACTGCCGACGGACCCGAACAGGTCAGATCCAAAAGGCAGAAAGTTCCTTGTGACCTCATGCGAAAGTTGAAACTTCAAAGCATCATATCTATCTCCTAATCGAGGTTGATGAAGGCTGGGAGAAGGGCGGGTGGGTGCGGAACGATGTCAATGGAGCTAAAACAGATATGACCACTCCCGATCATTGATCTGCTGCTTAGTAAAGAGGGAGCCACCGAATTCATGACTCCATCGCCCAGATTTCCCACAGACGGTGCCAATTGATGAGGGGTGATGATGAGTTCAAAATTGTAGCATATTTACCTTTTTGTTTTGCACAAGTAGAGTAGGATTTTTAGTATTTTACTGCGGATTCACGCACCTTTTATCCTTGTTTCAATAGGATCCCAAATTACTAAGTCTGTTATGACCATATCAATTGGAACTGTCATATTATGTAGTAATATGGTATTTCTAATTGATAAAAGTCATTAAATTGATTTATTATCGCACCTGGGAGATTGGCAAATGCGGAGGGAAACCTCAGAGCGTGTAATGACCACTGGTACGGGCAGAGCTTGCCCGTACCACCCACCTATATCATGTGGCAGCATGTCGCCTCGTCAAATACTCTCGCCTCGCGAAGACGGATCTGAGATCCGACATTCACAAAAACTTCTAGCCTCAAAATACACACCAGAGAGGGATCTGGGCGAGGAACTTGGAGAAGGGCAAATCCTTGCTGCTTCACGGATCATTGGAGGACATCGCATCATCCCCTTCATCATCAACTGATACATCTCCATCACCATTGCTATTCCCACATTCCATACATTAGATCTTGTTGTAATTCCAGATTCAATTGTGGTTTGCACTAGATTAATCCCCATACTTTTATCCATCCAATTTATTATGATGATGTCATTGATTGCCTCCATGTGTGAGTAGTTCCCTTTGTTCTTGGAGAGATGGAGAAACCCTAGCACTATTATGAAATGAAATAAATATGATCTATTACTTGTGTCCATGATCCATTGATTTATGATATTGTGTTTGATCTCTCTCTTTAGATGGTATGTGCAGTCGGAAACATATCATTTGCCTTTGGGACTAAAGAGAGGGTGAAATTCTAAGGACGTGTATGGGAGTATGTATAGTGTTACTCGTGACTACAAGCATTGACTTATAACCTGCACGGTCTAAGGAGGAATAAAGAGAGATTCACTAAGCTAATTACGATATCCATGGGGAAACCCTTAACTGTGGTGGTATTTATGAGTGGCTGCTCTGAGGCATCGTACTGGTTATTTAGAGATGACCTCATTACCTGGCTCAAGAAAGTGGCTTCCTACGAGCCTTGTGGTGAACATCTTATTATGGAACTCTCTCCACACATGTCATGACATAAGAAATAGGTTATCCTAATTATGATTAATTACAACATGCTAGTGGTGTATCCTACATCCCGAGAACGCTTTATCCCTATTGAGTTCAAACACCATTCCCAACGCATTTGCTGCGTGCTTTCTTTTACTTGTTTTATTTACTTTTTTGCATTCAACCGAAAACCTTTCAAATACCCTTTACTGGAAATCAAAGGCATCTTATAAGTATCCTTTGGTATACAGTGATGAGGGGAATAAAGACCTTAACCAAATAGCTCTCTGTGGTTCAATACTATTATTTCGAAACTAGCTACAATCGATATGTGCACTTGCAGTCATTAAGCTATTTTCTGGCACCGTTGCTGGGAGCTAATCGCTTTTGGTCTTTGTTCTTAGTTGCTTATTCTACTAATTGTTTTCTAGTTTCAGGTAAAAACCATGACTACACTTGGACTGTGAATCAGCTCAATGCAACTAAATACCTCGGAAAGTTCAATAGAGGACTTGTTAAAGAATTCCCGAATGAGAGCAAACTAGAATACGAGGTTAATCCTAATTTTATTGCTATTATTAAAGAGAAAACTTTTGCAGGAGATGATCCAGATGAGGTTCCCTATAATCATTTAATGCATTTTACCGATTTATGTTGGACACCTAAATTTAGAGGCTTTTCTGATGACAAGTTGAAACTTAAATTGTTTAGCCAATCTCTAACCAACACTGCTTTAGCTTGGTATAGAATATGTCCTACGGAGAAAATTGATACTTGGGGAAAAATCAAAGGAGAATTTGTATTTTGATTCTTTCCCAAAGTGAAGACCGCTGAAGTAAGAAGGGCGATCACAAATTTCATGCACCGCCCAGGTGAAGGCTTGGTAAGAGCTTTCAAAAGGTATAAATCTATCCTTAATAAATATCCCCATCATGATTTACCTGAATGGTATGTTCTATACATTTTCTATGGAGGACTTAATCAAGAAATTAAACATGAGCTAGAAAAAAATTCTAGAGGTTCTTTTATGGAATTAACTATATCTAAAGCTTGGGAACTCCTAGAACAAATTTGTCGCAATATAGAAACTTGGGGATTTGACTTAGGCAGCAAAGGAGGGATATAAATTGAATATGATTGTCTCAATGCTTATAAAGAATACGGTAAGGTAAAGAAACTGTTAATGAACTTCAACTCGATGATGATATTATTTTGCAAATCCTTTAGTCCATTACAGAACGTATTGAATATCCAAAGAAAGATTGGCTTCAATACACTCCATCGCCTGATCAAGTGGAGGATGTTGAGACAAAAATTGCAGCTCACGTAGAGCCATTGAGGGAGTTACCCCCTTATGTTGAACCCCTTCCTTTCCCAAGGACGACAAGAACACATATGATGGCTCAACAACATGAAGAACAACTTGAAGAAGAGAAAATGTTCCTAAAAACTAGAATAAGAGACACATGCATGAGAAACTAATCAAGTAAGTATGCAGGAGATAGGTGAACCAGCTAAGGAAGATATCCTAACCATGTTCGCACATTGCAACGTGATAGAGCTTGATACCGAAGCTTCACAATTCGTTGAAGGAAAGGTAAAATCTAAGGGTGTTGGTAAACACATCCTCAATTGTACCTTTGGTGGATCTTCTTACTACGGACTCTCTGATATTGGAACAGCTGTTAATGTAATACCTTACAATTTTTTCTCAAAATCCAAAACAAACTCATGCCAGCTAAATTATAAGACACTGATGTGACAATAATGCTTGCAGATAAAAAATTCAGAGTTCCTATGGGAATAATTAGAGATGTTTCAATTTGTATTGGACCTTACAAGTACCCTATTGATTTTGTACTTATTGATATGCCTACTGTTGTTTATTGTCCAATTATTTTTGGGAGCACTTTCTTGAACACCGCAGTGGAAAATATTGATTGCAAAAAGAAACTGTATCTCTCAAGTTTGGTGAAGATAAAATGAATTTCCATTTCTCAAAATTCTAGCATAGGCCGGCTATTGAAGAGTTTGACGAGTATGAATATGGGAAGGAATAAGAAGGTAACATTACTAATCTTGCCTCCGTATTCATTGGAACTCCCGATGATAATTTAGCAAGGATCCCGGCTAACAATAATAATATACCTAAAGAGATAGATAAAATGAAGATTGCTGATTATCTTGACTCAACCCCTAAAGTAGATCCTGAAATGAATCAAACTTATGAAGTACCTATAAGGAAAGGAGATGAGGCCCTTCCACCTCATATACTCAAAACCCTTCCTAAGGAGTTAAAGTATAGGTTTCTTGATGATACTAATAATTTCCATGTTATTGTAAGTTCTAATCTTGCCAAAAAGGATGAGGAAAGCTTAATGATGGTCCTCAAAATGCACCGAAAGGCCCTTGGATATTCGATGCGTGACTTGAAAGGGATTAGCCACTCAATAGCCACTCATAAAATATTTATGGAAGAAGGAGCTCAGCCGGTCGAAGACTTTCAAAGGTCACTTAAACCTCATATGAAAGAAGAAAGGAGATAATTCGCTTATTAGATGCAGGAATAATCTTCCATGTGGAGGAAAGTGATTGGGTGAGTCTTGTGCATTGTGTTCCTAAGAAAGGTGGGTTTACTGTCCTTCCAAATGAACATAATGAGATGGTCCCAACTCGAACTGTCATTGGTCATAGGATGTGTATTGATTATAGAAAACTTAACATGGAAACTAGAAAGGTCACTACCCTTTAGAGTTTGTAGATCAAACTTTAGAGAGGCTCGCTATAAAATTCTCATTTTTGCTATTTAGACGGTTATTCTGGTTTTTATCAAATAGCTGATCATCTAGATGACCAACTAAAGACAACCTTCACTTGTCCTTTTGGCTTATATGCTTATCGCCGAATGCCTTTTGGCCTTTGCAATGCTCCTGCTACCTTCCAAAGGTGTACGACAACTATATTTGCTGATTATGTTGAAAATATCATGGATGATTCGGTATATGGAACCTCATTTAATCATTGTCTCCATAATCTTCATAAAGTTTTGGAGAGATGTGAAGACACTAACCTAGTCTTGAATTGGGATAAATGTCACTTCATGGTTCAAGAAGGTATAGTGCTCAGTCATAAAATTTCAGGCAAAGGCATAGAGGTCGATAAAGCTAAAATTGAGGCAATAGAAAGGCTTCCCCATCCTCGTGATGTAAAAGGTATTAGAAGTTTCTTTGGTCATGTTGGATTTTATAGAAGGTTTATTAGGAACTTCTCTAAGACTGCTAGACCACTTACTAACCTTTTACAAAAGGATGTTATGTTTAATTTTGATGAAAATTGTCTTACTACTTTCACCATATTAAAACAAGCCCTTCTTGATGCCCCTATTATCAAGCCACCCAATTGGAAGAAATTTTTTGATCTATTTTGTGAGGCTAGTCATGAAGCTGTTGGAGCAATCCGTTGCCAGTATGATGGTGATGAAATCAAAATCATGCAGTCCTTATGCTAGTCTCACCTTAAATGGAGCTCAAAAGAACTACCCCATGGTAGAAAAGGAATTTTTCGCTATTGTCTTCTCTTGTGATAAATTTATATCTTACATAATTGATTCAAAAATAAGAGTGCATACTGATCATGTTGGCTTAAAAGAAATCCTTGAAAGGACCAACATTAAGCCAAGGATGATCCGTTAGACTTTGCTTTTGCAAGAATTTGACTTGCAGATCCTCCAAAGAAGGGAAGAACAAGTAGACATATCTATGGATATTGAAGAAATCAAAACACCAGGAAAATGTGTCATCCATCTGCATACCATCAGGGACTACACTCCCCAAAAGAATAAATTCGGTTTCTCTTTGTAATGGTTTTAGCGACTTCTTGCGACCAACCTTGTTCAAAGGGAAGAATAAGAAATTAACTCAAACGTTAAAAAGGAAAAAGACACCTAAGCAAACTCCTTACCACCAGTTGAACAAGGTAATCAAAATTTTGACTTACCTATGTTCTAGTTATTGTTTTGCTATTTTTCTTTGCATTTTTTAAGCCATCGCGTTTTTATGAAGCTACAACTAGTTTTCCAAACTCGGTACGGGCGGGCAGTACGGCCGCACGTGCCTGTACCAGTGGTCGTTAAACTATCAGTACCCGAGTTATGTTTTCGATCGATTTTTTTATTTCGGTAAGACCAGACCGTACCGACACATGTGCACGTACTAGTAGTCGTTAGCCTCTCGGCTTTTCTTCCTCTGTTTCATTTTCTTTTGTATTAGTTAAAAAAATAAAAAATTCGACTTGGAAAGGTCGGTAACTGTTGGTATGGGCGGACCGTATGGGCGGGTCTCTCCCGTACCACTTACTCGGTAAAGTTTAACCAACCTCGGTCGGGGTAATTTTGGATAAGAACCCTGGTACGGGAACGCAGTACAGCCGCACCCACCCGTACTAGTGGTCGTTACCGCCTCTGATTCTTCCTTTTTCTCCCTAATTTATTGGGATTCTTTTCTTGTCCGAAACTTTTTCCTCTAGTATGAGTTTTACCCTATTTCTAACTCTTCATAAGCCTCCCAGAAGGTCTCTTTTCCTCTCTTATAAAAACGGATCTCTCTCGTGTCGCTCCTCCCTCTCCAACTATCCTGCTGGCATGTCTCATCCATGGAGTATAGTTCAAGTCAAAGAACACCAACAAGGTTCTTCCTCAAAGGTCATGGAACATGCAAAAGGAGAGAAGGAAAAACAAGCCTGGTGCAATCAGCTAGGAGCCGAAGACAGATTCAAACTAATGGAGATAGTGAAGGATGCACAAAAAGGATTCAATCTCATATTAGGTCAAGGCGGTGATTTCGAGGAAGTCAAACTCAACACAAAGGAAGATGAAGAATCTTACCTAGGGAAACTCAAGAAGCGGGATGCGGAGATCCAAACCTCCCTAGACAAGCTCGATCAACGTATCAAGAAAATCAAGGTAAAATCTCCAAGATCTTCTAAGCATATTGAAATGTTGCTCTGTTATTTGGATCAGGTGGATTTGAAGATAATGAAAGTATTGGAAGCCAACCTGGACATTAGCCTTTGATCTATGGAAGCACAAAGGCAAACAATAGATATGTATAAAGCTTTGGTGCCTCAATTGTAAACAATCAATGAGCAACACATGGTTCGCATTATGATCCTCGAGGCGTCGAACAAGATGCTTGTCAACACCCAGATTTTTAATCCCAGATGCCTGTTATGCCATACATCACCATCCCAGGATTACAATTTTTGCGAGACATAGCAGAATTGGTACCATAGTACATCATCCATTACAACCCATAATAAAGGTCTTACAAATAAAGGATCTCATGGTCAAGTCTTAATACAATCAAAGCAGTGGAAAGTAAACATAGTAGGGGCTCCATCTTCAGAGTCACAGGAAATGCTGACGATGGGAGATGATCCTAGTTGTCATAGACCTCCTGATGTCCATCTTCCTGGTAGTCCTCCTCATACTCTGGCCACGGGAATAGCCAGGGACAAAGCCATGAGTACTCTTTAAGTACTCGCAAACTATCACTAACAAGTAAGGTAGCTCTAGTAGGAATTCTTAAGCTCTAGGTTTATTTGCAAAAAAGCTAGGTTTATTTCATAAGGAGTTCAAAAGTAAAGAACCTAATGTAATCACTTAAGTGGGAACCTAGTTTTCATGTCCACAACCCTGTTGTGGTCAAGTCAAAGTCATAGTTCAATTCACAAGTCATTTTTGAAAACATCTAACAACGGAACAGTATGGCCACTCCAACTATCCATAACCATGGACATGGCTATTCTAATAGTTTGACACTCTGCAGAGGTGGTACACTTTCACCACAAATTTGATACATCCGTCAGCGATAACCCTGAATCATCATACTTAGTATGTGGATAATCAATCATAACCTTTCAATTACACACTCTAGTATAGGCACCTCTCCTATGAGCTTGGCCTCCCAGCCATGGCCATCTGCCATCCTGGGCACTACATAGGTGGACATTCACACTCACGAGGTAGCCTCACCTTAACCTCTTTCCGCGAGGGAACCCATACTAAGGCATATAAACTTCCAGTTAAGCCCTACCCAATTCAGGTATTATGGTTGTACGGTAAAATTGGAATGGTATCGCATCTGAACCCAACCATCAGTTTTTATAAAGGGCCAAGGCTCATGCCTCAACAAGTTTCATCATCAAATCCTTTTTTCTTCATAACACATGTCAAAACATTTCAATAGAATGAATCATCATTCCAAGGTTTTCATAATCATTTTCACCAAGTATTCCCATCTAAAGTGATCAACTTTTATGCTTAGCACTAGCCACTAAAGTTGAGGGTATTCACAAATGAGGGATGCTAATCAAGTGTAACTATCCAAATCTAGTTTTATGCTTTTGATGGCATCTAAGTATAACTACTTAGGCCTAGTTTTATACTCTTTATGGTATCTATCCTATTTCTCCAATACTCGCAATTTACTAACTAAAGGTAAAGAACTTTGGTAAAAGTAAAAGAATAAAGCTTGCAAGTAAAACTTGGGATTGGTATAATCAAAGTTGCATAACCAAAGCATGCATAATGCATCTTGCATAGGTTATCTTGCATAGGTAGGAAGCTTGCAAGTCTTAACTTGCATAGTTTTAGCTTGAAGTGTTAGGCTTGCATAGTTTACTTGTAGTGTTAGGCTTGCATAGGTATAAAACTTGCAAGTGTTAGCTTGCATATTAGTGATGTCTTGCATAGTTAACTTGTAGTGTTAGGATTGCATAGGTATAAAACTTGCAAGTGTTAGCTTGCATATTAGTGATGGCTTGCCTTGAGTAGTGAAGTGGTTGAAGTTCTCTTCTTCTTCGTAGTACTCCTCCTCGTATCCTGGGTCGGTACTAGCGTCTATAAATGAATACGAGGTACACAATCACCAAAATACTTAACTACTTATATTTAGCACACAAAGGCTCACACTAGATGATCTAGCATCATCACAATCATCACATGAAATAAAGACCTAGTCTTATTTATCTTATTTTGGAAAAGTAATTTCTACTCATTGAAAATACTTAAGATTTAATATTCTCCAGTTAAAATATGGGGTCATGTGGACACATGTCATCACCACATATTCTAATACATGGGAATGTGATTTAAAGTGGTGGTCACATTTTATAAAGTTTAATATTACTATTTAATAAAATTAAAGTGACTGGAAATGCCCATATAGCATTCTTTTAGTACTAGTCCAATGTCACTGCATGTAAACCTAAATATTTTTACATATTCAGATAGATCTTGTCAATTGTGATTTTTTAGAGTTGGAATCAACTCAAAACCATTTATGGTTGATTTTTTAAAAATGTTTTAAGTGGCAAAAGTCTCTGTCTTGTTATTTTTGGTATAGGTGATCTATAATTTCAAATGGGTTTGAATCCAATGGGCTTGGATAGATATTTTGAATACCTTTCTAACAAAATTTTAATCATGCAATTTGGTTTAGTGAATCTCTTTGAATTGATTTTTGAATCTACTGACAGAATCTAGTTTTAACTAAAATGGAAAAAGTCTATTTGAATCGACGGGCTCTACGCGGGAAACTAACTAGGCTGGCCCAACTGCACAGTGCTGGCGCAGCGGGCTGCTGACAGAATGGTCCCACACATCAGCGACTCATCTAACACGAAGCGGTACATTTCAATCTGGGCCGTGCGATTAGACTAGGATCTACGGTTGTGGTTCGTCGTCTCCGGCGAATAGCTCCAGCGAGAAACAAACCCTAACACGACGGTGGGGGTACTTGGGGGCTCACTTGGGCTCCATCTAAGGTTGGCGATGGGGGCGAACGACGTTGTAGACGGCGGCGGTTCGAATGGTGGTTGCGGCGGCTCCTAGCTCCAGTTCCTCTTCTCCTCTGCAGCGGCGGGCTCCAGTGAAATTCCAGCGATGTGGTGCTCGCCTTGCTCCGGGGAGAGGTGTGGAAGGTGTCTAAGAAAGAGGGCAATGAGATGGTGTGGCGAATTGGAGCTGGGGCGGCCTCTATTTATACACGGGCGAGAGGGGCAGAGCGGGATGGCTCGGCCTCGTCGGCGACGCCGTTGTAGTGAGCTAGCAGCATGGCTGAGGGTAGGGGTCGACGTGGTGCTTCAGGGCGATCGTCATGTGAGTGGTGGCGTGGAAAGGGACGGTCGAGAATGGTCGGGTGCGGTCTGTGCTCTGGGCGGAAACGACAGCGTTCGAGACGGCGCACAGTGGCTACGGTCCACGCGGCGGCGAACGGGCATGTCTAGGGGGTAGCTAGTATCACGTTGAGTGCGGGCACATGCGGTGAGGGCGAGGCGCGGCATGTGGCATGTGTGTGTGCGTGTCGGCTGCGACGCTCTGGTGCGCTCTCGGCATGGCAGACCGAGAAGTGGGCACGGCGATCACAACTGGTCCATGGAGTGTCTCTGGTCGAGGGGTGGACAGAGGGTGGCGGTGGTGTGGCGCCTGTCTCCTGGGTGTCATGGGAGAGGGCGGCGCGGTCTGTGGCGAGTGGTTCTTGGTCGACCGGCGCGACGAGCTTCGGGCGGTGCTGCACTGGCGTGAACAGCAAAGGAGGGAGCTACCCACTGCATTACTAGACACTGGGGGAGGTAGGGGAGAGAAATGGGGCACTAGTGGCGATTGGTCACTGCTCAGAACAGTAGAAGTTAGGCAGAGGTTTATATGTGTCTGCAAGGTGCTCGACCAAATGGCCGCATGAACTCAAGATTTGAATTTTTGGATGAATTTTGGTGAGTGTTCTGTGTACTTGCTTGATAGTCTAAGGTTGCTTGGGTTTGCCAAGATGGATTGATTTGAGTGGTTTTTGCAAAATGGCGATCTATGCATATGAACTTGATTCAATTTGGCAATGTCTTTTAAATAGATTTTGAATTTGTTTCTGTTAGTTTTTAAGGTGGGCTTGGGTTCAATTTTATTTGGTCTAGCAAGGGGTGAAAAGAATTGGGAAAGTTTCTGTTAGAAATCTTTTACTAGAAACACTCAAAGTGGTCTAGTAGGTAATTTTGGTCAAAATGGCCATTTGCTTATTTGATTCATATTTGATTTCTTTTTCTTTTGATCTTGTTTGTAAATGGCCTAGATGATGTAGTATTCATCTTTAAACCATTCCTTACCATTTGTAGCAATCAAACATGGCAATTTCACTCCTTCATACACTAAAGCAATTCACACATACACTCATATTAAACTTAATAAGAAAAGTTTTTGTTAACCCTAAACTCGGGTTATTTGAACTTGATAAACTTGATTAATATTTTTGGGGTGTTACAAACCTTCCCTCCTTAAACAAAATCTTGTCTTGAAATTTAAGAAAAACTAGGAACTAAAGAGATCTGGAAACTCAGTCCTAATGAAATCTTCTCTCTCCCAAGTAGCTTCTTCTTTAGTATGGTTGCTCCACTGGATCTTGAGAAACTTGATACTCCGGGTCCTGGTGGTCCTGAAGGCTTCTTCCAAAATACGAATGGGTACTTCATGATAGGTTAGATCCTTGTTGATATCTATGGCTCGGTGATCGATGTTCTTGAACACTTCGGTCTTCTCCGGAACTTCTAGGCATTTGCGAAGTAACGAGATATGGAACACATCATGTATGGCTGACATCTCCTCCAGCAGTTCCAGTTGATATGATACCTCTCCTCAGTGATTCAAAATCTTGAAGGGTCCAATATATATGGGGTCTAACTTACCTTTCAGTTGAAAATGTTGCATTCCTTTCAAGGGTGATACTTTGAGATACACAAAATCTCCAACGTTGAAGGTCAGGTCTCGACGTCTCTTGTCTGCATAACTCTTCTGTCTAGATTGGGCGGTCTTGAGGTGTTAATGGACTTTGTGAACCTTCTCTTCGGCTTCTCGTAGCATGTCGGGTCCGAAAATCTGACTCTCTCCTACTTGCGACCAATTTAAGGGGGTACGACACTTCCTTCCATATAGAAATTTAAATGGGGCCATTTGCAAACTGGCTTGATAACTATTGTTATATGAGAATTTCGTGAAAGGTAGACAATCTTCCCATTTTGATCCATATTCTAGCACACAAGCTCTCAACATATCTTCTAAGATTTGGTTGACTCTTTCAGTTTGTCCATCGGTTTGCGGGTGATAAGTTGTGCTGAAGTTTAGCTTGGTTCCTAATCCTTCTTGGACTTTTTGCCAAAATCTTGAGGTAAACTAGCTTCCTCGATCCGATACTATGGTCTTAGGGGTTCCATCCAAACTGACGATTCAAGTAATGTACAACTCTGCTAGCTTCAAACTCTGGTAGGTGGTCTTGACAGGTATAAAATGGGCTACCTTGGATAGTCTATCAACTATGACCCAAATAGAGTCATTTCCCCTACTAGATGTAGGCAAACCAGTGATGAAATCCATTCCAACAGAATCCCATTTCCATTCCGGAATCTGCAATGGTTGCAAAAGTCCTACGGGTCGCTGATGTTCTGCTTTGACTCTCTGACAGATTTCACACTTAGCTATGTAGCTACCGATTTCTCTCTTCATCTTGTGCCACCAAAATTGCTCCTTCAAATCCTGATACATCTTCGTTCCTCTGGGATGGATAGAATAAAGAGTATCATGAGATTCCTACATAATGACTTGCTTCAACTCCGAATCTACTGGCACACATATACGTCCTTTGTACCACAAAATTCCTTCTTCATATTCGGTGAATCCGGGCACCTTCCCTGTACCGATACGATGCTTGATTCCATCGATACTAGCATTTCCTTTCTGGGCTTCCTTTATTTGAATAATAAGAGTGGGTTGGAGTTCTATGCTAGCTAAAAATCCTTCGCTAACTAGATCCACTCTGAAATTCTCCATATCCTCATGCAAACTTGGCTGGGCTTCCTTAATCATGGTGTTTAATCTACACGGCAATCTGCTAAGAGCATCCGCTACCACATTGGCTTTGCCGGGGTGATAGTGAATGTCAGGGTCATAATCCTTGATTAACTCTATCCATCTCCTTTGCCTCATATTCAGCTCTTTCTGGGTGAAAATATACTTCAGACTCTTGTGATCCAAATAAATCTCACAGCGGTTACCCATCAGGTAATGACGCCATGTCTTCAAAGCTAAAACTACGGCTACTAGTTCTAGGTCATGGGTAGGGTAGTTTTGCTCATGCTGCTTTAGTTGTCTAGATAGATATGATATGACCTTGCCTTCTTGCATCAACACACATCCGAACCAATCTTGGATGCATCACAATACACATCAAAAGGCTTCTTGATATCCGGCATAATCAAAATTGGGGCTGAAATCAATCTCTTCTTGAGCTCTTGAAAACTTGCTTCACATTTGTCCGTCCATTCAAACTTTTGATCTTTCTTCAATAGCTGGGTCATTGGTCTTGCGATGCTCGAAAATCCTTCTATGAACTTGCGGTAATATCCCGCTAATCCGAGAAATGCACAGACTTGGGTTTGAGTGGTTAGGGGTTTCCATTCTTCAACACCCTTAATCTTGGTGGGATCGAAGCAATTGCTCCTGCCGATACGATATGTCCTAGGAATCCTACTTCCTTTAACCAAAACTCACATTTGCTAAACTTAGCATACAACTGGTGTTCTCTAAGGGTTTCAAGGATGGTTCTCAAGTGTAGCTCATGGTCTTCTTCTGACTTGGAATAGATCAGAATATCATCGATAAAAACAACGACAAACTTATCCAGGAAGTTCATAAAAATCTTATTCATGAGATTCGTGAAATAAGCGGGGGCATTGGTTAATCCATAAGACATGATAGTGTACTCATACAATCCTTATCTGGTGGTGAAGGCGGTCTTTGGGGTATCCATTGCGTGAATCTTGAGTTGATGATAACCAGTTCTATGATCAATCTTAGAAAACACTTTGGCACCAGTCAACTGGTCAAACAGATCCTCTATCTCTGGTAGTGGGTACTTGTTCTTGATGGTGACATCATTCAGCTCCGATAATCCATGCAGTTACCTCCATCTTTCTTATCCACAAACAAAACAGGCAATCTCCATGGCGACGCACTTGGTTGAATCAAACCTTTCTCCAGCATAGCATCAAGTTTCTTCTTTAGCTCCACTAATTCAGATGGGTTCGTACTATAAGGTCTCTGAGCTATGGATCCAGTTCCAGGAACTAGTTCAATGATGAACTTGATATCCCGATATGGGGGCATACCGGGCAATTCATCTAGGAACACGTCGGGGTATTCACAGACTACTCTGACTTGGTCTAGGGTTGGTTGGGCTAGACTCTTGTTGCATTTGAATTGACGGGGCAGTGTCTCAGATACATGCTCTACTGATACTCTAGTGCTACTGGTCATGGTTATGGCTTTCCTGGCACAGTCGATTAATCCTTTATGTTTCGACATCCAATCCATTCCTAGTACTACTTACAAACCTTTGGTTCCAAGTACTATTAGATTAGCATAAAAATCTATTCCATGGATTCTAATAGGTATAGCCTTGCAAATTTTTCTAGCTTTGGTGGTTGAACCAGGTATTTGAACTATCATAACATGCTTCAATTTTGTTGGTTGAATCTTACTAGTGCATGCAATTTCTTCTGTAACAAACGAGTGCAATGCTCCAGAATCAAACAACACTCTTGCAAGTACTGAGTTAACAGAAAACATACCCAGCACGACATCTGGTGCTTCCTGAGCTTCTTCAGCATTCATGTGGAATAGACGGCCATTGCGGTTGAGCGAGTTCCCTGGGGAAAATCTCCTTCCAGGTTGGACATGGTGTTGCTGCTAAGCGGGTGCATTCACATTGGTGGCTGCTGCAAGCTTCTTGGGGCACTCATTGGAGTAGTGACCCTTGACTCCGCATTCAAAGAAAGTAATCAGGGACTTGTCTTTTCCTGCAATAGGCACAACATTGCTTCCAGTCCTTGGGGTAGTCTTGTTGTTGTTGGAATTGGGCGATGCACGGTTGAAGTTATTGGAATTACCGGGGTTATTGTTGTGGTTTCCTCCATGCCTTGGGTTTCCTCCTCCACTGTAACATCCCAAAACTTTAATCCAAGCTTATCAAGATCAAATCATCCAAAAATAGGGTTAACAAAAACTTTTCCAAATTTAAAATGAAAGCATTCATATGGGTATGCATTTAAAATAGGAGTTGTTTGAATTGCCATGGTTGATTGATCCAATGCTTGTAAAATGTTTCTTAGGTGATTTAAACATCATCTACATCATTCCCAAACTTTTCCTAAAGAAAATCAAATCAAAAAGAATTAAAAGGAAGGAATTGTTATTTTGGCAAATTTAACTCTCATGCCTACTTTGGCTATTCCTAGTACTCAATTCCTAACAGAAACAACTTGATCTTCGCACCCCTTGCTAGTACACATAATGAGGTACCAAGGCCCACCTTTGGATCTGCTAAAAACATTTTGTTAACTATTTTAAATAACAGTTTAAAATTGAATATAATGCATATGCATAGATCACCCCTATTTCAAAAACCATCTATTTGAGCTCCACTTTCAAAACCCTTGCAACCAGAGACTACCTATCACTAGTGGAGATCACTCAAAAAATTTGAACTCAAAATTCAAAACCTTTTCTCTTGCGGACATTTCATCAAAACATGGCAGGCAGAATCAACCACAAATAGCTAGCTCACCGTTTCTATAGAGTTTAGCCACCCAATTGACCACAAAACACTCCCTCTGTCTCCACTTGATCAAACCACGCCATTAACACCCCAACCCTTACACCCTAGTGGCCAGGCCAAGCCATGCCGAGCACCAACTCGCCTGCCAAACTTGCCCTCACCTCAGCAGACCACCTCCTCCTTCCTCTCCATGTCTAGGAGGTAGCCAACACCTCACCGCCCCTCTCTGTCCCCTGCCCGAGCCAAGTGCTGCCGTGGACCACCGAGGAGAGCCCGCGCCCAGTGCCACTGCACCATGCCAGTGCCGCCTCCAGAGCGCGCCTTGTCCCCGCGTGCACAAGTCATCGCTCAACCACAGATCGCGCCCGCCGCTCCGCCTCGACCTGGAGGACACCCCAGACATCCCCGTTCGCCGCCCAAAGACTCACAGCCACTGCTCGCCATGGACACCGCCGCTTCGGCCGCGCAGAGAGCCACCTCGCCCCGACCGCGTGCCACCGCCCCTACGGCCGCATTTAAGTCCTAGAGCACTGCCAGGGAACCGCCCATCGATCGCCACCCCCAGCCATGCCTCTAGCTCGCCGTAGCCATGTCGCCACCGTCGGCCGCCCATCCCGCTCGGTCTCACCGTCGGGCCTATAAAAGGAGCCCTCCCCAGCCATTCATCTCCACACCATTCCACTCCCCTCACCTCTCTGAACCTCACCCACCTCTAGCCGGAGCAAGTGGAGCAGCAGCTCGCCGGAATTGGAACCGGAGCCGCCGCCTCTGGAGGAGAAGGGTGTCGTTGATTGCGACCACCCCAAGCTCCGCCGCAACCGCGCCTCGCCTCGCCGTAGTCTTCCACATCGTTTGCCTGCCTCGCCGACCCCGCTGGAGCCCTGGTACGCCCCCAGTAGACCCCCACCGAGCCGCTAGGGTTCGAGCTCGCCGGCGACCTGTTCGTCGTCGACGACGACCCTCAGCCGTTGATCTCTCTTCTAATCACACGGTCCACAGCGCGCGTACCGTTTCGCGTGTTAAGTGTCGCTGACAAGCGGGACCCCCCTGTCAGCTGAGCCCCGTGCCGCGGAGCGCCACTGGGCCGGCCCATTTCTTTTCCCGCGCTAGCCCACCCATTCAAATCTGGATTTTTCTTTTTAGTTAAATCTAGTTTCTGTCCACTATTTCAAAATTCAATTATATAAGTTTGACAAATCCAAATAGCATGAAACAAATTTTGTCTGAAAGGTATTGAAATAATCTATCCAGGCCCATTGGATTTATTTCAATTAGAGTTATAGATCTCTCCTAATAAAAATAACAAAACAGAAGCTTTTGCACCTTGCAACATTTTTAGAAAATCAACCAAGTTAGCTTTTGAGTTGATTCCAACTCTCAAAAATCACATTTCATCATATCTATCCAAATATGTAATAATATTAAGGTTTACATGCAGTGACTTTGTACTAGTACCAAAATAATGCTATATAGGCATTTCTAGTCACTTTAAATCATTAAATAATGAACTTAAACTAAAGTAATATTGATCCAACCTTTAAATCTCATTCCCACATGTTAGAATATGTGGTGAGGACATGTGTCCACATGATCCCATATTTTGGTGGTGAATATTAAATTTTAGTTAAAATTTCAATGAATAGAAATTACTTTTCTAAAATAAAAAGGTTGAAACTATTGAATTAAACTTGTGATGCTTGTGATGATAATAGATCATCAATTGTGGGTTTTAGAATGCTACTTAGCCTAGTTAAGTATTGTTTGGTGATTGTCTACTCCCTATGTATTTATAGACGCCATTACAGACCAAGCTTTCGAGGAGGAGGAGTTCTACCAAGAAGAAGAAGAAGAAGAAGAAAACTTCAACCACTGCACCAACCAAGGCAAGCTATTGTTAGCAGGCTAGATTTAAAACTAGATGGTTTAGCAAAGATGCCTTAAGCATGCTTTGATCACACCCCTTTAACTATTAGTACCCCAAGTCTTATTGACAAGTTTTACCTCCCTTAGTTCACACAAAGTTCTTTACTTGTTTTGAAGGTAGCATAAAAAGTATAAAACTTGACCTACTTAGAAACCTTTAGATGTCATTCTATGGCATGAGACTGAAACCATCTTTTCCACCTTAGTGAATACTCTTAACTTAGTATTTTAGAATAGGTCAAAAACTTGAGTCACTTTAGATGGGAACACTTGGTGAAAATGAATTGTGAAAACCTTGGAATGATGAGTCATTCTATTGAGATGTTTTGACATGTGTTGAGAGACACAACTGGTTTATGATGATGAAAATGATGAGGCATGAGCCTTAACCCTGTTATAAAACTGATGGTTGGATTCGGATGCGATACCATTCCAAATTTACCGTACAACCACATTACCTGAATTGGGTAAGGCTTAGCTGGAAGTTTATATGCATTAGTATTAGTTCCCTCACGGGAGAGGTTTGAGCTGAGGCTACCTCTCAATGTTGTCCACCTATGCAGTGCCAAGATGACTGATGGTCATGGTTGGGAGGCCATGCTCATAGGAGAGGTGCTTGTACTAGGGTGTGTAAAGGGAAGGTTATGTTTGATTATCTGCATACTAAGTATGATGATTCAGGGTTATCCCTGACAGATGTATCGAATCTTGTGGTGAAAGTGTACCACCTCTTCAGAGTGTCAAACTATTCAAATAGCCGCGTCCGCGGTTATGGACAGTTGGAATGGCCATACTGTTTCGTTGTCAGATGTTTTCTAAATAACTTGAAACGAATGATGAACTTTGACTTGACCACAACAGGGTTGTGTTGATGATAATAGCTTCCCAACTTAAGTGATTCTAGAACCTTATTTTATCTTTCTTTGCTTCTGAACTCAGCTTAGGTTTCAAACTTAACTTGATAGTTAACTTAGATTCAGTACTTTAACTTAGAATTATACTCCTTACTAGTAGTAGTTTGCGAGTACTTAAAGAGTACTCATGGCTTTTGTCCCTGGCTATTATCATGGCCAGACTATGAAGGAGATTATCAAGATGATGGTCAGCAGGACGGCTATGATAACTAGGACTATCTGCCTTCGTCAGCATTGCCTGTGCCCCTGAAGATGGACCCCACCACTACGCTATCGTTTATTTTTGTTGTTTCTTGTATTAAATACTGGATCATGAGATCCTTATTTGTGTAAAACCTTATGTATGGTTTTTAATGGATGATGTACTGTGATATCCAATCCGTTATGTCTTGCAAAAATGGTAATCCTGGGATTGCGAGGTATGGCATAACGGGCATCTAGGATTAAAAATCCGGGTGTTGACAAGTTGGTATCAGAGCCATCCTGACCATAGGAGACCCTAATTAGAATGGACGTCCAAACCAAAAAAAAACTTAGCTTCAAAACCAAAGTGAGTATTTATGAAAAACTATTTCCCCTCTTACCGTTGTGAACTCATTCTTTCTCAAAAATGCATGTTCCTCAAAATTCTTACATTACTACTTAAAAATTTGACACACTTGATCACTTCACTAACTTCCTCATCCTAAATTCTTGTAGATGGAGACTCAGTTCAGCAAGTTTTACCAGTTGGCAAACGGAGGTCAGCTGATCTTCGAGAGGGATCTGGATTCGCTGTCGGAGTTACTGGGACGCCCACATCCGGAGTTTCTTGGAGCTCAACTTCCAGGACCCCCAGGAGGATACCTACAGTGGCTAGTCACCGTGGATCTTCGGGGAAGCATCGAAGCACCAACTTCCGAGAGAATTCAGTTCTCCGTGAGAGAGAACAGCTGGCTAGATGGATTAGCCAGGGCAATGCATGAAGCTCTCGCACGTCTATGTGCCCTCAGCGTCAACAAGATCCAAGGAACCCGTTTTGCCCACTATGCAAGACGTGACTTCATGGGAATGCTGATGGAGATGCCAAGTCACCCAGAGTTGAGGCGTCAAGTGGAGAACCTTGACTTCTTGCTTCATGACAGGCAGCAGGAACTGGACAATGCCAGAGAGTTAGCCAACCAGAACCGTGCCATTGCAGACCAGAAGGCCCAGACTTTCGCACTGCTTGTCCAAGATCGTCAGTCTCTTTGCCGCCAGCATGCAAAGAAGGATCGCACCATCGCCCGTCTTCGCAAGAAGGTGGATGACCTCGAGAAGACCGTCAAAGAGCAGGAAGCTCAGCTTGCCGCCAAGGAAGAAGAAGATGAGGGTGAAGACATCCAGGGAGATATGGATTCTTACCTCAGCAACGATGATGACTTTCTGGAGGAGGATGTTGTGGACTTCTACACTGATGATGAAAACTCCGACTTCATCGACGATGAGTAGATGCACTAGAGCACTGTCGTAGCATGAGTTGTATCGGTCCCATTGTATCGTAGCTTGCAGAATGGTTCTTCAAACCATCTGCTTTCCTTTGATTGTTGTGGTGTGTGTTGTATCGGGTGCTCGCTTGCATGAATGAAAATGAAGTTAGTTGAAAAACCTGAGTCTAACTCAAAGTTTTATCTTTGAAAACCCAAAACCATGAACCTTAGAATTTCCCTCTTACCCCTATATCTATCTCAATCTTCAGATGACTCATGGAAACCAAGGAGGGAGCAGCTCGTCGCAGGACCCAATGTTGCAGATCTTGCAGAATCTCATCGCGGACCGTGAAGCAAGCAGGGCCGAGCGTCAAGCCAACTTAGCAACATTGCAGCAGATCGCCCAAATGGCTCTCAACAACCAAGGACATGGAAATCAGGATCACCAAGGATCCAAACTCAAAAACTTTCGGAACACCAATCCCCCAATCTTCAACCAATCTGAAAACCCATTAGATGCTGATGACTGGTTACATACCATGGAAAACAACCTAGAGGTTGCCAGAGTTGATGAGAATGAGAAAGTTTTCTTCGCCACCCACTATCTGGTGGAAGATGCAAGAGCTTAGTGGAATAGCATCCGCAATATGAACCATGGCCAGGTGATGACCTGGGAAGCATTCAAGGTCAAGTTCAGCCGCACCCACGTGCCGCAAGGTCTTGTCAATAGGATGAGAGATGAATTCGGCGAATTGAAGCAAGGAAGAATGACTGTGGTAGAGTACCGTGAGAAATTCTCGTCACTTGCCAGATATGCACCGGATGAGATCAACACGGAGGCCAAGAAGAAAGACAGATTCTTAAACGGACTGCATGATGAGATGCAGACTGTCCTCGTCAACATCCGTTTTGATGATCTCGAAGAGCTAGTCGACTCTGCCATTCAGATGGAAGGGAAGCTTAACAGGCAAATGACAACCGCAAGCGCCGTATGATGCATCAGTCTGGATCCAGTAGTCACCAGAAGTACCGTCCCAACCCTTCACCAGGATATGCACCAAGGAACAACCGACCCCCAAATTCTCGCCCAAGCTACCCCAACCATAGCGGAGGAAATGTGAAGTCCGGAGGAAACAATCACAACTCCAGCAATGCCAACAATTTCAACCGTGCCCCTCCCAAGAGCAACAACAACACTGTGCCCAGAACTGGTAGCAATGCTATACCTGTTGCAGTCAAGGACCAGTCCCAGATCACTTGTTTCGAGTGTGGAGTGAAGGGTCACTACTCCAATGAGTGTCCCAAGAAGACTACCGCCAATGCCCCTGTGAATGCCCCAGCTCAGCAGCAGCGTCGTGTTCAACCAGGAAGGAGATTTGCCCCAGGGAACCCGCACAACCGCAACGGTCGTCTCTTCCACATGAACGCAGAAGAAGCCCAGGAAGCGCCAGATGTAGTGTTGGGTATGTTTTCTGTCAACTCAGTTTTAGCAAGAGTATTGTTTGATTCTGGAGCATCGCATTCATTTGTCACCGAAGAATTTGTATGCACTAGTAAGATTCACCCAACCAACCTGAAGCATGTCATGATAGTTCAAATCCCCGGTTCAACAACAAAAGCTAGAAAAATTTGCAAAGTTGTACCTATCAGAATACATGGGATAGATTTTTATGCCAACCTAATTGTACTTGGAACCAAAGGATTGGAAGTAGTACTAGGTATGGACTGGATGTCAAGGCATAAAGGACTGATAGACTGTGCTAAGAAAGCCATCACCAAGACCAGTAGTTCTGGAGTAACAGTAGAGCATATCTCCGAAACCTTACCCCGTCAATTCAAGTGCAACAAGAGTGTAGCCCTGCCCACCATTGACCAAGTCAGAGTAGTCTGTGAATACCCTGACGTATTCCCAGATGAATTGCCAGGTATGCCCCCGGATAGGGATATTGAGTTCATTATCGAACTAATCCCTAGAACCGGACCTATAGCCCAGAGACCCTATACCATGAACCCCTCAGAGTTAGTGGAACTGAAGAAGCAGTTGGATGCCATGTTAGCAACAGGCTTGATTCAGCCAAGCGCATCGCCATGGAGATCACCAGTGTTATTCGTCGACAAGAAAGATGGAGGCAATCGTCTGTGTACAGATTACAGAAAGTTGAATGATATCACCATCAAGAACAAGTACCCTTTGCCAAAGATAGAGGATCTATTTGATCAGTTGACCGGAGCTCAGGTATTCTCAAAGATTGATCTTAGGACTGGTTATCACCAACTTAAGATTCGTGCAACGGATATTCTGAAGACCGCCTTTACTACTCGCTATGGTTTATACGAGTATACGGTTATGCCTTTTGGATTAACCAATGCCCCTGCTTATTTCATGAATCTCATGAATAAGATCTTTATGAATTTCCTCGATAAGTTTGTAGTTGTGTTTATCGACGACATCCTTATCTACTCCAAGTCAGAAGAAGAGCACGGGCAACATCTGAGAATCATCCTAGAAACCCTGAGAGAGCATCAGTTATATGCCAAGTTCAGCAAGTGTGAGTTTTGGCTGAAAGAAGTAGGATTCCTAGGACATATTGTGTCTGTTGGAGGAGTCTCTGTTGATCCCACCAAGATCAAAGAAGTCGAAGAATGGGAAGCCCCAACCAATCAAACCCAAGTTCATTCATTTCTCGGATTAGCGGGATATTACCGCAAGTTCGTAGAAGGATTCTCGAGCATAGCCCGACCAATGACCCAATTGTTGAAGAAGGACAAGAAGTTTGAATGGACAGACAAATGTGAAGCTAGTTTCTAGGAGCTAGAGAAGAGATTGATATCCGCCTTGATTTTGATCATGCCAGACATCAAGAAGCCGTTTGATGTGTATTGTGATGCATCCAAGATTGGCCTAGGATGTGTATTGATGCAAGAAGGCAAAGTCATCGCTTATCTGTCTCGACAGCTGAAGCAGCATGAGCAGAACTATCCTACCCATGATCTTGAGCTAGCAGCCGTGGTTCTAGCGTTGAAGACATGGCGTCATTATTTGATGGGTAATCATTGTGAGATTTACTCAGACCATAAGAGCTTGAAGTATATCTTCACCCAGAAGGAGCTGAATAGGAGGCAAAGAAGATGGATAGAGTTAATCAAGGATTATGACCTTGACATTCACTATCACCTCGGCAAAGCCAATGTGGTAGCGGATGCTCTTAGCAGATTGCCGTGTAGGCTTAACACCATGATCAAAGAGAAGCAACCAAGTTTGTATGAGGAGTTGGAGCAGTTCAGGACTGAGTTAGTTAGCAAAGGATTCCTAGCTAGCATTGAACTTCAACCCACTTTGATTAGCCAAATCAAGGAAGCCCAGAAGGGAAATGAGAGTATCGACGGAATCAAACATCGTATTGGTACAGGAAAGGTACCTAGATTCACCGAAGACGAAGAAGGAGTACTGTGGTACAAAGGACGTATCTGTGTGCCAACAGATTCGGAGCTGAAGAAGGTTATCATGAAGGAAGCTCATGATACTCTTTATTCTATCCACCCCGGAGGAACAAAGATGTATCAGGATTTGAAAGAGCAATTTTGGTGGCACAAGATGAAAAGAGAGATCGGAAGCTACATCACCAAATGTGACATCTGTCAACGAGTCAAAGCAGAGCATCAGAGACCTCCAGGACTGTTGCAACCATTGCAGATTCCAGAATGGAAATGGGATTCCGTCGGAATGGACTTTATCACCGGTTTACACACTTCTAGTAGGGGAAATGACTCAATCTGGGTCATAGTTGATAGACTGTCCAAGGTAGCCCACTTCATACCAGTCAAGACAACCTACCAGAGTGCAAAGCTAGCAGAGTTGTACATTGCTAGGATTGTTAGTCTGCATGGAACCCCCAAGACCATCATCTCAGATCGAGGAACCCAGTTTACTTCAAGATTTTGGTAGAAAGTTCAGGAAGGTTTAGGAACCAAGTTGAATTTCAGTACCGCTTATCACCCGCAAACAGACGGACAAACTGAGAGAGTCAACCGGATCTTGGAGGATATGCTTAGAGCTTGTGTGTTGGAATACGGATCAAAATGGGAAGACTGCCTGCCTTTTGCAGAATTCTCATATAACAACAGTTATCAAGCTAGTTTGCAGATGGCACCATTTGAATTCCTATACGTAAGAAAGTGTCGTACCCCTTTGAATTGGTCGCAAGTAGGAGAGAGTCAGATCTTTGGACCCGACATTCTCCGAGAAGCAGAAGAGAAAGTTCACAAAGTCCGTGAGCACCTCAAGACCGCCCAATCCAGACAGAAGAGCTATGCTGACAAGAGAAGGAGAGACCTGACTTTCAATGTCAGAGATTTCGTATATCTCAAGGTTTCACCATTGAAGGGAACTCAACGCTTTAGTCTGAAGGGAAAGTTAGCTCCCAGGTATATCGAACCTTTCAAGATTCTGAACCGCCGAGGAGAAGTATCGTATCAACTGGAACTGCCTGAAGAGATGTCAGCCATCCACAATGTGTTCCATATCTCGTTACTTCGCAAATGCTTGGAAGTGTCTGAGAAGACTGAAGTTTTCAAAAACATCGATCACAGAGCAGTGGAAATCAACAATGACCTGACCTATCGGGAAGTACCCATCCGTATCTTAGAAGAAGCCTACAGAACCACCAGGACCAGGAGTATCAAGTTTCTCAAGATTCAGTGGAGCAACCATACCGAGGAGGAAGCCACTTGGGAACGCGAAGGTTACATTAGGACAGAGTTCCCAGATCTCTTTAGTTCCTAGTTTTCTTTGTAAATCTCGGGACGAGATTTCGTTTAAGGGGGGAAGGTTTGTAACATCCCAAAACTTTAATCCAAGCTTATCAAGATCAAATCATCCAAAAATAGGGTTAACAAAAACTTTTCCAAATTTAAAATGAAAGCATTCATATGGGTATGCATTTAAAATAGGAGTTGTTTGAATTGCCATGATTGATTGATCCAATGCTTGTAAAATGTTTCTTAGGTGATTTAAACATCATCTACATCGTTCCCAAACTTTTCCTAAAGAAAATCAAATCAAAAAGAATTAAAAGGAAGGAATGGTCATTTTGGCAAATTTCACTCTCATGCCTACTTTGGCTATTCCTAGTACTCAAAACTTAACGGAAACAATTCTTGATCCTTGCACCACTTGCTAGTACACATAATGAGGTACCAAGGCCCACCTTTGGATCTGCTAAAAACATTTTGTTAACTATTTTAAATAATAGTTTAAAATTGAATCTAATGCATATGCATAGATCACCCCTATTTCAAAAACCATCTATTTGAGCTCCACTTTCAAAACCCTTGCAACCAGAGACTACCTATCACTAGTGGAGATCACTCAAAAAATTTGAACTTAAAATTCAAAACTTTTTCTCTTGCGGCCATTTCATCAAACACATGGCAGGCAGAATCTAACACAAATAGCTAGCTCACCGTTTCTACAGAGTTTAGCCACCCAATTGACCACAAAACACTCCCTCTGTCTCCACTTGATCAAACCATGCCATTACCACCCCAACCCTTACACCCTAGTGGCCAGGCCAAGCCATGTCGAGCACCAACTCGCCGGCCAAACTTGCCGTCACCTCAACAGACCACCTCCTCCTTCCTCTCCATGTCTAGGAGGTAGCCAACACCTCACCGCCCCTCTCTGTCCCCTACCCGAGCCAAGTGCTGCCGTGGACCACCGAGGAGAGCCCACGCCCAGTGCCACCGCACCATGCCAGTGCCGCCTCCAGAGCGCATCTTGTCCCCGCGTGCACAAGTCATCGCTCGACCACAGACCGCGCTCGCCGCTCCGCCTCGACCTGGAGGACACCCCAGACATCCCCGTTCGCCGCCCAAAGCCTCACAGCCACCGCTCGCCATGGACACCGCTGCTTCGGCCGCGCAGAGTGCCACCTCGCCTCGACCGCATGCCACCGCCCCTACGGTCGCATTTAAGTCCTAGAGCACCGCCAGGGAACCGCCCATCGATCGCCACCCCCAGCCATGCCTCTAGCTCGCCGTAGCCATGTCGCCACCGTCGACCGCCCATCCCGCTCGGTCTCACCGTCGGGCCTATAAAAGGAGACCTCCCTAGCCATTCTTCTCCACACCATTCCACTCCCCTCACCTCTCTGAACCTCACCCACCTCTAGCCGGAGCAAGTGGAGCAGCTGCTCGCCAGAATTAGAACCGGAGCCGTCGCCTCTGGAGGAGAAGGGTGTCGTTGATTGCGACCACCCCAAGCTCCGCCGCAACCGCGCCTCGCCTCGCCGTTGTCTTACACATTGTTTGCCCGCCTCGCCGACCCCGCTGGAGCCTTGGTACACGCCCAGTAGACCCCCACCGAGCCGCTAGGGTTCGAGCTCGCCGGCGACCTGTTCGTCGTCGACGACGACCCTCAGCGGTTGATCTCGCTTCTAATCGCACGGCCCACAGCGCGCGTACCGTTTCACGTGTTAAGTGCCGCTGACAAGCGGGATCCCCCTGTCAGCTGAGACCCGTGCCGTGGAGCGCCACTGGGCCGGCCCATTTCTTTTCCCGCGCTAGCCCACCCATTCAAATCTGGATTTTTCTTTTTAGTTAAATCTAGTTTTTGTCCACTATTTAAAAATTGAATTCTGTGGGTTTGACAAATCCAAATAGCATGAAACAAATTTTGTCTGAAAGGTATTGAAATAATCTATCCAAGCCCGTTGGATTTATTTCAATTAGAGTTATAGATCTCTCCTAATAAAAATAACAAAACAGAAGCTTTTGCACCTTGCAACATTTTTATAAAATCAACCAAGTTAGCTTTTGAGTTGATTCCAACTCTCAAAAATCACATTTCATCATATCTATCCAAATATGTAATAATATTAAGGTTTACATGCAGTTACTTTGGACTAGTACCAAAATAATGCTATATAGGCATTTCTAGTCACTTTAAATCATTAAATAATGAACTTAAACTAAAGTAATATTGATCCAACCTTTAAATCTCATTCCCACATGTTAGAATATGTAGTGAGGACATGTGTCCACATGATCCCATATTTTGGTGGTGAATATTAAATTTTAGTTAAAATTTCAATGAGTAGAAATTACTTTTCTAAAATAAAAAGGTTGAAACTATTGAATTAAACTTGTGATGCTTGTGATGATAATAGATCATCAATTGTGTGTTTTAGAATGCTACTTAGCCTAGGTAAGTATTGTTTGGTGATTGTCTACTCCCTATGTATTTATAGACGCTAGTACCGACCAAGCTTTCGAGGAGGAGGAGTTCTACCAAGAAGAAGAAGAAGAAAACTTCAACCACTGCACCAACCAAGGCAAGCTATTGTTAGCAGGCTAGATTTAAAACTAGATGGTTTAGCAAAGGTGCCTTAAGCATGCTTTGATCACACCCCTTTAACTATTAGTACCCCAAGTCTTATTGACAAGTTTTACCTCCCTTAGTTCACACAAAGTTCTTTACTTGTTTTGATGGTAGCATAAAAAGTATAAAACTTGACCTACTTAGAAACCTTTAGATGCCATTCTATGGCATGAGATTGAAACCATCTTTTCCACCTTAGTGAATACTCTTAACTTAGTATTTTAGAATAGGTCAAAAACTTGAGTCACTTTAGATGGGAACACTTGGTGAAAATGATTGTGAAAACCTTGGAATGATGAGTCATTCTATTGAGATGTTTTGACATGTGTTGAGAGACACAACTGGTTTATGATGATGAAAATGATGAGGCATGAGCCTTAACCCTGTTATAAAACTGATGGTTGGATTCGGATGCGATACCATTCCAAATTTACCGTACAACCACATTACCTGAATTGGGTAAGGCTTAGCTGGAAGTTTATATGCATTAGTATTAGTTCCCTCACGGGAGAGGTTTGAGCTGAGGCTACCTCTCAATGTTGTCCACCTATGCAGTGCCAAGATGACTGATGGTCATGGTTGGGATGCCATGCTCATAGGAGAGGTGCTTGTACTAGGGTGTGTAAAGGGAAGGTTATGTTTGATTATCTGCATACTAAGTATGATGATTCAGGGTTATCCCTGACAGATGTATCGAATCTTGTGGTGAAAGTGTACCACCTCTGCAGAGTGTCAAACTATTCGAATAGCTGCGTCCGCGGTTATGGACAGTTGGAATGGCCATACTGTTTCGTTGTCAGATGTTTTCTAAATAACTTGAAACGAATGATGAACTTTGACTTGACCACAACAGGGTTGTGTTGATGATAATAGCTTCCCAACTTAAGTGATTCTAGAACCTTATTTTATCTTTCTTTGCTTCTGAACTCAGCTTAGGTTTCAAACTTAACTTGATAGTTAACTTAGATTTAGTACTTTAACTTAGAATTATACTCCTTGCTAATAGTAGTTTGCGAGTACTTAAAGAGTACTCATGGCTTTTGTCCCTGGCTATTATCATGGCCAGATATGAAGGAGATTATCAAGATGATGGTCAGCAGGACGGCTATGATAACTAGGACTATCTGCCTTCATCAGCATTGCCTGTGCCCCTGAAGATGGACCCCACCACTACGCTATCGTTTATTTCCGCTGTTTGTTGTATTAAAGACTGGATCATGAGATCCTTATTTGTGTAAAACCTTATGTATGGTTTGTAATGGATAATGTACTGTGATATCCAATCCGTTATGTCTCAAAAAAATGGTAATCCTGGGATTGCGAGGTATGGCATAACGGGCATCTGGGATTAAAAATCCAGGTGTTGACATCCACGGTTGGGATAGCTTGGACGGTTCATTGGGGGTCTGTTGTTTCTTTGGGCATATCCTGCAGACGGGTTGGGGCGATACTTCTGGGTATGGTGGGATCCAGGTTGGTGCATCATGCGAAGCTTGCGGTTGTCATTGGCTTGGTTGATCTTCCCTTCCATCTGGATGGCTGAATCCACTAAAGCTTCAATATCATCAAAGGGAATGTTGACTAGCACGGTTTGCATCTCATCATGCAGTCCGTTCAGGAATCTCTCTTTCTTCTTTTCTTTTGTGTCAATCTCATCAGGGGCATATCTAGCTAGTGACAGAAATTTGTCATGGTACCCAACTGTTGGAAATATTCCCTAGAGACAAATAGTAAAAAGGACTATTATCATATTTCATATAGTTTATGATTAATTTTTATATCATGATATAACTGTATTGAGTGGAAACATCAATACAGGTGTGATATATAAACAACCAGGGGTTCCCAGTGAAACTCTAGTCACTGGTTCATTAGTCAATAGATGATCATGTTTCCTGATCATGTGGCATTTATGCCAGTTGGCAATGGAGTCAACTCATTCTGAGAATGAGATGATGAACCAATACCCAACCGAAACATTGTGACCCAATCATGTCATGAAGTTCAAGTTACGATGATTAGAAATGGATCCTCGTAGACTATTCCTTAAACCATGAGGCTATATTAATCACTATCTCCCGAGAGTGCTTTGATAGCATCAAGCGCCACTTGGTAATACAGTGGTTATAAATGTGTGTTTAGGTACTCAGAGGAAATCGTAGAGGCAATATATGTCAAGAGCGGGATTTGTCTGTCCATGTGACAGAAAGATACTCAAGGGCCCACTCGGGGAAGTTATATCCAATAGCTGTGCAGCGTGTGATTTCATCACAGGAATATCACTTGTCAGAGCGAGTCAAGTAGCATTGTTCAGTAACGAGATTGAACACGACATGGTGATGTCATTGATCAGATATCAGGCAATGCAAGTATCAAGAGACAAAGGGAATAAGACACGACTATCCCGTTTCAAAGGATGAAAGATCTTCCTAGAACGCACATGGGTCACATGGCCATCCAGGTCCCTCTATCGATCATTGGTCCGGGAGTGTCCCGACCATGTCTGGAGTGTTCCTGAACCGTAGGGTATCACGCTTAAGGGTTTGATGATGCTTATAGAGTGTTTATAGGATCAGAAGAATCACCAAAGAATAGTAGAGAGAAAACCGGAAGGGTTTCGGTAAGTCCGGAGGATGTCTAGAGTGGAGGTGGAAGTGTTCCATAGCCACGGACATTGAATAATATGTGAATGAATGTTAAATATTGATTTAATCATTTATTCATAATTATTTAATAAAGAGAAAATCAATTTAAAAGGTCAAAAGGCTTAATGGACCAATTCCCGGAGGAGAGAGGGCCCATTAGGGAAAGAACAGAGGGAGAAGGGGCAAGGGGGTGGCCGGCTAGGCAAAGCCCCCCCACCCCCCCCCCCCCCCCCCCCGCGTGGGGCCCACTAGGACCAGCCGGCGGCTGCCCCTCCCCCTCCTCTCCTTTAGTCCCACCCCGGGACTTTGAGGGAGGTAGTACCTCCCCCTATATATAGTGGGGGTATTTGGCCAGATAAATACACACAATATTCAATAAAGGTCTTCTCACTTTTGGGAAGACCTCCAATTGATATTCTCTCTCTCTCGTGACCGTGGTCCCAAGTTCGGACTACACGAATGAGAGACATCTTCATCATGGAGCACCGTCGCGCAGCGGGATTCGGATCCAGGAGCTCTACTTCCACAACTGCTGCTGGATCAGGGAAGCGGGAGTCATCGTCAGGCACAGGACGTGTGTAACTCCCCGCGAGGTGTCACACTTGAGGCACTCTAGTCATTGGAGCCAAAGGAGCGCAAGGACTTCATCACGACCTTGAGGTCGGCTTCGGCTCGTCTACATCAACCACGCTCTCCTGAGCATTGACAATGCTTTTCGGTCTTCAAGGGTAAGTTCGCGAAAAGCCCCTCCCATTACTGTATTACTATTAGATAGGTCCTGGCAACATCAGGGGTTCAGGGGCATAGGGTAAAAATTTATTGTTTTCATACGCGGAACCCCTTCAGTGGGATCAGAGCCAGGTTTATGCGTAGTAATGCTAGTACGGGTAGAACACACGAGATGTAGCGTGTGGGCGTTGATCTTTTAGTTGTTACCCTCCCACGTGTACCCCCAACTGACTTTACGTGTTCATTCGCGAGACTGGTCCATGCTTGACATACGGCTTGTACCGTATAAAGTGGCTTAGGGGGGTGTCTGTCTCTCTCGCATTAGTTGGTATGCCATTTACAACGGAGGGCCCCGAAAGGGGTGTAGTAGAGACAACTACTTGATCAATGTTGTGCTAAAAGTTCGTACGTAAGAACGGTTCTTGTGCGAAAGCCCATTCAGCCACGTAAAACATGCAAAGATAAAGTAGAGGCGTCTAACTTTGTTTTGCAGGGGGCGTTGCTTTGTGATATGGTTATGGCAAAGGTGAAGTGATTACCTTATGTTACATAGTAGTAGATAGTCACGGAGGTGACGGACTACCACGCTGGAAAGACACCGGTACCCTGGTGTCTGTGGCGCCGGAATCCGATGGTGACAGATGGAGATCACGACGTGAAGGACCATATCACATCGCATTTACATTCAGTGTCATTGTTTATATAACTTATTCTGTGCTAGTATTAGATACTCGATGGTAGCCTAATAAGATGATCCCTGTTAAAATTACCAATGATTATGTTCCCCCTTAGTGTGCACCACCAAGAAAGTTCTTCGGTATGAGGCAGGCCGTGATGATCGGGTGTCAAACATATCTACATTCGCATACAGTGGATGTAAGCCATGTTGCACAGCGAATACACTAAGGTTGAGTTGGCGAGCCTAGCATGTACAGACATGGCCTCAGAACACGGATGGTCGAAAGATCGAGCATGAGTCGCATGAATGATGTGACCGATGTTTAGCGTCCACCCTTGAACCCACATTGATGGCTGTGATGATCGGGGGAGATGTGGCTGATAGGGGTCGTGTTATCACTAGGAACCCTTCTGGGGATAGGTGTTTCTGAGTGGAGTTATTATTAACTCATTTAATTAGAAACTTAGTCTAAATTCCTTTTGCAATTATATATGTAGAGATGGCTCACTGTGAAGCTTACTGTGTCATTGAGGAATGGGTAATGGGTGAGAAACTTAGACTTGATGGATCCAACTTCCCCAGTTGGCTTGTGCACCTGGATGATCTCCTTACTAGGAATCATGTGGTAGAATACATACGCCGCACGATGGATTTGACTGAGCCAGACCACTATGAGACCCAGCAAGAGCTGGCAGACCGCTACCACCATCAAGAGATGTCCACCTACATTCAGATAATAATGCGTTACGGGGTGGTGGATGAAATCCATCCGCTCATGGGTGATCTTGATCCATATTCGATGGTGGATCAGCTGAGAGCAGAGTTCATAAGCCATGTGCACATGTGGAAGCATGAGCTGCTTGGAGAGTTCCTTTCCATACAGATGGAGGAGCACACATGTCTGAAGGGTCACTTGGAGCGCATGCTTGATGCACACATGAGACTGGTCCACTTCGTGGATTACTGGATGGATGATCCATTTGCGATAGGCGTGCTGCTTCGATTGTTGCCTCCCAGCTACGAAGGACATGTCCGGAACAGCATCATGAGTGGTGATATGAAAAGATTGGATTTCCAAGAGTTCATATTACGTTTCAGGAACGTGAAAGTTGAACCAATCACCGGTGAGGTCATCGGTGACAAAGGTATATATTTGATATACAATTTTATAAAGGTTATAATCTTGCAAACACATTTGCAGTGTTAAGTATATTTGATACTTGTTCTGTTTTGCTAAAAACAGCTCCTTCTGCATGAGAGGTACTTTCTGGAGAGGAGGTGACGTTGCGTGTTGATGGCGAGCATGATGATGATGGCCAACGACACTCTCCCTGAACATTTATCATTTAGTTTATGTTTTGGATAGTTATTGTAATCAAAAGATTGTGAACTTCTTTAGTGTGTCTCACACTTTGTGAGACGGTTATTCATATGAGTTTGTAACAAACAGTTGTTCTACTTTTATGAATGATTTCTATTTGTGTTCATATCTTGTTTGATTATATGTGAATTATCCTTGTTGTTTGAAACTAATTGATAATGCATGAACATTTGTAAAATATTGAAATGCCTTTAAAATACCCAACTTAATGATATTTCATTAATGAATGAAACCATTGTTTGAATTCAAAAGTTATGTTGATAATATGTGAAAGTCATTCGATTTATTGTCACATATAAATCATGCCTAAGTTCGGCAAAATAACTTGAACATCGTGTATTACTTGAATACAAAGTTTTTAATAAATTGTTGAAAGTAAATACATATTCGATGTATTGTGTTTTAACAAAATGGTAATTATCATTATATGATTGTTTAAATGTGTAAAAAGGTTTACCAAAGGAAACATAAGTATGAAACTATTTGATATGATCAAAGTGTTTCATCAACAAAGGGCATAAATATAAAAGAGAATCTAATTACTATGATTTGATCAATAGTAATGAAATTCAACTTTATAAGATTGGCATAAAAGAAATTGTGGAATGCAAAGCATTTTGAAACGTCAAAATGCAAAGCATCACAATGTGATATTAGATATCAAAATGGGTGAATAAATGGCGCCAAATAAATCGTTGTAGTGTAGATGTAGAGACCATTAGTTAGAAATAGTTAGCACTCAATTAGAATTTATAGTGAACCATTTGAATTCGTGAAAGCGGCTCCATATCTAGTATGGATCATCGTGAAAGTTTTGAGGTTATTCGATATAACCAAAACAATAGCGAATAAGTCCTTATAGAGTATTCATTGGGAACTTTGAATACAAAATCCATAGCTAAACCAAAAGAGAAGCAAAACCAGTTTTGCTTGGATTTTGGTGCATTCTTGAGAAAGCTCACTTTTAGTGACATTTCTCGATTATGGAGCAATTGGAAGATAGTGAAAAACACGATGAGGATTAAAATCCCTGCATCAGAGTGTTGAGAATCTCAACAGAAAATGTTCCTGAATGATTCTCTTCACAAAGGAAAGAATCAATGATAATGATCATTGTGTTTTCCACACTGGTGTTTTCACTACATAAAGTAGGATTCAAAATGTAAACCATATCTTGTATGGAGACATTTATGAATCATTTGTCATGATTATTGGAATATGACATACCTACGAACTACTAAGGAAATAATGGTAAACTAAAATTATGAGAAATCCCAAAGCAAAATTCCCTTGAGATTAGAAAGCAATTCGTTGTTGAATCTCACAAGTAAAAAGGGGTTACTTGGAATTTTCCCAAATGACTGCAAAGCCATAGTGAAAAGGGGTTGAATGACAAAAGCACAATTTCTCAAGTATTGGATGAATTCAAATGAATTTGATTCATGTGTGATTAATGTCTAGTGGATTTAAAACTATTAAAATTACTAGTACCTCATAGTAAATCTCCAAGTTTGATATTTGATCAAAGATTTTGAAGTTGTTCAAAATAGTGAGTGGATATGCAATTTGCATGAAATTGAGTGGGAGCTATAAAAGGCTTCCTAAAAACGATATATGAAATGACATATTTTTGAATGGGAGCAATATAAGTCTCAAATTCAAATATGTAGAAACATAGTTTGAGTAAGAGTAGTGAATCATACCCAAATATGTTGGGAACATATTTTCAGTGGGACCTTATAGAGTGATTCTTAAGTGTGTTAAGAATAAAAGCACAAGTACCGATAAATAATGATTTATAAGGTGTAGAAGTTGATAATAAGTGTATTGTGATATTATGTAGTATTCCTTAAGGAATTCTGAAAAGGGTTTCAGAATAGAAGTTAATTAAGGAACCGGTCCTTAATAACTCAAGTTAGGAATAGCATTGACTTTAACGTGAATGGTTGAAATAAAGAAAAGGATGATCATCATCCACTATGTTAAGACATAGGTTCTATCTTAGAAAACCATGATGATGACTTAACATAATATATGATCCAATTAGGAACGTTTAAAAGTGATTAAGTTTGAATCACGGAACGTTGAGCTAAGTTTGTCCATAGTGTCTGTTAGAGAACTGTAGACATGTTTTCCAAATCCATAAAAGGATGATATATCTTAAAACATAAAGGGTTATGTTATGAGGAAATATTTTGGAAACTCCTGTAATACCGATTAGAGTAAAGTAGGAAGCGAGGTGAACAAAGCATCGAAAGTTGCACAGGGTGCACTTGTTCTTCGATGAATATATTTGTAATAATATATAAGGGTACCGTCTAAAGTGTTGTATAATGTTATGGCGGGGCTAGTTCTCTTTTAACGTAGAATGATGTGTCCCAGGGCACAGTGCCCATGAGAAAGCCCTCGAGGTTGATCTAAAGTCACTGTAGGGTCCTGGAATCAGGCCTCGTTCTACTGCCATAGCGACGATGCATACACACAGATGTTATCATGTGATGATAAAGTATTAATGTCAATCAAGGTGACATTAATAAGTTGCAAAGGATTTGGGACTGTAAAGTATAGACCCAAGACTCAACCTCTTCCATGAGCAAGCATGTTCAGGGTACCGGATATATGGTGCCAATGATTAAGAACAGATGCAGCTAGTGTATTTGTACTCTAGTGCAAGTGGGAGACTGTTGGAAATATGCCCTAGAGACAAATAGCAAAAAGGACTATTATCATATTTCATATAGTTTATGATTAAGTTTTATATCATGCTATAATTGTATTGAGTGGAAACATCAATACACGTGTGATATATAAACAACCAGGGGTTCCCAGTGAAACTCTAGTCACTGGTTCATTAGTCAACAGATGATCATGTTTCCTGATCATGTGGCATTTATGCCAGTTGGAAATGGAGTCAACTCATTCTGAGAATGAGATGATAACCAATACCCAACCTAAACATCGTGACCCGATCATGTCACGAAGTTCAAGTTACGATGATTAGAAATGGATCCTCGTAGACTATTCCTTAGACCGTGAGGCTATATCAATCACTGTCTCCTGAGAGTGATTCGATAACATCAAGCACCACTTGGTAATACAGTGGTTATAAAGGTGTGTTCAGGTACTCGGAGGAAATCGTAGAGGCAATATATGTCAAGAGCGGGATTTTTCCATCCATGTGACGGAAAGATACTCAAGGGCCCACTCGAGGAAGTTATATCCAATAGGTGCGCAACGTGTGATTTGATCACAGGAATATCACTTGTCGGAACGAGTAAAGTAGCATTGTTCGGTAATGAGATTGAACACAACATGGTGATGTCATTTATCAGATCTCGGGCAATGCAAGTATCGAGAGAAAAAGGTAATAAGACACGACTGTCCCAGTTCAAACGACGAAAGATCTTCGTGGAATGCACAGGGGTCACATGGCCATCTAGGACCCTGATACATTGCAAATGTATCTATAATTTTTAATGTTCCATGCTTGGTTTTATATACTTTCTTATGTTTTGTCCACACTTTGGAGTACTTTTCATATGATTTCTTGGACTAACCTATTAACAAGATGCCACAGTGCCAGTTCCCTGTTTTGTGCTGTTTTTGGTGCCAGGAAAGTCAGAAAATCTATATTCTCGGAATTGGAACGGACAAAAGCCAAAGTTGATATTTTCCCAGAAGATTCACGGAGCCAGAAGGAGACACGAAGGGGGGCCACAGGGTGGCCACACCACCCCTTGGCGCGGGCCAGCCCAGGCCGTGCCAGGGCATGGTCTGGGCCCCCTGGCCGGCCACCGACCTTTCCTCCTTCGCCTATAAGAGCCTCCCGATACCAAAACCCTAGATAGTCAATCAGAAATCCACAAAAAGTTCCGCAGCACCGCCGCCACCGAAGGGGAGATTCTGGGGACAGAAAGTCTCTGTTCTGGCACCCTGCCGGGACGGGCAAGTGCCCCCGGAGCCATCTCCATCGATCTCCACCTCCATCTCCATCACCGTTGCTGATTCCCATGATGAGGAGGGAGTAGTTCTCTCTCGAGGCTAAGGGTTCTACCGGTAGCTATGTGTTCATCTCTCTCTATGCATGATCTTATTGAGATCATGAGCTTGTAATCTACAGATCTACCTTGCTACTCAAGTGCTTTATTAGATCTCTGCTCTCCCCATGTGTGTGAAAGTGACAACGTGCACACCATGGTGGCACTTAGGCTAGAGATTACAAATACTTGTTATGAGTTATATTTGGAGTTGGATGTCTTTATGAAATTGTGGTGTTTGTTGGAACCATCTAGTGCTCAAGGTGACAGTGTGGGGTTATCTAGATGGGAAAGGCTTACTTTGAGGTGTGATGTTATAGCCCTACCATCGATTAGAGTGTTCAACCGGAGAGTAGTTAAGAGTAGTATCATAAAGAGAAGATATTTATATGAGTGTGTTCACTAGTGAAAGTATGATCCCTAGGCCTTGTTTCTAAGCATTGATGCACAGTTTACAATTAGATATGTTACATGTTTGCTTGCTTCCATCTTTATTTCGGTTTGCCTTTAGTCTTTTCCACGCCATCAAGCTATTTTCTAGCATCGTTATCTTATATCCATACCACTTGTATTTCACTATCTCTTCGCCGAACTAGTGCACCTATACACCTGACAAGTGTATTGGGTGTGTTGGGGACACAAGAGACTTCTTGTATCTTGATTGCAGGGTTGCTTGAGAGGGGATACCTTTGACCACTTCCTCCCTGAGTTCGATAAACCTTGGGTGATCCACTTAAGGGAAAACTTGCTGTTGTTCTACAAACCTCTACACTTGGAGGCCCAACAACTGTGTACAAGAATAGAAGTGCATAGACATCAGTCCCTCTATCGATCATTGGTCCGAGAGTGTCCCGACCATGTCTGGACTGTTCCTGAACCGTAGGGTATCACACTTAAGGGTTTGATGATGCTTAGAGAGTGTTTATAGGATCGGAAGAATCACCGAAGAATAGTAGAGAGAAAACCGGAAGGGTTTCAGTAAGTCCGGAGGATGTCCGGTGTGGAGGTGGAAGTGTTCCATAGCCACGGAGATTTAATAATATGTGAATGAATGTTAAATATTGATTTAATAATTTATTCATAATTATTTAATAAAGAGAAAATCAATTTAAAAGGTCAAAAGGCTTAATGGGCCAATTCCCGGAGGAGAGAGGGACCATTAGGGAAAGGAGAGAGGGAGAAGGGGCAAGGTGGTCGCCGGCTGGGCCAAGCCCCCCGTGCGGGGCCCACTAATGGAGGGCCCATTAATGGAAAACAACAAATAAATTAGAGAGCTTTATAGTATTTATCTTGAGTTAGGACATGAAGTGTTTGAAGAGAAAATTAAAAAACTTATGGAACTTTATTTGCATGAAAGTAGCAATTTTGTTAGTATGAATCTTTTGAACACCTTTGTTACTAATTCTATGGAAAAGTCTAAGCTTGGGGAAGCTAGTTTTTATGAAAATGATCTTTTTAGTTCCCCAGCTTTGGAAGATAACTATTCTATTGCTTATGATGATACCAAACCTCCAATATATGATGATTACAATGATGAATATGATATTTTCAGTCCACCAACTATTGAGGAGAAAATTAATTATGATTACAATATGGCTCCTATATTTGATGATTATAGTGATGAGAATAATAATGATAGCTATTTTGTTGAATTTGCTCCCACCATAATTAATAAGAATGACTATGCTTATGTGGAGAGTAATAATTATCATATGCATGTGGCTCATGATAAGAATGTTTCATGTGATAGTTATATTGTTAATTTTATTCATTATGCTACTGAAAGTTATTATGAGAGAGGTAAACATGGTTTTATGTATCTCAACAATACTAAGTTTCCCCTCTTTATGTTGAAAGTCTTGAAGTTGCACTTGTTTTGCTTTACTATGCTTGTTGCTTTGTGCTTTCATGACTTGTTTCTTTACAAGATTCCTATGCATAGTAAGTGGGTTAGACTTAAATGTGTTTTGAATTTGCTTCTTGATGCTCTCTTTTACTTCAATTCATATTTCTTATGTGAGCATCTTCTCAAACTATCATGCCTAACTTAAAGGCGTTAAAGAAAAGTACTTATTGGGAGATAACCCAAAAGTTTTAGATGAGTCTTGGAAGTTATTACTTTAGTAATAACTACTCCATATCATTTTTATTTTCTTTCTGTGCCAAGAGTAACCTCTAATGAGAGAGAAGTAATGCTTGGAAAGTTGCTGTCCCAAAACATATTTCTGTGCTTCACAGTAAAAATTTGTGTAAAATCTTTGTACGTCCTTTTGAGGCGTGAATTTTTGTGCTTCTGCCCCAGGTTGTTATCTAACTTTCTTTAGTTCAACACTTTCTGATTTGAGCAACAGAAGGTCTTCGAACAAATTCGTCTTTACCTGCTGGTCTGTTTTGACAGATTTCTGCCACTATTTGCATTTTGCTTCTTGTTGGTTCCTTTTTTGAGTTCTTTTGGGGAATTGAGCTTTTTGAGGTAAGTTCCACAGTAGCTTGTGTTTTAATGGAAGTTTTATTGGTGTTATAAATGAACCTAAAGACTTATTATCTTGAGTGCACTAATGTTGCTAATAAAGATTGTGTGAAGTTTTGTATGAAGGAAAAATTTCAGGTGTATGGAAGGAACAAGTAATGAGATGAAGGATGGACTAAAGCTCAAGCTTGAGGATGCCACGCGTGTCACCCCAAGAAATATCCAAGAAGTACAAGCGTCAAAGCTTGGGGATGCCCAAGGCATCCCCCTCTTCATCAATAAAAATCCCAGGTTTCTTCCAAACGCTTCATTTTTATTGTTTCACGCATAGTTGTGTTGTTCTTGGAGCGTCTTCTTTTTTGTTTTTGTTTTAGTTTTCCGTTTTCTTTGTTTGCTTAGTTTTCTGAATAAATTGGTTAGACCCCCTGTTTCATACATTGGTTTTCAAATAGTTTGGTTTGGTTTGGAAAAGAGTAGGAAAGTTCATGTTTAAGTGTTAAAGAGAGTTTGTTTTTGACTGTGGCCTATGCTTTGTCATGCCATGCTTGATATTGTTTTGGCTTTATGCTTAGTATTCTTTGCTATAGCATGACTTGTTATAAACAATTGAGATTGCTTAATGTGCCTTGGATGAATCATGCGTTGTTTTAGCATATTAAAGCATAGTATTGTGGTATTCTCCTTTGATGCTTTATTTGGGTTGACTTGGCGCATGCTCACACCATGTTATGACTATCTCAAGTCACCAATAGCCTTGATGATCCTTTAGTTTTCAACTTGTAGTATCACTTTATGCTTTGATCAATGATGTTTTGTCGCTCTGCATGATTATGGCCATTATTGCTCTCTTAGTTTGGCGCTCCCAGTCTTTTGCTAGCCTCCACAACCAAGTATGAGTTCCACTCATGCATCTAACTCCCTAAACCAAGTTATTGCAAAGAGTCCACCATACCTACCTACTAGCATATGCTATTCCAAGTATATTCATGTTTTTATCTACCTTCCAAATTAAACTTGTTATGAGAAAACTAGTGATTAAAGCTCTCACGAACTTGATGGCACACTTTACTTTTCTTTCCCTTAATAAACTTGAACCATTGTGTCGTCCATGTTGTATATGCTTGCACTTATATGTTGGGGATTAGCCGAACCATGCTGTCATGGGGAACGCTTTCAACATTGCACTTGTACTTTGTACCTAGTTGATATCATGCTCTTTTGTCTATGGATGTCATCGTTGTGAAATGAAAGGGGAGCTTGTAAGTCCATGGAGTTATGTATATGTGTTAGAGAAACGCCTGGGTCGCTGGTCTAATCCATGCTGACATGGTGGAAACCTGCAGTGTAACCATAATGAGCTGTCTATGAAGCATTCTTCTTATAAAAAAAGAGACAGATATTGAGAAAAAAGAGAAAAAGAAAAAAAGAGATTATGAAAAGAGGAAAGAGAGAAAAAAGCACCATATTCCCATGGTAAATAAGAAGATTGCTGAGATGCTCGTTGTCTGCTTGCCTTGTCATTTTGATATGGGGATTCTTCCGTATCATCGGGCAAGGGGTACCCCGTTGGCGGTTCTCTATGATACACATGTACTTACGATGACAAGAACTTACTGGTGACTAAACTTGAGTAGCATGAGGAGCGGCCCTCGTATTCAAGGGACATGAGATTTCCAACTTATACTTTGTCAAGCATATACTCCATAGTTTGTTCACTTTAACCTTAATCACTTCAAGATGCTTATGATAGGGGCAATGAGAGCAGAAAGCTATAAGTACTATAATTTTTGGAAGCTCTTTATGAAACTTGATTCTCTGCTTCCTTCTATGAAGGCCTTTCTTCCACCATTATATTGAGTCTCCACCTTCTACCTTTATGCACCTACTTTGAGAGCATAGTGTCCATTCTTAGTTCTATGTGCATTGTCCCAAGACTAGTTGATTGATGCATAGCTTTGATATTGCCTGTTTTAAACTATTTGTATCTAGTCACTCTTATAAACTTTGAAGGTGTCCTTTGCATTTATGTTTGCTACTCTATGAGGGACAAGCTGAATGCCATTATGCTATGTTTTCTTTATGTCAAACAAACAAACGTCTTGCAAAGCATTGTTATTCATGAATCTTTTGTTTGTGCCTTTTCATGTTGCAACATAGTTTCTTTGTCTTATTGTTAGAACTTTGTCTTTCATGTTATGATTGAAGTAATATGATCCCAGCTTTGAATGTTTTACAAATACTTTGATCAAGTTTATGATGGTGCATGTCACCTCAAAAATTATACTTTCTTTTTATCACTTACCTACTCGAGGACGAGCAAGAGTTAAGCTTGGGGATGTTGATACATTGCAAATGTATCTATAATTTTTGATGTTTCATGCTTGGTTTTATATACTTTCTTATGTTTTGTCCACACTTTGGAGTACTTTTCATATGATTTCTTGGACTAACCTATTAACAAGATGCCACAGTGCCAGTTGCCTATTTTCTGCTGTTTTTGGTTCCAGGAAAGTCAGAAAATCAATATTCTCGGAATTGGACCGGACAAAAGCCAAAGTTGATATTTTCCCGTAAGATTTACGGAGCCAGAAGGAGACACGAAGGGGGGCCACAGGGTGGCCACACCACCCCTTGGCACGGGCCAGCCTAGGCCACGCCAGTGCATCGTGTGGGCCCCCTGGCGGGCCACCGACCTTGCCTCCTTCGCCTATAAGAGCCTCCCGGTACCAAATCCCTAGATAGTCAATCAGAAATCCACAAAAAGTTCCGCAGCGCCGCCGCCACCGAAGGGGAGATTCGGGGGATAGAAAGTCTCTGTTCCGGCACCCTGCCGGGACGAGGAAGTGCCCCCGGAGCCATCTCCATCGATCTCCACCTCCATCTCCATCACCGTTGCTGATTCCCATGATGAGGAGGGAGTAGTTCTCTCTCGAGGCTAAGGGTTCTACCGGTAGCTATGTGTTCATCTCTCTCTATGCATGATCTTATTGAGATCATGAGCTTGTAATCTATAGATCTACCTTGCTACTCAAGTGCTTTATTAGATCTCTGCTCTCCCCATGTGTGTGAAAGTGACAGCGTGCACACCATGGTGGCACTTAGGCTAGAGATTACAAATACTTGTTATGAGTTATATTTGGAGTTGGATGTCTTTATGAAATTGTGGTGTTTGTTGGAACCATCTAGTGCTCAAGGTGACAGTGTGGGGTTATCTAGATGGGAAAGGCTTACTTTGAGGTGTGCTGTAGAGTGTTCAACCGAAGAGTAGTTAAGAGTAGTATCATAAAGAGAAGATATTTATATGAGAGTGTTCACTAGTGAAAGTATGATCCCTAGGCCTTGTTTCTAATCATTGATACACCGTTTGCAATTAGATCTATTACATGTTTGCTTGCTTCCATCTTTATTTCGATTTGCCTTTAGTCTTTTCCACGCCATCAAGCTATTTTCTAGTACCGTTATCTTATATCCATACCACTTGTATTTCACTATCTCTTCGCCGAACTAGTGCACCTATACACCTGACAAGTGTATTGGGTGTGTTAGGGACACAAGAGACTTCTTGTATCTTGATTGCAGGGTTGCTTGAGAGGGGATACCTTTGACCACTTCCTCCCTGAATTCGATAAACCTTGGGTGATCCACTTAAGAGAAAACTTGCCGCTGTTCTACAAACCTCTACACTTGGAGGCCCAACAACTGTCTACAAGAATAGAAGTGCGTAGACATCAGTCCCTCTATCGATCATTGGTCCGGGAGTGTCCCGACCATGTCTGGAGTGTTCCTGAACCATAGGGTATCACGCTTACGGGTTTGATGATGCTTAGAGAGTGTTTATAGGATCGGAAGAATCACCGAAGAATAGTAGAGAGAAAACCGGCAGGGTTTCGGTAAGTCCGGAGGATGTTCGGCGTGGAGGTGGAAGTGTTCCATAGCCACGGAGATTTAATAATATGTGAATGAATGTTAAATATTGATTTAATCATTTATTCATAATTATTTAATAAAGAGAAAATCAATTTAAAAGGTCAAAAGGCTTAATGGGCCAATTCCTAGAGGAGAGAGGGCCCATTAGGGAAAGGAGAGAGGGAGAAGGGGCAAGGGGGTGGTCGGCTGGGCCAAGCCCCCCGCGTGGGGCCCACTAGGGCTGGCCGGCGGATGCCCCTCCCCTCCTCTCCTTTAGTCCCACCCCGGGACTTTGAGGGAGGTAGTACCTCCCCTCCCCCTATATATAGTGGGGGTATTTGGCCAGATAAATACACACAATATTCAATAAAGGTCTTCTCACTTTTGGGAAGACCTCCAATTGATATTCTCTCTCTCTCGCGACTGTGGTCCCAAGTTCGGACTACGCAAACGAGAGACATCTTCACCGCGGAGCACCATCGCGCTGCGGGATTCGGATCCAGGAGCTCTACTTCTGCAACTGCTGCTTGATCGGGGAAGCGGGAGTCATCGTCAGGCATCGGACGTGTGTAACTCCCTGTGAGGTGTCACAGTTGAGGAACTCAAGTTGTTGGATCCAAAGGAGCGCAAGGACTTCATCACAACCTTGAGGTCGGCTTCGGCTCGTCTACATCAACCACGCTCTCCTGAGCATTGACAATGCTTTTCGGTCTTCAAGGGTAAGTTCGCGAAAATCCCCTCCCGTTACTGTATTACTAATAGATAGGTCTTGGCAACATCAGGGGTTCAGGGGCGTAGGGTAAAATTTTATTGTTTTCATACGTGGAACCCCTTCATAAACCACAGTCATCCTTCCTTGTTTCAATTCTCTGAAATCATCCCTCATCCTCTTAATCAGACCTAGGGGCACATGAGTCCGGCTGAACTTGATTTTAAACTCATCCCAAGTCATCATCTGACCTCTGTTCATGGTACAGGTGCTATTCCACCAGGATCTTGCATCACCTGCCAGATAATGGGTGGCAAACAGTACTTTTTCATTGGCTTCAACTCCTGCGACCTCTAAGTTGTTCTCCATGGTTTGCAGCCAGTCATCAGCATCTAAGGGCTCTTTAGACTTACTAAAGATAGGTGGGTTGGTATTTTGAAAGTTCTTGAGCTTGGATCCATGGTTATCCTAGTCTCTGTGGCCTTGATTATTGTGGGTCATCTGGGCTATATGTTGAAGAGTGGCTAAGTTAGCTTAGCATTCGGCTCTACTAGCTTCACGGTCAAAAACTAACATTTGCAGAATCTGTAGCATTGGGTCCTGAGATGAACTGCTTCCTCCGGGATTTCCGCGAGTCATCTGAAGATTGAGATAGATAATGAGATAAGAGGGAAATTTCTAAGGTTCATGGTTTTGCTTCAAAATCTTTAAACTTGGAGTATAACTCAGTTTTTGTAAACTAACAACTTCCTCTCATTCATTCATTCATTCCAAGAACACAATACAAACACACACCACAACACAAATAGAAAACATATGGTTTTAAGAACCATTCTGTGAAGCTACGATACAGTGGGACCGGATGCACTCATTCCTACGGTAGTTCTCAAGTGCATCTAATCATCATCAATGAAGGCGGAATCATCATCATCAGTGTGGAACTCCATGGCATCGTCCTCTAGGTAGTCGTCATCATCACTGAGGTAAGAGTAGAGATCTCCACGGATATCTTCACCTTCCTCCTTCGCTTCAAGCTGGACCTCCTGTTCACGGATGGTCTTCTTGAGAGTGGCCACCTTCTTGCGAAGACGATCGATGATGTGATCCTTCTTGTCACGCTGACGATGAAGTGATTGGCACTCCTTGGCGAGGATTGCGAGGGTTTGGTCCTTCTTGACTGCAATGGCCTTATTATGGTTGGCGTAGGCACGGGCGTTGTCCAGCTCCATCTGTCTATCATACAACATGAAGTCGAGATTATCCACCTGGTGCTTCAGCTCCGGGTGTCCTGGCATCTCCAAGGCATTCCCATAGAATCACGCTTTGTGTAGTGAGCAAAGAGAGTTCCATTGATCTAGTTGATGTTTTGCCCACACAAACGGGCGAGAGCTTCTTGCATAGCCCTGGCTAATCCATCTAGCCAGTTGTTCTCCCTCAAGCTGAATTGTATCTTCTCTGATGTGGGTGCTTCCATCTTGCCTCTGATATTTGCAACTATCAGCCACTGTAGATCTCCTCCTACGTGATCGTTGAGTTGTGCCCCGAAGAACTCCGAGTGCGGGCGCTCAAGATACTCCGCAAGTGCATCTAGATCCATCTCAAAGATCGGGTGGCCTCCATTTCCTAGCTGGTAGAATTTACTATACTTGACCTCCATCTATAAGAATTTATGGTGAGCACGTTAGTGGGGTGATCAAGTGTGTCAAATTTTATGTAGGTTTGCAAGAATTTTTGAGGAACATGAATTTTTTTGAAAGAATCTCAAGGATAAGAGTGGGAATAGGTTTTCATAAATACTCACTTCTTATGTTTTGAAACTAAGTTTTTGTTCAGACGTCCATTCTAACTAGGGTCTCCTATGGTTAGGATGGCTCTGATACCAACTTGTCAACACCTGGATTTTTAATCACAGATGCCTGTTATGCCATACATCGCAATCCTAGGATTACCATTTTTGCGAGACATAACAAAATTGGTACCACAATACATCATCCATTACAACCCATAATAAAGGTCTTACAAATAAAGGATCTCATGATCCAGTCTTAATACAATCAAAGCAGCAAAAAGTAAACGTAGTAGGGGCTCCATCTTCAGAGTCACAGGCAATGCTGACGATGGGAGATGATCCTAGTTGTCATAGACCTCCTGTTGTTCATCTTCCTGGTAGTCCTCCTCATAGTCTGGCCACGGGAATAGCCAGGGACAAAGCCATGAGTACTCTTTAAGTACTCGCAAACTATCACTAACAAGTAAGGTAGTTCTAGTAGGAATTCTTAAGCTCTAGGTTTATTTGGAAAAAGCCAGGTTTATTTCATAAGGAGTTCAAAAGTAAAGAACCTAATGTAATCACTTAAGTGGGAACCTAGTTTTCATGTTCATAACCCTGTTGTGGTCAAGTCAAAGTCATAGTTCAATTCACAAGTCATTTTTGAAACACATCTGACAACGGAACAGTATGGCCACTCCAACTGTCCATAACCGCGGACGCGGCTATTCAAATAGTTTGACACTCTACAGAGGTGGTACACTTTCACCACAAAATTCGATACATCCGTCAGGGATAACCCTGAATCATCATACTTAGTATGCGGATAATCAATCATAACATTTCAATTACACACTCTAGTATAGGCACCTCCCCTATGAGCTTGGCCTCCCAGCCATGGCCATCTGCCATCCTGGGCACTACATAGGTGGACATTCACACTCACGAGGTAGCCTCAGCTCAACCTCTTTCCGCGAGGGAACCCATACTAAGGCATATAAACTACCAGTTAAGCCCTACCCAATTTAGGTATTGTGGTTGTACGGTAAAATTGGAATGGTATCACATCCGAACCCAACCATCGGTTTTTATAAAGGTCCAAGTCTCATGCCTCAACAAGTTTCATCATCAAATCCTTTTGTGTTCATAACACATGTCAAAACATTTCAATAGAATGAATCATCATTCCAAGGTTTTCATAATCATTTTCACCAAGTATTCCCATCTAAAGTGATCAACTTTTATGCTTAGCACTAGCCACTAAAGTTGAGGGTATTCACAAATGAGGGGTGCTTATCAAGTGTAACTATCCAAATCTAGTTTTATGCTTTTTATGGCATCTAAGTATAACTACTTAGTCCTAGTTTTATACTCTTTATGGTATCTATCCTATTTCTCCAATACTCGCAATTTACTAACTAAAGATAAAGAACTTTGGTAAAAGTAAAAGAATAAAGCTTGCAAGTAAATGGTATAATCAAAGTTGCATAACCAAAGCATGCCTAATGCATCTTGCATAGGTATGAAGCTTGCAAGTGTAAACTTGCATAGTTTTAGCTTGCAGTGTTAGGCTTGCATAGTTAACTTGTAGTGTTAGGCTTGCATAGGTATAAAACTTGCAAGTGTTAGCTTGCATATTAGTGATGGCTTGCATAGTTAACTTGTAGAGTTAGGCTTGCATAGGTATAAAACTTGCAAGTGTGAGCTTGCATATTAGTGATGTCTTGGCTTGAGTAGTGTAGTGGTTGAAGTTCTCTTCTTCTTCTTCTTCGTAGTACTCCTCCTCCTCGTATCCCGGGTCGGTACTAGCGTCTATAAATGAATACGAGGTACACAATCCCAAAAAATACTTAACTACTTCTATATAGCACACAAAGGCTCACACCAGATGATCTAGCATCATCACAATCATCACATGAAATAAAGACCTAGTCTTATTTATCTTATTTTGGAAAAGTAATTTCTACTCATTGAAAATACTTAAGATTTAATATTCTCCAATTAAAATATGGGATCATGTTGACACATGTCATCAGCACATATTCTAATACTTCGTAATGTGATTTAAAGTGGTGGTCACATTTTATAAAGTTTAATATTACTATTTAATAAAATTAAAGTGACTAGAAATGTCCATATAGCGTTCTTTTAGTACTAGTCCAATGTCACTGCATGTAAACCTAAATATTTTTACATATTCAGATAGATCTTGTCAAATGTGATTTTTTGAGAGTTGGAATCAACTCAAAAATATGTATGGTTGATTTTTGAAAAATGTTTGAAGTGGCAAAAGTCTCTGTCTTGTTATTTTTGGTATAGGTGATCTATAATTTCAAATGGTTTGAATCCAACGGGCTTGGATAGATATTTTGAATACCTTTCTAACAAAATTGGAATCATGAAATTTGGTTTAGTGAATCTCTTTGAATTGATTTTTGAATCTACTGACAGAATCTAGTTTTAACTAAAATGGAAAAAGTCTATTTGAATCGACGGGCTCTGAGCGGGAAACTAACTGGGCCGGCCCAACTGCATAGCCCTGGTGCAGCGGGCTGCTGACAGAATGGTCCCATGCATCAGCGACTCATCTAACGCGAAGCAGTACGTTTCAATCTGGGCCGTGTGATTAGACTAGGATCGCCGGTTGTGATTCGTCGTCTCCGGCGAATAGCTCCAGTGAGAAACAAACCCGAACGCGATGGTGGGGGTACGTGGGGGATCACCTGGGCTCCAGCTAAGGTCGGCGATGGGGGCGAATGACGTTGTAGATGACAGTGGTTCGAATGGTGGTCGCGGCGGCTCCGAGGGCGGCTCCTAGCTCTAGTTCCTCTTCTCCTCTACAGCGGCGGGCTCTGGTGAAATTTCGGCAATGTGGTGCTCGCCTTGCTCCGGGGAGAGGTGTGGAAGGTGTCTGAGAGAGAGGTGAGTGAGATGGTGTGGCGAATTGGAGCTAGGGTGGCCTCTATTTATACACGAGCGAGAGGGGCAAAGTGGGATGGCTCGGCCTCATCGGCGATGTTGTTGCAGTGAGCTAGTGGCATGGCTGAGTGTAGGGGTCGACACGGTGCTTCAGGGCGGTCGTCATGCAAGTGATGGTGCGGCAAGGGGCGGTCGAGAAAGGTCGGGAGCGCTCCGTGCTCTGGGCAAGAATGGCGGCGTTCGAGACAGCGCACAGTGGCTACGGTCTAGGCGGCGGCGAACGGGCATGTCTAGGGGGTAGCTAGGGTCACGGTGAGTGTGGGCACGCTTGGTGAGGGCGTGGCATGGCGTGTGTGCGCGTGTCGGCTGCGGCGCTCTGGTGCGCTCTCGGCATAGCAGATAGAGAAGTGGGTGCGGTGATCACGGCTGGTCCACGGCGTGTCTCTGGTCGAGGGGTGGACAGAGGGTGGCGGTGGTGTGGCGCATGTCTCCTGGGCGTCGTGAGAGAGGGTGGTGCGGTCTGTGGCGAGTGGTTCTTGGTCGACCGGCACGGCGGGCTTCGGGTGGCGCTGCACTGGCGCGAACGGCGAAGGGGGGAGCTGTCCACTACATTGCTAGACAATGGGGGAGACAAGGGAGAGAAATGGGGCACTAGTGGTGATTGGTCACTGCTCAGAACAGTAGAAGTTAGGCAGAGGTTTATCTGTGTCTTCAAGGTGCTCGACCAAATGGCCACATGAAATCAAGATTTGAATTTTTGGATGAATTTTGGTGAGTGTTCTGTGTACTTGCTTGATAGTCTAAGGTTTCTTGGGTTTGCCAAGGTGGATTGATTTGAGTGGTTTTTGCAAAATGGTGATCTATGCATATGAACTTGATTCAATTTGGCAATGTCTTTTAAATGGATTTGGAATTTGTTTCTGTTAGTTTGTAAGGTGGGCTTGGGTTCACTTTTATTTGGTCCAGCAAGGGGTGAAAAGAATTGGGAAAGTTTCTGTTAGAAATCTTTTACTAGAAACACTCAAAGTGGTCTAGTGGGTAATTTTGGTCAAAATGACCATTTGCTTATTTGATTCATATTTGATTTCTTTTTCTTTTGATTTTGTTTGTAAATGTCCTAGATGATGTAGTATTCATCTTTAAACCATTCCTTATCATTTGTAGCAATCAAACATGGCAATTGCACTCCTTCATACACTAAATCAATTCACACATACACTCATATTAGACTTAATAAGAAAAAAATTGTTAACCCTAAACTTGGGTGATTTGAACTTGATAAACTTGATTAATATTTTTGGGGTGTTACAATGCTGCGCGCCAGCCTTCGTAATTCCAGGGCCGCCCTCCAAACTGAAGAGTACCACGGTATCGAATAATCATGAGGGATTATTTAATCCCACTAGCTTGATCCCAAGCTTAGGAAGATCTATAACACCTTGTAATCGAACTTTCGGTTTTAGCATGTTTACGTTCTTGCATGCATGTTAGGTCTTTAATTCCAGAATTTGCATTAGTTGTATCATCTTCAAATTCCTTCGGTTCAAGGAAAGAGTTATATCCGTTGAGTTTTGAAACTTTATAATATTTTGAAGTAAATTTTGATCCATGATTATTATATTAGATGTATGAATTAGGATGAGTGCTATGATACTTGTACCACTGTTATGGTTTTAGGGCCTTCCACACCAATGAAGTATTGATTAGTTATGAGAATAAAATCTTGATAGCATGTTATGGTCACAAGTTTAAGTTTATAAGAGCCAGAGTATTAAAATTGATCAAATGACTTGGCTCAATGGAAAAGAAAAAGACTCAGCTATCAAAGAAATTCAAGCCAAATGAAAGTAAAAGAGTAAAAAAGAGAATAACTCAAGCAATGATCATTCGTTACTCGAAATAAGTGCTCAACTAATTAAATTTGATGATTCTTGTTACAGAAGGTGTGGAAGCCTCTAAATTATGTGATGTGTAAGGGTGTGATATTACTCACGATGCAATTCTATATCCGATGTTGTACTCTTTGTTTCAATTTTTGCCTCATTTATTGTAACGAGGCATGCCTCATGAATATGATGACCTTGTTCATAAGCCACCACCTTTCTCAGGGACAAGCAAGAGTCTAGCTTGGGGAAGTTGATGAGTCCAAACGTGTAGCATATTTACCTTTTGTTTTGCATAAGTAGAGTAGGATTTTTAGTATTTTACCGTGCATTCGCGCACCTTTTGTCCTTGTTTCAACAGGATCCCAAATTACTAAGTCTCTTATGAACATATCAATTGGAATTGTCATATTATGTAATAATATGGTACTTCTATTTGGTAAAAGTCATTTAATTGATCTATTCTCACACCTGGGAGATTGGACAACACGGAGGAAAGCTCTAGAGCGCGTAACAACGAATGGTATGGGAGGAGATTGCCCGTACCACACGCCCATACCATGTGGCAGCACATCCACTTCATCTAATACTCTCGCCTCGCAAAGACGGATCTAAGATCCGATATTCACAGAAACTTTCAGCCTCGAAATACACACCAGAGAGGTATTTCGAGGAGGAACTTGGATAAGGGAAAATCATTTCTGCTTCACGGATCATTGGAGGACATTGAATCATCCCTTGCATCATCCCCTTCATCATCAATCGCTACATCTCCATCACCATTGCTATTCCCATCTTCCATACATTAGATCTTGTTGTAATTCCAGATTCAATTGTGGTTTGCACTAGATTAATCCCTGTATTTTTATCCATCCATTTGATTATGATGATGTCATTAATTGCCTCCATGTGTGAGTAATTCCCTTTGTTCTTGGGGAGATGGAGAAACCCTAACACTATTATGAAATGAAATAAAGATGACCTATTACTTGTGTCCATGATCTATTGATTTATGATATTGTGTTTGATCTCCCTCTTTAGATGATATGTGTAGTCAGCCATATATCATTTGTCTTTTGGACTAAAAAGAGGGTGAAATCCTAAGGATGTGTATGGGAGTATGTCTAGTGTTACTCTGACTACAAGCATTGTCTTATAACCTACACGGTCTAAGGAGGAATAAAGAGAGATTCACTAAGCTAATTATGATATCCATGGAGAAACCCTTAATTGTGGTAGTCTTTATGAGTGGATGCTCTAAGGCATCGTAGTGGTTATTTAGAGATGACCTCATTACCTAGATCGAGAAAGCGGCTGCCTACGAGCCTTGTGGTGAACATCTTATTATGAAACTCTCTCCACACATGTCATGACATAAGAAATAGGTTATCCTAATTATGATTAATTACAACATGCTAGTGGTGTATCCTACATCCGCGAGAACGCTTTATCCCTATTGAGTTCAAACATCATTCCCAACACTTTTGCTACGTGCTTTCTTTTACTTGTTTTATTTACTTTTGTACATTCAACCAAAAACCTTTCAACCATCCTTTACTCGAAATCAAAGGTAGCTTGTAAATATCCTTTGGTAGACAGTGACGAGGGGCATAAAGACCTTAACCAAATAGCTCTCTATGGGTTCAATACTCTTATTTCAAAACTAGCTATAATCGATATATACATTACAGTCATTAGGTAACCTTAGCAATGCCCATTGTTATGGACTTGGGTTTCAGGGAAAGAGGTGCACTGGTGATTTTGTCAGCTTACCAGAAAAATAAGGAATGCGAGATTTACTATAGTACCGGCCCTCGTTGAGGAAACCCTACTCCTGCTTGTCCGATCTTTATTGACGGGGAACACAAATTCACCGAGTTACTAGATGGGATCAAGCTTACAGCGAGTTGACAATGTTACGGTACCCTTCCCATTGGCTCCTCCCAGCCTTTATATGAGAGGCTGAGTCTCAAAGTCCAATACGAGTTAGTTTACAATCTGAAAGGTAACTCTGTGACTAAGTCGGTTACATCTTGGACTTCTGCCTTGATTATCATGTCTGGTTCCTACACTTCGGGTGCCTCCAGAACTTTTGTATCCTTATGGGCCTTTATGTGCCATGTCCTAGATCCGTACCAGGTATAACAACAATGGAGACCCTACGGGTCATACCCATGTTAGTTACAGAGTCCTGGATGCCACCAGGTTCCAAATGTGCGGAGCAAGAACGATCCTAGGCTTAGTGAATTCTAGGTTGCGTCCTTAGCTTGCATCTGACTCCCTCGAGGTACTTGAGATCTAGTCTCCCATATAAAGGCTGGGAGGGCCGCCGAGGAGGCTCTCTCGAACTCATTGAAATATGCCCTAGTCAAGATCCAATCTACATCATAGCCATCACGGCAACCCTGTAATCTTCGTCATCAATCAAGAACATACAAGCAAGAGTAGGGTTTTCCCTGTGGGAGGCTTGAACCTAGGTAAATCGTGTCCCCTCTTTTTGTTTGTTAGCCGATGAATTCACCAACACACCACTCTTCCTATAAACTCAAGTCTATCACCCATGGGAATTACAGTGGAGACCCCATGTTAGCCCGATGTGCACCTATCGATTGGCTGGCACCTCAACCAGGCCCGCGTGTCTGTGCCGACCATCCTGGCATCGGGGCCCGTGCGTAGCAGGAGATGTGCCACTATCGAGCTTTCCTCCCCCCGGATCTACGACGAGACCCAACCTACTCCATCCATTCCCCTCCGTGGAATAGATGGTTCGAGACGAGCACCAAGCTCGTCGTGAGGCCATTGAGGGCCACCTCGAGGGCCTGGACGACAATGACGAGGACTACTACGACTAGACCTCCAAGCCCACGACTCGCAGCACGATCAGCACCGACATCGCCTAGTCGGCCACCTACCAAGATACAACCACCCATCAGTATAGGTTTTTTTCTTTTGCAGTTTGTATTTTGGACGTGTTGAACAACATTATGCATATGTTTAATTAGTTTGATTTTCGTTTTCTCTTTTCTTTTATTTTGTGCAATGTTTTTTAGGTATTCATCGTTGGGCGTACATGCAACCGCAAATAAACAGCCCGTGTCCACGGTGTCCTCCCCGATCCGCAGACGGAACAAACAAGACCGATTTAGTGTCTGATTTGTGGGAGATGCCCTAATGTCTCAACACCACGGATTGTGTCGTTGACTCTGAAATTTTCGTCTCATTCACAGAAAATTACTCCACGGAGTAAGATTTGTTCAATTCGCCAAGTTCAATGAAGTAGGAGTACACGATGGCATTTGAGTAAGATGGTTATGTTTGTTTGTCGAAGAGACGTCAACTTTAGCCGATCATTCTGAGAATGGCATTAATTCCTGACGCTGCGTGAGCCGATGACCCTTGGATGGAATGTGTCCAGTCAACGAGCATCACAGCTCAGGAGGACGATTCCTTTGCATACACCCGTTCTCAATCACACGTGGGACCATTTCACCGCGGAGCCGCAGGCCTGCACTCCATTTTGCTTCCTCGCAACGTCACGATCCCCTCCCTCACTCGACGCCCACCTGGCTGCTCCGGGTCCAGTTTCTACACGGACCCATGTGTCAGTGGGGAAAGCAGCAAAGCCACTCCTCCTGAGTCCTGCCCGCTCCGCTAGCGCGACGCCACGCAGTCCGGTCAAATCCTATCCGCCGTATCCGGTACCCGAACCCCTCTCCCTCTCCCTCCCCCCATTACCCACCACAATCCCGCCACCATGGCCGGCGACCCTGCCTCCGCCGCCGCCTCCCGCTCATCCTTCTCCGCCGAAGAGGACGAGGAAGAGGGCACCGACAGCGACGCCTCAAATAACTCCGACGCAGCCGCCCCGCAGGACCCGCCACCACTCCTCCCCGACAGCTCGGCGCCTCCTCCAGCCCCCGAACCAGCCGGTCCAATTCCGACGCCGCCGCCGCCGCCTTCACAGACGCAGGAGGCGAGTGCGGCCGCGGCAGCGGCGGAGGACTCGAGGCGGCTGTTCCAGCGGCTGTGGACGGACGAGGAGGAGCTGCTCATCCTGCGCGGCTTCCTGGAGTTCACGTCCCGGCGGGGCACCGCCTTCGCGTCGCACCAGTACGACACGGGGCCCTTCTACGAGGAGATCCGCCGGAAGCTCTCCTTCGAATTCTCCAAGAACCAGCTCATCGAGAAGCTGCGCCGCCTCAAGAAGAAGTACCGCGTCTGCGCCAACCGCATGGTCGCGCAGGGCGGGACCTTCGTCTTCAGGAGCGCGCACGAGGGCGCCATCTACGACGTCGCGCGCCACATCTGGCGCCCAGCCTTCAAGCGCGACGGTGCCGCCGGGGGCGACGCCTCGGATGAGGACGACATTAACCCTGCAGAAGCAGCAGCAGCCGCCGCCGCCGCCGCTGCAGCCGCTGCCACGGCGCCGCCTGGCGCAGTTGACGAAGGTGGTGGTGGAACTGGAAGTGCGTCTGCGCACACGCCCAGGGGCAGGGGCTCGCGGCGTGGAAGGAGGAGGACGGCGCAAGAGATGGAGGCACCCTCAATGCCTGCAACTGCTGCGCTCATGTTAACCGACACTATTACTCAACAGCCGGCTGCTGTTGCTATGGAGAACTCGGTGCCGCTGATTTCACATCCACCTCCGCTGCCGGCACCAGTGGCAGCTCCAGTGACAGCCAATGGTCCAACTGAAGATGATTTCCGGAGTATCCTGTCACCGCTACTGAAGGAACTCGTCAGCTCAGTCACTGTCGCTGGGCAGACCGGACTAGGATTGGGTTTGGGCATAACCGACATTCTTGGCCTTGGTTTTGGGGTGGCTGGTCTGAACCCCGCGGTGCCCGGTGGTGAGAAGTGGAGGCAGCAGCAGATTCTGGAGCTGGAGGTCTATCTGAAGAGGATTGAGCTTGTCCGGGAGCAGGTCACCACGGCGCTGGAAGAGCTCAGGTCATCAGAAGCCTGATTCCTTTGGATTGTGCTGTATCTCCAGTTCCGAGGTTGCCTTTTCTCTCTAGAGTTGTGCAGAGTTGATTGGTAAGCTTCTAATTGTAGATTTGGTCATTTTGGTCTAGCATAGTTGCTTGTAGTTGTCACAAGTTCAGAGATGAATTTTCATTTGTAGATGCAATGATGATCGAAGCTTATCATTGCTTGTAGACTTGTAGTTGTGATCAACCTTAAGTCCATAAATGCAGTGAAGAGTTTTGGGCCTGGAGATTGATTACCACACTATAAGTCTATAACTCGAGCAACCTTGTAGTAGTAGTAGTAAGCTGTAACTCAGCATTTGTTTATGACAGAAAACCAATAAGAGATAAGAATCAATGTTCCTTTAAACTTCTGTTATTTTCCTGCTACAGGTGCACCCATCTTCCTTGATGGTTTCTGGTATTCAGTTGAGTCGCTAACTAGATGCATTGCTGTCATTTAGAAAGGGTACATACGTCAGGTTTCATTTTCGTGCTATTTGATTACAAAGTTCTGCTACAATGCTTCTGGTCTAGATATGTGGATGTAGCATACAAATTAAGCTTTGACTCTTCACATCTTCAGTTGGCTGCAAGTAACACATATAGAAAAAGAAGGGTTGGCCGACATGTTTACTTACAGTAAACAGACTGAAGCATCAGATCCCAAGTAAACCATGCTGAAGATGCTGAAGCCATCCTTGTTACAGAGCCACAGAGGAAAGGGAAACGTCGCTGTACGAAAAGCAAACTCCAACGACGAGGGAAACAGACACGAACTGAACACACATGGCTGCAGAAACTTGCAGGATGAGAAGAATCCATGGCTACTGGATGACGAATTCTCCTCCGCCTACGGGTGACCTCTCCTCGTAGAAGACGTATCCCATCGACGGAGCGTGGACGCCATAGCCGTGGTCGTAGTACTGGCTACTGGGCTGAGCATAGGAGCTGGAGTAGCATCCCGGCGTGTAGCTACACGCCTACACCACCGCCCCTTCTCGCAGCACGCCTCATTGCAGCTGCAAGCCTTCTCGCACATTTCTCTCGCAGGCCTCCTGGCAGGGGCCCTTCTTCTTCTCAGGCTCCTTTGGCTTGTCGTCTTCGACGCTGACAACAGCCGCTGCCAAGGCGCCTTCCTGGGCATCCTCATGACGCTCACAGGGTCGACAGTGCCGACCACAGTCAGCGTGCACTTGTCCTGGTCCATGTCAACGGACTTCATCTCTGAAAATGACATACATTTGGTGAAGAAATGTACAGAACGGTGCGAGGCTGATATAGGTTGTCACTTGGAAGGGAGAGAGGTGCCCTCGAGCTTGGCAACGGTTGATGGCATCTTGGCCATGCACTTCTTGCTGATGAGGTCAGCTTGGATGACAACCTTCTGCAGGGAGTGAAAACACAAGCATTCAGCACAAGTGTGCGCCTTCAAATTTGTTCGACAAAACCTCCTCCAAAGACATAGAAGCAAAACGGAGCATATGATCGCTAAGTTACCTTGGACATTGTGAGCGAGCTGTGAGCCTAAGACGTTTTCTGAAGTTCTGCACAGCCTGTCCAATTCCAAGCCGTTTATATAAGGTGGTAGTCAACTCACCAACTGCCATGTTTTATGGGACTTGGTCATACGGTGGAGTATAATCTTACTACTTGCGCTTAACCCAATCCCCTACTTGGCTACTTGTACCTACTGAACTCGTTTCTTAATACTGTACTATAAGATTCTGCAGTTTGGTCAAACCGCGGTTCCGAACTGGCCAGTCGACGTCTCTGTTTGTTTGTGTTTCATCCGTACCTCCAAGTGTCAAGAGTCACCGGTTTGTTAAGTCTCAGCACGCTAGTGTCTGGATCATCAGAAAGACGGACAGAAATTTTGTGTATGTAGCGGGAGAAATGAATGGATGTTGCTCCAAGTTGTATGCAGTGGCAACAGAGGATTCAAATCAATTCATATGCCAACATACCATTGGACAGGACTTGGTCATGCTAATACTAGCTATATTGCTACTGGCAGAGAAGATTATTTTCTTAGTACAGTTTTGTAATTGCAGTTGCACTACAGTACTCGATACGAGCTTTGGTCCTCATTACGCATACTTTACATTTTCCATATGTTAGATATAAGCTCATAAGTGCAAAACTAGCAAAAAAAAAACTCAGCTTACTAAATTGCAAAACTAAACGCATACCAATATCGTACTTTTACCAGCATTCAGTTTCATCGACTGAAAACACACTTTTTTTTAGAACGTCGGAAGGGGGGCTCCCCTACCTCAGATTTTATTAAAAGAAAGAGCTAAGGCAGCTCAACGTTTTACACATACATGGAAGAAACAACAAGGGAGAGAAAAAAGATGAAAAAAAAGTAGAAACAACCAGATTAGCCAGTCTGTAATCTAGATATCGCCGCTTCCTTCTCCTTCCTGCTAGCTCTAAGCATCCTATTCCTTGAAAGCCAGATAGTCCAGTAAATTACAATGATGATCATGTCCCAAGCCTGCATTTTATTTTTTGGAGTTCTTTTCTTTGCTTCGACAAAAATATCCCGAAGTTCCACGTACATGTCCATCTGAATTCCCAGTTTGTTCAAGATGAGCTTGGTATGACGGCACTCAAACACAAAGTGACGAACAGTCTCCTTTTCCTGACATCCAAAGGGGCATTGGTCATTGTTGACAATATTTTGCTTTAGAAGAACTGTCCTCACTTTAATTCTCCCTTTCAGCATTAGCCAAGGAAAAATCTTCCCTTTTTTGGAGCAGCGCATTTCCATATTGAACTAACACCCCCACATTCAATACCTCCCCAGTTACAAAGTATATACAGATTCCTTACTGAAAACTTTTCAGAGGGGTTCATCCTCCAGCCTCTCTTGTCTTGAGCAAGAGGGTCCAAGGTACAAGAGTTGAGAAAGGAGATAAGCACAGTTCTTTCCTGCTCAGCTTGGTTAGATGTAATGTGTTTTAAATGAAGAGAACCCCAAAATTCCAGCAATCGGCAACTGAAATATTTGGTCTATTGGTATGCAAATATAAAGCTGGGAATTGTGTACAGAACGGTCCATTACTTGTCCATTTATCCTTCCACAAAGAGGTAGTCATTCCATCCCCAAGCTGAACACAGGTTACACTTCTGTATAAATCAATAAACTCACTAACATGTTTCCAAGCATTGGTTTGAAGAGATGAAAAATCCCCAATATCTTTTCCATGCAAGTGCACAGCCATAACCCACTTAGCCCATGGCAAGTTGGGCTCAGTATGCATCCTGTGGATAAATTTTGTTAGAAGACAAGAGTTCTGAATCTTCATGTTTCTAATTTTCAAACCCCCTTCCTCAAAGCTCCTCGTGACATGATCCCACGCAACTAAACAGTCGCTCCCCTTAGCTGAACTTTTTCCTTTCCAAAAGAAAGCCCTCAACAACCGTTCAATTTCCTCCAAAACCCATTGTGGTAGTTTGATGCATGACATAAGGTGGGCAGGCAAAGCCGACAACACAGATTTCGTAAGTGTGAGCCTCCCACCACGTGTGGTGAAGGAAATTGAAGAGCTGATTCTCCTATCGATCGCTGCAATATATGGTAAGAAAACCTCTCTGGGCAGTTTTTTATCTGATAGAGGTAAGTCCAAGTAAGTTTGTGGGAAGGAGGCAATCCCACAATTTAAGGCAGCAGCAATATCTTCACTTTTCTGCATACAAAGGTTTATTGGCACAAAGGTAGATTTAGCGAAGTTGATTTGTAACCCAGTCGTGCAAGCAAAGTTATCAAGAATTTGCTTCAAAACTCTGGCCTGCTCCACATCTCCCTGAATTACGATTAAGGTGTCATCGGCATATTGCAAGACTGGGCAAGGTTGATCCTCCAGAATAGGATGGTGCAACAAGCCTTCCATAGCGGCTAGCTTAATTGCCTGTTGTAAAACGTCAACCACAATATCGAACATTAAAGGGGATAGAGGATCACCTTGCCGCAGACCTCTTTTAACATTAATCCATCTTCCTGGAATACCATTAAGAAGAATAGCTGTTTTAGCCGAGTAAAGCAGCTCTTGAATCCACATAATCCATCTGTCAGAAAATCCCCTCACACGCATAATGGTGAACAAAGCATCCCAGGAAACAGTGTCAAAAGCTTTACTAAAATCCAGCTTAAAAATCATCGCCTTCTTTTTCCTAAGCCTGCAGGATTGAACCAAATCCATAGCATAGAGAAAGTTGTCAGCAATGCACCTAGTTTTAATAAAACCAGATTGGTCCTCATCAACCAGCAGCTTGATCACAGTTTGTAGACGTGCACCGAGGACTTTAGTGATCCATTTGATAGTGAAGTTTAGCAAAGAGATAGGCCTGAAATTATTAGGCGAGTTGTCATTTTCCTTTTTGCGCAGCAAAATCATGTATGATCTGTTTATACTTTCCAGCTTTAGCTTCCCTTGAAAGAATTGCTGAAAGAAAAAATGATATCAGTCTTTAGAAAGTTCCATAACTCCTGATAGAAACCGGACCCAAAACCATCCGGCCCCGGGCTTTTATCTTTCGGAATATCCTTTGGCGCTTGAAACATTTCAAGTTCATTGAACGGTTGGGTGAGTTGTTCTAAGCAGACCATATTCGGGTATAGCTGTTGCAGATCAACAAGGGGATTAGAAACCGAGGTCGTACCCATAATGTTCTTATAGTATTCTGTGAAGATTTTTTCTTTGGCCTCTTGAGTATAATGTGGCAAACCATTATGTTGGACCACTTTGATCTGGTTCGTTCGTAGCCTGGAGCCTGGCTGAAGCCCTTGCATGGTAAAAATGAGTATCTTCGTCTTTAAGAATACACCAGTTCACCTTACCTCGTTGCCTTGCAGCAATGGCTATCGTGTGTATTAAGCTCTGAATTTTCTGTTTAACCATCTCCCTGAAGAAAGGCTTAAGTTTGGTTAATGGCCTGCCTTCCTCAATCCAGTCCAAGAAGGTCATAGTGAATTTGTTTGCATCTAGAAATCTCCGGTCAGGTTTAATTGTTCTTTTCCATTTACCAATAGAAAACCTCAGTTGTTTCAGGTTACGACAGGTCCCAGAAGCAGCATTAGAGTTGGGTGAAAGATGATTCCATGTTTCAGTAACAAGCTCCTTGAAACCAGACCGAAATATCCAATTATTCTCATATCTAAAAATATGCGATTTGGGCATCATAGTAGTGGCTTCCACTTTGAGCGGATGGTGATCAGACGTAACCCTCGGCAGCGAATTCAGAGTAGAGTTTGGCATGCAGTGATCCCACTCAGCATTAATAAAAACTCTGTCAATTCTGGTTAGAATAGGAGGATCTTGAAGATTGGACCAAGTATAATCTCTGTCTAACAGAGGTAGTTCTTGAATCTGCAGATCTCTGACCACATCATTAAACCTATTGATTTCAGTCAAATTCCACGCCCTGTGCTTCTGTCTTCAGTCGAACGAACTGTATTAAAATCCCTAGCAATGATCCAAGGTCCATCAATCACAGGATGAATCTGTCTGATTTCATCAAAGAATTCATCTCTCTATGCATCCAAAGTTGGTCCATAGACATTAGTAGCCCAGAAGTGGAAATCTGAATTTTCAGATTGAAGATGAACAGTTAGCGATCTGTTTTTGGCAATAGTGTTGGAGCAAGTAAAAATCTTAGAGTTCCAAGACGTGAAGTGTTGGAGCGATTTGTCTGGTTAATTCCGAAAACACACTTTTCAGATGTCATTAGTATGTTCTGGGCTCTAGAAGATGATGTGGGTATTGTTTTAGATCCATGTATTAATGGTTCACGTTTCATCAAGTTCACTAATCCTCAGCAGAAGAAGTGGAAACTAAAACTCCCAGTACGAACTGACCATGCTTAATAGACATGGACTAACAATAACTTCACACACATTTTTGTTGATGATTGGTACGTCCAAAACGTATCTACTTTCCCGAACACTTTTGCTATTGTTTCTCCTCTAAACTTGTGTGATTTGAATGCAACTAACACGGACTGACGCTGTTTTCAGCAGAATTGCCTTGGTGTCTAGTTTTTGGGCAGAAAATCAACTATCAGGAAAAATCCCGGAAAATATGCCAAAAATCCTATTTCACCAGAAGACTCCCGGAGCCAGAATACGAGACGGAGTGGGGCTGGGGCCCAGCCACACCACCTGGTCGCGCGGGTTGGGTCTGGCCGCGCCAGGGGGTGGTCTGGCCGCCCCAGACACCCCCTCGGTCTCCCTCTTCGCCTATAAGATGCCTTCTGACCTAAAAACTCAGGGGGGGTTCGATGTTTTTCTATAAGGAGTTATGCTCCGCCGCCACCACTAGATTCCACGATTCGGAACCAGAAATTCCGTTCTGGCACCCTGCCGGGACGAGGAATTGGAGGAGATCACCGCCATCATCATCATCATCATCATCGCTTCTCCATCGACCATCCATGTTTCCCCCATCTATGAGTGAGTAATCCCCCGCTGTAGGCTATGGGGATGGTAGGGATTGGATGAGATTGTTCATGTAATGGCATCAGGTTGTTAGGGTATGGTGCCTAGTATCTTCTATTAGTGCTTTTTGGCTTCGTTGCGACTTGTTATGCTTAATTCTTGTCACTAGGGCCCGGGTGCCATGATTTCAGATCTGAACATGTTATTAATTCATTATGATAGTATTGTTTATGATCTTACCTGCAAGTTGTATACACACGTTGTTGTCCGGAACCAATGGCCCGAAGTGACAAAAATCGGGATAACCGGAGGGAATGGCTTTGATGTGAGGATCACATGTGTTCACGGAGTGTTAATGCTTTGCTCCGGTGCTCTATTAAAATGAGCACCTTAATTGCCAGTAGTTCCCTTGAGGCCCCGCTGTAAACGGGATGGCAGGACAAACGATGTTGTGCAAGTTCTCATTGCGAGCACGTATGACTATATATGGAACACATGCCTAGGATTATCTAGTACTTGGATGTTTTATCTTATTTATCTGCAATTGCCCTATGTTCTGATTGTTATATGAATTGTCTTGTCCATGCAATGCCCGTCCATCCATCCCTATGCCTACCGCACTTGAATCCTACTGTTTACTGCTATTGTTACTACTGTCTTTACTTTACTAGTGCTATTACTTCACTACTCCTACTACAAAACTGTTGCTACTGATAAATTGTTGTGAACAAGATTGTTTCCAGGTGCAACTGAATTGACAACTCAGTTGTTAAGCTTATAAATATTCTTTGGCTCCCCTTGTGTCGAATCAATAAATTGGGTTTCACTTCCCTTGAAAATACTGCGATACACCCCCTATACTTGTGGGTCATGAAGACTATTTTCTAGCGCCGTTGCTGGGGAGCATAGCTTTATTTATCAAGTTCACTTGGATTCATTATTGTTCGCTGCTATCCATCCATCATGGGTAAGTCTCGTGATGGCAAGGTTCCTATTTTACCATCCACTACAAGAAGAGGTACGGTTCTGAACACTTCTGTTGCTCTTGATTCACCATCTGTTATGAGTAAGCTCGCTACACCACCACATACACATGCTACACACACTTCTACTACTGATGAATCTGAAACTTCTGATACTTATGATGCTGCTTCTACTGTGCTTGATAAGAGTAGTTCATTAGGTCCTTTCCTAGATGCTACGATTGCTAGAACTATAGCTAGAAATACTGAAACTCCTAATGAAGAAACTACTACTCCTATTAGTTCACCTGAGTCTAGTGAGAGTTATGATATTGAAGACGGTTATGTTGAGATGACCGATGAATTTATTAAAGAATGTAAAAACACCCATGATAGGAGCGCTGCTAAGAGTCTCCTTGAGAGGCGTACTATTAGACCCAAATTGTATCCTATTGCTAAGTTTACTGCATCTCCCATAAACATTAAATATAAAGATTATGATTTCTCTCTTGATCTATCCTACATAGCTATTGTTGAGAAAGAACCTTTTTGCGGGACTAAGAATAGAAGTGCGATGGCACATATGACTGAGCTTTCTACCATGAGTGGCTTCTTTTCTGATGATATTAAGATGCGTACTTACTTTGTTGCTAAGATTTCCCCCTTTTCACTGAAAGGAGAAGCTAAAACTTGGTTTAGTAATTTACCTCCTGGATCTATTGATAGCCCTGATTGCTTGATTAGTACTTTCCTGCAAAAATACTTTCCTCCTAGTGCTAGACATGCTATTTTGCAGGAACTTTTTGATTTTAAATAGGGAGAAAAAGAGATATTGCCTGAATCATGGCATTGGATTTCGCCAACTTTTGTTTCGAAAGTGGTGTCACGACCGTGGGGATCAAATGGATGGTTCAGTCGCAAGACCGAAACTCAAAGGAATTGACGGGGGCCTGCACAAGCGGTGGAGCATGTGGTTTAATTCGATACAACGCGCCTTTAAGGTACTTCATATGTACGAGTGAGTACACACGAGTAGTTAGTTGAACAAGAATAGAAGAGTGACAATCACTAATCAAAGATTTTAGACCTTTTCCCATGTAAGTATTATGTACATTATCCAACGTCAGGTTGAGTTTATTAGCTTTGACAAGACCCATTAGATCTTTTATATATCTGAATCTTCTAAAGGATTCGATTTGAGTATGATAAAACTTAGACATTCGAGCTAGTAGGGGTGAATCCACCACTTCGATAACGGGAAATTCGGGCAAGGTTTTGTGCTTTGATTCATGCACAGGTTGGAAGTCCATTACCTAAGAATGAGCTTCTTGATATATTTTGTAATGGACTAACCAAAGAATCTAGGACATACCTAGATAGATGTGCTTATTGTGTTTTCAGGAATAGGACTCCCAAGGAAGCTGAGGAATTAATGGCTAAAATAAGCAAGAACTATGAAGATTGGACTCCTCCTAAACCAGCTATACCTGAAGTAATTATACCTGAACCAGCTATACCGGCGCCTATACCATTATCTAAGAAGAGGGGAGTTATTGAATTGAATGATGAAGTGATGAAGGAAGCTAAGAAATGTCTTAAGGAGAAGGGAATTAAAGCTGCAGATGTCAAGAATTTACCTCCTATAGAAGAATTATGTAAGCCTATCCCTTATTCATCCACTATTGAGGTACACTCTCTCCAACACTTTGATGAAGGTGGCGTTCCTTACCTCAAACCTCCTGATCAATGCTTAGAAGAATTCGATATTTTTATTATTAAGTAAGATAATTTTAATAAAAGGGTGCAAAATCATCTAATGGAAAACACTAGAGCTATTGTTGAGTTAAAAGATATTGTGGAAAAAACCTCTAATGATGTTAAAATGATTGTTAAACATTTTCAAATGGTTCAAACTCAAATAGATCAACTTATTAAAGTGCAAAAAGACTTGCTAGTTAATGTTGCTAAAGAAAAACATGCTTATGAAATTAGAACTAGAAGTGGTGCTGCTACCCAGGATCCTCTATATCCTGAGGGGCATCCCAAAAGAATTGAGTAGGATTCTCAACAAGCTGAAAATAGTGGTTCTACTCGTAAGAAAAGAAAAAAGAAACATAAAACTATTGTAGAACCCTCTGAACCTGCTAAAGATCCTAATAGTATATCTATCTCTGATGCTGAAACTGAAAGTGGTAATGAAGAAAATGATGTTCCTGATAAAGAAAAAGTTGAAGAGGAACCTGAAAAGCACACTAAGAATACTAAATACACTAAAGAAGATTTTATTGCTAAGAAACATGGTAGTGAAAGAGAGCCTTGGGTCCAAAAACCTATGCCTTTCCCTGATAAGAAACACAAGTCAAAGGAAGATGAAAACTATAATAAGTTTTGTGAGTGGATGAAACCTTTATTCTTGCAAATTCCTTTGACTGATGCTATTAAATTGCCTCCTTATGCAAAGTATATGAAGGATATTGTCTCGAATAAAAGGAAGATCCCTAATGAAGAAATCTCTACTTTGCTTGCTAATTATTCCTTTAATGGTAAGGTTCCAAAGAAACTTGGAGACCCAGGGATTCCAACTATCCCTTGCTCTATTAAGAATAGTTATGTTAGAACTGCTTTGTGTGATTTGGGAGCTGGAGTTAGTGTTATGCCTTTCTCTTTCTATAAGAGACTTCAACTGGAAAAATTAATACCAACTGATATATCTTTGCAAATGACTGATAAATCTACCACTATTCGTGTTGGTATATGTGAGGATGTACCAGTTCAAGTGGCTCATAATTGCTTGATATTAACTGATTTTGTTGTGCTTGAAATGCCTAAAGATGATAATATGTCTATTATTCTTGGGAGACCCTTTCTTAATACTGCAGGAGCTGTTATTAATTGTAATCAAGGAAAGGTGACTTTCAATGTTAATGACAAGGAGCATACTGTCTATTTCCCCAAGAAGATTGATAGGACTTATGGTTTGAATTCAATTTAACATGTTGAGGGCATTCAATTTGGAGAAATATATTGTCCCATACCAAGAGAAAAATTTGAAACTATTATGATTGGGACCATTGCTATCAAGGTTGAGGTAACATAATCATTAGTGGAATACAAAGTTTTGTTTCATATAAAATTGTTTTGGTAACAAGACCTGATCAACCTTGTTAACAAAAGGATTTCATTGAACAAAACAATGTTTTCACCATGATTATCTCTGCTTACTTCTATTCTTTCCATTTAGTTTTTGCTTTCGTTTAGTTTTATTTTCTGTTGTTAGTTGTTTGCATGTTAGAGTGTCTTAGAACTTCTGTAGTTCTAGCCTTGTTTTGTCATTACATCATTCCAGAAAATCTTTTTCTGTCAGAAAATCATTCATCTATACCTGAAAATTGCTCAAAAATAAAGTGTCTCGAAAAATTCTAGTAAATTCATATTAAATTTTACGTGAAAAAAGGGGCAGAGGAGTGCTTGGAAGGTACCAGGGGCCCACCAGGCAGGCACACCACCTGGTGGCACGGCCAGCCCTGGGGCGCGCCTGCCTATGGTGTGGGCCACCCCTGGCCCTCCACTCACTCTCTCACTTGCCACTGCTCTCTCTCTCCCGAGAAAACACCGATTCATTGCTCGAAATCGCGTTCTTACTGTGCTTGCCCTCGATTTTTCGATCTCCTTGCTCAGCCCATCTTTGCTGCTGAAATTTGGAGCATTTGTTCTCCGGTATGTGACTCCTCCGCTTGTCCAAGTAGATTTGTGTTTAGTGGTTTATATCTTGAGTATTTTGCTGCTGTAGATGATAGGTTATGAGAGCTTTTAAGCTTGTTTGATGCTTAGAGATATAGTTTTGATGCATGTTTAGGCCTCTTACAAGTCCCTATGAGTAGTTCCCTTCATTATATTCACTTAGCAATCACTTGTTTAATGGATGTTTAAATTTCAGAATAGAAGATGAATGAGCATCGACTAAACCAACATGAACTGAGGGTGCCTGAGGTTATGAAGGTTCATCGAGAAGAGGAAGTTTTTCCTTCCATCTATCCATGTTATGAATTCATGGGGGCTGCAGGAATTTCCCAGGACTTCCATACTTTGGTTGCTAATGCAGGATTGGAGCACTTTTGTGGAGGATGAACCCTGTCAATTTGTGAAACTAACCATGTCTGTAGTGCAGGACTTTCGATTTAGTCACTCTTTGCCTAACCCTATGGTCCATTACAAAATTTACAATAGAGCTGTCGACCTCTCTCTTGATGATTTTTGTGCAGCTATTAAGGTACCTCAGTGGGGATCATGTGGAAGGATTAAGGAGCGACCTGCACCACTCATGGATTTGTATGCAGAAATTTGCCAAGGGAGCAGCTTCTCGAAGGAGAGCGGAAAAATCTGTAACATTCATCTCCCCTCCATCCGCTACTTTGCCTACTTTATTGCCAAGTGTGTTCTTGCTAGGAAAACTGCAAATAAGTTATGTTCATATGATCTACCATTCATCTCTGCTGCTCTTAAACGGGATAGGTCTTACAACTTGGGTGCTTTGATAGCTTTCCGTCTTGCTGCTAACCGCGAGAAAGGTGGAATTTTTGGGGGCCTCATTACTTCTCGTTTACTAGAATTGCATGGTTTAGTGCCTCATTATCTAGACCTACAGTTTCCCATATAAAGGCTTGATCTTAATTCCATGATACAGCATAAATTTGTTTCCTCGTGGGCTAGTTTGAGTGAGTTTTCTTATGAAATAACCTTTCTCAAAGCTGGTTGGAGAAGGAGCAAGTCCGAGCGTGTTGTTCTTTTGCCTGCACCTGTTTCTTTAACCTTGATAACATGGTAGGATGGTCCCTCACAGAGGAGGAGTTTGATATGTACTTGGGAGAGCTCTCTCAACAGGAACAGGATACTAGAAGGGAGGTCACGGATGATTCGGTGCATCCCTCGCATGAGGGGGAGTCTTCATATCAGCAGCCTACCTATGATTGGGGAGCTTCTTCTTCTTCCCAAGGGCCCAACTTCGATCATGCTTACAATGACCTGCCTACTTCGAACCCTTACTCATATGTGGATTGATACCCACTTAGGCCAAAAGCCTAAGCTTGGGGGGAGGTACGCCGACATCGCACTCATCTCCATATCATTTTGCGTCGATACTTTGTATAGTCATGTTTTGTTCTCTTTTTAGTTTTCGTTCTTTCTTTGCTTTTGCTTTCTAAAACACAAAAAGACCAAAAATATTTCTGTTGTTTCTCTTTGTTTGCTTCTTGTTTTTTCCTTGGTTTGCTTTTTTTCCTTTTTGCTTTGTTTGAACTATTCGAAAAACCAAAAAGATTTTGCTTTGCTTGTTCTTCCTTTTTGGTTCTTGTTTTAAAAATCGAAAACACCAAAAATATTTGTCGTTCTTCTTTGGTTCTATGAGTTTGTTGCAGGGCTTAGCAGTTCTCAGTGGAATTTGGTTTCATATTATTATTATTCAAGCCACACAAGTGAAGGGCAATAATGAGGATTAATGACAATTTGAGGTGTGGTTAGAGGCTGGTAACAAACTCTATTTATTTTCATTTTTGTACATATACTCATCATTGTGGGCATGCTTAGCCTGTTCGTGTAGGGTGTATGTTATTCATGGATGCATAGTAGTTCTTGCTTTCATATGATTAGTTCCAGCTTGCTAATAGTTTGTAGCATGTCATATGAATGTTTGCTTGCATTACTCTATTCATAACTTTGTATTGCACGGTGGTATCCTCCTCTGAATGTTTCATTTGAATTGACTTGGCACATGCTCACGCATGCATATGACTGAAATAATCAGTTAAGCCTCGATGAATTATTTTGCCTTGAGGGTCTTGAAACACTTTCATGCCATGATTAGTCCTGTTTTGTTGCAAGCATGATTATGACAACTATTGCTCTCTCGTTTGTCGCTCCCTTGCTATTGCTAGCCTTCACTTACACTGAGTATGTTGTACTCGTGTTTCCAACTCCCTAAAACCAAATATTGCCAAAAGTGTCCACCATACCTACCTATTAGCATCATTTTCTATTTCCGTGCATATTCAATATGCCTTGTTTTCTTCCGAATAAAATGTTTGTTTGTTATGAGAAAGTTAGTTAGTAAAGCTCTCACAAACTTGATGGCACACTTTATTTCCTGCACCTAATAAACCTGAACCATTGTGACTGTCCATGAAAGTTATATGCTTGCAAATTATAGGCTGGGGATTAGCAGAACCGTGATGTCACGGGGAACGCTTTCAACACCTGTAAATATATACCCAGTTGATACCAAGCTCTTTTGTTTGCAGATGTCGTCGGTGTGAAATAAAAGGGGAGTTTGTAAGTCCATGGAGTTATGTATGTGTGTTAGAGAAACGCCTGGGCCGCCGGTCTAATCCATGCTGTCACGGTGGAAACCTGCAGCGTAACCATAATAAGTATCTATGAAGCATTCTTCTTATATAAAAAAGAGAGAGATAGCTATTGAGAAAAATAAAAAAAAGAGATTTGAGAAAAGAGGAAAGAGAGAAAAAGCACCATTTTCCCATGGTAAATAAGAAGATTGCTGAGATACTCATTGTCTACTTGCCTTGTCATTTTGATATGGGGATTCTTCTGTATCATCGGGCAAGGGGTACCCTGTTGGCGGTTCTCTATGATACGCACGTATTTACGATGACAAGAACTTACCAGTAACTAAAGTTGAGTAGCATGAGGAGCGACCCTCGTACTCAAGGGACATAGGATTTCCAATTTATAGTCTGTCAAGCATATAACTCAGATTGGACCTCACTTTCACCTTAACCACATTAAAGATGCTTATGATAGGGCAATGAGAGCTCAAAGCTAATGAGTACCATACTTTCAGCATTTGGAAGCCTTTCAAACTATTCAAAACCTTTCATTTCCTTGTTGAGTCTCCACATATTCTTTGAGCACCTTCTTGAGAGCATAGTTGTCATTCTTAGTGTAATGTGCTTGTCTAAAAACTTGATTATTTGTGTTATGACTTTGATGCTTGTATCTTTGATATCTTTACTTCTCGTCTTCACCTGAACTTTAGAGGTGCCTTGTCATTCACAATCAAAGGCAAGCGAGATACTGATACATTGCAAATGTATCTATAATTTTTGATGTTCCATGCTTGGTTTTATCTACTTTCTTATGTTTTGTTCCAACTTTGGAGTACTTTTCATATGATTTCTTGGACTAACCTATTAACAAGAGCCACAGTGCCAGTTGCCTGTTTTCTGCTGTTTTTGGTTCTAGGAAGTCAGAAAATGAATATTCTCGGAATTGGACGGGACAAAAGCCAAAGTTCCAATTTTCCCGGAAGACTCACAGAGCCAGAAGGAGAGTCGGAGAGGTGCCACAGGGTGGCCACACCATGTGGTGGCGTGGGCTAGCCCTGGCCGCGCCACCAGGTGGTGTGGCCCCCCTGGCCGCCCACCGACCTTGCCTCTTCGCCTATAAGAAGCCTCCCGGTGCGAAAACCCTAGATAGTCAATCAGAAATCCACGAAAAGTTCCACAGCGCCGCCGCCACCGAAGGGGAGATTCAGGAGATAGAAAGTCTCTGTTCCGGCACCCTGCCGGGACGGGGAAGTGCCCCCGGAGCCATCTCCGTCGATCTCCACCACCATCTCCATCACCATTACTGATTCCCATGATGAGGAGGGAGTAGTTCTCTCTCGAGGCTAAGGGTTCTACCAGTAGCTATGTGTTCATCTCTCTCTATGCATGATCTTATTGAGATCATGAGCTTGTAATCTATGGATCTACCTTGCTACTCAAGTGCTTAATAGATCTCTGCTCTCCCCATGTGTGTGAAAGTGACAGCGTGCACACCATGGTGGCACTTAGGCTAGAGATTACAAATACTTGTTATGAGTTATATTTGGAGTTGGATGTCTTTATGAAATTGTGGTGTTTGTTGGAACCATATAGTACTCAAGGTGACAGTGTGGGGATATCTAGATGGGAAAGGCTTACTTTGAGGTGTGTTGTTATAGCCCTACCATGGATTAGAGTGTCCAACCGGAGAGTAGTTAAGAGTAGTATCATAAAGAGAAGATATTTATATGAGAGTGTTCACTAGTGAAAGTATGATCCCTAGGCCTTGTTTCTTAGCACTAAAACATCATTTGCAATTAGATCTATTACATGTTTGCTTTCTTTCTTCTTTATTTCAGTTTTACTTCAGTCTTTTCCACGCCATCAAGCTATTTTCTATCACCATTACCACTTGTATTTCACTATCTCTTCGCCGAACTAGTGCACCTATACACCTGACAAGTGTATTGGGTGTGTTGGGGACACAAGAGACTTCTTGTATCTTGATTGCAGGGTTGCTTGAGAGGGAATACCTTTGACCACTTCCTCCCTGAGTTCGATAAACCTTGGGTGAACCACTTAAGGGAAAACTTGCTGCTATTCTAGAAACCTCTACACTTGGAGGCCCAACAACTGTCTACAAGAATTGAAGTGTGTAGACATCAAGCTATTTTCTGGCGCTGTTGCCGGGGAGGTAAGGTAAAAGGTATTCACACCGGAGGATTAAAGAAGAAGAACCTCCCACGGCAAACGCCTATTTTCTAGCGCCGTTGCCGGGGAGGTAAGGTAAAAGGTACTTACATCCTCCGGTGTGAGTGCTCGAAGTTATTTCCTTTAGATTCTGCAATTTTGTCTTTTTGTTTCTTTATTTTCACTAGTTAGGCTTAATGGAAAACAACAACAAAATTAGAGAGCTTTATAGTATTTATCTTGACTTAGGACATGAAGTGTTTGAAGAGAAAATTAAAAAACCTATGGAACTGTATTTGCATGCTAATAGCAATGTTGTTAGTATGAATTCTTTGGACACCCTTATTGCTAATGCTATGGAAAAGTCTAAGCTTGGGGAAGCTAGTTTTTATGAAAATGATCTTTTTAGTTCCCCAGCTTTGGAAGATAGCTATTCTATTGATTATGATGATACCAAACCTCCAATATATGATGATTACAATGATGAATATCATATTTTCAGTCCACCAACTATTGAGTAGAAAATTAATTATGATTACAATATGCCTCCTATATTTGATGATTATGGTGATGAGAATAATAATGATAGCTATTTTGTTGAATTTGCTCCCACTACAATTAATAAGAATGACTATGCTTATGTGGAGAGTAATAATTATTATATGCATGTGGCTCATGATAAGAATGATTTATGTGATAGTTATATTGTTAATTTCATTCATGATGCTATTGAAAGTTATTATGAGAGAGGGAAACATGGTTTTATGCATCTCAATAATATTAAGTTTCCCCTCTTTATGTTGAAAGTCTTGAAGTTGCACTTGTTTTGATTTCCTATGCTTGTTGCTTTGTGCTTTCATGACTTGTTTCTTTACAAGATTCCTATGCATAGGAATTGGGTTAGACTTAAATGTGCTCTGAATTTGCTTCTTGATGCTCTCTTTTACTTCAATTCATATTTCTTATGTGAGCATCTTCTCAAACTATCATGCCTAACTTAAAGGCGTTAAAGAAAAGTACTTATTGGGAGATAACCCAAAAGTTTTAGATGAGTCTTGGAAGTTATTACCCCAGTAATAACCGCTCCTTATCCTTTTTATTTGGTTTTTGTGCCAAGAGTAACCTCTAATGAGAGAGAAGTAATGATTGGGAAAGTTGCTGTGCCAAAACAGATTTCTATGCTTCACCATAAAAATTCGTGTAAAATCTCTGTACGTCCTTTTGAGGCGTGAATTTTTGTGCTTCTGCCCCAGGTTGTTATGTAACTTTCGTTAGTTCAACACTTTTTTATTTGAGAAACAGAAGGTCTTTGAAAAATTCATCTTTACCTGCTGGTCTGTTTTGACAGATTTCTGTCATTTTCTGCATTTGCTTCTTGTTGGTTCCTTCTTGAGTTCTTTTGGGGAATTGAGCTTTTTGAGGGAAGTGCTACAGTAGCTAGTGTTCTAATGAAAGTTTATTTGGTGTTAGAACTGAACCTTAAGACTTATTTATCTTGAGTGCACTAATGTTGCTAATAAAGATTGTGTGAAGTTTTGTATGAAGGAAAAATTTCAGGTGTATGGAAGGAATGAGTAATGAGATGAAGGATGGACTAAAGCTCAAGATTGGGATCCCACGCGTGTCACCCCAAGAAATATCCAAGAAGTACAAGCGTCAAAGCTTGGGGATGCCCAAGGCATCCCCTTCTTCATCAATAAAAATTCTAGGTTTCTTCCAAACACTTCATTTTTATTGTTTCATGCATAGTTGTGTTGTTCTTGGAGCGTCTTCTTTTTCGTTTTCATTTTGGTTTTTTGTTTGCTTTTGTTTGCTTTTGTTTGCTTAGTTTGCTGAATAAATTGGTTGGACCCCCTCTTTCATACATTGGTTTGCAAATAGTTTGGTTTGGTTTGGAAAAGAGTAGGAAAGTTCATGCTTATGTGGTAAAAAGAGCTCGTTTTTGACTGTGGCCTATGCTTTGTCATGCCATACTTGATATTGTTTTGGCTTTATGCTTAGTATTCTTTACTGTAGCATGACTTGTTATAAACAATTGAGATTGCTTAATGTGCCTTGGATGAATCATGTGTTGTTTTAGCATATTAAAGCATAATATAGTGGTATTCTCCTTTGATGCTTTATTTGGGTTGACTTGGCACACGCTCACACCATGTTATGACTATCTCAAGTCAGCATAGCCTTTATGATCCTTTAGTATTCAACTTGTAGTATCACTTTATGCTTTGATCAATGATGTTTTGTCGCTCTACATGATTATGGCCATTATTGCTCACTTAGTTTGTCGCTCCCAGTCTTTTGCTAGCCTCCACAACAAAGTATGAGTTCCACTCATGCATCCAACTCCCTAAACCAAGTTATTCCAAAGATTCCACCATACCTACCTACTAGCTTATGCTATTCCAAGTATATTCTTGTTTTTGTTTCCCTTCCTAATTAAACTTGTTATGAGAAAACTAGTGATTAAAGCTCTCACCAACTTGATGGCATACTTTACTTTTCTTGCCCTTAATAAACTTGAACCATTGTGTCTTCTGTGTTGTATATGCTTGCACTTATTTGTTGGGAATCAGCAGAACCATGCTTTCATGGGGAACGCTTTCAACATTGCACTTGTACTTTGTACCTAGTTGATATCATGCTCTTTTGTCTATGGATGTCGTCGGTGTGAAATAAAAGGGGAGCTTGTAAGTCCATGGAGTTATGTATATGTGTTAGAGAAACGCCTGGGCCGCTGGTCTAATCCATGCTGACATGGTGGAAACCTGCAACGTAACCATAATGAGCTGTCTATGAAGCATTCTTCTTATAAAAAAAAGAGTCCTATATTGAGAAAAAAGAGAAAAAGAAAAAAAGGAGATTATGAAAATAGGAAAGAGAGAAAAAAGCACCATATTCCCATGGTAAATAAGAAGATTGCTGAGATGCTCGTTGTCTGCTTGCCTTGTCATTTTGATATGGGGATTCTTCCGTATCATCGGGCAAGGGGTACCTCGTTGGCGGTTCTCTATGATACACATGTACTTACGATGACAAGAACTTACCGGTAACTAAACTTGAGTAGCACGAGGAGCGTCCCTCGTATTCAGGAGACATGAGATTTCTAACTTATACTTCGTCAAGCATGTACACCATAGTTTGTTCACTTTAACCTTAATCACTTCAAGATGCTTATGATAGGGCAATGAGAGCTGAAATCTATAAGTACCATAATTTTTGGAAGCTCTTTATGAGACTTGAATCCCTGCTTCCTTCTATGAAGGCCTTTCTTCTACTTATATATTGAGTCTCCACCTTCTACCTTTTATGCACCTACTTTGAGAGCATAGTGGCCATTCTTAGTTCTATGTGCATTGTCCCAAGACTAGTTGATTGATGCATAACTTGATATTGCTTGTTTTAAACTATTTGTATCTAGTCACTCTTATAAACTTTGAAGGTGTCCTATGCATTTATGTTTGCTACTCTATGAGGGACAAGCTGAATGCCACTATGCTATGTTTTCTTTATGTGAAACAAACAAACATCTTGCAAAGCATTGTTATTCATGAATCTTTTGTTTGTGCCTTTTCATGTTGCAACATAGTTTCTTTGTCTTATTCCTAGAACCTTATCTTTCATGTTATGATTGAAGTACTATGATCCCAGCTTTGAATGTTTTACAAATACTTTGATCAAGTTTATAATGGTGCATGTCACCTCAAAAATTATTCTTTCTTTTTTATCACTTACCTACTCAAGGACGAGCAGGAGTTAAGCTTGGGGATGTTGATACATTGCAAATGTATCTATAATTTTTGATGTTCCATGCTTGGTTTTATCTACTTTCTTATGTTTTGTTCCAACTTTAGAGTACTTTTCATATGATTTCTTGGACTAACCTATTAACAAGAGCCACAGTGCCAGTTGCCTGTTTTCTGCTGTTTTTGGTTCCAGGAAGTCAGAAAATGAATATTCTCGGAATTGGACGGGACAAAAGCCAAAGTTCCTATTTTCCTGGAAGACTCACGGAGCCAGAAGGAGAGTCGGAGAGGGGCCACAGGGTGACCACACCATGTGGTGGCGCGGGCTAGCCTTGGCCACGCCACCAGGTCGTGTGGGCCCCCTGGCCGCCCACCGACCTTGCCTCTTCGCCTATAAGAAGCCTCCCGATGCAAAAACCGTAGATAGTCAATCAGAAATCCACGAAAAGTTCCACAGCGCTGCCGCCACCGAAGGGGAGATTCAGGGGACATAAAGTCTCTGTTCCGGCACCCTGCCGGGATGGGGAAGTGCCCCCGGAGCCATCTTCATCGATCTCCACCACCATCTCCATCACCATTGCTGATTCCCATGATGAGGAGGGAGTAGTTCTCTCTCGAGGCTAAGGGTTCTACCAGTAGCTATGTGTTCATCTCTCTCTCTATGCATGATCTTATTGAGATCATGATCTTGTAATCTATAGATCTACCTTGCTACTCAAGTGCTTAATAGATCTCTGCTCTCCCCATGTGTGTGAAAGTGACAGCGTGCACACCATGGTGGCACTTAGGCTAGAGATTATAAATACTTGTTATGAGTTATATTTGGAGTTGGATGTCTTTATGAAATTGTGGTGTTTGTTGGAACCATCTAGTACTCAAGGTGACAGTGTGGGGTTATCTAGATGGGAAAGGCTTACTTTGAGGTGTGCTGTTATAGCCCTACCATGGATTAGAGTGTCCAACCAGAGAGTAGTATCATAAAGAGAAGATATTTATATGAGAGTGTTCACTAGTGAAAGTATGATCCCTAGGCCTTGTTTCTTAGCACTAAAACACCGTTTGCAATTAGATCTGTTACATGTTTGCTTGCTTTCTTCTTTATTTCAGTTTTACTTCAGTCTTTTCCACGCCATCAAGCTATTTTCTATCACCATTACCACTTGTATTTCACTATCTCTTCGCCGAACTAGTGCACCTATACACCTGACAAGTGTATTGGGTGTGTTGGGGACATAAGAGACTTCTTGTATCTTGATTGTAAGGTTGCTTGAGAGGGAATACCTTTGACCACTTCCTCCCTGAGTTCGATAAACCTTGGGTGATCCACTTAAGGGAAAACTTGATGCTGTTCTCCAAACCTCTGCACTTGGAGGCCCAACAACTGTCTACAAGAATAGAAGTTATGATAGTAATGGCATCAGATTGTTAGGGCATGGTGCCTAGTATCTTCTATTAGTGCTTTTTGACTTTGTTGTGACTTGTTATGCTTAATGCTTGTCACTAGGGCCTGGTTGCCATGATTTCAGATCTGAACATGTTATTGATTCATTATGATAGTATTGTTTATGGTCTTACCTGCAAGTTGTATACACACGTTGTTGTCCGTAACCAAAGGCCCCGAAGTGACAGAAATCAGGATAACTAGAGGGAATGGCTTTGATGTGAGGATCACATGTGTTCATGGAGTGTTAATGCTTTGCTCCGGTGCTCTATTAAAAGGAGCACCTTAATTGCCAATAGTTCCCTTGAGGCCCCGCTGCAAACGGGCTGGCAGGACAAAAGATGTTGTGCAAGTTCTCATTGCGAGCACGTATGACTATATATGGAACACATGCCTAGGATTATCTAGTACTTGGATGCTTTATCTTATTTATCTACAATTGCCCTATGTTCTGATTGCTATATGAATTGTCTTGTCCATGCAACGCCCGTCCATCCATCCCTATGCCTACCACACTCGAATCCTACTGTTTACTACTATTGTTACTACTGTCTTTACTTTACTACTGCTATTACTTCACTACTACAAAACTGTTGCTACTGATAAACTGCTGCGAGCATGATTGTTTCTAGGTGTAGCTGAATTGACAACTCAGTTGTTAAGGCTTATAAATATTCTTTGGCTCCCCTTGTGTCGAATCAATAAATTGGGTTTCACTTCCCTCGAAAATACTGTGATACACCCCCTATACTTGTGGGTCATCAATGATACCATATATGCTTTGATGTCAGCGTGTGCATTTTTTTTGAGAAGACTCGCACCCCTTTTATTACTCAATGTTCACATGATTACATGCACCCTCGGGTGGAGTATGAAACCACACATGCCTACCAACTCCTAGATAAAGTGAGCTCCTTGCGAGGTGGTGTGCGTCAGTGTTAGATGATCTTCGTTCATGAACGAACTACACCATATGGAAATCCTTCCTTCTTGCATTAATATCATGTATAATATGGCCATACGGGCCTTTCCCTGCCCCCGTAATGCTCCTAACCACATTTAAACAATCAGAGGCAACACGCAGCTCCTGGATGAGAAGATCCGCTGCCACTGCAAGTCCTTCATGATAGGCCAGGCTCTCTAGAATCTCTGGATCAAGCATCCCCTTCATCACAATGGCCGAGGCGCCCAGAAACTGGCCTGTAGTGTCCCAAGCTACTGCCGTGATCGTCGCTATCGATGTGTTTTTTGACACGGCTGCATCAACATTCACCTTTGCAAGCCCTGATGGTGGAGGGATCCATCTGGGTGCTACAGCGCTCGCTTTAGGAGACTCGCTCGCCGGCACAAGTACTCCCAGATCAGCAATGAAGCGCTCAATAAAACAGTGAGTCGATAAAGGACTCAAAAACAAACCTTCGTGGATAATTTTCCTTTTTGCATGCCATAGTGCCCACATCGTAACCACCACCTGGGTGACTTCTGATTGCGCCATCGCCCTGATCATTGCCACAATCCAAGCACGAGCGTGTGGCTCTTGGAGGTTGTACACGAAATCACTAATTTCTTCTAGAGCCAATGCCCAAACGCTTCTCGCATGATGACATTCAACTAGAGAATGCCTCCACGAGTCCTCCTCCCCACAAATTGCACATTTGCTCTGTGATGACATGTTCCGGTGGTGTCGCACGTCTTCAGTCGAGAGAGAATGATGTGCTAATCTCCACAAGAAAACCTTCAACTTTGAAGGGACCTGAATTTTCCATATTCACTTGTTGACCAGAAGCATTGCCTTGTAATCGCCCGTCAGCCTTTCGAAAAATGGATAGATGACTTATCCATATTCACTTGTTGACCAGAAGCATTGCAGTATATCTGTAAGATATCATTAATCTACACTCACCATGCCATTACCTTGTGACTTGTCACATGTAGGTGAAGTGGAGGGAATTGAAATCTCATCACGGTCGGAGATGGAAGCCACTTCGAGCTCTTCATGATGTGAAGGAGAAGAGATCTCCTCGGAGATACCACCGACCCTATGAGAAATGGACCCACCAAATATTTATTTAAGCTTGGTCCACATCTCATGAGATGACTTGCGCTTCACAATCGTCAAGAACAAATTAACTGTGGGGCTCAAGCAGAAAAAGAGCTTATTAGATACTTGAGCTTCGAGATGTAAATTTTTCTCATTCTCTAAAGATAGATTTTGAGGATCCATCGGAGGAGAAAAACCTACATCTAGAAATCGCTCAATATTTGGACACAAGGTCCGAAGATTACAAAGCAAGCAATTTCTCCACAAAATATAATCTGTGCCATCAAAGATAATTGTGTCATTGTGCACTATACTACTAGCCAACATCTTTACACTCTAGGCGGTGAAGCCTAAATAAGGAGAGACCTTGCTCTGATACCAATTGAAAGGATAGAGATATCGCCTAGAGGGGGGTGAATAGGCAATTTTCAAAACTATTACGGTTTTGGCTTGATAGAATACAGAATTAAACTAACATTTATTTTATAAGCACAAAACCTAAATACACTAGGCTCAACTAAGTGCACCAACAACAAGTTAAGCTAAGCAAGATAGCACAAGATAAATATACCACAACTGATAAGCAAGATATAAGTACTTCAAGCTCGATGGTTATCACAAGGAAAGTAAGCTCGGGTATAGAGATAACCGAGGCACGCGGAGACGAAGATGTATTCCCGTGTTCCCTTACAAGAACGTACGTCATGTTGGAGAGGTGTGGGATTCCACGAAGGATTTCCCAACGCCACGAAGGCTCACCTTCTTCTCCGAGTCTATCCCACGAAGGAATAGGCCCTTTCCTTATGGCTAGCTTTTCCTCCACTCTGGAGATGGCAAGCTCCAGAACCACTTCATAAGCTTCACGAAGGAGAAGCCTGGGTCTCTTCACAATCTTCCACGAAGAGAACACCGCGGCACCAACCGCCAAGCCAACTAGCCTCCAAGAGCAAAAAGCTCACGGTCTCTCACTCGAACAAATTGTAGTGGAGAGCTCAACAATTATGCAAGAATGCAAAGCAAGAACACCAAGGGCATTCAAATCCCTCACTCTCAAAGCCCACCAAAGCAACAAGTGCTAGGGAGGAATTAGAGAGGAAGAACAATGGTGGAAGTCAACAAATAACTTCAAGATCTAGATCCAATGGGTTCCCCTCACTTAGAGGAGGAATTGATTGGTGAGGATTGTAGATCTAGATCTCCTCTTCCAAAGCCCTCAAAAAGATGCAAGAATCATAGGAGGGAAGGGGAAGGAAGCAAGCTCAAGAGGGTCAACAATGGAGGTCAATTTCGAGCTCAAGAACTCCCAAAAACGTTGGGGGAAGAACCCCTTTTATAGGGAAAAGCAAATATGGCCGTTGGAGAGAAAACAGCGAAAACTCGGTTTCAAAGTCGGTTGGACCAGCCCTAGAACCGGGAAACTCGGTCCCTAGGCCGGAGGACCAGCCTACAAACCGAAATACCTCTGTTTGCAAACTCGGAATAGACTCGGTCGTGAAAACCGGAAAATCCGGTCTGAGATCCAGTTTACCGGCGCTGGCACCGGACCGTCCGGTGTGGGACTCGGTTGAACTGGATCCACAACCAGGATGAAACATACTTCACGAAAAACGCAATAACTTTTGCATCCGAACTCCGATTTCGATGATCTTGGGATTGTTTTGACGAGGACAACAAGATCTACAAGATGGTGCATAAAAACATCATAGTACAGCAAAGTAGGGTAGAACCAAATGAAGAAAGGTATGAAGCCTCCATATAAGAAGAACCGGTAAAACCTTCAAACTCGAAAACGCCATAGAAGATGCATACGAATTCCATTTTCGATGAACTTGGGCTTGTTGAAGAGCTAGCAACAAGATCAAGAACCTAACATGGATAAACACCAAGAAGCAACAAAATAGGAAGATGCAAAGTATGCAAATCATTGAGCTCCCTATGATGATGTGATCAAGTTACCCAATCGAAAGCCCCTCTTGATAGTGCGTCTATCTATCCTATAACCCAGTATCCCGACAACCACCTTGAGACCGGTAAAAAGAAAACTAGCAAGGCCATATATTTGCCTTGCGCATCCCGCTTGATCTTGATGTCAACGCTTCAAGCTCCATCCAAGCCAGAATGCATCACTTGATCATTGTTGCGTCGTGAAGACTCATAATTTGCTCCCCTATACACCACTATGGGATAGCTTCATCAGGACACATCTTCACATGTCCATTATCACCAATATGGACGGAAATCTTCAAGAAAATGATCTTCTCGAGATTCTTATCTTGAACTTGCCCTTCTCAACCCTGATGATGATCACCACTTGATGTCATCCTCTCATGGGCTATATGAAATCTTCACTTTTGAAGCATGCCCATGGAAACATACCTATCACATGTATAAAACACAAAGGCACATATATAATGGGTTAGTTCATGAAGCATAATTGACAAGGCTTACCATACCACAATATCCACGTGATACATTTTGTATGCTTCATGTGTTGACCAACTTGAAATCACTCTTCACTCTTTGTATTGGTCAACCAAGTATCTTCTCATGTCCATCTCAATATCTTGAGGTACATAAAGAACTCTTAATTTGATTACATGATCTAAATCTTAGTCAACCATAGATCAACTAATGAGGCTATCATGACACAGACTTAGAGCCATATCTTGAATTCTTCTATCGAGATCACACTCTCAAGATCTTGAACATATCATATTCTTCTCTTCAATTCGATGATCTTGATGCCAAAACTCAAGGTATATCTTTATCTTCATGGAATCCATACTTGAATCCAACATATGGACTACAAGCATGACCTATGGAATATTCCTTCATATAAAACTCAATTAAAACATTAGTCCATAGAGATTGTCATTAATCACCAAAACCACACATAGGGGTAATTACCCTTTCAATCTCCCCCATTTTGGTAATTGATGATAATCACAACAAGAGGGTTTATATAATGAATATTAGAAACAAGTACGCAACTTATCCAAGAATAAGTTGTATACAAGAGGTTATATTTGACATGGTTAAGTAACACAAAGATGAAGGGGTTCCGTGCATAAAAACAATAAATTTTACTCTGCGCCCCTGAACCCCTGAAGCTATCAGGACCTATCTATTAGTAATACAGTAACGGGAGGGGATTTTCGTGAACTTACCCTTGAAGACTGAAAAGCGTTGTCAACGCTCAGAAGAGTGTGGTTGATGTAGACGAGCCGAAGCCGACCTCAAGGTCGTGATGAAGTCCTTGCGCTCCTTCTGGGTCCAACGACTTGAGTGCCTCAAGTGCGACACCTCGCGGGGAATTACACACGTCCGGTGCCTAACGATGACTCCCGCTTCCCCGATCCAGCAGCAGTTGTGGAAGTAGAGCTCCCGGATCCGAATCCCGCAGCGCGACGACGCTCCACGATGAAGATGTCTCTCGCTCGCGCAGTCCAGACTTGGGACCACGGTCACGAGAGAGAGAGAGAGAGAGGGGAGAGAGAAAATATCAATTAGAGGTCCTCCCAAAAGTGGGGAGACCTTTATTGATTATTGGTTGTATTTTTCTAGGCCAAGTACCCCACTTTATATAGGGGGAGGGGAGGTACTACCTCCCTCAAAGTCCCGGGGTGGGACTAAAGGAGAGGAGGGGGAGGAGGTGGCTGCCGGCCACCTAGTGGGCCCCACGCGGGGGGCTAGGCCCAGCCGGCCTCCCCCTTGTCCCTTCTCCCTCTCTCCTTTCCCCTAATGGGCCCTCTCCCTCCGAAATTGGCCCATTAAGCCTTTTTGACCTTTTAATTGATTTTCTATTTATTAAATAAATATGAATAAATGATTAAATCAATATTTAACATTAATTCAAACATTATCTAATCTCCGTGGCCATGGGACACCTTCCACCTCCACTCCGGACATCCTCCGGACTTACCGAAGCCCTTCTGGTTTTCTCCCTTCTTTTCTTCGGCGATTCCACCGATCCTATAAACACTCTCTAAGCATCATCAAGCCCATAAGAGTGATACCCCACGGTTCGGGAACACTCCAGACATGGTCGAGAAACTTCCGCACTAATGATCGATAGAGGGACCTGGATGGCCATGTGACCCCTGTGCATTCCAAGAAGATCTTTCGTCATTTGAACCGGGACAGTCGTGTCTTATTCCCTTTGTCATTCGTACTTGAATTGCCCGAGATCTGATCAATGATATCACCATGTCGGGTTCAATCTCGTTACTGAACAATGCTACTTAACTCGTTCCGACAAGTGATATCCCCGTGATCTAATCACACGCTGCGCAGCTATTGGATATAACTTCTCTGAGTGGGCCCTTGAGTATCTTTCCGTCACATGGACGGACAAATCCCGCTCTTGACATATATTGCCTCGACGGTTTCCTCTGAATACCTGAACACACCTTTATAACCACCGTTTTACCAGATGGCATTTGATGCTATCCAAGCACTCTCGGGAGACAGTGATTGATATAGCCTCACGGTCTAAGGAATAGTCTACGAGGATCCATTTCTAATCATCATAACTTGAACTTCGTGACATGATCGGGTCACGATGTTTAGGTTGGGTATTGGTTCATCATCTCATTCTCTGAATGAGATGACCTTATTTCCAACTGGCATAAATGCCACATGATCAGGAAACATGATCATCTGTCGACCAATGAACCAGTGACTAGAGTTTCACTGGGAACCCCTGGTTGTTTGTATACCACACGTGTATTGATGTTTCCACTCAATACAGTTATAGCATGATATAAAACTTAATCATAAATGTCGGCTTCTGAGCTTTGGGTTTCTCCTCTAGACCCAAAAGTAGCAGTGACCACTGCTGTTTCCACGTTGGGTTTCTCTTCCGAGGTATTTTTTCGCTTCTGAGCTTGTTGCTTTGGTTGTTTTGCCGACTGAGGTACAGATAGAGCATTGAGCAATCCCTCTGCATCGTCGTCAGCATCTGCATACTTGCTCGTTGTTTCTATCATCTCCCCCAAGTCAGTAACGTTGTCACACTTCAAGCGGTGACGTAGTAAACCGATTGGGAGTCCTGCGATGAAAGCTTCAATCGTGGTTTGATCGTTTACTCCCTCACAGGAGTTCTTGGTGTCGATCCATCGTACGAGGTAATCTTGGCAAGTTTCTTCGGCCTTCTGGGTGCAGCGATATAGGTCTCCGACCATACAGGGCCTCCGATATGTGCCTTCGAAATTCCAAAAGAATGCACTTTGAATGTCATACCAGTTATGGATGGTGTTCTCCGGAAGTTCATTGAGCCATGATCGTGCCGTCTTCCGCAACATAAGTGGGAGATATCGGGTTGCGACCAGGCTGTTTCCGCCTTTGGCGATGTAGCAAGCTAGGAAGAAATCCTGTAGCCAGGTATCTGGCTGAGCAATGTCGTCGTAGGCTTGGATATGTCTTGAAATAGAGAATCCTTCCGGGAATCTTGTAGCTCTGATGCGTGGTCCGAAGCACTTTGGGCCCACGTAGATATCATCGTTTTCATAGCGCCGCGCCTCTATGTTGGAGTTAATCCTGTGCCTTGCATCGTTCGGGGATAGTGATCATCCCGAATGTCCGCTGTGGCTGTGGTGCCTTGGAGCCGGACTTCGGCTTCTACCACCACCTCCTCCACCATGTCGTCCTCCTTGTCCTCCTTAGGAACCGTTATGGTGACTGCTTGGTGGAGAGGGTAGGGCAGCTGGATAATTTCCGGCTGATCGCCGGCCTCCGTCCGGAGCGTCATCATTCCGGTTCCGGGGAGGGTCTTGACTATGACGAGCCCCCTGCCGGCTTGTCCCGGCATGGTTTCCATCGTTCCTTTGTCCGTCGTTCCCACTACGGTGAGGCTCAGCCGGACGGCTTGTATGTCTAGGAGGTGGCATTTTTTGACGATCCTCCTGCCGACGTTTCTCTTTATCTTCTCCCCTTTGATCGTTAGACTCTCGTCGGGGAGGATTCCTCGGATTCAGAGCAGCGATGGCCTCTTTCTCGGCCGCTGGGGCGACGTTTCTCTAGCCACGCATAGTCCTGCGGTGCTGTCCTGACGATCCGGTTCTTGAGTAATTGTCTTCCCGGTGTTCCGGGCGGTAGTGCTGCTCCGGGACGCGCTGGGGTCTTACGTCATCCCATGCTGGATCTGTGCGACATTGGTCGGAATCTGAGACCAGTTTTTGACTTCTGGACATGGCGACCTTTTGCTGCTCCAGTCCCTTGTTGAGTAGTTTATTCCCCAACTGGATTTCCTACGGTCCTGGATTAGCCGATAGAATTTCTCGGGCCGCCACGGTATTCTATACTAGGGTTGGGTATACCCAATCTCCTTTGTTGTGTTTCCGTGGCTTCCCCATCTCATCTCCAAATAGGACGACACAGATATGTGGGAATTGGTCATCATTAGTGTGACACTTCCATGTCTTTTGATGCAACCGAGACATATAACCCTTGGTTGCCATGTGTTTCTTCTCCTCCTTGATGTTTTTGGCTTCATCTAGGAGTTGTTGACGACACACTTCTAGGATTGGGCCCTTTCGTCCAGCTCTTCAGCAGTAAGTTCTACAGCTGTAGGGATAGGTGTGGTTAATGCATCATCGATGAGTTTATGCGCACCTTCGGTGATCACGTGTCCATCCACCGATTCTTCTTTTTTTGGCTCTTCTGGGATAAGTGCTCCATCCGAGTCTTCTTCGTATTCCTCGGCAATCACCTCCTCAGCCAGAGGGTCTTTTGCCGGGGTCTTGTTCTTCTTGTTCTTCTTCTTTGCCTTCTTGGCAGCACCGGTAGCAAAGACGGCTTTGGGTCCGTTTCCTGGAGTCAAGCTCTGATCGGTACTTCCGGACATCTGGACTCCGGGATTATCTCCGACGTCCATGTCATCCTGTGCTTTGGGAGAGTGTTCCCCGGATCCTTCATCCATGGCTTCTCCTTCTTCTGCAGCTTTGGAGTTATACTCCTCTTCATACTCTGCAGAGAACTTTCGGAAATCTGCCGATGTCATCGATTCATCCGAGGATGCGGGTACGTCGGTGTTTGTTCCAATTGCCTCCAGCACAGAGTCGGTGTTTTCTCCAGCATCGGCAGAGCCGGATCCGGATCCTATGTATCCGACAAAGTGCGACGCGTGCTTCCTGAGGTACCTGCGGCTTTCGCGGTCAGCCATGTCGAAACTTTTGATGGTCTTGAGGATTTCATCTGCGCTTGCATCTTACAGTATCATACGTCGCAGTGTGTACCTGAGGAAAGGCCTGTCTGTCCCGGCATCATCAGAGCCAGAATCAGTGTCGTTGACTAGCTCCTCCTGAATTTTGACTTCCACGGGTGGGTCGATCTGGGATCCGGCTCCTCCAGGGAGATCCACTCCAGATTCGACTTGGAACTCTAGGTCTTCTTCAGGCTCGGATTTCTCCACTGTCTCCACAACTGGTGCGGGCTGGGTGAGTTTAGAGTTTTCTGAGATCCGTAACTCTGCTGCTTCTGCGGAGAAAGGGGACCCGGAAGATTCTTCTGCCTCTATCATCACCGCTGGGGTGGGTGGGGCAGGTTCATCGAAATCGATGTAAACATCGATCTCGCCAAAATACATGATTGTGTAGGTAGTCATAGCCTCCCTAGCCGGAATCCAAGTCTCGTCGAGAACGATGAGAGGGACATCGCTGGCATAGAGGATGCGACCGATGGCGATAGTCTTGCCGATTCCAATTCTTGCAGATTCCGCTCGGAACGCAGATCCGAACCTTGCTTGCCCCACGGTGGGCGCCAACTGTCGTCGGATTAATGACAAGTATGCCATGAGGGGGTCCTCGAGGCGTGCGGAAGAGAGGGGTGTGAGACGTATGGTGTTCCGGGATGGTGAGCACACAAGTTTACCCAGGTTCGAATCCGCCGGCTTTGGACGGATCCTACTCCTGCTAGCAATCCAGTAATACGGCAGAGCCGGAATATGGGTTACAAGGGTTTCACCTGTGCGAGTTGAGGGTCTAAAGTATTGGTGTGCCCTAAAGGATCTCCCTAGGACGGCTTGTATAGATATCCGGCCTAGGGTTTACAGGAGAGATCTATCCGGCTACGACTAAGAGTCGGTTACAGAGTACATCTTGAACTACAAGTAACATTATGGGCCTAAGTCGGTAAGTCTTCTGGGCCTTCCCGTAGCCGGATTGGACTCCGTCTTTCTCCCTGACTGGGCCGCCCGTGAAGCAATGCTCTAACCCAAAGTGGGCCACCCTGGTCAGTGAGGAACTGTGAGGATACCCGGAAAGTATATCCCCAACAATAAACTATATGAAATATGATAATAGTCCTTACTACTATTTGTCTCTAGAGCATATTTCCAACAGTCTCCCACTTGCACTAGAGTACAAATACACTAGGTGCATTTTTTCTAAATCATTGGCACCAAGTATCCGGTACCCTGAACATGCTTGCTCATGGAAGAGGTTGAGTCTTGGGTCTGTACTTTACAGTCCCAAATCCTTTGCAACTTACTAATGTCACCTTGATTGACATCAATACTTTATCATCACATGATAGCATCTGTGTGTGTGCATCATCGCTATGGAAGCAGAACGAGGCCTGATTCCAGGAGCCTACAGTGACGTTAGATCAACCTCGAGGGCTTTCTCATGGGCACTGTGCCCTGGGACACATCATTCTACGTTAAAAGTGAACTAGCCCCGCCATAACATTATACAACACTTTAGATGGTACCCTTATCTATTATTATAAATGTATTCATCGAAACACTAGTGCACTCTGTGCAACTTTTGATGTTTTGTTAACCTTGCTTCCTACTTGACTTTAATTGGTATCTACAGGAGTTTCCAACATATTCCCTTATAACACAACTCTTATGCTTTAAGATATGTTTATCCTTTATGGATTTGGAAAATGTGTCCACAGTTCTCTACTAGACACTGCGGACAAACTTAGCTCAACATTCTGTGATTCGAACTTAATCACTTTCAAACGTTCCTTATTTGGATTACATATTATGCTAAGTTACCATCATGGTTTCTGAGATAGAACCTATGTCTCAACATAGTGGATGACGATCATCCTTTTCTTTCTTTCAACCATTGATGTTAAACTAAATGCTATTACTAATTTGAGTAATTAAGGACTAGTTCCTTAATTAACTTCTATTCTGAAACACTTTTCAGAATCCCTTAAGGAATACTACATAATATCATAATACACCTATTATCAACTTCTACATCTTATAAATCATTATTTATAAGTATTTGTGTCTTTCATTCTTAACATACTTAAGAATTACTCCTATAAGTTCCCACTCAAAATATGTTCCTACATATTTGAGTTTAAGACTCATATTGCTCCCACTTAAAAAGATGTCAATCACATATTGTTTTAGGAAGACTTTCATAGCTCCCACTCAATTTTATGCAAATAGCATATCTCCTTACTATTTTGAATAACTTCAAAATCCTTTTGATTAAATATCAAACTTGGAGATTTACTATGAGATACCAGTACTATTACTAGTTTTAAATCCACTAAACATTTAGCACACATGAATCAAATTCATTTGAATTTGTCCAATACTTGACAAATTGTGCTTTAGTCATTTACCCCCTTTTTCCTACTATGGCTTTGCAGTCATTTGGGAAAATTCCAAGTAACCCCTTTTACTTGTGAGATTCAACAATGAATTGCTTTCTAATCTCAAGGGAATTTTGCTTCTAGGATTTCTCATAATTTAGTTTACCATTATTTCCTTAGTAGTTTGTAGGTATATCATATTCCAAAAATCATGACAAATGATTCACAAATGTCTCCATACAAGATATGGATTTACATTTTGAATCGTACTTCATGTAGTGACAAACAATAGTGGAGGGAAAAACACAATGATCAAAATAATTGATTCTTTCCTTCCGTGAAGAGAATCGTTCAGGAACGCTATCTGTTGCGCTTCTCAACACTCTGATGCAGGGTTTTGAATCCTCATCGTGTTTTACACTAATTTCCATTTGCTCATAATTGAGAAACATCACTAATAGTGGGCTTTCTCAAGAATGCACCAAAATCCAAGCAATACGAATCTTGCTTTCCTTTTGGTCTCAGCTATGGATTTCGTATTCAAATTGAGTGCTAACTATTTCTAACTAATGGTCTCTACATATACACTACAACGATTTATTTGGTGCCTTTTATTCAACCCCCCTTTGATATCTAATATCACATTGTGATGCTTTGCATTTTGACATTTCAAAACACTTTGCATTCCACAATTTCTTTCATGCCATTCTTATAAAGTTAAATTGTATTACTATTGATCAAATCATAGTAATTAGATTCCCTTTTATATTTATACCATTTGTTGATGAAAAACTTTGATCAAATCAAATAGTTTCATATTCATGTTTCCTTTAGTAAACTTACTTTACACATTTAAACAATCATTTAATGATAATTACCATTTTTGTTAAAACACAATACATTGAATATGTATTTACTTTTAACAATTCATTAAACACTTTTGTATTCAAGTAATACACGGTGTTCAAGTTATTTTGCCGAACTTAGGCATGATTTATATGTGAGAAGAAATGGAATGACTTTCACATATTATCACATAACTTTGAATTTAAACAATGGTTTCATTCATGAATGAAATATCATTAAGTTGGGTATTTTTAAACAAGGCATTTTAATGTCTTACAAATGTTCATACATTATCAATTAGTTTCAAACAACAAGGATAATTCACATATAATCAAACAAGATATGAACACGAATAGAAATCATTCATAAAAGCAGAACAACTGTTTCTTACAAACTTGTATGAATAACCGTCTCACGAAGTGTGAGACACACTAAAGAAGTTCAAATCTCTTGATTACATTAATCATCCTAAAACACAAACTAAATGATAAATGTTGAGCGAGAGCGTTGTTGGCCGTCATCATCATGCTCGCCATCAACACGCAACGTAACCTCCTCTCCAGCAAGCACCTTTCATGCAGAAGGACATGTTTTCATCAAAACAGAACAAGTATCAGATATACTTAACACTGCAATGTGTTTGCAAGATTATAACATTTATATAACTGTATATCAAATATATACCTTGGTCGTTGATGACTCCAGCGACGTTGGGTTCATCTATCACATTTCTGAAATGTGATATGAACTCAAGGAAATCCAGTGTTTCCGTGTCGCCTCTCATAACGCAGATCCTGACTTGTGCTTGGAAGCTTGGAGAAAGCGACCGCAACACAACTCCCATTGCAAATGAGCTTGAGTACCAGTTGTCCAGGTAGTATGCCAGACTCATATACGCATCGTAGAGGCGCAATAAGTGCTCATCCAGTGAGGATCCCTCCTCCATCTTTATGGAGAGGAAGTCCCCCATCAGCTCATACTCCCACATGCGCACTTGTTCCACGAAATGTGCTCTCAGATGTGCCATGACCATTCGGGGCTTGAGACTCCCCACCATTGGCCATAGCCCATCCTCCATTCCGAGGCGCATGGTCACTGATATAAACGTGGCCATCACACGACGATGATAACGCAGATCCCGCTGCTCCTGGGTCTCATGAGAATAGGGTGGCTCCAGATACATCTCGCAGGTCATGTAGTCAGATACATTGTTCTCACCAAGGAGATCAAATAGGCGTATGACCCATGCAGAAAAGTTAGATCCATCTAACATGAGCTTTTCTCCTTTTAACCAATCGTCGATAGGAAAGGTAATCTCGGGAAGAACCATTTTCTACATTTATAATTGCAAAAGGAATTTGGACTAAGTTTATAATTAAATGAGTTAATAATAACTCCACTCAGAAACACCTATCCCGAAAGAGGTTTCCTAGTGATAACACGACCCCTATCAGCGACATCTCCCCCGATCATCACGGCCATCAATGTGGGTTCAAGGGTGGACGCTAAACGTCGGTCACATCATTCATGCGACTCGTGCTCGATCTTTCAACCATCCGCGTTTTGAGGCCACCCTTCTCTAGCATGCTAGGCTTGCCAACTCAACCTTAGTGTTTTTGCTGTGCAACATGGCTTGCACCCACTATATGCGAACGTAGATATGTCTGACACCCGATCATCACGGCCTGCCTCATACCGAAGAACTTTCTTGGTGTTGCACACTAAGGGGGAACACAATCGTTGGTTATTTTAACAGGGATCATCTTATTAGGCTACCGTCGAGTATCTAATACTAGCACACAATAAGACATACAAACAATAACATTGGATGTAAATGCTATGTGATATGGTCCTTCACATCGTGATCTCCATCCGCTGTCACCGGGTTCCGGCGCCAGGGTTCCGGCGCCGTAGATACCAGGGTACCGATGTCATTCCGGCGTGGTAGTTTGTCATTACCGCGACTATCTACTACTATGCAACAAAAGGTAATCACTTTACCTTTGCCACAACCATATCACAAAGCAACGCCCTCCTACAAAACATAGTTAGACGCCTCTACTTTATCTTTGCATGTTTTACGTGGCTGAATGGGCTTTCGCACAAGAACCGTTCTTACCTACGAACTTTCAGCACAACGCTGATCAAGTAGTTGTCTCTACTACACCCCTTTCGGGGCCCTCCGTTGCAAATGGTATACCAACTAATGCGAGAGAGACAAACACCCCCCAAAGCCACTTTATACGGTACAAGCCGTATGTCAAGCATGGACCAGTCCCGCGAATGAACGCGTAAAGTCGGTTGGGGGCCGCTTCATCAAGCATTACTGCGGTATACACAAGTACACATGGGAGGGTAACAACTACAAGATCAACACCCACATGCTACATCTCGTGTGTTCTACCCGTACTAGCATTACTACGCATAGATCTAGCTCTGATACCACTGAAGGGGTTCCGCGCATAAAAACAATAAATTTTACTCTACGCCCCTGAACCCCTGAAGCTGCTAGGACCTATCTATTAGTAATACAGTAACAGGAGGGGATTTTCGCAAACTTACCCTTGAAGACCGAAAAACATTATCAACGCTCAGGAGAGCGTGGTTGATGTAGACGAGCCAAAGCCGACCTCAAGGTAGTGATGAAGTCCTTGCGCTCCTTCTGGCTCCAACGACTTGAGTGCCTCAAGTGCGACACCTCGCGGGGAGTTACACACGTCTGGTGCCTGACGATGACTGCTGCTTCCCTGATCCAGCAGCAGTTGCAGAAGTAGAGCTCCTAGATCTGAATCCCGTAGCGCGACGGCGCTCCGCGATGAAGATGGCTCTCGCTCGCGCAGTACAGACTTGGGACCACGATCACGAGAGAGAGAGGGGAGAGATAAAATATCAATTAGAGGTCCTCCCAAAAGTGGGGAGACCTTTATTGATTATTGGTTGTATTTTTCTAGGCCAAATACCCCACTTTATATAGGGGGAGGGGAGGTACTACCTCCCTCAAAGTCCCAGGGTGGGACTAAAGGAGAGGAGGGGGGAGGAGGTGGCCGATGGCCACCTAGTGGGCCCCGCGCGGAGGGGGGGGGATAGGCCCAACCGGCCTCCCCCTTGCCCGTTCTCCCTCTCTCCTTTCCCCCAATGGGCGCTCTCCCTCCGGAATTGGCCCATTAAGCCTTTTTGACCTTTTAATTGATTTTCTCTTTATTAAATAAATATGAATAAATGATTAAATCAATATTTAACATTCATTCACACATTATCTAATCTCCGTGGCCATGCAACACCATCCACCTCCACTCCGGACATCCTCCAGACTTACCGAAACCCTTCCGGTTTTCTCCCTTCTTTTCTTCGGCGATTCCACCGATCCTATAAACACTCTCTAAGCATCATCAAGCCCTTAAGAGTGATACCCCACGGTTCGGGAACACTCCAGACATGGTCGGGACACTCCCACACCAATGATCGACAGAGGGACCTGGATGGCCATGTGACCCCTGTGCATTCCACGAAGATATTTCGTCGTTTAGACTGGGACAGTCGTGTCTTATTCCCTTTGTCATTCGATACTTACATTGCCCGAGATCTGATCAATGACATCACCATGTCGGGTTCAATCTCGTTACTGAACAATGCTACTTAACTTGTCCCGACAAGTGATATCCCTGTGATCTAATCACACGCTGTGCAGCTATTGGATATAACTTCTCCGAGTGGGCCCTTGAGTATATTTCCGTCACATGGACAGTCCCGCTCTTGACATATATTGCCTCTACGGTTTACTCCGAATACCTGAACACACCTTTATAACCACCGTTTTACCAGATGACGTTTGATGCTATCTAAGCACTCTCGGGAGACAGTGATTGATATAGCCTCACGGTCTAAGGAATAGTCTACGAGGATCCATTTCTAATCATCGTAACTTGAACTTTGTGACATGATCGGGTCACGATGTTTAGGTTGGGTATTGGTTCATCATCTCATTCTCAGAATGAGATCACCTCATTTCCAACTGGCATAAATGCCACATGATCAGGAAACATGATCATCTGTCGACCAATGAACCAGTGACTAGAGTTTCACTGGGAACCCCTGGTTATTTGTATATCACACGTGTATTGATGTTTCCACTCAATACAGTTATAGCATGATATAAAACTTAATCATAAACTATATGAAATATGATAATAGTCCTTACTACTATTTGTCTCTAGGGCATATTTCCAACAAAAGATACTAGCCCATATCAAAACCGATTCTACTCACACAAACTACAACTAATGCAAGAGATGTGAGTAGAACCAACATATATAGAGAAAACTCCCCCACAATATATGCATGTGTGATGAACTTGAATTTCATTGCATACATTGTCAAGCATAACCTTTGGGAGAGTTTCCACTAAATATTCAACCATGCAATACATAATAAAGATGAAATGCATGAAAGGCAAACACTTAAGAACAAACCAATCTTAAGTACAAAACCATTTCCCTTAAAACCCTCTAAACTTCCCCCCCATTGACAACAAGTGCGAAAATGGATGACAAGGTTATAAGGATAATATAGTGTGAGTTCCTACCCAAGGTGTGCATTACTTGTAATATGAGTGAAATCATATGCACATATCCAATGACGAATACTTGGAGATAATCAAACTATATTGAGGATCAAATATTGCTAAAAAGATAACAAGGTGAAGTAACTTCAACGGATGAAGCAAGCAATCAAAAGATCCAAATAATCTAATGGACAAATATTGCTCTAAATGAAATAAGGAAGCTCCCCAAGGTTCGTGCATAAATTAGTTGTTTCATTTGAATAAAATATGCACAAACATGGAATCCTCACTCCCTCTATATCATTTAGAACACAACCAAGATACAAGGAGTATAGATATAAATCAATACACTTGTCAAGACAAGCTTAAGTCCAAAAGAAACCAAATATGAGATATGAGTGCATGAAGATTCAATGAAAGTAAATCGAGCACTCATAAATCAAGACCTTACCAATACCATCAAAAAACAAGAGGATAAGAGCGAGGATATCAAGGCGGGAGATTAACACTCTTGTGTATATAAGTTTCTAAGTGGACAAAACATGAGAATAATCCACAAAGAAACATCCACACATAAGAGGTTAAAAACATAAGGATACATGATATCCAAGAGGAAGTCATAAGATATACCAAAAAGGATATTTTGCTTAAGTGCATATATAGCCCATGGCTCTATTTTATCTTATGGTATATCAAAGAACTTCACCAAAGAAAAACAAAAACCTCGAAAACATCACAACTAACACTAAGGGAACTAATGCTAGTTGGGATATTTTGAGAAAGGCAACAAGTATCAAAAGTAAGGATTCAATGCAATTTTAACAATATTGCACATGAGAGTACCTTGAGGAATTGATATGCAATAAATTTCTAGAAGGCATATTTGGGATTGGTGAATCATGAGCATGATTTTATATACTCCCCATTATATGCATCATCTCAAATTACTCACATAAGCAATAAGGATAGAAAAGTATTTCAAAGATCCTTTCAAGAACTGCAACATTTACAAACAAATAAATTCATGCCAAGATGCAACCTACAAGAGATTGGATGGAAGAATAGTATATATGAATAAGATACTTGTTACCGAGATAGCAATGGTATGATGTAGTAGATAAGAATTCTTCAATCATCCTAGCTTGGCTCCAACTATCATGTGGTGACAACACCTTTCTTATAGATGAGACAAGCATCCATTGCATCTCCAATGTACCTAAAACAACATTCAAGTGCATTTTCGTCCCCAAACTTATTGGGTACAAAGTGGTTAGACTAATCACAACACATAGGACACACTCCATAAAAATATGTGCATATTTAAAGATGAAATTTTAGTTTCATGCACATCATAGTCGTTTAAGGATTTGATGGAGTATACCCTATATATTGGATCAAAGAAAGCAAAACATGATATAAGATATACATTTAGTAAACATGCATGCACGAGACTTTCAAGATCCAATGAACATATAATTTGGACAAAACACCAAATATTCAATAAGGCATACAAGGTGTGATAAAAAACATTTGTTGTCCAAACTATATCAAAGAATCAAATCAACACAAGATTTGTTTAACAAAGTTCAACAAATGAACCAAGCAAAAACTATTGAGCATAAAATATGAAATAAAAACACAAATGCTCAAAGATTTATCGCATTCAAGCAAATAACATAGAGAATAAAGAATGAGATAACAAACTCCCAAAAGAGCAAGGTTTCAACAAATAAACCAAACCCTTAACACTTTTCACAATGGCACAAGGTTCCGAGAAGAAAAGGTTTGTCTTCCACTAAAAACACATTTGATAATAATCAAAAACACCATCAAAGAGATGTTCAAAAGCCAAGGAAGACAATGGGAGCCACAAAAATTTTTGGAAAGAAAAAGGCAATAAGAGGTGAAATCCAAGGTGAAGAAGATCCACAAATGCTACCACACCCAAGTATATCAATTGTCGAAGACAATGAGTGTATTGGAATTTATTTCTGGTGGTATATTGCACGGATATTAAAGATAAATCTTCACAATAAACAACATAGGATAGGAATAAAAAGATTAAGCACTATGCAAAGATAGAGATTCTTGATAGCTTCAACTAGTAACTTGAAGCAAATGGTATCCCAAATAAGATATAGAGATATGCATTTGAGGAAGGCCACACCAAGAATTTCTTACTCAAGCAAAGACCAAAAAGATGAGCAGTAAAAGCTTCTAACAAAAAATAGGATCTTGTTTGAGCTAACCTGCCACCTAGATACAAGATAATCAACAATATCAACTCTAAGTGGCACCATCTCATATGTTCACATTTCCTAGGATTGTGATATGCAAAATAAGCATATTACTCCCCCATAATGTGGTATTCAATTTTTCTTAATAAGAGGAAAAACAACCTCAACTAGAGATAACTAATGGTCATTTAGAATTTGAATTTCTCATGAGTATGACACACCACATAGTGACTAGATAAGCTTGCAATATCAATACTAAGTGGTAGTACTCATGTACACACATTTTAAGGTTTGAGAGATGCGCGAGGCATATCACTCCCCAAAATGGGATGTTCCATTAACCACTCGAAAAGAGCAAAATAAGATATCATCAACATGCAATAGAGGCTCAAAACAAAACACATGAGTAAATGATGTGCCAAACACCTAGACATACTTGAATACACAAAATAAGAAAGCATGAGGAACAACAAATACAAACACATACTTGGTACAAAACCAAAAACATGTAAAGGGGCAAGTAACTTACAATATAAAAGAGTTGAGTTTGAGTTACCGCAAAGAGGCGCATTGGGTATATGGTAGGGAGATGATAATCCATATAACTTGGCTTGATAAAATATAATATATGAAGATCCCTTAATTCTTTATGATTTAGCCAAGTCTCCAATGCCATCCACAAACACCTATTGATCAAGTTTGTTTTTGTTGGTCCCCAACCAAGTTGGGTCCTAAGAGGTTAGTCACAATAGGCTTGGCAACCCAAATGGTTCTTTTCTTAACATCACTTTGAGTTCCAACAAACTTGGCAAACACATTGCCATACTTATCCTTCCCAAGAGAATAATAATCATCAATAATGATAGGGTTAGATAAGGTACCATTTGAACATGAAGAGGCCAAGTGCCCCTTCTCACGACATATGTAGCAACAAGTGCTCCCCTTTCTTTTCTTTATTGATTTCTTGTCTTGGGGAGCCTTATCTTGATTTTTCTTGGTAAGTGGCCTAGCTTCAAATTGAGGTTGAGATTGGGCTTGACCTTGACCTTGTGGCCGCTTCCCTTGTTGCCTCTCATTCAAGTGCTTTTTCTTCAATGGACAATATCTTACATGATGTCCTACAACCTTGCACTTGAAGCAAATAATCTTGGACGAATTCTTGACTTGGTCTTGGCTCTTCTTCTTGTTGCTCTTGGACTTGTTCTTGTTATTAGAGTTGAATCCAAGTCCACTTTTATCATTGGGGCATTTTTGCGCACTCAAAATAATATCGAGTGTGGATTTTCCTTCGTGACTCTTTTCCAAGTCTTTCTTCAAAGAATTGACTTGGGCCTTGAGCTCTTTGATTTCCTCTACATGGTTAGTATAAATAAAGGTACTAGAGGAAGTGGAAGCTTCATTGTTAGAGCAACAAGGCAAAGCAAGAAATCCAACACAAGTTTTATCAATAGTATGACAAGAAGGATCATTAGGAGTAGCACATGGAAAAATAGCATTTTGAGTAGAAGTTGTGCTAATGTCCAAATGAGGCTCACAAGATGTTACCTTAGTGATACTTGCCTCACGAGCTAACTTTAGCCCATCATAGGAGATTATAAGATCATTATGAGAGCCCAAGAGCATTTCATGACTCTCTTCCAATTTCCTATACTTGCTAGTTAGCAAATCAAGTTGAGCCCTTAGCTCAACATTCTCTTTTAATATAGATGCTTCACAAGAAGTAGAGTTAGTAACACTTGCATAATTAATAGATTTTTCCATTTCAAGCTCATAAGATTCAATTTTTTGTATGAGGAGACGGAGACAATTAGTGTGCTTCTCCTCGGCAATCTCTTGCTTAAGGAGATTGAATCTCCGACTCCCATCATCAAGTTGGAAATCCAACTCGTCTATGGTTTCCGTTTGTTTAGTTATGGTGTCCATAACGTGTTTGAGACAAGCAACGACCTTATTATTACCACGAAGAGAGGTACACAAAAAGTTCAAGTCAAGCACAAGAGCACTAGTATCCTCATCAAGGTCATCATCACTATCATCATTATCATTGCTATTATCTAGAGAAGATATGTTGGGATCCAAAGTAGGATATACCTTTGATCCTCTTGCCATAAGGCACATGTGATCACGGGAGGATGAAGATGAGGATATTCTTGAATCTTCATTCATGATCGTGTCTTTCTCCATAGGGTATTTGATTTCCTCTACATTGTTAGATGCACAACTACAGGAAATAGAAGCATTTTGTTTATTGGAACAAGACAAATAAAGCATATCACCTACACTAGTACTCAAATAATTTCTAGACAATATGCAAGGACTAGCAACACAAGGGGATATATAATTATCATTGCAATAAGTGCTTAAGTCCAAATTGTCTACACCATTAGCATTTATAGAACATGAATCATTGGTGTAAATAGAACCACTACCATCATTACATATGATTTCTCCACTCACCATGCCATTACCTTGTGACTTGTCACATGTAGGTGAAGTGGAGGGAATTGAAATCTCATCACGGCCAGAGGTCGAAGCCACTTGCATCTCTTCATGATGTGAAGGAGAAGAGAGCTCCTCGGAGATACCACCGACCCTATGAGAAATGGACCGACCAAATATTTCTTTAAGCTTGGTCCACATCTCATGAGATGACTTGAGCTTCACAATCATCAAGAACAAATTAACTGTGGGGCTCAAGGAGAAAAATAGCTTATTAGATACTTGAGCTTCGAGATGTAAATTTTTCTCATCCTCTAAAGATAGATTCTGAGGATCCATCGGAGGAGAAAAACCTACATCTAGAAATCGCTCAGTATTTGGACACAAGGTCCAAAGATTACAAATCAAGCAATTTCTCCACAAAATATAATTTGTGCCATCAAAGATAATTGTGTCATTGTGCACTATACTACTAGCCGACATCTTTACACTCTAGGCGGTGAAGCCTAAACAAGGAGAGACCTTGCTCTGATACCAATTGAAAGGACAGAGATGTCGCCTAGAGGGGGGTGAATAGGCAATTTTCAAAACTATTACGGTTTTGGCTTGATAGAATGCGGAATTAAACTAACGTTTATTTTACAACCACAAAACTTAAATATATTAGGCTCAACTAAGTGCATCAACAACAAGTTAAGCTAAGCAAGATAGCACAAGATAAATATACCACAAGTGATAAGCAAGATATAAGTACTTCAAGCTCGATGGCTATCACAAGGAAAGTAAGCTCGGGTATAGAGATAACCGAGGCACGCGGAGACGAAGATGTATTTCCGTGTTCCCTTACAAGAAGGTATGTCACGTTGGAGAGGTGTGTGATTCCACAAAGGATTTCCCAACGCCACGAAGGCTCACCTTCTTCTCCGAGTCTATCCCACGAAGGAATATGCCCTTTCCTTATGGCTAGCTTTTCCTCCACTCCAGAGATGACAAGCTCCACAACCACTTCACAAGCTCCACGAAGGAGAAGTCTGGGTCTCTTCACAATCTTCCACGAAGAGAACACCGTAGCACCAACCGCCAAGCCAACTAGGAGGTCACCCTCCAAGAGCAAAAAGCTCACGGTCTCTCACTCGAACAAATCGTAGTGGAGAGCTCAACACTTATGCAAGAATGCAAAGCAAGAACACCAAGGGCACTCAAATCCCTCACTCTCAAATCCCACCAAAGCAACAAGTGCTAGGGAGGAATTAGAGAGGAATAACAATGGTGGAAGTCAACAAATGACTTCAAGATCTAGATCCAATGGGTTCCCCTCACTTAGAGGAGGAATTGATTGGTGAGGATTGTAGATCAAGATCTCCTCTTCCAAAGCCCTCAAAAAGATGCAAGAATCATAGGAGGGAAGGGGGAGGAAGCAAGCTCAAGAGGGTCAACAATGGAGGTTAATTTCGAGCTCAAGAACTCCCAAAAACATTGGGGGAAGAACCCCTTTCATAGGGAAAAGCAAATATGGCCGTTGGAGAGAAAATATTGAAAACTCGGTTTCAAAGTCGGTTGGACCGGCCCCAGAACCGGGAAACTCGGTCCCTAGGCCGGAGGACCGGCCTACAAACCAGAATACCTCTGTTTGCCAACTCGGAATAACTCGGTCGTGAAAACTGGAAAATCCGGTCTACCGGCGCTGGCACCGGACCGTCCGGTGTGGACTCGGTTGAACCGGATCCACAACCGGGATGAAACAGACTTCATGAAAAATGCAATAACTTTTGCATACGGACTCCGATTTCGATGATCTTGGGTTTGGTTTGACGAGGAAAACAAGCTCTACAATATGGTGCATAAAAACATCATAGTCCAACAAAGTAGGGTAGAACCAAATGAAGAAAGGTATGAAGCCTCCCTATGAGAAGAACGGGTAAAACCTTCAAACTCGAAAACGCCATAGAAGATGCATACAAATTCCATTTTTGATGAACTTGGGCTTGTTGAAGAGCTAGCAACAATATCAAGAACCTAACATGGAGAAACACCAAGAAGCAAAAAAATAGGAAGATGCAAAGTATGCAAAGGATTGAGCTCCCTATGACGATGTGATCAAGTTACCCAATCAAAAGCCCCTCTTGATAGTGCGACTATCTATCCTATAACCCGGTCTCCCAACAACCACCTTGAGACCGGTAAAAAGAAAACCTAGCAAGGCCATAGCTTTGCCTTGAGCATCCTGCTTGATCTCGATGACAACGCTTCAAGCTCCATCCAAGCCGGAATGTATCACTTGATCATTGTTGCTTCGTGAAGACTCATAATTTGCTCCCCCATACACCACTACGGTATAGCTTCATTAGGACACATCTTCACATGTCCATTATCACCAATATGGATGGCAAGCTTCAAACAAATGATCTTCTCGAGATGCTTATCTTGAACTTGCCCTTCTCAACCCTGATGATGATCACCACTTGATGTCATCCTCTCATGGGCTATATGAAATCTTCACTTTTGAAGCATGCCCATGGAAAGATACCTATCCCATATAGAAACACAAAGGCACATATATAATGGGTTAGTACATGAAGCATAATTGACAAGGCTTACCATACCACAAGATCCATGTGATACATTCTTTATGCTTCATGTGTTGACCAACTTGAAATCACTCTTCACTCTTTGTATTGGTCAACCAAGTATCTTCTCATGCTCCATCTCAATAACTTGATGTACATAAATAACTCTTCATTTGATTACATGTTCTAAATCTTAGCCAACTATAGCTCAACTAATGAGGCTATCATGACACAGACTTAGAGCCATATCTTGAATTCTTCTATCGAGATCACACTCTCAAGATCTTGAACGTATCATATTCTTCTCTTCAATTCGATGATCTTGATGCCAAAACTCAAGGTATATCTTTATCTTCATGGAATCCATACTTGAATCTAACATATGGACTACAAGCATGACCTATGGAATATTCCTTCATATAAAACTCAATGAAAACTTAGTCCATAGAGATTCTCATTAATCACCAAACCACACATAGGGGCAATTACCCTTTCACATAACTCCGAGCAAAGTCACGGAGCTCCTTCATGGTCGCGGCACTGCCCAACCCACGCCCGTTCCATCTTGCACAACTCATTGTGCCTGGCGGCGCTCTGTGTTGGAGCCCGCCTCATTCTTTGCGACTTGCTTGCTACTAGTACCATACTGTCCTTGCCTCTTTTGCTTCTTCGGCTCCTTTGGTGGAATATATTCAGGCGGTGGTGCCCATACATGAGATTAAGAAGCCCAAGGAGGAGTAGGGGCAACTACATGAGATTAAGAAGCCCAAGGAGGAGTAGGGGCAACAACACGGAGGAGCCGAAGAAGACATGGTTGTCATGGTAGAAAGGGCCATGAGAAGCAGTCTTGGTTGTAGCTGATTCCATCAAAAGGATCTAAAAGGCTCATACATTTCAAAAAAATATTCATGATTTCTGGTATAAATATTCACATGTTTCAAAAGCGATGTTCATGTATCAAAAACATATTCGTCTATTTACAACAAAAACTGAAAAAATAAAAAGAATTAAATGCTAATAATGAAAAATAACACAACGTGGAATAAGAAAAAATGTAAAGGAAACAAAAACTAGAAAAAGAGAGGTAGAAACAACAAAACAATTAGAAAATTAGGAAAACACACATTTGATCTTTTTTTGGGCTACCCCACTAGTGGAAAGGGTGCGGTATGCTCCCTATTTGTTGCAACGAGCGGTGAATTCTCAAAAACATTGCATCATATAAGTCAATTATACATAAATATGAAGTTAAAGCATACCCAATACGCTTATTATTCTTGAATCTTGATTCTAGAGTATTACAAAGTGTTTTTTAAGAATCGATCTTACTCCGTTCATCAACAAAGAAAAGTTTTTTAGATTAAATGTACATAAACAGTTAGACAGTAAAGATTTATTGTATTTTTTACATACCTTTTTCTAATCCGACCGTGAAGAAACTACAAATAATCCAAACATGCACTATTGGCCCAATATGGTTTAAAAGCTACGTAAGCCACCACCTAATTATAAGGAATCTAAGATGAGTGAATATACACACATACCCCTCCGCTACAGGAGGTGGCTAGGGCTTCTTCGTCTCCCGTCGGCACCGCCGGTGATCTGCCTCGCATGTGTGGTCTTAGGGCCATGGTGGCGGGGTGGATCTCGGCCCCTGTCGGCGGGAGGGCTTCGTTTCTATTGTTTTAGGGTTTTGGTTTGGTGGGGTGACGCTCAGGTCGTGGCGACGTCTTCTTCTCCAATAAAGTCTCCCCGGCTTCAGGCCCATCTCGACTGCGACGTCGAGAAGCTTGTGGGAGTGGGGTTGTTCTCGGGGACTTATTCTGGTTGTGGGGATCTTCAGATCTCCAAGGAGCTTCATCGGTGGTTATTCCTTCTTCTTCGTCTTTGATATGGATGTGGTCTTCTTGACCCGTTCGGCGACTTTCCGTCCGCAACCAAAGACATCAAGCTAACTCAGGGAGGAGTGGCAGCGGCGGCGCACCGTCGACACGGTCTGGAGGTTGAAGATCAAGGACATCTCAAGGATTTCGTTGTAATTTTCATTTTTGTTGAGGTGCTTTGTACTGTTCGATGTTTCTTTTAATGCCAGGGATCATATTAAAAAAATACATACTTTGCAATTTGGTTTTGATTCCCCTTTCACACCGACAAGATACTATATTGTAGGAAACAAGGTATGTAGGTTTGCTTGGTGTTCATCCTTTGATGACGAAAGTTGTCGAAAGTTCTGCTACGACTATCTCAAATACATCATATCTTAAGCTAGTTTTGTGAGAATATGCCATATAGTACACAACATTAGCTTACTTTTTTTTATGTTTAAACATTCTACATTGGCAGATCTAGGCGTGGGTGCCATGGCCGGGTAAAACTATTTCAAACACATTGCTAAGCTTTTCCATATTCAATTTAGTCTTGTCTAACATGTTAGCAAGTAACATATGCTACTTATAGTATCTTTCTAATGGTTTTTCTAATGTTCATTCAATATATAGGTGATTTCTATGTGGGTCGGTTTGGGGGAGGCTTGATCCCATGGTCCTCACAAACACATGTCTAATGTTGAGAGAACTTTACATCAACCTATGGCTTGAGGGTAAAGTTGTTTCAAACATAGCATACGTTTTGAGAGAAAATTGCTGCCACAACACATCAGTCATGGATGAAGGATGCAAACTGGATCTTCCAACTAACTTTCAGTGACATCCATTACGTTAGTTAGGAAGACCCATCGTGTTTTCTAACAACGGCAAAACACCACCAACAAGCTCATCCTAATAGTTATAACATGGTAACAAATAATACACCATATGTATCATAGTATTTTCTAATGTTTTTTAAAAGGTTCATTTGATATGTGTCTAGGGAGGGGGGGCATGTGCCCCCATGGTCCTCACAAGTCTCAAGCAATTCACAGTCAAAATTACTGACTCGTCGTAAGATTCCATGATTGTAATAGAGAGTGAAGTTGCAAATCATGAGCATAATGCTTCATTTCCTAAGAAACATGCATGACGGAAATTAAAATCCCTAATTTCAGCTACTTCCTTCCTATTTTAAATGGGCTCTAAAATTTAATTTTCAACTAAAATACATAGAGCTTGCCACGGTGATCCATCACACCACTTCATGTTGCAGTGTGAAACTCGTTGATATAAAACTTATGGAACACCATTCACAAATATTACACCTCAAAGTGGGACAACAGAAATATTGCGGGTCCAAATTACACACTTTATATTACAAGCCAAAAATATAGAAATACTTCAAGATCTTACTCGGTCCATTGATGATTCTCAATTAACCAATTAATAACTCTAACTAGTATTAAAGCAACTGGTCTGTTCGTTGTTCATCCTAGTGGGTGTGATGTTGGTCCTCACAAACAATTGACAACCAGAATTACTAACTCTCATATATATACTGTATGGTCAATATAGTCTATTCTTACTTGTAACTAAATAAAACACCATCTCTATCATCTACGACTAACATATTTCAAATTTGACCATCTCTTAAAAAATCCTAGTTCCGCCAATGCATACGAACTAGGCTCGATTGCTTCGTGCCTTAAGTAACATATCAAGAAAAAAATGCCCAGGCCGGTAAATATGTATTTATGATAGAGAGACTGAAGCATCAAGTCTGATGTAACCATGCCGAAGCCGTGGTGTTACAGAGGAAAGGGGAACATCCTTGTAGGAAATGCAACCGGCAACGACGGCGAAGCAGAGCATGAACACTACAGACATGGCAAAGCAGAGCATGAACAAAATAGACACGGCGAAATCTAATAAGTACGGAGTTTGGATGAAGTGAATCCATGGCTACTGCCCTTGCCCCTTAGCATGGCCTCCCGTAGTAGCCGTATCCCGGCGGTAGCACAGGCTCGCCGTAGCCGTAGCCGTAGCCGTTGCTGTAGTAGTGGCAGCTGGGCAGTCCGCAGGGGCTGGAGTAGCAGCCGGGCGTGCAGCGGTACCCATAGCCGTACCATGGCCCCTTGTCACAGCACGCTTCCTTGCAAGCCTTCTCGCAGTTGTCGCACTTCTCCTTGCAATCCTTCTCGCACTTGTCCTTGCAAGCCTTCTCGCAGGTCTTGCAGAGCTTCTCGCACTTGTCCTTGCAGGCCTTCTCGCAGGCCTCCTGGCAGGGTGTCTTCTTCGGCTTGGGCTTGTCGTCCTCGACGCTGACGATGGTGGCGGCGAAGCACGCCTTCCGGAGCCGCTGCACAACGCGCACCGGGTCCACGGCGCCCACCACCGTCAGCGTGTTCTTCTCATGGTCCATGTCCATGGACTTGATCCCTGGAAATTACATTCGTACATACGTAAGTGCCTAGTTAGGGGCTTGCAGTTGCAACTTGCAAGACAGATAGAGATAGACATGAAGGAAGGAAGAGAAATACCCTTGAGCTTGGCAACAGCTGACAACATCTCGCTCTTGCTCTTCTCGCAGATAAGATCAGCTCTTATCACTATTTTCTGCAGGCAAGTCGAAAGCGAAAACACAAACATACATGTTCAGTAAAGATGATATATATCATGATCATAAATTCATAATGGCCATCAAATTAGTTCGTCTGAAGCTCCCCAGAAGACACAAAAGCAAAATACCTTCGACATGGTGGGCTAGTCGCGGCAGCTTCGGACTATGGGGTCGACGAAGACTCTTTCGTGTACAGAGCAAGACGTTGTCTAAATCAGTGAGCTTTACAAAACCTGTCTTGTTAGACCGTATATATACGTCGTAAGTCAGCTCACCTACTGCCCCACGTTAGTTGGGACATTTCTACTACTCTTACAAATCCTCTCTGATTAGCCCATATATATTCAGTAGTGTACATCACATTGTCTGGGACTTGGTCTTTGGTCACGCGTAACAGTATATTCTTATCCCTACTGCCTACTAGTTGATTTTAAGCTAATCGTACTACATATACTCCCTCCGTTTTAAAATATAAGATGTTTTAGCTCTGTGAATAGAGTGTATCTAGACCTCTTTTAGTGTGTAGGTTCTAGATGAACCTACACACTAAAAAAGGTCTAGATACACTCCTTTCACAAAGCTAAAACATCTTATATTTTAAAACGGAGGGAGTACTTAGAAACGATTCGTGTCTGGTCCCAGCCAGTTTATATAGTTGAAGTCAACTCAGGTCCTGCTCCACATTGGTTGGGATTTGGTCACACCTCACACACAAGAGTATATTCTTACTACTGGTTGCTTTTAAGCTAAGCGACTTCCTACTACTAACGGTAGAAGCAATTCCTTTCTTAATACAGGATGTTGCAACTTGTAATTTCCCCACAATTTCCCTGATCGAGTTGGTCAGTCCACGCTTGCTTACTTTGTTTTTCATCCGCTGAAACGTCAAAGCCAGAGGTTTTTTTAAGTACTAACACGCTTGCGTTTCAATCATTACAATGACCAATACGAATTCCGCGTATGTAACCCGAGAAATCAAGGTATCCTGCTGCAGCAAGTTGGATACAGGGGCAGCCCAGGAATTGAAGTCCAGTACTCAAATGCCACTGTGCCATTGGCTAGGACTTGGTCATTCTAATCGTGGCCCTATATTCATGGGTACAGTCCGGTGAAGCTCCGGTTCCTTGAAAAAAAAATTAGGCACCGACTGGGCAACAGAGAACACCGATGCCCAATGGCTCAAAACTGGTTTGGGCACCTATTTTTCCATATGTTGTGGAGGGCCTTATCACGACGATTTTGCCTATTTTGCACGTGTGGCTCAGTAGAGCCCGTATGGGCTGAAACACGGTTTAGAGCAACATGTGTAGTTTATTTGGTTGTTCGTATTACATTGTTGCTATTTTTCATGTATGTTGTTTGCTTTCCTGTAGCGGTGGTTCCACGAAGTGCACATGGAGATCACATGTGTTTTGTTGTGTATAGTGTTGTGGTCTACCTAGCTCATTTAGATCTGATGATCTTGCCACCGAGCAAGGCTACGCATCATCACCATAATGGTACACATCATCTCCATGAACTAAAACAACACAACATACATAGTGACAACAATTAAGCGGACATCTCATGCCTATGCACACTAACATTAGGGGGTGAAACCCCTAATAAAGAGGTACATTAGTTCATTCCAACATCCTAATACTTACAACACATGTTAGAGCTCCCTGGATTGCCATGGTTAAATAGGTGTACTGTATGGCACCGGAGGTACCGACCTTGTAGAAAATTACGTTGAAGCCCCATGGCTGAAGCTTGAGTTCCAGCGTGTCATTGAACTCCCGGTCGTACTTGTGGGCAACTTCTTCTAGTTAATATTGAGAACCACCTTGCTGCCAAAATTGGCCACCTACGTCAAGTTGGCGAGGCATCTGGGCGCTGCGAATATATCCCAACTTCGGTTTATAGCTATTGGTGTGAGGCTCCACCGTCACTTCATGTACCCTCTCGGACACATTTATACAAGGAAGGAATATCCTCGATGTGGGTGGTTATCATTCATGATATGGCCCATGAATTACACAAGAAAAATGAATGGGGTGATCTTTAAAATCGAAAAGCATATGACAAGGTCAAATGGTCTTTTCTTTAGCAAACCCTCAGAATGAAGGGGTTCTCTGAACTGTGGTGTGCTTCGATTCACAATTTTGTCTCAGGGTTGTATGGACTATCTATCCATTAGTACCCTGATGAAACACTTCTTTTTATGGATCATGATCTTGAGAAGTCTAAGAATATGAAGTTTGTATTGTCAGTGTTCGAACAACTTTTGGGTGTTAAAATTAGTTTTCATAAGTGTGATTTCTTCTTAGGGGACGATCAAGAAGCGGATGCTCAATATGCCGAGTTATTGAGATGTGAGCAAGGCTAGTTTACAGTCAGGTATTTGGGTATTACGATTCACTATCATATACTAAAAGAATCTCCATCGGCACCCCCAACCCGGCCCCTAACTGAGTTGGAGGGTTGACGCCAAAATTTGGCCCGCACCAGCGGCCCCAACCGCTGTCGGCAGATTGGACTGCCCACAAATCTATCTAGCACCCCCTTGCCGCCCCCGACTACTAGGGGCAGGGCTAGAGATGCCCGCAACATGCGCCACGCTGGAAAGGCAGCGATGGGGCCCCTTTCCAGCCAACAAACAGCCTGCCCGTGATGGCATGCCTCTCTACGGTGAGAAAGGGAGCCGCAGCCACCGTTTCCCACCCCATTTTCTCCTCCCCGTGCTCTCCCACCAGAGCGGCTGCCCTATTATAAAAGGGGAGGTGGAGTGCTGGCGCACAATACCACACAATGCCTAGTCGTCTCCCCACCACTTGGATGATGCTCTCCACGGCCGCTCTAAAGGAGATATGCCCTAGAGGCCAATAATAAAGTTGTTTTATTGATATATCTCTGATATTCATAATAGTTTTGTGTCATGTTATAACTGTATTAAGTGGAAACATTAATATATGTGTGGTACATAAACAAACCATGTCTCTAGTATCCTCTAGTACTAGTTCGTTAGGCAGTTGATAATCGACGTTTCCTGATCATGGACTTATTAATGTCAAATGACAACGGGTCACTTCATTATATAAAGTGATGGACACCTGACAGCAGAATTGCAATGTGATGTAGTCACGAAGTTCAACGTTGCAATATCTAGAAAAGCGTAGTAACTTAGTCCTTCGACAATGAGATCATATTTAATCATTATCTCTCGCAGCTGCTTTGATCACATCAACCGTCATGACCATAACTGGGTGGTCGTAAATGTGTGTATTGGGTATTTCAAAGGAATAGGTTGAGGCGTATGTATCAATATCGGTATTTGCTTATCCGAGTGATGTATAGATACTCTGGACCCACTCGGTGAGAGTACATTAATGAACTTGCAAGCATGTGACTAGGTCACGAGGATGTAATATCACGGAACAAGTAAAACATGTTTATAAGTAACAAGATCGAACTAGTATGTCGATACCAGAGATCAGGTCTTGGACAAACCAGGTATCATTATGTAAAGGGAATAAGACTCAATGTTTAAAAGGTTCAAGCGATCCAAAAATTCGTGGAATGTGAAGGGACCATCATGAGTTTCCAGACACCGATGTTGGTCATTGATCAGAGAGATGTCTCGATCATGTCTGAACATTTCCGAACCGTAAGGGTGTCATGCTTAAGGGTATAAATGGTGCGGGTTGATCTGTGTCTGTAAGAGAAATAGGAAGAGAGAGAATCAGAAATGTTCCGGAGAGATACTGAAGTGTTCGGAGGTTATTCAATAGGAATTTTGAATAAACGGAATTAAATAAATGGTATTTAATATTTAATTGTTGGAAATAATATTAAATACATTTAGTTAAATAAATAAAAATGGAAAAATAACCCTACATGGGCCCTCCCCGGAGGGCAAAGGACCCAAGAGGGAGCCACCAGCCCCTTGGTGGGATTCGACATGTGATGATTGCAAATATGATGCATATTTAAGCATACAAATATTTCATATTATCATTCATCACACGTTATATCTGGCTACAACTATCCTCATTATGCATGATTACTAGTTCTCATTCATTTTCATAAGGACTTTGCACAACTAGTAGTTTTAGTAGGATTTTATTAATTTTTCCTTTTCTTTGACTTGTATGTAGTGCTATGGACAATCATGGATAAAAGGAGCCAAGAAGATTCAATATGGAGAAGTTACAGGCGCTAGACTTAGCCATATGAGATGTGGAAAAGTCATATTTTTCCATCATCTCATATTACTGATCCAAGACCATGGTGTTGTATCCCTCATCCATACAAATCCAAGGAGTCATATAACACCTCAATCGGAATCCGTATGAAGAAATGGTGATCAGAACACTGCGGATTACAAAGGCTTTAACGACCTGCAGTATGGGAAGAGCCCGCCCATACAGTATAGTCATACACCCTCTGTTGGCTTCATTTCGTCAAATGGAACAACATTTGTGAAGGCCCAATGGGCATATTTGGCCCCGAGTTCATTCGTTTCGCAAAACTGACCTCCGGAACACCTATTTAAAGAGGGGAATCCTAGGCATCAGGGGGAAGAGTCCACACACACCATAGGGGCGGGGCCCTTCTGCTCCGCCACCTCCATAGCCACCACACACAAGATCTCCACCACCACACCACTCAAGAGTAAGAAGAGACTTGAATCTTGAAGGGCTACACATCAATCTCCATCACCATCTTGAGGTGCATGCATCAAGATCGGGATTTGCCTATCCGAGTGCTGGATAGATACTATGGGCCCACTCAGTGAGATTACATCAATGAGCTTGCAAGCATGTGATTAGGTCACGAGGATGTCATATCATGGGAACGAGTAAATGCATTTATCAGTAATAAGATCGAACTGGGTGTACCAATACCGGAGATTGTGTCTTGGACAAATCAGGTATCGTAGTGCAAAAGGAGTGGAATTCAACATCTAAAAGGTCCAAGCGATCAATCAATTCGTGGAATGTGAAGGGGTCATCATGAGTTTCTAGACACCGCTGATGGTCATTGATCAGAGAGATGTCTTGATCATGTTTGAACATTCTCAAACCGTAAGGCTGTCACGCTTAAGGGTAGATACGCTTAGGGTTGATCCACGATCATAAGAGAAATGGAAAGAGAGAGATACCGAAGTGTTCGAAAGATATTAGAAAGGAGTTTTGAATGATAGGGTTTAAATAATATGTATTTAATATTTAATTAATTGAATTAATTATAATTATTAAATAACAAAATTGGGCAAAGCCTCCCACATGGGCCCTCCCTAGAGGAGAGAGGGCCCAAGAGGGGCCGCTGGCCCTAGAGAGGCTAAGGGCATGTGCGTGGGGGGATCCCTCCGCCGCCAGTCGGCCCTTGTGGGCTTGGTGCGCTCGTAGGGCCCACCCCGCTGTCGGAGAGCCTCCACCGCACCTCCTACAAAGTTTAGCCCCACCCAGGGACTCGGAGGGTTGGGTGTGCCCAGTTTTGTCCTATAAATAGGGGAGGAGTCCACCTCCAGATCTCATTCAATTGGCATTTTCCATTCTTTCTCCCTCCCTCTCTCCCTCTCGTGCATGTTCCTTTGTTTGGAACGTGCTCTATGAGATATAGATATCTCTATCATACGCACGCCGTCGTGCACTTGGAATCGGTCCGGATCTTCTTCTTCTGCTACCTTGCTAGACCGGGGTCCGGGACAAGTCTTTACACCAGACGCGTGTAAAACTTTGGAGGCACCACCACTTGTGGTGCTGGACGCTTGAATCCTTCTCAACCTTGAGGTCGGCTACATGATACGTCCAAAACGTATCAACTTTTCCGAACACTTTTGCTATTGTTTTTCCTCTAAACTTGTGTGATTTGAATAGAACTAACACGGACTGACGCTGTTTTCAGCAGAATTACCTTGGTGTCTAGTTTTTGTACAGAAAATCAACTATCAGGAAAAATCCCGGAAAATATGCCAAAAATCCTATTTCACTAGAAGATTCATGGAGCCATAAGACGAGACGGAGGAGGGCCACGAGGGGCCCACACCACCTGGCCGCGCGGGCCAGGCCATGCCTGGGGGTGGTGTGGCCGCCTCGGTCACCCCCTCGGCCTCCCTCTTCGCCTATAAGTTGCCTCTTGATCTAAAAACCAAGGGGGGTTCGACGTTTTTCTAGAAAGAGTTCCGCTACACCACCACCACCAGATTCCGCGAACCGGAACCAAAAACTCCATTCTAGCACCCTGCCGGGACAGGGAACTGGAGGAGATCATTGCCATCATCATCACCATCACTTCTCCATCGACCATCCATGATTCCCCCATCCATGAGTGAGTAATCCCCTGCTGTAGGCTATGGGGGTGGTAGGGATTGGGTGAGATCGTTCATGTAATGGCATCAGATTATTAGGACATGGTGCCTAGTATCTATTATTAGTGCCTTTTGACTTTGTTGCAACTTGTTATGCTTAGTGCTTGTCACTAGGGCCCGAGTGCCATGATTTTAGATCGGAACTTGTTATTGATTTATTATGATAGTATTGTTTATGGTCTTACCTGCAAGTTGTATACACATATTATTGTCCGGAACCAAAGGCCCCGAAGTGACAATAATCAGGATAACCGGAGAGGATGGCTTTGATGTGAGGATCACATGTGTTCACGGAGTGTTAATGCTTTGCTCCGGTGCTCTATTAAAAGGAGCACCTTAATTTCCAGTAGTTCCCTTGAGGCCCCGCTGCAAACGGGCTGGCAGGACAAAAGATGTTGTGCAAGTTCTCATTGCGAGCACGTATGACTATATATGGAACACATGTCTATGATTATTTAGTACTTGGATGCTTTATCTTATTTATCTGCAAATGCCCTATGTATTGATTGCCATATGAATTGTCTTGTCCATGCAACACCCGTCCATCCATCCCTATGCCTACCGCGCTTTAATCCTACCGTTTGCTACAATTGTTACTACTGTCTTTACTTTTACTACTGCTATTACTTTGCTATTGCTATTACAAAACTGTTGCTACTGATAAACTGCTGTGAGCAAGACTGTTTCCAGGTGCAGGTGAATTGACAACTCAGTTGTTAAGGCTGATAAATATTCTTTGGCTCCCCTTGTGTCGAATCAATAAATTGGGTTTCACTTCCCTCGAAAATACTGCGATACACCCCTATACTTGTGGGTCATCAAGACTATTTTCTGGCGCCGTTTCCGGGGAGCATAGCTCTATTTATCAAGTTCACTTGGAATCACTATTGTTCGCTGCCATCCATCCATCATGGGTAAGTCTCGTGATGACAAGGTTCCTATTTTACCATCCACTACAAGGAGAGGTACAGTTCTGAACACCTCTGTTGCTCTTAATTCACCATCTGTTATGAGTAAGCTCCTTACACCACCACATACACATGCTACACACACTGCTACTACTGCTGAATCTGAAACTTCTGATACTTATGATGCTGCTTCTACTATGCTTGATAAAAGTGGTTCATTAGGTCCTTTCCTACATACTACGATTGCTAGAACTATAGTTGTAAATACTGAAACTCCTAATAAAGACACTACTACACCTGTCAGTTCACCTGAGTCTAGAGAGAGCTATGATATTGAAGACGTTTATATAGAGATGACCGATGAACTTATTAAAGAATGTCAAAACACTCATGATAAAAGTGCTATTAAGAGTCTTCTTAATAAACATACTGTTAGACCTAAATTATCTCCTAATGCTAAGATTTCTATATCTCCCATAAATATTAAAGATAAGGATTATGATTTCTCTCTTGATTTATCTTACATAACTATTGTTTAGAAAGAACCTTTTTGTGGGACTAAGAATGAAAGTGCTGTAGCACATATGACTGAGCTTTCTACCATGAGTGGTTTATTTTCTGATGATATTAAGATGCGCACCTGCTTTGTTGCTAAAATTTTCCCTTTTTCACTAAAAGGAGAAGCTAAAACTTGGTTTAATAATTTACCTCCTGGATCGATTGATAGCCCTGATTACTTGATTAGTACCTTCCTTCAGAAATATTTCCCTCCTAGTGCTAGACATGCCATTCTGCAGGAAATTTTTGATTTTAAACAGGGAGAAAAAGAGATATTGCATGAATCATGGGCAAGGTTTTATGCTTTGAGTCATGCACAGGCTAGATGTCCATTACCTAAAAATGAGCTTCTTGATATATATTATAATGGACTAACTGAAGAATCTAGGACATACCTGGATAGTTGTGCTGATTGTGTTTTCAGGAAGAAAACTCCCAAAGAAGCTGAGGAATTAATGGCTAAAATAAGCAAGAATTATGAAGAATGGACTTCATCTGAGCCAACTACACCTGAGACAACTACACCTGAGTTAACTGTGCCTGAGCCAACACCAACACCAAAGAAGAGGGGAGTTATTAAACTAAATGATGAAGTGATGAAGGAATCTAAGAAATGTCTTAAGGAGGAGGGAATTAAAGCTACAGATGTCAAGAATTTACCTCCTATAGAAGAATTATGTAAGCCAATCCCCCACTCATCCACTATTGAGGTACACTCTCTCCAACATTTTGATGAAGGTGATATTCCTTACTCTAAACCTCCTAATCAATGCTTAGAAGAATTTTATGTTTTAATTGTTAAGCAAGATAATTTTAATAAAAGGGTGCAAAATCATCTAATGGAAAACTCTAGAGCTATTGTTGAGTTGAAGGATATTGTGGAAAGAACCTCTAATGATGTTAAAATGCTTGCTAAACATTTTCAAATGGTTCAAACTCAAATTGATTAGCTTATTAAAGTACAAAAAGACTTGCTAGTTAATGCTGCTAAAGAAAAACATGCTTATGAAATCAGAACTAAAAGTGGTGCTGCTACCCAGGATCCTCTATATCCGGAGGGGCATCCCAAAAGAATTGAGCAGGATTCTCAACAAATTGAAAATAGTGGTACTACTCCTAAGAAAAGGAAAAAGAAACATAAAACTATTGTAGAACCTTCTGAACCTGCTAAAGATCCTAATAGTATATTTGTCTCTGATGCTGAAACGGAAAGTGGTAATGAGGAAAATGATGCTCCTGATAAAGAAAAGTTGAAGAAGAACCGGAAAGACACACTAACAATACTAAATACACTAAAGAAGATTTTATTGCTAAGAAACATGGTAGTGAAAGAGAGCATTGGGTCCAAAAACCTATGCCTTTCCCTGATAAGAAACACAAGTCAAAGGAAGACGAACACTATAATAAGTTTTGTGAGTGGATGAAACCTTTATTTTTGCAAATACCTTTAACTGATGCTATTAAATTGCCTCGTTATTCAAAGTATATGAAGGATATTGTCTCTAATAAAAGGAAGATCCCTAATGAAGAAATTTCTACTTTGCTTGCTAATTATTCCTTTAATGGTAAGGTTTCAAAGAAACTTGGAGACCCTGGGATTCCAACTATTCCATGCTCTATTAAAAATAGTTATTGTTGGGGATATACTTTCCGGGTATCCTCACAGTTCCTCACTGACCAGGGTGGCCCACTTCGGGTTAGAGCATTGCTTCACGGGCGGCCCGTTCAGGGAGAAAGACGGAGTCCAATCCGGCTACGGGAAGGCCCAGAAGACTTACCGACTTAGGCCCATAATGTTACTTGTAGTTCAAGATGTACTCTATAACCGACTCTTAGTCGTAGCCGGATAGATCTCTCCTGTAAACCCTAGGTTGGATATCTATATAAGCCGTCCTAGGGAGAGCCTTTAGGGCAGACCAATACTTTAGACCCTCAACTCGCACAGGCGAAACCCTTGTAACCCATATTCCGGCTCTGCCATATTACTGGATTGCTAGCAGGAGTAGGATCCGTCCAAAGCCGGCGGATTCGAACCTGGGTAAACTTGTGTTCTCATCGTCTCGGAATACCGTACGTCTCACAGCCCTCTCTTCCGCACGCCTCGAGGACCCCCTCATGGCGTACTTGTCATCAATGGCGCCCACCGTGGGGCAAGTGAGCTTCGGATCTGCGTTCCGCGCGGAATCTGCAAGAATCAGAATCGGCGAGACTATCACTGTCGGTCGCTTCCTCTACGCCAGCGACGTCCCTCTCATCGTTCTCGACGAGACTTGGAATCCGGCTAGGGAGGCTGTGACTGCCTACACAATCATGTCTTTTGGCGACATCGATGTTTACATCGGTTTCGCTGAACCTGCCCCACCCACCCCAGCGGTGATGATAGAGGCAGAAGAATCTTCTAGGTCCCCTTTGTCTGTGGATGCGGCAGAGTTCCGGATCTCAGAAAAAATTAAACCCACCCAGCCCGCACCAGTTGTGGAGATAGTGGAGAAATCTGAGCCTGAAGAAGACATGGCGGTCCAAGTTGAATCTGGAGTGGATCTCCCTGGAGGATCCGGATCCCAGATCGACCCACCCGCGGAAGTCGAAATCCAGGAGGAGCATATCAATGACACTGATTCCGGCTCTGATGATGCCGGGACAGACAGACCTTTCCTAAGGTACACACTACGACGTATGATAATGCAAGATGCAAGCACAGATGCAATTCTCGAGACCATCAAAAGTTTCGACATGGCTAATCGTGAAAGCCGCAGGTACCTCAGGAAGCACGCGTCGCACTTTGTCGGTTACATGGGATCCGGATCCGACTCTACCGATGCTGGAGAAAACCCCGACTCAGTGCTGGAGGCAATTGGAACAAACGCCGACGTACCCGCATCCTCGGATGAATCGATGACGTCAGCAGATTTCCGAAAGTTCTCCGCGGAATATGAAGAGGAGTACAACTCCAAGGCTGCAGAAGAAGAAGCCATGGATGAAGGATCCGGGGAACACTCTCCTCAAGCGCAGGATGACATGGACGTCGGAGATAATCCCAAGGTCCAGATGTCCGAAAGTACCGATCAGAGCTTGACTCCGAGAAACGGACCCAAAGCCGTCTTTGCTACCAGTGCTGCCAAGAAGGCCAAGAAGAAGAACAAGAAAAACAAGACCCCGGCAAAAGACCCTCTGGCTGAGGAGGTGATTGCCGAGGAATACGAAGAAGACTCGGATGGAGCACTTATCCCAGAAGAGCCGAAAAAAGAAGAATCGGTGGATGGACACGTGATCACTGAAGGTGCGCGTAAACTCATTGATGCTGCATTAACCACACCTATCCCTACAGCTGCAGAACTTACTGCTGAAGAGCTGGACGAAAGGGATCAAGCCCTAGAAGCGCGTCATCAACAACTCCTGGATGAAGCCAAAAACATCGAGGAGGAGAAGAAACGCATGGCAACTAAGGATTACATGTCTCGGTTGCATCAGAAGACATGGAAGCGTCACACCAATGACGACCAATTCCCACATATCCATGTCGTCCTTTTCGGAGATGAGATGGGGAAGCCACGGAAAGATAGCAAAGGAGATTGGGTATATCCAACCCCAGTACAGAATACCGTGGCGGCCCGAGAAATTCTATCGGCTAATCTAGGACCAGAGGAGATCCGGTTGGGTATCAAGCTACTCAACAAGGGACTGGAGCAGCAAAAGGTCACCCTGTCCAGAAGTCAAAAACTGGTCTCGGATTTCGACCAATGTCGAACAGATCCGACATGGGATGACGTGAGACCCCACCACGTTCCGGAGCAGCATTATCGCCCCGAACGACAGGAGGACAATTATTCGAGAACCGGATCGTCAGGACAGCATCACAGGACTGCACGCGACTGGAGCAACATTGCACCAGCGGCCGAGAAAGAGGCCATCGCTGCTCTGAATCCGAGGAATCCTCCCCGACGAGAATCTAACGATCGAAGGGGAGAAGATAAAGAGAAATGTCGGGAAGAGGATCGTCAAAAAATGCCACCTCCTAGACATGCAAGCCGTCCGGCTGAGCCCCACCATGGTGGGAACGACGGACGAAGGAACGACGGAAACCATGCCGGGACAAGCAGGCAGGGGGCTCGTCGTAGTCAAGACCCTCCCCAGAATCGGAATAATGACGTTCCGGACGGAGGCCGGCAATCAGCTGGAAACTATCCAGCTGCCCCACCCTCTCCACCACACAGTCATCACAACGGCTCCCAAGGAGGACAAGGAGGACGACGGGGCGGAGGAGGTGGTGGCAGAAGCCGAAGTCCGGCTCCAAGGCACCGCAGCCACAACCGACATTCGGGACGATCTTTATCCCCGAACGACGCAAGGCATAGGATTAATTCCAACATAGAGGCTCGGCGCTACGAAAACAATGATATCTACGTGGGCCCAAAGTGCTTCGGACCATGCATCAGAGCTACAAAATTCCCGAAAGGATTTGCTATCTCAAGACATATCCAAGCCTACGATGGCATTGCTCGGCCAGATACCTGGCTACAGGATTTGTTCCAAGCTTGCTGCATCGCCAAAGGCGGAAACAGCCTGGTCGCAACCCGATATCTCCCACTTATGTTGCGGAAGACGGCACGATCATGGCTCAATGAACTTCCGGAGAACACCATCCATAACTGGTATGACATGCAAAGTGCGTTCTTTCGGAATTTCGAAGGCACATATCGGAGGCCCTGTATGGTCGGAGACCTACAGCGTTACACCCAGACAGCCGGAGGAACTTGCCGGGATTACCTCGGACGATGGATCGACACCAAGAACTCCTGTGAAGGAGTAAATGATCAAACTGCGATTGAAGCTTTCATTGCAGGTCTCCCAATTGGTCCACTGCGTCATCGCTTGAAGTGTGACAAGGTCACTGATTTGGGAGAGATGATAGAAACAACGAGCAAGTATGCAGATGCTGACGATGATGTAGAGGGATTTCTCAATGCCCTAGTTGTGCCTCAGTCAGCAAAACAACCAAAGCAACAAGCTCAGAAGTGCAAAAATACCTCGGAGGAAAAACCCAACGCGGAAATGGCAGTGGTCACTGCTACTTTTGGGTCTGGAGGACGAGGAGGACGTGGCGGAGGACGCGGCGGAGGCCACAGGCGTGGTCATCGAACTTCAAGAGTCCAGGGTAGAGGAGACCAGCAACCATGCAAAACCTACTCTTGGGCCGACATTGCCAATAACCCATGTGTGCATCACTTAGACGCCAATGGGGGCTCGTCCCACACCAACGTCGAATGTTGTTTCAATGACGACATCAAAAGAGATGACACCGCGGGCTACAAAGCTAAGCGAAAGAAGGGAAATAAGAATCCCGAAAAAGAAAAAGAGACCAAGGAAGATTCCAACATGGAGGAAGTTGATGCTTCAAATCCCAAGTCGGAAGGGAAGAAAACTTTTCCCACCAAGAAGGACACTTATGTCACTTTTCTCGGATCTCAACCAGCAAAGGTCAAGAAAGCAGTTCTACACGAGCTCAATGCAATAGTTCCGGCTGTCCCACAGTATCTGGACTGGTCGGAAGTGGCAATCACATTTGACCATGATGATCATCCGCCTAAGTTACATAGGCGAGGAAAATACGCTTTAATCGCTAATCCACTGATTGATGGTTATGGTTTTTCCAAGACCCTCATGGACGGTGGTAGAAGCATCAACATTCTCTACATCGAAACGCTACGCCAGATGAAGATCTCAGAAACACAGCTGAACCATAGCTCTGTGATCTTTCACAGAGTTGTCCCAGGAAGACAAGCTAATTCCCTGGGAGAGATCACTTTGGATGTTACCTTTGGAACTCCAAAGAACTATCGGACGGAGGCACTTTCCTTCGAAGTGGTCCCGTTCAAGAGCGCGTACCACGCTATATTCGGACGTCCGGCTTATAGGGCTTTTATGTCTCGTCCGTGTTACATTTACAATATGATGAAAATTCCAGGTCCCAACGGCGTGATCACCATCAGGGGAGACCCGAAGAAAGCGCGATAGTGCGAGGATGGAAATGCCGCCTTTGCTGAAGCCGTGCTGCACGCCTAGGAGTACCAGGATATCAAGAAGAGCATAGATCCGTCCGAGATGCCCGCAACGAAGAAGGAGGTGGCAAAGCGAAATCCGGAGTTCAAGGCATCAGAAGAGACGAAGCAGACGTCATTGAAGGATGATGACCCCTCCAAGGTGACTCAGATAGGCGTAGCCTAGGTAGCACATAGGAAAGCGCGCTCGTCAAGTTCCTCCAAGCAAATCAAGATATCTTCGCATGGCAGCCATCTGACATGACCGGAGTACCTAGGTAACTTGTCGAGCACTCTCTAAATGTAAACCCGAATGCTAAACCCGTCAAACAGTCCCTACGACGATTTGGCGATGAAAAGCGTCAGGCAATAGCTAAGGAACTAGCACGGCTCGAGTTAGCCAGATTCATAGAAGAGGTCATCCACACTGAGTGGTCGGCCAATCCTATAATGGTCCTTAAAAAGGACACCACTGATTTAAGGATGTGTGTTGATTATACTGCCTTGAACAAGGCTTGTCCAAAAGATCCGTTCGCTCTGCCTAGAATTGATCAAGTTATCGATTCTACGGCAGGCTCGGAACTCCTTTGTTTTCTCGACGCATATTCCGGTTATCACCAAATCCGGATGAAGGAATCTGACAAAGTCAAAAATACATTCATAACCCCCTTCGGAACCTTCTGTTTTGTTACGATGCCCTTTGGGCTGAAGAACGCAGGAGCTACGTACCAGCGCACGATGCAGCGTTGCCTCCATGACCAACTCGGACACAATGTACATGCGTACGTGGATGATATTGCAGTAATGTCCAAAAAGAAGGAACCGCTGATTTCTGACTTGGAGGAAACATTTGCCAACCTACGAAAATACAACATCATGCTTAACCTGAAGAAATGCTTCTTTGGAATACCAGCCGGAAAATTGTTAGGTTTCATCGTGTCTCAAAGAGGCATAGAGGTGAACCGAGACAAAATCAAGGCTATACTCAATATTTCCAGGCCAACTCGCCTGAAGAACGTACAAAGACTAACTGGTTGCATTGCCGCAGTCAGCCGGTTTGTAAGCCGGCTTGGTGAAAGAGCCACACCATTATACAAACTCCTAAAAAAGACCAAGGATTTTGTTTGGAATGATGAAGCTGAAGCTGCACTACAAGACCTGAAGAAAGTACTCTCATCTGCTCCTATCCTTGCAGCGCCAGAACCTCAAGAACCGATGTTGCTTTATCTTGCTGCGACAAATAAGGTCGTTAGTATCGTCATGGTAGTGGAGAGACCGGAGGAAAATCAGGAGCACCTAGTGCAACGTCCGACTTACTTTGTCAGTGAAGTCCTAACAGAGTCAAAACAGCGGTATCCGCATTATTAAAAGTTGGCTTACGGTGTTTTTCTAGCATCTCGTAAGTTGCAACACTACTTTCAGGAGCATCCAATTACCGTGGTGAGCATAGCTCCCATGAGAGATATAATCAACAACAGTGACGCCACAGGACGCGTCGCCAAATGGGGCATAGAGCTTTCAGCTTTTGACATAGAGTATAAACCTCGGACAACAATCAAATCCTAGATCCTTGCTGACTTTGTTGCTGATTGGACAGAGACGAAGGAGAACATGATCCTCCCTGAGTCAGAATATTGGACCCTCTTCTTCGATGGGTCTAAGGCTCGCGAGGGCTCGGGGGCTAGCGTGGTGCTCAAGTCACCCCAAGGAGATAAACTTTTATACGTGTTGTAGATCCACTTCACAGCGACAAACAATATTGCCGAGTATGAAGCACTGTTGCATGGAATCCGGATTGTTAAGGATATTGGCATCCGACATTTAATGTGTTACGGAGATTTGGATCTTGTTGCTCAACAAGTGTCAGATATTTGTAATGCAAATAAGCACATGGCAGCATATAAAGCTGTTGTGGATGATCTATCCAAATCGTTCGAGAGATTTGAAGTTCAACATATTCCTCGAGCGGAAAATGAGGAAGCAGATGCACTATCTCGGATAGGTTCTGCATGGAAAGAGGTCTCGGATGGCGCTTTTTTAGAGCACCTCAAAGTTCCCTCAATAAAGGGAGTAGATGAGGAATATCCGACCAAATCCGACTCACCTTTGATAGCAGTTCTGGCTATGATTCCCAGCTGGACTCAACCCTACCTCGATTATTTGGTAGATGGCAAATTACTCGAAGACGAGGTGCTGAGCCGGCAGATTATCTGACGAGCAAAAGCCTATACTATTGTTAAAGGTGAGCTCTATAAGCGGAGTGTTTCTGGGGTTTTTCAGCGCTGTGTATCTCCGGAAGAAGGAGTGGAAATCTTAAGGGAAATCCACGAAGGCGAGTGTGCTCACCACGCTGCAGCCAAATCTTTAGTGGCAAAAGCTTTCAGACACGGATTTTTCTGGCTCACAGCTTAGGCAAATGTCGAACGATTAGTCAAGGCGTGCAAAGGCTGCCAAAAATACGCCAAACAAGCTCATGTTCCGGCTGATCAGTTGTGAACAATACCTATAACATGGCCCTTTGTGGTCTGGGGGCTTGATATGGTAGGACCTTTTAAATGAGCTCCGAGTGGATTTACTCACCTCTTAGTGATGGTGGATAAATTCACCAAATGGATTGAGGCTAAACCTGTCACTAGTTGTGATGGAGCAACAGCCAAAAGATTTGTCGAGGATGTTATAATCCGGTATGGTTATCCAAATAGCATTATCACAGACAACGGGAGTAACTTCTCTATGGGAGAATTGGCCGAATTCTGCAACGAGCAAAATATTCGGCTTGACATTGCGTCAGTCGCACATCCACAAGCTAACGGACAAGTCGAAAGAGCAAATGGTTTAATCCTACAAGGCCTAAAACCGAGACTCGAAGCACCACTACGACGTGCTGCGGGGGCTTGGGCAGAGGAATTACCTTTTGTAATATGGATTTTACGAACGACTCCAAATAGATCAACCGGATACACACCTTTCTTCTTGGTCTATGGTGCAGAAGCAGTTCTTCCTAGTGATTTGATTCACACTTCTCCTAGAGTGGCCATGTATATTGAAGAGGATGCCAAGATTTCTCGACAAAATGATCTCGACTTAGTCGAAGAAGTTCGCGTCGTTGCTGAAATGAGATCTATAGCCTATCAGCAGAAGTTACGCAAGTATCATAGCCAGAGAGTCCGAAATAGATCTTTCAATAAAGGTGATTTGGTTCTCCGGCTTGTGCAACAAAGAAAGCACAAACTTTCCCCAGTATGGGAAGGGCCCTTTTTAGTTAGTCGAGTATTGCACAATGGATCGTACTACTTAACTGACATGAGGCCAATCAAAGAAAGACCTGCTACTAAGAAGAGAAAGAGAGCTGGAGGTAGTACAAATCCGGATGAGTTAGACATACCGTGGAATATTGCTCAGCTACGTCCCTTTTATTCTTAGTTTATCCTTCTTTGTAAACATATATATGTACATGTTCTGTGAGAAATAAAAGTTTTGGTTGCCTCAAATTTTTCTGAGAAGTTTTTACCATCTTATTTCCGAATGATCATGTCATAGTCGAAAATCCAAGAATGCTTGAAAGTACTTTATGCTCATGCTCGTTCTGGTTTAGTTTTCCGATTCTAAAAATGCTACCCTCGGGTATAACTCTAAAGTTTCTAGTCTTTACTTTGGTTATTTGTCTGATTGCTGGATGCGGGCATTTTCCGAGTAGTGAATTGTTGGTACTAGAAGCCGACTTTGTTTCCGAGTTTAAACTGGTTTAGCAATTGAGCTCCGTTGCTCGGCAAAGTTTCCGGCAGAAGGTTTAGCCGGCTCACGAAAGGGACGAGGCGGAAAGCCAGATAAACGATAAGTATAGACGAAAAAGTACAAGTGCTTATGTAAACATTTCAGGCACACAAAAAATTAAAGCCAAAAGTGCTGAATAGATCAAAAGCTTAGCACTAGCAAAATCATAGTACTTTAAATTTACAGACGCATCATGTTTTTTTAGGATAATACAAATATTTCTGGCAATTTATGATGCAGGAGGAGATGAAGGAGCTGCCGGCTCGTTGGAAATTCCGCCTTGATATCGTTCCGAGATGTCCGCATCCGAGGTGGTGCGTTCATCGTCGGAAACTTCTGTTGATTCTTCCATAGGAGGAGGCGGAGTATCTACGCGGATCTCGTAGCTGGTCAGGTCAGCCACGTGACACCCATATCCGACGCAGGAGTGCATGATGGCTTGAAGGTCCTGCTCCTGGCCGTCTTCATCTACTTTGCAGTACCCTCTGGTCACTTGCCATATTTCCATGTTTCCATGGTGGCTCATGACCATGGTGAGAGCGTTCTGCGCAGCAGTCCGCGTGTAGGACATGTTCCAATCCTTAACAAGTTGCGGCATCTCCTTTGCCTTGTCCCGCACCTGAAAATCCAACATGTTAGGCATGTCCGGAATCTTGAGAGCTTCACCGATGTCCTCAAGGGATTGGCAGAAGTCATGAAGCAGGTCACCGGCTTGGGTAAGCCGGTGGGTGCGGGGCTCGGTGGAGGAAGAGTCTGTCAAGTTCAGATGACCTATACACAAAACAAGTTAAGAAAAATCCGACATTGATAGAAGTCGAAGAAAGAGACAAGTCAGACAGATGGAATGTACTGAAAATGATGTCGTCAATTTTGGTCTTCTCCTCACGGAGACTCTGGAGTTCATCCCGGAGCGCCTGGGACATGTCCTTCTCTGCTAAGCTCATTTTTGAGGTCCGAGATTGTTTTATCTTGAGCAGCGATCTTGCGATCACGCTCATCAGTAGCCATGGAGGAGGACTCAAGGATTTGAGCAATGCTCTTTTCATGATCCGCGTTGAGCTTATCTAGCTCTTAACGAAGCTCCTTGTTCTCCACCACCAAGGTCTTGAGGTTCTCGGCCTCTTCAATCATGGCGAAGGATTGTTTTACCAGCACTGTAAGTCAAAAAGAACAACAGTTCAGAAAAAAATCGTCATTGAAAAATACAAAGACAAGGTTTGAGTCTCGGAATGTTTACCTTCGGCCTCATTCTTGGCAACTTTAAGTTCAGCATTCTTAAGCCGGAGAGCCTTGATCTCTCTCCGCTTATCACAGACATTCTTCAATAAATCTTGATTATAGGAACATACTTTATGTAAGTCAGAATACCCAAAGTCAGAAAGCTACTTAAGACTCGGGCTAATATTTTTGCTAAATATCAGCACGAGCCTTGGGGGCTACACTAGTTCATTCTTTGGCATCCTAATGAAGCATAAACCCGGATTGTTTATCCTACTTCATGCTTGGGGGCTAGAGGATATGATATAAAATACAATAAAGGAAGAACACAAATTGGAATTCCGACTTACATATTGTTCGCGAGTGAGTTTATCCAAACTCGCGTTCACATCAACGGCGACCTTCTCGGCGAGAGTCAGAGGAATCACTAGGGCTGTTGGAAGCTCACCAGTCCTAATCCTCTCGTCGCGAAGGCGCACCTGGGCGAGAAGGTCGGAGAACTTGACGTCCTCTGCTTCTTGCGCTTCTTCTTCGACAGATAAGGTTCTTTTCTCCAGGCATTGCCTGGCGAGCCGCTGGATTTCTTCAGCAGATTTCCGGGACAGGCCAAACTTGACAAGTCCCGGATTGCTGATAAGGTTTTTGGCAAAGGTTTCTGCCGAGGGATCATTACCCAAAGAGGGTTCACCCTTATCTAAATCTGACTCACCCATGGTGACGTCAGTTTGCGACTCAAGGTTCGCAGGCTCCGTTGAAGGAGCCGGATCTTCTGTGGCATCTGGAGAGATCACCGGTGTTGCAGAAGGTTGAGGGGTAGGAGTCGGAGGAGCTACGGCAAGAGAAGCTATCGTAAGCTTCGTCTGCCGCAGTGGCTTCGAAGGAATCCCTTTCCCTTTGCCCTTGAGGAGCGGTTTTGCTCGGAGAGTGTAGTAAAATCGGAAACATTACATCTCGGAAAGAAATTCGAGTAAGACACAAAGGCGGAAAATTGTGATTGAAAGTTACCTCTTCACAACAGGCACCTCCTTTGTGCCAACAGCCACTGTCGGAGCTTTGCGCTTCTTGAGCGCAAGATCCGGCAATGGGACCACTTCTACCTCCTGAGAGAACTCCGGAGGATATCCTTCGAGCGGAGCAAGTTCCGACTCGGGGAAGTTAGCAAGCTGAAAATAAGAAAACATATCAGCATTGCAGTGTAACTCAAAGATTGAAACACATAAAAATATGTACTGATAGAAGCTTACCGGCACTACGGGGTTATCCGCCGTGTGCATGTCTAGAGAAACCTTCGGGATTCTCCTCTCGATCCGCTCCCTAATCAGCCACTTGACCTGGCTTATGTAGCCTTGAGTGGTGTAGGCTTTGGGACTGATGCGGAGGGAGTCTTTTTGGGACGACGTGATGGAGTGCATCAGTCGGGTTCCGTGGTACTGAAGGGGCTGCATCCGACATGAGACCCAGCACTGGACCAAGTCGGCTCCCTTCACACCCTTGTATTTGATCAAGTATTCGATCCGCCTCTTAGCGAGGATCAGATCATCGGTGAGAGTCGGAGCAGCCTCGTACCAGGATGGTTGGGCCATGGCAGCTCCGTCAATGAAAGCCGGCAAAGCAGTGGCTTTGCCGGGAGCAGGAATATCCCTATGATAGAAAAACGTGGCTGGCCATTGTTTGACCGAGTCACTAGCTAAAATTTTGGGATACGCGCGCTCGTGTCTAAGTGAAAAGCTAATAGTGCCGGTGATGTAAGGAACACCGGCGGTAATGGAGTTTCTCCGGACATGAAAATAGTACCGGAATAGAGTCAAACTCGGCCTAATGCCGAGAAAGCCCTCACACAACGAAGCGTATGTGCTCATCTCTAAAAGAGAGTTGGGAGGAAGATGATGAACTTGAACTCTGTAATGATCAATCACCTCGGGGAAGAACTCCGAGGGAGGAAACGACAAACCTCTGTCGAGGTGGGTGCCGAAATGGACCCGCTCGCTGTCGCGCGGGTTAGGGACGGTTTCCCCGAAGCCGCTCCGCCAGTCGTCGACGCGGAGGAGCCCTTCTTTCTCCACGTTCTTGAGGCCCTCGTCGTTGAGCGTGTAGGGGATCCAGAGCCCACGGAAGCTCTCTTTCTCCGCCATCGTTTCCGCCACCGCTGCCGCTAAGCCGGAAGAGGAAGATGAAGCCATTTCTCCGGTGAGCAGTTGACCTAAAAGGGGCAGCGCTGGGAGTTTTTGGGGGAGGAACAGGGGAGCTCTGTGCACGCAGGGAGATTGGAAGGAGAGGAAAAGGCAAAGGACTGGTAAAAGGAGAAGGAGAAAATCCTAACCCCTTATATTCACCTAACTGCTCCAAGATTCGTGCAAATGCTACAGTATAACCGCTACGCATCATGGAAGGAACTGGGAAGGTCCCACGTGATGATTACATCGCCTCGATCTCCATGCATGCATTGAAACGGTGTCTCGGTTCCGCGAACCGCGGACCCACCAACGGTCGTGCTGACGGAATGCCTGTCAGATGACATGACTTGACCATGACTTGTGTCAGGTGGCGTTAGAGATCAAGTTCCGACTTAGTTTGAAATCAAGCTGGAAAATCCGAGTAACATGTTGATAGGTCCGCTTATTTTTTAAGACCCGGATCGTATTTCTTGTTTTTAAGTTTCAGGAACCCTTGAAGATTCTGCAAGCCGAAGATTAAGCTAGACGATGATAAATCCGACTTTGGATCTTGGAGGCCTCCGGGAGCTGCTGTTGGGGATATACTTTCCGGGTATCCTCACAGTTCCTCACTGACCAGGGTGGCCCACTTTGGGTTAGAGCATTGCTTCACGGGCGGCCCAGTCAGGGAGAAAGACGGAGTCCAATCCGGCTACGGGAAGGCCCAGAAGACTTACCGACTTAGGCCCATAATGTTACTTGTAGTTCAAGATGTACTCTGTAACCGACTCTTAGTCGTAGCCGGATAGATCTCTTCTGTAAATCCTAGGCCGGATATCTATATAAGTCGTCCTAGGGAGAGCCTTTAGGGCAGACCAATACTTTAGACCCTCAACTCGCACAGGCGAAACCCTTGTAATCCATATTCTGGCTCTGCCGTATTACTGGATTGCTAGTAGGAGTAGGATCCGTCCAAAGCCGGCGGATTCGAACCTGGGTAAACTTGTGTGCTCACCATCCCGGAATACCGTCGTCTCACACCCCTCTCTTTCGCATGCCTCGAGGACCCCCTCATGGCGTACTTGTCATCAATCCGACGACAGTTATGTTAGAACTGCTTTGTGTGATTTGGGAGCGGGAGTTAGCGTTATGCCTTTTTCTCTCTATAAGAGACTTCAATTGGAAAAACTAATACCAACTGATATATCTTTGCAAATGACTGATAAATCTACTACTATTCTTGTTGGTATATGTGAGGATGTACCTGTTAAAGTGGATCATAATTGCTTGATATTAACTGACTTTGTTGTGCTTGAAATGCCTGAAGATGACAATATGTCTATTATTCTTGGGAGACCTTTTCTTAATACTGCAGGAGCTGTTATTAATTGTAATCAAGGAAAGGTGACTTTTAATGTTAATGACAAGGAGCATACTATCTATTTCCCCAAGAAGATTGATAGGACTTATGGTTTAAATTCAATTGAACATGTTGAGGGCATCCAAGTTGCAGAAATATATTGTCCCATACCACGAGAAAAATATGAAACTATTATGATTGGGACCATAGCTATCAAGGTTGAGGTAACATAATCATTAGTGGAGTACAAGAGTTTTTTTTCATATAAAATTGGTTTGGTAACAAGACCTGATCAACCTTGTTAACAAAGGGATTTTAATGAACAAAACAATGTTTTCACCATGATTATCTTTGCTTACTTTTTTTTATCCATTTTAATTTTTACCTTCACTTAGTTTACTTTTCTGTTGCTAATTGCTTGATTATTAGAGTGTCTTAGAACTTCTGAAGTTTTAGTTTTGTTTTGTTTTTGCATCATTCCAAAGTCATCTTTCTGTCAGAGAATCATTCATCAATACCTGAAAATTGCTAAAAAAATAAAGTGTCTCGAAAAATTCCAGAAAATTCATATTAAATTTTTACCTGAAAGAAGGGGCAAGGAAGTACCTAGAGTGACCCAGGGGGGCCACCAGGCAGGCACACCACCTGGTGGCGCGGCCACACCAGGGGCACGCCTGGCCATGGTGTGGGCCACCCCTGGCCCTCCACTCACTCTCTCACTTGCCACTTCTTTCTCTCTCCCGAGAAAACATCAGTTCTTTACTCGAAATCGTGTTCTTGCTGTTCTTGCCCACGATTTTTCGATCTCCTTACTCAACCCATCTTTGCTGCCGAAATTTGGAGCATTTGTTCTCTGGTATGTGACTCCTCCGCTTGTCCAAGTAGATTTGTGTTTAGTGGTTTATATCTTGAGTATTTAGCTACTGTAGGTGACAGGTTATGTGAGATTTTAAGCTTGTTCAATGCTTAGAAATATTGTTTTGATGCATGCTTAGGCCTCTTACAAGTCCCTATGAGTAGTTCCCTTCATTATGTAATCACTTTGCAATCACTTGTATGATGGTTGTCCTAAATTTCAGAAAACACCAACTCAACCAACATGAATTAAGGGTGCCTGAGGTTATGAAGGTTCACCGAGAGGAGTAAGTTTTACCTTCCATCTATCCATGCCCCAAATTCATGAGGGCTGCAAGGATTTCTCAGGACTTCCATACTTTAATTGCTAACGCAGGATTGAAGCATTTTGTGGGAGATGAACCTTACCAATTTGTGAAACTAACTATGTTTGTGGTGTAGGACTTTCGATTTAGTTACTCTTTGCCTAACCCCATGGTTCACTACAAAATTTACAATATAGCTATCAACCTTCCTTTTGATGACTTTTGTGCAGCTATTAAAGTACCCAGTGGGGATCGTGTGAAAGGATTAAAGAGCGACCTACACCACTCATGGACTTGTATGCGGAGATTTGCCAAGGGAGCAGCTTCTCAAAGGAGAGTGGGAAAATTCGTAATATTCATCTCTTATCTATTCGCTACTTTGCTTACTTTATTGCCAAGTGTGTTCTCGCTAGGAAAACTGCTAATAAGTTATCTTCATATGATCTAGCATTCATCTCAGCTGCTTTAAAATAAGATAGAACTTACAATTTGGGTGCCTTGATAGCTTTTCGTCTTGCTGCTAACCGCGAGAAAGGTGGAATTTGTGGAGGCCTCATCGCCTCTCGTTTATTAGCTTTGCATGGTGTAGTGCCTCATCATCTAGACCTACAGTTTCCCATAGAGAGGCTTGACATTAATTCCATGATACATCATAAATTTGTTTCTTCTTGGGCTAATTTTAGTGATTTGTCTTATGAAATAACCTTTCTCAAGGCTGGTTGGAGAAGGAGTAAGTCCGAGCGTGTTGTTCTTTTGCCTGCACCTATTTTGTTTAACCTTGAAATCAGGGTAGGATGGTCACTCACTAAGGAAGAGCTCGATACGTATCTGGGGGAGCTCTCCCAGCAGGAGCAGGGGACTAGAAGGGAGGCTACAGATGATTCGGTCCAGCCCTCGAATGAGGGGGAGTCCTCGTACCAACATCCTACCTATGATGGGGGAGCTTCTTCTTCTTCCCAAGGGCCTAACCACGGTCATTCTTACGATGACCCTCCGGCTTGGAACCCTTACCCGCGTTGGGGTTGATACCCACTTAGGCCAAAAGCTTAAGCTTGGGGGGAGGTACACCGACATCACACTCATCTCCATACCATGTTTTACTCGGTACTTTGTATATCCATGTTTCTCTTTCTTTTGCTTTCCAAAACACAAAAAGACCAAAAATATTTTTGTTGTTTCTCTTCTTTGTGTTTTTAGCCTTGGTTTGCTTCTTCCTTTTTGCTTTGTTTGGACCATTCAAAAAACCCAAAAAGATTTTTCTTTGCTTGTTCCTCCTTTTTGTTCTTGCCTTTAAAAAAATCAAAAACACCAAAAATATTTTCTGTTCTTCTTTGGTTTTGTGAAGTTCGTTGCAGGGTTCAGCAGTCCTCAGTGGAGTTTGGTTTCATGTTATTATTCAAGCCACACAAGTGAAGGGCAATAATGAGGATTAATGATAACTTGAGATGTGGTAAGAGGTTGGTAACGAACTCTATTTGTTTTCATTTTTGTACATATACTCATCATTGTGGGCATGCTTAGTCTGTTCATGTAAGGTGTATGTTATTTATGGATGCTTAGTAGTTCTTGCTTTCTTATGATTAGCTCCTGCTTGCTAATGGTTTGTATCATGTCATATGAATGTTCGCTTGCATTGCTCTATTCATAACTTGGTATGACACTGTGGTATCCTCCTCTGAATGTTTCACTTGAATTAACTTGGCACATGTTCACGCATGCATATGACTAAAACAATAATCAGTTAAGCCTCGATGAATTATTTTGCCTCAGGGGTCTTGAATCGTTTTCGTTCCATGATTAGTCCTATTTTGTTGCAAGCATGATTATGACAGTTATTGCTCTCTCGTTTGTCGCTCCCTTACTATTGCTAGCCTTCACGTGCACTGAGTATGAGCTCTACTCGTGTTTCCAACTCCCCAAAATCAATATTGCCAAAAGTGTCCACCATACCTACCTATTAGCATCATTTGCTTTTCCGTGCATATTCAGTATGCCTTGTTTTCTTCCGAATAAAATGTTTGCTTATTATGAGAAAGTTAGTTAGTAAAGCTCTCATGAATTTGATGGCACACTTTATTTCTTGCACTTAATAAACCTGAACCATTGTGACTGCCCATGAAAGTTATATGCTTGCAAATTATAGGCTGGGGATTAGCAGAACCGTGCTGTCACGAGGAACGCTTTCAACACCTGTAAATATATACCCAGTTAATATCATGCTCTTTTATTTATGGATGTCGTCGATGTGAAATAAAAGGGGTGGTTGTAAGTCCATGGAGTTATGTATGTGTGTTAGAGAAATGTCTGGGAGGCTGGTCTAATCCATGCCTAATCATGGTGGAAATCTGCAGCGTAACCATAATGAGCAATCTATGAAGCATTCTTCTTATATAAAAAAAGAGATAGAGATTGAGAAAAGAAAAAAAAGATGAGAAAAGAGGAAAGAGAGAAAAAAGCACCATTTTCTCATGGTAAATAAGAAAATTGTTGAGATGCTCGTTGTCTGCTTGCCTTGTCATTTTGATATGGGGATTCTTCTATATCATCGCGCAAGGGGTACCCCGTTGGCGGTTCTCTATGATACGCATGTATTTACTATGACAAGAACTTACCGGTAACTAAAGTTGAGTAGCATGAGGAGCGGCCCTCGTACTCAAGGGACATGAGATTTCTAGTTTATGGTCTGTCAAGCATATAACTCGTATTGGACCTCACTTTCACCTTAACCATTTAAAGATGCTTATGATAGGGGCAATGAGAGCTCAAAGCTAATGAGTACCATACTTTTAGTATTAGGAAGACTTTCAAACTTTTCAAACCCTTTTTCATTTCCTTGTTGAGTCTCCACATATTCTATGAGCACTTTCTTGAGAGCATAGTTGTCATTCTTAGTGTAATATGCTTGTCTCAAAATTTGGATTAATTGTGTCATGACTTTGATGCTTGTATCTTTGATATCTTTACTTCTAGTCTTCACTTGAACTTCAGAGGTGCCTTGGCATTTATGTTTGCTCTACAATCAAAGGCAAGCGAGATACCACTCTATCATACCTTTTTATGAGCATTGCAATGTTGCTTATGCTATTTATTATTTTTGAGTTGGAATCTCTTCATAGCTTGCAATGACTATTAAGTAAACTTATTTGCATACTCTTTATTATGAATTGTCTAAGTACTTGATCATATATTGACAATATATACATCATATGAAGCAAATGTGTTCATGAAAGTTTCTTTTATCGCACTCAGTTTTCATCTGAATTGTTTGCGGACAAGAAATAAGTTAAGATTGGGGGAGTTGATACGTCCAAAATGTATCTACTTTTCCGAATACTTTTGCTATTGTTTTTCCTCTAAACTTGTGTGATTTGGATAGAACTAACATAGACTGACGTTGTTTTCAGCAGAATTGCCTTGGTTTCTAGTTTTTGTGCAGAAAATCAACTATCAGGAAAAATTACGGAAAATATGCCAAAAATCCTATTTCACTAGAAAATTCACGGAGCCAGAAGACGAGACGGAGGAGGGCCACGAGGGGTCCACACCACCTGGCCACGCGGGCTAGGCCAGTCCGCGCCTGGGGGTGGTGTGGCCGCCTCGGTCACCCCCTTGGCCTCCCTCTTCACCTATAAGTTGCCTCTTAACCTAAAAACCAAGGGGCGTTTGACGTTTTTCCAGAAAAAGTTCCGCTGCGCCGCCACCACTAGATTCCACGAATCGGAACCAGAAACTCCGTTCTGGCACCCTGCCGGGATGGGGAATTAGAGGAGATCATCGCTATCATCATCACCATCGCTTCTCCATCGACCATCCATGAGTGAGAAATCCCCCGCTGTAGGCTATGGGGATGGTAGGGATTGGATGAGATCGTTCATGTAATGGCATCAGATTGTTAGGGCATGGTGCCTAGTATCTATTATTACTGTTTTTTGACTTTGTTGCAACTTGTTATGATTAATGCTTGTCACTAGGGACCGAGTGCTATGATTTCAGATCTGAACTTGTTATTGATTCATTATGATAGTAATGTTTATGGTCTTACCTGCAAGTTGTATGCACATATTGTTGTCCGGAACCAAAGGCCCCGAAGTGACAATAATCGGGATAACCGGAGGGGATGGCTTTGATGTGAGGATCACATGTGTTCACGGAGTGTTAATGCTTTGCTCTGGTGCTCTATTAAAAGGAGCACCTTATTTACCAGTAGTTCCCTTGAGGCCCCGCTGCAAACGGGCTGGCAGGACAAAAGATGTTGTGCAAGTTCTCATTGCGAGCACGTATGACTATATATATGCCTATGATTATTTTATACTTGGATGCTTTCTCTTGTTTATCTGCAAATGTCCTATGTCTTGATTGCCATATGAATTGTCTTGTCTATGCAATGCCCGTGCATCCATCCATGTACCTACCGCGCTTTAATACTACTGTTTGTTGCAATTGTTACTACTGTCTTTACTTTTACTACTGCTACTACTTTGCTATTGCTATTACAAAACTGTTGTTACTGATAAACTGCTGTGAGCAAGATTGTTTCCAGGTGCAGCTGAATTGACAATTCAGTTGTTAAGGCTTACAAATATTCTTTGGCCCCTCTTGTGTCGAATCAATAAATTGGGTTTCACTTTCCTCGAAAATACTGTGATACACCCCCTATACTTGTGGGTCATCACTACATCAACAACATTTGTGCGGGAACGTAATCCCGCTTTTGGTCTTTAAAGGTATGATCACTGTATCCTGCTCGGTACTGTATATATGCATAGATAGATCTTGGCTATGGTGTTCATCGTTAGGAATTTTTTGTTTTCTGTACACGAACCCCTTCACCGTGATGTACTCTAACACTCTGAAAACTGATGCTCCACTAAGCCAACTTCAATCCAACTAACTAAATCGAAGTTCTCAAAGTAACAAAAAATTCACCAAATTTGGAAACAATCCGAACACATTTGATCCCCAATCACCATTTTGAAGACACTTTGCTAGGATTCACCAATCTTTACAGAAATCGCCTCTCCTTCGTAGTCCTCTCCTCTCACAAGACTGGGGTGTTACTTGTGAAACATCACGCAAGTTTCACTATGGGATGAAAGACCCCACAAGTGAATGGTATATGATGCATCCAATGGCGTAGTCTATGTTGGGCTAGTACTTCCAAATAGAGGGAGCGGGCTACCAAAGTACAACCCATAATTCCAGCTCAAGCTAACGTGACCCGTTGATCTCAACTCGATCCAATGATTGAGATGACTCCTGCGGAAGGGAGAGAATAAGAAAACCTAGCCTCCGCTAAGGAGTTCAATGAGTCATGCTAGGGGTGTTACTCATGAAACACGACGCAGACAAGCTTTTCTATAGACAAAAAAGATGTAAAAACAAAAAATAACAGAAGCATATATAACTTTCAAATGTAGGGACCATCATCCTATTAGCACTTATTGTTTGCGAATTTCTTCATGCACTTATGATCATTTCTCCCGTTCACCGATTGCCTCATAGTTGCATACATGAAACCATATAAAACTAACTACTGGTCATAGCATTTTAAATTTCCATCCTCTAAAAAGGCTTTTGCCCCGCTTTATAAATAAAACTGTAAACGGCCAGATCGATACAAGGTGAAGAGGAAACCCTCTTAGAGCATCTCTAGCAGACCCCTTAAAACTTGGGCCTTTAAAACACGGATAAGGGTCCAGAAAATCGCGATTTTACCACTCGTGCAGACTGCGGCCGGGCAGACACTGTATATGTGAACCCTAAAAGGGAATGTTCTATTTGATTCCTGTTGTCGCTTCACCTTTTATATACGCTTCATCATCGCTTCATCCCCCTCCACCACACTCTCTCATTCCCCGCCACCATGGAGAGGCCATCTCTGAACTGGTACAAGGTCGTGATGTTCGCCCGGTATGACATCCTCGCACCGCCGCGCACGACGTTGTCATTTGATTTTAACTGAGCTATGTAGGGGTGCCCGTGGAGCTACTCTTGCGCGCCAATGAATTGGAGATGCAGGACGAGGAGCGTCACCACAAACTTCCGGCTTGGAAGAGGGCAATGGTCCGGTAGTCATCCACGTGCGCGTACTGGCCAAAGCGGTTCGCGAAGGAGCGGAGGAAGGAGCTTTCCATTTGCAGAGCTCACCGGCAAGAGACCCGACAGATCTATGCAACCCCGAAGGGAGGGAGCGACTCTGGGATGTGCCTTACTATGGGATCTACAACATCATCAAGAAGGCGCGCGGTGAAGAATTCACCAGGGAGGAGAACACTGATGGATCGTTGATGACCTAGGTTACCACCGCTATATAAACCGCTTGTAAGCCGCCGGCTGGGATAAGTTGCATCTGTGAAATCCCCGGCGTTGTGTAAACACTCTCCGTTATAGTGAAGTTTTGCTGGCTGGCGCCCGTGGTTTTTCCCTCTCTTTGTTTGAGAGGGTTTTCCACGTTAAATCTGTGTCCCCTTGTTGTAATTCCTTTATCATTCTTCGTTATTTGGTCGCAAAGCTAACAGAGCTCCACGACGACGCCCTCAAGAGGATAACGATGCAAGGCGCTGCCATCACCGAGACCACACGGTGAAGGGTTTTCACCCTGAGCCCTAGTGGGGAAAAGGTAACCACAATAACGCCCCCAAGAGGGTTACAACACGCACATGTTGCCATCGGTGTCAAAATGCAGGGCTTCTGCCCAGGAAAAACCTTCACCCGCACCCGAGGTATCGAACCGCTCACTATCCCGGTGCCCTGCCTCCAAAACGATATCTAGGAGCTGCCATTGCCGAAGAACCACCAACACCAGGGTCACCCGCTGCCCGTTCCTGGCCATCCAAATGACCAAGGAGCAAGGCCATCACCACCGCCACATCGCTCGCCATAGAGATGACTACGCAGTCCACCTCCCGGAGCCACCGCCCTGGTGTCCTCGAGCTCAAGACCAGGAATTGATAGATAGCTCACTACAAGACCAACTATTCATACTAGGAACCGGCGCTAGAGTGGACTCGCGTGATCGGCAGAAGTGCAGCCGGTGTCAGCCTCATGCCACCCACCAGTCGCACTCTGAAGCCATCGACATGCAAATCTAGACTCGTAGGTCTTGATTCACCCTCCGGCCGCGCACCATGGTCACTCGGAGGAGATCCGTTCTCCACCGCCAGATACAGTCACCGACCGGACATAATAGCAGGTCCTGTGAGGCCTAGTAGAGGCTTGACTAGCCTTGCCGCCGCGCTCCAGCGCCATGACCACCGCCACTAAGCACCTGCATGTCCATGCACTACACCCGAAGCTTACCCTTACCGCTAGCACATGTAGGCAAGCCACCGTCGGGCAACTAGCAGGCAGAGGACGACCGTCTAGAGCAGGCTGGAGACCGCCGGGATACACCTAGATGGGGACCAAAAGGGCCCAGATCTAGGACTTGAGGCCCGCGCCCCCTGAGATCCTCTCTACGCCGCCACTCCTGCCGCCTCTGGCCACCCGCTACTGCATCCGCCAGCGCCGCCAACCGTCGACGCAAACGCTAGATCGCTGCAAGGCTCGACTCGCTGGTAATAGCAGCACACCGCCGCCTATCGAGCCGCCCTCCGAAGCACGCTTGGAAGATGTCGTCCACCGCAAGGGCTTTGCCCGACGGCGAGCCGCCAGTGGCGGGTGAGGGGGAGGGTATGGTTGAGGAGAGAGGGGGGCTCGGGAGTCGCCCCTGGTTCGCCCGAAGGGGATGACCAGGAGCTAGACGAAGTTTTTGGTGTGGATGATCATGGTCCATACATAAGCATTGTCCTTTTGTATGGCCTTGCGTTGTGTTCCATCGAGGAAACATCAATATGTCAAAGGCAGGTTTCGGTAGGGAGTTTCCAACGAAGTGGGTAGGAGGTTATCTTGCTGTCTAATCTAGTCCCTTTTCTTGTAGCTTTTCCATAAAGCTTGACATTTCATTTTCTCGTTAGGTCCAGATCTTGTTTAGACAAAAGAAAGGTCCCAAATCTTGTTGGTGACGAAGTATTAAAACTTAGTTTGATGCTGGAACATTTCTTTTGGAACATAATAAATACGTAAAGTAAGAAAACCTGAACCAGTGGCGCCCCTTTCTTTAAACTCGATGGCAAAGCATCTCTACGATTGCGATGCATCGAGATCATGCAAGCGATGCAGCTCTGTGTTAGACCTGAATAGTCTCTGTCCCTGCAGACTATGGTCAGGCTTGTAGTGTACACTAGCAATCCTTATCTAGCATCCGGAACTTTTGAAATATTTCCACATGAAAACATAAGCATTTCTAGTTTGGAGTATAAGCTCAGCGCCCATCTCTCTCTGACGTTGCATTGAAGTGAAGTCGAAACTAGATGACGACGTCAAGGAGTTAAGGAATTACTTCATGTCATGTGAGGATTATTATTACGTTACACCCTCCGTCCAGAAATAAGTGAATTAGGTTTGTCTAAATTTGCATACATCTATAGAGACACGTGAATCTAGACACTTATTTCTAGACAGAGAGAGAGAGAGTATAAGTAATTTGAGGGTCTAGAAATTGGCGGTTTTGGTGTTTAAGCAGTAGTACATAGTGTTTGCAGGCCATCCTAATACTTGAAGATATTGTTTTCCCTTTTGTTTCCAACCGAGTACTGCTTTGTGATGTGCAGTGTGGCTTAGAATCACATAAGTCCATCCTTTTCTACAGCAGGGGGTGCTTTGCACGGCGGTTCAGAACCGGAAGGAAAACAAAAGGTTTCCTCTGAAAGGAACGAGTCGTTTTCGTCGCAGGATTGACCGCTGCGCCGCAGGCACTAAGGCTTATAATTGTAGTCACCAGCAACGTAACGGGTTCTTCTTAATCTTATGCCAATGGGGTGGAGGCGGGGGCGGCGCTGGCCGATGCGGTGTATGCGGGGTGCGGCGGCGGGCAACGCGGCTGGGAAGAGGGAGGGGGAGGTTGGAGAAGAGGGAGAGGGAGTGATAGGGGATGCGGGTCGGGACGGCGCGTGTATGGAAAGTGGCATCTGGGTTGGTGGCGTTTGCAAATGCCAAACACCACCCTTAAATTTGGCCCGGTTCCACCTATGGATCCGATTAAGTAGTGGCATCCGGAGTACACTAAACGCGGCCGTTAAGCTCTAGTACTGACATTCCGTATATTCGAGACGCAACTACCATGTTGGCTCTTAGCAACTGCATGTTATTTTTAGGACACGACATTGAAAAAATGATTGGTATAGGTATTTTCCTACTAGTGATAAGTCTATCCTTTTCTACTTGTACAGCAGGGGTGCTCTGCCCGCCGGTTCAAAACCGGAAGGAAAACAAAAGGTATTCCTCTGGAAGGAATGGCCGCTGCGCAGCAGACACTATAATGCTTATAATTGCACTTGTCACCAGCAACGTAACGGGTTCTTCTTAATCTTATGCCTCGCTGACAGAGCCATCTAGCGTGGCGTAAGCGGACGATGAGATGAGATGGTAAGCGCGCGATCGCTGTCTCTCACGAGATTCCGGTCCGTCGAGGTTTGAATTCGGATAAAGTAAGTAAAGCTAAAACACCGCTGTTATGTCTGCATAACAAGCATCTTTATTCCCTTTCCCTCTATGGTTCACCTACAGCCTGACTTAACATGCATTTTGTGATCCGAAAGACTGGAACTTTTTTGAGAAAGACTACTTGGCATTATACCTGCCGTTAGCAGTGCCTCTGCGTATATATGCGCGAACCAGTTTAAAGCGTCGATCGAGACATGGGTGTACTTAAATGGCCAAGACAAACGATCTGCCTCGCGGTGACCAATCGCCAACCGGAAATCTGCACACATCACCGCGTCTCTTTGCTTGAGCCTGAAGTAGTAGCGGCGGACACAGGTCACCGGCCTCCTTAGCTCGCACGGTCACACCAACTCTGCTTTGAGCCCAATCTTTTCGCCTCGTCTCACTCCTTCACCACTATATAAGTGTGAGGTATCCTCCAAGCCTGCTCTTGCATTCTGCAAACGGAAACCATCTGAGGGTAATAAGGAGAGGCGCACAGGCAGTGAGCTGAACAATCGTAGCACCAGATCGATGATGGCCCGGGCTTGCTCCTCCCTGTTTCTTGCGGCGGTCGCGGTGGCCCTCGTCCTCGCGGTGCCGTCGCTCGCCGGCGACCCGGACTACCTCCAGGACATCTGCGTCGCCGATCTCAACTCAGGTATGCCAAGCTCTGAATTCCTCCTCTGTTTCGTTCGATTGAATCGGTACTGCCGTCCCGCATTGAAGACGTATGGGTATACGGTTTTGTACGGTCTGGCACTCTGACGTAGTACAGTGACAAGTACACTATTCACGTTCGGTAGTTAATGCTACATCCGGTGACGGTTCATGGTTGGAGGTAGTACAATCGATGGCACTGGTGAGGATGGGTGCAAGTACTAGACGTTAGATCCAAAGTCCATGACCATAAATTTACCAGTTTATACTAGTTCGGAATGTGATTCAGTTTCTAATCACTCTCCCGAACTTGCTAGGAATACTGAATCAAATGTCACGCCTGAATTTTCCACGACCAACTAGTTCTAATTTTGTTGGGATGCCCACGACCAACTGTTGGAAAAAATGCAAAAGATCAAACTATAAAGTTGTGGTCGAGCCGTGCGCTTGGCCAAGCACGATGCTCACAGCTCACGTAACGTACCCCGTCTGCAAACACGCGCAGAGCTGAAGCTGAACGGGTTCCCGTGCAAGGCGAACGCGACGGCGGAGGACTTCTTCAGCGGCATCCTCGGCAAGCCCGGCGCCACCAACACCACCACCGGCTCCGTCGTCACCGGCGCCAACGTGGAGAAGGTCGCGGGCCTCAACACCCTCGGCGTCTCCCTCTCCCGCATCGACTACGCCCCAGGCGGCCTCAACCCGCCGCACACGCACCCGCGCGCAACAGAGGTCGTCTTCGTCCTCTACGGCGAGCTCGACGTCGGCTTCATCACCACCGCCAATAAGCTCTTCGCCAAGACCATCTGCCAGGGCGACGTCTTCGTCTTCCCGCGGGGCCTCGTGCACTTCCAGAAGAACAACGCCGACAAGCCCGCCGCCGTCATCTCGGCATTCAACAGCCAGCTCCCAGGCACGCAGTCCATCGCCATGACCCTCTTCGGGGCATCCCCCGAGGTGCCCGACGACGTGCTCGCCAAGGCCTTCCAGATCGGCACCGAGGAGGTGGACAAGATCAAGACCAAGTTTGCCCCGAAGAGTTAACAAGTGGAGCAGGAATCCAACATGTTTCGCACTTTTGTTCATGTCCCATATTGGTTTGCATGTTGATTTGTTTGTATTCCAATAACTGCCTTAAGCGCGTACAGTAGCATAATTTCCAGATTCGAACATGTTTCGCACATTTGTATAAGTTCCACTGGTTTGCTCGTTCATTTCTTTGTCCTCCAATAACTGCTTTACGCACGTATAGCATCATTTCCAGATTCGCAGCTCGCTCAGTTTACTTTCTGCAACGGTGATACCTTTTTTTTTAAAGAGCATATATTAATATCAAAACAATCTATTTCTTATGAAAAAAGAAAAAAAGAAATTATAAAAAAGAAAATCCCGCTACAACAATCTATTCCTTGTAACAACAGTACTAACACCACTAGGACAGCACCAGAAGTCCAGCTTCTCCAAAAGCGACGCCTCCAATAAAAGAACAGTGCATAGGCGCCGTCATCGTCCGATCATAGATCTTACGTTTTCACCTTGAAAAAAGTCCTTACTTGCAAAACAATATCTTCAACAAGGCCATTGCCAGGCACAACCAAATAAGACCAGACCTTGAATTATCACCTTGCAAGATCAGACACTGAACGTCTCCTGTGCTATCGCCCCCACTAACAAGCTTAAGCCGCTGCTACAAATCACAGATCACCAAGCCAGTTACTCAGCGCTGAAGACTCAAACCAACTGTGCTAGCCCTCAAATCTCTGCTTTCATGACATTATCCACCACTGACTTCACCATGGACCGAGAAAGAAAATGTCCAATGATGGTAACAGGCAGCAGAGCTTCGCAACGCTCTCTCTGAAACCAAACGGTCAGAAAATGCACGAGTACGCACGACTGAATCTCATCCGACCATCATTCTCCAGGCATGAGCGCCCATGGGAGATCGTCAGCGGAGCATTCCGGAATCCGACAATCCTCACAGATCAGCAACAGCACGGAACCACCAGTTCTTTGTCTTTGTGCATGAGAATTTCATTTGAAACTCCACATCCGTAATAAAGCTGATAATTTCACATGGAGCCTAGTTGCTATGTATGGTGCGGCTCAAGAAGTGTTCAAGGCTGATTTCCTTCGAGAGTTGGTGAACCTAGCAAAGGATAATCCATACCCTATTCTCATAGGGGGTGATTTTAATCTGCTACGGTTTCCACACAAGAAGAGTAAAGGTCGGTTTGATGATCATTGGTCTTTCCTTTTCGATGTTGTCATTGACAGTCTTGATCTAAAGGAAGTGACCGTGATCGGACGATAATTTACTTGGGCAAACAGTCTTCCGGAACCTACATATGAAAGGCTAGATCGCGTATTGATGGACTCGGATTGGGAAGATAAATTCCCACTTGTCTCAGTACGAGCTCCAGAACGTATTGAGGCTCTTTCGGATCATGCTCTCATTTTGCTAACTACTGGTAGACCTACTACATGATGTTCACGGATGTTCAAATTTGAACTTGGATGGCTACATTGAGTAGGTTTCCAAGATATGGTCAAAGTTGTTTGGGACAGACCGGTTATGGGTAGTAACCCAATCCAGAGGTGGAATAATAAAGTGCAAGTGACACGCAAACACCTCGGGGGTTGGGCACGTCACACAACTGGTATTCTTAAAAAAAGAAAAGCTTAGACTCTCGTCTACTATTGATGAACTCGAAGCATTGGTAGAAACTCGTTTGTTAACTCAGCATGAAATTGAGCTAAAAAAAGCCAATCGAATGCGGAATTAGCACGTCTTCTGCGTGAAGAGGAACTCAAATGGTACCAACATTCCAAGGCTCAATTTTATTTTGCATGGGGATTCGAATACTAGGTACTTCCACAGTGTTGCCAATGGCAGACACAAGAAGAACCTTATTCGTTCCTTAATGCAAGATGATGTTAGAACGATTGAAGGACATGAGCAGCTGAAATCTTACATTACAAGGGTTTATTTGGGGAACCAGAAGAAGGTACTTTCTCCCTGGATGAGTCCCAAACAGATGTTGTACCCCAGGTGTCTGTTGAGGAAAATAATATTTTGAATGCTCCCTATACAGAGGAGGAAGTTAAGAAGGTTGTTTTCTAAATGGAACACAATAAAGCCCCTGGCCCTGATGGATTCCCAGCTGAGTTTTTATCAAACCTTTTGGGATGTTATCAAAACAGATCTTATGGATATGTTTAGTGCTTTGTACGCTGGACAATTAGATCTGTTTCGATTGAATTTTGGAGAGATTATCCTATTACCTAAGATTAATGAAGCAGAACGGATACAATAATATAGACCGATTTGCCTTCTTAATGTTAGTTTTAAGATTTTCACCAAAGTAGCTACTATCAGGTTAAATTTAGTGGCTGATCATGTAGTTCATCCATCGCAAACTGTTTTCATGCAAGATCGTAACATACTAGATGGTGTGGTAACCTTACATGAGACGGTGCATGAACTTCATATGAAAAAGCTTAATGGGGTTATTCTAAAAATTGATTTTGAGAAAGCTTATGATAAGGTTAAATGGTCTTTCCTTTAACAGACTCTCAGAATGAAAGGTTTCTCAGCTGAGTGGTGTGCTTTAATCAATAGCTTTGTTTCGGGAGGTAGTGTTGCCATCAAAGTCAATGATGATGTTGGTAAATACTTCCAGACCAAAAAGGGCTAAGACAAGGTGATTCATTATCGCTAATGCTATTTAACATAGTGGCTGATATGTTATCTATTATGATTGAGCGCGCAAAATCTGATGGCCAAATTGAAAGTGTGGTACCTCATCTAGTGGACGGAGGTTTATCTATCCTTCAGTATGCCGACGATACAATTCTATTTATGGAACATGATCTTGAAAAGGCTAATAATCTAAAACTTATACTTTCAGCTTTCGAACAACTTTCATGACTAAAAATAAACTTCCATAAAAGTGAATTGTTTTGTTTTGGTGAGGCTCAGGAGATAGCTGACCTTTATGCTGAGCTCTTTGGCTGTAGTCAAGGCGTATTTCGATTCGATATTTGGGCATTCCGGTTCATTATCGGAGGCTTACAAATGCTAAATGGAAAATCATTGAGCAAAGACTACAACTGAGATTGAGTAGCTGGAAAGGTAAATTACTATCCATAGGTGGAAGATTGGTACTCATTAATTCAGTGCTAAGCAATTTGGTATTGTATATGATATCATTCTTTCAACTTTCCAAAAGAGTCTTGCATAGGTTAGATTATTTCCGATCAAGATTCTTTTGGCAGGGAGATAGTGAGAAAAAGAAGTATAGACTGGCTAAATGGAGTGTTCTTTGTCGTCCCAAAGTATAGGGGGCTGGGAATTTATGATCTGGAGATCAAGAATATATCCCTTCTTAGTAAGTGGATTTTCAAGTTATTAACTGAAGAGGGGACATGTCAAACTCTATTAAAAATAAAATATGTTGGGTCAAAAGCTTTGTCCCAATTGGTTTGGAAACGGGGGACTCTCACTTTTAGGCTGGCCTGATGGCAACGAAGAAACATTTCTTCCACTTCGGTATATTTTCTATTATGGATGGTTCTCAGATACGGTTTTGGGAGGATAAGTGGCTTGCCAATGCTACACTCCGAGAATAATATCCTGCCTTGTACTCTATAGTCCGTTATAAGGAGGAAACAATTGCCACAGTATTGGCATCGTTCCCACCTAATGTGACCTTTAGGCGTGATTTGATTGGTACTAGACTTGACTCTTGGATCACGTTGCTACATCGGTTAGCAGATATCCAACTATCAGCTCAACCTGACGAATTGCGATGGAATTTAAGTGAGAATGGTTCCTTCTCCGTTAGTTCCCTATACAATGCTTTAGTCCAGCCAGTCTTACCAGTGTTAGATAATAGGATGATCTGGAAGATGAAGATACCTTTAAAAAACAAAATCTTTGCTTGATATCTTCGTCGAGGAATCATCCTTACCAAAGATAATCTTATTAGGCGGAATTGGCATGGGAATCCTATGTGTGTGTTTTGTCATCACAATGAGACAATCAAACACTTGTTTTTCCAATGCAACTTCACAAGGTCTATATGGTCAGTTACCCAAGCAGCTTCAGGCTTGCATCCACCACGTAGTATTGCCAATATATTTGGGAATTGGTTACATGGTATAGATCGCAAGTATAAGTTACTTCTTCGGGTTGGAGCAGTTGTCATTATATGGTCGCTATGGCTATGTAGAAATGATAAAGTTTTTAATGATAAAAATTGCTCTCTCTTGCAGGTTATCTACAGATGCACCAACACCCTACGATCTTCGTCGGTACTGCATCGTGCGGATTTACACGACCTTTTCGAGGAGGTGTGTACGCGGTTGGAGGATACGGCACGGGATTTGTTTACCCGGCATGGATGGCAGCATAATCTTCGGATAGGACCTCCCTCAGCACACTAGGTGTTTCGCAATTTCTCATTTTTGATATGTAATTCGCCTATTTACTTTTCTTTTTCTCTTATTGGATCTGTGAACTGTGTCGGTTGTGTGCATCATCGTTATGCAGAGGCCGGGTGTAACTTAAACTTTTAAGTAATAAAACGCCCCTTATCGAAAAAACCACAGAATCCATTAGTTGTTCCTCATAATATGTTGACTTGAAAAACATCTTATTTTATTAGCTCGATGATCTTGCTGGAAGATGATGAAGATCCTATTTGTAAACCACAGATCACATAATGACACGGGCTATGATGTTTTGAGTTTAGTCCACTCGATCAGTTCTGATCATTATCATTGCATAGATAATTTTCACACAGGGTGGCAGTTCAGTTAACTAGTTCCATGCAGAATGTCCATGCATCATAACAGAATCCTCATCTTCATCGAATGATTGAGGCAAACATCTTCCAGTTTGCTGGTCACTCGGGGGGTTATGGAGAAAATCCCAGAAGATAATAGTGAGCGAACAGGAAGTTATCATTTGCAGTTGCGTTGCGTCTAGAATGTTAAGTGAATATACACTCAGTTCCCATCATTAAGTCGAATCAATCATATATATCACCTATCCCTGACCAAGTTAGCGTCATCATTTACTTGCCAAAATAATAAAAACAACAGTTCTCAGAATTTTATGTACAGAAAATGATATTTTTGCTCCTAGCCGGTTGTTGGCTCCGTTAATTCAAAACCGGACTCATTTCGAACCTTCCGTCTAAAAAATAATTATTTTTTGGCAATGCTTCCAGCAGAAACTCTGAATTTGTGCCTTCAAACAGACCTCCCTCGGTACTAAACTGAGGATAATGTGTTTGGTTCCTCTACTGTTGGACGTTCAAACCATATATCTTTTCAGCTATTTCAGGTCAGAGATGTAAAAGTCCGGAATCCGCGAGGGCAGAACTGACAGGCGTCATGGGCTGATCGAATTCTACGATATGGAGATTGCATGGCCGCTGTCGTGATCACAGACCGGTCGCAGGAGCTGAAACTTGCTAGAACATAGTCTCTGATGCACTGGATTAATCATGCCATATCCCAGAGATTCACCATCCCCTGAGCTAATAATAATACGGAAATCCTGTGGGATCATTCGCCACCAGCTGCTAGGCGCGTAATGCATGTGCGTGATCTGCCACACTTATGAGTTATGACCATGATTAGTCCAAGGAACAAGGAAGGCACATGCGCAGAATGTACATCCATGATCCTCGTCAACCGTCGTCCGTTGGTGGGATGAAACGGAATCAGAATTCCCATCAGCTCGCCGGCCGCTTCTTATATAAGTACCAGAGAACACATGGCAGGCATCATCAGTACGCAACAGAGCTTTAAGTTTGATCAGATAGATAAGCACTAGCCGAAGCAGAGATGGAGAAGGTGGCGATCCTGGCGTTGATCCTGGGCTTGTGCGTGTCACAGCTGGGGGGTTCAGTGCTGGCCGACTACTGGACGCCCGCCAGCGCGACGTTCTATGGCGGGAGCAACGCGGACGGTACAATGGGTATGTCACCTTGCGCGCTATTATACTACGTACACAGAATCCTCATTACTCCACGAAACAACGGTTTTCATTCCTCGCATGTATGTATGCAGGCGGTGCGTGCGGGTACGGCGACCTGTACAGCGCCGGGTGCGGGAAGAACTCCACGGCGCTGAGCACGACGCTATACGGCGACGGCAGGTCCTGCGGCGCGTGCTACGTGGTCACCTGCGACGCCTCGCGCACGACGTCGTGCAAGCCCTGGACATCCGTCACCGTCACGGCCACAAACTTCTGCCCGCCGGACTACAACAAGCCCAACGACGACGGCGGCTGGTGCAACTCGCCGCGGCAGCACTTCGACATGTCCCAGCCCGCGTGGGAGACCATCGCGCAGTACCAGGCCGGAATCGTCCCCGTCAACTACGCCAGGACGACGTGCCAGAGGACCGGGGGGATACGGTTCACCATCAAGGGCCACGACTACTTCAACCTGGTCCTCATCAGCAACGTCGGCGGCAGTGGCGCCCTCTCCGCCGTGTCTGTCAAGGGCGCCGCCTCCAACTGGATGACCATGACCCGCAACTGGGGTGCTCACTGGCAGAGCGGCGCCTACCTCACCGGCCAGAGCCTGTCTTTCCAGGTGCAGACGGACGACGGAAGGACCATCACGGCGGACAACGTCGCGCCGGCCTACTGGAAGTTCGGCGAAACCTACGTGTCCTATGTCAACTTCTAGCCTCTTTTTTGTTTGTTTATTTATGTCTCTCGTCGATTGAGATTTTCGTTAAGTCTCAATCATCTAAGAAAATTGCAAATGTAGTTACAAAATATGCAACTCGTTCAGTTGCACTTTTCTAACAAAAAAATGCATTTTCTATCAGAAAATTACAACCGAAACCAGTTGTTGTTTTTTTAAGCCGGCGCTTGCACATTTTTGAAGAACTGAGACATAAAAAATTCTTAGTTGAGTGAGACATAGCAAAATTGTTCATTTTTTGGGGTTTGAAGAGAATGAGTGTCAACTTCTAGCCAGGATTACCCAAAAAAAAAACTTCTAGCCGGGATTGGGAGATTGTAAGGGGCTGAATTGGCTGACGAGATCCATTTCAAATTTCAAACTGGTGGGCTAGCCACGCAGGACACAGCCAAGTTAACGTAAGGCCATGGACATATGGGAGGTGTTATATGCCGCCTGCGGGCGGCGCGGGTCGCTAGTGCCGCACAGGTGCATCCCCTGTCGGGACGGTCCACTCAGGTGTCTTCTCTTTTTCTTTATTTTTGTTTTTGTTTTCATTTTATTTTAAACTCTGAATAATTCTTTAAAAATGGTGTCCAGAAAAAAAGGTTTCTTTGGCCTAGTGAGAATACTCATGATTTTTTTTCAAAATATTAAAAATAAATTCTCAAAAAAATTGAATAATATTTTTGAAAAATATGTACAATTTTCGAAATCATGAACCAAATTTGGAAAATTTATGAACCAAAATTCAAAATTCATGAACAAAAATTCAAAAATGATGAACCAAGTCCAAAAATCATGAACCAATTTCAAAACCCATGAACCAAAATTCAAAAAAAATGTAAAAAAATGAGCATTTACGGAATAATTAATGAACTTTTTAAAAACTTAAATAAAATCATAAGGAAACAGAAAAAGAAGCAAATAAAAAGGAAAAAAGGCAACAAATATAAAAAGCAAATATAAGGACCTATTTACTTAATGGCGCGCGGGCGCTCGTCCGACGAGTTGAGCGTGCTACGGACGGAGCACGTCGCACGCAAAGTTTGTAATGGACGTGCCACCGTGGAATCGTGGGAAAACGGGACCATGCCCTATTTTGTCCCTATCCCGCACTTCCCTCCCGCATTAACTCCCTCTCGTCTCTCTGTGCTCTCTCGCTCGCAACCGTCTGTGTGGGGCGGATCCGGGGGCGGAAACATGGGTTGGAGGCGGAGGTGGAGCCGTTCCGGCGAGGGGGTCTGGCGCTGCCCGGTGGAGATCTACATCAGGGTCCTAACGCGCAACCAGGGCGTTGATTTCTTGGGAATCTGGAGTTTTCGGCATATTTTCTCGTTGATTACTAGCGGTGTTTCGGCATATTTCGAGCACCACGACGGAATAGGCGGTATGTTTACTCCATGATTTTTCACCTCCATCCATGAAATTCTTTCATCCATGTTTCTCTCTGTGTGTGTTTCACGCGATTTTGCGTGGGTCTCCCAGGGTTGGATTGGCGCAAGGGTTCACCGTGCAACTACTCTGTGGGGTTTTATAATGCACATTCGTGATGATAGTCGTTAAGGAAGGGGGATCCGGGGGATTTTGATGCGCATTATTAACCAAGAAATATACAATCTAGCAATTGGACACTGACTTGTGTTCGTTGATTAGTTGCTTTTTTTCTCAAAAAAATTTGCCAGCACAAATATGGTTGTTGCATATATAATAGTAGAAGTTGCTTTTTCGTAGATTGCAAGTTGCTTTATCGTAGACTCAAAGTTGCTTATCTAACATTAGCAGATGTTCAACCTAAGATGTCTATTGCCTACATGACACTAGAAGTTGCTTGTCTGAAATTATTAGTTGCTTAACCCGATATGTTTGTTGCCTACACAACACTATAAGTTGGTTACCTGCTATTTAGTAGGTGCTCACATAAATAGTTGCTCTGCGCAAAATGTTTGTTGCCTACATTTAACTAGAAGTTGCACAGTTTTTTACCATGTCGTTTTTTCGCTTTCTATACTTGCTTCCCTTGTTATTTGAAGTTGCTCAAACCAACCTGTTCGTTGGCTATTTGACACTAGCAGTTGCTCAGAAATAACATCAATGTTCAAAATATAGTTGCCTATAATTAGTTGTTTTACTGTCATAAGTAGTTGCTTAACTAGACCTGTATGTTTTCTTATCTGACAAAAGTAGTTACTCAGTCCAACATGTTCGTTGCCTATATTGAACTAGAAGTTGTAGGGGTTCGTAGCATGGAAAACAAAAATTTTCTATCGCATACAAACAAACAAGCCAAGATCTATCTACTAGATTGTAGCAACGAGTCGATGGAATAACTCACCCTCGAAGATTCCAAAGTGTTTAACGAGAGCAGATTCTCGTGGGTGATGTAGTCGTACTCTTTCCGATCTCAAGATCGCGTAGACGATCCTTCCGGCGCCGCGTTCCCGCAGCGCTCCCGCAGTCGGTCACACGTTCGGTACTCGACGAAGACCTTCCTCTCCCTTGTTCCAGCAGGCAGCGGAGGTTGTAGCACTCTCCTCGCGATTCCGGCAGCACAACGGCGTGGTACCGGAGGTAGAGGGGAGATCCCGCAGGGCTTCGCCTTAAGCCGGTGCGAGTATGGTGGAGCTTATGAGAGAGGCTATTAGTGGTCTAGTAATTAGACACACCAATTAGAGGGCTCTAAACCAATTAGAAGGCTCTAAACCGAAACAGCTCTAAACCGGGGTCTAGGTCTAGTTTCTAGTTTAGAGGATAGGAACTTGTGTGTGTTGGGAGGGGAGCCCTGCCCCTCCCTTTATAGGTGGGAGGGCTGGCGCGCTAGGGGAGGGAGGGAGTCCCTCCCCAACTCGGCCTAGGGCTGGCCGCCGGCTTGGGGACTCCTTCCCCAAGTCGGTCTCCTCTTCTCCTCCTCTTCCCACTTTCCAAAACTGGCAGTTTGACTTTCAAACTAGCCGTTTGACTTTTCCAATTTAGGAATTAAATAAACCCTTTATTTTGGACAGCGAGAACACTTAGTACATGATGCAATCATTCCATCTTGCAATGACACATTCATGTACCCCTTCCCCCCCCGGAGTGCCGGACATTCCGGGACCTTCTAGAATGTTCCCGATGAAAACACCGGAACCATTCCCCAACTCCGAAATGGGACTTTCCTTATATGAATCTTATTCTCCGGACCATTCCGGATCACCTCGTGATATCCCGGATCCCATCCGAGACTCCGAACAACATTCGGTCTCTTTCTCATAATACCATAACTACTCAAACAACGTCGAATCCTTAAGTGTGTCTCCCTACGGTTCGTGAATTATGCGGACATGATCGAGACACTTCTCCGAACAATAACCAATAGAGGAATCTGGAAATTCATATGGCTCCCACATATTTCTACGATTACTTTGCGATCGAATGAACCACTTACATACGATACCAATTTCCCTTTGTCTCACGATATGTTACTTATCCGAGGTCATGATCGTCGGTATCTCTGCATACCTAGTTCAACCTCGTTACTGATAAGTACTCTTTTCTCGTTCCCGTGATATGTGATCCCTTGTGACCAAGTCACATGCTTGCAAGCTAATTGGATGACATTTCACCGAGAGGGCCCAGAGAATATCTATCCGTCATGTGGATGGACAAATCCCACTCTTGATCCATGTGTTTCAACCAATACTTTCCGAACACCCAATGCCACTTTTATAGCCACCCTGTTACGGTGTGGTGTTTGATGACATCAAAGCATCCATCCAGTAAAGGCAATATGCATGATCTCATGGTCGAAGGAATTAGGTTACTATGTATCAGAAAGCATATAGCAATTGAACTATTGAAATGACTTGATCTTTATGCTACGCTTGTCTATAGGAGTATGTCCACCATATCATTCTCCTAACGATATGATCTTGTTGTTGATAACATCTCAATGTTCATGACAAAGAAACCACATCATCAATCAACCAACAAGCTAGTGAAGTATAGAGGCCATACTAGGGACTTCAAATTAAGTTTACAAATCACACAAGTATTAATGGTTTCCTTGTTAATACTATTATAGCATGAATGTAAACATTTATCATAAACACAAAGATATATAATAATAACTACATTTATTATTACCTCTAGGGCATATCTCCAACAGTCTCCCACTTGCACTAGAGTCATCTAATCTAGATTACATGGTAATATACCGAACACCCATGGCAGTTTGGTGTTGGTCATGTTTTGCCCTCGGGAGAGGTTTAGTCAACGGATCCGCCACATTCAGATCTGTGTGTACTTTGCAAATCTTTATATCCCCATCCTGGATATGTTCTCGAATAGCGTGGAAACGCAGCTTGATATGCTTCAGCTTCTTGTGTGACCTTGGTTCTTGCGCATTGGCTATGGCGCCCATGTTATCACAGTAGATAGACATTGGGTCCAGCGCACTTGGAACCACACCCAGCTCTGTAATGAACTCTTTCATCCATATCGCTTCTTGTGAAGCCTCCGAAGCAGCCATGTATTCCGATTCAGTTGAAGATCTCGCCACAACGCTTTGCTTTGCACTCCTCCAGCTAACTGCTGCACCATTCAAAATAAATACGTATCCAGATTGTGATTTAGAATCATCCGGATCGGTGTTCCAACTAGCATCGGTGTAACCATTAACAACGAGCTGTTCATCACCTCCATAAGAAAGAACCATATCCTTAGTTCTTCTCAAGTACTTAAGGATGTTTTTGACCGCTGTCCAATGATCCACTCCTGGATCACTTTGATATCTGCTAGTTAGACTAACAGCATATGCGATGTCGGGTCTAGTACATAGCATGGCATACATTAGAGATCCTATGGCTGAGGCATAGGGAGTCTTACTCATCTTTTCTCTATCTTCTGCCGATGTCGGACTTTGAGTTTTACTCAAGGTCGTATTGGGCAACATGGGCAAGAACCCTTTCTTGCTATCTTCCATTCCAAACCTCTTTAGAACTTTGTCCAAATATGTACTTTGTGACAATGATATTTGGCGTTTCGATCTATCTCTATAAATCTTTATGCCTAATATGTAAGCTGCTTCGCCAAGATCCTTCATTGAAAAACTATTATTCAAATATTCCTTGACACTATTAAGAAGGTCTACATCATTCCCAATCAACAATATGTCATCCACATACAGTATTAAGAATGCCACAGAGCTCCCACTCACTTTCTTGTAAATACAAGCTTCTCCATAAGTTTGTATAAAACCAAAACTTTTGATTACCTTATCAAAACGTTGATTCCAACTTCGGGATGCTTGCTTCAATCCATAGATGGACCGTTGAAGCTTGCATACCTTGTTAGCATCTTTAGGATCGACAAAACCTTTGGGTTGTATCATATACAACTCTTCATCAATGTCTCCATTGAGGAATGCTGTTTTGACATCCATCTGCCATATCTCATAATCATAATATGCAGCGATTGCTAACATAATCCTCACAGACTTTAGCTTCGCTACCGGTGAGAAAGTCTCATCGTAGTCAACTCCTTGAATTTGTCGAAACCCTTTTGCGACAAGTCGAGCTTTATAGACAGTAACATTACCATCAGCATCTGTTTTCTTCTTGAAAATCCATTTGTTCTCGACAGCCTTCCGGCCATCCGGTAAGTCCACCAAAGTCCATACTTGGTTTTCGTACATGGATCCAATCTCGGATTTCATGGCTTCTTGCCATTTATTGGAATCTGGGCTCATCATCGCTTCCTCATATGTCTCGGGGTTATCGGTGTTGTCCACCAACATGACATTCATAACGGAATCATACCAATCTGGAGTGGTACGAGTTCTCGTTGACCTCCGAGGCTCTGTAGTAACTTCAACCGAAGTTTCATGATCACCATCATTAGCTTCCTCTCTTATTGGTGCAGGCACCACAGGAACTTCTTCCGGTGCTGCGCTACTCGCAATTTCGAGAGAAGGTTCGACAACCTCGTCGAGTTCTACTTTCCTTCCAGTCACTTCTTTCGAGAGAAATTCCTTCTCTAGAAAGGATCCATTCTTAGCAACGAAGATTTTGCCTTCGGATCTATGATAGAAGGTATACCCAACAGTTTCCTTCGGGTATCCTATGAAGACGCATTTTTCCGCTTTGGGTTCAAGCTTGTCCGGCTGTAACTTCTTTACATAGGCTTCGCATCCCCAAACTTTAAGGAACGACAATTTAGGTTTCTTCCCAAACCATAATTCATACGGTGTCGTTTCAACGGATTTAGACGGTGCCCTATTTAAAGTGAATGCGGCTGTTTCTAATGCATAACCCCAAAATGATAGTGGCAAATCTGTAAGTGACATCATAGAACGAACCATATCTAAGAGAGTTCGATTACGACGTTCAGACACACCATTACGCTGTGGTGTTCCCGGCGGTGTCAACTGCGAAAGTATTCCACATTTCTTCAAATGCTCGCCAAACTCGTAACTTAGATATTCACCTCCACGATCAGATCGTAGAAATTTAATCTTCTTGTTACGTTGATTCTCTACCTCACTTTGAAACTCCTTAAACTTCTCGAAAGTTTCGGACTTATGTTTCATAAAATAGATATACCCATATCTACTCAAGTCATCCGTGAAGGTAAGAACATAACGATAACCACTGCGCGATGCTACACTCATTGGACCACACACATCGGTATGTATGATTTCCAATAAGTCTGTAGCTCGCTCCATCATACCAGAAAATGGAGTCTTAGTCATTTTACCCATCAGACATGCTTCGCATCTTTCAAGTGATTCAAAATCAAGTGATTCAAGAAGTCCATCGGAATGGAGTTTCTTCATACGCTTCACTCCAATGTGACCAAGACGACAGTGCCACATATAGGTCAAATTATCGCTTGATTTCAAACGTTTAGCCTCAATGTTATTAATATGTGTATTTCTACTATCGAGATTCAATATGAATAGACCATCTATCAAAGGTGCATGTGCATAAAACATATTACTCATATAAATCGAACAACCATTATTCTCGGATTTAAACAAGTAACCGTCTCGCAATAAACAAGATCCCGATATAATGTTCATGCTCAACGCAGGCACCAAATAACAATTATTTAAGTATAAAACTAATCCCGATGGTAGATGAAGAGGTAGTGTGCCGACCGCGATCACATCAACCTTTGATCCGTTTCCCACGCGCATCGTCACCTCGTTCTTCACTAGCTTCCGTTTATTCTGCAGCTCCTGTTTCGAGTTACAAATATGAGCAACCGAACCAGTATCAAATACCCAGGCACTACTACGAGTACTAGTGAGATACACATCAATAACATGTATATCAGATATACCTTTCTTCTTGATGTTGCCGTTCTTCAAATCCGCCAAGTACCTTGGGCAATTCCGCTTCCAGTGACCTTCTCCCTTGCAGTAAAAGCACTCAGTATCAGGCTTGGGTCCAGCCTTGGTCCTCTTCGTCGGCGTGGTAACTTTCTTACCACCCTTCTTGAAGTGTCCCTTCTGCTTAGACTTGCCTTTCTTGAATTTGGTGGTCTTATTGACCATCAACACTTGGTGCTCTTTCTTGATCTCCACTTCTGCAGATTTTAACATAGCAAATAGTTCTGGCAACTCTTTGTTCATGTTCTGCATGTTGTAGTTCATCACAAAGTTCTTGTAACTTGGTGGTAGTGATTGGAGGATGCGGTAAACTCCCAAAGTATTAGGAATCACTATACCCAAACTTTGAAGTTTATTTGCGTGCCCAGACATTTTAAGCACATGCTCACTGACGGAGCTACCCTCTTCCATCTTGCAGTTAAAGAACTTTTCAGAAGCTTCATAACTTTCAATTGCCGCATGAGTCTCAAAGATTAATTTGAGATCCTCGACAATATCATATGGATCTGACTCTTCAAACCTTTTCTGAAGCTCCGATTCTAAACCATACAAGATAGCACACTGAACTATGGAGTACTGATTCTTCCGAGCGAGGTAAACATTCTTTACTTCATCGGTAGCATCAGCTGCAGGTGGGTCACCTAGCGGTGCATCCAGCACATAGGTCAAATTACCAGCTGTGAGGACAATCCTCAAATTGCGGAACCAATCCGCGAAGTTGCTTCCATTGTTTTTCAACTTTTCTTTCTCTAGGAACGCATTAAAATTGATGGTAGGGGCTGCCATTGATCTACAACATATTTGCAATAGTTTAGACTAAGTTTATGACAAATTGAGTTCAAATTAATTAATGAAATTAAACTAGGTGAACTCCCACTCAAAACAACATCCCTCACATTGTTTTAGTGATCACACGAACCAAATCCACTACATCAACACCGATCATCACGAGAGCTGATATAGTTTTAATGGCGAACAATCATCATGTTCATCATATCTACTATATGATTCATGCTTTGCCTTTCGGCGATCCGTGTTCCTGAGGCCATGTCTGTACATGCTAGGCTCGTCAAGATCAAACCTTAGCTTCCGCATAAGCAAATCTGGCTTGCTTACGTTGTAGTCACCCGCGGAATCAAAGACACCCGATCATCACGTGGTGCTTCGAAGCAGCAAGCTTTGGCAACGGTGCATACTAAGGGTGAACACTTTTAGAACTTGAAATTTATGTGCATGAGGGATCATCTTATAATGCTACCGTCGTCTACTAAGCAATACAAGATGCATAAAGGATTAACATCACATGCAATTCATAATATGTGATATGATATGGCCTTTCTTCTTTGTGCTTCCGATCTCCATCTTCAAGCACGAACATGATCTCCATCATCACCGGCATAGCATCAAGGTCAATGACGCTTCTTCATGGTTGTCGTCCGCCAACTTCAACTATTACAACTATTTTGAATAGACACGCAGGCCTTAACAGAAATTAAAGACAACCATATGGCTCCTGCCGGTTGCCAACTTACAATAAGGATCATTGCATACATCAAATATAATCACAATCATGGCCATATCACATCACTGCACACCCCTGCAAAACAAAGTTAGACGCTTCTACTTTCTTTGCATATTTTACGTGGTTTGGGGCTTTCCATAAGTGTCGTTCTAACTTACGAACAAGAACCACAACATTGATACTAGCATTGTTGATCACCCGTTGTAAATTGGATCTTTACTATGCTAGGAGAAACAGGCACCCGCAAAGCCACTTATGCAAAACGAGTTGCATGTCAAGCGTGGAGCAAGTCTCATGAACGATGTCATGTAAGGTTAGCCCGGGCCGCTTCATCCCAACATACCGCAAGATGCAAAGTACACAAAAAGCAATCTACAATAAAAGCATCAACGCCCACAATGACCATTGTGTTCTACTCGTGCAACAGATCTACATATAGACACGGCTCTGATACCACTGCGGGGTTCGTAGCATGGAAAACAAAAATTTTCTATCGCATACAAACAAACAAGCCAAGATCTATCTACTAGATTGTAGCAACGAGTCGATGGAATAACTCACCCTCGAAGATTCCAAAGTGTTTAACGAGAGCAGATTCTCGTGGGTGATGTAGTCGTACTCTTTCCGATCTCAAGATCGCGTAGACGATCCTTCCGGCGCCGCGTTCCCGCAGCGCTCCCGCAGTCGGTCACACGTTCGGTACTCGACGAAGACCTTCCTCTCCCTTGTTCCAGCAGGCAGCGGAGGTTGTAGCACTCTCCTCGCGATTCCGGCAGCACAACGGTGTGGTACCGGAGGTAGAGGGGAGATCCCGCAGGGCTTCGCCTTAAGCCGGTGCGAGTATGGTGGAGCTTATGAGAGAGGCTATTAGTGGTCTAGTAATTAGACACACCAATTAGAGGGCTCTAAACCAATTAGAAGGCTCTAAACCGAAACAGCTCTAAACCGGGGTCTAGGTCTAGTTTCTAGTTTAGAGGATAGGAACTTGTGTGTGTTGGGAGGGGAGCCCTGCCCCTCCCTTTATAGGTGGGAGGGCTGGCGCGCTAGGGGAGGGAGGGAGTCCCTCCCCAACTCGGCCTAGGGCTGGCCGCCGGCTTGGGGACTCCTTCCCCAAGTCGGTCTCCTCTTCTCCTCCTCTTCCCACTTTCCAAAACTGGCAGTTTGACTTTCAAACTAGCCGTTTGACTTTTCCAATTTAGGAATTAAATAAACCCTTTATTTTGGACAGCGAGAACACTTAGTACATGATGCAATCATTCCATCTTGCAATGACACATTCATGTACCCCTTCCCCCCCCGGAGTGCCGGACATTCCGGGACCTTCTAGAATGTTCCCGATGAAAACACCGGAACCATTCCCCAACTCCGAAATGGGACTTTCCTTATATGAATCTTATTCTCCGGACCATTCCGGATCACCTCGTGATATCCCGGATCCCATCCGAGACTCCGAACAACATTCGGTCTCTTTCTCATAATACCATAACTACTCAAACAACGTCGAATCCTTAAGTGTGTCTCCCTACGGTTCGTGAATTATGCGGACATGATCGAGACACTTCTCCGAACAATAACCAATAGAGGAATCTGGAAATTCATATGGCTCCCACATATTTCTACGATTACTTTGCGATCGAATGAACCACTTACATACGATACCAATTTCCCTTTGTCTCACGATATGTTACTTATCCGAGGTCATGATCGTCGGTATCTCTGCATACCTAGTTCAACCTCGTTACTGATAAGTACTCTTTTCTCGTTCCCGTGATATGTGATCCCTTGTGACCAAGTCACATGCTTGCAAGCTAATTGGATGACATTTCACCGAGAGGGCCCAGAGAATATCTATCCGTCATGTGGATGGACAAATCCCACTCTTGATCCATGTGTTTCAACCAATACTTTCCGAACACCCAATGCCACTTTTATAGCCACCCTGTTACGGTGTGGTGTTTGATGACATCAAAGCATCCATCCAGTAAAGGCAATATGCATGATCTCATGGTCGAAGGAATTAGGTTACTATGTATCAGAAAGCATATAGCAATTGAACTATTGAAATGACTTGATCTTTATGCTACGCTTGTCTATAGGAGTATGTCCACCATATCATTCTCCTAACGATATGATCTTGTTGTTGATAACATCTCAATGTTCATGACAAAGAAACCACATCATCAATCAACCAACAAGCTAGTGAAGTATAGAGGCCATACTAGGGACTTCAAATTAAGTTTACAAATCACACAAGTATTAATGGTTTCCTTGTTAATACTATTATAGCATGAATGTAAACATTTATCATAAACACAAAGATATATAATAATAACTACATTTATTATTACCTCTAGGGCATATCTCCAACAGAAGTTGCTAGTTGGGGTTTCAAATTTGCTATGGTGAAGCAGGTGTGCATGATGGATGGGTCTGATCCTACAGCAGGTGAGGCCTCATTTTCAGGGAATCAACAAACTAATGTTCCACCTACGAAGAAAGCTAGTAAGCAAGGGGGAATAAAGACTCTGGTTAAACATGGACGTCGTCCAGGAAAACGGTCTAAACTTATCGGTGATATGGTTGATATGGGGGAAATCCTAAGAAGAAGGGAAAAAAGGTTGCTGCCACCAAGAAAACGGTCTAAACTCTGATGTAAGTTCTACCGTGCTACCTGTATTGTACTCATCATAAATCCAATTACTCGTCAGATTATCTTTGGTTTTTCTCAGTAGTAAATCTAATTTATTTCATTCCATGGAAATGCACTTGCTTATCTGTCATAGATAGTTGCTCAAACAAAACATGTTTGTTGCCTATATGGAAGTATATGTTGCTACTAGAGGTTTTGATAAAAGTAGTTGTATATAGGATCTTGCATAGTTTCTTCTCTGTAGTAGTTAGTTGCTTCCCTGCAGTAGGTAGTTGCTTCTCTTCCATATATTCTTGCCTATATGAAACTATAAATTGGTAGTGAAAGTTTTGGCATATTTGTTGCCAACATAGGTCTATATCTTATTTGTACATTTTTTTGTATTTTTCCTTATCTGTACCACTATAACTGCTTTTTTTGCATGTACATTGCTTTTTTCCTTGCCTAATACATCATTTTTTTACATGCTTAAATTCTAGGTTCAGGAAATTGGGAAAATTAGAAACAGGGCATCACCATCACGTTTTATGACACTAAACAACAGTTTGATAGGCGCACAGAAGATTGTACTAATTGAGAAGCAGTTTGGCAGCCTGTTGAACATCGGCGCCTGCACCATGCCTCTTGACTTCATTCAGTGGGTTATGAAGTGCTATGACCCCGACAGCTCTCCTTGAGGTTTGGTGGTTCGATGCTCACCCAACTCCACACAAGACCTCACCTCAAGATGCGAAGGCACGCAACACACCGACACCATAAAGGCTCAGCCTATTCTCCCGTGAGCTCTCCACAAAGGCCTACTCACGATCCACTATGGGACATTTGAGGGCGGTCACCGAACTCGTACAAGGCTTGTGGTAAACTCCACAACTCAATTGGAGGGCTCCCAAGAAACATCACAAAGGCTATAAGCTTGAGGAAACTCCACAACAATTGGAGCCCCCAAGAACAGTGCCATAATAGGCCACAAGGTTGAGGAATCTCCACAACTCAATTAGAGGCCTCAAGAACACACCACAACTCCACACAACCGTCTAGGGTTCCAAAAACCTAAGAGAAACAAGCATAAGAGCTTGAACTTGCCAAATCTTCAAGCAGAACTCAAACCTATGCAGTAAATGCAAGAGGCAAGTCCTTCACTCTCAAATTCTACCAAAGCTACAAAAGATATTGGGGGAATCAGGGAGGAAGAACACAAGAGAAGAACATAAAACTCTCCAAGATCTAGATCCCAAGGATTCCTTTACAAAGAAGGGATTTAGTTTGGTGGGGTTGTAGATCTAGATCTCTTCTCTCAAATCCCTCAAAAAGATGCAAAAATCATAGGAGGGGGAAGGGAAGAGAGCAAGCTCTTCAAGATCAACAATGGAGAGAGAGAAAACCAAAAACCAAGAAAAAGCTAGTTTTCACGAAGGGGAAGAGGAGCCCCTTTTAAAGGGCTCCCAGATCTGCCTGTAATGCACAAATTCGTGCACGGTCGGTAGTACCGGTGGGGGAGCGGTACTACTGGTGGCACCCAACCAACGGTCACAAACAACAGTGCGAGAGAGAAGAAGCGATCCTGGTAGGTATTGCCGGCAGAAGTTCCAGCCCAATTTCTGACAAATATGACACCTCAAAACAGAAGTATACTGAATCAAATTCGAGTGCCGACGGAATTTGGATCGGAACTAGTGCCAGAAATACTGGGTCACGAGGTTCCTGACCGGAACTACCGGTGCCTTGTGGTAGTATCGCTCAAGGGAGGTGGCCAGGTAGGGCTAGCCAGAAGTTCTTGTTAGGGATGACCAAAACTTCCGACTGCTACTACCGGACCAACTTCCGGTGTTAATTCCGTCAAATAGAGAACTCTCAAACAGAAAGTTACTGAACATGAGTGGAACTTCAACCGAAACTTGAGCCAGAACTATAGCCAGAACTATAGCCAGGCCAGCCCCACAGAAAACTGCGGGCAGAACTACCGATGGCTCACCGAAACTTCCTCCCAAGAAACTTCAAAACCAAAACTGGAATTCGCATCCGAACTCCAAACAATATGAAAGCAATTTTGTTGGAAAGATAACGAAATGCAGAATCCAAATATTGGGTATCACCAAGGGAGAAAATACCATGAATGTATATGTGAGGTATCTCTCAAGGTGTGGAGCCGGAAAATCCGCAAGAGCAAAAATGCAATAAGATATGCAAGAGAAATCCATTGTTATGAAGATAACTACAAGCTCTAGATCCTCACATGGACAAGATCCAGAAACAACCAAGAAATATGATGATATGTATACAAAGGTTTGAGCTCTCTCCGAAAGATACAGTCGAGTCACCCACTCGAGAGCCCCTCTTGATAGTACGACTATCTATCCTAAACCCGGTGTCCTAACACTGCAAGATACCAGTAAAGTAGAAAACCTATCAAGATCATACCTTTTTCTTAAGTATTCCACTTGATCTTGAAGTAGACCTTCTTGTCCTTCTTAAGATGGATTGCCTTTCTTGATTTCTCTTGCTTGCTCTTTCTTGATGAAGACTTGTGAAATGCTCCCTCATACTCTATGGAGAAACCTCTTCTTTAAACTTGTCTTTATCACTCCATGATTTTCGAGGATGGCAAGCTTCAAGAAAAAGATCTTCTAGAGATGACGTACCTTGAGGGCCCTTCATTTCTTGATGATGTGTTAAAGATAGCCATGATGAACTCTGTCTTCTTATTCTTCAAGACATACTTGATCCTGTTCTTCTTCTACTTCATTCCAATAGGCATAAAGCCCTTGGACATTCCTTCTTCTTTTTCAACCTTAACACCAACACATGGTCCAAGCGATGTCAATGGACAAACCTACAAGTAAAACTTAATTTACACATTAGTCCATAGAGATTGTCATTAATTACCAAAACCACACATGAGGGCATACATGCCCTTTCACCAAGGAAATCATGATGGAGCGTAGAGTATAAATAATCTTAGAAACCAGAACCTACTTCTCTAGAGTATTGCTTTAGTAGAAATAGCAAGCCATAGATATATAGTAGTGGTATTTGTAGAATAGACTTCGAGTTTCTATTTCTGGTTCTCTTTTGTAATTATAATCCTCGTTGTGTCGCGAAGGTTTTTTAGATCTTTTGTAATATGTTATGTATAATCTAAATACATGTTTTGGACCCACGATGTTTCTGTTGTATCATTCTAAGGGATGTAATACTGGTGAACAGTTTTTCATTAGTGTTATATCAACGACTATAGTGTACTACATCATACAGTGGTATGGTGGGTCACCGCATATGTGTTCAAACTTATCGTCCCATCAAGTCATAGCCACCATAGACCTCATCGCTACCATGCTCATAATCATGTTATGCTAGATCACGCAATCTAGCATGATGTACCATAATATCTCTTGATCCCAAGGATCGAGCCGGACCTCTAACAAATGCAAATTGGGCTTGCGGAATCCCAGATGTCCTCTCTACATCTTTCGTAGCCGCCGCTTGTACATTGTGGAATTGAAGTTCTTTCTTACCTTTAGGTGCATGGAGAGGCTACATAAATGTTTCCCACTTGGGTAGATATCATCCGCGAGATAGTAGCCCATCTTGTATGTGTGATTGTTGGCTACAAACTCCACCGGTGCACTCTCACCATTGGCAAGCTTCGTAAAAAGTGGAGACTGATGAAGAACGTTGATGTCGTTGCAAGACCCGGGCATTGCCAAATAAAGCATGCCATATCCACGTCTCATAGTCCGCCACTGCCTTCAAAATGATGGCAGAATCCTTCTTGTGCCTTCTAAATTGTTCGTGCCATGCTGCAGAACAGTTCTTTCACTTCCAATGCGTGCAGTCGATTGAGCCAAGCATGCCAGAAAATCCTCGAGCCTTGTTGACCTCCAACAATCTTGTTGTGTCTTCCGCATTGGGGGCTCACAAATATTTCTCGTCATGCGCTCGCACCATTACAACAGTAAAACGTTTGATCCACTTGATACTCTGGCTCTCACTCATCGCCAAATGATCATCCATAAGATCGATTTTTTTTTTGCCCCGCGCTACCGCATCCGGCAGTTATTCCGCCCTATGTAGTAATGGGTATGCTTAATTCCTACCTACAGAATTATTTGGTGTTTAGGTGTCCAGCCGGGTTTTCTGCCCGGGCATGTGCCCGAACCCAGCTATGAAACATAGGCATAGCGTGTGGTGCATAAAGAATTGCGTACGAACCGCGACAGTTTCGATCGGATGGTACCAGCAGGTGCGTACGGCCCTAGAATCCAGCATAGCAACATATTCTAGCAGCGAACATGTCCTGTGCTTTATCGTCTGAACACAAAAATGTCAACCGTGAGTGTCAACCTCCTTGCACACTACACTTGTTTTTTCTTATTAATCTTTTATCTTTCAACCAGTCTTGCACTGTAGTAGTACTACTACTTCTTTCAGTGCGCAAGAATGTGACACTCTGACATGGAAGCTCACCGCCATCCCCTGGCTGGATAGCGAGGCACTTTGACTTTAGGTGCTATTGAGCCGTGCTATCGCGAAAACCGGAGCGGATTGATCGATGTGTAGAAAGTCATCTAGAGTAAAATATACTACTTTCTCCGTTCTAAAATAAGTGATGTGGGTTTGTCTAAAATCGAATGTATTTAGACACGTTTTAGTATATAGGTACATGCGAATCTAGATAAACTCAAATCACTTATTTTAGGACGGAGGGAGTAGTAGCTATGGTAATCACCAATACCAAATTTGTTCCTGCTTTGTTGAATGGAGGTGTTTATGTTTGTGCATTTGCTATAGCTCAAATGATAAATAATCACATCCAATACTTTGACCCGTACGATTCGTTTGTGCTTCCTCGAGGCAGCGGGACGATGTGAAGCGGTGGACCTAGTGGAAGCTGTGACGATACAGGACGGAATAGTGGAGGCGAGGCTTGGACCCAATTGGTGGCGGCGAAGACGGATGGCAGTGGTGAAGCTATAGTCAGAGATGGAGACAACGAAATGAACGGGAATTTGTGTCTTGATGATAGGGTTAGGGATCGGAGTGGGGGCATTAGCATCGAATAAGAAGACGACGCCTGTCGGAGTTCGAGGGACGACTGACGGCGGCGAGAGCACCGGCTGTAGTGGTGGGTCAGCATACTGCACCTAACAGCAACGGCTGGGTTTCAACCGGCTGGACGACGTGGAAACCAACATAAGCAAAGATGATTATATCCTATTTTTCTTGACTTATTACGGACTTTCCGACAATGTTCATTTAGAGACAGACGAGACGTGCCTTGCATTCTGCACCGTAATTCTAACAAAATGTATCGGTGCGAAATTGATGACTCAACGGGGCGGGCCGGGCAAGCCACATGACATGATCCTAACCTGAGAAGTGACTTCATTATCTCATCCTGATGGCTGGAGCCCGGAGAACGCACATGGCACATGAACGAGCCATAGCAGCCACTGCACCCTATGGACACAAATCAGTATAGAAATTTTGTCCCGCGCGACATTAGCGTTGGGCCCAATCATGAACACAATGCAACGTGCAAATGCGCGTAAAAGTCAAGATGAGCCTACCGTTTACGTAGCCGAGATACTCGCGTCTCAATGAAATCACCGACGCCCTAAACACACTTGATTTCCCGAAGTAAATTAAGGGAGTTGCCAATCAATCGGTACCAAACCGAATCAGTTGGGATATATATTGGTGTCCCGACACATCCTTCCGAGAGGCGAGAACACAAGACGTACTACATTCCCTGCTGCAGGATCGAGCACCGACACCATGGCGGTCATCAGGATCCTCGTGCTCCTGGCGCTCTGCGCCTTCCTGCTCGGTCCAGCGTCGGCGGTTAAATGGACTCCGGCGTACGCGACGTTCTATGGCGGCGGCGACGCGTCGGGCACGATGGGTTAGTCAATCATCATCCGCCTTCTCTAGATCCTTTTCACCAGATTCCCGATTAGCGCAATTGGTTTGATGCTAACATGCGTGTCGATCTCACCAGGCGGGGCCTGCGGGTACGGCAACCTGTACGGCGCCGGGTACGGCACGCGGACGACGGCGCTGAGCACGGCGCTCTTCAACAACGGCGCGTCGTGCGGGGCGTGCTTCACCATCGCCTGCGACGCGCGCAGGTCGCGGTGGTGCAGGCCGGGCACCTCCATCACCGTCACGGCCACCAACTTCTGCCCGCCCAACTACGCGCTCCCCAGCAACGACGGCGGCTGGTGCAACCCGCCGCGGCAGCACTTCGACATGTCGCAGCCCGCCTGGGAGACCATCGCCCTCTACAAGGGCGGGATCGTACCCGTCAACTACAGGCGGGTGCGCTGCCAGCGGAGCGGCGGCATCAGGTTCACCATCAACGGCCACAGCTACTTTCAGCTCGTGCTCGTCACCAACGTCGGCGGCAGCGGCGGCGTCGCGCAGATGTGGGTCAAGGGGTCCAGCACCGACTGGATGGCCATGACCCAGAACTGGGGCGCAAACTGGCAGAGCAACGCCTACCTCAACGGCCAGAGCCTCTCCTTCCGCATCAAGTCCGACGACGGCCGCGTCGTCACGGCCGACAACGTCGCGCCGTCCGGATGGTGGTTCGGCGGCACCTACACGTCAGGGGCGCAGTTGTACTGATCGATGCGTGTACCCACGCATAATTGCGTATGCATGAAACCGAAAATTGGCATCCGATCGATCGGCCGCCGTGCTTGTTCTTGATCGTGTGATTCGATTATTAATTAAGCACGATCTCTCCCCCGTTTTACCGTGTTCTTCTGCATTCTGTATGTGATCAAGCCTTGGTAGGATCACATATGTTATTTCAGATCCATTTGCCTTTTCTTGATTTACAAGTACAGTACTGATGTTCATGGATAGTAGGCAAACGCGACATTGTCCGAGACTTCTCTCGCCCATGAGCTCTATCGTCCCCTCCGTGCAAGGCAACTCGACAACGAACCATAGGCGCAGCCACGAATTACCACCGAGGCCTTGTTTAATTCTCTAGACGGCCTATTTCTACGCCAACGGCAAAAGATCGGGCCATCGGCGGAGGTTGACGGGCTCGGTAGCTGAGCGGCAAGGCTGTCGGCCTAGCTTTGCCGTCGGCGTAGGGCAGCAAGTGCCGACGGTCACCGTCGGGGTAGATATGCCGTCAGTATAGGCCCAAATCGGCCCGACGATTGCCATCGGCGTTTCTTAAGCTGTCGGCATATACTGCCACATAGTCCAGGTTGCCGGCCCATCTGACGGGCGCGGGACGGCGTAGCAGTATCCTGGCCCAGCGAGCCGACCTGAGCCGATGGAAAGGCCTCGGCATAGCAGGTACCTTGGCCCAACGGGTCGACCTGGCTGACGGTAAGGCCGTCGGCGTAAGGGCCTCGAACAACACATGGAGCTTGTGCCGACGGCAAGGCCGTTGGCGTATTCCGCCGGGAGCTAACGGCCATCAGGTGTGCTAAGTGGGCCTCGGATACTATACGCCGACGACGCGTACACCGATGGCTCCGTATTTAGCCGTCGGCCTAGGAGTCTACGCTGACGGGGTTAGGTACGCCAACGGTGATGGAGGCTACGCCTACAGGATAGTACACCGATGCGCAGGAGACGACGGCAATCGGGGTCTACGCCGGTGGCTAGTTTCCTGAAGTGATTTGGTGTTCATTTAATCCCACCAATCCCCTTAAATACTCTAGATCTAGGCTCCTTATGTGTCTGAGTGTTTGGTGACCTGCGTTTCGGCAAGCAGGGGTGGCAACAAGGTGGACTGCATTCTTGGTGATACCCCTCAAGGACCGAGCCTTGATTTCTAGGGTGAAATACATGGCAATGGTCTCAATGCATTGTTTTCGAAAATTGATTTTTTATACGGTGAAAACTCTAGATCTACGTTTAGGCGACACAACACTTGTGCATTGTTTTCTCCTAGAAGCGTTACTTTGGATAATCTCGTATGATGAGACAGGTCTTTATTTTCATTTTCTTTATTTTTTATTTTTTCTTGGTTGCGTGCATCCTTGATGTCTTTCGACAAGTGTTCGTGCAGAGACTCAGTGTAATAGATATCTTTGTGATATTAATATATCCCCTTTATAAAAATACACTAATATGGTAGAGTTTTTAATTTTGGAAAAAATAAGATATTTTATGAAGATATCTCGAAATTATGCCGTCCAAACCAGGCTTGGTAAACATGCTACGGGGATTTTGCGGGATTGAGATAATCCCCTCTGATCCCTGTAAATGCGCACACGAATACACTAGAAGTAAACAAGGCCCGAGGGGTCTCTAGGCTTGTAGTGCCACCTCGGGTTAAGGTGATGGGAAGGCTCTTGCGCCATGGTCTCGGTTGGGGGTATTTGGATATCGGGGAGGCGGCCCTAGGCAGGCCTGTGACATTGACCTCTCTGGTGGTTGGCGTCTGCTAGTGATGTGTCGTGGCTATTTGCATGGCGTTGATATATACACAAGTGGTTGTGGAGTGTGGAGAGCACCGATTGCTGACGCCAGATCTAGAGAACCACATCTCCTAAGGCCCTCCACAATGTAGTCGATGCCCAAAACCTGAAACGGTTGTCAACTCGTTAGCGGTGCCTAGAATTCTTTTGTAGAAACGGTCTGGCAGCGCTGTGGCTTTGGTTCATATTAAATACCTGGACCCACAATGCCATGAACAATTGGAACAGCCAATAGCTTGTCTCAATTGCATGTGATAGTACCCAAATACTAGTATTTTATTGGTTTGGAGAGTTGGGACATCGGAGTATCTACTTGCTCCAGTTCCCATAAAAATTTATTTGGCACCAGTTGGGTAATGTAGGGCATTGATGCCACATGCCAGAAAGTGAATGTGGCATCGATGAAAACACACGTTGTGCAGGGCCTAGTGCCTCCTCTTTGTTGATTGTTATGTGTGTCTTTTAGACCATTGTGGTGATTGCACTAGCTTCATCTCTGCTTCCCTTTCTGAATGAGTTATTGATGCTCTCTTCTTCCCCTCCCTCTACTGCCATCCTCAAATTTGGTGTGAAACACTAGGCTTATTGTTGCCTTCAACGGTATTGTATGTTGTTATCCTCATTGGACGCTAGTAGAAAAGTGGCCTTTCGTCCGAGCATTAGTTCCTGCCGGGTTTGGGCCCGGGACTAATGTAAGCATTAGTCCTGGTTCCAACGACTAGTACCTCCGCAGGGGGACGACTATCTCTAGTCCCAGGTCAAACGGGACCTTTAGTCTCGGTTGGAGATACCAACCGGGACTAAAGGTTTTGCGTCAGGCCAGGGCTGGCGCGAGCCCGCTTAATCCCGGTTGGTGTCTCCAACCGAGACTAAAGTTAACTGGGACTAAAGTCCTTTCTATATCATCTTCCCTACCCGGAGCCATACTCTATTTTCAAGCTACTGATTTCTCCTCTTTGTTTCCTTCCCAAACTCTCGGGTTCATCCCCATTTTTTACACGATTTGTCAAGATTTTGCGGTGCCCATCTATCCAAGGGTTCTAAAAGGTTAGCAACTTCATCCCTTCATTTTTATTGCTAGTTTAGCTTATTTCATGCTCTAGAAGTAGAGAGATTTGTGGGTTTTAGTTTGGGAGGAATTATGTGGGAGTTTATTTGATTTATATGAAATTTGAGCTCAAATTAACTTCTTACTTTGCATATGTGTAGATGTGGTTTACTTAATAATTGATCAAAATGAGTATGGATTAGAAATATTTTAAATCATTGCATAGTTTTTAATTTTTGCAATAATAACATTTCGTCAGTACTCTACTTTGGTTTTAATGTGATGAACTTGTATTAATTTGGTCACTACTCTATTCATGATGTTATGTAATGATTTTTTTATATAATTATATAATGCAGACACCAATCATGACTAAAATCCTTCCTATATCATCTTCTACCCCTGAATGGAGCCATAGTCCATTCAAGATGCTTTCTCCTCTACTTCCTCTCTGAGGTCGAGTTTATCCCCATTTTTTCACACAATTTATCAAGATTTTGTAGCGTCCCATCTATCCAAGTGTTCTAAAAGGTTAGCAATTTCATCCTTTAATCTTTCGTTGCTAGTTTATCTCATTTCATGCTCTAGAAGTAGACATATATATATGTACCATAGTAAACAATAATAAACACAAAATTGTAACAAAAATAGGGTTAATTCAGAAAAGCTTCAATAGAAGACACACTAGCAACAAACATAACTTTTCTCATTAGATCAATAGGCTCGGAAGCTAACAAATTTCACATATATGGGAGTGCCTTGATAGTGAGCTTCTCGAAGATGTTTGAGGACGGAATCCTATAGACATCTTCGAGAAGCTCGCCGTAGTGGTATCCCTCTTGCACTATCTTGTAGTTTATAATTTCACATATATGGGAATGCCTCTATGGCGAGATCCTCGAAGATGTACGAGGGTGGGATCCTATAGACATCTTTGAGAAGCTCGCTTTAGTGGTGTTCCTCTCGCACCATCTTACAGTTTATAATTTCATCTTTGAGAACCTTTTATGTAACTCTAACCTTTTAGCATATTGTGAACCTAAAAATGATCATCAAATCATGTACCTGTAGTTCAAATCTCTGATGAAATAGCATATTGTGAACCTAAAAATGATTTTTTTTGAAAAATCATGAGCATCAGATCATGTACCTGTAGTTCAAATCTAACCCACTTTCTACCGATTCAGTGGGAATTTGTCTTTTCACGAGGGGTGGACGAAAAGGTTTAACATACCCCAGTTGGGATATTGTCCATACAAAGTGGTCTAGTATTTTTGAAAAATGGGTTGGTACTAGTTTGAAACTTTCATTTGGTGGTTGCTTCACAAAACACCCTGCTTTGGGCACTCATAAAATGGAAAATGGTTTTTTGTTGCGATAAAAAGGAAAACTTCCTCCTCCAACATTGTTCGCCGTCCCATAGTGCACATGCGTACACAATATGGGTACATTATCACAAACTATGACGCGATTCTGGCCATAACATTAGTCCTTTGGCCTAAAAGTCATGAAACCTCGAACATGATAGCTCATTTGTGAGAAGGTTTTTTGAGATGCAATCAATATACCAGGTTTAATATTTTTTCTGGCAACTATATCACATAATATGACACCACGCAAAGGTTTTACATTGTTTAGATCATTTTCGAAATTCTTATGCCCGTTTCAAACTATGGTCAAAACGACGGGTATGGAGATTCTTAACTCGGAGCTGAGCCTCGCTAAACTTGCAGTGGACCTCTGATGAAATATCATATTGTGAACCTAAAAATGATTTTTATGAAAAACATGAGCATCAGATCATGTACCTGTAGTTCAAATCCGACCTAGTTCCTGCCGATTCGGCGTGAATTTATTGTTTACACGAGGGATGGACGGAAAAGTTTAAGATATACTAGTTGGGACATTGTCCATGCAAGATGTTCTAGTATAAACCCTAATTCTAGCCATAACATTGGCTTGAGATATTAAATAGGGTTTGAAGGGTATAAACCCTAATTCTGGGAAAACCACACAATCACCTATGAGGGGTCATTTTGTTCTTCTAAATAAACTTGCAATGAAAGTTTCTTCGCAATGCATGAGTTTGACACCAAAATGTAGAGATCATTTTTCTGAACATGTTGATATATTATACATATTTTTCTGACATAAAATGAATTAGTTATGATTTTCTCCATATTTAATTCATTTTAAAACATTTTTAAAACAATTAAAAGCATTTTTGGATTATATAAAATATTCTTAGAAAATGTATTTAAGATATTTGGGTTCATTTTTATTTCAGCTAAGCATCGATTGAGATTATTGCTACTACTATATCTTAAATAATTAATAGAAAGGACATAAATAGTTTTAGATAACCTTTTTATGGATTAAAAATAAAGGAAAAGGTTTTAAATAAGGTTTATCAAATATACATATTTTATTTTACTTCAAATGTGAAATATTATATTTGTAATGTGTAGGTTATATTTTTGTGATCATTTTGGTATATTATATGTATTTTTCTATGTTTAAATAATAAAATATGTTTTTTCAAGATTTATACTTAATAGAATATTAGTTAAACTATAAAGTATTTCATTTAAGTTGTATAACAGAGTATGATAATAGATTTAAATTATAGATCATCTTTTTCTGAATTTTTTTATATACGATACATAATTTTCTGAATCATAGAATAATATATATTGATTTGATTCGATTTACTTATTTTCTAAAAAAACTATTACAAAAGATCATTTAATCCTGGCTGGCAATAGAAACCGGGACTAAAGATGGGCCTCGCGCGCGAATTCTGGCGGGCGGCCTAAAATATCTTTAGTCTCGGTTCGTGCCTTGAGTCCCGGTTGGTGGATAGACATTTAGTCCCGGTCCGTGCCACCAACCAGGACTATAGGACTTTTAGTCCCAGTTAATGGTACCGCCCGGGACTAATGGGTTGCCATAAACTAATTTCCAGGCACGCCTGCACCCGCCTGTTCCCCACTATGTGCCTCTTCACTATTCTTCTTCCCCGAGTGTGCGGCGCCGTCGATTAAGTGGAGAGGAGCACACGCGCCTATAGGGGAGGAAAGGAGCACGCACGCCAGGAGCCTACATCATCTGTCACTGCCGTCTTCCCCACAACCACCACCTCCCGTGTGTCCCGTCCACCTCCATCGTAGCCAGTGTTGTCCGCACGCCCGACCACCACCACCAATCGCAGCCATCGTCGCCGTTTCAAGGTGCCTCCTCTCCCTTCTTCCTCCTCCTCTCCCTCGATTCCTCCCCCTCCTCTCTGATCCCTCCATCTCTCCTCTTGCTACTAATTAGGGTTAGGGAATAAATTGCTCCTGATCAAATTCTTTAGGCCCATGTTCGATTTGTTTAGGCTCCTGATTAAGGTTCCTTTGATAATAAGCAAAAATTAGGGTTCCTGTTTAGGCTCCTAATCGAATTCATAACTACTTGCTGCTGTTAATTATGATGTAGTGTCAGAGAAATGTCCAGGAACTTGTTGTTGTTAATTATGATGTAGTATCAAATTGATAACTCATGATCAAATTCAGTATACATATGGAACATTGTCTAGGAACTTGTCTTGCATATGGAAATTTTGTGTTGCGGATTTGTGTGCTGCAGGTTTTTGTGCTCTATGTTTGTGTCCTAGGTCCAATATTAGAAAAGGTCATGCTAGATTTTTCCGGTGAAACTGAGGCACCCCACCCCCCCCTTTGGCTCCCTCCCCTTCCCTGCTTCGCGGCGCACCCACTAACCCCCTTGCTTCTTATCCAAAGTGCAGGAGACCTCCAACATGAAACCACCAACCGTCGTCGCTCCATCAGCGCCTCGACGCCACTCGAGGAAGCGAGCAACACTACGGCTGTCACCATCGACCTCACCTCGTCGAGTTTAATTGGGAAGAATCTTGTAAAATTTATAACTTAAGTTCTGTAAGCTCAAAAATTATGAATTTTACGTCTATCGAATCCTTAAAAAATATTAATGTGTGATAATGTGTAATTATTTTAATAATATATCCCAAAATGTTCATAAAAATGAGATCTACATTATAGCATCAAAATAATGCATCATTGCAACAACTATAATGATCTTGTTAGTAAAGCACTAAACAACCCTCTCATATGCATATGGTATTTCGTGGAATGCTATAGATGGAGCATCCCAAGTCCATTTAAACTGATGATCTTGTATTTAGTGTTTGTTCCATACCCTTAACAATGGCATTCCATTCATTGTGCGCATTGCATCGATGGTTGTGTTAATTGTTATAGTTTCCTTTCCGGTGTTCCTGTTTTAGGGTTGCAACCCTTGGACCCTGTTTAAAGGCTTGATGGCTCAAAATATATCGAGCTCATTGGGGAACCCCAAGGGGAAGGTATGATGAGCATAGCAGCAAGTTTTCCCTCAGTTATGAAACCAAGTTTATTGAACCAGTAGGAGCAAGGAAACACCTCCAAGGTGTTGTTTCCAACTTGGAATCCTGCACAACACAACCACAAAACTTTGCTCCCAACTTACAGTTAGGTTGTCAATCTCACCGGTTTTGCAGAAAACAAAGGATTAAACGTATTGTGTGGAAGATAGTAATTGCTTGCATAAAGTAAATAGTAAAATAGTAAATAGTAGATTGTAGATTGATGGTAAAATAATGGACCGGGGTCCATAGTTCACTAGAGGTGATTCTCCTTAAGATAGTTGACATGTTGGGTGAATAAATTACAGCAGGACAATTGACAGACATCGAGAAAGCATACATGCATATACTAATCATCTTGACTCCTATGAGATTTGATTGGGCATTACAACATTATACATAGACCGTAATCCAACTGCATCTATGACTAATAATCCACCTTCAGGTTATCATCCGAACCTCCTCCAGTATTAAGTTGCAAGCAACAAATAATTGCATTAAGCAAAGTGTGTAAAGTAAACAATACGATTGCCCTATGGACAAATGATTGCTATTTTCTCCCTAGTAGCAACAACACATCTAGTACCTTAGAGATTTCTGTCACTTCCCCAGATTACTAGAGGCATGAACCCACTATCGAGCATAAATACTCCCTCTTGGAGTTGCTAGCAACTACTTGGCCAAGATAGCTACTAACAACGGAAAGCATGCAAGATCACAAATAACATAGACATGATAAAATCAATAATCAATCTGAAATAGCATCTCAATATCCATCGGATCCCCCACAAACACAACATGTAAGATTACAAATAGATGATCTTGATCATGAACGGAGCTCACAAGATCTAAACATGGTAGCACAATGGAGAAGAACCAACCATCTAGCTACTACATGGACCCATAGTCCAGGGATCAACTACTCACACATCACACCGGAGGTAGTCATGGTGATGAAGAAGGCCTCTAGGGTGATCTCTCCCCTTCGACAGGGTGCCGGGAAGAGCTTCAGATCCCTCCCGATCTAGGGATGGAGATGGCGGCGGCTACAGACTCTTTCGTGGAATTTTGATCAGGTACTTAGGGTTTTCGTCTCGGGAGGATTTTATAGGCGAAGGGGCAAGGTCACTGGAGGCTCGAGGGGCCCACACCAGGTGTAGGCATTGTTGCTAAAATTATTGGGAGTATATGGCCTATAATTATTATTACCAAAATTATTCCTGTAGGCATTGTTGCTAAAATTATTACTTCTAATAAAGTTCACATCAACTTGCTCTTCTTGAGAAACCAAAGAGGCTAAGGGAACATGATTTGGATCAATATGAGCTTTCCCATTAACAAGCATATACATAATAACATCAATATTATCACTCAAGGAGGAGATCTCTTCAACAGAATTTACCTTCTTACCTTGTGGAGCTCTCTCGGTGTGCCATTTAGAATAGTTAACCATCATATTATCCAGAAGATTTGTTGCAGCACCCAAAGTAATGGTCATAAAGGTACCTCCAGCAGCAAAATCCAGCAGATTTCTTGAAGAATAATTCAGTCCTCCATAAAAGATTTGGATAATCATCCAAGCAGTCAGTCCATGAGTGGAACAATTCTTTACCAAAGATTTCATTCTTTCCCAAGCTTGAGCAACATGTTCATTATCAGATTGTTTAAATTTCATTATTTCACTTCTCATAGATATAATCTTAGCAGGAGGATAGTATTTTCCAATAAAAGCATCTTTGCATTGATGACCCACAAGTATAGGGGGTGTATCGAAGTATTTTCGATAAGTAAGAGTGTCGAACCCAACGAGGAGCAGAAGGTGCTGGCTAGTGGTATGGATCGGGAATCCTCTAGAAATACTGAGCAAATGGATTTTTAGGGTTTTTTGATAAAGCAAGTAAACAAAGTACGAGTAAATAAAAGACAGTAGGAATAAATGCAGCAAGTGGCCCAATCCTTTATGCAGCAAAGGACAAGCCGGTTGTATTACTTAAGATGACCAAATGTTCTCGAGGACACATGGGAAGACTGTCAAGTGCTTTCGCTTCATATAGTTGATTAATCTTCTTTGCTTCCGAAGTGTTGTGTGGGTGAACCTGTGCTAATGTACCTACCTTCCTAGGACTAATACATACTTGTGATTATACCCCTTGCAAACATCCGTAAGTACAAGAAAGTAATTAAGGTAGAAACCTAACCACAACTTTAAACTCTAAGACCCTTACGTCCCTTGTGCAATGGTTTCCTAATGGGGGTTCAGGTTTCTGTCACTTCGGCAACCCCTACAATTAGTAGCCAAATACACAATGCATTCCCCTAGGCCTATATAGGTGAAGTGTCATGTAGTCGACGTTCACATGACACCACTAGAAGAAGTACACCACAACTTAAATATTAAACTATTGAATCTTTCTCAACACAACTCCACTACTAAGAACATGACTTCTCACATATCCTCAAGAACAAAACGAACTACTCACAAGACATCATATGGATCATGATCAGAGATGGAATAATGATGTATTACAATCTGAACATAAGCGATAATTCAATGGTTCACTCAATAGCATCAACTACAAAGAGTAATCAACACTGGGAAAGTTTCCCCTAAGAACTATGCAAGATTCAACCCAATTGTTACAGCAATATGGAGATGGTGATGAGGGTGCTGATGGTGATGATGGTGGTAATGATGATGATGATCCCGATGAAGTCCAGCTTGATGGTGGTGTTGATGGCGACGACCGGGAAGGAATTCCCCCGACAGAAATCTGTCTGCCAAAGAGATCTTTCTCTCTCGGTGTTTTTCTCCCCGCAGAAGCGGCGGAATCGTTCTGTGGTCGCTCCCCGAGTCTTAGGGTTTCGGGAGGAATATATACGCCAGAGGGGAGAGCTAGAGGTGGGCCAGGGCAGCCACACCACCTGGTGGTGCGACCTAGGGTGGCCTGCGCCAGGGGGTGGTGTGGGCCCCCTATGGCCCATCTCCACTCCCTTTTCTGGCTTCCTTCGTCTATATTTTCTCGGATTTTTTGATCTTCATGAATTTTGCCTCCAAACAGCACCTTTTCCATCAGAATCCTGACTGCAGCGGTCCATGCTCCAAAAGTCATCAACCATGCAAAAAACAGATGAAATAACATAAGTATCATCTCTTAATATGAAATATATAAATGAATAACAGTAAATTATTATATATAATAGTGATGCAAAATGGACGTATCAACTCCCCCAAGCTTAGACTTCGCTTGTCCCCAAGTGAAACTGAGCTCAATAAACATGACCTCAGGTTTATCGAGTGAAGAGTCGATAAAAGAATACGGACATGAAGCATCACATTCATTAATACATAGATCATAATAGAAGACAACTCACTATTATATAACTTAACTTGCAATGAGTAAAGGAAACACAATAAAGATACATAAAGTGAATCATAATTGGTAATGGCAAACTTAGCTCTTGGTCGAAGAATAGTTGGTAATTTGCTAGAGTTTCACAAATAACTGGTTTTCAATGATAGCTTTCAAAGTAGTAATCACCAAGTTAAGAACAATGTGCAAAACAAGGAACATAAGAAACATGAATGAATAAATCATCATATGAATGAATGAAACACAACAACGCAAAATACTTGCTGAGATAGAAGGGAATAGGTTTATTGACTCAACTAAAAAGTAAAAGAAAGGTCCTTCGCAGAGGGAAGCAAGGATTTCAAGTTTCATAAAGAGCTCCAAAAAATTATGATACTTATTAGCTTTCAGCTCTCATTGCCCCTATCATAGGCATGTTTAGGTGGTTAAGGTTAAAGTGATCAAATATGAGGATATGCTTGACAAGTTGTAAGTTGAAAATCTCATGTCCCTTGAATATGAGGGCCGCTCCTCATGCTACTCAAGTTTAGTCACCCGTAAGTTCTTGTCATAGTAAGCACATGTGTATCATAGAGAACCGCACAACGGGGTACCCCTTGCCCGATGATACGGAAGAATCCCCATATCAAAATGACAAGGCAAGCAGACAACAAGCATCTCAGCAATCTTCTTATTTACCATGGGAATATGGTGCTTTTTTCTCTCTTTCCTCTTTTCTCATCTTTTTTTTCTTTTTCTCTTTTTCTCAATCTCTATCTCTTTTTTATAAGAAGAATGCTTCATAGATGCTCGTTATGGTTACGCTGCATGTTTCCACCATGTCAGCATGGATTAGACCAGCGGCCCAGGCATTTCTCTAACACACATGCATAACTCCATAGACTTACAAGCTCCCCTTTCATTTCACACCGACGACATCCATAGACAAAAGAACATGATATCAACTAGGTACAAAGTACTAGTGTAATGTTGAAAGCGTTCCCCATGACAGCATGGTTCTGCTAATTCACAACTCACAAAGCGCAAGCATATACGCAACATAGATGGGAACAATGGTTCAAGTTTATTAGATGTAAGAAAGTAAAGTGTGCCATCAAGTTAGTGAGAGCTTTAATCACTAATTTTCACATAACAAGTTTAATTTGGAAGGTAGATAAAAACATGAATTTACTTGGAATAGCAATAACGCTAATAGGTAGGTATGGTGGACACAAATGACATGGGTTTGGTTTAAACTATTGGATGCACGAGAAGAATTCCCTCTCAGTACAGGTTTTTGGCTAGCAAGGCTGGGTAACAAGTATAAGAGTTGAAGGAAACAAATAAACATACAAGTGATAAAAACAAACATGCAATCTTCCTTGGAAGCACAAAAGATCTTAACCAGAGAATACTAGACTTATGAGCAAATCAAGAAAGAAAGATGATGAAATTATTTTTTTCTTTAGAGTATTTTTATCTTTTTATTCAACTCTCAAAAATAGTGTTGCTACTAACCGAGCCAGGTTTGCCAAAACCAACTAAATTAACTCAATGATCCCAAAGTGATACCAATACTAACAACAAGATCAATCATATAACCATGAATTGAAAACTAATATAAGCTATGCAAAGGAGTAAATGATAGAACTTCTCATTAATATTCCATAACGGCTACTCACACCAAGGGATGCATATCTAACGAGAGAGGGGACACTTCCATAATGCAAACCATCCTACATGATAACTTCTCTATTCATGATATGACTCTACTAAAAAAGGTAAAAAGATAGAAGATAGTGATGTGATACCGCGGCACTCCCCCAAGCTTGGAACAAACCAAGGGGATGCCAAACCTGATGACGAATTACTCCTTTGGTGGTGGTGGTAATATTTTCTTAGTTGACATGAGGAAATCTTCCAGCATCTTGCGAAGCCTATTATTCTCCCATTGAAGCATGTCCACCTTCCTCCTCAAGTCTCGGTACTTATCTCAGAACTCCTTAGTGACTCGTAGGGTTTCCGTTGATGCATGGCAAGTAACTAAAGGTACCAGACCCTGCTTGGGGTCTTGGAGATCTTCCTCCATAGGCTCCTTTCCCTTATCCTTGGCGGACACCATTGTGCTCCTAAGCTTTCAAAGACAGTTCTTGGCAGAAACAGATCGAAACGGAAACACGACGAGAACACGATATACGAACCTCGGGGGATCTGGGGGATTATATATTACGGAGTTTCACAACAAAAGGAAGGTACTGGGAGAAAACGGGTCGGAGACGGAGTCCGGAGTGGCCACACCACATGGTGGTGCGACTAGGGGTGGGCCCGCGCCACAGGGTGGTGTGAGCCACCCTGGCTCCATTTCCGTCCCTCTTTCGCTTCGTAGCTTTCCTTATTGTCTAAAAACTACAAAAATATAGTTGGATAGTATTTTCGTGGAACTTTTCTTACCAGAACGGTTACCTATTTGAAAACTGACTCTGCAGGTCTCTGGATTTGGTATCTAGTAGATTCTTCCGGAGTCACCACTTGAATAACATCAATATCTTCATCTTCATACACTTATTACTTGAGTCATGAAACCTTCCTCTTCCTTATTACACCGTTACCTCCACTACCTGGAAATTTCTTTCACACAAAACTTCACACAGTTCTCATTAGCAACATTATTGTAAGTGAAGTGGTAAAACCTTTTGAGTTTAACTTCAACTAAAAACCATCAAAACATAAGCTACTGTAGCAACTCCTTCCGAAAACCCAAAAAGAATTCAAAAAGGAAATCGATTAAAGAAGCAAATGCAAGAGTGGCAAAATCTATCAAAACAGACCAGCAGGTAAAAATCAATTTTTTTCGAAAATCTTCTGTTGCTCAAATCAAAAAGTGCAAAACTAATGAAAGTTAAATAACAACATGGGGCAGAAGCATAAAAAGTTACAGCTCAATCGGACATACAGAGATCTCTCACGAATATTTACGGTGAAGCACAAAAATCTGTTTCGGGAAAGCAACTTCTCCAAATATTACTTCTCTCTCATTACAGGTTGATCTTGACACAAAACCAAACAAAAGGGATAAGGAGAGGTTATTAAGGAAGTAATAACTTCCAAGACTCAAAGAAACAAAAACAAACTGAAACAAAAATAAACTGGGTTGTCTCCCAAAAAGCTCTTTCTTTATAGCCATTAAGATGGGCATGATAATTTTGAAGATGCTCACATAGGAATATGAATTGAGGTGGAAGAGAGAATTAAGAAGCAAAAATACACACGTTTAAGTCTAAACCACTTCCTATGCAAGGGAATTTTGTAAACAAACAAGTTGTTGAAATTAGAGGCTACTAGCATAAGAAGGCAAAACAAGTGCAACATAAAAACTTTCAGCATAAAACGAGGAAACTTGATATTATTGAGATACATAAGAACACTTTTCCCTCTCTCATAATAACTTTCAGTATCATGAATAAACTTAACAATATAACTAACACAATAACCATCATAGCAATGATCACTTATTCTAACAGAAAACACAGGAATACTAGCTCTCATAACACTACTATGTGAAACAATATTAGAGGTGTCCTTACAAAGGATAGTGTGTCCCTCTTCTTCATATTTAGTAACAAAGTCTTTCACATTTGCTATTATAGGTTCATAATCCATTTGTTTATCAGGTTCAACAGCTTTGTGTGTACTTTCATTAACCATACTAGCTATCATAGAATGTTCCTTTATCTTAATTGGGAAATGCATTTTCTCAATGTAAGGTTCAGGTAAAACATGATTAGTAGTATAAACTTCAGTATTTCTTGCAGGAACACTCTTAGAAACATCTTTATAAGGTTCATGATACTTATTCCACTTCTTTTTAGGCACTTTAATATAGGTAGCAAAAGCCTTAAAATAAGAAGCAATAGCTTGAGAGTCTAGACCATAAGCATTTTTAATATTTTGAAAGTCACCAGTTCCCATAAAAGATTCAATGCATTCATAATCATAATTTATACCTGACTTTCTACCTTTGTCATTCTCCCATGCTTCAGCATTATCTTGAATACGGTCCAAAAGATCCCATTTAGCTTGTTCTTCCATGCGAGTGAATGATCCAGCACAAGAAGCATCCAATAAATCCTTATCATGAAGAGAAAGCCTTGCATAAAAGTTATTGATAATAATATTGTTGGGGAGCTCATGAATGGGACATTTGAGCATTAGTAACTTCAATATCCCCCAAGCTTGAGCTGTACTCTCTCCATCAAGAGGCCAAAAGTTGTATATTTGATTCCGATCTTTATGAATCTCACTAGGAGGATAAAACTTTGAATAAAAGAGAGGTACAATTTCCTCCCATTCAAGAGCTTGACCATTCTTCTGAAGCTTATACCATTCCTCAGCTCTTCCTTTCAGTGATAATGAGAATAACTTCTTCTTAACTTGATTTGTAGTAATACCTGCACACTTGAACAACCCTCAGAATTCGTGTATAAAGAGTAAATGATCACCGGGATGGAAAATTCCATCCCCAACATAGTAGTTATCTATAACACGATCAATAATTCTTGTAGGTATTTTAAAAGCATCATTCTCAGCAGGTGGTGGTTCATCTACTACCTTAGAAGTGGTAGTAGCATTACCAAATAAGAAACTCAGTGAATTATCCATAACGAAAATAAAGCAACTAATAGAAGTAAACAATACTCACAGTAGAAGTTTCCTTTACCAGTTCCACTCTCCAATAGCGCTTCATTCCCCGGCAACGGCGCCAGAAAATAGTCTTGATGACCCACAAGTATAAGGGGTGTATCGTTGTATTTTCGATAAGTAAGAGTGTCGAACCCAACGAGGAGCAGAAGGTGCTGGCTAGTGGTATGGATCAGGAATTCTCTAGAAATACTTAGCAAACAGATTTTTAGGGTTTTTTGATAAAGCAAGTAAACAAAGTACGAGTAAATAAAAGACAGTAGGAATAAATGCAGCAAGTGGCCCAATCCTTTATGCAGCAAAGGACAAGCCGGTTGTATTACTTAAGATGACCAAATGTTCTCGAGGACACATGGGAAGACTGTCAAGTGCTTTCGCTTCATATAGTTGATTAATCTTCTTTAGCTTGCTAAGTGTTGTGTGGGTGAACCTGTGCTAATGTACCTACCTTCCTAGTACTAATACATACTTGTGATTATATCCCTTGCAAACATCCGTACATACAAGAAAGTAATTAAGGTAGAAACCTAACCACAACTTTAAACTCTAAGACCCTTACGTCCCTTGTGCAATGGTTTCCTAACGGGGGTTCAGGTTTCTGTCACTCCGGTAACCCCTACGATTAGTAACCAAATACACAATGCATTCCCCTAGCCCATATAGGTGAAGTGTCATGTAGTCGATGTTCACATGACACCACTAGAAGAAGTACACCACAATTTAAATATCAAACTATTGAATCTTTCTCAACACAACTCCATAACTAACAACATGACTTCTCCCATGTCCTCAAGAACAAAACGAACTACTCACAAGACATCATATGGATCATGGTCAGAGATGGAATAATGATGTATAACAATTTGAACATAAACGATAATTCAATGGTTCACTCAATAGCATCAACTAGAAAGAGTAATCAACACCGGGAAAGTTTCCCCTAAGAACTATGCAAGATTCAACCCAATTGTTACAACAATATGGAGATGGTGATGAGGGTGCTGATGGTGATGATGGTGGTGATGATGATGATGATGATGATGATCTCGATGAAGTCTAACTTGATGGTGGTGTTGAGGGCGATGATTTCCCCTCTCCAGGAAGGAATTCCCCCGGTAGAAATCTGTCTGCCGGAGAGATCTTTCTCTCTTGGTGTTTTCCGCCCCACAGAGGCGGCGGAATCTTTCTGTGGTTGCTCCCCGAGTCCTAGGGTTTAGGGAGGAATATATACGCCAGAGGGGAGAGCCAGAGGTGGGCCAGGGCGGCCACACCACCTGGTGGCGCGGCCTAGGGTGGCCCGCGCCAGGGGGTGGTGTGGCCCCCCTGTGGCCCATCTCCACTCCCTCTTCTGGCTTCCTTCGTCTTCTGGAAAAATAGGGTTTTCCGTATATTTTCCCGGATTTTCTGATCTTTGCGAATTTTGCCTCCAAACAGCACCTTTTCCATCAGAATCCTGACTGCAGCGGTCCATGCTCCAAAAGTCATCAACCATGCAAAAACAGATGAAATAACATAAGTATCATCTCTTAATATGAAATATATCAATGAATAACAGTAAATTATGATATAGAATAGTGATGCAAAATGGACGTATCATGCATTTAGTCCAAGAATCAATACTATTTCTTGTTAGGGATAGCAACCATTCTTTAGCTTTTCCTCTCAAATAGAAAGGAAACAAATTAAGCTTAATAATATCTCCATCTGTATCCCTATGTTTTTGCATCTCACAAAGTTCAACAAAGTTAATAAGGTGAGCAGCAGCATCTTCAGTACCAACACCAGAAAATTGTTCTTTCATAACAAGATTGAGTAAAGCAGGTTTAATTTCAAAGAAAGTAGCTTTAGGAACAGGTGGAGCAATAGGTGTGCACATGAAATTATTGTTGTTGGTGCAAGTGAAGTCACACAACTTAGTGTTTTCAAGAGTTTTTTTGTGTTTTTAATATAAGGAAGCAAACTAGTACAATTAATTTTTTGTGTTTTTGATAAAGAAACAAGCAAACAAAGCAGAAATGAACTAAGCAAAACAGAAAAACAAAGTAAAGAGATTGGTTATGAGGGACTCCCCTTGTGAAGATGTCCTTGACTCCCCGCAACGGCGTTAGAAAAAAGGCTTGATGTCTCAAAATATATCGAGCTCGTTGGGGAACCCCAAGAGGAAGGTATGATGAGCACAACCGCAAGTTTTCCCTCAGTTATGAAACCAAGGTTATCGAACCAGTAGGAGCAAGGAAACACCTCCAGGGTGTTGTTTCCAACTTGGAATCCTGCACAACACAACCACAGAACTTTGCCCCCAACTTACAGTGAGGTTGTCAATCTCACCGGTTTTGCTAAAAACAAAGGATTAAATGTATTGTGTGGAAGATAGTAATTGCTTGCAGAAAGTAAACAGTAAAACAGTAAATAGTAGATTGTAGTTTGATGGTAAAAGAATGGACCGGGGTCCATATTTCACTTTGAGGTGATTCTCCTTAAGATAGTTGACATGTTGGGTGAACAAATTACAGCGGGGCAATTGATAGACACCGAGAAAGCATACATGCATATACTAATCATCTTGACTCCTACAGATTTGATTGGGCATTACAACATTATGCATAGACCGTAATCCAATTGCATCTATGACTAATAATCCACCTTCAGGTTATCATCCGAACCCCCTCCAGTATTAAGTTGCAAGCAACAGATAATTTCATTAAGCAAAGTGTGTAAAGTAAACAATACGATTGCCCTATGGACAAAGGATTGTTGTTTTCTCCCTAGTAGCAACAACACATCTAGTACCTTAGAGATTTCTATCACTTCCCCAGATTACTAGAGGCATGAACCCACTATCGAGCATAAATACTCCCTCTTGGAGTTGCTAGCATCTACTTGGCCAAGATAGCTACTAACAACGAAAAGCATGCAAGATCATAAATAACATAGACATGATAGAATTAATAATCAATCTGAAATAGCATCTCAATAGAACTAAATATGATGTTCCTATTACTTCTACTCCTTTATGTGATCATGCAAACAGCATAGAGGAAAATACTAGGTTGAGGGATGAGCTTGCCAAGTCCTCCCCTCCCAAAGGTAATGAAGCTCTTGATGACCTCTTGAGTAAGAAAAGGTCAAACAAAGGGAAAGAGGGTCTTGTCTATGTTTCCAAAGTAAATAAAAAGAAGAATGACAAGAAGAAGGCCAAGCCCGCTCAAACAAATAAGAGTACCATTGTGTGAAGTGATGCCACTAAGGGCAAAACTGCTCATGATGTCTTTGCGAGAATGGATAACTTTCACTATGCTTTATTTCGAGATTATTATGGTAATGTTTATGCAAAATATGTTGGCCCATTTGATGGTTACATTGCTTGGTCTATTTGGGTTCCTAAGACCCTTATCACTAACAAAATAGGACCCATTGAAAATGGGTACCTAAAACCAAGTCTTGAATTCTTGTAGGGCTATGATTCCGGTGGGTCAAAATGGGTTCTTGATAGGGGATGCACAAGTCATGTGACCAGGAGAAAAGATATCATCATGGAGATGAGGCCAAATCACAATAAAATAACTGTCTCCTATGGTCATAAGTTAAAATCTAAGGTATTGGGTCTTGGCAAGGTTGTGGTCACCCATGATATTTCTCTGGTGGACGCCATTCTTGTTGAGACCCTTGGTTATAATTTACTTTTAGTTCTTCCACATGGAAAGATGGGCTGTACCATCTTTATAGATGATGATATTGTGTTACTCTTATGGATCAAGTCTCTTAAGGTCACTTTCAATGGGTATGTAGGAAATGACTTGTATGTGGTGGGCTTTCTGCGCAAATCCACTAATAGTGTGATGTTCTTATTTGAAAAGGCTGATGTGGGTTGGCTATGGCATCACCGACTAGCCCATGTTAATACGATAACTTTGCAAAGTTTTCACAAGGGTAGCCACATTCTTGGACTAAAATAAGATGTTTTCGTTGCCAAAGTTCTGTTTGCAGGTCTTGTGTTGAAGGAAAGATGCATGATTTTACCCATCGAAGGGAGACCATTATTTCATCTAAGAGGATCTTAGAGCTCCTTCAGGTGCATCTCTTTGGTCCTCCATCTCATGGAAGTCTTGGTGGGAAGAAATATTGTTTAGTAATTGTTGATGACTGCTGGCTCGTGGTTGATATCGAGCTCGTTGGGGACCCCAAGAGGAAGGTATGATGAGCACAACAGCAAGTTTCCCTCAGTTATGAAACCAAGGGTATCGAACCAGTAGGAGCAAGGAAACACCTCCAAGGTGTTGTTTCCAACTTGGAATCCTGCACATAAACCACATAACTTTGCCCCCAACTTACAGTGAGGTTGTCTATCTCACCGGTTTTGCTGAAAACAAAGGATTAAACGTATTGTGCGAAAGAAAGTAATAGCTTGCAGAAAGTAAACAGAAAACGGTAAACAGTTGTAGATTGATGGTAAAAGAAAGGACCAATCCATAGTTCACTAGTGGTGATTCTCCTTAAGATAGATGACATGTTGGGTGAACAAATTACAGCGGGGAAATTGACAAACATCGAGAAAGCATACATGCATATACTAATCATCTTGACTCCTATGAGATTTGATTGGGCATTACAACATTATACATAGACCGTAATCCAACTGCATCTATGACTAATAATCCACCTTTAGGTTATCATCCAAACCCCCTCCAGTATTAGGTTGCAAGCAACAGATAATTTCATTAAGCATTGCGTGTAAAGTAAACAATACGATTGTTCTATGAACAAAGGATTGTTGTTTTCTCCCTAGTAGCAATAACACATCTAGTACCTTAGAGATTTCTATCACTTCCCCAGATTACTAGAGGCATGAACCCACTATCGAGCATAAATACTCCCTCTTGGAGTTGCTAGCATCTACTCGGCCAAGATATCTACTAACAACGGAGAGCATGCAAGATCACAAATAATAAAGACATGATAGAATCAATCAATCTGAAATAGCATCTCAATATCCATCGGATCCCCGCAAACACAACACGTATGATTACAAATAGATGATCTTGATCATGAAAGGAGTTCACAAGATCTAAACATGGTAGCACAAAGGAGGATAACCAACCATCTAGCTACTATATGGACCTGTAGTCTAGGGATGAACTAGTCACGCATCACACCGGAGGTAGTCATGGTGATGAAGAAGGCCTCTAGGGTGACCTCTCCCCTCCGGCAGGATGCCGAGAAGATCTTCAGATCCCTCCCGATCTAGGGATGGAGATGGTGGCGGCTACAGACTCTTTCATGGAATTTCGATCGGGTACTTAGGGTTTTCGTCTCGGGAGGATTTTATAGGCGAAGGGGCAAGGTCGGTGGAGGCTCGAGGGGCCCACACCAGGTGGCGGCGCGCCTAGGGCTGGCCGCACCACCCTAGGGTGTGGCCGCCTCGTGGCCCCCTTCGGCTGCCCTTCAGACTCCGTGTTGCTTCAGGTAAAATATTGACTTTGGCTTTTGTCTGGTCCAATTTTGAGAATATTTCCTTACTAGCTTTTCTGAAACCCAAAACAGCAGAAAACAGGCAACTGGCACTGTGGCATCTTGTTAATAGGTTAGTTCCAGAAAATGTGTAAAAATACTCCAAAGTGTGGACAAAACATAAGAAAGTAGATATAAAACAAGAACGGAACATCAAAAATTATAGATACGTTTACACCATATCAAGGACAAGCATTCCTTAGGGTTTCATTTCAGTACCATTTAACTTGTCATATCATCATTCTTGGTTGATGCCATGAGTTGATTGTTTCCTTTCTTTTCCGGTGTTTTATCTTTATTCTAGATTAGTTAAGCAATGGATTGTAGACACAGTGAAGAGATATTGTTCAACTATATAAACGATGGCGGAGCAGATGATGAGTCACAATTTATGAGCGAGTCTGGTGATGGAATGGAGCTAGAACCAATAACAGACAAAGGGCAAACAAGAAATGATGGCAAAGAAATGTTGGACTCTTAACAAAGTCCGACAAGGTATATTAATCATCTAGTGATCACTAAATGCATTAATTAATTTGTATATATATATATATATGTTAATGAATCTTTCTCTTATTTTAGCCCTCCCGATCAAGCCAGTCTGCTAGTAGAAGGCAACGAGGCCCGACCAAAAGGTTTGCCGATAGTGCGGTATTCACAATTGACGAAGTCGCTGAAGATGGCAAACCGATGGCTCCCAAAGCGAACATAACTGCATTTATAAATGAATGCCAGATTTATTGTTAAGGACAACATCCTGATCACCACTCAAGAATGGAACAAGCTAGCAAAGGAATCACCAAAGGAAGATCTGGATGCCTTTTGTTATTTTTACTACATTTAAACCGTGGGGATTTTTGAGGCTGGGTTAAGGTGTCATGCAAGGCATAACAAATATCTTGCAGTACAAGATGGATTTGTCCCATTTGGATACATCAAACCCCCTGAAAGTTTTAATTGGACAAAAATAAACTTCCTGGTATAATATTTACCAGAAAAGATATAAATATTATTTTGCGTATTTGATTGAAGTACATGTTTAAGAAAACATGTAGGGACCTAGTAAATTTTAGATCTGGGCATTTGAAGTTGTTTAGCATTTTTGAAATGATTTGAACTAGACGGTTTGTAACCAGATCTAGGAAAAGGAATTAAATTCAAAGGGCACTGGGCTAGATCTGTGCCAAAGTGGGTCGTAGGAGGGGTTTCAGCCCACCATGGGCGAGCTGCGTGCGGGAGGGGAGAGTTCGAATGGGCCGTATTGCGGCCCGTTTGTCAGCAGAGGAGAGGCTGAAGAGGTATCTGAAGATCCTGGCCATAGGTTTAAGATAGATCAGACGGCAGCTGGTTATCTTCAACCTTAGGCAGCCCGAACAGGGCGGAACCCCTAGCTAGCCAAGGCGGTGGTAGGGATGCTCACCATAGGAGTCGAGGGATGTTGGAGAGGCGCTAGGGGTCTTCTTCCTCGGGAAGATGCTCATGCATGAGTACCAACGATGCATGCGCTGGGGCTCGCCGGAGTGACCTCTGGGTCCTCTGCATTAGATAGAACCGGCAGGGTAGGGCATGCATATGAGTAAGGGGAGTGGGGGAGGTCGGGAGAACCGGCAAACTTACTCGCAAGATCAAACACGGGAGGGTTTCTCCTCTTCCTCTAGATCAGTAGAGTTAAAGGGATCTCTCTAGGAACTAGGGGTAGGAAAGAGGGAGTGGAGGGGAGTAGAATGGAGGGGAAAGGGCAAGCTACAAGGGCCTCTAGCCTTTTATTCCGTGGGGTGACAGTCTATGATGTACAAGGTACAAGAGGGGGCATGGGAAGGTAGTGCTGGCTAGGGATTGGTCGAAATGGGTGGTGAGAGAGGTGACAAGAGGTCATGGTCGACACAGAGGAGCAGGGTGGGTGGTGGAGCTGTTGTGGTAAACGAATGGGGAAGATATTTGCAAGAGGTGGTTCTTTCTCTCTCTACTCTTCCAAGGGGTAAAGGACAAGGATATGGGTGTTGCTATAGTGGGGTACTGTAGCACACGACTAGAGAGGGGGGTGAGGTTGTTGTGGTCACATTAGTGAGGAGGTTTAGGAAAGGTTTTGATCATGTTTTTGTCACATTTCAATTTTCCATATCTAGTGATCATGAAGATATTCTGAAATATTGATCTTGGCAAGTTGAAGTAATGATGCTGGTAGATGGGTGAGGTTAATATACATCTCTAAGAATTAATTTGGAATTTTTAGAGGTGATTAGCCCCATTTATTATTAAGTTTTCAAAAAGTGCTGAAGTGGTTTAATTTAATTCATTTGACATTTTTGAGTTAGACAGAGAAGGGTTTGAGTTTAAGATGGTACCAAAAATGAATTCATAGTATGGAGAATTTTCCCAAGATTTATGGAGGTAGAAAAGTATTTAAAAACATTTATTTTCTTGTTTTTGCCATTTAAGAAAATAGGCAAAAAGAATTATTCGAACTCTTCAAAAAAAATATGTTTGAAGGGGTAGGGTAGGATAACATATATAGGTCTCAATTGTTCTTAAAGTTGGACAAGTGTTTTGGAGAAAAACAAACTTGCTTGTATAGAGAGAGTTTTTGATTTTTGTAAAAGAAGGGAATTAAATACTTTTTGGGTCAAAAGAATAAGGGATAACATTTCATAAATTTTTATATGCAAGGTAGATGATACCCACATGATTTACCTATCATTTTCAACCTTGTATTTTGATAGTGCAACTTGATTTGGAAGAAAAACAAGGGATAAAGGCCAAGTTATGGATATATGGATAGATAGACCAAGTTATGTAGATCACCATGGTATAGAAGGTTGAGGTTTATCACGATTGAACTTTCCTAGGATTGATGCCAAAGTTGGCTAAAAATAAGGATGTCATAGTAACATATTAATTAGCTTCAAAAACCATATGGGTTTTAGAAGCACATAGCTTCAATTGGAACTAGTGAAGTAGGCATGGATATACCTTCATGTGTAGAGCACACTCATGCAAAGAGTTGGTCTAAAGAAGTTAACATGGAGAGGTGAGCTTCTGCCAAAGTAGGCATGTTGGTAAGTTTTGCAGAAAAGATTAATTTCTTGCCTGCAAAACCATCAAGAACAATTGGATTAAAGGATGGTCTAGCCAATGTAAACTGTGGGCCTTGGGAGTCTTTAAGATGGTTTACAAGAGTTTCAAGTGCATTTCCAAAAATGCACAAGGGTTGAGATAAAGGGAGTCTCAAAGATGTGATATTGATAACAGTTTTCCAGACTTAGTCATTTTCGGTAGATGTAGGGTTTTTGTCTAGAATACAAGAGGGAAATATTTTGAGAGGATGCAAGGTTCCAAACTTGTCATCAAGTGGATGGGGTTGAGGTGTATATTGAGTAAAAAGGATCCATGCTTGGTATTGGTATTCATTGACTTGGAAGTTTCTAGAAGGGATTAACTTTAAGTTGATTTAGTTAAGGAAAAAGAGGGTCACTTTAGTGACTAGAGGTCAGATCAAGATTGGGAGACTTGATTAAGATTTGTAAACTTGAATTGGTTTGATACTAGACGGTGAGATCCTAGGGTAGACCATACTACTTCCTAAGCAAACAAGTCAAGCAGCAGATCAAGGCAATTCATCAAATAATAGATCAAGACAATTCACCTTCCAAGCAATTCAATCTACTACTAGGGTTATCATCAAGCCTAGCTTGAGGTAAGGAGGGTTATTTTTAAAGGTTGGTGTTTTTAATTAGGTGAGAGTCCTTGGTATTTCTACCAAGATTAGAAATCAAAGGTTTATAAAAGGTTTTGGGAAAACCTAGAGGTAAGAGTACGTAGTTGAAGATCCTGTCTTGAAAACATAAGGAAATTATATCATACAGGTCTCCATAATTTTGTTAATAGAAACTAGGAAATTAATGGTTGTTGCAAAAGAATCGTGGCTCGGGTTTTTGAAATGCTAGAACATTTGAGAATATGCAAAATGAGCCAAGATAGTTTTGTTAAATAGCTTTTGTCAACTGAGGGTGAGGTAAGGAGTATATCAGCTAATACATAGTCAGATGCATAAACACTAACAAGAAAGTGAGCAAACACTACATCACTTAATAAGAAAAAGGTTTTATTCCCCCTGATTTTTGCATTCTGGACAACTAATTCAGGTTGCTGAAATTGGGATGTTACAGACCTTTCCCCCTTAAAAGAATCTCGTCCCAAGATTCGGGAGAGTAAGGTTAGGGGTTTTTGATTCGGGGTAGTACTATGTGTCGCAAGCGTACTATCTTAGGGACTTTGTCTTTGAATTTGGTTACTACGTTGGTGAAGTGGGACTTCATTCTTCTTGGATGCACAGAAAGTTGAGTAAGCTCCAGAGCTGGTTTTGATGGATGATCTACCTTTTCCTTTGGACTCGATATATTAAGGCTTGCGTGTGACAACTCGCATCTAGTTGGAATCTTCTCGAGATACCCTTCTGAGGATATAAGCTACATCTTAATGTCTTTTCTAAGGATCGTCGGCGCTTTCCTTAGGGGCTTATCATATCCTATTTGACGACTTAGGGTCAAAACTCTTGAGATTTTTTCTGGCAGATGGTTATTCTATTTGTGGGTAAGACGCAACTTTCCCCCTTAGGTTAAACTAGGGTAGCTCGAGGATGACGCGGTCGTTCCTTCTTGACTTCATCGGAGGTTGTTAGGTGAATATTGAAATCTTCCATCGGGAGTTGAAAAATTCAGACGATGTCTGCAAACTCTGTCGTACGAGGCTCCTATACTACTTTATTCATACTTAGCCTATTGGAGCAATGGTATTTGCGAACCTTCCGGATTGGTTAGAGTTGATGGGTTTAACGAATCGGTGGTCCTTTAGGTGGGGTTTTAGCTGAAGTAGAAGGGGAACGGCTTCTTAAGGGTTGACTCTTTAGGCTACTTCAAACACGTTGGAGGGTAGTCTTGTCGCCTTCAAATGTTCTTGTCATCTTGATTCTGAGCTTCGTCGGTACAAGAGAGATTGAGTAGACTTCTAACATTGTTGTTGGGGTTTATCTTTTGTTATTTTGCCAATTGGGGACTCTTGCACTCTTGCTTTGAGTAGGATGTTGGATTGGAAATCTTCCTAAAGTATCTTCTGGTAGGGGTTTCCTAGAATTGAGTGGAAAGATAGTCTTTCCACCTTAGAGCATCACTAAGGTTCTTCGAGAAGGGAGTAGATATTCTGTCTTGGAGTGCTGGTGGAATGCTAGAGAAAGATTGTATTTTCCCTGGGTATTCAGTTGAGTTCTTTGAGTGACGTCCTATTTCATGAACCTTGTCGTGGGTGGTTTCCTAACGAAGTTTTAAGGGGTTACCTCAGGGAAACTTAGCGATTACGGCTCTTCTTGCTAGTCTTCAGTCAGGTTAGAGGCATCCAGCTTCAGAGGAGTTGTCTTTACTTGAACTCTTTGTGTTGCTTCGTCTTGATGGCAGAGTCGACTCGTTGTCTTCATGCATCATGTCCTCAGGATTTTTGGTATTTTAGTCTTCTGATGAGGAACTTCCCATTGGTTTAGACAAAAGGGGGTCGAATAAAATAATTAGTAATTTGGGACTATCGTAAGCTATAATATGCCGAAGGTTAGTGGAGTTAGGTCTTCACTTCTTGTCTTGGTTAGAAAGTCTGGTGATTTCTTGCGGATGGTTGGGGTCCTTCGGCGGTAGACTTATGACTTCAACGTGACTCTTGTTTTCGTTGGCTGATGTATGTTGGCGCAGTGTCGATGATGAGTCTTGAGAAGTGAGTTTTAAGAGGTATGCAATCCTACCGAGGAGAAGTCTTCAAGTGGTTCTAAGTTGATGATGTCAAAGTCCTGGTTCTTGATATACTCTTCCTCTCATAACTCTCGAGGTTCGTATGGGTATGGTTAGGAACAACTAACATGGGGATGCCTGGTTTACAAGGTGGGGTATCGATTCCCAAAACACATTTGACTAGGGTCAAACAAGCCAGAACATACATACAAAGGGAAAACGAGCGATGGGGTTGCAATGTTCTTTCTAACCTAGAAACGAGAACAACACACATCAAGCAACACATTATGCACTTAGTCAAGGAAACACAGCCTACTATAGGGACCAAGGAGTTATCTACTCGCGATATTGGGGAATCCTATTCTAGGTCTATTGATCCTATATATCATCGTTCTTAGGGTCTGGGTCACTAACTTGCATAAGAAGCTTTTGTCGTATCTTTGGATGCTCCTAGGTAGTGCCGCACTCGATTCTTCTAGTCACGAGGATTACGTTGGTAGGGTGATCTTGTAGTCTCCTTGTGTTTGCTGGTACTTGCTTCTCTACATCTCATTCTCAAGGTCTTCACCTGGTTCTAAGTCCTGACTCTTTTAAATCCGCAGGTTTGAAATTTTGGACTACGGGTAGAAGGAACCATTTTCGAAATAATTTAAATTAGAGGGAGCTAAGAAGTAGAACTTTTCGAAAAGCTTTTGAGAAAGTAGTTTTCGAAAGCTGGTGTTTCCAAAATAGTTTTCCTGTCTAACGACCATGCTAACTAAGGTTATCCTACAGTTAGGATGGCTATGGTACCAAGTCTATGTATGGTCCCGGGATTAATCCTTCGAGAATCCCTGTTATGCATACACTATGATCCCATGATCAGTCTGTCGTGGCACATAACCAGCAAGTATCAAAGTAAACATCCATTACTCAAGCGGATACAAGTCATACCTCACTTGCCATTATGGCTACATCATTCATCATCAGCGGAACTTTATTGAAACATAGGTCCCGAGCCATGCCTTAACCTATAGGCAGTTGACTGGGAGAAACGTCCTAGATCGCATAGTCATTAACGTCACCTTGTTCCTAATCTTACTTCTCGAATCTGACTAAGTTAATAGCCAAGCACAACACCAGTGAGTACTTTGAATGTACTCGCAAACCACCTTAAGATAATAACACTATAAAAAGAGGATATGCAATATGGTTATGGTAGTAGGAGGGCTCCAAGAGAGGTTCTTTTCTAAAATAGTTTCTTTATGCGTCCAAAATTGAAGCATATTTACCTTTTGTTTTTGCATAAATAGAGTAGATATTTTTGTATTTCACCGCGTCTATGCGCACTATTTTGCTCTTATTTCAACAGGATCCCAAATCATGGAGTCATGTATGAACATATCAATTAGAGCTGCCATATTGTGTAATTATATGATATTTCTAAGTGATAAAAGTCATTTTATGAATTTGCCTTCGCACGTGGAAGAATACCAATTGAAGAGGAGGCATTAGTATGGTTAACGACCACTGGTATGGGCGGAGCCTGCCCATACCATCCGCCCGTAACATGCGCCATCGCGACCGCGTCGTCAAATACTTCTCTTTGGCAAAGATGAGAGGGAGATCTGACCTTCACACCCACTAGAAACTACGAAACACCACATCCGAGAGGGATCTAAAGGAGGAACTTGGCTGGGGTAAAATCCTAGTTGATCCATGGATCATTGGAGGACAACACATCATCCCCTTCATCATCAACCGCTTCATCTTCATCACCACCATTACTCCATCTTTCATCTATTAGATCTCTTTGTAATTCTAGATCCAATTGTGGTTTGCATTAGATCTACCCCATACTTTAATCCATTCATTTGATTATGATGATGTTTTTGATTGCTTCCATGAGTGATGTAACTACCTCGGTGAATTACGCTCTTAGTTACAAGCCTGGATGAGCAGAAATGGTTAAAATAGTACGGTGGGGCCAAATGCCACTCAGAGGTCGACCTTTCGGCCGTCCTAACCATTTCCAAACGTCGGGACAAGAACGAGCGGCGTAATCGGCAGGCGAAGGGATCAACTACATACACAAATGAGTATGTATGCAAGCCACCATACAATAGTCCTCAGAGCCATTCCATCTAAAAGAAATAGAAATATTGCAACACCATACGGCAAGATCCAAATATCCTAGATAGATATAATAGTTTAGGATATCTCCTCATACATCAAACATCAGAGTATCAGGCGGAAGTGGCAAACAAGATCCGAGTACGGATAAGAAGCAAATCGGCATAAGATGCCCCATAAATAAACACATCCCGCCCACAGATCTCACGGATCCCCATTCCCGGAATCTCTACACCAAGTGATCGTTGCCCACATCGTCCGTCTCCTCCACCCAGTATCCATCTTGCGAGTTTACCTGTTCATCTGAATCAAACAATTTATCGTGTGAGACCCTAGGGGTACTCAGCAAGTCTTTATGCCTCTAAAGGGGACACAACCTGGGGTGACGCAATTGCAGCAAAAGGTAATGCCTAACAATTCTATAGATACTCGCTAACCATCCGCCTAACCAAAGATAGACGGATGTCCGTGAAATAATAACAGCAGTTATAACGGTAATATTAACAGATCCATCCTCCTCCTCGCTTACCAACGAGGAAGCGAACGAACAACCCCCCATCCGTTGGCAGTTTTATTATCCATTCCATGAGTGTTGCACTATTTACTAGTCAGGTACTTAGTCAATTTAAAAATGGTACTTTAGTTATACTTGTCTATGATCGAGAAACTGTGCTCCAAGTCGTCCATAACCGCGGACACGGCTTTCAGAAAGGTTTACCCTGCAGGGGTGCACAAATAGCAACACACACTCGATCAACCTTGGAAAAACCAAATCAAAACCCAACGAGGCATTCACGACAAAGCGATCACAGGATTCCGAAATATTTCAGGGGGCCACCCCATTAAGCTACCCGCAACGAAGTTGGCCGACTCCGAGACGGACTCAAGGTTTGTGTGGACGGCTGTAAACGACTGGGAACCCGAAAGTGTGACTGGGCTTGTCGATACAGCAAAAACATGTCACGATCCTAAACAGTACAGGTGCTCCTCGCACAATCGTAAATAAAGCAGTAAAACATGGCATAAGTACAGGATAGTAATAAAGCCCCAAACTAATTGTGGCCCCAAGAAATAAGAATGAATCAAGCTCTGGCTCAGGGGGGTTCATAAGCCTCCCGGATGTGGATAGCGTGAATATTCAAGGAACAGGAATCAAGTACTCGGGGTCCTACGGGACACAAGTGAGCATGAAAAATCAAATAGCAGATATTGCTCACCGATGCCACTTTCATTAGTTATCCCATTACTACTCAGGTTAAGTTGTTTAGGTACCTCGTTATCCATCAGACACTCACATACCCTACACATGCTGTTCTACGACCCGCATGGCTCAAACAACTCCTGTAGTAATGGCTCATGGGATGGAGGAACAAGCTTCGGTGGGGTTTAAAAGTAAAGGCTATGCAGTACTTGGGATTCAGTTTAATGCAATCGCGACTCAATGATGCAAGAATAAGATAGAGGCAATATGTACTATATGTATGCAAGCATGTGGTAGTGCTTGCCTGGCAGCTCAGTTGCAGTGAGAGAAGGATCTGGGTAGTGCTCCTGGGTTTCTTGATATATCCCCTGCTCAGCGTCTATTCGAAGAAGAACCAAACAAACAAGGGCCAACATAAATAAAGTGCACAAGCATATGAATAAAATGCAACAAGCAAACAATCATGCCATGATGAATGATGCACAATTTGCATGGCAATAATGTAGCATGGCATGGGTGAGGTGTGGGGTACAAGAATAAATCATTTTATGGTGTTTTAGTCACCTTTTATCCTCCAATAAGTTGCTGTATACTTTATATTTATATGATGCATGCTGCCAATCAGAACATGGAATGCATAAACAGAAAGGTCTCGTCGAGCTGATCGATTTAGACATATTATTTGTCAAATTTGGAGTTATAAAACAAAAGTTGTTAATTAATTAGGGAAAGGGCATTTTATTGTAATTTTAATCAACTCAAAAATTTAAAGTGTTCAAAATAATATTTTGAAGGGCATATTTGAAATCCTCACATTTTTCTGATTTCAAAACATATATTACATGTTTAATTTGGAATTATATTTTAAAAGATATTTGAAGACAGATTTAAATTTGAATTTAAAACAAATTTGAAAAGTTTAAATTAAAACAGAAAAACAGACAACCTTTTGTTACTCAGCCAGTTACAGACCCAGTCGCTGACGGGTGGGCCAGTTGCTGACTGGAACAACACGCGCACAGAGAAGTTTTTCCCACCGCGGCTTTACCTAGCCTCTGCGAATGACAGGTGGGGCCAGCGGCCACGGGCCCACGTGACAGTGGTTGATCAAGACGTGGCTGGCAGGAGGGGGGTACCGGACCGCGGGTTAAGGCTAAGGTTCTACGGGGTGCTCTTTGTAAAAAGGACAGGGAGGCTGACTGGTGGGGCTCTGCGTACCGCGGGTTAAGGCGAAAAATAAAAGGGGGGCTATCTGCAAACGACCACCGAGCCCTGCACTGTTGTTCTTCTCTCTGACCCGCGGACAGATTCGTGCGCGACAGCGGAGCGCGGCACGCGGGGAACTCGATCCGGGGACCTGGGGCTCGCGCGCGGAGGCGGTAACCAATGCGGCTGGTTGGGGTTGGTGACAGCTAGGTGGATGGGGGCTAGATACGCCGTCTGCGATGCGCTACGCCGAGTGAACGCAGCGACCGCCGGCGCGCAGAGGGTGTTCGGTGTGTGGTCCGGCGCGGCCATGCAACGATAGTGAAGAGAGGGGTGTCTGGGAGGTACAGAGGCTCACCGCGGGCTTGACGGAGGGCTCGGATCGGAGCGGGGAGCGTCGGATCGGTGACGAGGCTCGCGAACGGCGGCTAGGGTTTTCGTCGGGACGCGTCGGCGTGCAGAGGGTACAGGCCTCCTCCTCCTCGCTGCTGGGTACGGGGCGAAGCAGAGGGTACTTCTCGGTCTTCTCGATCACCTCCACGAAGAGCTTGACGGCCGGAACGACGGGGACGACGATGTGCTGGCGGCGGTGGCGTCGGCTGTTGGTGGTCGGTGAGGAGGAAGGAGGAGGGGAGGGCTGGCTCGGGACAGATCTGGGAGATGCGGGAGAATCGTGTGGAGGGAGGAAAACAAAGAGGGAGAGAGGGAGGAGGCAGCTGGGGCACGGCAGAGATAAAGGTGGCCTCGGTGCCACCTTTTCTCTCCGCCCTCCTCGAGCACGTGCTCGGCCGGCTGGGGCTGGACCTGGGGCCGCAGAGGAGGCTGCAAGTGGGGCCGAGGACAGGAGGGGGAAGGTGGGGCTAGCTCGGCCAGTAGGGAAAGAAAGAGAGGAGAGGGAGTAGATCGGGCTAGGGTAGATGGGGTGGTTTAGGGTTTGCTAGGGATGGGGTAGGTAGCTGGGGTGTGGGCCAGGGGAAGAGAGGGGTCAGGTGGGACCAGCATGTTAGAGAGGTGAGATTGAGGTTAGTGTTTAGCTTAGATCAAGGTTTGGAGAGAGGATAGAGAGAGAGGGTGATGTGGTGATGGATAGGGAGAGATAGGTTTAACATGATCAAGACAAACTCAAGCAAGAAAAGGTGGTGGACAAGATGGGAGGTGTGTCTAGGGTTTTAGGTGCACATGGCAAGGAGAGACAAGAACAAGATGAGGAGGTTTTGAATAAGAGAGAAAAGGGAAGCTCACAAAAGAAAGGATCCACTCAAAAACCAAAGAAAAACCAAAGGAGAAAGAATGGTGGTGCTTTGCATGGCCCATGCACAAACATTAAATGCCATGTTTTAATCTTGTGAAAACAGAATAAATAATCATGGCATTTGTGCCTATGCATTCCAAAATATGGAATAAAGCCAAGCTAAAAGAATTAAAAGGATGCCCCATGTGGAGTAGATGGAGATGACCATATTTGAATAAAAATGGGACTTGCTAGTGTGTATGTGCCACTAGGTATTTAGTAAGCCCAAAAATATCCCAACATGAGAATAACCCCAAAACAACCCATATGGGGGCTAGAAAGAGGTTCCACTCACAAGGCATGCAAAGGTGGCCATATGGCTCTCATAAACCAATAATGTGGAAACAATATGGTGCATATATGAGAGCATGTGGAGATAGAATTGGATCCATCCCAACCCCATGAGCTAGAGGTAAAACCAAATAAGTTGCAATGCTCATATATGGTGGAATGGTGGAATGATGGGGTGATGACAAGAAAGGTGGTGGAGTTAATAAAAGATATGCCCCCAACTCAACTTGGGCATTAAACAATATATCAATAACCAAATACAATATCAAGAGGCAAATACAATTTACAATGCATATGAGAGAAGAACCAAATCAAAAAGGGTTTTATATGATGCTCAAATGCAAGGTGGCATGATGACATGAGCATGATATAATTATGATGCAACAATTATATGTAGTAAGTAGCATTTATATAGACTAGGCTAGTAGCATTGCAATTGTTAGACAATTGGGATGCTACAAGTGAGTAGTTCCTTTGTTCTTGGGGGGATGGAGAAACCCTGTCACCATTATGAACTTGTAATAAAGATGATCTATTCTTGTGTCTATATGACTTGCTTGTCTATGATATATTTATGATTTGTGTTTGATCTCTCTCTTTAGATGGTATGCATAGTCGGCCACATATCATTTGCCTTCAGGATTAAAGGGAGGGAGAAATCATTTGCATGTGTCTTGGAAGCGCACCCGGAATGCCCCGTGAAAGATTGGCGCCGGCTCGTAACCACGGTCAAAGGGGGATTAAAGACGGACTCCCTAAGCTAAATACGATATCCACGGGGAAACCCTTAATTGCGGTGGTTTCTATGGGTGATTGCTCTCAAACATCGCAATGGTTATTTAGAGGTGACCTCACACTTTGCTCAACAAAGTGGATTCCTACGAGCCTTGTCGTGAACATCTTATTATGGGGATCTCTCCACGCATATCATGACATAAGAAGCATGTTATCTTGGTCGCACATAACAATAATACTATGCTAGTGGTGTATCCTAAATCCTCGAGAATGTTTTAGCCCTATTGAGTTCAACCACACTTTCACATAAACTTGTTACTTGTTTTCTTTTACTTATTTTAATTACCTAGATCCGCATGTACCGCTGGTTGTTAAGACGGCAGGTACCTCTGGTTTCATTTTCACATAATCGGTACGACCACACCATACGAGTGCATCCCCCGTACGGTCGGTCGTTATCTATTCTGTGACCGCCCTCCGATTTTCGTTTACTATTGTGTCCAAAACAAAAATTGCCGACATGAAATCGGTACGGACGGGCAGTACCGGCGGGACCCGCCCATACTGCTTAGTCGGTTGACTAATTACCGACTTCAACCCGTGTCGTTTTTGGAAATAACCCGGTACGAGCGCGCCATACGGGCATCCGCCCGTACCGTCTGGTCGTTACGACCAAAATTTCCTTCTTTTGCACTTATTTATTTCTATATTTGTTAGGATTCTTTTCTTGGGCGACCATTTTCCTCTTAGTACGAATTTTACCCTGCACCTAACCCTTTACAAGTCCCCCAAAAGAGCTCTATCCTTGTATTTATAATACAGATATTCTCCACAATCTACTTCTTCCTCGTAAACTCGTCGGAACCATGTCCTCTATATGGAGTACCCTTCAAGAGAAGGAAGATCACTATGGATCATCTTCAAGGATTACGAAGGAAGACAAAGTTGTTGTACTAGAAGATAAGAAATTATAAGATGAGGATGGATTCAAGAAGATGGAAACACTAAAGGATGGGCACAAGGTGTTCAGCCTGGGCATTGGAAAAGAAGGCGACTTTGATGAAGTTCAACTTGATTTAGAAGGAGATGGGGAGATTTTCTTGAAGAAGGTGAATAGACACAGGGAGGAGATTCAATCCTCCTTGGACCGGCTCGATCGTCACATTAAGAAGATTGAGGTAAAATCTCCAAGATCTTCTAAACATATTGAACTATTGCATCGCTACTTGGACCATATGGACCTGAAGATAATGAAAGACTAGAGGCGAATCTCAACATCAGCCTCAGATCCATTAACGCTCAGAAGCAAACAATAGAGATGTACAAGGCTCTTGTTGAGCAGTTGGAGAAAGTCAATGAGCAACGCCAGATCCGTATCTTGATCTTGGAGACATCAAACAAGATGATCCACGCAAGTCTTCGTGATTCCGAAGTTTCTCCACCTGCAAATTAGAGAAGCACACCATGATATCAAATAATTGGAAGGGATTATTTGACCCACCTAGCTTGATTCCAAGCTTGGGGGGATTTTTGAGAACCTTATAATCTATCTTACAGTTTTTGCATATTTACTTTTCTGCACGCATGGTTAGGTGTAAATTTCCGAATTTTCATTAGTTGCATCAACTTCGAGTTCCCCTTTGTTCAAGAGAAGAATTATATCCGTTAAGTTATGAGCCTTTATGATAATTGAAGTTATGTTTGATTCATGATTATTATATTAGATGATTGAACTAGGTTGAGTGTTATGATACTTGTACAGCTGTCATAATTTTAGGGACTTCCACACCAACAAAAGTATTGATTAAGTTATGAGAAGAAGAGCTCTGGTAGCATATTATAATTAAGAGTTTTTGAAATCCATGGAAGTAGTGAGCATGATCAAATAGCTATACTAAAAAGGAGAGGAGAAAAAGGTGTAAGCAAAAAAAATTGGCATACAAGTATCAAAAGAAAAGAAGAAAGCAGCTATCAAAATAATCAAACACAGAAAAAGAAAAAGAGAGGGAAGAAAAGCGAAAATGATCATGAATCTTCACTATTAAAGTTAGTGCTCTATATCTTTAAACTCCATGATTATATGATATGTTGAATCACTAGTAGCTTCTTATAATTTCATTAATACTAAAAAATGTGTGGAATCCTCTAAGTTATTAATTTATAAGGGTACGGTAATACCCCCGACGTATCTCTACATCCGATATTATATTCTAGATTCAATTCCTACCTCATTTATTGTAATGACTCGTGTCTCATGAACATGATGATCTTGTCCATAAGCCACCACCTTGCCCAGGGACGAGCAAGAGCCTAGCTTGGGGGAATTGATGCGTCCAAAATTGAAGCATATTTACCATTTGTTTTTGCATAAATCGAGTACAAATTTTTGTATTTCACCGCGTCTACGTGCACTATTTTTCTCTTATTTCAATATGATCCCAAATCATGGATTCATATATGAACATTTCAATAAGAGTTGTCATATTGTGTGATTATATGATATTTCTAAGTGATAAAAGTCATTTTATGAATTTGCCTTCGCACCTGGAAGAATACCAATCGAAGAGGAGGCATCAGTATGGTTAACGACCACTGGTACAGGTGGAGCCTACCCGTACCATCCACCCATAACAGGTGCCATTGCGATCGCCTCGTCAAATACTTCTCCCTGGTAAAGACGAGAGGGAGATCCGACATTCACAGCCACCAGAAACCATGAAACACCACATCCAAGAGGGATCTGGAGGAGGAACTTGGCTGGGGTAAAATCCTAGCTGATCCACAAATCATTGGAGGACAACGCATCATCCCCTTCATCATCAACCGCTGCATCTTCATCACCACCATTACTCCATCTTTCTTCTATTGGATCTCTTTGTAATTCGAGATCCAATTGTGGTTTGCATTACATCTACCCCGTACTTTAATCCATTAATTTGATTATGATGATGTTGTTGATTGCTTCCATGAGTGAGTAGTTCCTTTGTTCTTTGAGAGGGAGAAACCCTAGAACCATTATGAACTCATAATAAATATGATCTATTCTTCTGTCTGTATGACTTGCTTGTCTATGATATAATTATGATTTGTGTTTGATATCTCTCTTTAGCTCGTATGTGTAGTCGGTCGCATATCATTTTCCTTCGGGATTAAAGGGAGGGAGAAATCCTTTGGACATGTCTTGGAAGCGTACCCGGAATGCCCCATGACAGATTGGCACCAGCTCGTAACCTACACGGTCAAATGGGATTAAAGAGGGACTCCCTAAGCTAATTACGATATCCACGGGGAAACCCTTAATTGCGGTGGTTTGTATGGGTGATTTGCTCTCGGACATCACAGTGGTTATTTAGAGGTGACATCACACTTGGCTCAACAAAGTGGCTTCCTACAAGCCTTGCCGTGAACATCTTATTATGGGGCTCGCTCCACACATATCATGACACAAGAAGTATGTTATCTTGGTTATACATAACAATAATACTATGCTAGTGGTGTATCCTACATCCCCGAGAACATTTTATCCCTATTGAGTTCAACCACGCTTTCACATAAACTTGTTACTTGTTTTCTTTTACTTATTTTAATTACTTTTCTGCAAACAACCATAAACCTTTCAAACACCCTTTACTTGAGATCAAAGACAGCTTACAAGTATACTTTGGTAGAGAGTAACTAAGGCCATAAAGACCTTTACCAATAACTCTCTTTGGATTCGATATCTTTACTTAGAAACTAGCTACAATTACTCTGTGCACTTGCAGTCATCATTCCTCTTGAAGATATAGCGTCTACATATCTTTGTTGAAAACTTTTGTAAAACATTTTGAAGAAACCTTTATGAATATTTTTGGAGAAACATCCATATAGGAGTAATGTGGTTGCATGGGTTAAGTTGTTATATCTAAAGCTACAAAGAACCGAGTGCATTTTTGAAAACATTTTCCTCCTCTTTTGTGGCATCCCGCTAAAACCACTACTAGAATATCGCTGTGTTTTTGTGCATTGCATCATCATGACCGCATGCTCATGTCATCATGCCACATTGCATTTGAGCATCGTCATCATCTTGCATGGTTTGTTAAAAACTATTTTCAAAAAAGCCTGGTTTTGTTTTCTAAACGCCCCGTCTTTATTTCAAATTAAAACCCGGGTCTCCGGAATATTTCGTTTCGTCTAAAAATAGATTATAAAAGCCTTGTTGTTAATAAATAAAATTTTCAGATATTTTTAGGAGGCAGCCCGCCAGGCCCGAAAGCCCGGCCGGCCACCTCCAAACCCTAAAATAAATCTCTACCTACCCCCATATCTAAACCTTAACCCCTTCCTAATCCACCCAGCCTCACACACTCACACACATGCACACCACACCCTCCCCTTATCCACACCCCACACGCCAACCTCCCAGCCGCGCCCAACCACGCATGCACGCGACACGCCTCACGCGGTCAACCAGCCTGGCCCCCTCTCCTGCCCCGGCCCCACCATGCCCCGTCGTCGACGCGCCCATCCCCACCACCCACCGACACCCCCGCAATCCTAGACCCACCCCCGCGCGTTCGACGCGTCTCGTCCGCACTCTCGCTCACCCCCCACACGAACCCATCTTGGCCCCACCACTCAGCCCAGCTCCCTCGTTCTCCTCCCTCGTCGTCTCCACCCTGATCCCCTTCCGCCCAAGCGCGCTGCCGCCCGACCTCGACGATCCATGTGCTCCTCGCCACGGTCGAGCCCGCCTGGCCGCCGGCAAGCTCATCCGTACCCAGCCGCCGCTCTCGACCGGTGGGCGACCTTGCGCGCCTCTGCAGCCGCCGCCGAGCACGCCGCTGCAGGACCCGTCTTCCTCATCGTGTCCACCCGCCGCCCGGCCTCCCCCTGCTCGTCCTGCTACCTCCTCGCCGCGCGCGGCCTTGCCGTCCCCGTCGCTCCTGGCAGCCACAGAAGCCCGGCCACCACCGCGTCTTCCTCCCGCCATCTCGCCCTCTTCCGCCGCCGCCTGTACCCCTCTCCGACGCCCGTCCTCGAGCCACCGACCCCGCCGCGCAGGGCACCGCCGCCAGGGGGTCCTCCCCAAGCGTCGCCGCCTCTTCCCCGGCATAGAGCTCGCTCGAGCTCCTCTTCGGCCATCTCCCTCGTCCGGGTCCACGAGCCACACCACCGTGCGCTCCCTCATCGATCGCCACACCCTCGTCACCTTGAACCACGTCGGCCGCAGGCTTGCTCGACCCCGCCACCGCTTCCTCTTCATCCCGCGTCACCGCCACGGTCGTCCCCCTCGTCGTCTGCAAGCCCGACAGCCCTCGTCACATTGTGTTGGCCGTCGTCCTCCATTACCTCCGCCATGGCAAGCACACCACCACTCGCGGCTCTCCAGATCGAGCCTGCCTTCCTTTTCCAGACGACCGGGATGGCCTCACACCGTGCGTATCCTTGCTACAGTGCCCACACCTTGTTGCTTCTCCGTTTTCCTGTGGTGTTGCGATGTATGTTGACGAATGGTACTGCTCGTGTACCTAGATGAGGTGGTAGTGTGGTGAGTTTGGCTACATCGTCTAATGAAACCTCGTCCAGTAATCAGAAGAATTGGTGATGCTGTCTGAAGACCACGCAGCCATGTGTAAACCCCTGTCGCCACGCCAAGATCTACTTCCGAACGTGTTGACCGATGCCGACAACCGGTGATCGACATGGCACACCAAGATCTTCTTCACGGAACCACAAGTACTCCTTCACGGACCGCAAGACCGATCCCGTCGAACCCGAAGACCCCGAAGCCGATCTGAAGACCGATCTCGGCGAGACCGAACCCGTACCCCTTCGAACCAAGATCTTCGACCCTAGATGTGTGACCCCTACCTATCCCTATTTTATAAATGCTATATATAATGGTTGCATATTAATTGGTTCATGCTCGCATACATGTTGTGGTTCGGGGGTATTTTAGTCGATTCACCTCATAATTAAATATGGAGTGTTTATGCGGGATACCTTTGTCTTATTCCGGACTCCATTTAAATTTGTGTAGCGAACCGATGCCATGTTTCGCCCTGTTAATTCAACATTTAAAATGCGCGGTATCTAAACAACTTGAACCTATTAATTAATTGTCGGGACCCCGGTTCCGCTTAATATTGCCTAAATGCACCGCATCTTTGCCATGCCATGCATCATATCACAAACATGTCGATTCTTCTGCCGTAGTATTAAATAGTGCATCCGGTGTTTCTTCTAGTGTTTGCTTCTTCACGGATTAGGCCGATGAGTTGATGCGAGTGTTGACAAGTTCTCCGGATATGATCCGTCGATAGTGTTTCCCAGGCGAGCATCTCTCCCCCTTCTACCTATTTTGCATTTATAGTCTTTATTTCCTCCTATTGATCTATTGCTATCCGTGTTGCGATGCTTTAGTTCCGTACCTGATATATTCCGTGCAGCCTCTATATTGCCATGGACACCTCCTAATACCTGTTGTTTGGTAGATAGCTGGCCTTGTGAGTCGTAGTTGCTTGCTCAGGTGCGATCTCGTGTTGTCGAGTACGACAGTTGTTGGAATGCTGGCAGATGTTTATTGGTGGAGATGATCATGACTTTAAACACAACTATTAAATTGCTAGATATAACTAATGCAGAGGCATCGGTGGGCAATAGATGTTATTTGGTTCTTCCACGCTAACTTGTGCCCCGTAGGACCCCAGTACTTGATACTTGTTCCTTGATTTTTCGCACTATCCACATCCGGGAGGCCTTATGGACCCCCCTGAGCCAGAGCTTGATTCATTTCTATTTCTTGGGGCCACAAGTAGTTTGGGGCTTTATTACTATTCTGTACTTATGCCATGCTTTACTGCTTTATTTAAGATTGTGCGTGGAGCACCTGTACTGTTTTGGATGCGGAGTGTTTTCACGGTATCGACAAGCCCAGTCACACTTTCGGGTTCCCAGTCGTTTACAGCCATTGACGCAAACCCTGGGTCCATTCCGGAGCCGGCCAACTTCGTTGCGGGTAGCTTAGTGGGGTGGCCCCCTGAAATATTTTATGAATCCTGTGATCGCTTTGTCGTGAATGCCTCGTTGGGTTTTGAGTTGGTTTTTCTGAGGTTGATCGAGTGTGTGTTGCTATTTGTGCACCCCTGCAGGGTAAAACTTTCTGAAAGCCGTGTCCGCGGTTATGGACGACTTGGAGCACAGTATCTCGATCATAGACAAGCATAACTAAAGTAGTGCTATAAATTTGACTTAATATGTGACTAGTAATCAGATTCAAATACAACGGAATGGATATTAAAAATGCCAACAACCGGTGGATCTATGGTGATCTGTGTCATACTATACCTGCCTAGTAAGTATTGCAACTCCAATGGAATGTGATAAAAGTGCCAACAACTGCTGGGTTTTGGGATTCCTCGGGACAATTAAATCTGACTAGTAAATGTTCCAACCACCACGGAATGGTTAATTAAAACTGCCCACTACTTATGCTTCAGGATGACTCATGCTATCTATATCTGATTAGTAAGAGCTTCAACTATAATGGAATGAATAAAACTGCCAACTGTGTGAGTTCCTCGGTTTGACTTCCTCGTTTGGTCTCGAGGGGGAATACCATGATGGGAATGATTGGTGTTAGTATCAGGTGGCTAAATAGGTCTTTCTTATCCCTCTCTAATAACCGCCAATTGAATCGAGTCTCTATAGGTTTTCTAGTGCCGCTGCGCTGCCGCTTCAGCCCACCATACCTATGTAGGCGAGAGCCGCCGAATTCTAGCCTCGACGTGTACTGGCCTCAGTACTGACGCTCCTCTTTTTCCTTTTGCCCTTTGTCAGCACCCCTTTTGTTTTAGCAGGTTCCAACATCGTTAGCAGGGTTACCCTTCTAGCTTGGCCTGGGCAGGGTTATGGACGCCATTAGTTGTTCTTCAGGGCTCTTAGCCCCATTTGCATCTTGTCCGTACTCGGACGCTGTATCGTTTTCAAGGAGATTTGGATCTTTGTATTGTATATCTGTATTCTTGACTCGTTGAGTCGTTGTTGTATATATATCTGTTCTGTGGGTCCCATCGAGGACTGTTGTGTAATGGTATTACTTTGTTTTCCACCCGCACGAAAGTGCCTGGTGGGCGTCCTTGAATCGTTTCTATGCGGGCTTGGCGGAAAGGGCTAAAACTTGCATAGGGCTGATTCGAGGGTGTTACATCTTTCCTTCAGCATGCCATGTAAAACAAAAACCTTTTTCCTCTCTCAAACTTCTCTTGGTAGGTCAGACCTCACCAAAGTTTTACCATAAAACATTTTGTAAAACTTTTCTGGGGTCTTCCCATCCTATAGTTTTGCTTCGGCTAAAACAGGTTCTCCAAAGGGGTATGGTGTTATACATCGTCTATCATACTAGGGACAAGTAGGTGTCATCAAGGGGGTTATATTTAGTAGTATAAATGTGTAATGGTTTTGAGGAGACAAGCCACTACCTGTTATAGATCATCATATAATAAAACAATGCAGTTTTCATAAACAGTAGGTAAAACATGCATAAGTAAAACGGTAGGACGAGTCATATGAGCAAGAAGGTGGATTGCCTATAACCAGTAATATGGCAATTTTTCCATGGAGTTCTTCTTAGAAAACCATAATAAAGAAATAATCATCTTCTTCGGGTCTTTGATATAATTGCATCTATCATCGCCATAGATTATACATGCAAGCAAACAGAGCAGCAATCAACACAAGGCATACAATGAACAATACAATGCAAACAATCCAGAAGTCTCAACTATTCAGTAGGTTTTGATAGATTGAGTGTATAGTAATTGGAAGTACTTTATTTGCATTTGTGGGGCTTCATTTATGAGTTAGTTGCCAAATACCACTAAAGGAAGTGGGTTTGAGCTAAGTATTGGGTCTGCATGATATCAATGTACAAAATGATATCCTGTGATAGGTATTGAAATTACAAGGCCAGCAAAAGTGGTTTCATTATTTTATCAATTTTCTTTAATTAGATATTGATTTTCTAGTGAAATAAACCCTAGTTTTAGGGAATAAATCACTAGAAAACACCTAGAGCTCAAATAAATTGGTCCTCATAGGGTTATGTATATCTATGAGTTTGTGATTTTTGAGATTTGGAGTAACCTCAAAATGATTAATAGAATTCCCTTGGGAAAATCCCAAAGTCAGTTCTGCTTACAACTTGTCTTTTTAACCAGATTTGTTTTATAGGTCCAAACTGTATGAGACCAAGTACAATGGATAGGTATTACAATTACCTTCTTGAATAAATTGGATTCATCATTTTTGGAATTACAAAACTACTGCAATGAATTATCTAGTCAAATCATTTTACACAAAAGAGTTTAATTTGTTAAAGAATCAACCGTTGTTCAATAAATAATGGTCTTCTAGGGTTAGTTAGATATGATAGTGTAGGTGTACTGAAAGTTGGATTGAGCTCAAAACCATTTTATGTTGGCCTAAAGAAATCACCAAAGGCAGATCTGGATGCCTTTTGTTATTTTTACTACAGTTAAACCATGGGGATTTTTGAGGTGGGGTCAAGGTATCATGCAAGGAATAAAAATTATCTTGTAGTAAAATATGGATTTATCCCATTTGGATACATCAAACTCCCTAAAATATTTAATTAGACAAAAATAAACTTCCTGGTATAATGTTTACTAGAAAAGATACAAATATTATTCTGGGTATTTGATTGAACTAAATGTTTAAGAAACCATGTAGGGACCTAGTAAATTTTAGATATGGGAATTTGAAGTTGTTTAGCATTTTTGAAATGATTTAAACCAGAAGGTTTGTAACCAGATCTGGTAAAAGGAATTAAATTCAAAGGGCATTAGGCCAGATCTGTGCCAAAGTGGGGTAGAGGAGGGGTTTCGGCCCACCAAGGGAGAGCTACACGCGGGGGGAGGAGTTTGAACAGGCTGGAATGGGGCCCATTTGTTAGCGTAGGAGAGAGGCTGAAGGGGTATCTAAAGATCCTGGCCATATGTTTAAGATAGATCGAACAACAGCTGGTTGTCTTCAACCTTAGGCAGCCCGAACTGGGCGGAAACCCTAGCTATCTAAGGAGGTGGCAAGGAGGCTTACTAGAGGAGTCGGGGATGTTGGGGAGGTGCTAGGGTGGTGAGGCGCTTCGCCCCGATCTCAACGAGGGGCGATAATGGGGTCTTCTTCCTCGAGAAGATGCTCGTGCATGAGTAGTGACGACGCATGCACTAGGGCTCATCAGAGTGACATTTGGGTCCTCTACATGCTAAGGAAAAGGAGGGGATTAGATAGATCTAAGCAGGGGAGGGAATCCAAATGAGTAAGGGGAGTGGGAGAGGTTAGGAGGACCAGCAAACTTGCTTGGAAGCTCAAACCCGAGAGGGTTTCTCCTCTTCATTCAGATCAGTAGAGCTGAAGGGAGCTCTCGGGGAACTAGGGGAAGGAAGAGGGAGTGGAGGGGAGTAGAATGGAGGGGAGGGGCGAGTTGCAAGGGCCTCTGGTCTTTTATTCCTAGGGGTTGCGGTCTATGATGGGCAAGGTCCAAGAAGGGGCATGGGAGGATGGTGTTGGCCAGGTATTGGTCGAAATGGGAGGTGAGAGAGGTGACAAGAGGTACTGGTCAACATAGAGGAGCAGGATGGGGTGGTGGAGCTGCTATGGTAAATGAATGGGGAAGATATTTGTAAGAGATGGTTGTCTCTCTCTATCTACTCTTCCAAGGGGTAAAGGACAAGAAGATGGGTGCTCTTATAGTGGGGTACTGTAGCACACCACCAACGAGGGGATTGAGGTTGCTGTGGTGACATTAGTGAGGAGGTTTAGGGAAGTTGTTGATCAAGTTTTGGTCACATTCCAATTTGCCATATCTAGTGATCATGAACATATTCTAAAATATGGATCTTCGCAAGCTGAAGTTATGATGCTGGTAGATGGGTGAGGTTAATATACATCTCCAAGAATTAATTTGGACTTTTAAGAGATGATTAGCCCCATTTATTATTAAGTTTTCAAAAAGTGCTGAAGTGGTTTAATTTAATTCATTTGAGATTTTTGAATTGGACAGAGAAGGTTTTTAGTTTCAGATGGTACCAAAAATGAATTCACATTTTGGAGAGTTTCCCAAGATTTTTGGAGGCAGAAAAGTATTTAAAACATTATTTTCTTGTTTTTGCCATTTGGGGAAATAGGCAAAAAAGAATTATTAAAACTCTTAAAAAATATTTATTTTTGAAGTGAGAGGCTAGGGTAGGATATATAGGCCTCAGTTGTTCTTAAAGTTGGACAAGTGTTTTGGAGAAAAACAAACTTGCTTGTATAGAGAGAGTTTTTGATTTTTTGTAAAAGAAGGGAATTAAATACTTTTTGGGTCAAAAGAATTATTGAGAAAATTTGATAAATTTTTATATCCAAGGTAGATGATGCCCATATGATTTATATATCATTTTAAACCTTGGATTTTTATAGTGTAACTTGATTTGGAAGAAAAATAGGGGATTAAAGGATCTTGGGCAGTATTATTATTATACCATCAAAAGCTTGTTGGATAAAGGAGCTCAAAGCTCCCCTTGGGTCATTGTATATATGGATACATAGACCAAGTTATTTAGATCACCATGGTACATAAGGTTAAGGTTGATCATGATTGGGCTTTCCTAGGATTAATGCCAAAGTTGGCTAAAAATAAGGGTGTCGTAGCAGAATATTAATTAGCTTAAAAAACCATGTGGGTTTTAGAAGCACATAGCTTCAATTGGAAAAAGTTAAGTAGGGATGGACAGAGTTGGTCAAAATAAGTTAACATGGAGAGGTGAGCTTCTGCCAAAGTAGGCATGTTGGTAAGTTTTGCAGAAAAGATTAATTTCTTGCTTGCAAAACCATCAAGAACAAGTGGGTTAAAGGATGGTCTAGCCAATGTAAAGTGTTAGCGTTGGGAGTCTTTAAGATGGTTTACAATATGTTTCAAGTGCATTTCCAAAAATGCACATGGGTTGAGAAAAAGGGAGTCTCAAATATGTGATATTGATAACAGTTTTCTAGACTTAGTCATTTTCGGTAGATGTAGGGTTTTTGTCTAGAATACAAGAGGGAAATATTTTGAGAAGATGCAAGGTTCCAAATTTTTCATAAAGTGGATGGGGTTGAGGTGTAGATTGAGTAAAAAGGATCCATGCTTGGTATTGGTATTCATTGACTTGGAAGCTTCTAGAAGGGATTAACTTTAAGTTGATTTAGTTAAGGAAAAAGAGGGTCACTTTAGTGACTAGAGGTCAGATCAAGATTGGGAGACTTGATTAAGGTTTGTAAACTTGAATTGGTTTGATACTAGAGGGTGAGTTCCTAGGTTAGCCCATACTACTTTCTAAGCAAACAAGTTAAGCAGGACATCAAGGTAATTCATCAAACAACAGATCAAAGCAATTCACCTTCCAAACAATTCAATCTGCTACTAGGGTTACCCTCAAGCCTAGCTTGAGACAAGGAGGGTTATTTTGAAATGTTGGAGTTTTGAATTAGGTGAGAGCCCTTGGTATTTCTACTAAGAGTAGAAATCAAAGGTTTATAAAATGTTTTGGGAAAACCTAAAGGTAAGAGTAGTTGAAGATCCTTTCTTGAAAATATAAGGAAATTATATTATATAGGTCTCCATAATTTTGTTAATAGAAACTAGGAAATTAATGGTTGTTTGCAAAAGCATCTTGGCTCACATTTTTGAAATGTCAGGATATTTGAGAATATGTAAAATGAGCCAAGACAGTTTTGGTAAATAGCTTTTGTCAACTAAGGGTGAGGTAAGAAGTATATTATCTAACACACAGTCAGATGCATAAACACTAACAAGCAAGTGAGAAAACACTGCATCACTTAATAAGAAAAAGTTTTTGTTCCCCCTGATTTTTGCATTCTGGACAACTAATTAGGGTTGCTGAAATTGGAAAATATACAATGCTTCACGCATCAATGATTTAGCTATATATACAATAAGTTTTGCATACACCAATAAAAATATCGTAAATCTATATACCAAGGGCAATTGTTCCATGATGCGTAGGAGCTACCAACTACAGAGACATGTCCCCTTTTTTTGGCTATGTGCAACCGTAAGCCCACTAGCTAGGACAATACGTTGTTATAGAGGCTAGATGTAATTGGCATCTTGTGATATAATATATGCTCCTTTTCAAAAAAAAGACACGTGTCCCCGATATGTCAACACCCGGATTTTTAATCCCAGATGCCTGTTATGCCATACATCACAATCCAAGGATTACCATTTTGCGAGACATAACGGATTGGATATCACAGTACATCATCCATTACAAACCATAATAAGGTCTTACACAAATAAAGGATCTCATGATCCAGTCTTAATACAAACAAGCAACGGAATAAATAGCGTAGCGGTGGGCTCCATCTTTAGTGTCACAGGTAATGCTGACGATGGGAGATGATCCTAGTTGTCGTAGCCGTCCTGTTTTCCTCCTTCTGGATAGTCCTCCTCATAGTCTGGCCACGGGAATAGCCAGGTACAAAGACATGAGTACTCTTTAAGTATTCGCAAACTATTACTAACAAGTAAGGTATTTCTAGTAGGAGTGCTAGGTTCTAATTTTATTTGTAAAGTTAAGTTTGAAACCTAAGCTGATTTCAGAAATAAAGAAAGATGAAATAAATTTTGAAATCACCTAAGTGGGAACTTAGTTGTCATAGTCACAACTCTATTGTGGTCAAGTCATGTCACAATTCATTTCATAAGTCATTTTGAAAACATCTGACAATGGAACAGTATGGCCACTCCAACTGTCCATAACCGCGGACGCAGCTATTCGAATAGTTTGACACTCTATAGAGGTGGTACACTTTCACCACAAAATTCGATACATCTGTCAGGGATAACCGTGAATCATCATACTTAGTATGCGATAGTCAAACATAACCTTTTCTTTACACACTCTAGTATAAGCACCTCTCCTATGATCTTGGCCTCCCAGCCATGGCCATCTGCCATCCTCGGCACTGCATAGGTGGAAAACATTGAGAGGTAGCCTCAGCTCAAACTTCTCCCACAAGGGAACTAATACTAATGCATATAAACTTCCGGCTAAGCCTTACCCAATTCAGGTATTGTGGTTGTACGGTAAAATTGGAATGGTATCACATCCAAACCCAACCATCAGTTTTTATCAAAGGGTTAAGGATCATGCCTCAACATTTTCATCATCATCAACTATTGTGTTTCTCAACACATGTCAAAACATCTCAATAGAATGACTCATCATTCCAAGGTTTTCATAAGTCATTTTCACCAAGTATTCCCATTTAAAGTGATCAAGTTTTTGGTTTAGCTCTAATCACTAAGTTAAGAGTGTTCACTAATGTGGGATGCTAATATCAATCTCATGCCATAGAATGACATCTAAGTCTAACTAGATAGGTGATACATTGCAAATGTATCTATAATTTTTGATGTTCCATGCTTGGTTTTATCCACTTTCTTGTGTTTTGTTCCAACTTTGGAGTACTTTTCATATGATTTCTTGGACTAACCTATTAACAACAGCCACAGTGCTAGCTGCCTATTTTCTGCTGTTTTTGGTTCCAGGAAAGTCAGAAAATGAATATTCTCGGAATTGGACGGGACAAAAGCCAAAGTGCCTATTTTTCCGGAAGGGATCAAGTGCCAGAATACGAGACGGAGAAGGGCCAGGGAGCCACCACACCACCTGGCCGCGCGGTCAGGCCTGGCCCGCGCCAGGGGGTGGTGTGGACGCTCCCGGCACCCCCTCGGCCTCTCCTTCCGCCTATATATTGCCCTCGAGACGAAAACCCTAAGTACCCGATCAAAAATCCACGAAAGAGTCTGTAGCCGCTGTCATCTCCATCCCTAGATCGGGAGGGATCTGAAGCTCTTCCCGGCACCCTGCCGGAGAGGGGAATTCACCCTGGAGGCCTTCTTCATCACCATGCAAGACTCCGGTGTGATGCGTGAGTAGTTCATCCTTGGACTACGGATCCATGCAGTAGCTAGATGGCTGGTTCTCCTCCTTTGTGCTTTCATGTTTAGATCTTGTGAGCTCTATTCATGATCAAGATCATCTATTTGTAATTTGTACATGTTGTGTTTGCGGGGATCCGATGGATATTGAGATGCTATTTCAGATTGATTATTGATTCTATCATGTCTTTGTTATTTGTGATCTTGCATGCTTTCAGTTGTTAGTAGCTATCTTGGCCAAGTAGATGCTAGCAACTCCAAGAGTTAGTATTTATGCTCAATAGTGGGTTCATGCCTCTGGTAATCTGGGGAAGTGACAGAAATCTCTAAGGTACTAGATGTGCTGTTGCTACTAGGGAGAAAACAACAATCCTTTGTTCATAGAACAATCGTATTGTTTACTTTACACGCAGTTCGTAAAGCAATAATCCGTTGCTTGCAACTTAATACTGGAGGGGGTTCGAATGATAACCCGAAGGTGGATTATTAGTCATAGATGCAGTTGGATGGCGGTCTATGTATTATGTTGTAATGCCCAATCAAGTCTCAAAGGAGTCAAGATGATTAGTATATGCATGTATTGCTCTCTAGGTGTTTGTCAATTGCCCCGCTGTAATTTTTTCACCTAGCATATTATCTATCTAAGGAGAGCCACCTCTAGTGAACTATGGATCCCGGTCCTTTCTCTTTACATGCAATCTACAATCTTTTACTGCTTTGTGTTCACTTTCTGCAAACTTTTACTTCTTTCCATTCGATACGTTTAATCCTTTGTTTTCCGCAAAACACGGTGAGATTGACAACCTCATCGCAAGTTGGGGACAAAGTTCTGTGGTTGTGTTGTGCAGGTCTCCACGTTGCTACTAGCACTGGTAGTGCGCCCTGCCAAAGCTCAGCTAGTAACACCTTTGAGGTGTTTCCTTGCTCCTACTGGTTCGATTAAACCTTGGTTTCATAACTGAGGGAAAACTTGCTCCTGTGCTCATCATACTTTCCTCTTGGGGTTCCCAACGAGCTCTACGTCGAACAACGAGCACATCAAGATCTTTTCTGGCGCTGTTGCCGGGGACTGAAGAAGAAGAAGCTCCCACGTCAACCACGCGCCAGCAAGTATTTTCTGGCGCCGTTGCCGGGGAGTCAAGGACATCTTGATAAGGGGAGTCCCTCATAACCAATCTCTTTACTTTGTTGTTTTTGTTTTGCTTAGATTTCTTTTTGCCTTGTTTGCTTGTTTTATTCTTCAAAAAACACAAAAAAAAATAGTTTTACTAGTTTGCTTTCTTATTTGAAAACCCAAAAAAATGACTACTCTTGAAAACACTAAGTTGTGTGACTTCACTAGCACCAACAACAATGATTTTATGAGCACACCTATTGCTCCACATGTGGCTGAAAATACTTTCTTTGAGATAAAACCTGCTTTGCTCAATCTTGTTATGAGAGAACAATTTTCTGGTATTGGTAATGAAGATGATGCTTCCCATCTAAATAACTTTGTTGAACTTTGTGAGATGCAAAAGCATAGGGATATAGATGGTGATATTATTAAGCTGAAATTGTTTCCTTTCTGTTTGAGAGGAAAAGTTAAAGAATGGTTGAATTCCTTAACTAGGAATAGTATTGATTCTTGGACTAAATGCAAAGATGCTTTTATTGGAAAATACTATCCTCCTACTAAGATTATATCTATGAGAAGTGAAATAATGAAGTTTAAACAACTTGATAATGAGCATGTTGCTCAAGCTTGGGAAAGAATGAAATCTTTGGTAAAAAATTGTCCCACTCATGGACTGACTGCTTGGATGATCATCCAAACTTTTTATGCAGGATTGAACTATTCTTCAAGGAACCTATTGGATTGTGCTGCTGGAGGTACCTTTATGACCATCACTTTGGGTGCTGCAACAAAACTTCTGGACAATATGATGGTTAATTATTCTGAATGGCATACTGAGAGAGCTCCACAAGGTAGGAAGGTAAATTCTGTTGAGGAAACCTCCTACTTGAGTGATACAATTGATATTATTATGTCTATGCTTGTTAATGGGAAAGCCCATATTGATCCAAATAATGTTCCTTTGGCTTCTTTGGTTGCTCAAGAAGAGCAAATTGATGTGAACTTCATAAGAAATAATAATTTTGGCAACAATGCTTACGGTAATAATGCTTATAGGAACAATTTTGGTAACAACAATTATAAGCCATATCCTCCCAACAATGGTAATGCTTATGGAAATTCTTACAACAATAATAAGAGTGCTCCCTCTGAACTTGAAGTTATGCTTAAAGAGTTTATTAGTAAACAAACTGCTTTCAATAAAACTATTGAGGAAAAACTCTCTAATGCTGAAATAAATATAGCATCTTTGGCTGAAGCTCAATCTTCTTTGAATAAAATGGCTGCTAAACCTGAAACTAATGATAATCCCTTTGCAGCTACCAATGCTATACAAGTAAGAATTGATGAAAATGTTAGACTATTAGCTGAATTACATGCTAAGTGGGAAAGAGAAGATAAAATTGCTAGAAACATTAGTGTTTCTACTATCACCACCACTAGTGTTGAGGCTAGTAATAGTTCTACTACTTTGGATGATAAAGTTGATTTTGATCTTGATGGTTGCAATATCTCTGAAGTTATTAAGTTCCTACAAAAGCTTGCTAAAAGTCCTAATGCTAGTGCTATGAACATGTCCTTTACAAAACACATTAACGATGCTCTCATAAGGATTAAGGAAGAAAAGATGAAACATAAAGCTTCTATTCCTATAAAACAAGAGGATGGTTGGGAACCCATCATTAATATGAAAGTGAATGATTTTAATTTCAAAGCTTTATGTGATCTTGATAGTAGTGTTTCTATTATGCCTAGAAGGATTTATGATATGCTTGATTTGCCTCCTCTTGAAGATTGTTATTTGAATGTCCCACTTGATGATAATTCTAAAAATAAACTCATGGGGAGTCTTAATGATGTTCTTATTATGGTTAACGATGCCTATGTCCCTATTGATTTCTATGTTTTGGATGTTGAATACAATGCTTCTTGTTCTATTACTTTGGGAAGACCTTTTCTTAGAACTGTTGGTGCCATCATTGATATGAAAGAAGGCACCATTAAATATCAACTCCCACTCAAGAAAGGTATAGATCACTTCCCTAAGAAGAGAGAGAAGATTTCTTTTGCCTCTCCTATGAAAACAAAATTTGGTCTTAATGCTTCTTCATTTGAGAACACTTGATTCTTTCTTGCTTCTTATGCCTAACTTAAAGGTGAGTTCATGCCTCTGGTAATCTGGGGAAGTGACAGAAATCTCTAAGGTACTAGATGTGCTGTTGCTACTAGGGAGAAAACAACAATCCTTTGTTCATAGAACAATCGTATTGTTTACTTTACACGCAGTTCGTAAAGCAATAATCTGTTGCTTGCAACTTAATACTGGAGGGGGTTCAGATGATAACCTAAAGGTGGATTATTAGTCATAGATGTAGTTGGATGGCGGTCTATGTATTATGTTGTAATGCCCAATCAAGTCTCAAAGGAGTCAAGATGATTAGTATATGCATGTATTGCTCTCTCGGTGTTTGTCAATTGCCCCGCTGTAATTTGTTCACCCATCATGTTATCTTTCTAAGGAGAGCCACCTCTAGTGAACTATGGATCCCGGTCCTTTCTCTTTACATACAATCTACAATCTTTTACTGCTTTGTGTTTACTTTCTGCAAACTTTTACTTCTTTCCATTCGATACGTTTAATCCTTTGTTTTCCGCAAAACACGATGAGATTGACAACCTCATCGCAAGTTGGGGACAAAGTTATGTGGTTGTGTTGTGCAGGTCTCCACGTTGCTACTAGCACCGGTAGTGCGCCCTGCCAAAGCTCAGCTAGTAACACCTTTGAGGTGTTTCCTTGCTCCTAATGGTTCGATTAAACCTTGGTTTCATAACTGAGGGAAAACTTGTTGCTGTGCTCATTATACCTTCCTCTTGGGGTTCCCAACGAGCTCTACGTCGAACAACGAGCACATCAATAGGCCAAGTTTTATACTCTTTATGCTACCTATCAATAAAGTAAAGAACTTTGGTAAAGTAAAAGAAAGTAAAGCTTATAAGTAAAACTTGGGGTAGGTATAAGTCAAAATGTATAACCAAACCATGCCTATTGCATCTTGCTTAGGTTATCAAACTTGCAAGGGTTAGCTTGCATTGTTAATGATGGCTTGCCTTGGTTGGTGCAGTGGTTGAAATTCTCCTCGTCTTCTTCGGAGTAGAACTCCTCCTCCTCGTAGACTTGGTCGGTACTATCGTCTATAAATATATACGGAATACCCAATCACCAAACAATACTTAACTAGTCTATTTAGCACACTAAGGCACACATTTGATGATCTAGTATCATCACATTCATCACAAGATTTAATGAATTAGTTTCATTTATTTTATTTGAGAAAAGTAATTTCTACTCATTGAAAATAACTAAGATTTAATATTCTCCAATTAAAATATGGGATCATGTGGACACATGTCATCACCACATATTCTAATGCATGGGAATGTGATTTAAATGTTGGATCACATTTCAATAAGTTTAAGTTTAATATTTAAATGATTTAAAGTGACTAGAATGCCTATATAGCATTATTTTGGTACTAGTACAAAGTCACTGCATGCAAAACTAAATATTATTACATATTCAGATAGGTATATTCAAATGTGATTTTTGAGAGGTAGAATCAACTCAAAAGCTATTATGGTTGATTTTTGAAAAATGTTTGAATGTAGAAAAGTACCTTTCTTGTTATTTTTTCTATAGGTTATCTATAACTCTAATTGATTTAAATCCAACGGGATTGGATAGAGATTTAAATTATATTTCCAACACAATTGGAATCATTTAATTTGGTTAAGTAAATCTTTCTGAAATGATTTTCAAAGTAGTGGACAGAAACTAGATTAAGTTTAAATAGAAAAAACATTATTTGAATTCTAGGGCCAGCGCGGGAAACTAATTTTTGCCGGCCCATGTACACTCCGCGGTACAGAGGACAGCTGACAGGGGGTCCACATGTCAGCGACACATCTCACGTGAAGCGGTATGGGGCGATGTGGACCGCACGATTAGAACACAGATCGACGGCTGTGGCTTATCATCGACGACGAACAGGTCGCCGGCGAGACGGAACCCTAGCAGCTCGGTGGGGGTGCAGTGAGGGCATACTAGGGCTCCAGCTAGTCTGGCGATGGGGGCGATCGAACGAGGAGACGATGGTGGACTCAGGCGAGGTCGCGGTGGCTCCTAGGGTGGACGAAATCGACGGGCCCCTTTCTTCTCTTCTACGGCGAACTCCGGCGCAATTCCGGCAAACGGCTGCTCAAGCGGCTCCGACGATGCTGTGGGGTGGTTCTGAGGGAGAGGGGAGTTGAGTGATGTGAGGAAATGTTGCTGGGAGGGCTCCTTTTATAAGCTCGACGAGGAGACCGTGAGGGCGACGATGAGCTCATCGGTGACGGTGGTACAGCGCGCTAGAGGCATGGGCGGGGTAGGCGGACGGTGGCTTGCCTCCTGGTGGTCAGCTACGGCTTGAAGGCGACGCTAGGGGTGGTGGCAAACGGTCGGGAAAGGGCGACGCTCTACGTGGCAGAGGCGGTGCTCGACGCGGTTCACGGCGGCTGTTGGTCGCGCGACGGGAAATAGGCGAGTCTGGGGAGGTGTTGGGGTTATGGTGGAGCGACACACGAGTTGAGGTCGAGGCGCGGCTCGTGTAGGCCTATCGTGGACGGCGCTCTGGCGTGAGCTGGGCATGGCGCAGAGGCGGTGGGCGCGAGCTTTCCTCGGTGGTCCAGGGGCTGGCTGCGTCCGTGGGGTGGACAGGGCAGTGTGGTAGAGTTCGGAGGAGCTAAAGGGCAAGCTGGTTTGGCACGGCGGTGTTTCTGGCGTGTTGTCCATGCTTGGCTGGCGATGACCAAATGTGGGCGACGCGCCACTGCTGATCCAGGCTTAGGGGTAGCTCCTTGATGACTTGGTTGGAACGAGGGGAGACAGGGAAGAGCAGAGATGGTAGAATGGGGGACAAGAATTCAATTGGCAACAGTATTAGTTAGGCCACAATTTCTCTGCCTGCCACCTGTTCGACAAAATGGCCGCATAAAACTTTTATTTGAATTTTGAAATGATTTTTGGTGGAGTTGTTGATCATATGCTTGAGCATCTATGGTTGCTTGGGATTGTCAAGTTGAACTCATTTGAATGGTTTTTGAAAAAGTGGGATCTAGGTACATACACTTGATTCCATTTTCAAATGTCCTTTAAATTTAGTGTTTAAATGTTTTTGTAAGAATTCAAAGTGGGCCTTGGTAGATCATTACTTGTACTAGCAAGGGGTGCAAAGAGTTAGAATTGTTTTTTTTAATTTGACTTCTAGGCACACCTAAAGTGACCTGGTAGATTAAAATGCCACAAATGACCATTTGCATTTATTAATTCCATTTGATTTCTTTTTCTTTGGATTTTGCTTAGGAATGATCTAGATGCTGTGGAATTCATCTTAGAATCATTTTACAACCATTAGAATAAACAAACATGTCAATTCAAAACACAATTCCATATTAATGCAACACACATATGCATTCTTAATTATTTAAATGAGAAAAAGTTTTTGTTAACCCTAAATTGGGTGATTTGGATCTTGATAACTTGGATTGAAGTTTTGGGATGTTAACCAACCTTCCCCCTTAAACAAAATCTCATCCCGAGATTTACGAAAGAAAACTAGGAACTAAAGAGATCTGGAAACTCAGTCCTAATGTAATCCTCTCACTCCCAAGTGGCTTATTCTTCGGTATGGTTGCTCCATTAGATCTTGAGAAATTTTATACTCTGGGTCCTAGTGGTTCTGTAAGCTTCCTCCAAGATACGAATGGGCACTTCATGATATGTCAGATCCTTGTTGATATCAACGGCTCGGTGATCGCTGTTCTTGAAAACTTCGGTCTTCTCTGGCACTTCTAAGCATTTGCGAAGTAACGATATATGGAACACATTGTGGATGGCAGACATCTCTTCTAGTAGTTCCAGTTGATACGATACTTCTCCTCGATGATCAGAATCTTGAAGGGTCCGATATATCTGGGGGCTAACTTTCCTTTCAGACTAAAACATTGCGTTCCCTTCAACGGCGAAACCTTGAGATACACAAAATGTCCAACATTGAAAGTCAGGTCTCTCCTTCTCTTGTCAGCATAACTCTTCTGTCTAGATTGAGCGGTCTTGAGGTGCTCACGGACTTTGTGAACCTTCTCTTCGGCTTCTCGTAAGATGTCGGGTCTAAAAATCTGACTCTCCCCTACCTCCGACCAATTCAAAGGGGTACGACACTTCCTTCCATATAGGAACTCAAATGGGGCCATTTGCAAACTAGCTTGATAACTGTTGTGGTATGAGAATTCTGCGAAAGGTAGACAATCTTCCCATTTGATCCATACTCTAACACACAAGCTCTCAACATATCTTCTAAGATTTGGTTGACTCTTTCAGTCTATCCATCAGTCTGCGGATGATAAGCTGTGCTAAAATTCAACTTGGTTCCTAATCGTTCTTGGACTTTCTGCCAAAATCTCGAGGTAAATTGGGTTCCTCGATCTGATACTATGGTTTTGGGGGTTCCATGCAAACTGACGATTCTAGCAATGTACACTCTGCTAGCTTCGAACTCTGGTAGGGGGTCTTGACAGGTATAAAATTGGCTACCTTGGACAGTCTATCAACAATGACCCAGATTGAGTCATTTCCCTTACTAGAAGTAGGCAAACCGGTGATAAAGTCCATTCTGACGTAATCCCATTTCCATTCCGGAACCTGCAATGGTTGCAACAGTCCTGCGGGTCTCTGATGTTCCGCTTTGACTCTCTGACAGATATCACACTTGGCGATGTAGCTTCCGATTTCCCTCCTCATCTTGTGCCACCAAAATTGCTCCTTCAAATCTTGATACATCTTCGTTCCTTCGGGGTGGATAGAATAAAGAGTATCATGAGATTCTTGCATGATAACTTGCTTAAGCTCCGAATCTATTGGCACACAGATACGTCCTTTGTACCACAGAACTCCTTCTTCGTCTTCGGTGAATCCAGGTACCTTTCCTTTACCAATACGACGCTTGATTCCGTCGATACTTGCATTTCCCTTCTGGGCTTCCTTGATTTGACTGATTAAAGTGGGTTGAAGTTCAATGCTAGATAAGAATCCTTTGCTAACTAGCTCAGTTCTAAACTGCTCCAACTCCTCATGCAAACTTGGTTGCTTCTCCTTGATCGTGGTATTTAACCTACACGGCAATCTGCTAAGAGCATCCGCTACCACATTGGCTTTGCTCGGGTGATAGTGAATGTCAAGGTCATAATCCTTGATTAACTCTATCCATCTCCTTTGCCTCATATTTAGCTCCTTCTGAGTGAAAATATACTTCAAGCTCTTGTGATCTGAATAAATCTCACAGCTATTACCAATAAGGTAATGATGCCATGTCTTCAAGGCTAAAACTACAGCAGCTAGTTCAAGATCATGGGTGGGGTAGTTCTGCTCATGCTGCTTCAGTTGTTTGGACAGATATGCGATGACTTTGCCTTCTTGCATCAATACACATCTGAGACCAATCTTGGATGCATCACAATACACATCAAACGGCTTCTTGATATCTGGCATAATCAATATTGGGGCTGAAATCAATCTCTTCTTGAGCTCTTGGAAACTTGCTTCACATTTGTCGGTTCATTCAAACTTCTTGTCCTTCTTCAACAATTGGGTCATTGGTCTTGCGATGCTCGAAAATCCTTCTACGAACTTGCGGTAATATCCCGCTAATCCGAGAAATGCATGGACTTGGGTTTGAGTGGTTGGGGCTTCCCATTCTTCGACATCTTTGATCTTGGCGAGATCAACAGCGACTCCTCTGGCAGACACAATATGTCCGAGGAATCCTACTTCTTTCAGCCAAAACTCACATTTGTTGAACTTGGAATACAACTGATGCTCTCTAAGGGTTTCAAGGATGATTCTCAGATGTTGCTCATAGTCTTCTTCTGACTTGGAGTAGATAAGGATATCATCGATAAACACAACGACAAACTTATCTAGAAAATTCATAAAGATCTTATTCATGAGATTCATGAAATAAGTGGGGGCATTGGTTAATCCAAAAGACATGACCGTATACTCATATAATCCATATAAGGCGGTCTTTGGAATATCCGTTGCACGGATCTTAAGTTGGTGATAACCAGTTCTAAGATTGATCTTAGAGAACACTCTGGCACCAGTCAACTAATCAAATAGATCCTCTATCTTTGGCAATGGGTACTTGTTCTTGATGGTGACGTCATTCAGTTTCCTGTAATCTGTGCACAAACGGTTGCCTCCATCTTTCTTGTCGACGAACAACACGGGCGATCTCCATGGCGATGCGCTTGGTTGAATCAAACCTTTCGCCAGCATGGCATCCAATTGTTTCTTCAGCTCTACTAACTCTGATGGGTTCATGCTATAGGGTCTCTGAGCTATGGGTCCGGTTCCAGGGATTAGTTCAATAATGAACTCAATATCCCTATCCGGGGGCATACCGGGCAATTCATCTGGGAATACGTCGGGGTATTCATAGTCTACTTTGACTTGGTCAATGGTGGGTAGGGCTAGACTCTTGTTGCACTTGAATTGACGGGGCAAGGTTTCAGATATATGCTCTACTGATACTCTAGAGCTACTGGTCATGGTGATGGCTTTCTTGGCACAGTCTATCAATCCTTTATGCTTCGACATCCAATCCATTCCTAGTACTACTTCCAAACCTTTGGATCCAAGTACTATTAGATTGGCATAAAAATCTATCCCATGTATTCTAATAGGTACAGCTTTGCAAATTTTTCTAGCTTTTGTGGTTGAACCAGGTATTTGAACTATCATGACATGCTTCAGGTTGGTGGGGTGAATCTTACTAGTGCATGCAAATTCTTCAGTGACAAACGAGTGCGATGCTCCAGAATCAAACAACACTCTTGCTAAAACAAAGTTGACAGAAAACATACCCAGCACTACATCTGGCACTTCTTGGGCTTCTTCGGCGTTCATGTGGAAGAGACGGTTGTTGCGGTTGTGAGGGTTCCCTAGGGCGAATCTTCTTCCGGGCTGAACACGGCGCTGCTGTTGAGCTAGGACATTCACATTGGCATTAGCGGCAATCTTCTTGGGACACTGATTGGAGTAGTGACCCTTAACTCCACACTCAAAACAAGTAATCTGAGACTTGTCTTTTGCTGCCACAGGCACAACATTGCTTCCAGTCCTCGGGGTAGTGTTGTTGTTGTTCTTGGGCTTGGGCGGTGCACGGTTGAAATTGTTGGAGTTGCCGGGGTGGTGGTTGTTGTTTCCTCCGGACTTCACATTTCCTTCGCTACGGTTGGGGTAGCTTGGACGAGACATTGGGGGTCTATTGTTCCTCGGGGCATATCCGGCAGACGGGTTGGGGTGATACTTCTGGTGACTGTTGGATCCAGCTTGGTGCATCATCTAACGTTTGCGATTGTCATTCGCTTGATTGATCTTCCCTTCCATCTGAATAGCAGAGTCGACTAGCTCTTCGAGATCGTTGAAACGGATGTTGACTAGCACCATCTACATCTCATCATGTAGTCCGTTCAGGAATCTCTCCTTCTTCTTGGCCTCCGTGTTGATCTCATCAGGTGCATACCTGGCGAGGGACAAGAATCTGTCACGGTACTCCACTACAGTCATTCTGCCTTGCTTTAGTACTCTGAATTCATCTCTCATTCTGGTGACTAATCCCTATGGCACATGGGTGCGGCTGAACTTGACTTTGAAGGCTTCCCACGTCATCACTTGACCGTGGTTCATCGTGCGGGTGTTGTTCCACCATGCTCTTGCATCTCCTGCCAGATAGTGGGTGGCAAATAGAACTTTCTCGTTGGCATCCACTCCGGTGACTTCTAAGTTATTCTCCATGGTCTTCAGACTTGCTAAAGATTGGGGGATTGGTATTCTGGAAGTTTTTGAGTTTGGATCCATGATGATCCTGATTTCCATGGCCCTGATTGTTGTGAGCCATCTGGGAAATCTGCTGCAGGGTGGCTAGATTTTCTTGGCGCTCTTCCCTACTAGCTTCACGGTCTGCAATGAGCGTCTATAGAATCTGCAGCATTGGGTCCTGCGATGAGCTGCTCCCTCCTTGGTTTCCATGATTCATCTGAAGATTGAGATAGATAATGGGGTAAGAGGGAAAGTTCTAAGGTTCATGGTTTTGGTTTCAAAGCTTAAAACTTTGAATTTGACTCAGGTTTGGTAAACTAACTTCTTTTCATTCATTCAAGCAAATCACACGATACAAACACACACACCCAACAAAAGGAAAACAGATGTTTAAGAACCATTCTGTAAGCTAAGATACAATGGGACCAATACTTCTCACTCCTACGATAGTGCTCTAGTGCATCTACTCATAGTCGATGAAGTCAGAGTCATCATCGTCGGTGTAGAAGTCCATGGCATTATCCTCTAGGTAGTCATCATCATTGCTGAGGTACGAGTGAATATCCCCCTGGATGTCTTCACCTTCCTCCTCTTCTTATTTTGCTGCAAGCTGATCTTCTTGCACCTTGATGGTCTTCTCGAGGTCGGCCACCTTCTTGCGAAGACGGTTGATGGTGCGATCCTTCTTTGCGTGTTGACGGCGAAGTGACTGATGATCCTTGACGAGCAGTGAGAAAGTCTGGGCCTTCTAGGCGGCAATGGCAAGGTTGTGGTTGGCGAACTCTTGAACATTGTCCAATTCCTTCTGTCTGTCGTACATCAGGAAGTCGAGGTTCTCCACTTATCGCTTCAACTCTGGGTGACTTGGCATCTCCAGGGGCATTCCCATAGAATCACGCCTTGCATAGTGAGCAAAGCGGGTTCCCTGGATCAAGTTGACATTCTGTGCACAAAGACGAGCGAGAGCTTCATGCATTGCCCTGGCTAATCCATCTAGCCAGTTGTTCTCTCTCACGGTGAACAGAATCTTCTCGGAAAGTGGTGCCTCTAACTTGCCTCGAAGATCAGCAACTATTAACCATTGTAAATCTCCTCCTGGGGGACCATTGAGTTGAGCTCCAAAGAATTTCGGATGTGGGCGCTCCAAGTACTCAGACAGTGCATCAAGATCCCTCTCAAAGATCAGTTGGCCTCCGTTTCCCAACCGGTAGAACTTGCAGTACTAAACTTCCATCTATAAGAATTTAGGATGAGAAACTTAGTGAGGGGATCAACTGTGTCAAATTTTATGGAGTAATGTAAGAATTTTTGAGGAACATGTAATTTTTTTTAGAGAAAGAATCCAAGGGTAAGAGGGGAAATAGGTTTTCATAAATACTCACTTCTTTGTTTTTTAAACTAAGTTTTTGTTCGGACGTTGATGGCTGGGTGTTGATGTGGAGCTCGTTGGGGAACCCCAAGAGGAAGGTATGATGAGCACAGCAGTAAGTTTTCCCTCAGTTATGAAACCAAGGTTTAATCGAACCAGTAGAAGCAAGGAAACACCCCAAAGGTGTTGCTAGCTGAGCCTTGGCAGGGAGCACTACCGGTGCTAGTAGCAACGTGGAGACCTGCACAGCACAACCACAGAACTTTGAGGTTGTCAATCTCACCGGTTTTGCTGAAAACAAAGGATTAAACGTATCGAATGGGAGGAAGTAATAGTTTGCAGAAAGTAAACATAAAGCAGTAAACAGTTTGTAGATTGTATGTAAAAGAAAGGACCGGGGTCCATAGTTCACTAGAGGTGGCTCTCCTTAAGATAGATAACATGCTGGGTGAACAAATTACAGTGGGGCAATTGACAAACATCGCGAAAGCAATACATGCATATACTAATCATCTTGACTCCTTTGGAACTTGATTGGCATTACAACATTATACATAGACCGCCATCCAACTGCATCTATGACTAATAATCCACCTTCAGGTTATCATCCGACCCCCCTCTAGTATTAAGTTGCAAGCAATAGATTATTGCTTTACGAATTGCGTGTAATGTAAACAATACGATTGTTCTATGAACAAAGGATTGTTGTTTTCTCCCTAGTAGCAACAGCACATCTAGTACCTTAGAGATTTCTGTCACTTCCCCAGATTACCAGAGGCATGAACCCACTATCGAGCATAAATACTAACTATTGGAGTTACTAGCATCTACTTGGCCAAGATAGCTACTAACAACGGAAAGCATGCAAGATCATAAATAACAAAGACATGATAGAATCAATAATCAATCTGAAATAGCATCTCAATATCCATCGGATCCCTGCAAACACAACATGCAGAATTACAAATAGATGATCTTGATCATGAACGGAGCTCACAAGATCTAGACATGAAAGCACAAAGGAGGAGAACCAGCCATCTAGCTACTACATGGACCTGTAGTCTAGAGATGAACTACTCACGCATCACACCGGAGGCTTGCATGATGATGTAGAAGGCCTCCAGGGTGAATTCCCCTCTCTGGCAGGGTGCCGGGAATAGCGTCAAATCCCTCCTGATCTAGGGATGGAGATGACAGCGGCTACAGACTCTTTCGTGGATTTTTGATCGGGTACTTAGGGTTTTGGTCCTGAGGGCAATATATAGGCAGAAGGAGAGGCCGAGGGGGTGCTGGGGTCGGCCAGACCACCCCCTGGCGCGGGCCAGGCCTGGCCGTGCGGCCAGGTGTGTGGCCGGCCCCCAGCCCTTCTCCGTCTCGTATTCTGACATCAGATGTCTTCCGAAAAATAGGCACTTTGGCTTTTGTCCCGTCCAATTCCGAGAATATTCATTTTCTGACGTTCCTGGAACCAAAAACAGCAGAAAACGGGCATCTGGCACTGTGGCTCTTGTTAATAGGTTAGTCCAAGAAATCGTATGAAAAGTACTCCAAAGTGTGGACAAAACACAAGAAAGTAGATAAAACCAAGCATGGAACATCAAAAATTATAGATACATTTGCAATGTATCAACATCCCCAAGCTTAACTCCTGCTTGTCCTCGAGTAGGTAAGTGATAAAAAGAAAGAATAATTTTTGAGGTGACATGCACCATCATAAACTTGATCAAAGTACTTGTAAAACATTCAAAGTTGGGATCATAGTACTTCAATCATAACATGAAAGACAAGGTTCTAGCAATAAGACAAAGAAACTATGATGCAACATGAAAAGGCACAAACAAAAGATTCATGAATAACAATGCTTTGCAAGACATTTGTTTGTTTCACATAAAGGAAACATAGCATAATAGCATTCAGCTTGTCCCTCATAGAGTAGCAAATATAATTGCATAGGACACCTTCAAAGTTCATAAGAGTGACTAGATACAAATAGTTTAAAACAAGCAATATCAAGTTATGCATCAATCAACTAGTCTTGGGACAATGCACATAGACTAAGAATGGCCACTATGCTCTCAAAGTAAGTGCATAAAGATAGAAGGTGGAGACTCAATATAATGGTGGAAGAAAGGCCTTCATAGATGGAAGTAGGGATTTAAGTCTCATAAAGAGCTTCCAAAAATTATGGTACTTATAGCTTTCAGCTCTCATTGCCCCTATCATAAGCATCTTTAAGGTGATTAAGGTTAAAGTGACACAACTAAGAGGATATGCTTGACAAGTTATAAACTGAAATCTCATGCCCCTTACTTACGAAGACCGATCCTCATGCTACTCAACTTTAGTCACAAGTAAGCTCTTGTCATTGTAAGTACATATGTATCATAAAGAACCACCAACGGGGTACCCCTTGCACATGATACAGGAGCTATCCCATAATCAAAATGACAAGGCAAGCAGACAATGAGCATCTCACCGATCTTTTTATTTGCTATATGCATAGGTTTTTATTGAGGACGCTTCATAGAATGCTCATTATGGTGATGCTGCAAGTTTCCACCATGATTAGGCATGGCTTAGGCTAGCGGCCCAGGCATTTCTCTAACACACATACAAACTCCATGATCTTACAAGTTCCACTTTTATTTCACACCGCCGGGATCCATAAGCAAAAGAACATGATATCAACGGGGTACAAAGTACAAGTGCAGTGTTGAAAGCGTTCCCCATGATACATGGTTCTCCTAATTCCAACTTATAAAGCGCAAGTATATATGCCACAAAGAAGGACCCAATGGTTCAAGTTTATTAGATGCAAAAAAGTAAAGTGTGCCATCAAGTTCGTGAGAGCTTTAATCACTAGTTTTCTCATAACAAGTTTAATTTGGCAGATAAACAAAAACATGAATATACTTGGAATAGCATAAGCTAGTAGGTAGGTATGGTGGACTATTTGGAAAAACTTGGTTTAAGGAGTTGGATGCATGAGTGGAACTCATACTTGGTTGTGGAGGCTATCAAAAGACCGGGAGCGACAAACTAAGAGACCAATAATGGCCATAATCATGCAGAGCGACAAAACATCATTGATCAAAGCATAAAGTGATACTACAAGTTGAAAACTAAAGGATCATAAAGGCTATGGTGACTTGAGATAGTCATAACATGGTGTGAGCATGCGCCAATTCAACCCAAATAAAGCATCAAAGGAGAATACCACTATACTATGCTTTAATATGCTAAAACAACGCATGATTCATCCAAGGCACATTAAGCCATCTCAGTTGTTTATAACAATTCATGCTATAGCAAATAATACTAAGCATAAAGCCAAAATAATATCAAGCATGGCATGACAAAGCATAGGCCACAGTCAAAAACAATCTCTCTTTACCACTTAAGCATGAACTTTCCTACTCTTTTCCAAACCAAACCAAACTATTTGAAAACCAATGTATGAAAGAGGGGGTCCAACCAATTTATTCAGCAAACTAAACAAATAAATAAAATGAAAAACCAAAACAAAAAAGAAGACGCTCCAAGAACAACACAACTTTGCATGAAACAATAAAAATGAAGCGTTTGGAAGAAATCTAGGATTTCTATTTATGAAGAGGGGGATGCCTTGGGCATCCCCAAGCTTTGACGCTTGTACTTCTTTGATATTTCTTGGGGTGACATCCGTGGCATCCCTAAGCTTGAGCTTTAGTCCATCCTACATCTCATTACTCATTCCTTCCATACACCTGAAATTTTTCCTTCATACAAAACTTCACACAATCTTTATTAGCAACATTAGTGCACTCAAGATAATAGGTCTTAAGGTTCAGTTCTAACATCAATAAACTTCCATTAGAACACTAGCTACTGAAGCACTTCCCTCAAAAAGCTCAATTCCCCAAAAGAACTCAAAGAGGAGCCAACAAGAAGCAAATGCAGAAAATGGCAGAAATCTGTCAAAACAGACCAGCAGGTAAAGACGATTTTTTTTGAAGACCTTATGTTGCTCAAATCAAAAGGTGTTAAACTAACGAAAGTTAGATAACAACCTGGGGCAGACGCACAAAACTTCACGCCTCAAAAAGACGTTCAGGGATTTTACACGAATTTTTATGGTGAAGCACAGAAATCTGTTTCGGGACAGCAACTTTCCCAATCATTACTTCTCTCTCATTAGAGGTTACTCTTGGCACAAAAAGCAAATAAAAAGGATAAGGAGCGGTTATTACTGAAGTAATAACTTCCAAGACTCATCTAAAACTTTTGGGTTATCTCCCAATAAGTACTTTTCTTTAATGCCTTTAAATTAGGCATAAGAATCAAGAAAGAATCAAGTGTTCTCAAATGAAGAAGCATTAAGACCAAATTTTGTTTTCATAGGAGAGGCAAAAGAAATCTTCTCTCTCTTCTTAGGGAAGTGTTCTATACCTTTCTTGAGTGGGAGTTGATATTTAATGGTGCCTTCTTTCATAACAATAGTGGCACCAACAGTTCTAAGAAAAGGTCTTCCCAAAGTAATAGGACAAAAAGCATTGCATTCAACATCCAAAACATAGAAATCAACAGGGACATAGGCATTGTTAACCATAATAAGAACATCATTAAGACTCCCCATGTGTTTCTTTTTAGCATTATCATCAAGTGGGACATTCAAATAACAATCTTCAAGTGGAGGCAAATCAAGCATATCATAAATCCTTCTAGGAATAATAGAAACACTTCTATCAAGATCACATAAAGCTTTGAAGTCAAAGTCATTCACTTTCATATTAATGATGGGTTCTCAACCATCTTCTTGTTTTATTGGAATAGAAGCTTTATGTTTCATCTTTTCTTCTTTAATCTTTATGAGAGCATCAGTAATGTGTTTTGTAAAGGCCATGTTCATAGCACTAGCATTAGGACTTTTAGCAAGCTTTTGTAGGAACTTAATAACTTTAGAGATATTACAACCATCAAGATCAAAATCAAATTTATCATCTAGAGTGGTAGAACTATTACTAGCCTTAGCACTAGTGGTGGTGATAGTGGAAACACTAATGTTTCTAGCAATTTCATCTTCTCTTTCCCTATTAGCATGTAATTCAGCTAATAGTCTAACATTTTCATCAATTCTTACTTGTATAGCATTAGTAGCTGCAAAGGGATTATCATTAGTTTCAGGTTTATCAGCCATTTTATTAATCAAAGAGGATTGAGCTTCAGACAAAGATGATATATTTCTTTCAGCATTAGAAAGTTTTAGTTGTAAACTAGGAATTTCCCTATTTAAACTCTCAAGTTGATGGCTAATGTTCTTCAAAATGGTAGATTGTTCCTCCATAGTTTTAGTAAATAGTTGATTTTGCTCATATTGAATTTGCATGAAGTTCTTAGTGGCTCTTTCAACTTCTAAAATTCTTCCTTCACTAGGTAATCCAGATTTACCATTATAACTATTAGTATTATTATTGGGAGGATATGGCTTATAATTGTTGTTACCAAAATTATTCCTGTAGGCATTGTTGCTAAAATTGTTATTTCTTATGAAGTTCACATTAACTTGCTCTTCTTGGGCAACCAAAGAGGCTAAGTGAACATTATTTGGATCAATATGGGCTTTCCCATTAACAAGCATAGACATGATAATATCAATCTTATCACTCAAGGAGGAGGTTTCCTCAACAGAATTTACCTTGTTACCTTGTGGAGCTCTCTCAGTATGCCATTCAGAATAGTTAACCATCATATCATCCAGAAGCTTTGTTGCAGCACCCAAAGTGATGGTCATAAAGGTCCCTCCAGCAGCAGAATCGAATAGGTTCCTTGAAGAATAGTTCAATCCTGCATAAATAGTTTGGATGATCATCTAAGCAGTCTGTCCATGAGTGGGACAATTCTTTACCAAAGATTTCATTCTTTCCCAAGCTTGAGCAACATGTTCATTATCAGATTGTTTAAACTTCATTATTTCACTTCTCATAGATATAATCTTAGCAGGAGGATAGTATTTTCCAATAAAAGCATATTTGCATTTAGTCCAAGAATCAATACTATTCCTAGTTAAGGAATTCAACCATTCTTTAGCTTTTCCTCTCAAAGAGAAAGGAAACAATTTCAGGTTAATAATATCACCATCTATATCCCTATGCTTTTGCATCTCATAAAGTTCAACAAAGTTATTTATATGGGCAGCAGCATCTTCATTACCAATACCAGAAAATTGTTCTCTCATAACAAGATTGAGTAAAGCAGGTTTTATCTCAAAGAAAGTAGCTTTAGGCACAGGTGGAGCAATACGTGTGCTCATAAAATCATCATTGTTGGTGCTAGTGAAGTCACACAACTTAGTGTTTTCAAGAGTAGTCATCTTTTTGTATTTTTGAATAAGAAAGCAAACTAGTAAAACTAATTTTTTGTGTGTTATTGATACAGAAACAAGCAAACAAAGCAAAACAAAAATAACAAAGTAAAGAGATTGGTTATGAGGGACTCCCCTTGTGAAGATGTCCTTGACTCCCCGGCAACGGCGCCAGAAAAAGTACTTGATGGCTCGGTGTTGATGTGGAGCTCGTTGGGGAACCCCAAGAGGAAGGTATGATGAGCACAGCAGTAAGTTTTCCCTTAGTTATGAAACCAAGGTTTAATCGAACCAGTAGGAGCAAGGAAATACCCCATAGGTGTTACTAGCTGAGCCTTGGCAGGGCGCACTACCGGTGCTAGTAGCAACGTGGAGACCTGCACAACGCAACCACAGAACTTTGCCCCCAACTTGCGATGAGGTTGTCAATCTCACCTGTTTTGCTGAAAACAAAGGATTAAACATATCGAATGGAAGAAAGTAATAGTTTGCAGAAAGTAAACACAAAGCAGTAAACAGTTTGTACATTGTATGTAAAAGAAAGAACCGGGGTCCATAGTTCACTAGAGGTGTCTCTCCTTAAGATAGATAACATGCTGGGTGAACAAATTACAGCGGGGCAATTGACAAACATCGAGAAAGCAATACATGCATATACTAATCATCTTGAATCCTTTGGAACTTGATTGGGCATTACAACATTATACATAGACCGCCATCCAACTGCATCTATGACTAATAATCCACCTTCAGGTTATCATCCGAACCCCCTCTAGTATTAAGTTGCAAGCAACAGATTATTGCTTTACGAATTGCGTGTAATGTAAACAATACGATTGTTCTATGAACAAAGGATTGTTGTTTTCTCCCTAGTAGCAACAGCACATCTAGTACCTTAGAGATTTCTGTCACTTCCCCAGATTACCAGAGGCATGAACCCACTATCGAGCATAAATACTAACTATTGGAGTTTCTAGCATCTACTTGGCCAAGATAGCTACTGACAATGGAAAGCATGCAAGATCACAAATAACAAAGACATGATAGAATCAATAATCAATCTGAAATAGCATCTCAATATCCATCGGATCCCCGCAAACACAACATGCAGAATTACAAATAGATGATCTTGATCATGAACGGAGCTCACAAGATCTAGACATGAAAGCACAATGGAGGAGAACCATCCATCTAGCTACTACATGGACCCGTAGTCCAAAGATGAACTACTCACGCATCACACCGGAGGCTTGAATGAGGATGTAGAAGGCCTCCAGGGTGAATTCCCCTCTCCGGCAGGGTGCCAGGAAGAGCTTCAAATCCCTCCCGATCTAGGGATGGAGATGATGGCGGCTACAGACTCTTTCGTGGATTTTTGATCGGGTACTTAGGGTTTTGGTCCCGAGGGCAATATGTAGGCGGAAGGAGAGGCCGAGGAGGTGTTGGGGTCGGCCAGACCACCCCCTGGCATGGGCCAGGCCTAGCCGCGCGGCCAGGTGGTGTGGTCGGCCCCCAACCCTTCTCCGTCTCGTATTCTGGCATCAGATGTCTTCCGGAAAAATAGGCACTTTGGCTTTTGTCCCGTCCAATTCTGAGAATATTCATTTTCTGACTTTCCTGGAACCAAAAACAGCAGAAAACAGGCAGCTGGCATTATGGCTCTTGTTAATAGGTTAGTCCAAGAAATCATATGAAAAGTACTCCAAAGTGTTGAAAAAACACAAGAAAGTAGATAAAACCAAGCATGGAGCATCAAAAATTATAGATACATTTGCAATGTATTAGACGTCCATTCTAACTAGGGTCTCATATGGTCAGGATGGATCTGATACCAACTTGTTAACACTCGGATTTTTAATCCCAGATGCCTGTTATGCCATACATCGCAATCCCAAGATTACCATTTTTGCGAGACATAACAGATTGGATATCACAGTACATCATCCATTACAAACCATAATAAGGTCTTACAGAAATAAAGGATCTCATGATCTAGTCTTAATACAAACAAGCAGCAGAATAAATAACATAGCGGTGGGCTCCATCTTCAGTGTCACAGGCAATGCTGACGATGGGAGATGATCCTAGTTGTCGTAGCCGTCCTGCTATCCTCCTTCTGGATAGTCCTCCTCATAGTCTGGCCATGGGAATAGCCAGGGACAAAGCCATGAGTACTCTTTAAGTACTCACAAACTATCACTAACAAGTAAGGTAGTTCTAGTAGGAGTGCTAGGTTCTAAGTTTATTTGTAAAGTTAAGTTTGAAACCTAAGCTGAGTTCAGAAACAAAGAAAGATGAAATAAAGTTTGAAATCACCTAAGTGGGAACTTAGTTGTCATAGTCACAACTCTGTTCTGGTCAAGTCATGTCACAATTCATTTCATAAGTCATTTTGAAAACATCTGACAACGGAACAGTATGGCCACTCCAACTGTCCATAACCGCGCACGCGACTATTCGAATAGTTTGACACTCTACAGAGGTGGTACACTTTCAACACAAAATTCGATACATCTGTCAGGGATAACCCTGAATCATCATACTTATTATGCAGACAATCAAACATAACCTTTCCTTTACACACTATAGTATAAGCACCTCTCCTATGAGCTTGGCCTCCCAGCCATGGCCATCTGCCATCCTAGGCACTACATAGGTGGACAACATTGAGAGGTAGCCTCAGCTCAAACCTCTCCCGTGAGGGAACTAATACTAATGCATATAAACTTCCGACTAAGCCTTACCCAATTCAGGTATTGTGATTGTACGGTAAAATTGGAATGGTATCGCATCCGAACCCAACCATCTGTTTTTATCAAAGGGCTAAGGCTCAAGCCTCAACATTTTCATCATCATCAACTATTGTGTTTCTCAACACATGTCAAAACATCTCAATAGAATGACTCGGCATTCCAAGGTTTTCATAAGTCATTTTTACCAAGTATTCCCATCTAAAGTGATCAATTTTTTGGTTTAGCTCTAATCACTAAGTTAAGAGTGTTCACTAATGTGGGATGCTAATATCAATATCATGCCATAGAATGAAATCTAAGTCTAACTAAATAGGCCAAGTTTTATACTATTTATGCTTCCTATCAACAAAGTAAATAACTTTGGTAAAGTAAAAGAAAGTAAAGCTTGTAAGTAAAACTTGGGGTAGGTATAAGTCAAAATGTATAACCAAAGCATGCCTATTGCATCTTGCTTAGGTTATCAAGCTTGCAAGGGTTAGCTTGCATTGTTAATGATGGCTTGCCTTGGTTGGTGCAGTGGTTTAAATTCTCCCCGTCTTCTTCGGGGTAGAACTCCTCCTCCTCGTAGACTTGGTCGGTACTATCGTCTATAAATATATACGGAATACCCAATCACCAAACAATACTTAACTAGTCTATTTAGCACACTAAGGCACACATTTGATGATCTAGTATCACATTCATCACAAGATTTAATGAATTAGTTTCATTTATTTTATTTGAGAAAAGTAATTTCTACTCATTGAAAATAACTAAGATTTAATATTCTCCAATTAAAATATGGGATCATGTGTACACATGTCATCACCACATATTCTAATGCATGGGAATATGATTTAAATGTTGGATCACATTTTAATAAGTTTAAGTTTAATATTTAAATGATTTAAAGTGACTAGAATGCCTATATAGCATTACTTTGGTACTAGTCCAAAGTCACTGCATGTAAACCTAAATATTATTACATATTCAGATAGGTATATTGAAATGTGATTTTTGAGAGGTGGAATCAACTCAAAAGCTATTATGGTTAATTTTTGAAAAAAAATTGAATGTAGAAAAGTCTCTGTCTTGTTATTTTTGCTATAGGTGATCTATAACTCTAATTGATTTAAATCCAACGATCTTGGATAGATATTTAAATTATCTTTCCAACAAAATTGGAATCATTCAATTTGGTTAAGTAAATCTTTCTGAAATGATTTTCAAACTATTGGACAGAAACTAGATTAAGTTTAAATAGAAAAAACATTATTTGAATTCTAGGGCCACCGCGGGAAACTAATTGGGCCGGCCCATGTACACTCCGCAGCGTAGAGGACAGCTGACAGTGGGTCCACATGTCAGAGGCACATCTCACGCGAAGCGGTACGGGGCGATGTGGACCGCACGATTAGAACACAGATCGACGGCTGTGGCTTATCATCGACGACGAACAAGTCGTCGGCGAGACGGAACCCTAGCGGCTCGGTGGGGGTGCAGTGGGGGCATACCAGGGCTCCAGCTAGTGTGGCGATGGGGGCGATCGAACGAGGGGACGACGGCGGACTCAGGCGAGGTCACGGCGGCTCCTGGGGTGGACGAAATCGACGGGCCCCTTTCTTCTCTGCTACGGCGAACTTCGGCGCAATTCCGGCGAACGGCTGCTCGAGCGGCTCCGGCGATGCTGTGGGGTGGTTCTGAGGGAGAGGGGAGTTGAGTGATGTGAGGAAATGGTGCTGGGGAGGGCTCCTTTTATAGGCTCGACGAGGAGACCGTGAGGGCGACGGTGAGCTCGTCGGTGACGGTGGTACAGGGCGCTAGAGGCATTGGCGGGGTAGGCGGACGGTGACTTGCCTCCTGTCGGTCAGCTACGGCTTGAAGGCGACGCTTGGGGCGGTGGCAAACAGTCGAGAAAGGGCGACGCTCTCCGCGGCAGAGGCGGTGCTCGACGCGGTTCACGGTGGTTGCTGGTCGCGCGACGGGAAATGGGCATGTCTAGGGAGGTGCTGGGGTTATGGCGGAGCGGCGCACGTGAGCTGAGGTCGAGGCGTGGCTCGTGCAGGCCTATCGAGGACGGCGCTCTGGCGTGAGCTGGGCACGGCGTAGAGGCGGTGGGCGCGAGCTTTCCTCAGTGGTCCGGGGGCTGGTTGCGTCCGTGGGGTGGACAGGGGAGTGCGGTAGGGTTCGGCGGAGCTAAGGGGCAAGCTGGTTTGGCGTGTCGGTGTCTCTGGTGTGTTGTCCATGCTTGGCCGGCGATGACCAAATGTGGGCGGCGCGCCACTGCTGATCCAGGCTTAGGGGTAGCTCCTTGATGACTTGGTTGGAACGAGGGGAGACAGGGAAGAGCAGAGAGGGTAGAATGGAGGACAAGAATTCAATTGGCAACAGTATTAGTTAGGCCACAATTTCTCTGCCTGCCACCTGTTCGACAAAATAGCCGCATGAAACTTTTATTTGAATTTTCAAATGATTTTTGGTGGAGTTGTTGATCATATGCTTGAGCATCTGTGGTTGCTTGGGATTGTCAAGTTGAACTCATTTGAATGGTTTTTGAAAAAGTGGGATCTAGGTATATACACTTGATTCCATTTTTAAATGTCCTTTAAATTTAGTGTTTAAATATTTTTGTAAGAATTCAAAGTGGGACTTGGTAGATCATTACTTGTACTAGCAAGGGGTGCGAAGAGTTAGAATTGTTTCTGTTTGAATTTGACTTCTAGGCACACTTAAAGTGACCTAGTATATTAAAATGACACAAATGACTATTTGCATTTATTAATTTCATTTGATTTCTTTTTGTTTGGATTTTGCTTGGAAATGATCTAGATGATGTGGAATTTATCTTACAATCATTTTATAACCATTAAAAAAACAAACATGGAAATTCAAAACAATTCCATATTAATGCAACACACATATACATTCTTAATTATTTAAATGAGAAAAAGTTTTTATTAATCCTAAATTGGATGATTTGAATCTTGATAACTTAGATTAAAGTTTTAGAACGCAACATATATGGCCTTCGGCATACACTGCTAGGCATGCTGATGGCCATGCCCTCAGCATCCATGGGTAGCTTCAGCCACGTGGCGTTGTATGCCGACGGCAATGCTCTCCTTATACACTCCAACGACATCACACGGACCGTGACTGCCCTTTTTTTCTTCGACCTTGGTATAGCACCTGATCCCTGTAGTGAAAGCATTTATGTGCAGTGTGCTGAAGAATATTGCACCGACGCTTCACCGTTACGTTTAAAGGTTCCGAGATCTCCACGCGCGGGCTGAAGAATATAGTTTGCTTTTCAGCAAAAAGATATACTAAGGAATCCGATGCTCACATGCATGCAGTGGAACCTGATGCGCAGTTGCGCACTGATAGACATTGATGTGGTGTAGCTGGATCGTCTCCAGCTCTCGTACTTATTCCATGCGCGGATTTTTGTTAAGGCACGTTAATGGAGATGTTGTACTATTTAAACTTCATAATTACTCTCTCCGTTTTAAAATATAAGACGTTTTAGTTTTATGAATAAAGTATATTTAGACTTTTTTAGTGACTAGGTTTATTTAGATTTGGAGTAAACCTAGACAATAAAAAGGATCTAGATATACTTTCACAAAGCTAAAACATCTTATATTTTGAAAAGGAGGGAGTATTTGTTACCGGTCAAAAAAAAAAACTCAATTTTGTCTGCGTTGCGACGAGAGGATTAAAGTAGGCACCGAGATGTCTAAATTGAAGAACTAGGAATTGCATTATCTAGACGCGATCGAGAGCCATACACGTTTAGGCATAGCGATGTTAATCTTGGCGGCAGCAACAAAGTGTCACCTGGCGGTCGCAGCATGCATGGCGCGGGATGCTCCAAATAAACATCCGTGAGCCATGACGTGATTCACACAGTTACTTACAACATGCATGTCAGCTCAAGTGCTACTCGATCTCTTGAGACCCATCGTCCGTCACGTAGTTCCACCTGGAGGACCCGCCCAAGTAGCGATCCCACACGCCCTCGGCCAACCTGTCCACCTGGAGAGCCCGCAGTTCCTCCTGCAGCGCCGCGCCCTCCTGCACCCCACCGCCGACGGCCACCCTGCCGGCAAACACCACCTCGTTGCCGTCCTCGTCGACCCCGCTCTTCGTCCACCCACCGCCGACGCCGCCCACGCCGTGGGGCCTGCGGTGAAGGAAGCAGCCCGCCTGGACGTCGCACCTGTCGCCGTACGCGCTCGCGTTCGCGTCGCCGTACACCTCCATGAGCCCCACCTCCGCCCTGTCGCCGCACAGGAGCACGACCTCCTTCGCTGCCCCTCCCTCCGACGACTCCGAGGCGACGAGCAGGTAGACCGCCGCGCAGCAGATGGAGGTGGAGATCACGAGGGGCAGGAAGAAGACGATGACTCTCGAGAGAGCAGTGCCGCAGACAAGCACGGCGAGAGCGAGCAGCAACACCGAGGAAGCAGTACCAGAGGCGGGGAAGATGGGATGATGGTTGCGCAAACGCGAAGTGTATGTGTGCAGCTTGGAGCCGAGACCTTTGAGCGAAGCGTGGCTGGAACTAGTACTAGTAGTGGTAGTGGTACTGGCCATGGCTGCCCTGCCTGGACCGTAGCGAGAAAATTAGGCGTTTTGAAGCGAATTAGTCCGGGGATATATGGTTGGTTTACGGGAGTGATCGGCCGGAGAACATATTCCGTGAGCACAGTGTCGGGTCATCGGATCGTTACTTTTGCAAATGGAGGATATGTTATGCATAGGAGCGAAGCCAAAGAATCGTATGCTCGCGTTAGAGAGCCAAACACACCGAAATGCAACACCGCACATAGGTTGGTCCTCCGATACCATTGTTACCATTGATTCGTTGGAGATTCGTGCAAACTATTTTACAGAAAGACCATTTCATCTTAGTCTAGATTCGTACGTGATTTATTAGAGATCTAAAACTGCTTTAAATCTTACAGATACATACACGATTCAATATCAATGGTAGAATAAATAAGAAAAACAACCAAATTAATAATAAAAAATAAAAGAAAAACTAAAATTAACAAAATTTTAATAATACATACAAATTTCAGCGGACCCAGTCAATAAACATACAAGTTTCACTGCTAGTGGAACTCGGGATGTTTCCAACTTTTTAGGGAGACTTAAGTATAAATATGTAGCGGTTGTTGATTTCGTAAACTCTGCAGGAATCTCCAACAATTCTAGGATATATGTGATACCGGGGGACCAACGTACTAGCGGTAAATCCGCTCTCGCCAAACACACGAGATGCAGGCAGCTAATGAAATCGTGTTGCCAAAGCTCTCCCTTTTCTGCCTCCTAGGCTCCTCCCAGCCTGAGAAAATTGCAAAAAACCCACTACAATTATGCGAAAAGTTGAAAAATCCACTTTTTCAAAAGTTGCAAAAATCCACCAACATTAAGTTGGTTGCTTGTAATTTGCATTAATGCTGTTAGCTTTGCGACAAGTAAATAACGAAGAACGAAAACAAAGTCATAGCAAGGGGACACAGATTTAACGTGGGAAACCCCCTCCAACAAAGTGAGGGGAAAAACCACGGACACCAGCCAGCGAAACTTCACTATAACGGAGAGTGTTTACACAACGCCGGGGATTTCACAGATGCAACTTATTCCAGTCGGCGGCTTATAAGAGGTATATATAACGGTGGTAACCTAGGTCATCAACGATCCGTACCACGGGGGGCTGTCGCCCCCCGCACCCCCCCACCGATGCGGAGCGGAGTCTAAAGTTGGTATCTACTTTATAGAATTTGGATCAACATATAACAAATGCTAGGATTTGGCCGAGCTAATGACGATTCTGAAAAGGGGGGAGGGGGGGACTTGCCGGAGCTTCTGAGGTGGTGGAAAATATGCATTTTGTTCATATGGACTAGGTCCCACATGTCACCTCAATTTAAAAATCAAATCATGCCCTAAAAAAACTATACAAAAATGAACCTCCTCTAGTTTTCTCTGCACCTCAACGGTGGCCAACCGTCGGTGTCCTTATCTGGGCAGCGTAGGACGCGCAGGGGGCTCGATAGCACGCGGGTCTGGAGAGGTGGTTTGTCCCGCATCGATAGGTGGTGGCACGGAAACATACGATTGACGACACAGTGGCCGAAGGAAAATAATTCTATAGGACCTAGTCTACAAATTTAGCCCGTAAACCAAGTTCTGCAAGTAACACGTGGCATGTATGACCATTTAGATTTAAAAATAGACAATTATTTGTTGTGATTTTTCTCTCTCCTGAACACGTGTCATTTTCGGAACTTAGTCCACGAGGCTAAATTTGTAGATCAGGTTCCATAATATTATTTTCCGTGACCGACGACGCCACTATAAGCAGGGACAACTTAGGGCCCCGGTGCATGTCAAAAATATGGGCCCGTATATACACAATTAGCTATGGAGATATTTTTTTATATTTCTTGATGGCTGCCGCTGCCGGGCCAGGAATCCCCTTGCCACCGAGCGCCGAGCTCCGGACTATCCTTGGACAACCCTACTAATCCACAGCCGTCCTTCTAAGGCCTTGTTCGGTTACATAGGGATCAAACGGGATTGACGTGGATTGGCAGGTGTTAAATCCCCAGTATATCAAAATCCCCTAATTACTCTCCATTCCACCCCAATTCACTTGGGGAGTGGATTAACCGAACAAGGCTAGTATTTTTTTCTCAAACCAGTCCGTAAACAAGACCGAACGGAATAAGTCGGAGCAGATTATGTGAACAAAAACAAGTACTAACCTAAGGAGGATGTTGTTGGAAGTCAGCAAATCGAAGATCTCCGCATCCATTAATTCCGTCTAGATCGTAATGGCAGAGCGGCACCCTGTCGTCAGTGTGATTTTGAATTGGAGACAGAGCGGCGAGATACAGAGAACAAGGAGGTGAGAAGACAGGGGTCGAGGGAGACGTTCTTGTCCACGCTCATTCATTTTAGGCAAAAAAGTTGTATTACGATTCGTCTAAGATGCTGGCCTCCTTCCTACTAGGCTACGTACCTAGATGGGGCCCTAAGAGCATGTACAGCTGGTTGAGTCTAGTAAAAATCTTAGATATGAGTCCAGCAGAGATAAATATGCTTCAGTGTGTAGACGCACGGGTAGGTTTCAATGTTAAAATAAAAAACCTATTTAAAAAGGCTCTTTTCCTATTTTTTTCTTCTTACCACCTGTGTCTAGTACTAGATCCCAGTCTAGCAAAAAACTCCTTAGCTACCTGTACTCTAGTGTTTAGGCATATGCCTAAAAATTTTTACACACCCATTTTTCTATACGCTGCACTTGTCCTAACGATTAGGGCCCCCTGTACGGCCACATAGCCTGCACACGCTCAGGGGCGGACCTGACTATACGGAACGGTGACACATGGGAGTGAGGGGACGAGGGAGAGAGTCCAAGTAGACCAGGATCTTGCTGGGATCTCACATAGATGCTCGCGAGAGGGCTGATAGAAATATTAGAGATAGTTTATATTTACTCTTTAATGTAATATGGTTTGGTTATGGAGTAGTATTTCAACCAATCTCTTGCCTTCCTACTGTACGTACGTATCCTTGCCTTGTAACAACTCACGATGGCTTCTGCCTCGATATATCAACACGAAACCAACGAGAGCCCAGTCGTTGTTACAGCTAAGAAAATTGACATGGTATCAGAGATGACTCTTCTGGTCCTAGCTGCCTAAAACTGTCGCCGCCGCTGCCGTAGGTCTTCCTGCCGCCGCCGTCACAAAACCTTGCCGCCGTCGTATCCTTCTATGGCCGCCGCCAAAATCACACCCCACATCCAAAGCTTCGCCGCTGCTGCGGATCTCCCCTGTAGCCGCCGCCAAAAACCTCTTCACACAAAACCCGAACCGAAAACCTAGACATAAGCCAAAATCTGCGTCGTGGTGTTCTACTGCCGCGCTCACAAACTATTGTTGTTGTTGCATCATTCGTTGTTGCTGCCGCCATGTCATCCTCAACATCATCCGTCACCCCTGCTGGCCACTGCTCTCGGAGAGCCGCCAGCCCAACCCCTCACGCGGGAGAACTCACTTGTATGGAAGGCCCTCGTTATCCCTGCTCTGCACGGTGTCGTGTTCTGAACTTGTGAAAGGTCTAGAGGTAGCCCCGGTGGAGGAGATCGAGGTTGAAGATCCTAGTGGAAAAAAACTAAAAGTGGAGAATCCGGAGTATGTCACCTGGATTACCCGTGATCAGCGGGTTCTGAGGTACATCCTAAATTCTGTGTCACCAGATGTTCTATCTCATGTGATTGGTCTCAAGACCTCTGCTGTCCTGTGGGCTTCTTTTGAGTCCCTCACCACAACGGCGTCTAGATCTTGGACTCAGCAGCTCCGATCAACGCTGAATGATACAAAAAGGGTGATCTCTCTGTTGAAACATATTTTGCCAAGATAAAAACAATTGCTTCTAAACTTGCTGCTGCTGGGAAGCCCCTTGATGATGATGAGTTGATCTGGTCTGTTTTGCATGGCCTTGGAGATGCTTACAACACCTTGAAAACTGTAGTCAACGCCAACCCCAACACCACACTCTCAGATCTATTTAGTCAGCTTAAAGCCTTTGGTCAGCTCCATAAACATGATGAGGGAAGCGAGGTTTTTGTCTCGTCTTCTAACATGGATCGTTGAAGTGGACCACCACCTCCACCTCCACATCCCCACGGGCGTCAGGATGATCGTGGCTTCCAGGAGGACCGTGGCCGCTAGGATGGTCGTGGTCGTCGCTATGATGATCGCCATGGATATGATGACCGTCGGGACAGGTATGATGATCGTCGTGGATATGATGACCGTCGGGTCAGGTATGATGATCGCCGTGATGGTGGTGGTGATCGTCGCTATGATGATCGTCCTCGTCATTGTGATGATGGTGGCCGAGATGATGGTGGGCGTCGCCGCGGTCGTTCACCCACTCCCTATGTCAATATACTTGCCAGATTTGCAAAATTCTTGGTCATCCTGCCAATGACTGTTTGTGGAGGTTTCAGAATAACCATGATCACCGTGATGATAGTGATCATGGTGACAAGGGTGCCAACATGGACTCTTATGGAGTGGACACAAACTAGTATTCAGACACTAGCGCTACAACCCATGTTGCCAATGAGATGAGCAAGCTCTTTGTCCATAAAAAGTACATAGAGTGTGATCAAGTCCACACCACCAATGGTTAAGGTATGCAAATTTCTCATATTGGTCATTCAATATTGCACACTCTCCTTAGATCTTTACATCTTAAAACATTCTTCATGTTCCTGATGCATCAAAGAACCTTCTTTCTGTACACAAACTTACACTAGATAATGATGTCTTTCTTAAATTTTACCCATATTTTTCTGGATTAAGGACCAAGCCACAAGGAGAATTGTGTTTAACGGTCTGTGCCATGATGGTCTCTACCCGCTAGCACCTATGTCTACCGGGTCTTCCAAGTAAGCATTCATCACAATAAAGCCATTGTCTTCCACATGGCATCGTCGTCTAGGACCTCCATCCTCCTTTGTGGTTCATCAGATTCTTAGGAAGCATCATATTTCTCATTCTCCATAAATAAACCCATACATTTATGATTCTTGTCAACTACTCCCTCCGTTTCATAATATAAGATGTTTTAGCTTTGTGAAGGTAATGCATCTAGACTTCTTTTAGTGCGTAGGTTCGGAGAAATTTACTCTGAATCTATACACTAGAAGGTGTCTAGATACATTACCTTCACAAATCTAAAACATCTTATATTTTAAAACAGAGGAAGTAGCTAAGAGTCATCAGTTACCATATCCTATCTCTACTAGTTTATCCACTATTCCTTTGGAAAAAGTTTTTCTGATGTATGGGGGCCACCACCTATCTCTGTTGGCAAACATTCATATTATGTAATTTTCATTGATGACTTCAGTAAATTTACCTGGATCTATTTGCTCAAGAAGCGTTCTGAGGTTTATCAAGTTTTCCTTAATTTTAAGCAACTTGTTGAGAGAAAGTTTGATAGAAAAATCATCACTATGCAAACTGATTGGGGAGGTGAATATGAAAAACTCCATAGTTTCTTTCAAAAAGTGGCCATTACTCATCATGTCTCTTGTCCTCATGCACACCAACAAAATGCTTCTACAGAACATAAGCATCGTCATATTGTTGAAGTTGATATTGCTTTACTTGCTAATGCATCTATGCCTCTCAAGTTTTGGGATGAAGCTTTTCTTACAGCCACATTTCGAATTAACTTACTTCCTAGTAAGGTCATCGATTTGGACACTCCTATTAAATGTCTTCTTCATGCAAAACCCAATTTTGAGTCTCTTAGAGTTTTTGGATGTGCTTGCTGACCTAATCTTGTCCCTTACAAAAGTAAGAAACTCGCTTTTCGTTCCACCAAATGTGTATTCTTAGGCTATAGTCCTTGTCATAAAGGAGTAAAATGCCTAGACATAAAATAGGCCATGTCTATATATATAGAGATGTTGTGTCTGATGAAAATGTTTTCATTTTGCTGATCTTCATCCAAATGCTAGCTCACATCTTAAACATGACATCCTCTTATTTCCTAAAGATACTGGGGAGTCACAACTTGATGATCATATGAGTTTGCATATTATTCCTGATGTTTATAATCCCAGTCCAAGTGTTCCAGAAAATATTGTGTGTGCAGATCATCCTAATGTACATCAAGCTACATCACAAAATTCTGGTTCCAACAGTGATGAAATGGTGCAAAACGGTGAAGAAACTGCTAGTCTGGGTGCAAACAATAATACAGACACTACAACTTCATCGGATTCTGCTGAAGATTCCCCTGCCCCAGGCCCTCCTGACACGCATGCAACCAGTCCCATGTTAGGAATGATGGCCTAGAGACTCACATTCCGCCTTGTATTTGTAACTCAGTATCCGACTTAGAGCTAGTTGTATGTGTCACTGCAATTGTTGCATGTATGGAACCACATGCTTGTATCTAGCTCTAGCCAGTTTGTCCTTAGTCATTTGAGGTTGGGAGGAAAACCCACTGCCGAGACTAATTTGTAAGTCGAAAGATGACAATGTTTCACGTGTCATGAGCATGGAGATGTTGTCCACCTTGCAGTGGCTAGTCGGAAGAGGTACGATAGCCAGACCGATCCAAAGGTTAGTAGGACGTGAGCACATTGTCCTACGCTCTGACTAACACAATGGAATCCTTAGACCTGGGGGGTCGCACGATCCGAGTTGTGGTAAAGCCGGCTTTGACTCCATCTAATGCTCACCATAACTAGGAGTCATAAAGGTAGTCTTGGGCCAACTTCGAAGGAAGATGCCTGACGTGGATCAACCAAGATGAAATTTGACCCTCCATCTCGGAGAGATATTCTCTAGGCACTCTCGTGTGATACGATTCAGAAGCTTGACCATGTGCTACTCGATCAAGTGTTGATCGAGGTAGTCCGACTTAGAGAAGTCGGAGGGAATCAGTTATCACTGCAACGAGAAGAGAGGAAACCGGCACTGGGGTGACAGAATCTCCCCTATTATTTTTCACCAATATCGTGAGGCAAAGGGACTCAGACAGATCGTCACATTGAAGGCACTTGCGTAAACCGGGAGTAGGCAAGTCTTGTTAGAGGCCTCTACCGATTATCATCTCTAGTTGGAAAGTCACTAAGTTGTGGTTCTGACTGAATGATTACTGAGTTGTGTCTGGCTTACCGTAAGCCTACGGGATCGCACACTTAAGAGAGTTGAACTAGGCGGATGATGATCCTACTATCACAAGCCGGCAAGTTGGACTTGTTTGGACAGGGACACGTGTCAATGTGTTGGACCTACTTTGACTAGGGTTAGGGTTTAGGACCGAGGGACACAAGTGTTGTGTGCCCTCACCTACTCGCCTATATAAAGGAAGGTGGGTGGCAGCAGACAAGACATAGATTTTGGATCTAGTGCTGCTTCCTAGAGTTTCGCTGGACTTGGCAACCACCTTCCTATCCCACGGTGGCAAGACCGAGACTAGCATCTCTCTTACTGTTGTTCCACCTTATACGTGTGTGTGTGACAACAGAGGCACCACACATGCGGTGCTCGTCAATGATGTTGGGCAGCGGCGAAGTCGGAGGCGAGGAGGATCACGGAGCCGGCGATGAGGTGGTCCTAGGATCAAGAAGTTCGCCGGAGCCGGACGAGACGAGGGGAACGTACGACACCACCGTGACACGCTTCCTCAGCTTCCGCACCTGCGCGTCGATAGGTACAAGCTCTTGCCTTTGACCTTGGCCGAATCTTGGGCTGGCTCGCTAGTGACCTTGCATGAGTAGAAAAGTTTTTGTATTCGGTCTGGCTCTACGTGTTGTCCAACAGTGGTATCAAAGCATCAACTCTAGGTTTTTGGCCTAGTTCTTGTGCATGAGATGTGCTAGTGCGAAAGATTGAGTCTTTTTCGTTGTTTTCGTTTTGCCTTTTTAATCTGTTTTGATCTAGGATAGTGGCCAGATATTGTTTGTCTTAGCCAAGAAGTTGGTCAAAACTGGTCCAGATCTGAGTGGGAGGTCACGTGGATGACATCCACGATCAATCACTAAAGTTGCTTTTCTTGTTGGACAATAATAGGACAACTGTACCCTGTCAAAAGTTACCACTAAGAGTTAGCTGGTGTAAGTCGGGAAGGTTCCGACTTGCAAGTTTTATTTGCTTCTTTTCCCTCAAAAGAAGGTCTAGTCGGATTACCCTGCAATTTGCTGCAACACTACAAGTCAAACAATTTTGGTTAGTGGCCTCATATTGTTGGGCACTGCCAATTCTCTCCGATTAAGTGTGAGAGATTCGGACTCTCTCAAGAAGGGCACTTGGTAGCTAGACGGTGCTATCACAATAGTTGTGGGTTTAGGGGTAAGGAGGGTTGTTGGACAATCTAACAGGAATCAGATAGAGATCTGATTGGCAAGGTGTTGCCTACTCGAAAGGTTCTCCGATTAGAAGTGACACATAGGCTCACTAGTCGGACAACTGGCCGGGGTCATGAATCATTGTCGACTGTCGGAGGGATATCAATCTCAGTGGGAGTGTGCACGATTAAAGAGTTTAATCCACTACCTATTACAGATACATTGTCTTAAGTGTTTTTCATCTTTCATTTGTAGATGGCACCAACTAGCACCGTTTGGATTTCTAATTTTGTGTTGCGTACGATCCTTGAGAAGGACATGCTGAGTGAAACAAACTTTACCAACTGGTATCGTAAGTTGAGAATCATTCTCAAGAAAGAAAATAAGGAACATGTCATGTTCCTGATGATTCTTTTGAAAATGTTTATAATAAAGCTCTAATGTTTATAGATCATGAAAATCATGCTTTATATGATAGTTATATTGTTGAGTTTATTCATGAGGCTACTGAAAATTATTATGAGAGAGGAAAATATGGTTGTAGAAGTTTTCATGGTATTGAAACACCTCTCTATATGCTGAAAGTTTTGAAGTTATTCTCGTTTTATCTTTCTATGCATGTCACTTTGTTCTTTGTGGATTTATTTGCATACGAGATTTCTATGCATAGGAAGTGGGTTAGACTTAAATGTGTTTTGAATTTGCTTCTTGATGCTCTCTTTTACTTGAATTCATTTTTTTATGTGAACATCTTCTCAAACTATCATGCCTAACTTAAAAGCGTTAAAGAAAAGTATGTATTGGGAGATAACCCAAAAGTTTTAGATGAGTATTGGAAGTTATTACTTTAGTAATAACCGCTCCTTATCCTTTTTATTTGCTTTTTGTGCCAAGAGTAACCTCTAATGAGAGAGAAGTAATGATTGGGAAAGTTGCTGTCCCGAAACAGATTTTTGTGCTTCACCGTAAAAATTCGTGTAAAATCTCTGAACGTCTTTTTGAGGTGTGCATTTTTGTGCTTCTGACCCAGATTGTTATCTAACTTTCGTTAGTTCAACACTTTTTGATTTGAGCAACAGAAGGTCTTCGAAAAAATTCGTCTTTACCTGCTGGTCTGTTTTGACAGATTTCTGCCATTTTCTGCATTTGCTTCTTGTTGGCTCCTTTTTGAGTTGTTTTAGGGAATTGAGCTTTTTGAGGGAAGTTCTACAGTAGCTAGTGTTCTAATGAAAGTTTATTTGGTGTTATAACTGAACCTTAAGACTTATTTATCTTGAGTGCACTAATGTTGCTAATAAAGATTTTGTGAAGTTTTGTAAGAAGGAAAAATTTCAGGTGTATGGAAGGAATGAATAATGAGATGAAGGATGGACTAAAGCTCAAGCTTGGGGATGCCATGCATGTCACCCCAAGAAATATCCAAGAAGTACAAGCGTCAAAGCTTGGGGATGCCCAAGGCATCCCCCTCTTCATCAATAAAAATCCCAGGTTTCTTCCAAACGCTTCATTTTTATTGTTTCATGCACAGTTGTGTTGTTCTTGGAGCGTCTTATTTTTCGTTTTCATTTTGGTTTTTCGTTTGCTTGGTTTTCTTAGTTTTGTGAATAAATTGGTTGAACCCCCTCTTTCATACATTGGTTTGCAAATAGTTTGGTTTGGTTTGGAAAAGAGTAGGAAAGTTCATGCTTATGTGGTAAAAAGAGCTTGTTTTTGACTGTGGCCTATGCTTTGTCATGTCATGCTTGATATTGTTTTGGCTTTATGCTTAGTATTCTTTGTTGTAGCATGACTTGTTATAAACAATTGAGATTGCTTAATGTGCCTTGGATGAATCATGCGTTGTTTTAGCATATTAAAGCATAGTATAGTGGTATTCTCCTTTGATGCTTTATTTGGGTTGACTTGGCGCATGCTCACACCATGTTATGACTATCTCAAGTCACCATAGCCTTTATGATCCTTTAGTTTTCAACTTGTAGTATCACTTTATGCTTTGATCAATGATGTTTTGTCGCTCTGCATGATTATGGCCATTATTGCTCTCTTAGTTTGTCGCTCCCAGTCTTTTGCTAGCCTCCACAAACCAAGTATGAGTTCCACTCATGCATCCAACTCCCTAAACCAAGTTATTACAAATAGTCCACCATACCTACCTACTAGCTTATGCTATTCCAAGTATATTCATGCTTTTGTTTACCTTCCAAATTAAACTTGTTATGAGAAAACTAGTGATTAAAGCTCTCACGAACTTGATGGCACACATTACTTTTCTTGCCCTTAATAAACTTGAACCATTGTGTCGTCTATGTTGTATATGCTTGCACTTATTTGTTGGGAATTAGCAGAACCATGCTTTCATGGGGAACGCTTTCAAAATTGCACTTGGTACTTGTACCTAGTTGATATCATGCTCTTTTGTATATGGATGTCGTCGGTGTGAAATGAAAGGGGAGCTTCTAAGTCCATGGAGTTATGTATATGTGTTAGAGAAACACCTGGGCTGCTGGTCTAATCCATGCTGACATGGTGGAAACCTGCAGCATAACCATAATGAGCTATCTATGAAGCATTCTTCTTATAAAAAAAGTCCTATATTGAGAAAAAAAGAGAAAAAGAAAAAAAGATTATGAAAATAGGAAAGAGATAAAAAGCACCATATTACGATGGTAAATAAGAAGATTGCTGAGATGCTCGTTGTCTGCTTGCCTTGTCATTTTGATATGGGGATTCTTTCGTATCATCGGGCAAGGGTTACCCCGTTGGCGGTTCTCTATGATACACATGTACTTACGATGACAAGAACTTACCGGTGACTAAACTTGAGTAGCATGAGGAGCGGCCCTCGTATACAAGGGACATGAGGATTCTAACTTATACTTCGTCAAGCATGTACACCATAGTTTGTTCACTTTAACCTTAATCACTTCAAGATGCTTATGATAGGGGCAATGAGAGCTGAAGGCTATAAGTACCATAATTTTTGGAAGCTCTTTATGAGACTTGAATCCCTACTTCCTTCTATGAAGGCCTTTCTTCCACCATTATATTGAGTCTCCACCTTCTATCTTTATGCACCTACTTTGAGAGCATAGTGGCCATTCTTAGTTCTATGTGCATTGTCCCAAGACTAGTTGATTGATGCATAACTTGATATTGCTTGCTTTAAACTATTTGTATCTAGTCACTCTTATGCACTTTGAAGGTGTCCTATGCATTTATATTTGCTACTCTATGAGGGACAAGCTGAATACTATTATGCTATGTTTTCTTTATGTGAAACAAACAAACGTCTTGCAAAGCATTGTTATTCATGAATCTTTTGTTTGTGCCTTTTCATGTTGCATCATAGTTTCTTTGTCTTATTGCTAGAACCTTGTCTTTCATGATGTGATTGAAGTACTATGATCCTAGCTTTGAATGTTTTACAAATACTTTGATCAAGTCTTTGATGGTGCATGTCACCTCAAAAATTATTCTTACTTTTTATCACTTACCTACTCGAGGACGAGCAGGAGTTAAGCTTGGGGATGTTGATACATTGCAAATGTATCTATAATTTTTGATGTTCCATCCTTGGTTTTATCCACTTTCTTGTGTTTTGTCCACACTTTGGAGTACTTTTCATATGATTTCTTGGATTAACCTATTAACAAGAGCCACAGTGCCAGCTGCCTGTTTTCTGCTGTTTTTGGTTCTAGGAAAGTCAGAAAATGAATATTCTCGGAATTGGACGGGACAAAAGCCAAAGTGCCTATTTTTCTAGAAGTCATCAGATGCCAGAATACGAGACGGAGAGGAGCCAGGGGGCCACCACACCACCTGGATGCGCGGGCCAGGCCTGGCCATGCCAGGGGGTGGTGTGGCCGGCCTAGGCACCCCCTCGGCCTCCCCTTCCGCCTATAAGATGCCCTCGGGACGAAAACCCTAAGTACCCGATCAAAAATCAACGAAAGAGTCTGTAGCCGCCGTCATCTCCATCCCTAGATCGGGAGGGATCTGAAGATCTTCCCGGCACCCTGCCGGAGAGGCGAATTCACCCTGGAGGCCTTCTTCATCACCATGCAAGCCTCCGGTGTGATGCATGAGTAGTTCATCCTTGGACTACGGATCCATGTAGTAGCTAGATGGCTGGTTCTCCTCCTTTGTGCTTTCATGTTTAGATCTTGTGAGCTCCGTTCATGATCAAGATCATCTATTTGTAATTCTGCATGTTGTGTTTACGGGGATCCGATGGATATTGAGATGCTATTTCAGATTGATTATTGATTCTTTCATGTCTTTGTTATTTGTGATCTTGCATGCTTTCCGTTGTTAGTAGCTATCTTGGCCAAGTAGATGCTAGCAACTCCAAGAGTTAGTATTTATGCTCGATAGTGGGTTCATGCCTCTGGTAATCTGGGGAAGTGACAGAAATCTCTAAGGTACTAGATGTGATGTTGTTACTAGGGAGAAAACAACAATCTTTTGTTCATAGAACAATCGTATTGTTTACTTTACACGCAATTCCTAAAGCAATAATCTGTTGCTTGTAACTTAATACTGGAGGGGGTTCGGATGATAACCTGAAGGTGGATTATTAGTCATAAATGCAGTTGGATGGCGGTCTATGTATAATGTTGTAATTCCCAATCGAATCTCAAAGGAGTCAAGATGATTAGTATATGCATGTATTGCTTTCTCGATGTTTGTCAATTACCCCGCTGTAATTTGTTCACCCAGCATGTTATCTATCTAAGGAGAGCCACCTCTAGTGAACTATGGATCCTGATCCTTTTTCTTTTACATACTATCTATAAAATGTTTACTGCTTTGTGTTTACTTTCTGCAAACTATTACTTCTTTCCATTCGATACATTTAATCCTTTGTTTTCAGCAAAACTCGGTGAGATTGACAACCTCATCGCAAGTTGGGGACAAAGTTCTATGGTTGTGTTATGCAGGTCTCCACGTTGCTACTAGCACCGGTAGTGCACCCTGCCAAGGCTTAGCTAGCAACACCTTTGGGGTGTTTCCTTGCTCCTACTGGTTCGATTAAACCTTGGTTTCATAACTGAGGGAAACTTGCTGCTGTGCTCATCATACCTTCCTCTTGGGGTTCCCAACGAGCTCTACATCAACATCGAGCCATCAGTCAGCTGACTAATGCTCGCTCATATGGAGCCAGAACTGCAATAGTAGCTCGAGAATATTGAGACGTACGATATGTTGCCCTCAAGAGCATGTTTGAGATGCAAGCTAGGACGGACAGGTACAGCGTCTTTAGAGCCTTGCTTGGGTGCAAGCTAAAGGACGGAGATCCACTAGGACCGCACATGATCAAGATGGTCGGATATATGCAGTCCATAAACTCAGAAGTAAAGTATGGAAGAACACTGGAGGTGAGAACGACCGCATGACGAGCATCATCATCCATCCACTGAGTGCAAGTAGTCAGATCTAGCCGGTAGGTCTCAAGAGCGTCAGAATACTCCTAGGCCTTCCGCTCATACTCGACAACAACGACATCGTCCCGGACTGCATCCTTGTTAGCCTGAGTAGCATCGACAGCAAGAATTGGCAGCGTCGACGGAGTGGGAACTACAGTAGGAGCAATGAGGCACGACGGACAGGATATCTCATCGGAAAGCACACCCTAGAGATAAATACCACGCATATGGATGCACATAAAAGCAGCGAAATCAGGATAGTTTCTGCCATCAAAGATCACCTGGCAGAGAGGAATTGTGACATAGCCCGACGACACATACATTTTTCTCTTTTTTTAATAGGAACACAGACTCGAGAGTCAACCCATTCCGATCGATCAGATCGAGATAGAGTACAGAGGAAGCAAACTGTGGAACCAACCTAGCCGATCGATTAGATCAAGGCTAGTTGTACAACGGCTACTGTCATAGTCAGTGGCGGACCCAGAATTTCACTGCGCCCCAGGCCACCTTCTTTGACTGTAGCTACAGTGGCTTCTACAGTGCTTGTTGTAGGGCATCCTCAAGCTTGAGCTCCGCCATCACGCTCCAGGCCATGGCCCTGGTTGCCAGGGATGTGGATCCGCCCCTGGCTATAGTTCAGACACGGACAAGGGGCAGGGAGCCAGGGACCTGCAGTAGTTTTTTACGCGGCCGGCGGCGGCCGGGATAGTGCATGCTGCAACAATTGACATGGACGATGACCGGAGGAGAGGCGACAGCGACGACCAGTAGAGGGGCGGTGGTGGCCCAGAGGAGACCCGGCGGCTGACAGTGGAAGGTAACGATAACGATATAGCTAAAAAGCATCAGAAAAGCTGTAGATATCTCAAAGCTATACATGGGAAGTAGCGGAAAATTACACTACTTGCGCGTGCACAACCCTAACCTATCTCTGATATCATTAGAAATAAGAAACTTATATTTGAAGAGGCCAAATGCCACGGTATATAGTACATGTATATCAGAAATTTAATTTGGCTCACGGATGCGAATGAAACTATTGTGTGAAAACACATTACAAAATGTAAAAAAATTAGAAAAAAACATTTACATGTACATCCGGACACGAAATGTTCGTACACAAGTTTATCGGTGAAAAAATGTTTTAGATGTCCTATGTAGAAAGACAAATTTTAGTGATCCTACTGCTTTTTGTCTTTTTTACACAAAGCACATAAAATATTCATTCTTTTTGAAAACTTATGTACGGTTATAGAATATCCGGATGTATATGCGATTTTTTCATATTTTTAAAAAATTTAAATCTCATGTTTTATAATATATTTTCTTAATAGGTTCATTTGCACCTGGGAGGCAAAACACCACCTCCCCATGTTAGTATGCGGTGAACCCTCTCTACTAAGAGCATCTCCACTAGCGTTTTCAGGAAGCCACTTTACGTCGACTTTTACATCCGGATGGGAGAAATTCTCCCTACCCGAGTTCCGAGGACATCGATTTTGTTCGGATTTAGGCGTTTTATCATCAGACATTCGCAAGTCAAACCCACTGCACTGGAAATCGTCTAGGAACGCCGGATGTAGCAAATCTCGCTGTGTGGCCCACGCACCAGTGGGGAAATTGTCAACACCCGAATTTTTAATCCCAGATGCCTGTTATGTCATACATCGCAATCCCAGGATTACCATTTTTGCGAGACATAACTGATTGGATATCACAATACATCATCCCTTCCAAACCATAAATAAGGTCTTACACAAATAAGGATCTCATGATCCAGTCTTAATACAACAAGCAGCAGACTAAATAATAAGCGTAGCGGTGGAGTCCATCTTTAGGGGCATAGGCAATGCTGACGAAGTCAGATAGTCCTAGTTATCATAGTCGTCCTGCTGTCCGTCATCTTGGTAGTCTCCTTCATAGTCTGGCCATGAGAATAGCCAGGGACAAAAGCCATGAGTACTCTTTAAGTACTCGCAAACTACCACTAACAAGTTGTATAGTTCTAGTGTAAATGCTAACTCCAAGTTTAACTATAAAGTTAAGTTTGAAACCTAAGCTGAGTTCAGAAACAAAGAAAGATAAATTAAGGTTCTAGAATCACTTAAGTTGGGAAGCTAGTGTCATAGTCACAACCCTGTTGTGGTCAAGTCAAGATTCATCATTCATTTCATAAGTTATTTTGAAAACATCTGACAACGAAACAGTATGGCCACTCCAACTGTCCATAACCACGGACGCGGCTATTCGAATAGTTTGACACTCTGCAGAGGTGGTACACTTTCACCACAAGATTCGATATATCTGTCAGGGATAACCCTGAATCCTCATACTTAGTATGCAGATAATCAAACATAACCTTTCCTTTACACACCCTAGTATAAGCACCTCTCCTATGAGCATGGCCTCCCAACCATGACCATCTATCATCTTGGGCACTGCATAGGTGGACAACATTGAGAGGTAGCCTCAGCTCAAACCTCTCCCGCAAGGGAACTAATACTAATGCATATAAACTTCCGGCTAAGCCTTTCCCAATTCAGGTATTGTGGTTGTACGGTAAAATTTGGAATGGTATCACATCCGAATCCAACCATCAGTTTTTGTAAAAGGGGATAAGGCTCATGCCTCAACATTTTCATCATCATAAACCATTTGTGTTTCTCAACACATGTCAAAACATCTCAACAGAATGACTCATCATTCCAAGGTTTTCATAATTCATTTTCACCAAGTGTTCCCATCTAAAGTGGCTCAAGTTTTAGTTTAGCTCTAAACTACTAAGTTAAGCGTGTTCACTAATGTGGGATGCTAAGATCAATCTCATGCCCTAGAATGACATCTAAGGTTATCTAGATAGGTCAAGTTTTATACTCTTTATGCTACCTTCAAACAAGTAAGGGACTTTGGTAAAGTAATGAAGGTAAAGCTTGAAATTAAATCTTGGACTAGGTATAAATCCAAATGGTATCACCAAAGCATGCCTAATGCTTTTGTTTAGGTTATCTATCTTGCAAATGTTAGCTTGCATTGGTAATGATGGCTTGCTAAGTATTATACTTGCAAGTGTTAGCTTGCCTTGGTTGGTGCAGTGGTTGAAGTTTTCTTCCTCCTCCTCTTGGTAGAACTCCTCCTCCTCGAAAGCTTGGTCGGTACTATCGTCTATAAATAAATACGGAGTACACAATCACCAAACAATACTTAACTAGTCTACTTAGCACTCTAAGGCACACATTGGATGATCTAATATCATCACAAGCATCACAAGGTTTTATTAACTAGTTTCATTCTTTTTATTTAACAAAAGTAATTTCTACTCATTGAAAAATATCTAAGATTTAATATTCTCCAATTAAAATATGGGATCATATGGACACATGTCATCACCACATACTCTAACATATGGGAATGTGATTTAAATGTTGGATCACATTTAATTAAGTTTAATATTTAATGATTTAAAGTGACTAGAAATGCCTATATAGCATTATTTTGGTACTAGTCCAAAGTCACTGCATGCAAACCTTAATATTATTACATATTCAGATAGGTATGGTTAAATGTGATTTTTCAGAGTTGGAATCAACTCAAAAGCTATTATGGTTGATTTTATAAAAATGTTTGAATGTGCAAAAGCTTCTGTCTTGTTATTTTTACTAGAAGAGATCTCTAACTCTAAATGAATTAAATCCAACGGGCTTGGATAGATCTCTTCAGTAAATTTCTAACAAAATTTGAATCACTCAATTTGGTTCAGTAGATCTCCTTGAATTGATTTTTAAACTAAGGGACAGAAGTGAGTTCAAACTAAATTAGAAAAATCCATATTTGAACTAACTGGGTCGCGCGGGAAAACTAGTGTGCCGGCCTAGTAGTGCTCTGCAGCGTAGAGGGTGGCAGACAGGTTGGTCCCGCTTATCAGCGAGACTTAAAACCCAAAACGGTACGGGGCAATCTGGACGCTACGATTAGAACATAGATCGACGGCTCACAGTATTCGTCGACGGCAAGACCAAACCCTAAACGGCCGGCGGGGGTCTACCGGGGACGTACCAGGGCTCCAGCTACTGCGGCGAGGCGGGCAAACAAACTGGTGGACGACAGCGAGCTTAGGCGAGGTCGCGGTAGGGGCTGCGGTGGACAGAATCAACGGCATCTTCTCCTCCTCTGCAGCGGGCTCCTCCGGCGCAATTCTGGCGAACTATGGCTCGAGCAGCTCCGGCGAGAGGTGGGGAAGGATCAGTGATGAGAGGGGAGTGGAGTGGTGTGAGGAGTTTGTGCTGGGGAGGGCTCCTTTTATAGGGCGACGAGGGGACCAAACGGCACGACGGTGAGCTTGTCAGGGACATTGATACAGGCGGCTAGTGGCATGGGCGGCGTAGGCGAATGGTGGCCTGCCTCCTGGCGGTCATCTACGGCTTAAAGGCAACGCTAGGGGCGGTGGCGTTTGGTCGGGAGCGTCCCGTGCTCTGGGAGACAGAGGCGGTGCTCGACACGGTGCACGGCGACTGTGGGTCGCGCGGCGGCGCACGGCCATGTCTGGCGGGGTGCTGGGGTCGAGGCGGAGCGGCGTGCACGATATTGGGTCGAGGGGTGGTCTGTGGCGTGCTGGCGGCTAACGCGCTCTGGCGAGCTCGCAGAGAGAATGGGTGGTGGTGCTGGGGTGTGGTCCAGGGCCTGGCTGGGCTTGGGGAAGGGGTAGGGAGGTGCGGTAGGGTTAGGCGAAGCTAGTGGTGGTGTTGGAACAGCGCGACGCTGTCTGTGGTGCTTTGCCCTCTTCTGGCCGGCGGTGACCACAAAGTGGCGGCGCTCCACTGCTTCTGCGGCTTAGGGGTAGGCTGGTGAGGGTCTGGTTGGTCTCAGGGGGGACAAGGGTGATCAATGCAGCTCTAATTGCTCGACAAGATTTGATCAAAACAGTAATAGTTAGGCCAAATGGATTCTGTCTGCAAGGTGTTCGACACAATGGCCCCAAGAAATTTAAATTCAAATTTTGAAAAGATTTTTGGTGTGTGATCTGATCTTATGCTTGGTAGTCTCTGGTTGCTAGTAAATGTCAAGGTGAATTGGTTTGGTTGGTTTTTGCATAAGTGGGATCTTCTCATATGAAGTACATTCAATTTTCAATTGCCATTTAAAATTAGTGTTTGAAAGTTTTTGGTAGATCAGAAAGTGGGCCTTGGTACATCACTACTTGTACTAGCAAGGGGTGCAAAGATCCACATTTGTTTCTGTTAAGTTTTGAGTTCTAGGAATACCCAAAGTAGGCATGCTGATTAAAATGGCACAAATGACCATTTGGTTATTTTATTCATTTTGATTTGTTTTTCTTTGGGATTTATTTGGGAAGGATCTAGATGATGTTTATTTCACCTAAGAATCATTTTACAGTCAATGGATCACTTAATAATGCAATTCAAATCAACTCCTAATCTATATGCACACGCATATGAATGCTTTAGTAATTTTAATTGGAAAAGTTTTTGTTAACTCTGAATTTGATGATTTGGATCTTGATCACTTGGATTAAAGTTTTGGTATGTTACAAACCTTCCCCCCTTAAACAAAATCTCGTCCCGAGATTTACGAAAGAAAACTAGGAACTAAAGAGATCTGGGAACTCGATCCTCATGTAATCTTCTTGCTCCCAAGTGGCTTCCTCTTCGGTATGGTTGCTCCATTGAATCTTGAGAAACTTGATACTCCTGGTCCTAGTGGTTCTGTAAGCTTCCTCTAGGATACGGATGGGCACTTCACGATATGTCAGGTCCTTGTTGATATCAACAGCTCTGTGATCAATGTTCTTGAAAACTTCAGTCTTATCTGGCACTTCTAGGCATTTGCGAAGTAACGAGATATGGAACACATTGTGGATGGCTCACATCTCCTCTGGCAGTTCCAGCTGATATGATACTTCTCCTCGACGGTTCAGAATTTTGAAGGGCCCGATATATCTGGGGGCTAACTTTCCTTTCAGACTAAAGCGCTGGGTTCCCTTCAATGGCGAAACCTTGAGATACACAAAATCTCTGACATTGAAAGTCAGGTCTCTCCTTCTCTCGTCAGCATAACTCTTCTGTCTAGATTGGGCGGTCTTGAGGTGCTCACGGACTTTGTGAACCTTTTCTTCGGCTTCTCGGAGAATGTCGGGTCCGAAGATCTGACTCTCTCCTACTTGCGACCAATTCAAAGGGGTGCGACACTTCCTTCCGTATAGGAACTCAAATGGTGCCATTTGCAATCTAGCTTGATAACTACTGTTATATGAGAATTCTGCGAAAGGCAGGCAGTCTTCCCATTTTGATCCGTACTCTAACACACAAGCTCTGAGCATATCCTCTAAGATTTGGTTTACTCTCTCAGTCTGTCCATCAGTTTGCGGGTGATAAGCGGTGCTGAAATTCAATTTGGTTCCCAATCCTTCCTGGACTTTCTGCCAAAATCTCGAGGTAAACTGGGTTTCTCGATCTGATACTATGGTCTTGGGGGTTCCATGCAGACTAACAATTCTAGAAATATACAACTCTGCTAGCTTCGAACTCTGGTAGGTTGTCTTGACGAGTATAAAGTGAGCTACCTTGGACAGTCTATCAACAATGACCCAGATTGAGTCATTTTCCCTACTAGAAGTAGGTAAACCGGTGATAAAGTCCATTTCGACGGAATCCCATTTCCATTCCGTAATCTGCAATGGTTGCAACAGTCCTGCGGGTCTCTGATGCTCTACTTTGACTCTTTGGCAGATGTCACACTTGGCAATGTAGTTTCCGATTTCTCTCTTCATTTTGTGCCACCAAAATTGCGCTTTCAAATCTTGATACATCTTTGTTCCTCCGGGGTGGATAGAATAAAGAGTATCATGAGCTTCCTGCATGATAACCTGATTCAGCTCCGAATCTGCTGGCACACAGATACGGCCTTTGTACCACAGAACTCCTTCGTCTTCGGTGAATCCAGGTACCTTTCTTGTACTAATACGTCGTTTGATTCCGTCGATACTTTCATTCCCCTTCTAGGCTTCCTTGATTTGGCTGATTAATGTGGGTTGAAGTTCAATGCTAGCTAAGAATCCTTTGCTAACTAGCTCAGTCCTGAACTGCTCCAACTCCTCATACAAACTTGGTTGCTCCTCTTGATCATGGTATTTAGCCTATACGGCAATCTGCTAAGAGCATCCGCTACCACGTTGGCTTTACCAGGGTGATAGTGAATGTCAAGGTCATAATCCTTGATTAACTCTATCCATCTCCTTTGCCTCATATTCAACTCCTTCTGACTGAAAATATACTTCAAGCTTTTGTGATCCGAGTAAATCTCACAGCGATTACCCATCAGATAATGATGCCATGTCTTTAATGCCAAAACTACGGCTGCTAACTCAAGATCATGGGTCAGATAGGTCTGCTCATGCTGCTTCAGTTGTCGAGATAAATAGGCGATAACTTTGCCTTCTTGCATTAATACACATCCAAGACCAATCTTGGATGCATCACAATACACATCAAACGGCTTCTTGATATCTGGCATGATCAATATTGGGGCTGAAATCAATTTCTTCTTCAGCTACTGGAAACTGGCTTCACATTTGTCAGTCCATTCAAACTTCTTGTCCTTCTTCAACAATTGGGTCATGGGTCTGGTGATGCTCGAGAATCCTTCTACGAACTTGCGATAATATCCCGCTAATCCGAGAAATGCACGGACTTGGGTTTGAGTGGTTGGGGCTTCCCATTCTTCGACATCTTTGATCTTGGCGGGATCAACAGAGACTCCTCCGGCAAACACAATATGTCTTAGGAATCCTACTTTCTTCAGCCAAAACTCACACTTGCTGAACTTGGCATACAACCGATGCTCTCTCAGGGTTTCTAGGATGATTCTCAGATGTTGCTGATGACCCACAAGTATAGGGGGTGTATCGCAGTATTTTCGAGGGAAGTGAAACCCAATTTATTGATTCGACACAAGGGGAGCCAAAGAATATTTATAAGCCTTAACAACTGAGTTGTCAATTCAGCTGCACCTGGAAACAATCTTGCTCACAACAGTTTATCAGTAGCAACAGTTTTGTAGTAGGAATAGCAAAGTAATAGCAGTAGTAAAGCAAAGATAGTAGTAACAAAAGCAGTAAACAGTGGAATTCGAGTGCGGTAGGCATAGGGATGGATGGACGGGCGTTGCATGGACAAGACAATTCACGTAGCAATCAGAACATAGGGCAATTGCAGATAAATAAGATAAAGCATCCAAGTACTAGATAATCCTAGGCATGTGTTCCATATATAGTCATACGTGCTCGCAATGAGAACTTGCACAACATCTTTTGTCCTGCCAGCCCGTTTGCAGCGGGGCCTCTAGGGAACTACTGGCAATTAAGGTGCTCCTTTTAATAGAGCACCAGAGCAAAGCATTAACACTCCGTGAACACATGTGATCCTCACATCAAAGCCATTCCCTTTCGGTTATCCCGATTTCTGTCACTTCGGGGCCATAGGTTCTGGACAACAACGTGTGTATACAACTTGCAGATAAGACCAAAAACAATACTATCATAATGAATCAATAACATGTTCAGATCTGAAATCATGGCACTCGGGCCCTACTGACAAGCATTAAGCACAACAAGTCGCAACAAAGTCATAAAGCACTAATAAAAGATACTAGGCACCATGCCCTAACAATCTGATGCCATTACATGAACGATCTCATCCAATCCCTACCATCCCCATAGCCTACAGCGGGGGATTACTCACTCATAGATGGGGGAAACATGGATGGTCGATGGAGATGATTGTTGAGATCGATGCAGATGGCTCCGGGGGCACTTCCCCGTCCCGGCAGGGTGCCGGAACAAAGACTTTCTATCCCCCGAATCTCCCCTTCGATGGTGACGGCGATGTGGAACTTTTTCTGGAAAAACGTCGACCCTCCCAGAGTTTTTAGGTCAGAAGGCTTCTTATAGGCGAAGAGGGAGACCGAGGGGGTGCCTGGGGCCACCACACCATGCCCTGGCGCGGCCAGGCCCAGCCCGCGCCTAGGGGTGTGTGGCCAGCCCCTGGCCCTTCTCCGTCTCGTATTCTGGCTCCTAGAGTCTTCTGAAAAAATAGGCACTTTGGCTTTTGTCCCATCCAATTCCGAGAATATTCATTTTCTAACTTTCCTGGAACCAAAAACAGCAAAAAACAGGCAGCTGACACTGTGGCTCTTGTTAATAGGCTAGTCCAAGAAATCATATGAAAAATACTCCAAAGTGTGGACAAAACACAAGAAAGTGGATAAAACCAAGCATGGAGCATCAAAAATTATAGATACATTTGCAATGTATCAACATCCCCAAGCTTAACTCCCGCTCGTCCTCGAGTAGGTAAGTGATAAAAAGAAAGAATAATTTTTGAGGTGACATGCACCATCATAAACTTGATCAAAGTGTTTGTAAAACATTCATAGCTGGGATCATAGTACTTCAATCATATCATGAAAGAAAAATTTCTAGCAATAAGACATAGCAACTATGTTGCAACATGAAAAGGCACAAACAAAAGATTCATGAATAACAATGCCTTGCAAGACGTTTGTTTGTTTCACATAAAGAAAACATAGCATAGTGGCATTCAGCTTGTCCCTCATAGAGTAGCAAACATAAATGCAAAGGACACCTTCAAAGTTCATATGAGTGACTAGATACAAATAGTTTAAAACAAGCAATATCAAAGCTATGCATCAATCAACAAGTCTTGGGACAATGCACATAGAACTAAGAATGGCCACTATGCTCTCAAAGTAGGTGCATAAAGGTAGAAGGTGGAGACTCAATATAATGGTGGAAGAAAGGCCTTCATAGAAGGAGGCAGGGATTCAAGTCTCATAAAGAGCTTCCAAAAATTATGGCACTTATAGCTTTGAGCTCTCATTGCCCCTATCATAAGCATCTTGAAGTGATTAAGGTTAAAGTGAACAAACTATGGTGTACATGCTTGACGAAGTATAAGTTAGAAATCTCATGTCCCTTGTATACGAGGGCCGCTCCTCATGCTACTCAAGTTTAGTCACCGGTAAGTTCTTGTCATCGTAAGTACATGTGTATCATAGAGAACCGCCAATGGGGTACCCCTTGCCTGATGATACGGAAGAATCCCCATATCAAAATGACAAGGCAAGCAGACAACGAGCATCTCACCAATCTTCTTATTTACCATAGGAATATGGTGCTTTTTTCTCTCTTTCCTCTTTTCATAATCTTTTTTTTTCTTTTCTCTTTTTCTCAATATAGGACTCTTTTTTTATAAGAAGAATGCTTCATAGACAACTCATTATGGTTACGCTGCAGGTTTCCACCATGTCAGCATGGATTAGACCAGCGGCCCAGGCGTTTCTCTAACACATATACATAACTCCATGGACTTACAAGCTCCCCTTTCATTTCACACCAACGACATCCATATACAAAAGAGCATGATATCAACTAGGTACAAGTACCAAGTGCAATGTTGAAAGTGTTCCCCATGAAAGCATGGTTCTTCTAATTCCCAACAAATAAGTGCAAGCACATACAACATAGAAGACATAATGGTTCAAGTTTATTAAGGGCAAGAAAAGTAAAGTGTGCCATCAAGTTCGTGAGAGCTTTAATCACTAGTTTTCTCATAACAAGTTTAATTTGGAAGGTAAACAAAAGCATGAATATACTTGGAATAGCATAAGCTAATAGGTAGGTATGGTGGACTCTTTGGAATAACTTGGTTTAAGGAGTTGGATGCATGAGTGGAACTCATACTTTGTTGTGGAGGCTAGCAAAAGACTGGTAGCGACAAACTAAGAGAGCAATAATGTCCATAATCATGCAGAGCGACAAAACATCATTGATCAAAGCATAAAGTGATACTACAAGTTGAAAACTAAAGGATCATAAAGGCTATGGTGACTTGAGATAGTCATAACATGGTGTGAGCATGGGCCAAGTCAACCCAAATAAAGCATCAAAGGAGAATACCACTATACTATGCTTTAATATGCTAAAACAACGCATGATTCATCCAAGGCACATTAAGCAATCTCAATTGTTTATAACAAGTCATGCTACATCAAAGAATACTAAGCATAAATCCAAAACAATATCAAGCATGACATGACGAAGCATAGGCCACAATCAAAAACAAGCTCTCTTTATCCCTTAAGCATGAGCTTTCCTACTCTTTTCCAATCCAAACCAAACTATTTGAAAACCAATGTATGAAAGAGGGGGTCCAACCAATTTATTCAGCAAACTAAGCAAACCAAGCAAACAAAAACCAAAACAAAAAACGAAAAATAAGACGCTCCAAGAACAACACAACTGTGCATGAAACAATAAAAATGAAGCGTTTGGAAGAAACCTGGGATTTTTATTGATGAAGAAGGGGATGCCTTGGGCATCCCCAAGCTTTTACGCTTCTACTTCTTGGATATTTCTTGCGGTGACACGCGTGGCATCCCCAAGCTTGAGCTTTAGTCCATCCTTCATCTCATTACTCATTCCTTCCATACACCTGAAATTTTTCCTTCATACAAAACTTCACACAATGTTTATTAGCAACATTAGTGCACTCAAGATAATAAGTCTTAAGGTTCAGTTTTAACAACAAGAAAACTTCCATTAGAACACTAGCTACTGTAGCACTTCCCTCAAAAAGCTCTTCCCCAAAAGAACTCAAAAAGGAACCAACAAGAAGCAAATGCAGAAAATGGCAGAAATCTGTCAAAACAGACCAGCAGGTAAAGACGAATTTTTTCGAAGATCTTCTGTTGCTTAAATCAAAAAGTGTTGAGCTAACGAAAGTTAGATAACAACCTGGGGCAGAAGAACAAAAATTCACGCCTCAAAAAGATGTCCAGAGATTTTACACGAATTTTTACGGTGAAGCACAAAAATCTGTTTCGGGACAGCAACTTTTCCAATCATTACTTCTCTCTCATTAGAGGTTACTCTTGGCACAAAAAGAAAATAAAAAGGATAAGGAGCGGTTATTACAGAGGTAATAACTTCCAAGACTCATCTAAAACTTTTGGGTTATCTCCCAATAAATACTCTTCTTTAATGCCTTTAAGTTAGGCAAAAGCAAAAACTAAAAATGGATAAAATAGAAGTAAGCGGAGATAATCATGGTGAAAACATTGTTTTGTTCAATGAAATCCTTTTGTTAACAAGGTTGATCAGGTCTTGTTACCACAATTTCATATGATACAAAACTTTGTATTCCACTAATGATTATGTTACCTCAACCTTGATAGCAATGGTCCCAATCATAATAGTTTCAAATTTTTCTCTTGGTATGGGACAATATATTTCTCCAACTTGAATGCCCTCAACATGTTCAATTGAATTCAAGCCATAAGTCCTTTCAATCGTCTTGGGGAAATAGACAGTATGTTCCTTGTCATTAACATTGAAGGTCACTTTTCCTTGATTACAATTAATAACAACTCCTGCAGTATTTAAGAAAAGGTCTCCCAAGAATAATAGACATTTTATCATCCTCAGGCGTAAAAGTTTGAGAGGATGCTCTCATAAGAAATATGAGTTGAAGTAAAAGAGAGCATCAAGAAGCAAATTCAAAACACATTTAAGTCTAACCCACTTCCTATGCATAGGAATCGTGTATGCAAATAAATTCGCAAAGAACAAAGTGACAGGCATAGGAAGATAAAACAAGAGTAACTTCAAAACTTTCAGCACATAGAGAGGTGTTTCAATACCATGAAAACTTCTACAACCATATTTTCCTCTCTCATAATAATTTTCAGTAGCCTCATGAATAAACTCAACAATATAACTATCACATAAAGCATGCTCTTCATGATCTACAAGCACTAGAGCTTTATTATAAACATTTTAAAAAGAAACCTCAGGAACATAACATTCATTCTCCTTTAGTAAGCATGGGGGACAATCAAATAATGTAAGGGATAAAGAGTTACTCTCATTAGAAGGTAGGCATGGGTAGCTAATCCATTCTTCCTCCTTTTGTTCATCACTCTCCTCCTCTTTTTCATCTAATGAGATTTCAGGTTCATCAATTTCTTCTTCCATAGGATCCTGCAAGGCATTAGTCTCTTCCATTTGTGGAAAGCATCTATTAAAATATTCAAGAATATAGCCATTTTCATCCCTGTAATTATCAAAGCAAAATTTAAGTATACCATAAACCTCATATTTGTAAGGTGAATCATCAATACTTTCAAGCAAACTAGCAAGCTCAAAAGCACCCTTCCAAGCAATAAATTCTTCAATTTGTTCCGCATCATAAAAGTCATAAATTCCTTTAGCATAGGAAGATATGGTATCATTATCATTATACTCACATTGAAAAGGGAGGTGATTATACCTCTTTCTGCAACGAGATTCATCACAACAATAAGTAGCATTATAAATAGAGCACACGTTTCTAGCAATGGTATACAATCTATCAATTAGTTCCCATAAGTGTTTCCCTTTTTGTGACAAGCGGTGTTCCTTATAATAATATTTTTGATCTTCCGTGAACCCACCTAGCCAATAAGCTTCAGTTTCAAAGAAACCAACCATTGACAACAAGCATGATAAAGCAAGACAATAACAGACCAACGAAAATAACAACTAGAGTAGGAACTATTTTTTTTGTATTTTCAATAAAGAAAGAAGCAAACAAGGAAGAAATAAACTTAGCTTGAACAATACTGACAGTAGCAACAGTTTTGTAGTAGGACTAGCAAAGTAACAGCAGTAGTAACAAAAGCAGTAACAGTGGATTCGAGTGCGGTAGGCATAGGGATGGATGGACGGGCGTTGCATGGACAAGACAATTCACGTAGCAATCAGAACATAGGGCAATTGCAGATAAATAAGATAAAGCATCCAAGTACTAGATAATCCTAGGCATATGTTCCATATATAGTCATACGTGCTCGCAATGAAAACTTGCACAACATCTTTTGTCCTGCCAGCCCGTTTGCAGCGGGGCCTCTAGGGAACTACTGGCAATTAAGGTGCTCCTTTTAATAGAGCACCGGAGCAAAGCATTAACACTCCATGAACACATGTGATCCTCACATCAAAGCCATTCCCTTCCGGTTATCCCGATTTCTGTCACTTCGGGGCTATAGGTTCCGGACAACAACGTGTGTATACAACTTGTAGATAAGACCAAAAACAATACTATCATAATGAATCAATAACATGTTCAGATCTGAAATCATGGCACTCGGGCCCTAGTGACAAGCATTAAGCACAACAAGTCACAACAAAGTCATAAAGCACTAATAAAAGATACTAGGCACCATGCCCTAACAATCTGATGCCATTACATGAACGATCTCATCCAATCCCTACCATCCCCATAGCCTACAGTGGGGGATTACTCACTCATAGATGGGGGAAACATGGATGGTCGATGGAGATGATGGTGGAGATCGATGGAGATGGCTCCAGGGGCACTTCCCCGTCCCGTCAGGGTGCCGGAACATAGACTTTCTGTCCCCCGAATCTCCCCTTCGGTGGTGGTGGCGCTGCGGAACTTTTCTGGAAAAACGTCGAACCCCCAGAGCTTTTAGGTCAGAAGGCTTCTTATAGGCGAAGAGGGAGACGGAGGGGGTGCCTAGGGCCACCACACCATGCCCTGGCGTGGCCAGGCCCAGCCCGCGCCTGGGGGGTGTGGCCAGCCCCTGGCCCTCCTCCGTCTCGTATTCTGGCTCCTGGAGTCTTCTGGAAAAATAGGCACTTTGGCTTTTGTCCCGTCCAATTCCGAGAATATTCATTTTCTGACTTTCCTGGAACCAAAAACAGCAAAAAACAGGCAGCTGGCACTGTGGCTCTTGTTAATAGGTTAGTCCAAGAAATCATATGAAAAGTACTCCAAAGTGTGGACAAAACACAAGAAAGTGGATAAAACCAAGCATGGAGCATCAAAAATTGTAGATACATTTGCAATGTATCAGTTGCTCATGCTCTTCTTCTGACTTGGAGTAGATGAGGATATCATCGATAAACACAACGACAAATTTATCTAGGAAATTCATAAAGATCTTATTCATGAGATTCATAAAATAAGCAGGGGCATTGGTTAATCCAAAAGACATAACTGTATACTCGTATAAACCATAGCAAGTAGTAAAGGCGGTCTTCGGAATATCCGTTGCACGAATCTTTAAGTTGGTGATAACCAGTCCTAAGATCAATCTTTGAGAATACCTGGGCTCCAGTCAATTGATCAAATAGATCTTCTATCTTTGGTAAAGGGTACTTGTTTTTGATGGTGACATCATTCAGCTTTCTGTAATATGTGCACAGACGGTTGCCTCCATCTTTCTTGTCGACGAATAACACCGGTGATCTCCATGGCGATGCGCTTGGTTGAATCAAGCCTGTTGCTAACATGGCATCCAACTGCTTCTTCAATTCCACTAACTCTGAGGGGTTCATGCTATAGGGTTCTGGGTTATGGGTCCGGTTCCAGGGATTAGTTCGATAATGAACTCAATATCCCTATCCGGGGGCATACCTGGCAATTCATCTGGGAATACTTCGGGGTATTCACAGACTACTCTGACTTGGTCAATGGTGGGCAGGGCTAGACTCTTGTTGCACTTGAATTGACGAGGTAAGGTTTCAGATATATGCTCTACTGTTACTCTAGAGCTACTGGTCATGGTGATGGCCTTCTTAGCACTGTCTATCAGTCCTTTATGCCTTGACATCCAGTCCATACCTAGTACTACTTCCAGTCCTTTGGTTCCAAGTACTATAAGGTTGGCATAAAAATCTATCCCATGTATTCTGATAGGCACAACTTTGCAAATTTTTCTAGCTTTTGTAGTTGAACCGGGGATTTGAACTATTATGACATGCTTCAAGTTGGTTGGGTGGATCTTACTAGTGCATGCAAATTCTTCGGTGACAAATGAATGCGATGCTCCCGAATCAAACAATACTCTTGCTAAAACTGAGTTGAAAGAAAACATACCCAGCACTACATCTGGCGCTTCTTGAGCTTCTTCGGCATTCATGTGGAAGAGACGGCCGTTGCGGTTGTGTGGGTTCCCTGGGGCAAATCTTCTCCCTAGTTGAACACGACGCTGCTGTTGAGCTAGGGCATTCACATTGGCAGTGGCAGCAGTCTTCTTGGGACACTCATTTGAGTAGTGACCCTTCACTCCACACTCGAAACAGGTGATCTGAGACTTGTCTTTTGCTGCGATAGGCACATCATTGCTGCCAGTTCTGGGTGCAATATTGTTGTTGTTGTTCTTGGGAGGGGCACGGTTGAAATTGCTGGTGTTGCTGGAGTTATTGTTGTTTCCTACAGACTTCACATTGCCTCCGCTACGGTTGGGGTAGCATGGGCGAGACATTGGGGGTCGGTTGTTCCTCGGGGCATACCCTAGTGAGGGGTTGGGACGGTACTTCTGGTGACTGCTAGATCTAGTTTGTTGCATCATATGACGTTTGCGGTTGTCGTTTGCCTGGTTAATCTTTCCTTCCATCTGAATTGCGGAGTCGACTAGCTCTTCGAGATCCTGGAAACGGATGTTGACGAGGACAGTCTGCATCTCATCATGCAGTCCGTTCTGGAATATCTCCTTCTTCTTGGCCTCCGTGTTGATCTTATCAGGTGCATATCTGGCAAGTGACAGGAATCTGTCATGGTACTCCACCACAGTCATTCTACCTTGCTTCAATTCTCTGAATTCATCCCCCATTCTGGTGACTAAGCCCCGCGGCATGTGGGTGCGGCTGAACTTGATTTTGAAGGCTTCCCATGTCATCACTTGACCATGGTTCATCAGGCGGATGCTGTTCCACCATGCTCTTGCATCTCCTACCAAATAGTGGGTGGCAAAGAGAACCTTCTCATTGTCATCAACTCTGGCTACTTCCAAATTGTTCTCCATTGTCTGCAACCAGTCATCTGCATCTAATGGGTTTTCTGAAGTGCTAAAGATTGGGGGATTGGTGTTCTGGAAGTTCTTCAGCTTGGATCCTTGATGATCCTGATTTCCATGGTTCTGGTTGTTGAGAGCCATCTGGGCGATCTGTTGCAGTGTTGCTAGATTAGCTTGGCGCTCTACTCTTCTTGCTTCTCTATCTGCGATGAGATTCTGCAGGATCTGTAGCATTGGGTCTTGCGACGAGTTGCTCCCTCCTTGGTTTCCACGAGTCATCTAAAGATTGAGATAGATAAAGGGGTAAGAGGGAAAATTCTAAGGTTCAGGGTTTTGATTTCAAAGCTAAAACTTTGAGTTTGACTCAGGTTTTTCAACTAACTTCATTTCATTCATTCAAACAAGCACACGATACAAACACACGCATCACAACAACAAAGGAAAACAGATGGTTTTAAGAACCATTCTACAAGCTATGATACATTGGGACCGATACATCTCATGCTACGACAGTGGTCTAGTGCATCTACTCATCGTCGATGAAGTCGGAGTCCTCATCATCGGTGTAGAAGTCCACGACATCCTCCTCTAGAAAGTCATCATCATTGCTGAGGTAAGAATCCATGTCTCCCTGGATGTCTTCACCCTCCTCTTCTTCCTCCTTTGCTGCAAGCTGAGCTTCTTGCTCCTTGACGGTCTTCTCGAGGTCGGCCACCTTTTTGCAAAGACGGGCGATGGTGCGATCCTTCTTTTCGCGCTGGAGGCGAAGAGACTGACGGTCCTTGACAAGCAGCGAGAAAGTCTAGGCCTTCTGGGAGGCAATGGCACGTTTGTGGTTGGCAAACTCCCTAGCATTGTCCAATTCCTTCTAGCGATCGTACAGCAGAAAGCTAAGGTTCTCCACTTGACGCTTCAACTCCGGGTGACTTGGCATCTCCATTGGCATTCCCATGAAGTCACGCCTTGCATAGTGAGCAAAACGGGTTCCTTGGTGGTTGACACTGAGGGCACATAGATGTGCGAGAGCTTCATGCATTGCCCTGGCTAATCCATCTAGCCAGTTGTTCTCTCGGACGGAGAACTGGATTCTCCCAGACGTTGGTGCTTCTACGCTTCCTCGAAGATCAGCGGTGACTAGCCACCGTAAATCTCCTCCTGGGGGTCTTGGAAGTTGAGCTCCAAGAAACTCTGGATGTGGGCATCCCAGTAACTCAGACAGTGAATCCAAATCTCTCTCGAAGATCAGTTGGCCTCCGTTGCCCAACTGGTAGAACTTGCTGAACTGAGTCTCCATCTACAAGAATTTAGGATGAGGAAGTTAGTGAAGTGATCAAGTGTGTCAAATTTTAGGTAGTAATGTAAGAATTGGAGGAACATGAATTTTTGAGAAAGAATGAATTCCCAAGAATAAGAGAGGAAATAGTTTTTCATAAATATTCACTTTGGTTTTGTAATTAAGTTTTTGGTTCGGACGTCCATTCTAACTAGGGTCTCCTATGGTCAGGATGGCTCTGATACCAACTTGTCAACACCCGGATTTTTAATCCCAGATGCCTGTTATGTCATACATCGCAATCCCAGGATTACCATTTTTGCGAGACATAACAGATTGGATATCACAATACATCATCCCTTACAAACCATAAATAAGGTCTTACACAAATAAGGATCTCATGATCCAGTCTTAATACAACAAGCAGCGGACTAAATAATAAGCGTAACGATGGGGTCCATCTTTAGGGGCACATGCAATGCTGACGAAGGCAGATAGTCCTAGTTATCATAGTTGTCCTACTGTCCATCATCCTGGTAGTCTCCTTCATAGTCTGGCCATGAGAATAGCCAGGGACAAAAGCCATGAGTACTCTTTAAGTACTCCCAAACTACCACTAACAAGTTGTATAGTTCTAGTGTAAATGTGTCAAGACCCGAACCCGACAAGGTATAGGTCCCTGTGTTTATAGTGCTAGTCCTTGGATCGAATAGCTAGCACCCACAGTTTAAGATGTAATATCAAGAAACAAAAGTCATATTACATCGCATATCCAGGAATAAAAATAGTTCATTACAACTTACATAGCTCATATGGCTATCTCATTACAAAGCAGCAGATATAACTATAAAGCATGGAGTCCTTCATCTTCATGTGCCACAGGCAAACATGTTGGGTGCAGACTCGTAAACCCTACTCATCAAACTTCACTATCAAGTAATCCTGCAACATGATAAGTTACAGCCACAAGGGTCAATACATTTTGAATTGTATTGGCAAGTGTCACTAGTATGTGGATATAAAGTGGAACCTATTACTACATGCATATCTGGCTAGGTAGAGCTTTGGCTAGTTTGCAGCAAGAAATTTTTTTCCTAACTTTTTATAAATAGTTTGCAACACTTATTCTCAACTAAGTTACATTGGATACCCTCCAGGTAATATGTCCAATCACAACATAGTGGTACCACTGATAGAAATCAGTGAACCTAGGTTCCATTGATAGAAATCAATGAACCAACAACCCTTGTTCACCCATCAAGTTTTAACTTAGGAAATTAGAATGATGAGATTCTTGATTCTGCTTCATTGTCTTAATGCTCAGAAATTGTCCATAACCGGGGACACGGCTAAGTACTTAGTTTTACCCTCTCGAGAGGTGGTGCACTTTCCCCACAAAACTTGACATGCATCGAGACGAGACTTTTCAGAAGCAATCCCTCAGACCACCACGGACGCGTTCCATCCTATCATCACTACCACCCTCTGTCCGTCTGGCTGAGTTCTCGCAACTTAGTCGGTCAAGGCAGAGTCCATATGCCATGTGGCTGCACTAGAAGCTTCACGACAAGAACGTCTCCAATCTCTTTGTTCCTGGGTGGCCGTCCACAAGTGCGATACACCAGCCGACCATAGATATGGCCCCTGAGTAACCACTCAACATAATCCAAGCAAGTCCCATTTCCACCCATGTGTTTCATTAAGTACTTATTTTATTATAGAAAACATATATTTCCCAATACTCCATATAATCATAATATGACATTCCACCCCGAAAACTATAGTAGGGCTAAGCATTTCTAATCTTACGATGTTTCACCTACCAAGTAGAAACTACCATTCCCTATTCTACATAGGAGATATAGCATGGCATAATAATATAGTCTATCATGCATATACAACAAAAAATCCACTAAGTATAATGAAAACAGTAGGACTTGATGATAGTGCCACTTGCCTTGGTAGTAGAATATTTAGGTACTCTTCTTGATCTTTCAAAGATTACACTCCTCAAAGTCTACAACAATACAATCAAGCAAAAAGCACATTCTCAAAACTAGCATCACAAAACAACACATGAATACAACGAAATACATGCAAGCATACAACAAGATATTTTTTTGAACAAGTTGTTACAGCAAGGTTCTAAACACTATAAACACTTACTGGTCCTTTTATATAATTGAAATTCCAATTGGAACCATTTTAGTGCCATTTGGTTAATTAAAGTATTTTTCTTTTACTAGGATAAGGCTTATTCAATGTGATATTTGTTACTGCCATAAAATTATAAGTTTAATTTTTTTGTGTTTATGTTTATGGTCAGAGGGTTCAATACACAACCATTTGCAAAAGGTTTCACTCAAAAATAATTTTTAGAACATGTTTCATAGCCAAATTACTCCACAATTGGTTCTGTATAAAACATAATTTTAACCATCACAAAAGTATCGAATTGTTGCTCTAATGTGTTCTACTCATTTTTGTGAATCCATAGACATATTATCTGCTAAATTTGGATAAGCAGAACTTAATCTATAAATTTTTGAAGTTTGTAGGTTCATATGTCTAAAAATCCGAAAATACAAGTAGACATGACACTTGGCAGATTTCTATTGGAGGATACCCCTTCGGTAAGTGATCTTTTGATGGCCCTTAGATGAAGATCAAACGGACCAAGTTAGCTCACCGGAAAAACTCGTCGAAAAGATCGCCGGAATAGCAGACACGAGCTTGGAGTTGCCGTTCTCATCGCTAGGAATGTATCCGGAGTTAAAGAACGCGTGGACAGCGTAGAGGACGTTGAGGCGGTGCTTGGAGACGTGATGAATAGCTCGTTCCTCTCTAGTGTTGGCAGAAATCCACGGCTGGAGTGACGTACGATGTCGGGCGGCGCGGTCAACTGCAACAAGAAGGTGAACCATGATGTCCTGGAGGTAGGCAACGATGAGGAGAGTATTCTGGTTCGAGGAATTGACAAGTTGCTCACCGTGGACGACAAGATCTGACGATAAACTTTGGTTTTTGGCTGATCTTGGCATCGCTGGTATGGATCGTAGAGACATCCTCTCGAAAAAGTTTAAGAACGAAAGTGAAGGAGGAGGAATAGAGGAACGCGTTGCTTCTCTCGGTTCGTCTTGATATGCTCTAGGGAGGGAGATCGGGAGACGTATGCCGACGTATGGCATTTGGTTCACGGTATTGGTTTGAGAGATTAAGGCACTAAGGTGAGAAACTAATGGCCTGAATGGAACCTCCACTTGATTATAAACGTTTTTCGTTTTAAAGTCGAAGAAAAACTGTCACTAGAATTGATAGGGGAAGGAGAGGAAGATCTACAACCATGAAGGAGACTCTCTGTTGGTGTAGGTGAAGAGGAAGGATACGAACGAGAAGGCTCGCTCGGTCGGCCTAAATGGGCCAGAAATATTCGGCCCAAAGAGAAAAATTGAAAGGAAGAGAGAAAAAACAATACACAGAGAGGGAGGGCTGGTCATGGTGGGCTGGGCTTAGTGGGCTGGGATGTTGGGCCGAATAGGCCGGCTGTTGCTGCTGCTGTTTTTTTCTTTTGCTTATTCTTTTTCTCAGGTTTCTTTTATAACTTTTGTTTTAGAGCTCTAAACGGATTTATTCAAATTTCCAAAAATTTGTAAAATCAACAAGATCATTTTAGGATATTATCTATCTTATTTATTACCTAATTCAAACAATATCATTTATAAATATTTACTTTGGCCTATATGGTTCTTTTGTTTTCTTAGTTACTTTCCTTCATATCTTTTTATTTAAAACTCCGAAAAGGGTCAAACCAATTTACAGAGTTTTATAAAATAATTCTTTACTATTATATGTTATTTAAATATACTTTTGTTCCATTTAGACATGGATTTTAGATATGGATTATCTTAGCTTTGCAATATAATCCTATTTATTTTTCTCTTTACCAAATAAATTATATATTTTGGTTTATAGTTTAAAAAACAAAAAGGTGACTATCATTTGTATAATTCTATTTAATAATTATCTTTATAAACCATTTAAGAATACTTTTATTTCATTTAGTTATTGATTTTTGGTAGGTACTTTATTGGCCTTGGAATTTTCTTATTTCTTATTTTCTTTCCTTTCTTACATAAACCGTATCTTTTTATCTATGGCTCCAAATAGTGTGAAACCAATTCCTATGGTTTTGTAATTTTGTTATTTTTCCTTATAGATCATTTAGGAACGCTCTTGCTCAATTTTTATATGGGACAAAGCCATAGTCTTGTATTGAACTTGATGGTGATTTCTCTTATTAGTGTTTAGGTTTTGGGTCTATCTTTTTTTTCTTCAGAGGTTCACAAGATACATGTCATGGATGATTGCATTTTATCTTTGGATAGTTTGTTTGTCTCTTCCTCATTCAAAATTCTTTTTGTTTAAGTAAGGTTCCAATAGAGGAACAAAAAGTTTCTTTTCACCCTAAATTTCATCCTTTATTTCCTTTGTTTGTTTGATTTTTCACATTTCAAAATTTGGGGATGTGACAGGCTACCACCCTTAAAAGGAATCTCGTCTCGAGATTCGGGAAGGCTAGAAACAACATGTTGGTGCAGGATAACTAGGGTACTACCACCGTTAAAAGGAATTTAGATAGGTTGCATCTTGAGGTTTGACTATTGCTTCGACCATCCTAGATCTTGGATCTTCATGGGTCTTCCTGAAGGCTTGATGTATTCCATCCTTGACTTGATGTTTTATCTTTTGAACTTGAAGATAGATGTGGCATTAGGTAGGGACATGATTAGTGACTTCACATAGGAAACACGTTACTTGAGATATGGAGCATTCTCACAATTAGGAAATCGGTCAGTAAGTTCTTTATAAGTGTCCTATGTCTCCATAGATTTTGCAAGATCGTGGACTTTCCACAAGATCATCCTTGAAGTAATTGTTGTCATGGTCTCTCTAGAAAGGGTTGTTGATCATGTTACTCATCTGAGTGGTCATCCTTTGCAATAATTGGGATTGGGATCCCAAGAACTTTATCATTTCTAGGTCTAACTTAGTGTTGTTGCGGTTGTTGGCTAAAAACTGGATTGTCACTTGAGTCAACTTTGTTTGAGTTGTTAGCGGTTGCATTGTAATGGGCATCTCAAGATTGATGTTGGAGTTTTGGTTTCTTGGATAAGTCATTTGCTTGGGCTAGATTGGGATTGGGATTAGAATAGACAAATTATCTCTAGGGAAAGAATTCTACTCATACACAATAGATCACACCAAGCAATATGCAAGCAATATCACTCATATATTCAACAACAAAGTTCAATCATCACTTAGGCAAACAAAATATTATTGCCATACCACATAGATTGGTATGACCCATAAACAATCACAAAATCAATTATGTAAACGAATAACTAATGTGGTGGTCCAACTATAGGGTTCTACTTGATATTATTCCCTTGGGGTTATTCCATCCTTCTCCATAGCTAATGAATTAGGAATGAGATCAAGGTGTCCTTATGTCATCTTGTCACAAGGTCCTCTTAAGTTGAGTTTCCTTAGTCTCCAGGTCTTGAGTATATTTCTTCTCTTCTTTGAAGTCCTTCCATATGCCTAAGTATGTCTCCAAGTTCTTCAATATCCCTCCATGCAGCACTTCTCGTAGAGTGAGGTTCCGAGTTGGTGAATATCCAAAGTCCCATTGTCTTGTTGTTGTCTTCCTTGATAGACTTCTTGAAGACATCCAAATGAATCAAGATAGTTCCACGATAACAAAAGCTAATATAACCTAGTAAAACCATAATAGATAAGTTTCTAATCCTAAGATCTTTCCTGATTTCTCTCTCATCTTATTTACTAAAAAACTTGAACTTCCCTTCTTTCTTGAAATCCTCGTATGATCCTTGAACTTCTCCTCCATTGATCTTGACTTCTCTTCTTGATCCTAGAATGCCTTGTCCCTCTCCTTGAGTTAGGCATGCAGATCATCATTTCCTAAGTAGTTCATTGCTCCTATTATCAACAGCATCCTATATAAAATTTCTAAGTCCTAGAATTACTAAAGAATAAATCTTCCTTCTAAAACTTCTCCTCTCGGCTTCTTTTGGTGATGGAGATATGTTGATTTAGTATCTTGACGATGTTGAGAAGTCCAAATCCAAAGTAGGTGGTCTTGAAGTCCTCATTGATCCTGAAGCGAAAGTCCTTTGAGGTGTTGATACTTGAAGTCCTTAGCCATGCTGAAGATGAAGTCCTTGATGATGCTAAAGTCGAAGTCCTTATCTATGCTGAAGCTGAAGTCCTTTGTGATGTTGAAGTCCTTGGTGATGTTGAAGCTAAAATCCTTAGTGATGCTGAAGATGGAATCCTTAGTGATGATGAAGTTGAGGCCCTTTGCAATGATGAAGTTAAAGGTCCTTTGAGATAAAGTTGAAGTCCTTTGCGGTGATGGTGTTGAAGTCCTTTGTCATTAAGAAAAAAGAAAAAAAGGGAGAGACTCAGGAACAAAACAGAATACTAAGGAGAGAGTTTACAAGATTGTTTGTAAATAACTTCGAGTAAATTCAACTCTTATTTTCTAAAGGGATTGTCCAAATCCTAGGGTTACGAACCTACAGGCAACACAATGCTCTGATACCATCTGTCAAGACCCGAACCCGACAAGGTATAGGTCCCTGTGTTTATAGTGTAGTCCTTGGATCAAATAGCTAGCACCCACAGTTTAAGATGTAATATCAAGAAACAAAGGTCATATTACATCGCATATCCAGGAATAAAAATAGTTCATTACAACTTACATAGCTCATATGGCTATCTCATTACAAAGCAGCGGATATAACTATAAAGCATGGAGTCCTTCATCTTCATGTGCCACAGGCAAACATGTTGGGTGCAGACTTGTAACCCCTACTCATCAAACTTCACTATCATCAAGTAATCCTGCAACATGATAAGTTACAGCCACAAGGGTCAATACATTTTGAATTGTATTGTCAAGTGTCACTAGTATGTGGATGTAAAGTGGAACCTATTACTACATGCATATCTGGCTAGGTAGAGCTTTGGCTAGTTTGCAGCAAGAAAGTTTTTTCCTAACTTTTTATAAATAGTTTGCAACACTTATTCTCAACTAAGTTACATTGGATACCCTCCAGGTAATATGTCCAATCACAACATAGTGGTACCACTGATAGAAATCAGTGAACCTAGGTTCCATTGATAGAAATCAATGAACCAACAACCCTTGTTCACCCATCAAGTTTTAACTTAGGAAATTAGAATGATGAGATTCTTGATTCTGCTTCATTGTCTTAATGCTCAGAAATTGTCCATAACCGGGGACACGGCTAAGTACTTAGTTTTACCCTCTCGAGAGGTGGTGCACTTTCCCCACAAGACTCGACATGCATCGAGACGAGACTTTTCAGAAGCAATCCCTCAGACCACCACGGACGCGTTCCATCCTATCATCACTACCACCCTCTGTTCGTCTGGCTGAGTTCTCGCAACTTAGTCGGTCAAGGCAGAGCCCATATACCATGTGGCTGCACTAGAAGCTTCACGACAAGAACGTCTCCAATCTCTTTGTTCCTGGGTGGCCGTCCACAAGTGCGATACACCAGCCGACCATAGATATGGCCCCTGAGTAACCACTCAACATAATCCAAGCAAGTCCCAGTTCCACCCAGGTGTTTCATTAAGTACTTGTTTTATTATAGAAAACATATATTTCCCAATACTCCATATAATCATAATATGACATTCCACCCTGAAAACTATAGCAGGGCTAAGCATTTCTAATCTTATGATGTTTCACCTACCAAGTAGAAACTACCATTCCCTATTCTACATAGGAGATATAGCATGGCATAATAATATAGTCTATCATGCATATACAACAAAAAATCCACTAAGTATAATGAAAACAGTAGGACTTGATGATAGTGCCACTTGCTTTGGTAGTAGAATATTTAGGTACTCTTCTTGATCTTTCAAAGATTACACTCCTCAAAGTCTACAACAATACAATCAAGCAAAAAGCACATTCTCAAAACTAGCATCACAAAACAACACATGAATACAACTAAATACATGCAAGCATACAACAAGATATTTTTTTGAACAAGTTGTTACAGCAAGGTTCTGAACACTATAAACACTTACTGGTCCTTTTATATAATTGAAATTCCAATTGGAACCATTTTAGTGCAATTTGGTTAATTAAAGTATTTTTCTTTTACTAGGATAAAGCTTATTCAATGTGATATTTGTTACTGCCATAAAATTATAAGTTTAATTTTTTTGTGTTTATGTTTATGGTCAGAGGGTTCAATACACAACCATTTGCAAAAGGTTTCACTCAAAAATAATTTTTAGAACATGTTTTATAGCCAAATTACTCCATAATTGGTTCTGTATAAAACGTGATTTTAACCATCACAAAAGTACCGAATTGTTGCTCTAATGTGTTCTACTCATTTTTGTGAATCCATAGACATATTATTTGCTAAATTTGGATAAGCAAAACTTAATCTATGAATTTTTTAAGTTTGTAGGTTCATATGTCTAAAAATCCGAAAATACAAGTAGACATGACACTTGTGAAGAAAGTTGGGAGAGATTCATACCGACTGTGAGAGAAAAGGGCAGATTTCTATAGGAGGAAACCCCTTCGGTAAGTGATCTTTTGATGGCCCTTAGATAAAGATCAAACAGACCAGGTTAGCTCACCGGAAAAGCTCGCCGGAAAGATCGCCGGAATAGCAGACACGAGCTTGGAGTTGTCGTTCTCGTCGCTAGGAACGTATCCGGAGTTGAAGAAGACGTGGACGGCGTAGAGGACGTCGAGGCGGTGCTTGGAGACATGATGAATAGCTCGTTCCTCTCCAGTGTTGGCGGAAATCCACGGCTAGAGTGACGTACGATGTCGTGCGGCACGGTCAACTGCAACAAGAAGGTGAACCATGATGTCCTGGAGGTTGGCAACGATGAGGAGAGTATTCTGGTTCGAGGAATTGACAAGTTGCTCACCATGGACAACAAGATCTTACGATGAACTTCGGTTTTTGGCTGATCTTGGCATCGCTGGTATGGATCGTAGAGACATCCTCTCGAGAAATTTTAAGAACGAAAGTGAAGGAGGAGGAATAGAGGAACGCGCTGCTTCTCTCGGTTCTTCTTGATATGCTCTAGGGAGGGAGATCGGGATACGTATGCCGACGTATGGCATTCGGTTCACAGTATTGGTTTGAGAGATTAAGGCACTAAAGTGAGAAACTAATGGCTTGAATGGAACCTCCACTTGATTATAAACGTTTTTCGTTTTAAAGTCGAAGAGAAACTGTCACTAGAATTAATAGGGGGAGGAGAGGAAGATCTACAGCCATGAACGCGACTCTCTGTTGGTGTAGGTGAAGAGGAAGGAGACGAATGAGACGGCTCGCTCGATCGGCCTAAATGGGCCAGAAATATTCGGCCTAAAGAGAAAAATGAAAGGAAGAGAGAAAAAACAATACACAGAGAGGGAGGGCTGGTCATGGTGGGCTGGGCTTAGTGGGCTGGGATGTTGGGCCGAATAGGCCGGCTGTTGCTGCTGCTGTTTTTTTTCTTTTGCTTATTCTTTTTCTCAGGTTTCTTTTATAACTTTTGTTTTAGAGCTCTAAACGGATTCATTCAAATTTCCAAAAAAAATTAAAATCAACAAGAGCATTTTAGGATATTATCTATCTTATTTATTACCCAATTCAAACAATATCATTTATAAATATTTACTTTGTCCTATATGGTTCTTTTGTTTTCTTAGTTATTTTCCTTCATATCTTTTTATTTAAAACTCCAAAAAGGGTCAAACCAATTTATAGAGTTTTATAAAATAATTCTTTACCATTATATGTTATTTAAATATACTTTTGTTTCATTTAGACATGGATTTTAGATATGGCTTATCTTAGCTTTGCAATATAATCCTATTTCTTTTTCTCTTTACCAAATAAATTATATATTTTGATTTATAGTTTAAAAAACAAAAAGGTGACTATCATTTGTATAATTCTATTTAATAATTATATTTATAAACCATTTAAGAATACTTTTATTTCATTTAGTTATTGATTTTTGGTAGGTACTTTATTGGCCTTGGAATTTTCTTATTTCTTATTTTCTTTCCTTTCTTACATAAAGCGTATCTTTTTGTCTATGGCTCCAAATAGTGTGAAACCAATTCCTATGGTTTTGTAATTTTGTTATTTTTCCTTATAGATCATTTAGGAATGCTCTTGCTCAATTTTTATATGGGACAAAGCCATAGTCTTGTATTGAACTTGATGGTGATTTCTCTTATTAGTGTTTAGGTTTTGGGTCTATCTTTTTTTTCTTCAGAGGTTGACAAGATACATGTCATGGATGATTGCATTTTATCTTTGGATAGTTTGTTTGTCTCTTCCTCATTCAAAATTCTTTTTGTTTAAGTAAGGTTCCAATAGAGGAACAAAAAGTTTCTTTTCACCCTAAATTTCATCCTTTATTTCCTTTGTTTGTTTGATTTTTTACATTTCAAAATTTGGAAAATTTTGGGATGTGACAAAATGTTAACTCCAAATTTAACTATAAAGTTAAGTTTGAAACCTAAGCTGAGTTCAGAAACAAAGAAAGATAAATTAAGGTTCTAGAATCACTTAAGTTGGGAAGCTAGTGTCATAGTCACAACCCTGTTGTGGTCAAGTCAAGATTCATCATTCATTTTATAAGTTATTTTGAAAACATCTGACAACGAAACAGTATGGCCACTCCAACTGTCCATAACCGTGGACGCGGCTATTCGAATAGTTTGACACTCTACAGAGGTGGTACACTTTCACCAGAAGATTCGATACATCTGTCAGGGATAACCCTGAATCCTCATACTTAGTCTGCAGATAATCAAACATAACCTTTCCTTTACACACCCTAGTATAAGCACCTCTCCTATGAGCATGGCCTCCCAACCATGACCATCTATCATCTTAGGCATTGCATAGGTGGACAACATTGAGAGGTAGCCTCAGCTCAAACCTCTTCCGCGAGGGAACTAATACTAATGCATATAAACTTCCAGCTAAGCCTTTCCCAATTTAGGTAAAATTTGGAATGGTATCGCATCCGAATCCAACCATCAGTTTTTGTAAAAGGGGCTAAGGCTCATGCCTCAACATTTTCATCATCATAAACCATTTGTGTTTCTCAACACATGTCAAAACATCTCAATAGAATGACTCATCATTCCAAGGTTTTCATAATTCATTTTCACCAAGTGTTCCCATCTAAAGTGGCTCAAGTTTTAGTTTAGCTCTAAACTACTAAGTTAAGAGTGTTCACTAATGTGGGATGCTAAGATCAATCTTATGCCCTAGAATGACATATAAGGTTATCTAGATAGGTCAAGTTTTATACTCTTTATGCTACCTTCAAACAAGTAAGGTACTTTGGTAAAGTAATGAAGGTAAAGCTTGAAATTAAATCTTGGACTAGGTATAAATCCAAATGGTATCACCAAAGCATGCCTAATGCCTTTGCTCAGGTTACCTAGCTTGCAAAGGTTAGCTTGCATTGTTAATGATGGCTTGCTAAGTATTATACTTGCAAGTGTTAGCTTGCCTTGGTTGGTGCAGTGGTTGAAGTTTTCTTCCTCCTCCTCTTGGTAGAACTCCTCATCCTCGAAAGCTTGGTCGGTACTATCGTCTATAAATACATACGGAGTACACAATCACCAAACAATACTTAACTAGTCTACTTAGCACTCTAAGACACACATTGGATGATCTAATATCATCACAAGCATCACAAGGTTTTATTAACTAGTTTCATTCTTTTTATTTAAGAAAAGTAATTTATACTCATTGAAAAATATCTAAGATTTAATATTCTCCAATTAAAATATGGGATCATATGGACACATTTCATCACCACAACATATGGGAATGTGATTTAAATGTTGGATCACATTTAATTAAGTTTAAGTTTAACATTTAATGATTTAAAGTGACTAGAAATGCCTATATAGCATTATTTTGGTACTAGTCCAAAGTCACTGCATGCAAACCTTAATATTATTACATATTCAGATAGGTATGGTTAAATGTGATTTTTGAGAGTTGGAATCAACTCAAAAGCTATTATGGTTGATTTTATAAAAATGTTTGAATACGCAAAAGCTTCTATCTTGTAATTTTTACTAGGAGAGATCTCTAACTCTAAATGAATTAAATCCAACGGGCTTGGATATATCTTTTCAGTAGCTTTCTAACAAAATTTGAATCACTCAATTTGGTTCAGTAGATCTCCTTGAATTGATTTTTAAACTAAGGGACAGAAGTGAGTTCAAACTAAATTATAAAAATCCATATTTGAACTAACTGGGTCGCGCGGGAAAATTAGTGGGACGGCCCAGTAGTGCTCTGTGGCGCAGAGGGCGGCTAACAGGTTGGTCCCGCTTGTCAGCGAGACTTAAAACCTGAAACAGTACGGGGCAATCTGGACGCTACGATTAGAACAGAGATCGGCGACTCACAGTCGTCGTCGACGACGGACTCGTCGCCGGCGAGACCAAACCCTAAACGGCCAGCGGGGGTCTACCTGGGACGTACCAGGGCTCCAGCTACTGCGGCGAGGCGGGCAAACGAACTGGTGGACGACGACGAGCTCAGGCGAGGTCGCGACAGGGGCTGCGGTGGACGGAAACAGCAGCTTCTCCTCCTCTGCAGCGGGCTCCTCCGGCGCAATTTCGGCGAACTATGGCTCGAGCGGCTCCGACGAGAGGTGGGGAAGGATCAGATATGAGAGGGGAGTGGAGTGGTGTGAGGAGTTTGTGCTGGGGAGAGCTCCTTTTATAGGGCGACGAGGGGACCGAACGGCACGACGGTGAGCTCGTCGGGGACGTTGATACAGGCGGCTAGCGGCATGGGCGGCGTAGGCGGATGGTGGCCTGCCTCCTGGCGGTCATCTACGGCTTAAAGGCAACGCTAGGGGCGGTGGCGTTTGGTCGGGAGCGTCCCGTGCTCTGGGAGACAGAGGTGGTGCTCGACGCGGCGCATGGCGACTGTGGGTCGCGCGGCGGCGCACGGCCGTGTCCGGCAGGGTGCTGGGGTCAAGGCAGAGCGGCGTGCACGGTATTGGGTCGAGGGGTGGTCTGTGGTGTGCTGGTGGCTAACGCGCTCTGGCATGCTCTGGCGAGCTCACAAAGAGAATGGGCGGCGGTGCTTGGGTGTGGTTGATACGTCCAAAACGTATCTACTTTCTCGAACACTTCTGCTATTGTTTCTCCTCTATACTTGTGTGATTTGGATGCAACTAATGCGAACTGACGCTGTTTTCAGCAGAATTGCCTTGGTGTCTATTTTTTGTGCAGAAAATCAACTATCAGGAAAAATCCCGGAAAATATGCCAAAAATCTTATTTTACCCGAAGACTCTAGGAGCCAGAATACGAGACAGAGAAGAGCCATGGGGTGGCCACACCACCTGCTGGCGCGGGCCAGGCCAGGCCGCGCCAGGGGGTGGTGTGGGCCCCCCAGGCACCCCCTCGGTCTCTCTCTTTGCCTATAAGGAGCCTTCTGACCTAAAAACTTCAGGGGGTTCGACGTTTTTCCAGAAGGAGTTCCGCTCCGCCGCCACCACCAGATTCCACGAAACAGCACCAGAAACTCCGTTCTGGCACCCTGCCGGGACGGGGAATTGGAGGAGATCATCGCCATCATCATCACCATCGCTTCTCCATCGACCATCCATGTTTCCCCCATCTATGAGTGAGTAATCCCCCGCTGTAGGCTATGGGGATGGTAGGGATTGGATGAGATCGTTCATGTAATGGCATCAGATTGTTAGGGCATAGTGCCTAGTATCTCTATTAGTGCTTTATGACTTTGTTGCAACTTTGTTGTGCTTAATGCTTGTCACTAGGGCCCGAGTGCCATGATTTCAGATCTGAACTTATTATTGATTCATTATGATAGTATTGTTTTGGGTCTTATCTACAAGTTGTTTACACACGTCGTTGTCCGGAACCTATGGTCCTGAAGTCACAGAAATCGGGGTAGCCGGAAGGGAAAGGCTTTGATGTGAGGATCCCGTGTGTTCACGGAGTGTTAATGCTTTGCTCCGGTGCTTTATTAAAAGGAGCACCTTAATTGCCAGTAGTTCCCTAGAGGCCCCGCTGCAAACGGGCTGGCAGGACAAAAGATGTTGTGCAAGTTCTCATTGCGAGCACGTATGACTATATATGGAACACATGCCTAGGATTTTCTAGTACTTGGATGCTTTATCTTATTTATCTGCAATTTCCCTATGTTCTGATTGCTATGTGAATTGTATTGTCCATGCAACGCCCGTCCATACATCCCTATGCCTACCGCATTTGAATCCCACTGTTTACTGCTTTTGTTACTACTGTGTTTGTTTTGCTGCTACTGTTACTTTACTATTTCTACTACAAAACTGTTGCTACTGATAAACTGCTGTGAGCAAGATTGTTTCCAGGTGCAGCTGAATTGACAACTTAGTTGTTAAGGCTGATAAGTATTCTTTGGCTCCCCTTGTGTCGAATCAATAAATTGGGTTTCGCTTCCCTCGAAAATACTGCGATACACCCCCTATACTTGTGGGTCATCAAGACTATTTTCTGGCGCCGTTGCCGGGGACCATAGCTTTATTTATCAAGTTCACTTGGATTCTCTATTGTTCGCTGCTTTCCATCCATCATGGGTAAGTCTCGTGATGGCAAGGTTCCTATTTTACCATCCACTACAAGAAGAGGTACGGTTCTGAACACCTCTACCGCTCTTGATTCATCGTATGTTCTGAGTAAGTTCCTTACACCACCACATACACATGCTACACATACTGCTACTACTGCTGAATCTGAAACTTCTGATGCTTATGATGCTGCTTCTACTGTGCTTGATAAGAGTGGTTCATTAGGTCCTTTCCTAGATGCTACGATTGCTAGAACTATAGCTGGAAATACCGAAACTCCTAATGAGCACACTGCTACACCTGTTAGCTCACCTGAGTCTAGTGAGAGTTATGATGCTGAAGAAGATTATGTTGAGATGACTGATGAGTTTATTGAAGAATGTAGGAACCCCCATGATAGGAGCGATGCTAAGAATCTCCTTGAGAGGCGTACTATTAGAGCCAAATTAAATCCTGCTGCTAAGTTTGCTGCTTCTCCCATAAACATTATAGATGAAGATTATGATTTCTCTCTCGATCTATCTTACATAGCTATTGTCGAGAAAGAACCTTTTGGCGGAACTAAGAATGAAAGTGCGGTAGCACATATGAATGAACTTTATACCATGAGTGGCTTGTTTTCTGATGATATTAAAATGCATACTTACTTTGTTGCTAAGATTTTCCCTTTTTCACTGAAAGGAGAAGCTAAAACTTGGTTTGGTAATTTACCTCCTGGATCTATTGATAGCCCTGAGTGCTTGTTTAATACTTTCCTGCAGAAATATTTTCCTCCTAGTGCTAGACATGCTGTTTTGCAGGAACTTTTTGATTTTAAACAGGGAGAAAAAGAGGTATTTCCCGAATCTTGGGCAAGGTTTTGTGCTTTGATTCATGCACAGGTTGGAAGTCCATTACCTAAGAATGAACTACTTGATATATTTTATAATGGACTAACCGAAGAATCTAGGACATACCTAGATAGTTGTGCTGATTGTGTTTTCAGGAATAGGACTCCTAAGGAAGCTGAGGAATTAATGGCTAAAATAAGCAAGAATTATGAAGATTGGACTCCTCCTAAACAAGCTATACCTGAAGTAATTGTACCTGAATCATCTATTCCTGTGCCTATTCCAACATCAAAGAAGAGGGGAGTTGTTGAATTAAATGATGAAGTGATGAAGGAAGCTAAGAAATGTCTTAAGGAGAAGGGAATTAAAGTTGCAGATATCAAGAATTTACCTCCTATAGAAGAATTATGTAAGCCTATTCCCTATTCATCCACTATTGATGTACACTCTCTCCAACACTTTGATGAAGGTGATATCCCTTACTTGAAACCTCCTGATCAATGCTTAGAAGATTTTGATATCTTTATTGTTAAGCAAGATAACTTTAATAAAAGGGTGCAAAATCATCTAATGGAAAACACTAGAGCTATTATTGAGTTGAAAGATATTGTGGAAAGAACCTCTAATGATGTTAAAATGATTGTTAAACACTTTCAAATGGTTCAAACTCAAATAGATCAACTCGTTAAAGTGCAAAATGACTTGCTAGTTAATGCTGGTAAAGAAAAACATGCTTATGAAATTAGAACTAGAAGTGGTGCTGCTACCCAGGATCCACGATATCCTGAGGGGCATCCCAAAAGAACTGAGCAGGATTCTCAACGAGATGAAAATAGTGGTTCTACTCGTAAGAAAAGGAAAAAGAAACATAAAACTATTGTAGAACCCTCTGAACCTGCTATAGATCCTAATAGTATATCTATCTCTGATGCTGAAACTAAAAGTGGTAATGAAGAAAATGAAGTTCCTAATGAAGAAAAAGTTGAAGAAGAACCTGAAAACCACACTAAGAATACTAAATACACTAAAGAAGATTTTATTGCTAAGAAACATGGTAGTGAAAGAGAACCTTGGGTCCAAAAACCTATGCCTTTCCCTGATAAGAAACACAAGTCAAAAGAAGATGAACACTATAATAAGTTTTGTGAGTGGATGAAACCTTTATTCTTGCAAATTCCTTTGACTGATGCTATTAAATTGCCTCCTTACTCAAAGTATATGAAGGACATTGTCTCGAATAAAAGGAAGATCTCTAATGAAGAAATCTCTACTTTGCTTGCTAATTATTCCTTCAATTGTAAGGTTCCTAAGAAACTTGGAGACCCAAGGATTCCAACTATCCCTTGCTCTATTAAGAACAGTTATGTTAGAACTGCTTTGTGTGATTTGGGAGCTGGAGTTAGTGTTATGCCTTTCTCTCTCTATAAGAGGCTTCAGCTTGAAAAATTGATACCAACTGATATATCTTTGCAAATGGCTGATAAGTCTACCACTATTCCTGTGGGTATATGTGAGGATGTACCTGTCCAGGTGGCTCATAATTGCTTGATATTAACTGATTTTGTTGTGCTTGAAATGCCTGAAGATGATAATATGTCTATTATTCTTGGGAGACCTTTTCTTAATACTGCAGGAGCTATTATTAATTGTAATCAAGGAAATGTGACCTTCAATGTCAATGACAAGGAACATACTGTTTATTTCCCCAAGAAGATTGAAAGGACTTATGGTTTGAATTCAATTGAACATGTTGAAGGCATTCAAGTTGGAGAGATATATTGTCCCATACCAAGAGAAAAATTTGAAACTATTATGATTGGGACCATTGTTATCAAGGTTGAGGTAACATAATCATTAGTGGAGTACAAAGTTTTGTCTCCTATGCAATTGTTTTGGTAGCAAGACTTGATCAACCTTGTTAACAAAAGGATTCCATTGAACAAAACAAGGTTTTCATTATGATTATCTCCGTTTATTTCTATCCTTTGCATTTTAGTTTTTGCTTTCATTTAGTTTTCTTTGTGTTGTTAGTTGCTTGCATGCTAGAACTTCTTTAGTTATAGCCTTGTTTTTGTCCTTGCATCATGTTTCCAAAAAGAAAAAAATCTGTCTGTCAGAAAGATCATTCTTCTTTTTCTGAAAAAAGCCAAAAAATAAAGTGTCTCAAAAAATTCCAGAAAATTCATATTAAATTTTTACGAGAAAAAAGGGGCAGAGGAGTGCCTGGTAGGTACCAGGAGGGCCCACCAGGCAGGCACACCATGTGGTGGCGCGGCCAGCCCTGGGTGGCGCCATGTCCTGGTGTGGGCCACCCCTGGCCCCCCACTACTTCTCTCACCCCCCACTTTGTTTTCTCTCCCGAGTAAGCTCCAGTTCATAGCTCAAAATCACGTTCTTTCTGTGCTTGCTCTCGATTTCTTTGATCTCCTTGCTCAGCCCATCTTTCTTGCTGAAATTTGGAGCATGTGTTCCTTGGTATGTGACTCCTCCCCTTGTCCAAGTAGATTTGTGTTTAGTGGATTATATGTTGAGTATTTTGCTGCTGTAGGTGACTGGTTATGAGACCTTGTAAGCTTGTTTGATGCTTAGAGATATAGTTTTTATGCATGTTTAGGCCTCTTGCAAGTCCCTATGAGTAGAATCTTTTATTATATTTACTTTGCAATCACTTGTTTGATAGGTGTTTAAATTTCAGAATACCAAGCATGAACAACCACACTTTTGGAGAGATATTTGAGAGTGATGCACCTAGGAGGTCGAGGCCCTCAAGAACAGCCTCTCAAGCTAGGCCTTCATACAATGAAGACCTCATTGCAACACGTATTGGCAGTGAAAGGGATGATGGAGATGCTCACCCATCCTCTTTCCCTTGTTTTACTTTCTTGCAAGCTGCAGGTATTCTTGATGATTTCTTGCTACTGATTGAGAGGGTTGGCTTGACCTCTTACTTGTAAGATGAGAGTGCACAATACGCTATGCTCACCAAAACTTTTATTGAGAGCTTCTCATTTTCTAACACATCCTATCATTCTACTATCTCATTTAAGATCTATGATATGCCCTTCACCATGCCTTTGGAGAGATTTTGCAGTATTGTAGGTGTGCGTATGATAGGGACCGTGAAGAAAATTCAAGGGCGGCCCGCTGATTTGTTGGAGCTTTATCGAGGGGTGACCAATGATGATGACCGTGTGGAGCAGCGCGGAAAGATAAGAAATATCCAACTCCCTGCTCTTAGATACTTTGCATACTACCTTGCCACTAGTGTTTTGGGTAGGGAGAACACTAGTAATATCTCCAACTATCACTTAGCTTTCCTTGCTGCTGCGCTCAACAATGATACTCAGTACAATCTTGGCTCTCTTATTGCTCGCCACCTAGCTGCTAGGGGACCTATCTATGGGGGCATCATTGCTTCGCGTGTAGTTGATGCATTAGATCTTTCTGTGGCTCCTGATGATGTTATGCTAGCACCATAGAGGCTCGACCTTGTTGCCATGAAAACTCATCACTTTGTCACTGCTACCTCTGATTTGAACAATCTAGTATATAGGATGCTTTTCACTGACGGGGATGAAAGGGAGATCCTTTTGCCCCAGCCTGCTTTGTTCAGTGTTGACAGGAGACCGTGGTCGCGCTCCAAGGAGGAGGTGGACGAGCAGCTTCGCTTGTTGGGTTTCCACGAGCAGCACCAGGAGGATGTGCCCTCCTATGATTATTCCGCACATTACGGAGGGATGTACTCTGGCTCGCACCAGGACGAGGGTACCTCCTCGTCGTACCCCGGTGACACTTCATCTTGGCTAGCCTGGGATTGATACCCACTTAGGCCAAAAGCCTAAGCTTGGGGGGAGGTACGCCGACACCACACTCATCTCCATATCATGTTGCGTCGGTTCTTTGTATATTCATGCTTTCGTTCTGTTTTTAGTTTTCGTTCTTCTTTGCTTTTGCTTTCTAAAAACACAAAAAGACCAAAAATATTTTTGTTGTTTCTCTTTGGTTTGTTTCTTCTTTTTGCCTTGGTTTGTTTTTCCCTTTTTTCTTTGTTTGAACAATTTGAAAAACCCAAAAATATTTTGCTTTGCTTGTTTTTCTCTTTTGGTTCTTGTTTAAAAATCGGAAACACCAAAAATATTTGTCGTTCTTCTTTGGTTTTTGCGAGTTGACTACAGGGTTCAGCAGTTCTCAGTGGATTATTGGTTTCATATTATTATTCAAGCCACACAAGCGAAGAGCAATAATGAGGATCAATGACAACTTGAGGCGTGGTAAGAGGCTGGCAACGAACTCTATTTGTCTTCATTTTTGTACATATACTCATCATTGTGAGCTTGCTTAGTCCGTTCATGTAGGGTGTATGTTATCTTTGAATGCTTAGTAGTTCTTGCTTTCTTGTGATTAGCTCCAGCCCGCTAATAGTTTGTAGCATGTCTCATGAATGTTTGCTTGCATTACTCTATTCATAAATTGGTATGACACTGTGGTATCCTCCTCTGAATGTTTCATTTGATCGACTTGGCACATGCTCACGCATGCACATGACTGTAATAATCAGTTAAGCCTTGACGAATTATTTTGCCTTGAGGATCTTGAATCATTTTCATACCATGAGTAGTCTTGTTTTATTGCAAGAATGATAATAACAGCTATTGTTCTCTCGTTTGTCGCTCCCTTACTATTGCTAGCCTTCATTTCCACTGAGTATTTTACTCATGTTTCCAACTCCCTAAACCAAATATTTCCAAAGTGTCCACCATACCTACCCATTAGCATCACTTGCTACTTCCGTGCATATTCAATATGCCTTGTTTTCTTCCGAATAAAATGTTTGCTTATTATGAGAAAGTTAGTTAGTAAAGCTCTCACGAACTTGATGGCACACTTTATTTTCTGCACTTAATAAACCTGAACCATTGCGTCCTTCTTTGTTGTGCATATGCTTGCGCTTTATGAGTTGAAGTTAGCAGAACCATGTAACATGGGGACCGCTTTCAACGCTTCATAGGTACTTTGTACTTAGTTGATATCATGTTCTTTTGCTTATGGATCTTGACAGTGTGAAATAAAAGTGAAACTTGTAAGATCATGGAGTTTGTATGTATGCTAGAGAAACGCCTGGGCCGCTAGCCTAAGCCATGTCTAATCATGGTGGAAACTTGCAGCATAACCATAATGAGCATTCTATGAAGCATCCTCAATAAAAGTCTATGCACATAGTAAATAAAAAAGATCGCTGAGATGCTCATTGTCTGCTTGCCTTGTATTTTGATTATGGGATAGCTCCCGTGTCATGTGCAAGGGGTACCCCGTTGGCGGTTCTCTATGATACGTATATACTTACAATGACAAGAGCTTACTTGTGACTAAAGTTGAGTAGCATGAGGATCGGTCTTCGTAAGTAAGGGGCATGAGACTTCAATTTATAACTTGTCAAGCATATCCTCTTAGTTGTGTCACTTTCACCTTAACCACATTAAAGATGCTTATGATAGGAGCAATGAGAGCTCAAAGCTAACAAGTACCATACTTTCAGCATTTGGAAGCCTTTCAAAATTATTCAAAACCTTTTTTTCTACTTGTTGAGTCTCCACATATTCTTTGAGCACCTTATTGAGAGCATTAGTTGTCATTTTTTGTGTTTGTTCCATTACTTGATTACTTGTGTTATGACGTTGATGCTTGTATTTTTGATATCTTTAATTCTAGTCATCACTTAAACTTCAGAGGTGCCTTGACATTCATAATCAAAGGCAAGCGAGATACCACTCTATCATACCTTTCTATGAGCATTGTAATGTTGCTTATGTTTGTGCTTCGTGCTACTTATTATTCTTGAGTTAGAATCTCTTCATAGCTTGCAATGACTATTAAGTAGACTCAGTTGCATACTCTTTATTATGAATTATCTAAGTAGTTGATCACATTGCTGAGAATATTTACATCATATGAAGCAAATGTGTTCGTGAAAGTTCTTTTATCGCACTCAGTTTTTAACTGAATTGCTTGAGGACAAGCAATAAGCTAAGCTTGGGGGGAGTTGATACGTCCAAAACGTATCTACTTTCTCGAACACTTTTGCTATTGTTTCTCCTCTATACTTGTGTGATTTGGATGCAACTAATGCGAACTGACGCTGTTTTCAGCAGAATTGCCTTGGTGTCTACTTTTTATGCAGAAAATCAACTATCAGGAAAAATCCCAGAAAATATGCCAAAAATCCTATTTTACCCTAAGACTTCAGGAGCCAGAATACGAGACGGAGAAGAGCCCTGGGGTGGCCACACCACCTGCTGGCGCGGGCCAGGCCAGGCCGCGCCAGGGGGTGGTGTGGGCCCCCTAGGCACCCCCTCGGTCTCTCTCTTCGCCTATAAGGAGCCTTCTGACCTAAAAACTTCGGGGGGTTCGACGTTTTTCCAGAAGGAGTTCCGCTCCGCCGCCACCACCAGATTCCACGAAACAGCACCAGAAACTCCGTTCTGGCACCCTGCCAGGACGGGGAATTGGAGGAGATCATCGCCATCATCATCACCATCGCTTCTCCATCGACCATCCATGTTTCCCCCATCTATGAGTGAGTAATCCCCCGCTGTAGGCTATGGGGATGGTAGGGATTGAATGAGATCGTTCATGTAATGGCATCAGATTGTTAGGGCATAATGCCTAGTATCTTTATTAGTGCTTTATGATTTTGTTGCAACTTTGTTGTGCTTAATGCTTGTCACTAGGGCCCGAGTGCCATGATTTCAGATCTGAACTTATTATTGATTCATTATGATAGTATTGTTTTGGGTCTTATCTACAAGTTATTTACACACATCGTTGTCCGGAACCTATGGTCCCGAAGTGACAGAAATCGGGATAGCCGGAAGGGAAAGGCTTTGATGTGAGGATCACGTGTGTTCACGGAGTGTTAATGCTTTGCTCCGGTGCTTTATTAAAAGGAGCACCTTAATTGCCAGTAGTTCCCTAGAGGCCCCGCTGCAAACGGGCTGGCAGGACAAAAGATGTTGTGCAAGTTCTCATTGCGAGCACGTATGACTATATATGGAACACATGCCTAGGATTGTCTAGTACTTGGATGCTTTAGCTTATTTATCTGCAATTGCCCTATGTTCTGATTGCTATGTGAATTGTCTTGTTCATGCAACGCCCGTCCATCCATCCCTATGCCTACCGCACTCGAATCCCACTGTTTACTGCTTTTGTTACTACTGTGTTTGTTTTGCTGCTACTGTTACTTTACTATTTCTACTACAAAACTGTTGCTACTGATAAACTGCTGTGAGCAAGATTGTTTCCAGGTGCAGCTGAATTGACAACTCAGTTGTTAAGGCTGATAAGTATTCTTTGGCTCCCCTTGTGTCGAATCAATAAATTGGGTTTCACTTCCCTCGAAAATACTGCAATACACCCCGTATACTTGTGGGTCATCAGTGGTCTAGGGCCTGGCTGGGCTTGGGGAAGGGGCAGGGAGGTGCGGTAGGGTTAGGCGGAGCTAGTGGTGGTGCTGGAACGGCGCGACGCTGTCTGTGGCGCTTTGCCCTCTTCTAGCCGGCGGCGACCACAAAGTGGCGGCGCTCCACTGCTGCTGCGGCTTAGGGGTAGGCCGGTGAGGGCCTGGTTGGTCTCAGGGGGACAAGGGTGATCAATGCAGCTCTAATTGCTCAACAAGATTTGATCAAAACAGTAATAGTTAGGCCAAATGGATTTTGTCTGCAAGGTGTTCGACACAATGGCCGCAAGAAATTTAAATTCGAATTTTGAAAAGATTTTTGGTGTGTGATCTGATCTTATACTTGGTAGTCTCTGGTTGCTAGAAAATGTCAAGGTGAATTGGTTTGGTTGGTTTTTGCATAAGTGGGATCTTCTCATATGAACTACATTCAATTTTCAATTGCCATTTAAAATTAGTGTTTAAAAGTTTTTGGTAGATCACAAAGTGGGCCTTGGTACATCACTACTTGTACTAGCAAGGGGTGCAAAGATCCATATTTGTTTCTGTTAAGTTTTGAGTTCTAAGAATAGCCAAAGTAGGCATGCTGATTAAAATGGCACAAATGACCGTTTGGTTATTTTATTCATTTTGATTTGTTTTTCTTTGGAATTTGTTTGGGAAGGATCTAGATGATGTTTATTTCACCTAAAAATCATTTTACAATCAATGGATCACTTAATCATGGCAATTCAAATCAACTTCTAATCTATATGCACACACATATGAATGCTTTAATTATTTTAATTGGAAAAGTTTTTGTTAACTCTAAATTTGATGATTTGGATCTTGATCACTTGGATTAAAGTTTTGGAATGTTACAGAAATCGTCCTCTCTCCTCTCACACGCCCACCTTCTCTCTCCCGTCCCTACACGCGGGCCTGGCCGTCGGAGCTCGGCATAGGCTTGGCCGGTTGAGCAACGACGCGCTAGCTTAGGCGGCCGAGCGGCAGCGCGCGGGCCTGGCCGGCGGAGCTTGACATGGGCTTGGCAGCTGAGCGGCGAGCCTGGCAGACGCGTATCTTCGCCGTCTCGGCGCCAAGCTCGCTGCTGTGGATCATTTTTAAACCGAACTATGTGATCAAAATTATGTGTATGTGAATTTGAGCCAAATTATGGTAAAATATCGCCAAACTTGCCAAAAAATTGCATGTTTAAAACGTCATCTAAGAATGAGAGTGAAAATTCGGCACCTCATACCGAAAGTTATATCATCCGGTGATTTTTAGCTCTAGATTTCGGCTTGGAAGACGCAACGAGTCAGATGCTATAACACATGGACCCCCCCAAACCCTAACGGTAGTACGGTACAACAACCCAAACAAGCCCTCGTACACCTCTTGCGCCGCAGGCGTCCATGGCGGCGGAGCGGCCGTCTTCCGTAGCGCCGGCGACAGCCGCAAACAAGCGCACCCTGAAGCGGAAGCCCAAGGCAAAATCAGCTGGCCCCTCCGCCCTAAATCCTAACTGGGCCCAGCTCCAGTCCAAGCTCCCCGCCTCCACGTTTCTCGGCAAGCGTAAGCAACGCCCCGCCCCTTCTCCGTCCCCTCAACCGTCTCCTGACCCGGAGGAGGCAGAGCTAACTATCAAGCTCGATCCGACCTCTGATGACACCAGGTAAGAAGGCTCTCGCAGTTCCCTTCCCTTGTATGACGTTTTGAGACGTTTTTTTTTATGGTTGGGGAATGGTACTGGTGGTCAGCTTGACGAAGGCGTTGGCGCTGGACTGCGAGATGGTCGGGGTCGGGGCCGGTGGCAGCAAGAGCGCCCTCGCCAGGGTCACCTTGGTAAGATGCATTTTCATTTTTTTGGTTTCTTGAGAATTTACTTGGCAGCGTGGTACTTGATTGCTAATTATGCTGTGCCAATGGTAAACACTTGAGATATATGGGGATTTGTTGTTGAAATTAAATGGAAAGAGTGAGGTACGAGGACCTGTGCAATCTTGAAACAATTGTACATACTAGCTAAATACCCGTTGCCGTGGAAACAAAGAAATTGTATTTCACAACCATGGTGTCAAACAAGATACACATTTTCTTTCTAAATGCATTTGTTAGGCCGAAGTCTTGCTTGTACTCATCTCTTGGCAATCATCAACCCTCTAGTTACATTTCTAATTGTTTCGCCTGGCCTACCTGCTACAGAACTCATTGCTGTCAACAGTGAATTACTGGCCAGCATGATTAAGCAAAGTGAGCTCAAGTGCTCATGCTTCTGGTTATGTTTCCTCGTGTATATTTATGAAAGAGGGTTGCTAGTAGCTAACAAATCCATGCCTGTTGATTCAGCTCGGCTGCTTGGTATGAAGCCCCTGATTCTCAGTATGGCTTCAGGAACCAGCAGAAAACCGTACATGACATATTTTGGGTTGTTCCATGCTTTGTATTGTGTGGGGACTGACATTGCAATTGTTCTTCAGTCGGAGTTTAGATGTAATGCAGTGAGTTTTTCTTCAAACGGCTTATTAAGTTGAGTTGGGAATCCATATCGGAGGCTTGGCTAGTAGGTGCTTCTGGCAACTTTAGAACTAAGGTAGGTGCTACATTAATTAATATGTTTAGGAGTTGGTAGCTTTATTTTGTTGCAAGGAAGGCATTGTAAGCTTGAATATAGAAGTATTAACTAGTAAGACGATATTCAGGTATTTGTTTGAATAACTCTTGATTAGCTTCCATTTGAGCTAGGAATAGTGTACCTTGGTTATTGTATCATGTGTTAGGGCATGTATACAGTGTTTGATAAGACAGTCTTCTCGTAAGCCTTCCCGTCATCTAGAGATGACAGTAAAAACATGTTACAAAATGGATTATCTCATGGTTTTATCAGTAATTAATGTTTGAATGCCTCTAAAATTAAGTCGTGATTGCTTCCACCAATCTGAAATGTAAGTCTTACAGGACATGGCAGTCTTGAAAATAATACTTTCACCATAAAATTTCTGTGAAAATATGTTGTCTAACACAAAAATAGTTATACATTTTAGAATTATTTTTGATATAAATCTAATGATGATAATTAATATTTGTGATGTTAGTAATTCTTTCTTTATAAATGGTCAAACCTTGAAATAATTGACTTGTAAAGTTCTAGGACTTACATGTTGGATCAGATTTAGTAAAATTTGATTAAAAAATATAGCTAAGAGGTGCCATCTGGTACAATTGAGAAACCTGTCTTGAGTGTTAAGACATTATCTCAATTAAGAGAAGGCACACCCCCTTTTTCGTTTCTCTATTCCAAGTTACTAACTATCTGGTCTAATAAAAAGTTAGTAACTATCTTATGTCCCTTCTCAAAGCTAGCATTGCTCCATTGTGTATGTCCTATGTCTGTTCAGGTCTTAGTGTACACTGTGTACTATGGTTGTTGCTTTTTTGCGGGGATGTACTATGGTTGTTACATATTGCCATATTCGTATCTGATGGCAATGCAGTGCTGTCAGTAAGTATCGTTGTTACAGAGGGCGTCATCTGTTTAAGCATTTCAAATGCTCAATGCTCTAGTCATTTGTGCAATAACTCTCTTCTGTATCTCAGAAGCCGGCTATATGACTGGCTATAGGAGGAGAACAAAAGCATCTTACTTTTATTCTTGTTAATGATGGCAAGAGGATCATGCCATTGATCTTATATGAAAAGTGCACAAAAGCCAGTGTCTAGCTACATAACTTGCGCTATTGTAATTTGGATGTGCCGATTTTTCAGTTTGGATGTTTTCACAGTTTGACAATCAAATTGCTATCAGTGACTGAAGGTTTCTTATTTATTTTGTTACTCCTGGGATTAATTTTGATGAAGATTTGACAAGAATGGTTGGCTGATATTATTTTGTAGTTTCTGATGTGAATGCTGCATAATTCAAGTGTTGAAATGCTGAAATACCTGATCAGTCTATTCTAAGTATATTCCTTCTGTTTGAACATCAGCCTCTAATGTTATTGTTCGCCTTGTTAGGTTAATTCCTTTGGCAACATTGTATATGATGAATATGTCCGGCCAATGGAGCGAATAGTTGACTACCGTACCCATATTAGTGGGATTAGACCTAAGCACATGAATAAAGGTAATGCAATTACTACATTAGCACCCATTATTATATGTTTCTTTGGAGGGTTGCACTCTATATGGGTTATGCAACACTATTTTATGATATTGCAGCCAAAGATTTCTCGATCGTTCAGAAGGACGTAGCTGAGCTTATCACAGGAAGGGTTCTTGTTGGGCATGCCTTACACCATGACCTTAAGGTTGTTAGGACCTTAATTCCAACCGTGAAGCACTTTGTTATCTTGTCTAATGTGATACAATGCTTTCCAGGTCCTGCTACTTGGCCACCCAAAGAAGGACATAAGAGACACCTCAGAATATGAGTTTTTCCGACGGTTAGATAGCATAAACATCTATTATATTCTTATAGTCCATACTCTTACTAATATTGCTTATTGACATATGTGTTTCAATTTAGTGAGGGCAAGCGGAGATCGTTGAAAGATCTAGCTGCTCAAGAACTTTGTGTTAAGATACAGCAGAAAGAGCACTGCCCGGTATGTTGATATATTTTCTGGCTGGTGTTTAAGCCCTCGAGTTCACTCGAGTCCCTCATCAGTACAATCTGTTTTTTTAGCCCATATTATTGAAATTTGTTTAGTTAATACATGAGTGTTGCAACTTGCAACTACAAATCTGTGTCAAGTTGACCTGCTACTTTGAACCAGGGCATATTGGTAAGATTATTGGAATTTTGTAATGTATGTACAGAATTTACACAAATTTATTGTTGCTGTTGGTAGGTTTACAGAGAACATTAAGCAAATCCAGATGATAGATCATTAACGGAACACGCATGCTATTATCGATTATCATTGACTAATTAACAGCCATGTTGGAGATGTATTAGTCGAATGTGTCCAACTAGAAGACTTAACCCTAACACTTTGGTGTTAATATTTGTTCTATCCATAACCAATTTGCACTTCCATTTTGGTAATCGTACAGATTGAGGATGCCCGAGCAGCAATGTTCATTTACAAGAAGCACAAGAAAGGATGGGAGAAAAACAGGAAAGATCAATTCAGGTTCAAAAACAAGCTCAAGAAGCGAGGTAGCAAGAAATCTACTGAAGGCAATGAGAAGGACCCCAATGTCCCTACAGTTCTTCTATAGAAAATATAGATGTAAGGATCTAGGGCCAAGCAATGTCGTGGTTAACATGCATTCCTCAGGTGTAATGAAACTTTGGACGCAGGTGCAGGTTCTGTAACAAAGCGTTTTACATGATCAATTGAAAAATGTTACAGGCGATAAAATAGGGTTACTGAGAATTGCATTTTGAGGGCTTGGGTTTCTTGTACTAGTAACTATAGTGGTTGCCAGAGCTCTGTTGTCATGCCGTTTCCTGACTGCAAACTGGTACTGGTGCAGCGGCAGGGAGTTGGTGTCCAGCATGTGCAGGATGAAGACCATGAATACCGAGCAGAGGAACATTGGTATGGGCCCGAAGATCCACATGAGCAGTGTGGTGGCGAAGTAGAGTGCGCGCAGTCCCATGGACCAGAAGTTGCCGCCTCGGATCACCGCATGCTGCATGTAGCTCGCTGGGACGTCGGAGTCCAGTGTGGAAACCAGGAAGCTGGCCTGGACATAGTACCTGAAATTGCACGGCAACGGGAACGGGGGCTCTGAGTCTTGTTTGTCTTTGAGAAATCAGGGACTGGATCTGAAGTTGGGTTTTAGAATGTTGAAAAGATATTACGTACCTTGCAGAGTGGATGAAGCAAGTGAATGAGACCAGAAAGCAGACGAGGAGGGATATGTACTTGACCGCCGCCGTGGCCTGGCTGTTGTCGCCGTAAACAAGCTCTGTCATGAACACCTTGCTGGTGCTGCTGACCCACGCGCCGATGAGCGAGCCCAGCGCTATGGACAGCGAGGCCAGGTTGGTGGATGCGGCGATGCTGCTAGAGATTACGCTTAGCGCCAGCGCCGTCTCCTCTGGAGTCGCCTGCACAAAAACAGCCAACCGTATTCACATGGCCATTTTCGATCAAATTCAGGACGAAATATGACTAGCGTGCAGTTACCTGGGTCATGCGACGAACCCAGGCAAGCTTGTTATGGTTCTCGTAGCCGATGACGGTGGTGCCGGGACGCCGGAGAATCCGGTAGAGGAGGATGAGGTGGTAGCCCAACATGGTGACCAGGCCACACGGCACCAGCACCAGGTCCAGGGAGCCCTTGGCCAGCAGCATATCCTCTCCCTCTCTTCTCTCTTCTTCTCTTATCTCGCTTCTGTTTTCTGATGAACCATTGTTCCACCAGGATTTTTATCTGGATTTTGGGTGGCCGGCCGGAGTAATGAGCCGGTTGCTTATGGGTTTTGCTCTGCGTATAGAGTAGTAGTACCCGGAGCTGTCGCTTAATGAGGAGGGCAAGCAAATGCAGCGAGCTTTGCTTCAAAGAAAGGAAACTGGTATTATGGCTCTATATATGGGTTATCGGATCCACTACTTAGCTCCTTGATTCATCACAGCAGGGTTCATAGTACAACTGCAACTGTGAGCAGCAGGTTCCATGAATACGCTGCAACTGTAACAGAAATTAGGTCGCTACGCTAAGCCCTTCGTCGAGCTTAATTTGGTTGGAACACCCCCTAATGCTGCATAGTCAGGTTACCAGATCTTCTGCATTTTGTTCTTGATTCGAGCACACGTACAACACCATGGTACATGGTAGTAGCAAACTGTTGGATTTACCTCTAGATTACTCCGAACTTAATTTCACGAGTAGTTTGCTTGTTTAACGGGTATCGGGTGAACAATACCCGTTGTGTTGTGCCTTCTTCTTGCACGTACATGTTACTCCAAACTATGCGTTTGCTTGCACTCAACAGGAAGCGCTAGTACACCTGAACTACGCCTCTTGATCGACCCAATGACCCAATCAGGCCAAAATCAAACACAGCAGTTTGTTCAGTTTACATTAGCTAGTACAGATAATTTGGATCAATGAAATAATTGCATCGTCGAATTTGCTAGTCCCAACACTTCCGACCTCTGAGGACGTTTTGTTGTATTTGCCCTTTAGTGCACTCTGCGCTGGACACATAGGGAATATGCTTATGACAAACTCAAACAATATATGGTTAGATATACCATGCTATTATGTCATGAAGTATCTCAATGGAAATTCAACTGCAAATTAGAAGACAAAGGCAAGCCTTTTTTTAGTGAATGATAACTTTATACTATCTGCTATTAGTTCCCGGATTTACTTTTCAATAGGATTTACATCCAGAATAGATGAAATTTTGACTTAAAATAGGTTTTTTTTAACTGGACATAAAACAGGTTGTTTGCTAATAAAAAAGACCCGGTCTTTGCAACAACATGATCAGAAGCATCGGGGATGCGTGAGCCCGTATGCGTGCGTAAGGAGACAGCAGGCCGGCGGCGATAGTCAAACTCATCTAGGGTTTTCTCCCTCTCGCTGGCGACGCCATCGGTTCGCACCGTCTCCGGTGGCCTTGGTGCTTTGGAGGTGTAGCGGACCACGGCCCCTCGCTGGCGAGAAGGTTTATGTTTTTCGTTTAGACCTTTTTCATTGTCTTCTTCAGGATGTTGGGACGATGGCTACGTCCTGACGTCAGAACAAGGTCCTTCCTGCCCTATCCTCGCTCCGGTGGTGTGCCTAGCACCGGCAGAGGGCGTGTGGAGTTGTGTGTTCGGCGGATCTCATGGGATCCAGTCGTTTTTCGTATTAGTTGTTCTGGTTGGAGATCAGTCTCTTCCGATCTACAATTGTCAGCTTCGGCGATGGTTGCTGCTCTAGTACGCTGGTCCTTTGGGGCCTTATCACGACGACTTCCCGTCCGTCTACTATAACAAGCTCTACTACGACAAGCTTTGCCCGGCTCTGGTGATGGAGGGGCGAGGACGGCGGCGCGTTTTCTGCCCGTGCTAGTGTTTGTAGTCGTCGCTAGGTGGTCATTGTCCTATCTATAATTTTTATTACTTTTGGGCTCCTTTGTACTACTACTGATGATTATTAATAGATCGGTGGAATTTCGAAAAAAAAAAAACATCAAGGATGCACCAACAAAGTGGCTAGAAAACATGAAAGCTGAAAAGATCATGCTCACGGATATATGTTCTTTTTATTAGGACATATTTCTGAATTTTTTTAGACTCTGGCTTATATCTAATCTATTTCTAACGTGTCGTTTGTTTTAAAAGCATCATAATTATTGGCCGTGCCCACTTTTGGGTAGGGGCGAGAATCAACTCAAACCTAGGCATATTGTTGGGATATACCAAATAGGTAGCCCTAGAATAAGGATTTATTCTAGCAAACCAGGGTGGTCCGCTGGCTGGCATGCCGGGTGGCACAATCTGTCTAGACGCAAGACGGAGGCCTAGACGATACAAGGAAGGTAAGCCAGAGTCCACTTGAAACCCAAGGGCTATGCGGCTTGGAGTACAAGACACGGTGGTTAATACGAATTAGTCTGGAACTCTATAACTAAGTCGGCTGAGGAATTACTTTGTAAATCCTAGGACCGGATCCCTATATAAAGTTGACCTACGGGCGCCCTTAGGGTATAGACAATCGCAACCAATCTTGTAACGTGTATGCATATCTGTTTATAGTGAGCTATAGCAGGATTAGGTTTTTTCCTCCACCATGAGGGCCTCGGACATGGGTAGATCATGTGTGCAATCTCACTCCCAGAACATCCATTGTTATATGTTGATCCAAATTCTACAAAGTATAGGCCAACTTCTGACGAGAGGAGCGAGGTCCGTCGCCGGAGGCTTGGGCCTAGTGCAACGAGTCTGAAGTTGGCCCACACCGTGCCCAACGGGGACGCCTGTGGGGGGTGCGGGGGGCGACAGCCCCCCGCGGTACGGTACGGATCGTCGAAGACCTAGGTTTCCACCGATATATAAACCCCTTGTAAGCCGCCGGCTGGGAAGAGTTGCATCTGTGAAATCCTCGGCGTTTGTAAACACTCCTCGATATAGTGAAGTTTCGCTGGCTGGCGCCGTGGTTTTTTCCTCTCTTTGTTGGAGAGGTTTTTCCACGTTAAATCTGTGTCCCCTTGCTGTGTTTTTCGTTTTCATTCTTCGTTATCTTCTTGTCGCAATTGTAACATCCATCTCCTACAACCTCTCTCTCTCGCCATTCTAGAAGGCTCCTGCCGTGGATTTTCCACGATACATACTCAAAGTCCGCAATCCAAGTTGTCCACCTAAATACAATCAAGACCAATCGCGGGTACCTGCCTCAAGAGCAGAGGTTTCATTGCTAACGAAGAGGTAAGTGTCCGAAACTCCAATACAATGCCTCAATCGTCTGTTGCGTGAACCACCAATGGCAAACTCTTACGTTTTGGCGACTCTTAGGTTTTTGAGAAGGAATTCATAGTAGATGCAAAAACCTAAATATGACACCTTAACCTCCAATAGGTGGATGGAGCCTTAGACTCAAGAAACTAAAATAAACCAGGATAGAGCCGAGGGCGCCAAGATCATGCGAGACTATTTCAACGAAAATACCATCTATCCGGAGAATTATTTTCGCCAACGATTCCGCATGCACAAGAGCCTTTCTCACCATTGCAAATGCAGTCGAGAAGCATGATGATTGGTTCAAACTTAGGAGGAGTGCATACGGCGAGATAAGCGCAAGCCCGTTGATGAAACGTCTGCAGCTGTTCGAGTGCTTGCATATGGATGTTCTGTGGATGCGTGTTCGCATTGGCAAAAATAGAATCTTGCAACAGGATCGAACAATTCCTCGAAACCCATCAGCGCATCACTGGCGTCTCCATAGTGCTAACTAGTTGTGTTTGAACTATTCTCGTCATTCGTTGCATCTGAACTCTTCCATATGTTTGGCTTTGAAGTATTTGGTTTGTAAACTTAATTTTTATTCATTCGTAAACATGTTATTTCATTGTATTTGAACTATGCCAAGTATTTGTCTTTCAACATTTTGATTTCTAGATAATTTTTTTACTCATCTAAGTTTTGAGAATCGGTTAGGAAACGCTTTTTTATGGAGTATCCGCTAAGTTTTAGGAGGCCGTTTTACTCCTCTAACTATTGGGTATTGGGGATCGGTTAGAGATGCCCTCATATTTATTTTAATCTGAGAATTTTGCGTTCTAAATATTCTTAAATGAATTAGATGCAGGATTTGGGAGAATTTCACCCAAGAAAATGAAATCGAGAACGAAAAAGTACGCAAAATAATCCTAGAACACATGTAAGCAGATTTCAGAATTAAACTAGTTTACGAGGTAACTTCAAACACTCCTTGAGACGAACATTCCTTGAGACGAACAGCTAGGATTGCATCGTTCACACCGGAAGCCCGAGCAGCGACTGCGCCTTCTGCACGCTGCGGCCCGGACCAAGCAGGCACCCGCTGAGGCGCCCCTCGCCGTCGTCCTCCTCCTTAACCTCGCCCTCTCGCGCCCCGTCGTAGCGCCGGTACGCCGCCTCTACGTCATTAAGGATGGCCGACACCTCCGGCATCCCCGGCCGGCTGCGTCTGTCGTTCCCCACGCACGCCAGCGCCACCCCTGCCGTCCGCGCGAGCAGCCGCGACTCTGCTTTGTCGGTCGGCGCGCCGGCTCGCGAGTCCAGTACCTCCTCTGCCGCGCCACCGCGTATCCGCGGCAGGGCCCAATCCGCCAGCCGGCCGCCGTCCCACCGCCTCCCGGTCATCACCTCCAGCAGCAGCGCCCCGAACATGTACACGTCGTTTTCCGCGCGGACGTCCAGGCGGTCCGGGTCGTCGTCGTGGTCGAGAAAGACGGACAGACCGTAGTCGCTGACCCTGGCAGTTTGGCGCGGCCGCCTTCGAGAGTGCGAGGCAGCGGTGTCGACCAGCACGTTGCACGGCCTCACGCGACCATGGGTAATGCCGTGCCCGTGCAGGTGCGCGAGACCTCGCGCCGCACCGGCGGCGACCGTAGCGCGCAGGCGCCATGTCAGCAGCGGCAGCTGGTCTTGTGTGCACGCCGCGGCCGCGCCGTGGAGCAGGGCCTCGAGGCTGACGGAGCCGGCGGGGGCACGTTCAACGAGGAGAACGCGCTCGCCGGGGCCCTCGGAGAGGCCGACGAGGGCGGCGAGGTTTGGGTGGGGCGGAACGGTGAGCGAGCGTACGGCCGCTGGGAAACGGCGGCCACCGGGGTGGCCGAGGATGAGATGCGGGCGCATGCGCTTCGCTGCGAGCCCTGGCGTGGCCGCGTAAACGGTGAAGTGCCGGCCCTGCCCGATCACCCGGCTGGAGTGGAACCCGTCCGTGGCGCGCTCCACGTCGGCGAGCTGCAATACTGGCAGAGGAACTTGGGACGAGACCAAACCGTCGGCGCCACTCGTGGCGCCTATGTGCTTCTTGCGCCAAAGCAGGAAGAGCGCGACGGCCAGCGCGACAAACGCGGCGGCGACTACGGACACGACGGCGTGATGGACGGCGTCCACTACGGTGTCGTGGTACTAGATGGAGCGGTTTCAGTATCACCTGAACGTCTGCACACGTTCTAACTTGTGAGAGCACGCAAGGCACACGTACGTACTACTTGGGTCATCAGTCTAAGAATAAAACCATGGTTAGGAATTGGAAGCTTGTACTTTTATGTTTGTGCTCACGCATGAGCACTTGAACAAGTACCGGTGGTTATAGCTAATGTGATCCTGTCATTAATCAAGGTTCTTTTAGACGAAGCAAAGGGTTGGTAAGGGTGGTGTTGAAAAGTGACTCTTGATTTTGCTCATCCCATTGTCTCCACATTACCAGAGAAAAGCCTACCCAAGGCGTACCTGGAACCCCATCGGAGGCGCATATGGTATGCGCCTCTAGCGCCGTGTCTCTAGTATTTGCTACACGAGACACATATCATATGCGCCTCTAGCATCTGTTATGCGAGGCCCATATCACATGCGCCTCCTATACTTCATATACGCGAGGTCTCGCGTATATAAAGTATAGGAGATATGCGTCTCGCATATGTGGTGGTATGCGCATCGGGTAGTACCCAATATGCGTCTCCTATACTTTCCATATGCGTCTCAGTATATTTTCGAAATTCAAGTTTTACAGCAATTTTCAAATTACAGTTTACAAGTATTTAAATACAACATAGTTCAGAATACAGTATAAACAACACAGAATTTTTTAGAAACTTGTATTTGGCAAAAGCATAATAGAACCAGCATGAATACAAGTACATTACACATCAATCGCGACATACGCGTTCATACATCAACAAGTGCCAAGTTTTCACACAACACCAAGTGTTTGTGCCACAAGTTCACACCTCCGAGTACAAGTTCACAATCACATTACAACTCCGACGACGAAGCTCTATCTAGATGAAGTAGAGCACATAACCTACCATGAAGAGCAACAAGGTTGCGATCACGAGGAAGTTCCTCCACTTCTTCCTCCTCCACTTCTTCCTCACGTGCCTCCTCCACTTCTCTTCCGCCACCTCTCTAGTCTTGTAGCATTTGTAGTTGTTGCCCGAGAATTTGTTCACTTGCTTATGGCAGTCTTTCCACTCCTCGTACACACCTGGAATCTTGCCGGCGTACACGACATAGCACTTCTTCACCATCTCCTATACACAAGATAGATGATATTATCTATGTCAGTGCAAAGCAATAGCAGTTCACAAGATAAGATCATGCATATATATATGGGTACAACAAGATGTAAGAAATCACGTTCTAATCATCAGCATTTCGAAGAAAGACAAAAAAAGCAAACCAAGAATGACTTGCATTAGTGCCTCATACTTAGGTTGGGCATGGAAATAACAATGCTCACTATTTGATCTCGTGCGGCAAGTAGAGTATATGCCCAAATTACTAGTCTACTTGGCACACGAGATCAAATAGCGGCATAGTCATACACATGACGCCACAACACGTTCTAATCATCGGCATTTCAAAGAAAGACCAAAAAAAGCAAACCAAAAATGACTTGCATTAGTGCCTCATACTTAGGTTGGGCATGGAAATAACAATGCTCGCTGTTTGATCTTATGCGGCAAGTAGAGTATATGCCCAAATTACTAGTCTACTTGGCACACAAGATCAAACAACGGCATAGTCATACACATGACGCCACAACACGTTCTAATCATCGGCATTTCAAAGAAAGACCAAAAAAAGCAAACCAAGAATGACTTGGATTCGTGCCTCATACTATTCGTATCGCCAAAGACAAAAAAAGAGAAATACTTCCACGATTCATATAGCATGGGCATGTTATGTCCAATGGTAAAGCAAGGAAAGGATTCGGTCTCCACGACAACGACTCATTTCGAGTTTGGTGTGTCGAAAGAAGTCGTTGTCGTGGACCCAGAACCCTTTCCTTGGCCTACCATTGAACATATTATGTCTTATGTATATGAATCTCGAAAATATCTGCCCTCTTTCGACTTTGGGGCTACGAGATGAAATAGTTTATCATTTCATTATATCGCTAAAGACGAATAGTGAAGTAATGTCTTTTCTTTCGACTTTGGGGCTACAATGAGATATTTGAAACTAAATACTTCACCATTCCATTAATTCACGCTATCTAATCTATTCATATCGCCAAAGACAAAAAAAAGAAATACTTCCACGATTCATATAGCATGGGCATATTATGTCCAAAGGTAAAGCAAGGAAAGGATTCGGTCTTCCACGGTAAAAACTCATTTCGAGTTTGGTTTGTTGAAAAGAGTCGTTGCCGTGGACCCAGAATCCTTTCCTTGGCTTACCCTTGAACATATTATGTCTTATGTATATGAATCTCGAAAATATTTGTCCTCTTTCAACTTTGGGACTACGAGATAAAACAGTTTATCATTTCATTATATCGCCAAAGACGAAAGAAAGAAATCATTCCACGATTCATATAACAATGTCGCCAGTGCTATACGAATAGTGAAGTAATGTCTTTCTTCCTTTCGACTTTGGGGCTACAATGAGATATTTGAAACTACATTAAATTCACGCTATCTAATCTATTCGTATCGTCAAAGACAAAAGAAGAGAAATACTTCACGATTCATATAGCATGGGCATGATATGTCGAGTGGTAAACCAAAGAAAGGATTTGGTCTCGACGACAACGACTCATTTTGATTTTGGTGTGTCGAAAGGAGTCGTTGACACGTGGACCCAAAACCCTTTCCTTGGCTTACTGCTCAACATATTATGTCTTATGTATATGAATCTCGAAAATATTTGTCCTATTTCAACTTTGGGGCTACGAGATGAAATAGTTTATCATTTCATTATATCACCAAAGATGAAAGGAAAGAAATCATTCCACGATTCATATAACAATGTCGCCAATGCTATACGAATAGTGAAGCAATGTCTTTCCTTTCGACTTTGGGGCTACAATGAGATATTTGAAACTAAATACTTCACCATTTCATTTAATTCACGCTATCTAATCTATTCGTATCGCCAAAGACAAAATAAGAGAAATACTTCCACGATTCATATAGCATGGGCATGTTATGTCGAGTGGAAAAGCAAGGAAAGGATTTGGTCTCCACGACAACGACTCATTTCGAGTTTGGTGTGTCTAAAGGAGTCGTTGCCGTGGACCCAGAACCCTTTCCTTGGCTTGCCACTCGACATATTATGTCTTACGTATATGAATCTTGAAAATATCTGTCCTCTTTCGACTTTGGGGCTACGAGATGAAATAGTTGCCTCATACTTAGGTTGGGCATGGAAAATGACAATGCCGCTGATGGATCTAGTGCGGCAAGTAGAGTATATGCACAAACCTCTAGTCTACTTGGCACACCAGATCTAGCAACGACATGGTCACACACATGACGCCACAACATGTTTTAATCATCAGCATTTCAAAGAAAGACAAAGAAAGCAAACCACAAGAAGTAGGGCGGCAATAACGAATGAAAAGCAACAAGCACTTAAAATAGTTCATAACACAAATAACTAGCTAGTGTCGCTCACAATCAAGTTCAACGGTTGACGAAACATACTCTAGAGGTTTTGCTAGGTAAGTTTAACATAGTGATAAGAGGTTACAACACGAGTTTGGAACTAATAGATAGCTACCTAGGCAATGCAACCATCAAGACTTCTTCGGCTGTTGAGTCGGCTTTAGGGGGGCATTGATGAATCCCGACTGAGTTTTCGCCATCTGCATGAACGTCCTGGAGTCACCCTGTTGTGCTAAGCATTCGTCTATCTCCCTGTTGGGCGGTGTATGGCCGCCGTAGAAGGTTCCCCCGGATTTCATGACTCCCTGGTGCACGATTGTCGCGATCTCCTCCTGGATGTCGAAGATGTGCTGCCTGAGGTTGTGATCATGTATTGTTGCAAGCCTTTCAGCCCACTTCGCGAGGTCAGATGGCAGCGTTTTGCTCTCCATGTCATTGAAGAACGCCTTCATGTGGTAAATGGTGTAGAAGGCATCCTTCCTGCTGCCAGACGGCTGCTTGATGCAGGCGAACTTGGTGTTGTGGCGGAACACGTGCGTGCCAAACTTCACATATGGTGTTGCCGATTTGACGCCTCCCCCTGCGACGTAGCCGGTGAGAGCACATCAAGAATGTTCTTGATATTGGTGTAGTTTTTCGGGTGCGCACTATTTGAGTCGAGGTACACGGCTGTTGAGTGTTTCAAATTCAAGCATATGAGCATGCAGCCTGTCCGATCATCCTCCGTGATGGGATGGTAGGGAAGGAGAATCACATCCTTTTCTGAGTATGTTTGTAGGAAGGTTGAGAGGTAGTCGGTCATCAACGCTATGTCCTCGACATCTTTCAGGACGATGTCCAGCATGAAGTAGGGATCCACTATCTAGATGCTCGGGATCTTGTCTCTGGTGATCTGCATGGCCATATTGAGGGAGAATAGCCGGTCCAGGGTATTGTGCAGCCAGAACCCGTTCAACATGTCGAAGATGTCGGAATGCCGCAGGTAGAAGATATCCCCGGGGGGTACACTGACGAAGCACGACACATAAGGCACCTTAGCCTTGAAAACAAGGTACGACTAATTGTTCTCGCGAATGCGGTGCTCCTCAATTGTGAGACAACTATAATGAAGATTGCGCATTTGAGAGCTTGCGACCTCGAGCAACGAGTTACACATCATCGGTGCACCTGCCACGTGCTGCTGATTCCTGGCTTGCCCCGCAGGGCCGTCCTGAGCCCGGAGAACAAGATTTGGACCCTTGCTCTGGTCACCCTTAGGCTTCCTTTTGTGACCATGCTTCCTGCCCTTTGGGGTGTCGGCCACCGTGTTCACCTCACCGATCACCTTATGAAGGGTGCTGGGGCTGATCAAAGGAACTGCTGGCCTCAGAGGCTCGGTGAAGGGGGCGGGTGGCGGCGTCTCCTAACTAATTGGGAAGAGACGCACCTGGCAAGGGGGTTTCACCGGTGCTGGTTGGGCATCGGCAACTTGATGTGTGCCTGATGGTCCCGGCTCATACCAATCAGAAAAACTTGTGTTAACGAACTAGTCGCCGAAGTTCGGATCAATTTCTCCATCATCATCATAGGGATCTTATGCCATGTTGTCCAAGTCTGCCATCTCGAAGTCTTCATCATGTGCTGGTTGTGCTGCCTCTAGGGTGAGGTTGAGCTGGTCCTCCGTCCCCAAACGGATCTGGCTCTTCGGCCATAGGTACAAGTAGTCGAAGCCGGTATTGAGGACCATCGCCGTCTCCTCATCATCCCATCCTTGAGGTTGAGAGGGAGGTTCCACTTGCTCGTAGCCCGGAAGCACCATACTGTATCTGACCCTCATCATGTCGGGTGGCATTGTGACATTGTGCATTTTGCGGTTCTCCGGTTGAACGATAGTACCCTTGGCAACATCCTTCAACTGGCCGCCCACCCAGTGCATTAGAGTGGAAGGAGTGTCTCCCTGCGAAAGACATGTAGGCCGGGCGTCAGTAAAATGAAGATCAAGTCATCAGTGTGGTTAAGCCTCCCAACTCTCTCTTTAGTTAGTTAGTTACCTTGAGGGCGTCGAACTCGGCCAAGGTCGAGGTACCGCCGCCGGCAGGTTTGAGCGCGCAAGTGGCGGAGTGGCTGCCTGATGGCACGGTGGTGCGGGCCGCAGCGGGCAAGTTAAGCTCCGGAGCTGGAGGAGTCTCCACCACCACCGGCCCCACTAGAGGAGCCACTAGCACCTCCGGCCGCGCCATGTTGTCCGATTGGGAGCTGTCGAGGTTGGGAACCGGTGGCGGCCCTTGTTTACCACCCTTCTGCCACTTGATGTACTTTTCCATGTAGGCAGGAATGATGGTGTTGAGCTTATCGTTCATTTGTGTCTGGACTTGTGTATGAACTTGTTCTTGGAACTTTGTCTCGACAGCCGACACAGCCTGGTTCACGGCATCTTGGACTATATTGGGAAAGGCTTCCACCTGTTCCCTTAGGTGTCTTACCTCGACGCTTTCGGCCTTCCTGCCCTTGTGCTCCTTGGTGCCATAGTACTCGGACCATGTTATGCCACCAAAGCCGACCACACGACCAGCCGACGACGGGGCCGCCAGGGGCTCGACATTCTTGGTCCGGTTCAGTGCCCTGTTAAAAGTGGTGTCCCACTTGGCGACAGGCGCCGACCCTTGGGATGAGGAGCTCCTACACTCCTCGTTCTATGCACAAGGAACGCGAAGCATTTGATCAGAAAACTGGACTTCATTGATTAATCGTGAACACAATTAATCGACTTGCATGCAAACTACTTACATATTTTCTCATGAAGTCCGTCACCTTCGTAGCGAAGGGGCCGACGGGCTCCGAGGAATAATCAGAACTCCCTTTCGGCTTGGCAAACCGGGCCTTGACAAAGTGCTTTGCCTACGGCTCTTTTATGTCATCAAAGGGAGGTGTCAACCCCTTTGCATGAGTGCCGGCGTCCTCCTTCTCTCATTTGGGAATCGCAGCTCTATAACCGCTAGAGCCGAGATGGTGGGTACCAATGTTCTTCTCGTACAACTCCTTGAAGTACCGACTCTTGGCCTTGCCCATGGCGGATTCACATCTGGCCTTGAACACCTTGAAGTGTTCTTCCCTGACCAGAGGCTCCCTCTTGACGACCTCCGAATAACTTAGCCCGTCCTCGAAAATCAGCTTCTTCACCCGGACCTTCCAATTCGACAAGGCCTTGGTCATCTTCTTGAGGGCGTACTTGTTCACCGGATTCCCTTTGAGATTGTCGTTATTGTACTTGTGTTCCTCATCACCCGGGAACGCGTATCTTGCGTGCAGCTTCTGGAGGAGCTGGATGTGGAAACCCCTGTTCTCTTCGGCCTTCAGGTTCTCCGTGTTGATCGTGATGGTGTTCCGGAGGATTGCCGCGAGCTGGTTTGAGTAACCTGCGACAAACTCGGCCAGCTCCAAAGGCACACCTTCATCGTTCACGCTTGTGATGATGGACCTTTTGATGTCGACCACGATCGGGGCATGCTCCTTCCGGGCCTTCTTCGATGTGCTACCACCATCCGTAGTAGCTTCACCGCCGCCATCAGTGTTAGTGGCGTCGCCATCCGTGTCCCCTATCTCCTCATTCCCCGACGACATATCCTCGTCCGCCTCCATCTGGTCGTCCTGCGGAACGAAATCCAGGTCCTCTTGGGATTCCATCTCCGCCTGCTGCTCCCAAAAGGACTTCTTGCTAGAAGGGCCCTGCTCCGCCGACATTTTTAAACACACAAATAAATGGAACTAATAAGCACAAAAATTCACAGAAAATTTCGGCATAACCTTTGCTAATTTTCTATGTCTAGGAGTGCCAAAAATTCACCGGAACAGAAATGAATCAACATTCTGGCGAAACATTGGCAACTCAAAAAGAAAAACCTGCACAAAAAAGCCTAAATAGGCACAAACACGGCCATTTTGCTGCCAGCATACACAAACACAACCATACACAAATTGCTTCTAGCAGCATACAAAAAATCTGGACAACATACAAAGGTAACCTTTTATGACCTTCTCTACACATGCGCAAACTAAAACAATAAAGAAACAGAATTTACACCGTACTAGCAGGTCTGAAGCTTATAGGATTTGCAACAGAAGCTCATTCACAAAAAAGAAACAGAAGCTCAATAAAAAAAGGAACAAAAGCTCAATATTTATTTTATTTGCATGTGCACTGTTTTATTTTAACATCATGGAGAATTTGGTAGCCACACTCTAGCATATGTTCTTATACAGTGTTTGGCCTCAGTTTAGCATCCTTGGTAGCCAATTAGAAGTTCCCTAGAAAGTGAATCCCAATGGACAACTACCAAAGAATAGCTACCACTGTGTACACTCCAGATGGAGGCATCACAGTGGAAGATATGCTAGCAGCAACCATAGATCTTGGCTAAACCAGAGAAGCATCCAACTGCGCATAAAACAACTTTGGGTAATCTCAAAGCTACCTCTAATCATTTCTCCAATTAAGCTAGCTAGGTATCATTAAATCGTGGGTATCTATTATAGTACCAAGACCATCACTAAACCAAAGGTTCACTTCATCATTCATGTCTCACAACTGAATTCAGCAAGTCAACCTAGCAACAAGTTATTTTGAGCCAACAGTAAATACATGTCTACAAATCCACTAACAAGAATCAAGCAAATCCTCTCTAAGTACACATCAGTATTTAAATCCTTTCTTCCCAGGAATACTTGGGAGCTAAGATATCTAAACAAAGAGGTAGCTTGAACAAGGTATGTAACTATGCAGAGATACAGGTACATGCCAAACAAAACAACCACCACAACTTCACACGGTTTAGAGGGTTTAAGCGCCAAAGGATCTGACTACAGGCATCTTAAAACATGCAATTTGGCACTAAACCAGTTAACCCAGAAAAACACCCCAATTTTTTTTGCCCTTCACAAATTGGTTTATTCTGCTGTATCTATGTGCATTTGGCGTCACAAGACATACTCAGCGTGTCTAGGCAGGCTGCTCAAACACCATTCCAGAGGCTAAAACAAAGTGATGAGCTGTTATATGTAGTATATTTTAGTGGGAGATTCATTATGATCTGTTGTCCTCCGTGCCCTTTCCATGTGCCTGATCACAATATTTTCAGTAGAATTCGATAGCTTTTCCCCTTTTTTCATTTTGGCACTAGCACCTGACCCATGAAGCTAAATATATCTTATATCATGTTTGCTAAACCTGATGATGTTCTTTATTTATTGCATTTGCTAGCACTGTAATAATGCCAATATGTTTAAGTCATACATGTTCTTCATGCTGCAGGAGGAGTTACAAAAATTCTGCAACGAAATAGAGGTAATTTCTCGAGCAATAATTCCCTCACAGTGTTGATAGATTCTGGTCACTTTTTAGCTCAACATCATCAGCTTCTCTATGCTACTCGCTACCCAAACCTATATAGGCTGGTTAGGATTTCAGTCTACGTTTTCTTCTCTATGCTACTCGCTACCCAAACCTATATGAGTAAATCCATGAATGTGTTCTTTCTGGAAATCCAGCTTACCCTTTCTTGTTTTATCCTTTGTTCAGACTTACAGAACATAGTTCACTTAGGGTGAAAGCTCATTCAGTTATAAACTCTAGAAATTCGGCATATCTTTTCTTGAATTATTGTTCTTTGTTGAAAGTCGCACAATATAGTTTACTTGTTATTATAGCTCACTCATTAACAGGATTAGAGTTGATAGTTGTGTCTGGATGCACACCTGATGCCAGGTTTCTTAAACGCGTGTGCCAAATTACTAAAATGGAGCTTTTGATACTACAACTACGAACTACAAGCAGCACGCAAGCACTAAACCGATAGTAGTAGTCGATCTAATCGTCTCACGTCGATCTCAGACAGTCAGATCACAAACGGCGGTGAGGGTAGACGACGGCGGAGGCATCACAAACTCAGAGGGGGGAAGATGGGTAGGGGGACGGGAAGGGAGAGGGGAAGGGTGTCACCTCGATGGCGGTGGACGGTGGGTGCGGACGGCGACAGGAAGGGGCGATGATGGCGCGACAGAGGAAGGGGCAGCGCGGGCGGGCTCCTCCTCTAGGGCGCAGGCGTGCTCCTCCTCCTCCTGGGCACGACGAGCAGGCGGGCGAGCTCCTCCTCCTCCTGGGCACGGCGGGCGGGCGCGGGTGGAGCGAAGGCGACGGCAGCAGCGGAAGGGGCGACGATGAAAGAGCGAGGAGAAGCAAGGGCGTTGCAGTTCATCCGATCCATAGAAAAAGTGAAAGAGAAAAAAGGCTCAATCGACCAGCTTATGCGAGGCGCATATTTGAAAATGCGCCTCACATAAGTTTATGCGAGGCGCATACTGGCCATATGCGACTCGGCTATTCTTCACTTCTAGTCAACTAGTGCGCTGCGTTGGTATCTGTCAACTAACACACACTAGCCCACTGGTATTGACCCTTGTCCTGTTCTAAACCCTGGCCACCCATGTTTGAATCCTGGGGGCAACATATTTTTGTAAAATGTTTTTAAAGGCCATTTTTCATGTAAAAATATTGTCCAAACACAATATAAACTATAAAATATACTGCAAATATTTTAAAAATTCAAATATTGCCAAAAAAACAAAAATGAGTATTATGAATGTGTCTCATCGATACATAATATTCTCAATGCAATATTATAACATACAAAAAATGATAATTATGAATGTTTCGATACATAATAGTATGCCACACACACACAATGGTTCTTGACAATGGTCGGAGCGCGCTTGCGTTTCTTGACAATGGTCGTCTTCTTGCCCTTCTTTGTCGCAGTTGCATAGGTTAGGTCCGGGACGTCTTCACTACTTCTTTTGAACGGGAGTCCTTTCTTAGGTAGGGTTGTGGTGTACGGTGCTTGGTTACCGTATCCGTCTTCCATCTTCAGGTCACCGTTCTGGTCAAAGTCTTACTCATTGGCGACTCCGTCCATTCTGATGATGTTCCCTTTGCCTCTCCTGACGACAACCCGGCTAGGCTTTGACGGGTCTGTGATGTACCAGCATTGGTCGACCTTGCTAGCTAGAACCCAAGGATCATTTCTCGTGGGTGCGTTCGCGCTGGTGGTCTTTGACGGTATAACCATGGTGGTGAAATATCGGTCTTCTTTCTCGACGCTCTTGGTCCACCTGACACGAAACATCGACACCTTCTCCGTAACATAGTCGAGCTCCCAAATCTCCTCGATCCTTCCGTAGTATCTTTCCGGGACGTCGTCGGTGTAGAATATCCCCGTAACCCCTGAGTTTTGGTAATCGCAGTTATTGTCCTTTTCCTCTGTATAGAACATGTATCCGTTGATATCGTATGCCTGATAGGTCATCAGGTTGTGCGAGGCGCCCCGTGACAAGGAGAATATGAGTACATTTTCCTCCGAGTACTTGCCCTGCGGTGGAGTAGCAATGACCTTCTCCCTGAACCATCACGTGAAACCGGAGTTGTGCTCCTTGATAACATCTTCCTCCGAGTACTGGACCCCCTGGTCAGTGTCATTCTTCTTGATAAACTCTTTGTGCTCATATATGTATGGATCGACCACCTGCAGGTGCTGTAGCGCGACCAGGTTTTCTCTTTCAAAGTCCTTGGTTCGGCCCTCGATGTCGACATGCTTTGGGCGCCGACCCTCGTGGTGACCGCATCCAGCGAGCCTCCTGAGGTGCTTGTTGAATGGCAGACCAAGAGGGGTCTCTGTTTGTAGAAAGTTTGAGCAGAAAGCGATGCACTCTTCGTCCAGGAAGCCGTTTGCTATGCTTCCATCTGGACAGGACCTGTTCTTAACGTATCCTTTGATGTGTCCATTGAGCCTTTCGAACGGCATCATGCTTCGCAGAAACGGAGGACCGAGCTAGACGATATCCTCCACGACATGGTGAAGTAGATGAAGCATGACATCGAAGAATGCGGGGGGAGGGGGGAATAGATCTCGAGCTCGCATAGTATCACCACGATCTCGTCCTGTAGCCTTGTGAGCTTCTTAATGCCTATCGACTTCCGAGAGATGATGTCGAAAAAGTTGTAGAGGCCAAACAACGTTTCACGGACGTGCTTGTCCATTATACCTCGGATCACGACCGGGAGTACCTGAATCATCAGCACGACAACGTCGTGAGACTTCATCCCGCTGAAATGCTGCTTCGCCTCGTCTAGCCATCTGCTTATCTTCCCCGCGTAGCCGTTCGGAAATTTGACTCTGAGGAGGCACTTCATAAACTGTATGGCATCCTTCTTACTCAGAGTGAAGCACGAGGCCTTGAGCTTGACCTCGCCCTTCTTAACCTGCTTTTTGCCCTTGCAACGATGGCTATTCTGCGTTTCCGTCTCCTCCTCGTCCTCCTCCTCGTCATCGCTAGGTGGTGGTTGAAGTTCATCCTTGATGCCCATATGCTTCAAGTCGTTCCTTGCCTTTGACCCATCTTTGGTGTTGTCAGTGTTAAGGAGGGTGGCAAGCAGACTCTCGCCCATGTTCTTCGTGATATGCATGAGATCAAGGCTATGAGGCACGCGGAGGATCTTCCAGTATGGCAAGTCCCAGAAAACAGACCTCGCCTTCCATACCTTCAGCAGCGGCTCTGGCTTCTTCTGGGTCTTTCCTGGTGCAGGGCATTCCTTCCAGTTATTCAACAGCTCATAGATTTGCGTGCCGCTCCTATGGTCTGGGATTCCTTGGAGCTCGACCACCCCATCGAACAGATCTCCTAGCTTTCTCCAGGTGTGATTCTTGGGAAGCCACCTCCGAGCCCCAAGGAACACGGTTTTCCCGGACCCGGGATATTTCTGTAGCTGGCGGTACGTTGTATTATCTTTGCACCTAACGCACCCATAGAATCCTTGGACCACCTGCCCCGAGAAGTATCTATAACCGGGATAGTCTTGTACCGTCGTGATCACCGCCGCTCTCATGTCGAAGTATTCTTGTCTCGAGGCGTCCCACGTATGGGCTCCTTCTTCCCATAATGTGGCCAGCTCCTCTTTCAACAACGTGAGATACAGATTGATGCCTGTACCGGGTTGTTTTGGCCCTTGAACCAGCATACTTATGGTTACGTACTTCTTCTTCATGCACAACCAGGGGGGAGGTTCTAGATCCATACAAACACAGGCCAGGTGCTGTGTGTGCTGCTCTGGCTTCCGAACGGATTGAGTCCGTCGGTGCTCACGCCCAGCCTGAGGTTCCTTGACTCTTTCCGAAATGTTGGTAATATTGGAGGTCCAACGCCTTCCACTGGCAAGCATCCGAAGGGTGCCTCGGCATTTCCTCCTTCTCCGGATCATCGTCTTCCGACCTCTTTATTTCAGCGTGCCAGCACATGAGCTCTGCTTCCTTAGGGTCCGCGAAATACCGCTGCAGACGAGGAGTTAGAGGAAAGTACCACACCACCTTTCTAGGAGCTTTCTTGGTCTCTCTTGTATCGAGAGGTCTTGCACACCGGACACATGGTCTTCTCCGCGTCCTCGCCCCGGTAGATGATGCAATCATTTATGCATACCTGGTATTTCACGTGCGGTAGATTGAGAGGGCACGTGACTTTCTTGGCCTCAGCGATACTAGTCAGACATGTGTTCCCCTTCTTGGGAAGAATATCGTGCCAGAATGCAATGTTGTCGTCGAAGCATTCGTCGGTGATTTTGTGTTTCGCCTTCATCTCCAGAGCCTTGAGCATTACATTCAGACGGGTATCCCCGTCGTTGCATCCATGAAACAATGGAGTGACCGCGTCTTTCTTCATTTGCTCTAGCTTAGATTTTTCTCTAGCAGCGGCTCTGGCGTTACTCGTCTCCTTGAGAAGCAGATCTTGGACATGAGGGTCTTGCAACTAGCTCGAATCATGGTCGACACCTTGATCTTCGTGTTCATGCCCAGCGCCACCTTGATCATCTTCGTGTTCATGCCCGACGTCACCCTGATCTTCATGATCATCACTTGCCCCGCCGTCGGTGCCTTGATCTTTGTGATCATGACCGTCATCTTGATCTTCACCATTATTGACATCCTCATCATCATCTTCGTCATCACGTATCCACCGAGAAGGGGCACCTCTCTTCCTCATGCACCATGGGTAACTCCTCATCCAATCCTATCTTGATATATGATGCATATTCTCTTGGTAAGGATGAGGTGGGCAATGTGTTTGCCAAATATGTTGGTGCCCAAAGTGGTGTCAAGAAAAGAACCATTTGGGTGGCCAAGCCTATTGTGACTAACCTCTTAGGACCCAACTTGGTTGGAGACCAACAAGCTAAAACTTGATCAATAGGTGTTGTTGGAGGGCATTGGAGGCTTGGCTACACTATGAAGAATTGAGGGGTCTTCATCATTTATTTTTGTCAAGTCAAGCCAATTGGATTATGTTGCCTCTATCTCATATCCAATGTTCCTCCTTGCGGTAACATGTGCTCAACTCCTTTACATTGAAAGTTACTTGCTCCCTTGTGCATGTGTTGGTTTTGTACCATTATATGTGTTTATACATGTTGTGCTTCCCTCATACCTATGTTGTGTTGTCTAGTATATTTGTGTATGTTGGTTGGCACATCATGTATTTGTGTTCTTGTGTTTGAGCCTTTGTTGAATTTATTTGGTATATTTCTTGGCTCTTGGGAGTGATTAATGGACTATCCCATTTTGGGGGAGTGTTATGCTTGGGCATTCCACAATCCTAAAATGTGTGTACATGAGAAATACCACTTAGTGTTGACATTAAATGTTTGTCTTGTCTCTATGTGGTATGTCATTCTCATGAAGAATTAGTATTCCATAATGTCCATTAATCATCTCCTTTTTGCTCTTTTTGCCTCTTGTCGATATTTCTTGTTTTATCACATTATGGGGGAGTCATATGCTTTGTGCATATTACAAACCTAGAAAATGTGAACATTTGAGGTAGTGTCACCTAGAATTGATATTGATATTTATCTAGCTCATAAGTGGCACTTTTAGCTCAAATAAGTTCCAATTTCTTTGGATTGATTTTATTGCTCATCTTTTGGATCTTGTTTGTGAGAGTTTTTCTTCATATGTGTTTCCTCATGTTTGGACCTCAATATCCTCCATGGAAACCATTTGCTTCAAGTTACCTTAATCTTTATTGATTGTGTGACTTTTTGGAGCTATCAAGAATCTCTCTCGAAGCATCAAGCATAACTTTTATGTCTTGTTACATGCTTCTTTGTGTGAATATGATCACGATTTCCTTGCAAACTACTTTGGGAAAACTTTCCCCATAATTCTTGTCCTTGGACAAGTGACACTCCATATATGGTAGGATTTATTGATCATGTTCACTTTGGCCTTTGTTTTTCTTTGTTCTATCTTTGGCTGAGATTTTGTTTTCTTTTTCTCCCATGTCTTCCTTGCCTCTTGTGGATCATTTTAGTTTATTTGTATTCTCTTGTGTTTTATTTAATGTATCTAGTAGTGATGATCTCTTTTGTGTGCATTTTGCATTCAAAAGCAAAATTCAATATAATGCACCATTCATGGGGGAGCTCTCCTATATTATCTAGAACACTCCTTTTATGCTTCTTGTGTTGATCCACATAGTGTTTCTTGTGCTTGGATGCTTGATCTTTTCTTTTGGTACTTTGTGCCATCATGAAAAGTGTAGAGAGTTTGGTTTATGTGTTGGAATCTTGCTCTATTTGGGAGTTGGCTTTGTCTCATTCTTTGTTACTTGTTTTGATATTTAGAATGAGATAAATCCTTGAGCATTGTGTGTTTTGTGCATCTTTTGCTCTTTGACTTTTGACTTGTTCATTTGTTGAATTTGTGTCCTATCATGTGTTGATTTGGCTCTCTGATACAATTTGGACACCTTTTGTCGTGTCACACTCTTGTGTGCTACTTCTTGGTTTACTTGGTGTTTTTGTTCAAATTGTATCACATTTTTGGTTCTTGAGAGTCTTGTGCATGCATATTTACTTCATGTATTTATTATGGCATGCTTGCTCTCTTGATCCAATGTATAGGGGATTCTCCACCAAATCCTATCGGCTAAGATGTGCATGAAATTCAATTTCATATCAATATGCACATATTTATGTGGAGGGTCTCCTATATATTGTAGTTGCACTAACTACTTTGGACCCAATTTGTTTGGGAACATAGTGTAATTAATTGTGTTTTAGGTACATTGGAGATATATTGGATGCTTGTCTCATCCATTAGGAAGAAATGGTGCCTACATGTCAATTGGAGGCAAGCAAGGATGATCAACAAATTCATATCCTCTACATCCTACCATCTATATCTCGGTAACAAGTATCTCTCTCATGCATACATATCTTGCTTCCAACCTTTTGTAGGTTGCTTGTTGGCATGAGTTTGTGTTTTTGCATATGTTGTGTTTCGTTTGTTGGTTTTTAGGAGTGCTCTCTATTGCAAATGTGAGTATGTTGAGATGAGTGCATATAATTGGGACTATACAAAATCATGACCATGATCCACTTATCCCAAATATGTCAATCTAGCAATTATATTGCCTATCTTTTCCTCATTCACTCTCATGTGCAATAGTGAGTATTTTTGCATAGTTGTTTTCTATTTGTGATACTCGTTGCCTTTCTCCATATATTCCAACTATTCCCTTCTTCCCTTGGTAATAGTTGTAATGTATGTAGAGTGTCCGTGTTTGAAGCTCATTGGTGTACACTAAGATATATTTGAGCCTTTGGCCATGCTTTCAAGCAAAAATCCTATTTGTACATTATATGACTTCATTTTGTTGTTCATGTGCTTTCTTGTGTATCTATTTTGTGTGTGCATGTTTCTTTGTGGGCATATGTCTTTGTGATATTTTCCACCTAGAAACTTATACACACAAGAGAAGATAAATCTTTGGTTGTTTTTGTTTTCCTTGGAGACCGCCCTTTATTTCTTGTTGATTCTTTGGTGGCTTCCAAATTTATTTTTCTATGAGTGCTTGTCCCTTTTGTTTGCATCTCCGGGCACTCATGATTTGATCTCTCTCTTGCCGTGTATTGTTAAATGAGTTTGTAGGAGTGAGGATTCCATGATTGTGCACTTTGTTTCCAAATATAATTATTACAATTGGTGCATAATCCTTGGGAAACTTCTCTAACTCACTTAAGAATGCTCATTTGTATTTATCTTTGTTTGAGGTTTAAATGTCTATGGGGGAGTGAGGATTCCATATTTGTGCATGACGCATTCAAATGATTCTATATTGTGCACGAAGATTGGGGAGCTTCCCTAATTCATCTAAACACTCCTTTGTCCGTATCATGTTATCTTGTGTTTTTCTTTTTGTATCAATTGTTGTTGTCAATTGGTATTTTTGGGTCTTTTGGGTTGCTCGCTTCATTTGTTGAAGCTATTTTCTCTTTCTTTTCTTTTTGCAATCTTTGGGTCCTCAATATAGTTTTACTTCCTCCCAAGGATTCATCATTGGACATGTGCATATGCACACCTTTGGAGGAATTCTCACTATATTGGCCATCTAGAACTTTTCACCCATTTTGGCAATCGATGCCAATGGGGGAGAAGTTTTAGAGGGTTTAAGGGAAGTTGGTTTATGCTTTGAGTTGGTCCTTAAAGCATTAGCCTTACATGCTCTTGCATCTTTGTTGTTGATTTGCATGTTTTATATATAGAGGAAACTCAACCACCGATAATGGTTGGCAATCTATGCAATGAAATTCAAGTTCATCACACATGCATAGATTATGGGGGAGTTTGCTCTATATATTGTGGTTGTACCAACATCACTTACTTGTGTAGTATTTGATGTTGGGGCAACCATTTTGTTCGTTAAATTCCATATTTAAACCCTCTCTTGGGGATTGTCATCAATTACCAAAATGGGGGAGATTGAAAGGGCATGTATGCCCCTTGTGTGGTTTTGGTAATTAATGACAATCCCTATGGACTAATGTGCAAATTGAGTTTCACGTGTAGGTTTGTCCATTGGCATCGCTTGGACCATGTGTTGGTTTCAAGGATGAAAAAGAAGAAGCATCGTCCAAGGGCTTTGTGCCTATTGGAATCAAGTAGAAGAAGAAGAAGAAGATCAAGTATGTTCTGAAGAAGAAGAAGATGGAGTTCCTCATGGCTATCTTCAAGACATCGTCAAGAATTTAAGTGCAAGCTCAAGATGCGTCCTCTCTAGAAGATTTCATTCTTGGAGCTTGTCATCCTCGACGTTCATGGAGTGATGAAGACAAGGTCAAAGAAGTGGTTTTCCCATGGAGTATGGGGGAGCCATTCACAAGTATTCATCAAGCAAGAGCAATCAAGAAAGGTGTTCCATCTTGAAGGTGACAAGATCGTCTCAATCAAGCTCAAGTGGGATGCTCAAGGCAAAGGTATGATCTTGATAGGGTTTCTATTTTACCGGTCTCGTTTATTGGGAGACCGGGTTTAGGATAGATAGTCGTACTATCAAGAGGGGCTCTCGAGTGGGTGACTCATTCGTATCTTTCGGAGAGAGCTCAAACCTTTGCATAAATAACATCATCTTCCTTGGTTGTTGTTTGGTTCTTGTCCATGTGAGGATCTAGAGCTTGTGGTTATCTTCATAAGAAGCTCTAGTTCATCAAAAACTGATTTTCCTTGCATATCTTATTGCGTTTTTGATCTTGCGGGTTTTCCGGCTCCATACCTTGGGAGGTATCTCTCATATATATTCATGGTATTTTCTCCCTTGGTGATATCCAATATTTCGTCTTGTTTGGATTCTACACGTCATTATCTTTCCAACAAAATTGGTTTCATCTCGTTTGGAGTTCGGATGCAAAAGTTGTGGCATTTCTGGTTCTGAAGTTTCTCTGACCGGAAGTACTGGCCAGACGCCGGAAGTACCGCTCGGGCAGAAATGCTGCCGGTAGTACCGGTGTTAATTCCGACCCAACTTCCGGTAAACCCGATTTCGGTTCAGTATGCTCTCTGCCTGGTCTGCGCTATTTGACGGAACTTCAGTCGGTATTTCAGGCGGTAGTACCGCTAGGACATTCTTGCCGCCGGTAGTTCCGGCGAAGCGGCGGTAGTACCGGCCAGGCTCGCGTTTTTGTTCTTTGTCTTGCTGTTTTCTGACCGTTGGCTGGGTGCCACCGGTAGTACCGGCCACCCACCGGTACTACCGACCGTGCGCGATTCTGTGGGTAACGGGCAGATCGGGGAGCCCTTTAAAAGGAGCTCCCCTTTCCCCTTTGCCCCTAACTTGCTTTTTCTTGGTTCTTGCTCTCTCTCTCTCCTCCATTGTTGACCTTGAAGAGCTTGCCCTCTCCCCTTTCCCCTCCTATGATTCTTGCATCTTTTTGAGGGATTTGAGAGAGGAGATCTAGATCTACAAGCCCCACCAAGCAAAATCCCTTCTTTGTGAAGGAATCCTTGGGATCTAGATCTTGGAGAGTTTTGTGTTCTCCTCTTGTGTTCTTCCTCCCTTATTCCCCCAATAGCTTTTGTAGCTTTGGTGGAATTTGAGAGTGAAGGACTTGCCTCTTGCATTTGGTGCATAGGTTTGAGTTCTCCTCGGAGATTCGGTGAGTTCAATCCCTTGGGATTGTTTCTCTTGGGTTCTTGGAACCCTAGACGGTTGTGTGGTTGGATAGTTGACCTTTTGTGGTCTTGTAGCCTTTTGTGGCCTTGTTGCCTTTTGTGGCTTTGTAGCCTTTGTGGCATTGTTCTTGGGGCTCCAATTGAGTTGTGGAGGTTCCCCAAGCTTGTTGGACTTTTGTGGCATTGTGGAGCCTTTGTGGCGTTTCTTGGGAGCCCTCCAATTGAGTTGTGGAGATTGCCCCAAGCCATGTACAGGTTTGGTGACCGCCCTCAAGTGTCCCATAGTGGAACGCGAGTAGGCCTTTGTGGCAAGCTCACGGGAGAATAGGGTGAGCCTTTTGTGGCGTCGGTGAGTTGCGTGGCTTCGCATCCTTGGTGAGGCCTTGTGTGGTGTTGGGTGAGCATCGAGCCACCACACCTCGAGGTGAGCCATTTGTGGCGTTCGAAGTACATTGCGCCCCCGCACCTCTCCAATGGAGACGTGGCTTCTTTGGAAGTGAACTTCGGGAAACAAATCATCGTCTCCACATCCATTGGTTATCTCTCAACCGAGCCCTTTACCTATGCAATTTACATTGTGATAGCCTTCGTGCTTGAAGTACTATATCTTGCTATCACCTTGTTGCTTGTCTTGCTTAGCATAGGTTGTTGGTGCACTTAGTGAAACTAGTGGATATAGGTTTTGGCTCGATAAATTAAACGTTAAGTTTTATTCCGCATTTATTAGAGCCTAAACCGTAATATTTTTAAAACGCCTATTCACCCCCCCTCTAGGCGACGTCCATTTCCCTTTCACAACGCCTTCACACTTCCTCCAACGACAACTTGCGCAAGAGAGACGGAGGAGAAGTAAAGGGATATGTTGTAGATCTAGAGGAGCAAGAGACTTCACTTACATATGAGTGTCAACCAATGGAGATTGAGCAAGCTTCTATGGTGAATCAATTGGGAAATGAGGTGGGGAGAAGGAGGGGGGCCACCAAATCTGTCTTTTGGTGGAGAGGAAGAAGTGAGGCAAGTGAGTGGGGTGCATGTGCCAAAAAAGGTTCAAAAAAAGTGAGCCAGGTTATGCGAGGCGCATATTGCAGTAAATGCGCCTGCTATAGTCTGAACTATCTGAGGCGCACATGCCAACATGTGCCTCGCCTATGCGGCCACCCGGGCCCACAGAGGTTACTTGAGGCATACGTTCCCTAATGCGCCTCGCCTATTGTAAATATCGGAGGCGCATGTTACTATATGCGCCTCGCATATTGGACCACCGATCTCCACCTGGGCCCACCCAAGATATGCGAGGCGCATTTGTCACATATGTGCCTCGCCTGTTTAAGTACTAGAGGCGCATGTCTGGCTGGTGTGCCTCGCATAAGATGGGGGTGCCAGATTTCTTCCGTATAGATGCTAGAGGAGGCGCATCCTGCAGATATGCGCCTCGCCTATTTAATTACTAGAGGCGCATGACTGGCTGGTGCGCCTCGCTTATCTTATCAAAGGCGCATATAGTATAAATACGCCTCTAATGTGCATGTCTCCTAGAGGCTTTTCTCTAGTAGTGCCATCCGTATAATATCTCTCTCCTTTTGATCAAGAGGATAGAATGTGTCAGGTTGATACTTAGCGATGGAAGAAAATCTTATACTACCTGGTCATACACTCCATCTTATACGCACTCAGAGTCACCAATCTTGAAGCATCGGACGAGTTAGAGCATTTCCACTGGGCCGATCCAAACGTACAACCCAAAACGTCTGTTTTGGTCCGGATGTGTCAGGCCGTGCGGAGATTTGGGTTGTGGTCCGTCATGTCTGGCCAGCCACGCTCAGCGGCACAACTCATCTGTCCGTCTTGGCTGTTGGCGCCATCGATGGCCAATTTGACAAATCCTATACCAATTAGCTCAAGTACATATACAAATAAACAAATTGACACGCAAATAAGATGGCACACGCGTGCCATTTCCTTTTGGGCATCGCCAACAAGTGGCCAGTTTTGATCTGAAATGTGCAAAAGGGGGGCAATATCATACACTATGTCCAAAAAGTATCAAGTTCCTCCCAAATAGTGGCATTCACCGTCACCATTGCCCTTCAAGCACCACGAGCCCAGATGATCTACTGCTTCCTCTCGACCCAAGTCCCGCGATCGGGGTTGGTGATGGTATCCAAGTCGGTGAGCATGATGGCATTCTCCTCGGCCATGATCTTGGCTTCGGCCTCCTTGGCTTTGGCCACTGTCTCCAACACCCTAGACCTGGTCTCGACCTCCTTGGCCTTGGCTTCGTCCTCCTTGGCCTCGGCCTTCATGGACTTTGCCTTGGCCTTGGCCTCTGCCTCCATGTAACACCCCAAAAATACTAATCAAGATTATCAAGTTCTAATCACCCAAGTTTAGGGTTAACAAAAACTTTTATTACTAAATTGAAAATGAATGCATGTGTGATTTGCATTAGTGTATGATTGAGTGAAATTACCATGTCTGTTTGCTACAAATGATAAGAAATGGTTTAAAGATGAATACTACATCATCTAGGCCAATTACAAACAAAATTCAAAGAAAAAGAAATCAAATATGAATCAAATGATCAAATGGTCATTTTGACCAAAGTTAACCACTAGGCCACTTTGTGAGTTCCTAGTAAAGAATTTCTAACAGAAACTTTTCCATTTCTTTTCACCCCTTGCTAGACCAAGTAAAAGTGAACCCAAGCCCACTTTACAAACTTACAGAAACTATTTTCAAATCTATTTAAAGGACAGTTCAAAATTGAATCAAGTTCATATAATAAGATCACCATTTTGCAAAAACCACTCAAATCAATTCACCTTGACTTTTCCAAGCAACCATAGACACTCAAGCATAAGATCAAAACACTCACCAAATTTCATTCAAAAATTTCAAATTTAAATTCTTGCAGCCATTTAGTCGAACACCTTGCAGACACTAATTAAACCACTGCCTAACTTCACTGTTTTGAGCAGTGATCACTCACCCCATTGTCCCCTCTTCACTCCCCTGGTCTCCCCCAACACACAGCAGTGCCCGACACGCACCCCCTCTTTGCCGTTGCGCCAGTGCAGCGCCGCCCGGAGCTTGCCACGCCGGCCGACCATGGGCAGCTTGCCAGAGACCACGCTGCCCTCTCCCACAACGACCAACAGACAGATGACCATCCACCTCCACCCCCTATCCATACCTCGACCACAGGAGAGCCATGGATCACTCCAGCATCGCTGCGCCCACTTTCTCTACGCCAAGCCGAGAGCGCGCCAGAGCGTCGCAGCCGACCAGCTCGCACGCGCCGCGCCTCGCCCTCGCCTCGCGTGCACACCCTCGCCATAACACCAGCTAGCTCCCAGACATCCCCGTTCGCCGCCGTGCGATTGATGACCACAAGTATAGGGGGTGTATCGCAGTATTTTTGATAAGTAAGAGTGTCGAACCCAATGAGGAGCAGAAGGTGTTGGCTAGTGGTATGGATCAGGAATTCTCTGCAAATACTTAGCAAACGGATTTTTAGGGGTTTTTGATAAAGCAAGTAAACAAAGTACGAGTAAATAAAAGACAATAAGAATAAATGCAGCAAGTGGCCCAATCCTTTATGCAGCAAAGGACAAGCCGGTTGTATTACTTAAGATGACCAAACGTTCTCAAGGACACATGAGAAGACTGTCAAGTGCTTTCGCTTCATATAGTTGATTAATCTTCTTTATCTTACTAAGTGTTGTGTGGGTGAACCTGTGCTAATGTGCCGACCTTACTAGGACTAATACATACTTGTGATTATATCCCTTGCAAACATTCGTAAGTACAAGAAAGTAATTAAGGTAGAAACCTAACCACAAATTTAAACTCTAAGACCCTTACGTCCCTTGTGCAATGGCTTCCTAACGAGGGTTCAAGTTTCTGTCACTCCGGCAACCCCTACGATTAGTAGACAAATACACAATGCATTCCCCTAGGCCCATATAGGTGAAGTGTCATGTAGTCCACGTTCACATGACACCACTAGAAGAAGTACACCACAACATAAATAACAAACTATTGAATCTTTCTCAACACAACTCCACTACTAACATCGTGACTTCTCCCATGTCCTCAAGAACAAACAAACTACTCACAAGACATCATATGGATCACGATCAGAGATGGAATAATGATGTATAACAATCTGAACATAAACAATAATTCAATGGTTCACTCAATAACATCAACTATGAAGAGTAATCAACACCGGGAAAGTTTCCCCTACGAACTATGCAAGATTCAACACAATTGTTACAACAATATGGAGATGGTGATGATGGTGCTGATGGTGATGATGGTGGTGGTGATGATGATGATGATCCCGATGAAGTCCAGCTTGATGGTGGTGTTGATGGCGAAGATCTCCCCTCTCCGGGAAGGAATTCCCCCGGCAGAAATCTGTCTGCCAGAGAGATCTTTCTCTCTCGGTGTTTTCCGCCCCGTAGAGGCAGCAAAATCTTTCTGTGGTTTCTCCCCGAGCTTAGGGTTTCGGAAGGATAATATACGCCAGAGGGGAGAGCCTGGAGTGGGCCAGGGTGGCCACACCACCTGCTGGCGCGGCCTAGGGCTGCCCGCGCCAGGGGGTGGTGTGGGCCCCCTGTGGCCCATCTCCACTCCGTCTTCTGGCATCCTTAGTCTTCTAGAAAAATGGGATTTTTCGTATATTTTCCTAGATTTTCTGATCTTCACGAATTTTGCCTCCAAACAACACCTTTTCCATCAGAATCCTGACTGTAGCGGTCCATGCTCCAAAAGTCATCAACCATGCAAAAACAGATGAAGTAACATAAGTATCACCTCTCAATATGAAATATATCAATGAATAATAGTGAATTAAGACATAAAATAGTGATGCAAAATGGACGTATCAACTCCCCCCAAGCTTAGACTTCACTTATCCCGAAGCGAATCTGAGCTCAATAAACATGGCCTCAGGTTTATGGAGTGAAGAGTCGATAAAAGAATACGGACAAGAAGCATCACATTCATCAATACATAGATCATAATAAAAGACAACTCACTATTATATAACTCAACTTGTAATGGGTAAAGGAAACACAATAAAGATACATGAAGTAAATCCTAATTGGTAATGGCAAACTTAGCTCTTGGTTGAAGAATAGTTGATAATTTGCTGGAGTTCACAAATAACTGGTTTTCAATGATAGCTTTCAAAGTAGTAAACATCAAGATAAGAGCAATGTGCAAAGCAAGGAACATAAGACATGATTGAATAAATCATCATATGAATGAATGAAACACAACAACTCAAAATACTTGCTGAGATAGAAGGGAATAGGTTTACTGACTCAACTACAAAGCAAAAGAAAGGCCCTTCAAAGAGGGAAGCAGGGATTGCAAGTCTCATAAAGAGCTCCCAAAAATTATGATACTTACTAGCTTTCAGCTCTCATTGCCCCTATCATAGGCATCTTTAGGTGATTAAGGTTAAAGTGATCAAATATGAGGATATGCATTGACAAGATGTAAATTGAGAATCTCATGTCCCTTGAATACAAGGGCCGCTCCTCATGCCACTCAAGTTTAGTCACCGGTAAGTTCTTGTCATCGTAAGCATATGTGTATCATAGAGAACCGCCAACAGGGTACCCCTTGCTCGATGATACGGAAGAATCCCCATATCAAAATGACAAGGCAAGCAGACAACAAGCATCTTAGCAATCTTCTTATTTACCATGGGACTATGGTGCTTTTTCTCTTTTTCCTCTTTTCATACATCTCTTTTTTCTTTTTCTCTTTTTTTCTCAATATAGGACTCTTTTTTTATAAGAAGAATGCTTCATAGATGCTCGTTATGGTTACGCTGCAGGTTTCCACCATGTCAGCATGGATTAGACCAGCGGCCCAGGCGTTTCTCTAACACACATGCATAACTCCATGGACTTACAAGCTCCCCTTTCATTTCACACCGACGACATCTATAGACAAAAGAACATGATATCAACTAGGTACAAAGTACCAGTGAAATGTTGAAAGCGTTCCCCATGACAGCATGGTTCTGCTAATTCACAACTTACAAAGCGCAAGCATATACGCAACATAGGTGAGCACAATGGTTCAAGTTTATTAAGTGCAAGAAAGTAAAGTGTGCCATTTCACATAACAAGTTTAATTTGGGAGGTAGATAAAACAAGAATTTACTTGGAATAGCAATAATGCTACTAGGTAGGTATGGTGGACACAAATGGCAAAAGGTTTTGGTTTTAAGGAGGTGGATGCATGAGAAGAATACCCTCTCAGTACAGGTTTTTGGCTAGCAAGGCTGGGTAGCAAGTATAAGAGTTGAAGGAAACAACCAAACATACAAGTGATAAAAACAAACATGCAATCTTCCTTGGAAGCACAAAAGATCTTAACTAGAGAATACTAGACTTATGAGCAAATCAAGAAAGAAAGATGATGAAATTATATTTCTTTAGAGTACTTTTATCTTTTTCATTCAACTCTCAAAAATAGTGTTGCTACTGACCGATCCAGGTTTGCCAAAACCAACTAAATTAACTCAATGATCCCAAAGTGATACCAATACTAACAACAAGATCAATCATATAACCACGAATTGAAAACTAATATAAGCTATGCAAAAGGGTGAATGATAGAACTTCTCATTAATATTCCATAACAGCAACTCACACCAAGGGATACATATCTAACGAGAGAGGGGACACTTCCATAATGCAAACCATACTACATAATAACTTCTCTATTCATGATATGACTCTACTAATAAGGTAAAAAGATAGAATATAGTGATGTGATACCGCGGCACTCCCCCAAGCTTGGAACAAACCAAGGGGATGCCAAACCTGATGACAAATTACTCCTTTGGTGGTGGTGGTATTATTTTCTTAGTTGATCGAGGAAATCTTCCAGCGTCTTGTGAAGCCTATTATTCTCCCATTGAAGCATGTCCACCTTCCTCCTCAAGTCTTGGTACTTGTCGCAAAACTCCTTGGGATGGATCTTCAACTCTCTCATGTATGGGTTGATGATATCTTCTAAGGAATCTCCCTCGGCTGATCCAGTGGAAGACATTGTGGCTCCAAATCTGGGATTCTACCTGGCAGAAACAGATCGAAGCAAAAACACGACGAAAACACGATATACAAACCTCGGAAGATCCGGGGGGTTATATATTACGAAATTTCATATCAAAAGGAAGGTACTGGGAGAAAACGAGTCGGAGGCGGAGTCCGGGGTGGACTCACCACCTGGTGGCGCGACCAGGGGAGGGCCCGCACCACAGGGTGGTGTGAGCCACCCTAGCTCCGTTTCCGTCCCTTTTTCTCTTCGTAGCTTCCGTTATTGACTGAAAACTGCAAAAATATAGTTGGATTGTATTTTCGTGGAACTTTCCTTACCATAACTGTTACCTATTTGAACACGGACTCTACAGGTCTCTGAATTTGGTATTTAGTGGATTCTTCCGGAGTCTCCACTTGAATAATCATCAGTATCTTCATCTTCATACACTTATTAATTGAGTCATAAAACCTTTCTCTTCCTTATTACACCATTATCTCCACTTCCTGGAAATTTCTTTCACACAAAACTTCACACAGTTCTGATTAGCAACATTAGTATAAGTGAAGTGATAAAACCTTTTGAGTCCAACTTCAAATTAAAACCATAAAAAATAAGCTACTGTAGCAACTCCTTCCGAAAACCCAAAAATAATTCAAAAAGGAAATCGAATAAAGAAGCAAATGCAAGAGTGGCAAAATCTGTCAAAAGAGACCAACAGGTAAAGATCAATTTTTTAGAAAATCTTATGTTGCTCAAATCAAAAAGTGCAAAACTAATTAAAGTTAAATAGCAACCTGGGGCAGAAGCACAAAAAATTACAGATCAATACGACATACAGAGATCTCTCACGAATTTTTACGGTGAAGCACAAAAATCTGTTTCGGGACAGCAACTTTCCCAAATCTTACTTCTCTCTCATTAGAGGTTGATCTTGACTCAAAAACCAAACAAAATGGATAAGGAGCGGTTATTACCGAAGTAATAACTTCCAAGACTCAAAGAAACAAAAAAACTAAAAGCAAAAACAAATTGGGTTGTCTCCCAAAAAGCTCTTTCTTTATAGCCATTAAGATGGGCATGATAATTTTGAAGATGCTCACTCAGGAATATGAATTGAAGTGAAAGAGAGCATTAAGAAGCAAAAACACACACACATTTAAGTCTAACCCACTTCCTATGCAAGGGAATTTTGTAAACAAACAAGTTGTTGATACCAGAGGCTACTTGCATAAGAAGGCAAAAGAAGTGCAACATAAAAACTTTCAACATAAAACGAGGAAACTTGATATTATTGAGATGCATAAGAACACTTTTCCTTCTCTCATAGTAACTTTCAGTATCATGCATAAACTTAACAATATAATTATCACAAGGACCATCGTAACAATGATCACTTATTCTAACAGAAAACACAGGAATACTAGCTCTCATAACACTACTTTGTGAAACAAAATTAGAGGTATCCTTACAAAGGATAGTGTGTCCCTCTTCTTCATACTTAGTGACAAAGTCTTTCACATTTTCTATTATAGGTTCATCAACCATTTGTTTATCAGGTTCAATAGCTTTATTCATACTTTCATCTACCATACTAGCCATCATAGAATGTTCCCTTATCTTAACTGGGAAAGGCATTTTCTCAATGTAAGGTTTAGGTAAAACATGATTAGCAGTATAAACTTCAGTATTTCTTGCAGGAACACTCTTAGCAATATCTTTATAAGGTTCATGATACTTATTCCACGTCTTTTTAGGCACTTCAATGTAGGAAGAAAAAGCCTTAAAGTAAGAAGCAATAGCTTGAGAGTCTAGACCATAAGCATTTTTAATATTTTGAAAGTCATCAGTTCCCATAAAAGATTCAATGCATTCATAATCATAATGTATACCTAACTTTATACCATTGTCATTCTCCCAAGCTTCAGCATTGTCTTGAATACGGTCCAGAAGATCCCATTTAGCTTCTTCTTCCATAAGATTGAATGATCTAGCACAAGAAGCATCCAATAAATCCTTGTCATGTAGAGGGAGCCTTGCATAAAATTTGTTGATAATAATATTGTTGGGGAACTCATGAATGGGACATTTGAGCATTAGTAACTTCAATCTCCCCCAAGCTTGAGTTGTACTCTCTCCATCAAGAGGCCAAAAGTTGTATATTTGATTCTGATCTTTATGAATCTCACTAGGAGGATAAAACTTTGAATAAAAGGGAGGCACTATTTCCTCCCATTCCAGAGCTTGACCATTCTTCAGCAGCTTATACCATTCCTCAGCTCTTCCTTTCAGTGATAATGAAAATAACTTCTTCTTAACTTGATCTGTAGTAATACCTGCACACTTGAACAACCCGCATAATTCGTGTATAAAGAGTAAATGATCACCGGGATGGACAGTTCCATCCCCAACATAGTAGTTATCCATAACACGATCAATAATTCTTGTAGGTATTTTGAAAACATCATTCTCAGTAGGTGGTGTCTTATCTACTACCTTAGCATTGGTAGTAGCATTACCAAATAAAAAACTCAGCGAATTATCCATAACAAAAATAAAGCAACTAGCAGAAGTAAACAATACTCACAGTAGAAGTTTCCTTTACCAGTTCCACTCTCCAATAGTGCTTCACTCCCCGGCAATGGCGCCAGAAAATAGTCTTGATGACCCACAAGTATAGGGGGTGTATCGCAGTATTTTCGATAAGTAAGAGTGTCGAACCCAACGAGGAGCAGAAGGTGTTGGCTAGTGGTATGGATCAGGAATTCTCTGCAAATACTTAGCAAACGGATTTTTAGCGGTTTTTGATAAAGCAAGTAAACAAAGTACGAGTAAATAAAAGACAATAAGAATAAATGCAGCAAGTGGCCCAATCCTTTATGCAGCAAAGGCCAAGCCGGTTGTATTACTTAAGATGACCAAACATTCTCGAGGACACATGGGAAGACTGTCAAGTGCTTTCGCTTTATATAGTTGATTAATCTTATTTAGCTTGCTAAGTGTTGTGTGGGTGAACCTATGCTAATGTACCAACCTTCCTCGGACTAATACATACTTGTGATTATACCCCTTGCAAACATCCGTAAGTACAAGAAAGTAATTAAGGTAGAAACCTAACCACAGCTTTAAACTCTAAGACCCTTACGTCCCTTGTGCAATGGTTTCCTAACGGGGGTTCAAGTTTCTGTCACTCCGACAACCCCTACGATTAGTAGCCAAATACACAATGCATTCCCCTAGGCCCATATAGGTGAAGTGTCATGTAGTCGACGTTCACATGACACCACTAGAAGAAGTACACCACAACTTAAATAACAAACTATTGAATCTTTCTCAACACAACTCCACTACTAACAACATGACTTCTCCCATGTCCTCAAGAACAAACGAACTACTCACAAGACATCATATGGATCACGATCAGAGATGGAATAATGATGTATAACAATCTAAACATAAACAATAATTCAATGGTTCACTCAATAGCATCAACTACGAAGAGTAATCAACACCGAGAAAATTTCCCCTATGAACTATGCAAGATTCAACACAATTGTTACAGCAATATGGAGATGGTGATGATGGTGGTGGTGATGATGATCCCGATGAAGTCCATCTTGATGGTGGTGTTGATGGCGACGATCTCCACTCCGTCTTCTGGCATCCTTAGTCTTCTAGAAAAATAGGGTTTTCCGTATATTTTCCCGGATTTTCTGATCTTCGTGAATTTTGCCTCCAAACAGCACCTTTTCCATCAGAATCCTGACTACAGCGGTCCATGCTCCAAAAGTCATCAACCATACAAAAACAGATGAAATAACATAAGTATCACCTCTCAATACGAAATATATCAATGAATAATAGTGAATTAAGATATAGAATAGTGATGCAAAATGGACGTATCAGCGACCCGTAACCCCCATGCGCCGTCTCGTACACCGCAGTTCCGCGCAGAGCATCGCCCGTGCCCGACCATCCTCGACCACCCCGTGTTGCGCCTTTAAGCCTGTGATGACTGCCAGGTAGCACTACGTCGCCCCCTACCCTCAGCCATGCCGATACCTCACTGTACCGCCGTCGCCGGAGAAGCCAGCCCATCCCGCTTGGTCCCCTCGTCGGTGTATAAATAGAGGCCCTCTTCGCCTCAATTTTCCACATCACCTCACTCCCCACTTCTCACAAACCCTCCCACACTTCTCCCCGGAGCAAGGCGAGCACCACATCGCCGGAATTTGGCCGGAGCCCGCCGCTGCAGAAGAAGAAGGGAGCCGTCGATTGGAGCCGCCCCAGGAGCCGCCACGACCACCATTCGAACCGCCGTCATCTACAACATTGTTCGCCCCCATCGCCGACCCTAGCTGGAGCCTAGCTGAGCCTCACACGACCCCCACCGCCGCGTTAGGGTTCATACCTCGCCGGAGTTGTTCGTCATCGACGATGAACCTCAGTTATTAGATCAGGTTCTAATCATAGGGCCTAGATTGAACGATATTGTTTCGGTTAGATAGAGTCGCTGACTAGTGGGACCCCCCTGTCAGTAGCCCTCTGCGCCGCGTTGTGCAGATTGGGCCGGCCTAGTTAGTTTCCCGTGCAGGCCTATGAATTCAAATAGTTATTTTCCAATTTAGTTAAAACCAGATTCTGTCAGTAGATTCAAAAATCAATTAAAAGAGATTCACTAAACCAAATTGCATGATTCAAATTTTTTTAGAAAGATATTTAAATTATCTATCCAAGCCCGTTGGATTCAAATCATTTGGAGTTAGAGATCACCTATAGTAAAAATAATAAGACAGAGACTTTTGCAAATTCAAACATTTTTCAAAAATCAACCATAAATGCTTTTGAGTTGATTCCAACTCTCAAAAATCACATTTGACAAGATCTATCTGAATATGTAAAAATATGTAGGTTTACATGCAATGACATTGGACTAGTACCAAAAGAATGCTATATAGGTATTTCTTAGTCACTTTAATTCTATTAAATGATAATCTTAAACTTTATAAAATATGACCACCACCTTAAATCACATTCCCATGTATTAGAATATGTGGTGATGACATGTGTCAACATGATCCCGTATTTTAATTGGAGAATATTAAATCTTAAGTATTTTTCAATGAGTAGAAATTACTTTTCTAAAATAAGATAAACAAGATTAAGTCTTTATTTCATGTGATGATTGTGATGATGCTAGATCATCAAGTGTGAGCCTTAGTGTGCTAAATAGAAATAGTTAAGTATTGTTTGGTGATTGTGTACCCCGTGTTCATTTATAGATGATAGTACCGACTCGGGATACGAGGAGGAGGAGTACTACCAAGAAGAAGAGGAGGAGAACTTCAATCACTGCGCTACTCAAGGCAAACCTAGCACTACAAGTTAACTATGCAAGTTAACACTTGCCCACTTCATAACCTATGCAAGATGCATTAGGCATGCTTGGTTATATAACTTTGATTATACCAATCCCAAGTTTTAATTGCAAGCGTTATTCTTTTACTTTACCAAAGTTCTTTAATTTTAGTTAGTGCTTTGTGAGTATTGGAAAAATAGTATAGATACCATAAAGAGTATAAAACTAGGCCTAAGTAGTTATACTTAGATGTCATTCCAAGGCATGAGATTAGAGCTGGATAGTTACACTTGATGAGCACCCCTCATTAGTGAATACCCTCAACTTTAGTGGCTAGTGCTAAGCATAAAAGTTGATCACTTTACATGGGAATACTTGGTGAAAAATGATTATGAAAACCTTGGAATGAGGATTCATTCTATTGAAATGTTTTGCCATGTGTTATGGACACAAAAGTATTTGATGATGAAAATGTTGAGGCATGAGCCTTAGCCCTTTATAAAAACTGATGGTTGGGTTCAGATGCGATACCATTCCAATTTTACCGTACAACCACAATACCCGAATTGGGTAGGGCTTAACTAGAAGTTTATATGCCTTAGTATGGGTTCCCTTGTGGAAGGGGTTGAGATGAGGCTACCTCGTGAGTGTGAATGTCCACCTATGCAGTGCCCAGGATGGCAGATGGCCATGGCTGGGAGGCCAAGCTCATAGGGGAGGTGCCTATACTAGAGTGTGTAATTGGAAGGTTATGATTTATTATCTGCATACTAAGTATGATGATTCAGGGTTATCCCTGACGGATGTATTGAATTTTGTGGTTAAAGTGTACCACCTCTGCAGAGTGTCAAACTATTTGAATAGCCGCGTACGTGGTTATGGACAGTTGGAGTGGCCATACTGTTCCGTCGTCGGATGTTTTCAAAATGACTTGTGAGTTGAACTGTGACTTTGACTTGACCACAACAGTGTTGTGAACATGAAAACTAGGTTCCCACTTAAGTGATTTAGAACATTAACTTAGTTTTCTTTACTTCTAAACTCGGTTTGAGATAAACCTGGCTTTTTGCAAATAAACCTAGAGCTGAAGATTCCTACTAGAACTACCTTACTTGTTAGTGATAGTTTGCGAGTACTTAAAGAGTACTCATGGCTTCGACCTGGCTATTCCCGTGGCCAGACTATAAGGAGGACTACCAGTATGATGGACAACAGGAGGTCTACGACAACTAGGATCATCTCCCATCGTCAGTGTTGCATGTGACCCTGAAGATGGAGCCCCTACTATGTTTATTTTCCGCTGCTTGATTTGTATTAAGACTAGATCATGAGATCCTTTATTTGTAAGACCTTATTATGGTTTGTAATGGATGATGTACTGTGGTACCAATTCTGTTATGTCTCGCAAAAATGGTAATCCTAGGATTGCGATGTATGGCATAACAGGCATCTGGGATTAAAAATCCGGGCGTTGACACTCCAACACCCTAGACCTGGCCTCGGCCTTCTTGTCCTTGGCTTCATCCTCCTTGGCCTTGGCCTCGACCTCCAATGGCCTTTGCCTTGGCCTCAATTTCCATTAGCCTAGCCTTGGCGTTGTCCTCCTCCACCTCAATAGACCTCGTCTGGAGCTCGACAAAGGTCTTGGCAGTAGCCTCTTTCTCTTTGCGCCGTCTCTCTTCCCTCTCAGTGATGGCCTCTTCCTTCTTCCCTAGGAGCTCCCTCAAGGTCTCCTGGAAGGCCAAGGAGCCTAGCCTGGCGGGAGATTGTAACAACCTCGGACCCTATGCTCTAAGTTCAAGCCTGGATGAACCGAAAGTGGTTAAAATAGTACAGCGGGGGCCCAGGGGCCACCCACGTGTAGACCCGTCGGCCGTCCTAACCACTTACAAGAACATCGGGACAAGAGCGAGCGGCGTAGGCAACAGGCGAAGAGATCAAATACATACACAAGTGAGTATGTATGCAAGCTACCTTACAATAGTTCTCAGAGCCATACCATCTAAAAGAAATAGAAATATTGCAACGCCATACGGAAAGATCCAAATATCCTAGATAGAGATAGTAGTGTAGGATAGCTCCTCATACATCAAACATCAGAGTATCAAGCGGAAGCGGGAAACAAGATCCAAGTACGGACAAGAAGCAAATCGGCATAAGATGCCACATAACTAAGCACATCCCGCCCACGGATCTCGCGGATCCCCATCCCCAGAATCTCTACACCGAGTGATCGTTGCCAACATCATCTGTCTCCTCCACCCAGTATCCATCTTGCGAATACACTTGTTCATCTGAATCAAACAATTTATCGTGTGAGACCCTAGGGGTACTCAGCAAGTATTTATGTCTCTAAAGGGGACATAACCTGGGGTGACACAATTGCAGCAAAAGATAATAACTAACAAGTCTATAGATACTCGCTAACCATCCGCCTAGCCAATGATAGACGGATGTCCGTTAATTAGAAACAACAGTTAAAACAGTATAAAGTAACAGATCCATCCTCCTTCTCGCTTACCAACAAGAAAGCGGACGAACAACCCATCCGTTGGCAGTTTTATTAACCATTCCATGAGTATTGCACTATTTACTAGTCAGGTATTTAGTCAGATTAAAGCGGTACTTTAGTTATACTTGTCTATGATCGAGAAACTATACTCCAAGTCGTCCATAACCACGTACACGGCTTTCAGAAAGATTTACCCTACAGGGGTGCACAAATAACAACACACACACGATCGACCTCGGAAAAACCAAATCAAAACCCAACGAGGCTTTCACGACAAAGCATTCACAGGATTCATAAAATATTTCAGGGGGCCACCCCATTAAGCTACCCGCAACGAAGTTGGCCGACTCCGAGACGGACCCAAGGTTTGTGTCAATGGCTGTAAATGACTGGGAACACGAAAGTGTGACTGGGCTTGTCGATACCGCGAAAACATTCCACGATCCAAAATAGTACAGGTGCTCCACGCACAATCTTAAATAAAGCAGTAAACTATGGCATAGGTACAGGATAGTAATAAAGCCCCAAACTACTTTGTGGCCCCAAGAAATAAGAAATGAATCGAGCTCGCGCTAAGGGGATTCATGGTCCCATATGCGGATAATGCGATAGTCAAGGAACAGGTATCAAGTACTCGGGGTCCTACGGGACACAAGTGGACATAAAAACCAAATAATAGATATTTCCCACTAGTGCCTCTTTCATTAGTTATCCATTGCTACTCAGGTTAAGTTGTTTAGGTACCTCGTTATCCATCAGACACTCACATGCCCTACACATGCTGTTCTACGACTCGCATGGCTCAAACAACTCCTGTAGTAAGGGCTCATGGGATGGAGGAACAAGCTCGGTGGGGTTTAAAGTAAAGGCTATGCAGTACTTGGGATTCAATTTAATGCAAGCGCGACTCAATGATGCAAGAATAAGATAGAGGCAATAGGTACTATATGTATGCAAGCATGTGGTAGTGCTTGCCTGGCAGCTCAGTTGAAGCGAGAGATGGATCTGGGTAGTACTCCTGGGGTTCCTGATATTTCCCCTTCTCGGCGTCTATTCGAAAGAAGAACCAAACAAACGAGGGCCAACATAAATAAAGTGCCCAATCATATAAATAAAATGCGACAAGCAAACAAGCATGTCATGATGAATGATGCACAATCTACATGGCAATAATGTAGCATGGCATGGGTGATGTGTGGGGTACAAGAATAAAGCATTTTATTAAGTTTTAGTAATGTTTTGCTCCCATTTTATTAAGGTGTGTGTGTGGGGTGTGCTTGATCGATGAGGGCATCGATCTTCTGAAGGGTGGGTGTATGTGAGATCCAGGCACATGGGTTAATAGGATTGATAGGATACCCATATCAACAAGTTGCAACTTCTTTTCCAGAAGCTCATTCGAGAAGAACTCTAAGGTTAAGCGTGCTTGGCCTAGAGCAATTCTAGGACGGGTGACCGACCAGGAAGTGGGTAACCGGGTGCGCACGAGTGAGGACAAAGTGCGCAGAAAAGACTAGTGTTGGTCTGTGGGGTCAGTCTAGATATCCTATTAAGCTACCAGGAGTGACACCCCCCGGGCCCAGGAGCGGACGGGGTGTTACAGCAATGTCGGCCGTCATAGCCTTGTGGCCTCTAGGACGGCGAGCACGGGCGGCTTTCCCATCACCTACTGGGTTGCCAGCGCATTTTCCATTGTCGTCTTCTAGGTCGACGACACCGCCCATCGAAGCATTGCCCTTGCCCCTGCCCTTCTTCTTCACGCTAAGTTCTCTCCAAAGGGCATAGCTAAGCTCCCATTTTTTGGTGTCCTTGATCAACGTCCAACAATGGGTCAACGTGAAGGACTTGTTGTCATTCACCTTCTTGTAGTGCTCCATTTCTTTCATTACCTACACATATGGGTGCCAACAATGGCTCAATGCATATGCAACACATTGACAAAGAGAGGAAGAGGTTTTACTATGTAAACCGATAACATGCCGCTTATTGCCTTTTCGTCACCATCTCATACTAGCCTTGGAACTTGCTACACTCGGCATGGATGGTGCCCCATCGCTTGGAGAGGAAAATATCATTTAGATCGCTATTGAAGGCGTTTTCCCGAACATCCTATGCTCATGGAAGAACTTGCCCACCCTTTTCCAATAGACGAAGCCCTTTTGCTCGGTGCCGCATAGTGCATCTTGTGAATCTCCATCCAATCCTGGCATAAGATCTTGTACTCGTAGGTGGTGTAGATCGCGGTTTGTTTGATCAACTTCTTGCTGTTGACAAGTGACACCGCAAGTATAGCGGCCAACGATGCGACTGTGACCCCTCGCCCATGGGAGTGCCATCATTTCCAAACAATACCTCATCCTCAATGTTGTAGGCATCTTGTGGAGTCTCTTGTTGAGTCTCTTGTTGGGCCTATTCGTCCTTGTCATAGTCGTCGCCACCCTCATTGATCATGTCGTGCATGACCTCCTCGCCATTGTTGGCCACAGAATCCTACACACAAATTGGCTATGATAAAGTGGCGGGCAGAAGCTATTGTCAATGGCAAAAAATGTCGCGACCATACCTCGTCATTGGTGAATGGCTGTTGGTTGAACATTTCGTCGAATAGGTTGACTGGCACCGGCATGTCCATGATAGAGATGGCCCACCGCTTCTTCGATGCCTCCGGGGTTGTGTCAGTGGTCGTGGGAGTGTGGTTGAGGTCTATAGCGAGCTCTTCCATCTACAACAATGTCGTGCGGGGACAGACATACCGGGAGAGCGTGGCCATGTTCCTCCCGTGGCCACCAAGCGATGGTGTGTGCGGGCCTGGTGTCTGGGGCTAAATTGGTTGCCGGCCGCTCGGCTTGGAAGTGACCGAGCTGGTAGAGGACGCACCGGCCATGGCCATTCTGGGAACAATGACAGTGTCGCCAAAAGTGGCGGTCAACGCCTCCTCCTTCATGAGGATGATGGCCTGCTTGGCGGCTTTTGCTGCCAGGTCGTTGGCGTTCGCCCTGAGATGTGAGGAGAGGGCACGATCGTTCTCCTCCCAGTGCTCCATGTCGATCTTGGCAGTGATGACTCAAGCTTTCGCGGCTCCCCGCCAGCTAGCATGCTTCTTTGACTCAACTTTCCTCTCCTCCACCGTCATATCCTTGGCCAGCTTCTTCGGCCGATCGTGCTTCTTGGTGACGAGATCGCCGAAGGGCGCAACATCGGTCATGGCGGCGGGATCCATCGCCTCTGCTCCCGCTCCTACTAGTAGAAATTTGGGAGAGGGTTTTTGGAGGGAGGAGTGGACTGGTTTGTGTGCCACTGGCGGGAGGGACCGCCAAGGTGAAGGTAGGACACGGGAGGACAAGCGCGTTGTTTGGGCCAATGCAACCGTTGCCTAAATTTGGTGCGCCGATGGATCTGGCCAGACACGTCGGTTCGGATGGGTCATGTCGCTGGAGAGCCACTAGAAATAACTTTTACTTGGTTCCGCTATTTTCTATCGACGATAACCATAAATTATTCATAGTATTGCAAAGTAACTCCAGGTTCAGTCGAGGAGGCTGGGAGAAGTCAAAGAGAGGATATACACAATTTAACGTTGATACCTCTTTCTTGGATGGTTTGTTTATAGGATCAACGTGTTGTCATCAGGGATGGCAAGGGAATACCCTCCATCTCAGCTGCATCGATGGCTGATGCGTGTGCTCTTTGTGATAGCCTTCATGCCAAGTGGATGCACCAAGGTAATCATTAACCGCGATTCCATGGATGTGAGATGGCAGAAATTCTATTGGACCGACAGCGGTTATCTAGGAGGAGTGTTTTTTTCTAGCTCGATGTTTTGGTCATCTAATTTGTTGTCATTGTTGATATAGATAGATATACTATTACTCCCTCCGACCCAAATTAGTTGACTTAGATTGATCTAGATTCGAATATATCTAGACTTGTTTTAGTGTTAGATACATTCAAATCTAGACAAAATCAAGTCAACTAATTTGGGTCGAAGAAAGTACTACTCTTAGGGAAAAGGATACATGTAACACCCTCAGAATCGGCCCTATGCAAGTTTTAGCGAATCCCGCCAAACCCGCATAGAAACGATTCAAAGGTGCCCACCAGGCACTTGCGTGCGGGTGGAAAACGAAGTAATAGCATTACACAACAGTCCTCGATGGGACCCAGAGAACATATATATATACAACAGCAACTCAATGAGTCAAGAATACAGATATACAATACAAAGATCCAAATCACCTTGAAAACGATAGAGCGTCCGACTACGGACAAGATGCAAATGGGGCTAAGAGCCCTGAAGAATAACCAATGGCATCCATAACCCTGCCCAGGCCAAGCTGGAAGGGTAACCCTGCTAACGACGTCGATTTCAGAACCTGCTTAAACAAAAGGGGTGCCGACAAAGGGCAAAGGAAAAAGAGGAGCGGTCAGTACTGAGGCCAGTACACGGCGAGACTAGAATTCGGCGGTCCTCGCCTACATAGGTATGGTGGACTGAAGCGGCAGCGCAGCATGTACTAAACAACCTATAGAGACTCGATATAACTGTCGGCTATCAGAGATGGATAAGAAAGACCTATTCGGAACCATCCTAATACTACCACCAAACATACCCATCCTGGTATTTCCCCCTCGACACCAAACGAGGAAGTCAACCGAGGAACTCACACAGTTGGCAGTTTTATTTATTCAGTTATCGTTGCAGCAATTACTAGTCAAGTATGGATAGTCATCCTGATAAAATAAGCAGTGGGCAGTTTTATTTAACCAATCCGTTGTAGTTGCGACACTTACTAGTCAAATACAATTAGCATGAGATATCCCAAAACCCAGCAGTTGTTGGTACTTTTATTTAGCCATTCCGTTGTAGTTGAGCTGATTACTAGTCACATCGGATACAAGTCAAATTATAACAATAAACTTTAGTTATAGTTGTCTATGATCGAGAACTGTGCTCCAAGTCGTCCATAACCGCGGACACGGCTTTTCGAAAAGATTTAACCCTGCAGGGGTGCACCAAAGTATCCACACGCACTTCGACCCTTTTTGCCAGATCAATTAACATACACCCATCGGTATGTCGGCGGGGCCTAAGTCATGACGTTTCCCAGACCCAAAGCAAGTACATGGGGGCCACCCCACTAAGTCTACCCGCAACGAAGTCGGTCGGGCTCCGAGACGGACTCAGGGTTTGTGGAGCCGGCTGTAAACGACTGGGAACCCGAAACTCTCGGGCTTGTCGATACAGCGAAAACGGGTCACGATCCTAAACAGTACAGTGTGCTATCCATCGCACAATTTAAATAAAGCAGTAAAGCATGGCATAAGTACAGAATAGTAATAAAACCTCAAACTAGTTGTGGCCCCCAGTACAATACTTGGAATCAGGTACTAAATCGATGGGGTGCCCACACATCCCACATGTGGTTAGCGCGCTCGATCTCGGAACAGGTGTCAAGAACTCGGGGTCCTACGGGACACCAGTGAGCGGTCGGAAACCAAATATTGTCTATCACCCACCGGTGCCTCTGCATTACCTACTTCACTTTTAGTTATTAAACAGTAATTAAAGTCTTGATCATCTCCACATTAAGCATGCGGCAACACTCCAACAGCTATGGTACAGGACGACACGCAACAGCACTTGAGCAAGCGACTACGACGCGCAAGTCCAACTATCTACCAAACAACAGGTAATAGGCTGTGTCCAAGGCAATATAGGGCTGCAAGGGATATCACGGGCACGAAAACTAGAGCATCGCAACACAGATAGCAGTAGATCAACGGAAGGGAATAAATACTATAAAAGTAAGATAGGTAGAAAGGGGGGAGGTGCTCGCCTGAAAACATTGCCGAAGGTTCATCCGTAGATCGGGTCGACACTCGCATCAACTCGTCGGCCGAATCCGTGAAGAAGCAAAGCACTAGAAGAAAGCACCGAATGCACTATTTAATACTACGGCAGAAGATCGGGCATGATGCATGTATGATGTATGACATGGCAAAGGTGCGATGCAATTAGATCATATTAAGCGGAACCGGGGTCCCGACAATTATTAAGTTCATGTTGTTTAGCCACCCCGCAATTTAAATGTTGCCTTAACAAGACAAAATTATATCATCGGTTCGCTACACAAATTTAAATGGGACCAATATACGACTAGATTTGCCCACATATGGATCCCATATTTAATTTAGGTGAATCGCCTAAATGCCCCCAACAACCTCATTATGTATGCGAGTATGAAAATTAAATATGCAACAGTAATATTATTTATAAAAATATGGGCTTAGGGTCACACATCTGGTTTCGGCAGATCTTGGGGTTCGATGTGGTTTGGGGTCCGGTCTCAGGGTTCAGGGTTCGACGGGATCGGTCTCGGACAACGAAAGTAGATCTTGTCGCATCCGCGAAGAAGAACTTGGTTGGCGTCGGGGGCACATCGGATCCACCCTGGTCGGTGTCGATCTTGTCCTCGATGGCAAACTTGAGTGGATCGGGTACCGGGTCTTCGGATCCAGGGAGAAGATCTTGTCGCATGGGCGTCAATGCTTCCGGGAAGGAGAACTGATCGTTCAGGGCTCGGCGTCTGGGGTGAAGTACTTGGCGTCCTCGGGGAGGTACTTGGCGTGCGGGATGAAGAACTTGGTGGTACCGAGAAGGAGGTCTCGTCGCATCTGATGGATCGGTCCTCGGGGTCCATGAAGGTGTTCTCGGGTCCGGGGTTCTTCGGCTCCACTTGGGCGGTCTTGTCGTTCCGTGTAGACGACCTTGGCGTCATGGTGATCGATGACGAACTTGTCGGATGGCATGTACTTCGGAAGATCTTGGCATGGGGCCCGAGCAGCATCGTTATCATTGCCCAAACTGGGTACTTGTTCACACCGAGGCCTTGATCAACAACACTAACATCTCCACGCCATCATCACCACGTTTCCAGAATTCGCACTGATACATCACTCGCTCCATCCCTACTCCCTAGGGTTTCCAGCGCCCAACTTGCTCGTCGGAGACGGCCCCCTAGGAGGTGGGATCTGGAACCGGAGACCAGCAAATCCCTGGATCTGGCACACATACACGAGTACGCATAGACGCACGCACGTCCAACGAGCGAGCGACAGAAGGGGTACCAAAACGAATCAAGGCAGAAACAAAGTGGACGAATCCATGAAGGGGCTCAGATCCACGGCCTGGCGCGGAGGCGGTCGGTGCAGAGGGAAGGGCTCGGCGACGGGCGGAGGTTGGGGCGGCGGTTGCTGCGCCGGCAGAGGCGGGCACACGCGAGGAGGTCCGGCGGCGCTGGGGCTCGGGTCGAGGGCGGCGGGGCTCGATGGCGGAGGGGACGCCGGCGGCGGGGGATCCAGACGAGAGGGAGGCGGCGGCAGGGGACGCAGAGAAGGCGGAGGCGGTCGGAGACAGCGGGGCGGGGACCTTGAAGGAGCGGCCACGCCTAGCGGCGGAGGGCCTGGCCGCAGGGGGTGGACGCGCTGGTGGCGGCGGAGACGAGCACGGGCGGCGGTGGAGCTCGGCGAGGGAGGAGGCGGCGAGGAGCGACGGGAGGAGCTCCGCGTCGGGGGCGCGGGTGCGGCCGCGGGGCCGGGAGAGGACGAGGATGGCCGGGGCCGGGAAGGGGCACCGACGGCGGAGGCGCGCTCGCGGGGAAGGGGAAGAGGGCCGCGGCAAGGACGGGGGCGAGAGGAGAGGGGAGACGGGGTCGGGCGCGTGAGCAGGAGCGGAGGGGAGTGGGCCAGGGCGCAGGGTTGGTCGGTGGGGTGGGGTGAGGCGCGTGGGTGTGCGGTCCAGGTGGGGCCTGGCTGTCGGTTGGCCAGGGTGGGGCTAGGTGGGCCAGCAGGCGTGCGTGGCAGGCGGGGAGAGGCAGGTGGTGGGGCCGGGTGGTTGAGGTGGCGGGCTGGGGTTGGTGAGGAGAGGTGGAGGGGTGAGGTGGCAAGCTGTGAGTGGTGGGAGTGAGGTGGAGGGGGGCTGGGTAGAGTAGGCCTGGGTAAGAAAAGATTTTGGTTAGGCTGGTTTGTACTGGGGGTGGCCGACTGGGTCGGATCGGCCTGGTACGGCTGCCCCCTAAAAATAAAATAAATAATTTTAATATTTAAAACGGGGCTTTTGAAATCCATTGGTAGACGAAACAAAATAATCCGGAGATCCGGGTTCTTAATTTGAAATCAAGACGGGGCGTTTAGAAAACAGAAACAGGTTTTGTGAAAATAGTTTTATGCAAACAAGTGCAAGATGACATGACGATGCTCAAATGCAATGTGGCATGATGACATGAGCATGCGGTCATGATGATGCAATGCACAAAACAACGCGATTTTCTAGTAGTGGTTTTGCGGGATGCCACAATTCGACACCACTAACAAAGGATCTCGCCCTCGAGATCCGCCTCATGGTACCGGAAGGAAGGTCGGCGATCTGCGTCTTCTCGCTTCGTGTAGATCCTCGCGACACCACTAACAAGAGGTCGTTGTCCGTGATCGTCGAGAGAACACTCCGGGAACAAAAGGTCGAAGGTAGAGGTATCAACAAATAAAGCCACCTCTAGCTTCGATAGAAAGAGAGAATCGATGCATTATCATCCACTTCAATGTACACAAGCGAATAGAGTGAGTAGTCGGCATGGGGGCCAATCCATCACGCACCCAAACTATTACTCTGTACAATCAGTAGAAAAGTGTGCAACCATTCTCGGAATCAGACTGAAGATCTCGACAATCGAGGTTCAGAAACAAAGGAGTGATGCAGACTCTGCATCGGATCTGGCGTAGATGATGTCGTCGCGTCGGAAAACACCGGAAGGCACGAGAAGGTACAAAGAGAATTCCACCAGACGAAGGATTCCTCGGATAGCATGAAGACCAGATGTAGCAACACCGTTACCAAAGGAGGAAGCGAAACCCTGAAGGTACGATGGAATCCAACCACGAGAAATCCTGGACTCGAAGAGAGAGAAGAGAGAGGATTCAAAACGTGTAGAGGTAAGAGGAGAATAGCAGAGGGGTAAGGAGTAAAAGCAGACCTAATCAGATCTATCCAACCGATTTTGCAAAAATAGTTTTGACACTCTACTTCGGCCGTTAGCTAGGTTATCCTACAGGCTGGACTTGTGGGGTATCGCAACTGCTGAGCTCTGATACCACTCTGTAACACCCTCAGAATCGGCCCTATGCAAGTTTTAGCGAATCCTGCCAAACCCGCATAGAAACGATTCAAAGGTGCCCACCAGGCACTTGCGTGCGGGTGGAAAACAAAGTAATAACATTACACAACAGTCCTCGATGGGACCCACAGAACAGATATATATACAACAGCAACTCAATGAGTCAAGAATACAGATATACAATACAAAGATCCAAATCACCTTGAAAACGATAGAGCGTCCGACTACGGACAAGATGCAAATGGGGCTAAGAGCCCTGAAGAATAACCAATGGCGTCCATAACCCTGCCCAGGCCAAGCCGGAAGGGTAACCCTGCTAACGACGTCGATCTCAGAACCTGCTTAAACAAAAGGGGTGCCGACAAAGGGCAAAGGAAAAAGAGGAGCGGTCAGTACTGAGGCCAGTACACGGCGAGACTAGAATTCGGCGGTCCTCGCCTACATAGGTATGGTGGACTGAAGCGGCAGCGCAGCATGTACTAAACAACCTATAGAGACTCGATATAACTGTCGGCTATCAGAGAGGGATAAGAAAGACCTATTCGGAACCATCCTGATACTACCACCAAACATACCCATCCTGGTATTTCCCCCTCGACACCAAACGAGGAAGTCAACCGAGGAACTCACACAGTTGGCAGTTTTATTTATTCAGTTATCGTTGCAGCAATTACTAGTCAAGTATGGATAGTCATCCTGATAAAATAAGCAGTGGGCAGTTTTATTTAACCAATCCGTTGTAGTTGCGACACTTACTAGTCAAATACAATTAGCATGAGATATCCCAAAACCCAGCAGTTGTTGGTACTTTTATTTAGCCATTCCGTTGTAGTTGAGCTGATTACTAGTCACATCGGATACAAGTCAAATTATAACAGTAAACTTTAGTTATAGTTGTCTATGATCGAGAACTGTGCTCCAAGTCGTCCATAACCGCGGACACGGCTTTTCGAAAAGATTTAACCCTGCAGGGGTGCACCAAAGTATCCACACGCACTTCGACCCTTTTTGCCAGATCAATTAACATACACCCATCGGTATGTCGGCGGGGCCTAAGTCATGACGTTTCCCAGACCCAAAGCAAGTACATGGGGGCCACCCCACTAAGTCTACCCGCAACGAAGTCGACCGGGCTCCGAGACGGACTCAGGGTTTGTGGAGCCGGCTGTAAACGACTGGGAACCCGAAACTCTCGGGCTTGTCGATACAGCGAAAACGGGTCACGATCCTAAACAGTACAGTGTGCTATCCATCGCACAATTTAAATAAAGCAGTAAAGCATGGCATAAGTACAGAATAGTAATAAAACCTCAAACTAGTTGTGGCCCCCAGTACAATACTTGGAATCAGGTACTAAATCGATGGGATGCCCACACATCCCACATGTGGTTAGCGCGCTCGATCTCGGAACAGGTGTCAAGAACTCGGGGTCCTACGGGACACCAGTGAGCGGTCGGAAACCAAATATTGTCTATCACCCACCGGTGCCTCTGCATTACCTACTTCACTTTTAGTTATTAAACAGTAATTAAAGTCTTGATCATCTCCACATTAAGCATGCGGCAACACTCCAACAGCTATGGTACAGGACGACACACAACAACACTTGAGCAAGCGACTACGACGCGCAAGTCCAACTATCTACCAAACAACAGGTAATAGGCTGTGTCCAAGGCAATATAGGACTGCAAGGGATATCACGGGCACGAAAACTAGAGCATCGCAACACAGATAGCAGTAGATCAACGGAAGGGAATAAATACAATAAAAGTAAGATAGGTAGAAAGGGGGGGAGGTGCTCGCCTGAAAACATTGCCGAAGGTTCATCCGTAGATCGGGTCGACACTCGCATCAACTCATCGGCCTAATCCGTGAAGAAGCAAAGCACTAGAAGAAAGCACCGAATGCACTATTTAATACTACGGCAGAAGATCGGGCATGATGCATGTATGATGTATGACATGGCAAAGGTGCGATGCAATTAGATCATATTAAGCGGAACCGGGGTCCCGACAATTATTAAGTTCATGTTGTTTAGCTACCCCGCAATTTAAATGTTGCCTTAACAAGACAAAATTATATCATCGATTCGCTACACAAATTTAAATGGGACCAATATACGACTAGATTTGCCCGCATATGGATCCCATATTTAATTTAGGTGAATCGCCTAAATGCCCCCAACAACCTCATTATGTATGCGAGTATGACAATTAAATATGCAACAGTAATATTATTTATAAAAATATGGGCTTAGGGTCACACATCTGGTTTCGGCAGATCTTGGGGTTCGATGTGGTTTAGGGTCCGGTCTCAGGGTTCAGGGTTCGACGGGATCGGTCTCGGACAACGAAAGTATATCTTGTCGCATCCGCGAAGAAGAACTTGGTTGGCGTCGGGGGCACATCGGATCCGCCCTGGTCGGTGCCGATCTTGTCGTCGATGGCAAACTTGAGTGGATCGGGTACCGGGTCTTCGGATCCGGGGAGAAGATCTTGTCGCACGGGCGTCAATGCTTCCGGGAAGGAGAACTGATCGTTCAGGGCTCGGCGTCTGGGGTGAAGTACTTGGCGTCCTCGGGGAGGTACTTGGCGTGCGGGATGAAGAACTTGGTGGTACCGAGAAGGAGGTCTCGTCGCATACGATGGATCGGTCCTCGGGGTCCATGAAGGCGTTCTCGGGTCCGGGGTTCTTCGGCTCCACTTGGGCGGTCTTGTCGTTCCGTGTAGACGACCTTGGCGTCATGGTGATCGATGATGAACTTGTCGGATGGCATGTACTTCGGAAGATCTTGGCATGGGGCCCGAGCAGCATCGTTATCATTGCCCAAACTGGGTACTTGTTCACACCGAGGCCTTGATCAACAACACTAACATCTCCACGCCATCATCACCACGTTTCCAGAATTCGCACTGATACATCACTCGCTCCATCCCTACTCCCTAGGGTTTCCAACGCCCAACTTGCTCGTCGGAGACGGCCCCCTAGGAGGTGGGATCTGGAACCGGAGACCAGCAAATCCCTGGATCTGGCACACATACACGAGTACGCATAGACGCACGCACGTCCAACGAGCGAGCGACAGAAGGGGTACCAAAACGAATCAAGGCAGAAACAAAGTGGACGAATCCATGAAGGGGCTCAGATCCACGGCCTGGCGCGGAGGCGGTCGGTGCAGAGGGAAGGGCTCGGCGGCGGGCGGAGGTTGGGGCGGCGGTTGCTGCGCCGGCAGAGGCGGGCACACGCGAGGAGGTCCGGCGGCGCTGGGGCTCGGGTCGAGGGCGGCGGGGCTCGATGGCGGAGGGGACGCCGGCGGCGGGGGATCTAGACGAGAGGGAGGCGGCGGCGGGGGACGCAGAGAAGGCGGAGGCGGTCGGAGATAGCGGGGCGGGGACCTTGAAGGAGCGGCCACGCCTAGCGGCGGAGGGCCTGGTCGCAGGGGGTGGACGCGCTGGTGGCGGCGGAGACGAGCACGGGCGGCGGTGGAGCTCGGCGAGGGAGGAGGCGGCGAGGAGCGACGGGAGGAGCTCCGCGTCGGGGGCGCGGGCGCGGCCACGGGCTCGGGGCCGGGAGAGGACGAGGATGGCCGGGGCCGGGGAGGGGCACCGACGGCGGAGGCACGCTCGCGGGGAAGGGGAAGAGGGCCGTGGCAAGGACGGGGGCGAGAGGAGAGGGGAGACGGGGTCGGGCGCGTGAGCAGGAGCGGAGGGGAGTGGGCCAGGGCGCAGGGTTGGTCGGTGGGGTGGGGTGAGGCGCGTGGGTGTGCGGTCCAGGTGGGGCCTGGCTGTCGGTTGGCCAGGGTGGGGCTAGGTGGGCCAGCAGGCGTGCGTGGCAGGCGGGGAGAGGCAGGTGGTGGGGCCGGGTGGTTGAGGTGGCGGGCTGGGGTTGGTGAGGAGAGGTGGAGGGATGAGGTGGCAAGCTGTGAGTGGTGGGAGTGAGGTGGAGGGGGGCTGGGTAGAGTAGGCCTAGGTAAGAAAAGATTTTGGTTAGGCTGGTTTGTACTGGGGGTGGCCGACTGGGTCGGATCGGCCTGGTACGGCTGCCCCCTAAAAATAAAATAAATAATTTTAATATTTAAAACGGGGCTTTTGAAATCCATTGGTAGACGAAACAAAATAATCCGGAGATCCGGGTTCTTAATTTGAAATCAAGACGGGGCGTTTAGAAAACAGAAACAGGTTTTGTGAAAATAGTTTTATGCAAACAAGTGCAAGATGACATGACGATGCTCAAATGCAATGTGGCATGATGACATGAGCATGCGGTCATGATGATGCAATGCACAAAACAACGCGATTTTCTAGTAGTGGTTTTGCGGGATGCCACAATTCGACACCACTAACAAAGGATCTCGCCCTCGAGATCCGCCTCATGGTACCGGAAGGAAGGTCGGCGATCTGCGTCTTCTCGCTTCGTGTAGATCCTCGCGACACCACTAACAAGAGGTCGTTGTCCGTGATCGTCGAGAGAACACTCCGGGAACAAAAGGTCGAAGGTAGAGGTATCAACAAATAAAGCCACCTCTAGCTTCGATAGAAAGAGAGAATCGATGCATTATCATCCACTTCAATGTACACAAGCGAATAGAGTGAGTAGTCGGCATGGGGGCCAATCCATCACGCATCCAAACTATTACTCTGTACAATCAGTAGAAAAGTGTGCAACCATTCTCGGAATCAGACTGAAGATCTCGACAATCGAGGTTCAGAAACAAAGGAGTGATGCAGACTCTGCATCGGATCTGGCGTAGATGATGTCGTCGCGTCGGAAAACACCGGAAGGCACGAGAAGGTACAAAGAGAATTCCACCAGACGAAGGATTCCTCGGATAGCATGAAGACCAGATGTAGCAACACCGTTACCAAAGGAGGAAGCGAAACCCTGAAGGTACGATGGAATCCAACCACGAGAAATCCTGGACTCGAAGAGAGAGAAGAGAGCGGATTCAAAACGCGTAGAGGTAAGAGGAGAATAGCAGAGGGGTAAGGAGTAAAAGCAGACCTAATCAGATCTATCCAACCGATTTTGCAAAAATAGTTTTGACACCCTACTTCGGTCGTTAGCTAGGTTATCCTACAGGCTGGACTTGTGGGGTATCGCAACTGCTGAGCTCTGATACCACTCTGTAACACCCTCAGAATCGGCCCTATGCAAGTTTTAGCGAATCCCGCCAAACCCGCATAGAAACGATTCAAAGGTGCCCACCAGGCACTTGCGTGCGGGTGGAAAACGAAGTAATAACATTACACAACAGTCCTCGATGGGACCCACAGAACATATATATATACAACAGCAACTCAATGAGTCAAGAATACAGATATACAATACAAAGATCCAAATCACCTTGAAAACGATAGAGCGTCCGACTACGGACAAGATGCAAATGGGGCTAAGAGCCCTGAAGAATAACCAATGGCGTCCATAACCCTGCCCAGGCCAAGCCGGAAGGGTAACCCTGCTAACGACGTCGATCTCAGAACCTGCTTAAACAAAAGGGGTGCCGACAAAGGGCAAAGGAAAAAGAGGAGCGGTCAGTACTGAGGCCAGTACACGGCGAGACTAGAATTCGGCGGTCCTCGCCTACATAGGTATGGTGGACTGAAGCGGCAGCGCAGCATGTACTAAACAACCTATAGAGACTCGATATAACTGTCGGCTATCAGAGAGGGATAAGAAAGACCTATTCGGAACCATCTTGATACTACCACCAAACATACCCATCCTGGTATTTCCCCCTCGACACCAAATGAGGAAGTCAACCGAGGAACTCACACAGTTGGCAGTTTTATTTATTCAGTTATCGTTGCAGCAATTACTAGTCAAGTATGGATAGTCATCCTGATAAAATAAGCAGTGGGCAGTTTTATTTAACCAATCCGTTGTAGTTGCGACACTTACTAGTCAAATACAATTAACATGAGATATCCCAAAACCCAGCAGTTGTTGGTACTTTTATTTAGCCATTCCGTTGTAGTTGAGCTGATTACTAGTCACATCGGATACAAGTCAAACTATAACAGTAAACTTTAGTTATAGTTGTCTATGATCGAGAACTGTGATCCAAGTCGTCCATAACCGCGGACACGGCTTTTCGAAAAGATTTAACCCTGCAGGGGTGCACCAAAGTATCCACACGCACTTCGACCCTTTTTGCCAGATCAATTAACATACACCCATCGGTATGTCGACGGGGCCTAAGTCATGACGTTTCCCAGACCCAAAGCAAGTACATGGGGGCCACCCCACTAAGTCTACCCGCAACAAAGTCGGCCGGGCTCCGAGACGGACTCAGGGTTTGTGGAGCCGGCTGTAAACGACTGGGAACCCGAAACTCTCGGGCTTGTCGATACAGCGAAAACGGGTCACGATCCTAAACAGTACAGTGTGCTATCCATCGCACAATTTAAATAAAGCAGTAAAGCATGGCATAAGTACAGAATAGTAATAAAACCTCAAACTAGTTGTGGCCCCCAGTACAATACTTGGAATCAGGTACTAAATCGATGGGGTGCCCACACATCCCACATGTGGTTAGCGCGCTCGATCTCGGAACAGGTGTCAAGAACTCGGGGTCCTACGGGACACCAGTGAGCGGTCGGAAACCAAATATTGTCTATCACCCACCGGTGCCTCTGCATTACCTACTTCACTTTTAGTTATTAAACAGTAATTAAAGTCTTGATCATCTCCACATTAAGCATGCGGCAACACTCCAACAGCTATGGTACAGGACGACACGCAACAGCACTTGAACAAGCGACTACGACGCGCAAGTCCAACTATCTACCAAACAACAGGTAATAGGTTGTGTCCAAGGCAATATAGGGCTGCAAGGGATATCACGGGCACGAAAACTAGAGCATCGCAACATAGATAGCAGTAGATCAACGGAAGGGAATAAATACTATAAAAGTAAGATAGGTAGAAAGGGGGGGAGGTGCTCGCCTGAAAACATTGCCGAAGGTTCATCCGTAGATCGGGTCGACACTCGCATCAACTCGTCGGCCTAATCCGTGAAGAAGCAAAGCACTAGAAGAAAGCACCGAATGCACTATTTAATACTACGGCAGAAGATCGGGCATGATGCATGTATGATGTATGACATGGCAAAGGTGCGATGCAATTAGATCATATTAAGCGGAACCGGGGTCCCGACAATTATTAAGTTCATGTTGTTTAGCCACCCCGCAATTTAAATGTTGCCTTAACAAGACAAAATTATATCATCGGTTCGCTACACAAATTTAAATGGGACCAATATACGACTAGATTTGCCCACATATGGATCCCATATTTAATTTAGGTGAATCGCCTAAATGCCCCCAACAACCTCATTATGTATGCGAGTATGAAAATTAAATATGCAACAGTAATATTATTTATAAAAATATGGGCTTAGGGTCACACATCTGGTTTCGGCAGATCTTGGGGTTCGATGTGGTTTGGGGTCCGGTCTCAGGGTTCAGGGTTCGACGGGATCGGTCTCGGACAACGAAAGTAGATCTTGTCGCATCCGCGAAGAAGAACTTGGTTGGCGTCGGGGGCACATCGGATCCACCCTGGTCGGTGTCGATCTTGTCCTCGATGGCAAACTTGAGTGGATCGGGTACCGGGTCTTCGGATCCAGGGAGAAGATCTTGTCGCACGGGCGTCAATGCTTCCGGGAAGGAGAACTGATCGTTCAGGGCTCGGCGTCTGGGGTGAAGTACTTGGCGTCCTCGGGGAGGTACTTGGCGTGCGGGATGAAGAACTTGGTGGTACCGAGAAGGAGGTCTCGTCGCATCTGATGGATCGGTCCTCGGGGTCCATGAAGGTGTTCTCGGGTCCGGGGTTCTTCGGCTCCACTTGGGCGGTCTTGTCGTTCCGTGTAGACGACCTTGGCGTCATGGTGATCGATGACGAACTTGTCGGATGGCATGTACTTCGGAAGATCTTGGCATGGGGCCCGAGCAGCATCGTTATCATTGCCCAAACTGGGTACTTGTTCACACCGAGGCCTTGATCAACAACACTAACATCTCCACGCCATCATCACCACGTTTCCAGAATTCGCACTAATACATCACTCGCTCCATCCCTACTCCCTAGGGTTTCCAGCGCCCAACTTGCTCGTCGGAGACGGCCCCCTAGGAGGTGGGATCTGGAACCGGAGACCAGCAAATCCCTGGATCTGGCACACATACACGAGTACGCATAGACGCACGCACGTCCAACGAGCGAGCGACAGAAGGGGTACCAAAACGAATCAAGGAAGAAACGAAGTGGACGAATCCATGAAGGGGCTCAGATCCACGGCCTGGCGCGGAGGCGGTCGGTGCAGAGGGAAGGGCTCGGCGGCAGGCGGAGGTTGGGGCGGCGGTTGCTGCGCCGGCAGAGGCGGGCACACGCGAGGAGGTCCGGCGGCGCTGGGGCTCGGGTCGAGGGCGGCGGGGCTCGATGGCGGAGGGGGATCCAGACGAGAGGGAGGCGGCAGTGGGGGACGCAGAGAAGGCGGAGGCGGTCGGAGACAGCGGGGCGGGGACCTTGAAGGAGCGGCCACGCCTAGCGGCGGAGGGCCTGGCCGCAGGGGGTGGACGCGCTGGTGGCGGCGGAGACGAGCACGGGCGGCGGTGGAGCTCGGCGAGGGAGGAGGCGGCGAGGAGCGACGGGAGGAGCTCCGCGTCGGGGGCGCGGGCGCGGCCGCGGGCTCGGGGCCGCGGGGCCGGGAGAGGACGAGGATGGCCGGGGCTGGGGAGGGGCACCGACGGCGGAGGCGCGCTCGCGGGGAAGGGGAAGAGGGCCGTGGCAAGGACGGGGGCGAGAGGAGAGGGGAGACGGGGTCGGGCGTGTGAGCAGGAGCGGAGGGGAGTGGGCCAGGGCGCAGGGTTGGTCGGTGGGGTGGGGTGAGGCGCGTGGGTGTGCGGTCCAGGTGGGGCCTGGCTGTCGGTTGGCCAGGGTGGGGCTAGGTGGGCCAGCAGGCGTGCGTGGCAGGCGGGGAGAGGAAGGTGGTGGGGCCGGGTGGTTGAGGTGGCGGGCTGGGGTTGGTGAGGAGAGGTGGAGGGGTGAGGTGGCAAGCTGTGAGTGGTGGGAGTGAGGTGGAGGGGGGCTGGGTAGAGTAGGCCTGGGTAAGAAAAGATTTTGGTTAGGCTGGTTTGTACTGGGGGTGGCCGACTGGGTCGGATCGGCCTGGTACGGCTGCCCCCTAAAAATAAAATAAATAATTTTAATATTTAAAACAGGGCTTTTGAAATCCATTGGTAGACGAAACAAAATAATCCGGAGATCCGGGTTCTTAATTTGAAATCAAGACGGGGCGTTTAGAAAACAGAAACAGGTTTTGTGAAAATAGTTTTATGCAAACAAGTGCAGGATGACATGACGATGCTCAAATGCAATGTGGCATGATGACATGAGCATGCGGTCATGATGATGCAATGCACAAAACAACGCGATTTTCTAGTAGTGGTTTTGCGGGATGCCACAATACAGTACCCCGGGGATCGAACGATTTGATCCCCCGGGTCGTTGACTCCAGGACCGCACGACCCCCACGCAGCTTCTCCTTCCGCGTCTCTTTTCCCAGCGCTGTCGCATCTGAGCGTCGCACGCACTGCCGCCTAGCTCGTGATGGGTTCGTAGCATGGAAAACAAAAAATTTCTACCGCAAGAACGAACAAAACCCAGATCTAATCTAGATAAAAGCCAAGATCTAATCTATTAGACATGTGCAACGAGATAGATCTGTACTAACCCTCGTAGAATCGAAAGTGTTACGAGATTAGATCTCGGGGTTGATGTAGTCGATCACTTGTCGATCTCAAGATCGTGTGGACGATCCTTCCGGCGCCGCGTTCCGGCAGCGCTTCCGCAGTCGGTCACACATGCGGAGTCGAAGCAGACCTTCCTCTTATCGTTCCAGCGAGCAGCGGAGGTAGTAGATCTTCTCCACGGAATCCCAGCAGCACGACGGTGTGGTGGTGGTGGTGGAGTAGAGAATTCTGCAGGGCTTCTCCTAAGCCTGAGCAGAGGGAAGGAGGAGGAGAGAGGCGGCGGCCAGGGTTTGGAGTGAAGGGGCAAGGGGGTGGCGCCTCTACCCCTCTATTTAAAGGAGGGAGGCGCCATGGGAGGGGGAGTCCTAGTAGGACTCCCCTCCCTCCTTGGCCGGCGGATTGGGAAGGGGGGAGGAGTCCTCCTCCCCCACTACTCCTTGTCTTGCCCTACAAGGATTCCTTGATCCTTTCTTGGTTTTCAAGCAAACTCCAAGAAATCTTCTAGAACCTTCCAGAACATTCCGAAACCTTCTAGAATCCCCATACAAATACTCCGGAACATTTCCTAACTTAGAAGATGATCCCCAATATATGAATCTTATTCTCCGGACAATTCCGGATCTCCTCGTGATGTCCTGGATCCAATCCGAGACTCCGAACAACATTCGGTCTCCAACGCACATTCCATATCTACTTAAAACAACTTCGAACCTTAAGTGTGTCACCCTACGGTTCGTGAACATGTAGACATGATGGAGACACATCTCCTATCAATAACCATTAGCGGGATCTGGAGATCCATAATGGCTCCCACATACTCAACGATGACTTCGTGATCGATAGAACCATTAACATACGAAACCAATTCCCTTTGTCACGCGATACTCTACTTATCCGAGGTTTGATCGTCGGTATCTCCATACCTAGTTCTACCTCGTTACTGATAAGTACTCTTTACTCGTTCCGTGATATGTCATCCCTTGTGACCTAGTCACATGCTTGCAAGCTAACTAGATGACATTCCACCGAGAGGGCCCAGAGCATATATATCCGTCATATGGATGGACAAATCCCAATCTTGGTCCATGCGCTTCAACACATACTTTCAGAATACCCAATGTCACCTTTATAACCACCCAGTTACGAAGCGGTGTTTGATGTCATCAAAGTATCCATCCGGTGATGGTGATTAACATAACCTCATGGTCAAAGGATTAGGTTACTATGCATTTGAAAGCTTGTAGCAAAACGAACTTAATGACTTGATCTTATGCTATGCTTACTATGGGTGTGTGTCCATCACATCATTCTCCTAATGATATGATCTTGTTATTAACGACATCCAATGTCCATGATCAGGAAACCATGATCATCCATTAATCAACAAGCTAGTTTAACAAGAGGCTTACTAGGGACTCTTTTATGTTTACAAAACACACAAGTATTAATGTTTCCGGTTAATACAATTATAGCATGGGATGTAAACATTTATCATAAACATAAAGATATAATAACCACTTTATTATTGCCTCTTGGGCATATCTCCAACAGTCTCCCACTTGCACTAGAGTCAATAATCTAGTTAAAAACTTGTGCATTCAACACCTATGGCTTTCTGGTGTTGTATAGACACTATTGCTAGCGGTAAACATAATCTTCGGATCTGACACTTCCAGGTCCGTGTGTATTTGCATTTCCTTGCGTTTCTACGCATTACTCATTCTCCAATGAGATGGCATTGTATAAATTTGGTCCTTTGGTGAGACCTTTAGTTCCTTGGGATTAAATCATGTTGATACAATTGTCATACAATGTATCTTCATAGTATTATCCCGCTATGAACCACACCTAGTTTGATAACAAACTACTTGATGCAAATGCCCTCATTTGCTGCTACAATAGCAGTCATATACTTAGCCTTTTGTTGTAGTATCTGTCACAATGTTTTAACTTTGGTACTCGACAAAATCCGTTATGGAACTTCCTTTCCATTACATTGTGCCACCCATAGTTTAAATTGAGATAAACTTAATTTGTGACAAAACTAGTATCAATGCAACAATTTACAATGAACTATTTGTCACCACTATATAAATAATATATTCTTAGTTCTTCCAAAGATCATAGGAATATCCCTACTATTGTCCAATGATCATCTTATGAGTCATTCTGGTATATGCTCATAACATTTAGAGCATAGGACATATCTGGATGTGTACATCTCAAAGAATGATTGATCAAAATATTCTTGTGATTTCACCAAGTGTCAAAACACTTGAATCTCGTGTCAACACACTTGAATCTTGATTCAGTCCTTTCCGTGCGTCAAGAACCTTTCTTGTTGTTTCCATATTGAACTCATTCAACATCTTATCTATGTACATTTGGCAAAACCATATTAGCGCCTCAATCTATCCATATAGACATTGATGCCTAATTCTTGGGTTATGCCTAAGTCTTTCATCAAAATGAAATTCTTAACCTGTGTCAATAAAAGATACATCATTTCTAATCAACAATATGTCTTTCACATAATGTATTAGAAATATGTCTTAGCGCTCCCACTTAATTTCTTGCAAAATGCAAACATCTTCATCGTCTCTGATGAAATTAAACCTTTTAACAGTTTCATCACGGTGAAGATTCCAACTCCGCTATGCTCACTTCAACCATTGAAGTTTTGCATACTCTTTTAGCATCCTTTGAATTAACAAAACCCTTTGGATCGTGTCATGGACACATCCTAGGTAACCATTCTATTAGAAGAACTTGTTTTGTTTGTTCAACTACCATATACCAAAATATATGTAGTGGTTGCTACATTAATCCGTCCAGACTAAATATCGCTATGAAGATCAAATCTTATCATAGTCAATTCCTTGAACATTGTCGTAAACTCTTTCCGACATGTCGACTATTTCATAGATGTGAAACATCCATGTCTATTTCTTTATAGATCCATATACGACTGTAAGGTCTTGTACCTTTCCAGAGGGTCTTTCAAATTCAAAGCTTGATTTCTCGTGTATGGAATTATCACGGATTTCATGGCTTCAAGCCACTTAACAAAGTCAGGGACCATCATTGCGTCTTTGCATGTAGTCGGTTCATCATTGTCAAACAACAATGATTTAACTCTCAAATCTTGGCATTTGATTACTTACCCAACCTACTTGGTTCAATAGTAAATTAGATCTCCGTGACCACAACCTTTGAGGCACGCGAGCCATGAGCATTGTTGCTGCCTCCGGGACACTTTCCGACGCTGCGCAACTCAGCACATATTAGTCAAGGTTCAACAACCTTGTCAAAGTTCTATTGTCCTCCCACTTAACTTTTCACCAAAATTCCTTCTCAAGAAACTCGACACTCTAAGCGACAAACAATTTTGTCTTCGGTGTTATGGAGGAATACCCAATGGTTATTCGAAATAACCTACAAAGACATGATCATCCGACTTTGGTTGTAAACACTTTACTTATGCCTAGCATACCAAAAATTTAAGAAAGGACAACCTGGGTTTTATCCCAAACCATGACTTATATGGTGTCATTTCAACGGATCACGATGGAGCTCTTTTCAGTGTAAAAGCGGTAGTCACTAAAGCTTTAATCTTTAAAATATAATGGCAGTTTTATAAATGACACCTTTGATCTTACCATGTCAAACAAGGTTTCATTACATATCTCGAACACTCCATACTCCTATGGTGTTTTGGGAAATGCAAATCCATGGAATGATTCCTCAAATCTTAGGTGTTTTGCTAAACTTGTAACTCAAACATCTTTCTTTATGATCCAATCATAAACTTTTTATTTTCTTGTTACAATGATTTTCCACTTCATCTTGAAAGTCTTTGAACATTTTCAAATGTTTCATACTTCTTCCTTATTGAGTAAGTATATACATATACTCACTCAAATCTTCGGAGAAAGCATATGAAGTTGAAATCCATCGCCCACGACTACACATAATGGACTATATACATCAATATGTACAAATTCCAATCAGTTAGTCGTCTGTTCCTCTTTTGGCCTACGAACGGAGTTTTAATTATCTCCAGGAAAGTATCACAAGCGTCATTTGATCAAAATCAAAGACTCCAAAAATCCATCAACACGGAGTTTCTTCATGTATCCCTTTCAATATAATTTAAACAGCGATGTCACTTTGCAAGTGATCTTTCAATTATTTGTCTTGCGACATTTTAGCATTAGTTTTATGGTCGTTATTTCTCCAACCAGACTTGTATATCATCCATCTATTATGGAATACGGTAATTATTTGAACAACCTTTTGTCGTCATAATACCTGATCAAAATAACAATTATTGAAACAAATCTTGAAGGCAAGCTTTGATGTTAACGAGCAACACAACAACCCTTTGTTTGTTTTCGATGAGCATCATAACATATTCTCTTGCTAGTTACTTAGGCCATTGCAGTTCATGAATTGTGTTGTCCTGTATGACACTTCATACCAACCAATTCGGTATCCAATACCGCAGAACCACATTGTTTAACAACCAAGGAATACAGCCATAACATGTATCTTTCATATACCTAAGTTGGATATCTCCAATCTTTTCTTTTCTGCCAAATATTTTATAGATTCTCTTTCAACAATTCCTTTTCTTTTTAAAAAAATCTATCAACATCAATAGTGGTGTCATTCACATGACACATAGTACAAAGTGTGTATAGTCAAATACTAATACCTTTGGACTTGCACTTTGAAGTGGATCACCTTCATCAAATGTTTGGCATTCTTTCAAAATTCCATTCTGTAGTAATCTTTTAGTGCAGTAAACATTTTACTTACATCTTCTATTCATCCTTATCATGACAACTTTCATGATCAAGCTGCTATAGCTTATAAAGGTGAATTGCGAGTATAATGTTTCTTTTCCAAAACCTTTTGGAGGATTAGGACGAATAGCGTCTCCAACCTTCACAAATTCTCATCAAATATGAGGACATATACTCTATCATGTTGTAACCAACACATTGTTTTAGATATCGCAATACCTTTCACATATGATGGTTTCTAAAACATCGCTTTCAGCTCTTAGATAAACTTGGTATTAAAAACAATCTTTTGAGTATCAAGAATCATGGAGGCAAACATGATACATTAGATACTAAGACTGGAATTGTTACTCTTGATTTAATACTGTTTATTAAACTTCACGGAGTAAACGGAGTTTGCTGAAAGTTTGCAATATGACTTTTAAACTTTAGATTGACACTCAAAACAATACGATACCAGTTCGTAAAGCAAATATCCAGAATTTCTATAGTTCTACTATCTCAACTATAACTAAGCGTAAGGTGGTGAACGGATGCCAATGACTACAACAAACTATGCAAATTCACTTTGGTTGTGTTTATGATAAATTGAGTTTGACTAATCCAAATTACAAATGAACTCCCACTCAAAACAACATCCCTCGAGTTGTTTTAGTGATTACACGAACCAAATCCACTACACCAAGTCCGATCATCATGTGAGATGATGTAGCTTTAAAGGCGAACAATCAACATGTTCATCATATCATCCATATGACTCATGCTTTACCTTTCGGTATTCCGTGTTCCGAGACCATGTCTATACATGCTAGGCTCGTCAAGGTTAACCTTAGTATCCGCATGTGCAAATCTGGCTTGCACCCGTCGTATGCACACGTAGAATCTATCACACCCGATCATCACGAGATGCTTCGAAACGACGAGTCTTAGCAACGGTGCCTACTAAGGACGAACACTTTATTACTTGATATTTAGTGAGAGGGATCATCTTATAATGCTACCGTCGCGATCTAAGCAATACAAGATGCATAAAGGATTAACATCACAGGCAATTCATAATTAGTGTGATATGATATGGCCCTTTGTTTTATGCCTTTGATCTCCATCTCTAAAGCACGGACATGATCTCCATCATCACCAGCATTGCGTCAAGGTCAGTGGCGCCGCTTCATGGTTGTCCATCATCACTAGCAACTATTACAACTACTTGGAATAAAGCTATTACAAGATGAATAGACACGCAGGTCTTAACAAAATTAAAGACAACCATTAGGCTCCTGCCGGTTGCCATATTACAACAAGGATCATTGCATACATCAAATATAATCACAATCACATGATGGCCATATCACATCACAAAACCCCTGCAAAAACAAGTTAGACGCCTCTAATTTTCTTTGCATGTTTTACGTGGTTTGGGGCTTTCGAATAAGAACGGATCTTACCTACGAAACTGAACCACAACATTGATACAAGTGCTATCAAGTGCAAAGTGTAGATTGGATCTATACTATGATGGGAGAGACAGACACCCGTAAAGCCACTTGTGCAATACGAGTTGCACGTCAAGCGTGGAGCAAGTCTCATGTGCGATGACATGTAAGGTTAGCCCGAGCCGCTTCATCCCACCATACCGCAAGATGCAAAGTACACAAAGCAAAAGACGGCACGAGCACCAACGCCCACAAAACCATTGTGTTCTACACGTGCAACAGATCTACGCATAGACACTGCTCTAATACCACTGATGGGTTCGTAGCATAGAAAACAAAAAAATTCTACCGCAAGAACGAACAAAACCCAGATCTAATCTAGATAAAATCCAAGATCTAATCTATTAGACATGTGCAACGAGATAGATCTGTACTAACCCTCGTAGAACCGAAAGCGTTACGAGATTAGATCTCGGGGTTGATATAGTCGATCACTTGCCGATCTCAAGATCGTGTGGACGATCCTTCCGGCGCCGCGTTCCGGCAGCGCTTCCGCAGTCGGTCACACATGCGGAGTCGAAGCAGACCTTCCTCTTATCGTTCCAGCGAGCAGCGGAGGTAGTAGATCTTCTCCACGGAATCCCAGCAGCACGACGGTGTGGTGGTGGTGGTGGAGTAGAGAATTCTGCAGGGCTTCGCCTAAGCCTGAGCAGAGGGAAGGAGGAGGAGAGAGGCGGCGGCCAGTGTTTGGACTGAAGGGGGCAAGGGGGTGGCGCCTCTACCCCTCTATTTAAAGGAGGGAGGCGCCATGGGAGGGGGAGTCCTAGTAGGACTCCCCTCCCTCCTTGGCCGGCAGATTGGGAAGGGGGGAGGAGTCCTCCTCCCCCATTACTCCTTGTATTTCCCTACAAGGATTCCTTGATCCTTTCTTGGTTTTCAAGCAAACTCCAAGAAATCTTCTAGAACCTTCCAGAACATTCCGAAACCTTCTAGAATCCCCATACAAATACTCCGGAACATTTCCTAACTTAGAAAATGATCCCCAATATATGAATCTTATTCTCCGGACAATTCTGGATCTCCACGTGATGTCCCGGATCCAATCCGAGACTCCGAACAACATTCGGTCTCCAACGCACATTCCATATCTACTTAAAACAACTTCGAACCTTAAGTGTGTCACCCTACGATTCGTGAACATGTAGACATGATGGAGACACATCTCCTATCAATAACCATTAGCGGGATCTGGAGATCCATAATGGCTCCCACATACTCAACGATGACTTCGTGATCGATAGAACCATTAACATACGAAACCAATTCCCTTTGTCACGCGATACTCTACTTATCCGAGGTTTGATCGTCGGTATCTCCATACCTAGTTCTACCTCGTTACTGATAAGTACTCTTTACTCGTTCCGTGATATGTCATCCCTTGTGACCTAGTCACATGCTTGCAAGCTAACTAGATGACATTTCACCGAGAGGGCCCAGAGCATATCTATCCGTCATATTGATGGACAAATCCCAATCTTGGTCCATGCGCTTCAACACATACTTTCAGAATACCCAATGTCACATTTATAACCACCCAGTTACGAAGCAGTGTTTGATGTCATCAAAGTATCCATCCGGTGATGGTGATTAACATAACCTCATGGTCGAAGGATTAGGTTACTATGCATTTGAAAGCTTGTAGCAAAACGAACTTAATGACTTGATCTTATGCTATGCTTACTATGGGTGTGTGTCTATCACATCATTCTCCTAATGATATGATCTTGTTATTAACGACATCCAATGTCCATGATCAGGAAACCATGATCATCCATTAATCAACAAGCTAGTTTAACAAGAGGCTTACTAGGGACTCTTTTATGTTTACAAAACACACAAGTATTAATATTTCCGGTTAATACAATTATAGCATGGGATGTAAACATTTATCATAAACATAAAGATATAATAACCACTTTATTATTGCCTCTTGGGCATATCTCCAACAGCTCGCCCCGCGACCTCCAGCTCCCATCGCCCCGCGCCCTGCAGCTCCTGGTGCTCCCGCCGGCGGACGACCCCTCATGCGACACGCCCGTCCGTTCTATTGTGCCCCGCGCCCAACCTTCAACCGCCTCCCTGCCGTTACCCTCTCTCCCACCAGCCCTAGCCGCCGCGCCGCCGCCTGCCCTGCAGCTACTTCACGGCGCCACCGGATCTCCGCGGCCGCGCAACTCCTTCGCTCACCGGAAGCCACTGTCGTCGGATTTCCGCGTCCGCCGGAGCTCGCTGCGCCTCTCCTTGCTCTCCGGTGTCGACGACTGAGACTACCAACCTCCATCTCCGGCGATGGCGTTGACGACCGCGACGGTGGTCCTCCATCTCCGTCTCCCGTGTTGATGAAGCCGGTGATGCTAATGTCCCCACGGTTTTGCTACATGCGGCCGCCGGGAGTGCTACCCAAGACCACCGACGCTGCTACATACAATGTCGACATATGCTACATGTAGTCGACGAAGGTGCTACGTGCGGGTGCTGGCGGTGCTACAAGCGACGTCGAGTTTTGCTACAAACGACAGTGCTACAAGTGGGCGTTGGGTTTGCTCCCCGGCGATGTCTCCGGCGAAGCCTTTTTTTTGCTACAGACGTTGAACTTTTTTGCTACATCTCTTTTCTAGTTTTGCTACAATAGCGCAAAGTTTCTGCTACAATGTCTCCGGCGAGGTCCGGCTTTTGCTACATTTGCTGAACTTTTTTGCTACAACTGTATCGTGGTTCTGCTACAACAGGTTAAAATTTCTGCTACGATATCTCCGGCGAAATTTTTGCTACACGGTTGCCGGTGAAAGTCTGCGGCGATGTTTCCGGCGAGTCTCTGGTGAGATCGGGTTTTGCTACATTAGTACAACTTTTTTGCTACACGGTCACCGGCGAGGTCTCCGGCGAGGTCCAGTCTATTGTATTTTCTGGGCCGAACCGTTTTTGCTACATGTAGCAAAAATGGGACATTATGTAGCAAAAAGGGACGCAGTGTAGCAAATGTGGGAATTAAACGGAACACGTGTTAGCAGGAGGACCTGGGGATCAGAAATTTTGATCCTGGGAGACGCGTAGCATCGCCCACTATTAGAAGTGTTTGTTTGGTCTTTTTTTAACTTTCCAATGAATTAAGCGGGGGCGAATCAAAACAAACGGGTAGCTTTTAGGGCAGACTTTGCGGGGTGCTTCCCGCAGCTTCCCGCGTAACAACCCAACCGCTATATGCCACTACCCATTTCCTTTGTAATATTTACGGCAGATTGCCACTGTACCCTGCCCACCGCATCCGCCTATCGTGCTTGAGACGGAGAACCACATGTCGCTGCAGGCGCACCACGACGACGACAGCGTGATGAGAACGATCGTGTAGCACGAGGAGCAGGCCAAGGACGTGAGCTGGCTCGCGGTGCCACCTAAACCAGCACGTTCACGTTTGTGTGAAGGACGAATTAGTGGAATGGCCGTATGCAGTTCACGAGTCCAAATTCAGTCGTTGTGCCACCCTTTCTCGTATACTTGACAGGCCCTTACTTTATCAATCTTCTTCTTGCTAGAGATTCGTACTTGTATGTGCCCTTATAATTTATTGTCTTGGGCCCTCATAATTATTCTTGCTCGTGCACTTATGAGATTCGAATTCTCCTATTCACTATATTGAGTATTTTACGGTGACACAAACACTTATATATTCCATCGACAATTATATATGTTCTACGAACTCTAGGGGTATTTCAAACAATTTCTTAGCATACAATTAGACAACCAAACAAATTGTCAAACAATTAAACTCAAAAAAACAGTTGTCTCTGCACATCAGGTTTTCCTGCACAGCAGCACAGCTAGTCAGCCACAGCCCAAATGACCATACACTTAAAAGGCCGAATGATTCGCGATCTGTTAGCGCTCCGCGTCAACCAAATTAGCGATGGTAGTCGTGGTACTGTAGATTTCATGTTTGAGCCAATCAGGAGAAGCCACATTGCCTATTACCCTTTCCATCCTGTAGTCCCACGTTCCCTGGCTCGATGTCAAGAAGGGCCGCGTCGTCCACCGCTTATCCACTCATCAATCCTCATCGGTGTGACTCCTCTTCCTCCCAATCCCTCGAGGCAGAAAAATCCCATGGAGATCTGTGACGTGCTCCCTTCAGAGTCGGTCCCTGCTCTCCCTCCCTGGCCGGCCGGCGGCCGGCTGCTACGGGCAGGCGCGTCGCCAGCCCGTCCCTGCAGGACCAGCGCCGGGGCCATCGCCTCGCTGTGATATCCCTGTGAGAGAGATCACAAATTGACAGGATAACTTGAGGATACAAGGGAAATTGGATGAGAAGTCTTAGAGAAGCAAGGATGAGAAACACAGACGAAAAGGGGATGGGAAATATTCAGATTTCATTCATCTCATACATGCCGTCTCTCGGCCAACCACTTCAGTATTTAACCCACTAGGTACGCACGCTTGGCGCAAAACCCTAACCCTCCCGAGCCACCCTCTCCCGAGCTGCCCCTAGGTGACTCCAGCGGCTCCGGGGGCTTCCTCTCCATCCTCCCCTAAGAACCCCCCTAGCCTCTCCGCGTCAAGCCGCCGCTGATGCCGGCTCCGACGGCAGTGGCGGTGCCCCGTCCATCTAAGATGGGGGGAAGGAGAGGGGTCTGTGGCAATGTTCATATGGGGGAGATGCGGTGCTGGCTGTGGGCTTGGTGCGACGCAACCGACGAGGAGTTGGAGGCTTGCCGCCGCCGGGGGTGAGGTTGTGGCCGTGCCACGCCGATCTCCTGCGATTGTTGCCCTCTCCTTCTCTGTTGGTGTTGCACGGAGACGGCGGGCGGCATGGGGTCCTGCTCGTCTGCTGAATAAAGGCGGCGGTCTTAGGATTCCACTCATGCCAAGACGAGGATCTACTTGTTGCTTGCACTCTCCGATCTGATTGAAGTGGAGAGTTCCTGAAGGCTTCGCCGGTGAACTCCCATGGGAGATTAATGCCTGGAGATTGCCGGATTGGAGGGATTCAGTTATGCGCACCCATGTTTTACTCTGACTGTTTGGATTCAGAGGGAGGGCTTCGAAGCTCTGTTGGCTGTTAATATCATGGGGCATGTTCCCGTTCTATGATGCTGATGGAGAATGTCATGGAGACCGGGATCTGAGGACGGACAATGGTGGTTCGAGTATGGGTGGTGATGAGGAATTGGCTTGGTGACTTGTGACTTGGAGCAATGGCATGCAAGTGGGGGCGACTACACAGGAGAGGTTCACAGTCCTACATTTTAGGGCGAAAACCTAGGGTCTAGCCTTAATTGGTTGTGCCTAGTAATGACCTTGTTAAAGGTATTGTTTTGAGAGCGTGGACTTTCTTCAGGGTGAAAACCTAAGATCTATGATCGAAACATGACGGTGTTTATGCACTGTTCCCTTTTTGGAGGTGTCACTTTTGGAGAAGCTGGACTTCTACTGTTGTCTTGGTGGTGGTAGTACCGCTGTTTCAACGAATGGGTCACTGTAGCGAGACTTTTCTTTTTTATAATTCTTCTTTCTTTTTTAGCTGTGTGCATCCATATGGCCGCTAGGTCAATGCATTGTTGCAGAGGTTGGATGTAATTAGTTTCTTATGATATTAATATATGCTCCTTTCCAAAAAAAAAAGGGTATGCACGCTTACATGTGGGCGAAGCACCACGAGATAACTAAACAAACCCCATCACACTTCATCCTCCTCCCCGGACTGGTAGCTAGGTCCCACGTCAGATGTTGGTACACTTGCCATGTCCTTCAGGCCTTGCGACTCGCTGTCAGGCACCAGCCGCCGTTAGAGAATCTCGGACGGCACCGGTGTAACCGTGGATAGATCCGGTACTGATGGAAGGTCACTATATACAGGAGTATAGTTAGGAAGGAAGGGTTTCAATTGAGAAACATGGAATACCGGATGTATCATTGCCGAGGGTGGTAACTGAAGCTTGTGGGCAACATTGCCAATGCGTTCCAGCAGCGAATATGGGGCAGACTATTTGTAGGAGAGCTTGGGGTAAGGGTGATTGACGACTGACTATTGTGCATATGGCTGCAATTTTAGAAGGACCTGTCCCCCCCCCCCCACCCACCCACCCACCCACACACACAGTGAATTGCCTTTCTGTGCGATTCTTGTCTGCATAAATTTTCATCCACTGTTGAGCACGGATCAATTGAGCCAGTAGCAGTTCCATTTGAGCCTGATATTCGAGGGTAGTGTCACCAACAGCTGAATCCTTTTCCACTATGATATTTGGCATGGCTCCAAAATTTGGCTCACGATGATACAGAGCCTTGAACGGGGAACATCCCAGTGTTGTATGGAAACTAGAGTTATACCAGAACTCTGCCATGGCCAACTAGCGACGTCAATGTTTTGGGTTGTCCTGGACCGTGCATCGGAGATACTGCTCCAAACACTGGTTCACCCTCTCGCTCCATCCGTCAGTTTGCGGATGATAAGCCGTACTATAATGCAACTTTGTCCCCAGTGCCTTGAACAATTCACGCCAGAAGGTGCTCGTGAAAATTTTATCATGGTTTGAGATGATCGTCAATGGCACAACATGCAATTTCACCACATGATCGACAAACAACTTGGCAACAATAGTGTCAGTGTAAGGATGATGAAGAGGTATGAAATGAGCATATTTTGTTAGGCGATCGACCACCACTAGTATAGTATTGGAAGCATTAGAGGCAGGCAAACCTTCGATAAAATCCATGGTGATATCTTGCCAGGGTGCCGCTGGGGTGGCAAAGGTTGAAGCAAACCAGCTGGCTCAGTGTACAAATGCTTAGCTTGTTGACAAATGATGCACTGCTTAACAAAGTTCTCTACTGGTAGTTTCATGCCAGACCAATAGTATAATTGTTTGATGCGTTTGTATGTTGCCTGCATACATGAATGCCCCCCAAATGCACTATCATGTAGTGCATCAATAAGTTTTGTTTGTAGTGCCAACTTCTCTCCAATTACCATTCTGCCATGATACTTGATGATGCCATTCTCCAAGGAATACCCTCTGGAATTAGGGGAATGTATAGCAAGTTCCTGTAACAATGTCGTCATGGCAGGATCAGTAGCATAAGAGTTTAGAACTTCCCGGAGCCAATCGGGGTGGCAAGAAGATGTTTGCATCTCTACAAGTGTCCCATACGAGAAAGGGAATTAGATGCTCCATTTTCAACCCCTTTTTTATCTGAATTCAAACTGCAATCCCCCAAGCTTGTACATGGCCTTTTTCTATAACTCTGAAGTCAGTTGTTGCTCAGATAGATTACAAAGACTTTTGTGGTTAGTGAAAATAATGAAATGCCCTCGCTGCAAGTATCTCCGCCATTTCTCAATTGCCATGATCACATCTAGGAACTCCTTTTCACATACAGACAATTTGCTATTTTGAATGCCCAAAGCCTTGCTCGTATAAGCGATAGGACGCCCTCTCAGCATTAATACGGCACCGACACTAGTGTCGCAAGCATCTGTTCCACAGAAAAGGGTATAGAGAAATCTGGTAACGCCAGCACCGGGGTACGTACCATAGCCTGTTTGAGTTGCACAAACGCTGCAGTAGCCTGCTCGGTCCACTCAAAGCCTTTCTTTGTTAGTAGCTGAGTGAGGGGTTTAGTGATAATGCCATAATTTTGTACGAATTTTCTGTAGTCCATGAGACCAAGGAATCCACGAAGTTCAGTATCTGTGGTAGGAATAGGCCACTTCTCCATTGCTGTTGTTTTGATCCGTGGCCACTCCAGCATCTGAAATTATATGCCCGAGATACTGAATTTGTGTTTGTCCGAAAGAACACTTCGATAATTTGCCATAGAACTGTGTCTGACGAAGCTTGTCGAGGATCACACGTAGGTGTGTGAGATGATCCTCCCACGAAGGGCTATACACCAAGATATCACCCAAGAAAACAATAACGAATTTGTGCAAAAACGGTGCGAAAACTGCGTTCATAATGCACTGGAAGGTGGCCGGCACATTAGTCAACCCAAATGGCATCACGCGAAATTGGAAATGCCCGTGATGTGTTTTGAATGTTGTTTCTCCTCATCAACAGGCCGCATGTGAATCTGATGATAGCCCGCTCTCAAATCGAGCTTTGAAAAGAATTTTGTACCCGCCAGCTCGTCTAGGAGCTCGTCAACGACCGGAAGGGGAAACTTATTCTTGATTGTAAGCTCGTTGAGACGGCGATAATCCATGCAGAACCGCCATGTTTCGTCCTTTTTCTGCACCAATAGGACCGGAGAGGCAAATGGACTCATGCTATTTGTGATCACACCAGAGGCCAGCATCTCTGCTACCTGACTCTCTATTTCGTCCTTCTGTAGAGGCGAATAGCGGCAGGGTCGTGTGTTAACCGAACGAGCATCAATATCCAGGGTGATAGCATGATCCAATTCACGATGTGGTGGAAGTGATTTGGGTTCGTCAAAACATTTGTGTATTCTGCCAAAAGATCCTGCATATCAGGGGAAAGTTCAGGCTGAACTGGCTGACCTGGAGAGGTTGCTAGTAGTGGATCAAGGAGAGCCAAAGCCCATACTTTATTTCCAGTGATCCATTTCTGGAGTTGCACCACTGATAATTCAGCTAATTGTTTTTGTTGTTGGGAAACAATGCCTTGCAGTATAATTTGTTGTCCTTGATGCTTGAAGGAAAGAGATTTCCCTTCCCAATCACACTCCATTTTACCCAGGCGTTTCAACCAGTCCATTCCAAGAATTGTGTCATAAGCACCAATATCCAATATGTGCATGTCAGTGTTGAATGTGTGACCTTGAGTCCACCACTGCAGTCCAGTGACTTGTGAGTCTGATGTCATGTATTGGCCATTAGCAACTTTGATAGAAACAATTGGAGCTGCAGAAAGATGGCAACCAGCACGCTCAGAAAAATCTTTAGTGACAAAGGTGTGAGTACTGCCTGAATTAGTGAGCAGTATGATGACTTGGTTGCCTACAAGTGCACGCAGACAAATTGTTTCAGAGGTTTCAGTCCCGGCAACAGCATCTAGAGACAGTTGGCAACAGGTTACAGTCTCAGGTGTTTCCTGTAGCAATTCCAATGTCTGCACCGCATCATCAGAAAGTACCTCACCAAATTCTCCAACTTCAATTGTCAGCAACTGGCTAGATCGTTTACACTGATGTTCTTTGGAATATTTATCCCCACACTTAAAACATAAGCCATTTGCACACGGAAAATCTCTAAGTTGTCTTTATCTATTAAAATCATCATTTCCCTAAGACATGGCCAATCTGTTTTTGGTGCTATAGTTGGAGCTGTGGAAGCATTACCTCCTGGTGGGTGTTTGGTTGGTGCTACTGGACGTGGTTCGTGACGGTGGTGTTCTCCTTCTTCTTCCTGTATGCGAGTGAGAGAAGCAGCTCGAGCAATACTGGTTGGAGCTTGAAGTCTGACAACACACCTAATATCATCATGTAGCCCAAACACGAATTGTGCCACAAACCAGTGTGTGCTCAGTGATTCATCCGAGGCAATCAAGTGATACATTCAATCCTCAAAGGCCAAATGGTATTCCGCAACCGAACCGGTTTGTTTCATCTGCATCGGGAGAGTCATTTGTCCATCAAATTCACCCTGACTGAATTCTTCAGCTACTCCATCCATGAGTTCAGTCCATGCAACAACATGTTTCTGACGCTTAAAAGCCTGAAACCATAGAGCTGCATGTCCTTCTAGATACAAAGTTGCCCTGCTAACCCACTGATACTCATGAATTTTATACATGTCGAAATATGTCAAGCAGCGATCTATCCAAAGCATCGGCGTCTCACCACTGAAACATGGAAAATCATGCTTGGGAGGTCGTACCTTGAACTGATCCACCTCTTGATTTTGGGACGAGGGTGTGGTGTGAAAAATCTGGTTCCCCTTGTTCGAAACATCCATCAGTGGTGCCCCCTTGTTCGTCAACACCGTGGTGGCCGCAGCCTGCGCTGCTGGTGGCACCTCCACCCACGGGAGCTTGTCGGACTTGTCGCTCTCGGAGAGGCGGTGCTTGACGCCGTCCAAGTCCTCACCAAAATCCTCCATATTTTGCCACGTCGCCCGTACCTCGCCCGCGATCCCTTCCACCTGCGTGGTCATGGAGTTGAAACGGCCCAACATCTCTGTCAAAGTCTGTTGCATCGCCTCCATCTTCTCCAGCACGAATTCGGTCTGCGCCGATGGCTTCGAGGCCTTGGAAGGCGTCGTCGCAGCTCTCTCTGAATCGGACCCAACCAAGCTAGGGATTTTGCGCCGATTCACCTGAGTGATTCAACACCCGTCACAATGGGATTTTATAGTTCCAATATCGAGATTACGAGCGCGAGCGGAGCAGATCCAGGCCTTGCGACTCGCTGTCAGGCACCAGTTGTTTCGGGTGCGTGACACTCGTGTCGGCGGAAGTCAGGCCGAGGAGGACTATTGGGAAGCTTGATCAGCTACGTCGGTGTCTCCCCCCATGCCTTAGCCAGCCTACCGACGGAACGGCGGAGCTGCCGAGTGCAGTCGAGGCCGAGAGGAAGGGGAAGGGGAAGGCATTGACCATGACGAGGAGATGGAGCGCACGCTCGCCACACCCACGGCGCTGCTGCAGGGCATCTCCGACGCACTGGTGGCAGAGATGGAGCAGGGATTCCACGGGGACACCTCCTACGTTGACATCCTCCCCACCCGGTAATAAAGGATGATCCCATTCCATGATCAATCACATCTAGTTTGGTCTTAACTTTCAATCCTTTTAAATTACTTTCAAAACTCTTTGAGTTGTCCTGTGAACTTTCTCCTTGATGGCGGCGTTCATATGTCACCAGGTTACAACACATGCATATCCCCTTCAGACAGTAAGGATATATTCTACACAAATGGAGCATCGAGGCAAACCTTCCTCTAGGTGATAGCAGCCACCAAATACATCTGGTGCTCAGGCTGTCGCACCTGGTACAAGAGATGCACGTTTGCTTCTGCATGCACTACCACTTCAGCATGTCCTGTAGTGCCCACTGCCGAGGTGTCTGTAGATCTTTACAGCCCATCCATCCGGTGTAAAATGTTACAATTGCGACAAGAAGATAACGAAGAACGAAAACGAAAAACACAACAAGGAGACACAGATTTAATGTGAAAAAACCTCTCCAACAAAGAGAGGAAAAAACCACGGGCGCCAGCCAGCAAAACTTCACTATATCGAGGAGTGTTTACAAACGCCGGGGATTTCACAGATGCAACTCTACCCAACCGGCGGCTTACAAGGGGTTTATATATCGGTGAAAATCTAGGTCTTCGACGATCCGTACCGTACCGGGCCGAGTGTAACGAGTCTGAAGTTGGCCTATACTTTGTAGAATTTGGAGCTAGTGCTACATAGTTACATACTTGCAGTACAGTTGATGATGGCATTGCCCGGTAACCCTCAACTACCAACGTTCTACAGTAATTGGTGTCACTTCTGAATCCTCTTGTGTGTTCTTAGAATGTGGTGTTTAGCTCATAGTTTTTTTACTCGATTAATGTGGCAAATGCAACTATCTTGTTGCATATTAGTTACCTGCGAGCCTTTCTGAACTTTGATGTAATCAGTTTTGTTGCTGCCAACTTTATAATCATATGTCTATGTGTGTTCTTTTGCGTAGACCATGGTGTCGGTTAAGTTTTTGTTAACTCTCCTCTCTATTTTCGGTCTGTATTAACTGTTAGAATGTTACTATTTTCTATCTTAGATGTATATGCCTCTAGCATTCCACCACCAGCACATTACAATGTACTTCAAAGAAGAGTAGATATCAGGCGGCGTCGGCGGCGCACAACGAGGGCGAAGCCAAGGAACACCTGACACCGAGTGACGGCCATTGGTGCACTCCATGTGACACTCATTGGACTCGCATGTTGAAAATTTTGTTGGTACTCGCCCACTCATAACATCCTAATACTAATGTATTACCTGCTGTTTTAGCCTAGCAACTGGATTGATGTACTAAATCGTATAGAAAAGCAAGTAAAAACGATCACCTATATCATCCGTTCGAGAAGATAAAAGAAGGCATAGTGTAATATTATTCCCTGCGATAGTTAAGTATTTTTTTGATAACATATAAGGAACCCTCACATTATTTAGAGTCTACAACTATAGTAGTGTGTATGCCGTAAAAGTTCTATTATATTCGTTTTCTGAATGATGATTTGTAATCGGCAATCTTATGCTCCTCCATTTTCTCTGATGAAAACGAGCGTCCAGAACCAGGACTCCTGTAAAAGAGGCCAACAAAAACATCAAGAATTGTTCCAAGTTCGGCTCAGGGTCATTCGACAACTATCCTTTTTTATTATTTGGTTCCAGAATTTTCTGGTTCTTCCATTTAATCTTAATTCCAGTGGTTGTCTTTTTTCCCTTCCTATTCTTCTTTTCTTCTCGACTTGCTCACCGTGTGGGGTTGTTCCAGTTTTCAGATTGTATTTATATTAAGCAAGATATTCTCTCTGGTACAATTTCGTTATTTGTAGAATGCCGACAAAAATGTCAGTATGCCCGCTAATTGCAATTCAACTTATGTGTATATCATGTTTTGTTCCATGCTATCACCGTGACATGATTTGACAAACAGACAACTCTGTTTTCATTCCACCGTGAAGATACAAACCTCTGTTTGTTTACAGATTAACAACATCGTGTTCCTCTGGTACATTTCTGAATTCTATGTTTCTATATTTCTGCAAAATTACATGGGTCCGTAAGATAAAAATGACCAGAGAGCCTTCAAATGTATCTGATTTTCATTAAGTACTCCCTCCGTCCCAAAATAAGTGATTTAAGTTTGTCTAGATTCACATGTACCTATATACTAAAACATGTCTACATACATTCGAATCTAGACAAACCCACGTCACTTATTTTGGGACGGAGGGAGTAGTCAAAATCATATTGCTGCATTTTTCCAACGAAGCTGCATAGAAAGTTCCATACTCCCGGAGCGGATTTACTTGAGGAGGTAAACCAATTTTTGGACTGGCTCTATGGACATTGTTTTCTAAGATGACTGGCTCTTCTTGCAGATATATGGCAAATGCAAATCGACCTTCACATATCCTTACTTGAGTTTGCTAAATCAATGCAGGTTGAAAGTGGCTTCGGTATTGCCCCGTATGTACTGCCAAGTGCAAATGCAGCCTTGGTATGCCATTTAGAAAAGAGTTAATCGCCAACTATACCAGCTCATTATTTAACTGGTTATTTGAAATATGTTCAGTAATTTTTTGACAAAAAGGTTGCTGCTACAATTTACTTACTCACATTTACCCCTGCAAGCTAGCTACGTTAGATGCTCTTGTAAGACCTTTATCTATATGGCTGCATACTACACTTAGTACTACCGTGCATAATATATTCGTTGACTTTGGATGGAGACTGCACAGAGCAGACAAGCAGATAAATCACTTTCATTCCCATGTTGCTGCTGCACATAATGTCATTTTAGTCTCTTTTCAATTGGTAGATGCGAAGGGAAGAAGAAAACCATTAGGTCATGTTCCTGAGCAGTAGCGCACTAGAAAAAATCGAAATGAGTGGCCAAATTCAGTTGATTTGCAAACCAAAAGTTGATCGACATAGTGATCAGTTTGTTATTTCTAATTTGTCTGGCCGTACATACAGGCTTTCTAATTTTTGTACTCCCTCCGACCCATATTAGTTGACTTGAATTTATCTAGATTCGGATGTATCTAATACTAAAAAATGTCTAGATACATCCGAATCTAGACAAATTCGAGTTAACTAATATGGGTCGGAGGAAGTACTATATTGCAACCGGTCTATTCTGTTTTTTCTCATCTTGACTGATTTGTTTTTGTTAAACTGTACCAGCAATGCAAACAGCCTAGATCATGTTTACTTTGATTTTCCTTCTTAATAATAACTATTTTCCATTCATGCCACTGTTTGTACCAAAGAAATTGTGGAGTTTATAGTACATATTACTTTCTGCTAAACTAATTGGTTAAATAGAGGTGATATGTATCCATGTGAGTTTACCTTTTCATGCTTTCCCTGGAAATAGTCAGTTTTTACTGGGATAACACATGGGTCTTGAGGTGTTTAGAATATTTGGCCGAGGATGATCCATCTTGATCTCATTTTTATAAATTGTTCTTTCATGAGTTTTCAATTGATGTTTCTGTATTTTATCGAAAGATGCATGCTGCTTACTTTCCAACTAAGTTTTTTTTCATTTTAGCAGATCGTTGTCTGAAATAATCTTCTAGTACTATCCTTATATTGTATATTAGTTTTTTTAAAGGAGCATATATTAATATCACAAGATACCAATTACACCTAGCCTCTGCAAAAATGCATTGCCCTAACGGCCATACGGATGCACATAGTCAAAAAAGAAAAAAGAATTATAAAAAAGAAAATTCCTGCTATAGTGACCTATTCGTTGAAACAACAGTACTACCACCACCAAGACAACACCAAAAGTCCAGCTTCTCTAAAGCGACGCCTCCAAGAAGGGAACAATGCACAAACACCATCATCGTCCGATCATAGATCTTAGGTTTTCACCCTGAAGAAATTTCACGCTCTCAAAACAATACCTTCAACAAGACCATTGACACGCACAACCAATTAAGGCCAGACCCTGTGTTTTCACCCTGAAAGGTAGGACTGTGGACCTCTCATGTACAGTCGCCCCTACTTGCATGCCACTGCTCCAATTCACGGGTCACCAAGCCAATTCCTCATCACCACCCAGACTCGAACCACCATTGTCCACCCTCATATCCCGGTCTCCATTGTTGGAGGAATAGCAACTTATATTCCAAGGGGGCCAAAGGCCACAATATATAGTACATGTACAGGTGTAAAATATGCAGGAAAACCCCCTAACTAGTAGGAAAACTACAATATACAAATATATCTCTAACACCCCCCCTCCCCTCCCTCAAACTCATGGTGAATCCACAACACTGAGTTTGGAGAGAAAGAAACTATGATGTGCTCTAGTCTGGGCCTTCGTAAACAAATCCGCCAACTGTAACTCTGAAGGCACATGCTGGAGCGCAATAACATGATCCTGCATACTAGCACGGACAAAAGAAGCATCAACACCAATATGTTTGGTAAGCTCATGCTTTACCGGGTCACGTGCAATACTGATAGCACCTGTACTGTCAGACAAGAGAGTGGTAGGTGTCGTAATGGAGACACTAAAATCTGCAAGTAACCACCGCAACCAAGTCACCTCAGCAGTCAAAAGAGACATAGCTCGCAACTCAGCCTCTGCACTCGAACGGGAAACTGTGTCCTGTTTCTTTGTCTTCCATGCAATGAGAGAACCACCAAGAAACACACAGTAGACAGAAAGTGAGCGGCGATCCGCAGGATCACTGGCCCACGTAGCATCAGAGTAGGCCTGGAGCTGAAAGGAGCTGGAATGAGGGAAGAATAGACGACGTGTGCTCGTGCCACGAAGATAGCAAAGAACACGAAGGAGATGACTATAGTGAACTGAGGTGGGAGCAGAGACAAACTGACTAAGAATATGGACATGATAGGATATATCGGGGCGAGTGACAGCAAGATAGACAAGACTCCCAACAAGATGACGATAGCGTGTCGGATCAGGGAGAGGATCGCCATCGGAAGCGCGAAGCTGGACATTAAGCTCCATAGGAGTCTCAACAGTGCGCTCATCCCCAAGAGCAGCACGAGCAAGAAGATCCTGAATATACTTTTCCTGGGAGATATAAAATCCATCAAAAGTGGAGGAAACCTCAATCCCAAGAAAGTAGCGAAGAGGACCAAGATCAGTCATAAGAAAATGCTCACGAAGACGGGCCTTAACAAAGGCAATATACTCAGAGTCATCGCCGGTGATGATCATGTCATCAACATAGAGGAGGAGAAGAGTGCGTCCACGAGGAGAAGTGTGAACAAACAGCGCGGGATCATGAGCGCTAGGGGAGAAACCAACAGTAGTCACCATAGAGGCAAAGCGCTCAAACCAGGCACGAGGGGCCTGTTTCAAGCCATAAAGAGAGCGCCGAAGACGACAAACCATGCCATCAAGGACAGAGTACCCTGGAGGAGGTTGCATGTAAACCTCCTCACGCAACTCACCATTGAGAAATGCGTTCTGAACATCAAGCTGAGACACAGACCAGTGGCGAACAGAGGCCACAGTAAGAAGAGTGCACACGGTGGTCATATGTGCCACAGGGGCAAAAGTCTCATCATAGTCACGGCCCTGCTCCTGCTGGAAGCCACGAGCCACAAGACGTGCTTTGTAGCGCTCAAGAGATCCATCAGAGCGGGTCTTAATCTTGTAGACCCACTTGCATGTGATGGGACGAACACCGGGAGGAGGAGAGACAAGATCCCAGGTGCTAGTACGCTCAAGCGCAGCAATCTCCTCGGCCATGGCAAGCTGCCATTCGGGATGACGCTCAGCATCCCGATAAGAAGTCGGCTCAACGGCAACAGAAAGACCATAGTGACTAGGAGAGTAGCGATCAGGTGGATGACGATGACGAGTAGGAAGAGGAGGAGGCTGCTCATCAGAGGAAGAAGAAGCTGTTGGAATTATGCCCTAGAGGCAATAATAAAGATGTTATTATTATAATTCTTGTTTATGATAAAGTTTATATTCCATGCTAGAATTGTATTAAGCGGAAACATTAATACTTGTGTGGTTTGTGAACAACACCGTGTCCCTAGTACGCCTCTATGGACTAGCTCATTGATCAATGATGGTTAAGGTTTCCTAACCATAGACATGAGTTGTCAATTAATAATGAGATCATATCATTGGAGAATGATATGGTGGATAGACCCAAACTAAGCGAAGCAATTAGATCGTGTCATTGTGTTCATCTTTGCGAAGCTTTTCTTATGTCAAATATTGTATTCCTTAGACCATGAGATAATACAACTCCCTGGTATCGGAAGAAAGCTTTGAGGTCATCAAACGTCATCCTATGAGAGGGTGATCATAAAGGTGTCTCTCAGGTGATCGGAAAGTATCTGTTGGGTTGTATGTATCGAGATGGGATTTGTCCCTCCCAAGTCGGAGAGATATACTTCGGGCCCACTCGGTAATCGATATCAACACCGCTTGCAAGCATGTGGTTAAGGAGTTAATCACAAAGTGATATCGGATTACGGAACGAGTAAAGTACTTGCTGTGAACGAGATTGAACTAGGTATGACGGTACCGACGATCGAATCTCGGGCAAGTAAAATATCGCGAGACGAAGGGAATATATATATGGGATTGATTGAATCTTGGCATCGTGGTTCATCCGATATGATCATTGATGAATGTGTGGGAGTCAATATGGGTGCCCAGACCCCGCTGTTGATTATTGATAGAAGATCATGTCTGCATATTCTCGAACCCGCAGGGTCACACACTTAACGTGTCTTGACGCTAGGATAGATTGGATAATTGGTTTATGAATTTTTTTGTTCGGAGTCTCGGATGGGATCCGGGACATCACGAGAGGTTCCGGAATGGTCCGGAGAATAAGATTCATATAAGGCAGTGCAGTTTTTGGAGTTCGGAATTGTTCCGGATTAATCGGTATTGTACCGGAAGCTTCTAGAACCTTCCGGAAGGGGACCAACGTGGCCCCACCTTCCGGGAGGGGGCATGGGCCTATGAGGGAGTGTCCTGGCCGCATTGGGACAGGGGCACAAGGCCCCATAGGGCCCAGCCGATCCTAGATAAGTTTAAATCGTTTAAACTAGAGATAAGATAGGGTTTCTAGAAGGGAGAGTTTAAATCGTTTAAACTAGAGATAGACTTGGAGGATGGGCAAGGGCTGGCTGCACCCCCCTCTATATATAGAGGGCTGGTGCGCCCCCTCCCCCCAACACACACCTTCCCCTCCAAGCCCTAGTAGCCCTGCTGCCTTCCTCTCTCCCTCCCGACTGTTTGTAGGCGAAGCCCTGCGACAGAAATTCTCCACCATATACACCACGCCGTCGTGTTGTAGATCCAATCCATCTCTCCACCATACTTGCTGGTCTGAGGAAGGAGGAGACGTCGAGGTGCTGCACGTGTGCATCTCATGGAGGCACCGCCACTTGTGGTGCTAGATCGGATCGGATTGCGAGGAGGAGAAGCGAGTACGACTACATCACCCACGTTCCGACGAACGTTCCGCTGTGCGAATCTTCAAGGGTATGAAGATCTAATCCAATCTCTCTCGTTGTTTGTATCTCCTAGATTAGATCTTGGCTTTCCCTCAGTTCGCTTCCGTAGAAAATTTTGATTTACTATGCTGCGAAAACCCTTCAGTGGTATCAGAGCTAGATCTATGCGTAGATGTGATTCACGAGTAGAACGCAACATGGTTGTTGCGGGCGTTGATGTTTTCTATTGCAAGCCTCTTGTTTGTGGTCTTCTTATGATGCGGGATAGTGAGATTGAAGCGGTCCAGGCCAACCTTACGCGACGTCGTTCGCGAGACCGGCTCCGCACTTGACGTGTGGCTTGTACCACACATGCGGCTGGTGGATGTCAGTTTCTCTCACTATAGTTGTCATGGGATTAACACCGGAGTTTGGCAACCATAATATCACCGTTGTGGCTTTCCGTAGGTAAGAATCGTTCTTAGCATCTACTCTCATAAGCCACGTAAAACATGCAACAACAAAGTAGAGGCGTCTAACTTGTTTTTGCAGAGAGTGTTTTCTGTGATATGGTATGGCCCAAGATGTGATGTGTATATTGTATGCGATGATCATGTTTTGTAATGTTTCACGACTTGCATGTCGATGAGTACACAATCGGCAGGAGCCATATGGTTGTCTTTATAATTGTGTATGACCTGCGAGTCAACTTCTTATACGCCATGTAATAGCTTTACTTTATCGCTAAGTAGTTAGCAATAGTTGTAGTTGCTATTCGTGGTGGAGGCAATCATGGTGGAGTGATGGAGATCATGTCGGAACGCACAAGATGGAGATCATTGCGCGAAGATTGGCTATACCATGTCACATAAAGTTATATGCATGTGATGTTTATCCTTTTATGTATCTTATTATGCTTAGATCGCGACGGTAGCATTATAAGATGATTCCTCACTTAAAGATCAAGATAAAACTGTGTTCTCCCCAAGTATGCACCGTTGCGAAAGTTCGTCGTGTCCAAGCATCACGTGATGATCGGGTGCTATAGACTCTACGCTCACATACAACGGGTGCAAGCCAGTTTTGCACACGCGGAAATACTTGGGTTTTACTTGACGAGCCTAGCATGTACAGACATGGCCTCGGAACACAAGAACCGAAAGGTTAAGCATGAGTCATATGAATGATATGATCGACACTTCGTTGTCTACCATTGAAACCACATCTCTTCTCGTGAAGATCGGATTAGGTGTGGTGAATTTGGATCGTGTTCACTAAACAACTTGAGGGATGTTGAATTTAGTGGGAGTTCATCTAGTAATTTGATTAAGTTGAACTATTTATCATGAACATAGTCTAAATTGTACTTGCAAATACTGTAGATCACATGGCCAAGTCCAACTTCAACTTCAACGTTTTTGCTGAGAAAGAAAAGCTTAAGAACAATGGGTCTAACTTCACCAACTGGTTCCGCAATCTAAGAATCATTCTGTCTGGCGGTCAAAAGGACTATGTCCTTGGGAAAGCGTTAGGTGACCCCCCTGCTGCAACTGCGCCGGCTGATGGAGAAAGTTGTCTATCAGTCGCGCAAAGATGATTATGGTGTGATTAAGAGCACCATGTTGTTTGCTATGGAACCGGAACTTCAAAATCGTTTTGAAAACTATCCCGGGCCCTTTGAGATTCTCGAAGAGTTGAAAACCATGTTTCAGACTCAGGCCCGTTCTGAGAGATATGAGATCTCTGAGAAGTTCTTTAACTGCAAGATGGAGGAAGGGAGTTCCGTTAGTGAGCACGCCATTAAGATGTCGGGCTACACTCAACGCCTTGAGCAATTGGACTGCAAGATTCCAGAGGAGCTCAAGATTGACAGGGTTCTGCAATCACTCCCTCCCAGCTACAAAAGTTTTGTAGTGACTAACAATCAGATTGGTTCCACTGATACGATCACCGAGCTCTTCGCAAAGTTGAAGGCTGCGGAGGTGGACATCAAGAAGGATAATCATGTGTTGATGGTCAACAAGCCCTCCTTTAAGAAAGGTAAGGGTGCAAAGAAGCCCTTCAAGAAAAGCGGCGGCAAGCGCGTTGCCCCTGCTGAGAAGAAGCTCAAGTCTGGTCCTAAGCCGGACACTGAGTGCTTCTATTGCAAGGACAAGGGTCACTGGAAGCGCAACTATCCGAAGTACTTAGCGGACAAGAAGGCTGGCACCATCAAAGGTATATTTGATATACATGTTATTGATGTTTTCCTTACTAGCCCTCGTTGTAGTGCCTGGGTATTTGATACTGGTTCAGTTGCTAATATTTGTAACTCGAAACAGGAGCTACGGAATAGACGGCGGCTTGCGAGGGATGAGGTGACGATGCGCGTTGGCAACGGATCAAGAGTTGATGTGATGGCCGTCGGCACGCTCTCCTTAGTTTTACCTTCAGGATTAGTTTTAAACCTTAATAAATGTTATTATGTGCCTGCGTTGAGCATGAACATTATTTCTGGATCGTGTTTATTGCAAGACGGTTATGCATTTAAATCGGAGAATAATGGTTGTTCTATTTATATGAGTAACATCTTTTATGGTCATGCACCTCTTGTGAATGGTTTATTTCTTCTAAATCTCGAAAGGGATGAAACACACATCCATAACATTGAGGCTAAGAGATGCAAAGTAGATAGTGATAATACTACTTATTTGTGGCACTGTCGTCTAGGTCATATTGGTGTAAAGCGCATGAAGAAACTCCATTCTGATGGACTTTTGGAGTCTCTTGATTTTGAATCATTTGACACATGCGAACCATGCCTCATGGGCAAGATGATCAAAACCCCGTTCTCCGGTATGATGGAGCGAGCAACGGACTTGTTGGAAATCATACATACCGATGTATGCGGACCGATGAGTGTTTCGACGCGCGGTGGATATCGCTACTTTCTCACTTTTACCGATGACTTAAGTAGATATGGGTATATCTATTTAATGAAACATAAATCTGAAACGTTTGAAAAGTTCAAAGAATTTCAGAATGAAGTGGAGAACCATCGTAACAGAAAGATTAAGTTTCTACGATCCGATCGTGGGGGCGAATATTTGAGTTATGATTTTCTCACGCATCTCAAAGCAAGTGGAATCGTTTCACAACTCACGCCACCCGAAACACCACAGCGCAATGGTGTGTCTGAACGCCGGAATCGAACCCTATTAGATATGGTCCGATCGATGATGTCTCTTACTGATTTGCCGTTATCATTTTGGGGTTATGCATTAGAAACCGCTGCATTCACTTTAAATAGGGCTCCATCTAAATCCGTTGAGACGACACCGTATGTGTTGGAGATATGCCCTAGAGGCAATAATAAATATAGTTATTATTATATCTTTGTGTTTATGATAAATGTTTATATTCATGCTATAATAGTATTAACAAGGAAACATTAATACTTGTGTGAATTGTAAACTTAAATTGAAGTCCCTAGTATAGCCTCTATACTTCACTAGCTTGTTGGTTAATAGATGATTGTGGTTTCCCTATCATGAACATTGAGATGTTATTAACAACAAGATCATATCGTTAGGAGAATGATATGGTGGACATACTCCTATAGATAAGCGTAGCATAAAGATCAAGTCATTTCAATAGTTCAATTGCTATATGCTTTCTGATACATAGTAACCTAATTCCTTCGACCATGAGATCATGCATATCACCTTTGCCGGATGGATGCTTTGATGTCATCAAACACCACACCGTAACAGGGTGGCTATAAAGGTGGCATTGAGTGTTCGGAAAGTATTGGTTGAGACACATGGATCAAGAGTGGGATTTGTCCATCCATATGACGGATAGATATTCTCTGGGCCCTCTCGGTGAAATGTCATCCAATTAGCTTGCAAGCATGTGACTAGGTCACAAGGGATCACATATCACGGGAACGAGAAAAGAGTACTTATCAGTAACGAGGTTGAACTAGGTATGTAGAGATACCGACGATCATAACCTCGGATAAGTAAACTATCGTGAGACAAAGGGAAATTGGTATCGTATGTAAGTGGTTCATTCGATCGCAAAGTAATCGTAGAAATATGTGGGAGCCATATGAATTTCCAGATTCCTCTATTGGTTATTGTTCGGAGAAGTGTCTCGATCATGTCTGCATAATTCACGAACCGTAGGGAGACACACTTAAGGATTCGACGTTGTTTGAGTAGTTATGGTATTATGAGAAAGAGACCGAATGTTGTTCGGAGTCTCGGATGGGATCCGGGATATCACGAGGTGATCCGGAATGGTCCGGAGAATAAGATTCATATAAGGAAAGTCCCGTTTCGGAGTTGGGGAATGGTTCCGGTGTTTTCATCGGGAACATTCTAGAAGGTCCCGGAATGTCCGGCACTCCGGGGGGGGGGAATTGGTACATGAATGTGTCATTGCATGTTGGAATGATTGCATCATGTACTAAGTGTTCTCGCTGTCCGAAATAAAGGGTTAATTCAAATCCTAATTGGAAAAGTCAAACTGCCAGTTTTCGGTCAAACTGCCAGTTTCGGAAAGTGGAGAAAGAGGAGGAGAGGTGGAGGCCGAGTTGGAGGAGGGTTCCTCCCCTAGGCCGGCGCACCTCCCTAGGCCGAGTTGGGGAGGAACTCCTCCCCATGGCGCCGGCCCTCCCACCTATAAAAGGAGGGGCAGGGCCTCCTCCTCTAGACACAACAACACAAGTTTCCTATCCTCTAAACTAAACCCTAGATCTAGACCCCGGTTTAGAGCTATTCAGTTTAGAGCCTTCTAATTGGTTTAGAGCCCTCTAATTGGTGTGTCTAATTACTAGACCACTAATAGCCTCTCTCATAAACTCCACCATACTCGCACCGGCTTAAGGCGAAGCCCTGCGGGATCTCCCCTCTACTTCCGGTACCACGCCGTCGTGCTGCCAGAATCGCGAGGAGAGTGCTACAACCTCCGCTGCCTGCTGGAACAAGGGAGAGGAAGGTCTTCGTCGAGTACCGAACGTGTGACCGACTGCGGGAGCGCTGCTGGAACGTGGCGCTAGAAGGATCGTCTACGCGATCTTGAGATCGGAAAGAGTACGACTACATCACCCACGAGAATCTGCTCTCGTTAAACACTTTGGAATCTTCGAGGGTGAGTTATTCCATCGACTCGTTGCTACAATCTAGTAGATAGATCTTGGCTTGTTTGTTTGTATGCGATAGAAAATTTTTGTTTTCCATGCTGCGAACCCCTACAGTGGTATCAGAGCCGTGTCTATATGTAGATCTGTTGCACGAGTAGAACACAATGGTCATTGTGGGCGTTGATGCTTTTATTGTAGATTGCCTTTTGTGTACTTTGCATCTTGCGGTATGTTGGGATGAAGCGGCCCGGGCTAACCTTACATGACATCGTTCATGAGACTTGCTCCACGCTTGACATGCAACTCGTATTGCATAAGTGGCTTTGCGGGTGCCTGTTTCTCCTAGCATAGTAAAGATCCAATTTACAACGGGTAATCAACAATGCTAGTATCAATGTTGTGGTTCTTGTTCGTAGGTTAGAACGACACTTATGGAAAGCCCCAAACCACGTAAAATATGCAAAGAAAGTAGAAGCGTCTAACTTTGTTTTGCAGGGGTGTGCAGTGATGTGATATGGCCATGATTGTGATTATATTTGATGTATGCAATGTTCCTTATTGTAAGTTGGCAACCGGCAGGAGCCATATGGTTGTCTTTAAATTCTGTTAAGACCTGCGTGTCTATTCAAAATAGTTGTAATAGTTGAAGCTGGTGGACGACAACCATGAAGAAGCGTCATTGACCTTGATGCTATGCCGGTGATGATGGAGATCATGTTCGTGCTTGAAGATGGAGATCGGAAGCACAAAGAAGAAAGGCCATATCATATCACATATTATGAATTGCATGTGATGTTAATCCTTTATGCATCTTGTATTGCTTAGTAGACGACGGTAGCATTATAAGATGATCCCTCATGCACATAAATTTCAAGTTCTAAAGTGTTCACCCTTAGTATGCACCGTTGCCAAAGCTTGTTGCTTCGAAGCACCACGTGATGATCGGGTGTCTTTGATTCCGCGGGTGAATACAACGTAAGCAAGCCAGATTTGCTTATGCGGTAGCTAAGGTTTGATCTTGACGAGCCTAGCATGTACAGACATGGCCTCAGGAACACGGATCACCGAAAGGTAAAGCATGAGTCATATAGTAGATATGATGAACATGTCGATTGTTCGCCATTGAAACTATATCAACTCTCGTGATGATCGGAGTTGATGTAGTGGATTTGGTTCGTGTGATCACTAAAACAATGTGAGGGATGTTGTTTTGAGTGGGAGTTCACCTAGATTAATTTAATTATTAATTAGAACTCAATTTATCATAAACTAAATCAAAGTGAATTTGCATAGTTGTTGTAGTCATTGGCATCCGTTTACCACCTTGCGCTTAGTTATAATTGAGATGATAGAACTATAGAATTCTGGTTAGTTACTTTACGAACTGGTATCGTATTGTTTTGAAGTGTTAATCTAAAGTTTAAAAGTCCTATTGCAAACTTTCAGTAAGTTCCGGTTACTCCATGAAGTTTAATAATTGGTATTAAATCAAAGAGTAACAGTTCCAAGTGTTAGTATATAAAGTATCATGTTTGTCTCCATGATTCTTGATATTCAAGGATTGTCTTAATATCAAGGTTATCTAGGATCTGAAAGAGTTGTTTCAGAAACCATGATATGTGGAAGATATTGTGATATCTGAAACAAAGTTTTGGTTACAACATGATGGAGTATAATATGGCAAAAGTCATGTTCTCATATTTGATGAAAATTTGCAAAAGGTTGGAGACACTAGTTGTCCTAATCTTCCAAAAGGTTTTGGAGAGCAATATTATACTCGCGATTCACCGTTATAAGCTAAAAGTAGCTTGGTCATGGACGATTCCATGATGAAGGTGAATATTTGATGTAGGTAAAATGTTTACTACACCAATAGATTACTAAAGAAAGGAATTTGAAAGAACACCAAACATTTGATGATGGTGATCTACTTCAAAGTGCAAATCCAAAGACATTGGTATTTAACTATACACGCTTTGGACTATGTGTCATATGTATGACTCCACTATTGATGTTGATAGATTCTTTCAAACAGAAAAGGAAATACTGAAAGAGAATCTCAGAAATATATGGCAGAAAAGAAAATACTAGAATTGTTCAGTTTAAGTATATAGATGATATACATGTTATGGCTATATTCTTTGCTCATTAAACAATGTGGTTCTTAAGTATTTTATACTGAATTTGTTGGTATGAATCGTCATACGAAACAACACAATTCATGAACTACAATGGCCTAAGTAACTAGCAAAAGAATATGTGATGATGTTCATCAAGAACAAATAAAGGGTTATTGTGTTGCTCGTTAAACATCAAAGCTTGCCTTCAAGATTTGTTTCATCAGGTATTATGAGAACAACAGGGTTGTTCAAATAATTGCCGTAATCCATAAAAGATGGATGATTTACAAATCTCGTTGGAGAAATCACATCCATAAAACTAGTGCTAAAAATGTCGAAAGACAAATTGATTGAAAGATCACTTAGGAAGTGACATCGCCGTTTAAATTATATTGGAAAGAAAACATGAAGAAACTCCATGTGGATGGAATTTTGGAGTCTTTTGATTTTGATCAAATGACGCTTGTGAAACTTTCCTAGAGATAATTAAAACTTCGTTCATAGGCCATAAGAGAACGAAAGACTAGCTTATTGGAACTTGTGCATATTGTTGTACGAACTCCATTATGTGTAGTCAAGAGCGATGGATTTCAACTTCATATGTTTTCTCCGAAAATTTGAGTGAATATATGAATATTTACTTAATAAGGATGAAGTATGAAATATTTGAAAAGTTCAAAGTTTTCAAGATGAAGTGCAAAATCATTGTAACAAGAATATAAATGGTTTATGATAAGATCATAAAGGAAGATATTTGAGTTACAAGTTTAGCATAATACCTAAGATTTAAGGAATCGTTCCGTGGATTTGCATTTCCCGAAACACCATAAGAGTATGGAGCGTTCGAGATATGTAATTAAAACCTTGTTTGACATGGTAAGATCAAAGGTGTAAAATATAGAACTGCCATTATATTTTAAAGATTAAAAGCTTTAGAGACTACCGCTTTTCCACTAAAAAGAGCTCCATCATAATCCGCTGAAATGACACCATATAAAGTTATGGTTTGGGATAAAACCCAAGTAGTCCTTTCTTAAACATTGGTATGCTATGCATAAGAAAGATGTTTGCAACCAAAGTCGGATAAACCTGTCTTTGTATTACTGTTAAGTATTCCTCCATAACACCGGAGACAAAAGTGTTTGTCGCTTAGAACGTCAAGTTTCTTTGAGAAGGAATTTTTCGTGAAAAGTTAAGTGGGAGGACAATAGAACTTTGATAGGGTTAAAAGAACCTTAGCTATATGATCAGAGTTGCGCAGCACCGAAAAGTGTTCCGGAGGCAGCAACTAATGCTCATGGCTCATGTACCTCAAAAGGATGTGGTCATTGAGATCTAAGTTCCTATTGAAACAAGTAGGTCGAGTAAACAATCAAATACTAAGATTTGAGGGTTGAATCATTATTTGAGAATAATGAACGGACTACATGCAAAGAAGCGATGATGGGCCCTGACTCCGTCAAATGGCTTGAAGCCATAAAATCCGTGATAATTCCATACACGAGAAATCAAGTTTTGAACTTGAAGGTCCCTCGAGAAAGGTGTAAGACCTTACAGTTGTGTTTGGATCTATAAAGAAGTAGACATGGATGTTTCACATCTATGAAATAGTCGACATGTTGGGAAAGAGTTCACAACAATGTTCAAAGATTGACTATGACAAGATTTGATCTTTCATAGCGATATTTAGTCTATACGGATTAATATAGCAACCACTACATATAATTTTGTTATGTGGTAGTTGAATAAACAAAACAAGTTCTTCTAATAGAATTGTTACCTAGGACGTGTGCATGACATGGTCCAAAGGGTTTTGTTAATTCAAAGGATGCTGAATGCATATGCAAACTTCAATGGTTGAAGTAAGCATAGCGGAGTTGGAATCTTCACTATGATGAAACTGTTAAAAGAGTTTAATTTCATCGGAGACAATGAAGATGCTTGCATTTGCAAAAAAAATTAAGTGGGAGCGCTAAAAACATATTTCTAATACATTATGTGGAGGACATATTGTTGATTAGAAATGATGTATCTTTTATTGACACATATTAAGAATTTCATCCTGATGAAAGACTTAGGCAAAACCCAAATATTTGGCATCAATAGATGCTAATATGGTTGTGCCAGAAGTACATAAACGAGATATTGAATGAGTTCAATATAGAAACTACAAGAAAAGGTTCTTGTCGCACAGAAAGGATTGAAAGAGTTCAATGTTGATGATATATTCAAGTGTATTGACATTTGGTAAGTGAAACAAAGATTCAAGTATAGATTGATACTTGATATATGAAATCGCAAAGAGTGTTTATATCAATCATACTGTGGTATGTACAAATCCAGATATGTCCTATGCTCTAAAAGTTATGAGCATATACCAGAATGATTCATAAGATGATCATTGGACGATAGTAAGGATATTCTTATGATCTTTTTGGAAGAACTAAGAGTATATTATTTGTAGAAGTGACAAATAGATGGTTAGTTCATTGTAAAAGTACTACATTGATACTAGTTTTGTCACAGAGTACAAATTAAGTTTATCTCAATCTAAATTAAGGGTGGCACAATATAATGGAAAGTGAGTTCCATAATGGATTTGGATGAGTTCCAAAGTTAAGACATTGTGACAGATACTGCAACAAAAGGCTAAGTGTATGACTGCTATGTTAGCAGCAAAAGAGGGCATTTGTGTCAAGTAGTTTGTTATCAAACTAGGTGTAGTTCACAGCGGGATAATACTATGAAGATATATTGTGCGACAATATTATCAACATGTTTTAACCCCAAAGAACTAAAGGTCACACCGAAAGACCAAATTATACAAAGCCATCTCATTAGAGAATGAGTGATGCGTAGAGACGCAAAGACATGCAATTACACACGGACCTGGAAGTGTCAGATCCGGAGATCAGTTGACCACTAGCAATCGTGTACATGCAACACCGGAAAGCCATAGGTGTTGAATACACAAAGGTTTGAAACTAGATTATTGACTCTAGTGCAAGTGGGAGACTGTTGGAGATATGCCCTAGAGGCAATAATAAATATAGTTATTATTATATCTTTGTGTTTATGATAAATGTTTATATTCATGCTATAATAGTATTAACAAGGAAACATTAATACTTGTGTGAATTGTAAACTTAAATTGAAGTCCCTAGTATAGCCTCTATACTTCACTAGCTTGTTGGTTAATAGATGATTGTGGTTTCCCTATCATGAACATTGAGATGTTATTAACAACAAGATCATATCGTTAGGAGAATGATATGGTGGACATACTCCTATAGATAAGCGTAGCATAAAGATCAAGTCATTTCAATAGTTCAATTGCTATATGCTTTCTGATACATAGTAACCTAATTCCTTCGACCATGAGATCATGCATATCACCTTTGCCGGATGGATGCTTTGATGTCATCAAACACCACACCGTAACAGGGTGGCTATAAAGGTGGCATTGAGTGTTCGGAAAGTATTGGTTGAGACACATGGATCAAGAGTGGGATTTGTCCATCCATATGACGGATAGATATTCTCTGGGCCCTCTCGGTGAAATGTCATCCAATTAGCTTGCAAGCATGTGACTAGGTCACAAGGGATCACATATCACGGGAACGAGAAAAGAGTACTTATCAGTAACGAGGTTGAACTAGGTATGTAGAGATACCGACGATCATAACCTCGGATAAGTAAACTATCGTGAGACAAAGGGAAATTGGTATCGTATGTAAGTGGTTCATTCGATCGCAAAGTAATCGTAGAAATATGTGGGAGCCATATGAATTTCCAGATTCCTCTATTGGTTATTGTTCGGAGAAGTGTCTCGATCATGTCTGCATAATTCACGAACCGTAGGGAGACACACTTAAGGATTCGACGTTGTTTGAGTAGTTATGGTATTATGAGAAAGAGACCGAATGTTGTTCGGAGTCTCGGATGGGATCCGGGATATCACGAGGTGATCCGGAATGGTCCGGAGAATAAGATTCATATAAGGAAAGTCCCGTTTCGGAGTTGGGGAATGGTTCCGGTGTTTTCATCGGGAACATTCTAGAAGGTCCCGGAATGTCCGGCACTCCGGGGGGGGGAATTGGTACATGAATGTGTCATTGCATGTTGGAATGATTGCATCATGTACTAAGTGTTCTCGCTGTCCGAAATAAAGGGTTAATTCAAATCCTAATTGGAAAAGTCAAACTGCCAGTTTTCGGTCAAACTGCCAGTTTCGGAAAGTGGAGAAAGAGGAGGAGAGGTGGAGGCCGAGTTGGAGGAGGGTTCCTCCCCTAGGCCGGCGCACCTCCCTAGGCCGAGTTGGGGAGGAACTCCTCCCCATGGCGCCGGCCCTCCCACCTATAAAAGGAGGGGCAGGGCCTCCTCCTCTAGACACAACAACACAAGTTTCCTATCCTCTAAACTAAACCCTAGATCTAGACCCCGGTTTAGAGCTATTCAGTTTAGAGCCTTCTAATTGGTTTAGAGCCCTCTAATTGGTGTGTCTAATTACTAGACCACTAATAGCCTCTCTCATAAACTCCACCATACTCGCACCGGCTTAAGGCGAAGCCCTGCGGGATCTCCCCTCTACTTCCGGTACCACGCCGTCGTGCTGCCAGAATCGCGAGGAGAGTGCTACAACCTCCGCTGCCTGCTGGAACAAGGGAGAGGAAGGTCTTCGTCGAGTACCGAACGTGTGACCGACTGCGGGAGCGCTGCTGGAACGTGGCGCTAGAAGGATCGTCTACGCGATCTTGAGATCGGAAAGAGTACGACTACATCACCCACGAGAATCTGCTCTCGTTAAACACTTTGGAATCTTCGAGGGTGAGTTATTCCATCGACTCGTTGCTACAATCTAGTAGATAGATCTTGGCTTGTTTGTTTGTATGCGATAGAAAATTTTTGTTTTCCATGCTGCGAACCCCTACAGTATGAACTGTGGTTTGGTGCTAAACCTAAGTTGTCGTTTCTTAAAGTTTGGGGATGCGAAGCTTACGTAAAGAAGTTGATGCCGGACAAGCTCGAACCCAAAGCGGAGAAATGCGTCTTCATAGGATACCCTAAGGAAACTATTGGGTATACCTTCTATCACAGAACCGAAGGCAAAGTGTTTGTCGCAAAGAACGGTTCCTTTCTTGAGAAGGAGTTTCTCTCGAAAGAAGTGAGTGGGAGGAAAGTAGAGCTAGACGAGGTTATTGAACCTTCTCTTGAATTGGAGAGTAGCGCAGCACCTGAAATTGTTCCAGTGCCGCCTGCACCAACAATAGAGGAAGCTAATGACAAGGATCATGAAGCTTCGGACGATGCTGCTACTGAACGTCGCAGGTCGACAAGGTCGCGTGCCCCTCCTGAGTGGTACGGCAACCCTGTCTTGACTGTCTTGTTAGTAGAAGACAGTGAACCTACGAACTATGAGGAAGCGATGATGAGCCCAGACTCTGAGAAATGGCTAGAAGCCATGAAATCCGAATTGGGATCCATGAGCGAAAACCAAGTATGGACTTTGGTGGACCCTCCTAGTGACCGAAAGGCCGTTGAGTGCAAATGGATCTTCAAGAAGAAAACGGACGCGGATGGTAATGTTACCGTCTATAAAGCACGGCTTGTTGCGAAAGGTTTTCGACAAGTTCAAGGTGTTGACTACGATGAGACTTTCTCTCCCGTAGCGATGTTTAAGTCCATTCGGATTTTATTAGCAATTGTTGCATTTCATGATTATGAAATATGGCAGATGGATGTCAAGACTGCTTTCCTCAATGGCAACATTGATGAAGAGTTGTATATGATGCAACCCGAAGGTTTTGTCGATCCTAAGGATGCTGATAAAGTATGCAAACTTCAGCGTTCCATTTATGGACTGAAGCAAGCATCTCGGAGTTGGAACCTTCGTTTTGATCAAGTGATCAAGAGCTTTGGATTTGTTCCAAATTGCTACAAAGCTTGCATCTACAAGAAAGTGAGTGGGAGCTCGGTGACGTTTCTGGTAGCATATGTGGATGACATATTGATTATTGGAAATGACATCAACATGCTTAACGATGTGAAGAGTTATTTGAACAAGTGTTTTTCAATGAAAGACCTAGGTGAAGCTGCTTATATATTGGGCATCAAAATCTATAGAGATAGACAAAGACGCCTGATAGCTTTAAGCCAGAGTACATACCTAGACAAAGTTCTGAAAAGGTTCAGAATGGATAAGGCATTGAAAGGTTCAGTGCCTATGTTGTCAGGGAAGATATTGAGCAAGGCTCAGTGTCCAGCTACGGTAAATGATAGGGAAGCTATGAGCAAAGTGCCTTATGCCTCGGCCATAGGTTCCATCATGTATGCCATGTTGTGTACTAGACCGGATGTGTCCAATGCTCTTAGTTTGACGAGCAGATATCAAAGTGATCCAGGAGTGGAACACTGGACAGCCGTGAAGAACATCCTAAGGTACCTAAATAGGACTAAAGAAATGTTCTTGGTCTATGGGGGTGATGAACATCTCGTCGTAAAAGGTTACGTCGATGCTAGTTTCGACACCGACAAGGATGATTCTAAATCTCAGACAGGATACGTGTATATTTTGAATGGAGGAGCTGTGAGCTGGAGAAGCTGCAAGCAAAGCATGGTCGCGGGATCTACAGTAGAAGCGAAATACATGGCTGCTGCAGAAGCGTCAAGTGAAGGAGTTTGGATCAGAAACTTCATCACTGAGCTTGGCGTGGTTCCAAGTGCATTGGACCCACTAGAGATATTGTGTGACAACACCGGCGTCATAGCACTCGCTAAGGAACCAAGATATCATCCAAAGACCAAGCATATCAACTGCAAGTTTCATATAATCCGAGATTATATAGCAGATGGAGATCTGAAGATTAGCAAAGTACATACAGATCTGAATGTTGCAGATCCATTGACTAAACCTCTTCCACGTGTAAAACATGATCAGCACCTTAGTGCCATGGGTGTGAGATTGTTGCCAAATGTAAACTAGATTATTGACTCTAGTGCAAGTGAGAGACTGTTGGAATTATGCCCTAGAGGCAATAATAAAGATGTTATTATTATAATTCTTGTTCATGATAAAGTTTATATTCCATGCTAGAATTGTATTAAGCGGAAACATTAATACTTGTGTGGTTTGTGAACAACACCGTGTCCCTAGTACGCCTCTATGGACTAGCTCATTGATCAATGATGATTAAGGTTTCCTAACCATAGACATGAGTTGTCAATTGATAATGAGATCATATCATTGGAGAATGATATGGTGGATAGACCCAAACTAAGCGAAGCAATTAGATCGTGTCATTGTGTTCATCTTTGCGAAGCTTTTCTTATGTCAAATATTGTATTCCTTAGACCATAAGATAATACAACTCCCTGGTATCGGAAGAAAGCTTTGAGGTCATCAAACGTCATCCTATGAGAGGGTGATCATAAAGGTGTCTCTCAGGTGATCGGAAAGTATCTGTTGGGTTGTATGTATCGAGATGGGATTTGTCCCTCCCAAGTCGGAGAGATATACTTCGGGCCCACTGGGTAATCGATATCAACACCGCTTGCAAGCATGTGGTTAAGAAGTTAATCACAAAGTGATATCGGATTACGGAACGAGTAAAGTACTTGCTGTGAACGAGATTGAACTAGGTATGACGGTACCGACGATCGAATCTCGGGCAAGTAAAATATCGCGAGACGAAGGGAATATATATATGGGATTGATTGAATCCTGGCATCGTGGTTCATCCGATATGATCATCGATGAATGTGTGGGAGTCAATATGGGTGCCCAGACCCCGCTGTTGATTATTGATAGAAGATCATGTCTGCATATTCTCGAACCCGCAGGGTCACACACTTAACGTGTCTTGACGCTAGGATAGATTGGATAATTGGTTTATGAATTTTTTTGTTCGGAGTCTCGGATGGGATCCGGGCATCACGAGAGGTTCCGGAATGGTCCGGAGAATAAGATTCATATAAGGCAGTGCAGTTTTTGGAGTTCGGAATTGTTCCGGATTAATCGGTATTGTACCGGAAGCTTCTAGAACCTTCCGGAAGGGGACCAACGTGGCCCCACCTTCCGGGAGGGGGCATGGGCCTATGAGGGAGTGTCCTGGCCGCATTGGGCCAGGGGCACAAGGCCCCATAGGGCCCAGCCGATCCTAGATAAGTTTAAATCGTTTAAACTAGAGATAAGATAGGGTTTCTAGAAGTGAGAGTTTAAATCGTTTAAACTAGAGATAGGCTTGGAGGATGGGCAAGGGCTGGCCGCACCCCCCCTCTATATATAGAGGGCTGGTGCGCCCCCTCCCCCCAACACACACCTTCCCCTCCAAGCCCTAGTAGCCCTGCTGCCTTCCTCTCTCCCTCCCGACTGTTTGTAGGCGAAGCCCTGCGGCAGAAATTCTCCACCATATACACCACGCCGTCGTGTTGTAGATCCAATCCATATCTCCACCATACTTGCTGGTCCGAGGAAGGAGGAGACGTCGAGGTGCTGCACGTGTGCATCTCACGGAGGCACCGCCACTTGTGGTGCTAGATCGGATCGGATCGCGAGGAGGAGAAGCGAGTACGACTACATCACCCACGTTCCGACGAACGTTCCGCTGTGCGAATCTTCAAGGGTATGAAGATCTAATACAATCTCTCTCGTTGTTTGCATCTCCTAGATTAGATCTTGGCTTTCCCTCTGTTCGCTTCCGTAGAAAATTTTGATTTACTATGCTGCGAAAACCCTTCAGAAGCATCGGAGGAAGCATCCGGAACATGAGAGCGACGAGAATAATGGAAGGGCAAAGAATACAACGGTGAGGTGAGTGGAGGGTCAGAAGAGGAATGATTATATAGGTGGCGAGGAGGGTGGCGTTGTGGAAGGAGAGGCATCGGCAAGGGCGGGGCATGGAGGAGGATCAATAGGAACAGAGGGTGGTGTGTCAGGAAACAAGAGAAAAGATATATCCTCCACCGAGAAGGCCGAGGAGGAGGGGCGAGGGTAGAAGGGACGTGACTCATCAAAAGTAACATCACGAGCAATGTTGGATTAGGCGGCGCCTAGGCAACACTTAAGCACGCTTAGGCACTAGGCGGTAGACAAACGCCTCGCCTAGAGCATAAGCGGAAGTCTAGGCAGGGTAACTAATAAATTTTCTTATCGAGCAAGAAATCATGATTTTTTTCACTTTTAGCTAGCTGGGCCATATTCCAATGGCGGTCGTTGGTTGTTTACTCATTTACATGCTCTAAATTAATGTATATCACATATAATAACCCATATATACCCTTGATGGTAAAAACTATATGCTCGCCTAGGTCACGCCTAGGGCGCTTAAGCGCCGCCTTGGCACTAGGCGAAGGCCAAACGCCTCGCCTACGCCTAACGCTTTTTCCAACCTTGATCACGAGAAATGCGCATCTGACGGCCAACGGGGTCCCAACACCGATATCCCTTATGCTCATCACTGTATCTAAGAAAAACACACTCAACAGACTGAGCGGTCAGTTTGGTGCGTTCACGAGGGGCAAGAAGAACATAGCAAACGCAACCAAATAAACGAAGCACCGAGTAATCAGGAGAACGACCGGAGAGACGCTCGAGAGGAATACCACCCTGCAGAGCAGCAGAGGGTTGAATATTGACGAGATATGTGGCAGTGGAAACAGCCTCAACCCAAAAGTGAGGCGGAAGAGAAGCGGCAATCATCAACGCACGAGCCGTCTCAAGAAGGTGACGATGCTTACGCTCAGCCACGCCATTCTGATCATGAGCACTAGGACAAGAGAACTGAGCAAGAGTACCCTCCTCAGCAAGAAAAGCACACAGTGAATGAGAGATATACTCGCCAGCAGAATCTGCACGAAATACACAAATAGGAGTGAAGAACTGGGTACGAACCATGGTAGCAAATTTCTTATAGATAGACAAAACCTCACTACGAGAATACATGAAATATATCCAAGTGTGGCGAGAAAAATCATCTATAAAGATAACATAGTAGTGATGTCCCCCTTTCGACGCGAAGGGAGCTGGACCCCAAACATCAGAGTGAACAAGGTCGAAAGGATGCTCAGACATAGACTCACTGTGTGGATAGGGTAGCTGAATCTGCTTACCCAGTCGACAACCCAAACAATCCAAATAGACCCCAGAACACCATGATGAACTAAAGATGAGAGGCGAGAACCACATAAGTGTCCAAGACGATGATGCCACTGCTGAAAAGAGCTAGTAGAGGTGACAACAAGGGCCGAGAGACTGGTGGCAGTCGCAGCGAAGGGAAGACGAAGCCAATCAAGCTCCTAGAGGCCATCATGGCGTTGGGGGCCAGCACCAAGCAAAGCGCCGGTGCGACGATCCTGAATAGAACAGGAATCAAAGTCGAGAGTGATGCTACAACGAGAGTCAATGATCTGACTACCAGAAAAGAGTTGCATGTTAAGTTGAGGAACATGCGTAACAGAAGGAACATGAAACGAGGAGGTACTAAGAGTGCCTCGATTAACGACCGGGAGAGGAGTACCATCAGCAGTAAGAGCATGATTACGAGACTCAATAGGTTGAACAGAAGTCAAAGAGGAAGAATCATAGGTCATATAAAAAGAAGCGCCAGTATCAAGAATCTATGAGGATGTACCTGGATGAGGAGAAGGTGGTCTCTTGATGCTAGAAAAGTCTGTCGCAAAACCAGCAGAACCTGTCGGTGAAGAATCCCAAGCAGCAAACAAGCATCGAAGCTGCGCTATCTCATGCGCAGACAGGAACACGGCTGAAGAGGTCGAGGTAGAATCATGAGCCGACGAAGAGCGGTCATCAACACACATAGAGGCTGCCAAAGGTGGTGATGTAGAGCAACGCGCCGATAAAGACAGAGCCGGCGAAAAGCGGTCACAACCGCCTAAAGAAGCCGCGAGAGTCGATGTAGAGCGGCGAGTCGACGTAGACGGAGTCGGCGAAGGGCGGCCATGACCGCGTGAAGAGGCCGCGAAGGTCGACGAAGAAGCAACGAATCAATTCCAGAGAAAGCTGCGAAGGGGCACGTGCAAGCTAGCACCAGATTGATACCACACGCGCTAGCAGTATGGCAGTAGAGAAGGACGGGCAGGCGGCAGCCGGGCGGGCAGCGGCCAGGCGAGCGGCGGCTGGAGAGAGGCGGACGGACGGACGGTGATCGGACGGCGGCGGTAGCAAATTAGCGGACGAGTTGCGCGTCCAGAAAAAAAACTAATTTGGGCTCTAATACCATGTTGGAGGAATAGCAACTTATATTCCAAGGGGGCCAAAGGCCACAATATATAGTACATGTACAGGTGTAAAATATGCAGAAAAAACCCTAACTAGTAGGGAAACTACAATATACAAATATATCTCTAACATCCATGACATTCTTCGTCAGCATCATGGAACGAGAACATGCCCCATGATATTAACAGCCAACAGGGCTTCGAAGCGCTTCCTCTGAACCCAAACGGTCAGAATAAAACATGGACGCGCACGACCGAATCCCTCCAATCCGGCAATCTCCAGGCAGTAATCGTCCATGGGAGTTCGCCGGCGAAGCCTTCCGGAACTCGTCAGTCCGACCAGATCAAAGAGGACAAGCAACAAGTAGATCCCCGTCTTGGCGTGAGTGGAATCCTAGGACCGCCGCCTTTATTCAGCAGACGAGCAGGCCCCCACGCCGCCCGCCGTCTCCATGCAGCACCAAAGAGGAGGAGAGGGCAACAATCGCGGGAGATTGGCGCGGCAAGGCCATAGCCTCACCCCCGGCGACGGCAGCAAGCCTCCAACTCCTCGTCGACGCCGGAGAACCTCAGGCCCCGGCCAAGACGGCCGCGCTGCACCAAGCCCACAGCCAGCACCGCATCTCCCCCATATGAACGCCGTCACAGACCCTTCTCCTTCCCCCCATCTTAGATGGACGGGGCGCCGCCACCGTCGCCGGAGCCGGCAACAGCGGCGGGCCTGACGTGGAGAGGCTGGGGGGAGGGTCATAGAAGAGGATGGAGAGGAAGCCCCCGGAGCCGCCAGAGTCGTCTTGGGGCGGCTCAGGAGGGTTAGGGTTTTGTATCTTAAAACCAAAGTGGCAAGGGGGACTGCCATGTAGAGATCTCCGCAATTTCCATAAATGTTAACTGAAGTAACAACCTCCTATACTTATTATCTAAAGCCTTAAGGCCGAGAGATTACGAGCAGCTCCGTTACTGTGCATGGGCCCTTGCACGGCCGTTCCGTTTTGGTTCCGTGATACTATTCTTATGGCCCTCGATGGCGTTTGTCTGGCCACACCTTGATGTGTTGACGATGGCGTTTCTCTGGGCCACACCTTGATGTGGTGACCGGTGCGCGACGACTCGTACCGACACCCCCTCGTGCGACTCCTCTCCATCTCCACTATCCCTGCGCCGCCCCCTTCTCCTCTTCGTCGCCCACCACAGCAACTCCGCCGCCGCCGGCCCCCAAACAACTCCGCCGCCGCCCCTAGCGTTTACTCTCGCGAGTTGCACCTCTGCCGGATGGACCAACCCCCTCCCCCGATTCCACGGAGCACGTACCCAAGGCCACGATTAGTTGCAGTATCCTATTCCCCGCTCCGGGGATGACTCGAGAAATCCATCTCGGGGGCGCCTCCCCCAACCCCAAGGCCAAGAACGTCGACAGCGACGCGGCGTCGGTCGTCCTCCCGCCGCCTGCCGGTGACGGCCATGGGAAGGCCGCCGTGAGGAGCAAGCTCTCCCTGGTCCCGCTCATCTTCCTCATCTTCTTCGAGGTCGCTGGTGGGCCCTACGGCGCCGAGTCGACGGCGCAGTCTGCGGGGCCCCTCTTCGCGCTGCTCGGCTTCTTGATCTTCCCCTTCCGCTGGGCCATCCCGGAGTCCCTCGTCACCCCTTGCTTCAAGGCGTGCGAGCGAAGCCACCCCCTTCCCCCGGATCTGGCTAGTGTCAAAGGACAGAGGGCCAGCTATCAGGCCGCTGCCGTCCATCTCCAGAAGGAGCTGGTTGCGTGAGCCCGACCAGTCCACTCCGATCTCGTGGTCGAGCTCGACCTGCTGCTGCTCTTCTCTGACGGTAATGACGAGGGCTTCTGATTGGCCTCACTCACGCCGGTGAGTACCCCTATCGAATCCTCCCATTTCAATTTTGCTGATGTGGTGGGTTATGTGGCGAAAACCCTAGCCTAACTTACCTCTCGGTGTTCATGCTTGGACGTGGTGGTACAGCCCCAGTTTTGGCTGCGGGCATGGGTGCTACTCTGGAGTTTGGCTGTGGGGCGACACCTTTCCTGTTGGGAGTCGCTGTTAGGGTTCACAATGTTTCAAAAAAAAAAAGCTCTAAGGACTTTCGGTGATTTAACGCCGGTCCACTGCTGTGACGCTGCCTGGTGGCCCTCTATACAATTGCGTCCTCACTCCTCATTGCATCGCCCTGAAGGATGCCTATGATCGACACCCTAGCATGGTCATCGTTGGTGTCGGGCAGCGGGCCCTGCCTGTTCCCCGTGTCTGCATGTACACTCGCGGCAAGAAGGTGAGTACTTTAGAACGAGCACACCAGGAGGAGTGCCTAGGGAAAGTAAAAGAGTAGTGCTGCATGAGGAGGACGATGTCGCGGGCCACGGGACGCTATAGGCATTCTAGGTCCAAACGCGGCTCACCATAGTGAGGTATGTTTCACAAGCTTATCTATGTGCATCTTTGCTTGTTGAAACTAATATCTGACCGATGTGTAGTAATAATATTATCAATCTTGCAATTAGCACTCGCTTTTATAATGTACGAGGTTCAATTTAGAATCACCAGACCAAGAGGGCCATAGTAATATTTAATCTATGATACGTCATCCATGTCCGTATTGTTATTAATTACTTGATAGAGGCAGACCTAATGAGATGCACATTAATCGCCAAATACAACAATATGCAATTTGGCTATTGTTTATGACAAGTTATAAGTAGTATCAGAGACTCCATAGCATAAACTGAGATGAAAATATGTATTTCTGTTCCAACTTGTAGCCATGAATGTTGTGGTGGCAGAGTACAGAAGGCTATTGTCGAACTGCATCGACTAAATCCATGACAGATCTGAGATTTCAACCCCTTGATATTCTCCGTGAGTCAAAAGAATAGCTGCGTGATGAGCCTAAAAATTGCAGTTCACCCTAGTGATTCTATGTATTATGAAGAACATGTGTATGCACAAGAGACAACATACCATTATCAAAATAAATTTGGTTCACGCAAGATATTATGCCATTAGTCTCTTATCTTAATCTTGCAGTTGTATCTTCTTAAATATATGCCCATCAGTTAATTTTGAATGGAGAAATTTTATTTTGTGGGGTAGAAATTTGAAGAAAATAAAAATTACAGGATGAAGCAGGACTAGACATATGCCCGTGCAGCCGTGGACAGTGAATCTTGATTAGCCCTCTTCCGATCTCCGCTTCTACATGGAGTGTGTACGCTACAGTTGTGAATGCCTTATATATATAGGTCTTTAATTCCTTAATGCAGGTTATCTGATTATCTCATAATGCCAAAGCCTCATGTGCGTGAGTGGTGGGTGAGGCAAGGGATGGCCTTTCTACATATTAGATATATTTATCAATCTAAGTGGATCTGTTAACTTTGACAGAATGCACTCTCTATTTTTGTCGTACTTTTTGTTCTAATAACACTTCACGTGATTTTTTATAAGCAAGTTGGTTGAATTTACGTAACATTATTTCCTGAATTTTTGACCCTATCCCCTTCAATGGGAGAGGGAGCAATTAATATTTAATCTTGGTGGGTCATCTGTTTATGCACTTACTATTCTTTTATTGGAACTATATACTGCTACTTTTCTACTCGGTTTATGATCAGAAATACTGTAAACCATTGTTTAAGTAGAAGCCTGACCAATACACCCTAGGGATTCTAGGGATTATTAAGAACGACCATTATAAAAATAAATTTGGTTAAGACAAGATATGTTGCCATTAGTCTCTTAGCTTTACATTTTTAGTTGTATCATCTTAAATATATGCCCACCAGTTAATTTTGATTGGAGAAAATTTATTTTGCGGGGTAGAAATTTGAACAAAATAAACAATACAAGATGATGTCAAGACTAAATGTATGTTTGTTTAGCCGTGGACGATGGATTTTGATTCACCCTCTTATGATCTTAGCTTGGACTCGGAGTGTGCAGGCTACACTTGTGGGTTTACAATTCCCTTTGAATTATGTGGGAAACTTACCTTCTCAATGTTTGAAATCAAGTTAGACTAGGCAATAAACATTGCAATACTATGTAAATATTTTTTGTGATTGCAGCCATTGGTTTGCACACCGCTGAATTTATATCTCAAATAGTTCTTGGTTACTATGTAGTCTGATGAAGTTCTAGCAAACATAAAGCAAATTCTTTACCAGTTTCTCTGGAAGTCAGGTATCCATTCTGAACAAGATCAGAAACATAGTTGAGTTAGAAATTTTGCTTACTCCACTCTTCTAATCCTCTAGGCGGTTGCGTTCGACTATACATTTTACAGTAGACCACTTGAAACAGTTAACTATAGTTGAAAAGGTTACATAGTGCAATATTGATAGGGCTGACATTGTTGCATGATTTTGATTCATGTGCCACCCCCAACTTTTGTTTCCTTTATTAGTATTCGGTGGTATGAACCAAAGTGGCAAACCATTTAACTTGCACGATTTGAGGTTATAGTATTTTTCATACAGTTTACACAGATTAATTATGTTTCCTGCCTTTTCATGATTAACATACATTTGTGTTATAGCAGAATATGTTCACTGTATAGGAGAAAGACTAGGTATGGATTAATACCATGAACAATCGAGATTTTCTTACTCAGTTTAGCTTGATGCCACCAAAGGTAGTTCAATTAGTCGTATATCAGTCACTGCTATTGTTTTTATTTACTTGCAGCATTGTAAACTGGTTCATGTCATCACGGAAATGGGATAAAAACATAGGTAGCAGATGAAGTAAAAGTGTAAAACTAGCAATTGTCATTTTACTTTGGACGAAAACATTTGAGCTTTAATTGAAAAACTTCTATTCATTGTTTTCATTCATTAGGATTGCTTTTAAGGTAATATAAGCGACCTGGTCTGCCATTTCATTTGTTGTCTGGTTTCTTTGACATCACTTGGTAAACGAAGTGTTGGTCTATAGTCACTGATCCTTCTTAAGGTTATAAGTCTCCATTATTTAATTACTTAAGCGTGGTCATCACCGCGCGCTGTGAGGGCACCTGCGGGCGCGCGGTGCGCTAGCCTACCCGCGTCCTGAGAGCTCCTCCGCGACATGTGGATTTGTCTTCAGCACCGTCTGATGCGGTCAACTTTTCGTTCATGTCGGCGCTAAGATAAGAAGCCCATGATGGTTGGGCCCTCCCGCGAGTGGGGTCGTGTGGCTAAGGAAGGACTGTTCATGCTCCATGTCGGTGGTTTTTGTCGGTCACAGGGAAAAGTGAAAACCCTAGCCTCTCATCCCTCCTAATTAAGCAATAGGGAACCTAGCTAAAGGTTTAAGAACTCATTTTTTGGAAATTCGCGGAATCCGCTTCCTGTCTTACTTGTATATCAAAATCTCCTTTTTCTGTATAATCATAAATTACTGCTAATTTTGTTTTGTTTATGATATGTGTTAGCTTAAATCTTAAGATGTCTGATCAATTTTATACTCATAGACCATCAGTACACAGTTCTTAACTCTTCACCGCTCAGAACATATTTCACTTCGCCAAGCATTACTACCAGCTCTGCTGCCCTGGAATGTGTTGTGATAATGAGATGGCGGGTCTACCTGGAACTTTCGCTCTGTGTTCAGTTCACTGCTCAGCTGACTCAAATTTTCACATGTCATCTTCCCCTCTGATCATGTAGACTACGAATGGAAAGCGCAGGCTAGGGATCCGTGTGCGGCGTCCTTTGACTAAAACTGCTCTAACATCTGCAATCCGGTGGAGAGAATAAAGCAGGTGCACCGGTGACGCTACAATATAGAGTAGGCTTTGTGATTTTTTTCTTGACATATATTTTTCTACTGAAGCTACTCTTCGTCCCGGTCAGAGTGAAATAGAGTGCTTCGCACCGAGCCTGAGCAGGTGCAGTTATTGATATCCATATAGCCTCCTGTAAATATTTGTTGCAAGTTATCGAACTTCGGTGCATCTTTCATGTTCAACAAACGATGATTCTGAATATACATTTGAAGGAAAATAAATTAATGTGGCTTGTTGCCTTTTGGATATTTCTCATAAGCTAAGAGCTCCTAATTATTCGTTTTTTCTTTGCAGCCCCTATTTTAGCCAAAACTTTTTGTGCTACAAGAATAATGTGGAGAGAAGTCGTTCGTTGGGTGGAATAATTAGGTATATCATTTTTTGGGTTTTCCGGTACCTCTTTATTTAATGTTTACGTTGCAAGATAACATAGTGATTGATCTTCTACCAGGTGATTGTTCTTTTTAAGGCCAATCAGGTGACACTGCCAAAACAATAATAATGACAGTCTTTTATCATGTGACTTGATCTTATCCAGGTTCTTTTATCGTTTAGACCTGGGCAAAGAGAATAACATTGAGGGCTCTTTAGTTAGGTAGTTGTCATTCCTCTACTGAAATTATTTTCGACTGAAATAATAAATATATCTTAACTTAAATTCCTTATGAATGTTTTTCTGTGTTCCAGTGAATTAGTCTTGGTTGATCTTTTGTAGGGCATCTTAATTAATTTTATCCCACGTTGTTTTCTGGTCTGGATTTGTTCTCCGCATTTTCTCGATTCATATTCTCCTTTGGTGATTCGAACTTATGCTTTCATTCCAATAAATGTTTTACAGAGGTTGATAGTTTTGTACCATGTATCAAGTTGGGTTATTGTCATTGTAATACTGTTTGCATTTTCCGATATTTTGAATCATGCTAATTGATATACTTCATGTGTATTTTCTTAAGCTAAGAGCTCCTAATAATTCGTTTTTCCTTTGCGGTCGCCATTTCAGCCAAAGCTTTCCGTGCTAAAAGAATAATATGGATAGAAGCCGTTCGCTGGTTGAAATAATTAGGTATAGCTATTTTTGGTGGTTTTCCGGTATTACGTTATTTAATGTTTTAGTTAATTGCAAGATAAAACAGTGAGAAATCTTCTACAAGGTGATTATTCTTTTTAAGATCAATTAGGTGATGCTGCCAAAAAATTAGTACTCCCTCCGTCTTAAAATAAATATCGTAGGTTTATCAAAATTTGGATGAATCTATATACTAAATATTGTCTAGATTCATTCGAATTTTAACAAATCTGTGATATCTATTTTGAGACGGAGGGAGTAATGAGATGAGTCTTCTATCATGTTATTTAATTTTATCAAGGTTCTATATTCTTTCAAGCCTGCGGAACCACTTATGTCACCGAAAATAGAGCGACCGGGGACCTTTCCGTGAAACGGTGGTGGATCAGCTCGTGCTCATGTGGCATCTCCCTCCCATGACCCGTTGATGCTTGTATTCCTCTCCTCTTTAGATACTCTCCATTATCAATGTTCCTCTAAGTACTTCTCCTTTACAAAATATAAGATGTTTTAGCTCTATGAAAAAAGTGTATCTAGCCCACTTTTAGTGTATAGGTTCACTCTAAATCTAGATGAACCTAAACACTAAAATGGATCTGGATACACTCCTTTCACAAAGCTAAAACATCTTAAATTGTGAAACGGAAGGAGTAGCTTCTTACAGCAGTACAACAGAAACACCAACGGAGACCTGCATATTTTTAATGTATGATATTCATTCAGATGTCAAGCGGATATTTGGAATGCCAGGTTGGGATTTTCTTTCTCCGTATGATATTCTTTGTGGTATGTGACAAAATTTAGTGATTTTGGGTGACTAATATTAATAATAGAGAATGAAGGTGGATTGAAGCCATGTGTACTTTTATAATTCTATGATGTCCTTTTGTTTAATCTGCATTTTCTGTTACAAACTTTGCCTGTCCATTCGGACGGCACTAAAACTGAAAACCAAACTTGTTGCATTCTTCAAACCCCACAACACCTACCACACAGAGTGTCAAACAGATTGTAGCCAGCACAGCGAAGCGCGCGTATCTGTCTAGTATATATGTAGTCCGCAGAAGAAGATGAGCACAGACTAGTACAGGTTGAGACTTGAGAGAGACATAATTAATGGAGGCGCTGAGCATCCTCTTGTGGGTGGCCCTCGCCGGGCTCCCTCTCCTCTTCATGCTGACCCGCTGTAAGAACGGGCCAACGGAGAAGAAGAAGCTCCCGCTTCCGCCTGGTCCGCCGCTCCTGCTCTTCATCGCCAAGTTCTTGGTTCCTGGCCGGAACGTGGCGTGGGTCACATCGGCCATATCCTCCGCGGCCTGCACGCGCGCTATGGCCCCATCATCTCCATCTCTCTGGTGAAGATCACCTTCGTCTTCGTGGCCGACCACGGCCTCGCCCACAGCGTCCTCATCAAGGGCGGCGGCAACTTCGACGACCGCCCGCCGCGGAGCGTGATCATGGAGCTCTTCTTCCCGCAGACCATCAGCACCTCCTCCTACGGGGCCTACTGGCTACTGGCGCCTGGTCCGCCGCAACATGCACTCGCAGGCGCTGCACCCGTCCCGCATCCGGCCCTTCTCGGCGGCGAGGCAGCGTGTCCGCGACGCCATGTTCGCCTCGCTGCGCTGCGACAGCAGCGAGGGGGGCTCCCCGGTGACGGTGCGGCCCATGCTGACGCGCTGCCTCTTCGCGCTGATCGTGGAGATGGCCCTGGGCGTGCGGCTCGGGCAGGAGGTGCTGGAGGAGATGCGGGAGATGATGCTGGAGATCTTCCTTGCGCTGGCCGGCTTCCCGGTGTTCGCCATCTTCCCGGCGCTCACCAGGCGGCTCCTCCGGAAGCGGTGGGCGTGGTACGTGGCGCTGCGGGAGAAGCAGCAGCGGGTGCTGGTCCCGCTGATCCGCGCGCCGCGCGGCGCCAACGACCCGCCCTGCTACGCCGACTCCCTCCTGGAGCTGCGCGTGGCCGAGGAAGGCGGCCGCCCGCTGACGGACGAGGAGATGGCGGCCCTCTGCACGGAGTTCATCATCGGCGCCGTGGACACCTCGGTGAGCCTCATGGAGTGGATCATGGCGGAGCTGGTGAACCGCCCGGACGCGCAGGAGAGGGTGTACGAGGAGGTGAGGGCCAAGCCCGACCTCAAGGGGATGCCGTACCTCAGGGCCGTCGTGTTGGAGGGCCTGCGGCTGCACCCGGGCTCGCACATGGCACATCATCCTGCCGCACGGCGTGAAGAGCGACGCCGAGGTGGGAGGCTACAGGGTGCCCAAGGGTGCCGTCATCAACGTCCTCATCACCGACCTGGGCCGCGACGAGAAGGTGTGGACGGCGGCGCAGGAGTTCCGGCCGGAGCGGTTCCTGGACGACGGCGACGGCAGCGACCTGGACATCACGGGGACCAGGGAGATCAAGATGGCGCCCTTCGGCGCGGGACGCAGGATGTGCCCGGGACACATGCTCGCCACGCTGCACGCCGAGTACTACTTCGTGGGCAGCCGGCAGCCTCGTCAAGGAGTTCCAGTGGCTGCCGCCGGAACCAGGGCAGGACGCCGTCGACATGACCCCGGAGCTAGCCAGCGTCATCGTCCTCAAGAACCGCCTCCGTGCTCGCATCATCCCAAGAATCTAAGTGATTCTTGTCGCATCGTCACTTAGAACCGACAAAGATCTGGATTGGCCTGGATTGACCTGGATTAAGACCCGATCCGGATTTTCCAGGCGATGATATTTTTCCAACCTAGCTACGTCGCGCTGTTCGCTTACACCCGGATTGGATTTTCTGCTCAGGAAATCCAGGCCATCTCTATTGACTTCAGCTGGAAAAAAATTATTGCCACCTCATACCTGGATTAATTCCACGATACAAGCGAGCAAAGCTTTCAGCAGCAGGGCCGGATCGCACATGCCACTAGCATGGATTAAGAGAACGGCTAGAAACTTACAAGAAAATATGGGAAATGGATTGACTGGTTCATTTGGGTTTAGGTGAATGTATGGATCAACCCAATCCATACCTGAATCTCTTCCAGATTTGGATTTAATCCCAACAAAACGAACGAGGCCTTAGGCTTTGTTCGGTTAGCCCCAACCCGGCGGGAAACCGGGACTAATCCCTGTCAACCTGCGTGGATCAGTTCGCCCGAGATTTAATCCCCGTCCACCTGCAACCGCGCGTTCGGTTACTCCTGACGCGGAAACCATCCCGGCCCAAACCCTCCCGACCTCGGTCATTCCTCGGTGGATTGAAACATCTTCTCCCAACCCGTGGAAGAAATCCACCGCGAGCGACACCTCACGCGAATCGGCGGCGGCGCGACCCATAGTCGAACTCGATAGCAGCGGTGACGGTGTCTCCGCATCTCCAGCATCCCCCCCTCCCCCCACGACGGAAGCCTCCCGCCGGTAAAGCCCCTCTTCCTCCCACCTCTCAGCCCCCCCTCCTCTGGCAAACTCTCACGTTCTTGGATCTGCTTGGCGATGGTGTTGACTTGCGGCAGCGACAGTGAAGTGGAGGCCTGGTTTTCTCTGCAATGAGCCTCGGCTTGTACTCTTTCTTCTACCCCTCCAGTGGCACGCGTCTAGGTCTAGGGTTCATGCAAATATGAAGAGACCAGCCGTCCGTGACCATTCTATTGTGCACAATTTAGTTCTTTTCTTTTTGATATATAAGTACAACACATCCATTCATGTTTTTTTACTGGGAGAATCGTAGATCTAGTGCAGAATGCTTAGTTCAGGGTTGCACTTTTTACTAGGAGTTAATTAGTTCTACTGAGTAGTAGAAAGTTGTATGTGCGAGACTTCTTCAATTCACATAACTGTATTCACTATCAGTACTGCTCGATCAGTTTGAATTCTAGGGTTCCTGATTTCTTGGTTCTTGATTTCACATCAACTGTCCAATTTTGCAATAGCTAGTTTATGCAAGTGGAGTTTCAGTACTGGTGAACAGAGGCTTCAGATAGAGTAGCCAACTGGCAGCACAACGGTAGAGTGAAATGGAGTGACAATGAAACAAATTAGTGCCACTAATTATTAATTTGACAATTGCGCTAATGTACCATCGAACCATAGTGGTTAATTTGCTGCAAAACATGGTAGAAATGAAGGCTTTGATAAGTTCCATTAGAAGTACATCTCTTAATACGAACAATTTTGCTAACACAAATGAGCCAATCAGATATAACTAGGTACTTACTTAGTACATAACTCCTAAGATCTTCAGTTTTGTTGGTGGTTCAGTTTGCTTCACTTCATGTTCTGGTTTGTGAAACACATGTCTTGCCTAGTCAATCTGCCTTGTTACTAAATGTTTGTTCAGAAAAATAAAGACATGCGTTATTATTTATTGTCATTGGTTCCTAATTACTTACTGTTTTCTTCTTTCTCCTTGGAGTGCTCTTCTTATGCAGAATCGATTTAGAACAAAAATAAGCTATGCTTTACTTACATCGGTAAGAGGATCTGTTGTACAAAAACTGCTTGAATGAAGTGGCATATTTAATGGAAGGTTGAAACACACTTGAGATTTTATTTTTATGGACTATTTGATTTGGGGAGTTCGTCACTTCCTTGGCTTGAATAATAGATAACGCAGAAACATTGATTTAGATATTCTAACCTCCATATTGATTTAGATGAAGATTTGAAATATATTTGTAATTGTTGTTTGATGAGTTGCTAACAAAATGCAGCCATGTACCTTTAATTCCATTATCTTGCATCAGAAAATTGCGTGCAAATGTTATAATACTACACGGTTGTTTGTCACCATGGCTCCTGCATGATGATTTATCTTTCTTGTTACATGATGATCATTTTGTTACATAATTAGGTAGAGTAGTAGATCATTGATAATGCTTTTTCTTTCCCTTCTATTTTCCAATCAACAAGTCAATTTTTTATTCATTTACTTTGACTTGCATACAAGATATCCTTGTTCTGGTACATGGATGTTCTTATCCTATGTGTCCTTATATGTGTTGAGTACAGTATATAAGCAAATGATCTTTTTAAATAACGTATGTATATGACTTCCAAAGGAGACTCCATGAGTATCTCACATAATCATATTTGAATCTTTTGTTTGTGGCGATGATTTTAGAAATATCATGGACATGTAATGGAGGAAGATAGATAGTGTGATGACAGAAGACTCGAGGTGCGCTGGTTGCAGTTGCTACTTCCATCAGGACTACTGTTGGAAAAGCTCTTGGCTAGAGTGACTAGTTAAGTTCAGAATGCATCTATGCAAACATGGCATGAAAACATGAGTTTAACCGATGTGAAAAGGAATATGTTTGTTCTGATTTTTTTTTCTGAAACCTCCAGAAGATCTAGTGTTGTTCATGTATGACACATCGCGAATTCTGGATTGTGGAAAAGTTGATATGGGTGGAGAGAGGCCAAGTTTTTGTATGCGCTTTAGATTTTGTGATTCTCCTTAGAATTCAATCAAGTTCATGAGATGATAGAGCAGTATAATAGGATTGGTCACGAGAAGTGGATGCTGCACATTGTACATGCGATTTGAAATAACATAGGACCGACGCTAGAATAGAGCTTATCTATGCAAAATGATATGGAGATGATCCTCATTATCTATTTTGACCAATTGTATTATTTCTTTGTGTATTCCTATAGGAGGTTTTCATGTGTCTTTAGTTTCTCTTTTATCATCTCGTCCAAGAGAGAAAGTTCTGGGGCTTAACCGAACAGGCCAAAGCAGTAGTGGAGGTTGGTGGGATTAACGGAGTGGTTAACCGGGGGGGTTGGGTGACATGAGGAGATCACCCAATTCCCGTGTGGATCGGATCCCTGCAGGGTTTGGTTCCCTGGAAACCGAACAAAGCCTTAATTAGTTATTTACCCCGTGTGCTAGATTACCCGTGACATGCATCGGCTTTGCTTTGCTTGCTTGTGTGGACCTCCCTCCACAAGATAATGTTCCTGGTCACCGAATAAGCCTATTGGAACCCAGGCTACAGGTAGCTCTTTGTAATTTCTTTCCAAACTTAAAAAATTTGAGACTTAAGTTTTTCAAACTAATTCGCCAAACAATATGGGGATGAAGCTGTCGCCCCGCAGGAGAACCGGCCTAGAAGGCTCCCTCCGGCAACGACTCGCGACCAGCCCGGATACGCGCCGCCCGACTAGGGCCCCGAGCGAGGCGCCACCCGGGAGGAAAAATCTACATCAGGACAGGCAGAGCTACTCCTGACCTACGCTTCAGGCTACCCAACTAGAGCACAGGGTGACGCGTCCGGATAGTATAATGTACATCCATTAACCAAGGAGGCAGTGGCAGCACCTGGGTGAAGATCTACTGCACCGCCAAGCCAAGGCTGCTGACGTTGACGGTTAACACCCTCTACGTGACATCCAGCAGTGCATCGTCAGCTGGTTCAATGACATGGGTGCAGCATGAATTCGTCAATTGGTACTACAGCATTCTGACACGTTTCAGACGGTGGTGCAGAGTACAGACACCAGCGTGTCATTCAGACATGGAATGGCATCCTAATTGTGGAGGACGGTTAATTGTCTATGGCACAGGTATGTGCTAGTACATGTGAAGGTCAAGATCTTCCCTCAAAGCACTAGATCACGGTTTAGACCGATGCCTACACATCTGATTTAGTACTCCCTCCGTCTCAAAATAAATGACTTGGGTTTGTTTAGATTCGTATGTATCTAGACATGTTTTAAGGCTAGATACATGTGAATCTAGGCAAACGCAAGTCAGTTATTTTAGGATGGAGGAAGTCTGTTTTTTCCTTGCTCAACAAAACTCGTGAAAGCGCTCCCGGAGATGAAGAAGCGACTTGGATTGACTTATACAATGTTATGTATCGAGAAAGGACACTTTTTTTAGGTCAAGAGACACGAATCATATTACAGGTCTCATGGTATATCTCAGTATAGAAGATGGACTTAGTGATATTTTTTTTTTATAAACTCCCCAAGCGGGTGGCTAATCTCAGGAATGGCTATTTTTGATACGATGCAAACGGTGACACCAGATATATATACAATATGCCTTGGAATAGCCGCGTCCATGGCGTCCTTCATTCTACTTGGAGGAGAACCCACCAAGCGTATAGCATTCCCCGTATAGCATTCCCTCACGCGAGGATTATGCTACAAAACAATCGTGAAAGCGCCATTAGTCCTGACCCAGGTGTAAGAATGCCTATTCAGTACCTCATTGGCATGTACTAGAGTAAATTTAACTCGAGCACAATAGCATTTCCTAATAGCATATTACAACATTCGCAGACTTAACATACACATTTCTCTTAAACACAACCGTATATTTTTATCGGCCCTTCATATCTGCTTGTCCGCCGGCATAACATACTACAAATTGTCACTGTTGGCAGATTCAAGCTTCCTTCAGTAATGGCATCAACTGGATCAAACAAACTTGATTCCTCTATGCATTCATGTGAGCACTGCATATAATGGAGTCCTCGGTTATCTCTAGAATTAACGACCTGCATAGGATGATTTTGAGAATTAAAAAAGCTGGCATTGCTTTGGATAATAACAGACATATAAGCTGCACATTTAGAGATGCCAACCATTTTTTGGATGTTCAAACTTAAAATTTGTTCAGAATCCTTATATTATGCAAGATTGTCCATAAATATACAATTGCATGACCCTCCAGCTTCCCTTTATCAATTTTAAATTGGAAATTATAGACTTCTACACTATGTATTGACGTTCCATACATACTGAAGCATAGCACTGAAACTACACTTGTGTGGTTCAAGGGGTCTATACAAAGCTCTGTCTGTCCCAGATTGCAACAATGAAAACTAACCCACCATTTCAAAAGTTGATAACGTCCAGAAATTCAAATTTCATAATGTTTCATTTGGTGCACCAAAGCAAGAGCAATGCTTCTAAAGTTCTAGATAGGAATATTTGACACCCAACTGAAATCGGTACATCCAGCATGAAACCCTTGTTAGCTAATATATCATGCTATTCTTTTTTAAGTTACCAGGGAATCAAATCAAATTGGAAAAGATCCCAAAAGGTCACACTGCCACCAAATATATCTAGCATTATTTTCCTTTTTCGTACAACACATGGCAGTTCATTGATGTAATCCAAAAAAAAAACTCACCCAGCTTACAACAATAAAAAATTCTCAGAACATGCAGGACTATTAGGCCAAAAAGAAAAACGAAATGCAAGCTCTGTGAAATGATAATGCCGAAACCTGAAAACAGAGAAGAAGAAAGCTTCCACAACTGTATCACAACATATCTACATCTTTCCCAGGCAGCATATATTTACAGGTTAATTGTACCTTTTACTGATGTAGCCTATTTCATGGCCAGGAAAACTAAGAGGTCATGTCACAGGATTTCTCTTTGCCTTTGGCTTCGCAAAAACACCCCATAAGTAGCTCTCTCCATCTATCCCTGTTACACGGTATAAAATTAGCACCACTAAAAGTCTGTCACTACCCAGGCATATTAATTTTGAAACTTGCAATATAAATTAGATGAGTAAATAGTGCCATCAATTAAAATCAACATAGTACGGATGGTTCTCTTTTTTGTAGGAATCTAAATACAGAGTAAGAGCACTAACACTGAGAATCAGGTGGAAGCACTTCTGAGGAATATATCAACAACATCATGTCATCGATATATGCTTTCATGACAAAACCACAGTAGGTCTCAAAGAGATGGTGGCATCGCTTCTTTTTACAACTTCAAATACATAAAGGAATATTGTTTACATCATAAATGCATACTGTGAAAAATGTAGCACATGAGCCAATTTTATACTGAAACCAACATGAACGTACCAGTCAAGTTCCGCAGAGAAAAATATCAAGGCAACGTCATCATAAACTGGACATATTTGTTCAAACGTCATTGGCCAGTATTTCATTCGAGGAAATATCTTCAGTTGTAGATTATTAGGCATGTTCTTGGCAATATTACAAACTCTGGGTGATACTCTAGCTGGGTGGTATGCTTTAAATTCACCAAAATTATGATTTTCTCCATTGGAAAGAACAATGCATCCCCTAAAAAGTGTGGAGTGTTAGAGCATAACAAAGGTTTTCATTGATTACATCAGATAGAGAAAAATATCTAAACTTAAATTGTGATGATAAAAAACAGGCAACATTAGACAACTTAAATCCATGTTGATCATAATTGACCAGTAGGATTTACTTCTACTAAGATGAATTATGAAAACCCAGCGTCACGGAATATAAAGGTAAAGTTCCACGTTAATAATCAACTTGCAGAGTCGCAAAGTAATAGAGTAAGGAGTTCACAGAGACATGATTCATGTAATCATGCGGTCATGCCTAGAAGAACATGCTTGCGTAGTTGAGGATGTTATGTTACATCGTCTCTTCCACAGCACTAAAGAAGGGCTAGAGAGTAGACATATTGCACTAACAACGCTCTTGGTTTCCCCAGTACACAAGCATCCTGAATCCTGAAATGCCAACTCCCTAGAAAATGGATCTACATCACGAAAAGGTGGAGCATTATTAGGGATATTATAACTGAGCCAAAGAGAATGTCTCTCACGACATGGGCGTTATTAGCCATCCAATCGCCCTTCTTTTCTCTTCCTGGACGTTGTATTGACTTCTACCCCGACGTGGGCTGGATATCCCTGAGGGACGCTCCTCTAGAGGTAAAATCTGCCTTCTCTGGTTAACTGGGACCAAAGCCCCCGATTAAAGCCCAACAAGCGACTCGTGAGAAAACAAAGGACAATGTAAGGGAGAAGGGGCGGAAGCGATGTGAGCGGCTTGTCCTCTCCCTTGCGACCTTGGTGAATCCTCTAGATGCGCCGCTGCGACCACCACCCCACCTGCCGCTTCCCCTCAACCTCTGCAGTCGAACGCGAGCTCGAGCGGCGGCACCCCTCCCCAAGTTTTCCTCCACCGCCACAGTCAAACGTTATCTCGAGTTGCGCACCCGGGCGCACCCCTCACCTGATCTTTCTCGACCGCGGCAGTCAAGCGGCGGCGCCACTTCCCCGATCCCGACCTCTACCGGAGCCCCAGCTGCTACCCGAGAGTGTTTTCTGGCTACACCGATACCAGCACCAGCATCCGCAGGCGCGAGGACATCCAGGACAGTGGTTGGACTTCCGCACTCCCTCAACGATGGATGCCCTTAAGCACGCAGGTGTTCTAGGTTGATGGGTTGAAGATTGGTTTATTGGTTCTGCTGGGTTTGATCTCGCGTACACTGCCTTCTATCTTCTCCCTTTCCACATATTCCCACTTCTCTTGACCTTCCATTTTACCTAATTTATTCGGGGTTATTACTGTTCTCTTTCTTTCCCAATTTGATGCAAGTTGTGTTAACAGAGAGGATCAATGTATGGTCGCTAGGTTTGTTCAAGGAATCCTGAAGCTGCAGATTTCCTATGGAAAACAGGTAGGTTTGCTGAGAACCTGCGAGCCATGAGACCAGTGGCTGATGGTTTTGGTCATTCAGTGTATGCGTTATTTCTATCTTCATGTATGGACAAACAAGGACAAGGAATATCTTCAGTATGGAGTGTTCCATCTAATAGGCGTCTTCCCATAACAGAAAAGTTAAGTGCTGATGGGGCACCATAGGTGCCTGATTTGGCTGAAGCTTCACTTTCAGTATAAGGTGTGGATGAAATTGAATTCTAAGGTGTTTTTATTTTCTTGTGTTACTTCCGTTCACACATCTATGGGTGGTATAGACATATTACACTAGATTTGTCAGTTTTGTCTATAGAAATACAATATCTACATTCAAGGTCCTTTACTAAGGGTACATCAGTTTTCTCCTTATAGAGTCACTGACTGACATGCCTTTGAGATGACTTTCAGAGTGCTTGCATGCTTCACATAAAAGGCGACTATTCGTGTCTTACATTTTCTTCTTTAATGAGTAGTTTCCTGTTATTTGAGTAATATGGTTGTTCAATGAGACTGGATTGCTACCGAATTTATGAAACTTCAGTGCCCTGAATTTCTCTATTCTGCCACGAACCAAGCTATACTATCAACATTGCTTGATGGCATCCATTTATGTATTGGAGCTAGGAGCAGCTAATGTCGGACTCACATACATGGCTATCTAAATGGGCTCCTCTCCTTCCTCTAAACTGATCTAAAAATAAATAATTCAGCTGCATCCGGTGAAGGCCTATTCTGATAGTTTGGTTAATTGATTGCCTTCAGTTTGTGGAGCATGTCATGCCTTAATTTTGTTGATCGCAGTTTGGAGGGAGCCTAATTGAATTTGCATCTCTTTGATGGTAGTGGTGGTATCGACATATACAGGAGCTTCGTTAGTTTTGATCTACAGAGCTACAGTGTCTCCTTCGTAAGTTCTATTAATACATGTACATCGTTTAAGCTAATTTCGCGTGAGCATGAGCTCTGGATACATCCATTACGCATTTTTGTCTTTTGTAAGGCTCTGCACTATTTATGAGTTGCATTTACAAAATTGCTCGAGGCTTTACTTAATTTTATTTCTACTGACTACTAATTATTTTCATTTTTAAATCATTCAAACAAAAGAAAAATACATTGGCATAGAAATAAAATGGCATAACAAAATGTACACTTTCCTGTCCTATGATTCCTTACTTCTGGCCATGAACTTGTGTTCATCATTTTTCTTTGATGTATTGTAGAGAATCCTCTAAAGAGTGTTGGTGATTCCCTATTTCTTTAATAGCAATGGTCATTTCAATCTTAGCATATGAAGTTTCAGTTATTCTTGACTAAGTTTCATTTTCCTGATGACTGTTCTAGCATTTCCGCGACACAGGTACATTCTGGATCTGCTGACGGAACCGTGGAAGTTGGAATAAGCTTTCGCGGCTACACTTGCAGTCCCCGTTAGTCCTCATGTTATCATTATGTACATTTTTAATGTTTTTCTTACAATAGTTACTCCATTGGATCTCATTGTACAGCTAAGTCAGGTGCTATTGGCATAGGATTAATTTGTTGTAATGGTTATATTCTCGTTTTTTCAGATAACAATAGTAGTTGTCTCATCAGTTTTACTTCATGCAAAACTAATATTTCTGTCTCAAACTGGCCTGCGACAAGGGCAATGCTAGCAAATTGTTGGTTTGTATCACTATTTAGTTTTTGCTTCCTTAGTCTATTCTCAAGGAGATTGTTGCTTTTGAACTACATTATTGCATGACGCAAATAAATTATACATGGTTGGAAGCTCTCGGATGATGCTATATACTATCAATTCCTCTAGCAAATTCTACATAAATTCCTATCAATCTATTGCACAAATGGATGGGCGTGGCAACGCGCGCCCAATTTACATCCATCTCTTTTACTATTAACCAATATATATAATTCAGTTTATGCAATAACATTTATGTTCCTTCTCAATATATTTACAAGTTCCTACCAATCTATCGCAAAAATGAACGGGCGCAGCAACGCGCGCCATAATGATCTAGTACTACATAACTGTCCAACAGACAATTATACGTATTATATATCTAGATCCAGTAGACCAAAACCTGATTCTGTAAGATTTGTATTATTTTAATCACAAAAACAGAACTATTTTTGTATTTTTCGCTAATCTTACATTGCTAGGCCAGAATAATAAAATCCATTACGGCTATTGTACTTTTCGCTAATCTTACATTGCTAGGAAACTGTATTTGATCTGCTTAGCCCTGAGAACATATATCAGAATGTGTTCTGCATTTTCTACTCCCTTTTTTTTTCTTCCATAAGGTGAATTCACAAAAGATTCTTTTGGATCTGATTCTAAAGTTGATCCAGATGGTTTTTCTGTTGGAACCAGAGAACTCCTGAAGTCCTGCTCCGTTTTACCAATCAATAACAATCAGAATAAAAGACAGAATGATTGATGCTCAGTGGTACTGCTTGATAGCCGATGGGACGTAGGAAAAATGGTAACGACCATAGCACTTTTGTTTGTCCCAATTCTGCCTTTGGGAAAATGTCAGTTGCCCAATGAGGTTATCTAGCCTGGCAAAGCAAGTTTTTCAATCACCCTACAAATTACTAAATACCCAGCATAGCTAAGCAAGTTAAAATACTCTATCCACACCCATAACATACCATTCTGTGTTTCAGAAGGAATAGTTGTACCTGGGCATTTTTTCTTGAAATCAGATAATTTCTGGTCAATCAAAACTCAAGATATGGATAAATTAACCCTACGCATGGAAAATACAGATCCACTGCAGTCATGGAGTGGCTGCATTCATCATCATGTCACTCGAGCAACAACCAATGAAAATTGGAGCTGCCAATTCTGTGTTTACCATACTAAACCATCCAAAACAGTTGAAAATGGAAACAGCAACACTATGTGAATCATATTAGAAGCAGATCTACATTTTAATATCCCTGGATTAATACGTTGATCATATTCATATTATTATTAAACAACCCTGGCCACTGGATTGATCATTACAAGTTGAAATGATCCATGCTTGCTGAGATGAAAAATTGCAAACTAAGAGAGCATTATTACTTACGTCCAACAGAGCGCCTCTGGTGGAGGGCGTCTTGCATACTCCACACTTGAGCTGATGACCACTGGCATGTCTATATTGTGGTGCAGACTCTTTGGCTCAGACTGGCATCCAATATTAGCATCTGTTGGCAAGTTGAAAATGGACCATAATCTGTTAGCACCTTGAAAATGGACCTAATAACCATTTGATTAGTCCTCTCAAACCCTCAGGCTCTATCTGATGTAAGACCAATACATATATTTTCATATGAATCACAAACAACAAAGTATGCATACAATGTTTGAGCACTTGCCTACTAATCATTCTATTTTACAACAAAATATCTATTATCAAGAAGTGTAGTATTAACTACCTAATGATCAAGAAGTATACCTGAAGTATTGAATTCATTTTCCCCTCTAGGCTGATCATCTACCCAGGAGTTGCCTTTTACTCGAGCTGCAATGTCTCCCTTCTCTTCCTTCGGCTGAAGTAGATGATCATTTTGTCTAACTGCTCGTTTTGTATTTTGTGGAAATTTAGGAATCACTGCACCTGTTATTTCAAACATAATGTTTTCATGAACTGTAACTTATTGGCAGCCGCAACAGCTATCTGTTTTAAACAAGGAAAGATATGGCACTAGATGCATGAATATACCTGACCGCACTTTTGGTCCCATGTTTATATCATCAACTTTTATCAGGTTTTGACTGGCAACAACACATGGTCTCAAGGATAATACTTGATTATCACTCCTACTGGGAGATAAACACTTCAGTTTCATACTTCGAGGAGATGAAGGACCAATCTGTCTACTTGGAAGTATAGATTTCATACTGGACGACGGTTTCACATTTTGAGGCGATGCAGGGCGAAACTGTTTATTTGGTGATATGCACTTCATGCTTGTAGGAGATACAGGACGGACCTGACTACGTGTAAGCCGCGCGACAAATTTTGTCCTTGGCCTCTCTTTAGTCAACAGTGCAGCCTCTTCACAGGGAATGAATTTCACTTTAGAATTTTCATATATCTGCGGTGTTTTAACACCAATTTGATGGGCCATGCTCCTGCGATTGTTATCAATCATTGGGCCTTTACTTTCACCTACACCATTAATAGAGAAGAACTTAGTAACATGATTTGAAGAATGAGATTGGTGAAAGAACTTGGTAATAGGATGAAATAATTGCTGATATTTGTCAAATATTATCTTTACCTTGAACAGGTTTTGTGTACCCATTAGCCTTTTTTTGGCAATCAGAGCAACACCATCCACCGCTCATTTCAAATGCCACCACCTCCAGGCAATAACTTCAAAGGCAAAATGGAAAAACTTTCAGAGAGCTACATAACAGTTTCCCGGTCAATGAGCTTTGCTTTGTAATGGACCTGGCCACATTTTCCTCAGATTGAAAGGAATGGAGTTAACAAATTTTGGATCATCTAGAAATTATTTGAGTATAATTTAGTAGTCTTTGGCTCTTATTAGCATCAGTTTTATGTTAAGAGCTATCAAACTTTGGCAGATTTGGAAGTACACTTTCTAGGGCTTAACTTATGAATAAAGAGTAAAACTAAAAAAGGGTTAAAAATAAAGGAATACCGATGTTGAGAGCCATTGCACTGACTGCATTTTGCCATAACTTCTTGTTTCTGTCTACTGCCACATATCTCACACACTGCTGGGCATGCCTCCTCCTGCAGTGTAAGTAAAACCGTCATGTAGGAAATCATGTGGACTATCTTGCTAACAATTTCCTTTGCGCATAAATCAGAGACATAACAGCAAGAGTGAAATGACACAGTAAGTAAGAAATAAATAAATAAATAAAAATGCACCGAATTTTATATAGAAAATAAAGAGGGATCCATTCACCACCTGAAGAAAACAAATTATCCATGGAACAAATAGTTAGGTTGTCATTCCAGAAGCACTTACTTATTGTGACCATTACATAATACCTACTCAAGTTACATATGAATGGAGGTAAGGACATAAACAAAGCAATAAAACAAGAGCCGAACATCCTTTCTTTCTTTCCCAGTAAGTAGTTCTTTCCTAGTAAGTCACTAATCAAATTTCTTGTCCTTAAATGCTCCTTGGTCAAGCAAATCCATTCGAGATGTCTCCTAATTTTACAGGAACCACAGGGTACGTCAGGAGAGATGGGCAACAACTCAAGGGCAGGGCGCTATAGTGAACCCACAAAAAATACTGTACTTTAAAAAGAGATTTGTGGGGCCTTTTTTCAATCAACCTCGGACCTTTTCTCTGGAAAAAGGCAGCCCTTATGAATAAAAAAACACGGACGCAACGAACAGCGCCCAAAATGCCCTAACCAACCAAGAAATGCGAAATCTGTTCCTCCGAACCGCCGATTTCGCTGCAAGAAAGCAAGAAGATACAACCTAGGGTCCAAGAACGGGAGAGGGGCGCTGGGTCCGACCGAAATCGCAGGGTGATCACGACGGGAGCAGAAAAGCACAGCCCAGCCGCGGTACAGAGGAGGAGAAGCGCAAGAAGAGAATCTTACCATGGCGTGGCCCCTCTGCGCGGCGGCGGCGCTCGAATATGGCGTTCCGGGTTCGGAGGAGGATGAAGAGGACGGAGGCGGCACAGCAATGGCCGCGAAGGCAATGGACGAGGGAGCCTTGAGCAATGGCTGGAAAGGGGAGGCGGAGGGGTTGGGCTTGGGAGTAGTATTTGGGGTTTTTGGCTCCGGTCTCTGCTCCGAGACCAAGGGGACGCGAGGGCAAGACCAGAAAAAACGAGACGAAAGTCTAAATCAGTCCTCTCATTTCGGTGTTTCTTCTCGCAGGGCTCATATTGCCAAAAACAAAAGGGACAAGGACGGAGTTTCCAGCAATTGCGTGAGAAATTTCTTCCGATCGTTTATATATCACATAATATAATAAATATTTTTTAATATTAATTAATATTCTCAGATTTGTCTAGATACTCCCTCCGATCCTAATTAATAGGAGGGAATATGAAAAAGTAATCCGGATGATTTTTACGAGCTACTCCTAGCTAATATAGTACTAGTACAGTATTACTTTTCAATATTATGGAAGGTTAGGTAGGACTTGCAAACTGCATGAACAATTTTCTGCATGGAAAAGAATTTTGCAAGAGAGAGAACAGGCTGAGTGCGGAGTTTTCCTCTGCTTTCTTTGCACTTGTACTAGCACAGTAGTTGTACTTACGTGATTCTCTTTTACAGCTTATTATTGATTTTGCTGCTCTGGGATGATGAGTAGATGTTGCCCGTGAATGGAATCGTCAAGAAGAGAAGGGCGCGTGTGTGGGTGGGGTGGGGGGGGGGGGGGGGGGGGGGGGGGGACGATTGAAACAAGTCTCGTGACCGTGTCAGGTTCCTTCCATTTTCATGAACAAAACGTTTGGTGCTATCCTTGGTGGGGCTCCCTTCCCGAAAAGCAGCATTCATCTCATCGGTAGAGTAAAACTAGGAAGTCTGGCGCGGCGGTTCTGATCTTCTGATGTAGTTCTTCTTTTGTGGAAGAGTCATAAAATATCATATAGATGCAAAGATCGTCGCATGGACTGTTTGCTTGCGTAGTATTACCTCCGTTTCAAAATATAGCTTTCTAAAAAAACTTATATTTCTAAAAAGGCTTATATTTTGGAACGGAGGTAGTATTGCTTAACTGGAGAACATAAGATTGTCATACATTTGGTGTTATCACAGAAAATACATTATAGTCTAGTTCCTTACATAGTATATGTATTGCTGAGCTGAAGAAGCAAAAGGACGACAGTAGAGATTGCTTCTCAAAAGCGAGCTAGCCTTCACATCTTAGTACTAAACTGTTTAGCTAGGGTAAATACTTCGTGGGAGGAAGCCTGCACGTTCAGAGCGATGGTACTGGTACCATTGATGGCATAAATTAGCTGTCTTTGGTGTTGGCATTTTCACTGCGTGGATGGAAGCTTGCAAGTTTGCAGCGATGGTACCTTTTATGGGTAAATTTGCTCTATCTTGCTACTGGTAGCTGTTTCTGAATTTACCTCCACTCTGCATTGTTTTGCAAAGAGGCGGATGAGCAGCTCCAGATTGATTTCAGTGTTTTCAACGCAGGCCGCATGGTCGGTGGCGTGGACGCGAGCGCGGTATGGTCGGAGCAATTGTGGCAGGCCACATGATCGCTGGCAATGGACACATGCAGCATGCTCGAGGCCGTCGATGCGGGCGGCGTGCTTGGGCCTATCGACACGGGCCACATGCTAGGGATCGAAATTACTTTGCCGCAAGTAGAAACTGCAACAACAGAAAAATCCTAAAATTACAACAATGTTGGGCCAGACATACTCCACTGCTGGCAGCATCACAATAAGCAAATATATAACGTTATTATGATTTGTGGAACAACAGAAAATCATCTATTATTAAACGTCATCGAAACTAACTGCTAATGGGGCATATAGCTAAATGGCAACTTAGACCCTTCATAAATAAATTCCTGACAAAACTGCCAGAACGATAAAAGAAACACAATCAGATTCAGTAGGCCAATTACATGAGACTTTTTTAAAGTACTGAGCGATTGGCACTACAAACTAAGAGAGTTTCCTTTGCTGAAATAATATTCATCCCGTCTTACTCCCACAAACAGTTCATCATTTGAAATAAAGGAATGTATATAATCATAAAGAAATGCATTTGAAATAAAGAAATGTATCCAACTTTAGAAATTGATGGGCAGCGAGGGAATAAATATTACACTCCATAATGAATAAATAAAACTCCATTTATATAAATACCATATGAAGAACTGAGTTATCCTTTCTAAGAGGTTTTTCTTATCAATTCAATTGAAAACATAATTATAAAATTATGAATGAGAAATATAAATTTGTCATTGTCAGCCTGCAAAACGTCAAGGGCAAAAACTTTCTTAAGAAAAACACAAACTGAGAAAATCTGCTCACTTTTTTAAGAAAAACTTTTGTGCAGCCACTGCTGGTCTAAAGGTGAGTGGCATTTCCTAATATGCAATATAATATGCAATGTACACTTTCTTCACACAAAAATAGGAACACCAAGTCAGATTACCTCCTATGGTAAACTGGAAACTATGTGGTAACATCAGCATGATATACACATTAGTCGAATCCAGGTGATTAAATTACTTAGAAAGGGTGGAAACTTACACTAAATTCGGATCAGTTTCTACCAGGAGAAAACATGATGAAAACCAGATAGAGATCCATATTAGCTGTGTTAACCTCGAGTTCATGTGGAAGATCTGTAGCAAATGATTACAGACTTTAGACTAAAGTAAATGATGGAACTCAACAAACAAATGCGAGAAAAATGAAAGGGAGAAACCATAGAGGACATCTTGGGAGTTAGGTATAAGAGAGGGAGATATCAGCTGCAAGGACTGAGCTCAGATGGTTGACTGCCTACAATAGCTGGAAGCTAAATAAACTGAGGGTATAATCGCAGTGTCACCTATACCGGGAGGCATATAGACGGTGTTTGGAGCCATGTCAAACCTTGGATTCAGGTGTCTGCGATCATGTTTATAGGCACAATATCCATTTACTTCTATTTGTGATTGATACCATGGTGAAACTTAAAATAAATAATATTTCAGAGGAACTCATCTAGGCTAGATCAGAGAAATTAGAACTTGCAACAACTAAGAGCATTAATATGGTGTAAAGTGTAGTCTGGCACTGGAGCTTTGTTGGCTTACAGTTCCACTTTATTTTTGCTCACGAGAAAAAAAATAAAGCCAAATTAAGCTAGCTAATGATATCCAATGTCTTTAAAGTTTCAAACTTAAAGCTTTCAACACTCCGCTAGCCCTGAATTGTGGTCCAGATACTTGAAAAAGGTAAAAAGACGACTTTGTCTTATGAAATAATCTACAAGTTCCTGATTGTTTAGGTGAGATGACTAATGTTGAGAGAGCAAATAAATTCTTGAGTGATTGTGTAAGAGCATTAAGGGGTTTGAAAATGCCACCTGGTAATTTTAACTATAAAAATAACTACCAGATCATTCACCTTGTTGTATGGTTGCATAATAAATCGGAAGATACACATGAATGCTTTGTTACCAAATAAGTAGTGAAGTACCACTGTCGTCCTTTGTTTATTCAGCATAAGTCGATGTGGTACCGAAATAATATTAGTACCTGCTGCAGTTAGCGTTGATATAATTTTTTATCGAAATGAGAAGATGTAGTACAGTAATTAGGAAATTTTTAAAAAGCAGACTGTAATCTTAGGAAAACGGGTACTGAAATATGAAGAAATAAATACCTTCTTATTTAAGAAATCAGCACGTGACATGGAATCACCTGTTGTGACGTCAAATACTCTACACGTAAAAACCGGTTGCCTACAGTGATGCAACAAAGATCTAAAATTATAACCAATTCACTGAAACTATCATTTAGTTGGCTCAAACGATAGCAATTTTTTTTTTGAGAAAACGCAAAGACCTTTGTGTTTCATTATATTGAAAAGGTAGAAGAGTTGTTACACCTCCAAAGAGGTTGACATCAAGAGTACAGGTGTGGAAACTAGTGAACATCCCAGGTGGTTGGCACTAAGTCCCTCAGCCCCTTGGCGCCCGCAAGGATCCACGCTGCTGCTTCTTCCTTGATTTTGTTCACCAGGATGCGGGTCGATGGTTGGGCTCGCTCGAACACGCAGTCGTTGCAATGCTTCCATAGCATCCAAGGCACCAGGAGGGTCGTGGTGGCCAGGCCTTTCTGCATCAGTCGAGGCGTGCTCTGCGCCACCTTAGTCCACCAGTTGAAGAGGCTAGGCTCGTCAGCGGGTGGTGTACAGGGGATGCGCAACCAGGCGAGGGTCTCGTGCCAAACTTGTCGAGAGAAGGGGCAGCCGGTCATCAGGTGGCGCATGGTCTCCATCTCCTGGTCGCAGAGAATGCAGCGGGGGTGGTGCTGCAGGTTTCGACGCGCCAGACGCTCGGCTGTCCAGCAACGATCCAGGTCCGCGAGCCAGTGGAAGAATTTTATGCGGTTTGGAGCCCAGCTCTTCCAGATCGACTTCCAGGATGCGCTACGGTTGGATCCAAGGAATGCCGCGTGGTACGCAGTTTTGGCCGTGTAGACACCGTCGGCGGTCCACTTCCACACCAATCTGTCACTGTCCTCCGTCAGGCACGTGGGCGCGACCGCAAGCCATAGCTGTAGATACTGCCCAACCTCGAGCACCCCAAGCACTCCGTGGATGTCTCTCGCCCACCGATTCTCCACCAGCCCCGCGGCGACCGTTCTCGTTTTGCGGCGGCCCTTGGGGATGCATGCGTATAGGAGTGGCGCGATCTCGCGAACCGAGCGCCTGTCGATCCACCTGTCCTCCCAGAACAGGGCGGACTGACCATTGCCAAGCTCCATGTGAGTGGACGCAAAGAATAGGTCGCGCTCCTCCGCGGAGAATTGGACGTCCATGCCACTCCAGGCACGGTTGTTGTCGGTCTTGCTGAACCACAGCCAGCGCAGCCGGAGTGCGATGCCGGTAAGATGGAGGTCCTGGACTCCGAGGCCTCCGAACTCGATTGGCCGGCAGACACGTTGCCAGTTGACGTGGCAGCTACCACCATTGGCTGTAGCTCTTCCTTCCCAGAGGAAACCTCTCTCAATTCTCTCCATGAACCCGATTGTTTTCTTGGATGGGGCAAGGACCAGGAGCTGGTGTAATGGTATGGCGCCTAACACTGACTTGACCAGGGCCAGTCTACCGGGCTTCTGCATAAGGCGCGACTTCCAGGTGGGCAACCGGCGCGCCATCTTCTCAACCAGGGGCTACATTTGTGTTGAGGTGAGCTGGCGGATCGTAAGGGGGATCCCGAGGTAAGTGATGGGGAATTCCACGATCGGGCAGCCCAGGGGATGCAGCAGCGGCCCGACGTCCTCGGCGGTGCACCGGATCAGCGTGGCAGTGCTCTTGGTGAAGTTCACCTGGAGGCCTGAAGCGTTCCCAAAGATCTGCAAGATCGCTCGAACAGCCGCAATGTCCCCCTCGGAAGGGTAAATGATAGCAATTAGCAAATCAAAATTTGCATATCACACTGCAAGGAGAAAACAATTACCTATGTTGAGAAAATGGAAACCGGAGATACAAAGGAACTGTCATTGCAAATGAAAATTTGCATATGACACTGCAAGGAGTAAGCATTTACCTATGTTGAGAAAATGGAAATTGAAGAAAATAAAGAATTGTTATTTACCTTTTTTTCTTTTCGAAAAGGGGAATAAAACCCCGGCCTCTGCATCGGTTGATGCACACAGCCCTTTTATTAAAACACATAATCTAAAAGTATTACAAGTTCAGCGATCACATAAGGTCGAGATAAAGATCAACCAACGAAAAATATGAAATAAAGGACTAAGCATCATTCTTCAGTCTATTAAAACGTAGCCAACCAGATTGGCTGAAGATGTGCCCAGCGACCATCAAGAGATGGTTGCACCCAGTAGCCATAATATCCCGCTGGTGTTGCGGCGATAGGAGTGCCCATAGCTGCACCCAATGGGCTACCATATGTAAAACCTGCAAAAGATTAAAAGTTTTTGATCTATTAAAAATGATATCATTTCTACAACTCTAGATAGACCAACATAAGGCTGAGACACCAATGCGAACTCTAGCTTTAGATGATTTATCAAAACCATTCAACCAGTTTCCAAACATATCTAACAGGAGGGGGTAAGTCATATGCGAAGTGAATAATACGCCACAAAAGGCGAGCAAAAGGACAGGATATAAACAAATGCTCTATTGTTTCCTGCGACCCACAGAAACAACATTTTGTACACCCTTTCTATTTACGCTTTACAAGATTGTCTTTTGTAAGAAGAACCCCATTATTGAGGAACCACATAAAAATCTTAATCTTTAGTGGAATTTTTAATTGCCAAAGATATTTCTGCAGGAACACCGTATAATCATTCATTAGGTCTTCATACATAGATTTTACTGAAAATACCCCAGATGATGTCAAGTTCCACATAAACTTATCATGATCCATTGATAACTGAACCATCATGAGTCTTTGACATAGGTTTAGCCAAACATTCCATCTATTACCGGTTAGTACTCGCCTAAACCCGATATTTAGGGGTACCTGGGTTAACACATGTTCTACGGTATCATTTTTCCATTGTATAATATTGTAAAGAGATGAATATTGTTGTGCTAAAGGGGAATCTCCCAACCATGTATCCTCCCAAAACCTAGTACTTAAACCATTTCCAACCACGAAATGCCCTCTAGCAAAGAACTCATGCTTTACCTGCATCAGGCCCTTCCAAAATGGAGAATTCGTTGGTTTTGCATGCACTTCCAAAATTGTTATTTACCTAAGTTGAGAAAATGGAAAATGAAGAATATAAGATGGCAGCGACTGTTCTTCCCTCACCAATGGCCACAGTTTTCCCTTGCCGCTATATCCGCTTGTGAAATAAACACTAAATCCTTTTGTTCATTGTTTTGAAAGCACCATTCCACATCCGCATATAGAATAGCAGTGGTATATCAAATAAATCTGAACAAAAGATGAAATGGTACGGCAAAAACATGTATTTTGAGTAAGTGGTAGTCTGCAAATATCATGCTCAAATGGGAAATTCAGGAACCTCATATGTAACTAAAAGCTTGCAAATTCATAGTATCCATGAATTCCGATGACTCACCTTTTATACATGGATAGAGGACTCGTTTCTAAATGGACGTCAAGTAAAATTCAGAGAACATCTACTTCCCTGGCGATAATAATACCACTCTTTTTGCAGTAAGGACACAATTCATCTTGACAGGTTCATGCTGTGGGACATACATACATAAGTAATTCAGTTACAGCATGTTACCTATCTCATGTTGCCTATCTCATGCCAATTTATCCTGCAGCTTGAGAAAATGCCGATGTGGGACAGATGTGTGAAAAATCATAGGAGGATCAATTGGGAAGAAATCCCACTAATCATTAAACTTATAGAAGAGATTGCAGGTACCTAATTTGGGGATTGAGGATTCACGACCAAAGTAGAAAACCTTACCATGGAGGTGGAAGAAGCCCAAATAGCTTGCTCTGACTTGCGCCTCTCACATGAGATCAGTGCGTGGTGTAAGCCGGAGACACAACTATGGCGAGCAGCGGCAACTCCAAGTTCTTAGCCTTGCTTCGTTGCCGTGTCTCTCGGTGGTCTCGACGTAGAAGTCGCTCGCAGACGCTGCAGATTGAGAAGGTCCCTCATGCGCCGACTTAGCCGCGAGCGAACCTCACCTATACCCGGAGCTCAGCGAAGGTAAGTGCAAAAGAGGAGTTAAATTCATCGTAGGTCACTGTACTTGCTTAGCAAGTTCAATACAGTCATTGTACATTGAAAATATAAGTTTACGGTCACCGAACTTGCGCGAGAGCGTCACGCGAGGTCACTTAGCCATACGTAGCGAAGTATTAGAGAATTTGGTCCCATTGTCAGATAATTAGAAGGAAATGTTAGGAGAAAGAAGAAGTTCGGAGGTGGTTCTTGCAAAATCCCCTCTCTGGTACTAACTCCTATCCTGGTCCGAGTGGACCCGTTCAGTCCGATCGCACCGTACCCCTGTTCGCGCCGTTCCCCTCTGCTTACCCTAAATCGGCGGCGGCGCCGCAGTAGAGTGACCGCTGCCGACCAAGGGAGCTGCTCCGCCATGCCTAGCGCAAGCTCATCCCTTTGTGCGCTCTGCCGCGATACTCCTCCATTTCCCCTCATTGGGTGCCCCGATTGCGTCCGTACGGTGAAGCAGGCGAGGTTGGGGACGTCAGATCACCCAAGATGGATCTACTACAAATGCAAAAATCACGGGGTAAGCTTTTCCGCTCTTAGGATTTAGGTAAATTTTGCTTAATATGGAGGTCCATTGTTCTGTAGCTGGATCTCGATTAAGCTCACCTTTTGATTCAGTTGTTCTTTCCTGCAGCCTGGTTGCAATTTCTGGCATTGGGAGCTCGAGTACGTCAGGTATTTGATCGAGAACAATCATATTCGAGGGGATGCTTGCATTGAAGCTTATGGCTGGGCAGAAGAAAGAAGAGAAGAACTTGAGCTTAGGAAGCAGGAGGCAACAGTTACACGTGTGCAAGGCCAGGAGAAGCAATTGGTCCTTATATTGCTGGAACTGAGGCAATTCAATCTTCTTCTGAAGATTGCAGTTGGTATCATGTGTCTGCTTTGTGCTATGGTGGCTATTCTTCTAGTGAAGCAATGAGGTCTGATGGTGATAGGCTAGTAGATGTTGTTCTAGTGTGTGATATGATAGGCTAGTGTGTGATGATCTAGTGATGCTTTTGTTGATGCAGCACTCTATGAACCTGATGAATGTGGTGCATTTTGGCATAATGTATGTGAACCTGAAATAATGGAGTTAAATGTACCATGTTTTGCTCACAGGTGAATGATTCTGTTGCATTGCAAATTATATTGTTCTCAATCTCAATACAAACAACATTCTGCTTATTTACATTGACAGACAAGATTCTTAACTACTAAATAAAGAGACATCAAAAAGAGCAAACAAGATTGATAACAAGACACATTAGGACAAGTGATAACATAGAGGTTCATATTAACTTAGGAATTCCAGAACACATAATTACAGGACCCAAAGCCACTTAAGTGTGCTTGGATTACAGATAAGCTAAGCCACAGTTTGCAGATAAGCTAAACCAAAATTACATTGTTCTAGACCACCTAAACACCACTGAGCTGGGTTATCTGGTACATCTTGTCCACCTACTTTGACACCTAGGTACCACTACATCCTCCTAGATGGTGGCACTGGTTTAGTAACAACTTTGTCCATAGGAATTGTTTCAGTTCTTGTGACATGCATCTAAGAGACTTGAGCATCTAGTAGTTCACCTTCTCCAGCTGGAGCATTTGTTGCCATCATAGCTTTTTGGACAATCACTTCAGCCTCATGAGTTTCCCTTTTTGTATTTTCTACTACAAGTTGAGCATCTCTCTTTGTCTTTCTTTTCTTCTCAACTGCTAATATCTTGCCAAGTTCCTTCTTTTCTACAGCTTCTTTTTTCTTCTTCTCAGCCACCCCTTTCCTCACCTCATTGATGATTCTCCTAGTCTCCTGTGTATCTTTCTTCTTCAGTTCAGCTTGTTGCCTTCTCTTCTCTTTGTTCTCTGCAGCTAAATTTGCTTTGCTACTGCAAGTTCAGCCTTCTGCTTGTCTTGCTCTAGCTTTTTCTTTGCTTTCTCCTATGCTTTCTTGACCTCTGCTTGATACTTTGCCTCCAGCAAAGCAAGTTTTCTTTGCTCATTGGCTTTATCTTTCTCCTGCTGCATTTGCAACAGTTTTTGAGCAAGCTCACCTTGCCCGATGTAGGTAGGAGGACTTGACTGAGTTGAAGCAAACTGGCTCATCTGGGTATGTGCTTCAGTGATGAATGAAGACTCGGGAAGTGCCCTTTGTTCCAAATGCCTCTCCACTACCCTCTGGACATACATATTCAGTAGTTAAAATTGGAGCATACACATATAGAATTAAACTAAAATGTTGATAAGGAATAGTGGATATATAACCTCCTGAATCATGTTGTTCATAAGTGTATCTTCTTGGGCCCTCACAGGTGGATAAGGGTTTTGTTGATATTCATGAGACAAGTTATTCAGTACATTGTGAGCAATATATCAAATGAAGACATGTAAGACATATAAAGAAAAGTACCTGATCAGTTGGTTGTTGAGGCACATTGTGATCACTTACAGTAGGTTGTGGAGGCACATTGTCATAAGTAGTAGTTGTCTGTGTAGGGAATACCCGATCTGCTGAAGTAGGTGGTGGCAGCCTAGCTTTCAACCATTTGCACCCATTCTTGTTGTGATCAGGAAGGCCACAATATTTGCAGTGCATTATCACACCATGTCTTGACAGCTTCTTCCCTCCTCCTCTAGCATCTACCTCATATGGGGCTTTCCTTCTGCTTTTAGTTGGCCTACCAACATGTTTAGTATACAATGTGGCAATATAGGAGTACCATTCATCTTCTCCCACTATGTTTTGTCTTTGTAAGGAAAAATGATGTTTACATAATCCTTTGCATGCATTTCCAGTGAATAGCATTTGTCCACAAGTGTGACAGGATCTATATCATCATTCCTTAAACAAGCTATGCCATGTGGGCAAGGTATTCCTGTTTTCTGCCACCTCATGCAAGAACAAGTTTTGTGCTTCAAGTCTACCACATAATCTACAGGTTTTGATGCACACAGTTCTCCTACAACAAACAATCCATCTCCTGCTCCATCTGCATACACATTCTTTGCCAGATCAATGTGTTTGTCAAGTTTCTTTCTTATCTTTGGACAGATAGGACCAACCCAATTCTTCCTCTCTTTGTTTTTTGTGTACACCCTACTCTGCAATTGAGACTTCACCGTTGCTAGCATTGCTAGAACTAGTAGTTCTCTAGCTTCTAATATATATCTGATGGTATAAAAGTAAATGCATTAAGTGACTAAGAAGATAAGTGACTAAGCAGATAAGTAGCTAAGCAGATAAGTAACTAAGCAGTTGGATTGTAACTTACTTGTTGAAGACCTCACAATTGTTATTGAGTAGGATGTCACATTTAGGTAGACCACTTTGAAAAGCTCTCACCCATGACTTAGGCTCCAAATTTTGTAACCATGAATGAGCATTTGAATTGAGAGCTTTCATTTCATCCATATGCTTCTCATAAAGAGTCACTGTGTTGCTCCTTGCAATTTTCCAAAGTTGGTTCTTAAGAACATCTCCCTTGAATAATTGCTGGAAGTTGTGCCACATGTGTCTCACATAGAACCTGTGTTCTGCATCTGGTGAAAGAACATTTCATGTTTTCCTGTGTTTTGTGTGTTAGATAACAATACTGTGGAGATTATTCATGTGCGCTAAGTGTGCAGGAAGCTTTGGGAGGGGCCGGATTATCTGCCCCACCAAGGGCCGGATAATCTGGCCTACCTCATTGTTCAAAGGCTGCCAAGGCGCGTCGCTCGGAGTCCGGTCGGATTTTCTCCCGGAAAATCCAAACTGGGGCGGTTTTTCTTCCCCGGGCCGGATAATCCGGCTGTCGCATGGGCCGGATAATCCGGCCCCCAGAATTTGAGCAAAGCATGCCAAGGCGCGTCGCTCGGAATCTGGTCGGATTTTCTCCTGAAAAATCCGAATTGGGGCGGTTTTTCCTCCCCAGGCCGGATAATCCGGCCCCCAGAAGATGATCAAGGGCAAGCTCGGCGCGACGCTCTGATAGGGGGCGGACTATCTGCTGGATATTCCGAGTCTAGGGCGGAGTTTTCCCTAGGCTGGATAATCTGGCCCTCACTTGGGCCGGATAATTCGGCCCCCAAAGTCACCAACGGCTTGGTTTTGGAAGGGGGTATAAATACCCCTTCTTCCCCAACGTTTAGAACTCTTGATTCACTCGAAATTGTTCAGACACTATGCAAGAGCTCCCATTCTAGATCTCCCACTTCAACCACCCGAAGGCTTCCATCTTTGGGGGAATTGAAGGAGGAGAGAATCGTCATCGTCATCACGAATCAAGCGCATCAACTTCTCTCCATTCATTTGGAGAAATCCCTGATCTAGTATTCTTGTCAATATCTAGATCTTGTTCTTTGTTATTGATAACTTGTTCTTGTGGCAGCTTGTTGTCATTACGGGAGCCTCCAAGTTGATTGTGGAGTTGTGCCCCGCTAGTTGTGTAAAGGCACCGGTACCCGCCTCGAAGGGTCCCTATAGTGGAAAGATGGATCAGGCCTTTGGTGGCAGGATCCATCAGAGAACAGGGTGAGGCCTATTGTGGCGTGGTGGTCTTAGTACCGCCCACCCCTCCAACGCAGACGTACCTCCCTTAACAAGGAAGGAACTACGGTCAAACAAATCATGTGTCTCCGCATGCTTCACTACGGTTAACCCGTTCCTCTTCCACTTGCACTTTACTCGCTAGTAGATAGGTTTGCATATAGGGAAATTCCACCTAATAGTTTATCTAGAGAATTTACCCTTTGTGCTAAGCCTAAAATTGAAAAAGCATTAAAATTTGAAGTAACACATATTCACCCCCTCTAGGTGCCCATACGATCCATTTCAATTGGTATCAGAGCCCCAGCTCTTTATTCGGGCTTAACCGCCTAAGAGTAGTATGGGTACCAAGGTAGATGGGAATGAGGCTGTGGATAAGGTCACAATGGATGACCTCAAGACGTTGGAAACAACCTTGTTGAAATCCTTTGAGGCCAATATGGAGGAGATGAATCAAATGATTGCTCGTCTCACATCATCCATAGCCCCATCTCCATCCTCCTCTAAGGCAGCCACACCATCGTCCAAGGAAAAGGCTAACACCGGATCCAAGGATGATGATGCGGAAGGTGAAAAACTTAATGGTTCCACCTCCAAGAAGGGAAGTGGTAAGGAGGAATATAGTGAGGTTCGTCACGTATATTCCCCTGACCCACCTATCCTTCATCCTCATATAAACAATAGGGGTGATCCACCCAAGCTCACTGCATCCTCTTTCAATCAATGGCAATTCTTAATGAAGTCTCATGTTTGTAGCTCCTCTATTGAACTTTGGAGGATTATTGAAGAGGGCCTTCATATTGGAGATCAAACCAACCTGGCAAGAAGAGAAGTTGTGGACAGCCAATTGAATGCCACTACTCTCCACATGATACAGCTCGGTGTGGGTCCCAAGGACATGCCCCACATTGAACATCTCAACACAGCTAAAGAAGCTTGGGATGCCCTCACTGATCTTTTTGTTGGGAATGAAAGCATGAGAAGGAATAGGTATGATGCCCTTAGTAATGAAGCTGAGGGATTCTACATGTTGGATTGTGAAAACCATGAAGACATGTATAGAGGACTCAAGGACATCGCAACAACATTTAGAAAGCATGGAGCCACTCACATTGATGATGCATGGATAAAGAGAAAATATGTCAGTGCCTTAATGCCTTTCGAGCCAACGGACTTGAAGAGCCTGCAAGGTAGACACAACTACCATCAAATGACATCCAATGAGGTCATGCAAGAAATGGCGTCATTCAAAGTGGCTGCAAAGAATGCTGAAGATGCCCGTGCCCGTGCCATTGGAATGCAAAAGGGTGTCAATGTTGCTCTAAAAGCTAATGTATTTGAGCAAGAGGAGGATGAAAGAGCGTTTGAAGGGGCCTCCATGGACTTCCCTGATGAAGTCAAACGTGCTTATGGTGAGTACATGGCATTTTACGCAAGGAACTTTTGGAAGGATCCTGCCAAGGCCAAGTCGGAACTCGAGCGCAAGAATGGGTCGAGTGGAAGAAGAGAAAGCGTCCGAAAACTGAGGACATGCTACAACTATGGAGATAGGCTGCACTTTGTAGCCGAATGTCCTTATCAAAATAGAGAAGACAATGGTGGCAGGCTCATTCTTAAAGAAAAATCCAAAGCACCTAAGAAGAAGCCATTTATTAAGGAGAATGGCCCCTACAAGAAGCAACCCAAGATTGTCTTGGTGGCACAAGAAGAATACTCCTCTGCAAGTGAAGATGAATAGGATGAAGATAGTTCTCGCGAGGTGGCTGCTATAGCCACCACATCAACTCCATCATCTCTCTTCGACTCACCAAATGAGAACATCTTCAACAACAACGCCACTTGCCTTATGGCAAGAGGGTTCGAGGTATCAAGTTCTAGCTCTTCATTTCCTAAGACTAACATAATTTTGGATATGGATGATCATGATAGTCTCAAAATGAAAGAAGAAGTTATTGCTTTGGACAACTTTTTCACTAACCTGCAAGGTGAGAACAAACTCCATTTTGATGCTCTTATGAGTCAACTTTCTCAAGATGAAGATCTCCTTGAAGAAAAGGGCAGAATCGAAAGAGAAGATGCCTTGGAGATAGCTTCTTTGAAGAATGCCTTGGAAGAAGAAGAGGAAGCTCGAGTATCTTTGGAAGAGATACACGAATCCATTGAGGAGTCACATGAAGAAACTGTGGCTCAGCTCATCAAAGAACGTGACAATGCTCTTGCCAAGGTAAAGAAACTAAAGAAAGAAAAGATTGAATTTGGGGCTGTTCATGCTAATCTCTCAAAGAAGTTTGATAATCTTGAAAGTGGTCACAAGGCATTGAAGAGTGATCATTCTACTCTAAATGAGTCTCATGATCAGCTCCAAACTCAATTGAAGCTATATGATGTGCCAAGTACCTCCACATCATCTTATGAAAAAGAAGATATTGCAAGAGGTTCTCAACACAAAGGTAAAGATGTTCTTGATGAGATACTGAGCAAGCAAAGGACAAACAATAGAAAAGAAGGTCTTGGTTACATTCCCAAGACAAAGAGCAAGAAAAACAACAACAAGAAGAAGAGAAAGACTACTCAACCAAAGACTAGCAACATTACCAATGACAAGTCTAATTATGATGGTTTTGCAGGGGCTAACAATCCTAACTTTGAATTATATTGCGATTATTATGGTGATGTTTATGCTAGTTATGTAGGCTCTTATGATTGTTACATTCCTTGGTCTATTTGGGTTCCCAAGACCCTTGTCACTAACATGAGAGGATCCATTGAAAAATGGGTACCTAAAACCAATAAGTAACTTTCTTGCAGGGTTATGCTTCCGGTGGTTCTAAATGGGTACTCGATAGCGGATGCACGAGTCATATGACCGGAAGCAAGGAGATCATCACGGAGATGCGGCCAAATCATGATCATATAACTGTCTCCTATGGTGACAAGTCAAAATCTCAGGTATTGGGTCTCAGCAAAGTTGTGGTGGCTCATGATATCTCTCTCGTGGACGTCATGCTTGTTGAGACCCTTGGTTACAATTTACTTTCAGTTTGTTCCCTTGGTAAGATGGGCTTTGCAGTTTATATTGATGCTGATTTGGTGGTACTCTTGTGGAGCAAGTCTCTAAAAGTCGCTTTCGTGGGATATGTCGAAAATGACCTGTATGTGGTGGACTTTTTGGGGAAACCACTACAGGCCCGATGTGTCTCTTCGGAAAGGCTGACGCGGGTTGGCTATGGCATCGCCGACTAGCCCACGTCAATATGAGAACTTTGCAAAGTCTCCACAAGGGTGGCCACATCCTTGGACTAAAACAAAATGTCTCCTTTGCCAAAGATCGTGTTTGCAGGGCTTGTGTTGCAGGGAAAATGCATGACTCTATTCATTGTAGGAAGACTATTATCTCGTCAAAAAGGATCTTAGAGCTCCTACATGTGGACCTCTTCGGACCTCCATCTCATGCAAGCCTCGGTGGGAAGAAGTACTGTCTTGTGATCGTTGATGATTACTCAAGATACACTTGGGTTTATTTCTTCAAGTTGAAGAGTGAAACTCAACAAACGGCCATCGACTTCGCCAACGAGGTTCAAGGTCAACACAACGTCCCTATTCTGGCTATAAGAAGTGATAACGGATCTGAGTTCAAGAACTACACCTTAAATGAGTTCCTAAGTGAAGAGGGGATTAGACATCAATATTCCGCTGCGTACACCCCTCAACAAAATGGTGTAGCCGAGAGGAAGAATCGGACTCTAATGGACATGACAAGGTCAATGCTAGCCGAATTCAAGTCTCCATATAACTTCTGGGCTGAAGCAATCTCTGCCGCTTGTGATTCATCCAACCGGTTATACCTCCGCAAGATCTTGGACAAGACTCCGTATGAAATACTTACCGGTAACAAGTCAAATATCTCATACTTTCGGGTATTCGGGTGTAAGTGTTTCTTTCTCATCAAGGGAGTTCGTTTATCTAAGTTTGAATCTAAGGCTCTAGAAGGTATTTTTGTTGGTTATGGTGCCGAATCCCACACTTATAGAGTCTACAATAAGCTCTCCGGAACTGTTGTAGAATCTTGTAGTGTGGTGTTCGAAGAAAATAACGGTTCCTGTGCGGAGCAAGTTGGTGTTTGTGATGCAGATGTTGAAATACCCCAAGATGCCATAAGAAGAATGGGCGTGGGATTTTTCCGCCCCATTGAGGAAACCCTTGTGGCGGATCGGGAAGGACAATGCTCTACTCATGTAGAGCCCTCATCTACACATTCTCAACATGTTCCAACCACGGGAGCAACTTCTACACCATCTCCATCAACTGCTTAAGGTCATGATGTTCCAGAAAGCTCCAGGCCGGATTATCTGGTTGGCACCGGATTATCCGGCCACCCCACTCCTGATGACCAAATTGCTCCTGGTGCTGGAGAAATCGCTGCAAGCTCTAGGCCGGATTTTCTGGCTGACCCCGGATTATCCGGCCCCTTGCCAGTTCAAGCATGTCCCAGGCAGCCTGATGAAACTGCCACAAGTTCTCCCAGGCCGGATTTTCCGGCCACTCCATCAGCCGGATTATCCGGCCCTGACTCACCTGTTTTTCAACAGTCTCCTGTTACGGCTGCTAACTCATCTCAAGGGCACGCTTCATCACCGCCTACTACTGCTATCCCAGATTCTAATCAAGGTCGAGCAAATGATTCCAATGAAGATTCAAGTGATGAGACTATTCCACCAAGAGACAACAAGCTTATTGAACTTCGTCGCAAGGCTCGTGCTGATCGGAACCTTGAGTTAAGGGGTCACACCCTCGACAAGGTTGTAGGTGACCTTCGACGAAGGGTTTCTACAAGAAGGGAATTGGCTAGTTTTGGTGAGCATCAAGCTCACATCTCAATGGTGGAACCTAAGAAAGTTTTTGAAGCCCTTGAAGATCCGGACTGGGTTGTTGCTATGCATGAAGAATTGAATAATTTTGAGCGCAACAAGGTCTGGAAACTAGTGGAGAAGCCCAAGGAGTGTCGCAATGTTATCGGCACTAAATGGATATTTAAAAACAAGCAAGATGAACATGGCATTGTTGTGAGGAACAAGGCGAGACTAGTGGCACAAGGTTATTCCCAAGTTGAGGGCATTGACTTCGGTGAAACCTACGCTCTTGTGGCTCGTCTTGAGTCCATCCGTATCCTTCTTGCTTATGCTTCTCATAATAACTTTAAATTGCAGCAAATGGATGTTAAGAGCACTTTTCTTAATGGTCCTCTACATGAGTTGGTATATGTAAAGCAACCCCCGGGATTTGAGGATCCTAACTTCCCGAACCATGTCTACAAACTCGATAAGGCACTATATGGCCTTAAACAAGCCCCACGTGCGTGGTATGAGCACCTTAAAGAGCTTTTGCTAGACCGTGGCTTCGAAGTTGGGCAAATCGATCCCACTCTTTTTACTAAGAAGGTTAAGGGGGAGCTCTTCATATGCCAACTATATGTAGACGATATCATCTTTGGTTCTACTAATAAAGCTTTTAATGATGAATTTTCAAAGCTTATGACTGACAAGTTTGAGATGTCTATGATGGGGGAATTACGGTTCTTTCTTGGATTCGAGATCAAGCAACTTAGAGAAGGAACCTTCATCAATCAAGCAAAATACATCCAATACATGCTCAAGAGATTCAAGATGACGGATCTTAATGGTGTTGCCACTCCGATGCAAACAAAATGTCATCTTGAACTTAATCGACATGGTAAAGATGTGGACCAAAAGGTATACCGGTCCATGATCGGCTCTCTTCTTTACCTCTGCGCATCTAGACCCGGTATTGTGTTGAGTGTGGGGGTGTGTGCAAGGTATCAAGCAGCTCCTAAAGAAAGCCACTTAGTGGCGGTCAAGAGGATCTTTCGATATTTGGATCATTCCCCTAACTTTGGTCTATGGTATCCCAAGGGCTCCAATTTCTCTCTATATGGTTATACTGATTCAGATTGGGCTGGTGATAAGGATGATCAGAAATCCACTTCTGGAGCTTGTCAATTCTTGGGAAGATCTCTAGTGTGTTGGTCATCTAAAAAGCAGAATTGTATATCTCTCTCCACCGCCGAAGCTGAATATGTTGCTGCTGCTTGATACATTGCAAATGTATCTATAATTTTTGATGTTCCATGCTTGGTTTTATCTACTTTCTTATGTTTTGTCCACACTTTGGAGTACTTTTCATATGATTTCTTGGACTAACCTATTAACAAGATGCCACGGTGCCAGTTGCCTGTTTTTTGCTATTTTTGGTTCCAGGAAAGTCAGAAAATGAATATTCTCAGAATTGGACGGGACAAAAGCCAAAGTTCCTATTTTACCGGAAGACTCACGGAGCCAGAATACGAGACGGAGGAGGGCCAGGTCCTGGCCACACCCCCCTAGGCGCCGGCTAGCCCTAGCTACGCCACTAGGTGGTGTGGGCCCCCTGGCCGCCCACCGACCTTGCCTCTTCGCCTATAAGAAGCCTCCCGATACCAAAACCCTAAATAATCAATCAGAAATCCACGAAAAGTTCCGCTGCACCGCCACCACCGAAGGGGAGATTCGGGGGATAGAAAGTCTCTGTTCCGGCACCCTGCCGGGACGGGGAAGTGCCCCCAGAGCCATCTCCATCGATCTCCACCGCCATCTCCATCACCATTGCTGATTTCCATGATGAGGAGGGAGTAGTTCTCTCTCGAGGCTAAGGGTTCTACCGGTAGCTATGTGTTCATCTCTCTCTCTATGCATGATCATATTGTGATCATGAGCTTTGTAATCAAGTAGATCTACCTTGCTACTCAAGTGCTTTAATAGATCTCTGCTCTCCCCATGTGTGTGAAAGTGACAGCGTGCGCACCATGGTGGCACTTAGGCTAGAGATTACAAATACTTGTTATGAGTTATATTTGGAGTTGGATGTCTTTATGAAATTGTGGTGTTTGTTGGACTCATCTAGTACTCAAGGTGACAGTGTGGGGTTATCTAGATGGGAAAGTCTTACTTTGAGGTGTGCTATTGCCATACCATGGATTAGAGTGTCCAACCGGAGAGTAGTTAAGAGTAGTATCATAAAGAGAAGATATTTATATGAGAGTGTTCACTAGTGAAAGTATGATCCCTAGGCCTTGTTTCTAAGCACTGAAACACTGTTTGCTATTAGATCTGTTACATGTTTGCTTGCTTCCATCTTTATTTCATTTTGCCTTTAGTCTTTTCCACGTCATCAAGCTATCTTCTATCACCGCTACCACTTATAATTATCCATACCACTTGTATTTCACTATCTCTTCGCCGAACTAGTGCACCTATACACCTGACAAGTGTATTGGGTGTGTTGGGGACACAAGAGACTTCTTGTATCTTGATTGCAGGGTATCTTGATTGCAGGGTTGCTAAGCCTAAAATTGAAAAAGCATTAAAATTCGAAGTAGCACCTATTCACCCCCCTCTAGGTGCCCATACGATCCATTTCATCTAGGAACACAACTTTCACAGCATTAATGAGTCCCTGAAACAAATTGATATGGAGTGATTAGGCCAATGTTCACCTGAAAGTGCATCTACAGGATCGTACATGTCACTACAATGAAAGCAACTACATTTCAGAAGTGAGTAAGCAGGTACCTTCTGTCTGTCTGACATGATAGTCCATGGTGTTGTGTTGATAATTCCTAGGTCAGCTTTCAAGGTCTCCAAGAACCATGTCCATGATGTTGTATCATCCACTTCAACTATAGCCACAGCTATTGGGAAAATGAAATCATTGGGATCCATCCCAATACCAGTGAGTAACTGTCCTCTGTACCTTGTTTTCAAGAAGCAACCATCAATAAATATAACTGCCCTGTAGCCTTCTAGGAAGCCCCTTTTGCATGTCTCAAGACTCATGTAGCAATGTTTGAATCTTGAATTGTGATCTAGTGCTAGCCAAAAAGTGCTCCCTGAATTGCTTATCTTGATCTAATTTGCATAGTCCCAGAGCATCTTGTACTGCTCTTCTTCATCTCCACAGATCACTTTCATAGCTATCGTTTTAGCCCTCTGTAGTTTACTCCTTGTAGGAGTCATGCTCCACTCTTTCTACACCACTCTTGAGAAATTTTTCAGACTCTTTCCTTGATCAGCTCTGAAACTCTCTAGATACTTGTCTACAATGAACTAAGCAGTGAATGCACAAATCTTCCATTTGCTAGTGCAAGTGTACTCAGCTGTGTACCTTTTTATCTGGTATGCTCCAGCCCTTGAATCAGCTGAAGCCCAAAGATACCAAGGACAGTTATCTACACATACATCCCTTACTCTCACCTTGTCATTGATGGGTAGTTTGATGCCCTTTCTGTGAATACAACTGTATGACCTGATAGCCTTCCTAAGCAAATCCACATTGGAAAATACTTGGCCAACTTGGAATTTGGGATCATGGACATCATCATCTCTGAAGGTTTTGAATTTCTTGTGCACTACATCATCATCAGACTCGGGACCCCATAGATCATCTCCTTCAGACTCCTCCTCTTTCATTACAGACTTCAGTTTCCCACTGTCATTTTGCCTAGTGCATCTACTCTCCTTTTCTTCTTCTTAGCTCCATTCCTGTCTGTCACAGATGCACCATTCTTTGTCAATGATGTTGGTTTGTCAACATGTAGATCATCATCACCTTCACTTAGAGCATAATCGGAATCAGTCAGCTCAAACTCTGAATCTGCTGCATGTACACTGTCAGCATCATCACTCCGGGCTTGTTCGTCTATGGTACCAAAGTTCACAGGCCAGCGCATGGGGGTACCTAAGTTGCCTGAAATTACCGCGTTTCGAAAAGTTGGGCCGCCAACTACTAAGAGGGGCCATTTCGAGGCAAACTCATCTCACCCCTGCCAAATTCAAACATTCTGTTAAACTGCCCCGTGAAGTAGACGGTCGGGACCCTCATGTCAGTCATCTGTCCGTGACGCGAGTGCCAACGCGGCAAACTCTTAGGCAAATCAAGCAGCTAAGTGGATTGGATGTGTTGACCAATTTCACAAATCCATTCCCAGCTTTCCCCTAGCACCGACGACGTCGGAATCCACCCTCCAGGCAGGATGATCCCTTCGGACGTTTGACTTCTGGCGCCAAGTTGCTGCGCCCAGTCATTGATCCTGAGCTCTAATGGCACATGCTGTAGCCACCGTTGAGAGGCTCTAGCCCGCCTCCGCTGCCGATGAGCCGAGCAGCTCGGAGGATGGCAGATCCTACTATCAAGAAAGAAGAAGTTCTATCTACAAGCGGGTGAGCTACCCTTCTCTTTGCTATTCGCACTAATTACAACATCTAGCTGGCTACTGAACCTCAAATTGTTTGTTAGCCCAACGCTGACAAACATATTTTATCCATAGTTTTCTGTCAAGTGGGATCTCCATGGACCTTCCTTACCTGGTTACGGTAGTCCTTTATAGGTACGACTCTAAGGGCAAGAGGTATGGACACCATTGTTTCACGATGGAAGAAGCGTGTGCGCAGATCTACACTATATCTGGTATGGTTGCTGCTCTGTGTAATCATGTTGAATTATGGCCGAAGCAGACTGCAAAGTTCAGCTTCATGGATGAACGTGGCATCATGGTTCCTATAACGTGTGACAGTCAGCTAATTGGGTTGATGAAAAGGTATGCTTCGGCTGCCATGTTTGAGCTGAAATGTGATGTACTGGATGTGGAAGCTGCTGCAACTGGGAGTCGCCCTTCTATTCTTGGACAGGGTGGTTGCTCGAACCCAATTAGCTCCTGGTAAGCAAAGGTCTCTTGGGGTTCGCATGTTTGTGCTGAATTGTAATTTTTGTTTTAATTACTCTGTAGGTATTGGGCAGTTATGCAACAGTCTTGTTTCTTTGACAAGAAGCGCCGCAAGGTTAGAAACATGACTGCCGGGTCAGTCATTTTGTTGCCCGAAGAAATTAAAAACGAGTGGAAAGATGTCATTTTGCTGCCCGAAGAAATTAAAAATGAGTGAAAAGATGATGATGGACACGTTCTGGTGCCCATTGTACCGGCGATGCAGAGTACGTGAAGCTAAGAAAATTGGCACCGAGGAAGAGGAAGAAGGGAGGAAATAAAGAAGCCAGTGGACATGAAGGCTTGGCACCCAGGCTGCGGAAGAAGGCTGCTGGCAATGAAGATGCATAGTAATGTGTTGAACTTGAACCTATATATGTAATTCTGTTAAATTCTGATCACTCTGTGTGTGGCACGTTGCCAAGCGAAACCAATCTACCCACGTTCTCTGAGTAAAATGTACCGCGACTTAGGGTTTGGAAACGCCCGAGTCAGTAGTTGAATCCGAAGTTGTGATTGTGCCACTGCTATATGAAAACAAGGATCCACCGGTTCCACGATTGCTGAGGGGCAGGAGGTCTCCAAATACGATGGAATGTAAGTGGCACAGAAATAAATTATTTAATCTGCCACACTCCACGAAGCAGCAACTTATTTCAGATGCTGCACAACGACGTGGCAACATAAACAACAATGTTCTCACCGATAATGCCTAGATGAGGAGGAAATCAGTACCACTTTCTGGCCTAATCTTGAGCCCGTCTATCTCACCGCCTCTCTGCTCCTGCATCCCCTGCATCTGGCGAAGCTCCCGGATCTCCAGTAACCGGGTGTACGTACTTCCACTTTATAAATTGTGGTTGTGCTATTTGCATGTGGCACAATCCACGTAGATTATGTTTAAACAAACCACCAATGTCAGAATACACTAGTAGAAAAGGTGTCTTTGGTCCACGGTCACGTTCCCAATCCGGGACAGAGATCTAAATCGAGGCAAAAATTGATCTAAATCAGAAATTCTTCCACAAATTAATCGAGACAGAGATCTAAATCAAGGCATTTCATTACTTCAACCACAAATTCTTGTAAACAAAGGTGCGATTTCACATCCTACATTAATTCAACCACTAATCAATAATTTCACTTCCGCTGCCACTGTCCTCCGAGCCGCCTGCTTCCTCGTCGTTGTCGGACGGAACCTCCATGATGTCCGCATTGTTCGCGAGACGGAGCACCTCTTCGCGTCGAGCGGCGACGATGACGGTGTACTTGGTCCATCCAGGGACGGACCAGAACCTCTCCTGCCCTTCTCGGTTGCGGAGATCCCGGTGCACCACGCGCCCGTCAACGATGCGGTTGCCAATCTTGGCCTTCTGCTCCTTCTTGAACAGCGCCGGCCAGTACGGGATGGCCGCCGCGTACCGGGGCAACGCCCTCTTCCACGCGGGCATCTGGTGGCGGTGCGCCGCGATTTTGCTCTCCATCTCGGCTCGGCCAGGGAGCGGAGCCACCGGCACCCCCACAGAGCTGATGCGCCATCCGTGGGGCACCGTCGCGGCTGGCGGCGCGAGGATGTTGAAGTTAGCGAACATCACCACCTCGTAGAAGTTCAGATCGGGCATCTCCATGGCGGCACGGTGGAGATTGGAGAGGACGAGGGGATGGAAGACGAAGCGACGCGCTGTGGCGCCTCCTATTTGTACACGAGGACGACGAAGCGACGGGCAGAATATCCAAGGGGCATTGGTCAGACAAAAGAAGTAATGAAGGGTCAGACAAAAGAAGTAATGCAGGGTCAGAGCAATTTTTTTCCTCCCTGGAATCCGGGACCAATAGTTCAGACCGCTAGGTCAACAAGTACAACTATTACAACTTAAAAAGGCACAGATCTTAAGCTAAATAGAACTAGTTATCACACATCTCCTTGATCTTCCTAATCTTAGCCCGATGTGCATCTTCCTGTGAGAGCAAGGATCGAATCGTCTGCTCCTTCCTTTTAGCATCTTCCTTGCACAGCTTCAATTGTTTCTCTGCATTTTTCCTCATGCACTTTTCAATACTCGTAGTTGTGTACTGCAGGACTTTGGCCTGGTGGAGATTATTCCTTGCTTGAGTCAGTTCTTGCTCTACTTTAGCCTTCAGGGCCAACGCCGTGTTCCTCTCCTTCTCGACTTTGATAACCTTGTCTTGCACCCACCTGAGATCTCGCTTATGCTTGGTCATGTCAACTGGTTCCTATAGCTTCATCTCAACACAGTTAAGAAGTGAGCTGAATACGGGTTCTTTCAACTCGACAATCATTTCCCATAGTTTGTCCAGCGATTTCTTCATCGATTTGGGCCACTCTGGATCAACCCATTTGACAACACCGCAACTTCCGCCTTGCATCATTGCACGATGTCCTTGACACCGTAGAAACCTCCTGTCTGTGTTTCGTCCTTCGAACGCTACAAATTAAGCAGGCACATACATCATCTAGTTGGCCTAACACATCATACGCACATGAGTAAACAGATTAGATCTAGCTCAAAAAAATAGATAACTGGCCACAGATGATAGAAATAGAGATGAGACGACTCACATCGAAATCACTGTCCCTGTCATCACGACGTGTTTCCTCGCCGTCTCCCCTTGAACCCATGGCGAGAGGGGAGGGGGGTGGCTGCCGAGAGGGCATTGGGATGGAGGCACCGTCGGCTTGCGGCTATGAAGGATGGGAGTGAAGTGGGGAAAGTGGCTTCAAGGGTAAGGAAGAGAAGTACGGGGAGGAAGAGAAGTAATGGGGACGTGACACTGGGATGTGGCCCACTAAACTCGTGAGACGTGACACTGGCAACAGGGGAGCGCCTGGTGTTGCCAGTTTGTCAAGAGCAAGCGTGGCCAATCGTGCCGCAGAACAGCCTACTCGCGGATCGCTCTCACGAAGACCATCCCAATCGTCCAAGCGCCCCAATCGAACGGTATGTAACAATCGTCAAGCAGAACAACTGTGTTAGGGCATGCCCTCTAGAAGACTCGGTCTAACGGCTACCCATGCAATGACACTGGTGTATCCATGTGTGGTTTGTGAAAAGAACAGACATGCAATCACGCTAGGTGGATCCATATGTGGTTTATGGAAGTAACAGACATGCAATGACTCTAGCTATGATTCATGAAAAGAACAGACATGCAATGACACTGCTGGATCCATGTGTGGTTCATGAGAAGAACACACATCCAACGACACTGGTGGACTCTAGCTGTGGTTCATGAAAAGAATAGACATGCAATGACACCGGTGGATCCATATGTGGTTTGTGAGAAGAACAGACATGCAATGACACTGGTGGATCCTTATGTGGTTCATGAAAAGAACTGACATGCAATGACACTGGGTGTGGTTCATGAAAAGAACAGACATGCAATGACAGTGGTGGATCCATGTGTGGTTTATGGAACAAACAGACATGCAATGACTCTAGCTCTGGTTTATGAAAAGAACACACATGCAATGACACTAGGTGTGGTTCATGAAAAGAACAGACATGCAATGACACTGGTGGATCCTTATGTGGTTTGTTTAGAAGAACAAACATGCAATGACACCGGTGGATCCACATGTGGTTCATGAGAAGAACACACATCCAATGACACTGGTAGATCCTTATGTGGTTCATGAAAAGAACTGGCATGCAGTGACGCTGGGTGTAGTTCATGAAAAGAACAGACATGCAATGACACTGGGTGTGGTTCATGGAAAGAACAGACATGCAATGACTCTAGCTGTGGTTCATGAAAATAACACACATGCAATGACACTAGGTGTGGTTCATGAAAAGAACAGACATGCAATGACACTGGGTGTGGTTCATGAAAAGAACAGACATGCAATGACTCTAGCTGTGGTTCATGAAAAGAACACACATGCAATGACACTAGGTGTGGTTCATGAAAAGAATAGACATGCCATGGCACTGGTGGATCCTTATGTGGTTCATGAAAAGAACAGACATGCAATGACACTGGTGGATCCTTATGTGGTTTGTTTATAAGAACACACATGCAATGACACTGGGTGTGGTTCATGAAAAGAATAGACATGCAATGACACTGGTGGATCCTTATGTGGTTTGTTTAGAAGAACAAACATGCAATGACACCGGTGGATCCACATGTGGTTTGTTTAGAAGAACACACATCCAATGACACTGGTAGATCCTTATGTGGTTCATGAAAAGAACTGGCATGCAGTGACGCTGGGTGTGGTTCATGAAAAGAACAGACATGCAATAACACTGGGTGTGGTTCATGGAAAGAACAGACATGCAATGACTCTAGCTGTGGTTCATGAAAATAACACACATGCAATGACACTGGGTGTGGTTCATGAAAAGAATAGACATGCAATGACACTGGTGGATCCTTATGTGGTTTGTTTAGAAGAACACACATGCAATGACACTGGGTGTGGTTCATGAAAAGAATAGACATGCAATGACACTGGTGGATCCTTATGTGGTTTGTTTAGAGGAACATACATGCTATGACACCGGCGGATCCATGTGTGGTTCATGAGAAGAACACACATCCAATGACACTGGTGGATCCTTATGTGGTTCATGAAAAGAACTAACATGCAATGACACTGGGTGTGGTTCATGAGAAGAACACACATCCAATGACACTGGTAGACTCTAGCTGTGGTTCATGAAAAGAACAGACATGCAGTGACACCGGTGGATCCTTATGTGGTTTGTCTAGAGGAACACACATGCAATGACACTGGGTGTGGTTCATGAAAAGAACAGACATGCAATGACACTGGTGGATCCTTATGTGGTTCATGAAAAGAACTGACATGCAATGACACTGGTGGATCCTTATGTGGTTCATGAAAAGAACTGACATGCAATGACACTGGGTGTGGTTCATGAAAAGAACAGACATGCAATGACACCGGTGGATCCATGTGTGGTCCATGAAAAGAACAGACATGCAATGACTCTAGCTGTGGTTCATGAAAAGAACGCACATGCAATGACACTGGGTGTGGTTCATGAAAAAGAATAGACATGCAATGACACTGGTGGATCCTTATGTGGTTTATTTAGAAGAACAGACATGCAATGACACCGGTGGATCCACGTGTGGTTCATGATAAGAACACACATCCAATGACACTAGTAGATCCTTATGTGGTTCATGAAAAGAACTGACATGCAGTGACACTGGGTGTGGTTAATGAAAAGAACAGACATGCACTGACACTGGGTGTGGTTCATGAAAAGAACAGACATGCAATGACTCTAGTTGTGGTTCATGAAAAGAATACACATGCAATGACACTGGGTGTGGTTCATGAAAAGAACAGACATGCAATGACACTGGTGGATCCTTATGTGGTTCATGAAAAGAACAGACATGCAATGACACTGGTGGATACTTATGTGGTTTGTTTAGAAGAACACACATGCAATGACACTGGGTGTGGTTCATGAAAAGAACAGACATGCAATGACACTGGTGGATCCTTATGTGGTTTGTTTAGAGGAACAAATATGCAATGACACCGGTGGATCCATGTGTGGTTCATGAGAAGAACACACATCCAATGACACTAGTGGATCCTTATGTGGTTCATGAAAAGAACTGGCATGCAGTGACACTGGGTGTGGTTCATGAAAAGAACAGACATGCAATGACACTGGGTGTGGTTCATGAAAAGAACAGACATGCAATGACTCTAGCTGCGGTTCATGAAAAGAACACACATGCAATGACACTGGGTGTGGTTCATGAAAAGAACAGACATGCAATGACACTGGTGGATCCTTATGTGGTTTGTTTAGAAGAACACACATGCAATGACACTTGGTGTGGTTCATGAAAAGAACAGACATGCAATGACACTGGTGGATCCTTATGTGGTTTGTTTAGAGGAACAGACATGCTATGACACCGGTGGATCCATGTGTGGTTCATGAGAAGAACACACATCCAATAACACTGGTGGATCCTTATGTGGTTCATGAAAAGAACTGACATGCAATGACACTGCGTGTGGTTCATGAAAAGAATAGACATGCAATGACACTGGTGGACTCTAGCTGTGGTTCATGAAAAGAACAGACATGCAGTCGCACCGGTGGATCCTTATGTGGTTTGTCTGGAGGAACACACATGCAATGACACTGGGTGTGGTTCATGAAAAGAACAGACATGCAATGACACTAGTGGATCCTTATGCGGTTCATGAAAAGAACTAACATGCAATGACACAGGTGGATCCTTATGTGGTTCATGAAAAGAACTGACATGCAATGACACTGGGTGTGGTTCATGAAAAGAATAGACATGCAATGACACCGGTGGATCCATGTGTGGTTCATGAAAAGAACAGACATGCAATGACTCTAGCTGTGGTTCATGAAAAGAACACACATGCAATGACACTGGGTGTGGTTCATGAAAAAGAATAGACATGCAATGACACTGGTGGATCCTTATGTGGTTTGTTTAGAAGAACAGACATGCAATGACACCGGTGGATCCACGTGTGGTTCATGATAAGAACACACATCCAATGACACTAGTAGATCCTTATGTGGTTCATGAAAAGAACTGACATGCAGTGACACTAGGTGTGGTTAATGAAAAGAACAGACATGCACTGACACTGGGTGTGTTTCATGAAAAGAACAGACATGCAATGACTCTAGCTGTGGTTCATGAAAATAATACACATGCAATGACACTGGGTGTGGTTCATGAAAAGAACAGACATGCAATGACACTGGTGGATCCTTATATGGTTCATGAAAAGAACAGACATGCAATGACATTGGTGGATACTTATGTGGTTTGTTTAGAAGAACACACATGCAATGATACTGGGTGTGGTTCATGAAAAGAACAGACATGCAATGACACTGGTGGATCCTTATGTGGTTTGTTTAGAGGAACAAATATGCAATGACACCGGTGGATCCATGTGTGGTTCATGAGAAGAACACACATCCAATGACACTGGTGGATCCTTATGTGGTTCATGAAAAGAACTGGCATGCAGTGACACTGGGTGTGGTTCATGAAAAGAACAGACATGCAATGACACTGGGTGTGGTTCATGAAAAGAACAGACATGCAATGACTCTAGCCGCGGTTCATGAAAAGAACACACATGCAATGACACTGGGTGTGGTTCATGAAAAGAACAGACATGCAATGACACTGGTGGATCCTTATGTGGTTTGTTTAGAAGAACACACATGCAATGACACTGGGTGTGGTTCATGAAAAGAACACACATGCAATGACACTGGTAGATCCTTATGTGCTTTGTTTAGAGGAACAGACATGCTATGACACCGGTGGATCCATGTGTGGTTCTGATACATTGCAAAGGTATCTATAATTTTTGATGTTTCATGCTTGGTTTTATCCACTTTCTTGTGTTTTGTCCACACTTTGGAGTACTTTTCATATGATTTCTTGGACTAACCTATTAACAACATCCACAGTACCAGCTGCCTGTTTTCTGCTATTTTTGGTTCCAGAAAGTCAGAAAATGAATATTCTCGGAATTGGACGGGACAAAAGCCAATGTGCCTATTTTTTCGGAAGACTCACGGAGCCAGAATACGAGACGGAGGAGGGCCAGGGGCTGACCACACCCCTAGGCGCGGGTGCCCCAGGCCGGGTCAGGGCATGGTGTGGGCCCCCCAGGCACCCCCTCGGTCTCCCTCTTCGCCTATAAGAAGCCTTCTGACCTAAAAACTCTGGGGTTTTCGATGTTTTTCCAGAAGGAGTTCCGCTCCGCCGCCACCACGAGATTCCATGAAATAGCACCAGAAACTCCGTTCTGGCACCCTGCCGGGATGGGGAATTGGAGGAGATCATCGCCATCATCATCACCATCGCTTCTCCATCGACCATCCATGTTTCCCCCATCTATGAGTAAGTAATCCCCCGCTGTAGGCTATGGGGATGGTAGGGATTGGAGGAGATCGTTCATGTAATGACATCAGATTGTTAGGGCATGGTGCATAGTATCTTTTATTAGTGCTTTATGACTTTATTGCGACTTGTTGTGCTTAATGCTTGTCACTAGGGCCCGAGTGCCATGATTTCAGATCTGAACATGTTATTGATTCACTATGATAGTATTGTTTTTGGTCTTATCTACAAGTTGTATACACACGTTGTTGTCCGGAACCAATGGCCCCGAAGTGACAGAAATCGGAATAACCGGAGGGAATGGCTTTGATGTGAGGATCACATGTGTTCACGGAGTGTTAATGCTTTGCTCCGGTGCTCTATTTAAAGGAGCACCTTAATTTCCAGAAGTTCCCTTGAGGCCCCGCTGCAAATGGGCTGGCAGGACAAAAGATGTTGTGCAAGTTCTCATTGCGAGCACGTATGACTATATATGGAACACATGCCTAGGATTACCGAGTACTTGGATGCTTTATCTTATTTATCTGCAATTGCCCTATGTTCTGATTGCTATGTGAACTGTCTTGTCCATGCAATGCCCGTCCATCCATCCCTATGCGTACCGCACTCGAATCCTATTGTTTACTGCTATTGTTACTGCTGTCTTTGCTTTACTACTGCTATTACTTTGCTATTCCTACTACAAAACTGTTGCTACTGATAAACTGTTGTGAGCAAGATTGTTTCCAGGTGCAGCTGAATTGAAAACTCAGTTGTTAAGGCTTATAAATATTCTTTGGCTCCCCTTGTGTCAAATCAATAAATTGGGTTTCACTTCCCTCGAAAATACTGCGATACACCCCCTATACTTGTGGATCATCAAGACTATTTTCTGGCGTTGTTGCCGGGGAGCATAGCTTTATTTATCAAGTCCACTTGGAATCACTATTGTTCAAGCTAAGTTTATTTTCTTCTTGTTTGCTTGTTTCTTTATCAAAAATACAAAAAAAAATCCTACTCTAGTTGTTATTTTCGTTGGTATGTTATTTTCTTGCTTTATCATGCTTGATGTCAATGGTTGGTTTCTTTGAAACTGAATCTTATGGCAAGATGGGTTCACGGAAGATCAAAAATATTATTATAAGGAACACCGCTTGTCACAAAAAGGGAAACACTTATGGGAACAAATTAATAAATTGTATACCATTGCTAGAAACGTGTGCTCTACTTATAATGTTACTTATTGTTGTGATAAATCTTGTTGCAGAAAGAGGTATAAACACCTCCCTTTTCAATATGAGTATAATGATAATGATACCATATCTTCTTATGCTAAAGGAATTTATGAGTTTTATGATGCGGAACAAATTGAAGAATTTATTGCTTGGAAGGGTGCTTTTGAACTTGCTAGTTTTCTTGAAAATATTGATGATTCACCTTACAAATATGAGGTTTACGGTATACTTAAATTTTGCTTTGATAATTACAAGGATGAAAATGGCTATATTCTTGAATATTTTAATAGATGCTTTCCACAAATGGAAGAGACTAATGCCTTGCAGGATCCTATGGAAGAAGAAATTGATGAACCTGAAATCTCATTAGATGAAAAAGAGGAGGAGAGTGATGAACAAAAGGAGGAAGAATGGATTAGCTACCCATGCCTACCTTCTAATGAGAGTAACTCTTTATCCCTTACATTGTTTGATTGTCCCCCATGCTTACTAAAGGAGGATGAATGTTATGTTCCCGAGGATTCTTTTGAAAATGTTTATAATAAAGCTCTAGTGCTTGTAGATCATGAAAAGCATGCTTTATGTGATAGTTATATTGTTGAGTTTATTCATGAGGCTACTGAAAATTATTATGAGAGAGGAAAATCTGGTTGTAGAAGTTTTCATGGTATTGAAACATCTCTCTATGTGCTGAAAGTTTTGAAGTTACTCTTGTTTTATCTTCCTATGCCTGTCACTTTGTTCTTTGCGAATTTATTTGCATACACGATTCCTATGCATAGGAATTGGGTTAGACTTAAATGTGTTTTGAATTTGCTTCTTGATGCTCTCTTTTACTTCAATTCATATTTCTTATGTGAGCATCCTCTCAAACTTTTATGCCTGAAGATGATAATATGTCTATTATTATTGGGAGACCTTTTCTTAAATACTGCAGGAGCTGTTATTAATTGTAATCAAGGGAAGGTGACCTTCAATGTTAATGACAAGGAACACACTGTCTATTTACCCAAGAAGATTGAAAGGACTTATGGTTTGAATTCAATTGAACATGTTGAGGGCATTCAAGTTGGAGAAATATATTGTCCCATACCAAGAGAAAATTTGAAACTATTATGATTGGGACCATTGCTATCAAGGTTGAGGTAACATAATCATTAGTGGAATACAAAGTTTTGTCTCATATGAAATTGTTTTGGTAACAAGACCTGATCAACCTTGTTAACAAAAGGATTTCATTGAACAAAACAATGTTTTCACCATGATTATCACCGCTTACTTCTATTTTATCCATTTTAGTTTTTGCTTATGCCTAACTTAAAGGTGTTAAAGAAAAGTACTTATTGGGAGATAACCCAAAAGTTTTAGATGAGTCTTGGAAGTTATTACTTTAGTAATAACCGCTCCTTATCCTTTTTATTTGCTTTTTGTGCCAAGAGTAACCTCTAATGAGAGAGAAGTAATGATTGGGAAAGTTGCTGTCCCGAAACAGATTTCTGTGCTTCACCGTAAAAATTCGTGTAAAATCTCTGAACGTCTTTTTGAGACGTGAATTTTTTTATTCTGCCCCAGGTTGTTATCTAACTTTTGTTAGTTCAACACTTTTTGATTTCAGCAACAGAAGGTCTTCGAAAAAATTCGTCTTTACCTACTGGTCTGTTTTGACAGATTTCTGCCATTTTCTGCATTTGCTTCTTGTTGGTTCCTTTTTGAGTTCTTTTGGAGAAATGAGCTTTTTGAGGGAAGTGCTACAGTAGCTAGTGTTCTAATGGAATTTTATTTGGTGTTAGAACTGAACCTTAAGACTTATTTATCTTGAGTGCACTAATGTTGCTAATAAAGATTGTGTGAAGTTTTGTATGAATGAAAAATTTCAGGTGTATGGAAGGAATGAGTAATGAGATGAAGGATGGACTAAAGCTCAAGCTTGGGGATGCCACGCGTGTCATCGCAAGAAATATCCAAGAAGTACAAGTGTCAAAGACTGGGGATGCCCAAGGCATCCCCTTCTTCATCAATACAAATCCCAGGTTTCTTCCAAACACTTCATTTTTATTGTTTCATGCACAGTTGCGTTGTTCTTGGAGCGTCTTCTTTTTCATTTTCGTTTTGGTTTTTTGTTTGCTTAGTTTGCTTAGTTTGCTGAATAAATTGGTTGGACCTCCTCTTTCATGCATTGGTGTTCAAATAGTTTGGTTTGGTTTGGTTTGGAAAAGAGTAGGAAAGCTCATGCTTAAGTGGTAAAGAGAGCTTGTTTTTGACTATGGCCTATGCTTTGTCATTCCATTCTTGATATTGTTTTGGCTTTATGCTTAGTATTCTTTTCTGTAGCATGACTTGTTATAAACAATTGATATTTCTTAATGTGCCTTGGATGAATCATGCGTTGTTTTAGCATATTAAAGCATAGTATAGTGGTATTCTCCTTTGATGCTTTATTTGGGTTGACTTGGCACATGCTCACACCATGTTATGACTATCCGAAGTCACCATAAGCCTTTATGATCCTTTAGTTTTCAACTTGTAGTATCACTTTATGCTTTGATCAATGATGTTTTGTCGCTCTCCATGATTATGGCCATTATTGCTCTCTCGTTTGTCGCTCCCTTACTACTGCTAGCCTTCACTTACACTGAGTATGTTTTACTCATGTTTCCAATCCCCTAAAAACCAAATATTGCTAAAGTGTCGACCATAACTACCTATTAGCATCATTTGCTACTTCCGTGCATATTCAATATGCCTTGTTTTCTTCCGAATAAAACCTTTGCTTGTTATGAGAAAGTTAGTTAGTAAAGCTCTCACAAACTTGATGGCACACTTTATTTTCTTGCATTTAATAAACCTGAACCATTGTGTCCTTCTTTGTTGCGTATATGCTTGCGCTTTATAAGTTGAAGTTAGCAGAACCATGTTTCATGGGGAACGTTTTCAACATTTCATTGGTACTTAGTACCTCGTTGATATCATGTTCTTTTGCTTATGGATCCCGGTGGTGTGAAATAAAAGTGGAACTTGTAAGATCATGGAGTTTGTATGTATGTTAGAGAGACGCCTGAGCCACTAGCCTAAGCCATGCCTAATCATGGTGCAAACTTGCAGCATAACCATAATGAGCATTCTATGAAGCATCCTCAATAAAAATATATGCACATAGTAAATAAAAAGGTCGCTGAGATGCTCATTGTCTGCTTGCCTTGTCATTTTGATTATGGGATGGCTCCTGTATCATGTGCAAGGGGTACCCCGTTGGCGGTTCTCTATGATACGTATATACTTACAATGACAAGAGCTTACTCGTGACTGAAGTTGAGTAGCATGAGGATCGGTCTTTGTAAGTAAGGGGCATGAGACTTCGATTTATAACTTGTCAAGCATATCCTCTTAGTTGTGTCACTTTAATCTTAACCATTTAAAGATGCTTATGATAGGGGCAATGAGAGCTCAAAGCTAATGAGTACCATACTTTCAACATTTGGAATCCTTTCAAACTTTTCAAAACCTGTTCATTTCCTTGTTGAGTCTCCACACATTCTATGAGCACTTTCTTGAGAGCATAGTGGCCATTCTTAGTTCTATGTGCATTGTCCCAAGACTTGTTGATTGATGCATACCTTGATATTGCTTGTTTTAAACTATTTGTATCTAGTCACTCTTGTAAACTTTGAAGGTGTCCTATGCATTTATGTTTGCTACTCTATGAGGGACAAGCTGAATGCCACTATGCTATGTTTTCTTTATGTGAAACAAACAAACATCTTGCAAAGCATTGTTATTCATGAATCTTTTGTTTGTGCCTTTTCACGTTGCATCATAGTTTCTTTGTCCTATTGCTAGAACTTTGTCTTTCATGTTAAGATTGAAGTACTATGATCCCAACTTTGAATGTTTTACAAATACTTTGATCAGTCTTTGATGGTGCATGTCACCTCAAAAACTATTCTTTCTTTTTATCACTTACCTACTCGAGGACGAGCAAGAGTTAAGCTTGGGGATGTTGATACATTGCAAATGTATCTATAATTTTTGATGTTCCATGCTTGGTTTTATCCACTTTCTTGTGTTTTGTCCACACTTTGGAGTACTTTTCATATGATTTCTTGGACTAACCTATTAACAAGAGACACAGTGCCAGCTGCCTGTTTTCTGCTGTTTTTGGTTCCAGGAAAGTCAGAAAATGAATATTCTCGGAATTGGACGGGACAAAAGCCAAAGTGCCTATTTTTCCGGAAGACTCACGGAGCCAGAATACGAGACGGAGGAGGGCCAGGGGCTGGCCACACCCCCAGGCGCGGGTGCCCCCAGGTCGCTCCAGGGCATGGTGTGGGCTCCCAGGCACCCCCTCGGTCTCCCTCTTCGCCTATAAGAAGCCTTCTGACCTAAAAACTCCGGGGTTTTCGATGTTTTTCTAGAAGGAGTTCCGCTCTGCCGCCACCACGAGATTCCACGAAACAGCACCAGAAACTCCGTTCTGGCACCCTGCCGGGACGGGGAATTGGAGGAGATCATCGCCTTCATCATCACCATCGCTTCTCCATCGACCATCCATGTTTCCCCCATCTATGAGTGAGTAATCCCCCGCTGTAGGCTATGGGGATGGTAGGGATTGGATGAGATCGTTCATGTGATGACATCATATTGTTAGGGCATGGTTCCTAGTATCTTTTATTAGTGCTTTATGACTTTGTTGTGACTTGTTGTGCTTAATGCTTGTCACTAGGGCCCGAGTGCCATGATTTTAGATCTGAACATGTTATTGATTCACTATGATAGTATTGTTTTTGGTCTTATCTACAAGTTGTATACACACGTTGTTGTCCGGAACCAATGGCCCCGAAGTGTCAGAAATCGGGATAACCGGAGGGAATGGCTTTGATGTGAGGATCACATGTGTTCATGGAGTGTTAATGCTTTGCTCCGGTGCTCTATTAAAAGGAGCACCTTAATTTCCATTAGTTCCCTTGAGGCCCCGCTGCAAACGGGCTGGCAGGACAAAAGATGTTGTGCAAGTTCTCATTGCGAGCACGTATGACTATATATGGAACACATGCCTAGGATTATCGAGTACTTGGATGCTTTATCTTATTTATCTGCAATTGCCCTATGTTCTGAATGCTATGTGAATTGTCTTGTCCATTGAACGCCCGTCCATCCATCCCTATGCCTACCACACTTGAATCCTATTGTTTACTACTATTGTTACTGCTATCTTTGCTTTACTACTGCTGTTACTTTGCTATTCCTACTACAAAAATGTTGCTACTAATAAACTGCTATGAGCAAGATTGTTTCCAGGTGCATCTGAATTGACAACTCAGCTGTTAAGGCTGATAAATATTCTTTGGCTCCCTTTGTGTCGAATCAATAAATTGGGTTTCACTTCCCTCGAAAATACTGCGATACACCCCCTATACTTGTGGGTCATCAAGACTATTTTCTGGCACCGTTGCCGGGGAGCATAGCTTTATTTATCAAGTCCACTTGGAATCACTATTTTTCAAGCTAAGTTTATTTTCTTCTTGTTTGCTTGTTTCTTTATCAAAAATACAAAAAAAATCCTACTCTAGTTGTTATTTTTGTTGGTCTGTTATTTTCTTGCTTTATCATGCTTGATGTCAATGGTTGGTTTCTTTGAAACTGAATCTTATTGGCAAGGTGGGTTCAAGGAAGATCAAAAATATTATTATAAGGAACACCACTTGTCACAAAAAGAGAAACACTTATGGGAACAAATTGATAAATTGTATACCATTGCTAGAAACGTGTGCTCTACTTATAATGTTACTTATTGTTGTGATAAATCTTGTTGCAGAAAGAGGTATAAACACCTCCCTTTTCAATATGAGTATAATGATAATGATACCATATCTTCTTATGCTAAAGGAATTTATGACTTTTATGATGCGGAACAAATTGAAGAATTTATTGCTTGGAAGGGTGCTTTTGAACTTGCTAGTTTGCTTGAAAATATTGATGATTCACCTTACAAATACGAGGTTTATGGTATACTTAAATTTTGCTTTGATAATTACAAGGATGAAAATGGCTATATTCTTGAATATTTTAATAGATGCTTTCCACAAATGGAAGAGACTAATGCCTTGCAGGATCCTATGGAAGAAGAAATTGATGAACCTGAAATCTCATTAGATGAAAAAGAGGAGGAGAGTGATGAAGAAAAGGAGGAAGAATGGATTAGCTACCCATGCCTACCTTCTAATGAGAGTAACTCTTTATCCCTTACATTATTTGATTGTCCCCCATGCTTACTAAAGGAGGATGAATGTTATGTTCCTGAGGATTCTTTTGAAAATGTTTATAATAAAGCTCTAGTGCTTGTAGATCATGAAAAGCATGCTTTATGTGATAGTTATATTGTTGAGTTTATTCATGAGGCTATTGAAAATTATTATGAGAGAGGAAAATATGGCTGTAGAAGTTTTCATGGTATTGAAACATCTCTCTATGTGCTGAAAGTTTTGAAGTTACTCTTGTTTTATCTTCCTATGCCTGTCACTTTGTTCTTTGCAAATTTATTTGCATACACGATTCTTATGCATAGGAAGTGGGTTAGACTTAAATGTGTTTTAAATTTGCTTCTTGATGCTCTCTTTTACTTCAATTCATATTTCTTATGTGAGCATCCTCTCAAACTTTTATGCCTGAAGATGATAATATGTCTATTATTCTTGGGAGACCTTTTCTTAAATACTGCAGGAGCTGTTATTAATTGTAATCAAAGGAAGGTGACCTTCAATGTTAATGATAAGGAACACACTATCTATTTCCCCAAGAAGATTGAAAGGACTTATGGTTTGAATTGAATTGAACATGTTGAGGGCATTCAAGTTGGAGGAATATATTGTCCCATACCAAGAGAAAATTTGAAACTATTATGATTGGGACCATTGCTATCAAGGTTGAGGTAACATAATCATTAGTGGAATACAAAGTTTTGTCTCATATGAAATTGTTTTGGTAACAAGACCTGATCAACCTTGTTAACAAAAGGATTTCATTGAACAAAACAATGTTTTCACCATGATTATCTTCGCTTACTTCTATTCTATCCATTTTAGTTTTTGCTTATGCCTAACTTAAAGGCATTAAAGAAAAGTTCTTATTGGGAGATAACCCAAAAGTTTTAGATGAGTCTTGGAAGTTATTACTTCAGTAATAACCGCTCCTTATCCTTTTTATTTGCTTTTTGTGCCAAGAGTAACCTCTAATGAGAGAGAAGTAATGATTGGGAAAGTTGTTGTCCCGAAACAGATTTCTGTGCTTCACCGTAAAAATTCATGTAAAATCTCTGAATGTCTTTTTGAAGCGTGAATTTTTTTCTTATGCCCCAGGTTGTTATCTAACTTTTGTTAGTTCAACACTTTTTTATCTGAGCAATAGAAGGTCTTCGAAAAAATTCGTCTTTACCTGCTGGTCTGTTTTGACAGATTTCTGCCATTTTCTGCATTTGCTTCTTGTTGGTTCCTTTTTGTGTTCTTTTGGAGAATTGAGCTTTTTGAGGGAAGTGCTACAGTAGCTAGTGTTCTAATGGAAGTTTATTTGGTGTTAGAACTGAACCTTAAGACTTATTTATCTTGAGTGCACTAATGTTGCTAATAAAGATTGTGTGAAGTTTTGTATGAAGGAAAAATTTCAGGTGTATGGAAGGAATGAGTAATGAGATGAAGGATGGACTAAAGCTCAAGCTTCGGGATGCCACACGTATCACCCCAAGAAATATCCAAAAAGTACAAGCGTCAAAGCTTGGGGATGCCCAAGGCATCCCCTTCTTCATCAATACAAATCCCAGGTTTCTTCCAAACACTTCATTTTTATTGTTTCATGCACAGTTGCGTTGTTCTTGGAGCGTCTTCTTTTTTGTTTTTGTTTTGGTTTTTTGTTTGCTTAGTTTGCTGAATAAATTGGTTGGACCTCCTCTTTCATGCATTGGTGTTCAAATAGTTTGGTTTGGTTTGGTTTGGAAAAGAGTAGGAAAGCTCATGCTTAAGTGGTAAAGAGAGCTTGTTTTTGACTGTGGCCTATGCTTTGTCATTCCATTCTTGATATTGTTTTGGCTTTATGCTTAGTATTCTTTTCTGTAGCATGACTTGTTATAAACAATTGAGATTGCTTAATGTGCCTTGGATGAATCATGCGTTGTTTTAGCATATTAAAGCATAGTATAGTGGTATTCTCCTTTGATGCTTTATTTGGGTTGACTTGGCACATTGCAAATGTATCTATAATTTTTGATGTTTCATGCTTGGTTTTATCCACTTTCTTGTGTTTTTTCCACACTTTGGAGTACTTTTCATATGATTTCTTGGACTAACCTATTAACAAGAGACACAGTGCCAGCTGCCTGTTTTCTGCTGTTTTTGGTTCCAGGAAAGTCAGAAAATGAATATTCTCGGAATTGGACGGGACAAAAGCCAAAGTGCCTATTTTTCCGGAAGACTCATGGAGCCAGAATACGAGACGGAGGAGGGCTAGGGGCTGGCCACACCCCCCAGGCGCGGGTGCCCCCAGGCCGCGCCAGGGCATGGTGTGGGCCTCCCAGGCACCCCCTCGGTCTCCCTCTTCGCCTATAAGAAGCCTTCTGACCTAAAAACTCCGGGGTTTTCGACGTTTTTCTAGAAGGAGTTCCGCTCCGCCGCCACCACAAGGCCCCGCTGCAAACGGGCTGGCAGGACAAAAGATGCTGTGTAAGTTCTCATTGCGAGCACGTATGACTATATATGGAACACATGCCTAGGATTATCGAGTACTTGGATGCTTTATCTTATTTATCTGCAATTGCCCTATGTTCTGATTGCTATGTGAATTGTCTTGTCCACGCAACGCCAGTCCATCCACCCCTATGCCTACCGCACTCGAATCCTATTGTTTACTACTATTGTTACTGATGTCTTTGATTTACTACTGCTATTACTTTGCTATTCCTACTACAAAACTGTTGCTACTAAAAAACTGTTGTGAGCAAGATTGTTTCCAAGTGCGGCTGAATTGACAACTCAGCTGTTAAGGCTTATAAATATTCTTTGGCTCCCCTTGTGTCGAATCAATAAATTGGGTTTCACTTCCCTCGAAAATACTGCGATACATCCCCTATACTTGTGGGTCATCAGGTTCATGAGAAGAACACGCATCCAATGCCACTGGTGGATCCTTATGTGGTTCATGAAAAGAACTGACATGCAATGACACTGAGTGTGCTTCATTAGAAGAACACACATCCAATGACAGTGGTGGACTCTAGCTGTGGTTCATGAAAAGAAAAAAGACATGCAGTGACACCGGTGGATCCTTATGTGGTTTGTCTAGAGGAACACACATGCAATGACACTGGGTGTGGTTCATGAAAAGAACAGACATGCAATGACACTGGTGGATCCTTATGTGGTTTGTGAGAAGAACAGACATGCAATGACATTGGTGGATCCTTATGTGGTTCATGAAAAGAAATGACATGCGATGACACTAGGTGTGGTTCATGAAAAGAATAGACATGCAATGACACCGGTGGATCCATGTGTGGTTTATGGAAGTAACAGACATGCAATGACTCTAGCTGTGGTTAATGAAAAGAACACACATGCAATGACACTAGGTGTGGTTCATGAAAAGAACAGACATGCAATGACACTGGTAGATCCTTATGTGGTTTGTTTAGAAGAACACACATGCAATGACACTAGGTGTGGTTCATTAAAAGAACAGACATGTAATGACACTGGTGGATCCTTATGTGGTTTGTCTAGAGGAACACACATGCAATGACACTGGGTGTGGTTCATGAAAAGAACAGACATGCAATGACACTGGTGGATCCTTATGTGGTTTGTGAGAAGAACAAACATGCAATGACACTGGTGGATCCTTATGTGGTTCATGAAAAGAAATGACATGCAATGACACTGGGTGTGGTTCATGAAAAGAACAGACATGCAATGATACCGGTGGATCCATGTGTGGTTTATGGAAGTAACAAACATGCAATGACTCTAGCTGTGGTTAATGAAAAGAACACACATGCAATGACACTAGGTGTGGTTCATGAAAAGAACAGACATGCAATGACACTGGTAGATCCTTATGTGGTTTGTTTAGAAGAACACACATGCAATGCCACTAGGTGTGGTTCACGAAAAGAACAGACATGTAATGACACTGGTGGATCCTTATGTGGTTTGTTTAGAGGAACAGACATGCAATGACACTGGTGGATCCATGTGTGGTTCATGGGAAGAACACACATCCAATGAGACTGGTGGATCCTTATGTGGTTCATGAAAAGAACATACATGCAGTGACACTGGGTGTGGTTCATGAAAAGAACATACATGCAATGACACTGGGTGTGGTTCATGAAAAGAACAGATGTGCAATGACTCTAGATGTGGTTCATGAAAAGAACACACATGCAATGACATTGGGTGTGGTTCATGAAAAGAACAGACATGCAATGACACTGGTGGATCATTATGTGGTTTGTTTAGAGGAACAGACATGCTATGACACCAGTGGATCCATGTGTGGTTCATGAGAAGAACACACATGCAATGACACTAGTGGATCCTTATGTGGTTCATGAAAAGAACTGACATGCAATGACACTGGGTGTGGTTCATGAGAAGAACACACATCCAATAACACTGGTGAACTCTAGATGTGGTTCATGAAAAGAACGGACATGCAGTGACACCGGTGGATCCTTATGTGGTTTGTCTAGAGGAACACACATGCAATGACACTAGGTGTGGTTCATGAAAAGAACAGACATGCAATGACACTGATGGATCCTTATGTGGTTTGTGACAAGAACATACATGCAATGACACTGGTGGATCCTTATGTGGTTCATGAAAAGAACTGACATGCAATGACACTGGGTGTGGTTCATGAAAAGAATAGACACGCAATGACACCGGTGGATCCATGTGTGTTTTATGGAAGTAACAGACATGCAATGACTCTAGCCGTGGTTAATGAAAAGAACACACATGCTATGACATTTGGTGTGGTTCATGAAAAGAACAGACATGCAATGACACTGGTGGATCCTTATGTGGTTTGTTTAGAGGAACGGACATGCAATGACACCGGTGGATCCACGTGTGGTTCATGAGAAGAACACACATCCAATGACACTGGTAGATCCTTATGTGGTTCATGAAAAGAACTGACATGCAGTGACACTGGGTGTGGTTCATGAAAAGAACAGACATGCAATGACACTGGTGGATCCTTATGTGGTTTGTTTAGAAGAACACACATGCAGTGACACTGGGTGTGGTTCATGAAAAGAATAGATATGCAATGACACTGGTGGATCCTTATGTGGTTTGTTTAGAGGAACAGACATGCAATGACACCGGTGGATCCACGTGTGGTTCATTAGAAGAACACACATCCAACGACACTGGTGGATCCTTATGTGGTTCATGAAAAGAACAGACATGCAGTAACACTGGGTGTGGTTCATGAGAAGAACAGACATGCAATGAGACTGGGTGTGGTTCATGAAAAGAACATACATGCAATGACTCTAGCAGTGGTTGGTGAAAAGAACACACATGCAATGACACTGGGTGTGGTTCATGAAAAGAATAGACATGCAATGACACTGGTGGATCCTTATGTGGTTTGTTTAGAAGAACACACACGTAATGACACTGGGTGTGGTTCATGAAAAGAACAGACATGCAATGACACTGGTGGATCCTTAGGTGGCTTGTTTAGAGGAACAGACATGCTATGACACCGGTGGATCCACATGTGGTTCATGAGAAGAGCACACATCCAATGACACTGGTGGATTCTTATGTGGTTCATGAAAAGAACTGACATGCAATGACACTGGGTGTGGTTCATGTGAAGAACACACATCCAATGACACTGGTGGACTCTAGCTGTGGTTCATGAAAAGAACAGACATGCAGTGACACAGGTGGATCCTTATGTGATTTGTCTAGAGGAACACACATGCAATGACACTGGGTGTGGTTCATGAAAAGAACAGACATGCAATGACACCGGTGGATCCATATGTGGTTTGTTTAGAAGAACACACATGCAATGACAGTGGTGGATCCTTATGCGGTTCATGAAAAGAACTGACATGTAGTGACACTAGGTGTGGTTCATGAAAAGAACAGACATGCAATGACACTGGGTGTCGTTCATGAAAAGAACAGACATGCAATGAATCTAGCTGTGGTTCATGAAAAGAACACACATGCAATGACACTGGGTGTGGTTCATGAAAAGAACATACATCCAATAACACTGGTGGATCCTTATGTGGTTTGTTTAGAAGAACACACATGCAATGACACTAGGTGTGGTTCATGAAAAGAACAGACATGCAATGATACTGGTGGATCCTTATGTGGTTTGTTTAGAGGAACATACATGCTATGACACCGGTGGATCCATGTGTGGTTCATGAGAAGAACACACATCCAATGACACTGGTGGATCCTTATGTGGTTCATGAGAAGAACTGACATGCAATGACACTGGGTGTGGTTCATGAGAAGAACACACATCCAATGACACTGGTGGACTCTACCTGTGGTTCACGAAAAGAAGAGACATGCAGTGACACCGGTGGATCCTTATGTGGTTTGTCTAGAGGAACACACATGCAATGACACTAGGTGGGGTTCATGAAAAGAACAGACATGCAATGACACTAGTGGATCCTTATGTGGTTTGTGAGAAGAACAGACATACAATGACACCGGTGGATCCTTATGTGGTTCATGAAAACAACTGACATGCAATGACACTGGGTGTGGTTCAGGAAAAGAACAGACATGCAATGACACCGGTGGATCCATTTGTGGTTTATGGAAGTAACAGACATGCAATGACTCTAGCTGTGGTTCATGAAAAGAACACACATGCAATGACACTGGGTGTGGTTCATGAAAAGAACATACATGCAATGACACTGGTGGATCCGTATGTGGTTTGTTTAGAAGAACACACATGCAATGACACTAGGTGTGGTTCATGAAAAGAACAAACATGCAATGATACTGGTGGATCCTTATGTGGTTCGTTTAGAGGAACATACATGCTATGACACCGGTGGATCCATGTGTGGTTCATGAGAAGAACACAGATCCAATGACACTGTTGGATCCTTATGTGGTTCATGAGAAGAACTGACATGCAATGACACTGGGTGTGGTTCATGAGAAGAACACACATCCAATGACACTGGTGGACTCTACCTGTGGTTCATGAAAAGAATAGACATGCAGTGACACCGGTGGATCCTTATGTGGTTTGTCTAGAGGAACACACATGCAATGACACTGGGTGTAGTTCATGAAAAGAACAGACATGCAATGACACTAGTGGATCCTTATGTGGTTTGTGAGAAGAATAGACATACAATGACACCAGTGGATCCTTATGTGGTTCATGAAAACAACTGACATGCAATGACACTGGGTGTGGTTCAGGAAAAGAACAGACATGCAATGACACCGGTGGATCCATGTGTGGTTTATGGAAGTAACAGACATGCAATGACTCTAGCTGTGGTTCATGAAAAGAACACACATGTAATGACACTGGGTGTGGTTCATGAAAAGAACAGACATGCAATGACACTGGTGGATCCTTATGTGGTTTGTTTAGAGGAACAAACATGCAATGACACCGGTGGATCCATGTGTGGTTCATGAGAAGAACACACATCCAATGACACTGGTTGATCCTTATGTGGTTCATGAAAAGAACTAACATGCAGTGACACTGGGTGTGGTTCATGAAAAGAACAGACGTGCAATGACAGTGGTGGACTCTAGCTGTGGTTCATGAAAAGAACAGACATGCATTGACACCGGTGGATCCTTATGTGGTTTGTCTAGAGGAACACACATGCAATGACACTGGGTGTGGTTCATGAAAAGAACAGACATGCAATGACACTGGTGGATCCTTATGTGGTTTGTGAGAAGAACAGACATGCAATGACATTGGTGGATCCTTATGTGGTTCATGAAAAGAAATGACATGCAATGACACTAGGTGTGGTTCATGAAAAGAATAGACATGCAATGACACCGGTGGATCCATGTGTGGTTTATGGAAGTAACAGACATGCAATGACTCTAGCTGTGGTTAATGAAAAGAACACACATGCAATGATACTAGGTGTGGTTCATGAAAAGAACAGACATGCAATGACACTGGTAGATCCTTATGTGGTTTGTTTAGAAGAACACACATGCAATGACACTAGGTGTGGTTCATGAAAAGAACAGACATGTAATGACACTGGTGGATCCTTATGTGGTTTGTCTAGAGGAACACACATGCAATGACACTGGGTGTGGTTCATGAAAAGAACAGACATGCAATGACACTGGTGGATCCTTATGTGGTTTGTGAGAAGAACACACATGCAATGACACTGGTGGATCCTTATGTGGTTCATGAAAAGAAATGACATGCAATGACACTGGGTGTGGTTCATGAAAAGAACAGACATGCAATGACACCGGTGGATCCATGTGTGGTTTATGGAAGTAACAGACATGCAATGACTCTAGCTGTAGTTAATGAAAAGAACACACATGCAATGACACTAGGTGTAGTTCATGAAAAGAACAGACATGCAATGACACTGGTAGATCCTTATGTGGTTTGTTTAGAAGAACACACATGCAATGACACTAGGTGTGGTTCATTAAAAGAACATACATGTAATGACACTGGTGGATCCTTATGTGGTTTGTTTAGAGGAACAGACATGCAATGACACTAGTGGATCCATGTGTGGTTCATGAGAAGAACACACATCCAATGAGACTGGTGGATCCTTATGTGGTTCATGAAAAGAATTGACATGCAATGACACTGGGTGTGGTTCATGAAAAGAACATACATGCAATGACACTGGGTGTGGTTCATGAAAAGAACAGACGTGCAATGACTCTAGCTGTGGTTCATGAAAAGAACACACATGCAATGACACTGGGTGTGGTTCATGAAAATAACAGACATGCAATGACACTGGTGGATCATTATGTTGTTTGTTTAGAGGAACAGACATGCTATGACACCAGTGGATCCATGTGTGGTTCATGAGAAGAACACACATGCAATGACACTAGTGGATCCTTATGTGGTTCATGAAAAGAACTGACATGCAATGACACTGGGTGTGGTTCATGAGAAGAACACACATCCAATAACACTGGTGAACTCTAGATGTGATTCATGAAAAGAACAGACATGCAGTGACACCGGTGGATCCTTATGTGGTTTGTCTAGAGGAACACACATGCAATGACACTAAGTGTGGTTCATGAAAAGAACAGACATGCAATGACACTGATGGATCCTTATGTGGTTTGTGAGAAGAACATACATGCAATGACACTGGTGGATCCTTATGTGGTTCATGAAAAGAACTGACATGCAATGACACTGGGTGTGGTTCATGAAAAGAATAGACATGCAATGACACCGGTGGATCCATGTGTGTTTTATGGAAGTAACAGACATGCAATGACTCTAGCTGTGGTTAATGAAAAGAACACACATGCTATGACATTGGGTGTGGTTCATGAAAAGAACAGACATGCAATGACCCTGGTGGATCCTTATGTGGTTTGTTTAGAGGAACGGACATGCAATGACACCGGTGGATCCACGTGTGGTTCATGAGAAGAACACACATCCAATGACACTGGTAGATCCTTATGTGGTTTATGAAAATAACTGACATGCAGTGACACTGGGTGTGGTTCATGAAAAGAACAGACATGCAATGACACTGGTGGATCCTTATGTGGTTTGTTTAGAAGAACACACATGCAATGACACTGGGTGTGGTTCATGAAAAGAATAGATATGCAATGACACTGGTGGATCCTTATGTGGTTTGTTTAGAGGAACAGACATGCAATGACACCGGTGGATCCATGTGTGGTTAATTAGAAGAACACACATCCAATGGCACTGGTGGATCCTTATGTGGTTCATGAAAAGAACTGACATGCAGTGACACTGGGTGTGGTTCATGAGAAGAACAGACATGCAATGACACTGGGTGTGGTTCATGAAAAGAACATACATGCAATGACTGTAGCAGTGGTTGGTGAAAATAACACACATGCAATGACACTGGGTGTGGTTCATGAAAAGAATAGACATGCAATGACACTGGTGGATCCTTATATGGTTTGTTTAGAAGGACACACATGTAATGACACTGGGTGTGGTTCATGAAAAGAACAGACATGCAATGACACTGGTGGATCCTTAGGTGGCTTGTTTAGAGAAACAGACATGCTACCGGTGGATCCATATGTGGTTCATGACAAGAACACACATCCAATGACACTGGTGGATTCTTATGTGGTTCATGAAAAGAACTGACATGCAATGACACTGGGTGTGGTTCTTGTGAAGAACACACATCCAATGACACTGGTGGACTCTAGCTGTGGTTCATGAAAAGAACAGACATGCAGTGACACAGGTGGATCCTTATGTGGTTTGTCTAGAGGAACACACATGCAATGACACTGGGTGTGGTTCATGAAAATAACAGACATGCAATGACACCGGTGGATCCGTATGTGGTTTGTTTAGAAGAACACACATGCAATGACAGTGGTGGATCCTTATGCGGTTCATGAAAAGAACTGACATATAGTGACACTAGGTGTGGTTCATGAAAAGAACAGACATGCAATGACACTAGGTGTCGTTCATGAAAAGAACAGACATGCAATGACTCTAGCTGTGGTTCATGAAAAGAACACACATGCAATGACACTGGGTGTGGTTCATAAAAAGAGCATACATGCAATGACACTGGTGGATCCTTATGTGGTTTGTTTAGAAGAACACACATGCAATGACAGTAGGTGTGGTTCATGAAAAGAACATACATGCAATGATACTGGTGGATCCTTATGTGGTTTGTTTAGAGGAACATACATGCTATGACACCGGTGGATCGATGTGTGGTTCATGAGAAGAACACACATCCAATGACACTGGTGGATCCTTATGTGGTTCATGAGAAGAACTGACATGCAATGACACTGGGTGTGGTTAATGAGAAGAAAACACATCCAATGACACTGGTGGACTCTACCTGTGGTTCATGAAAAGAAGAGACATGCAGTGACACCGGTGGATCCTTATGTGGTTTGTCTAGAGGAACACACATGCAATGACACTGGGTGTGGTTCATGAAAAGAACAGACATGCAATGACACTAGTGGATCCTTATGTGGTTTGTGAGAAGAACAGACATACAATGACACCGGTGGATCCTTATGTGGTTCATGAAAACAACTGACATGCAATGACACTGGGTGTGGTTCAGGAAAAGAACAGACATGCAATGACACCAGTGGATCCATTTGTGGTTTATGGAAGTAACAGACATGCAATGACTCTAGCTGTGGTTCATGAAAAGAACACACATGCAATGACACTGGGTGTGGTTCATGAAAAGAACATACATGCAATGACACTGGTGGATCCTTATGTGGTTTGTTTAGAAGAACATACATGCAATGACACCAGGTGTGGTTCATGAAAAGAATAGACATGCAATGATACTGGTGGATCCTTATGTGGTTTGTTTAGAGGAACATACATGATATGACACCGGTGGATCCATGTGTGGTTCATGAGAAGAACACACATCCAATGACACTGGTGGATCCTTATGTGGTTCATGAGAAGAACTGACATGCAATGAAACTGGGTGTGGTTCATGAGAAGAACACACATCCAATGACACTGGTGGACTCTACCTGTGGTTCATGAAAAGAATAGACATGCAGTGACACCGGTGGATCCTTATGTGGTTTGTCTAGAGGAACACACATGCAATGACACTGGGTGTGGTTCATGAAAAGAACAGACATGCAATGACACTAGTGGATCCTTATGTGGTTTGTGAGAAGAACAGACATACAATGACACCGGTGGATCCTTATGTGGTTCATGAAAACAACTGACATGCAATGACACTGGGTGTGGTTCAGGAAAAGAACAGACATGCAATGACACCGGTGGATCCATGTGTGGTTTATGGAAGTAACAGACATGCAATGACTCTAGCTGTGGTTCATGAAAAGAACACACATGTAATGACACTAGGTGTGGTTCATGAAAATAACAAACATGCAATGACACTGGTGGATCCTTATGTGGTTTGTTTAGAAGAACAGACATGCAATGACACTGGGTGTGGTTCATGAAAAGAACAGACATGCAATGACACCGGTGGATCCTTATGTGGTTTGTTTAGAGGAACATACATGCAATGACACCGGTGGATCCATGTGTGGTTCATGAGAAGAACACACATCCAATGACACTGGTGGATCCTTATGTGGTTCATGAAAAGAACAAACATGCAGTGACACCGGTGGATCCTTATGTGGTTTGTTTAGAGGAACAAACATGCTATAACACCGGTAGTGGTTCATGAAAAGAACATACATGCAATGACTCTAGCTGTGGTTCATGAAAAGAACACACATGCAATGACACTGGGTGTGGTTCATGAAAAGAACATACATGCAATGACACTGGTCGCTCCTTATGTGGTTTGTTTAGAAGAACACACCTGCAATGACACTAGGTGTGGTTCATGAAAAGAACAGACAAGCAATGACACTGGTGGATCCTTATGTGGTTTGTTTAGAGGAACAAACATGCAATGACACTGGTGGATCCTTATGTGGTTTGTTTAGAAGAACACACATGCAATGACACTGGGTGTGGTTCATGAAAAGAACAGACATGCAGTGACACTAGTGGATCCTTATGTGGTTTGTTTAGAGGAACAGACATGCAATGACACCGGTGGATCCATGTGTGGTTCATGAGAAGAACACACATCCAATGATACTGGTGCATCCTTATGTGGTTCATGGAAAGAACTAACATGCAGTGACACTGGGTGTGATTCATGAAAATAATAGACATGTAGTGACACTGGGTGTGGTTCATGAAAAGAACAGACATGCAATGACTCTAGCTATGGTTCATGAAAAGAACACACATGGAATGACATTGGGTGTGGTTCATGAAAAGAATAGACATGCAATGACACTTGTGGATACTTATGTGGTTCGTTTAGAAGAAAACACATGCAATGACACTGGGTGTGGTTCATGAAAAGAACACACATGCAATGACACTGGTGGATCCTTATGTGGTTTGTTTAGAGGAACACACATGCAATGACACTGGGTGTGGTTCATGTAAAGAACAGACATGCAATGACTCTAGCTGTGGTTCATGAAAAGAACACACATGCAATGACACTGGGTGTGGTTCATGAAAAGAATAGACATGCAATGACACTGGTGGATCCTTATGTGGTTCATGAAAAGAACAAATATGCAATGACACTGGTGGATCCTTATGTGGTTTGTTTAGAAGAACACACATGCAATGACACTGGGTGTGGTTCATGAAAAGAACAGACATGCAATGACACTGGTGGATCCTTATGTGGTTTGTTTAGAGGATCAGACATGCAATGACACCGGTGGATCCATGTGTGGTTCATGAGAAGAACACACATCCAATGACACTAGTGGATCCTTATGTGGTTCATGAAAAGAACTAACATGCAGTGACACTGGGTGTGGTTCATGAAAAGAACAGACATGCAATGACACTGGGTGTGGTTCATGAAAAGAACATAAATGCAATGACTCTAGTTGTGGTTCATGAAAAGAACACACATGCAATGACACTGGGTGTGGTCATGAAAAGAACATACATGCAATGACACTGGTGGATCCTTATGTGGTTTGTTTAGAAGAACACACATGTAATGACACTAGGTGTGGTTCATGAAAAGAACACACATGCAATGACACTAGTGGATCCTTATGTGGTTTGTTTAGAGGAACAGACATGCTATGACACCGGTGGATCCATGTGTGGTTCATGAGAAGAACACACATCCAATGACACTGGTGGATCCTAATGTGGTTCATGAAAAGAACTGACATGCAATGACACTAGGTGTGGTTCATGAGAAGAACACACATCCAATGACACTGGTGTACTCTAGCTATGGTTCATGAAGAGAACGGACATGCAGTGACACCGGTGGATCCTTATGTGGTTTGTCTAGAGGAACACACATGCAATGACACTGGGTGTGGTTCATGAAAAGAACAGACATGCAATGACACTGGTGGATCCTTATGTGGTTTGTGAGAAGAATAGACATGCAATGACACTGGTGGATCCTTATGTGGTTAATGAAAAGAAATGACATGCAATGACACTGGGTGTGGTTCATGAAAAGAACAGACATGCAATGACACCGGTGGATCCGTATGTGGTTTGTTTAGAAGAACACACATGCAATGACAGTGGTGGATCCTTATGCGGTTCATGAAAAGAACTGACATATAGTGACACTAGGTGTGGTTCATGAAAAGAACAGACATGCAATGACACTGGGTGTCGTTCATGAAAAGAACAGACATGCAATGACTCTAGCTGTGGTTCATGAAAAGAACACACATGCAATGACACTGGGTGTGGTTCATGAAAAGAGCATACATGCAATGACACTGGTGGATCCTTATGTGGTTTGTTTAGAAGAACACACATGCAATGACACTAGGTGTGGTTCATGAAAAGAACAGACATGCAATGATACTGGTGGATCCTTATGTGGTTTGTTTAGAGGAACATACATGCTATGACACCGGTGGATCCATGTGTGGTTCATGAGAAGAACACACATCCAATGACACTGGTGGATCCTTATGTGGTTCATGAGAAGAACTGACATGCAATGACACTGGGTGTGGTTCATGAGAAGAACACACATCCAATGACACTGGTGGACTCTACCTGTGGTTCATGAAAAGAAGAGACATGCAGTGACACCGGTGGATCCTTATGTGGTTTGTCTAGAGGAACACACATGCAATGACACTGGGTGTGGTTCATGAAAAGAACAGACATGCAATGACACTAGTGGATCCTTATGTGGTTTGTGAGAAGAACATACATACAATGACACCGGTGGATCCTTATGTGGTTCATGAAAACAACTGACATGCAATGACACTGGGTGTGGTTCAGGAAAAGAACAGACATGCAATGACACCAGTGGATCCATTTGTGGTTTATGGAAGTAACAGACATGCAATGACTCTAGCTGTGGTTCATGAAAAGAACACACATGCAATGACACTGGGTGTGGTTCATGAAAAGAACATACATGCAATGACACTGGTGGATCCTTATGTGGTTTGTTTAGAAGAACATACATGCAATGACACTAGGTGTGGTTCATGAAAAGAATAGACATGCAATGATACTGGTGGATCCTTATGTGGTTTGTTTAGAGGAACATACATGATATGACACCGGTGGATCCATGTGTGGTTCATGAGAAGAACACACATCCAATGACACTGGTGGATCCTTATGTGGTTCATGAGAAGAACTGACATGCAATGAAACTGGGTGTGGTTCATGAGAAGAACACACATCCAATGACACTGGTGGACTCTACCTGTGGTTCATGAAAAGAATAGACATGCAGTGACACCGGTGGATCCTTATGTGGTTTGTCTAGAGGAACACACATGCAATGACACTGGGTGTGGTTCATGAAAAGAACAGACATGCAATGACACTAGTGGATCCTTATGTGGTTTGTGAGAAGAACAGACATACAATAACACCGGTGGATCCTTATGTGGTTCATGAAAACAACTGACATGCAATGACACTGGGTGTGGTTCAGGAAAAGAACAGACATGCAATGACACCGGTGGATCCATGTGTGGTTTATGGAAGTAACAGACATGCAATGACTCTAGCTGTGGTTCATGAAAAGAACACACATGTAATGACACTAGGTGTGGTTCATGAAAATAACAAACATGCAATGACACTGGTGGATCCTTATGTGGTTTGTTTAGAAGAACAGACATGCAATGACACTGGGTGTGGTTCATGAAAAGAACAGACATGCAATGACACCGGTGGATCCTTATGTGGTTTGTTTAGAGGAACATACATGCAATGACACCGGTGGATCCATGTGTGGTTCATGAGAAGAACACACATCCAATGACACTGGTGGATCCTTATGTGGTTCATGAAAAGAACAAACATGCAGTGACACCGGTGGATCCTTATGTGGTCTGTCTAGAGGAACACACATGCAATGACACCAGGTGTGGTTCATGAAAACAACAGACATGCAATGACTTATGTGGTTTGTTTAGATGAACACACATGCAATGACACTGGGTGTGGTTCATGAAAAGAACAGACATGCAATGACACCAGTGGATCCTTATGTGGTTTGTTTAGAGGAACAAACATGCTATAACACCGGTAGTGGTTCATGAAAAGAACATACATGCAATGACTCTAGCTGTGGTTCATGAAAAGAACACACATGCAATGACACTGGGTGTGGTTCATGAAAAGAACATACATGCAATGACACTGGTCGCTCCTTATGTGGTTTGTTTAGAAGAACACACCTGCAATGACACTAGGTGTGGTTCATGAAAAGAACAGACAAGCAATGACACTGGTGGATACTTATGTGGTTTGTTTAGAGGAACAAACATGCAATGACACTGGTGGATCCTTATGTGGTTTGTTTAGAAGAACACACATGCAATGACACTGGGTGTGGTTCATGAAAAGAACAGACATGTAGTGACACTAGTGGATCCTTATGTGGTTTGTTTAGAGGAACAAACATGCAATGACACCGGTGGATCCATGTGTGGTTCATGAGAAGAACACACATCCAATGACACTGGTGCATCCTTATGTGGTTCATGGAAAGAACTAACATGCAGTGACACTGGGTGTGATTCATGAAAATAATAGACATGTAGTGACACTGGGTGTGGTTCATGAAAAGAACAGACATGCAATGACTCTAGCTATGGTTCATGAAAAGAACACACATGGAATGACATTGGGTGTGGTTCATGAAAATAATAGACATGCAATGACACTTGTGGATACTTATGTGGTTCGTTTAGAAGAACACACATGCAATGACACTGGGTGTGGTTCATGAAAAGAACACACATGCAATGACACTGGTGGATCCTTATGTGGTTTGTTTAGAGGAACACACATGCAATGACACTGGGTGTGGTTCATGTAAAGAACAGACATGCAATGACTCTAGCTGTGGTTCATGAAAAGAACACACATGCAATGACACTAGGTGTGGTTCATGAAAAGAATAGACATGCAATGACACTGGTGGATCCTTATGTGGTTCATGAAAAGAACAAACATGCAATGACACTGGTGGATCCTTATGTGGTTTGTTTATAAGAACACACATGCAATGACACTGGGTGTGGTTCATGAAAAGAACAGACATGCAATGACACTGGTGGATCCTTATGTGGTTTGTTTAGAGGAACAGACATGCAATGACACCGGTGGATCCATGTGTGGTTCATGAGAAGAACACACATCCAATGACACTAGTGGATCCTTATGTGGTTCATGAAAAGAACTAACATGCAGTGACACTGGGTGTGGTTCATGAAAAGAACAGACATGCAATGACACTGGGTGTGGTTCATGAAAAGAACAGAAATGCAATGACTCTAGTTGTGGTTCATGAAAAGAACACACATGCAATGACACTGGGTGTGGTCATGAAAAGAACATACATGCAATGACACTGGTGGATCCTTATGTGGTTTGTTTAGAAGAACACACATGTAATGACACTAGGTGTGGTTCATGAAAAGAACACACATGCAATGACACTGGTGGATCCTTATGTGGTTTGTTTAGAGGAACAGACATGCTATGACACCGGTGGATCCATGTGTGGTTCATGAGAAGAACACACATCCAATGACACTGGTGGATCCTTATGTGGTTCATGAAAAGAACTGACATGCAATGACACTGGGTGTGGTTCATGAGAAGAACACACATCCAATGACACTGGTGTACTCTAGCTATGGTTCATGAAGAGAACGGACATGCAGTGACACCGGTGGATCCTTATGTGGTTTGTCTAGAGGAACACACATGCAATGACACTGGGTGTGGTTCATGAAAAGAACAGACATGCAATGACACTGGTGGATCCTTATGTGGTTTGTGAGAAGAATAGACATGCAATGACACTGGTGGATCCTTATGTGGTTAATGAAAAGAAATGACATGCAATGACACTGGGTGTGGTTCATGAAAAGAACAGACATGCAATGACACTGGTGGATCCATGTGTGGTTTATGGAAGTAACAGACATGCAATGACTCTAGCTATGGTTAATGAAAAGAACACACATGCAATGACACTGGGTGTGGTTCATGAAAAGAACAAACATGCAATGACACTGGTGGATCCTTTTGTGGTTTGTTTAGAAGAACACACATGCAATTGCACTAGGTGTGGTTCATGAAAAGAATAGACATGTAATGACACTGGTGGATCCTTATGTGGTTTGTTTAGAGGAACAGACATGCAATGACACTGGTGGATCCATGTGTGGTTCATGAGAAGAACACACATCCAATGAGACTGGTGGATCCTTATGTGGTTCATGAAAAGAACAAACATGAAGTGACACCGGTGGATCCTTATGTGGTTTGTCTAGAGGAACACACATGCAATGGCACCGGGTGTGGTTCTTGAAAAGAACGTACATGCAATGACTTATGTGGTTTGTTTAGAAGAACACACATGCAATGCCACTAGGTGTGGTTCATGAAAAGAACAGACATGCAATGACACTGGTGGATCCTTATGTGGTTTGTTTAGAGGAACAAACATGCTATGACACCGGTGGATCCATGTGTGGTTCATGAGAAGAACACACATGTAATGACACTGGTGGATCCATGTGTGGTTCATGAGAAGAACACACATGCAATGACACTGGTGGATCCTTATGTGGTTTGTTTAGAGGAACAGACATGCAATCACACAGGTGGATCCATGTGTGGTTTATGAGAAGAACACATATCCAATGAACTCTAGTGGATCTATGTTGGCGTAATTTGATGTATTCCACGATGTTTTTCATTGTACAAGACACTTTCCATTTTTATACTACTCAGTTTTTCCCTTGGTTTTATGTGGTACTACTTAGTTTTGCCCCCCTCTCTATCTTTCGTATAAGCCCAAACCTGTGCTCACCCTCTCTACTACTCCCTGATTGGTTGTCACAGTTGTCACGCGGATCGTGCGCACCAACCGTTGATTCTGTGCGATCCAACGATGATCGTTGCACATGTCGTGCCCTTCATAGTATAGCGTGAGACAGCACAGACGTCTCCCTCCGTGAGACTTCTACAGGAAGGAACACGATTTCGTCCATGGAAAAAGTCGTCGAGCGGTCATGTCAAGTTTAATCAAGTCTGAAAAGCCTACTACTACTACTACTACAACTCATGCATAGGGCAACGGGGTCATCGAGTGCATGGTTGTCGACGGGATGCTGCAATTTATTGCCACTTGATTTTAATAAGACATATCCCATTTTTATGCAGCGCTCTCAATCTCACTTCCAACTGGGCCCTACCGCTAGTAACTTCCATGAGTCAAGGGCCCCCCTCGAGTAGATCTAATGTTGCTAGAAATTAGTTCCGCGCCACTTGCATGCAGTGGAATCGAGGTCTGCTATGAGCGTGTTTTCAATGCAGCTCTAAAGTGGAGATCGTGGTTGTTTCAAAAAAAAGGAACCAAAAAAGAGTGGATATCGTGGTAGCCCCCCGCCCACCACACGTGTCCACTCGAGGACTACGAACAGTCCGGTGTTTATAACCCCCCTCGACCTTCTTCTTCCATGAGCTCGTGTCATTTCCCCCCAGTCTATCTAGTCCCAAGACCCCAATCTACACCTGCCGTGCACGCCGAAGCTCCCTCGTTTGCACTACCTCCTTCCCTTGGTGCGCCATGAAGCGTACGCATGGAGATGATCCGGAGGTGAAGCCAGTTGAAGGCGCAACAACAGATGGCTCGGTCATCGCCAAGTAGGCGGAGGCATCTTCTCTGGGCACGAACGCCACTCGTTGCCGCGCCGTCGAGGGTGCGAACTCATCCGTCCAGCCAGTAGCCGTCGCTGCCGAGTAGCAGGTGGTCGCCGTCGCCGCCAAGCAGCAGGTGGTAGCCATCGCCGCCGAGCAGCACGTAGTAGCCGTCGCTGCCGAGCAGCAGGTGGCCGACAACGTCGTGGTGCCAGCGGCAGATCTGGATGGGGGCAGGCGGCAGGCGGAGGCAATCCAGTGATCTACATCGACGACCCCATCGCCGTTCAAGAAATCTTCGACGCAATCATGAAGAATGATGAGTTCGAGGAGGAGGTCCCTGATGAGGAGTCCGAGGTACTACATTGCTAGCTTCTCTAGTCGCAGCCACAGTTTTCACTGTTCATACATAGGATTTTCTCAATCGTGTACAGTTTCTTTTGCTCTTGAAGTAGGGTAGTATATATATATGATTCGATCGGTTGATTGATGCATCTGCCATCTAGTCACAAAACCCCAATCCGTCTAGTCATAAAACCCCAATCTTCTCATCTGCCATCTAGTGGAGTTTGCTAGTTGAGTGTTGATTTCGATAAATAGCAGGCCTATAACATTACATTTTTATTCCTTACTGAGCCCAATGATTCAATTTTCCCCCAAAATAGTGCAAGGGCATCTGATGGTGTCGTTTTCTTAGGGATGGTTAGTGAACCTGAGGCAGCAATGCACATAAACAATATAGGTTGTGATGTTGGTATTTTGGTTCTCCGACTCCATCGCTGAAAAAAATGAGGCCCTAATTTTTCTCTCATATGGAACCTAAATATATAATCTTTGTATTGTTTCTGATCTATGAATGCATTGTATGATGCATTTGTATATCCCTGAATATTGTTTTGTATGATTACATTTCAATTTCTTATTGTGGCCAATGATTCAAATTTGCCCCAAAGAGAGGCAAACAGATTGGTGTTAGGTTTTTTTAGGGATGAGTGAGCGAACCTGGGGCCATGTACAAGATCAATATAAGCTGTGCAATTGTTACTTGGTTGGCTTACGCCATCTCTGTAGAAACTTATGAGGCTGCAATCTTTATTCTACGTTCATAGAACTATGATATTTGAATTATCTATTCCATGCATTCATAGTGTATAAGAATTACATTTTAGTTTGTCACCGAGGCTAATGATTGAAATTTGCCCCAAAAGAGTTCAAGGGGAGACACATATGATGGTGCCGTGTTTTAGGGATGGGTTGGTGAACTTGAGGCAGCAATGCACACAAACAATATAGGTTGTGTTGTTGGTACTTTGGTTCTCCAACTCCATCTCCGAAACAAATTATGAGGCCCTTGATTTATTCTCGTATGGAAGTACATATATGATCCTTGAATTGTTTCTGATCTTTTAATGATTGGTATGATGCATATGTATATGAATGGTTTTGATCATAAGTATTTTTAATATGTACCTGAAGATTAATTGTTTGGTTTTTTATTTATAATTACAATATTTAGGCTTGTTTTTGTACCTGACTATGTATATCCCTGAATATTGTTTTGTATGATTACATTTCAATTTCTTATTTTGGCCAATGATTCAAATTTGTACCAAAAGAGAGGTAGACACATTGGTGTCAGATTTTTTCAGGAATGAGTTAGTGAACCTGGGGCAATGTACAACAACATTATAGGTTGTGCAATTGTTACTTGATTCACTGACTCCATCCCTGAAGAAACTTATGAGGCTGCAATCTTTATTCTACATTTATAGAACTATGATATTCAAATTATATATTCCATGCATTCATAGTGTATAAGAATTACATTTTAGTTTATCACCGAGGCCGATGATTGAAATTTTCCCCAAAAGAGTTCAAGGGGAGACACATATGATGATGTCGTATTTTAGGGACGAGTTGGTGAACCTGAGGCAGCAATGCACACAAACAATATAGGTTGTCCTGTTGGTACTTTGGTTCTCCAACTCCATCTCTGAAACAAATTATGATGCCCTTGATTTAGTCTCATATGGAACTACATATATGATCCTTGAATTGTTTCTGATCTTTTAATGATTGGTATGATGCATATGTATATGAATGGTTTTGATCATAAGTATTTTTAACATGTACCTGAAGATTAATTGTTTGGTTTTTTATTTATAATTACAATATTTAGGCTTGTTTTTGTACCTGACTATGTATGTCCCTGAATAATGTTTTGTACGATTACATTTCAATTTCTTATTATGGCCAATGATTCAAATTTGCCCCAAAAGAGAGGCAGACACATTGGTGTCAGATTTTTTCAGGGACGAGTTAGTGAACCTGGGGCGATGTACAAGAACAATATAGGCTGTGCAATTGTTACTTGGTTCACTTACACCGTCCCTGTAGAAACTTATGAGGCCTTAATCTTTATTCTACATTCATAGAACTATGATATTCGAATTACCTATTCCATGCATTCAGTGTATAAGAATTACATTTTAGTTTGTCACCGAGAACGATGATTGAAATTTGCCCCAAAAGAGTTCAAGGGGAGACACATATGATGGTGTCGTGTTTTAGGGATGGGTTGGTGAACCTGAGGCAGCAATGCACACAAACAATATAGGTTGTGCTGTTGGTACTTTGGTTCGCCAACTCCATCTCTGAAACAAATTATGAGGCCCTAGATTTATTCTCATATGGAACTACATATATGATCGTTGAATTGTTTCTGATCTTTTAATGATTGGTATGATGCATATGTATATGAATGGTTTTGATCATAAGTATTTTTAACATGCACCTGAAGATTAATTGTTTGGTTTTTATTTATAATTACAATATTTAGGCTTGTTTTTGTACCTGACTATGTATATCCCCGAATAATGTTTTGTACGATTACATTTCAATTTCTTATTGTGGCCAATGATTCAAATTTGTCCCAAAAGAGAGGCAGACACATTGGTGACAGATTTTTTCAGGGATGAGTTAGTGAATATGGGGCGATATACAACAACATTACAGGTTGTGCAATTGTTACTTGGTTCACCTACTCCATTCCTGAAGAAACTTATGAGGCCCCTAGATTTATCCTACATTCACTCTAATGCAATTATTTGTCATTGTGTTGAGATGAAATGATATATGAACTGATCAAACTATTCCTGAGATGCTTTATCTTTGATATCCACGGATATATTTTCTTACATATACGTGTTGTCAATTCTTGAGTTGTAATACAATTCAATCATATGTATGAATTCTAAGTTATGTTCTTAAAAATCAACAGGAGGATGATGATGAAGTGGACAATATCAAGGTATCCAGGGACAACAAGAGCCTCTACGTGCTGAGGCGGTTACGGTGTGGGCTAATCCATTTCCACCGTAGAGGGAGACTGTTTTGTCCATTCTATGGCAGAGCAATCAACGTGGACCTCAACAGCATGATCCAGCATGCGGAGGGCGTTGGCAGAGGCGAAGGCAGAAGCCATAGGCCGATTACCTTGGCACGGCACGCAGCCTACGGCAAATTCCTCCGGAAGTATGTCAGGATTGACATGTATCCCATCGACTAGGCTGTCGCTACCTCCTGCTGATAAACCCCCGCCCTGCTAGGCGTCTCCGTGTCCTGGCCTCCTGCTGCAGCCCCTGCTTTTATTTTGTTGTAGTTAATTATTACCTGTGTGTGGCATGTAAGAAAATATATCCGTGGTGTCTGTAGTGAACCTTCTATATTAATCCACTCCTTTATATGGAGTGCCTTAAAGTTTTTAGTGTTCAATTATATTTACTGGTCATGCTCATGCACACTACAAAATATTTCTAGTGCTCGATTATATTATAATTGTCAAGAAATACATCAACAAGTTAAATTGGTCGAAATTTTGTATCGAAGTAACTAAATGTATCACACACATAATAAACTAGAAACTAAAATCTAGTTCAAACACATAATGTATCACCACCACTTGTTGTCGTCCTTGACTTGCTTCCCCTTCAACCGCTTGATGTCGCCACCGTCCCAAGATCCCTGCTCGTCCTGAAACCGCTTTCTGTCCTCCTCGCGCTTCTTCTCCTAGGCTAGCTTGCAACCAGGGCATAGCTCTCTCGCGAAAAACTCCGCCTTAACCATCCCATCTTTCATAGTAATGAGCTTACTGTACAACTCGTATGCCATGTAGGCGTCTCTGGCTGCATACTCGAGGCGCACCTAGCTCATCGGCTTCCACTCCCAGTAGTCGTGACCGAGTCGCTTCAATTTCTTCATTTTTTCATAGGTAACTATAACTTTTGGTTCGAGAACTCACCGTGGTTACGTGGAGATCGTGGCAGTGCCGCCGGTTCAACAAGTGGGGCCAGTTCCTGCGAGAATATGAAATTAGCTGTGCATTTTTCTATGCGAGAAATTGAGAGAAATCATTTATATTTTGTCTTTCATAATTAAACACAATGAAGTTGGTACAGCCCAAGAGATTTGAACAAAAGAGATTTGCTAGTTTAACATACAACAACACTTACATGCCCAACATGGCAGAACTTGGAGAGCCCCAGAACTTGAGCTACCACAGAGACCTCAGCAGAGGTGGCAGAATTGGTGCGGGTGCAACCATGGCGACGGCGAGCTCGGATTCTAGAGGAGGAAAATAGAATCGAGCATGGTCGACAAGGTGATAGATCTCACCGGGAACCAATTCTCGTCCCCGACCGTGCCATGGGTGCGTCCACGGTGAGGGCGAGCTCCGACTCAGGATGGGGAGGAGAGCGGGGCCGAGCAGTTTCGTCACGTCCTAGCTCTACGCCATGGCCGCGACCATAGATTGCCGCTTCGGGGAAGAAGACGTGTAATGGATGCAGGTGCCAACGCTGCAAGCCTACAGGGAGGAGAGCTGGGTCGGGCAGGTTCGTCCACGTCCGAGCTCTGCGCCATGGCTGCGACGCCTCACAGATTGCCACTCCGGGGAATAAGAAGACGCGTAATGGATGCAGGCGCCAATGATGCAAGCCTAATTGACACCTAAGCGACGGGAGCGACATAACAGCGAGAACTGACAGGGGGGCCCAACTTGACGGCCGTTAGCCTGATTTTTGTATTGAACCGTAAAGTTAAATTCGTGCCGAAAAAGACCCTCAGAGTATTTGGCACACCAACTATAGTCATCGCGGATGATTTCAAGGAACTTGGGTACCGCGTTGCCTGGACACCCCAACTTTCGGGCCGCAAAATGATATTCTCCATCACTTCCACTGTCTTGTTCTTCTTCTTCTAATAGTTCAGCAGCTTCTGGAGTAGTCGGAGTTTCAGCATAGTTGGTTCTGACCCTCTTCCTTGCTCTTACCCTACCAGCAACAAACGCTTCATGTACTATGTCCACTAGATCTTCAACTGGGCTTCCTAGATACACAACCTGAATGGGTACATGATGATCATCTGAAACTGCATCTACATGCTTGTTGGTGGTACTTAGCCTGCAAGGGCTAATGACAAGAGGCAGAGAAACTGCTGGGAAATTGACAACATCATCCCAACCTTTGAAACTATAGCTGTCATCATGATTAAGATAAACACTGATGAAATGTTTGCCTATGTCCACCATATTCACCATAAACATGAAGGCATGATCATCTTTCAACTCTCTTAAGCCATTCTTTACAATTGTCAAAATAGGAATGCAGTAGTGAGCCTTAATTATACCTGCCATTTCATAACCAATTTCCTCAACTATGTGCTCAAGCATTGCTGCAGATCATGAAACAGAGTCAACCTGATCATAGTATTTAACATGACCACCAACGTAGCTTCTATTATTGCCTGTGCCCAGAAAATATCCACCATGGTTTATCTCCAATGTAAAGCATGAACTTCCCCTATCTGCGATTTATTATAAATGAGTGATCAGCGGCCAGAACAATGAAAAAAATACAACCTTTTCTGCAAACAATATCGAATAGAGAAAAATGAAGGTATGCTGGCATCTCCCTACAGAACATGAACATTTTCTTGGAATTAAAGGGTTTTCTTCTAAGCATCTTCATAAAACCCTAAGCCCTAACCGCACCAAAATCATCAGCCAAAACACTAACCAAATAAATCAACAGAATTGTCACAGAGAGTTCTCAAACATGGCAGAGCACATCACATTGGCTAGACTAGATCAAAAAATCAACCAAAAAATCAGTTCTTTGCCTAAAAAATAGCGGGTCCTGAGCGCGTAACGTAGACGGGAGGAGGAGCGCCATCTGGCAGCCGGATTGGGAACACGGTCGCGGTTCCTAGCCGCGACATCGGAGCGACACCGCGTGAGCACCTCCAACACTGTCGTTGATGAAGACGCCGACGAAGCTCCACCACAACTGACCTCGATTGCTCCACCTCGTCCGCTCCGTGTTGCGTCGTTCCCGCTTCTTCTGCCTAAATCCCCTTTCACCTTGGCAGCTCCACGGAGTAGAGCAAGGGGGGAGCAAGTTGAGGATGGTCATTGGTGGGAGGGCCTGTCTGAGTTGACATGTCTGTCCAGGGGGCTATGGGCAAATAAATGCTCCCTCAGGACACCATCAATGCAGCTGTGACACTGTATTCGGGTCTCACTCACCTCCATGTCACCCAATACTTCTCTACGTATCGCTCACTGACCTCGCATGATGCTCTCGCGCAAGTTCGGTGACGGTAAACTTGTATTTTCAATGTACAGTGACTGCATTGAACTTGCTAAGCAAGTACAGGTACCTACTATGGATTTAACTCGCAAAAGAGAGAGAGGGAAGAAGAGGAGAGACACTCGGCCGATTTACTTCATCTGATGGCCGAGACCCTAGAGGATGTGGCCCACGCCATGGCCACCGGCTATCTTGGCGGCCGGCTAGAGGAGCTGAGAGATAGATAAGGTCGAAGTAGCGCTGCCCTTCGAGTCGCGGCGGCCGCCACGACCACCCCAGCCACACCCCATCGGCAGCTTACTCCGTCCGACCTCAACGCGGGCCGCCATTCCCCGCCGCTTCTAACGTCGTCGCCCAAGGAGTGTCACTTGCTGCCGCGTACCTCCGACTCCTGCTCGAAGCCGACCACCAGAAGCATCATGTCCGGCCGCGCGATTTCTCCTTCACCTTTTTTTAGACAGGAAAGATGAGGAGACGATTAGGCGGAGGACTATCTAGATTTTTTCGCCTTCGTGGGTAGCATCGCTTGGACTAACCACAATTTGTTAGGCCGGCTCAAAACGGTCTAGTCTGCCGCTTTGACCGAAGTACGTAGATAAATCGGGAGACAACAAAGTGAGGAACAAACACGCTCATTAGGCGTGTGAACCACTGTTCATTTACACATCATCTACGGTGAAAAAGATTACGTGGAGGGACTAAGTGATCTTAAAATGTTTCACTTTCATATATGTAGTTATATGCATTGTTGATGGGGATATGCCAAAGGGGGTATGCTCAGCAGTGCGTTCCAAGTGGGCCGAATGGCCTACAAGTGCGCCTGAAGGACAGCGACTAGACTCTGAAGAAAGGAAAGGCCCGTCGACTGGCGACTGGAATCCCACAAGCGTAGCAGAAGCCCAGTCGGATTAGGTCAAAAGCCCCCGGATCCTTATCTTGTTCGGAGGCAGCTTGTAAACCCGAGCGAGGTGCTTCATATATAAACCTCCCTAGGTATCCTAGCGACTTACGTTCCATCATACACCCCCTCAAGCGACTCGCTGCCTAGCCGCCGAGCTCGCCACCCTTGTAACTCGCTCTCTCATAATCTAATCTAGCAGGAGTAGGTCTTTACCCTTCGGAGGGCCGAACCTGGGTAAACCCATGTGCATCCGCCCCCATCTCGCACCGCAGATGGCCGCCAACACTTCCTCACGAAACACTCAATCGCTGCCTATGGCAGCGACTGCCGTGGCCATTTCCACGACAGTGGCGCCCACCGTGGGGCATAGCGGGACTGGCCTGAGTTCTGCGGCGAGACCCTATTCGCTGATCGAGCGGCCGCTCGCCACTAGCCACATGATCGCCATCGGCGGGATCTTGCAGATCCTGCCCAGCAGCTACATCCCGGCATCGCGCCCGGTCACGCACGCCGCGGTGATGCCGATCGGATCCATCAACCTCTTTGTCGGCTTTACCGGTGCGGTCGATCCAGCCATGACGATGATCGTCAGCGGGGCGCCTCCACACCGCGATCTGCTTTCGGAGGAGCAGGTCCGCTCCATCAGGGCCCTCGTCACCAAGTACGACTCGGCCGCTAGCGACGCGGTCGAGGCCAACGTCGCCACCAACGACGACGCCCTAAACAACGACGCCGACTCCGACTCCGCGAACCCTGCATCGGTCAACGGATCCATCACCGCCGCGTCACGGGAGGACTCCATCACGCGAGTCTCCAACCCCAAGGATTTCAAGGATCCCTCCATCCTGGGGATCTTCGACTCTGACTCCGGCTCGGAATCCCCCGAGGATTTTCGCGCCAGATCCAATCGCTTCAACGCGATCTACATGGCGGATAGTACGGCCGCCCCACCAATTCCGTTCTCCATGCCGATCTTGCCGACCGCGACGGCCACGGAGGTGGAACAAGCCCGCCTGCGGCTCCAGGAGGCGCAACTCAATGAACTCGCTGAGCGCGAGAAATATCGCCTTGAACGAGAGACGGCGAAGGAGCTGTCACTCTATCACCAGCGCCGCATCAGGACCCGCCTGAACCCCTATGTTCAGGGCCGTGTCCTGAATTTAAATGATGGGGGCGACCCCACACGCGCCGCCGAGCGCGAACACGGCGAGAACGCGCGGACAGGAGGAGGCAACCCCGCGAGACCACCACCTGGAGCACCGGCGAATGGGGCCCCTGCACCACCCATGGGCCGTGCGCCCCACCAGACCAACCACGGATCATCATCTCACCTCAAGCCCGGGACGCCAACGGGCTACCATTGTACTCCACCCCGATGGACAACGTCGTCGCGGCCGATGCCGCGATCGCCAACCTCAATGTCCAAGGCGACGGCGTGCTACAGATCCAGTATGCCAAGGCCCTACTTGTCAGGGCCATCGAGCAACAGGCCATGGGAGTCGACCCGCAGGGGCGGATGTATTCCCGCTCGTCAGCAAGCAGGGCGGCATCAAGCGGCCACCCCACCGTGGCTAACGCAATAGTTTGCCCACCACCCCAACCCCTGGCGAACCAACCACGGGCCGCCAACCCCATGTTGTCGACCAACAAGCAGCGACCTACGAACAACACCATCGCCGCAAACGGGCAACCCCTTGATGCCCGAACGCACATCATCAACAATCAGGCGTGGCGGTCGCGCCAACCTTACAACCTGCGACACACCCTCGCCAACCGCAGCGACCCGGAGCCAAGAGGCTCGCTCAGCCGAGTCGGGCCGCAATGCTTTGGACCCATGATCCGCGGGAAAAAATACCCCGCCAACTTCAAGGCCCCGAAGATCGAGAAGTACGACACGACGTACGACCCCGCCGTTTGGCTGGACACATACCTCATGGCAATGGGGATCGCAGGCCACACCGACCTGCTCACCGCTCGCTACCTCCCCCTGATGATGGAGGGCGCGACCCGGCAATGGATCAACACACTACCCGCCGACAGCATCGATTCCTGGGAAGAAATGCGGGATGCCTTCGTCAGGCACTTCGAGGGATCCTACACTCGTGCCACCACCATCGAGGACCTGGAGCGATGCATCTAGGGACAACGCGAGTCGACCTGCCGGTGGATCCAAAGGTGGCAAGAACTATGGATAAACGCCTCTGGCATCCACCCAGACACGGCGATACACTGCTTCAAGAACGCGTGCCAGTATGAACCTCTGGTCGCCAAGATCAAGGGGGTCTACCGGACGCTCGATAACATCCCCGACCTCCTCGAGACCGCCAAGCGCTACGCGGAGGAGGACCCCAACCAAGACTCCGACGACGAGTCAGGAGGAAGATGGCGCACTAGCATCCACGACAGCGGGCGCCTACATGACATGCGCTACAGCAACACCCGCATCACCGGCAAGCGCCGGACCGACGGGCGAGTCGACTTCATCGCCAACGCCGGCTACGGCCAACGCGACTCCAAGAACTACCGCCGCGACAGAGGAAACTACCGCGATAGCGGGAACTACCACGCCAACAATGCGACGAGGCCGAAATTCGACCCCGCCGCCCTGCTCAATCATCCCTGCATCAACCACAGCAGGGAGGGAAAACCCGCCACCCACACCACCGCCGACTGCCACTCTCTCACAGAGATCGAGAAGGCGAGACGTGCAAGGGAGGACCCCAACAACAACCAACCGCGGGACAACGGGAACGGCGGCGACTTCGGAACCGCCGTCGGGTCACTACATACCTTCACTGGGCTCGGCACCAAGCGTGAGAAGAAGGTACTCGCCCACGCGGTCGCTATCAATGTGGTGACGCAAGTCGACATCCCCCGCTTCCTAAACTGGTCCGAACAGAGCATCACCTGGAGTCACCAGGACCACGCGACAAGAATCGAATATCCAGGGCGAGTCGCCCTGGTGGTCAGGCCAAAGGTGGCCGACTACTGGCTGCCCAAGACGCTGATGGACGGTGGGAGCTCCATCAACATCCTGTGCCTCGAGACCTTCAAAAGGCTCCAGCTCCTAGAAACAGCCATCGAGCCAACACTGATGACCTTCCACGGCATCGTCCCCGGTCGGAAGGCATACCCGATCGGGAAGGTGACACTGCCAATCACCTTCGGCACCCTGGCAAACTACCGCACAGAGAGAATCGTCTTCGAGCTGGTGAACTTCCGTAGTCCCTACCACTGCGTCCTGGGCCGCCAGGCATTCGCAAAGTTCATGGCGACCCCACACTACGCCTACAACATGATGAAGCTCCCCGGGCCGAGCGGCATCATCACCGTCCACGGCGACCCCGATATGGCCGTGGAATGCAAGGAAAAAGGCGCCGAACTCGCCGACGCCGTCATCGCCACGGAGACTGAACACGCGGAGGAGCTCGCGAAATATGTGGGCAACATCAACAAGGACGATCCCACCATCTTGAAGAAACCGATCGCCGCGAACTCCGCGTTCAAGGCGACCACGCACACCCGCACCGTCGAGCTCGTCCCAGGCGACTCCAGCCAAATGGTCACCATCGGGGCGCACATGAGCCCCGCATAGGAAAGCGCACTCATCGGGTTCCTCCGTGAGAACCACAACATCTTCGCATGGAAGCCATCTGACATGCCAGGTGTCCCGAGGGAACTCGCTGAGCACAAACTTAATGCCGACCCCAAAGTGCGACCAGTAAAGCAGTCACTACGACCCTTCAATGAAGAGCGCCGTCGAGCAACCGTCGAGGAAGTCTAGCGCCTGCTAGCCGCAGGCTTCATCCGGCCAATCAAGTACTCCAAGTGGCTGGCAAACCCAGTCCTGGTTCTCAAAAAGAACAACACCTGGATAATGTGTATCAACTACACCAATCTCAACAGCGCCTGCCCGAAGAAGGAGTTCGTCCTACCGCGCATCGATCAGATCATCGATTCGACCGCGGGATCAGAGTCTCTATGTTTTCTTGATGCTTACTCTGGTTACAACCAGATCAAGATGGCGGTCGAATACGAGGAGAAGACGACGTTCATCACGCCATTCGGCACATTCTGCTACATGGCCATGACGTTTGGCCTCAAGAACGCAGGCGCCACATACCAGAGGTGCATGCAGGAGTGTCTAGCGAGCCAAATTGGCCGCAACATTCATGTCTACATCGACGACGTGGTGGTAAAATCCACCCGCTAGGACGATCTGCTCGCCGACCTAGCAGAAACCTTCACAAATCTGTGGAGGTACAACATCAAGCGGAACCCTGGAAAATGCACCTTCGGCGTACCCACCGGACAACTTCTGGGGTACGTAGTCTCCAAGCGAGGCATTGAAGCCAACCCCACCAAGATCGACACCATCACGCGACTTGGGAAACCCGAGTGCCTACGCGACGTCCAAAAGTTGGCAGGACGAGTCGCGGATCTCAGTCGCTTTATCCCCCGACTAGGCGAGAAGGCAATGCCCCTCTACCGCCTGGTGCGCAAGAACCCAACATTCCAATGGGACGCGGAGGCCGACGACGCACTCAAAGCACTCAAAGAAGTGCTACTCGTGGCACCACAACTCGCCGCGCCACTCGACAAAGAGCCAATGCTCGTCTACGTCGCGGCCTCCAATCGAGTTGTCAGCGCCGTGATGCTCATCGAACGACCAGAAGAGGGCAAGGAGTGCCCCATACAGCACCCCGTATACTACATCAGCGAAGTCCTAATGGACTCACGACAGCGCTACCCGCAATACCAAAAACTGGTGTACGCGGTATTCCGAGCACAGCGGCGGCTCCCACACTACTTCCAGGAGCACCGAATCACGGTGGTCTCCTCCGCGCCCCTGCAGGACATCATACGCAATCGCGAGGCAACAGGGCGAGTCGCCAAGTGGGACGTCGAGATCGGCGTCCACAACATCAAGTATGAGCCCTAAAAAGCGATCAAGTCACAAGCTCTGGCCGATTTCCTTGCAGACTGGGAAGAAGCACAGCAGCCAGAGAAGCTCCCATACCTCCACTACTGGTCGCTCCACTTCGACGGCTCCAAAAACGCTGACGGCGCGGGGGCTAGGGTCATACTGACCTCCCCCAAAGGAGACAAGCTCCGCTACGTGCTCCACCTCAACTTCAAACCCTGCACCAACAACATGGCGGAATACGAGGCCCTCCTCCACGGCATGAAAGCCGCCAAGGAGATGAACATCAACCGCCTACGATGCTACGACGACCCCGACCTAGTCGCCGGCCAAGTGGCCGGGACGTGCGACGCTGTTTCCCCAACAATGATAGCGTACCGCCAAGCCGTCGAGTAGTTGGGAGGACACTTCGACGGCTATTCCGTCGAGTGGATCGACAAGCATAAAATCAAGGAGGCAGACGCCCTTTCCCGCATCGGATCAACTCGACAGGCGCCACCAGTGGGTGTCTTCCTCGACATCATCCGCAAACCCTCCATCAGCCCACCGAAGGAGATTGACGTCGGGACCCCACTCCAACCAGAACCGACCTTAGTCGCCATGGTTGTGGAACCTAGCGACTGGACATCGCCATACATCGCCTTCCTGGAGCACAAACTCCTACAAAGCGACGAGACAGAGGCGCGAATGATTGTGCGCCGCTGCAAATCCTTCGTCATCATCAACGGCGAGCTCCACAAGCGCAGCGTGACCGGCGTGTTCTAGCGCTGCGTACAACCAGAGGAAGGCCGCAAGATCCTCCAGGACATTCACGCCGGCGACTGCAGGCGCCAAGTCGCTAGTCGCCAAGGCCATGCGGCACGGTTTCTACTGGCTCACTGCACACGACGATGCCACCAATGTCGTCCAAAGATGCGTCGGATGCCAGAAGTACGCCAACCAGACGCACCTTCCTGGTTCGGCAATCAAGACAATCCCCATCACATGGCCATTCGCCGTATGGGGCATGGACATGGTAGGCCCGTTCAAGAAGGCCCCATCTGGCTTCACCCACCTCCTGGTCGCAGTCGACAAGTTCACCAAATGGGTGGAGGCCAAGCCGATCAAGAAGTGCGACGGCAAGACGGCTACCAAGTTCCTCCGCGAACTCAACTACCGGTACGGCTACCCGCACAGCATCATAACAGACAACGGCACCAACTTCGCCAAGGAGGCCATGGCGGAATTCTATGAGGAGCACGACATACGACTCGACCTCGCATCAATCGCCCACCCGGAGTCAAACGGCCAAGCAGAGCGCGCCAACCAGAGCGTCCTCCATGGGCTAAAGCCGCGACTGCAGGTGCCCCTCCAGCGCACCCCAGGATGCTAGGTCGACGAGCTCCCCTCTGTGATATGGGGGATCCGCACCTCCGTCAACCGATCAACCGGGTTCACGCCTTTCTTCATGGTGTATGGCGCCGAGGCTGTAATGCCAACAAACCTGGAGCACGACTCCCCTCGAATCGCCAACTACGTCGAGGCGGCCAACGAGACCGCCCGCCAAGACATCATCGATCAACTTGATGAAGCACGCGACCTGGCTCGCTCCCGCACCGCCATATACCGGCAAGGACTTTGCCGCTACCACAGCCGCCGAGTGCAAACTCTCACCTTCCAGGAAGGCAACCTAGTCCTACGACTGGCCCAAGACAAGAAGGGCATGCACAAGCTCTCCCCTCCATGGGAGGGGCCATTCGCCATAGGCCGAGTCCTTGGCAACGACGCCTACTACCTCATCGACATACGGGGTGATGGCCAGTTGGAGGTCGGGAGGCCATGGAATGTAAACCTCCTCAGAAAGTTCTATACTTAGAACCACACACTGTACTCTGTCGGAATATATAAATGAAGTTCATTTGGACCACACAAATTGTGCCCACTCGCCATATTCTTGTGCCACTCGCACTCGTACATGCAAGCAATACGCTATTCACGGAAGTCAACCTCTGGTCGAGCGACCGGCACGACAAAGTAGTGCGGCACAAGGGCACTGGAAGTATTTGGGCCTTGTCTCGTCCACGAAAAACGCCAACCCGGAGCCGCCATTGGAGTCGCCTAGCCCGACTGGCCCATCGGGCCAAGACGTCCGATACACGCTTCCCACTACGCTTTGTCCCTCCCACCCTCGAGCAAAGCGACTCGAACGGTTAAGTACCACGCACGGGGACTCCGCAAAACGGGAACCCCACGCGGCTCGGGAACACACCAAGTAAGAGAGCTGCCTAGGGCTCGCCAAGCGACTGGCTCTCCGGTCCAGGGGAGGAGACGCGTTACAAACAACGCACTCACAACCTGCAACAGGATCACGACCAATATGGTCGGGTAAAACGCTCGGGGACTCGCTCCCAAGCGAACCCTACCCGCGCTCGGGGACTCGCCACTCAGGAGACGCGAGGGATAAAAACAAACGCGTAAACTAATCAAACACACAGAAATACACAATCGAGTTATACCCCATTAAAGGGCGGACGCGCTCAGGGACTCGCCCAAATTGTTGAACAAAACATTTCCTTAATCATAACACGAGTCGACCAAGTCCCCGTGACATACATTACAAAATGTCATACAACGTTCGCCACTTGGCATCCATTACAACTCTTACATTTGGTTACTCCACAGGCCCTGATGAAGAAGAAGCGCCACCACCCTTGACGCGCACAAAGGGTTGCCACGGGTTCGTCGGATACGTGGTCAGTGACTTTGTCAATGACGACCGGAAGGGCTGCTCCGACTTCATGTCGCGGTGCTCCGGCTCGGGGTCGCCAGGCGCCAACACCGTCTCCTGGTACGGCAGCAGACCCCCCATCGCCAAGACACGATCGACATAAGGAGCGTCCTTCGCGGTCAGCTTCAGCACCTCCGACATCTCTACCGTGCCGGTCGCCGAGGGATAGCCACTCATGACATCGTCAAGACCGAAGTCGTCGGGGAAATGCACGAGACCCAAGCTCAACACCGTGGCGGCCCCGCGTTTAAACGCCGAGCGCGTCATGCACTCCACAACCGCGGGCACCTCCTCCAGATAGCGCCACACCTCCATGAGCCCCCAGGGATGTCTTCTGTGGGAGACATGCCCTGAAGAGCCGCCTGGACACACAACACCGAGGCCGTGGCTGCATTCACCACGGCAGTTACGCACTGCGAGGCGGTGTAAGTCTGCACCACCGGGTCGCTTTGGCCTACCACAGCTGCAAAGTTAGATGTGAGTGAAGCAATGAAACCCCCAAAGCGGGAACCCGACAAAAGACTAAAGCAAAGACACAGACTCACCAAGAAGCTTGCGGCAATTCTCCTTGACGTGCTTCTCCAAGGCGGTCTGCTCATTATGCAGCCCCACGAGGATGGAGTCTGTGGCCTTGCGTTCCTCTTCAGCCGCCGCGACGGCAGCCTTCGCCCGTTCCTCCGAAGAAATTGAGGCTGCCTTAGCCTCCTCCAACTCCTTGACCAGGGAGGCCACTCGCCCATTCGCCGCATCCAGTTCGGCGAATGGGACATACCCCTCACGGGCCTTGGAGACCTCAGCCGGGAAACCATCTGCAAGTGGAGATATCAGAGTATTGCACACAACCAGCTCATACAAAGCAAAGAAGAAGAAAGCCAAACAGACACTCACTGATCGCCTCCTGAAGTCGCCGGTTCACCTCCTGCGCCTCGCGCAAGTCACGCTCCAAGCGCTCTCGTGCAGCCTGCCGATCAGTCGATTCCCATTGTAACCCCTAAAAAACAAAGAACCCAGCTAAGCATTGGAAGGAAAAGAAAACCCAGTCCCCAGTCGCTGAAATTCAGCGACTAGGAACTCGGGGACTGGAGAAGGAAGAAAAGCAAAACCCAGTTCCCAGCCGTTGAAATTCAATGACTAGGAACTCGGGGACTCGAGAAGGAAGAAAAACAAAACCCAGTTCCCAGCCGTTGAAATTCAATGACTAGGAACTCGGGGACTGGAGAAGGTAGGAAAAGAAAAACAATTCCTAACCTTTGAAATTCAACGACTAGGAATTCGGGGACTGGACATACCTGAATAGTAGCGCCGAGCATCTTCTGAAGATCAGCGGCGTCAGTCGACGGGACCGTGAAGGAGGTGCGACCACGGCGGGCCCCAATCTCCGTGTCCACGATTTCCGGACTTTGTTGGGGCTGCACGTCCGTAACACCTGGAAACCCCTTCGCCATAAAGCGAGGGAACATTGCCGACGCCCTGGCAGGGACGCTGGCCGCCGGGACCGGCGCCTCCGGCACGGACGCAGCCGGTGCTGGTTCTGATCGCGTCGCTGCCACCTCTTTGACGAGCGGCGCAGCAGCTGGCTCCGCTGCGCTTCTCCCGGCCGCAGCGTCATCAGCACCCCCCTTCTGCTTCTTCGCGACTTCGGCAGCTGCGACATCTTCAGAGGCTTTCCTATTCTTGGGCATATCGCCCTCTCCCGCGCCAGTGGCCGGTGGAATCTTGGCAACCGAAGGGCGACTAATCTTCTTAGCCCCCGACCTGCACGAACCCCTCTAATCAGCACGACCACAACACGAAAAAATCAAGGCAAATTGAGACGAGGAAGCACAACTTACTTGGCGACTGGAAGGACACGAAGCCCGGTACTGATATGGGCGGGCTTGTCCAACTCGGGACCCAGCTTGTGGCTGAGCCCCTCTCAAAGACGTCCGAAGCCCACGAAACCGAGGGCTTCCTTGATGATAAAGCTGCAGTCGCCGGGATCTCCGGCTCCGATGCCGCCGCCTTCGACGACTGTGGCGACTTGGGCACTGTCGCCTCAGCTGTTTCTTGGCTAGGAACCCCCGAGATCGTCGGCGCGATCGCCGCCAGGGGAACCTCTATCGCCACCTCCGTATCCTCGCCCTCCAACGCCTTCGTCGGGACCGTGTCCCTTGGGGCCTTGTGCGATACTTCGGGAGACCCTTTGTCGTCGGAGTCATCATTCGACTCGAACACCACTGACGACCTGGCCGGCGATGGAGGCCTCTTTGCCGGCGACTTGAGCCGGCGTGGGGGCTTCGACGACGTAGCAGTGCGCCGGGACGTTTGCTCCTGGGCGACCTCATCGCCTTCTTCGAACTCGTCCAGGCGACGGCTCGCTTCGACCTCTCGTTGCTTCTGCATTCGGGTCTTGAGAGCCACAGGCGCTGGGGGAGGGACCTCTTCTTCTTCCCCGTCGCTGTCGGAAGGATCCCCCTCGGAATCTTCCTCCAGTTCTTGGGGAACTTCTTTGTCAAGCGGAGGGAGCCAACCCTCCAATACCTGAGAAAGCTGAGAAGATCCACGAGTCAAGACACGCCAAGAGAAAAGACTGAAATTGAGGTACGAACGCAGCGATTGGAAAGAGAACTCACTGTGGGGGCTTCGTTCTTCACGGGAGTATACGGGGCGACCCCGACCGCCGCACCCGTGAACTCCGCGTCGGTAATCTTCTTCAGGGCGGCCTTGTAGTCCTCGGCCTCCCATGACTCCTTGCTGGTTCGGGATGGATCATGCTTCCCGCTGTACTCGTACATCCAGTGTGGATGAGCCGCCAGCGGAACCAGGCGCCGCCCGAGCCAGCAATTGTAGAGATTGATTGGAATCAACCCCTGGTCCTTCAGCTTCTGGATCTGATCCATCATTTCCGCGACGGCCATCCGCTGATCTTCAGGGAGCTTCTTCGGCGCCAGTCGGCGGGGCTCGCTCCTCTCGGCGACGAATTCAGGAAGAGAGACCTCGCCAGAGGGAGTGGCTTCCTTGACGTAGAACCAGCTTTTCTTCCACTCGTTGGCGGCCTTCTTCGGTAGGAGGAGCTTGACGAAGTTGGCCTTCGGCTTCAACTGGAAGGTGACCCTGCCTGTGGACAGCATCAAGCCGCTGGACGCCTCGCGCCCGATGCGTCCGTGGAAGAGCTCCAGCCACAGCGGGAAATATGGCCTGCAGCCGAGGTAGCATTCGCAAAAGGCGATGAAGATCGCCAGCTGCTCGATGCTGTGTGGACCAAGATCTGAGGGCTTGATCGTGTAGTACACGCAGAAACGACGGAAGAAGAGCGAAGTAGGGAACCCTAAGCCCCTCTCAAGATGGCTGGTGAAGCAAATGAACTCGCCGGGTCGCGGTTTCGGCTCGGTCTCGGAGGAGGGGGGAACCCGCCAATTCCCCTTGCAGAGCACCCCGACGTCCTCAAAGGATCTCAGCTGGGCCGTGGTGCACTTGGATTTCCCCCATGAGCCTTTGGGAGGCGCCATCGAGTGAGAAGTGGGATCGCGCGATGCGGGGAGAGTAAGTCGGGAGGAAGCAGAAAGGAAGAGCAAACGAGGAAGGATGAAGAATGCGGAGCAGGATCGCGAAGCTGATCCGTCACTCCCCTTATATGGGAAACGTCACCCGCCAAAATCGGGATAGCCGTTACTCACGGTAATTGCGCCGAAGTTATCGTTGGAAATTCCAACGGATAGTTTGACCATGTCTGACAGTCCAACTCCTATTGGTCTACTCTCCACCCGCCAGTCTCTCTTCTCGTCGAAACAACGACTGGACGGCATGCTTATTGAAGTGACGGATGGGGCTATGGGGAAATTCTCCTTGGTTCCAGTAAAGTCCATCGCCGATTCAAATGGGCGCCCAAATTGGGCTTGCCTACTTCGAACACCAAAAGGACGCCCGCGCCTGCGTCAACGATGGCCTCAGGGACTACTGATGGGGATATGCCAAAGGGGGTATGCTCAGCAGTGCGTTCCGAGTGGGCCAAAAGGCCTGCAAGTGCGCCTGAAGGATAGCGACTGGACTCTGAAGAAAGGAAAGTCCCGTCGACTGGCGACTGGAAGCCCAGAAGCGTAGCAGAAGCCCAGTCGGATTAGGTCAAAAGCCCCCGGATCCTTATCTTGTTCGGAGGCAGCTTGTAAACCCTAGCGAGGTGCTTCATATATAAACCTCCCTAGGGTATCCTAGAGATTTACGTTCCATCATACACCCCCTCAAGCGACTCGCTGCCTAGCCGCCGAGCTCGCCACCCTTGTAACTCGCTCTCTCATAATCTAATCTAGCAGGAGTAGGTCTTTACTCTCCGAGGGGCCGAACCTGGGTAAACCCATGTGCATCCGCCCCCATCTCGCACCGCAGATGGCCACCAACTCTTCCTCACGAAACACTCAATCACTGCCTATGGCAGCGACTGCCGTGGCCATTTCCACGACAATTGTTCATCCATAGTGCTTCGTTTTCGTGGATATAGCTACTGCACTGTATATCTACTGCTCCAGCCGAAAGTTGTATAACAACCACTTTTGCCACCTAAAAGTGACATTGTAATGACTTATCGGGACCTCTCTAGAGGTGTTAGATCTACATATTTGAAGTATATTGTATATGTAAGCTCCTTTCGGTAATGTGCCATAAATTTTATTTCTATGCATTATGTACATAATTCTTTTAAAACAACCAATGTAACTCCACGGGCGCGGCGCTCTAGTATCCTTAGGGCATCTCTAACCGATCCTCAATCAGTTAGAGGAGTAAATGGAGGAGTAAACTTTAGAGGAGTAAAAGTACTCCTCTAAAGGTGGTCGGCACCTAACCGAACCCCTATTTTTAGAGTAAAACTATTTTTTATCATTTGCAATACAAATAGGTTGGTACAAACACATATATTATCATAGGTTTTGATACCGATACATCCTGATACACCTAAAATAGATACCGATACAACTCGATACAATTGATACATAGAGAGTACATACTTCTCCCCATGGATACCGATACAACCCGATAGAAACCGGCACAAACCAAAGTGTTCTTGTTATGCATTAGAACACATAACAAAAATGTGCCATCTATTTAACATCAATGAAAGCGATCTACCATCTCCGGTTGTCTTTTCATTAAAATTCTTATAAATTTCTCCCCAAAAAAGTTGAAATGGCGGACGAACACCACTCGTTTCGTATATTGCGTCATCTACAAGAGTTTGATGTTGCCATGCAAAATACAACTCATTGTCTTCATCCTCGGTCCATGTAGAAGTCCTAGTACTTCATTTGTAATAAAAATCAAATAAGCCACGGCTTCTTGTGCTCCAATTTTACATGACGAAAAAGAGGGGAAAAATTCACCTTTTCCGTCTTGTGTTGGTTGCGGCCGGCGGTGCCGGCGATCCATCTCCAGCAACAGCATCGACGGACGTTGGCCCTGCATCCTCCAACTCCAGCCAAAGGTCCCACGTGCAATCGAAACCCGTCGTGGGCGGTGGGGGAGGCGGGGGCAACCGCCGGTCGCGCGGGATCTGTGGTGAGCTAGGAGGAGGGGCAAGCCGCGTCGCGACATCGGTGGTGGCTGGCCTCCTGGGAGCCAACTCTGACTTGCCGTGGTCACCGGAGGCCACGCCGGCTCCGGCTTGCAACGAATCGACGCCGACGGAGCCCGATTTGAAGTAAATCGGGGCGGCGGTCAGCGAAAACTAGGTCTCCCTTTCGATTTCGACGACGGCGAGAGGCGGCAGAGGGACTGAGAGGTAGGCCAGAGGGGTGGGGGCGGCGGGGTATGGGGGTCGCCGGCGGGAATGGGTGCGGCGGGTCAGGAGGCGGGAGATTTTCTCGAAAGTGGCCTCGGAGGAGTAAATTTAGGAGTCGGCCACCACTTTTATTCCGATGATGAGTATAATTTTACTTCTCTAACCGTTTAGAAATTCGGTTAGATGTCACCGCTGCGTATTGTTACTCCTCTAACCGATTTTAGGGGATCGGTTAGAGATGTCCTTAGTTAATAGGCAAATCAAAGCACTCTCTACATGGCTGGAACCTACCAAGGTGAACCGCGGATCAAAATTCGGTAAATATTTTCTATCCTGAAGAATAACTATTAGAGTTTCTACCCAATCGACCAGCCAATATATCCATAGATGAGAAAATTGCACGTAACACTAAACTTTGGTGTCAAAGTTGCACAGGATACAGAAACAAAAAAACTTGTTGCAGCTAATCCCGACTTTTGGTCTAATCCGTTCTGTCTAGCCCAAATAGATTTCAAATAGAAATTATAGTGCCTTAAAAACGTATCCGATGTGTATGACCGTATTTTTATACAGTACATCACTCGCGTGGGCTTATATTTCTGTATTTATATCCTCTGGCGAACAAAGTTTGGTCTAACATATCTGATATTGTCAGGCCCGTTGACGAGCATGAGCGAGGTGAGCGACCGATCAGGGCCCCCGATTTTTTGGGGCCCCAAATCGCGGTTAGTTAGTTATAAACGTGATTATTTGGCAGCACATCCCGTAAGTTTATTCAAAAAGGTTTATAAGCAGAGAAGAACCGCATGCATTTCTGTTTCTTAATTAACGAGGACAAGATTTTTAGACCAGGTCAGGCAACAGCAAATCACGCAACATGGTTTATCTTCTACTACTTCCACTTGTGATACGTGAGACGACGAACTAGATCCCATCGTGCGACGCCGAGACAGCTGATGGCCTATTCATCTTCGTGGCTCCCTCCGGCGTCAGGTCTCAATGAGATGATCCCCAGATCCCACCGGAACAACACCGTGCGGGGGCGCCTGATTTCAGCTACGCATAAGCGGCAACGTCCTGACAACTGACGCCTAAAGACTGCTGGCGTTCGCCATTCGCCGAATCAAGTTTCAATCAGGTTAATGTCTGCTCCATATCTCCACTGATTAACAAAATCAAGTCAACGGATTCCAATTTCCAAGCCTGTTCATTCTATAGGTTCGATGACAAAATATTGTAGATAGTAATTCTTCGAGATATTAACTCTATCTTCTTTGAAGATATAGCTGAATAAAAAGTAGCCCTCTTCTATTTTTGTTTACGTTTGTTTGCAACTTGATGTCTTTTAAGTCAGATTGTTTTTGTTTGTTTGTAAAATAGAAACAATCATGGACTTCAGTGCTATATTTACTCTTTTAGCATTCATATTTGATGTATGTTTTTTAATATTGTAAAAATAGCACAAATGAAGCTACGTGATTATTAAGTGAAAGTATAGTTTTATTCTATTAGTCACATATTTGGGTCATATTTCAAGATCCGCATGGGGGCCCCAACTTACTGGAGACGGCCCTGGATATTGTGATCGAACTCGGCATGATACCACTCCTGCAGCTCCTACGCCTACACGTACACTAAAAAGACCTGCGACTATGTATAGAAAAAATTCAGAAGAATAACCTTGATGTGGTCATCTGTGCACGTTACAAGCATGCAAATTTTTAATGTGAAGTACCTTGTATTTTAGGCTCAGTAAAAAAACAAATTAGATAAATTTTAGAAGATTTAAAAGTTATATTGCCATGCTCCCAGATCTGCACATGAAGGTAGAATAAATCATTAGCTACGTTCTGATATTCTGTTTGAATTTTTCGAAGCTAAAATTTTGAATTTTTTGAATTTTAGAAAAAGAGCTCTATGGAGATCATCTGTCAAATTGATGCTCTTGTATTTTCTATCGCTATAATGTCTCTTTTTTTAATTTACATAAAATTATGGCATATAGTATAGAAATACGTGTCCACGTGTTAGATATACTATTAAGGCACTATATACACTTTTTTGGGCTAGCTACAACTGATTAGACAACAAATCGGTCAGCTGCAATAAATGTTTTATTTTTGTGTTTTGTGCAACTTTAGCACCAAAGCCTAGTGTTAGATGCAATTTTCTCTCCATCGATCAAACAATTTTTTTTATAGTTGCAGCCGCCGGTGTCATGCGGACGGACTGCTCAATAGGTCCACCCCACGCGTCATTCTCGCCAGCTCTCTCTATGAGAGCATCCCAGCGTATGTTTACGTCAGTTTTCCCATTCGCGGACAGGGCAGCCCAAACACGAGTCCAAAAACGAGCTTTCAATGGGGGACTCATACGGTCCGCAGGTCCCGAACCTCAATTCTAGGGCAGTGCACGCGTCCTCTCTCCGTTCGCCCTGGCGCACACGGAAACAACCTATAACAGTCTCCTGCACTGCCAATTAATAGCGGTCACTGAATCGTCTGCGCCGGCCTATTTTCTTCCTCACTGATCCCAAAGCTGGTCGCACCGCCTGCCGTCCGACGCCTGTGCTGCTCTTCATCAATGTGGGCTTTCAATGCCTTGGCCTTCCTAAACAGTCCAGTCACGACCATTCTCCACACTCCCACCTTCCACCACCACAGTCGTTCCCACCACCACGGTCATGGTGTAACATTTCGGGATTAGCACCTAGAAATAGAGAGGATACAGGTGTGTGCATTGCATTCATGCATAAGAAAATTCAGAAAATTTTTGCGCAGAACTAAAAGAGCTAAGGGGGAATCGAGATCTCTCTTGTTCTGATGGAAAAATCAGCGCAAGTGTTATGGATTTCGACATGACCTCTACTGTAATTTCGTGTTTGGAAAACAATTCAATTCATATATGAAATTGAGATTTGAATTTCAAATTTGAATACCTTGGAATTTAGAATATTCCAATGTTAAGTAAACAATACTTAAAGAATAAAGTAATAACAAGAAATGAAATAGGAAATTGCAATTACATAAATAAAAGAATAGGAGAATACAAAGAAAAGTAATATTTATTAAATCATACCATATTACAATGTCTTCACACTTTTGAATAAAAAGGAAATTACAAATAAATAACGGTATTCCTCATACTACATGAGTACAAATAAGTAATAAGTCTTGTAAAATAAAATTTGAAACTGCAAAAAGAGATTTACTTTATTACAACTTATATGGAACAATAGAATTAACAAATGAAATAGAAAAGAATCACTTTATACAAATATTACAATGCTTTTACAAATGATTAAATGAAGAAGAAAGATTACAACCAAGAGTAAAAGAAAGATTAGAACTAAAAATCTGCCTAATTCTATTTATCCTCCAATTTCTTTTCTTCAATTCTTCTTATTTTGGATTCCTGCATAATAATGAGATAAAAATAAAACAAATAAAAGAATGGGTTAGTATTAATTGAACTCCCAGATTTGACAATGAATTGCATTGTTAAGTTCATCATAGAGTTTGAATAAAAAGGGCCAATGTAGTATCCATTCTTATGAAAAGAAATGCCCCAGGCTTATACATCACAGGCTTTGGGCACAAATTCCATATTTCAAAGAAAGAGGAGTGGTCACATAGCAAAATATCTCTCAAGACGAGCTCATCCTCAAGGGGACAGCTTCAAGGCCATCAAAATATCCTCCCAATGAGACAAGGCATGTGGGTTGCTGAAGCAAGCAAGCAGCTTACACAACACATGCATGTGGATGTGTTGTCAACACCACAGCTAGCACATGAAGTGCACAAGGCAGAGCATAGCCGTAGCAGCAGACTACCATTCCATCTTCCCATACTCCAGGGCACAACTTTCATCTTATCATCATCCACAAAATAGCCAAGAACACCACCACGAACACCACTTGTTCTTACTAGTTTTCTCTCAAAAACACACTGATCAAATCTACCATCCAACAACTCTAGTTGCTTAGACAAGCCATCCAAGAGCAAATCAAGAGTAGAAGGAGGGCAGTAGGCATACATCAGCAACTGATTAAGCAATCAACAAAGATGATCAAGATCAACAACGGCTTGAAGAGAAGTAGGCTATTAGTAGCAGAGAAGTAATAGATAATCAAGTAGATCAAGAGCCATAGTAATATCTATAGATCTACAACTGGCCATAAACCAACAACAGGTAAGAATCATCAGATATACCCACTAAATCATCATTTAGCATATGTTCTTATCATTAACAGCGGTGTGGTGTGAGGGGGAAGATTACTCTCAGTTTTACATACTAGTGGTATGTAAAATCATCATTGATATTGCGGTATCAAAAATACTTGTTCCTATTTAGAATTTTGGCCTCAGCCTAGGCATTCCTAGCAGGGTCATAGACCATATCTTTTTCAAGTAATAGAAAGCCATATAATAGCATCTATTCTTATTTATACCAATGCCTCAGCCTTTTGCATCACTGGCAAGAGAATTTCAGATCATTAGCCACATACAAGTCATCTCAAGTAAATGGTTCCATTTCAATTTATACAAGTACTGGAGTGTAGCAGATCATGCTAGTTAGATAACCACTGTGCACACTCAAATTTGAGGCACCACAGAAGCCACTACTTTATCTTGCTACATCATTTTCCTAACAGATGTTCTAGGAATCAAGTATGTAGATTGTTTCATTGTAGGAAAGTTCTATAAAACAGATCCTTTCTCAAAACCTCAAGCAAGAATCCATTCATAATTTGCTTCTCCAAAGCTTAAGCCTCAAATTAAGATATCATTGGCTAGGGAAAGTCCAAACTTCTAACCATCAATGTTATAGCAAGGATATATATATGATCTAGTTCATGTGCATCCTCCAAGGAGGTAACACAGCAGCCAGAACAATTACTTAAAGCCCAAGTATGGCATACATGTAGTAGCCAGTAGACCAAAGAGGCACCACTAGTCTAGATGACAGCAAATCATACACATGATAGATCGTTGTGTACACTCTAGAAAGAGGCATCACAACAACAAGTTCCAGGCAGTAAAAGCCACTATGAAAACTATAGTGAAATATCATTTTCCTAGTTTAAATAACTAGGAATCATTCGAATTTTCCATTGTCATGTTGAATACAGAGATCCAGTAAAGAATAGACAGTATCTCAAATACCAGCCAAACTGTTTATACATTTCATATATATATTCCCAAATTATTACCTTAAATAATTGTCCTAGGAATCATCAAGTACATCACTGAAGCAGAGCTTCAGTTAAACTATAATCCATATCATATACTAACCAAAGCTACAACCACCAATAACAATCATTTCCCTAAGTCAACAACTTAGGAATCATTTTTTATTCCAATATCACCATACCATTTTCATTCAAAATCGTAAGTAGTAAAGCAAGCCACTAGACTATTGTTAGTCAAATTCAACACAATATTGAATCATCCACTAACATATGCTAGGGATGAATATTCATCCAAATTGAAGCATGGCATCTCACTTATCTCGGGAAATTTTCAAGAATATCAATAACAAATCACCGAACCATCACCACTACATGTCTGTACCCAATAGCATATAATGGCTCCACAGATCACCAAGTAGTACATCAGCACGAAGGCTGGTCACAGAGGGTTGAAGCTCACCAAGGGTGCCGAGCACCTGGAGCGTAGGCTTGATGAAGCCATGGAAGAGCCCATGTCCAACACCATCACGCATCAAAGGAGGCACCGGAGGCGCCGGGGTTGTGCCTAGTACACCAACATTCAGATAATAATGCGTTACGGGATGGTGGATGAACTCCATCCGCTCATTGGTGATCTTGATCCATATTCGATGGTGGATCAGCTGAGAGCAGAGTTCATAAGCCATGTGCGCATGTAGAAGCACGGGCTGCTTGGAGAGTTCCTTTCCATACAGATGGAGGAGCACACATGTCTGAAGGGTCACCTAGAGCGCATGCTTGATGCACACATGAGACTGGTTCACTTCATGGACTACTGGATGGATGATCCGTTTGCGATAGGCGTGCTGCTTCGATCATTTCCTCCCAGCTACGAAGGACATGTCCAGAGTAGCATCATGAGTGGTGATACAGAAACATTGGATCTCCAAGAATTCATATTACGTTTCAGGAACGTAAAGGTTGAACCAATCACCGGTGAGGTCATCAATGACAAAGGTATATATTTGATATACAATTTTATAAATGTTATAATCTTGCAAACACATTTGCAGTATTAAGTATATTTGATACTTGTTCTGTTTTACTGAAAACAAGTCCTTCTACATAGAGGTGCTTGCTGGAGAGGAGGTGACGTTGCGTGTTGATGGCGAGCATGATGATGATGGCCAACGACACTCTCCCTCAACATTTATCACTTAGTTTATGGTTTTTGGATAGTTATTGTAATCAAAAGATTGTCAACCTCTTTAGTGAGTCTCACACTTAGTGAGACGGTTATTCATATGAGCTTGTAACAAACAGTTGTTCCACTTTTATGAATGATTTCTATTTGTGTTCATATCTTGTTTGATTATATGTGAATTATCCTTGTTGTTTGAAACTAATTGATAATACATAAACATTTGTAAAATATTGAAATGCCTTGAAAATAACCAACTTAATGATATGTTCATTTTGAATGAAACCATTGTTTAAATTCAAAGTTATGTTGATAATATGTGAAAGTCATTTGATTTCTTATCACATATGAATCATGCCTAAGTTCGGCAAAATAACTTGAACACGGTGTATTACTTGAATACAAAGTGTTCTAATGAATTGCTAAAAGTAAATACATATTCGATGTATTGTGTTTTAACAAAATGGTAATTATCATTATATGATTATTTAAATGTGTAAATATGTTTACCAAAGGAAACATGAATATGAAACTATTTGATATGATCAAGTTGTTTCATCAACAAAGGGTATAAAGATAAATGAGAATCTAACTACTATGATTTGATCAACAGTAATGAAATACAACTTTATAAGATTGATAAAAGAAATTGTGGAATGCAATGCGTTTGAAATATCAAAATGAAAAGCATCACAATGTGATATTAGATATCAAAGTGGGTGAATGTAGTGTAAATGTAGAGACCATTAGTTAGAAATAGTTAGCACTCAATTAGAATATATATATATGAATTCGTGAGATCAGTGCCATATCTAGTATGGATCGTCGTAAAAGTTTTGGGGTTATTCGATATAACCAAAACAATAGCGAATAAGTCCTTGTAGAGTATTCATTGGAAACTTTGAATACGAAATCCATAGCTGAAACCAAAAGAGAAGCAAAACTTATATTGCTTGGATTTTGGTGCATTCTTGAGAAAGTTCATATTCAGTGATATTTCTCAATTCTAGAGCAAATGGAAGATAGTGAAAAACACGATCAGGATTCAAAACCCTGCATCAGAGTGTTGAGAAGCACAACGGACAATGTTCCTGAACGATTCTCTTCATGAAGGAAAGAATCAATGATAATGATCATTGTGTTTTCCCCACTAGTGTTTTCACTACATAAAGTAGGATTCAAAATGTAACCCATATCTTGTATGGAGACATTTGTGAATCATTTTTCATGATTCTTGGAATATAACATACCTACGAACTACTATGGAAATAATGGTAAACTAGAATTATGAGAAATCCTCGAAGCAAAATTCCCTTGAGATTAGAAAGCAATTCGTTGCTGAATCTTACAAAGTAAAGGAGTTACTTGAATTTTCCTAAATGACTGCAAAGCCATGTGTAAAAGGGGGTGAATGACAAAAGCATAATTTGTCAAGTATTGGACGAATTCAAATGAATTTGATTCAAGTGTGCTAAATGTCTAGTGGATTTAAAACTAGTAAAAGTACTAGTATCTCATAGTAAATCTCCAAGTTTGATATTTGATCAAAGAATTTTGAAATCGTTCAAAATAGTGAGTGGATATGCAATTTGCATGAAATTGAGTGGGAGCTATGAAAGTCTTCCTAAAACAATATGTGAATGACATATTTTTGAGTGTGAGCAGTATAAGTCTCAAATTCAAATATGTAGGAACATAGTTTGAGTAAGAGTAGTGACTCATACCCAAATATGTAGGAACATATTTTGAGTGGGAGCTTATAGGAGTGATTATTAAGTGTGTTAAGAATAAAAGCACAAAGTACCAATAAATAATGATTTATAGGGTGTAGAAATTGATAATAAGTGTATTATGATATTATGTAGTATTCCTTAAGGGATTCTGAAAAGGGTTTCAGAATAGAAGTTAATTAAGGAACTGGTCCTTAATAACTCAAGTTAGGAATAGTATTGAGTTTATCATCAATGGTTGAAAGAAAGAAAGGACGATCATCATCCACTATGTTGAGACATAGGTTCTATCTTAGAAAACCATGATGATAACTTAACATAATATATGATCCAATAAGGAACATTTAAAAGTGATTAAGTTTGAATCATGGAACATTGAGCTAAGTTTTTCCACAGTGTCTAATAGAGAACTGTAGACATGTTTTCCAAATCCATAAAGGATGACATATCTTAAAGCATAAAGGGTTCTGTTATAAGGGAATATGTTGGAAACTCCTGTAAATACCGATTAAAGTCAAGTAGGAAACGAGGTGAACAAAACATAAAAGGTGCACAAGGTGCACTCGTGTTTTGATGAATACATTTATAATAATGGATAAGGAGTGTTGTAGAATGTTATGGTGGGGCTAGTTCACTTTTAACGTAGAATGATGTGTCCCAGGGAACAGTGCCCATGAGAAAGCCCTCAAGGTTGATCTAAAGTCACTGTAGGCTCCTGCAATCAGGCCTCGTGCTGCTGCCATAGAGACGATGCATACACACAGATGTTATCATGTGATGATAAAGTATTAATGTCAATTAAGGTGACATTAGTACGTTGCAAAGGATTTGGGACTGTAAAGTACAGACCCAAGACTCAACCTATTCCATGAGCAAGCATGTTCAGGGTACCAAATATATGGTGCCAATGATTAAGAACAAATGCAGCTAGTTTATTTGTACTCTAGTGCAAGTGGGAGACTGTTGGAAATATGCCCTAGAGACAATAGTAATAAGGACTGTTATCATATTTCATAAAGTTTATAATTAAGTTTTATATCATGCTATAACTGTATTGAGTGGAAACGTAAATACACGTGTGATATATAAACAACCAGGGGTTCCCAGTGAAACTCTAGTCACAGGTTCATTGGTCAACGGATGATCAAGTTTCCTGATCATGTGGCATTTATGCCAGTTGGAAATGGAGTCAACTCAGTCTGAGAATGAGATGATGAACCAATACCCAACCTAAACATTGTGACCCGATCATGTCACAAAGTTCAAGTTATGATGATTAGAAATGGATCCTCGTAGACTATTCCTTAGACCGTGAGGCTATATCAATCACTGTCTCCCGAGAGTGCTTAGATAGCATGAAGCATCACTTGGTAATACAGTGATTATAAAGGTGTGTTCAGGTACTCAGAGGAACCCTAGAGGCAATATATGTCAAGAGCGGGATTTTTCCGTCCGCGTGACGGAAAGATACTTAAGGGCCCACTCAGGAGAAGTTATATCCAATAGCTGCGCAGCATGTGATTTGATCATAGGGATATCACTTGTCGGAACGAGTCAAGTAGCATTGTTCAGTAAAAAGATTGAACACAACATAGTGATGTCATTGATCAGATCTTGGGCAATGCAAGTATCGAGAGACAAAGGGAATAAGACACAACCGTCCTGGTTCAAACGACAAAAGATCTTGGGTAGTAATAAGACACGGCCGTCCTGGTTCTGACTTGACTTGTCACAACGAGTCAAGTAGCATTGTTCAGTAAAAAGAATAACACAACATAGTGATGTCATTGATCAGATCTCGGACAATGCAAGTATCGAGAGACAAAGGGAATAAGACACGACCGTCCTGGTTCAAACGACAAAAGATCTTCGTGGAACGCATAGAGGTCACATGGCCATCCAGGTCCCTCTATCGATCATTGGTCCGGGAGTGTCCCGACCATGTCTGGAGTGTTCCCAAACCGTAGGGTATCACGCTTAAGGGTTTGATGATGCTTAGAGAGTGTTTATAGGATTGGTAGAATCGCCGAAGAATAGAAGAGAGAAAACCGAAAGGGTTTCGGTAAGTCCGGAGGATGTCCGGAGTGGAGGTGGAAGTTGTTCCATAACCACGGAGATTGAATAATATTTGAATGAATGTTAAATATTGATTTAATCAATTATTCATAATTATTTAATAAAAGAGAAAAACAATTAAATGGTCAAAGGGCTCAATGGGCCAATTCCCGGAGGGGAAAAGGCCCAAGAGGGGACCACACCCCTAGGAGGGGCCTAGGGGGTGGCTGGCGGCCCCAATGGGCCTGCCCCACATGGGTCCCATGGGTGGGGGCTGGCCGGTGCGCCTCCCCACCCCTTCCCCATGATTAGTCCCACCTCGGGACTTTGAGGGAGGGTGTACCCCCTCCCCCCATATATAGTGGGGGTATTTGGCCAGATAAATACACACAATATTCAATAAAAGGTTTCCTCACTTTTGGGGAGACCTCCAATTGATATTATCTCTCTCGTGACTGTGGTCCCAAGTTTGGACTGCGCGAACGAGAGACATCTTCACCATGGAGCGCCGTCGCGCTGCGGGATTCGGATCTAGGAGCTCTACTTCCATAACTGCTGCTGGATTGGGGAAGCGGGAGTCATCGTCAGGCACCGGATGTGTATAACTCCCCACGAGGTGTCACACTTGAGGCACTCAAGTCGTTGGAGCCGCAGGAGCGCAAGGACTTCATCACGACCTTGAGGTCCGCTTTGGCTCGTCTACATCAACCACGCTCTCCTGAGCGTTGACAACGCTTTTCGGTCTTCAAGAGTAAGTTCGCGAAAAGCCCCTCCCATTACTGCATTACTAATAGATAGGTCCTGGCAACATCAGGGGTTCAGGGGCATAGGGTAAAAAATTATTGTTTTCATACGCGGAACCCCTACAAACAATACAAGTGTATTTCACATATTATCATTATAACTTTGAATTTAAACAATAGTTTCATTCAGTAATGAACATATCATTAAGTTGGGTAATTTCAAGGCATTTCAATATTTTACAAATGTTCATGCATTATCAATTAGTTTCAAATACAAGGATAATTCACATATAATCGAACAAGATATGAACACGAATAGAGGTCATTCATAAAAGTGGAACAACTGTTTGTTACAAGCTCATATGAATAACCATCTCACAAAGTGTGAGACACACTAAAGAAGTTCACAATATTTTGATTACAATAATCATCCTAAAACATAAACTACATGATAAATATTGAGGGATAGTATTTGGCCATCATCATCATGCTCGCCATCAACACGCAACGTCACCTCCTCTCTAGAAAGCACCTCTCATGCAGAAGGTCCTGTTTTCAGCAAAACAGAACAAGTATCTAATATACTTAACACTGCAAATGTGTTTGCAAGATTATAACATTTATAAAAGTGTATATCAAATATATACCTTTGTCATCGATGACCTCTCCGGCGATTGGTTCAACCTTTACGTTCCTGAAACGTAATATGAACTCTTGGAAATCCAATGTTTCTGTATCACAAATCATGATGCTACTCCGGACATTTCCTTCGTAGCTGGGAGGCAACAATCGAAGCAGCACGCCTATCGCATGTCGTCGGATTGATGACAAGTACGCCATGAGGGGGTCCTCGAGGCATGCGGAAGAGAGGGGTGTGAGACGTACGGTGTTCCGAGACGGTGAGCACACAAGTTTACCCAGGTTCGAATCCACTGGCTTTAGACGGATCCTACTCTTGCTAGCAATCCAGTAATACGGCAGAGCCGGAATATGGGTTATAGGGGTTCACCTGTGCGAGTTGAGATTGTGGACTATTGAGTGTTGCCCTAAAGGCTCTCCCTAGGACGGATTATATAGATATCCGGCATAGGGTTTACAGGAGAGATCTATCCGGCTACGACTAAGAGTCGGTTAAAGAGTACATCTTGAACCACAAGTAACACTATGGGCCTAAGTCGGTAAGTCTTCTAGGCCTTCCCGTAGCCAGACTAGACTCTGTCTTTTCTCCCTGACTGGGCCGCCCATAAAGCAAAGCTCTAACCCGAAGTGGGCCACCCTGGTCAGTGAGGAACTGTGAGGATACCCGGAAAGTATATCCCCAACAGCAGCCCCTGGAAGTCTCCAAGATCCAAAGTCGGATTTATCATCGTCTAGCTTGATCTTCGACTTGCAGAATCTTGATGGGTTCCTGAAACTTCACAACAAAAAATATGATCCGGGTCTTAAAAATAAGTCGGACCTATCAACATGTTACTCGGATTTCCCGCCTTGATTTTCAAACTAAGCCGGAACTTGGTCTCTGACGTCACCTGACACTAGTGATTGTCAAGTCATGTCATCTGACAAACATCCTGTCAGCACGATCATTGGTGGGTCCACAATTCGCGGAACCGAGGCGCTGTTTCAATGCGAACACGGAGATCGAGGCGACGTAATCATCGCGTGGGTCCTTCCCAGTTCCTTCCACGACGTGTGGCGGTTACACAGTACCATTTGCACGAATCTTGGCACGGTTAGTTGGATATAAGGGGTGAGGATTCTCCTTCTCCTCTCTTCACCTATTCCCCCTGCCATTTCTTCTCCTCCACCTTCCCCTCGTGCACAGAGCTCCCCTGCTTCCCAAACTCCCAGCGCCGCCCATCTAAGGTCACCGGCGCACCGGAAGAATGGCTTCGTCTTCATCATCCGGCTTGGTTACGGCTGCGGTGGCGGCGGAGAAGGAAAGCTATTGCGGGGTTTGGATCCCCTACTTGCTGGACGACGAGAAGCTCCGTGGCGAGGAGGCTAAAGGGCTCCTCCGTGCCGGCGACTGGCGGAGTGTTTCTGGCAAAACCATCCCCAACCAGCGCGCCGGCGAGTGGGTACACTTAGGCACCCACCTCGACAGAGGTTTGTATTTTGCTCCCTCGGAATTCTTTTCCGAGGTGATAGATCACTATGGTGTTCAACTTCACCATCTTCCCTCCAACTCCATCTTAGAGACGAGCGCCTATGCGGCCTTGTGCGAGGGATTTCTCGGCATTAGGCCGAGTCTTACTTTATTCCGGTACTACTTCCATGTCCGAAGAAACTCTATCACTGCCGGTAATCCTTATATTACCGGTACAATTAGCTTTTCAGTTAGGCCTGAGCGCGCATATCCTAAGATTCTAGCTAGTGATTCGGTCAAACAGTGGCCAGCCACTTTCTTTTACCACAAGGATGTTCCTGCTCCCGGTAAAGCCACTGCTTTGCCGGCTTTCATCGACGGAGCCGCCATGCCTCAATTATCTTGGGACGAGGCTGCTCCGGCTCTCAATGATGATCTGCTTCTTGCCAAGAGGCGGATTGAATATCTGATGAAACACAAAGGACTGAAGGGATCCGACTTGGTCCATTGTTGGGTGTCACGCCGGATCCAACCCCTCCAGCAGCACGGAGACTGACTGATGCATTCCATCACGTCGTCCAAAAAAGATTCCCTCCGCATCAGCCTAAAGCCTATACCTCGTAGGGTTATATCAGCCAGATTAAATGGCTGATAAGGGAGCGGATCGAGAGGAGGATCCCAGAGGTTTCTCTGGATATGCACACAGCAGAAAACCCTGTTGTGCCGGTAAGCTTTTAACAATAAACCCTTTCTATGTGTTTCACCTTTAAAATTGTTTCGCAATACTGAGATATTATCTTTCTTTTCAGCTTGCTGACCTCCCCGAGTCGGAACTTGCTCCACTCGAGGGATATCCTCCGGAGTTTTCTCAGGAGGCTGAACTGGTTCCACTGCCGGACATTGTGCCCAAGAAGCACAAAGCTCCGACAGTGGTTCTTGGCACAAAGGAGGTGCTAGTTGTGAAGAGGTAACTTTCAATACAACTTTTGCCTTTGTACCTTACTCGAATTTTCTTCCGAGATGTAATGTTTTCCATTCTATTACATTCTCAGAGCTAAGAAGCTCATCAAGGGTAAGGGGAAGGGAACTTCTTCAAAGCCCTTGCGGCAGACGAAGCTGACCATAGCTTCTCCTGCCGTGGCTCCTCCGACTCCTACCCCTCAACCCTCTACAACACCGGTGGTTACTCCATCACCAGTTGTCGTAGAAGATCCGGCTCCTTCAACGGAGCCAGCAATCCTTGAATCGCAAACTGACATCACCATGAGTGAGTCAGGTTTAGATAAGGGTGAACCCTCTTTGGGTAATGATCCCTCGGTAGAGACCTTTGCCGAAAACATCCTTAACAATCCGGGGCTTGCCAAATTTGGCTTATCCCGGAAATCTGCAGAAGAGATCCAACGGCTGGCCCGACAATGCCTGGAGAAAAGAAATCTCTCTGCCGAAGAAGAAGCACAAGAGGCAGAAGACATCAAATATTCCGACCTTCTTGAACAAGTTCGCCTTCGCGACGAGGGACTTAGAGCTGGTGTGCTTCCACCACCTCTGATTATTCCACTCACCCTCGCCGAGAAAGTTACCACCAAGGTGAACATGTGTTTGAGCAAGCTCACACATGAACATCATGTAAGTCAGAATTCCAACTCACGTTTTTCTTAGTTGTACTTTATATCATATCCCCTAGCCCCCAAGCATGAAGTAGGATATAAAATCCGGGTTTATGCTTCCTTAGGATGCCAAAGAATGAACTAGTGTAGCCCCCAAGGCTCGTGCTGATATTAGTAACAATATTAGCCTGAGTCTTCAGTAGACTTCTGACTCTGGGTATTCTGACTTACAGAAAGTTAATTCATATAACCAGGATTTGTTAAAGAACATATGCAACAAGCAGAGAGAGATCTAAGCTCTCCGACTTGAAAATGCTGAGCTGAAGGTCTCCAAGGATGAGGCCGAAGGTAAACATTCCGAGACTTAAACTTTGTCTTTTATGTTTTCATAGTCGAATATTTTTTGTTGAACTGTTGTTCTTTTTGACTTACAGCACTGGTAAAACAATCCTGCGCTATGATTGAAGAGGCCAAGAACCTCAAAACCTTGGTGGTGGAGAACAAAGAACTTCGCCAAGAGCTGGATAAGCTCAAGGTGGATCATGAGAAGAGCATCACTCAAGTTCTCGAATCCTCCTCCATGGCTACTGACGAGCGTGATCGTAAGATTGTGGCTCAAGATCAAAAAATCTCGGACCTCAACAATGAGCTTTGCAGAGAGAAGGACCTTTCCGAGGCGCTCCGGGCTGAACTCCGCAGTCTTCGGGAAGAGAAGACCAAAGTTGACGACATCATCTTCGGTACGTTCTATCTGTCTGATTTGTCTATTTTCTCCAACTTCTTTCAATGTCGGATTTTCTTAAACATTTTGTGTATAGGTCCTCTGAACTTGATGGATTCCACCTCCGCTGAGCCTCGCACCCACCAGCTTACCCAAGTCGGTGACTTGCTTCATGACTTCCGCCAATCCCTTGAGGATATTGGCGAAGCTCTCAAGATTCCGGACATGCATAGCATGTCGGATTTTCAGGTGCGGGACAAGGCGAAGGAAATGCCGCAACTTGTCCAGGATTGGAACATGTCCTACGCGCGATCCGCAGTGCAGAACGCTCTCACCATGGTCATGAACCACCATGAAAGCATGGAGATATGGCAAGTGACCAGAGGGTATTCTATAGTGGATGAAGACGGACCGGAGCAAGACATCAAGGCCATTATGGACTCCTGCGCCGGATATGGATGTCATGTAGCTGACTTGACCAACTACGATACTCCCTTCTTCACCCGTGTGGACACGCCGCCTCCGCCTCCCGAAGAAGCAACCGAAGAAGCAATCGAACTTTCCGACGGTGACCACACCATGTCGGATGTGGACATCTCGGAACGATATCAAGGCGATGTATCCAGCGAGTCGGCAGCTCCTTCCTCTCCTCCTGCATCATAAATTACCACAAACAAATGTATTATTCTGAGAAACATGATGGGTCTGTAAATATCCAGTACTATAATTTTGCTAGTGCTAAGCTTTTGATCTGTTCAGCACTTTTGGCTTTAAATTTTTAGTGTGCCTGAAATGTTTACATAAGCACTTATACTTTTTTTTGTCTATACTTATTGTTTATCTGGCTTTCCGCCTCGTCCCTTTCGTGAGTCGGCTAAACCTTTTGCACGGAAACTTCGCCGAGCAATGGAGCTCAATTGCTAAACTAGTTTAAACTCGGAAACAAAGACGGCTTCCAGTACCAACAATTCACTACTCGGAAAATACCCGCATCTTACAATCAGACAAATAACTTTAGAATTATACCCGAAGGTAGCATTTTTAGAATCGGAAATCTAAACTAGAACAAACATGAGCATAAAGTACTTTCAAGTATTCTGGGATTTTCGACTACGACAAGATCATTTGGAAATAAGATGGTAAAAAACTTCTCAGAAAAAACTTGAGGTCAACCAAGACTTTTATTTCTCACAGAACATGTACATATGTATGATTACAAAGAAGGATAAACTAAGAATAAAAGGGACGTAGCTGAGCAATATTCCATGGTCTGTCTAAGTCATCCGGATTTGTACTGCCTCCAGCTCTCTTTCTCTTCTTAGTAGCAGGTCTTTCTTTGACTGGGCTCATGTCAGTTAAGTAGTACGAACCATTGTGCAATACTCGACTAACCAAGAAGGGCCCCTTCCCATACTGGGGAAAGTTTGTGCTTTCTTTGTTGCACAAGCCGGAGAACCAAATCACCTTTACTGAAAGATCTGTTTCGGACTCTCTGGCTATGATACTTGCATAACTTCTGCTGATAGGCTGTTGATCTCATTTCAGCAATGATGCGAACTTCTTCGACTAAGTCGAGATCATTTTGTCGAAAACTCTTGGCATCTTCTTCGATATACACGGCCACTCTAGGAGAAGTATGAATTAAATCACTAGGAAGAACTGCTTCTGCGTCATAGACCGATAAGAAAGGTGTGTATCCGGTTGACCTATTCGGAGTTGTTCGTAAACTCCATATTACAGAGGGTAATTCCTCTGCCCAAGCCCCCGTAGCACGTCGTAGTGGTGCTTTGAGTCTCGGTTTTAGGCCTTGTAGGATTAAACCATTTGCTCTTTCGACTTGTCCATTAGCCTATGGATGTGCGAGTGACGCAATGTCAAGCCGGATATTTTTCTCATTGCAGAATTCGGCCAATTCTCCCATAGAGAAATTACTCTCGTTGTCCGTGATAATTCTATGCGGATAACCATACCGGATTATAACATCCTCGACAAATCTTTTGGTTGTTGCTCCATCACAACTAGTGACGGGTTTGGCCTCAATCCATTTGGTGAATTTATCCACCATCACTAAGAGGTGAGTAAATCCACTTGGAGCTCGTCTAAACGGTCCTACCATGTCAAGCTCCTAGACCGCAAAAGGCAAGGTTATAGGTATTGTTCGTAGCTGATCAGTCGGAACATGAGCTTGCTTGGCGTACTTTTGGCAGCCCTTGCACGTCTTGACCAGCCGTTCGGCATCTGCCTTGGCTGTAAGCCAGAAAAAACCGTGCCTGAAGGCTTTTGCCACTAAAGATTTGGCTGCAGCGTGGTGACCACACTCACCTTCGTGGATTTCTCTTAGGATTTCCACTCCTTCTTCTGGAGATACGCAGCACTGAAAAACCGTAGAAACACTCCGCTTATAGAGCTCACCTTTAACTATAGTATAGGCTTTTGCTCGTCGGACGATCTGCTGGCTCAGAACCTCGTCTTCGGGTAATTTTCCATCTACTAGATAATCAAGGTAGGGTTGAGTCCAGCTGGGAATTACAGCCAGAACTGCTATTAGAGGTGAGTCGGATTTGGTCGGATATTCCTCATCCACTCCCTTTATTGAGGGAACTTTGAGGTGCTCTAAAAAAGCGCCATCCGGGACCTCTTTCCGTGAAGAGCCTATCCGAGATAATGCATTTGCTTCCTCGTTTTCTGCTCGAGGGATGTGTTGAACCTCAAACCCTTCGAACGATTTAGATAAATCATCCACGGCAGCTTTATATGCTGCCATGTGTTTATTTGCATTACAAATATCCGAAACTTGCTGAGCAATAAGATCCGAATCTCCATAACACATCAAACGTCGGATGCTAATATCCTTAGCAATCTGGATTCCATGTAGCAATGCTTCATACTCGGCAATATTGTTTGTCACTATGAAGTGGATCTGCAACACGTATAGAAGTTTATCTCCTTGGGGTGATTTGAGCACCACGCCAGCCCCGAGCCCCCTCGAGCCTTAGACCCATCAAAGTAGAGGGTCCAATATTCCAACTCAGGGAGGGTCATATTCTCCTTCGTCTCTGCCCAATCAGCAACAAAGTCGGCAAGGATTTGGGATTTGATTGTTGTCCGGGGTTTATACTCAATATCAAAAGTTGAAAGCTCTATGCCCCATTTGGTGACGCGTCCTGTGGCATCACTATTGTTGATTATATCTCTCATGGGAGTTGTGCTCACCACGGTAATTGGATGCTCCTGAAAATAGTGTTGTAGCTTACGAGATGCTAGAAAAACACCGTAAGCCAACTTTTGATAGTGCGGATACCGCTGTTTTGATTCTGTCAGAACCTTGCTGACAAAGTACGTCGGACGCTGCACTAAGTGTTCCTGATTCTCCTTCGGTCTCTCCACCACCATGACGATACTAACAACTTTGTTCATCGCAGCAAGATAAAGCAACATCGGTTCCTGTGGTTTCGGCACAGCAAGGATAGGAGCAGATGAGAGTACTTTCTTCAGGTCTTGTAGTGCATCTTCAGCTTCGTCGGTCCACACAAAATCCTTGGTCTTTTTCACGAGTTTGTATAATGGTGCGGCTCTTTCACCAAGCCGGCTTACAAATCGACTGACTGCAGCAATGCAACCAGTTCGTCTTTGTACATCCTTCAGGCGAGTTGGCCTGGAAATATTGAGTATAGCCTTGATTTTTTCCTGGTTCACCTTTATGCCTCTTTGAGACACGATGAAACCTAACAATTTTCTGGCTGGGATTCCAAAGAAGCATTTATTCAGATTAAGCATGATGTTGTATTTTCGTAGATTGGCGAACGTTTCCTCCAAGTCGGAAATCAACGTTTCCTTCTTTTTGGACATCACCGCAATGTCATCCACGTATGCATGTACATTGCGTCCGAGTTGATCGTGGAGGCAACGCTGCATCGTGCGCTGGTAGGTAGCTCCTGCGTTCTTTAGCCCAAAAGGCATCATAACAAAACAGAAGGTTCTGAAAGGGGTTATGAATGAAGTTTTGACTTTGTCAGATTCCTTCATCCGGATTTGGTGATAACTGGAATATGCGTCGAGAAAATAGAGGAGTTCCGAGCCTGCCGTAGAATCGATAACTTGATCAATCCTAGGCAGAGCGAACGGATCTTTTGGACAAGCCTTCTTCAAGGCAGTATAATCAACACACATCCTTAAATCAGTGGTGTCCTTTTTAGGGACCATTACAGGTTTGGTCGACCACTCAGTGTGAGTGACCTCTTCTATGAATCCGGCTAACTCGAGCCGTGCTAGTTCCTTAGCTATTGCCATACGCTTTTCATCGCTGAAACATCGTAGGGACTTTTTGACGGGTTTAGCGTTCGGGTTTACATTTAAAGAGTGCTCGGCAAGTTCCCTAGGTACTCCGGTCATGTCAGATGGCTGCCATGTGAAGATATCTTGATTTGCTTGGAGGAACTTGATGAGCGCGCTTTCCTATGCGCTATCTAGGCCTACGCCTATCTGGGTCACCTTGGAGGGGTCATCATCCTTCAACAGCGTTTGCGTCGTCTCTTCTGATGCCTTGAACTCCGGATTTGGCTTTGTCACCTCCTTCTTTGTTGCGGGCATCTCGGACGGATCTATGCTCTTCTTGATCTCCTGGTACTCCTAGGCGTGCAGCACGGCTTTAGCAAAGGCGGCATTTCCATCCTCGCACTCTCGTGCTTTCTTCGGGTCTCCCCTGATGGTGATTACACCGTTGGGACCTGGAATTTTCATCATATTGTAAATGTAACACGGACGAGCCATAAAACCCCAGTAAGCCGGACGTCCAAATATAGTGTGGTACGCGCTCTTGAACGGGACCACTTCGAAGGAAAGTGCCTCCGTCCGATAGTTCTTTGGAGTTCCGAAGGTAACATCCAAAGTGATTTCTCCCAGGGAATTGGCTTGTCTTCCTGGGACAACTCCGTGAAAGATCACAGAGCTATGGTTCAGCTGGGTCTCCAAGATCTTCATCCGGCATAGCGTTTCGACATACAGAATATTGATACTGTTACCACCGTCCATGAGAGTCTTGGAGAAACCATAACCGGCAATAAGTGGATTGATGATTAAGGCGTATTTTCCTCGCCTGTGCAACTTAGGCGGATGATCAGCGCGGTCAAATGAGATTGCCACTTTCGACCAGTCCAAGAATTGGGGGATAGCCGGAACTATTGCATTGAGCTCATGTAGAACTGCTTTCTTGACCTTTGCTGGTTGAGATCCGAGGAAGGTGACATAAGTGTCTTTCTTGGTCGAAATTTTTTTCTTCCCTTCCGGCTTGGGATTTGAAGCATCAGCTTCCTCCATGTCGGAATCTTCCTTGGTCTCTTTATCTTTTTCGAGATTCTTCTTTCCCTTCTTCCGCTTAGCTTTATAGCCAGCGTTGTCATCTCTCTTGATGTCGTCATTAAAACGAGTAGGTTTTGCCCGGTTGCTAAGTGATGCACACATGGGTTATTGGCAATGTTGGCCCAAGAGTAGGTTTTGCCCGGTTGCTGGTCTCCTCTACCTTGAACTCTCGAAGTCTCGCAGCCACGCCCACGGCCTCCGCCGCGTCCTCTGAACCTGAAAGTAGTAGTAACCACTGCCGTTTCCGCGTTGGGTTTCTCTTCCGAGGTATTCTTGCGCTTCTAAGCTTGTTGCTTTGGTTGTTTTGCCGACTATGGTACATCTAGGGCATTGAGTAATCCCTCTGCATCGTCGTCAGCATCTGCCTACTTGCTCGCTGTTTCTATCATCTCTCCCAATTCAGTGACCTTGTCACACTTCAAACGGTGACGCAGTAGACCAATTGGGAGACCTGCAATGAAAGCTTCAATCGCAGTTTGATCATTTACTCCCACACAGGAGTTCTTGGTGTCGATCCATCGTCCGAGGTAATCCCGGCAAGTTTCTCCGGCCTTCTGGGTGCAACGCTGCAGGTCACCAACCGTACAGGGCCTCCGGTATGTGCCTTCGAAATTCTGAAAGAACGCACTTTGCATGTCATACCAGTTGTGGATGGTGTTATCCGGAAGTTCATTAAGCCATGATCGTGCCATCTTCCGCAACATGAGTGGGAGATATCGGGTTGCGACCAGGCTGTTTTGGCGATGCAGCAAGCTTGGAAGAAGTCCTGTAGCCAGGTATCTGGCCGAGCAATGCTGTCGTAGGCTTGGATATGTCGTGAGATAGCAAATCCTTCCGGGAATCTTGTATCTCTGATGCATGGTCCGAAGCACTTTGGGCCCACGTAGATATCATCGTTTTCGTAGCGTCGCGCCTCTATATTGGAGTTGATCCTGTGTCGTGCATCATTCGGGGATAGAGATCGCCCCGAGTGTCGGCTCTGGTTGCGGTGCCTTGGAGCCGGACTTCGGCTTCTGCCACCACCACCTCCACCATGACGCCCTCCCTGGCCTCCTTGAGAACCGTTGTGATGGCTACTTGGTGGAGAAGGTGGAGCAGCTGGGTTTTTTCCGGTTGATCGCCGGCCTCTGTCCGGAGCGTCATTATTCCTGCTCCGGGGAGGGTCTTTGTTGTGACGAGCCCCCTGCCGGCTTGTCTCGGCATGGTACCCCTCACTCCTTCGTCCGTCATCCGGACGGCTTGCATGACTAGGAGGTGGCATTCTTTGTCGGTCTTCCTCCCGACGTTTCTCTTTATCATCGTCCCTGCGGTCTTTCGATTCTCGCGGGGGCGGGTTCCTCGGATTCAGTGCAGCAATTGCTTCTTGCTCTGCAACTGGGTTAACGCTACGCCAGTTACGAGCAGCTTTGTGGTGCTGTCCCGAAGATCCGGTTCTTGAGTAATTGTCTTCCCGGCGATCGGGGCGATGGTGCTGCTCCGGAACACGCTGGGGTCTTACGTCAGCCCATGCCGGATCCGTGCGACATTGGTCAGAATCAGAGACTAGTTTTTGACTTCCGGACATGGCGACCTTTTGCTGCTCCAGCCCTTTGTTGAGTAGTTTGATTCCCAACCGGATCTCCTCCGGGCCTGGATTAGCCGATAAAATTTCTTAGGCCGCCATGGTATTCTGTACTGGGGTTGGATATACCCAATCCCCTCTGCTATCTTTTCGAGGCCCCATCTCTTCTCCGAAAAGGATGGCGTGAATCTGCGGGAATTGGTTGTCATTGGTATGACGCTTCCTGGTTTTCTGGTATTGCCTGGAGTTGTACTTCTCCGCAGATGCTATGCGTTTCTTTTACTCCTCAATGTTTTTGGCTTCATCGAGGAGTACTTGACGACGCGCTTCTAGGTCCTGCGCCCTCTCGTCCAGTTCTTCTGCAGTAAGTTCTGCAGGTGTGGGAATATGTGTGGTTAATGCAGCATCGATGAGTTTACGCGCACCTTCACTGATCACGTGTCCATCCACCGATTCTTCTTTTTTGGGCTCTTCTGGGATAAGTGCTCCATCCGAGTCTTCCTCGTATTCCTCGGCAATCACCTCCTCTGTCAGAGGGTCTTTTGCCGGGGTCTTGTTCTTCTTGTTCTTCTTCTTTGCCTTCTTGGCAGCGCCGGTAGCAAAGACGGCTTTGGGTCCGTTTCCTGGAGTCAAGCTCTGATCGGTACTTTTGGACATCTAGACTTTGGGATTATCTCCGACTTCCATGTCATCTTGTGCTTTGGTAGAGTGTTCCCTGGATCCTTCATCCATGGCTTCTCCTTCTGCTGCAGCTTTGGAGTTGTACTCCTCTTCATATTCTGCAGAGAACTTTCGGAAATCTGCCGCCGTCATCGATTCATCCGAGGATGCTGGTACGTCATTGTTTGTTCCAATTGCCTCCAGCACCGAGTTGGTGTTGTCTCTAGCATCGGCAGAGCCGGATCCGGATCCCACATATTCGATGAAGTGCGATGCATGCTTCCTGAGGTACCTGCGGCTCTCGCGATCAGCTTCGTCGAAACTTTTGATGGTCTCAAGAATTGCGTCTACGCCTGAGTTTTGCATTATCATACGTCGCAGCGTGTACCTTAGGAAAGGCCTGTCTGTCCCGGCGTCATCAGAGCCAGAATCGGTGTTGTTGCTATGCTCATCTTGGATTTCGACTTCAGCGGGTAGGTTGATCTGGGATTCGGTCTCTCCAAGGAGATCCACTCCAAATTCGACTTGGACCGCTAGGTCTGCTTCAGGTTCGGATTTCTCCACTATCTCCACCACTGGGGCGGGCTGGGTGGGATTAGGGTTTTTTGAGATCCGGAACTCTGCCGCCTCCGCGGACAAAGGGGACCCAGAAGATTCTTCTGTCTCTATCATCACCGCTAGGGTGGGTGAGACAGGTTCAGCAAAACCGATGTAAACATCGATCTCGCCAAAAGACATGATTGTGTAGGCAGTTACAGCCTCCCTAGCCGGAATCAAGGTCTCGTCGAGAACGATGAGAGGGACATATCTGGCGTAGAGGATGCGACCGACGGCGATAGTCTCGCCGATTTCGATTCTTGCAGATTCCGCTAAGAACACAGATCCGAAGTTCACTTGCCCCACGGTGGGCGCCAACTGTCGTCGGATTGATGACAAGTACACCATGAGGGGGTCCTCGAGGCGTGCGGAAGAGAGGGGTGTGAGACATACGGTGTTCCAGGACGGTGAGCACACAAGTTTACCCAGGTTCGAATCCGCCGGCTTTGGACGGATCCTACTCCTGCTAGCAATCCAGTAATACGGTAGAGCCGGAATATGGGTTACAGGGGTTCGCCTGTGCAAGTTGAGATTGTAGACTATTGAGTGTTGCCCTAAAGGCTCTCCCTGGGATGGCTTATATAGATATCCGGCCTAGGGTTTACAGGAGAGGTCTATCCGGCTACAACTAAGAGTCGGTTAAAGAGTACATCTTGAACCACAAGTAACACTATGGGCCTAAGTCGGTAAGTCTTCTGGGCCTTCCTGTAGCCGGACTGGACTCCGTCTTTTCTCCCTGACTGGGCCTTCCATGAAGCAAAGCTCTAACCCAAAGTGGGCCACCCTAGTCAGTGAGGAATTGTGAGGATACCCAGAAAGTATATCCCCAACATCGCAAATGGATCATCCATCGAGTAGTCCACGAAGTGAACAGTCTCATGTGTGCATCAACCATGCGCTCCAAGTGACTCTTCAGACAAGTGTGTTCCTCCATCTTTATGGAAAGGAACTCTCCAAGCAACTCGTGCTTCCACATGTGCACATGGCTTATGAACTCAGCTCTCAGCTGATCCACCATCACATATGGATCAAGATCACGCATGAGCGGATGGAGTTCATCCACCATCCCGTAACACATTATTATCTGAATGTAAGTGGACATCTCTTGATGATAGTAGCGTTCTGCCAGCTCTTGTGGGGTCTCATAGTAGTCTGGCTTAGTGAAATCCATCGTGCGGTGTATGTAGTCTACCACATGATTCCTAGTAAGGAGATCATTCAGGCGGACAATCCAACTAGGGAAGTTGGACCCATCAAGTCTAAGTTTCTCACCAACTACCCATTCCTCAATGACAAAGTAAGTTTCACGGTGAGCCATCTCTACATTTATAATTGCAAAAAGGAATTTAGACTAAGTTTATAATTAAATGAGTTAATAAAAACTCCACTCAGAAACACCTATCCCGTGAAGGGTTCTAGTGATAACACGACCCCTTTTCCCCACATCTCCCCCGATCATCACGGACATCAATGTGTGTTCTAGGGTGGACGCTAAACGTCGGTCTCATCATTCATGTGACTCGTGCTCGATCTTTGACCATCCATGTTCCGAGGCCATGTTTGTACATGCTAGGCTTGCCAACTCAACCTTAGTGTATTCGATGTGTAACATGGCTTACACCCACTGTATGCGAACGTAGATATGTCTGACACCCAATCATCACGGCTTGCGTCATACCAAAGAACTTTCTTGCTGGTGCACACTAAGGGGGAACACAATTATTGGTAATTTTTAACAGGGATCATCTTATTAGGCTACCGTCGAGTATCTAATACTAGCTATTGGGGATATACTTTCTGGGTATCCTCACTGTGCCTCACTGACCAGGGTGGCCCACTTCGGGTTAAAGCTTTGCTTCACAGGTGGCCCAGTCAGGGAGAAGAGATGGAGTCCAATCCGGCTACAGGAAGGCCCAGAAGACTTACCGACATAGGCATGTTATGTTACTTGTAGTTCAAGATGTACTCTGTAACTGACTCTTAGTCGTAGCCGGATAGGTCTCTCCTGTAAATTCTAGGCCGGATATCTATATAAGCCATCCTAGGGTAAGCCTTTAGGGCAACTCAACTCTCACAATAGTCTACAATCTCAACTCGCATAGGCGAAACCCTTGTAACCCATATTTCGGCTCTGCCGTATTACTAGATTGCTAGCAGGAGTAGGATCCGTCCAAAGCCGGCGGATTTGAACCTGGGTAAACTTGCATGCTCACCATCCCGGAATACCGTACGTCTCACACCCCTCTTTTCCGCACGCCTTGAGGACCCCCTCATGGCGTACTTGTCATTAATCCAACGATAGTTGGCGCCCACCGTGGGGCAAGTGAGCTTTGAATCTGCGTTCCGAGCGGAATCTACAAAAATCGGAATCGGCGAGACCATCGCCGTCGATCGCGTCCTCTATGCTAGCGACGTCCCTCTCATCGTTCTCGACGAGACCTGGATTCCGGCTAGGGAGGTTGTGACCGCCTACACCATCATGTATTTTGGTGAGATCGATGTATACATCGGTTTTGCTGAACCTGCCCCACCCACCCTAGTGGTGATGATAGAGGAAGAAGAAATCTCTGGGTCCACTTTGTCCGTGGAGGCGGCAGAGTTTCGGATCTCAGAAAACCCTAATCCCATCCAACCCGCACCAGTTGCGGAGATAGTGGAGAAAGCCAAACCTAAAGCAGATCTTGCGGCTCAGGTCAAATCTGGAGAGGATCTCCCTAGCGAGGTCAAATCCCAGATTGACCTACCCACTGAGGTCGAAACCCAGGAGGGGCATATAACAACCTCGGTTTCGGCTTTGCTAATGCCGGTACAGACAAACCTTTCTTGAGGCACACGTTGAGGCACATGATGCTGCAAGGCACAATAGTGGATGAAGTTCTCGAGACCATCAGGATTTTCGAGGAAGTCCACGAGGAAAGCCGCAACTACCTCAAGACTCACACGTCGCACTTTGTCGGATATGTTGGATCCGGATCTGGCTCTGCCGATGCTGGAGACAACAAAGACTCGGTGCTGGAGGCGATCAGAACAAACACTGACTTACCCACATCCTCGGATGACTCGATGACGTCGGCGGATTTCCGAAAGTTCTCCGCGGAATATGAAGAGGAGTTCAACTCCAAAGCTGCAGAAGAAGGAGAAGCCATGGACGAAGGATCCGGAGAAAACTCTCCTAAAGCGCAAGATGACATGGATCTTAGAGATAATCTCGATGTCTAGATGTCCGAAAGTACCGCTCAGAGCTTGACTCCAGGAAACGGACCCAAAGCCGTCTTTGCTATCGGTGCTACCAAGAAGGCAAAGAAGAAGAACAAGAAGAACAACCCCGACAAAAGAACTCCCAAAAGAGGAAGTCATTGTCGAGGAATATGAGGAAGACTCGGATGGATCACTTATCCCAGAAGAGCCCAAAGAAGCTTCAGTGGATGGACACGTGGTCACTGCAGGTGCACGTAAACTCATTGATGTTGCATTAACTACACCTATCCCTATAGCTGTAGAACTCACTGCTAAAGAGCTGGAGGAAAGGTCTCAAGCCCTAGAAGCGTGTTGCCAAGTACTCCTGGATGAAGCCAACAACAGCGAGGAAGAGAAGAAGCACATAGCTACTACGGAGAAATATATCTCTCTGCAGCATCAGAAGACCCGGAAACGGCACACGCGTGACAATCAATTTCCGGGAGTCCACAAGGTTCTCTTTGAAGGGGACCCAGGGATGCCTCGGCTCGACAGCAAGGGAGACCTAGTGTACCCAACACCAGTACAAAACACTGTCGTAGCTCAAGACATCCTGGCAAATAATCCAGGCCCAGAACAAGCCCGGTTAGGCATTAGGCTACTCACCAAGGGTCTGGAGCAGCAGAAGGTTGTGAAATCCAGGAGCGGAAAACTGGTCTCTCAATCGGACCAATGTCGCACAGATCCGGCCTGGAATGATGTAAGGCCCCAACGGGTTCCGAAATAGCATCACCGTTCTGACTGTCGAGAAGACAACTACTCAAGAACCAGATCAGGGCAGCGCCACAGAAACGCACGTGACTAGCGCAATGTTGCTCCAGCTGCGGAGCAAGAAGCGATTGCTGCACTTTATCCGAGAAATCCTCCCCGGCAAGAGTCGAACGATCACAGGGAAGAAGACAAAGAGAAACATAGGGAGGAGGACCGTCAAAGAATGCCACCCCCTAGACACTCAACCCGTCCGGCTGAACCCCACCGCGGTGGGAGAGACGGATGAAGGAACGACGGACACCGTGCCGAGTCAAGCCGGCAGGGGGCTCGTCGCAATGAAGACCCTCCCCAGAACCGGAATAATGACGCTCCGGACGGAGGCCGGCGATCAGCCAGAAACAATCCACCTGCTCCACCCTCTCCACCAAGCAGCCATCACAACGGCTCCCAAGGAGGCTAAGGAGGGAGTCATGGTGGAGGAGGTGGCGGTAGAAGCTGAAGTCCGTCTCCAAGGCACCGCAGCTATAGCGAACAACCAAGACGGCATTCTCTGTCACCAAATGACGCGAGACACCGGATTAACTCCAACATAGAGGCGTAGCGCTATGAAAATGATGATATATACATGGGTCCAAAATGCTTCGGACCATGAATTCGACAAACACACTCCCCGGAAGGATTTTCTATCTCAAGGCACATTCAAGCCTACGACGGTGTGGCCCGGCTAGATACTTGGCTATAGGACTTTTTCCAGGCTTGCTGCATCGCCAAAGGTGGAAACAGCTTGGTCGCAACCCGATATCTCCTACTTATGTTGCGGAAGACGGCACGATCATGGCTCAATGAACTTCCGGAGAACACCATCCACAACTGGTATGACATGCAAAGCGCGTTCTTTTGGAATTTCGAAGGCACGTACCGGAGGCCCTGTACGGTAGGAGACCTACAGCGTTGCACCCAGAAAGCCAGAGAAACTTGCCGAGACTACCTCGGACGATGGATCGACACCAAGAACTCCTGTGAAGGAGTAAATGACCAAACTACGATTGAAGTTTTCATTTGCAGGACTCCAATTGGTTTATTACGTCATCGCTTGAAGTGTGATAAGGTTACCGACTTGGGAGAGATGATAGAAATAGCGGGCAAGTATGCAGATGCTGACGAAGATGCAGAGGGATTATTGGATGCCCTAGCTGTGCCACAATCAGAAAAACAAGCAAAGCAACAAGCTCAGAAGCACAAGAACACCCCGGAAGAAAAACCCAACGCGGAAACGGCAGTGGTCACTGCTACTTTTGGGTCTCGAAGACGAGGAGGGCGAGGCGGTGGCCACGGACGCGGTCGTGGGACATCAAGAGTACATGGTAGAGGAAACCAGCAACCCAGAAAAACCTACTCCTGGGCCGACATTGCCAATAACCCATGTGTGCATCACTTAGATGCCAGTGGGGGCTCATCTCACACAAACACCGAGTGTCATTTTAATGACAACATCAAGAAAGACGATACTGCTGGCTACAGGGCTAAGCAGAAGAAGGGAAAAAAGAATCCCGAAAAAGAGAAGGAGACCAAGGAAGATTCTGACATGGAGGAAGCTGACCCTTCAAACCCCAAGCCGGAGGGAAAGAAAAACTTCCCAACAAAGAAAGACACTTATGTCACCTTCCTCAAATCTCAACCAGCTAAGGTCAAGAAAGCAGTTCTGCATGAGCTCAACACAACTGTTCCAGCTGTCCCACAATGCCTGGATTGGTCGGAAGTGGCAATCACCTTTGACCGTGTTGATCATCCGCCTAAGCTGCATAGGCAAGGAAAATATGCCTTAGTCGTCAACCCACTTATTGATGGCTATGGTTTCTCCAAGACTCTCATGGACGGCGGCAACAACATCAATATTCTGTATGTCGAAACGCTACATCGGATGTGAATCTCGGAGACACAGCTGAATCACAAATCTGTGATCTTTCACGGAGTTGTTCCAGGAAGACAAGCAAATTCCCTGGGAGAAATCACTTTGGATGTTACCTTTGGAACTCCAAAGAACTATCAGACGGAGGCATTTTCCTTGGAAGTGGTCCCGTTCAAGAGCATGTACCATGCTATATTCGGACGTCTGTCTTACTGGGCTTTTATGGCTTGTTCGTGTTACATTTACAATATGATGAAAATTCTAGGTTCCAACAGCGTGATCACCATTAGGGGAGACCTGAAGAAGGCGCGAGAGTGCAAGGATGGAAATGCCGCCTTTGCTGAAGCCGTGATGCATGCCCAGGAGTACCAGGAGATCAAGAACACAATTGATCCGTCCGAGATGCCTACAACAAAGAAGGAGGTGACAAAGCTGAATCCGGAGTTCAAGGCATCAGAAGAGACGAAGAAGACGTTGTTGAAGGATGATGACCCCTCCAAGGTGACCCATATAGGTGTAGGCCTAGATAGCGCATAGGAAAGCGTGCTTGTCAAGTTCCTCCAAGCAAATCAAGATATATTCGCATGGCAGCCTTCTGACATGACCGGAGTACCTAGGGAACTTGTCGAGCACTCTCTAAATGTACACCCGAATGCTAAACCCGTCAAACAGTCCCTACGATGTTTTGGCGATGAAAAGCGTAAGGCAATAGCCAAGGAACTATCCTGGCTCAAGTTAGCCGGATTCATAGAAGAGGTCATCCATACTGATTGGTCGGCCAACCCTGTAATGGTCCCTAAAAATGACACCAATGATTTAAGGATGTGTGTTGATTATACTGCCTTGAACAAGGCTTGTCCCAAAGATCCGTTTGCTCTGCCTAGAATTGATCAAGTTATCGATTCTACGGCAGGCTCGTAACTCCTATGTTTTCTCGACACATATTCCGGTTATCACCAAACTCGTATGAAGGAATCAGACAAAGTCAAAACTTCATTCATAACCCCCTTTGGAACCTTCTGTTTTGTTACGATGCCCTTTGGGCTCAAGAACGCAGGAGCTACGTACCAGCGCACTATGCAGCATTGCCTCCACGACCAAATTGGATGCAATGTACGTGCATACATGGACGAAATTGCGGTGATGTCCAAAAAGAAGGAAACATTAATTTCCGACTTGGAGGAAACGTTCGCCAATCGACGAAAATACAACATAATGCTTAACCCGAAGAAGTGTTTCTTTGGAATACCAGCCATAAAATTGTTAGGTTTCATCGTGTCTCAAAGAGGCATAGAGGTGAACCGAGACAAGATTAAGGCTATACTCAATATTTATAGGCCAACTCGCCTGAAGGACGTTCAAAGACTAACTGGTTGCATTGCTGCAGTCAGTCGGTTTGTAAGCCGGCTCAGAGAAAGAGCCGCACCACTCTACAAGCTCCTGAAAAAGACCAAAAAGTTTGTTTGGACTGACGAAGCTGAAGCTGCACTACAAGACTTGAAAACAGTACTCTCATCTGCTCCTATCCTTGCAACACCGGAACCACGAGAACCGATGTTGCTCTATCTCGCTGCGATAAACAGAGTCGTCAGTGTCGTCATGGTGGTGGAGAGACCAGAGGAAAATCAGGAACACCTGGTGCAGCGTCCGACTTATTATCTCAGCGAGGTCCTAACTGAATCAAAGAAGCGGCATCCACACTATCAAAAGCTGGCTTATGGTGTGTTCTTCGCATCTCGTAAGTTACGGCATTATTTTCAGGAACATCCCGTTACCGTGGTGAGCACAACTCCCATGAGATATATAATCAACAACAGCGATGCTACAGGACGCGTCGCAAAATAGGGCATAGAGCTTTCAGCTTTTGATATTGAGTATAAACCTCGTACAACAATCAAATCCCAAATCCTCGCTGACTTTGTCGCTGATTGGATAGAGACAATGGAAAACATAACCCTACCAGAGTTGGAATACTGGACCCTACATTTTGATGGGTCTAAGGCGCTCGGGGGCTGGCGTGGTGCTCAAATCACCCCAAGGAGATAAACTTTTCTATGTGTTGCAGATCCACTTCACGACGACGAACAACATTGCCGAGTATGAAGCACTACTGCATGGAATCCGGATTGCTAAGGATATCGGCATCCAACGTTTGATGTGTTATGGAGATTCAGATCTTGTTGCTCAGCAAGTGTCGCATATCTGTAATGCGAATAAACACATGGAAGCATATAGAGTTGTCGTGTATGAGCTATCTAAATCGTTCGAAGGGTTTGAGGTTCAACACAACCCTCGAATAGAAAATGAGGAAGCAGATGCATTATCTCGAATAGGATCTGCACGGAAAAAGGTCCCGGATGGCGCTTTTTTGGAGCACCTCAAAGTCCCCTCTATAAAAGGAGTAGACGAGGAATATCTGACCAAATCCGACTCACCTTTAATAGCAAGTATAGCTGTAATTCCCAGCTGGACTCAACCCTACCTTGACTACTTGGTAGATGGCAAATTACCCGAAGACGAAGTTCTGAGCCGACAGATCATCCGAGGAGCAAAAGCCTATACTATAATTAGTGGTGAGCTCTATAAGCGGAGCGTGTATGGTTTTTTTTAGTGCTATGTATCTCCAGAAGAAGGAGTGGAATCTTACGAGAAATCCACGAAGGCAAGTGTGGTCACCATGCTGCAGCCAAATCTTTAGTGGCAAAAGCTTTCGGACACATTTTTCTGGCTTATAGCCAAGGCAGATGCCGAACGGCTGGTCAAGACGTGCAAAGGCTGCCAAAAGTACGCCAAACAAGCTCACGTTCTGGTTGATCAGCTGCGAACAATACTTATAACATGGCCTTTTGCGGTCTAGGGGCTTGACATGGTAGGATCGTTTAAACGGGCTCCAAGTGGATTTACTCATCTCTTAGTGATGGTGGATAAATTCACAAAATGGATTGAGGTTAAATCCGTCACCAGTTGTGATGGAGCAATAGCCAAAAGATTTGTCGAGGATTTCATAATATGATACGGTTATCTGCATAGCATTATCACGGACAACGGGAGTAACTTTTATATGGGAGAGCTTACCAAATTCTGTGATGAACAAAACATTCGGCTTGACATTGCGTCAGTCGCACATCCATAGGCTAATGGACAAGTCGAAAGAGCAAATGGTTTAATCCTACAAGGCCTAAAACCAAGACTCGAAGCACCACAATGACGTGCTGTGGGGGCTTGGGCAGAAGAATTACCTTCTGTAATATGGAGCTTGCGAACAACTCCGAACAGGTCAACCGGATACACACCTTTCTTCTTGGTCTATGGTGCAGAAACAGTTCTTCCTAGTGATTTGATTCATACTTCTCCTAGAGTTGCCGCATATATTGAAGAAGATGCCAAAATTTCTCGACAAAATGATCTCGACTTAGTCGAAGAAGTTTGCGTCGTTGCTAAAATGAGATCAACAGCCTATCAGCAGAAGTTACACTAGTATCATAGCTAGAGAGTCAGAAACCGGTCTTTCAATAAAGGCGATATGGTTCTTCGGCTTGTGCAGAAAAGAAAGCACAAACTTTCCCCAGTATGGGAAGGGCCCTTTTTACTTAGCCGAGTATTGCACAATGGTTCTTACTATCTAACTGATATGCGACCAGTCAAAGAAAGACCTGCTACTAAGAAAAGAAAGAGAGCTGGAGGCAGTACAGACTCGGAAGGATTAGATAGACCGTGGAATATTGCTCAGCTACGGCCCTTTTATTCTTACTTTATCTTTCTTTGTAATCATATATGTGTACATGTTCAATGAGAAATAAAGTTTTGGTTGCCTCATTTTTTGCTGAGAAGTTTTATATTACCATCTTATTTCCGAATGATCATGTCACAGTCGACAATCCCAGAATACTTGAAAGTACTTTATGCTCATGTTTATTCTGGTTTAGATTTCCGATTCTAAAATTTCTACCTTCGAGTATAAATCTAAATTTTCTAGTTTGTACTTTGGTTATTCATCTGATTGCCGGATGCGGGCATTTTCCGAGTAGTGTATTGTTGGTACTAGAAGCCGGCTTTGTTTTCGAGTTTAAACTGGTTTAGCAATTGAGCTCCATTGCTCGGCAAAGTTTCCGTGTTCAAGGTTGGCCGGCTCACGAAAGGGACAAGGCGGAAAGCCAGATAAATAATAAGTACAGACAAAAAACATAAGTGCTTATGCAAACATTTCAGGCACATAAAATTAAAGCCACAACTGATAAATATAGATAACAAATCATAGCTCTAGAAAAAGTATTATACTACTTATTTACAACCCGAATTGTTTTAAGAATAACATATTGTTTTTCTAATGCTCTACGATGCAGGGGAAGAGGAAGGAGCTACCAGATCACTGGAGACATCGACCTCGCCATGATATCTATCTGAGACGTTCAAATCCGAAACGGTTTGTTCGTCATCGGAAACTTCAGCTACTTCTTCGGTAGGCGGAGGAGGCGTCTCCACGCGAGTGAAGAAGGGAGTTTTGTAGCTAGTGAGATCAGCTACGTGACACCCGTATCCGGTGCAAGAGTCCATGATGGCTTTGATGTCTTGCTCCTGACCGTCTTCATCCACTTTATAGTACCCTCTGGTTACTTGCTAGATTTCCAGGTTTCCATGGTGGCTCATAACCATGGTGAGAGCGTTCTGCACTACGGTTCGCGTGTAGGACATGTTCCAGTCCTAGATGAGCCGGGGCACCTCCTTGGCCTTGTCTCGCACTTTGAAACCGGACATTCTATGCATGTCCGGAACCTTGAGAACTTCGCCAATATCCTCAAAGGATTGGCGGAAGTCATGAAGTAAATCGCCGACTTGGGTAAGCCGGCTAGTGCGAGACTCGGTAGAGGCTGAATCTAGTAAGTTCAGAGGACCTGTGCATATAATGAAAAAGGTTAGTCAAATAAATCCAAGCTCCAAGGAGTCGGAAAATGCATAAAAGTCAGAAAGAGGGAAACATATCAAAGATGACGTCGTCAACTTTGGTCTTCTCTTCATGTAGGCTATGGAGTTCAGCCCGGAGTGCCTTACTGATGTCCTTCTCTCTGAACAAAGCATCGTTGATATCCGAGACCCTTTGATCATAGACCACAATCCTTCAATCACGTTCTACGGTGGCCATAGAAGAGGATTCAAGAACTTGAGCAATGCTCCACTCGTGATCCGCCTTCAGTTGGTCCAACTCTCGACGTAAGTCAGAGTTCTCCACCTCTAGGGTCTTAAGATTTTCGGCCTCTTCAATCATAGCATAGGATTGCTTTACAGTTCTATAGGCAAAAGGACAACAGTTGAGTAAAAATTCGACTATGAAATAAAGGGCAAGGTTTGAGCACTGGAATGTTTACCTTCAGCCTCATCCCTTGACACTTTTAACTGAGCATTTTCAAGCCGAAGAGCTGTGATCTCTCTCTACTTGTTGGAAATATTCTTCAACAATTCCTGGTTATATGAATTAACTTTCTGTAAGTCAGAATACCTAGAGTCAGAAGTCTACTAAAGACTCGGGCTAATATTTTTACTAATATCAGCATGAGCCTTGGGGGCTACACTAGTTCATTCTTTGGCATCCTAAGGAAGCATAAATCCGGATTATCTATCCAACTTCATGCTTGGGGGCTAGAGGATATGATACAAAATAACATAAAGAGAAAATTGAGTTGGAATTCGACTTACATGATGTTCATGGGTGAGCTTGCTTAAGCTCATGGACACCTCGAAGCTAACCTTCTCGGCGAGGGTGAGCGGGATCACTAGTGGTGTCGGAAGCACACCGGTTCTCATCCCCTCGTCGTGAAGACGGATCTGCTCGAGGAGTTCGGAGTATTTGATGTCCTCCAGTTCTTTTGCCTCCTCCTCGGCAGTAATATTCCAGCTCTCCAAGCATTGCCGGGCGAGCCGTTGGATTTTCTCCACTGATTTCGGAGTAATGCCAAGTTTGGCAAGACCCAGATTGTTGAGGAGGTTTTCAGCGAAGACCTATGCCGAGGGATCATTACTCGAAGAGGGTTCACCCTTATCAAAACCTGAGTCACCCATGGTGACATCAGTTTGCGATCAAAGGATCACTGGCTCTGAATGTGGAGCCGGATCTTCTACGACAGTCGGAGATGGAATAATCTCCGGAGCCACAGAAGGCTGAGGGGCAGGAGTCGGAGGTGCTATTGCAGGAGAAGTCAGATTCAGCTTTCACTGGCGCAGGGGCTTCGACGAGCCTCCCTTTCCTTTGCCCTTGGTGAGCTGTTTAGCTCTGAGAAGGTAATAGAATAAAGAACATTACATCTCGGAAAGAATTACGAACAAAATACAAAAACCTTGTGAGAAAAGTTACCTCTTCACAATGGGCACCTCCTTCGTGCCAATAGCCAAAGTTGGAGCCTTATGCTTCCGAGTAAGAGTCTCCGGCAATGGAACCAGTTCTCCATCATCCTGAGAAATCTCAGGAGGATATCCCTCAAGAGGAGCAAGCTCCAACTCGGGGAGGTCAGCAAGCTGAAAAGAAGAAATATCTCAGTGTTGTGAAAAAAGATAGTGATGTAAAAGATGAACACAGAATTCGAGTTACTGTTGGAAGCTTACCGGTACCACGTGATCTTCAGCCGTATGCATGTCCAAAGATAGCTCCGGGATTTTCTACTCGATCAGCTCCCTTATCAACCACTTGATTTGTGACTCGTATTCCTTATCCGTGTAAGGGCGGGAGCAGATCCAGAGAGTATCTTTCTTGGACGCCATAATGGAGTGCATAAGCCGGTCTCCATGATGTTGAAGAGGCTAGATCTGGCGTGCCACCCAATAGTGAACTAAGTCAGACCCTTTAAGGCCTTTGTGCTTCATAAAATATTCGATCCGCCTCTTGGCGAGAAGCAGATCGTCACTGAGAGCCGGCGCATCTACGTCCCAGGACTCTTGGGGTGTGGCAGCACCATCAACAAAAGCCGGCAAAGCAGTAGCTTTGCCGGGAGTAGGAATATCCTTATGATAAAAGAAAGTGGAAGGCCACTATTTCACCGACTCACTGGCCTTAATCCGGGATAGACAGCTCTCTCCTAACGGAAAAACTAATGGTTCCGGTAATGTAAGGATTACCGGTAATGATAGAGTTTCTCCGGATATGAAAATAAAACCGGAAAAGAGTGAGACTCGGTCTAATGCCAAGGTACCCCTCGCACAAATATGCGTAAGAGATCATCTCTAAGAGTGAGTTCGAGGGGAGATGATGGAGTTGAACTCCGCAGTGATCTATAACCTGAGAAAATAAATCCGAGTGAGGGAAACTCAAAGCTCTATCGAGGTGGGTGCCAAAGTGTACCCGCTCATTGGCGCAAGGAGTAGGGATGGTCTGGCCGTAGCCGCTCTTCTAGTCGCCGGCACGGAGAATCCCTTCGTTCTCCATGACGCGGAGCTTAGCATCATCCAAGACGCACGGGATCCAGACCTCGCGGTGGCTCTCCCTATCCGATGCCGATGTCGTTGCTGCCGCACCGGAAGATGAGCTCTCAGCCATTTTTTTGTGGGCCGGTGACCTGGGATGGGCGGCGCTGGAAGATGTTGGGAGGCAGAGGAGCTCTGTGTTTGTGGGAGGCATTGGGAAGAAGGAAACGACACAAATGCTGGTGAAGAGAAGAGGGAGAGCATCTCAGCTCCTTATATCCTTCGCCCACGCCAAGATTCGTGCACTGTGTACAGTAACGATGCCACGTGTCGCGGAAGGAGCTGGGTAACCCCCACGCGATGATTATGCCGCCTCGATCTCCACGCACGCATTAAAACGACGTCTCGATTCCGCGAAAGGCGGACCCACCAATGGTCGTGCTGACGGGAATGTCTGTCAGTGACATGACTTGACCATGACTAGTGTCAGATTATGTCAGAGACCAAGTTCCGGCTTAGTTTGAATTTCGAGATGGAAACATGAATAATATATTCATAGGTCCGACTTATTTTGAGACCCGGATCGTATTTTTTCTTTTTGAAGTTTTAGGAACCCTTCAAGATTCTGCAAGCCGAAGATCAAGCTAGACGATGATGAAATCTGACTCTAGATCTTGGAGGCTTCCGGGGGCTGCTGTTGGGGATATACTTCCGGGTATCCTCACTGTGCCTCACTGACCAGGGTGGCCCACTTCGGGTAAGAGCTTTGCTTCATGGGTGGCCTAGTCAGGGAGAAGAGACGGAGTCCAGTCCGGCTATGGGAAGGCCTAGAAGACTTACTGGCATAGGTCTGTTATGTTACTTGTAGTTCAAGATGTACTTTGTAACCGACTCTTAGTCGTAGCCGTATAGGTCTCTCTTGTAAACCCTAGGCCGGATATCTATATAAGCCATCCTAGGGTAAGCCTTTAGGGCAACTCAACTCTCACAATAGTCTACAATCTCAACTCGCATAGGAGAAACCCTTGTAACCCATATTATGGCTCTGCCGTATTACTGGATTGCTAGCAAGAGTAGGATCCATCCAAAGCTGGTGGATTGGAACCTGGGTAAACTTGCGTGCTCACCGTCCCGAAATACCGTACGTCTCACACCCCTCTTTTCCGCACGCCTGGAGGACCCCTCATGGCATACTTGTCATCAATCCAACGACACTAGCACATAATAAGATATACAAATAATAACACTGAATGTAGATGCGATGTGATATGGTCTTTCATGTCGTGATCTCCATCCGGTGTCACCGGATTCCGACGCCAGGGTTCTGGCGCCGTAGACACCAGGGTACCGGTGTCTTTCCGACATGGTAGTCCGTCACCTCTATGACTATCTACTACTACTTCGTAACAAATGGTAATCACTTTACCTTTGCCACAACCATATCACAAAGCAACACCCCCTACAAAACAAAGTTAGACGCCTCTAATTTATCTTTGCATCTTTTACGTGGCTGAATGCGCTTTCGCACAAGAACCCTTCGTACCTACAAACTTTCACCACAACGCTGATCAAGTAGTTGTCTATACTATACCCCTTTTGGGGCCCTCCGTTTTAAATGGCATAACAACTAATGCGAGACAGACAGACACCCCCCAGAGACACTTTATACGTTACAAGCCGTATGTCAAGCGTGTACCAGTCTCGCGAATGAACGTGTAAAGTCGGTTGGGGGCCACTTCATCAAACATTACTATGGTATACACAAGTACACGTGGGAGGGCAACAACTAACAATGCCGACACGCTACATCTCGTGTGTTCTACCCGTACTAGCATTACTACGCATAGATCTAGCTCTGATACCACTGTAGGGGTTCGCGTATGAAAAAAATAAAATTTTAACCTATGCCCCTGAACCCCTGATGCTGCCAGGACCTATCTATTAGTAATGCAGTAACGGGAGGGGCTTTTCGTGAACTTACCCTTGAAGACCGAAAATCGTTATCAATGCTCAGGAGAGCGTGGTTGATGTAGATGAGCCTAAGCCGACCTCAAGGTCGTGATGAAGTCCTTGCGCTCCTGCGGCTCCAACGACTTGAGTGCCTCAAGTGTGACACCTCGCGGGGAGTTACAGGCATCCGGTGCCTGCCCATGACTCCCACTTCCCCGATCCAACAACAGTTGCAGAAGTAGAGATCCTGGATCCGAATCCCGCAGCGCGACGGTGCTCTGTGGTGAAGATGTCTCTCGTTTGCGCAGTCCGAACTTGGGACCATGGTCACGGGAGAGAGAGAGAATATCAATTGGAGGTCTCACAAAAAGTGAGGAAACCTTTATTGAATATTCATTGTGTATTTTCTGGTCAAAATACCCCACTATATATAGGGGGAGGGGAGGTACTACCTCCCTCAAATTCCTGGGGTGGGACTAAAGGAGGGGAGAGGGGGCACCACCAGCCATCCCTAGTGGGCCCCGCGGGGGGGGGGGGGGAGGGGGCTTTGCACAACTGGCCACCACCTTGCCTCCTCTCTCCTCTTGCCTTTCCCTCATGGGCCCTTCTCCCTCCGGAATTGGCCCATTAAGCCTTTTTTACCTTTAATTGATTTCTCTTTTATTAAATAATTATGAATAAATGGTTAGATAAATATTTAACATTCATTCACATATATTCAATCTCCATGGCTATGGAACACCTTCCACCTCCACTCCGGACATCCTCCGGACTTATCGAAACCCTTCTGATTTTCTCTCTTCTCTTCATCGGTGATTCTACCAATCCTATAAACACTCTCTAAGCATCATCAAGCCCTTAAGCGTGATACCCCACATTTCGGGAACACTCTAGATATGGCTGGGACACTCCCGGACAAATGATCGATAGAGGGACCTGGATGACCATGTGACACCTATGCATTCCACGAAGATCTTTCGTCGTTTGAACCGGGACAGTCGCGTCTTATTCCTTTTGTCTCTCGATACTTGCATTTCTCGAGATCTGGTCAATGACATCACCATATCATGTTCAATCTCATTACCGAACAATGCTACTTGACTCGTTTTGACAAGTGATATCCCTGTGATCAAATCACACACTGCGCAACTATTGGATATAACTTCTCCAAGTGGGCCCTTGAGTATCTTTCCGTCACGCAGATGGACAAAATCCCGCTCTTGATATATATTTCCTCTATGGTTCCTCCAAATACCTAAACACACCTTTATTGTCACTGTATTACCAAGTGACGTTTGATGATATCTAAGCACTCTCGGGAGACAGTGATTGATATAGTCTCACGGTCTAAGGAATAGTCTGCAAGGTCTATTCTAATCATCGTAACTTGAACTTCGTGACATGATCGGGTCACGATGTTTAGGTTGGGTATTGGTTCATCATCTCATTCTCAGAATGAGTTGACTCCATTTCCAACTGGCATAAATGCCACATGATCAGGAAACCTTGATCATCTGTTGTAAGGTCCCCAACCTTTAATAAGATTGAGCCCCCTGTGTTTACAATGCTAGTCCCTGGATCAATAGCTAGCATCCACAGTTTAGATGTAATATCAAGAAACAAAGGTCATAATACAACTTTATAACCAGGAATAAAATAATTTATTACATCAAACATAGCTCATTGGCTATTTACATTACATTGCAGCGGAATAAATATAGTCATGGGTCCTTCATCTTCAAAGTGCCACAGGCAGATGTTGGTTGTAGACTTTGTAATCCTAATCAATCAATATTCACTAAAATCAATCAAACCTGCAACATTACAAGTTACAGCCACAAAGGTCAATGCATTTGAATTGTATTGGCAAGTGATACTTTGGTAGTATAGTGGAGGCTATCAACTATATGCATTTGTCTAAGTGGAGTTGAGGCTTGCATTGCTCAAAATAGATTTTTCCCTAACATTTTGAAAACACTAAGTTTTTGTTTGGCAAAAACTTTCCCAACGCATCTACCAATCAAAGAATGAAGATCCTTTCCAAGGCATCTACCAATCAATGACTGAAGTGCTTGGCAAAAACATTTTTCCTCAATCAAAGATTTCAAGATCCTTGTCCCAAGCCATCTCTCCATCAAAGATTGAAGAATTCACACAATCCCTTGTTCACCCACAAGTTTTAATTTAGAAATTGGAGTGATGAGATTCTTGATTGCTTCTATGTCTTGAGGCTCAAATTGTCCTTTTCCAGGGACATGGCTAAGTACTTAGATTTTTCACTCTGCAGAGGTGGTGCACTTTCCCCACAAGACTTGGTTTCCCAAGACAAGATCCTTCAGAAGCTTTTCCTTAGACCATCATGGACGCGTTCCAACCTATCAAACACTACCACCAACTGTCCATATGGCTAAGTTCTTGCAACCTATATGATCATGGCAGAGCCCATATTGCCAAGTGGTTGCACTTGAAGCTTCTCAACATTTGACATCTCAAATCTCTTTGTTTCCTGGGTGGCCATCCACAAGTGAGATACACTAAGGTAAACCATAAACATGGGCCTTGTGAACCACTCAACCAAAAACCACCAAGCAAGTCCCATTCCACCCAGGTGATTCATTAACTTAGTTGTTTTATTAAACAAAACATAAGTCCTCAGACTTAGAGATTTTTTTTATAGTGTGAATATATATTCCACCCTTGTTTTCTATAAGCTAGGCTAAGCTTGATAGTAATAGGATTCTTAACTTAGGAAGATTTCCACTAAGGTTTCATCTACTAGGTGCTACTATAGCAAAGTCTATACCTAGCAAAACAAAATCCATGCAAATTTTACTTAGCAAAAGCACTAATGCATAGTGAAAATAATGGGACAAAAGATATGAAGCATCACTTGCCTTTTTGGTAGAGGGTATAAGTTCACTCCTTGTCCTTGCAACAATCACACTCTTCAAGTCACTACAATTCAATCAAGCAAGGCACAAACTCAATCTACCAATCAAGCAAACACAAATTCAATTTACATTCCAAACTAAAGTCAAACAAACAATTTTTCACACACAAAGTAATGGGATCTAAGTCATGCATACGCATGCAAAGGTTGGTTCTATTGTAAGGATGGTCTCCACTAGACTTCTAAACTTTGTAAGTTCCAATTTGGTCATTTACCAAAATGGCAAAGTCATTTGCAAAGAGGGTCTCTATTAGATTCCTAAACTTTGTAAGATCCAAAATGGTCATTTACCAAAGTGGCAAAGTTATTAGCAAGAGGGATTCACTTCAAAACCATTTAAAAAAAACCACATTTCTATTTGACTAGAAATGGTTTTAAATCAAAGAATCATTATTTTGTTTCACCAAATGAGTTGCTATTGCAAAACTTGGTGTTTTGGGTCAGTAGGTTTGGTCCAAACCATTTTCTCAAAGTTTTCTTTACAAAAACATTTTCGTAAACAAAACAATAGTTTTGTTTGGCTAGAAATGGACTAAACTAATTAATCCATTCTAAACCTTTACAAAAATCATTTTCCAAGACATAGGTTGGTTCCTAGGGTCAGTAAGGTCACAACAAACCATTTTGCAAAGGTTTTAACCTTAAATTCATTTTTAAACAATTTTTCTAACCTAAACAAGCAATCAAAAGAATCTGCAAAAACAAGCAAACTAACAGATACTATTTGTTAAACTAAAGGTAGGGTTGGCTAGGTCTTGTTCTCCTGAATCCAACGACATAAAATTTGTAATTTTTGGACGTGTGGATCCAAAGATACAAGGGTTTGAAGTTTGCAAATACTTCTGTTTTCAAATCTGTTTTTAAACAGAACAGTGACACGCGGCGTGATTTCATTGGACGGTACCTCTTCACGCGGATCGCACAGCTGCAGCCGTTGGATCTAAATGAGATCGTGCGGTGCAGAGACCTTACTTACCCCTTCGTCTAGGTTCTATCGCATCCGTTAGATCACGATCCTACGGTTGCTAGCGCACCAGCCACAGATGGGCGGCGCTGCGGTGGCTACCGGCGGCGGAGATGTCGGTCGACGACGGTGCCGATGCTACAGGAGGGGAGGGAGAAAGAGGAGATGCTCACCGGGCTCAGGGGGTCACGGCGATGCTTGGGGAGGTGTTGGTCGGGCGAGGGGCGCTCTGGTCTTGGCAGGATTTCTCGCCGGAGTGGAGGACGGCGTCAGGTGGTCGTCATGGGCAGTCCTGTGATTCACCCCAAGGCATAACGAGGACGCTGTTAGATGCGCAGGACCAAGGCAAGGTTGAGTGCGTGAAGGATAGGGCTCGGGGTGGTCGGCTCTTACCAGGAAAAACTTGACAGAGACGAGGCAGACGGCGGCGGCGAGTCATGGTCGACGAAGGCGAGCTTCCAGAGTGCGCGGGAGTTATCTGAGGTTATGGGCAGATGCGCAAGATGCTAGAGAGCATGCTCGCGTGCAGAGGTAGGCGAGATGGGGCATGTGCTGGCCGGAATCGGCAAAGAGGGTCGTCGGAGCAGCAGCGGTACAGAGAGAAATTGGGGCGGCCTGGAGGCAGAGGGGAGGCGGTGTCTGGGGGAAATGGGAGAGAGGTCACTGGCGTTTAAAAGGGCGTGGTCATGGCGAGGTTTAAGGCACGGCGTTACTGTGAATTGATCGCGGCTTGAATGGCAGCAACGGCAGCGAGGAGAGGGCGTGGTCATCGCGGGGGTTGAAGACGATGAGCTGGCTGTGTGGGGTCGTCTCGTCAGCGAAAGAGGGAAAGGAGAAGTGGGTCCCGGCTGTCATTGACTGCGTGGGTTCTGTCCGCGGTAAAGAAAAACGGTTTGCTCGGGTGGGGTCGGTTGGTCAGCGGGAAAAGAAACAAGGGGAGGGTCCACTGGTCATACTCTTTGCGGGTTTGTTTCGCGGTGAATAAAAACGGTTCGGGGGAGAGGGTGAAACGACGAACAGTGATGTGGGCCTACCTGACAGAGAGGGGGAGAGTGTGGGGTTTGGGGCCACCTGTCAGCTTCTGTGTGGGTGCGGTTTTAAGTGAGAAATGTCTCGTGGAGGGGGAGAAAGACTGGGCTGGACTGGGCCTTAGTGGGTTGCTGGGCTGGGCTGTCCTTTTTCCTATTTTTTTTCTGTCTAATTTCTTTTTCCATTTCTAATTCTATTTTTGTTTTGAATTTCAATCAATTATTCAAGCAAACAAACAAGGTTCAAACAATTTAAACAATCACTCAACTTTGTACTTTGAATTTGGTTCTGTTTATCAACATAATCCAAATTCCAAAATAATTTAATATTTTTATTTATTTTAGGATCCATTTAATAATTAAATAAAATGGATCTTTAGTTATTTAATAAAATAGGGTTTGATTTATTTAACAAAATTTCCATTTGAAATCCAAATACTTTCAAAACCAAACCAGTAGGTTTTATTTGAAAATAAGGATATTTGGAAATCTTGTATTAACAAAATAACCTTTTATTTTAGGTTCCATCAATAATTAAATAAATGGACCTTAGTTAATAATCCATATAGGATTTGTTTATTTAAAAACTTTATTTTGAAATCCAAAATAAAACCAAAACACTTTAGTAGGTTTTATTTTGAGAAATCAAAATACTTGGAAAACTTATTTAAAATAAGTTTTAGTGTTTATTTAAAATGGGAAAAGCCTTTACTTAAATAAAATTGGATATTTAAATCCTTATTATTTTATTTAAATAAATCCTTTACTCATTTTATCAAAACAAAATATTTTATTATAAAAGCTTGGCCAAAATTAATTTGGCTTTATTAAATGTTTATCTTTTTAATCCCTTTAGGATTATTTGTTCACCAATTGGTATGGATTTTAGATGAGGGCTTTATTAGCTTTGGAAATTCAATTTCCTTATCTTATTATATTCATAAGATTTTATTTATGGTTCCAATTTGAGTGAAACCAACTTCTAGGGTCTTTCTTGATCCTTTGTGAATATTTGCTGATCCATTTTGGTATGGATCAAATCCATGGATTTGGATATAACTTGGAAATGGTTTTTATTCCATCAGGGTTTAGGGTTTTGGATTTATTTTCCAAGTGTTCAAATGTCCAGATACATTCATTGAGGAATGCGTTTCTCTTGATTTGGATTTGTTGAACTCAAACTTTAATCAAAGTTTGTTCAGGATGGGATTTTAAGTTTCCTTTTAGAAACAAAAGTTTCTTTTCACCCTGATTTTCAACAAAAATTTATTTTGTTTATTTATTTTTCACATTACAAGATTTGGAAAATCTTGGGATGTGACAGGCTACCACCCTTAAAATAAATCTCGTCCCCAAGATTTGGGAAGGCTAGGGGTTACAAGTTGGCTCAAAAGCATCTAGGGTACTACCACCCTTAAAATTTTTCCAACTAGACTACATCTTGGCTTCCTTGGATCTTGGAAAACTTCTTCTTGGAAAACTTCTGCATAGCGGCCTTTATTTCCATACTTGACTCATGGGCCAAGGTTGAGTTTCTCCATAGGCTTGTTCAACTTGTTCTTCATCTTTTCTGGACAATTGCTTGCATAGTGTCCTGGGTTCTTGCAATTGAAACAGTGGATGTCTTCAAGTTCCTTGCGTAGTTCCTGTGGACAAGTGGCTACATAGTGGCCTAGCTCTTTGCAGTTGTTGCACACTACTTGGCCGATCTCTTTATTCTTCGGGTTCTCTGGGCATCCACTGGGGTAGTGTCCCATTTCCTTACATTTACGACATTGCACAAGGCTCATGTCCTGCTTTGGTTTCTTGGGTTTCTTTGATCCTTTGAATTGGGTTGTCTTGTTTGGAGGTATAAGTGGTCCTTTTCCTTTGTCATCAACATTTTTTGCATACTTGGATCCTTCTTGTTTCCTTTGTTCAACAATGGCATAGATGGGGCATTGGGTAGGGACATGGTCGTTTCCTTCACATAGGTAACAAGTAGCTTGAGAGGTAGGACATTGTCCAATAGGATGTTTCTCTTCACAGTTGGGGCATTGATCTTCATGCTCCTTGGAAGTATGGTCCTTGTCTCCACAAATAATGCAAGCTGGGTCTCCATCTAGAATAACATTCTTGTCATCCTTGTTGTCATACACTCTTTTGGGATAGTTTTCTTCCATGCTGATCATTTGATTAGTCACCTTAAGCATCAGTTGGGATTGTTCCTCTCCAAAAACTTTTGCAGTGCTGGATCTTTATCACTATTGCTGGCTATGAACTGAGCTGTTAGTTGGTTCAACTGGTTTTGGGTTGCTATGAGTTCTCTCATGTTGTCCTCTTGATTGTTGTTGTTGTCACCATCCTTGATGTTGGAGTTTCTTGGAGAAGTCATCTGTTTGGGGTTGGATTTGGGATTAGAATAGACAAAATATTTCTAAGGGATTCAATTCTAATCACACACATCACAATTCACACAAGCAATGTGCAAGCAATCACAAACAAACACTCCACTCAAACAACAAGTTTCAAGCACATACTTAGGCAACAAAATATGGTGGTCCATCTACATGGTTCACTTGTGATCTTTCCATCCTTCTTGGTTGATTCTTCTTGAATGAGATCTTTGTATCCTTGGAGAATTCTTGTGTCTTGTTCACAAATCTTCAAAGTGGTGATGGCTTCTTCTAAGTTGTTTTTCCTTAGTCTTCAAGTCTTGAGTAACATTTCTTGCTTCACTTGTAATCCTTAGTGGTATCTAAGATTAAAGTCCTTGGTGAAATGTTGAAGATGTTGTAGTCATTAGAGTTGATGAAGTTGAAGAAGTCCTTTGCACATGGTGAAGTCTTTGGTCAAAGGATAGGCTTTTCCATCAAGTTGAAATTGAAGAGAAGTAGAGTTGAAACCAAAAATGATTGAGGAAAGAGTTTACAAGATTGTTTTTGTAAATAAGTTTTTGGAATAAAACAATTCCTATTTTTCTAAGGGTTTTTGCCCAATCCTAGGGTTACAAATCCTACAGGCAACACAATTCTCTGATACCATCTGTAAGGTCCCCAACCTTTAATAAGATTGAGCCCCCTGTGTTTACAATGCTAGTCCCTGGATCAATAGCTAGCATCCACAGTTTAGATGTAATATCAAGAAACAAAGGTCATAATACAACTTTATAACCAGGAATAAAATAATTTATTACATCAAACATAGCTCATTGGCTATTTACATTACATTGCAGCGGAATAACTATAGTCATGGGTCCTTCATCTTCAAAGTGCCACAGGCAGATGTTGGTTGTAGACTTTGTAATCCTAATCAATCAATCTTCACTAAAATCAATCAAACCTGCAACATTACAAGTTACAGCCACAAAGGTCAATACATTTGAATTGTATTGGCAAGTGATACTTTGGTAGTATAGTGGATGCTATCAACTATATGCATTTGGCTAAGTGGAGTTGAGGCTTGCATTGCTCAAAATAGATTTTTCCCTAACATTTTGAAAACACTAAGTTTTTGTTTGGCAAAAACTTTCCCAACGCATCTACCAATCAAAGAATGAAGATCCTTTCCAAGGCATCTACCAATCAATGACTGAAGTGCTTGGCAAAAACATTTTTCCTCAATCAAAGATTTCAAGATCCTTGTCCCAAGCCATCTCTCCATCAAAGATTGAAGAATTCACACAATCCCTTGTTCACCCACAAGTTTTAATTTAGAAATTGGAGTGATGAGATTCTTGATTGCTTCTATGTCTTGAGGCTCAAATTGTCCTTTTCCAGGGACATGGCTAAGTACTTAGATTTTTCACTCTGCAGAGGTGGTGCACTTTCCCCACAAGACTTGGTTTCCCAAGACAAGATCCTTCAGAAGCTTTTCCTTAGACCATCATGGACGCGTTCCAACCTATCAAACACTACCACCAACTGTCCATATGGCTAAGTTCTTGCAACCTATATGATCATGGCAGAGCCCATATTGCCAAGTGGTTGCACTTGAAGCTTCTCAACATTTGACATCTCAAATCTCTTTGTTTCCTGGGTGGCCATCCACAAGTGAGATACACTAAGGTAAACCATAAACATGGGCCTTGTGAACCACTCAACCAAAAACCACCAAGCAAGTCCCATTCCACCCAGGTGATTCATTAACTTAGTTGTTTTATTAAACAAAACATAAGTCCTCAGACTTAGAGATTTTTTTATAGTGTGAATATATATTCCACCCTTGTTTTCTATAAGCTAGGCTAAGCTTGATAGTAATAGGATTCTTAACTTAGGAAGATTTCCACTAAGGTTTCATCTACTAGGTGCTACTATAGCAAAGTCTATACCTAGCAAAACAAAATCCATGCAAATTTTACTTAGCAAAAGCACTAATGCATAGTGAAAATAATGGGACAAAAGATATGAAGCATCACTTGCCTTTTTGGTAGAGGGTATAAGTTCACTCCTTGTCCTTGCAACAATCACACTCTTCAAGTCACTACAATTCAATCAAGCAAGGCACAAACTCAATCTACCAATCAAGCAAACACAAATTCAATTTACATTCCAAACTAAAGTCAAACAAACAATTTTTCACACACAAAGTAATGGGATCTAAGTCATGCATAAGCATGCAAAGGTTGGTTCTATTGTAAGGATGGTCTCCACTAGACTTCTAAACTTTGTAAGTTCCAATTTGGTCATTTACCAAAATGGCAAAGTCATTTGCAAAGAGGGTCTCTATTAGATTCCTAAACTTTGTAAGATCCAAAATGGTCATTTACCAAAGTGGCAAAGTTATTAGCAAGAGGGTTTCACTTCAAAACCATTTTAAAAAAACCACATTTCTATTTGACTAGAAATGGTTTTAAATCAAAGAATCATTATTTTGTTTCACCAAATGAGTTGCTATTGCAAAACTTGGTGTTTTGGGTCAGTAGGTTTGGTCCAAACCATTTTCTCAAAGTTTTCTTTACAAAAACATTTTCGTAAACAAAACAATAGTTTTGTTTGGCTAGAAATGGACTAAACTAATTAATCCATTCTAAACCTTTACAAAAATCATTTTCCAAGACATAGGTTGGTTCCTAGGGTCAGTAAGGTCACAACAAACCATTTTGCAAAGGTTTTAACCTTAAATTCATTTTTAAACAATTTTTCTAACCTAAACAAGCAATCAAAAGAATCTGCAAAAACAAGCAAACTAACAGATACTATTTGTTAAACTAAAGGTAGGGTTGGCTAGGTATTGTTCTCCTGAATCCAACGACATAAAATTTGTAATTTTTGGACGTGTGGATCCAAAGATACAAGGGTTTGAAGTTTGCAAATACTTCTGTTTTCAAATCTGTTTTTAAACAGAACAGTGACACGCGGCGTGATTTCATTGGACGGTACCTCTTCGCGCGGATCGCACAGCTGCAGCCGTTGGATAGAAATGAGATCGTGCGGTGCAGAGACCTTACTTACCCCTTCGCCTACGTTCTATCGCATCCGTTAGATCACGATCCTACGGTTGCTAGCGCACCAGCCACAGATGGGCGGCGTTGCGGTGGCTACCGGCGGTGGAGCTGTCGGTCGACGACGGTGCCGATGCTACAGGAGTGGAGGGAGAAAGAGGAGATGCTCACCGGGCTCAGGGGGTCACGGCGATGCTCGGGGAGGTGTTGGTCGGGCGAGGGGCGCTCTGGTCTTGGCAGGATTTCTCGCCGGAGTGGAGGACGGCGTCGGGTGCGTCAGGTGGTCGTCGTGGGCAGTGCTGTGATTAACCCCAAGGCATAACGAGGACGCTGTTAGATGCGCAGGACCAAGGCAAGGTTGAGTGCGTGAAGGATAGGGCTCGGGGTGGTCGGCTCTTACCAGGAAAAACTTGACGGAGACGAGGCAGACGGCGGCGGCGAGTCGTGGTCGACGAAGGCGAGCTTCCAGAGTGCGCGGGAGCTATCTGAGGTTATGGGCAGATGCGCAAGATGCTGGAGAGCATGCTCGCGTGCAGAGGTAGGCGAGAGGGGCATGTGCTGGCCGGAATCGGCAAAGAGGGTCGTCGGAGCAGCAGCGGTACAGAGAGAAATTGGGGCGGCCTGGAGGCAGAGGGGAGGCGGTGTCTGGGGGAAATGGGAGAGAGGTCACTGGCGTTTAAAAGGGCGTGGTCACGACGAGGTTTAAGGCACGGCGTTACTGTGAATTGATCGTGGCTTGAATGGCAGCAACGGCAGCGAGGAGAGGGCGTGGTCATCGCGGGGGTTGAAGACGATGAGCTGGCTGTGTGGGGTCGTCTCGTCAGCGAAAGAGGGAAAGGAGAAGTGGGTCCCGGCTGTCATTGACTGCGTGGGTTCTGTCCGCGGTAAAGAAAAACGGTTCGCTCGGGTGGGGTCAGTTGGTCAGCGGGAAAAGAAACAAGGGGAGGGTCCACTGGTCATACTCTTTGCGGGTTTGTTTCGCGGTGAATAAAAACGGTTCGGGGGAGAGGGTGAAACGACGAACAATGATGTGGGCCTACCTGACAGAGAGGGGGAGAGTGTGGGGTTTGGGGCCACCTATCAGCTTCTGTGTGGGTGCGGTTTTAAGTGAGAAATGTCTCGTGGAGGGGGAGAAAGACTGGGCTGGACTGGGCCTTAGTGGGTTGCTGGGCTGGGCTGTCCTTTTTCCTATTTTTTTTTCTGTCTGTTTTCTTTTTCCATTTCTAATTCTATTTTTGTTTTGAATTTCAATCAATTATTCAAGCAAACAAACAAGGTTCAAACAATTTAAACAATCACTCAACTTTGTACTTTGAATTTGGTTATGTTTATCAACATAATCCAAATTCCAAAATAATTTAATATTTTTACTTATTTTAGGATCCATTTAATAATTAAATAAAATGGATCTTTAGTTATTTAATAAAATAGGGTTTTATTTATTTAACAAAATTTCCATTTGAAATCCAAATACTTTCAAAACCAAACCAGTAGGTTTTATTTGAAAATAAGGATATTTGGAAATCTTGTATTAACAAAATAACCTTTTATTTTAGGTTCCATTAATAATTAAATAAATGGACCTTAGTTAATAATCCATATAGGATTTGTTTATTTAAAAACTTTATTTTGAAATCCAAAATAAAACCAAAACACTTTAGTAGGTTTTATTTTGAGAAATCAAAATACTTGGAAAACTTATTTAAAATAAGTTTTAGTGTTTATTTAAAATGGGAAAAGCCTTTACTTAAATAAAATTGGATATTTAAATCCTTATTATTTTATTTAAATAAATCCTTTACTCATTTTATCAAAACAAAATATTTTATTATAAAAGCTTGGCCAAAATTAATTTGGCTTTATTAAATGTTTATCTTTTTAATCCCTTTAGGATTATTTGTTCACCAATTGGTATGGATTTTAGATGAGGGCTTTATTAGCTTTGGAAATTCAATTTCCTTATCTTATTATATTCATAAGATTTTATTTATGGTTCCAATTTGAGTGAAACCAACTTCTAGGGTCTTTCTTGATCCTTTGTGAATATTTGCTGATCCATTTTGGTATGGATCAAATCCATGGATTTGGAGATAACTTGGAAATGGTTTTTATTCCATCAGGGTTTAGGGTTTTGGATTTATTTTCCAAGTGTTCAAATGTCCAGATACATTCATTGAGGAATGCGTTTCTCTTGATTTGGATTTGTTGAACTCAAACTTTAATCAAAGTTTGTTCAGGATGGGATTTTAAGTTTCCTTTTAGAAACAAAAGTTTCTTTTCACCCTGATTTTCAACAAAAAATTATTTTGTTTATTTATTTTTCACATTACAAGATTTGGAAAATCTTGGGATGTGACATCTGTTGACCAATGAACCAGTGACTAGAGTTTCACCGGGAACCCCTGGTTGTTTATATATCATAAGTGTGTTGACGTTTCCTTTCAATACAGTTATAGAATGATATAAAACTTAATCATAAACTTTATGAAATATGATAATAATCCTTATTATTATTTGTCTCTAGGGTATATTTCCAACAAGTATGACCTTGAAGAAATTGAGGTTCATACCTCAGTACAGAAAGAAGAAGACCTTTGGCTTAGAAATCAAAGGAAGTTGGAGGAGTAATGAAGATGGAGTTAAGAGACCTGTTGAATCTTAATAAGATTGAACACTCGGAATAGATTGGGTAGTTTAACCTCAAAAACCTAAACAGAAGGTAAACTAGAATCAAAATACTCTTAAGATCGGGTGAAGAATACCAACTTAGACCAATAACAAGGAATATGGAAGTAGGAATGTTTTGGACTAAATAAGCCCAAAACATTCATATAGCAAGCCATAAGAACTAAGTATACCCTAGATAGGTTAATATTAGCACCAAAGCTATAGTTAGCCAAAGTATAAACCAAAATTTTATCCTAGTATAGACTTTCTAGAACTCAAACACTCCTTAAATAGATGTTCTAACCCAAAGATACTCGAAAGAACCTGATCAAGGAAGAAGTGCTGGATTCAAGAGTAGTCCCTATATCAAATGGGATTAGTAGTTGGCTCATTTCAAATCAGAAGAGCATTCTAGGAAAACCTTGAAGGAAGATGCAATAGTTATCTTCATAACAGATTTAAAGGACTACCCGGGGTCTAAAGAAGTCAGTCCTACCTCCCAAAACGTAAGAGAGTATGAATTTCGGGGACGAAGTTGGGTTTAAGGGGGGGAGACTGTAACATCCCAAGATTAGCACCTAGAAATAGAGAGGACACATGTGTGTGCATTGCATTCATGCATAAAAAAACCGAGGAATTTTCACGCAGAACTAAAAGAGCTAAGGGGGAATCGAGATCTCTCTTGTTCTGATGGAAACGTCAGCCCAAGTGTTATGGATTTCGACATGACCTCTACTGTAATTTCGTGTTTGGGAAACAATTCAATTCATATTTGAATTTCAAATTTGAATACCTTGGAATTTAGAATATTCCAATGTTAAGTAAACAATACTTAAAGAATAAAGTAATAACAAGAAATGAAATAGGAAATTGCAATTACATAAATAAAAGAATAGGAGAATACAAAGAAAAGTAATCTTTATTAAATCATACCATATTAAAATGTCTTCACACTTTTGAATAAAAAGGAAATTACAAATAAATAATGGTATTCCTCATACTACAGGAGTACAAATAAATAACAAGTCTTGTAAAAGAAAAATTGAAATTGGAAAAAGAGATTTACTTTATTACAGATTATATGGAACAATACAATTAACAAATGAAATAGAAAAGAATCACTTTATACAAATATTACAATACTTTTACAAATGTTTAAATGAAGAACAAAGATTAAAACAAAGAGTAAAACAAAGATTAGAACTAAAAATCTGCCTAGTTCTATTTATCCTCCAATTTCTTTCCTTCAATTCTTCTTATTTTGGATTCCTGCATAATAATGAGATAAAAATAAAACAAATAAAAGAATGGGTTAGTGTTAATTGAAATCTCAGATTTGACAATGAATTGCATTGTCAAGTTCATCATAGAGTTTGAATAAAAAGGGCCAATGTAGTATCCATTCTTATGAAAAGAAATGCCTCGGGCTTATGCATCACAGGCTTTGGGCACAAATTCCATATTTCAAAGAAAGAGGAGTGGTCACATAGCAAAATATCTCTCAAGCCAAGCTCATACTTGAGGGGATAGCTTCAAGGCCATCAAAATATCCTCCCAATGAGACAAGGCATGTGGGCTGCTGAAGCAAGCAAGCAGCTTACACAACACATGCATGTGGATGTGTTGTCAACACCACAGCTAGCACAAGAAGTGCACAGGGCAGAGCATAGCCGTAGCAGCAGACTACCATTCCATCTTCCCATACTCCAGGGCAGAACTTTCATCTTATCATCATCCACAAACCAGCCAAGAACACCACCAAGAACATCACTTGTTCTTATCAGTTTTCTCTCAAAAACACACTGATCAAACCCAACACCCAACAACTCTAGTTGCTTAGATAAGCCATCCAAGAGCAAATCAAGTAGTAGAAGGAGGGAAGTAGGCATACATCAGCAACTGATTAAGCAATCAACAAAGATGATCAAGATCAACAGCAGCTTGAAGAGAAGCATGCTGTTAGTAGCAGAGAAGTAAAAGATAATGAAGTAGATCAAGAGCCATAGTAATATCTCTAGATCTACAACTGGCCATAAACCAATAGCAGGTAAGAATCATCAGATATACCCACTAAATCATCATTTAGCGTATGTTCTTATCATTAACAGATGTATGGTGTGAGGGGGAAGATTGGTCTCAGTTTTACATACTAGTGGTATGTAAAATCATCATTGAGATTGGGGTATAAAAAAATACTTGTTCCTATTTAGAATTTTGGTCTCAACCTAGGCATTCCTGGCAGGGTCATAGACCATATCTTTGTCAATTAATAGAAAGCCATACAGTAGCATCTGTTCTTATTTATACCAATGCCTTAGCCTTTTGCATCACTTGCAAGAGAATTTCAGATCATTGGCCACATACAAGTCATCTCAAGTAAATGGTTCCATTTCCATTTATACAAGTACTGGAGTGCAGCAGATCATGCTAGTTAGATAATCACTATGCACACTCAAATTTGAGGCACGACGGTGACATCTACACTAACAGAAGCCACTACTTTATCTTGCTACATCATTTTTCTTAACAGATGTTCTAGGAATCAAGTATGTAGATTGTTTCATTGTAGGAAAGTTCTATAAAACAGACCCTTTCTCAAAACCTCAAGCAAGAATCCATTCATAATTTGCTTCTACAAAGCTTAAGCCTCAAATTAAGATATCATTGGCTAGGGAAAGTCCAAACTTCTAACCAGCAATGTTATAGCAAGGATATATATATATATGATCTAGTTCATGTGCATCCTCCAAGGAGGTACCACATCAGCCAGAATAATTACTTAAAGCCCAAGTATGGCATACATGCAGTAGCCAGCAGACCAAAGAGGCACCTCTAGTCTAGATGACAGCAAATCATACACATGATAGATTGTTGTGTACACTCTCGAAAGAGGCATCATAACAACAAGTTCTAGGCAGTAAAAACCACTATCAAAATTACAGTGAAATATCATTTACCTAGTTTAAATAACTAGGAATCATTCAAATTTTTCATTGTCATGTTGACAACGTCATATTGTAAAGAAATCTGAATACAGAGATCCTGTAAAGCATAGACAATATCTCAAATACCAGCCAAAATTGTTTATACAGTTCATATCTATGTTTCCAAATTATTATCTTAAATAATTGTCCTAGAAATCATCAATCATATACTAATAAAAGCTACAACCACCAATAACAATCATTTCCCTAAGTCAACAACTTAGGAATCATTTTTGATTCCAATATCACCATATCCACTTTCATTCAAAATCGTAAGTAGTAAAGTAAGCCACTAGACTGTTGTTAGTCAAATTCAACACAATATGGAATCATCCACTAACATATGCTAGGGACGAATATTCATCCAAATTGAAGCATGGCATCTCACTTAGCTCAGGAAAATTTCAAGAATATCAATAAGAAATTGCCGAACCATCACCACTACATGTCTGTACCCAATACCATATAATGGCTCCACAGATCACCAAGCAGTACATCAGCACTGGTCGTAGAGGGTCGAAGATCACCAAGGGTGCCGAGCACCTAGAGCGTAGGCTTGATGAAGCCATGGAAGAGCCCATGTCCAACACCATCACGCATCAAAGGAGGCACCGGAGACGCCGGGGTAGTGCTGGTACATCTTCCAGCCGGCATCGGGGTTGAGGTCGTCGTGAGGGAGCAGCAGGAGGCGGGCCTTGACCTAGAGGCGCGTGTCGATGGCGACAAGTACCAAGGAATGTCGGGTCGCCCCGTCCTCGACACCAGTGACCGGGCTGAATCACGGGCTATGGTTAGCCATGACGTCGCGGTTGGGGGCAGTGAAAGCGGGCGCTGGTGGGGTTTGAGTAGAGGAGGTGGTGGCGGAGCCCATCCAGCAAGCAGGGGTGGCAGAGATCGGTGGCGTCGAAGGTGAGCAGGGTCGCGGCGGCGCCTTGGGGTCGCGAGAGAGGAACGAGAACAAGTCTCGCTGAGTGCCTGTACGTGAGTGGAGAGGGTTGGGTCAGATTGACCCAACCAGAGTGGGCTCTATTGGGCCGATTTGGTCTAGCAAGACCAGTTGGGCCAGGCCGGCCCATGTGCCCAACCAAATAGACAAGTTTAAAAATAAAGTAAGGAATAAACTATAAATTACCAAAATACCCCTAAGCTTATTTCCACCCTAGAAAAATATATAAAAATCCTAAAATATATATAATATATCAAAAAGACCACAAAAATAATATCTACCTAAGTAAAATATAATTTTACTTATTTAAGTTTAATAAAATACAAATAAATATTAACACCCTAAATCCTAAGTGAAATTTCATAAATGAAGAAAAAGTCCTAAAAATGAATAAAAATCATCTTTGCATATGAAAAATAATCTACTATTTGATAAAAATACTAAATTAATTTTTTACAAATAAAACTTGAAGCAAATATTTAAAAACATTTAATCCTTTGTTGAATTTTATAAAAATAAGGATATTACCTAAAAATAAATAAAATTCATTTTTAAGATCTTGAATAAATATATTTTACTAGAAAATACTACATATGTTGGCCCAATAGTTTTTAAGATTTTAAAGTAATAAATCCTTATCTATTTTATAAAATACCTATTTTATAAATTCTTTAAAAATATTTCTTAAATAATAATTAATCACAATTTGATATAAAACCTTAAATATTTTATATTCAAATACTAGTTCCAAAACCATAACTTGGATCTATGCAAAACTTAAGTGAAAACTATTAACCCAATAAAAAACTCTTTTAAAACCTTAAATCCAAGTAAACCAACAACTTTAACTAAGTTTTAAACATTAATCATTTATGATAAAAGTAAATGACATTTACCTCTTAACTCAACCATGCTTAACATGACTATGACAACTTAACACGTTAAGTGATATTAGCCAAATTTGCTTTCTTTAATAAGTCAAATCCATCTCATAGTAACAAATCACATTTAAACTCATCATTCACTTATACTGAAAGTGAATGATCCCACAGTCTTAAACATGCCTGTTGCAAGGTTTAAAACTTATTAACACTTTTAAAACACATCACACCCTAGATCTACTTATTTTCTAAAGTTAACTTTATTACACCAAGTGATGCATAATGCCTAAAGTATATTTATGTTTTTATAGTTAACTTTTGTCTGTTCCAAATTAAGTCGTAAAGCATTTCAAGTCCAAGCTTACTAAATAAGCGCAAACAACATCGATCGCATTCTATTAACCATAAGAATTGTTTAAACCTGTAAAAGAAATCTTTTCTTCAAAAGTTATTTATTTTTCCACTTCAAACAACAATCTTATAATAAGTCCTTTAACTCATAACAACTTAACATAATAATTCCCATCATAATTACCATATAGAAATTCACCTCAATCTTAGAATATTATTATACTTCACTTATATACTTTGCATGTTAAACATTTAAATTCTCTATAGATAGATTTACTTATGGAGTAAACATTAGAAATAACTAAATCTTAAAATACATCACTTAAATTTAACTCAATCATATTATTTGAGAGTTATCTCAGAGTTTTACAAAATGCATTACATTATTTATGCATCAACATATTGCTTCTTTAAACATTAGTCCTTACCGGACCAATGATGATATTTACAGATTTTTGGATCTTATATCGTCTCGAAGACCGTGATCACATATTCTTGCAATCACAAAGGAAAGTTCATAACTTGCTCATGTCCTTTGGTTATTTTTTATCAAATACTTGTAACTCAAATGTTGTCATCACCTGTATTTCAAAAAGGTCCGAAAATACTATTTTCATAATAATATGATTATGGATTATTTACCGAATGGTAATAATCTACTGATACAGTTCCAGTGGTAAAGGAACATAATATCTAGGACTTAACAACCAATGTCGTTAGTGATTCTAGCGTCGTATATCACGCGTTAACCATAAGATCTACAATGGCTCTGGGGAAGTCAGTTGGATCTTCTCCCTTTCGTATGCTGACAGAAAACTTTTATCAGAGCCGTGACCCTACATCTAGGCACGTGCAAGGGTGGGAACCGTCAATTCCCCGATATTAGATGTTGACTTTTGCTCTCTTCAGGAGTGTAAACCGGCTTAGCCGTTGTCCTGAGCTAGCAAAAGGGTGAGTATACGGGGTCGCGAAGAAGGGCAGTACTGGCTTGGATAATCTAGTTGGGCCCCACACCAAGGGAAGTGTGAATGAGAAAGATTGCCCAATTGTGCAACAAGGATTTGATCTCTTATGGGTAAAGTAGCGCACCTCTGCAGAGTGTAAGAACTATAACTTATTACTCCCTGTTCTAGGAAGAAGCTACGAACGCGGCAGGAAAGGAACTTCATGAAAGTTCTGGTCAACCTGTGAAGGCTGTCAGACATAGTTTTTAGAATAAAAGCAATTTTTGAAGAAATGTTTACGAAAAACTGCATTACCTACGACCTTTGGTATGTGGCTATAGAGATAGTGCATCATACACTCCTTTTTAGTGAACTTGCTGAGTACGCTCGTACTCAACCGTACCTTCTTAACCCTTACTAGATTCTGAAGCCAATAAAGACGACGTCAACACCAACTATTGCTTAAGGGAATCGTCACCAAAAGCTTAAGACCTTCAATGAAGTCAATGGAGTTAACTTCTACGTCAACAGAAGTGAAGACGAAGTCTCTGATTAGATAGGAGTATAATCTCTAGCCCTAGAACCTACTTCTGTAGAGCATTGCAATAGCAGCAAATGCAAGCATTCTAATTTAGATACTAGACTTAGTTGCTAGATAGTTCTGAGTTGTTATATCTGGTTCTTCTTTGTAAGAAGTTTCTTTCTCTCTCTTTAACCTAGAAAGCTTGCTGGATCTTTTGTAAAGAGTCGAGTTGTAATCTATAGTCATGTCTTGGACCTGCTATGTTTCTGTTATACCACTCTGAGGGGTGTAATACTAGTGAAAGGTGTTTTATTGGTGTTATGTCAACGACTATAGTGTACTACATCATGTAGTGGTATGTTGGGTCACCGCACATGGCCGACGGTGTAGGACCGAGAGGGGGACGGCCTCCTGGCCCGGGACGCTGAGGCCGGCGAGGAAGGGGTGGGTGAGGCCAAAACCTTTTGCCACCACCGTCCCCGTCGCCACCGTCGTCCCCATCACCACCATCATCGCTCAAGTCCGTCGCCATCGACCTCTCCGGGTTCGAGTTCGGCATCACCATCCAGTTGGGCATGCCCAGGGGCAGATTGCGGCTCCCCAGAAGTTCATGTCCGTGCTTGATGGGCAATAGACCCATAAGATCGTGTTGCGGGTGCCCGGTGGCTCCACTGGCTCGTGGTCCGTGGATATGCTGTTCGACCGCATTGGGCAAGTGTACATCCACACCGGTTGGAGAGAGTTCGCCTGCGCTGCGCGCACGACATTGAAGCTGAGCACTTCCTCGTCTTCAAGTACGACGACAATGGCGTGCTCGTCTTCAAAGTATTCGACAAGATCATGTGTCGGCGCCACTACCACAACGACGACAATGAGTAGGCGTGACTGGGACAGAGTACTGTGGCTCAGATGCTAGGGCTTGTTTATTTTAGATTTTCTATCTTCTCTTTGTGCCTTTTGCATCAAGCAAAATATTGAAAAACTCACTATATGCAAAGCAATTGTAGCAAAATTTTAAAATATTTTTTTTTTGCTCACACCGTTTGGACGCACCCACGGAACCAATCCAGATGGACAAAAGCTAAATGTTCACCACCGGTGGGATGGTCTAAACCCACGCACGGACGAAGGCACAACAGTGGCCGCTCCCTTGCCGTTCCCACAAGCCAAACACAAACACCAAACCCCACACCGAGAAAGCAGAACAGAAGCATCCGTAGATCCCACTCCCCCGTTCCACTTTCCCTTTCGCCATGGCAAGGACCCCGGCCGCCGCCGCAGTCCTTGTTGCCGCCTCGGCCCTCCTCGTCCTCCTCCTCCTCCTCACGCGCTGCGCGGATGCCGGAGAGGTCCCGCTGAGCTGGGAGCTGGGGTTGGCGGGTGTGGAGGAGGTGGCGGACGACGGCTACGGGTTCGCTGGCGGCGACGACACGGTGGCGCGGCGCGCGCTGCAGAACAACAACAACGGCTACATCAGCTACGGCGCGCTGCGGAGGGACAACGTACCCTGCTCCGTGCGGGGCGCCTCCTACTACAACTGCCGCCCCGGCGCGCAGGGCAATCCCTACTCGCGCGGCTGCTCCGCCATCACGCGCTGCCGCGGCTGAGCCCGGCGCTTCTCGCCCCACCACAGAGTACGCTTTCATGAGCTGAGAGTCCCTGTCCCCTCCCTGAGTCCCGATTGAGATGCTGCTGCTCTATGTTCTTATTATTGGTTAGTCCCCTGCTCTACTATTTCTTCCACACTGTTGTAGCGAATTCCATGTCCTGATGTCAAAGAGGTCTTGTCTGGTCATGTAAATTGGATTCTATGTCGTGCATATATAAACTAATGGATGCATGGATGATTGATTTCCTGTGATGTGCTCGTTGATTTGGGTGATTTCCATGGGGATCTGGCCAACGCCTTTTTGGCTGTCTACTTAATTTTTGGTGGTTCAGTCTGATAATTAGCCTAGTTTCTGCTAGATACTGTAACGATAGCTTTGTTTTCCTTGCGTGCGGGCCATTGTCAATGCCTCGGACAAAGACAAAGTAAACTAAAGAGTTTCGCTCTCGAGGCAAGCACAAGATACGGTTGTGGGAGGGAGATTACCCCTTACTCCCCGTTTCCCTATCAAGTCTTGTTCATGGTCAATGATTGAACTCATGACGAATTTTCTAACCTAACCACCGGATTGCAAAGCATTTTGATTGACAGATGAGATTGGTGGACCCTCTGGTACTCTATAGTATCTGTTATGAAGAACCATTCATCAACAAAGAAATGTTGCATGTAGGTAGATCACAAAATTTGTTGTCCAGCCTTCCTGATGAATGTGCGTACTACTGTCTTTCGATTTCACCCAGGACGGTATGCCTCAAATTTCTCCTCCTATTCACCTAGTCCGGCACATCACGTGGGTGCATTGACGAGGGCATCTCAATGGTTGTGCCGCGTCCGAAACGGTTTCAACGGTTCTGCCGCGTCCGAAACGGTCTAAACGGTGGCTGCACCCCCTCCAGCGGTGCGATCTATCCGGACCAACGTAACCGGCATAACCCATCGGCGCACTAAAATTGGGCAATGGTTGCGCCGGTCGGCCCAGACGGCAACGGTTGCGCCGGTAGGCCCAGACAGTGTGCAGACCGTGCGAGTGTCCTCCACTTGGCAGCTAGGTTTGTACGTAAGTGAAACATTAATACTAACTAGCTAAATGCACGGAAACACAACATTCTAACAGTTCTGCACCAAATATGTGAAATACATAACTTTGGAATCCACATGTAGGTCATACAATATCATTCATTTTGTAAAACACAGCCTAGTTTTTAGGATCGTCAAATCACTCCTTACTCCAGTCATTACCTCCACCTTACATATATAAATAAGATAGACACACGGTATTCTATAGGTATTGAAGTTTGGACATGGCTGGCCCTCAGTAATAAGAGTATGTATTTGACACAACCTTCCATAGAAGGTATCATGCAGTTACTTGAATTATGCACTTCCTAGTCTTCCAATATATATAGGAGCAGTACTATATTTTTTCTTGAATTGTGCGCGGTCACAGCCAACATGTGCTGTGGAACGATGGAAGCGAAATTCAGTAGGCTTGTGGAAGATCATCCAGCTTCTATAAACTCTCTCGCCATTGTTTGACTGTTTGTGTAGACGGAATTCCAAGTGCTGAAGCAGTTCCATAAAGCTCCTCCCCATATTTTTTTTTTGGGAAATAAGCGCTTTATTACTCAATAACAAAGTTTACACCTAGCATCTGCATAGGTAGGATGCACACAGCCGATAGCATTACACAAATGGTAAGAAAATAAAATAACAGTCTCGAGCTATGGCAGATCACACTGCCAACCATACCGAGAAAAATATCCCTCGTCGCGTCCTCCAATTGCGACGTCTCGACAAACAAGTCGCGAAATTCTATACGTTGAGTAGTCCATGATCGGAGGATAGCCGTCGCTCGATAGATAACCTGCAGGGAAGAAGACACCTTGTTATTAAAAATGTCATTTCTACATAGCCAAAGCGACTAAATAGTGGCAAGCGCTCCCACCCTAAACAAAGTCCTATATTTATCATCTATCTCATGTAACCAGTTGTCAAATACATTGGCCACCGAACCAGATGCTACTTGGATGATTGACCATATAGCATGAGTAAATTTACACTGATAGAATAAATATCGGATTGTCTCATCATGGTGAGAAAAAACGCATTATGTACTTCCATGCCAATTCCTCTTAACAAGATTATCTTTTGTAAGAATTACTCTCTTACGAAGATACCAAACAAATATCTTTGTTTTAAGAGGTATCTTCATTTTCTAAATTTTACCATTGTCATCGACTGGAATATCAGGTTGGATCAACCCTCTATACATTGAGTAAACTGGAAATTTACCACTCTCAAGTAATTTTCATTTGAACTCGTCCACACCCTCCGACAGCTGTATCATGGATAATCTTAATAAAAGGTTGTTCTAAGATACCAGTCTAGGACCTATGAGACTTTTTTTGAAAGACACATTAGGAGGATCAGATTCCATTACAGTGGAAAGTGTATCCCCTTTATGTCTAGCAATCGAATATAGAGTTGGATATTGTTCACGAAGAGGAGTTTGACCAAACCACTTATCTTTCTAGAATCTAATCTGTGATCCATCCTTAATATTCAAAACACCAAAATAGAAGAAATGCTTTTTGGACGCCATTAGTCCAGCCCAAAAGTGTGAATCACCGTGTTTACAAACCACTTGAGACACAACTTTGGAGCCAACATATTTCCCGCACAGAATGGTTTGCCAGACACCATCATATGTAAGTAGTTTAAAAATCCATTTACCTAGAAGCGTGGTGCTTTTGACTTGCAAATCATCTATGCCCACTTTACCATATTCTTTCGGTCGACAAACCATATTCCATCTAGCCAGTCAATATTTCTTTTTTTTCACTATCCCCTTGCCAAAAGAATCTTGATCGGAAACAATCCACTTTATTCAAGACACCTTTTGGTAATTGGAAAAACAAGATCATATAAAGTATCATGTTGGTAAGTACTGAATTTATGAGTACAAGTCTTTCACCAAGGGATAGTAATTTACTCTTCCAACTATTAAGACATTTTTGGAGTCTTTCCTCAACGAGTTTCCATTCAGCAATTGTGAGACATCAATAGTAAATCGATATTCCTAGATAGTTGATTGGAAATTGCCCCTGGCCATAGCCAAAAAGTTCAGCGTATAGGTGGGCCTCATTTTAGAAATTGCCCCTGGCCATAGCCAACATATCAGCCACTATGTTAAACAGTATATGCGATAATGGTTTCCCTGGTCTTAGCCCTTTTTTGGTCTAGAAGTATTTGCCAGTGTCGTCATTGACATTTATGGCAACACTACCACCATACACAAAGAACTGTATGAGATCACGCCACTCCTCCGAAAAACCTTTCATACAGAGTGTTTGCTGGAGAAAAGACCAATTAACTCTCTCGTATGCCTTCTCAAAGTCAATCTTGACCAATACACCATTTAATTTTGTTGAGTGTAGTTCATGGATTGTTTCATGCAAGATTACTACACCATCTCGAATGTCTCTTCCTTGCATGAAAGCAGTTTGGGACGGGCGTACAACATAGTCAGCTACTAAATTTATCTAATCATGGCAACTTTTATAAAGATTTTAAAACTAACATTAAGAAGGCAAATTGACCGATACTGCTATATATATTCTGCATTATTAACCTTAGGAAGCAAAATTATGTTGCCAAAATTCAATCTAAAAAGGTCTAACTGACCAACATGCAAAAAATCAAACAAAAGCATCATGTCCTCTTTGATAACTTCCTAGAACTTTTGATAAATTTCCGCTAGAAAGCCATTCGCAAGTCTTCATCAAGCAAGAGAAATCAAGAAAGGTGTTCCATATTGAAGGTGACAAGATCATCTACATCAAGCTCAAGTGGGATGCCAAAGGCAAAGGTATGATCTTGATAGGGTTTCTATTTTACCGGTCTCTCGTAGTGTTGGGAGACCGGGTTTAGGATAGATAGCCGTAATATCAAGAGGGGCTCTCGAGTGGGTGACTCGTTCGTATCTTTCGGAGAGAGCTCAAACCTTTGCATACATAGCATCATCTTTCTTGGTTGTTGTTTGGTTCTTGTCCATGTGAGGATCTAGAGCTTGTAGTTATCTTCATAACAAGCTCTAGTTCATCAAAAAACAGGTTTCCCTTGCATACCTTATTGCGTTTTTGATCTTGCGGGTTTTTTCGGCTCCACACCTTGGGAGGTATCTCACATATATATTCATGGTATTTTCTCCCTTGGTGCTTGATGGCTCAGTGCACGGCGCCCAGAAAAGTGCTTGATGGCTCGTGGTTGATGTAGAGCTCGTTGGGAACCCCAAGAGGAAGGTATGATGAGCACAGCAGCAAGTTTCCCTCAGTTATGAAACCAAGGTTTAATCGAACCAGTAGGAGCAAGGAAACACCCCAAAGGTGTTACTAGCTGAGCTTTGGCAGGGCGCACTATCGGTGCTAGTAGCAACGTGGAGACCTGCACAAGACAACCACCGAACTTTGTCCCCAACTTGCGATGAGGTTGTCAATCTCATCGTGTTTTGCAGAAAACAAAGGATTAAACGTATCGAATGGAAAGAAGTAAAAGTTTGCAGAAAGTAAACACAAAGCAGTAAAAGATTGTAGATTGTATGTAAAAGATAAGGACCGAGATCCATAGTTCACTAGAGGTGGCTCTCCTTAGATAGATAACAAGCTGGGTGAACAAATTACAGCGGGGCAATTGACAAACACCGAGAAAGCAATACATGCATATACTAATCATCTTGACTCCTTTGAGATTCGATTGGGAATTACAACATAATACATAGATCGCCATCCAACTGCATCTATGACTAATAATCCACCTTCAGGTTATCATCCGAACCCCCTCCAGTATTAAGTTGCAAGCAACAGATTATTGCTTTACAAACTGCGTGTAAAGTAAACAATACGATTGTTCTATGAACAAAGGATTGTTGTTTTCTCCCTAGTAGCAACAGCACATCTAGTACCTTAGAGATTTCTGTCACTTCCCCAGATTACCAGAGGCATGAACCCACTATCGAGCATAAATACTAACTCTTGGAGTTGCTAGCATCTACTTGGCCAAGATAGCTACTAACAACGGAAAGCATGCAAGATCACAAATAACAAAGACATGATATAATCAATAATCAATCTGAAATAGCAAACACAACATGTATGAATACAAATAGATGATCTTGATCATGAATGGAGCTCACAAGATCTAAAAATGAAAGCACAAAGGAGGAGAACCAGCCATCTAGCTACTACATGGATCCGTAGTCCAAGGATGAACTACTCACGCATCACACCGGAGGCTTGCATGGTGATGAAGAAGGCCTCCAGGGTGAATTCCCCTCTCCGGCAGGGTGCCGGGAAGAGCTTCAGATCCCTCCTGATCTAGGGATGGAGATGACGGCGGCTACAGACTCTTTCGTGGATTTTTTGATCGGGTCCTTAGGGTTTTCATCCCGAGGGCAATATATAGGCGGAAGGAGAGGCCGAGGGGGGGGTGCCAGGAGCCACCACACCACCCCCTGGCGCGGGCCCAGCCTGGCCACGCGGCCAGGTGTTTTGGCCGGCCGCTGGCCCTTCTCCGTTTCGTATTATGGCACTTGACGCCTTCCGGAAAAATAGGCACTTTGGCTTTTGTCCCGTCCAATTCCGAGAATATTCATTTTCTGACTTTCCTGGAACCAAAAAACAGCAGAAAACAGGCAGCTGGCATTGTGGCTCTTGTTACTAGGTTAGTCCAAGAAATCATATGAAAAGTACTCCAAAGTTGGAACAAAACACAAGAAAGTGGATAAAACCAAGCATGGAACATCAAAAATTATAGATACGTTTGCAATGTATCAACATCCCCAAGCTTAACTCCTGCTCGTCCTCGAGTAGGTAAGTGATAAAAAGAAAAAATAATTTCTGAGGTGACATGCACCATCAAAGACTTGATCAAAGTATTTGCAAAACATTCAAAGCTGGGATCATAGTACTTCAATCATAACATGAAAGACAAAGTTCTAGCAATGAGACAAAGAAACTAAGATGCAACATGAAAAGGCACAAACAAAAGATTCATGAATAACAATGCTTTGCAAGACGTTTGTTTGTTTCACATAAAGAAAATATAGCATAATAGTATTCAGCTTGTCCCTCAATAGAGTAGCTAATATAAATGCATAGGACAACTTCAAAGTTCATAAGAGTGACTAGATACAATAGTTTAAAACAAGCAATATCAAAGTATGCATCAATCAACTAGTCTTGGGACAATGCACATAGAACTAAGAATGGACACTATGCTCTCAAAGTAGCTGCATAAAGGTAGAAGGTGGAGACTCAATATAATGGTGGAAGAAAGGCCTTTGTAAAAGGAAGTAGGGATTCAAGTATCATAAAGAGCTTCCAAAAATTATGGTACTTATAGCTTTCAGCTCTCATTGCCCCTATCATAAGCATCTTGAAGTGATTAAGGTTAAAGTGAACAAACTATGGTGTACATGCTTGACGAAGTATAAGTCAGAAATCTCATGTCCCTTGTATACGAGGGTCTCTCCTCATGCTACTCAAGTTTAGTCACCGGTAAGTTCTTGTCATTGTAAGTACATGTGTATCATTGAGAACCGCCAACGGGGTACCCCTTGCCCGATGATATGGAAGAATCCCCATATCAAAATGACAAGGCAAGCAGACAACGAGCATCTCAACACTCTTCTTATTTACCATGGGAATATGGTGCTTTTTTCTCTCTTTCCTCTTTTCATAGTATCTTTTTTTTCTTTTCTCTTTTTTCTCAATATAGGACCCTTTTTTTATAAGAAGAATGCTTCATAGACAACTCATTATGGTTACACTGCAGGTTTCCACAATGTCAGCATGGATTAGACCAGCAGCCCAGGCGTTTCTCTAACACATATACATAACTCCATGGACTTACAAGCTCCCCTTTCATTTCACACCGACGACATTCATATACAAAAGAGCATGATATCAACTAGGTACAAGTACCAAGTGCAATGTTGAAAGCGTTCCCCATGAAAGCATGGTTCTGCTAATTCCCAACAAATAAGTGCAAGCATATACAACATAGACGACACAATGGTTCAAGTTTATTAAGGGCAAGTAAAGTAAAGTGTGCCATGAAGTTCGTGAGAGCTTTAATCACTAGTTTTCTCATAACAAGTGGAAGGTAAACAAAAGCATGAATATACTTGGAATAGCATAAGCTAGTAGGTAGGTATGGTGGACTCTTTGAAATAACTTGGTTTAGGGAGTTGGATGCATGAGTGGAACTCATACTTTGTTGTGGAGGCTAGCAAAACACTGGGAGCGACAAACTAAGAGAGCAATAATGGCCATAATCATGCAGAGTGACAAAACATCATAGATCAAAGCATAAAGTGATACTACAAGTTGAAAACTAAAGGATCATAAAGGCTATGGTGACTTGATATAGTCATAACATGGTGTGAGCATGCGCCAAGTCAACCCAAATAAAGCATCAAAGGAGAATACCACTATACTGTGCTTTAATATGCTAAAACAACGCATGATTCATCCAAGGCACATTAAGCAATCTCAATTGTTTATAACAAGTCATGCTACAACAAAGAATACTAAGCATAAAGCCAAAACAACATCAAGCATGACATGACAAAGCATAGGCCACAGTCAAAAACAAGCTCTTTTTACCATATAAGCATGAACTTTCCTACTCTTTTCCAAACCAAACCAAACCAAACCAAATGCAAACCAATGTATGAAAGAGGGGGTCCAACCAATTTATTCGGAAAACTAAGGAAACCAAGCAAACTAAAAACCAAAACAAAAACAAAAAAGAAGACACTCCAAGAACAACACAACTGTGCATGAAACAATAAAAATGAAGCGTTTGGAAGAAACCTGAAATTTTTATTGATGAAGAAGGGGATGCCTTGGGCATCCCCAAGATTTGACGCTTGTACTTCTTGGATATTTCTTGGGGCGACACGCGTGTCATTCCCAAGCTTGAGCTTTAGTCCATCCTTCATCTCATTACTCATTCCTTCCATACACCTGAAAATTTTCCTTCATACAAAACTTCACACAATCTCATTAGCAACATTAGTGCACTTAAGATAAATAAGTCTTAAGGTTCAGTTCTAACACCAAATAAACTTCCATTAGAACACTAGCTACTGTAGCACTTCCTTCAAAAAGCTCAATTCCCCAAAAGAACTCAAAAAGGAACCCACAAGAAGCAAATGCAGAAAATGGCAGAAATCTGTCAAAACAGAACATCAGGTAAAGACGAATTTTTTCGAAGACCTTATGTTGCTCAAATCAAAAAGTGTTGAACCAACGAAAGTTAGATAACAACCTGGGGCAGAAGCAAAAAAAATTACAGCTCAATCCGACATACAGAGCTCTCTCACGAATTTTTACGGTGAAGCACAAAAATCTGTTTCGGGACAGCAACTTTCCCAATCATTACTTCACTCTCATTAGAGGTTACTCTTGGCACAAAAAGCAAATAAAAAGGATAAGGAGAGGTTATTACTGAGGTAATAACTTCCAATACTCATCTAAAACTTTTGGGTTATCTCCCAATAAGTACTTTTCTTTAACGCCTTTAAGTTAGACATAAGAAGCAAAGAAAGAATCAAGTGTTCTCAAATGAACAAGCGTTAAAACCAACTTTCTTGCCCTTACCTCTCTTACTTTTATTCTTAACCTTTGGGAAAATGTGATTGTTTGGTGGATAAGAAAGGTGCATGGTCCCTTTTCCCACATCTATTATTGCTCCAAGGAGTTCTAATAGGGACCTTCCAAGTGTAATTTGTCCTTTTCCTGCACATTCAATAACAAGATAATCAATAGAAATCATTTTCCTAAGGATCTTTGTAAACACTCCTTCAGCTATTCTAATAGGTAATATGGTAGCATTATTAGCAAGAGATATTTCTCTTCCTCCTTCAGTAAGCCCCCAAAGATTCGAAGATTCATAAACATCTTTGGGCATAAGACAAAATTCAGACATGATATCGCAGCGGGCTTGAAAAGTTTCACTGTTTATCACAATCTTTACTGTAGGAAGCCACTTTGATGGTTCAGAATTTATTGGAACATAATTGTGATGCTCCCTAAGCGTATTATAGGAATCTTTTAAGCTAGTAGTGCTAGTCTTAAGAGTGTTCAACCTAGCAAATATTTTTGCGAGAGAAATATCAGTTTGGCTAGGCATGTTGTAAGTGAGGATCAATTTCTTTATAGCGTTAATAGCATCATCCTCATTACATTGGAGGAAATCTCCTCCCACAACAGCATCTAGAGCATACCTATAGCATAGAGCAATCCCAAGGTAAAAACTGCTAAGGAACAAGCTTTGAGTCATTTTAGGCTCGGTTTTTTCATGTGGATCAGAGATTCTAGACCAAGCTTCCTTAAAACTTTCCTCAATTCCTTGTTTAAAAGTGAAAATCCTTTCCTCGGGTGACATAGTGATTGGAGCAAGGCTAGACATGAAGGCAACTTAAGATAGGAACTAATTTTTTTGTGTTTTTCAAATAAGAAAGCAAACTAGTAAAACTAATTCTTTTGTGTTTTTGATAAAGAAACAAGCAAACAAAACAAAAAGGAACTAAGCAAAACAAAAACAACAAAGTAAAGAGATTGGTTATGAGGGACTCCCCTAGTGAAGATGTCCTTGACTCCCCGGCAACGGTGCCATAAAAATGCTTGATGGCTCAGTGCACGGCGCCCAGAAAAGTGCTTGATGGCTCGTGGTTGATGTAGACCTCGTTGGGAACCCCAAGAGGAAGGTATGATGAGCACAGCAGCAAGTTTCCCTCAGTTATGAAACCAAGGTTTAATCGAGCCAGTAGGAGCAAGGAAACACCCCAAAGGTGTTACTAGCTAAGCTTTGGCAGGACGCACTACCAGTGCTAGTAGCAACGTGGAGACCTGCACAACACAACCACAGAACTTTGTCCCCAACTTGCGATGAGGTTGTCAATCTCACCGTGTTTTGCGGAAAACAAAGGATTAAACGTATCGAATGGAAAGAAGTAAAAGTTTGTAGAAAGTAAACAGAAAGCAGTAAAAGATTGTAGATTGTATGTAAATAAGGACCGGGATCCATAGTTCACTAGAGGTGGCTCTCCTTAGATAGATAACATGCTGGGTGAACAAATTACAGCGGGGCAATTGACAAACACCGAGAAAGCAATACATGCATATACTAATCATCTTGACTCCTTTGAGACTTGATTGGGCATTACAACATAATACATAGACCGCCATCCAACTGCATCTATGACTAATAATCCACCTTCAGGTTATCATCTGAACCCCCTCCAGTATTAAGTTGCAAGCAACAGATTATTGCTTTACGAACTGCGTGTAAAGTAAACAATACGATTGTTCTATGAATAAAGGATTGTTGTTTTCTCCCTAGTAGCAACATCACATCTAGTACCTTAGAGATTTCTGTCACTTCCCCAGATTACCAGAGGCATGAACCCACTATCGAGCATAAATACTAACTCTTGGAGTTTCTAGCATCTACTTGGCCAAGATAGCTACTAACAACGGAAAGCATGCAAGATCACAAATAACAAAGACATGATAGAATCAACAATCAATCTGAAATAGCATCTCAATATCCATCGGATCCCCGCAAACACAACATGTATGAATACAAATAGATGATCTTGATCATGAACAGAGCTCACAAGATCTAAACATGAAAGCACAAAGGAGGAGAACCAGCCATCTAGCTACTACATGGATCCGTAGTCCAAGGATGAACTACTCACGCATCACACCGAAGGCTTGCATGGTGATGAAGAAGGCCTCCAGGGTGAATTCCCCTCTCCGACAGGGTGCCGGGAAGAGCTTCAGATCCCTCCCGATCTAGGGATGGAGATGACGGCGGCTACAGACTCTTTCGTGGATTTTTTGATCGGGTCCTTAGGGTTTTCGTCCTGAGGGCAATATGTAGGCGGAAGGAGAGGTCGAGGGGGTGCCGGGAGCCACCACACCACCCACTGGCGCGGGCCCAGCCTGGCCACGCGGCCAGGTGGTGTGGCCGGCCCCTAGCCCTTCTCCGTCTCGTATTCTGGCACTTGATCCCTTCCAGAAAAATAGGCACTTTGGCTTTTGTCCCGTCCAATTCTGAGAATATTCATTTTCTGACTTTCCTGGAACCAAAAATAGCAGAAAACAGGCAGCTGGCACTGTGGCTCTTGTTAATAGGTTAGTCCAAGAAATCATATGAAAAGTACTCCAAAGTTGGAACAAAACACAAGAAAGTGGATAAAACCAAGCATGGAACATCAAAAATTATAGATACATTTGCAATGTATCAGTGATACCCAATATTCGGGTTTTTTTGTTGTATTCTACACGTCATTATCTTCCCAACAAAATTGGTTCCATCTCGTTTGGAGTTCGGATGCAAAAGTTGTGGCAGTTCTAGTTCCGGAGTTTTTGCCTAGCCGGTAGTTCCGGCGGGCCACCAGTAGTACCTCTAGGGCTGTTTGCCGCCGGTAGTACTGGTGTTAATTTCGGCCCAATTTCCGGTAACCCCGTTTTCGCTTCAATATGCTCTCTGCCTGGTTTGTGCTATTTGACGGAACTTCGGTCGGAATATTGGGCGGTAGTACCGGCCCAGGCGGTAGTACCGGTGACCCACCGGTAGTACCGACCGGCCTCGTTTTTTGTTCATTCGCACCTCCTTTTTGGACCGTTGGCCGAGTACCACCGGTAGTACTGGTGGGTGGCCGGTACTACCGGCCGTGCGTGAATCTGTGAGTAACCTGCATATCGGGGAGCCCTTTAAAAGGAGCTCCCCTTTCCCCTTCGGGTCTCACTTGCTTCTTCTTGGTTTTTGCCCTTCTCTCTCTCCTCCATTGTTGACCTTGAAGAGCTTGCCCTCTCCCCTTCCCCCTCCTATGATTCTTGCATCTTTTTGAGGGATTTGAGAGAGGAGATCTAGATCTACAACCCCACCAAACCAAATCCCTTCTTTGTGAAGGAATCTTTGGGATCTAGATCTTGGAGAGTTTTGTGTTCTCCTCTTGTGTTCTTCCTCTCTTATTCCCCAATAGCTTTTGTAGCTTTGTTGGAATTTGGGAGTGAAGGACTTGCCCTTGCATTTGTTGCATAGGTTTGAGTTTTTCTCTTTTGTTCTTCCTCCCTTATTCCCCCAATAGCTTTTGTAGCTTTGTTGGAATTTGGGAGTGAAGGACTTGCCCTTGCATTTGGTGCATAGGTTTGAGTTCTGCTCGGAGTTTTGGCTAGTTCAAGCCCTTGGGCTTGTTACTCTTGGGTAATTGGAACCCTAGGCGGTTGTGTGGTTGGATTGTTGACCTTTTGTGGTCTTGTAGCCTTTTGTGGCCTTGTTGTCTTTTGTGGCTTTGTAGCCTTTGTGGCATTGTTGTAGGGAGCCTCCAATTGAGTTGTGGAGATTGCCCTAACCTTGTACGGGTTCGGTGACCGCCCTCAAGTGTCCCATAGTGGAACGTGAGTAGGCCTTTGTGGCGAGCTCACGGGAGAATAGGGTGAGCCTTTTGTGGCGTCGGTAGGTTGCGTGCCTTCGCATCTTGGGGTGAGGCCTTGTGTGGCGTTGGGTGAGGATCGAGCCACCACACCTCGAGGTGATCCACTTGTGGCGTTCGAAGTACATTGCGCCCCCGCACCTCTCCAACAGAGGCATAGCTTCTTTGGAAGTGAACTTCGGGAAACAAATCATCGTCTTCGCGTCCATCGGTTATCTCTCAGCCGAGCCCTTTACTTATACAATTTACATTGTGATAGCCACCGTGCTTGAAGTATTTTATCTTGCTATCACCTTGTTATTTGTCTTGCTTAACATAGGTTGTTGGTGCACTTAGTGAACCTAGTGAATATAGGTTTTGGCTTGATAAATTAAAAGTTAAGTTTTATTCCGCATTTATTAGAGCCTAAACCGTAATAATTTTAAAACGCATATTCATCCCCCTCTAGGCGACGTCCATTTCCCTTTTAATTGTAATATAAGATTTTAGTTGCTCCTGACCCTCAATTATACCTTCATCCTAAGTTAAAGAGTGAATAATTTTCTTCTTATGCTTGCCATGGGCAATAGCATGGAAGTATCTTGTATTCGTGTTCCTTCAAGAATGAATTCCCCTTTGGAGCGTTGATACCATTTTAGTTTCTCCTCACGAAGTAGTCTGACAATTTCCACATTCAATTGGCTTTTAAGCTCAATCTCTTGTGCAGTGAAAAGCCTAACTTTCGCAGAAGCTTCTAAATCATTGATGATAGATGAAAGACGTATTTTCTCTTTTTTAAGAATTTCAGCAGTATGTCTGACCCAACCATGAAGGAATTTGCGTAAAACACGCATTTTGTTGTTCCATCGTTGTAAGGCGTTTACCACTGACATGTTTCTCCCAAATAGCCTTCACCAAATCATGGAAACCATTACGATCCATCCATCCAAGTTCAAATTTAAAATTATATTTGGATTTTCGTGGTGGTGTTCCAACAGAAAAAAGTAAAGGAGCATGATCTAACAAAGCCTCGATACGCTCTAGAGCGCGAACAATTATCAATGGAAATTTCTCTTCCCTTTCGGTATCCATAAGTACTCTATCTAATTTTTCGTATGTTGGCTCCAAAAAACTGTTCGTCCATGTGAAATGTCTTCCTAACATAGTTACCTCTCTTAAGTCCAAGCTCTCAATGACATTAATGAACAAGAAAGGCCAATATTCGCCAAAATGGCCCCGACTTTTTTCATGAGGTAATCTTAACAAATTAAAATCTCCACCTATAAGTATATGATATGGATTATCCTTTGCCAGATTTACCACCTCACGTAAAAAGTCAGATTTATAAACATCCGGAGTGGCTCCATAAATAGCCACTAGAGACCATATGAAATCATCGGCCTTGTTCCGTAAATAGAGTTTTATAAAAAAATCTCCAACCGAACTAGCTAAGACTTCCATAGTCTCATCTCGTACACCTAATAGGATCCCCCAAGATGTACCACACGGCGGACGTGATATCCACGTGAAGTTCACTCCACCAGAAAGGTGATTGAGTATGGCTTGTGAAAAATCACGTCTACCAGTCTCAGAAATACCTAGAAAATCCAACTTATAATCTCTCACACAATCAGTATAAAACAAATTTTTAGCCAAGTCACGAAGACCTCTGTTATTTGAAAATATGCCATTCATTGAGATACTATAGAAAGTTTGGATACATGGGGTCTCTTACATGACTTCTGACTCTTCGATTTCCGACTAGATGCTTTTAGCTCGTACAAGGAGCCAAGCCTAGTCTCATCGAAGCTCACCTCCGATACTTCACCAACTAAGTGAGAAAGAAGTTGACCATCTATTATGGCATGCAACTCCTCCTCTATTGGTGAAGTATCTGGAACAACAGAGACCTTAGGAGTAACCGTTAGACGGTCAACCTCCATGTGTTTTAAAACCTTAGAAGAATAAAGAACTTCCTTTATAAAGCTCCTCCCCATGTCGGTAGATATCAGTAATACCAATGGCCTCTAAACCCTGATCGTAGGCTCTACAACTGGATGTGCGTCTCATTCACCCGCTTAAGTGCAAGAGAACTTAAGAGAAGTCCACTCCCCTTTTGGATGCAAATGTGAAAACAACACGAGGGTGAGCTTAGAAAAATGTAAAGGTGGTCTCAAGATCATGATCCCTGAAGACATTGCTATAAAAGTATAACGTAACAGAACACATGCTTTTTCTAACATGTAAAGGACAAAATTACAGTAGAAGGTATACAAACCATTTTCTTTAGCAAATTAACAGTGTTCCCAGAAAAATATATTTTAGCTCCTTTGCATGTCCAAGTTTAAAATTCTAGAGTTACTGTCATGGAATATCAAAAAAAGAAACAGCTGCTCACAGGAGATTCAATCAAGGCCTAAACTCGTATATTAATATGATATGAAGATTACTACATTCAGCCAAGACATGACCTAGAGTTGTAGGATGTGTACCAACCCCACGAACAGCTGGTATCTCTTGTAGTCCTAGAAAAAGCAACAAATATTTTGGTCATGTAATTTGTTGTCATGGCCCTAGCGAAAGCAATAAAGTAGCTCATTTTCTTGCTAGTAAGCCGAAGGGACCTCAGTCGACTGTTTAGCTCGTGGATCCACCTGAGTTTATTATTGAGTTGCTTACGGATGATGTAACAATGTTCGGTAATTTTTGAAAAATATATATATAACTAATACATTAGAGCATCTCCACTCGTAATCCCCACACGAGCTCCGGCACGGCCCGTTTTTTGCCCGTATGGGGGGGCGCCGGCGCGATGTTGTCAAATGGGAAAAATTTTTAATTTAGGAGAAATTTAGAGAAACAGTTCAAACTTCAACGAACAGTTTAAACTTAACAAAAATTTAAAAAAAACAAAAAAAAACGCCATCTAATGGCGGCTACGGCCGATCCCGAGCCGGCGGTACATCGCCGCGGCGTAGTCGAACATGGCGTCCTCCTCGTCGTCGTCGCTGGGTGGCTCGTCCTTCGGCGGCGGCAGGCGGCTGCACCCCTCGCCGCTGGTCCTGCACGCCGGCCGCGTGGAAGGACCAGCCGCCCCCTCGTCGTCGTCGTTGTCGACGACAACGACGTGGCGCCTGGCGCGCTCGGCCTGCTCCCGCCGCCAGTCCTGCGCGGACCAACTGGCGACGAACTCGTCGGTGGCCGGCAGGACGTCCTTGAAGGATACCCGCTCCAGCATCCTCAAATCCGGAAATTCTTACGGGTCCTCGCCATCCGCCAGCTGGAGCGCTGCCGCCTTGTACTTCGGCGGCGACGTCCACTCCTTCTTGGGCTCGGGCTTGGGCCTGCCCAAGCGGAGGCGGCGAGGGAGGCGCGCGGCGCCTGCGCGGTAGGCTCGCCAGCTCGTCCTTCACCGGCGGGAGCGCGAGGTAGCGCGGCGACGGCGAGGGGTATGGATAGTACCGCGCCGGGGACGTCGACGACCGCGAGGAGGAGGACGAGGAGGACGTCGACGGCGCGTGGCGGGGCGCCCAGCGGTTGCTGGCGGCCTGCTGGCGATCGCGCGGGATGCGCGACGGCATCACCAACGGCGAGTTGTTGCCGTGGGCGATGTGCTCCAGGACCCATGAGAGGGTCCGTCCCGAAGCGCTCCACCACCGCTTCCGTGTTGGAAATATGCCCTAGAGTCAAATAGTAGTAAGGATTATTATCATATTTCATATAGTTTATGATTAAGTTTTATATCATGCTATAACTGTATTGAGTGGAAACATCAATATACGTGTGATATACAAACAAACCAGGGGTTCCCAGTGAAACTCTAGTCACTAGTTTATTGGTCAACAGATGATCATGTTTCCTGATCATGTGGCATTTATGCCAGTTGGAAATGAGGTCATCTCATTCTGAGAATGAGATGATGAACCAATACCCAACCTAAACATCGTGATTCGATCATGTCACGAAGTTCAAGTTACGATGATTAGAAAAGGACCCTCGTAGACTATTCCTTAGACCGTGAGACTATATCAATCACTGTCTCCCGAGAGTGCTTAGATAGCATCAAACGCCATCTGGTAAAACGGTAGTTATAAAGGTGTGTTCAGGTACTCGGAGGAAACCGTAGAGGCAAAATATGTCAAGAGCGGTATTTGTCCGTCCATGTGACGGGAATATACTCAAGGGCCCACTCGGAGAAGTTATATCCAATAGCTGCGCAGCGTGTGATTAGACCACGGGGATATCACTTGTCGGAACGAGTCAAGTAGTGTTATTCAGTAACGAGATTGAACACAACATAGTGATGTCATTGATCAGATCTCGGGCAATGCAAGTATCGAGTGACAAAGGGAATAAGACACGACTATCCCAGTTCCAACAACGAAAGATCTTCGTGGAACGCACAGCGGTCACATGGCCATCCAGGTCCCTCTGTTGATCATTGGTGCGGGAGTGTCCCGACCATGTTTGGAGTGTTCCCGAACCGTGGGGTATCACTCTTAAGGGCTTGATGATGCTTAGAGAGCATTTATAGGATCGGTAGAATCGCCGAAGAAAAGAAGGGAGAAAACCGGAAGGGTTTCGGTAAGTCCGGAGGATGTCCGGAGTGGAGGTGGAAGGTGTTCCATGACCATAGAGATTAAATGATATGTGAATGAATGTTAAATATTGATTTAATCATTTATTCATAATTATTTAAATAAAGAGAAAATTCAATTTAATGGTCAAAAAGGCTTAATGGGCCAATTCCGGAGGGTGATGGCCCATTAGGGGAAAGGAGAGAGGGAGAGGGGCCAAAGGGGAGGCCGACTGGGCCTAGCCCCCCCGCGGGACCCACTAGGGGCAGGCCGGCGGCCACCCCACCCCCTCCTCTCCTTTAGTCCCACCCCGGGACTTGAGGGGAGGTAGTACCTCCTCTCCCCCTATATAAAGTGGGGTATTTGGCCTAGAAAAATACAACCAATAATCAATAAAGGTCTCCCCACTTTTGGGAGGACCTCCAATTGATATTTTCTCTCTCCCCCTCTCTCTCTCGTGACCGTGGTCCCAAGTCTGGACTACGCGAGTGAGAGACATCTTCACCGTGGAGCGCCGTCGCGCTGCGGGATTCGGATCCGGGAGCTCTACTTCTGCAAGTGCTGCTGGATCAGGGAAGCGGGAGTCATCGTTAGGCACCGGACGTGTGTAACTCCCCGCGAGGTGTCGCACTTGAGGCACTCAAGTCATTGGAGCCAGAAGGAGCGCAAGGACTTCATCACGACCTTGAGGTCGGCTTCGGCTTGTCTACATCAACCACACTCTCCTGAGTGTTGACAACGCTTTTCGGTCTTCAAGGGTAAGTTCGCGAAAAGCCCCTCCCGTTACTGTATTACTAATAGATAGGTCATGACAGCTTCACGGTTCAGGGGCGTAGAGTAAAATTTATTGTTTTTATGTGCGGAACCCCTACATTCCAGCCTTCGCTGTTGTAGTTGGCCGGCTGCGGGCCAACGACGTCGTAGGCCTTGATGCGTTCCTCGCGCTGCCATGCGAAGAACACCGCCACGCCTGGAGGTTGTCGGGATCCCACTGGGGGTCGTTGCGCTCCACGTCAGTGAGCACCCCCCAGCAGTGCTCGTAGATGGCGACCCTGCGGGCCACGCCAGTGGGGATGGGCGGCACAACAAGGCCGCCGCGGCTCACCGCCCACCCCATTGGGAGCCGGAAAGCCGGCGGGACGGGGTAGCCGACGCTCCACAGCGCCTGCGCCTCGTCAACATGGAGCCAGAGGCGGCCAAACCTGTCGGCCACCGTGCCGTTGTAGCCGTCATAGCGCGCCATCAGAGAGAGAGAGAGGGAGAAGAGGGCAACGTTTGGGGAGGAGATGGTGGGACGCGTCGGCTCCACCACCCGCCGCCGTTTGCTGGGAAGGCTGCGGCGAGCAGCGCCATTACTCGGCGCTGATGGCGAGGAAGAACGGCTCTACACGGCGGTTTGGCGCGCGCGTTCCCGCCTAATCTTCCCTCCACCCGCCCTGCCACGCGTCCATCCGGCGCCCCCGCTCGCCTCCCTGTACATTGGGTTTTGCCTGGGCCGCCGGACAAATGAATGGGTCGCGCCGGCGCCAAAAAAATGGGACGCGCGACTGGGCTCGAAATTTTGCGCCGGCGCCCCCAAAACGCTATTGGGGGCCTTTGAGGCCCCCAAGTGGAGATGCTCTTATGTACATATACAACATCACAATAAAATATGACAAAAATGAGGAGATAACTAAGCATGAATCATGATACACCTACCGGTCACATGATGTCCTCTAGGAACCGGTTATAGTGGGGTGGCAGCGCAACCGAAATTTGAGGCTGGCTGGTTTGAGGAAGAGGAGTGTGCTGAGGTGGTGCAGAATGCTTAGTACCTTTCTATGATCACTGGCGATAGCTGTGTTGCTGCTGCAATTAGAAGGGTGGGGCAGGAATTGCATTGTTGGAGCAAGGAGGTTCTTGGAGATCTACATAACAGAATAAAGAAAGTTAAGAAGGAGCTTAATCGTTGTAGGAAGCTGGCATCAGAATAGGAGGAATGTTTGTCGTCGGATTGATGACAAGTACGCCATGAGGGGGTCCTCGAGGCATGCGGAAGAGAGGGGTGTGAGACGTATGGTGTTCTGGGACGGTGAGCACACAAGTTTACCCAGGTTCGAATCCGCCGGCTTTGGACGGATCCTACTCCTGCTAGCAATCCAATAATATGGCAGAGCCGGAATATGAGTTACAAGGGTTCGCCTGTGCGAGTTGAGATTGTAGACTATTGAGAGTTGCCCTAAAGGCTCTCCCTAGGACGGCTTATATAGATATCCGGCCTAGGGTGTATAGGAGAGATCTATCCAGCTACGACTAAGAGTCGATTACAGAGTACATCTTGAACTACAAGTAACACTATGGGCCTAAGTCGGTAAGTCTCCTGGGCCTTCCCGTAGCCGGACTGGACTCCGTCTTTTCTCCCTGACTGGGCCGCCCGTGAAGCAAAGCTCTAACCCGAAGTGGGCCATCCTGGTCAGTGAGGAACTATGAGGATACCCGGAAAGTATATCCCCAACAGCAGCCCCGGAAGTCTCCAAGATCTAAAGTCGGATTCATCATCGTCTAGCCTGATCTTTGGCTTGCAGAATCTTGAAGGGTTCCTGAAACTTCACAACAAAAAATACGATCCGGGTCTTAAAAATAAGTTGGACCTATCAATATGTTACTCGGATTTCCTAGCTTGATTTTCAAACTAAGCCGGAACTTGGTCTCTGACATCACCTGACACTGGTCATGGTCAAGTCACGTCATCTGACAAACATCCTGTCAGCACGACCGTTGGTGGGTCCACCGTTCGTGGAACCGAGGCGCCGTTCCAATGTGTACATGGAGATCGAGGCAACGTAATCATCGTGTGGGTCCTTCCCAGTTCCTTCCACGGCGTGTGGCATTTATACAGTGCGGTTTGCACGAATCTTTGCGCGGGTAGGTGGTTATAAGGGGTGAGGATCTTTCTTCTCCTCTCTTCACCTGTTCCCTCTGCCGTTTCTTCTCCTCCTCATCTCCCCAGCGCACAGGGCTCTCCCTCCTCCCAGATTTCCTAGCGCCGCCCATCTAAGGTCACCGGCGCACCGAAGAAATGGCTTCCTCTTCCTCTTCCGGCTTGGCAGCGGTAGCGGCGGCGACGGCTGTGGCAGAGAAGGAGAGCAACCGAGGAGTTTGGATCCCGTGCCTCCTCGACAACGAGAAACTCCAAGTCATGGAGAATGAAGGTCTCCTCCGCACCGACGACTAGCGGAGCAGTTTCGGCAAAACCATCCCCCACCCGCGCGCTGGCGAGCAGGTCCACTTCGGCACCCACCTCGATAGAGGTTTGTCCTTTCCTCCCTCGGAATTATTTTCCGAGGTAATTTATCACTACGGTGTACAACTCCACCATCTTCCCCCGAACTCCATCTTAGAGATGAGTTCTTACGCAGCTTTGTGCGAGGGGTATCTCGGCATTAGGCCGAGTCTCACCTTGTTTCGTTTCTACTTCCATGTTCGTAGAAACTCAATCACTGCCGGTAATCCTTACATTACTGGTACTATTAGCCTTTCTCTTAGACGTGAGCATAGCTATCCTCGTATTTCTGCCAGTGACTCGGTCAAACAATGGCCGGCCACTTTCTTCTACCATAAGGATATTCCTGCTCCCGGCAAAGGTACTGCTTTGCCGGCTTTCATCGACAGAGCTGCCACGGCCCAACCTTCTTGGGACGAGGCTTCTCCGGCTCTCAGTGACGATCTGATCCTTGCTAAGAGGCGGATCGAATATCTGATAAAACACAAGGGCTTGAAAGGATCCGACCTAGTCCAATGCTGGGTCACACGCCGGATTCAGCCTCTCCAACACCACGGTGACCGTCTAATGCACTCCATCACAGCATCGAAGAATGATTCCATCTGCATCAGTCCTACGGCTTTAAAGCCACAGGATTACATATGCCAGATTAAATGGCTGATCAAGGAGCGGATTGAAAGGAAGATTCCGGACTTGTCTCTGGATATGCATACAACGGAAGTCCCTGTGGTTTCGGTAAGCTTCAATGATAAATCCCTTTATGTGTTTCACTCTTTAAGTTATTTCACAATACTAAGATGTTTTCTTTCTTTTCAGCTTGCCGACCTCCCCGAGTCGGAATTTGCTCCACTCAAGGGATATCCTCCGGAGTTTTCTCAGGAGGTTGAACTGGTTCCACTGCCGGACATTGTGCCCAATAAGCACAAGGCTCCGACAGTGGCCGTCGGCACAAAGGAGGTGCCAGTCATGAAGAGGTAACTTTCAACACAACTTTCGCCTTTGTTCCTTACTCGAATTTTACTTTCGAGATGTAATACTTTCCATTCTTATTACATTCTCACAACTAAGCAACTTATCAAGGGTAAGGGGAAGGGAACTACTTCGAAGCCCTTGCGGCAGACGAAGCTGACCATGGCTTCTCCTGTTGTGTCTCCTCCAACTCCTGCCCCACAATCCTCTGCAACGCCGGTGATTACTCCATCGCCGGTTATCGCAGAAGATCCAACTCCTTCAACGGGGCCAGTGATCCTCGAATCACAGACTGACGCCACCACAGGTGGCTCAGGTTTAGATAAGGGTGAACCCTCTTCGGGTAATGATCCCTCGGCAGAGATCTTCGCTGAAAACCTCCTTAACAATCCGGGGATTGCCAAGTTTGGCTTGTCCTGGAAATCTGTGGAAGAGATCCAGCGGCTGGCCCGGCAATGCCTGGAGAAGAGAAATCTCTCTGCCGAAGAAGAAGCACAAGAGGCGGAAGACATCAAATACTCCTACCTTCTTGAACAAGTTCACCTTCGTGACGAGGGACTTAGAGCTGGTGTACTTCCACCACCTCCGGTTATTCCACTCACCCTCGCCGAGAAGGTTACCACCGAGGTGAACATGTGTCTGAGCAAGCTCACACATGAACATCATGTAAGTCAGAATTCTAACTCACGATTTTCTTTATTGAATTTCATATCATATCCTCTAGCCCCCAAGCATGAAGTAGGATATACAATCCAGGTTTATGCTTCCTTAGGATGCCAAAGAATGAACTGGTGTAGCCCCCAAGGCTCGTGCTGATATTACTAACAATATTAGCCCGAGTCTTCAGTAGACTTCTGACTCTGGGTATTATGACTTACAGAAAGTTAATTCATATAACCATGATTTGTTGAAGAACATCTGCAACAAGCGGAGAGAGATCCGAGCTCTCCGACTTGAAAATGCTGAGCTGAAGGTCTCCAAGGATGAGGCCGAAGGTAAACATTTCGAGACTCAAACATTGCCTTTTGTGTTTTCATAATCGAATATTTTCGTTGAACTATTGTTCTTTTTGACTTACAGCACTGGTAAAATAATCCTGCGCTATGATTGAAGAGGCCGAGAACCTCAAAACCTTGGTGGTGGAGAACAAGGAACTTCGCCCAGAGCTGGATAAGCTCAAGGCGGATCATGAGAAGAGCATCGCTCAAGTTTTCGAATCCTCCTCCATGGCTACTGACGAGCGTGATCGTAAGATTGCGGCTCAAGATCAGAGAATCTTGGATCTCAATAATGAACTTTGCAGAGAGAAGGATCTTTCCGAGGCGCTCCGGACTGAACTCTAGAGTCTTCGAGAAGAGAAGAGAAGACCAAAGTTGACGATGTCATCTTCGGTAAGTTTCCATCTTTCTGACTTGTCTATATTCTTCGACTCTTTCAATGTTGGATTTTTCTTAACTGTCTTGCATTATGTGTATAGGTCCTTTGAACTTGACGGACTCCACCTCCACCGAGCCTCGCACCCACCGGCTTACCCAAGTCGGTGATCTGCTTCACGACTTCCACCAATCCCTTGAGGATATTGGCGAAGCTCTCAAGGTTCCGGACATGCATAGCATGTCGGACTTTCAGGTGCGAGACAAGGCGAAGGAGATGCCGCAACTTTTCCAGGATTGGAACATGTCCTACGCGCGATCCACAGCGCAGAACGTTCTCACCATGGTCATGAGCCACCATGGAAGCATGGACATATGGCAAGTGACCAGGGGGTATTCTATAGTGGATGAAGACGGACAGGAGCAAGACATCAAGGCCATTATGGACTCCTATGCCAGATATGGATGCCACGTAGCTGGCTTAACTAGCTACGACACTCCCTTCTTCACTCGCGTGGACACACCGCCTCCGCCTCCGGAAGAAACAACTGAAGTTTCCGAACAGACCATATCGGATCTGAACATCTCAGAACGTTATCAAACCAAGGCCGATGCATCTAGCGAGCCGGCAACTCCTGCATCCTCTCCTGCATCATAAATTATTAGAAGCAAATGTATTATTCCAAGAAACATTTATGGGTCTGTAAATATGTAGTACTTATAATTTTGCTAGTGCTAAGCTTTTGATCTATTCAGCACTTTTGGCTTTAAATTTTATGTGCCTGAAATGTTTACATAAGCACTTATACTTTTTCGTCTATACTTATCGTTTATCTGGCTTTCCGCCTCGTCCCTTTTGTGAGCCGGCTAAACCTTCTGCACGGAAACTTTGCCGAGCAACGGAGCTCAATTGCTAAACCAGTTTAAACTTGGAAACAAAGCCGACTTCGAGTACCAACAATTCACTACTCGGAAAATACCCGCATCTTACAATCAGACAAATAACCAAAGTGTAGACTAGAAACTTTAGAGTTATACCCGAAGGTAGCATTTTTAGAATCGAAAATCTAAACCAGAATAAACATGAGCATAAAGTACTTTCAAGTATTCTGGGATTTTCGACTATGACATGATCATTCGGAAATAAGATGGTAAAAACTTCTCAGAAAAAACTTGAGGCAACCAAGACTTTTATTTCTCACAGAACATGTACACATATATGATTACAAAGAACGATAAACTAAGAATAAAAGGGATGTAGCTGAGCAATATTCCATGGTTTGTCTAACTCATCCGGATTTGTACTGCCTCCAGCTCTCTTTCTCTTCTTAGTAGCAGGTCTTTCTTTGACTGGCCTCATGTTAGTTAAGTAGTATGAACCATTGTGCAATACCCGACTAACTAAAAAGGGCCCTTCCCATACTGGGGAAAGTTTGTGCTTTCTTTATTGCACAAGCCGGAGAACCAAATAGCCTTTATTGAAAGATCTGTTTCGGACTCTCTGGCTATGATACTTGCATAACTTCTGCTGATAGGCTATTGATCTCATTTCAGCAACGATGCAAACTTCTTCGACTAAGTCGATATCATTTTGTCAAGAAATCTCGGCATCCTCTTCGATATACGCGGCCACTCTAGGAGAAGTGTGAATCAAATCACTAGGAAGAACTGCTTTTGTGCCATAGACCAAGAAGAAAGGTGTGTATCCGATTGACCTATTCGGAGTTGTTCGTAAACTCCATATTACGGAGGGTAATTCCTCCGCCCAAGCCACCGCAGCACGTCGTAGTGGCTCTTCGAGTCACGGTTTTCGGCCTTGTAGGATTAAACCATTTGCCCTTTCAACTTTTCTGTTAGCCCGTGGATGTGCGACTGACGCAATGTCAAGTCAGATATTTTGTTCGCTGCAGAATTCGGCCAATTCTCCCATAGAGAAGTTACTCCCGTTGTCCGTGATAATGCTATGCGGGTAACCATACCGGATTATAACATCCTCGACAAATCTTTTGGCTGTTGCTCCATCACAACTAGTGATGGGTTTAGCCTCAATCCATTTGGTGAATTTATCCACCATCACTAAGAGGTGAGTAAATCCACTTGGAGCTCGTCTAAACGGTCCTACCATGTCAAGACCCCAGACCGCAAAAGGCCATGTTATAGGTATTGTTCGTAGTTGATCAGCCGGAACATGAGCTTGGTTGGCATACTTTTGACAGCCCTTGCACATCTTGACCAGCCGTTCGGCATCTGCCTTGGCTATAAGCTAGAAAAAACCATGTATGAAGGCTTTTGCCACTAAAGATTTGGCTGCAGCGTGGTGACCACACTCGCCTTCGTGGATTTCTCTCAGGATTTCCACTCCTTCTTCCGGAGATACGCAGCGCTAAAAAACCCTAGAAACACTCCGCTTATAGAGATCACCTGTAACTATAGTATAGGCTTTCGCTCGTCGGATGATCTGCCGGCTCAGAACCTCGTCTTCGGGTAATTTTCCATCTACCAGATAATCAAGGTAGGGTTGGGTCCAGATGGGAATTACAGCCAGAACTGCTATTAGAGGTGAGTCGGATTTGGTTGGATATTCCTCATCCACTCCCTTTATTGAGGGAACTTTGAGGTGCTCTAAAAAAGCGCCATCCAGGACTTCTTTCCATGTAGAGCCTATCCGAGATAGCGCATCTGCTTCCTCGTTTTCTGCTCGAGGGATGTGTTGAACCTCAAACCCTTTGAACGATTTAGATAAATCATCCACGACAGCTTTATATGCTGCCATGTGTTTATTTGCATTACAAATATCCGACACTTGCTGAGCAACAAGATCCGAATCTCCATAACACATCAAACGTCGGATGCCGATATCCTTAGCAATCCGAATTCCATGCAGTAGTGCTTCATACTCGGCAATATTATTTGTCGCTGTGAAGTGGATCTGCAACATGTATAGAAGTTTATCTCCTTGGGGTGATTTGAGCACCACGCCAGCCCCCGAGCCCCCTCGAGCTTTAGACCCATCAAAGTATAGGGTCCAATATTCTGACTCCAGGAGGGTCATATTCTCCTTCGTCTCTATCCAATCAGAACAAAGTCGGTAAGGATTTGGGATTTGATTGTTGTCCAGGATTTATACTCAATATCGAAAGCCGAAAGCTCTATGCCCCATTTGGCGATGCGTCTTGTGGCGTCGCTGTTGTTAATTATGTCTCTCATGGGAGCTGTGCTCACCACGGTAATTGGATGCTCCTAGAAATAGTGTCGTAGCTCACAAGATGCTAGGAAAACACCGTAAGACAACTTTTGATAGTGCGGATACCGCTGTTTTGATTCTGTCAGGACCTTGCTGACAAAGTAAGTCGGACGCTGCACCAGGTGTTCCTGATTTTCCTCCGGTCTCTCCACCACCATGATGATACTAACGACTTTGTTTGTCGCAGCAAGATAAAGCAACATCGGTTCCTGTGGTTCCGGTGCAGCAAGGACAGGATCAGATAAGAGTACTTTCTTAACGTCCTGTAACGCAGCTTCAGCTTCGTCGGTCCATACAAAATCCTTGGTCTTTTTCAGGAGTTTGTATAATGGTGCGGCTCTTTCACCAAGTCGGCTTACAAATCGACTTACTACAGCAATGCAACCAGTTAGTCTTTGTACGTTCTTCAGGCGAGTTGGACTGGAAATATTGAGTATAGCCTTGATTTTGTCTCGGTTCACCTCTATGCCTCTTTGAGACACGATGAAACCTAACAATTTTCCGGCTGGAATTCCAAAGAAGCATTTCTTTGGATTAAGCATGATGTTGTATTTTCGTAGATTGGCGAACGTTTCCTTCAAGTCGGAAATCAGCGTTTCCTTCTTTTTGGACATCACCGCAATATCATCCACGTATGCATGTACATTGCGTTCGAGTTGGTCGTGGAGGCAACGCTGCATCGTGTGCTGGTAGGTAGCTCTTGCATTCTTCAGCCCAAAAGGCATCGTAACAAAACAGAAGGTTCTGAAAGGGGTTATGAATGAGGTTTTGACTTTGTCAGATTCCTTCATCCGGATTTGGTGATAACCGGAATATGCGTCGAGAAAACATAGGAGTTCCGAGCCTGCCGTAGAATCGATAACTTGACCAATCCTAGGCAGAGCAAACGGATCTTTTGGACAAGCCTTGTTCAAGGCAGTATAATCAACACACATGCTTAAATCAGTGGTGTCCTTTTTAGGGACCATTACAGGATTGGCGACCACTCAGTGTGGATGACCTCTTCTATGAATCCGACTAACTCGAGCCGTGCTAGTTCCTTAGCTATTGCCTTACGCTTTTCATCGCCGAAACATCATAAGGACTGTTTGACGGGTTTAGCATTCGGGTTTACATTTAAAGGGTGCTCGGCAAGTTCCCTAGGTACTCCGGTCATGTCAGATGGCTGCCATGCGAAGATATCTTGATTTGCTTTGAGGAACTTGACAGGCGCGCTTTCCTATGCGCTATCTAGGCCTACACCTATCTGGGTCACCTTGGAGGGGTCATCATCCTTCAACGGCATTTTCTTCATCTCTTCTGATGCCTTGAACTCCGGATTCGGCTTTGTCACCTCCTTCTTCATTGCGGGCATCTCAGACGGATCTATGCTCTTCTTGATCTCCTGGTACTCCTGGGCGTGCAGCATGGCTTCAGCAAAGGCGGCATTTCAATCCTCGCACTCTTGCGCTTTCTTCGGGTCTTCCCTGATGGTGATTACGCCGTTGGGACCTGGAATCTTCATCATATTGTAAATGTAACACGGACGAGCCATAAAAGCCCAGTAAGCCGGACGTCCGAATATAGTGTGGTACGCGCTCTTGAACGGGACCACTTCGAAGGAAAGTTCCTCCGTCTGATAGTTCTTTGGAGTTCCAAAGGTAACATCCAAAGTGATCTCCCCTAGGGAATTAGCTTGTCTTCCTGGGACAACTCCGTGAAAAATCACAGAGCTATGGTTCAGCTGGGTCTCCGAGATCTTCATCCGGCGTAGTGTTTCGACATAGAAAATATTGATACTACTGCCGCCGTCCCTAAGGGTCTTGGAGAAACCATAACCGTCAATAAGTGGATTGACGATTAAGGCATATTTTCCTCGCATGTGCAACTTAGGAGGATGATCAGCGCGATCAAATGTGATTGCCACTTCTGACCAGTCCAAGAATTGGGGGACAGCCAGAAATGTGGCATTGAGCTCATGTAGAACTGCCTTCTTAACCTTTGCTGGTTGAGATCCGAGGAAGGTGACATAAGTGTCTTTTTTGGTAGGAAAATTTTTCTTCCCTTCCGGCTTGGGATTTGAAGCGTCAGCTTACTCCATGTCAGAATCTTCCTTGGTCTCTTTATCTTTTTCGGGATTCTTCTTTCCCTTCTTCCGCTTAGCTTTGTAGCCAACGGTGTCATCTCTTCTGATGTCGTCATTGAAACGACACTCGGCGTTGGTGTGGGACGAGCCCCCATTGGCATCTAAGTGATGCACACATGGGTTATTGGCAATGTCGGCCCAAGAGTAGGTTTTGCCTGGTTGCTGGTCTCCTCTACCTTGAACTCTCGAGGTCCCACGGCCATGCCCGCGACCTCCGCCGCGTCCTCCTCGCCCTCCAGACCCGAAAGTAGCAGTGACCACTGCCGTTTCCGTGTTGGGTTTTTCTTCCGAGGTATTCTTGCGCTTCTGAGCTTGTTGCTTTGGTTGTTTTGCCGACTGTGGCACAACCAGGGCGTTGAGTAATCCCTCTGCATCGTTGTCAGCATTTGCATACTTGCTCGCTGTTTCTATCATCTCTCCCAAATCAGTGACCTTGTCACACTTCAAGCGATGACGCAGTAGACCAATTGGGAGACTTGTGATGAAAGCTTCAATCGTAGTTTGATCATTTACTCCTTCACAGGAGTTCTTGGTGTCGATCCATCGTCCGAGGTAATCCCGACAAGTTTCTCCGGCCTTCTGGGTGCAACGATGTAGGTCTCCGACCGTACAGGGCCTCCGGTATGTGCCTTCGAAATTCCGAAAGAACGCGTTTTGCATGTCATACCAGTTGTGGATGGTTTTCTCCAGAAGTTCATTAAGCCATGATCGTGCCGTCTTCCGCAACATGAGTGGGAGGTATCGGGTTGCGACCAGGCTGTTTCCGCCTTTGGCGATGCAGCAAGCTTGGAAGAAATCCTGTAGCCAGGTATCTGGCCGAGCAATGCCGTTGTAGGCTTGGATATGTCGTGAGATAGCAAATCCTTCCGGGAATGTTGTAGCTCTGATGCATGGTCCGAAGCACTTTGGGCCCATGTAGATATCATCGTTTTCGTAGCGCCACGCCTCTATATTGGAGTTGATCCTGTGTCTTGCATCATTCGGGGATAGAGATTGTCCCGAGTGTCGGTTGTGGCTGCGGTGCCTTGGAGTCGGACTTCGGCTTCTGCCACCACCTCCTCCACCATGACGCCCTCCCTGGCCTCCTTGAGAGCCGTTGTGATGGCTACTTGGTGGAGAGGGTGGAGCAGCTGGGTTATTTCCGGCTGATCATCGGCCTCCGTCCGGAACGTCATTATCCCGGTTTCGGGGAGGGTCTTCATTGTGGCGAGCCCCCTGCTGGCTTGTTGATGACCCACAAGTATAGGGGGTGTATCGCAGTATTTTCGAGGGAAGTGAAACCCAATTTATTAATTCGACACAAGGGGAGCCAAATAATATTTATCAGCCTTACCAACTGAGTTGTCAATTCAGCTGCACCTGGAAACAATCTTGCTCACAGCAGTTTATTAGTAGCAACAGTTTTGTAGTAGGAATAGTAAAGTAACAGAAGTAGTAAAGCAAAGACAGTAGTAACACAAGCAGTAACAGTGGGATTCAAGTGCGGTAGGCATAGGGATGGATGGACGAGCGTTGCATGGACAAGACAATCCACATAGCAATCAGAACATAGGGCAATTGCAGATATAAATAAGATAAAGCATCCAAGTACTAGACAATCCTAGGCATGTGTTCCATATATAGTCATACATGCTCGCAATGAGAACTTGCACAACATCTTTTGTCCTGCCAGCCCGTTTGCAGCGGGACCTCTAGGGAACTACTGGCAATTAAGGTGCTCCTTTTAATAGAGCACCGGAACAAAGCATTAACACTCCGTGAACACATGTGATCCTCACATCAAAGCCTTTCCCTTCCGATTATCCCGATTTCTGTCACTTCGGGGCCATAGGTTTCGGACAACAACGTGTGTATACAACTTGCAGATAAGACCAAGAACAATACTATCATAATGAATCAATAACATGTTCAGATCTGAGATCATGGCACTCGGGCCCTAGTGACAAGCATTAAGCACAACAAGTTGCAACAAAGTCATAAAGCACTAATAAAAGATACTAGGCACCATGCCCTAACAATATGATGCCATTACATGAACGATCTCATCCAATCCCTACCATCCCCATAGCCTACATCGGAGGATTACTCACTCATAGATGGGGGAAACATGGATGGTCGATGGAGAAGCAATGCTGCTGATGATGGCGATGATCTCCTCCAATTCCCCGTCCCGGCAGGGTGCCAGAACGGAGTTTCTGGTGCTGTTTCATGGAATCTAATGGTGGCGGCGGAGCGGAACTCCTTCTGGAAAAACGTCGAACCCCCCGAAGTTTTTAGGTCAGAAGGCTCCTTATAGGCGAAGAGAGAGGCCGAGGGGGTGCCTGGGGGGCCCACACCACCCCCTGGCGTGGCCTGGCCCGCGCCAGCAGGTGGTGTGGCCACCCCCTGGCTCTTCTCCATCTCGTATTCTGGCTCCTGGAGTCTTCGGGTGAAATAGGATTTTTGGCATATTTTCCCGGATTTTTCCTGATAGTTGATTTTCTGCATAAAAAGTAGACACCAAAGCAATTCTGCTGAAAACAGCGTCAGTTCGCATTAGTTGCATCCAAATCACACAAGTATAGAGGAGAAACAATAGCAAAAGTGTTCGGGAAAGTAGATACGTTTTGGACGTATCAACTCCCCCAAGCTTAGCTTATTGCTTGTCCTCAAGCAATTCAGTTGAAAACTGAGTGCGATAAAAGAACTTTCACGAACACATTTGCTTCATATGATGTAAATATTCTCAGCAATGTGATCAACTACCTAGACAATTCATAATAAAGAGTATGCAACTGAGTCTACTTAATAGTCATTGCAAGCTATGAAGAGATTCCAACTCAAGAATAATAAGTAGCATGAAGCACAAACATAAGCAACATTACAATGCTCATAGAAAGGTATGATAGAGTGGTATCTCGCTTGCCTTTGATTATGAATGCCAAGGCACCTTTGAAGTTCAAGTGATGACTAGAAGTAAAGATATCAAAGATACAAGCATCAAAGTCATAACACAAATAATCAAGTATTGGAACAAACACAAAGGATGAAAACTATGCTCTCAAGAAGGTGCTCAAAGAATAAGTGGAGACTCAACAAGTAAAAGAAAAGGTTTTGAATAATTTGAAAGGCTTCCAAATGCTGAAAGTATGGTACTTGTTAGCTTTGAGCTCTCATTGCCCCTATCATAAGCATCTTTAATGTGGTTAAGGTGAAAGTGACACAACTAAGAGGATATGCTTGACAAGTTATAAATTGAAGTCTCATGCCCCTTACTTACGAAGACCGATCCTCATGCTACTCAACTTCAGTCACAAGTAAGCTCTTGTCATTGTAAGTACATACGTATCATGGAGAACCGCCAACGGGGTACCCCTTGCATATGATACAGGAGCTATCCCGTAATCAAAATGACAAGGCAAGCAGACAATGAGCATCTCATCGATCTTTTTATTTACTATGTGCATAGATTTTTATTGAGGATGCTTCATAGAATGCTCATGACGGTTATGCTACAAGTTTCCACCATGATTAGGCATGGCTTAGGCTAGCGGCCCAGGCGTTTCTCTAACATACATACAAACTCCATGATCTTACAAGTTCCACTTTTATTTCACACCGCCGGGATCCATAAGCAAAAGAACATGATATCAACTAGGTACAAAGTACCTATGAAGCGTTGAAAGCGGTCCCCATGATACATGGTTCTGATAACTTCAACTCATAAAGCGCAAGAATATGTGCAACAAAGAAGGACGCAATGGTTTAGGTTTATTAAGTGCAAGAAAATAAAGTGTGCCATCAAGTTCGTGAGAGCTTTACTAACTAACTTTCTCATAACAAGCAAACATTTTATTCGGAAGAAAACAAGGCATATTGAATATGCACGGAGATAGCAAACAATGCTAATAGGTAGGTATGGTGGACACTTTGGAAATATTTGGTTTAGGGAGTTGGAAACATGAGTAAAACACTCAGTGGAAGTGAAGGCTAGCAAAAGTAAGGGAGCGACAAACGAGAGAGCAATAGCTGTCATTATCATGCTTGCAACAAAACAGGACTACTCATGCCATGAAAATGATTCAAGATCCTCAAGGCAAAATAATTCATCGAGGCTCAACTGATTACAATCTTGTGCATGCGTGAGCATGTGCCAAGTCAATTCAAATGAAACATTCAGAGGAGGATACCATGATGTCATACCAATTTATGAATAGAGTAATGCAAGCAAACATTCATGAGACATGCTACAAACTATTAGCGGGCTGGAGCTAATCACAAGAAAGCAAGAACTACTAAGCATCCAAAGATAACATACACCCTACATGAACGGACTAAGCAAGCTCACAAAGATGAGTACATGTACAAAAATGAAGACAAATAGAGTTTGTTACCAGCTCTTATCACGCCTCAAGTTGTCATTAATCCTCATTATTGCTCTTCACTTGTATGGCTTGAATAATAATATGAAACCAATAATCCACTGAGAACTGCCGAACCCTGAAGCAAACACGCAAAAACCAAAGAAGAACGACAAATATTTTTGGTGTTTTTGTTTTTGAACAAGAACCAAAAGAGAGAAACAAGCAAAGCAAAATCTTTTTGGGGTTTTCGAATAGTTCAAACAAAGAAAAAAGGAAAAAGCAAACCAAGGCAAAAAGAAGAAGCAAGCCAAAGAGAAACAACAAAAATATTTTTGGTCTTTTTGTGTTTTTAGAAAGCAAAAGCAAAGAAGAACGAAAACTAAAAAGAGAACGAAAACATGAATATACAAAGTACCGACGCAACATGATATGCAGATGAGTGCGGTGTCGGCGTACCTCCCCCCAAGCTTAGGCTTTTGGCCTAAGTGGGTATCAGTCCATGTACGAATAAGGGTTCCAAGCGGGCGGATCTTGGTAAGAATGGTCGTAGCTGGGCCCATGAGAAGAAGAGGAAGCTCCCCAATCATAAGTGGGCTGCTGATATGAAGACTCTCCCTCATTTGAAGGCTGGACCGAATCATCCATGACCTCCCTTCTAGTGTTCTGCTCCTGCTGGGAAAGCTCTCCCAGGTACGTGTCAAGGTCCTCCTCAGTGAGGGACCATCCTTCCCTATTATCAAGGTTAAACAAAACAGGTGCAGGCAAAAGAACAACATGCCCAGACTTGCTCTTTCTCCAGCCAGCCTTAAGAAAGGTTATTTCATAAGATAACTCACTCAAACTAGCCCACGAGGAAATAAATTTATGATGTATCATGGAATTAAGATCAAGCCTCTCTATGGGGAACTGTATGTCTAGATGATGAGGCACTAAACCATGCAATGCTAGCAAACGAGAAGCAATGAGGCCTCCACAAATTCCACCTTTCTCACGGTTAGCAGCAAGACGGAAGGCTATCAAAGCACCCAAGTTGTAAGACCTATCTCATCTAAGGGCAGCAAAGATAAAAGCTAGATCAAACGAAGATAACTTATTGGCAGTTTTCCTAGCAAGAACACACTTGGCAATAAAGTAGGCAAAGTATCGAATGGAGGGAAGATGGATGTTACGGATTTTTCCATTCTCCTTCGAGAAGCTACTCCCTTGACAAATTTCTGCGTATAAATCCATGAGTGGTTCTGGTCTCTCTTTAATCTTCTTACATGATCCCCATTGAGGTACCTTAATAGCTGCACAAAAATCATCAAGAGAAAGATTGACAACAATATTGTAAATTCTGTAATGGACCATGGGGTTAGGCAAAGAGTTACTAAATTGGAAATCCTGCACCACATACATGGTTAGCTTCTCAAATTGACAAGGTTCATCTTCCAAGAAACGCTCTAACCCTGCATTAGAAACCAAAGTGTGGAAATCTTGTAAAATTCCTGCAGCTCTCATGAACTCAGGGCATGGATAAATGGAGGGAAAAACTTCCTCCTCCCGATGGACCTTCATGACCTCAGGCACCCAAAGCTCATGTTGGTTTAGGTGGTGTCCACTCATCTTCTATTCTAAAATTTAAACACCTATTAAATAAGTGATTGCAAAGTAAATATAATAAAGGATTCTACTCATAGGGACTTGCAAGAGGCCTAAACATGCATCAAAACTATATCTCTAAGCATCAAACAAGCTTACAACCTCTCATAACCAGTCACCTACAGCAGCAAAATACTCAACATATGATCCACTAAACACAAATCTACTAGGACAAGGGGAGGAGTCACATACCAAGGAACAATTGCTCCAAATTTCAGCAAGAAAGATGGGCTGAGCAAGGAGATCGAAGAAATCGAGAGCAAGCATAGAAAGAACGCGATTTTGAGCTATGAACTGGAGCTTACTCGGGAGAGAGAAGAAAGTGGCAGGTGAGAGAGGTAGTGGGGGCCAGGGGTGGCCCACACCAGGGCATGGCGCCACCCAGGGTTGGCCGTGCCACCACATGGTGTGCCTGCCTGGTGGGCCCCCTGGTACCTACCAGGTACTTCTTTGCCCCTTTTTCACGTAAAAATTTAATATGAATTTTCTGGAAATTTTCGAGACACTTTATTTTTGGGCATTTTTCAGAAATAGAAGAATGATTTTTCTGACAAACAGATTTTTTTTTCTTTTGGAAACATGATGCAAGGACAAAACAAGGCTAGAACTACAGAAGTTCTAACATGCAAACAAACTACCAACACAAAGAAAACTAAATGAGAGCAAAAACTAAAATGCAAAGGATAGAAATAAACGGAGATGATCATAATGAAAACATTGTTTTGTTCAATGGAATCCTTTTGTTAGCAAGGTTGATCAAGTCTTGCTACCAAAACAATTGCATATGAGACAAAACTTTGTACTCCACTAATGATTATGTTACCTTAACCTTGATAGCAATGGTCCCAATCATAATAGTTTCAAATTTTTCTCTTGGTATGGGACAATATATTTATCCAACTTGAATGCCTTCAACATGTTCAATTGAATTCAGTCCATAAGTCCTTTCAATCTTCTTGGGGAAATAGACAGTATGTTCCTTGTCATTAACATTGAAGGTCATGTTTCCTTGATTACAATTAATAACATCTCCTGCAGTATTAAGAAAAGGTCTCCCAAGAATAATAGCCATATTATCATCTTTAGGCATTTCAAGCACAACAAAATCAGTTAATATCAAGCAATTGTGAGCCACCTGAACAGGTACATCCTCACATATCCCCACAGGAATAGTGGTAGATTTATCAGCCATTTGCAAAGATATATAAGTTGGTATCAATTTTTCAAGCTGAAGCCTCTTATAGAGAGAGAAAGGCATAACACTAACTCCAGCTCCCAAAACACACAAAGCAGTTCTAACATAACTATTCTTAATAGAGCAAGGGATAGTTGGAATCCCTGGGTCTCCAGGTTTCTTAGGAACCTTACCATTGAAAGAATAATTAGCAAGCAAAGTAGATATTTCTTCATTAGGGATCTTCCTTTTATTCGAGACAATATCCTTCATATACTTTGAGTAAGGAGGCAATTTAATAGCATCGGTCAAAGGAATTTGCAAGAATAAAGGCTTCATCCATTCACAAAACTTATTATAGTGTTCATCTTCCTTTGGCTTGTGTTTCTTATCAGGGAATGGCATAGGTTTTTGGACCCAAGGTTCTCTTTCACTACCATGTTTCTTAGCAATAAAATCTTCTTTAGTGTATTTAGTATTCTTAGTGTGGTTTTCAGGTTCTTCTTCAACTTTTTCTTCATTAGGAACAACATTTTCTTCATTAACACTTTCAGTTTCAGCATCAGAGATAGATATACTATTAGGATCCGTAGCAGGTTCAGAGGGTTCTACAACAGTTTTATGTTTCTTTTTCCTTTTCTTATGAGTAGAACCACTATTTTCAGCTTGTTGAGAATCCTGCTCAATTCTTTTGGGATGCCCCTCAGGATATAGAGGATCCTAGGTAGCAGCTCCACTTCTAGTTCTAATTTCATAAGCATGTTTTTCTTTAGCAGCATTAACTAGCAAGTCGTTTTGCACTTTAACGAGTTGATATATTTGAGTTTGAACCATTTGAAAGTGTTTAACAATCATTTTAACATCATTAGAAGTTCTTTCCACAATATCTTTCAACTCAAAAATAGCTCTAGTGTTTTCCATTAGATGATTTTGCACCCTTTTATTAAAGTTATCTTGCTTAACAATAAAGATATCAAATTCTTCTAAGCATTGATCAGGAGGCTTCAAGTAAGGGATATCACCTTCATCAAAGTGTTGGAGAGAGTGTACCTCAATAGTGGGTGAGTAGGGAATAGGCTTACATAATTCTTCTATAGGAGGTAAATTCTTGACATCTGCAGCTTTAATTCCCTTCTCCTTAAGACATTTCTTAGCTTCCTTCATCACTTCATCATTTAATTCAATAACTCCCCTCCTCTTTGATGTTGGAATAGGCACCGGAATAGATGGTTCAGGTACAATTACTTCAGGTATAGCTTGTTTAGGAGGAGTCTAATCTTCATAATTCTTGCTTATTTTAGCCATTAGTTCCTCAGCTTCCTTAGGAGTCCTATTCCTGAAAACACAATCAGCACAATTATCTAGGTATGTCCTAGATTCCTCGGTTAGTCCATTACAAAATATATCAAGAAGCTCATTCTTAGGTAATGGACGTCCATCCTGTGCATGAATCAAAGCATGAAACCTTGCCCAAGATTCAGGCAATACCTCTTTTTCTCCCTGTTTAAAATCAAAAAGTTCCTGCAAAATAGCATGTCTAGCACTGGGAGGAAAATATTTCTACAGGAAAGTACTAATCAAGCACTCAGGGCTATCAATAGATCTAGGAGGTAAATTACTAAACCAAGTTTTAGCTTCTCCTTGCAGCGAAAAGGGGAAAATCTTAGCAACAAAGTAAGTACGCATCTTAATATCATCAGAAAACAAACCACTCATGGTAGAAAGTTCATTCATATGTGCTACCGCACTTTCATTCTTAGTCCCACAAAAAGGTTCATTCTCAACAATAGCTATGTAAGATAGATCGAGAGGGAAATCATAATCTTCATCTATAATGTTTATGGGAGAAGCAGCAAACTTAGCATCAGGAGATAATTTGGGTCTAATAGTACGCCTCTCAAGGAGATTCTTAGCAGCGCTCCTATCATGGGTGTTCCTACATTCTTCAATAAACTCATCAGTCATCTCAACATAATCTTCTTCAGCATCATAACTCTTACTAGACTCAGGTGAGCTAAGAGGTGTGGCAGTGTCTTCATTAGGAGTTTTGGTATTTCTAACTATAGTTCTAGAAATCGTAGCATCTAGGAAAGGACCTAATGAACCACTCTTATCAAGCACAGTAGAAGCAGCATCATAAGTATCAGAAGTTTCAGATTCAGCAGTAGTAGCAGTGTGTGTAGCATGTGTATGTGGTGGTGTAAGGAACTTACTCAAAACAGACGGTGAATCAAGAGTAGTAGAGGTGTTCAAAACCGTACCTCTTCTTGTAGTAGATGGTAAAATAGGAACCTTGCCATCACGAGACTTACCCATGATGGATGGATAGCAGCGAACAATAGAGAACCCAAGTGAACTTGATAAATAAAGCTATGCTCCCCTGCAACGGCGCCAGAGAATAGTCTTGATGACCCACAAGTATAGGGGGTGTATCGCAGTATTTTCGAGGGAAGTGAAACCCAATTTATTGATTCGACACAAGGGGAGCCATAGAATATTTATCAGCCTTAACAACTGAGTTGTCAATTCAGCTGCACCTGGAAACAATCTTGCTCACAGCAGTTTATTAGTAGCAACAGTTTTGTAGTAGGAATAGTAAAGTAACAACAGTAGTAAAGCAAAGACAGTAGTAACACAAGCAGTAACAGTGGGATTCAAGTGCGGTAGGCATAGGTATGGATGGACGGGCGTTGCATGGACAAGACAATCCACATAGCAATCAGAACATAGGATAATTGCAGATAAATAAGATAAAGCATCCAAGTACTAGACAATCCAAGGCATGTGTTCCATATATAGTCATACGTGCTCGCAATGAGAACTTGCACAACATCTTTTGTCCTGCCAACCCATTTGCAGCGGGGCCTCTAGGGAACTACTGGCAATTAAGGTGCTCCTTTTAATAGAGCACCAGAGCAAAGCATTAACACTCCGTGAACACATGTGATCCTCACATCAAAGTCTTTCCCTTCCGGTTATCCCGATTTCTGTCACTTCATGGCCATAGGTTCCGGACAACAACGTGTGTATACAACTTGCAGATAAGACCAAGAACAATACTATCATAATGAATCAATAACATGTTCAGATCTGAGATCATGGCACTCGGGCCCTAGTGACAAGCATTAAGCACAACAAGTTGCAACAAAGTCATAAAGCACTAATAAAAGATACTAGGCACCATGCCGTAACAATCTAATGCCATTACATGAATGATCTCATCCAATCCCTACCATCCCCATAGCCTACAGCGGAGGATTACTCACTCATAGATGGGGGAAACATGGATGGTCGATGGAGAAGCAATGGTGATGATGATGGCGATGATCTCCTCCAATTCCCCGTCCCGACGGGGTGCCAGAACGGAGTTTCTGGTGCTGTTTCGTGGAATCTGATGGTGGCGGCGGAGCGGAACTCCTTCTGGAAAAACGTCGAACCCCCCAAAGTTTTTAGGTCAGAAGGCTCCTTATAGGCGAAGAGAGAGGCCGAGGGGGGTGCCTGGGGGGCCCACACCACCCCCTGGCGCGGCCTGGCCTGGCCCGCGCCAGCAGGTGGTGTGGCCACCCCTGGCTCTTCTCCGTCTCGTATTCTGGCTCCTGGAGCCTTCGGGTGAAATAGGATTTTTGGCATATTTTCCCGGATTTTTCCTGATAGTTGATTTTCTGCATAAAAAGTAGACACCAAAGCAATTCTGCTGAAAACAGCGTCAGTTCGCATTAGTTGCATCCAAATCACACAAGTATAGAGGAGAAAAAATAGCATAAGTGTTCGGGAAAGTAGATACGTTTTGGACGTATCACTTGTCTCGGCACGACGTCCGTCGTTCCTTCGTCCATCGTTCGGATGGCTTTCATGTCTAGGAGGTGGCATTCTTTGCCGATCCTCATCCCGACGTTTCTCTTTATCATCGTCCCTGTGGTCTTTCCACTCTCGCCAGGGCGGGTTCCTCGGATTCAGTGCAGCAATGGCCTTTTGCTCCACAACTGGGTTAACGTTACGCCAGTCACGGGAAGCTTTGTGGTGCTGTTCTGAAGATCCGGTTCTTGAGTAATTGTCTTCCCGGTGATCGGGGCGGTGGTGCTTCTCCGGAACGTGCTAGGGTCTTACATCAGCCCATGCCAGATCTGTGCGACATTGGTCGGAATCAGAGACCAGTTTTTGACTTCCGGACATGGCGACCTTTTGCTGCTCCAGTCCCTTATTGAGTAGTTTGATTCCCAACCGAATCTCCTCTAGTCCTGGATTAGCTGATAGAATTTCTCGGGCTGCCACGATATTCTGCATTGGGGTTGGATATACCCAATCCCCTCTGCTATCTTTCCGAGGCTTCCCCATTTATTCTCCGAAAAGGACGACGTGAATCTGCGGGAATTGGTTGTCATTGGTATGCCGCTTCCTGGTCTTTTGGTATTGCCTGGAGTTGTACTTCTCCGCAGATGTTGTGCGTTTCTTTTCCTCCTCAATGTTTTTGGCTTCATCGAGGAGTACTTGACGACGCGCTTCTAGGGCCTGCGCCCTCTCGTCCAGTTCTTCAGCAGTAAGTTCTATAGCTGTAGGAATAGGTGTGGTTAATGCATCATCGATGAGTTTACGCGCACCTTCAGTGATCACGTGTCCATCCACCGATTCTTCTTTTTTGGGCTCTTCTGGGATAAGTGCTCCATCTGAGTCTTCCTCGTATTCCTCGGCAATCATCTCCTCTGCCAGGGGGTCTTTTGCCAGGGTCTTGTTCTTCTTCTTTGCCTTCTTGGCAGCGCCAGTAGCAAAGACGACTTTGGGTCCGTTTCCCGGAGTCAAGCTCTGATCGGTACTTTCGGACATCTGGACTTTGGGATTATCTCCGACTTCCATGTCATCCTGCGCTTTGGGAAAGTGTTCCCTAGATCCTTCATCCATGGCTTCTCTTTCTTCTGCAATTTTGGAGTTGTACTCCTCTTCATATTCCGCGGAGAACTTTCGGAAATCTGCAGACGTCATTGATTCATCCGAGGATGCGGGTACGTCGGCGTTTGTTCCAATTGCCCCCAGCATAGAGTCGGTGTTGTCTCCAGCATCGGCAGAGCCGGATCCAGATCCCACATACCCGACGAAGTGCGACGCGTGCTTCCTGAGGTACCTGCCCCTCTCGCGATCAGCTTCATCAAAACTTTTGATGGTCTCGAGAATTGCATCCACGCCTGAGTTTTGCATTATCATACGTCGCAGCGTGTACCTTAGGAAAGGCATGTCTGTCCCAATGTCATCAGAGCCGGAATCAGTGTCGTTGCTATGCTCCTCCTGGATTTCGACTTCAGCGGGTGGGTCGATCTGGGATTCGGTCTCTCCAAGGAGATCCACTCCAGATTCGACCTGGACCGCTAGGTCTGCTTCAGGCTCGGATTTCTCCACTATCTCCGCAGCTGGTGCGGGCTGGGTGGGATTAGTGTTTTCTGAGATCCGGAACTCTGCCACCTCCGCGGACAAAGGGGACCCAGAAGATTCTTCTGCCTCTATCATCACCGCTGGGGTGGGTGGGACAGGTTCAGCAAAACCGATGTAAACATCGATCTCGCCAAAAGACATGATGGTGTAGGCAGTTACAGCCTCCCTAGGCGGAATCCAGGTCTCGGCGAGAACGATGAGAGGGACGTCTCTGGCATAGAGGATGCGACCGACGGCGATAGTCTCGCCGATTCCGATTCTTGCAGATTCCGCTTGGAACGCAGATCCGAAGCTCATTTGCCTCATGGTGGGCGCCAACTGTCGTCGGATTGATGACAAGTACGCCATAAGGGGGTCCTCGAGGCGTGCGGAAGAGAGGGGTGTGTGACGTACGGTGTTCCGGGACGGTGAGCACACAAGTTTACCCAGGTTCGAATCCGCCGGCTTTGGACGGATCCTACTCCTGCTAGCAATCCAGTAATACGGCAGAGCCGGAATATGGGTTACAAGGGTTCGCCTGTGCGAGTTGACATTATAGACTATTGAGAGTTTCCCTAAAGGCTCTCCCTAGGACGGCTTATATAGATATCCGGCCTAGGGTTTACAGGAGAGATCTATCCGGCTACGACTAAGAATCGGTTACAGAGTACATCTTGAACTACAAGTAACAGTATGGGCCTAAGTCGGTAAGTCTCGTGGGCCTTCCCGTAGCTGGACTGGACTCCGTCTTTTCTCCCTGACTAGGCCGCCCGTGAAGCAAAATCTCTAACCCGAAGTGGGCCACCCTGGTCAATGAGGAACTGTGAGGATATCCGGAAAGTATATCCCCAACAATGTTGATTATCAGTTTCGTGGTGGTTTCAATGGTGATCATGGTCGTGCTGGTTACGGTACTCCCTCCGATCCAAATTAGTTGACTCAAATTTGTCAAAATACAAATGTATCTACTCCCTCCGTTTCAAAATACAAATGTTTTAATGTGTTGGTTCGGAGTGAATCTCAATGTCCCTACACACTAAAAATAGTCTATATACATTTCCTTCACAAAGCTAAAGCGTCTTATATTTTAAAACGGAATGATACAATCGAATCTACACAAATCTAAGTCAACTAATTTGGATCTAATAATTTTTAGAGAAACTCTCGGACCGGTAACGGTGGCGGGTATAATAGAAACAACAATGCCAATTCTTCTGGTCTTGATCAATCTATGATTCGAGAAGTAATTAATTCGGCGGTGCAGGCTGCGACACTTGCAGCTCAGCAAACTATGAGGGCACAACATGGGGGTGTGACTTCAGGTGTGACGGCAGCCGCGGCAGAACCTGACAGCCGGCAACCTGCCGTGGAGGTGCTGCAGTCGGCCGTGGCGCTCCGGCAGCCTGCCGAACAGACTCTGACTGTCGCGGCAGGGTCTTCGGCGCAAGTTCAGCGAGGTATGCAAACTGAGGTGACTGCTTCTGCTGATATACTGATTGACGCAGCTGGTCCAGCAGAAAAAAAATGAAAAACTTAAATGCTTCAGATGTGGACAGCCCGGTCATTTTATGGAGGAATGTACTACATCTTTTTGTGTGTGTTGTGAGTCGGTTCAGCATGCTTCTTCTGATTGTCACCTTCTGAGGGCTCCTAAACCGTCTATTGTGGTGTATGGAATAGCTCAGGAAGCTTTGATGTGCTATTGATTCAGCTAAGAAGATGCAGCGTGAGGTTGTTTTCTCACCCATGGTTCAATGTTCTATTGATTCGGCAAAAAAAGAACTACAGGGTTTACATCAATGAAGTTTTCAGCTTAAGGGAAATAGTTGTGGCTTAAGGGAAAGAGTTGTGATACGAGTATGGGTCAAAAATCTGTGCCTCACGGTAGTGTGGCCAGGGAACTTGTTTTTGAGGATTCACCAGTTTTAGAGGTGGCTGCTGATGGTATTGAAGATACAGTTTTGTCGGAGGGGGACAAGTACGTTCTGAATGACGCGGGGCTTGATGTAGCTAAGCCGGATGCTCTGCAGCAATCTGATGTAGTGCAGCAGATGGGCAAGGAGACGCTGCAGTTGTCACATGAGGATGAGGTACGAAGACCGAGTGTTGTTTGCCATCATGTTTCAGATGGGAGCTTGCAGCCGAACAATTTCGATTATCTTCCACTACCACCGACTGTAGCTGAGGCGGGGAATGCTACAGGAGCTCGGACTCCTGTGTGTTCACCGGGAGAGGTGCCATCTCCGGTTTCTCGTGTTGTGTCGCCTTCAGTGGAGGAAGTAATTGCTCAGGCCGAGGTATAGTCCAGCTCGCGCATTAGGAGTCATTCCAATGCCGATGCTACTTAGATGGACCGAGCTATGCATAATGCTCATCTTCGACTTTCTGCTGCAGCTGCAGGTACTAACTTTGATCCTAAGTTGTCTATTTCAGCTATTCCGAGTGAGGTTATTAGTGATAGGGCTAGTCGTCTTGGGGTGTCTTTGGGTTCTTCTTTTGTTGAGTCAATAAAAACTATTCAAAATATTAAAGAGGTTGATGCTGATAGAACTTTAACAATTCTGCATAATGGGTTGATAGATCACTAGATGGGGGTGTTGGTCCCTCTAATTTAGTGATGTCCAAAGTCTCAAATCTTGCTGAAGATTTGGTACATGAGGAGAATGAAATTTAGTTGGTGGAAGATCATATGAGTTGTGTTCTATCATATAGATGTTGGAAATATACCCTAGAGACAAATAATAATAAGGATTATTATCATATTTTATAAAGTTTATGATTAAGTTTATATCATGCTATAACTGTATTGAAAGGAAACATCAATACACGTGTGATATATAAACAACCAGAGGTTTCCGGTGAAACTCTAGTCACTGGTTCATTGGTCAACAGATGATCAAGGTTTCCTGATCATGTGGCATTTATGCCAGTTGCAAATGGAGTCAACTCATTCTAAGAATGAGATGATGAACCAATACCCAACCTAAACATCGTGACCCGATCATGTCACGAAGTTTAAGTTATGATGATTAGAATAGATCTCGTAGACTATTCTTTAGACTGTGAGATTATACCAATCACTGTCTCCCGAGAATGCTTAGATAGCATCAAACATCACTTGGTAATACAGTGACAATAAAAGCGTGTTCAGGTATTCGGAGGAACAATAGAGGTAATATATGTCAAGAGAAGAATTTGTCCATCCTCGTGACAAAAAGATACTCGAGGGCCCACTCGGAGAAGTTATATCCAATAGCTGCGCAACGTGTGATTTGATCACAGGGATATCACTTGTCGAAACGAGTCAAGTAGCATTGTTCGGTAACGAGATTGAACACGACATTGTGATGTCATTGATCAGATACCGGGCAATGGAAGTATCGAGAGACAAAAGGAATAAGACACGACTGTCCCGGTTCAAACGACAAAAGATCTTCGTGGAATACACAGGGGTCACATGGCCATCTGATACGTCTATAACGTATCTATAATTTTTGATGATTTTATGCTAATAATATGCTTTTGACACTCCTTTTTGTATAAAGTTTACGATTTATTTAGACTAACCTACTAATAGTTGCAAAAGTGCACAATGTTCTTGTTTTACACTTTGATGTGTAGGAATTACCAAGAATACAAGTGGAAACCTTGTTGGAGTCAAATTGGGATTTTTCTAGAAATCTGTCTCGAAACTCCTTTTGAAGATGGTCACGTTTCGGGTCGAATACGGCGTCAAACGGAAAACTCTTCAACTACAAAGTTGTTGGAAATTTTGCGCAAATGTTCTGGACATAAAATTTAGCTGATTCCGAGTTTGAACGGGTCTTTTAGTCCCGATTTACTGCAGCCCAAGATGGGATGACGGGAATCCGAGAAGCTATATAAAGGGAGGAAACCTAATTCGCACAGGACATCTCCATCCACGAATTTGCAGCCACCAAAGCCATGTTTTTGCCTCCCCCATGGATCCCATCTCCATGGGGGAGGGCTCCCAAGAAGCCATAAAGGAAGGGGGCTAAGGGCGATGCTCCCCCATGATACCAGCGGCGGGGAAGGAGTCCCCCGCGCCGTCGCCGCCCTCTTCACCATCTTCACCGCCATCTCCATCACCTAATTCTCCTAGTATGCAGTGGTTCATCCTCCCACACACCTCTGTACTGTCCTATGTAAATATGGTGTTTGATGCTATAAGTTATAATCCTATGATCTATGTCATGTTTGCGTAGTTTCTTTGTTCTTAGATTGAATGGTTGAACGTCTTTGGTTCATTAGAGTTGTATGTTGATATGCTATAGTCCTTTGGTGTCCATTATATTTGTACGCGCATGGATTAAACATCATAGCGTTTGTAGTATGTGTAAGAGGAAGGGGGGAAGTTCTGCCGGAGTGACAGAAACCTGAGGACGCGAACCGGAACGTTGCACGTATGGGAGTAAGAGGACCATTAAACTTAAGGCTATGGTTGGGGAAACCTTAATGCATTGATTAGTACTTACGGATGTTTGCTAACAATCCAATCATATAGTACATGTAATTCTAAGTAGTGAAGCGCATGTATATTTAGCCCCTCCCACATAGAAAACTGCATCAAAGACAATGAACCTGATCTATTCGCTATTTAAACTTCGACAAAGCCACCACAATTACCACCACTATTCCACACTCATGGTTCTGTTAGTTTAGTGTATTTTATTGCTTCAACAACTAGCTTTACTTTCTTGTTATTTATTATCATGCAAAGCTACCCCTATTACTCGTATTGTTGCTCTAGTTTTATTTCCTAGATAATGCAAACGTTTAGTGTGCGTAGAGTTGTATCAGTGGTTGATAGAACTTGAGAGAATATTTATCCTACCTTTACCTCCTCGTTGGATTCGACACTCTTACTTATCGAAAAGGCTACACACGATCCCCTATACTTGTGGGTTATCACCATCCAGGTCCCTCTATAGATCATTGGTCCGGGAGTATCCCGACCATGTCTGGAGTGTTCTCGAACTATGGGGTATGACGCTTAAGGGATTGATGATGCTTAGAGAGAGTTTACAGGATCGGTAGAATCACCGAAGAAGAGAAGAAAGAAAAACCGGAAGGGTTTCGGTAAGTCCGGAGGATGTCCGGAGTGGAGATGGAAGGTGTTCCATAGCACAGAGATTGAATAATATGTGAATGAATGTTAAATATTGATTTAATCATTTATTCATAATTATTTAATAAAAGAGAAATCAATTAAAGGTCAAAAAGGCTTAATGGGCCAATTCCGGAGGGAGAAGGGCCCATGAGGGAAAGGCAAGAGGAGAGAGGAGGCAAGGGGGTGGCCGGCTGGGCCAAGCCCGCCCCTCTATAGGGGGCCCACCAGGGCCGGCCGATGGCTGCCCCCTCTCCCCCTCCTTTAGTCCCACCCCGAGACTTTGAGGGAGGTAGTACCCCCTCCCCTATATATAGTGAGGTATTTTAACCAGAAAATAGACAACACAATATTCAATAAAGGTTTCCTCATTTTTTGGGAGACCTCCAATTGATATCTCTCTCTCTCTCTCTCTCTCCCGTGATCGTTGTCCCAAGTTAGGACTGCGCGAACGAGAGACATATTCACACGGGATTTAGATCCAGGAGCTCTACTTCCACAACTGCTGCTGGATCGGGGAAGCAGGAGTCATCGTCAGGCACCAGATGCATGTAACTCCCCGCGAGGTGTCACACTTGAGGCACTAGGAGTCGTTGGAGCCGCAGGAGCGCAAGGACTTCATCACAACCTTGAGGTCGGCTTCGGCTCGTCTATATCAATCACGCTCTCCTGAGCATTGACAATGCTTTTTGGTCTTCAAGGGTAAGTTCGTGAAAAGCCCCTCCTGTCACTACATTACTAATAGATAGGTCCTGGCAGCATCAGGGGTGCAGGGGCGTAGGGTAAAATTTTATTGTTTTCATACGCGAACCCGTATAGTGTTATCAGAGCTAGATCTATGTGTAGTAATGCTAGTACGGGTAGAACACTCGAGATGTAGCGTGTGGGCGTTGATCTTTTAGTTGTTACTCTCCCACGTGCACTTGTGTATATCGCAGTAATGCTTGATGAAGCGGCCCCCAACCGACTTTACGCGTTCGTTCGCGAGACTGGTTGACGCTTGACATACGGCTTGTACCGTATAAAGTGGCTTTAGGGGGTGTCTGTCTCTCTCGCATTAGTTGGTATGCCATTTGCAACGGAGGGCCCCGAAAGGGGTATAGTATAGACAATTATTTGATCAGCGTTGTGGTGAAAGTTCGTAGGTAAGAATGGTTTTTATGCGAAAGCCCATTCAACCACGTAAAACATACAAAGATAAAGTAGAGGCGTCTAACTTTGTTTTGCAGGGGGGGTTGCTTTGTGATATGATTGTGGTAAAGGTAAATTTATTACCTTATGTTACGTAGTAGTAGATAGTCACGGAGGTGGCGGACTACCACGCCGGAAAGACACCGGTACCCTGGTGTCTACGGCACTGGAACTCTGGCGTCGGAATCCGGTGACGACGGATGGAGATCACGACGTGAAGGACCATATCACATCGCATTTACATTCAATGTTATTATTTGTATATCTTATTGTGTGCTAGTATTAGATACTCGACGGTAGCCTAATAAGATGATCCCTGTTAAAATTACCAATGATTGTGTTCCCCCTTAGTGTGCACCACCAAGAAAGTTCTTCGGTATGAGGCGACCTGTGGTGAGCGGGTGTCAGACATATCTATGTTCGCATACAGTGGGTGTAAGCCATGTTGCACAGCGAATACACTAAGGTTGAGTTGGCAAGCCTAGCATGTATAGACATGGCCTCGAAACACGGATGGTCGAAAGATCGAGCACGAGTCGCATGAATGATGTGACCGACGTTTAGCGTCCACCCTAGAACCCACTGTGATGGTTGTGATGATCAGGGGAGATGTGGGGAAAAGGGGTCGTGTTATCACTAGAACCCTTCAGGGGATAGGTGTTTCTGAGTGGAGTTATTATATTAACTCATTTAATTATAAACTTGGTCTAAATTTCTTTTGCAATTATAAATGTAGAAAATGATTCTCCCCGATACTACCTTTCCCGTTGACGATTGGTTAGATGGAGATAAGCTTAGGCTAGACGGATCAAACTTCTCTATGTGGGTTGCGCGTCTCCACGTTCTCCTTAGCGAGAATAACATGGTCGACTATATACTCAACGAGATGGATTTGGATCAGCCCAGTGACTTAGAGACCCTAGAGCAGCGGGAAACCCGCTATTACCGTCATGAGATGGCCTCGTTCATATCAGTGACGATGCGTTTCGGGATGGTGGATGAGCTGTGGCCAGTCGTGGGTAATGTTGACCCTCGTATGTTGATGGTACAACTTAGGACACATTTCATGGAACAAACACGCATATGGGAGAATGAGCTGATGGGAGACTTGCTATCCATTAAGATGGAGGAGAACTCTTCGCTTGGCGACCACTTGGAGCACATGCATGATGTGTACATGAGGCCAGCATACTTTTTGGATAGCTGGATGATGAGCTCTTTTGCAAATGGCGTTGTGCTGCAATCGCTGCCACCAAGCTACCAAGCACATGTTAGGACTTGCATCATGAGAGGCGATGCGAAAACACAAGATTTCCACAGGTTCATATCACATCCCACGAATGTGATGGTTGAACCCATTATCGCTGAGGTCATCAATCACAAAGGTATATATTTGATATACAATTTTATAAATGTTATAATCTTGCAAACACATGTAATAGTGTTAAGTATATTTGATACTTGTTCTGTTTTGCTGAAAACAGGTCCTTCTGCATGAGAGGTGCTTGCTGGAGAGGAGGTGACGTTGCGTGTTAATGGCGAGAATGATGATGATGGCCGACGACACTCTCCCTCAACATGTATCACTTAGTTTATGTTTTTGGATAGTTATTGTAATCGATCGAGAGATATGTGAACTTCTTTAGTGTGTCTCACACTTCGTGAGACGGTCATTCATATGAGCTTGTAACAAATAGTTGTTTCACTTTTATGAATGATCTCTATTCGTGTTCATATCTTGTTCGCTTATGTGTGAATTATCCTTGTTGTTGAAACTAATTGATAATACATGAACATTTGTAAAATATTGAAATGCCTTGAAATTACCTAACTTCATGATATGTTCATTATTGAATGAAAACCATTGTTTAAATTCAAAATCATATTGATAATATGTGAAAGGCACTTGTATTCTTGTCACATACGAATCATGCCTAAGTTCGGCAAAATAACTTGAAGACCGTATATTGCTTGAATACAAAGTGTTTGATGAATTGTTAAAGGAGAATACATATTCGATGTATTGTAGTTTAACAAAATCGTAATTATCATTATATGATTGTTTAAATTTTGTAAAGAAGTTTACCAAAGGAAACATGAGTATGAAACTATTTGATATGATCAAAGTATTTCATCAATTAAGGTATAAGTTAAAAGAGAATCTAATTACTACGATTTGATCAATAGTAATGAAATTCGACTTTATAAGATTGGCATAAACAAAAATTGTGGAATGCAATGCGTTTGAAATGTCAAAATGCAAAGCATCACAATATGATATTTGATATCAAGTGGGTGAATAGATGGCGCCAAATAAATCATTGTATTGTAGATGTAAAAGACCATTAGTTAGAAATAGTTAGCACTCAATTAGAATATTTAGTAAACCATATGAATTCATGAGATCGGCGCCATATCTTGTATGGATCTTCGTAAAAAATTTGGGGTTATTCAATATAACCAAAACAATAGCGAATAAGTCCATGTAGAGTATTCATTAGAAATTATGAATACAATAGCCATAGCTAGAACCAAAAGGAAAGCAAAACTAGTGTTGCTTGGATTTTGGTGCATTCTCGAGAAAGTTTCATATTTAGTGATATTTCTTGATTATGAAGCTTTTGGAAGATAGTAAAAACACGATGAGGATTCAAAACCCTGCATCAGAGTGTTGATAAGCGCAACAGAAAGTGTTCCTGAACGATTCTCCTCATAAAGGAATGAATTAATGATAATGATCATTATGTTTTCATACTAAGTGTTTTCACTACATAAAGTAGGATTCAAAATGTAGCCCATATCTTGTATGAAGACATTTGTGAATCATTTGTCATGATTAACGAAATATGACATATCTACGAACTACTAAGGAAATAATGGTAAGCTAAAGATATAAGAAATCCCAAAGCAAAATTCACTTGAGATTAGAAAGCAATTTATTGCTGAATCTTAACAAGTAAAAAGGGTTACTTCGATTTTCCCAAATGACTGCAAAGTCATAGTGAAAAAAGGGGGTGAATGACAAAAGCACAATTTGTCAAGTATTGGACAAATTCAAATGAATTTGTTTCAAGTGTGCTGAAAGTCTAGTGGATTTAAAACTAGTAAGGTACTAGTGTCTCATAATAAAAATCTCAAGTTTGATAATTGATCAAAGGATTTTGAAGTCGTTCAAAATAGTGAGTGGATATGCAATTTGCATGAAATTGAGTGGGAGCTATGATAGTCTTCCTAAAACAATATGTGAATGGTATATTTTTGAGTGGGAGCAATATAAGTCTCAAATTCAAATATGTAGGAACATATGTTGAGTAAGAGTAGTGACTCATACCCAAATATGATGGGAACATATTATGAGTAGGATCTTAGAGGATTGATTCTTAAGTGTGTATACGACACATTAATAATAAAAGCACAAGTACCGATAAATAATAATTTATAAGGAGTAGAAGTTGATAATAATAATATTACGATATTATGTAGTATTCCTTAAAGGATTCTGAAAAGGGTTTTTGGAATAAAAGTTAGTTAAGGAACTAGCCTTGATAACTCAAATTAGGAATAGAATTAAATCTAACATCGATGGTTGAAAGAAAGAAAAGGATGATCATCATCCACTATGTTGAGACATAGGTTCTATCTTAGAAAACCATGATGATAACTTAACATAATATATGATCCTAGAAGAAACGTTTGAAAAGTGATTAAGTTTGAATCACAGAACGTTGAGCTAATTTTATCCACAGTGTCTAATAGAGAACTGTAAACATGTTTTCCAAATCCATAAAAGATGGCATATCATAAAGCATAAAGGGTTATGTTATAAGGGTATGTTGGAAACTCCTGTAATACTCATTAAAGTCAAGTAGGAAGCGAGGTGAACAAAACATCAAAAGTTGCATAGGGTGCACTCATGTTTCGATGATTACATTTATAATAATAGATAAGGGTACCATCTAAAGTGATGTATAATGTTATGGCGGGGCTAGTTTGCTTTTAACATAGAATGATGTGTCCCAGGGCACGGTGCCCATGAGAAAGCCCCCGAGGTTGATCTAAAGTAACTTTAGGCTCTTGGAAACCGACCTCGTTCTGCTGCCATAACAACGATGCATACACAAAGATGTTATCATGTGATGATAAAGTATTAATGTCAATCAAGGTGACATTAGTAAGTTGCAAAGGATTTGGGACTGTAAAGTACAGGCCTAAGACTCAACCTCTTCCATGAGCAAGCATGTTCAGGGTACCGGGATATATGGTGCCAATGATTAAGAACAAATGTAGCTAGTTTATTTGTACTCTAGTGCAAGTGGGAGACTATTGGAAATATGCCCTAGAGACAAATAATAATAAGGATTATTATCATATTTCATAAAGTTTATGATTAAGTTTTATATCATGCTATAACTGTATTGAAAGGAAACGCCAATACACGTGTGACATATAAACAACCAGGGGTTCTCGGTGGAACTCTAGTCACTGGTTCATTGGTCAACATATGATCAAGGTTTCCTGATCATGTGGCATTTATGCCAGTTGAAAATGGAGTCAACTCATTCTGAGAATGAGTTGATGAACCAATAACCAACCTAAACATCGTGACCCGATCTTGTCACGAAGTTCAAGTTACGATGATTAGAATAGACCTTGTAGACTATTCCTTAGACTGTGAGACTATATCAATCACTGTCTCCCAAGAATGCTTAGATAGCATCAAACGTCACTTGGTAATACAGTGGCAATAAAGGTGTGTTTAGGTATTCGGAGGAACAGTAGAGGAAATATATGTCAAGAGCGGGATTTGTGCATCCCGGTGATAAAAAGATACTCGAGGCCCCACTCGGAAAAGTTATATCCAATAGCTACGCAACGTGTGATTTGATCATAGGGTTATCACTTGTCAAAACGAGTCAAGTAGCATTGTTCGGTAACGAGATTGAACACGACATTATGATGTCATTGATCAGATCTCGGGCAATGCAAGTATCAAGAGACAAAAGGAATAAGACACGACTATCACGGTTCAAACAACGAAAGATCTTTGTGGAATGCACAGGGGTCACATGGCCATCCAGGTCCCTCCATCGATCATTGGTCTGGGAGTGTCCTGACCATGTATGGAGTGTTCCCGAACCGTGGGGTATCACACTTAAGGGCTTGATGATGCTTAGAGAGCATTTACAGGATCGGTAGAATCACCGAAGAAGAGAAGAGAGAAAACTAGAAGGGTTTCGGTAAATCCAGAGGATGTCCAAAGTGGAGATGGAAAGTGTTCCATATCCACGGAGATTGAATAATATGTGAATGAATGTTAAATATTGATTTAATCATTTATTCATAATTATTTAATAAAAGAGAGATCAATTAAAGGTCAAGGCTTAATGGGCCAATTCCGGAGGGAGAAGGGCCCATGAGGGAAAGGCAAGAGGAGAGAGGAGGCAAGGGGGTGGCCGGCTGGGCCAAGCCCCCCACCCCCCACCCCCCGCGCGGAGACCACTTGGGTCGGCCGACGGCGTCCCCCTCTCCCTCTCCTTTAGTCCCACCCCAGGACTTTGAGGGAGGTAGTACCTCCCCTCCCCCTATATATAGTGGGGTATTTTGACCAAAAAATACACAACACAATATTCAATAAAGGTTTTCTCACTTTTGGGGAGACCTCCAATTGATATTTCTCTCTCTCTCCCGTGACCGTGGTCCCAAGTTCGGACTGTGCGAATGAGAGACATATTCACCACAGAGCGTCGTCGCGCTGTGGGATTCGGATCCACGAGCTCTACTTCCACAACTGCTACTGGATCGGGGAAGCGGGAGCCATCGCCAGGCACCGGATGCATGTAACTCCCCGCGAGGTGTCACACTTGAGGCACTAGGAGTCGTTGGAGCCGCAGGAGCACAAGGACTTCATCATGACCTTGAGGTCGGCTTTAGCTCGTCTACATCAACCACACTCTCCCAAGCGTTGACAACGCTTTTCGGTCTTCAAGGGTAAGTTCGCAAAAAGCCCCTTCCGTCACTACATTACTAATAGATAGGTCCTGGCAGCATCAGGGGTTCAGGAGCGTAGGGTAAAATTTTATTGTTTGCATACGCGAACCCCTACAATAGAAAGGGAAAGAAAACTAGGCAAAGAAAGGTTTACGATGTTTTCAAACATTCATAAGAGTACTAGGGTTAAAAAAAATAAAAAGTTATTCTTAATGCAAAACTTCAAAGGTTTAATTTGGAATAGTGACGATTTTGGTGACCCGACAAATCATATATTTATCAAGGAATCAATAAGAGAGCATCATTTAGATTTTATCGCCTTGTTGGATATGGGGAGATCTAGTTTTGTTGTATCTTTTCTGAGATAATTATCTGCTGGTTGTGATTTTTATTGGTTTTGTTTACCTTCTCATGGGAGATCTATGGGTATACTTGTTGGCAATAATACGGAAACTCTTCATATCTCATAGGTGAATACGCGAGATTTTTGTGTTAAGCTACATATTAAGTGTAAGAAAGATGGTTTCAAATGGGTTTTGGTACTGGTTTATGGGGCTACCCAGGATGCATGCAAACAAGAACTTCTTTCGGAGCTTGTGCGCATGTGTGACTCAGAGCCTTTACCCATGTTGATGGGTGGAGATTGTAACATTATTCAGAGTCGGAATGAAAAAATAACAATAACTTCAACGCCCGTTGGCCTTTTACTTTCAATGCGATCATCGAGAGTCTTGACTTGAGAGAGATTGCTCTCTCAAGGAGACAATTCACTTGGGCTAATCGCAGGGAGATACCCGCTTATGAAAAGTTAGATAGAATTCTCGCAAGCGTTGAATGGAAGCAAAAATTTCCATTAGTAACAGTGTGTGCTCTTACTCGTGTGGGTTCGGATAACACACCTTTGTAATTGATTCTAACACACGTTTACTAATTGACTCTGGTATTAAAGCTCATGTTGGTAACATATCTCATTTTTATTTTGAGTTGTTTTGGCTATGACAACTAGGTTTCTATCATATGGTAGCAGCCGAATGGGCCTCAACCATGTTTGGTGAGACCCCGATTGAAATATGGCAAAACAAAATTAGCCACTTGAGGCTCTTTCTTCGAGGGTGGGAAAAGAACCAAAGCGGTAAATATAAGAAATAAAAGGAGAGATTGCTTACAATTATTGATGGACTGGATTTGACGACGGAGAGTAGTCCCCTTAGTGCAGATGAACGAAGTATGTTAAAAGAGGCTAATGAGAAAATTAACAGTTTGCATAGAGACGAGGAAACTAAATGGGCTCTTAGAGCCAAAGTTAAACATATTCAGGAGGTGGAGATGACACAAAATACTTTCACCTTATAGCAAGCAGGAAACATCGACGAAAGAAAAAATTCAATTAGATCAAGATGAAGGAACCATTACTGGAGAGGATAATCTCAAGGTTTACATCACTGGGTTCTATAAGATGCTATTTGGGACGCCGGCTCCATCTAGCATATCACTTATGGAAAATGCGATTCACGACATACCGCAGACTTTCACCTAAGGAAAATACCATCCTTACTGCTCCCTTTTTGGTAAAGGAAGTACACGATGCTATATTCCATATCGAACACAACAAAGCTCCTGGTCCAGATGGTTTCCCAATGAAGTTTTATCAGACTTTTTGGGAGGTTATTAAAGAGGATCTTATGGCCATGTTTGTTCAACTACATGCAAGGGACTTACCATTGTATAAGTTGAACTTTGGTGTAATTACCTTGCTTCCCAAAAAGAAAATGCGGTTCATATTTAGCAATATAGACCAATTTGTTTACTTAATGTGATTAATGTGAGTTTCGAGATTTTTATAAAAGTGGGTGCTAATCGGATTATGGAAATTGCCGATAAGGTTACTCGTCCGTCTCAATCTGCATTTATGCCAGGTAGGAATATACTGTAAGGGGTAGTGGTGCTACATGAAACCAATCACGAACTTCATAGGAAGAAAATGTATGGTGTCTTGTTCAAAATTGATTTCGAGAAGGCGTATGATAAGGTTAAGTGGCCATTTCTTCAATAGACTTTGCGAATGAAAGGTTTTGCACCAGAGTGGTGTAGACTCATTGCGCAATTTGTTTAGAATGGTAGTGTGTGTATACAGGTTAATAATGATATAGGTCATTACTTCCAACAAGAAAAGGTGTACGGTAGGGGGACCCTCTGTCTCCTATCTTGTTTAATATTATTGGTGATATGCTTGTTGTTTTTATTGCGAGGGCAAAAGAGGACGGGAAGGTGGGAAGCCTTGTCCCTCATCTTGTTGAGGGAGGGGTTTCAACCTTGCAATATGCTGATGATACTATATTGTTCATGGAACATGATGTAGAGAAAGCGGTTAATATGAAACTCATCATATACATCTTTGAACAACTATCTAGGTTAAAAATTAATTTCTATAAGAGTGAAATATTTAGTTTTGAGAATGCAAAAGAACAGGAACAATAGTAAAAACACATCTTTGGATGTGAGTCTGGCTCCTTTCCTTTTCAGTATCTAGGGATATCCATCCACTTCATAAAATTAAAAATTTCTGATTGGTATCAAGTGGAATTTCGTTTTGAAGGAAAGATGGGCTGCTGGAAAGGAAAAATGTTAACTTATGGACAGTGGCGGAGGACGGACAAAAATTGAGGTCGGGCGAAATATAAAGCATGAAATGTATTCAACAAAATGAAATTTCTCTAAACACAATAGTAATTTATATGATCCCAAGCATAATCGAAACTATTAATATTTAAAATAGAAGTAATACCTTGACATTTGCACTCTCATGTGTGTTTAGTTTAGAACTACTCCCGCGCGTCTCAAAATAAGTGACTTCGATTTGTTTAGATTCATATGCACTTATATATGTTTTAGTTTCTATATATCGTACGAATATAGACAAATTCAAGTCGACGGAGGGAGTACAAGTGTTGTAGCCGAATACAAAATTATGAAAAAAAACCATACCTTTCCTTCCTTTTGATGCCCTTCCCCTTCCTTTCCATCTTCAATCTAGTGTCAAATTACCAAGTTGTCGAGACCTTCCTCCGCCTTGCTGCGCTGTCGGGGTTTTGCCCAGGCTCAGCTTCTCGCTGCCGAGTGGCAGATCGACCCCAGCCCTACCGGAGTTCCTGTCCGGACCTACCCAGCTCCCTTCGACTTCGACCTGAAGAGCACGCCGCCGCCAGGAGTAGTTCGACTTTCCAGGCTGTGCGTGATCCGTTCCATCTCCCCGACGTACCTTGCGTCCCCGTTCGTTTTCTGGCTCGATCAAAAGCGAAGATGAGGCCACGACGTGCGGTTCGATCACGCATAGCAGCCCAGCCTAGCCTAGCGACAATGCGCGGCCCAATAACCAATAGTCCAACACGCACTCGTCCTCGTATGCGTTTTACCTAATAACCCATTTGATCAGGATACCATCCTAGCAGAGATATACGTATAGGGCGGGCGCCCGACCTCGCCCTACCGAGAGCTCCGTCAGTGCTTATGGAGATAGGCTGGTCCTTGTTAATTCCGTTTTGACTAGCCTTCCTATGTTTATGTTGTCGTTCTTAGAAATCCCGAAGAGGGTAAGGAAACAAGTAGATTTTTATAGATCCTGTTTCTTTTGGCAAAGTGACAAGAATAAGAAGAAATATAGGCTTACAAAATAGAATATTATATGTAGACCAAAAGATCAAGGTGGTCTTGGGATTGAGGTACTTGAACTCAAGAATAAGTGTTTATTGAGCAAATGGCTCTTCAAACTACTTAATGAAGAGGGTATGTGGTAGGAAATGTTGCATAATAAGTATCTTAATCACAAGACTTTAGCCAAAGTCGAAGCAAAACCCACTGATTCACCCTTCTGGAAGGGTCTTATGAAAGTGAAAGATGAGTTATTTACAAGAGGATATTTTAAAATGAAAGATGGGACTGCCACGAAATTTTAGGAAGACGTTTGGTTAGGTGATTTATCTCTTGCTCAACAGTATCCATTATTATATAATATTGTGCAAAAGAAAAAAAATCTTGTTGAAGATGTTTTGGCTATAGTTCCTTTGAATATTGGTTTTAGTCGAACGCTAACTGTTAATAAATGGACCTCGTGGTTACATTTATATCAATGATTAATGAGAGTAAGGTTGACTCAGGTGTCAAATAAATTTATATACTTCTACATGGACTTTTACTGTTAAATCGATGTATGAGGATCTTATAAATGATCATACGCCTTCTCTTAGGAAGTGTTTGTAGAAACTTAAAATAGATTTAAAGATCAAAATATTTATGTGGTTCCTTCATAATAAAGTTCTTCTTATAAAAGATAATCTTGCAAGACGAAATTGAGTGGGATGTACAAAATGTTGCTTATGTGGTTCAACGGAAACTGTAGAACATTTGTTTATATCTTGTTCTTTTGCTCGTCTTATTTGGCGCATTGTTACTATTACGTATAATATGTTACCTCCGACTAATATTGACAATATGTTTGCCAATTGGTTGAATGTGTTGGATAATGCTACTAAGGCTAGAGTACATATAGGTGTCTCAGCCTTATGTTGGTCTATACAGAGGTGCAGGAATGCTATAGTATTTAAAAAGCGATCTTTTAACTTTTTGCAGGTTATCATTATGCTGGAGCATTGGGTACAGCTCTGAGTGTATCTTCTTCCTACGGAGCAGCGAGATGACATGGTCTCTGGTTGCACCCGGCTCCTGACGGTCGCTCAGGATATCTTCGGTCGGGCCGGGTGATCGCATATTAGTAGAATAGATGCCTATTTGCTATATGTTTCTTATATTTCGCTGATTGATCTTTGTAGTAACTTTGGTTGATTCGTGAGTTGTAAAAGCACTATGTGATACTCTTTTAATAAAAGGTCGTGTGCATCAATTGATGCAGAATCGAGGTGACAATCCCCCATTTCAACAAAAAATATCTCGGCGTAGTTTTGGGTTCCGTTGTTTTACAAACTATTAGAACTGAGGTACACCTCCGTTTATAAGTCTTTTTAGCAAAATATTTTACTTTCTAAAAAGTATTATATTATGGGACAGCGGGAGTAGTACATTAAGTAAACGAACACCATTTTTTTCCCGACAAATACCGAAGTTTGTTCTCCTTGACTTGTCGCGGTATCTACGTCGAGACTACGACCATAGTTCATTTTCTTATCCCATCAGTTCTGCCTGTAGGCAATGAACCTGGCGAGATGGTGTAGCGGCGCGGCGCGCTCTGCATCGAACCCCTCGAGCTCCCCCTGGGCCATCGCCAGGAGCTCGGCCGCGCAAGCCTGCGCCTGGTCGACGCCCAGCAGCTTCGGGTACGTGGCCTTGTCGGCTGCCTGGCCCTTCCCCGCCGTCTTCCCGAGTTGCTCCGATGTGCGGGTCACGTCCAGCACGTCGTCCACCACTTGGAAAAGGAGGCCGACGGAGCGGGCGTACCGCCGGACGCTCTCAATCTCGCCGCCCGTGCCTCCCCCGACAATGGCGCCGCACACGGCCGCGGCCTCGAGGAGCCGGGCGGTCTTTTGTAGGTGGATGTACTCCAGCATGGCGAGGCTCACTGGTGCGCCCTCGGACGCCTTGTCGGCGACCTGTCCGGCGGCGACGCCCCCGGCACCCGTGGCGTTCGCCAGCTCGGCCACGGCCCGCAAAGCCCGCTCCGCGGGGACGACACCGAGTTCGGCGCAGCCGCGGGCAAGGTGCTCGAACGCGAGCGCGAGGAGCGCGTCGCCGGAGAGCAGCGCGGTGTACTCGCCGAAGGCGACGTGGTTGGCGGGGCGGCCGCGGCGAAGGGCGTCGTCGTCCATGCACGGCATGTCGTCGTGGATGAGCGACATGGCGTGGACCATCTCGACGGCGCAGGCGACGGGGGTGGCCGCTGCCGCGGATCCGCCGACGAGCTCGCACGCGGCGATGGCGAGGACGGGGTGCACGAGCTTCCCGCCGGCGAGGGCGGAGTACCGCATGGCCTCGGTGAGGCGCTCCGGCTGGCGAACCGGCAAGGCGCGGTCCAGCGCTTCGTGCACGGCCTTGGCGTTTGCAGACATGTACTGCTCGAAGTCGAAGCTGAACATGCCGGCGCCAGCGCCGCCTCCCGGCTTCGTGTTGCGGCCGTTGGCTCTCTTGGGGTTGGTCAAGATGCAGCGCGAGATGGAAATGGAACGCCTGCACGGTGGCAGTGGTAGCGATGTGGATCGCGCAATGGTGTAGGGTAGTGAGGGCTTGGAAAAACTGCAGGACGGTGCTCCATTCCGGAGGCAGCAGCATGCCGCCTTGTCCATGCCTGTGGCAAGATTGAGCGTATCACAGACAGATAGGGTGTGTTTCTGTGCAGGCGGGGAGGCCGGAGAGGCAGATAGGGCAGGGGCGTAAGCGGACACTTGTTTGGGGTGGCTTGGTGGTGTTTTGGAGACGACGGGATTAAATAGACCAAACTCTACTGAATTGCTGCTAAGTCAATTCTTTTTTTTTCTTTTTTCGAAAGAGCTGCCAAGTCAGTATGGAACAGTTGAAACGCCATCATGCTAGGGCGTAGCTAATCTCTGCCACGCCACGGTCCATTTAGAAATATAAGGCCTTTTAACTTTGTGAATTAAAACGTATCTAGACGTCTTTTAGTGTATATGTTCGCGGATGCTTAGAATGAATCTATACAATAAAAAAAGTCTAGATCTATTTAATTTATAAAATTAAAATGTCTTATATTTCTGACGGAGGGAGTACTAGCTAGGAATTCAAGAGTTAGTTACGGTGCTTGTTAGATGAGTAAATTGCGCAAACACATTTTTTTTTGGAAAGAGCATATATTAATATCATAAGATACCAATTACACCCAACTTCTGTAACAACGCATTGCCCTAGCGGCCATACAGATGCACACAACCAAAGGAAGACAGAAGAATTAAGAAAGAAAAAGTCTCGCTACATTGGTCCATTCATTAAAATAACAGTACTACCACCACCAACACGACACCAGAAGTTCAGCTTCTCCAAAAATAACGCCTCTAAAAAGGGAACAATACATAAACACCGTCATCGCCTGATCATAGATCTTAGATTTTCACCCTTAAGAAAGTCTACGCTCTCAAAACAATACCTTCAACAAGGCAATTGACAGACACAACCAATTAAGGCTAGACCCTAGGTTCTCACCCTGAAAGGTAGGACTATGAATCTCTCATGTGCAATTGCCTCCACTTGCATGCCACTGGTACAAGTCACGAGTCACCAAGTCAATTCCTTATCACCACCCAGACTCGAACCACCATTGTTTGTCCTCAGATCTCGGACTCCATGACATTCTTCATCAGCACTATAGAACGAGAACATGCCCCATGATATTAACAACCAACAGAGCTTCAAAGCACACCCTCTGAACCCAAATAGCTAGAAAAGCATGTGTACGCATGACCGAATACCTTCTGATCTAGCAATCTCCAGGCATGATGCGCCCATGGGAGTTCGCCGATATAGCCTTCCGGAACTCGACACTCCGACCAGATCAACGAGGGTAGACATCAAACAGATCTTTGTCCAGACGCAGGAGGAACCCTAGGACCACCTCCATTATTCGCAAGACTCACAGGCCCCCACGCCGTCAGTCAAAATCCAGCAGGAAGGCAGCAGAAAAAGACAGCACGAAGGCACATTTTCAAGAGCACGAAACCCCCGTAGCAGTAGCCCAATCCAGAGGTCCAAATCGAGGCCTAGGAGGCCTAGATCGTGGCCCAACCGAAGGTCCAGATCGCAACCCAGAGGAGTAGATCGTATCCCAACCGGAATCTAGATCACACGCCGAAAGGCCGATGGCCTCGTCGGCGGTGCACCACCACCCCTTCTTCGCCGCTCCGCCGGAGAACTCAGGCTCCAGCCGCTCGGCCGCGCCGCCCTGTGCCATCCATCGCCGCCGCACCACCCCCATGAGACGCCGCCGATTGCACCTCTCCTGCCCTCCATCGATTTGATGGCGATGACGCCGCCACCGCTGGCGCGGCGGCCGAGGATCGGAGATCAAGAGCTTTTTTAGGGTTTGAGGATGGGCACCTCCGGAGTCGCCCGGGAGGGGAGCGACCCGGGAGGTAGTTGGGAGGGGACAAACACATACCTGTCGGGGCCTTGCAAAATCAACCTAGCAGGTCCACTTTGGATCCACCACCACCTGCAATCTCTCTGAATACGTAGGCAATTCGTCATGTCAGAGGTCACCATACACGTTTCCATTGCGGCGCAACTCAGATGTTTCCTCATAAAGCCATTCTCTGATGGTGACATTTGAATCGCTACTACTTAAAATGGTATACACACCTTAAAATGCTCATAATAGCATGCAAGAACATAAAATGCTAGGTATACACGCTTAACAGGAGTGAAAATGATACTTAGTAACTAAAAGCAAATTGGACAATGAAATATGTTCTACTCCCTCTGTTTTGAAATATAAGATGTTCTATCTTTTATGAGATGAATGTATCTTAACATCTTTTAGTGTCTAGATTTAGAGTGTACTTACACACTAAAAGTGGTCTACATGCATTCATTTCACAAAAGGTAATCTTATATTATGAAACAGAGAGAGTATAACCTAAACTGTTTGGTCGATTCCCAGTCTGTTTTATGGTTGGCTTCATTTTTCGATAAAGGGCACTTTATTGCTTAAAAAGTAAGTATTACACCCGGTCTATGCATAACTAGGATGCACACAGACGCCAAAGTTCACAGATCCAAACATACGGAAAAAAATAAACGTAAGGCAGATTACATATCATAATGAGAAATTGTAAAACGCCTAAGGTACTGAAGGTAGGTCTATCCGCAGATTATGTTGCCAGCCATGCCGGGTGAACAAATCCCGTGTCGTGTCCTCCAGCCGCGTACACACCTCCTGAATAGCTCGCGATGATCCGCACGATGTAGTGCAGCCCAAGACCGAAGGATGCCTGTGCATCTGTAAATAACCTGCAGAAGTGAACAGTTTGTATCATTAAACACTTTATCATTTCTACATAGTCAAAGCGACCATATAATGGCAATCGCTCCTATCCGAAGAAGTAACTTATACTTGCGATCTATACCGTGTAACCAATTTCAAAAAATATTTGCAATACTAATCGGTGGGTACAAGATAGAAGCTACTTGGATAAGTGAGCATATAGATCTGGCGATATTGCATTGGAAAAACTGGTATTTTGTTGTCTCGTTATGGTTGGCTTCATATCAAATTTAAATACCAATTGGGAAGTAATGCTGGATATCCCCGAACCCTAAATCAATCCATGTACACGAGTACACGACCATATTAGAACAAGTTACACCGTGAAAAGTTTAGTACCAATATCATGGCAAATTCAGAAGTCGTATGGTGAGAGGTTTATATGACTTAGGATATTGAGTTCCTATTTTTTGGCGACTTAAAAAATATCTAATAACCTAACTACAATGGCTAGCACCTATTTTTCTAAATGAGTTTTTACATTATCTAACAATATACAAGTTACCAATATCACATCAGTCTAGCATCTTGTGTTGTTCTTTTTTTTTCAACAAAGAGAATATATTAGTATTACGAAGATATCAAGCCTCTACACCAACAAAATATCATAAAGACATCTACAATGCACACAACCCAAAAGACCCCACCACAATGATCAAATCCTCGTAGCAGTAGCACACAAACCACCATCACAAACAATATCTGGAATAAAAAAAAAGTTCTCCAAAAGCGATGCCTCTAAGAAGGAAACAGTGTACAAGCGTTGTTGTCCCCAATCCAATATCTTAGGTTTTCACCCTAGAAAAGTCTGATCTCTCAAAAATAATACCTTCAGCAAGGCCATTGCTAGGCAACCAACGAATGTAAGACTTTAGGTTTTCACCCAGAAAGTCATGACTCGGAACTCGAGGAGCATAACCAAAAAAGAAATCCTCAAGTGTTGCCGCCTCCACTTGCCGAGGCCGCTCCTGAAAGTTATCAAACACCAGGCTTACACATACTGCGTCCGAAGTGGATGGGAAGTCATCAAACACCAGCCAAGCACCACCCTATGAAGCAAAATCTTCATCGCCTCCAAGATCCCCTCCGACATTACTGGTCCTCCAATCTCAACCACCATGACCTTCTCCACCGTGTGTGTACACCATGAAAATCGAGATACAGAACGAAGCTTCGTCGTGTGCCCATGAAGTCGCGTTGGCTGATATGGACACACACGACCGGATTCTGTCCGATCCAGAAATCCAAGGGTGTTGCGTCAATCCGTGAAGATATTTGACAGTAGTTCCGGAACACGCCGACGACCACATCCAAGAACACTAGGATCGCCACCTTTGCTCGGAAGATCAGCATGCCCCCATGTTGCCAGCCATCTCGTTGTCGGATTGGCCGTAGAGGAGAAGGCATGATAGCGGCTATAGTTTGGCGATGACGTCAGATGCCCCGAAACCTGAGCCTAGAGGTGCACCCATGCAGGACAATCCCGGATTGAACCAATCAGGCCTAGATCAGATCATGTCTGCCGGAGCACCATGGCCGCTGCCGACGCGCCAGTAGGACCGACCTATAGGGAGGGGTAAAGGGTTGCTCGCCCCTGATGACCCACAAGTATAGGGGGTGTGTCGCAGTATTTTCGATAAGTAAGAGTGTTGAACCCAATGAGGAGAAGAAGGTGATGGCTAGTGGTATGGATCAGGAATTCTCTGCAAATACTTAGCAAACGGATTTTTAGGGTTTTTTGATAAAGCAAGTAAACAAAGTACGAGTAAATAAAAGACAGTAGGAATAAATGCAGCAAGTGGCCCAATCCTTTATGCAGCAAAGGACAAGCCGGTTGTATTACTTAAGATGACCAAACGTTCTCGAGGACACATGGGAAGACTGTCAAGTGCTTTCACTTAATATAGTTGATTAATCTTCTTTAGTTTGCTAAGTGTTGTGTGGGTGAACCTGTGCTAATGTACCGACCTTCCTAGGACTAATACATACTTGTGATTATATCCCTTGCAAACATCCGTAAGTACAAGAAAGTAATTAAGGTAGAAACCTAACCACAGCTTTAAACTCTAAGACCCTTACGTCCCTTGTGCAATGGTTTCCTAACGGGGGTTCAGGTTTCTGTCACTCCGGCAACCCCTATGATTAGTAGCCAAATACACAATGCATTCCCCTAGGCCCATATAGGTGAAGTGTCATGTAGTCGATGTTCACATGACACCACTAGAAGAAGTACACCACAACTTAAATATCAAACTATTGAATCTTTCTCAACACAACTCCACTACTAACAACATGACTTCTCCCATGTCCTCAAGAACAAAACGAACTACTCACAAGACATCATATGGATCATGATCAGAGATGGAATAATGATGTATAACAATCTGAACATAAACAATAATTCAACGGTTCACTCAATAGCATCAACTACAAAGAGTAATCAACACCAGGAAAATTTCCCCTATGAACTATGCAAGATTCAATCCAATTGTTACAGCAATATGGAGATGGTGATGAGGGTGCTGATGGTGATGATGGTGGTGATGATGATGATGATCCCGATGAAGTCCAGCTTGATGGTGGTGTTGATGGCGACGATCTCCCCTCTCCGGGAAGGAATTCCCCCGGCAGAAATCTGTCTGCCAGAGAGATCTTTCTCTCTCGGTGTTTTCCGCCCCGCAGAGGCGGCGGAATCTTTCTGCGGTCGCTCCTCGAGTCTTAGGGTTTCGGGAGGATAATATACGCTAGAGGGGAGTGCCAAGGGTGGACCAGGGCGGCCACACCACCTGGTGGCGTGGCCTAGGCTGGCCCACGATAGGGGGTGGTGTGGGCCCCCTGTGGGCCATCTCCAGCCCCCCTTCTGGCTTCCTTCGTCTTCTGGAAACATAGTATTTTCCGTATATTTTCCCGGATTTTCTGATCTTCGCAAATTTTTCCTCCAAACAACACCTTTTCCATCAGAATCCTGACTACAGCGATCCATGCTCCAAAAGTCATCAACCATGCAAAAGCAGATGAAATAACATAAGTATCACCTCTCAATACGAAATATATCAATTAATAACAGTGAATTATGACATAGGATAGTGATGCAAAAAGGACGTTGCAACTCCCCCAAGCTTAGACTTTGCTTGTCCCCAAGCAAAACTGATCTCAATAAACATGACCTTAGGTTTATGGAGTGAAGAGTCGATAAAAGAATACGGACAAGAAGCATCACATTCATCAATACATAGATCATAATAGAAGACAACTCACTATTATATAACTTAACTTGCAATAAGTAAAGGAAACACAATAGAGATACATGAAGTAAATCATAATTGGTAATGGCAAACTTAGCTCTTGGTCGAAGAATAGTTGATAATTTGCTGGAGTTCACAAATAACTGGTTTTCAAATGATAGCTTTCAAAGTAGTAAACACCCAGATAAGAGCAATGTGCAAAACAAGGAACATAAGAAACATGATTGAATAAATCATCATATGAATGAATGAAACACAACAACTCAAAATACTTGTCGAGATAGAAGGGAAAAGGTTTACTGACTCAACTAAAAAGTAAAAGAAAGGCCATTCGCAGAGGGAAGTAGGGATTGCAAGTCTCATAAAGAGCTCCCAAAAATTATGATACTTACTAGCTTTCAGCTCTCATTGCCCCTATCATAGGCATCTTTAGGTGATTAAGGTTAAAGTGGCACAACTAATAGGATATGCTTGACAAGTTATAAATTGAAATCTCATGCCCCTTACTTATGAGTACCGAACCTCATGCTACTCAACTTCAGTCACGAGCAAGCTCTTGTCATTGTAAATACATGTGTATCATTGAGAACCGCCAACAGGGTACCCCTTGCACATGACACAGGAGCTATCCCATAATCAAAATGACAAGGCAAGAAGACAGTGAGCATATCAGCGATATTTTTATTTGCTATTTGCATAGGTTTTTATTGAGGATGCTTCATAGAATGCTCACTATAGTTATGCTGCAAGTTTCCACCATGATTAGGCATGGCTTAGGCTAGCGGCCCAAGCGTTTCTCTAACACACATATAAACTCCATGATCTTACAAGTTCCAATTTTATTTCACACCGCCGGGATCCATAAGCAAAAGAACATGATATTAACTAGGTACAAAGTACTAATGCAGTGTTGAAAGCGTTCCCCATGATACATGGTTCTGCTAACTTCAACTCATAAAGCGCAAGCATATACGCAACAAAGAAGGACCCAATGGTTCAGGTTATTAGATGCAAGAAAATTAAAGTGTGCCATCAAGTTCGTGAGAGCTTTAATCACTAATTTTCACATAACAAGTTTAATTTGGAAGGTAGACAAAACAAGAATTTACTTGGAATAGAAATAATGCTACTAGGTAGGTATGGTGGACACAAATGGCAGAGGTTTTGGTTTTAAGGAGTGGATGCACAAGAAGAATTCCCTCTCAGTACCGGTTTTTGGCTAGCAAGGCTGGGTAGCAAGTATAAGAGTTGAAGGAAACAAACAAACATACAAGTGATAAAAACAAACATGCAATCTTCCTTGGAAGCACAAAAGATCTTAACTAGAGAATACTAGACTTATGAGCAAATCAAGAAAGAAAGATGATGAAACTATTTTTCTTTAGAGTACTTCTATCTTTTTCATTCAACTCTTAAAAATAGTGTTGCTACTGACCGAGCCAGGTTTGCCAAAACCAACTAAATTAACTCAATGATCCCAAAGTGATACCAATACTAACAACAAGATCAATCATATAACCACAAATTGAAAACTAATATAAGCCATGAAAAAGAGTGAATGATAGAACTTCTCATCAATATTCCATAACGGCAACTCACACCAAGAGATACATATCTAACGAGAGAGGGGACACTTCCATAATACAAACCATCCTACATTATAACTTCTCTATTCATGATATGACTCTACTAATAAGGTAAAAAGATAGTAGATAGTGATGTGATACCGTGGCAATCCCCCAAGCTTGGAACAAACCAAGGGGATGCCAAACCTGATGACGAATTACTCCTTCAGTGGTGGTGGTGATATTTTCTCATCATCGTCCGACTTCCAGGGTAAGGGTTTCCCATCAACAAAGGACATCATGGTTTCTAGCATCTTGAAACTTGCAGCAACACTTATGCGTTTAAATCTAACCTCGTACTCACAGTTTTGATTTTGAACATCGTAGAGCTATGCTTGCAGTTCATTGGTTGTTTTGCGGAGTGAGAGGACTTCATCCTTGAGCTCAGCAGTCTCCTTTTGGTGCTCGGCGATGAGTTTGGAACAAATCTTGTGGATGATATCCACTTCGCGTTCCGCCATTTTCTTGTACCTAAAGACTTCTTGCTCTAGTGCTTCCATCCTATCCTCCAGACTTCCTTCACCTTTAGGGCCTTGAACCTCTTTTATCCGGACCTCCCTGTCTTCAAACAATAACTCCTTGGGATGAATCTTCAACTCCCTCATGTATGGGTTAATGATATCCTCAAAGAGATCCTTCTTGGTTGATCCAGAGGAAGACATTGTGGCTCCAAATCTGGGACTCTACCTGTCAGAAATAGATCGAAACGAAAACACGACAAAAACATGATATACGAACCTCGGGAGATCCGGGGGGTTATATATTACGAAGTTTCATAACAAAAGGAAGGTACTGGGAGAAAACGAGTCGGAGACGGAGTCCGGAGTGGCCACACCAACAGGTGGCGTGGCCAGGGGTGGGCCCACGCCATAGGGTGGTGTGAGCCACCCTGGCTCCGTTTCCTTCCCTCTTTCGCTTCGTAGCTTTCCATATTGACTAAAAACTGCAAAAATATAGTTAGATAGTGTTTTCGTGGAACTTTTCTTACCAGAACTGTTACCTATTTGAAAGCGGACTCTGCAGGTCTCTGAATTTGGTCTTTGATAAATTTTTCCGGAGTTATAACTTGAAAGGCATCAACATCTTCATTGTAAGAATCCCCAGCAATATAGTGTTTGAGTCGTTGCCCATTCACTACTTGTGTAGTATTATCTTTTAAAGAAGAAATTTTTATTGCTCCTGGACGGTATACTTCTTCAATAATGAAAGGTCCTTCCCATTTTGACAGTAGCTTTCCTACAAAAAACTGAGACGAGACCTATACAATAGAACTTTCTCACCAACATGAAATTCTCTCTTAAGTATTCTTTTGTACTGCCATCTTTTAACTTTTTCCTTAAAGAGCCTAGCATTTTCATAGGCTTCACTCCTCCATTCATCTAAAGAACTTAAGTCAAATAATCTTTTCTCACCAGCGAGCTTACAATCTCTATTTAGTTCTTTAACTGCCCAGTAAGCTTTGTGTTCTAATTCTAAAGGTAGGTGACAAGCTTTCCCATAAACCATTTTATAAGGAAACATCCCCATAGGATTTTTGTAGGCAGTTCTATAAGCCCATAAAGCATCATTCAACTTTTTAGCCCAGTTTTTTCTAGATCTATTAACAGTCTTTTGCAAAATGGATTTAATTTCTCTATTTGATAACTCTACTTGCCCGCTAGTTTGGGGGTGATAAGCTGAAGCAATTCTATGATTAACATCATATTTAGCAAGGGTCTTTCTAAAACCACCATGAATGAAATGAGAACCCCCATCAGTCATGAGATACCTAGGCACTCCAAACCTAGGAAAGATAACATCCTTAAGCATTTTAAGAGAAGTTTCCCTGTTAGCACTCTTCGTAGGGATGGCTTCTACCCACTTAGTAACATAATCGATGGAAACAAGAATATGAGTATAACCTTTCGAGGGAGGGAAAGGACCCATAAAGTCAAATCCCAAGCAATCAAAGGGTTCAATAACTAGAGAGTAGTTCATAGGCATTTCATTGCGTCTAGAAATATTACCAACACGCTGACATTCATCACAAGATAAAACAAATTTTCTTGCATCTTTAAAAAGGGTAGGCCAGTAGAAACCTGATTGTAGAACCTTTTGTGCAGTTCTATCCCCTGCATGATGTCCTCCATAAGCACTACCATGACATTTACGCAATATCTCCTTTTGTTCATATTCTGGAATACATCTTCGCATAATACCATCCACTCCTTCTTTGTATAAGTGTGGGTCATCCCAAAAATAATGCCTCAAATCATAAAAGAACTTCCTTCTTTGTTGAGCTGTAAAAGTTGGAGGCAAATACTTGGAGACAATAAAGTTAGCATAATCAGCGTACCAAGGGCTCCCTCGCGAGCTTACCCCTACTACAGCTAACTGTTCATTTGGGAAACTATCATTAACAGGCATAGGGTCAAAAGAGATGTTTTCCAATCGAGATAAATTATCAGCTATAGGGTTTTCAGCACCTTTCCTATCTACTATATGTAGATCAAACTCTTATAAAAGTAGCACCCATCTAATAAGCCTAGGCTTAGCATCCTTCTTCGTCATAAGGTATTTAATAGCAGCATGATCAGTATGAATGGTGACTTTTGAGTCTACAATATAGGGTCTAAACTTATCACAAGCAAAAACGACAGCTAGAAATTCTTTTTCAGTAGTAGCTGATGACCCACAAGTATAGGGGGTGTATCGCAGTATTTTCAATAAGTAAGAGTGTCGAACCCAACGAGGAGCAGAAGGTGCTGGCTAGTGGTATGGATCAGGAATTCTCTGCAAATACTTAGCAAACAGATTTTTAGGGGGTTTTGATAAAGCAAGTAAACAAAGTACGAGTAAATAAAAGACAGTAGGAATAAATGCAGCAAGTGGCCCAATCCTTTATGCAGCAAAGGACAAGCCGGTTGTATTACTTAAAATGACCAAACGTTCTCGAGGACACATGGGAAGACTGTCAAGTGCTTTCGCTTCATACAGTTGATTAATCTTCTCTAGCTTGCTAAGTGTTGTGTGGGTGAACCTGTGCTAATGTACCGCCCCATCCAAGACTAATACATACTTGTGATTATACCCCTTGCAAATATCCGTAAGTACAAGAAAGTAATTAAGGTAGAGACCTAACCACAGCTTTAAACTCTAAGACCCTTATGTCCCTTGTGCAATGGTTTCCTAACGGGGGTTCAGGTTTCTGTCACTCCGGCAACCCCTACGATTAGTATCCAAATACATAATGCATTCCCCTAGGCCCATATAGGTGAAGTGTCATGTAGTCGACGTTCACATGACACCACTAGAATAAGTACATCACAACTTAAATAACAATCTATTGAATCTTTCTCAACACAACTCTACTACTAACAGCATGACTTCTCCCATGTCCTCAAGAACAAAACGAACTACTCACAAGACATCATATGGATCATGATCAGAGATGGAATAATGATGTATAACAATCTGAACATAAACAATAATTCAATTGTTCACTCAATAGCATCAACTACAAAGAGTAATCAACACCAGGAAAGTTTCCCCTATGAACTAATGCAAGATTCAACTCAATTGTTACATCAATATGGAGATGGTGATGAGGGTGCTGATGGTGATGATGGTGGTGGTGATGATGATGATGATCCTGATGAAGTCTAGCTTGATGGTGGTGTTGATGGCGACGATCTCCCCTCCCCGGGAAGGAATTCCCCCGGCAGAAATCTGTCTGCCGGAGAGATCTTTCTCTCTCGGTGGTTTCCGCCCCGCAGAGGCGGCGAAATCTTTATGTGGTCGCTCCTCGAGTCTTAGGGTTTCGGGGGGATGATATACGCCAGAGGAGAGAGCCAGAGGTGGGCCAGGGCGGCCACACCACCTCCTGGCGCGGCCTAGGGCTGCCCGTGCCAGGGGGTGGTGTGGGCCCCCTGTGGCCCATCTCCACTCCGTCTTCTGGCATCCTTAGTCTTCTGGAAAAATAGGATTTTCCGTATATTTTCCCAGATTTTTTGATCTTCGTGAATTTTGCCTCGAAACAGCACCTTTTCCATCAGAATCCTGACTGCAGCGGTCCATGCTCCAAAAGTCATCAACCATGCAAAACAGATGAAATAACATAAGTATCACCTCTCAATACAAAATATATCAGTGAATAACAGTGAATTATGACATAGAATAGTGATGCAAAATGGACGTATCAACTCCCCCCAAGCTTAGACTTCGCTTGTCCCCAAGCGAAACTGAGCTCAATAAACATGGCCCCAGGTTTATGGAGTGAAGAGTCGATAAAAGAATACAGACAAGAAGCATCACATTTATCAAATACATAGATCATAATAGAAGACAAGTCACTATTATATAACTCAACTTGCAATGAGTAAAGGAAACACAATTACGATACATAAAGTGAATCATAATTGGTAATGGCAAACTTAGCTCTTGGTCGAAGAATAGTTGATAATTTGCTGGAGTTCACAAATAGCTGGTTTTCAAAGATAGCTTTCAAAGTAGTAAACATCAAGATAAGAGCAATGTGCAAAACAAGGAACATAAGAAACATGATTGAATAAATCATCATATGAATGAGTGAAACACAACAACTCAAAATACTTGCTGAGATAGAAGGGAATAGGTTTACTGACTCAACTACAAATTAAAAGAAAGGCCCTTCATAGAGGGAAGCAGGGATTGCAAGTATCATAAAGAGCTCCCAAAAATTATGATACTTACTAGCTTTCAGATCTCATTGCCCCTATCATAGGCATCTTTAGGTGATTAAGGTTAAAGTGATCAAATATGAGGATATGCATTGACAAGTTGTAAATTGAGAATCTCATGTCCCTTGAATATGAGGGCCGCTCCTCATGCTACTCAAGTTTAGTCACCGGTAAGTTCTTGTCATCGTAAGCATATGTGTATCATAGAGAACCGCCAATGGGGTACCCCTTGCCCGATGATACGGAAGAAACCCCATATCAAAATGACAAGGCAAGCAGACAACAAGCATCTCAGCAATCTTCTTATTTACCATGGGAATTTGGTGGTTTTTTCTCTCTTTCCTCTTTTCATAATATCTCTTTTTTTTTCTTTTCTCTTTTTCTCAATCTCTATCTCTTTTTTTATAAGAAGAATGCTTCATAGATACTCGTTATGGTTACGCTGCAGGTTTCCACCATGTCAGCATGGATTAGACCAGCGACCTAGGCATTTCTCTAACACACATGCATAACTCCATGGACTTACAAGCTCCCCTTTCATTTCACACCAACGACATCCATAGACAAAAGAACATGATATCAACTAGGTACAAGTACCAAGTGCAATGTTGAAAGCGTTCCCCATGACAGCATGGTTCTGCTAATTCACAACTTACAAAGCGCAAGCATATACGCAACATAGGTGAGCACAATGGTTCAAGTTTATTAAGTGCAAGAAAGTAAAGTGTGCCATCAAGTTCGTGAGAGCTTTAATCACTAATTTTCACATAACAAGTTTAATTTGGGAGGTAGATAAAACAAGAATTTACTTGGAATAGCAATAATGCTACTAGGTAGGTATGGTGGACACAAATGGCGCGGCTTTTGGTTTAAAGAAGTTGGATGCACGAGAAGAATACCCTCTCAGTACAGGTTTTTGGCTAGCAAGGCTGGGTAGCAAGTATAAGAGTTGAAGGAAACAAACAAACATACAAGTGATAAAGACAAACATGCAATCTTCCTTGGAAGCACAAAAGATCTTAACTAGAGAATACTAAACTTATGAGCAAATCAAGAAAGAAAGATGATGAAATTATTTTTCTTTAGAGTACTTTTATCTTTTCTTTCAACTCTCGAAAATAGTGTTGCTACTGACCGAGCCAGGTTTGCCAAAACCAACTAAATTAACTCAATGATCCCAAAGTGATACCAATACTAACAACAAGATCAATCATATAACCACGAATTGAAAACTAATATAAGCTATGCAAAAGAGTAAACGATAGAACTTCTGATTAATATTCCATAACGGCAACTCACACCAAGGGATACATATCTAACGAGAGAGGGGACACTTCCATAATGCAAGCCATACTACATAATAACTCCTCTATTCATGATATGAATCTACTAATAAGGTAAAAAGATAGAAGATAGTGATATGATACCGTGACACTCCCCCAAGCTTGGAACAAACCAAGGGGATGCCAAACCTGATGACGAATTACTCCTTCGGTGGTGGTGGTATCCTCTCGATGAGTTCTTTGACCAATTTCCCCAAGTCCTCAATCTCGAAGGTGAGGCTACGAATCAACTGTGAGTTTTGCTCAATGCGGCTCATGATCATGTCGTGTTGAGAATTCCAGCTCTTGCTATTCTTTCCCCACTCTTCCTCCTTGAAGTCTTCTTTTCCACGGATCTAAACAGTGATGAGGAGGCTTCCCTCCAATGGTTGGGTTTGCCACCACTCCAATGCTTGCAATGGTAGTGCCGGTATGATTTTCCTCCTCTTCACCTTCACTCTTGATCTCCTTCTCCTTCCCGGGGTCTTGGAGGTCTTCCTCCATAGGCTCCTTCCCTTTATCCTTGGCGGACACCATTGTGCTTCTAAGCTTTCAAAGAGTATGTCCTGGCAGAAACAGATCGAAACAAAAACACGATGAAAACACGATATACGAACCTCGGGGGATCCGGGGGGTTATATATTATGAAGTTTCATATCAAAAGGAAGGTACTGGGAGAAAACGAGTCGGAGGCGGAGTCCGGGGTGGACTCACCACCTGGTGGCACGGCCAGGGGTGGGCCCGCGCCATAGGGTGGTGTGAGCCACCCTGGCTCCGTTTCCATCACTTTTTCGCTTTGTAGCTTTCCTTATTGACTGAAAACTACAAAAATATAGTTGGATAGTATTTTCGTGGAACTTTTCTTACCAGAACTGTTACCTATTTGAAAACAGTCTCTGCAGGTCTCTGAATTTGGTATCTAGTAGATTTTTTCGGAGTCACCACTTGAATAACATCAATATCTTCATCTTCATACACTTATTACTTGAGTCATAAAACCCTTCTCTTCCTTATTACACCCTTATCTCCACTTCCTGTAAATTTCTCTCACACAAAACTTTACACAGTTCTCATTAGCAACATTAGTATAAGTGAAGAGATAAAACCTTTTGAGTCCAACTTCAACTGAAAACCATCAAAACATAATCTATTGTAGCAACTCCTTCCGAAAACCCAAAAATAATTCAAAAAGGAAATCGAATAAAGAAGCAAATGCAAGAGTGGCAAAATCTGTCAAAACAGACCAGCGGGTAAAGATCATTTTTTAGAAAATCTTATGTTGCTCAAATCAAAAAATGCAAAACTAACGAAAGTTAAATAACAACCTGAGGCATAAGCACAACAAATTACAGCTCAATTCGAAGGACAGAGATCTCTCACGAATTTTTACGATGAAACATAAAAATCTGTTTCGGGACAGCAACTTCCCAAAAATTACTTCTCTCTCATTAGAGGTTGATCTTGACACAAAAACCAAACAAAACGGATAAGGAGAGGTTATACCGAAGTAATAAATTCCAAGACTCAAAGAAACAAAAACAAACTGAAAGCAAAAACAAATTGGGTTGTCTCCCAAAAAGCTCTTTCTTTATAGCCATTAAGATGGGCATGATAATTTTAAAGATGCTCACATAGGAATATGAATTTAGGTGAAAGAGAGCATTAAGAAGCAAAAATACACATATTTAAGTCTAACTCACTTCCTATACAAGGGAATTTTGTAAACAAACAAGTTGTTGAAACCAGAAACTGCTAGCATAGGAAGGCAAAACAGGTGCAACATAAAATCTTTTAGCATAAAACGAGGAAACTTGATATTATTGAGATACATAAGAACACTTTTCCCTCTCTCAAAGTAACTTTCAGTATCATGCATAAACTTAACAATATAACTATCACAAGGACTATCGTAACAATGATCACTTATTCTAACAGAAAACACAAGAATACTAGCTCTCATAACACTGCTTTGTGAAACAATATTAGAGGTATCCTTACAAAGGATAGTGTGTCCCTCTTCCTCATATTTAGTAACAAAGTCTTTTACATTTGCTATAATAGGTTCATCAACCATTTGTTTATCAGGTTCAATAGCTTCATTAGTACTTTCACTAACCATACTAGCTATCATAGAATGTTCCTTTATCTTAACTGGGAAAGGCATTTTCTCAATGTAAGATTCAGGTAAGACATGATTAGCAGTAGAAACTTCAGTATTTCTTGCAGGAACACTCTTAGCAACATCTTTATAAGGTTCATGATACTTATTCCACTTCTTTTTAGGCACTTCAATATAGGAAGCAAAAGCCTTAAAATAAGAAGCAATAGCTTGAGAGTCTAGACCATAAGCATTTTTAATATTTTGAAAGTCATCAGTTCCCATAAAAGATTCAATGCATTCATAATCATAATTTATACCTGACTTTCTACCTTTGTCATTCTCCCAAGCTTCAGCATTATCTTGAATATGGTCTAGAAGATCCCATTTAGCTTCTTCTTCCATGCGAGTGAATGATCCAGCACAAGAAGCATCCAATAAACCCTTGTCATGTAGAGGGAGTCTTGCATAAAAGTTATTGATAATAATATTGTTGGGGAGCTCATGAATGGGACATTTGAGCATTAGTAACTTCAATCTCCCCCAAGCTTGAGCTGTACTCTCTCCATCAAGAGGCCAAAAGTTGTATATTTGATTCCGATCTTTATGAATCTCACTAGGAGGATAAAACTTTGAATAAAAGAGAGGTACTATTTCCTCCCATTCCAGAGCTTGACCATTCTTCAGCATCTTATACCATTCCTCAGCTCTTCCTTTTAGTGATAATGAGAATAAATTCTTGTTAACTTGATCTGTAGTAATACCTGCACACTTGAACAACCCGCATAATTCGTGTATAAAGAGCAAATGATCACCGGGATGGACAGTTCCATCTCCAACATAGTAGTTATCCATAACACAATCAATAATTCTTGTAGGTATTTTGAAAAGATCATTCTCAACAGGTGGTGGCTTATCTACTACCTTAGCAGTGGTAGTAGCATTACCAAATAAGAAACTCAGCGAATTATCCATAGCGAAAAAAAAGCAACTAGCAGAAGTAAACAATACTCACAGTAGAAGTTTCCTTTACCAGTTCCACTCTCCAATAGAGCTTCACTCCCCGGCAACGGCGCCAGAAAATAGTCTTGATGACCCACAAGTATAGGGGGTGTATCGCAGTATTTTCTATAAGTAAGAGTGTCGAACTCAATGAGGAGCAGAAGGTGCTGGCTAGTGGTATGGATCAGGAATTCTCTGCAAATACTTAGCAAACGGATTTTTAGGGGTTTTTGATAAAGCAAGTAAAAAAAGTACGAGTAAATAAAAGACAGTAGGAATAAATGCAGCAAGTGGCCCAATCCTTTATGCAGCAAAGGACAAGCTGGTTGTATTACTTAATATGACCAAACATTCTCGAGGACACATGGGAAGACTGTCAAGTGCTTTCGCTTCATATAGTTGATTAATCTTCTCTAGCTTGCTAAGTGTTGTGTGGGTGAACCTGTGCTAGTGTACCACCCCATCCAAGACTAATACATACTTGTGATTATACCCCTTGCAAACATCCGTAAGTACAAGAAAGTAATTAAGGTAACCTAACCACAACTTTAAACTCTAAGACCCTTACGTCCCTTGTGTAGTGGTTTCCTAACGGGGGTTCAGGTTTCTGTCACTCCAGCAGCCCTTACGATTAGTAGCCAAATACACAATGCATTCCCCTAGGCCCATATAGGTGAAGTGTCATGTAGTCGATGTTCACATGACACCACTAGAAGAAGTACACCACAACTTAAATAACAACCTATTGAATCTTTCTCAACACAACTCCACTACTAACAACATGACTTCTCCCATGTCCTCAAGAACAAAACGAACTACTCACAAGACATCATATGGATCATGATCAGAGATGGAATAATGATGTATAACAATCTGAACATAAACAATAATTCAATGGTTCACTCAACAGCATCAACTACAAAGAGTAATCAACACCGAGAAAGTTTCCCCTATGAACTAATGCAAGATTCAACTCAATTGTTACAGCAATATGGATATGGTGATGAGGGTGCTGATGGTGATGATGGTGATGGTGATGATGATGATCCCGATGAAGTCCAACTTGATGGTGGTGTTGATGGCGATGATCTCCCCTCTCCGGGAAGGAATTCCCCCGGTAGAAATCTGTCCACCGAAGAGATCTTTCTCTGTCGGTGGTTTCCGCCCCACAGAGGCGACAAAATCTTTCTGTGGTCGCTCCTCGAGTCTTAGGGTTTCAGGAGGATGATATACGCCAGAGGAGAGAGCCAGAGGTGGGCCAGGGCGGCCACACCACCTCTTGGTGCGACCTAGGGCTGCCCGCGCCAGGGGGTGGTGTGGGACCCCTATGGCCCATCTCCACTCCATCTTCTGGCATCCTTAGTCTTCTGGAAAAATAGGATTTTCCGTATATTTTCCCGGATTTTCTGATCTTCACGAATTTTGCCTCCAAACAACACCTTTTCCATCAGAATCCTGACTGCAGCGGTCCATGCTCCAAAAGTCATCAACCATGCAAAAACAGATGAAATAACATAAGTATCACATATCAATACGAAATATATCAATGAATAACAGTGAATTATGACATAGAATAGTGATGCAAAATGGACGTATCAGTAGCATAATTCCTTTGAGAAGCATCTAAAGTCTTACTAGCATAATGAATAAGGTTTAACTTTTTATCAATTCGTTGCCCAAGGACAGCACCTACAGCAAAATCACTAGCATCACACATTATTTCAAAGGGTAAACTCCAATCAGGTGGTTGAACAATAGGGGCTGTAGTTAAAGCCTTCTTAAGAGTTTCAAAAGCTTCCTTACAATCATCATCAAAAACGAAGGGTACATCTTTTTGAAGAAGATTAGTGAGGGGTTTTGATATCCTAGAAAAGTCTTTAATAAACCTTCTATAGAAACCAGCATGACCAAGGATACTACGAATACCTTTGATGTCTCTTGGGAATGGCATCTTCTCAATTGCCTCAGCCTTAGCTCTATCAACTTCTATGCTCTTTCAGAAACTTTATGCCCTAGGACAATCCCTTCATTAACCATGAAGTGGAATTTCTCCCAATTAAGAACACGATTAGTTTCTTCACATCTCTGCAAAACTTTATCAAGGTTGTGCAGACAATTATCAAAAGAAGTTCCATAGACAGAAAAGTCATCCATGAACACTTCTACAATTTCCTCACAAAAACCATGAAATATAGCAGACATGCATCTTTGAAAAGTAGCAGGAGCATTACATAAACCAAAAGGCATATGTCTATAAGCATAAGTTTCGTAAGGGCAAGTAAAAGTAGTTTTTTCTTGATCTTGTTGTTTAACAACAATTTGAGAGAAACTAGAATAACCATCAAGAAAACAAAAATGGATCTTTTTAGACAACCTTTCCAACATTTGATCAATAAAAGGAAGCGGGTAGTGATCTTTCTTAGTAAATTTATGGACTTTTCTAAAATCAATGCACATCCTATAGCCTACTACTATTCTCTGGGGAATAAGCTCATCATTATCATTAGGAACAACGGTAATACCTCCTTTTTTGGAACACAATGAACAGGACTAACCCATTCACTATCAGCAATAGGGTAAATAATACCAGCATCAAGGAGTTTCAATACCTAATTCCTTACCACTTCCTTCATCTTAGGATTTAAACGTCGTTGGTGCTCTACTACTGGCTTTGCATCTGGTTCTATATTGATAGAATGCTAACATATAGTAGGTGAAATCCCTTTTAAATCATCCAGAGTATAGCCCATAGCTCCTCGGTGTTTCTTCAAAACCTCCAATAACCTTTCTTCTTCCTTTCCTAAAAGTTTAGAGCTAATAATAACAGGATATATCTTTTTATCATCAATATAAGCATATTTAAGATCATCATGGAGAGGTTTTAGATCAAAGACCGGATCCTTTTTAGGTGGCAACGTGGTACCCAAGTCTTCTATAGACAAGTTATGCTTAAGCATCTTGGGTTAACGACGGAGAATCTCGTCAATCTCATTCCTTTCTTCCATGAATATCTCACATTCGTGATCTTCCATAAATTGTTGCAAAGCATTGTTAGGAGCAAGAGAGATAGAAGCAAGTTGTTCAACTCTAAAATCCTCATTTTGGGTTTCCTCTTCACAGGGTTCTTTAGTAAATTTCCAAAAATTAAACTCATAAGATTCCCCATCAAACTTAGTCAAGATTTTCTCCCTCTTGCAATCTATAATAGCTCCACAAGTACTCAAGAATGGTCTCTGAAAAATGATAGGATAAGTTTTACTAGCAGCTGAACCAAGTACTAGAAAATCAGCAGGATACTTAATCTTACCACAAAGAACTTCCACATCTCGTACAATACCAATTGGAGAGATGGTCTCTCTATTAGCAAGGTGAATAACCACATCAATCTCTTCCAACTCGCAGGGACTGATTTCATGCATAATTTCTTTGTAAAGCTCTGATGGCTCTGTGTATGGCGCCCAGAAAAGTGCTGGTGCGGTGTTGATGTAGAGCTCGTTGGGAACCCCAAGAGGAAGGTATGATGAGCACAGCAGCAAGTTTCCCTCAGTTATGAAACCAAGGTTTAATCGAACCAGTAGGAGCAAGGAAACACCCCAAAGGTGTTGCTAGCTGAGCCTTGGCAGGGCGCACTACCGGTGCTAGTAGCAACATGGAGACCTGCACAACACAACCACAGAACTTTGTCCCCAACTTGCGATGAGGTTGTCAATCTCACCGTGTTTTGCGGAAAACAAAGGATTAAACGCATCGAATGGAAATAAGTAAAAGTTTGCAGAAAGTAAACACAAAGCAGTAAAAGATTGTAGATTATATGTAAAAGACAAGGATCGGGATCCATAGTTCACTAGAGGTGGCTCTCCTTAGATAGATAACATGCTGGGTGAACAAATTACAGCGGGGCAATTGACAAACACCGAGAAAGCAATACATGGATATACTAATCATCTTGACTCCTTTGGAACTTGATTGGGCATTACAACATAATACATAGACCGCCATCCAACTGCATCTATGACTAATAATCCACCTTCATGTTATCATCCGAACCCCCTCCAGTATTAAGTTGCAAGCAACATATTATTGCTTTACGAACTGCGTGTAAAGTAAACAATACGATTGTTCTATGAACAAAGGATTGTTGTTTTCTCCCTAGTAGCAACAACACATCTAGTACCTTAGAGATTTCTGTCACTTCCCCAGATTACCAGAGGCATGAACCCACTATCGAGCATAAATACTAACTCTTGGAGTTGCTAGCATCTACTTGGCCAAGATAGCTACTAACAACGGAAAGCATGCAAGATCTCAAATAACAAAGACATGATAGAATCAATAATCAATCTGAAATAGCATCTCAATATCCATCGGATCCCCGTAAACACAACATGTATGAATTACAAATAGATGATCTTGATCATGAACGGAGATCACAAGAACTAAACATGAAAGCACAAAGGCGGAAGGAGAGGCCGAGGGGGTGCCAGGAGCCACCACACCACCCCTTGGCGCGGGCCAGGCCTGGCCACGTGGCTAGGTGGTGTGGCCGGCCCCTGGCCCCTCTCCGTCTCGTATTCTGACACTTGATCCCTTCCGGAAAAATAGGCACTTTGGCTTTTGTCCCGTCCAATTCTGAGAATATTCATTTTCTGACTTTCCTGGAACCAAAAATAGCAGAAAACAGGCAGCTGGCACTATGGCTCTTGTTAATAGGTTAGTCCAAGAAATCATATGAAAAGTACTCCAAAGTTGGAACAAAAAACAAGAAAGTGGATAAAACCAAGCATGGAACATCAAAAATTATAGATACATTTGCAATGTATCAACATCCCCAAGCTTAACTCCTGCTCGTCCTCGAGTAGGTAAGTGATAAAAAGAAAGAATAATTTTTGAGGTGACATGCACCATCAAAGACTTGATCAAAGTATTTGTAAACATTCAAAGTTGGGATCATAGTACTTCAATCATAACATGAAAGACAAAGTTCTAGCAATAAGCGAAGAAACTATGATGCAACATGAAAAGGCACAAACAAAAGATTCATGAATAACATGCTTTACAAGACGTTTGTTTGTTTCACATAAAGAAAACATAGCATAATAGTATTCAGCTTGTCCCTCAATAGAGTAGCAAATATAAATGCATAGGACACCTTCAAAGTTCATAAGAGTGACTAGATACAATAGTTTCAAACAAGCAATAACAAGTTATGCATCAATCAACTAGTCTTGGGACAATGCACATAGAACTAAGAATGGCCACTATTCTCTCAAAGTAGGTGCATAAAGATAGAAGGTGGAGACTCAATATAATGGTGGAAGAAAGGCCTTTTGTAAAAGGAAGTAGGGATTCAAGTCTCATAAAGAGCTTCCAAAAATTATGGTACTTACAACTTTCAGCTCTCATTGCCCCTACCATAAGCATCTTGAAGTGATTAAGGTTAAAGTGAACAAACTATGGTGTACATGCTTGACGAAGTATAAGTCAGAGATCTCATGTCCCTTGTATACGAGGGCCGCTCCTCATGCTACTCAAGTTTAGTCACCGGTAAGTTCTTGTCATTGTAAGTACATGTGTTTCATAGAGAACCGCCAACGGGGTACCCCTTGCCCGATGATACGGAAGAATCCCCATATCAAAATGACAAGGCAAGCAGACAACGAGCATCTCAGCATTCTTCTTATTTACCATGGGAATATGGTGCTTTTTTCTCTATTTCCTCTTTTCATAGTATCTCTTTTTTCTTTTCTTTTTCTTTTTTTTCTCAGTATAGGACTCTTTTTTTATAAGAAGAATGCTTCATAGATAGCTCATTATGGTTACGCTGCAGGTTTCCACCATGTCAGCATGGATTAGACCAGCGGCCCAGGCGTTTCTCTAACACATATACATAACTCCATGGACTTACAAGCTCCCCTTTCATTTCACACCGACGACATCCATATACAAAAGAGCATGATATCAACTAGGTACAAGTACCAAGTGCAATGTTGAAAGCGTTCCCCATGAAAGCATGGTTCTGCTAATTCCCAACAAATAAGTGCAAGCATATACAACATAGAAGACACAATGGTTCAAGTTTATTAAGGGCAAGTAAAGTAAAGTGTGCCATCAAGTTTGTGAGAGCTTTAATCACTAGTTTTCTCATAACAAGAGGAAGATAAAAAAAGCATGAATATACTTGGAATAGCATAAGCTAGTAGGTAGGTATGGTGGACTCTTTGGAATAACTTGGTTTAGGGAGTTGGATGCATGAGTGGAACTCATACTTTGTTGTGGAGGCTAGCAAAAGACTGGGAGCGACAAACTAAGAGAGCAATAATGGCCATAATCATGCAGAGCGACAAAACATCATTGATCAAAGCATAAAGTGATACTACAAATTGAAAACTAAAGGATCATAAAGGCTTATGGTGACTTGTGATAGTCATAACATGGTGTGAGCATGTGCCAAGTCAACCCAAATAAAGCATCAAAGGAGAATACCGCTATACTATGCTTTAATATGCTAAAACAACGCATGATTCATCCAAGGCACACTAAGCAATCTCAATTGTTTATAACAAGTCATGCTACAGCAAAGAATACTAAGCATAAAGCCAAAACAATATCAAGCATGGCATGAAAAAGCATAGGCCACAGTCAAAAACGAGCTCTTTTTACCACATAAGTATGAACTTTGCTACTCTTTTCCAAACCAAACCAAACTATTTGCAAACCAAAGTATGAAAGAGGGGGTCCAACCAACTTATTAAGAAAACTAAGAAAACCAAGAAAACTAAAAACCAAAACAAAAACGAAAAAGAAGACGCTCCAAGAAAAACACAACTATGCATGAAACAATAAAAATGAAGCGTTTGGAAGAAACCTGGAATTTTTATTGATGAAGAAGGGGAATGCCTTGGGCATCCCCAAGCTTTGATGCTTGTACTTCTTGGATATTTCTTGGGGGGACACGTGTGGCATCCCCAAGCTTGAGCTTTAGTCCATCCTTCATCTCATTACTCATTCCTTCCATACACCTGAAATTTTTCCTTCATACAAAACTTCACACAATCTCATTAGCAACATTAGTGCACTTAAGATAAATAAGTCTCACGGTTCAGTTCTAACACTAAATAAACTTCCAATAGAACACTAGCTACTTTAGCACTTCCCTCAAAAAGCTCAATTCCCCAAAAGAACTCAAGAAGGAACTAACAAGAAGCAAATACAGAAAATGGCAGAAATCTGTCAAAACAGACCAGCAGGTAAAGACGAATTTTTTCGAAGACCTTCTGTTGCTCAAATTAAAAAGTATTGAACTAACGAAAGTTAGATAACAACCTGGGGCAGAAGAAAACAAAATTACGGCTCAATCCGACATACAGAGAGCTCTCAGGAATGTTTACGGTGAAGCACAAAAATCTGTTTCGGGACAGCAACTTTCCCAATTATTACTTCACTCTTATTAGAGGTTACTCTTAGCACAAAAAGCAAATAAAAAGGATGAGGAGAGGTTATTACAGAGGTAATAACTTCCAAGACTCATCTAAAACTCTTGGGTTATCTTCCAACAAGTACTTTTCTTTAACGCCTTTAAGTTAGGTATAAGAAGCAAAGAAAGAATCAAGTGTTCTCAAATGAAGAAGCATTAAAATCAATACCAGAAATATTTTCAACAAGGCAAGGTATATCATCCAAGTAAGTTCTAGAGGATTCTTTCTTAATGCTCTTAGGTTCACTATTCTCATCAAAAGGGTTTGCATGAACAATCCAATCAAGATTCTTTTCTATGGCATCAAGTATTGCTACTAGTTTGAAGGGTATTGGTATCTTAGGTTCCTCCCCATTAGGTTCGGTTTTGTTCATCTTTTCTCGTATACCAACCACATCTACACATGAGCCGAGCATATTGAAACGTTCAAAAACTTTTCTAGCTTCTTTGGCAACATCATAGAACTCCTTAAACAAAGTTTCTAGAATAAAATCCCTCTTTTCAGGGTCTTCAATTTCTTTAATCTTAAGAAACATTACTTGCATTAAGGGGTTGAGGTTAACAAACCTAGCTTCTAACATGTGAATTAAAGAAGCTGCAGCAATCTCAAAATTTGGAGCAAGTTCTACAAGGGATCTATCCTCCGTATCTTCATGTTTGCTAACATGATTAAAGAATTCTTCAATGTTATCTTTCCCAATTATAGAACCACTACCAATTGAAAGGTCTTTCAAGGTGAAAGTAGGGATCAACATGGTGAGCTAAGGAAGGGGTGACAACTGAAGGAGACTTAATTTTTTGGGTTTTCAAATAAGAAAGCAAACAAGTAAAACTAATTTTTTTGTGTTTTTGAAGAACAAAATAAGCAAACAAGGCAAAAAGAAACTAAGAAAAACAAAAACAACAAAGTAAAGAGATTGGTTATGAGGGACTCCCCTTGTGAAGATGTCCTTGACTCCCCGGCAACGGCGCCAGAAAAATGCTTGATGGCTCTGTGTATGGCGCCCAGAAAAGTGCTGGTGCGGTGTTGATGTAGAGCTCGTTGGGAACCCCAAGAGGAAGGTATGATGAGCACAGCAGCAAGTTTCCCTCAGTTATGAAACCAAGGTTTAATCGAACCAGTAGGAGCAAGGAAACACCCCAAAGGTGTTGCTAGCTGAGCCTTGGCAGGGCGCACTACCAGTGCTAGTAGCAACGTGGAGACCTGCACAACACAACCACATAACTTTGTCCCCAACTTGCGATGAGGTTGTCAATCTCACCGTGTTTTGCGGAAAACAAAGGATTAAACGTATCGAATGGAAATAAGTAAAAGTTTGCATAATATAAACACAAAGCAGTTAAAGATTGTAGATTGTATGTAAAAGACAAGGACCGGGATCCATAGTTCACTAGAGGTGGCTCTCCTTAGATAGATAACATGCTGGGTGAACAAATTACAGCGGGGCAATTGAAAAACACTGAGAAAGCAATACATGCATATACTAATCATCTTGACTCCTTTGGAACTTGATTGGGCATTACAACATAATACATAGACCGCCATCCAACTGCATCTATGACTAATAATCCACCTTCAGGTTATCATCCGAACCCCCTCCAGTATTAAGTTGCAAGCAACAGATTATTGCTTTACGAACTGCGTGTAAAGTAAACAATACGATTGTTCTATGAACAAAGGATTGTTGTTTTCTCCCTAGTAGCAACAACACATCTAGTACCTTAGAGATTTCTGTCACTTCCCCAGATTACCAGAGGCATGAACCCACTATCGAGCATAAATACTAACTCTTGGAGTTGCTAGCATCTACTTGGCCAAGATAGCTACTAACAACGGAAAACATGCAAGATCTCAAATAACAAAGACATGATAGAATCAATAATCAATCTAAAATAGCATCTCAATATCCATCGGATCCCCGCAAACACAACATGTATGAATTAGAAATAGATGATCTTGATCATGAACAGAGCTCACAAGATCTAAACATGAAAGCACAAAGGAGGAGAAACCATCCATCTAGCTACTACATGGATCCGTAGTCCAAGGATGAACTACTCATGCATCACACCGGAGGCTTGCATGGTGATGAAGAAGGCCTCCAGGGTGAATTCCCCTCTCCGGCAGGGTGCCGGGAAGAGCTTCAGATCCCTCCCGATCTAGGGATGGAGATGACGGCGGCTACAGACTCTTTCATGGATTTTTGATCGGGTACTTAGGGTTTTCGTACCGAGGGCAACTTATAGGCGGAAGGAGAGGCCGAGGGGGTGCCGGGAGACACCACACCACCCCCGGCACGGGCCAGGCCTGGCCGCGCGGCCAGGTGGTGTGGCCGGCCCCCGGCCCCTCTCCGTCTCGTATGCTGGCACTTGATCCCTTCCAGAAAAATAGGCACTTTGGCTTTTGTCCCGTCCAATTCTGAGAATATTCATTTCTTGACTTTCCTGAAACCAAAAACAGCAGAAAACAGGCAGCTGGCACTATGGCTCTTGTTAATAGGTTAGTCCAAGAAATCATATGAAAAGTACTCCAAAGTTGGAACAAAACACAAGAAAGTGGATAAAACCAAGCATGGAACATCAAAAATTATAGATACACTTGCAATGTATCAAGCTCATAAGAAATATCACTGGAACTTGCACCAATATCACATAAACCATAATAGCAATGATCACCAATTCTAACAGAAAGCACTGGGACACTAGCTTTTTTAACTCTATTAGGATGTGAAACAATATTAGAAGCATCGTCACAAAAACTATGTGTCCATCTTCTATGCTTTTAGTGACAAGGTCTTTCACAATTGCTACCACATGTTCAACATTTATTTGTTCATCAGGTTTTACAGTTCTCTTTTCACTTTTAGTGATTACATTAGTTATCATAGGATGATCCTTTACCTTATTTGGGAAGGGGATCTTCTCGATATAAGGTTTAGGTAAGATGTGATCAATAGTGCAATACTCAGCACTCCCAACAGGAACACAGTCAACAATATCTTTATAAGGTGCATGGTACTTGTTCCATCCCCTTTTTGGAATTTCAATATAAGAAGCAAAAACCCTAAAGCAATTCGCAATAACTTGTAAATCAAGACCATAAGCATTACTAATATTTTGAAAGTCATCAGTTCCCATAAAAGATTCAATGCATTCATAATCATAATTTATACCAGACATTCTACCTTTGTCATTCTCCCAAGCTTCAGCATTGTCTTGAATACGGTCCAGAAGATCCCATTTAGCTTCTTCTTCCATGCGAGTGAATGATCCAGCACAAGAAGCATCCAATAAATCCTTATCATGTAGAGGGAGCCTTGCATAAAAGTTATTGATAATGATATTGTTGGGGAGCTCATGAATGGGACATTTGAGCATTAGTAACTTCAATCTCCCCCAAGATTGAGCTGTACTCTCTCCATCAAGAGGCCAAAAGTTGTATATTTGATTCCGATCTTTATGAATCTCACTAGGAGGATAAAACTTTGAATAAAAGAGAGGCACTATTTCCTCCCATTCCAGAGCTTGACCATTCTTCAGCAGCTTATACCATTCTTCAGCTCTTCCTTTCAGCGATAATGAGAATAACTTCTTCTTAACTTGATCTGTAGTAATACCTACACACCTGAACAACCCGCATAATTCGTGTATAAAGAGTAAATGATCACCGGGATGGACAGTTCCATCCCCAACATAGTAGTTATTGAAGGGAAATGGGTAGGCTACACTAGCGTAAAATCAAAATTTTCTACCATGTCAACCAGGAATACTATAGTCATAGATCACGAGATTACCGCTAGACGCGCATGTGCGGAACTCGATGAAGCACGTCGCGGCAGTGTAGATGTTCTACGTCTCCTCCTTTCCCTCGTCCCACGAGCAGCTCCCCTTTGCACGGATCGTCCAAGTGATACAGATGCAGCACCTCCGAGGTATCCACACGTCCGGAGTGGAAGCCGTCACACGCCAGACTGCTAGGTCTGCATGTGCAACAGAGGCGGAAGAGGAGTGGCGGCTGGGTGGAATGCTCAACCCTATTCAGCTCATCTCACTCTCTCTTATATAGGCATCCCTAGTGGGCTTCTACATTAGCAGCCCATTAGCAGCCTAAGCCTGGTCTAATTTGGATCCAATCCTTATTAGGCTTCCAGCCCCTAAAGTGTGTGACCCTATAGGTTCATACACGTATAGTCATGACACGAGTACACTTACTCCGTCAATAGTTGGTAGCGGCCTCTAGCAAGATGTGCCAACTCCTAAACCCATATAAAGATCATTTGGACGAACCATCACAAGGTTGAGTACATGTCTTTCCCTTTGCCTCACGATATTTGGTCTAGCTCCAAGCTGACCTCTCTTTCTCGATACTGTGATTCGGAATCCTTTTACTAGGTTAACTCTTAACCATATGTAGCACGGCCATGCATTTCTGGATCCGATCACTCGTGGGGCCCAGAGATATCTCTCTCAAGTAGAGAGGGGCAAATCCCATCTTGATTGACCGATGCCTTGCAGCATGTATCAGGACAAACCCGAAAGCTACCTTTATAACTACCCAGTTACGGAGTAGTGTTTGATAGCCCCAAAGTAGGTCGATCCACATCTCAAGTACATGCGACAATCTCAGGTCTAAGGACAAAACGTACACGATGTGTAGAGAGAGCTGCAAGTATTATTGCCAGTCTCATGTTGGGTCAGTCCAACCCCATGTTCATAACATGTGTCCACATCATTGGTTTGACATCTCCATGTCTATGACTTGCGAAACATAGTCATCAACCAATCGATGCGCTAGTCTAATATTCACGTGTGTCCTCACATGAACTCCGACTAGGGACAACTATTAGATAACCATACAAGTAAAGAGTTTCACAAACAATTCACATAATTGCCAATCAATACAAGTTGCCTGATATATGGATATACAAGGAATATTATAATAACTCATGGATACATATGAAATACAATCATCTCTATGATTGCCTCTAGGGCATATTTCCTTCAGTTATCCATAACACGATCAATAATTCTTGTAGGTATTTTAAAAACATCATTCTCAGTAGGTGGTGGTTTATCTACTACCTTAGCAGTGGTAGTAGCATTATCAAATAAGAAACTCAGCGAATTATCCATAACGAAAATAAATCAACTAGGAGAAGTAAACAATACTCACAGTAGAAGTTTCCTTTACCAGTTCACTCTCCAATAGGGCTTCACTCCCCGGCAACGGCGCCAGAAAATAGTCTTGATGACCCACAAGTATAGGGGGTGTATCGCAGTATTTTCGATAAGTAAGAGTGTCGAACCCAACGAGGAGCAGAAGGTGCTGGCTAGTGGTATGGATCAGGAATTCTCTGCAAATACTTAGCAAACGGATTTTTAGGGGTTTTTGATAAAGCAAGTAAAAAAAGTACGAGTAAATAAAAGACAGTAAGAATAAATGCAGCAAGTGGCCCAATCCTTTATGCAGCAAAGGACAAGCCGGTTGTATTACTTAAGATGACCAAACGTTCTCGATTACACATGGGAAGACTGTCAAGTGCTTTCTCTTCATATAGTTGATTAATCTTCTTTAGTTTGCTAAGTGTTGTGTGGGTGAACTTGTGCTAATGTACCGATCTTCCTAGGACAAATAAATACTTGTGATTATACCCCTTGCAAACATCCATAAGTACAAGGAAGTAATTAAGGTAGAAACCTAACCACAACTTTAAACTCTAAGACCCTTACGTCCCTTGTGCAATGGTTTCCTAACGGGGGTTCAGGTTTCTGTCACTTCGGCAACCCCTACGATTAGTAGCCAAATACATAATGCATTCCCCTAGACCCATATAGGTAAAGTGTCATGTAGTCGATGTTCACATGACACCACTAGAAGAAGTACACCACAACTTAAATATCAAACTATTGAATCTTTCTCAACACAACTCCACTACTAACAACATGACTTCTCCCATGTCCTCAAGAACAAAACGAGCTACTCACAAGACATCATATGGATCATGATCAGAGATGGAATAATGATGTATAACAATCTGAACATAAACAATAATTCAACGGTTCACTCAATAGCATCAACTACAAAGAGTAATCAACACCGGAAAAGTTTTCCCTATGAACTATGCAAGATTCAACCCAATTGTTACAGCAATATGGAGATGGTGATGATGGTGGTGATGATGATAATGATCCCGATGAAGTCCATCTTGATGGTGGTGTTGATGGCGACGATCTCCCCTCTCCGGGAAGGAATTCCCCCGACAGAAATCTGTCTATCGGAGAGATCTTTCTCTCTCGGTGTTTTCCGCCCCGCAGAGGCGGCGGAATCTTTCTGTGGTCGCTCCTCGAGTCTTAGGGTTTCGGGAGGATAATATATGTCAGAGGGGAGTTCCAGGGGTGGACCAGGGCGGCCACACCACCTGGTGGCGCGGCCTAGGCTGGCCCGCGCCAGGGGGTGGTGTGGGCCCCCTGTGGCCCATCTCCAGCCCCCCTTTTGGCTTCCTTTGTCTTCTGGAAAAATAGGATTTTCCGTATATTTTTCCGAATTTTCTGATCTTCGCGAATTTTGCCTCCAAACAGCACCTTTTCCATCGGAATCCTGACTGCAGCGGTCCATGCTCCAAAAGTCATCAACCATGCAAAAACAGATGAAATAACATAAGTATCACCTCTCAATACGAAATATATCAATGAATAACAGTGAATTATGACATAGGATAGTGATGCAAAAAGGACGTATCAGCCCTAGGCCCCACGACATAGGGCCCCAGCCAAATACTTGTTTGTATATTCCTATTAGTCTTCTACTTTTAAGACCCCATATTTTAGAATAATTTTAGAAAATATATATTGTCTAAGATATAATCTATTATTTCTTGTGAGATCCATCGCTTAATAGGATTGATAGAATACTCATACCAACAAGTTGCAACTTCTTTTCCGCAAGCTCATTCGAAAAGAACTCTAAGATTAAGCGTGCTTGACCTAGAGCAATTCTAGGATGGGTGACCGACCGGAAAAATGTGTACTGGGTGCACACGAGTGAGCACAAAGTGCACAGAAAAGACTAGTGTTGGTCTGTTGGGCCAGTCTAGATATCCTATTAAACTGCAAGGAGTGACACCCCTGGGGCCCAGTGGATGGGGTGTTAAAAGTGGTATCAGATCCAATCCCCACGATTATACGGGCGTATGCAGGTCAGTGGTGGGACATGTGGAGCATGACGCATGTGGCCCAGAATGGACACGGCATGGCACATGTGCCGGCACTAGACGCACAAACATGTGCCAAGAGGGGACGTTCGTAGGGTGTGCTTGATCGATGAGGGCATCGATCTTCTAAAGGATGTGTGTATATGAGATCTAAGCACATGCCTTAATAGGATTGGTAGGATACTCATACCAACAATTTGAATCTTCTTTTTCGGAAGTTTATTCGAAAAAAACTCTAAGGTTAAGCGTGCTTGGCCTAGAGCAATTTTAGGATGGGTGACTGACCGGGAAGTGGGTACCTGGTGCGCACGAGTGAGGACAAAGTGCACAGAAAAAACTAGTGTTGGTCTGTGGACCTAATCTAGAATCCGATTAAGCTGCCAGGAGTGGCATCCCCGGGACCCAATGAACGGGGTGTTACATTTCTCTACTCTGATTCTTCTTTTCCAAAAAAAAAATACTCTATCATTTCTAAATATTTTTCTTACTGTCGCACTTCTCTATCCTCTCCAAATTTCAATACCAACATCATCCCTCATGTTCCATTACCAGGTTATCAGTATTCATTAGTGGAGGCAAAAAAAGCAATCACGTAACTATACCATTCTGAAAACGACTCTTCTCCGAAACCAACAATTCTACTTGTCACATCATACATGTTTAAGAGACTATTCCATCTTTATATTAATCTTGTACCTAATATGTCTACTCGTCTACTCATTTCTTAACATGCGTATGGATCTATTACTTATAATGTTGTTCTGCGATTAATTCTAAGGTACATATGCATATACATGTGTACACAAAGAGAAATTAGTAGAAATAAGTATCATGATATATAGTTCGCTCGATAAATATTAATAAATAGTTTCAAATTTTTTCATCGAGATTCTCAAGACTATGGATCTACCAAATGTACATATTATTTAACTTTTTATTGCATTATACTAATATTTCTCTTGCGAAATACATATTTTGTATGTCTTTCGTGTGCGAACAACCGGTGAAGCTTGATAGACATTGTTGAGACACCAAACTCTAATCATGCTTAAACATAGAATAATATTAACTTTAGCATAAGTATTAAAATATATTTAAAATTTTTATGGAGTAGGGGGGTCATTGCCCCCTTGACTCTAGGGAAGATCTCCTACTTTTTTTTAAAAGGAGCCCTTGGTGTCGTGTTACCCTAGGGTCCCAAACATCTATGGACCGGCCCTACAGCCGCCTCCACATTGCCCCTCCATCAGAGAAACTCATAACCTGACCATCATAGCCACGCCTCCCAGCGCCCCTAGCCAGCGCCCCACCTTGGCCCGTGAAGTGCTCGCCACAAAAGCCTCTCCTACCCTCTATCTTCGTCGGGTTGGGGGCCTCCAAGGCCGCCAGCATCGGCAGTAGTGATGACTGGAGGAGCCGAGATTAGTGGAGGGAGTTCTAGGGTTGAGGGTTGCGCCTCCGGAGCCGTCGAGCGAGAGTGTCCCGAGAGGCTCACTTACTAGTTAACCATTGCATTTTTCTTGCCCTCATTTGATCGCTCTCATCTTAGTTTCAGGCTCTATCGCGGGGTACAAATGTTAAGGTTCATCATTCTTACTCGGTTTCATACCGGTGTCGTTTTTGACACTGGATTTCGATTACACTAGAGACGCTCCTAGGCTGGACGATGTTGTTATCCATCTTTAAGCTTGGTGAAGTTCTCAACATATCATTTGAGTATATCGGTTCTTGTAGGAATCAGTGTGAGTGTGGCAAAATTGTCCTTTTCATGTGGAGTGACCAAAGTTTGACTGCGGGTGAGAAATGGATGAAAAAACTTAGACATCCGCTTCATAATAAGTGTCGATGATGTAGTATAACTTTATATTAAATTAGCGACACTTATTATCGGATGGAGTATTAAATTGAAGTTGGTGATGTGGCACATCATCCTCGAAACAGGTGATGATGTCGCAAATTCCAAACTCAGGAGACACGTGTAATCAAAGAGACTAAGATTATTCTTTTCAAAAAACACTGTGAACTCTAAAATCATTGGAGTAATATTACCCGAGTCTATAAATGAGTTTTTTTTTTGCTAACTAGGAGATACTGGAGTTCTCCGAACAATACGAATACTGGAGTTCTCCGAACAATACGACTTTTCCACTCTTAGTTTTCATTTTCCATTCTTCGTTCTAGTGTTCTCCAGGGTAATTTAGTGTTTTGGTTTTAAGTATCGTGGCATGCTGTTTGTGCTGAAAAACGTTTTTTAGATGGATGCGCTAAGGGTGTCATTAGGACTGCTACTAATGGCACGTCGTGTTTTCTATACTACTGTGGATTCGCCATGCTTTCCAGCATGCCTTCACCTTCACATGTGTTGGTAGTGGTTTGCACAGGGCGGCCTCGCGTGCCATTCGCGCACGGGCACGCGACCTGGTCTCAGCGCCGGTTCGGGCTCCCTGGGCCTCGACAGGGACAACGTTTGTCAAGACACTCCAGTCTTGTAAGCAGAGTGGATGGCTTACCTGATGGTAGTAGTACAAATCACTTTGTTCTATTGTGACTTGCGAGTGTGACGAAAGAGAAGGAGTAGTAATCTATGACACCACGCGGAACACATACGAGAGGGCAATCGCGCTGGTCGACTACCGCGCGCATCATAATCCTCGTGATGCATCATGCGTAAAGGACAGTGTACAATGGAATGGCTGGTTTGAACAAAAAGATGGAACATGGGGGGAAATATCAGGAGACACATGTGCACTTGGTGATGCACACTAGGCATTTGACAAATCTCACTAGTTTTGGTTGGCGTACATGAAAGGAAAACGCTCCAATACCGTCGAAGGTTTCGAGCCTCCGGGTCTCTCGGGCGTGACACATCCCAGGCTGAGTCAGCTCCTCTCCTACACACCACGTTGGGTGGGCCCCACAGAAACCTTATCTCCTTGAACGTCCACCGCTTCCTTATCCCAATCGAGCGAGAGCACATCTCTCACAAGCGTGGACGCGTCGTTGCTCCGCCGATGCTCCCGCTTCCGCCACCCACATCCACCGCGTCGTCGAGGGCCGCCGCCAAGGGCCTCCACTTCCCGCACCCACCGCGTCGTCGGGGGCCGTCACTGCCCGCACCCACCGCGCCGCCCGCACCCTGTCACCACGTCGCCGACCATGCGCTTAAGCGATCGTGCCACCCTCTAGCTGCACGTCGTCGGCCTCGTAATCGTCGTCGAGTCCGTGCCATCGGGACGAGAGGACCACGCGGCCCTTCCGCCTGGTGGTGCAAGGGGCCTGGCTCTCATGCTGCATACCGGCGCACCTCATCCACCTTCCCGACCCATCTGAAGAAATCTCGACGAGGTGTTGCTACTGTCGCAGATTCCCGGTCGATAGCGAGCCCGGAGTTGGATGATGTGAAGGTGGGGGCGGGCAGTGCTGCAAGTGCTGGCCACCGCTACTACCAAGGTTAGTCGTGTTGGCTACATACTACATTTTGTTTTGCTACATTTGTGTTATCGAAATTCTACTTCTACAACGGATATGTGTATTTTTTTGCTATAAATGTTCTTTAGTTTGGCATCTTAGGACGAAAGTTTATGCTACGAACGATTACCTCGATTTGCATCATAGAAAGAAATTTTTGCTACATTTTTTGCTCCGATGTTTCTGGCAAGGTCACCGACGAAGTTTCTAGCGAGGTTAATATTTTGCTGTTGTTTTGGTGGGCACACTTTTTTTACTAGATGCAACAAAAATGGAAGAGATTTTTGCTACATGAAAGCAAAAGTGGGCTGACAAAAGTAGCACATGTGTGAGGTGAAGGACCCGGAGGCTGGAAATTTTCCAACCTCGGGAGGACACCCTAGTCCTATCTGTATGAAATGAGTATTCGCCTCCCTGGTGGTAGCGGCATTCATATGTACAATACATGTTGCACCAAGTCCCGCGCAAAATAAGTCACCTACCGAGCCGGAGATAAGGAACGAGGACAAACCATAAAGAGTACTCCCAATCCAGATAAGATTTAAAAAAAAGATTTCTATTTTCATACACGGTTCGTTAGTTGTATTCAGTTTTCTCTAGCTGCTTAACTTTTTCTTACTTTTGCCTATCTTCTTGTACGAAACTCTTACATGGTCTGAAAACTTGTTCTCCGTCAGTCTTACCGTTACGTGCTGACAAGTGGGGCCGCGTTCAGTCGGGTCCCGTAGTAAACCCTCGCCGTTACGTGCTGACAAGTAGGGCCGCGTTCTCTTGTCGTTACATGCTGACAAGTGGGGCCACGTTCAGTCGCTTCCCGTAGTGGATACCTCTCTCCACTTATTCAGGTCAGCATCGGACCCATAGCTTATCCACGTGAGCGTCGGACCCACAGCTTACTAAGGTTGGCGTTGCAAGATGAGACCTCGAGCCAGCCCCATGCCCGTGCCGTTGCCTCCCCTTTCTTCTTCTTCTCCGGCGACGGCGGCCCTTTGTCTAACTTTATTTTCATACAGTGAAATATAATGCATATACAAAAGTTATACGCAAATTATATATCTTTGAACTCTTTAAAATCGTACTTAGGACATGATAATGTTGTGCTAATAAAATCCTGATCATTTATCATTTCCATGGAGTGAAATATAATGCATAAACTTGTGTATACGAAAATTATAAACCTATGAACATTGTGCAATGGCACTTAATACATGATAATGATGTGCTAACAAAATTTCGAGAGATTATCATTTTCTCCCCCATTTTCATAGAGTGGAATGTAATACATAAACTTGCATATATGAAAATTATATACCTTTGAACTCTTTAAAATCACACTTAATACGTGATAATGTTATGCTAAGAAAATGTTGAGAGATTATCATTTTCATAGTGTGGAATGTAATGCACAAACTTGCATATGCGAAAATTATAAACCTTTGAACACTTTGAAATCGCACTTAATGCGTGATAATGATGTGCTAACAAAAAAATTAGAGATTATTATTTTCTCCCCCATTTTCATAGAGTGGAATGTAATGCATAAACTTGCATATACGAAAATTATACACATTTGAACTCTTTGAAATCACACTTCATACGTGATAATGGTGTGCTAAGAAATTCTTGAGAGATTGCCATTTTCATATAGTGGAATGTAATGCATAAACTTGCATATACGAAAATTATACACCTTTGAACTCTTTGAAATCGCACTTAGGATATGATAATATTGTGCTAATAAAATCATGATCATTTATCATTTCCATGGAGTGAAATATAATGCATAAACTTACGTATACTAAAATTTTAAACCTTTCAACACTATGAAATCGCACTTAATAATGAGATAATGATGTGCTAGCAAAATTTTGAGAGATTATCATTTTCTCTCCCATTTTCATAGAGTGGAATGTAATGTATAAACTTGCATATATAAAAATTATACACATTTGAACTCTCTAAAATTGCACTTAATATGTGATAATATTGTGCTAAGAAAATTTTGAGAGATTATCATTTTCATATAGTGGAATGTAATGCACAAATTATACACCTTTGAACACTTTCCCTTCAAATTATATTCAAATTCACTTGTTTATGGAGTTAAAATACCGGTGGCAAACTCGTTATTTTGCATGGATAGAGGGGTGCCTCCTGACAGATATAGGGGTTATACTGTCCACTAGATCACAAAAAATCAACGGTTGGTGGGCACGATCTGCATGACAACTGTCTCAACCAATCAGATGTAGCAGCCAAGATGATCACAAGTGTGAGAGATTGTGACTAAGAGAGGGCAAAACTGAGTAGAACTTAAGAACCAAGGGAAAAACTGAGTAGAACTTAAGAACCAAGGGAAAAACTGACAAAGAGATTCAAATAGAAAATAGAAAAAGATTTTAAAAATAGAAAAGGTGTCTTTTATACAATAAAATACATCTTGGCATATATCAAACTATTTGCAATTCAAATATACACCAGTTTGACAATTATTGCCTCATTCAGACAAACTATGTTTTGGGGAGGGATGTTTTGGGAAGAGGCTTGAGTAGAAAGTCATGAACCTTCATACATAGTAGGTGATTTGAGAAGTGGTGATTTAGGTTAAAACTTGATTTATATACAATTCTTATGGTGGTAGGTCACATAATAAGACTCCCTGGGTAGATGCCACTATGTTTTGATCTTTTTGAATTTGTTGTGCATAAAATGACTCAATTAGTTAGCTAAAACCCATTCGTTGACTATCAGTGGACCAGCTACCGGAGGGTAAAACTAAGTATATTGCACACGACAGTGTTAGTACTAGAGGGAAAAACTGAGTACAACCAAACTGCCAGTGTTACACTCAAGGGCAAAACTAAGCACAACTAAGTTGCCAGGGTTAGACACGAGGGAAAAAATGTGACTCATGGTACGCGTGTGCGGTGCATGGCGGTAGCGGACACGTGTGGCCGTGCACGATGCAGTAGCATACGCGGTTATGCGGTGCACGGTGGTGCAACGAAACGTCGCTTCCCTTCTCCTTTATAGAGGCATCCCCACTCTCACTCTTCACTCACTCACTCACTCACTCACTCAATCGTCTCCACTGTCCCATCACCTTCTGCAAACCCCCAAGAAAACCCTAACCACGCCGGTGATGGAGAAGAATGGTGCGGTGGCCATCGGCGCCTCCAAGGCCATCGTTGAGGAGGCCTCATCCCCGTACAGGCCCCCGTCGAGGCATCGAAGGTAGCCGCCGTCCCCGTCCAGATCCTCGTCCCCGCTTCCGTCGTAGCCACCGGCGAGGAGGCCCCTGCCGGTCTCGGGAAGATCCCGCTCGGCTAGGACCCCTACGAGGAGGTTTCTTATATAAGGCTGGAGTCCTACGACACTAGCATCGCCGACCCATGGTTGGAGGTAACCCGGGTTTTCTCTCCTTCCCTTGTTCTTCCCCCATTCTCATCATTGGATGCTAGATCGAATGTTATTAGGGTTCAGATGTTAGTATTTTTACAGTAGCTAATCCTCTTGTGTTAGATCTCGTATTTCGATGAATCCCTCTGTTTTTATTTCGATGATTCCTCCTGTTCGTATTTGAACCCCCCTATTTATAGTTGGGAACAATATTCAATTTGGTTTGAGATTTGGGGAATAATCAGGAGATCTCAATCGATTAATTCATGTCCTTATTGCTCTCTACTGTTTTTTCCAATAGGAGGATAGCAGCGACGTCCACAGCGACAACGAGTCCAAGGACACCAAGACTCGTCATGTGCCCCTTCTGCAGTATGACAACTTCTTCGCCGACGACATCTATAGGTGTCCCTTCTGCACCACTAGGAGGCTCCGCGCCACCGACTTCAACTCCCTTGTGAAGCATGCCGAGGACGTGAGGACCTGCGCCGTGTCCGTGAACATCCAGACTTCATAGCCAAGCACCAGGCGCTCGGTCTTTACCTATGCAACCTCCAGAAGGTGGCCATCGAGGAGGGTCACATGCCCTCGATAAAGCCCAAGGCTCCCAAGGTCAAGGGACTGGGCAGCAAGAAGTGGAGGAGGAGCCAGAGGAAGGAGGGGGAGGCCCTCGTGGCAGAGGCCACGAGGGGCCACTGGTCTTGTGCTGCTGCTGCTGCTGTAAAGCAGCTTATTTTGTCTTTTGTGTTGAACTTGTCCGCTCCTGCTGCTGAGCAACCTAATTGTCGAACCTCGTTAAGTACCATACTATATATCCTATATTAGTTGCTTTCTCTACATCTGCTCTGTTTACTGAATTTATTTATGTTGCTGGTTAGATTTGCTGCTCTAGATTTGCTACCAGATTGGGGAAAAACGAGGGCCAAAAGGAACAATGAATGAAGAGAGAAGCTCCTCCAGATTCGCTACCTTTTTGGGCAAAAATACACAACTGTTAGTGAGAGAGAGAGGGAAAAAGCGCTCTTAAAAAGGCCATCATAAAAATAACAAAAAAGAAAACTTCTAATTTAGGCGATTGGGCGCATGTAAACCACCAAACGCGCCCCACATGGTCCCACACCACGTCCCCCATATCGCGTTCCCAACAAACCGGCCCCACATGGCACGGCCCTACATGTCAGCATAACGCGTTCTGACCAAATGGACCCACGTGGTCGCAGACCGCGCGACCCCACACGTCAGCCAACGGTCAACCTGACGGCAGCTGCCGTTCGAGCTCTTAGATGAGTTTCCGAGAAGGAGAGGGGAAAAAGTAAGAAAAAGTTAAGCGGCTAGGGGAAACTGAGTACAACTAACAAACCAGGGGCACGAAAGTAGAAATCCCTTAAAAAAATACTATTCAACTGTCTTGTATCTTAGGTATTTTTCTAGGTTCACAATGGGTGTTTCTTATCGCGATATCCTAGCTACTTTGCATACATGACATGCCATTTAATGAATATAGAGATTGTTGTTGTATCCCCCGCCTCGGTTTAAGGGGCCTACACATGTATCTAGATCGTTTATTTGACCAATAAAATATAAATTATTTAACACAAAAGTTATACTATACCATTAAAAACTATAACGTGTATACCGAGTAAGATATAACCCTTGCATGCTATCATAGGCATAAAACTTGGTTAGTCCAATCACACAAAGTATGAGCACCAAATTATTAAATACAACATCTCTAAGAGCAAGGATAATAGTATAGCTAGCAAGCTGTCTATCTAAGGTTGCCATGTCATATAAAGCTATCTTGTACAATAGTGTTGGCTATAAGGTTGGTTATTAGATTAGTACTAGCTGCTATTTTCTCTCTTTCCTCTCATTTAATGTTTTTGCCTAGGAGCAAGTGTAGAGCTAGCTCTTGCATGAGAGCCAACAACATGCATTTTTGGTTATCTCTCTCCTCCACATAGACAAAAATGCCTTGTGAGCAGGCTTATAGCCCACTATTGTACCTGCTCTAAGATACACCCGCTGTGATAGTTATTTTTTAAAATTTTAATTACTCCTATGAAAATGTGCCAAGATACACTCCATTGTGAAAGGCTATAACCCGCAATTTTAGAACCCGGACATGTCGTCCCCATATCCGCACGTTGGTAAGTAGCGTTGTGATCCATGGACAAGGTGATGGCTCAAAATATATTCGAGCTCGTTGGGAACCCCAAGAGGAAGGTATGATGAGCACAGCAGCAAGTTTTCCTTCAGTTATGAAACCAAGGTTATCGAACTAGTAAGAGCAAGGTGTTGTTTCCAACTTGGAATCTTGTACAACACAACCATAGAACTTTGCCCCAACTTACAGTGAGGTTGTCAATCTCACCGGGTTTGCTGAAAACAAAGGATTAAACATATTGTGTGGAAGATAGTAATTGCTTGTAGAAAGTAAACAGTAAATAGATGGTAGATTGATGGTAGAAGAATGGACCGGGGTCCATAGTTCACTAGAGGTGATTATCCTTAAGATAGATGACATGTTGGGTGGACAAATTACAGCGGGGCAATTGATAGACACCGAGAAAGCATACATGCATATACCAATCATCTTGACTCCTATGAGATTTGATTGGGAATTACAACATTATACATGGACCATAATTCAATTGCATCTATGACTAATAATCCACCTTCAGGTTATCATCCGAACCCCCTCTAGTATTAAGTTGCAAGCAACTGATAATTGCATTAAGCAAAGTGTGTAAAGTAAACAATATCATTGTCCCATGGACAAATGATTGTTGTTTTCTCCCTAGTAGCAACAACACATCTAGTACCTTAGAGATTCCTGTCACTTTCCCAGATTACTAGAGGCATGAACCCACTATCGAGCATAAATAGTCCCTCTTGGAGTTGCTAGCATCTACTTGGCCAAGATAGCTACTAACAACGGAAAGCATGCAAGATCACAAATAACATAGAAATAATAGAATCAACAATCAATCTGAAATAGCATGTCAATATCCATCGGATCCCCGCAAACACATGTAAGATTACAAATAGATGATCTTGATCATGAATGGAGCTCACAAGATCTAAACATGATAGCACAAAGGAGGATAACCAACAATCTAGCTACTGCATTGGACCCGTAGTCCAGGGATGAACTACTCACGCATCACACCGGAGGCAGTCATGGTGATGAAGAAGGCCTCCAGGGTGATCTCTCCCCTTCATCAGGGTGCCGGGAAGAGCTTCAAATCCCTCTTGATCTAGGGATGGAGATGACAGCGGCTACATACTCTTTCGTGGAATTTTGATCGAGTCCTTAGGGTTTTCGTCCAGGGAGGCTTTTATAGGCGGAAGGGCAAGGTAGGTGGAGCACCAGTAGGCCCACACCCTTGGTGGCGCCCCCCAGGCCTCGCCGCCACCAGGTGTGTCCGCCCTAGTGCGCCACTTCGTCTCCCCTCTAGACTCCGTGTTGCTTCGGGTAAAATATTGACTTTGGCTTTTGTCCGGTCCAATTCCGAGAATATTTCCTTACTAGCTTTTCTGAAACCAAAAATAGCATAAAACAGGCAACTAGCACTGTGGCATCTTGTTAATAGGTTAGTTCCAAAAAATGTGTAAAAATACTCCAAAGTGTGGACAAAACATAAGAAAGTAGATATAAAACAAGCATGGAACATCAAAAATTATAGATACATTTACGACGTATCAACATCCCCAAGCTTAACTCCTGCTCGTCCTTGAGTAGGTAAGTGATAAAAAAGAATAATTTTTGAGTTGACATGCACCATCACAATCTTGATTAAGGTATTAGTGAAACATTGATAGCTGGGATCATAGTACTTTAACATAGCATTAAAGATATAGTTCTAACAATAAGACATAGCAACTATGTTGTAACATGAAGAGGTACAAACAAACGATTTATGAATAATAATGATTTGAAAGACGTTTGTTTGTTTCACATATAGAAAACATAATGAGAATGGTATTTAGTTTGTACCTCATGGTGTAGCAAAACATAAATGCATAGGACAGCTTCAAAGTTCATCTGGGTGACTAGATACAAATAGTTTTAGAACAAGCAATATCAAAGTTATGAATCAATCAACAAGTTTTGGGACAATGCACATTAAACTAAGAATGACCACTATGCTCTCTCAATAGGTGCATAAAGATAGAAGATGGAGACTCAACATAAAAGTAAAAGAAAGGCCCTTCATAAAAGGAAGCAGGGATTCAAGTCTCATAAAGAGCTTCCAAAAATTATGGTACTTATTAGCTTTCAGCTCTCATTTCCCCTATCATAAGCATCTTTAGGTGATTAAGGTTAAAGTGAGCAAATATGAGGATATGCTTGACAAGTTATAAGCTGAAAATATCATGCCCCTTACTTACGAGTACCGAACCTCATGCTACTCAATTTTAGTCATAGGTAAGTTCTTGTCATTGTAAGTACATGTGTATCATAGAGAACCGCCAACGGGGTACCCCTTGCCCGATGATACAGAAGATTTCCCATATCAAAATGACAAGGCCAGCAGACAATGAGCATCTCAGTGATCTTTTTGTATGCTATTTGCATAGGGTTTTTCCCTTTTTTTAGGATGCTTCATAGATTGCTCACTATGGTTATGCTGCACGTTTCCACCATGATTAGGCATGGTTAGACTAGCCGCCCAGGCGTTTCTCTAACACATATACGAACTCCATGAGCCTTACAAGCTCCCCCATTTCACACTGTCGGGATCCATAAGCACAATAACATGATATCAACTAAATAAAGTGCAATGTTGAAAGCATTCCCCATGGTAACATGGTTCTGCTAATTCACAACTTACAAAACGCAAGCATATACACAACATAGATGGGCACAATGGTTCAAGTTTATTAAGTGCAAGAAAGTAAAGTGTGTCATCAAGTTCGTGAGAGCTTTAACCACTAATTTTCACATAACAAGTTTAATTTGGAAGGTAGATAAAAACATGAATATACTTGGAATAGCAATAATGCTAATAGGTAGGTATGGTGGACTCTTTGGAATAACTTGGTTTTATTTGGAGTTGGATGTATGAGTGGAACTCATACTTGGTACATGTGGAGGCTAGCAAAAGACTGGGAGCGACCAACTAAGAGAGAAATAATGGCCATAATCATGCAAAGCAACAAAAAATTATTAATTAAAGCATAAAGTGATATTACAAGTCGAAAACTAAATGATCATAGAGGCTATGGTGACTTGGTATAGTCTTAACATGGTGTGAGCATGTGCCAAGTCAACCCAAATAAAGCATCAAAGGATAATACCACAATATTATGCTTTTATATGCTAAAACAACGCATGATTCTTTCAAGGCACATTAAGCAATCTCAATTGTTTGTAACAAGTCATGCTACAACAATAATGACTAAGCATAAAGTCAAAGCAATATCAAGCATGACATGATAAAGTCTAGGCCACAGTCAAAAATAAGCTCCTTTTATACCACTTATAAGCATGAACTTTCCTACTCATTTCCAATCCAAATCAACTTATTTGAAACTATGTATGAATGCGGGGGTCCAAACAATTTATTTAAGCAAACCAAGCAAACGAAAACTAAGAACAAAAACAAAGACGCTCCAAGAACAACACAATTGTGCATGAAACAATAAAAATGAAGTGTTTGCAAGAAACCTGAGATTTTTATTGATGAAGAAGGGGATGCCTTGGGCATCCCCAAGCTTTGACGCTTGTAGTTCTTGATTATTTCTTGGGGTGACACGGGTGGCATCCCCAAGCTTGAGCTTTTGTCCATACTTCATCTTATCACATTATTCTTTCCTACACTTTAAAATTTCCTTCATACAAAACTCCACACAATCTTCATTAGCAACATTAGTGTACTTAAGATAAAAAGTCTTTAGGTTCAGTTTCAACACAAGTAAAACTTCCATTAAAACACAAGCTACTGTAGCAATTCCTTTTAAAAGTTCAAGAATTTGGCAAGAACTCAAAGAGAAAGAGACTAAAAGGCAAATGCAAATAATGGCAGAAATCTGTCAAAACAGACCAGCAGGTAAAAACCGATTTTTTCTAAGACCTTCTGTTGCTCAAATCGAAAAGTGTTAAACTAACGGAAGTTAGATAACAACCTGGGGCAGAAGCACAAAAATTACAGCTCAATCTGACATACAGAGATTTTTCATGAATTTTTACAGCGAAGCACAAACATCTGTTTTGGGACAGCAACTTTCCCAAGCCCTACTTCTCTCTTATTAGAGGTTACTCTTGGCACAAAAACCACACAAAAATGATAAGGAGAGGTTATTACAGAGGCAATAACTTACAATACTCAACAAAATAAAAAGTTATTGACTAAAAATTTGGGTTATCTCCCAATAAGTGCTTTTCTTTAACGCTTTGAGCTAGGCATAAGAAGAAAGAATCAAGTATTCTCTAATGAAGAAGCATTATGATCAATACCAGAAATATCTTCAACAAGGCAAGGTATCTCATCCAAATAAGTTCTAGAGGATCCTCTCTCAATGCTCTTGGGTTCACAATTTTCATCAAACGGGTTTTCAAGAACAATCCAATCAAAATTCTTTTCTAAGGCTTCATGTATTCCTACAAGTTTAAAAGTTATTGGTGTCTTAATTTCCTCCCCATCTTTAGGTTTGGTTTTGTCCATATTTTCTCGTGTACCAATAACATCTACACATGAGCCTAGCATATTAAAACGATCAAAGACTTTTCTAGCTTTTTTAACAACATCATAGAATTCTTTAAGCAAAGTTTCTAGAATGAAATCTCTTTTTTCAGTATCCTCAATATCTTTAAGTTTAAGAAACATTACTTGCATTATGGGGTTAAGGTTAACAAACCTAGCTTCCAACATGTGAACTAAAGAAGTTGCGGCAATTTCATAACTTGGAGCAAGTTCTGCTAAAGATCTATCCTCAATATTCTCATGCTTGCTAACATGATTGAAGATTTCTTCAATATTATATTTACCAATTATGGAGCCACTACCTATTGAAAGGTCTTTCAGGGTGAACTTAGGGATCAACATGGTGAGCAAATAACGAGGTGACAACTACAGAAAAGGACTAATTTTTTTTGTGTTTTTGATATAAAGAAGCAAACCAGAGCAACTATTTTTTTTGTGTTTTTGATAAAAGAAACAAGCAAACAAAGCAAAAATAAACTAAGCAAAACAAAAAACAAAGTAAAGAGATTGGTTATGAGGGATTCCCCTTGTGAAGATGTCCTTGACTCCCCGGCAACAGTGCCAGAAAAAAGGCTTGATGGCTCAAAATATATTCGAGCTCATTGGGAACCCCAAGAGGAAGGTATGATGAGAACAACATCAAGTTTTCCCTCAATTATGAAACCAAGGTTATCGAACCAGTAGGAGCAAGGAAACAACTCCAAGGTGTTGTTTCCAACTTGGAATCCTGCACAACACAACCACAGAACTTTGCCCCAACTTGCAGTGAGGTTTTCAGTCTCACCGGTTTTGCTAAAAACAAAGGATTAAACGTATTGTGTGGAAGATAGTAATTGCTTGCAGAAAGTAAACAGTAAATAGATGGTAGATTGATGTTAAAAGAATGGACCAGGGTCCATAGTTCACTAGAGGTGATTCTCCTTAAGATAGATGACATGTTGGGTGAAAAAATTACAGAGGGGCAATTGACAGACACCGAGAAAGCATACATGCATATACTAATCATCTTGACTCCTATGAGATTTGATTGGGCATTACAACATTATACATAGACTGTAATCCAACTGCATCTATGACTAATAATCCACCTTCAGGTTATCATCCAAACCCCTCCAGTATTAAGTTGCAAGCAACTGATAATTGCATTAAGCAAAGTGTGTAAAGTAAACAATACGATTGTCCCATGGTCAAAGGATTGTTGTTTTCTCCCTAGTAGCAACAGCACATCTAGTACCTTAGAGATTCCTGTCACTTCCCCAGATTACTAGAGGCATGAACTCACTATCGAGCATAAATACTCCCTCTTGGACTTGATAGCATCTACTTGGCCAAGATAGCTACTAACAACGGAAAGCATGCAAGATCACAAATAACATAGACATGATAGCATCAATAATCAATCTGAAATAGCATCTCAATATCCATCGGATCCCCGCAAACACAACATGTAATATTACAAATAGATGATCTTGATCATGAATGGAGCTCACAAGATCTCAACATGATAGCACAAAGGAGGAGAACCAACCATCTAGCTACTACATGGACCCGTAGTCTAGGGATAAACTACTCACGCATCACACCGGAGGCAGTCATGGTGATGAAGAAGGCCTCCAGGGTGATCTCTCCCCTCCGACAGGGTGCCGAGAAGAGCTTCAAATCCCTCCCGATCTAGGGATGGAGATGACAGCGGCTATAGACTCTTTCGTGGAATTTTGATCGGGTCCTTAGGGCTTCTATCCCAGGAGGCTTTTATAGGCGGAAGGGCAAGGTCGGTGGAGCACCAGGGGGCCCACACCCCTGGTGGCGCGCCCCCTAGGCCGCGCTGCCACCAGGTGTGGCCGCCCTTGTGCACCACTTCGTCTCCCCTCCGAACTCCGTGTTGGTTTGGGTAAATATTGACTTTGGCTGTTGTCCGGTCCAATTCCGAGAATATTTCCTTACTAGCTTTTCTGAAACCAAAAGCAGCAGAAAACAGGCAACTAGCACTGTGACATCTTGTTAGTAGGTTAGTTCCAGAAAATGTGTAAAAATACTCCAAAGTGTGGACACAACATAAGAAAGTAGATATAAAACAAGAATGGAACATCAAAAATTATAGATACGTTTATGACATATTATCTGGCTATACAAGCTGTGTACACATTCAATGGCTGGTCGATGGTGTCACTAGTACAGGATAGGACATGATCTATGCTGCCCTTAATTGCCTCTGTTCAAGAAGTTACTTCCCATTAATTGGGCTAGTGGTTTATGTTGCCCTTAATTTCCTATGTTCAAGAAGTTACTTCGCTTGGTCCCGAGGAGTGAGGAGAGTGCAGCAGCACTGTAGCATCATCTTCATCCAATGAAAATTTCTTGGACGTGAATCAGAAGAGAACGAGAATATCAATTGGAGAGAAACATCTACCATGAGTAAACGGATTGGAAGGGACAATGTTGAGACTTGCAAATTTGCAGATATATACTACGACCTACTTTTCATTTCAAATCAGCATGCATCTTTTTAAAATCTAAAGAGGTCTCTCTAGTCCAGACTGCATATGCAAATTGATTTGTCTTCTGATTCTCTTGGAACTTTTCTCGAGTTACATGAGGGCGCTTTGCATATGACAATGTTTATAGTTTTGAGGGTAGGAAGGTCAGTTCTGGTGCATACCCCAGTTAGTGCAAGGCAGACGCAGATCTAGGTCAAGATGAGACGCTTCCTGTGTTTCTAGAATCTGCTAGAAGAGACATTATGGGGTGGCTAGCGACTGACACACCTAAAGAGGAAAGGTTCTACAGTCTACTGAGAGACATGGAGCTCGTAGATGATGAGGGATATTTTGTGTATGATGAAGGAATTGCTGATGCACCTGAAGCTATGGACCTGTTGCAAGACACTGGTAGAAAGAGAGGGATAGAGAAGGAGATTCAAGAAGTGGAGCAGATTACCAAGAATAACAAGAAGTGGTGCCCTGTGTTGGGTACTAGGCAAAGTTCCAGGACACAGGGCAATGCTGGGAAATCGATCCTGGAACTTGCTCAAGAGCAGAAAAATAAGAACCTAGAAGTCCGTGCTGCAACTTTTAAATGTATAACAGATGTCAACCCTTTTAAAATTCTGCACAAAGACTCGTTGAAGAACATGGCAAAGTCAGTTCATGTGGTTATTTTAGAATCTAACTGTAGTGAAGTTGATGAGTCAACTAAAACTACTGTAGAGGTTTGTGCATGTTTCTTCACACTGTAGAGGTTTGTGCATGTTTTGCCTGAGGGCCACCCTGTTGCTATTGTTTGTGTTTCTTATACTTCACCTAAAACTCCTATAGTGGCTAAGGTACAAGTAGGAGAGTTAGGTGATAGTGAACTTCTCTGGACTAAAGTTTGTAGACATAAACGGGGAAAGCACCCTAAGACAAGGAAGGTTTATGAATAGTTTAGGCTGGAATATTAGAGGGATTCATGCCCTGGGTAGAAAGAAATGCATCACTACACTCTTGCTAAAACCCATGCTTCCATTATTGCTTTCTAGGAAACCAAAAAAGAGAGCATCTCCTTCTAGAACCATCTACCTACCAATGGCTCTGCTGGGGGCATTCTGGTTGGGGTGGATTCAGAACTTTTTGAAGTCCTCTCTTGGGACATTAAAAGGCTTTTAGTTTCATGTCTTCTTAGGAACAAGTTAGATAGCAAAGTCTAGAGGCACATTTATGTATATGGCTCCCCTTATGAGGAGGGGAAAGAAGAGTTCATTTCTAAACTACACTCCCTCTTCATTAACAATATCTTTCCCACTATCATTAGTGGGGACTTTAACTTGGTCAGATTTCAAGAAGATAAGAGTAATGGGGTTGTCAACCACAAGTTGTGTCACAAGTTCAATGCTTGAATTGAGTTGTGGGGGCTCATGGAGGTCAAGTTATCTAATAGGATATTTACCTGGGGTAACAACCAAGAAAATCTTATTATCTCAACTATTGATAGAATTTTTTGTAACACTGAATTCGATGCTCTATACCCCCTTGCTTCTTCTCAAGCATTCACCAGGCTTGGAAGTGATCATACTCCTATAATGTGGGACTCAGGGGTTAATCACTCCCGTGGACCTACATCTTAAATTTTTTAAAAGTGGTGGATCCTTAGAGAAGATTTTAAAGACCTAGTCACCAAATCCTGTCTTGCCCCTACCAAGAGTACCTTTGCTATTGATAGGTGAGAGGAAAAGATGAGGAGATTTAGGAAAACTTATAAGGGGTGGAGTAAGAACATTGAGGCTGATCTTAGACAACTTAAGAAGGATATGATGTAGGAGTATGATAGTTTGGACCTAAAAGTTGAATATGAATACCTTTCTGATTCTGAGCATGCTAGGATGAAAGAGATTAGCTTAGAGATGTAGAAGCTTTGGCATAAAGAGGAAACTGAAGCCAAACAAAGATCTAGGGATAGGGATATTGTTGAAGGACATAGGAACACTGCCTATTTTCATGCTATGGCTAACCAGCGTCGTAGGAAAACTATGGTTACCTCTTTGGAAGGGCCTGAGGGCCCTACCTCAGAGCTATCAGAGATGTTGGGGATAGCCACAGATTTTTATAAAAATCACTTTAGGTCTGAGTCCAAATCAGGTTTCTCCTTAGACTCTGATTTTTTTGGCAGAGGAAAAAATTCCGAAGTCCATAATGCACAATTAGAAGCTCCTTTCGCTGAGGAAGAAATCAAAAAAGGCTGTGTTTGGTTCCTATTCAGATGGAGCACCAGGACTAGATGACATTTATTTCATGTTTTACCAAACCTTTTGGGACTTGGTTAAAGCTGACATTCTTGCTTTGTTCAAGGATTTCTATGAGGGGAATTTGGACATCTTTAGATTTAACTTTGCTGTCAGGTCCCTCGTTCCCAAAGAGCCATATGCTTCCACCATGAAAAGAGGCTTGTTTGTTTGTGGCCCGAAAGTTCCTGGGCGAGTGCATCGCGGTACCCAGGTTGCCTGTAATTGCCACGTTTCGTAAAGTTGGGCTGCCAACTACCGAGAGGGGCCATTTCAAGGCAAACTCATCTCACCCCTACCAAATTCAAACATTCCGTTAAACTGCCCCGTGAAGTAGACGGTCGGGACCCAAATATCGGTCATCTATCCGTGACGCGAGCGCCAACGCGGCAACCTCTTAGGCAAATCGAGGAACTAAGTGGCTTGGGTGCGTTGACCAATTTCACAAATCCATTCGCTCCTTTCTCCTAGCACCAGCGGCGTTGAAATCCACCCTTTAGGCAGAACGATCCCTTTGGACATTTGACTTCCGGTGCCAAGTTGCTGCGCCCAGTTGCTGCGCCCATTCGCTGATCCCGAGCTCCAATAGCGCATGCTATAGCCGCCGTTGGGAGGCTCTAGCCCGCCTCCGTCGTTGACGAGCTGAGCAGCTCAGAGGATGGCAGATCCTACTACCAAGTAAGAAGAAGTTCTGGCTACATGTAGGTGAGCTACCCTTCTCTTTGCTATTTGCACTAACTATAACTGCTAGCTGGCTACTGAACCTAAAATTGTTTGTTAGCCCAACACTGACAAACATATTTTGTCCATAGTTTTCTATCAAGTGGGATCTCCGTGGACCACCCTTACCTGGTTACGGTAGCCCTCTTCAGGTACGACTCTAAATCAGCAAGGGTGAAGGGAAAGTGGTATGGACACCATTGTGTCACGATGGAAGAAGCGCCTGCGCAGATCTACACTATCCCCTGGTATGGTTGCTGCTCTATGTAATCATGATGAAATATGGCCGAAGCAGACTGCAAAGTTCAGCTTCATGGATGAACGAGGCATCATGGTTCCTCTAATGTGTCGGCTTGCATGTTTGAGCTGAATTGTGATGTACTGGATGTGGAATCTGCTGCAACTAGGAGTCGCCCTTCTATTCTTGGACAGGGTGGTCGCTCGAACCCAATGAGGTCCTGGTAAGCAAGAGTCTCTTGGGGTTCGCATGTTTGTGCTGAATTGTAATTTTTGTTTTATTTACTCCGTAGATATTAGAAAGTTATGCAACTGTCCTGTTTCTTTGACAGGAAGCACCACAAGGTTAGAAACATGACTGTCGGCTCAGTCATTTTGCTGCCGGAAGAAAATAAAAATGAGTGGAAAGATGATGCTGGACACGATTCTGGTGTTGATTGTCCCGGCGATGGAGAGTACGTGAAGCTAAGAAAATTGGCACCGAGGAAGATGAAGAAGGAAGGAAATGAAGAAGCCAGTGGATGTGAAGGCTTGGCACCCAGGCGGGGAAAGAAGGCTGCTGGCAATGAAGATGCATAATAATGCGTTGAACTTGAACCTATATATGTAATTCGGTTAAATTCTGGAGCTCTATGCGTGGAACTTGTCAGGCAAAACAATCTAACCACATTCTCGGAGTAAAATGTACCGCGACTTAGGATTTGGAAACGCCCGAGTCAGTAGTTGAATCTGAAATTGTGATTGTGCCACTACTATCTGAAAACACGCAGCACCGGTTCCACGATTGCCGAGGGGCAGGAGGTCTCCAAATTCGATGAAATGTAAGTGGCACGGAAATAAATTATTTAAGATGCTACACTCCATGAAACAGCAACTTATTTCAGCTGCTAAACAACAACATGGCAACATAAACAACAATGGCAACCGATAATTCCTAGATGATGAGGAAATCGGTACCACTTTCTGGCCTAATCTTGAGCTCGTCTATCTCACCGCCTCGCTACTCCTGCATCCACTGCATCTGGCAAAGCTCCCGGATCTCCAGTAACCGGGTGTACATGCTTCCACTTTATAAATTGTGCTTGTGCCATTTGCATGCGGCACAATCCACGTAGAATACGTTTAAACAAACCACCAATTTCAGAATACCACCATCATCAGACAAAAGGAATTAATGCAGGGTAAAGACAGATTAATGGGCGACCAATTTTTTTCTCCCATGAATCTAAGACCACTAGTTCAGACCGCTAGGTCAACAATTACTACTATTACAACTTAAAAAAGTATGGAGCTCAAGCTAAATAGAACTAGTTATCACACATCTCCTTGATCTTCCTAGTCTTAGCCCAATGCGCATCTTCCTATGAGAGCAAGGATCGAATCGTCAGCTCCTTCCTTTTAGCATCTTCCTTGTACAACTTCAATTGTTTCTCTGCATTTATCCTCATGCACTTGTCAATACTCGTAGTTGTGAACTGTAGGACTTTGGCCTAGTGAAGTTTATTCCTTGCTTGAGTCAGTTCTTGCTCTGCTTTAGCCTTCAGGGCCAACGCCATGTCCCTCTCCTTCTCGACTTTGCTAACCTTGGTCTTGCACCCTCCTGAGATCTCAGTTAAGCTTGGTTGTGTCAACTTGGTCAAATAGCTTCATCTCAGCACTGTCAAGAAGTGAGCTGACTATGGATTCTTTCAACTCAATAGTCATATCCCATAGTTTATCCAACGTTTTCTGCATCGATTTGGGCCACTCTGGATCTACCCATTTGATAGCACCGCAACTTCTCCCTTGCATCATTACACAATGTCCTTGACACCGTAAAAACCTCCTTCCTGCGTTTCGTCCTTCGAATGCTACAAATTTAGCGGGCTCATATCCATGTTTACATAGCGGAGGACTATCTTCCTCCGCTAAACCGTGATAGTCGGAGTCGTACAACGTCTGGTTGGCCTAACACATCATACGTGCATGAGTAAACAGAATAGATCTATCTCAAAATAGATAATTGGCCACAGATGATAGAGATGATACGACTCACATCGAAATCACCATCCCTGTCGTCACGACGCGTTTCCTCACCGTCTCCCCTTGAACCCATGGCGAGAGGGGGGTGGGGGACTGGGCTGGAGGCGCCGTCAGCTTATGGCTACGACGGGATGGGAGAGAAATGGGGAAAGTGGCTTCGATGGGAAGGAAGAGAGGTATGGGGAGGAAGAGAAGTAAAGGGGACGTGACACTGGCATATGGCCCACGGAACTCGTGACACTCGCAAAAGGGGAGTGCATGGTGTTTCCAGTTTGTCCAGAGCAATCAGATAGTAAGCATGGGGAATCATGTCGCAGAACATCCTACTCGCGGATCGCTCTTATGAAGAACCATCCCAATCGTCCAAGAGCCCCGATCGAACGGTATGTAACAATCATCATGCAGAACAACTGTGTTAGGGCATGCCTTCTAGAAGACCCGGTCTAATGTCCACCATTGGGGGCTAAGGTTAGGGCTCTCATAAGGTTAGGATCCATGTGGTTTATGAAAAGAACACACATTTCAATGACACTGGTGGATCCATGTGGTTTATGAAAAGAACACACATATGCAAATGTCTCTAGTGGATCCATGCGGTTTATGAAAAGAACAGACATGCAAATGACTCTAGTGGATCCATGTGGTTTATGAAAAGAACACACATGCAATGACACTAGGGGATCCATGTGGTTTATGAAAAGAACAGACATGCAATTACTCTGATGGATCCATGTGGTTTGTGAAAAGAACACAAATACAATGAACTCTAGTGGATCCATGTGGTTTATGAAAATAACACACATGCAATGACTCTAGTGGTGGTTTAGCAGAAGAACACACATGCAATGACTCTAGTGGATCCATACGTGGTTTAGAAAAATAACACACATTCAATGACACTGGTGGATCCATGTGGTTTATGGAAAGAACAGACATGCAATGACTCTAGTTGTGGTATGTGAAAAGAACACACATGCAATGACTCTAGTTGTGGTTAATGAAAAGAACATACATGCAATGACACTAGTGGATCTACATGTGGTTTGTGAAAAGAATAGACATGCAATGACTCTCGTGGATCCATATGTGGTTTGTGAAAAGAACAGACATGCAATGACCCTGGTTGTGGTTAATGAAAAGAACACACATGCAATAACTCTGGTGGATCCATATGTGGTCTATGAAAAGAACACACATGCAATCACTATAGTTGTGGTTTGTGAAAAGAACACACATGCAATGACTCTAGTTATGGTTAATGAAAATAACACACATTCAATGACTCTGGTTGATCCATATGTGGTTTGTGAAAACAACACACAAGCAATGACACTTGTGGATCTATATGTGGTCTATAAAAAGAACATACATGTAATGACTCTAGTGGATCCATATGTGGTTTGTGAAAAGAACACACATGCACTAACTCTAGTTGTGGTTCATGAAAAGAACACACATGAAATGTATCTGGTGGATCCATATGTGTTTTAGGAAAAGAACCACACATTCAATGACATTGATGGATCCATATGTGTTTTAGGAAAATAACACGCATTCAATGACACTGGTGGATCCATATGTGTTTTCTGAAAAGAACACACATGCTCATGTGGTTTAGAAAAAGAACAGACATGCAATGACACTGGTAGATCGATATGTGGTTTATGAAAGAACAGACATGCAATGACTCTGGTGGATCCATATGTGGTTTATGAAAAGAACATACATGCAATGACTCTGGTGGATCCATATGTGGTTTCGGAAAACAAAACACATGCAATGACACTAGGGGATCCTTATGTGGTTTTTGAAAACAACAGACATGCAATGACTCTAGCTGTGCTTAATGAAAAGAACACACATGCAATTACTCTGGTGGCTCCATATGTGGTTTGTGAAAAGAACACACATGCAATGACTCTAGTTGTGGTTTATGAAAAGAACACACATCCAGTGACTCTAGTTGAAGTTTATTAAAAGAACAACATGCAATGATACCGGTGGATCCATGTGGTCTATGAAAAGAACATACATGCAATGAACTCTGGTGGATCCATATGTGGTTTATGAAAAGAATAGACATGCAATGACTCTGGTGGATCCATATGTGGTTTGTGAAAGGAACATATATGCAATAATTCTAGCTATGGTTAATGAAAACAACAGACAGGCAATGACACTGGTGGATCCATATGTGGTTAGTGAAAAGAACACACATTCAATCACACTGGTGGATCCATATGTGGTTTGTGAAAAGAACTCACATGCAATGACTCTAGTTGTGGTTTATGAAAAGAACACACATCCAGTAAATCTAGCTGTGGTTTATTAAAAGAACACACATGAAATGACACTAGTGGATCCATGTGGTTTATGAAAAGAAGACACATGCAATGACACTTGTGGATCCATGTGGTTTATGAAAAGAACAGACATGCAATGACTCTGGTGGATCCATATGTGGTGTATGAAAAGAACATACATGCAATGACTCTAGTTGTGGTTCATGAAAAGAACACACATCCAATGACACTGGTGGATCCATATTTGTTTTAGGAAAAGAACACACATTCAATGACACTGGTGGATCCATATGTGGTTTGTGAAAAGAACACACATGCTTATGTGGTTTATGAAAAGAACAGACATGCAATGACTCTGGTGAATCCTTATGTGGTTTGTGAAAAGAACAGACATGCAATGACTCTAGCTGTGGTTTATGAAAAGAACAAACATGTAATGAACTCAGGTGGATCCATATGTGGTTTATGAAAAGAACACACATGCAATGACTTTGGTGGATCCATATGTGGTTTGTGAAAAGAACACACATGAAATGACTCTAGTTGTGGTTTATGAAAAGAACACACATGCAATGACTGTAGGGGATCCATATATGATTAATGAAAAGAACAAACATACAATGACACTGGTGGATCCATATGTGGTTTGTGAAAACAATAGACATGCAATGACGCTAGCTGTGGTTAATGAAAAGAACACACATGCAATGATACTTGTGGATCCATATGTGGTTTGTGAAAAGAACACACATGCAATGACTCTGGTGGATCCATATGTGGTTTGTGAAAAGAACAGACATGCAATGACACTGGTGCATACATATGTGGTCTATGAAAAGAACACACATGCAATGAATCTAGTTGGGGTTCATGAAAAGATCACACATGCAATGACATTGGTGGATCCATATGTGTTTTAGGAAAAGAACATACATTCAATGACACTAGTGGATCCATATGTGGTTTGTGAAAATAACACACATGCTCATGTTGTTTATAAAAAGAACAGACATGCAATGACACTGGTGGATACATATGTGGTTTATGAAAAGAACATACATGCAATGACTCTAGTGGATCCATATGTGGTTTGTGAAAAGAACACACATGCAATGACACTAGGGGATCCATATGTGGTTTGTGAAAAGAACACACATGAAGTGACATTAGGGGATCCTTATGTGGTTTGTGAAAAAACAGACATGCAATGACTCTAGCTGTGGTTAATGAAAAGAACACACATGCAATAACTCTAGTTGTGGTTTATGAAAAGAACACACATACAGTGAATCTAGCTATGGTTTATTAAAAGAACACACATGCAATGAAACTTGTGGATCCATGTGGTTTATGAAAACAACATACATGCAATGAACTCTTGTGGATCCATACGTGGTTTATGAAATGAACAGACATGCAATGACTCTGGTGGATCCATATGTGGTTTGTGAAATGAACAGACATGCAATGATTATAGCTATGGTTTATGCAAGGATCATACATGCAATGAACTGTGGTGGATCCATATGTGGTTTATGAAAATAACATACATGCAATGACACTTGTGGATCCATATGTGGTTTGTGAAAAGAACACACATACAATGACACTGGTGTATCCATATATGGTTTGTGAAAAGAACACACATGCAATGACTCTAGTTGTTGTTTATGAAAAGAACACACATCCAGTGACTCTAGCCGTGGTTTATTAAAAGAACACACATGCTATGACACTGGTGGATCCATGTGGTTTATGAAAAGAACACACATGCGATGACATTGGTGGATCCTTGTTGTTTATGAAAAGAACAGACATGAAATGACTCTAGTGGATCCATATGTGGTCTATGAAAAGAGAAGACATGCAATGACTCTAGCTGTGGTTCATGAAAAGAACACTCATGCAATGACACCGGTGGATCCATATTTGTTTTCGGAAAAGAACACACATTCAGTGACACTGGTGGATTCATATGTGGTTTGTGAAAAGAACACACGTGCTCATGTGGTTTCTGAAAAGACCAGACATGCAATAACTCCGGTGGATCCTTATGTTGTTTGTGAAAAGAACAGACATGCAATGACTCTAGTTGTGGTTTATGAAAAGAACAGACATGCAATGAACTCTGGTGGATCCACCTATGGTTTATGAAAATAGAACACATGCAATGACTCTAGTGGATCCATATGTGGTTTGCGAAAAGAATAAACATGCAATGAATCTAGTTGTGGTTTATGAAAAGAACACACATGCAATGACTCTAGGGGATCCATATGTGGTTAATGAAAAGAACACACATGCAATGATACTAGTGGATCCATATGTGGTTTGTGAAAAGAACAGACATGCAATGACTCTACCTGTGGTTAATGAAAACAACACACTTGAAATGACACTGGTTATCCATATGTGGTTCGTGAAAAGAACATACATGGAATGACTCTGGTGGATCCATCTGTGGTTGATGTAAAGAACAGACATGCAATGACACTGGTGGATCCATACGTTGTCGATGAAAAGAACGCACATGCAATGACTCTAGTTGTGGTTCATGAAAAGAACACGCATGCAATGACACTGGTGGATGAATATGTGTTTTAGGAAAAAAACACACATTCAATGACACTGGTGGATCCATATGTGGTTTGTGAAAAGAATTCACATGCTCATGTGGTTTAGAAAAAGAACAAACACATGCAATGACACTAGTGTATCCATATGTGGTTTATGAAAAGAATAGACATGCAATGACTCTGGTGGATCCATATGTGGTCTATGAAAAGAACAGACATGCAATGACTCTAGTTGTAGTTCAAGAAAATAACACACATCCAATGACACTGGTGGATCCATATTTGTTTCATGAAAAGAACACACATTCACTGACACTGGTGGATCCATATGTGGTTTGTAAAAAGAACACACATGCTTACGTGGTTTATGAAAAGAACAGACATGCGATGACTCTGGTGGATCCTTATGTGGTTTGTGAAAAGAACATACATACAATGACTCTAGTCGTGGTTTATGAAAAGAACAGACATGCAAAGAACTCTGGTGGATCCATATGTGGTTGATGAAAAGAACACACATGCAATGACTCTGGTTGATCCATATATAGTTTGTGAAAAGAACACACATGCAATCACTCTAGTTCTGGTTTATGAAAAGAACACACATGCAATGACTCTAGGGGATCCTTATGTGTTTAATGAAAAGAACACACATGCAATGACACTGGTGGATCCATATGTGGTTTGTGAAAAGAACAGACATGCAATGACTCTAGCTGTGGTTAATGAAAAGAACACACATGCAATGAAATTGGTGGATCCATATGTGGTTTGTGAAAAGAACACACATGCAATGACTCTGGTGGATCCATATTTGGTTTGTGAAAAGAACAGACATGCAATGACACTGGTGGATCCATATGTGGTCTATGAAAAGAACACACATGCAATGACTCTAGTTGTGGTTCATGAAAATAAAACACATGCAATGACACTCGTAGATCCATATGTGTTTTAGGAAAAGAACACACATTCAATGACACTGGTGGATCCATATGTGGTTTGTGAAAATAACAGACATGCTCATGTGGTTTAGAAAAAGAACATACATGCCATGACACTGGTGGATCCATATGTGGTTTATGAAAATAAGACACATGCAATGACTCTAGGGGATCCATATGTGGTTAATCAAAAGAACACACATGCAATGACCCTGGTGGATCCATATGTGGTTTGTGAAAAGAACAGACATGCAATGACCCTGGTGGATCCATATGTGGTTAATGAAAATAACAGACATGCAATGACTCTAGATGTGGTTAATGAAAAGAACACACATGCAATGAAATTGGTGGATCCATATGTGGTTTGTGAAAATAACACACATGCAATGACACTGGTGGATCCATATGTGGTTTGTGAAAAGAACATACATGCAATGACTCTAGTTGTGGTTTATGGAAAGAACACACATCCAGTGACTCTAGCTATGGTTTTTGAAAAGAACACACATGCAATGACACTTGTGGATCCATGTGGTTTATGAAAAGAATAGACATGCAATGAACTTTGGTGGATCCATATGTGGTTTATGAAAAGAACAAACATGCAATGACTCTAGTGGATCCATATGTGGTTTGTGAAAAGAACAGACATGCAATGATTCTGGCTGTGGTTAATGAAAATATCACACATGCAATGACACTGGTCGATCCATATGTGGTTTGTGAAAAGAACACACATTTAATGACACTGGTGGATCCATATGTGGTTTGTGAAAATAACACACATACAATGACTCTAGTTGTGGATTATGAAAAGAACACACATATAGTGACTCTAGCTGTGGTTTAATAAGAGAACACACATGCAATGACACAGGTGGATCCATGTATGAAAATAACACACATGCAATGACACTGGTGGATCCATGTGGTTTATGAAAAGAACAGACATGAAATGACTCTCGTGGATCCATATGTGGTCTATGAAAAGAACATACATGCAATGACTCTAGGTGTGGTTCATGAAAAGAACACACATATTTGTTTTAGGAAAAGAACACACATTCAATGACACAGGTGGATCCATATGTAGTTTGTGAAAAGAACAGACATGCTTATGTGGTTTATGAAAAGAACTGACATGCAATGACTCTGGTGGATCCTTATGTGGTTTGTGAAAAGAACAGACATGCAATGACTATAGCTATGGTTTTTGAAAAGAACAGACATGCAATGAAGTCTGGTGGATCCATATGTGGTTTATGAAAAGAACACACATGCTACGACTTTTGTTGATCCATATGTGGTTTGTGAAAAGAACACACATGCAATGACTCTAGTTGTGGTTTATGAAAAGAACACACATGCAATGACTCTAGGGATCCATATGTGGTTAATGAAAAGAACACACATGCAATGACACTGGTGGATCCATATGTGGTTTGTGAAAAGAACAGACATGCAATGACTCTAGCTGTGGTTATTGAAAAGAACACACATGCAATGAAATTGGTGGATCCATATGTGGTTTGTGAAAAGAACAGACATGCAATGACACTGGTGGATCCATATGTGGTCTATGAAAAGAACACACATGCAATGACTATGGTGGATCCTTATGTGGTTTGTGAAAAGAATAGACATGCAATGACTCTAGCTGTGGTTTATGAAAAGAACAGACATGCAATGAAATCTGGTGGATCCATATGTGGTTTGTGAAAATAACACACATGCAATGACTCTAGTTGTGGTTTATGAAAAGAACACACATCTAGTGACTGTAGCTGTGGTTTATTAAAAGAACACACATGCAATGACATAGGTGGATCCATGTACGAAAATAACACACATGCAATGACACTGGTGGATCCATGTGGTTTATGAAAAGAACAGACAAGAAATGACTCTAGTGGATCCATATGTGGTCTATGAAAAGAACAGACATGCAATGACTCAAGGTGTGGTTCATGAAAAGAACACACATGCAATAACACTCGCGGATCCATATTTGTTTGAGGAAAAGAACACACATTCAATGACACTGGTGGATCCATATGTGGTTTGTGAAAAGAACACACATGCTTATGTGGTTTATGAAAAGAACAGACATGCAATGACTCTGGTGGATCCTTATGTGGTTTGTGAAAAGAACAGACATGCAATGACTGTAGCTGTGGTTTATGCAAACAATAGACATGCAATCAAGTCTGGTGGATCCATATGTGGTTTATGAAAAGAACACACATGCTATGACTTTTGTTGATCCATATGTGGTTTGTGAAAAGAACACACATGCAATGACTCTAGTTGTGGTTTATGAAAAGAACACACATGCAATGACTCTAGGGGATCCATATGTGGTTAATGAAAAGAACACACATGCAATGACACTGGTGGATCCATATGTGGTTTGTGAAAAGAACAGAAATGCAATGACTCTAGCTGTGGTTATTGAAAAGAACACACATGCAATGAAATTGGTGGACACATATGTTGTTTGTGAAAAGAACACACATGCAATGACTCTGGTGGATCCATATGTGGTTTGTGAAGAGAACATACATTCAATGACTCTGGTGGATCCTTATGTGGTTTGTGAAAAGAATAGACATGCAATGACTCTAGCTGTGGTTTATGAAAAGAACAAACATGCAATGAATTCTGGTGGATCCATATGTGGTTTATGAAAAGAACACACATGCAATGACTCTGGTTGAACCATATGTGGTTTGTGCAAAGAACACACATGCAATGACTCTAGTTGTGGTTTATGAAAAGAACTCACATGCAATGACTCTAGGGGATCCGTATGTGGTTAATGAAAAGAACACACATGCAATGACACTGGTGGATCCATATTTGGTTTGTGAAAAGAACACACATGCAATAACTCTAGCTGTGGTTAATGAAAAGAACACACATGCAATGAAATTGGTGGATCCATATGTGGTTTGTGAAAAGAACACACGTGCAATGACTCTAGTGGATCCATATGTGGTTTGTGAAAAGATCAGACATGCAATGACACTGGTGGATCCATATGTGGTCTATAAAAAGAACACACATGCAATGACTCTAGTTGTGGTTCATGAAAAGAACACACATGCAATGACACTGGTGGATCCATATGTGTTCTTGGAAAATAACACACATTCAATGACACTGGTGGATCCATATGTGGTTTGTGAAAATAACAGACATGCAATGACTCTGGTGGATCCTTATGTGGTTTGTGAAAAGAACAGAGATGCAATGTCTCTAGGTGTGGTTTATGAAAAGAACGGACATGCAATGAACTCTGGTGGATCCATATGTGTTTTATGAAAAGAACACACATGCAATGACTCTGGTTGATCCATATGTGGTTTGTGAAAAGAACACACATGCAATGACTCTAGGGGATCCATATGTGGTTTATGAAAAGAACACACATGCAATGACACTGGTGGATCCATATGTGGTTTGTGAAAAGAACAGACATGCAATGACTCTAGCCGTGGTTAATGAAAAGAACACACATGCAATGAAATTGGTGGATCCATATGTGGTTTGTGAAAAGAACACACATGCAATGACTCTGGTGGATTCATATATGGTTTTTGAAAAGAATAAATATTCAATGACTCTGGTGGATCCTTATGTGGTTTGTGAAAAGAATAGACATGCAATGACTCTAGCTGTGGTTTATGAAAAGAACAAACATGTAATGAACTCTGGTGGATCCATATTTGGTTTATGATAAGAACACACATGCAATGACTCTGGTTGAACCATATGTGGTTTGTGCAAAGAACACACATGCAATGACTCGAGTTGTGGTTTATGAAAAGAACACACATGCAATGACTCTAGGGGATCCATATGTGGTTAATGAAAAGAACACACATGCAATGACACTGGTGGATCCATATGTGATTTGTGAAAAGAACAGACATGCAATGACTCTAGATGTGGTTAATGAAAATAACACACATGCAATGAAATTGGTGGATCCATATGTGGTTTGTGAAAAGAACACACATGCAATAACTCTGGTGGATCCATATGTGGTTTGTGAAAAGACCAGACATGCAATGACACTGGTGGATCCATATGTGGTCTATGAAAAGAACACACATGCAATGACTCTAGTTGTGGTTCATGAAAAGAACAAACATGCAATGACACTGGTGGATCCATATGTGTTCTAGGAAAAGAACACACATTCAATGACACTGGTGGATCCATATGGGGTTTGTGAAAATAACAGTCATGACATGCAATGACTCTGATGGATCCTTATGTGGTTTGTGAAAAGAACACACATGCAATGACTCTAGATGTGGTTTATGAAAAGAACAGACATGCAACGAACTCTAGTGGATCCATATTTGGTTTGTGAAAAGAACACACATGCTTATGTGGTTTATGAAAAGAACAGACATGCAATGACTCTGGTGGATCCTTATGTGGTTTGTGAAAAGAACAGACATGCAATGACTGTAGCTGTGGTTTATGCAAATAACAGACATGCAATGAAGTCTGGTGGATCCATATGTGGTTTATGAAAAGAACACACATGCTATGACTTTTGTTGATCCATATGTGGTTTGTGAAAAGAACACACATGTAATGACTCTAGTTGTGGTTTATGAAAAGAACACACATGCAATGACTCTAGGGGATCCATATGTGGTTAATGAAAAGAACACACATGCAATGACACTGGTGGATCCATATGTGGTTTGTGAAAAGAACAGAAATGCAATGACTCTAGATGTGGTTAATGAAAAGAACACACATGCAATGAAATTGGTGGACACATATGTGGTTTGTGAAAAGAACACACATGCAATGACTCTGGTGGATCCATATGTGGTTTGTGAAGAGAACATACATTCAATGACTCTGGTGGATCCTTATGTGGTTTGTGAAAAGAATAGACATGCAATGACTCTAGCTGTGGTTTATGAAAAGAACAAACATGCAATGAATTCTGGTGGATCCATATGTGGTTTATGAAAAGAACACACATGCAATGACTATGGTTGAACCATATGTGGTTTGTGCAAACAACACACATGCAATGACTCTAGTTGTGTTTTATGAAAAGAACTCACATGCAATGACTCTAGGGGATCCGTATGTGGTTAATGAAAAGAACACACATGCAATGACACTGGTGGATCCATATGTGGTTTGTGAAAAGAACACACATGCAATAACTCTAGCTGTGGTTAATGTAAAGAACACACATGCAATGAAATTGGTGGATCCATTTGTGGTTTGTGAAAAGAACACACGTGCAATGACTCTAGTGGATCCATATGTGGTTTGTGAAAAGATCAGACATGCAATGACACTGGTGGATCCATATGTGGTCTATAAAAAGAACACACATGCAATGACTCTAGTTGTGGTTCATGAAAAGAACACACATGCAATGACACTGGTGGATCCATATGTGTTCTTGGAAAATAACACACATTCAATGACACTGGTGGATCCATATGTTGTTTGCGAAAATAACAGACATGCAATGACTCTGGTGGATCCTTATGTGGTTTGTGAAAAGAACAGAGATGCAATGTCTCTAGGTGTGGTTTATGAAAAGTACAGACATGCAATGAACTCTGGTGGATCCATATGTGTTTTATGAAAAGAACACACATGCAATGACTCTGGTTGATCCATATGTGGTTTGTGAAAAGAACACACATGCAATGACTCTAGTTGTGGTTTATGAAAAGAACACACATGCAATGACTCTAGGGGATCCATATGTGGCTAATGAAAAGAACACACATGCAATGACACTGGTGGATCCATATGTGGTTTGTGAAAAGAACAGACATGCAATGACTCTAGCCGTGGTTAATGAAAAGAACACACATGCAATGAAATTGGTGGATCCATATGTGGTTTGTGAAAAGAACACACATGCAATGACTCTGGTGGATTCATATATGGTTTTTGAAAAGAATAAACATTCAATGACTCTGGTGGATCCTTATGTGGTTTGTGAAAAGAATAGACATGCAATGACTCTAGCTGTGGTTTATGAAAAGAACAGACATGTAATGAACTCTGGTGGATCCATATTTTGTTTATGATAAGAACACACATGCAATGACTCTGGTTGAACCATATGTGGTTTGTGCAAAGAACACACATGCAATGACTCTAGTTGTGGTTTATGAAAAGAACACACATGCAATGACTCTAGGGGATCCATATGTGGTTAATGAAAAGAACACACATGCAATGACACTGGTGGATCCATATGTGATTTGTGAAAAGAACAGACATGCAATGACTCTAGATGTGGTTAATGGAAATAACACATGCAATGAAATTGGTGGATCCATATGTGGTTTGTGAAAAGAACACACATGCAATAACTCTGGTGGATCCATATGTGGTTTGTGAAAAGACCAGACATGCAATGACACTGGTGGATCCATATGTGGTCTATGAAAAGAACACACATGCAATGACTCTAGTTGTGGTTCATGAAAAGAACAAACATGCAATGACACTAGTGGATCCATATGTGTTCTAGGAAAAGAACGCACATTCAATGACACTGGTGGATCCATATGTGGTTTGTGAAAATAACAGTCATGACATGCAATGACTCTGATGGATCCTTATGTGGTTTATGAAAAGAACACACATGCAATGACTCTAGATGTGGTTTATGAAAAGAACAGACATGCAACGAACTCTAGTGGATCCATATGTGGTTTATGAAAAGAACACACATGCAATGACTCTGGTTGATCCATATGTGGTTTGTGAATAGAACACACATGCAATGACTCTAGTTGTGGTTTGTGAAAAGAACACACATGCAATGACTCTAGGGGATCCATATGTGGTTAATGAAAAGAACACACATGCAATGACACTAGTGGATCCATATTTGGTTTGTGAAAAGAACAAACATGCAATGACTCTTGTTGTGGTTAATGAAAAGAACACACATGAAATGACACTGGTGGATCCATATGCGGTTTGTGAAAAGAACACACATGCAATGACTCTGGTGGATCCACATGTGGTTTCTAAAAAGAACAAACATGCCATGACACTGGTGGATCCATATGTGGTCTATGAAAAGAACACACATGCAATTACACTGGTGGATGAATATATGTTTTAGGAAAAGAACACACATTCAATGACACTAGTGGATCCATATGTGGTTTGTGAAAAGAATTCACATGCTCACGAGGTTTAGAAATAGAACAAACATGCAATGAGACTGATGGCTCCATATTTGGTTTATGAAAAGAACAAACATTCAATGAGTCTGGTGGATCCATATGTGGTCTATCAAAAGAGCAAACATGCAATGACTCTAGTTGTGGTTCATGAAAAGAACATGTTGGGGATATACTTTCCGGGTATCCTCACAGTTCCTCACTGACCAGGGTGGCCCACTTTGGGTTAGAGCATTGCTTCATGGGCGGCCCAGTCAGGGAGAAAGACGGAGTCCAATCCGGCTACGGGAAGGCTTAGAAGACTTACCGACTTAGGCCCATAATATTACTTGTAGTTCAAGATGTACTCTGTAACTGACTCTCAGTCGTAGCCGGATAGATCTCTCCTGTAAACCCTAGGCCGAATATCTATATAAGCCGTCCTAGGGAGAGCCTTTAGGGCACACCTCAATAGTCTACAATCTCAACTCGCATAGGCGAAACCCTTGTAACCCATATTCCGGCTCTGACGTATTACTGGATTGCTAGCAGGAGTAGGATCCGTCCAAAGCCAGCGGATTCGAACCTAGGTAAACTTGTGTGCTCACCGTCCCAGAATACCGTACGTCTCACACCCCTCTCTTCCGCACGCCTCGAGTACCCCCTCATGGCGTACTTGTCATCAATCCGACGACAGTTGGCGCCCACTATGGGGCAAGTGAGCTTCGGATCTGCGTTCCGAGCGGAATCTGCAAGAATCGGAATCGGCGAGACTATCGCCGTCGGTCGCATCCTCTACGCCAGTGACGTCCCTCTCATCGTTCTCGACGAGACTTGGATTCCGGCTAAGGAGTCCGTGACTGCCTACACAATCATGTCCTTTGGCGAGATCGATGTTTACATCGGTTTCGCTGAAACTGCCCAACCCACCCCAGCGGTGATGATAGAGGCAGAAGAATCTGAGGAGGTAGTGGAGAAATCCCTAATCCCACCCAGCCCGCACCAGTTGCGGAGATAGTGGAGAAATTCGAGCCTAAAGAAGACCTAGCGGTCCAAGTCGAATCTAGAGTGGATCTCCCCGGAGGAGCCGGATCCCAGATTGACCCACCCGCAGAAGTCGAAATCTAGGAGGAGCATATCAGTGACACTGATTCCGGCTCTGATGATGCCGGGATAGACAGACCTTTCCTTAGGTACACATTACGACGTATGATACTGCAAGGCGAAAGCGCAGATGCAATTCTCGAGACCATCAAAAGTTTCGACATGGCTAATCGTGAAAGCCGAAGGTACCTCAGGAAGCACGCGTTGCACTTTGTCGGATACATGGGATCCAGATCCGGCTCTGCCGATGCTGGAGAAAACACCGACTCCGTGCTGGCGGCAATTGGAACAAACGTGATGTACCCGCATCCTCGGATGAATCGATGACATCGGCAGATTTCCGAAAGTTCTCCGCGGAATATGAAGAGGAGTATAACTCCAAAACTGCAGAAGAAGGAGAAGCCATGGATGAAGGATCCGGGGAACACTCTCCCAAAACGCAGGATGACATGGACGTCGGAGATAATCCCGAGGTCCAGATGTCCGAAAGTACCGATCAGAGCTTGACTCCGGGAAACGGACCCAAAGCCGTCTTTGCTACTGGCGCTGCCAAGAAGGCAAAGAAGAAGAACAAGAAGAACAAAACCCCGGCAAAAGACCCTCTGGCTAAGGAGTAGATTGCCGAGGAATACGAAGAAGACTCGGATGGAGCACTTATCCCAGACGAGCCGAAAAAAGAAGAATCTGTGGATGGACACGTGATCACCGAAGGTGCACGTAAACTCATCGATGCTGCATTAACCACACCTATCCCTACAGTCGCAGAACTTACTGCTGAAGAGCTGGATGAAAGGGTCCAAGCCCTAGAAGCGCGTCGTCAACAACTCCTCGATAAAGCCAAAAACATCGAGGTGGAGAAGAAACGCATGGCAACTAAAGACTACATGTCTCGGTTGCACCAGAAGACACGGAAACGTCACACCAATGACAACCAGTTCCCAACTGTCTGTGCCGTCCTTTTCGGAGATGAGATGGGGAAGCCACGGAAAGACAGCAAAGAAGATTGGGTATACCCAACCCTAGTACAGAATACCGTGCCGGCCCGAGAAATTCTATCGGCTAATCCAGGACCAGAGGAGATCCATTTGGGTATCAAGCTACTCAACAAGGGACTGGAGCAGCAAAAGGTCGCCTTGTCCGGAAATCAAAAACTGGTCTCGGATTCTGACCAATGTCGCACAGATCCGGCATGGGCTGACGTAAGACCCCATCACGTTCGGGAGCAGTATCATCGCCCCGAACGCTGGGAAGACAATTATCCAAGACGGATCGTCAGGACAGCACTACAAGACCACACGCAACTAGAGCAACGTCGTTCCAGCGGCCGAAAAAGACGCCATTGCTGCACTGAATCCGACAAACGCTCCCCGACGAGAATCTAACGATCGAAGGGGAGAAGATAAAGAGAAACGATGGGAGGAGGATCGTCAAAAAATGCCACCTTCTAAATATACGAGCCGTCCGGCTGATCCTCACCGTGGTGGGAACGACGGACGAAGGAACGACGGAAACCACGCCGGAACAAGCCGGTAGGGGGCTCGTCGTAGTCAAGATCCCCCAGAACCGGAATAATGATGCTCCGGATGGAGGCCGATGATCAGCCGGAAACTATCCAGCTGCACCACCCTCTCCACCACACAGTCATCACAACGGCTCCCATGGAGGGCAAGGATGACGACATGGCGGAGGAGGTGGTGGCAGAAGCCGAAGTCTGGCTCCAAGGCACCGCAGCCACAACCGACATTCGGGATGATCTCTATCCCTGAACGATGCAAGGCACATGATCAATTCCAACATAGAGGCGCGTCGCTATGAAAACGATGACATGTACGTGGGCCCAAAGTGCTTCGGACCACGCATCAGAGCTACAAGATTCCCGGAAGGATTTGCTATCTCAAGGCACATCCAAGCCTACGACGGCATTGCTCGGCCAGACACTTGGTTACAGGATTTTTTCCAAGCTTGCTTCATCGCCAAAGGCGGAAATAGCTTGGTCGCAACCCGATATCTCCCACTTATGTTGCGGAAGACGGCGCGATCATGGCTCAATGAACTTCCGGAGAACACCATCCATAACTGGTATGACATGCAAAGTGTGTTCTTTCGTAATTTCGAAGGCACATATCGGAGGCCCTGTTCGGTCGGAGACCTACAGCGTTGCACCCAGAAAGCCGGAGAAACTTGCCGAGATTATCTCGGATGATGGATCGACACCAAGAACTCTTGTGAAGGAGTAAATGACCAAACCGCGATTGAAGCTTTCATCGCAGGGCTCTCAATTGGTCTACTACGTCACCGCTTGAAGTGTGATAAGGTCACTGATTTGGGAGAAATGATAGAAACAGCGAGCAAGTATGCGGATGCTAACGACGATGCAGAGGGATTACTCAACGTCCTGGCTGTACCTCAGTCAACAAAAACAAAGCAACAAGCTCAGAAGCGTAAGAAAACCTCGGAGGAAAAACCCAACGCGAAAACAACGGTGGTTACTACTATTTCCGGGTCTGGAGGACGTGGCGGAGGCTGCGGGCGTGGCCGTGGGACTTCAAGGGTCCAAGGTAGAGGAGAACAGCAACCAGGCAAAACCTACTCTTGGGCCGACATTGCCAATAACCCATGTGTGCATCACCTAGACGCCAATGGGGGCTCGTCCCACACCAACGCTGAATGTCGTTTCAATGATGACATCAAAAGAGATGACACCGCAGGCTACAAAGCTAAGCGGAAGAAGGGAAAGAAAAATCCCGAAAAGGACAAAGAGACCAAGGAAGATTCCGACATAGAGGAAGCCGATGCTTCAAATCCCAAGTCGGAAGGGAAGAAGACTTTTCCCACCAAGAAGGACACTTATGTCACTTTCCTAGGATCTCAACCAGCAAAGGTCAAGAAAGCAGTTCTACACGAGCTCATTGCAATAGTTCCGGCTGTCCCACAGTATCTGGACTGGTCGGAAGTGGCAATCACATTTGACCGCGATGATCATCCGCCTAAGTTACACAGGCGAGGAAAATACGCCTTAATCTTCAACCCACTTATTAACGGTTATGGTTTCTCCAAGACCCTCATGGACGGTGGTAGCAGCATCAATATTCTCTATGTCGAAACGCTACGCCGGATGAAGATCTCGGAGACCCAGCTGAACCATAGCTCTGTGATTTTTCACGGATTTGTCCCAGGAAGACAAGCTAATTCCCTAGGAGAGATCACTTTGGATGTTACCTTTGGAACTCCAAAGAATTATTGGACGGAGGCACTTTCCTTCGAAGTGGTCCCGTTCAAGAGCGCATACAATGCTATATTCGGACGTCCGGCTTACTGGGCTTTCATAGCTCGTCCGTGTTACATTTACAATATGATGAAAATTCCAGGTCCCAACAGCGTGATCACCATCAGGGAGACCCGAAGAAAGCGCGAGGATAGAAATGCCGCCTTTGCCGAAGCCGTGCTGCACGCCCAGGAGTACCAGGAGATCAAGAAGAGCATAGATCCGTCCGAGATGCCCGCAACGAATAAGGAGGTGACCAAGCCAAATCCGAAGTTCAAGGCATTAGAAGAGACAAAGAAAACACCGTTGAAGGATGATGACCCCTCCAAGGTGACCCAGATAGGCGTAGGCCTAGATAGCGCATAGGAAAGCGCGCTCGTCAAGTTCCTCCAAGAAAATCAAGATATCTTTGCATGGCAGCCATCTGACATGACCGGAGTACCTAGGGAACTTGCCGAGCACTCTCTAAATGTAAACCCGAACGCTAAACCCGTCAAACAGTCCTTACGACGGTTTGGCAACAAAAAGCGTAAGGCAATAGCTAAGGAACTAGCGCGGCTCGAGTTAGCCGGATTCATAGAAGAGGTCATCCACACTGAGTGGTCGGCCAATCCTGTAATGGTCCCTAAAAAGGACACCACTGCTTTAAGAATGTGTGTTGATTATACTGCCTTGAACAAGGCTTGTCCAAAAGATCCGTTCACTTTGCCTAGAATTGATCAAGTTATCGATTCTACGGCAGGCTCGGAACTCCTCTGTTTTCTCGACGCATATTCCGGTTATCACCAAATCCGGATGAAGGAATATGACAAAGTCAAAACTTCATTCATAACCCCTTTCGGAACCTTCTGTTTTGTTACGATGCCCTTTGGGCTGAAGAACGTAGGAGCTACGTACCAGCGCACGATGCAGCGTTGCCTCCACGACCAACTCAGACGCAATGTACATGCATACGTGGATGATATCGCGGTGATGTCCAAAAAGAAGGAAACACTGATTTCCGACTTGGAGGAAACGTTCGCCAATCTACGAAAATACAACATCATGCTTAACCCGAAGAAATGCTTCTTTGGAATACCAGCCGGAAAATTGTTAGGTTTTATCGTGTCTCAAAGAGGCATAGAGGTGAACCGAGACAAAATCAAGGCTATACTTAATATTTCCAGGCCAACTCGCCTGAAGGACGTACAAAGATTAACTGGCTCCATCGTTGCGGTCAGTCGATTTGTAAGCCTGCTTGGTGAAAGAGCCGCACCATTATGCAAACTCCTGAAAAAGACCAAAGATTTTGTTTGGACTGATGAAGCTGAAGCCGCACTACAAGACCTGAAGAAAGTACTCTCATCTGCTCCTATCCTGGCAGCATCGGAACCTAAGGAACCGATGTTGCTCTATCTTGCTGCGATAAATAAGGTCGTTAGTATCGTCATGGTGGTGGAGAGACCAGAGGAAAATCAGGAGCACCTGGTGCAGCGTCCGACTTACTTTGTCACCGAGGTTCTGACAGAATCAAAATAGTGGTATCCGCACTATCAAAAGTTGGCTTACGGTGTTTTTCTAGCATCTCGTAAGTTACGACACTACTTTCAGGAGCATCCAATTACCATGGTGAGTACAGCTCCCATGAGAGACATAATCAACAATAGCGACGCCACAGGACACGTCGCCAAATGGGGCATAGAGCTCTCAGCTTTCGATATTGAGTACAAACCTCGGACAACAATCAAATCCTAGATCCTTGCTGACTTTGTCGCTGATTGGACAGAGACAAAGGAGAATATGATCCTCCCTGAGTCGGAATATTGGACCCTCTTTTTCGATGGGTCTAAGGCTCAAGGGGGCTCGGGGGCTGGCGTGGTGCTCAAATCACCCTAAGGAGATAAACTTTTATACGTGTTGCAGATCCACTTCAAAGCGACAAACAATATTGCTGAGTATGAAGCACTGCTACATGGAATCCGGATTGCTAAGGACATTGGCATCCGACGTTTGATGGGTTACGGAGATTCGGATCTTGTTGCTCAACAAGTGTCGGATATTTGTAATACAAATAAACACATGGCAGCATATAAAGCTGTCGTGGATGATCTATCTAAATCATTCGAAGGGTTTGAAGTTCAACACATCCCTCGAGCAGAAAATGAGGAAGCAGATGCACTATCTCGAATAGGTTCTGCGTGGAAAGAGGTCCCGAATGGCACTTTTTTAGAGCACCTCAAAGTTCCCTCAATAAAGGGAGTAGATGAGGAATATCTGACCAAATCCGACTCACCTTTAATAGCAGTTCTGGCTGTAATTCCCAGCTGAACTCAACCCTACCTCGATTATTTGGTAGATGGCAAATTACCCGAAGACGAGGTGCTGAGCCGGCAGATTATCCGATGAGCTAAAGCCTATACTATTATTAAAGGTGATCTCTATAAACGGAGTGTTTCTGGGGGTTTTCAGCGTTGTGTATCTCCGGAAGAAGGAGTGGAAATCTTAAGGGAAATCCACGAAGGCGAGTGTGGTCACCACGCTGCAGCCAAATCTTTAGTGGCAAAATCTTTTCGACACGGATTTTTCTGGCTTACAGCTCAAGCAGATGCCGAACGATTAGTCAAGACGTGCAAAGGCTGCCAAAAGTACACCAAGCAAGCTCATGTTCCGGCTGATCAGTTGCGAACAATACCTATAACATAGCCCTTTGCGGTCTGGGGGCCTGATATGGTAGGACCTTTTAAACGAGCTCCAAGTGGATTTACTCACCTCTTAGTGATGGTGGATAAATTCACCAAATGGATTGAGGCTAAACCCGTCACAAGTTGTGACGGAGCAACAACCAAAAGATTTGTCGAGGATGTTATAATTCGGTATGGTTATCCGCATAGCATTATCACGGACAACAGGAGTAACTTTTCTATGGGAGAATTGGCTGAATTCTGCGACGAGCAAAATATCCGGCTTGACATTGCGTCATTCGCACATCCACAAGCTAACGGACAAGTCGAAAGAGCAAATGGTTTAATCTTACAAGGCCTAAAACCGAGACTCGAAGCACCACTACGACGTGCTATGGGGGCTTGGGCGGAGGAATTACCGAACAACTCCAAACAGGTCAACAGGATACACACCTTTCTTCTTGGTCTATGGTGCAGAAGCAGTTCTTCCTAGTGATTTGATTCATACTTCTCCTAGAGTGGCCGCGTATATCGAAGAGGATGCCGAGATTTCTCGACAAAATGATCTCGACTTAGTCGAAGAAGTTCGCGTCGTTGCTGAAATGAGATCTACAGCCTATCAGCAGAAGTTACGCAAGTATCATAGCCAGAGAGTCCGAAATAGATCCTTCAATAAAGGTGATTTGGTTCTCCAGCTAGTGCAACAAAGAAAGCACAAACTTTCCCCAGTATGGGAAGGGCCCTTTTTAGTTAGTCGAGTATTGCACAATGGATCGTACTACTTAACTGACATGAGGCCAGTCAAAGAAAGACCTGCTACTAAGAAGAGAAAGAGAGCTAGAGGCAGTACAAATCCGGATGAGTTAGATAAACCATGGAACATTGCTCAGCTACATCCCTTTTATTCTTAGTTTACCTTTCTTTGTAATCATACATATGTACATGTTCTATGAGAAATAAATTTTGGTTGCCTCAAATTTTTTGTGAGAAGTTGTTACCATCTTATTTCCGAATGATCATGTCGTAGTCGAAAATCCCAGAATGCTTGAAAGTACTTTATGCTCATGTTTGTTCTGGTTTAGATTTCTGATTCTAAAATTGCTACCCTCGGGTATAACTCTAAAGTTTCTAGTCTTTACTTTGGTTATTTGTCTGATTGCTGGATGCGGGCATTTTCCGAGTAGTGAATTGTTGGTACTGGAAGCCGGCTTTGTCTCCGAGTTTATACTGGTTTAGCAATAGAGCTCCGTTGCTCGGAAAAGTTTCCGGCGGAAGGTTTAGCCGGCTCACGGAAGGGACGAGGCGGAAAGATAGATAAACGATAAGTAGAGACGAAAAAATACAAGTGCTTATGTAAACATTTCAGGCACACAAAATTTTTCAAAGCCGAAAAGTGCTGAATAGATCAAAAGCTTAGGACTAGCAAAGTTAAAGTATTACATATTTACAAACGCATCATGTTTTTTCTGGAATAATACATAAGTTTCTGGTCTATGATGCAGGAAGAGATGAAGGAGCTGCCGGCTCGCTGGTTACTCCGCCTTGATATCGTTCCGAGATGTTCGCATCCGAGTTGGTGCGTTCATCGTCAGAAACTTCTGTTGGTTCTTCCGGAGGAGGAGGCGGAGTATCCACGCAGGTGAAGAAGGGGATCTCGTAGCTGGTCAGGTCAGCCACGTGACACCCATATCCGGCGCAGGAGTGCATGATGGCTTGAAGGTCTTGCTCCTGGCCGTCTTCGTCTACCTTGCAGTACCCTCTGGTCACTTGCCATATTTCCATGTTTCCATGGTGGCTCATGACCATGGTGAGAGCGTTCTGCGTAGCAGTCCGCGCGTAGGACATGTTCCAGTCCCGAACAAGTTGCGGCATCTCCTTCGCCTTGTCCCACACCTGGAAGTCCGACATGCTTGGCATGTCCGGAATCTTGAGAGCTTCGCCGACGTCCTCAAGGGACTGGCGGAAGTCATGAAGCAGGTCACCGACTTGGGTAAGCCGGTGGGTGTGGGGCTCGGAGGAGGAACGGTCCGTCAAGTTCAGAGGACCTATACACAAAACAAGTTAAGAAAAATCCAACATTGGTAAAAGTCGAAGAAAGAGACAAGTCAGATAGATGGAACGTACCAAAAATGACGTCTTCAATCTTGGTTTTCTCCTCCCGGAGACTCTGGAGTTCAGCCCGGAGCGCCTGGGACATGTCCTTCTCTCTGTCAAGCTCATTCTTCAGATCCGAGATTATTTTATCTTGAGTAGCGATCTTGCGATCACGCTCATCAGTGGCCATGGAGGAAGATTCAAGGACTTGAGCTATGCTCCTTTCATGATCCGCCTTAAGCTTATCCAGCTCTTGGCGAAGTCCCTTGTTCTCCACCACCAGGGTCTTAAGGTTCTCGGCCTCTTCAATCATGGCGACGAATTGTTTCACCAGCGCTGTAAGTCAAAAAGAACAAAAGTTCAGAAAAATTCGACATTGAAAATACAAAGACAAGGGTTGAGTCTCGGAATGTTTACCTTTAGCCTCATCGTTGGCAACTTTGAGTTCAGCATTTTTAAGCCGGAGAGCTTTGATCTCTCTCCGCTTATTGCAGACATTGGTCAGTAATTCCTGGTTATAGGAACATACTTTCTGTAAGTCAGAATACCCAAAGTCAGAAAGCTACTTAAGACTCGGGCAAATATTTTTGCTAAAATATCAGCACGAGCCTTAGGGGCTACACTAGTTCGTTCTTTGGCATCCTAATAATGCATAAACTCGGATTGTTTATCCTACTTCATGCTTGGGGGCTAGAGGATATGATGTAAAATACAATAAAGGAAAGTTAGGAGTTGGAAATCCGACTTAAATATTGTTCACGGGTGAGTTTATCCAAACCCGCGTTCACTTCAGCAGCCACCTTCTCGGCGAGAGTCAGAGGAATCACTGGAGCTGTTGGAAGATCACTGGTCCTAATCCTCTCATCGTGAAGGCGGACTTGGGCGAGAAGGTCAGAGAACTTGACGTCCTCTGCTTCTTGCGCTTCTTCTTAGGGAGATAGATGGCTTTTCTCCAGGCATTGCCTGGCGAGCCGCTGGATTTCTTCAGCAGATTTCCGAGACAGGCCAAACTTGGCGAGTCCCAGATTGTTGATGAGGTTTTCGGCGAAGGTTTCAGCCGAGGGATCATTACCCGAAGAGGGTTCACCCTTATTTAGATCTGACGCACTCGTGGTGACGTCAGTTTGCGATCCAAGGTTCGCAGTCCCTGTTGAAGGAGCCGGATCTTCTGCAGCGTCCGGCGAGATAACCGGCGTTCAGAAGGTTGAGGGGAAGGAGTCGGAGGAGCCACGACAGGGGAAGCTATGGTAAGCTTCGTCTGCCGCAATGGCTTCGAAGGAATCCCTTTCCCCTTGGCCTTGACGAGCAATTTTGCTCTGAGAATGTAGTAAAAGTCGGAAAACATTACATCTCGGAAAGAAATTTGAATAATGTACAAAGGCGGAAGTTGTGATTGAATGTTACCTCTTCACGAGAGGCACCTCCTTTGTGCCAACAACCACTGTCAGAGCTTTGCACTTCTTGAGCGCAAGATCCGGCAATGGAACTACCTCCACCTCCTGAGAGAACTCCGGAGGATATCCTTCGAGCGGAGCAAGTTCCGACTCAGGGAGGTCAGCAAGCTGAAAAGAAGAAAACATATCAGTATAACTCAAAGAATGAAACACATAAAAAGTATACTGATGGAAGCTTACCGGCACTACGGGGTTGTCCGCCGTGTGCATGTCCAGAGAAACCTCCGGGATTCTCCTCTCGATTCGCTCCTTGATCAGCCACTTAATCTGGCTTATGTAGCCCTGTGTGGTGAAGGATTTGGAGCTGATGCAGAGGGAATCTTTTGGGGACGACGTGATGGAATGCATCAGTCGGGTTCCGTGGTACTGGAGAGGCTGGATCCGACGTGAGACCCAGCACTGAACTAAGTCGGATCCCTTCAGATCTTTGTGTTTGATTAAGTATTCGATCCGCCTCTTAGCAAGGATCAGATCATCGGTGAGAGCCGGAGCAGCCTCGTCCCAAGAAGGTTGGGCCGTGGCAGCTTCGTCGACAAAAGCCGGCAAAGCAGTAGCTTTGTCGGGAGCCAGAATATCCCTATGATAGAAAAAAGTGGCTGGCCATTGTTTGACCGAGTCACTAGCTAGAATCTTCGGATAAGCCCGGTCGCGTCTAAGTGAAAATATGATAGTGCCAGTGATGTAAGGGACACCGGCAGTAATGGAATTCCTCCATACATGGAAATAGTACCGGAAGAGAGTCAAACTCGGCCTAATGCCGAGAAAGCCCTCACAATGTGAAGCATACGCACTCATCTCTAAGAGAAAGTTGGGAGGAAGATTGTGGAGTTGAACTCCGAAATGATCTATCACCTCGGAGAAGAACTCCGAGGGAGGAAAGGATAGACCTCTATCGAGGTGGGTGCCGAAGTGGACCCGCTCGCCGTCGCGCGGGTTGGGGACGGTTTCCCCGAAGCCGCTCCGCCAGTCGCCGGCGATGAGAAGCCCCTCCTTCTCCATGTTCTTCAGGCCCTCCTCGTTGAGAGCGCAGGGAATCCAGATCCCGCGGAAGTTCTCTTTCTCCGCTACTGCTTCCGCCGTCGCCGCCGCCGCTGCCAAGCTGGAGGAAGAAGATGAAGCCATTACTCCGGTGAGAAGATGACCTAAAAGGGGCGGCACTGGGAGCTCTGTGGGGGAAGAACGAGGAAGCTCTGTGCACGCAAGAGGATTGGGAGGAAAGGAAATGGCAAAGGACTGGTGGAAAGGAGAAGGAAAAAATCCAAACCCCTTATATCCACCTACCTGCGCCAAGATTCGTGCAAATGCTACAGTGTAACCGCCACGCGTCGTGGAAGGAACTGGGAAGGACCCACGCGATGATTGCGTCGCCTCGATCTCCACGCATGCATTGAAACGGCGCCTCGGTTCTGTGAACCGTGGACCCACCAACGGTCGTGCTGATGGAATGCCCGTCAGATGACGTGACTTGACCATGACTTGTGTCAGGTGGCGTTGAGAGCCAAGTTCTGGCTTAGTTTGAAATCGAGCTGGAAAATCTGAGTAAACTGCTGATAGGTCCGACTTATTTTTAAGACCCAGATCGTATTTTTGTTGTGAAGTTTCAGGAACCCTTCAAGATTCTGCAAGCCGAAGATCAAGCTAGACGATGATAAATCCGACTTTGGATCTTGGAGGCCTCCGGGGGCTGCTATTGGGGATATTGTTGGAGATATGCCCTAGAGGCAATAATAAATATAGTTATTATTATATCTTTGTGTTTATGATAAATGTTTGCATTCATGCTATAATAGTATTAACAAGGAAACCATTAATACTTGTGTGAATTGTAAACTTAATTTGAAGTCCCTAGTATAGCCTCTATACTTCACTAGCTTGTTGGTTGATTGATGATGTGGTTTCTTTGTCATGAACATTGAGATGTTATCAACAACAAGATCATATCGTTAGGAGAATGATATGGTGGACATACTCCTATAGATAAGCGTAGCATAAAGATCAAGTCATTTCAATAGTTCAATTGCTATATGCTTTCTGATACATAGTAACCTAATTCCTTCGACCATGAGATCATGCATATCACCTTTACTGGATGGATGCTTTGATGTCATCAAACACCACACCGTAACAGGGTGGCTATAAAGGTGGTATTGAGTGTTCGGAAAGTATTGGTTGAAACACATGGATCAAGAGTGGGATTTGTCCATCCACATGACGGATAGATATTCTCTGGGCCCTCTCGGTGAAATGTCATCCAATTAGCTTGCAAGCATGTGACTGGGTCACAAGGGATCACATATCACGGGAACGAGAAAAGAGTACTTATCAGTAACGAGGTTGAACTAGGTATGCAGAGATACCGAAGATCATAACCTCGGATAAGTAACATATCGTGAGACAAAGGGAAATTGGTATCGTATGTAAGTGGTTCATTCGATCGCAAAGTAATCGTAGAAATATGTGGGAGCCATATGAATTTCCAGATTCCTCTATTGGTTATTGTTCGGAGAAGTGTCTCGATCATGTCTGCATAATTCACGAACCGTAGGGAGACACACTTAAGGATTCGACGTTGTTTGAGTAGTTATGGTATTATGAGAAAGAGACCGAATGTTGTTCGGAGTCTCGGATGGGATCCGGGATATCACGAGGTGATCCGGAATGGTCCGGAGAATAAGATTCATATAAGGAAAGTCCCGTTTCGGAGTTCGGGAATGATTCCGGTGTTTTCATCGGGAACATTCTAGAAGGTCCCGGAATGTCCGGCACTCCGGGAGGGAAGGGGTACATGAATGTGTCATTGCATGTTGGAATGATTGCATCATGTACTAAGTGTTCTCGCTGTCCGAAATAAAGGGTTAATTCAAATCCTAATTGAAAAAGTCAAACTGCCAGTTTTCGGTCAAACTGCCAGTTTTCGGAAAGAGGAGAAAGAGGAGGAGAGGTGGAGGCCGAGTTGGAGGAGGGTTCCTCCCCTTGGCCGGCGCACCTCCCAAGGCCGAGTTGGGGAGGAACTCCTCCCCTTGGCCGCCGGCCCTCCCACCTATAAAGGGAGGGGCAGGGCTCCCCTCTCTACACAACACTACTAGTTCCTACCCTCTAAACTAAACCCTAGATCTAAAACCCCGGTTTAGAGCTATTTTGGTTTAGAGCCTTCTAATTGGTTTAGAGCCCTCTAATTGGTGTGTCTAATTACTAGACCACTAATAGCCTCTCTCATAAGCTCCACCATACTCGCACCGGCTTAAGGCGAAGCCCTGCGGGATCTCCCCTCTACTTCCGGTACCACGCCGTTGTGCTGCCGGAATCGCGAGGAGAGTGCTACAACCTCCGCTGCCTGCTGGAACAAGGGAGAGGAAGGTCTTCGTCGAGTACCGAACGTGTGACCGACTGCGGGGGCGCTGCTGGAACGTGGCGCCGGAAGGATCGTCTACACGATCTTGAGATCGGAAAGAGTACGACTACATCACCCACGAGAATCTGCTCTCGTTAAACACTTTGGAATCTTCGAGGGTGAGTTATTCCATCGACTCGTTGCTACAATCTAGTAGATAGATCTTGGCTTGTTTGTTTGTATGCGATAGAAAATTTTTGTTTTCCATGCTACGAACCCCTACAGTGGTATCAGAGCCGTGTCTATATGTAGATCTGTTGCACGAGTAGAACACAATGGTCATTGTGGGCGTTGATGCTTTTATTGTAGATTGCTTTTTGTGTACTTTGCATCTTGCGGTATGTTGGGATGAAGCGGCCCGGGCTAACCTTACATGACATCGTTCATGAGACTTGCTCCACGCTTAACATGCAACTTGTATTGCATAAGTGGCTTTGCGGGTGCCTGTTTCTCCTAGCATAGTAAAGATCCAATTTACAACGGGTAATCAACAATGCTAGTATCAATGTTGTGGTTCTTGTTCGTAGGTTAGAACGACACTTATGGAAAGCCCCAAACCACGTAAAATATGCAAAGAAAGTAGAAGCGTCTAACTTTGTTTTGCAGGGGTGTGCAGTGATGTGATATGGCCATGATTGTGATTATATTTGATGTATGCAATGTTCCTTATTGTAAGTTGGCAACCGGCAGGAGCCATATGGTTGTCTTTAATTTCTGTTAAGACCTGCGTGTCTATTCAAAATAGTTGTAATAGTTGAAGCTGGTGGACGACAACCATGAAGAAGCGTCATTGACCTTGATGCTATGCCGGTGATGATGGAGATCATATTCGTGCTTGAAGATGGAGATCGGAAGCACAAAGAAGAAAGGCCATATCATATCACATATTATGAATTGCATGTGATGTTAATCCTTTATGCATCTTGTATTGCTTAGTAGACGACGGTAGCATTATAAGATGATCCCTCATGCACATAAATTTCAAGTTCTGAAGTGTTCACCCTTAGTATGCACCGTTGCCAAAGCTTGTTGCTTCGAAGCACCACGTGATGATCGGGTGTCTTTGATTCCGCGGGTGAATACAACGTAAGCAAGCCAGATTTGCTTATGCGGTAACTAAGGTTTGATCTTGACGAGCCTAGCATGTACAGACATGGCCTCAGGAACACGGATCGCCGAAAGGCAAAGCATGAATCATATAGTAGATATGATGAACATGATGATTGTTCGCCATTAAAACTATATCGGCTCTCGTGATGATCGGTGTTGATATAGTAGTTTTGGTTCGTGTGATCACTAAAACAATGTGAGGGATGTTGTTTTGAGTGGGAGTTCACCTAGTTTAATTTCATTAATTAATTTGAGCTCAATTTGTCATAAACTTAGTCTAAACTATTGCAAATATGTTGTAGATCAATGGCAGCCCCTACCATCAATTTTAATGCGTTCCTAGAGAAAGAAAAGTTGAAAAACAATGGAAGCAACTTCGCGGATTGGTTCCGCAATTTGAGGATTGTCCTCACAGCTGGTAATTTGACCTATGTGCTGGATGCACCGCTAGGTGACCCACCTGCAGCTGATGCTACCGATGAAGTAAAGAATGTTTACCTCGCTCGGAAGAATCAGTACTCCATAGTTCAGTGTGCTATCTTGTATGGTTTAGAATCGGAGCTTCAGAAAAGGTTTGAAGAGTCAGATCCATATGATATTGTCGAGGATCTCAAATTAATTTTTGAGACTCATGCGGCAATTGAAAGTTATGAAGCTTCTGAAAAGTTCTTTAACTGCAAGATGGAAGAGGGTAGCTCCGTCAGTGAGCATGTGCTTAAGATGTCTGGGCACGCAAATAAACTTCAAAGTTTGGGTATAGTGATTCCTAATACTTTGGGAGTTTACCGCATCCTCCAATCACTACCACCAAGTTACAAGAACTTTGTGATGAACTACAACATGCAGAACATGAACAAAGAGTTGCCAGAACTATTTGCTATGTTAAAATCTGCAGAAGTGGAGATCAAGAAAGAGCACCAAGTGTTGATGGTCAATAAGACCACCAAATTCAAGAAAGGCAAGTCTAAGCAAAAGGGACACTTCAAGAAGGGTGGTAAGAAAGTTACCATGCCAACGAAGAAGACCAAGGCTGGACCTAAGCCTGAAACTGAGTGCTTTTACTGCAAGGGAGAAGGTCACTGGAAGCGGAATTGCCCAAAGTACTTGGCGGATTTGAAGAACGGCAACATCAAGAAGAAAGGTATATTTGATATACATGTTATTGATGTGTATCTCACTAGTATTCGTAGTAGTGCCTGGGTATTTGATACTGGTTCGGTTGCTCATATTTGTAACTCGAAACAGGAGCTGCAGAATAAACGGAAGCTAGCGAAGAACGAGGTGTCGATGCGTGTGGGAAACGGATCAAAGGTTGATGTGATCGCGGTCGGCACGCTACCTCTTCATCTACCATCGGGATTAGTTTTATACTTAAATAATTGTTATTTGGTGCCTGCGTTGAGCATGAACATTATATCGGGATCTTGTTTATTGCGAGACGGTTACTTGTTTAAATCAGAGAATAATGGTTGTTCGATTTATATGAGTAATATGTTTTACGCACATGCACCTTTGATAGATGGTCTATTCTTATTGAATCTCGATAGTAGAAATACACATCTTAATAACATTGAAGCTAAACGTTTGAAATCAAGCGATAATTCGACCTATATGTGGCACTGTCGTCTTGGTCACATTGGAGTGAAACGTATGAAGAAACTCCATTCCGATGGACTTCTTGAATCACTTGATTTTGAATCACTTGAAAGATGCGAAGCATGTCTGATGGGTAAAATGACTAAGACTCCATTTTCTGGTATAATGGAGCGAGCTACGGACTTATTGGAAATCATACATACCGATGTGTGTGGTCCAATGAGTGTAGCATCGCGCGGTGGTTATCGTTATGTTCTTACCTTCACGGATGATTTGAGTAGATATGGGTATATCTATTTCATGAAACATAAGTCCGAAACTTTCGAGAAGTTTAAGGAGTTTCAAAGTGAGGTAGAGAATCAACGTAACAAGAAGATTAAATTTCTACGTTCTGATCGTGGAGGTGAATATCTAAGTTACGAGTTTGGCGAGCATTTAAAGAAGTGCGGAATACTTTCACAATTGACACCGCCGGGAACACCACAGCGTAATGGTGTGTCCGAACGTCGTAATCGAACTCTCTTAGATATGGTTCGTTCTATGATGTCACTTACAGATTTACCGCTATCATTTTGGGGTTATGCATTAGAAACAGCCGCATTCACTTTAAATAGGGCACCATCTAAATCCGTTGAAACGACACCGTATGAATTATGGTTTGGGAAGAAACCTAAATTGTCGTTCCTTAAAGTTTGGGGATGCGAAGCCTATGTAAAGAAGTTACAGCCGGACAAGCTTGAACCCAAAGCGGAAAAATACGTCTTCATAGGATACCCAAAGGAAACTATTGGGTATACCTTCTATCATAGATCCGAAGGCAAAATCTTCGTTGCCAAGAATGGATCCTTTCTAGAGAAGGAATTTCTCTCGAAAGAAGTGACTGGAAGGAAAGTAGAACTCGACGAGGTTGTCGAACCTTCTCTCGAAATTGCGAGTAGCGCAGCACCGGAAGAAGTTCCTGTGGTGCCTGCACCAATAAGAGAGGAAGCTAATGATGATGATCATGAAACTTCGGTTGAAGTTGCTACAGAGCCTCGGAGGTCAACGAGAACTCGTACCACTCCAGATTGGTATGATTCCGTTATGAATGTCATGTTGGTGGACAACACCGATGACCCCGAGACATATGAGGAAGCGATGATGAGCCCAGATTCCAATAAATGGCAAGAAGCCATGAAATCCGAGATTGGATCCATGTACGAAAACCAAGTATGGACTTTGGTGGACTTACCGGATGGCCGGAAGGCTGTCGAGAACAAATGGATTTTCAAGAAGAAAACAGATGCTGATGGTAATGTTACTGTCTATAAAGCTCGACTTGTCGCAAAAGGGTTTCGACAAATTCAAGGAGTTGACTACGATGAGACTTTCTCACCAGTAGCGAAGCTAAAGTCTGTGAGGATTATGTTAGCAATCGCTGCATATTATGATTATGAGATATGGCAGATGGATGTCAAAACAGCATTCCTCAATGGAGACATTGATGAAGAGTTGTATATGATGCAACCCAAAGGTTTTGTCGATCCTAAAGATGCTAACAAGGTATGCAAGCTTCAACGGTCCATCTATGGATTGAAGCAAGCATCCCGAAGTTGGAATCAACGTTTTGATAAGGTAATCAAAAGTTTTGGTTTTATACAAACTTATGGAGAAGCTTGTATTTACAAGAAAATGAGTGGGAGCTCTGTAGCATTCTTAATACTGTATGTGGATGACATATTGTTGATTGGGAATGATATAGACCTTCTTAATAGTGTCAAGGAATATTTGAATAATAGTTTTTCAATGAAGGATCTTGGCGAAGCAGCTTACATATTAGGCATAAAGATTTATAGAGATAGATCGAAACGCCAAATATCATTGTCACAAAGTACATATTTGGACAAAGTTCTAAAGAGGTTTGGAATGGAAGATAGCAAGAAAGGGTTCTTGCCCATGTTGCCCAATACGACCTTGAGTAAAACTCAAAGTCCGACATCGGCAGAAGATAGAGAAAGGATGAGTAAGACTCCCTATGCCTCAGCCATAGGATCTCTAATGTATGCCATGCTATGTACTAGACCCGACATTGCATATGCTGTTAGTTTAACTAGCAGATATCAAAGTGATCCAGGAGTGGATCATTGGACAGCGGTCAAAAACATCCTTAAGTACTTGAGAAGAACTAAGGATATGGTTCTTTCTTATGGAGGTGATGAACAGCTCGTTGTTAATGGTTACACCGATGCTAGTTGGAACACTGATCCGGATGATTCTAAATCACAATCTGGATACGTATTTATTTTGAATGGTGCAGCAGTTAGCTGGAGGAGTGCAAAGCAAAGCGTTGTGGCGAGATCTTCAACTGAATCGGAATACATGGCTGCTTCGGAGGCTTCACAAGAAGCGATATGGATGAAAGAGTTCATTACAGAGCTGGGTGTGGTTCCTAGTGCGCTGGACCCAATGTCTATCTACTGTGATAACATGGGCGCCATAGCCAATGCGCAAGAACCAAGGTCACACAAGAAGCTGAAGCATATCAAGCTACGTTTTCACGCTATTCGAGAACATATCCAGGATGGGGATATAAAGATTTGCAAAGTACACACAGATCTGAATGTGGCGGATCCGTTGACTAAACCTCTCCCGAGGGCAAAACATGACCAACACCAAACTGCCATGGGTGTTCGGTATATTACCATGTAATCTAGATTAGATGACTCTAGTGCAAGTGGGAGACTGTTGGAGATATGCCCTAGAGGCAATAATAAATATAGTTATTATTATATCTTTGTGTTTATGATAAATGTTTGCATTCATGCTATAATAGTATTAACAAGGAAACCATTAATACTTGTGTGAATTGTAAACTTAATTTGAAGTCCCTAGTATAGCCTCTATACTTCACTAGCTTGTTGGTTGATTGATGATGTGGTTTCTTTGTCATGAACATTGAGATGTTATCAACAACAAGATCATATCGTTAGGAGAATGATATGGTGGACATACTCCTATAGATAAGCGTAGCATAAAGATCAAGTCATTTCAATAGTTCAATTGCTATATGCTTTCTGATACATAGTAACCTAATTCCTTCGACCATGAGATCATGCATATCACCTTTACTGGATGGATGCTTTGATGTCATCAAACACCACACCGTAACAGGGTGGCTATAAAGGTGGTATTGAGTGTTCGGAAAGTATTGGTTGAAACACATGGATCAAGAGTGGGATTTGTCCATCCACATGACGGATAGATATTCTCTGGGCCCTCTCGGTGAAATGTCATCCAATTAGCTTGCAAGCATGTGACTGGGTCACAAGGGATCACATATCACGGGAACGAGAAAAGAGTACTTATCAGTAACGAGGTTGAACTAGGTATGCAGAGATACCGAAGATCATAACCTCGGATAAGTAACATATCGTGAGACAAAGGGAAATTGGTATCGTATGTAAGTGGTTCATTCGATCGCAAAGTAATCGTAGAAATATGTGGGAGCCATATGAATTTCCAGATTCCTCTATTGGTTATTGTTCGGAGAAGTGTCTCGATCATGTCTGCATAATTCACGAACCGTAGGGAGACACACTTAAGGATTCGACGTTGTTTGAGTAGTTATGGTATTATGAGAAAGAGACCGAATGTTGTTCGGAGTCTCGGATGGGATCCGGGATATCACGAGGTGATCCGGAATGGTCCGGAGAATAAGATTCATATAAGGAAAGTCCCGTTTCGGAGTTCGGGAATGATTCCGGTGTTTTCATCGGGAACATTCTAGAAGGTCCCGGAATGTCCGGCACTCCGGGAGGGAAGGGGTACATGAATGTGTCATTGCATGTTGGAATGATTGCATCATGTACTAAGTGTTCTCGCTGTCCGAAATAAAGGGTTAATTCAAATCCTAATTGAAAAAGTCAAACTGCCAGTTTTCGGTCAAACTGCCAGTTTTCGGAAAGAGGAGAAAGAGGAGGAGAGGTGGAGGCCGAGTTGGAGGAGGGTTCCTCCCCTTGGCCGGCGCACCTCCCAAGGCCGAGTTGGGGAGGAACTCCTCCCCTTGGCCGCCGGCCCTCCCACCTATAAAGGGAGGGGCAGGGCTCCCCTCTCTACACAACACTACTAGTTCCTACCCTCTAAACTAAACCCTAGATCTAAAACCCCGGTTTAGAGCTATTTTGGTTTAGAGCCTTCTAATTGGTTTAGAGCCCTCTAATTGGTGTGTCTAATTACTAGACCACTAATAGCCTCTCTCATAAGCTCCACCATACTCGCACCGGCTTAAGGCGAAGCCCTGCGGGATCTCCCCTCTACTTCCGGTACCACGCCGTTGTGCTGCCGGAATCGCGAGGAGAGTGCTACAACCTCCGCTGCCTGCTGGAACAAGGGAGAGGAAGGTCTTCGTCGAGTACCGAACGTGTGACCGACTGCGGGGGCGCTGCTGGAACGTGGCGCCGGAAGGATCGTCTACACGATCTTGAGATCGGAAAGAGTACGACTACATCACCCACGAGAATCTGCTCTCGTTAAACACTTTGGAATCTTCGAGGGTGAGTTATTCCATCGACTCGTTGCTACAATCTAGTAGATAGATCTTGGCTTGTTTGTTTGTATGCGATAGAAAATTTTTGTTTTCCATGCTACGAACCCCTACAGATATACTTTCCGGGTATTCTCACAGTTCCTCACTGACCAGGGTGGCCCAGTTCGGGTTAGAGCATTGCTTCACGGGCGGCCTAGTCAGGGAGAAAGACGGAGTCCAATCCAGCTACGGGAAGGCCTAGAAGACTTACCGACTTAGGCCCATAATATTACTTGTAGTTCAAGATGTACTCTATAACCGACTCTCAGTCGTAGCCGGATAGATCTCTCCTGTAAACCCTAGGCCGGATATCTATATAAGCCGTCATAGGGAGAGCCTTTAGGGCACACCTCAATAGTCTACAATCTCAACTCGCACATGCGAAACCCTTGTAACCCATATTCTGGCTCTACCGTATTACTGGATTGCTAGCAGGAGTAGGATCCGTCCAAAGCCGACGGATTCGAACCTGGGTAAACTTGTATTCTCACCGTCCCGAAATACCGTACGTCTCACACCCCTCTCTTTCGCACGCCTCGAGGACCCCCTCATGGCGTACTTGTCATCAATCCGACGACAGAACACACATGCAATGACACTAGTGGATCCATATTTGTTTTAGCAAACGAACACACATTCAATGACACTGGTGGATTCATATGTGGTTTGTGAAAAGAACACACATGCTCATGTGGTGTATGAAAAGAACAGACATGCAATGACTCTAGTGGATCCTTATGTTGTTTGTGAAAAGAATAGACATGCAATGACTCTAGCTGTGGTTTATGAAAATAACAGACATGCAATTAACTCTGGTGGATCCATATGTGGTTTATGAAAATAACACACATGCAATCACTCTGGTGGATCCATATGTGGTTTGTGAAAAGAACACACATGCAATGACTATAGCCGTGGTTTATGAAAATAACACACATGCAATGACTCTAGGGGATCCATATGTGGTTAATGAAAAGAACACACATGCAATGACACTGGTTGTTCCATATGTGGTTTGTGAAAAGAATAGACATGCAATGAGTCTAGCTATGGTTAATGAAAAGAACACACATGAAATGACACTGGTGCATCCATATGTGGTATGTGAAAATAACACACACGCAATGACTCTGGTGGATCCATATGTGGTTTGTAAAAGGAATAGACATCCAATGACACTGGTGGATCCATATGTGGTCTATGAAAAGAACACACATGCAATGACTCTAGTTGTGGTTTATGAAAACAACACACATGCAATGACACTGGTGGATGAATATGTGTTTTAGGAAAAGAACACACATACAATGACACTGGTGGATCCATATGTGGTTTGTGAAAAGAACACACATACTCATGTGGTTTAGAAAAAGAACAAACATGCAATGACACTGGTGGATACATATGTGGTTTATGAAAAGAATAGACATGCAATGACTCTGGTGGATCCATATGTGGTTTGTGAAAAGAACACACATGCAATGACACTAGGGGATCCTTATGTGGTTTGTGAAAAGAACAAACATGCAATGACTCTAGTTGTGGTTAATAAAAAGAACACACATGCAATGACTCTAGTGGATCCATATGTGGTTTGTAAAAAGAACACACATGCAATGACACTGGTCTATCCACATGTGGTTTGTCAAAAGAACACACATGTAATTACTCTAGTTGTGATTTATGAAAAGAATACACATCTAGTGACTCTAGTTATGGTATATTAAAAGAACACACCTGTAGTGAACTCTGGTGGATCCATATGTGGTTTATGAAAAGAACATACATGCAATGACTCTAGTGGATCCATATGTGGTTTGTGAAAAGAACAGACATGCAATGATTCTAGCTATGGTTAATGAAAAGTACCCACCTGCAATGAAACTGGTGGATCCATATGTGGTTTGTGAAAAGAACACACGTTCAATGACACTGGTGTATCCATATATGGGTGCGAAATGAACACACATGTAATGACTCTAGTTGTGGTTTATGAAAAGAACACACATTCAGTGACTCTAGCTGTGGTTTATTAAAAGAACACACATGCAATGATACTGGTGGACCATGTGGTTTATTAAAAGAACACACATGCAATGACATTGGTGGATCCTTGTGGTTTATGAAAAGAACAAACATGCAATGACTATGGTGGATCCATATGTGATCTATGAAAAGAGCAGACATGCAATGACTCTAGTTGTGGTTCATGACATGAACACACATGCAATGACATTGGTGGATCCATATTTGTTTTAGGAAAAGAACACACATTCATTGACACTGGTGGATTCATATGTGGTTTGTGAAAAGAACACACATGCTCATGTGGTTTATGAAAAGAACAAACATGCACTGACTTTGGTGGATCCATATCTTGTTTGTGAAAAGAATAGACATGCAATGACTCTGGTGGATCCATTTGTGGTTTGTGAAAATAACACACATGCAATGACACTGGTTGAACCATATGTGGTCCATAACAAGAACACACATGCAATGACTCTGGTGGAGCCATATGTGGTTTGTGAAAAGAACACACATTCACTGACTCTAGGTTTGGTTCATGAAAAGAACACACATGAAATGACTCTGGTGGATCCATATTTGTTTTAGGAAAAGAACACACATTTAATGACACTGGTGGATCCATATTTGGTTTGTGAAAAGAACACACATGCTCATGTGGTTTATGAAAAGAACATACATGCAATGAACTCTGGTGGATCCATATGTGGTTTATGAAAATAACACACATGCAATGACTTTGGTGGATCCATATGTGGTTTGTGAAAAGAACACACATTCACTGACTCTAGTTGTGGTTCATGAAAATAACACACATTCAATGACACTGGTGGATCCATATGTATTTTATGAAAAGAACACACATCCTCATGTGGTTTATGAAAAGAACAGACATGCAATGAACTCTGGTGGATCCATATGTGGTGTATGAAAAGAACACACATGCAATGACTCTAGTTGTCCATATGTGGTTTGTGAAAAGAACACACATGCGATGACTCTAGTTGTGGTTTATGAAAAGAACACATATCCAATAACTCTAGCTGTGGTTTGTGAAAAGAATACACATGCAATGACTCCGGTCGATCCATATGTGGTTTGTGAAAAGAACACACATGCAATGACACTGTTGGATCCATATGTGGTCTATGAAAAGAACATACATGCAATGACTCTAGTTGTGGCTCATGAAAATAACACACATGTAATCACACTGGTGGATCCATATGTGTTTTAGGAAAAGAACACATATTCAATGACTTTAGCTTTGGTTAATGAAAAGAACACACATGCAATGACACTAGTGGATCCATATGTGGTTTGTGAAAAGAACACACATGCAATGACTCGGGTGGATCCGTATGTGGTTTGTGAAAAGAATAGACATGCAATGACACTGGTGGATCCACATGTGGTCTATGAAAAGAACACACATGCAATGACTCTAGTTGTGGTTCATGGAAAGAATACACATGCAATGACACTGGTGGATCCATATGTCTTTTGTGAAAAGAACAGACATGCAACGACTCTAGTGGATCCTTATGTGGTTTTTGAAAAGAACAAACATGCAATGAGTCTAGCTATGGTTAATGAAAAGAACAAAAATGCAATGACACTAGGGGATCCATATGTGGTTTGTGAAAAGAACACACATGCAATGACACTAGGGGATCCTTATGTGGTTTGTGAAAAGAATAGACATGCAATGACTCTAGCTGTGGTTAATAAAAAGAACACACATGCAATGAGACTGGTGGATCCATATGTGGTTTTTGAAAAGAACACGCATGCAATGAATCTGGTGGATCCATATGTGGTTTGTGAAAAGAACACACATGCAATGACTCTAGCTGTGGTTAATGAAAAGAACACATATGTAATGACTCTGGTGGATCCATATGTGGTTTGTGAAAAGAACACACATGCAATGACTCTGGTAGATCCATATGTGGTTTGTGAAAAGAACTGACATGCAATGTCACTAGTGGATCCATATGTGGTCTATAAAAAGAACACACATGCAATGACAAGTGGATCCATATGTGGGTTGTGAAAAAAACACATTCACTGACTCTAGTCATGGTTCATGAAAAGAACACACATGAAATGACTCTGGTGGATCCATATGTGTTTTAGGAAAATAACACACATTCAATGACACTGGTGGATCCATTTGTGATTTGTGAAAAGAAAGCACATGCTCATGTGGTTTACGAAAAGAACAGACATGCAATGAACTCTGGTGGATCCATATGTGGTTTATGAAAAGAACACACATGCAATGACTCTAGTGGTCCATATGTGGTTTGTGAAAAGAACACACATGCAATGACTCTAGTTGTGGTTTATGAAAAGAACACACATCCAATGACTCTAGGTGTGGTTCGTGAAAAGAACACACATGTAATGACTCTGGTGGATCTATATGTTGTTTGTGAAAAGAACACACATGCAATGACACTAGTGGATCCATATGTGGTCTATGAAAAGAACACACATGCAATGACTCTAGCTGTGGTTAATGAAAAGAACACACATGCAATGACACTTGTGGATCCATATGTGTTTTAGGAAAAGAATACACATTCAATGACTCTAGCTTTGGTTAATGAAAAGAACACACATGAAATGACACTGGTGGATCCATATGTGGTTTGTGAAAAGAACACACATGCAATGACTCTAGTGGATCCATATGTGGTTTGTGAAAAGAACAAACATGCAATGACATTGGTGGATCCATATGTGGTCTACGAAAAGAACACACATGCAATGACTCTAGTTGTCTTCATGAAAAGAACATACATGCAATGACACTGATGGATCCAAATGTGGTTTAGGAAAAGAACACACATTCATTGACACTGGTGGATCCATATGTGGTTTGTGAAAAGAACACACATGCTCATGTGGTTTAGAAAAAGAACATACATGCAATGACACAGGTGGATCCATATGTGGTTTATGAAAAGAACATACATGCAATGACTCTGGTGGATCCATTTGTGGTTTGTGAAAAGAACACACATGCTCATGTGGTTTATGAAAAGAACAGAAATGCAATGAACTCTGGTGGATCCATATGTGGTTTATGAAAAGAACACACATGCAATGACTCTGGTGGATCCATATGTGGTTTGTGAAAAGAACACACATGCAATGACCCTAGTTGTGTTTTTTGAAAAGAACAGACATGCAATAACTCTAACTGTGGTTAATGAAAATAACACACATGCAATGACACTAGGGGATCCATATGTGGTTTGTGAAAAGAACACACATGCAATGACACTAGGGGATCCTTATGTGGTTTGTGAAAAGAACGGACATGCAATGATTCTAGCTGTGGTTAATGAAAAGAACACACATGCAATGACACTGGTGGATCCATATGTAGTTTGTGAAAAGAACAGACATGCAATGACTCTAGCTGTGTTTAATGAAAAGAACACACATGCAATGACACTGGTGGATCCATATGTTTTTCAGGAAAAGAACACACATTCAATGACTCTAGCTTTGGTTAATAAAAAGAACACACATGCAATGACACTGATGGATCCATATGTGTTTTAGGAAAAGAACACACATTCAATGACACTGGTGGATCCATATGTTTTTCAGGAAAAGAACACACATTCAATGACTCTAGCTTTGGTTAATAAAAAGAACACACATGCAATGACACTGATGGATCCATATGTGTTTTAGGAAAAGAACACACATTCAATGACACCGGTGGATCCATATGTGGTTTGTGAAAAGAACACACATGCTCATGTGGTTTAGAAAAAGAACATACATGAAAAGAACATGCATGCAATGAAATCAGGTGGATCCATATGTGGTTTATGAAAAGAACAGACATGCAATAACTATGGTGGATCCATATGTGGTTTGTGAAAAGAACACACATGCTCATGTGGTTTATGAAAAGAACAGAAATGCAATGAACTCTGGTGGATCCATATGTGGTTTATGAAAAGAACACACACGCAATGACTCTAGAGGATCCTTATGTGGTTAATGAAAAGAACACACATGCAATGACACTGGTGGATCCATATGTGGTTTGTGAAAAGAAAACACATGCAATGACCCTAGTTGTGGTTTGTGAAAAATAATAGACATGCAATGCCTCTAACTATGGTTAATGAAAATAACACACATGCAATGACACTAGGGGATCCATATGTGGTTTGTGAAAAGAAGACACATGCAATGACATTAGGAGATCCTTATGTGGTTTGTGAAAAGAATAGACATGCAACGTTTCTAGCTATGGTTAATGAAAAGAACACACATACAATGACACTGGTGGATCCATATGTAGTTTGTGAAAAGAACACACATGCAATGACTCTAGATGTGGTTAATGAAAAGAACACACATGCAATGACTCTGGTGGATCCATATGTTGTTTGTGAAAAGAACACACATGCAATGACACTGGTGGATCCATATGTGGTCTATAAAAAGAACACACATGCAATGACTCTGGTGGATCTATATGTGGTTTGTGAAAAGAAAACATTCACTGCTCTAGTCGTGGTTCATGAAAAGAACACACATGAAATGACTCTGGTGTTTCCATATGTGTTTTAGGGAAATAACACACATTCAATGACACTGGTGGATCCATATGTGATTTTCGAAAAGAACACACATGCTCATGTGGTTTATGAAAAGAACAGACATGCAATGAACTCTTATGGATCCATATGTGGTTTATGAAAAGAACACACATGCAATGACTCTGGTGGATCCATATGTGGTTTGTGAAAAGAACACACATGCAATGACTCTAGTTGTGGTTATTGTAAAGAACAGACATGCAATGACTCTAGTTGTGGTTAATGAAAAGAACACACATGCAATGACACTAGGGGATCCATATGTGGTTTGTGAAAAGAACACACTTGCAATGACACTAGGGGATCCTTATGTGGTTTGTGAAAAGAACAGACATGCAATGACTCTAGCCGTGGTTAATGAAAAGAACACACATGCAATGACACTGGTGGATCCATATGTAGTTTGTGAAAAGAACACACATGCAATGACTCTAGTTGTGGTTAATGAAAAGAACACACATGCAATGACTCTGGTGGATCCATATGTGGTTTGTGAAAAGAATACACATGCAATGACACTGGTGAATCCATATGTGGTCTATAAAAAGAACACACATGCAATGACTCTGGTGGATCCATATGTTGTTTGTGAAAAGAACACATTCACTGACTCTAGTTGTGGTTCATGAAAAGAACACACATGAAATGACTCTAGTGGATCCGTATGTGTTTTAGGAAAATAAAACACATTCAATGAGACTGGTGGATCCATATGTGGTTTGTGAAAAGACCACACATGCTCATGTGGTTTATGAAAAGAACAAACATGCAATGAACTCTGGTGGATATATATGTTGTTTATGAAAAGAACACACATTCAATGACTCTGGTGGATCCATATGTGGTTTCTGAAAAGAACACACATGCAATGACTCTAGTTGTGGTTTATGAAAAGAACACACATCCAATGACTCTAGCTGTGGTTTGTGAAAAGAACACACATGCAATGACTGGTGGATCCATATGTGGTTTATCAAAAGAACACACATGCAATGACACTGTTGGATCCATATATGGTCTATGAAAATAACAGACATGCAATGACTCTATTTGTGGTTCATGAAAAGAACACACATGCAATAACACTGGTGGATCCTTATGTGTTTTAGGAAAAGAACACACATTCAATGACTCTAGCTTTGGTTAATGAAAAACACACATGCAATGACACTAGTGGATCCATATGTGGTTTGTGAAAAGAACACACATGCAATGCCTCTGGTGGATCCATATGTGGTTTGTGAAAAGAACAGACATGCAATGCCACTGGTGGATCCATATGTGGTCTATGAAAAGAACACACATGCAATGACTCTAGTTGTGGTTCATGAAAAGAACGCACATGCAATGACACAGATGGATCCATATGTGTTTTAGGAAAAGAACACACATTCAATGACACTGGTGGATCCATAAGTTGTTTGTGAAAAGAACACACATTCTATTGTGGTTTAGAAAAATAACAGACATGCAATCACACTAGTGGATCCACATGTGGTTTATGAAAGAACATACATGCAATGACTCTGGTGGATCCATATGTGGTTTGTGAAAAGAACACACATGCTCATGTGGTTTATGAAAAGAATAGACATGCAATGAACTCTAGTGGATCCATATATGGTTTATAAAAAGAACACACATGCAATTACTCTAGTGGATCCATATGTGGTTTGTGAAAAGAAACACACATGCAATGACTCTAGTTGTGGTTTGTGAAAAGAACACACATGCAATGACTCTAGCTGTGGTTAATGAAAATAACACACATGCAATGACACTAGGGGATCCATATGTGGTTTGTGAAAAAACACACATGCAATGACACTAGGAGATCCTTATGTGGTTTGTGAAAAGAATAGACATGCAATGTTTCTAGCTGTGGTTAATGAAAAGAACACACATGCAATGACACTGGTGGATCCATATGTAGTTTGTGAAAAGAACACACATGCAATGACTCTAGCTGTGGTTAATGAAAAGAACAGACATGCAATGACTCTGGTGGATCCATATGTGGTTTTTGAAAAGAACACACATGCAATGACACTGGTGGATCCATATGTGGTCTATAAAAAGAACACACATGCAATGACTCTGGTGGATACATATGTGGTTTGTGAAAAGAAAACATTCACTGACTCTAGTCGTGGTTCATGAAAAGAACATACATGAAATGACTCCGGTGGATCCATATGTGTTTTAGGGAAAGAACACATATTCAATGACACTGGTGGATCCATATGTGATTTTCGAAAAGAACACACATGCTCATGTGGTTTATGAAAAGAACAGACACGCAATGAACTCTTATGGATCCATATGTGGTTTATGAAAAGAAAACACATGCAATGACTCTGGTGGACCCATATGTGGTTTGTGAAAAGAACACAGATGCAATGACTCTAGTTGTGGTTTGTGAAAAGAACAGACATGCAATGACTCTAGCCGTGGTTAATGAAAAGAACACACGTGCAATGACACTAGGGGGTCCATATGTGGTTTGTGAAAAGAACACACATCCAATGATACTAGGGGATCCTTATGTGGTTTGTGAAAAGAACAGACATGCAATGACTCTAGCTATGGTTAATGAAAATAACACACATGCAATGACACTGTGGATCCATATGTAGTTTGTGAAAAGAACACACATGCAATGACTCTAGTTGTGCTTAATGAAAAGAACACACATGTAATGACTCTGGTGGATCCATATGTGGTTTGTGAAAAGAATACACATGCAATGACACTGGTGGATCCATATGTGATCTATAAAAAGAACACACATGCAATGACTCTGGTGGATCCATATGTTGTTTGTGAAAAGAACACATTCACTGACTCTAGTTGTGCTTAATGAAAAGAACACACATGAAATGACTCTAGTGGATCCATATGTGTTTTAGGAAAAGAAAACGCATTCAGCGAGACTGGTGGATCCATATGTGGTTTATGAAAAGACCACACGTGCTCATGTGGTTTATGAAAAGAACAAACATGCAATGAACTCTGGTGGATCTATATGTGGTTTATGAAAAGAACACACATTCAATGACTCTGGTGGATTCATATGTGGTTTCTGAAAAGAACACACATGCAATGACTCTAGTTGCGGTTTTTGAAAAGAACACATATCCAATGACTCTAGCTGTGGTTTGTGAAAAGAACACACATGCAATGACTGGTGGATCTGTATGTGGTTTGTTAAAAGAACACACATTCAATGACACTGTTGGATCCATATATGGTCTATGAAAATAACACACATGCAATGACTCTATTTGTGGTTCATGAAAAGAACACAAATGCAATAACACTGGTGGATCCATATGTGTTTTAGGAAAAGAACACGCATTCAATGACTCTAGCTTTGGTTAATGAAAAAACACACATGCAATGACACTGGTGGATTCATATGTGGTCTATGAAAAGAAGACATATGCAATGACTCTAGTTGTGTATCATGAAAAGAACACACATGCAATGAAACTAGTAGATCCATATGTGTTTTAGGAAAAAAAATACACATTCAATGACTCTATCTTTGGTTAATGAAAAGAACACACATGCAATGACACTGGTGGATCCATACGTGGTTTGTGAAAAGAACACACATGCAATGACTCTGGTGGATCCATATGTGGTTTGTGAAAAGAACAGACATGCAACTACACTGGTGGATCCATATGTGGTCTATGAAAAGAACACACATGCAATGACTCTAGTTGTGGTTCATGAAAAGAGGACACATGCTATGACACTGATGGATCCATATGTGTTTTAGGAAAAGAACACACATTCAATGACACTGGTCGATCCATATGTGGTCTGTGAAAAGAACACACATGCTCATGTGGTTTATGAAAAGAACAGACATACAATGAACTCTAGGGGATCCATATGTGGTTTATGAAAAGAACACACATTCACTGACTCTGGTGGATCCATAGGTGGTTTGTGAAAAGAACACACATCCAATGACTCCAGTTGTGGTTTGTGAAAAGAACACCCATGCAATGACTGGTGGATCCATCTATGGTTTGTCAAAAGAACACACATGCAATGACACTGGTGGATCCATATGTGGTCTATGTAAATTACACACATGCAATGACTCTAGTTGTGGTTCATGAAAAGAACACACATGCAATGACACTGGTGGATCCATATGTGTTTTAGGAAAAGTACACACATTCAATGACTCTAGCTTTGGTTAATGAAAAGAACACACATGTGTCAACACCCGGATTTTTAATCCCAAATGCCTGTTATGCCATACATCGCAATCCCAGGATTACCATTTTTGCGAGACAATAACAGATTGGATATCACAGTACATCATCCATTACAAACCATAATAAGGTCTTACACAAATAAAGGATCTCATGATCCAGTCTTAGTACAAACAAGTAGCGGAATAAATAGCGTAGCGGTGTGCTCCATCTTCAGTGTCACAGGCAATGCTGACAATGGGAGATGATCCTAGTTGTCGTAGCCATCCTACTGTCCATCCTCCTAGTAGTCCTCCTCATAGTCTAGCCACGGGAATAGCCAGGGACAAAGCCATGAGTACTCTTTAAGTACTCGCAAACTATCACTAACAAATAAGGTAGTTCTAATAGGAATGCTAAGTTCTAAGTTTATTTGTAAAGTTAAGTTTGAAACCTAAGCTGAGTTCAGAAACAAAGAAAGATAAAATAAATTTCTAAATCACCTAAGTGGGAACTTAGTTGTCATAGTCACAACTCTGTTGTGGTCAAGTCATGTCACAATTCATTTCATAAGTCATTTTGAAAACATATGACAACGGAACAGTGTGGCCACTCCAACTGTCCATAACCGCGGACGCGGCTATTCGAATAGCTTGACACTCTGCAGAGGTGGTACACTTTTACCACAAAATTCGATACATCTGTCAGGGATAACCCTGAATCATCATACTTAGTATGCAGATAATCAAGCATAACCTTTCCTTTACACACTCTAGTATAAGAACCTCTCCTATGAGCTTGGCCTCCCAGCCATGGCCATCTGCTATCCTGGGCACTACATAGGTGAACAACATTGAGAGGTAGCCTCAGCTCAAACCTATCCCGCGAGGGAACTAATACTAATGCATATAAAATTCCGGCTAAGCCTTAACCAATTCAGGTATTGTGGTTGTACGGTAAAATTGCAATTGTATCGCATCCGAACCCAACCATCAGTTTTTATAAAAGGGCTAAGGCTCATGCCTCAACATTTTCATCATCATCATAAACCATTTGTGTTTCTCAACACATGTCAAAACATCTCAATAGAATGACTCATCATTCCAAGGTTTTCATAAGGCATTTTCACCAAGTATTCCCATCTAAAGTGATCAAGTTTTTGGTTTAGCTCTAAGCTACTAAGTTAAGAGTGTTCACTAATGTGAAATGCTAATCTCAATCTCATGCCATAGAATGACATCTAAGTCTAACTAGATAGGTCAAGTTTTATACTCTTTATGCTATCTATAAACAAGTAAGGACTTTGGTAAAGTAAAAGAAGGTAAAGCTTGTAAATAAAACTTGGAGTAGGTATAAGTCAAAATGTATAACTAAAGCATGCCTAATGCATATTTCTTAGGTTATCTTGCTTAAATATAGCTTTCTAACAATAGCTTGCCAATAATAGCTTGCATTGTTAATGATGGCTTGCCTTGGTTGGTGCAGTGGTTGAAATTCTCCTCTTCTTCTTCGGGGTAGAACTCCTCCTCCTCGTAGACTTGGTCAGTACTATCGTCTATAAATACATACGGAATACACAATCACCAAACAATACTTAACTAGTCTATTTATCACACTAAGGCACACATTTGATGATCTAGTATCATCACTTTCATTACAAGATTTAAAGAACTAGTTTCCTTTATTTTATTTAAGAAAAGTATTTTCTACTCATTGGAATTAACTAAGATTTAATATTCTCCAATTAAAATATGGGATCATGTGGACACATGTCATCACCACATATTCTAATACATGGCAATGTGATTTAAATGTTGGATCACATTTTAATAAGTTTAAGTTGAATATTTAATGATTTAAAGTGACTAGAAATTCCTATATAGCATTATTTTGGTACTAGTCCAAAGTCACTACATGCAAACCTTAATATTATTACATATTTAGATAGGTATGGCCAAATGTGATTTTTGAGAGTTGGAATCAACTCAAAAGCTAGTATGGTTGATTTTAGAAAAATGTTTGAATGTGAAAAAGCCTTTGTCTTGTTATTTTTGCTAGGAGAGATCTCTAAATCTAATTGATTTAAATCCAACGGTCTTTGATAGATATTTGAATTAGCTTTCTAGCAAAACTTGAATCACTCAATTTGGTTTAGTAGATTTTTCTGAATTGATTTTCAAACTAGTGGACAGAAGCTAGATTTAGTTTAAATAGAAAAACCTATATTTGAATTATAGGGCCAGCGCGGGAACACTAATGGGCCGGCCCAGTTTTGCTCCACGGCACAGAGGACAGCTGATAGGGGGTCCCACTTTTCAGTGGCTCTTATAACGCGAAGCAGTGCGGGGCAACATGGACCGCATGTTTAGAACTAGGATCTATGGCTGGGGCTCTTCGTCGACGACAGACAGGTCGCCGGCAAGGTGGAACCCTAGCAGCTCGGTGGGGGTGCAGTGGGGGCATACCAGGGCTCCAGCCAGTGCGGCGATGGGGGCGATCAAACAAGGTGGCCACGACAGACTCAGGCGAGGTCACGGCAGCTCCTTGGGTGGACGAAATCGACGGGGGCTTCTCCTCCTCTATTGCGCTAACTCCGGCGTAATTCCGGCGACTGGCTGATCAAGCGGCTCCGGCAAGAGGTGGGGAATGATCAGTGGTGAGAGGGGAGTGTTGGAGTGTGGAAAATACGACTGGGGAAGGGCTCCTTATATAGGGTCGACGAGGGGACCGAGAGGGCGACGACGAGCTTGTCGGTGACGATGATATAGGGTGCTATAGGCATGGGCTGGGTAGGCGGACGGTGGGCGGTTCCCTGGCGGTCAGCTACGGCTTAAAGGCGACGCTAGGGGCGGTGGAGTTTGGTCGGGAAGGGCTGGCAGTCTGTGCGGCAGAGGCGGTGCTCGACGCGGCGGACGGTGGCTACTGGTCGCGCGGCGGGAGAAGGGCATGTCTGGCGGTGTGCTAAGGTCAAGGCGGAGTGGCGCGCGTGGGCTATGGTCGAGAGGTGGCTTGTGCGGGCCTGCCGGGGATGGCGCTCTGGCGTGCTCTGTGTCTGGCACAGAGGTGGTGGGCGCGAGCGATGTGAGGTGGTCTAGGGGCTGGCAGCGCTTGGGAAAGGGACCATGGGCAGCGGTGCTACCACGCCTACCTCCCTGGTGCGGCGGAAGAGGGCGTGGCATGCTCCTGGGATGTGGGCATGGTCAGCAGGGGATCATGGCATCAGGGTGGCGCGGCACTACTTCTCTAGGCCAATTGGTAGCTTAGTTAGGGGCTGGTTAGAGCTAGGGGAGACAAGGGGACCAGATTGAGCCCAAATACTCGACAATGCATTGATCAACAAATAGTGTTACTTAGGCAGAATTTTTGTGCATGCCACCTGTTCGACACAATGGCCACTTGAAACAAAGATTTAAATTTTGAAATGATTTTTGGTGGAGTTGTTGGTCTTATGCTTGAGTATTTGTGGTTGCTTGGGATTGTTAAATTGAATTCATTTGAATGGTTTTTAAAAAAGTGGGATCTAGGCATATGAAATGGATTCCATTTTCAAATGTCATTTAAAATTAGAGTTTGAATGTTTTTGTGAGATTTCAAAGTGGGACTTGGTACATCTTTATTTGTACTATCAAGGGGTGCAAAGATCCATAATTGTTTCTATTTGAATTTGAGTTCTAGGAACACCCAAAGTGGCCTAGTTGATTAAAATGGCAAAAGTGACCATTTGCATTTATTAATTCTATTTGATTTCTTTTTCTTTGGATTTTTCTTGGGAATGATCTAGATGATGTGTCATTCATCTTAGAATCATCTTACAACCATTAGAACAAACAATCATGGCAATTCAAAAAAATTCCACATTAATGCAACACACATATGCATGCTTAATTATTTAAATGAGAAAAAGTTTTTGTTAACCCTAAATTGGGTGATTTGGATCTTGATATATTGGATTAAAGTTTTGGGATGTTACAAACCTTCCCCCCTTAAACAAAATCTCGTCCCGAGATTTAAGAAAGAAAACTAGGAACTAAAGAGATTTGGGAACTCAGTCCTAATGTAATCTTCTTGCTCCCAAGTGGCTTGTTCTTCTTCAGTATGGTTGCTCCATTAGATCTTGAGAAATTTGATACTCCGGGTCCTGGTGGTTCTATAAGCTTCTTCCAAGATACGGATCAGCACTTCACGATACGTCAGATCCTTGTTGATATCAACGGCTCAGTGATCGATGTTCTTGACAACTTTGGTCTTCTCCGACACTTCTAGGCATTTGCGAAGTAACGAGATGTGGAACACATCATGGATGGCTGACATCTCCTCGGGCAGTTCCAGTTGATACGATACTTCTCCTCGGCGATTCAGAATCTTGAAGGGTCCGATATATCTGGGGGCTAACTTTCCTTTCAGACTAAAACGTTGTGTTTCCTTCAATGGCGAAACTTTGAGATACACAAAATCTCCGACATTGAAAGTCAGGTCTCTCCTTCTCTTGTCAGCATAACTCTTCTGTCTGGATTGGGCGGTCTTGTTGTGTTCACGGACTTTGTGAACCTTCTCTTCGGCTTCTCATAGGATGTTGGGTCCGAAAATCTGACTCTCTCCTAGTTGCGACCAATTCAAAGGGGCACGACACTTTCTTCCATATAAGAACTCAAATGGGGCCATTTGCAATCTAGCTTGATAACTGTTGTTGTATGAGAATTCTGCGAAAGGCAGACAATCTTCCCATTTTGATCCATACTCTAACACACAAGCTCTCAACATATCTTCTAAGATTTGGTTGACTCTTTCAGTCTGTCCATCAGTTTGCGAGTGATAAGCTGTGCTAAAATTCAACTTGATTCCTAATCCTTCTTGGACTTTCTGCCAAAATCTTGAGGTAAATTGGGTTCCTCGATCCGATACTATGGTCTTGGGGGTTCCATGCAAACTGACGATTCTAGCAATGTACAACTCTGCTAGCTTCGAACTCTGGTAGGTTGCCTTGACAGGTATAAAATGGGCTACCTTGGACAGTCTATCAACGATGACGCAGATAGAGTCATTTCCCCTACTAGAAGTAGGCAAACCGGTGACAAAGTCCATTCCGACGGAATCCCATTTCCATTCCGGAATCTGCAATGGTTGCAACAGTCCTGCGGGTCTCTGATGTTCCGCTTTGACTCTCTGACAGATATCACACTTGGCGATGTAGCTTCCGATTTCTCTCTTCATCCTGTGCCACCAAAATTGCTCCTTCAAATCCTGATACATCTTTGTTCCTCCGGGGTGGATAGAATAAAGAGTATCATGAGCTTCTTGCATGATAACTTGCTTCAGCTCTGAATCTGCTGGCACACAGATACATCCTTTGTACCAAAGAACTCTTCTTCGTCTTCGGTGAATCCAGGTAGCTTTCCTGTACCAGTACGCCGCTTGATTCCATTGATACTTGCATTTCCCTTCTGGGATTCCTTGATCTGACTAACAAAAGTGGGTTGAAGTTCAATGCTAGCTAAAAATCCTTTGCTAACTAGCTTAGTTCTAAACTCCTCCAACTCCTCATGCAAACTTGGTTGCTTCTCCTTGATCATGGTGTTTAGCCTACACGGCAATCTGCTAAGAGCATCCGCTACCACATTGGCTTTGCCGGGGTGATAGTGAATGTCAAGGTCATAATCCTTGATTAACTCTATCCATCTCCTTTGCCTCATATTCAGTTCCTTCTAAGTGAAAATATACTTCAAGCTTTTGTGATCTGAATAAATCTCACAGCGATTACCCATAAGGTAATGACGCCATGTCTTCGGGGCTAAAACTACAGCTGCTAACTCAAGATCATGGGTGGGGTAGTTTTGCTCATGTTGCTTCAGTTGTCGAGATAGATATGCGATGACTTTGCCTTCTTGCATCAATACACATCCGAGACCAATCTTGGATGCATCACAATACACATCAAACGTCTTCTTGATATCTGGCATGATCAATATTGGGGCTGAAATCAATCTCTTCTTGAGCTCTTGGAAACTTGCTTCACATTTGTCAGTCCATTCAAACTTCTTGTCCTTCGTCAACAATTGGGTCATGGGTCTTGTGATGCTCGAAAATCCTTCTACGAACTTGCGGTAGTATCCTGCTAATCCGAGAAATGCACGGACTTTAGTTTGATTGGTTGGGGCTTCCCATTCTTCGACATCTTTGATCTTGGCGAGATCAACAGTGACTCCTCCGGCAGACACAATATGTCCTAGGAATCCTACTTCTTTCAGCCAAAACTCACATTTGCTGAACTTGGCATACAACTGATGCTCTCTAAGGGTTTCAAGGATGATTCTTAGACGTTGCTCATGGTCTTCTTCTGACTTAGAGTAGAGAAGAATATCATCGATAAACACAATGACAAACTTATCTAGAAAGTCCATAAAGATCTTATTCATGAGATTCATGAAATAAGCAGGAGCATTGGTTAATCCAAAAGGCATGACCGTATACTCATATAATCCATATCTGGTGGTAAAGGCGGTCTTTGGAATATCCGTTGCATGAATCTTAAGTTGGTGATAACCAGTCCTAAGATCAATCTTAGAGAACACACTGACACCAGTCAACTGATTAAATAGATCCTCTATCTTTGGCAATGGGTACTTGTTTTTGATGGTGACGTCATTCAGCTTCCTGTAATTTGTGCACAAACGGTTGCCTCCATCCTTCTTATCGATGAACAACATGGGAGATCTCCATGGCGATGTGCTTGGTTGAATCAAGCCTTTCTCCAGCATAACATCCAACTGCTTCTTCATCTCCACTAACTCTGAGGGGTTCATGCTATAGGGTCTCTGAGCTATGGGTCCGGTTCCGGGCATCAGTTCAATAATGAACTCAATATCCCTATCCGGGGGCATACCGGGCAATTCATCTAGGAATATGTCGGGGTATTCATAGACTACTCTGACTTGGTCTATGGTGGGTAGGGCTGGACTCTTGTTGCACTTGAATTGATGGGGCAAGGTTTCAGATATATGCTCTACTGAGACTCCAGAGCTACTGGTCATGGTGATGGCTTTCTTGGCACAGTCAATCAATCCTTTATGAATTGACATCCAATCCATTCCTAGTACTACTTCCAATCCTTTGGTTCCAAGTACTATTAGATTGGCATAAAAATCTATCCCATGTATTCTGATAGGCACAGCTTTGCAAATTTTTCTAGCTTTTGTAGTTGAACCGGGTATTTGAACTATCATGACATGCTTCAAGTTGGTTAGATGAATCTTACTAGTGTAGGCGAATTCTTCGATAACAAACGAGTGCGATGCTCCAGAATCAAACAACACTCTTGCTAAAACTGAGTTGATAGAAAACATACCTAGCACTACATCTAGCGCTTCTTGGGCTTCTTCGGCGTTCATGTGGATGAGACGACCGTTGCGGTTGTGAGGGTTCCCTGGGGTGAATCTTCTTCCGGGTTGAACCCGACGCTGCTGTTGAGCTGGGGCATTCACATTGGCAGTGGCGGCAATCTTGTTGGGACACTCATTGGAGTAGTGACCCTTCACTCCACACTCGAAACAAGTAATCTGATACTTGTCTTTTGCTGCCACGGGCACGGCATTGCTTACAGTTCTGGGTGCAGTGTTGTTGTTGTTGTTGTTGGACTTGGGTGGTGCACGGTTGAAATTGCTGGAGTTGCCGGGGTGGTTGTTGTTGTTTCCTCTGGACTTCACATTTCCTCCGCTACGGTTGGGGTAGCTTGGACGAGACATTGGGGTTCGATTGTTCCGCGGGGCATATCCGGCAGACGGGTTGGGGCGATACTTCTGGTGACTGTTGGATCCAGCTTGGTGCATCATCCGACGTTTGCGGTTGTCGTTTGCTTGATTGAGCTTCCCTTCCATCTGAATGGTAGAGTCGACTAGCTCTTCGAGATCCTCGAAACGGATGTTGACGAGTACAGTCTGCATCTCATCATGCAGTCCATTCAGGAATCTCTCCTTCTTCTTGGACTCTGTGTTGATCTCATCAGGTGCATACCTGGCGAGGGATAAGAATCTGTCACGGTACTCCACTACAATCATTCTGCCTTGCTTTAGCTCTCTGAATTCATCTCTCATTCTGGTGACTAAACCCTACAACACATGGATGCGGCTGAACTTGACTTTGAAGGCTTCCCACGTCATCACTTGACCGTGGTTCATCGTGCGGGTGCTGTTCCACCATGCTCTTGCATCTCCTACCAGATAGTGGGTGGCAAACAGAACTTTCTCGTTGGCATCCACTCCGGCGACTTCTAAGTTGTTCTCCATGGTCTGTAACCAATCATCAGCATCTAGTCGGTCTTTAGACTTGCTAAAGATTGGGGGATTGGTATTCTGGAAGTTTTTGAGTTTGGATCCATGATGATCCTGATTTCCATGGTTTTGATTGTTGTGAGCCATCTGGGCGATCTGCTGCAGGATGGCTAGATTTGCTTGGCGCTCTGCCCTACTAGCTTCACGGTCTGCAATGAGCGTCTGAAGAATCTGCAACATTGGGTATTGCGATGAGCTGCTCCCTCCTTGGTTTCCACGAGTCATCTGAAGATTGAGATAGATAATGGGGTAAGAGGGAAAGTTCTAAGGTTCATGGTTTTGGTTTCAAAGATAAAACTTTGAGTTTGACTCAGGTTTTGCAACTAACTTCTTTTCATTCATTCAAGCAAAGCACATGATACAAATTCACACACACCACAACATGAAAGGAAAATAGATGGTTTTAAGAACCATTCTGTAAGCTAAGATACAATGGGACCGATACTTCTCACTCCTACGATAGTGCTCTAGTGCATCTACTCATCATCAATGAAGTCGGAGTCATCATCGTCGGTGTAGAAGTCCATGGCATCATCCTCCAGATAGTCATCATCATTGCTGAGGTACGAGTGAATATCCCCTTGGATGTCTTCACCTTCCTCCTCTTCTTCTTTTGCTGCAAGCTGAGCTTCTTTCTCTTTGATGGTCTTCTCGAGGTCGGACACCTTCTTGCGAAGATGGTCGATGGTGCGATCCTTCTTTGCGTGTTGACGGCGAAGTGACTGACGATCCTTGACTAGCAGTGAGAAAGTCTGGGCCTTCTGGGCGGCAATGGCAAGGTTGTGGTTGGTGAACTCTCTAGCATTGTCCAATTCCTTCTGTCTGTTGTACAGTAGGAAGTCGAGGTTCTCCACTTGACGCTTCAACTCCGGGTGACTTGGCATCTCTAGCGGCATTCCCATAGAATCACGCCTTGCATAGTGAGCAAAGCGGGTTCCTTGAATCAGGTTAACATTCTGTGCGCAAAGACGAGCGAGAGCTTCATGCATTGCCCTGGCTAATCCATCTAGCCAGTTGTTCTCTCTCACGGTGAATTGAATCTTCTCGGACATTGGTGCCTCTAACTTGCCTCGAAGATTAGCAACTACTAGCCATTGTAAATCTCCTCCTGGGGGACCATTGAGTTGAGCTCCAAAGAATTCCGGATGTGGGCGCTCCAAGTACTCAGACAGTGCATCCAGATCCCTGTCGAAGATCAGTTGGCCTCCATTGCCCAACTGGTAGAACTTGCAGTACTGAACTTCCATCTATAAGAATTATAGGATGAGAAGTTAGTGAAGTGATCAAGTGTGTCAAATTTTATGTAGTAATGTAAGAATTTTTGAGGAACATGTAATTTTTTTGAGAGAAAGAATCCCAAGGGTAAGAGAGGAAATAGATTTTCACAAATACTCACTTTAGTTTTGAAACTAAGTTTTTTTCGGACGTCCATTCTAACTAGGGTCTCCTATGGTTAGGATGGCTCTGATACCAACTTGTCAACACCCGGATTTTTAATCCCAGATGCCTGTTATGCCATACATCGTAATCCCAGGATTACCATTTTTGTGAGACATAACAGATTGGATATCACAGTACATCATCCATTACAAACCATAATAAGGTCTTACACAAATAAAGGATCTCATGATCCAGTCTTAGTACAAACAAGTAGCGGAATAAATAGCGTAGCGGTGGGCTCCATCTTCAGTGTCACAGGCAATGCTGATGATGGGAGATGATCCTAGTTGTCGTAGCCGTCCTGCTGTCCTTCCTCCTGGTAGTCCTCCTCATAGTCTGGCCACGGGAATAGCCAGGGACAAAGCCATGAGTACTCTTTAAGTACTCGCAAACTATCACTAACAAATAAGGTAGTTCTAATAGGAATGCTAAGTTCTAAGTTTATTTGTAAAGTTAAGTTTGAAACCTAAGCTGAGTTCAGAAACAAAGAAAGATAAAATAAAGTTCTAAATCACCTAACTGGGAACTTACTTGTCATAGTCACAACTCTGTTGTGGTCAAGTCATGTCACAATTCATTTCATAAGTCATTTTGAAAACATCTGACAACAGAACAGTATGGCCACTCCAACTATCCATAACCATGGACGTGGCTATTCGAATAGTTTGACACTCTACAGAGGTGGTACACTTTCACCACAAAATTCGATACATCTGTCAGGGATAACCCTGAATCATCATACTTAGTATGCAGATAATCAAACATAACATTTCCTTTACACACTCTAGTATAAGCACCTCTCCTATGAGCTTGGCCTCCTAGCCATGGCCATCTGCCATCCTGGGCACTGCATAGGTGGACAACATTGAGAGGTAGCCTTAGCTCAAACCTCTCCCGTGAGGGAACTAATACTAATGCATATAAACTTCCGGCTAAGCCTTACCCAATTCAGGTATTGTGGTTGTACGATAAAATTGGAATGGTATCGCATCCGAACCTAGCCATCAGTTTTTATAAAAGCGCTAAGGCTCATGCCTCAACACTTTCATCATCATCATAAACCATTTGTGTTTCTAAACACATGTCAAAACATCTCAATAGAATGACTCATCATTCCAAGGTTTTCATTAGTCATTTTCACCAAGTATTCCCATCTAATGTGATCAAGTTTTTGGTTTAGCTCTAAGCTACTAAGTTAAGAGTGTTCACTAATGTGGGATGCTAATCTCAATCTCATGCCATAGAATGACATCTAAGTACAACTAGATAGGTCAAGTTTTATACTCTTTATGCTATCTATAAACAAGTAAGAACTTTGGTAAAGTAAAAGAAGGTAAAGCTTGTAAATAAAACTTGGAGTAGGTATAAGTCAAAATGTATAACTAAAGCATGCCTAATGCATCTTGCTTAGGTTATCTTGCTTAAATCTAGCTTTCTAACAATAGCTTGCCAATAATAGCTTGCATTGTTAATGATGGCTTGCCTTGGTTGGTGCAGTGGTTGAAATTCTCCTCTTCTTCTTCGGGGTAGAACTCCTCCTCCTCGTAGACTTGGTCGATACTATCGTCTATAAATACATACAGAATACACAATCACCAGACAATACTTAACTAGTCTATTTAGCACACTAAGGCACACACTTGATGATCTAGTATCATCACTTTCATCACAAGATTTAAAGAACTAGTTTCCTTTATTTTATTTAAGAAAAGTAATTTCTACTCATTGGAATTAACTAAGATTTAATATTCTCCAATTAAAATATGGGATCATATGGACACATGTCATCACCACATATTCTAATACATGGGAATGTGATTTAAATGTTGGATCACATTTTAATAAGTTTAAGTTTAATATTTAATGATTTAAAGTGACTAGAAATGCCTATATAGCATTATTTTGGTACTAGTCCAAAGTCACTGCATGCAAACCTTAGTATTATTACATATTTAGATAGGTATGGCCAAATGTGATTTTTGAGAGTTGGAATCAACTCAAAAGCTATTATGGTTGATTTTAGAAAAATGTTTGAATGTGAAAACGCCTCTGTCTTGTTATTTTTGCTAGGAGAGATCTCTAACACTAATTGATTTAAATCCAACGGTCTTGGATAGATATTTGAATTATCTTTCTAGCAAAATTTGAATCACCCAATTTGGTTTAGTAGATTTTTCTGAATTGATTTTCAAACTAGTGGACAGAAGCTAGATTTAGTTTAAATAGAAAAACCTATATTTGAATTATAGGGCCAGCGCGGGAACACTAATGGGCCGGCCCAGTTTCGCTCCGTGGCACAGAGGACAGCTGATAGGGGGTCCTGCCTGTCAGTGGCTCTTATAACACGAAGCGGTACGGGGCAACGTGGACCGCACGATTAGAACTAGGATCTACTATCGTCAGATTAATGACAAGTACGCCACGAGGGGGTCCTCGAGGCGTGCGGAAGAGAGGGGTGTGAGACGTACGGTTTTCCGGGACGGTGAGCACACAAGTTTACCCAGGTTCAAATCCGCCGGCTTTGGACAGATCCTACTCCTGCTAGCATTCCAGTAATACGGCAGAGCCGGAATATGGGTTACAAGGGTTGGACTGTATGAGTTGAGATTGTAGACTATTGAGGGTGCCCTAAATTCTCTCCCTAGGACGGCTTATATAGATATCCGGCCTAGGGTTTATAGGAGAGATCTGTTTGGCTACGTCTAAGATTCGGTTACAAAGTACATCTTGAACTACAAGTAACACTATGGGCCTAAGTCGGTAAGTCTTCTAGGCCTTCCCGTAGCCGGATTGGACTCCGTCTCTTCTCTCTGACTAGGTCGCCCGTGAAGCAAAGCTCTAACCCGAAGTGGGCCACCCTGGTCAGTGAGGAACTGTGAGGATACCTGGAAAGTATATCCCCAACAGTAGCCCCCGGAAGTCTCCAAGATCCAAAGTCGGATTCATCATCGTCTACCTTGATCTTCGGCTTGCAGAATCTTGAAGGGTTCCTGAAACTTCACAACAAAAATACGATCCGGGTCTTAAAATAAGTCAGACATATCAACATGTTACTCGGACTTTCCAGCTTGATTTCAATCTAAGCCAGAACTTGGTCTCTGATGTCATCTGACACTCGTCATGGTCAAGTCACGTCATCTGACAAACATCCTGTCATCACGACCGTTGGTGGGTCCGTCGTTCGCGGAACCGAGGCATTGTTTCAATGCGTATGCGGAGACCGAGGCAACATAATCATCATGTGGGTCCTTCCCAGCTCCTTCCACGACGCGTGGCGTTTACACAGCGTTGTTTGCACGAATCTTGGCGCAGGTAGGTGGTTATAAGGGGTGAGGATTTTCCTTCTCTCTTCACCCGTTCCCTTTGCTGTTTCTTCTCCTCCACATCTCCCTAGCGCACAAAGCTTTCCCTCCTCCCAGATTTCCTAGCACCGCCCATCTAAGGTCACCATCGCACCGAAGAAATGGCTTCCTCCTCCTCTTCCGGTTTGGCGGCGGCAACAGCGGTGGCGGCGACGACGACTGCGGCAGAGAAGGAGAGCAACCGGGGAGTCTGGATCCCGTGCCTGCTCGACGACGAGAAACTCCAAGGTGTAGAGAATGAAGGTCTCCTCCGTGCCGGCGACTGGCGGAGCGGTTTCAGCGAAACCATCCCCCACCCGCGCACCAACGAGCGGGTCCACTTCGGCACCCACCTCGATAGAGGTTTGTCCTTTCCTCCCTCGGAATTCTTTTCCGAGGTGATTGATCATTACGGCATACAGCTCCACCATCTTCCCCCGAACTCCCTCTTAGAGATGAGTTCTTACGCAGCTTTGTGCGAGGGGTATCTCGGCATTAGGCCGAGTCTCACTTTGTTTCGTTTCTACTTCCATGTCCGTAGAAACTCCATCACTGCCGGTAATCCTTATATTACCGGCACTATTAGCCTTTCTGTTAGACGCGAGCATAGTTATCCTCGCATTTCTGCCAGTGACTCGGTCAAACAATGGCCGGCCACTTTCTTCTACCATAAGGATATTCCTGCTCCTGGCAAAGCTACTGCTTTGTCGGCTTTCATCAATGGAGCTGCCACGGCCCAACCGTCTTGGGACAAGGCTCCTCCGGCTCTCAGTGACGATCTGGTCCTTGCTAAGAGGCGGATCGAATATCTAATAAAACACAAGGGCTTGAAAGGATCCGACCTAGTCCAATGCTTGGTCGCACGCCGGATCTAGCCTCTCCAACACCACAGCGACCGTCTGATGCACTCCATCACGGCGTCGAAGAATGATTCCCTCCGCATAATTCCTAAGGCTTTAAAGCCACAGGATTACATAAGCCAGATTAAATGGCTGATCAATGAGCGGATTGAAAGGAAGATTTCGGACTTGTCTCTCGATATGCATACAGCAGAAGACCATATGGTTCCGGTAAGCTTCAATAATAAACCCTTTTATGTGTTTCACCCTTTTAAGTTATTTCGCAATACTGAGTTGTTTTCTTCTTTTCATCTTGCCGACCTCCCCGAGTCGGAATTTGCTCCACTCGAGGGATATCCTCTAGAGTTTTCTCTGGAGGCGGAACTGGTCCCACTGCCGGACATTGTTCCCAGGAAGCGCAAGGCTCCGACAGTGGCCATCGGCACAAAAGAGGTGCCAGTCGTGAAGAGGTAACTTTCAACACAACTTCCGCCTTTATTCCTGACCATAGCTTCTCCTGCCGTGGCTCCTCTGACTCCTGCCCCACAACCCTCTGCAACGTCGGTGATTACTCCGTCGCCGATTGTCACAGAAGATCCAGCTCCTTCAACGGGGCCAGTGATCCTTGAATCGCAAACTGACGCCACCACGGGTGGCTCAGGTTTAGATAAGGGTGAACCCTCTTCGGGTAATGATCCCTCGGCAGAGACCTTTGCCAAAAACCTCCTGAATAATCCGGGACTTGCCAAATTTGGCTTATCTCGGAAATCTGTAGAAGAAATCCAGCTTTTTTCCCGGCAATGCCTGGAGAAGAGAAATCTCTCTGCCGAAGAAGAAGCACAAGAGGCAGAGGACATCAAATACTCCGACCTTCTTGAACAAGTTCGCCTTCACGACGAGGGACTTAGAGCTTGTGTGCTTCCACCACCTCCGGTTATTCCACTCACCCTCGTCGAGAAGGTTACCACCGAGGTGAACATGTGTCTAAGAAAGCTCACACATGAACATCATGTAAGTCGGAATTCCAACTCACGATTTTCTTTATTGCACTTTATTTCATATCCTCTAGCCCCCAAGCATGAAGTATGATATACAATCCGGGTTTATGCTTCCTTAGGATGCCAAAGAATGAACTAGTGTAGCCCCCAAGGCTCGTGCTGATATTAGTAACAATATTAGCCCGAGTCTTTAGTATACTTCTGACTCTGGGTATTCTGACTTACAGAAAGTTAATTCATATAACCAGGATTTGTTAAAGAACATCTGCAACAAGCGGAGAGAGATCAAAGCTCTCCGGCTTGAAAATGCTAAGCTGAAGGTCTCCAAGGATGAGGCCGAAGGTAAACATTCCGAGAATCAAATCTTGTCTTTGTGTTTTCATAGTCGAATATTTTTTACTGAAATGTTGTTCTTTTTGACTTACAGCACTGGTAAAACAGTCCCACGCTATGATTGAAGAGGCCGAGAACCTCAAAACCTTGGTGGTGGAGAACAAAGAACTTCGCCAAGAGCTGGATAAGCTCAAAGCGGATCATGAGAAGAGCATTGCTCAAGTTCTCAAATCCTCCTCCATGGCTACTGATGAGCGTGATCGTAAGATTGCAGCTAAAGATCAGAGAATCTCGGATCTCAACAACGAGCTTTGCAGAGAGAAGGATCTTTCCGAGGCGCTCCGGGCTGAACTCTGGAGTCTTCGAGAAGAGAAGACCAAAGTTGACGACGTCATCTTCGGTATGTTTCCATCTTTCTGACTTGTGTATATTCTTCGACTCTTTTGATGTCGGATTTTCTTAACCATTTTTGTGTTATATGTATAGGTCCTCTTAATTTGATGGACTCTGCCTCCACCGAGCCTCACACCACCCGACTTACGCAAGTCGGTGATTTACTTCATGACTTCCGCCAATCCATCGAGGACATTGGCGAAGCTCTTAGGATTCCGGACATGCACAGCATGTCGGACTTTCAGGTGCGAGACCAGGCGAAGGAGATGTCGCAGCTTGTCCGAGACTGGAACATGTCCTACGCGCGATCCGCAGCGCAGAACGCTCTTACCATGGTCATGAGCCACCATGGAAACATGGAGATATGGCAAGTGACCAGAGAGGTACTGCAAGGTGGATGAAGACGGCTAGGAGCAAGACATCAGTGCCATCATGGACTCCTGCGCCGGATATGGGTGTTGCGTGGCAGACTTAACCAGCTACGACACTCCCTTCTTCACTCGCGTAGATACACCGCCTCCGCCTCCGGAAGAAGCAGCTGAACTTTCTGACGATGAACAGACCGTATCGGATCTGGACATCTCGGATCGTTATCAAACCGAGGCCGATGCATCCAGCGAGCCGGCGGCGCCTACCTCTTCTCCTACACCATAGATTACCAGAAACAATTGTATTATTTCGAGAAACATTATGGGTCTGTAAAATATGCAGTACTATAACTTTGCTAGTGCTAAGCTTTTGATCTATTCAGCACTTTTGGCTTTAAATGTTTGTGTGCCTGAAATGTTTACATAAGCACTTATACTTTTTCGTCTATACTTATCGTTTATCTGGCTTTCTGCCTCGTCCCTTTCGTGAGCCGGCTAAACCTTCTGCACGGAAACTTCGCCGAGCAACGGAGCTCAATTGCTAAACCAGTTTAAACTCGGAAACAAAGCCGGCTTCCAGTACCAACAATTCACTACTCGGAAAATACTCGCATCCGGCAATCAAACAAATAACCAAAGTATAGACTGGAAACTTTAGAGTTATACCCGAAATTAGCATTTTTTAGAATCAGAAATCTAAACCAGAACAAACATGAGCATAAAGTACTTTCAAGTATTCTGGGATTTTCGACTATGACATGATCATTCGGAAATAAGATGGTAAGAAATTCTCATAAAAAACTTGAGGCAACCAAGACTTTAATTTCTCACAAAGCATGTACATATGTATGATTACAAAGAAGGATAAACTAAGAATAAAACGGACGTAGCTGAGCAATATTCCATGGTCTGTCTAACTCATCCGGATTTGTACTGCCTCCAGCTCTCTTTCTCTTCTTAGTAGCAAGTCTTTTTTTGACTGGCCTCATGTCAGTTAAGTAGTACGAACCATTGTGTAATACTCGACTAACCAAAAAGGGCCCTTCCCATACTGGGGAAAGTTTGTGCTTTCTTTATTGCACAAGTCGGAGAACCAAATCACCTTTATTGAAAGATCTGTTTCTGACTCTCTGGCTATGATACTTACATAACTTCTGCTGATAGGCTGCTGATCTCATTTCAGCAACGACGCGAACTTCTTCGACTAAGTCGAGATCATTTTGTCGAGAAATCTCAGCATTTTCTTCGATATATGTGGCCACTCTAGGAGAAGTATGAATCAAATCACTAGGAAGAACTGCTTCTGCGCCATAGACCAAGAAGAAAGGTGTGTATTCGGTTGACCTGTTCGGAGTTGTTCGTAAACTCCATATTACAGAGGGTAATTCCTCTGCCCAAGCCCCCGCAGCACGTCGTAATGGTGCTTCGAGTCTCGGTTTTAGGCGTTGTAGGATTAAACCATTTGCCCTTTTGACTTGTCCGTTAGCCTCTGGATGTGCGACCGACGCAATGTCAAGCCGGATATTTTGTTCATTACAGAATTCGGCCAATTCCCCCATAGAGAAATTACTCCCATTGTCCGTGATAATACTATGCGGATAACCATACCGGATTATAACATCCTCGACAAATCTTTTGGTTGTTGCTCCATCACAACTAGTGACGGGTTTAGCCTCAATCCATTTGGTGAATTTATCCACCATCACTAAGAGGTGAGTAAATCCACTTGGAGCACGTTTAAACGGTCCTACCATATCAAGCCCCCAGACCGCAAAAGGCCATGTTATAGGTATTGTTTGCAGCTGATCAGCTGGAACGTGAGCTTGCTTGGCGTACTTTTGGCAGCCTTTGCACGTCTTGACTAGCCGTTCACCATCTGCCTGAGCTATAAGCCAGAAAAATCCGTGTCTGAAAGCTTTTTCCACTAAAGATTTGGCTGCAGCGTGGTGACCACACTCGCCTTCGTGGATTTCCCTTAAGATTTCCACTCCTTCTTCCGGAGATACACAGCGCTAAAACCCCCCAGAAACACTCCGTTTATAGAGATCACCTTTAATAATAGTATAGGCTTTAGCTCGTCGGATAATCTGCCGGCTCAGCACCTCGTCTTCGGGTAATTTGCCATCTACCAAATAATCGAGGTAGGGTTGAGTCCAGCTGGGAATTACAGCCAGAACTGCTATTAAAGGTGAGTCGGATTTGGTCAGATATTCCTCATCTACTCCCTTTATTGAGGGAACTTTGAGGTGCTCTAAAAAAGCGCCATCCGGGACCTCTTTCCACGCAGAACCTATTCGAGATAGTGCATCTGCTTCCTCATTTTCTGCTCGAGGGATGTGTTGAACTTCAAACCCTTCGAATGATTTAGATAGATCATCCACGACAGCTTTATATGCTGCCATGTGTTTATTTGTATTACAAATATCCGACACTTGTTGAGCAACAAGATCCGAATCTCCGTAACCCATCAAACGTCGGATGCCAATGTCCTTAGCAATCCGGATTCCATGTAGCAGTGCTTCATACTCAGCAATATTGTTTGTCGCTTTGAAGTGGATCTGCAACACGTATAAAAGTTTATCTCCTTAGGGTGATTTGAGCACCACGCCAGCCCCCGAGCCCCCTCGAGCCTTAGACCTGTCAAAAAAGAGGGTCCAATATTCCGACTCAGGGAGGATCATATTCTCCTTTGTCTCTGTCCAATCAGCGACAAAGTCAGCAAGGATCTAGGATTTGATTGCTGTCCGAGGTTTGTACTCAATATCGAAAGCTGAGAGCTCTATGCCCCATTTGGCGATGTGTCATGTGGCATCGCTGTTTTTGATTATGTCTCTCATGGGAGCTGTGCTCACCACGGTAATTGGATGCTCCTGAAAGTATAGTATAGGCTTATAGAGCTCACCTTTAACTATAGTATAGGCTTTCGCTCGTCAGACGATCTGCCAGCCCAAAACCTCGTCTTCGGGTAATTTGCCATCTACTAGATAATCAAGGTAGGGTTGGGTCCAGCTAGGAATTACAGCTAGGACTGCTATTAGAGGTGAGTAAGATTTGGTCGGATATTCCTCACCCACTCCCTTTATTGAGGGAACTTTGAGGTGCTCTAAAAAGCACCATCCGGGACCTCTTTCCGTGCAGATCCTATCCGAGATAGTGCATTTGCTTGCTCATTTTCTGCTCGAGGGATGTGTTGAACCTCAAACCCTTCGAACGATTTAGATAAATCATCCACGATAGCCTTATATGCTGCCATGTGTTTATTTGCATTACAAATATCCGACACTTGCTGAGCAACAAGATCCGAATATCCATAACACATCAAACATCGGATGCCGATATCCTTAGCAATCCGGATTTCGTGTAGCAGTGCTTCATACTCGGCAATATTGTTTGTCGCTGTGAAGTGGATCTGCAACACGTATAGAAGTTTATCTCCTTGGGGAGATTTGAGCACCACGCCAGCCCCCGAGCCCCCTCGAGCCTTAGACCCGTCAAAGTATAGGGTCCAATATTCCGACTCAGGGAGGGTCATGTTCTCCTTCGTCTCTGTCCAATCAGCAACAAAGTCGGCATGGATTTGGGATTTGATTGTTGTCCGGGGTTTATACTCAATATCGAAAGCTGAAAGCTCTATGCCCCATTTGGCGACGCGTCCTGTGGCATCACTATTGTTGATTTTATCTCTCATGGGAGTTGTGCTCACCACGGTAATTGGATGCTCCTGAAAATAGTGTCGTAACTTACGAGATGCTAGGAAAACACCGTAAGCCAGCTTTTGATAGTGCGGATATCGCTGTTTTGATTCTGTCAGGACCTCGCTGACAAAGTACGTCGGACGCTGCACCAAGTGTTCCTGATTTTCCTCCGGTATCTCCACCACCATGACGATACTAACGACTTTGTTTGTCGCAGTAAGATAAAGCAACATCGGTTCCAGTGGTTCCGGCGTAGCAAGGATAGGAGCAGATGAGTACTTTCTTCAGGTCTTGTAGTGCAGCTTCAGCTTCATCGGTCCACACAAAATCCTTGGTCTTTTTCAACAGTTTGTATAATGGTGCGGCTCTTTCACCGAGCCGGCTTACAAACCGACTGACTGTAGCTATGCAACCAGTTAGTCTTTGTACGTCCTTCAGGCGAGTTGGCCTGGAAATATTGAGTATAGCCTTGATTTTGTCTCGGTTCACCTCTATGTCTCTTTGAGACACAATGAAACCTAACAATTTTCCGGCTGGAATTCCAAAGAAGCATTTCTTTGGATTAAGCATGATGTTGATTTTCGTAGATTGGCAAACGTTTCCTTCAAGTCGGAAATCAGCGTTTCCTTCTTTTTGGACATCACCGCAATATCATCCATGTATGCATGTACATTGCGTTCGAGTTGGTCATGGAGGCAACGCTGCATCGTGCGCTGGTACGTAGCTCCTGTGTTCTTCAGCCCAAAAGGAATCGTAACAAAACAGAAGGTTCCCAAAGGGGTTATGAATGAGGTTTTGACTTTGTCAGAGTCCTTCATCCGGATTTGGTGATAACCGAAATATGCGTCGAGAAAACAGAGGAGTTCCGAGCCTGCTGTAGAATCGATAACTTGATCAATCCTAGGCAAAGCAAACGGATCTTTTGGACAAGCCTTGTTCAAGGCAGTATAATCAACACACATCATTAAATCAGTGGTGTCCCTTTTAGGGACCATTACAGGATTGGCCGACCACTCAGTGGATGACCTCTTCTATGAATCCGGCTAACTCGAGCCATGCTAGTTCCTTAGCTATTGCCTTACACTTTTCATCACCGAAACGTCGTAAGGACTGTTTGACGGGTTTAGCGTTCGGGTTTACATTTAAAGAGTGCTCGGCAAGTTCCCTAGGTACTCCAGTCATGTCAGATGGCTGCCATGCGAAGATATCTTGATTTGCTTTGAGGAACTTGATGAGCACGCTTTCCTATGCGCTATCTAGGCCTACGCCTATCTGGGTCACTTTGGAGGGGTCATCATCCTTCAACGGCGTCTTCTTCGTCTCTTCTGATGCCTTGAACTCCGGATTCGGCTTTGTCACCACCTTCTTCGTTGCGGGCATCTCGGACGGATCTATGCTCTTCTTGATCTCCTGGTACTCCTAGGCGTGCAGCACGGCTTTAGCAAAGGTGGCATTTCCATCCTCGCACTCTCGCGCTTTCTTCGGGTCTCCCCTGATGGTGATTACGCCGTTGGGACCGAGAATTTTCATCATATTGTAAATGTAACACGGACGAGCCATAAAAGCCCATTAAGCCGAACGTCCGAATATAGCGTGGTACGCGCTCTTGAACGGGACCACTTCGAAGGAAAGTGCCTCTGTCCGATAGTTCTTTGGGGTTCCAAAGGTAACATACAAAGTGATTTCTCCCAGGGAATTAGCTTGTCTTCCTGGGACAACTCCGTGAAAAATCACAGAGCTATGGTTCAGCTAGGTCTCCGAGATCTTCATCCGGCGTAGTGTTTCGACATAGAGAATATTGATACTGCTGCCACCGTCCATGAGAGTCTTGGAGAAACCATAACCGTCAATAAGTTGATTGACGATTAAAGCGTATTTTCCTTGCCTATGCAACTTAGTCAGATGATCAGCGCGGTCAAATGTGATTGCCACTTCCGACCAGTCCAGATATTGGGGGACAGCCGGAACTATTGCATTGAGCTCATGTGGAACTACTTTCTTGACCTTTGCTAGTTGAGATCCGAGGAAGGTGACATAAGTGGCTTTTTTGGTCGGAAAATTTTTCTTCCCTTCCGGCTTGGGATTTGAAGCATCGGCTTCCTCCATGTCGGAATCTTCCTTGGTCTCTTTATCCTTTTTGGGATTCTTTTTTCCCTTCTTCCGCTTAGCTCTGTAGCCAGCGGTATCATCTCTTTTAATGTCGTCATTGAAACGACACTCGGCGTTTGTGTGGGACGAGCCCCCATTGGCGTCTAAGTGATGCACACATGGGTTATTGGCAATGTCAGCCCAAGTGTAGGTTTTGCCTAGTTGCTGGTCTCCTCTACATTGAACTCTCGAAGTCCCACAGCCACGCCCGCGGCCTCCGCCGCGTCCTCCTCGTCGTCTAGACCCAAAAGTAGAAGTAACCACTTTCGTTTCCGTGTTAGGTTTCTCTTCCGAGGTATTTTTGTGCTTCTGAACCTATTTCTTTGGTTGTTTTGCCGACTGTGGCACAGCTAGGGCGTTGAGTAATCCCTCTGCGTCGTCGCTAGTGTCTGCATACTTTCTCACTGTTTCTATCATCTCTCCCAAGTCAGTAACTTTGTCACACTTCAAGCGATGACGTAGTAAACCAATTGGGAGACCTGCAATGAAAGCTTCAATCGCAGTTTGGTCATTTACTCCTCCACAAGAGTTCTTGGTGTCAATCCATCATCCGAGGTAATCCCGTCAAGTTTCTCCGGCTTTCTGGGTGGAACGTTGTAGGTCTCCGACCGTACAGGGCCTCCGGTATGTGCCTTCGAAATTCTGAAAGAATGCACTTTGCATGTCATACCAGTTGTGGATGGTGTTTTCTGGAAGTTCATTAAGCCATGATCGTGCCGTCTTCCACAACATGAGTGGGAGATATCGGGTTGCGACTAGGCTGTTTCCGCCTTTGGCAATGCAGCAGGCTTGAAAGAAATCCTGCAGCCAAGTATCTGGCCGAGCGATGTTGTCGTAGGCTTGGATATGTCTTGAGATAGTAAATCCTTCCGGGAATCTTGTAGCTCTGATGCATGGTCCGAAGCACTTTGGGCCCACGTAGATATCATCATTTTCATAGCACCACGCCTCTATGTTGGAATTGATCATGTGCCTTGCGTCATTCGGGGATAGAGATCGTCCCGAGTGTCGGTTGTGGCTGCGGTGCCTTGGAACCGGACTTCGGCTTCTGCCACCACCTCCTCCACCACGACGCCCTCCATTGCCTCCCCGGGGGCTGTTATGATGGCTACTTGGCGGAGAGGGTGGAGCAGCTGGGTTATTTCCGGCTGATCGCCGGCCTCCATCCGGAATGTCATTATTTCGGTTCCGGGGAGGGTCCTCATTGTGATGAGCCCCCTACCGGCTTATCTCGGCACGGTGTCCATCATTCCTTCGTCCGTCATCCGGACGGCTTGCATGTCTAGGAGGTGGCATTCTTTGTCGGTCCTCCTCCCGACGTTTTTCCTTATCATCGTCCTTGTGGTATTTCGACTCTCGCCGGGGCGGGTTCCTCGGATTCAGTGCAACAATTGCCTCTTGCTCTGCAACTGGGTTAACGTTACGCCAGTCACGGGAAGCTTTGTGGTGTTGTCCTGAAGATCCGTTTCTTGAGTGATTGTCCTCCCGGTGATCGGAACGATGATGCTGCTCTGGAACGCGCTGGGGTCTTACGTCATCCCATGCCGGATCTGTGCGACACTGGTCGGAATCAGAGACCAACTTTTGGCTCCCGGACATGGCGACCTTTTGCTGCTCCAGTCCCTTGTTGAGTAGTTTGATTCCCAACTGGATCTCCTCTGGGCCTGGATTAGCCGATAGAATTTCTCGGGCTTCCATGGTATTCTGTACTCGAGTTGGATATACCCAATCCCCTTTGCTATCTTTCCGAGGCTTCCCCATTTCTTCTACGAAAAGGACGGCGTGAATCCACGGGAATTGGTTGTCATTAGTATGACGCTTCCTGGTTTTCTGGTGTTGCCTGGAGTTGTACTTCTCCAAAGATGCTATGTGTTTCTTTTACTCCTCAATATTTTTGGCTTTATCGAGGAGTACTTGACGACGCGCTTCTAGGGCTTGTGCCCACTCGTCCAGTTCTTCAGCAGTAAGTTCTGCAGCTGTAGGAATAGGTTTGGTTAATGCAGCATCGATGAATTTACGCGCACCTTCAGTGATCACGTGTCCATCCACCGGTTCTTCTTTTTTGGGCTCGTCTAGGATAAGCGCTCCATCCGAGTCCTCCTCGTATTCCTTGGCGATCACCTCCTCTGTCGGAGGGTCTTTTGCCGGGGTCTTGTTCTTCTTCTTTGCCTTCTTGGCAGCACCGGTAGCAAAGACGACTTTGGGTCCGTTTCCCAGAGTCAAGCTCTGATCGGTACTTTCGGACCTCTGGATCTCGGGATTATCTCCGATTTCCATGTCATCCTGCGCTTTGGGAGAGTGTTCCTTGGATCCTTCATCCATGGCTTCTCCTTCCTCTGCAGTTTTGGAGTTATACTCTTCTTCATATTCCACAGAGAACTTTCAAAAATCTGCTGACGTCATCGACTCATCCGAGGATGCGGGTACGTCGGTGTTTGTTCCAATTGCCTCCAGCACAGAGTCGGTGTTGTCTCCAGCATCGGCAGAGCTAGATCCGGATCCCACATATCCGACAAAGTGCGACACGTGCTTCCTGAGGAACCTACGGCTCTCGCGACCAGCTTCGTCGAAACTTTTGATGGTCTCGAGAATTGCATCTACGCCTGAGTTTTGCATTATCATACGTCACATCGTGTACCTCAGGAAAGGCATGTTTGTCTCGGCGTCATTAGAGCCGGAATCAGTGTCGTTGGTATGTTCCTCCTGGATTTTGACTTGAGCAGGTGGGTCGATCTGGGATTCGGTCTCTCCAAGGAGATCCACTCCAGATTCGACTTGGACCGCTAGGTCTTCTTCAGCCTCGGATTTCTCCATTATCTCCACAACTGGTGCGGGCTGGGTGGGATTAGGGTTTTCTGAGATCCGGAATTCTGCCGCCTCCACGGACAAAGGGGATCCAGAAATTTCCTCTGCCTCTATCATCACCGCTGGGGTGGGTGGGACAGGTTCAGCAAAGCTGATGTAAACATCGATCTCGCTGAAAGACATGATTGTGTAGGCAGTCACAGCCTCCCTAGCCAGAATCCAGGTCTTGTCGAGACGATGAAAGGGACATTGCTGGCGTAGAGGATGTGACCGACGGTGATAGTCTCTCCGATTCCGATTCTTGTAGATTCCGCTCGGAACACGGATCCGAAGCTCACTTGCCCCACGGTGGGCGCCAACTATCATCGGATTGATGAGAAGTACGCCATGAGGGGGTCCTCGAGGCATGTGGAAGAGAGGGGTGTGAGACGTATGGTGTTCCGGGACGGTGAGCACACAAGTTAACCCAGGTTCGAATCCACCGGCTTTGGACGGATCCTACTCCTGCTAGAAATCCAGTAATACGGCAGAGCTGGAATATGGGTTACAAGGGTTCGCCTATGTGAGTTGAGATTGTAGACTATTGAGGGTGCCCTAAAGGCTCTCCCTAGGATGGCTTATATAGATATCCGGCCTAGGGTTTACAGGAGAGATCTGTCCGGCTACGACTAAGAGTCGGTTACAGAGTACATCTTGAACTACAAGTAACACTATGGGCCTAAGTCGGTAAGTCTTCTGGGCCTTCCCGTAGCCGGATTGGACTCCGTCTATTCTCCCTGACTGGGCTGCCCGTGAAGCAAAGCTCTAACCCGAAGTGGGCCACCCTGATCAGTGAGGAACTGTGAGGATACCTGAAAAGTATATCCCCAACATCTACGGCTGGGGCTCGTCGTCGATGATGGATAGGTTGCAAGCGAGGTGGAACCCTAGCAGCTCGGTGGGGGTGCAGTGGGGGCATACCAGGGCTGCAGCAACTACGGCGATGGGGGTGATCGAACGAGGAGGTGACGACGGACTCAGGCGAGGTCACGACAGCTCCTGGGGTGGACGAAATCGATGGGGGCTTCTCCTCCTCTGCTGCGGCTAACTCTGCCACAATTCTGGCGACTGGCTGCTCGAGCGGCTCCGGCAAGAGGTGGGGAATGATCAGTGGTGAGAGGGGAGTGTTGGAGTGTGGCAAATGCGGCTGGGGAAGGGCTCCTTATATAGGCTCGACGAGGGGACCGAGAGAGCGACGGCGAGCTTGTCGGTGACAATGATACAGGGCGCTATATGCATGGGCTGGGTAGGCGGACGGTGGGCAGTTCCCTGGGGTCAGCTATGGCTTAAAGGCGATGCTAGGGGTGGTGGCGTTTGGTCGGGAAGGGTTGGCGCTCTGTGCGGCAGAGGCGGTGCTCTACGCGGCGGGCGGTGGCTACTGGTAACGCGGCGGGAGAAGGGCATGTCTGACGGTGTGCTGGGGTTAAGGCGGAGCGGCACGTGGGGGCTGTGGTCGAGGGGCGGCTTGTGCGGGCCTGCCAGGGATGGCACCCTGGTGTGCTCTATGTCTGGCGCAGAGGCGGTGGGCGCGAGCGATGTGAGGTGGTACAGGGCTGGCAGCGCTTGGGGAAGGGACCGTGGGCGGCGGTGCTACCACGCCTACCTCCCTGGTGCGGCGGAAGAGGGCGGGGCATGCTCCTGCGACGTGGGCATGGTCGGCCGGTGATCATGGCATCGGGGTGGCGCGGCACTGCTGCTCTAGGCCAATTGGTAGCTTAGTTAGGGGCTGGTTAGAGCTAGGGAGACAAGGGGACCAGATTGAGCCCAAATACTCGACAATGCATTGATCAACAAATAGTGTTAGTTAGGTAGAATTTTTGTGCATGCCACGTGTTCGACACAATGGCCGCATGAAACAAAGATTTAAATTTTGAAATGATTTTTGGTGGAGTTGTTGGTCTTATGCTTGAGTATCTATGGTTGCTTGGGATTGTTAAATTGATTTCATTTGAATGGTTTTTGAAAAGGTGGGATCTAGGCATATGAAATGGATTCCATTTTCAAATGTCATTTAAAAGTAGAGTTTGAATGTTTTTGTGAGATTTCAAAGTGGGCCTTGGTACATCTTTACTTGTACTATCAAGGGGTGCAAAGATCCATAATTGTTTCTGTTTGAATTTGAGTTCTAGGAACACCCAAAGTGGCCTAGTTGATTAAAATGGCAAAAGTGACCGTTTGCCTTTATTAATTATATTTGATTTCTTTTTCATTGGATTTTTCTTGGGAATGATCTGGATGATGTGGCATTCATCTTAGAATCATTTTACAACCATTATAACAAACAATCATGGCAATTCAAAACAATTCTACATTAATGCAACACACATATGTATGCTTAATTATTTAAATGAGAAAAAGGTTTTGTTAACCCTAAATTGGGTGATTTGGATCTTGAAATATTGGATTAAAGTTTTGGGATGTTACAACATGCAATGACACTGGTGGACCCATATGTGGTTTATAAAAATAGGACACATACAATGACTCTGGTGGATCCATATGTGGTTTGTGAAAAGAAAACATTCACTGACTCTAGTCGTGGTTCATGAAAAGAACACACATGAAATGACTCCGGTGGATCCATATGTGTTTTAGGGAAAGAACACACATTCAATGACACTGGTGGATCCATATGTGATTTTTGAAAAGAACACACATGCTCATGTGGTTTATGAAAAGAACAGACAAGCAATGAACTCTTATGGATCCGTATGTGGTTTATGAAAAAAACACGCATGCAATGACTCTGGTGGATCCATCTGTGGTTTGTGAAAAGAACACACATGCAATGACTCTAGTTGTGGTTTGTGAAAAGAACAGACATGCAATGATTCTAGCCGTGGTATGAAAAGAACGCACGTGCAATGACACTAGGGGATCCATATGTGGTTTGTGAAAAGAACACACATGCAATGACACTAGGGGATCCTTATGTGGTTTGTGAAAAGAACAGACATGCAATGACTCTAGCTGTGGTTAATGAAAAGAACACACATGCAATGACACTGGTGGATCCATATGTAGTTTGTGAAAAGAACACACATGCCATGACTCTAGCTGTGGTTAATGAAAAGAACACACATGCAATGACTCTGGTGCATCCATATGTGGTTTGTGAAAAGAATACACATGCAATGACACTGGTGGATCCATATGTGGTCTATAAAAAGAACACACATGCAATGACTCTGGTGGATCCAAATGTAGTTTGGGAAAAGAATACATTCACTGACTCTAGTTGTTGTTCATGAAAAGAACACACATGAAATGACTCTGGTGGATCCATATGTGTTTTAGGAAAAGAACACACATGAAATGAGACTGGTGGATCCATATGTGGTTTGTGAAAAGACCACACATGCTCATGTGGTTTATGAAAAGAACAAACATGCAATGAACTCTGGTGGATCTATATGTGGTTTATGAAAAGAACACACATTTAATGACTCTGGTGGATCCATATGTGGTTTCTGAAAAGAACACACATGCAATGACTCTAGTTGTGGTTTATAAAAAGAACACACATCCAATGACTCTAGCTGTGGTTTGTGAAAAGAACACACATGCAATGACTGGTGGATCCATATGTGGTTGGTCAAAAGAACACACATGCAATGACACTGGTGGATCCATATGTGGTCTATGAAAATAACACACATGAAATGACTCTAGTTGTGGTTCATGAAAAGAACACACATGCAATGACACTGGTGGTTCCGTATGTGTTTTAGGAAAAGAACACACATTCCGTGACTCTAGCTTTGGTTAATGAAAAGAACACACATGCAATGACACTGGTGGATCCATATGTGGTGTGTGAAAAGAACACGCATGCGATGCCTCTGGTGGATCCATATGTGGTCTATGAAAAGAACACACATGCAATGACTCTAGTTGTGGTTCATGAAAAGAACACACATGCAATGACACAGATGGATCCATATGTGTTTTAGGAAAAGAACACACATTCAATGACACTGGTGGATCCATATGTGGTTCGTGAAAAGAACACAGATTCTATTGTGGTTTAGAAAAAGAACAGACATGCAATGACGCTGGTGGATCCCCATGTTGTTTATGAAAAGAACATACATGAAATGACTCTAGTGGATCCTTATGTGGTTTGTGAAAAGAACACACATGCTCATGTGGTTTATGAAAAGAATAGACATGCAATGAACTCTAGTCGATCCATATGTGGTTTATGAAAAGAACACACATGCAATGACTCTGGTGGATCCATATGTGGTTTGTGAAAAGAACACACATGCAATGACTCTAGTTGTGGTTTGTGAAAAGAACACACACCCAATGACTCTAGATGTGGTTAATGAAAATAACACACATGCAATGACACTAGGGGATCCATATGTGGTTTGTGAAAATAACACACATGCAATGACACTAGGGATCCATATGTGGTTTGTGAAAATAACACACATGCAATGACACTAGGGGATCCTTATGTGGTTTGTGAAAAGAACAGACATGCAATCACTCTAGCTATGGTTAATGAAAAGAACACACATGCAATGACACTGGTGGATCCATATGTAGTTTGTGAAAATAACACACATGCAATGACTGGGTGGATCCATATGTGGTTTGTGAAAAGGACACACATGCAATGATTCTAGCTGCGGTTAATAAAAAGAACACACAAGCAATGACTCTAGGGGATCCATATGTGGTTTGTGAAAATAACACACACGCAATGACACCGGTGGATCCATATGTGTTCTAGAAAAAGAACATACATGCAATGACTCTAGTGGATCCATATGTGGTTTGTGAAAAGAACACACATTCACTGACTATAGGTGTGGTTCATGATAGAACACACATGAAATGACTCTGGTAGATCCATATGTGTTTTAGGAAAAGATCACACATTTACTGACACTGGTGGATCCATATGTGGTTTGTGAAAAGAACACACATGCTCACGTGGTTTATGAAAAGATTACATGCAATGAAATCTGGTGGATCCATATGTGGTTTATGAAAAGAACACACATGCAATGACTCTGGTGGATCCATACGTGGCTTGTGAAAAGAACACACATGCAATGACTCTAGTTGTGGTTTATGAAAAGAACACACATCCAATGACTCAAGTTGTGGTTTGTGAAAATAACACACATGCAATGACTCATGTGGATCCATATGTGGTTTGTGAAAAGAACACACATGCAATGACACTGGTGGATCCATATGTGGTCTATGAAAAGAACACATATGCAATGACTCTAGTTGTGGTTTATGAAAAGAACACACATGCAATGACACTAGTAGATCCATATGTGTTTTAGGAAAAAACACACATTCAATGACTCTAGCTTTGGTTAATGAAAAGAACACACATGCAATGATACTTGTGGATCCATATGTGCTTTGTGAAAAGAACACACATGCAATGACTCTGGTGGATGCATATGTGGTTTGTGAAAAGAACAGACATGCAATTACACTTGTGGATCCATATGTGGTCTATGAAAAGAACACACATGCAATGACTCTAGTTGTGGTTCATGAATATAGCACACATGCGATGACACTGATGGATCCATATGTGTTTTAGGAAAAGAACAACATTCGATGACACTGGTCGATCCATATGTGGTCTGTGAAAAGAACACACATGCTCATGTGATTTATGAAAAGAACAGACATACAATGAACTCTGGTGGATCCATATGTGGTTTATGAAAAGAACACACATTCAATGACTCTGGTGGATCCATATGTGGTTTGTGAAAAGAACACACATGCAATGACTCTAGTTGTGGTTTATGAAAATAACACACATCCAATGACTCTAGTTGTGGTTTGTGATAAGAACACACATGCATTGACTGGTGGATCAATATGTGGTTTGTAAAAAGAACACACATGCAATGACACTAGTGGATTCATATGTGGTCTATGGAAATAACACACATGCAATGACTATAGTTGTGGTTCATGAAATGTACACACATGCAATGACCCTGGTGGATCCATATGTGTTTGAGGAAAAGAACACACATTCAATGACTCTAGCTTTGGTTAATGAAAAGAACACACATGCAACGACACTGGTGGATACATATGTGGTTTGTGAAAATAACACTCATGCCATGCCTCTGGTGGATCCATATGTGGTTTGTGAAAAGAACAGACATACAATGACACTGTGGATCCATATGTGGTCTGTGAAAAGAACACACATGAAACGACTCTAGTTGTGGTTCATGAAAAGAACACACATGCAATGACTGATGGATCCATATGTGTTTGAGGAATATAACACACATTCAATGACACTGGTGGATCCATATGTGGTTTGTGAAAAGAACACACATGCTCATGTGGTTTCTGAAAAGAACATACATGCAATGAAATCTGGTGGATCCATATGTGGTTTATGAAAAGAACACACATGCAATGACTCTGGTGGATCCATATGTGGCTTGTGAGAAGAACACACATGCAATGACTCTGGTGGATCCATATGTGGTTTGTGAAAATAACACACACGCAATGACACTGGTGGATCCATATGTGGTCTATAAAAAGAACACACATGCAATGACTCTGGTGGATCCATACGTGGCTTGTGAAAAGAACACACATGCAATGACTCTAGTTGTGGTTTATGAAAAGAACACACATCCAATGACTCAAGTTGTGGTTTGTGAAAAGAACACACATGCAATGACTCATGTGGATCCATATGTGGTTTGTGAAAAGAACACACATGCAATGACACTGGTGGATCCATATGTGGTCTATGAAAAGAACACATATGCAATGACTCTATTTGTGGTTTATGAAAAGAACACACATGCAATGACACTAGTAGATCCATATGTGTTTTAGGAAAAAACACACATTCAATGACTCTAGCTTTGGTTAATGAAAAGAACACACATGCAATGATACTTGTGGATCCATATGTGCTTTGTGAAAAGAACACACATGCAATGACTCTGGTGGATGCATATGTGGTTTGTGAAAAGAACAGACATGCAATTACACCTTTGGATCCATATGTGGTCTATGAAAAGAACACACATGCAATGACTCTAGTTGTGGTTCATGAATATAGCACTCATGCGATGACACTGATGGATCCATATGTGTTTTAGGAAAAGAACAACATTCGATGACACTGGTCGATCCATATGTGGTCTGTGAAAAGAACACACATGCTCATGTGATTTATGAAAAGAACAGACATACAATGAACTCTGGTGGATCCATATGTGGTTTATGAAAAGAACACACATTCAATGACTCTGGTGGATCCATATGTGGTTTGTGAAAAGAACACACATGCAATGACTCTAGTTGTGGTTTATGAAAATAACACACATCAAATGACTCTAGTTGTGGTTTGTGCTAAGAACACACATGCATTGACTGGTGGATCCATATGTGGTTTGTAAAAAGAACACACATGCAATGACACTAGTGGATTCATATGTGGTCTATGGAAATAACACACATGCAATGACTCTAGTTGTGGTTCATGAAATGTACACACATGCAATGACCCTGGTGGATCCATATGTGTTTGAGGAAAAGAACACACATTCAATGACTCTAGCTTTGGTTAATGAAAAGAACACACATGCAACGACACTGGTGGATACATATGTGGTTTGTGAAAATAACACTCATGCCATGCCTCTGGTGGATCCATATGTGGTTTGTGAAAAGAACAGACATACAATGACACTGTGGATCCATATGTGGTCTGTGAAAAGAACACACATGCAACGACTCTAGTTGTGGTTCATGAAAAGAACACACATGCAATGACAGATGGATCCATATGTCTTTGAGGAATATAACACACATTCAATGACACTGGTGGATCCATATGTGGTTTGTGAAAAGAACACACATGCTCATGTGGTTTCTGAAAAGAACATACATGCAATGAAATCTGGTGGATCCATATGTGGTTTATGAAAAGAACACACATGCAATGACTCTGGTGGATCCATATGTGGCTTGTGAGAAGAACACACATGCAATGACTCTGGTGGATCCATATGTGGTTTGTGAAAATAACACACACGCAATGACACTGGTGGATCCATATGTGGTCTATAAAAAGAACACACATGCAATGACTCTGGTGGATCCATATGTGGTTTGTGAAAAGAACACACATTCACTGACTATAGGTGTGGTTCATGAAAAGAACACACATGAAATGACTCTGGTGTATCCATATGTGTTTTAGGAAAAGAACACACATTTAATGACACTGGTGGATCCATATGTGGTTTGTGAAAAGAACACACATGCTCATGTGGTTTATGAAAAGAACATACATGCAATGAAATCTGGTGGATCCATATGTGGTTTATGAAAAGAACACACATTTAATGACTCTGGTGGATCCATATGTGGTTTGTGAAAAGAACACACATGCAATGACTCTAGTTGTGGTTTATGAAAAGAACACACATCCAATGACTCTAGCTGTGGTTTGTGAAAAGAACACACATGCAATGACTGGTGGATCCATATGTGGTTGGTCAAAAGAACACACATGCAATGACACTGGTGGATCCATATGTGGTCTATGAAAATAACACACATGCAATGACTCTAGTTGTGGTTCATGAAAAGAACACACATGCAATGACACTGGTGGATCCGAATGTGTTTTAGGAAAAGAACACACATTCCGTGACTCTAGCTTTGGTTAATGAAAAGAACACACATGCAATGACACTGGTGGATCCATATGTGGTTTGTGAAAAGAACATGCATGCGATGCCTCTGGTGGATCCATATGTGGTTTGTGAAAAGAACAGATATGCAATGACACTGGTGGATCCATATGTGGTCTATGAAAAGAACACACATGCAATGACTCTAGTTGTGGTTCATGAAAAGAACACACATGCAATGACTCTGGTGGATCCATATGTGGCTTGTGAAAAGAACACACATGCGATGACTCTAGTTGTGGTTTATGAAAAGAACACACATCCAATGACTCTAGTTGTGGTTTGTGAAAAGAACACACATGAAATGACTCATGTGGATCCATATGTGGTTTGTGAAAAGAACACACATGCAATGACACTGGTGGATCCATATGTGGTCTATGAAAAGAACACATATGCAATGACTCTAGTTGTGGTTTATGAAAAGAACACACATGCAATGACACTAGTAGATCCATATGTGTTTTATGAAAAAACACACATTCAATGACTCTAGCTTTGGTTAATGAAAAGAACACACATGCAATGATACTGGTGGATCCATATGTGGTTTGTGAAAAGAACACACATGCAATGACTCTGGTGGATGCATATGTGGTTTGTGAAAAGGACAGACATGCAATTACACTTGTGGATCCATATGTGGTCTATGAAAAGAACACACATGCAATGACTCTAGTTGTGGTTCATGAATATAGCACACATGCAATGACACTGATGGATCCATATGTGTTTTAGGAAAAGAACAACATTCAATGACATTGGTCTATCCATATGTGGTTGGTGAAAAGAACACACATGCTCATGTGGTTTATGAAAAGAACAGACATACAATGAACTCTGGTGGATCCATATGTGGTTTATGAAAAGAACACACATTCAATGACTCTGGTGGATCCATATGTGGTTTGTGAAAAGAACACACATGCAATGACTCTAGTTGTGGTTTATGAAAAGAACACACATCCAATGACTCTAGTTGTGGTTTGTGATAAGAACACACATGCAATGACTGGTGGATCCATATGTCGTTTGTCAAAAGAACACACATGCAATGACACTCGTGGATTCATATGTGGTCTATGGAAATAACACACATGCAATGACTCTAGTTGTGGTTCATGAAAAGAACACACATGCAATGACACTGGTGGATCCATATGTGTTTGAGGAAAAGAACACACATTCAATGACTCTAGCTTTGGTTAATGAAAATTACACACATGCAACGACACTGGTGGATACATATGTGGTTTGTGAAAAGAACACTCATGCAATGCCTCTAGTGGATCCATATGTGGTTTGTGAAAAGAACAGACATACAATGACACTGGTGGATCCATATGTGGTCTATGAAAAGAACACACATGCAATGACTCTAGTTGTGGTTCATGAAAAGAACACACATGCAATGACACAGATGGATCCATATGTGTTTTAGGAAAAGAACACACATTCAATGACACTGGTGGATCCATATGTGGTTTGTGAAAAGAACACACATGCTCATGTGGTTTATGAAAAGAACATACATGCAATGAAATCTGGTGGATCCATATGTGGTTTATGAAGAACACACATGCAATGACTCTGGTGGATCCATATGTGGCTTGTGAAAAGAACACACATGCAATGACTCTGGTGGATCCATATGTGGTTTGTGAAAATAACACACGCGCAATGACACTGGTGAATCCGTATGTGGTCTATAAAAAGAACACACATGCAATGACTCTGGTGGATCCATATGTGGTTTGTGAAAAGAACACACATTCACTGACTGTAGGTGTGGTTCATGAAAAGAACACACATCAAATGACTCTGGTGTATCCATATGTGTTTTAGGAAAAGAACACACATTTAATGACACTAATGCATCCATATGTGGTTTGTGAAAAGAACACACATGCTCATGTGGTTTATGAAAAGAACATACATGCAATGAAATCTGGTGGATCCATATGTGGTTTATGAAAAGAACACACATGCAATGACTCTAGTTGTGGTTCATGAAAAGAACACACATGCAATGACACAGATGGATCCATATGTGCTTTAGGAAAAGAACACACACTCAATTACACTGGTGGATCCATATGTGGTTTGTGAAAAGAACACACATGCTCATGTGGTTTATGAAAAGAACATACATGCAATGAAATCTGGTGGATCCATATGTGGTTTATGAAAAGAACACACATGCAATGACTCTGGTGGATCCATATGTGGCTTGTGAACAGATCACACATGCAATGACTCTGGTGGATCCATATGTGGTTTGTGAAAATAACACACACGCAATGACACTGGTGGATCCGTATGTGGTCTATAAAAAGAACACACATGCAATGAATTTGGTGGATCCATATGTGGTTTGTGAAAAGAACACACATTCACTGACTGTAGGTGTGGTTCATGAAAAGAACACACATGAAATGACTCTGGTGTATCCGTATGTGTTTTAGGAAAAGAACACACATTTAATGACACTGGTGGATCCATATGTGGTTTGTGAAAAGAACACACATACTCATGTGGTTTATGAAAAGAACATACATGCAATGAAATCTGGTGGATCCATTTGTGGTTGATGAAAAGAACACACATGCAATGACTCTTGTGGATCCATATGTGGCTTGTGAAAAGAACACACATGCGATGACTCTAGTTGTGATTTATGAAAAGAACACACATCCAATGACTCTAGTTGTGGTTGAAAAGAACACACATGCAATGACTCTGGTGGATCCATATGTGGTTTGTGAAAAGAACACACATGCAATGACACTGCTGGATCCATATGTGGTCTATGAAAAGAACATATATGCAATGACTCTAGTTGTGGTTCATGAAAAGAACACACATGCAATGACACTAGTAGATCCATATGTGTTTTAGGAAAAAAACACACATTCAATGACTCTAGCTTTGGTTAATGAAAATAACACACATGCAATGATACTGGTGGATCCATATGTGGTTTGTGAAAAGAACACACATGCAATGACTCTGGTGGATCCATATGTGGTTTGTGAAAAGAACAGACATGCAATTACACTGGTGGATCCATATGTGGTCTATGAAAAGAACACACATGCAATGACTCTAGTTTTGGTTCATGAATATAGCACACATGCGATGACACTGATGGATCCATATGTGTTTTAGGAAAAGAGCAACATTCAATGACACTGGTCGATCCATATGTGGTATGTGAAAAGAACGCACATGCTCATGTAGTTTATGAAAATAACTGACATACAATGAGCTCTGGTGGATCCATATGTGGTTTATGAAAAGAACACACATTTAATGACTATGGTGGATCCATATGTGGTTTGTGAAAAGAACACACATGCCATGACTCTAGTTGTGGTTTATGAAAAGAACACACATCCAATGACTCTAGCTGTGGTTTGTGATAAGAACACACATGCAATAATTGGTGGATCCAGATGTGGTTTGTCAAAAGAACACACATGCGATTACACTAGTGGATCCATATGTGGTCTATCGAAATAACACACATGCAATGACTCTTGTTGTGGTTCATGAAAAGAACACACATGCCATGACACTGGTGGATCCATATGTGTTTGAGGAAAATAACACACATTCAATGACTCTAGCTTTGGTTAATGAAAAGAACACACATGCAACGACACTGGTGGATACATATGTGGTTTGTGAAAAGAACACTCATGCAATGCCTCTGGTGGATCCATATGTGGTTTGTGAAAACAACAGACATACAATGACACTGGTGGATCCATATGTGGTCTATGAATAGAACACACATGCAATGACTCTAGTTGTGGTTCACGAAAAGAACACACATGCAATGACACAGATGGATCCATATGTGTTTTAGGAAAGGAACACACATTCAATGACACTGGTGGATCCACAAGTGGTTTCTGAAAAGAACACACATGCTCATGTGGTTTATGAAAAGAACATACATGCAATGAAATCTGGTGGATCCATATGTGGTTTATGAAAAGAACACACATGCAATGACTCTAGTTGTGGTTCATGAAAAGAACACACATGCAATGACACAGATGGATCCATATGTGTTTTGGAAAAGAACACACATTCAATTACACAGGTGGATCCATATGTGGTTTGTGAAAAGAACACACATGCTCATATGGTTTATGAAAAGAACATACATGCAATGAAATCTGGTGGATCTAGATGTGGTTTATGAAAAGAACACACATGCAATGACTCTGGTGGATCCATATGTGGCTTGTGAAAAGATCACACATGCAATGACTCTGGTGGATCCATATGTGGTTTGTGAAAATAACACACACGCAATAACACTGGTGGATCCGTATGTGGTCTATAAAAAGAACACACATGCAATGACTCTGGTGGATCCATATGTGGTTTGTGAAAAGAACACACATTCACTGACTGTGGGTGTGGTTCATGAAAAGAACACACATGAAATGACTCTGGTGTATCCATATGTGTTTTAGGAAAAGAACACACATTTAATGACACTGGTGGATCCATATGTGGTTTGTGAAAAGAACACACATGCTCATGTGGTTTATGAAAAGAACATACATGCAATGAAATCTGGTGGATCCATATGTGGTTTATGAAAAGAACACACATGCAATGACTCTAGTTGTGGTTCATGAAAAGAACACACATGCAATGACACAGATGGATCCATATCTGTTTTAGGAAAAGAACACACATTCAATGACATTGGTGGATCCACATGTGGTTTCTGAAAAGAACACACATGCTCATGTGGTTTATGAAAAGAACATACATGCAATGAAATCTGGTGGATCCATATGTGGTTTATGAAGAACACACATGCAATGACTCTGGTGGATCCATATGTGGCTGGTGAAAAGAACACACATGCAATGACTCTGGTGGATCCATATGTGGTTTGTGAAAATAACACACACGCAATGACACTGGTGGATCCGTATGTGGTCTATAAAAAGAACAAACATGCAATGACTCTGGTGGATCCATATGTGGTTTGTGAAAAGAACACACATTCACTGCCTATAGGTGTGGTTCATGAAAAGAACACACATGAAATGACTCTGGTGTATCCAGATGTGTTTTAGGAAAAGAACACACCTGCTCTTGTGGTTTATGAAAAGAACATACATGCAATGAAATCTGGTGGATCCATATGTGGTTTATGAAAAGAACACACATGCAATGACTCTAGTTGTGGTTCATGAAAAGAACATACATGCAATGACACAGATGGATCCATATGTGTTTTAGGAAAAGAACACACATTCAATTACACTGGTGGATCCATATGTGGTTTGTGAAAAGAACACACATGCTCATGTGGTTTATGAAAAGAACATACATGCAATGAAATTTGGTGGATCTAGATGTGGTTTATGAAAAGAACACACATGCAATGACTCTGGTGGATCCATATGTGGCTTGTGAAAAGATCACACATGCAATGACTCTGGTGGATCCATATGTGGTTTGTGAAAATAACACACATGCAATGACACAGGTGGATCCGTATGTGGTCTATAAAAAGAACACACATGCAATGACTCTGGTGGATCCATATGTGGTTTGTGAAAAAAACACACATTCACTGACTGTAGGTGTGGTTCATGAAAAGAACACACATGAAATGACTCTGGTGTATCCATATGTGTTTTAGGAAAATAACAAACATTTAATGACACTGGTGGATCCATATGTGGTTTGTGAAAAGAACACACATGCTCACGTGGTTTATGAAAAGAACATACATGCAATGAAATCTGTTGGATAAATATGTGGTTTGAAAAGAACACACATGCAATGACTCTGGTGGATCCATATGTGGCTTGTGAAAAGAACACACATGCGATGACTCTAGTTGTGGTTTATGAAAATAACACACATCCAATGACTCTAGTTGTGGTTGAAAAGAACACACATGCAATGACTCTGGTGGATCCATATGTGGTTTGTGAAAAGAACACACATGCAATGACACTGGTGGATCCATATGTGGTCTATGAAAAGAACACATATGCAATGACTCTAGTTGTGGTTCATGAAAAGAACACACATGCAATGACACTAGTAGATCCATATGTGTTTTAGGAAAAAAAACACATTCAATGACTCTAGCTTTGGTTAATGAAAATAACACACATGCAATGATACTGGTGGATCCATATGTGGTTTGTGAAAAGAACACACATGCAATGACTCTGGTGGATCCATATGTAGTTTGTGAAAAGAACAGACATGCAATTACACTGGTGGATCCATATGTGGTCTATGAAAAGAACACACATGCAATGACTCTAGTTGTGGTTCATGAATATAGCACACATGCGATGACACTGATGGATCCATATGTGTTTTAGGAAAAGAGCAACATTCAATGACACTGGTCGATCCATATGTGGTCTGTGAAAAGAACACACATGCTCATGTGGTTTATGAAAATAACTGACATACAATGAGCTCTGGTGGATCCGTATGTGGTTTATGAAAAGAACACACATTTAATGACTCTGGTGGATCCATATGTGGTTTGTGAAAAGAACACACATGCAATGACTCTAGTTGTGGTTTATGAAAAGAACACACATCCAATGACTCTAGCTGTGGTTTGTGATAAGAACACACATGCTATGACTGGTGGATCCATATGAGGTTTGTCAAAAGAACACACATGCGATGACACTAGTGGATCCATATGTGGTCTATGGAAATAACACACATGCAATGACTCTAGTTGTGGTTCATGAAAAGAACACACATGCAATGGCACTGGTGGATCCATATGTGTTTGAGGAAAAGAACACACATTCAATGACTCTAGCTTTGGTTAATGAAAAGAACACACATGCAACGACACTGGTGGATACATATGTGGTTTGTGAAAAGAACACTCATGCAATGCCTCTGGTGGATCCATATGTGGTTTGTGAAAAGAACAGGCATACAATGACACTGGTGGATCCATATGTGGTCTATGAAAAGAACACACATGCAATGACTCTAGTTGTGGTTCATGAAAAGAACACACATGCAATGACACAGATGGATCCATATGTGTTTTAGGAAAAGAACACACATTCAATGACACTGGTGGATCCATACGTGGTTTGTGAAAAGAACACACATTCTATTGTGGTTTAGAAAAAGAACAGACTTGCAATGACACTGGTGGATCCACTTGTGGTTTATGAAAAGAACATACATGCAATGACTCTGGTGGATCCATATGTGGTTTGTGAAAAGAACACACATGCTCATGTGGTTTATGAAAATAATAGACAGGCAATGAACTCTAGTGGATCCATATGTGGTTTCTGAAAAGAACACACATGCAATGACTCTGGTGGATCCATATGTGGTTTGTGAAAAGAACACACATGCAATGACTCTAGTTGTGGTTTGTGAAAAGAACACACATGCAATGACTCTAGTTGTGGTTAATGAAAATAACACGCATGCAATGACACTAGGGGATCCATATGTGGTTTGTCAAAACAACACACATGCAATGACACTAGGGGATCCTTATGTCGTTTGTGAAAAGAAGTGACATGCAATGACTCTAGCTATGGTTAATGAAAAGAACACACAAGCAATGACGCTGGTGGATCCATATGTAGTTTGTGAAAAGAACACACATGCAATGACTGGATGGATCCATATGTGGTTTGTGAAAAGGACACAAATGCAATGATTCTAGCTGTGGTTAATGAAAAGAACACACATGCAATGACTCTGGTGTATCCATATGTGGTTTGTGAAAAGAACACACATGCAATGACTCTGGTGGATCCATATGTGGTTTGTGAAAATAACACACACGCAATGACACTGGTGGATCCGTATGTGGTCTATAAAAAGAACACGCATGCAATGACTCTAGTGGATCCATATGTGGTTTGTGTAAAGAACACACATTCACTGACTGTAGGTGTGGTTCATGAAAAGAACACACATGAAATGACTCTGGTGTATCCATATGTGTTTTAGCAAAAGAACACACATTTAATGACACTGGTGGATCCATATGTGGTTTGTGAAAAGAACACACATGCTCATGTGGTTTATGAAAAGAACATACATGTAATGAAATCTGGTGGATCCATATGTGGTTTATGAAAAGAACACACATGCAATGACTCTGGTGGATCCATATGTGGCTTGTGAAAAGAACACACATGCGATGACTCTAGTTGTGGTTTATGAAAAGAACACACATCTAATGACTCTAGTTGTGGTTGAAAAGAACACACATGAAATGACTCTAGTGGATCCATATGTGGTTTGTGAAAAGAACACACATGTAATAACACTGGTGGATCCATATGTGGTCTATGAAATGAACACATATGCAATGACTCTAGTTGTGGTTCATGAAAAGAACACACATGCAATGACACTAGTAGATCCATATGTGTTTTAGGAAAAAACACACATTCAATGACTCTAGCTTTGGTTAATGAAAATAACACACATGCAATGATACTGGTGGATCCATATGTGGTTTGTGAAAAGAACACACATCCAATGACACTGGTGGATCCATATGTGGTCTATGAAAAGAACACACATGCAATGACTCTAGTTGTGGTTTATGAAAAGAACACACATCCAATGACTCTAGCTGTGGTTTGTGATAAGAACACAAATGCTATGACTGGTGGATCCATATGTGGTTTGTCAAAAGAACACACATGCGATGACACTAGTGGATCCATATGTGGTCTATGGAAATAACACACATGCAATGACTCTAGTTGTGGTTCATGAAAAGAACACACATGCAATGACACTGGTGGATCCATATGTGTTTGAGGAAAAGAACACACATTCAATGACTCTAGCTTTGGTTAATGAAAAGAACACACATGCAACGACACTAGTGGATACATATGTGGTTTGTGAAAAGAACACTCATGCAATGCCTCTGGTGGATCCATATGTGGTTTGTGAAAAGAACAGACATACAATGACACTGGTGGATCCATATGTGGTCTATGAAAAGAACATAGATGCAATGACTCTAGTTGTGGTTCATGAAAAGAACACACATGCAATGACACAGATGGATCCATATGTGTTTTAGGAAAAGAACACACATTCAATGACACTGGTGGATCCATACGTGGTTTGTGAAAAGAACACACATTCTATTGTGGTTTAGAAAAAGAACAGACTTGCAATGACACTGGTGGATCCACATGTGGTTTATGAAAAGAACATACATGCAATGACTCTGGTGGATCCATATGTGGTTTGTGAAAAGAACACACATGCTCATGTGGTTTATGGAAATAATAGACATGCAATGAACTCTAGTGGATCCATATGTGGTTTCTGAAAAGAACACACATGCAATGACTCTAGTTGTCCATATGTGGTTTGTGAAAAGAACACACATGCAATGACTCTAGTTGTGGTTTATGAAAAGAACACATATCCAATAACTCTAGCTGTGGTTTGTGAAAAGAATACACATGCAATGACTCTAGCTGTGGTTTGTGAAAAGAACGTACATGCAATGACTCTGGTGGATCCATATGTGTTTTAGGAAAAGAACACACATGCAATGACTCTGGTGGATCTATATGTGGTTTGTGAAAAGAACACACATTCTCATGTGGTTTATGAAAGAATAGACATGCAATGAACTCTGGTGGATCCATATGCGGTTTATGAAAATAACACACATTCAATGACTCTGGTGGATCCATTTGTGGTTTGTGAAAAGAACACACATGCAATGACTCTAGTTGTGGTTTATGAAAAGAACACACATCCAATGACTCTCGCTGTGGTTTGTGAAAAGAACACACATGCAATGACTCTGGTGGATCCATATGTGGTTTGTGAAAAGAACACACATGCAATGACACTGGTGGATCCATATGTGGTCTATGAAATGAACACACATGCAATGACTCTGGTTGTGGTTCATGAAAATAACACACATGGAATGACACTGGTGGATCCATATTTGTTTTAGGAAAATAACAATAAGTCAATGACTCTACCTTTGGTTAATGAAAACAACAAACATGCAATGACACTGGTGGGTCCATATGTGCTTTGTGAAAAGAACACACATGCAATGACTCTGGTGGATCCATATGTGGTTTGTGAAAATAACAGGCATGCAATGACACTAGTGGATCCATATATGGTCTACGAAAAGAACACACATGCAATGAATCTAGTTGTGGTTCATGAAAAGAACACACATGCAATGACATTGATCGATCCATATGTGTTTCAGGAAAATAACACACATTCAATGACACTGGTGGATCCATATGTGGTTTGTGAAAAGAACACACGTGCTCATGTGGTTTAGAAAAAGAACAGACATGCAATGGCACTGGTGGATCCATATGTGGTTTATGAAAAGACCAGACATGCAATAACTCTGGTGGATCCATATATGGTTTGTGAAAAGAACACACATGCTCATGTGTTTTATGAAAAGAACAAACATGCAATGAACTCTGGTAGATCCATATGTGGTTTATGAAAAGAACACACATGCAATGACTCAGGTGGATCCATATGTGGTTTGGGAAAAGAACACACATGCAATGTCTCTAGTTGTGTTTTGTGAAAAGAACACATATGCAATGACTCTAGCTGTGTTTTGTGAAAAGAACACACATGCAATGACACTAGGGGATCCATATGTGGTTTGTGAAAAGAACACACATGCAATGACACTAGGGGATTCTTATGTGGTTTGTGAAAAGAACAGACATGCAATGACTCTAGATGTGGCTAATGAAAAGAACACACATGCAATGACACTGGTGGATCCATATGTACTTTGTGAAAAGAACACACATGCAATGATTCTAGCTGTGGTTAATGAAATGAAGAAACATGCAATGACTCTGGTGGATCCATATGTGGTTTGCGAAAAGAACACACATGCAATGACACCGGTGGATCCATATGTGGTGTATGAAAAGAACACACATGCAATGACTCTTGTTGTGGTTCATGAAAAGAACACACATGCAATGACACTAGTGGATCCATATGTGTTTTAGGAAAAGAACACACATTCAACGATCTAGCTTTGGTTAATGAAATGAACACACATGCAATGACACTGGTGGATCCATATGTGGTTTGTGAAAAGAACACACATGCAATGACTCTGGTGGATCCATATGTGGTTTGTGAAAAGAACAGACATTTAATAACACTGGTGGATGCATATGTGGTCTATGAAAAGAACACACATGCAATGACTCTAGTTGTGGTTCATGAAAAGAACACAAATGCAATGACACTGATGGATCCATATGTGTTTTAGGAAAATAACACACATTCAATGACACTGGTGGATCCATATGTGGTTTGTGAAAAGAATACACATGCTCATGTGGTTTATGAAAAGAACATACATGCAATGAACTCTGGTGGATCCATATGTGGTTTATGAAAAGAACACACATGCAATGACTCTGGTGGATCCATATGTGGTTTGTGAATAGAACACACATTCAATGACTAGTTGTGGTTTATGAAAAGAACACACATCCAATGACTCTAGCTATGGTTTGTGAAAAGAACACACGTGCAATTACTCTGGTGGATCCATATGTGGTTTGTGAAAATAACACACATGCAATGACACTGGTGGATCCATATGTGGTCTATGAAAAGAACACTTATATGTCATAAATGTATCTATAATTTTTGATGCTCCATGCTTGTTTTGTATCAACTTTCTTATGTTTTGTTTACACTTTGAGGTATTTTTATACATTTTCTGGAACTAACCTATTAACAAGATGCCGCAGTACCAGTTGCCTGTTTTCTTCTATTTTTGGTTTCAGAAAATCTAGTAAGGAAATATTCTCGGAATTGGACGGGACAAAAGCCAAAGTTAATATTTTACCAGAAGGAACACGGAGTCCGAAGGGCTGCCAAAGTGGGCCACGAGGTGGCCACATCTAGGGCTCTCGCGCCCCCCTGGGTGTGCCAGTCCCTGGTGTGGGCCCCTCGGGCGGCCACCGACTTTGCTCCTTGGCCTATAAAAGTACCCCGATGCAGAAACCCTAGGGACCTGATACGTTACAAACGTATCTATAATTTTTGATGTTCCATGCTTGGTTTTTATCTACTTTCTTATGTTTTGTCCACACTTTGGAGTACTTTCTATACACTTTCTTGGACTAACCTATTAACAAGAGCCACAGTGCCAGCTGCCTATTTTCTGCTATTTTTGGTTCCAGGAAAGTTAGAAAATGAATATTCTCGGAATTGGACAGGACGAAAGCAAAAGTCAGTTTTTCACCGAGGGGCACACGGAGCCAGAATACGAGACGGAGAGGGGCCAGAGGACCTCCACACCACCTGGCCACGCGGCCATGCCTGGCCCGTGCCAGGGGGTGGTGTGGCCGCCTAGGGCACCCGCTCGGCCTCCCCTTTCACCTATAAGATGCCTCTGATATAGAAACCCTAAGTATCCAATCAAAATTCCACGAAAGAGTCTGTAGCCGCCGTCATCTCTGTCCCTAGATCAGGAGGGATCTGAAGCTCTTCTCGGCACCCTGCTGGAGGGGATAATTCACCCTGGAGGCCTTCTTCATCATCATGCAAGCCTCCGGTGTGATGCGTGAGTAGTTCATCCTTGGACTATGGGTCCATGTAGTAGCTAGATGGCTGGTTCTTCTCCTTTGTGCTATCATGTTTAGATCTTGTGAGCTCCGCATGATCAAGATCATCTATTTGTAATCCTACATGTTGTGTTTGCGGGGATCCGATGGATATTGAGATGCTATTTCAGATTGATTATTGATTCTATCATGTCTTTGTTATTTGTGATCTTGCATGCTTTCCATTGTTAGTAGCTATCTTGGCCAAGTAGATGCTAGCAACTCCAAGAGTTAGAATTTATGCTCGATAGTGGGTTCATGCCTCTAATAATCTGGGGAAGTGACAGAAATCTCTAAGGTACTAGATGTGTTGTTGCTACTAGGGAGAAAACAACAATCCTTTGTTCATAGAACAATCGTATTGTTTACTTTACACGCAATGCGTAATACAATTATATGTTTCTTGCAACTTAATACTGCAGGGGGTTCGGATGATAACCTGAAGGTGGATTATTAGTCATAGATGTAGTTGGATTACGGTTTATGTAAAATGTTGTAATGCCCAATCGAATCTCAAAGGAGTCAAGATGATTAGTATATGCATGTATTGCTTTCTCGATGTTTGTCAATTGCCCTGCTGTAATTTGTTCACCCAACATGTCATCTATATTAAGGAGAGCCACCACTAGTGAACTATGGACCCCGATCCTTTCTTTTACCATCAATCTACAACTGTTTACTGCTTTCTGTTTACTTTCTGCAAACTATTACTTTCTTCCACACAATACGTTTAATCCTTTGTTTTCAGCAAAACCGGTGAGATTGACAACCTCACTGTAAGTTGGGGGCAATGTTTTGTGGTTGTGTTGTGCAGGTTTCCACGTTGCTGCTGCCGCCGGTAGTGCGCCCTGCCAAAGTCCAGCTAGCAACACCTTTGAGGTGTTTCCTTGCTCCTACCGGATTGATAACCCTTGTTTCATAACTGAGGGAAAACTTACTGCTATACTCATCTTACCTTCCTCTTGGGGTTCCCCAACGAGCTCGTTAATACATGAGTCAGCAAGTATATTTTCTGGCGCCGTTGCCGGGGAGTCAAGGATATCTTCACAAGGGGAGTCCCTCATAACCAATCTCTTTACTTTGTTATTTTTGTTTTGCTTAGTTTATTTTTGCTTTGTTTGCTCGTTTCTTTATCAAAAACATAAAAAAATTAGTTTTACTAGTTTGCTTTCTTTATTAAAAACACAAAAAAATGACTACGCTTGAAAACACTAAGTTGTGTGACTTCACTAGCACCAACAACAATGATTGCAGGTGCACACCTATCGCTCCAATCACTATGTCACCTGAGGAAATGATTTTCACTTTTAAACAAGGAATTGAAGACAGTTTCAAAGAAGCTTGGTCTAGAATCTCTGACCTACATGAAAAAACTGAACCTAAAATGACTCAAAGCTTGTTCCTTAGTAGTTTTTACCTTGGAATTGCTCTTTGCTATAGATATGCTTTGGATGCTGTAGTGGGAGGAGATTTCCTCCAATGCAATGAGGATGATGCTATTAATGCCATAAAGAAGTTGGTCTTTACTTACAACTTGCCTAGCAAATCTGATTCTTCCTTCATAAACATATTTGCTAGATTGAATACTCTTGAGACCAGCAGTGCTAGTTTGAAAGATTGCTATAATACACTTAGAGAGCATCATGACTATGTTCCAATAAACTCTGAACCCTCAAAATGGCTTCCCACAGTAAAGATTTCTATAAATAATGAAACTTTTCATGCTCGTTGTGATATCATGTCTTAATGCTGTCTTATGCCTAAAGATATCCATGAATCTTTGAATCTTTGGGGACTTTCTAAAGGGGGATAAGAAATATTTCTTGCTAAAAATGCCACAATATTACCCATTGGAATAGCTGAAGGAGTGTTTACAAAGATCCTAGGGAAAATAGTTTCTACTGATTATCTTGTTATTAAATGTGTAGGAAAAGGAAAAATCACACTTGGAAGATCCCTATTGAAACTCTTTGGAGCAATAATAGATGTGGAGAAGGGCACCATGCACTTTGATTCTCCACCAAAAAATCATATGTTCCCCAAGGTTAAGAATAAAAGTAAGAGAGGTAAGGGAAAGAAATTTGGTTTTAATGTTAATAACCGCTCCTTGCCCTTTTTATTTGCTTTTTGTGCCAAGAGTAACCTCTAATGAGAGAGAAGTAATGATTGGGAAAGTTGTTGTCCCAAAACAGATTTCTGTGCTTCTCCGTAAAAATTCATGTAAAATCTCTGTACGTCCTTTTGACGCGTGATTTTTTGTGCTCCTGCCTCAGATTGTTATATAATTTTCGTTAGTTCAACACTTTTTGATTTGATCAACAGAAGGTCTTCTAAAAAATTGGTTTTTACCTGTTGGTCTGTTTTGATAGATTTCTGCCATTATTTGCATTTGCTTCTTGTTGGTTCCTTTTTGAGTTCTTTTGGGGAATTGAGCTTTTTGAGGGAAGTGCTACAGTAGCTTGTGTTTTAATGGAAGTTTTATTGGTGTTGAAAATGAACCTAAAGACTTATTATCTTGAGTGCACTAATGTTGCTAATAAAGATTTGTGAAGTTTTGTATGAAGGAAAATTTTCAGGTGTATGGAGGGAATGATGTAATGAGAAGAAGAATGGACTAAAGCTCAAGCTTGGGGATGCCACCCCGTGTCACCCCAAGAAATATTCAAGAGGTACAAGCGTCAAAGCTTGGGGATGCCCAAGGCATCCACTTCTTCATCAATAAAAATCCCAGGTTTCTTCCAAACACTTCATTTTTATTGTTTCATGCACAGTTGTATTGTTCTTGGAGCGTCTTCTTTTTTGTTTTTTGTTTTAGTTTTCCATTTGCTTGGTTTTCTTAGTTTTCTGAATAAATTGGTTGGACTCCTTCTTTCATACATTGGTTTTCAAATAGTTTTGTTTGGATTGGAAAAGAGTAGGAAAAGTTCATGCTTAAGTGGTAAAGGAGTTTGTTTTTGATTGTGACCTATGCTTTGTCATGCCATGCTTGATATTGTTTTGGCTTTATGCTTAGTAATCTTTGCTATAGAATGACTTGTTATAAACAATTGAGATTGCTTAATGTGCCTTTGAAGAATCATGTGTTGTTTTAGCATATTAAAAGCATAGTATTGTGGTATTCTCCTTTGATGCTTTAATTGGGTTGACTTGGCACATGCTCACACCATGTTATGACTATCCCAAGTCACCATAAGCCTTTATGATCCTTTAGTTTTCAACTTGTAGTATCACTTTATGCTTTGATTAATGATATTTTGTCGCTTTGCATGATTATGGCCATTATTGCTCTCTTAGTTGGTCGCTCCCAGTCTTTTGCTAGCCTCCATAACCAAGTATGAGTTCCACGCATGCATCCAATTCCTAAAACCAAGTTATTCCAAAGAGTCTACCATACCTACCTATTAGCATTTGCTATTCCAAGTATATTCATGTTTTTATCTACCTTCCGAATTAAACTTGTTATGAGAAAACTAGTGATTAAAGCTCTCACGAACTTGATGGCACACCTTACTTTTCTTGCCCTTAATAAACTTGAACCATTGTGTCGTCTATGTTGTATATGCTTGCACTTATATGTTGGGGATTAGCAGAACCATGCTGTCATGGGGAACGCTTTCAACATTACACTTATACTTTGTACCTAGTTGATATCATGCTCTTTTGTCTATGGATGTCGGTGTGAAATGAAAGGGGAGCTTGTAAGTCCATGGAGTTATGTATGTGTGTTAGAGAAACGCCTGGGCCGCTGGTCTAATCCATGCCGTCATGGTGGAAATCTGTAGCGTAACCATAATGAGCTGTCTATGAAGCATTCTTCTTATAAAAAAAGAGTCACATATTGAGAAAAAAGAGAAAAAGAAAAAAAGAGATATGAGAAAAGAGGAAAGAGAGAAAAAAGCACCATTTTCCCATGGTAAATAAGAAGATTGCTGAGATGCTCGTTGCCTACTTGCCTTGTCATTTTGATATGGTGATTCTTCTGTATCATCGGGCAAGGGGTACCCCGTTGGCGGTTCTCTATGATACACATGTACTTACTATGACAAGGACTTACCAGTAACTAAACTTGAGTAGCATGAGGAGCGACCCTCGTATTCAAGGGACATGAGATTTCCAACTTATACTTCATCAAGCATATACACCATAGTTTGTTCACTTTAACCTTAATCACTTCAAGATGCTTATGATAGGGGCAATGAGAGCTGAAAGATAATAAGTACCATAATTTTTGGAAGATCTTTATGAAACTTGAATCCCTACTTCCTTCTATGAAGGCCTTTCTTTTACTTTTGTGTTGAGTCTCCACCTTCTATCTTTATGCACCTACTGTGAGAGCATAGTGGCCATTCTTAGTTCTATGTGCATTGTCCCAAGACTTGTTGATTAATGCATAACTTTGTTATTGCTTGTTTTAAACTATTTGTATCTAGTCAGTCTTAAAAACTTTGAAGGTGTCCTATGCATTTATGTTTGCTACTCTATGAGGGACAAGCTGAATGCCACTATGCTATGTTTTCTTTATGTGAAACAAACAAACGTCTTGCAAAGCATTGTTATTCATGAATCTTTTGTTTGTGACCTTTTCATGTTGCAACATAGATGCTTTGTCTTATTGTTAGAACTTTATCTTTCATGATATGTTGAAGTACTATGATCCCAGCTATCAATGTTTTACAAATACTTTGATCAAGTTTATGATGGTGCATGTCACCTCAAAAATTATTCTTTCTTTTTATCACTTACCTACTCGAGGACGAGCAGGAGTTAAGCTTGGGGATGTTGATACGTTGCAAACGTATCTATACTTTTTTATGTTCCATGCTTGGTTTTTATCTACTTTCTTATGTTTTGTCCACACTTTGGAGTACTTTCTATACACTTTATTGGACTAACCTATTAACAAGAGCCACAGTGTCAGCTGCATGTTTTCTGCTGTTTTTGGTTCTAGGAAAGTCAGAAAATGAATATTCTCGAAATTGGACGGGACAAAAGACAAAGTCTGTTTTTCACCGAGGGGGACATAGAGCCAGAATACGAGACGGAGAGGGGCCAGAGGGCCGCCACACCACCTGGCCGCGTGGCCAGGCCTGGCCTGCGCCAGGAGGTGGTGTGGCCCCCTAGGGCACCCCCTCGGCCTCCCCTTTCGCCTATAAGATGCCTCCGATACAGAAACCCTAAGTACCCGATCAAAATTCCACGAAAGAGTCTATAGCCACCGTCATCTCCATCCCTAGATCGGGAGGGATCTGAAGCTCTTCCCGGCACCCTGCCGGAGGGGAGAATTCACCCTGGAGGCCTTCTTCATCATCATGCAAGCCTCCGGTGTGATGCGTGAGTAGTTCATCCTTGGACTACGGGTCCATGTAGTAGCTAGATGGCTGATTCTTCTCCTTTGTGCTATCATGTTTAGATCTTGTGAGCTCTGCATGATCAAGATCATCTATTTGTAATCCTACATGTTGTGTTTGCGGGGATCCGATGGATATTGAGATGTTATTTCAGATTGATTATTGATTCTATCATGTATTTGTTATTTGTGATCTTGCATGCTTTCCGTTGTTAGTAGCTATCTTGGCCAAGTAGATGCTAGCAACTCCAAGAGTTAGTATTTATGCTCGATAGTGGGTTCATGCCTCTAGTAATCTGGGGAAGTGACAGAAATCTCTAAGGTACTAGATGTGTTATTGCTACTAGGGAGAAAACAACAATCCTTTGTTCATAGAACAATCGTATTGTTTACTTTACACGCAATGCGTAATGCAATTATCTGTTGCTTGCAACTTAATACTGGAGGGGGTTCGGATGATAACCTGAAGGTGGATTATTAGTCATAGATGTAGTTGGATTACGGTCTATGTATAATGTTGTAATGCCCAATCGAATATCAAAGGAGTCAAGATGATTAGTATATGCATGTATTGCTTTCTCGATATTTGTCAATTGCTCCGCTGTAAGTTGGTCACCCAACATGTCATATATCTTAAGGAGAGCCACCACTAGTGAACTATGGACCTCGGTCCTTTCTTTTACCATCAATCTACTACTGTTTACTACTTTCTGTTTACTTTCTGCAAACTATTACTTTCTTCCACACAATACGTTTAATCCTTTGTTTTTCAGCAAAACCGGTGAGATTGACAACCTCACTGTAAGTTGGGGGCAAAGTTCTATGGTTGTGTTGTGCAGGTTTCCACGTTGCTGCTGCCGCCGGTAGTGCGCCCTGCCAAAGTCCAGCTAGCAACACCTTTGAGGTGTTTCCTTGCTCCTACTGGATTGATAACCTTGGTTTCACAACTGAGGGAAAACTTACTGCTGTACTCATCTTACCTTCCTCTTGGGGTTCCCCAACGAGCTCGTTAATACACGAGTCAGCAGGACCCGATCAAAAGTCCATGAAAGAGTTTGTAGCCACCACCATCTCCATCCCTAGATCGAGGGGATCCAAAGCTCTTCCTGGCACCCTGCACTACAAGAAAAGTTTCCTTCCGCAACGAATTGGCCCGACGGTCGTCGTAGAAGGAGCGTCTTCCGCGACAAAATTCTTGGCTCGGCCGTGGCCAATGGAAAACTTTTTTCTTGGTTTCGCGGCCCTCTACTACGTTGGATCTACTAAAAACATGGAGGAAGCTCGGCTGGCGTGTGGCAGAAGCAAGATTTTCGTTTCCTCGCGTGATGTTGAATCGCCGAAGTCTTTTGAGGCGTGTGGGTCCCGGACGTCAGTGTCTATAGTGGACCATACTTTTCTTCACGCCTCCCTGATTTGAACTCAATAACGTAGCTCGAGGCGTCTGCCGTTTAGTCAGGCTGCTAGGTCCCACATGTCCGCCTCTCATTAGAAGGATCGTGTATGATGGAATTTTTTTCCTTCGCTCGCACTACCCTGTTCTGAAGTTGATAGCGCTGCTCAATGCATCTACCGTCTAATCAACCTCCTAGGACCCACATGTCATCCTCTCATTAGAAGAAACGTGTGCACGATGGAATTTTTTCCTTCGCTGGTGCTACCCCGTTTCGAGTTGATAGAGCTGCTCGATGCATCTACCGTTTAGCCAACCTCCTGAGCCCCACATGTCATCCTCTCATTAGAAGAAACGTGTGTATGATGGATTTTTTCCTTCGCTCGTGCTACCATGTTCCGAACTTGATAGCGTTGTTCGATGCATCTACCGTTTAATCACGACGTTAGGCCCCACATGTCATCCTCTCATTAGAAGAAACGTGTGTATGATGGATTTTTTACCCTTTGTCGCGCCTTCGTGTTCCGAACTTGATAGCGTTGCTCGTTGCTTCAGCCGTTTATACAGGCTGGTGGGCCCGACATGTCAGCCTCACATTAGAAGAATCGTGGGTACGATGGAATTTTTTTATTCTCTAGCGCTACCCTGTTCCAAACTAGATAGCCTATTGCTCGACGAATCTGCCATTTGCTCACGCTGCTGGGTCCCCCATTTCAGCCTCTCATTAAAAGAAACATGTACATGCTGAACTTTTTTCTCACTCGTGCCTCCCTGTTTCGAACTGACTACGTTGCTCGATGCCGCATCTGTATAAGGTCGCGCTGCTGGGTCCCACATATCAGCCTCTCTGTAAATGAAACGTGTGTATGATGGACTTTTTTTGGCCATGTCCGCTGTTTTGACCTTGGGAACTTGCTGGGTCCTAGATGTCAACACCTCTATGTAGGAAACGTGTCTATGTTGGGTACCAGCTGACAGCCTCTATTTGAAAGAAATGTTTGTATGTTGGACTATTTTTTCGGGTCCCAGATGTTAGCCTCAGAGTACAAAAAAATGCTCATAAAGGCCGAATTAAAAAGATTCTGGGCTAAACTCGGGGTGAATGCCCTATTCGTCATGGCTTATATTCCATGGGCTCACTCCTAAGTTGAATGGGCTATGGTCGGTGGCCAAAAGACCACGAAAAGGCCGAATTAGAAGGTATTGGGCTATGCTTGGGGCTGATAGGCTAATTTCATGGGCTATGCTTAGGCCTGCTGGGTCCGACATGTCAGCTTCTCTATAAGTGCAACGTGTGTATGATGGACTTTTTTTCGGCCGCATCCGCTGTTTTCACCGTGGCAACTGTGTATGGTCTTACTGCTAGGGCCCTTATGTCAGCCTCTCTGGCATGTTCTGGCTTGTGGGTCCCCGATGCAGCCTTGTATGTTCTGTCTGGTGGGTTGATGGCCCAAAATATATCGAGCTCGTTGGGGAACCCCAAGAGGAAGGTATGATGAGCACAGTAGCAAGTTTTCCCTCAGTACGAAACTAAGGTTATCAATCCAGTAGGAGCAAGGAAACACCCCAAAGGTGTTGCGAGCTGAACGATGGTAGGGTGCACTACTGTGCCAGCAGCAACGTGGAGACCTGCACAACACAACCACAGAACTCTGTCCCAACTTGCGATGAGGTTGTCAATCTCACCGGTTTTGCTAAAAACAAAGGATTAAACGTATCGAATGGAAGGAAGTAATAGTTTGCAGAAAGTAAACACAAATCAGTAACAGTTTATAGATTGTATGTAAAATAAAGGACCGGGATCCATAGTTCACTAGAGGTGGCTCTCCTTAAGATAGATAACATGCCTGCTGAACAAATTACAGCGGGGCAATTGACAAAAATCGAGAAAACAATACATGCATATACTAATTATCTTGACTCCTTTGGAACTTGATTGGGCATTACAACATTATACATAGACTGCCATCCAACTGCATCTATGACTAATAATCACCTTCAGGTTATCATCCGAACCACCTCCAGTATTAAGTTGCAAGCAACAGATTATTGCTTTACGAATTGCATGTAATGTAAACAATACGATTGTTCTATGAACAAAGGATTGTTGTTTTCTCCCTAGTAGCAGCAGCACATCTAGTACGTTAGAGATTTTTGTCACTTCCTGATGCGCTCGACTTTCAATGTAGAGCTCGTTCGGAACCCCAAGAGGAAGGTACGATGAGCACAGCAGTAAGTTTTCCCTCAGTTATGAAACCAAGGTTTAATCAAACCAGTAGGAGCAAGGAAACACCCCAAAGGTGTTACTAGCTGAGCTTTGGCAGGGCGCACTACCGGTGCTGGTAGCAAGGTGGAGACCTGCACAACACAACCATAGAACTTTGTCCCCAACTTGCGATGAGGTTGTCAATCTCACCATGTTTTCCAAAAAACAAAGGATTAGACGTATCGAATGGAAAGAAGTAATAGTTTGCAGAAAGTAAACACAAAGCAGTAAACAGTTTATAGATTAGATGTAAATACAAGGACCAGGATCCATAGTTCACTAGATGTGGCTCTCCTTAATATAGATAACATGCTGGGTGAACAAATTACAGCGGGGCAATTGACAAACATCGAGAAAGCAATACATGCATATACTAATCATCTTGACTCCTTTGAGATTCGATTGGGCATTACAACATTATACATAGACCGCCATCCAACTGCATCTATGACTAATAATCCACCTTCAGGTTATCATCCGACCCCCCTCCAGTATTAAGTTGCAAGCTACAGATTATTGCTTTACGAACTGCGTGTAAAGTAAACAATACGATTGTTCTATGAACAAAGGATTCTTGTTTTCTCCCTAGTAGCAACAACACATCTAGTACCTTAGAGATTTCTGTCACTTCCCCGGATTACCAGAGGCATGAACCCACTATCGAGCATAAATACTAACTCTTGGAGTAGCTAGCATCTACTTGGCCAAGATAGCTACTAACAACGGAAATCATGCAAGATCTCAAATAACAAAGACATGATAGAATAAATAATCAATCTGAAATAGCATCTCAATATCCATCGGATCCCCGCAAACACAACATGTATGATTTACAAATAGATGATCTTGATCATGAACGGAGCTCACAAGATCTAAACATGAACGCACAAAGAAGGAGAAACCAACCATCTAGCTACTACATGGATCCGTAGTCCAAGGATGAACTACTCACGCATCACACCAGAGGCTTGCATGGTGATGAAGAAGGCCTCCAGGGTGAATTCCCCTCTCCGGCAGGGTGCCGGGAAGAGCTTCAGATCCCACCCGATCTAGGGATGGAGATGACGGCGACTACAGACTCTTTCGTGGATTTTTGATCGAGTACTTAGGGTTTTCGTCCCGAGGGCAACTTATAGGCGGAAGGAGAGGCCGAGGGGGTGCCGGGAGCAACCACACCACCCCCTGGCGTGGGCCTAGCCTGGCCGCGTGGCCAAGTGGTGTGGCCGGCCCCTGGCCCTTCTCCGTCTCGTATTCTGGCACTTGATCCCTTCTGGAAAAATAGGCACTTTGGCTTTTGTCCCGTCCAATTCCGAGAATATTCATTTTCTGACTTTCCTGGAACCAAAAATAGCAGAAAACAGGCAGCTGGCACTGTAGCTCTTGTTAATAGGTTAGTCCAAGAAATCATATGAAAAGTACTCCAAGTTGGAACAAAACACAAGAAAGTGGATAAAACCAAGCATGGAACATCAAAAATTATAGATACATTTGCAATGTATCACTTCCCCAGATTACCAGAGGCATGAACCCACTATCGAGCATAAATACTAACTCTTGGAGTTGCTAGCATCTACTTGGACAAGATAGCTACTAACAACGGAAAGCATGCAAGATCACAAATAACAAAGACATGATAGAATCAATAATCAATCTGAAATAGCATCTCAATATCCATCGGATCCCCACAAACACAACATGCAGAATTACAAATAGATGATCTTAATCATGAACAGAGCTCACAAGATCTAGACATGAAAGCACAAAGGAGGAGAACCAGCCATCTAGCTACTACATGGATCCGTAGTCCAAGGATGAACTACTCACGCATCACCCCCGGAGGCTTGCATGATGATTAAGAAGGCCTCTAGGGTGAATTCCCTTCTCCGGCAGGGTGCCAGGAAGAGCTTCAGATCCATCCCGATCTAGGGATGGAGATGATGGTGGCTACAGACTCTTTCGTGGATTTTTGATCGGGTACTTAGAGTTTTCGTCCCGAGGGCATCTTATAGGCGGAAGGATAGGCCGAGGGGGTGCTGGGGTCGGCCAGACCACCCCCTGGCATAGGCCAGGCCTGGCCGCGCGGTCAGGTGGTGTGGCCGGCCCCCAGCCATTCTCTGTCTCGTATTCTGGCATCCGATGACTTCCGGAAAAATAGGCACTTTGGCTTTTGTCCCGTCCAATTCCGAGAATATTCATTTTCTGACTTTCCTGGAACCAAAAACAGCAGAAAACAGGCAGTTGGCACTGTGGCTCCTATTAATAGGTTAGTCCAAGAAATCATATGAAAAGTACTCCAAAGTGTGGACAAAACACAAGAAAGTGTATAAAACCAAGCATGGAACATCAAAAATTATAGATACATTTGCAATGTATCAACAACATGGTTCTGCTAATTCACAACTTACAAAGCGCAAGCATATACGCAACATAGATGGGCACAATGGTTCAAGTTTATTAAGTGCAAGAAGGTAAAGTGTGCCATCAAGTTCGTGAGAGCTTTAATCACTAATCTTCACATAACAAGTTTAATTTGCAAGGTAGATAAAAACATGAATTTACTTGGAATAGCAATAGTGCTAATAGGTAGGTATGGTGGACACAAATGGCATAGGTTTTGGTTCAAGGATTGGATGCACGAGAAGCATTCCCTCTCAATGTAGGTTTTTGGCTAGCAAGGCTGGGTAGCAATCATAAGAGTTGAAGGAAACAAACAAACATACAAGTGATAAAAACAAACTTGCAATCTTCCTTGGAAGCACAAACGATCTTAACTAGAGAATACTAAACTTATGAGCAAATCAAGAAAGAAAGATGATGAAATTATATTTCTTTAGAGTACTTTTATCTTTTTCATTCAATTCTCAAAATAGTGTTGCTACTGACCGAGCCAGGTTTGCCAAAACCAACTAAATTAACTCAATGATCCCAAAGTGATACCGATACTAATGACAAGACCAATCATATAACCATGAATTGAAAACTAATATAAGATATGCAAAAGAGTAAATGATAGAACTTCTCATTAATATTCCGTAACGGCAACTCACACCAAGGGATACAAATATCTAACGAGAGGGGGGACACTTCCATAATGCAAACCATCCTACATGATAACTTCTCTATTCATGATATGACTCTACTAAAAAGGTAAAAAGATAGAAGATATTGATGTGATACCGCGGCACTCCCCCAAGCTTGGAACAAACGAAGGGGATGCCAAAACCTGATGATGAATTACTCCTTCGGTGGTGGTGGTATTCTCTCGTCATCGTCTGACTTCCAAGGTAAGGGCTCCCCATCAACAAAGGACATCGTGGTCTCCAGCATCCTGAAACTTGCAGCAGCACTTATGCGTTTAAACCTAACCTCGTACTCACAGTTTTGATTTTGAACATCGTAGAGTTGTGCTTACAGTTGGTTGGTTGTTTGGTGAAGTGAGAGAATTTCATCCTTAAGCTCAGCAGTCTCCTTTTGGTGCTCGACGATGAGTTTGGAACAAATCTTATGGATGATATCCACTTTGCATTCCGCCATCTTCTTGTACTTAAAGACTTCTTGCTCCAGTGCTTCCATCTTGTCCTCCAGACTTCCTTCACCTTTAGGGCCTTGAACCTCTTTTATCCATACCTCCCCATCTTCGAGCAGCAACTCCTTGGGATGAATCTTCAACTCTCGCATGTATGGGTTGATGATACCCGCTGGGGAATCTTCCTTGGCTGATCCAGAGGAAGACATTGTGGCTCCAAATCTGGGACTATACCTGTCAGAAACAGATCAAAACGAAAACACAACAAGAACACGATATACGAACCTCGGGGGATCCGGGGGGTTATATATTACGAAGTTTTACAACAAAAGGAAGGTATTGGGAGAAAACGGGTCGGAGACGGAATCCGAGGTGGCCGCACCACCTATTGGCGCGGCCAGGGGTGGTGTGAGCCACCCTGGCTCTGTTTCCGTCCCTCTTTCACTTCTTAGCTTTCCTTGTTCGATAAAAACTGCTAAAATATAACTGGATAGAATTTTCGCGGAACTTTTTTTACCAGAACTGTTACCTATTCGAAAACGGACTCTACATGTCTCTGAATTTGGTCTTTGATAAATTTTTCTGGAGTTACCACTTGAATAGCATCAATATCTTCATCTTCATACTCATATTGCTCGAGTCATGAAACCTTTGTCTTTCTTATTACACCATTTTCTCCACTAACCTATAAATTTCTTTCACACAAAACTTCACACAATTCTCATTAGCAACATTAGTGTAAGCGAGGTAATAAACCTTTTAGATTCAATTTCAACTGAAATCTGTCAAAACATAAGCTACCGCAACAACTTCTTCTGAAAACCCAAAAAGAATTCAAAAAGGAAATCGATTTAAGAAGCAAATGCAAGAGTGGCAAAATCTGTCAAAACAGACCAGCAGGTAAAGATCAATTTTTTCGAAAATCTTATGTTGCTCAAATCAAAAAGTGCAAAACTAATGAAAGTTCAATAATAACCTGGGGCAGAAGCACAAAAAATTACAGCTCAATCTGACGTACAGAGATCTCTCACGAATTTTTATAGTGAAGCACAAAAATCTGTTTCGGGACAGCAACTTCCCCAAATCTTACTTCTCTCTCATTAGAGGTTGAACTTGACACAAAAACCAAACAAAAAGGATAAGGAAAGGTTATTTCTGAAACAATAACTTTCAATACTCAAAGAAACAAAAACAAACTGAAAGCACAAATAAATTGGGTTGTCTCCCAAAAAGCTCTTTCTTTATAGCCATTAAGATGGGCATGAAAATTTTAATGATGCTAACATAAAAATATGAATTGAAGTGAAAGAGAGCATTAAGAAGTAAAAATACACATGTTTAAGTCTAACCCACTTCCTATGCAAGGGAATTTTGTAAACAAACAAGTTGTTAAAACCAGAGGCTACTAGCATAGGAAGGAAAAGGAAGTGCAACATAAAAACTTTCAGCATAAAACGATGAAACTTGATATTATTGAGATACATAAGAACAGTCTTCCCTCTCTCATAATAACTTTCAGTATCATGCATGAACTTAATAATATAACTATCACAAGAACCGTTGTAGCAATGATCACTTATCCTAACAGAAAACACAGGGACACTAGCTCTCATAACACTATTTTGTGAAACAATATTAGGGTTATCCTTACAAAGGATAGTGTGTCCCTCTTCTACATATTTAGTGACAAAGTCTTTCACATTTGCTATTATAGGTTCATCATCATTTGTTTATCAGGTTCAACAGCTTTATTTTTACTTTCATTACCCATACTAGTTATCATAGAATGTTCCTTTATCTTAACTGGGAAAGGCACTTTCTCAATGTAAGGTTCAGGTAAAGCATGATTAGCAGCATAAACTTCAGTATTTCTTGCAGGAACACACTTAGCAACATCTTTATATGGTTCATGGTACTTATTCCACTTCTTTTTAGGAACTTCAATATAGGAAGCAAAAGCCTTAAAATAAGTTGCAATAGCTTGAGAGTCTAAACCATAAGCATTTTTAATATTTTGAAAGTCTTCAGTTCCCATAAAAGATTCAATGCATTCATAATAATAATTTATACCTGACTTTCTTCCTTTGTCATTCTCCCATGCTTCAGCATTGTCTTGAATACGGTCCAGAAGGTCCCATTTAGTTTCTTCTTCCATACGAGTGAATGATCTAGCACAAGAGGCATCCAATAAATCCTTATCATGAAGAGAAAGCCTTGCATAAAAGTTATTGATAATAATATTATTGGGGAGCTCATGAATGGGACATTTGAGCATTAGTAACTTCAATCTCCCCCAAGCTTGGGTTGTACTCTCTCCATCAAGAGGCCAAAAGTTATATATTTGATTCCGATCTTTATGAATCTCACTAGGAGGATAAAACTTTGAATAAAAGAGAGGTACAATTTCCTCCCATTCAAGAGCTTGACCATTCTTTAGCAGCTTATACCATTCCTCAGCTCTTCCTTTCAGTGATAATGAGAATAACTTCTTCTTGACTTGATCTGTAGTAATACCTGCACACTTGAACAACCCGCATAATTCGTGTATAAAGAGCAAATGATCACCGGGATGGACAGTTCCATCTCCAACATAATAGTTATCCATAACACGGTCAATAATTCTTGTAGGTATTTTAAAAGTATCATTCTCAGTAGGTGGTGGTTCATCTACTACCTTAGAAGTGGTAGTAGCATTACGAAATAAGAAACTCAGTGAATTATCCATATTGAAATAAAGCAACTAACAGAAGTAAACAATACTCACAGTAGAAGTTTCCTTTACCAGTTCCACTCTCCAATAGCGCTTCACTCCCCGACAATGCCGCTAGAAAATAGTCTTGATGACCCACAAGTATAGGGGGTGTATCACAGTATTTTCGATAAGTAAGAGTGTCGAACCCAACGAGGAGCGGAAGGTGCTGGTGAGTGGCTAGGAGCAGGAATTCTCTGTAAATACTTAGCAAACGGATTTTTAGGGGTTTTTGATAATGCAGGTAAATAAAGTACGAGTAAATAAAAGACAATAAGAATAAATGTAGCAAGTGTCCCAATCCTTTCTTTAGCAAAGGACAAGCCGGTTGTATTACTTAAGATGACCAAACGTTCTCGAGGACACATAGGAATATCATCAAGTGCTTTCGCTTCATATAGTTGATTAATCTTCTTTAGTTTGCTAAGTGTTGCGTGGGTGAATCTGTGCTAATGTACCGACCTTCCTAGGACTAATACATACTTGTGATTATACCCCTTGCAAGCATCCGCAAGTACAAGAAAGTAATTAAGGTATAAACCTAACCATAGTTTTAAACTCTAAGACCCTGACGTCCCTTGTGCAATGGTTTCCTAACGGGGGTTCAGGTTTCTGTCACTCTGGCAACCCCTACGATTAGTAGCCAAATACACAATGCATTCACCTAGGCCCATGTCGGTAAAGTGTCATGTAGTCGACGTTCACATGACACTACTAGAAGAAATACACCACAACTTAAATATCAAACTATTGAATCTTTCTCAACACAATTCCACTAGTAACAACGTGACTTCTCCATGTCCTCAAGAACAAAACAAACTACTCACAAGACATCATATGGATCATGATCAGAGATGAAATAATGATGTGTAACAATCTGAACATAAACAATAATTCAATGGTTCACTCAATAGCATCAACTACAAGGAGTAATCAACACTGGGAAAGTTTCCCCTAAGAACTATGCAAGATTCAACCCAATTGTTACAGCGGTATGAAGTGGTGATGATGGTGCTGGTGGAGATGATGGTGGTGGTGGTGATGATGATGATCCCGATGAAGTCCAGCTTGATGGTGGTGTTGATGGCGACGATCTCCCCTCTCTGAGAAGGAATTCCCCCGGCAGAATTCTGTCTGCCGGAGAGATCTTTCTCTCTTGGTGTTTTCCGCCCTGCAGAGGCGGCGGAATATTTCTGTGGTTGCTCTCCGAGTCTTAGGGTTTCAGGAGGATAATATATGCCAAAGGGGAGAGGCTGGAGTGGACCATGGCGGCCACACCACCTGGTGGCGCGGCCAGGGGTGGCCCCCGCCAAGGGGTGGTGTGGGCCCCCTGTGGCCCATCTCCACTTCCCCTTCTGGATTTCTTCGTCTTCTAGAAAAATAGGATTTTCCATGTATTTTCCCGGATTTTCTGATCTTCGCGAATTTTGCCTCCAAACAGCACCTTTTCCATCAGAATCCTGACTGCAGCGGTCCATGCTCCAAAAGTCATCAACCATGCAAAACCAGATGAAATAACATAAGTATCATCTCTTAATATGAAATATATCAATGAATAACAGTAAATTATGATATAGAATAGTGATGCAAAATGGACGTATCACCCGCCAGGCGACTATCACGAACCACTTCTACCTCGAGCTCAGGCCGGAGCAGCGGATGGATCCCCATTGGGATCCCGACAACTACGCCACCTGGAATGCATTCTTTGCGAACCGGTAGGAAAGGGAGCTCGCTAGGTACGAGGGTGACGGCCCACCCCTGGTGAACCACAATGAAGCCGGCCGCCACCTGTGGTGGGCAAACCGGACTATCATTAGCGTGATGCGCTACATCGCCGAGAGAGATCATCCTTGCCTGCGGTACTTGCAATTTCACCCACCGTAGAGCCACAAGAAGGGTGGCTGTGGTGAAGGTCGCGAGCGTAGCGGTGTCTTCATCCGGGAGCCCGTCCCCCGCGCATCGTGAATCCAAGGCCAAAGTGGCAGGTGCCCCTGGAAATGCCATGGTTCACGGTCCCTGGTTCCCCTGTACACAAGCCTGGGAAGGGCTGAGGATCCAGCCGTGTCTGCCTAGCGATGATGAAGATGACGATGACAAAGAAGACCCTGAAGCTGTGTACTATTTGGCTAGACATGATTATGACTAATAAATGTCTTGCGTGTTGGTCTCTCTAAAACCCTCCTGAACTATGAAGATGTTGTTGTATTGTTGTGAGTTCGCTCAAGTGCTCAAGTGCTTATTTTTTTAATATTAATATATGCAGATGCTTGGTCGTGCAGGTAGGCCTAAGTATGCACCCATTTAAAAACTTTCTACTCCATCTATAAAATTTCTACTCCATCAGTAAAATTTATACTCCATATGTACTAAAGATGGACCTTTAGTCCTAGTTGGAGACACCATCCGAGACTAATAACATTTAGATTTATTTAATCATGGGTGGCGGCACTATGTCATGGGTGAGTGTCGACACTACACCGTGACTGGCGGCACTAGGCCATGAGTGTCGACACTAAAGATGGACCTTTAGTCCCGGTTGGAGACACCAACCGGGACTAAATGTTTATATTTAATTATTTAATCGTGGGTGGCGACACTATGTCATGGGTGAGTGTCGACACTACACCATGACTGGCGACACTAGGCCGTAAGTGTCAACACTAAATATGGACCTTTAGTCCCGGTTAGAGACACACCAACCAGGACTAAATGTTTAGATTTAATTATTTAATCGTGGTGGTGACACTATGTCATGGGTGAGTGTCGACACTATGCCATGAGTGGTGACACTATCTGGTCAGTTGTGTCACTATGTCATGGCTGAGTGTCGACACTATGTTATGATGCTTAATCTATAAATAGGCAAGAGATGCATCCTTGTGAAGTAATAAACTACAAGATGTGGTGTGAGAGGGACACCACTACGGCGGAGCTTCTCGAAGATGTCTTAGGATCCCGTCCTCAGACATCTTCGAGGAGCTTGCCATAGAGGCACTCCCATATATGTGAAATTTGTTAGCTACCGGGTGTATTGATCTAGCTAGAGAAGTTATAAACTACAAGATGGTGCGATACGTACACCACTACGGCGAAGCTTCTTGAAGATGTCTTAGGATCCCATCCTCAAACATCTTCGAGGAGCTCGTCATAGAGGCACTCCCGTATATTGATCTCGAGGAGCTTCTCGAAGATGTATTGAGCTAGCGTATCTTCCTATGAAGATTTTTTGATTTTAACCCTATTTTTTGTTTACCATGGTACATATATATATAAGGATGGAGTTGCTAACCTTTTAGAACACTTGAATAGATGGGGCACTACCAAATCTTGATAAATCGTGTGAAAAAAAGGGGATGAACTCGAGCTCAGGAAGGAGTGTAGCTAAAAAATGTTAAGTTTTTAATTATTGATCTAGCAGAGAAAACCTCATTCAATTCTGAGCTCTGAAACTCTAAAATTACACATCTCAACTTTTAGTAACTTTTTGCATAATCAAAGTTTTCCCAAAAATTACACATCTAAAATTCCCTCTACTTATAAAGCATGAAATCCCTCTCTACTTCTAGAGCATTGAGCTAAACTAACAATGAGAGATGAAAGAATGAAGTTGCCAACCTTTTAGAACCTTGGATTGATGGGTGCCAACAAATCTTGACAAATCTTGGACTAAAAATGGGGATGAACTTGAGCTAGCTTGGAGCAAAATTGCCATGGGCTCGAGAAGGGATGAATCATATATAGGAAAAACATTTATTCTCGGTTGGTGTTACAAACCGGGACTAGTACATGACCTCTAGTCCTGGTTTGTAACACTAATCCAAAAACATTTTCTGTTTTGTAAAATAATTATTCTAACTCTTCAAACTATTAACCATTGTGCCATTTTCAATTAAAAATGCATTAACTCATATCTTTTCGTAGATCGAGACAACCAAGGAACATAAATGCCTAGTTGGTCTCACTACAACTCTCCCAAACTATGAAGATGTTGCTGTATTCTTGTGTGTTTGCTCTGAGGATCTCTTCCATTTTGATAACAGTTACAGACCTTGCCCTCTTGATGTTGCTCGTGCAATTAGAGACACCGCCTTGGCTAATGACACATTGACTCGCTTTCTGGATGATGAGTATGACAGACAGGGAGCAGGAATAATCTTAATTGGCCAAAATGAATAGCAATACTAACTCTCCCTTATGAATCAACAATTTCCTATTCAAAGTCATTTCATATCCAGAGTAGCAGATCAGTTAAATGAAGAGATTGTCTTGGGAACTATTCAAAATGCTCCGGAACAATACATTACATAAATTTTTTCTTCTGACTTTTCAGAATACAATTACATAAATTGTTTTATACATTATTACACATCATTTCTTCTCGTGTGTCCCTTGCTGATTGTGCCATAACCATGAAGCATCTTCATTAATTAATAGGGTTGTTGGATCAGTGTTCACTGTGAAGGGCGGAATTTCATGAAACTTGTCATAATCTTCTAACATGCCTGTCTTGTCCTCCACTCCCACGATGTTTCTTTTACCTGAAAGAACTATGTGGCGCTTTGGCTCATCTTTTGATGTATTCTTTTACTTATTTTTTCTTTTTCTCGGTTTGGTAGACATGTCCTTCACATAGAAAACCTGAGCCACATCATTGTCTAGGACGAATGGTTCGTCTAAGTACACAAGATTATTGAGATCCAGTGTTGTCATTCCGTACTGCTCATCTACCTTTACCCTGCCTCCTGTCAGCTTGACCGATTTGCACCGAAACAAGGGGACCTTAAAAGTAGGTCCATAGTCAAGTTCCCATATCTCATCTATGTAACCATAATATGTGGTATTTGACCCATTGCTGTTTTTTGCATCAAAGCGGACTCCACTGTTTTGGTTGTTGCTCTTTTTATCTTGGGCGATTGTGTAAAATGTATTCCCATTTATCGCGTACCCTTGGAAAGTCGATATAGTCGAAGATGGTGACATGGACAACAAGTACAACAGATCTCTAAGATTGTTGTTTTTTATGAGATGTGCTTGCAACCAACCGCAAAAAGTCTTCATGTGTTCATTTCTAATCTAGTTGTCATGCTTCCTAGGGATGTTGGAGCATACAATTTTCTTGTGTTCCTCGATATACGGAGCCGCTAAGGTGGAATTCTGTCAAACTGTGTAATGTGCTTCAGTGTAAGAATATCCATCCCTACATATTATTGATTTGCTTCCTAGAGTGCCTTTTCCACTCAGTCTCCCCTCATGCCTTGATTGAGGAAGACCAATCGGCTTCAGGTCAAGAACAAAGTCAACACAAAACTCAATGACTTCCTCTATTCCATAGCCCTTGGAGATGGTTCCTTATGGCATAGCATGATTACAGACATATTTCTTTAAGACTACCATGGAACTCTCAAAGGGGAACATATTGTGTAGAAATACAGGACCGAGAATGGAAATCTCTTCGACTAGGTGAACCAGGAGGTGCGTCATAATATTGAAGAAGGATGGTGAGAACACCAGCTTGAAACTGACAATACATTAGACCACATCATTCTATAACCGTGATCAATCTTCAGGATTGATTACCTTCTGAGAGATTGCATTGAGGAATGCACATAGCTTCACAATGGGTACTCGAACATAATCCGGTAGAAGCCCCCTCAATGCAATCGGAAGCAATTGCATCATAATCACGTGGTAGTCATGATACTTTAGGTTTTAGAACTTTTTCTCTGCCATATTTATTATCCCCTTTATATTCGATGAGAAGCCAGACGGGACTTTGATACTGCTCGGGCATTCAAAAAAGATTTCCTTCTCTTGTTTGGTAAGAGTGTAGTTGGCAGGACCTTGAAACTATTCTGGATACAGTCCTTCTGGGTCTTTCATATGTTGCTGGTCCTTCCGTTCTTCCGGTGTATCTTTTATCTTCACATACACTCCCAAGAATCCTAGCAGGTTCACACAAAGATTCGTCACATGCATCACGTCGATTGCAGAGCGGACCTCTAGAAATTTCCAATAGGGTAGCTTCCAAAGTATAGATTTCTTCTTGCACATGGGTGCGTGTCCGTCAGCGTCCTTTGGAACACATTGTCCGCCAGGACCCTTTCGAAAGGTTACTATTTGATCCAAATCCTTGACCATATCAAATACATCAGCACTAGTACGTTCCTTAGGCTTCGGCTGGTGACATGCCTAACCATTGAAATTCTTGCCTTTCTTTCCTAAGGGATGCTTGGACAAAAGAAATTGAGGATGCCCCAGGTACACATTCTTCCTACAATGTTCCAAATATATACGTTCACTCTCATCTAAATAGTGTGTGCATGCAGTGTATCCCTTGTTTACCTGTCCTGAAAGGTTACTAAGAGCGGGCCAATCATTGATGGTTACGAACAACAATGCTCGTAGGTCAAATGGCACCTATTTTTCCTCATCCCACACACATACACCTTTGTCGCGTCACAACTGTAGAAATTCTTCAACTAGTGGTCTTAGGTACACATCAATGTCGTTGCCGGGTTGCTTCGGGCCTTGGATCAGCACTGGCATCATAATGAACTTCCGCTTCATGCACAACCAAGGAGGAAGGTTATAGATACATAGAGTCACGGGCCAGGTGCTATGACTGGAGATCTTCTCCCTAAAAGGATTCATGTCATATGTACTTAGACCAAACCTTAAGTTCTTTGCATCATCTGCAAAGTCCGGTGTAACACCCTCGAATCGGCCCTAAGCAAATTTTCAGCGCTTCCCACCAAACCCGCATAGAAACGATTCAAGGACGCCCACCAGGCACTTGCGTGCAGGTGGAAAATGAAGTAATATAATTACACAATAGTCCACGATGGAACCCATAGAACATATATATACAACACGACTCCATGAGTCAAGAATACAGATATACAGTAGAAGGATCCAAATCACCTTGAAAACGATATAGCATCCGAGTACGGATAAGAAGCAAATTGAGCTAAGAGACCTGAAGAAATAACCAATGGCATCCATAACCCTGCCTAGGCCAAGCCGGAAGGGTAACCCTGCTAACGACATCAATCTCAAACCTGCTAAAACAAAAGGGGTGCCGACAAAGGGCAAAGGAAAAAGAGGAGCGTCAGTACTAAGGCCAGTACACGGCGAGGCTAGAATTTTCGGCGGCTCTCGCCTACATAGGTATGGTGGACTGAAGTGGCAGTGTAGCATGCACTAAACAACCTATAGAGACTTGATACAACTGTTGGCTATTAGAGAGGGATAAGAGAGACCTATTTGGGACCAACCTGATACTAACACCAGTCATACCCATCCTGGTATTTCCCCCCTCGAGACCAAACGAGGAAGTCAAACCGAGGAACTCACACAGTTGGCAGTTTTATTCATTCCATTATAGTTTAAGCACTTACTAGTCAGATATAGATAGCATGGGTCATCCCGATAGCATAAGTAGTGGGCAGTTTTAGTTAACCATTCAGTTGTAGTTGCAGTACTTACTAGTCAGATACCATTAGCATGTGACATCCCAAACCCAGCAGTTGTTGGCACTTTTATCTCATTCCATTGGAGTTGCGATACTTACTAGGCAGGTATAACATGACACGATACACCACAGTTCCACCAGTTGTTGGCACTTTTATTATCCATTCCATTGTAGTGAAGCTGATTACTAGTTACATATTAAGTCAAATTTATAGCACTACTTTAGTTATACTTGTCTATGATCGAGATACTGTGCTCCAAGTCGTCCATAACCGCGGACATGGCTTTCAGAAAGATTTACCCTGCAGGGGTGCACAAATAGCAACACACACACGATCAACCTCGGAAAAACCAAATCAAAACCCAACAAGGCTTTTACGACAAAGCAATCACGGGATTCATAAAATATTTCAGGGGGCCACCCCATTAAGCTACCCGCAACGAAGTTGGCCGGCTCCGAGACGGACCCAAGGTTTGCGTCAATGGCTGTAAACGACTGGGAACCCGCAAGTGTGACTGGGCTTGTCGATACCGCGAAAACACTCCGCATCCAAAACAGTACAGGTGCTCCACACACAATCGTAAATAAAGCAGTAAGGCATGGCATAATTACAGGATAGTAATAAAGCCCCAAACTAGTTTGTGGCCCCAAGAAATAAGAAATAAATCAAGCTCTGGCTAAGGGGGATCCATAGGGTCTCCCGGATGTGGATAGTGCGAATAATCAAGGAACAGGTATCAAGTACTCGGGGCCTACGGGACACAAGTGGACATGAAAAACCAAATAGCATATATTGCCCACCGGTGCCTCTTTCATTAGTTATCCCAGCAATTTAATAGTTGTATTTAAAGTCATGAACCTCTCCACCGTAAAGCATATGACAACATTCCAACAACTGTGTGGTACTTCACGACACGGGATCGCACCTGAGCAAGCGACTACGACTCGCAAGGACATCTATCTACCAAACAATAGGTAATAGGAGGTGTCCAAGGCAATATAAAAGGCTGCACGGAATATATCTAGTACGGAACACTAAAGCATCGCGACACGGATAGCAATAGATCAATAGGAGGAAATAAAGACTATAAATACAAAATAGGCAGAAAGGGGAGAATGCTCGCCTGGGAAACACTCCCGAAGGTTCATCTGAAGATCGAATTGGCACTCGCATCAACTCATCGGCCTAGTCCGTGAAGAAGCAAAGCACTAGAAGAACACCGGATACACTATTTAATACTATGGCAAAAGATCCGACATGATGTATGTATCATGCATGCCATGACAAAGATGCGGTGCAATTAGAGAATATTAAGCGGAACCGAGGTCCCGATAAATAATTAGATGGTTCATGTTGTTTAGCTACCCCGCAATTTAAGTGTTGTCTTAACAAGGCAAAACATGGCATTGGTTCGCTACACAAATTTAAATGGAGGCGCTAATAGACAGGAATAGCCCGCATATGCGCTCCATATTAAATTATTAGGTGAATCGACAAAATACCCCAAACCAACATGATGAGATTTATGCAAGCATGAGCAATTTAATATGCAACAAGATAGATGCCATATATTATAAAAATAGGGGTCTCAGAAAGGGGTCACACATCTCGGATCAAAGATCTTGGTGTTCACCGGGGGTCGATGGGGTTCGATGGGATCGGGCTCGGCAGCGGGATCGGTCTCCGGGATCGGGCTTCGGATCCGTGAGGTAGACCTCGGTGTCTCGGTGCTTCGGGTACAGGAGGAAGAACTTGTGTTCCATGTCGTCGGTTCCTTATCGTGTACTTAGGTTCATCTCCTTTCGTCGGCACAGAACTTGCCCTTCGGGGTATCGCCCAGTCGAGGCAAGGCATCATGCCACACAGCGCTTCCGCGTGGCCTTCTCCCATTCAGGCATTCTCTCAAACATCTTGCAAACAGGAAGCAACGGACGGGGCGGCGAGTTGGTGGACATGCACACTGTGGTAGAGAGCTAGCAGAAAAGGGCACTACGGGCGCCTGGGGCGAGCTTGGCAGCAACATGGCCTGCAACACAGCGAGTCAGATGCCCGTGTCGGGAAGGGCCGGTGAGGCGAGGCCAAGCACGATGGCGGCAACACGTGCGTTGGGGTCCAGAAGGGCACCGTGGTCGGGGCGAGTGGCGCCAGGGTCTGCAGGTGCGGGGGAGCCCGCATGGGCGGCGACTGCACTGGAGGTGAGGGAGGCACGCGACAGAGGCGCGAACCGGGCTCGTAGGGCGTGGCCGCGAGGAAGGACGATGGGCTCGGGAGGCCGCTGGTTCACGGTGGCGAGCGGAGGAGATCCCCGGCGAGGTTGAGCCCGCAACAGGCGGCAACACTCGTGGAGAACGGCGACAGGGAGAGGACTCGGTGAGGGCTCGGGCGGTGGTGCAACAGAGCTTACGAGGGGAGAGCTTGGGAAGGGCCACGAGGGACGTGTGTCGGCAGCCTCGGCTCATGGCAGAGGATGCGAGGAGCGTCCTTGGTGGCGGCGGGAAGAGGCTCTCGCGAGGGTTGGTGGGTGAGGCCGAGAGGGCGGCGCAGGCAGCAGCTGTCCGGGTCCTGGCTCGCGGGAGGCGCAGGGCAGCATCGAACAGAGGGCGACGCTCGCGATGGGGAAAGGAGAGGGAATCACGGGGAGGGAGAGGAGGACGGGCGTCGCGTGGTGGGGCCACAGGGTGGGACCAGGGTTTGCGGGATTATCGTGAGAGATCGATCAGGCAGGTGGGATTGGATCCAGGCGAGTGTGTCGTGGTGAGGGTTGTGTGCGCCGTTGTGTTACATGTAGGTGCATCACGCGGGGCGTCTCAGGTGTGTGCCGCGCGAGGTGTGTGTTGTGCCACTGCGGCAGCTAGGTGGTTGGGGTGTGGCGGCTGGGTCTAGGTAGAGCTAGGGTTAGGGTTTAGGTTTAGTTGGAGGTGGCCGGCTGGGCTTTTGGGCCTGGCTGGCTGCCTCCCAAAAATAATATAACTCTTTATTTATTATTTAAAAGGCTTTTGTAATCAGTTTTTAGACAAATAAAATATCCAGGAAGACCTGGTTTTATGATTTGAAATTAAAGGAGGGCTAATTAGAAAACAAAGTAGGGTTTTTGCAAAGTACTTTTATGAACAAACATGCATGATGATGTCATGATGATGCACAAAGTAGAAACAACGAGTGATTTTCTAGTAGTGGTTTTATCGAGGTGCTACATCCGGGTACTTTCTATCGGTTTTTCTCCACTGTGACCCATCAGCAGGGTGTCTCAACATCCCGTCTGACTTACGTTGCTCTTTGTGCTATCACAACAACTTGGCATGCTCTTTTTTACTGAACAAATGTTTCAACCGTGGTATTATAAGAGCATACCATCACCTTGGCAGGAACCCGGGGTAGATCGCCCTCAACATCACCAGGGTCATCTCGTATGATCTTATACCGCAATGCAGTGCATACGGGACATGCATCCAAATTCTTGTACTCCTCACCGTGGTAGAGGATGCAGTCGTTAGGGCATGCATGGATCTTCTGAACCTCTAAACCTAGAGGGCAGCCAACCTTCTTTGCTTCATACATACTGGCGAGCAATACGTTATTTTTTGGAAGCATATTCTTCATCATTTTTAGCAACTTTTCAAATCCGGAGTCAGATAGAACACACTCTACCTTCCATCGCAGCAATTCTAGTGTGCTACCAAGCTTTTTCAGACCATTTTCGCAATTTGGGTACAACGACTTTTGTGATCCTCTAACATGTGATCAAACTTCTCCCTCTCCTTTTCATTTTCATAGTCTCCTTGTGCATCAGTAATGGTCCGACCAAGATCATCAGTGAGCTCATCATGTGCCTCTTCTTCAGCCTCCCCTTCAGCTTCCTCCGTGGAAGTATCACAGGGAACCCATGATAGTTGTCATCATCCTCTTCTTCATTGTCTTCCATTTTAACCTATATTTCTCTATGCTTAGTCCAACAATTATAGTTGGGCATGAAACCGGACCGAAATAGATGGATGTGAAGGAGATTTAAATTAGAGTAATCATTCTGATTCTTAGAGACACTACATGTATAGAATACAAAACCATTCCGCTTGTTTGCATTAGTCACACGGAGGAATTCATGCACGCCATTAATAAACTCGCCAGCGCGTCGGTCAGTACCATACATCCATTCCTAGACCATCTGCATTATTGTATAAGTATATCAAAAATCATTACACAACATCATGAATAGAGATCAGTGACCAATTTAATACAAATTGTTCATCACATTAAAACAAAAATAGAGTATAGTGGACCAAATGTTATTTTTGCAAAAATAAAAAACTATGCACTAATTTAAAAAAATTCTACTCCTACTCATTTTGATCAGTTACTAAGTAAACAACGTCTACACATATACAAACTAACAAGTTAATGTGAGCTTCTAGAGCATTAAATGAGCAACACTATTTAAAGAAAAACCCTATTTTCTCACTTTACAAAGCAACACTATTTTCTATAACCCTAATTTGTTTCTGCCCAAAACCTTCTCATTTTTTAAACTATTTTAAAAAAAATTGCTAAATGTGCCAGTACCCAAAAATAGGTCACCTATTGTGTACTAACAACATATAAAAAGCTTGAATCATTTTCACTTCATTTACTTGTTGAAATTAAAAAAATTGAATTTTGAAAATTTTACATGCATCAATTTTTGAATTGGACAGAACAATTAACATGAAAAATGTGGAGTTTTTAATTATTGATCTAGAAGTGAAAACCACATTCCATTCTGAGCTCTGAAACTCTAAAGTTACACATTTCAATTTTCAGTAACTTTTGCCTAATCAAAATTTGCCTAAAATTACACACCTAAAATTCCCTCTACTTGTAGAGCATGAAATCCCTCTATACTTCTAGAGCATTGAGCTAAACTAACAATGAGATATGAAAGGATGAAGTTGTTAACCTTTTAAAAGCTTGGATTTAGGGGTTGTCACCAAATCTTGGAGAAAAAATGGCACGAACTCAACTTGCTTGGAGGAAAAATGGCCATGGGCTCGGTGAAAGAACATTTCATGGTTCCCTATGTTTTGAGTGTTAGATAACAATACCATGGAGTTTTCTCATGTGTTCTAAGTGTGCAGGGAATGATTCTGTGTTTAGGAGGGCGGATTATCCGCCCCATCAAGGGCTGGATAATCCGGCCTAACTCATTTGGCAAAGGCAGGCATGGCGCGTCACTCTGTCTAGGGACGGATTTCTCCCGGAAAATCCGAACAGGGGCGGATTTTGTTCCCCTGACCGGATAATCCAGCCCTCGCCTTGGGCCAGATAATCTGGCCTCCCCAAAAGACAATCAAAGGCAGGAAAGGCACGATGCTCTGACTAGGTTCGGATTTTCTCCCGGAAAATCCGAATAGGGGCAGATTTTCCTTCCCTGACCGGATAATCCGGTCCTCGCAAGGGGCCGGATAATCCGGCTGCTAGGAGACGATCAAGGGCAGGCTTCGCGCGTCGCTATGAGTGGGGGCGGATAATCTGAGTCTAGGGCAGAGTTTTCCCCTGGCCGGATAATCCGGCCCTCACTTGGGCCGGATAATACGGCCCCAAATGGCTCCAACGGCTTAGTGGGTGCATGGGGTATAAAAGCCCCTTCATCCCCTCCATTCAGATCTCTTGATTCATTCGAAAAAGACCAGACATATTGCAAGTGCTCTCTCTCTCTAGATCTCCCACTTCAACCACCTGAAGGCTTCGATCTTTGGTGGAATTGAAGGAGGAGACAATCTACATCATCATCACGAATCAAGCGCATCAACTCCTCTCCATTCACTTGGAGAAATCTCCGATCTAGTATTCTCGTTAATATCTAGATCTTGTGTTTTGTTATTGATAACTTGTTCTTGTGGCAGCTTATTGTCATTACGGGAGCCTCCAATTTGGTTGTGGGGTTGTGCCCCACTAGTTGTGTAAAGGCGCTGGTTCCCGCCTCGAAGGGTTCATATAGTGGAAAGGTGGATCAGGCCTTTGGTGGCGGGATCCATCGGAGAACAGGGTGAGGCATATTGTGGGGTGGTGGTCTTAGTACCGCCCACCCCTCCAACGCAGATGCACTTCCCTTAACAATGAAGGAACTGCGGTAAAACAAATCATGTGTCTCCGCGTGCTCCACTATGGTTTACTCGTTCCTCTATCTCACTCGCCTTTACTCGCTAGTAGTTAGGTTTGCATATAGGGAAATTCGTCATAATAGCTTATGTAGAGAATTTACCTTTTGTGTCAAGCCTAAAATTGAAAAAGCATTAAAATTTGAAGTAGCACCTATTCACCCCCCCCCCCTCTAGGTGCCCACACGATCCATTTTATTTGGTATCAGAGCCCCGACTCTTTATTCGGGCTTAACCACCTAAGAGAAGTATGGGTACCAAGGAGAATGGGAATGAGACTGTGGACAAGGTCACAATGGATGACCTCAAGACATTGGAAACAACCTTGTTGAAATCCTTTGAGACCAAGATGGAGGAGATGCAACAAATGATTTCTCGCCTCACATCATCCGTAGCCCCATATCCATCTTCCTCTGAGGGCACCACTCCATCATCCAAGGATAAGGCTAACACCGGATCTAAGGAAGATAAAGTGGTAGGTGAAAAACATAATGGTTCCACCTCCAAGAAGGGAAGTGGTAAGGAGGACTATAGTGAGGTTCATCACCTATATTCCCCCGACCCACCTATTCCTCGTCCTCATATAAACAATAGGGGTGATCCACCCAAGCTTACTGCATCTTCTTTTAATCAATGGCAATTCTGAATGAAGTCACATGTATGCAGTTCTTTGGAGGATTATCAAAGAGGGTCTTCATATTGGAGATCACACCAACCTGACAAGAAGAGAAGTGGTGGATAGTTAGTTGAATGCAACGACTCTGCACATGATACAACTCAGAGTGGGTCCCAAGGACATGCCCCACATTGAGCATTTCAACACCGCTAAAGAATCTTGGGATGCTCTCATTGATCTCTTTATTGGAAATGAAAGCATGAGGAGGAATAGGTATGATGCCCTTAGCAATGAAGCTAAAGGATTCTACATGTTGGATGGTGAAGACCATGAAGATATGTATAGAAGACTCAAGGGCATTGCAACAACTTTTAGAAAGCATGGAGCCACTCACATTGATGATGCATGGATAAAAAGGAAATATGTGAGTGCTTTAATGCCTTTTGAGCCAACGGACTTGAAGAGCTTGCAAGGTAGACACAACTACCATCAAATGACTTCCAATTAATTCATGCAAGAAATGGCATCATTCAAGGTTGCAGCTAAGAACGCGGAAGATGCCCGTGTCTGAGCCATTGGTATGCAAAAAGGGGTCAATGTTGCTCTAAAGGCAAATGTTATTGAGCAAGATGAGGATGAAAGAGGTTTCGAAGGTGTCTCCATGTGCTGCCCCGAGGAAGTCAAGCGTGCTCATGGTGAGTACATGGCATTCTATGCGAGGAACTTTTGGAAGGATCCAGCCAAGGCCAAGTCAGAACTTGAGCGCAAGAATGGGTCAAGTGGAAGAAGAGAGAATTGCCCAAAACTGAGAACATGCTACAATTGTGGAGATAGGCTACACTTTGTGGCTGAGTGTCCATATCAAAATAGAGAAGACAATGGTGGAAGGCTCATCCTTAAACAAAAATCCAAGGCACCACGAAAGAAGCCATTTATCAAAAAGAATGGCCCTTACAAGAAGCAACCCAAGATTGTCTTTGTGGCACAAGAAGAATATTCCTATACAAGTGAAGATGAAGAGGATGATGATAGTACTCATGAGGTGGCTGCTATAGTCACCACATCTACTCCATCATCACTCTTCGATTCTCCAAACGAAAACGCCATCAACAACAACATCACCTGCCTTATGGCGAGAGAGTCCGAGGTATCATCTTCTATTTGTTCATTTCCTAAGACTAACATAAATATGGATATGGATGATCATACTAGTCTTAAGATAAAATAAGAAGTTATTGCTTTGGACACCTTTTTACTAACTTGCAAGGGGAGCACAAACTTCATTTTGATGCTCTTATGAGTCAACTTGCCCAATCCGAATATCTTCTAGAAGAAAAGGGCAGAATTGAAAGAGAAGATGCCTTGGAGATAGCCTCCTTGAAGAATGCCTCGGAAGAAGAGGAATCTCGAGTATCCTTGGAAGAGAGACTCGAGTCAATTGAGGAGTTCCATGAAGAGGTTGTTGCTCAACTCATCAAAGAACGTGACAACACTCTTGCTAAGGTAAAGAAACTAAAAGGTAAAAGATTGAATTTGGGGCTGCTCATGCTAGACTCTTGGAGAAGTTTGAGAAACTTGACATTGCTCACAAGGCTTTGGAGAGTAAACATTCTACTCTAAATGAGTCTCGTGACCAGCTCCAAACTCAATTGGAGAAGTATGATATGCCCAGCACATCCACACCATCTTGTGGACAAGAAGAACTTGCAAAGGGATCTCAACACAAAGGTAAAGAAGTTCTAGATGAGGTGTCACCTCCCAAAATTTTCCAAATTTTGAAATGTGAAAAATCAAATAAACAAAATAAATAAAAGATGAAAATTTAGGGAAAAAACTTTTTGTTTCTAAATGGAAATATCAAAACCTTACTTAAACAAGATGAATTTAAATGAGGAAGCAACAAACAAATCAAATACAATCATGCATGGCATGTATCTTGAACTTGAACTCTTGGATTTTAAACCTTTGGATAAAGGATGAACCCAAAACCTAAACCCTAATAAGAATGGTCTAGTTCAAGACTATGGCTAATATCCATATAAAAATGATCTATAATGGTAAATAACAATATTACAAAACCATAGGAAATGGTTTCACCCTATTTGGAGCTATGGATAAAAAGTTATGATTTTTATATGATAAAATAAAATATTCCAAGGTCAATATAAGTTCATAGCAAAATCTATACTTAAAGGGAACTTTTTAAAAAAAATGTTGTATGAAGATAAAGAAAGTTGGAATCATCAATTTTAGAACTATAAATCAAAAGATAGGATTTGTAAGAAAAAGGGAACATAAGAAAAAAATAAAAAAATAATAGCCATATATAGACTTATGTGCCATACTCAGAATTTAACTAAATTATTTTAGTGCCAATATGCCTTATAATAAATAACCATCCGACGTTATTCTAATTTAAACTCTCTGTAATAATTTGAATCATATTGAGTTGATTTGTGTACTTTTAAAACCCTAAAGCAAAAGATATAAAAGAAAATCAGTAATATTAAGAAAAACAATAAATAAGAGCCGTCCCGACTTTAGAGCCAAAATCAACCAACCGTGCACTCTATTTTGTTTCTATTTTTTTTATCTCTCTCTCTCTCTTTATATGACTTCTTGGACCGAATTCTGGCCCATCAAGACCATCAGCCGACGGGACAACCAAGTCGATCCTCTTCTTCACGTATGTATTTGCAGAGAGAATTCTAGCGTTACACATTCTATGGTTGTAGCTCTTCTCCTCCACCTCTCATAAAATCTAATGGATGTTTCCATTCACCATAAAAACAAAAGTTATTCAGAATTCAATGGTGATTTCATTCAGCGCGTTAATTTCCCATTCCCACCTCTTAATCTCTCCAATACAATATTGTGAACCGGACGCCATTAGTTGACATACCTCTCCGAGCTCCCTCCACAGGCGATACCAAAACGAACCGAGCGCATCACGTCGTTCCCCTCAACCTCCTCCGTCACTTTTATTACCAAACTTTCTCTAAAGGGTCCCTCTACTGGCTGTACCATCGACGTCTTCTTCGAGTTCTTGCGGAATTCATCGGACCGGTACGTCGCGTGTGTTGATCTTTTCATCGATTGCTTTTGCCTCCAGGCTAGTCTAATCGTCGCCTATCTACCGAACATGGTGAATCTTTTAGGCACCGTTGGTCACGTCGCCGTTGCTCCGTCCGCTCGTCGTCGTCGTGGATAGAAGCACTGCCGAGCACCGTCAAGGACATCATCACCTCTTCCACCGTCATCAGAAGCCCATGTCGACACCCCTGTGTTGTTCACCGCCAGACACGCACTGGCTATTGTAGCAAGCTCACCGTCTCCGTCGTCCGTTCAAGCTATGTCCCCTGGTTGGCCATGCAATCCTCGCCGCCTCACCAGTTCATAAAGTGGGCGCCCTTGTCTTCAATACAAACAAACGGGTAGCACAGCGGTGTGCCCTATCTCGCTGTTCCCTTAGATCCCAAGTTCAAACATCATCGTAGACTTATTTTGCCTGTGATCGAGCTCATATGTTCCCGGTACATGAGCTGTTCTCTTTGTTTTTTTTTTATAATTAATTTCTCCCAACCACACGATTTAGATCTTACGGTCCTTCGGTACCACTCATATGAAGAGGTACCGACCTATTAGAATCAGCCACTTGTCAGCTCTTTTAATAAATTCGCTCATACCAGACAGATTTGCATAGAAACTTGTAAAAATCATAAGTTCTGTTTATCCAAATTTAGCAAATAATATGTCTGTGGATTCACAAAAATGAGTAGAACACAGTAGAGCAACAATTCGGTACTTTTGTGATGGTTAAAATCACGTTTTATACAGAACCATTTGTGGAGTATTTTGAGTATAAAAATTGTTGTGTAAATTATTTTTGAGTGAATCCTTTTGCAAAGGGTTATATTAAATTCTCTGTACTGTAGGATCTAAATAAAAGTTTAGTCTAGTACATAGGATTGGTGTAGCATCTGATAGTCAAGTGTGGCTTATTTTGGTGTTATAAAATGTTTTAAATAATCCCGTTGCACTAAGATTATTACAATTAGCATCCACCTTATGTAAAGGACTAGTAGGTGTTTTTAGTGTTCAAAACCTTGTTGTAAAAACTTATTCAATAAAATATCTTGTTGTATGCTTGCATGTATTTCGTTGTATTCATGTGTTGTTTGTGATGCTAGTTTGAGATTGTGTTTTTTGCTTGATTGTATTGTTGTAGACTTTGAGGAGTGTAATCTTTGAAAGATCGGGAAGAGTACCTAAATATTCTACTACCAAGGCAAGCGGCACTATCATCAACTCCTACTGTTTTCATTATACTTAGTGGATTTTTGTAGTATATGCATGATTGACTATATTTATGCTATGCTATATCTCCTATGTAGAATAGGGAATGGTAGTTTCTACTTAGTAGGTGAAACATCGTAGTTGTAGTATGCTTAGTCCTGCTATAGATTCGGGGTGAAATATACCATATTGTGATTATATGAAGTGTTGGAAAAAAATATATGTTTTATATAATAAAATAAGGACTCAATGAATCACCTGGGTGGAGTGTGGATACTCAGTTGAGAATAAGGTGGCAACGAAGGGAACCATGTCTATGGCTATCTCTTTCGTGTGTGCACTAGGAGAACACCAACCAGGAACTTAGAGATTGAACATGTTTCTCGTATAGTGGCTTTCGTGTACAACCACATGCCAAATGGGCTCTGGCCTAGTCAATTACATAGTGGAAGACCCATGCATTGGTACCTCTTCAGGTTAACTGGAATTATGCATTGGAGGTTTATCCTTGCATTGGTGCCTGGTAGATGTGCTGGCATTATGTATTGGGAGGACTTCTATGGAAAGACTTTGTCACATTCTCGATCTGCCGGTACTCCATCTTGGTGAGTACTAATCCAGCGGCCACTGGTGGCGTCAAGACAAGATTGTGTCTTGTGGGTAAAGTGTACAACTTCTGCAGAAGATTAAATTCTAAGTACTTAGCCGTGTCCCCGGTTATGGACAACTATGAGCAACTAAGGCCTGAAGCTATGGAAGATCTCGACATTCTAATTTCCCAAAGTAAAACTTAATGGTGACAACAAGAGATTAGAAGAACTTGGAGTTTGCCAAGGAGTTCAGAAAGTTATTGAAAGATCAAAACTATTTTTACAAACATAGGATAAAACCATATTGCTTTCTGCAAATGAGCCTAAGATCTACTTAGCCAAATATGCATGTAGTGATAGTCCAACTTATATTCACAAACTTGTGACACTTGCCAATACATTCAAAGTATTGACCCTTTGTGGCTGCAACCTATCATGTTGCAGGTTATTCTATTGATGAGTATGGATTGATGATAGAGGTTATGAGTCTGCACCCAACATGTTTGCCTGTGGTACATGAAGATGAAGGACTCCATGCTTTACTTGTATTCTGCTGCTTTGTAATAAGATAGCCTATGGCTATAGGTTTGTAATAAAGTATTCATATTCTGGATCATGCGATGTAATATGACCTTTGTATCTTGATATTACATCTAAAACTGTGGGTGCTAGCTATTCGATCCAGGGACTAGCACTGTAATCACAGGGATTCAAACCAAGCCAGGTTTGGGTCTTTACATGAGGTTCTTAGCAAGCAAAGGACAAACAATGAAAAAGAGGGTCTTGGTTATATTCCCAAGACAAAGAACAAGAAAAACAACAAGAAGAAGAAGAGCAAGACTGCTCAACCAAAGACTAGCACCACCACTAAGGACAAGTATAATTATGATGGTTTTGCAGGGGCTAACAATCCTAACTATGTGTTATATTGTGATTATTATGGTGATGTTTATGCTAGTTATGTAGGTCCTTGTGATTGTTACATTCCTTGGTCTATTTGGGTTCCCAAGACCCTTGTCACTAACATGAGAGGACCCATTGAAAAATGGGTACCTAAAACCAAGAAGTAACTTTCTTGCAGGGCTATGCTTCCGGTGGGTCTAAATGGGTACTCGATAGCGGGTGCACAAGTCGGATGACCGGAAGCAAGGAGATCATCACGGAGATGCGGCCAAATCATGATCATATAACCGTCTCCTATGGTGACAAGTCAAAATCTGAGGTATTGGGTCTCGGCAAAGTTGTGATTGCTCATGATATCTCTCTTGTGGACGTCATGCTTGTTGAGACCCTCGGTTACAATTTACTTTCTGTTCGCGCCCTTGAGAAGATGGGCTCTGCAGTTTTTATTGATGCTGATTTGGTGGTACTCTTGTGGAGCAAGTCTCTAAAAGTTGCTTTCGTGGGATATGTCGAAAATGACCTATACGTGGTGGACTTCTCAGGGAAAACCACTATAGGCCCGATGTGTCTTTTCGGAAAGGTTGGCGCGGGTTGGTTATGGCATCACCGACTAGCCCACGTCAATACGAGAACTTTGCAAAGTCTCCACAAGGGTGGCCACATCCTTGGACTAAAAGAAAATGTTTCCTTTGCCAAAGATCGTGTTTGCAGGGCTTGTGTTGAAGGGACAATGCATGACTCTCCTCATCGAAGGAAGACTATTATTTCGTCAAAGAGGATCTTGGAGCTCCTTCATGTGGACCTCTTTGGACCTCCATCACATGCAAGCCTTGGTGGGAAGAAGTACTGCCTTGTGATTGTTGATGATTACTCAAGATACACTTGGGTCTATTTCTTCAAGTTGAAGAGCGAGACTCAACAAACGGTCATCGATTTTGCCAATGAGGTTCAACGCCAACACAATGTCCCTATATTGGCAACAAGAAGTGATAACGGCTCCGAGTGCAAGAACTACACCTTAAATGAATTCCTAAGTGAAGAGGGGATTAGACATCAATATTCTACTGCGTACACCCCTCAACAAAATGGTATTGCCGAGAGGAAGAACCAGACCCTAATGGATATGGCGAGGTCTATGCTAGCTGAATTCAAGTCTCCATATAACTTCTGGGCTGAAGAAATCTCTACCGCTTGTCATTCATCCAACCGGCTATACCTCCATAAAATCTTTGACAAGACTCCGTATGAAATACTTACCGGTAACAAGCCAAACATCTCATACTTCCGGGTATTTGGTTGTAAGTGTTTCTTTCTCATCAAAGGAGTTCGTTTATATAAATTTGAGTCTAAGGCTTTAGAAGGCATTTTTGTTGGTTATGGTGCCGAATCCCACACTTATAGAGTCTACAATAAGCTCTCCGGAATTGTTGTAGAATCTTGTAGTGTGGTGTTCGAGGAAAATGATGGCTCCCGTGTAGGGCAAGTTGATGTTTGTGATCCAGATGTTGAAATACCCCAAGATGCCATAAGAAGAATGGGCGTGGGATTTTTCTGACCCATCGAGGAACCCCTTGTGGCGGATCGGGAAGGACAATGCTCTACTCATGTAGATCCCTCATCTACAAAGACTCAACATGCTCCAACCACGGGACAAACTTCTACACCAACTCCACCAAATGCTGAAGGTCAATGATGACCCACAAGTATAGGGGGTGTATCACAGTATTTTCGATAAGTAAGAGTGTCGAACCCAACGAGGAGCAGAAGGTGCTGGCTAGTGGTATGGATCAGGAATTCTCTGCAAATACTTAGCAAAAGGATTTTTAGGGGTTTTTGATAAAGCAAGTAAACAAAACACGAGTAAATAAAAGACAGTAGGAATAAATGCAGCAAGTGGCCCAATCCTTTATGCAGCAAAGGACAAGACGGTTGTATTACTTAAGATGACCAAACGTTCTCGAGGACACATGGGAAGACTGCCAAGTGCTTTCGCTTCATGTAGTTGATTAATCTTCTCTAGCTTGCTAAGTGTTGTGTGGGTGAACCTGTGCTAATGTACCGCCCCATCCAAGACTAATACATACTTGTGATTATACCCCTTGCAAACATCTGTAAGTACAAGAAAGTAATTAAGGTAGAAACCTAACCACAGCTAACTCTAAGACCCTTACGTCCCTTGTGCAATGGTTTCCTAACAGGGGTTCAGGTTTCTGTCACTCCGGCAACCCCTACGATTAGTAGCCAAATACACAATGCATTCCCCTAGGCCCATATAGGTGAAGTGTCATGTAGTCGACGTTCACATGACACCACTAGAAGAAGTACACCACAACTTAAATAACAATCTATTGAATCTTTCTCAACACAACTCCACTACTAACAACATGACTTCTCCCATGTCCTCAAGAACAAAACGAACTACTCACTAGACATCATATGGATCATGATCAGAGATGGAATAATGATGTATAACAATCTGAACATAAACAATAATTCAATGGTTCACTCAATAGCATCAACTAGAAAGAGTAATCAACACCGGGAAAGTTCCCCTATGAACTAATGCAAGATTCAACACAATTGTTACAGCAATATGGAGATGGTGATGAGGGTGCTGATGGTGATGATGATATTGATGATCCCGATGAAGTCTAGCTTGATGGTGGTGTTGATGGTGATGATCTCCCCTCTCCGGGAAGGAATTTCCCTGGCAGAAATATGTCTGCCGGAGAGATCTTTATCTCTCGGTGTTTTCCGCCCCGCAGAGGCGGCGGAATCTTTCTGTGGTCGCTCCCCGAGTCTTAGGGTTTCGGGAGGATGATATATGCCAGAGGGGAGAGGCTAGAGTGGGCCAGGGTGGCCACACCACCTGCTGGCGCGGCCTAGGGCTGCCCGCGCCAGGGGGTGGTGTGGGCCCCCTGTGGCCCATCTCCACTCCATCTTCTGGCATCCTTAGTCTTCTGGAAAAATAGGATTTTCCATATATTTTCCTGGATTTTCTGATCTTCGCGAATTTTGCCTCCAAACAACACCTTTTCCATCAGAATCATGACTACAGCGGTCCATGCTCCAAAAGTCATCAACCATGCAAAAACAGATGAAATAACATAAGTATCACCTCTCAATACGAAATATATCAATGAATAATAGTGAATTAAGACATATAATAGTGATGCAAAATGGACGTATCAGTCAACATGCTCTTGAATGCTCTAGGCCGGATTATCCGGTCGACACTAGATTATCCGGCCATCACTCCACTAACAACCAAATTGATCATCATATCAAAGAAACAGCTGCAAGTCCCAGGCCGGATTTTCTGACTGACCCCAGATTATCCGGCCACTCGCCAATTCGAGAAAGTTCTAGTCAAGCTAGTGAAGATGCTTCAGCATATCCCAGGCCGTATTATCTGGCCCCACCCACTACCGGATTATCTAGCCCTGAAACTCCTAAAGAGCAGCAGCCTCCTATTACGGCTGTTGATCCACATCAAGGGCAAGGTTCATCATCTCCTACTCCTGCTAATCAAGCTACAGATCAAGGCCAAGCCAATGATTCCAACAAAGACTCAAATGATGAATTTATTCCCCCAAGAGACAACAAGCTAATTGAACTTCATCGCAAAGGTCGTGTCGATAGGAACCTTGAGTTAAGGGGTCACACTCTTGACAAAGTTGTAGGTGATCTTCGATGAAGGGTTTCCACAAGAAGGGAGTTGTCTAGTTTCGGTGAGCATGAAGCCCACATCTCAATGGTGAAACCCAAGAAAGTGTTTGAAGCTCTTGAAGATCCGGACTGGGTTGTTGCTATGCATGAAGAGTTGAATAACTTTGAATGCAACAAGGTTTGGAAATTAGTAGAGAAGCCCAAGGATTGCCGCAATGTTATCGGCACTAAATGTATATTTAAAAACAAGCAAGATGATAATGGCATTGTTGTGAGGAACAAGGCGAGACTCATGGCACAAGGCTATTCCCAAGTTGAGGGCATTGACTTCGGCGAGACCTATGCTCCTTTGGCTCGTCTTGAGTCCATCCGTATCGTTCTTGCTTATGCTACTCATAATAATTTTAAATTACAACAAATGGACGTTAAGAGTGCTTTTCTTAATGGTCCTCTACATGAGTTGGTATATGTAAAGCAACCCCCAAGATTTGAGGATCCTAACTTTCCGAACCATATCTACAAACTCGATAAGGCACTCCATGCCCTTAAACAAGCCCCACGTGCGTGGTATGAGCACCTTAAAGAGCTCTTGTTAGACCGTGGCTTCGAAGTTGGGCAAATCGATCCCACTCTTTTTACTAAGAAGGTTAAGGGGGAGCTCTTCGTACGCCAACTATATGAAGATGACATCATCTCTGGCTCTACTAATAAAGCTTTTAATGATGAATTTTGAAAGCTTATGACTGACAGGTTTGATATGTCTATGATGGGGGAGTTATGGTTCTTTCTTGGATTCGAAATCAAGCAACTTAGAGAAGGAACCTTCATCAAATCAAGCAAAATACATCCAAGACATGCTCAAGAGATTCAAGATGAATGATCTTAAGGCCGTCGCCACTCCGATGCAAACAAAATGTCACCTTGAACTCAATCCTCACGGTAAAGATGTGGACCAAAAGGTATCAAGTAGCTCATAAAGAAAGCCACTTAGTGGCGGTCAAGAGAATCTTCCAATATTTGGTTCATTCCCCTAACTTTGGTCTATGGTATCCCAAGGGCTCCAATTTCTCTCTATGTGGTTATACTGATTCAGATTGGGCTGGTGATAAGGATGATAAAAAATCAACTTCTGGAGCATGTCAGTTCTTGGGAAGGTCTCTAGTCCGTTGGTCTTCTAAAAAGCAGAATTGTATATCTCTCTCCACCGCTGAAGCTGAATATGTTACTGCTGCCAGTGCCTGCACTCAGTTATTATGGATGAGGCAAACTTTAAATGAATACGGTGTCAATTGTGACAAAGTGCCTCTTTTAGGCGATAATTGAAGTGCAATCAAAATTGCATACAATCTGGTACAACACACATGGAAGAAGCATATTGAGATTTAGAATCATTTTATTCGGGACCATGTTGCTCGAGGAGATATTGATCTATCTTTTGTGAGCACGAAGAACCAACTTGCTGATATTTTCACGAAGCCACTTGACGATGCAAGGTTTGTTACTTGAGGAATGAGCTAAATATCATTGATTCAAGGAGCTTGTCTTGATTACCCATGCACTCACTCTTACATCTCAGTCTTATTTGGTCTAGCTGTGGTCATGGACATAGGGGGAGTGTGGTCCTAATTGATTGAGCTAACCCTCCCCCCGTACTGCCGAAAGCAAGTCAAATCATTTCTCTTAATATCATTTTGTGACATGTGAGCTTATTGATGAGTATTGGTCATGAACCCAAGATATATCTTCGCGGTGTCATACCATACACTCCAACAAGGTGGCTTCGGCCACCACCCTCTTCCATGAGAAGAGTTGGATTTTTGTGGATCTTTTTGGTTGTTTTAGCTCATCTCATGTTCTTATGGGAATCACACTCAATTTTGGCTTTTAGTTGATTTGTTTCTTGTAATCTTGAGTGGGTAGTACCATCTCAGTTTGGAACTCTTAATCCTAAGCCTTTCCCTACCCCTAAGCCATCCTTTCTTGCACACAAGTCCCTTGTACACCTTGTGGGGGTTTTGTTTGGGGACGAGCGGGCTTGAATCTGTGTTCAACAGAAATTCAGAATTTAGGCCGGATAATCCGGCCCTGGCGGATGCAATCTTTAAGGGCTGGGGTCGGGGAAGGGATCATAACAAGCAGCACTTCTCCCCCGACCCTCTCCCTCTCCCTAGTCGCCGCCTGCCGTCCCTCACCCTCCCCGGAGCCTCTTCGCTGGATTCTCTGGGCCTTTCCATATCTTCTTCTCCGCGCCTCCGGGTACCTTCTCCTCCGTGTTCTTCCTCCAATGAGTGAGGGTAACTCCCTCTCTCCCCATCTTTGGCTAGATGTGTTACTTGTTGGGTGGAACGCTGTCTAGAAGGGTGTTGCTTCGTGTAGAAATTGTAGTCTTGCAGTATCTAGGCTCGATCTACTCTTTTGTGTTTAATCTAGGTGATTTTGAAAATTTCTGCTAGGGCCAGATTATCCGCCCCTGGCTAGGCCGGATAATTCGGCCTGACAGACTCAAAACTGGTCCAGTTTCGTATAGATTTGTGCATTGAGTAGGATTGGACTATGAACTATTTGCCTACTTTTTCTACGTTCTATCTTGGACTTGTGTGTATGCTTATCCCCATGCTATCCATCTTGTTCCCTTCACAGGTGGTTCTAGTGCTCCCCAGACCTACAAGCGCCATCCTCGTGCTAAATACTTTCAGGACGACGGAAAGGGTAACTTAGTGGACGAGGTTGAGCTGAGGAGAAGGAAGAACAAGGAGAAGCGCATGGCTGAACAGGCAAAGAGGGATAGGAAGGGTGTGTCCAAGAGGAAGGGCAAAGGGCCCAAGATTAACTATAAGAAGATGGATCTTGTTACCTTCTCCTCCATTCGTCATCGGGATCTGTTTGATGAAGTGTCGCATGATACTGAGTTGGGTGACTCTTGTTTTTGGTGCACTGAACAAAAGGGTATCTATGAAGATGTGTATGCTCAGCAGAGGATTCGGCCTATGCACCCTCTGGTTCTTGCTGAGGCCTTGGAGAAGCCTCACCTTGTTGATGCCATGTATGTGTCTGAGAGGATGGGGCTACACCATCTCATGGCCCTCCAATGCTCCTATGGTTCTGAGATTGTGAAGCAATTCTTCTCCACCTTGGTCATTTGCAGTGATGAGCACCGCACCATGAAGTGGATGAGTCGTGACAGGCCTATGCAAGCTGATTTCCGTATTTTTGCTGAGGTTCTTGGTTATCCCTTCCGCCACAGGGACCGTGCCAGTGGTCACCGCATCATCACCCAACTCAAGCCCAATAAAGATGCCGCCCTCTCTCCATGCACCGATGACAATGGTATTGTGGGAACCCTTGCTGGTCTTTTTCCCATATATGCTCGCTTGGTGGGTCTCTTTCATGATTCTATCACTCCAAGTGGAGGCAATAATGACAGTATCCGTGGTCACCTGGTTCAGCTTCTTGCCTTCTCTCATGAGGTGGCGTCCTGTGAGGATGAGTCCGTGTCATACAAGCTGGATGTGATGGACTTTATTTACCATGAGTTGATCGATGCCATGTTCAATAGGCTTTCCATCCCATATGCTCCTTACATCATGATGTTGATCACACACTTGCTTCCCATTGAGGAGTTCAACATTGATGTTGTGCACAAGGCCAAGAAGATCTACACCAAGGTTAGGAAGACCTCTCACCCCTCCTTTGCTCCTGAGGGTCTCATGAGGGATGCTCGTGCTAGTGCTCGTAGGCCTCCAGTGCCTCCCATTGCTCGTGAGATCAAGCAGTTGAACTGGTTCCAGCAGAACATTCTTTGCATGGGCATGGACACTCGCAAGGGACAGTATGAGGCTTACAAGTAGCGCCATGATATGGCTCACACTCAGCAACTCATTCTTCACCATGTGTCCGGTGCTTCGGGCGACCCTCCTGCTCCTACTACTCCCACACCATATGCTCGGTGTAACTCTTCTTCTAGGCTTAACTATGGAGAGCTAGAGCGCCACCTGTTTCCTTCCGTGGACATTGCTGATGATGAGGAGGATGACACTGAGGATCTTGAGGATGAGGACAAGGACAGGGACGAGGACGAGGATGAGGACTACGAGTGATCCCTTGGGGCGTTAGCATTGCTCTTCTTCCTTTTTGGCGTCTCGATGCCAAAGGGGGAGAAGTAGTTCTCTTAGGTCTCCGGGGATTTGCATGGGTCGGGCACAATTTCTTGCTCTTTAGCGTTTCGTTTTTTTCTTACTTGTGCCCTTTTAGCGTTGAACTTTTATGTGTGTTTTGTGCCGTATGAGACTATGTTTGTGTGGCTGTGGATTTATCTTGTGGACTATTCATATGGAGTCATCTATCATATTGGATATTCCTATGGCTATTGGATATTCCTATGGCTATTGGATATCTATATCAAGGGAGGCGCTCACTATGGATATCATCGGATATTCTTATAATGTTTTGAGGATGCATCTATCTCCCTACCGGTGGTATGAGCTTTTCACATATGTTTCAGTGAAATAGACTTAGACCCTCTTGTATGTATTTGTAAGCAAATGCATTTTTCTGGTATGCAGACTTTGAGGGGGAGTCTTATTCATTCATTATTTTTTTGTTGTCTTGAGAACTATCTTGCAAATCCTAGTATTATCATCTAACACCAAAAAGGGGGAGATTGAAAGAACATTTCATGGTTTCATGTGTTTTAAGTGTTAGATAAAAATACCGTGGAGTTTTCTCATGTGTGCTAAGTGTGCAGGGAATGATTTTGTGTTTGGGGGAGCCGGATTATCCGCCCCCATCAAGGGCTGGATAATCCGGCCTAACTCATTTGGCAAAGGCAGACATGGCGCGTCACTCTGTCTGGGGACGGATTTTCTCCCGGAAAATCCGAACAGGTGTGGATTTTCTTCCCCTAACCGGATAATCCGGCCCTCGCCTTGGGCCGGATAATCCACCCCCCCAGAAGACGATCAAAGGCAGGCAAGGCGTGACGCTCTGACTAGGTTCGGATTTTCTCTCGGAAATCCAAATAGGGGCAGATTTTCCTTCCCTGACCGGATAATCCAGTCCTCACAAGGGGCCAGATAATCCGGCCCCCAGGAGACGATCAAGGGCAGGCTCGGCACGTCGCTCTGAGTGGGGGCAGATTATTTGCTGGATAATCCGAGTCTAGGGCGGAGTTTTCCCTAGGCCGGATAATCCGGCCCTCACTTGGGCCGGATAATCTGGCCCCAAATGGCTCCAACGGTTCAGTAGGTGTAGGGGGTATAAAAGCCCCTTCATCCCCTCCATTCAGATCTCTTGATTCATTCAAAAAGACCAAACCTGTTGCAAGTGCTCTCTCTCTAGATCTCCCACTTCAACCACCCGAAGGCTTCGATCTTTGGTGGAATTGAAGGAGGAGACAATCTACATCATCATCACGAATCAAGCGCATCAACTCCTCTCCATTCACTTGGAGAAATCTCCGATCTAGTATTCTCGTCAATATCTAGATCTTGTGTTTTGTTATTGATAACTTGTTCTTGTGGCAGCTTGTTGTCATTACGGGAGCCTCCAATTTGGTTGTGGAGTTGTGCCCCTCTAGTTGTGTAAAGGCGCCGGTTCCCGCCTCGAAGGGTTCCTATAGTGGAAAGGTGGATCATGCCTTTGGTGGCGGGATCCATCGGAGAACAGGGTGAGGCCTATTGTGGCGTGGTCTTAGTATCGCCCACCCTTCCAACGCAGATGTACATCCCTTAACAAGAAAGGAACTGCGGTAAAACAAATCATGTGTCTCCACATGCTCCACTATGGTTTACTCGTTCCTCTATCTCACTCGCCTTTACTCGCTAGTAGTTAGGTTTAGATATAGGGAAATTCTTTATAATAGATTATCTAGAGAATTTACCTTTTGTGTCAAGCCTAAAATTGAAAAAGCATTAAAATTTGAAGTAGCACCTATTCACCCCCCCTCCCCCCTCTAGGTGCCCATACGATCCATTTCACTCGGGCACGGACGAAGTCGACTTATATAGAGAAACCAATAGTCCTGGTTGGTTTTACGAACCGGGACTAGTGATTGACCTCTAGTCCTGGGCCGTGATACCAACCGGGACTACAGGCTCCCGCACGTGGGGCTGGCTGGCGCGAGCCCTCTAGTCCCGGGACGTATCACGAATCGAGACTAGAGGTCCGAAACGACCCGGGACTAGAGATGCCCCGGTCTCCTAGCCGTTGGAACCGGACTAACCGAGACTGGTGCTCACACTAGTCCCGGTCCAAAACCCACTCGGGACTAGAGCCAGAATTTGCTCCGAACCGAAGCCCTTGTTTCTACTAGTGCGCTGACAGAGTGAGCTGCCGACATGTCGATGTCGTCGCTCCCGTATCGAAGCGACTCTGACGTTGCTGATGACAGTCGGCAAGCCTTCATGCATGCCCCCCTAAGGACCAGCGCCGTGGAGCCGAGGTCGTTGCCATTGAATCCTCGAATTGATCAGAATCTTTTGACACCAAACCTCTAACACACATTGATTGAACGAGATCACCTCTCCATGGAGAGCGAACAAACGATTCATACCCTCATCAACGACACTGGTGAGATCATTGCTGGCGGGATGGATGAGGAGGCAGGTACACCTTATTCTTGTTTCGTACAATCCTATTGTAGCCACCATAAAATCGATGTCGATGGCTAAACTCTAAGTTTACAAACCTTACTGCAGTGCCCAGTGTAGGTTCAAGGTCACCATCCCCTCCCGCCCACGAAATGGAAACCATAGGAGGCAGGACACGTCAATTACCGGTCAGATGTGGTGAAGATGGGGCAGATGACATCAATACATTTCTAAATAAGTTTCACATTATAAATAGTAATCTACTTTCATATAATTAAAATTTTGACAATTCATTCAAATTATTAGCATTCCAAGAAATATTGTAAGACCTTTGCGTAATTTTTTCTATGTTAGAAAATTGATGTCAAAGGAAAATATATACTTATGTGTATTTTATTATTTCATGAAAAAAATATTGTTTGACATCAACAAATTATTTAGTGGTAGGACGCTTAATAAACTATGAAAGAACTAAAAACAAAAGGATAGGGGGAATAAAAATAAATAGAAAAGGCAAAAAAATACATTTTGAAAATTATAAAAATAGGAGAAAAAGGAAAATAAAATAAAAATAGAGATAAGAAATGAGAACAAAAGCGCAGGAAAAAAAACATCTGGAACTGCTAACAGTCTCACCAACAAGAGAAAGACAGTGAGCGGAGATTCCTCTCTCCTGAATGGGCCCTGTTGCGGCCTGCGGGCCGGGCACCGCTTATGGTTACCTAAAATCTCTCGATACTTAAATCTCCCTAAAAACATGTTCTGGTCAGTCGACTGAAACCAGCTAACTGGATAGGGAAATCTCAAAAATAAAATGTTGAGTTACGTTTAGATATTCTGAGACAGTTCAGGACCTGAGTTCTTGTTTTGTAAAAGTATATTGCACTACTGCGTCTCAGGCAAGAACGTAAACACTAGCGCATCCTCTACTCTCACAAGACGAATCGATCAGCTGGCGAGAACGTAAACAGTGCAAACATGGGACCTCCTCTGATAACGCCAAAACGGTGTATCTGTATACATGCCATGCTTTATTGCCAAACCCTGCAGGTTGGTTCAGATTGCTGCCTTAACTAGTACAGAGTTCAGTACCACCGTATATGAAGAGGCGAAGTTACATCACTTTCTGCGCTTGTTTAAGGGCATGTTTCGCTGGTCCCATCGGAGAGATGAAGCGTGCAGCCTTTGGGAGCCATGCAGCAGTTGCACTTGGCCGGGAGCTTCTCCGACCCAGAGGACGGGCAGGTCACGTAGTCGACTTCCAGGCAGTACTGAGGGCAGGCCACTGCCCCGATGCCCTCCTCATTCTGCCCCAGGAGCACAGCACCTGAGTGTATATAAATCCATAGTTACGCACAGCACCTGAGTATATACAGTACTGTATAACAAATTATTTCCAGTAAACGAGAGTTGGATCTGTTTGCATACCAACGAGGAGGAAAGCGCAGGCGATGTGGAGTCTGGAGGTAGCCATCTCTGAACACTCTCGAGTCTCTTCTGAATGGCGATGCGCTGCTTCCAGCCTTCCACTGACATCCTTATATATCGGATGGCCTGATAGCGGGTGGCCGCGCTCTAAAGAGCATTTTTCGTTGCTTGGAGTCAACGAAAGCAGGCTTGAAGTTTTGACCTGACAGCTTCGCAATATCTCTATCGATCTAGTGGATCTTGGAGTTGGAATTATCACTGTATTCATCTGCATTTTTTCCAACATGTTGACTTTCACCCAGGCTGCTTGTGTATTTCTGGACGGCTGGACGCTAGCATATCCTGTGCCTGGCTTCAGTGGCGGACACCGGATTTAGGGAAGACAAGGGCTAACTTCTAATGCCCCTAAAATTATGAAAAAAAATCAGCCTTTGAATCCCCTCTCAATAACAGCATATATTAGCCAAAGCACACTTAAAATGCATAAGTAGAGTTTTGACGTCAACATAAGTTCAATGTTGGTCCCAAATGATAATAAAAAAAAGATAAAAAGTGCAGTAGAATAATCACCTAATCAAGACGCATTTTTAGTACCGAGATAATGAACCTTTGCTTTGATACTAGCATACCATTTCCTCATCAATAATAGGAGAACAACCGGAATCTACATAGACAAGAAAAAGTAATTAGAAAATGGTATGGATGAATACACGATACATAAGTTGTATTGGGAAAAAAATAAGTTACCGGTAGATACACATGTTATTTGTTTCTTGCGTGACCTCATATACTTTGGAAACAATACAAAATTTTATCATCTTCAATGCTTGCAAATACGTTTCTTCCAAGTCCCAGTATAGCATTACATGCTATGATTCATCCAATCATCACTCATCTTGTTTCTCAAAATATTTCTTGATAATCTTGTCACCCAATCATACCGGTCTTGATGAATAAGGCTTAAACCACTTGAGAATCTTATCATCCAATCAAATATGTCTTGATAATCTTATCATCCAATCATACCGGTCTTGATAAATAAGTCTTCGAGCTCTTTATACCTTTCAATTTCTATGTAATCACATTAAATAAAATTAGTTAATCCTAATCAAGCAATCCATTAAACATAGGTACATAACTGTGCAAGTTTAACATTTAACTTTCCTTCTTCAGAGATCAATGAAATTACCTATGAACAGATTATAGATGTTGGGCAGTTGGAGCCTTGAGGACGATGAGCCGGTAAAGATAGGAAAGCGACGGTGCGGTGACCGAGCGATTTGTGGGCAGCGGCAACAACACTTGACTTCGGCCGTTCGCGTGGCCGCGCGGTTCTGCAGATCGAGATCAGGGCGCAGCGACGACGTCTTGGTAGGGTCAAGACATAGAAAGACGAGTAGTGTGACTATGAAGTCGAGTATCCGTCACCGTCGGCCGTAGCAGCGGCGGCGGCGCGATCAACTCGATAGGGAGGCGGGAAGGTAGGCGGCCACTGGAAAGATGTGCTCGAGCCGTCGTTTAGATCACGAACTGTTCTCGGTTGAGAAAAAGAAGACGAACATGTAAGTTGGGAAGGCGTGGATGCGAGCGGAAATCATAAAAAAAAGCCGACCTTCGCAAAGTTTTTTTTTGTTCCATGTGTCGTTAAAGCGCAAATAGTGTCTCATCCTTCGTGCAGGACTCCTAGTGAGGCCCTCCATGCTTGATAAGTGTCGCAACGAGAAGAAAAGTAGGATTACGATAAAAATAAAGGAGACACGGGAGGACGAGAGTACAGATTTTCTCTTTTATTTTTCAAATTCGATGATTTAAAACGAAATATTTCGAGAACTGGTTGTCCAAATTATAAACCTTTTTAATTTTGATCTCCTCGTGTAGAGAGCTTCAAAACTAGATACTATGTTGATAGGTTTTGAACAAAAAAATTTACTTTCAAAACCGTTATATTTTACATTACTTCAATTCTGCATTTTTTGTACTTCGGGTTCCTAGTATACTTTGTACCTGAGTTACTACACTCTTTATACTTTCACGTACTTTGAAAGTAAGTACACTTGTACTTTCCTGTACTTTGGCAGTAGTACTTTTATTTTTTTCGAAATGGGGATTGCCCCGGCCTCTACATCCAAGGATGCACACAGCCCTTTATTAGAAAAGATGAAGAAAGTATCTCAAAAGTATTATAAAACTCGGATCACATTGGTACGCAGATCAAGCATCTGAAAACAACGGATCTCATAAGAGAACATGAAAAACACAACTAGATCTCAGTCAGTCTACTAGAATGACTCCACGATGCCTGGCTGAAAAAATCCGAGGTAACCGCCACACGATGGGTGCACCCAGAAACCATGGTTTGCCGCTGATGTTTTGGGAGGAGGAAAGCTCATAGCTGAATCCAATGCGCCGCCATAATGATAACCTACAAAAAAACTCCAATCTTGTTAAAAATACAGTTACTGCGGCATTTCCAAATGGACCAACAAATGGCCGAGATGCCACTATGAATTCTTCCCTTATTCGCTTTATCTACTCCATTTAGCCAATTTCCAAACATATTAGTAATATTGGACGGTGGAGGAAGATTATAAGTACAGAGAACCATACACCAAATTATTTTTGCGAACGAACATGAAAGGAATAAATGTTCAATTGTTTTGTCGTCGTTACAAAAGAAACATTTTTTACATCCATTCCAGTTTCGCTTGGCAAGATTACCTTTGGTTAAAAGAACCTTGTTATTCAGAAACCACATGAAGATCTTAATTTTCAAAGGTATTTTCAATTTTCACAAATATTTGGTTGGAAAACTCGGATGATCATTCATAAGGTCTTCATACATAGATTTAATAAAAAAAATCCCACTCTCAGAGAGTTTTCAAATAAATTTGTCTTGTTCGGTTGTTAGGTTTATTTCCATCAATCTCTCACAAAGGTGCAGCCATGTAACCTATTTATTTTCATTTAAGTTTCGTCTAAAGGTAATGTGTAATGGATAGTGAGATAGGACGTCGTGGACCAAAACATGTTTTCTATGTACTATATAGTATATGTATGGATATTGTTGAGCAAGAGACACTTCTCCTAGCCAAACATCGTCCCAAAATCTTATACCTTTCCCATTACCAATTTTGAAAGAACCTCGGACAAAGAACTCATCTTTCACTCCCATTAGTCCCTTCCAAAACAGTGAATCGGTTGGTTTAACTTCAACTTGTGCTAGTATTTTATTTGCGAAGTATTTATTGTGGAGCAACTCTTGCCACACACACCCTCCTCCGTCAATAGCTTATTCAACCATTTACTCAGTAAACATTTGTTTTTAAGCTCTAGCACCTCAATACCTAAGCCTCCCTGGTCTCTGGGTCGACATAGAATATTCCATTTAGTTAGCCTATATTTCTTCTTATGCTCATCACTTTGCCAAAAGAATCGTGAGCGGTAAAAATCTAATCATTTCCTGACACCCTTCAGTATTTCTAGAAAAGATAGCATAAACATAGGCATACTTGTTAGAACTGAATTAATTAAGACCAATCTATCCCCGTACGACAGAAGCTTCCCTTGCCAACATCCGAGTTTTCCTTCACATCTAGTTTCAACTGGGTTTCATTCTGAATTGTGTAGTCTCCGATGGTGTATAGGTACCCCTAGGTATCTAAACGGTAGGGACCACGATTCGCAGCCAAAAATCTCCCTGTAGGTTTGTGCCTGTTCGGCATCCTTGCCAAAACAGTAAATCTCACTCTTGTGAAAATTTATTTTTAGGCCCGACAATTGCTCAAAAATGCAGAGAATTAGTTTCATATTAACTGCCTTCGGGAAATCATGTTCCATGAATAAGATCGTATCATTGGCATACTGTAAAATGGATACCCCTCTTCTACCAGATGAGGTATAAGTCTCGCCACCTGTCCATTCTCTTTTGCCCTGGCAATTAGGATGGCAAGCATATCAGCAATGATATTGAATAGCATTGGGGACAGGGGATCTCTTTGCCTGAGTCCTTTTCTAGTTTGGAAATAATGACCAATGTCATCATTAACTCGAATAGCCACACTTCTATCTCGTACGAAATTATCAATCTACTTACACCATAAAGGATCGAAACCTTTCATACGAAGAACCTGTTGTAAGAAAGTCCACTTCACTTTATCATAAGTCTTTTCAAAATCCCAATCTAACTTCTTTTTGTGGATCTCATGAATAGTTTCATGTAAGACAATTATCCCTTCAAGAATATGCCGTCCAGGCATAAAAGCTGTTTGAGTTGGTCTAATAATTTTGTGAGCAATCACAGTAATTCGGTTCGTGGCAACCTTAGTAAATTTTTTGAAACTAACATTAAGTAAACAGGCAGGTCTATAATGCTGTATTTACGGAGCATTTTCTTTTTTAGGCAATAGGGTGACCACACCAAAGTTGAGCTTAAACAGAGATAAGTTATCTTTATGCAGCTATGCAAATAAATCCATCAAATCTTGTTTAATGACGCCCCAAAAGGTTTGGTAGAATTCTGTAGGGAAACCATCTGGACCCGGTACTTGTTATGCTCCATCGAGAAAATAGCATCATAAACTTCTTGATCGGAGAACATACTAGCTAAAATCTCGTTTTCCTCTGATGACACTTGTGAAATGTCATGATTTATGTCCTCCAAAATAGTGAAATCATTGGGAGTCGGTTCCCCAAACAAATGCTTATAGTATTCAGTAATGAAGACATTCAAATTTTCATCACCTACGATTGTACCTTTCTCTTGTTCTAGTTGAAATTTTTTCTTCTTTCTATATTTTCCATTCGCAATAAGATGAAAATATTTAGTGTTATTATCGTCCTCCTGAATATGTTTAACCTTTCCTCACAGCCCACTTGGACTCTTCGTCACGTCTAAGTTTACACATTTGTTCATTTGTGGCACACAGAGCCTCCCTCTTTGCATGGGTTAAAGGAGACGTTTCAGCCTTCTCCTTCTTGTACTTATCACTTTGGTTTTTTGCCCACCCACGTAAAAACCTACGTAAGTGTCTTATTCTTTGTTGCCACAGCTGTATGGACGTATCGCCATGTGTCACCGAAACCCATTCGTTAGCCATCAAGTCATAGAAACCTTCCTGTCTTAACCAAGAGAGCTCAAACGAAAATCTTGGATTGTTGCCTAGATGTGCTTGTACCCCTGAGTCAATCAAGAGTGGCGTATGATCCAAGCCTGTTCGAGTAAGAGCTCTCACGGTTACCAAAGGAAATTTTTGTTTCTATTCAACGGAAGACAAGATACGGTCAAGTTTTTCATATGTAGGTGAAACCCTGCGATTTTCCCAAGTAAATTGTCTACCGGAGAGAGCAATCTCTCGCAGACTTAGACTTTCAATGATCGCATTAAACATAAAAGGCTATCGTGTTAAAGTTATCATTATTTTTATCCTCCCTTCGTCGTAAGATATTGAAGTCACCTCCAACCAGAATAGGCAAAGTTTCCTTTTCGCAAACACGTACCGATTCAGCTAGAAACTCCTGTTTCAAATTATCTTGTGCATTCCCATAGACAGGAATCAAAATCCATTGAAAACCATCATGGTGACACTTCAAATAGATTTTGACACAAAAGTCTCCTGAATCTACCTTCTCAACTTGTACCGTTTCAGAATTATTTCCTACTAAGATACCTCCTGATCTACCATGGGTAGTAAGCAAAACCATGAAAAATCCTTCCTCGGTGTTAGGTGTTTGAGAAAAGTAACCATAAAACTTTCATGTACTTCGTGTATTTCGGTTGCGAGTACACTTGTACTTATGTATACTTTGGCTCTTAGTACAGTTATTGTTTCGCGTACTTTGACTCTTACTACATTTGTACTTTCGCGTATTTCAGACTGAGTAGATTTGTACTTTCGTGTATCGACTTTCAGTACAGTTGTACTTCTATTGTACTTTGTCTACGAGTATAATCATACTTTCGTGCACTTCGAATCTGTATATATTTGTATTTCCGTGTACTTTGCCTCTTACTACAGTTTTTGTTCCGCGTACTTTGAATTTTAATACATTTGGCTCTGAGTAGAGTTGTACTTTCGCTTATTTCGACTTTGTGTACATTTTACTTCCGATATACTTTGCCTGTGAGTATAATTATACTTTTGCGTACTTTGCCTCTTAGTACACTTGTACTTTTATATTTTTATGTGTTGTAGGCGCCTTGATTCGAGCCAAAGCTGCGTCGTAGAACGCGCTACGACAAATTTAGGGAACGAGAAACGAACGCTACGACCAATGCACCCCGTAAAGATGTTTATGAAAATTTGATGCGCTCTAGATGTCTTAATTCGAGGTGAAGCCGAGCCCGTGCTACCTAGGGACACGTACTGTGCTGCCTGGGATCTAAAAATTTACAGAATATTGCAAGGGGCATACTGATACGTCCATAACGTATCTATAATTTTTAATGGTTTTATGCTAATAATATGCTTTTGACACTCCTTTTTTATAAAGTTTATGATTTATTTGAACTAACCTACTAATAGTTACAAAAGTGCACAATATTCTTGTTTTACACTTTGATGTGTAGGAATTACCAAGAATACAAGTGGAAACCTTGTTGAAGTCAAATTGGGATTTTTCTAGAAATCTGTCTTAGAACTTTTTTTGAAGATGGTCATGTTTCGGATCGAAGACGACATCAAATAGAAAAAAATTCAACTACAAAGTTGTTGGAAATTTCGCGACAAACGTTCTGGACATAAAATTTAGCTGATTCCGAGTCCGGACGGGCCTTCTAGTCCCGATTTACTGCAGCCTAAGATGGGGTGACGGGAATCCGAGAAGCTATATAAAGAGAGGAAACCTAATTCATCCAGGACATCTCCACTCATGAATTTGCAGCCACCAAAGCCAAGTTTTTTCCTCCCCCATAGATCCCATCTTCATGGGGGAGAGCTTCCAAGAAGCCATGAAGGAAGGGGGCTAAAGGGCGGTGCTCCCCCATGACACCGGCGACGGGGAAGGAGTCCCCCGCGCCGCCGTCGCCTTCTTCACCATCTTCACCGCCATCTCCATCACCTAATCCTCCTAGTATGCAGTGGTTCATCCTCCACACACCTCTGTACCGTCCTATGTAAACATGGTGTTTGATGTTGTAAGTTATAATCCTATGATCTATGTCATTTTGTGTAGTTTCTTTATTCTTAGATTGAATGGTTAAACGTTTTTGGTTCATTAGAGTTGTATGTTGATATGGTACAGTCCTTTGGTGTCCATTATATTTGTGCGCACATGGATTAAACATTATATGGTTTGTAGTATGTGTAAAAGGAAGGAGGAAATTCTGCTGGAGTGACAGAAACCTGAGGACGCGAACCGGAATGTTGCACGTATGGGAGTAAGAGGATCATTAAACTTAAGGCTATGGTTAGAAAAACCTTAATGCATTGGTTAGTACTTGCGGATGTTTGCTAATAATCCAATCATATAGTACATGTAATTCCAAGTAGTGAAGCGCATGTATATTTAGCCTCTCCCACATAGAAAACTGCATCGAAGACAATGAACCTGATCTATTCGCTATTTAAACTTGGACAAAGCCACCACAATTATCACCACTATTCCACACTCATGGTTCTGTTAGTTTAGTGTATTTTATTGCTGTAGCAACTAGCTTTACTTTCTTATTATTTATTATCATGCAAAGTTATCTCTATTACTCGTATTGTTGCTCTAGTTTTATTTCCTAGATAATGCAAATGTTTAGTGTGCATAGAGTTGTATTATTGGTTGATAGAACTTGAGAGAATATTTATCCTACATTTAGCTCCTTGTTGGCTTCAACACTCTTACTTATCAAAAAGGCTACACACGATCTCATATACTTGTGGGTTATCACATACCTGTACTGTTTGGGTTAACACCCGGGCTGTAGCCCAAGCTGCTTGGACATGTTAGAAAGTAGCAGAATTATTTAATTAATACCTTGGGCCTACACACAAATGGTTAAAATGAGTCTTTACATTCTCTCTTTCACTAGTAGTATGGGGAGGAGCGAATTCTAGGGATACTACTAATTACTGAATAATTAGATTGTTGTATCAACTATTTTCTTTAATTGGTCGTTTTATATTGATTATTTTGTCAAACGTTATTCTTTAAATTTTTTTAGTTTTCTTTCACTCTGATAATATAATAGAAACATGTCCGGGAATGAAATAGAGTTAGCCAATGAAGCGGGTTCATTAACAACTCAATTTATAGATCAAAAATGGAAAAAAAAAGAAAGCATTGCCTTCTTTATTATATCTTGTATTTATCGTACTTTTGCCCTTCGGGGACCTTGTATCTATTCTTCTTTTTTATATATTCGTGGAATTTAATTGCATTGGGTTCTTTCTTAGATCTAGATGGAGTGGAATAGTGAAATAGAATAAAAAAGACATTTCGAACAAAAATGGAAAAATAGTATGCTATATATCTCACTTGGACAAAATAAATTTTAAAAAATCTCTTATCTGCATTTGTTCCTTCCTTTTGATAAATACTCAAAAATACCCTTCTGATAAAAAATTCAATTTGGAAGGGACTTGTAACTACCTCGGTGAATTACACTCTTAGTTACATGCCTGGATTAGCGAAAGTGGTTAAAATAGTACGGTGGGGCCCCGGGGCCACTCACAGGTAGACCTTTCGGCCGTCCTAACCACTTTCAGAACATCGGGACAAGAATGAGCGGCGTAATCGGCAGGCGAAGGGATCAACTACATACACAAGTGAGTATGTATGCAAGCCACATACAACAGTCCTCAGAGCCATTCCATCTAAAAAAAATAGAAATATTGCAACGCCATACGGCAAGATCTAAATATTCTAGATAGAGATAATAGTTTAGGATATCTCCTCATACATCAAACATCAGAGTATTAGGCGAAAGCGGAAAACAAGATCCGAGTACGGATAAGAAGCAAATCGGCATAAGATGCCACATAAATAAACACATCCCGCCCACAGATCTCACGGATCCCCGTTCCCAGAATCTCTACACCGAGTGATCGTTGCCAACATCATCCGTCTCCTCCACCCAGTATCCATCTTGCGAATACACCTGTTCATCTGAATCAAACAATTTATCGTGTGAGACTCTAGGGGTACTCAGCAAGTCTTTATACATCTAAAGGGGACATATACCTGGGGTGACGCAATTGCAGCAAAAGATAATAACTAACAAGTCTATAGATACTCGCTAACCATCCGCCTAACCAATGATAGACGGATGTCCGTTAATTAGTAATAACAGTTATAACAGTTATAACAGTTATAATTAAAAGATCCATCCTCCTTCTCGCTTACCAACGAGAAAGCGGACGAACAACCTATCTGTTGGCAGTTTTATTAACCATTCCATGAGGATTGCACTATTTACTAGTCAAGTACTTAGTCAATTAACAGCGGTACTTTAGTTATACTTGTCTATGATCGAGAAACTGTGCTCCAAGTCGTCCATAACCACGGACACGGCTTTCAGAAAGATTTACCCTGCAGGGGTGCACAAATCGCAACACACACTCGATCAACCTCGGAAAAACCAACTCAAAACCCAACAAGACATTCACGACAAAGCGATCACAGGATTCAGAAATATTTCAGGGGGCCATCCCATTAAGCTACCCGCAACAAAGTTGGCCGGCTCCGAGACGGATCCAAGGTTTGTGTCAATGGTTGTAAACGACTGGGAACCCAAAAGTGTGACTGGGCTTGTCGATACCGCGAAAACATTCCACGATCCAAAACAGTATAGGTGCTCCACGCACAATCTTAAATAAAGCAGTAAAGCATGGAATAAGTACAAGATAGTAATAAAGCTCCAAACTACTTTGTGGCCCCAAGAAATAAGAATGAATCAAGCTCTGGCTCAGGGGGGTCCATAAGGCCTCCCGGATATGGATAGTACGAATAGTCAAGGAACAGGAATCAAGTACTCGGGGGTCCTACGGGACACAAGTGAGCATGAAGAACCAAATAGCAGATATTGCTCACCGGCGCCACTTTCATTAGTTATCCCATTACTACTCAGGTTAAGTTGTTTAGGTACCTCGTTATCCAGCAGACACTCACATACCCTACACATGTTGTTCTACGACCCGCATGGCTCGAACAACTCCTGTAGTAATGGCTCATGGGATGGAGGTACAAGCTTCGGTGGGGTTTAAAAGTAAAGGCTATGCAGTACTTGGGATTTAATTTAATGCAATCGCGACTCAATGATGCAAGAATAAGATAGAGGCAATAGGTACTATATGTATGCAAGCATGTGGTAGTGCTTGCCTGGCAGCTCAGTTGAAGCGAGAGTCGGATCTGGGTAGTGCTCTTGGGATTCCTGATATATCCCCTGCTCGACGTCTATTCGAAAAAGAACCAAACAAACAAGGACCAACATAAATAAAATGCACAAGCATAAGAATTAAAATGCGACAAGCAAACAAACATGCCATGATGAATGATGCACAATTTACATGGCAATAAAGTAGCATGGCATGGGTGAGGTGTGGGGTACAAGAATAAAGCATTTTATTAAGTTTTAGTCATGTTTTGCTCTCATAACAGTTGCTGTATACTTAATATTTATATGATGCATGCTGCAATTCAGAATAAGGAATGCATAGATAGAACGGGCTCGTCGCGCTGATCGATTTAGACATATTATTTATCGAATTTGGAGTTATAGATTTAAAGTTATTAATTTATTGAGAAAAGGGCATTTTATTGTAATTTTAATCATCTCAAAAATTTAAAGTGCTCAAACAATATTTTGAATAGCATATTTGAAATCCTCACATTTTTCTGATTTCAAAACATATATCATTTGTATTATTTATATTTGTTAATAAAAATTTATTAATTTCTGGATTTAAAACATATTTAACAATTTCTGAAAACATTTTTATTAAACAGAAAAAGATCAGAGGCTTTTTGTACACAGAGGGAGCTAGCCACAGCCACTGACGGGTGGACCCGAGATGCTGAGTCAGCGCGGCGGGCAGCGGGGTACTCCTCTGGGCTTTTTGCACTGCAGCGTTGTCCAGCCTAGAGACTGACTTGCGGGCCCTGAGGTTGGTGGGGCCGCAGCGCGCGCGACCCAGCCAGGGCATGCCACGCGGCATGGACAGGGGCACGCTTGTGATGGCGCAGCAAAACCCGGGTGCTTTTCTGTAAAAGCTACATAGAGGCATACAGGTGGGACCAGGCTGGACCGCGGGTTGAAAAAGCTAACATGAAGGGGGGTATGTGCAAAAGGATACGTGGTACTATTTTTCTTCCTCCGTTTCTGACGAAACTGATGGCGCCGCTCAACAGAGGAGAACAAGGGTGCCCAGGGCTCGATCCCATGACCTCACGCTAGAGATGGCGGGTCGGAGCCACCGCGGTACTAGCGGGTTGATGCTAGGTAGTGGTTGCGCAACCCGGTGAGGTGTGGCGAGGCGTCCGTCGTCTACCTCGCGCGCGTCGACTACAGGCATGCACGACAGCGATGGAGACGAGGTTCTCGAAAAGCGCGGCTAGGGTTGGTCGATGCGGCTAGGCGGAGCGGAAGCGGACGTGCGCGCAACTGCCGAAGTGGAGCACGGCAGCGACGGCAAACGGCTGGGGTTCTAGCGAGCATCGACGACCACAGGGCATTCGACTAAACGATCGACACAACCGGGAAGCAAAGATGGACAGGAGCATGTCTAGGAGGGTCAGTGGCTCACCGCGGGGCTCTCGGTGGCGTTGGATCGGCTTGGTACGTAGGAGAGCGACGGCGATGCTGGCGGACGGCGAGCTAGGGTTTGCGTCGGGCTCGACGGTGATCTCTGGCTTTGGTCCTTCTCCTCTGCGACGGGTACATGCGGCCTTCTAGGAGTCTCCTCGACCTTCCTCGACACACGGCTCCTCTTCTCCTCCTCTCCAGCACCGGTGCTACGGGGTGGCCGAGATAGACGGCGAGGGTGGCGGGTAGGCTAGCAACAGGGGACGGTGAGGAACTGGGTGGTAAGGGCAGAGCCCAGGCGAGATCTGGATGGCACTGCCAGGACAGGGTGGGTTAGATAAGGACAGGTAGGAGGTGTTGCACATGGGTGGCCGAGGGGTGGTAAAAGTAGCTTTGCTACCTTCTCCTCCTCTCTCTCTCGGGTAGATGGGCCAGGTAGGGTACGGGGACAGCTGGGCACGGTGGTGAGCTTCGTGGACAGCAAAAAAAAGAGGGGATGGTAAGGTGAGAGGGTGTGGTGCACATGGCATGGACATGCCATGGGCATCCCATGTGGTTCGGCTAGCTTGGTGGGGTTTAGGCCCGGACTTGGTCGAGCCAAACCAAGAGATGGGGAGGTAGCTGGGAGGTGACCAGGTGTGAGGGGATGGTGAGGGTTGTAGGTGATTAGGTCTAGCTTAGGGTTTTGTGTTAGATAGATAGATAGATAGAGAGAGAGAGAGAGATGGTTCGGCCAAGCTAGAAAACAAAAGAGGGTTTAGACTATGAGTAGTTGTGGTGCATGAAGAATTAAGGAGAATTTTTAGTGTAGATGGTTTATTCAAGGTTTAACACAAGCTTTTAAAGAGTCCCAAAAACCAAAACTCTCACATAAGCAACTAGAAGAAGAAGAATATGTGGAATGGATATGTTGCATGGGCCATGCAAAAACATTAAATACATACCCCATGCTCTATTTTGTGAAAACAAATTAGGCATATGCATGGAAGCATGTAGGTGAGCCCAAGATTCTAAGATTAGATTTTGTGCAACGGTGGCAAGAAAGATTAACGTGGAACCATCCAATTAGAGTGTGGGCATGAGTGGTACCTCAAAAACAAATAGAAGAACCCACATATGAAATAGATGGGATAGTGTTCACATGATTATGTGGCCATGTTGTATATGAGATGTGGTGGAAAGGATCCACACATAACACATGGGCAAAGATTAAAACCCAAATCTGAAATGAGAAGCTCATATACAGATGTATGGTGGAATTAAAGCTAGGTGGTGATGACAAGAGGTCAACTCATGTTAGTAGATAGATGAAGTTTAAAAGATATGCCCACAACTCAACTTGGGCATCAAGCATTTATCAAGAACCAAAAACAATATATCAAGAGGCAAATACAATTAATAAAGCATATGAGAGAGGAACCAAATGAAAAGGGTTTTAATATGATGCTCAAATGCAAGGTGTCATGATGACATGAGCATGATATAATTATGATGCAACAATTATATGTAGAAAGTAGCCATTATATTACTAAACCATGTAGCATTACATATGTTAGACAGATGGGATGCTACAGGACTTCTTCCCCATGTTGAGAAAGCTTTTCTTCTTCCAATTCTTCTTCATTCAATTCAGTTAAAAAAATACATACAAGTGGTACTCAAAATACTTTTATTGGTACGCGCAAGAAATAAGCCAATTCAGCATCTTTTTGTTCAATTTCTCGTGGGGTAGAAAACTTCTCATCAGTAAGGGAATCGCCACACTAGAGAATTGGCTCAGGTCCTTGAACTCACCTAATCGCTCCATGGAGATATAAACGAAGTTGTCCACCTCGACAATAACATAGATGGCGGCATTGAAACCTAGTCACTACAAGAACGCATCACTACGCCGATGGTAGGAAGCCGTTGGCATAGGAAAAATTACCGTCGACGTAGCACAACGTCAGCCTAAACTTAACTGTCGTCGGCGTAGACGGCTACGCCGACGGCTAAACTGTCAGCATAGCCTAGATGGATCCCACCTAGATGGCTAACGGCCGTTTGGATACGCTCTGGCCTAGTTTTATTTCCAATTTTTTAGAAAAAAAATCAATTTTTTTGAATTGTTTAACTCATTAATATCACAAGCCTTTTTTAAGCGCCGAGTACGCTTAATCTTCGGTTAAATTGTACTTATAGTCAAACTTCCCGCTTGGTCACCCATCCTAACACTACTCCAACCCAGCACGCTTAACTTCTTTATTCTTTCCGGATAAGCTTCCAATACAGAAATTAGACCTTATTGATAATACTATCGTATCAATTCTATTAACCTTTGAACCATTGTGTCACATGCCTTTATTTTAAAATTTTAAACAATTATTTAAGGAAATAAAAAAATAATAATCTTGATTTCAAATAACAATAAAATATTTTTTTTCCTTTTTTCTATTTAATCTAGTAAAAATCATATATTTAAATCCGTAAATCGGAATTTGACAAATAATATGTCTAAATCAATCAGAAAAATGAGAAGAATCCAAACATGATATCCCTATCATATTTTTAATTATGCATCATGTATTTTTAATAGTGTACTGCAAGGTCTTCTAAATAAAATTCATTTAATAGTATTCAAATTTTCAAAAAATCATATAAAAATCCATTTTGAATCTTAGCTCAGGGCTGAGCCTCGCTAAACTTGCATTAGATCTCTGATGAAATATTATATTGTGAACCTAAAAATGATTTTTTGAAAAATCATGAGCATCACATTATGTACTTGTAGTTCAAATCTAACTCGGTTCCTCCCGATTCGACATAAACTTTTTTCCTTTTCACGAGGGGAGGACAGAAAAGTTTAAGATATCCCGGTTGCGATATTGTCCATGCAAGGTGCTCTAGTATTATTGAAAAATGTGTGGTATCATTTTCAAACTTTCATTTGATGGTTGCTTCATAAAACACCCTGCTTTTGGCACTCGGAAAATGAAAAATGTAGTTTTGGTGTGACGAAAAGGAAAACTTCCTCCTGCAATATTTTTCATCATCCCATGATGCATATGTGTGCATAATATGAGCATATTATCACAACTTGCCGCGATTCTAGCCATAACATTGGTCGTTTAGCCTGAAAATCATAAAACCTCAAACATGATAGCTCATTTCTAAGAAGGTTTTTTTGCGATGCAATCAATATATACCAAGTTTGATATTTTTTCTTGCAAATATATCATATAATATGACACCACGCGAAAGTTTTACATTGTTTGGATCGTTTTTGGATTTCTTATGTCTGTTTCAAACTATGGTCAAAACGACGGACATGAAGATTCTTAGTTTGGGGTTGAGCCTCACAAACTTACAGTGGATATCTGATGAAATAGCATATTTTGAATCTAAAAATAATTTCTCCAAAAAATCATGGGAATCGGATCATATACCTGTAGTTCAAATCTGACTCACATCCTACCGATTTGGCAGTAATTTTTCTTTTTCACGAGAGGAGGACGAAAATGTTTTAAATACCCCGGTTGAAATATTGTACATGCAAGGTGTCCTAGTGTTATTGAAAAATGGTGTGGTGCCATTTTGAAACTTTCGTTTGGTGGTTGCTTCACAAAACACCCTGTTTTTAGTACTCAAAAATTGGAAAATGCCTTTTTGGTGTGATGGAAAATAAAACTTCCTCCTTCAACATTGTTCGCCATCCCATGAGACACATGTGTGCATAATATGGGCACATTATCATAAATTATGACATGATTCTAGCCATAACATTGGTCGTTTGTCCTAAAAACCATAAAACCTTGAACATGATAGCTCATTTCTGAGAAGGTTTTTTGTGATGCAATCAATATACCAAATTTGATATTTTTCCTTACAACAATGTCACATAATATGACTCCACGCGAAAGGTTTTACATTGTTTGGATCGTTTTTGAATATCTTATGTCCGTTTCAAACTATGTCAAAATAGCGGACATGAAGATTTTTAGTTCGGGGTCGAGCCTCGCTAAACTTACAGTGCATCTCTGATGAAATAGCATATTGTAAATCTATTTTCCAAAAAATCATTAGCATCAGATCTTATACATGTGTAGTTCAAATCTAACCCACTTCCTACCGATTCGGCAGGAATTTATTTTTTTCATGAGGAGTGGACGAAAAGGTTTAATATACACCGGTTGGGATATTGTCAATGCAAAGTGGTCTAGTATTTTTGAAAAATGGGATGTACCATTTCGAAACTTTCATTTGGTGATTGCTTCACGAAACACCCCGTTTTTAGCACTAGAAAAATGAAAAATGTGTTATACGAAAGTATTTATAATGTTTTTATATTTTATTCAAAAAAAAATGTAATATTTGATTTTAGATAGATAGATCTTTTTCTACAAATTTTGATATATTATATGTATTTTTGTAAATTAGAATAATTTAGTTATGATTTTTCTAGGATTAATATGGTAAAAAGGGAAAAATCACGATCAATCCACTACGCCGACGGCTGCCATTAGCCTATCCTGTCCTACACCGACGGTCAACCTAAGCCGACGGCCGGTTTGCTCTGCTACCCACCTCGGGAGCTACGCCGACATCCCAACAAATAGCCGTCGACACCTTGACTTGTTCTTGTAGTGAGCGTGGCAACTCCAGATTCCTTCGGCAATGCAATGTGATGGATGGATTAAATCAAGACGACATGCAATGGACTCTCATTCACGTGTATGGTTTAGAAGTTTATTCGTTTAGGACTCCAAGTGTACACGAATAGAACTCTTTCGGACTTTGTTTGATCGTAACTGTAGAATTTAGATCCTAAGGTCATTTTTTGACAGTTTCCTAGTATTAACACCGAGGATCCTACAATGCCTCTATTAATAAATCGGTTTAATTAGAAATTAGGCGTCTGATTTTTAGTAACGTCTCAGTTGCCTCTCTCAACATTAGATATACCTCGCAATTCGTGCAGGCTGTGAGTTACACATGAGTTACAACTAGGTTATAACTAGGAATTTAATGAGTTGCAACTAAAAATTGGTACAAATTCTATAAGTTATAACTAGAGTCCAACTGAGAACTAACACAAAATAGTAGGATGATGTCAGCGACTGAGACATAACTAAAAAGCAGACGCCTGAGATCTACACACTCCCTATGATATTCAATAAGTACATCTTCATGTGGTGGTCTTTTATTTAGATCCAAGATTGCTAAACAAAAATTAAAAAGTAAAACTAGACACGGACGCTCATGTTTATGCGATAGTAATATGTTGCTCGAAAAACAAAGTTTAGAGGTTTACAAACCACGAGTCTAATAGATCTAGTAGAGTGCTTTGGGCATCCTAAACTTACGGTTTAACCATTCTTTAATAGCTCATGGTACGATGTTTCTCTATTCCCCGTCAAAAAAAATTAACACAAAACTTTCTTCCCATTTCTTTTAGGAAAAAGTCCAAAACAAACCTTGAAGTTGTAGGTGTTAGCTAAAACAAACCCTAAACTCTGAATCCCGGAAATTGGCACACTAAACTATCTATTCCCGGAGACTTGCAGGCCGCTACCGCTGCTCCCTTCGGTGAGACCAGCTCGCAAGGTCTCACCTGCTGCGGCGGCCTCCACGGTCTAGCGCCTCCACGGACGTAGGGTTGAAAATAGACCGGGAATCGATAGTTCAGAGGGCAAATTTCCAGGATACGGAGTTCAGGGTTTGATTTAGCTAACACCTACAACTTCAAGGTTTGTTTTGGATTTTTTCCTTTCTTTTATGTGTGGGTGACATTAGTGGCATAAAGATAATTTTCAAGCTGCTCTCCAATCCTCAAATAAAATAAAATCTCAAATGTTCTGAGAGTTTCTTAAATGGCAAACATCCAAAATATTTCAAAAGACCCCAAAAAATCAAAGGAAAACTCAAAGAAGACACTCTTGCATCAAAGACAGAATTTGTCTAGAAAAAACAGATGTTGGAAGCATAATTTTCCGAGCACTTGAAAGTGTCAGGTGACGATTTAAAAGTGTCGGGCGTAGTCGGCAGGTGCCGACGGGCCTTGGCTGCGCGGGGCTGGTGGGGGCGATCAGTTCTCTACCTGTGCGCTAGGGTTTCGGCTCGGGAGAACGCTTCTACAATGTTTAAGTTTGCCTATAGTCGACCTTAGGCTTCTTATGACCCTTCTTATTTCAACATTAACATTAGAGACGCACTTAGACTAGGGATGTAGAAGGAGGTCCCGCTTGTCCCACTTTTACATCTCTAATCTTATTGTGTCTTTTTCAGTCGTCTGATCCCAAAGTTAGTTTAACTAAATTCGTTGCCAAAAGTCCTTCTTTCAAACTTGGCTGACATAACATTGGCAAGTAGTCTGAACATTTTCCAACGTGACACAGTGACACGGACCACAGGACATAGCTAGAAGGTGTGGACGAAGCTCAGTGGGAGACGGGTCAAGGATTAGGTTAGGTTGGTGGATAGCATATATATATATATTATATACTATTCTTATTTTCCAACGAAGTGACGCCTGCAATCATGCAGTTCTTCTCTATTTATTTGACTCACAGCTTCCAACTTCCACTATCAAACTGTACCTTGAGTTGAGACGGAAGAAATCAGCTATGGCGGCGTCTGCTGAAACAGGAGGCGACAAGTACCGGTCGTTCATGCACGGCGAGGGCGAGAAGAGCACGGTGTGGAGGCTTGGAGCACCTCCTAACTACGACGTGGTCAACAAGCTCTACGAGGAAGAGAGGACCAAGGTACTATGCCTTCATATGTTGTTCCACGAGTCCGTCCTGTTGTTGAAGTTCCACTGTCCACCAAAATTGTTATTCCCCCTCCGATTCATAATAAGTGTTGTTGATTTAGTAGTACAAAGTTGTAATCAGCTACACTTGTTACGGATCGGAAGGAGTATTATTTTTCGAAATTTGTTTACATGACTATTCCTGCAACAGGAATGGCCGGAGGGATCTCTGGAGGAGAAGGTGCAGCGGTTGCTCAAGACCTGGGAGATGGAGATGATCCACAAGGTGCGTCCGGAAGACCAAAAGAGCGTTAAATCCGGCCAGGGATACAGCGCGAGCACCAACGGTGAGTCCTAATGAGTGATCGCCCTGCACTTCCACACAATCGGCACTCTTCTACTCCACCCGTCGATCTTGCCGAATAAAATAAGTGCCTCCCTGAGGACCAACGACTGAATGCTTACAGGGATGAAGCCTCTTACTCGGAAGGAGATCTCGGCCATTGGCGGCTACAACATGTTCCTGGCGACCACCCTGCCGCCCGAGCACCGCATCTTCGACCCGGACAAGGAGACTGTGGAGTCCGGCATGTCGACGTTCCTGACGGCGTTTCCCCGAGGCTTCGCCATCGAGGTGCTCGATGTCTACAGTGGACCGCCGAGGATCGCCTTCAAGTTCCGGCACTGGGGGTACATGGAGGGGCCGTTCAAGGGGCACCCTCCTCACGGACAGCGTGTTGAGTTCTTTGGAGTCTGCATCTTCCATGTAAGTTGGACACAGCTGATGTATACTCCTATCATTGTTCTTCGAAATTCAGATTTACTTTCACAGGGAAAACACTGATACGCTTCTCTGCAACAATGTGATGATAGGTTGATGAGGAGATGAGGCTGGAGAAGGTAGAGTTCTTCTACGAGCGTGGCAACTTCCTGGCGAGCTTCTTGAATGCGCCTGCTTCTGCTGTTGCAGCGTCGGCTTCAGGCTGCCCTGTGATGAGAGGAAATTAAAGCGCGGTCGGATTCATGAAACATGTCAATCCAGCATGTCGGATTGGCTTGGTTCCATGTTGCCAAGAAAACATTCAAATAGGAAGATATTTTTGAACCATGCATTATTGTCTACTTCGGTCCCTTAGGTCCCTTAAGTAACAAAATCATCAGATCTCTCATTCCTGCACCCTGCTGCCGCCTCCTCACGTGGATGTCTCCCCTATCCCCTTCCCAGAACACCTTCCCTCCCCTCGTCTATCCTGCCGTCGTCAGCAGGTGCCACCGGGCCTTGCCCGCGCGGGGTTGGTAGCGGCGGTCGGTTTCTAGCAACAGTGATCTTCGGGTGACGATGGGTCTGGTGAACTCCAGGTGGCGACGCTGCAATGGTGCCTCCATTTGGCGGGGGGGGGGGGGGGGGGGGGGGGGGTGACACGCCCTGCCGACCCAGACTTGAGCCCTTTGAGTCCCATCTGGGCTTGGGCGGACCCGCTCCTATCTAGCTCGGTGACGTTCCTACGGGAACAAGAGGGTGACATCTTGGACTAGGGAATGGCTATGGTTGCACGATAGCGGTGGTTTTAATGACTTGATCTAGTCCCGGACAGGCCAGTTTGGGCCTAGTGTGCCACTGTTGTTGCGTCTAGTCGGCTATCGCCCCAAAGGCGGTGGAGGTAGGTCCCTCCCATGAGGCTATCATGCTGCCCTTCGTCCCATGTGGTCCCTCTTCTCCATCATGTAGGACTCGCAGTGTTGGCCTTTGTGACATGATGGTGATGGCGGTCAGACCGTGGTGGCACGTGTTGGTGCGCGGCAAGTTGGGTGGAGCCCCATAGATTAATCAGGGTGGTAGTTTTGAGGGTCAGGAGAAATCCCTGTTGATTGTCTAGCACCGACGCGATGACACCTGCGGGTGTCGTCGTCCCGCCTAAAGGGTGTTGGGTGTACCCCTTCCCTATTCCCTTCCGTGTATCGGAGGAAACCCTAACAAGTTCGGGCAACAACGTTGTCAGCGTCACATTCCTTACTGAAGGTGTTGCTTGATACATGATGCTTCAGAGTGCTAGGGGTGTAGTGGGACAACTCCGGAGGGCGCAGCGGTTGCGGGTCATATTTATTTCGTCGGTGTGCCCAATGTCAGCATTTGTTTCTCTTCTTTCTCTTTTTCATTCTTTTTTTAGGCTGGATTGTGCTACTGCCCCAGCATTGTCGATGTATCATTTGGTTGCTATATTAATATAGCGGGATGCAATCCTGTTTCGAGGAAGTGACAAAATCATCTTGATTTTTTCCTTTGTTTTGCTAAAAATAGCTTTGATTATGACTATTGCTCTCCCCTCCCCTCTTAAGAAGCTATAGTAGCTCCAGAGCTCTCCGCTGCAGACCGGGCACTTCCTATGTCCTCTCCACTGGATTAGCCAGTCGGAGTTGGACTAGAAGTGGCACCGATGTAGATAGGAGTAGTCATAGGGTTTGCAGTTTGTCCTCTATGGTGCATGCCATCTATGCCGGGAGTGAATCGAAAGATCCCCACGGTTGGATCTGGCGGTGTCTCGTCTTTCTTCTCTTCCTCATGGCGCTCCAATGGGCAGAGCCATATGTGCGGTGGTGGAGGGGGCCGAACATCTCCATAAATAAGGTTGTGCTCTTCAGATCTGGTGTCACATCCCAAAATTCTCCTATTTTTTTTTGAATGTGAATTAAATAAATAAGTTTGATTGATTGTTTGACTTTGTTGAAAATTCTCAAAGAGAAGAAACTTTTTGAATAGAAAATCCTCTCAACCTTGAATTCAAAATCTTATATTCTTTTGCTATGACCTAGGTAGCCATGTAAGCAAAAGGGCATGGATTGATTATGGATTGGAGAATTGGAGTGCAAGTTTTCAAAGATTCAAAATCATTAAGCATGCATGACCATCATTGCATATAAACCCTAAGAAAATTTAGTATTGCCTAAAAGAAAAATCGAAACCCTTATATTGGCAAGTAATTATTAGTAACAAGTACCCTATTGCATTAAATGAACTCATACATGCATCATGTGTTGTAGTATTGTTCAGAGAACTAATTACAACCATTAAGACTTATTAAACCATCATGCATGTTTTTTGATCGTCCTTGTTGTGTTCTGCTATGTTGCAATTGTTTTGATTGGAACTACCTTCTCGTATTAGATTGTTCGGAGAGTGCGATTGCTGCGGAGAAATACAATCTAACACCCATATTATCAACATAAGGCAAGTTACACCACTTGTTCATAATTTTGTCCCAGTTTTGATTCTATGCATGTGATCTTGAAAAATTCTGTAGTATGCATGTGTAGGATGTTCCAGTAGAATTTTTCCTTAGTATTATTTTGCAAGTGCGATGATTTTGTAGTATGCCATGAGTAGCTCTATACTTAGGATTTCCATCCTAATAGGTACCTCTGTTTTTGCTAAGTACTGCTTGCTATGATATATATACAAAGTACCATTGGGGGGTTCGAAAGACAGAGAATTTTCTAAGTATAAAGGCTCTCTAGAGCAAACTTTTCTTCTCAAATCCACTTCAAAATAAAACTAAGTTTTCTTCTGGGCGAAATGGTTATCGGGTCAACGAGTGTGATATTTGGTGGAGGACGGCCGCCCAGGAATCAAAGAAGTCTGCCATGTTTCAGAATTCAGAAGCTTCCAGTGCAACCACAATACATTATGGGCTCTGTCTTGGCCTAGTACTTAGTGGAAAACCTCACCTGGGTACCAACATTTGGAGGATTCTGGGCACGGTTGAATCCGGAAGGTAGAGGGGCTACTAAGGGAAAGCCTCGCCATGGTCTTGTCTGTAAAAGGACTTGATCGTGGATTGTGGGTAAAGTGCACAAACTCTCGAGAGTATTGCAATCTGATCGATCAGCCGTGTTCACTGTAACAGAACAACAATGAGCGTCTGAAGGATGGAGCCTCTGAAGGATCTTCCTCTCTCTTTTCTAAAACAAAGTTTTGAAAACCCCATGGCGTGCGTAATATCGCTAATGGGTGGGAATTTGGGAACTTGGTGTGTAATATCCAAGTGACGCTTGGTGCGTAATATCCAAGTATCTGGTTGTTTGGACACTTGGTGCGTAATATCCTCGTGTGCCACTCGATCTTAGTTTATTCACCCAAGTGACGCTTGGTGCGTAATATCCAAGTGTCTGGTTGTTTGGACACTTGGTGCGTAATATCCTCGTGTGCCACTCGACCTTATTTTATCAAAGCAAATGTTTACAAAGTAGGACAATCCTCTCTTCTTCTCTCTACTTAAGAAAACTAGCTTTGAGCAAATGAACTCTACAGCCTAAACTAGCCTTGCATGTAGAGATAGTCTTTTTCTTTCCTTGGTGTAATTTGCCAATACATTCAAAGTATTGACCCAACTTGTTGGCTGCACGTTTCATGTGCAGAATTTCAGAGATCGTTGAAAGGTGCGCTAGGATCGCGGGTCTTCACTCAACCTGCTTGTGGCATTGATGGGACTCCAAGTTGTATTTATATCGCTTCTGTCGTAATAATGTAAACTCTGGATTATTCGATTCATGTAATAAAGACTTGTGTTCTACATGATATTTCATCGACTGTGAGTGCTAGCTATTGATCCAGGGACTAGCATGTTAATCACAGGGACTTAGGATCTTACTTGATCCGAGGTCACTACAGATGGTATCAGAGCATAAGTTGACTGTAGATCGTGACCCTAGACATGGAAAAACCTTAGGACAAATATTTTCTAAGTTATTTCAGAAAACTCTCATACTTCTCATCATCTACCTTTGGGGTTTTAAAATTTCTTAAGTCTCTTCTTTTCAACATTAGAGATGTCCATTATGCACTTCAAGAAGAAACTTCTCTCTCAAGACTACTTTTTCAAAGAAGATCATCTCAATATTTCGATTAAGTCGGGACTTGAAGACCTCCATGAAAGATGTTCAAGACTGAAGCTACGAGATTAAAGACTTCAAAGGCCTTAAGTCAATATTATTAACTGAAGAACTCGAAAGATTGAAGATTATGAAGAACATGAAGACTATCAAGAGCACGAAGACTTTTGGAGACTCGAAGCCTCGAAGATTCCAAGTGACCTATTAGGAACCAAACCCGGATAAGATTTCGCTAAATATAGATGCGACAAATTGTTTGGCTATCTTGTATGGTTTATTACCTTAGCTAATAAAAACTTGTTTTCTAAATAAAAAAATTCTTGTATGGGTTATTCTTCTTCTTCCATACTCCATTCGTTCCTACTCTAAACCTTGGTCAACTCGACGGATGGACCATATCGATAAGGAGGACAAGGAACTCAACTCCACCAAGCGTAAGAGCCACGCTGACGCAATGAAGTGGATGCTCCAGGTTGAAGAAAGAATGAAGGATGCCAACATTGAAGTCAACAGAATGCTTCATTATGCCACCCAATTCCTAAAGGACGACGCTCCAACTTGGTGGGAGATGCAACACACCATTGATGATCATCAAGGGGTGATATCTTAGGAAGAATTTAAAGTGGTTCTACTTCAATCTCGTCTCGTATACCAAAAATCCAAGGAGTTGAAATTCCGAAACATTTAGCTTGCACGATCTATGGAGAAATAGGGCATATCACCAAGGAGCATCATGATCAGTGCCCTACTGTGAAGGAAGGCACCCATCAGAAGAATGTCCCACCTCTCAAGTTACATTCTTCCTAAGCAAAGGGACCAATCACAACCCCGCTCAATGCACCTCCACCCGGTGGAACATCAACTGAATCAACAAGTCAGAGACGGAATGCGCCAAGACCTTATGAAGCTCCGCGAGGACACGACAAATACAAGAGATGGATTCAAGACTCTAGACACCACACCCAAAGTCATCACCTCGCAATACTCGACATATGAAAGGAATGCCCATTTCCCCCAAACTAGCTCAAGGAAACGATCAAGGCTTCCAAATGTTGAGGTAGAGCATGAAGAACCATAAGACGGGACATCCTTGCCAAAAAGGAGGAAGGATCTAAGCAAAGGTCCTATGCTTCCAGTGTCACAATCCTGGGCATTATGCTGATAATTGTCCAAAACATGTGAATGTAGCTGGAAAGGATAAAAACAACGATGGTAATAGCAATAGAAGACCTCTATTAGGAAAACCAATCTGAGCTAAGTGAATCCTCGAGAAGTGACCTAGTCAATTTCTTTTAAGGGTGGTAGCATCCTAATGGATCCCGAACCTTTCTTTCTTTCTAGCCTTCCCAAATCTCGGGACGAGATTTCTTTTAAGGGTGGTAGTCTGTCACATCCCAAAATTCTCCTATTTTTTTTTGAATGTGAATTAAATAAATAAGTTTGATTGATTGTTTGACTTTGTTGAAAATTCTCAAAGAGAAGAAACTTTTTGAATAGAAAATCCTCTCAACCTTGAATTCAAAATCTTATATTCTTTTGCTATGACCTAGGTAGCCATGTAAGCAAAAGGGCATGGATTTATTATGGATTGGAGAATTGGAGTGCAAGTTTTCAAAGATTCAAAATCATTAAGCATGCATGACCATCATTGCATATAAACCCTAAGAAAATTTAGTATTGCCTAAAAGAAAAATCAAAACCCTTATATTGGCAAGTAATTATTAGTAACAAGTACCCTATTGCATTAAATGAACTCATACATGCATCATGTGTTGTAGTATTGTTCAGAGAACTAATTACAACCATTAAGACTTATTAAACCATCATGCATGTTTTTTGATCGTCCTTGTTGTGTTCTGCTATGTTGCAATTGTTTTGATTGGAACTACCTTCTCGTATTAGATTGTTCGGAGAGTGCGATTGCTGCAGAGAAATACAATCTAACACCCATATTATCAACATAAGGCAAGTTACACCACTTGTTCATAATTTTGTCCCAGTTTTGATTCTATGCATGTGATCTTGAAAAATTCTGTAGTATGCATGTGTAGGATGTTCCAGTAGAATTTTTCCTTAGTATTATTTTGCAAGTGCGATGATTTTGTAGTATGCCATGAGTAGCTCTATACTTAGGATTTCCATCCTAATAGGTACCTCTGTTTTTGCTAAGTACTGCTTGCTATGCTATATATACAAAGTACCGTTGGGGGGTTCGAAAGACAAAGAATTTTCTAAGTATAAAGGCTCTCTAGAGCAAACTTTTCTTCTCAAATCCACTTCAAAATAAAACTAAGTTTTCTTCTGGGCGGAATGGTTGTCGGGTCAATGAGTGTGATATTTGGTGGAGGACGGCCGCCCAGGAATCAAAGAAGTCTGCCATGTTTCAGAATTCAGAAGCTTCCAGTGCAACCACAATACATTATGGGCTCTGTCTTGGCCTAGTACTTAGTGGGAAACCTCACCTGGGTACCAACATTTGGAGGATTCTGGGCACGGTTGGATCCGGAAGGTAGAGGGGCTACTAAGGGAAAGCCTCGCCATGGTCTTGTCTGTAAAAGGACTTGATCATGGATTGTGGGTAAAGTGCACAAACTCTCGAGAGTATTGCAATCTGATCGATCAGCCGTGTTCACGGTAACAGAACAACAATGAGCGTCTGAAGGATGGAGCCTCTGAAGGATCTTCCTCTCTCTTTTCTAAAACAAAGTTTTGAAAACCCCATGGCGTGCGTAATATCGCTAATGGGTGGGAATTTGGGAACTTGGTGTGTAATATCCAAGTGACGTTTGGTGCGTAATATCCAAGTGTCTGGTTGTTTGGACACTTGGTGCGTAATATCCTCGTGTGCCACTCGACCTTAGTTTATTCATCCAAGTGACGCTTGGTGCGTAATATCCAAGTGTCTGGTTGTTTGGACACTTGGTGCGTAATATCCTCGTGTGCCACTCGATCTTATTTTATCAAAGCAAATGTTTATAAAGTAGGACAATCCTCTCTTCTTCTCTCTACTTAAGAAAACTAGCTTTGAGCAAATGAACTCTACAGCCTAAACTAGCCTTGCATGTAGAGATAGTCTTTTTCTTTCCTTGGTATAATTTGCCAATACATTCAAAGTATTGACCCAACTTGTTGGCTGCACGTTTCATGTGCAGAATTTCAGAGATCGTTGAAAGGTGCGCTAGGATCGCGGGTCTTCACTCAACCTGCTTGTGGCATTGATGGGACTCCAAGTTGTATTTATATCGCTTCTGTTATAATAATGTAAACTCTGGATTATTTGATTCATGTAATAAAGACTTGTGTTTTACATGATATTTCATCGACTGTGAGTGCTAGCTATTGATCCAGGGACTAGCATGTTAATCACAGGGACTTAGGATCTTACTTGATCCGAGGTCACTACATCTGGCTACCAAGGTTAGGGTCGTCGGTACTCCTCTCAAACTCATGATGGCAACGAGGACGGAGGAGAACCTTGGAGATCTGACAGTTGGTGGCTACATCTATAGCAGGGGAGCGCGAGTGCTTCTATTTGGAGGTTCATCACGACGTTCTTGTCATCGTTCTTCATGGCCGGTGGGCGTCCCCTCCAGCCTCAGGTGTCGGTGACACCTGCTTCTGGTCGGCATCTTCAGGTCTTTATCAACCTCTAGGCTACAAAGCCACATCGGAGGCCCTCTGGTATCGGCGCAATTTTCTCTCATCTCCTTGTCCCAAGTGGTGTCGTCCCCGGTGACATGGAGACTAACTGCGTCGAGCCTTGTAACAATGGAGTAGGAGCAGGACTAGATCATGATTTTGGTTTTTGTTTTGAGGTCCCTTGTGCAAATTGTAAGGGACAGAGTGTAATTTCCTATTTTCTTTTAACCCCTTTTGTAAAACATACCTCCACCGTTGACTTTGAATGAAGCTCCAGGTCCTTCTGGACCTGTCCCCTGTTCAAAAAGAAATATGACTATTGCTTCACATATTCTAATGACCTACAGGCATGGTATATCTAAGGTTCCACATTTATAAATAAAAGTCTTGTTGTGCCTTCCAGTGTAAAAAGAGGTTAGTTGATGCAATGTTCTAAATTGATAAAAATAAGGCAGCCAGACCTGATAGTTTCCGGACAGAGTCTCGGTCAACACATATGTTACTCATCTCCAGTATTTGGTCCGTGTGCACTAGCATTTGGTCCATATGCAAATCTAGTAGACGTGCTTAGTTTTCCACACATTTAAATCTGTTAGTGCATCTACGTTACATCCCGAGGGGGCAGCATAGCTGCAGGGCACGAGTCGGTGCAGCGGCTAGAGGCCACGGACGCGTACACACTTTGGAGGTGTGTTGGAAGTTAGTAGGTGTGGACCAAGTCGGCGGTGTTGAGGCATGAAGGGGCGATGCAGCGGTAACCTGTAGCTCGATCGGTGGTAGACATGCGCACTCGGGGGGGACGTGTTTGTCCTAGACGTGCGCGTGATTGGTCGACGGGACAGACGTCAACACTAGTTGTGCCATGGCATGGACACGATGTGCAGATCGAGATTGATGGCGATGATGTCGGTGGAGTCCCAGTCGATGACGGTGAAGACGATCCCAGCGGGATTGCCACGACAACCTGCCGGGGAAGGAGGTAGTCAACTGAGATGTGTTGCTACCTACCAAGGCAGGCACGAGAGCGGGGAAGGCAAGCATGCAGGCGGGGTGTAGATTGTCGATCTCGATGTTAGAGTAGAGGCGTGTGAGGACGACGGGGTGGTGGGCGATGCAATCCGGTCTATGATCGGTGAACAAAAAAGAAGTCTGGTCGAGCGACCGGTGGATAAAAACCCGATCTAGAGATTGGAAAAAGACTCACGATGGTAGCTGATACGTTGCAAACGTATCCATAATTTTTTTATGTTCCATGTTTGGTTTTATCTACTTTCTTATGTTTTGTCCATACTTTGGAGTACTTTCTATACACTTTCTTGGACTAACCTATTAACAAGATGCCACAATATCAGCTGCATGTTTTCTGCTGTTTTGGTTCCAGGAAAGTCAGAAAATAAATATTCTCGGAATTGGACGGGACAAAAGCTAAAGTCAGTTTTTCACCGAGGGGGACACGGAGCCAGAATACGAGACATAGAGGGGCCAGGGGCCGGCCACACCACCTGGCCGCGCAGCCAGGCCTGGCCCGCGCCAGGGGGTGGTCTGGCCGCCTAGGGCACCCCCTCGGCCTCCCCTTTCGCCTATAATATGCCTCTGATACAGAAACCCTAAGTACCCAATCAAAATTCTATGAAAGAGTCTGTAGCCGCCGTCATCTCCATCCCTAGATCGGGAGGGACATGAAGCTCTTCCCGGCACCCTGCCGGAGGAGAGAATTCACCCTGAAGGCCTTCTTCATCATCATACAAGCCTCTGGTGTGATGCGTGAATAGTTCATCCTTGGACTACGGGTCCATGTAGTAGCTAGATGGCTGGTTCTTCTCCTTTGTCCTATCATGTTTAGATCTTGTGAGCTCCGTTCATGATCAAGATCATCTATTTGTAATTCTACATGTTGTGTTTGCGGGGATCCGATGGATATTGATATGCTATTTCAGATTGATTATTGATTCTATCAGGTCTTTGTTATTTGTGATCTTGCATGCTTTCCGTTGTTAGTAGCTATCTTGGCCAAGTAGATGCTAGCAACTCCAAGAGTTAGTATTTATGCTCGATAGTGGGTTCATGCCTCTAGTAATTTGGGGAAGTGACAGAAATCTCCGAGGTACTACATGTGTTGTTGCTACTAGGGAGAAAACAACAATCCTTTGTTCATAGAACAATCATATTTTTTACTTTACACGCAATGCGTAATGCAATTATCTGTTGCTTGCAACTTAATACTGGAGAGGGTTCGGATGATAACCTGAAGGTGGATAATTATTCATAGATGTAGTTGGATTACGGTCTATGTATAATGTTGTAATGCCCAATCAAATCTCAAAGGAGTCAAGATGTTTAGTATATGCATATTGCTTTCTCGATGTTTGTCAATTGCCCCACTGTAATTTGTTCACCCAACATGTCATCTATCTTAAGGAGAGCCACCACTAGTGAACTATGGACCCCGGTCCTTTCTTTTACCATCAATCTACAACTGTTTACTGCTTTCTGTTTACTTTCTGCAAGCAATTACTTTCTTCCACATAATACGTTTAATCCTTTGTTTTCAGCAAAACCGGTGAGATTGACAATCTCACTGTAAGTTGGGGGCAAAGTTCTGTGGTTGTGTTGTGCAGGTTTCCACGTTGCTGCTGGCGCCGATAGTGCGCCCTGCCAAAGTCCAGCTAGCAACACCTTGGAGGTGTTTCCTTGCTCCTACTGGTTCGATAACCTTGGTTTCATAACTGAGGGAAAACTTGATGTTGTGCTCATCATATCTTCCTCTTGGGGTTCCCCAACGAGCTCGAGATATTTTGAGCCATCAGTAGCCGAACACAGATCGGTAGATGAGCCCTGCTACGGGTGGCGCAGCCCTCAACGGACATCATGGAGATCGATCCCCGGGGACGCCACGACAGAAGCCTGTTGGTGTCTAAGGTTTGCACCGATACCATGAAAGAGAATATGCATCAGCCTAATGCAGTAGATGTTGTATCGAGACTCTCGGGCTGGCGAAAACAATTTTGTATTGAGACGTAATGCGCTAGATGCGGTAGTTGTTGTGTTGAGTCTGATATAGTAGTACAATACCAAGAAGGCTCCTCAAAACAATTCCAATCAATCAGCAGTCGTACTCTTTCGCTCGGAAACCGGCAGTCAGACTCCTACCACCTCACGCGTGTTCCCCTGCTGCTCCCCTTGAGAGTCGCATCCAGGCCTCCGGGCTAATCCGATGCGCCTCGTGGCGGTGATGCCGGCCAGAGGTGGAAAAGGAAAGGCACCGGCTTTAGTAGATTAGGTTCTAGGGCTTATTTTTCTAGGATTTGTCCCTCAATGGCGTCTTGGAGTAGGACGCCTTACCCCATCGGCCGGATCTGGCGCATCCTCTGCTTCTTCCTCCTCCTGGCTCCGCTCCGGTGGCAAGAGCGGCGACAAGAATGGAGTCGGGAGCTAGGCATCTCCATCAATAAGGTTGTCTTCCCCTTTCTTCCGAGGTCTACCGAGCTGATGCTCCTCCGTGGCATCAGACGGTCACCGGCGTGGTTGCTTGTCAAGTTTTCGAGGCGGAAATTGGACAGCAGCGGCGGATCTGGCGGAGGCCTCTTCAATAAGCGGATCTTGCCGGTTCGTCATCACCACCATCTCCTTATCTTGCCTCCCCGCGTCCATGGTAGGTTCATCGGGTTTGATGGCGAGACGGTTTTCACGGCGTGGTGCTGGCCTGCCTTTGCTATCCTGGCTCTGTTGATTGCCCTGCTACTAATCTTCTTCTTGAGCTCCAAGGAGGAGAGGAGGAGAGATTTCTGCAGGGTTGAGGCTCAACTGGGATGGATTTGGAGTTTTGGAACCTGTTCTTCCTGGAGCTATCTATCTGTGTCGAATTGGATGACACTTGAATCCTTGGCCAAGAAGGCCTGCTTCATGCCGGTGTGCTACGGTGAATCTACAACCTCCATCGGGAGGCCCTGTTCGAGCTCAGGCGATGGGCGCGTCGCCGGGCCGGAGGCAAGTGGCGTAGTCCCCGTCTTCGTCCATGGTTGCAGCGGCCTGATCTCCTTGCTCCGCAGTGGAGAAGAGGGGGAACTAGATTGTAATTCCAGAAATTTTAGCAAGGTTCTTTCTACAAATACCAGGGGGCCATGTGTAATTGCCTTTTCTTATGGGGTTCTTTGTAATTTCTTTGTACCTCCACTGTTATTTTAATAGAAGGTTCCAGCCCCTTTTGGGCACTCCGTTGTTCAAAAAAAATCAATCCCGTAAGGGGAGTGCTACGCGTCCCCTTGGGGGATATTTCTCCTGGATCCCCCGCCTCCCCCTGCTGACACGTGTCCCCCAAAAAAGCCCCAAATCCTGCTTTTGCTACAAATATACCATTTTTGCTACAACTAGTCCCGCTTTTGCTACATGTAACAGAAAACGGTTCGGTCCATAAAAAAGAAGACCTCGCCGGAGAGTTCTCCGGAGATCTCGCCGGCAACCTTGTAGCAAAAAAAATCCTAATGTAGCAAAACCGACTTCGCCGGAGACTCTCGCCGGAAAACCTCGTAGCAAAAAATTTACGGTATTATAGCAAAACCACAAAATCAGTGGTAGCAAAAAAAAAATCTAGTGTAGCGAAGGGGGCATCGCCGGAGACTCCAACCAGAGACCTCGTAGAAAAACAATAATGTAGCAAAAAAATATGCGAAAATAGCAAAAAATATATGAACAGATAGCAAAAATAATATGCTAAGATAGCAAAATTCTAAGCCCACATGCAGCATCGCCGCCAGCTGCTAGTAGCAAAACTTGATGTTGTTTGTAGCGCAGCCGCTGGTCACAGGCAGCACACCTCGGCGTCGTACGTAGCAGCGTCGGTGGCATCCGGTAGCACCGCCTACAAACCCTACTTAGAAAAAGGGGAAAGGGGAGGTGGTGGTCATGGCGGCTTTGTCTATCGCAGCACGCGTGCAAGGGTAGGTGGTGGTCATGGCAGAACCACCGGCGGAGCACGGTCGCGGAAGTAGGCCTGCCGATAGGTAGCTCCTCTCATAGGAGCACCTCCACCCAGTGGACTCCATCTCCGACGACGGGAGGCGGCGTGGGTGCGGACGAGCAGCGGAGTGCATGCAGAGGAGCTGCGGCGGCGTGCAGGCAGAGGAGCTGCGGCGGCGCGGGGGCCGTGCAGCGGAGGAGCTGCGGCGGCGCGGGCGCGTGCTGCGAGGAGCGACGGCGTGCGGATGAGCGGCGCGCGTCGATCCATCTCCGTGAGCCAACCAGAGGACGAGCAGTTAGTGTGAGGGGATAAGTTTTCCTGGTGGGCCCGTCGTCGTTGCGTCGCTTCGGGAGGACGCGTGGCGCGCGAAGAGGGCGGACGATGTGAGCGATAGGATCCCCCGGGAGAGTCCTATCATTTTCCATCCCGTAAATATCTCTAACTGATTAATATATCTCTAACAGTCCTTCTTTAAATGAAGTTGCTTATTGTTATGGTACAAAAACCATCTTTGGGTGTGTTTCTCATGTATTCGTCACAAAAATACCACGTCCGTTCATTTCACAAACTGAAATTGCATTTGACTTTGACCGAGGGCTCATTGTACTGAGCTGAGAACAACAGCTCTACACAAAGTTGGAGCCCCGAGAGCAATACAAACGGCCAACGGTCGCTATAAACAGGCGCGCACGTGGCTTTATGTTTTGTTAGACAGGGGCAAACAGAATAAAAAACATGCAGGAGAAAAAGACATTCGTGGTCCTGACTATCGACAGAAGCACACAGGAAGCAGGGTGTGCCTCAGACAGCTGCTTGGCTCATCGTGCACTTCATTTTCAGTATAGCCTTTTCAATCTGATTTCGAAGTTATTTAAAACTAAATTCGTTGCCAAATCCATTTTCCCAACTTCACTGGCATAACCTTGGTCAGTAGAACATTTTCCACGGGAGACGAGTCACATCCTCGCAGGGCACAGCCATAAGGAAGTGGTGGCAGCTCAGTGAGACAGGGACGGCTTAAGGATTAGGTTAGTGGATAGTACTATACCATTCTTATTTTCCAATGAAGTGACGTTTGCAATGATGCAGTTCTTCTCTTCTTCTTTCTTTTGAATTTTCACCACGAGGGATTCTCTATTTATTTTACTCGCTGGTCGCAGCTTCCAAGTACGTACCACAATCAAGCTGTCCCTCGAGTTGAAACGGAAGCAATCAGCTATGGCGGCGTCCGCTGAAACAGGAGGCGACAAGTACCGGTCGTTCTTGCACGGCGAGGGCGAGAAGAGCACCGTGTGGAAGCTTGGAACCCCTCCCAACTACGACGTGGTCAACAAGCTCTTCGAGGAAGAGAGGACAAAGGTACTAAACCTATCCACACGATATGTCGATAGGTTGCTGTACAACTCAAACTCTGCTCACATGGCTAATTCTGCGACAGGAATGGCCGGAGGGGTCTCCGGAGGAGAAGGTGCAGCGGTTGCTCAAGACCTGGGAGATGGAAATGATCCACAAGGTGCGCCCCGAGGACCAGAAGAGCGTCCATTCCCAGAGATACACAGCCAGCACCAACGGTGAGTCCTCGTAGCCTCCACTCCATCCATGGATCTTGCGAAATGAGCGCGCCGTGAAACGACATGAATATATACTGCTTGCAGGGATGAAGCCTCTGACGAGGAAGGAGTGGAGGGCGATCGGCGGCTACAACGCGTTCCTGGCGACCACCCTGCCGCCGGAGCACCGCATCTACGACCCGGACAAGGAGACGGCTGATTCTGGCATGTCGACGTTCCTGACGGCGTTTCCCCGGGGTTTCGCCATCGAGGTGCTCGACGTCTACAGCGGCGGCCCGCCCAGGGTCGCCTTCAAGTTCCGGCACTGGGGGTACATGGAGGGGCCGTTCAAGGGGCATCCTCCCCACGGCCAGCGCATAGAGTTCTTTGGCGTCTGCATCTTCCATGTAAGTTTCACAGCTTGGAGTAACTTTTGTTCAGAGTTGACAACTTGCACCAACAGAGTAGTAGTCACTCAATATGGTTCGCTTCGCTGCTTCAACAATGTGATGACAGGTTGATGCGGAGATGAAGGTGGAGAAGGCAGAGTACTTCTACGAGCGGGGCAACTTCCTTGCCAGCTTCTTGAGCGCGCCTGCTGCTGGTGCTGCATCGGCTTCAGGTTGCCCAGTGATGAGAGGAAACTGAAGCATATAAGGGGCTAAAAACACATGCAACTTCTTGCATCAGTGTATCGGACAATCAACTCCAGATTTTGTATTGGCTTCGATTCAATGTGGTGACATAACACTGTTTTAATAAAGTACTGTACTGTAGCTTATTTGTTACAAGCACCACTTCTGATATGTAGGTGTAAAAGAAAACCCCACTTGATTTGGACACAACTCTCGGAAGAGCTACATGAAAATTACTCCATCATCATTCAGAATTCACTGAACTAAGCTTAGCATTCTTGATTTCGAGCTAAGCCGCAGCTTCATTATTGTTCCGGGCTGCACTCAGACTGTCACCAGAGGTTTCAGTTGAGCACTATAAGGAACACGCATTAGCTAACTTATTAGTATTCATACTCTAGTACAAAGGTACAAAATCGTGTATATTATGGGATCTTAACAGGTCCCTTGTCCTATTCGCTCCTGTGTTCAAAATAGCAAATTACGCTTAGATGAGAAAACATGAGCTTCACAGAAGCATTACAAGCCAGTTAAGCTGAAAGACAAGGAAAACATCTTACTTGTAGTATCTTCATAACTTTGATTTTACTGACAATCTTGTTTTCAACTCCTCCGCAACCGCATCAATAAACTCCAAGGTGTTCAGATACTTGTCTCGGCTAACACTGTACGATGTCAACATAAATAAATATAAATAAAGTTAACAGAAAAGGGATAAGGACCAAGTTTTATATTGTTGCTACAGATACAAAAAGAGATGCAAGAATATACGTTGGCCCATGTATGAGAAGAGCTAGATCCTTTGTCATCTTTCCAGATTCCACTGTTCCCACACAAGCAGCTTCCAGTTTTTGTGTGAAATCCAACAGCCTTTTGTTGTCATCAAGCTTTGCCCTATACAAGTGTTCGACATTAAAGCGTAATGCTTCAGCTGTAGATACATCAAATAAATTTACTGCGGCATACTCAATATTTACAAAACAATCAAAGAAGAATATTAAGGCTAGAACAACCTTCCTAAAGCAGAAACTCCAACTGACCCAAAAACTCTCAACTCTCCACTTCTACAAAACTAAAGATTGTGTATGGCACCCTCGTTTCAAAAAAAAAATTGTGTATGGCTGTTGAATAGGGTTAACAAGAAATTGTTTATCAGAATTTAAGTTCAACTGATCGCAAAAAAAAAAGGGTCCAACTGATCGTGCAATCAAGGTTCAGCATAAAATGAGTAAAAGCAGTATCATTATCATCTAATTCTATGGTTTAATTCACCCTTGGTACCTATGTGCTAGTCCAGTCGACCATGCAAAGATTGACGCGATGCTGTTTGTGCTAGTTTCGCCTCCTTTTTGGTGGACTCTGTAATGGCGTGTGACCGTACCATGTGCAGCTTCAGCTTCAACTGTTCTACCATCAGGGCACACCTAAAGCAATAAAAATTGTACCTGTAAAGCTGAGCAGAGAGAAGCACATATCGGGTGCCGGCTATTCTAGCAGCAGAGTGCAATCTAGATGTATTCTCAATAGTAAAACACAAACATTATCTTAACATATGGTGTTATGGAATCTATTAAACTTTGAAATACAGAGAGTAGCATGAAGCACTTACCAGAACTGATGTCATGAGACCTAATGATCCAAAACCTGCAGCAGAAGTGAAACCATCCTTCTCTTAGCAAATGAACTATCATCCTTCTCAAGATAAAAGGTCGCAAGGCAAACATCCAAATATAATGAGCACAAACCTTGAGCAATTAAATCGCTCTGCACATCTCCATCGTAATTCTTGCATGCCCAAACATAGCCCCCTTCACTCTTAAGGGCATATGCCACCATATCATCGATCAGCCGATGTTCGTACCTGCCACAGCAACTTAGTCTGGAACAGAAGGTGAAAATAAAATGTATATACTTATCTTCTAGATAGACATCAAATAGGCATACCATATTCCTGCAGCCTCAAATTTGGCTCTCCAATTTTTTTCATAGTTTTCTTGGAAAATGTCTTTAAACCTGATATATGAGATAACCAGGCAAGTAAAGAAACTGAAATTTCAATTAAATGCAAGGCATAAATGGATTGAAGCCTATCTCCAAACAATCAAGATAACATGTGATAATTGAATATTGACCTTCCATCATATTTTTTGAGGATTGTGTTTTTGGTACTAAGATAAAGTGGCCATCTTTTCTGGTAAGCCACGTTCGTGGACGATTCAGCAAATGCCCGAATAGACTACTTGCAAAGAAATAAGATACATTATATCAAGTTGAAAACCTCATTTGAACATACAGAATATCAAAGCTAGCTTAACCAACCTCGTCAGTATTATACATAGACAATGCTACTCCACCAGCACCAGTAAAGTTGAACACATCCAACTCTATTTTCTCCTCTGCGCCATCTGTGTCAGTTTTCAGAAGATAAGAGTGTAAACATGACATTGACACTATCAATAACTTATATTTAATCAATCGAGAAAATGTGTTTAACAATTTATCATATTAGTAAGGTACGTTCACATACAATTTATCATATTAGTAAGGTACGTTCACATAAATAAAGTTCTTTTACTGAGAAACCAATTCTTGTCAGTGTATACACGTATAAACAATTAAATAGGTCCTGAAGTAGTGCTCCTGGCTAGTGATAGCCAAACCTATGTGCTAGTATGGTGAACATAATGAGTATGCCAACAGTCATGTTCCTATTTTGAGAAGCAATAACATTTATTGCAAAGATGCACACAAGAAACAGAAAGTAGAGATTATTATCAGTAGAACAAATACAATGGTAAGATCAATCAAGCTATGAGTTACCCAGTCCTTAGTTCTAAAATTCTGACTTGTAAAACCAGTCACAACAGTAGCTGAATAACTAGCTTTCTTGGGTTACATACCAAATATCAGTTTGAGCTTCCCTGGTCCTCTAATTATTGTATCCGTTGCTCGGTATTGATCGCCGAAAGCATGCCTTCCAATGCATATGGGTTTTGTCCATCCTGGCAGAGTAAAATATGTAGCATCAATATCAACGATATCCAAGTATAGGTGTGCGCAATACAACCACCGTACCAGGCACAAGTCGAGGAACATTCTTGCAGATGATTGGTTCTCGGAAAACAGTTCCTGCAGAAGTCAATAAGTTCCAATGATGTAAGTAACAAAAACCACAACAGGTGCATCAATGAAAGTTCAGAATAGAACAAAGACAGGTCTCCAGAACCTCAATGCACATATGTGAAAAAAAAAAGAATAATCAGTGAGTGGTTTACCATTCAAGATGTTCCTTATTGTCCCATTTGGACTCCTCCACATAGCTTTTAACTTGAACTCTTTTACGCGTCCTTCATCTGTAAGCTCACAAGGAGTGTGGAGCAAGATCAAAATTAACATATGTGTCCAAAGTTTCTGTTGAGACATAATGCTCAATAGGTTAATAAACTCAAATTCTGCTGAACATCACCTGGGGTGACAGTTGCGCATTTGATGGCTACATTATACCTGAAACAAAAATAGAATCACTGAAGAAGCATAACGTAAAAGGCTATAAATATAGGGACCACAAGTAATATACATCCATTATGTATTAGCATAACTGAAATCACTGGCACGCATGCATATTCCTTCATTTAACCAATAATTGCTAGTTGAGATTAGGACCAAGAGGTTCAGCATAAAGCACTAATAATATCAACTGCAGTTTAAAATATCGGAGTCAATAAAGAAAGGCATAACTAAATAGATAAAAAACAAGAAAAGAAAGAACGACCAAGAATTAGGAAGCAGAAAAACTGAGGCTTACTTTAGGGTAGCTTCTGCACTTTCTATTGTTACTTTGTCCCCAGTGGCGTCACGGTTCGGTAGACCCAAGTCAAAGTATTTTATGTCCAAGTCCAGGAAAGGGAATATAAGCTGGATGGCCAACAAACAGATTTGAAATGCCTCTTAATAAAGACGTGGGCAATAAGAAACACTAAAGCACCAAAAATTGAACATAACGAAATAAGAAAATAAGAGATGCTGAACACAACCCTTGGGTAAGTCGGTAAGTATTCCATGACAATCAAGAACAAAACAGAAATAAAAATAACTAACCTTATCTTTGATCCATTTCCATATAATTCGAGTCATCTCGTCACCTATGCAAAATGAATGTAAAGTTCATGAGTTATTTAATCTGCAGAAGCAATCTCTCCCAACGTAAAAAAGAATGGCATGCGTTGGGGAAAACATACATTTTTTTGTAAATGCTAAACATAAAGTCTACCCATGGAACTTTCTCAGCAACTACTTACTTCTGAATGAGGACGATATTGGCCTGACATCTGGTGTAGAAGGGCCCAATTGAGCAAGCATGTATAAGTTTTATTTTGAGATAATTTTTGCAGATAAGTTCTGAACTTGGTAACTGGATATAGTGTATACTGCATGCCATGGAAGTGGATTTGGAACGTTTTTGGTATTTCATCAGTGTGTCTGCCGTGTGGTTAATCACACTTTCATGTCACTCAATGGAGGAACATCTAACTAATTTTAGCACACTTTCTGCTCAGAAAACCTCTGCTCTTTAATACACCTAAATCTCAATAAACTGAAGACTTACGGATGCATAGTTAGCGAATTTCCAAGTAAGCTAATTATTGACGAACATTAATCGGCAGACCAGCATGAATGGTCTCTACATTCGAGCACCGGACAACTTCACCCAAAAATCACATTTCCCAGCACAAATAGGACAAGTGTGCCAAGAACATCTTTAACACGGTAGCACTAAGTTCCAGGTCCACTGCGCGTGTTCCAAATCAAAGTAAAGCAGCCTCTAATTCACCCGATCCGCCCCAGTACAGCCAAACCATTCCCAAGCAAAGCCATCAGTCATATAATCCGCCAAGCATATGCGGCACCTAAAATCCAGAATATGGACATACTCTCGCGGATAGCAGCGAAGCACGAGATAAATCAAGCGCGGCGGGGTACAAACTTTCGATCGGGAAGTGGGGATCGGGGTTTCTCACCGTCCATCTCGACGATGGGGTTGGCGACCAAGATCTTCTGGAACTCCATGGGCGCCGCGCTCGGCTCGCGTGGCAGCTGGTCTGCTCCGGGATGAGGCGAGGCCAGAGGGGATTCGAGCTGCCGGCGGAGCCTTGGACTCTGATGAAGACCGGCGCGCGGAGACAACAAAGCAGTTGGACTAGGCGACACGGCGGAGCTCGGCGGTGGGCCGTGCCCGTGGACTTGGTCACTGTGCGGTGACTAGGACGGGGCATGCTCCAGGCCACGTCATTGTTTAGTATGTGCCGTCCAATCTAGCGAGTAGAGAATCAGCACCGTCTGTTTCATTCTTCCAACTTCTCCCACACACGTGGGACCCATTATTTTTCGGGGAGCGCTACACGTCCCCCGAGAGGATGACACATGTCCCCTCACCTGGTCAACACGATAGCGACAACCGTCTACACCTCTTCCTTTCTTTCCCAGGAACGAAAGTCCACCCCGTCTTACACCTCTCCAGCCCACCTCGTCTTCTCAACCGCTCTTTGCGGTCCTTCCGTGGTGAACCCAACCTCCATCGCCAGAGAAGATGCTGTTGTCGGAGAAGACGCGATAGCAACGCCGACCGCCAATTGTAGCAGCGCATCCTGCCGCAGGTAGCAGAGCCCTTCACCGTTTGCAGCAAATGCGCCGTCGCATGAGGATACGCCGTCGTCGGAGAAGAAACCATTGTCGGAGAAGATGTCGGCACGCCTCGCGCCGCTGGTAGCAGAGCCCCCACCGCCCTTGTAGCAGATTGCCGCCGTCCTTGTAGCAGAGCGCCGCCACCATAGCAGCCCTACCACCCTTGTAGCAGATTGTCGTTGTCCTTGTAGCAGAGCGTCGCCGCCATAGCAGACCCACCGCCCTTGTAGCAGAGCGTCGCGCCATCGGTAGCAAAAGCCATCGCCCATGGTAGCAAAAGCCGCCACCCATGGTCACAAAGGGTCGTCGCCCCTTGTAGCAAGCACCGCCACCTGTTGTAGCAGAGTGCCCGCACCCGTGTAGCAAAAGGTCGTCGCGCTCCTGTAGCAGGACCGCCGCGCCCCTGTAGCAGCAACAAGAACCGGTGGGAGCAGTAGTTCGGTGGCGTCGGGAACCAGCACCGAGAGCCCTTGCGGCGGCGGTGGGATCTAGTTGCCTTCCTGCGCGTCGGGGCCTCCCTGTAGCGTCGCCTCAACGCCATCTTCATCGGGAATCGGACTTGCAGCCGCTGTGATCGCCTCCCTTGGAATCATCACGTATGTTCTCATCAAGGCGAGGGCACGGCGAGGATATGGGGAGGGGGTGACGACGCGGAGATGGGGACCGGCGGGCGGCGAGCGCATCTGCCTGCACGGTGGGAGCAACGACGGTGTGGTGGTTCCATGGGGATTATTTCTCGCTCAGGGGGATAAGATAAGGTGGAGGATGAAGTGATGTGGGCCCGAGCACGTGTCCTGCGCGAAAAAGAGGTGGACGACGGAGAGCTCGAGCGATGCGTCGACCTGGGGGATAGAAACACGTGATCCCCCGGGGAAGGGTATCCTTTTCCTTATTTTTCTGTCTCCTACCAACTTTGCATCTGTGCAGCGCGCAAAGGCATATATAGTGCGAGATAATTACTCTTTTGGTCGCACATCTTGTCTCAAGATTACGTTTTAATACCATATCTTGCAAACTAGATAAATTGGTACCACAATTTGCGCTAGCCGAACGTTTTTAATCCAAAACTGCCACGTCCGTGATCTCTTAATTGTAATTACTCACATGTATGTCCAGGAAAGAGCTAGTATTTACGCCTTGATCCTCTGTACGCGCTGCTGGCGTGACCAAATTCCAGAAAACCCCCTCCGTCTCCTCCATATCTCCTCTTCCTTCCATACCTTCCTTCGTCAAGAACAGGAGGCCGTGTGAGTTTTGACCCTGCTGCGCGGCGAGGTACGCGGTGCCGTCGAGGTTGCCATCCACGCCATCTCCGTCTAGATCCCGACGGCCATGCACTACCGCGAGTAGGGTGAAGACCCGTCGGCCTATGGTACGGCCTTAATCTCCATCTTTCTTGCTCCTTCTCGTGCCTGACGGCGAGCTCAAGGTGGGCGCTTGATCGTCTCTATTTTATTGGTTTTTAGGTTAGGAAATTGATGGGGAATAGTGATTTATGCCCGTATGTAGAGGGTACATTGGCTCTTCTTGGCCATGCATCCCTCTATTCTTTTTGCAATGTTGCTCTTCTTTTGTACACAATGTCTTTCTTACTCTCCATTTTCAGCAATGTTGCTCTTCTTTTGTGAGTTCTGGACTGAGTAGTACACCCTGAATATAAGGATAAGCTTCGACAGAACAAGCCATTTTTGGGAATCTTGAACATGAAAAAGTTTAAAGTGTGACAACATTGAAGTGTTACAACTCATTTTAAAGAATCTAGAATAGCAAAAGGAGAGTTTGACAAGCCATTCATTGATTTTCTCTGGAGGGACTAATAAATGTCGTTGAGAAGGTGTTCCCTAATGCTGAACATAGATTTTGTGTGAGACATCTTATTCAAAAATTTCAGAGGGAATAACATAGAGGTGAGACATTAAAGAATGACATTTGGGCTATTGCCAGGTCAACTTGTTTTCCAAATGGTAGAGAAGTTTGGAAAAGCTCAAGATTGATAGTTTGCAAGCTTTTGAGTGGACTGAACAGCTAGTGCCTAGCACCTGGATTAAGGTTTTTTTAGTGAATTTCCTAAATGTGGCATGCTATTGAACAATCACTATGAGGTGTTCAAGAACTACATTCTAGAAGCCAGAGAAATGCCATTTTTATCCATGCTTGAAACTCTGTTCTACAAGATTCGGTGAAGAACTGATAACAAATAGAGAGAGTCACTTGAAATGAAAGGAAGAATAAGTCCAAAGATTAAGAAGAAATTAGGCATTTTCATGGTCTTGTGGCCACCGACCATAACCCATTCAATTTAGGAGTGAGCCCATGGAATATAAGCCATGACGAATAGGGCATCCGCCCCGAGTTAGCCCAAAATCTTTTTAATTCGGCCTTTATGAACATTTTTTGTACTCTGAGGCTGACATCTGGGACCTGAAAAAACTGTCCAACATACACACGTTTCTTTCAAATAGAGGTTGTCAGCTGGAACCTAGCATAAACACGTTTCCTGCACAGAGGTTGTTGACATCTGGGGCCCAGCAAGTTTCCAAGGTCAAAACAGCGGACATGGCCAAAAAAAAGATCACCATACGCACGTTTCATTTACAGAGAGGCTGATATGTGGGACCCAGCAACGCGACCTTATATAGATGCTGCATCGAGCAATGTAGCCAGTTCGAAACAGGGAGGCACGAGCGAGAAAAAAGTTCAGCATGCACACGTTTCTTTTAATGAGAGACTGGAATGGGGGACCCAGCAGAGTGAGCAAACGACAGATTCGACGAGCAACGCTATCTAGTTTGAAATAGGGTGGCGCTAGAGAAGAAAAAATTCCATCATACCCACAATTCTTCTAATGTGAGGCTGACATAAGGGACCCACCAGCCTGAATAAACGGCTGATGCATCGAGCAAAGCTATCAAGTTTGGAATACGAAGGCGCTATAGAGGGTAAAAAATCCATCATACACATGGTTCTTCTAATGAGAGGATGACATGTGGGCCCCAGCATCGTGATTAAACGATAGATGCATCGAACAACGCTATCAAGTTCGGAACAGGGTACCGCAAGCGAAGGAAAAAATCCATCATACACACGTTTCTTTTAATGAGAGGATGACATGTGGGGCTCAGGAGGTTGGTTAAATGGTAGATGTGTCGAGCAACGCTATCAACTCGGAACGAGGTAGCGCCAGCGAAGAAAAAAATTCCATCATACACATGTTTCTTCTAATGAGAGGATGACATGTGGGTCCCAGGAGGTTGATTAGACAGTAGATGCATCGAGCAACGCTATCAACTTCGGAACAGTATAGTGCGAGCGAAGGAAAAAAATTCTATCATACACACGATCCTTCTAATGAGAGGCTGACATGTGGGACCTAGCAGCCTGACTAAACGGCAGACGCCTCGAGCAACATTATCGAGTTCAAATCAAGGAGGCGTGACCGAAAAGTATGGTCCGCTAGAGACACTGACGTCCGGGACCCACATGCCTCAAAAGACTTCGGCGAGTCAATATCACGCGAGGAAACGAAAATCTTGTTGGAAATATACCCTAGAGACAAATAGTAGTAAGGACTATTATCATATTTCATATAGTTTATGATTAAGTTTTATATCATGCTATAACTGTATTGAGTGGAAACATCAATACACGTGTGATATACAAACAGCCAGGGGTTCCCAGTGAAACTCTAGTCACTAGTTCATTGGTCAACAAATGATCAAGTTTCCTGATCATGTGGCATTTATGCCAGTTGGAAATGGAGTTAACTCATTATGAGAATGAGATGATAAATCGATACCCAACCTAAATATCGTTACCCGATCATGTCACGAAGTTCAAGTTATGATGATTAGAAATAGATCCTCGTAGACTATTCCTTAGACCGCGAGGCTATATCAATCACTGTCTCCTGAGAGTGCTTTGATAGCATCAAGCACCACTTGGTAATACAGTGGTTATAAAGGTGTGTTCAGATACTCGGAGGAAATCGTAGAGGAAATATATGTCAAGAGCGGGATTTGTCCATCCATGTGACGGGAAGATACTCAAGGGCCCACTCGGAGAGGTTATATCCAATAGCTACGTAGTGTGTGATTTGATCACGGGGATATCACTTGTCGAAACGAGTCAAGTAGCATTGTTTAGTAATGAGATTGAACACGACATGGTTATGTCATTGATCAGATCTCGGGCAATGTAAGTATCGACAGACAAAGGGAATAAGACACGACTGTCCCGGTTAAAACGACGAAAGATCTTCGTGGAACGCATAGGGGTCACATGGCCATCCAGGTCCCACTGTCGATCATTGGTGCGATAATTTCCCGACCATGTCTGGAGTGTTCCCGAACCGTGGGGTATCACGCTTAAGGGCTTGATGCTGCTTAGAGAGTGTTTATAGGATTGGTAGAATCATCGAAGAATTGTAGAGAGAAAACCGGAAGGGTTTCGGTAAGTCCGGAGGATGTCCAGAGTGGAGGTGGAAGTGTTCCATAACCACAGAGGTTGAATAATATGTGAATGAATGTTAAATATTAATTTAATCATTTATTCATAATTATTTAATAAATATAAAATCAATTTAAAAGGTCAAAAGGCTTAATGGGCCAATTCCCGGAGGAGAGAGGGCCCATTAGGGAAAGGAGAGAGGGAGAAGGGGCAAGGGGGTGGCCGGCTGGGCCAAGCCCCCCCCCCCCCCCGCGCGGGGCCCACTAGGGCTGGCCGGTGGCCTCCCCTCCCCCTCCTCTCCTTTAGTCCCACCCTAGGACTTTGAGGGGGGTAGTACCTCCCCTCCCCTATATATAGTGGGGGTATTTGGCCAGATAAATACACCGAATAATCAATAAAGGTATTCTCACTTTTGGGAGGACCTCCAATTGATATTTTATCTCTCTCGTGACCGTGGTCCCAAGTTCAGACTGCACGAACGAGAGACATCTTCACCGCGGAGCGCCGTCACGCTTCGGGATTCGGATCCAGGAGCTCTACTTCCGCAACTGCTACTGGATCGGGGAAGCGGGAGTCATCGTCAGGCACCGGACATGTGTAACTCCCCGCGAGGTGTCGCACTTGAGGCACTCAAGTCGTTGGAGCCATTGGAGCGCAAGGACTTCATCACGACCTTGAGGTCGGCTTCGGCTCGTGTACATCAACCACGCTCTCCTGAGCGTTGACAACGCTTTTCGGTCTTCAAGGGTAAGTTCGCAAAAATCCCCTCCCGTTACTGTATTACTAATAGATAGGTCTTGGCAGTATCAGGGGTTCAGGGGCGTAGGGTAAATTTTTATTGTTTTCATACGCGGAACCCCTACAGTGGTATCAGAGCTAGATCTATGCGTAGTAATGCCAGTATGGGTAGAACACACGAGATGTAGCGTGTGGGCGTTGATCTTTTAGTTAGTACCCTCCTACGTGTACTTGTGTATACCGCAGCAATGCTTGATGATGCGGCCCCCAACCGACTTTACGGCTTGTACCGTATAAATGGCTTAGGGGGGTGTCTGTCTCTCTCGCATTAGTTGGTATACCATTTGCAACGGAGGGCCCCGAAATGGGTGTAGTAGAGACAACTACTTGATCAGTGTTGTGCTGAAAGTTCATAGGTAAGAACGGTTCTTGTGCGAAAGTCCATTTAGCCACGTAAAACATGCAAAGATAAAGTAGAGGCGTCTAACTTTGTTTTGCAGGGGGGCGTTGCTTTGTGATATGGTTGTGGAAAAGGTAAAGTGATTACCTTATGTTATGTAGTAGTAGATAGTCACGAAGGTGACGGACTACCACACCGAAATGACACCAGTACCCTGGTGTCTATGGCGCCGGAACCCTGGCGCTGGAATCCGGTGACGACGAACGGAGATCGCGACGTGAAGGACTATATCACATCGCATTTACATTCAATGTTATTGTTTGTATATCTTATTGTGTGCTAGTATTAGATACTCGACGGTAGCCTAATAAGATGATCCCTGTTAAAATTACCAATGATTGTGTTCCACCTTAGTGTGCACCACCAAGAAAGTTCTTCGGTATGAGGCAGGCCGTGATGATCGGGTGTCAGACATATCTACGTTCGCATACAGTGGGTGTAAGCCATGTTGCACAGCGGATACACTAAGGTTGAGTTGGCGAGCCTAGCATGTACAGACATGGCCTCAGAACACGGATGGTTGAAAGATCGAGCACGAGTCGCATGAATGATGTGACCGACGTTTAAGGTCCACCCTTGAACCCACATTGATGGCCATGATGATCGGGGGAGATGTGGCTAAAGGGGTCGTGTTATCACTAGGAACCCTTATGGGGATATGTGTTTCTAAGTGGAGTCATTATTGACTCATTTAATTATAAACTTAGTCTAAATTCCTTTTTGCAATTATAAACGTAGAAAATGGTTCTCCCCGAGATTACCTTCCCTATTGGCGATTGGTTAAAAGGAGAAAAGCTCAAGTTAGATGGATCCAACTTTTCTGCATGGGTCATGCGCCTTTTTATCTCCTTGGTGAGAACAAAGTGGTTGACTACATGATCTACGAGATGTACTTGGAGCCACCCTATTCTCATGAGACCCAGGAGTAGCGGGATCTCCGCTGCCGTCGTCGTGTGATGGCCACATTCATATCAGTAACGATGCGCCTCGGGATGGAAGATGGGCTATGGCCAATGGTGGGAAGTCTTAATCCCCGAATGGTTATGGCACATCTGAGATCGTATTTCGGTGAACAAGTGCGCATATGGGAGTATGAGCTGATGGGGGACTTCCTCTCCATAAAGATGGGCGAAGGCTCCTCACTGGATGATCACTTGTTGAGCATATATGATGCATACATGAGTCTGGCATACTTTCTGGACAACTGGTTCGCAAGCTCTTTTGCAATAGCAGTTGTCCTGCGGTCGCTACCACCAAGCTTCCAAGCACAAGTCAGGATTTGCATTATGAGAGGCGACGCGGAAACACAGGATTTCCATGAGTTCATATCACATTTCAGAGATGTGGTGGTTGAACCAGATGTCACTGAGGTCATCAATGACAAAGATATATATTTGATATACAATTTTATACATGTTATAATCTTGCAAACACATTTGCAGTGTTAAGTATATTTGATACTTGTTCTGTTTTGCTGAAAACAAGTCCTTCTGCATGAGAGGTGCTTGCTGGAGAGGAGGTGACATTGCGTGTTGATGGCGAGCATGACGATGATGGCCAACGACACTCTCCCACGACATTTATCATTTAGTTTATGTTTTGGATAGTTATTGTAGTCAAAATATTGTGAACTTCTTTAGTGTGTCTCACACTTTGTGAGACGGTTATTCATATGGGTTTGTAACAAACGGTTGTTCCACTTTTATGAATGATTTCTATTTCTGTTCATATCTTGTTTGATTATATGTAAATTATCCTTGTTGTTTGAAACTAATTGATAATGCATGAACATTTGTAAAATATTGAAATGCCTTTAAAATACTCAACTTAATGATATGTTCATTAATGAATGAAACCATTGTTTAAAATTCAAAGTTATGTTGATAATATGTGAAAGTCATTTGATTTCTTATCACATATAAATCATGCCTAAGTTCGGCAAAATAACTTGAACACCGTGTATTACTTGAATACAAAGTGTTTTAATGAATTGTTAAAAGTAAATACATATTTGATGTATTGTGTTTTGACAAATGGTAATTATCATTATATAATTGTTTAAAAGTGTAAAGTAGTTTACCAAAGGAAACATGAATATGAAATTATTTGATATGATCAAAGTGTTTCATAAACAAAGGGTATAAATATAAAAGAGAATCTAATTACTATGATTTGATCAATAGTAATAAAATTCGACTTTATAAGAATGGCATAAAAGAAATTGTGGAATGCAAAGCATTTTGAAACATCAAAAATGCAAAGCATCACAATATGATATTAGATATCAAAATGGGTAAATGGATGGCACCAAATAAATCGTTGTTGTGTAGATGTAGAGACCATTAGTTAGAAATAGTTAGCACTCAATTAGAATATATAGTGAACCATTTGAATTCGTGAAAGCGGCTTGATGGCTCAATGCACGGCGCCAGAAAAGTGCTGGTGCGTGGTTGATGTAGAGCTCGTTGGGAACCCCAAGAGGAAGGTATGATGAGCACAACAGCAAGTTTCCCTCAGTTATGAAACCAAGGTTTAATCGAACCAGTAGGAGCAAGGAAACACCCCAAAGGTGTTGCTAGCTGAGCCTTGGCAGAGCGCACTACCGGTGCTAGTAGCAACATGCAGACCTGCACAACACAACCACCGAACTTTGTCCCCAACTTGCGATGAGGTTGTCAATCTCACCGTGTTTTGCTGAAAACAAAGGATTAAACGTATCGAATGGAAGGAAGTAATAGTTTGCAGAAAGTAAACACAAAGCAGTAAACAGTTTATAGATTGTATGTAAAAGAAAAGGACCGGGATCCATAGTTCACTAGAGGTGGCTCTCCTTAAGATAGATAACATGTTGGGTGAACAAATTACAGCGAGGCAATTGAAAAACATCGAGAAAGCAATACATGCATATACTAATCATCTTGAATCCTTTGGAACTTGATTGGGCATTACAACACTATACATAGACCGCCATCCAACTACATCTATGACTAATAATCCACCTTTAGGTTATCATCCGACCCCCCTCCAGTATTAAGTTGCAAGCAACATATTATTGCTTTAGGAATTGCGTGTAATGTAAACAATACGATTGTTCTATGAACAAAGGATTGTTATTTTCTCCCTAGTAGCAACAGCACATCTAGTACCTTAGATATTTCTGTCACTTCCCCATATTACTAGAGGCATGAACCCACTATCGAGCATAAATACTAACTCTTGGAGTTGCTAGCATCTACTTGGCCAAGATAGCTACTAACAACGGAAAGCATGCAAGATCACAAATAACAAAGACATGATAGAATCAATAATCAATCTGAAATAGCATCTCAATATCCATCGGATCCCTACAAACACAACATGCAGAATTACAAATAGATGATCTTGATCATGAATGGAGCTCACAAGATCTAGACATGAAAGCACAAAGGAGGAGAACCAGCCATCTAGCTACTACATGGATCCGTAGTCCAAGGATGAACTACTCACGCATCACACCTGAGGCTTGCATGGTGATGAAGAAGGCCTCCAGGGTGAATTCTCTCCTCCGGCAGGGTGCCGGGAAGAGCTTCATGTCCCTCCCGGTCTAGGGATGGAGATGACGACGGCTACAGACTCTTTTATGGATTTTTGATCGGGCCCTTAAGGTTTTCGTCCCGAGGGCATCTTATAGGCGGAAGGGGAGGCCGAGGGGGTGTCGGAGGCGGCCACACCACCCCCTGGCGTGGGCCAGGCTGTGCCGCGCGGCTAGGTGGTGTGGTGGCCCCCTAGCCCCTCTCCGTCTCGTACTCTAGCATCTGATGACTTCCGCAAAAATAGGCACTTTGGCTTTTGTCCCGTCCAATTCTGAGAATATTCATTTTCTGACTTTCCTGGAACCAAAAACAGCAGAAAACGGGCAGCTGGCACTGTGGCTCTTGTTAATAGGTTAGTCCAAGAAATCATATGAAAAGTACTCCAAAGTTGGAACAAAACACAAGAAAGTGGATAAAACCAAGCATGGAACATCAAAAATTATAGATACATTTGCAATGTAACATCCTCAAGCTTAACTCCTGCTCGTCCTCGAGTAGGTAAGTGATAAAAATAAAGAATAATTTTTGAGGTGACATGCACCATCAAAGACTTGATCAAAGTATTTGTAAAACATTTAAAGCAGGGATCATAGTACTTCAATCATAACATGAAAGACAAAGTTCTAGCAATAAGAAAAGAAACTATGACGCAACATGAAAATGCACAAACAAAAGATTCATGAATAACAATGCTTTGCAAGACGTTTGTTTGTTTCACATAAATAAAACATAGCATAATAGTATTCAGCTTGTCCCTCAATAGAGTAGCAAATATAAATGCATAGGACACATTCAAAGTTCATAAGAGTGACTAGATACAATAGTTTAAAACAAGCAATATCAAGTTATGCATCAATCAACTAGTCTTGGAACAATGCACATAGAACTAAGAATGGCCACTATGCTCTCAAAGTAGGTGCATAAAGATAGAAGGTGGAGACTCAATATAATGGTGGAAGAAATGCCTTTTTATAAAAGGAAGTAGGGATTCAAGTCTCATAAAGAGCTTCCAAAGATTATGGTACTTATAGCTTTCAGCTCTCATTGCCCCTATCATAAGCATCTTGAAGTGATTAAGGTTAAAGTGAACAAACTATGGTGTACATGCTTGACGAAGTATAAGTTAGAAATCTCATGTCCCTTGTATACAAGGGCCGCTCCTCATGCTACTCAAGTTTAGTCACCGGTAAGTTCTTGTTATTGTAAGTACATGTGTATCATAGAGAACCGCCAACGGGGTACCCCTTGCCCGATGATATGGAAGAATCCCCATATCAAAATGACAAGGCAAGAAGACAACGAGCATCTCAGCAATCTTCTTATTTACCATGGGAATATGGTGCTTTTTTATCTCTTTCCTCTTTTCATAATCTCTTTTTTTCTCTTTTCTCTTTTTTTCTCAGTATAGGACTCTTTTTTTTATAAGAAGAATGCTTCATAGACAACTCATTATGGTTACGCTGCAGGTTTCCACCATGTTAGCATGGATTAGACCAGCGGCCCAGGTGTTTCTCTAACACATATACATAACTCCATGGACTTACAAGCTCCCCTTTCATTTCACACCGACGACATCCATATACAAAAGAGCATGATATCAACTAGGTACAAGTACCAAGTGCAATGTTGAAAGCGTTCCCCATGAAATCATGGTTCTGATAATTCCCAACAAATAATTGCAAGCATATACAACATAGACGACACAATGGTTCAAGTTACTAAGGGCAAGAAAAGTAAAGTGTGCCATCAAGTTCCTGCGAGCTTTAATCACTAGTTTTCTCATAACAAGTTTAATTTGGAAGGTAAACAAAAGCATGAATATACTTGGAATAGCATAAGCTAATAGGTAGGTATGGTGGACTCTTTGGAATAACTTGGTTTAGGGAGTTGGATGCATGAGTGGAACTCATACTTGGTTGTGGAGGCTAGCAAAAGACTAGGAGCGACATACTAAGAGAGCAATAATGGCCATAATCATGTAGAGCGACAAAACATCATTGATCAAAGCATAAAGTGATACTACAAGTTGAAAACTAGAGGATCATAAAGTCTATGATGACTTTGGATAGTCATAACATGGTGTGAGCATGCGCCAAGTCCACCCAAATAAAGCATCAAAGGAGAATACCACTATACTATGCTTTAATATGCTAAAACAACGCATGATTCATCCAAGGCACATTAAGCAATCTCAATTGTTTATAACAAGTCATGCTACAACAAGGAATACAAAGAATAAAGCCAAAACAATATCAAGCATGGCATGACAAAGCATAGGCCACAGTCAAAAACAAGCTCTTTTTACCACATAAGCATGGACTTTCCTACTCTTTTCCAAACCAAACCAAACTATTTGCAAACCAATATATGAAAGAGGGGGTCCAAACAATTTATTCAGAAAACTAAGCAAACAAAAGCAAACGAAAAACCAAAACGAAAACGAAAAAGAAGACGCTCCAAGAACAACACAATTGTGCATGAAACAATAAAAATGAAGCGTTTGAAAGAAACCTGAGATTTTTTATTGATGAAGAAGGGGATGCCTTGGGCATCCCCAAGCTTTGACGCTTGTACTTCTTGGATATTTCTTGGGGTGACACGTGTGGCATTCCCAAGCTTGAGCTTTAGTCCATCCTTCATCTCATTACTCATTCCTTCCATACACCTGAAATTTTTCCTTCATACAAAACTTCACACAATCTTTATTAGCAACATTAGTGCACTCAAGATAAAAGGTCTTAAGGTTCAGTTCTAACACCAAATAAACTTCCATTAGAAAACTAGCTACTGAAGCACTTCCCTCAAAAAGCTCAATTCCCCAAAAGAACTCAAAAAGGAACCAACAAGAAGCAAATGCAGAAAATGGCAGAAATCTGTCAAAACAGACCAGCAGGTAAAGACGAATTTTTTTGAAGACGTTATGTTGCTCAAATCAAAAAGTGTTGAACTAATGAAATTTATATATCAATCTGGGGCAGAAGCAAAAAAATTCACGCCTCAAAAATACGTTCAGAGATTTTACACGAATTTTTACGGTGAAGCACAGAAATCTGTTTCGGGACATCAACTTTCCCAATCATTACTTCTCTCTCATTAGAGGTTACTCTTAGCACAAAAAGCAAATAAAAAGGATAAGAAGAGGTTATTACAGAGGTAATAACTTTCAAGACTCATCTAAAACTTTTAGGTTATCTCCCAATAAGTACTTTTCTTTAAAGCCTTTAAGTTAGACATGAGAAGCAAAGAAAGAATCAAGTGTTCTCAAATGAAGAAGCATTAAGACCAAATTTTGTTTTCATAGGAGAAGCAAAAGAAATCTATTCTCTCTTTTTAGGGAAGTGTTCTACACCTTTCTTGAGTGGGAGTTGATATTTAATGGTGCCTTCTTTCATATCAATGATGGCACCAACAGTTCTAAGAAAAGGTCTTCCCAAAGTAATAGGACAAGAAGCATTGCATTCAACATCCAAAACATATAAATCAACAGGGACATAGGAATTGTTAACCATAATAAGAACATCATTAAGACTCCCCATGAGTTTCTTTTTAGCAATATCATCAAGTGGGACATTCAAATAACAATCTTCAAGTGGAGGCAAATCAAGCATATCATAAATCCTTCTAGGCATAATAGAAACACTACTATCAAGATCACATAAAGCTTTGAAATCAAAGTCATTCACTTTCATATTAATGATGGGTTCCCAACCATATTATTGTTTTATAGGAATAGAAGCTTTATGTCTCATCTTTTCTTCTTTAATCTTTATGAGAGCATCAGTAATGTGTTTTGTAAAAGCCATGTTCATAGCACTAGCATTAGGACTTTTAGCAAGCTTTTGTAGGAACTTAATAACTTCAGAGATGTTGCAACCATCAAGATCAAAATCAAATTTATCATCTAAAGTAGTAGAACTATTACTAGCCTCAACACTAGTGGTGGTGATAGTAGAAAAACTAATGTTTCTAGCAATTTCATCTTCTCTTTCCCACTTAGCATGTAATTCAGCTAATAGTCTAACATTTTTATCAATTCTTACTTGTATAGCATTGGTAGCTACAAAGGGATTATCATTAGTTTCAGGTTTAGGAGCCATTTAATTCAAAGAAGATTGAGCTTCATCCAAAGATGCTATATTTCTTTCAACATTAGAGAGTTTTTCCTCAATAGTTTTATTGAAAGCAGTTTGTTTACTAATAAACTCTTTAAGCATAACTTCAAGTTCAGAGGGAGCACTCTTATTGTAAGAATTTCCATAAGCATTACCATTGTTGGGAGGATATGGCTTATAATTGTTGTTACCAAAATTACTCCTATAAGCATTATTGCCAAAGTTGTTATTTCTTATGAAGTTCACATCAACTTGCTCTTCTTGAGCAACCAAAGAGGCTAAAGGAACATTATTTGGATCAATATGGGCTTTCCCAATAACAAGCATAGACATAATAATATCAATCTTATCACTCAAGGAGGAGGTTTCCTCAACAGAATTTACCTTCTTACCTTGTGGAGCTCTCTCAGTATGCCATTCAGAATAATTAACCATCATATTGTCCAGAAGTTTTGTTGCAGCACCCAAAGTGATGGTCATAAAGGTACCTCCAGCAGCAGAATCCAATAGGTTCCTTGAAGAGTAGTTCAATCCTACATAAAAAGTTTGGATGATCATCCAAGCAGTCAGTCCATGAGTGGGACAATTCTTAACCAAAGATTTCATTCTTTCCCAAGCTTGAGCAACATTATCAAGTTGTTTAAACTTCATTATTTCACTTCTCATAGATATAATCTTAGCAGAAGGATAGTATTTCCCAATGAAAGCATCTTTGCATTTAGTCCAAGAATCAATACTATTCCTAGTTAAGGAATTCAACCATTCTTTAGCTTTTCCTCTCAAAGAGAAAGGAAACAATTTTAGCTTAATAATATCACCATCTATATCCCTATGCTTTTGCATCTCACAAATTTCAACAAAGTTATATCTCAAAGAAAGTATCTTGAGGCACAGGTGGAGCAATAGGTGTGCTCATAAAATCATTGTTGTTGGTGCTAGTGAAGTCACACAACTTAGTGTTTTCAAGAGTAGTCATTTTTTTGTGTTTTTTGATAAGAAAGCAAACTAGTAAAACTATTTTTTTGTGGTTTTGATAAAGAAACAAGGAAACAAAGCAAAAAGAAACTAAGCAAAACAAAAATAACAAAGTAAAGAGATTGGTTATGAGGGACTCCCCTTGTGAAGATGTCCTTGACTCCCCGGCAACGGCGCCAGAAAAATGCTCGATGGCTCAATGCATGGCGCCAGAAAAGTGCTGGTGCGTGGTTGATGTAGAGCTCGTTGGGAACCCCAAGAGGAAGGTATGATGAGCACAGCAGCAAGTTTCCCTCAGTTATGAAACCAAGGTTTAATCGAACCAGTAGGAGCAAGGAAACACCCCAAAGGTGATGCTAGCTGAGCCTTGGCAGGGCGCACTACCGGTGCTAGTAGCAACGTGGAGACCTGCACAACACAACCATAGAACTTTGTCCCCAACTTGCGATGAGGTTGTCAATATCACCGTGTTTTGCTGAAAACAAAGGATTAAACGTATCGAATGGAAAGAAGTAATAGTTTGCAGAAAGTAAACACAAAGCAGTAAACAGTTTATAGATTATATGTAAATACAAGGACCAGGATCCATAGTTCACTAGATGTGGCTCTCCTTAATATAGATAACATGCTGGGTGAACAAATTACAGCGGGGCAATTGACAAACATCGAGAAAGCAATACATGCATATACTAATCATCTTGACTCCTTTGAGATTCGATTGGGCATTACAACATTATACATAGACCGCCATCCAACTGCATCTATGACTAATAATCCACCTTCAGGTTATCATCCGACCCCCCTCTAGTATTAAGTTGCAAGCAACAGATTATTGCTTTACGAACTGCGTGTAAAGTAAACAATACGATTGTTCTATGAACAAAGGATTCTTGTTTTCTCCCTAGTAGCAACAACACATCTAGTACCTTAGAGATTTCTGTCACTTCCCCAGATTAACAGAGCCATGAACCCACTATCGAGCATAAATACTAACTCTTGGAGTTGCTAGCATCTACTTGGTCAGGATAGCTACTAACAACGAAAAGCATGCAAGATCACAAATAACAAAGACATGATAGAATCAATAATCAATCTGAAATAGCATCTCAATATCCATCGGATCCTCGCAAACACAACATGCAGAATTACAAATAGATGATCTTGATCATGAACGGAGCTCACAAGATCTAGACATGAAAGCACAAAGGAGTAGAACCAGCCATCTAGCTACTACATGGATATGTAGTCCAAGGATTAACTACTCACGCATCACACCGGAGGCTTGCATGGTGATGAAGAAGGCCTCCAGGGTGAATTCCCCTCTCCGGCAGGGTGCCGGGAAGAGTTTCAGATCCCTCCTGATCTAGGGATGGAGATGACGGCGGCTATAGACTCTTTCGTGGATTTTTGATCGGGCCCTTAGGGTTTTCGTCCCGAGGGCATCTTATAGGCGAAGGGGAGGCCGAGGGGGTGCCGGAGGCGGCCACACCACCCCCTGGCGCGGGCCAGGCTAGGCCGCACGGCCAGGTGGTGTGGTGGCCCCTGGCCCCTCTCCGTCTCGTACTCTGGCATCTGATGACTTCCGAAAAAATAGGCACTTTGGCTTTTGTCCCGTCCAATTCCGAGAATATTCATTTTCTGACTTACTTGGAACCAAAAACAGCAGAAAACAGGCAGCTGGCACTGTGGCTCTTGTTAATAGGTTAGTCCAAGAAATCATATGAAAAGTACTCCAAAGTTGGAACAAAACACAAGAAAGTGGATAAAACCAAGCATGGAACATCAAAAATTATAGATACATTTACAATGTATCATGGCTCCATATCTAGTATGGATCGTCGTAAAAGTTTTGGGGTTATTCGATATAACCAAAACAATAGCGAATAAGTCCTTGTAGAGTATTCATTGGAAACTTTGAATACAAGGTCCATAGCTAAAACCAAAAGAGAAGCAAAACTTGCATTTCTTGGATTTTGGTGCATTTTTGAGAAAGCTCACTTTTAGTGATATTTCTCGATTATGGAGCAAATGGAAGATAGTGAAAAACATGATGAGGATTCAAATCCATGCATCAGAGTGTTGAGAAGTGCAACGGACAATGTTCCTGAACGATTCCCTTCACAAAAGGAAAGAATCAATGATAATGATCATTGTGTTTTCTCCACTGGTGTTTTCACTACATGAAGTAGGATTCAAAATGTAACCCATATCTTGTATGGAGACATTTGTGAGACATTTGTCATGACTCTTGGAATATGACATACCTACGAACTACAAAGGAAATAATGGTAAACTAAATTATGAGAAATCCTTGAAGCAAAATTCACTTGAGATTAGAAAGCAATTCGTTGCTGAATCTCACAAGTAAAAGGAGTTACTTGAATTTTCCCAAATGACTGCAAAGCCATAGTGGAAAAGGGGGTGAATGACAAAAGCACAATTTGTCAAGTATTGGACAAATTCAAATGAATTTGATTCATGTGTGCTTAATACCCAGTGGATTTAAAACTAGTGAAAGTACTAGTATCTCATAGTAAAACTTCAAGTTTGATATTTGATCAAAGGATTTTGAAATTGTTCAAAATGGTGAGTAGATATTCAATTTGCATGAAATTGAGTGGGAGCTATGAAAGTCTTCCCAAAACAATATGTGAATGACATATTTTTGAGTGGGAGCAATATAAGTCTCAAATTCAAATATGTAGGAACATAGTTTGAGTAAGAGTACTGACTCATACCCAAATATGGTAGGAACATATTTTGAGTGGGAGCTTATAGGAGTGATTCTTAAGTGTGTATTCGACACATTAAGAACAAAAGCGCAAGTACTTATAAATAATGATTTATAAGGTGTAGAAGTTGATAATAAGTGTATTATGATATTATGTAGTATTCCTTAAGGGATTCTGAAAAGGGTTTCAGAATAGAAGTTAATTAAGGAAATAGTCCTTAATAACTCAAATTAGGAATAGTATTAAGTTTAACATCAATGGTTGAAAGAAAGAAAAGGATGATCATCATCCACTATGTTGAGACATAGGTTCTATCTTAGAAAACCATGGTGATAACTTAACATAATATTTGATCCAAGAAGGAACGTTTAAAAGTGATTAAGTTTGAATCATAGAATGTTGAGCTAAGTTTGTCAACAGTGTCTAATAGAGAACTGCAGACATGTTTTCCAAATCCATAAAGGATGACATATCTTAAAGCATAAAGGTTTATGTTATAAGGGAATATGTTGGAAACTCCTATAAATACCGATTGAAGTCAGGTAGGAAGCGAGGTGAACAAAACATCGAAAGTTGCACAGAGTGCACTAGTGTTTTGATGATTACATTTATAATAATAGATAAGGGTACCATCTAAAGTGTTGTATAATGTTATGGTGGGGCTAGTTCGCTTTTAACGTAGAATGATGTGTCCCAGGGCACAGTGCCCATGAGAAAGCCCTCGAGGTTGATCTAAAGTCACTGTAGGCTCCTGGAATCAGGCCTCGTTCTGCTGCCATAGCAACGATGCATACACACAGATGTTATCATGTGATGATAAAGTATTAATGTCAATCAAGGTGACATTAGTAAGTTGCAAAGGATTTGGGACTATGAAGTACAAAGCTAAGACTCAACCTCTTCCATGAGCAAGCATGTTCGGGGTACCGGATATATGGTGCCAAATGATTAAAGAACAAATGCAGCTAGTGTATTTGTACTCTAGTGCAAGTGGGAGACTGTTGGAAATATGCCCTAGAGACAAATAGTAGTAAGGACTATTATCATATTTCATATAGTTTATGATTAAGTTTTATATCATGCTATAACTGTATTGAGTGGAAACATCAATACACGTGTGATATACAAACAGCCAGGGGTTCCCAGTGAAACTCTAGTCACTAGTTCATTGGTCAACAAATGATCAAGTTTCCTGATCATGTGGCATTTATGCCAGTTGGAAATGGAGTCAACTCATTCTGAGAATGAGATGATGAACTAATACCCAACCTAAACATCGTGACCCGATCATGTCACGAAGTTCAAGTTACGATGATTAGAAATGGATCCTCGTAGACTATTCCTTAGACCGTGAGGCTATATCAATCACTGTCTCCTGAGAGTGCTTTGATAGCATCAAGAGCCACTTCATAATACAGTGGTTATAAAGGTGTGTTCAGGTACTCGGAGGAAACCGTAGAGGCAATATATGTCAAGAGCGGGATTTGTCCGTCCATGTGACGGGAAGATACTCAAGGGCCCACTCGGAGAGGTTATATCCAATAGCTGCGCAACGTGTGATTTGATCACAGAGATATTGTTGGGCCACGCAGAGAAAAACAAAACTTTTTCCTACGCGGTGATCCCAAGATCTAGCTGAGGTAGTAGGCCACGAGAATTACCACTAGACGCGCGGTTGCGGAATCGATGAAGCACGTCGCTTGATGCAGTGCAGTCCTCACGATCCGTTCCGATCCACGATCGTCGAAGTGCTGAACGTACAGCACCTCTGCCAGTATCCACACGTACGAGGAGGAGCGCCAGCGATGGACTGCTAGGTCCGGTACGACAGCGACAGAACTGGACTGGACTAGAGCTAGGGTTTCTAACACATGGAGTGACCTAACCGTGTGCTCTAAGCACCTGCGCCCCAGCTTATATAGGGAGTGAAAGTGGGCTCCACTCACTTGTGGCCCATTCACTAAAAGGCCTATATTAGTCACTGCGAGTCCAACTCACTGACTCTGTCCGTTTCCTTTTTGGGTCCAACCCAAATATGCTTCTGCTCTTAAGTGTGTGACCCGGACACGATCCGAGTCTCACTCGTGACCGATCAGTTGGTAGCGGCTCCTAGCAGAACGTGCCAACTCCCAAGTACCAAAGAGTCATGACGACATACCTTCCAATGCGACTTTCGTCTGAGTCCCTTTTGCCTCACAATATACCTTGTCGAGCTATAGGCGAATAATCGTCATCCCTTAAATAGTTTGACTCTCTTTCTCGATCCGAGATAAGTGATTCATCCGACTAACTCTTAGTCGGTCGCCTCGGTTAACACTTAACCGAGTCACGCATGGCCATGCTTTCCGAATCATATCTTCCGAGAGGGCCCAGAGAATATCTCTCCAGACGAAGGGGCAAAATCCCATCTCGGTTATTCACATCATGCAGCTTGATTCTTAGTCGACCCGAACTCCGCCTTTATAACTGCCCAGTGACGAAACAACGTTTGACAGAACCTAAGCCGGTGATCCTCAACTCGGACTGTGCAATAACCTCAGGTCTAAGGATTACATTGATTGAGACATGCAAATGACGACTTGATAGTTACATCTCAATATGGGTTAGTCCGACTCGCTAAACTCTTTAGCCGAATCTGTGTAAGTCGGAATAGCATCTCTATGCCCATGACAAGTGGAACCGAGTCATCAGCCGACTTTCACATTAGTCTAAGTTGTGTGTCCAGCACAACCTCAACAACCAAGGACAATCAGTATAAACAACATGAATATATAGTTCCACAATCGAATCACATATTCAATGATATATATCAGTAGTTTATACATGGACAACAACTTTATGAATACATTGGAAATAATATCATACATGATTGCCTCTAGGGCATATTCCCAACAGTCTCCCACTTGCACTAGAGTCAATGATCCGACATCACATGTCTAGGCATCTAATGCCCATAGCTCTCAGGTGCGCCTCATGCTTTGGCTGTGGAAGTGGCTTTGTCAATGGATCCACAATGTTTACATCCGTGTGTACCTTGAATAACTTGATATCACCTTGATCCACGAACTGGCGAATAAGGTGGTACCGCATGAGTATATGTTTATTCTTCTGGTGTTGTCTAGGTTCCTTGGCTTGTGCAATAGCACCATTGTTGTCACAATACACGTCTAACGGATTGGACGAGCCCTGAACCACACCAATATCCATGAGGAAATTCTTCATCCAAACGGATTCCTTTGCCGCCTCTGAGGCAGCAATATAGTCAGCCTCTGTCGTAGACGCAGACACCATCTCTTGCTTGGAACTCTTCCAGCTCACATCCCCTCCATTTATCACAAACACATATCCGGATTGCGAACGAGAATCATCCGAGTCAGTGAGATAACTCACATCCGTGTAACCCCTTACACTGAGTTCATCCTCACCTCCATAAACCAGGAACATATCCTTAGTCCTTCTCAAGTACTTGAGGATATTTTTAGCTGCTGCCAAGTGGATCTCTCCAGGGTCAGCCTGGTATCTGCTCACAACACTAAGAGCATAGGAAACATCCGGACTAGTAAAAATCATAGCATACATGATGGATCCGACTGCAGAAGCATACGGAATCGCACTCATCCGACTTCGCTCATCAGTTGTCGAAGGACACTGAGTCTTGCTAAGTTTTACGCCATGGGACATCGGTAAGAACCCCTTCTTAGACGATTCCATGTTGAACTTCTTCAACACTTTGTCCAAGTATGTACTCTGACTCAATCCAATGAGCCGCCTTGATCTATCTCTATAGATCCGGATTCCTAGTATGTAAGTCGCCTCACCCAACTCTTTCATCGAAAAACTCCTTTCCAATGATACCTTGGTCTCTTGCAACATCTGGACATCATTTCCAATTAGTAATATGTCATCCACATATAAGATCAGAAAGTTTACTTTGCTCCCACTAAACTTCTTGTATAAACAAGAATCATGATCACTCTTGATGAAGCCAAACGATTTGACTACCTCATCAAAGCGAATGTTCCAACTCCGAGATGCTTGCTTCAACCCATAAATGGATTTCCGAAGTTTGCATACCTTGTCAGTATTAGCCGGATCGACAAAACCCTCAGGCTGTATCATATACACGTCCTCGGTTAAATTTCCATTAAGGAAAGCCGTCTTGACATCCATCTGCCATATCTCATAGTCGAAATAGGCTGCTATAGCTAACATGATCCGAACTGATTTAAGCATCGCCACGGGAGAGAAAGTCTCATCGTAGTCAACTCCTTGAACTTGTCGGAACCCCTTCGCAACAAGCCGTGCCTTATAGATAGAAACATTTCCATCCATATCAGTTTTCTTCTTAAAGACCCATTTGCACTCGACGGGTCTTGTACCGTCTGGCAGATCAACCAAGTTCCAAACTTGATTTTCATCCATGGATTTTAACTCGGATATCATGGCTCCAAGCCATGACTTAGAATCAGAACCCACCATCGCTTCCGAATAAGTTGCCGGTTCATCACTGTCTAACAGTAACACATCACGAACACTTTGCAATCTGGCCGATCTTCGCAGTGTCGGTGCTATTTCTGGCTCAGGTACCATGACCGGCTCAACCTCCAAGGATTTTGCCGACTCGCTACTGGCCGGTACCTCTCGAATTTATTCGAGTTGCACCGTGCTCCCACTGACTCCCCGATTGAGAAACTCTTTCTCAAGGAAGACACCGTTCCGAGCGACAAACACTTTGTCCTCTTCTCGGTTGTAGAAGTAGTAACCCAAGATTTCCCTCGGATATCCTACGAAAATACACTTATCCGACTTAGCTGTAAGCTTGTTCGACTAAAGTCGCTTGACAAAAGCTTCACAACCCCAAATCTTAAGAAAATATAAACTCAGCTTCTTGCCAGTCCACATCTCATGCAGTGTCTTCTCTACCGACTTTGATGGTACTCTGTTTAGTGTGAACGCTGCAGTTTCTAGACAATAACCTCAAAATGATACAGGCAAATCTGTCTGACTCATCATTGATCGTACCATGTCCAACAAGGTCCGATTTCTCCTTTCCCACACACCGTTTCTCTACGGCGTTCCTGGAGGAGTGAGTTGGGGAACTATTCCACAACTCTTAAGATGGTCATCAAACTCATGGCTCATGTACTCGCCTTCTCGGTCCGACCGAAGAAACTTTATTTTCTTGCCGAGTTTATTCTGTACTTCATTCTGGAATTCCTTGAACTTTTCAAAGGCATCCGATTTATGTTTCATCAAGTAGATATATCCATACCTACTCAAATCATCAGTGAAGGTAATGAAGTACTCATAACCACGTCTAGCTGTCGTGCTCATTGGGCCACATACATCACTATGTACTAGTCCCAATAAGTCGGACGCCCTTTCACAACTCTTTGCAAAAGGTGTCTTGGTCATCTTGCCGAGTAGGCAGGATTCACATGTCTCGAATGACTCCAAGTCGAACGAAGTTAGGAGTCCATCATCATGGAGCTTCTTCATGCGTTTCCAACTTATATGACCAAGCCGACAATGCCAAAAGTAAGTCATATTTAGATCATTTCGTTTTAACCTTTTCACATTTATGTTATAGACAGATTCACTATCAAGATTCAAAATAAATAACCTGTCCTGGACGGGTGCAAAACCGTGAAACATATCATTCAAATATAAAGAACAACCATTATTCTTAATATTCGACTCATAGCCTTGTCTCATCAAACATGAGGCAGAAATAATGTTTCGACTAAGCACTGGAACATAATAACAATTATTCAGCTCCATTAAGAATCCGGAAGGTAAATGAAGTTGCATCGTGCCGACTTCCAACGCAGCGACTCTCGCTTTGTTGCCGACTCGAATGTCAACCTCGCCTCTCGCCACGCCCCTAGTTCTTACCAGTCCCTGCAACAAGTTGCAGATGTGAATAACTGATCCGGTATCATATACCCAAGAACTACCAGGTGCATCAGCAAGATAAATGTCTATAACATTGCAAACAAGCGTACCTGAGCCGGAAGTCACACCCCCACTCTTGGCTTTATCAGCCAGATACTTGCTGCAATTCCTCTCCAGTGGCCATTTGCCTTGCAGTAGAAGCAAGTGGATCCGTCTGCAGGAGATGGCTTAGTCCCTGAGGAAGCGCTTTGGACCGGGTCCTCAGCCTTACCTCCCGACTTAGCCTTCTTCTTCTTAGTCCAAGAACATTTCTTGAACTTAGCCTTATTCTGTACCATCAACACTTGACTGACACCTTTCTTGAGATCCGCCTCAGCCTGCTTGAGCATCCCATGTAATTCAGTGAGCTTCTTATCCATACCATGCATATGGTAGTTCGATATGAACTGACCATACGCACTAGGAAGAGAGTTCAGAATTATGTCCATAGCGAACTCTTCGCTAATGGGGTAGCCCAGCCTTTCCAGAGACTGCACATAACCAACCATCTTGATCACATGCGGACTCAGTGGATCACCATCCTTAAGCTTGCAGCTCAACAAGGCCTGAGAGACTTGATACCTCTCAGTCTTTGCTTGAGCCTGGAACATACTTTTGAGGCTTTCGATCATATCGTAGGCCTCAACATTCTCGAACTGCTGCTGCAAGTCCGGTTCCATGTGAGTAAGCATAAGATAGCTAATTTCCGTGGATTCATCACAAATCCGACGGTAGGCATTGGTGGTTGCGACGGTCGTATTCTCATTCGGCTCATCTGGAAGTGGGTTGTCTAGGACATGGTCCCTCTTTTCTTGCTTGAGAACAATTCTCAAATTACGATACCAGTTGGTAAAGTTAGTTCCATTTAGCTTATCTTTCTCTAAGATGGTTCTCAAAGCAAAACTGGAAATCTGAGGAAGACTGCTAGGTGCCATTGATGTACAACAGAAAATATGCAAAACACTTAAGACATGTATCCATAAAAGAGCAAGCATATTAAACACTTTAATACTTATGCTCCCACTAGAACCAACACCCCTCCGATGGTTGCTTAGTGATTCAGGACCCTAAATAAGCAAGTCGACTAGTGAGCTTTAGCATCACCGCTAGCCGTCAAGTGATCTAGGTAGATAACTCTTTGTCAATCGTATCTCATACGACTCTTGTTGGATGGGTGGCATCACATGCCCCGGCTCCCATCCGACTTTTCCCCGAGTCCCACAACCGTTGTGATAGACCCGTCTAGATTACCAAGTGCTTCCGCTGTAAGAGTCCGACTCGAACCCACCTAGTCGGAAAGAATTGATAGTACCTCAATTTTATGAGCCCACTACCAAAAATGTCCGACTTGTGATGGTGCAGCACTAGCGGGGAAACCGACTAGACCTTCTTTGAGGGATTACTTTCTACCAACTATCTAATAGAGGTAAAACAGAGACATAACAATAATACAAAATAAAGCAATTATAATGTGAAATGGTATGGCTCTCTTCATGGCAATCTCCATCTCCACGAAGCTTGTAATTCGACTCGTGTCAACTCTTGTCACGTGCCGCCTTACTCCATGTAGCCAGCTTGTACATCGACTTGCATGCCATCCGGGTTCTCCAAACAGCTACACTAGCTAGTAATGTAAATTACATAGAGAATCCGACACGCAGGACGTTATACAATAAAATGACAGCACCTAGGCTCCAGCCGGTTAACAAAAACCATGATACGTAGATCACGTATGGATTACACACATCACATGCACATAAGTCATACCATTTACAACATCATCCTGTAAAAACAAGTTATGCATAGATACGATATCTACCGGCGTTGTAAAACTCAGAACGACATCTAAGGCGCTACGACAGGGCGAAGCCGACGGTCATCCATCTAGGGGTATGTCGTTCCACGACCTTAGCAGTTAGATCACGGAAACCAGATCATCCATTCCCCCGAGTACAGTTGATCCAATCAACTTTGTACAAAACCAATCTATCTCATAGATCGACCACCAAAACAGCAATTAGATCCAATCTAACGCCAACCGCATATAACATATACACGATCTCGAGCCTAAAACCAGAAGCTAACGCTCTGATAGCACTGTTGGGCCACGCAGAGAAAAACAAAACCTTTTCCTACGTGGGGATCCCAAGATCTAGCTGAGGTAGTAGGCCACGAGAATTACCACTAGACGCGCGGTTGCGGAATCGATGAAGCACGTCGCTTGATGCAGTGCAGTCCTCACGATCCGTTCCGATCCACGATCGTCGAAGTGCTGAACGTACAGCACCTCCGCCAGTATCCACACGTACGAGGAGAAGCGCCAGCGATGGACTGCTAGGTCCGGTACGACGGCGACATGACTGGACTGGACTGGAGCTAGGGTTTCCAACACATGGAGTGACCTAACCGTGTGCTCTAAGCACCTGCACCTCAGCTTATATAGGGAGTGAAAGTGGGCTCCACTCACTTGTGGCTCATTCACTAAAAGGCCTATATTAGTCACTGCGAGTCCAACTTACTGACTCTGTCTGTTTCCTTTTTGGGTCCAACCCAAATATGCTCCTGCTCTTAAGTGTGTGACCCGACAGGCTCATGGTGACCCAGACACGATCCAAGTCTCACTCGTGACCGATCAGTTGGTAGTGGCTCCTAGCAAAATGTGCCAACTCCCAAGTACCAAAGAGTCATGACGACATACCTTCCAATGTGACTTTCATCTGAGTCCCTTTTGCCTCACGATATACCTTGTCGAACTATATGCGAATAATCGTCATCCCTTAAATAGTTCGACTCTCTTTCTCGATCCGAGATAAGTGATTCATCCGACTAACTCTTAGTCGGTCGCCTCGGTTAACACTTAACCGAGTCACGCATGGCCATGCTTTCCGAATCATATCTTCCGAGAGGGCCCAGAGAATATCTCTCCAGACGAAGGGGCAAAATCCCATCTCGGTTATTCACATCACGCAGCTTGATTCTCAGTCGGCCCGAACTCCGCCTTTATAACTGCCCAGTGACGGAACAACGTTTGACAGAACCTAAGTCGGTGATCCTCAACTCGGACTGTGCAATAACCTTAGGTCTAAGGATTACATTGATTGAGACATGCAAATGATGACTTGATCGTTGCATCTCAATATGGGTCAGTCCGACTTGCTAAACTCTTTAGCTGAATCTGTGTAAGTCGGAATAGCATCTCTATGTCAATGACAAGTGGAACCGAGTCATCAGCCGACTTTCACATTAGTCTAAGTTGTGTGTCCAGCACAACCTCAACGACCAAGGACAATCAGTATAAACAACATGAATATATAGTTCCATAATTGAATCACATATTCAATGATATATATCAGTAGTTCATACATGGACAACAACTTTATGAATACATTGGAAATAATATCATACATGATTGCCTCTAGGGCATATTCCCAACAGATATCACTTGTCGGAACGAGTCAAGTAGCATTGTTCGGTAACGAGATTGAACACGACATGATGATGTCATTGATCAGATCTTGGGCAATGCAAGTATCGTGAGACAAAGGGAATAAGACACGACTGTCTCGGTTCAAACGGCAAAAGATCTTCGTGGAACGCACAGGGGTCACATGGCCATCCAGGTCCCTCTATCGATCATTGGTGCGGCAATGTCCCGACCATGTCTGGAGTGTTCCCGAACCATGGGGTATCATGCTTAAGGGCTTGATGATGCTTAGAGAGTGTTTATAGGATCGGTAGAATCACCAAAGAATTGTAGAGAGAAAACCAGAAGGGTTTCGGTAAGTCCGGAGTGTCCGGAGTGGAGGTGGAAGTGTTCCATAACCACAGAGGTTGAATAATATGTGAATGAATGTTAAATATTGATTTAATCATTTATTCATAATTATTTAATAAAGAGAAAATCAATTTAAAAGGTCAAAAGGCTTAATGGGCCAATTCCTGGAGGGGAGAGGGCCCATTAGGGAAAGGAGAGAGGGAGAAGGGGCAAGGGGGTGGCCGGCTGGGCCAAGCCCCCTCGTGCGGGGCCCACTAGGGCTGGCCGGTGGCCTCCCCTCCCCCTCCTCTCCTTTATTCCCACCCCGGGACTTTGAGGGAGGTAGTACCTCCCCTCCCCCTATATATAGTGGGGGTATTTGGCCAGATAAATACACCGAATAATCAATAAAGGTATTCTCACTTTTGGGAGGACCTCCAATTGATATTTTCTCTCTCTCTCTCTCTCTCTCTCTCTCTCTCTCTCTCTCTCTCTCTCTCTCTCTCTCTCTCTCTCTCTCTCTCTCTCTCTCTCTCTCTCGTGATCGTGGTCCCAAGTTCGGACTGCGCGAACGAGAGACATCTTCACCGCGGAGCGCCGTCGTGTTGCGGGATTCGGATCCAGGAGCTCTACTTCCGCAATTGCTGCTGGATCAGGGAAGTGGGAGTCATAGTCAGGCACCGAACGTGTGTAACTCCCTACGAGGTGTCGCACTTGAGGCACTCAAGTCGTTGGAGCCGTTGGAGCGCAAGGACTTCATCACTACCTTGAGGTCGACTTCGGCTCGTCTACATCAACCACGCTCTCTTGAGCATTGACAACGCTTTTCGGTGTTCAAGGGTAAGTTCGCAAAAATCCCCTCCCGTTACTATATTACTAATAGATAGGTCCTGGCAGCATCAGCGGTTCAGGGGCGTAGGGTAAAATTTTATTGTTTTCATATGCGGAACCGCTACAAATCTTGCTTCTGCCACGCGCCAGCCGAGCTTCCTCCATGTTTTTAGCAGATCCGTCGTAGTAGAAGGCCGCAAAACCGGAGAAAAAAAGTTTTCCATCAGCCACGGCCGAGCCGAGAATTTCATCGCAGAAGACACGCCTTCTACGACGACCGTCAGGCCAAGTCATTGCAAAAGGAAACTTTCCTTGTAGTGCACACCAGCAGTGGTGGTGGCTGTGTGTCCCGGGTGGGCCGGTTCCCGTCATGTGGCTCGGCTAGCTTGGCCAGCCTGCCCTGCCTGCCAGCTCCCCCGCGCGCCCCTTTGTGACGGGGTCGAGCAGACTAGCTAGGGCGGCTGGCAGCCCTGTGGCACGCATGTGCGGCGCCTACTATCTGTTGCCTATGGGCCAATTGGCCCAGCAGCTATTTTCAGCTGCCTTTTTCCTGTCTTTTCCATGCGGTTTCTTCTCAGGTCAATTCCCTCCAGGGTTTTGGCCTAATGAGAAGTTTCTTTATAAATTATAACTTAAATATTTATTTAGTATATATTAATTCACAATTAACATATAATAAAAGCATATTATAAATTGCCATTTATCCGAAACACCTTTCGACCTTTTTCTTTCCTTCTTTCTCTGAACAACTTTAGATCTCTCCGGAACAATTCCGCTTTCTCTCTCTTCTGTGATTCCATATCACAGGAGGATATCCAAGCATCGTAGTGCCCTTAAGTGTGTTTCCCTACAGTTCGGGAATGTAATAGACATGATCTCTATCAATTATCAATAGCGGGACCGGGATGCCCATGTTGACCCCTATGCACTCCACGAATCACCCTCGTGTTGATCCTTAATTGATATGTCCAATTCCCTTTGTTACACGATACAAGACTTGTCCGAGATCTGATCATCGGTATCATGATACTTTGTTCAATCTCGTTTCTAACAAGTATTGTTTTACTCGTTCCCGTGAAATTCCATCCCCATGACCTAGTCATATGTTGTGCAACTTAGGGATGTAATTCACCAAGTGGGCCTAGTGTATCTTCCTGTCACACAGGAGAATAAATCCCGATCTTGATGCATAGTCCTCTACATGCTCCTTTGGATACCCAACATGCACCTTTATGGTCACCCAGTCACGGTTGATGTAGTCAAAGCAATCCTCCAGTAATAGTGATTAATATGATCTCATGGTCTAAGCATTAGGATACTCCTTTTTGACAATTGCAACTAGAACTAAGTGACATGATCGTGTTGCAACAATCATCGGCGAGAAATATCCATCACATCATTCCAGATGATATGACTTTATTGTCAGTTCGTTTTCATAGCACCATGATCAGGAAACCTTGATCATCAGATGCCCAATAAATTAGTTGAATATAGGCTATTAGGGACCTGAGTTTTTTATACATCACACCTGTATCAATGTTTCTGCTTGATACAGTTATAGCATGATATAAAAATATTATGAACTATTGAGATATGATAATAAACCCCTTTATTATTTGCCTCTAGGGCATATCTCCTTCAGTCTCTCACTTGCACTAGAGTACAAATAATCCACCTGCATTGCTACTAATCATAAACCATATCTCATATGTGTTTATTGATCATGCTTGCTCATGGAGGACTTCCTGTCCTAAATTTATTTCTCCAGACTCATAAGGTCGTATTTTGCAAATCATTAATGTCAACTCTTTTGACATTCACACCATTATCATATAATGTGTTGTAGCATTTTGGTGACAAACTGATACTTTGTTTTCTAGTATATACGATGACGATCTACGAGTCAATAGAACTTTCAAGATGTCATGTATAACTATAAAACACACTTAGTCGAAAGTCGAAATTTCTTTAAACCAAAATCATACTTGCTAACACTAAAGTAATCTAGTACTTCTATATCTATGTAAAATTTAATCAAAGTGCAATACTTTCACTTTGATGTCCAGCCACGCTTTTGCTGCGTTCAAACTTAACTCTGATTCAGAATCACTCTAGAATATATGTTCTTTACAACTAAGAACATGGGTCACATTATGTCAAATATAAACAACATGGGTTTTACCTTGGAAAAATATGGCCAAGGCATAGTTGATGCAGTGCATCCCTTTTCCCTGTTTTAACCATTGTCGTAAATATCGAGTCATTACTCAATACTTCTCCTAATTGTTCAAGTAAGAACTAATTCTTTGCTTGAATCTGAACTCTTTTCAGAATCTCAACTAGGTCCTTCTGAACACTTTTAGAATTCTCCAAGCATTTTGACATTTAATGTTCATTAAACATCCTGATCTAATCACATAGATCCTCTATATTTAATTTAAGTTAAATTTCATCCACCTAATGATCTAATTAGTCCTAATACCAAACACATTATTCACTAATATGTTAATTGCATATTCAAGAACATTGTGACGCTCCCACTCAAATATTTCATCAATATTTGATATTCTAGGTTGTTACTCATCTCCCACTCAAATATGTCGTCCACATACTCTATTTGGAAAACTTCTTAGCTCCAACTCAACTTGCAGACTCTTCTCGATAATCCTGGAAAATCCAAAATTCCTTGATCTTAGATCAAATCGAGAATTTTCTGCTACAAGACTTAGCAATTCCAGATTGGTCAAAAAACTTCCTGTTGTACTAGTTACAACCTTTTTCTTCAAACTTTTGAAGACTTTGCAGTTTTGATCAGTCCTTTGCCAATTTTATGACTCTAAGTCATTTCTTGTACTTAGGTCCATCAATGTTTCTTTGTAGTTCGTAGGTATGTATTATTCCAATAATAGGACACGTGAATCAAGAACGAAATTTTGCAAATGGCAGAACTAATTCTTGAATCAAGAATGCTAGTCGTTCACAAAAGTGCAGTTAGGCATGGTGCCGATCTACCAGTCACATATGGTCTAATGCTAGTCCGAGATCGAGAGAGGATTGCAAATTTGAACTACATGTAAAACTCGAACAACGTAGATGCCCTAAAAATGTTTCATATGTAAAGGGTCCCCTTATTTTAACTTGCCAAAAGTTTTAGAGAGAGAGGATTGCTGCAAGATAGCATCCATACCTCTATGGAAGAGCAAGTTGCTATGTTTCTCCATGTGTTGGGGCATAACCAAAGCTTCAGAGTGATCCACAACACATTCAGGAGATCCATAGAGACAATATACCGCTATTTCAAGCAAATCTTGTTTGTGATTGGGGAGCTGAGAGAAGAGATGATAAATCTACCATTTGGTCAAACTCCAAGCAAGATAAAAAATAGCTACATATGGCTTCCATATTTCAGGGTAAAGGAAAATTGTGTATTTTCTTTTCGTGTGAGCACTAACATGGACATAGACATCAATGTTTCTTTGTTTCATCACATGATTATGTTGGCGTAATCGATGGTACTCACGTCACTGCTAGAGTGTCGAGATCATAGTCTACAACATACAGGGGAAGGAAGCACTACACCAGTCATAATGTGCTTGATGTTGTTGATCTTGATATCAAGTTCACATATGTGCTAGCTGGTTGCAAAGGATCATCCCGTGATGCAAGCATTCTTTCTGATAGCTTGTCAAGGACCGACGGGATTAAAATCCCTAGTGGTAAGTTCTACCTAGGAGATACTGGATATGGATCTCTATTTGGGATTCTTCTATCCTTCAGCAAAACCAGGTACCATCTAAACAAATTCTCTACAAGGAACAAACCACAAAACTCTCATGGAATTGTTTAGTCTCGGACACTCTATCCTTCGAGTCACCATAGAGAATGCATGTGCTGCTCTGAAGAACAGATTCAAGTTCCTTGACCAGAAGCCATTCCACCATTTCGCCACCTAAGTTAAGCTAGTTCTAGTTTGTTGCATTCTTCACAACTGGATTGACGAACTTGTGTCGGATGAAGCAAGTGTAACTCTTGACGAGGTTGAAACTGACCAGGGTGTGGAACAAGGAGACAATGAAGCTTGGAAGAACAAGAGTATGCAGTGGGATCATGCAATGTGGGATGACAGAGCAAAACACCAGGTTGTGAACATGAAGAAGAAGGTTGAACTCTCCTTTGATTTTCGTTGATGAAAGGTCAGACTGTAATGATAAAACTATTGTTTGATCTGTGGTTAGTGTCATACTCATGAATTACCGTTCTTGGTAGCTAGGAACTAGATTGAATTAGGGGCATGTAGTATCTATGTCTAAAGTGATGAATTGCCATTTGATTTGTCACTATGTGTGATGGTGTTGAAGATTGTGATGGTGTTGAAGATGCCTTCAACAAGGTAGTTATAACAAAACACCACCATTGCCAGGTATGGCCAACGAAGGTGAGACCAAGGGTTTCCACCTCGAAGCTCTCGTTACGGTACTAGAGAAGCACCACTAAAAACTATGATGTCTTGTCACATCCGTTTTAGCACCATATTCATTCCTTCTAGCTTTGACACTATCGAACATGGACATACGCCCATATCCCTGCACGTGTGCTTCGTTTCTCAGACGACTCCACAAGAAATATGCATAAGCCTGGAGCACGAGATCCATGGAAAATGACATAGTTAAACATTTTATGTCTAAATGTTGGACCTTCCCACCGTCACACACACGCACACACACACGCACACACGCACGCACGCACACGCGCGCACACACACACACACACGCACACACACAGGCACGCACACACACACACACACGGTTTTGCCATCATGCAACCAAACATTGTGACCGTGTGAGCTTGTTGGCAAGAGACAATGATAGCGGAAGGCATCGCCAAAACCCACGTTAAGGGCACCTCCAGTAGACCCATGTTGTACTCGCCATCAGCAGATGTCGAACTTGGGAAAAGAGGGATCCTCTTCACAATTCATTCTGCTGTCCAGCGGGCAACCACGACCACACACAAACCCAATCCACGGGTTGGAATTACATAAAGCCGTTGAGCCATGCCTCGGATCAGGGTACAACCGTACCGCAAGTCACCCCTGCCACCATGGCTTGTTGCTCCGCCCTCAGTCCTCTTGCCAACACCGCATTTGTGGTCCTTCTTCCGCTTCCCAAATCCATAGGTGGCCGCCATGCTTCCCCGGCATCCACCACAGCGATGCCACAACTAAAGAGTACCAGAGTAGCCGCCCCGGTTTTCGAGCTACGCCTAGTACGGCGTCCTAGGCTAGAGGTCCCGCTGCAGGAGGGACGACCCCCCCCCCCCCCCCCCCCCCTTATCCGCTGAAGGCTTTACCCTCAGCTTCCTCCAACGACAACGGAATGAACGGAGGAGAGAGAGAGATGGGGCGGCGACTAGCGGTTAGGGTTTCGCCCGAGCTGCCCCCCTAGGAGCGCACGTATATCAGTTGTGCTATTATATTGTGGTCTCGGAACTTCTATTGGGGCTGAGCTGAAATCAATTGGGGCATTTGGATTGCGCGAGTGTTTTTGTTTGCTAGTACGTTCCTATGTCACAGATCGTACTACTACATGATTCCAAAAAAAAAAAAATCTCGTATAGTGATGATTTCAGCTCAGGCTATTTTTAGGATATTTTGAAGTACGGACACCTCATTTTGAAGCTTGATCTGCAACATGCCTTTTTTAATTTGTACTCGTTACCCCGATTGCACGGACAGTAGCATCAACTTCTCCTGCTAACAAAGTAGAGTCAACCTTCAGAAAACGTCATGTAAGGTTTCAGAACCTGAAGGGAACTCGAAGTCATGCATGGAAGGAGTTCCAAACCTGTGGAATGTTGTCTACATGATGAGTACATACAGTATGTCACGCTGAAGCAAATACGAGACGAGGAACTAATTAACCATATTATACTTGTCTTTGACAATAAGCAGCTGCGGCTGAAGATAGCCAATTATTTGCTCCTAGACCCGTTCCGTGCATTAGGCGTGGTGATCGTGGTAAGTGACCCTCGAGACAATTAAGTTCAGGGCACCGACAGAGTGCCCCTGGAGGGAGCTGCTAGCAGCTATAGCCAGGAGTTTGACAAACGGACGCTAGTCGCTGTGTACGCGTAGTCCTGAAAGTGCCACGATTGTTACTGCAGCTTCGTACTAGTCAACGTACTCATGATCAAATCTTGGTAGTGTGTGAATGAATGAGCAGAAGCAGTCAGCGGTTAGCATATTCCTTGCCCCTCCCAGCAAATGAGGCAACACGTACGTACGTCTACACGCATAAGATCGCCATCGCAAGCATGAAACATGTTAAAGTGTTTTGCTGTGAGGGCCAGAAATCAACCAGCCATGCCTCATGCCTCATGCCTCATGCTTCATGCTTCATGCCTGGAGGCGGCCGGCTAGCTTGCAGTCCACAGCCTTGCGCCGCACACTCCCTCCCTGCACTCCAGGCTTTTGCCGTGCAAATCAACCATGTCGCCAATGCGTGTGTGCACCTGTAGGCACGGTTGACTTTCGCCAATTACCGGCATGGCCATAGTATAAGCACTCCCCCTCCCTCCCTACACCCCCCATTTCCTTCCTCATAGAGGCACCTGCCAAAGACAACAAACCACAAACACGCATTGCCACGACCCCTCCGCCTCCCCTGTCCACCGCGAGCCTGTCACCATGGGGAAAGCGACCGCCTTTCTCATGGCGCTGGCCGTCGCACTCGCCGCCGTCGTCGCCTTCGCCGACGCCGCGCCTCCCGGCGGGCTCCGGAGAAGCCGCTTCCTGGCGGCCAAGCTCCCGCCCCCGTCCTACAACAACTGCGAGAAGAAGCCCAAGATCTGCGAGGAGGTGGCGAGCCCCGGGAACAGCTGCTGCAACGTGTGCACCCACAAGGAGAAAGGCAAGCAGAACTGCCACAGGTGCGTCAACACCCATAAGAACATCGCCCACTGTGGCGAGTGCGGCAACATGTGCGGCTACGGGGAGACCTGCTGCGACGGCAAGTGCGTCGACCTCATCAACGACCGCAAAAACTGCGGGGAGTGCGGCTTCAAGTGCCTCAAGAACCTCGGGTGCAGCTATGGCCTCTGCGACTACGCGGGGTGATCCATGATGCATGCCGGCCCCAACCACGTGGAGCAGCGCCACACGCATATATACACTTCTGCAACCTACTCTATCATGCATCATCAAGAAATAAAATCGGCCCGCAGTACGTATATACTACGTGAGTGCATCTTATTAAGTCCAGAATTGTTGTTTAAGCTACGTACTATTTCAATTCTTCATCTCTCTCTCCCCTCATATGTATACAGAAAAGAGATATGAAGTCGTACGTACAGATGATTATTTATACGTCTCATGATTACGTGTTTAATTAAATGTTGGACTACATCATATTACTATATATAAGTGGTAACATACGTACGTGGTCATAATAAATCAAATTATGTGTTTGTAATATGTATTATACTACGTTTTTTTGGCTACATGTGTATAGCTACCTTATAACCATGTATGCATATGAATTCTTTGATTATATACCGATTAATTAATGGAATTTCTTCCAATGATAATTTGTTTGAGTTCTCGATGCAAATCGTGCCAATTATTTCAATTATGTGTTTTAGACTAGAAAAATGTGTAAAAAACGTCATTCGCTTGATTTGTAGTACTGTACATACGTCAATCACACGCTATACCATACCAGCTGATCATAATTAGGACGCGTACAAACTGGAAAGTAACGTAACGTAGTTGCATCAAAGGTCAACTTAATCAACTCATTTGCATGTGGCATACATTCTTGCGTCGGAAACGACGTGTCCTCCCGGCACTCAAATTTACATGCATGTGGCTCAGCGCATCCCTGCTGGTAGGGATCTGCAATATTTTGAAACGGAGGAAGTATGTATGGTCAGTACGTGCAAGTAGTAATATTTCGTCACTAGCTAGTTTTACCACTACATTTGAAAGTTAATCTCCATTTATCCTGAAATAAGTGACGAATCTAAACAAATCTAAATCACTTATTTCATTACAGAGAGATAGATGTGAAATTTCATGTACTATTACTAATAACCACAGAGGCGTAAATATAGTGAAAATTATAGATATACGGTTGAATGATTTTATGCGGAAACATTTATGCAATATATCAGTTGTTCCCGAACCACGTGCACATGTCACGTCACTAGTGCAAGAATTGAAGGGCTCAGTCTTGCAGTAGTACAAAGGCACTAATGCCGAACACCTTCTTTGAAGTCAAGTTATGCACTTTGCAGTAGTTGTTGTTCAGTTATACTACTAGCGATACATTTTGAATCGCTGACTTTGACTCTGCCAGCGATACATTTTTAGAGGGAATCTAGACTGATTCCTCTGCACTGAAAGGCATTTTTCCTCGCTTCATTCTCCATTAAGCTAAACCGAGCTGCTTTCTGCTAACACGAGCCCTACTAGTTTTTGTAAATTGCACGACATGTGATCGTACCGATCGATATACAAAACTAATGGGTGGTGCTGGAGGCTAAAAAGGAAGAACACGTAAATTACTTTAGCAATTTTAGCGGTGTGTTTGTATCGTACTCGGTGCTCCTAATAAATCTCTTTGTAACCGCCTATGGCCATATTCAAGAAAGATACTATCGAGCGGAATTAAGTACTCTTTGCGTGCGAACGTCCTAAAATCTCCGGATGGATCCCCGGATTGACCTGTGCGATACACTTCCTCAGCATCCACACCTTAATACCTTATGCAAGAACATGACTACCATACGTATGCACGTCGACGGGCAGTGTACATGTTTCTTCTCGAGTCGTAGAGTGTGCAACCAGAATCAGAGGACCTCTTCCACCTCTCTTTTCCTTGTCGTCATCGTGTACTTCTTCTCTGGATTGTTCCTTGGGGAATACTAGATGCGGCGCAGAAGCGCCTACTCAACTATATTGGTCGTAGACTCATAGATGAATGAAAAATTGAAGGGTTTTATGGTAGAAAACAAAAAAATTCTACGTTAGAACTCCCTAACTACCCAAGATCTATCTAGAAGTAATGCAGTAACGAACGATGTTTCGAATATATACTCTTGTAGACTGAAAGCGGTTAACGTTGAGGAACATGGTTGATGTAGTCGTACTCGTAGCCGACCTCAAGGTCGCGAAGCTCCTCGCAGGTCACCCCTTGCTCCATCTTCATCGTTCAGCAGCTCCGGCTCACGACATCCAAGATACCACTCTTTGGAGGCACCCTCGAGGTTTCGTACACATACGGTGTACGGCGACGACCTCGACTCCCTTGATCTCTGTCGGGAGTGCGGAAGTAGATCTCCGGCTTAAAACCCCTATAGCGCAACGGCGTGCTACGGGTGCGACGTCTCTTGTGCGTACAGTCATTTCTTGGATCATGCCTACGCATGGAAACAACTAGAGGGGGAGATAGGGAGAAATTCTCTAAGAAAAATTTCTTAGAAAACATCTTATATTATGTGTTTAATCCCACCCATGGGCACCCTTTATATAGGCAGAGGAAGGTGTGCCCTCCCCTTTGGGTGTCCCATGTGAAACTAAATATTGCAAAGGAATAAAGAGAAGAAGGGGCTACAACCGGCTGGGCCACCCCGCTGGTGGCCCAACCAGCAAGCAACAGCAGCCAAGCGCACAACAACCGAATTCACGGCCGGGTGGGCCGGCGTGCCCACCCCGCGACTCGCTAAGTGGCGCAGCCCACAGCGTGCGCAGCGGCGTTGGTGCGCCCCCGGATGGGTCGGCACCCGCGCGCCCGTGGCCCAGCAAGGCCGCCAACGGCGACAGCGTCCCGGATGGGCCGGCCGTCACCCGCACGGCCCGCCAGCGAGCATGGCTTGCGGCGGCTCGCTGCCCTAGGCGGCATCTAATGCCCGTCGCCCACTTGTATGCCTGGACTGGGTCAGATTCGTCCCAGCAGCGGAAGGAGTTGTTTTTCCTGCTGTTTCCTTTTCCTTTTTCAGGGTGGCTTCCTCCTGGGCCAATTTCCTCTGGGGTTTTGGCCTAATGAGGAAGTTCCCCTATAAATTTTAATTATATTTATTTAGTATATATTAATTTATAATTAATATATAATAAATACATATTATAAATTGTCATTTATCTGAAACACCTTTTGTAGAATTATAATAAATCTCATGTACATTGATTTTGGGGAGTACAAGAAGTATATATAGGGCTGGGAGTCACAACCGACTCAGCCAAACCCTAACCGACTCGGCAGCCTAACCAACTTGTATTACAAGACAAACTCATAATCTAACATCCCCCGCAGTCTCATCGTGGGGTTCAACAACGTTGAGACTGAAACAAATATCTGTGAATGGCGCGGTAGCAAGAGGCTTGGTGAAAATATCAGCAAATTGTGCCGTTGTAGGTACATGAAGAACGCGAACTTGGCCCAAAGCAACCTTCTCTCGAACAAAGTGGATGTCGATTTCGATATGCTTGGTACGCCGATGCTGCACTGTAACCTGTCGTTTCAGCGACAGTGTGCGCGACCGCCCGGTACTCAACCTCTGCAGAAGACCGTGACACTGTAACCTGTCGTTTTGAAGACCATGAAACCAAATTGTTACCAAGAAAAACACAGTATCCGGCCGTGGACCTGCGAGTATCGGGACAACCAGCCCAGTCGGCATCGGAATATGCTGTCAAAGTAGTAGGAGAAGAAGAATTTAGGTGAAGACCGTGATCAAGAGTGCCTTTAAAATATCGGAGAATACGTTTGACATGGTTGTGGTGTGGAACATGTGGGTCGTGCATGTAAAGACAAGCTTGCTGAACGGCATAGAAGAGCTCAGGACGTGTGAGAGTAAGGTATTGGAGAGCACCTGTGAGACTACTATAGAGAGTAGGGTCGGAGAAAGGCTCACCATCAGCAGAAAGTTTGAAACATGTGTCAATAGGAGTGCAAGAGGGCTGGCAATCTTGCATCCCTGCCTGCAAGAGAAGATCAATAATATATTGGCGCTGAGAGAGAAAAAGACCATGGACATGACGAGTGACAGAAATACCAAGAAAATGATGTAAGAGACCAAGATCAGTCATGGAAAACTCGGTGTTAAGAAGTGAAATAATATGGTTAAGAAAATGTTGGGAAGAAGCAGTGAGAACAATATCATCAACATAGAGTAGTAAATAAGAGGTTTGTGAATTTTGATGGTAGACAAAGAGAGAAGAATCAGAAAGAGAAGGAGCAAAACCGATTGTTTGAATGAAGGTGGAAAATCGTTGAAACCATGCTCGACGGGCTTGTTTGAGACCATAAAGGGATTTTTGAAGAAGACAAACATGATTAGGAAGACTAGGATTTTCGAACCCAAGAGGTTGTTGACAATAAACTGTTTCATTGAGGCTATGATACATTGCAAATGTATCTATAATTTTTGATGTTCCATACTTGGTTTTATCCACTTTCTTGTGTTTTGTTCCAACTTTTGAGTACTTTTCATATGATTTCTTGGACTAACCTATTAACAAGAGCCATAGTGCCAGCTGCCTGTTTTCTGCCGTTTTTGGTTCCAGGAAAGTCAGAAAATGAATATTCTCGGAATTGGACGGGACAAAAGCCAAAGTGCCTATTTTTCCGGATGTCATCAAGTGCCAGAATACGAGACGGAGAGGGGCCATGGGCCACCACACCACCTGGCCGCGCGGCTAGGCTTGGCCCGCGCCAGGGGGTGGTGTGGCCGCTCCCGGCACCCCCTCGGCCTCTCCTTCCGCCTATATATTGACCTCGGGATGAAAACCCTAAGTGCCCGATCAAAAATCCACGAAAGAGTCTGTAGCCGCCGTCATCTCCATTCCTAGATCGGGAGGGATCTGAAGCTCTTCCCGGCACCCTGCCGGAGAGGGGAATTCACCCTGGAGGCCTTCTTCATCACCATGCAAGCCTCCGGTGTGATGCGTGAGTAGTTCATCCTTTGACTACGGATCCATGTAGTAGCTATATGGCTGGTTCTCCTCCTTTGTGCTTTCATGTCTAGATCTTGTGAGCTCAGTTCATGATCAAGATCATCTATTTGTAATTCTGCATGTTGTGTTTGCGAGGATCCGATGGATATTGAGATGCTATTTCAGATTGATTATTGATTCTATCATGTCTTTGTTATTTGTGATCTTGCATGCTTTCCGTTGTTAGTAGCTATCTTGGCCGAGTAGATGCTAGCAACTCCAAGAGTTAGTATTTATGCTCGATAGTGGGTTCATGCCTCTGGTAATCTGGGAAAGTGACATAAATCTCTAAGGTACTAGATGTGCTGTTGCTACTAGGGAGAAAACAACAATCCTTTGTTCATGGAACAATCATATTGTTTACTTTACACGCAGTTCGTAAAGCAATAATCTGTTGCTTGCAACTTAATACTGGAGGGGGTTCAGATGATAACCTGAAGGTGGATTATTAGTCATAGATGCAATTGGATGGCGGCCTATGTATTATGTTGTAATGCCCAATCAAGTCTCAGAGGAGTCAAGATGATTAGTATATGCATGTATTGCTTTCTTGGTGTTTGTCGATTGCCCCGCTGTAATTTGTTCACCTAGCATGTTATCTATCTAAGGAGAGCCACCTTTAGTGAACTATGGATCCCGGTCCTTTTCTTTACATACAATCTACAATCTTTTACTTCTTTGTGTTTACTTTCTGCAAACTTTTACTTCTTTCCATTCGATACGTTTAATCCTTTGTTTTCCGCAAAACACGGTGAGATTGACAACCTCATCGCAAGTTGGGGACAAAGTTATGTGGTTGTGTTGTGCAGGTCTCCACGTTGCTACTAGCACCGGTAGTGCGCCCTGCCAAGGCTCAGCTAGTAACACCTCTGGGGTGTTTCCTTGCTCCTACTGGTTCGATTAAATGTTGGTTTCATACTGAGGGAAACTTGCTGTTGTGCTCATCATACCTTCCTCTTGGGGTTCCCAACGAGCTCTATATCAACCACGCACCATTTTTCTGGGCGCCGTGCATTGAGCCATCAAGCTACCATGGAGAAACGCATTTTTAACGTCGATTTGATGAACAGGCCAAGAAGAAGAAATAGCTAGGCTAAGAACCGTGGGAATAGTGCTCGGTTTAACAACAGGAGAGAAAGTTTCATCGTAGTCAATGCCGTGTTGCTGAGAGTATCCCCGACAAACCCAGCGAGCTTTATAGCCTGCAAGAGTTCCATCGGAGTGAATTTTTTGGAGAAATACCCATTTACCTGAAACAACATTCGCACCATGAGGACGTGGAACAAGTTGCCATGTGTCATTTTGCAAGAGAGCATGAAACTCATCTTGCATGGCGGCAGACCAATGAGGATCTAGAAGAGCGGCTTTGTAGGTACGGGGAATAGGTGAAACTTGGGGTTCGGCAATGAGACTAAGACGTTCTTTTGGTTGGAGGCGAAAACCAAATTTAGCGCGAATACGCATGACATGATCATTATTGGGAGCGGTAGTAGGAATATCACGTGAGGGTAGACGGGTAGAAGAGGTGCCCGGCGCAGCGGAACGATCAGGCACAGGAGAGGATTCCTCGGCAGAGGACGCTGCCGCAGCAGCGTTTTGCGCCAGATTCTCTATCGCGGAAGATGGCTCGGCAGGGTCATCTGTGATTTCATGTGCCACGGTAGGGATTTGGGAGGGTGCTTCCGCGATCTGGGGGGAGGGGTTGGCGATGATGGGGTTGTAAAATAGGGGATTTAGGGGGCGAGGGGAGGAGGTCTGGGTTGGTGTGGGTTGAGTTTGAGGTGTAGATGATCGAGCGGCAAAGGGGAAGATTGTTTCATCGAAAGTGACATGTCGAGAGATATGGATGTGACCGGTGGTGCGATCTAGACAACGATACCCTTTGTGCTCATCGGAAAAACCGAGAAAAACGCACGGGATGGATCTAGGGGCTAGTTTATTAGGAGTGGTGGCTTAGATATTAGGAAAACAGAGACAGCCAAAAACTTTTAACTCAACATAATTAGGGTGGCTTAGAAATAGGGAGTAGAAGGGTGTTGTTTTTGGATTGGCAGTGGAGGGTCGGATGTTTAGTAGAAAGGTTGATGTGCGAAGAGCTTCAGCCCAGAATTTTGGTGGCATAGACGATTGGATGAGAAGAGTGCGAACTATATCGTTTAGGGTACGGAGAGAGCGTTCAGCCTTGCCGTTTTGGGAGAGGTGTAAGGGCTAGAAAAACGTAGAAGGATGCCGTGTTGGAGGAAAAGATTCCTATTTTTGAAGTTGTTGAACTCACGTCCATTATCACATTGAATAAAACCAATGGGTAGAAAGAAGTGTGTTGAGACATATCATTGAAAATTTAGAAAAATTGTGTGAACATCCGATTTTTGCTTGAGGGGAAAAGTCCAAATAAAGTGGGTAAATACATCTAGAATAACAAGATAATATTGGAAACCAGAAATACTAATATGAGGGGAAGTCCAAATATCACAATGTAAAAGCTCGAAAGGAAAACTACTATAGGAACTAGAGGAACTAAAGGGGAGGCGCACATGTTTTCCTTGTTGACACGACTCACACACTAAGGGGTCATGATGATCTTTATTACATGGAAGAGAAAATTCACTAAGAAAATTTGAAGTGGTGACGACGTTGGGGTGGCCTAGACGCTGGTGCCAAAGGTGGACAGAGGCCATCATGGAAGAGGGTGGTCTTGTGGCAGGGGCTCCATTGATGGTATAGAGATCACCAGAGCTATTGAAGCGAGCGATCTCCTCCTTGGTTTGAAGGTCTTTCACAGACATGCCAGAGGGGTCAAATTCAATGGAAACAAGATTATCAGAAATGAATTTGCAAACAGAGATTAGGTTTTTGATGAGAGCAGGAGCAACAAGGACATCTCGAAGTAAAAGTGGTTTAGTGGATGTGCTTAATTCGGTATTACCAGTGCTATAGATCGGAATAGTGGAGCCATTGCCAAGGGTGATGGAAGAAAAGGGTGAAGAAGTACAATTTGGCAGCAAAATATTCGAATTAGACATGTGGCTCGAAGCACCAGAGTCGAAGATCCAGTCCATACCTGAGGTTCCCTGAGCAGCAAAATCGTTCATGGCCTGCAAAAAGGCAGCTTGGTCCCAATGAGGGGTCGGTGAAGGCAGCAGGGGCGGAGCCGTTGATGGAGGTGGCGGAGCATGCATCATGTACGAAGCGGTTGGTGCAGATTGCAGCTGGGGCGTCAGGTGATAGAGACCGTTGCCATCGACGTAGTAGGGCGCAGGAGATGGGGCGCCGTAGGTGTAGGCCGCTGGGGCAGCGTTGTATGCTTGCGTCGGAGGACAGGGACTCATGAGTCCAGGAGATCCCGTGTGGGGGCGCATGCCTGGAATCCAGGAGCCGGAATAGGCAGGAGGTGCGCCGATTGGGGACGGTGCAGTCTAGGGCATTGGCCAGGCCTGGACAAGCCCGGTCCAGGGATCATGAGGAGGACACCAGGTTAGAGGTGCAGCAGGCGGGGCAGCGTTTGGAGGTGGTGTCGGTGCAGCCGGAGGATGAGGCGGCAACGGCAGCGGAGGCCGGTAGATAGGGTTTTTGCCACGGTAGTTCGGACCGGGGCGCCATCCGGGAGGGGGCTGCATTGTAGGCGTTGGTGGAGCTGCTGGTGGCAGAGGCATTGGCCATGGAGCGGTGACGAAGGCTTGAGGGTGCGACTCCTTATTTGCCATGGCGCGATCAGCCTATTGGAGCATGGACCGGACCTCGGCGAAGAAGAGGGCCGGTTGCATCATGGGGATGAACGATGCCTGTTTTTCGAAGCGCTCGCCACGGCCGACGAGAAGGACGTTGATGAGTTGCTTGTCGTCGATGGGATCCTCGAGCTTGCGGAGTTCATCGGCGATGGACTTGAGGCGCTGGCATTAGACGCCGACTTGGGAATCACCTTGGACGGTGTTGCGAAGCTCCGTGTGGAGAGTGTTGACGCGACCGTCGAGGTTGTCCTGGAAGAGTTGGCGTAGAGGGCGTTGGTGGCGTCGCGGAAGACGAGGTTGAAGATCTCGGTAGACACCCGCTGGTAGATCCACTGGATGATGGCGAGGTCGTCCTTGACCCAACGCGGATCCGAGGACCGAGGAACGGAGTCGGCGGCGATGTGGTCCAGAAGATTGCAGCGGCCAAGGTGAACTTCGAAGAGGTGGCGCCAATGGTAGTAGTTGTGCTTAGGTAAATCTAGGGTAATGGGGATGAACGGGCTGACATCTGAGATCGTGTTGGCGTAGTTGATGGTGGTGGAGATAGTTGGGGATAGAGGGGTAGTAGTGGAGGTGTTGGAAGAAGATGCCGCGAGAGAGGCGGCTTGAACGACGACGATGGTAGCCCGGCGCTCAAAGTAGCCGGGCGGCGGTGGCGGCGGCGGCGTGGGAGGCGCAGCCATGGCCTAGGAACAGAACTAATTTGATACCATGTAGAATTATAATAAATCTCACGTATATTGATTTTGGGGAGTACAAGGAGTATATATAGGGCTGGGAGTCACAACCGACTCAGCCAAACCCTAACCGACTCGGCAGCCTAACCAACTTGTATTACAAGACAAACTCATAATCTAACACCTTTCATCCTTTTCTTCCTCTCTTCCTACGAACAACTTCAGATCTCTCTTTGGAACGATTCCGGCTTTCTCTCTCTACTGTGATTCCAACTCACAGAAGATCTCTAGCTCATCGTACCCTTAAGTGTATTTCCCCATAGTTTGGGAATGATATAGACATGATCTCATCAATGATCAATAGCGGGACCGGGATGCCCATAATAACCCCTGTGTATTTCAGGATGACAATATTGCTCGAAGTAAAACGTCGAGTACAATTTTCTTTGTTTCTCTGATATGACTTGTCTGAGATCCGGTCATTAGTATCACATACCTTGTTCAATCTCGTTACCGACAAGTTCTGTTTTACTTTTTCCCGCGATATTACATCCCCGTGACCTACTCACATGTTGCAACATTATGGATGTAATCTCACAAAGTCGGCCTTATGTATCTTACCCGTCACCTGGGTGAACAAATCCTAGTCTTGATTCATAGGCCTCAACCGTTCCTCTGTAATACCTAACATATACCTTTATGATCACCCTTTCACCGAGTGACGTTTGATGCAGTTAAGGCAGCCTCAGAAGACAATGATTAATATGATCTCACGGTCTAAGGAGAAAGTGTTAAGAAATAGAGCAATTTTCCAAGAGATTTAACCATAGTAAAAGACAGATAAAGCACAGCCAGAATAATAGAAAAGTACCAGAAGATGATATACGTCACGATAGAGGAACCACCGGTGTTCCCATTAGCATTGGCACTGTCGTCAGCCATGTTGTCAAGGAAAAGGTTGTTGATGTCGGGGAAGAAGTCGTCGTTGGGGAAGACGTCGGTGTAGTCGCTATCCATGAAGGAGTCCGTGATGAAGCCAGTAGTCGCGCTGGTAGCGCTCCCCAAAAACCTTATCGCCCTTCTGCCGTACAGGACTCGAAGCAGCGAGGTCTCGGAGGCCTACTGTCCCAGCTCGCGGTGCACGCCGCAAGACGGGATGAGAAAGATCTAAGCAGCGCAATGCTCTGGAACTGGAGGCGCAAGGTGTGTCTAAGGAGAGGAGCGACCTCTCACTCTTATAGGCACGGGTAGGCAGGCGAATAGTCGGCGTCGGGAGAGGAAACGAACAGGCATCAACCAAAGCCAAACAACCTCCACTAAGCTCGAATTAAATCTCCACTGAGTTCGTATTAAAAACACACTCATGCGGACTGTTCAAATTATTATTCATTTATGTGTGGTAAAAAAAGAGAAGCTCCCGGCTCGAGGCATTCCCGCAACCCGCGGTGCGCGAGCGGCGAGGCGGGCGACGGAGGAGGAGGAGCGCGCGTGTATATGTCTTCTCTTCTCAAGCTCGTACAGGTGGTGGAGGAGCTCTCCTTATAAGTTGGTCCAACTTCTACTCAACTAGCCACGTGGGACTAAACTCTTGTCCCACCTCTTTGCCTTGCATGAATGGGCTAAGTGGGCCTCTAGAATTTCAGGAATTGTTGAATAGTATAAATGGGCTGGGCCTTTATTAGGCAAAAATTCCAACAGAATATGACTATGTATCTAATTATTGCAACAATGAACTCTGTGACTTGATCGTGTCGCAATCTTTGGGTAATGTCCATCACATAATTCACCAATGATATGACCTCGTTGTCAACTAGCATAAAAGCTCCATGGTCAGAAAACCTTGATCATCGGTTGCCAGTATGAATAGAGGCTACTAGCTAGGAACTTGGTTTGTTTCGTACCACACTTGTATCAATGTTTCCACTTGATACAGTTATAGCACAATATAAAACTATTACAAACTATTCGAGATATGATAATAAACTTTATTTATTATTTGCCTCTAGGACATATCTCCTTCAAAAATATCGGTTACAAATTTTTCCGTTGCTGCCCATTGTGTGTTGTGGCATAGTGATGCAGTGGGCACCCTGAACAGATGAGCCCTCTAACCTAAGGATATCAATAGTGCATGTTCATCCATAAGTGAGCTCCTAGGCATATCACTGGCCAGTCTTCTTCCATCATTCCTTCATTACTCTTCGTTTACCTCACTCGTTTAGGTCATCATCTTACATTCTCCTCTTCATTCTGCTATTATACGAGGATGCCCAAGCAGTCATTCCATATATGAGACCAATGAGCAAATGTTGACTTGTTAAATTTCAAATTAACTAATTTTTCATAGCTCCGTGGAGTGTATAGACAAGAGAATGAGAGATACAATTGAAAGACATGACGAGGTAGTATCAGAAGGGGATCCGCAAACCTAGCCTCCCATCACATCATTGAGTCTCCATGAGTAGTTCAAAAATAGGATTATGTTTTTATTTTGACAAATTAGTCGACATTGTTACTCAATCATAACATCCGCTACAAGAGAATTCTAAAGGAAGCCAGGATGACAACCCTTTCGAAATGTCGTGATTCAGTTCAGAAACATGATTTCCTGATCATGGGATACTTGATTAGCTTCTCTTGAATAATATAGAAAATTTGCTTCGTCAAATTAATTTGCCAAAAGGCAATCCCCAAGGATCCATGATAACTGAGATAACCTCCATGCTATCCGACTCAACCACCATCCTCTTGCAACATATCTGATCAACATTGATCATTCGGTTCCTACGTACTCCCTCCGTTTTAAAATATAAGACATTTTACCTTTGTGAATGAAGTGTATCTAGACCTCTTTTAGTGTCTAGGTTCAGCTAAGTCTGGAGTGAACCTAGACACTAAAAAAGGTCTAGATACACTTCTTTCACAAAACTAAAACATCTTATATTTTGAAACGGAGGGAGTACAACTAATTGTGTAGGTACTAGGCCATAACAGCCACAATTGATCCGTGTGCATCCACATATAACCACTGTAGTCTGCAGTTGCCCCTAACCCTGATAGTTCTTCTTTCTAAATCTACTTGTAGACTCCAAAATGGATAGCTTCATATTACTTTTTATTTTTTACTGATTGAAACATGTGTCAACCTTAACTGATCCGTGATTGTAATGAATTACTATACTAAAACTATGCAATAAAAGAAAGGTTGTACGCATCACTTGATGCAGAGCCTGAGATTCACTCCCCATTTCAAAAAACGACCAGGAATCGACGGGTCCCGGCTCCTCTGTTTGTTGCTCCGACGGCGGGAGGGGTGGGGACCTATGATTGGGTCTCCAAGGACGTGTTTGGTTGCTCGGTCTTATATTTCTCGTTTTTATCACTTGGTCGCTGGGTGCTGCATGTGACGATATTTGGCTTGAGCCAACTTTGACACTTTATTTGGTATCCCACGTGGTGGTTTTTCCAGTAAAAGGCCCGGTGTTTGGTTGCCCGGCGCAAAAAAAATGCTTTGTTTTTAACTAACATGTTTTTTATTAATCCTCTCTAATACATCCAACCGTGCCTTCATTCAAGATAATGTCCTGATGAAAAATATGGTCCTCAATTTTACGAATCCACTACCGCAAACAATTTGCAATTCCGTCTAGTGTTTACGACATTTTCCCTTTTAGAGCTTTTTTGAACAAATATTGTCAAATTCGTCACACACAGTTGATCATTTGAAATTTCCTTTGAGAGAAGAATTTAATTCTTCATTCCGCACAACTTTCATGTTGTAAGCTTTATGATTTAATGTTTCTATACGAGTAAATCTACTTATACGTATGTATATTAGGGCAACTTAGATCTACTAGGTTATGAATGTTAAAACAGAAAACTTACAATATGAAAGTTGCGTGAAATGGTGAGACCAAATTACATCCTCAAGGAAATTTCAAACGGTTGCCCGTGTACAGAGAATTTAGTAAAATGCGTTCACACAATGTATAAACATGAACACGAAATAGAACCCTAAAAGTCAACGAGACTAGGAATCGATCGTGGAAATGGATTCACATAATCGATTCGCATCTTTTTTATGCATAACTTATTTTAAATCGGTGCATGGTTGAGTAGATCGGAGGGGACTACGATAACCACATTTAGCCAGGAAATTTCACTCTGACTTGCACGTGGGGAGAAGATTTTGCTCCGAGCGGCCTATTCCCGCGGAAACGGTTGAAATCGGCGTTCCAGCGGGCCAACTTTTTGACCTTTTAAAATTCCGTGAGGTGTAGAAATTATGCGACCCAGCAAGCCAAACCAGCTTATTTCTTCCCGTGTGGTGTGAGAAACAAACTTCGGTCCAACCAAACATGCTCCAAGAGGTTGCACCGTTGCTCGAGAATAAACTTGCATTGTACAATTAACTCGTAATAACTTTTCTTTCCCTAGCCGGCTGGGTCAGTTGATCCTGTGGACACGTAAGTATGGGAAGAGATCCTGCACATGTGCAGTGTGATCGCTGTTCGTGAGTATTTCCTCTGTTTCACGATATAAGACATCTTAGTAAACTGTTTTAGCTTTCTAAAAAGGTTTATATTATGAAACAGAGGTAGTACTAACAAGCTGAATGCTCTTGAGTTGCTACGGGTTGTCAAGTTTTTTCCACAACACGTGTAAACATAATAGCAAAATACCCATCTTTTATGATCCTGCTAATTAATTGTTGCATTCGTATTCTCACCGAAAAATTTGACAACAACTTTGTAAATAAAGACAGTCATGCAGCAAACTGTGAAAATGCACAGGCAAGATGAAAAGTTGACGGATCTACAGCTAGTGCAAGAATCATTCACGCTGAGCTACTCTCATAGTTGCACCCGTGACCGACAACATAATTCTGAATTTCCTGTTAATGGTTAGCAACCTGACAAGCAATACTTCAGCGAAGCGTGTTGGATCTAGATAGATAACAATTTACTTTCTCCTCTCCTCCCACCCTCCATGCTACAGTTTCAAAAGAGCTCCCGTTGTGCCCTGGGCCAAACCGATGCCTCTCTCGCCGGCATTGCCGGGGAGAGATGGCGGAGGGGCGGCGCCGGTGGTAGTAGATTAGGTAGGCTTAGTGGCTTTATGCCGGTAGTTTGGAGTAGGGCGTCGGTGCTCTCTGGCCGGGACTGTCGCATCTGGAAGGTGTCAGGCGGCGGCGTCGAGCTCCAATGGTCGGAGAAGACGGCGAGCTTGTCCAAGTCCGGGATCTCCACAATAAGTGCCAGGATGTGTCTCTCCTCTATGTTTTGCTGCTTCCCTCTTCTCGTTTCCCTTCATCCGGCCGGCCGTGGTGGCAAGGGGACGGGTTCGAGGAGAGGAAGTTGTGCAGGATGCAGGGAGGAGCGGAGGCCTCCTGTCTTGACGCGGTGGCGCGGCGTCGAGCAGGTCCTATCTGAGGGATTTGCTGGGCGTCCGAGGTAGAGGGCGGCGATCTTCCCTCTGATGGTTGATATATTGCAAATATATCTATAATTTTTGATGTTCCACGCTTGCTTTTATCTACTTTCTGTGTTTTGTCCATACTTTGGAGTACTTTTCATATGATTTTTTGGACTAACCTATTAACAAGAGCCACAGTGCCAGCTGCCTGTTTTCTGCTGTTTTTGGTTCTAGGAAAGTCAGAAAATGAATATTCTCGGAATTGGACGGGACAAAAGCAAAAATCCTATTTCACCAGTGAAAGAACATTTCATGTTTCCCTATGTTTTGCGTGTTAGATAACAATACTATGGAGACTTTTCATGTGTGCTAAGTGTGCAGGAAGTTTTGAGGGGGGCCGGATAATCCGCCCCTCCAAGGGCCGGATAATCCGGCCTACCTCATCTCTCAAGGAAGCCAAGGCGCGTCACTCTGTGTCCAGTCGGATTTTCTCCCAGAAAATCCGAACTGGGCGGTTTTTCCTCCCCAGGCCGGATAATCCGGGTTTCGCAAGGGACGGATTATCCGCCCCCCAGTTTTCGAGCAAAAGGAGCCAAGGCGCGTCGCTCGGTATCCGGTCGGATTTTCTACCGGAAAATCCGAACTGGGGCGGTTTTTCTTCCCCAGGCCGGATAATCCGGCCCCTAGAAGTTGATCAAGGGCAAGCTCGGCGCGACGCTCAGAGAGGGGGCGGAGTTTCTGCCGAATATTTCGAGTCTGGGGCGGAGTTTCCCAAGACCGGATAATCCGGCCCTCACTTGGGCCGGATAATCCGGCCCCCAAAGTGTGCAACGGCTGGTTTTTGGAAGGGGGTATAAGTACCCCTTCTTTCCCAACGTCCAGAACTCTTGATTCATTCAAATTTGACCAGACCCTGTGCAAGAGCTCTAAATCTCGATCTCTCACTTCAACCACCATAAGGTCTTGATCTTTGGTGGAATTGAAGGAGGAGAAGTTCATCATCAACATCAAGAATCAAGCGCTCCAACTCCTCTCCATTCACTTGGAGAAATCCCTGATCTAGTAGTCTCGTTAATACCTAGATCGTGTTATTGTATTTGACAACTTTGTTCTTATAGCAGCTTGTTGTCACTTCGGGAGCCTCCAAGTTGTTGTGGAGTTGTTGCCCCGCTAGTTGTGTAAAGGCGCCGGTGCCCGCCTCGAAGGGTACCTATAGTGGAAGGTGGATCAGGCCTGTTGTGGCGAGATCCATCGGAGAACGGGGTGAGGCCTTTTGTGGCGTGGTGGTCTTAGTACCGCCCACCCCTCCAACGCAGACGTACTTCCCTTAACAAGGAAGGAACCACGGTCAAACAAATCATGTGTCTCCGCGTGCTTCACTTCGGTTCACTCGTTCCTCTTCCACTCGCTCCTTAGTCGCTAGTAGATAGGTTTGCATATAGGGAAATTCCACACATTAGTTTATCTAGAGAATTTACCTTTGTGCTAAGCCTAAAATTGAAAAAGAATTAAAAATTGGTGTATCACCTATTCACCCCCCCTCTAGGTGCCCATACGATCCATTTCAATTGGTATCAGAGCCCCGTCTCTTAATTCAGGCTTAACCGCCTAAGAGTAGTATGGGTACCAAGGATGATGGAAATGAGGCTGTGGATAAGGTCACAATGGATGATCTCAAGTCGTTGGAAACAACCTTGTTGAAATCCTTTGAGGCCAAGATGGAGGAGATGAATCAAATGATTGCTCGCCTTACATCATCCATAGCCCCATCTCCATCCTCCTCTAAGGCTCCCTCACCATCATCTAAGGAAAAGGGTAACACCGGATCTAAGGATGATGATGTGGAAGGTGAAAAACTAAATGGTTCCACCTCCAAAAAGGGAAGTGGCAAGGAGGAATATAGTGAGGTTCGCCACGTATATTCCCCCGACCCACCTATCCCTCATCCTCATATAAACAATAGGGGTGATCCACCCAAGCTCACTGCATCTTCTTTTAACCAATGGCAATTTCTAATGAAATCTCATGTTTGCAGCCCCTCTATTGAATTATGGAGGATCATTGAAGAAGGTCTTCATGTTGGAGATCAAACCAATCTAACAAGAAGGGAAGTTGTGGATAGCCAGTTGAATGCCACTGCTCTCGACATGATACAACTGGGCGTGGGTCCCAAGGACATGCCACACATTGAACATCTCAACATGGCTAAAGAGGCGTGGGATGCTCTTACGGACCTTTTTGTTGGAAATGAAAGCATGAGAAGAAACCGGTATGATTCCCTTAGTAACGAAGTTGAGGGATTCTACATGTTGGATGGTGAAAACCATGAGGACATGTATAGAAGACTCAAGGGCATCGCAACAACATTTCGGAAGCATGGGGCCACTCACATTATTGATGCATGGATAAAAAGGAAGTATGTGAGTGCCTTAATGCCTTTCGAACCGACGGACTTGAAGAGCTTGCAAGGTAGACACAACTATCATCAAATGACATCCAATGAAGTCATGCAAGAAATGGCGTCATTCAAAGTGGCGGCAAAGAATGCTGAAGATGCCCGTGCTCGGGCCATTGGAATGCAAAAGGGTGTCAATGTGGCTCTCAAAGCCAATGTTGCTGAGCAAGAGGATGATGAAGGAGCATTTGAGAGGATATCCATGGACTGCCCCGATGAGGTCAAACGTGCTCATGGTGAGTACATGACATTCTATGCAAGGAACTTTTGGAAGGACCCTGCCAAAGCCAAGTCTGAACTTGAGCGCAAGAACGGGTCAAATGGAAGAAGAGAAAGTGGCCCAAGATCGAGAACTTGCTTCAACTGTGGAGATAGACTGCAATTTGTAGCCGAGTGTCCTTATGAAAATAGAGAAGACAATGGTGGCAGGCTCATTCTCGAAGAGAAATCCAAAGTTCCTAAGAAGAAGCCATTTGCTAAGAAGAATGGTCCTTTCAAGAAGCAACCCAAGATGGTCCTTGTAGCTCAAGAGGAATACTCCTCCGCAAGTGAAGATGAAGAGGATGATGATAGTTCCCGCAAAGTGGCTGCTATATCCACCACATCGACTCCCTCCTCTCTCTTCGACTCGCCGAACGAGAACGCCATCAACAACAACGCCACTTGCCTAATGGAAAGAGGATCCGAGGTATCGACTTCTAACTCCTCATTTTCTAAGATTAACATAATTTTGGATATGGATGATCATGACAGTCTTGAAATGAAAGAAGAAGTTATTGCCTTGGATACTTTTTTCACTAATCTACAAGGTGAGCACAAACTCCATTTTGATACTCTTATGAGTCAACTTGCTCGAGCCGAAGATCTCCTTGAAGAAAAGGGTAGAATTGAAAGAGAAGATGCTTTGGAGATAGCCTCTTTGAAGAATGCCTTGGAAGAGGAAGAGGAAACTCGAGTTTCTTTGGAAGAAAGACTCGAATCCCTAGAGGAGTCACAAGAAGAAGCTGTAGCTCAGCTCATTAAAGAACGTGACCATGCCCTTGCCAAGGTAAAGAAACTAAAGAAAGAAAAGATTGATTTTGGGGATGTTCATGCTAGACTTTTGGAGAAGTTTGATGATCTTGAAAGTTCTCACAAGGCATTGAAGAGTGATCATTCTACTCTAAATGAGTCTCATGACCAGCTCCAAACTCAATTGAAATGGTATAATGTACCAAGTACCTCATCTTCATCCTTTGGAAAAGAAGATCTTGCAAGGAGTTCTCAACACAAAGGTAAAGGGGTTATTGATGAGATACTGAGCAGGCAAAGGACAAACAACAGTAAAGAAGGTCTTGGTTACATACCCAAGATAAAGAGCAAGAAAAACAAGAAGAAGAAGAAGAAGAAGAACAAGACTGCTCAATCAGAGACTAGCAACATTACCAATGACAAGACTAATTATGATGGTTTTGCAGGGATCAACAATCCTAACTTCGAACTATATTGTGATTCTTATGGTGATGTTTATGCTAGTTATGTAGGACCTTATGATTGTTACATTCCTTGGTCTATTTGGGTTCCCAAGACCCTTGTTACTAACATGAGAGGACCCATTGAAAAATGGGTACCTAAAACCAAGAAGTAATTTTCTTGCAGGGCTATGGTTCCGGTGGTTCTAAATGGGTACTCGACAGCGGTTGTACGAGTCATATGACCGGAAGCAAGGAGATCATCACGGAGATGCGGCCAAACCTTGATCACATTACCGTATCCTATGGTGACAAGTCAAAATCTGAGGTATTGGGTCTCGACAAAGTTGTGGTGGCTCACGACATCTCTCTCGTGGACGTCATGCTTGTTGAGACCCTCGGGTATAACTTACTTTCTGTTTGTGCCCTTGGTAAGATGGGCTTTACAGTTTACATTGATGCTGATTTGGTGGTACTCTTGTGGAGCAAGTCTCTAAAAGTCGCTTTCGTGGGATATGTCGAAAATGACCTGTACGTGGTAGACTTTTCGGGGAAAACCACTACAGGTCCGATGTGTCTTTTCGGAAAGGCTGACGCGGGTTGGCTATAGCATCGCCGACTAGCCCACGTCAATATGAGAACTTTGCAAAGTCTCCACAAGGGTGGCCACATTCTTGGACTAAAAGAAAATGTCTCTTTTGCCAAAGATCGTGTTTGCAGGGCGTGTGTTGAAGGGAAAATGCATGATTCACCTCATCGAAGGAAAACCATTATCTCTTCAAAAAGGATCTTGGAGCTCCTTCATGTGGACCTCTTCGGACCTCCATCTCATGCAAGCCTCGGTGGGAAGAAGTATTGTCTAGTGATTGCTGATGATTACTCCAGATACACTTGGGTTTATTTCTTCAAGTTGAAGAGTGAAACTCAACAAACTGTCATCGACTTCGCCAACGAGGTTCAACGTCAACACAATGTCCCCATTCTGGCTATAAGGAGTGATAACGGCTCGGAGTTTAAGAACTACACCTTAAATGAGTTCCTAAGTGAAGAGGGGATAAGACATCAATATTCCGCTGCGTACACCCCTCAACAAAATGGTGTAGCCGAGAGGAAGAATCGGACTCTAATGGACATGGCAAGATCAATGTTGGCCGAATTCAAATCTCCATATAACTTCTGGGCTGAAGCAATCTCTACTGCTTGTCATTCATCCAACCGGTTATACCTCCGCAAGATTTTGGACAAGACTCCGTATGAAATACTTACCGGTAACAAGCCAAACATCTCATACTTTCGGGTATTCGGGTGTAAGTGTTTCTTTCTTATTAAAGGAGTTCGTTTATCTAAGTTTGAATCTAAGGCTCTAGAAGGTATTTTTGTTGGTTATGGTGCCGAATCCCACACTTATAGAGTCTACAATAAGCTCTCCGGAACTGTTGTAGAATCTTGTAGTGTGGTGTTCGAGGAAAATGACGGTTCCCGTGCGGAGCAAGTTGGTGTTTGTGATGCAGATGTTGAAATACCCCAAGATGCCATAAGAAGAATGGGCGTGGGATTCTTCCGCCCCATTGAGGAACCCCTTGTGGCGGACCGGGAAGGACAATGCTCTACTCATATAGAGCCCTCATCTACACACACGCAACATGCTCCAACCACGGGGGCAACTTCTACACCATCTCCATCAACTGCTGAAGGTCAAGATGCTCCAGAAAGCTCCAGGCCGGATTTTCCGGTAGATATCGGATTATCCGGCCACCCCGCTCCGGCTGTCCATGCAGCTCCTCGTGGTGAAGATATCAACACAAGCTCCAGGCCGGATTTTCTGGCTGACCCCGGATTATCCGGCTCCTCGCCAGGTCAAGCAAGTCCCAGGCTTCCTGATGATGCTGCTGCAAGTCCTCCTAGGCCGTATTATCTGGCCACTTCATCGGCCGGATTATCCGGCCCTGACTCTCCAGTTCTGCAGCCTCCTGGTATGGCTACAAACTCACCTCAAGGGCATGCATCTCCACCACCTGCTACTGATGTTCCAGCTACTGATCAAGGCGGAGAAAATGCCTCCAATGAAGACTCAAGTGATAAATCTCCTCCACCAAGAGACAACAAACTTATTGAACTTCGTCGCATGGCTCAGGCTGATCGTAACCTTGAGTTGAGGGGTCACACTCTCGACAAGGTTGTTGGTGATCTTTGACGAAGGGTGTCTACTAGAAGAGAATTGGCCAGTTTTGGTGAGCATCAAGCTCATATCTCCATGGTGGAACCTAAGAAGGTCTTTGAAGCTCTTGAAGACCCAGACTGGGTTGTTGCTATGCATGCAGAATTGAATAATTTCGAGCGCAACAAAGTCTGGAAACTAGTGGAGAAACCCAAAGAGTGCCGCAATGTTATCGGCACCAAGTGGATTTTCAAGAACACGCAGGATGAGAATGGCATTGTTGTGAGTAACAAGGCAAGACTTGTGGCACAAGGTTACTCACAAGTTGAGGGCATCGACTTCGGCGAGACTTATGCTCCTGTGGCTCGCCTTGAGTCCATCCGTATCCTACTTGCTTATGCTGCTCATAACAATTTTAAGTTGCAGCAAATGGATGTCAAGAGTGCCTTCCTTAACGGTCCTTTACATGAGTTGGTATACGTAAAGCAACCCCCGGGGTTTGAGGATCCTAACTTCCCGAACCATGTCTACAAACTCGATAAGGCACTCTATGGCCTTAAACAAGCCCCACGTGCGTGGTATGAGCACTTTAAAGAGCTTTTGTTTGATCGTGGCTTCGAAGTTGGGCAAATCGACCCCACTCGTTTTACTAAGAAGGTTAAGGGGGAGCTCTTCGTATGCCAACTATATGTAGACGATATCATTTTTGGTTCTACTAACAAAGCTTTTAACGATGAATTTTCAAAGCTTATGACTGACAGGTTTGAGATGTCTATGATGGGGGAATTACGGTTCTTTCTTGGATTCGAGATCAAGCAACTAAGAGAAGGATCCTTTATTAATCAAGCAAAGTACATCCAAGACATGCTCAAGAGATTCAAGATGACGGATCTAAATGATGTCGCTACTCCGATGCAAACAAAGTGTCATCTCGAACTCAACCCTCATGGTAAAGATGTGGACTAAAAGGTATACCGGTCCATGATCGGCTCTCTTCTTTACCTCTGCGCATCTAGACCCGATATTGTGTCAATTGTGACAGAGTGCCTCTTTTATGTGATAATGAAAGTGCAATCAAAATTGCGTACAATCCAGTACAGCACACAAGGACGAAGCATATTGAGATTCAAAATCATTTTATTCGAGAACATGTTGCTCGAGGCGATATTAATCTATCCTTTGTGAGCACGAAGAACCAACTTGCGGATATTTTTATGAAGCCACTTGATGAAGCAAGATTCTGCTACTTGAGGAATGAGCTAAATATCATTGATTCCAGGAGCTTGTCTTGATTACCCATGCACTCACTCGTACCTCTCAATCCTACTTCGGTCTAGGTGTGGGCATGGATGTAGGGGGAGTGTGGTCCTACCTCATTTGGGCTAACCCTCCCCCCATAATGCCAAAAGCAAGATAAATCATTTCTCTTAATATCATTTTGTGATATGTGAGCTTATTGATGAGTATTGGTCGTGAACCCAAGATATATCTTCGCGGTGTCACACCATACACTCCAACAAGGTGGCTTCGGCCACCGCCCTCTCCCGTGTGGAGAATTGGATCTTTTTGGATGTTATTTTCTCTCTCTTATTCTTATGGGAATCACACTCAATCTTGGCTTTTATTTGATTTGGATTTTGCAATTTTGAGTGTCTAGTACCATCTCAGTTTGGCATTCTCAATCCTAAGCCTTCCCTACCCCTAAGACATCTATTCTTGCACACAAGTCCCTTGTACACCTTGTGGGGGTGTTGTTTGGGGACGCGCGGGCCTGGTTCTGTGTATAACAGAATCCCAGATTTTAGGCCGGATAATCCGGCCCAAGTGTTGGCCGGATAATCCGGCCCTGGCAGATTCGATCTTAAAGGGCAGGGCTCGGGGGAAGGGCTCATATCGAGCAACACTTCTCCCCCAGCCCTCTCCTTCTCCCCAGCCGCCGCCTGTCGCCCCTCACCCTCCCCGGAGCCTCTCCGGCCACCGGATTTTCCGGGCCTTCCCGGATCTTCTTCTCCGTGCCTCCGAGTACCTTCTCCTCCGTGTTCTTCCTCCAATGAGTGAGGGTAACTCCCTCTCTCCCCATCTTTGGCTAGATGTGTATCTTGTTGGATGGAACGTTGTCTAGAAGGATGTGTTTTCGCATAGAACTCGTAGTCTTACAGTTTCTAGGCCCGATCTACTTTTTTGCATGCATTCTTGGTGAAATCGAAAATTTCTGCCAGGGCCGGATTATCAGCCCCTGGCCAGGCCGGATAATCCGGCCTGACAGATTCAAGTCTGCTTCAGTTTCACTATGATGTATGTATTGAGTAGTTTTGACCTATGAATTTTTGCCTACTTGTTCCATGCTCTCTCCTGGACTTGTGTGTATGCTTATCCCCTTACTCTCGCCATTATTCTCCTCACAGGTGGTTCCGGTGTTCCCAAGACCTACACGTGCCGTCCTCGCACCAAGTACTTTCGGGACGACGGTCAAGGTAACCTAGTGGACGAAGTTGAATTGCGGAGAAGGAAGAACGAAGAGAGGCGCATGGCTGAACAATCCAAGAGGACTAGGAAGGGTGTGTCCAAGAGGAAGGGCAAGGAGCCCAAGATCAACTACAGGGATCTGGATGCGGTCTCTTTCTCTGCCATACGTCACCGTGACTTGTTTGCTGAGCTGCCTCGTGATGATGAGCTGGGGGATATCCGGTTTTGGTGTGTAGAACAGAAAGGGATTTATGAAGACATCTATGCCAGGCTGAACATTAGGCCTATGCACCCTCTGGTACTTGCTGATGCTTTGGAGAAGGCGCATCTTGTGGATGCGATGTATGTGGCTGAGAGGATGGGGCTGCACCATCTCATGTCCCTCCAGTGCTCCTTTGACTCTGAGGTGGTGAAGCAATTCTTCTCCACTCTGGTGATTTGTGGTGATGAGCGTCGCACTATGAAGTGGATGACTCATGACAGGCCCATGACTGCTGATTTTCACGTGTTTGCTGAGGTTTTGGGGTACTCCTTCCGCAACAGGGATAGAGCCAGTGGCCACCGCATCATCACTCAGTTGAAGCCCAACAAGGATGCAGCTCTCTCCCCGTGCACTGTGGAAAATGGGATTGTCGGTACTGTGGCTGGTCTTGCTCCCATCTATGCTGCATTGGTGGGTCTCTTCCGTGACTCTATTACACCGAGTAGGGGCAACAATGACAGCATCCGTGGTCACCTTGTTCAGCTACTTCAATTTTCTCATGAGGTTGCCTCCTGCGAGGACGAGTCAGTGCAGTACATGCTGGATGTCATGGACTTCATTTACCATGAGCCGTGTGATGCTATGTTCAACCGTCTGTCCATTACTTATGCGCCCTACATTATGTAGCTCATCCGCCACCTGCTTCCTGCCGAGGAGTTCCACATTGACTCGGTGTACAAGGCCAAGAAAATTTACAACAAGGTTCAGAAGACTGCTCACCCCTCCTCTGCTCCTGAGGGTCTCATGAGGGATGCTCGTAGGCCCCCAGTGCCTCCCATGGCCCGCGAGATCAAGCAGATGAACTGGTTCCAGCGTCACATCCTCTGCATGGGCGTGGACACACGCAAGGGTCAGTATGAGGCCTACAGGCAGCGCCATGAGTTGGCTCACTCCTAGCAGCTCATTCTCCACCACGTGTCTAGCGCTTCGGGTGCTCCTCCGGCTCCTACACCTCCCACTCCATATGCTCGGTGGAACTCTTCCTTCGGGCCGAACTATGGTGAGCTGGAGCGTCACTTGTTCCCCTCTGCGCCTGTTGCTGATGCTGATGATGAGGAAGGTGACACTGAGGAGCTTGAAGATGAGGATGAGGAAGAGCATGAGGACGAGGACGAGGACGAGGACTATGATGAGTGATCCCATGGGGCGCTAGCATCGCTCTTCTCCCTTTTTGCTGTCTCAATGCCAAAGAGGGAGAAGTAGTTCTATTAGGATGTCCGTGGATTTGCATGGGTCGGGCATAAGCACTTGCACTTTTTATTCGTTATTTCTTGCTTATGCCCATTTAGCGTTGAACTTTTATATTCGTGGTTTGATTTGTGGTTGAGACTTTATGTGGTTGTCTGGATGATACCTATGGACTTCATATCATGGATTATGCTCATGGTTATATCTATTCATATCCTGTTGCTGGAGGTTTATCACGGAAGGCGCGCGCTCATAATGGTTATCCAATAATAATTGTGATTTATGTCAAGGATGCCTATTCTCTACTTCGGTGGTATGTGTTTTTGCCTGTCTGTCTATGGAATAGATTCACCTATTTGTGTGCATTTGTATTCCAATGCAAAACTCTATTATGCACACATTGAGGGGGAGTCCCTTTCATAGTTATCTCTGTGTGTCTTGTGTCTTTCTCGTGCAAATCCTGGTATTGTCATCTAACACCAAAAAGGGGGAGATTGAAAGAACATTTCATGTTTCCCTATGTTTTGCGTGTTAGATAACAATATTATGGAGACTTTTCATGTGTGCTAAGTGTGCAGGAAGTTTTGAGGGGGGCCGGATAATCCGCCCCTCCAAGGGCCGGATAATCCGGCCTACCTCATCTCTCAAGGAAGCCAAGGCGCGTCACTCTGTGTCCAGTCGGATTTTCTCCCGGAAAATCCGAACTGGGGCGGTTTTTCCTCCCCAGGCCAGATAATCCGGGTTTCGCAAGGGCCAGATTATCCGGCCCCCAGTTTTCGAGCAAAAAGATCCAAGGCGCGTCGCTCGGTATCCGGTCGGATTTTCTACCGGAAAATCCGAAATAGGGCGGTTTTTCTTCCCCAGGCCGGATGATCCGGCCTAAGGCCGGATAATCCGGCCCCCAGAAGTTGATCAAGGGCAAGCTCGGCGCGACGCTCAGAGAGGGGGCGGAGTTTCTGCCGGATATTCCGAGTCTGGGGCGGAGTTTTCCCAGACCGGATAATCCGGCCCTCACTTGGGCCAGATAATCTGGCCCCAAAGTGTGCAATGGCTGGTTTTTGGAAGGGGGTATAAGTACCCCTTCTTCCCCAACGTCCAGAACTCTTGATTCATTCGAATTTGACCAGACCCTATGCAAGAGCTCTAAATCTCGATCTCCTACTTCAACCACCAAAAGGTCTTGATCTTTGGTGGAATTGAAGGAGGAGAAGTTCATCATCAACATCAAGAATCAAGCGCTCCAACTCCTCTCCATTCACTTGGAGAAATCCCTGATCTAGTATTCTCGTTAATACCTAGATCGTGTTATTGTATTTGACAACTTTGTTCTTGTGGCAGCTTGTTGTCACTTCGGGAGCCTCCAAGTTTTTGTGGAGTTGTTGCCCCGCTAGTTGTGTAAAGGCGCCGGTGCCTGCCTCGAAGGGTACCTATAGTGGAAGGTGGATCAGGCCTGTTGTGGCGAGATCCATCGGAGAACCCTGGTGAGGCCTTTTGTGGCGTGGTGGTCTTAGTACCGCCCACCCCTCCAACGCAGACGTACTTCCCTTAACAAGGAAGGAACTGCGGTCAAACAAATCCTGTGTCTCCACGTGCTTCACTTCGGTTCACTCGTTCCTCTTCCACTCGCTCCTTACTCGCTAGTAGATAGGTTTGTATATAGGGAAATTCCACAGATTAGTTTATCTAGAGAATTTACCTTTGTGCTAAGCCTAAAATTGAAAAAGAATTAAAAATTGGTGTAGCACCTATTCACCCTCCTCTAGGTGCCCATACGATCCATTTCAACCAGAAGACTCCCGGAGCCAGAATATGAGACGGAGTGGGGCTGGGGCCCAGCCACACCACCTGGCCGCGCGGGCTGGGCCTGGCCGCGCCAGGGGGTGGTCTGGCCACCCCAGACTCCCTCTCGGTTTACCTCTTTGCCTATAAGTTGCCTTCTGACCTAAAAACTCTGGGGGGGTTGACGTTTTTCCAGAAGGAGTTCCCCTCCGCCACCACCAGATTCCACGAAACAGCACCAGAAACTCCATTTTGGCACCCTGTCGGGACGGGGAATTGGAGGAGATCATCGCCATCATCATCACCATCGCTTCTCCATCGACCATCCATGTTTCCCCCATATATGAGTGAGTAATCCCCCGCTGTAGGCTATGGGGATGGTAGGGATTGGATGAGATCGTTCATGTAATGGCATCATATTGTTAGGGCATGGTGCCTAGTATCTTCTATTAGTGCTTTATGACTTTGTTGCGACTTGTTATGCTTAATGCTTGTCACTAGGGCCCGAGTGCCATGATTTCAGATTTGAACATGTTATTGATTCATTATGATAGTATTGTTTATGGTCTTATCTGTAAGTTTTATACACACGTTGTTGTCCGGAACCAATGGCCCCGAACTGACAGAAATCGGGATAACCGGAGGGAATGGCTTTCATGTGAGGATCACATGTGTTCATGGAGTGTTAATGCTTTGCTCCGGTGCTCTATTAAAAGGAGCACCTTAATTGCCAGTAGTTCCCTTGAGGCCCCGCTACAAAAGGGTTGGCAGGACAAAAGATGTTGTGCAAGTTCTCATTGCGAGCACATATGACTATATATGAAACACATGCCTAGGATTATCTAGTACTTGGATGCGTTATCTTATTTATCTGCAATTGTCCTATGTTCTGATTGCTATGTGAATTGTCTTGTCCATGCAACGCCTATCCATCCATCCCTATGCCTACTGCACTCGAATCCTACTGTTTACTGCTATTGTTACTATTGTCTTTACTTTACTACTGCTGTTACTTTACTATTCCTACTACAAAACTGTTGCTACTGATAAACTGCTGTGAGCAAGATTGTTTCTAGGTGCAGCTGAATTGACAACTCAGTTGTTAAGGCTTATAAATATTCTTTGGCTCCCTTGTGTCAAATCAATAAATTGGGTTTCACTTCCCTCGAAAATACTGCGATACACCCTCCTATACTTGTGGGTCATCAAGACTATTTTCTGGCGCCGTTGCCGGGGAGCATAGCTTTATTTATCAAGTTCACTTGGATTCTCTATTGTTCGCTGCTGTCCATCCATCATGGGTAAGTCTCGTGATGGCAAGGTTCCTATTTTACCATCCACTACAAGAAGAGGTACGGTTCTGAACACCTCTGTTGCTCTTGATTCACCATCTATTATGAGTAAGCTCGTTACACCACCACATACACATGCTACACACACTGCTACTACTGCTAAATCTGAAACTTCTGATGCTTATGATGCTGCTTCTACTGTGCTTGATAAGAGTGGTTCATTAGGTCCTTTCCTAGATGCTACGATTGCTAGAACTATAGCTGGAAATACTAAAACTCCTAATGAAGACACTACCACACCTGTTAGTTCACCTGAGTCTAGTGAAAGTTATGATATTGAAGATGGTTATGTTGAGATGACCGATGAATTTATTAAAGAATGTAAAAACACCCATGATAGGAGTGCTGCTAAGAGTCTCCTTGAGAGGCGTACTATTAGACCCAAATTATCTCCTATTGCTAAGTTTGTTACTTCTCCCATAAACATTATAGATAAAGATTATGATTTCTCTCTCGATATATCTTACATAACTATTGTTGAGAAAGAACCTTTTTGTGGGACTAAGAATGAAAGTGTGGTAGCACATATGAATGAACTTTCTACCATGAGTGGCTTGTTTTCTGATGATATTAAGATGCGTACTTACTTTGTTGCTAAGATTTTCCCCTTTTCACTGAAAGTGGTGCTGCTACCCATGATCCTCTTTATCCTGAGAGGCATCCCAAAAGAATTGAGCAGGATTCTCAACAAGCTGAAAATAGTGGTTTTACTCGTAAGAAAAGGAAAAAGAAACATAAAACTGTTGTAGAACCCTCTGAACCTGCTATAGATCCTAATAGTATATCTATTTCTGATGATGAAACTGAAAGTGGTAATGAAGAAAATGAAGATCCTAATGAAGAAAAAGTTGAAGAAGAACCTGAAATGCACACTAAGAACACTAAATACACTAAAGAAGATTTTATTGCTAAGAAACATGGTAGTGAAAGAGAACCTTGGGTCCAAAAACCTATGCCTTTCCCTGATAAGAAACACAAGTCAAAGGAAGATGAACACTATAATAAGTTTTGTGAGTGGATGAAACCTTTATTACTGCAAATTCTTTTGACTGATGCTATTAGATTGCCTCCTTGCTCAAAGTATATGAAGGATATTGTCTCGAATAAAAGGAAGATCCCTAATGAAGAAATTTCTACTTTTCTTGCTAATTATTCCTTTAATGGTAAGGTCCCTAAGAAACTTGGAGACCCAGGGATTCCAACTATCCCTTGCTCTATTAAGAATAGTTATGTTAGAACTGCTTTGTGTGATTTGGGAGCTAGAGTTAGTGTTATGCATTTCTCTCTCTATAAGAGGCTTCAACTAGAAAAACTGATACCAACTGATATATCTTTGCAAATGGCTGATAAATCTACCACTATTCCTGTTGGTATATGTGAGGATGTACCAGTTCAAGTGGCTCATAATTGCTTGATATTAACTGATTTTGTTGTGCTTGAAATGCCTGAAGATGATAATATGTCTATTATTCTTGGGAGACCTTTTCTTAATACTGCATGAGCTGTTATTAATTGTAACCAAGCAAAGGTGACCTTTAATGTTAATGACAAGGAACATACTGTCTATTTCCCCAAGAAGATTGAAAGGACTTATGTTTGAATTCAATTGAACATGTTGAGGGCATTCAAGTTGGAGAAATATATTGTCCCATACCAAGAGATAAAATTGAAACTATTATGATTGGGACCATTGCTATCAAGGTTGAGGTAACATAATCATTAGTGGAATACAAATATTTGTCTCATATGAAATTGTTTTGGTAACGAGACCTGATCAACCTTGTTAACAAAAGGATTTCATTGAACAAAACAATGTTTTCACCATGATTATCTCCGCTTACTTCTATTCTATCTATTTTAGTTTTTGCGTATGCCTAACTTAAAGGCGTTAAGGAAAATTACTTATTGGGAGATAATCCAAAAGTTTTAGATGAGTCTTGCAAGTTATTACTTCAGTAATAACCGCTCCTTATCCTTTTTTTATTTGCTTTTTGTGCCAAGAGTAACCTCTAATGAGAGAGAAGTAATGATTGGTAAAGTTGCTGTCCCGAAACAGATTTCTGTGCTTAACCGTAAAAATTCGTGTAAAATCTCTGGACGTCCTTTTGAGGCGTGAATTTTTGTGCTTCTGACACAGGTTATTATCTAACTTTATTTAGTTCAACACTTTTTGATTTGAGCAACAGAAGGTTTTCGAAAAAATTCGTCTTTACCTGCTGGTCTGTTTTGACAGATTTCTGCCATTTTCTACATTTGTTCTTGTTGGTTCCTTTTTGAGTTCTTTTGGGGAATTGAGCTTTTTGAGGGAAGTACTACAGTAGCTAGTGTTCTAATGGAAGTTTATTTGGTGTTAGAACTAAACCTTAAGACCTATTATCTTGAGTGCACTAATGTTGCTAATAAAGATTGTGTGAAGTTTTGTATGAAGGAAAGATTTCAGGTGTATGGAAGGAATGAGTAATGAGATGAAGGATGGACTAAAGCTCAAGCTTGGGGATGCCACGCGTGTCACCCCAATAAATATCCAAGAAGTAAAAGTGTCAAAGCTTGGGGATGTCCAAGGCATCCCCTTCTTCATCAATAAAAATCCCAGTTTTCTTCCAAACGCTTCATTTTTATTGTTTCATGCATAGTTGTGTTGTTGTTGGAGCGTCTTCTTTTTCGTTTTCGTTTTGGTTTTTCATTTGCTTTTGTATTCTTAGTTTGCTGAATAAATTGGTTGGACCCCCTCTTTCATATATTGGTTTTCAAATAGTTTGGTTTGGTTTGGAAAAGAGTAGGAAAGTTAATGCTTAAGTGGTAAAGAGAGCTTGTTTTTTACTGTGGCCTATGCTTTGTCATGCCATGCTTGATATTGTTTTAGCTTTATGCTTAGTATTATTTGTTGTAGCATGACTTGTTATAAATAATTGAGATTTCTTAATGTGCCTTGGATGAATCATGCGTTGTTTTAGCATATTAAAACATAGTATAGTGGTATTCTCCTTTGATGCTTTATTTGGGTTGACTTGGCACATGCTCACACCATGTTATGACTATCCAAAGTCACCATAGCCTTTATGATCCTTTAGTTTTCAACTTGTAGTATCACTTTATGCTTTGATCAATGATATTTTGTCGCTCTGCATGATTATGACCATTATTGCTCTCTTAGTTTGTTGCTCCCAGTCTTTTGCTAGCCTCCACAACCAAGTATGAGTTCTACTCATGCATCCAACTCCTAAAACCAAGTTATTCCAAAGAGTCCACCATACCTAACTACTAGAATATGCTATTCCAAGTATATTCATGTTTTTGTTTACCTTCCAAATTAAACTTGTTATGAGAAAACTAGTGATTAAAGCTCTCACGAACTTGATGGCACACTTTACTTTTTTGCATCTAATAAACTTGAACCGTTGGGTCCTTCTTTGTTGCTTATATTCTTGCGCTTTATAAGTTGAAAGTAGAAGAACCATGTATCATGGGGAACGCTTTCAACATTGCACTTGTACTTTGTACCCCGTTGATATCATGTTCTTTTGCTTATGGATCCCGGTGGTGTGAAATAAAAGTGGAACTTGTAAGATCATGGAGTTTGTATGTGTTAGAGAAATGGCTGGGCCGCTAGCCTAAGCCATGCCTAATCATGGTGGAAACTTGCAGCATCACCATAATGAGCAATCTATGAAGCATCCTCAATAAAAACCTATGCAAATAGCAAATAAAAAGATCGCTGAGATGCGCATTGTCTGCTTGCCTTGTCATTTTGATTATGGGATAGCTCCTGTATCATATGCAAGGGGTACCCCGTTGATGGTTCTTTATGATACATATGTACTTACAATGACAAGAGCTTACTTGTGACTAAAGTTGAGTAGCATGAGGTTCGGTCTTCGTAAGTAAGGGACATGAGATTTCAGCTTATAACTTGTCAAGCATATCCTCTTAGTTGTGTCACTTTAACCTTAATCACCTAAAGATGCTTATGATGGGGGAAATGAGAGCTGAAAGCTATAAGTACCATAATTTTTGGAAGCTCTTTATGAAACTTGAATCTCTACTTCCTTCTATGAAGGCCTTTCTTCCACCATTATATTGAGTCTCCACCTTCTATCTTTATGCACCTACTTTAGGAGCATAGTGGCCATCCTTAGTTCTATGTGCATTGTCCCAAGACTAGTTGATTGATGCATAACTTGATATTGCTTGTTTTAAACTATTTGTATCTAGTCACCCTTATGAACTTTGAAGGTGTCCTATGCATTTATGTTTGCTACTCTATGAGGGACAAGCTGAATGCTACTATACTATGTTTTCTTTATGTGAAACAAACAAACGTCTTGCAAAGCATTGTTATTCATGAATCTTTTGTTTGTGCCTTTTCATGTTGCAACATAGTTTCTTTGTCCTATTGCTAGAACTTTATCTTTCATGTTATGATTGAAGTACTATCATCACAGCTATCAATGTTTTACAAATACTTTGATCAAGTTTATGATGGTGCATGTCACCTCAAAAATTATTCTTTCTTTTTTATCACTTACCTACTCGAGGACGAGCAGGAGTTAAGCTTGGGGATGTTGGTACATTGCAAATGTATCTATAACTTTTGATGTTTCATGCTTGGTTTTATCTACTTTCTTGTGTTTTGTCCACATTTTGGAGTACTTTTCATATGATTTCTTGGACTAACCTATTAATAACAGCCACAGTGCCAGCTGCCTGTTTTCTGCTGTTTTTGGTTCGAGGAAAGTCAGAAATTGAATATTCTCGGAATTGGACGAGACAAAAGCCAAAAATCCTATTTTACCAGAAGACTCCCGGAGCCAGAATATGAGACGGAGTGGGGCTGAGGCCCAGCCACACCACGTGGCCGCGCGGGCTGGGCCTGGTCGCGCCAGGGGGTGGTCTGGCCGCCCCAGATTCCCCCTCGGTCTCCCTCTTCGCCTATAAGTTGCCTTCTGACCTAAAAACTCAGGGGGGTTCGACGTTTTTCCAGAAGGAGTTCCGTTCCGCCGCCACCACCAGATTCCACGAAACAGCACCAGAAACTCCATTCTGGCACCCTGCCGGGACGAGGAATTGGAGGAGATCATCGCCATCATCATCACCATCGCTTCTCCATCGACCATACATGTTTCCCCCATCAATGAGTGAGTAATCCCCCGCTGTAGGCTATGGGGATGGTAGAGGTTGGATGAGATCGTTCATGTAATGGCATCAGATTGTTAGGGCATGGTGCCTAGTATCTTCTATTAGTGCTTTATGACTTTGTTGCGACTTGTTATGATTAATGCTTGTCACTAGGGCCCGAGTGCCATGATTTCAGATCTGAACATGTTATTGATTCATTATGATAGTATTGTTTATGGTCTTATCTGCAAGTTGTATACACACGTTGTTGTCCGGAACCAATGGCCCTGAAGTGACAGAAATCGGGATAACCAGAGGGAATGACTTTGATGTGAGGATCACATGTGTTCATGGAGTGTTAATGCTTTTCTCCGGTGCTCTATTAAAAAGAGCACCTTAATTGCCAGTAGTTCCCTTGAGGCCCCGCTACAAACGGGCTGGCAGGACAAAAGATGTTGTGCAAGTTCTCATTGCGAGCACGTATGACTATATATGGAACACATGCCTAGGATTATCTAGTACTTGGATGCTTTTATCTTATTTATCTGCAATTGCCCTATGTTCCGATTGCTATGCGAATTGTCTTGTCCATGCAACGCCCGTCCATCCATCCCTATGCCTGCCGCACTCGAATCCTACTGTTTACTGCTGTCTTTACTTTACTACTGCTGTTACTTTACTATTCCTACTATAAAACTGTTGCTACTGATAAACTGCTGTGAGAAAGATTGTTTTCCAGGTGCAGCTGAATTGACAACTCAGTTGTTAAGGTTTATAAATATTCTTTGGCTCCCCTTGTGTCGAATTAATAAATTGGGTTTCACTTCCTTCGAAAATACTGCGATACACCCCCTATACTTGTAGGCCATCAATGGTGAACCTCCCTCTCAATAATTGTTGGCGCCGCCGTTGGTCATTTGTTGGCTCTGGTGCGTCCCTCTCCATCTTGGCCGGCCGTGGAGGCGAGGAAGAGGGTCAGGGATGCACCGCTGCTGATTTACGTGGGCGACGACATCGTCTGCTGCTTCAACTCCGAGCTCATCACGCGCTGGCATTCGGAGCCACCGCGATCTCTTGCTGCAAGGGAGGCTTCTTCTTCAACCTCCAGGATGGAGGCCTTATCTGGAGCCTCTCGCCGGACCTCCCTCTGTTGTTGCGTCAAGTGGTTCGTCCCCGACGTGGCAGCGGCAGCCGACGTTGGAGGCTCTGCCGTGGTGGAGGAGGGCTAGGACTCAATCGCTTTTTTACCTTTAGTCCTAGGGTCCTTTTCGCAAAATGCAAGGCCGTATCTTTGACATGCAAGTTTTGCATGGTCCGTAGTGTAAGTTTTAATTCTGGGCCTTGTTGTAATATTGTTCCCACCAGTTTACTTGTTAATGGAAGCAGCTTCGGGTCCTTATCCGTTCAAAAAAAAGATCTAGATAGACAGTAGCAAGGCAACTATATTATGGAGCAAAAAATATAATAGTAATGCAGAAAATATAACACTACAATAATTCTACAAATTGATAGTTTGACTATCGACATGAACGCGACCAGGCACCTAGAACAAGTCCCCTGTCCCCCAACTTCTGCTGCAGGCAATTTCTAGCTGAATACCCGTGATTTATTACGGTTTTTAGAAAGAAAGTATTAGAAAAAATGAGCTCCTTATAAAATTCACCATAATTCTTCTCTCCTTTGTCATAGCCATCTCGATTCATCGTATTTTTTGTTGCATCCCAACCCAATGTATCCTCCGTTTCACCGTAACACACGGGCATTGGGCTAGTTAGAAATTGATAATTTTTTTTATCATCATGAAATTATCATCCATATTTTTGTCCCTAAAATTACTGTTATTAAAACCCTATTCAGTGTCTATATTATTCCTCTCCTGTTTTTAAAATTAAAACCCTAGTTTCTAGAATTTTTGCTCGTATAAGACTATTTACGAAAGGCTTTTAAAATAAGACAGGAAAATGTGTTTTTCAGAGAGAGCCGCAGCCCAGGTCGTCGGCCTACTCCTCGCCTTCTTTGTGGCCCATCTAAGGCCCAAGGCCTCCCCGCCTAAAACCCTAAATTGTGGGCACTAGATCCCTTGCATTCTTGCATGTAGCCCCTTCCCCGCCACTCCAAATCACCACCGGGTCCTCCTTCCACCAAACAGCTTCCTCTGCTCAATCTTCTCCAACCCCGAGCTCCTCCTCACGAGCCTCGCTCGAGTCCCGTCGATCCCGAGCTCCCGAGTGCCTCTCCTCTCGTCGATATCCTCCTCCCTCACCTCACTCCACTCCCTGGACCAAGCCTGCAACCCTGCTCGGCTTCTCCCCTTGTCGCAACGATGCAGAGGTTCGCCAACATCGTCGACCTGGAGCTCGTCACCTTGTTTCGACCGCTGCTTACTGATGTCGGCAGCAGGCCCGCGCGAGCTCATTGCCCTCCACCACACACTCAACCTCGTCCTAGAAATGCCATCGCTCAGCCTCTCCGACTTCGGCTGTCGCCACCCCTCTGCTCCTGATCGCCATGGCCGCGAGTCCCAGCCTCCTCGGTCAGTACCGTGACGCTGCCTCCAATGCTTACTCTGATGGGTTCGTAGCATGGAAAACAAAAAATTTCTACCGCAAGAACGAACAAAACCCAGATCTAATCTAGATAAAAGCCAAGATCTAATCTACTAGACATGAGCAACGAGATAGATCGGTACTAACCCTCGTAGAACCGAAAGTGTTAACGAGATTAGATCTCGTGGATGATGTAGTCGATCACTTGCCGATCTCAAGATCGTGTGGACGATCCTTCCGGCGCCGCGTTCCGGCAGCGCTTTCGCAGACGGTCACACGTGCGGAGTTGAAGCAGACCTTCCTCTCCCTGTTCCAGCGAGCAGCGGAGGTAGTAGATCTTCTCCACGGAATCCCAGCAGCACGACGGCGTGGTGGTGGTGGTGGAGATGAGAATTCTGCAAGGCTTCGCCTATGCCTGTGCAGAAGAAACGTGGAGGAGAGAGGCGGCTGAGATTGGGAGTTATGAGACAAGGTGCAAGAGGGGGCGCCCCTCCCTTCTATTTAAAGGAGGGACGCGCGCCTGGGGAGGGGGAGTCCTAGTAGGACTCCCCTCCTTGGGCCGGCGGTGGGAAGGGGGGAGGAATCCTCCTCCCCCACGAATCCGTGTCTAGCCCCACTTGGTTTCTTTGATCCCTTTTTTTGGTTTTCAAGCAAACTCCAAGAAATTCTCTAGAACCTTCCAGAACATTCCGAAACCTTCTAGAATCTCCATACAAACACTCCGGAACATTTCCTAACTTAGAAAATGATTCCCAATATATGAATCTTATTCTCCGGATCATTCTGGATCTCCTCGTGATGTCCCGGATCCATTCCGAGACTCCGAACAACATTCGATCTCCAACGCAAATTCCATATCTACTTCAAACAACTTCGAACCTTAAGTGTGTCACCCTACGGTTCGTGAATATGCAGACATGATGAAGACACCTCTCCCATCAATAACCATCAGCAGGATCTGGAGATCCATAACGGTTCCCACATACTCAACGATTACTTCGTGATCGATTGAACCAATTAACATACGAAACCAATTCCCTTTGTCTCGCGACATTCTACTTATTCGAGGTTTGATCGTCAGTATCTTCATACCTAGTTCTTCCTCGTTACTGATAAATACTCTTTACTCGTTCCATGTTATGTCATCCCTTGTGACCTAGTCACATGCTTGCAAGCTATCTAGATGACATTCCACCGAGAGGGCCCAGCGTATATCTATCCGTCATATGGATGGACAAATCCCAATCTTGGTATATGCGCTTCAACACATACTTTCAGAATACCTAATGACACCTTTATAACCGCCCAGTTACGAAGCGGCGTTTGATGTCATCAAAGTACCCATCCGGTGATGGTGATTAACATAACCTCATGGTCGAAGGATTAGGTTACTATGTATTTCAAAGCTTACAACAATACGAACTTAATGACTTGATCTTATGCTACGCTTACTATGGGTGTGTGTCCATCATATCATTCTTCTAATGATATAACCTTGTTATTAATCACATCCAATGTCTATGATCAGGAAACCATGATCATCAATCAATCAACAAGCTAGTTCAACAAGAGGCTTACTAGGGACTCTTTTATGTTTACAAAACACACAAGTATTAGTGTTTCCTAATAATACAATTATAGCATGGGATGTAAACATTCATCATAAACACAGAGATATAATAATAACCTCTTTTATTATTGCCTCTTGGGCATATCTCCAACAGTCTCCCACTTGCACTAGAGTCAATAATCTAGATTACATGGTAATATACCGAACACCCATGGCGTTCTGGTGTTGGTCATGCTTTGCTCTAGGGAGAGGTTTAGTCAACGGATCTACTACATTCAGATCAGTGTGTACTTTGCAAATCTTTATGTCACCATCTTGGACATACTCGCGAATAGCATGAAAACGTAGCTTGATGTGCTTCAGCTTGCTATGCGACCTTGGCTCCTGTGCATTAGCTATGGCACCTGTGTTGTCACAGTAGATGGCCATCGGGTCTAACGCGCTGGGAACCATGCCAAGTTCAGTAATGAACTCCTTCATCCATATGCCTTCTTGTGCAGCCTCCGAAGCAGCTATGTATTCCGATTCAGTTGAAGATTTCGCCACAACGCTCTGCTTGGCACTCCTCCAGCTTATTGCAGCACCATTCAAAATAAGTACGTATCCAGACTGTGACTTCGAGTCATCTGGATCGGTGTTCCAACTAGCATCAGTGTAACCGTTTACAACAAGCTGTTCATCACCTCCATAAGAAAGAACCATATCCTTAGTCCTATTCAGGTACTTTAGGATATTCTTGACCGCTGTCCAGTGTTCCATTCTAGGATCACTTTGATATCTGCTAGTCAAACTAACATCATGTGCTATATCCGGTCTCGTACACAGCATGGCATACATGATAGAACCTATGGCCGAGGCATAGGGAATTTTATTCATCTTTTGTCTATCTTCTGCCGTAGCCGGACTTTGAGTTTTACTCAAGGTCTTACCTGACAACATGGGCACGAACCCTTTCTTGCTCTCTTACATTCTAAATTTCTCTAGAACTTTGTCTAAGTATGTACTTTGTGAAAGCGCTATTAGGCGTCTTGATCTATCTCTATAAATCTTGATGCCTAGAATATATGCCGCTTCGCCAAGATCCTTCATCGAAAAACTATTATTCAAATAGGTTTTGACGCTATTAAGAAGTTCTATATCATTCCCAATCAACAATATGTCATCTACATATAGTACTAGGAATACTACAGAGCTCCCACTCACTTTCTTGTAAATACAAGCTTCTCCATAAGTTTGTATAAATCCAAAGTTTTTGATTACTTTATCAAAACGTTGATTCCAACTCCGGGATGCTTGCTTCAGTCCATAAATGGAGCGCTGAAGTTTGCATACCTTATCAGCATCACTAGGATCGACAAAACCCTTGGGTTGTACCATGTACAACTCTTCCTCAATGTCACCATTAAGGAATGTTGTTTTGACATCCATCTGCCAAATTTCATAATCGAAACATGCAGCGATTGCTAACATAATCCTCACAGACTTTAGCTTCGCTACAGGTGAGAAAGTCTCATCGTAGTCAACTCCTTGAATTTTTCGGAACCCTTTCGCGACAAGTCGAGCTTTATAGACGGTAACATTACCATCATCATCTGTTTTTCTTTTGAAAATCCATTTGTTCTCGACAGCCTTACGGCCATCCGGTAAGTCCACCAAAGTCCATACTTGGTTTTTGTACATGGATCCCATTTCGGATTTCATGGCTTCTAGCCATTTGTCGGAATCTGGGCTCACCATAGCTTCTTCATACGTCGCAGGGTCATCAGTGTTGTCCACCAACATGACGTTCAAGGAAGAGTCATACCACTCAGGAGTGGTACGAACCCTCGTTGACCTACGAGGTTCAGTAGTAACTTCATTCGAAGTTTCATGATCATCATCATTAGCTTCCTCTCCAGTTGGTGCAGGCGGCACAGAAACATCTTCTGGTGCTGCGCTACTCTCAACTCCGAAAGAAGGTTCAACAACCTCGTCGAGTTCTACTTTCCTTCCAGTCACTTCTTTCGAGAGAAATTCCTTCTCCAGAAAGGATCCATTCTTAGCAACGAAAACCTTGCCTTCGGATCTATGATAGAAGGTATACCCAATTGTTTCTTTAGGGTATCCTATGAAGACGCATTTCTCCGCTTTGGGTTCAAGCTTATCGGGTTGTAACTTCTTTACATATGCTTCGCAACCCCAAACTTTAAGGAACGACAACTTAGGTTTCTTTCCAAACCACAATTCGTACGGTGTCGTTTCAACGGATTTAGATGGTGCCCTATTTAAAGTGAATGCGGCTGTCTCTAATGCATAGCCCCAAAATGATAATGGTAAATCTGTAAGAGACATCATAGACCGAACCATATCTAAGAGAGTTCGATTACGACGTTTGGACACACCATTACGCTGTGGTGTTCCCGGCGGTGTCAACTGTGAAAGTATTCCACATTTCTTTAAATGCATGCCAAACTCATAACTCAGATATTCACCTTCGCGATCAGAACGCAGAAAATTAATCTTCTTGGTACGATGATTTTCCACTTCACTTTGAAATTCCTTAAACTTCTCGAAAGTTTCGGATTTATGTTTCATAAAGTAGACATACCCATATCTACTCAAGTCATCTATGAAAGTGAGAACATAACGATATCCACCACGCGATGCTACACTCATTGGACCGCACACATCGGTATGTATTATTTCCAATAAGTCTGTAGCTCGCTCCATTATACCAGAGAATGGAGTCTTAGTCATTTTTCCCATTAGACATGCTTTGCATCTTTCAAGTGATTCAAAATCAAGTGATTCAAGAAGTCCATCAGAATGGAGTTTCTTCATACGCTTCACTCCAATGTGACCAAGACGACAGTGCCACATGTATGTAGAATTATCATTTAATTTTATTCGTTTAGCATCTATGTTGTGAACATGTGTATCACTACTATCAAGATTCAATAAGAATAAACCATTCATATCAGGTGCATAACCATAAAAGATATTACTCATATAAATCGAACAACCTTTATTCTCAGACTTAAAAGAGTAACCGTCTCGCAATAAACAAGATCCAGATATAATGTTCATGCTTAACGCAGGCACCAAATAACAATTATTTAAATTTAAAACTAATCCCGATGGTAGATGTAGAGGGAGCGTGCCGACGGCGATCACATCAACCTTGGAGCCATTTCCAACGCGCATCGTCACCTCGTCTCTTGCCAGTCTTCGTTTATTCCGCAGCTCCTGTTTCGAGTTACAAATATGAGCAACCAAACCAGTATCAAATACCCAGGCACTAATACGAGTACTAGTAAGATACACATCTATAACATGTATATCGAATATACCTTTCTTCTTGATGTTGCCGTTCTTCAGATCCGCCAGGTATTTGGGGCAGTTACGCTTCCAGTGACCAGCACCCTTGCAGTAGAAGCACTCAGTTTCAGGTTTAGGACCAGCCTTGGGCTTCTTAGCAGGTGCGGCAGCTTTCTTGCCGTCCTTCTTGAAGTTGCCCTTGTTCTTAGGCTTGCCCCGTTTCTTGAAATTGGTGGTCTTATTGACCATCAACACTTGGTGTTCTTTCATGATCTCCACTTCAGCAGTTTTCAGCATGGACGATAGTTCAGGCAATGTCTTGTTCATGTAGTGCATATTGTAGTTCATCACAAAGTTCTTGTAACTTGGTGGCAGTGATTGGAGGACACGGTGAATCCCCAATTCATTAGGAATCGGTATCCCCAACTCTCGGAGTTTGTTTGCGTGCCCAGACATGGTGAGCACGTGCTCGCTAACGGAGCTACCCTCTTCCATCTTGCAGGTAAAGAACTTCTCGGAAGCTTCATAGCTTTCCATGGCCGCGCGAGTCTCAAATATGAGTTTGAGCTCCTTAATGATTTCAAATGGGTCATGGTGCTCAAAACGCTTTTGAAGCTCCGATTCTAAACCGTACAGGATGGCACACTGAACTGTGGAGTAGTGATGTTTCCGAGTGGCAAAAACATTCTTTACGTCATCGGTGGCATCTTCTGCTGGTGGGTCACCTAGCGGTGCTTCGAGCACATAGGTCAACTGACCAGCCCTGAGGACGATCTTCAGTCCACGGAACCAGTCCGTGAAATTGCTTCCATTGTTCTTAAGCTTTTCTTTCTTTAGGAACGCATTGAAATTGATGGAAACGTTCGCCATAATCTACAACAAAATTGCAAGTAATTTAGACTAAGTTTATGATAAATAGTGTTCAAATTTAATTCTTAAATCAACTAGGTGAACTCCCACTCAAAACAACATCCCTCGCAGTTGTTTTAGTGATTACACGAACCAAATCCACTACACCAAGTCTGATCATCACGTGAGATGATGTAGCTTCATCGGCGAACAATCTTCATGTTCATCATATCAATCATATGACTCATGCTCTACCTTTCGGTATTCTGTGTTCCTAGACCATGTCTGTACATGCTAGGCTCGTCAAGATTAACCTTAGTTTCCGCATGTGCAAATCTGGCTTGCACCCGTTGTATGCACACGTAGAGTCTATCACACCCGATCATCACGAGATGCTTCGAAACGACGAGTCTTAGCAACGGTGCCAACTAAGGACGAACACTTTATTACTTGATATTTAGTGAGAGGGATCATCTTATAATGCTACCGTCGCGATCTAAGCAATACAAGATGCATAAAGGATTAACATCACAGACAATTCATAATTAGTGTGATATGATATGGCCCTTTCTTCTTATGCCTTCGATCTCCATCTCCAAAGCACGGACATGATCTCCATCATCACCAGCATTGCGTCAAGGTCCGTGGCGCCGCTTCATGGTTGTCCATCATCACTAGCAACTATCACAACTACTTGGAACAAAGCTATTACAAGATGAATAGATACGCAGGTCTTAACAGAATTAAAGACAACCATTAGGCTCCTGCCGGTTGCCATATTACAACAAGGATCATTGCATACATCAAATACAATCACAATCACATGTAGGCCATATCACATCACAAAACCCCTGCAAAAACAAGTTAGACGCCTCTAATTTTCTTTGCAAGTTTTACGTGGCTTGGGGCTTTCGACTAAGAACGCATCTTACCTACGAAACTGAACCACAACGTTGATACAAGTGCTATCAAGTGCAAAGTGTAGATTTGATCCATACTATGATGGGAGAGACAGACACCCGCAAAGCCACTTGTGCAATACGAGTTGCACGTCAAGCGTGGAGCAAGTCTCATGTACGATGACATGTAATGTTAGCCCGAGCTGCTTCATCCCACCATACCGCAAGATGCAAAGTACACGTATAGCAAAAGACGGCACGAGCACCAACGCCCACAACCTCATTGTGTTCTACTCGTGCAACAGATCTACGCATAGACAAGGCTCTGATACCACTGATGGGTTCGTAGCATGGAAAACAAAAAAATTCTATCGCAAGAACGAACAAAACCCAGATCTAATCTAGATAAAAGCCAAGATTTAATCTACTAGACATGAGCAACGAGATAGATCGGTACTAACCCTCGTAGAACCGAAAGCGTTAACGAGATTAGATCTCGTGGATGATGTAGTCGATCACTTGCCGATCTCAAGATCGTGTGGACGATCCTTCCGGCGCCGCGTTCCGGCAGCGCTTCCGCAGACGGTCACACGTGCGGAGTCGAAGCAGACCTTCCTCTCCCCGTTCCAGCGAGCAGCGGAGGTAGTAGATCTTCTCCACGGAATCCCAGCAGCACGACGGCGTGGTGATGGTGGTGGAGACGAGAATTCTGCAGGACTTCGCCTATGCCTGTGCAGAAGAAACGTGGAGGAGAGAGGCGGCTGAGATTGGGAGTTATGAGACAAGGTGCAAGAGGGGGCGCCCCCTCCCTTCTATTTAAAGGAGGAAGGCGCGCCTGGGGAGGGGGAGTCCTAGTAGGACTCCCCTCCTTGGGCCGGCGGTGGGAAGGGGGGAGGAATCCTCCTCCCCCACGAATCCGTGTCTAGCCCCACTTGGTTTCTTTGATCCCTTTCTTGGTTTTCAAGCAAACTCCAAGAAATTCTCTAGAACCTTCCAGAACATTCCGAAACCTTCTAGAATCTCCATACAAACACTCCGGAACATTTCCTAACTTAGAAAATGATTCCTAATATATGAATCTTATTCTCCGGACCATTCCGGATCTCCTCGTGATGTCCCGGATCCATTCCGAGACTCCGAACAACATTCGGTCTCCAACGCAAATTCCATATCTACTTCAAACAACTTCGAACCTTAAGTGTGTCACCCTACGGTTCGTGAATATGCAGACATGATGAAGACACCTCTCCCATCAATAACCATCAGCGGGATCTAAAGATCCATAACGGCTCCCACATACTCAACGATTACTTTGTGATCGATTGAACCAATTAACATACGAAACCAATTCCCTTTGTCTCGCGACATTCTACTTATCCGAGGTTTGATCGTCAGTATCTTCATACCTAGTTCTTCCTCGTTACTGATAAGTACTCTTTACTCGTTCCATGTTATGTCATCCCTTGTGACCTAGTCACATGCTTGCAAGCTATCTAGATGACATTCCACCGAGAGGGCCCAGCGTATATCTATCCGTCATATGGATGGACAAATCCCAATCTTGGTCTATGCGCTTCAACACATACTTTCAGAATACCTAATGACACCTTTATAACCGCCCAGTTACGAAGCGGCGTTTGATGTCATCAAAGTACCCATCCGGTGATGGTGATTAACATAACCTCATGGTCGAAGGATTAGGTTACTATGTATTTCAAAGCTTACAGCAATACGAACTTAATGACTTGACCTTATGCTACGCTTACTATGGGTGTGTGTCCATCATATCATTCTCATAATGATATAACCTTGTTATTAATCACATCCAATGTCTATGATCAGAAAACCATGATCATCAATCAATCAACAAGCTAGTTCAACAAGAGGCTTACTAGGGACTCTTTTATGTTTACAAAACACACAAGTATTAGTGTTTCCTAATAATACAATTATAGCATGGGATGTAAACATTCATCATAAACACAAAGATATAATAGTAACCTCTTTTATTATTGTCTCTTGGGCATAATCTCCAACATACTCCTCGCCATTCCCTGACGCTGCGCGCACATCCCGTGTCCGCCTCCCGTCTCCATCAGTTCTTCCTCGAGCAAGCCATGCATCCCTGCCATGGCCACCTCAAATTCGATGTTGTCGTGCGTGCGTGGGCAGTTCGGGATTTTTTTTCTTTTCACTGAATCGGTCAGTTTTCGCAGTGGCGGTGATGTAATATCCCCAAAATATAAGGGAAAAATATGCGTTTACCATCCTCGCCGTCGCTCTAGCCTTAGTTGAATGAGCCGATTGTCTGCTCCTAAGGACATGTGAGTCGACACCGAAACACGCGCATACGGCTCATCCTCCAACACGTCGTCCTCGAGCGTGTGAAGAGGCGGCTGGTGTTTCTCTTGTCCATCTTGATATCCCCGTCCTCTAGAGGAAACAACAGAAGGCACTCCAACATCACCTGGGTGTCTTGCTTCTTGCGGAGGACAGAGTTCCACGGTTCTTGATGGAGTCGTCGGTTTGCTCGAAGAGTAACTCAATGATGTTCAACCAATAGTTTTGGTCAGTTGCCACGATGATTATATCGTCCTTAGTGCCGAACAGCTTGGTTGCATCCACACTGGGGTGATCTAGACATCCCTGTTTCTATAGAGGAAACAATGGGAGGCAATTCGGTGTCACCTTTGGCCCGTGACGTGCTTGGAGGTGGAACACTCGTCTTGATCTCACCGATTTTAGTCGCATGTGCCACTTTACCTTTATTTCTCATGAATTTTTTTGAGGGATATTTCTCTTGAATTTTAACCGTACGACGTTTGGTATAACTTTGCCTAATTTCGTGTGGGTGTCCCAAGTGTTTATTTCCTTTTAATTTTTAGCGGTCTATTTTTTTTTGACAAGAGGTCAGGATATCCCAATTCTTAAGTTTTTGCTGGGTCTTTATTTAAGGGGAGGCATGAGCCCACAATAGATTATTTGTTCTATTCAGAATCGTGGAAAGAAAAAACCCCGTTTGAAGCCTTCGAGTGAAAAATTCCCATCCTTCTTGATTTTCACGGGCGCTTCTCTTGCCGTCGATGAGGCAAAGGCTGGTGCACTGCTTTTCCTTTAGATCACTCTCCATCTAGTATGCTCCTCTAGCTCGCGGTAGTAGCAGTTCAGTGTCACGGTCTTCCCCCATCGTCCCATTGCCAAGCGCCACCACAGTTGACGAGCTATGCCGCAAATTAGACCTCCATATTGGCGGAAACGATAACCCTTTGGAGTCTCGTGTTACGTGTTTATATAGGATAGAAAGAGCCTCTATCGTGGCGTGTACATGTAGGAATACATCGTATAAGAGTGGTGTACTATACCATATCCATACGTGTACAACTTGTCTAACAGCCCCCCTTAATCTAAACTTCTCTGAAGATTTAGATTACGCCTAAACTCATATAAATTTACAACTGGAAGTGCTTTGGTAAAGCCATCAGCAATCTGATCCTTGCTTGATATAAACCTGATCTCTAACTGTTTATTAGCCACTCGTTCACGGACAAAGTGAAAATCAATCTCAATATGTTTTGTGCGAGCATGGAACACTGGGTTTGCAGATAAATACGTAGCACCTAGATTGTCACACCAAAGACAAGGTCTTTCTTGTAACTGAACACCAAGTTCTCTGAGAAGAGCTTCAACCCAAATGAGCTTTAGTAGTAGCATTGGCAAGGGCCTTATATTCAGCTTCAGTACTTGATCTAGAGACAGTGGGCTCTTTGCGAGAGCTCCATGATACCAGATTTGGTCCAACAAATATAGAAAAACCTCCCGTGGAACGTCTGTCATCTAGGCAGCCAGCCCAATCTGCATCTAAAAAGGCACTCAACAAAGTAGAGGTAGACTTCTAAAAAGTAATACCTAGATTGATAGTATCAGCAACGTATCGTAATATCCTTTTTACTGCAGTCCAATGAGTGGTGGTAGGAGCATGTAGATATTGGCAAACCTTGTTGACCGAAAAGGACAAATCTGGACGAGTCAAGGTGAGATACTATAGTGCTCCAACAATACTGCGATAGCGTGTGCTGTCTTCTGTACCAAGTGGTTCTCCCCCGGTCAGAGACAGCTTGTCAACCGAGGACAAAGGTGTAGGTGTAGACTTGCAACCGTTCATACCGACCTTGGCAAGAAGACCAGATGCATATTTCTCTTGTGTCAAAATAATACCATTGGTATGTTTCTTTACCTCAATACCAAGAAAGTAGTGTAAATCTCCAAGATCCTTGATAGCAAAAGGAACGTTGAGATCCTTGAGCAATGCCGAAATAGCTGCATCTGAGGAGCTAGTAACAATGATATCATCAACATATATGAGAACATACATAACAATACCAGACTTGTGGTAGAGAAACAAAGATGTATCAGCTTGTGAGGAAATGAAACCAAGGGCATGAAGTTTCGAACTAAGGCGAGAAAACCATGCACAAGGAGCTTGTTTGAGACCATATAAAGCTTTGTCAAGTTTGCAGAAGTGATGGGGTGCATTGGGATCTTCAAAACCGGGTGGTTGGTGCATATAGACTTCCTCTTCCAGAACACCATGTAAGAACGCGTTTTTGACATCTAGCTGCCGAAGACTCCAGCCTCGAGAAACAGAAACTACAAGGACTATACGAATAGTAGCAGCTTTTACCACTGGACCGAATGTATCCTCATAGTCAATACCATACCGTTGCTTGAAGCCTTTTGCAACAAGACGAGCTTTAAACCTGTCAACTGTACCATCAGCTCGTTTCTTGATTCGATAAACCCACTTGCAGTCAATCAGGTTTTTGTTTGAGCTAGGAGGAACAAGATGCCATGTCTGATTTTGCTGAAGAGCCGTGTATTCTTCTTCCATGGCACTACGCCACTGAGGATGATCAAGTGCCTCAGAAAGAGTTTGTGGTTCACCTGTGGAGGCAAGAAGACCATATCTTATAGTACCATCAGTATGAATTTTTGGTTGTCGAATACCTTGCTGCAAACAGCGGGCGGAGGAGGTGTTGTCGCTGGCCCTGTCGGAGGAGAGCCGACAGCAGGTGTCAGAGGGGAAGCTGATCCCGAGGCGGATCAAGGGAAGATTCCCCAGCAGCCTCGTCTCTGTGCCGACGCGGTCCGGGGAGCAGGTAGGCTCCAGCTCGCGGGGCGCCGCCTGGGGCGCGACACGTGGTGACGCAGGAGGGGAGGCGGGCGTCGACGTGCGGGAGTCCACCGGGGCGCCGACGCGTGGCGACATGGGAGTGGTCGCATGCGGCGAGGGCGCGCCGTGCGACACAGGGGACAGGGGCGCACAATCCGAGACTGATGGAGGATCAGTGTTGGATGGCGTGCCGCTATCAGCATCGGAATGTTCTTCAGCTTGATCATTAAAATTTGTTGCATCATCATTGTGTGAGGATTCTGAACCACTTGACTCATGTAGAGAAGCAGCCGGTGATGGTTCCTGCTCATTGTTAGTCACAACTGGTATAATAGGCAAAGGCATGAGATCATTAGTTTGTGCATCCCCAATAGTAGATGTGTCAGGAGGTGTATCATGTGGTAGTAAAAGAATATCATAACGGAGACGACGACCTGCATTAGGATGGAGGTCGGTAAAGGGAAAAACATGCTCATCAAAAACAACATCACGGGAGACATAAACGCGACCTGTAGATACATCAAGACATTTTACTCCTTTATGAAGGGGACTGTATCCAAGAAACACGCATCGAGTCGACCGAAAATCAAGTTTACGTTTGTTATATGGTTGAAGGTTTGGCCAACAAGCACAACCAAAAACTCGAAGGGATGCATAATTCGGTTTAGTATGCATGAGACGTTCTACTGGAGTATCAAAATTGATGACTTTGCTTGGGAGAAGATTTATAAAGACGGTGGCTGTAAGAAAGGCTTCATCCCAAAATTTGAGAGGCATAGACGCATTTGCAAGAAGAGACAAACCAACCTCAACAATGTGACGATGTTTTCTTTCAGCGGAGCCATTTTGTTGATGAGCATGGGGACAAGACACATGATGAGTTATCCCAACTTTTTGGAAAAAGCTATTTAATTTTTCATATTCACCACCCCAGTCAGTTTGCATGGTTTTGATCTTTCTTTCAAACTTGCGTTCAACAAATTGCTCGGAGTTAAGAAAGACTTGATACACTTCAGATCGTTTCTTGAGCAAATAGATCCAAGTGAATTTACTAAAATCATCGATAAAACTTACATAGTATGCATGTTTGCCCACAGAAAGAGGAGCAGGGCCCCAAACATCAGAGAAAACTTATTCCAGAGGAACAGTAGAAACACTAGTAGAAACTGGATAGGGCAACTGATGACTCTTTGCTAACTGGCAAGCATCACAAACATATGGATTTATTTCTGGCGAATGCGAGAGTTCATTTTTCCTAATTATTTGCTGCACCACAAAGGATGAGGGGTGACCTAGGCGACGATGCCATGTGGAGGATGAGGGCTTTATGGTGATGAAGGCTTCCTTGCGTGACCCACTGGAAGTAGGAATAAGAGGATAAAGACCATCATGGCACAGACCCTTAAACATAACCTCCTTGGTTGCCTGATCCTTGATCAAAAATAAGAAGGGGTGAAACTCAAGAAAAACGCCGTTGTCAAGGGTGAGTTTATGAACAGATAGTAAGTTTTTGGATGCACTAGGTACATGTAATATGTTGTTTAGATGTAAGGAACTATGTGGGGTATGAAAAACTAAATGACCAACATGGGAAATTTGCATACCGTGACCATTTGTCGTGTGCACGTGATCGCGACCAGTGTACTTCTCATGGACGGAGAGTTTGCTCAATTCACCAGCAACATGATTGGGAGCGCCAATGTCAGGGTACCAATTGGTGTCGACTCCATAGGAGGCAACATGCACAACCTTGTCCTTGCGATCTCTGTCATCATCAGAATCCTCCTTGTCATTGTCCTGGTACCTCCACCAGCAATCACTGGTGGGGTGCCCATGAATCTTGCAGATTTGGCAGTGAACATCAACAAAACGTGTCGGAGCACGATCGCGGCGGCGGCCGCTGTCGCGCTTGCCACCATCACGGCGGACGCTGTCATCACACCAACGGTAGTCGTCGCGACGTGCATCATCCCGGCGGCGCATGTAGCCACCGTCATCGCGGCGATCATCACCGCGTGGACGAGGTGCCCGGTCATCGTCACGGCGGTAGCCGCGGTCGTCGTCGCGGCGGTAGCCGCGGTCATCGTCACGGCGGTTGCCGCGATCATCATCGCGTCGTGGTGGCCGGTCATCGCGGGGTCGAGGTGGCGGTTGACGGCGCGCAAGGTTGACCGAAGACGTAAAGGAATCACCAGTGTCCTGTAACATAGTCTGACGAAGATCATGAGCAGAAATTTGATCATAAAGATCATCAAGAGTAGTGTTAGGATTTCCATTGACGGTGGCGACGACATCGTTGTAGGAGCCATCGAGTCCATTCAGAACATAGCTAATCAGCTCACTCTCATCGAGAGTTTTCCCGAGAGCCACAAGTTCCGAGGTGAACCCCTTCATCTTGGCGAAGTATTGCGCGGTGGTGAGGGAGTGCTTCTTGGTGTTGTTGAGGGCACCGCGGATGGCATTGATCTTGGACGGAGACTGAGTCGAGAACATGCGGTTGATGGCGACCCAGACAACTGCAGACGTCTCGAGGCCGAACACATGGGGCAGCAACTCCGGCGACAGGGAGTTCAGCAGGTAGCCGAGGACCGCCTGGTCACGCGCCACCCAGGCGGCATAGGCGGGGTTCACCATGGTGGATTTCTTCTGAGCTTCATCCACCACCTCCATGACTTGATGAGGCGCCGCATCAGTGCCATCCAGGAGCCCAAGGGCGAGAGCTCTACAGATAGGAGGGAGGACCAGCGTCTTCCAGAACAAGAAGTTCGAGCGCGTGAGTTTTGTCGTTGGCGGAGCACCCAGAGCGCTGCCGATAGGAACCATCGAGGCAGCGACGGATGAGGAGGCGACGGCGGTGGAGAGGGCCATCGGCAAGGTTTTGTGGTGACGGTCGTAGACGATCTAGGGCGGCGGCGGTCGTAGACGATCTAGGGCGGCGGCGATGTAGAGATCCGGCGGCAGAGTAGGTCTGCGGCGGGAGGTTTTGTGGCGGCGGCGGCGATTTTATGTAGGTCGTGGCGGCGGCCGAAGACAGGCTAGGGCGGCGGCGGTGTTTGTTGTGCTTGTTGTCGTGGCGGCGGCCGAAGTGGAGAACTAGGGCGGCGGCGAGGTTGTGTTTGTCGTGGTGGCGGCGGCCGAAGACGAGCTAAGGCGCGGCGATGTGTTTTGCGGCGACGGCGGCTGCTAGATGGTCTGGCGGCGACGACGGGTGTAGACGGTTTAGGCGGCTAGGGTTGGAAGAGGGTTGGCTCTGATACCATATTGGCGGAAACGATAACCCTTTGGGGTCTCGTGGGTCTGGGGCGTGACGGGAAGGGTGGTAGGGACGGGGCGATGGCAGGGACCCCGACGGGAGGGCATTGGTTCGCGGCAGGATGTGATGGGTTGGACGGTAAGGTTGGGCTCGAGGACTTACAGGCAGCCGAGAACTCACGCGGTTCCAGCGCGCCGGCCAAGCCTTGGCGCTCCTCCGGCTGGCCTGAACCCATCTGTTGCCCCAACGCAGCATCGCCGCACGCGCCTCTTCTGTCTCCACTTGCGTCGCTCTGCTCCGAGCTCAGGTACAGTTCTTGTTCGGAAGGTTGAGAAGGAACTGGTATACAATGGCATTGGAGCCGTGATATGTCCCTGCAGTCGTTGACTCGCGCGATTGACGGGAGGACCGAACTGTTCACTTTCTGACTTAGCGATGGCAGTCCCTGTAGTTTCTTCCAAGTTGCCGGGGGTAAATTTGGAAAAAGAAAGCGGACGGAAATCTGTGTAGACCAACCTAGCTCAAGCAAAAAATTATAGTGTAGATATCCGAGCGCTTTTCAGACAAATCCAGGTGCTTAATCTTGTAATGCGAACCATACATCGCAGCCTGCTCTAGCAAATACTACAAACCCGTGTACCGCAAACCATGTTTAGGGTGAACTGCAAACCACGTTTACGGTATAAAAAATTTCGCAGCGGAACAGCTGCACTAACTGCATTTAAAAAAATCATCACGTTGGCGCCAAATCACACATTAGGGGGAGGTTTTGATCATCTCAGACCAACATATTTACAACAAAAAATTGGATATCGCGCCCTACATACAATCTAAACCCTAGCAGTTGTTGGCGGTACCCACTCACCAGAGCGTCTACAGCGTCGTCGTCGTCGGTCGCCTACTCGTCGTCGGAGTCGGTGCTGTCTTCGGAGTAGTTGACGACGAAGACGCCCATCCGGGCCTGGTGCTCGCGTGTGGAGCGGTGGCAGACGTGGCGGAGCTCGCGCTCACGCTCGTCGCGGAGGCGCTTCGCGCGCTCCTAGACGTCAGAGAGGAGGGTCCTGAGCGAGTTGAACTTCGCCTCGCAGACCTTGTCGTCCTCCTCCAAGCCGGAGTCCGCCTCATCCTCCTCGCTGTCCTCGTCGGAGATGTGGCCCCACCGAGCCGGTGCGGGAGCGGGAGGCGGCGTGCGCACCACCGGTGACGGCGCGCGGAGGCGTGGGCCAGCGCTCACGGCCGCCCGGGAGCTTCCCACCTCTGCATCATGTGAAGTGGGCGAAAACCCACCCAACCCACGCCGGGAGGTCAAGCAGGAACGCGTGAAGGCGACGCACGCCTGTTCGGACCGGCGCCGGCGCACCTCCTCCTCGCTTGACGGCGGCGCGGGAGCTCAGGCACCGGAGCTCCCTCCGCGTCGCGGTGAAGAGCCGCCTCAGCCAGCCAAATTCCGGCACGATTGGCCGGCCATGGCTAGGAGGGGTGGGTGGGAGGTGGTGGCGGCAGCGGCGATTTGACGGAGATGGCCGAAGGTGGCCGGCATCTGCGGCGGCGTGCGGCGGCGGGGTTTTTGCGCGTGGAAGCGGTGGGGAAAATAGATGCGGTTTCCCGCATCCAGGACCCTCCGCACCGAATATACGCGGGATGGATGGCTTAGATGCGGGAAACCGCAAAAAATTTATATTATCTGCCCGTTTGAGGTATTTGAAAAAACCATTTTTTAGGCCTGATACCACATATCTGTCCAAAATTTTGAAGGCCGGCTGTATCCGCTAGAGATGCTCTAAGATACGAGGATATTCAGGATGTAAACTAGTAGTCCGGTTGAAGTAATTAACAAGCACAAATGGCATGATTACCCCTCAATGTTATTCTCTGAAGTTGTGCCGCTAGTTAGCTCACCGTATGTCATAGCTATGGTCAACTTGAGGGTGTAACATTGCATGTGAATGTATTTCACACGTGTACCTCAAGAGCCAATGCTTTGCGAAGGGATTTTCTCTTGTGAAGCTGCAAATGATAAATGCCAATTCGTTCTCGACTGTTCCACTGAAGTCTGTTTGTGAAACTGGGAGGGGAAGAACGTATTCAGTCATCCGTGCATCCATAATAAAGGATTGTTTCCAGTTTCCCCGTGCGAAGGAAAAGAATCGCTCGAATAACACTGAATTTGGCGAGCTACACATATTGAAATCTACTACAGTAGTACGGAGTAGTATAATGCACGGGGTCGTGCATGTATGCGTAAGGTGTACAGATACCTAACCGTAGGGAGAGGCAGCACGAAATCTTCAGGAGCTCGGCTCCTTTCCTTGGTCTGCAAGTCCCCACTCTTTACAGCCAGCGCCCAGCCGGACTTGTTCTTCTTCCTTGTGCGAGGGCGGCAAGCAAAGAACAAACCCGAGCTGCATGCACCGCCGGGGCCGGACGCCGGTGACCCAGACGCATCCATGTATATAAGCCGCAATACGGTCTAGTTTTCTGCAAGTGTCAGGCATTCTACTCTTTACTGCCTCAATCGTACGTCAGGCCATCAGAGAGATCACAGGCCGACATAACCCAACCGAGCAGTATTCTACCAAGGACCAAGGTACGTTCAGGGGGACGAAAGGAAAATGGCCGATAACCTGAAGCCCGTGGCCCTCCTCCTGCTGCTGCTCAACTTCTGCATGTACACGATCATCGCCATCATCGGCGGGTGGGCGGTCAACTTCGCCATCGACCAGGGCTTCATCATAGGTACGGATATACTCTTCTTCGTCCCAAAGCTCAAGCTGATCCAAGGACGGATGACAGTTATGTCTTGGCATGGTACTGCTCTGCTGCCGATCGAATAGGTAAATATTCTTGTTTCCTGCACTACAGGCCCCGGGCTGCGTCTCCCGGCCCACTTCCACCCGATCTTCTTCCCCATCGGGAACTTCGCCACCGGCTTCTTCGTGGTGTTCGCGCTGCTCGCGGACGTCGTCGGGGCGGCCTCCTGCATCGTGGGATTCACGCACATCCTCTCCTCGAGCTACCACAGCCAGCAGCCCGCCGCGTCGCTCGGTCTCGTCGCATGGGCGCTCACCGTCCTAGCCATGGGGTAAGCACGCACCCACCAGAGGGTGTCTGAAACATCATCTCGTCTGAACCAAATTTATCCGTTTACTATGATACTACTGGTGAATGTCTGATAATATGAATTAATCGTTGCAGGCTGGCTTGTCAGGAGATCTCTTTTGACAGAAGAAATGCGAAGCTGGTAAGACTTCTTCCGTTTTCTTTTTTGTCTCTGTACCTCGTCAGACGATGGCCTGTGAGCTGATCGGAGTTTTGGGGGAGCTTGACAGGGTACCATGGAGGCGTTCACGATCGTCCTGTCGGTGACGCAGCTCTTCTACGTCCTCTCGATCAAGGCCGGCGGTCACGGACCCGTCCCTGTCGAACGCCACAACGCCCTGGGCCGCTGATCTGGTCGGGTCGGAGAGAAAAAAGGGACAGCGGGAGTCGTGGTCGCGTGGGAAGAAACAGAGCCGTCGGAGAATGTTTTTACTTGCTGTGGTCGTGCTTTTCGTTTGGTGTGGTGATTCTTTGCCCTGGGGATTGGTGAGAATGGAGGGCTTGCGTTTCAGTTCATTTGTACATTTGTGCATTGCTTTGCCCTTCGAGTTTGTTGATGATGAATTCAAGCATCTGGAAAGTCTGATTCGTTGCTCAAGCATCCGGGTACTAACTAAGATCAGAAGCAACTAGGGGCATCTGAGTAAAATTTTTGTTTTACTCCTCTAACGCGGACCTAACCTAAGTCCTATAAGTTTTAGAGGAGTGAACTTTTCAGGAGTTGCCTCCTCTGACTCCTAAAAATAGGAGTCGTCGATCACTCTAGAGAAAAACCCCGACCTCCCCCCGCCGTCCCCATTCACGCCGGCGTCTCCGCCGGTGACCATTATAACCCGCCGCCAGCACACCGAACCCTGAGCCACCCTAGAGCCCACCTCTCTGTCGCTCGCTGCTCCCCGCCATCGCCGAAATCGATTGTGAGACCGAGATTTCGCCGACCGCCGCCCCGATCTGTTGCAAATCGACCACTACGAGCCTCGATTCTTTGCAAAATAGAGCGGCCAGAGGATGGGAAGGTGGTAGAATCTTGCCCAACACCGATGCTGTGTGGAAGCTCGGCCCCTTCTCCTCGCCAACAGGAGATCTCGCGTGGCCTAGGGCAGGCTCTGCCGGTACCGTGGCCGCGCGGGATCTCTGGCCAGAGTGGAAGAGGCAGGGCCGGTCTCCGTGGAAGCTCTAGTCGAAGATGGATCACCGGAACCGCCACCGGCAACCAACACATTTGGGAAAAGGTGAGTTTTTCCTCCTTTTCTTTTTGTAAAATGAAGTAGAAGAAATGGTGGCATATTGGATTTTACAAATGAAGCAAGAAAAGCCTAAACGTACAGATGACGAGGACAACGATTTGTATTTCACATGACACCATCAAACTTCTATAGATGAGGCATTATACGAAGAGCGGCGTTCATCAAGCATTGCAACAATTTTGGCAAACGATTCATGAAAACTTCAATCAAAGAAATAGTGGAGAAGCTCGATTGGTAAAATCGATTATGAGTTTAATATACTGGGTTACCATTTTGAAACTTTCATGTGGTGTTTGCTTCAGAAAACATCCCTTTTTGGCACTTAAAAAATAGAAAATGGCGTTTTTATGCGACAAAAAATGAAAAAAAATCCTCTGCAACACGGTTTATCATGCCAAGGTGCACACTTGTGAAAAATATGGAAATATTATTACAAACTACAAAATAGGAAATGGCATTACATTTAACCCCTTAAGCCTGCACGAAACCTTCTATGCCTACAGAATGGAGCCACCCAATCATAATAGAGAATCAGACTACTTACGGATCAGCTCAGTGAACAAGATCTCAGTCGTCCATATGTAGGATCAGTCCAATGTCTGGAATTTGTCTCCCACTCAGAATTTTGATTCTCCCACCTCCCCAGACTTTGGACAAAAATGACAAAAACATCCTGCAGTTCACACACACTTGCACCTAGAAGTGGTTAGGGCTAGTTTCGTAAAATCCCACTCCACCCATCCTAATCATGATCGATAAGGACATCCACACCAACGAAAAGACCCCCAAATCCTAATCCTCTTCTCAGTCCCGCCACCACTTTTCATCTCTCGCTCGATGATTACCTCCCCATCCTATCCTTCCCCAGCACCACCCTAGGTCGTCGGCGCCCCTCCTCACCTCCACACCAACTCTGACCCCTCGCCCTGGACCCCCATGTCTTCTCACGGGATAGCACCTCAATATCTAGGTAGCACATCACCTGAATGCCTAACCCTACCCCTGGTTCAGGAAAGGCAGGCTAGGGGAGGGGAGAGAGAAATAAATGTGATTCAAGAAACCATGAAGACGAATCGGTCTTTTATAGGTTACGCAGATAACTCTGCCAGCTGGGCGACGGCGCACATCGTCGCCGTGAGGACCCACACACGCGTAGGATCTAAAGCTGCCAGCTCGGCTACATACGGGATCCACCGTACGATATCTCCGCGATAACCCACGTACGTCTGTGACCTACGGTTCCATGTCGTCCCTACACCCACGAGATACCGCGTCGACTACCGTCTGCGTTGAGAGATGGCATGGGCTTACATCGCCACATCAGCTCTAGCCAGGACCCACGACCGCGAGAAACCGTGGACACCATGGGAATACATCACCACATAGGCTATGAACGGTCCCCGTCGCCGCAAGAAAATGCGGCCCGCTATAGGTTAGGACGCCACGTATGCTCTCAATGGGTCCCACGTACGCGAGAAACCGCAACTACCATGGGCTTACAACGCCATGTACACACCGGGCGGGACCCATATCCGTGAGAGACCACGGCCGTTGTGGGCTCAGTGCTCCATGCTGGCGGCATGCGGGTGGGAACGCCACTCACCGACCGCGTTACTTCCTGCATGTACTAACAGCGGGTGTAGGGCACGCGCATGGTCCACCATGCATCTCTCACCGAGCACGTTACTGCTAGCGTACGCTGACGGTGGTCCCAGGGTGCGCGCGCGGCCCACCATACAGCGAGCAAGATTCTTGCGAGGCCCACTCGTCTGTGACCCAGATAGCGATCCAAGGTCGAAAACGGACACCATAGATCGCCTGACGCGGGATTGGACTAAAATTTTGGGTTAGGGCGACGTTTCTCAGCTGTCGCTCATCGACATTCCAGGGCGGAAAACAATCGGGGCGATGTGGATAGCAGTTTGGACCAAAACAATCTAGCACTATTATTTACTCTGATTTCATATTACTAATACGAAACCTTGTGCTTTACAACCATGCGGTGGAGTTGGTGACACAAGGAAAAAACATTGTTTTGTAGGTTGTTTAAGAGGAGAAGCAAAAGATACTCTTCGCCAATTTCCCGAGAGTTCGATATAAACCTCGAGTCACCTTTGTGGAGAAAATAGGCTTTCTACAACACTCTGCACACTTTGAGTCTCAATGAGTTGGTACAGACGGAGTTGTGGTCATCAATCGGTTTTACTCCTCTAACTATCGGGAATCGGTTAAAGATGCCCTAATACAATTATCTGTCAGCTCTGTTTTGGCAGTGTTGTATCATGCTCTGGTTCCTTTGGCCTACATATCCCAATCATCCACGCTCTGCTTCTTACACTCAAGGAATCCTTTATTAGCTCGCTTCACTTCAGTGCTCCTCATTATCTAAATATTAGACATGACTATGACTAAGATCATTCTGTACCTCTTCATAACTAAGGGTATGATGGTATTTAACGAATTATTAGAGAACAATTAATTCCTATCATATCTTATATAAACCCGTATGTATCCATATATGTACGCAATCTATATATCATGGTGTGTCCGTAGCTCACAATTTATGGTGGCTCCATCCTCGCCGGCGGCGAGCGATGGCACGTCCTTGGCACTGCTGACAGCGAACAGTAGTTGCCTCCTATAAGTATCAAGTGTCATAGTCGTCAGATGTATCGATCAGCGTGAATTCAATCCTCTAATTTCTTGCGCAATGGTTTATAATTGAGCTAGCGATGACTGGTGAATTCCGTGCAAGGTCGAAGGGAAGGGACAAGTGAAGAGGAAATCGTGCCGCTACCTCTACCTTTGTGTCTTTCGGTGGCCATGTACTCGTCCTCACCTGCATATGTATATCAGGATGTTTCTGTCAATAACAATGGGTAGTAGATAGATCCCTATATAGAAATACTTGAATATACACATGGAAAATACGGTACGGGTTTAAGTTTAGATCTAGGCGACCAATATAATTAATAGTGATTTGATATTAATTAATGACAAAAAACCAGATTTCGCTTCCAAGTTTAGGGAAGGGAGGAGAACTAGGGGAGGCCTCTTATTAGCTTAGGACTATTACATCATCCACCGTTAAGAGTATCTCTAACCCATTCCTGAAAATTTAGAGGACTAAAAGTCCTTCTATACTTTAACTTTCTATATTTGCAGAACCTATCCTCAATATTTAGAGGACTAAAATTTAATTTGGCTCAAAGATTATATCAAACACTTGCTTATGCACCTAGTTTTTACTAACACTTCCCGTCTAAACAATTTTGGCCAAATTGGATCGTCGCTAATATCTAATTGGACCAAGCTCACAAATCGAAGACACTTCTCCCAACCATCAGGTTCAGCCCAAACCAGCAAAGCAAATCAATTACCTGATACTAAGAGCAACTCCAACAGCTTACCCATATATGGGTAAGCAAAAGTTATTTGGGTAAAAGGAGAGATAAGATATAGGTAAGCAACAACTCTTCTACTTTTTCAGCTTACCCAAAACAGGTTACCTAAATCATGGAGGGACAAGTATTTGCATATAGGGTCCACATGTTAGTGGATCAGTCTTTTTCTTCCCTTTTTTTCACTACTTTCTTCTTCCCTGTCCAACTCCTACGCGACACATCCATCACCGCCACCAGTGTCCCTCACCGGAGAGCCTTGTCCGTCACCGAACCACACCAGAGAGGCCTTGGCCGCCGCCCCCACTCTCCTCCTCGTCTGCCAGCGCACCGCCCAGGAGCAGTGTCGCCCGCGCCAGCCTCTCTCCTCCCTGTCCATGGCCCACAGCGCCACCCATATCCTTCGGTACATGGCCCGCAGGCACCACCCCTCTCCTCCCCATAGGTTCCCCGGACGGAATCAAGGTTTCCCTGGCCGAAATTGAGGTTTCCTGCCCGAAATCGATCTTCCCTATCTCAAATCGAGGAAAGCACGGACAGGCTTCGTCTTGGCTGCTGCGGTTGGCCGGGAGTGCGGTAGCATAGGGAGATGGTTGGTGGGGGCATGGGGAAGGTGGAGAGATGGCGGAGCTGCGCGCTGGCTTGACCCCACCACGGCGGATCGGCACCGGCGGCGCGCCGACGCGAGCGGTTGCTGCAGCTAGCTCCGGGCCAAATCAAGTGTCGCACGAGCACAGAGGAGCATGGTGGGTGGCAGGGAGGAGGAGGCAATCGGATGCCGATGCTTGGGCCGGTCGCCGACGAGTGGAGGGGCGGCGGCGATCCGAGAATATCATTTTGTGGCCTGAAAGTTGGGGTGTACAGGCAACACAGTACCCAAGTTCCCTGAAATCAGCCGGGATGACTACAGTTGGTGTGCCAAATAATCAGAGGGTCTTTTTCGGCACGAATTGAACTTTACGTTTCAATACAAAAAATCAGGCTAACGGCCGTCAAGTTGAGCCCCCTGTTGGGGATATACTTTCCAGGTATCCTCACAGTTCCTCACTGACCAGGGTGGCCCACTTCGGGTTAGAGCTTTGCTTCACGGGCGGCCCAGTCAGGGAGAAGAGACGGAGTCCAATCCGGCTACGGGAAGGCCCAGAAGACTTACCAACTTAGGCCCATAGTGTTACTTGTAGTTCAAGATATACTCTGTAACCGACTCTTAGTCGTAGCTGGACAGATCTCTCCTGTAAACCATAGGCCGGATATCTATATAAGCCGTCCTAGGGAGAGCCTTTAGAGCACCCTAAATAGTCTACAATCTCAACTCACACAGGCGAACCCTTGTAACCCATATTCCGGCTCTGCCGTATTATTGGATTGCTAGCAGGAGTAGGATCCATCCAAAGCCGGCGGATTCGGACCTGGGTAAACTTGTGTGCTCACTGTCCCGGAACACCGTACGTCTCACACCCCTCTCTTCCGCACGCCTCGAGGACCCCCTCATGGCGTACTTGTCATCAATCCGACGACAGTTGGCGCCCACCATGGGGCAAGTGAGCTTCGGATCTATGTTCCAAGTGGAATCTACAAGAATCGGAATCGGCGAGACTATCGCCATCAGTCGCATCCTCTATGCCAGCGACGTCCCTCTCATCATTCTTGACGAGACCTAGATTCCTGCTAGGGAGGCTGTGACTGCCTACACCATCATGTCTTTCGGCGAGATCGATGTTTACATCGGCTTTGCTGAACCTGTCCCACCCACCCTAGCTGTGATGATAGAGGCAGGGGAAAATTCTGGATCCCCTTTGTCCGCGAAGCCGGCAGAGTTCCGGATCTCAGAAAACCCTAATCCCACCCAGCCCACACCAGTTGCGGAGATAGTGGAGAAATCCAAGCCTGAAGCAGACCTAGCGGTCCAGGTCGACTCTGGAGTGGATCTCCTTGGAGAGGCCGAATCCTAGATCGACCCACCTGCTGAAGTCGAAATCCAGGAGGAGCATATTAACGACACTGATTCTGGCTCTGATGACGCCGGGACAGACAGGCCTTTCCTAGGGTACACGCTGCGATGTATGATAATGCAAAACTCAGGGGTAGATGTAATTCTTGAGACCATCAAAAGTTTCGATGAAGCTGATCGCGAGAGCCGCAGGTTCCTCAGGAAGCACGCATCGCACTTCGTCGGATATGTGGGATCCGGATCCGGCTCTGCCGATGCTGGAGACAACATTGACTCTGTGCTGGAGGCAATTGGAACAAACGCCGATGTACCCGCATCCTCGGATGAGTCGATGACGTCAACAAATTTCCGAAAGTTCTCCGTGGAATATGAAGAGGAGTATAACTCCAAGACTGCAGAGGAAGGAGAAGCCATGGATGAAGGATCCGGGGAACACTCTCACAAAGCGCAGGATGACATGGAAATCGGAGATAATCCCGAGATCCAGAAGTCCGAAAGTACCGATCAGAGCTTGACTCCGGGAAACGGACCCAAAGCCGTCTTTGCTACCAGCGCTACTAAGAAGGCGAAGAAGAAGAACAAGAAGAACAAGACCCCGACAAAAGACCCTCCGGCAGAGGAGGTGATTGCCGAGGAATACGAGGAAGACTCGGATGGAGCACTTATCCCAGACGAGCCCAAAAAAGAAGAGTCGGTGGATGGACACGTGATCATTAAAGGTGCGCGTAAACTCATCGATGCTGCATTAACCACACCTATTCCTACAGCTTTAGAACTTACTACTGAAGAACTGGACGAGAGGGCACATGCCCTAGAAGCGCGTCGTCAAGTACTCCTCGATGAAGCCAAAAACATTATGGAGGAAAAGAAACGCATAGCATCTGCGGAGAAGTACAACTCCAGGCAACACCAGAAAACCAGGAAGCATCATACTAATGACAACCAATTCCCGTGGATTCACGCCGTACTTTTCGGAGAAGAAATGGGGAAGCCTCAGAAGATAGCAAAGGGGATTAGGTATATCCAACTCCAGTACAGAATACCGTGGCAGCCCGAGAAATTCTATCGGCTAATCCAGGCCCGGAGGAGATCCAGTTGGGAATCAAACTACTCAACAAGGGACTGGAGCAGCAAAAGGTCGCCATGTCCGGAAGCCAAAAGCTGGTCTCTGATTCCGACCAGTGTCGCACAGATCCGACATGGGCTGACATAAGAAACCAGCATGTTCCGGAGCAGCATCACTGTTCCGATCGCCGGGAGGACAATCACTCAAAAACCGAATCTTCGGGACAGCACCACAAAGCTACCCGTGACTAGCGTAATGTTAACCTAGTTGCGGAGCAAGAGGCAATTGCTGAACTGAATCCGAGGAACCCGACCCGGCGAGAGTCGAAAGACCGCAGGGACGATGATAAGGAGAAATGTCGGGAGGAGGATCGACAAAGAATGCCACCTCCTAGGCATGCAAGCCGTCCGGATGACGGACGAAGAAATGACGGATACCATGCTGAGACAAGACGTCAGGGGGCTCGTCACAATGAAGACCCTCCCCAGAACCGGAATAATGACCCTTTCCAGAGGAATAATAACGTTCCGGATGGAGGCCGGCGATCAGCCGGAAATAACCTAGCTGCTCCACCTTCTCCGCCAAGTAGCCATCACAACGGCCCTCAGGGAGGCAATGGAGGGCGTCGTGGTGGAGGAGGTAGTGGCAGAAGACGAAGTCCGGCTCCAAGGCACCGCATCCACAGCCGACACTCGGGACGGTCTCTATCCCTGAATGATGCAAGGCACAGGATCAATTCCAACATAGAGGCGCGGCGCTACGAAAATGATGATATCTACATGGGCCCAAAGTGCTTCGGACCACGCATCAGAGCTACAAGATTCCCGGAAGGATTTGCTATCTCAAGACATATCCAAGCCTACGACGGCATCGCTCGGCCAGATACTTGGCTACAGGATTTCTTTCAAGCCTGCTGCATTGCCAAAGGCGGAAACTGCCTGGTCGCAACCTGATATCTCCCACTCATGTTGCGGAAGACGGCACGATCATGGCTTAATGAACTTCCGGAGAACACCATCCACAACTGGTATGACATGCAAAGTGCATTCTTTCAGAATTTCGAAGGTACATACCGGAGGCCCTGTATGGTCGGAGACCTACAATGTTGCACCCAGAAAACCGGAGAAACTTGCCGAGATTACCTCGGACGATGCATTGACACCAAGAACTCCTGTGAAGGAGTAAATGACCAAAATGCGATTGAAGCTTTCATTGCAGGTCTCCCAATTGGTTTACTACGTCATCGCGTGAAGTGCGACAAAGTTACTGACTTGGGATAAATGATAGAAACTGCGAGAAAGTATGCAGACGCTAACAACGATGCAGAGGGATTACTCAACGCCCTAGATGTGCCACAGTCGGCAAAACAACCAAAGCAACAAGCTCAGAAGCGCAAAAATACCTCGAAAGAGAAACCTAACGCGGAAACAACAGTGGTTACTGCTGCTTTCGGGTCTGGAGGACGCGGCGGAGGCCGCAGGCATGGCCGTGGGACTTCGAGAGTTCAAGGTAGAGGAGACCAGCAACCAGGCAAAACCTACACTTGGGCCGACATTGCCAATAACCCATGTGTGCATCACTTAGACGCCAATGGGGGCTCGTCCCACACAAACACCAAGTGTCGTTTCAATGACGACTTTAAAAGAGATGATACCGCTGGCTACAGAGCTAAGCGGAAGAAGGGAAAGAAGAATCCCAAAAAGGATAAAGAGACCAAGGAATATTCCGACATGGAGGAAGCCGATGCTTCAAATCCAAGCTGGAAGGGAAGAAAAAATTTCCGACCAAAAAAGACACTTATGTCACCTTCCTCGGATCTCAACCAGCAAAGGTCAAGAAAGCAGTTCTACATGAGCTCAATGCAACAGTTCCGGCTGTCCCCCAATATCTGGACTAGTCGGAAGTGGCAATCACATTTGACCGCGCTGATCATCCACCTAAGTTGCATAGGCGAGGAAAATATGATTTAATCATCAATCCACTTATTGACGGTTATGGTTTCTCCAAGACCCTCATGGACGGTGGCAGAAGTATCAATATTCTGTACGTCGAAACGCTACACCGGATGAAGATCTCGGAGACCCAGCTGAATCATAGCTCTGTGATTTTCCACGGAGTTGTCCCAGGAAGACAGGCTAATTCCTTGGGAGAAATCACTTTGGATGTTACCTTTGGAACTCCAAAGAACTATCGGACGGAGGCACTTTCCTTCGAAGTGGTCCCGTTCAAGAGCATGTACCACGCTCTATTCGGACGTCCGGCTTACTGGGATTTTATGACTCGTCCGTGTTACATTTACAATATGATGAAAATTCCAGGTCCCAACGGCGTAATCACCATCAGGGGAGACCCGAAGAAAGCACGAGAGTGCGTGGATGGAAATGCCGCCTTTGCTGAAGCCATGCTGCATGCCTAGGAGTACCAGGAGATCAAGAAGAGCATAGATCCGTCCGAGATGCCTGCAACGAAGAAGGAGGTGACCAAGTCGAATCCGGAGTTCAAGGCATCAAAAGAGACGAAGAAGACACTGTTGAAGGATGATGACCCCTCCAAGGTGACCCAGATAGGCGTAGGCCTAGATAGCGCATAGGAAAGCGCGCTCATCAAGTTCCTCAAAGAAAATCAAGATATCTTCGCATGGCAGCCATCTGACATGACGGGAGTACCTAGGGAACTTGCCGAGCACTCTTTAAATGTAAAGCCGAATGCTAAACCTGTCAAACAGTCCTTACGACGTTTCGGCGATGAAAAGCGTAAGGCAATAGCTAAGGAACTAGCGCGGCTCGAGTTAGCCGGATTCATAGAAGAGGTCATCCACACTGAGTGGTCGGCCAATCCTGTAATGGTCCCTAAAAAGGACACCACTGGTTTAAGGATGTGTGTTGATTATACTGCCTTGAACAAGGCTTGTCCAAAAGATCCGTTCGCTTTGCCTAGGATTGATCAAGTTATCGATTCTATGGTAGGCTCGGAACTCCACTGTTTTCTCGACGCATATTCCGGTTATCACCAAATCCGGATGAAGGAATCTGACAAAGTCAAAACCTCATTCATAACCCCTTTCAGAACCTTCTGTTTTGTTATGATGCCTTTTGGGCTGAAGAACGCAGGAGCTACCTACTAGCGCACGATGCAGCGTTGCCTCCACGACCAACTCGGACGCAATGTACATGCATACTGGATGATATTGCGGTGATGTCCAAAAAGAAGGAAATGTTGATTTCCGACTTGGAGGAAACGTTCGCCAATCTACAAAAATACAACATCATGCTTAATCCGAAGAAATGCTTCTTTGGAATTCCAGCCGAAAAATTGTTAGGTTTCATCGTGTCTCAAAGAGGCATAGAGGTGAATCGAGACAAAATCAAGGCTATACTCAATATTTCCAGGCCAACTCGCCTGAAAGACGTACAAGGACTAACTGGTTGCATCGCTGCAGTCAGTCGGTTTGTAAGCCAGCTCAGTGAAAGAGCCGCACCATTATACAAACTCTTGAAAAAGACCAAGGATTTTGTGTGGGTCGATGAAGCTGAAGCTGCACTACAAGACCTGAAGAAAGTACTCTCATCTGCTCCTATCCTTGCTGCACCGGAACCACAGGAACCGATGTTGCTTTATCTTGCTGTGACGAACAAAGTCGTTAGTATCATCATGGTGGTGGAGAGACCGGAGGAAAATCAGGAACACTTGGTGCAGCGTCCGACGTACTTTGTCAGCAAGGTCCTGACAGAATCAAAACAGCGGTATCCACACTATCAAAAGCTGGCTTACGGTGTTTTCCTAGCATCTCGTAAGTTACAACACTATTTTCAGGAGCATCCAATTACCGTGGTGAGCACAGCTCCCATGAGAGATATAATCAACAACAGTGATGCCACAGGATGCGTCGCTAAATGGGGCATAGAGCTCTCAGCTTTCGATATTGAGTATAAACCCCAGACAGCAATCAAATCCCAAATCCTTGCCGACTTTGTTGTTGATTGGACAGAGACGAAGGAGAACATGACATCCCTCGAGCAGAAAACAAGGAAGCAGATGCACTATCTCGGATAGGCTCTGCATGGAAAGAGGTCCCGGATGGCACTTTTTAGAGCACCTCAAAGTTCCCTCAATAAAGGCAGTGGATGAGGAAAATCCGACCAAATCTGACTCACCTCTAATAGAAGTCCTGACTATAATTCCCAGCTGGACCCAACCCTACCTTGATTATCTGGTAGATGGCAAATTACCCGAAGACAAGGTTCTGAGCCGACAGATTATCCGACGAGCGAAAGCCTATACTATAGTTAAAGGTGAGCTCTATAAGTGGAGTGTGTCTGGGGTCTTTCAGCGCTGCGTATCTCTGGAAGAAGGAGTGGAAATCTTAAGGGAAATCCACGAAGGCGAGTGTGGTCACCATGCTGCAACCAAATCTTTAGTGGCAAAAACTTTCAAACACGGATTTTTCTGGCTTACAACTCAGGAAGATGCCGAACGGCTAGTCAAGACGTGCAAAGGCTGCCAAAAGTACGCCAAGCAAGCTCACATTCCAGCTGATCAGCTACGAACAATACCTATAACATGGCCTTTTGCGGTCTGGGGGTTTGATATGGTAGGACCATTTAGACGTGCTCCAAGTGGATTTACTCACCTCTTAGTGATGGTGGATAAGTTCACCAAATGGTTTGAGGCTAAACCCGTCACTAGTTGTGATGGAGCAACAGCCAAAAGATTTGTCGAGGATGTTATAATCCGGTATGGTTATCCGCATAGCATTATCATGGACAACGGGAGTAATTTCTCTATGGGATAATTGGCCGAATTCTGCAATTAACAAAATATCCGGCTTGACATTGCGTCAGTCGCACATCTACAGGCTAACGGACAAGTCGAAAGGGCAAATGGTTTAATCCTACAGGGCCTAAAACCGAGACTCGAAGCACCACTACGACGTGCTGCGGGGGCTTGGGCAGAGGAACTACCCTCTGTAATTTGGAGTTTACGAACAACTCCGAACAGGTTAACAGGATACACACCTTTCTTCTTGGTCTATAGCGTAGAAGCAGTTCTTCTTAGTGATTTGATTCACACTTCTCCTAGAGTGGCCGCGTATATCGAAGAAGATGCCAAGATTTCTCGACAAAATGATCTCGACTTAGTCGAAGAAGTTCACGTTGTTGCTGAAATGAGATCAACAGCCTATCAGCAGAAGTTACGCAAGTATCATAGCCAGAGAGTCCGAAATAGATCTTTTAATAAAGGTGATTTGGTTCTCCGGCTTGTGCAACAAAGAAAGCACAAACTTTCCCCAGTATGGGAAGGGCCCTTTTTAGTTAGTCGAGTATTGCATAATGGATCGTACTACTTAACTGACATGAGGCCAGTCAAAGAAAGACCTGCTACTAAGAAGAGAAAGAGAGGTGGCGGCAGTACAAATCCGAATGAGTTAGACAGACCATGGAATATTGCTCAGCTACGTCCCCTTTATTCTTAGTTTATCCTTCTTTGTAATCATACATATGTACATGCTCTGTGAGAAATAAAATTCTTGGTTGCCTCAAGTTTTTTCTGAGAAGTTCTTACCATCTTATTTCTGAATGATCATGTCATAGTCGAAAATCCCAGAATACTTGAAAGTACTTTATGCTCATGTTTGTTCTGGTTTAGATTTCCGATTCTAAAAAATGCTACCTTCGGGTATAACTCTAAAGTTTCTAGTCTATACTTTGGTTATTTGTCTGATTGCCGGACGCGGGTATTTTCCGAGTAGTGAATTGTTGGTAATGGAAGCCAGCTTTGTTTCCAAGTTTAAACTGGTTTAGCAATTGAGCTCCGTTGCTCGGTGAAGTTTCCGTGCAGAAGGTTTAGCCGGCTCATGAAAGGGATGAGGCGGAAAGCCAGATAAACGATAAGTATAGACGAAAAAGTATAAGTGCTTATGCAAACATTTCAGGCACACAAACATTTAAAGCCAAAAGTGCTGAATAGATCAAAATCTTAGCACTAGCAAAGTTATAGTACTGCATATTTTACAGACCCATAATGTTTCTCGGAATAATACAATTGTTTCTAGTAATCTATGATGCAGGAGAAGAGGTAGGCGATGCCGGCTCGCTGGATGCATCCGCCTCGGTTTGATAACGATCTGAGATGTTCAGATCCGATACGGTCTGTTCATCGTTGGAAAGTTCAACTGCTTCTTCCGGAGGCGGGGGCGGTGTATCCACACGAGTGAAGAAGGGAGTGTCGTAGCTGGTTAATTCAGCCACGCGACACCCATATCCGGAGAAGGAGTCCATGATGGTGCTGATATCTTGCTCCTGGCCGTCTTCATCCACCTTGCAGTACCCTCTGGTCACTTGCCATATCTCCATGTTTCCATGGTGGGTCATGACCATGGTGAGAGCGTTCTGCGCCGCGGATCGCGCGTAGGACATGTTCTAGTCCCAGACGAGCTGCGGCATCTCCTTCGCCTGGTCTCGCACCTGAAAGTCCGACATGATGTGCATGTCCGGAATCCTAAGAGCTTCGCTAATGTCCTCGATGGATCGGCGGAAGTCATGAAGTAAATCATCGACTTGGGTAAGTCGGTGGGTGCGAGGCTCGGTGGAGGCAGAGTCCGTCAAGTTAAGAGGACCTATATATATAACACAACAATGGTTAAGGACAAATCTGACATCGAAAGAGTCGAAGAATATACACAAGTCAGAAAGATGGAAACATACTGAAGATGACATCGTCAACTTTGGTCTTCTCTTCTTGAAGACTCCGGAGTTCAGCCCGGAGCGCCTCGGAAAGGTCCTTCTCTCTGCAAAGCTCGTTGTTGAGATCCGAGATTATCTAATCTTGAGCGGCAATCTTACGATCACGCTCATCAGTAGCCATGGAGGAGGATTCGAGAACTTGAGCGATGCTCTTCTCATGATCCTCCTTGAGCTTATCCAGCTCTTGGCGAAGTTCTTTGTTCTCCACCACCAAGGTTTTGAGGTTCTCGGCCTCTTCAATCATAGCGCAGGACTATTTTACCAGTGCTGTAAGTCAAAAAGAACAATAGTTCAGTAAAAAATATTCGACTATGAAAACACAAAGACAATATTTGAGTCTCGGAATGTTTGCCTTCGGCCTCATCCTTGGAGACCTTCAGCTCAGCCTTTTCAAGTCGAAGAGCTCTTATCTCTCTCCGCTTGTTGCAGATGTTCTTCAACAAATCCTGGTTATATGAATTAACTTTCTGTAAGTCAGAATACCCAGAGTCAGAAGTCTACTAAAGACTCGGGCTAATATTGTTACTAATATCAGCACGATCCTTGGGGGCTACACTAGTTCATTCTTTGTCATGCTAAGGAAGCATAAACATGGATTGTATATCCTACTTCATGCTTGGGGGTTAGAGGATATAATATAGAGTGAAATAAAGAAAAACTTGAGTTAGAATTCCGACTTACATGATGTTCATGTGTGAGCTTGCTCAGACACATGTTCACCTTGGTGGTAACCTTCTCGGCGAGGGTGAGTGGAATAACCGGAGGTGGTGGAAGCACACCAGCTCTAAGTCCCTCGTCGTGAAGGCGAACTTGTTCAAGAAGGTCGGAGTATTTGAAGTCCTCTGCCTCTTGTGCTTCTTCTTCGGTAGTGAGATTTCTCTTCTCCAGGCATTGTCGGGCCAGAAGCTGGATTTCTTCTATAGATTTCCGAGACAAGCCAAATTTGGCAAGTCCCGGATTATTCAGGAGGTTTTCGGCAAAGGTCTCTACCGAGGGATCATTACCCGAAGAGGTTTCACCTTTATCTAAACCTGAGCCACCTGTGGTGGCGTTAGTTTGTGATTCAAGGATCGCTAGCCGTGTTGAAGGAGTCAGATCTTCTGCGACTTCCGGCGACGGAGTAATCACCGATGTTGCAGAGGGTTGTGGGGCAGGAATCGGAGGAGCCACGACAGGAGAAGCTATGGTCAGTTTCGTCTGCCGCAAGGGTTTCGAAGAAGTTCCCTTCCCCTTGCCCTTGATGAGCTACTTAGCTCTAAGAAGGTAATAGAATAAAAAACATTACATCTCGGAGGCAAAATTCGAGTAAGGAATAAAGGCGGAAGTTGTGTTGAAGGTTACCTCTTCACGACTGGCACCTCTTTTGTGCCGACGGCCACTGTCGGAGCCTTGTGCTTCCTAGGCACAATGTCCGGCAGTGGGACCAGTTCCGTCTCCTGAGAAAACTCTGGAGGATATCCCTCGAGTGGATAAAATTCCGACTCGGGGAGGTCGTCAAGCTAAAAAGAAAAAAGATATCTCAGCATTGCAAAATAATTTAAAGGGTGAAACACATAAAGGGATTAATCATTGAAGCTTACCGGAACCACAGGGTCTTCCGATGTATGCATATCCAGAGACAAGTCTGCAATCTTCCTTTCAATCCGCTCCTTGATCAGCCATTTAATCTGGCTTATGTAATCCTGTGGCTTTAAAGCCTTAGGACTGATGCGGAGGGAGTCATTCTTCGACGCCGTGATGGAGTGCATTAGACGGTCGCCGTGATGTTGGAGAGGCTGGATCCGGCATGCGACCCAGCATTGGACTAGGTCGGATCCTTTCAAGCCCTTGTGTTTTATCAGATATTCGATCCACCTCTTAGCGAGGATCAGATCGTCACTGAGAGCCGGAGGAGCCTCGTCCCAAGACGGTTGGGCCGTGGCGTCTCCGTCGATGAAAGTCGGCAAAGCAGTGGCTTTGCCGGGAGTAGGAATATCCTTATGGTAGAAGAAAGTGGCCGGCCATTGTTTGACCGAGTCACTGGCAGAAATGCGAGGATAACTACGCTCGCGTCTAACAGAAAGGCTAATAGTGCCGGTAATATAAGGATTACCGGCAGTGATGGAGTTTCTACGGACATGGAAGTAGAAACAAAACAATGTGAGACTCGGCCTAATGCCGAGATACCCCTCGCACAAAGCTGCATAAGAACTCATCTCTAAGAGGGAGTTCGGGGGAAGATGGTGGAGTTGTACACCATAGTGATCAATCACCTCGGAAAAGAATTCCGAGGGAGGAAAGGACAAACCTCTGTCGAGGTGGGTGCCGAAGTGGACCCGCTCGTCGGCGCATGGGTGGGGGATGGTTTCGCTGAAACCGCTCTGCCAGTCGCCGACGCGGAGGAGACCTTCATTCTCCACACCTTGGAGTTTCTCGTCGTTGAGCAGGCATGGGATCTAGACTCCCCGGTTGCTCTCCTTCTCTGCCACAGCCGTCGCCGCTGCCGCCGCTGCCGCTGCCAAGCCGGAAGAGGAAGAGGAATCCATTTCTCTGGTGCACCGGTGACCTTGGATGGGCGGTGCTAGGGAATCTGGGAGGAGGGAGAGCTCTATGCGCTGGGGAGATGTGGAGGAGAAGAAACGGCAAAGGGAATAGGTGAAGAGAGGAGAAGGAAAATCCTCACCCCTTATAACCACCTACCTACGCCAAGATTCGTGCAAACATCACTATGTACACGCCACACGTCGTGGAAGGAACTGGGAAGGACCCACGTGATGATTATGTCGCCTCGATCTCCGCGTATGCATTGAAATGGCGCCTCGGTTCCGTGAATGGCGGACCCACCAACGGTCGTGCTGACAGGATGTTTGTCAGATGACGTGACTTGACCATGACGAGTGTCAGATGACGTCAGAGACTAAGTTCCGGCTTAGTTTGAAATCAAGCTGGAAAGTCCGAGTAACATGTTGATAGGTCCGACTTATTTTTAAGACCCGTATCGTATTTTTTGTTGTGAAGTTTTAGGAACCCTTCAAGATTCTGCAAGCCGAAGATCAAGCTAGATGATGATGAATCCGACTTTGGATCTTGGATACTTCCAGGGGCTGCTGCTGGGGATATACTTTCCGGGTATCCTCACAGTTCCTCACTGACCAGGGTGGCCCACTTCGGGTTAGAGCTTTGCTTCACGAGCGACCCAGTCAGGGAGAAGAGACAGAGTCCAATCCGTCTACGGGAAGGCCCAGAAGACTTACCAACTTAGGCCCATAGTGTTACTTGTAGTTCAAGATGTACTCTGTAACCGACTCTTAGTCGTATCCAGACAGATCTCTCCTATAAACCCTAGGCCGGATATCTATATAAGCCGTCCTAGGGAGAGCCTTTAGGGCACCCTCAATAGTCTACAACCTCAACTCGCACAAGAGAACCCTTGTAACCCATATTCGGGCTCTGCCGTATTATTGGATTGCTAGCAGGAGTAGGATCCGTCCAAAGCCGACGGATTCGAACCTGGGTAAACTTGTGTGCTCACCATCCCGGAACACCGTACGTCTCACACCCCTCTCTTCCACACGCCTCGAGGACCCCCTCATGGCGTACTTGTCATCAATCCGACGACACCCTCTGTCAGTTCTCGCTGTTATGTCGCTCCCGTCGCTCCTGTCGCTTAGGTGTCAATTAGGCTTGCAGCGTTGGCGCCTGCATCCATTACGCGTCTTCTTCTTCCCCGGAGCGGCAATCTGTGGGGCGTCGCAGCCATGGCGCGGAGCTGGGACATGGACGAACCTGCTCGGCCTAGCTCTCCTCCCTGTAGGCTTGCAACGTTGGCGCCTGCATCCATTACGCGTCTTCTTCCCCGTAGCGACAATCTGTGGTCACGGCCATGGCGCAAAGCTGGGACGTGATGAAGCTGCTCGGCCCCGCTCTCCTCCCCATCCTGACTCGGAGCTCGCCCTCACCATGGACGCACCCATGGCACGGTGTGGGGACGAGAATTGGTTCCCGGTGAGATCTATCACCTTGTCGACCATGCTCTGTTCTGTTTTCCTCCTCTAGATTCCGAGCTCGCCGTCGCCGTGGTTGCACCCACACCAATTCTGCCACCTCTGCCGAGGTGTCTGTGGTAGCTCAAGTTCTGGTGCTCTCCAAGTTCTGCCATGTTGGGCCTATAAGTGTTATTGTCTGTTAAACTAGCAAATCTCTTTTGTTCAAATCTCTTGGGCTGTACCAACTTCATTGTGTTTAATTATGAAAGACAAAATATAAATGATTTCTCTCAATTTCTCGCATAGAAAAATGCACAGCTAATTTCATATTCTCGCAAGAACTGGCCCCACTTGTTGAACCGGCAGCACTGCCACGATCTCCACGTAATCACGGTGAGTTCTCGAACCGAAAGTTGCAGTCACCATGTTTCTTCTGCAGTCATTCCTCTTCCTTAGTCATTCCTCTGCAGTTTTTCCTGGGCGCTTCTTCTTCCTCTGTTCTGGAACCGTCGGTTCATCTTCTTCTTCCTCTCGTAGGCAGTTCCTTGCAGGCATTTCCTTTCACCCATTTCCTTGCAGGCATGGACGATGGGAAACGCACAACAGAGACCCACTTGGTCCCTGCCCATGACACCACGACTTTGACAGTGGTGTACACAAATGATGAAGCAACTGTGGAGACAACTCTCGCCAGGTTTGCGCAATTGCTTGAGAAAGAGAAGCACAAGTTTGTGGGGCTAGACTTGCAGTACACCCGTGCAAATAAGCGAAAAAAATCCTCCACAAGAGATCGATGTCATGCAAATCGCCATACATGAGGAGGTCCTCGTTTACCACTTCTACAGGTATGTGAAATTTAAATTTGAGATCACCACTTCTGCATCCCTTGTTCCCTTACATCCCTAGAACCATCTAGGTGCAGGAGTAAACCAACTGAGATGCATTGTCTAGCTCTGGTCGAGTTCTTGTATAGGAAAGGGATAACTTTCACTAGCGTGGATATCACAAATGACACAATTATGCTTTCTCGTGCGTTGATAAAAATCCCAGAGGGGCACCACATCGACATCCAAAATCTGCACAAGATCAAATCATACCCAGCGAAAGATGGCATGGGTGATCTAGCAGCGGAAATCATCGATAAATCCTATGAAAAACTAAAGAAATTGAAGCGACTCGATCACGACTACTGGGAGTGGAAGCTGATGAGCCAGGTGCGCCTCGAGTATCCAGCCAGAGACGCCTACATGGTGTACGAGTTGTACAGTAAGCTCATTACCATGAAAGATGGGATGGTTAAGGCGGGGTTTTTCGCGAGAGAGCTATGCCTTGGTTGCAAGCGAGCCCAGGAGAAGAAGCGCGAGGACGACATAAAGCGGTTTCAGGACGAGCAGGGATCTTGGGACGGTGGCGACATCAAGCGGTTGAAGGGGAAGCAAGTCAAGGACGACAACAAGTGGTGGTGATACATTATGTGTTTGAACTAGATTTTAGTTTCTAGTTTATTATGTGTGTGATACATTTAGTTACTTCAATACAAAATTTCGACCAATTTAACTTGTTGATGTATTTCTTGACAATTATAATATAATTGAGCACTAGAAATATTTTGTAGTGTGCATGAGCATGATCAGTAAATATAATTGAACACTAGAAACTTTAAGGCCCTCCATATAAAGGAGTAGATTAATATAGAAGGTTCACCAGAGACACCACAGATATATTGTCTTACATGCCACACACAGGTAATAATTAACTAGAACAAAATAAAAGCAGGGGCTGCAGCAGGAGGCCGGGACATGGAGACGCCTAGCAGGGCAGGGGTTTATCAGTAGGAGGCAGCGACAACCTAGTCGATGGGATACAGGTCAGTCCTGACATACTCCTGGAGGAATTTGCCGTAGGCTGCGTGCCGCGCCAAGGTAATCGGCCTATGGCTTTTGCCTCTGCCTCTGCCAACGCCCTCCGCGTGCTGGATCATGCTGTTGAGGTCCACGTTGATTGCTTTGCCATAGAATGGGCAAATTAGTCTCCCCCTATGGTGGAAACGGATTAGCCCACATCGTAACCACCTCAGCACGTAGCGGCTCTTGTTGTCCCTGGATACCTTGTTATCGTCCACTTCATCATCATCCTCCTGTTGATTTTTAAGAACATAACTTAGAACTCATATATATGATTGAATTGTATTACAACTCAAGAATTGACAACATGTATATGTAAGACAATATATCCGTGGATATCAAAGATAAAGCATCTCAGCAATAGTTTGATCGGTTCATATATCATTTCATCTCAACACAATGACAAATAATTGCATCAGAGTGAATGTAGGATAAATCTAGGGGCCTCATAAGTTTCTTCAAGGATGGAGTCAGTAAACCAAGTAACAATTGCACTACCTGTAATGTTGTTGTACATCGCCCCAGGTTCACTAACTCATCGCTGAAAAAAATTGACACCAATGTGTCTGCCTCTCTTTTGGGACAAATTTGAATCATTGGCCACAATAAGAAATTGAAATGTAATCATACAAAACATTATTCAGGGATATACATAGTCAGGTACAAAAACAAGCCTAAATATTGTAATTATAAATAAAAAACCAAATAATTAATCTTCAGGTACATGTTAAAAATACTGATGATCAAAACCATTCATATACATATGCATCATACCAATCATTAAAAGATCAGAAACAATTCAAGGATCATATATGTAGTTCCATATGAGAATAAATCTAGGGCCTCATAATTTGTTTCAGAGATGGAGTTGATGAAATCAACACTCAACTAGCAAACTCAACTAGATGGCAGATGAGCAGATTGGGGTTTTGTGACTAGACGGATTGGGGTTTTGTGACTAGATGGTAGATGCATCAATCAACCGATCGAATCATATATATACTACCGTACTTCAACAGCAAAAGAATCTGTACACGATTGAGCAAATCCTATGTATGAACAGTGAAAACTGCGGCTGCGACTAGAGAAGCTAGCAATGTAGTACCTCGGACTCCTCATCAGGGACCTCCTCCTCGAACTCATCATTCTCCGTGATTGCATCGAAGATTTCTTGTACGGCGATGGGTCGTCGATGTAGATCACCGGACTGCCTCCGCCTGCCGCCTGCCCCCCATCCAGATCTGCCGCTGGCACCACGACGTTCTCGACACCTGGTGCTCGGCGGCGATGGCTACCACCTGCTGCTCGGCGGCGACGGCTACCGCCTGCTGCTCGGCAGCAACGGCTACTGGCTGGACGGATGAGCTCGCACCCTCGACGGCGTGGCGACGAGCGGCGTTCGTTCCCGGAGAAGACGCCTCCACCTTCTTGGCGACGACTGAGCCATCTTCTATTGCGCCTTCAACTGGCTTCACCTCCGGCTTGTCTCAACTAATACATTGTAAATGTATCTATAATTTTTGAGGTTCCATGCTTGGTTTTATCCACTTTCTTGTGTTTTGTCCACACTTTGGAGTACTTTTCATATGATTTCTTGGACTAACCTATTAACAAAAGCCACAGTGCCAGCTGCCTGTTTTCTGCTGTTTTTGGTTCCAGGAAAGTCAGAAAATTAATATTGTCAGAATTGGATAGGACAAAAGCCAAAGTCACTATTTTACCGAGGGACACCTGGAGCCAGAATACGAGACGGGGAAGGGCCAGAGGGCGGCCACACCACCTGGCCGCGCGGCCAGGCTTGGCCTGCGCCAGGGGGTGGTGTGGCCAGCCCAGGCACCCCCTCGGCCTCTCCTTCCGCCTATATATTGCCTCCGATACGAAACCCTAAGAACCCGATCAAAATTCCATGAAAGAGTCTATAGCCGTTGTCATCTCCATCCCTAGATCAGGAGGGATCTGAAGCTCTTCCTGGCACCCTGCCGAAGAGGGGAATTCACCCTGGAGGCCTTCTTCATCATCATGCAAGCCTCCGGTGTGATGCGTGACTAGTTCATCCTTCGACTACGGATCCATGTAGTAGCTAGATGGCTGGTTCTCCTCCTTTGTGCTTTCATGTTTAGATCTTGTGAGCTCCGTTCATGATCAAGATCATCTATTTGTAATTCTGCATGTTGTGTTTGCGGGGATCCGATGGATATTGAGATGCTATTTCAGATTGATTATTGATTCTATCATGTCTTTGTTATTTGTGATCTTGCATGCTTTCCGTTGTTAGTAGCTATCTTGGCTAAGTAGATGCTAGCAACTCCAAGAGTTAGTATTTATGCTCGATAGTGGGTTCATGCCTCTGGTAATATGGGGAAGTGATAGAAATCTCTAAGGTACTAGATGTGTTGTTGCTACTTGGGAGAAAACAACAATCCTTTGTTCATTGAACAATCGTATTGTTTACTTTACACGCAATTCGTAAAGCAATAATCTGTTGCTTGTAACTTAATACTGGAAGGGGGTTCGGATGATAACCTGAAGGTGGATTATTAGTCATAGATGCAGTTGGATGGCGATCTATGTATAATGTTGTAATGCCCAATCGAATCTCAAAGGAGTCAAGATGATTAGTATATGCATGTATTTCTTTCTCGATGTTTGTCAATTTCCCCACTGTAATTTGTTCACCCAGCATGTTATCTATCTTAAGGAGAGCCACCTCTAGTGAACTATGGATCCCGGTCCTTTTCTTTCACATACAATCTATAAACTGTTTACTGCTTTGTGTTTACTTTCTGCAAACTATTACTTCCTTCTATTTGATACGTTTAATCCTTTGTTTTCAGCAAAATCGGTGAGATTGACAACCTCATCGCAAGTTGGGGACAGAGTTCTGTGGTTGTGTTGTGCAGGTCTCCACGTTGCTGCTGGCACCGGTAGTGCGCCCTGCCATCGTTCAGCTAGCTACACCTTTGGGGTGTTTCCTTTCTCCTACTGGATTGATAACCTTGGTTTCGTACTGAGGGAAAACTTGTTGTTGTGCTCATCATACCTTCCTCTTGGGGTTCCCCAACGAGCTCGAAATATTTTGGGCCATCAAGCATATTTTCTGGCGCCATTGCCGGGGAGTCAAGGACATCTTCACAAGGGGAGTCCCTCATAACCAACCTCTTTACTTTGTTATTTTTGTTTTGCTTAGTTTCTTTTTGCTTTGTTTGCTTGTTTCTTTTTCAAAAAACACAAAAAAATTAGTTTTACTAGTTTGCTTTCTTATTTGAAAACCCAAAAAAATGACTACTCTTGAAAACACTAAGTTGTGTGACTTCACTAGCACCAACAACAATGATTTTATGAGGACACCTATTGCTCCACCTGTGCCTGAAGATACTTTCTTTGAGATAAAACCTACTTTGCTCAATCTTGTTATGAGAGAACAATTTTCTGCTACTGGTAATGAAGATGTTGCTGCCCATCTAAATAACTTTGTTGAACTTTGTGAGATGCAAAAGCATAGGGATGTAGATGGTGATATTATTAAGCTGAAATTGTTTCCTTGCTCTTTGAGAGGAAAAGCTAAAGAGTGGTTGAATTCCTTAACTAAGAATAGTATTGATTCTTGCACTAAGTGCAAAGATGCTTTCATTGGAAAATACTATCCTCCTGCTAAGATTATATCTATGAGAAGTGAAATAATGAAGTTTAAACAATCTGATAATGAGCATGTTGCTCAATATTGGGAAAGAATGAAATCTTTGGTAAAGAATTGTCCCACTCATGGACTGACTGCTTGGATGATCATCCAAACTTTTTATGCAGGATTGAACTATTCTTCAAGGAACCTATTGGATTCTGCTGCTGGAGGTACCTTTATGACCATTACTTTGGGTGGTGCAACAAAACTTTTGGACAATATGATGGTTAATTATTCTGAATGGCATACTGAGAGAGCTCCACAAGGTAGGAAGGTAAATTCTATTGAGGAAACCTCCTCCTTGAGTGATAAGATTGATATTATTATGTCTATGCTTGTTAATGGGAAAGCCCATATTGATCCAAATAATTTTCATTTAGCCTCTTTGGTTGCTCAAGAAGAGCAAGTTGATGTGAACTTCATAAGAAATAACAATTTTGGCAATAATGCTTATAGGAATAATTTTGGTAACAACAATTATAAGCCATATCATCCCAACAATGGTAATGCTTATGGAAGTTCCTATAACAATAATAGGAGTGCTCCCCCTAAATTTGAAGTTATGCTTAAAGACTTTATTAGTAAGCAAACTTCTTTCAATAAAACTATTGAGGAAAAACTCTCTAATGCTGAAAGAAATATATCATCTTTGGCTGAAGCTCAATCTTCTTTGAATAAAATAGCTGCTAAACCTGAAACTAATGATAATCCCTTTGCATCTACTAATGCCATACAAGTAAGAATTGATTAAAATGTTAGACTATTAGCTGAATTACATGCTAAGTGGGAAAGAGAAGATGAAATTGCTAGAAACATTAGTGTTTCTACTATCACCACCACTAGTGTTGAGGCTAGTAATATTTCTACTACTCTAGATGATAAATTTGATTTTGATCTTGATGGTTGCAATATCTCTGAAGTTATTAAGTTCCTACAAAAGCTTGCTAAAAGTCCTAATGCTAGTGCTATGAATATGGCCTTTACAAAACACATTACTGATGCTCTCATAAAGATTAAAGAAGAAAAGATGAAAAATAAAGCTTCTATTCCTATTAAACAAGAATATGGTTGGGAACCCATCATTAATATGAAAGTGAATGACTTTGATTTCAAAGCTTTATGTGATCTTGATAGTAGTGTTTCTATTATGCCTAGAAGGATTTATGATATGCTTGATTTGCCTCCACTTGAAGATTGTTATTTGAATGTCCCACTTGATGATAATGCTAAAAAGAAACTCATGGGGAGTCTTAATGATGTTCTATTATGGTTAACAATGCCTATGTCCCCATTGATTTCTATGTGTTGGATGTTGAATGCAATGCTTCTTGTCCTATTACTTTGGGAAGACCTTTTCTTAGAACTGTTGGTGCCATTATTCATATGAAAGAAGGCACCATTAAATATCAACTCCCACTCAAGAAAGGTATAGAACACTTCCCTAAGAAGAGAGAGAAGATTTCTTTTGCCTCTCCTATGAAAACAAAATCTGGTTTTAATGCTTCTTCATTTGAGAACACTTGATTCTTCTTGCTTCTTATGCCTAACTTAAAGGCGTTAAAGAAAAGTACTTATTGGGAGATAACCCAAGAGTTTTAGATGAGACTTGGAAGTTAATACTTTAGTAATAACCGCTCCTTATCCTTTTTATTCGCTTTTTGTGCCAAGAGTAACCTCTAATGAGAGAGAAGTAATGATTGGGAAAGTTGCTGTCCCGAAACAGATTTCTGTGCTTCACCGTAAAAAATCGTGTAAAATCTCTGAACGCCTTTTTGAGGCGTCAATTTTTTTTCTTCTGCCCCAGGTTGTTATCTAACTTTTGTTAGTTCAACATTTTTTGATTTGAGCAACAGAAGGTCTTCGAAAAAATTCGTCTTTACCTGCTGGTCTGTTTTGACAGATTTCTGCCATTTTCTGCATTTGCTTCTTGTTGGTTCCTTTTTGAGTTCTTTTGGGGAATTGAGCTTGTTAAGGGAAGTGCTAAAGTATCTAGTGTTCTAATGGAAGTTTATTTGGTGTTAGAACTGAACCTTGATACCTATTATCTTGAGTGCACTAATGTTGCTAATAAAGATTGTGTGAAGTTTTGTATGAAGGAAAACTTTCAGGTGTATGGAAGGAATGAGTAATGAGATGAAGGATGGACTAAAGCTCAAGCTTGGGGATGCCACGCGTGTCACCCCAAGAAATATCCAAGAAGTACAAGCTCAAAGCTTGGGGATGCCCAAGGCATCCCCTTCTTCATCAATAAAAATCCTAGGTTTCTTCCAAACGCTTCATTTTTATTGTTTCATGCACAGTTGTGTTGTTCTTGGAGCATCTTCTTTTCGTTTTCGTTTTGTTTTTTCGTTTGCTTGGTTTTCTTAGTTGTCTGAATAAATTGGTTGGACCCCCTCTTTCATACATTGGTTTGCAAATAGTTTGGTTTGGATTGGAAAAGAGTAGGAGAGTTCATACTTATGTGGTAAAAATAGCTTGTTTTTGACTGTGGCCTATGCTTTGTCATGCCATGCTTGATATTGTTTTGGCTTTATTCTTAGTATTCTTTGATGTAGCATGACTTGTTATAAACAATTGAGATTGCTTAATGTGCCTTGGATGAATCATGCGTTGTTTTAGCATATTAAAGCATAGTATAGTGGCATTGTCCTTTGATGCTTTATTTGGGTTGACTTGGCGCATGCTCACACCATGTTATGACTATCTCAAGTCACCATAGCCTTTATGATCCGTCAGTTTTCAACTTGTAGTATCACTTTATGCTTTGATCAATGATGTTTTGTCGCTCTGCATAATTATGGCCATTATTGTCTCTTAGTTTGTCGCTCCCAGCCTTTTGCTAGCCTCCACAACCAAGTATGAGTTCCACTCATGCATCCAACTCCCTAAACCAAGTTATTCCAAAGAGTCCACCATACCTACCTACGAGCTTATGCTATTCCAAGTATATTCATGCTTTTGTTTACCTTCCAAATTAAACTTGTTATGAGAAAACTAGTGATTAAAGCTCTCACGAACTTGATGGCACACTTTACTTTTCTTGCCCTTAATAAACTTGAACCATTGGGTCCTTCTATGTTTCGTATATGCTTGCGCTTTATAAGTTGAAATTAGCATAACCATGTATCATGGGGAACGCTTTCAACATTGCACTTGTACTTTGTACCCCGTTGATATCATGTTCTTTTGCTTATGGATCCCGGCGGTGTGAAATAAAAGTGGAACTTGTAAGATCATGGAGTTTGTATGTGTGTTAGAGAAACGCCTGGGCCGCTAGCCTAAGCCATGCCTAATCATGGTGGAAACTTGCAGCATCACCATAATGAGCACTCTATGAAGCATCCTCAATAAAAACCTATGCAAATAGCAAATAAAAAGGTTGCTGAGATGCTCATTGTCTGCTTGCCTTGTCAGTTTGATTATAGGATAGCTCCTGTATCATCTGCAAGGGGTACCCCGTTGGCGGTTCTTTATGATACATATGTACTTACAATGACAAGAGCTTACTTGTGACTAAAGTTGAGTAGCATGAGGATCGGTCTTCGTAAGTAAGGGGCATATGATAGGAGCAATGAGAGCTCCTGTATCCTCTTAGTTGTGTCACTTTAACCTTAATCACCTTCAAGATGCTTATGATAGGAGCAATGAGAGCTGAAAGCTATAAGTACCATAATTTTTGGAAGCTCTTTATGAGACTTGAATCCCTACTTCCTTCTATGAAGGCCTTTCTTCCACCATTATATTGAGTCTCCACCTTCTACCTTTATGCACCTACTTTGAGAGCATAGTGGCCATTCTTAGTTCTATGTGCATTGTCCCAAGACTAGTTGATTGATGCATAACTTGATATTGCTTGTTTTAAACTATTTGTATCTAGTCACTCTTATGAACTTTGAAGGTGTCCTATGCATTTATATTTGCTACTCTATGAGGGACAAGCTGAATAATATTATGCCATGTTTTCTTTAAGTGAAACAAACAAACGGCTTGCAAAGCATTATTATTCATGAATCTTTTGTTTGTGCCTTTTCATGTCGCATCATAGTTTCTTTGTCTTATTGCTAGAACTTTGTCTTTCATGTTATGATTGAAGTACTATGATCCCAGCTTTGAATGTTTTACAAATACTTTGATCAAGTCTTTGATGGTGCGTGTCACCTCAAAAATTATTATTCCTTTTTTATCACTTACCTACTCGAGGACGAGCAGCAGTTAAGCTTGGGGATGTTGATACATTGTAAATGTATCTATAATTTTTGATGTTCCATGATTGGTTTTATCCACTTTCTTGTGTTTTGTCCACACTTTGGAGTACTTTTCATATGATTTCTTGGACTAACCTATTAACAAGAGCCACAGTGCCAGCTGCCTGTTTTCTGCTGTTTTTGGTTCCAAGAAAGTCAGAAAATGAATATTCTCGGAATTGGACGGGACAAAAGCCAAAGTGCCTATTTTCCGGAAGTCATTAGATGCCAGAATACGAGACAGAGAGGAGCCAGGGGCCACCACACCACCTGGCCACGAGGGCCAGGCCTGGCCGCGCTAGGGGGTGGTGTGGCCGACCCCAGCACCCCCTCGGCCTCTCCTTCCGCCTATAAGATGCCCTCGGGACGAAAACCCTAAGGACCCGATCAAAAATCCACGAAAGATTCTATAGCCGCCGTCATCTCCATCCCTAGATCGGGAGGGATCTAAAGCTCTTCCCAGCACCCTGCCAGAGAGGGGAATTCACCCTGGAGGCCTTCTTCATCATCATGCAATCCTCCGGTGTGATGCGTGAGTAGTTCATCCTTCGACTACGGATCCATGTAGTAGCTAGATGGCTGGTTCTCCTCCTTTGTGCTTTCATGTTTAGATCTTGTGAGCTCCATTCATGGTCAAGATCATCTATTTATAATTCTGCATGTTGTGTTTGCGGGGATCCGATGGATATTGAGATGCTATTTCAGATTGATTATTGATTCTATCATGTCTTTGTTATTTGTGATCTTGCATGCTTTCCGTTGTTAGTAGCTATCTTGGCCAAGTAGATGCTAGCAACTCCAAGAGTTAGTATTTATGCTCGATAGTGGGTTCATGCCTCTGGTAATCCGGGGAAGTGACAGAAATCTCTAAGGTACTAGATGTGTTGTTGCTACTAGGGAGAAAACAACAATCCTCTGTTCATAGAACAATCGTATTGTTTACATTACACACAATTCGTAATGCAATTATCCATTGCTTGCAACTTAATACTGGAGGGGGTTCGGATGATAACCTGAAGGTGGATTATTAGTCATAGATGCAGTTGGATGGCGGTCTTTGTATAATGGTGTAATGCCCAATCGAATCTCAAAGGAGTCAAGATGATTAGTATATGCATGTACTGCTTTTTCGATGTTTGTCAATTGCCCCACTGCAATTTGTTCACCCAGCATGTTATCTATCTTAAGGAGAGCCACCTCTAGGTAACTATGGATCTCGGTCCTTTTCTTTCACATACAATCTATAAACGGTTTACTGCTTTGTGTTTACTTTCTGCAAACTATTACTTCCTTCTATTTGATACGTTTAATCCTTTGTTTTCAGCAAAATCGGTGAGATTGACAACCTCATCGCAAGTTGGGGACAGAGTTCTGTGGTTGTGTTGTGCAGGTCTCCACGTTGCTGCTGGCACCGGTAGTGCGCCCTGCCATCGTTCAGCTAGCTACACCTTTGGGGTGTTTCCTTTCTCCTACTGGATTGATAACCTTGGTTTCGTACTGAGGGAAAACTTGTTGTTGTGCTCATCATACCTTCCTCTTGGGGTTCCCCAACGAGCTCGAAATATTTTGGGCCATCAAGCATATTTTCTGGCGCCATTGCCGGGGAGTCAAGGACATCTTCACAAGGGGAGTCCCTCATAACCAACCTCTTTACTTTGTTATTTTTGTTTTGCTTAGTTTCTTTTTGCTTTGTTTGCTTGTTTCTTTTTCAAAAAACACAAAAAAATTAGTTTTACTAGTTTGCTTTCTTATTTGAAAACCCAAAAAAATGACTACTCTTGAAAACACTAAGTTGTGTGACTTCACTAGCACCAACAACAATGATTTTATGAGGACACCTATTGCTCCACCTGTGCCTGAAGATACTTTCTTTGAGATAAAACCTACTTTGCTCAATCTTGTTATGAGAGAACAATTTTCTGCTACTGGTAATGAAGATGTTGCTGCCCATCTAAATAACTTTGTTGAACTTTGTGAGATGCAAAAGCATAGGGATGTAGATGGTGATATTATTAAGCTGAAATTGTTTCCTTGCTCTTTGAGAGGAAAAGCTAAAGAGTGGTTGAATTCCTTAACTAAGAATAGTATTGATTCTTGCACTAAGTGCAAAGATGCTTTCATTGGAAAATACTATCCTCCTGCTAAGATTATATCTATGAGAAGTGAAATAATGAAGTTTAAACAATCTGATAATGAGCATGTTGCTCAATATTGGGAAAGAATGAAATCTTTGGTAAAGAATTGTCCCACTCATGGACTGACTGCTTGGATGATCATCCAAACTTTTTATGCAGGATTGAACTATTCTTCAAGGAACCTATTGGATTCTGCTGCTGGAGGTACCTTTATGACCATTACTTTGGGTGGTGCAACAAAACTTTTGGACAATATGATGGTTAATTATTCTGAATGGCATACTGAGAGAGCTCCACAAGGTAGGAAGGTAAATTCTATTGAGGAAACCTCCTCCTTGAGTGATAAGATTGATATTATTATGTCTATGCTTGTTAATGGGAAAGCCCATATTGATCCAAATAATTTTCATTTAGCCTCTTTGGTTGCTCAAGAAGAGCAAGTTGATGTGAACTTCATAAGAAATAACAATTTTGGCAATAATGCTTATAGGAATAATTTTGGTAACAACAATTATAAGCCATATCATCCCAACAATGGTAATGCTTATGGAAGTTCCTATAACAATAATAGGAGTGCTCCCCCTGAATTTGAAGTTATGCTTAAAGACTTTATTAGTAAGCAAACTTCTTTCAATAAAACTATTGAGGAAAAACTCTCTAATGCTGAAAGAAATATATCATCTTTGGCTGAAGCTCAATCTTCTTTGAATAAAATAGCTGCTAAACCTGAAACTAATGATAATCCCTTTGCATCTACTAATGCCATACAAGTAAGAATTGATTAAAATGTTAGACTATTAGCTGAATTACATGCTAAGTGGGAAAGAGAAGATGAAATTGCTAGAAACATTAGTGTTTCTACTATCACCACCACTAGTGTTGAGGCTAGTAATATTTCTACTACTCTAGATGATAAATTTGATTTTGATCTTGATGGTTGCAATATCTCTGAAGTTATTAAGTTCCTACAAAAGCTTGCTAAAAGTCCTAATGCTAGTGCTATGAATATGGCCTTTACAAAACACATTACTGATGCTCTCATAAAGATTAAAGAAGAAAAGATGAAAAATAAAGCTTCTATTCCTATTAAACAAGAATATGGTTGGGAACCCATCATTAATATGAAAGTGAATGACTTTGATTTCAAAGCTTTATGTGATCTTGATAGTAGTGTTTCTATTATGCCTAGAAGGATTTATGATATGCTTGATTTGCCTCCACTTGAAGATTGTTATTTGAATGTCCCACTTGATGATAATGCTAAAAAGAAACTCATGGGGAGTCTTAATGATGTTCTATTATGGTTAACAATGCCTATGTCCCCATTGATTTCTATGTGTTGGATGTTGAATGCAATGCTTCTTGTCCTATTACTTTGGGAAGACCTTTTCTTAGAACTGTTGGTGCCATTATTCATATGAAAGAAGGCACCATTAAATATCAACTCCCACTCAAGAAAGGTATAGAACACTTCCCTAAGAAGAGAGAGAAGATTTCTTTTGCCTCTCCTATGAAAACAAAATCTGGTTTTAATGCTTCTTCATTTGAGAACACTTGATTCTTCTTGCTTCTTATGCCTAACTTAAAGGCGTTAAAGAAAAGTACTTATTGGGAGATAACCCAAGAGTTTTAGATGAGACTTGGAAGTTAATACTTTAGTAATAACCGCTCCTTATCCTTTTTATTCGCTTTTTGTGCCAAGAGTAACCTCTAATGAGAGAGAAGTAATGATTGGGAAAGTTGCTGTCCCGAAACAGATTTCTGTGCTTCACCGTAAAAAATCGTGTAAAATCTCTGAACGCCTTTTTGAGGCGTCAATTTTTTTTCTTCTGCCCCAGGTTGTTATCTAACTTTTGTTAGTTCAACATTTTTTGATTTGAGCAACAGAAGGTCTTCGAAAAAATTCGTCTTTACCTGCTGGTCTGTTTTGACAGATTTCTGCCATTTTCTGCATTTGCTTCTTGTTGGTTCCTTTTTGAGTTCTTTTGGGGAATTGAGCTTGTTAAGGGAAGTGCTAAAGTATCTAGTGTTCTAATGGAAGTTTATTTGGTGTTAGAACTGAACCTTGATACCTATTATCTTGAGTGCACTAATGTTGCTAATAAAGATTGTGTGAAGTTTTGTATGAAGGAAAACTTTCAGGTGTATGGAAGGAATGAGTAATGAGATGAAGGATGGACTAAAGCTCAAGCTTGGGGATGCCACGCGTGTCACCCCAAGAAATATCCAAGAAGTACAAGCTCAAAGCTTGGGGATGCCCAAGGCATCCCCTTCTTCATCAATAAAAATCCTAGGTTTCTTCCAAACGCTTCATTTTTATTGTTTCATGCACAGTTGTGTTGTTCTTGGAGCATCTTCTTTTCGTTTTCGTTTTGTTTTTTCGTTTGCTTGGTTTTCTTAGTTGTCTGAATAAATTGGTTGGACCCCCTCTTTCATACATTGGTTTGCAAATAGTTTGGTTTGGATTGGAAAAGAGTAGGAGAGTTCATACTTATGTGGTAAAAATAGCTTGTTTTTGACTGTGGCCTATGCTTTGTCATGCCATGCTTGATATTGTTTTGGCTTTATTCTTAGTATTCTTTGATGTAGCATGACTTGTTATAAACAATTGAGATTGCTTAATGTGCCTTGGATGAATCATGCGTTGTTTTAGCATATTAAAGCATAGTATAGTGGCATTGTCCTTTGATGCTTTATTTGGGTTGACTTGGCGCATGCTCACACCATGTTATGACTATCTCAAGTCACCATAGCCTTTATGATCCGTCAGTTTTCAACTTGTAGTATCACTTTATGCTTTGATCAATGATGTTTTGTCGCTCTGCATAATTATGGCCATTATTGTCTCTTAGTTTGTCGCTCCCAGCCTTTTGCTAGCCTCCACAACCAAGTATGAGTTCCACTCATGCTTCCAACTCCCTAAACCAAGTTATTCCAAAGAGTCCACCATACCTACCTACGAGCTTATGCTATTCCAAGTATATTCATGCTTTTGTTTACCTTCCAAATTAAACTTGTTATGAGAAAACTAGTGATTAAAGCTCTCACGAACTTGATGGCACACTTTACTTTTCTTGCCCTTAATAAACTTGAACCATTGGGTCCTTCTATGTTTCGTATATGCTTGCGCTTTATAAGTTGAAATTAGCATAACCATGTATCATGGGGAACGCTTTCAACATTGCACTTGTACTTTGTACCCCGTTGATATCATGTTCTTTTGCTTATGGATCCCGGCGGTGTGAAATAAAAGTGGAACTTGTAAGATCATGGAGTTTGTATGTGTGTTAGAGAAACGCCTGGGCCGCTAGCCTAAGCCATGCCTAATCATGGTGGAAACTTGCAGCATCACCATAATGAGCACTCTATGAAGCATCCTCAATAAAAACCTATGCAAATAGCAAATAAAAAGGTTGCTGAGATGCTCATTGTCTGCTTGCCTTGTCTGTTTGATTATAGGATAGCTCCTGTATCATCTGCAAGGGGTACCCCGTTGACGGTTCTTTATGATACATATGTACTTACAATGACAAGAGCTTACTTGTGACTAAAGTTGAGTAGCATGAGGATCGGTCTTCGTAAGTAAGGGGCATATGATAGGAGCAATGAGAGCTCCTGTATCCTCTTAGTTGTGTCACTTTAACCTTAATCACCTTCAAGATGCTTATGATAGGAGCAATGAGAGCTGAAAGCTATAAGTACCATAATTTTTGGAAGCTCTTTATGAGACTTGAATCCCTACTTCCTTCTATGAAGGCCTTTCTTCCACCATTATATTGAGTCTCCACCTTCTACCTTTATGCACCTACTTTGAGAGCATAGTGGCCATTCTTAGTTCTATGTGCATTGTCCCAAGACTAGTTGATTGATGCATAACTTGATATTGCTTGTTTTAAACTATTTGTATCTAGTCACTCTTATGAACTTTGAAGGTGTCCTATGCATTTATATTTGCTACTCTATGAGGGACAAGCTGAATAATATTATGCCATGTTTTCTTTAAGTGAAACAAACAAACGGCTTGCAAAGCATTATTATTCATGAATCTTTTGTTTGTGCCTTTTCATGTCGCATCATAGTTTCTTTGTCTTATTGCTAGAACTTTGTCTTTCATGTTATGATTGAAGTACTATGATCCCAGCTTTGAATGTTTTACAAATACTTTGATCAAGTCTTTGATGGTGCGTGTCACCTCAAAAATTATTATTCCTTTTTTATCACTTACCTACTCGAGGACGAGCAGCAGTTAAGCTTGGGGATGTTGATACATTGTAAATGTATCTATAATTTTTGATGTTCCATGATTGGTTTTATCCACTTTCTTGTGTTTTGTCCACACTTTGGAGTACTTTTCATATGATTTCTTGGACTAACCTATTAACAAGAGCCACAGTGCCAGCTGCCTGTTTTCTGCTGTTTTTGGTTCCAAGAAAGTCAGAAAATGAATATTCTCGGAATTGGACGGGACAAAAGCCAAAGTGCCTATTTTCCGGAAGTCATTAGATGCCAGAATACGAGACAGAGAGGAGCCAGGGGCCACCACACCACCTGGCCACGAGGGCCAGGCCTGGCCGCGCTAGGGGGTGGTGTGGCCGACCCCAGCACCCCCTCGGCCTCTCCTTCCGCCTATAAGATGCCCTCGGGACGAAAACCCTAAGGACCCGATCAAAAATCCACGAAAGATTCTATAGCCGCCGTCATCTCCATCCCTAGATCGGGAGGGATCTAAAGCTCTTCCCAGCACCCTGCCAGAGAGGGGAATTCACCCTGGAGGCCTTCTTCATCATCATGCAATCCTCCGGTGTGATGCGTGAGTAGTTCATCCTTCGACTACGGATCCATGTAGTAGCTAGATGGCTGGTTCTCCTCCTTTGTGCTTTCATGTTTAGATCTTGTGAGCTCCATTCATGGTCAAGATCATCTATTTGTAATTCTGCATGTTGTGTTTGCGGGGATCCGATGGATATTGAGATGCTATTTCAGATTGATTATTGATTCTATCATGTCTTTGTTATTTGTGATCTTGCATGCTTTCCGTTGTTAGTAGCTATCTTGGCCAAGTAGATGCTAGCAACTCCAAGAGTTAGTATTTATGCTCGATAGTGGGTTCATGCCTCTGGTAATCCGGGGAAGTGACAGAAATCTCTAAGGTACTAGATGTGTTGTTGCTACTAGGGAGAAAACAACAATCCTTTGTTCATAGAACAATCGTATTGTTTACATTACACACAATTCGTAATGCAATTATCCATTGCTTACAACTTAATACTGGAGGGGGTTCGGATGATAACCTGAAGGTGGATTATTAGTCATAGATGCAGTTGGATGGCGGTCTTTGTATAATGGTGTAATGCCCAATCGAATCTCAAAGGAGTCAAGATGATTAGTATATGCATGTACTGCTTTCTCGATGTTTGTCAATTGCCCCACTGCAATTTGTTCACCCAGCATGTTATCTATCTTAAGGAGAGCCACCTCTAGGTAACTATGGATCTCGGTCCTTTTCTTTCACATACAATCTATAAACGGTTTACTGCTTTGTGTTTACTTTCTGCAAACTATTACTTCCTTCCATTCGATACGTTTAATCCTTCGTTTTCAGCAAAACCGGTGAGATTTACAACCTCATCGCAAGTTGGGGACAAAGTTCTGTGGTTGTGTTGTGCAGGTCTCCACGTTGCTGCTGGCACCGGTAGTGCGCCCTGCCATCGTTCAGCTAGCTACACCTTTGGGGTGTTTCCTTGCTCCTACTGGATTGATAACCTTGGTTTCGTACTGAGGGAAAACTTGCTGCTGTGCTCATCATACCTTCCTCTTGGGGTTCCCCAACGAGCTCGATATATTTTGGGCCATCATCCACGCGTACGCTTCATGGCGCACCAAGGGAAGGAGGTAGTGCAAACGAGGGAGCTTTGGCGCGCGCGGCAGGTGTAGATTGGGGTCTTGGGACTAGACAGACTAGGGGGAAATGACACGAGCTCATGGAATAAGAAGGTTGAGGGGGTTATAAACACCGGACCGTTCGTAGTCCTCGAGTGGACATGTGTGGTGGGCGGGGGGCTACCACGATCTCCACCCTTTTTTCGGTTCCCTTTTTTTTGAAACAACCACGATCTCCACTTTAGAGCTGCATTGAAAACACGCTCATGGCAGCCCTCGATTGCACTACATGCAAGTGGCACAGAACCAATTTCTAGCAACATTAGATCTACTCGAGGGGGGCTCTTGACTCATGGAAGTTACTAGCGGTAGGGCCTAGTTGGAAGTGAGATTGAGAGCGTTGCGTAAAAATGGGGCATGTCTTATTAAAATCAAGTGGCAATAAATTGCAGTGTCCCATCAACAACCGTGCACTCGATGACCCCGTTGTCCTGTGCATGTGTTGTAGTAGCAGTAGTAGGCTTTTCAAACTAGATTAAACATGACATGACCGCTCGACGAATTTTTCCATGGACGGCATCGTGTTCCTTCCTGTAGAAGTCTCGCTGAGGGAGACGTCCGTGCTGTCTCACGTTGTACTGTGAAGGGCACGACATGTGCAACGATCATCGTTGGATCACATAGAATCAACGGTTGGTGCGCACGATCCGCGTGACAACTGTGACAACCAATCAGGGAGTAGCAGACAGGGTTAGCACAGGTTTAGGCTTCTATGAAAGATAGAGAGAGGGGGAAAACTAAGTAGTACCACATAAAACCAAGGGCAAAACTGAGTAGTATAAAAATGGAAAGTCTCTTGTACAATGAAATACATCGTGGAATAAATCAAATTATGCCAAGATAGATCCACTAGAGTCATTGCATGTCTGTTACTTCCATAAACCACACATGGATCGACCGGTGTCATTGCATGTCTGTTTTTTTCATGAACCACACCCAGTGTCATTGCATGTGAGTTCTTTTCATGAACCACATAAGGATACACCAGTGTCATTGCATGTCTATTCTTTTCACAAACCACATGCAGTGTCATTGCATGTCTGTTCTTTTCATGAACCACACCCGGTGTCATTGCATGTGTGTTCCTCTAGACAAACCACATAAGGATCCACCGGTGTCACTGCATGTTTGTTCTTTTCATGAACCACATAAGGATCCACCAGTGTCATTGCATGTGTGTTCTTTACATGAACCACACCCAGTGTCATTGCATGTCAGTTCTTTTCATGAACCACATAAGGATCCACCAGTGTCATTGCATGTATGTTCTTCTCATAAACCACATAAGGATCCACCAGTGTCATTGCATGTCTGTTATTTTCATGAACCACACCCAATGTCATTGCATGTGTGTTCTTCTAAACAAACCACATGCAGTGTCATTGCATGTCCATTCTTTTCATGAACCACACCCGGTGTCATTGCATGCGTGTTCCTCTAGACAAACCACATAAGGATCCACCGGTGTCACTGCATGTTTGTTCTTTTCATGAACCACATAAGGATCCACCAGTGGCATTGGATGTGCGTTCTTCTCATGAATCACACCCAGTGTCATTGCATGTCAGTTCTTTTTATGAACCACATAAGGATCCACCAGTGTCATTGCATGTCTGTTCTTCTCACATACCACATAAGGATCCACCAGTGTCATTGTATGTCTGCTCTTTTCATGAATCACAGCTAGAGTCATTGCATGTCTGTTCCTCTAGACAAACCACATAAGTCATTGCATGTCTGTTCTTTTCGTGAACCACACCTGGTGTCATTGCATGTGTGTTCCTCTAGACAAACCACATAAGGATCCACCAGTGTCATTGCATGTCAGTTCTTTTCATGAACCACATAAGGATCCACCAATGTCATTGGATGTGTGTTCTTCTCATGAACCACACATGGCTCCACCGGTGTCATTCCATGTCTATTCTTTTCATGATTCACAGCTAGAGTCATTGCATGTCTGTTCTTTTCATGAACCACACATGGATCCACTAGTGTCATTGCATGTGTGTTCTTTTCATTTACCACACCCAGTGTCATTGCATGTTAGTTCTTTTCATGAACCACATAAGGATCCACCAGTGTCATTGCATGTGTGTTCTTTTCAAGAACGACACCTAGTGTCATTGCATGTCAGTTATTTTCATGAACCACATAAGGATCCACCAGTGTCATTGCATGTATGTTCTTCTCACAAACCACATAAGGATCCACCAGTGTCATTGCATGTCTGTTCTTTTCATGAACCACACCCAGTGTCATTACATGTGTGTTCTTCTAAACAAACCACATACAGTGCCATTGCATGTCTGTTCTTTTCATGAACCACGTGCCACACATAGAGCTCCAGAATTTAACAGAATTACATATATATGTTCAAGTTCAACACATTACTATGCATCTTCATTGCTAGCAGCCTTCTTCCGCAGCCTGGGTGCCAAGCCTTCATGTCCACTGTCTTCTTCATTTCCTGCTTTCTTCCTCTTCCTCGGTGCCAATTTTCTTAGCTTCACCTACTCTGCATCGTCGGGATAATGGGCACCAGAATCGTGTCCAGCATCATCTTTCCACTCGTTTTTAATTTCTTCGGGCAGCAAAATGACATCTTTCCACTCGTTTTTAATTTCTTCAGGCAGCAAAATGACTGACCCGACAGTCATGTTTCTAACCTTGCGGCGCTTCTTGTCAAAGAAACAAGATTGTTGCATAACTTCCCAATATCTACAGAGTAAATAAAACAAAAATTACAATTCAGCACAAACATGCGAACCCCAAGCGACCTTTGCTTACCAGGAGCTAATTGGGTTCGAGCAACCACCCTGTCCAAGAATAGAAGGGCGACTCCCAGTTGCAGCAGCTTCCACATCTAGTACATCACATTTCAGCTCAAACATGGCAGCCGAAGCATTCCTTTTCATCAACCCAATTAGCTGACTGTCACACGTTATAGGAACCATGATGCCACGTTCATCCATGAAGCTGAACTTTATTGTCTGCTTCTGCCATAATTCAACATGATTACGTAGAGCAACAACCATACCAGATATAGTGCAGATCTACGCAGGCGCTTCTTCCATCGTGAAACAATGGCTTCCATACCACTTGCCCTTAGAGTCGTACCTGTAGAGGACTACTGTAACCAGGTAAGGGGGTCCGCGCAGATCCCACTTGACAGAAAATTGTGGACAAAATATGTTTGTCAGTGTTGGGATAACAAACAATTTGAGGTTCAGTAGCCAGCTAGTAGTTATAATTAGTGCGAATAGCAAAGAGAAGGGTAGCTCACCCGCTTGTAGCCAGAACTTCTTCTTCCTTGATAGTAGGATCTGTCATCCTCCGAACTGCTCGGCTCGTCGGCGGCGGAGGCGGGCTAGAGCCTCGCAACAGTGGCTACGACATGCGCCATTGGAGCTCGGGATCAGCGACTGGGCGCAGCAACTTGGCCCTGGAAGTCAAATGTCCGAAGGGATCGTCCTGCCTGTAGGGTGGATTCCGACGCTGCCGGTGCTAGGGGAAAGCTGGGATGGATTTGTGAAATTGGTCAACGCATCCAATCCACTTAGCTGCTCGATTTGCCTAAGAGGTTGCCGCGTTGGCGCCCACGTCACGGACAGATGGCCGACATGAGGGTCCCGACCGTCTACTTCACGGGGCGGTTTAACGGAATGTTTGAATTTGGCAGGGGTTAGATGAGTTTGCCTCGAAATGGCCCCTCTCAGTAGTTGGCGGCCCAACTTTTCGAAACACGGTAATTTCAGGCAACTTAGGTACCTCCATGCGTTGTCCTGCAAACTTTGGTACCATAGACGAATAGGCCCCAGCGACCCGCCACAATGTCACACGAGGCCGTAGAAACTTCCGTTCGAGCAGTTGGTGGACTCGCACGTGCGTTTCAGCTGACGTGGCAACAAATGGGTAGGAGTTGAGTCTTACCCAAATTTTGCATCTATCTACCCATATATGGGTAGGAGGTGCCAAAATAGGGGTGATCACCCAAAAAAGTTCTGCTAGGACCATAGATGGGTAAGATGTCGGAGCTACATTTGTGTGCCTCTTACCCAAAAAAATGGTTTTTCCACGTCTTACCCATATATAGGTAAGCTGTTGGAATTGCTCATATGCAGCGTAGGACGCTCGGGATGCACGCATCCAGCATCGGCGCACTACGGTGCATATGAAGACCAGACCACTGATGGCTCGGTGTTGATGTAGAGCTCATTGGGGAACCCCAAGAGGAAGGTATGATGAGCACAGCAGCAAGTTTCCCTCAGTTATGAAACCAAGGTTTAATCGAACCAGTAGGAGCAAGGAAACACCCGAAAGGTGTTGCTAGCTGAGCCTTGGCAGGGCGCACTATCCGTGCTAGTAGCAACGTGGAGACCTGCACAACACAACCACAGAACTTTGTCCCCAACTTGCGATGAGGTTGTCAATCTCATCGGTTTTGCTGAAAACAAAGGATTAAACGTATCGAATGGAAGGAAGTAAAAGTTTGCAGAAAGTAAACACAAGGCAGTAAACAGTTTGTAGATTGTATGTAAAAGAAAGGACCGGGATCCATAGTTCACTAGAGGTGGCTCTCCTTAAGATAGATAACATGCTGGGTGAACAAATTACAGCGGGGCAATTGACAAACATCGAGAAAGCAATACATGCATATACTAATCATATTGACTCCTTTGGAACTTGATTGGGCATTACAACATTATACATAGACCGCCATCCAACTGCATCTATGACTAATAATCCACCTTCAGATTATCATCCGAACCCCCTCAAGTATTAAGTTGCAAGCAACAGATTATTTCTTTACGAATTGCGTGTAAAGTAAACAATACGATTGTTCTATGAACAAAGGACTATTGTTTTATCCCTAGTAGCAACAACACATCTAGTACCTTAGAGATTTCTGTCACTTCCCCAGATTACCAAAGGCATGAACCCACTATCGAGCATAAATACTAACTCTTGAAGTTGCTAGCATCTACTTGTCCAAGATAGCTACTAACAACGGAAAGCATGCAAGATCACAAATAACAAAGACATGATAGAATCAATAATCAATCTGAAATAACATCTCAATATCCATCGGATCCCCGCAAACACAACATGCAGAATTACAAATAGATGATCTTGATCATGAACAGAGCTCACAAGATCTAGACATGAAAGCACAAAGGAGGACAACCAGCCATCTAGCTACTACATGGACTCGTAGTCCAAAGATGAACTACTCACGCATCACACCAGAGGCTTGCATGATGATGAAGAAGGCCTCCAGGGTGAATTCCCCTCTCCGGCAGGGTGCCAGGAAGAGCTTCAGATCCCTCGCGATCTAGGAATGGAGATGACGGTGGCTATATACTCTTTCATGGATTTTTGATCGGGTACTTAGGGTTTTCATCTCGAGGGCAATATATAGGCAGAAGGAGAGGCCGAGGGGGTGCTGAGGTCGGCCAGACCACCACCTGGCGCGGGTCAGGCCTGGCCGTGCGGCCAGGTGGTGTGGCCAACCCCCAGCCCTTCTCTGTCTCGTATTCTGGCATTTGATGACTTCCGAAAAAATAGGCACTTAGGCTTTTGTCCCGTCCAATTCCGAGAATATTCATTTTCTGACTTTCCTGGAACCAAAAACAGCAGAAAACAGGCAGCTGGCACTGTGGCTCTTGTTAATAGGTTAGTCCAAGAAATCATATGAAAAGTACTCCAATGTGTGGACAAAACACAAGAAAGTGGATAAAACCAAGCATGGAACATCAAAAATTATAGATACATTTGCAATGTATCAACATCCCCAAGCTTAACTCCTGCTCGTCCTCGAGTAGGTAAGTGATAAAAAGAGATAATAATTTTTGAGGTGACATGCACCATCAAAGACTTGATCAAAGTATTTGTAAAACATTCAAAGCTGGGATCATAGTACTTCAATCATAACATGAAAGACAAAGTTCTAGCAATAAGACAAACAAACTATGATGCAACATGAAAAGGCACAAACAAAAGATTCATGAATAACAATGCTTTGCAAGACGTTTGTTTGTTGCACATAAAGAAAACATAGCATAATAGTATTCAGCTTGTCCCTCATAGAGTAGCAAATATAAATGCATAGGACACCTTCAAAGTTCATAAGAGTGACTAGATACAAATAGTTTAAAACAAGCAATATCTAGTTATGCATCAATCAACTAGTCTTGGGACAATGCACATAGAACTAAGAATGGCCACTATGCTCTCAAGGTATGTGCATAAAGGTAGAAGGTGGAGACTCAATATAATGGTGGAAGAAAGGCCTTCATAGAAGGAAGCGGGGATTCATGACTCATAAAGAGCTTCCAAAAATTATGGTACTTATAGCTTTCAGCTCTCATTGCCCCTATCATAAGCATCTTGAAGTCATTAAGGTTAAAGTGAACAAACTATGGTGTACATGCTTGACGAAGTATAAGTTAGAAATCTCATGTCCCTTGTATACGAGGGCCGCTCCTCATGCTACTCAAGTTTAGTCACCGGTAAGTTCTTGTCATCGTAAGTACATGTGTATCATAGAGAACCGCCAATGGGGTACCCCTTGCCCGATGATACGGAAGAATCCCCATATCAAAATGACAAGGCAATCAGACAACGAGCATCTCAGCAAACTTCTTATTTACCATGGGAATATGGTGCTTTTTTCTCTCTTTCCTCTTTTCATAATCTCTCTTTTTTTCTTTTTTTCTCTTTTTTCTCAATATAGGACTCTTTTTTTATAAGAAGAATGCTTCATAGACAGCTCATTATGGTTACGCTGCTGGTTTCCACCATGTCAGCATGGATTAGACCAGTGGCCCAGGCGTTTCTCTAACACATATACATAAATCCATGGACTTACAAGCTCCCCTTTCATTTCACACCGACGACATCCATATACAAAAGAGCATGATATCAACTAGGTACAAGTACCAAGTGCAATGTTGAAAGTGTTCCCTATGACACCATGTTTCTGCTAATTCCCAACAAATAAGTGCAAGCATATACAACATAGACGACACAATGGTTCAAGTTTATTAAGGGCAAGAAAAGTAAAGTGTGCCATCAAGTTCGTGAGAGCTTTAATCACTAGTTTTCTCATAACAAGTTTAATTTGGAAGGTAAACAAAAGCATTAATATACTTGGAATAGCATAAGCTAGTAGGTAGGTATGGTGGACTCTTTGGAATAACTTGGTTTAGGGAGCTGGATGCATGAGTGGAACTCATACTTGGTTGTGGAGGCTAGCAAAAGACTGGGAGTGACAAACTAAGAGAGAAATAATGGCCATAATCATGCAGAGCAACAAAACATCATTGAACAAAGCATAAAGTGATACTACAAGTTGAAAACTAAAGGATCATAAAGGCTATGGTGACTTGATATAGTCATAACATGGTGTGAGCATGCGCCGAGTCAACCCAAATAAAGCATCAAAGGAGAATACCACTATACTATGCTTAAATATGCTAAAACAACGCATGATTCATCCAAGGCACATTAAGCAATCTCAATTGTTTATAGCAAATCATGCTACAGCAAAGAATACTAAGCATAAATCCAAAACAATATCAAGCATGGCATGACAAAGCATAGGCCACAGTAAAAAACGAGCTCTTTTTACCACATAAGCATGAACTTTCCTACTCTTTTCCAAACCAAACCAAACTATTTGAAAACCAATGTATGAAAGAGGGGGTCCAACCAATTTATTCAGAAAACTAAGCAAACACAAGAAAACGAAAACCAAAACAAAAATGAAAAAGAAGACGCTCCAAGAACAATACAACTATGCATGAAACAATAAAAATGAAGCGTTTGGAAGAAACCTGGGATTTTTATTGATGAAGAAGGGGATGCCTTGGGCATCCCCAAGCTTTGACGCTTGTACTTTTTGGATATTTCTTGGGGTGACACGCGGGGCATACCCAAGCTTGATCTTTAGTCCATCCTTCATCTCATTACTCATTCCTTCCATACACCTGAAAATTTTCCTTCATACAAAACTTCACACAATCTTTATTAGCAACATTAGTGCACTCAAGATAAATAAGTATTAAGGTTCAGTTCTAACACCAATAAACTTCCATTAGAATACTAGATACTGAAGAACTTCCCTCAAAAAGCTCAATTCCCCAAAAGAACTCAAAAAGGAACCAACAAGAAGCAAATGCAGAAAATGGCAGAAATCTGTCAAAACAGACCAGCAGGTAAAGACGAATTTTTTCGAAGACCTTCTGTCGCTCAAATCAAAAAGTGTTGAACTAACGAAAGTTAGATAACAACTTTGGGCAGAAGAACACAAATTCACGCCTCAAAAAGGCTTTCAGAGATTTTACACGATTTTTTACGGTGAAGCACAGAAATCTGTTTCGGGACATCAACTTTCCCAATCATTACTTCTCTCTCATTAGAGGTTACTCTTGGCACAAAAAGCAAATAAAAAGGATAAGGAGCGGTTATTACTGAAGTAATAACTTTCAAGACTCATCTAAAACTTTTGGGTTATCTCCAATAAGTACTTTTCTTTAACGCCTTTATGTTAGGCATAAGAAGCAAGAAAAAGCATCAAGTGTTCTCAAATGAAGAAGCATTAAGACCAAATTTCTTGCCCTTACCTCTCTTACTTTTATTCTTAACCTTGGGGAAAATATGATTGTTTGGTGGAGAAGAAAGGTGCATGGTCCCCTTTCCCACATCTATTATTGCTCCAAGGAGTTCTAATAGGGACCTTCCAAGTGTAATTTGTCCTTTTCCTGCACATTCAATAACAAGATAATCAGTAGAAATCATTTTCCCAAGGATCTTTGTAAACACTCCTTCAGATATTCCAATAGGTAATATGGTAGAATTATTAGCAAGAGATATTTCTTTTCCTCCTTCAGCAAGCCCCCAAAGATTCAAAGATTCATAAATATCTTTGGGCATAAGACAAAATTCAGACATGATATCACAGCGAGCTTGAAAAGTTTCAGTATTTATATCAGTCTTTACTGTGGGGAGCCACTTTGATGGTTCAGAGTTTATTGGAACATAATTATGATGCTCCCTAAGCATATTATACCAATATTTTAAGCTAGTAGTGCTAGTCTGAAGAGTGTTCAATCTAGCAAATATTCTTGCGAAAGAAATATCAGTTTGGCTAGGCAAGTTGTAAGTGATGATGAATTTCTTTATAGCATTAATAGCATCATCCTCATTACATTGGAGGAAATCTCCTCCCACAACAGCATTTAAGCATATCTGTATCAAAGAGCAATTCCAAGGTAAAAACTGCTAAGGAACAAGCTTTGAGTCATTTTAGGCTCAGTTTTTTCATGTAGATCAGAGATTATAGACCAAGCTTCCTTAAAACTTTCCTCAATTCCTTGTTTAAAAGTGAAAATCATTTCCTCGGGTGACATAGTGATTGGAGCAAGGCTAGACATAATGACAACTTCAGACAGGAACTAATTTTTTGTGTTTTTTAAATAAAGAAAGCAAACTAGTAAAACTATTTTTTTGTGTGTTTTTGATAAAGAAACAAGCAAACACAGCAAAAATAAACTAAGCAAAACAAAAATAACAAAGTAAAGAGATTGGTTATGAGGGACTCCCCTTGTGAAGATGTCCTTGACTCCCCGGCAACGGCGCCAGAAAAATGCTTGATGGCTCGGTGTTGATGTAGAGCTCATTGGGGAACCCCAAGAGGAAGGTATGATGAGCACAGCAGCAAGTTTCCCTCAGTTATGAAACCAAGGTTTAATCAAACCAGTAGGAGCAAGGAAACACCCCAAAGGTGTTGCTAGCTGAGCCTTGGCAGGGAGCACTACCGGTGCTAGTAGCAACATGGAGACCTGCACAACACAGCCATAGAGCTTTGTCCCCAACTTGCGATGAGGTTGTCAATCTCACCGGTTTTGCTGAAAACAAAGGATTAAACCTATTGAATGGAAGGAAGTAAAAATTTGCAGAAAGTAAACACAAGGCAGTAAACAATTTGTAGATTATATGTAAAAGAAAGGACCGGGATCCATAGTTCACTAGAGGTGGCTCTCCTTAAGATAGATAACATGCTGGATGAACAAATTACAGCGGGGCAATTGACAAACATCGAGAAAGCAGTACATGCATATACAAATCATCTTGACTCCTTTGGAACTTGATTGTGCATTACAACATTATACATAGACCGCCATCCAACTGCATCTATGCCTAATAATCCACCTTCAGGTTATCATCCGAACCCCCTACAGTATTAAGTTGCAAGCAACAGATTATTGCTTTACGATTTGCATGTAAAGTAAACAATATGATTGTTCTATGAACAAAGGATTGCTGTTTTCTCCCAAGTAGCAACAGCACATCTAGTACCTTAGAGATTTCTGTCACTTCCCCAGATTACCAGAGGCATGAACCCACTATCGAGCATAAATACTAACACTTGGAGTTGCTAGCATCTACTTGGCCAAGATAGCTACTAACAACGGAAAGCATGCAAGATCGCAAATAACAAAGACATGATAGAATCAATAATCAATCCAAAATAGCATCTCAATATCCATCGGATCCCCGCAAACACAACATGCAGAATTACAAATAGATGATCTTGATCATGAACGAAGCTCACAAGGTCTAGACATGAAATCACAAAGGAGGAGAACTAGCCATCTAGCTACTACATGGACCTGTAGTCCAAAGATGAACTACTCATGCATCACACCGGAGGCTTGCATGATGATGAAGAAGGCCTCTAGGGTGAATTCCCCTCTCCGGAAGGGTGCCGAGAAGAGCTTTAGATCCCTCCTGATCTAGGGATGGTGATGGCGGTGGCTATAGACTCTTTCGTGGATTTTTGATCGGGTACTTAGGGTATTCGTCCCGAGGGCAATATATAGGTGGAAGGAGAGGTCGAGGGGGTGCTGGGTCGGCCAGACCACCCCCTGGAGCGGGCCAGGCCTGGCCGCGCGGCCAGGTGGTGTGGCCGTCCCCCAGCCCTTCTCCGTCTCATATTCTGGCATCTGATCACTTCCGGAAAAATAGGCACTTTGGCTTTTATCCCGTCCAATTCCGAGAATATTCATTTTCTGACTTTCCTGGAACCAAAAACAGCAGAAAACAAGCAACTGGCACTATGGCTCTTGTTAATAGGTTAGTCCAAGAAATCATATGAAAAGTACTCCAAAGTGTGGACAAAACACAAGAAAGTGGATAAAACCAAGCATGGAACATCAAAAATTATAGATATACATTTGCAATGTATCAGCCACCTATCGCGGGAAGAGTAAGGGAGGCGAGCAGAGGAGCAGGGAGGATTCCGCCAGTGCGTAGTGGAGATTGAGGATTCCGGCGACCTCCCCTATGGAACCCATGGATGAAGGGAGCCGAGACCCCATGATTCTGATTCAGCCAGGTTGATACGGACGAGCAATGCGGGCGACTTGAGGTCTCCCATGTCCGCCCGCCTCCATTCATTTCAAAGACTCCTGAGCCGGGTCAAGCATGCCATGGCGGGAACATCCTCCTTCTATCCTCTAGCCCGCGTAGTGCGATCGATATCGAGCAGGCGGGGCTAACTAAATTGTTGTCGGACAACCGATGGGGCCATTGTGGGCGCTCCTACATCGGCAGTGGAGAATTTTTAGTCATCGATCTCGCGGCCTGATACATTGCAAATGTATCTATAATTTTTGATGTTCCATGCTTGGTTTTATCTACTTTCTTATGTTTTATCCACACTTTGGAGTACTTTTCATATGATTTCTTGAGCCACAGTGTCAGCTGCCTGTTTTCTGCTGTTTTTGGTTCCAGGAAAGTCAGAAAATGAATATTCTCGGAATTGGACGGGACAAAAGCCAAAGTTATTATTTTACCGAGGGACACCTGGAGCCAGAATACGAGACGAAGAGGGGTTGGGGCCCGGCCACACCACCTAGCCACGCGGCCAGGCCTGGCCCGTGCCGGGGGTGGTCTGGCCGCCCCAGGAACCCCCTCGGCCTCTCCTTCCGCCTATATATTGCCTCTGATACGGAAACCCTAAGTACCCAATCAAAATTCCACGAAAGAGTCTGTAGCCGCCGTCATCTCCATCCCTGGATCGGGAGGGATCTGAAGCTCTTCCCGGCACCCTGCCGAAGAGGGGAATTCACCCTGGAGGCCTTCTTCATCATCATGCAAGCCTCCGGTGTGATGCGTGAGTAGTTCATCTCTGGACTACGGGTCCATGTAGTAGCTAGATTGCTGGTTCTCATCCTTTGTGCTATCATGTCTAGATCTTGTGAGCTCTGTTCATGATCAAGATCATCTATTTGTAATTCTGCATGTTGTGTTTGCGGGGATCCGATGGATATTGAGATGCTATTTCAGATTGATTATTGATTCTATCATGTCTTTGTTATTTGTGATCTTGCATGCTTTCCGTTGTTAGTAGCTATCTTGGCCAAGTAGATGCTAGCAACTCCAAGGGTTAGTATTTATGCTCGATAGTGGGTTCATGCCTCTAGTAATCTAGGGAAGTGACAGAAATCTCTAAGGTACTAGATGTGTTGTTGCTACTAGGGAGAAAACAACAATCCTTTGTTCATAGAACAATCGTATTGTTTACATTACACACAATTCGTAATGCAATTATCCATTGCTTGCAACTTAATACTGGAGGGGGTTCGGATGATAACCTGAAGGTGGATTATTAGTCATAGATGCAGCTGGATGGCGGTCTATTTATAATGTTGTAATGCCCAATCGAATCTCAAAGGAGTCAATATGAGTAGTATATGCTTGTATGCTTTCTCGATGTTTGACAATTGTCCCGCTGTAATTTGTTCACCCAGCATGTTATCTATCTTAAGGAGAGCCACCTCTAGTGAACTATGGACCCTGGTCCTTTCTTTTACATTCAATCTTCAATCAACTGTTTACTGCTTTGTGTTTACTTTATGCAAACCATTACTTCTTTCCATTCGATACGTTTAATCCTTTGTTTTCAGCAAAACCGGTGAGATTGACAACCTCATCGCAAGTTGGGGACAGAGTTCTGTGGTTGTGTTGTGCAGGTCTCCACGTTCCTGCTAGCACCGGTAGTGCGCCCTGCCAACGTTCAGCTAGCAACACCTTTGGGGTGTTTCCTTGCTCCTACTGGATTGATAACCTTGGTTTCGTACTGAGGGAAAACTTGCTGCTGTGCTCATCATACCTTCCTCTTGGGGTTCCCCAACGAGCTCGATATATGTTGGGCCATTAAGCATATTTTCTGGCGCCGTTGCCGGGGAGTCAAGGACATCTTCACAAGGGGAGTCCCTCATAGCCAATCTCTTTTCTTTTGTATTTTTTGTTTTGCTTAGTTTACTTTTGTTTTGTTTGCTTGTTTATTTATCAAAAACACACAAAAATTAGTTTTACTAGTTTGCTTTCTTTATTAAAAACACAAAAAATGACTACTCTTGAAAACACTAAGTTGTGTGACTTCACTAGCACCAACAACAATGATTTTATGAGCACACCTATTGCTCCACCTGTTCCTGAAGCTACTTTCTTTGAAATAAAACCTGCTTTACTCAATCTTGTTATGAGAGAACAATTTTCTGGTATTGGTAATGAAGATGTTGCAACCCATCTAAATAACTTTGTTGAACTATGTGAGATACAAAAGCATAAGGATTTAGATGGAGATATTATTAAGCTTAAATTGTTTCCTTTCTCTTTGAGAGGAAAAACTAAAGAATGGTTGAATTCCTTAACTAGGAATAGTATTGATTCTTGGACTAAATGCAAAGATGCTTTCTTTGGAAAATGCTATCCTCCTGCTAAGATTATATCTATGAGAAGTGAAATAATGAAGTTTAAACAATCTGGTAATGAACATGTTGCTCAAGCTTTGGAAAGAATAAAATCTTTGGTAAAGAATTGTCCCACTCATGGACTGACTGCTTGGATGATTATCCAAACTTTTTATGCAGGATTGAACTATTCCTCAAGGAACTTATTGGATTCTGCTGCTGGAGGTACCTTTATGACCATTACTTTGGGTGCTGCAACAAAGCTTCTGGATAATATGATGGTTAACTATTCTGAATGGCATACTGAAAGAGCTCCACAAGGTAAGAAGGTAAATTCTGTTGAGGAAACCTCCTCCTTGAGTGATAAGATTGATGTTATTATGTTTATGCTTGTTAATGGGAAAGCCCATATTGATCCAAATAATGTTCCCTTAGCCTCTTTGGTTGCTCAAGAAGAGAAAGTTGATGTGAACTTTATAAGAAATAATTATTTTAGCAACAATGCCTACAGGAATAATTATGGTAATAACAATTATAGGCCCTATCCTCCTAATAATACTTATGGTTATAATGGCAAACCTAGAGCACCTAGTGAGGGAAGAATTTTAGAAGTTGAAAGAGCCACTAAAAACTTCATGCAAATGCAATATGAGCAAAATAAACTATTCACTAAAACTATGGAGGAACAATCTACCATTTTGAAGAACATTAGCCATCAACTTGAGAGTCTAAATAGGGAAATTCCTAGTTTACAATTGAAACTTTCTAATGCTGAAAGAAATATATTATCTTTGTCTGAAGCTCAATCCTCTTTGATTAATAAAATGGCTGCTAAACCTAAAACTATTGATAATCCCTTTGCAGCTACTAATGCCATACAAGTAAGAATTGATGAAAATGTTAGACTATTAGCTGAATTGCATGCTAAATGGGAAAGAGAAGATGCAATTGCTAGAAATATTAGTGTTTCTACTATATCTACCACTAGTGTTGAGGCTAGTAATGGCTCTACTACTTTAGATGATAATTATGATTTTGATCTTGATGGTCGCAACATCTCTGAAGTTATTAAGTTCCTACAAAATCTTGCTAAAAGTCCTAATACTAGTGCTATGAACATGGCCTTTACAAAACACATTACTGATGCTCTCATAAATATTAAAGAAGAAATGATGAAACATAAAGCTTCTATTCCTATAAAACAAGAAGATGGTTGGGAACCCATCATTAATATGAAAGTGAATGATTTTGATTTCAAAGCTTTATGTGATCTTGATAGTAGTGTTTCTATTATGCCTAGAAGGATTTACGATATGCTTGATTTGCCTCCACTTGAAGATTGTTATTTAAATGTCCCACTTGATGATAATGCTAAAAAGAAACTCATGGGGAGTATTAATGATGTTCTTATTATGGTTCACAATGCCTATGTCCCTGTTGATTTCTATGTTTTGGATGTTGAATGCAATGCTTCTTGTCCTATTACTTTGGGAAGACCTTTTCTTAGAACTGTTGGTGCCATTATTGATATGAAAGAAGGCACCATTAAATATCAACTCCCACTCAAGAAAGGTATAGAACACTTCTTCTAAGAAGAGACAGAAGATTTCTTTTGCCTCTCCTATGAAAACAAAATTTGCTCTTAATGCTTATTCATTTCAGAACACTTGATCATTTTTCTTGCTTCTTATGCCTAACTTAAATGCGTTAAAGAAAAGTACTTATTGGGAGATAACCCAAAAGTTTTAGATGAGTCTTGGAAGTTATTACTTCAGTAATAACCGCTCCTTATCCTTTTTATTTGCTTTTTGTGCCAAGAGTAACCTCTAATGAGAGAGAAGTAATGATTGAGAAAGTTGTTCTCCCGAAACAGATTTCTGTGCTTCACCGTAAAACTTCTTGTAAAATATCTGTACGTCCTTTTGAGGCGTGAATTTTTGTGCTTCTGCCCCAGGTTGTTATCTAACTTTAGTTAGTTTAACACTTTTTGATTTGAGCAACAGAAGGTCTTCGAAACAATTCGTCTTTACCTGCTGGTCTGTTTTGACAGATTTCTATCATTTTCTGCATTTGCTTGTTGTTGGTTCCTTTTTGAGTTCTTTTGGGGAATTGCGCTTTTTAAGGGAAGTGCTACAGTAGCTAGTGTTTTAGTGGAAGTTTTATTGGTGTTAGAACTGAACCTAAAGACTTATTATCTTGAGTGCACTAATGTGGCTAATAAAGATTGTGTGAAGTTTTGTATGAAGGAAAAAATTTCAGGTGTATGGAAGGAATGAGTAATGAGATGAAGGATGGACTAAAGATCAAGCTTGGGTATGCCACGCGTGTCACCCCAAGAAATATCCAAGAAGTACAAGCGTCAAAGCTTGGGGATGCCCAAGGCATCCCCTTCTTCATCAATAAAAATCCCAGGTTTCTTCCAAACGCTTCATTTTTATTGTTTCATGCACAGTTGTGTTGTTCTTGGAGCGTCTTCTTTTTTGTTTTCATTTTGGTTTTTCGTTTGTTTTGTTTGCTTAGTTTGCTGAATAAATTGGTTGGACCCCCTCTTTCATACATTGGTTTTCAAATAGTTTGGTTTGGTTTGGAAAAGAGTAGGAAAGTTCATGCTTAAGTGGTAAAGAGAGCTTGTTTTTTACTGTGGCCTATGCTTTGTCATGCCATGCTTGATATTGTTTTGGCTTTATGCTTATTATTATTTGCTGTAGCATGACTTGTTATAAACAATTGAGATTGCTTAATGTGCCTTGGATGAATCATGCGTTGTTTTAGCATATTAAAGCATAATATTGTGGTATTCTCCTTTGATGCTTTATTTGGGTTGACTTGGCGCATGCTCACACCATGTTATGACTATCCAAAGTCACCTTAGCCTTTATGATCCTTTACTTTTCAACTTGTAGTATCACTTTATGCTTTGATCAATGATGTTTTGTCGCTCTGCATGATTATGGCCATTATTGCTCTCTTAGTTTGTCGCTCCCAGTCTTTTGCTAGCCTCCGCAACCAAGTATGAGTTCCACTCATGCATCCAACTCCTTAAACCAATTTATTCCAAAGAGTCCACCATTCCTACCTACTAGCTTATGCTATTCCAAGTATATTCATGTTTTTGTCTACCTTCCGAATTAAACTTGTTATGAGAAAACTAGTGATTAAAGCTCTCACGAACTTGATGGCACACTTTACTTTTTTGGATTTAATAAACTTGAACCATTGGGTCCTTCTTTGTTGCGTATATGCTTGCGCTTTATAAGTTGAAATTAGCAGAATCATGTATCATGGGGAACGCTTTCAACATTGCACTTGTACTTTGTACCCTGTTGATATCATGTTCTTTTTCTTATGGATCCCGGCGATGTGAAATAAAAGTGGAACTTGTAAGATCATGGAGTTTGTATGTGTGTTAGAAAAACGCCTGGGCCGCTAGCCTAAGCCATGCCTAATCATGGTGGAAACTTGCAGCATCACCATAATGAGCACTCTATGAAGCATCCTCAATAAAAACCTATGCAAATAGCAAATAAAAAGATCGCTGAGATGCTCATTGTCTGCTTGCCTTGTCATTTTAATTATGGGATAGCTCATGTATCATGTGCAAGGGGTACCCTATTGGCGGTTCTTTATGATACATATGTACTTACAATGACAAGAGCTTACTCGTGACTAAAGTTGAGTAGCATGAGGTTCGGTCTTCGTAAGTAATGGGCATGAGATTTCGGTTTATAACTTGTCAAGCATATCCTCTTAGTTGTGTCATTTTAACCTTAATCACCTTCAAGATCCTTATGATAAGGGAAATCAGAGCTAAAATATATTAAGTACCATAATTTTTGGAAGCTCTTTATGAGACTTGAATCCCTACTTCCTTCTATGAAGGCCTTTCTTCTATTGTATATATTGAGTCTCCACCTTCTATCTTTATGCACCTACTTTGAGAGCATAGTGGCCATTCTTAGTTCTATGTGCATTGTCCCAAGACTTGTTGATTGATGCATAGATTTGATATTGCTTGTTTTAAACTATTTGTATCTAGTCACCCTTGTAAACTTTGAAGGTGTCCTATGCATTTATGTTACTCTACGAGGGACAAGCTGAATACCACTATGCTATGTTTTCTTTATGTGAAACAAACAAACGTCTTGCAAAGCATTGTTATTCATGAATCTTTTGTTTGTGCCTTTTCATGTTGCATCATAGTTTCTTTGTCTTATTGCTAGAACTTTGTCTTTCATTGTTATGATTGAAGTACTATGATCCTAGCTTTGAATGTTTTACAAATACTTTGATCAAGTTTATGATGGTGCATGTCACCTCAAAAATTATTCTTTCTTTTTATCACTTACCTACTCGAGAACGAGCAGGAGTTAAGCTTGTGGATGTTGATACATTGCAAATGTATCTATAATTTTTGATGTTCCATGCTTGGTTTATCTACTTTCTTATGTTTTGTCCACACTTTGGAGTACTTTTCATATGATTTCTTGGACTAACCTATTAACAAGAGCCAAAGTGCCAGCTTCCTGTTTTCTGCTGTTTTTGGTTCCAGGAAAGTCAGAAAATGAATATTCTCGGAATTGGACGGGACAAAAGCCAAAGTTATTATTTTTCCGAGGGACACCTAGAGCCAAAATACGAGACGGAGAGGGGTTGGGGCCCGGCCACACCACCTAGCCGCGTGACCAGGCCTGGCCCGCGCCAGGGGGTGGTTTGGCCGCCCCAGGCACCCCCTTGGCCTCTCCTTCCGCCTATATATTGCCTCTGATACGGAAACCCTAAGTACCCGATCAAAATTCCACAAAAGAGTCTGTAGCCATCGTCATCTCCATCAATAGATCGGGAGGGATCTGAAGCTCTTTCTGGCACCCTGCCGGAGAGGGGAATTCATCCTGGAGGCCTTCTTCATCATCATGCAAGCCTCCAGTGTGATGCGTGAGTAGTTCATCTCTGGACTACGGGTCCATGTAGTAGCTAGATGGCTGGTTCTCCTCCTTTGTGCTATCATGTCTAGATCTTGTGAGCTTCGTTCATGATCAAGATCATCTATTTGTAAATCTGCATGTTGTGTTTGCGGGGATCCGATGGATATTGAGATGCTATTTCAGATTGATTATTGATTCTAACATGTCTTTATTATTTGAGATCTTGCATGCTTTCCGTTGTTAGTAGCTATCTTGGCCAAGTAGATGCTAGCAACTCCAAGAGTTAGTATTTATGCTCGATAGTGGGTTCATGCCTCTGGTAATCTAGGGAAGTGATAGAAATCTCTAAGGTACTAGATGTGTTGTTGCTACTAGGGAGAAAGCAACAATCCTTTGTTCATAGAACAATCATATTGTTTACATTACACTCAATTTGTAATGCAATTATCCATTGCTTGCAACTTAATACTGGAGGGGGTTCGGATGATAACCTGAAGGTGGATTATTAGTCATAGATGCAGTTGGATGGCGGTTTATGTATAATGTTGTAATGCCCAATCGAATCTCAAAGGAGTCAAGATGAGTAGTATATGCTTGTATGCTTTCTTGATGTTTGTCAATTGCCTCGCTATAATTTGTTCACCCAGCATGTTATCTATCTTAAGGAGATCCACCTCTAGTGAACTATGGAACCCGGTCCTTTCTTTTACATTCAATCTTCAATCAACTGTTTACTGCTTTGTGTTTACTTTCTGTAAACCATTACTTCCTTCCATTCAACATGTTTAATCCTTTGTTTTCAGCAAAACCGGTGAGATTGACAACCTCATCGCAAGTTGGGGACAATGTTCTGTGATTGTGTTGTGCCGGTCTCCACGTTGCTGCTGGCACCGGTAGTGCTCCCTGCCAATGTTCAGCTAGCAACACCTTTGGGGTGTTTCCTTGCTCCTACTGGATTGATAACCTTGGTTTCATACTGAGGGAAAACTTGCTGCTGTGCTCATCATATCTTCCTCTTGGGGTTTCCCAACGAGCTCGATATATTTTGGGCCATCACGGCCTCCTATTTTTAGGAGTCAGAGAGGACGATTTCTAAAAAAATTAGTCCTCTAACACTGATTGGGGGTTGGTTAGGTCTGGTTTTAGACTTTAGAGGAGAAAATTTAGTCCTTTAAAGGTTTTTTTGGATGGTTTAGAGATGTTGTAACGGTAGGGTTCAATATGGATGATCCTATAGTATTGAGTTTGCCAACATCGTTGCCTCATAGAGTAGTTTAAAGCAGGTACCCTTCCCCGTGTCGCCTCCCCACAAGGGGCGACCAGCGGTGTCCTCTTCTCTCCCTGCCCAACCCACAGCTTCTTCCCCTGGTCCTCCCCCCTCCACCACAGCCGCCGGGCGTTGCCTATGCGTGCCGGTGGTGGTGGCCCCTTCCTCTACCCGACGTGAGTGAGCTCGGCATGGGCAAGATCCCTCTGGCGGCGGTGAGCCTCGGTAGGCCTAGATGGCGAGGGCAAGGTTGTTGCTAATTGGAGACGGTGGTGGCAGGGATGGGCTTGGTTGGCAGCCCCAAACCCTAGATCTGGGCCCTTTGTCCCCGATAAGGGTTAGGGCAGGCTCGTTCGAGCTCATGTCGCCATGGTTTGTCTAGGGAACATTTTGGGACAGGGGTAGTGACGACATCGCTTCGTCTGCTGCAGCGCGGCGGTGGGAGCTTCACGAGCCTGATCCAGGCCTAGACGGGCCTAGTTGGCTCGGTATGTTTCCGCGGCTGCGTTCGGTCTACTTCTGCTATTTCAAAAAGTTTGTTGCAGCTTATTTAGCTTCCGTGGGCCGTCAACGACGGCTAGTTAAGCTCGTGTCATCTGGGTGGGAAGATGCATATATAGCAGCTAAATTTTGGATACAAGGACGGAGCAACAGGGCCTTCCTCCGGCCCACCCTGATCCGAACTACAGTAAGTACAACGATTCCCCGAAGCAGTTCCGGAACTCTGCGCATATTCCCAAGCAAGCGGAATGTCCCGGAGTCCCGGCAAGGACGCAAACCGGACGTCCGCACCCGGTTGCCGTGCAGGCGTGCAGGTATCTCCCGCGACAACATCGTCACGCCCGTGTCGCGTCATCATCAGCTAACCGGACGGACGATCGAATCGATGCTTTTCTTCGTGAGAAAAGTTCTCTGCAGGGGCGGCTCATCTCGCCGGACTCAGGTTGCACCGGGAAGGAAGCAGCAGGAACCACCGCAGTAACTAACCCGCACCGCTCCCATTCCGTCGCTCCGTCACCGACATGCAGATGTAATTGAATTCTATGCGCGAGGAGTTGGGAAAAGAGAGAAAGAACAGGATTCGGGACGTCGTCGGCCGTCGGTGTCGGCCCTGTTCCTTCCTTCTCCTCCTCCTTTGTGCTCGTAAATCTTATGGATCTCTGGTGTTTAACTCCGAGACGGCCGGTTCCATCGTGCCCCGCATCCGCATTCCATTCCTCGGGTCGCTCAATCCGTGCCAACTTGACCCTGTACATCGAAGCATCCGAACTGATCCGGGAAATTAACTTCAACTCAGCTTTCACAGCGTCGCGCCAAGAAAAGTGTCCCTGGCGCAGCCCCAAACACCCGTTCATCTCTATGTTGAAAAGGTTGCCTAGTTGTTGCGGTTTCATTGAAAGAAAGAAATAAAAAGGTAGGCGGCCGTGGATGGCAACTTAGCCAAGCGTACGCATATCTCTATGCATAGCCATCCGAGGATTTTTTTTCGCGAATACGCAAAAAACTTTGCGTTTCGATCACTGTACAGATATACACAACAGCTGCAACGTATCGACACCCTAAACAACTCAACTCACCAGAACTACGGGCCCGCCGGGATCAGAGCACTAAGGCCACGTGCTCCCGCCACATCCAAGCCACATCTAAGTACGAGCTTCAGATCGAATCGTATCGAGGAGGTTGCTCATGCTAGCCGACACATCGTCGAAGACTACCGCGTTACGTTGCTTTCAGATCCACCAAGCCGTCAGCATGACGAGTGAAGTTGTCCCTGTTAGAGTATGATACGAACACGGTTATTGTGGTAGTTTAGGATATGATTCTAGCCTAACTCGCCTTGTACTCCAAGTTGATCCCTGTACGTCTGTATATACTTGCCCAGGAGGCTCAATAATATATCCATCATATTCCGCCAAACTTTCATGGTATCAGCCTAAATCGATCTTAAACCCTAGCTTCCGCCGCGCTGCCCCCGGAGAGGTCGATCTCCATGATCTCCATCGGGGGCTGCGCAACCCGTATGCAGGGTTCGTCCGCCGATCCGTGATCGGCTTCCCTGTAAGTCTATTTTTCCGATCTCTTGATCGGTTTTCTTTTTTGGTTTACCGATCTTAGATCGGATTTAGTCGTCCATCGCCATCGTCATTGCCGCGCCTCTACTTCGACCATCGGCATCGAGGATCTACATCGCGTCCGTGCACCTGCCCCCTCCGCTGCTGCGCCTGCCTCAGCAGGCTGTCGCGGCCTCACGACAGGCTGCTACGCCTTCCTCAGAAGGCTACCGCGGCCGGCCCCCTCGGATTCTCTTCGTCGTTATCGTCCGGGACTTCACCGACAATATCGCTATCGAATCCGATCTACGCGTCGTCCACGCCATGGCACATACGGTGTACCGTCGGTCTGATCAACCGATCATGCGTCTGTCTATACCAAGCACGTCCCCGAGCACGCGCCTACTGCCGATCGAGCTACGGGCTGCCGTTGTGTCGCCCCGTCGGGCCGCAGCGCCGCCGTCTTGGTCCACGCTACCGGCTTCCAACGCGTCTTCCTTGGCGTGTACGTCGCTAGTGGTCTCCCATCTGCTGCACCGACTTGCGCTCTGCAGCTATGCCGCCCCCTCGGGTCGTAGCGTGGCTGCACACAGTCTACTTCGCCGTCCTCATGCATCGACGGTCTCGGCTTTCACCACGCCATCTCCTGCGGCGCGGATCGCCGCCGTCTGCACAAGGTCTTTGTCACGTCGCCGGGTCTTCCTCGCCTACTTCGAGCACCGCCGCCGCGCTTCACAAGGTAACCTGCAGGGCACCCTCTCGCTGTCGCGGGTCCCGCCGACTACCCCATCGCCACTCTAGGCATCCAGCATGACTAACCTAGGTCGCCGCTGGTTTCGCCGCCTTGTACGTCTTCATCGGCTTCGACAACGTCTTCTTCGGCATCGACCCCTCTATGACTGCCTCGACCGCGTCACCGACGAGTTCTTCTTTGCATACTCGGTTCTGGCAAAACCGGAGTGTGTGTTCGTCCCCGACATGCGCCTAGTTCTGGCAAAACTATGGCCGCACCTCATCCTCGACGGCTCGGACTGCATCGACTTTGGCATCGACACCCTCAACGACTGCATCGACTTTGGCATCGACATCCTCGACGTGTCTCCGTCATCCTCCTCGCGCACTATGCGCATGCGGCTTCACGTGCGGCTACCTCGACACGGGCATCCCCGACCACGACATCGACCACGGCGACCCATCGCACGGCTACCTCGACCATGGCACCGCCTCACGCTCTCGGCTCCCTCGACATCGGCACAAGGGCTACCACCTCGCTTGAGCATCACCAGCTTTCTCTACAGTTCAAGCTACCGCGACGCGACACCGACCAAGACGTTTCCGCTACGACTGCGGGGGGATGTCAGCCTACTAGATGCTACTTCAGTTATATCTAGTCTGACCGTCCGTGACATTCCGGTTGTTCACGACGCTACCGCTACGACTGCGAGGGGATGTTAGATTATGATACGTACACGATTATTGTGGTAGTTTAGGATAGTTAGGATTCTAGCCTAACCCGTCTTGTACTCCAAGTTAATCTCTGTACGCCTATATATACTCGCCCATGGGGCTTAATAATATATCCATCGTATTCTGCCAAACTCATACTCTTTCAGTCCCCTTATGCAATGCGCGAGGGGTGGATGTCGAAGCCTGCAACCACCAGTCCACGAAGTCGCCCTCCCCATCCAGTGGTGTGACCGTGGATCGTATCCAGGATAACACCTCGTGCAAAATGGCCTTGGAGAATGGGCATCCCACCATGAGGTGAGTCATGGTCTCAGCCGATTGGTCACTCAGTGGGCAGCGCGGGGAGTGAGCCAAGCCCCTCCTCGCTAGATGCTCAGCCGTCCAGCAACGATCTTGGCAGGCGAGCCAGATGAAGAACTTAACCCTGAGTGGCGCCCAAGTCCTCCAAATGAGCCGCCAAGAACTCGATGTGATCGATCCCGGGAACATGAAATCATAGCAAGATTTGGCCGAGTACTGAGCGTTCGGCGTCCACGGCCAGAGGAGAGTATCCGGCCCACCAGTCAGCTCGATATCTCGCATCCGGATCCAGAGATGTACATATTGCAAGGCCAGCGGGCTTAGCGCGCCTTGGATATCAGCAATCCACCGGCGCTCCAAAAGCGCCTCTCTCACCGTTCGGCGCTTCCTAGCGCGTGTGGGATTAGCGCGAACAGCTCTAGCACAAGCTCCGGAATGTTCCTCCCATCGAGCCAGCGGTCTAGCCAAAACATCGATGTGGCCCCATCACCCACCTCCATGAAGGTAGAGGCGTCGAACACCTAGAGTTCAGCCCAGGAGAAGTGCATGTCTAGGTCACACCAGGGCCTCGCAGGGTCAGTACACATCCTCCTGATCCAACGTACACTGAGACTTATCGCCGTGCAGGCTAGATCGGGGACTCCCAGCCCACCATAGCACTTCGGCCGCGAAACCTTCTCCCAGTTAACATGACAATGTCCACCATTGGCTTCCTCTCTACCGGCCCAGAGGAAGCTACTCACTATCTTCTGAATCTGCTTGAGTGTCTGATTGTTGACGCCGAGCACGATAATCTGGTGAAGGGGATCGCCGTGAGGATCGATGATCTTAATTCACAATTGTCTACAGAAGCATTTTTTTTTCAATCATTAACTTGGAGAATTGTGTATTAAGAAAAGGACACGGGAAATTTCTGCTGACATTGGCAGACAGGCCTACCGATCGAATTTATCATGCTCTTGCTATTCCCCCCCAACATCACAGGATATGGCTTGGATAAACCGTGGCCCCTGTCCCATGGATCTCCTTTGTGATCCAAGGATCATGCATGAACCGAAAAAGATGGTAAAAGCGCAATATATACAGGTACCAGAATAGATATTGTGCCGATAAAACAACATTTATTCTCTGCTGGGGAACCTGTATGCATGCAGCAGTATCTTCTGAACAAATCCGCCGTTTTTGTCGTGCGCTGATTTATGCCTTCGTGCGTGCGACCAGTGATCCATGTATAAGCACACTGTTGAACACAATTGGTTAGCTAGCTAGCTAAATTAACAGGAAAAGCTAAAAGGAGATTAAAGTGCAACCGTGAGGATATTTAACACTTGCACATAGAACATGAGTTAAACTCATAGCCTCAAATAATGTCCGTACGTCAGCTAAAGGAAAACATTGAAAGTGCCTCTAGAGAACGAGGTTTCAGTAGAAAAATTTACAAATTCTTTGGATAAAAAGAAATGAAAATTAGGTGCACTTTTTTCTCAATTCAATCTCGTCTGGTACATCTTGCGCACAGGATGCAATTGCGCACACACAGTTCGACCCTAGTGGTGCGCGCAACCACTTATCGTATACATGCTGGAACATGTGCACAACATGCACAAAGTATATAAAAAGGTATGATCATAATGAAGTATGGCTAGATCACCTCATTAGCTTGCAACTTTGATAAACAAGTATGGCTAAGATCACCTTACTTGCTTGCAATTTTGGCGCGCATAATCACACCCTTCTAAATTGATATCACAATTCATGGCCCACCTTCCAAGACGGATTTTACGGTTGATTGGCGATATTTTCCAGCTCCATCTTTTTTTGCTTAATTTGTAAGCCCCAAATGGCAAAATCCACGGGACGTGCACCAGCAGATGACTGACACCAGCTCTAGCTCAATCATTGCGTTTGCTGCCCGTACGCGAGCAAATGGTGTGAAAATCACGAAGCATTTGAATGGTATGATCGAGCCGAGTTGATTCTGTTAGTATGATCTCTCCACGTCCGTCCCAACAGACGGACGACTTGGTCTAGCGCTCTGATCGAGGGCGCCCAACGTTACCATCATTGGTGGGCCCCTGTCGCGCAGCGCTATATAGAAGAGGTGGGGGCCGGGGGCACGGATCTAGAGGTCCGTCGCTCGTCTCACCCTACCAACACATCCAAGCCCAAAGCCACCGATCAGGCTAGCGCTACAGCGGCGGGAAGTACCACCACATCGCTGCCACCACTCCGTCGCCCCCCATGTCGACCTCATCCTCGACAATGAAGACCGACGGTATGATATCTCTCTTCTCCTAGTCGTTCTCATCTAGATCCCACTAGCGAATTCATCTTTTCCTAAGTACAAGCCTAGTACTCGCTAGATCTACACCTAGAGATCCTAACAAGAAATAACAATGGTATCAGAGCCACCTAGAGTTGTCGATCAAGTCGAGGTAGTACAAGAAATAGAAAAGAAAGGGGCTAGGGTTTACACCAAGCGCCGCCGCAAGGCCGCGCCGTTCCTCTCGATCCTGATGCGCATCGGCAAGCCGAGGCATCGGGAAGAAGAACCCAAACCCTAGCCCGCATCCCCTAACCCCAAAGAACAACTGAATCCATTCGGGAAGAACCAAAAGAAAAGGGGAAAGGGAAGAAGAAGAGGAAAACAAAATCCCACAGAGGAAGCCCGTCTTCTTTTCACCCTCCCCGAATAAGAAACAGAAAAAAGGAAGGCACCCCATCGGCCGCCGCCGTGCGCCAGCAAAGGGCACCGCGGCCAGACCGTTCGACGGCGGCACGCTCACCGCAAGGGGAATGCACGACCGGCGAAGGGACCGGCAACGGCGCCGCCACTCTCTGCTTGCTCCGGCCCGCCAGCGCTCGTCGAGGGTTTTTCCTCCGGCGGCGCGGTAGCGTGTGCGGCGGTGAGACAGAGATGAGAGGAAGAGGGTAGAAGGGGAGGGGCTCGTCGCTGGCGGGACGCCGGACGGCGCGGCCACCTCGCCGCTTGCGCCGCCAGAGAGCGGGTCACACAGAGGGAGTGGGTGAGAAGGGGGCGAATGAGCTAGGGTTTCCAGCTCAGAGGGCCGCCGGATGGTTTTGTTCTCGCGAGGGTCACGCGGGGCCGTCCGATCTAGGTCAGTGACCGATGAACGGTCGCGATCGGGCGGTCGCTGGCTCGCTGCCAGGCCGTGGGCCGCCGCAGCGCAGACAGGCGCGCGGTTGGTAAGTGGGCCGAAGGTGGGCCGCCACGCATGCTGGGGCTGCAGTACGCGTCGCCAAGGCTCTGTGGGCCGGTTATCTTCCGCCCCGTGTATTTTTTTTACAGAAGTTTCTTTTTATACAGTTTTAATTATCTGTTTTGATAACTTTTTACACATAATTTTCTACACAATGTTATCCAACGACATCTTTGTCTAGAAAATACTAAAGTAACACTGAAGTTTCTGTAAAAGTATAAAGTCTATGAATTTTATTCATATTTTTTTCCGCTGCAAATAGTTAAAAGTAATTGCTTAAATACAATAAAGTGATGATTTTATTTCATGACCAACGTTGTTAGTAAGATTTTCACTATGGATAGTAAGATTCATCACTATTAGTTCTATTTCTACCCAACGGTGATGTAGAATTAATATTGAGAAGTTTTAAGTTTTAATTTGACCAACGTTGAATTAACTCATTTCGATGATATTTTGTTTTCAGGCAATCCTATGAGTTTTATCTCGGCTATTGAGTCCCTCAATGGAGGGAACTATGGCTCATGGCGAGAGAAAGTTGAGATGGGGCTTGCTTTGCTTGACCTCGACATGGCACTGATTGAGCCCTGTCCCAAAGAACCCGAGGACCCCGTGAGGGGCGAAAAAGAAAGTGAAGATGACTTCAACAAAAGGGTCCATGACCATGGACCAATAAGAATGAAGTACGACCTTGATCGTGCAAAGTGGGACTCGTCCAACAAAAAGTGCTTGATGGTCATTAAGAGCTCCATTATGGAAGCAATAAGCAGAGCAATCCTAGAGTGTAGCACTGCCAGTGAGTACCTGAAGAAGGTAGAGAGTCAGTTCACTGGGTCTTCAAAGGCCTATGCGAGCTCTCTCATTAAGAAACTTGTTACTACAAGATACACTGGTGGTGGAGTAAGGGACCACATATTGCGAATGAGCAACATGTCTTCCAAGCTTAAGCCCTTGGGCATGGAGCTCCCAGTCGAATTCATCATTCACCTGATCTTTGCCTCACTACCAAACCAATTTGAGACTTTTAATGTGAACTACAACGCACAGCCAGAAAAGTGGGGCATTGAGAAGATGATGGCCATGTGCGTACAAGAAGAAGAGAGGCTCAAGGGGCAATCTGGTGATTCTGTGAACTACCTGAGCCCAACCAAGAAGAGGAACTTTCAGGGTTCCAGGCCACAAGGGAGGCCACAAGGGAAACCTCAGAGGCATCCCCCTCCTTCTAAGCCTCATGGAAAGGATGATGATCACCGATAGCAGGAGGTGGACAAGGACACCTGCAGGTGGTGCAAGGAAAAGGGCCACTACATGAGTGACTGTGTGAGATTCCTAAAGCATCTGTGCAAGAAAGGTGAGGATTTAATTACTTTTATTGATGAATCACTATTTTTAAGTTATGCAAAATCTACTTGGTGGATTGACTCAGGTGCAACTGTCCACGTTGCAAATTCATTACAGGGATTCCGTATGAGAAGGACCCTTCAAAGAGGAGAAAGAAGAATTAAGGTGGCAAATGGCGTCCAAGCTGAAGTCGAAGCTATTGGAGATCTCCCATTAGAATTATCAAATGGCTTTGTACTTTTACTAGTAGATGTACTTTATGTACCCTCTTTGCATCGAAACTTAATAAGTGTATCGCGCTTAGATGATGATGGTTTTGCTTGCCATTTTGGTGATGGACAATGTAAAATCAAGCGTAATAATGAGATTGTTGGACTTGCCTTCAGACAAGACAAGCTTTATTTGTTATCACTTTGTGAGAATGTGTATGCATTAAGCGCTGAGAATGAGAGTGCCTCCTCATCCCTGAATGGAAAGAGTAAAAGGAAAAGAATTGATGATGTCTCTTCGAAATTATGGCACTGTCGTTTAGGCCATATTTCGAGGGGGAGAATAGAACGCTTAGTAAAGAATCAATTCTACCGCATTTAAAATTTTCAAATTTAGAGCAATGCATCAATTGCATTAGAGGAAAGTTCGTAAAGAACATTAAAAAGGGCGCCAAAAGAAGCACATGAGTCTTAGAAATAATTCATACGGATATATGCGGTCCGTTTCCTTGACATTTGTGGATGGATATGATTCTTTCATAACATTCACGGATGATTATTCGCGTTATGGTTACATTTATCTAATTAGAGAGCGTTCAGAAGCATTGGATAAATTTAAGATATTTAAGGCTGAAGTTGAAAATCAGCATAGTTTAAAAATTAAAGTAGTAAGATCCGATCGTGGAGGCGAATACTACGGTCGGCACACCCCATATGGCCAGGTTCCTGGACCTTTTGCAAGGTTTCTACAGGAACATGGTATAGTTGCCCAGTATTCAACGCCGGGCGAGCCTCAGCAGAATGGAGTAGCTGAAATTCGTAACCGTACCTTGATGGATATGGTAAGAAGTATGTTAAGTTACTCCACCTTACCGGTTGTTTTGTGGATGTAGGCGTTAAAAACCGCCATTCACATACTTAATCGAGTTCCCAGTAAGTCGGTGTCTAAAACACCATATGAGTTATGGACTAGTCGTGAACCTTCACTCAATTATTTGCGAGTGTGGGGCTGTCCAGCTGAGGCCAAGCTCTTCAACCCAAACCTTGGAAAGTTAGATCCTAAAACAGTAAGTTGCCATTTCATTGGCTATCCAGACAAGTCAAAAGGTTATCGTTTCTATTGTCCAGACAGATTTACTAAGTTTGTAGAAACGAGACACGCTGTGTTTCTGAGGATCAGATGATCAGGGGGAGCACGGTATCGCGAGAAATCAACCTTGAGGAGAAGCGGGTGCATGCACCCACTCCGATGATTCAGGAACCGTTTTTCTCGATACCTGCTGCTGCACCGACACAGGACAATGTCGATGTGACACCTGTTGTTAGTTCTCCTGTGGCAACAATGAATGAAAATGAAGACCCTGTTGTCACACAAGAGGGGGAGCTGGAACAGCCCCAAACAGAGAATGTGCCAGAAGGCGAGACCCTCAGAAGGTCTCAAAGAACTAGAAAGCTAGCTATTCCTAACGATTTTGAAGTCTATGCAAGCCCACCACATTTGAAGAAGCCATTAAAGGTGCTCACTCATCAAGGTGGCTTGAAGCCATGGAAGATGAAATGAGATCCATGAGTAGTAACAAAGTCTGGGATTTAGAAGAAATTCCTAAAGGAGCCAAAACATTAGGCTGTAAATGGGTCTACAAAACAAAATGTGACTCTAGAGGGAATATTGAAAGATATAAAGCACGACTTGTTGCTAGAGGTTTCACCCAAAGAGAGGGAATAGATTATAATGAGACATTTTCTCTAGTCTCAAGTAAGGATTCTTTTAGAATCATAATGTCTTTAGTGGCACACTATGATTTAGAATTGCATCAGATGGATGTAAAGACGGCTTTCCTAAATGGAGACCTAGAAGAAAAGGTTTACATGGCACAACCCAAGGGTTTTGTTGTGGAAGAAAAAGAACGTATGGGATGTCGTCTGAAGAAATCCATTTATGGATTAAAACAGGCCTCCAGGAAACGGTACTTAAAGTTCCATGAAACAATAAGAAAGTTTGGGTTCGATGAGAATGAGGAGAATTGCGTATATGCAAAGTTCAAGAATGGGAAGTTCATTTTCCTTATCCTGTATGTGGATGACATTCTACTTGCTAGTAGTGATGTTAGTCTACTATTGGAGACAAAGAAATTCTTGTCCTCGAATTTTGATATGAAAGATCTCGGTGAAGCTTCATTCGTTCTAGGAATTGAAATTCTCCGAGATAGAGAAAAAGGGGTTTTAGGATTATCGCAAAAGGCATACTTAGAAAAGGTTCTGAAGAAGTATGGTATGCATGCGAGTAATGCTACGCCTTCTCCCATAGTCAAGGGCGATAGATTTGGGAATTTCCAGTGTCCCAGGAACCAATATGAGATCGATCAAATGAAAGCGGTTTCATATGCTTCTGCTGTCGGAAGTTTGATGTATGCTTAAGTATGTACACACCCTGACTTAGCTTTTGTTACCGGGGTACTTGGCAGATTTCAAAGCAATCCAAGAATAGATCACTGGAAATGGTGAATAAGGCATTGCGTTATACAAAAGGCACAAAAGGCCTCATGTTGACGTACAGAAGATCTGATTCCCTTGAGATAGAAGGGTATTCAGATGCAGATTATGCGGGAGATATAGATGAAAGAAAGTCCACGTCAGGATATATATTTACTCTCGCAAGGGGAGCTATATCGTGGAAAAGCTCCAAGCAAACCATCATGGCATCATCCACGATGGTGGCTGAGTATGTAGCATGTTATGAGGCCACGGGGCAAGCAAACTGGTTAAAAAAGTTTATACCCGGGTTGAGAGTGCTAGACAACATTCAAAGACCACTCAGAATATACTGCGACAATGAGCCAGTAGTATTCTATGCTCACAATAATAAGTCAAGTGTTGCTGCCAAACACATTAATATTAAGTTTTATGTTGTGAAAGAAAGAATCCAGGATCATACCATAAGTTTAGAGCATATAAGTACAAAAGAAATGCTCGCGGATCCGCTCACAAAAGGCTTATCACCCAGTGTGTTCAGAGAACACTTAGCCAACATGGGTTTACGGAAAAGCCTATGATACCTGGATATTAAGGGCCTAGAACTAGAACCTATTTCAAAATAGAAAGGCGTATAGTGGTTGTTGAATCTATAGTGCGTAACTGACCATTATGACGAGACATGCCCTATATGTTTGATCTATGGTGGAATGGGTGCCAAAGTATAAGTTTGAAGTGTGAGTTAAATGAAAGATGAGATCAAGGGGGAGAATGTTAGTATGATCTTCCCACGTCCGTCCCAATGGACAGACGACTTGGTCCAGCGCCCTAATCGGGGGCGCCCAACGTTACCATCATTGGTGGGCCCCTGTCGCGTAGCGCTATATAGAAGAGGTGGGGGCCGGGGGCACGGATCTAGAGGTTCGTCTCTCATCTCACCCTACCAACACATCCAAGCCCAAAGCCACCGATCAGGCTAGCGCTGCAGCGGCGGGAAGTACCCTCACACCGCTGCCACCACTCCGTCGCCCCCCCATGTCTACCTCATCCTCGACAATGAAGACCAACGGTATGCTATCTCTCTTCTCCTAGTCGTTCTCATCTAGATCCCACTAGCGAATTCATCTTTTCCTAAGTATAAGCCTAGTACTCGCTAGATCTACACCTAGAGATCCTAACAAGAACTAACAAATGTTAGTATGATCTCCCCACGTCCGTCTCAACGGACGGACGACTTGGTCAATGCCCTGATCGGGGGCGCCCAACGTTACCATCGTTGGTGGGCCCCTGTCACGCAGCGCTATATAGAAGAGGTGGGGGCCGGGGGCACGGATCTAGAGGTTCGTCGCTCGTCTCACCCTACCAACACATCCAAGCCCAAAGCCACCGATCAGGCTAGCGCTGCAGCGGCGGGAAGTACCACCACACCACTGCCACCACTCCATCGCCCCCCCCCCCCCATGTCAACCTCATCCTCGACAATGAAGACCGACAGTATGCTATCTCTCTTCTCCTAGTCGTTCTCATCTAGATCCCACTAGCGAATTCATCTTTTCCTAAGTACAAGCCTAGTACTCGCTAGATCTACACCTAGAGATCCTAACAAGAACTAACAATGGTATCAGAGCCACCTAGAGTTGTCGATCTAGTCGAGGTAGTACAAGAAATAGAAAAGAAAGGGGCTAGGGTTTACACCAAGCGTCGCCGCAAGGCCGCGCCGTTCCTCTCCATCCCGATGCGCATCAGCAAGCCGAGGCATCGGGAAGAAGAACCCAAACCCTAGCCCGCATCCCCTAACCCCAAAGAACAACCGAATACATTCGGGAAGAACCAAAAGAAAAGGGGAAAGGGAAGAAGAAAAGGAAAACAAAATCCCACAGAGGAAGCCCGTCTTCTCTTCACCCTCCCCGAATAAGAAACAAAAAAAAGGAAGGCACCCCATCGGCCGCCACCGTGCGCCGGCAAAGGGCACCGCGGCCAGACCGTTTGACAGCGGCGCGCTCACCGCAAGGGGAACGCATGACCGGCAAAGGGACCGGCAACGGTGCCGCCACTCTCTGCTCGCTCCGGCCCACCAGCGCTTGTCGAGGGTTTTTCCTCTGGCGGCGCGGTAGCGCGTGCGGCGGTGAGACAGAGAGGAGAGGAAGAGGGTAGAAGGGGAGGGGCTCGTCGCCGGCGGGACGCCGGACGGCGCGGCCACCTCGCCGCTTGTGCCGCCAGAGAGCGGGTCACACAGAGGGAGTGGGTGAGAAGGGGGCGAATGAGCTAGGGTTTCCAGCTCAGAGGGGCGCTGGATGGTTTTGTTCTCGCGAGGGTCACGCGGGGCCGTCCGATCTAGGTCAGTGACCGATGAACGGTCGCGATCGGGCGGTCGCTGGCTCGCCGCCAGGCCGTGGGCCGCCGTAGCGCAGACAGGCGCGCGGTTGGTAAGTGGGCCGAAGGCGGGCCACCACGCGTGCTGGGGCTACAGTACGCGTCGCCAAGGCTCTGTGGGCCGGTTATCTTCCGCCCAGTGTATTTTTTCTTTACAGAAGTTTCTTTTTATATAGTTTTAATTATTTGTTTTGATAATTTTTTACACAGAATTTTCTACACAATGTTATCCAACGATATCTTTGTCTAGAAAATACTAAAGTAACAGTGAAGTTTCTGTAAAAGTATAAAGTCTATGAATTTTATTCATATTTTTTCCGCTGCAAATAGTTAAAAGTAATTGCTTAAATACAATAAAGTGATGATTTTATTTGATGACCAACGTTGTTAGTAAGATTTTCACTATAGATAGTAAGATTCATCACTATTAGTTCTATTTCTGCCCAACAGTGATCTAGAATTAATATTGAGAAGTTTTAAGTTTTAATTTGACCAACGTTGAATTAACTCATTTCGATGATATTTTGTTTTCAGGCAATCCTATGAGTTTTATCTCGGCTATTGAGCCCTTCAATGGAGGGAACTATGGCTCATGGCGAGAGAAAGTTGAGATGGGGCTTGCTTTGCTTGACCTCGACATGGCACTGATTGAGCCATGTCCCAAAGAACCTGAGGACCCCGTGAGGGGCGAAAAAGAAAGTGAAGATGACTTCAACAAAAGGGTCCATGACCATGGACCAATAAGAATGAAGTACGACCTTGATCGTGCAAAGTGGGACTCGTCCAACAGAAAGTGCTTGATGGTCATTAAGAGCTCCATTATGGAAGCAATAAGGGGAGCAATCCCAGAGTTTAGCACTGCCAGTGAGTACCTGAAGAAGGTAGAGAGTCAGTTCACTGGGTCTTCAAAGGCCTATGCGAGCTCTCTCATTAAGAAACTTGTTACTACAAGATACACTGGTGGTGGAGTAAGGGACCACATATTGCGAATGAGCAACATGTCTTCCAAGCTTAAGCCCATGGGCATGGAGGTCCCAGTCGAATTCATCATTCACCGGATCTTTGCCTCACTACCAAACCAATTTGAGACTTTTGCTGTGAACTAAAACGCACAGCCAGAAAAGTGGGGCATTGAGAAGATGATGGCCATGTGCGTACAAGAAGAAGAGAGGCTCAAGGGGCAATCTGGTGATTCTGTGAACTACCTGAGCCCAACCAAGAAGAGGAACTTTCAGGGTTCCAGGCCACAAGGGAGGCCACAAGGGAAACCTCAGGGGCACCCCCTCCTTCTAAGCCTCATGGAAAGGATGATGATCACCGACAGCAGGAGGTGGACAAGGACACCTGCAGGTGGTGCAAGGAAAAGGGCCACTACATGAGTGACTGTGTGAGATTCCTAAAGCATCTGTGCAAGAAAGGTGAGGATTTAATTACTTTTGTTGATGAATCACTATTTTTAAGTTATGCGAAATCTACTTGGTGGATTGACTCAGGTGCAACAGTCCACGTTGCAAATTCATTACAGGGACTCCGTATGAGAAGGACCCTGCAAAGAGGAGAAAGAAGAATTAAGGTGGCAAATGGCGTCCAAGTTGAAGTCGAAGCTATTGGAGATCTCCCATTAGAATTATCAAATGGCTTTGTACTTTTACTAGTAGATGTACTTTATGTACCCTCTTTGCATCGAAACTTAATAAGTATATCGCGCTTAGATGATGATGGTTTTGCTTGCCATTTTGGTGATGGACAATGTAAAATCAAGCGTAATAATGAGATTGTTGGACTTGCCTTCAGACAAGACAAGCTTTATTTGTTATCACTTTGTGAGAATGTGTATGCATTAAGCGCTGAGAATGAGAGTGCCTCCTCATCCCTGAATAGAAAGAATAAAAGGAAAAGAATTGATGATGTCTCTTCGAAATTATGGCACTGTCGTTTAGGCCATATTTCGAGATGGAGAATAGAACGCTTAGTAAAAGAATCAATTCTACTGCCTTTAGAATTTTCAAATTTAGAGCAATGCATCGATTGCATTAAAGGAAAGTTCGTAAAGAACATTAAAAAGGGCGCCAAAAGAAGCACATGAGTCTTAGAAATAATTCATACGGATATATGCGGTCCGTTTCCTGTGACATCTGTGGATGGATATGGTTCTTTCATAACATTCACGGATGATTATTCGCGTTATGGTTACATTTATCGAATTAGAGAGTGTTCTGAAGCATTGGATAAATTTAAGATATTTAAGGCTGAAGTTGAAAATCAGCATAGTTTAAAAATTAAAGTAGTAAGGTCGGATCGTGGAGGCGAATACTACGGTCGGCAGACCCCATATGGCCAGGTTCCTGGACCTTTTGCAAGGTTTCTACAGAAACATGGTATAGTTGCCCAGTATTCAACGCCGGGCAAGCCTCAGCATAATGGAGTAGCTGAAAGACGTAACCAGAAATGGTACGCTGCGGTACCAAGCATACATCAAAGAAATCGGTACAAGAGAAGGTTGCACGATAGTAAAGTATAGAAACCAGAAACCACTCCTATCGATGACACCCTCCCTTAATCACAACTTGGACAAGTTGAGACGATGCTTGTACTCCTCAAAATTACGAAGTGGAGGTTTCTTTTGTAAAACCACCAGCAACTTAGCCTTTTGAAGGAATAAACCAAATTTCTAGATGCTTGTTAGAAACATTTTCCTTGACAAAGTGAAGTCTATCTCAATGTCCTTGGATCTTGCATAAAACACATGGTTTGATGACAAATATGTAAGTCCCAAGTTATCACACCACATACAACGGAAGTTGAGTCAATTTAGTACCAAGTTCTTCAAGCAAATATTGTACATAGATTACTTTAGTTGCAGCATTGACAAGAGACTTGTACTCTGCTTCAATACTAGACCTAGAGATTGTAGCTTACTTCTTTGCACTCCAAGAAAAAATATTTGAACCCAAGAAAACATCAAAACTGCCAGTTGACCGACGATCATCTTAACAACCTGCCTAATCAACACTTGGAGAAACAGTGACTAGAGTAGAATGGACTTAACAAATGCTAGGCCAACACTTAGTGTATGTTTAATATATCTCATAATGGGGTTATCAGTAGTTCAATGCAGAGTAGTGGGAGCATGCAAATATTGACAGACTTTATTAACTGTATAACATGTCAGGCCTTGTACAGGGTTAGAGACTGCAATATACGTACCAACCATGAGTTTGTATATCGTGTTATCATCATGTCCCAATCTTTCATGTGTTGTAATATTTTCTAAAAATGACAATGGAGTAGGAGAGGCCTTGCAATTTTTCATAACAAGAAGAGAGAACTTCTTAAGCATACTTTGCCTGACTTAGCTTAATCTATCTTTAATTTTCTAAACTTCAATTCCCCAAAAGAAGCGGAGATCACCAAGATTCTTCAAGGAAATTTCTTTACCCAAGTCTTTCGGCAGAGCATCTATTGCAGCTTTTGAAGAGCTAGCAATCATGATGCATCAACCTAAATGAGCTTAAAGATAGTGATATTTGACTTGTGATAGATAAACGATGATCGATATATCAACTTTTGAAGCAATGAAACCAAGACTATGAGTTGAGAACTTAATCGAGAATGCCATGCTTGAGGTGCTTGTTTTAAAGCATACAACACCTTGTCAAGTTTGTATACATGGTTTGGCATCTTATTGTTTTCATACCTAGTGACACGAGTACTTTTATACCACTTGCATGAAAATTGACAGGACTGACCCAATAATGTTCTTTTTATATATAGGATGAGTGGAACTTCTCCCGGGTGCTTCTCCAATTTTAGTTGAGTTGGTTAGGTATACATAGAGTGTTCTGATTCAAAGTCTGACCAAGCATGAACCTAAGGTTTTATGAATTTTTCTCGAAGGTGTAGACACCAAGTTGGAGATGCATGGTCCGCACAAGTAATTCGTAAGCACAATACTGTTGCTCATTGCTTAGGTGTATGTCCTACGACTGCTCCGTTAGAGTCAATATTCCCGCCATTTATTCAGGTATACTCCTTTGCTTCATTGCTTGTTTTATGGAAAAAATTATCGTATAAGAAGCTACCTTTCCTCCCTACGCGTTGACCGATAGATGGTGGCGACTGCCCCCTATATGGTGTACAGATTATCCTCTAGCTAGTTGGATCCAGTTACAGTCTCGTATAGTCCCCTATACCTCTTCAGGCTGGCCGAAGCCATAGAAACATTGATCCCTTTCTGAGAGGCCAATTGAGCAAATCTTATAGTACTCCAGTACTTCTTTGCATGGATATGAGGGCCCAGATATCAGCGCCGAGTGTCAAGTTTTACCTAATTATCCCATCTAGTGCCACTTGTTAAATTTGGTCACTTTTGTTTTCTGAAATTTGGTCACTTGTTAATTTGGTCACTCCACAACGACGTGGCCACCAACTCACCAGCAGATCTTTGCATGAACTTCCGTAACAGAGTTGGACGTAGACAGTCGCTGCATATGGGTCCCCAAGCTCTACATGCATTCTTGGCCGGATTTGATACACCTGTCATTAAGCTAGCTAGTAGGGTTGCGACCAATAGATCCCATCAAAGTCCTACGCCTAGTTCATTCATAAAGTTTCTAGTTCAACATTTTGATCAAAATTTAAACTATTTAAAAATAAAATAGAAGCAGGACTTTTGTGGGATCACATTCGCAACCCTACTAGCTAGTGCTGCTGCTTCTCCTTCGTATTATGATGAGTAGCGTTATATTTATAACATTTGTTATACTAATTCCTCTAGCCAGAAATAAAGTGACTTCACTTTGTTTAAATTAGTACTACCTCCGTCCCAAGGTTTAAGACATAACTTTTTTCAAAAGTCAAACCAAATAAAGTTTGATCAAGTTTTTAGAGAAAAATATTAATATTTACACTACTTAATCTATACCCTTTCATACATCATGAAACATATTTTCACATGGTATCTATATAATATAATAGTTTTTGATAGTTTTTTCTAAAAGTTTGGTTAAACTTTACATGACTTGATTTTTCAAAAAAGTTATATGCCTTAAGCCTTGGGATGGAGGGGGTATGTATCTATACACTAAACAAGTGTAGATATATGCGAATCTAGACAAAGTGGAGTCACTTATTTCTAGATGGAGGGAGTACTATAATAGTAGTCAGGCTGACGAAACACCTTAAAAATGAGAGAAAATAAACACTAGCTTGCATGAAATGAGCAGGTCAACAGATCGATCGACCAACAGAGAGACCATACATATGCACGTATACAACACGATGACATGACCAGGAGTGAGAGTGGCAATGGTCTCTACCCAATCTCATCCTTGTGGAGTCTGCGATGGAGTTTGGGGACATATAAGGATCTGAAATCGATCTCCTGCGCAGGCCACATATATGTGGCGAGAAGTGGACGTGTGTGCTGCTTTCCAATTCCACCCCACGATGTTTCCTCATCTTGGTTAAAGTAGCCGATGGATGCGGCCGTTGCGAGCTGTTGATGCATGCACTGCTGCTCCATGGAAACCGCGCAGTGTGCGCGTGCATGGCCCGATCGGGTGAACTAGGACTTCATTATGGTCGTCCCATGATTTGATAATTAGTTAGGTCGCCTCGACGCCACGCCATGTAATCGTCCGTCTTCAGTGGATGTAGTCTTACTTTGCTGGAGGCGTGCCCCTTTTTCGAGACAAAAAAAAGAAGGGCGATCGGCCTTGTACCTGGCTGGCAATTAAACCGGCTTGATATAGTATCGCGCATGATGCTGGCTGATTGATTACCACCCTACCCGACGAAAGATATGGGCACAACAAGCGCGCGTGACTTTGCATGGGATCCAAGTCAATGCCACCATGCGAAAACTCTTGTTCGAAGTCACCGCTATGTTCCGACGTGACATCCACCACTCACATTGCTTTGAGATTGGTGAGATACTTTGTATTTTTCTAAAGACAGACCTATTAATTGAAACTTTCATGAAATCGGATTGAAACATGAGTGAAGTTGTGAAAAATCTGTGGAACTTTTTTAAAACAGTAGACAATGTTTTCCAAGTTAAAGAAGTTTTTCACAAGTTTCATTCTGTCTCACAAAAAATATAGTTTGGGTCAGCACATGAGTGGCATCGTGTCACCACTCTGGTATGTGCTAGTGCCTTTAGAATCGCTGCTGCGATCGGTAGCATGCACACGCAGAACTTAGCTGGTTCGTCCGATAAATACGGAAATAAACTAAAATTATGTTTGGCATTAATATTAGAGTGAATTACGTAATCTGTTAGCTCCGCCCACTGTTGCATATGTTCGTGCCTAGCCTTCAGCCATAGATTATAAAATAAGGACGCGACTAATTCTCCGTCCATCAAGAATTAAGTTAATTCTTAGTCACCTGACACCATGGAATTTCATGCGTAACTAGGGAAAACCCGATTTCAATTGCAAACCCATGTGGAATTTTTAGGTGCATAAATCATGATGCAAATTCAACGGTTCTGAAATTGATCGATCTCTATCTTAATTCTTAGTCGACCGAGAGTTAGCAAAGCAGATAAAATAAACACAACTAGTCACTAGTTTTAAGACTAGCATGGATTTTTCTCCCCGGTTACATTGCCATGAATGAAACCGTACCGAGTTTGCTACAACAGCTAGAAGTTTCAACGCGACAACCAAGGTAAAGGAGACAGTCTCTCTAGTTCTCGCTAAAATTATGACTGTGCCACTATACTATAAACACTTTCCTCTCCAAATTTAAAATAAAAGGTGGAGAAAATAATGTTTTAGAAAATGATTTAGAAAAAGAGATTGGTTAACTTGATAATTTTTTAAAGTTCCCCAGTAATTTATAAATCATTGAATGTCACAATGCCAAGTTATATGAATGGATAATTTAGTTAAATGAAACTCTTACTTTGGCTATGGATAATTAACATACAATTGAGAATAAAAATTGTTCCAACCCAAATAGAGAGTAAATATACTAGGAATCCCATACGAAAAATACCAACATAATATTTTTTTTATTAGCACGGTATCACTCATCCACATGCTAGTACATAATGCTATTCTCATCTAGTTGTGTGCATAGCTTCCCCATGTAATTTGCACTCTGTACATTAATAAATAGTTTGCTATAATATTCTTTTGTTTTATTCTCTTTTAAATAGTGTCGATATCATTATTGGTTGTATTATACATGCAAATTTTAATTAGTAAAATGACATTTTTTTTTCAAGATGATTGCACAAATTGTTCATCTATTATAGCTTCTTATGTCTCTTGTCTGTCTAATAGAATGTGTGCATTAATTAACAGTGACTACGGCAGGATTTTGGTAGTGCCTTTTCCTCTATAGTACCACGTCTTATAAAACTTTAGCCTACAAGCTTTCGTATTTTGTGTTGGCAATATCTAACCAGTGTTTTGGTATGAGAAGTTATTTCACTTTGTAATAAGTGAGCTTGTGTCAAGCAATATTCTTTATAGGAAAGCAACAAAACTATGTTGTTATTGATTTTTTTGGAATAGATAATTACAAAAAAGAGGGAATAGTTGTGTTACATAGCAAAAAAAGAATTTCCTTCTTATGTTTGTAATTTTATATGTTATGCAATACTATAAAATATCAATATATGATTGTGTAAATGGATAGTTAGACATGTTAAAACAATCAAATATTGATCCACAACGTCGGACGGGTATTCAACTAGTTAATTATTAGCTAAGAAGATTCTGGCACACCATAACCGGGTCCAAAACGACCATGACGCATACAAAAGACCACTCTCTCCTAGCAAAAGATAACACAAATGTTTGCCTCCCTTCAACCATTTGAAAGGTTGTGTTACCTCTGATATTATGATACTATCAATGATCAAATGCAGTATGGTATAAAGACATCAATATTGGAAAGACCCTTGCATTTGTTTCATTCCAATTTTCCCTAGAGAAATGTATATAACGCCACCTTCATTCTAGATTCTACGAGAATTTTATGGAAGTGTTTCATTTGCTTCTCTACAAAGGAAGTTTCATTTTCCTAGAATGTATCATAATTTCTTGCATGATTCTTTTTACGATGATTGATTCAACCTCTTCTAAAAAAATAGTCAAAAATTTTACTAATAAGCATGATAATCCTAGTGTTCTGATGGACAAAGAAAAATATTATTAGCTTTTCAGAAATTTCCAAACAAACAATTTCAACTAAATCTTTCAATTCCTAAAACGATCCCAGTTGGTGGCTTCTGTCCATAATTGCTTATGTCCATAACGTTTAACCGTCATGGATCCTACCCATAAAATGTATGAAAGTTTTAGTCGCCATCCATATCAAATGGAGAACCGATAGAAGAATTATAAGACAGGATGCCATCTCCATCACTTGCTTGTAAAAGATGGCAAGGACTCCAATTTTGCAACACTCTCCGATGAAACCGATTTGTAGGCAACACATTGTGCTGGAAGATAGCCAAAGCAAATAAGTTAAATTTGAGTGGTGTTCTTTACAAATCACTAAGTTCATTATGGATGCATGGCACCAATGAACTGAGTATCATATGCCAAAGAATAGCTCTAGAGATTCCAGTGACCGCCAACTATCATGTTATCATGTCACTGATGCGAGTGGGTGATAGTCACCTAATCGTAGCTTTCTCCAAAGATAGATACTGGTTGATGAGATTAGTTGAGTTTCTCATGCATTATTATTTGGAGCTTCTTGCCACTACAAAAATATCCCTATCAACGACACTTTTTTGTGGTGGCACAAGCAAAATACGCCTGCAAAAGTTGGTTAGCCGGTTGATGAGCAACCGTGGCACCATTTGGTCGCGGGGGCTATGTATAGCCGTGGTACACACAATACCGACAGTTATTTGTGTCGATGTTATGTGGTACACAAGAGCGGCGGTATTTAATGCCGCTTGGCCAACGGAGGCATTATAGGTTGGGTCGTGTGTCTCAACACTAGAGAATGGTCAAAGACATCCCAATGACTGGTTATGCTTGTCTCGTTGACTAGTGTGGCCCACCACCGAGCTATTTTTTTATATTTCGCGGTCCACTCCGAAATCCCCTTCCATAAATCTGCAGTGGTGCTACGACGACGGAGACTGTCGAGGCGACCGGTGGCAACACTACATCGCAATGGAGCCTCCGACGGGTGGTGGATATGTAAGTTAGTCATATACCGATTCTAGTCTAGATCCGATTTGACAATTTTCTTTGGATACCGACTTACATCTCACGAACATATTTAATTTGGGGATATTCCTAGGCCGACGTAGTGTCGAGCTACATATATATGATTTATTTTGGGAAGGTGTACCTATCAGATATGGATACAAGAGAGGATATTTAGGCAGAAGATTCATGTGCAGACTCGTCGCATACCAGAGCAAGCACGCCAGCCGTAGGTTCCTCATCTGTCACTACAAAACGCCAAAGTGCCCGTACTTTCTATGGAAGGATCCGCCACACTCGAAGCACATACAACGTGCGTTGGTCAAAATCTGGAACAAAACCATTGATCAAGATCTGAGTGATAGCTCCGACAACAAGGACGACGACGAGAATGAAGTGAAAGAGGAAGCCAGAGAAGAAATTGCCCCCGCACTGCTGGCGATTCATGATATATGTGTGGACGTTTCCAGTTCTCTAGAGCCTATTAGGGCTGCACTAGATAGCCTATTTATGGGCATTATTGATGATTAAGAATGTTATTGTGTTGTCAACACCACTTAGTTGTTTTTTAAGCTGCTGATTTCGTATGTATCTTATCTTTATGTTTATGTTTATGTTTATATTTATATGGTATTGTTGAAAAGACAAATTAAGCGCACCATTATGTGCTTATTGTACACATGTGGCTCACTTGTTGAAGAGTCCATAAAACAAACCATAACCGACTATCCCTCACCACTCCTCCTTATAATAGAAGCAAACTTTTGTACCTACTCCCAACTAGGATGCCGGCACGCTCCCCATTCCCCACACTAAGAACGAGACTCAAACCCTAGTTCTCACTAAGCCACCCGCTCACTTATCCTACCAATCCCCAATACGACTCCGACTTAACGATATATCTCACTTCTACTTCCACATTCTCTACTTCACCCTCGAGATCCAAGCTGCGAACAACATTGTCAGATCCAATAACGCCAGATTCTCCCAATGGCAAACACCTTTTTCAGATCCGAGGCAAGGTTTGTTAGCTAGACTCGCGTTGGACCAAGGTGAACCGCTCGATCTCGTCATGCTTACATGGACGGTTCTGAACCGCGTGTAGTCATCGTGCTCGCGGTGGATGAAGAAATATCCACGTGTTGTGGTCGCGCTCGTGGTGGACAAAGGTAAATCCGCACGCGGTCGTCGCGCTCACGTTGGACGAAGAAGATTCGCGCGTGATCGTCGCGCACATGCTGGAATAGGCAGATCCCCTTGATGTCGTCAGGTTCTTCTGTGCAAGTAGTGATTTAGTGTTTCAGAATATAGAGACGTTCAAGAATTAGATGTAGTGTTTAGAAAGTCTTCTAGTTTTTTATTTTTGAAGCAATTCTTTTGAAATATATTAAATAAATACAAATTCCAATTTCCATATGGATTATTGTAACTTTCTAATCGTTAATTGTAACTGAAAGGTGTACCTAACACGACACAATAATGTGTTGCATCTCAAGTTACACGGCGTTAAAGTCCCGCCGTCTTCCATAGTGTACCATGGAGCATTCTTGGCCGCGCCACGGAAGCGCTAACTCGGTGGATACCGACGTGTCGAGTAAAAAAAACGCCGCCTAAATACTTTCCCGACGCGGTTATCCCTGACTTTTTTTTGTTGCGCGAGCGCAGCGACTAGGCGTGTACCTCGGCGTTTATAAACGACAATGGCACGCGACCTGTCTTATAGTGTGCATGCACCATATTTTTTCTTATCTAAATGTCTGGCGCAGTTTTGTTTGGGTGATGCCGAAGCCAATCCAAAATTTCATCATGTCGATTTCTTATCGTCGCCAGTGGTCCATGGTCTTGTTTAGGTATATGTATGTATCTTGCAAAAGGTGTAAAATAGAGGTGTTATATTGTAACCAACTTAATATGTTGTGTGGTACACGTATAGTATATGCTATTTCAAGGATTCTCAAATGATAATTTTTGTTTATTACTTGTTGGATTGATATGTTGAGGAATAGCATCGTTGCCTATACAACAGTTTAGAAAGCCATTTTCAGAACATCTATAGCCAGGTCATGTTATAAACACGACAAGCAAATAACGCATAACGAACAAAGTAAATATGAAGGAGACACATGGAAACCCTTTCCAACAAAGAAAGGAAAAACCACGGACACTAGCCAACGAAATTTTACTATATGGAGATCTTTACACAACAGCAGAATTATTTCAGATGCGACTTATCCCAACTGATGGCATACTAAGAATATATAAGGGGTGGAACCCACGATCATCAAGGTTTCATACCGCGGGGGGCGCGGCCCCCCCCTCCCGCCCACACCCACCCCGCATCCCTAGGCGTCTCGGCCCAAGCCTTCGGCTACGGGACACGCTCTACTCGTCAGAAGTTAGCCTTCTTATGAACTTGGGTAACAACTTCAACAACTCCCAAATCAAAGGAAGCATGGCCAAGAATAATTTTCCAAAATGTCAACCATCATCTTCACCACTAAAGAAGCACATTCAACATTATTAATCGCGTCGCATGCAGCTCAATCTTATTACAACAAATTAGTTAGAAACCCCAAAACAAAAACCAAGAACCACCGCCCTTGGTTACTCCCTATCCCACATACTACCTAGATTGAACACTTGAGATAGTCAGACAGCCTGGTCACACAGTCACACTCCTCGGCTACTTACTGTCCTATAAATACCACTGTCCTCCCTTACAAAGCACACCATGTTCTTGATTCTCTCTGCCACCGATTGATCAATCGATCACGATGGAGACCAAAGCTACATATACTCTTAAACTCCGTGTCTCCCTAACCCTAAGTGCCAAGGGCGTTGGGCTGGCTGATGATGACGATGCGACATTGAAAGCGTCAGTGGCAGCCGACTAGCTAGCGATGCAGCTGGAGAAAATGATGTTTTAGATAATGATTTAGAAAAAAAGATAGGACAACTTGATATTTTTTTAAGTCGTTGAATGTCACAATGCCATGTTAAATAAATGGATAGTTTAGTTAAATGAAATTCTCACTTTGGCTATGGATAATTAACATATTATTGAGAATAAAAATTGTTCCTACCACCAAACAGAGAGTAAATCTACTAGGAATCCCATAATAAAATATCAACATAATAATTACAATTTTTCTTAGAGCAATATCACTCATCCACATGCTAGTAGATAATGCTATTTTCATCTAATTGTGCATAACTTGCCCATGTAATATGTTGTGTGTACATTAATAAACATTTTGCTAAACAATTCTTTCAATGTACTATGTTTTAAATCATGTTTGTCTCATCATCTGTTGTATTAGTTTTGCAAAATTTAATTAGTGAAATGTCATTTTTTTTCAACATTATTGCACAAAATGTTCATCTATTTTAGATTCTTATGTCTTTTTTCTGTCTAATGGAATGTGTACATTAATTAAGAGCGACTACAGCAGGATTTGGGTAGTGCTTTTTCATCTATAGTACCACATCTTATAAAATTGTAGCCTACAAGCTTTCTAATTTAGGAAATGAACAAATCTATGTTGTTATTGATTTTTGGGAATATGTTTAGCAAAAATGAGGGAATAATTATGTTACATACCCAAAAAACAAGAATTTCCTTCTTATATGTGCAATTTAAAATGTTATGCAATACTCTATAATATCAATATCATATTGTGTAAACGGATAGTTAGACATGTTAAAGCAATCAAATTTATTGATACATAGCATCGATGGGTATTCAACTAGTTTTTTTTAAGGAAGGTACTCAACTAGTTAATTATTAGTTAAGAAGATTATGGTACACCATAACTGGGTCCAAAGCAACCACGACGCATACAAAATACCACTCTTTCCTAGTAAAAGATAACCAAAAATGCTTGCCTCCCTCCAACCATCCGAAAGGTTGTGTGTTCTCTAATACTATGATACTATCAATGATCAAAGGAAGTATGGTATATAGGAATTTTGGAAAGACCCTTGCATTTGTTTTGTTTCCAATTTTCCCTAGACAAATGCATATAGCATGGTCATCATTCTCGATTCTATGAGAATTTATGAAATCGCTTCATTTGCTTCTCTTAAAAAAAAAATCATTTCCCCTGAATTTTATTCTAATTGTTTGCATGATTCTTTTAATGGTCGATCAATTCAACCTGTTCTAAAAGGTATGCATTGGTTCTATTTCATATCTTCAACAAATTTATAATAAGCATAACGACCCTGGTGTTCCGATGGAGAGAGGAAACTGTAATTAGATATCTGGGAAATTTGCAAACAAACATTTTCAACTAAAACTTTCAATTTCTAAAATAATCCTGGTTGGTGGCTTCTATCCATAATTGTATATGTCCACCAATTTTTAACCGTCATGGCTCCTACCCATAGAATGTATGAAATTTGCAGTAGCCATCCATATTCAAACAGAGAACCTAAAGAAGAAATAGAATATGGGCAACCATCTCCATCAATTGCTTGCAAAAGATGGCAAAGACTACAATTTTGCAATGCTCGCCGACTAAGCTAGTTTGCAGGCAACACATTGCACGACAAAGGAAATAATTTAAATTTAAGTTCTAATTTTCCAAATCACTAAGTTCATTGTGGATGCAGTGGCACTAGTGAACTGAGAATTGTACGAAGAAGAATAGATCTAGAGGTTTCTGGTGGTCGCCAACTATCATGTTATCATGTCACTGATGTGAATGGGTGATAGTCACCTGATTGTATCTTTGTAAAAGATAGCTACTAGTTAATGAGATGATTTGAGTTTCTCATGCATTATTATTTGGAGCTTCCTGCAAGCACCATCTTTTTTTCCTTATCTAAATGTCTAGCGCAGTTTCATTTGGGTGATGCCCTAGCCAATCCAAAATTCTGGCATGTCGATTCTTATCGTCGCCGGTGGTCCATGGCCTTGTAAAACTGGTATATGTCTGCACCACCACAAAAGGTGTGAAACTGAGGTGTTGTATTGTTACCAATGTATTCTTATCAATTTTATATATTGTATGTGGTACTCGTATAGTATAGGCTATTTCAAATATTCTCAAATGGGAATGTTTGTTTATTAGTTGCTGGACTTATATGTTGAGAAGTTTTGAAAGCCACTGTTCAGGGCACCTATAGCTAGCTCCCAAACCAGAGCCAGCTTTGGCCAAGAATAATTTCCCAAAAATGTGAAGCATCATCTTCACCACCGAAGAAGCACATTCAACATTATTAATCGCATCGCATGCCTCATCACGCAGCTCAATCTTGTTACGACAAAATAGTTAGAAACCCCAAAGTGAAAAGCAAGAAGAACCACCGCCCTCGGTTACTCCCTAACCCACATACTACCTAGACTCGAACAGTTGAGTTAGTCAGACACAGGCTGGTCGCACAGTCACACTCCTCAGCTGCTTACTCTCCTATAAATACCGTCGTCCTCCCCTACAAAGCACACCACGTTCTGGCTCCTCTCTGCCACCGATCGATCAGTCGATCACGATGGAGACCAAAGCCACCGATACCCTTAAACCCTGCGTCTCCCTACCCCTGAGCGGCCCTGGCGGCAAGGGCGCTGGGCTGGCTGACGATGACGGCTCGACGTTGAAAGCGTCGGTGGCTCCCGACAAGCAGCAGGCGCCGCAGCTGGCCTCGCGGCTGGGGATGCTGACGCGTTTCCACGCGGGTTACTTCCGCATCAGCCTGGCCCTGAGCGGGCAGGCGCTGCTGTGGCGCACCCTGAGCGACTCGTCGACGGAGCCGAGCGCGCTGCGTCCCCTGGTGCGGTCCCTGCCGTCGGCGGCGTTCGTGCTGCTCTGGTGCATGGCGCTGCTGACCCTGGTGGCGCTGTGCGCGCTCTACGCGGCGCGCTGCGTGTTCCGGTTCCCCGCCGTGCGCGCGGAGTTCCGGCACCACGTGGGCATGAACTACCTGTTCGCGCCCTGGATCTCGTGGCTGCTGCTCTTGCAGGCCACGCCGTTCCTGCGCCCTGAGGCGCCGTCGTACCACTTGCTGTGGTGGGCCTTCTCGCTGCCCATCCTGGCGCTGGACATCAAGGTGTACGGGCAGTGGTTCACGCGCGGCAGGAAGTTCCTGTCCATGGTGGCCAACCCGGCGAGCCACATGACGGTGATCGCGAACCTGGTGACGGCGCGGGCGGCGGCCCGGATGGGGTGGCACGAGGGCGCCGTGGCCATGTTCGCGGTCGGCGCCGCGCACTACCTGGTGCTGTTCGTGACGCTGTACCAGAGGTTCCTGGGCTCCGACTCCCTGCCGGCGATGCTCCGGCCGGTGTTCTTCCTCTTCTTCGCGGCCCCGAGCATGGCGTCCCTCGCCTGGTGCTCCATAACCCTGTCCTTCGACACCGGCTGCAAAATGCTCTTCTTCCTCTCGCTCTTCCTCTTCGCCTCCCTGGTAAGAATGAAAGAAAGAAAGAAAGAAAGAAAGAAAGAAAGAAAGAAAGAAAGCTTTCCATTCCCATGTTCCATCCACTTCGATCGATGCATTTCTCGGCGTCTCTCTGCATCCGTCGCTTTTGCTTTTGTTTTTTGCTTTTGATCGTCGTTGGCTGGGAACTCCAACTAGGATAGATCGTACGTACGTGCAGGTCTGTAGTAGGATGCCACTAGTTGCCACGTGATCGAACTGTATCCACTTTTGTTTTAGTATCCGTGCAAATATAATATGTTTCCGTCGAGGAAAAAATAGATTAAACCTAGGTTGAGTTGCATGGGCACTCACTCACTCTCACCAGATAGATCACAGCAGGATCACATATATAGTGCTCATAGACGCATTGCCAACTAATCATGCTTACGCGTACTTAATTAACAACTCGAAACTAAGCATTTTGTGGAGGTAGCTAGTAGAAACGTAAACAGCTTCCTCTCTTTGTTGGCATGTGTTGCACTTGGCCATATGATATGTTGCATGCATGCAGGTGTCCCGGCCGACGCTGTTCAAGCGTGCGATGCGTCGGTTCAGCGTGGCGTGGTGGGCCTACTCGTTCCCGCTGACGGTGCTGGCGCTGGCGGCGACGGAGTACGCGGAGGAGGTGCGGGAGGCGGGAGCCAACGTGGTGATGCTCGCGCTTGCCGTGCTCTCCGTCGTCGTCACCCTCGCGCTCATGGTCTTCACCGCCATCCGGACCAGCGACCTGCTGCCGCACGACGACCCATTCTTAGCGGGCACGCTGCCCTCACGCTAGCTGCGTGGAAGATTCAGCTGCTAGTCAAATCGATCGAGGAGTCTCGATCTCGGCCGTTCAATCAGTCGTGTGTACAGATATGTATACATGTAAACGTACATAGATGCGTGTGTACGTAATGTACGTAGTGCCGGTTGGGGTTGGAGACGTGCCTGTGGTGTAAACGATCGATATGATTCTTTTCGCTCTCCGATCGAGTGTCATGTAGCGTACTTGGGGAATCGGAATGATGCCGATCGGGAGTACCAGGTTTCCATCGTACGAAATGTGCTTATCCGGTGCCAGACCAGGACCATCAAGATGTGCTCTTTGTTAGGAATAGATGAATTATATTCCTCGGGGGGCCAAAGGCCACAATATATAGTACAGGTACAGGGCAAATATGCAGGAAGCCCCCTAACATATGGGGGAAATACAATATACAGATATATACATCTAACACCCCCCCCCTCCTCAAACTCATGGTGGATCCACAACACTGAGTCTGGAGAGTAAGAAATCATGCTGCGCTCTGGTCTGTGCCTTCATGAAGAAATCCGCCAACTGTAAATCTGAAGGCACATACTGAAGCGCAACAACCTGAGCCTGCACCTGAGCACGTGTATAGAAAGCATCAACACCAATATGCTTGGTAAGCTCATGCTTGACCGGATCACGTGCAACACTAATAGCACATGTACTGTCAGACAAAACCAGACTGGGTGTGGTAATAGAGACCCCAAAATCCGCAAGTAACCACCGTAACCGGGTCACCTCAGCAGTCAACAAGGTCATAGCACGCAACTCAGCCTCAACACTCGAACGGGAAACCGCTGTCTGTTTCTTCGTCTTCCAAGCAATGAGCGAACCACCAAGAAACACACAGTAAGCAGAAAGTGAACGGCGATCCGAAGGATCACTCGCCCACGTAGCGTCTGAATAGCACTGGAGCTGGAGGGAGCTGGAACGAGGAAAGAAAAGGCGACGAGTGATCGTACCACGAAGATAACGAAGAACACGGAGAAGATGACTATAGTGAACAGTGGTAGGAGCAGAAACAAACTGACTCAGAATATGAACAGGATAAGAGATGTCAGGACGAGTGACAGCAAGATAAACAAGGCTCCCAACAAGATGACGATAACGCGTCGGATCAGAAAGAGGATCACCATCAGTAAGTTGAAGCTTAACATTAAGCTCCATAGGGGTCTCAACAGTGCGCTCATCCCCAAGAGCAGCACGAGCAAGAAGATCCTGAATATACTTTTCCTGAGAGATGTAAAAGCCATCAGAAGTGGAGGAAACCTCAATCCCAAGAAAGTATCGTAGAGGACCAAGATCAGTCATAAGAAACTGATCATGAAGACGAGCCTTAACAAAGGCTATATACTCAGGATCATCACCGGTAATGATCATATCATCAACATAGAGAAGAAGAAGAGTGCGTCCACGAGGAGAAGTGTGAACGAACAACGCTGGATCATGAACACTAGGGGAGAAACCAGCAGCTGTCACTACAGAAGCAAAGCGCTCAAACCAGGCACGAGGGGCCTGTTTGAGACCATAAAGAGAACGTCGAAGACGACAAACCATCCCCTCAGGAACAGAGTACCCAGGAGGAGGCTGCATATAAACCTCCTCACTCAACTCACCATTGAGAAAGGCATTCTGAACATCAAGCTGGGACACAGACCAATGACGAACAGAAGCAACATCAAGAAGAGTACGCACAGTGGTCATATGAGCGACAGGAGCAAAGGTCTCATCATAGTCACGACCATGCTCCTGCTGAAAACCACGAGCCACAAGACGCACTTTATAGCGCTCAAGAGATCCATCAGAGCGAGTCTTAATCTTATAGACCCACTTACACGTGATAGGACGAACACCGGGAGGAGGAGAAACAAGATCCCAGGTGCCAGTGCGCTCAAGCGCAGCAATCTCCTCGGCCATGGCCAGCTGCCATTCAGGATGATGCTCAGCATCCCGATAAGAGGTCGGCTCGGAGGCAACAGAGAGACCATACTGACTAGGAGAGTAACGGTCAGGGGCACGACGCTGACGAACAGGACGAGTAGAGGGAAGATCATCAGAGGAAGACGACGCAGGAGATGAAGGAGAGGGAATAGTAGAGGAAGACTCCGGAGAACGAGGAGAACTAGGAGAACTAGACGGAGCAGAAGAGGACGGTGTCGAAGAAGAGACATCAGGGGGTGGAGATCCTGAAGAAGACACAATAGGGGTAGAAGGAGGTGTGTCAGGAAAGAGAAGAAAAGAGATATCTTCCACCGGGTAAGTACCAGCGGTGGGACGAGGATAGAAAGGACGCGTCTCATCAAAAGTAACATCACGAGAGATACGCATCCGATGACCAACAGGGTCCCAACAGCGATAGCCCTTATGCTCATCACTGTATCCGAGGAAGACACACTCAACAGACTGAGCGGTCAGTTTGGTGCGTTCGCGAGGATCAAGGAGAACATAGCAAACACAACCAAACAAGCGAAGCATGGAGTAATCTGGAGACTGTCCAGAGAGGCGCTCAAGAGGGATACTACCCTGCAAGGCAGCAGAAGGCTGAATATTGATGAGGTAAGCCGACGTAGCGACAGCCTCAGCCCAGAAATGCGGCGGGAGAGAAGAAGCAATCAGCATAGCGCGAGTGGTCTCAAGAAGATGGCAATGCTTACGCTCAGCAACGCCATTCTGGGCATGTGCGCCAGGACAGGAGAACTGAGCAAGAGTGCCCTGCTCAGCAAGAACACCTCGCAACATCTGGGAGATATACTCACCAGCAGAATCAGCACGAAACACACGGATGGGGGTAGAATATTGAGTACGAACCATGGCCGCAAAACGCTGATATATGGAGAGCACCTCACTACGAGAGCGCATAAAATACAACCAAGTGTACCGAGAAAAATCATCGATGAATAAAATATAGTAGCGATGGCCCCTTTCGAAGCGAAAGGAGCCGGACCCCAAACATCGGAATGAACTAAATCAAAAGGTCGCTGAGATACAGACGCGCTAGTAGGATAGGGAAGCTGAATCTATTTACCCAACCTACAGCCCTGACAATGCAAAGACACATCTCCTGAGACAGACCCCAGAAGACCACGATGAACTAATGACGACAGGCGAGAGTCACAGAGGTGACCAAGACGATGATGCCACTGCTGAAAGGAGCTGGTAGTAGAGGCGACAACCGGAGAAGAACTGGCAGCGGAAGGAACGCGAAGCCAGTCTAACTCCCAAAGTCCTGAAGAGTCACGGCTGCGAGGGCCAGCTCCAACCAGGGCCTGGGTGCGACGGTCCTGGACAACATAAGAATCAGCATCAAGAATGACGCGACAACCAGAGTCAGTAAGCTGGCTAGCAGAGAACAGATTCATCTTAAGAAGAGGGACATGAGAAATATCAGGAACAAAAAAATAAGAAGTAGAAAGGGTGCCCCGACTAGAAACAGGAAGAGAGGTACCATCAGCCGTAAGAACACGAACATGAGAAGGGAGAGAACGAAGAGCGGACAGAAAAGAAGACTCAGAGGTCATATGAAAAGAAGCTCCAGAATCCAGATACCACGGATATGTACCTGACTGTGTAGAAGGTGGTGGTCGCACAGTGCCTGAAGAGTCAGTCACAGAACCAGCAGTGCCCGTCGAAGAAGAGCCTGTAGCAGCAAGCAGACCGCGAAGACTCCTGATAATGTCCTGATCAGAGAGAGCAACTGCTGAAGATCCGGAAGGAGCCGACTGCCCACGAGCCTGGTGCTGCTGACGTAAACTGGGGTCCCGTGTATAACAGGTGGCCCAAGTGTGACCATCCCTGTTGCAGTAAGAGCAGTGACGAAGAGAACTACGGCGACCCTGACCACGAGCCTGCTGGTGCTGAAGCTGAGGCTGACCCTGACCCTGACCTGGAGGAGTGGGTAGTATCGGCGGCGGCGGCGGCACAGGGGACCGCGGCTGAGTCGAGGGAGCAGACGGCAAAGAAGCACCACGAGTAACAAGCGCAGATGGAACCGCAAGAAGACCAGCACCACGGAGACGGGTCTCCTCAGCCCGAAGCTCAGACAACACCTCAGAGAGCGGAACACGACCACGAGCATTCAGCTGAGCACGCCGGGGCTCAAACTCCTGGCGAAGCCGAGACAGAAACTCATAGATGCGGTGAAACTCTAAGTCCGAGCGCACAATCTGGCAGCACGAGCATGTGCCACAAACAGCAGTACGAAGAGAATCAAGCTGACGCCAGATAGCAGCACTCTGAGTATAAAACTCATCAATAGTGGAATCACCCTGCTGAAGAGCATGCTCCTGGCGAACCACAGACAGGTAAAGAGCATCCCCAGACAGCTGATAGCGCTGACGAAGATGGACCCACTGAGCAGCAACAGTAGGGAGACTCATGAACTCAGCAGCATACTGGGGCAGAACACTGGAGGTGAGAACAGCAGCAGCACGAGCATCCTCATCAACCCACTGAGTGTAAGCAGTCAGAGCGTGTCGATAGGCCTCAAGATCAGAAGAGTACTGCTTGAGCTTCAGGTCATAAGCAGCAACAACACTATCATCAGCACTCTGAGCAGCATCCTTGGCCTCCTGAGAAACATCAGCACCGAGAACAATCGGTGTCGGCGGAAGAGGAGCCACAGGAGCAGGGGGCACGGCGGACAGGAGACCTCGCCAGAAAGCACACCCCAAAGACGGAGACCGCGCATGTGAACGCGCATAAAGGCAGCGAAATCAGGGTAATTCGCGCCATCGAAGATTACCGGGCAGCGAGGAATCGCAACATAACCCGAGGAAGAAGCCATCTCTTTTTTTTTTCTTTTTTTTTAGACACAGATCAGATCGGATCTAGATCGAACCGGTCTGGATCGGCAGCAGACGAAAATCGGCGAGATGCAGCTAGAAGACGGCAGGAGGCAGTGCATGAGGGTGCACGCGTCAGGACGTGGCCAGGTACGTGGCCAGGTACGTGCAGGAGGGAGGCAGCTTGAGCAACAAGTACATGCCAGGTACGTGCAGGACGAGCAGCACGTGGAGTCAACAAGGCACAACAGCACGTGGAGCTTGACGCGGGACACAGGACACAGCAGGAGGCGGTGCGGGCTCCCACGCGGACGAGCGGAAGATGACGATCGGCGACAGCGGCCGGACGCGGCGACGGAGAGCCGGGGCGGGCGGCGGCGGCGGCAACGAGAGGAGAGGAGCGAAACCTAGCGCTCTGATACCATGTTAGGAATAGATGAATTATATTCCTCAGGGGGCCAAAGGCCGCAATATATAGTACAGGTACAGGGCAAATATGCAGGGAGCCCCTAACATACGAGGGAAATAAATATACAGATATATACATCTGACACCCTTGACATAGTAGTTTTTTTTTGGTCACGTATATCCTCACGTACGTACGTAGGGGTCCTCGCTTGGCTGGCTGCCTGAGAGTGGGGCCGACACTTGACAGTCATGGGACATTGCGATGGTCTGTATGGTGTATGCCGACCGATGGTAAACCTGTGAAAATCTAGGAGCCTCTTGTGTTGCCCTGCCACCACACAAGCAGGAAATGCATGGCAGTACGTCCCTACTGATTGGGTTGTAATTCGGTCTGTCTGATACACGGAGCATCCGTCGTCATCAGTGTGATCGATCAGAGTATTCTTTTTTTTTCCTCCTTTTTTGTGTGTGGACGAAGATCCAACAGATTAGTTGCTAAGGTAGTAGTAGCCGCCAGCTTAGCTCGCAGGATAGCGCACCATCCGTGCATGGTTGGTACTGACCAAATCATTACCTCCATTGGAGTTTTCAGTGAAGCCGCGGCCGTACTACAAGTACCAGCACGCAGTACGTACTCTACGTTTTAGTAGTACAGTGCTAGACTGCTACTTCCAGTACTACTGCTATAGGGGAATAGTACTACGCTACTCCCATGCAACGCACATTCTTCAGCCTCGCTAATCCCTTCATTAATTATAAAGCGAAATTGATGCTTGCAGTTTGCTAAGATAGACATGGAGTTGTTAATCGCTTCTTTTACTGGAGGCTGAATTAGGTCAAAGAAAAGTTAACTGACCCCATGGGTCCTACTAGTAGTGGCAAGAGCACTAGTAGAGTACACGTAGTGGAGCACGTCTACAACATATGTTAAAGCTATGACTTTGGACAGCTCTGGATGAATGAACTCAGCCTAAGCTTGAAAGTCTTGGTTACCGAGAGCTCTCCACGAGGCGGCAGCAGCAAACCCATCTAGGATTTTTTTCCTTTCCTCCGCCGACGATGCCATCGATCCGTCCCGTCTCCGGCGGCCTTAGGACCTTGGAGGCTGTAGACGGAATTATGGAGAATGCACAGCTCCTCATAAGACCGGCTGTCTCATATATATAGACAAATACATGTACAATCCTGAGAATACAAGGAGGCCTATACAGAGTACAATACGTGTCTCAACACCCCCCCGCAGTCGAAGGGTCGGTACCGACAGATAGACTGGAACGAAACTCGTCGAAGGTCGACGTCGGCAAACCCTTGGTCATGATGTCCGCAAATTGCTGAGAAATCGGTACGTGAAGAACTCGAACGTGACCGAGAGCAACCTGCTCACGAACAAAGTGAATGTCCAGCTCGATGTGCTTGGTGCGGCGATGATGAACGGGGTTGGCGGAGAGATAGACAACCGAGACATTGTCACAGAACACCACCGTGGCCTTGTCGATAGGACAAGAGAGCTCGGAGAGAAGTTGACGAAGCCACGTACACTCGGCCACGGCGTTAGCCACAGCCCGATACTCGGCCTCGGCACTAGAGCGAGAGACGGTGGGTTGTCGCTTGGAAGACCAAGAGCGAGCGACGAGCCGAGGTAGACACAGTAGCCTGAGGTAGACCGCCGCGTGTCGGGGTAGCCAGCCCAGTCCGCGTCTGAGTAGGCGACGATGTCCGTCGATGGCGAGGCGTGCAGCAAGAGACCGAGGTCCATAGTACCGCATATGTAGCGAAGTATCCGCTTCACCGCTGTCCAGTGGGCATCCCGAGGAGCATGCATATGCAAGCACACCTGCTGCACGGCATACTGCAACTCCGGACGTGTCAGCGTCAAGTACTGCAGGGCACCGACGATGGAGCGATAGAACGACGCGTCGGGAGCCAGGGACCCATCGCTAGCTGAAAGCTTGGCCTTCGTGTCCACTGGAGTAGGCGCAGGTGGCGACCCGGGCGGCGAGCCAGGCGGCGATCCGGGCGGCGTCGCGGGCGCGGGCGCCGAGGGATTGTGCGGGGCGGGCGTAGATGGGTCCGCCGCGGTCACTCGTCGGCGAGCAGGGCTGGCCTCAAGGGGGCCAGCGTGCGCCGAAGGAGTCGCCAGTAGTCCCTGCTGAAAAGGAAACACCAACTCATCAAAGTAAACGTGTCGGGATGTGATGACACGATGGGAGACCGGATCATAGCAGCTGTAACCCTTGGTGTTGGCTGGGTAGCCGAGAAACACACAAGGGAGAGAGCGCGGCGCGAGCTTGTGAGCAGCGGTGGCGGCGGTGCTAGGATAGCAGCGGAAGCCGAAGACGCAAACTGTGTCGTAGGCGGGAGGCACACCAAAGAGGAGGTGGTGCGGCGCGTATTGCCAGCGGGAACGGCAGGGGCGGATGTTGACTAAAAGAGTAGCCGTGGCGAGAGCATCCGGCCAGAACCGTGGAGGCATGTACGCGTGGAACAAGAGGGTGCGGACGCAGTCGTTGAGAGTACGAAGGATGCGTTCGGCGCGACCGTTTTGTTGAGAAGTGTATGGACAGGTTAGACGGAAGATGGTGCCATGAGAGGCGAGAAGGGTACGGATGGTGATGTTGTCGAACTCTTTGCCGTTGTCAGTTTATAAAGCATGGATGGGGCGACCGAACTGTGTGGAGACGTAGGCGAAGAAGGAGGTGAGGGTGGCGGCGACGTCGGATTTGCGGCGAAGGGAAAAAGTCCACACAAAATGCGAGTAATCATCCAAAAGCACGAGATAATAAGTATATCCAGAATTACTCGGAACAGGCGAGGTCCAAACATCACTATGAATAAGTTGAAACGGAAAAGATGCAACTGTGGAAGAAGAACTAAACGGAAGGCGAACATGTTTGCCTAAGAGACATGCTTCACAGGAATGATCATCCGTTTTATTACAAGAGAAGGAGAATCCTTGCATTATTTGGCGAAGAGCGGTGGAGCTAGGATGGCCGAGGCGGGCGTGCCAGAGGTCGACACTGGCGGAGAGAGCGAGATGGCGGCCGGTGGCGGTGGAAGACGACCGAACAGGGTACAAATCGCCAGTGCTGTCACATCGGTGGAGGAGCATCCGAGTACGACCATCCTTAACAGAAAAACCAGAAGCGTCAAATTCCACAGTTACAGAATTATCACGAGTAAGAGAACGAACAGAGACTAGGTTCTGAATCAAGTTAGGGGAAACGACAACATTATTGAGAGTAAGAGGGGTGGAGGTGGAGGGAAAAGTGGCGGAGCCAGTGTGAGTGATGGGAAGAGCATGACCGTTGCCAACGATGATGCGAGAAGAAGTAGAGGTGGGGGTGGAAGTGGAGAGATTACCGGGGTGAGAGGCCATGTGCGCGGAGGCACCGGTGTCCATGAACCAATCGCCACCACCGCCGTACGTGCCCGCGGTGGGAGCGGTCTGAAGGGCGGTCAGTAGCGCGGGATCCCATGGGGCCAGAATTGAGGGCGCGGAGTAGTAGCCGGGGGGAGTCGGAGGCGTGGTGTGGACCGGCTGAGACGATGCGAAGAACGCCTGGTGAGTGGCCGGTCGCGACCCCAAGATGCTCGGGTGAGGCGCCCGCGGCACGGGCATCGTGTAGGCGTGGACGACCCCGGTCCAGGGGTTGTGGCCCATGCTCCAAGGTGGCGTCGACGCAGCCGGCTGATGTGGGCGAGGCTGGGACGCGGGGACGTAGCTGGTGCCGCCTATGCCGCTGTTGCCGCCGGAGCGGCCGCGCCCGCGCCGACGACGACTGCCACCATTGGATGGGGGCGGAGGCGCAGGTGGCTGTGGCACGTAGAACCCGGGAGGCGGGGCGAAGGCGCGGGGCGGAGGGTCCGTAGGCACACTGGCGGGAGTGCCCCGCGAAAGACCCGTGACGAAGGCAGTGTGAGCCGCCCTAGCCCGGAGATGCTTCAGCCGCCGCTCCTCGAGACATAGATAGGCAACGGCTTGCTCGAAGGAGGGCATGGTGAGCAGCGTGAGATTGGCGGCGGCGTTGATGAGGTCCTCGCCGAGACCCGCCGCCAGCGTGGAGAGGAGGATCTTGTCGTCGATCGGAAACTCCAGGTCATGGAGCTCGTCGGAGAGGCTCTTGAGGCAGAGGCAGTAGTCGTCGAGGGAGAGGTCATTTTGATGAGTGCCGAAGAACTCCTGCTGGAGGAACGCGACGCGCTAGATCTTGTTGTCGGTGAAGAGGCCGGAGATCTTGGTCCAGACCGTGTACGCGATGTCGCCGTCGCGGACAACGGTGCGGAAGATCTCGGGGGAGACGGTCTGGAAGAACCAGCGGGTGATGGTGGCATCGATCGTCAACCAGTCGGGGTCGTGCGGCATGGCGAGGAGGTCGATGGTGCCGTCGACGTGATCAAGGAGATCATACTCGCGGAAGAGAAGGCCGAAGTACGTCTTCCACGGGAAGAAGTTGGCAGCGATTTGAGAGAGCTTCACCGGCACGCGCTCGAGGATGGGAACATCGCGGATGACGGCGACGGAGGGGCCGGCGAAGGGATTGCTGCTCCCGGAGACGGAGGTGGTGTTGGACATGGTGGGGCGGAAGCGGTGGTGGAGATTGGATCGGCGGGGCCGAGGGAGGATGCGGCGGCGGCGACTGGTGGCAGGGAGGTGGAGGGACGGCGGCGCCTAGGGAGGAAGGCGGCGGCTAGGGTTGGGTGGAGGGCCGGCGGCGCCTGGAGAGAGGGAGGCGGCGGCTAGGGTTTAGGAGTCGAGGTTAGGCTGATACCATGTAGACGGAATTGTGGAGAATGCACAGCTCCTCATAGGGCCGGCTGTCTCATATATATAGACAATTACAGGTACAATCCTGAGAATACAAGGAGACCTATACAGAGTACAATACGTGTCTCAACAGAGGCGTGGCGGACCACGGCCTCTCGCCGGCGGAAGGTTTTAGTGTTTTCTTTAGACTATTTTTAGTGTCTTCTTCAGGATGTTGAGGCGGTGGCTATGTCCTGAGGTCAGAATAAGGTCCTTCCCGCCCTATCCTCGCTCTGGTGGTGCGTCTAGCATCAGCGGAGCACGCGTGAAGTCATGTGTCCGACGGATTCCTTGGGACCTGGTCGTTTTTCGTATGTGTGTTTTGAGGCCAGTCTCTTCCGATCTACGTTGTTCATCTTCGGCGATGGTTGCTGCTCTGGTACGCTGGTCCTTTGGGACCTTAGCATGAAGACTTCCCGTCCGTCTACTAGAACAAGCTCTACTACGACAAGCTTTGTCTGGCTCCGGTGATGGAGAGACGAGGACGACAGCGCGTCTTCGGCTCGTGCCAGTGTTTGTAGTCGTCGCTAGGTGGTTCAATGACCTATTTGTAATTTTTATTACTTTTAGAACTCTTTGTATCGCTGTTGGTGATTATTAATAGATCGGTGAAATCTCGTAAAAAAAAACTCAGCCTAAGCTTTATCCTACTAACCAGATTCTTAGCAGAGCCAAAATATGGTAGAGGATCAAGGCAATATATGCCGGCAAATGAGTGGACTGAGAGCCAAATTAACTCTGTACTGCGTACTCCATGTTAATTGAACATTTTTACTTGGACCGGATATTCGACCAAAGCCCACGTTGGCCGCCCAGCTCCGACCTAGCTATCCGTCGTGGCAATCGAATTGTCACGAGTTGCCAAGGCCCTCCTTTCCTGGGCCAGACCAATAAGCTATCGCATTTGTTTTCTATTTTTTCTGTTTTCCTTCTACTTCTTCTTTTTATGTTTTTTTCTTTTCCTTATTTCCTTTTCTTGACCTTTTTCTTTCAATCAAATTATTTTTATTTTTACTGCTTTCCCTATTTTTATATCTCCACCTTTAGTTTTTATTTTAATATATAAAAACACTACAAATATGATATGCAAGACAAAGTTTGTCATACACGACCTTATTTTATATGAGAAAACTTTCCATGGGAACACGTTTCTACAGCACATGAACATTTTGTTAGATATGTGTGAACATTTATATGTTTATGTGCATGCTTATTTACATGTATACGAGAAATCATATTTTTACAACATATATATGATTTTTATTATTACAATATTTTTTAGTAAAATAATATAAATGTCTATATCTACAAATATGTCAAATATTGCATGCCAATTGGTCCCATAGAGTGTGTCCCATTGGGACATGCTTCGGGTGGAGCAGTCATGTTTGGTTCTAACGAGGTGAATAAGAGCCCCCGACCATGCTGAAATGAACCTGTGAGGAGTCACTACACCATAGACCAAACCTAGGGACACCTCTGCTGCTGGGAAAAGTCACCTAAGACTCTAAGAGGGCAATGTAACTGTTGGCAAAGAGTTTTTCTCGTCACTTAGGCCTGCTCGCTAAATCGGCTAGTCAGCCCGCCTTCCGGTTAGTTCATTTTCTCCTACCTTGGGTAGGGTTCTTGAAAGGACCAACTAAGATTGGCTAGAGGGGGGCTGAATAGGTGATTAGAAATTTTTATCCTTTGGTTCAAATTTTGGCTTTGCAATAAGTAAAGTTCTCTATAGAAAAAACTAGGTGAGCAGTCCTATATGATAGAAAACAATAACAAGATATAATTGCGGTAAGGACAAGTAGTAAAGGTGAGGAGCAAGTAAATCGGAGAGGAGGCATGGAAATGTAATTCTCATAGTTCACTTTCAACAAAGCTACTTCTACAATGGAGAGGTGTTGGGGCCATAGAAGGTCACCCAAGCACCACAAAGGCCTCACCTTCTTCTCCGGTGAGCTCACCACAAAGGTGGGCTCACGTTCCACTAACCGGCGACCTTGAAGGAGCCAACCGAAACCTTTATAACAAGGTTGAGAGCATTCTCTACAACTCAATTGGAGTGCCCCCAACGATTCCATCAAGCTTCACAATGTATGCGTAGACGTTACCCTAGGGAGGATTATATAGAATCACCTCGCTAGGGTTTACATGGGTCAACACCGAATTAGTTAAGGATTCAGCAGGTTTAACCTAATTCGACTAGGCCTAGCTATGCTTCTGGGCCTTCTTTCCAATCGCCACGTGCCTTCAGGTACACCCACCATGGGCCATGTAGTTGTTGGGCAATTGAGCCCACTCACAGTAAGCGATACGTGAGGCCACTCCACTTCCTGGGTATACTCCGATTGACATATCCCCATCAGGTAGTGCTGGAGAATTCGCTTTCTTGCTCTCTCCAACTTGAGAACCACCATGCATGTCGTGGTTACTTGGCGGATGATGAGTGCCTTGGTCATCCTTATGGTGATTTTTTTCTCCTTTGTCTGTCTTTGTCATTGCGGCCATGATCACGGTGCCCATGTTGTGCTCTGTTATTGCGGATGATGATGCCACCCAAGGGTGTCTCAGATGCGGCATATAGGTGCGGTGGAGTGGCTACAGCTCCTCGTGATGGTAGGCATGGTGGGGAACTGTTGAGGGTTTGTGATGCTGGTCCTTGCCTCCATGATCGGAGGAAACCAAAATGGTGTTAGTCCTGTTGCATGCCTCCCGTTGCCTTCGTTCCATGGAACCTATGTGTGATTCGTCATCACAAGGGCCTTCTACGTGTTGTTGTCTTGGAGACCTATTCATGGGGTGGTTATGTGTGCTAGACTGATAAGGCTCTGGATTGGTCGCAAGCCTCTGTGAAGTGGTGGACGTTTTCTGTTGCTTGACGGCCTTGACCACCAGATCATAGACCTGATCTATAGCTTCAGGAGATCTGTCTTGTTCCATCAGTGTTTTGATGACGATCAGGTTCAGGGTAAGGCCAGCATGAATTGCTTCCTTGCCTTATCGTAATAAGGGGTAGCCTTTGGTTTGTCTGCCTTAGCCTTAGCCCATCCCAGGTTTTGCTTGATGCCTGGATCTTCGACCACATGCTGTGGGCGCGAGACTTTTGCTAAGCAAGTAGCTTCCTTGCCTTGTACTCAGTTTCCATTGCTTTTGCCGCCTTGATGGATTTATGTGCCTTGGCGATGTCTCTGTTGAGTTGCTCACCCTCCTCCATGACATACTTGTCCCCTACAAGGACTTGCTTTTGCTTCTCGTCCAGCTTGTTGATGTTCTGAATACGATCTAGGGTCAAAGGCTCCATGAGAGTTTGTCCGAAGATGGCCTTGTCGGCAGGAGTAACAAAGGTACCGCCCGCTAATGACATTGTTGGCGGTGGTAGGGGAAGATCCTTATTTGACTGATTGGTCCCATTGGGACCGGATTCCAGTTCATACTCCTGCTGCTGGGGATAGCCGAAGGGTGCATGGCCTTTGTTGTGTCCATAGGACCTACAATTTCCTTTCATGTGGTTGCAGCCCTCTCGGCATTGTCTGCCTGCCAAAGCTGCTTGAGCTCCATGGGTAGTTTGATTCTTGACTGTCGTGTCCTCGATATCCATGAGGACCTAATGAGAGGCGGGAGGTTGATCAAAGAGCTGCTCGAGTTTGAGATCATCCTCAAGTTTCTTCATTGCGGCATCGAACTCCTTCGAATTAGCGGGTTCACTTCCACAATCCATATCGCCAATGTTAGAGTAGAGCTCATCCAAGATAGGCTCAGATGCGTTGCTAGCTCCATAGGATCTAGATCTAGAACCTGAGGCAACATAACCAATGAAGTGGTTTTTGCTAGACGTGGCACTTGTGCGGCCAGGCTGTCAGTTTCAGCATCAGAGAAACTACAAATAGTTGAAATCACGTCATCGAAACTAACACGACCAGAGATCATTTACCGTTTTAGCGCGTGCTACAGTAGCGTTCCCTTCGTGAGTCCATTAACAAAATAGTGCATGGCTTCTAGATCAGAGACTCCATCAATGGAGTTTCTTGACCTAAGCGATCTGACTAGGAAATTTCATCCATCATCTAAGCACAGCCCGGTAGATCCATAACACCAAGGACACTGACAAAGTGCGACATATACTTCTCTAACACTTGGTGTAGCCAAGCGTATTTGATTTGGTCTTCCACTGTTATATCCTACACATGGGTGGTTTGGATGGGCCATGTGCGTACAAGAAGAAGAGAGGCTCAAGGGGCAATCTGGTGATTCTGTGAACTACCTGAGCCCAACCAAGAAGAGGAACTTTCAGGGTTCCAGGCCACAAGGGAGGCCACAAGGGAAACCTCAGGGGCACCCCCTCCTTCTAAGCCTCATGGAAAGGATGATGATCACCGACAGCAGGAGGTGGACAAGGACACCTGCAGGTGGTGCAAGGAAAAGGGCCACTACATGAGTGACTGTGTGAGATTCCTAAAGCATCTGTGCAAGAAAGGTGAGGATTTAATTACTTTTGTTGATGAATCACTATTTTTAAGTTATGCGAAATCTACTTGGTGGATTGACTCAGGTGCAACTGTCCACGTTGCAAATTCATTACAGGGACTCCGTATGAGAAGGACCCTGCAAAGAGGAGAAAGAAGAATTAAGGTGGCAAATGGCGTCCAAGTTGAAGTCGAAGCTATTGGAGATCTCCCATTAGAATTATCAAATGGCTTTGTACTTTTACTAGTAGATGTACTTTATGTACCCTCTTTGCATCGAAACTTAATAAGTATATCGCGCTTAGATGATGATGGTTTTGCTTGCCATTTTGGTGATGGACAATGTAAAATCAAGCGTAATAATGAGATTGTTGGACTTGCCTTCAGACAAGACAAGCTTTATTTGTTATCACTTTGTGAGAATGTGTATGCATTAAGCGCTGAGAATGAGAGTGCCTCCTCATCCCTGAATAGAAAGAATAAAAGGAAAAGAATTGATGATGTCTCTTCGAAATTATGGCACTGTCGTTTAGGCCATATTTCGAGATGGAGAATAGAACGCTTAGTAAAAGAATCAATTCTACTGCCTTTAGAATTTTCAAATTTAGAGCAATGCATCGATTGCATTAAAGGAAAGTTCGTAAAGAACATTAAAAAGGGCGCCAAAAGAAGCACATGAGTCTTAGAAATAATTCATACGGATATATGCGGTCCGTTTCCTGTGACATCTGTGGATGGATATGGTTCTTTCATAACATTCACGGTATAGTCAACGAGTACACCATAGGGTTTCTCACACTGCGTTTATAGAGACATGGGGGTAAGGCGACGAGTTGGCGGGTACGAGATAACACATCTTACGTAGGTTTAGATCCCACAATGGTGGAGAGATCTTACCCCTGCTATAAATCACTATAATGGAAATACACTGAGTTACAGGGATTGTGTGGTTCGCTATACGAGATTGTGTTGTTGCCTGATGACCCACAAGTATAGGGGGTGTATCACAGTATTTTCGATAAGTAAGAGTGTCGAACCCAACAAGGAGCAGAAGGTGTTGACAAGTGGTTTGGATCAGGAATTCTCTGTAAATACTTAGCAAACGGATTTTTAGGGGTTTTTGATAATGCAGATAAATAAAGTGCGAGTAAATAAAATACAATAATAATAATTGCAGCAAGTAGCCCAATGCTTTCTTTATCAAAGGACAAACCGGTTGTATTATTTAAGATGACCAAACGTTCTCAAGGCCACATGAGAATATCGTCAAGTGCTTTCGCTTCATATAGTTGATTAATCTTCTTTGGTTGGATAAGTGTTGTGTGGGTGAACCTATGCTAATGTACTGACCTTCCTAGGACTAATACATACTTGTGATTATACCCCTTGAAAGCATCCGCAACTACAAGAAAGTAATTAAGATAAAAACCTAACCACAACCTTAAACTTTGAGATCCTACACTCCCTTATGCAAAGGTTTCCTAACGGGGGTTCGGGTTTCTGTCACTCCGGCAACCCCATGATTAGTAGCTAAATACACAATGCATTCCCCTAGGCCCATAAAGGTAAAGTATCATGTAGTCAATGTTCACATCACACCACTAGAAGAATAACACCACTAACTTAATTATCAAACCATTGAATCTTTCTCAACACAATTCCACTACTAACAACATGACTTCTCTCATGTCCTCAAGAACTAAACGAACTACTCACGAGACATCATATGGATCAAGATCAGAGATGAAATAATAATAAGTAACAATCTGAACATAAACAATAATTCAATGGTTCCACTCAATAGCATCAACTACAATAAGTAATCAACACCGGGAAAGTTCCCCCTAAGAACTATGCAAGATTCAACCCACTTATTATAGTGGTACGGAGTGGTGATGATGGTGCTGGTGGAGATGATGGTGGAGATGATGATGATCCCGATGAAGTCTAGCTTGATGGCGGTGTTAATGGCGATGATCTCCCCTCTCCGGGAAGGAATTTCTCCAGCAGATTTCTGCCTGCCGGAGAGCTCTTTCTCTCTCTGTAGTTTCCGCCCTGCAGAGGCGGTGAAACCTTTCTGTGATTGCTCCCCGAGTCTTAGGGTTTTGTGGGGATTATATACGCCAAAGGGCTATGCCAGAGGTGGGCTAGGGGGGCACACCACCTGGTGGCGCGGCCAGGGCTGTCCCGTGCCAGAGGGTGGTGTGGGCACCATGTGGCCCATCTCCACTCCTTATGGCCTCCTTCGTCTTCTGAAAAAATAGAAATTTCTGTATATTTCCTGAGATTTTCTGATCTTCGCCAAAATTGCATCTGGATAGTGCTTTTTCCATCATAATCCTGACTCCGGTGGTTCATCCTCCAAAAGTCATCAATCATGCAAAAATAGATGAAATAACATAAGTATCATCTCTTAGTATGAAATATATGAATGAATAATAGTAAATTATGCTATATAATAGTGATGCAAAATGGACGTATCAACCCCCAAGCTTAGATCTCGCTTGTCCCCAAGCAAAAACCGAGCTCAATAAACATGACCACATGTTTATGGAGTGAAGTGTCGATAAAGAGAATACGGACAAGAAGCATCACATTTATCAATACACAAATCATAATAGAAAACAACTCACTATTATATAACTTAACTTGCAATGATTAAAGGAAACACAATAAAGATACACAAAGTAAATCATAATTAGTAATGGAAAACTTTGTTCTTGGCAAGAAAACGGTTAACAAATTGCAGGAGTCAAACATAATGGGGTTTTCAAATGATAGCTTTCAAAGTAATATTCACTAAGATAAGAGTAGTGTGCAAAACAAGGAACATAAGAAACATGATTGAATAAATCATCATATGGATTATTGAATCACAACAACTCAAATACTTGCTTAAGATAGAAAGGAATAGTTTTACTGACTCAACTGTAAAGTAAAATATAGGCCCTTCGCAGAGAGAAGCAGGGATTTCAAGTTTCATAAAGATCTTCCAAAAATTATGGTACTTACTAGCTTTCAGCTCTCATTGCCCCTATCATAAGCATCTTGAGATGATTATGGTTAAAGTGACACAAATATGAGGATATGCTTGACAAGTTATAAGTTGAAAACCTCATGCCCCTTGCTTACGAGTATCGAACCTCATGCTACTCAACTTTAGTCACAAGTAAGTTCTTATCATTGTAAGTACATGTGTATCATGGAGAACCGCCAACATGGTACCCCTTTCCCCATGATACAGGAGCTATCCCATATCAAAATGACAAGGCAACAGACAATGAGCATCTCAGTGATCTTTTTATTTGCTATTTGTATAGGTTTTTATTGAGGATGCTTCACTGAATGCTCACTATGGTTATGCTGCAAGTTTCCACCATGATTAGGCATGGCTTAGGATAGCCGCCCAGGCATTTCTATAACACATATACAAACTCCATGAGCTTATAAGCTCCCCTTTTATTTCACACCGCTGGGATTCATAAACAAAAGAACATGATATCAACTGAATAATAAGTGCAATGTTGAAAGCGTTCCCCATTGTAACATGGTTCTGCTAATTCACAACTTATAAAGCGCAAGCATATAAGCAACATAGATGGACATAATGGTTCAAGTTTATTAAGTGCAAGAAAAATAAAGTGTGCCATCAAGTTTGTGAGAGCTTTAATCACTAGTTTTCACATAACAAGTTTAATTTGGAAGGTAGATAAAAACATGAATATACTTGGAATAGCAATAATGCTAATAGGTAGGTATGGTGGACACAATTGGCATAGGTTTTAGTTCAAGGACTGGATGCATGAGAAGCATTCCCTCTCAGTACAGGTTTTTGGCTAGCAAGGCTGGGTAGCAAGCATAAGAGTTGAAGGAAACAAACAAACATACAAGTGATAGAAACAAACATGCAATCTTGCTTGGAAACAAAAAAGATTTTAACTAGAGAATACTAAGCTTATGAGCCAAACAAGAAAGAAAGATGATGAAATTTTATTTCTAAAAGTACTTTTCTCTTTTCTATTCAATTCTCAAATAGTGTTGCTACTGACCAGAGCCAGGTTTGCCAAAACCAACAAAATTTACTTAATGATCCCAAAGTGATACCGATACTAACTACAAGATCAATCATATAACAGAAATTGCAAACTAAAATAAGATGTGCAAAATGTAAATGATAGAACTTCTCATTAATATTCCATAACGGCAACTCACACCAAGGGATACATAGATAACTAGATAGAGGAGAGATACTTCCACAATGCAAACCATCATATATGATAACTTCTCTGTTCATGATATGACTCTAGTAAAAAGGTAAAAAGATGAAAGATAATGATGTGATACCGCGGCACTCCCCCAAGCTTGGAACAAACCAAGGGGATTCCAAAACCTGATAACGAATTACTCCTTCGGTGGTGGTGGTGCTCTCTCGATAAGCTTTTCAATCAGTTTCTTCAAATCCTCAATCTCGAATGTGAGAGTACGAATCAACTCCGAACTTTGCTCGATGTGGTTCATGATCATGTCGGGCTATGAATCCCAGCCCTCGTGATTCTCTCCCCACTCTTCCTCCTTAAAGTATTGTTTTCCTACATGGTTAGAACGAGGCATATCCCAATTTGAGGGTAATTTTTTCCTTAGGCATCTTTTGGAACTGCTGCTCATGTATGAGGGTATGGAAGGGATTTTTGTCGCGTGGAGGAAATAACCGTGGAGCCAAGCAAAGGCGCGGAACCATCCCTCCAGTGGACATCCATGCAGTCCTTTTGAGCTTGACAGGACGTGCCCTCACTCTAATGCTTGCAATGGGGGTGCTGGTGCACCGATGCTGGTATTCCTTCACTTCCTCTTCAACTTCACCCTTGATATCCTCCTCCTGCTCAGGGTCTTGGAGATCATCTTCCACAGGCTTCTTACCCTTATCGTTGGTGGAGACCATCGTGCTTCTAAACTTGAGATTAGCTCCTGATAGAAACAGATCAAAAACAAAAACACGGTGCGAACAGGATATACGGACCTCGGGGGATCCGGGGGATTATATATTACAAAGTTTAACAACAAAAGGAAGGTACTGAGAGAAAACGGGTCGGAGACGGGCTCCGGGGTGGCCACACCCCCTGGTGGCGCGGCTAGGTGGGCCCGCGCCACGGGGTGGTGTGAGCCACCCGGGCTCCGTTTCCGTCCCTCTTTCGACTCATTATCTTCCATGTTATATAAAAACTTCAAAAATATAGATTGGAAGGTTTTTTGTGGACCTTTTCTTACCAGAACTATTACCTATTCGAAAATAGACTCTGTAGGTTTCTGAATTTGGTCTTTAATAAATTTTTCCAGAGTCACCACTTGAATAACATCAATATCTTCATTGTAAGAATCTTCAGCAATATAGTGCTTGAGTCTTTGACCATTCTCCATCTCATTACATCACTTTCTCCTACCACTTGAAAATTTCTTTCATACAAAACTTTACACAATCTTCATTAGCAATATTAGTGCATGCAAAATAATAAACCTTTAGGTTCAATTTCAACTGAAATCCATCAAGACATAATCTACTGAAACAATTCCTTTCGAAAGCCCAAAAAGAATTCAAAAAGGAAATCGATTTAAAAGTCAAATGCAGAAATGACAGAAATCTGTCAAAACAGACCAGCAGGTAAAGATCAATTTTTTTCGAAAATCTTCTGTTGCTCAAATCAAAAAGTGCAAAACTAACAAAAGTTAAATAATAACCTGGGGCATGCACGCAAAAAATTACAGATCAGTACAATGTTCTGGGATTTTTCACGATTTTTTTATAGTGAAGCAGAAAAATATATTTCGGAACAGCAACTTCCCCAAATCTTAATTCTCTCTCATTAGAGGTTGATCTTGACACAAAAATCAAACAAAAATGATAAGGAGAGGTTATTACAGAAGCAATAACTTCCAGGACTCAAATAAACAAAAATAAACTGAAAGCAAAAATATATTGGGTTGTCTCCCAAAAAGCTCTTTCTTTATAGCCATTAAGATGGACATGATAATTTCAATGATGCTCACATAAGAGTATGAATTGAAGTAAAAGAGAGCATCAAGAAGCAAATATACACATATTTAAGTCTAACCCACTTCCTATGCAAGGGTGTTTTATAAGAAAATAAATTATTGAAACCAGAGGCTACTAGCATAGGAAGGCAAAACAAGTGCAACATAAAGACTTTCAGCATATAGCGAGGAAACTTAATATTATTGAGATACATAAAAACATTTTTCCCTCTCTCGTAATAACTTTCAGCATCATGAATAAATTTAACGATATAACCATCACATGAACCATAGTAGCAATGGCCACTTATTCTAACAGAAAACACAGGGACACTAGCATTCCTAGTTCTAGTAGGATGTGAAACAATGTTAGAAGTATCCTTGCAAAGGATAATGTGCCCTTTTTCTACATTTTTAGTGACAAAGTCTTTCTCAATTGCTACTGCAGGTTCAATATTTATTTGTTCATCAGGTTCTACAACTTTCTTTGTACTTTTGTTAACCATACTGGTTATCATAGAATGCTCCTTTACCTTAACAGGGAAAGGTATTTTCTCGATGTATGGTTCATGTAAAATATGATCAACAGTATAAACTTCAGTACTTCTAGCAGGAACACAATTAACAATATCTTTATATGGTGCATGATACTTGTTCCATTTTTTTTAGGAATTTCAATATAAGAGGCAAAAGCCTTAAAACAATTTGCAATACTCTGAGAATCAAGACCATAAGCATTACTTATATTATGAAAGTCATCAGTTCCCATAAAATATTTAATGCATTCATAATCATAATTTATACCTGACTTTCTTCCTTTATCATTTTCCCATGCTTCAGCATTGTCTTGAATACGGTCTAGAAGATCCCATTTAGCTTCTTCTTCCATACGTGTAAATGATCTAGCACAAGAAGCATCCAATAAATCCTTATCATGAAGAGAAAGTCTTGCATAAAAGTTATTGATAATAATATTATTAGGGAGCTCATGAATAGGACATTTGAGCAAACTTCAATCTCCCCCAAGCTTGGGTGGTACTCTCTCCATCACGAGGCCAAAAGTTGTATATTTGATTTCGATCTTTATGAATCTCACTAGGAGAATAAAATTTTGAATAAAAGAGAGGTACAATTTCCTCCCATTCAAGAGATTGGCCATTCTTCGGCAGCTTATACCATTCCTTAGCTCTTCCTTTCAATGATAACGAGAATAACTTCTTCTTGACTTGATCTGTTGTAATACCTTCACACTTGAACAATCTGCATAATTCATGTATAAAGAGAAAATGATCACCGGGATGGACAGTTCCATCTCCAAAATAGTAGTTATCCATAACACGATCAACAATTTTTGTAGGTATTTTAAAAGTGTCATTTTCAGCAAGTGGTGGTTCATCTACTACTTTAGCAGTGATAGTAGCACTACGAAATAAGAAACTAAGTGAACTATCCATATTGAAAATAAAGTAACAAACAGAAATAAACAATACTCACAGTAGAAGTTTTCTTTACCAGTTCCACTCTTCAATAGCGCTTCACTCCTCGGCAACGGCGTCAGAAACTAGTCTTGATGACCCACAAGTATAGGGGGTGTATCGCAGTATTTTCGATAAGTAAGAGTGTCAAACCCAACGAGGAGCAGAAGGTGTTGACAAGTGGTTTGGATCAGAAATTCTCTGTAAATACTTAGCAAACGGAGTTTTAGAGTTTTTTGATAATGCAGATAATAAAGTATGAGTAAATAAAAGACAATAATAATAATTGCAGCAAGTGGCCCAATCTTTTCTTTAGCAAAGGACAAGCTGGTTGTATTACTTAAGATGACCAAACATTCTTAAGGACACATGGGAATATCGTCAAGTGCTTTTGCTTCATATAGTTGATTAATCTTCTTTGGTTGGATAAGTGTTGTATGGGTGAACCTATGCTAATGTACTGACCTTCGTAGGACTAATACATACTTGTGATTATACCCCTTGCAAGCATCCGCAATTACAAGAAAGTAATTAAGATAAAAACATAACCACAACCTTAAACTTTGAGATCCTACACTCCCTTATGCAAAGGTTTTCTAACGGGGGTTCAGGTTTCTGTCACTCCAGCAACCCCACGATTAGTAGCCAAATACACAATGCATTCTCCTAGGCCCATAAAGTTGAAGTATCATGTAGTCGACGTTCACATGACACCACTAGAAGAATAACACCACAACTTAATTATCAAACCATTGAATCTTTCTCAACACAATTCCACTACTAACAACATGACTTCTCCCATGTCCTCAAGAACTAAACGAACTACTCACGAGACATCATATGGATCAAGATCAGAGATGAAATTATAATAAGTAACAATCTGAACATAAACAATAATTCAATGGTTCCACTCAATAGCATCAACTACAATAAGTAATCAACACCGGGAAAGTTCCCCCTAAGAACTATGCAAGATTCAACCCAATTATTACAGTTGTACGGAGTGGTGATGATGGTGCTGGTGGAGATGATGGTGGAGATGATGATGATGATCCCGATGAAGTCTAGCTTGATGAGAGTGTTGATGGCGACGATCTCCCCTCTCCGGGAAGGAATTTCCTCGACAGATTTCTGCCTGCCAGAGAGGTCTTTCTCTCTCTGTAGTTTCCGCCCCGCAGAGGCGGCGGAACCTTTCTGTGGTAGCTCCCTGAGTCTTAGGATTTCGTGGGGATTATATACACCAAAGGGCGATGCCAGAGGTGGGCCAGGATGGCCACACCACCTAGTGGCACGGCTAGGGCTGACCCGCGCTAGGGGGTGGTGTGGGCCGCCTGTGGCCCATCTCCACTCCTCCTTCTGGTCTCCTTTGTCTTCTGGAAAAATAAGAATTTCCGTATATTTTTTGAGATTTTCTGATCTTTGCCAAAATTGCATCTGGATAGTGCTTTTTCCATCAGAATCCTGACTCCAGTGGTTCATCCTCCAAAAGTCATCAATCATGCAAAAATAGATGAAATAACATAAGTATCATCTCATAATATGAAATATATCAATGAATAACAGTAAATTATGATATAGAATAGTGATACAAAATGGACGTATCATTGCTCCAAAGACTTCCGTAGGTCTGGCTTATAAAGGCGCCAAAATTTAGGGTTACATGGTAAAGAGTTCAACACTAATACTAACTAGCCTTCATGTATTGTACTCTAAGGCTCTGGGTTCGTCTATGTCGTACCGTAGCCTCCCTATTATCTGGCATGGGCCTCCCTTATAGATTCCTCTAACTAGGCCACCCAGCAGGCCATATGTCATGCTACCATCTTTGGACCACCGGATTAGCCGGAATAACACTATGCTATGATTATACCAAAAAGAATATCTTCGATAGTCTCCCAGTTTCATCACCATCCCGACATGCTTTTCATATCCAATTCCGGGAGCTAAGGTGTTTTAGTTTCTCCTAGTTTTGTCCAACGATGATCATGGTCTTGTTTTACAATCTGGAATGAGAAACCGTTTGACAACTTGCCTTGGAAAGGGTGTGTGTCTAGCAAGAGTTCATTCAACGGTCCATGATCCTAGCTTCTTGTGGTGGACCACTTATGTGGTTATTTTAAATTCTATGATGCACTCAAGAACATTGAGATGCACTTGATGGATCTTGAGATGATGCTTTTATAGTTCTTTGATGTCACTTTTGATAATATTTTTTAGGTCTATTGTTTTTCTTTTCTTTCATTCATTAATGTTTCTATATCAAATTTATAAAGTCATCGTTTGAGAAAAGAGTTTAAAAACTCTGCAACTCCCCTTCGAAATAGTTGTCATATATCAGTGCACTTGGAATGGAAATTACAACGTGATGCATATGCCTAAGTTCTATATACTGTTATAAAAACAGTGATGAATTTTAATGGAAGCATCCATGGGTCGGGCTTTACAAAGCCTGAAACAAAATTGTCCAGCCTAGGTCTGGCCCGAAATATGTACTCATCAGCTTTTCCTAAACTAAATATATTACTCATGCAAAGTTTGTGATCGGATTGTCGAATTGAACCACCGTGAAGAGACGATGTGGAGGCAACATTCGCGCATTCAATGGTTGGCGGAAGGGGACAGTAATACAAAATTCTTTCACCAACATGCATCTCAACGTCGCAATAGAAATCGCATAACCGAGCTTAGCCTGCCCGATGGCTCTATCACGGAAGATGCGGATGTTATGCATGCGATGACACGTGACTTTTATACACTCCTGTATACATCAGAGGGCACACAGGGAATGGACGCCGTTTTGCACACGGTCCCGTGACGTGTTACTCCGGAGATGAATGCATGTCTTACCGCTCAGTACACGGATGAGGAAGTAAAAAAGGCCCTGTTTCAAATGTATCCTACGAAAGCACCCGGTCCCGACGGATTTCCTGCACACTTCTTTCAATGCCATTGGGATATTTGCGAACCGGAGGTAACCAAGGCAGTTCTAAATATTTTAAATGGCATTGAATCTCCAGAATCTATTAATTCTACTTGTATAGTTTTAATTCCTAAAGTGCAGAGCCCCAAGCATTTGTCTCAGTTTCGGCCAATTAGTTTGTGCAATGTGGTGCTGAAAATTGTAACAAAGGTTCAAGCAAATCGATTGAAAGAAATTTTGCCTGATATTATCTCAGAGGAGCAATCAGCTTTTGTCCCTGGAAGGCTCATAACAGACAACATCATTTCAGCTTATGAATGCTTGCATTTTATGAAGAAGAAAAGAGCTAGATCCAATCAGTATTGTGCTCTCAAACTAGACATGATGAAAGCATATGATAGAGCGGAATGGAGCTACTTGGAGGCCATCATGGTAAAGCCTGGAATTCATCCAACTTTTGTTGCATCCATTATGAGGATTGTCAAATCAGTGTCCTTTTCGGTCCTTGTTAATGGGGAGAGGACTGAAGTTTTTAGGCCATCGAGAGGGATTCGACAGGGAGATCCTATCTCACCGTATTTGTTCTTGTTAGCAACTGAAGGTCTGTCTTGCCTATTGAGGAGCAAGGGGAATGAAAACCTATCGGGCATCGTTGTGGCGCCCTTAGCACCCCTGGTCAATCATTTTCTTTTTGCAGACGATAGCTTGCTTTTCATCAAAGCAAACACAGTGGGAGCCACGGAGATTTCTGAAGTTCTTGAATCGTATTGCCTTGCTTCAAGACAAAGGATAAATAAAGAGAAATCATCAATACATTTTAGTAAAGGGTGCCCCAATGTAGTCAGGGAAGAGATCAAGCATATTCTTGAAGTGCCAAATGAGTCGTTAACAGAAAAATATCTTGGCATGCCTACCGATGTAGGTAAGTGCAAGAATGGTTCCTTCAAATATCTGCGAGATAGAATATGGAAATATATTCAAGGATGGATGGATCAGATCCTCTCCTAGGGAGGCAAGGAAGTGCTTATCAAGGCAATTGCCCAAGCTATACCGACATTCTCTATGTCATGTTTTAAGCTCCCAAGAGGTTTATGTCAATACATGGATTCGGTTATACGAGGGTTCTGGTGGGGAAGTAAGAATGGAAAACGTAAGGTTGCTTGGATTTCTTGGGACGTGTTGAGTATGCCTAAATACCAAGGAGGTATGGGATTTAAGGATATGGAACTTTTCAATCTCTCGCTGTTAGCTAAGCAGGCTTGGCGAATACTCCAATCACCTGATTCCCTGAGTGCTAGGATTTTACGTGCAGTATACTTTCAACATGGTGATTTTATGAGTGCAGAACTAGGGAGTAGGCCCTCACAAATATGGAGAGCTATTCTTGAGGGAAGGGATGCAATGAAGCTTGGCCTTATTCGCCGGATTGGGAATGGTCTCACCACGTCAATTTGGTAGTACACGTTTGCGTCCTATTGCGGCACAAACTGCACTGACCGATGTTTCTCCTATATTTGTGTCAGAACTAATAGATAATACCATTGCTGAATGGAGAGGAGATGTGCTGGAGAATCATTTTTTGCCTATGGATATTGACATCATCAAATCAATCCCATTGAGCACATGCAATCACGATGACACATGGGCTTGGCATTTTGAGAAATCTGGCTCCCTTACTGTTCGATCGGTTTATAGATTGCTAGTATCTACGAAGAAAGTTCGTGAAGATTGGCTAGAAGGCAAGCCAGCTAGCTCGACATCGAGCACTGAACATAAATTGTGGACTTCCATGTGGAAGACAAAAGTTTCCAGTAAGGTACGTGTTTTTCTATGGCGCTTGGCTCATCAGTCTTTGCCGACCGAGTCTGTACGTCATCACCGGAATATGGTGCAAACGTCTGGATGCCCTTTCCGTGCTGCTGTGAATGACGACTGGCGTCACTCTCTTCTTGACTGCACTATCGCAAGGTGTGTGTGGGCTCTTATGGATGAACAGTTGACCAAAGTTGTGGTCGTCCTATGGGCTATTTGGAGTGCACGACGAAAGGCAATTCATGAAGAAATATTTCAGAGTCCTTTGTCCATTTATGGGTTCATTACGAACTATTTATCAGAATTGGAGATTGCTCAAACCACAAAGATAATCAGACTGAAGATAACTCAGTCTACACCTGTAGCTATTTGGATAGCGCCCCCAACTGGCCATATGAAAATCAATGTTGACGCTGCTGTGTCGAAGCATGGGGACCGGGGAGTTGTTGCAGCTGTTTGCAGGAACGACACGGGCGTCTTTTTGGGTGCCTCGGTACTGGCGGTACCTGGTATATCTGAAGCAGCAACCTTAGAAGCTATTGCTTGTCGGGAGGGTTTATCGCTAGCTGCTGATCTTACTCTGCAACGCATTCAAGTGGCATCTGATTGTCTTGAAGTCATCAACTCCATCCGGGACTCGTCAATGAGCAGCTTCTATTCCATTGTTAGAGAAATTGATCATCGAAGGAACGAGTTCGAAATAGTTGGCTTTAGTCATGAGAGGAGAGCCTCTAATACTCATGCTCATAATTTAGCTCGTTCTTCCTTGTATCTAGAACATGGGCGCCAAGTGTGGCTGCTAGATTCCCCTGATACCAATATTGTACCTTTGAACATTGATTAATAAAAGATATTGGGAATGCTCAAAAAAATAATATATTACTCATGCCTTGCCCGAAATCCAATAGTAGTTTAATATTTTTCCGAGTAAAAAAAAAGTATGATTACACCTTTTCCAAAAAATAAAAACTAGATATTTAGTATTTCAGGCGTTTTCTACATTTTACGCATGCAAGATAAATTGTTTGCACAACATATCCATTTCCCAACTTTCCAGCCTCGTTTCACACTTTCACGTGCTCTGAAATTACTTTCTCATGCATTCAGGTTTACTTGAACATACACAATGATTGCTTGAGATATTTGTTAGGGAGATTGATATTTAGTTGTATGATTATCTGGATCAGAGAGTTTGTCTTCCATTATTAAAAAAAATCTGACTATCTGAATACGGTTCAATGGAGCGGTAATATATACCAGCATTATTATTTCTAGAAAGGCGCACTGTGCACATATGTAAAGGCAATTTCCCCGGCTTGCCCGTGCAAATCCATCGATCGACGGCACAATGATGGTCTTCTCGCTGAGAATTTGCCTGGCTGCGCACACGAGACGTGTGGTCTCATCGTTCTTCCGCGTTTGCCAGCTCTACTTACGCGCGTCCAGTTTCATCACGTGAGCCGAAACAAAGTTGGGGGGCGGGCGGCGCAGTGTCCGTGCAGCTCCAGACCGTCCACACGCGGCTCAGGAAGACGCCAGCGAGCGAGGACCCATTTTCCGGGAGGAGGGCGGACAACGACAACATCGTCTGCTCCGGTTTTCAACGATTTTAGTTCGTAATCCATGGCAAAAAAGGACGAAACCGGGTGCCAATTATAGGTAGAGCGAGCGACTGGGTCTCTTGGCACCGGCTGGCCGATCGAGCCCTACCTAGCTCGCCGACGCTGCCAAACCGTATTCGCTTTTCCGGTACGTGATCCCACCGTCCCCTGTGACTGAACGTTGATGAGGACCAGCTGCCGACATTAGTACATGCCATGCTGAATTTGCTCACTAAAGTTTGACTTGGAGATTATACGTCTCTCGTGTAAGTTGTGAGATACCATGTGCTACTAGCTATAGTAGGCATCAAAGTAATACTGTACTAATTCCATACTATTGGTACGAGATATTTTTAGCTAAGACAAGTGATCAGTAGCTAAACGATGGTTATCGTCAGTGTTAATCTCTGCTACGGTGAGGAAAAGGAAACCGAAAATGAATTGACACTGGTAGTACCAGAGAATGGGATAAAGTTGCAAACAGTTGTAGAATTAATTGAGGGGATTGGCATTTGGCACGGCATTAATCAAAAGTGGGTGTGCCATTCACATGATCCAACCGGCTCCATTGATTGGGCAGTGTACCTTTTCTCCAGATCCCCCCGCCCAGCTGCTTACTCATCGAGACACCTGTGCTCCTCCTTCCACTGTGCTCACATGCGAAATCGGCAAGAGGTTCACGACACATCTCCCCCACTAGCCGGTTCCAAAACATATTTAGCATCCCTCTCTGTTGCTCCCGGAGCTGAGATTTCCTCTTAGTATTACGCTTGTTTCTACTGCCTCCTTCTTCTTCTTCTTCTGGGTAAAGCTAGCTAGATTTCTGCTTTCTTGTAGTTAGCTTGATAATGCTCAACTGAGGATGGCGAGGGAGTGATCTGTTTCTTCTTGTTCAGGGTTAAATCGAAGAAGATGCCTGGTACCCTGATTGCGCTCTACATTACAGTGTGTTCCGTGTTGTTCATCATCTCCAAGATGCTCATCTCCTTCCTGTGCTACAAGAAGTGGGCTCGCAAGAAGAGGATCATCGAGACCAGCCTGACAGGCGGGAAGATGGTGATCTTCCGGTCGGCTGCGATGCAGTCGCTGAGCCCGAAATCGTTCCTGAGGATGATCATGGGGCTGTCGAGCAAGGACATCATCGGGTCCGGCGGGTACGGGACGGTGTACATGCTCCGTCTGGACGAGAAGTCGGCGTTCGCGATCAAGAAGCTGAACCGCGGCAGCGCGGAGATGGACCGCGGGTTCGAGCGGGAGCTGGACACCATGGGCGACATCAAGCACCGGAACATCGTCCCGCTCGTGGGCTACTACGCGGCGCCGCACTTCAACCTGCTCATCTACGAGCTCATGCCCAACGGGAGCCTGGACACCATCCTCCACGGGAAGAAGGAGGAGGAGAAGAAGCAGCAGGCGCTCCTGGACTGGCCCGTCAGGTACAAGGTGGCCCTGGGCGTGGCCAGGGGCCTGTCGTACCTCCACCACGACTGCATACCCCACGTCATCCACCGCGACATCAAGTCCAGCAACATACTCCTCGACCACAACATGGAGGCCAGGGTGTCGGACTTCGGCCTCGCCACGCTCATGAAGCCCAACGAGAGCCACGTCACCACCGTCGTCGCAGGAACCTTCGGCTACCTCGCGCCAGGTCGGTTCTTCCGACCTCGCTAGCTCTCTCTTGTCCGCAGGGGTGGTATATCGTGTGTTTGCTGCTGATGCCTCTGGTTGTGTTGTTGTGTGGTGCAGAGTACTTTGAGACCGGGAGGGCGACGACCAAGGGCGACGTCTACAGCTACGGCGTCGTCTTGCTTGAGCTTCTCACCGGGAAAAGGCCGACGGACGAATCCTTCCTCGAGAACGGCACACGCCTCGTCACCTGGGTAAGCATCCACTTCTCAGTTCTCACTCACATGGTCCCTCATCTTTTAGTCACTGTATCACCCACTCTGCTCTCGAAGTCTCGTGTACCTGACACCATTGCAGACACTCTGCTCTCCTCTACCTGACACCAGTATCTGTTGCTGATAATACAGCAGAGTCGATTCAAAACACAAATACAGTAGCTAATACAGACCAGACTGATTGGTTATGCATGATATGCTGCCCTGAAAAGAATGTGTTCGGCCTAAAATCAATCGAACGATCATTGTACGCAGTGACCATTAATGAGCGTTGCTGAAACAAATAACCAACCTAGCTATCAACGAGTCTAGTTAGCACTGTGTAGCTGTACCCATCAGAAAACCGATGGGCGGTGGCCATCACCACGAGGTCCCCCGACGTACTCGCATGTCAAGATCCACGAGTACACTGCTGCAGTGCTACCTAACAGTACCATGTGCTAAATGTAGCTATGGAGCGTGTACTACTACTCTTTCGATAGCAGTGTTCGTACGTGGGATGGATTAGTAGACACGCATCCATTCCTCCGGCGGCCGTGCTAACATCGATCCATCTGTTGGCGTTTTCAGGTCAAGGAGACCATGGAGGAGAAGAGGGAGGAGCACGCCGTCGACAGCGCGTTGCCGTCTTTCCCCGCGGAGGAGGTCAAGTTCGTGTTCACCGTGGCGGAGAAGTGCCTGGAGTCTGATCCCCGCGATAGGCCGACCATGGCGCAGGTCGCCAAGATGCTCGAGCAGGCCAAGCTTGCGTAGTTCAGTATGCTGATTATTTAACGCGCGGTAACTGGCTAGCTAGGTCCTTAACTTGTTCCACTCAAAGGGTTGATTTTTTGCGAAATTCGGGATGGATCCTACACGAACTATTCAGAACATTTTTGTTGGCAAGCTGCCAAAGGTGTTGTATAAGAACAAAGTTTATTGGCTGGATTTGTAAAAGGTTTGTACAGCTATGTTTCTAATTCAATACCGGGCCGACAAATGGAGTTGGAACTATGCCATCTTATGGGGTTGAAGTCTTGCGCTTCTGTCGTCTTCACCTCCTTGCAATCATCACCTGCGTGGACATGATCATGGCTGGCACCTAGGGGCGGTGATTGTGTCCCCTTCTAGTGCCTCTCTTCCCTCCCGGCGGGAGTGGCGTGGACGCAAGTGATGACGCAGACGCTGTTGACTGGAGTCCTTGAGTTGCTGTAGACGTTGTTCTTGATGTCGATGTCGGGATAGCCAGTCATGATGTAGCCGTGGTCATTGTAGCCGATAGCGCCGGAGGCGCAAAAAAAATTGTGCAATTTGTGTCGTAGGGTTTTAGGTTTTTGTGCGATGGTGACGGGTTTCTTGGTCATAATGTGGCGGCGGCAGAGATCTGCGGCGGCGACAGGTTTTTGGTTGTAGGGTTTTGGAGGCGGTGGCCGGGGCACAAGACAAACGGCAGCGGCATGCTTTTTATGGTGGCGGCGGATTGCACGGGATAGGTGGCGGCGGACGGTTTTTGACCAGGCGGGCGAGGCGATTGTGTGATCGCCCTAGCAGAGTGCCGGGCTGTGGCGACGGCGGTTTTAGACCACGTGATGTAGACCTTGGCGATGATTTTTGTTGGCGATGTAGAACTCGACATAGATTTTGGTGTAGTTGTACAGCTTGATGTCGTGATTTGTTCGTTGTAGTTTGGATCGATGTAGTCCGACATGATGCAGTGCAGATCGTGACGTCGGTGTAGTCCCATCTCAGAGCAGTGCAGATCTTGATATCGTGTAGTACAATATATACATCTATGTCTCTATTCAATATATACCAACGGCAAATGGAGTTGGATCTATGGCATTTACGGTTTTTGCTGCGAGGTGTGCTTCGGTGTTCCGCTGTCTCCAAACTTATGAAACTGAAAACACGAGAACGAGTTTCGACCCAAGGGGGTATGGGCTAATCCTGACTGTCCTTGTGTCTTCCGTTTCGTAAGTTTGGATGGGGGAGGCACGGAAGAACACATTTTTGTTGCAAGTACTCGAACTAGGGTACAACCAAATGCCACACTCCTACCTACTCGAGGGTCACATGAGCATCCTAGCCTCCATCGAACCCATAACTTTTCTCCCTCTCGTCTCACTGCCATTGAGGATGATGGCAGGCGAAGCCCGTTCAAGTGGGCACTAGGGCAACCCCCATAGTGATAAGGTGGGTTATTCGGCCTAGTGAGCATGCCCGGCTTGACATATCTCCAACAAACCTATTAATGTCAACTACTATCCCTTTGCATCATGATACATGACAATCCCGAGGTAAGACTATTTGGTATCCTCGTACTACAACTCTTGATTACTATACCATGTTGACCTCATTATTAGTTTGTCGTTATTTCTCTCGTTCGTATATTCTGGTATCTGGTGAGTCTCACTAGCATGTGTCTGGCCAGATGTATTGGTGATAGCGTAATACCGAGAATGGCCCAAGAGTATCTCTCCTTCAACGGAGGTGCAAATCCCATATCATACTACCTTGTGCCGGTCATAGTTTCCAACCTATCCGAAGGAACCCTTTATAATCAACCAGTTAAGTAAGACGTTTGGATGCAATCAGGACATGCCTTCCACTATGAAGGACAACCGATATCCTCATGGTCAAAGGACAAAGCAATATGACAACAACAATGATATACCAACATCAGAACGACGATATTTATCTTTTAGTAGATCGTTTTGATTTGGATCGATTCAGCATCCTTGTTAGCCATAACAATATGCCTTCTTTATCAAATGGTATCCTCATTACAATAACCACACCGTGATCTAGGAAACTTGATCATATTTGATAATGATCTAGTCATGCCCTTTAGATTAGGAATACTTGGTGTTTATATCATTACACATGTTACTGAGTTTTTCTTTGATTCTCACAATCAAGACACAGAGAAATTATTTCATGAAGAATAAACTACAATTATGAATAAGAGAATAGCAATAAACATTTATTTGCCTCTAGGCATATTTCCAACATAGGCATGACGTCTTTATTGGACACTACGAGCGGGTTTACCAAACTCAGCCTGAAAAAAAGTAGATAGAAAACATGTCAAATGAGATTGACAAGAAAATCTCAAATCGAAAAAGAAAGGGTAAGCTAAAGACCTGGGCACCCACCGGCTGCATTTAGTACTCTCTGTCCGGCTTATTCTCCCCCTCCTTTGCCGCTACCCCCGACATCTTCTCCTCATCCTACGTTGCCACCCCTGACATATCCTCCTCCTTCCCCGATTCCCCTAACATCTCATTCTCCTCCCTCGTCGCCCCTGACATCTCCTCGTCCTACTCCATTCCCAGGTGTCGATGGGAACAATACACGCTGGTCGGGTGGGACATAGGCGGGGATGGGAAGTCAACGAGAACAACATGGTGGTGCACCCTGGGATGGCAACGAGAGGAGGTGTCAGCGACAAAGTGGCGATGAACGAGGCGGTGGCCGCCTAGCACCAATGTTTGCCAAAGGATATACGGGCCAAGCAGGCTGCTATAGGACTTGTCTGCAAAGCCTGTATAAGGATTGGCAGGCTATCTGCAATGACACGAAGTGTTTTTTCGCGGTGCAGCTGAAGCATGCATGTGGATGGGGAGATCCTAGGTATTTCTTTTAAATGGGCTTGGCACAATAGGCATGGTTTTTTCTTGGTTTGGGGAAGGTTACTAAAATCGTCCGGTAGGTTTTGTTTTATTTGGTTTTATTATCTCTATTTTCTTTTTCTCTTTTCTATTTCGTTTTTGAGAGTGGATTTTGTATTGTACACATGGGTACAGGACCTATCCTGTTCGTTGGTGCAGCCACCGAGATCTGTGCCTATTAGTCAGCAAAACATTATGTAAATTATCATTTGAAATTATCCTGTCACGTCCGGGTGACTTCTCTCCTGCTTTTACGCAGCTGCACCCGCCTTGCAGGAGTAGGCTTTTCTTCTCATGAGCCCACCCCGTGCCCATCCATTGCTAGGGAGAGAGGGTTGGAGGATCACGGGACAGAAGCGCATCCATCCCCACTCCTTTCTTCCATAGCCCAAGCTTCCTTCCGGCGACATCTTCACCTGCTCCAGCAAATTTTCTGGCGGAGTCAAACCAGCGTCCCCTCCCCATGCCCGTTCCAACATGACGCTGCAGTCAGTGTGGAACGCGTACGCCATGGGCAAGGTGTGGATGGTGGCGTCCGAGTTCGAGACGGCCACGCGCGTCGTCAAGAACCGCGGGCCTAGCGGTCACGGCGCCGCTGCCGTCAAGCACGGCGGCTTCATGCTCTGGACGATGGCCCCCGGCATGTGGTACGTAGAGCTCGCCGTCGGTGGTAGCAAGGTCCACGCCGGCTGCAACCGTCGCCTCGTCTGGCGCCACACCCCTGGCTCGGCACCCACACCGCCAAAGGCCACGTTTGCCTCCTCCTCCGCGTGCTCCAGGTTCTGGACATTGCCACCTCCTCTAACTTCTTCTCTCGGAAATATCTCTCAGTCAGATGAGCAAATCCCCTTACCGACCACAATCTTGCCAATGCAGGGTCTCGATCCGCTCACCACGGCCGGTCTGTTCGCGGAGGCGCGGTGCGTGGGCGAGAAGAAAGTGAACGGTGAGGACTGATTCATCCTGAAGCTGTCGGCCGACCCGCAAACGCTGAAGCTGCACAGCGAGGGCCCGATGGAGATCATCTGACACGTCCAGTTCGGCTACTTCAGCCAGCGCAGGGGCCTCATCGTGCATATCGAGGACTCGCACCTAATCCGCATCCAGCCGCACTCGGGCGGGGACGGCGTCTACTGGGAGACCACCATCAGTCCCTCGAGGACTACCGCGCCGTCGAGGGCATCATGATCGCGCACGCCGGCTGCTTTGCCGTGACACTGTTCCGGTTCAGCGAGGTGGCCATGAGCTACACCAAGAGTCCAAGACGCGCATGGAGGAAGCCTGGAGCATCGAGGAGGTGGCGTTCCACGTCCCGGGGCTACCGGTGGACTGCTTCATCCCGCCTGCTGACATCCGGTCCGGCTCCGTCGGCGAGGCCTGCGAGCTGCCGCCACGGCGACCGCGCCAAGTCCGGCGCCATTCATCCTGCTCGCGTCGCTGCCGTAGAGCAGGGCGCCCACAGCCATAGCGCTGCTAGCATGAGCATGAACATCAGCGGCGCGGGAGGTCGCAGCGGCGAGAATATCATGTGGAGAGTGGAAGTATAATAAGAAGCACAACTGTGAAGAATTAGTTGTTCAGTTGCTAGAGAGAATTGAACCAGCCCAATCTGTCCATACCAGAGTTTGATTTTCCATCTGCCTAGCTAGTGATCAATCAGATACTAACATAGTTGATTCGACTGCTTCATCTTCTCTGTAAATAGAAGCATAAATGTTCTAGTCAGGCCGCTCGTGTTACTACCTGGCCTGGATGAATTTTTATCCTCTGAATGCAGAAATTTTAGTGCAACCTTTTCCCCCTGCATCTGCATCCCCCGAGACTTGTAGAAGCCATCCAGAGTTGTACTGCTAATCGTGGCCAATCTTTGGTGTTATCGCTGCCATTTCTTGGTAGTTCCACTTGACAGATGATACTCGATACCTAGTACTGGTGCTTATTTTGAGCTTGGTGCCTCTGCTTACCTCTTCGAGAAGGAGGGGGGCAGCTGCTGAAAACATGCATGTTTATCTCATCAAAAATAAACTCCAGAGTTTTTCTTAACACTGTACTCTGTCCAGATCAATGTGCACATGACTCACTCCATCTGAAAGCTACAAGTTACTCTAGTACTATCACTACAGATCTTGCTTATAAACGAGTTAACCAAGTTGTAGTACTGGTATATTGGCACTGTCTAGTCCTGGAACAAACGAGAACAACAGCGGAGTGCATCGGATGCTGAGATCTGGCGGAGTGCCACGGCTGCCACTCATCAGCAGCGCTTTATTTTCTTATCTTTATTGACCATGGACCTGACCTGAGATGAGCGCATGCAGTGCAAGCCAAAGCCTTGCCGCCGCGTGATGGGTGTGCCTGCGATCATGAAATGTTTTTTTATATGTGCCCATCGCTGCAGCCGCAGATTGCTCGTGGATAGTAGTAGTACTCTAGTTGCTGCCCAGGTTAGGCTATGTGTACAGGCGCAAGCTCTCATTTTCCCGGATAACACGGGTAGGTCGGTTGCTTTCTGACAACTTTTTGCTGGATTCGCTCGAAAATACATATTTAGAAAATGAACACAAAAGGAGCTCTCGGTAGCAACTTTTTCCGGATCTCAAAGCAACAGACAACATATGAACGGTCAGATAGGTCACGTACCCATTTGTACAAGTAAAAATGCATTTCCCTTCGTTTTTTCATGTTGTTTTTTCTTTTTCTGATTTTCTTTTTATTTTTTCTGATTGTTTCTTTTTTAAATGAACATTTTCAAATTTGAACATTTTCAATTACGGACGATTATAATATAATCAATTTTAAAATCTGAACTTTTTCAAAATATGAATAATTTTCAAAATCTAAATATTTTTTAAATCTAAGTTTTCCTAAAATATGAATATTCTAAAAAAAATCTAAACACTTTTTAATATTTAAATATTTTTCGATCTAAACTTTTTTTAAAAATTGAACAAAACTATTTAAATCTCATGGACAATCTATCATTAGGCTATTAGGCTGCGGACGATACGGTCCATTAACAAGGCTATCTAGAGCATGTCAAAATAACAACGGATGTCACTTAGAGACGGCGAATAGGCGTTTAAAATAATTACGGTTTAGACAATAATAAATACGGAATAAAACTAGCGTTTAATTTATCAAACACAAAACCTAAATTCACTAGGTTCAACTAAGTGCACTAACAACCTATGCTAAGAAAGACAAGTAACAAGGTGATAGCAAGATAGATTGCTTTAAGCACGATGACTATTACAATGTAAATTGCATAAGTAAAGAGATTGGTATAGCGATAACCGATGAACGTGGAGAAGTTATTTTTCTCACGAAGTTTACTTCGAAAGAACCTATGTCTCTATTAGAGAGTTGTGATGGTGTAATACACTCCGGACATCACAAATGACTCACCTTGAGGTGTGGTGGCTCGATGCTCACCCAACGCCACACAAGCCTCACTCCAAGATGCGGAGGCACACTACTTATGGAAACCACAAAAGGCTCATCTTAATTATTTTCCTGAGTGCACACCATAAAAGGCAGACACTCAATCCACTATGGGACACTTGAGGACGGTCACTAAATCCTTACAAATTTGGAGAAATCTTCACAACTCAATTGGAGGTTTCCAAAAATCATCACGAAGGCATCTAGCTTGAGAAATCTCTAGAACTCAATTGGAGGCCCCAACAAAAACACACTACTACCACACAACCATCTAGGGTTCCAAGAACCCAAGAGTAACAAGCCATCAAGATTGAACTTGCCAAAACTCCATAGAGAACTTAAACCTATGCACCAAATGCAAAGACAAGTCCTTCAGTCCTAAATTCCACCAAAGCTACAAAACCTATTGGGGAAATGTGAGAGGAAGAACACAAAAAGAGAACAAAAAATTCTACAAGATCTAGATCATAAGGATTTTTTTCATAAAGAAGGAATTTTGTTTTGTGGAGTTATAGATCTAGATCTTCTCAATAAAATCCCTAAAAAAGATGCAAGATTCATGTGAGGGGTAAGAGGAGAGGATAAGCTCTTGAAAGTCAACAATGGCAGATAGAGAGAGCAAGCACAAGAACCAACCAAAAGAGCTAGCCCCACAAAGGGGAAGATGGAGGCCTTAAATAGGTCCTCCAAGATTTGCCTGTTACGCACATACCAGCACATGGCTGGTAGTACCGCTGGTTTGGTGGTACTACCGCCGGCTCCCTTCCAACGGTCAAGCAAGTAACATGAAAGTGAGAAAATAGTACATGGTCAGAACTACCGCCAGTTTAGTGGTACTTCCACTAGGGCGAGGCCAGTACTATCGCCTCACTTCCGGTCAAGATTCGGTAAAAAATGCGACCAAATAGAAAAGTTACCGCGGGGTGTCACGTGTTGAGAGAAAGTGCCCCGGAGCTTCGCCCGGTACTACCGGTGGCAAATATTCCCTAGTGGTACTATCGGTGGAGCGGCGCCGGTATTGTCGCCCATGAAAGCTGAAAACCCAACGCTTGATTACTAGGAGAGGTCACCGCCAGCGGTACTGAGCCAGAACTTCATTGGAACTACCGACGACAAAATAGCCTAGCGGTACTTCTGGTGGAGCGACGGTACTACCGGTTCAGGCAACATGCTCAAACCAAAAATGCAATAATTTGAGCATCCGAACTCCAAATGGGATGAAACTAATTTTGCTGCAAAGATAATGGCATGTAGAATTCATCAAGGGAGAAAATATCAAGTATATGTATGTGAGATACCTCCCAAGGCGTGGAGCCAAAAAACCTTCAAGATAAAAAACGCAATAAGACATACAAGGGAAATCCGTTTTTAATGAACTAGAGCTTGTTATAAAGATAACCATAAGCTCTATAACCTCACATGGATAAGATCCAAATAACAACCAAAAAATATGACACAAGAATGCAAATGATTGAGCTTTTTCCGAAGAAATCGATCAAGCTACTTGATGTGCTCATCGTTTGACGTAGAGCTCGTTGGGAACCCCAAGAGGAAGGTATGATGAGCACAGCAGCAAGTTTTCCCTCAGTTATGAAACCAAGGTTTAATCGAACCAGTAGGAGCAAGGAAACACCCCAAAGGTGTTACTAGCTGAGCTTTGGCAGGCACACTATCGGTGCTAGTAGCAACGTGGAGACCTGCACAACATAACCACATAACTTTGTCCCCAACTTGCGATGAGGTTGTCAATCTCACCGTGTTTTGCGGAAAACAAACGATTAAACGTATCGAATGGAAAGAAGTAAAAGTTTGCAGAAAGTAAACACAAAGCAGTAAACAGTTGTAGATTGTATGTAAAAGACAAGGACCGGGATCCATAGTTCACTAGAGGTGGCTCTCCTTAAGATAGATAACATGCTGGGTGAATAAATTACAGCGGGGCAATTGACAAACACCGAGAAAGCAATACATGCATATACTAATCATCTTGACTCCTTTGAGACTTGATTAGACATTACAACATTATACATAGACCACCATCCAACTGCATCTATGACTAATAATCCACCTTCAGGTTATCATCCGAACCCCCTCCAGTATTAAGTTGCAAGCAACAGATTATTGCTTTACGAACTGCGTATAAAGTAAACAATACGATTGTTCTATGAACAAAGGATTGTTGTTTTCTCCGTAGTAGCAACAACACATCTAGTACCTTAGATATTTCTATCACTTCCCCAGATTACCAGAGGCATGAACCCACTATCGAGCATAAATACTAACTCTTGGAGTTGCTAGCATCTACTTGGCCAAGATAGCTACTAACAACGGAAGGCATGCAAGAGCACAAATAACAAAGACATGATAGAATCAATAATCAATCTGAAATAGCATCTCAATATCCATCGGATCCCCGCAAACACAACATGCATGATTACAAATAGATGATCTTGATCATGAACGGAGCTCACAAGATCTAGACATGAAAGCACAAAGGAGGAGAACCAGCCATCTAGCTACTACATGGATCCGTAGTCCAAGGATGAACTACTCACGCATCACACCGGAGGCTTGCATGGTGATGAAGAAGGCCTCCAGGGTGAATTCCCCTCTCCGGCAGGGTGCCGGGAAGAGCTTCAGATCCCTCCCGATCTAGGGATGGAGATGACGACGGCTACAGACTCTTTCGTGGATTTTTGATCGGGTCCTTAGGGTTTTCGTCCCGAGGGCAATATATAGGCGGAAGGAGAGGCCGAGGGGGTGCCGGGAGCCACCACACCACCCCCCGGCGCGGGCCCATCCTGGCCGCATGGCCAGGTGGTGTGGCCGGCCCCTGGCCCTTCTCCGTCTCGTATTCTGGCACTTGATCCCTTCCAGAAAAATAGGCACTTTGGCTTTTGTCCCGTCCAATTCCGAGAATATTCATTTTCTGACTTTCCTGGAACCAAAAACAGCAGAAAACAGGCAGCTGGCACTGTGGCTCTTGTTAATAGGTTAGTCCAAAAAATCATATGAAAAGTACTCCAAAGTTGGAACAAAACACAAGAAAGTGGATAAAACCAAGCATGGAACATCAAAAATTATAGATACATTTGCAATGTATCAACATCCCCAAGCTTAACTCCTGCTCGTCCTCGAGTAGGTAAGTGATAAAAAGAAAGAATAATTTTTGAGGTGACATGCACCATCAAAGACTTGATCAAAGTATTTGCAAAACATTCAAAGCTGGGATCATAGTACTTCAATCATAACATGAAAGACAAAGTTCTAGCAATAAGCAAAGAAACTATGATGCAACATGAAAAGGCACAAACAAAAGATTCATGAATAACATGCTTTGCAAGACGTTTGTTTGTTTCACATAAAGAAAACTTAGCATAATAGTATTCAGCTTGTCCCTCAATAGAGTAGCAAATATAAATGCATAGGACACCTTCAAAGTTCATAAGAGTGACTAGATACAATAGTTTAAAACAAGCAATATCAAGTTATGCATCAATCAACTAGTCTTGGGACAATGCACATAGAACTAAGAATGTCCACTATACTCTCAAAGTAGGTGCATAAAGATAGAAGGTGGAGACTCAATATAATGGTGGAAGAAAGGCCTTTTGTAAAAGGAAGTAGGGATTCAAGTCTCATAAAGAGCTTCCAAAAATTATGGTACTTGTAGTTTTTAGCTCTCATTGCCCCTATCATAAACATCTTGAAGGTGATTAAGGTTAAGCTGACACAACTAAGAGGATATGCTTGACAAGTTATAAACCAAAATCTCATGCCCCTTACTTACGAAGACCGATCCTCATGCTACTCAACTTCAGTCACGAGTAAGCTCTTGTCATTGTAAGTATATGTGTATCATTAAGAACCGCCAATGGGGTACCCCTTGCACATGATACGGGAGCTTTCCCATAATAAAAATGACAAGGCAAGCAGACAATGAGCATCTCAGCGATCTTTTTATTTGCTATTTGCATAGGTTTTTATTGAGGATACTTCATAGAGTGCTCATTATGGTGATGCTGCAAGTTTCCACCATGATTAGGCATGGCTTAGGCTAGCGGCCCAGGCGTTTCTCTAACACACATACAAACTCCATGATCTTACAAGTTCCACTTTTATTTCACACCGCCGGGATCCGTAAGCAAAATAACATGATTTCAACGGGGTACAAAGTACAAGTGCAATGTTGAAAGCGTTCCCCATGGTACATGGTTCTGCTAATTTCAACTTATAAAGCGTAAGCATATACACAACAAAGAAGGACCCAATGGTTCAAGTTTATTAGAGGCAAAAAAGTAAAGTGTGCCATCAAGTTCGTGAGAGCTTTAATCACTAGTTTTCTCATAACAAGTGGAAGGTAAACAAAAGCATGAATATACTTGGAATAGCATAAGCTAATAGGTAGGTATGGTGGACTCTTTGGAATAACTTTGTTTAGGGAGTTGGATGCATGAGTGGAACTCATACTTGGTTGTGGCGGCTAGCAAAAGACTGGGAGCGACAAACTAAGAGAGCAATAATGGCCATAATCATGCAGAGCGACAAAACATCATTGATCAAAGCATAAAGTGATACTACAAGTTGAAAAATAAAGGATCATAAAGGCTATGGTGACTTTAGATAGTCATAACATGGTGTGAGCATGTTCCAAGTCAACCCAAATACAACATCAAAGGAGAATACCACTATACTATGCTTTAATATGCTAAAACAACGCATGATTCATCCAAGGAACATTAAGCAATCTCAATTGTTTATAACAAGTAATGCTACAGCAAAGAATACTAAGCATAAAGCCAAAACAATATCAAGCATGGCATGACAAAGCATAGGCCACAGTCAAAACGAGCTCTTTTTACCACATAAGTATGAACTTTCCTACTCTTTTCCAAACCAAACCAAACCATTTGCAAACCAATGTATGAAAGAGGGGGTCCAACCAATTTATTCAGAAAACTAAGCAAACCAAAGCAAACGAAAACCAAAATGAAAACGAAAAAGAAGACGCTCCAAGAACAACACAACTGTGCATGAAACAATAAAAATGAAGCGTTTGGAAGAAACCTGGGATTTTTATTGATGAAGAAGGGGATGCCTTGGGTATCCCCAAGCCTTGACGCTTGTACTTCTTAGATATTTATTGGGATGACACGCGTGGGATACCCAAGCTTGAGCTTTAGTCCATCCTTCATCTCATTACTCATTCCTTCCATACACCTGAAAATTTTCCTTCATACAAAACTTCACACAATCTCATTAGCAACATTAGTGCACTTAAGATAAATAAGTCTTAAGGTTCAGTTATAACACCAAATAAACTTCCATTAGAACACTAGCTACTGTAGCACTTCCTTCAAAAATCTCAATTTCCCAAAAGAACTCAAGAAGGAACCAACAAGAAGCAAATGCAGAAAATGGCAGAAATCTGTCAAAACAGACCAGCAGGTAAAGACGAATTTTTTCGAAGACCTTCTGGTACTCAAATCAAAAAGTGTTGAACTAACGAAAGTTAGATAACAAGATGGGGCAGAAGAATAAAAAATTACAGCTCAATCCGACATACAGAGCTCTCTCACTAATTTTTACGGTGAAGCACAAAAATCTGTTTCGGGACAGCAACTTTCCCAATCATTACTTCACTCTCAATAGAGGTTACTCTTGGCACATAAAGCAAATAAAAAGGATAAGGAGCGGTTATTACTGAAGTAATAACTTCCAAGACTCATCTAAAACTTTTTGTTTATCTCCCAATAAGTACTTTTCTTTAACGCCTTTAAGTTAGCTAGGCATAAGAAGCAAAGAAAGAATCAAGTGTTCTCAAATGAAGAAGCATTAAAACCCACTTTCTTGCCCTTACCTCTCTTATTCTTATTCTTATCCTTTGGGAAAATGTGATTGTTTGGTGGAGAAGAAAGGTGCATGGTCCCCTTTCCCACATCTATTATTGCTCCAAGGAGTTCTAATAGGGACCTTCCAAGTGTAATTTGTCCTTTTCCTGCACATTCAATAACAAGATAATCAGTAGAAATCATTTTCCCAAGGATCTTTGTAAACACTCCTTTGAAGGGTTTCGCAGCATAGTAAATCAAAATTTTCTATGGAAGCGAACAGAGGGAAAGCCAAGATCTAATCTAGGAGATGCAAACAACGAGAGAGATTGGATTAGATCTTCATACCCTTGAAGATTCGCACAGCGGAACGTTCGTCGGAACGTGGGTGATGTAGTCGTACTCGCTTCTCCTCCTCGCGATCCGATCCGATCTAGCACCACAAGTGGCGGTGCCTCCGTGAGATGCACACGTGCAGCACCTCGACGTCTCCTCCTTCCTCGGACCAGCAAGTAGGGTGGAGAGATAGATTGGATCTACAACACGACGGCGCGGTGTATATGGTGGAGAATTTCTGCAGCAGGGCTTCGCCTACAAACAGTCGGGAGGGAGAGAGGAGGGCAGCAGGGCAACTAGGGTTTGGAGGAAGGTGTGTAGGGGAGGGGGCGCACCAGCCCTCTATATATAGAGGGGGGGTGCGGCCAGCCCTTGCCCATACTCCAAGCCTATCTCTAGTTTAAACGATTTAAACTCTCCCTTATCTAGAAACCCTATCTCTAGTTTAAACGAGTTTAAACTTATCCCTTATCTAGAAACCCTATCTCTAGTTTAAACGAGTTTAAACTTATCTAGGATCGGCTGGGCCCAATGGGGCCTTGTGCCCCTGGCCCAATGCGGCCAGGACACTCCCTCATAGGCCCATGCCCCCTCCCGGAAGGTGGGACCACGTTGGCCCCCTTCCGGAAGGTTCTAGAAGCTTCCGGTACAATACCGATTAACCCAGAACAATTCCGAACTCCAAAAACTGCACTGCCTTATATGAATCTTATTCTCCGGACCACTCCGGAACCTCTCGTGATGTCCTGGATCCCATCCGAGACTCCGAACAAAAATTCATAAACCAAGTATCCAATCTATCCTAGCGTCGAGACACGTTAAGTGTGTGACCCTGCGGGTTCGAGAATATGCAGACATGATCTTCTATCAATAATCAACAGCGGGGTCTGGGCACCCATATTGACTCCCACACATTCATCGATGATCATATCGGATGAACCACGATGCCAGGATTCAACCAATCCCATATATATATTCCCTTCGTCTCGCGATATTTTACTTGCCCGAGATTCGATCATCGGTACCGTCATACCTAGTTCAATCTCGTTCACAGCAAGTACTTTACTCGTTCCGCAATCCGATATCACTTTGTGATTAACTCCTTAAACACATGCTTGCAAGTGGTGTTGATATCGATTACCGAGTGGTCCCGAAGTATATCTCTCCGACTTGGGAGGGACAAATCCCATCTCGATACATACAACCCAACAGATACTTTCCGATCACCTGAGAGACACCTTTATGATCACCCTCTCATAGGATGACGTTTGATGACCTCAAAGCTTTCTTCCGATACCAGGGAGTTGTATTATCTCATGGTCTAAGGAATACAATATTTGACATAGGAAAAGCTTCACAAAGATGAACACAATGATACGATCTAATTGCTTCGCTTAGTTTGGGTCTGTCCACCATATCATTCTCCCAATGATATGGTCTCATTATCAATTGACAACTCATGTCTATGGTTAGGAAACCTTAACCATCATTTATCAATGAGCTAGTCCATAGAGGCGTACTAGGGACACGGTGTTGTTCACAAACCACACAAGTATTAATGTTTCCGCTTAATACAATTCTAGCATGGAATATAAACTTTATCATGAACAAGAATTATAATAATAACATCTTTATTATTGCCTCTAGGGCATAATTCCAACAGTCTCCCACTTGCACTAGAGTCAATAATCTAGTTTACATTTGGCAACAATCTCACACCCATGGCACTGAGGTGCTGATCATGTTTTACACGTGGAAGAGGTTTAGTCAATGGATCTGTGACATTCAGATCTGTATGTACTTTGCTGATCTTCAGATCTCCATCTGCTATATAATCTCGGATTATATGAAACTTGCGGTTGATATGCTTGGTCTTTGGATGATATCTTGGTTCCTTAGCAAGTGCTATGGCGCCAGTGTTGTCACACAATATCTCCAATGGGTCCAATGCACTTGGAACCACGCCAAGCTCAGCGATGAAGTTTCCGATCCAAACTCCTTCACTTGACGCTTCTGCAACAGCCATGTATTCCGCTTCTACTGTAGATCCCGCGATCACGCTTTGTTTGCAGCTTCTCCAGCTCACAGCTCCTCCATTCAAAATATACACGTATCCTGTCTGAGATTTAGAATCATCCTTGTCGGTGTCGAAACTAGCATCGACGTAACCTTTTACGACGAGTTGTTCATCACCCCCATAGACTAAGAACATTTCTTTAGTCCTATTTAGGTACCTTAGGATGTTCTTCACGGCTGTCCAGTGTTCCACTCCTGGATCACTTTGATATCTGCTCGTCAAACTAAGAGCATTGGACACATCCGGTCTAGTACACAGCATGGCATACATGATGGAACCTATGGCCGAGGCATAAGGCACTTTGCTCATAGCTTCCCTATCATTTACCGTAGCTGGACACTAAGCCTTGCTCAATATCTTACCTGACAACATAGGCACTGAACCTTTCAATGCCTTATCCATTCTGAACCTTTTCAGAACTTTGTCTAGGTATGTACTCTGGCTTAAAGCTATCAGGCGTCTTTGTCTATCTCTATAGATTTTGATGCCCAATATATAAGCAGCTTCACCTAAGTCTTTCATTGAAAAACACTTGTTCAAATAACTCTTCACATCGTTAAGCATGTTGATGTCATTTCCAATAATCAATATGTCATCCACATATAGTACCAGAAACGTCACCGAGCTCCCACTCACTTTCTTGTAGATGCAAGCTTCGTAGCAATTTGGAACAAATCCAAAGCTCTTGATCACTTGATCAAAACGAAGGTTCCAACTCCGAGACGCTTGCTTTAGTCCATAAATGGAACGCTGAAGTTTGCATACTTTATCAGCATCCTTAGGATCGACAAAACCTTCGGGTTGCATCATATACAACTCTTCATCAATGTTGCCATTGAGGAAAGCAGTCTTGACATCCATTTGCCATATTTCATAATCATGAAACGCAGCAATTGCTAATAAAATCCGAATGGACTTAAACATCGCTACGGGAGAGAAAATCTCATCGTAGTCAACACCTTGAACTTGTCGAAAACCTTTCGCAACAAGCCGTGCTTTATAGACGGTAACATTACCATCCGCGTCCGTTTTCTTCTTGAAGATCCATTTGCACTCAACGGCCTTTCGGTCGCTAGGAGGGTCCACCAAAGTCCATACTTGGTTTTCGCTCATGGATCCCAATTCGGATTTCATGGCTTCTAGCCATTTCTCAGAGTCTGGGCTCATCATCGCTTCCTCATAGTTCGTAGGTTCACTGTCTTCTACTAACAAGACAGTCAAGACAGGGTTGCCATACCACTCAGGAGGGGCACGCGACCTTGTCGACCTGTGACGTTCAGTAGCAGCATCGTCGAAAGCTTCATGATCCTTGTCATTAGCTTCCTCTATTGTTGGTGCAGGCGGCACTGGAACAATTTCAGGTGCTGCGCTACTCTCCAATTCAAGAGAAGGTTCAATAACCTCGTCTAGCTCTACTTTCCTCCCACTCACTTCTTTCGAGAGAAACTCCTTCTCAAGAAAGGAACCGTTCTTTGCGACAAACACTTTGCCTTCGGTTCTGTGATAGAAGGTATACCCAATAGTTTCCTTAGGGTATTCTATGAAGACGCATTTCTCCGCTTTGGGTTCAAGCTTGTCCGGCATCAACTTCTTGACGTAAGCTTCGCATCCCCAAACTTTAAGAAACGACAACTTAGGTTTAGCACCAAACCACAGTTCATACGGTGTCGTCTCAACGGATTTAGATGGAGCCCTATTTAAAGTGAATGCTGCGGTTTCTAATGCATAACCCCAAAATGATAACGGCAAATCAGTAAGAGACATCATCGATCGGACCATATCTAATAGGGTTCGATTCCGGCGTTCAGACACACCATTGCGCTCTGGTGTTCCGGGTGGCGTGAGTTGTGAAACGATTCCACTTGCTTTGAGATGTGTGAGAAAATCATAACTCAAATATTCGCCCCCACGATCGGATCGTAGAAACTTAATCTTTCTGTTACGATGGTTCTCCACTTCATTCTGAAATTCTTTGAACTTTTCAAACATTTCAGATTTATGTTTCATTAAATAGATATACCCATATCTACTTAAGTCATCGGTAAAAGTGAGAAAATAGCGATATCCACCGCGTGTCGAAACACTCATCGGTCCGCATACATCGGTATGTATGATTTCCAACAAGTCCGTTGCTCGCTCCATCATACCGGAGAACGGGGTTTTGATCATCTTGCCCATGAGGCATGGTTCGCATGTGTCAAATGATTCAAAATCAAGAGACTCCAAAAGTCCATCAGAATGGAGTTTCTTCATGCGCTTTACACCAATATGACCTAGACGACAGTGCCACAAATAAGTAGTATTATCACTATCTACTTTGCATCTCTTAGCCTCAATGTTATGGATGTGTGTTTCATCCCTTTCGAGATTTAGAAGAAATAAACCATTCACAATAGGTGCATGACCATAAAAGATGTTACTCATATAAATAGAACAACCATTATTCTCCGATTTAAATGAATAACCGTCTTGCAATAAACACGATCCAGAAATAATGTTCATGCTCAACGCAGGCACATAATAACATTTATTAAGGTTTAAAACTAATCCCGAAGGTAAAACTAAGGAGAGCGTGCCGACGGCCATCACATCAACTCTTGATCCGTTGCCAACGCGCATCGTCACCTCATCCCTCGCAAGCCGCCGTCTATTCCGTAGCTCCTGTTTCGAGTTACAAATATTAGCAACTGAACCGGTATCAAATACCCAGGCACTACAACGAGGGCTAGTAAGGAAAACATCAATAACATGTATATCAAATATACCTTTGATGGTGCCAGCCTTCTTGTCCGCTAAGTACTTCGGATAGTTGCGCTTCCAGTGACCCTTGTCCTTGCAATAGAAGCACTCAGTGTCCGGCTTAGGACCAGACTTGAGCTTCTTCTCAGCAGGGGCAGTGCGCTTGCCGCCGCCCTTCTTGAAGGGCTTCTTTGCTCCCTTACCTTTCTTAAAGGAGGGCTTGTTGACCATCAACACATGATTATCCTTCTTGATGTCCACCTCCGCAGCCTTCAGCTTTGCGAAGAGCTCGGTGATTGTATCAGTGGAACCAATCTGATTATGAGTCACTACAAAACTTTTGTAGCTGGGAGGGAGTGATTGCAGAACCCTGTCAATCTTGAGCTCCTCTGGAATCTTGCAGTCCAGTTGCTCAAGGCGTTGAGTGTAGCCCGACATATTAATGGCGTGCTCACTAACAGAACTCCCTTCCTCCATCTTGCAGTTAAAGAACTTCTCGGAGATCTCATATCTCTCAGAACGGGCCTGAGTCTGAAACATGGTTTTCAGCTCTTCGAGAATCTCAAAGGGCCCGGGATAGTTTTCAAAATGATTTTGAAGTTCCGGTTCCATAGCAAACAACATGGTGCTCTTAATCACACCATAATCATCTTTGCGCGACTGATAGACAGCTTTCTCATCAGCCGGCGTAGTTGCAGCAGGGGGGTCACCTAACGCTTTCCCAAGGACATAGTCCTTTTGTCCGCCAGACAGAATGATTCTAAGATTGCGGAACCAGTTGGTGAAGTTAGACCCATTGTTTCTAAGCTTTTCTTTCTCAGCAAAAACGTTGAAGTTGAAGTTGGACTTGGCCATGTGATCTACAGTATTTGCAAGTACAATTTAGACTATGTTCATGATAAATAGTTCAACTTAATCAAATTACTAGATGAACTCCCACTAAATTCAACATCCCTCAAGTTGTTTAGTGAACACGATCCAAATTCACCACACCTAATCCGATCTTCACGAGAAGAGATGTGGTTTCAATGGTGGACAACGAAGTGTCGATCATATCATTCATATGACTCATGCTTAACCTTTCGGTTCTTGTGTTCCGAGGCCATGTCTGTACATGCTAGGCTCGTCAAGCTAGACCCAAGTATTTCCGCGTGTGCAAAACTGGCTTGCACCCGTTGTATGTGAGCGTAGAGTCTATAGCACCCGATCATCACGTGATGCTTGGACACGACGAACTTTCGCAGCGGTGCATACTTGGGGAGAACACAGTTTTTATCTTGATCTTTAAGTGAGGAATCATCTTATAATGCTACCGTCGTGATCTAAGCATAATAAGATACATAAAAGGATAAACATCACATGCATATAACTTTATGTGACATGGTATAGCCAATCTTCGCGCAATGATCTCCATCTTGTGCGTTCCGGCATGATCTCCATCACTTCACCGTGATTGCCTCCACCACGAATAGCAACTACAACTATTGCTAACTACTTAGCGATAAAGTAAAGCTATTACATGGCGTATAAGAAGTTGACTCGCAGGTCATACACAATTATAAATACAACCATATGGCTCCTGCCGGTTGTGTACTCATCGACATGCAAGTCGTGAAACATTACAAAACATGATCATCGCATACAATATACACATCACATCTTGGGCCATACCATATCACAGAAAACACTCCCTGCAAAAACAAGTTAGACGCCTCTACTTTGTTGTTGCATGTTTTACGTGGCTTATGGGAGTAGATGCTAAGAACGATTCTTACCTACGGAAAGCCACAACGGTGATATTATGGTTGCCAAACTCCGGTGTTAATCCCATGACAACTATAGTGAGAGAAACTGACATCCACCAGCCGCATGTATGGTACAAGCCACACGTCAAGTGCGGAGCCGGTCTCGCGAACGACGTCGCATAAGGTTGGCCTGGACCGCTTCAATCTCACTATCCCGCGTCATAAGAAGAACACAAACAAGAGGCTTGCAACAGAAAACATCAACGCCCGCAACAACCATGTTGCGTTCTACTCGTGAAACACATCTACGCATAGATCTAGCTCTGATACCACTGAAGGGTTTTGCAGCATAGTAAATCAAAATTTTCTACGGAAGCGAACAAAGGGAAAGCCAAGATCTAATCTAGGAGATGCAAACAACGAGAGAGATTGGATTAGATCTTCATACCCTTGAAGATTCGCACAGCGGAACGTTCGTCGAAACGTGGGTGATGTAGTCGTACTCGCTTCTCCTCCTCGCGATCCGATCCGATCTAGCACCACAAGTGGCGGTGCCTCCGTGAGATGCACACGTGCAACACCTCGACGTCTCCTCCTTCCTCGGACCAGCAAGTAGGGTGGAGAGATATATTGGATCTACAACACGACGACGCGGTGTATATGGTGGAGAATTTCTGCAGCAGGGCTTCGCCTACAAACAGTCGGGAGGGAGAGAGGAGGGCAGCAGGGCAACTAGGGTTTAGAGGAAGGTGTGTAGGGGAGGGGGCGCACCAGCCCTCTATATATAGAGGGGGGGTGCGGCCAGCCCTTGCCCATACTCCAAGCCTATCTCTAGTTTAAACGATTTAAACTCTCCCTTATCTAGAAACACTATCTCTAGTTTAAACGAGTTTAAACTTATCCCTTATCTAGAAACCCTATCTCTAGTTTAAACGAGTTTAAACTTATCTAGGATCGGCTAGGCCCTATGGGGCCTTGTGCCCCTGGCCCAATGCGGCCAGGACACTCCCTCATAGGCCCATGCCCCCTCCCGGAAGGTGGGACCACGTTGGCCCCCTTCCAGAAGGTTCTAGAAGCTTCCGGTACAATACCGATTAACCCGGAACAATTCCGAACTCCAAAAACTGCACTGCCTTATATGAATCTTATTCTCCGGACCACTCCGGAACCTCTCGTGATGTCCCGGATCCCATCCGAGACTCCGAACAAAAATTCATAAACCAAGTATCCAATCTATCCTAGCGTCGAGACACGTTAAGTGTGTGACCCTGCGGGTTCGAGAATATGCAGACATGATCTTCTATCAATAATCAACAGCGGGGTCTGGGCACCCATATTGACTCCCACACATTCATCGATGATCATATCGGATGAACCACGATGCCAGGATTCAACCAATCCCATATATATATTCCCTTCGTCTCGCGATATTTTACTTGCCCGAGATTCGATCATCGGTACCGTCATACCTAGTTCAATCTCGTTCACAGCAAGTACTTTACTCGTTCCGCAATCCGATATCACTTTGTGATTAACTCCTTAACCACATGCTTGCAAGCGGTGTTGATATCGATTACCGAGTGGGCCTGAAGTATATCTCTCTGACTTGGGAGGGACAAATCCCATCTCGATACATACAACCCAACAGATACTTTTCGATCACCTGAGAGACACCTTTATGATCACCCTCTCATAGGATGACGTTTGATGACCTCAAAGCTTTCTTCCGATACCAGGGAGTTGTATTATCTCATGGTCTAAGGAATACAATATTTGACATAGGAAAAGCTTCGCAAAGATGAACACAATGATACGATCTAATTGCTTCGCTTAGTTTGGGTATGTCCACCATATCATTCTCCCAATGATATGGTCTCATTATCAATTGACAACTCATGTCTATGGTTAGGAAACCTTAACCATCATTGATCAATGAGCTAGTCCATAGAGGCGTACTAGGGACACGGTGTTGTTCACAAACCACACAATTATTAATGTTTCCGCTTAATACAATTCTAGCATGGAATATAAACTTTATCATGAACAAGAATTATAATAATAACATCTTTATTATTGCCTCTAGGGCATAATTCCAACATCCTTAAGCTATTCCAATAGGAAATAAGGTAGCATTATTAGAAAGAGATATTTCTTTTCCTCCTTTAGTAAGCCCCCAAAGATTCAAAGATTCATAAATATCTTTGGGCATAAGACAAAATGCAGACATGATATCGCAGCGGGCTTGAAAAGTTTTAGTATTTATCTCAATCTTTACTATAGGGAGCCACTTTGATGGTTTAGAGTTTATTGGAACATAATTGTGATGCTCCCTAAGAGTATTATAGCGACTTTCTAAGCAAGTAGTGCTAGCCTCAAGAGTGTTCAACCTAGCAAATATTTTTGCGAAAGAAATATCAGTTTGGCTAGGCATAGTGTAAGTGAGGATCAATTTCTTTATAGCATTAATAGCATCATCCTCATTACATTGGAGGAAATCTCCTCCCACAATATCATCTAAAGCATATCTATAGCAAAGAGCAATCCCAAGGTAAAAACTGCTAATGAACAAACTTTGAGTCATTTTAGGCTTAGTTTTTTCATGTTGATCAGAGATTCTAGACCAAGCTTCCTTAAAGCTTTCCTCAATTCCTTGTTTAAAAGTGAAAATCATTTCCTCTGGTGACATAGTGATTGGAGCAAGGCTAGACATAGTGGCAACTCAAGATAGGAACTATTTTTTTGTGTTTTTCAAATAAGAAAGCAACCTAGTATAACTATTTTTTTTGTGTTTTTTGAATAACAAAGCAAAAAGAAAACTAAGCAAAACAAAAACAACAAAGTAAAGAGATTGGTTATGAGGGACTCCCCTTGTGAATATGTCCTTGACTCCCCGGCAACGGCGCCAGAAAAGATCTTGATGTGCTCGTCGTTCGATGTAGAGCTCGTTGGGAACCCCAAGCAGAAGGTATGATGAGCACAACAGCAAGTTTTCCCTTAGTTATGAAACCAAGGTTTAATTGAACTAGTAGGAGCAAGGAAACACCCCAAAGGTGTTACTAGCTGAGCTTTGGCAGGGCGCACTACCGGTGCTAGTAGCAATGTGGAGACCTGCAAAACACAACCACAGAACTTTGTCCCCAACTTGCGATGAGGTTGTCAATCTCACTGTGTTTTACGGAAAACAAAGGATTAAACGTATCGAATGGAAAGAAGTAAAAGTTTGCAGAAAGTAAACACAAAGCAGTAAACAGTTGTAGATTGTATGTAAAAGACAAGGACCGGGATCCATAGTTCACTAGAGGTGGCTCTCCTTAAGATAGATAACATGCTGGGTGAACAAATTACAGCGGGGCAATTGACAAACACCGAGAAAGAAATACATGCATATACTAATCATCTTGACTCCTTTGAGACTTGATTGGGCATTACAACATTATACATAGACCGCCATCCAACTGCATCTATGACTAATAATCCACCTTTAGGTTATCATCCGAACCCCCTCCAGTATTAAGTTGCAAGCAATAGATTATTGCTTTACGAACTGCGTGTAAAGTAAACAATATGATTGTTCTATGAACAAAGGATTGTTGTTTTCTCCCTAGTAGCAACAACACATCTAGTACCTTAGAGATTTCTGTCACTTCCCCAGATTACCAGAGGCATGAACCCACTATCGAGCATAAATACTAACACTTGGAGTTGCTAGCATTTACTTGGCCAAGCTAGCTACTAACAATGGAAAGCATTCAAGATCACAAATAACAAAGACATGATAGAATCAATAATCAATCTAAAATAGCATCTCAATATCCATCGGATCCCCGCAAACACAACATGCATGATTACAAATAGATGATCTTGATCATGAACGGAGCTCACAAGATCTAGACATGAAAGCACAAAGGAGGAGAACCAGCCATCTAGCTACTACATGGATCCGTAGTCCAAGGATGAACTACTCACGCATCACACCGGAGGCTTGCATGGTGATGAAGAAGGCCTCCAGGGTGAATTCCCCTCTCCGGCAGGGTGCCGGGAAGAGCTTCAGATCCCTCCCAATCTAGGGATGGAGATGACGGCGGCTACAGACTCTTTCGTGGATTTTTTGATCGGGTCCTTAGGGTTTTCGTCCCGAGGGAAATATATAGGCGGAAGGAGAGGCCGAGAGGGTGCCGGGAGCCACCACACCACACCCTGGCGCGGGCCCAGCCTGGCCGCGCGGCCAGGTGGTGTGGCCGGCCCCTGGCCCTTCTTCGTCTCGTATTCTGGCACTTGATCCCTTCCGGAAAAATAGGCACTTTGGCTTTTGTCCCGTCCAATTCCGAGAATATTCATTTTCTGAGTTTCCTGGAACCAAAAACAGCAGAAAACAGGCAGCTGGCACTGTGGCTCTTGTTAATAGGTTAGTCCAAGAAATCATATGAAAAGTACTTCAAAGTTGGAACAAAACAGAAGAAAGTGGATACAACCAAGCATGGAACATCAAATATTATAGATACATTTGCAATGTATCACTACTCACCATGGAGAGCTCCTCTTGATAGTACAACTATCTATCCTAAACCCGGTATCCCAATATAAGAGATCGAAAAAATAGAAAACATATTAAGATCATACCTTTGTTTTGAGCATTCACTTGAGCTTGATGTAGACAATCTTGACCTCCTCGAGATGAAACACCTTTCTTGATTACACTTTCTCGCGTTTGCTTGATGAAGACTTGCGAATTTCTCCCCCATACACAATGGGGAAACCCCTTCTTAGAACTTATCTTCCTTGATCCATGATGACCAAGGATGACAAGCTTCAAGTATGAGATCTTCTAGAGATGGCGCATTTTAAACTTGCAATTCTTCATTTCTTATTTATTCATTAGGATGATGTCTTGAAAATACACACGAGAAACTCCATCTTATTATTCAAAACACTCTTGATCTTTCTTCTTCTTCTTTAGCTTGAAAACAACATATGGCCCTGACGATGCTAATGAACAATTTCTACAAGTGTAACTCAAAACAAACATTAGTTCATAGAGATTGTCATTAATTACCAAAACACACATGGGGCATTACATGTGCAGTTAAGGGCCAGACCCAATTTGGATGAGAAATATTTCCTTTTTCTGTTTTTGTTTTTGTTTTCTAAAAGACTCCCCCTACATGTGTGCATAATAGAAATTTGCATTTGAATGCAAACGCACACACGTAGGTACAAGTCTATTTCATTGGAATGGATGCTACACACAAATGATGAGCTAGCCCAAAAATATCATACCACCGTGAGAGAGGCGTCCTCAATATAATATAAGAATAGCCAATATGATAACCATTATTGAGGCCTTCCACCGAGAGAAAGTTAACCAATATAGCCAAAATGATAGGTGGATCCATAATCACGAGAGATACATCCACAAGATAATTCCAGTGATAAATCACAACCGAACCATAGTGCCACAAACATAATCTCATACAAAACAACTCACGAATAAGGTTCAACGCTAAATGGGAACAAGCAATAACAGGGAGAAAACGATAAGAAAGCAAATTCTTGTGCCTGACCCATGCAAATCCACGGAATCCTAAATAGAACTACTTCTCCCCCTTTGGCATCGAAACACCGAAAAGGAAGAAGAGCGGTGCTAGAGCACCAGGAGATCACTCATCCTTGTCGTACTCCTCATCATCGTCCTCGTCCCCGTACTCATCATCATACTCCTCCTCATCCTCATCGTCACCAGTTGGTGGAGTAGGCTCCCTCTCTAGGGTAGGAAACAAGTGGCGCTCAAGCTCTCCATAGTTGAGTCCGAAGGAATTCCACTGAGCATACGGAGTGGGAGCTGTAGGAGTTGGAGGGTGGCCTATCGCCCCTAACACATGGGGAAGAATGAGCTGCTAGGTGTGGGCCATCTCGTGGCGCTGCTTGTATGACTCATACTGCCCCTTGTGGGTATCCACCTCCATGCACAAGATGTTCTGCTGGAACCAATTCAGCTGCTTCACCTCACGGGCAACGGAGGGAACATGGGGACTACACCCACTAGCACGGGCATCACGCATGATACCCTCTGGATATGAAGAGGGATGGGAGGTCTTCCTCACCTTGTTGTAAATTTTCTTGGACTTCTGCTCACCATCAAGGTTGCCACCGAAATCCTCACGAGGTAGCATACGCTCGATGAGCATCTTGATGAACGGGGTATATGGAATGGAAAGCCTGTTGAACATGGCATCAGTCATCTCATGGTAAATACAATCCATCACATCCCACTTGTAATTCATGGACTCATCCTCAGAAGTGGCAACCTCATGTGAGAAGGTAAGCCACTGAACAAGGTGGCCACAGATACTGTCATTGTTGCCCCCACTAGGAGTGATGCAGTCACGGTAAAGGGCAACCAGCTCAGCATATAGAGGGGACAGACATGAGAGCATCCCAACAACACTATCTGGTGAAAGGCACGGAGAGAGCGTAGTGTCCTTGCTAGGCTTGATAGGAGAGATAATGTGATGACCACATGGACTATCACGACCATTGAAGGGGTAACCAAGCACCTGAACAAAGATGCAGAAATCAGACTGAATAAAAGTGGTACATGTCATCCACTTCATTGTACGGAGATCATCTCCATGGATCACAAGATTTGAGAAGAACTGCTTCACCACAGAGGTATCATAGTTGCACTATAGAGTCATCAGATGGTGCAGCCCCATCCTCTCACTCACAGCCAAAGCCTCAGCAAGTCTTGGCTTTGACTTTGCCTCAGTCATAGCAAGAGGGCGCATGGGGAGGATCTTGAGAGAGGAGTAAATATCATCATGAATACTCCTGAAGTGGGTTGACCAAAAGTTACTGTCCTCACTATCAACCTCAGCATATAAGTCACGGTGACGAATGGCGGAATAGTCAAGGATATCCATTTTCTTGTAGCTGACCTGGGGTTGCTTGCCCTTCCTTCCTGTGGTCCTCTTTGTTTTCCTAGCACGTTGAGCCATCCTAACAGCCTCTCTTTGCCTCCTCCTTAATTCAACCTTGTCCACGAGACCACCTTCTCCGTCGGGCCTAAAATAACGAGCACGGGGACGGCGCTTGTAGGTATGAGGAACACGATAGCCACCTATGAAGTGAACAAGATGGATAACATGGAGATAAGTATACACACAAGTCCAGGAGGATTGTAGAAATAGTAGACAAACAATCCACGGCTCAAAAATACATGATGCAAAAAATCTAGGAAATTCTAAACCAGGGGTGAATCTGCCAGGGGCGGATAATCCGGCCATGGCAAAAATTTCAGAATCAACCCAGATTGAGTGCATCAAGGTAGATCGGGCACAGGTATTGCAAGACTACAATTTCTAACAAGAATATGAACCACAAGGCGACTCCTAGTCCAAGTTTCACCAATAATCAACACATCTATACAAAAGAGGGTAGAGAGGGTGTTACCCTCACTCATTGAAGGAAGAACGCGGAGGAGAAGGTACCCGGATGCATGGGGAAGAAGATTCGGGGGAGGCCCAGAGAATACAGTGGCCGGAATGGCTTCGGGGAGGGCTGGAACGGCAGGCGTCAGCTGGGGAAGAGGAGAGGATTCAGGATGGAAGAGCTGCTCTGTTTGAGCCCTTCCCCCGTCGCCCTAACCTTAAAAGACAAAACCGCCAAGGGCGGATAATCAGGCCCTTCTCTGAATTTCTATTGAACACAGAATCAGGCCTGTGCATTCCGAACAAAACCCCGTCGATCGAAACAAAGGACTTGTGTGCACGAGAAAGATGGCTTGGGGTTGGAGAAGGCTTAGGTTTAGACGATCAAACTAGGATGGTATTACACACCCAAGATTGCAAGAGTCAAATCAAATAAAGGCCAAAATTGGGTGTGTTTTCCATAAGAACACAAGATATTCAAGAAACAACAAAAAGATCCACAAGAAACCAACTCTTCTTATGGCAGAGGGTGGTGGCTGAAGCCACCATGTTGGATTGAAAGGTATGACACCACGAAGATATATCTTGGGTTCATGGCCAATACTCATCAAAGAACTCACATATCACATAATGATATTAAGAGAAGTGATTTTTCTTGCTTTCGGCATTTTGGGGGGAGGGTTGGCCCAATCAATTAGGACCACACTCCCCCTATATCCATGCCCACACCTAAACCAAATAAAGGAAGAGATGTGCATGAGTAATCAAGATAAACTCCTTGAATCAACGATATTTAGCTCATTCCTCAAATAACAAAACCTTGCTTCATCAAGTGGCTTCATGAAAATATCAGCAAGTTGGTTCTTCGTGCTCACAAAGGATAGATCAATATCACCACGAGCAACATGATTCCGAATAAAGTGATTGTGAATCTCAATATGCTTTGTCCTTATATGCTGCACCGGATTGTATGCAATTTTGATTGTACTTTCATTGTCACATAAAAGAGGCACTTTTTCACAATTGACACCATATTCCTTTAAAGTTTTCCTCATCCATAATAATTGAGTACATGCACTTGCAGCAGCCACATATTCAGCTTCGGCGGTGGAGATATATATATAATTCTGTTTCTTTGAAGACCAACATAGCAAACACCTGCCCAAAAACTGACAAGCACGAAAAGTTGAGTTCCTATCATCCTTGTCACCATCCCAATCTGAATCTGTATAACCACATAGAGAGAAATTGGAGCCCTTGGGATACCATAAAACAAAATTAGGGGAATGAACCAAATATCGGAAGATTCTCTTGACCGCCACTAAGTGGCTTTCTTTAGGAGCCGCTTGATACCTTGCACACACACCTACACTCAACACAATATCATGTCTAGATATGCAGAGGTGAAGGAGAGAGCCGATCATGGACTGGTATACCTTTTGGTCCACGTCATTACCATTGCGATTGAGTTCAAGATGGCATTTAGTTTGCATTGGTGTGGTGACGCCATTAAGGTCCGTCGTCTTGAACCTCTTGATCATGTGTTGGATGTATTTTTCTTGATTTATGAATGTTCCTTCTCTAAGTTGTTTGATCTCAAATCCAAGAAAGAACCATAATTCCCCCATCATAGACATCTCAAACGTGTTATTCATAAGCTTTGAAAATTCATCATTAAAAGCTTGATTAGAATAGCCAAAGATAATGTCGTCTACATATAGTTGGCATACGAAGAGCTCCCCCTTAACCTTCTTAGTAAAAAGAGTGGGATCGATTTGCCCAACCTCGAAGCCACAGTATAACAAAAGCTCTTTAAGATGCTCATACCACGCACGTGGGGCTTGTTTAAGGCCATAGAGCGCCTTATCGAGTTTGTAGACATGGTTCGAGAAGTTGGGGTCCTCGAAACCCAGGGGTTACTTTACATATACCAACTCATGTAGAGGCCCATTAAGAAACACACTCTTAACATCCATTTGCTGTAATTTAAAGTTATGGTGAGCTGCATAAGCAAGAAGGATACGGATAGACTCAAGGCGAGCCACGAGAGCACAAGTTTCTCCAAAGTCAATGCCTTCTAGAAAAACCTTATGCTACTAATCGTGTCATATTCCTTATGACGATTCCATTCTCATCTTGCTTGTTCTTGAAAATCCACTTGGTGCCGATAACATTGCAGCAATCTTTTGGCTTCTCAACTAATTTTTAGACCTTGTTGTGCTTGAAATTATTGAGTTCTTCATGTATAGCAACCACCCAATCTGGACCTTCAAGAGCTTCAAAAACTTTCCTTGGTTCCACCATAGATATGTGAGCTTGATGATTGATGGCCCAAAATATATCGAGCTCGTTGGGGAACCCCAAGAGGAAGGTGTCGTCAGATTGATGACAAGTACGCCATGAGGGGGTCCTCGAGGCGTGTGGAAGAGAGGGGTGTGAGACGTACGGTGTTCCGGGACGGTGAGCACACAAGTTTACCTAGGTTCGAATCCACCGGCTTTGGACAGATCCTACTCCTGCTAGCAATCCAGTAATACGACAGAGCCGGAATATGTGTTACAAGGGTTTCGCCTGTGCGAGTTGAGATTGTAGACTATTGTGAGGGTGCCCTAAAGACTCTTCCTAGGACGGCTTATATAGATATCCGGCCTAGGGTTTACCAGAGAGATCTATCCGGCTACAACTAAGAGTTGGTTACAGAGTACATCTTGAACTACAAGTAACACTATGGGCCTATGTCGGTAAGTCTTCTGGGCCTTCCCGTAGCCGGATGGGACTCCGTATCTTCTCCCTGACTAGGCCGCCCATGAAGAAAAGCTCTAACCCAAAGTGGGCCACCCTAGTCAGTGAGGAACCGTGAGGATACCCGGAAAGCATATCCCCAACAGCAGCCCCCGGAAGCCTCCAACATCCAAAGTCGGATTCATCATCATCTAGCTTGATCTTTGGCTTGCAGAATCTTGAAGGGTTCTTGAAACTTCAAAACAAAAGATACGATCCGGGTCTCAAAAAATGAGTCGAACCTATGAGTACGTTTATTCGTGATTCCAGCTCGAAATTCAAACTAAGCCAGAACTTGGTCTCTGACGTAACCTGACAACATTCATGGTCCAGTCACGTCACTGACAAACAGTTCCTGTCAGCATGACCATTGGTGTGTCCACCTTTTGCAAAACCGAGGCGCCGTTTCAATGCGTGCGTGGAGATCGAGGTGACGTAATCATCACGCGGGGGTTTCCCAGCCCTTTCCACGACGTGTGGCGTGTTCACTGTGGCGTTTACACGAATCTTGACGCGCCTGATGGATATAAGTGGTGTGGATTCCTTTCCCCATCTTCTTCACCAGTTCTCAGCGCCGTTTCCTTCTCCTCTACGCCTCCCACAAACTTAGCGCTCCACTGCCCCCAGAAAAAACCTCCAGCACCGCCCATCCAAGGTCACCGGCGCACAGGAAAGAATGGCTTCTGCATCATCCTCCGGCTCGGCAGCGACGACAGCGACGGGAGCAGCGGCGGCAACAGCGGAGAAAGAGAGCTACCGCGGGGTTTGGATCCCGTGTATCCTCTATAATCCCAAACTCCGTGTCGTTGAAGATGAAGGGCTCCTCCGCGCCGGCGACTGGCGGAGCAGCTTCAGCGAAACCGTCCCCAAACCCCGCGACGACGAGCGAGTGCATTTCGGCACTCACCTTGATAGAGGTCTGAGTTTTCCTCCCTCAGATTTCTTTTCCGAGGTCATTAGTCACTATGGAGTCCATCTCCACCATCTCCCCTCGAACTCCATCTTAGAGATGAGTGCGTACGCCTCTTTGTGCAAGGGGTATCTCGGCATTAGGTCGAGCCTTACTCTCTTCCGGTACTACTTTCATGTCTGGAGAAATTCCATAACTGTAGTTTTTCGGTTAGGCGAGAGCGCGTTTATCCCTGGATCATGGCAAGTGAGTCGGTCAAACAATGGCCGTCCACTTTTTTCTATCACAAGGATATCCCCTCTCCCAGCAAAGATCATGCTTTGCCGACTTTCATCGATGGAGCCGCCACGCCCCAAGAGTCCTGGGACAAGCTTGCTCTGGCTCTCAGTGATGATCTGCTTCTCGCCAAGAGGCGGATCAAATATCTGATAAAGCACAAGGGCCTGAAAGGGTCCGACTTGGTTCAATGCTGGGTGGCATGCCAGATCCAACCCCTTCAACATCATGGAGATCGACTGATGCATTCCATCACGTCATCGAAGAAGGATTCCCTCCGCATCAGGCCCAAGATCTTAGAGCCAAAAGATTATGTATGCCAAATCATATGGCTGATAAGGGAGCGGGTTGAGAGGAAAATTCCGGAGCTATCCCTGGACATGCATACAGCGGAAGATCCCATTGTGCCGGTAAACTTCAGCAGCAACTCTTTTTATGTGCTCATCTTTATGTTATCTTTGCAATACTCAGATACTTCTCCTTTTCAGCTTGCCGACCTCCCCGAGTCGGAGTTCGGTCCTCTCGAGAGATATCCTCCTGATTTCTTAGGACGAGGGTGAATTGGTCCCAATGCCGGATGTCGTTCCTCGGAAACGCAAGGCTCCGACATTGGCCATCGGCACCAAAGAAGTGCTTGTTGTGAAGAGGTAATCTTTCCTCACAAGGTCTTTGTATTTTGCTTGTAATTCCTTCTGAGATGTAATGTTCTTTGTTCTATTATCTTCTTAGAGCTAAACAGCTCATCAAGGGCAAGGGGAAGGGAGCTGCCTTGAAACCCCTGCGCCAGTCGAAGCTCAAATTGGCTTCTCCTGCCATGGCTCCTCCGACTCCTGCCCCTCAGCCTTCTGCAGCGCCGGAGATTACTCCATCTCCGACCGTTGTAGAAGATCCGGATCAACCATCAGAGCCAGCGATCCTTGAATCGCAAACTGACGTCACCATGAGTGACTCGGGTGTTGATAAGGGTGAACCCTCTTCGGTAATGATCCCTCAGCAGAGACCTTTGCCGAGAACTCCTGGATAATCTGGGACTTGCCAAACTTGGCTTATCTCGAAAGTCTATGGAGGAGATTCAACGGCTGGCCTGGCAATGCCTGGAGAGCCGGACCCTCTCTACTGAAGGAGAAGCACAAGAAGCAGAGGATATCAAACACTCTGATCTTCTTGAACAAGTTCGTCTTCGCGGCGAGAAGCTGAGGTCTGGCGTGCTTCCAACTGCGTCGGTGATTCCCCTAACTTTCACCGAAAAGGTTGCCACTGAAGTGAATACGAGTTTAGACAAACTCATTCGTGAACAATATGTAAGTCGGAAATCCAACTCCCATTTTTACTTATTTCACATCATATCCTCTAGCCCCCAAGCATGAAGCTGGAAAATCAAATCCAGTTTTATGCTTCCTTAGGATGCCAAAGAATGAACTAGTGTAGCCCCCAAGGCTCGTGCTGATATTAGTAAAAATATTAGCCCGAGTCTTTAGAAGACTTCTGACTCTGGGTATTATGACTTACAGAAAGTATATTCCTATAACCAGGATTTGTTGAAGAATATTTGCAACAAGTGGAAACAGATCAGAGCTCTCCGTCTTGAAAATGCACAACTGAAGGTTTCCAAGGATGAGGCCGAAGGTAAACATTCCGAAACTCAAACCTTGCCTTTTTTTCATAGTCGAATTTTTGTTGAACTATTGTTCTTTTGACTTACATCACTGGTAAAACAGTCCTACGCTATGATTAAAGAGGCCGAGAATCTTAAGACCTTGGTGGTGGAAAACAAAGAACTTCACCAAGAGCTGGATAAGCTTAAGGCAGATCATGAGAAGAGCATTGCTCAAATTCTCGAATCCACCTCCATGGCCACTGAGGAGCGTGATCGCAAGATTACACTTCAAGATAAGAAAATCTTGGATCTCAGCAATGAGCTATTCAGAGAAAAGGACATTTCCGAGGCGCTCCGGGCTGAACTCCAGAGTCTTCGTGAAGAGAAGGCCAAAGTCGACGATGTCATCTTTGGTATGTTTCCCTTTTTCTGACTTATATGCATCTTCCGACTCTTTGTAGTCCGGGTTTACTTGACACACCATTTGCATTATAAGCGCAGGTCCTTTGAACTTGATGGACTCAGCCTCTGCCGAATCTCACACCCACCGGCTTACCCAAGTCGGTGATTTGCTGCATGACTTCTTATACGTTGCAAACGTATCCATAATTTTTGATGTTCCATGCTTGGTTTTATCTACTTTCTTATGTTTTGTCCACACTTTGGACTACTTTTCATATGATTTCTTGGACTAACCTATTAACAAGAGCCACAGTGCCAGCTGCCTGTTTTCTGCTGTTTTTGGTTCTAGGAAAGTCAAAAAATGAATATTCTCAGAATTGGATGGGACAAAAGCCAATGTTAGTTTTTCACCGAGGGACACTTGGAGCCAGAATACGAGACGGAGAGGGGCTGGGGCCCGACCACACCACCTAGCCGCGCGGCCAGGCCTGGCCCGCGCCAGGGGGTGGTCTGGCCGCCCCAGGCACCCCTCAGCCTCTCCTTCCGCCTATATATTTCCTCTGATACGGAAACCCTAAGTACCCGATCAAAAATCCACGAAAGAGTCTATAGCCGCCGTCATCTCCATACCTAGATCAGGAGGGATCTGAAGCTCTTCCCAGCACCTTGCCGAAGAGGGGAATTCACCCTGCAGGCCTTCTTCATCATCATGCAAGCCTCCGGTGTGTTGCGCGAGTAGTTCATGTCTGGACTACGGGTTCATGTAGTAGCTAGATGGCTGATTCTCCTCCTTTGTGCTATCATGTTTAGATCTTGTGAGCTCCGTTCATGATCAAGATCATCTATTTGTAATTCTGCATGTTGTGTTTGCGGGGATCCGATGGATATTGAGATGCTATTTCAGATTGATTATTGATTCTATCATGTCTTTGTTATTTGTGATCTTGCATGCTTTCCGTTGTTAGTAGCTATCTTGGCCAAGTAGATGCTAGCAACTCCAAGAGTTAGTATTTATGCTCGATAGTGGGTTCATGCCTCTGGTAATCTGGGGAAGTGACATAAATCTCTAAGGTACTAGATGTGATGTCGCTACTAGGGAGAAAACAACAATCCTTTGTTCATAGAACAATCGTACTGTTTACTTTACACGCAATTCATAATGCAATTATCCGTTGCTTGCAACTTAATACTGGAGGGGGTTCGGATGATAACATGAAGGTGGATTATTAGTCATAGATGTAGTTGGATGGCGGTCTATGTATAATGTTGTAATGCCCAATTGAATCTCAAAGGAGTCAAGATGAGTAGTATATGATTGTATGCTTTCTCGATGTTTGTCAATTGCCCCGCTGTAATTTGTTCACCCAACATGTCATCTATCTTAATGAGAACCACCTCTAGTGAACTATGGACCCCGGTCCTTTCTTTTACTATCAATCTACAATCAACTGTTTACTGCTTTGTGTTTATTTTCTGCAAACTATTACTTTCTTCGACTCGATACGTTTAATCCTTTGTTTTCAGCAAAACCGGTGAGATTGACAACCCCATCGAAAGTTGGGGACAGAGTTCTGTTATTGTGTTGTGCAGGTCTCCACGTTGCTGCTGGCACCAGTAGTGTGCCCTGCCAAAGTTCAGCTAGCTACACCTTTGGGGTGTTTCCTTGCTCCTATTGAATTGATAACCTTGGTTTCATAACTGAGGGAAAACTTACTGCTGTGCTCATCATATCTTCCTCTTGGGGTTCCCCAACGAGCTCGTTAATACACGAGTCAGCAAGTACTTTTTCTGGCGCTGTTGCCGGGGAGTCAAGGACATCTTCACAAGGGGAGTCCCTCATAACCAATCTCTTTACTTTGTTATTTTTGTTTTGCTTAGTTTACTTTTTCTTTGTTTGCTTGTTTCTTTATCAAAAACGCAAAAAAATTTAGTTTTACAAGTTTGCTTTCTTTATTAAAAACACAAAAAAAGTCTTTCTATAGTTGTTACCTCTTTCTTAGCTCACCATGTTCATCCCTAAATTCACTTTGAAAGGCCTTTCAATAGGTAGTGGCTCTATAATTGGAAAAGATAATATTGAAGAATTCTTTAATCATGTTAGTAAGCATGAGGATATTGAGGATAGATCCCTTGCAAAACTTGCTCCAAACTATGAAATTGCTGCAACTTCTTTAGTTCACATGTTGGAAGCTAGGTTTGTTAACCTTAACCCATTAATGCAAGTAATGTTTCTTAAACTTAAAGAAATCGAGGACCCTGAAAAGAGGGATTTTATTCTAGAAACTTTGCTTAAATAATTCTATGATGTTGCCAAGGAAGCTAGAAAAGTCTTTGAAAGTTTTAATATGCTAGGCTTATGTGTAGATGTTGTTGGTACACGAGAAAATATGAACAAAACCGAACCTAATGGGGAGGAAATTAATATACCAATACCTTTTAAACTTGTAGCGATGCATGAAGCCACAGAAAAGAATCTTTATTGGATTGTTCCCGAAAACCCATTTGATGAAAATAGTGAACCCAAGAGCATTGAGAGAGGATCCTATAGAACTTATTTGGATGAGATACCTTGCCTTGTTGAAGATATTTCTGGTATTAATCTTAATGCTTCTTCATTTGAGAACACTTGATCCTTTTTCTTGCTTCTTATGCCTAACTTAAAGGCGTTAAAGAAAAGTACTTATTAGGAGATAACCCAAAAGTTTTAGATGAGTCTTGGAAGTTATTACTTCAGTAATAACTGCTACTTATCCTTTTTATTTGCTTTTTGTGCCAAGAGTAACCTCTAATGAGAGAGAAGTAATGATTGGGAAAGTTGTTGTCCCGAAACAGATTTCTGTGCTTCACCGTAAAAATTCGTGTAAAATCTCTGTACGTCCTTTTGAGGGATGAATTTTTCCTTCTGCCCGAGGTTGTTATCTAACTTTCGTTAGTTCAACACTTTTCAATTTGAACAACACCAGGTCTTCGAAAAAATTCGTATTTCCCTGCTGGTCTGTTTTGACAGATTTCTGCCATTTTCTGCATTTGCTTCTTGTTGGTTCCTATTTGAGTTCTTTTGGGGAATTGAGCTTTTTGAGGGAAGTGCTGTAGTAGCTAGTTTTTTTTAATGGAAGTTTTATTGGTGTTAAAACTGACCCTAAAGACTTATTATCTTGAGTGCACTAATGTTGCTAATAAAGATTGTGTGAAGTTTTGTATGAAGGAAAAATTTTAGGTGTATGGAAGGAATGAGTAATGAGATGAAGGATGGACTAAAGCTCAAGCTTGGGGATGCCACGCGTGTCACCCCAAGAAATATCCAAGAAGTACAAGCATCAAAGCTTGGGGATGCCCAAGGCATCCCCCTCTTCATCAATAAAAATCCCAGGTTTCTTCCAAACGCTTCATTTTTTTTATTTCATGCATAGTTGTGTTGTTCTTGGAGCGTCTTCTTTTTGTTTTCGTTTTGGTTTTTTGTTTGCTTGGTTTGCTTAGTTTTCTGAATAAATTGGTTGTACCCCCTATTTCATACATTGGTTTTCAAATAGTTTGGTTTGGTTAGGAAAAAGAGTAGGAAAGTTCATGCTTAAGTGGTAAAGAGAGCTTGTTTTTGACTGTGGCCTATGCTTTGTCATTCCATGCTCGATATTGTTTTCGATTTATGCTTAGTATTCTTTGTTGTAGCATGACTTGTTATAAACAATTGAGATTGCTTAATATGCCTTCTAAGAATCATGCGTTGTTTTAGCATATTAAAGCATAGTATTGTGGTATTCTCCTTTGATGCTTTATTTGGGTTGACTTGGCGCATGCTCACACCATGTTATGACTATCTCAAGTCACCATAGCCTTTATGATCCTTTAGTTTTCAACTTGTAGTATCACTTTATGCTTTAATCAATGATGTTTTGTCGCTCTGCATGATTATGGCCATTATTGCTCTCTTAGTTTGTCGCTCCCAGTCTTTTGCTAGCCTCCGTAACCAAGTATGAGTTCTACTCATGCATCCAACTCCTAAAACCAAGATATTCCAAAGAGTCCACCATACCTACCTACTAGCATATGCCATTCCAAGTATATTCATGTTTTTATCTACCTTCCGAATTAAACTTGTTATGAGAAAACTAGTAGTTAAAGCTCTCACGAACTTGATGGCACACTTTACTTTACTTTCCCTTAATAAACTTGAACCATTGTGTCATCTATGTTGTATATGCTTGCACTTATTTGTTGGGGATTAGCAGAACCATGCTATCATGGGGAACGCTTTCAACATTGCACTTGTACTTTGTACCTAGTTGATATCATGCTCTTTTGTCTATGGATGTCGTCGGTGTAAAATGAAAGGGGAGCTTGTAAGTCCATGGAGTTATGTATATGTGTTAGAGAAGCGTCTGGGCCGCTGGTCTAATCCATGCTGTCATGGTGGAAACCTGCATCGTAACCATAATGAGCTGTCTATGAAGCATTCTTCTTATAAAAAAGAGTCAGATATTGAGAAAAAGGAGAAAAAGAAAAAAAAGATTATGCAAAGAGGAAAGAGAGAAAAAAGCACCATGTTCCCATGGTAAATAAGAAGATTGCTGAGATGCTCGTTGTCTGCTTGCCTTATCATTTTGATATGGGGATTCTTCCATATCATCAGGCAAGGGGTACCCCGTTGGAGGTTCTCTATGATACACATGTACTTACAATGGCAAGAACTTACCGGTGACTAAACTTGAGTAGCATGAGGAGCGTCCCTCGTATTTAAGGGACATGAGATTTCCAACTTATACTTCGTCAAGCATATACAACATAGTTTGTTCACTTTAACCTTAATCACTTCAAGATGCTTATGATAGGGGCAATGAGAGCTGAAAGCTATTAAGTACCATAATTTTTGGAAGCTCTTTATGAAACTTGAATCCCTACTTTCTTCTATGAAGGCATTTCTTTTACTTTTTTGTTGAGTCTCCATCTTCTATCTTTATGAACCTATTGAGAGAGCATAGTGGCCATTCTTAGTTCTATGTGCATTGTCCCAAGACTTGTTGATTGATACATACTTTGATATTGCTTGTTTTAAACTATTTGTATCTAGTCACTCTTATGAACTTTGAAGGTGTCCTATGCATTTATGTTTGCTACTCTATGGGGGACAAGCTGAATGCCACTATGCTATATTTTCTTTATGTGAAACAAACAAACGTCTTGCAAAGCATTGTTATTCATGAATCTTTTGTTTGTGCCTTTTCATGTTGCAACATAGTTTCTTTGTCTTATTGATAGAACTTTGTCTTTCATGTTATGATTGAAGTACTATGATCTCAGCTTTGAATGTTTTACAAATACTTTGATCAAGTTTATGATGGTGCAGGAGTTAAGCTTGGGGATGTTGATACGTTGCAAACGTATCCATAATTTTTAATGTTCCATGCTTGGTTTTATCTACTTTCTTATGTTTTGTCCACACTTTGGAGTACTTTTCATATGATTTCTTGGACTAACCTACTAACAAGAGCCACAGTGCCAGCTGCCTGTTTTCTGCTATCTTTGGTTCCAGGAAAGTCAGAAAATTAATATTTTCGGAATTGGACAGGACAAAAGCCAAAGTCAGTTTTTCACCGAGGGACACCTGGAGCCAGAATACGAGACAGAGAGGGGCTGGGGCCCGGCCACACCACCTGGCCGCGCAACCAGGCTTGGCCCGTGCCAAGGGGTGGTCTGGCCGCCCCAGGCACCCCCTCGGCCTCTCCTTCCACCTATATATTGCCTCTGATACAGAAACCCTAAGTACCCGATCAAAAATCCACGAAAGAGTCTATAGCCGCCGTCATCTCCATCCCTAGATCGGGAGGGATCTGAAGCTCTTCCCGGTACCCTGCCAGAGAGGGGAATTCACCCTAGAGGCCTTCTTCATCATCATGCAAGCCTCTGGTGTGATGCGTGAGTAGTTCATCTCTGGACTACGGGTCCATGTAGTAGCTAGATGGATGGTTCTCCTCCTTTTTGCTATCATGTTTAGATCTTGTGAGCTCCGTTCATGATCAAGATCATCTATTTGTAATTCTACATGTTGTGTTTGCGGGGATCCGATGGATATTGAGATGCTATTTCAGATTGGGGATGCATATTGTGTTTACTGCTCTGTGTTTACTTTCTGCAAACTTTTACTTCCTTCCACTCGATACGTTTGATCCTTTGTTTTCAGCAAAACCGGTGAGATTGACAACCTCATCGCAAGTTGGGGTTAGAGTTCTGTTGTTGTGTTGTGCAGGTCTCCATGTTGCTGCTGGCACTGGTAGTGCGCCCTACCAAAGTTCAGCTAGCTACACCTTTGGGGTATTTCGTTGCTTCTACTAGATTGATAACCTTGGTTTCATAACTGAGGGAAAACTTACTGCTGTGCTCATCATACCTTCCTCTTGGGGTTCCCCAACAAGCTCGTTAATACATGAGTCAGCAACTTCCGCCAATCCCTCGAATATATTGGCGAAGTTCTCAAGGTTCCGGACATGCATAACATGTCTGGTTTTGAGGTGCGAGACAAGGCCAAGGATATGCCGCAGCTTGTTCAGGACTGGAACATGTCCTACGCGCGAACCGCAGCACAAAACGCTCTCACCATGGTTATGAGCCACCATGGAAACATGGAAATCTGGCAAGTAACCAGAGGGTACTGGAAGGTGGACAAAAACAGACATGAGCAAGACATCAAGGCTATCATGGACTCCTGCGCCGAATATGAGTGCCACATAGCTGATTTGACCAGCTACGACACTCCCTTCTTCACCCGCGTGGACACGCCGCCTCCGCCTTCCGAAGAAACAGCTGAAGTTTCCGACGATGATCAAACCATATCAGAATTGAACATCTCGGAACGTTATCAAAAAGAGGACGATGTGTCCAGCGAGCCGGCAGCTCCTACCTCTCCCCCTGCATCATAGAGTTTCATAAGAACAATATGTTATTCTGAAAACAATTTGGGTCTATATATAAGTAGTATAATACTTTTGCTAGTGCTAAGCTTTATTTTATCTATTCAACACTTTTGTCTTTGATATTTTGTGCCTGAAATGTTTACATAAGCACTTGTATTTTTTGTCTGCACTTATCGTTTATCTGGCTTTCCGCCTCGTCCCTTTTGTGAGCCGGCCAACTTTCAGCATGGAAACTTTTCCGAGCAACGGAGCTCAATTGCTAAACCAGTTTAAACTCGGAAACAAAGCCGGCTTCCAGTACCAACAATTCACTACTCGGAAAATGCCCGCATCCAGCAATCAGACAAATAACCAAAGTATAGACTAGAAAATTTAGATTTATACCCAAAGGTATCAATTTTAGAATCGGAAATCTAAACCAGAACAAACATGAGCATAAAGTACTTTCAAGTATTCTAGGATTTTCGACTGTGACATGATCATTCGGAAATAAGATGGTAAAAAACTTCTCAAAAAGATTTTGAGGGAACCAAGACTTTATTTCTCATTGAACATGTACACATATGATTACAAAGAAAAATAAACTAAGAATAAAAGGGACGTAGCTGAGCAATATTCCATGGTCTATCTAACTCATCCGGATTTGTACTGCCTCCAGCTCTCTTTCTCTTCTTAGTAGCAGGTCTTTGTTTGACTGGCTGCATGTCAGTTAGGTAGTATGAACCATTGTGTAATACTCGACTAACTAAAAATGGCCCTTCCCATATTGGGGAAAGTCTGTGCTTTCTTTGTTGCACAAGCCGGAGAACCAAATCACCCTTATTGAAAGATCGGTTTCTGAATCTCTGGCTATGATACTTGCGTAACTTCTGCTGATAGGCTGTTGATCTCATCTCAGCAACGACGCGAACTTCTTCGACTAAGTCGAGATCATTTTGTCGAGAAATTTCGGCATCCTCTTCAATATACGCAGCGACTCTAGGAGAAGTGTGAATAAAATCACTAGGAAGAACTGCTTCTGCGCCATAGACCAAGAAGAAAGGTGTGTATCCGGTTGACCTGTTTGGAGTTGTTCGTAAACTCCATATTACGGAAGGTAACTCCTCTGCCCAAGCCCCCGCAACACGTCGTAGTGGTGCTTTCAGTCTTGGTTTTAGGCCTTGTAGGATTAAACTGTTTGCTCTTTCGACTTGCCCATTAGCTTGTGGATGTGCTACTGACACAATGTCAAGCCAGATATTTTGTTCATTGCAAGATTCGGCAAGCTCTCCCATAGAAAAGGTACTCCCGTTGTCCGTGATAATGCTATGCGGATAACCGTATCGGATTATAACATCCTCAACAAATCTTCTGGTTGTTGCTCCATCACAACTAGTGACGGTTTTAGCCTCAATCCATTTGGTGAACTTATCCACCATCACTAGGAGGTGTGTAAATCCACTTGGAGCCCGTTTAAATGGTCCTACCATGGCAAGCCCCCAGACCGCAAAAGGCCATGTTATAGGTATTGTTCGCAGCTGATCAGCCGGAACGTGAGCTTGTTTGGCGTACTTTTGGCAGCCCTTGCACGTCTTGACTAGCCGTTAGGCATCTTCCTTGGCTGTAAGCCAGAAAAAACCATGTTGGAAAGCCTTTGCCACTAAAGATTTGGCTGCAGCATGGTGATGTTGGGAATATGCCCTAGAGGCAATAATGTATGATATTATTTCCAATGTATTCATAAAGTTGTTGTCCATGTATGAACTACTGATATATATCATTTGATATGTGATTCGATTGTGGAACTATATATTCATGTTGTTTATACTGATTGTCCTTGGTCGTTGAGGTTGTGCTGGACACACAACTTAGACTAATGTGAAAGTCGGCTAATGACTCGGTTCCACTTGTCATGGGCATAGAGATGCTATTCCAACTTACACAGATTCGGCTAAAGAGTTTAGTGAGTCCGACTGACCCATATTGAGATGCAACGATCAAGTCGTCATTTGCATGTCTCAATCAATGTAATCCTTAGACCTGAGGTTATTGCACAGTCCGAGTTGAGGATCACCGGCTTAGGTTCTATCAAACGTTGTTCCGTCACTGGGCAGTTATAAAGGCGGAGTTCGGTTCGACTGAGAATCAAGCTGCGTGATGTGAATAACCGAGATGGGATTTTGCCCCTTCGTCTAGAGAGATATTCTCTGGGCCCTCTCGGAAGATATGATTTGGAAAGCATGGCCATGCGTGACTCGGTTAAGTGTTAACCGAGACGACCGACTAAGAGTTAGTCGGATGAATCACTTATCTCGGATCGAGAAAGAGAGTCGAACTATTTAAGGGATGACGATTATTCGCCTATAGTTCGACAAGGTATATCGTGAGGCAAAAGGGACTCAGACGAAAGTCGCATTGGAAGGTATGTCGTCATGACTCTTTGGTACTTGGGAGTTGGCACGTTCTGCTAGGAGCCGCTACCAACTGATCGGTCACGAGTGAGACTCGGATCGTGTCCGGGTCACCATGAGCCTGTCGGGTCACACACTTAAGAGCAGGAGCATATTTGGGTTGGACCCAAAAAGGAAACGGGCAGATTCAGTGAGTTGGACTCGCAGTGACTAATATAGGCCTTTTAGTGAATGGGCCACAAGTGAGTGGAGCCCACTTTCACTCCCTATATAAGCTGGGGCGCAGGTGCTTAGAGCACGCGGTTAGGTCACTCCATGTGTTGGAAACCCTAGCTCCAGTCCAGTCCAGTCCTGTCGCCGCCGTACCGGACCTAGCAGTCAATCGCTGGCGCTCCTCCTCGTACGTGTGGATACTGGCGGAGGTGTTGTACGTTCAGCACTTCGATGATCGTGGATCAGAACGGATCGTGAGGACTACATTGCATCAAGCGACGTGCTTCATCGATTCCGCAACCACGCGTCTAGTGGTAATTCTCGTGGCCTACTACCTTAGCTAAATCTTGGGATCACCGCGTAGGTAAAAGTTTTGTTTTTCTCTGCGTGGCCCAACAGTGGTATCAGAGCGTTAGCTTCTAGTTTTAGGCTCGAGATCGTGCATATGTGATATGCGGTTGGAGTTAGATTGGATCTAATTGCAGTTTTGGTGGTCAATCTATGAGATAGATCGGTTTTGTACAAAGTTGATTGGATCAACTGTACTCGGGAAATGGATGATCTGGTTTCCGTGATCTAACTGCTAAGGTCGTGGAACGACATATCCTACTGGTCGGCTTCCGCCATCGGGGTAGACTGTGACACGTAAACCCGGATGTGATGATCGAAGATCAAAGATTTTGGTCGAATTAGAGTCCGGATCGGATTTGGGTAAAATTGTTTTATCCGATGACGAAATCCATGTCCGGGAAAATCGTCGGGCGCTGCCCCTTCGATCCCCGCCCGCTATCCGGCTAGCGGGACCGCCGGCTTCGCCCTGTCGTAGCGCCTTAGATGTCATTGCGAGTTTCACAACGCCGGTAGATATCGTATCTATGCATAACTTGTTTTTGCAGGATGATGTTGTGAATGGTATGGCTTATGTGCATGTGATGTGTGTAATCCATACGTGATCTGCGTATCACGGTTTTTGTCAGCCGGCTGGAGCCTAGGTGTTGTCATTTTATTGTATAACGACATGCGTGTCGAATTCTCTATGTAATTGACATTACTAGCTAGTGTAGCTGTTTGGAGAACACGGATGGCATGCAAGTCGATGTACAATCCAGCTATATGGTGTAAGGCGACACGTGACAAGAGTTGACACGAGTCGAATTACAAGCTTCGTGGAGATGGAGATCGCCATGAAGAGAGCCATGCCATTTCACATTATAATTGCTTTATTTTGTGTTATTGTTATGTCTCTATTTTACCTCTATTAGATAGTTGGTAGAAAGTAATCCCTCAAAGAAGGTCTAGTCAGTTTCCCCGCCAGTGCTGCACCATCACAAGTCGGACATTTTTGGTAGTGGGCTCATAAAATTGAGGTGCTATCAATTCTTTCCGACTAGGTGGGTTCGAGTTGGACTCTTACAGTGGAAGCACTTGGTAATCTAGATGGGTCTATCACAACGGTTGTGGGACTCGGGGAAAAGTCGGATGGGAGCCGGGGCATGTGATGCCACCCATCCAACAGGAGTCGTATGAGATACGATTGACAAGGAGTTGTCTACCTAGATAACTTGACGGCTAGCGGTGATGCTAAAGCTCACTAGTCGACTTGCTTATTTAGGGTCCTGAATCACTAAGCAACCATCGGAGAGGTGTTGGTTCTAGTGGGAGCATAAGTATTAACGTGTTTAATATTCTTTCTCTTTTATGGATACATGTCTTAAGTGTTTTGCATATTTTCTGTTGTAGATCAATGGCACCTAGCAGTCTTCCTCAGATTTCCAGTTTTGCTTTGAGAACCATCTTAGAGAAAGATAAGCTAAATGGAACTAACTTTACCAACTGGTATCGTAATCTGAGAATTGTTCTCAAGCAAGAAAAGAGGGACCATGTCCTAGACAACCCACTTCCAGATGAGCCGAATGACAATGCGACTATTGCAGCCACCAATGCCTACCGTCAGATTTGTGATGAATCCACGGAAATTAGCTGTCTTATGCTTGCTCACATGGAACCGGACTTGCAGCAGCAGTTCGAGAATGTTGAGGCCTACGATATGACCGAAAGCCTCAAAAGTATGTTACAGGCTCAGGCAAAGACTGAGAGGTATCAAGTCTCTCAGGCCTTGTTGAGCTGCAAGCTTAAGGATGGTGATCCACTGAGTCCGCATGTGATCAAGATGCTTGGTTACGTGCAGTTTCTGGAAAGGCTGGGCTACCCCATTAGCGAAGAGTTCGCTACAGACATAATTCTGAACTCTCTTCCTAGTGCGTATGGTCAGTTCATATCGAACTACCACATGCATGGTATGGATAAGAAGCTCACTGAATTACATGGGATGCTCAAGCAGGCTAGGGCGGATCTCAAGAAAGGTGCCAGTCAAGTGTTGATGGTACAGAATAAGTCTAAGTTCAAGAAGAGTTCTTGGACTAAGAAGAAGAAGTCTAAGTCGGGAGGTAAAGCTGAGGACCCGGTCCAAAGCGCTTCCTCAGGGACCAAGCCATCTCCTGCAGCCGGATCCACTTGCTTCTACTGCAAGGCGGATGGCCACTAGAAGAGGAATTGCAGCAAGTATCTGGCTGATAAAGCCAAGAGTGGAGGTGTGACTTCCGGCTCAGGTACGCTTGTTTGCAATGTTATAGACATTTATCTTGCTGATGCACCTGGTAGTTCTTGGGTATATGATACCGGATCAGTTATTCACATCTGCAACTCGTTGTAGGGACTGGTAAGAACTAGGAGCGTGGCGAGAGGCGAGGTTGACATTCGAGTCGGCAACAAAGCGAGAGTCGCTGCGTTGGAAGTCGGCACGATGCAACTTCATTTACCTTCCAGATTCTTAATGGTGCTGAATAATTGTTATTATGTTCCAGTGCTTAGTCGAAACATTATTTCTGCCTGATGTTTGATGAGACAAGGCTATGAGTCGAATATTAAGAATAATGGTTGTTCTTTATATTTGAATAATATGTTTCACGGCTTTGCACCCGTCCAGGACGGGTTATTTATTTTGAATCTTGATAGTGAATCTGTCTATAATATAAATGTGAAAAGGTTGAAACCAAATGATCTGAATATGACTTACTTTTGGCATTGTCGGCTTGGTCATATAAGTTGGAAACGCATGAAAAAGCTCCATGATGATGGACTCCTAACTTTGTTCGACTTGGAGTCGTTCGAGACATGTGAATCCTGCCTACTTGGCAAGATGACCAAGACACCTTTTGCAAAGAGTTGTGAAAGGGCGTCCGACTTATTGGGACTAGTACATAGTGATGTATGTGGCCCAATGAGCATGACAGCTAGAGGTGGTTATGAGTACTTCATTACCTTCACTGATGATTTGAGTAGGTATGGATATATCTACTTGATGAAACATAAATCGGATGCCTTTGAAAAGTTCAAAGAATTCCAGAATGAAGTACAGAATCAACTCGGCAAGAAAATAAAGTTTCTTCGGTCGGACCGAGGAGGCGAGTACATGAGCCATGAGTTTGATGACCATCTGAAGAGTTGTGGAATAGTTCCCCAACTCACTCCTCCAGGAACGCCGCAGAGAAACGGTGTGTCGAAAAGGAGAAATCGGACCTTGTTGGACATGGTACGATCAATGATGAGTCGGACATATCTGCCTTTATAATTTTGGGGTTATTGTCTAGAAACTACAGCGTTCACACTAAACAGAGTACCATCAAAGTCGGTAGAGAAGACATCGCATGAGATGTGGACTGGCAAGAAGCCGAGTTTATATTTTCTTAAGATTTGGGGTTGTGAAGCTTTTGTCAAGCGACTTCAGTCGGAAAAGCTTACAACTAAGTCGGATAAGTGTATTTTCGTAGGATATCCGAGGGAAACCTTGGGTTACTACTTCTACAACCGAGAAGAGGACAAAGTGTTTGTCGCTCGGAACGGTGTCTTCCTTGAGAAAGAGTTTCTCAGTCAGGGAGTCAGTGGGAGCACGGTGCAACTCGAAGAAATTCGAGAGGTACCGGCCAGTAGCAAGTCGGCAAAAGCCTTAGAGGTTTAGCCGGTCGTGGTACCTGAGCCGGAAATAGCACCGACACTGCGAAGATCGGCCAGATTGCGAAGTGTTCGTGATGTGTTGCTGTTAGACAGTGATGAGCCGACAACTTATTCGGAAGCGATGGTGGGTTCTGATTCTGAATCATGGCTTGGAGCCATGAGATCCGAGTTAAAATCCATTGATGAAAATCAAGTTTGGAACTTGGTTGATCAGCCAGACGGTGCAAGACCCATCGAGTGCAAATGGGTCTTTAAGAAGAAAACTAATATGGATGGAAATGTTTCTATCTATAAGGCACGGCTTGTCGCGAAGGGGTTCCGACAAGTTCAAGGAGTTGACTACGATGAGACTTTCTCTCCCGTGGCGATGCTTAAATCAGTTCGGATCATGTTAGCTATAGCAGCCTATTTCGACTATGAGATATGGCAGATGGATGTCAAGACGGCTTTCCTTAATGGAAATTTAACTGAGGACGTGTATATGATACAGCCCGAGGGTTTTGTTGATCCGGCTAATGCTGACAAGGTATGCAAACTTTGGAAATCCATTTATGGGTTGAAGCAAGCATCTCGGAGTTGGAACATTCGCTTTGATGAGGTAGTCAAATCGTTTGGCTTCATCAAGAGTGATCATGATTCTTGTTTATACAAGAAGTTTAGTGGGAGCAAAGTAAACTTTCTGATCTTATATTTGGATGACATATTACTGATTGGAAATGATGTCCAGATGTTGCAAGAGACCAAGGAATCATTGGAAAGGAGTTTTTCGATGAAAGACTTGGGTGAGGCGACTTACATACTAGGAATCCAGATCTATAGAGATAGATCAAGGCGGCTCATTGGATTGAGTCAGAGTACATACTTGGACAAAGTGTTGAAGAAGTTCAACATGGAATCGTCTAAGAAGGGGTTCTTACCGGTGTCCCATGGCGTAAAACTTAGCAAGACTCAGTGTCCTTCGACAACTGATGAGCAAAGTCGGATGAGTGCGATTCCGTATGCTTATGTAGTTGGATCCATCATGTATGCTATGATTTGTACTAGGCCAGATGTTTCCTATGCTCTTAGTGTTGTGAGCAGATACCAGGCTGACCCTGGAGAGATCCAGTGGGCAGCAGCTAAAAATATCCTTAAGTACTTGAGAAGGACTAAGGATATGTTCCTGGTTTATGGAGGTGAGGATGAACTCAGTGTAAGGGGTTACATGGATGCAAGTTATCTCATTGACTTGGATGATTCTTGTTTGCAATCCGGATATGTGTTTGTGATAAACGGAGGGGCTGTGAGCTGGAAGAGTTCCAAGCAAGAGACGGTGTCTGCGTCTATGACAGAGGCTGAGTATATTGCTGCCTCAGAGGCGGCAAAGGAAGCCGTTTGGATGAGGAATTTCCTCATGGATCTTGGTGTGGTTCAGGGCTCGTCCAATCCGTTAGACGTGTATTGTGACAACAATGGTGCTATTGCACAAGCCAAGGAACCTAGACAACACCAGAAGAACAAACATATACTCATGCGGTACCACCTTATTCGCCAGTTCGTGGATCAAGGTGATATCAAGTTATGCAAGGTACACACGGATACAAACATTGTGGATCCATTGACAAAGCCACTTCCACAGCCAAAGCATGAGGCGCACCTGAGAGCTATGGGCATTAGATGCCTAGACATGTGATGTCGGATGATTGACTCTAGTGCAAGTGGGAGACTGTTGGGAATATGCCCTAGAGACAATCATGTATGATATTATTTCCAATGTATTCATAAAGTTGTTGTCCATGTATGAACTACTGATATATATCATTGGATATGTGATTCGATTGTGGAACTATATATTCATGTTGTTTATACTGATTGTCCTTGGTCGTTGAGGTTGTGCTGGACACACAACTTAGACTAATGTGAAAGTCGGCTGATGACTCGGTTCCACTTGTCATGGGCATAGAGATGCTATTCCGACTTACAAAGATTCGGCTAAAGAGTTTAGCGAGTCAGACTGGCCCATATTGAGATGCAATGATCAAGTCGTCATTTGCATGTCTCAATCAATGTAATCCTTAGACCTGAGGTTATTGCACAGTCCGAGTTGAGGATCACCGGCTTAGGTTCTGTCAAAAGTTGTTCCGTCACTGGGCAGTTATAAAGGCGGAGTTTGGGTCGACTGAGAATCAAGCTGCGTGATGTGAATAACCGAGATGGGATTTTGCCCCTTCGTCTGTAGAGATATTCTCTGGGCCCTCTCGAAAGATATGATTCGGAAAGCATGGCCATGCGTGACTCGGTTAAGTGTTAACCGAGGCGACTGACTAAGAGTTAGTCAGATGAATCACTTATCTCAGATCGAGAAAGAGAGTCGAACTATTTAAGGGATGACTATTATTAGCCTATAGTTCGACAAGGTATATCGCGAGGCAGAAGGGACTCAGACAAAAGTCGCATTGGAAGGTATGTCATCATGACTCTTTGGTACTTGGGAGTTGGCACGTTCTGCTAGGAGCCGCTACCAACTGATCGGTCATGAGTGAGACTCGGATCGTGTCCGGGTCACCATGAGCCTGTCGGGTCACACACTTAAGAGCAGGAGCATATTTGGGTTGGACCCAAAAAGGAAACGGACAGAGTCAGTGAGTTGGACTCGCAGTGACTAATATAGGCCTTTTAGTGAATGGGCCACAAGTGAGTGGATCCCACTTTCACTCCCTATATAATCTGGGGCGCAGGTGCTTAGAGCACGCGGTTAGGTCACTCCATGTGTTGGAAACCCTAGCTCTAGTCCAGTCCAGTCCTGTCGCCGCCGTACCAGACCTAGCAGTCCATCGCTGGAGCTCCTCCTCGTACGTGTGGATACTGGCGGAGGTTATGTATGTTCAGCACTTCGACGATCATGGATCGGAACGGATCATGAGGACCGCACTGCATCAAGCGACATGCTTCATCGATTCCGTAACCGCGCGTCTAGTGGTAATTCTCATGGCCTACTACCTCAGCTAGATCTTGGGATCAGCGCGTAGGAAAAAGTTTTGTTTTTCTCTGCGTGGCCCAACACGTGACCACACTCGCCTTCGTGGATCTCTCGTAAGATTTCCACTCCTTCTTCCGGAGATACACAGCATTGAAAGACCCTAGATGCACTCCACTTATAGAGCTCACCACTAATTATAGTATAGGCTTTTGCTCGTCGGACGATCTGCCGGCTCAGAACTTCGTCTACGGGTAATCTTCTGTCTACCAAGAAATCAAGGTAGGGTTGAGTCCAGCTGGGAATCACAGCCAGAACTGCTACTAAAGGTGAGTCGGATTTGGTCGGATATTCCTCGTCCACTCCCTTTATAGAGGGAACTTTGAGGTGCTCTAAAAAAGCGCCATCCGGGACCTTTTTCCGGGAGAGCCTATTTGAGATAGTGCATCTGCTTCCTCATTTTCTGTTCGAGGGATGTGTTAAACTTCAAAACCTTCAAACGATTTAGATAATTCATCCACGACAGCCCTATATGCTACCATTTGCTTGTTTGCCTTACAGATATCCGACACTTGTTGTGCAACAAGATACGAATCTCCATAACACATTAAACGTCGGATGCCGATATCCTTAGCAATCCGGATTCATGTAGTAATGCTTCATACTCGGCAATGTTGTTTGTCACTGTGAAGTGTATCTGCAATACATAGAAAAGTTTATCTCCTTGGAGTGACTTGAGCATGATGCCAGCCCCCGAGCCCCCGAGCGCTTTAGACCCGTCAAAATGCAAGGTCCAGTATTCCGACTCTAGCAGGGTCATATTCCCTGTTGTCTCTGTCCAATCAGCGACAATTTAGCGGGGATTTGGGATTTGATTGTTGTACGAGGTTTGTACTCAATGTTGAAAGCTGAAAGCTCTACGCCCCATTTGGCGACGCGTCCTGTGGCGTCACTATTATTGATTATATCTCTCATGGGAGCTGTGTTCACCATGGTAATTGGATGTTCCTGAAAATAATGTTATAACTTACGAGATGCTAAGAACACACCGTGAGCCAGCTTTTGATAGTGCGGATATCGATGTTTTGATTCCGTTAAGACCTCGCTGAGATAGTAAGTCGTGTGCTACACCAGGTGTTCCTGATTTTCCTTCGGTCTCTACACCACCATGACGATACTGACGACCTTGGTTGTCGCAGCGAGATAGAGCAACATCGGCTCCTGTGGTTCCGGTGCTGCGAGGATGGGAGCAGATGAGAGTACTGCTTTCAGGTCTTGTAGTGCAGCTTCATCTTCGTCGGTCCAAACGAATTTCTTGGTCTTTTTTAGGAGCTTGTATAGTGGTGCGGCTCTTTCACCGAGCCGGCTTACAAACCGACTGACTGCGACAATGCAACCAGTTAGTCTTTGAACGTCGTTCAGGCGAGTTGGCCTGGAAATATTTAGTATAGCCTTGATTTTGTCTCGGTTTACCTCTATGCCTCTTTGAGACACGATAAAAGCTAACAATTTTCCGGCTGGGATTCCAAAGAAGCATTTCTTCGGGTTAAGCATTATGTTATATTTTCGTAGATTGGCGAACGTTTCCTCTAAGTCGGAAATCAGGGTTTCCTTCTTTTTGGACATCACCGCAATATCAGCCACATATGCATGTACATAGCATCCGATTTGATCGTGGAGGCAACGCTGCATTGTGCATTGGTACGTAGCTCCTGCGTTCTTCAGCCCAAAGGGCATCATAACGAAACAGAAGGTTCTGAAGGGGGTTATAAATGAAGTTTTGACTTTGTCAGATTCCTTCATCCGGATTTGGTGATAACCGGAATATGCGTCAAGAAAACATAGGAGTTCCGAGCCTGCCGTAGAATCAATAACTTGATCAATCCTAGGCAGAGCGAACGGATCTTTGGGACAAGCCTTGTTCAAGGCAGTATAATCAACACACATCCTTAAATCAGTGGTGTCCTTTTTAGGGACCATTACAGGATTGGTCGACCACTCAGTGTGGATGACCTCTTCTATGAATCCGGCTAACTCGAGCCATGCTAGTTCCTTAGATATTGCCTTATGATTTTCATCGCCAAAACATCATAGGGACTGTTTGACGGGTTTAGCATTCGGGTGTACATTTAAAGAGTGCTCGGCAAGTTCCCTAGGTACTCCGGTCATGTCAGATGGCTGCCATGCGAAGATGTCTTGATTTGCTTGGAGGAACTTGACGAGCGCGTTTTCCTATGCGCTATTGATGACCCACAAGTATAGGGGGTATATCGCGGTATTTTCGATAAGTAAGAGTGTCAAACCCAACGAGGAGCAGAAGGTGCTGGCTAGTGGTATGGATCAGGAATTCTCTACAAATACTTAGCAAACGGGTTTTTAGGGGTTTTTGATAAAGCAAGTAAACAAAGTACGAGTAAATAAAAGACAGTAGGAATAAATGCAGCAAGTGGCCCAATCCTTTATGCAGCAAAGGACAAGCCGGTTGTATTACTTAAGATGACCAAACGTTCTCGAGGAGACATGGGAAGACTGTCATGTGCTTTCGCTTCATATAGTTGATTAATCTTCTTTAGCTTGCTAAGTGTTGCGTGGGTGAACCTGTGCTAATGTACCGCCCCATCCAAGACTAATACATACTTGTGATTATACCCCTTGCAAACATCCGTAAGTACAAGAAATTAATTAAGGTAGAAACCTAACCACAACTTTAAACTCTAAGACCCTTACGTCCCTTGTGCAATGGTTTCCTAACGGGGGTTCAGGTTTCTGTCACTCCGGCAACCCCTACGATTAGTAGCCAAATACACAATGCATTCCCCTAGGACCATATAGGTGAAGTGTCATGTAGTCGACGTTCACATGACACCACTAGAAGAAGTACACCACAACTTAAATAACAATCTATTGAATCTTTCTCAACACAACTCCACTACTAACAACAAGACTTCTCCCATGTCCTCAAGAACAAAACGAACTACTCACAAGACATCATATGGATCACGATCAGAGATGGAATAATGATGTATAACAATCTGAACATAAACAATAATTCAACAGTTCACTCAATAGCATCAACTACGAAGAGTAATCAACACCAGGAAAGTTTCCCCTATGAACTATGCAAGATTCAACACAATTGTTACAGCAATATGGAGATGGTGATGAGGGTGCTGATGGTGATGATGGTGGTGATGATGATGATGATGATCCCGATGAAGTCTAGCTTGATGGTGGTGTCAATGGTGACGATCTCCCCTCTCCAGGAAGGAATTCCCCCGGCAGAAATCTGTCTGCCGGAGAGATCTTTCTCTCTCGGTGTTTTCCGCCCCGCAGAGGCGGCGGAATCTTTCTGTGGTTGCTCCCCGAGTCTTAGGGTTTTGGGAGGTTGATATACGCCAGAGGGGAGAGGCTGGAGTGGGCCAGGGCGGCCACACCACCTCCTGGCGCGGACTAGGCCTGCCCGCGCCATGGGGTGGTGTGGGCCCCCTGTGGCCCATCTCCACTCCATATTCTGGCATCCTTAGTCTTCTGGAAAAATAGGATTTTCCATATATTTTCCCGGATTTTCTGATCTTCGCGAATTTTGCCTCCAAACAGCACCTTTTCCATCAGAATCCTGACTGCAGCGGCCCATGCTCCAAAAGTCATCAACCATGCAAAAACATATGAAATAACATAAGTATCACCTCTCAATACGAAATATATCAATGAATAATAGTGAATTAAGACATAGAATAGTGATGCAAAATGGACGTATCAACTCCCCCCAAGCTTAGACTTCGCTTGTCCCCAAGCGAAACTGAGCTCAATAAACATGACCTCGGGTTTATGGAGTGAAGAGTCGATAAAAGAATACGGACAAGAAGCATCACATTCATCAAATACATAGATCATAATAGAAGACAACTCACTATTATATAACTCAACTTGCAATGAGTAAAGGAAACACAATAAAGATACATAAAGTGAATCATAATTGGTAATGGCAAACTTAGCTCTTGGTCGAAGAATAGTTGATAATTTGCTAGAGTTCACAAATAGCTGGTTTTTCAATGATAGCAAAGTAGTAAACATCAAGATAAGAGCAATGTGCTAAACAAGGAACATAATAAACATGATTGAATAAATCATCATATGAATGAATGAAACACAATAACTCAAAATACTTGCTGAGAAAGAAGGGAGTAGGTTTACTGACTCAACTACAAAGTAAAAGAAAGGCCCTTCGCAGAGGGAAGCAGGGATTGCAAGTCCCATAAAGAGCTCCCAAAAATTATGATACTTACTAGCTTTCAGCTCTCATTGCCCCTATCATAGGCATCCTTAGGTGATTAAGGTTAAAGTGATCAAAAATGAGGATATGCATTGACAAGTTGTAAGTTGAGAATCTCATGTCCCTTGAATACGAGGGCCGCTCCTGATGCTACTCAAGTTTAGTCACCGGTAAGTTCTTGTCATTGTAAGCATATGTGTATCATTGAGAACCGCCAACGGGGTACCCCTTGCCCGATGATACGGAAGAATCCCCATATCAAAATGACAAGGCAAGCAGACAACAAGTATCTCAGTAATCTTCTTATTTACCATGGGAATATGGTGCTTTTTCTCTCTTTCCTCTTTTCATAATATCTCTTTTTTTCTTTTCTCTTTTTCTCAATCTCTATCTCTTTTTTTATAAGAAGAATGCTTCATAGATACTCGTTATGGTTATGCTGCAGGTTTCCACCATGTCAGCATGGATTAGACCAGCGGCCCAGGCGTTTCTCTAACACACATGCATAACTCCATGGACTTACAAGCTCCCCTTTCATTTCACACCGACGACATCCATAGACAAAAGAACATGATATCAACTTGGTACAAAGTACCAGTGCAATGTTGAAAGCGTTCCCCATGATAGCATGGTTCTGCTAATTCACAACTTACAAAGCGCGAGCATATACGCAACATAGGTGAGCACAATGGTTCAAGTTTATTAAGTGCAAGAAAGTAAGGTGTGCCATCAAGTTCGTGAGAGCTTTAATCACTAATTTTCACATAACAAGTTTAATTTGGGAGGTAGATAAAACAAGAATTTACTTGGAATAGCAATAATGATACTAGGTAGGTATGGTGGACACAAATGGCAAAGGTTTTGGTTTAAAGGAGGTGGATGCACGAGAAGAATTCCCTCTCAGTACAAGCTATTTGGCTAGCAAGGCTGGGTAGCAAGTATAAGAGTTGAAGGAAACAACCAAACATACAAGTGATAAAAACAAACATGCAATCTTCTTTGGAAGCACAAAATATCTTAACTAGAGAATACTAAACTTATGAGCAAATCAAGAAAGAAAGATGATGAAATAAATTTTTTAGAGCACCTTTATCTTTTTCATTCAACTCTCAAAAATAGTGTTGCTACTGACCGAGCCAGGTTTGCCAAAACCAACTAAATTAACTCAATCATCCCAAAGTGCTACCAATACTAACAACAAGATCAATCATATAACCACGAATTGAAAACTAATATAAGCTATGCAAAATAGTGAATGATAGAACTTCTCATTAATATTCCATAACGGAAACTCACACCAAGGGATACATATCTAACGAGAGAGGGGACACTTCCATAATGCAAACCATACTACAAAATAACTCCTCTATTCATGATATGACTCTACTAATAAGGTAAAAGGATAAAAGATAGTGATATGATACCGCGACACTCCCCCAAGCTTGGAACAAACCAAGGGGATGCCAAACCTGATGACGAATTACTCCTTCGGTGGTGGTGGTATCCTCTCGATGAGCTCTTTGATTAGCTTCCCCAAGTCCTCAATCTCGAAGGTGAGAGTACGAATCAACTCCGAGTTGTGCTCAATACGGCTCATAATCATGTCGTGTTGAGAATTCCAGCTCTTGCTATTCTTTCCCCACTCTTCCTCCTTGAAGTCTTCTTTTCCTGCAAGGTTATGGATAAAGGTATGGAAGGGATTCTTGGTGTGTGGAGGAACTGACCGTGGAGCCAAACTGTGACAGGAGCTTTTCCCCCAGTCTGCATCCCCGCAGTCCTTCTAACCCTGGCAGGTTTCGTCACCACTCCAATGCTTGCAATGGTAGTGCCGGTGTGCGGATGTTGGCCTTGCTCCTCTTCACCTTCACTCTTGATCTCCTTCTCCTTTCCGGAGTCTTGGAGGTCTTCCTCCATGGGCTCCTCCCCTTTATCCTTGGCGGACACCATTGTGCTTCTAAGCTTTCAAAGAGTATGTCCTGATAGAAACAGATCGAAACAAAAAACACGACAAAAACACGATATACGGACCTCGGGGGATCCGGGGGGTTATATATTACGAAGTTTCATATCAAAAGGAAGGTACTGGGAGAAAACGAGTCGGAGGCGGAGTCCTGTGTGGCCTCACCACCTGGTGGCACGGCCAGGGGTGGGCCCATGCCACAGGGTGGTGTGAGACACCCTGGCTCCGTTTCCGTCCCTTCTTCACTTCGTAGCTTTCCTTATCGACTGAAAACTGCAAAAATATAGCTGGATTGTATTTTCGCGGAACTTTTCTTACCAGAACCATTACCTATTTGAAAATAGACTCTGCAGGTCTCTGAATTTGGTATCTAGTAGATTCTCTCGGAGTCATCACTTGAATAACATCAATATCTTCATCTTCATACACTTATTACTTGAGTCATAAAACCTTTCTCTTCCTTATTACACCATTATCTCTACTTCCTGGAAATTTCTTTCACACAAAACTTCACACAGTTCTCATTAGCAACATTAGTATAAGTGAAGTGATAAAACCTTTTGAGTCCAATTTCAACTGAAAACCATCAAAACATAAGCTACTATAGAAACTCCTTCCGAAAACCCAAAAAGAATTCAAAAAGGAAATCGAATAAAGAAGCAAATGCAGAAGTGGCAAAATCTGTCAAAACAGACCAGCAGGTAAAGATCAATTTTTTCGAAAATCTTCTGTTGATCAAATCAAAAAGTGAAAAACTAACGAAAGTTAAATAACAACCTGGGTCAGAAGCACAAAAAATTACAGCTCAATGCGACATACAGAGATCTCTCATGAATTTTTACGGTGAAGCACACAAATCTGTTTCGGGACAACAACTTCCCCAAATATTACTTCTCTCTCATTAGAGGTTGATCTTGACACAAAAACCAAACAAAACGGATAAAGAGCGGTTATTACCTAAGTAATGACTTCCAAGACTCAAATAAACAAAAACAAACTAAAAGCAAAAACAAATAGGGTTGTCTCCCATAAAGCTCTTTCTATATAGCCTTTAAGATGGGCATGATAATTTTGAAGAAGCTCTCATAGGGATATGAATTGAAGTGAAAGAGAGCATTAAAAAGCAAAAACACGCACACATTTAAGTCTAACCCACTTCCTATGCAAGGCAATTTTGTAAACAAACAAGTTGTTCAAACCAGAGGCTTCTTGCATAAGAAGGCAAAACAAGTGCAACATAGAAACTTTCAGCATAAAACGAGGAAACTTGATATTATTGAGATACATAAGAACACTTTTCCCTCTCTCATAGTAGCTTTCAGTATCATGCATAAACTTAACAATATAGCTATCACAAGGACCATCATAGCAATGATCACTTATTCTAACAGAAAACACAGGAATACTAGCTCTCATAACACTACTTTGTGAAACAATATTAGAGGTATCCTTACAAAGGATAGTGTGTCCCTCTTTTTCATATTTAGTAACAAAGTCTTTCACATTTTCTATAATAGGTTCATCAACAATTTGTTTATCAGGTTCAATAGCTTTATTTGTACTTTCATTAACCATACTAGCTATCATAGAATGTTCCTTAATCCTAACTGGGAAAGGCATTTTCTCAATATAAGGTTCAGGTAAAACATGATTAGCAGTATAAACTTCAGTATTTCTTGCAGGAACACTCTTAGAAATATCTTTATAAGGTTCATGATACTCATTCCACTTCTTTTTAGGCACTTCAATATAGGAAGCAAAAGTCTTAAAATAAGAAGCAATAGCTTGAGAGTCTAGACCATAAGCATTTTTAATATTTTGAAAGTCATCAGTTCTCATAAAAGATTCAATGCATTCATAGTCATAATTTATACCTGACTTTCTACCTTTGTCATTCTCCCAAGCTTCAGCATTGTCTTGAATACGGTCTAGAAGGTCCCATTTAGCTTCTTCTTCCATGCGAGTGAATGATCCAGCACAAGAAACATCCAATAAATCCTTATCATGAAGAGAAAGCCTTACATAAAAGTTATTGATAATAATATTGTTGGGGAGCTCATGAATGGGACATTTGAGCATTAGTAACTTCAATCTCCTCCAAGCTTGAGCTGTAGTCTCTCCATCAAGAGGCCAAAAGTTGTATATTTGATTCCGATCTTTATGAATCTCACTAGGAGGATAAAACTTTGAATAAAAGAGAGGCACTATTTCCTCCCATTCCAGAGCTTGGCCATTCTTCAGCAGCTTATACCATTCCTCAGCTCTTCCTTTCAGTGATAATGAGAATAACTTCTTCTTAACTTGATCTATAGTAATACCTGCACACTTGAACAACCCGCATAATTCGTGTATAAAGAGTAAATGATCACCGGGATGGACAGTTCCATCCCCAACATAGTAGTTATCCATAACACGATCAATAATTCTTGTAGGTATTTTGAAAACATCATTCTCAGCAGATGGTGGCTTATCTACTACCTTAGCAGTGGTAGTAGCATTACCAAATAAGAAACTCAGCAAATTATCCATAACGAAAATAAAGCAACTAGCAGAAGAAAACAATACTCATGGTAGAAGTTTCCTTTACCAGTTCCACTCTCCAATAGCGCTTCACTCCCCGGCAACGGCGTCAGAAAATAGACTTGATGACCCACAAGTATATGGGGTGTATCACAGTATTTTCGATAAGTAAGAGTGTCGAACCCAACGAGGAGCAGAAGGTGCTGGCTAGTGGTATGGATCAGGAATTCTCTACAAATACTTAGCAAACGGATTTTTAGGGGTTTTTGATAAAGCAAGTAAACAAAGTATGAGTAAATAAAAGACAGTAGGAATAAATGCAGCAAGTGGCCCAATCCTTTATGCAGCAAAGGACAAGCCGGTTGTATTACTTAAGATGACCAAACGTTCTCGAGGGCACATGGGAAGACTGTCAAGTGCTTTCGCTTCATATAGTTGATTAATCTTCTTTAGCTTGCTAAGTGTTGTGTGGGTGAACCTGTGCTAATGTACCGCCCCATCCAAGACTAATACATACTTGTGATTATACCCCTTGCAAACATCCGTAAGTACAAGAAAGTAATTAAGGTAGAAACCTAACCATAGCTTTAAACTCTAAGACCCTTACGTCCCTTGTGCAATGATTTCCTAACGGGGGTTCAGGTTTCTGTCACTCCGGCAACCTCTACGATTAGTAGCCAAATACACAATGCATTCCCCTAGGCCCATATAGGTGAAGTGTCATGTAGTCGACATTCACATGACACCACTAGAAGAAGTACACCACAACTTAAATAACAATCTATTGAATCTTTCTCAACACAACTCCACTACTAACAACAAGACTTCTCCCATGTCCTCAAGAACAAAACGAACTACTCACAAGACAACATATGGATCATGATCAGAGATGGAATAATGATGTATAACAATCTGAACATAAACAATAATTCAATGGTTCACTCAATAGCATCAACTACGAAGAGTAACCAACACCGGGAAAGTTTCCCCTATGAACTATGCAAGATTCAACGCAATTGTTACAGCAATATGGAGATGGTGATGAGGGTGCTGATGGTGATGATGGTGGTGATGATGATGATGATCCCGATGAAGTCCAGCTTGATGTAGGTGTTGATGGCGACGATCTCCCCTCTCCGGGAAGGAATTCCCCCGGCAGAAATCTGTCTGCCGAAGAGACCTTTCTCTCTCGGTGTTTTCCGCCCCGAAGAGGCGGCGGAATCTTTCTGTGGTCGCTTCCCGAGTCTTAGGGTTTTTGGAGGTTGATATACGCTAGAGGGGAGAGGCTAGAGTGGGCCAGGGCGGCCGCACCACCTCCTGGCGTGGCCTAGGCCTGCCCGCTCCATGGGGTGGTGTGGGCCCCCTGTGGCCCATCTCCACTCCATCTTCTGGCATCCTTAGTCTTCTAGAAAAATAGGATTTTCCGTATATTTTCCCGGATTTTCTGATCTTCGCAAATTTTGCCTCCAAACAGCACCTTCTCCATCAGAATCCTGACTGTAGCGGTCCATGCTCCAAAAGTCATCAACCATGCAAAAACATATGAAATAACATAAGTATCACCTCTCAATACGAAATATATCAATGAATAATAGTGAATTAAGACATAGAATAGTGATGCAAAATGGACGTATCAGCTATCCAGGCCTACGCCTATCTGGGTCACCTTGGAGGGGTCATCATCCTTCAACGGCGTCTTCTTCATCTCTTCCGATGCCTTGAACTCCGGATTCGGCTTTGTCACCTCCTTTTTTGTTGCGGGCATCTCGGACGGATCTATGCTCTTCTTGATCTCCTGGTACTCCTGGGCGTGCAACACGGCTTCGGCAAAGGCGGCATTTCTGTCCTTGCACTCTCGCGCCTTCTACGGGTCTCCCCTGATGGTGATCATGCCGTTGGGTCCTGGAATTTTCATCATATTGTAAATGTACCACGGACGAGCCATAAAAGCCCAGTAAGCCGAACGTCGGAATATAGCGTGGTACGCGCTCTTGAATGCGACCACTTCAAAGGAAAGTGCTTCCATCCGGTAGTTCTTTGGAGTTCCAAAGGTAACATCCAAAGTGATTTCTCCTAGGGAATTTGCTTGTCTTCCTAGGACAACTCCATGAAAGATCACAGAGCTGTAATTCAGCTGGGTCTCCGAGATCTTCATCCGGCGTAGCGTTTCGACATACAAAATGTTAATGCTGCTGCCGCCGTCCATGAGAGTCTTGGAGAAACCATAGCCGTCAATAAGTGGATTGACGACTAAGGCGTATTTTCCTCGCCTGTGCAACTTAGGCGGATGATCAGCACGGTCAAAGGTGATTGCCACTTTCGACCAGTCCAAGAATTGAGGGATAGCCGGAAATGTTGCGTTGAGCTCATGTAGAACTGCTTTCTTGACCTTAGCTGGTTGAGATCCGAGGAAGGTGACATAGGTGTCTTTCTTTGTCGGGAAATTCTTTTTCCCTTCCGGCCTGGGATTCGAAGCATCAGCTTCCTCCATGTCGGAATCGTCCTTGGTCTCTTTATCTTTTTTGGGATTCTTCTTTCCCTTCTTTCGCTTAGCCCTGTAGCCAGTGGTATCGTCTTTCTTGATGTCGTCATTGAAACGACACTCGGCGTTTGTATGGGATGAGCCCCCATTGGCGTCTAAGTGATGCACACATGGGTTATTGGCAATGTCGGCCCAACAGTAGGTTTTGCCGGGTTGTTGGTCTCCTCTACCCTAGACTCTTTATGTCCCACGACCGCGTCCATGGCCAGCGCCGCGCCCTCCTCGTCCTCCAGACCCAAAAGTGGCAGTGACTACTACCGTTTCCGTGTTGGGCTTTTCTTCCGAGGTGTTCTTGCGCTTCTGAGCTTGCTGCTTTGGTTGTTTTGCCGACTGTGGCACAACTAGGGCGTTAAGTAATCCCTCTGCGTCATCGGCAGCATCTGCATACTTGCTCGCTATCTCTATCATCTCTCCCAAATCAGTGGCCTTGTCACACTTTAAGAGATGACGTAGTAAACCAATTGGGAGTCCTGCAATGAAAGATTCAATCATAGTTTGGTCATTTAATCCTTCACAGGAGTTCTTGGTGTCGATCCATCGTCCGAGATAATCCCGGCAAGTTTCTCCGGCTTTCTGGGTTCAACGTTGTAGGTCTCCTATCGTACAGGGCCTCCGATATGTGCCTTCGAAATTCCGAAAGAACACACTTTGCATGTCATACCAGTTGTGGATGGTGTTCTCCGGAAGTTCATTGAGCCATGATCGTGTCGTCTTCCGCAACATGAGTGGGAGATATCGGGTCATGACCAGGCTGTTTTCGCCATTGGCGATACATCATGCTTGGAAAAAATCCTGGATCCAAGTATCTGGCTGAGCCATACCGTCGTAGGCTTGAATGTGTCTTGAGATAGAAAATCCTTCTGAGAATTTTGTGGCTCTTATGCGTGGTCCGAAGCATTTTGGGCCCACGTATATCATCATTTTCGTAGCGCCGCGCCTCTATGTTGGAGTTAATCTTGTGCCTCGTGTCACTTGGGGATAAAGATCGTCCCGAATGACGGTTACGGCTGCGGTGCCTTGGAGATGGACTTCGGCTTCTGCCACCAGCTCCTCCACCACGACGCCCTCCTTGGCCTCCTTGGGAGCCGTTGTGATGGCTACTTGGTGGAGAGGGTGGAGCAGCTGGATTGTTTCCGGCTGATCGCCGGCCTCCGTCTGGAGTGTCGTTATTCCGGTTCCGAGGAGGATCTTCATTACGATGAGCCCCCCTACCGGCTTGACTCAGCACGGTGTCCGTCGTTCCTTCGTCCGTCAGCCGGACAGCTTGTATGTCTAGGAGGTGGCATTCTTTGACGGTCCTCCTCCTGACGTTTCTCTTTGTCTTCTTCCCTATGATCATTCGACTCTCGCCAGGGAGGATTCTTCGGATTCAGTGCAGCAATTGCCTCTTGTTCCACAGCTGGGGAAACATTGCGCCAGTCATGTGCAGCTTTGTGATGCTGTCCTGAAGATCCGGTTCTTGAGTAGTTGTCTTCCCGACGGTCAGAACGGTGATGTTGTTCCGGAACACATTGGGGTATTACGTCATTCTAGGCCGGATCCGTGCGGCATTGGTCAGATCGGGAGACCATTTTTCTGCTTCCGGACAGGGCGGCCTTCTGCTGCTCTAGACCCTTATTGAGTAGTTTAATGCCCAATCGAATCTGCTCTAGGCCTGGATTACTTGCTAGGATTTCTCGAGCTGCAATGGTGTTTTGCACAGGTGTTGGATACACCCAGTCTCCCTTGCTATCGCGTCGAGGCATCCCATGGTCTCCTCCAAAGAGGACTTTGTGAATCTCCGGGAATTGGTCGTCAAGAGTGTGACGTTTCCGGGTCTTCTGATGCTGCCGAGAGATGTACTTCTCCGCAGTTTCCATGCGTTTCTTTTGTTCCTCAATGTTTTTGGCCTCATCAAGGAGTACTTGGCGACGCGCTTCTAGGGCTTGGGCCCTTTTGTCCAGCTCTTCAGCAGTAAGTTCTGCAGCTGTAGGAATAGGTGTGGTTAATGCAGCATCGATGAGTTTACGCGCACCTTCGGTGATCACGTGTCCATCCATCGACTCTTCTTTGGGATCTTTTGGGATCAGTGCTCCATCCAAGTCTTCCTCGTATTCCTTGGCAATCACTTCCTCCGCCAGAGGATCTTTTGCCGGGGTCTTGTTCTTCTTCTTTGCCTTCTTGGCAGCGCCGGTAGCAAAGACGCCTTTGGGTCCATTTCCCGGAGTCAAGCTTTGATCGGTACTTTCGGACATCTGGACCTCGGGATTATCTCTGATATCCATGTCATCCTGCGCTTTGGGAGAGTTTTCCCCGGATCCTTCATCCATGGCTTCTCCTTCCTTGGCAGCTTTGGAGTTATACTCCTCTTCATACTCCACGGAGAACTTTCGGAAATCTGCCGACGTCATCGAGTCATCCGAGGATGCGGGTAAGTCGGTGTTTGTTCCGATCGCCTCTAGCACTGAGTCGCTGTTTTCGCCAGCATCAGCAGAGCCGGATCCAGATCCAACGTATCCGACAAAGTGCGACATGTGGGTCCTGAGGTAGTTGCGTCTTTCCTCGTGGGCTTCCTCGAAGATCCTGATGGTCTTGAGAACCTCATCCACGCTTGCGTCTTGCATCATCATACGCCTCAACGTGGGCCTCAGGAACGGTTGATCTGTTCCGGCGTTGGCAGGGCCGGAACCAAGGTTGTTGCTGTGATCGATCTAGGATTGGGCCTCGCCAGGGAGATCCACTCTAGATTCGACTTGAACCGCAAAGTCTGCTTCAGGCTCGGATTTCTCCACTAAACACAACTGGTGCGGGCTGGGTGGGATTAGGGTTTTCTGAGATCCGGAACTCTTCCGCCTCCACGAACAAAGGGGACCTAGAATTTTCTTCTGCCTCTATCATCACTGCTGGGGTGGGTGGGGCGGTTTCAGCAAATCCAATGTAAACATCGATCTCACCGAAAGACATGATGGTGTAGGTGGTCATGGTCTCCCTATCCGGAATCCAAGTCTCATGGAGAACGATGAGGGGGACGTCACTGGCGTAGAGGATGCGACCAATAGTGATGGTCTCGCCGATTCCGATTCTTGCAGATTCCGCTCGGAACGTAGATCCGAAGCTCACTTGCCCCACGGTGGGCGCCAACTGTCGTCGGATTGATGACAAGTACGCCATGAGGGGGTCCTCGAGGCGTGTGGAAGAGATGGGTGTGATACATACGGTGTTCCGGGACGATGAGCACACAAGTTTACCCAGGTTCGAATCCGCCGGCTTTGGACGGATCCTACTCCTTCTAGCAATCCAGTAATACGACAGAGACGGAATATGGGTTACAAGGGTTTCGCCTGTGCGAGTTGAGATTGTAGACTATTGTCAGGGTGCCCTAAAGGCTCTCCCTAGGATGGGTTATATAGATATCCGGCCTAGGGTTTACAGGAGAGATCTATCCGGCTACGACTAAGAGTCGGTTACAGAGTACATCTTGAACTACAAGTAACACTATGGGCCTATGTCGGTAAGTCTTCTGGACCTTCCCGTAGCCGGATGGGACTCCATCTCTTCTCCCTGACTAGGCCGCCCGTGAAGCAAAGCTCTAACCCGAGGTGGGCCATCCTGGTCAGTGAGGAACCGTGAGGATACCCGGAAAGTATATCCCCAACAGAAGGTATGATGAGCACAACAACAAGTGTTCCCTCAGTTATGAAACCAAGGTTATCAATCCAGTAGGAGCAAGGAAACACCTCCAAGGTGTTGCTAGCTGAACTTTGGTAGGGCGCACTACCGAAGCCAGCAGCAACGTGGAAACCTGCACAACACAACCACAGAACTCTGCCCCCAACTTACAGTGAAGTTGTCAATCTCACCGGTTTTGCTGAAAACAACGGATTAAACGTATTGTGTGGAAGAAAGTAATAGTTTGCAGAAAGTAAACAGTAAGTAGTAAATAGTTGATTGAAGATTGATGATAAAAGAAAGGACCGGGGTTCATAGTTCACTAGTGGTGGCTCTCCTTAAGATAGATGACATGTTGGGTGAACAAATTGCAGCGGGGCAATTGACAAACATCGAGAAATCAATATGCATATACTACTCATCTTGACTCCTTTGAGACTTGATTGGGCATTACAACATTATACATAGACCGTAATCCAACTGCATCTATGACTAATAATCCACCTTCAGGTCATCATTCGAACCCCCTCCAGTATTAAGTTGCAAGCAACAGATAATTGCATTACGCATTGCGTGTAAAGTAAAAAATATGATTGTTCTATGAACAAAGGATTGTTGTTTTCTCCCTAGTAGCAACAACACATCTAGTACCTTAGAGATTTCTGTCACTTACCCAGATTACTAGAGGCATGAACCCACTATCGAACATAAATACTAACTCTTGGAGTTGCTAGCATCTACTTGGCCAAGATAGCTACTAACAACGGAAAGCATGCAAGATCACAAATAACAAAGACATGATAGAATCAATAATCAATCTGAAATAGCATCTCAATATCCATCGGATCCTCGCAAACACAACATGTAGGAATTACAAATAGATGATCTTGATGATGAACGGAGCTCACAAGATCTAAACATGATAGCACAAAGGAGGAGAACCAGCCATCTAGCTACTACATGGACCCGTAGTCTAAGGATGAACTGCTCACGCATCACAACAGAGGCTTGCATGGTGATGAAGAAGGCCTCCAGGGTGAATTCCCCTCTCCGACAGGGTGCCGAGAAGAGCTTCAGATCCCTCCCGATCTAGGGATGGAGATGACGGCGGCTACAGACTCTTTCGTGGAATTTTGATCGGGTCCTTAGGGTTTCTGTATCGGAGGCATCTTATAGGCGAAAGGGGAGGCCAACGGGGTGCCGGAGGCGGCCAGACCATCCCCTGGCGCGGGCCAGGCTGAGCCGCATGGCCAGGTGGTGTGGCGGCCTCCTGGCCCCTCTCTGTCTCGTATTCTAGCTCTGTGTGTCCCTCGGTGAAAAACTGACTTTGGCTTTTGTCCCGTCCAATTCCGAGAATGCTCATTTTCTGACTTTCTTGGAACCAAAAATAGCAGAAAACAGGAAGATGGCACTGTGGCTCTTGTTAAAAGGTTAGTCCAAGAAAGTGTATAGAAAGTACTCCAAAGTTGGAACAAAACATAAGAAAGTAGATAAAAACAAGCATGGAACATCAAAAATTATGGATACGTTAGCAACGTATCAACATCCCCAAGCTTAACTCCTGCTCGTCCTCGAGTAGGTAAGTTATAAAAATAAAGAATAATTTTTGAGGTGACATGCACCATCATAAATTTGATCTAAGTATTTGTAAAACAATGATAGCTGGGATCATAGTACTTCAATCATAACATGAAAGATAAAGTTCTAACAATAAGACAAAGCAACTATTGTTGCAACATGAAAAGGCATAAACAAAAGATTCATGAATAACAATGCTTTGCAAGACGTTTGTTTGTTTCACATAAAGAAAACATAGCATAGTGGCATTCAGCTTGTCCCTCATAGAGTAGCAAGCATAAATGCATAGGACACCTTCAAAGTTCATAAGAGTGACTAGATACAAATAGTTTAAAACAAGCAATAGCAAAGCTATGCATCAATCAACAAGTCTTGGGACAATGCACATAGAACTAAGAATGGCCACTATGCTCTCAAAGTAGGTGCATAAAGATAGAAGGTGGAGACTCAACACAAAAGTAAAAGAAAGGCCTTCATATAAGGAAGTAGAGATTCAAGTTTCATAAAGAGCTTCCAAAAATTATGGTACTTATTAGCTTTCAGCTCTCATTGCCCCTATCATAAGCATCTTGAAGTGATTAAGGTTAAAGTAAACAAACTCTGGTGTATATGTTTGACGAAGAATAAGTTGGAAATCTCATGTCCCTTGAATACGAGGGCCGCTCCTCATGCTACTCAAGTTTAGTTACCGGTAAGTTCTTGTCATAGTAAGTACATGTGTATCATAGAGAACCTCCAACGGGGTACCCCTTGCCCGATGATACGGAAGAATCCCCATCTCAAAATGACAAGGCAAGCAGACAACGAGCATCTCAGCAATCTTCTTATTTACCATGGGAAAAGGGTGCTTTTTTCTCTCTTTCCTCTTTTCTCATATCTCTTTTTTTTCTTTTTCTCTTTTTTTCTTCTCAAGATCTGACTCTTTTTTTATAAGAAGAATGCTTCATAGACAGCTCATTATGGTTACGCTGTAGGTTTCCACCATGACAACATGGATTAGACCAGCGGCACAGGCGTTTCTCTAACACACATACATAACTCCATGGACTTACAAGCTCCCCTTTCATTTCACACCGACGACATCCATAGACAAAAGAGCATGATATCAACTAGGTACAAAGTACAAGTGCAATGTTGAAAGCGTTCCCCATGACAGCATGGTTCTGCTAATCCCCAACATATAAGTGCAAGCATATACAACATAGATGACACAATGGTTCAAGTTTATTAAGGGCAAGAAAAGTAAAGTGTGCCATCAAGTTCGTGAGAGCTTTAATCACTAGTTTTCTCATAACAAGTTTAATTCGGAAGGTAGATAAAAACATGAATATACTTGGAATAGCATATGCTAATAGGTAGGTATGGTGGACTCTTTGGAATAACTTGGTTTTAGGAGTTGGATGCATGAGTGGAACTCATAATTGGTTATGGAGGCTAGCAAAAGACTAGGAGCGACCAACTACGAGAGCAATAATGGCCATAATCATGCAGAGCGACAAAACATCATTAATCAAAGCATAAAGTGATACTACAAGTTGAAAACTAAAGGATCATAAAGGCTTATGGTGACTTGGGATAGTCATAACATGGTGTGAGCATGTGCCAAGTCAACCCAAATAAAGCATCAAAGGAGAATACCACAATACTATGCTTTAATATGCTAAAACAACGCATGATTCTTGCAAGGCACATTAAGCAATATCAATTGTTTATAACAAGTCATGCTACATCAAATAATACTACACATAAAGCCAAAATAATATCAAGCATGGCATAACAAAGAATAGGACACAGTTAAAAACAAGATCTCTTTACCACTTAAGCATGAACTTTCCTACTCTTTTCCAATCCAAACCAAACTATTTGAAAACCAATGTACGAAAGAGGGGGTCCAACCAATTTATTCAGCAAACTAAGCAAACCAAGCAAACAAAAACCAAAAACAAAAGACGAAGATGCTCCAAGAACGACACAATTGTGCAAGAAACAATAAAAATGAAGTGTTTGGAAGAAACCTGGGATTTTTATTGATGAAGAAGGGGATGCCTTGGGCATCCCCAAGCTTTGACGCTTGTAATTCTTGGATATTTCTTGTGGTGACACCCGTGGAATCCCCAAGCTTGAGCTTTAGTCCATCCTTCATCTCATTACTCATTCCTTTCATACACCTGAAATTTTTCCTTCATACAAAACTTCACACAACCTTTATTAGCAACATTAGTGCACTCAAGATGATAAGTCTTTAGGTTCAGTTACAACACAAAAAAAACTTCCATTAAAACACAAGCTACTGTAGCACTTCCCTCAAAAGCTCAATTCCCCAAAAGAACTCAAAAAGGAACCAACAAGAAGCAAATGCAAAAAATGGCAGAAATTTGTTAAAACAGACCAGCAGGTAAAGATGAATTTTTTTGAAGACCTTCTATTGATCAAATCAAAAATTGTTGAACTAACGAAAGATAGATAACAACCTGGGTCAGGAGCACAAAAATTCACGCCTCAAAAGGAAGTACAGAGATTGTACATGAATGTTTACGGTGAAGCACAGAAATCTGTTTCGGGACAGCAACTTTCCCAATCATTACTTCTCTCTCATTAGAGGTTACTCTTGGCATAAATAGCAAATAAAAAGGATAAGGAGCGGTTATTACTGAAGTAATAACTTCCAAGACTCAACTAAAACTTTTGGGTTATCTCCCAATAAGTACTTTTCTTTAACGCCTTTAAGTTAGGCATAAGAAGCAAGAAAAAGAATCAAGTGTTCTCAAATGAAGAAGCATTAAGATTGATACCAGAAATATCTTCAACAAGGCAAGGTATCTCATCCAAATAAGTTCTAGAGGATCCTCTCTCAATGCTTTTGGGTTCACTAATTTCATCAAACAGGTTTTCAGGAACAATCCAATTAAGATTATTTTCTATGGCTTCATGCATTGCTACAAGTTTGAAAGGTATTGGTATCTTAATTTCCTCCCCATTAGGTTCGGTTTTGTTCATATTTTCTCGTGTACCAATAACATCTACACATGACCCTATCATATTAAAATGATCAAACACTTTTCTATCTTCCATAGCAACATCATAGAATTCTTTAAGTAAAGTTTCTAGAATAAAATCTCTCTTTTCAGGATCCTCAATTTCCTTAAGTTTAAGAAACATTACTTGCATTAAGGGGTTAAGGTTAACAAACCTAGCCTCCAACATATGAACTAAAGAAGCTGCAGCAATTTCATAATTTGAAGCAAGCTCTGCAAGGGATCTATCCTCAATATCGTCATGCTTACTAACATGATTAAAGAATTCTTCAATATTATCTTTTCCAATTATAGAGACACTACCTATTGAAAGGTCTTTCAAAGTGAATTTAGGGATCAACATGGTGATAAAGAAACTATATAAAGACTTAATTTTTTCGTGTGTTTTTAATAAAGAAAGCAAACTTGTAATACTAATTTTTTGTGTGTTTTTGATAAAGAAACAAGCAAACTAAGCAAAAATAAACTAAGAAAAACAAAAACAACAAAGTAAAGAGATTTGTTATGAGGGACTCACCTTGTGAAGATGTCCTTGACTCCCCGGCAATGGCGCCAGAAAAAGTGCTTGATGGCCCAAAATATATCGAGCTCGTTGGGGAACCCCAAGAGGAAGGTATGATGAGCACAACAGCAAGTTTTCCCTCAATTATGAAACCAACATTATCAATCCAGTAGGTGCAAGGAAACACCTCCAAGGTGTTGCTAGCTGAACTTTGGTAGGGCGCACTACCGGTGCCAGCAGCAACGTGGAAACCTGCACAACACAACCACAGAACTCTGCCCCCAAATTACAGTGAGGTTGTCAATCTCACCGTTTTTGCTGAAAACAAAGGATTAAACGTATTGTGTAGAAGAAAGTAATAGTTTGCACAAAGTAAACAGAAAGAAGTAAACAGTTGATTGAAGATTAATGATAAAAGAAAGGACCGGGGTCCATAGTTCACTAGTGGTGGCTCTCCTTAAGATAGATGACATGTTGGGTGAACAAATTATAGCGGGGCAATTGACAAACATCGAGAAAGCAATATGCATATACTACTCATCTTGACTCCTTTGAGACTTGATTAGGCATTACAACATTATACATAGACCGTAATCCAACTGCATCTATGACTAATAATCCACCTTCAGGTTATCATCCGAACCCCCTCCAGTATTAAGTTGCAAGCAACAAATAATTTCATTACGCATTGCATGTAAAGTAAACAATACGATTGTTCTATGAACAAAGGATTGTTGTTTTATCCCTAGTAGCAACAACACATCTAGTACCTTAGAGATTTCTGTCACTTACCCAGATTACTAGAGGCATGAACCCACTATCGAGCATAAATACTAACTCTTGGAGTTGCTAGCATCTACTTGGCCAAGATAGCTACTAACAATGGAAAGCATGCAAGATCAAAAATAACAAAGACATGATAGAATCAATAATCAATCTGAAATAGCATCTCAATATCCAACGGATCCCCGCAAACACAACATGTAGGAATTACAAATAGATGATCTTGATCATGAACAGAGCTCACAAGATCTAAACATGATAGCACAAAGGAGGAGAACCAGCCATCTAGCTACTACATGGACCCGTAGTCCAAGGATGAACTACTCACGCATCACACCGGAGGCTTGCATGGTGATGAAGAAGGCCTCCAGGGTGAATTCCCCTCTCCGGCAGGGTGCCGGGAAGAGCTTCAGATCCCTCCCGATCTAGGGATGGAGATGACAGTGGCTACAAACTCTTTTGTGGAATTTTGATTGGGTCCTTAGGGTTTCTGTATCGGAGGCATCTTATAGGCGAAAGGGAGCCCGAGGGGGTGCCGGAGGCGGCCAGACCACCCCCTAGCGCGGGCCAGGCTGGGCCATGCGGCCAGGTGGTGTGGCGGCCCCCTGGCCCCTCTTCGTCTCGTATTCTTGCTCGGTGTGTCCCTCGGTGAAAAACTGACTTTGCCTTTTGTCCCGTCCAATTCCGAGAATATTCATTTTTTTCTTTCCTGGAACCAAAAACAGTAGAAAACAGGCAGCTGGCACTGTGGCTCTTGTTAATAGGTTAGTCCAAGAAAGTGTATAGAAAGTACTCCGAAGTTGGAACAAAACATAAGAAAGTATATAAAACAAGCATGGAAAATCAAAAATTATGGATACGTTAGCAACATATCAATGATCACTAAAGCTTGCAAGCTCCCTTCTTGTGGACATCCTTCTTCTTAGATCACCAACAACTTTATCTAGAGTATGGCCTCTTAATTCGAGAATTCTTTTAGCACGAGCTTTTTGACGAATTTCAATTAGCTTGTTGTTTCTTGGAGGATTTTCTTCATCATTTGAGTCTTCATCGGGACCACTCGCTTGACCTTGATCAACAACTTGTTCAGCGAGTACCGGAGATAAAGAACCATGCTCTTGATTGAGATCAGCAGCCATAACAGGAGGCTACTGCTGTTCTAAAGCTTCAGGGCTGGATAATTCGACCGAGGGAGGGGCCGGATAATCCGATCTGGGAGTTCTTTCTCCTTCTTTGTCATCTTGGATGTTTATGGCGAGAGATGTAGTGGGGCCAGATAATCCGGTGTCTACCGGAAAATCCGGCCTAGGAGTTTCTATTGCTGCTTGGTCATTCTGCTTGTTCCTAGTGTTTGATGTGGTCGGACCGGATAATCCGGCATTGCCCAGAATATCTAGCCTGGGACTTCCAGATGCTTCAGTTGATGGATGTTCTTTAGAAGGTTGAGGTGTTGGTGTAGTAGTTTCCCCAGCATGTGGAGCTTGTTGACCTTGTGTAGATGAGGGCTCTACTTGAGTAGAGCATTGTCCTTCCCGATCCGCCACAAGGGGTTCCTCAATGGGGCTGACAAATCCCACGCCCATTCTTCTTATGGAATCTTGGGGTATTTCAACATCTGCATCACAAACATCAACTTGCCCCACATGGGATCCATCATTTTCCTCAAATACCACACTACAAGATTCTACAACAGCTCTGGAGAGCTTATTGTAGACACTATAAGTGTGGGATTCGGCACCATAACCAACAAAAATACCTTATAAAGCCTTAGACTCAAATTTATACAAATGAACTCCTTTAATGAGAAAGAAACACTTACAACCAAACACCCAGAAATATGAAATGTTGGGCTTGTTACCAGTAAGTATCTCATACGGTGTTTTGTCTAAGATCTTGCAAAGATAAAGTCGGTTTGCTGAGTGAGAAGCGGTAGAGATAGCTTCAACGCAGAAATTGTATGGTGACTTGAATTCAGCCAACATAGACCTTGCCATGTCCATTAAAGTCCAGGTTTTCCTCTCAGCTACACCATTTTGTTGAGGGGTGTACGCAGCGGAATATTGGTGTCTTATCCCCTCTTTGCTAAGGAATTCATTCAGAGTGTAGTTCTTAAACTCGGAGCCATTGTCGCTTCTAATTTCCAATATTGGGACATTGTGTTGATGCTGAACCTCATTGGCAAAGTCAATGATAGTTTGTTGGGTCTCACATTTTAGCTTGAAAAAGTAAACCCATGTGTATCTTGAGTAGTCATCAACTATGACGAGGCAGTACTTTTCCCACCAAGGCTTGCATGAGACGGAGGACCAAAGAGATCCACATGAAGGATCTCCAAGATCCTCTTTGAAGATATAATAGTTTTCCTCTTGTGGGGAGAATCATGCATCTTTCCTTTAACACATGCCCTGCAAACATGATCTTTGGCAAAAGAAACATTGTCTTTTAGTCCAAGGGCGTGGCCACCCTTGTGAATACTTTGCAAAGTTCTCATGTTGACGTGGGCTAGACAGCGATGCCATAACCAGCCCGCGTTAGCCTTTCCGAATAAGCACATCGGACCTACTGTTGTTTTCCCTGAAAAGTCCACCACATATAGGTCATTTTCAACGTACCCAACGAAAGCGACCTTTAGAGACTTGATCCACAAGAGTACCACTAAATCTTTTTCCCATCAATGAAAACAACAAATCCATCAATGAAAACAACAAATCCCATCTTACCAAGGGCACGAATAGAAAGTAAATTGTAACCGAGGGTCTCAACAAGCATGACGTCCACGAGTTAAATATCATGGGTAACCACAACCTTGCCAAGACCCAATACCTTAGATTTTGACTTATCGCCATAGGAAACGGTTATTTGATCATGGTTTGGCCTCATCTCCATGATGATATCCTTGCTTCTGGTCATATGACTTGTGCACCCACTATCGAGCACCCATTTAGAACCACCGGAATCATAGCCCTGCAAGAGAATTACTTCTTGTTTTAGGTACCCATTTTTCAATGGGTCCTCTCATGTTAGTAACAAGGGCCTTTGGAACCCAAATAGAACAAGAAATATAATTATCAAATGGACCAACATAAGTAGCATAGACATCACCATAGTAATTACAAAACAACTCATAATTAGGATTATTAGACCCTGCAAAACCAATATAGTTAGTTTGTCCTTTGTGATGGTACTTGTCTTTGTTTGAGCAGTTTTGCTTTTCTTCTTGTTCTTCTTATTCTTCGTCTTCTTAGACTTTGGGACATAACCAAGTACGTCCTTACCATTATTCGTCCTTTGCTTGCTAAGGATTTCATTTAGAGCTTCCTTCCCTTTGGAAGTGGATGCCTTGGTGAGCCCCTCTTTCAACATAGCATTTTCTTCATGTGCAGATGTTGATGTAGAAGTGCTCGGAATATCATACTTGGTCAATCGAATTTGGAGCTGATCATGAGACTCATTAAGAATGGAGTATTCACTCTCTAAAGCCTTGTGGACAATGTCAAGTGTCTCCAATTTCTCGGAGAGTCTAGCATGAGTAGCCCCAAATTCAACCTTATCCTTTTTAAGTTTATTTACCTTGGCAATAGCATTATCACGTACCTTGATTAGCTTGGCCACAACTTCATCATGTGTCTCCTCGATCGACTCAAGTCTCTCCTCAAGGGAAACTCGAGCCTCTTCTTGTTCTTCTAGAGCATTCTTTAGGGATGCAATCTCCATTGCATCCTCTCTTTCAATTCTGCCCTTTTCTTCGAGGAGCTCTTCATTTTGAGCAAGTTGACTCGTGAGTGCCTCAAAATGCACTTTGTAATCACCTTGCAAGTTAGTGACAAAATAATCCAAAGCAATAATTTCTTCCTTAACCTTAAGACTAGTAGAATCATCCATATCAATATTCATGGTAGTGTTAGGAAAGGAAGTGGTGGAAGATGATACCTCGGAACCTCTTGCCATAAGGCAAGTGACGTTCTTGTTGCTCACATTTTCATTAGGTGAATCAAAGAGTGAAGTCGGTGTAGATGTGGTGGCTATGGCATCCACCTCTCGTGAGCTATCATCATCTTCTTCGCCTTCACTCCCGGACGAGTACCCCTCTTGAGCTACCAAGACAATGTTTGGTTGCTTGTTGTAAGGACCATTTTTCTTCACAAATTGCTTCTTTCGAGGTGCCTTTGACTTTTTTTTGAGAATAATCCTTACACCATTATATTCTCTATTTTGATAAGGGCATTCGGCCACAAAGTACAGCCGGTCTCCACAATTGAAGCATGTTCTTAGTTTAGGCCCATTTTCCTTTCTTCCATTAGAACCATTCTTGCGGTCAATTTCAGATTTGGCTTTGGCGGGGTTCTTCCAAAAGTTTCTAGCATAAAAGGCCATGTAATCACCATGTGCCCTCTTGACATCCACGGGACAGTCCATAGCTTCAAAGTCATCATCATCTTGTTCAACAACATTTTCCTTTAAGGCCACATTTATCCCCTTTTGCATTCCAATGGCTCGAGCACGAGCGTCTTCGGCATTCTTGACGGCCACTTTGAAAGCTACCATTTCTTGCATGACCTCATTGGAAGCCATTTGATGGTAATTATGTCTACCTTGAAGACTCTTCAAATCAGTAGGCTCAAAAGGCATAAGAGCACTAACATAGTTTCTCTTGATCCATGCGTCATCAACGTGGGTAGCCCCATGATTTCTAAATGTGGTGGCTATTGACTTGAGTCTTCTATACATATCCTCGTGATCCTCGCCATCCATCATATAAAAACCTTTAGCTTGGTTACTCAGTGCATCATACCTATTCCTTCTCATGCTTTCATTTCCAATGAAGAGTTCGGTGAGGGCATCCAAAGCTTCCTTGGTGGTACTTAGATGTTCTATGTGGGGCATGTCCTTGGGACCCACATCGAGCTGAATCATGTGTAGAGTCGTTGCATTGAGTTGGTTGTCCACAACTTCTCTTCTTGTTAAGTTGCTTGGATCTCCAACATGCAGACCATTCTCGATTACTTTCCATAACTCAATGGACGAGATGCACACATGAGATTTCATTAAGAATTGTCATTGATTAAAAGGAGATGCAGAAAGCTTGGGTGGACCACCCCTATTGTTTATATGAGGATGAGGGATTGGTGGATCGGGAGAATATAAGTGAGGGACCTCACCATAGTCCTCCTTACCACTTCCCTTTTTGGAGGATGAGCCATTATTTTTATCACTTACCAACTCATCTTCCTTGGAGTTAGCATTAGCTTTCTCCTTAGAGAGCGGAGTGGTAGCCTCGGAGGTAGATGGAGGTGGGGCTGTAGATAGAGAGAGATGAGCAATCATTTGATGCATATCTTCCATTTTGCTCTCAAAGGATTTCAACAAGGTTGTTTCCAACGTCTTGAGATCATCCATCGTGACCTTGTCCACAACCTCACTACCATCTCCCTTAGTACATATACTTCTCTTAGGCGGTTAAGCCCGAATAAGAGTCGAGGCTCTGATACCAATTAAAATGGATAGTATGGGAACCTAGATGGGGGTTAATAGGTGCTACTTCAATTTTTAATTCTTTTTCAATTTTAGGCTTGACACAAATGTAAATTCTCTAGATATGCAACTACGAGAATTTCCCTATATGCCAACCTAACTACTAAGCGTGTAAAAAGGAGCGAGGAAACCATAGTGGAGCACGCGAAGACATAGGGATTTGTTTGACCGCAGTTCCTTCCTTGTAAAGGGAAGTACATCTGCGTTGGAGGGGTGGGCGGTTCTAAGACTACCACGCCACAATAGGCCTCACCCTATTCTCCGATAGATCTTTCCACCAAAGGCCTGATCCACCTTTCCACTATTGGTACCCTTTAAGGCGGGAACCGGTGCCTTTACAACGCTAACAGGGCACACATCCACAACTAAATTGGAGGATCCCGTGATGACAACAACCTACCACAAGAACACGGATCATCAAATAATCAAAACTAGGATCTAGATATTTGCAAGAAATACTAGATCGAGAATCCTCCAAGTGAATGGAGGGGAAGTTGAGCGCTTGATTGATGCTGATGAAGATCGAGTCCTCCTCCTTCAGTTCCCTAAAGATCAATGTCTTTGGATGGGTGAAGACAGAGATCTCGCTTGGAACTTGAAGAACATGTCTGAGCTTTTTTGAATGAATCAAGAGTTCTGGCAGGAGGGATTGATGGGGAATAAATACCCCTGCCAAACTCAGCCGTTGGAAAAGTTGGGGGCGGATTATCCGGTCGGGGCAAAACACCGCCCCGAAAACGGATTTTCTGGGGGAAAATCCGCTCCCGATACCGCGTGACGCACCTGGTCGCCCTTTGCAAAACTTCTCGGGGGAGGCGGATTATCCGGCCCCCTAGAGGGGCAGATTATCTGGCCCGGGCAAAAACTCTGGCCCTAGCTGGATAGTTCGAAGAATAATCCACCCCCATATTGCATGACGTGCCTTGTTCACCTTTGTCGAATGGGCCAGGCAGGATTATCCGGTCCTTGGCAGGGGCGGATAATTCGCCCCCCGAACAACTGTTTTTGCCTGCTTTTCATACGAACAATTATCTGCAGCACTTAGCACACATGAGATGATCCATGGTATTGTTATCTAACACACACAACATTAGAGATCATGAAATGTTCTTTCAGACGGGGATGTCATGCCCATCGGCCAGGGCGGAGGCGGCCGATACCAACGCTCCTCTGGCACCCATAACAGATGAGGGACATATCGAACAATATTACGACCACGACAGGGCTGCCATGCCCATCGGCCAGGGCAGAGGCTACCGATACCAATGCTCACGACTTCGAGCTGTGCGAGCTCCTAAGATGCAGCCCACAACGACACCCTATGCTGCAGCTCTGAGCACATCGCTTCGGTTAACGCCCGTAGTTGTGACCTCGGCAAGACCGCCCAAGGCAGCGGCCCATGACCGATGCAACCACGCTATCCAAAGGGCTAGACCCGACTCTCAGACGCAGTAGAACGACTAGACGCACCGAGAAGCTCCTGGGTGCTTATCCTTCGGCCATCATGATTGCAGTATGCTAACGGTGGAGATCGAGGCCTTAATCACGAAGTCGACATCGTGCGTCATCATAAACTGGCGGACATCGTTCATTGACGACGGTCGGGGCCTTAGTGATCCTGAGGTATAGGAGGGGCGCATCAAGCGTGGTACCGTAGGAGGCTCGCTAAGGTCTTGACCGTCGTCAACGAACGATGTCCGCCAATTTATGATGATGCACGATGTCGACTTCGCGATTATGACCTGGATCTCCACCGTCAGCATACTGCAATCATGATGGCCGAATGATCAGCACCCTGGAGCTTCTCGGTGCGTCTAGTCGCTCCACTGTGTCTGAGAGTCGGGGTTGGCCCTTTGGATAGCATCGCTGCACCAGCCGTGGGCCGCTGGCTTGTGCGGTCGTGCTGAGGTCGCAGCTATGGGTGTTGGCCGAAGCAATATTCTCAGAGGCGCAACATAGGGTGTCGTGGTGGGCTGCATCTTAGGCGTTCGCACAGCTCGAAGCCGTGAGCGTTGGTATCGGCTGACTCCGCCCTGGCCGATGGGCATCGCAGCCTCGTCGTGGTCGTAATATTCGTCCATTTGTCCCTCATCTCTTATTGGAGGCCGAGGGTTTGATGTATAAACTACCAAATCGTGTAGAAATCAAGTTCGGTGGAAAATCGTTTTGGTTCGAACGCGGGACGAGGGAAGAGTGAGATGGACGAAAATTGGGGGAGACGAAAACCTTATAAATAAAGATAGATAGAGGTAGAATCGGAAACTTAAGATGACTTACCAGACCATGAAGACCGTAAGCCTTTTAATAGTATAAAGGCAATAGATATATTCAGCAATAAAGTAAAATACAGGAAAAGAAAAGAAAAAAGGTAACCATGTCAACTGGGCCGGCCCAGACCATTCAGGAGGTGGGTGGGGGCTGCGCCTCTTGAAGCGGCAAATAGCACGCCCTGGAATCCGAAGTTGCCGCTTGAAGCGCTGTATGGACCTCTCATATGGACTGCTGCGTCTGCATCCTGAAGCTCAGGTCAGTTTTTTTTTTTAACTTTGAAGCTTATAGTATGTGTCAGGTAAAAGAATGATTGGAATGCTGCACGTTGCTGGCCTGTCACTTCATTGAGATCGGATCGGATTTGAGCAAGCGCCCGTCGGCTGCAGAGCTTCAGCTGGGCCTCACGAATTTTTAGCGAATATGAAACGCTAGTAAAAACCTATTGGACAGCTTATGTGGCCCATAACTTGTATTCAGATCGGTTTGATGGCTGGGCTGTGGGCACAGCTTCATTTAGCCCGGCAAATCCTATTTGACGCCCACCCGCGGCCGCGCGATGGTCGTACCCACATTATATCTAAATTGTTCACTGTTCTAAGTTTCTTCTTTCTGTCTTTTACTGGCAAATGAAACTGAGACGGTTATTGTATAGGAACACCAGTTACTGTATTTTTTTTTTGGAAATTTCACCTATCTATAAATAATCATTAATAGTACAATACAAAGAGCATCAAAAGTAATAACAATTAGAAATAAGTATTTGGACCACCTAGCGACAACTACAAGCACTAGGACGAGCCAAAAAGTCGCCTCCGTCCTCACCCTTTATTATCGGAGCCCGACAAAGCTTATTCTAATAGAGATTGTTTTAGTAGATAGACATCAAGTCGCCGTCCTAAGGCTCAAAAGGACCATCACACCAAGCAATCATTGTCAAAGATGACAATCCTAGAGTCCAAAACACTTACCTAAAATTACACCAACAAATACAAAAAACACATGATCCTAAAAGATCTGCCGGACACGAGACTCCATAAGCCCTCCACCAGCACCACCGGCTTCCCGTAACTATAACTTTGTTAAAGTGTGATCTTTTCTGGCTTTTGGAACCTAGATTAGTAGTAGTAAGTATTTAATGATGTTAGCTTAACTACTTAACCATGTGCATTCAGTCTTATTTATATATGTCTTACGACCTGATGTTTTAACTATGTTAGTATGATAATGTGCATCGTGTTTCCGGTATGATCAAATGGAGTAGTAAGGTTTGCCAATTGAGTAGAAGCATGAGCTATATGTGCCAATATTGTATCAAGGAAGAGAAACAAGTGGCGAGGCACAAAATCTAGCTAGACGCGTGGTGATCCTAGAGCTTGGCGTCATGTTTGGTCTTGTAAATCGATCTTAGCTTGTACCTCTTGACTCCCCAATGTTATATGTTGATCCAAATTCTATAAAGTAAAGGCCAATTTCTGACGGAGCGGAACGAGGCCTGTCGCCGGAGGCTTGAGCCGAGCGGTACGGATCGTTGATGACCTAGGTTACCACCGCTATATAAACCTCTTGTAAGCCGTCGATTGGGATAAGTTGCATCTGAGAAAATCTCCGGCGTTGTGTAAACACTCCTCGATATAGTGAAGTTTTGTTGGCTGGCGCCCATGGTTTTTTCCTCTCTCTGTTGGAGAGGTTTTTCCACATTAAATCTGTGTCCCCTTGCTGTGATTTTATTTTTCGTTCTTCGTTATTTACTTGTCGCAAAGCTAACAGGTGGTATTAGAGCCCCAGGTTCTAATCTAGGGTTTATGACATGTCGTCATTGAAGTTCGATCTTCCGCAGCTAGATTACAACACAAGATTCTCCTTGTGGCAGATAAAGATGCGGGCGATTCTCGCCCAAACTTCAGATCTGGATGAAGCGCTGGATGGATTCGATGGAAAGGATGCAAAGGGCTGGTTCGATGAAGAAAAGTGGAAGGACCATAAGGCTTTGTCTTTGATTCAACTTCATCTTTCTAATAATGTCTTGCAGGAAGTGTTGGCGGAGAAATCTACTGCTGCCCTTTGGGTGAAACTGGAATCGATCTGCATGTCAAAAGATCTAACCAGTAAGATACATGTGAAGATGAAGTTGTTCTCGCATAGGCTGCAAGAAGGTGGATCGGTAATGGGTCACTTATCCATTTTTAGAGAGATTGTTTCTGACTTGCAATCTATGGAGGTAAAATATGAAGATGAGGATCTAGGTCTCTTACTCTTATGCTCGCTGCCTAGTTCTTATGCTCGCTGCCTAGTTCTTATGCTCACTTCCGTGATACAATATTGTTGAGCCGTAATACACTAACCCTTGATGAAGTACAAGAGGCCCTCAAATAGAGGCAAAATATGAAAACTATGGTACAGATAGATGGGGCGTCATCCAAGGCTGAAGCTCTGCAGGTTCATGGCAGGACCAAGCAGATATTTAACAACTACGCCAACAAGATAAGAGCAAGGATTGCAGAGGTTGTTCGAAGTCCAAGGGAAAGGATAAGTTCTACAGGTATTTTAAGAAACCTAATCAAGTTATTGATGATTGTTGGAAGCTGCAGAATAAGAAGAAAAGGAACATAACTTACCAACCGAAAGATAAGTCTGAAGGTGCTGGTAAGGCTGCTGTTGTTTCTGGTGATAGTTCTGACGGTGAATATTTTGCCGATTTTGCTGCTTGTGCTTCTCGTGATGATGAATGGATACTTGATACTTCATGTTCGTTTCATATTTGTTGTAACAAAGATTGTATCAATTCATATGAGTCTGTGCAGACTGGAGATTTTGTACGTGTGGGGAACGACAACCCATGACATATTGTCGAAGTTGGATCTGTTAAGATCAGGACACATGATGATGTGACGCATACATTGACTGAAGTGAAACACATACCAAGTATGACCAGAAACTTGATCTCCCTGAGTACCATGGATGTTGATGGATACAAGTACGTTGGTGGGCGTAGATTGTTAAAGGTATCAAAAGGTTTTCTTATTCACATGATAGGTGATATGAATTCTGCCAAGTTATATGTTCTTAGAGGTAGCATGTTGCCTGGTATTGCTGCTGCTGTTACTTCTAATGATTGCGGTAAAAAAATCTTTGCCATATGCGTCTTGGGCATATGAGTGAACATGGCATGGCTGAATTGGTAAAGAGAGAGCTGATTGATGGTTGCAATTTGGGTAAGTTTGAGTTCTGTGAGCACTGCATTTTTGGTAAGCATAAAAGAGTTAAATTCAATGCTTCCATTCATACCACCAAAGGTATTTTAGATTATGTGCATGCTGATTTATGGGGACCTTCCCGTAAGACTTCTATTGGTGGTTCTAATTACATGCTTACTATTATTGATGACTACTCAAGAAAAATGTGGCCATATGTTCTGAAACATAAATCTGATATTTTTTATGCTTTTAAGAAGTGGAAATTTATGGTTGAAAAGCAAACTGAAAAGAAGGTAAAGATACTAGGTACTGATATTGGTATGGAATTCTGTTCTAATGAGTTTGAGGACTTTTGCAGTAACGATGGTATGATCAGGCACCACACCATCCCTTACACTCTTCAGCAGAATGGTGTGGCTGAGAGCATGAACAGAACCATCATCTCAAGGGCTCGCTGTATGTTGTCCAATGCATGTATGCATAAGATGGTTCTGGGCTGAAGCAGCCAACATAGCATGCTACCTCATAAACAAGTCACCTTCTATTCCACTTGAGAAGAAAACTCCCATTGAGGTATGATCTGTAGGGGTTCCGCGTATGAAAACAATAAACTTTACCCTACGCCCCTAAACCCCTGATGTTGCCAGGACCTATCTATTAGTAATACAGTAACGGGAGGGGCTTTTCGTGAACTTACCCTTGAAGACCAAAAAGCGTTGTCAACTCTCAAGAGAGCGTGGTTGATGTAGACGAGCCGAAGCCGACCTCAAGGTCGTGATGAAGTCCTTGCGCTCCAGCGGCTCCAACGATTTGAGTGCCGCAAGTGTGACACTTCGCGGGGAGTTACACACATCCGGTGCCTGACGATGACTCCCGCTTCCCCGATCTAGCAGCAATTGCGGAAGTAGAGCTCCTGGATCCGAATCCCGCAGCACGATGGCACTCCGCGGTGAAGATGTCTCTCGTTCGCGCAATCTGAACTTGGGACCACGGTCACGAGAGAGAGAGAATATCAATTGGAGGTCTTCCCAAAAGTGAAGAACTTTATTGAATATTGTGTGTATTTATCTGGCCAAATACCCCACTTTATATAGGGGGAGGGGAGGTACTACCTCCCTCAAAGTCCCGGGGTGGGACTAAAGGAGAGGAGAGGGGGAGGGGTGGCGCCGCCGGCCACCCCCATGGGCCCGGTTGGGGGGGGGGCTGGACCACTATGGTGCCAGCCATCCCCTCTAGCCCTTCTCCCTCTTGCCTTTCCCTAATGGGCCCTCTTCCCTCTGGAATTGGCCCATTAAGCCTTTTGACCTTTTAATAGATTTTCTATTTATTAAATGATTATGAATAAATGATTAAATCAATATTTAACATTCATTCACATATTATTCAATCTCCGTTGTTATGGAACACCTTCCACCTCCACTCTGGACATCCTCCGGACTTACCGAAACCATTCCGGTTTTCTCTCTACTATTCTTCGGCGATTCTTTCTATCCTATAAACACTCTCTAAGCATCATCAAACCCTTAAGAATGATACCCTACGGTTCGGGAACACTCCAGACATGGTCGGGACACTCTCGGACCAATGATCAACAGAGGGACCTGGATGGCCATGTGACCCCTGTGCGTTCCACGAAGATCTTTCCTTGTTTGAACCGGGACGGTCGTTTCTTATTCCCTTTGTCTCTTGATACTTGCATTGCCCGAGATCTGATCAATGACATCACCATGTCGTGTTCAATCTCGTTACCGAACAATGCTACTTGATTCGTTCCGACAAGTGATATCCCTGTGATCAAATCACACGCTGCACAACTATTGGATATAACTTCTCCGAGTGGGCCCCTTGAGTATCTTTCCGTCATGTGGACGGACAAATCCCGCTCTTGACATATATTGCCTCTACGGTTTCCTCCGAGTACCTAAACACACCTTTATAACCACTGTATTACCAAGTGGCGCTTGATGTTATCTAAGCACTCTCGGGAGACAGTGATTGATATAGCCTCACAGTCTAAGGAATAGTCTACGAGTATCCATTTCTAATCATCGTAACTTGAACTTCGTGACATGATCGGGTCATGATGTTTAGGTTGGGTATTGGTTCATCATCTCATTCTCAGAATGAGTTGACTCCATTTCCAACTGGCATAAATGCCACATGATCAGGAAACTTGATCATTTTTTGACCAATGAACCAATGACTAGAGTTTCACTGGGAACCCCTGGTTGTTTATATATCACACGTGTATTGATGTTTTCTCTCAATACAGTTATAGCATGATATAAAACTTAATCATAAACTTTATGAAATATGATAATAGTCCTTATTACTATTTGTCTCTAGGGCATATTTCCAACAGTTTCCCACTTGCACTAGAGTTCAAATAAACTAGCTGCATGATACGTTGCTAACGTATCCATAATTTTTGATGTTCCATGCTTGGTTTTTATCTACTTTCTTATGTTTTGTCCACACTTTGGAGTACTTTTTATACACTTTCTTGGACTAACCTATTAACAAGAGCCACAGTGCCAGCTGCCTGTTTTCTGCTGTTTTTGGTTCCAGGAAAGTCAGAAAATGAATATTCTCGGAATTGGACGGGACAAAAGCCAAAGTCAGTTTTTCACCGAGGGGGACACAGAGCCAGAATACGAGACGGAGAGGGGCCAGGGGGCCGCCACACCACCTGGCCGCGCGGCCAAGCCTGACCCGTGCCAGGGGGTGGTCTGGCTGCCTCGGGCACCCCCTCGGCCTCCCCTTTCTCCTATAAGATGCCTCCGATACAGAAACCCTAAGTATGCGATCAAAATTCCACGAAAGATTCTGTAGCCACCGTCATCTCCATCCCTAGATCGGGAGGGATCTGAAGCTCTTCTCGGCACCCTGCCGGAGGGGAGAATTCACCATGAAGGCCTTCTTCATCACCATTCAAGCCTCCGGTGTGATGCGTTAGTAGTTCATCCTTGCACTACGGGTCCATGTAGTATCTAGATGGCTGGTTCTTCTCCTTTGTGCTATCATGTTTAGATCTTGTGAGCTTCGTTCATGATCAAGATCATCTATTTGTAATTCTACATGTTGTGTTTGCGTGGATCCGATGGATATTGAGATGCTATTTTAGATTGATTATTGATTCTATCATGTCTTTGTTATTTGTGATCTTGCATGCTTTCTGTTGTTAGTAGCTATCTTGGCCAAGTATATGCTAGCAACTCCAAGAGTTAGTATTTATGCTCGATAGTGGGTTCATGCCTCTAGTAATCTAGGGAAGTGACAGAAATCTCTAAGGTACTAGATGTGCTGTTGCTACTAGGGAGAAAACAACAATCCTTTATTCATAGAACAATCGTATCGTTTACTTTAAACGCAATGCGTAATGCAATTATCTGTTGCTTGCAACTTAATACTAGAGGGGGTTCGGATGATAACCTGAAGGTGGATTATTAGTCATAGATGCAGTTTGATTACGGTCTATGTATAATGTTGTAATGCCCAATCAAATCTCATAGGAGTCAAGATGATTAGTATATGCATATATTGCTTTCTCGAGTTTTGTCAATTGCCTCGCTGTAATTTGTTCACTCAACATGTTATCTATCTTAAGGAGAGACACCACTAGTGAACTATGGACCCCGGTCCTTTATTTTACCATCAATCTATAACTGTCTACTATTTTTCGTTTACTTTCTGCAAACTATTACTTTCTTCCACCCAATACGTTTAATCCTTTGTTTTCAGCAAAACTGGTGAGATTTACAACCTCACTGTAAGTTGGGGCAAAGTTCTGTGGTTGTGTTGTGCAGGTTTCCACGTTGCTGCTGGCGCCGGTAGTGCGCCTTGCCAAAGTATAGCTAGCAACACCTTGGAGGTGTTTCCATGATCCTACTGGATTGATAACCTTGGTTTCATAACTGAGGGAAAACTTACTGCTCTGCTCATCATACCTTCCTCTTGGGGTTCCTCAACGAGCTCGTTAATACACGAGTTAGCACTGCATTTGTTCTGAATCATTGGCACCATTGATACGTCCATTTTGCATCACTATTATATGTCATAATTCACTGTTATTCACTGATATATTTCATATTAAGAGATGATACTTATGTAATTTCATCTGTTTTTGCATGGTTGATGACTTTTGGAGCATGGACCGCTGCAGTCAGGATTCTGATGGAAAAGGTGCTGTTTGGAGGCCAAATTTGCGAAGATCAGAAAATCCTATTTTTCCAGAAGATGAACGCTGCCAGAAGAGGGAGTGGAGATGGGCCACAGGGGGCCCACACCACCCCCTGGCGTGGGCCACCCTAGGCCGCGCCACCAGGTGGTGTGTCCGCCCAGGCCCACCTCTGGCTCTCCCCTCTGGCGTATATATTCCTCCCGAAACCCTAAGACTCGAGGAGCAACCATAGAAAGATTCCACTGCCTCCGTGGGGCGGAAAACACCGAGAGAGAAAGATCTCTCCGGCAGACAGATTTCTGCCGGGGGAATTCCTTCCTGGAGAGGGGAGATCGTCGCCATCAACACCACCATCAAGCTGGACTTCATCGGGATCATCATCATCATCACCACCATCATCATCGTCAACACCCTCATCACCATCTCCATATTGCTGTAACAATTGCGTTGAATCTTGCATAGTTCTTAGGGGAAACTTTCTTGGTGTTGATTACTCTTTGTAGTTGATGGCATTGAGTGAACCATTGAATTATTGTTTATGTTTAGATTGTTATACATCATTATTCCATCTCTGATCATGATCCATATGATGTCTTGTGAGTAGTTCATTTTGTTCTTGAGGACATGGGAGAAGTCATGTTGTTAGTAGTGGAATTGTGTTGAGAAAGATTCAATAGTTTGATATTTAAGTTGTGGTGTACTTCTTCTAGTGGTGTCATGTGAACGTCGACTACATGATAGTTCACCTATATGGGCCTAGGGGAATGCATTGTGTATTTGGCTACTAATCGTAGGGGTTGCCGGAGTGACAGAAACCTAAACCCCTGTTAGGAAACCATTGCACAAGGGACGTAAGGGTCTTAGAGTTTAAAGCTATGGTTAGGTTTCTACCTTAATTACTTTCTTATACTTACGGATGTTTGCAAGGGGTATAATCACAAGTATGTATTAGTCCTAGGAAGGTCGGTACATTAGCACAGGTTCACCCACACAACACTTAGCAAGCTAAAGAAGATTAATCAACTATATGAAGCGAAAGCACTTGACAGTCTTCCCATGTGTCCTCGAGAACGTTTGGTCATCTTAAGTAATACAATCGGCTTGTCCTTTGCTGCATAAAGGATTGGGCCACTTGCTTTATTTATTCTTATTGTCTTTTATTTACTCGTACTTTATTTACTTGCATTATCAAAAAACCCTAAAAATTCGTTTGCTAAGTATTTGTAGAGAATTCCTGATCCATACCACTAGCCAGCACCTTCTGCTCCTCGCTGGGTTCGACACTCTTACTTATCGAAAATACTGCGATACACCCCCTATACTTGCGGGTCATCAAGACTATTTTCTGGTGCCATTGCCGGGGAGTGAAGCGCTATTGGAGAGTGGAACTGGTAAAGGAAACTTCTACTGTTAGTATTGTTTATTTCTGTTAGTTGCTTTATTTTTGTTATGGATAATTCATTGAGTTTCTTATTTGGTAATGCTACTACCACTGCTAAGGTAGTAGATGAACCACCACCTGCTTTTGAAATATCTACAAGAATTATTGATCGTGTTATGGATAACTACTATGTTGGGGATGGAACTGTCCATCCCGGTGATCATTTACTCTTTATACACGAATTATGCGGGTTGTTCAAGTGTGCAGGTATTACTACAGATCAAGTTAAGAAGAAGTTATTCTCATTATCACTGAAAGGAAGAGCTGAGGAATGGTATAAGTTGCTGAAGAATGGTCAAGCTCTGGAATGGGAGGAAATAGTGCCTCTCTTTTATTCAAAATTTTATCCTCCTAGTGAGATTCATAAAGATCGGAATCAAATATACAACTTTTGGCCTCTTGATGGAGAGAGTACAGCTCAAGCTTGGGGGAGATTGAAGTTACTTATGCTCAAATGTCCCATTCATGAGCTCCCCAATAATATCATTGTCAATAACTTTTATGCAAGGCTCCCTCTACATGACAAGGATTTATTGGATGCTTCTTGTGCTGGATCATTCACTCGCATGGAAGAAGAAGCTAAATGAGATCTTCTGGACCGTATTCAAGACAATGCTGAAGCTTGGGAGAATGACAAAGGTAGAAAGTTAGGTATAAATTATGATTATGAATGCATTGAATCTTTTATGGGAACTGATGACTTTCAAAATATTAAAAATGCTTATGGTCTAGACTCTCAAGCTATTGCTTCTTATTTTAAGGCTTTTGCTTCCTATATTGAAGTGCCTAAAAAGAAGTGGAATAAGTATCATGAACCTTATAAAGATGTTGCTAAGAGTGTTCCTGCAAGAAATATTGAAGTTTATACTGCTAATCATGTTTTACCTGAACCTTACATTGAGAAAATGCCTTTCCCAGTTAAGATAAAGGAACATTCTATGATAGCTAGTATGGTTAGTGAAAGTACGAATGAAGCTGTTGAACCTGATAAACAAATGGTTGATGAACCTATTATAGCAAATGTGAAAGACTTTGTTACTAAATATAAAGAAGAGGGACACACTATCCTTTGTAAGGATACCTCTAATATTGTTTCACATAGTAGTGTTATGAGAGCTAGTATTCCTGTGTTTTCTGTTAGAATAAGTGATCATTGCTATGATGGTTCTTGTGATAGTTATATTGTTATGTTTATGCATGATACTGAAAGTTATTATGAGAGAGGGAAAAGTGTTCTTATGTACCTCAATAATATCAAGTTTCCTCGTTTTATGCTGAAAGTTTTTATGTTGCACTTGGTTTGCCTTCTTATGCAGGTAGCCTCTGGTTTCAACAACTTGTTTGTTTACAAAATTACCTTGCATAGGAAGTGGGTTAGACTTAAATGTGTGTATTTTTTGCTTCTTAATGCTCTCTTTCACTTCAATTCATATTCCTATGTGAGCATCTTCAAAATTATCATGCCCATCTTAATGGCCATAAAGAAAGAGCTTTTTGGGAGACAACCCAGTTTATTTTTGCTTTCAGTTTGTTTGTGTTTCTTTGAGTCTTGGAAGTTATTACTTTGGTAATAACCTCTCCTTATCTGTTTTGTTTGGTTTTTGTGTCAAGATCAACCTCTAATGAGAGGGAAGTAAGATTTGGGGAAGTTGCTATCCCGAAACAGATTTTTGTGCTTCACTGTAAAAATTCATGAGAGATCTCTATATTTCGGATTGAGCTGTAATTTTTTGTGTTTCTGCCCTAGGTTGTTATTTAACTTTCATAAGTTTTGCACTTTTTGATTTGAGCAACAAAAGATTTTCGAAAAAATTGATCTTTACCTGCTGGTCTGTTTTGACAGATTTTACCACTCTTGCATTTGCTTCTTTATTCGATTTCCTTTTTGAATTCTTTTTGGGTTTTCGGAAGGAGTTGCTATAGTATCTTATGTTTTGATGGTTTTCAGTTGAAGTTGAACTAAAAAGGTTTTATCACTTCACTTATACTAATGTTGCTAATGAGAACTGTGTGATGTTTTGTGTGAAAGAAATTTCCAGGTAGTGGAGATAATGGTGTAATAAAGAAGAGAAAGGTTTTATGACTCAAGTAGTAAGTGTATGAAGATGAAGATATTGATGTTATTCAAGTGGTGACTCTGGAAGAATCTACTAGATATCAAATTCAGAGACCTGCAGAGTCCTTTTTCAAATAGGTAACAGGTCTGGTAAGAAAAGTTCCGCGAAAATACTATCCAACTAAATTTTTGTAGTTTTTAGCCAATATGGAAAGTTATGAAGCGAAAAAGGAATGGAAACGGAGTCAGGGTGGCTCACACCACCCTGTGGCGCGGGCCCACCCCTGGCTGCACCACCAGGTGGTGAGGCCACCTCGGACTCCGTCTCTGACCCATTTTCTCCCAGTACCTTCCTTTTGTTATGAAACTTCGTAATATATAATCCCCCGGATCCCCCGAGGTTCATATATCATGTGCTCATCGTGTTTTTGTTTCGATCTGTTTCTGCCAGGAACTATCTTTGAAAGCTTAGAAGCACAATGGTGTCCGCCAAGGATAAAGGAAAGGAGCCTATGGAGGAGGATCTCCAAGACCCCGGGAAGGAGAAGGACATCAAGAGTGAAGATGAAGAGGAGGCAAAGCACACCGACACTACCATTGCAAGCATTGGAGTGGTGGCAAACCCTGCCAGGACTATGTCAATTGGAGGGAAGCCTCCTCATCACTGTTCAGATCCCTGGTCACTTCCCCCACGCGCCAAGAATCCTTTCCATACCCTTATCCATGAGTATCAATACCAGAATATACCCAAGGAGAAATTACCCTCCAATTGGGATTTGCCTCGTTCTAGCCATGCAGGAAAAGAAGACTTCAAGGTGGAAGAGTGGAGAAAGAATCACAAGAGCTGGAATTCGCAACCCGACGTGATCATGAGCCGCATTGAGCAAAACTCGCAGCTTATTCGCAATCTCACCTTTGAGATCGAGGACTTGGGGAAACTGATCAAAGAGCTCATCGAGAAGATACCACCATCACCGAAGGAGTAATTCGTCATCAGGTTTGGCATCCCCTTGGTTTGTTCCAAGCTTGGGGGAGTGCCATGGTATCACATCACTATCTTCTATCTTTTTACCCTTTTAGTAGAGTCATATCATGAATAGAGAAGTTATCATGTAGGATGGTTTGCATTATGGAAGTGTCCCCTCTCTCGTTAGATATGTATCCCTTGGTGTGAGTTGCTGTTATGGATTATTAATGAGAAGTTCTATCATTTACTCTTTTGCATAGCTTATATTAGTTTTCAATTCATGGTTATATGATTGATCTTGTTGTTAGTATTGGTATCACTCAGGGATCATTGAGTTAATTTAGTTGGTTTTGGCAAACCTGGCTCAGTCAGTAGCAACACTATTTTTGAGAGTTGAATGAAAAGATAAAAGTACTCTAAAGAAAAATAATTTCATCATCTTTCTTTCTTGATTTGCTCATAAGTTTAGTATTCTCTAGTTAAGATCTTTTGTGCTTCCAAGGAAGATTGCATGTTTGTTTTTATCACTTGTATGTTTGTTTGTTTCCTTCAACTCTTATACTTGCTACCCAGCCTTGCTAGCCAAAAACCTGTACTGAGAGGGAATACTTCTCGTGCATCCACTTCCCTAAACCAAAGCCCATGCCATTTGTGTCCACCATACCTACCTATTAGCATTGTGGCTATTCCAAGTAAATTCTTGTTTTTATCTACCTTCCAAATTAAACTTGTTATGTGAAAATTAGTGATTAAAGCTCTCACGAACTTGATGGCACACTTTACTTTCTTGTACTTAATAAACTTGAACCATTGGGTCCTTCTTGTTGCCTATATGCTTGAGGTTTATGCGTTGAAGTTAGCAGAACCATGTATCATGGGGAACGCTTTCGACACTGCCATGGTACTTTGTACCTAGTTGATATCATGATTCTTTTGCCTATGGATCCCGACGGTGTGAAATAAAAGGGGAACTTATAAGATCATGGAGTTCATATGTGTGTTAGAGAAATGCCTGGACCGCTAGCTTAACCAATGCCTAATCATGGTGGAAACTTGCAGTATAACAATAGTGAGCATTCTAAGAAGCATCCTCAATAAAAACCTATGTAAATAGCAAATAAAAAGATCGCTGAGATGCTCATTGTCTGCTTGCCTTGTCATTTTGATTATGGGATAGCTCCTGTATCATGTGCAAGGGGTACCCCATTGGCGGTTCTGAATGATACACATGTATTTACAATGACAAGAGCTTACTTGTGACTGAAATTGAGTAGCATGAGGTTCGGTACTCGTAAGTAAGGGCATGAGATTTCAACTTATAACTTGTCAAGCATATCCTCTTAGTTGTGTCACTTTAACCTTAATCACCTAAAGATGCCTATGATAGGGGCAATGAGAGCTGAAAGCTAATAAGTATCATAATTTTTGGGAGCTCTTTATGAAACTTGCAATCCCTGTTTCCCTCTATGAAGGGCCTTTCTTTTACTATATAGTTGAGTCAGTAAACCCATTCCCTTCTATCTTAGCAAGTATTTTGAGTTGTTGTGTTTCATTCATTCATATGATGATTTATTCAATCATGTTTCTTATGTTCCTTGATTTGCACATTGTTCTTATCTTGGTGATTACTACTTTGAAAGCTATCATTGAAAAATCAGTTATTTGTGAACTCCAGCAATTTGTCAACTATTCTTCGACCAAGAGCTAAGTTTGCCATTACCAATTATGATTTACTTTATGTATCTTTATTGTGTTTCCTTTGCTTATTGCAAGTTAAGTTATATAATGGTGAGTTGTCTTCTATTATGATCTATGTATTGATGAATGTGATGCTTCTTGTCCGTATTATTTTATCGACTCTTCACTCCATAAACCCGAGGTCATGTTTATTGAGCTTAGTTTCGCTTGGGGACAAGCGAAGTCTAAGCTTGGGGGGAGTTGATACGTCCATTTTGCATCACTATTCTATGTCATAATTCACTGTTATTCATTGATATATTTCATATTAAGAGATGATACTTATGTAATTTCATCTGTTTTTGCATGGTTGATGACTTTTGGAGCATGGACCGCTGTAGTCAGGATTCTGATGGAAATGGTGCTGTTTGGAGGCAAAGTTCACGAAGATCAGAAAATCTGGGAAAATATATGGAAAATCCTATTTTTCCAGAAGACGAAGGCTGCCAAAAGAGGGAGTGGAGATGGGCCATAGGGGGGCCACACCACCCCTGGCGCGGGCCACCCTAGGCCATGCCACCAGGTTGTGTGGCCGCCCTGGCCCACCTCTGGCTCTCCCCTCTGGCGTATATATTCCTCCCGAAACCCTAAGACTCGGGGAGCGGCCACAGAAAGATTCCGCCGCCTCTACAGGGCGGAAAACACCGAGAGAGAAAGATCTCTCCGGCAGACAGATTTCTGCCGGGGGAATTCCTTCCCGGAGAGGGGAGATCGTCGCCATCAACACCACCATCAAGCTGGACTTCATTGGGATCATCATCATCATCACCACCACCATCATCACCATCAGCACCCTCATCACCATCTCCATATTGCTATAACAATTGCGTTGAATCTTGCATAGTTCTTAGGGGAAACTTTCCTGGTGTTGATTACTCTTTGTAGTTGATGCTATTGAGTGAACCATTGAATTGTTGTTTATGTTCAGATTGTTATACATCATTATTCCATCTCTGATCATGATCCATATGATGTCTTGTGAGTAGTTCGTTTTGTTCTTGAGGATATGGGAGAAGTCATGTTGTTAGTAGTGGAATTGTGTTGAGAAAGATTCAATAGTTTGATATTTAAGTTGTGGTGTACTTCTATTAGTGGTGTCATGTGAACGTCGACTACATGACACTTCACCTATATGGGCCTAGGGGAATGCATTGTGTATTTGGCTACTAATCGTAGGGGTTGCCGGAGTGACAGAAACCTGAACCCCCGTTAGGAAACCATTGCATAAGGGACTTAAGGGTCTTATAGTTTAAAGCTGTGGTTAGGTTTCTAACTTAATTACTTTCTTGTACTTACGGATGTTTACAAGGGGTATGATCACAAGTATGTATTAGTCCTAGGAAGGTCGATACATTAGCACAGGTTCACCCACACAACACTTAGCAAGCTAAAGAAGATTAATCAACTATATGAAGCGAAAGCACTTGACAGTCTTCCCATGTGTCCTCGAGAACGTTTGGTCATCTTAAGTAATACAACCGGCTTGTCCTTTGCTGCATAAAGGATTTGGCCACCTGCTGCATTTACTCCTACTGTCTTTTATTTACTCTTTGTTTACTTGCTTTATCAAAAACACCTAAAAATCCGTTTGCTAAGTATTTGCAGAGAATTCCCGATCCATACTACTAGACAGCACCTTCTGCTCCTCGTTGGGTTCGACACTCTTACTTATCGAAAATACTACGATACACCCCCTATACTTGTGGGTCATCAACCATATATCCAGTACCCTGAACATGCTTGCTCATGGAAGAGGTTGAGTCTTGGGTCTGTACATTACAGTCCCAAATCCTTTGCAACTTACTAATGTCACCTTGATTGACATTAATACTTTATCATCACATGATAACATTTGTGTGTATGCATCGTCGCTATGGCAGCAGAACGAGGCCTGATTCCAGGAGCCTACAGTGACTTTAGATCAACCTCGAGGGCTTTCTCATGGGCACTGTGTCCTAGGACACATCATTCTACGTTAAAAGCGAACTAGCCCCGCCATAACATTATACAACACTTTATCTATTATTATAAATGTATTCATCGAAACACGAGCGCAATCTGTGCAACTTTCGATGTTTTGTTCACCTCGCTTCCTACTTGACTTTAGTCGGTGTTTACAGGAGTTTCCAACATGTTCCCTTATAACATAACTCTTTATGCTTTAAGATAAGCCATCCTTTATGGATCTGGAAAACATGTCTACAGATCTCTATTAGACACTACGGACCAACTCAGCTCAACGTTCTTTGATTCAAACTTAATCACTTTTAAACGTTCCTTATTGGATCATATATTATGTTAAGTCATCATCATGGTTTTCTAAGATAGAACATATGTATCAACATAGTGGATGATGATCATCCTTTTATTTCAACCATTGATGTTAAACTTAATACTATTCCTAACTTGTGTTATTAAGGACCAGTTCCTTAATTAACTTCTATTCTGAAACCCTTTTCATAATCCCTTAAGGAATACTACATAATATCATAATACACTTATTATCAACTTCTACACCTTATAAATCATTATTTATTGGTACTTGTGCTTTTATTCTTAACACACTTAAGAATCATTCCTATAAGCTCCCACTCAAAATATGTTCCCAACATATTTGGGTTGAGTCAATACTATTACTCAAACTATGTTCCTACATATTTGAATTTGAGACTTATATTGCTCCCACTCAAAAATATGTCATTCACATATTGTTTCAGGAAGACTTTCATAAGTCCCACTCAATTTCATGCAAATTGCATATCCACTCACTATTTTGAACGATTTAAAAATCCTTTGATCAAATATCAAACTTGGAGATTCACTATGAGATACTAGTACTTTTACTAGTTTTAAATCCACTAGACATTTAGCACACTTGAATCAAATTCATTTGAATTTTTCCAATACTTGACAAATTGTGCTTTTGTCATTCACCCCCTTTTCCACTATGGCTTTGCAGTCATTTGGGAAAATTCAAGTAACCCCTTTCACTTGTGAGATTCAGCAACAAATTGCTTTCTAATCTCAAGGGAATTTTGCTTTTAGGATTTCTTATAATTTTAGTTTACCATTATTTCCTTAGTAGTTCGTAGTTATGTCATATTCCGGTAATAATGACAAATGATTCACAAATGTCTCCATACAAGATATGGATTACATTTTGAATCCTACTTTATGTAGTGAAAACACCAGTGGGGAAAACACAATGATCATTATCATTGATCCTTTCCTTTGTGAAGAGAATCGTTCAGGAACGTTTTCCGTTGCGCTTCTCAATACTCTGATGTATGGTTTTGAATCCTCATCATGTTTTTCACTATCTTCCATTTGCTCCATAATCAAGAAATATCACTGAATGCGCACTTTCTCGAAAATGTACCAAAATCCAAGCAATACGAATTTTGCTTCTCTTTTGGTTTCAGCTATGGATTTCGTATTCAAAGTTTCTAATGAATACTCTACAAGGACTTATTCGCTATTGTTTTGGTTATATCGAATAACCCCAAAACTTTTACGATGATCCATACTAGATATGGAGCCGCTTTCACGAATTCAAATGGTTCACTATATATTCTAATTGAGTGCTAACTATTTCTAACTAATGGTATCTACATCTATACTACAATGATTTATTTGGCGCCATCTATTCACCCACTTTGATATCTAATATCACATTGCGATGCTTTGCATTTTGACGTTTCAAAACGCTTTGCATTCCACAATTCTTTTTATGCCATTCTTATAAAGTCGAATTTCATTACTATTGATCAAATCATAGTAATTAGATTCTCTTTTATATTTATACCCTTTGTTGATGAAACACTTTGATCATATCAAATAGTTTCATATTCATGTTTCCTTTGGTAAACTACTTTACACATTTAAACAATCATATAATGATAATTACCATTTTCATTAAAACACAATACATCAAATATGTATTTACTTTTAACAATTCATTAAAACACTTTGTATTCAAGTAATACACGGTGTTCAAGTTATTTTGCCGAACTTAGGCATGATTTATATGTGATAAGAAAACAAGTGTCTTTCACATATTATCAATAACTCTGAATTCAAACAATGGTTTCATTCAAAATGAATATATCATTACGTTGGGTATTTTTCAAGGCATTTCAATATTTTAAAAATGTTCATGTATTATCAATTAGTTTCAAAACAATAAGGATAATTCACATATAATCAAACGAGATATGAACACAAATAGAAATCATTCATAAAAGTGGAACAACTGTTTGTTACAAGCTCATATGAATATCCGTCTCACAAAGTGTGAGACACACTAAAGAAGTTCACAATCTTTTTGATTACAATAATCATCCTAAACATAAACTAAATGATAAATATTGAGGGAAAGTTTCGTTGGCCATCATCATCATGATCACCATCAACACGCAACGCCACCTCCTCTCCAGGAAGCACCTCTCATGCAGAAGGACCTGTTTTCAGTAAAACAAAACAAGTGTCAAATATACTTAACACTGCAAATGTGTTTGCAAGATTATAACATTTATAAAATTATATATCAAATATATACCTTTGTCATTGATGACCTCAGCAACAACGGGTTCAACCATCACATTCTTGATATGTGATACGAACCTGTGGAATTCCATTGATTCCACGTCGCCTCTCATAATGCAAGTCCTGACTTGTCCTTGGTAGCTTGGTGGCAGCGACCGCAGCACAACGCCATTTGCAAAAGAGCCCATCATCCAGCTATCCAGGAAGTATGCGGGCCTCATGTATGCATCATGCATGTGCTCCAAGTGGTCGTCAAGCGATGAGTTCTCCTCCATCTTAATGGAGAGGAAGTCTCCCATCAGCTCATGCTCCCATATGCGTGCTTGTTCCAAGAAATGCGTCCTAAGCTGTAGCATTACCGTACGAGGGTTGACATTACCCACGACAGGCCACAGCTCGTTCACCATTCCGAAACGCATTGTAACTAAAATGAAGGAGGCCATCTCCTGACGGTGATAGCAGTCTTCCCGCTACTCTAGGGGTCTCTAGGTCAATGGGCTGATCCAAATCCATCTCATCGAGTATGTAGTCCACCACGTCATTCTCGCTAAGGAGAACGTGGAGACGTGCAACCCACATAGATAAGTTTTATCCATCTAGTCTGAGCTTCTCTCCTTCTAACCAATCAATCGTCAACAGGAAAGGTGGCATCGGGGAGAACCTTTTCTACATTTATAATTGCAAAAGGAATTTAGACTAAGTTTATAATTAAATGAGTTAATAATAACTCCACTTAGAAACACCTATCCCAGAAGGGTTCCTAGTGATAACACGGCCCCTTTTCCCCACATCTCCCCCGATCATCACGGCCATCAATGTGGGTTCTAGGGTGGACGCTAAGCGTCGGTCACATCATTCATGCGAGTCATGCTCAATCTTTTGACTATCCGCGTTCCGAGGCCACGTCTCTATAACGTGCTAGGCTCGCCAACTCAACCTTAGTGTATTCTCTGTGCAACATGGCTTACACCCACTGTATGCGAACATAGATATGTCTGACACCCACTCACAGTGGGTCGCCTCATACCGAAGAACTTTCTTGGTGGTGCACACTAAGGGGGAACACAATCATTGGTAATTTTAACATGGATCATCTTATTAGGCTACCGTCGAGTATCTAATACTAGCACACAATAAGATATACAAACAATAATATTGAATGTAAATGCAATGTGATATGGTCCTTCACGTCGTGATCTCCATCCGTCGTCACCGGATTCTGGCGCCCTAGACACCAGGGTACCGGTGTCTTTCCGGCGTGGTAGTCCGTCACCTCCGTGACTATCTACTACTACGTAACATAAGGTAATCACTTTACCTTTGCCACAACCATATCACAAAGAAGCGCCCCCTGCAAAACAAAGTTAGACGCATCTACTTTATCTTTGCATGTTTTACGTGGCTGAATGGGCTTTCGCATAAGAACCATTCTTACCTACGAACTTTCAACACAACGCTGATCAAGTAGTTGTCTCTAATACACCCCTTTTGGGGCCCTCCGTTGCAAATGGCATACCAACTAATGCGAGAGAGACAGGCACCCCCTAAGCCACTTTATACGGTACAAGCCGTATGTCAAGCGTGGACCAGTCTCGCGAATGAACGCGTAAAGTCGGTTGGGGGCCGCTTCATCAAGCATTACTGCGATATACACAAGTACACGTGGGAGGGTAACAACAAAAAGATCAACACCCACACTCTACATCTCATGTGTTCTACCCATACTAGCATTACTACGCATAGATCTGGCTCTGATACCATTATAGGGGTTCCGTGTATGAAAACAATAAATTTTACCCTACACCCCTGAACCCCTGATGTTGCCAGGACCTATCTATTAGTAATACAGTAACAGGAGGGGCTTTTCGTGAACTTACCCTTGAAGACCGAAAAGTGTTGTCAATGCTCAGGAGAGCATGGTTGATGTAGACGAGCCGAAGTCGACCTCAAGGTCGTGATGAAGTCCTTGCGCTCTAGCGGCTCCAATGACTAGAGTGCCTCAAGTGTGACACCTCGCAGGGAGTTACACACGTTCGGTGCCTGACAATGACTCCCGCTTCCCCAATCCAGCAACAATTGTTGAACTAGAGCTCCTGGATCTGAATCCCGCAGCGCGACAGTGCTCCACGGTGAAGATGTCTCTCCTTCGTGCAATCCGAACTTGGGACCACTGTCACGAGAGAGATAATATCAATTGGAGGTCTTCCCAAAAGTGAGAAGACCTTTATTCAATATTGTGTGTATTTATCTGGCCAAATACCCCACTTTATATAGGGGAGGGGAGGTACTACCTCCCTCAAAGTCCTGGGGTGGGAGTAAAGGAGAGGAGAGGGGGAGGGTGGCACCGCCGGCCACCCCCATGGGCCCCATGCAGGGGGCTGGCCCACTAGAGCGTCGGCCACCCCTCTGGACCTTCTCCCTCTTGCCTTTCCCTAATGGGCCCTCTTCCCTCCGGAATTGGCCCATTAAGCCTTTTAACCTTTTAATTGATTTTCTATTTAGAATAAATGATTAAATCAATATTTAACATTCATTCACATATTATTCAATCTCCGTGGTTATGGAACACCTTCCACCTCCACTCTGGACATCCTCCGGACTTACCAAAACCATTCTGGTTTTCTCTCTACTATTCTTCAGTGATTCTTCCGATCCTATAAACACTCTCTAAGCATCATCAAACCCTTAAGCGTGATACCCTACAGTTCGGGAACACTCTAGACATGGTCGGGACACTCCCGGACCAATGATCAACAGAGGGACCTGGATGGCCATGTGACCCTTGTTCGTTCCACGAAGATCTTTTGTCGTTTGAACCGGGACGGTCGTGTCTTATTCCCTTTGTCTCTCAATACTTGCATTGCTCGAGATCTGATCAATGACATCACCATGTCGTGTTCAATATCATTACCGAACAATGCTACTTAACTCGTTCCGACAAGTGATATCCCTGTGATCAAATCACACGCTGCGCAACTATTGGATATAACTTCTCTAAGTGGGCCCCTTGAGTATCTTTCCGTCACATGGACGGACAAATCCCGCTCTTGACATATATTGCCTCTACGGTTTCCTCCGAGTACCTGAACACACCTTTATAACCACTGTATTACCAAGTGGCGCTTGATGCTATCTAAGCACTCTTGGGAGACAGTGATTGATATAGCCTCACGGTCTAAGGAAAAGTCTATGAGGATCCATTTCTAATCATCGTAACTTGAACTTCATGACATGATCGGGTCACGATGTTTAGGTTGGGTATTGGTTCATCATCTCATTTTCAGAATGAGTTGACTCCATTTCCAACTGACATAAATGCCACGTGATCAGGAAACTTGATCATCTATTGACCAATGAACCAGTGACTAGAGTTTTTGGTTGCACTGCATATGCTCATGTTGATAATGGAAATTTAAAGCCTAGAGTTGTTAAGTGCATATTCCTTGGTTATGGTTTAGGAGTTAAGGCATATAACTATGGAATCTTGAAACTAAAAAGGTTTTGTTGAGTAGGAATGTTGTTTTCAATGAATCCGTTATGTATCATGACAGCTTGCCATCAGATCCCTCTCATGTTGCTATTTGGAGAGGAGGGAGTTAGTGTGCAGGTGGAGAACCTGTAGAAAACTATTGATAATGATGTTGTGGTTTATGATACTCATGAGGAAAACATTGATGATCATGTTGTTCAGCACTCACCTACTGTTTTGCAGCAACCATATGAGTCTATTACTGCTGATAGACCGAGGCATAACATAGTTCCACCTCTTCATTTAATTGAAGAATGTAATCTTGCTCATTATGCTTTGAGTTGTGCTGAACAGGTGGAGCATGATACTGTACCTGCTACATACAATGAAGCTGTTGCATTCGTTTACCACGAGAAGTGGGTTTCTGCTATGCAAGAAGAGATGCAATCGCTTGAAAAGAATGGCACATAGGATATTGTGCGCTTGCCTAAACAAAAGAAGGCCGTCCGCTGTAAGTGGATATACAAAAAGAAGGAAGGTTTGTCTCCTAATGAGCCTCCAAGGTTTAAGTCAAGGTTAGTAGCAAAAGGTTTCAGCCAGATTCCAGGTATTGATTACAATGATGTGTTCTCCCTAGTTGTAAAGCATAGTTCCATTCGGAATTTCTTTAGTATTGTGGCTATGCGTGATCTTGATCTTGAGCAGTTAGATGCCAAGACTGCCTTTCTGCATGGGGAGCTTGAGGAGGAGATATACATGGACCAACCAGAAGGGTTCATAGTGCCTGGTAAAGAGGATTTTGTGTGCAAGTTAAAAAGGTCTATTTATGTCTTAAAGCAATCTCCAAGACAGTGGTATAAAATGTTTGATTCGTTTATGATCTCACATGGATTTGAGAGGTCTCAATATGATAATTGTGTTTACATTGAGTTTGGTGATGGATCACCTATATACTTGTTGTTATATGTTGATGATATGTTAATTGCTGACAAGAGCATGAAATAAATCACTACTTTGAAGGCACACCTAAGTAGTGAATTTGAGATGAAGGATCTTGGTGCTGCTAAGAAGATCCTAGGTATGGAGATTACCCGAGATAGAAAATCTGGTTTGTTATTTCTTAATCAGCAAAGTTACATTAAGAAAGTTCTTCATCGTTTTAATATGGATGGTGCCAAGTCAGTTAGTACTCCTATTGCTCCTCATTATTTTAAATTGTCAGTTTCACAATGTTCTACTACTGATGAAGAGATTGAGTACATGTCAAAGGTGCCATATTCTAGTGCTCTTGGTGCTTTGATGTATACCATGGTTTGTTCTCGTCCTGTTTATCATATGCTATGAGTTTGATAAGTAGATACATGGCTAATCCTAGTAAAGAACATTGGAAGGCTGTTCAGTGGGTTTTTAGGTACCTTCTTGGCACTTCCAATGCTTGTTTGAAGTTTGGCAGGACTGGTGAGGGACTCATTGGCTATGAGGATTCAGATTTTGCTGCCGATTTGGGTAAGAGAAGATCCCTCACAGGTTATGTGTTTAATATTGGTGGTTGTGCTGTTAGCTGGAAGGCTACGTTGCAAGCTGTTGTTGCACAATCTACTACTGAAGCTGAATACATGGCTATTGATGAAGCTTGCAAAGAATCTGTTTGGTTGAAAGGTTTGTTTGCTGAGCTTTGTGGAGATGATTCTTGCATTACTTTGTTTTGTGACAGTCAAAGTGCCATATACCTTACAAAAGATCAGATGTTCCATGAGAGAACTAAGCACATTGATGTCAAGTACCATTTTGTTAGAGACATTGTTGCTCAAGGTAAATTAAAGGTATGCAAGATCAGCACTCATGATAATCATGCTGATATGATGACTAAACTTGTTCCTGTTACTAAGTTTGAGCTTTGACTGATTAGCCCAAGTGGCTATTGGCTCCGAAAGTATTTGCTTTGTTCGTTCAAGGAGATGATTAATGTTGATGCTACAAGAAGGAATTTGTCTCAAGGTGGAGTTTGTTATATATTGATCCAAATTCTACAAAGTAAAGGCCAACTTTTGACGGAGCGGAGCGAGACCCGTCGCCGGAGGCTTGGGCCGAAGCGGAAACAAGTGGTGAGGCACAAAATCTAGCTAGACGCGTGGTGATCCTAGAGCTTGGGCATCATGTTTGGTCTTGTAAATCGATCTTACCTTGTACCTATTGACTCCCCATTGTTATATATTGATCCAAATTCTACAAAGTAAAGGCCAACTTCTGGCGGAGCGGAGCGAGGCCAGTCGCTGGAGGCTTGGGCCAAGCGGTACGGATAGTTGATGACCTAGGTTACTACTGCTATATAAACCTCTTGTAAGCCGCCGGTTGGGATAAGTTGCATCTGAGAAAATCCCCGGCGTTGTGTAAACACTCCTCGATATAGTAAAGTTTCGCTGGCTGGCGTTCGTGGTTTTTTCCTCTCTTTGTTGGAGAGGTTTTTCCACGTTAAATCTGTGTCCCCTTGCTGTGTTTTTGTTTTTCGTTCTTTGTTATTTACTTCTCACAAAGCTAACACCCATATTGATCAATACAGCTCGATGGTTCCCTCTAGAAAACCATGAAACAATGGGTATTCATCGAGAGAAAGAATAAGACTGCATTTCTGAAGTACAAGTTTGTTGATTCTGGTCTTAGCCTGCAAAAGTTTTTGTAATAAAGTAAAATATATTAATAACAAGAAGATATCAAAGTACACCTATCATCTATAGGAACTCATTATCGAGAGCGGATATTTAGGATGCACATAGCCAAATTGTTAAAAAGGGAAGAAAAAGGAAAGAAAGAAAATACTTGATGTAGCAATGACAACAATAGCCACTCCAAACAAGACATGGGTTCATCTAGCTCACAAGAAAGTTTGAAATGAAGAAAGAACAACTCCTCACACCAAGTGAATACAATAGTAGAAAACAAACCTTTGGTCCAGGGGCATTAGCCCTGGTTTTGCTACAAACCGGGACTAATGCCCCGGTCCAACGGCTAGAACTGGCCCCAGGGGGTGGCATGCACTAGTGATACATTGCAAATGTATCTATAATTTTTGATGTTCCATGCTTGGTTTTATCCACTTTCTTGTGTTTTGTTCCAACTTTGGAGTACTTTTCATATCATTTCTTGGACTAACCTATTAACAAGAGCCACAGTGCCAGCTGCCTGTTTTCTACCGTTTTTGGTTCCAGGAAAGTCAGAAAATGAATATTCTCGGAATTGGACGGGACAAAAGCCAAAGTGCCTATTTTTCCGGAAGTTATCAAGTGCCAGAATACGAGACGGAGAAGGGCCAGGGAGCCACCACACCACCTGGCCGCGCGGCCAGGCCTAGCCTGCGCTAGGGGGTGGTGTGGCCGCTCCCGGCACCCCCTCGGCCTCTCCTTCCACCTATAAGTTTCCCTCGGGACAAAAACCCTAAGTGACCGATCAAAAATCCACGAAAGAGTCTGTAGCCACCGTCATCTCCATCCCTAGATCGGGAGGGATCTGAAGCTCTTCCCGGCACCCTGTCGGAGAGGGGAATTCACCCTGGAGGCCTTCTTCATCACCATGCAAGCCTCCGGTGTGATGCGTGAGTAGTTCATCCTTGGACTACGGATCCATGTAGTAGCTAGATGGTTGGTTTCTCCTCCTTTGTGCTTTCATGTTTAGATCTTGTGAGCTCCGTTCATGATCAAGATCATCTATTTGTAATTCATACATGTTGTGTTTGCAGGGATCCGATGGATATTGAGATGCTATTTCAGATTGATTATTGATTCTATCATGTCTTTGTTATTTGAGATCTTGCATGCTTTCCATTGTTAGTAGCTATCTTGGCCAAGTAGATGCTAGCAACTCCAAGAGTTAGTATTTATGCTCGATAGTGGGTTCATGCCTCTGGTAATCTAGGGAAGTGACGGAAATATCTAAGGTACTAGATGTGTTGTTGCTACTAGGGAGAAAACAACAATCCTTTGTTCATAGAACAATCGTATTGTTTACTCTACACGCAGTTCGTAAAGCAATAATCTGTTGCTTGCAACTTAATACTGGAGGGGGTTCGGATGATAACCTGAAGGTGGATTATTAGTCATAGATGCAGTTGGATGGCGGTCTATGAATTATGTTGTAATTCCCAATCAAGTCTCAGAGGAGTCAAGATGATTAGTATATGCATGTATTGGATGACTAGTATATGCATGTATTGCTTCCTTGGTGTTTGTCAATTGCTCCGCTGTAATTTGTTCACCCAACATGTTATCTATCTAAGGAGAGCCACCTCTAGTGAACTATGGATCCCGGTCCTTTTACTTTACATACAATCTACAATCTTTTACTGCTTTGTGTTTACTTTCTGCAAACTTTTACTTCTTTCCATTAGATACGTTTAATCCTTTGTTTTCTGCAAAACACGGTGAGATTGACAACCTCATCACAAGTTCGGGACAAAGTTCTGTGGTTGTGTTGTGCAGGTCTCCACGTTGCTACTAGCACCGGTAGTGCGCCCTGCCAAATCTCAGCTAGTAACACCTTTGGGGTGTTTCCTTTCTCCTACTGGTTCGATTAAACCTTGGTTTCATAACTGAGGGAAAACTTGCTGCTATATTCATTGTACCTTCCTCTTGGGGTTCCCAACGAGCTCTACGTCGAAAGTCGAGCGCATCAACTAGCCCCGGTTCGAACGGGACCTTTAGCCCCGGGTCGTGTAACAAACCGGGGCTAAAGGGTTTCAGGCAGGCCATGTCAGGCGCCAGACCCCTTAGTCCTGGTTTGTTATACGACCCGGGGCTAAAATTGGACCTTTAGCCCCGGTTCTAGACACGAACCGGGGCTAAACGTCGGGATATATCTTCTTCCCCTGCCTGAGCTACCATTCAAGCCGGTGGCTCTCCTCTCTCTCTCTCTCTCTCTCTCTCTCTTTCTTGCTTCAAGCTCGAGTTCATGCCCTTTTTTCCTCAAGATTTGTCTATATTTTGTGGTGCCCCATCTATCCAAAGGTTCTAAAAGGTGAGCAACTTCATCCTTTGACCTCTCATTGCTATATTAGCTCATTTCATGCTCTATCTTATAGATGGATTTGTGGATTTAGTTTGGTAGTAATTTTTGCAATGATAACATGAGATCGATGTTTAGATTCTATCTATTTTGTAATAATGTAAGGAACTCTAAGGTAAATATCACAATATGTGGATTATATCTATATACATCCTGTTTTGGCACATAGTCTCGAAATTTGATTTTAGAAGCACACGCATGCATGAGTTCATCATTGTAACACCCAAGAATCGGCCCTATGCAAATTTTAGCGAAACCCGCCAAAACCCGCATAGAAACGATTCAAAGGTGCCCACCAGGCACTTTCGTGCGGGTGGAAAACGAAGTAATACCATTACACAACAGTCCTCGATGGGACCCACAGAACAGATATATATATACAACAGCGACTCAAAGAGTCAAGAATACAGATATACAGAACAAAGATCCAAATCACCTTGAAAACAATAGGGCGTCCGACTACGGACAAGATGCAAATGGGGCTAAGAGCCCTGAAGAATAACCAATGGCGTCCATAACCCTGCCCAGGCCAAGCCGGAAGGGTAACCCTGCTAACGACGTCGATCTCAAACCTGCTTAAACAAAAGGGGTGCCGACAAAGGGCAAAGGAAAAAAGAGAGAGCGGTCAGTACTGAGGCCAGTACACGGCGAGGCTAGAATTCGGCGGTCCTCGCCTACATAGGTATGGTGGACTGAAGCGGCAGCGTAGCATGCACTAAACAACCTATAGAGACTCGATACAGCTAGCGGCTATCAGAGAGGGGAAAGAAAGACCTATTCGGAACAAACCTGGTACTAACACCAAACAAACCCTTCCTGGTATTTCCCCCTCGAGACCAAACGAGGAAGTCAACCGAGAAACTCACACAGTTGGCAGTTTTATTTATTCAGTTATCGTTGCAGCAATTACTAGTCAGATATAGATAGTCATCCTGATATAATAAGCAGTGGGCACTTTTAGTTAACCATTCCATTGTAGTTGCAACACTTACTAGTCAGATACAATAGCATGAGATATCCCAAAACCCAGCAGTTGTTGGTACTTTTATTTAGCCATTCCGTTGTAGTTGAGCTGATTACTAGTCACATCGGATACAAGTCAAATTATAACAGTAAACTTTAGTTATAGTTGTCTATGATCGAGAACTGTGCTCCAAGTCGTCCATAACCGCGGACACGGCTTTTCGAAAAGATTTAACCCTGCAGGGGTGCACCAAAGTATCCACACGCGATTAGCATGAGATATCCACACGCACTTCGACCCTTTTTGCCAGATCAATTAACATACACCCATCGGTATGTCGGCGGGGCCTAAGTCATGACGTTTCCCAGACCCAAAGTAAGTACATGGGGGCCACCCCACTAAGTCGAACCCGCAACGAAGTCAGCCGGTCTCCGAGACGGACTTAGGGTTTGTGGAGCCGGCTGTAAACGACTGGGAACCCGAAACTCTCGGGCTTGTCGATACAGCGAAAATGGGTCACGATCCTAAACAGTACAGTGTGCTATCCATCGCACAATTTAAATAAAGCAGTAAAACATGGCATAAGTACAGAATAGTAATAAAACCTCAAACTAGTTGTGGCCCCCAGTACAATACTTGGAATCAGGTACTAAATCGATGGGGTGCCCACACATCCCACATGTGGTTAGCGCGCTCGATCTCGGAACAGGTGTCAAGAACTCGGGGTCCTACGGGACACCAGTGAGCGGTCGGAAACCAAATATTGTCTATCACCCACCGGTGCCTCTGCATTACCTACTTCCATTTTAGTTATTAACAATAATTAAAGTTATAACCATCTCCAACATAAAGCTTATGGCAGCCTTCCAACAACTGTGGTACTTGACGACACGCAACAGCACTTGAGCAAGCGACTACGACGCGCAAGTCCAACTATCTACCAAACAACAGGTAATAGGATGTGTCCAAGGCAATATAAGGCTGCAAGGGATATCACATGTACGAAAACTAGAGCATCGCAACACAGATAGCAATAGATCAACAGGAGGAAATAAAGACTATAAAAGTAAGATAGGTAGAAAGGGGGAGGTGCTCGCCTGAAAACATTGCCGAAAGATCATCCGAAGATCGGGTCGACACTCGCATCAACTCATCGGCCTAATCCGCGAAGAAGCAAAACACTAGAAGAAACGCCGGATGCACTATTTAATACTACGGCAAAAGATCGGGCATGATGCATGTATGATGTATGACATGGCAAGATGCGATGCAATTTAGGCAATATTAAGCGGAACCAGGGTCCCGACAATTAATTAATAGGTTCATGTTGTTTAGAAGCCCCACAATTTAAATGTTGTCTTAACAAGGCAAAATTATATTACCGGTTTGCTACACAAATTTAAATGGGGTCAATATAAGACTAGAGAAGTCCGCATATGGACCCCATATTTAATCATGAGGTGAGTCGGCATAATGCCCCCAAACCACACAAATATGCATGCGAGATGAGCAATTAATATGCAATAAGAGATAATGTCATATTATAAAATAATGGGGTCTCAGATATAGGTCATACATAGGGGACTCGGCGATCTTGGGCTCCGAGGGGTTCGGGGTCGGGTCTCAGGGTTCGACGGGATCGTTCTCGGATAACGGAGGTAGATCTTGTCGCAACCGGGAGCAGGACTTGGGTCGGTGTCGGGGCGCATCGGATTCTTCCGGGTCGGTGCCGATCTTGTCGTCGCGAAGGTCTTGACGGGTCCGCGTACCGAGTCGGTCTTGGCGTTCGGGGTGAAGAACTTGGCGTTCTGCGGCGAAGTGCTTGTCGTACCGGTGACGTTCTTGGCGGTCTTTAGATCCGGACTTCGCCTCCGGGACCGGGGTCTTGCATCCGTGAAGGAGAGCGTGAAGCCAGTGTCAGGGTTTAATCTTTGAATCCGGGGTCGGGTCTTCAACGTCTCGACCATCGGGTTCACGACGGCATCATCGCCGTGTCGAAGGCATCGGGGTTTCCGTGACGAAGATCTTGTCGAGGGTTCGTCTAGCACCACCGGGTACGGTACGGTCTTCGGAGCACGCGGGTTCTTGACGTGGTCCATCGGTCTCGGAGATCTTGTTTCGGTTTCGGGAAGATCTTGTCGGTGCCATCCTTGGTCACACTGGCTCATCCCTTGGAACGCCAACGCTTGGACGAGGTCAACCACCCCGAAGGAATCCCGGGCGATTATGGCCCTCGAGCGGAGTGAGCAGAGGTAGCGACGGACGGCGAGCAGGAGGGCGGCCATGGCGCTGGCGACCTTGCAGGGGCGCTGAGCTCGACGGGGTCCGGGGCTCGCGGAGAACGCACGCGGGACATGGGCAGAGGCGGTGGCGTTCATGGCGGGGCGAGACCGGCCGGAGGGCGCTCGAGCGGCGGCGGGTTCCGGAGGTGCTGCGGCTGCAGGCGGGGCGAGGGGGTCGATGGCGAGGTGGGGCAGAGGGCGCGGCGGGGCTCCTCAGGTCGCCGACGGCGACGGCGACGGTGACGAGCGCCGGGCGCGGCGGCGCGCGGGGCCGCGGGCGTCGGTGGAGGCGTGGCCGGAGCCGGGGAAGAGCTGGCTAGGGGGGGCTGCGGTGGTGGAGGTCCGGGTGGCGGTGGCTCGCGTGGTCGGCCGCAGGAGAGAGCGAGGCGGCGCCGGAGGAGGCCGCGGGCGGTGGGGAGGAGCTCGGGTCCGGCGGGGCTCGAGGGAGGCGCGAGGCGAGCGCGACGGCTGCGGAGGCAGGAGGCCGGCGAGGTGGGCCTGGGGGCGAGCGGCGGAGGCGGGGAGGGTGCTGGTGGGGAAGGCCGGATGCGGGGACGGGGAGCAGAGGGAGGCCGAGCGGGCGGCGCCGGAGGAGAGAGGGAGCAGGGTCGGGGACGCGGGCTGAGGGAGGGAGAGAGAGAGGGTCCCGCAGGTGGGGCCGGTGGGGGCCCAGGGCGGTTGAGGGGGTGGGTCGGCTGGCGGGGTGGTGGGTGAGGTGGCAGCGTGGGACTAGGTGGGGAAGAGAGGAGAGGGAGGTGGAGAGAGGGCATTGGTCAAGGTGAGGTGGAGGGGGGTGTGGGTAGATTAGGTTGGGTAGAAAAAGGGTCTAGGTTTTAGGTTTATTATTTTGTAAGATACTTATTTGTTTTGTTTTGTTTTAAATCTTTTTGGCAAATAATTTTTAATTTAATAGTTTAGCAGATAATTATGAGACTTTGTCTCGAAATAAAAGAAGGGTAATTTTAGAAAACAAAAATAGGCTTATTTAAAAATAGTTTCAGACAAACAAATGCATGATGATGACGATGCTCAAATGCAATGCACAAAAACAACGCGATTTTCTAGTAGTGGTTTTGCGGGATGCCACAATTCGACACCACTAACAATGGATCTCGCCCTCGAGATCCGCCTCATGGTACCGAGAAGAAGGCCGGCGGTCTGATCCTTCGCGCTTCGTGTAGATCCTGGCGACACCACTAACAAGAGGTCGTTGTCCGAGATCGTCGAGAGAACACTCCGGAAACAAAAGGTCGAAGGTAGAGGCATCAACAATAAAGCCACCTCTATCTTCGATAGAAAGAGAGAACCGATGCATTCTCATCCACTTCAATGTACACAAGCGAATAGAAGGGGTAGTCGGCATGGGGGCCAATCCATCACGCACCCAAACTATTACTCTGCACAATCCGTAGAAAAGCGTGCAACTATTCTCGGATCCAGACTGAAGATCTCGACAATCGAGGTTCGGAACAAAGGAGTGATGCAGACTCTGCATCGGATCTGGCTTGTCGTCGCGTCGGAAAACACCGGAAGGCACAAGAAGGAACAAAGAGAGTCCACCAGACGAAGGATTCCTCGGATAGCATGAAGACCAGATGGTAGAACACCGTTAACAAAGGAGGAAGCGAAACCCTGAAGGTACGACGGAACCCAACCACGAGAAATCCTGGACTCGAAGAAAGAGACGCGAGCGGATTCAAAACACGTAGAGGTGAGAGGAGAGCAGCAGAGGGGTAAGGAGTAAAATCAGACCTAATCAGAACTATCCAACCGATTTTTTTTAAATAGTTTTGACACTCTACTTCGGCCGTTAGCTAGGTTATCCTACAGGCTGGACTTGTGGGGTATCGCAACTGCTGAGCTCTGATACCACTCTGTAACACCCTAGAATCGTCCCTATGCAAATTTTAGCGAAACCCGCCAAAACCCGCATAGAAACGATTCAAAGGTGCCCACCAGGCACTTTCGTGCGGGTGGAAAACGAAGTAATACCATTACACAACAGTCCTCGATGGGACCCACAGAACAGATATATATACAACAGCGACTCAAAGAGTCAAGAATACAGATATACAGAACAAAGATCCAAATCACCTTGAAAACAATAGGGCGTCCGACTACGGACAAGATGCAAATGGGGCTAAGAGCCCTGAAGAATAACCAATGGCGTCCATAACCCTGCCCAGGCCAAGCCGGAAGGGTAACCCTGCTAACGACGTCGATCTCAAACCTGCTTAAACAAAAGGGGTGCCGACAAAGGGCAAAGGAAAAAGAGAGAGCGGTCAGTACTGAGGCCAGTACACGGCGAGGCTAGAATTCGGCGGTCCTCGCCTACATAGGTATGGTGGACTGAAGCGGCAGCGTAGCATGCACTAAACAACCTATAGAGACTCGATACAGCTAGCGGCTATCAGAGAGGGGAAAGAAAGACCTATTTGGAACAAACCTGGTACTAACACCAAACAAACCCTTCCTGGTATTTCCCCCTCGAGACCAAACGAGGAAGTCAACCGAGAAACTCACACAGTTGGCAGTTTTATTTATTCAGTTATCGTTGCAGCAATTACTAGTCAGATATAGATAGTCATCCTGATATAATAAGCAGTGGGCACTTTTAGTTAACCATTCCATTGTAGTTGCAACACTTACTAGTCAGATACAATAGCATGAGATATCCCAAAACCCAGCAGTTGTTGGTACTTTTATTTAGCCATTCCGTTGTAGTTGAGCTGATTACTAGTCACATCGGATACAAGTCAAATTATAACAGTAAACTTTAGTTATAGTTGTCTATGATCGAGAACTGTGCTCCAAGTCGTCCATAACCGCGGACACGGCTTTTCGAAAAGATTTAACCCTGCAGGGGTGCACCAAAGTATCCACACGCGATTAGCATGAGATATCCACACGCACTTCGACCCTTTTTGCCAGATCAATTAACATACACCCATCGGTATGTCGGCGGGGCCTAAGTCATGACGTTTCCCAGACCCAAAGTAAGTACATGGGGGCCACCCCACTAAGTCGAACCCGCAACGAAGTCAGCCGACCTCCGAGACGGACTTAGGGTTTGTGGAGCCGGCTGTAAACGACTGGGAACCCGAAACTCTCGGGCTTGTCGATACAGCGAAAACGGGTCACGATCCTAAACAGTACAGTGTGCTATCCATCGCACAATTTAAATAAAGCAGTAAAACATGGCATAAGTACAAAATAGTAATAAAACCTCAAACTAGTTGTGGCCCCCAGTACAATACTTGGAATCAGGTACTAAATAGATGGGGTGCCCACACATCCCACATGTGGTTAGCGCGCTCGATCGGAACAGGTGTCAAGAACTCGGGGTCCTACGGGACACCAGTGAGCGGTCGGAAACCAAATATTGTCTATCACCCACCGGTGCCTCTGCATTACCTACTTCCATTTTAGTTATTAACAATAATTAAAGTTATAACCATCTCCAACATAAAGCTTATGGCAGCCTTCCAACAACTGTGGTACTTGACGACACGCAACAGCACTTGAGAAAGCGACTACGACGCGCAAGTCCAACTATCTACCAAACAACAGGTAATAGGATGTGTCCAAGGCAATATAAGGCTGCAAGGGATATCACATGTACGAAAACTAGAGCATCGCAACACAGATAGCAATAGATCAACAGGAGGAAATAAAGACTATAAAAGTAAGATAGGTAGAAAGGGGGAGGTGCTCGCCTGAAAACATTGCCGAAAGATCATCCGAAGATCGGGTCGACACTCGCATCAACTCATCGGCCTAATCCGCGAAGAAGCAAAACACTAGAAGAAACGCCGGATGCACTATTTAATACTACGGCAAAAGATCGGGCATGATGCATGTATGATGTATGACATGGCAAGATGCGATGCAATTTAGGCAATATTAAGCGGAACCAGGGTCCCGACAATTAATTAATAGGTTCATGTTGTTTAGAAGCCCCACAATTTAAATGTTGTCTTAACAAGGCAAAATTATATTACCGGTTTGCTACACAAATTTAAATGGGGTCAATATAAGACTAGAAAAGTCCGCATATGGACCCCATATTTAATCATGAGGTGAGTCGGCATAATGCCCCCAAACCACACAAATATGCATGCGAGATGAGCAATTAATATGCAACAAGAGATAATGTCATATTATAAAATAATGGGGTCTCGGATATAGGTCATACATAGGGGACTCGGCGATCTTGGGCTCCGAGGGGTTCGGGGTCGGGTCTCAGGGTTCGACGGGATCGTTCTCGGATAACGGAGGTAGATCTTGTCGCAACCGGGAGCAGGACTTGGGTCGGTGTCGGGGCGCATCGGATTCTTCCGGGTCGGTGCCGATCTTGTCGTCGCGAAGGTCTTGACGGGTCCGCGTACCGAGTCGGTCTTGGCGTTCGGGGTGAAGAACTTGGCGTTCTGCGGCGAAGTGCTTGTCGTACCGGTGACGTTCTTGGCGGTCTTTAGATCCGGACTTCGCCTCCGGGACCAGGGTCTTGCATCCGTGAAGGAGAGCGTGAAGCCAGTGTCAGGGTTTAATCTTTGAATCCGGGGTCGGGTCTTCAACGTCTCGACCATCGGGTTCACGACGGCATCATCGCCGTGTCGAAGGCATCGGGGTTTCCGTGACGAAGATCTTGTCGAGGGTTCGTCTAGCACCACCGGGTACGGTACGGTCTTCGGAGCACGCGGGTTCTTGACGTGGTCCATCGGTCTCGGAGATCTTGTTTCGGTTTCGGGAAGATCTTGTCGGTGCCATCCTTGGTCACACTGGCTCATCCCTTGGAACGCCAACGCTTGGACGAGGTCAACCACCCCGAAGGAATCCCGGGCGATTATGGCCCTCGAGCGGAGTGAGCAGAGGTAGCGACGGACGACGAGCAGGAGGGCGGCCATGGCGCTGGCGACCTTGCAGGGGCGCTGAGCTCGACGGGGTCCGGGGCTCGCGGAGAACGCGCACGGGACATGGGCAGAGGCGGTGGCGTTCATGGCGGGGCGAGACCGGCCGGAGGGCGCTCGAGCGGCGGCGGGTTCCGGAGGTGCTGCGGCTGCAGGCGGGGCGAGGGGGTCGATGGCGAGGTGGGGCAGAGGGCGCGGCGGGGATCCTCAGGTCGCCGACGGCGACGGTGACGAGCGCCGGGCGCGGCGGCGCGCGGGGCCGCGGGCGTCGGTGGAGGCGTGGCCGGAGCCGGGGAAGAGCTGGCTAGGGGGGGCTGCGGTGGTGGAGGTCCGGGTGGCGGTGGCTCGCGTGGTCGGCCGCAGGAGAGAGCGAGGCGGCGCCGGAGGAGGCCGCGGGCGGTGGGGAGGAGCTCGGGTCCGGCGGGGCTCGAGGGAGGCGCGGGGCGAGCGCGACGGCTGCGGAGGCAGGAGGCCGGCGAGGTGGGCCTGGGGGCGAGCGGCGGAGGCGGGGGAGGGTGCTGGTGGGGAAGGCCGGATGCGGGGACGGGGAGCAGAGGGAGGCCGAGCGGGCGGCGCCGGAGGAGAGAGGGAGCGGGGTCGGGGACGCGGGCTGAGGGAGGGAGAGAGAGAGAGGGTCCCGCAGGTGGGGTCGGTGGGGGCCCAGGGCGGTTGAGGGGGTGGGTCGGCTGGCGGGGTGGTGGGTGAGGTGGCAGCGTGGGACTGGGTGGGGAAGAGAGGAGAGGTGAGGTGGAGAGAGGGCATTGGTCAGGGTGAGGTGGAGAGGGGTGTGGGTAGATTAGGTTGGGTAGAAAAAGGGTCTAGGTTTTAGGTTTATTATTTTGTAAGATACTTATTTGTTTTGTTTTAAATCTTTTTGGCAAATAATTTTTAATTTAATAGTTTAGCAGATAATTATGAGACTTTGTCTCGAAATAAAATAAGGGTAATTTTAGAAACAAAAATAGGCTTATTTAAAAATAGTTTCAGACAAACAAATGCATGATGATGACGATGCTCAAATGCAATGCACAAAAACAACGCAATTTTCTAGTAGTGGTTTTGCGGGATGCCACAATCATTCTAACTAGCTAGCTGGGCAAAATATCCTTCTTCGTCTACCTGCGTTCAACAAACTGAAAAAATTTTAACAAAGATAGGGTTAATTCATAAAAGCTTGATAAGAAGACATCACAATTCACATATTAGGGAGTGTCTCTATGGCGAGCTCCTCGAAGATGTCTGAGGACGGGATCCTAAGACATCTTCGAGAAGCTCTGCCGTAGTGGTGTCCTTGCTCTCCCACACCATCTTTCGGTTTATATCTTCTCTAGCTAAATCAGTATGCTGGTGGAGCTAACTAATTTCACATATTAGAGAGTGCCTCTATGGCGAGCTCCTCGAAGATGTCTGAGGACGAGGTCCTAAGACATCTTCGAGAAGCTCCGCCGTAGTGGTGTCCCTGGTCTCGTACACCATCTTGCAGTTCTTCACAAGAATGCATACCTATTTATAGATTAAGCAGCACAACATAGTGTCGGGCACTGATGACATAATGTCGACACACTCACCCTGGCATAGTGCTGCCACCCACCCAAAATAGTGTCGGCATTTAATTTACTGGCTTAGTGCTGCCCACTAAGGACATAGTGTCGACATGTTGTCTCCACATCCACATTTTGTCCCGGTTGGTGCCTCCTACCAGGACTAAAGGTTTATCATATCTTTAGTCCTGGTTGCTGGTTTTAATTTTGTTTTTTAGATTAGTACTAATTAATTATGATTATGCTGCCACCCACCCAAAATAGTAGTCATTTAATTTACTGGCTTAGTGCTGCCCACTGAGGACATAGTGTCGACGTGTTTTCTCCACATCCACATTTAGTCCCGGTTGGTGCCTCCAACCGGGACTAAAGGTTCATCATATCTTTAGTCCCGGTTGCTGGCTTTAATTTTGTTTTTTTAGATTAGTACTAATTAATTATGATTATGTTTGATGTACTTAATTAATTATATAATGCAGATGAGCCGGCAATGGATGTACGTTGACTGACTCTCTAACGAGTTCATTAAAGGTGTGCATTCTTTTCTTCTTGTGGCCGAGGCAAACAAGCGGAATGGTTTTATGTCTTGTCCATGTGGTGTCTGTCGGAATCATAAAGAATACTCTTCCTCAAAAGTCCTTCACAGCCACCTGTTTCGGTCCGGTTTCATGACCGGCTATAATTGTTGGACCAAGCACGAAGAAAGAGGGGTTATGATGGAAGACAACAAAGAAGAAGAGAATGACAACGACTACCCTGAATACGATGGTACTACAATGGAAGATAATGATGAAGAAGAAGATGAAGAACGGGCATCAGATCTGCCCGATGATGATCTTAGTCGGGCCATTGCTAATGCCCAGGAAGAATGCGTAACTGAAAGGGAGAGGTTGAAGTTCAAAAAGATGTTAGAGGATCACAAAAAATTGTTGTACCCAAATTGTGAAGATGGGCACAAAAAACTGGGTAGCACACTGGAATTGCTGCAATGGAAGGCAGAGAACGGTGTGACTGACAAAGGATTTGAAAAGTTGCTGAAAATAATGAAGAAGTTGCTTCCAAAGGATAACGAACTGCCCGCCAGTACCTACAAAGCAAAGAAGGTTGTCTGCCCTCTAGGATTAGAGGTTCAGAAGATACATGCATGCATTAATGACTGCATCCTCTACCACGGCGAGGAGTACGAGAATTTGGATGCATGCCCAGTATGCACTGCATTGCGGTATAAGATAAGACGAGATGACCCTGGTGATGTTGAGGGCGAGCGCCGCATGAAGAGGGTTCCTGCCAAGATGATGTGGTATGCTCCTATGATACCACGGTTGAAACGTTTATTCAGGAACAAAGAGCATGCCAATTTGTTGCGATGGCACATGGAAGACCGTAAGAAAGACAGGATGTTGAGGCACCCTGCTGATGGCCGGCAGTGCAGAAAAATCGAGAGAGACTTCCCGGACTTTGCTGGTGACGCAAGGAACTTATGGTTTGGTCTAAGTACCGATGGCATGAATCCTTTTGGGGAGCAGAACTGCAGTCACAGCACCTGGCCCGTGACTCTGTGTATCTATAACCTTCCTCCTTGGTTGTGCATGAAGCGGAAGTTCATTATGATGCCAGTGCTCATCCAAGGCCCGAAGCAACCCGGCAACAACATTGATGTGTACCTAAGGCCATTAGTTGAAGAACTCTTACAGTTGTGGCACAGACAAGGTGTACGTGTGTGGGATGAGAACAAGGAGGAGGAATTTGACCTACGAGCGTTGTTGTTCATAACAATCAATGATTGGCCTGCTCTTAGTAACATTTCAGGACAGACAAACAAGGGATACAATGCATGCACACACTGTTTAAACGATACTGAAAGTATATATTTGGATAAATGTAAGAAGAATGTGTACCCGGGGAATCGTCGTTTTCTTCCGCCCACGCACATCCTAAGAAAGAAAGGTAAGCATTTCAATGGTGAGGCAGACAACTGGTGTAAGCCTATCCATCGTACTGGTGATGATGTATTTGACATGGTGAAGGATTTAAAAGTAATCTTTGGAAAGGGTCCTGGTAGACAATCTGTTCCGAAGGACGATGTCGGACACGCACCCAGGTGGAAAAAGAAATCTATATTTTGGGAGCTACCTATTGGAAAGTCCTAGAGGTCCGCTCTGCAATTGACGTGATGCACCTGACGAAGAATCTTTGCGTGACTCTGATAGGCTTCTTGGGCATGTATGGGAAGAGCAAAGATACACCTGAAGCACGGCAGGACCAACAACGTATAAAAGACCGAGACGGCATGCATCTAGAGCTGTTTGAAGGAACTGCTAGCTATGCTCTTACCAAAGAAGAGAAGGAAATCTTTTTTGAAGTCCTTTACAGTATCAAGGTCCCGTCTGGTTTCTCGTCGAACATAAAGGGAATAATAAAAATGGCAGAGAAAAAAATTCAAAACCTAAAGTCTCATGACTGCGACGTGCTTATGACCCAGCTGCTTCCGGTTGCATTGAGGGGACTCTTGCCGAAAAATGTTCGAGTACCCATTCTGAAGCTATGTTCGTTTCTCAATGCAATTTCTCAGAAGGTAATCAGTCTAAATAGTCTACTAAGGTTACAGAAAGATGTGGTCCAATGTCTTGTCAGCTTCGAGTTGGTGTTCCCACCATCCTTCTTCAATATTATGACTCACCTCCTAGTTCACCTAGTCGATGAGATTAACATTCTTGGTCCTGTATTTCAACAAAATATGTTCCCCTTTGAGAGGTTCATGGGAGTGTTAAAGAAATATGTTCATAACCGTGCTAGGCTAGAAGGAAGCATCTCAAAGGGATATGGAACAGAGGAGGTCATTGAGTTTTGTGTTGACTTTATTCCTGACCTTAAGCCCATCGGTGTTCCTGAATCACGGCATGGGGGTAGAATTAGTGGAAAAGGCACGCTAGGAAAGAAATCAAGGATATGTATGGACAGACATTGTCTCACTAAAGCACACTACACAGTTCTGCAAAGTTCCACCTTGGTGGCTCCGTATATTGAGGAACACAAGAATATTGTACACTCCAACAACCCGAAGAAGCCTGGCTCCTGGATTAGAGATGAACATATGAGGACTTTTGGCGGTTGGTTGCAGACACATCTCATGAATGACATAAATGTTGGAGAGCAGTTGTACTTGTTGGCAAGGGCACCATCTTCGACTATATTGACTTTCCAAGGGTACGAGATAAATGGGAATACATTTTACACGATCACCCAAGATAAAAAGAGCACCAATCAAAATAGTGGTGTCTGATTTGATGCAACAGACGAGAATGGGCAAAAGGATACATATTATGGTTACATAGAGGAGATATGGGAACTTGACTATGGACCTTTTTTAAGGTTCCTTTGTTTCGGTGCAAATGGATCAAGCTGACGGGAGGCGGGGTTGAGGTAGACAAGAAATGCGGAATGACAACAGTGGATCTCAACAACCTTGCATATAGAGATGAACCATTTGTCCTAGCCAATGATGTGGCTCAGGTTTTTTATGTGAAGGACATGTCTACCAAACCGAGAAAAAGGAAAGATAAGCAAAAGAATACAGCATCCGATGAGCCAAAGCGCCACATAGTTCTTTCAGGAAAAAGAAACATCGTGGGGTGGAGGATAAGACAGACATGTCAGACGATTATGATAAGTTTCATGAAATTCCGCCCTTCGCTGTGAAGGATGACCCAAGCATCCCGTTAAGTAAGGAAGATGCTCCATGGTTACGGATTAGAACAAAACCCTAACATGTGTGGATGTTGGTGATGTACAATATTATTAAACCTTTATTTTTAATGATCTTCTTATATGTATATGGATATGAACTATCTTGATCTCAATAGGTAGTATTGCAACTTGTTGTGGCCAGAAATTTATTAATATTAAAACGTAAAAATTAGTCATAATCATATCTAGCCCTGTAGTACACAGCTTCTGGGTCGTCTTCGGAATCGTCATCGTCGTCGCTCGTAGCACGCAGATGGATCCTCTGGCCTCGGATTCACGACGCGCGGGGGAGGGGGCTCCCAGATGATGACCCCAGTACGCCCTAGGCCTTCACCACCACCACCATTCTTGTGGCTATGCTGCTGGTGAAAGTGCGGGTACCTCAGGCGAGGATGGTCTCCCATGGCGATGTAGCGCATCACACCGGTGATAGTCCGGTTCGCCCACCACAGGCGGTGACTAGCCTCGTTGTGGTTCACTGGGGATGGGCCATCACCCTCGTACCTGGCGAGCTCCCTTTCCTACCGGTTTGCGAAGAAGGCATTCTAGGTGTCGAGGTTGTCGGGATCCCAATGGGGATCCATCCGCTGCTTCGGCGTGAGCTCGAGGTAGAAGTGGTTCATGATGGCCGCCTGACGGGCCGAACCTTGAGGCACATGAGAAACAGGAACCCCTCCAGCGCTCAGCATCCAGCCAGCGGGCAGCCGGTACCCCGGCGGGCATGGGTAGCTGGAGGCGCACAGCGCCTCGGTCTCCTCAAGCGTCAGAAAAGCCCAGTAAGCGGTGTCCATTGTTGTGAGAGAGAAGGTGTGGATGTGTGGATGGACATGGCGGTCGGCCTAGATATAGAGGGACATGGTGGGAGAACATGGCGGGAAGCGGGGGAAATGGCGGGAGAACATGGCGGGAAGCGGGGGAAATGGCGGGAAAATATGTTTTAGTCCTAGTTAATAGTTTTAGTATTAAATATTATATTTCTAATGAGTCTATTATTTTTTGTGAATATTTTGGTATATTATATGTATTTTCCATTTTTAAATAATAAACTATATTTTTATTATTTTTTGTGAACATTTGTACTAAATATAATACTTGTTAAACAATAGATAATTTCATTTAAGTTGTATAATAAAGTATGATAATAGATTTAAATTATAGATCTTCTTTTTCTGAAAATTTCGATATATAATACATAATTTTCTGAAAACTATAAACCATTTTTGGTTTTGGCGCCAAAAACAACTTTTAGCCCCGGGTTGTAATACAAACCAGGGCTAAAGGGTGACTGATACATTGCAAATGTATCTATAATTTTTGATGTTCCATGCTTAGTTTTATCTACTTTCTTGTGTTTTGTTCCAACTTTGGAATACTTTTCATATGATTTCTTGGACTAACCTATTAACAAGATGCCACAGTGCCAGTTGCCTGTTTTCTGCTGTTTTCGGTTCCAGGAAGTCAAAAAATGAATATTCTCGGAATTGGACGGGACAAAAGCCAAAGTTACTATTTTCCCGGAAGACTCACGGAGCCAGAAGGAGAGTCGGAGAGGGGGCCACAGGGTGGGCACACCCCCCCTTGGCGCGGGCCAGCCCAGGCCGCGCTAGGGCATGGTGTGGGCCCCCTGGCCGGCCATCGACCTTGCCTCCTTCGCCTATATATTCCTCCCGATAAGAAAACCCTAAATTGTCAATCATAAATCCACGAAAAGTTCCGCAGCGCCGCCGCCACTGAAGGGGAGATTCGGGGGACAGAAAGTCTCTGTTCCGGCACCCTGCCGGGACGAGGAAGTGCCTCCGGAGACATCTACCGGTAGCCATCTCCATCACCATTGCTGATTCCCATGATGATGAGGGAGTAGTTCTTCCTCGAGGCTAAGGGTTCTACCGGTAGCTATGTGTTCATCTCTCTCTATGCATGATCATATTGCGATCATGAGCTTGTAATCTATAGATGTACCTTGCTACTCAAGTGCTTTAATAGATCTCTGATCTCCCCATGTGTGTGAAAGTGACAGCGTGCACACCATGGTGGCACTTAGGCTAGAGATTATAAATTCTTGTTATGAGTTATATTTGGAGTTGGATGTCTCTATGAAATTGTGGTGTTTGTTGGAACCATCTAGTGCTCAAGGTGATAGTGTGGGGTTTTCTAGATGGGAAAGGCATACTTTGAGGAGTGCTGTTATAGCCCTACCATGGATTAGAGTGTCCAACCAGAGAGTAGTTCAGTGTAGTATCATAAAGAAGAATATATTTATATGAGAGTGTTCACTAGTGAAAGTATGATCCCTAGGCCTTGTTTGTAAGCATTGAAACACTGTTTGCAATTAGATCTGTTACATGTTTGCTTGCTTCCATCTTTATTTCAGTTTGCCTTTAGTCTTTTCCACGCCATCAAGCTATTTTCTATCATCGTTACCACTTATAATTATCCATACCACTTGTATTTCACTACCTCTTCGCCGAACTAGTGCACCTATACACCTGACAAGTGTATTGGGTGTGTTGGGGACACAAGAGACTTCTTGTATCTTGATTGCAGGGTTGCTTGAGAGGGGATACCTTTGACCACTTCCTCCCTGAGTTCGATAAACCTTGGGTAATCCACTTAAGGAAAACTTGCTGCTGTTCTACAAACCTCTGCATTTGGAGGCCCAACAACTGTCTACAAGAATAGAAGTGCGTAGACATCAAGCTATTTTCTGGCGCCGTTGCCGGGGAGATAAGGTAAAAGGTATTCACACCGGAGTATTAAAGAAAAAGAACCTCCCACGGCAAACACCTATTTTCTGGCGCTGTTGCCGGGGAGGTAAGGTAAAAGGTACTCACATCCTCCAGTGTGAGTGCTCGAAGTTATTTCCTTTAGATTCTGCAATTTTGTCGTTTTGTTTCTTGTTTTCACTAGTTAGGCTTAATGGAAAACAACAAAAAAATTAGAGAGCTTTATAGTATTTATCTTGAGTTAGGACATGAAGTGTTTGAAGAGAAAAATAAAAAACTTATGGAACTTTATTTGCATGCTAATATCAATGTTGTTAGTTGAATTCTTTGGACACCATTATTGCTAATGCTATGGAAAAGTCTAAGCTTGGGGAAGCTAGTTTTGATGAGCATGATATTTTTAGTCCCCCAAGCAAGGAGGAGAAAATTAACTTTGATGATACTATGCCTCCAATATATGATGATTACAATGATGAATATGATATTTTCAGTCCACCTACTATTGAGGAGAAAATTGATTATGATTACAATATTCCTCCTATATTTGATGATTATGGTGATGAGAATAATAATGATAGCTATTTTGTTGAATTTTCTCCCACTATAATTAATAAGAATGACTATGCTTATGTGGAGAGTAATAATTATTATATGCATGTGGCTCATGATAAAAATGTTTTATGTGATAGTTATATTGTTAATTTTATTCATGATGCTACTGAAAGTTATTATGAGAGAAGGAAACATGGTTCTATGTATCTAAATAATATTAAGTTTCTCCTCTTTATGTTGAAAGTCTTGAAGTTGCACTTGTCTTGCTTTCCTATGCTTATTGCTTTGTGCTTTCATGACTTGTTTCTTTACAATATTCCTATGCATAGGAAGTGGGTTAGACTTAAATGTGATTTGAATTTGCTTCTTGATGCTCTCTTTTACTTCAATTCATATTTCTTATGTCAGCATCCTCTCAAACTATCATGCCTAACTTAAAGGCGTTAAAGAAAAGTACTTATTGGGAGATAACCCAAAAGTTTTAGATGAGTCTTGGAAGTTATTACCTCAGTAATAACCACTTCTTATCCTTTTTATTTGCTTTTTGTGCCAAGAGTAACCTCTAATGAGAGAGAAGTAATGCTTGGGAAAGTTGCTGTCCCGAAATAGATTTCTGTGCTTCACCGTAAAAATTCGTGTAAAATCTCTGTACGTCCTTTTGAGGCGTGCATTTTTGTGCTTCTGCCCCAGGTTGTTATCTAACTTTTGTTAGTTCAACACTTTTTGATTTGAGCAACAGAAGGTCTTCGAAAAAATTCGTATTTACCTGCTGGTCTGTTTTGACAGATTTCTGCCATTTTCTGCATTTGCTTCTTGTTAGTTCCTTTTTGAGTTCTTTTGGGGAATTGAGATTTTTGAGGGAAGTGCTAAAGTAGCTAGTGTTCTAATGGAAGTTTATTTGGTGTTAGAACTGAACCTTAAGACTTATTTATCTTGAGTGCACTAATGTTGCTAATAAAGATTGTGTGAAGTGTTGTATGAAGGAAAATTTTCAGGTGTATGGAAAGAATGAGTAACGAGATGAAGGATGTACTAAAGCTCAAGCTTGGGGATGCCACGCGTGTAACCCCAAGAAATATCCAAGAAGTACAAGCGACAAAGCTTGGGGATGCCCAAGGCATCCCCTTCTTCATCAATAAAAATCCTAGGTTTCTTCCAAACACTTCATTTTTATTGTTTCATGCACAGTTGTGTTGTTCTTGGAGCGTCTTCTTTTTCGTTTTCGTTTTGGTTTTTCGTTTGATTGGTTTTCTTAGTTGCTGAATAAATCGGTTGGACCCCCTCTTTCATACATTGGTTTTCAAATAGTTTGGTTTGGTTTGGAAAAGAGTAGGAAAGTTCATGCTTAAGTATTACAGAGAGCTTGTTTTTTACTGTGGCCTATGGTTTATCATGCCATGCTTGATATTGTTTTGGAGTTATGCTTAGTATCCTTTGCTATAGCATGACTTGTTATAAACAATTGAGATTGCTTAATGTGCCTTGGATGAATCATGCGTTGTTTTAGCATATTAAAGCATAGTATAGTGGTATTCTCCTTTAATGCTTTATTTGGGTTGACTTGGCGCATGCTCACACCATGTTATGACTATCTCAAGTCACCATAATCCTTTATGATCCTTTAGTTTTCAACTGGTAGTATCACTTTATTCTTTGATTAATGATGTTTTGTCGCTCTGCATGATTATGGCGATTATTGCTCTCTTAGTTGGTCGCTCCCAGTCTTTTGCTAGCCTCCATACCAAGTATGAGTTCCACTCATGCATCCAACTCCAAATAAAACCAAGTTATTTCAAAGAGTCCACCATACCTACCTATTAGCATTTGCTATTCCAAGTATATTCATGTTTTTATCTACCTTCCGAATTAAAGTTGTTATGAGAAAACTAGTGATTAAAGCTCTCACGAACTTGATGGCACACTTTACTTTTCTTGCCCTTGATAAACTTGAACCATTGTGTCGTCTATGTTGTATATGCTTGCAGTTATATGTTGGGGATTAGCAGAACCATGCTGCCATGGAGAACGCTTTCAACATTGCACTTGTACTTTGTACCTAGTTGATATCATGCTCTTTTGTCTATGGATGTCGTCGGTGTGAAATGAAAGGGGAGCTTGTAAGTCCATGGAGTTATGTATATGTGTTAGAGAAATGCTTGGGCCGCTGGTCTAATCCATGTTGTCATGGTGGAAACCTACAGCGTAACCATAATGAGCTGTCTATGAAGCATTCTTCTTATAAAAAAAGAGTCAGATATTGAGAAAAAGAGAAAGAGAAAAAAGAGATATTATGAAAAGAGGAAAGAGAGAAAAAAGCACCATATTCCCATGGTAAATAAGAAGATTGCTGAGATGCTCGTTGTCTGCTTGCCTTGTCATTTTGATATGGGGATTCTTCCGTATCATCGGGCAAGGGTACCCCGTTGGCGGTTCTCTATGATACACATGTACTTACTATGACAAGAACTTACTGGTAACTAAACTTGAGTAGCATGAGGAGCGGCCCTCGTATTCAAGGGACATGAGATTTCCAACTTATACTTTGTCAAGCATATACTCCATAGTTTGTTCACTTTAACCTTAATCACTTCAAGATGCTTATGATAGGGGCAATGAGAGCTGAAAGCTATAAGTACCATAATTTTTGGAAGCTCTTTACGAGACTTGAATCCCTGCTTCCTTCTATGAAGGCCTTTCTTCCACTTATATATCGAGTCTCCACCTTCTACCTCTATGCACCTACTTTCAGAGCATAGTGGCTATTCTTAGTTCTATGTGCATTGTCCCAAGACTAGTTGATTGATGCATAACTTGATATTGCTTGTTTTAAACTATTTGTATCTAGTCACTCTTATAAACTTTGAAGGTGTCATATGTATTTATGTTTGCTACTCTACGAGGGACAAGCTGAATGCCACTATGCTATGTTTTCTTTATGTGAAACAAACAAACGTCTTGCAAAGCATTGTTATTCATGAATCTTTTGTTTGTGCATTTTCATGTTGCATCATAGTTTCTTTGTCTTATTGCTAGAACTTTGTCTTTCATGCTATGTTGAAGTACTATGATCCCAGCTTTGAATGTTTTACAAATACTTTGATCAAGTCTATGATGGTGCATGTCACCTCAAAAATTATTCTGTCTTTTTATCACTTACCTACTTGAGGACGAGCAGGAGTTAAGCTTGGGGATGTTGATACATTGCAAATGTATCTATAATTTTTGATGTTCCATGCTTAGTTTTATCTACTTTCTTGTGTTTTGTTCCAACTTTGGAGTACTTTTCATATGATTTCTTAGACTAACCAATTAACAAGATGCCACAGTGCCAGTTGCCTATTTTCTGCTATTTTTGGTTCCAGGAAGTCAAAAAATGAATATTCTCGGAATTGGACGGGACAAAATCCAAAGTTACTATTTTCCCGAAAGACTCACGAAGCCAGAAGGAGATTCAGAGAGGGGCCATAGGGTGGCCACACCCCCCTTGGCGCGGGCCAGCCCAGGCCACGCCAGGGCATGGTGTGGGCCCCTTGGCCGGCCACTGACCTTGCCTCCTTCGCCTATATATTCCTCCCGATGCGAAAACCCTAAATCGTCAATCAGAAATCCACGAAAAGTTCCACAGCGGCGCCGCCACCGAAGGGGAGATTCGTGGGACAGAAAGTCTCTGTTCTGGCACCCTTCCGGGATGGGGAAGTGTCCCCAGAGCCATCCCCATTGATCTCCACCGCCATCTCCATCACCATTACTGATTCCCATGATGATGAGGGAGTAGTTCTTCCTCGAGGCTAAGGGTTCTACTGGTAGCTATGTGTTCATCTCTCTCTATGCATGATCATATTGTGATCATGAGCTTGTAATCTATAGATGTACCTTGCAGGGTTGCTTGAGAGGGGATACCTTTGACCACTTCCTCCCTGAGTTCGATAAACCAGTGGTAATCCACTTAAGGGAAAACTTGCTGCTGTTCTACAAACCTCTGCACTTGGAGGCCCAACAACTGTCTACAAGAATAGAAGTGCGTAGACATCAGTGACCTTTAGCCTCAGTTTGTATTACAAACCGGGGCTAAAGGGGTGTGGCGCGCGGGAAGTGCGGTGGGCCGAAAACACCTTTACCCATGTGCCGTTCGTTCGTGCCGCCGCCCGCGCCGTCCGTGTCACGCCCCTCCGTGCCACCGCCACCGTCCGTCCCGCCGCCGCCCGCCGTCCGTCCTGTCTCCACGCTGCCCGTGTCGTCCCGTCTCCGCGCCGCCCGCATCGTCGCGTCTCCGTGCTGCCCGCGCCGTCCCGTCTCCGGCCGCGCCGCCCGCACCGTCTCCCGCGCCGCCCGCACTGCCTCGCCGTCAGGTGATCGCTACCCTCAATTTGGTTAATTATGTGTTAATTTTGGTTAGTATTAATTAGGTTAGTATTAGGTTAGTATTAGTATTAGTATTAGTATTAGTATTAATATTAGTATTAGTATTTAGTATTAGTATTAGTATTAGTTAGTATTTAGTATTAGTATTAGTATTAGTATTAGTATTTAGTTAGTATTTAGTATTAGTATTAGTATTAGTATTTAGTATTAGTATTAGTATTAGTTAGTATTAGTATTAGGTTAATTGTATAGGTTAGTATTATCTAGGGTTAGTTAGAATACTTAGTTAATTAGGTTTCGTTTAGTTAGTGTTAGGTTTAGGGTTAGTGTTATTAGTTTAGTTAGTTAATTATGTTTTACGATTGTAATTTATTGCTATTATTTAGTTATGCCGCGTCCACCTCGTCCGAGCCTACTGGACTCCGTCGGGGATGTCCAAGTCTGGGCTCCGCCGGGTTGGCACTTGGAGGTGCTACCTGTCGGGACTCGTACCTTGGTGAGGAATCCAGGTATCATCGTCGACCCGGAGCTTCTTTGGTGGCGTCCACGAGGTCCAGGAGCGGTGTAGAGGGAGCCAGCCCCCAAGGAGGTGGTACGTCGTCGTATCAGGGAGGAGGACGAGCATGTACGACGATACATGTATCTTTTGGAGACTAGGTTCTCCAATATCTGGCAGGTTCACGGATCTCACCCGAGCTATTCTCCGGTGATGGTTCCTCTTCTGTGGCTGCAGAGCTCCCGTAGCACAGAATGTGGCAGCCGCGTTCGCTAGTTTGATATGAGCGAGATGTATGAATAATGTATTTTATATTATAAGCGAGATGTATTAATAATGTACTTTATCCTAATCACCAAGTACTGTATCCGAGTTGTCGCAGTTGTAATATTCTTTTACTTAATGCAATATTCTTTTTCTATATTAGTTAAGCTATGGACGTAGACAGAATGAAGAGGAGCTTCTCAACATTATAGATGAGGGTACTGGGGGGTCTTATTATGATGGCTCCGAATATCTTAATTTGTCTGGAGGAGACAATGGTGGAGAAAATAGTGGAGACGATGGTGCTGACCATGGTGGAGACCATGATGAAGACACCATAATAATGACAAACTCCGTCGAGGTATATAAAGCCTCTATCGATCGTTCACTAGTATAGATGCACTAATTGATTCGTATATATGTACTGACGAATGTTTCTTCTCTTAGACCTCCGCTTCCGGCCAATCTTCTACAAGGACAAGAGGCCCGACACACAAGTTGCCTGCTGATGTCCGTTTCAGCATTGACTTAGTCTCTCCGCAGGGTCAACCGCTAGAGCCCAAAGAATCTGCGAATGCATTTACAAGTCAATGCGGAGTGATTGTTAAAGACAAAGTCCCGATCACCACGCGAAATTGGAACAAGCCAGGAAAGAAAAAGGATCTAGCTAGGGCTAGTTTTGTAGATGACAGAGCGAAAGATACGATGTGGAATTCTCTCATGACACATTTCACCCTACCAGTCTTAGAGACTGATGAGCTCACACATCAAATGACGAGGAAAGTCAAGCACTTTGCTCTTAAGAAGATAGCATTCAAGGAATGGAAAAAAAAGATTGTACCACAAGTATGTCTTGAAGAAAAAAACTTCTCCATTCACTGGCCCACTAGAGTTGCAGCAGGATAACTGGGCCGCATTTGTGGAATACAAGACCTCGGAACCAGCTAAGGCAATATCAACAAAAAATAAGTTAAATGCAGCCAAAAAGAAATATCACCATCATATGGGCACAGGTGGCTACAGGAGTGTCATGCCTAAGTGTGATAAAGCTGAGGCTGACCTGGAGGCTAAAGGGGTCACTCCAGCTACGTCTAGTTGGCCCTTGAGGTCAAGAAATTGGGTATTCGGGCATGGGGCATCATTAAACCCAGAAACAGGCGAGATTGTTGCAGCCGAAGAAATTTCTTCACCCAAGAAAGAACTTATTAAGTGATAAAAGAGGTTGAAGAGGGAACGTTTGTTCCCGACAGAGAGAACGATGAGCTAACAAAGGCTCTCGGGAATCCAGAAAAGGCTGGACGAACAAGAGGGTTCAGACCTTCTTATCCATGGGTTATCGAGTTTCCTGAGCACCTTGACACGTACAAAAGCCGATCGAGAAGAACAACGCGACAAAAAGAGGAGGATACGGAGCGGTTCGCGAGGTTTGAAGCCATGCTGCAGGAGCATCGCCAGGAGCTTAATGAACTTAAAGGACTCCGACAGCAAGATCCTGCACCGGACAGTACGGTCGGCCCATCGCAATGGAAAAGCAGCGTGGCTTCCACGGAGGGCCACGGTAATGATGCAACGATGGATGTGTACCCCGTGGATGCAATTAAGGAAAAGACTAGTTGTGAGCTGCATGTTGAACTGAAGAATATTTCCATGAAGGTGGCGGTCGGCTTTGCTTTACCTTCTACACCGGGAGCGACCTACCATTGCAATCTGATTCCAGCTGGCTATGCTCGTGTCGGTGTGGATGAAATTCTACCTATGTGTCAGTCACTATAGCTTGACATCCCTGGAGGTGAAGGGGAGACGACACTGGGAGAAGTCACGAGTGCCTTCATTCTTTGGAAAAAAGAATACATCAAGTTTCCAAGCTCGACACCAAGGCCACCTTCTCCACCGAGAAACAATCCATCACCTCCAAGGCAACCATCTCCTCCCAGTGCACCGTCTCCTCCAAGTCCACCTCGAAGTGCACCGTCTCCTCCCAGTAATAGTCCAATCCATGACCCCAACACGAGTCCATCTCAATCTACGCAGCCGCCTCCACCCACTAAGGGCCAAAAGCGGAAGAATACCACCGCTCCGTCGAGCGATAACCGAGCCCAAAGTTGTCGCCCCTCCCAAGGGTACCGCCGGTTCCTCCCAAGAGGGCTTATGACCTGACCGATGAGGAGACCGATGCGGTCGTATGGGCCGAAGTGGATGCTCATTTTAAAAAGAAACAACCTGAGCCAGAGGTCCAAATAAAACCGGAAACCAAGGAGCACTTTAGGAAATTACTGACGCAGCCATCCCAAGCTCAGTTAAATGCGCCAGATGACTATACACGATGTCTTCAGAAGACACTGAAACAGAAGAGATCAAGCGGTAGAGGAAGCATCACAAAAGAGGTTCCCCAGCAGGGGGAACAAGCAAAATAATCGAGTGGTAGCGGAAGCATCAGAACAGACGTCCCCCACCTGGGGAAACAAGCAAAACAATCGAGTGGTAGCCGAAGAACCAAAAGAGATGTTCCCCAGCTGGGGAAACAAGCAAACCAATCGCTCCTCCCACTTTAGGTGCAGATACCTGAACCTCAACTATATGAGGTAGAACCTATGGATCCAGAAACGGCTAGGATATTGGCCGAGCAATGTGGTATGCCTATTCATGAAATTATTCACGGCGATATGCCCAAGGCTGAGGTAGCACCCAAATTTGTTAACGGGGAGCCTCTGGTCAGTTCTGAGAGGCCTCGGGATATGCCAACACAAATGCGACGATTCCATGAATGGTACATAAAAGAATCAAAAGAACAGCGAAATTGGATCTTACTGAAAGTTCGAAAATCGCATTACTTCACTGAAGACGAGGTCCCTATTGAATTTACAGAATTATTTTAGTTATTCAATCTAAAGGAACTCGAGAAAACTATCCTCAGTTCGTATTGTCTGTAAGTGATTACTTTATTTATGTAATTAGGTCTCTATCTTAGCTTGTTCAATTCATTGCCGGTAAATATACCCACTATATTCTTTTGTACGCTATATATAATGATGCAGAATAAAGATGCTCGATTGTAAAAGAAAGGCTATCAACGGATTTGGGTTCATTGACCCACATCGATTTTATAGAGCTATACTAAAGGATAAACCACTGGAGACCGAGCACAACTTGTTGCGGTTTCTCACGAAACAACATTTCTGTAATGAAATACTATTTCCTTATCACGACGGCAAGTGAGTTTTTGTACACATTAACTTTTGCTTACTCGATGCTCAGTGTAAATAATGAGTTACTGACGTATGTAAACCTTGCGTAGGTACCACTGGATTCTTCTAAGCATTTCACTTGACTTGGGAAAAGTTCACATCATGGACTCACTAAACAAAGACATTGAAAACTACCGCAACATTATCGATGCGTTCGAGAGGTAATTTCAACCATTATCACACTATATCGGTTTCTTTCGTTCATTTTCTGGGATATCAAGTAGTTATTAACTTATACATTAATTTTCTTTGTCGGGTAGGGTTTGGACACAGTTCAAGAACCATGTCCGCGGTCAATAGCGTGAGGAGCTATTTTTTAAATCACTCTCGGTAAGTAGTACGAGCTAAGTCCGCGCATCTATTTAATTCTAGTTTATGTGCATTTATCATGCTAGAGTTATTATTTGATTGAATTCTATTCTTGTAAAGTGCGCGAAGCAGCCACAGGGAACTAATCTATGTGGATTCTACGTGTGCGAGTTCATTCGCATCAGTATTGAGAAGCCCTCGGAAAATGTTCGAGTAAGTAAACAATATATTCACCCTTTATTTTTATTACAAAATGTTGTGTTGAGTCTAATTCATACGATCTCCTTTTTATATAGTTGGACGCGATACGGGACAAGCTCCTACCAGAAGGCCGCCTAATAGCAATCCAAGAGGAATTTGCTGCATTTTTTTATCGACGAGGTCATAGACCCACGCGGAGAATACTCTATACGTAGACCCTAAAGCATCCATGTAATGATCTTCATGTAATCAAATAGACATGCTCTAGACCCGGTTGAGACTCCATGTATGCTTGTAAGAGAAATTATATTATATATTGCGTCAATGTGTACAAGTACTGTGTAGTAGCGTTCTGTATGTATACGAAAACTTGTTTCTAATGAAAACACAGAATGAAAATAATTGAACACAAAACACAAAATAAAAAGAAAAACACAAAACCCTAAAACCCCATCCCCTGTCGCGACAGCTAAATGGCCCAAAATGCTGCCGCGGCAGGGAACCTTTAGTCCCGGTTCGTAACACGACCCGGGGCTAAATGTCCTGCCGCCCAGCACGCCTCGCAGGCCACGTGGTTGGACCTCTAGCCCGGTTCGTAACAGAACCGGGGCTAAAGTTTGGACCTTTAGTACCGCTTTTACAGTCCTGGTTCGCAATCCGGAGCTAAAGACCCTTACGAACCGGGGCAAAAGGTCTGGTTTCTACGAGTGATATACAAAAACGCAGCTAAGTAATGCACACATCCCCTAGTCGCCTACCCAAATGCCACATATTAGTAGCAAAAATAATAATAAAAATGCCGTTGAGCGCTTGATCCTCAGCATCATATTCTATTGGAACTCCAACTTCCGAATGTCGTCCAAGATCACGCAGAAGATTTGCATATCTCATGATTTGCCCACTTTGAATGAGATGTGTCTTATTAAATTTTGTGATGGGCAGCAAATGCGCACCACCATTCTCATGTACTCGCGCCAATTGATAAATGGAAAATTTTGCACCTAAAACCAAAATTTCAAGTCAATATTGCTTCCTTCTGATTTTCAAAAAGAAAATTACTTCATTTTGGCTTTAAAAATGTGGTCGCTACGGAAATTCTTGAGCGAATCCCAATTCTTACCCTCTATTTATGATTTTATGACACTAGTTATCCCATTTAACCATTTTGAACCATTTAACCAATAAGTGTGCGGTTAACTAGTGTCGTGGAATCACAAACAAGGTAAGAGGTGGAATTCACTCTAGTTTCTTTGAATGGCCACGACTCCATCTCAATAAACCTTTATAAAAACTCGATCGTGTGGGAATGAACCGTGTTATCTAGCGGGCACATGTGGACTGGCCGTCTCGTTATCAAGGTATACGATATAAATGTAGAGGACATCAGTATCATTTGAGTTCCTCATCGCATATCCATGAGAGGCTGCGGTTGAAGTAGCTAGCTACGCCCTTTGTTTTAAAATATAAGATGTTTTAGCTTTTTGAAAAAAGTGTATCTATACCTTTTTTAGTGTGTAGGTTTATTCCAAATCTAAATAAACCTACACACTAAAAGAATTCTAGATACACTTCTTTCATAGAGCTAAAACATTTTATATTTTAGGACGGGGGAGTAGTTCAAAAATAGAGGCTGCGCTTTTGACGGTGGTATATCAAGCAGCCACGCAACCCTGAAGACTAAGTCATTGAGACAAAGATTTCCAAAATCTGAACTGGCTTGTTTAATGTGTCAGTTCAGCTTGCACGTATCGAGATCATACAAGGTCCACTCCCTCTCTCTCTCCTTTTCTGAAAAAATGCAACAGCCCCTCTTTCAAAGGACTGGATAAGAGGAACCAAAGACAAGACATGCGGAGACAGATAATGAGACCGATTTTCAAGGCTGAAACCAACAGACATTGACTCCCTGATCTGTACACCAGACTGGAAAATGGTGCCTCTCTTTCAGAAGAATCACCTTCTTTGGACCTCTTTTCTAGGGTTGTATGATCGAATCTGTGCTTGTTGGCTTTGGTTCTTGTGGTAATACTCCCTGCGTTCGTTTGCAGGATTGCTATACTTTTTTTGAAAAATCTACTTCAGTTCACAGAGAGGAAAATGTCTTTTTGAAGACTTAGACTCTACTTCAGTTTGTGAAGAGAGTAATAAGTGTTCTAATGATCGTGTATTCTTGCGCAGAGTCCGGATTCAGAAGGTTGTATAATCTAGTCCAAGATTAACATCCGAGCAAGATTGTCATATGGATCTAGCGGTAAATTGAGATAACCATACTGGATATTTTAATCCCTTTCTTCTCCTTTTTTCAGTGGGTTCATGTATGCATAACAGCCTGAGTTAACATGGCACCAGGCATATACTCCAAAGATTGCCTAATTGATGGAGCAGTGGGTTGAAATGGTAGGACTGCTTGGCAGGAGAACAGGAGACTGATACCAATCCAACTAACTGCAGCTTGACATAGGCCATCTCAGCAATTTCTTCGACACCAGGTGTAGTCCTATCAGGGTAGCAGCTCCAAGTTAGAACGGCTGCCTGCCAGCCCATTAATTCATGTGAGATAACGCTCCGGCGAAATATTTGACCTGTCACTGTGTTGTACTCCCTCCGTTTTATAATATAAGATGTTTTTGACTTTCTAAAAGAATATATCTATACCTCTTTTAGTGTGTAGATTCACTCCAAACCTACGTACTAAAAGTAATCTAGATACGCTCTTTTCACAAAATTAAAACATCTTATATCATGAAACGGAGGAAGTAGGCCTCTGCTGCACGCTCCTGCCCACTCTCTAGCATTCTCCTTCCGATGTTCCAATGGCGGATGTCCTTCTTTGAAATCTGTTCTTGTTCTTTGTTGTTTCAGTTGACCACTTGACCCTACAGGGTGATTGGGTGAACCGGTATTTTGGGAGATTTCAAGTCATTGGACTGGTTGAGTCATGACCCTCTCCTCATTTAACCTTTCGGTAAGGTTGTAGATAGAGGAAGAATTTGATGGTTGAAAGACGTGGTGAAATTTTTGTTCAATAAATCGTTCGAATCAGCGATTAATAGGCCGATTAATCGCTCTAAGAATCTAACCGTGTCGATTACCACTAATCGTTCATGTTAATCCTTTAGCCCGACTAATAGCTCTGACATACCAATTACTAGGTATATTTCCGACTAACTACCAAACTTGGTCAAAAAAGTCCAGCCGCTAGCCTGCCCTAATAAAGTAGGTTTTGCAAACCTCCTCCTCGATTCTCGACTCCAAGAGCTCGATTCCCACCATCAACAATAGTAGGTGGTGGGAGAAGAGCAACTTCAAAGGTTAGAGGAGGATAAACGGAAGGAGGACACACGGTGTCAGCTGGTGGATCCTGAGTCGCTCATGACGTTAAACATTAGGTCAGACAGGAAAAGCATACATGTTTTAATGGGCTTTTCGTCTCAACAGAAGTAGGGTCGGACGTATAGAGGCCCGTATACTATTTCTTTATTATATACACGTATTTTAGGTGCTAATTTGCATAGATTGCACCGATTAATAGTCGACCGATTAAATCAGTTAATCGTCCGAATTCCAATTAGTCGCTACTCGCGCAAGCTGACTGAGCAGTTAACATTGCGATTTCCTTACCATTTCCTATGCATCTTAGTAAACAATGTGTATGCACTTGAAATTTCTCCTCAGGTGATCGACAATCTGGCGAGAGAGAGAGATATTTTCAGGTCGGCAAGATTATTTGTTCCTGCAACGCAATTTGTTGATGCGTGACCAGGCGGACACGGTTTCAAAAGCAGAATGTGACTTGTTACTGTCCAGTTGGCAAGTAGCTAGTTTTCGGCAAACTATATTGAGCCGTGACCACCGTTATTTTGCGGGAATTATCGAACTTAATCATTTGTTAAGATCTGTCGGCAGCTAGCTAGCTATGTATAGTGCACTGCCGAAGTGCCGATGACAAGTTAAGCACATGCGCATAAGTGCATATATATATATATATTAGCAAAGTATGTCTACACAACCTAACTGTGCTGATACGGTCACGTAGCCGCCAGGAGAGACGACTGCGAGAGAAAAACTCATCTAGGGTTCCACACCCCTCACCGGCGACGTCGCCGGTCCGCTCCGTCTTCGGTGACCTTAGGGTCTTGGAGGTGTGGCAGACCACGGCCTCTCGCCGCGGGAGGTTTTCCGTTCTTTGTTTCGTCTGCTTTTTAGTGTCTTCTTTGGGATATTAAGGGTGGCGATGGCTGCGTCCTGAAGTCAGAATAAGGTTCTTCCCGCTCTATCCTCGCTCCGGTGGTGCATCTAGCACTAATGGAGGATACGTGGAGGCGTTTGTCCAACGGATCTCCTGGGATTCTTTCCGTTTTCGTGTTCGTCAGTTTGTTTTCAGGTCAGTCTCTTCCGTTATACGGATGTCATCATTGGCGATTGTTGCTGCTCTAGTGCGCTGGTCCATTGTGGCCTTAGCACGACGATTTTCCGTTTGTCTATTACAACAAGCTCTACTACGACAAGCTTTGTCTGGCTCCGGTGATGGAGGGGCGAGGATGGCGACGCGCCTTCGGCTCGCGCTAGTGTTTGTAATCGTCGCTAGATGGTCCAATGATCTATTTATAATTTTTATTACTTTAGGGTCTTTTTGTACTGTTGTTGATAATTATTAATAGGTCGGTGGAATTTCGCAGAAAAAAATATGTCTACACAATTCTGTATCTAATAATAACATTTGTATTATTCGGCTTCTCGCACGAGCTGCAGCGGAGAAATCTATACTATAGTAGTAGTAGTAATAAAGAACTGCTCGACATCATGGGCTCGTGGACGAACATGATGCAAGCGAGACCAGTTTGTCGTCCTCTCCCAGCTCCCGTGCCACACACTGCATGTGGAGTACAGTACACAAGACGTAGGCGTCGTCGTGTTGACTGCGGCGTGCCACTAGCACGGGTAAAGGAAGGCGAAAAGGTGGCGTGCAGTCGCCATTGGAGTTGGCCCACTGGTTCTTCTTCCACCTCCCGCAGACTTGCGAGACCACACACGGGCCCCGACGCATCCGCGGTCGTTTTCCGTTGCGACGATGGTGTACCGTCTGCATCTGCATGCCGGTCCTTGGTTAGCCACCCGAGACGTGGACGAGCTTCGAACAAAGCGGGGCGTGATATGGCAAGTAGTAGTAGCCTCGGCCAGGGACAGCCCAAGACTGCATGCCTTCCGAGTCAACGTCGTGCCGTCACCTGCCTTCGCCATCTCATCTCGCATCTTTCCCTCTTTTCTTCCATATAATTTGGTCTCTTTGCGTGTCCCCGATTTAAAATATAAGATATTTTAGCTTTATGAAAAAGTGTATTTAGACACTTTTTAGTGTGTATGTTCATGTAGGTTTAGAGTAAACGTACGCCTTAAAATGGTTTAAATATACTCTTTTCACAAACTTAAACATCTTTATATTTTGAAACATAGGGAGTATATACTTGGGGGTCGCGTATCCTGCCGATTTGTAGTTGCCCCACTCCTGGTATAATAACTCACTGAAAATTTAGGATCGCCGCGTATCGATCGTCATGGTTGGCTAGCTAACTCTCGTGGACAACGAGAAAATCTATCGTCATGGTGGTATTGGATCTAGAGATTCGAGGATAGTCAATCAAGCATTACATGCAGGAGACAAGCCCGACAACTTTTAGAGTAGTCTGAAAGTTTATGTGCTAGGCTGCCGTGCGGTACGCCCAACTCCCTGGTAGCTCCCAGTCTAGTTGCTCCAAATCTGAATGTGGAGGTTGTAGCCCCTTCCGGTGGCTGATGTGGCCAGCTTGGGGGGATGCAAGTTATGGTGGTGGTCGTGGTCGAGGTCGAGTAAAATATATCGGAAGCCATTGAACTTGTCACCCTGGCCCGTCTTTATCACCGTACTTACGAATACGCAAAAGACAGTCACTAAATACGCTGGAGCGGCCCGTACACGATACCGTGTCGCGTCGTCGTGTATCACACGCGTTGAGCTGACGTGGCAAGGCAACGGGCCCACTGGCGGGTTGCATTGGTCATTATTCGCTAGGTGTGGTTTTCACAAGGGGTTATTTGCAAAAGGTTCGGTGGTCGTTATCCCTCTATCCCCCGCCGAACAATTCCTCGGGAACCCTAAGCGCTGCAATAGCGCCACCACCAAAAGCTCATACGTAGCCGTCGTCGTAGCTCTTTTGTGGTCACCGGCATGTCCGCGTCAAGCTCCACGAGGTCTTCGCTCCAGCGATGTGCCCCCTTCATTCCCTTGGTCTCCTGCAGCGACTGCGGCCTCGTCGTGAAGAAGTACTCCTCCGTGAGGAAGGAGCATGATGGCTGGGTCTTCTACAGCATGGAGTATATTCTAGAACTCAATTTTGGTGCATTTAGGGTTTTTTCGTCTGAATTTTTCTCGAACTTGTCACTGTTTTGGGAAAAAACTGTCTTTTGATGTTTGTTTCTCTTCGTTTGATAGTGTGGTGTAACTTCTGGCATTGGGAGCTTCAGTATGTTGAGTACTTGATCGACAACAATGTACTGAGAGGCAATGTCGCTATCGATGCATATGGTTGGGCAGAGGGGAGAAGAGAAGAGTTGGAACTTAAAAAGGAGGAACGTGAAGCTACAATTCTTAGGAATGATGAAATGTTGCTGAAGAAAATGTGCTCAATGATTGAGTTGTTGAGTGAAGCATGGGTTCTTCTGAAGATTGTAGTTGTTCCGCTAGTTGTTGTGTGCCTGATGCTTCTACTGAAGAAATGAACAAGTGTGTTGTATGTCTGTAGTGTTGTGTTGTGTGTGAATGTAGGTTGTACTGATGGCTGTGAGCAGGTTATGTATTGTAGAAGCTTGACATGTTAAAATCTGAGATCTTTTGGAATAATTTTGTTCTGTGTTGTGTGATGTCGATGTACCAAGTATCGGGTTTTTCAGAGTTGTGCTATGTGATTTCAGAACTCCACCTTTGTAGAATGAAAGTTAAGCATTTGAACTTTAGACTCTGCAGAATGACAGTAGCACAAAGAAACCTGGCAATTTAAGTTGAGTTTTACCCATGTATTACATACACAGTGCATAGTTGAAGAAACCTAGCAAGTTAAGTTTAATTTTGCACAGGCAGTATAGTACACAAAAGGCACTCACCAAACTTGAGCTAATTTCACCAAACTTCACCTAAACTCATAAACATACTAACTCTCTTTCTAACTTGTGGAACACCTGCTTCTTAGTCCAATGATAAGATGCAACCCTCATCAGCTCTCTGCATTTCTGCAGAATACCTTGCTCTTTTTTCTCTATTTTCTTCCTCGGCTATCTTCTTATATGCCTCCTTCTTGTCTTGAGCCATCTTCTTCTGTGCTTTCTTCTGCTCTGCAACTAGCTTCTTCTCAGCCATCTTCTTCTCCTTAGCCTCTTTCTTTTTAGTGTCCCTGATCTCTTTCATAGTTTCTACCACAATCTTCTTAGGCTCAACTCTTGATTTTCTGGTGAGCTCTGTTTCGGCCCTTTTCTTCTCTATTTTAGAAGTAGCTTCTAATGCTTTAGCTTGTGCTAGTTTAGCCTTATTCTTATCTTTCTCAAGATTTCTTGCAGCAGCCTCATCTGCCTTTTTCATTCTTGCTTCAATTGCTTTTCCAACATATGTGTCATCCTCATCTCAAGTGCTTTGTTTTTCTGTTGCTGCATTGCTAGCAACTATTGTTGTGTTGTTGTAGGTGTCCTTTGTGCTATGTTACATGTGTCTTCCCTAGCAGTGTTGAATCTTCCATTGCCATCAAGTGATAGGAAAAATGAGCTATCGGGATTGCTTCTTCTGATCGCATTGCCATAATCCCATAGATTCTTGTATTTCCCTTCTTCGTCACAATAAATTACCCTCATGGTCAACCTTCTAGCTCTCTGCGACTTTGTTCTTCCAGGTTTCATGTTCCACTCCTTATGGATTACCCTTGAGAAGTTCTTCATGTTCATGTTTTGACTTCCCTAAAAGACTCCAAATACTTCTCTGCAAGAAAAATTGCCGTGAAAGTAATCACTTTAAACTTCCTGCTGCAGGTGTGATGATCCACATAGTTCTTGATCATCCATGCATCATGATTCTGATCATAAGATCCCACGAGTACCAAGTGCACCTATCAAAGCACCTTGCACATAGCCTTTTTATATCATTGACATGCATATTGATTTCCCTTCTATGCATGCAACTATATTCTCTAATTTTTTTCTTAGCTTCTCAACTGACTCAAATATTTGACTTGCATGGAATTTAGGATCCTTTAGATCCTCTTGTCTAAATGTCTTGAATTTAGACTTGTCTTGCCCTTCATATGAATCTGGTGCCCACAAGTCATCATCCTATGAATCACCATCATTTTCACACTTGTATTCACCTTTGACACTTGTTGTATGTACATCACCTTCATCCTCATCAACATTGTCAGCAGACAAATCATCATCCGCATCAGTTATTTCATAGTCAGAATCATTATTTCATAGTCAGAATCATTAAAGTTTGGGTCATTATCATCATCATCTGCATTAGCAGATGCATGTTCATCTTGTTCCTTCTACTTTCTCTCTTTGCTTCTGGTACTAACACCCTCAGATGGATACACCACAACAATGGGAACATGTGCATCTTCAACTTCCCCTGCATCTTTCAACCTTTATGCTCCACTAGGCTAATAACTTCTGGTAGATCAACCACACGAGACTGTAATACATCATCCCAGTTCATTGCTATGATTGACTCATCATGATCAAGGAACAAACTAATGGATTGGTGCCCAATTGACACAAACTTGGACATTTGTATAGTGTCATGATCACTTCTAGTCTCCCTCACATTATTGATTATTGTTAGAATGGGAATCATGTAGTACACTTTAATCCTTCCCTACATCTCATATCCAATCTCCTCCACCAAAATCTCTACCATAGTTGGTGACCATGCCATTGTGTCCAGATAATCAAACCAAATCATAGATACACCCACATTGCTCCTGTTATTGCCAGTTCCAACAAAGAAACCCCCATGATTGATGCACATAGAGAAGTAATTACTATCAGCACCTCCTAGAACATTGCATACAACAACATCGTTAGACAAACTCGAACAAATGCATTTTAAACTGAAACTCTGACCGAACCACTAATTAAACTCATTATCATCAATGTAGTCTGATTCCTAACAGAAACACTAACTGAACCCCCCCTCAATTCCTTAGCATAACCCTTGCAAACCATATCCAAAACCAACCCAAAATCTCACCTAAAATCCTACTAAATATATCAACATATGTTGCCTTCAATAGACCATGGATTCAAGCTCCTTACCCAAGGAAAGTGAAAAGGCGATGATTTCTGGGAGGTGCTTAAGCTAAGGTCGAGGACTCACTACCATTACGACACAGAGGATATGGAGGAAAACCTCCACAAGCTAGCCGCACATCGATGAAAACCACCGCCTACCCTTTCTCCCAGCCAAATGATGACACTGGCGTCGACGTCGCCTTCCATCCCTTCCTCTCCTACACTCTCCTCGGAAATGATCGAGGAAGAGTACAAGATGATGGAAAGGGGAGAAAAGTAGGGGACACGGACACAAGCATTAGAACGCATTAATTCAGGGGGGTGCACGCAATAAAACTGTTCATGTGACTCTGCTAGTGGGCCAGTTGCCTTGCAACGCCAGCTCAATGCGTGTGATACGCGAAGATGCGACATGTTGTGACTGTGTACGGGCCGCTCGAGCATATTTAGTGATCCTATTTTGCATATTCGTAAGCACGATGACATAGGCGAGCCAGGGTGACAAGTTCGATGGTCTCCGGTGCATTTTACTCATCGAGGTCCAAGGCCTGGGTTTGCGTCTACCTAATGAAGTCGAGCTCAATAGAAAGTTGGAGGTGCGTGTGATGACACTATATAGCATTCTTAGTTCGGCGTGGAAACTCGGTTCTTTTCAGTGGCATGGGTATGTATGATGGTTTGTGAAAAAGCCCTATGCCAGCTTATGTTGGCGCAAACAACATCGATGCTTTAGAGAAAGTCCAAGGTCATTCCCCAAACGCTCCCCATCGGTCCGTTTCTGTCCGCGCCAACATCCTGGCCCAGAAATCAACTCCCAACGGGCTCCCTATTCCCCGTCCCCCCTGCGGTGACCCAGCATACCACTGCATGATGTAGTACACTATAATCATTGACATAACACCAATGAACACCATTCACCAGTATTACATCCCTCAGAATGACACAACAGAAACATCACGGGTCCAGAACATGTGTTTATATTACATATATCACATTAGAGAAGATCCAAAGAACTTCCTCGATATAACGAGGATTATAATATACAAAAGATAACCAGAAATAACAACTCGAAGTCGCTTCTAGAAGTACCACTACTATATAACTATGGCTTGCAACTATAGCTACAACAATGCTCTTACAGAAGTAGGTTCCGATTTCTAAGATTATTTATATGCTACGCTTCAGCTTAACTTCTATGACTTCAGATGTAGACATTGACCCCATTGATCTCCTCTGGATATCTTCAGTTCTTCAAGGTAGTTCACCTCCTAAGTTTGCCATTGAGTGCTCCCGAATCTAGCAAGGGTTAAGAAGGTACAGTTGAGTACGAGTGTACTCAGCAAGTTCACTAAAATGGAGTGTTTGATGCACTAACTACAACCACAAACCCAAAGATCGTAGGTTATGCGATTTTTTGTAAACATTTCTTCAAAGGTTGCTTTTATTTTGAAAAAACTATGTTCGTCAGCCTTCACAGGTTTACCAGAACTTTCGTGGAGTTCCTTTCCTGTAGTGTTCGCAGCTCCTTGCCGGAACAGGGAGTAACATATCACAGTTCTTACACTCTGCAGAGGTATGCTACTTTACCCACAAGAGACCTTAAGATTTGTTGCATAGTCGGGAGTTGATACCTTCAATCGGGATTATAGATGTAGTATAGCTTCTTTTTCCCTAGTAGACCTAGGTTATCGAATCCTCGAGAAGCGAATGCGTAGTGAAGTTACTTTAACGGACCTTCAGGAGTTTTAGAATTCCTTTTGTGTTTTAACCAGACCAATAGTTTGCGTCTTTTTGTTGTTGTCGATAATGGAGAGAGAGGGCCTAGGGCGTTCGGTTTCACCTATAGCTGTGCAAAACATCTGATGGGAATAAAAGATAGAAATAAATTATGCATGTACTTGTTAGAGCAAGATAAATTATATGTGGACGGTGCATCCATAATTGCTATTTCCTCCGCAACCGCTTATAGCAATAGCCTACTAGTCTCATCCATAGAAGAAAGAGAGCTAATGATATGCATAGTGATGTCATCGTTAATCCCAACTAATCCCTCACATACAACTGTACTACCCCTTCTGTCAATGGGGTTCCCAACCTGCAGATCAATCATTACTCATACTCCCTATACCTGGCTCAACTCTCGGGGTCCTGGGTACCTGACAAGTCCTTGGATTGAGGCAAGAGAGGATACAATAATTATCATATCATACAAACTGATACATGATCCCATCTATGATAAATAACATGCACAAACGCTACATGGCTAGGCCGAAGCCCTTAGCCCAAGGAGAATTACTCACACATAGAGATGAGATCAAAAATCACAAACATTGTAATGAAAATCATAAGATTTATAGCAATAGTCTTACAATGTCGCCAATCGAAGAAGAGATCTAGTATTACAAGTGGTGGAATATGGCTATGGAGATAGAGAAGGGTTTTGAGATCTGGAGGTGGCTAGTGATCTGTGGTAGAGACTTTTGGGCGAGGGTGGGGCTGTTTTCTCGTTGCCCGAGGCTTCTTTATATAGGGGTCCCTTCACGAAAGTTGTTTTGTTTGACCTAACGGTGGCGGCGCCAACTATACGATTGGAGCTATATGGCCAGAATTTTTATTCCCGCCGTATAGTTGGTCGTTAAAGCGTCTGCCTCCGCTTCACGGCTCCTGGTTTCTTCTGGTTATTGGAAATCTTGTATCTTTGACTTTAATGTAGTGATTCCCATCTTCAAACGACATTATCCGCGTAGGAAAATTATAAAAATAAAGGATTGCATACCCCTCTGAATATTAGGCATTAGTGGCAGGGTTAGAGACATATTTCATCAAAAATATGAATAATATCTAGTTTAAATATGGATGTAGATGGCTATATTTCAGGGCCATCAGGAGTATGTCCCCGTTCAAACTTCATTGGTTTGAGGCCCAACCTAAGATCCAAGCCAATCACTACCCTTCTCCGCAACCCTCTATGCTCACCCTTTTTCTGGCTCAGGACAACAGTTGCACTGGTTGACACTCCTGAAGAGAGCAATAGTTGACATCTAATATCAGGAAACTGACAGTTCCCACCCATGCACGTGCCTAGATATAGGATCACAACTCCGATAAAAGTTGTCCGTCAGCATATGAAAGGGAGAATATCTAGATGACTTCCCTAGAGCCATTATAGATCTTATGGTTAACGCGTAATTTTATGATGCTAGAATCACTGGCAACATTGGTTGTTAAGTCCTAGATGATATATTCTTGGACAATGGTATTTCAATTTTCAGACTTAATAGATTAGTTGATCACCCTGGATCAACAACCAATAGTTTACATTATTACCAAAAATAGTGTTTTCTGACCTTTTTGAAATGCAAGTGATGACACAACAGTTTGGAAATACTTGATAGAAAATAATCAAAGGACATGAGCAAGTGTGAACTTGCCTTTCTGACTATAAGATTATGTAGTCAGGATCTTCTAGTCGGTATAAACTTCAATATCTTAAAATAGCATCATTGGTCCGGTATAATCAAAATAAATCCACATGTATCAGTATGGATTGAGTTTGGTGATTTATGAAAGATTTGTATATAATCAAGTTTTACTTTATGATTAAATGTGTATTAAGCTTCTAAGAGTAATTGATAAGTGATGATAGTAAAGTACAACGAAAGTTGTTAGTACATGTTGATCGATATACACTTTTAAGGGTATTATAATTCAGGTGGGTGGTTGTTAGGAGATTGACTAAACCTTTTGTTTGAAGTGGAAAAATGAATAAATTTTTAAGAAATTACTTATTATATAAAGTTAAGTAATGGGCGGTGTTCTTAGATTACAATTGATGGCTATTTGGACCGCTTCATTGATCAATCAGTTAGTGTGCTCCTGGTTGATTAAGTAACAGACTTAACTATAAAAGATAACTTGGATTAGAATGTAGTATTTTTATATCATGGTTGAGTTTAAGAGCTTCTTCGATATGATCGAAGACAGATTTGTGTAGGTATTGAGTATAATTGTATGAATCTAAGCTTAGCAAATCGATGCTAAGGAGATTATAGAGTTAAAGCTGATTATGAGATACGGTGATATCATTATATAGTTTGTTGAATTTCTATTTAATCTTAAAATTATGAAATATAAGATTTGAGATATGAGATTATTCATCATCAACATAAGTGAATGATGCTAAATGTTAATTTGAAGTTATTAGTTATAATTGATTTAAGACTCTAAAGAAGTATTAAATAATTAGTGGTTTGAATTTAGGCTTTATTAGAGTCCAAAATTATGGTTTTAGGTTTAGCACCTAAATTTAATGGGTTATTCAAGAGTTTGATATTTCATGAGGTTATAAGATTATTATTTGCTTAAATAGTAACCTTGAAGAATTATAATAAGTTTAAATAATAATTTCTATAATATAGATAAATAGGAATTTGTTACTTTATAATTTGAAATCCTTTTCAAATAATACATCTTGTATATTTCTACTAAAGTAAACCTAATAAAGATCTTAAAGATGATTTTTATTTATTTTTAAATATTATTTTGATATTTGGAAAATTCCTTAAAGGAATAGGTGTTTGGAAATATCTAATTTAATTTTCTTGACTAAAATACAAATTAGTATTTTTCTTATACTTAAAATTTATTTAGAATCACAAAAGTGAATTTTATTTATTTTAAGGTATTGTCTTTATTTTTAGAAAATTCCATTTAAGAATAGATGTTTTTAATCATTCATTTTAAATTTATCAACTCAAAATATAATTTAGTATTTTTCCTAGGTAGATTATATTTTTGAGATCATTTAGATTTTTAAGATTTATATTTATTTCTCTAGAGCATATTTAGCCTCAGGGGTATTTTGTTATAAAGAAATTAAGGTTCCAATTCTTTAAATCCTGCGCCTGGCCCACGGAGGTGGCTTGGCCCGACCCAGCCTAACTGGATTGGGTCAAACCCTTTGCATCGCTCGGTACTATCCCCGACTAGCCCAATACCCCTTCTCTCTTCCTCGCTTTCACACGCACGACTCGGCCGTTCCCCTCAATGGCGATTTTGGGTTGCTGCCGCCGCTGCGCTTGATTCCGGTCATCTCCAACCTCCCCGGCCACCGCCGTGATGCAGGATGAGACAGTCGATGATGCTCTGTTGACTGGTCCAGCTCGATTTGGCTCTGGAGCTTGATACATTGCAAATGTATCTATAATTTTTGATGTTCCATGCTTGGTTTTATCCACTTTCTTGTGTTTTGTTCCAACTTTGGAGTACTTTTCATATGATTTCTTGGACTAACCTATTAACAAGAGCCACAGTGCCAGCTGCCTGTTTTCTGCTGTTTTTGGTTCCAGGAAAGTCAGAAAATGAATATTCTCGGAATTGGACGGGACAAAAGCCAAAGTGCCTATTTTTCCGGGAGGGATCAAGTGTAAGAATACGAGACGGAGAAGGGCCAGAGGGCGGCCACACCACCTGGCCGCGCGGCCAGGCTTGGCCTGCGCTAGGGGGTGGTGTGGTGGCTCCCGGCACCCCCTCGGCCTCTCCTTCCGCCTATATATTGCCCTCGGGACGAAAACCCTAAGTATCCGATCAAAAATCCACGAAAGAGTCTGTAGCCGCCGTCATCTCCGTCCCTAGATCGGAAGGGATCTGAAGCTCTTCCCGGCACCCTGCCGGAGAGGGGAATTCACCCTGGAGGACTTCTTCATCTCCATGCAAGCCTCTGGTGTGATGCGTGAGTAGTTCATCCTTGGATTACGGATCCATGTAGTAGCTAGATGACTGGTTTCTCCTCCTTTGTGCTTTCATATTTAGATCTTGTGAGCTCCGTTCATGATCAAGATCATCTTTTTGTAATCCATACATGTTGTGTTTGCGGGGATCCGATGGATATTGAGATGCTATTTCAGATTGATTATTGATTCTATCATGTCTTTGTTATTTGAGATCTTGCATGCTTTCCGTTGTTAGTAGCTATCGTGGCCAAGTAGATGCTAGCAACTCCAAGAGTTAGTATTTATGCTCGATAGTGGGTTCATGCCTCTGGTAATCTGGGGAAGTGACAGAAATCTCTAAGGTTTTAGATGTGTTGTTGCTACTAGGGAGAAAACAACAATCCTTTGTTCATAGAACAATCGTATTGTTTACTTTACACGCAGTTCGTAAAGCAATAATCTGTTGCTTTCAACTTAATACTGGAGTGGGTTCGGATGATAACCTGAAGGTGGATTATTAGTCATAGATGCAGTTGGTTGGCGGTCTATGTATTATGTTGTAATGCCCAATCAAGTCTCAAAGGAGTCAAGATGATTAGTATATGCAGGTATTGCTTTCTCGGTGTTTGTCAATTGCCCCGCTGTAATTTGTTCACCCAGCATGTTATCTATCTAAGGAGAGCCACCTCGAGTGAACTATGGATCCCGGCCCTTGTCTTTTACATACAATCTACAATCTTTTAATGCTTTGTGTTTACTTTCTGCAAACTTTTTACTTCTTTCTATTCGATATGTTTAATCCTTTGTTTTCCGCAAAACACGGTGATATTGACAACCTCATCGCAAGTTGGGGACAAAGTTCTGTGGTTGTGTTGTGCAGGTCTCCACGTTGCTACTAGCACCGATAGTGCGCCCTGCCAAAGCTTAGCTAATAACACCTTTGAGGTGTTTCCTTACTCCTACTGGTTCGATTAAACCTTGGTTTCATAACTGAGGGAAACTTGCTGTTGTGCTCATCATACCTTCCTTTTGGGGTTCCCAACAAGCTCTACATCAACACCGCCATCAAGCATTTTTCTGGGCGTCGTGCATTGAGCCATCAAGCATTTTTCTGGCGCCGTTGCCGGGGAGTCAAGGACATCTTCACAAGGGGAGTCCCTCATAACCAATCTCTTTACTTTGTTGTTTTTTATTTTGCTTAGTTTCTTTTTGCTTTGTTTGCTTGTTTTGTTATTCAAAAACCCAAAAAAAAATTAGTTTTACTTGTTTGCTTTCTTATTTGAAAACCCAAAAAAATGACTACTCTTGAAAACACTAAGTTGTGTGACTTCACTAGCACCAACAACAATGATTTTATGAGTACACCTATTGCTCCACCTGTGGCTGAAAATACTTTCTTTGAGATAAAACCTGCTTTGCTCAATCTTGTTATGAGAGAACAATTTTCTGGTATTGGTAATGAAGATGCCGCTTCCCATCTAAATAACTTTGTTGAACTTTGTGAGATGCAAAAGCATAGGGATATAGATGGTGATATTATTAAACTGAAATTGTTTCCTTTCTCTTTGAGAGGAAAAGCTAAAGAATGGTTGAATTCCTTAACTAGGAATAGTACTAATTCTTGGACTAAGTGCAAAGATGCTTTTATTGGAAAATACTATCCTCCTGCTAAGATTATATCCATGAGAAGTGAAATAATAAAGTTTAAACAACTTGATAATGAGCATATTGCTCAAGCTTGGGAAAGAATGAAATCTTTGGTAAAGAATTGTCCCACTCATGGACTGACTGCTTGGATGATCATCCAAACTTTTTATGCAGGATTGAACTATTCTTCAAGGAACCTATTGGATTCTGCTGCTGGAGGTACCTTTATGACCATCACTTTGGGTGCTGCAACAAAACTTCTGGACAATATGATGGTTAATTATTCTGAATGGCATACTGAGAGAGGTCCACAAGGTAAGAAGGTAAATTCTGTTGAGGAAACCTCCTCCTTGAGTGATAAGATTGATATTATTATGTCTATGCTTGTTAATGGGAAAGCCCATATTGATCCAAATAATGTTCCTTTAGCCTCTTTGGTTGCTCAAGAAGAGCAAGTTGATGTGAACTTCATAACAAATAACAACTTCGGCAACAATGCTTATGGTAATAATGCTTATAGGAACATTTTTGGTAACAAAAATTATAAGCCATATCCTCCCAACAATGGTAATGCTTATGGAAATTCCTACAACAATAATAAGAGTGCTCCCTCTGAACTTGAAGTAATGCTTAAAGAGTTTATTAGTAAACAAACTGCTTTTAATAAAACTATTGAGGAAAAACTCTCTAATGCAGAAAGAAATATAGCATCTTTCGCTGAAGCTCAATCTTCTTTGAATAAAATGGCTGCTAAACCTGAAACTAATGAGAATCCCTTTGCAGCTACTAATGCTATACAAGTAAGAATTGATGAAAATGTTAGACTATTAGCTGAATTACATGCTAAGTGGGAAAGAGAAGATGAAATTGCTAGAAACATTAGTGTTTCTACTATTACCACCACTAGTGTTGAGGCTAGCAATAGTTCTACTACTTTAGATGATAAATTTGATTTTGATCTTGATGGTTGCAACATCTCTGAAGTTATTAAGATCCTACAAAAGCTTGCTAAAAGTCCTAATGCTAGTGCTATGAACATGGCCTTTACAAAACACATTACTGATGCTCTCAGAAAGATTAAAGAAGAAAAGATGAAACATAAAGCTTCTATTCCTATAAAACAAGAAGATGGTTGGGAACCCATCATTAATATGAAAGTGAATGACTTTGATTTCAAAGCTTTGTGTGATCTTGGTAGTAGTGTTTCTATTATGCCTAGAAGGATTTATGATATGCTTGATTTGCCTCCTCTTGAAGATTGTTATTTGAATGTCCCACTTGATGATAATGCTAAAAAGAAACTCATGGGGAGTCTTAATGATGTTCTTATTATGGTTAACGATTCCTATGTCCCCGTTGATTTCTATGTTTTGGATGTTGAATACAATGCTTCTTGTCCTATTACTTTGGGAAGACCTTTTCTTAGAACTGTTGGTGCCATCATTGATATGAAAGAAGGCACCATTAAATATCAACTCCCACTCAAGAAAGGTATAGAACACTTCCATAAAAAGAGAGAAAAGATTTCTTTTGCTTCTCCTATGAAAACAAAATTTGGTCTTAATGCTTCTTCATTTGAGAACACTTGATTCTTTCTTTGCTTCTTATGCCTGACTTAAAGGCATTAAAGAAAAGTACTTGTTGGGAGATAACCCAAAAGTTTTAGATGAGTCTTGGAAGTTATTACTTCAGTAATAACCTCTCCTTATCCTTTTTATTTGCTTTTTGTGCCAAGAGTAACCTCTAATGAGAGTGAAGTAATGATTGGGAAAGTTGCTGTCCCGAAACAGATTTTTGTGCTTCACCATAAAAATTCCTGAGAGAGCTCTGTATGTCTTATTGAGCTGTACTTTTTTGTGCTTCTGCCCCAGGTTGTTATCTAACTTTCTTTAGTTCAACACTTTTTTATTTGAGCAACATAAGGTCTTCGAAAAAATTTATCTTTACCTGCTGGTCTGTTTTGACAGACTTCTGGCATTTTCTGCATTTGCTTCTTGTTGGTTCCTTCTTGAGTTCTTTTGGGGAATTGAGATTTTTCAGGGAAGTGCAACAGTATATAGTGTTCTAATGGAAGTTTATTTGGTGTTAGAACTGAACCTTAAGACTTATTTATCTTAAGTGCACTAATGTTGCTAATGAGATTGTGTGAAGTTTTGTATGAAGGAAAATTTTAAGGTGTATGGAAGGAATGAGTAATGAGATGAAGGATGGACTAAAGCTCAAGCTTGGGGATGCCACGCGTGTCACCACAAGAAATATCCAAGAAGTACAAGTGTCAAAGATTGGGGATGCCCAAGGCATCCCCTTCTTCATCAATAAAAATTCCAGGGTTCTTCCAAACGCTTCATTTTTATTGTTTCAAGCACAGTTGTGTTTTTCTTGGAGCGTCTTCTTTTTTGTTTTGTTTTGGTTTTAGTTTGCTTGGTTTGCTTAGTTTTCTGAATAAGTTGGTTGGACCCCCTCTTTCTTACATTTGGTTTGCAAATAGTTTGGTTTGGTTTGGAAAAGAGTAGGAAAGTTCATGCTTATGTGGTAAAAAGAGCTCGTTCTTGACTGTGGCTATGCTTTGTCATGCCATGCTTGATATTGTTTTGGCTTTATGCTTAGTATTCTTTGCTGTATTATGACTTTTTATAAACAATTGAGATTTCTTAATGTGCCTTGGATGAATCATGCGTTGTTTTAGCACATTAAAGCATAGTATAGTGGTATTCTCCTTTGATGCTTTATTTGGGTTGACTTGGCACATGCTCACACCATGTTATGACTATCACAAGTCACCATAGCCTTTATGATCCTTTAGTTTTCAACATGTAGTATCACTTTATGCTTTGATCAATGATGTTTTGTCGCTCTACATGATTATGGCCATTATTGCTCTCTTAGTTTGTCGCTCCTAGTCTTTTGCTAGCCTCCACAACAAGGTATGAGTTCCACTCATGCATCCAAATCCCTAAACCAAGTTATTCCAAAGAGTCCACCATACTTACCTACTAGCTTATGCTATTCCAAGTATATTCATGCTTTTGTTTACCTTCCACTTGTTATGAGAAAACTAGTGATTAAAGCTCTCACGAACTTGATGGCACACTTTACTTTTTGCCTCTAATAAACTTGAACCATTGGGTCCTTCTTTGTTGCGTATATGCTTGCGCTTTATAAGTTGAAATTAGCAGAACCATGTTTCATGTGGAACGCTTTCAACATTGCACTTGTACTTTGTACCCCGTTGATATCATGTTCTTTTGCTTACAGATCCCGACAGTGTGAAATAAAAGTGGAACTTGTAAGATCATGGAGTTTGTATGTGTGTTAGAGAAACGCCTGGGCCGCTAGCCTAAGCCATGCCTAATCATGGTGGAAACTTGCAGCATCACCATAATAAGCACTCTATGAAGCATCCTCAATAAAAACCTATGCAAATAGCAAATAAAAAGATCACTAAGATGCTCATTGTCTGCTTGCCTTGTCATTTTGATTATGGGAAAGCTCCCGTATCATGTGCAAGGGGTACCCCGTTGGTGGTTCTTAATGATACACATGTACTTACAATGGCAAGAGCTTACTCGTGACTGAAGTTGAGTAGCATGAGGATCGGTCTTCGTAAGTAAGGGGCATGAGATTTGGGTTTATAACTTGTCAAGCATATCCTCTTAGTTGTGTCACTTTAACCTTAATCACTTCAAGATGCTTATGATAGGGGCAATGAGAGCTGAAAGCTATAAGTACCATAATTTTTGGAAGCTCTTTATGAGACTTGAATCCCTACTTACTTTTACAAAAGGCCTTTCTTCCACCCTTATATTGAGTCTCCACCTTCTATCTTTATGCACCTACTTTGAGAGCATAGTGGCCATTCTTAGTTCTATGTGCATTGTCCCAAGACTAGTTGATTGATGCATAACTTGTTATTGCTTGTTTGAAACTATTGTATCTAGTCACTCATATGAACTTTGAAGGTGTCCTATGCATTTATATTTGCTACTCTATTGAGGGACAAGCTGGATACTATTATGCTATGTTTTCTTTATGTGAAACAAGCAAACGTCTTTCAAAGCATGTTATTCATGATTCTTTTGTTTGTGCCTTTTCATGTTGCATCATAGTTTTTTTGCTTATTGCTAGAACTTTGTCTTTCATGTTATGATTGAAGTACTATGATCCCATCTTTGAGTGCTTTGCAAATACTTTAATCAAGTCTTTGATGGTGCATGTCACCTCAAAAATTATTTCTTTTTATCACTTACCTACTCGAGGACGAGCAGGAGTTAAGCTTGGGGATGTTGATACATTGCAAATGTATCTATAATTTTTGATGTTCCATGCTTGGTTTTATCCACTTTCTTGTGTTTTGTTCCAACTTTGGAGTACTTTTCATATGATTTCTTGGACTAACCTATTAACAAGAGCCACAGTGCCAGCTGCCTGTTTTCTGCTGTTTTTGGTTCCAGGAATGTCAGAAAATGAATATTCTCGGAATTGGACGGGACAAAAGCCAAAGTGCCTATTTTTCCGGAAGGGATCAAGTGTCAGAATACGAGACGGAGAAGGGCCAGAGGGCGGCCACACCACCTGGCCACGCGGCCAGGCCTGGCCCGTGACAGGGGGTGGTGTGGTGGCTCCCGGCACCCCCTCGGCCTCTCCTTCCGCCTATATATTGCCCTCGGGACGAAAACCCCAAGTACCCGATCAAAAATCCACGAAAGAGTCTGTAGCCGCCGTCATCTCCATCCCTAGATCAGGAGGGATCTGAAGCTCTTCCCGGCACCCTGCCGGAGAGGGGAATTCACCCTGGAGGCCTTCTTCATCACCATGCAAGCCTCCGGTGTGATGCATGAGTAGTTCATCCTTGGACTACGGATCCATGTAGTAGCTAGATGGCTGGTTTCTCCTCCTTTGTGCTTTCATGTTTAGATCTTGTGATCTCCGTTCATGATCAAGATCATCTTTTTGTAATCCATACATGTTGTGTTTGCGGGGATCTGATGGATATTGAGATGCTATTTCAGATTGATTATTGATTCTATCATGTCTTTGTTATTTGAGATCTTGCATGCTTTCCGTTGTTAGTAGCTATCTTGGCCAAGTAGATGCTAGCAACTCCAAGAGTTAGTATTTATGCTCGATAGTGGGTTCATGCCTCTGGTAATCTGGGGAAGTGACAGAAATCTTTAAGGTACTATATGTGTTGTTGCTACTAGGGAGAAAACAACAATCCTTTGTTCATAGAACAATCGTATTGTTTACTTTACACGCAGTTCGTAAAGCAATAATCTATTGCTTGCAACTTAATACTAGAGGGGGTTCGGATGATAACCTAAAGGTGGATTATTAGTCATAGATGCAGTTGGATGGAGGTCTGTGTATTATGTTGTAATGCCCAATCAAGTCTCAAAGGAGTCAAGATGATTAGTATATGCATGTATTGCTTTCTCGGTGTTTGTCAATTGCCCCGCTGTAATTTGTTCACCCAACATGTTATCTATCTAAGGAGAGCCACCTCTAGTGAACTATGGATCCCGGTCCTTGTCTTTTACATACAATCTACAATCTTTTACTGCTTTGTGTTTACTTTCTGCAAACTTTTTACTGCTTTCCATTCGATATGTTTAATCCTTTGTTTTCCGCAAAACACGGTGAGATTGACAACCTCATCACAAGTTGGGGACAAAGTTCTGTGGTTGTGTTGTGCAGGTCTCCACGTTGCTACTACCACCGGTAGTGCGCCCTGCCAAAGCTCAGCTAGTAACACCTTTGAGGTGTTTCCTTGCTCCTACTGGTTCGATTAAACCTTGGTTTCATAACTGAGGGAAACCTGCTGCTGTGCTCATCATACCTCCTCTTGGGGTTCCCAGCGAGCTCTACATCAACACCGCCATCAAGCATTTTTCTAGGCGCTGTGCATTGAGCCATCAGAGCTCTCCCCTGACCATGCCCTCTCCTTCTAGATGCCTAGGTTTTAGATGCCGCCGGTGATCTGGTGCTTCGCTGCTTCATTGGCGCTGCACCGGTGCCCTAGAGGCTATGTGGTGTCACCCCTTTCCTCTGGAGCCTCCACAATTGCTGCTTGGCGTGGGTTGCAGCGCCCCCTGGGTGCTCCCCATGTGGCCGTGATTGTATTCGTCTCTGGCTACACTGCTTCCTCTTCTAAATTTGCAAGGACCATTGGTAAGTTCATCTCCTTCCCCTCTTTGTGCTCTCTCTGCCTCTCTCTTTACTCTCTGTGTGCTTATAGTGAAGAACTAGGGTTCATCCCTTGTGCTAGGGTTCTTCCCTTGTTGTCGTGTTAATCAGAGATAACAAAAATTGCTTCATGCATATTCCCCTGTAGCTAAGCTATGTAAAAATCCTTTTTTGTGATCGATTTGGAACTGTTGACAGTGACTACTAATAGTTGAAATGTTGTCTGAATCTCACTTACTGTCACTCTTTAGGCTTGCGATACTATGACTGATCTGAATGGAAATATAGCTATTGATTATGGTTGAAGTGCTGCAGAACTATAGCTGTATAGTTGGTTATCTATCTAAATGTTCCTGATGAACCCTGATGCTAAAGTTTATAAATAGGAATGATTCCTAAACTGTTATGTTAGGAAAATGATTGAATACTCTTTTTGAGACGATTGGGATATCAAACCCTCATGTTTGGGTTACTTAACTAGAATAGATCTTTGTGACACCTTCACTGAATGGTACACAAGATTCAATCTTGTTCTAAGTTCTTCTTGAATTGTACTTTTGAAATAACTAGGATTTGTGAGAGTTGAGAAACTCCTTTAAGTTTAGTGTAACTATTGTCGTCTATTAATTGACATGTGATGCTGGTCTGAGGTTATTCTAAAGTAAATAACAAACATTTTTACTTGCATGAATACATATATATAAGCCTGATCAAGTATTATACCAAAAGATTTGAGATATACCCTAGTTCTAGGGTAGATCGTGGTAAATGGTGTATATGAATGATTCCTGAGATATTAGGAAGATGATTTTAATTATTTCCCCTTGGATGCTTGCCTTTATAGAGAAACATCTCTCTAAAATTGGTACTGCTGAGGTGCTACCCATAACTGGGTTGTGCCCAGTAGTACCAACACATTGAACTTGGTTTAGTTCATGTGATGTTGCTAGCTTGCTTCCAGATAAGGTCTATGATGCTAAAGCTGAGACCTGGTCTGTGTATTTGGGATAAGAACAGATTATGCTTGTGATTATTTACAAAATCCTATGATGAGTTGTTCACGTCACTTGGGTGTTCCTCTGAGGATTTACTTATCCAACAAACCTTATTTGTTGAGAAACTAATGGATGAAAGCTTGTTTATATGACTCACCAAGTGAATTATTTTGGTGATGCTATTGTAAAGCTTGATGTACCTCTTGGTTTAGGTTTTGTTCTTGTTGATGAAGAACTTGGCCTTGTGAGATTGGGTATTTCCTCCTTCTTGCTCTTGCCTGATCTTGCTATCCTCCTACACCATCTCCTCCTTCAAGTGATCATCTTGTATGGTTTATTGATGGATTACTGTGGTTATTTGCTGGTTAATCTTATGGATATCTAGCAAGATCTGAGGTGATTTCTAAGGTGTGTTTGAGATAGAACTGTGACTGTGGTTGTGAAGTGAGTAGCAAAGCAGGCTTTGCTATGCGCTGGCTGTGATTTTAACTTTCCTTCACTATCTCTTTTCTGTTGACAAGAACTAGTGGATGTTGAAGTGTGTGAGTGCAAGATGTGTGCTAGTAGCTGTGCTACGGCTGGGCTCTTTCTTGTGCACTTCTAGTGCTAGTTGTGGTGTTGACAACACACCAATGCATGTTGATGACTATGATGCTTGTGTGCATGCTTCACCTGGATGGATGAGATCAAGTAAAAGTTTGATATTTCCTGATGTTCTACCCTTTTACCTTTTTATCTCTTGTTGGTGAAACTTGCCCCTGTCTAGTGCCAATGATGCAGTGCTGAGGCAATTGTCTGATAAGAACAAATATGATTTGGCCCCTTGATTAAAATTCAATGATGTGGCTAAGTAGTGCACCTCACTGCTACAACTGAGAGTATTATTAACCCCCACTAATCCCTTTTCTTTTGTTTGTCTTTTCCTTTTAATTGTTTTTATGTTGCAGGAATTACTCATAAGAAGAAATGAAGATGGAGATGAAGGAATGTAGTTAGGGAATAGTTTCTTTTTGTCTCTTTTGTAATTCCTTTTCCATTTGACTTATGTAAAGAACCATGTACTATAAGCTTATTATTCAATAAAGCTAATTTTCGTTTATTCTTCTTGTTGTTGTAATCTAATCTCTTATTCATTCATTTGTATTTCAGACACAGTTGTTGAATGAAGAAAATAATAAGACATATACTTTCTTTTATCAATTCTTCTAAATATATTATTTTCAATTCTTATTCATGAATAATACTTAATATATATTCTAGGATTCATAGTTTCTAGTTATCAATCCTTTTTTTAAAACAATAAAATCTTAAATACTTCTAATTTTAAATCTTTTCAAAAGTGATTCAAATTTAAATATGAATTCAATTATTCACCCAAAATCATTATAATTCCTAGAGATCATGTCAAAATTTATAACAATCACTATAAATAGCTAAATCCTAACTCAGAGTAGTGAAAGAAACTCTGATCTCTCCAGGGTTTCAGTTTGCGAAAAATTTACCCCAAATTTTCTTATGCATGAATGCAAATGCACAAACTCTCTTCTGTAGACCTAAATGCTGGGGCATTACACCCCCCGGACCGTTTGTTTTTTCCAAATCGTCCCCACACATGGGGACGATCTGAGGCCAAACGGACACGCTAGGTCGTCCTCCCCTAGCCCTCCTATCGGCCACATCAAGATCTTGCCCATCCCCACCCCCACCAACATCCTTCCCCCTCTACGACGCTGGCCTTCCACCGCAGCTCCCTAGGCGTCTCCACCCACGCGCAAGCACTGTAGATCTTCTTGCCAAGCCCCACCGCCCATCCACCCCTATTTCTAAGTGGTGGAGTAGGCATGTAGCTACCGAGAGCGGCGGCGTTGGCTGACAGTACACGTGAGCCACCGCCAACTCCGCGAAGCTCCATAGTTGCCAGCCACAACCTCACCAACCTCTATCGCACCTTGTCAAGTTGTGTTGCACCATGTCAAGCTCGCTCGGTGATGAGTCCAAAATTGAAGCATATTTACCTTTTGTTTTTTGCATAAGTAGAATAGGGATTTTTGTATTTTACTGCGTTTGCACGCATCTTTTGTCCTTGTTTTAACAGGATCTTAAATTACTGAGTCTCTTATGAACATATCAATTGGAACTATCATATTATGTTCTTATATGATAATTTTAAGTGATAAAGGTCATTTAATTGATTCACCTTCGCACCTGGGAGAATAGTAGACGTGAAGAAAGCTACAGTAGCATTAACAACCAGTGGTATGGGCGCTCATACTTACTATCTGCCCATACCACATGACAGCGCTACCGCCTCATCAAAAACCCTCTCCTGGCGAAGATGGATCACAAATTCGACATTCATAGCAACTTTGAGCCACGAAAAACCACACCAGAAAGGGATCTGAAGAGGAACTTGGAGAAGGGAAAATCCCTACTGCTTCACGGATCATTGGAGGACATCGCATCATCCCCTTCAGCATCAATCGCTGCATCACCATGATACGTTGCTAACGTATCCATAATTTTTAATGTTCCATGCTTGGTTTTATCTACTTTCTTATGTTTTATTCCAACTTTGGAGTACTTTCTATACACTTTCTTGGACTAACCTATTAACAAGAGCCACAGTGCCAACTACCTATTTCTGCTATTTTTGGTTCCAGGAAAGTCAGAAAATGAATATTCTCGGAATTGGACGGGACAAAAGCCAAAGTCAGTTTTTCCCTGAGGGACACAAGGAGCCAGAATACGAGACAGAGAGGGGCCAAGGGACGCCACACCACCTGGCCGCGCAGCCCAGCCTGGTCCGTGCCAGGGGGTGGTATGGCCGCCTCCGGCACCCCCTCGGCCTCCCCTTCCGCCTATATATCGCCTCCAATACAGAAACCCTAAGTACCGGATCAAAATTCCACGAAAGAGTTTGTAGCCGCCTGATACGTTGCAAACGTATCTATAATTTTTGATGTTCCATGCTTGTTTTATATCTACTTTCTTATGTTTTGTCCACACTTTGGAGTATTTTTATACACTTTCTTTGACTAACCTATTAACAAGATGCCACAGTGCCAGTTGCCTGTTTTCTGCTATTTTTGGTTCCAGGAAAGTCAGAAAATTAATATTCTCAGAATTGGATGGGACAAAAGCCAAAGTCAGTTTTTCACCGAGGGGGACACAGAGCCAGAATACGAGACGGGGAGGGGCCAAGGGGCGGCCACACCACCTGGCCGCGCGGCCAGGCCTGGCCCGCGCCAAGGGGTGGTGCGGCCACCCAGGGCACCCCCTCGGCCTCCCCTTTCGCCTATAAGATGCCTTTGATACATAAACCCTAACTACCCGATCAAAAAGCTATGAAAAGTTCCGTAGTGCCGCCGCCACCGAAGGGGAGATTCGGGGGACAGAAAGTCTCTATTCCAGCATCCTGCCGGGACGGGGAAGTGCCCCCGGAGCCATCTCCATTGATCTCCACCACCATCTCCATCACCGTTGCTGATTCCCATGATGAGGAGGGAGTAGTTCTCTCTCGGGGCTAAGGGTTCTACCGGTAGCTATGTGTTCATCTCTCTCTCTATGCATGATCATATTGTGATCATGAGCTTTGTAATCAAGTAGATCTACCTTGCTACTCAAGTGCTTTAATAGATCTATGCTCTCCCCATGTGTGTGAAAGTGACAGCATGCACACCATGGTGGCACTTAGGCTAGAGATTACAAATACTTGTTATGAGTTATATTTGGAGTTGTATGTCTCTATGAAATTGTGGTGTTTGTTGGAACCATCTAGAGCTCAAGGTGACAGTGTGGGGTTATCTAGATGGGGAAAGCGAACTTTGAGGTGTGCTGTTATAGCCCTACCATGGATTAGATTGTCCAACCGGAGAGTAGTTCATAGTAGTATCATGAAGAGAAGATATTTATATGAGAGTGTTCACTAGTGAAAGTATGATCCCTAGTCCTTGTTTCTAAGCATTGAAACTTTGTTTGCAACTAGATCTGTTACATGTTTGCTTGCTGCCATCTTTATTTCAGTTTGCCTTTAGTCTCTTCCATGCCATCAAGCTATTTTCTGGCACCGTTGTCTTTTATCCATACCACTTGTATTTCACTATCTCTTCGCCGAACTAGTGCACCTATACACTTGACAAGTGTATTGGGTGTGTTGGGGACACAAGAGACTTCTTGTATCTTGATTGCAGGATTGCTTGAGAGGGATACCTTTGACCACTTCCTCCCTGAGTTCGATAAACCTTGGGTAATCCACTTAAGGGAAAACTTGCTACTGTTCTACAAACCTCTGCACTTGTAGGCCCAACAACTGTCTACAAGAATAGAAGTGCATAGACATCAAGCTATTTTCTGGCGCCGTTGCTGGGGAGGTAAGGTAAAAGGTACTCACATCCTCTAGTGTGAGTGCTCGAAATTATTTCCTTTAGATTCTGCCATTTTGTCTTTTTGTTTCTTGTTTTTATTTTGACTAGTTAGGCTTAATGGAAAACAACAACAAAAATAGAGAGCTTTATAGTATTTATCTTGAGTTAGGACATGAAGTGTTTGGAGAAAAAATTAAAAAACCTATGGAACTTTATTTGCATGCTAATAGCAATGTTGTTAGTATGAATTCTTTGGACACCATTATTGCTAATGCTATTAAAAAGTCTAAGCTTGGGGAAGCTAGTTTTTATGAAAATGATCTTTTTAGTTTCCCAGCTTTGGAAGATAGTTATTCTATTACTTATGATGATACCAAACCTCCAATATATGATGCTTATAATGATGAATATGATATTTTTAGTCCACCTACTATTTAGGAGAAAATTAATTATGATTACAATATGCCTCCTATATTTGATGATTATGGTGATGAGAATAATAATGATAGCTATTTTGTTGAATTTGCTCCCACTACAATTAATAAGAATGACTATGCTTATGTGGAGAGTAATAATTATTTTATGCATGTGGCTCATGATAAGAATGTTTCATGTGATAGTTATATTGTTAATTTTATTCATGATGCTACTGAAAGTTATTATGAGAGAGGGAAACATGGTTTTATGCATCTCAAAAATATTAAGTTTCCCCTCTTCATGTTGAAAGCCTTGAAGTTGCACTTGTTTTGCTTTCCTATGCTTGCTGCTTTGTGCTTTCATGACTTGTTTCTTTACAAGATTCCTATGCATAGGAAGTGGGTTAGACTTAAATGTGTTTTGAATTTGATTCTTGATGCTCTCTTTTACTTCAATTCATATTTCTTATGTGAGCATCTTCTCAAACTATCATGCCTAATTTAAAGGCGTTAAAGAAAAGTAATTATTGGGAGATACCCCAAAAGTTTTAGATGAGTCTGGGAAGTTATTACTTCTGTAATAAATGCTCCTTAACCTTTTTATTTGCTTTTTGTGCCAAGAGTAACCTCTAATGAGAGAGAAGTAATGCTTGGGAAAGTTCCTGTCCTGAAACAGATTTCTGTTCTTCACCGTAAAAATTCGTGTAAAATCTCTGTACGTCCTTTTGAGGCGTGGATTTTTGTGCTTCTGATCCAGGTTGTTATCCAACTTTCGTTAGTTTAAAACTTTTTTATTTGAGCAATAGAAGGTCTTCGAACAAATTCGTCTTTACCTGCTGATCTGTTTTGGCAGATTTCTGCCATTATTTGCATTTGCTTCTTGTTGGTTCCTTTTTGAGTTCTTTTGGAGAATTGAGATTTTTTATGGAAGTGCTACAATATCTTGTATTTTAATGGAGGTTTTATTGGTGTTAACACTGAACCCAAACACTTATTATCTTGAGTGAACTAATGTTGCTAATAAAGATTATGTGAAGTTTTGTATGAAGGAAAAATTCCAGGTGTATGAACAGAATGATGTAATGAGATGAAGAATGGACTAAATCTCAACCTTGGGGATGCCATGCGTGTCACCCCAAGAAATATCCTAGAAGTACAAGCGTCAAAGCTTGGGGATTCCCAAGGCATCCCCTTCTTCATCAATAAAAATCTCAGGTTTCTTCCAAACACTTCATTTTTATTGTTTCATGCACAATTGTGTTTTTCTTGGAGCGTCTTTGTTTTTGTTTTTAGTTTGATTTTGTTTGGTTTGCTTAAATAAGTTGGTTGTATCACAACACACTTCTTTTGGAGATAGACATGCTCTGTTTTCATTGCCTAGAACACTCTAGTTTTCATTTTTATTGTTCTATGAGTGTTCTCTTTTGCTAGCACTGTGTTTAGCCTTAGTTTTCTTGTGCTTTCAGCTTAGAACTTTTTAGTTCTTCTTTGTGGATTTGTGAGACAAGCTCACTGATCTTTATTGATTATTATCCTTGTGAGTTGTTTCAAATAAGTCGATTGGTGTTGGAAAAGAGTAGGAAAGTTCATGCTTAAGTGGTATAAAAGGAGCTTGTTTTTGACTGTGACTTAGGCATTATCATGTCATGCTTGATATTTTTTTGGCTTTATGCTTAGTGATATTTTCTGTAGCATGACATGTTATAAACAATTGAGATTGCTTAATGTGCCTTGAAAGAATCATGCGTTGTTTTAGCATATTAAAGCATAGTATTGTGGTATTCTCCTTTGATGCTTTATTTGGGTTGACTTGGCGCATGCTCAGACCATGTTAAGACTATACCAAGTCACCATAGCCTCTACAATCCTTTAGTTTTCTACTTGTAATATCACTTTATGCTTTAATTAATGATGTTTTGTCGCTTTGCATGATTATGGCCATTGTTGGTCTCTTAGTTGGTCGCTCCCAGTCTTTTGCTAGCCTCCATAGCAAGTATGAGTTCCACTCATGCATCCAACTCCTAAAACCAAGTTATTCAAAAGAGTCCACCATACCTACCTATTAGCATTTGCTATTCCAAGTATATTCATGTCTTTATCTACCTTCCGAATTAAACTTGTTATGTGAAAAATAGTGATTAAAGCTCTCACGAACTTGATGACACACTTTACTTTCTTGCATTTAATAAACTTGAACCATTGCGTCCATCTTTGTTGCGTATATGCTTGCGCTTTATAAGTTGAAATTAGCAGAACCATGTATCATGGGGAACGCTTTCAACATTGCACTTGTACTTTGTACCCCGTTGATATCATGTTCTTTTTCTTATGGATCTCGGCGATGTGAAATAAAAGTGGAACTTGTAAGATCATGGAGTTTGTATGTGTGTTAGAGAAATGTCTGGGCCGCTAGCCTAAGCCATGCCTAATCATGGTGGAAACTTGCAGCATAACCATAATGAGCACTCTATGAAGCATCCTCAATAAAAACCTATGCAAATAGCAAATAAAAAGATCATTGAGATACTCATTGTCTGCTTACCTTGTCATTTTGATTATGGGATAGCTCATGTATCATGTGCAAGGGGTACCCCGTTGGTGGTTCTTTATGATACATATGTACTTGCAATGACAAGAGCTTACTTGTGACTAAAGTTGAGTAGCATGAGGTTCGATCTTCGTAAGTAAGGGGCATGATATTTCAGCTTATAACTTGTCAAGCATATCCTCTTAGTTGTGTCTTTAACCTTAATCACCTAAATATGCTTATGATAGGAGCAATGAGAGCTGAAAGCTAATAAGTACCATAATTTTTGGAAGCTCTTTATGAAACTTGAATCCCTACTTCCTTCTATGAAGGCCTTTCCTTTACTTTTATGTTGAGTCTCCACCTTCTATCTTTATGCACCTATTTTGAGAGCATAGTGGCCATTCTTAGTTCTATGTGCATTGTCCCAAGACTTGTTGATTGATTCATAATGTTGATATTGCTTGTTCTTGAACTATTTGTATCTAGTCACCCTTATGAACTTTGAAGGTGTCCTATGCATTTATGTTTTGCTACTCCATGAGGGACAAGCTGAATGCCACTATGCTATGTTTTCTTTATGTGAAACAAACAAACATCTTGCAAAGCATTGTTATCCATGAATCATTTGTTTGTGCCTTTTCATGTTACAACATAGTTGCTATGTCTTATTGTTAGAACTTTATCTTTCATGCTATGTTGAAGTACTATGATCCCAGCTATCAATTTTCTATAAATGCCTTGATCAAGATTGTGATGGTGCATGTCACCTCAAAAATTATTCTTTCTTTTTATCACTTACCTACTCGAGGACGAGCAGGAGTTAAGCTTGGGGATGTTGATACATTGCAAACGTATCTATAATTTTTGATGTTCCATGCTTGTTTTATATCTACTTTCTTATGTTTTGTCCACACATTGGAGTATTTTTATACACTTTCTTGGACTAACCTATTAACAAGATGTCACAGTGCCAGTTGCCTGTTTTCTGATATTTTTGGTTCCAGGAAAGTCAGAAAATGAATATTCTCGGAATTGGACGGGACAAAAGCCAAAGTCAGTTTTTCACCGAGAGGGACACAGAGCCAGAATACGAGACGGAGATGGGCCAAGGGGCGGCCACACCAACTGGCCGCGCGGCCAGGCCTGGGCCACGCCAGGGGTGGTGCGGCCACCCAGGGCACCCCCTCGGTCTGCCCTTTCGCCTATAAGATGCCTTCGATACAGAAACCCTAAGTACCCGATCAAAAAGGCACGAAAAGTTCCGCAGCGGCGCTGCCACCGAAGGGGAGATTCGGAGGACAGAAAGTCTCTGTTCCGGCACCCTGCCGGGACGGGGAAGTGCCCCCGGAGCCATCTCCATCGATCTCCACCACCATCTCCATCACTGTTGCTGATTCCCATGATGAGGAGGGAGTAGTTCTCTCTCGAGGCTAAGGGTTCTACCAATAGCTATGTGTTCATCTCTCTCTCTTTATGCATGATCATATTGTGATCATGAGTTTTGTAATCAAGTAGATCTACCTTGCTAATCAAGTGCTTTAATAGATCTCTTCTCTCCCCATGTGTGTAAAAGTGACAGCGTGCACACCATGGTGGCACTTAGGCTAGAGATTACAAATACTTGTTAGGAGTTATATTTGGAGTTGGATGTCTCTATGAAATTGTGGTGTTTGTTGGAACCATCTAGATCTCAAGGTGACAGTGTGGGGTTATCTAGATGGGGAAAGCGAACTTTGAGGTGTGCTATTATAGCCCTACCATGGATTAGAGTGTCCAACCGGAGATTAGTTCAGAGTAGTATCATGAAGAGAAGATATTTATATGAGAGTGTTCACTAGTGAAAGTATGATCCCTAGTCCTTGTTTCTAAGCATTGAAACTTCGATTGCAACTAGATATGTTACATGTTTTCTTGCTGTCATCTTTATTTCAGTTTGCCTTTAGTATCTTCCACGCCATCAAGCTATTTTCTGGCACCGTTGTCTTTTATCCATACCACTTGTATTTCACTATCTCTTCGCCGAACTAGTGCACCTATACACTTGATAAGTGTATTGGGTGTGTTGGGGACACAAGAGACTTCTTGTATCTTGATTGCAGGGTTGCTTGAGAGGGATACCTTTGACCACTTCCTCCCTGAGTTCGATAAACCTTGGGTAATCCACTTAAGGGAAACTTATTGCTGTTCTACAAACCTCTGCACTTGGAGGTCCAACAACTGTCTACAAGAATATAAGTGCGTAGACATCACCGCCGTCATCTCCATCCCTAGATCGGGAGGGATCTGAAGCTCTTCCCGGCACCCTGCCGAAGGGGAGAATTCACCCTGGAGGCCTTCTTAATCACCATGCAAGCCTCCGGTGTGATGCGTTAGTAGTTCATCCTTGGACTACGGGTCCATGTAGTAGCTAGATGGCCGGTTCTCCTCCTTTGTGCTATCATGTTTAGATCTTGTGAGCTCCGTTCATGATCAAGATCATCTATTTGTAATCCTACATGTTGTGATATTGAGATGCTATTTCAGATTGATTATTGATTCTATCATGTCTTTGTTATTTGTGATCTTGCATGCTTTCCGTTGTTAGTAGCTATCTTGGCCAAGTAGATGCTAGCAACTCCAAGAGTTAGTATTTATGCTCGATATTGGGTTCATGCCTCTAGTGTTGGGTCCGCAGCATAGAAAACAATAATTTTCCTACGGTGTGAACTACACGCCAAGATCTATCTACTAGGTACAAAGCAAACAGGTGGACATACATCCATAGAGAACTTACCCTCATAGACAACGAGCTTTGTTAACGAGTAGTAACTCGTGGTTGATGTAGTCGTACACTTGCCGATCTCAAGATCGTGAGGAAGTCCGAGCGCCGCAACAAAGCAGCGCATCCGCACTCGCACACACGTTCAAGCCCCGGACAACCTCCACCTCCTCGCTCCAGCGATCCAGCGGAAGCAGCAACTCCTTCCAGACGAAATGCCACCGGGAACATGTATCTCGCTAATCCGAGACCATGGGGGAATAATTCTAGAGGGGGAGAGAGATCCTTCACAAGGAGGTGTGTGGAAGGAGGGAATGGGTGGCCTTTTATAGGATGAGGGGGGGTGCCCCCTCTCTCCATGGCCGACGCATGGGGGGTGACCCCTCACCTCCCCCATTCATGTGGTGGTAACTCCTCCACATTAAAATGAATCTTCACATTCCCTTTTAAAGTCTCCACTTTAAATGCATTAAGTTTCTCCAAATTTAATGCTCTCTCATTTAATAAAACCCTTTTATTAAATTTATTCAGAATTTTTTTAATTACTTTAATTAACAAACATTCACACATAGCCCCTTGCAACATTTCAATATCACATGCAGAACCACCTTCTGCAATTTCACCCGAAACAATTTCCGGTTTCTATTGAAACAATTCCTGCGCTTTGCAATTCTTTCGTCTGAAACATATGTGCTCCAAAATGGTGTCCGGTAACTCTTAAGTGTGCCACCCTACGGTTCGCGAATAATGCAGACATGATCAAGACCCTTCTCCGATCAATAATCAGCAGCAGGACCTGGAGATCCGTACTGACTCCTACACATTCAACGATGACTTCTGTGATCGTGAGAACCTTTAATGCTTGTAACTAAATCCCTTTGTCTCTTGATATATTACATATCCGAGATTCGATCATCGGTATCTCCATACCTAGTTTGATCTTGTTACCGACATGCACTCTTTTCTCGTTCCCGTGATATAACATTCTAGTGATCAGATCACTTGCTTGCAAGCTATCCTAATGTGATATCACCGAGAGGGCCCAGAGTATATCTATCCGTCATCTGGATTGACAAATTCCACTCTTGATCCATGAGCCTCAACATAACACCTTCATAGCACTGAACCCATCTTTATAGTCACCCTGTTACGGTGTGACGTTTGATGTTATCAAGATACTCTTCCGGTGTTAGCAATTAACATGATCTCATGGTCTAAGGATAAAGATTACTTTGTATGATGTTATAGCAATATAAACACAATGACTTGATCATAATGCTATACTTAGGATGAATGTTCATCACATCATTCCACCAATGGTGTGACCTTGTTATTAACAACATCCAATGTCCATGATCAGGAAACCTTGATCATCCTGTTAATCAACAAGCTAGTCTATAAGAGAGGCATGACTAGGAACCCTTTTTGTTTATTAAACACACATGTATTGATGTTTCCTATCAATACAATTATACCATGTAAAATAAACATCTATCATATACAAGGAATACATAATAACAACTTTATTATTGCCTCTCAGGGCATATTTCCTTCATCTAGTAATCTGGGGAAGTGACAGAAATCTCTAAGGTACTAGATGTGTTGTTGCTACTAGGGAGAAAACAACAATCCTTTGTTCATAGAACAATCATATTGTTTACTTTACACGCAATGCATAATGCAATTATCTGTTGCTTGCAACTTAATACTGGAGGGGGTTCAGATGATAACCTGAAGGTGGATTATTAGTCATAGATGTAGTTGGATTATGGTCTATGTGTAATGTTGTAATGCCCAATCAAATCTCAAAGGAGTCAAGATGAGTAGTATATGCATATTGCTTTCTCGATGTTTGTCAATTGCCCCACTATAATTTGTTCACCCAACATGTTATCTATCTTAAGGAGAGCCACCAATAGTGAACTATGGACCCCGGTCCTTTCTTTTACCATCAATCTACAACTGTTTACTGCTTTCTGTTAACTTTCTGTAAACTTTTACTTTCTTCCACACAATACGTTTACTCCTTTGTTTTCAGCAAAACTGGTGAGATTGACAACCTCACTATAAGTTGGGGGCAAAGTTTTGTGGTTGTGTTTTACATGTCTCCATGTTGCTGCTGGCACCGGTAGTGCGCCCTGCCAAAGTTCAGCTAGCAACACCTTTGGGGTGTTTCCTTGCTCCTACTAGTTCGATTAAACCTTGGTTTCATAACTGAGGGAAAACTTGCTGCTGTGCTCATCATACCTTCCTCTTGGGGTTCCCCAACGAGCTCGAGATATCTTGGTCCATCACACCATCACCACTATTACCCCATCTTTCATTCATTAGATCGTGTTGTAATTCTATATTCAATTGTGGTTTGCACTAGATTTATCCCTGTACTTTTATCCATCCATATAATTATGATGATTTCGTTGATTGCTTCCATATGTGAGTAGTTTCCCCTCGTTCTTGGGGAGATGGAGAAACCCTAGCACTATTATGAAATTGAAATAAAGATGATCTAATCGTGTATCCATATGACTTACTAGTCTAAGATAGATTTATGATGTGTGTTTGATCTCTCTCTTTAGATGGTATGTGTAGTCGGCCACATATCATTTGCCTTCGTGACTAAAGAAGAGGGTGAAATACTTTGGACATGTTTGTAAGTGTGCCCCAGAACTATCATGACTATAAGCACTGGCTAGCAACCTGCACGGTTAAAGGAGGATTAAGAGAGATTCCCTAAGCTAATTACGTTATCCACGGGGAGACCCTTAATTGCAGTGGTCTGTATGGGTGATTAATCTCAGTGATCGCGGTGGTTATTTAGTGGTGACCTCATTCTTGGCTCAAGAAAGTGACTTCCTACGAGCCTTATAGTGAACATCTTATTATGGATCTCTCTCCATATATATCATGACAGAAGAAATAGGTTATCCTAAATATGATTAATATATCATGCTAGAGGTGTATTCTACACCCTCGAGAACGCTTTAGCCCTATTGAGTTCAACCACGTTTCCAAACACTTTTGTTACTTGCTTTATTTTACTTGTTTTAATTACTATTCTGCATTGAACCAAAAAAAAATTCAAACACCCTTTACTTAAAATCAAAGGCGGCTTACAAGTATCCTTTTGTAGACAGTGACGAGGGGCAGAACGACCTTAAACAAGTAGCTCTCTATGGGTTTCATACTCTTATTTCGAAACTAGCTACAATTAATCTATGCACTTACAGTCATCAGTCGGGTCCACCAAGTCCTCAAACTCAGTCAGACGGACTCGTGCCTGCAAGGTGTTCACTGTTTTGAGTTGCCAGTATTGTGAGTGCAAAAATGGCCGATGAGGATGCGGTTGTGATGTTATTTAAGCTTGTAGCAAGAACGTGGAGAGGAAATTTGGTGTTCTTCAAGCTCGTTGGGCCATTGTTCGTCACCCGGCAAGACCATGGAGCTTGGACACAATGTGGGAAGTCATGATAGCTTGTGTGGTCATGCGTAACATGATTGTGGAGGATGAGCGCGATAATGCCGAGCAACTCGGTGGGTGGGATTTTCAGGGGCCTATGGCAGAGCTAGAGCATGAACCACAAGAATTTTAAGCCTACCCCCAAGTTCACCGAGAAATTCGAGACACATCTCATGATGAACTTCACGCCGATTTGGTTGGGCACATGTGGACGCACATAGGAAACCAAATAGATTAAATCTCGAATAATTGTAGCTTGAAATATGTGAGAAATTGGTTCAAATCTGAGGGAAGGACAAGATTTGTGGCCGGGTCGTTGGGTGCTAGGGGCGGACAAGGGGCGGACGAAGATTATTTTCCTCCCCAAACTGGTGTCCGAGCGGACAAAAAGGGACCGAATTTTGGGAGCGCCCTTGGAGATGCTCTTAGGGTGTCGTTATCCTCTTTGGAGACGCCGTGAAAGTCCACACTTTTTTCCATCCTATGTGCTCTCTGGGTGAAAGCCGTCTAACAACAATAATGTCTTCAACGTCGACTCCCTTCTTCAAGGTATCATTTTGTGAGGATGCTTTGTGGTGTGGTCTCGCTGTGTGACTGATACTCACAACCATAGGGGGTCCATTATAGAGCGCGGCCTAATGGAACCCGGGCTACACTGATCCCTTTAATTTTTTTATTTACAACTTTGACAATTTCAAATTTTAAGATTCGAAAAATACGAAAAAACATGGGCATGTAGATCATGGTATACACTACACGTGTGCCAAAAATCATGTGAAAACACATTGTATTTGGGCTCAGCAAAAAGAGAAATTTTTAGATATGGGGCATGAATAGTACATGTACGAAATGCATCAAAAAATGTATTTGTTTCTGTGCTCGAAATATAAGGAATTTGAGATTGAAACTTTTCAGACGTGTGGTGCAAGTCCTTGACTACACGCAGGTTTTTTTTTTGCATTTTTTTATCTTTTTTGGAAAGACAAAAATCACTAAAAGTGGAAATGGATGGCTAGGATACAGGGATGTGTGTAGCCTGGCCTCCAATAGGGGTATTCGGTCCATTATATCACTGCTTGATAAGTAATGCGTGTCAAACCCATGAGGATCCGAAGATACTGACTCACAAGTTCAGAGTAATTAATACTAAAAGATGCTTGAGTTTGTATTTTGCAATTGTTTGCTTCTTGGAAGTAAAGTGCAAGCAAACAATCAATGTAACTTGTTTCAAAGAAGGCCCGATCCTCTTATATGCAAGTGGACAAACCAAAAGTTTGTTTTTATAGGAAGCATTGATTATGTAGATTTCAACATAAAGCATGGTAAATATGTTGTTAAGTTTTACTCTCATTGACGGAGCCAAAGCTAGGTTCACATGTGTACATGAGGAACTACGTGCATCTTTTTCTAGTGAAAAACAACATAGAGTGAAATAGCGGCGATGCTTGTAATGTAGAGGTCGTATCCGAACATCTGCGGTGTTGGGCGTCGGACAATAAGACGGGGGACACAATATTTTATTGATGGGGTTCAACCATGACTCGCATGAGAGAGAGACTTAGTCCCGTTGAGCGAACCTCGGGCGTTCAAATAGCACAACCCGACGCTATGACTAGGTGTATCACTTTTCCATCGTGATTACTCTTGAGGACTCAAATTTCGAAGGGATTCCATTGGATAAATCAACTTTGAACTCAAAGTATGAAAGTATCAACTCAAGAAGAAGGTCTCACATTGAGAGGGAGATCTCTTGCTTCATATAAGATATGGATTACAGAGGAACCCATGGAGTTCCTTTTATAGGATCAAATCCTTAAACAAATGAACACGAATACCCTTGGTGGGGAGGGAAAGTAAGTGCAAACTAGTGCACTCTAGGGAAAGTCTAAAAATCCCCCAAACGGGACGAAAAAGTAAGAGTAACTCTGTCTTCTTTGGTCCATGCACTTTCTCTATGAAAGTGGCTTGAATATGGTGCATGAGGGTGGAACTAATGGGCTTAGTGGGATGCCCCTTACTTTCCTTGGGCTATTTCTTATCTTCCTCATTTGACTTCAGCTTTGTCCTTTTTATTTTCTGCTTGTATTTTTTCTGTCTATGACCTTCTATTTCTGATGCCTTGAAGAGAGCAATGTAGTAAGTGAGAATATTTGGGGGTGCTGATTTTATACCATACAACAATGCCTCTAATGATTGATTCCAAGGCCATTTACATCAGAAAGCAAGAGAGTTATTAAGACATAATTCCAACCATCGCTAAATTTCTAGGGTCCCCAAGCAATAACTCACCTATTGCAAGTCCAAGAACCGGGACACGGTTTATGGCAACTCCGATGAACCCGCATAACTTTCTTACTCTAGGGTAAAGGGGAACGTAGTAGAAAATGAAAAACTGTCCTACAAACAAAGCCCAAGATCTAATGATGAACATGCAGGTAGTTAGATCTGTAGGGGTTCCGCGCATAAAAACAATAAATTTTACTCTACGCCCCTGAACCCCTGAAGCTGCCAGGACCTATCTATTAGTAATACAGTAACAGGAGGGGCTTTTTGCGAACTTACCCTTGAAGACCAAAAAGTGTTGTCAATGCTTAGGAGAGCGTGGTTGATGTAGACGAGCCGAAGCCGACCTCAAGGTCGTGATGAAGTCCTTGCGCTCCTTCTGGCTCCAACGACTTGAGTGCCTCAAGTGCGACACCTCGCGGGGAGTTACACACGTCCGGTGACCCCTGTGCGTTCCACAGAGGGACCTGGATGGCCATGTGACCCCTGTGCGTTCCACGAAGATCTTTCATCGTTTGAACCGGGACAGTCGTGTCTTATTCCCTTTGTCATTCGATACTTGCATTGCCCGAGATCTGAGCAATGACATCACCATGTCGGGTTCAATCTTGTTACTGAACAATGCTACTTAACTCGTTCCAACAAGTGATATCCCCGTGATCTAATCACACGCTGCGCAGCTATTGGATATAACTTCTCCGAGTGGGCCCTTGAGTATCTTTCCGTCACATGGACGGACAAATCCTGCTCTTGACATATATTGCCTCTATGGTTTCCTCTGAATACCTGAACACACCTTTATAATCACCATTTTACCAGATGGCGTTTGATGCTATCTAAGCACTCTCGGGAGACAGTGATTGATATAGCCTTACGGTCTAAGGAATAGTCTACGAGGATCCATTTGTAATCATCATAACTTGAACTTCGTGACATGATCGGGTCACGATATTTAGGTTGGGTATTGGTTCATCATCTGATTCTCCGAATGAGATGACCTCATTTCCAACTGGCATAAATGCCACATGATTAGGAAACATGATCATCTGTTGACCAATGAACCAGTGACTAGAGTTTCACTGGGAACCCCTGGTTGTTTGTATATCACACGTGTATTGATGTTTCCACTCAATACAGTTATAGCATGATATAAAACTTAATCATACACTATATGAAATATGATAATAGTCCTTACTACTATTTGTCTCTAGGGCATATTTCCAACAAGATCTAGATCTAGATCCTTACCAGCAAACACAACGAAGAGATAATTGTTTGTGAAGACCGCTGATGTTGATCACCATAGCTAGGGGTATCCCTTCCTAGCACGGGGATTATTCTTCCCATCCTAGGATTGAATAACATGATTCCTCTATTGGTATCCATGCCTTCGAAGTCACCGATCCAACAAGCCTTCACCGATCAGAACAAAGAACCTCTGGAGTACTAGATGGTTGAGCAACCATGCAAAGATACGAAGAGGGGAGGGAGCAAACTTTTAGCACACAAGCGTAGGAGAGGGTAGCCCATTTCCTGTCTTTATATAGGAGGAGGGGGTCAAATTGGGGTAAGGTTTTCCTCCCCCATAGGTTTGTCTGCATTAGGGCGGGCTGGGGCACCCCAAAACCCTGGTCGTCGCTCCCTTTTCTTGCCCCCCAAGGCCAGTGGAGGATCCCTACTATGGCCCCCTTCTTGGCCCATGCGGCTTGCCCTACTTGTCACAGTCAAGTTGAAATCCACAGTACCTCCCATAATTATCTGGATGATTCCGAAAAGTTACTAACCTTCTAGCCATGCCTCGAAGTCCTTGCTGGTGTAGTCTTCATCCTAGTCATCGGAGAGCTCGATAATGGTGGTGGCGGACGAACCAGCGGCAATAGCGGAATATCTTGTGATGGAAGAAGAAGCGATGTTGGATGAAGAACCGGTGGCGGTAGACGTACCCGTGCCTCAACGAACGGCGTGCTCGTCGTAACCACGTGCTCCGGGAAGCGGTTGCGGAGCTCCACCATGTAGGCCTCACCGGCAGGCTCGACCTTGAGGCGCTCCCGAGCCTCGCGATCCACCTGCACCACATGTGTCGCGTGCCCATGGCTAGGGGGACAACTCCGGCATCGCTCCGCCGCCAAGGAGAGTAGAGCTCGCAACAATCGTTGTACATTCGTGAGGTCATAGGCCCATGCCGCCTGCACCACCGATCAGAACGCCCCTAACCACCGTCGTTAGCCAGTATTGCGGTTATTGATCTCGGTGATCCACGTCCCCCATTGCCGCTGCTGGATGCTACAGTAATGACCGTTTAGCAGAGGCAGGAGATTTGCGCCTGAGCATGGCCCCGACACGCACAACCGCCCCCAATCGCTCTGCTGATGGGTAGTAGGGACCGGCGGAAAGAGAGCCCACTAGTAGGGAAATACCTAGTGGCGGCGTTTGGAAAAGAGGGTTCGTGGCGTTTAAGCCGCACACCACTAACCTCGTGCCACTGGTAGGTTGTAGTGGTGGCGTGTAGGATGAACTCTAGTACTAAGTTCGGTACTAGTGGCGTGCCAACGTAACTCCACCACTAAGATAATCTGTAGTGGCGTTTGAGCCTTTTTGAACGCCATTAACAGTAATTCGGAAATTTAAAAAATACTGAAAATATTGATTATAGCAGCAATATCAAATAATAGGATACAACAATTAATATTGGATATCATTCATAATACAATGGTACAACAATGTATACTAGATATCATTCAGAATACAACGATACAATAGTTAATACTGGATATCATTCAGAATACAATGATACAACAACTAACTTAAAAGACTATCTAGCATGTTCTAGCTAAGGGCAAGTTCTTCAAATTTGGAAGACTAGTTCTACCTAAGAGAATGATCTTCAAAGTCAAAAGACTCTGAGTCAGAGATCTCGTACACGAAAAAGAGGACTCCACAAGTTTTGTCGAGGTAGATTCTCAACCTTATCCCGGCATCCATCTCATACCTTTCTATCGATTATATCCAAAGTGGTCATGTAAAGTAAGTTCGGTTCATCTCGTTAACAACTAGAATCTTGTAGGTATTGTCGGGTATTGTCTCTTCCACCAAGTGACCTCAAATTTTCATGTTCACATGGTCAAGAAAATCCTTTCTTGCATGGCAAGGGGTGGTCTGAGAAAAATTTATATAAAAACAATAGTTAATTAGTTTGATCAAAATGCATGCAAGGCTGAAAATCATAATTAAGCTAAAAATATTTTCCTAGTCTCAAAGTCTTCGGAAAGCACTATGATAAACTTCTTATCCTAACAACTTTCATGGCCACGGTTGATGCAGAGATGCATTTGTTGCATGTTCATCTAATATATTAAATATGTTCAACTATCCATAGCTATGTTTAAATATATTATAAAACTCAAACATAAATGCAAGCAAATGATCTTACAAATGCAAAGATGTCACAACTGCACTAAAAGTAGGGCCTCATACTCGTGCATTGGACGCAAAATAATTTTAGGGATGACATAAGCGAGCTAAATAGGATGCACAAATTATTTATTTGTGTATCTCACAAGACTCGCTCATACCATCCCCGAGATCGCATCCTACCATTTTTAATCATCAGCTACATAGAAGTAGAAAACCAAAATCAATCGAGAACATATCCGTATAAAAATCAACCTGAAAGTAGGGCCTCATACTCTTAGTGGATGCAAAATAATTTTAGGGACAACATAAGCAAGCTAAATAGGATGCAAAAATTATTTATTTGTGCATCCCAAAATGCTCGCTCACACCATCCCCGAGATTGCATCCTACCATTTATAATCATAGGCCATATGGAAGTAGAAAACCAAAATCAACCTAAATTCATCTAGATTTTGTACCCCTACAATTATCTAAATTTTCTATACATCTAAAATCATCTAGATTTTGTACTCCTACAATAAAATCACCTAAAATCACCTAAATTTGCTATACATCCAAAATCACTAAACTAAATACACTAACTAAGAGGGGGTGGGAGTATATCTGCGGCGGCGCATGGTCGGGGGAGGCGTGGGTCGATGGAGAGGACGGGACGGAGAGGACGAGGTCACCGCGGGGCTAGTGGATCCGTTGTCGCGCGGACCGGTGCGGGGCTGGACCGGCGGCGGAGAGGACTGGGGCAGTGAGGAACGGGTCGCCGGGAGGCTGGTGGATCCGTCGTGGCATGGACGGGGCTAGGCTGGCGGCAGAGAGGATGGAGGCGGAGAGGACATGATCGTTGTGGGGGCGGTGGATCCATCGCGGCGTGGACCGGTGCAGGGCTACAACGGCGGCTACCGGAGATGGGCAGGCGGAGGCAGTTTCACGGGAGGCGCGGGTAGGTGGAGGCAGGGCTGGGCTAGACTGGGATGGCGGCGACGAATGAAGGGGTGATGTGCGGACTGAAAAGATCTAGATGCAGGAAGGGTGTTACCTTTAAGAAATTTTTGGACGACACAGTAGTGAAGTCTATGATATACCGAACGCCACCACTAAATCATAGTTGCGACGTTCGAAGATGGCGAACGCTTGGGCTGTATTGGTCCCGGCTCGCCTCGTGGTCCCTACTTAGTGCTGGGGTTCAACTTTCCTCGAGCGCCATGACTAAGCAATAGTGGCGGCGTTCGACATTTTTTGAATGCCAGCACTATTTTTCCTTGCAATAGTGGCGCGGATTTTACTTCGGATGCCACTAGAAAAATGACTGCTATAAGCCTTTTCCTACTAGTGGCCCGTCCATCTCCGGGGGGCGGGAGGAGAGAACTGGGTACGGCGGTGTGTCAGCGGTGTGGTGTGTGGGTAGGGATATTTTTAGGAGCCGCAGTCGCGTCCGAGCAAATATAGGAGGCGCGCGGGCCGGTTCTATTATATTTTATCATCTAAAGCCCATAGGGGTTCAACTAGGTTATGTTTAGATAATAAAACAACATCAAAATTACCATTTTTATCTTTTTGAGAGTTTGATTAGAGATGCGCTAATCCTCTAGTTTGCTATATACTCATAACGTGAGAGGCCGACCAGGTTTGTACTAAGTGCTCCACAAACCAATGAGATAAATGCATGACTAGTCACCGTACTCTACCGTTTATCTCACTTTGGTCACTGTACTCAATAATACTTAACTTACGGTCACTGAAGACACGAATGCTACGCCATATGAGGTCACTCAACACGGTACAGACATGTACGCGATGACGTCACGCGCGGGGGTCCCAGTGTCAGCCACCATTCGTTCTGCGCCGGCTGGTTTATTTGCAAAATCCCCCTCGCGAGATCTGCCGCCCACGGATCTGCCCTTCCACCAGTCCAACAAAATCAGGATGTCAGGTGCTGTGCGCGATCATTCCGTCGTGGGAGTTGCTCCATGGCGGCGAGAGGAAGAGAGGAGCTCTGCGGCGAGAGTTGCTCCGTGGAGGCCGTTGTCCGTGTCGTGGTGGCGGCTATCGTCAGGCTGGTCTCCCATCGTCAGGGCGACGATGTCTCCAGTGCGGCGGCCTGAAGGAGATCCTCCTCCTGTATATGGTTAGTCCCACGAAATTGGCCCTGCTGTGAGATCGTGATCAGCTAGCGTGGTTTGGGAATTCTCGTCGAATCTATGTTGTTGTTCTTGCCATGGTCGATTAGAAGGGGTTTCTGCAGGTTTTCTTCAGTTTGAGGAGGGGTCAGATTTGGGGGTTTGGTAGGGTTTTGTTCATACGTTTTCTGTGTTAATCTTCAGTTAGGCACGATTTTTATGCACTTCACTCTGCATTTGTTTTGGTAGGTAGAGGTACCAAACAGTTCTCTGTAGGAATACATCATGGGGGATATTTTGTTGGCAGTGGATCCAACAGGAGCTATGTAGAGGGTTCTGTGATATGGTTTGATAACATCGATACAGATACATGGTCACCTCTAATGGTGGAGAACATTGTGGAGGAGATGGGCTATGAAATGCAGGGAAGGGTGAAGGCACACTACTGTATTCCTATTCTTACAATGGCCAACAATGGGTTGAGACAGATTAGAGATGAGCATGACACATCTCAAATGTGTTTCTTTGTTAATATTGATCACCATTTTATCAATTGCTATCTTGAACATGCAGATGGAATCAGGGCAGTGAACTTGGTTGATATCCATCAATTCCCTGTTGTAGAAGAACCTACTATCATCAACCCTTGCAAGGCTATGCAGCCAGTTCATGCTTGTGCTGAAGATGACAACCCATTCCCAATAGTATTCATGCATCCAGAGATAGGTGATGAAGGCAGATCAGAAAGAAGAGAAGGATTGAGGCCAAGGTCCATGTATGAGTATGAATGCAACCTTAATGATCAACACAACATGGATGGAAGTAATGAAGGAAGGGATGGAGAGGAAGAAGAAGAGAGTGGTTCTGATCCAGATTATGCTGATTCAGAGAATGAAATTAGTGATGATGATGATGACTTGGAAGCTGATAACATAGATGTTGAGGAGAAGATAGAAATGAAGATTAGAATGCAGGGCAAGCCAAAGGAGGAGTTCCTCAATGATGGAGACTCTGAAGAAGAGGACTTGTGGCCACTAGATTCAGATGAGGAGAATGCTAGTTTCAAATTCAAGACTTTCAGGCAGGAGGATTTGTATTCAGTGAAATTCCATGTAGGGCAGCTGTTTGAGTCAGTTCAGATGCTGAGGAAGGCAATCAAGGAGTATAGTTGCCAAAATAGATGGGATATTAAGCTGCTAGTAAATGATTCAAAGAGGATCAAGGCTAAATGCTATGGTAGCAAAGAAAAGGAATGCATTTGGTAGATGTGGGAATCTAAAGATAGCAGAACAGGTTCTTGGATGATCAAAAGATATGAGGCTGACCATACATGTAGTAAGAAATGGAAGTTGAAGTCTTTCACATCAAATTTTCTAGTAGACAAATACTTGGAAAGTTTTAGAGCAAATCAGGATATGAACATGAAGAATTTCTCTAGAATTGTCCAAAAGAAGTGGAATCTGACACCTACTAGGAACATTCTGCAGAGAGCAAAAAGGCTAGCACTGAAGGTTATATATGGTGATGAAGAGCAACAGTTTAGTGAATTGTGGGATTTTGGAAATGAGATTAGAAGAAGTAATCCAGGCAGTTCCTTCTTTGTTTGTTTAGATGAGGTAGGGAGGTTCCAGAGAGCATACATGTGCTTGGATGCATCTAAAAGAGGATTTCTCCAAGGCTGCAGGCCAATTATTTTCCTTGATGGTTGCTTCATAAAGACTAGGTATAAGGGTCAGTTACTAGCTGCTGTTGGCATTGACCCTAATGACTGCATCTTTCCCATTGTTGTTGCTGCTGTTGAGGTTGAGGACACACAGAGATGGACTTGGTTCCTTGACACACTGAAGAAGGACCTGCATATTGTGAACACTAGTCCATGGACAATCATGTCAGACAAACAAAAGGGCCTAATCAATGCAGTACGAGACCTATTCCCTGATTCTGAGCATAGGCTTTGTGTGAGGCACATGTGGCAAAACTTTCAGATGCTTTTCAAGGGGGATACTCTAAAAAATCAGTTGTGGAAAATTGCTAGAAGCAGTACTCCTACCAGGTATGAGGCAAACATGCAAGCAATGGCTGCACTAAACCCTGATGCTGCTGCATGGCTAGAAAATCTGGATCCAAAGACATGGGTTAGGGCTTTCCAGAGTGAGCTTCCCAAATGTGACATCCTCTTGAACAATAACTCAGAGGTCTTCAATAAGTAAGTATCTGAATAATAACTTAGGCTTCCATTGTACATAAAATTGATGCTCTGACAATGTACTAACTATGACAATGTAATTAATTTCAGATACATTATAGATGCTAGAGAGTTGCCATTTTTAAGCATGTTTAGTAGGATGAAAGACCAATTCATGAGTAGGAACTATACAAAGATGCAAGAGGCAGAGAAAATGAGAAGTGTTATTTGTCCAAAGATCCAGAAGAAGCTGGACAAGAATATTGAGTTGTCACATGATTGCTTTGTAGAAGGAGCAGGGGATGGTGTGTTCAAGGTAGGTGCAAGATTTTCTTCTACTCCCATTGATTACATAGTAGACTTGAAAGGTTTGACATGTACATGTCAAAGATGGGCACAAAGTGGAATCCCTTGTCCTCATGCAATGCAATCTCTTGCATGAGGGGTGATAACAATGACCCTACTGACTATGTGGACAAATGCTATAGTGTAGACATGTACAGGTTAGCCTATGGTAACATAGTTTATCCTTGTAAAGATAAGTCAGAATGGGTAAAGACAGGTTTACTACCTATACAGCCACCACACTTTGTCAGACATGTTGGAAGGCCAACAAAATTGAGAAGGAAATCTCCAGGTGAGGTGGATTCAAGAAGGGGAGGAAAGAAGATTACAAGGCATGGGGTTATCATACATTGTAGGTATTGTGGAGAGCCAGGTCACAATAGGGGAGGGTGTAAGTGGTTAAAATCTGGTCTTCCACCTCCAAATGCAGGAACTGATGTTCCAGAGGCACCTCCAACTCAAGAGCCTTCTACTGCACCACCAACACAGGTAAACGATTGTATTGATAATGACTCTACTCTTCATGTTCTCATACAATGTTGATGATCATTGCAGGACGAGCAGTCACAAGGGAGCTCTTTCCAAAGAGAGCATGTAGCTTTCCAGAACATGTCTCAACAGGTAATTTGGACATACATAGTTGTATGTTAGTACAGAAAGTAGGTCCTTCATGTTAAATGTGTTGATGGACATTACTTTGGCTTTGTAGAGAGTTGCTCCTAGAGTCATTGAAACAATGCCATTGCGAGACTCAAATTTCATCAACAATGCCCAAGCTAGGATGAGGCACCAGAGCCTGCTCCAAATACTATAAGGCAAGGTGCACTAGCACAAAGATTGCTGGCACTTCAGAAAGAGAAGAACAAAGCTATTGAAGATCAGAAAATAGCAGTTCTAGAAGTAAAATATGCTGCCCAGATCAAAAAAGCAGAAGAGGCTGCCAAAAGGAAACTTCAAATGGAACAGAGAAAGGCTGAGATTGCACAAGAAAGAGCAAGAGAAGCTGCAGAGAGGAGAGAAAAAAGAAGATATGATGTTGAACTCAATAGGAAAGCAAGAATAGAGACAAAGAGGATGGTTGCAGAGACAAAGAAGGAGCTGTCTCAGGAAAGAAAGCAGAGGGCTGAGGCACTAAAGAAGGAAGCTATAGCTAAGAAGCAGGGAGAAAAGAGGCTAGCAGCAGAAGAGGCAGCTGCAAAAAGAGCAAGATATTCAGAAGAACAAAGAAGGACTGAAGTCGTAGCAGCTCTGGATCATGCTGAAGAAAACATTCAAATTCAAGTTCAGCAAGGAACTGTGCCCAAGAAAGCAAAGAGAGTGAATATGTTTGATGAACTACGACCAAAAAAGTGAAATGTGTGACTTGTAATAATAAGTAAACAAAAAAGAATGCTTACAATGACAGTATTTTACCATGCCTTTATACTAGTCTTTGTGTTTATCCTGCATGATTATACAATGCCAGGAATTTGAATGCTTGTTGAGTTATCTTTGAATGCAATGTGTTCATAGTGAGTCATTTGAACTAATCACACAAACTTAAGATGATGATTTCATCAGGGTCATACACAACCAGCAGAACAAGGTTCTTAACATGAAAGATAACCAACACAACAAGGTTCTTAACTAGAGGCTTACAAATGCCATCCCAGATACACTGGCTTACTAGCCACTTCACTTCCTCAGCACTGTGAGAACACATGCCATAAAACTTAAACCTACAACTATTTTCAGCAGAAACACAACTTCCTTCAACAGATCAATCACATTTCTCAGATGTTGTTCTTGTACTCCTGGGCTTGTTGTAGCTAGCTCCTCCTTCTTTAGGTTCAGATCAAACCTTCTGTCCTCTGCCCATCCCAGAGCCTCAACTGCATCATCTCCAGTAATAATGTTGCACTCAAGAAGATATATGACATACTCCAGCTCCCAATGCCAGAAATTGCAGCCTAGCTGCACAATGGCATGTAAGAAATAAGATACAGAGAGAAAAACGCAACACAAAAACAATTAACCACTGAACAAAATCTAGTTCTACTGAGAAATTGAAGGGAAAGTTCTCTAATTCATGACATAAAAAGATCACTCGCAATATGCTTCTCGCACTTGTAGAAGAACCAGCCCTTGTGCTTCGGCTTGCCGGAGGTGATCCGCTTGACGATCCTACCACAGTCAGGGCAGGGAATGCATGGGATGAAAGGGGTGTTGCGACGGCACGAAGTGCGGGAAGAGGTTGAGTGAGTCATGGAGGATTGATGGTGAGCTAGCTCCGGCGGCGAGCTAGGGTTATAGAAAAGGAGAGGAGAATCGCAAGCTCGGATAGGAGAAGGTAGCTAACACGGTTTTACGCACAACCCCCCGCCATCACTTGATTTCGCAATATCACCCCCCGCGCCTCCAGAGTTTGGTGACCCCGCGCGCCACGTCATCGCGTAGATGTCTGTGCCATGTCGAGTGACCTCATACGGCACAACATCGTGTCTTCAGTGACCGTAAGTTAACTATTGTTAAGTACAGTGACCAAAGTGAGATATACGATAGAGTACAGTGACTAGCCATGCATTTATCTCAAAACCAATCTCTTTGTCTACTTTTACATCTCCAACTGATTCATTTTTTAGAACTGCAGTATTGTAATCTTCTTATCCCAACGTTCCATGTGTGAGTGTGAATTCTCTGCTGGCTCAAAGATTCCAATAGGTTCTTCCAAAAATGCATATTGTTACTTTATCTATGAGAGGTGGGCCTGTGCAAGAGTGGTTTGGATAATTTAGCCAGTTTCATCTAGACGCGAGGGCTTTGTGGCCATCGAGGGAGCAGGGTCGAGGAGGGCGGCGAGGAGGAGAAGGGGACAAGTCACTAGGACGGTAGTGAGTTGGAGGCGTGGGGGCCAGAGACATGGAAGAAGGGGAATGCGAGATGTGACTCGGGGATGAAAAACTTCAGTTGAAAAGTGTGGGGGTTTAATTGCAAAACAGACAGCGTGTTAGTTATTCAGAAAATGAGGGAGTAGTTCAAATTTTTGCACTTTTTTAGAGGTGCGGATTTCAGATGTGAAACAACCAGTATGAACGCTTTGACCGGTTTGTGTTTCCGCACACTCCTAATCTGAGGTAAGTAGAATGAAAGAATTTTTTTTTTGAACATGGGATAGAATCAAAGTTGTTTTCCTGCATAGTATGCGAACACTTGGCCAACTACCATTGAACATTTGTCGAAAATCGAGCACCAGTGGATTGACAGCCATTGAAGTTCCTTGGAGATCTCTCTGCACGAGCCATTGTGTGCCAAATCTTCTACTCATATGCCGTAGATTATTTTAGACTTGGCCAAGAAGAATAAAATGTTGATAAAACTCCGAAATTGCTCACCTTTTCTTGGACACGAAGACTTGCTGAACGAACTAGTTAGCATTAACTAACACGCGTCTTTTGTTTAGTTTTTTAGAAGCTTTTCTTTTTTGTTTTGTACTCCCTCTATTTTATAATATAAGATGTTTTAGCTTTATAAAAGAAGTGTATTTAGATCTTATTGGTAGTTACGCACTTAATGAGATCTAAATACACTTCTTTCATAAAGTTAAAACATCTTGCTAAAACATCTAAACAGAGGGGGGGTACACAATCATCGACATGGTGGCCACATACTTCAGCAGACGAGAAACAAGGGCGATACATCACTAGTACAAAACAGGCCTCTAGTCTCGGTTTGTAAGGGGCTTTAGTCCCGGATTACAATGCGGGACTAACGTATCGGGACTAAAGGTTAAGCATTTAGTCCTGGTTCTGTTATGAACCAGGACTAGATTGTCTCCACGTGGCCTCGCTAGGTGCGTTGGACTGGAGGATCTTGAGTCCCAATTCATAACACGAACCGGGACTATAGTTGTTCTGCCACGGCAACGTTTTGCGGCAACCTGCTGCCGCGACAGGAGATGAGGTTTTAGAGTTTTCTTTTTTTATTTAATTATTTTTCATTTTTTTGTTTTCATTTCAAACAAGTTCTCATATACATATTATTCTACGCTACTACATGCTATATACGTTGATGCATATATAATATCATTTCTCTCACGATTACATACAGACATATATATATACACAACTTGGTATACGAGTGCCAACCAAGACTAGAGCTCGTCTATTTGATTTACACGAAGATCATTACATGGATACTTTAAGGTTTATCCATACTGTATTGTCCTTTTATGTTTATGACGTCCCTGAGCAAAAAGCCCGACAACTTCTCTTGAATTGCTAGCAGGCGTTCATGTGGTAGGAGCTTATCCCGCATCACATCCAACCATATATAAAGAAGTTGATTATTATGAATGTGTACAACAAAAATTATGATATAAAATATATTGTGAATATAATGTTTATGTACTCGAAGAAAGTCTGTGCCCTGCTCCATACACCCACGAATGAACTCGCATACGTAATATCCACATAAATTAGTCCCCTGTGGCTGCGTCGCATACTGTTCGAGAATATAATTCAATCAAATAATAGTCAAGCATGATAATTATACGGAGACTAGAATTGAAGAGATGCGAGGACCTAGCTCTCTTACTACTTACCGGGATTAGACGAAAAGTCAGCTCTTTATGCCAATCACCCTGAACCTCCTTCGTGAACCTTTTCCAAACCCTGTTCGGCAAAAAAGAAATGAATGAGTTATTAATTACTTGACATCTCAGAGAATGAATAAAAGAGACAAATATAGTGCAATAATAATTGAAATTACTTTTGGAGCATATCAAGTATGTTGCGGTAGTCCTCCATCAGCTTCTTTAACGAGTCTGAGATTTCAACTTTTACACGGTCAACGTCAATGTTTAGAAGAATCCAGTGGTAGCTGCGCACGTTTAAATACACTTAACATCGAGTAAATAAAAACTGAATGTGTACAAGACAGTAAGACTCTCACCCGTAGTGGTAACGAAATAATATTTGCGTCTTGTAATGTTGCTTGATGACCCACATGTATAGGGGGTGTATCGCAGTATTTCCGAGAGAAGTGAAACCCAATTTATTGATTTGACACAAGGGGAGACAAAGAATACTTATCAGCCTTAACAACTGAGTTGTCAATTCAGCTGCACCTGGAAACAATCTTGCTCACAGCAGTTTATCAGTAGCAACAGTTTTATAGTAGGAATAGTAAAGTAACAGCAGTAGCAAATCAAAGACAGTAGTAACAAAAGCAGTAAACAGTGGGATTCGAGTGCGGTAGGCATAGGGATAGATGGACGGGCGTTGCATGGATAAGACAATTCACATAGCAATCAGAACATAAGGCAATTGCAAATAAATAAGATAAAGCATCCAAGTACTAGACAATCATAGGCATGTGTTCCACATATAGTCATACGTGCTCGCAATGAGAACTTGCACAACATCTTTTGTCCTGCCAGTCCGTTTGCAGCGGGGCCTCTAGGGAACTACTGGCAATTAAGGTGCTCCTTTTAATAGAGCACCGGAGCAAAGCATCACTCCGTGAACACATGTGGTCCTCACATCAAAGCCTTTCCCTTCCGGCTACCCCGATTTCTGTCACTTCGGGACCATAGGTTCCGGACAACGACGTGTGTATACAACTTGTAGATAAGACCCAAAACAATACTATCATGATAAATCAATAACAAGTTCAGATCTGAAATCATGGCACTCGGGCCCTAGTGACAAGCATTAAGCACAACAAGTCGCAACAAAGTCATAAAGCACTAATAAAAGATACTAGGCACTATGCCCTAACAATCTGATGCCATTACATGAACGATCTGATCCAATCCCTACTCACTCATAGATGGAGGAAACATGAATGGTCGATGAAGATGATGGTGGAGATCGATGGAGATGGCTCCGAGTGCACTTCCCCGTCCCGGCAGGGTGCCAGAACAGAGACTTTCTGTCCCCCGAATCTCCCCTTTGATAGCGGCAGCGCAGCGGAACTTTTCATGGAAAAACGTCGAACCCCCCGAAGTTTTTATGTCAGAAGGCTTCTTATAGGCGAAGAGTGAGACGGAGAGGGTGCCTAGGGCCACCACACCATGCCCTGGCGCGGCCAGGCCCAGCCCGCGCCTAGGGGTGGTGTGGCCAGCCCATGGCTCTCCTCCGTCTCGTATTCTGCCTCCTGGAGTCTTCTGGAAAAATAGGCACTTTGGCTTTTGTCCCGTCCAATTCCGAGAATATTCATTTTCTGACTTTCCTGGAACCAAAAACAGCAGAAAACAGGCAGCTGGCACTGTGGCTCTTGTTAATAGGTTAGTCCAAGAAATCATATGAAAAGTACTCCAAAGTGTGGACAAAACACAAGAAAGTGGATAAAACAAAGGATGGAACATCAAAAATTATAGATACATTTGCAATGTATCAACATCCCCAAGCTTAACTCCTGCTCGTCCTCGAGTAGGTAAGTGATAAAAAGAAAGAATAATTTTTGAGGTGACATGCACCATCAAAGATTTGACCAAAGTATTTGTAAACATTTAAAGCTGGGATCATAGTACTTCAATCATAACATGAAAGATAAAGTTCTAGCAATAAGCAAAGAAGCTATGATGCAACATGAAAAGGCACAAACAAAAGATTCATGAATAACAATGCTTTGCAAGACGTTTGTTTGTTTCACATAAAGAAAACATAGCATAATAGTATTCAGCTTGTCCCTCAATAGAGTAGAAAATATAAATGCATAGGACACCTTCGAAGTTTACAAGAGTGACTAGATACAAATAGTTTAAAACAAGCAATATCAAGGTATGCATCAATCAACAAGTCTTGGGACAATGCACATAGAACTAAGAATAGCCACTATGCTCTCAAGAAAGTGCTCAAAGAATGTGTGGAGACTCAACAAGGAAATGAACAGGTTTTGAAAAGTTTGAAAGGCTTCCAAATGCTGAAAGTATGGTACTCATTAGCTTTGAGCTCTCATTGCCCCTATCATAAGCATCTTTAATGTGGTTAAGGTGAAAGTGAGGTCCAATCTGAGTTATATGCTTGACAGACTATAAACTGAAAATCCCAAGTCCCTTGAGTACGAGGGCCGCTCCTCATGCTACTCAACTTTAGTTACCGGTAAGTTCTTGTCATCGTAAGTATGTGCATATCATTGAGAACCGCCAACGGGGTACCCCTTGCCCGATGATACGGAAGAATCGCCATATCAAAATGACAAGGCAAGCAGACAATGAGTATCTTAGCAATCTTCTTATTTACCATGGGAAAATGGTGCTTATTTCTCTCTTTCCTCTTTTCATAAATCTCTTTTTTTTCTTTTTCTCAATAGCTATCTCTCTCTTTTTATAAGAAGAATGCTTCATACATATCATTATGGTTACGCTGCAGGTTTCCACCATGTCAGCATGGATTAGACCAGCGGCCCAGGCGTTTCTCTAACACACATACATAACTCCATGGACTTACAAGCTCCCCTTTTATTTCACACCGACGACATCTGCAAACAAAAGAGCAAGGTATCAATTGGGTATATATTTACAAGTGTTGAAAGCGTTCCCCGTGACAGCACGGTTCTGCTAATCCCCAGCCTATAATTAGCAAGCAGATAACTTTCATGGAGAATTCACAATGGTTCAGGTTTATTAAGTGCAGGAAATAAAGTGTGCCATCAAGTTCGTGAGAGCTTTACTAACTAGTTTTCCCATAACAAGCAAACATTTTATTCGAAGAAAACAAGGCATAATGAATATGCACGGGAGTAGCAAATGATGCTAATAGGTAGGTATGGTGGACACTTTGGAAATATTTGGTTTAGGGAGTTGGAAACATGAGTAAAACACTCAGTGGAAGTGAAGGCCAGCAAAAGACTGGGAGCGACAAACTAAGAGAGCAATAATGGCCATAATCATGCAGAGCGACAAAACATCATTGATCAAAGCATAAAGTGATACTACAAGTTGGAAACTAAAGGATCATAAAGGCTATGGTGACTTTGGATAGTCATAACATGGTGTGAGCATGCGCCAAGTCAACCCAAATAAAGCATCAAAGGAGAATACCACTATACTATGCTTTAATATGCTAAAACAACGCGTGATTCATCCAAGGCACATTAAGAAATCTCAATTGTTTATAACAAGTCATGCTACAACAAAGAATACTAAGCATAAAGCCAAAACAATATCAAGCATGGCATGACAAAGCATAGCCACAGTCAAAAACAAGCTCTTTTTACCACATAGGCATGAACTTTTCTACTCTTTTCCAAACCAAACCAAACTATTTGCAAACCAAATGTAAGAAAGAGGGGGTCCAACCAATTTATTCAGAAAACTAAGCAAACCAAGCAAACTAAAACCAAAACAAAAACGAAAAAGAAGACGCTCCAAGAAAAACACAGCTGTGCATAAAACAATAAAAATGAAGCGTTTGGAAGAAACCTGGGATTTTATTGATGAAGAGGGGGATGCCTTGGGCATCCCCAAGCTTTGACGCTTGTACTTCTTGGATATTTCTTGGGGTGACACGCATGGCATCCCAAGCTTGAGCTTTAGTCCATCCTTCATCTCATTACTCATTCCTTCCATACACCTGAAAATTTTCCTTCATACAAAACTTCACATAATCTCATTAGCAACATTAGTGCACTTAAGATAAATAAGTCTCAAGGTTCAGTTCTAACACCAAATAAACTTCCATTAGAACACTAGCTACTGTAGCACTTCCCTCAAAAATCTCAATTCCCCAAAAGAACTCAAGAAGGAACCAACAAGAAGCAAATGCAGAAAATGGCAGAAATCTGTCAAAACAGACCAGCAGGTAAAGACGAATTTTTTCGAAGACCTTATGTTGCTCAAATCAAAAAGTGTTGAACTAACGAAAGTTAGATAACAACCTGGGGCAGAAGCACAAAAAATTAAAGCTCAATCCGACATACAGATCTCTCTCAGGAATGTTTACGGTGAAGCACAAAAATCTGTTTCGGGACAGCAACTTTCCCAATCATTACTTCACTCTCATTAGAGGTTACTCTTGGCACAAAAAGCAAATAAAAAGGATAAGGAGCGGTTATTACTGAAGTAATAACTTCCAAAACTCAACTAAAACTCTTGGGTTATCTCCCAACAAGTACTTTTCTTTAACGCCTTTAAGTTAGGCAAAAGCAAAAACTGAAAATGGATAAAATGTAAGTAAGCGGAGATAATCATGGTGGAAACATTGTTTTGTTCAATGAAATAATTTTGTTAACAAGGTTGATCAGGTCTTGTTACCAAAACAATTTCATATGATACAAAACTTTGTATTCCACTAATGATTATGTTACCTCAACCTTGATAGCAATGGTCCCAATCATAATAGTTTCAAAATTTTCTCTTGGTATGGGACAATATATTTCTCCAACTTGAATGACCTCAACATATTCAATTGTATTCAAATCATAAGTCCTTTCAATCTTCTTGGGGAAATAGACAGTGTGTTCCTTGTCATTAACATTGAAGGTCACCTTCCCTTGATTACAATTGATAACAGCTCCTGCGGTATTTAAGAAAAGGTCTCCCAAGAATAATAGACATATTATCATCTTCAGGCATAAAAAGTTTGAGAGGATTCTCTCATAAGAAATATGAGTTGAAGTAAAAGAGAGCATCAAGAAGCAAATTCAAAACGCATTTAAGTCTAACCCACTTCCTATGCATAGGAATCGTGTATGCAAATAAATTCGCAAAGAACAAAGTGACAGGCATAGGAAGATAAAACAAGAGTGACTTCAAAACTTTCAGCACATAGAGAGGTGTTTCAATACTAGAAAAACTTCTACCACCATATTTTCCTCTCTCAAAATAATTTTCAGTAGCCTCATGAATAAACTCAACAATATAACTATCACATAAAGCATGCTTTTCATGATCTACAAGCACTATAGTTTTATCATAAACATCTTCAAAAGAATCCCCAAGAACATAACATCCATCCTTCTTTAGTAAGCATGGGGACAATCAAATAATGTAAGGGATAAAGAGTTACTCTCATTAGAAGGTAAGCATGGGTAGCTAATCCATTCTTCCTCCTTTTGTTCATCACTCTCCTTCTCTTTTTCATCTAATGAGATTTCAGGTTCATCAATTTCTTCTTCCATAGGATCCTGCAAGGCATTAGTCTCTTCCATTTGTGGAAAGCATCTATTAGTATATTCAAGAACATAGCCATTTTATTCCTTGTAATTCTCAAAGCAAAATTTAAGTATACCATAAACCTCATACTTATAAGGTGAATCATCAATATTTTCAAGCAAACTAGCAAGTTCAAATGCACCCTTCCAAGCAATAAATTCCTCAATTTGTTCCACATCATAAAGATCATAATTTCCCTTAACATAGGAAGATATGGTAACATTATCGTTATACTCACAATGAAAAGGGAGGTGTTTGTACCTCCTACAGCAACAAGATTTATCAAAGCAATAAGTAACATTATAAGTAGAGCACACGTTTCTAGCAATGGTATACAATCTATCAATTTGTCCCCATAAGTGTTTCCCTTTTTGTGACAAGTGGTGTTCCTTATAATAATATTTTTCATCTTCCGTGAACCCACCTTGCCAATAAGCTTAAGTTTCAAAGAAACCAACCATTGACAACAAGCATGATAAGGCAAGACAATAACAGACCAATGAAAATAACAACTAGAGTAGGAACTATTTTTTTTTGTATATGATAAAGAAACAAGAAAACAAGGAGAAAATAAACTTAGCTTGAACAATAGTGAATCCAAGTGGACTTGATAAATAAAGCTATGCTCCCCAGCAACGGCGCCAGAAAATAGTCTTGATGACCCACAAGTATAGGGGGTGTATCGCAGTATTTTCGAGGGAAGTGAAACCCAATTTATTGATTCGACACAAGGGGAGCCAAAGAATACTTATCAGCCTTAACAACTAAGTAGGAATAGTAAAGTAACAGCAGTAGCAAAGCAAAGACAGTAGTAACAAAAGCAGTAAATAGTGGGATTCGAGTGCGGTAGGCATAGGGATGGATGGACGGCCGTTGCATGGATAAGACAATTCACATAGCAATCAGAACATAGGGCAATTGCAGATAAATAAGATAAAGCATCCAAGTACTAGACAATCCTAGGCATGTGTTCCATATATAGTCATACGTGCTCGCAATGAGAACTCGCACAACATCTTTTGTCCTACCAACCCGTTTGCAGCGGGGCCTCTAGGGAACTAGTGGCAATTAAGGTGCTCCTTTTAATAGAGCACCGGACCAAAGCATTAACACTCCATGAACACATGTGGTCCTCACATCAAAGCCTTTCCCTTCCGGCTACCCTGATTTCTGTCACTTCGGGACCGTAGGTTCCGGACAACGACGTGTGTATACAACTTGTAGATAAGACCCAAAACAATACTATCATGATGAATCAATAACAAGTTCAGATCTGAAATCATGGCACTCGGGCCCTAGTGACAAGCATTAAGCACAACAAGTCGCAACAAAGTCATAAAGCACTAATAAAAGATACTAGGCACTATGCCCTAACAATCTGATGCCATTACATGAACGATCTCATCCAATCCCTACCATTCCCATAGCCTACAGCGGGGGATTACTCACTCATAGATGGAGGAAACATGAATGGTCGATGAAGATGATGGTGGAGATCGATGGAGATGGCTCCGGGGGCACTTCCCCGTCCCGGCAGGGTGCCGGAACAAAGACTTTCTGTCCCCCGAATCTCCCCTTCGGTGGCGGCGGCGCAGCGGAACTTTTTGTGGAAAAACGTCGAACCCCCCGAAGTTTTTAGGTCAGAAGGCTTCGTATAGGCGAAGAGGGAGACCGAGAGGGTGCCTGGGGCCACCACACCATGACCTGGCGCGGCCAGGCCCAGCCCACGCCTAGGGGTGGTGTGGCCAGCCCCTGGCTCTCCTCCGTCTCGTATTCTGGCTCTTAGAGTCTTCTGAAGAAATAGGCACTTTGGCTTTTGTCCCGTCTAATTCCGAGAATATTCATTTTCTGACTTTCCTGGAACCAAAAACAGCAGAAAACAGGCAGCTGGCACTGTGGCTCTTGTTAATAGGTTAGTCCAATAAATCATATGAAAAGTAATCCAAAGTGTGGACAAAACACAAGAAAGTGGATAAAACAAAGCATGGAACATCAAAAATTATAGATACATTTGCAATGTATCATTGTTCCATTAAAAACATTAGCAAGTTATCCTCCATTTTCTCGGGGTGCTCCTTTAGCGTATGTCCATTAACTCTGTTTAGATCAATGAACCCAATGCCATAGATTGAGTTTATTCTAGATTCATGAATCTTCATTCTGCACATATAATAGCATACAGAAGGAGATATAATGAGGATAACTACATGCAATGAATTGAATGAGCTGAGTTAGAGATTTAATTACTTACAGACAATAGCAGCTGAGGAGGGACTTGTCGAGGGCGTCTAGATTGAATAACTGAAATAATTCAGAAAGTTCAATAGATATCATGTCTGGACGGAAGTACTCCTCTCAAACTTTACATAGGATAAATTGCCGCTCTTCCTTTGTGACTTTCACGTACCAGGCATGCAAAAGTCGCATATGTGTCAGCAGATCATCGAATACCTCATCGCTGACCAGAGGCTCCCCGTAGACAAATTTCCGTCCTATTGGTGCCTTGGCGACATCTCCGCTGTGTAGAATTAGTTCGACAGGAACGTTACACTCCTTGGCTAATTTAATAGTGTCTTCCATAACTACTGCACCTTGAGCGGGCTGGGATAACACGTCGAGCGGGGCGATCGATTGTTTTGTCTGTTTGCCGAGCTGGGCAACTTCTTTTGATTTTCTCCCACTTGTAGTATTGCTTGATGAATTCCCTTTTAGTGTCTTCGTAAGACAACGTGTATAGTCATCTTTCCTATTTAATACATGTTGGGGTGGTTGTGCAAGGAATGCCTTGAAGTGCTTCTTGACTTTTGGATCAACTTGCACCTGTGACTTGGGTTGTTTGGTGCAAAATGGGCCTTCACTTCGGCTTGGGAGATCATCATGCTTTCCTCATCAGTCCGGTGATAGTCTAACTTGGGAGGAGACGGCGGTACTCTTGGGAGGGGCTCTTGTCGTTTTCGTTGTCGGTTATCCCTCGACGTAGTGGTGCTATTCTTCCACTTTCTTCCATTTGATTCAGTGGACGGAGGCGGAGGCGCCGGAGATGGAGATGCACTCGCGCTGCGGTCCCTCTCAGGGAGGGGTGGGATATTATTTCTCAGTGGAGATGGTGGACTCGGAGGTGATGGTGGCCTCGGAGGTGATGGTGTCCTCGGAGGTGATGGATTGCTTCTCGGAGGAGAAGATTGCCTTAGTGCCCATCCTGGAAACACAATGTGCTCCTTTTTCCAAAGAATGATCCCACCCTCCACTTCTCCGAGTGTTTTCTCCCCTTCACCTGCAGGGATGTCAAGCTCCAGTGATCGACATGTCGGTTCAACTTCATTGACACCGACACGAGCATAGCCAGCTGGAATTTGACTTCCATGGTAGGTCGCTTCCGGTGGACAAGGTAAATAAAAGCCGAGTGCCACCTTGATAGAAATGTTCTTCACTGTCACATGTAGCTCACAAGTTGTCCTTGCCTCGACTTGATCCACGGGGTAGCGAACCATCATTGCACCGGCCGTATCATCTATCACCGGTGCATTATTCTCCATCAACAGTAGATTATTAGTTGGTACCTCCATGGAAGCCACACTGCTTCTCCGCTGAGATGGGCCCACCGGACTATCAAATGCAGGATCTTGCTGTCGGGCCAGTACTCTAAGTTCATTAATCTGCTCTAGCTGCAGCTTGAACATGGCTTGAAATTCCTCGTTCCTTTTTTCAACCGCCTCTAACCGCGCTACCTCCTTCGCCTTCTGCTGGTTCGTTTTTCTGGATCGGCTTCTATAAGTGTCAATGTCCTGGGGAAACCCAGTCTTCCATGGAACACATGGTCCAAAGCCTCGTGTTCGTCCGACTTTTTAGGATTCCCGAGGGCATATGTGAGATCATCGTTCTCTTTGTCGGGAACGAACTTTCCATCTTGTCTCTCTTTTATCACTTTAACAAGTTCATCTTTGGGTTTAATAATGGCCTTCTTTGTAACAATAATCTCCCCGGTTTCAGTGTCATATGATCCCCCATGCCCAAGTAACCAATTTTTTGACCTCATGGGCCACTGATTTGTAGCAGGAATGACCCCTTTATCATGCATGGCTTTCTCAGTTTTTGCCCACTTAGGCATGACCGTCTTGTAGCCACATGTCCCCATAGTATGGTGATATTTCTTTTTGGCCGCATTTTCCTGATCCTTTGTCGACCTTGCCTTAGCTTCTTGTGATCCCTTGTATGCCACAAATGCATCCCAGTTATCCCGCTGCATCTCCAGCGGGCCAGTGAATGGCAGAGTCAGCTTCTTCTTGACAAAGTTATTGTACAATCTTTTGTTCAAATCCTTGAATTGTTCGCCCATCTTCTTAAGGGACCACTTTCTGACTGTCAACCTCAATGCCTCATTGAGTTCAGGAGTGTCCAATTCAGGTAGAGAGGAGTGTGTCATGAGCGAATTTCAAAGACACTCTTTGGCTCTGTCATCGACAAAAGTTGCTCCAACTTGATCGATTTTCTTTCCTGGCTTATTCCACTTCTAAGTGGTGATCGGGATGGTGTCCCTGACTATCACTCTGCATTGATATACAAATACACTTGCAGCCTCTGTCGGCTCCAAAGGTTCACCCAGCTCAGAAACTAGATCAATAGTGAAACACGCACCATCGACCAACTTTTTGGGCAGGACTCGTTTCCTTGTAGAAGATTGGCCCAATGCGGAGGTCTAAGAGAAGAAACAGTCATTAGTATATATATATATATAAATCAACTAATGCATCTACTAGCTCGTGATCAACAGAGGCTTTATATACCTCGTCGGACTTTGCTATGGTGTCTCCACCGTCGTCTCCATCGTCGTCTCCACCAAAGAATTCATCATAGTTGTCTGTACCGTCGGCTTCATCCAAGTTGAGGTATTGGGAGCCATCATCATCTCCATCGTCGTCTGCTCCATCATGATGGTAACCTCATGTACCCTCATCTATCATCTTGTACATGCTCTCTTCATCGTCTCTACCGTCCATAACTTAACTAATACAGAAGAAAGATAAAACCATTTTGCTTATTGCGATAAATAAAGGAAGATAAAGTAATTTAGCTTAATATACTATATTACACATTAAAGTACATATTAAACAATGCGATGAAGAAATATAAAGTACCAATTAAAAAATAATACATCTCCAATAATCCAGCTAGTACAACAATAATAAAGATCCCTATTACACATCTAGCTCAACCAAGAGGTCGAACCCCGCGGGAGGTGTGCACCCAAAGAGTAGGAACCATCACCGGAGAATATCTCGGGTAAGGTGCCTGAAGAACCTGCCAGGTATCGGATACCCTGACTTCCAAAATGTACATGTAACGTCGGATGTGCTCGTCCTCCTTCCTAACATGATGCTGTACCACCTCGTCAGGGGCCAACTTCCTCTGCACCACGCCTGGAGCACTCGTCCGCCACCACAGAAGATCCGGGTTGATGACGACACCTGGATTCCTCACCAAAGTACGCCTCCCGGCTGGTAGCACCTCCCAGTATCAGTCCGACGGAGACCAGTGCCGTGGATGCCCGGTAATAGAGCCTAGTAGTCCTCCGTTGTTCCCGCCGAGTGAACGAGAATGAGGATGCAGCATAATCCTAAACACTGAATTAAACCTATAGACTTTAAACATGACGACAGTAAATAGTATCAACTAAAATAAACTATATTAAACACTAACTACCTAAAATCTCTAAACAAAATTACACTAACAAAAATCTCTAAAAAAAATTACACTAACAAAAATCTCTAATAAACTAACTAACTAAAATTCATCAGCTAAATTATAACTAACTAACTAAATTAACCCTAAACTTTGAACTAACTACCTAATTAACCCTAAATCCTAGAATAACCCTAAAATACTAACTAACTAATTAACCCTAAAAACTAACTAACTAACTAATTTACACTAATTACCACAAAATTATAACAAAAAACTAAATATAGAGCCACCGAAGAGCTCACTTGCGGGGCGGGGAGATGCTGACGGCAGTGCGGGCGGCGCGAGTGGTGGCGGGTCACCGGGGTGGTGCGGGCGACACATAAGGGCGTGGGTGGCGGGTCGGTGCGGGCAGCACAGGAGCGGGCGGCACCGGGGCGGCCGGGCGGTGGACGGCGCTGGGGCATGAGCGACGGCGGCGTCGAGTGATTGGGAAGACGATATGCTCCGGTTCGGTGCTCAAACCGGGGCGGACGGGGTGAGTATTTATATAACCCCCCTTTAGCCCCAGTTTGTAACACAAACCGGGACTAAAGGGTAACCTTTAGTCCTGGGTTGTGTTACAAACCGGGGCTAAATGGTTTTCGGCGTGCCGTGTTTCGCGCGCAGGGCCACACAAACCGGGACTAAAGGTGTATTTATCAATAAACTTTGAAAGATATAATTTATTCTTTATATATTCTACTATGTTAATTATCCTCGGTTTTATTGTTTATAGTTTAGGGTTTAGGATTAGGGGTTTAGGGTTTAGGGTGTTTAGGGTTAAGGGTTTAGGGTTTAGGGTTTAGGGGTTTAGGGTTTAGATATTTCCCGCCATTTCCCACCGCTTCCCGCCAAGTTTTCCCGCCCTTTCCCTCTGAACGGACCTTTTAGTCCCGGTTGTAGCCACTAACCGGGACTAAAGATATTTCCCGCCATTTCCCACCGCTTCCCGCCAAGTTTTCCTGCCCTTTCCCTCTGAATGGAGCTTTTAGTCCCGGTTGTAGCCACTAACCGGGACTAAAGATATTTCCCGCTATTTCCTACCGCTTCCTGCCAACTTTTCCCGTTCTTTCTCTCTGAATAGACATTTTAGTCCCGGTTGTAGCCACCGCGGTAGAGGATGCAGTCATTAATGCATGCATGTATCTTCTGTACCTCTAATCCTAGAGGGCACGCAAACAACCTTCTTTGCTTCGTAAGTACTGGCGGGCAGTTCATTATCCTTTGGAAGCAGCTTCTTCATTATCTTCAACAACTTTTCAAATCCCTTGTCAGGCACACCGACCTCTGCTTTCCATTGCAGCAATTCCAGTGTGCTACCTAGATTTTTGTGGCCATCTTCGCAATTCGGGTACAACAATTTGTTGTGATCCTCTAACATCTGCTCAAATTTCAACCTCTCCCTTTCGCTATCACATTCTCCCTTTGCATCAGCAATGGCCTGACCAAGATCATCATCTGGATCATATGATGCACGTTCTTTTGCTTCTTCTTCATCATTGTATTCCATTATAGTACCACCATATTCAGGGGGCATAGGATAGTTGTCATCATTCTCTTCATCTTCGTTGTCTTCCATCATAACCCCTTTTTCTCCGTGCTTGGTCCAACAATTATAGCCAGACATGAAACCGAACCGAAACAGATGGCCGTGAAGGACTCTTGAGGAAGAGTATTCCTTCTGATTCCCACACTCACCACATGGACAACACATAAAACCATTCCGCTTGTTTGCCTCTGCCACAACGAGAAAAGAACGAACGCCTTTAATGAACTCGCCAGAGATTCGGTCAGCATACATCCATTGCCGTATCATCTGCATTATATAAGTACATCAAACAAAATCACGATGCTAAGACTAGTACTAGTCTAAAAATAAAAGCACACAGCGTATACATCAAACAACTATGCACTGATTTAAAAACTTTCTACTCCATCTTTAGTCCCGGTTGGACACACCAACCAGGACTAAAGGGGTTGCGGCAGGCTGGGCCGACGTGAGCCCGTTTAGTCCGGATGGTGTCTCCAACCGGGATTAAACGATACTCCAACCGGGACTAAAAGTGGGTGACGACACTATATGTCGTGAGTGAAGACACTATGCCAGTGACTGGTGACACTATTTCAGTGGGTGGAGACACTATGACAGGGATGAGTGTCGATATTATGTCGTGAGTGTCGACACTAGGTTATGCTGCTTAATCTACAAATATGCTTCCTTGAAATATCAACTGCAAGGAAGATCGTGTGCGAGACCAGGGATACCACTACGGCGGAGCTTCTCGAAGATGACTTAGGACCTTGTCCTCAGACATCTTCGAGAAGCTCGCCGTAGAGGCACTCCCTAATATGTGAAATTAGTTAGCTCCACCAGCATACTGATCTAGCTAGAGAATATATAAACTGAAAAATGGTGTGCGAGAGTAGGGACACCACTACGGCAGAGCTTCTCGAAGATGTCTTAGGATCCCGTCCTCAGACATCATCGAGGAGCTCGCCATAGAGGCACTCCCTAATTTAATTTGGTAGCTCCCTGGTGTGTTCATGTTTTTGGTTTGCTTAAACGATCGATGATTAAAATGCTAGGGCGCCACTATATATGTATGCCTTCACAGTTTTGGTTCTTATTTTTGTAACAATGGATTTTGTGACGGCAGGTAGAAGAAGAAGGATATTTTGTTGCTCGACGGTGGCATGATGCATCTATGAATCATATGAATTTCGAGACTATGTACCAAACCAAGATAGATAGATAGGATGAACACATGTATCTTTGTGCTTCGATGAATCAAATGAATTTCGAGGACTATATGTACCAAATTAACCAGATATATAGAGATAGAATCCACACAAATCCGTCCATTTCTAGAGCATGAAATGAGCTAAACTAGCAATGAAATATGAAAGGATGAAGTTGCTAACCTCTTAGGAACCTTAGATAGATGTGGAGCCAAAAAATCTTCACAAATCTTGAGAAAAATCGGCAAGAACTCGAGCTTGAGGGATGAAATTTGAGGGAGATGCTTGTGTAAGCTTGAAATGGCTCGGGCAGGGGGAGGAAGAAGATATAGTCGTGGCCTTTAGTCCCGGTTCATTTAACAAACCGGGACTAAAGGTGCACACATCCGTTCCTTTCCAGCGCCAGACCCTTTAGTCTCGGTTTGTTAAACGAACCGGGACTAAAGGTCCCTACGAACCGGGACTAATGTCTTCTAGGCCCTGCGGCCATTTCTAGCCATTGGGACCAGGGCATTAGTCCTGGCTTGTACCAGAACCGGGACTAATGCTCTGGACTAAAGGTCTGTTTTCTACTAGGGATATCTTTAGGAGCCGCGGTCACGTCCGAGCAAATTATAGGAGCCGCACGGGTCGGTTCTATTATATTTTATCATCTAAAGCCCATAGGGGTTAACTAGGTTATGTTTAGATAATAAAACAACATCAAAATTACCATTTTTAGCTTTTTGAGAGTTCGATTAGAGATGCTCTAATCCTCTAGTTTGCTATATACTCATAACGTGAGAGGCCGGCCAGGTTTGTGCTGAGTGCTACCAAAACCAATCTCTTTGTCTACTTTTACATCTCCAACTGATTCATTTTTTAGAACCGCGGTATTGTAATCTACTTATCCCAACGTTCATGTGTGAGTGTGAATTCTCTGTTGGCTCAAAACTTCCAATAGGTTCTTCCAAAAATGCATATTGTTACTTTATCTACCAGAGGTGGGCCTGTGCAAGAGCGGTTTGGATAGTTTAGCCGGTTTCATCTAGACGTGAGGGCTTTGTGCCATCGAGGGAGCGGGATCGAGGAGGGCAGCGAGGAGGAGAAGGGGACGAGTCACTAGGATGGCAGTGAGTTGGAGGTGTGGGGGCCAGAGAGATGGAAGAAGGAGAATGCGAGATGTGACTCGGGGATGAAAAACTTAAGTTGAAAAAGTGTGGGTGTTTGATTGCGAAACAGACAGCGTGTTAGTTATTCAGAAATGGAGGGAGTAGTTCAAATTTTTGCACTTGTTTAAAGGTGCGGATTGCAGATGTGGAAGAAAATGAACTACACTTTAAGCAACCAGTATGAACGCTTTGACCGGTTTGTGGTTTGTGTTTCCGCACACTCCTAATCTGAGGTAAGTAGAATGGAAGAATTGTTTTTCTTGAACATGGGACAGAACCACAGTTTTTTCCTGCATAGTATGCAAACACTTGGCCAACTCCCATTGAACATTCAGAAATTGGGCACCAGTGTATTGACAGCCATGGAAGTTCCTTGGAGATCTCTCTACAAGCCATTGTGTGCCAAATCTTCTACTCATATGCCGCAGATTATTTCAGATTCGGTCAAGAAGAATAAAATGTTGATAGAACTCCGAAGTTGCTCACCTTTTCTTGGACACGGAGACTTGCTGAACGAACTAGTTAGCGTTAACTAACGCGCGTTTTTGTTTAGTTTTTTAGAAGCTTCTCTTTTTTGTTTTGTACTCCCCTGTTTTATACTATAAGATGTTTTAGTTTTATGAAAAGAGTGTATTTAAATCTCATTCGAATCCATACACTCAATGAGATCTAAATACACTTCGTTAAAACATGTTGCTAAAATATCTAAACAGAGGGGTACACAATCGTCCACATGGTGGCCACGTACTTCACCAGACGAGAAACAAGGGCGATACGTGCAGAGTCGGACACCGGCCGATCGGGTCTATCTTCTCGTTCAATATTCCTCGATTCCTTGTCGCTCGGTGACGACCGCCGATGGATCGGTTGCCTGGTTGGCATCTCTCGCGCCCACGTGTTTGTGAAGACCAGAAGAGCATCATCCCACGGATAAATCATATCCGGGTCAATGCCGTCTCCGCTCTTCAACCTCCCATCACCCAAACTAGCTACCAAATCTTCTCCTCTGATCCAAGTGGATATTTCCTATTTGCCCATTCACATATAATCTGATACAGTACTATTTTTTCCGTTTTAAAATATAAGATGTTTTAGTATTGTGAAATGAGTGTATCTAGACCCCTTTCAGTGTATAGGTACATTTCAAACCTACACACTAAAAAGAGTCTAGATACACACTTTTCACAAGGTAAAACATATTATATTCTGAAACGGAGGGAGTATAATTGAAACACTCGTATCATTGCATGCAAATTTGAGGTATTGGTCAAATAGAAGAAGCTCCGTTTTCTGCTTTCTAGGGGGATAAAGTAGGACATCAAAAGACACTTGGGAGTGTCTGATATGGATACGGATGCCTTTTGAAAAAGAAAACCTTTTTTCATGTTGGTCTATCCCGAACAACCGAAAGAGAAACCTGCGATACTTTTGGAGAGCTCCTTGTTTGCGAAAGAAAAGGAAACAAGAGAGAAGATTAAGTCATGAGACGTCTAAAGTGAACCGAGTGTTCCAAACAGCTGACAGGGGTGAACAGTGTTTACTCCAAAATTCTCCAATTAGGTGCACCTAATACTTATTATTTTTCTATATGACTATGCACCGGTGCACGAGCGAGCATGAGAGAGACGGAGACAGAGAGAGGTTGTTGTTGAGGAGTAGGCAGTCAGGCACGGTGGTTCCTTTCCTGATCTTAGTCTACGCGGGTTCAATCAAGAATCGCCGGTCCAAGAAATCAGCCGTGGAAGACGTGCGGGGGCCGTACTGACCGCGGGCGCAGCAATGCAGCATCCACAGCTGCACGCCCGGAGTTCACACCGCACATATATCACTCATCACATCACCATCTCATACCTAGCCTCGGCTAATGCTAATCTGATTATACTCCTAGCTGATATGGCTGGACGTCTTCTACCGCTCGAATTTTCTACCTGGTGACATCAAGCAAGAAGACTTTCCTTTGGTCTGTTTACAGCAAGTCAATGAGGACTGATTAAAGAGAGATCTCCTGGGGGGATTATAATGTATCAAGCCAGGCCAGTTACGTGCCTGCTATGATTTTTATTACGTTTGGGTCTCTTTGTACTACTGTTGATGATTTTTAATAGATCGGTGGAATTTCATAAAAAAAAAGTTACGTACCTGCTATGATCTACTGGTACTAGAAGTTTAACTTGCGGATTCTTTTAGATCGAACAACAGGAAAGTGTCAAGTTTCTGGCGTGGAACATACCTTGGTCTCGGTATGGTTACGTGTTAATATAAGCGCAAAGGACATAACTTGTACAAGGGGTAGGTTTCATATTCATACACAAGTCTGTATGTACGTGTACACGTGTATAAAAAAAGCCTATTACAATATCTAACACTCTCCCTTGATCTAAACTTGTAGAAAGGTTAGATTACGTTTGAACTCATCTAGCTTCTTGACTGCAAGTGCCTTTATGAATCTATCCGCAACTTGATCTTTACTTGACACAAACTTGATGTTCAACAAGTTTGCTGCAACTCTTTTTCTAACAAAATGAAAATCAATCTCAATATGTTTAGTACGGGCATAAAACACTGGATTGGCTGACAAACAGGTAGCACCCAAATTGTCACACTAAAGACACGGTTTTTTCCTTCAATTTAACTCTAAGTTCACCAAGGAGAGCTTCAAAACCCATATCAACTTTGCTGTAGCGTTTTCTAAGGCATTATATTCAGCTTCCGTACTTGATCTAGATACTGTAGCTTGTTTCCTGGCACTCCAGAAAACCATATTTGGTCCAACAAATATGGCAAAAACCCCTGTGGACCTTCTATCATCAAGGGAGCCTGTCCAATCTGCATCTGAAAAAGCACTAAGGAATATGAAGAAAGATTTCACAAAAGTAATAATCTCAGTGTTCAGTAAATCTTTCACATATCTAAGAATACGTTTTGTAGTTGTCCAATGTTCTGTAGTTGGAGCATGAAGATACTGACAAATCTTATTAATAGAATATAATAACTCTGGTCGTGTCAAATTCAAATACTGCAGGCCTCCAACAATGCTTCTATACCGAGTACTGTCATTAGGACTAAGAGGTATACCATCTGTAAGAGATAACTGTTCTGTGGAGGACAGGGGTGTTGGTGCCGACTTACACCCATGCATGCCGACTCTCTGAAGCCGATCTGTAGCATAGTTTTCCTATGTCAAGAGCAAACCATGATGTGTCTTTGTAACCTCAATGCCAAGAAAATAGTGTAAATCACCTAAATCCTTGATAGCAAAATTCTTATTAAGATCTTGAAGCAAACGAGAGATAGCATAATTAGAAGAGATTGTTACTATGATGTCATCAACATAAATCAACACAAACATAGTGATACCTGAATTGTTAAACAGGAACAATGAAGTATCAGCTTTCGAAGGTGTAAAACCAAGATCACATAATTTAGAACTCAGCCTAGAATATCAGGCTCGAGGAGCTTGCTCCAATCCATATAAAGCTTTATCAAATTTGCAAATATAATGGGGAGCATTAGGATTTTCAAAACCTGGAGGTTATCTCATATACACTTCCTCTTCTTGAACACCATGAAGAAATATGTTCTTAACACCTAGCTGCCGTAGGCTCCAGCCACGAGAAACAGAAAGAGCTAGAATAGTCCTGATAGTAGCAATCTTAATCACATGACTAAATGTATTCTTATAATCAATAGCATACCTTTGCTTCAACCCTTTAGCAACCAAGCATGCTTTGTATCTATCAATTGTGCCATCTGCTTTCTTCTTTATACGGTATACCCACTTACAATCAATCAAGTTTTTGTTGCTGCTCGAAGGAACAAGATGCCAAGTCTTATTCCCAATTAAGGCTTTATACTCTTCATTCATGGCATTGTGCCAATTTTCATCATCTAGAGCCTCTGTCAGAGTGCACGGTTCACTTGTAGAGGACAACATACCATAGCGAACTGTACCATCAATATACTTCTTGGGATATCTTATACCTTTCTGAAGTCGTGTGCGTATAGGAGACGTGGCGCTGGCGGCGCAGCAGGTTGCACCGGCGAGTGCGGCACCGAATCTTCAGAAGACGTTGGAGCAGGGTTGGCCGCAGATTCTTTTGCAGAACCAGCAGGTGCAGAAGATCCCAATTGGATAGCCGACAAAGGCGACATCGCGCTAGGGGGAACGTGTTGTGGTGGGCGACTGGTCACCCGTGTCGCGATGCGTGGCAGCGGGAGGCGTGCGCGCTGGGCTCGCGCGGGCGTCGACGCGGCGCGGTGACGCGGCCGTATCCGCCTGGGGAGGCGAGGCGGGATCCGCCTCGGGATCAGGCGGGGCAGAGGAATGTTCCTCCTTGTGCTCCCCGGTGGTCATGTCTTCTTCTGCTGCATGCGATAACGAGTCATTTTCTTCAATTTCTGAAGCGATTTCAGCTCTGTTTTCAGTTTCGTTTTCTCCTGCTCCTTCTCCATCCTGCAACACATTAGAACAGGAGACAATAGGCACAATATGATCATTAAAATTTGCATCATCCTCTTGGGGAGAAGGAGTGGAGGATGGGAGAAGCAAGATGTCTTGTTTGAGACGAGCACCAGCATTGGGATGTAGGGTGGCAAAGGGAAAGACATTCTCATCAAAGACAACGTCTCTAGAGACATAGACACGACCTGTAGAAACATCGAGACACTTGACACCTTTACACCTTTATGGAGGGGACTGTAGCCTTTAAAGACACACTGTTTTGCTCTGATACTATATTGAATCGATACCATATCTGAACCAAAAGTCCGAACTGATAAAAATGACTAGTCTATATATTTATATTCTTAACACTCTCCTCACATCTAGGCTATTTTGTTTCTTAGTGTGGGTTCGGTGCAGTTCGTAGAATTCTTTTTTTAACAGGGTGAACATGGCCTTAAACTTGAGACCTCTTGGCCTTGATACCATGTCAAGTTTCTGGCGTGGAACATACCTTGGCCTCGGTATGGTTACGTGTTAATATAAGCCCAAAGGGCATAACTTGTAAAAGGGTAGGTTTCGTATTCATACACAAATCGGTATGTACGTGTACACGTGTATAAGAAAAATGACTATTACAATATCTAACAAAAAAAAGGACAGCTGTCTTAGATGGTTAGCTTGGTCCAATCTTGTGCTTAACTAATTGCTTAATCAATGTGTACACGTACGCGGTGCGTGCTGGCTGGGGCGGCGACGCGAGGGCTGGCTCGAGCAAGTCCCGTTCAGGTGACTACATGAAGACCAGATCCACCAATCAGGGGGTGGCCTCCCGATCCAGAGGCGACTAGGCTTCCATTTTTCTAACCGTACAACGTGGGCAACGACACGCTCGCGAGTCTCCGACCTTCCCCTTTCACGCAGAATATATCCCACCCCGACCTTTGAAAAACCTACTCATCACCAATTTAATTTACAATACTTGTGAAAGAAAAAAAATCCTTGGTTTGGTTGGTTAGTAATTCAAAGTTCTTAGTTGGGTTTTTTCTATGTACCTGGAAGAGGCAGCCAGCGGGCTTTGCTACTCTAGCTTCTTCCAGCAGCTTGATGCTCCGTATACATCGTTGATTTTTCTTGGACTTGTTCATTGCAGGAAATTGTACTCATGATAACTGTGCGAAGACTAGGGCGAGACCGTACGATTAATCGTGGACGAACGTGGTAGCAAGTCGTTGGAGGAAACAGATATATAGTAGTAGTACGTGGGTCGACGCGGTCACGCCACTCACGAATAGCGCTAATCCAGCTGTAGGACTGTCATATATACTAGTAGTACTCCTCCATTGTTGATCATCACTAGAAGTTAAGTAATAATCTGGGTCGTTACACGTGGTCGCGGTGACATCGATCTGTGGAAAGATTTTTGTCAACGGGCCACCGGTTGCTTACACTGACTTTTGTGTCCTCCATGAGTCCATATCCATGGCATGCATGCATGATGGCATCATTATGCAAGCGATTCCGTAGGCTCAATTCTCAAATGGCAAATGACAAAACTGAGTACCGGCGTTTTCTTCTTCTCACGGGTGTTGGATGTAAAGACTTCAGCTATGGCCTTGTAGAGACTTCTATCAACTTTGCAGTAAAAGGCTGTGTGCGTCATCATGATGCAGAGACCACGTATGTGCTCTCCATTTTGATAAAAAGAATATCTGATGTCTCCGTTTACAAAACATTAGGACCATCTCAATATGTTTACAAAGACAATCAAAAGCGTAGATTGTATACCTGCGGACTCTCTTGACTGGAAACAAAATACCTTACCATCTTCTCCTCGCGTGTCAATTTGCTTGCGGTAGTTTTAAATCCTAGATGAGGAGGAGAAGCCGAAGATGATGCAGCAGCAACGAATCCAAAACCTACAGCACCATCTCCAGGTAGCAGAGGACGACGTAGAGTGTAACCTCTTCCCCTCGCCTACACGGCCGGTCGGGAGAGGCTCTGCCATACCACGCGCCTCACCGCGACGCCTCTCCTCCTCGCCACCTCGGCCGGTCAGGAGAGACATCACCGCTTCCAGTCTCTGCATCCGAAGACAACTCCTACAAAGGCGCTTATTGACGATTGGGGTGCATGTCGCTGAAGCATCACAAGGCCACTTCCACCATGGAAGACAGACTAGGATCTGTAGCGGCGTCCATCCAACATCGTGCCAGTGTGCTAGGATGGAAAGAACAGCCGACCGACCTCTAGAACTGCCAAAAGCCGCACCTTTCCTCCCCTCCCCCTCTCCTCCATGGCCGGCCAGTCGGAGAATAAGAAGCACCACACCTTGGTAGAGCAGAAGACAACAACAGGCCTTATTAGTAGAGATCCAAGAGGGGGAGCAGCACTGCCCGCTCACACCACTAGAGCAGGACGACGAAGGCCCAGACCCTCAAGACGGGCGAGATCCGGCCAGAGAGACCTCGCCACCTACTCCCAAATTCTGGCAGAACACCGGGAAACCTAAATCTAGCCCTAAAATCTACTCCAGCGCCTTCCCATCTCCATCTCTGGCCGGCGGCGCCGCCAGAGAGGGGTCCAGGTCAGCCCCGCAAGCCTCTCACGACTCTCAAACGGGGGGTGGGGGGGGGGAGAGAAGCCTCTAGCGCCTTCTATTCCGTATTGTTTTAAATCCTAGATTGTGAATTTTGTGTAATTTTATGTCTTAGTTCATCTTTTTTCTTTCAGCTTTTGTACATGATCCTTATAAAAATGAACAAAAAAATACAATTGAGGGTTGTTTCATAGATACTAGTATACATACTTTTACTTTAGCCAATGGACAGATTTTCAAATAGAACCATGTGATGCCCTCGCATTACACAATGTTTTTGACACTATATACATAGTGAGCTGTTGAAACAACATTGGGGCTGTCCACAATCTTCACCCACAAATAAGTCAACAATTTTCATTGGCCCAATCCCCAAGGCAATGAAGATCTGACTTCGATCCTAGTCAAGTCAAAGAAGGATCGATTGACTCTATTAACTTAAATTACTAGGCCGATAAGATTTACTAACACATTGCTTATTCTTCACAATTACATGAGGCAATGACAATGTGAAGCAAGGATGCAAACCGGAGCTAATCCAGAAAGATTATCTCGGTTCGGTTTGTTATCTGCAACTCGGGAAGGTCCATTTTTTACATTGAGCGGGGCCTTTATTATATCCCTAGCTAAGGTTGGTAAAATCCCTCTAAGTATTTGTTAGTGGATTCGCCCTATGTAAGTGTAGAAGAGGCCAAAGGATATAGGTTTCAAATCGGGGTCTTAGTTACTCTTGAAGTGAATACTCCCATACTAATTGTGCAGGTGCCAAAAACTCCCTCACAAGCAAGCACCATGCAAGATAAATCTTCATACAGCGATCTTCGGGATGAAGTGAGATGACTAATGGGGCTTCATGAGATATCCTCACCAAGATTGAGCGTACTCATGGGAGGTTCCAGCATCCTTGTTGCCCAGGCAGTTGACCGGGCTTTCGGCCTATCGTGCAGCCTAATTTCATGGTTGTTTGGCTAATAATTAGTAATTTAGGCCTTTTAGTTTAGAGATTGTCCAGGCTTTGTAATTTTCTTGGGTCCATCACTGAGCGTGCTCATAAAGGTTTAGCTAATACAAGTAAATATGATGTTACGCAAGTTGTTGGGTGTGCACTAGTAGAAAACTAGCCTTTGGTTCGAGGGTATTAGTCCTGGTTTTGCTACAAACCGGGACTAATGCCCCTGTCCCAACGGCTAGAACTGGCCACATGAGGCAGCGGATACAAATCCCGGTTCGAACGTACCCTTTACTCCCGGTTCGTGTAGCAAACTGGGACTAAAGGGTTTTAGGCAGGCTGGGGCCGGCGCCAGACCCTTTAGTCCTGATTTGTTACACGAACCGGGACTAAATATGGACCTTTAGTCCTGGTTCTGGACACCAACATGGACTATTGTCCAAGGTATATCATCTTCTCCCTGCCCAAGCCATACTCCATTTCAAGCTGGTGACTCCTCTCTTCTTCCTTCAAGCTCGAGTTCATGCCCATTTCCTTCTCAAGATTTGCCAAGATTTTGCGGTGCCCCATCTATCCAAAGGTTCTAAAAGGTGAGAAACTTCGTCCTTTCAACTCTCATTGCTATATTAGCTCATTTCATGCTCTACAAGTAGATAGATTTGTGGATTTAGTTTGGTATTAATTTTTGCAATAATAACATGAGATCAATGAAATTGTGTTAATTTGGATCCAATCTATCTTGTATTAATATAATGAACTCCAAGGTAAATATCATTTTCAATATGTGGATTCTATCTATATCTTGTTTTGGCACATAGTCTCGAAATTCATTTGATTCATAGAAGCACAGAGATACAAGCATGAGTTCATCCTAGCTAGTTGGAAAAAAATGCCCTTCTTCTTCTACCTGCCTTCAACAAACTAAAAAAATTGTAATAAAAATAGGGTTAATTCACAAAAGCTTGATAAGAAGACATCACAGTACATCTTTGAGAAGCTTCTCTATGGCGAGCTCCTCGAAGATGTCTGAGTACGGGATCCTAAGATATCTTCAAGAAGCTCCGCCATAGTGCTGTCCCTCTCGCACCATCTTGGAGTTTATAACTTCTCTAAATATAGATTAATACGCCGGGTAGCTAACAAATTTCACATTTTAGGGAGTGCCTCTATGGCGAGCTCCTCGAAGATGTCTGAGGACGGGATCCTAAGATATCTTCGAGAAGCTCCGCCGTAGTGGTGTCCCTGCTCTCGCACACCATCTTGCAGTTTATAACTTCACAAAGATGCATTTAAGAGGCACGACATAGTGTCCACACTAATGACATAATGTCGACACTCACCCCTGTCATAGTGCCGCCACCCACCCAAATAGTGTAGGCACTAACTGGCATAGTGCTGCTCACTCACGACATAGTGTCGACACTCGTCCATGATGTAGTGTTGTACGCCACATCCACGTTTAGTCCCGGTTGGTGCCTGATATGTTGCTAACATATCTATAATTTTTGATGTTTCATGCTTGTTTTATATCTACTTTCTTATGTCTTTTCTACACTTTGGAGTACTTTTACACATTTTATGGAACTAACCTATTAACAAGATGCCACAGTGCCACTTGCCCGTTTTCTCCTGTTTTTGGTTCCAGGAAAGTCAGAAAATCAATATTCTCAGAATTGGACCGGAAAAAAGCCAAAGTCGATATTTTACCGGAAGACTCACGGAGCCAGAAGACGAGACGGAGAGGGGCCACAGGGTGGCCACACCACCCCTTGGCGCGGGCAATCCTAGGCCACGCCAGGGCATGGTGTGGGCCTCCTGGCCGCCCACCGACCTTGCCTCTTCGCCTATAAGATGCCTCCCGATGCAAAAACCCTAAATCGTCAAGCCTCCAGCCACGAAAAGTTCCGTAGGGCCGCCGCCACCGAAGGGGAGATTCGGGGGACAGAAAGTCTTTGTTCTGGCACCCTGCCAGGACATGGAAGTGCCCCCGGAGCCATCTCCATCAATCTCCACCACCATCTCCATCGCCGTTGCTGATTCCCATGATGAGGAGGGAGTAGTTCTTCCTCGAGGCTAAGGGTTCTACCGGTAGCTATGTGTTCATCTCTCTCTCTATGCATCATCATATTGTGATTGTGAGCTTTGTAATCAAGTAGATCTACCTTGCTACTCAAGTGCTTTAATAGATCTCTGCTCTCCCCATGTGAGTGAAAGTGACAGCGTGCACACCATGGTGGCACTTAGGCTAGAGATTACAAATACTTGTTATGAGTCATAGTTGGAGTTGGATGTCTCTATGAAATTGTGGTGTTTGTTGGAACCATCTAGTGCTCAAGGTGACAGTGTGGGGTTATCTAGATGGGGAAGGTGGACTTTGAGGAGTGCTGTTATAGCCCTACCATGGATTAGAGTGTCCAACTGGAGAGTAGTTAAGAGTAGTATAATAAAGAGAAGATATTTATATGAGAGTGTTCACTAGTGAAAGTATGATCCCTAGGCCTTGTTTCTAAAGATTGAAACATTGTTTGCAATTAGTTCTGTTACATGTTTGCTTGCCTCCATCTTTATTTCAGTTTGCCTTTAGTCTCTTCCACGCCATCAAGCTATTTTCTGGCACCGTTGTCTTATTTCCATACCACTTGTATTTCACTATCTCTTCGCCGAACTAGTGCACCTATACACCTGACAAGTGTATTGGGTGTGTTGGGGACACAAGAGACTTCTTGTATCTTGATTGCAGGGTTGCTTGAGAGCGATACCTTTGACCACTTCCTCCCTGAGTTTGATAAACCTTGGGTCATCCACTTAAGGGAAACTTGCTGCTGTTCTACAAACCTCTGTACTTGGAGGCCCAACAACTGTCTACAAGAATAGAAGTGCGTAGACATCAGTGCCTCCAACCGGGACTAAAGGTTCATCATATCTTTAGTCCTGGTTGTGTGCTTTAATTTTGTTTTTTAGACCAGTACTAATTTTAGCATCATGATTCCGTTTGATGTACTTAATTATATAATGCAGATGAGCCAGCAATGGATGTACGCTGACCGACTCTCTGGCAAGTTCATTAAAGGCGTGCATTCTTTTCTCCTTGTGGACGAGGCTAATAAGCGGAATGCTTTTATGTGTTGTCCATGTGGTGTCTGTCGGAATCATAAGGAATACTCTTCCGCAAGAGTCCTTCACGACCACCTGTTTCGGTCTGGTTTCATGACCGGCTATAATTGTTGAACCAAGCACGGAGAAAAAGGGGTTATGATGGAAGACAACAAAGAAGAATAGAATGATAAACACTACCCTACTATGTCCCCTGAATATGATGGTACTACAATGGAAGACAATGATGAAGAAGAAGCTAAAGAACAGGTATCGGATGAGCCTGATGATGATCTTGGTCAGGCCATTGCTAATGCAAAGGGAGAATGCAAAAGTGAAAGGGAGAGGTTAAAGTTCGAGCAGATGTTAGAGGACCACAACAAATTTTTGTACCCAAATTGCGAAGATGGCCACAAAAAGCTGGGTAGCACACTGAAATTGCTGCAATGGAAGGCAGAGACATGTGTGACTGACAAGGCATTTGAAAAGTTGCTGAAAATAATAAAGAAGCTGCTTCCAAAGGATAACGAATTGCCCGCCAGTACATACGAAGAAAAGAAGGTTATCTACCCTCTAGGATTAGAGGCGTAAAAGATACATGCATGCATTAATGACTGCATCCTCTTCCACGGTGAGGAGTACGAGAATTTGGATGCATGCCCGATGCACTGCACTACGGTATAAGATCAGACGAGATGACCCTGGTGATGTTAAGGGCGAGTGATACATTGCTAACGTATCTATAATTTTTGATGTTCCATGCTTGTTTTATATCTACTATCTTATGTTTTGTCCGTACTTTGGAGTATTTTTATACACTTTCTTGGACTAACCTATTAACAAGATGCCACAGTGCCATTTGCCTGTTTTCTTCTGTTTTTGGTTCCAGAAAAGTCAGAAAATGAATATTCTCAGAATTGGACGGGACAAAAGCCAAAGTTGATATTTTACCGTAAGACTCACGGAGCCAGAAGACGACGCGGAGGGGGGCCACAGGGCGGCCACACCACCCCTTGGCGCGGGCAGCCCTAGGCCGCGCCAGGGCATGGTGTGGGCCCCCTGGCCGCCCACCGACCTTGCCTCTTAGCCTATAAGATGCCTCCTGATGCAAAAACCCTAAATCGAACAGCCTCCAGCCACAAAAAGTTCCGCAGCGCTGCCGCCACCGAAGGGGAGATTCGGGGGACAGAAAGTCTCTGTTCCGGCACCCTGTCGGGACGAGGAAGTGCCCCCGGAGACATCTCCATCGATCTCCACCACCATCTCCATCGCCATTGCTGATTCCCATGATGATGAGGGAGTAGTTCTTCCTCGAGGCTAAGGGTTCTACCGGTAGCTATGTGTTCATCTCTCTCTCTCTCTATGCACTTGTTTTGCTTTCCTATGCTTGCTGCTTTGTGCTTTCATGACTTGTTTCTTTACAAGATTCCTATGCATAGGAAGTGGGTTAGACTTAAATGTGTTTTGAATTTGATTCTTGATGCTCTCTTTTACTTCAATTCATATTTCTTATGTGAGCATCTTCTCAAACTATCATGCCTAATTTAAAGGCGTTAAAGAAAAGTAATTATTGGGAGATACCCCAAAAGTTTTAGATGAGTCTGGGAAGTTATTACTTCTGTAATAAATGCTCCTTAACCTTTTTATTTGCTTTTTGTGCCAAGAGTAACCTCTAATGAGAGAGAAGTAATGCTTGGGAAAGTTCCTGTCCTGAAACAGATTTCTGTTCTTCACCGTAAAAATTCGTGTAAAATCTCTGTACGTCCTTTTGAGGCGTGGATTTTTGTGCTTCTGATCCAGGTTGTTATCCAACTTTCGTTAGTTTAAAACTTTTTTATTTGAGCAATAGAAGGTCTTCGAACAAATTCGTCTTTACCTGCTGATCTGTTTTGGCAGATTTCTGCCATTATTTGCATTTGCTTCTTGTTGGTTCCTTTTTGAGTTCTTTTGGAGAATTGAGATTTTTTATGGAAGTGCTACAATATCTTGTATTTTAATGGAGGTTTTATTGGTGTTAACACTGAACCCAAACACTTATTATCTTGAGTGAACTAATGTTGCTAATAAAGATTATGTGAAGTTTTGTATGAAGGAAAAATTCCAGGTGTATGAACAGAATGATGTAATGAGATGAAGAATGGACTAAATCTCAACCTTGGGGATGCCATGCGTGTCACCCCAAGAAATATCCTAGAAGTACAAGCGTCAAAGCTTGGGGATTCCCAAGGCATCCCCTTCTTCATCAATAAAAATCTCAGGTTTCTTCCAAACACTTCATTTTTATTGTTTCATGCACAATTGTGTTTTTCTTGGAGCGTCTTTGTTTTTGTTTTTAGTTTGATTTTGTTTGGTTTGCTTAAATAAGTTGGTTGTATCACAACACACTTCTTTTGGAGATAGACATGCTCTGTTTTCATTGCCTAGAACACTCTAGTTTTCATTTTTATTGTTCTATGAGTGTTCTCTTTTGCTAGCACTGTGTTTAGCCTTAGTTTTCTTGTGCTTTCAGCTTAGAACTTTTTAGTTCTTCTTTGTGGATTTGTGAGACAAGCTCACTGATCTTTATTGATTATTATCCTTGTGAGTTGTTTCAAATAAGTCGATTGGTGTTGGAAAAGAGTAGGAAAGTTCATGCTTAAGTGGTATAAAAGGAGCTTGTTTTTGACTGTGACTTAGGCATTATCATGTCATGCTTGATATTTTTTTGGCTTTATGCTTAGTGATATTTTCTGTAGCATGACATGTTATAAACAATTGAGATTGCTTAATGTGCCTTGAAAGAATCATGCGTTGTTTTAGCATATTAAAGCATAGTATTGTGGTATTCTCCTTTGATGCTTTATTTGGGTTGACTTGGCGCATGCTCAGACCATGTTAAGACTATACCAAGTCACCATAGCCTCTACAATCCTTTAGTTTTCTACTTGTAATATCACTTTATGCTTTAATTAATGATGTTTTGTCGCTTTGCATGATTATGGCCATTGTTGGTCTCTTAGTTGGTCGCTCCCAGTCTTTTGCTAGCCTCCATAGCAAGTATGAGTTCCACTCATGCATCCAACTCCTAAAACCAAGTTATTCAAAAGAGTCCACCATACCTACCTATTAGCATTTGCTATTCCAAGTATATTCATGTCTTTATCTACCTTCCGAATTAAACTTGTTATGTGAAAAATAGTGATTAAAGCTCTCACGAACTTGATGACACACTTTACTTTCTTGCATTTAATAAACTTGAACCATTGCGTCCATCTTTGTTGCGTATATGCTTGCGCTTTATAAGTTGAAATTAGCAGAACCATGTATCATGGGGAACGCTTTCAACATTGCACTTGTACTTTGTACCCCGTTGATATCATGTTCTTTTTCTTATGGATCTCGGCGATGTGAAATAAAAGTGGAACTTGTAAGATCATGGAGTTTGTATGTGTGTTAGAGAAATGTCTGGGCCGCTAGCCTAAGCCATGCCTAATCATGGTGGAAACTTGCAGCATAACCATAATGAGCACTCTATGAAGCATCCTCAATAAAAACCTATGCAAATAGCAAATAAAAAGATCATTGAGATACTCATTGTCTGCTTACCTTGTCATTTTGATTATGGGATAGCTCATGTATCATGTGCAAGGGGTACCCCGTTGGTGGTTCTTTATGATACATATGTACTTGCAATGACAAGAGCTTACTTGTGACTAAAGTTGAGTAGCATGAGGTTCGATCTTCGTAAGTAAGGGGCATGATATTTCAGCTTATAACTTGTCAAGCATATCCTCTTAGTTGTGTCTTTAACCTTAATCACCTAAATATGCTTATGATAGGAGCAATGAGAGCTGAAAGCTAATAAGTACCATAATTTTTGGAAGCTCTTTATGAAACTTGAATCCCTACTTCCTTCTATGAAGGCCTTTCCTTTACTTTTATGTTGAGTCTCCACCTTCTATCTTTATGCACCTATTTTGAGAGCATAGTGGCCATTCTTAGTTCTATGTGCATTGTCCCAAGACTTGTTGATTGATTCATAATGTTGATATTGCTTGTTCTTGAACTATTTGTATCTAGTCACCCTTATGAACTTTGAAGGTGTCCTATGCATTTATGTTTTGCTACTCCATGAGGGACAAGCTGAATGCCACTATGCTATGTTTTCTTTATGTGAAACAAACAAACATCTTGCAAAGCATTGTTATCCATGAATCATTTGTTTGTGCCTTTTCATGTTACAACATAGTTGCTATGTCTTATTGTTAGAACTTTATCTTTCATGCTATGTTGAAGTACTATGATCCCAGCTATCAATTTTCTATAAATGCCTTGATCAAGATTGTGATGGTGCATGTCACCTCAAAAATTATTCTTTCTTTTTATCACTTACCTACTCGAGGACGAGCAGGAGTTAAGCTTGGGGATGTTGATACATTGCAAACGTATCTATAATTTTTGATGTTCCATGCTTGTTTTATATCTACTTTCTTATGTTTTGTCCACACATTGGAGTATTTTTATACACTTTCTTGGACTAACCTATTAACAAGATGTCACAGTGCCAGTTGCCTGTTTTCTGATATTTTTGGTTCCAGGAAAGTCAGAAAATGAATATTCTCGGAATTGGACGGGACAAAAGCCAAAGTCAGTTTTTCACCGAGAGGGACACAGAGCCAGAATACGAGACGGAGATGGGCCAAGGGGCGGCCACACCAACTGGCCGCGCGGCCAGGCCTGGGCCACGCCAGGGGTGGTGCGGCCACCCAGGGCACCCCCTCGGTCTGCCCTTTCGCCTATAAGATGCCTTCGATACAGAAACCCTAAGTACCCGATCAAAAAGGCACGAAAAGTTCCGCAGCGGCGCTGCCACCGAAGGGGAGATTCGGAGGACAGAAAGTCTCTGTTCCGGCACCCTGCCGGGACGGGGAAGTGCCCCCGGAGCCATCTCCATCGATCTCCACCACCATCTCCATCACTGTTGCTGATTCCCATGATGAGGAGGGAGTAGTTCTCTCTCGAGGCTAAGGGTTCTACCAATAGCTATGTGTTCATCTCTCTCTCTTTATGCATGATCATATTGTGATCATGAGCTTTGTAATCAAGTAGATCTACCTTGCTAATCAAGTGCTTTAATAGATCTCTTCTCTCCCCATGTGTGTAAAAGTGACAGCGTGCACACCATGGTGGCACTTAGGCTAGAGATTACAATTACTTGTTATGAGTTATATTTGGAGTTGGATGTTTCTATGAAATTGTGGTGTTTGTTGGAACCATCTAGAGCTCAAGGTGATAGTGTGGGGTTATCTAGATGGGGAAAGCGAACTTTGAGGTGTGCTATTATAGCCCTACCATGGATTAGAGTGTCCAACCGGAGAGTAGTTCAGAGTAGTATCATAAAGAGAAGATATTTATATGATAGTGTTCACTAGTGAAAGTATGATCCCTACGCCTTGTTTCTAAGCATTGAAACTTCGTTTGCAATTAGATCTGTTACATGTTTGCTTGCTTCCATCTTTATTTCAGTTTGCCTTTAGTCACTTCCACGCCATCAAGCTATTTTCTGGCACCGTTACCACTTATAATTATCCATACCACTTGTATTTCACTATCTCTTCGCCAAACTAGTGCACCTATACACCTGACAAGTGTATTGAGTGTGTTGGGGAAACAAGAGACTTCTTGTATCTTGATTGCAGGGTTGCTTGAGACGGGATACCTTTGACCACTTCTTCCCTGAGTTCGATAAACCTTGGGTAATCCACTTAAGGGAAAACTTGCTGCTATTCTACAAACCTCTGAACTTGGAGGCCGAACAACAGTCTACAAGAATAGAAGTGCGTAGACATCAGCGAGCACCCCAAGAAGAGGGTACCTGCCAAGGTGATGTGGTATGCTCCTATAATACCACAGTTGAAACGTTTGTTCAGAAACAAAGAGCATGCCAAGTTGTTGCGATGGCACATGGAAGATCATAAGAAAGACGAGATGTTAAGATACCCCGCTGATGGGTCGCAGTGGAGAAAATTTGAGAGAGAGTTCCCGGACTTTGCAGGTGATGCGAGGAATTTATGGTTTGGTCTAAGTATAGATGGCATAAATCCTTTTGGGGAGCAGAACTGTAGTCATAGCACCTGGCCCATGACTATGTATCTATAACCTTCCTCCTTGGTTGTGCATGAAACGAAAGTTCATTATGATGCCAGTGGTCATCCAAGGCCTGAAGCAACCCGGCAACGACATTGATGTGTACCTAAGGCCATTATTTGAAGAAGTCCTAAAGTTGTGGCATGGACAAGGTGTACAAGTGTGGGATGAGCACAAACCGGAGGAATTTGACCTACGGGCGTTGCTGTTCATAACAATCAATGATTGGCCTACTCTTAGTAACATTTCAGGACAGACAAACAAGGGATACATTGTATGCATGCACTGTTTAGGTGAGACGGAAAGTATATATATTTGGATAAATGTAAGAAGAATGTGTACCCTGGGAATCGTCGTTTTCTTCCGCCCACGCACTCCATAAGAAAGAAAGGTAAGCATTTCTATGGTGAGGAAGATCACCAGAGTAAGCCTATCCACCGTATTGGTGATGATGTATTTGATAGGGTGAAGGATAAAAGTAATCTTTGGAAAGGGTCCTGGTAGACAATCTGTTCCGAAGGACGATGGTGGACACACACCCATGTGGAAGAAGAAATCTATATTTTGGGAGCTACCCTATTGGAAAGTCCTAGAGGTCCGCTATGCAATTGACATGATGCACCTGACGAAGAATCTTTGTGTGATGCTGCTAGGCTTCTTCGGTGTGTATGGGAAGAATAAAGATACACCGGAAGCACAGTAGGACCAGCAACAGATGTAAGACTGATACGTTGCTAACGTATCTATAATTCTTGATGTTCCATTCTTGTTTTATATCTACTTTTTATGTTTTGTCCACACTCTGGAGTATTTTTATACACTTCCTTGGACTAACCTATTAACAAGATGCCACAGTGCCAGCTGCCTGTTTTCTGCTGTTTTTGGTTCTAGGAAAGTCAGAAAATGAATATTGTCGGAATTGGACGGGCAAAAGCCAAAGTCAATAATTTCACTGAGGGGGACACGGAGCCAGAATACAAGCCGGAGAGGGGCCAGAGTCCGGACACACCACCTGGCCACGCGGCCATGCCTGGCCCGTGCCAGGGGGTGGTGTGGCCGCCTAGGGCACCCCCTCGGCCTCCCCTTTCGCCTATAAGATGCCTCCGATACAGAAACCCTAAGTACCCGATCAAAATTCCACGAAAGAGTCTATAGCCACCGTCATCTCCATCCCTAGTCCGGGAGGGATCTGAAGCTCTTCTTGGCACCCTGCCGGAAGGGAGAATTCACCCTGGAGGCCTTCTTCATCACCATGCAAGCCTCCGGTGTGATGTGTGAGTAGTTCATCCCTGGACTACGGGTCCATGTAGTAGCTAGATGGTTGGTTCCTCTCCTTTGTGCTACCATGTTTAGATCTTGTGAGCTCCGTTCATGATCAAGATCATCTATTTGTAATCCTACATGTTGTGTTTGCGGGGATCCGATGGATATTGAGATGCTATTTCAGATTGATTATTGATTCTATCATGTCTTTGTTATTTGTGATCTTGCATGCTCTCCGTTGTTAGTAGATTTCTTGGCCGAGTAGATGCTAGCAACTCCAAGAGGGAGTATTTATGCTCGATAGTGGGTTCATGCCTCTAGGAATCTGGGGAAGTGACAGAAATCTCTAAGGTACTAGATGTGCTATTGCTACCAGGGAGAAAACAACAATCCTTTGTTCATAGAACAATCGTATTTTTTACTTTACACGCAATGCTTAATGCAATTATCTGTTGCTTGCAACTTAATACTGGAGGGGGTTCGGATGATAACCTGAAGGTGGATTATTAGTCATAGATGCAGTTGGATTACGGTCTATGTATAATGTTGTAATGCCCAATAAAATCTCATAGGAGTCAAGCTGATTAGTATATGCATGTATGCTTTCTCGATGTTTGTCAATTGCCCCGCTGTAATTTGTTCACCCAACTTGTTATCTATCTTAAGGAGAATCACCACTAGTGAACTATGGACCTCGGTCCTTTCTTTTACTATCAATCTACAAGTTGTTTACTATTTTCTGTTTACTTTCTACAAGTTATTACTATCTTCCACACAATATGTTTAATCCTTTGTTTTCAGCAAAACCGGCGAGATTGACAACCTTACTGTAAGTTGGGGGGCAAAGTTCTGTGGTTGTGTTGTGCAGGATTCCAAGTTGGAAACAACACCTTGGAGATGTTTCCTTGCTCCTACTGGTTCGATAACCTTGGTTTCATAACTGAGGGAAAACTTGCTGATGTGCTCATCATACCTTCCTCTTGGGGTTCCCCAATGAGCTCGATATATTTTGGGCCATCAAAGACCGAGATGATACGCATCTAGATATGTTTCAAGGTACTGCCAACTATGCTCTTACCAAAGAAGAGAATTATGTCTTTTTGAAGTCCTTTATAGTATCAAGGTCCCGTCTGGCTTCTCGTCGAATATAAAGGGAATAATAAATATGGCAGAGAAAAAATTCAAAACCTAAAGTCTCATGACTGCCACGTGCTTATGACGTAGTTGCTTCCGGTTGCATTGAGGGGGCTTCTGCCTGAAAATGTTCGAGTACCCATTATGAAGCTATGTGTGTTCCTCAATGCAATTTCTCAGAAGGTAGTCAATCTAGATAGTCTACCAAGGTTACATAAAGATGTGGTCCAATATCTTGTCAGCTTCGAGTTGGCATTCCCATCATCCTTCTTCAATATTATGACACACCTCCTAGTTCACCTAGTCGAAGAGATTAACATTCTCGATCCTATATTTCTACACAATATGTTCCCCTTTGATAGGTTCATGGGAGTCTTAAAGAAATATGTTCATAACTGTGCTAGGCCAGAAGGAAGCATCTCCAAGGGATATGGAACATAGGAGGTTATCGAGTTTTGTGTTGACTTTATTCCTGAGTTAAACCCATCGGTGTTCCTAAATCACAGCATGAGGGTAGACTGAGTGGAAAAGGCACACTAGGAAAGAAAGCAAGGATATGTATGGACAGGCATTCTCTCACTAAAGCACACTACATAGTTCTATAAAGTTCCACCTTGGTGGCTTCGTATATCGAGGAACACAAGAATATTGTACGCTCCAACAACCCGGGGAAGCCTGACTGCTGGATTAGAGATGAACACATAAAGACTTTGGCGGTTGGTTACAAACACATCTCATGAATAACATCACTATTGGAGATCAGTTGTACTTGTTGGCCACGTCACCATCTTTGACTATATTGACTTCCCAATGGTACAAGATAAATGGGAATACATTTTACTTGATCGCCCAACATAAAAGAGCACCAACCAAAATAGTGGTGTCTGATTTGATGTAACAGACGAGAATGGGCAAAAGGACACATATTATGGTTACATAGAGGAGATTTGGGAACTTGACTATGGAGCTTATTTTAAGGTCCCTTTGTTTCGGTGCAAATGGGTCAAGCTGACAGGAGGCAGGGTTGAGGTAGACAAGAAATACGAAATGACAACAGTGGATCTCAACAATCTTGCGTATAGAGATGATAAATTCATCCTAGCCAATGATGTGGCTCAGGTTTTCTATGTGAAGGACATATCTACCAAACCGAGAAAAAGGAAAGATAAGCAAAAAAAATACAACATACGATGAGCCAAAGCGCCACATAGTTCTTTTAGGGAAAAGAAACATCGTGGGAGTGGAGGATAAGACAGATATGTTAGAAGATTATGATAAGTTTCATGAAATTCTGCCCTTCGTAGTAAAGGATGACCCAAGCATCCTATTAAGTAAGGAAGATGCTCCATGGTTATGGACTAGAAGGAAACCCCAGCACTAGTTATGTGGATGTTGGTGATGTATAATATTAAACCTTTATTTACAGTGGTCTGCTTATATATATGGATATGAACTGCCTCGATCTCAATAGGTAGTATTGCAACTTGCTATGACCAACACCAAAGACATTTATTAATATTAAAACGTAAAAATTAGTCATAATTATGTCTAGCCCTATAGTACACAGCTTTAGGGTCGTCTTCAGAATCGTCATCGTTGTCGCTAGTAGCACGCGGCTAGATCCACAGCCCTTCCCCGGCTTATGCAAGGGGGAACAGGGCACCTACCACTCCGGCTTCGGATTCACGAAGCACGTGGGAGGGGGCTCCCGGATGACGACGACGTTACATCCTCGGCCTTCACCACCTCCACCATTATTCTTGTGGCTCTATGGCTGGTGAAAGTGCGGGTACCGCATGCGAGGATGATCTCCCATGGCGATGTAGTGCATCACGCTGGCGATAATCCGGTTCGCCCACCACAGGCGCGGCCGGCTTCGTTGTGGTTCACTGGGGCAGGTCGTCACCCTCGTACCTGGCGAGCTCCCTTTCCAGCCGGTTAGCCAAGAAGGCATTCCAGGTGCCATAGTTGTCGGGATCCCAATGGGGATCCATCCGCTGCTTCGGCGTGAGTGATACCTTCGATCCGGATTCGGTTGTAGTATAGCTTCGTTTTCCCTAGTAGACCTAGGTTTATCGAATCCTCGGGAAGCAATGCATAGTGAAGTTACTTTAATTGACCTTTGAGAGTTTTAGAATTCCTTTTGTGTTTTTACCGGACCGAGAGTTTGCGTCTTTTTGTTGTTGATGATGATGGAGAGAGAGAGGGCCTAGGGCATTCAGTTTCACCTGTAGCTGTCAAAACATCTAATGGGAATAAAAGATAGAAATAAAGTATGCATGTAATTGTTAGAGCAAGATAATTATATGTGGGCAGTGCATCCATAATTGCTATTGCCTCCGCAACCGCTTATAGCATAACCTACTAGTCTCATCCATAGAAGAAAGAGAACTAATGATATGCATAGATATGTCACTGTTAATCCCAAGTAAATCCCTCACGTACAGTCGTACTACCCTTTCTGTCATACTACTTATACCTGCTCAATCCTCGGGGGTCTTGGATACTTGAAAAGTCCTTAGACTGAGGCAAGAGAGGATACAATAATCATAATGTCATACAAACTAATACATTATCCCATCTATGATAAATAACATGCACAAAAAGCTACATGGCTAGGCCGAAGCCCTTATCCCAAGGAGAATTACTCACACATAGAGATCAGATCAAAGATCATAAACATTGTAGAAGAAATCATGAGATTGATAGCAAATAGCCTTACAATGTCGCCAATCAAAGAAGAGATCTCTATTACAAGTGGTGGAATATGGCTATGGTGGTGGAGAGATTAGACCTAAGTCTATTCCTCCGGCGGCTCGTCGGTGTTGTGGATGGAGATCTGGGGGGTGGCTGATGGTTTCTGTGAACGCCTGTTTCTCGTCACCCGAGGCCTCTTTATATAGGGGACCCTTCATGAAAGTTGTTATGTTTGACCTACCAGCATCGATGGCAACTATACGACCAGAACTATACGGCTAGAATTTTATTTCGATCGTATAGTTGGTCGTTAAAGCGTCTGCCTTCGACCCACGACTCCAGGTTTCATCTGGTTGTTGGAAATCTCGTATCTTTGACTTTAATGTAGTGATTCCCATCATCAAACCTCATTATCTGCATAGGAAAAAATAGAAAGAAAGGATTGCATACCCCTTTGAATATTAGGCATTAGTGGCAGGGTTTAGAGAGATATTTCATCAAAATTATGAATAATATCCAGTTTAAATGTGGATGTGGATGGCTATATTTCATAGCCATCGGTGAGCTCGAGGTAGAAGTGGTTCGTGATGGTATCCTGGCGGGCAGAACCTTGAGGCCCATGAGGGACAGGAACCCCTCCAGCGCTCAGCATCCAGCCGGTGGGCAGCCAGTACCCCGGCGGGCATGGGTAGCTGGAGGCGCATATCACCTCGGTCTCCTCAAGGGTTAGAAAGTTCTAGTAAGCAGTGTCCATTATTGTGAGAAAGGAAGGTGTGGATGTGTAGATGGCCATGGCGTCTAGCCTAGATATATAGGGCCATGGCGGGAAAACATGGCGGGAAGCGGGGGGAAATGGCAGGAAAGCATGTCTTGATGGCTCTGAGAATGTGGCGGGAAATATCTTTAGTCACATTTAGTGGCTCCAACTAGGACTAAAGTCCCCCAAAATATCTTTAGTCCTAGTTTTAGTATGAAATATTATATTTCTAATGGGTAGATTGTTTTTTTGGTATATATATGTATTTTTCTGTTTTTTAAATAACAAAATATGTTTTTTCCAAGATTTATACTAAATAGAATACTTGTTAGACAATAAATTATTTCATTTAAGTTGTATAACAGAGTATGATAATAGATTTAAATTATAGATCTTATTTTTCAGAAATTTTTGATATATAATACATAATTTTCTAAAAATTATACATCATTTTCATTTTGGCGCCAAAAAAAACCCTTTAGCCCCGGTTTGTGATACAAGTCGGGACTAAAGGGTACCTTTAGTCCGAGTTTGTATCTCAACCCGGGGCTAAAGGGGGGCAGCCCGCGCGCGAAAAGCGGAGCTGAAAACACCTTTTGCAATGGGGGAAAAGGGTTGGGGTATAAATACCCCCTCCTCCACCCCGGTTTTAGACACGAACCGGAGCACTGATCTTCTTCCCCGTGACGTGAGATGCCGAATCACCATTGCCCGTGCCCATGAAAGAGGATCCGCGCCGATGTCGTTCTGTCGCGCCGTCCGCCCCAAGCCCGTGGAGACCGCTGTGCCGCACTGTTTCACCATTCCGCCGGCCCCTGCAACGCATCCTCGTCGTCGACTCGGCGGAAACGACAGAGTACTAGGCTCCGCCGGGATGTCCGAGCCTGGGCTCTGTCGGGCTGGCACTGGGAGGTGCTACCTTCTGGGACTCGTAGCTTGGCGAGGAATCCGGGTATCATCGTCGACTTGGATCTTCTTTGGTGGCGGTCGCATGGTCCATGAGCGGTGTAGAGGGAGTCGGCCCCCGAGGAGGTGGTGTTGGAAATATGCCCTAGAGAGAAATAGTAATAAGGATTATTATCATATTTCATAAAGTTTATGATTAAGTTTTATATCATGCTATAATTGTATTGAAAGGAAACGTCAATACACATGTGATATATAAACAACCAGGGGTTCCCGATAAAACTCTAGTCACTGGTTCATTGGTCAACAGATGATCAAGGTTTCCTGATCATGTGGCATTTATGCCAGTTGGAAATGGAGTCATCTCATTCTGAGAATGAGATGATGAACTAATACCCAACCTAAACATTGTGACCCGATCATGTCATGAAGTTCAAGTTACGATGATTAGAATAGACCTAGTAGACTATTCCTTAGACTGTGAGGCTATATCAATCACTGTCTCCTGAGGGTACTTTGATAGCATCAAACGTCACTTGGTAAAACCATGATCATAAAAGTGTGTTCAGGTATTCAGAGGAACAGTTGAGGCAATATATGTCAAGAGCGGGGTTTGTCCATTCGCATGATGAAAAGATACTCAAGGGCCCACTGGAAGAAGTTATATCCAATACTTGCGCAGCGTGTGATTTGATCACAGGGATATCACTTGTCGAAACGAATCAAATAGCATTTGTCGGTAAAAAGATTTAACCAAACATGATGATGTCATTGATTAGATCTCGGGTAATGCATGTATCGAGAGACAAAATGAATAAGACACGACAGTCACGGTTCAAACAATGAAAGATTTCATGGAATGCATCGGGGTCACATGGCCATCCAGGTGCCTCTATTGATCATTGGTTCGGGAGTGTCCAGACCATTTCTGGAGTGTTCCCGAACTGTAGGGTATCACGCTTAAGGGCTTGGTGATGCTAAGAGAGTGTTTATAGGATCGGTAGAATCGGTGAAGAATAGAAAGAGAGAAACCAGAAGGATTTCGGTAAGTCTGGAGGATTTCTAGAGTGGAGGTGGAAGGTGTTCCATAGTCACGGAGATTGTATAATATGTGAATGAATGTTAAATATTTATTTAATCATTTATTCTTAATTATTTAATAAAATAGAAAATCAATTAAATGGTAATAAGGCTTGATGGGCCAAATCTCGGAGGAGAAAGGGCCCAAGAGGGGGCCGGATCCCTAGGAGGGGCCAAGGGGGTGGCCTGTGCCCTGGTGGGCCAGCCCCCCACGTGGATCCCATGGGGGGTGGCCGGCGGCACCTCCCCCACCTCCTCCCTTGTTTAGTCCCACCCCGGGACTTTGAGGGAGGGAGTACCTCCCCTCCCCCTATATATAGTGGGGTATTTTGACCAAATAAAACAAACAATATTCAATAAAGGTTTCCTTAATTTTGGCGAGACCTCCAATTGATATTCTGTCTCTCTCTCCCGTGATCGTGGTCCCAAGTCCGAACTGCACGAACGAGAGACATCTTCACCGTGGAGCACCGTCACGCTGTAGGATTCAGATCTAGGAGCTCTACTTCTGCAACTGCTGTTGGATCGGGGAAGCAGGAGTCATCGGCAGGCACCAGATGCATGTAACTCCCTGCGAGGTGTCACACTGGAGGCACTAGAAGTCGTTGGAGCCGCAAGAGCGCGAGGACTTCAACACGACCTTGAGGTTGGTTTCGGCTTGTCTACATAAACCACGCTCTCCCGGGCGTTGATAATGCTTTTCGGTCTTCAAGGGTAAGTTCGCGAAAAGCCCCTCCCGTTACTCCATTACTAATAGATAGGTCCTGGCAGCATCAAGGGTTCAGGGGCGTAGGATAAAATTTTATTGTTTTCATACGCGAACCCCTACAGGTGGTACGCCGTCGTGTCAGGGAGGAGGACGAGCACGTTTGCCGATATATGGCTATTTTGGAGATCAGGTTCTCCAATATCTGGTAGGTTCTTCATGGATCTCACCCGAGCTATTCTCTGGTGATGGTTCCTTATCTCTGGGTGTACACCTCCCGTGGCTCAGGACCCGTAGTCGACGTCTCGTTTGATATGAGCAAGATGTACTTGATCTTATATTATTGTGGCATCATTTGGATTATCCGAGATGTATTATTGTACTTTATCTTATATTATTGTTGTATTATTGATGACCCACAAGTATAGGGGGTGTATCGCAGTATTTTCGAGGGAAGTGAAACCCAATTTATTGATTCGACACAAGGGGAGCCAAAGAATACTTATCAGCCTTAACGACTGAGTTGTCAATTCAGCTGCACCTAGAAACAATCTTGCTCACAGCAGTTTGTCAGTAGCAACAGTTTTGTAGTAGGAATAGCAAAGTAACAGCAGTAGTAAAGCAAATACAGTAGTAACAAAAGCAGTAAACAGTGGGATTCGAGTGCGGTAGGCATAGAGATGGATGGACGGGCATTGCATGGACAAGACAATTCACATAGCAATCAGAACATAGGGCAATTGCAGATAAATAAGATAAAGCATCAAAGTACTAGATAATCCTAGGCATGTGTTCCATATATAGTCATACGTGCTCGCAATGAGAACTTGCACAACATCTTTTGTCCTGCCAGCCCGTTTGCAGCGGGGCCTCTAGGGAACTACTGGCAATTAAGGTTCTCCTTTTAATAGAGCACCGGAGCAAAGCATTAACACTCCGTGAACACATGTGATCCTCACATCAAAGCCTTTCCCTTCCGGCTACCCCGATTTCTGTCACTTCGGGACCATAGGTTCCGGACAACGACGTGTGTATACAACTTGTAGATAAGACCAGAAACAATACTATCGTAATGAATCAATAATAAGTTCAGATCTAAAATCATGGCACTCGGGCCCTAGTGATAAGCATTAAGCACAACAAAGTTGCAACAAAGTCATAAAGCACTAATAGAGATTCTAGGCACTATTCTCTAACAATGTGATGCCATTACATGAACAATCTCATCCAATCCCTACCATCCCCAAGCCTACAGCGGGGGATTACTCACTCATAGATGGAGGAAACATGGATGGTCGATGAAGTTGATGGTGGAGATCGATGGTGATGGCTCCGGGGGCACTTCCCCGTCCCGACAGGGTGCCGGAACAGAGACTTTCTGTCCGCCGAATCTCCCCTTCGGTGGCGGCGGCGCAGCGGAACTTTTCGAGGAAAAACGTTGAACCCCCCAAAGTTTTTAGGTCAGAAGGCTTCTTATAGGAAAAGAGGGAGACCGAGGGGGTGCCTGGGGCCACCACACCAGGCCCTGGCGCGGCCAGGCCTAGCCCGCGCGTAGGAGGGTGTGGCCAGCCCCTGGCTCTCCTCCGTCTCGTATTCTGGCTCCTGGAGTCTTCTGGAAAAATAGGCACTTTGGCTTTTGTCCCGTCCAATTCCGAGAATATTCATTTTCTGACTTTCCTAGAACCAAAAATAGCAGAAAACAGGCAGCTGGCACTGTGGCTCTTGTTAATAGGTTAGTCCAAGAAATCATATGAAAAGTACTCCAAAGTGTGGACAAAACACAAGAAAATGGATAAAACCAAGCATGGAGCATCAAAAATTATAGATACATTTGCAATGTATCAACATCCCCAAGCTTAACTCATGCTCGTCCTCGAGTAGGTAAGTGATAAAAAGAAAGAATAATTTTTGAGGTGACATGCACCATCATAAACTTGATCAAAGCATTTGCAAAACATTGAAAACTGGGATCATAGCACTTCAATCATAACATGAAAGACAAAGTTCTAGCAATAAGACAAAGAAACTATGAAGCAACATGAAAAGGCACAAACAAAAGATTCATGAATAACAATGCCTTGCAAGCCGTTTATTTGTTTCACATAAAGAAAACATAGCATAGTGGCATTCAGCTTGTCCCTCAAAGAGTAGCAAACATAAATGCATAGGACACCTACAAAGTTCACAAGAGTGACTAGATACAAATAGTTTAAAACAAGCAATATCAAGGTATGCATCAATCAACAAGTCTTGGGACAATGCACATAGAACAAAGAATGGCCACTATGCTCTCAAAGTAGGTGCATAAAGATAGAAGGTGGAGACTCAATATAATGGTGGAAGAAAGGCCTTTGTAAAAGGAAGTAGGGATTCAAGTCTCATAAAGAGCTTCCAAAAATTATGGTACTTATAGCTTTCAGCTCTCATTGCCCCTATCATAAGCATCTTGAAGTGATTAAGGTTAAAGTGAACAAACTATGGTGTACATGCTTGACGAAGTATAAGTCAGAAATCTCATGTCCCTTGTATACGAGGGCCATTCCTCATGCTACTCAAGTTTAGTCACCGGTAAGTTCTTGTCATCGTAAGTACATGTGTATCATTGAGGACCGCCAACGGGGTACCCCTTGCCCGATGATACGGAAGAATCCCCATATCAAAATGACAAGGCAAGCAGATAACGAGCATCTCAACATTCTTCTTATTTACCATGGGAATATGGTGCTTTTTCTTCTCTCTTTCCTCTTTTCATAGTATCTCTTTTTTTCTCTTTTTTTCTCAATAGGACTCTTTTTTTATAAGAAGAATGCTTCATAGACAGCTCATTATGGTTACGCTGCAGGTTTCCACCATGCCAGCATGGATTAGACCAGCGGCCCAGACGTTTCTCTAACACATATACATAACTCCATGGACTTACAAGCTCCCCTTTCATTTCACACCGACGACATCCATATACAAAATAGAATGATATCAACTAGGTACAAGTACCAAGTGCAATGTTGAAAGCGTTCCCCATGAAAGCATGGTTCTGCTAATTCCCAACAAATAAGTGCAAGCATATACAACATAGAAGACACAATGGTTCAAGTTTATTAAGGGCAAGTAAAGTAAAGTGTGCCTTCAAGTTCGTGAGAGCTTTAATCACTAGTTTTCTCATAACAAGAGGAAGGTAAACAAAAGCATGAATATAGTTGGAATAGCATAAGCTAGTAGGTAGGTATGGTGGACTCTTTGGAATAACTTGGTTTAGGGAGTTGGATGCATGAGTTGAACTCATACTTGGTTGTGGAGGCTAGCAAAAGACTAGGAGCGACAAACTAAGAGAGCAATAATGACCATAATCATGCAGAGCGACAAAACATCATTGATCAAAGCATAAAGTGATACTACAAGTTGAAAACTAAAGGATCATAAAGGCTATGGTGACTTGAGATAGTCATAACATGGTGTGAGCATGTGCCAAGTCAACCCAAATAAAGCATCAAAGGAGAATACCACTATACTATGCTTTAATATGCTAAAACAACACATGATTCATCCAAGGCACATTAAGCAATCTCAATTGTTTATAACAAGTCATGCTACAACAAATAATACTAAACATAAATCCAAAACAATATCAAGCATGGCATGACAAAGCGTAGGCCACAGTCAAAAACAAGCTCTCTTTACCACTTAAGCATGAACTTTCCTACTCTTTTCCAAACCAAACCAAACCAAACTATTTGAAAACCAATGTATGAAAGGGGGGTCCAACCAATTTATTCAGCAAACTAAGCAAACCACGCAAACTAAAAACCAAAACGAAAACAAAAAAGAAGACGCTCCAAGAACAACACAACTGTGCATGAAACAATAAAAATGAAGCGTTTGGAAGAAACCTGAGATTTTTATTGATGAAGAAGGGGATGCCTTGGGCATCCCCAAGCTTTGACGCTTGTACTTCTTGGATATTTCTTGGGGTGACATGCGTGGCATCCCCAAGATTGAGCTTTAGTCCATCCTTCATCTCATTACTCATTCCTTCCATACACCTGAAATTTTTCCTTCATACAAAACTTCACACAATCTTTATTAGCAACATTTGTGCATTCAAGATAAAAGGTCTTAAGGTTCAGTTCCACACCAAATAAACTTACATTAGAACACTAACTACTGTAGCACTTCCCTCAAAAAGCTCAATTACCCAAAAGAACTCAAAAAGGAACCAACAAGAAGCAAATGCAGAAAATGGCAGAAATCTGTCAAAATAGACCAGCAGGTAAAGACGATTTTTTTTCGAAGACCTTCTGTTGCTCAAATCAAAAAGTGTTGAACTAACTAAAGTTATATAACAACCTGGGGCAGAAGCACAAAAAATTACAGCTCAATCCGACATACAGAGCTCTCTCAGGAATTTTTACGGTGAAGCACAAAAATCTGTTTCGGGACAGCAACTTTCCCAATCATTACTTCACTCTCATTAGAGGTTACTCTTGGCACAAAAAGCAAATAAAAAGGATAAGGAGCGGTTATTACTGAAGTAATAACTTCCAAGACTCAACTAAAACTCTTGGGTTATCTCCCAACAAGTACTTTTCTTTAACGCCTTTAAGTTAGGCAAAAGCAAAAACTGAAAATGGATAAAATGGAAGTAAGCGGAGATAATCATGGTGGAAACATTGTTTTGTTCAATGAAATCCTTTTGTTAACAAGGTTGATCAGGTATTGTTACCAAAACAATTTCATATGACACAAAACTTTGTATTCCACTAATGATTATCCTACCTCAACCTTGATAGCAATGGTCCCAATCATAATAGTTTCAAATTTTTCTCTTGGTATGGGACAATATATTTCTCCAACTTGAATGCCCTCAACATGTTCAATTGAATTCAAGCCATAAGTCCTTTCAATCTTCTTGGGGAAATAGAAAATGTGTTTATTGAAGTTCACCTTCCCTTGATTAAAATTAATAACAGCTCCTGCAATATTCAAGAAAAGGTCTCCCAAGAATAATAGACATAATATCATCTTCAGGCATAAAAGTTTGAGAGGATGCTCTCATAAGAAATATAAGTTGAAGTAAAAGAGAGCATCAAGAAGCAAAATCAAAACACATTTAAGTCTAACCCACTTCCTATGCATAGGAATTGTGTAAGCAAATAAATTTGCAAAGAGCAAAGTGACAGGCATAGGAAGATAAAACAAGAGTAACTTCAAAACTTTCAGCACATAGAGAGGTGTTTCAATACCATGAAAACTCCTACCACCATATTTTCCTCTCTCAAAATAATTTTCAGTAGCCTCATGAATGAACTCAACAATATAACTATCACATAAAGCATGCTTTTCATGATCTACAAGCACTAGAGCCTTATCATAAACATTTTCAAAGGAAACCTCGGGAACATAACATTCATCCTCCTTTAGTAAGCATGGATGACAATCAAATAATGTAAGGGATAAAGAGTTACTCCCATTAGAAGGTAGGCATGGGTATCTAATCCATTCTTCCTCCTTTTATTCATCACTCTCCTCCTCTTTTTCATCTAATGAGATTTCTGGTTCATCAATTTCTTCTTCCATAGGAGCCTGCAAGGCATTAGTCTCTTCCATAGGGTCCTACAAGACATTAGTCTCTTCCATTTGTGGAAAGCATTTATTAAAATACTAAAGAATATAGCCATTTTCATCCTTGTAATTATCAAAGCAAAATTTAAGCATACCATACACCTCATATTTGTAAGGTGAATCATCAATATTTTCAAGCAAACTAGCAAGTTCAAAAGCACCCTTCCAAGCAATAAATTCTTCAATTTGTTCTGCATCATAAAAGTCATAAATTCCTTTAGCATAGGAAGATATGGTATCATTATCACTATACTCACATTGAAAAGGGAGGTGTTTATACCTCTTTCTGCAACAAGACTCATCACAGCAATAAGTAACATTATAAGTAGAGCACACATTTCTAGCAATGGTATACAATCTATCAATTTGTTCCCATAAGTGTTTCCCTTTTTGTGACAAGCGGTGTTCCTTATAATAATATTTTTGATCTTCCGTGAACCCACCTTGCCAATAAGCTTTAGTTTCAAAGAAACCAACCATTGTCAACAAGCATGATAAGGCAAGACAATAACAGACCAACGAAAATAACAACTAGAGTAGGAACTAATTTTTTTTTGTATTTTTGATAAAGAAACAAGCAAACAAGGAGAAATAAAACTTAGCTTGAATAATAGTGAATCCAAGTGGACTTGATAAATAAATCTATGCTCCCCGACAACGGTGCTAGAAAATAGTCTTGATGACCCACAAGTATAGGGGTGTATCGCAGTATTTTCGAGGGAAGTGAAACCCAATTTATTGATTCGACACAAGGGGAGCCAAAGAATACTTATCCGCCTTAACAACTGAGTTGTCAATTCAGCTGCACCTGGAAACAATCTTGCTCACAGCAGTTTATCAGTAGCAACAATTTTGTAGTAGGAATAGCAAAGTAACAGTAGTAGTAAAGCAAAGACAGTAGTAACAAAATCAGTAAACAGTGGGATTCGAGTGCGGTAGGCATAGGGATGGATGGACGGGCGTTGCATGGACAAGACAATTCACATAGCAATCAGAACATAGGGCAATTGCAGATAAATAAGATAAAGCATCCAACTACTAGACAATCCTAGGCATGTATTCCATATATAGTCATACGTGCTCGCAATGAGAACTTGCACAACATCTTTTGTCCTGCCAGCCTGTTTGCGGCGGGGCCTCTAGGGAACTACTGGAAATTAAGGTGCTCCTTTTAATAGAGCACCGGAGCAAAGCATTAACACTCTGTGAACACATGTGATCCTCACATCAAAGCCTTTCCCTTCCGGCTACCCCGATTTCTGTCACTTCGGGACCATAGGTTCCGGACAACGACGTGTGTATACAACTTGTAGATAAGACCAGAAACAATACTATCATAATGAATCAATAATAAGTTCAGATCTGAAATCATGGCACTCGGGCCCTAGTGACAAGCATTAAGCACAACAAAGTTGCAACAAAGTCATAAAGCACTGATAGAGATACTAGGCACTATGCCCTAACAATCTGATGCCATTACATGAATGATCTCATCCAATCCCTACCATCCCCATAGCCTACAGCGGGGGATTACTCACTCATAGATGGAGGAAACATGGATGGTCGATGAAGATGATGGTGGAGATCGATGGAGATGGCTCCGGGGGCACTTCCCCATCCCGGCAGGGTGCCAGAACAGAGACTTTCTGTCCCCCGAATCTCCCCTTCGGTGGCGGCGGTGCAGCGGAACTTTTCGTGGAAAAACATCGAACCCCCCGAAGTTTTTAGGTCAGAAGGCTTCTTATAGGCAAAGAGGGAGACCGAGGGGGTGCCTGGGGCCACCACACCAGGCCCTAGCACGGATAGGCCTAGCCCGCTCCTGGGGGTGTGTGGCCAGCCCCTGGCTCTCCTTCGTCTCGTATTCTAGCTCCTGGAGTCTTCTGGAAAAATAGGCACTTTGGCTTTTGTCCCGTCCAATTCCGAGAATATTCATTTTCTGACTTTCCTCGAACCAAAAACAGAAGAAAACAGGCAGATGGCACTGTGGCTCTTGTTAATAGGTTAGTCCAAGAAATCATATGAAAAGTACTCCAAAGTGTGGACAAAACACAAGAAAGTGGATAAAACCAAGCATGGAGCATCAAAAATTATAGATACATTTGCAATATATCAATTATCTGGATTATCCGAGGTGTATTATATTATTTCATTATAAGTACTTAATACTTCTTTTGTATCCGGTTCGTCGGAATTGTAACATTCTTTTACTTAATGCAAAATTGTTTTATCTACTGTATTAGTTAAGCTATGGACGGTAGAGACAATGAATAGGTGGTGCTCGACATGATAGATGAGGGTACTGGAGGTTGTTATTACGATGGTGGAGATGATGGCTCCCAGTATCTTAATTTGTCTAGAGGAGACGATAGTGGAGACGACGGTGAATACCATTGTGGAGACGATGGTGGAGACACCTTAATAACAACATCCGACGAGGTATATAAAGCCTTTGCCGATCACTAGTAGATGCATTAATTCATTCGTATATATATACTGATGAATGTTTCTTCTCTTAGACCTCCGCATCGGGCCAATCTTCTGCAAATAAATGAGGCCAGCCAAAAAGTTCGCTGTTGATGTCCATTTCACAATTGACCTAGTCTCTGAGATGGGTCAACCATTGGAGCCTATAGAGAGCGTAAATGATCTAGCTGGAGCTACTTTTGTCGACTACAAAGACAAAGATTGTCTTTGAAATTCTCTAATGACACATTTCACCCTACCAGTCTTGCCGACAGATGAGCTCACACAGAAAATGAGGTTGAAAGTCAAGGAGTGGGCTCTTAAGAAGATGGGCACACAATTCAAGGACTGGACAAAAATATTATACCAATACTATTTGAAGGAGAAAAAGCTCATGAATTCACTGGCGCACTAGAGAATCATCGAGATAACTAGGCCGCATTTGTGGAATACAAGAAATCGGAACCAGCTAAGGCAAGGTTGGCAAAGAATAAGCTAAATGCTTCCTAAAAGAAATATCACCATCATATGGGGACAAGTGACTACAGGAGTGCCATGCCTAAGTGGGATAAAACTGAGGCTGACCTGGCGGCTAAAATGGTCACTCCATCTACAAGTGGTTGGCCCTTGAGGTCAAGAAATTGGATACTTGAGCATGGGGGATTGTATGACCCAGAAACAGGGGAGATTGTTGCAAACAAAGAAATTGTTGAACCAAAGAATGCACTTATTTAAAGTGATAAAAGAGGATAAAGAGGGAAAGTTCATTCCCGACAAAGAGAACGATGAGCTAACAAAGGCCCTAGGGAATCCTAAAAAGGTCGGACGAACACGAGGCTTTGGACCTTCTTATCCATGGGCTATTGTTCCCAAGGACATTGACACTTACAGAAGCCGAACGATAAAAATGAAGCGGTAGTAGGCGGAGGAGGAACAGCGGTTGGCGAAGGTTGAATCCCTATTGTAGCAGTAGCAAGAGCAGATTAATGAACTTAGAGGACTGGCCCGACAGCAAGTTCCTGCACTCGACAGTACAGCCGGCCCATCTCAACGGAAAATCAGCGTGGCTTCCATGGAGGTCTAGGCTAATGATGCAATGATGGATGTTTACCCTGTGGATGCAATCAAGGAGCAGACTATTTGTGAGTTGCATGTTGAACTGAATAACATATCCCTGAAGGTGGCGGTCGGCTTTGCTTTACCTTCTGCACCGAGAGCAACCTACCATTGCAATCCGATTCCAGCTAGCTATGCTTGTGTCGGTGTGGATGAAGTTCAACCATTATTTTAGTCAGTGCAGCTTGACATCCCTGGAGGTGAAGGGGAGACAACACTGGGAGAAGTCACGAGTGGCTTCATTCTTTGGAAAAAGGAATACATAAAGTTTCCAGGCTCGGCGCCAAGGCCACCATCTCCACCGAGAAGCAATCCATCACCTCCAAGGGCACCATCTCCTCCGAGTCCACCATCTCCTCCCAGCAGAAGTCCACCACCTCCAAGTATACCCTCCTCGAGAAGGACCGCAATGCGAGTCCATCTCGATCTACGACGCCTCAGCCGCCTCCACCCACTAAGGGTCAAAAGCGGAAGATAACCACCGCTTCATGAGGGATAACCGATGCGAAAAGTGATAGTTGTCGCCCCTCCCAAGAGTACCGCCGGATCCTCCCAAGACGGCTTACGACCTAACTGATGAGGAGACCAAGGAGGTCATAGATACCGAAGTGGATGCCTTTTTAAAAAATAAACAACCCGAGCCAAAGGTCCCAGTAGATCCGTCAGTCAAGGAGCACTTTAGGAAATTTCTGAAGCATCTATCCCAAACTCATATAAATGCGCCAGATGACTATACACGATATCTTGTGAAGACAGTGAAACAGAAGAGAACAAGTGGTAGAGGAAGCATTAAAAAAGATGTTCCCTAGCTCAGAGAACAAGAAAAACAATTGATCCCCCTGCTCAAGGTGTTACCCAAACATCAACTATATGGGGGAGAACCTTTGGATATGCAAACAACTATTGCATTGTCCGAGCAATGTAATATGTCTCTTGATGACATACTTGGCAGTGTTGGTCTCCCCATGGCTCTTGTAGAATGACAATATGTCCAAGGGCAGCCTTTGGTCAGTTTTGAGACGCTCCGGGATCGTCCAACAAAAATGCGACAATTGCATGCATGGTATATTAAATCCGCAAAAGAAGGGTGAGAATGGATCATAGCGAAAGTTAGAGAGGAGCATTACTTAATTAAAGACGAGGTCCATGTTGAACTTTCGAAAATCTTTCAGTTATTCAATCAAAGAGACCTCGACAAATCTATCCTCAGTTTCTATTGTCTGTAAGTGATTAATTTATCTATGTAATTAGTAAGTATCTAGCTCAGCTCGTTCAATTCATTTCTGGTAATTATCCTCACTATATTCTTTTGTATCCTATGATGCAGAATGAAGATTCTTGAATGTAAAAAGGGAGAACCATGGATTTTGGTTCATTGACCCAAATCGAGTTAATGAAGCTATGTTAAAGATGAAGCCCGTGGACATGGAGCGTAACTTGCTCCGGTTTCTCAAGAAGCAATATTTCTGTAAGGGAATACTATTTCATTACCACTTTGGGTGAGAGTGTTTATGTCTTGCACATATTAACTTTTGCTTACTCGATGTTAAGTGTAAATGATGAGTTAATGACGTATATAAACCTTATGCAACTTCCACTGGATTCTTCTAAGCATTTTCGTTGACTCGGGAAGAGTTCATATCATGGACTCATTACAAAAGGACATGGAAGAGTACCACAACATGATCGAAATGCTCAATAAGTAATTTCAATCATTATCATATTATATCGGTCTCTTTCGCTCAATTTCTGAGATATCAAGTAATTATTAACACATTCATTCATTTTCTTTGTCGGGCAGTTTTTGGACACGGTTCAAGACTGCGATCCGCGGTCAATGGTGTGAGGAGCTGATTTATAAACCGATCCCAGTAAGTAGTACGAGTTAGGTCCATGCATCTCTTTAATTCTAGTTTCAATTCAATTATCATGCATGCTTGATTATTATTTGATTGAATTCTATTCTTATAAAGTGCGCGAGGCAGCCACAGGGGACTAATCTATGTAGATACTATGTTTGCGAGTTCATTCGCATTTGCACTAGTGTCAGAAGTTGATATTTGTTCAAGTACGTAAAGAATATATTCACAATTTATTTTTATTATCATAATTTGTGTTCAGTTTCATTCATATTTTTTATGATGATTGATATATTCATATTGATTTCCTTTTTTTTAGTTGGAAGCGATGCGGGAAAAGCTCCTACCACATGACCGCCTACTAGCAATTCAAGAGGAATTGGCGGAATATTTTGTTGACGAGGTCATAGACCCTTGCGGAGAATACAATCTAGAAAGACCCTAAAGCATACATGTAATGATCTACATGTAATCAAATAGGGCTCTAGACCCGGTTGAGACTCGTATACCAAATTGTGTATATATATATGTATATGTATGCTCGTAAGAGAAGTTATATTATATATGCATCAAGTGTGGTGTATGTATACGAAAACTTGTTGGAAATGAAAATATAGAATGAAAAATAATTGAACACAGTCACAAATTGAAAAGGAAAATACAAAACCCACTAGTGCAAAACCACCCCTTTCATCCCGGTTCGTGCGGGCCATCGGTCCCGGTTGCCGAACCGGGATCAATTATTCGGGACCGATGGGTCTCCACGTGGGCGCGCGCGCAACGTGGGGGGTGGATCATTGGTCCCGGTTTGTGGCACGAACCGGGATTGTTGGTCTCTGCATTTCGGGCTATTTTTGTACCACGGCAGGATTTTGTATTTTTTCTATTTATTTATTTGGTGTTTTGTATTCAATTTAATGGTACTATATATATACAGCAATAATGAAGGAACCACTATATATATATTACACATCATGGTCACGAATATATTATACACCATCTCATCCGTCATGCTTGGTCGAAACATATTACAAACGGTACTCACACGAATTTGATCTAATTTACATCTTCTTTTTTTACACTTCACCCTTCCAAATGAACCGGGTAATAGTATTCTCCTTTCGGATCTATGACATGTTCTAATAAGAATTCGGCAATTTCCTCTTGAATTGCTTGCACGCGTTCTTGTGATAGAAGACCGTCCCGCATCCGTTCGATCTAATTTAAAGGAGAAGATCAATATATATGAATGAAAGTAAACACAATTGGTGGTAATAAAATAAAGTTGTGATTATTCTTTATCGTACTTCAATTTTTTTGAAGTTCTGGTCTGCGCCCTTCTCTTTGGTCGTCTGGCGAATGAACTCACAGACATAGTATCCACATAAGTTATTCCCAGCTTTCTGCCTCAAGCACTTTACGAAAACGGAGTTCAATCAAAATAATAATCAAGCATGATAATGGTATAAAACTAGAATCAAAGAGATGTGTGGATCTAGAAAGTATACAGTCAATGGTTGAAATGTAAGCTCTGGCTTCCAAACACCCCTAGTGTTGGCGGTGAACCGTTTCCAAGCCTTCTGGAGGCATTCCTGCATGTTCTCCCACTTTTTTAAAGGTGTGCGTTTTGAGTCCATGACTTTTACTACTCCTTGGTCAACAACAATGATTAACAGAATATAGTGGAAACTACACACACTAACAGAATAACGAGTCAATTATACGCTTAACATCGAGTAAGCGAAAATAGAATGTGTACAAGACAGTAACACTCACTCGAAGTTGTAAGTAAATAGTATTTCCTTCTGTTTCCGAAATACGTCAACGCTTGTACCAAGTTATTCTCTGTCTCTTTGGGTTTTTTAGAGTAACTTCATGAATGAAATTGCAGTCAACAAACCCAAGGTCATAGATTTGTCCTTTGTTGCATTTGAGAATCTTCATTATGCATATATAATTAGTATAGTAATGAGTAAGATTATACAAGCAACGAATGAGCTGAGCTAGAAAGACTTAATTACAGAAATTAATAATACTTACAAACAATAGGCACTGACGATAGTTTTGTCGAGGGCGTCTTGTTGGTAAACTGAAATAATTCTTGAAATTCAACCAGTAGGAAGCCATCTCCATGATCGTAATGGTGGTGTTTATATCTAGTATAGATCCAGTTTTTGGATTCAGCAGAGGCTTGCATGTACCACTTATGCAATCTTCGCATTTTTTGGTAGATCTTTGACTAACTCGGGTTTGACGAGAGGAGCCCCATGCCGGTATATGTATGCTATTTGTTGGTACCCCTCGAACTCATCCATACGACTCATGTACTCAGTAATAGACAGTCCATATAATTTGGCCTTTTCTTCATACAGTTGAATAAACTCCGGATCAATGTTTGGATCATGCCGTTCCTGGGATCTCCACTCATTGGTCTCGTACACTTTGAGCGGTTTGATCGATTAATTTTCTGTTGTCCGAGATGGGCAAATTCTTTCCCGACTCTCTGCTCTTTTGCCTCAGCCGACTTGGTAATAGAGCGATTATAGTTTGGTGTGAGCGCTATGGGTTGGTGAAGCTGAATCTTAAGCGCGGCTGCTTTGGCTTTATCTTCTGCGATGACCGGGAAGAATAGCTCTATCGGTTTTTTCTTGTTAGCCATGTCAATCTTCCACTTTTCATAATGGGCATCTGTGGCCGCAGCAATTTCCTCATTTATCTTCTCGCAAGGTAGCTTCTTCATATTCTTATGAGGTACTCTTGGGAGGGGCGATAGCTTACGTTTCGGTGATCGGAACGTGCTCTTGCCGCTGCTGCCCCTCTTAGTATACTTCCTCTTTTGTCTTTGAGGCTCAGGGGACGGAGACGGCTGACGCGGCGGTGGAGACGGCTGAGGCGGCGGGGGAGACGGCTGCGCTGAGTGGTGAGGCGGTGAAGGCGACGATTGCGCTGGAGAATGGTGAGGTGGCGGGGAAGGTGGATTGCTGCTCTAAGGAGTGGGTGGCCTTGGCGGCACATAATTTGGAAGCACGATGTGCTCCTTTGTCTATACAACAGTCCCCCTTTGGCTTCTCCTAGTTCAATCACCTCCATATCTTCCCCTGCAGGGTGGTCCAGCTTCAGCTCCTCAAAATCTTGCTTCACATCATCCACCGTGACGACAGCGTACCCTTTTGGAACCAGTATGAAATGCCAAGTTGGGTTAGGCGCAATTGGTATGGCCATGCCGACCGCCGCCGTCACCCTTAAGTTCATAACTTGCACCTTTAGCTCACAAGTTGTGCTCTCCGTGATATCATCCACTGGGTAGCGTTTAGGAGGAACCATCATCAGTGCAACATCATCACCATCCTGGAGCTGTGTGGAAGCGATGCTGCTTTTCTTATTCGATAGGGCGCCGGTACCATCGAATGCAGCTTCTACCATGTGTCGCTGAGATTGGCCGCTAATACCTTGCTGGCTAAGTCTGTAGAGTTGATCCTGGTGCCACTTTAATGCCTCTTCTACATTACGCAGCCGGTCTGCAGCAATCGCTTTCTCAGCTGCCTCCCTTTTCTTTCTCCTCTGATGGCTTTTATCGGAATATCACTTCATTTCCGCGGGGAAGGAAACATTCCACGCCTTGGAGCCTGGTGTGCCTTGTGCTTGTCCGCTGTGTTTAGCATTTTTAAGGGCGCGTGTGAGCTCGTCGTTATCTCTATCGGGAACGAACTGTCCCACTGCAACATCATGTACTGCATTTCTAATATCATCGATGGGCAGTAGAGGATGATCTTTGTGTTTCTGATTATATATTGCCCTCCCTTCTTCGTCCAACATGCCCCCATGGCTGTAAAACCAGTTTCTCGCCCGTGGTGTCCATGTTGTGGGCTCTGGTCTGATCCCGGCAGCAATATACTTGACCTCAAGTGCATCCCACTTAGGCATGCAACCGGTGTAGCCAGCAGACCCCATATTATGATGGTACACTTCCTTAGCAGCGTTCTCCTTATTTATTCTAGACCTTTCCAAAGCTTTCTCCGATGTCTTGTACGTCACAAAATCAGCCCACTAGTGTCTTAACTTAGCATAGCCGTCGTGATTGAAATCTGGAGTCTTGTCTAACTTGATAAAGTTATTGTACAGTTTCTTATTCCAGTTCTTCAATGCCTCGGCCATCTTGATGAGATCAAACTTCTTAGCTCTTTGCAGTAGCTCCTTTTTTGCTCTCTCCTCATCTGGATTCACATCTGGCCTCGGCAGGAGGAAATTAATCATGAGCTTGGCAAAAAGCTTATCGTTGGCGATGTTGCCGACATACGGGACTTCACCGCCGCTTGGCCGATTCCATTCTTGAACGGTGATCGGGATGTAGTCCCTCACAAGAACTCCGCATTGCTTGACAAGTTTTTTTGCGACATCGTCGGGAGCTTGCGGTTCGCCGTCTACACCGACCACTTCAATCCTATACCTCATAGTGTCATCCAACTTTTTTGTTGGGCCTCGTTTCGTTATTACGAAAGAAGTGCTCGATCCGGAGGGCTAAAAGAAGAAAGAGTGTTAATATATGCATGTATATATATAGACTGAAGGAAATATGCCCTGAGAGGCAATAATAAAGTTGTTATTATATATTCCTTATACATGATAGATGTTTATTTTACATGCTAGAATTGTATTGATTCGGAAACATCAATACATGTGTGTTTAATAAACAAAAAGGGTTCCTAGTCATGCCTCTCTTATAGACTAGCTTGTTGATTAACAAGATGATCAAGGTTTCCTGATCATGGACATTGGATGTTGTTAATAACAAGGTCACACCATTGGTGGAATGATGTGATGAACATTCATCCGAAGTATAGCATTACGATCAAGTCATTATGTTTATATTGCTATAACATCATACGAAGTAATCTTTATCCTTAGACCATGAGATCATGTTAATTGCTGACACCGGAAGAGTATCTTGATAACATCAAATGTCACACCGTAACAGGGTGACTATAAAGATGGGTTCAGTACTACGAAGGTGTTATGTTGAGGCTCATGGATCAAGAGTGGAATTTGTCAATCCAGATGACGGATATATATACTCTGGGCCCTCTCGGTGATATCACATTAGGATAGCTTGCAAGCAAGTGATGTGATCACTAGAATGTTATATCACGGGAACGAGAAAAGAGTGCATGTCGGTAACGAGATCAAACTAGGTATGGAGATACCGATGATCGAATCTCGGACATGTAATATATCGAGAGACAAAGGGATTTAGTTACAAGCATTAAAGGTTCTCACGATCACAGAAGTCATCGTTGAATGTGTAGGAGTCAGTATGGATCTCTAGGTCCCGCTGCTGATTATTGATCGGAGAAGGGTCTCGATCATGTCTGCATTATTCGTGAACCGTAGGGTGGCACACTTAAGAGTTACCAGACACCATTTTGTAGCACATATGTTTCAGACGAAAGAATTACAAAGCGCGGGAATTGTTTCAATAGAAACTGGAAATTGTTTCGGGTGAAATTGCAGAAGGTGGTTCTGCATGTGATATTGAAATATTGCAAGGGGATATATGTGAATGTTTGTTAATTAAAGTAATTAACAAAATTCTTAATAAATTTAATAAAAAGAGTTTTATTAAATGAGAGAACATTAAATTTGGAGAAATTTAATGCATTTAAAGTGGAGACTTTAAAAGGGAATGTGAAGAGGCATTTTAATGTGGAGGGGTTACCACCACATGAATGGGGGAGGTGAGGGGTCACCCCCCATGCGCCGGCCATGGAGAGAGGGGGCACCCCCCTCCTCCTATAAAAGGCCACCCATTCCCTCCTTCATCCTTACACCTCCTTGTGAAGGATCTCTCTCCCCCTCTAGAATTATTCCCCCATGGTCTTGGATTAGCGAGATACATGTTCCTGGTGGCATTTCGTCTGGAAGGAGTTGCTGCTTCCGCTGGATCACTGGAGCGAGGAGGTGGAGGTTGTCTGGTGGCTTGAACATGTGTGCGAGTGCGGATGCGCTGCTGAGTTGCGGCGCTCGGACTTCCTCACGATCTTGAGATCGGCAAGTGTACGACTATATCAACCACGAGTTCCTACTCGTTAACAAAGCTCGTTGTCTACGAGGGTAAGTTCTCATTGGATGTATGTATACCCGTTGCTTTGTACCTAGTAGATAGATCTTGGCGTATAGTTCACACCATAGGAATTTTTTTGTTTTCTATGCTGCGGACCCAACAGTGGTATCAGAGCCTGATCTATGCGTAGGTGCTTAGCACAGGTAGTACACATATGTTGATATGTGGGCGATGATGATCATGTTATTGCATCTTCTATGTATTTTGGATATTGGTGGCATAGTGGGATGAAGCGGCCCGTACCAACCTTACATGTCATCGTACATGAGACCGGTTCCACGACTGACATGCAACTTGTTTTGCATAAGTGGCTGGCGGGTGTCTGTCTCTCCTACTATAATCAATATCTGATTTACAATGAGTTGCTAATAACTTAGTTATCCTCGTTGTGGTTCATGTTCGTAGGTGAGAACGGTTCTATCTCCGAAATCCCTAAGCCACGTAAAACTTGCAATTGATAAATTAGAGGCGTCTAGTTTAGATCATAGCTGGGCTAGTGTATTGATATGGTATTGTTGTAAGTAGATGTATGGTAGATACTCTTACAACACAGTCAACGTGTAAGTTCCATAGACCTTGGCCTTACACACAAAGGAATGATAGAGAGATGCAAGTGATAGAGATCAAATGCATGGACCATATCATCTCACTTTACACATTAGATGTTAGCATCTTATACTGCTAGTTTGGCGCGTTTGGTAGCATTATAAGATGATCCCTCATTTAGATATCAAGATAAAAATGTGTTCTTCCTTGAGTATGCACCGTTATATGGATCGTGTTTCGAGACATCACGTGATGATCGGGTGTACTCGAATCTACGCTTTCATAGGAACGGGTGTAAGACAGTTTTACACACGCGAATACTAAGGTTCTTACTTGGCGAGCCTAGCATGTACAGACATGGCCGCGGAACACGGACCGAAAGGTTAAGCATGAGTCATATGGTTGATATGATGCCCATATAGATGCTCGCCTTTGAAGCTATATCAACTCACGTGATGATCGGACTTGGTGTAGTGGATTTGGTTCATGTAATCACCAAAAGGACACGAGGGATGTCGTTTTTGAGTGGGAGTTCATTAGTAATTTGGATTAGTTGAACTCAATCTATCATAAACTTAGTCTAAATAGACTTTACAAATTCTGTTGTAGATGGCACCACCTGCTTTTAATTTCAATGTGTTCATGGAGAAAGAGAAACTTGCTGCGAATGGTAGCAACTTCACCAACTGGGCTATGAATTTGAGGATTCTCCTCACTGTTGCACAAAAGCAATATGTGGTAGATGCGCCGCTAGGCCCCCCACCAGCTCCTAATGCCCCTGACAAGGAAAATAATGTCTATGTGACTCGTCAGGAGGACCACAACTTAGTTCATTGCGGCATACTGTATGGGCTAGAGCCAGAACTTCGAAAGCGTTTCGAAAATGGCAATGCCTTTGATACCATGGGAGAATTGAAAATGATTTTCGATACCCATGCTGCCGTAGAGAGTTATAATGCTACAGAAAGGTTCTTTAGCTGCATGATGGAGGAAAACAGCTCCGTTAGTGAGCACGTACTCAAAATGGCTGGGTACGCCCATAAGCTTGTGTCCTTGGGAGTAACAATTCCCATTGACTTAGGCATACATCGTGTTCTCCAATCTCTGCCACCTAGCTACAAGAGCTCCATGATGAACTATAATATGCAGGGCATGAAGAAGTCTCTTCCCGAGCTTCTGTTGCTTAAGACTGCATAAGTGGAGATTAGGAAAGAACATCAAGTGTTGATGATCAATAGGACCACCGGTTTCAAGAAGGACAAGAAAGGCAAGCACAAGGGAAAGAAGGGTGGCAAGTCTGTTGCCACGCTTGAAAAGAAACCCCGGGCTGGCCCTAAGTCTGACACCGAGTGCTACTATTGCAAGGGGAATGGACATTGGAAGCGCAACTGCCCCAAGTATTTGGCGGACAAGAAGTCCAGCAAGGCAAACAAAGGTATATGTGATATACATGTTATTGATGTGTACTTGACTAGTACTCGCAGTAGCACCTGGGTATTTGATACCGGATCGGTTGCTAATATATGTAACTCGGTTCAGGGGCTACGGAACAAGCAACAACTAGCAAGGGATGAGGTCAGGATGAGGGTCGGCAATGGATCAAGAGTTGATGTGATCGCCGTCGGGATGCTACCTCTCCATTTGCCATCGGGATTAGTTATAAACCTAAATAATTGTTATTTGGTGCCTGTACTGAGCATGAACATTGTATCTGGATTGTGTTTGATGCAAAGTGGTCATTCCTTTAAATCTGAAAACAATGGTTGTTCGATTTATAAGAATGATATCTTTTATGGTCATGCACCTATGTTGAATGGTTTATTTCTATTGGATCTTGATAGTAATATTACGCACATTCATAATGTTAATGCTAAAAAGATTAAACTTGATGATGATATGTCTACATATATGTGGCACTGCCGTCTAGGTCATATTGGCGTTAAACGCATGAAGAAACTCCATTCTGATGGACTTTTGGAATCACTTGATTTTGAATCATTTGATACATGTGAGCCATGCCTTATAGGCAAGATGACTAGAACGCCGTTTTCCGGTTCAATGGAATGGGCGACAGATCTATTGGAAATTATACATACTGATGTGTGTGGACCAATGAGTGTGTCGACGCGAGGTGGATATCGTTATTTTGTTACTTTCACGGATGATTTGAGTAGATAAGGGTATATCTATTTGATGAAACACAAGTCTGGAGCTTTTGAAAAGTTCAAGGAATTTCAGAATGAAGTGGAAAATCATCGTAATAGAAAGATCAAATTTCTACGGTCTGACCGTGGAGGAGAGTATCTAAGTTACAAGTTTAGCACACACATGAAAGAGTGTGGAATAGTTTCACAACTCACGCCTGCCGGAACACCACAACATAATGGTGTGTCGGAACGTCGTAATCGTACCTTATTGGATATGGTTCGATCTATGATGTCTCTGACTGACTTACCTCTGTCATTTTGGGATTATGCACTGGAAACAGCTGCATTCACTTTAAATCAGGCACCATCTAAATCCGTTGAAACGACACCGTATGAATTATGGTTTGGAAAAAAACCTAAGCTATCATTTCTTAAGGTTTGGGGTTGCGATGTTTATGTGAAGAAACTTCAACCGGATAAACTCGAACCCAAAGCGGAAAAATGCATCTTCATAGGATACCCTAAGGAAACAATTGGGTATACCTTCTATCACAGATCCGAGGGCAAGGTTTTTGTTGCCAAGAATGGATCCTTTCTTGAGAAGGAGTTTCTCGCGAAAGGTATGAGTAGTCGAAAGGTAGAACTCGAAGAGTTTATTGAACCTTCTCTTCATGGAATGGCGAGTGGCGCAACATTGGAAGTTGTTTCGGAGTTGACTTCACCTGATGAAGAGAGAGCTAATGATAATGATCATGAAACTCCGAAAGAGGACACTACTGTACCTCGCAGGTCAAGCAGGACACGTGCAGCTCCTGAACTATACGGCAATCCTATTGTGAATTTCATGGTTGATCAAATGGATGACCCTGCGACATATGAAGAAGCGATGATGAGCCCGGATTCCAACAAATGGCTAGAAGCCATGAAATCCGAGATGGAATCCATGTACGAGAACCAAGTTTGGAACTTGGTGGACTTACCTCACGACCGAAAGACCATTGAGAATAAATGGATTTTCAAAAGAAAACTGATGCTGATGGTAATGTGACCATCTATAAGGCTCGACTTGTCGCAAAGGGGTTTCGACAAATTCAAGGAGTTGACTACGATGAGACATTCTCTCCCGTAGTGATGCTTAAGTCGGTTGGGATTATGTTAGCAATTGCTGCATATTTCGATTATGAAATATGGCAGATGGATGCCAAAACTGCATTCCTCAATGGTAAGATTGAAGAAGAGTTGTATATGATACAACCTAAGGGTTTTGTCGATCCTAAGGATGCTAATAAGGTATGCAAACTTCAGCGATCCATCTATGGACTGAAGCAAGCATCACGGAGTTGGAATCTCCGCTTTGATGAGGTGATCAAAGAGTTTGGATTTGTCCAAACTTATGGAGAGGCTTGTATTTACAAGAAAGTGAGTGGGAGCAATGTGGCATTTCTGATATTATATGTGGATGACATATTATTGATTGGAAATGATATAGATCTTTTAAACAGTGTTAAAAGTTATCTAAACAGTAAATTTTCAATGAAAGACCTTGGTGAAGCGTCATATATATTAGGCATTAAAATCTATAGAGATAGATCAAGGCGCCTAATTGGGCTATCGCAGAGTACATACCTTGATAAGATATTAAAGAAGTCTAATATGGACGAAAGTAAGAAGGGGTTCTTACCTATGTTGCAAGGCAAGACATTGAGTAAGACTCAAAGTCCGGCTACGGCGGAAGAAAGAGAGATGATGGATAAGATCCCCTATGCCTCGGCCATAGGCTCTATTATGTATGCCATGCTATGTACAAGACCGGATGTGGAACATGCTATTAGTTTGACTAGTAGGTACCAATCTGATCCAGGTTTGGAACACTGGATAGCGGTAAAGAACATCCTCAAGTACTTGAGAAGAACTAAGGATATGTTTCTTATATACGGAGGTGAACAAGAGCTAGTCGCTAAGTGTTATGTCGATGCTAGCTTTGACACCGATCCGGATGACTCTAAGTCTCAATCCAGATACGTATTTCTCTTGAACGGAGCAGCAATTAGTTGGAGGAGTTCCAAACAACCTGTGGTGGCTGGATCAACGATGGAGGCGGAATATGTTGCTGCTTCAGAAGCGGCGCAGGAAGCAGTTTGGATGAAAGAGTTCATTACGGAACTAGGTGTGGTTCCCAGTGCGTTGGACCCGATGGTGATCTATTGTGACAACAATGGAGCCATAGCCAACTCAAAGGAACCGAGGTCTCACAAGAATTCCAAACATATTAAGCGTCGGTTTCACTCCATCTGCGAGCATGTCAAGGATGGAGATATAAAGATTTGTATAGTACACACGGACCTAAATGTAGCAGATCCGTTGACTAAGTTCTCCCTAGGGCAAAACATGATCAACACCAGAACTCCATGGGTGTTAGATTTAGCACTATGTGAACTAGACTATTGTCTCTAGTGCAAGTGGGAGACTGAAGGAAATATGTCCTGAGAGGCAATAATAAAGTTGTTATTATATATTCCTTATACATGATAGATGTTTATTTTACATGCTAGAATTGTATTGATTCGGAAACATCAATACACGTGTGTTTAATAAACAAAAAGGGTTCCTAGTCATGCCTCTCTTATAGACTAGCTTGTTGATTAACAAGATGATCAAGGTTTCCTAATCATGGACATTGGATGTTGTTAATAACAAGGTCACACCATTGGTGGAATGATGTGATGAACATTCATCCGAAGTATAGCATTACGATCAAGTCATTATGTTTATATTGCTATAACATCATACGAAGTAATCTTTATCCTTAGACCATGAGATCATGTTAATTGCTGACAACGGAAGAGTATCTTGATAACATCAAACGTCACACCGTAACAGGGTGACTATAAAGATGGGTTCAGTACGACGAAGGTGTTATGTTGAGGCTCATGGATCAAGAGTGGAATTTGTCAATCCAGATGACGGATAGATATACTCTGGGCCCTCTCGGTGATATCACATTAGGATAGCTTGCAAGCAAGTGATGTGATCACTAGAATGTTATATCGCGGGAACGAGAAAAGAGTGCATGTTGGTAACGAGATAAAACTAGGTATGGAGATACCGATGATCGAATCTCGGACATGTAATATATCGAGAGACAAAGGGATTTAGTTACAAGCGTTAAAAGGTTCTCACGATCACAGAAGTCATCGTTGAATGTGTAGGAGTCAGTACGGATCTCCAGGTCCCGCTGTTGATTATTGATCGGACAAGGGTCTCGATCATGTCTGCATTATTCGCGAACCGTAGGGTGGCACACTTAAGAGTTACCGGACACCATTTTGGAGCACATATGTTTCAGACAAAAGAATTGCAAAGAGCAAGAATTGTTTCAATAGAAACTAGAAATTGTTTCGGGTGAAATTGCAGAAGGTGGTTCTGCATGTGATATTGAAATATTGCAAGGGGCTATATGTGAATGTTTATTAATTAAAGTAATTAACAAAATTCTGAATAAATTTAATAAAAAGAGTTTTATTAAATGAGAGAGCATTAAATTTGGAGAAATTTAATGCATTTAAAGTGGAGACTTTAAAAGGGAATGTGAAGAGGCATTTTAATATGGAGAGGTTACCACCACATGAATGGGGGAGGTGAGGGGTCACCCCCCCATGCGCTGGCCATGGAGAGAGGGGGAAGCCCCCCTCCTCCTATAAAAGGCCACCCATTCCCTCCTTCATCCTTACACCTCCTTGTGAAGGATCTCTCTCCCCCTATAGAATTATTCCCCCATGGTCTCGGATTAGCGAGATACATGTTCCCGGTGGCATTTCCTCTAGAAGGAGTTGCTGCTTCCGCTGGATCGCTGGAGCGAGGAGGTGGAGGTTGTCCGGTGGCTTGAACGTGTGTGCGAGTGCGGATGCGCTGCTGAGTTGCGGCGCTCGGACTTCCTCACGATCTTGAGATCGGCAAGTGTACGACTATATCAACCACGAGTTCCTACTCGTTAACAAAGCTCGTTGTCTACGAGGGTAAGTTCTCGTTGGATGTATGTCCACTCGTTGCTTTGTACCTAGTAGATAGATCTTGGCGTGTAGTTCACACCGTAGGAAATTGTTTGTTTTCTATGCTGCGGACCCAACATAGACAACAACATTTTAATTACAAAAATACATATATACACCTCGCCGGAGTTTGCGAGATTTAAGGTGCTGGAGCCGTCGCCTTCTCCCTCGTCGGCTTCTCCCTCATCGGCTTCTCCCCCGTCCCAGGCTTCGGCTTCTACCTCACCAGAGCCGTCTCCTCGGTTGAGAGATTCATCTCCCTCACCGAAATCGTTCAGAAACGTCATGGTGACATCGATATCTTCATTTTCACGGATCATTCCTTGGCGGAAGTATTCATCATATTGAGCTGTGCCATGTGCTGGATCCATAGTATCTGCAAATTAAGAATTGCAAGTTATTATAATGCAAATAATCAAATGCAAATAAGCCTATGCAAATATTCCTATACAAATAATCCTATGCAAATAATCAAATGAAAATAATCCTATACAAATAATCCTATGCAAATAATCATATGCAAATAATCAAATGAAAATAATCCTATACAAATAATCCTATGCAAATAATCCTATGCAAATAATCAAATGAAAATAATCCTATGCAAATAATCCTATGAAAATAATCCATAATTATTGCGGGATATGTGTCGATATGGGGTGGAGGAAGAAGGGGGATATGTGTAGATATGTCGATACATGTCGATATGGGGTGGAGGAAGAGTGAGGATATGTGTCGATATGGGGTGGAGGAAGAGGAGGGATATGTGTCGATATGCGGCGGCGTCCTCGACTCGAGGCAGAACGAGGAGCTCGGTGAATCCTATGTACCTTCTTGTCGCTATCCTATGTACCTTCTTGTCGCTATACTAGCTCGGTGAATCCTATAATATATATATATGTCGATACTAGTTCTTTTTTACACTTCACCCTTCCAAATTTGTGCGCTCGAAACATATGTCGATACTAGTTAACAAACATATGTCGAAACATATGTCGATACACTTGACCGTTGTAGGATTAACAAACACTAGCAAACTACCCGTGCGTTGCTATGGGAAATAACATATGAATATTTGACTATTATCAAAAATTTTAAGAAAACACAATAGCAAAAATTTAGGGTTACTCTAAACACAATAGCAGTACTAAAAAAATGGCCAAGGGCCGGCCAGGAGAGAACTCCCAAGGAGCTCACCGAGAGCGGTGGCGGCGGTGGAGCTCCTCCGGGACGGTGCGACGGACGGACGGGGGCTGCAGGGGAGAAGATCTCGACGGCGCGATGGACAGGGGCTGCAGGGGAGCTCCTCTGGCATGGCGGTGGCGGAGCAATGATCGACGGGTGGCGGCGGAGCGACGGGTGTGACGACGGACCTGCAGAGGAGAAGACCTAGGGTGAGCGGCGGCGGGAGAGGAGAAAGGGCGAGGCGGCGGCGGGAGAGATCACCAGAGACTGGGGACCATGTCGGCGGGTAGCCTGCCGGTGTCGTTCTCTGATTTCCGCGCTTTTCCTTAGCCATTTCGTGAGTTTGGGGGGAAGTGGGGAGGAAGAAGGCTGACAGTAATATACATCGGAGTCATTGGTCCCGGTTCATGCCATCAACCGAAACGGTCCCGGTTGATGGCATGAACCGGGCCCAATGACCTGGGTGGGGGCGTTGCTGGGCCGCCACGTGCCCAGGGTCATCGGTCCCGGTTGATGGCATGAACCGGGACCAATATCTTGTTTTTAGGTTTTTTTCAAATTTGTTTTCTTCTTTAATTAATTAGGTGTTTCAATTTGAAATAATTATTTATTTGAAATTTGAAAAAACTTTTAACAGGAAAAGTGTTTCAATTTAAATAGCTAATCCAAAACCATTTTCTTTTTTCAAAAATATTTATTGTAACTAAACAATTTTACTATTTTTAATTAAAAATGCATTAACAAATATTAGCAGGAGGTTGCCCAGACTTGAACTACAAGTACATGATATAATGCTTGTGAATTTTTTTTAAATCATTTATAGGTTCACAACATGCTATTTCATCAGAGATCCACTTCAAGTTTAGCGAGGCTCAGCCCCGGGCTAAGAAGCTTCATGCCCGCCATTTTGAATATAGTTTGAAACAGACATAAGAAATTCAAAAATGATCTAAACAATGTGAAACCTTCATGTGGTGTCATATTATGTGTCATAGTTGCAAGGAAAAATATTGAACTTGAAAAATTGCAAACATCATAAAAAATCCTTCACAAAATGACCTATCATGTTCGAGGTTTCATGGTATTTAAGTCAAACCACCAATGTTATGGCTAGAATCAGGGCATAGTTTGTAATAATATGCCCATATTGTGCACTCATGTGCATCTTGGGATGTCTTACGATGTTGCAGGAGGAAGTTTTCTTTTTCGACGCACGAAATAGCCAATTTCCATTTTTAAGGTGCCGAAATCGGGGTGTTCTGTGAAGCAACCACCAAATTAAAGTTTGGCATTGGTACTTAAATGGACAATTTCCCAACCGGTGTATCTGGAACCTTTCCGTCCATCCCTCATTAAAAAGACAAATTCCTACCGAATCGGTAGGAGGTTGCCCAGATTTGAACTACAAGTACATGATATATTGCTTGTGAATTTTTTGTAAAATCATTTATAGGTTCACAACATGCTATTTAATCAGAGATCCACTTCAAGTTTAGCGAGGCTCAGCCCTGGGCTAAGAAGCTTCATGCCCGCCGTTTTGAATATAGTTTGAAACGGGGATAAGAAATTCAAAAATGATCCAAACAATGTGAAACCTTCGCGTGGTGTCATATTATGTGTCATAGTTGCAAGGAAAAATATTGAATTTGAAAAATTGCAAATATCATAAAAAATCCTTCACAAAATGACCTATCATGTTCGAGGTTTCATGGCATTTTGGTCAAACCACCAATGTTATGGCTAGAATCAGGGCATAAGAAATTCAAAAATGATCCAAACAATATGAAACCTTTGCGTGGTGTCATATAAAGTTTTCATACATCACATAAAGTTTTCATACATTACATAGATTTACATAGGGTTTAGGGTTTAGGGTATGAATCTTCGTCGCGTATGTTGATCCCTTGCCTATGATCGCTTCTTAGGCCGTAACCATGGAGCATCTTCATTATTTAACGGGATGCTTGGGTCAGTTTTCACGGTGAAGGGTGGAATTTCATCAAACTTATCATAATCTGCTGACATGTCTGTCTTGTTCTCGACTCCCGCGATGTTTTTTCCCTGAAAGAACTATGTGACGCCTGGGATCATCGTCTGATGTATTCGTTTCCTTATTTTTCTTTTTTTCGGTCTAGAGGACATGTCCTTCACATAGAAAACCTGAGCCACATCATTGGCTAGGACGAATGGTTCGTCTCTATAACCAAGATTCTTGAGATCCACTGTTGTCATTCCGTACAACTGGTCTACCTTTATCCCTTCTCCATTCATGTTGACCCAACTACACCGAAACAAAGGGACCTTAAAAGTAGGTCCATAGTCAAGTTCCCATATCTCCTCTATGTAACCATAGTATGTGTCAGTTTTCCCATTCTCGCATGTTGCATCAAAGCGGACACCACTGTTTTGGTTGGTGCTCTTTTTATCTTGGGCAATCCTGTAAAATGTATTCTCATTTATCTTGTACCCTTGAAAAGTCAATACAGTCGCAGATGGTGTCGCTGCCAACAAGTAGAGCTGATATCCAATAGTGGTGTCATTCATGAGAAGTAATTGCAACCAAGTGCCGAAAGTCTCCATGTGATTTTTTTTAATCCAGTAGTCATCCTTCCCCGAGAACTTGGAGCGTATAATATTAATGTGTTCCTCGATATACGGATCCACGAAGGTAGAACTTTGTAGAACTGTGTAGTGTGCTTGATTCAAAGAATGCCCGTCCCTAAATATCATTGCTTTCTTTCCTAGCATGCCTTTTCCACTCAGTCTCCCCTCATACCGTGATTCAGGAACACCAATCGGCTTAAGGTCAGGAAGAAAGTCTACACAGAACCCAAGGACCTCCTCTGTTCCATAGCCCTTGGAGATGCTTCCTTCTGGCCTAGCACGGTTACGAACATATTTCTTTAAGACTCCCATGAACCTCTCGAAGGGGAACATATTGTGCAGAAATACAGGACCGGGAATGGAAATCTCTTTGACTAGGTGAACTAAGAGATGCGTCATAATATTGAAGAAGGATGGGGGGAACACCAACTCAAAACTGACAAGACATTGGACCACATCCTTCTGTAGCCTTTCCAGACTTTCTCGATCGATTACCTTCTGAGATATTGCATTGAGGAATGCACATAGCTTCACAATGGGTACTCGAACATTTTCTGGTAGAAGCCCCCTCAATGCAACCGAAAGCAACTGCGTCATAATCACGTGGCAATCATGAGACTTCAGGTTCTAGAATTTTTTTCTCTGCCATATTTATTATTCCCTTTATATTTGACGAGAAGCCAGCCGGGACCTTGATACTGCTCAGGCATTAAAAAAAGATTTCCTTCTCTGCTTTGGTAAGAGCGTAGCTGCTTAAGTATTGATGACCTTTATCAGTATGCTTGTTGTATGGGTCTATGATACGTTGCTGGTCCTCCCGTGCTTCTGGTGTATATTTCGTCTTCCCATACACGCCCAAGAAGCCTAGCAGGTTCACGCAAAGATTCTTCGTCACGTGCATCACTTCGATTGAAGAACGGACCTCTAGGTATTTCCAATACTCAAGCTCCCAAAATATAGATTTCTTCTTCCACATGGTCGTGTGTCCGGTAATGGGGTCTTTCGGAAGAGATTGACCGCCAGGACCCTTTCCAAAGATTACTTCTAGGTCCTTCACCATACCAAATACATCAGCACATTTAGGGAGCTTAGGCTTCTTCCGGTGATCTGCCTCACCGTTGAAATGCTTGCCTTTCTTTCTTACTTGATGATTGGTCGGAAGAAATTTACGACACCCTAGGTACACAACCTTCTTACATTTATCCAAATATGTACCTTTAGTCTTATCTAAACAGTGTGTGCATCCATTGTATCCCTTGTTTGACTATCCTGAAATGTTACTAAGAGCAGGTCAATCATTGATGGTTACGAACAGCAATGCTCGTAGGTCAAATGACTCCTGTTTGTGCTCATCCCACACCTTTACACCTGGTTTTGGCCACAACTGCAAAAGTTCATCGACTAATGGTCGTAGGTACTCATCAATGTTGTTGCCGGGTTGCTTCGGTCCTTGGATGAGCACTGGCATCATAATGAACTTCCGCTTCATGCACAACCAAGGAGGAAGGTTGTAGATACATAGAGTCACTGGCCAGGTGCTGTGACTACAACTCTGCTCCCCAAAAGGTTTCATGCCGTCTATACTTAGACCAAACCATAAGTTCCTCGCGTCACCTGCAAAGTTCGAGTACTTTCTCTCGATGTTTCTCCACTGCGACCCATCGGCGGGGTGTCTCAGTTTCCCGTCTTTCTTATGCTCTTCTTTATGCCATCACAACAACCTGACATGCTCTTTGTTTCTGAACAAACGTTTCAATCGTGGTGTTATAGGAGCATACCACATAACCTTAGCAGGAACCCTCTTCCTGGGGGCTCGTCATCACCCTCAACATCACCAGGGTCATCTTGTCTGATCTTGTACCGACATGCAGTGCATACTAGGCATTTATCCATATTCTCGTACTTCTCACCGCGGTACAGGATGCAGTCATTAATGCATACATGTATCTTCTCCATATCTAATCCTAGAGGGCAGATAGTCTTCTTTGCTTCGTACGTTGTCTCGGGCAGCTCGTTATCCTTTGGAAGCTTCGGCTTTATTATTTTCAGTAACTTCTCAAATCCCTTGTCAGATAAACCGGTCTCTGCCTTCCATTTCAGCAGTTCAAGTGTGGTACCGAGTTTTGTGCTGCCATTTTTGCAATTTGGGTACAACAACTTTTTGTGATCCTTTTGCATGGCCTCCAACTTAAGTTTCTCCCTTTCTGTATCGCATTGTTGCTTTGCATCAGAAATGACCCGACCAAGACCATCAACGGGCTCATCCAATGCTCGTTGTTCTCTTCATTGCCGCCTCCCTCTTCTTCATTGTCTTCCATTGCAGTATCACTGTATTCTTCAGGGGACATAGGATAGCTATCATCATCCTCCTCTTCTTCATTTTCTTCCAGCATAACCCCTCTTTCTCTGTGCATGGCCCAACAATAATATCCGGGCATGAAACCTCTCCGAAGCAGATGGCTTTGAAGGATTCTCGGGGCAGAGTGCTCCGCACGTTCCGACAGTCGACGCAGGGACAAGGCATAAAATTATCCACTTTGTTTGCCTTAGCCACATCGATAAATTTATGCAGGACTACAATAAAATCGGAATCGCGTCGGTCGCCGTACATCCATCGCATCCGAGCATCGATCTGCGTCATAATAATTAACCATTACAATAACATCATGAATAGTGAAATAACCACCCTACATGGACACATGCAATATTTTTTTATCAGTTACAAATAAAGAAGATAAGGTTGCTAACCTCGGCCGAGGATACCGTGTTGTGCGAACTTAAGTGTGGCTCGGACATTTCGTTGAACACCTTGTGTGCAATCAAAGAAAAAAACTAGCACCCATACCTCACACACAATCCAGCAAAATTTGGTGGCAGAGGGTCTTTGATCCCGGTTCGTGGCATGAACCGGGACCAATGCCCTGCGGAGGGCATTGGTCCCGGTTCATGCCACGAACCAGGACGGATGCTCCGAAATGAACCGGGACCGATCTCCAGGCGCCACGAATCGGGACCGAGGCATGTCATTGGTCCCGATTTGCGAGCCGAACCGGGACAGATGGCATTTGGGTGCTGGACCAAAGACCTTTTTTTACTAGTGACCCTAAAACCCTATCTCTTGCCACGGCAGGGACTCTACGAACCGGGACTAAATGACCTCCAGCCCAACACACGACGTGGGGCCACTGGTGGACCTCTAGTCCCGGCTCGTAACAGAACCGGGACTAAAGGTCGGACCTCTAGTTCTGTAACAGAACCGGGACTAAAGGTCGGACCTCTAATTCTGATTCCGTAGTCCCGGTATGGCATCCTGGACTAAAGGCCCTTACGAACCGAGACTAGAGGTATGTTTTCTACTAGTGGTGCCATCATGTTCCAGACCACATTTTCTTTTTCATAGGTACTCCTCTTTTCCAAATTATATAACGTTTTTGGCAAACCAACATGTTGTATCCTATTAAACAGATGGAGTACTGTATTTAGAAAAAAAAAATTGCGGGGCGGGGAAGTAGTATTTCTGAGCTGACTATATAACGCTATCATTATTTTTGTGGATATTTTTAGTTGTTTCAAAGTTACCCTAACGTCAGCATGCACGTTGGAATTCTCCCCCCGTGCAGCACTCTTGCGGAAGCCCGTAGATTTTTCAACGAAGACTGCTCTATAAATAATAGAACGCTTAAAAATCTCAAGTACAGTAACAATCCGATCCCACGTTGACGCTGTTCACACGAGGAATGAAGTTTCCTTATTCGGTGCACGCATGGATGCTCCCAGGAGCGTCGTCTCGTCTTCTCATGCAAGTGGGCATACTTTTACACAGATCGTTCACGCACGTGAGTGACACTACGTGCTTCAAATTCAGCCGTACACAGGATTTACTTAGATGGAGTGATCTGATTCTGACTGGAGCGAGTGACCAGGGATGAGTTGCCCGTCTGGGTGGCAGCAGTTGACTTGACGTCCTCCCTCCCTTGAGTTACTGGTGCCACTACGGGCCGATCGGATCAATCTCGATCAGGGGAAGCTAATAACGTTACCCCCTTCCTGAATTCTCCTCAGGCAAGTCGGCAACGACCGCTGTTCAAAGCCACGGAGTGCCGAGCGCGTCCGTGCTTGCATGTGCATCCGGTCATTCGGATACGTCCACATAAACCCGGGGGGGGGGGGGGGGGGGGGGGGGGGGGGGGGGCAGTCTCCACGTCTAGAACTGCCCAGTTGCATGCATGCATACGAGCCCATGCTAACCCACTGCAGGATCGCCCGTGCTGGTGGAAAGGAAATGATTGGACCCCCGCGCGCGGCGTCGACGATACCGACACCCTTGAAACTGCATACACCGCACTTTCAAGACGACCGCCTCTGTTAGGCTTCGAAGCAGTTGTTTACCGCAGTGAACACAAAAAATTGGCCCATGGGATACGAATAATAAAAACAAACGCAACAGTGTATTATCTTAGACGGTGGGAAAACTCAATCGTCTCTAATCCTCGGAGCGGTGAGCCGGTTATTATTACAAGCCACTTCTATTTGGTTGCCTGACACATATAGCTACAGCACAACTGGTTGTCCGGCCACGTGCAGTCCCCGCGAGCACACCTCAGACGGTTGATAATAACAAACGCCTCTAAGAGTGATCACCGGAAAGCGATTAGGGATTTGCGCAGCCTCCCAGATGCAAATTAAATTTGTGCACTCAACGATCATTTCTAGAGGCAGAGTATGGAGGAACTCCCGCCTGCAGGTTCTCCTTTTTCTCTACTCTTTTCTCTATTTGATTTCTTTCTCTGGACTAATCATATGCAGACGTTTGTTCATACATAGAGCTCGAGTTGTGCAAATTGTTCAGACGCTTCTCCAGATATGTACAAATGAGATTTTCTTGCTCTGTTTTTTCCCCATTCTGTCTATTGTATAAATAGGCTTTTCAGTTCGTTCTGAATCTTTTCTTAGATCATTTTGCAGTGTGCAGAACCAAGCTACGATGATGGAAATCTATCGTGTATGCAGCCAGCCAACGCATAAATGTGGCCGTTCACATAGGCTGGAGAGGGGGAGCCGCATGGCGCGCATAGTGCCGGCAAACATGAGGTTGATGCCATTGTCCCCGTCCATGAAAACTCTACTCATCTCGAATCCATCGATCTGCACCTCGGGCACCAGGGGAGAATGCCCTAGGCGAGGGACCTAGCGCGAGTGGTCGCTCCAGTCGACGGTGATGCAACACTCCGACCCGCTGAGGTACTCAGGGGTTGAGTGTGGAGCGTTAACTGCTAGATTGACTTTGCGAGTGATTGTTTGCTGCATCCTGTTTGAGGGGTGCCCTTTTTGGATCATACCCATGTTCCCGAGTGGACGTGGGTATTGATCTCGTTCATTGTTTTGTACAGGCGCAGCCGTGGGCTGCGCTGGTCCTCTTGGTGGTGGTGGTGGCGATGCATGAGCTATGGCACCTGGTGCAGCTCCGTATCCCGGATTCATCGCGTCGCGATGTAGTTGAGCATAACCCTCATGGATATTCTGGAACTCGTGGCAGTCCTTGAGGAGGTGGCTGGACTTTTTCTTGCCATCATATTTGTGGATGTAGAAGTGGACGTTGCAGGGTCCAGCCAACTTCTCTTGGATGCTAGATGTGTCAGGTGCGTCGTCGCGGGTGCAGTGTTGCCACACTTGCACGGTTTTCCCGCTATCGCGGTAGCTGCTGCTGCTGCTGTGGTATCCACTATTACGGTTACCCTCGTCACATTTTTTAGATAGCCGGCTACGACCATGTCGACCTCCTCGCGGTCTTTGTAGCCATGTATCCGACGCTTCCCTCGGCGGTTGTGTCTGCGACTGAGGTCGTTCTCGTCATCTGCACGGACGCGGTTGTTGTTGAGCGAATCTTCTCCGTCCGCCCATCGATTCTCAATGTCCATCCGGTGGTCGATGGTTTTGGGCTTCGTGCGCCCCAGCTCCGCTTTGAGCTCTCTGTGGCGTACGACGATGTTGAACACGTCGATTGCGCGATCTTTAGAGATATCTTCCGCCGAATTTTGATGATGGACCACCTTTGGATGTAGGAGCGAAGGGATTCGCTCGGCTTTTGGCAGCAGGCCCTGAGCTCTTCGATTGACGCGGGACGCTTGTAGGTGCCTTTGAAGTTACAGACTAAACTGTACACCAGGTCCTCCCAGGTGCGGATCGATCCGCGAGGTAGATTGTTGAGCCACGCGCAAGCGGCGCCATGCAGCTGCAGTTGGAGGCACTGCATGGCTATGCACTTGTTCCCGCCGTGCAGCCTGACGAAGGAGATGTGGCCTTCTAGGAAGATTTTCGGGTCTTCGAGGCCATCAAACTTCGGGTTTTCCGAAGGAAGTTTGAAGCCTTTCGGCATTCGCGTCTACCATATGTCTCTACTGAAGCAGCTGGCGCCGCAGAGCTCTGTTCATTTGTCCTCCAACTCTGTTGAGTAGGCGCGCTTGGCACGCATCTTGTCGACCTTGTGCTGTGTGATTTTGTCATGTGCGTCGTAATCGTGGTCATGTTGCCGCGAGCTACGGCGTGGCCGCTATAAGTTCATGGTCATCGTCGCTGGAAGATGACGAGGGATATTGGAGCCTTGGATTTGTTCGACTCCGGTATTGGATCCTTGGCTAGTGCAACTTCAACCAATCCAAGCCCGACGATGGCGAACTAGTGCACAGCAGATCATGGATCTCCGGCTGGTGGATGGTTGGCGCGAAGATACGTGGTAGCTGCTATCACCGCAGCTTGCAGTGTTTTCGGGATCATGTGACCCCGCAAGTCCACCTACGTGAACGAGAAGTCGAGGGCTCTGGTTGACTTGTCTCGATCTTTGTTGTTGAGATGGTTCAATCGAGAGCGCCTTTTGGCGGCTGCAGGACCGTTGCCTTTCGAGGAGGACCCACTGATACAGGAGAGTTCTGCCCGTCGGGCACTCAACTCATTTGCGGCCTTGTAGCATCCCATCTGTCTAACATATGTAATGCTACATGGTCTAGTAATATAATTGCTACTTCCTACATATAATTGTTGCATCATAATTATATCATGCTCATGTCATCATGCCACCTTGCATTTGAGCATCATATAAAACCCTTTTCATTTGGTTCTTCTCTCATATGCATTATTCATTGTTTTTGCCTTCTGATATATTGTATTTGGTTCTTGATAAATGCTTGATGCCCAAGTTGAGTTGGGGGCATATCTTTTATTCAACTCCCTCACCTTTCTTTGTCACCACCTTATAATTCCACCATTCTAATTATCCATGAGCTCTACTTTTCCTTTGGCATTTAAATCTAGCTCATGTGAGTTGGGATGGATCCACTTCTAGTTTCCACATGCCCTCACACTAGCATCATGTTGTTCCACATTATTAATATGTGGAGCCACCTTTGCATGCTTTGTGAGTGGAACCCCTTTTTCTAGTTTCCATATGGATTATTATGAATGTATGCTCATGTTGGAATATTTTTAAGACTATTAAACATCTAGTGGAATATACACACTAGCAAGTCCCAATTATATTCAAATATGATCATCTCCATCTACTCCACATGGAACCTTCTTTTAAATTCTTTTAGCTTGGCCTTAGTCCATATTTTGGGATGCATATGTATAAATGCCATGATTATTTACTTTGTTTTCACAAGATTAAAACATGGCATTTAATGCTTTTGCATGGGCCATGCCGATCTCACCATCATCCCCTCCTTTTGGGTTTTCTTGTATTTTTGGAAGTGGAGCATGGTTCTTTGTGAATCCATTCATGTTGGATCTATTCTTTTGTTCTTACCATAAAACCTCACCACCTTGATCTCTTATCCTTGTCATGAGCATCAAAACCTCACCTCTCACCATCTCCACCCTCATCACCCCTTGTTTTTTTTGGCCTTGATCAATTTTAAACCCTAAAACCCTCATAACCCCTACCTCTCTTTCCAACCCTAACCCCTTACCCTAACCTCACCTCACCAACCTCCTCTCACCATGCCGAGGCACCACTCCCTCTCTCTGCCAGTAAGGGCCCACCCTAGCCCCCTCTCTACCCCATGCCGAGCTCCCTCCAACCCTATCTAGCCATACCCGAGCCTCTCTCTCTCCCCTCTCTATTTTCTCTCTCTCGCTGCCAGCCCGGCTCCACCCGACCCCACCTGCGCCCCTGGCCTAGCTACAGCCGCCCATGCCCCTCCTGGCCCCAGCTGCACCCCTGCCCGAGCCGGACGAGCACATGCTCATGGAGGAGAAGAAAAGTGGCCGAAGCCACCTTTTCTCCCGAGCCCTTCCCCACGGCATCCCTCTCTCCCCTCCACTTTATATACTCCCTCTCTGCCTTGGCATCGACCCCAGATCTACCAGGGCCTCGCCCTTCTCCCTACCACCTGCCGCTACCCCTCTCTCCTCCGTCGTCGTCCACCGTCGGCATCTCCTCTTCCACCACCTCACAGGAGGCGGGTGTGGCGTGGAGGCGTTGGGGAAGACCGAGGCGACCCTCCGCATCGCCCCTGTACCCGCAAACGAGGAGGAGAAGGACCAGCCTCGCTGCACGCCGACGCGGCCGACACAAAACCCTAACCCCGGGTGCGCCTGCATCGTCGTCGCCCTGCTGCTCCCCGTCCCGATCCGAGCCTGCCAACGAGCCCACGGTGAGCGTCCGAACCTCCCAGACAACCTCCCTCCGTTCACCGCTCCCTGTACGCGCCACGCCGTCGGACAAGCGCCTTCGGTGCATCGCGCTCGTCGTCGTCGAGGACCGACCTCTCGCCGGATACGCTTTATCTGGCCGCGCCTGCACGTCCTAACATCAACCTTCCCCTAGCGCGGTAGCCGTCGCCGCACGCTAGCGCCAGATCGCGGGTTCGAGCCCCCATTCCGCCGCGCCCCACGCTGTCTCCGTCTGTCGTCAGTTTCGTCAGAGGAAGATCCACAGTACCAGTTGGCAGTTTGCAAATCCCCCTCCACACCCTTTTGCCTCAACCCGCGGTACCCCAGGGCCACCAGACAGCCTCCCGTTGGCAGTTTTGCAAAAAGGCGCCCAGGTTCTCCATCCCTCAACCCGCGGTACCCGGCTCTACCGCGTGGCACGCGCCCGGCCCGCCTCTGTCGCGTGGGCCTGCGGAGCATCCGGTCCCACCTGTCGGTCTCCCTGGCTAGCGTCTGCGCCGGTAGGAAAAGTCCGCTGCGCACCGTTTCCGCCTAGTCAGCACTGGCCCCACCCATCAACGTCTAGGGCTAGCTGCCTCTGGGTATAAAAACTCTTTTCGTTTATCTGTTTTAATAAAACAATTTCTGGAAAATGTTTAAATATGAATTTAATTCTGTTTTTAATAACTTTTAATTTGTAATTCCAAATAATACAAATGATATATGTTTTGGAATCAGGAAAATGTGAGGATTGCAAATATGCCATTCAAAATATCTTTTGGGCAAATTAAATTTTTGAAATTGTTTAAATGCAATAAAAATGCCTTTTCTTAATTAATTAATAACTTTAAATCTATAACTCCAAATTTGACAAATAATATGTCTAAATCGATCAGCACGACGAGCCCGTTCTAACTATGCATTCCATGTTCTGAATTGCAGCATGCATCATATAAATATAAAGTATACATCAAGTGTTATCAGAGCAAAACATGAATAAAACTTAATAAAATGCTTTATTCTTGTACCCCACACCTTACCCATGCCATGCTACTTTATTGCCATGTAATTTGTGCATCATTCATCATGGCATGCTTGTTTGCTTGTCGCATTTTAATTCATATGTTTGTGCACTTTATTTATGTTGGCCCTTGTTTGTTTGGTTCTTCTTCGATAGACGCCGAGCAGGGGATATATCAGGAATCCCAGGAGCACTACCCAGATCCGACTCTCGCTTCAACTGAGCTGCCAGGCAAGCACTACCACATGCTTGCATACATATAGTACCTATTGCCTCTATCTTATTCTTGCATCATTGAGTCGCGATTGCATTAATTGAATCCCAAGTACTGCATAGCCTTTACTTTTAAACCCCACCGAAGCTTGTTCCTCCATCCCATGAGCCATTACTACATGAGTTGTTTGAGCCATGCGAGTCGTAGAAAAGCATGTGTAGGGTACGTGAGTGTCTGATGGATAACGAGGTACCTAAACAACTTAACCTAAGTAGTAATGGGATAACTAATGAAAGCGGCGCCCGTGAGCAATATCTGCTATTTGGTTTTCATGCTCACTTGCATCCCGTAGGACCCCGAGTACTTGATTCCTGTTCCTTGACTATTCCCACTATCCAAATCCGGGAGGCCTTATGGACCCCCCTGAGCCAGAGCTTGATTCATTTTTATTTCGTGGGGCCACAAAGTAGTTTGGGGCTTTACTACTATCCTGTACTTATGCCATGCTTTACTGTTTTATTTAAGATTGTGCGTGGAGCACCTGTACTGTTTAGGATTGCGGAGTGTTTTCGCGGTATCGACAAGCCCAGTCACATTTTCGGGTTCCCGGTCGTTTACAGTCATTGGCGCAAACCTTGGGTCCGTCTCGGAGCCGGCCAACTTCGTTGCGGGTAGCTTAATGGGGTGGCCCCTGAAATATTTCTGAATCATGTGATCGCTTTGTCGTGAATGCCTCGTTGGGTTTTGTTTTGGTTTTTTCGAGTTTGATCGAGTGTGTGTTGCTATTTGTGCACCCCTGCAGGGTAAATCTTTCTGAAAGCCGTGTCCGCGATTATGGACGACTTGGAGCACAGTTTCTCGATCATAGACAAGTATAACTAAAGTACCGCTTTAATTTGACTAAGTACCTGACTAGTAAATAGTGAAATACTCATGGAATGGTTAATAAAACTGCCAACGGATGGGTTGTTCGTCCGCTTTCTCGTTGGTAAGCGAGTAGGAGGATGGATCTGTTAATTATACTGTTATAACTGTTGTTACTAATTAACGGACATCCGTCTATCTTTGGTTAGGCGGATGGTTAGCGAGTATCTATAGACTTGTTAGTTATTATCTTTTGCTGTCACCCCAGATATATGTCCCCTTTAGAGGCATAAAGGCTTGCTGAGTACCCCTAGGGTCTCACACGATAAATTGTTTGATTCATATGAACAAGTGTATTCGCAAGATGGATATTGGGTGGAGGAGACGGATGATGTTGGCAACGACACTCGGTGTAGAGATTCCGGGGATGGGGATCCGCGAGATCTGTGGGCGAGATGTGTTTATTTATGTGGCATTTTATGCCGATTTTCTTCTTATCCGTACTCGGATCTTGTTTTCCGCTTCCGCCTGATACTCTGATGTTTGATGTATGAGGAGCTATCCTAAACTATTATCTTTATCTAGGATATTTGGATCTTGCCGTATGGCATTGCAATATTTCTATTTCGTTTTAGATGGAATGGCTCTGAAAACTGTTGTATGGTGGCTTGCATACATACTCACTTGTGTATGTAGTTGATCCCTTCGCCTGCCGATTACGCCGCTCGTTCTTGTCCCGATGTTCTGGAAGTGGTTAGGACGGCCGATAGGTCTACCTGTGAGTGTCCCCCGGACCCCACCGTACTATTTTAACCACTTTCGCTCATCCAGGCATGCAACTTAGAGCGTAATTCACCGAGGTAGTTACAATTGGTATCAGAGCCATCCCACCCTTCAGGGTCTCAGCCAAATGGTCGTTGTCAGTCTAGCAAATATTTTGGTAGCTATGTATACTAGGGAAAAACAAAAACGTGAGAGTAGGACTGCTTCCATTTTTCTTCTTACCCACCCACCCACCCTTTTCTGGTAAGGAAGTGTAACGTTTTCAATCATCTTCTAAAAATTCAAACTAGGATTCACGTGTTCTGGGTTTCGTAGTACCATAGGTTGTGTGTGTGTGTGTGTGAATTCCTTGTCTATCTGTTGCATCCAACATGTTATCGCTATCTTCCTTTTGGTTATCAACTGTTGGTACATTCCATACCGACAGGCCTTTGTAAACCGACGCGATATTTCTGATTCGTTGTATACCGGTGCGATCTGTCTTACTCTTTGATATCCGACGTTATCTTGTTGGGGTGTTCGTTTCCGTAGTACTAATCTTTAAGTTCATCTTAAAAAGAAGGTGTTGGGATATGTGTTTTACTTATTCATGTGCGGAGTAATGATTTGAGTGCGGGATGGAGTCGCGACCATACCACTACTTTTATCATTCTCTCTTGTATATTGAATTGGTAGAGTTACTAATCTTGATTCGTTAAGTGGTTTTGCGCATATAGTGGTATTTTAATGCCGAAATTTGCGGAAAATTTTTCTTTGATAGCTTTGTGTACCACACTCTTTGTTCAGTCGTGTGCTATATGATTACTATCTTCTAGGTGCTTTGAACTTTGTTGATATTTTAATATCATTTTAGTAATTTGTATCCTTTAATCTTGGTTAATTCCATTTTGGTACTATTTTGGATTATTATTATTCTCCATTATGGTACTGACTTGTGTTTTATATCAATCACAGGATGGCACCACCACGCCGTTCTGAGGAGGACATACCACCTGAACTGGGGGCTGCGTTGGCAAGTATTGCTAATGCCTTAGGAGTAATGCAGCAGAACCAGCAGCGATTTGAAGAAAGTGTCAGGAGGAATGAGTTTGTTCCGCTACCTCCACCTCCCAAGCGAGGAGACATCAAGAGTTTTCTGAAGTTCAACCCGCGCCACTTTGAGGTGTCTGATCAGCCTCTGGACACAGATGATTGGCTGCATGAGATGTCAAGGTTGCTAATGACTGCTGATGTTCCTGAGCAAGAATGGGTAAAATGTGCCACTCACCTTCTGAAGGGAGATGCAGCTCTGTGGTGGGAGAATTACCTGAAGGCAAACCACTCTGAGTTTCAGCCTACTTGGGAGCAGTTCACTGGGGCTTTCAAAGAGCAATATCTGTCAGAAATTGTCATGGAAAGGATGAAGGAAGTGTTTCTCAACCTCAAGCAGGGCAATGACAATGTAAATACCTATATTAGAAACTTCATGAACCTTTCTCGGCATGGTGGCGATGAGATCTCTGATGACAAGAAGAAGCAAAAGAGGTTCAGATAAGGGCTCAATGCATCAATCAAATATCCAATCACTCATGCAAGGCCGGGGTCTTTTCTAGAACTCCAACATACAGCTCTGCAGGAAGAAGCAAGTAGGCAAGTGTTTGAGGAGTCCAAGAAACACAGCCGCGATGCAGCAAGCTCTTCAGCTATGACAGCTCCTTCTAAGCGTCGTGTCTGGGTTCCTAACACCCCACCGTCGCTCCCGGCTCCACCAAGACCTTCAAGCTACGCGGCAAGGCCACCAAACTCCTTCACTGCTGCTCCCAGGGGCTACAACCACAACTACCCTGGAGCGCTTGGCGGAGTCCCTGGCTACGCTGCTCCACGTCCACCTGGTGCCTGTTACACCTGTGGAAATACCGGGCATCAACACTGGAATTGTCCAATGAACAACAAAGCTCTTCCACCACCACCTCCAAGACCTGTGGCAAGTTCTTCTATGGTACGTGCACCTCCACCTCGGGCTCTCAACATCAACACCAAGCCCGGGTCTATGGTTGCTTGTGCCAACTGTGTCAACGTCGCTCAAGCTGAGCATGCACCTGGAGTTCTGATGGGTATGCTTCATGTTAACTCAGTTCCTGCATGAGTTTTGTTTGATTCTGGTGCATCGCATTCTTTTGTCTCTACAAGTTTTGCTGATGAGAATGGGTTACCTATGGATCCTCTCCCTAAGCGGTTAATGGTCCTTTCTCCTGGAGCAACAATGGCATCTTCTAAAATCAGCCATGGCAATCAAATTGAGATTGGTGGTTCTTCGTTCTCGGCTTCCTTAATTATTCTGGGCAACTCTGACATTGATGTTATCATGGGCATGGATTGGTTAACAGCAAATGCAGCTGTGATTAATTGTGCTAAACGCTCGGTTTCTCTGAAAATTCCTGAAGGCCATATAGTCTATTCTCCAAGTCTGACTCCTACAATTCAGCTATTCTCTTTGGCGGCTCTGAATGTTGATGCTATGGAAGCTATTCAGAGTGTTCCGGTGGTCTATGAGTTCCCAAATGTTTTTCCTGAAGAGTTGCCAGGTATGCTCCTGATCGTGAGGTTGAGTTTGTGATTGAGATTGAACCTGGAACCGCTCCTATCTCCAAGCGGCCTTATAAAATGGGTCCTGCTAAATTGGCTGAACTCAAACGTCAGCTTGATGAACAAGAGAAGTTGGGTTTCATTCAGCACAGTACTTCTTCTTGGGGTAGCCCAACCATCTTTGTGAAGAAGCGAGACAAGACTGATAGACTTTGTGTTGACTATCGGGCTCTCAATGCTAAAACCATCAAGAATAAATATCCCCTTCCATGGATTAATGATCTCTTCGATCAGCTAGCTGGAGCTGTGGTATTCTCTAAGCTTGATTTGAGAAGTGGGTATCATCAAATCAAGATCCGCAAGGAAGATGTTCCCAAAACAGATTTCACCACCCACTATGGCCTGTATGAGTACACTGTCATGTCTTTCGGTCTCACCAACGCACCTGCCACCTTCTCGAGGCTTATGAACTCGGTTTTCATGGAGTATCTTGATAAGTTTGTTGTGGTCTATTTGGATGACATCCTAGTCTATTCTAAGTCAAAATAAGAACATGAAGAACACCTTTGGTGTGTCCTAAATAAGCTTCATGAGAACCGCCTATATGCAAAGTTCTCCAAGTGTGAGTTCTGGCTGCCTGAAGTCACCTACCTTGGTCACGTCATCTCTGCCAAGGGCATTGCCGTCAACCTAGAAACTGTTAAGACAATTGTTGACTGGCTTCCACCCATAAATGTCAAAGAAGTCCGGAGTTTCCTTGGTTTGGCTAGTTACTGCTGTCGCTTCGTTCAGAACTTCTCGAAAATTGCGAAAGCCTCTTACTGATCTTCTCAAGAAAGGCAAGAAATACCTTTGGTCTCCTGCATGTCAAGCAAGCTTTGAAACACTCAAAGAGAAGCTCACTTCCACACCAGTCTTGATTCCTCCAGATACATCAAAGCCTTTCCAGATATTCTGTGACGCCTCCTTGCAAGGATTGGGTGCGGTCCTTATGCAAGAAAAACAAGTTGTTGCTTATGCCTCTCGACAGTTGAAGATGCATGAGATCAACTATCCTACACATGACCTCGAACTCGCAGCAGTTGTCTTTGCTTTGAAAGTATGGAGGCATTACTTGCTTGGCAACCGTTGTGAGATCTTTTCTGATCACAAGAGTCTGAAGTATATCTTCACATAGCCTGATCTCAACCTTCGTCAGAGAAGGTGGATTGAAGCAATTAATGATTTCGATTTGACCATCAGCTACACTCCGGGCAAAGCTAATGTCATGGCCGATGCTCTTAGCCGAAAAGCTTATGTCAACAACCTTATGGTGGAAGAACAACAACCTCTCTTGTGTGAGGAATTCCGCAAGCTCAACCTTGAAATTGTGGATCAAGGGTATCTTCTGAACCTTCTGGCAACCCCTCTCTTGGAATAAAAAGTTCTCTCCATTCAACTTGGTGATCCTTACACTAAAAACATCATCTCCAACATTCAGCTTCCGAAGTATGAGTCCTTCCACGTCGACGACCAAGGCGCTCTTTTCTTTGAACACCGGATGTTTGTTCCGAACTACCCGGGTTTAAGAGAGCAAGTTCTTAAGGAGGCGCATGATTCTGTTCTTTCTATCCACCCTGGCAGCACTAAGATGTACATGGACTTGAAAACACAGTATTGGTGGCCTGGGTTGAAAAGATATTGTGCCAAGTATGTCTCGGAGTGTGATGTCTGCCGCAGAGTTAAAGATGTCCATCAGAAACCTTCCGGTCTTCTACAGCCATTGAAGCCTCCGGAATGGAAATGGGAGAAAGTAGAGATGGACTTCATAACTGGTTTTCCAAGGTCGCAGAAGGGCAACAATGCAATCTTTGTTGTCATCGATAGGCTTTCTAAAGTGGCTCATTTATTTCTCGTCAAGGAAACAATTTCTGCAATTCAGTTGGCTGAGCTCTATATCAACAGAATTGTCTCTCTGTATGGGGTTCCTCTTGAGATCAGTTCAGACCGTGGAAGCATCTTCACTTCCAAGTTCTGGGGAAGTTTCCAAAATGCTTTGGGAACAAAATTGAACTTCAGCACAGCGTACCACCCTCAGTCGCAAGGACAAGTTGAAAGGATCAATCAGATTCTGGAAGATATGTTCCGTGCTTGTGTTATCTCTTTCGACATGAAGTGGGAAGAATGCCTTCCTTATGCGGAATTCTCTTACAACAACAGCTTCCAGAAAAGTCTAAAGATGGCACCATTTGAGGTTCTCTATGGTTGCAAATGCAGAACTCCGATTGGTTGGTCGGGCGCAGGTGAAAGAACATTGTTTGGCCCCGACATTATAACTCAAGTGGAGGAGAAGGTTCACATCATTCTTGAAAACCTGAAGGTTGCTCAAAGTCGCCAGAAGAGCAACTATGACAGAAAGCACACGGACATGGAGTATGGCCCTGGTGATCTCGTTTACCTTCGTGTCACTCCCATGAGAGGCACGCACCGGTTTGGTATCAAAGGAAAGCTGGCTCCTAGATACATTGGTCCTTTCAAAATTCGTGGAAGAAGAGGAGAAGTTGCTTATGCTCTTGAGCTCCCTGAAAAACTCAAGGTCCATGATGTTTTCCATATCTCTCAACTCAAGAAGTGCTTCAAGGATCCCGGTAGGACCGTGGACCATGAACTCATCAATCTCCAAGAAGATCTGTCTTATCAAGAACACCCCACAAAAATCCTTGAAGTCGCGGAAAGAAGGACTCGCAATAAGTCCATCAAGTTCTGCAAGGTGCAGTGGTCGCACCATTCCGTTGTTGAAGCCACTTGGGAATGCGAGGACAAGCTTCGTGCCAAGTATCCTACCCTCTTCGTGTCTTCTTCTTCCTAGAATCTCGGGGCGAGATTCCTGTTTAGTGGGGGAGAGTTGTAGCATCCCATCTGTCTAACATATGTAATGCTACATGGTCTAGTAATATAATTGCTACTTCCTACATATAATTGTTGCATCATAATTATATCATGCTCATGTCATCATGCCACCTTGCATTTGAGCATCATATAAAACCCTTTTCATTTGGTTCTTCTCTCATATGCATTATTCATTGTTTTTGCCTCTTGATATATTGTATTTGGTTCTTGATAAATGCTTGATGCCCAAGTTGAGTTGGGGGCATATCTTTTATTCAACTCCCTCACCTTTCTTTGTCACCACCTTATAATTCCACCATTCTAATTATCCATGAGCTCTACTTTTCCTTTGGCATTTAAATCTAGCTCATGTGAGTTGGGATGGATCCACTTCTAGTTTCCACATGCCCTCACACTAGCATCATGTTGTTCCACATTATTAATATGTGGAGCCACCTTCGCATGCTTTGTGAGTAGAACCCCTTTTTCTAGTTTCCATATGGATTATTATGAATGTATGCTCATGTTGGAATATTTTTGAGACTATTAAACATCTAGTGGAATATACACACTAGCAAGTCCCAATTATATTCAAATATGATCATCTCCATCTACTCCACATGGAACCTTCTTTTAAATTCTTTTAGCTTGGCCTTACTCCATATTTTGGGATGCATATGTATAAATGCCATGATTATTTACTTTGTTTTCACAAGATTAAAACATGGCATTTAATGCTTTTGCATGGGCCATGCAGATCTCACCATCATCCCCTCCTTTTGGTTTTTCTTGTATTTTTGGAAGTGGAGCATGGTTCTTTGTGAATCCATTCATGTTGGATCTATTCTTTTGTTCTTACCATAAAACCTCACCACCTTGATCTCTTCTCCTTGCCATGAGCATCAAAACCTCACCTCTCACCATCTCCACCCTCATCACCCCTTGTTTTTTTTGGCCTTGATCAATTTTAAACCCTAAAACCCTCACAACCCCTACCTCTCTTTCCAACCCTAACCTCACCTCACCAACCTCCTCTCACCATGCCGAGGCGCCCCTCCCTCTCTCTGCCAGCAAGGGCCCACCCTAGCCCCCTCTCTACCCCATGTCGATCTCCCTCCAACCCTATCTAGCCATACCCGAGCCTCTCTCTCTCTCCCCTCTCTGTTTTCTCTCTCTCTCGCTGCCAGCCTGGCTCCACCCGACCCCACCTGCGCCCCTGGCCCAGCTACAGCCGCCCATGCCCCTCCTGGCCCCAGCTGCACCCCTGCCCGAGCCGGACGAGCACATCCTCGTGGAGGAGAAGAAAAGTGGCCGAAGCCACATTTTCTCCCGAGCCCTTCCCCACGGCATCCCTCTCTCCCCTCCACTTTATCTACTCCCTCTCTGCCTTGGCATCGACCCTAGATCTACCAGGGACTCGCCCTTCTCCTCCCCACCACCTGCCGCTACCCCTCTCTCCTCCGTCGCCGTCTACCGTCGGCATCTCCTCTTCCACCACCTCACAGGAGGCGGGCGTGGCGTGGAGGCGTTGGGGAAGACCGAGGCGACCCTCCGCATCGCCCTATACCCGCAGACGAGGAGGAGAAGGACCAGCCTCGCTGCACGCCGACGCGGCCGACGCAAAACCCTAACCCCGGGTGCGCCTGCATCGTTGTCGCCCTGCTACTCCCCGTCCCGATCCGAGCCCGCCAACGAGCCCGCGGTGAGCGTCCGAACCTCCCAGACAACCTCCCTCCGTTCACCGCTCCCTGTACGCGCCACGCCGCCGGACGAGCGCCTTCGGTGCATCACGCTCGCCGTCGTCGAGGACCGACCTCTCGCTGGATACGCTTTATCTGGCCGCGCCTGCACGTCCTAACATCAACCTTCCCCTAGCCCAGCGGTAGCCGCCGCCGCACGCTAGCGCCAGATCGCGGGTTCGAGCCCCTGTTCCACCGTGCCGCGCGCTGTCTTCGTCTATCGTCAGTTTCGTCAGAGGAAGATCCACAGTATCAGTTGGCAGTTTGCAAATCCCCCTCCACACCCTTTTGCCTCAACCCGCGATACCCCAGGGCCACCAGACAGCCTCCCATTGGCAGTTTTGCAAAAAGGCGCCCAGGTTCTCCGTCCCTCAACTCGTGGTCCCCGGCTCTGCCGCGTGGCACGCGCTCGGCCCGCCTCTATCGCGTGGGCCTGCGGAGCATCCGGTCCCACCTGTCGGTCTCCCTGGCTAGCGTCTGCGCCGGTAGGAAAAGTCCGCTGCGCACCGTTTCCGCCCAGTCAGCACTGGCCCCACCCGTCAGCGTTTGGGGCTAGCTGCCTCTGGGTATAAAAAGTCTTTTCGTTTATCTATTTTAATAAAACAATTTCTGGAAAATGTTTAAATATGAATTTAATTCTGTTTTTAATAACTTTTAATTTGTAATTCCAAATAATACAAATGATATATGTTTTGGAATCAGGAAAATGTGAGGATTGCAAATATGCCATTCAAAATATCTTTTGGGCAAATTAAATTTTCGAAATTGTTTAAATGCAATAAAAATGCCTTTTCTTAATTAATTAATAACTTTAAATCTATAACTCCAAATTTGACAAATAATATGTCTAAATCGATCAGCGCAACGAGCCCGTTCTAACTATGCATTCCATGTTCTGAATTGCAGCATGCATCATATAAATATAAAGCATACAGCAAGTGTTATGAGAGCAAAACATGACTAAAACTTAATAAAATGCTTTATTCTTGTACCCCACACCTTACCCATACCATGCTACTTTATTGCCATGTAATTTGTGCATCATTCATCATGGCATGCTTGTTTGCTTGTCGCATTTTAATTCATATGCTTGTGCACTTTATTTATGTTGGCCCTTGTTTGTTTGGTTCTTCTTCGTATAGACACCGAGCAGGGGATATATCAGGAATCCCAGAAGCACTACCCAGATCCGACTCTCGCTTCAACTGAGCTACCAGGCAAGCACTACCACATGCTTGCATACATATAGTACCTATTACCTCTATCTTATTCTTGCATCATTGAGTCGCGATTGCATTAATTGAATCCCAAGTACTGCATAGCCTTTACTTTTAAACCCCACCGAAGCTTGTTCCTCCATCCCATGAGCCATTACTACAGGAGTTGTTTGAGCCATGCGAATCGTAGAAAAGCATGTGTAGGGTACGTGAGTGTCTGATGGATAACGAGCTACCTAAACAACTTAACCTGAGTAGTAATAGGATAACTAATGAAAGCGGCACCGGTGAGCAATATCTGTTATTTGGTTTTCATGCTCATTTGCGTCCCGTAGGACCCCGAGTACTTGATTTCTGTTCCTTGACTATTCGCACTATCCATATCCGGGAGGCCTTATGGAGCCCCCTGAGCCAGAGCTTGATTTATTTCTATTTCATGGGGCCACAAAGTAGTTTGGGGCTTTATTACTATCCTGTATTTATGCCATGCTTTACTGCTTTATTTAATATTGTGCGTGGAGCACCTGTACTGTTTAGGATTGCGGAGTGTTTTCGCGGTATCGACAAGCCCAGTCACATTTTCAGGTTCCTAGTCGTTTACATCCATTGGCGCAAACCTTGGGTCCGTCTCGGAGCCGGCCAACTTCGTTGCGGGTAGCTTAATGGGGTGGCCCCCTGAAATATTTCTGAATCCTGTGATCGCTTTGTCGTGAATGCCTCGTTGGGTTTTGATTTGGTTTTTCCGAGGTTGATTGAGTGTGTGTTGCTATTTGTGCACCCCTGCAGGGTAAATCTTTCTGAAAGCCGTGTCCGCGGTTATGGACGACTTGGAGCACAGTTTCTCGATCATAGACAAGTATAACTAAAGTACCGCTTTAATTTGACTAAGTACCTGACTAGTAAATAGTGAAATACTCATGCAATGGTTAATAAAACTGCCAACGGATGGGTTGTTCGTCCGCTTTCTCGTTGGTAAGCGAGAAGGAGGATGGATCTGTTAATTATACTGTTATAACTGTTGTTACTAATTAACGGACATCCGTCTATCTTTGGTTAGGCGGATAGTTAGCGAGTATCTATAGACTTGTTAGTTATTATCTTTTGCTGCAATTGCGTCACCCCAGGTATATGTCCCCTTTAGAGGCATAAAGACTTGCTGAGTACCCCTAGGGTCTCACACGATAAATTGTTTGATTCAGATGAACAGGTGTATTCGCAAGATGGATACTGGGTGGAGGAGACGGATGATGTTGGCAACGATCACTCGGTGTAGAGATTCCCGGGATGGGGATCCGCGAGATCTGTGGGCGGGATGTGTTTATTTATGTGGCATCTTATGCCGATTTGCTTCTTATCCGTACTCGGATCTTGTTTTCCGCTTCCACCTGATACTCTGATGTTTGATGTATGAGGAGCAATCCTAAACTATTATCTCTATCTAGGATATTTGGATCTTGCCGTATGGCGTTGCAATATTTCTATTTCTTTTTAGATGGAATGGCTCTGAAAACTGTTGTATGGTGGCTTGCATACATACTCACTTGTGTATGTAGTTGATCCCTTCGTCTGCCGATTACGCCGCTCGTTCTTGTCCTGATGTTCTGGAAGTGGTTAGGACGACCGATAGGTCTACCTGTGAGTGGCCCCCAGGCCCCACAATACTATTTTAACCACATCCAGGCATGCAACTTAGAGCATAATTCACCGAGGTAGTTACAGGCCTTCTTGCGGGCCTCGAGTTGTGCGTTCAACGCCTGTTGGCGTTTGAACTCCTAGATGAGTAGCCAATGGTATCCCATCAGCATATCGTGTGATGCGTCTGCTGGTAGGGGGTTGCCCTATAGGGATTCCTAACATCGTGCCCATTCGGCGTTGTTGAGGTGGATCTCTTGGCGCGCCGACCCGTTGTTGGCGTTTTCGCCCTAATTGTCGGGGTTGGGCGGGTTGGGCTACTCACCGTTGGCGGGGCCATTGATGGGAGCTCCATTGGTTGGTCCATCGTTGTCGGTGTTTCCTTGAGTGCCCGTCACTGTTGGTGATGACGGCGCACATGTGGTAGTTGGGGAGGCGGCTGCTCCCGCAACTCTTAGATCCAGAGCCGTAGGCACCGTCCTCCGATGATGGATCACATAGATCGGAATCGTAACTGTTGTTGCTGTCCGTGTCATAGGCCGAAGCTGACGTGTTGAGCTCGCTCAGGGTGCCAATTGGTGGTGGGAACCACGAGGCAGGTGCGATTGAAGGTGTCAGCGAGTGATCGGGAAAGCAGAGCATGCTGATCTGGCTGACCTTGAAGCGTAGGCTCCCGATATTCATGCCGATTCTGTCACCCACGGGCTCGAAGTACGGACGAGTCGCCAGTGAGTGGATGGTGAAGTCGAAGGTGCCTAAGAGGAGGCGATTCTCTGCTGCAGTAGAGTTATAGATCGCAGTTGATGAGGCTGAGGAAGCCGCAACATCAGCACTCTCATTTCCCATAAACAGCGCCAATTGACGAGGGGTTAACTCGTCAATACCCATTGTTGATGGACTTGGGTTACAGGAAGTGGGGAGCGCTAGATGCATTGATCGGCTATTAAACAAGCACATTAGGGACACCTGGTTTACCCAGGTTCAGGTCTTTAGAAGTGACCCTACTCCTGCTTATATGCTCTTTGATTATCGAGGAGTCGAAAGTTACAGAGGGTGTGCTGATGCAATCTGGTGGTGTGTAAACTAGGGTTGTGAATATCCTGCTCGCTCCTCCCTCCTGTCCTTTATATAGGGAGGCCAGGTCTCGGGATAACACGTCGAGTCAGTTACAGATTAGGGTTTTTTCCTTTAAATTTCTTATCTATACATGTCGTGCTTCCCAAGGATCCGCGTATCCTTCGACTTGGGCCACCTGGATCGTCCTGGGCCTTGCCGTAAGTTTCTCTTGGGCTGCACCGTATAGGCCAAGCCCGGGTACCCGTCGGGTATACCCATGTCAGGATGAAAAGAGGAGATGGGTTTCTCTGTTAGGGTTTTCTCACTGGGAGCTCGAAGAGTCACATGGCGAGAGAAATAAGAATACACAGGGAGAATGCAAGTAAAAGAATTATCTTTGGCTATAGTAACTATTTATAACCCCTAGCGTCAAGATTCGTGCACAGAAGATCTAACGGTAAGAGCGTTGACAATGTGTGTGCGAACGTGCGTGATAATTTCACCACGTCCATCGTTTGCCGCTTAACGTTTCGGATTTCACGCGCGGAAAATCGCTATGATTAACTGCTGCCATATGTGAGATTCCAGGAAGCATAGGTTGTATCCTACGTCACCCTACTGACAGTGATAGTGGAGTAGTCATGTCTGAAGATTCCAATGTAGATGGATCCTGTCCGGCTATAGAAAGGAAGACTAAAACTTGAAGATTCTCCGGCTTATATGTTGAAGACGGAGAAGATTGCAGGGTTCTTTGGGAAGACTTCGAGATATTTCTTGATGAATTACCGGCATCACCTAGACAGAACATTCAATACTGAAGGGTAAGATGGCACAAGATCTCAAAGTACTCCGGGGACTACTGTTGGGGATATGCTAAAGGGGTATCACCATCGCATGTCTCTAATCCGGCTAATCCGGGTGGCCCACAGTTGGTAGCAAGGCCTGGCCTGTTGGGCATCCCAGTTAGACGGATCCAGAAGGGAGGCCAATGCCGGAAGAAGGAAGGCTACGATGCAGTTACTGACCAACCCAGAGTCTTGGAGTATAAGACACGAATACTAGTTAGTATTAGTGTAGGACTCTGTAACATGTCTAGCAAGGTCCTTTCTCTGTAACCCTAGGTTCTGGTGTCTTTATAAGCTGGACGTGTGGGAGCCTTTAGGGCACGATTCATAACACCTCGCACAGCGAACCGATCTCTATAACTCGACGTATGGTCATTATTATAGTGATTTATAACTCGGCGTATTTACATTAGAATTTGTAACCACTGGTATAAAAAAACATGGCATTACCTAGCCAACTTCATCGATGTTGTACTATTGAAATTAATGTTGAGTAGCAAAGGCAAGTTCAAAATGGCATATAGCACAATTCTATACAATGTGATTTTACTTTGAATTCTTTGGGCTGGGATTGTGGAAATCGCGTTGACCCCAATAGCATACGTGGAAGCAAGTAGGAATCATCGAAATGAAGCTAGCTCGGAGACTTTCTCTTCGCTGCTCGATGCTTGTACAGAAGAAGACGCCTAACAACAGTTAAGGCCCCCCTCGTGCACATGTCGTACGTTGGCCGAGAATCTCGTAGACCCCACCGTAAAGCCTGACCGCAAGCGCGCGAGCCACGCCAAAGCCGGTGACCGTCCCAGACGGCAGGCTGGAAGACGACGTAGGCATGGCGACCGGGTCAAACAAGCAGCTCTCACGCATCCCGGCCCGCGGGGCCCACCTGAAAAGGTCCCATGCCTCCAAGTCTACAGACCACAGGCGACGCGACGCCGACGCACGAGCTAGCAGTTCCGTGTCAAATCGATCTCGGAGTTGCCAGCACCCCCCATGATTTCTCCCGTTCCGCGCCCACATTTTCCCCGTGTCATCTCGCCTCCGCGTCGCGCCATGCCCATCCCAGCGACCCGCCACCGCCAGGCAGGCAAACCAAAGAGCGGCTCGAGACCGCGAGGACTTGCCTGGATGGATATATCTATTTGGAAGTGGTGTGCACGCAGAGCTCCCCGTACGTACGTGTTCAGACTTCAAAGGCAAAGTACGTGTACCGCTTGGGAGCATGTGATGTGTACAGTTTCAATTGTCCAAAGCGGGACGCGCAGTACTGGACGGGACCCAGGCTGCTGACCTGGTCTTCGCGGGACCGATGACAAGATCACCTTCACATCCGAGAGAGCCGGCTGGGCAGTGACCTGTTTGAAAATGCCAACGAGAAGAACGCGATCGAGACGAAACAAGCCAAGAAAAACGGGACGGGGAGAAAAAATATCTCAAGATGTGAACAAACACGTAGACGAGTTTCCAGTAAGCTGTTCTCTACTTCTTCTTCTTTTGCTTTGACTAGTAGCATCCAAAATTCTCGGGAGGCGTTATTATTATTGTACTTACTGCTATTATTACTGCGATGATGAAATATCAACAGATGTTGGCGGAGAGAGGAAGAGAACCAAGGAGAAGAAATGAACTAATACAACTCTTTTGTTTAATCGCCCCGGAAATCATCATCACGAAAGAAAAAAAAGAGTGACTGTATATCTTGCTCGAGCCCTGCCTGTGGTATCAAAGCCAAAGGAGGAGGATCTCGAGAACCTAATCGTCCTGATAATGAACAAAGAAGAGAACTGAACACCGCCATGCACGCGCGTCTGTATAACTTGCCACCTATCCTCAACTCATCCGACCTGCACCAAGCTAGCCGCTCATTGCGTCTCGCTGTTGGTGTTGTTGCTCGTTGTGTTGTTGCTCGTCGTCACGTTGTTGTTGTTCGCGTTGCTGTTGTTGCCGGCGGCGGCCGCGTGCTGGCCGCCTATGATCGACGTGATGGCCGCCGCGAGCGCGACCGTGAAGTTCGGGTCTGCGGTGATTGCTGCTGCCGCTGCGCTGACGGTGTCGGATATCTGGCCCGGGAGGCCCATCGGCTGCCTGGGCTGCGCGAACTGCGCGGCGGCGTCCACGGAGTCGGACGACATCTGCAGGCCGGAGAACTTGGACTGGTTGTACAGCATGTGCGGCGGCATCGCGAAGGCCGGGGCCATCCCGCCGCCGGGCAACGGAATCTGGAACTGCCCCGGCGCGGGCGGTCGGGCCGCGTTGAGCGGGATGGCGTTGGGCGGCCCGTGCGGGCCGTGGGTGAGGTCGAGCGTGACCGTCGGGAACGGCGCGGACGCGGAGATGGTGGCCATGCTGGACGAGCACGGAAGCACGGTGCGCGCCAGGAAGTTGGAGGAGCTCATGAGCCCCGAGCCGTCGGCGCTGGGCATGGAGCCCGAGAGCAGCATGGACGCGGCGGCCGACGTGGTGGACGCCATCGCCATCGCGGCCGGCGGGAGCGGGTGGTTGTGCGTGCCCTCGTACGTGGTGATGAGGATAGTCCGGTCCTCGGCGCATCGTTGCACCTGTTAGTCAATGCCATCACGCACGCATAAAGAAAAAAGTTAGACGCCATCTCCGATACGGTACTTGTGGACGTACACCTTTGACCAAGAGCTGAACCAGTCATGGCTAGTTTGTTTGTTAGGAGTAACTACCTGCTTGCGCACCGGGCAGCCGGTGGCCATGGTGCAGCGGTAGTAGGCGCGTGGACAAGGGTTTCCCTTGGCCATCTTCTGACCGTACTTCCTCCATTGGCATCCATCGGCGATCTGAAACCACAAGTACGGTCAAGTCAGCACCGCGTGATTCATACTACAGTCTACAACAAAGGAACTTGCAAGTACAAAACTTTGAATCATGAAGAAGAAGCAGTAATATAATAATAATCTTACAATTGGAGCTTCTGATCGCGCACGAACGGAGACGCGTGCCTTCCTCATGGTGGCTTCCTGCGCTTGCTGGTCGTGGCCCTTGGCCGCCGCTCCCAGCTGCTGGCTCATCGCGCGTCCTGGCAACCACCCCGCTGTGGACGGGCCGTCAGGGTTGTCGCCGCGCTCAGGGTCCTCGTTCCCGTTGGACGACGAGCGGCGCGGGCTCCCGACCTCCGTGGACGAGTTGGACGGCTCTTCCGCCACATCAGCGCCGGCACCGGAAGGACCCAGACCGAGGAATTGCCTGGGCACCATAGCACCCTGCTCGGTCTTACCATCCTAATAAAAAGGAAAATTGATCCAGTAGTTGTTAATTTGTTGGCCCAGTCAAACACTACTACAGAGTGATCCAAGTAGTAAGTAAATTTGTTGTGGTTGGAGTCATAGCTAGGCAAGAATAGGGTGGTTTACATACCTCGTGACTCGGAGGTTGTTGCGGTTGGGTCGGAGGCAGCTGGGACCTTTGCTGCATGAGCGCGACGAGATGCATCTGCAGCGCCTGGTAGCTGTTGGTGACCTGGGTCAACATCCCCCGCAGCCGCTGGTTTTCTTCGTTCATGCGGCTTAGCTCCGCCTGCATCGCCGCCAGCTGCAATCAATCGAAACGAACGCGCGAATTAATATCGGGTCGATCAATGGATATTCACCACCAGCCAGATCCAGCCATGGACGCTTGCGTCAAACGAGATCGATGGAAATTATATACTATAGATATAGCTCCGGGATAGATTATTGACTAGTATACGTACCTCGCTGGTGTTCTTGCCCTCTTCGTGCCGCCGCCGGGACGCCGCGTCGTCGTCGACCACCATCGACCGGTCGCTCCTCGCGTTGTTGTTGTTGTTCCCTGGAAGGAGCTGCACGTAGGTACGCGACAACAGTTATTAGATCGCCGCAGCCGGTCTTGCGTTGCGTGTTTAAGAAGAATGGGCGAGGAATTAAGGACGTACGTTAATGGTGAGGTCCTCCTTCTTGATGGCGAGTCCGTCGGCCTGGCTCTTCTGCTCCTCCGCATCGACCGAGACCCTGCTCTTCTTCATGTTCTTCTTCTCGTCGGAGAAGAAGTCCACCTCGACGGACCTCCGCCCCCTGCCGCCGCCACTGCCTCCACCGTCGTCGGCCTCCATGGTCCTGTGGAACGGCGCCGGGGATAGCAAGTTCAAGAAGCCGAGCGGGCGCGGCGACGCGTCCAGAGCGAGCAGTCCTCCTCCGCCGCCACCGAGGTGGCTCTTGTCCATGCAAATGGAAGGCCTCTTCTATCGGAGAAGATCTTGAACAGTGGAGAAGAATAAGAAAGAAACGTGTTTCGGAGAGAGGGATCCTGGCTACAGAAGAGAGAGGAGGGGGGAGAGAGTGGGGGGAGTCTGAAGTCTCTCCCCGGTGGGACGGGGCCGCGTATAAAACAGGGGGAGCTGGCTGGGCGCTCCGGGTCTGACATCAGGCGCTGCGTCAGTGCGGGAGCACACGTGGCCTGTTGGGAGTGGCCAGAGGGACGACGACTCTCCCCCGGCCCACGAGGACCGGATCTCCCTTTCCGGCGAGGCGGAGACGGACGGCAGCTGGCTTTGGCTTTGCCTCCATGTTATTTTCGTGCTTGTCTGCGCTTTTCCTCCTCCTCGGGTTGCAACTTTTCTCCCCGGATCAGAAGCCCAGCTCGTTAAGAAATCGGGAAATTTATGGGAGGCGACGGCGACGTCGCCCCGTGCAACCCATAGCGACGTGGGGTGGGACGACGCTCCGTTTTTCCAAGTCTGCAATGGCGACTTCGCCTGTCGGTCCAACAATTTTCAACATCGCGTTGTTGATACCGCGGGCCGCCGTTGCAACCTCGTGCAAGCAACATAGTTACGCAAAAACGGAAAGAATATCGACTAGTAGCGTCTTTTAACCACCAGCATTACTGACCCTACCACCTGCTAGCTACGGTACTTAGTACTGCTACCTCAAAAAGAAAAAGAAAAAAAACAGGTCAGCATGAACTGCACGAGGGATGGAGTTTTTCCACGGCCAGAAGGTTCCTTCCATTAGATTACTCGCCCCAACAAAACTGAACAAACCTAAAGAAAACAGGAGCAGGTCAGGTCTAGACTGGTCAGAAATTAACGGGTTGGTGCCGATCCTGAGGCACTGCCGCCTGATCGATCGGCAGCAGGGTCGACGCGAGTCCACACGTACGCAGCAGACTCGGATCTCCCCCGTTTCTTTAATAATCACCTAATTTCGAGATCTTTTATGGCCTCGATGGGCCACTAATTAGCCTTCAGTTTTTAAATGGATTTTAGTGGTTGTTTTGCTCCAGGCTCGACGAAGGTTAGGAGGGGAGTCAACATGCGTAGGGACCAGTTCCAGGAAACCTCCTCTCCCGATTGGGCGGGGCTGCTCCACGTGGAAAAAACGTCAACGCTCTTGACCCCGTTGGCCCCACCGACAGGGACCGACGGGTGCACATAGCTTCTTTTTTCTCTCTTTTTGGGGTGTCATTTTCGGATAAGAGCAGCACAATGCTAACTCGCTGTCTTGGTACGGTACCATCATATCAAAAAACATGGCCAAGTTGGAAGCGAAGTTGGGTGATAGGCAGGCATTAGGATCTAGTAGTAGCTAGGCATCCTACCTATCGGCCGGAAGAGACTGTGTGTGTGGTGGGAACGGTCCAAGATGCGAACCGCACGTACGTACGTGCTCAAATTCTTAAACAAGCTTCATCCCCAAAAGTTGCACTCGTGCCTTTTGATTTGATGCTACTCTTTTCACTATTTGGCAAGAGAACTTTGTGTCTTACTCCCTTTGCATGCGAATTGTACAGGAGACCTACCGGGCTACTGGTTAGGCTCGCTAATTGATTGCCATGCCGTCACTGTTATGTATTCTCTTATCCGATCGATTGTCTTAGAGCATCTCTAGCAGCCTACAGTAAATAGCACAAAACCGTAAAATAACTATTAGTTTTTCATCCCCGCAAGAAATTGGCGCGGAACAGCTATCGTAAACCCGCTCGGTCCGCAAATGTTTTTAGGCGGTAGGGGGGTCAAATTTCTCCCACCGGCCTGTTGATACGCGGTCGAGAGGGGAAACCGAACGCAACCTCTATCTGCGCGGGTGGAGATGGCGCGCTAAAATTTCACATTTCCCTCCGCCACCGCCATCTTCTTCCACGCTTCCCTCTCTTCCGCTCAGCCACCGCCGCCTCCCCCAATCGATTCCGGCTTCGACTGCCATGCCCCACCACAGCCGAGTGCCCCGCACCTAGTCGGGTCGGTGCAAGGTCGAAACTCGCGGGAGTGGGCACGGAATCTTTCCCGGCGGAAGGTTTCCGTGGCAACCTCCATGGATGCGCTGCGGAGCTTCGATTCGGCAGCGCCCTCGAGCTAGACAACCGGATCCGGCAGCGTTGGTGCCTATCCTTCCTCCTCTTCTAGTTCGGCAGTAAGTTTTGGTCAAAATTGTCATAGATTTGTCAAGACGATGCGTTGTTGACCTCTGGCTTTCGTAGATGTCGACCTCGCTGAATATGGAGTTCCTTTTGGACGACCCCTCCTCATCGTCCTCCGACTCGGACCTTGACGATTGCTCAATGATGACGACGAAGCAACTCGTCTTGGTCCTCGTGGCGAAGCAGCTTGATGTCTACGCCCTTTTATTCTTGTAGACAGTTGTTGGGCCTCCAAGTGCAGAGGTTTGTAGAACAGCAACAAGTTTTCCCTTAAGTGGATCACCCAAGGTTTATCGAACTCAGGGAGGAAGTGGTCAAAGGTATCCCCTCTCAAGCAACCCTGCAATCAAGATACAAGAAGTCTCTTGTGTCCCCAACACACCCAATACACTTGTCAGGTGTATAGGTGCACTAGTTCGACGAAGAGATAGTGAAATACAAGTGGTATGTGTTAGGAAAATGCCCTAGAGGCAATCATGGTTGATGATATTTCCCAAAGTATTCATAAAGTTATAGTCCATGTATGAACTACTGATATGTATCATCGAATATGTGATTCGATTGTGGAACTATATATTTATGTTGTTCATGCTAATTGTCCTTGGTCATTGAGGTTGTGCTGGACACACAACTTAGACCAATGTGAAAGTCGGCAGATGACTAGGTTTCACTTGTCATGGGCATGGAAATGCTATTCCGACTTACATGGATTCAACTAAAGAGTTTAACGAGTCGGACTGACCCATATTGAGATGCAACGAACAAGTCGTCATTTGCATATCTCAATCAATGTAATCCTTAGACCTAAGGTTATTGCACAATCCGAGTTGAGGATCACCGACTTAGGTTCTGTCAAACGTTGTTCCGTCACTAGGCAGTTATAAAGGTGGAGTTCAGGTCGACTGAGAATCAAGCTGCGTGATGTGAATAACTGAGATGGGATTTTGCCCCTCCTTCTGGAGAGATATTCTCTGGGCCCTCTCGGAAGATATGATTTGGAAAGCATGGCCATGCGTGACTCAGTTAAGTGTTAACCGAGGCAACCGACTAAGAGTTAGTCGGATGAATCACTTATCTCGGATCGAGAAAGAGAGTCAGACTATTTAAGGGATGACGATCATTCGCCTATAGTCCGACAAGGTATATCGTGAGGCAAAAGGGACTTAGACGAAAGTCACATTGAAAGGCATGTCGTCGTGACTCTTTGGTACTTGGGAGTTGGCAGGTTCTGCTAGGAGCCGCTACCAACTGATAGATCACAAGCGAGACTCGGAATCGTGTCCGGGTTACCATGAGCCTGTCGGGTCACACACTTAAGAGCGGGAGCAAGTTTAGGTTAGACCCAAACAGGAAATCTATTTGGGTTGAACCCAAATAGAGACATGGACTTAGTCAGCAAGTGAGACTTGCAGTGGCTAATATAGGCCTTTTAGTGAATGGGCCAGAAGTGAGTGGAGCCCACTTTCACTCCCTATATAAGCTGGGGCGCAGGTGTTTTGGAAACCCTAGCTCCAGTCCAGTCCTGTCGCCGTCGTACCGGACCTAGCAGTCCATCATCGGCACTCCTCCTCGTACGTGTGGATACTGGCGGAGGTGTTGTACGTTCAGCACTTCGACGATCGTGGATCAGAACGGATCGTGAGGACTGCACTGCATCAAGCGACGTGCTTCATCGATTCCGCAACCGCGCGTCTAGTGGTAATTCTCGTGGCCTACTACCTCAGCTAGATCTTGGGATCACCGTGTAGGAAAAAGTTTTGTTTTTCTCTGCGTGGCCCAACAGTATGGATATAAGATAACGGTGCTAGAAAATAGCTTGATGGTGTGGAAGAGACTAAAGGCAAACTGAAATAAAGATGGAAGCAAGCAAACATTTAACAGATCTAGTTGCAAACGGTGTATCAATGCTTAGAAACAAGGCCTAGGGATCATACTTTCACTAGTGAACACTCTCATATAAATATCTTCTTTTTATGATACTACTCTAAACTACTCTATGGTTGGACACTCTAATCATTGGTAGGGCTATAACAGCACACCTCAAAGTTCGCTTTCCGCATCTAGATAACCCCACACCGTCACCTTGAGCACTAGATGGTTCAAACAAACACCACAATTTCATAAAGACATCCAACTCTAAATATAACTCATAACAAGTATTTGTAATCTCTAGCCTAAGTGCCACCATGGTGTGCACACTGTCACTTTCACACACATGGGGAGAGCAGAGATCTATTAAAGCACTTGAGTAGCAAGGTAGATCTACTTGATTACAAGCTCATGATCTCAATAAGATCATGCATAGAGAGAGAGAGATGAACACATAGTTACCGGTAGAACCCTTAGCCTCGAGAGAGAACTACTCCGTCATCATCATGGGAATCAGCAATGGTGATGGAGATGGTGGTCTTTTAATTTGCTATTTGCATAGGTTTTTATTGAGGATGCTTCCTAGAGTGCTCATTATGGTTATGCTGCAAGTTTCCACCATGATTAGGCATAGCTTAGGCTAGCGGCCCAGGCGTTTCTCTAACACACATACAAACTCCATGATCTTACAAGTTCCACTTTTATTTCACACCGCCGGGATCCATAAGCAAAAGAACATGATATCAACGGGGTACAACATACAAGTGCAATGTTGAAAGCGTTCCCCATGATACATGGTTCTGCTAATTTCAACTTATAAAGCGCAAGCATATACGCAACACAGATGGACACAATGGGTCAAGTTTATTAATTGCAAGAAAGTAAAGTGTGCCATCAAGTCCATGAGAGCTTTAATCACTAATTTTCTCATAACAAGTTTAATTCGGAAGGTAGATAAAAACATGAATATACTTGAAATAGCAAATGCTAATAGGTAGGTATGGTGGACTCTTTGGAATAACTTGGTTTAAGGAGTTGGATGCATGAGTGGAACTCATACTTGGTATGGAGGCTAGCAAAAGACTGGGAGCGACCAACTAAGAGAGCAATAATGGCCATAATCATGCAAAGCGACAAAACATCATTGATTAAAGCATAAAGTGATACTACAAGTCGAAAACTAAAGGATCATAAAGGCTATGGTGACTTTGGATAGTCATAACATGGTGTGAGCATGCGCCAAGTCAACCCAAATAAAGCATCAAAGGAGAATACCACAATACTATGCTTTAATATGCTAAAACAACGCATGATCCTTCCAAGGCACATTAAGCTATCTCAATTGTTTATAACAAGCCATGCTACAGCAAAGAATACTAAGCATAAAGCCAAAACAATATCAAGAATGGCATGACAAAGCATAGGCCACAGTAAAAAACAAGCTCTTTTTACCACTTAAGCATGAACTTTCCTACTCTTTTCCAATCCAGACCAAACTATTTGAAAACCAATGTATGAAAGAGGGGGTCCAACCAATTTATTCATCAAACTAAGAAAACCAAGAAAATTAAAACCAAAAACGAAAACAAAGACGCTCCAAGAACAATACAATTGTGCATGAAACAATAAAAATGAAGTGTTTGGAAGAACCCGAGATTTTTATTGATGAAGAAGGGGATGCCTTGGGCATCCCCAAGATTTGACGCTTGTACTTCTTGGATATTTATTGGGGTGACACGGGTGGTATCCCCAAGCTTGAGCTTTATTCCATCCTTCATCTCATTACTCATTCCTTTTATACACCTGAAAATTTTCCTTCATACAAAACTTTACACAATCTTTATTAGCAACATTAGTGCACTCAATATAATAGGTCTTTAGATCAGTTCCAACACCAATTAAACTTCCATTAAAACACTAGCTACTATAGCACTTTCCTCAAAAAGCTCAATTCCCCAAAAGAACTCAAAAAAGGAACCAACAAGAAGCAAATGCAAATAATGGCAGAAATCTGTCAAAACAGACCAGCAGGTAAATACAATTTTTTTCAAAGACCTTCTGTTGTTCAAATCAAAAAGTGTTGAACTAACGAAAGTTAGATAGCAACCTGGTGTAGAAGCAAAAAAATTCACGCCTCAAAAGGACATACATATATTTTACACGAATTTTTACGGTGAGGAACAAAAATCTGTTTCGGGACAGCAACTTTCCCAAGCATTACTTCTCTCTCATTAGAGGTTACTCTTGGCACAAAAAGCAAATAAAAAGGATAAGGAGCGGTTATTACAGAAGTAATAATTTCCAAGACTCATCTAAAACTTTTGGGTTATATCCCAATAAGTACTTTTCTTTAACACCTTTAAGTTAGGCATGATAGTTTGAGAAGATGCTCACGTAAGAAATATGAATTGAAGTAAAAGAGAGCATCAAGAAGCAAACTCAAAGAACATTTAAGTCTAACCCACTTTCTATGCATAGGAATCTTGTAAAGAAACAAGTCATGAAAGCACAAAGCAACAAGCATAGGAAAGCAAAACAAGTGCAACTTCAAGACTTTCAACATAAAGAGGGGAAACTTAATATTATTGAGATGCATAAAACTATGTTTCCCTCTCTCATAATAACTTTCAGTAGCATCATGAATAAAATTAACAATATAACTATCACAAGAAACATTCTTATCATGAGCCACATGCATATAATAATTATTACTCTCCACATAAGCATAGTCATTCTTATTAATTGTACCGGGAGCAAATTCAACAAAATAGCTATCATTATTATTCTCATCACCATAATCATCAAATATAGGAGGCATATTATAATCATAATTAACTTTCTCCTCTATAGTAGGTGGACTGAAAATATCATATTCGTCATTGTAATCATCATATATTGGAGGCATAGTATCATCAAAGTAAATTTTCAACTCCGTGCTTGGGGGACTAAAAAGATCATTTTCATAAAAACTAGCTTCCCCAAGCTTTGACTTTTCCATAGCATTAGCAATAATGGTGTACAAAGAATTCATACTAACAACATTGCTATTAGCATGCAAATAAAGTTCCATAGGTTTTTTAATTTTCTCTTCAAACACTTCATGTCCTAACTCAAGATAAATACTATAAAGATCTCTAATTTTGTTGTTGTTTTCTATTAAGCCTAACTAGTGAAAATAAAAACAAGAAACAAAAAGACAAAAATGCAGAATCTAAAGGAAATAACTTCGAGCACTCACACCGGAGGATGTGAGTACCTTTTACCTTACCTCCCCGGCAACGACGCCAGAAAATAGCTTGATGTCTACGCACTTCTATTCTTGTAGACAGTTGTTGGGCCTCCAAGTGCAGAGGTTTGTAGAACAGCAGCAAGTTTTCCCTTAAGTGGATCACCCAAGGTTTATCGAACTCAAGGAGGAAGTGGTCAAAGGTATCCCCTCTCAAGCAACCCTGCAATCAAGATACAAGAAGTCTCTTTTGTCCCCAACACACTCAATACACTTGGCAGGTGTATAAGTGCACTAGTTCGGCGAAGAGATAGTGAAATACAAGTGGTATGGATATAAGATAACGGTGCTAGAAAATAGCTTGATGGCGTGGAAGAGACTAAAGGCAAACTAAAATAAAGATGGAAGCAAGCAAACATGTAACAGATCTAGTTGCAAATAGTGTATCAATGCTTAGAAACCAGGCCTAGGGATCATACTTTCACTATTGAACACTCTCATAGAAATATCTTCTCTTTATGGCACTACTCTAAACTACTCTTCGGTTGGACACTCTAATCATTGGTAGGGCTATAACAGCACACCTCAAAGTTCGCTTTCCGCATCTAGATAACCCCACACTGTCACCTTGAGCACTAGCTAGTTCAAACGAACACCACAATTTCATAAAGACATCCAACTCCAAATATAACTCATAACAAGTATTTGTAATCTCTAGCCTAAGTGCCACCATGGTGTGCACACTGTCAACTTCACACACATGGGGAGAGCAGAGATCTATTAAAGCACTTGAGTAGCAAGGTAGATCTACTTGATTACAAGCTCATGATCTTAATAAGATCATGCATAGAGAGAGATGAACACATAGTTACCGGTAGAACCCTTAGCCTCGAGAGAGAACTACTCCCTCATCATCATGGGAATCAGCAATGGCGATGGAGATGGCAGTGGAGATCAATGGAGATGGCTCCAGGGGCACTTCCCCGTCCCGACAGGGTGCCGGAACAGAGACTTTTTGTCCCCCGAATCTCCCCTTTGGTGGCAGCGGCGCTACGGAACTTTTCATGGCTAGAGGCTGTTCTATTTAGGGTTTTTGCATCGGGAGGATTTTATAGGCGAAGGGGCAAGGTCGGTGGCCGGCCAGGGGCCCACACCATGCCCTGGCACGGCCAGGGGGACCCGCGCCCAGGGGTGGTTTGGCCACCCTGTGGCCCCCCTTCGTCTCTCCTTCTAACTCCGTGAATCTTCCGAGAAAATAACGACTTTGGCTTTTGTCCGGTCCAATTCCGAGAATATTCATTTTCTGACTTTCTGGAACAAAAAACAACAGAAAACATGCAACTGGCACTGTGGCTCTTGTTAATAGGTTAGTCCCAGAAAGTGTATAGAAATACTCCAAAGTGTGGACAAAACATAAGAAAGTAGATATAAAACAAGCATGGAACATCAAAAAATATAGATACGTTTGCAACATATCACAACTCCAAGATAGGCCAACTTCATCCAGCGGCTGCAGATCGTTGTTCAGCCGTGTATGCATCCCGCAGAACCGAGCGCTTGGCCATGCCAACCTCATGCAAGACTACTTTGTTGAGGTACCAACATACTCACCGTATCTCTTTCGTAGAAGATACCAGATGCGTCGTAGCTTGTTCATCGACATAGTGAAAGCTCGCAAGGTGAACTGTCGCTATTTCACTCGTCGGTACCTTAGGATTTAGCGCCTACCAAAAAATCTCGGCAGCCATGCGGGTGATTTCATATGGCATCCCCGTAGACTATATGGATGAGTACCTTCATATTGGCGAAGATACCACCATTTAATCTATCGAAATGTTTGCCAAGGTGGTGATCCGGGTGTGTAGGCCTAAGTATCTTTGTTCCCCAAATGATGAAGATGTGCAAAGATTGCTAGTGATGAATAAGAAAAGAGGTTGGTCGGGGATGCTAGGAAGTGTAGATTGTATGCATGGAGTTGGAAGAATTACCCAAATGCATGACACATGCAATATTGTGGTAAAATCCGGCTTGGGCAACATTTGTGAAAACCATCCAAACTCCCACAAACAAGAGATAAGCTCATTTTTCTCAAGCACAAGAAGCATGCCGAAAGGATATTGAAAGAGCCTTCAGCATTTTGCAAAGAGGTTTGCCATTGTTCGGGGTCCATCTCGTTTTTGGGATAAAGAACCTCCGCAACATCATGACAAGTTGTGTGATTTTCCACAATATGATCATCGAAGATGTGAGAGGGTTAAACTTGGAGTTCTTTTATGACAATGTTGGTACCCGTGTTTAACCACGAAGAAACCATGATCGCATTCAAGCATTTCTCGAGGCCCATAGGCAAATTAAAGATGAAAACACGCATGTTCAGCTCAACAATGATCTAATTGCGCACCATTGGATGCTAAATGGGAAGAAGTGATGTCCCTATGTATTTGGTTGCATTTTTAATTTATTTGTGTGAGATGAATCATTTATTATTTGTCGAGTTATTTGATTTTAACAATTATTGTAATTTGATTTGAAGAATATTGTAATTTGGATGATTATTATGCAATGCGATGTTTAAAACATTGGTTTAATTTACTTATGTTTCAATCATATTTGACATATATCTCTAAACACGGAAAACACGTTTTGTGGGGACTGCTCTATGCCGGCACATGCCGAGACGCGATTCACGTTTTTCACGCCCTATACACGCGCGTTTACGGTTCATGATTTATGGTAGCTGCTAGAGATGCTCTTAGAATGTGGTATATTGTTGAAGGAGATATACCCTAGAGGAAAATAATAAATAGGTTTATTATCATATCGCGAATTAGTTCATAATAGTTTCATATTGTGCTATAACTGTATCAAGAGGAAACATTGATACATGTGCGGTGTGTAAACAAACTAAGTCTCTAGTAGCCTATATTCACCTTGTTCGTTGGGCAACCGATGATCAAGGTTTCCTGATCATGGAGCATGTATGCTAGTTGACAATGGAGTCATCATTAGATAATGATGTGATGGACATTATCCATATAAGTATTGCAATGTGATCAAGTCACATGGTTTATCATTGCAATAGTTAGAAACTAATTAACCTTCTCCTTAGACGGTGACATCATACTAATACTATTGGCTGCTTTGATCACACCGAACATCATGACCATAACTGAGTGATAATAAAAGTGTGTATTGGGTATTTAGAGAAACAGTTGAGGCCTATGCATCAAGATCGGAATTTGTTCACCCGCGTGACAGGAAGATACACTAGGCCCACTTGATGAGATGTATCCAAGAGGTTGCAACCATTGACTAGGCCATGGGATACAATATCACGATAATGAGTTAATTAGACTTGTCGATAATGAGATTGGTATGTTGATACCAAAGATCAAACCCAAACAAGTTATGTATCAAAAAAACAAAAGGATATAGATACAAAGTTTTTGGTTCAAACGATAGAGTTTCCTGGAATGCAGGGGGTCATTATGGACATTCTTGTCCCGCTATTGATCATTTATTGGAGAAAGATCTCGATCATGACTATGCCATTCCCTAACCATAGGGTAACACACTTAAGGGTCTTGTGATGTTCTGAGATTCTTATGGAAGCGAAGGGATCACCGATGAGAAAGAGAATTAGAATTGTTCCAAGATAAGATTGTTGAAATAGTTCTGAAGAGGATCCAAAATTGTTTTGGAGAAGGAAAATAAGCTGAAAGGTGTTTCAGATTAATAGAGATTTAATAATTTGCACTTATGTATTAATTGTGAATTAATATATTAAATAAATAATTAAAATTAATATTTATGCGACAACTTCCTCTATTGGGCCAAATCCCTAGAGGGAATCTATTGATACCTTCGATCCGGATTCACGGATGTAGTATAATAGCTTTTCCCCTAGAATACCTAGGATTAATCGAACCTTAGAAAGCAATGCTAAAAGAAAATAAAAAGGACACGTCTACAAGACTTTGTTTGTTCATTTTACCTTAGTTTACCGGACCAATCTAGTTTACTTTTATAATGGGTTGAATCAATGGATGGAGATAGGACAGGGTTGAAGATCCACCTGCAGCTGCATATCATATGGGATAAAAGATAATAATAAGCATAGTCATGTGTAATGGTTGGATAGAGATAATCTCTTGTGGGCAACATATCCTAATATACTAGAGCTCCCGTGATGCAGCGGGCATAGCAATAGTCTTTTAATCCAACCGAGTGCACACCAAAGCAACAGGCTACAAACGATTATTAAGTGTAAAACACAGATCAAAGCATTAAGTGGTGATGTTTTTGTGATCCCGAATGGGTCGCTAAGCGAAGACCGTACTACCCTTGCTGTCACTAGGGTTCCTATGAGATGGCCGCTAGCCAAGTATCTCACCTCAAGCCTTTACTAATCTATGGGATCTTGGATACCTACAACTCCACAGATCGAGACAAGAGACAAAGAAAGAAAAGATACAAATCTCTATTTGCAAACAGAACACAATACTCCCATGAATTAGATGCACATAATTACTACGAGGTTTCTTCCCAACCCACAGCCCGTGAGGACTATGTTGGAGATATGCCCAAGATGCAATAATAAAGTGGTTATTATTATATCTTTGTGTTTATGATAATTGTTTACATTCGTGCTATAATTGTATTAATAGGAAACACTAATACTTGTGTGTTTTGTAAATGTAAAAGAGTCCCTAGTAAGCCGCTTGTTAAGACTAGCTTGTTGATTAATAGATGATCATGGTTTCCTGATCATGGACATTAGATGTTATTAATAATAAGATCATAACATTAGGAGAATGATGTGATGGACACACACCCATAGTAATCATAGCATAAGATCAAGTCATTAAGTTTGTTTTTCTACAATCTTTCAAATACATAATAACCTAATCCTTCGACCATGAGATTGTGTTAATCACCATCACCGAATGAGTGCTTTGATGACATCAAACGCCGCTTCGTAACTAGGTGGTTATAAAGGTGGCATTAGGTATTCTGAAAGTATGTGTTGAAGCGCATGGATCAAGACTAGGATTTGTCCATCCATATGATGGATAGATATGCTCTGGGCCCTCTCTGTGGAATGTCATCCAATTAGCTTGCAAGCATGTGACTAGGTCACAAGGGATGTCATATCACGGAACGAGTAAAGAGTACTTATCAGTAACGAGGCAGAACTAGGTATGGAGATACCGATGATCGAACCTCGGATATGTAGAGTATTGATGTCTACACACTTCTATTCTTGTAGACAGTTGTTGGGCCTCCAAGTGCAGAGGTTTGTAGAACAACATCAAGCTTTCCCTTAAGTGGATCACCCAAGGTTTATTGAACTCAGGGAGGAAGTGGTCAAAGGTATCCCTCTCAAGCAACCCTGAAATCAAGATACAAGAAGTCTCTTGTGTCCCCAACACACCCAATACACTTGCCAGGTGTATAGGTGCACTAGTTCGGCGAAGAGATAGTGAAATACAAGTGGTATAGATATAAGACAACAGTGCTAGAAAATAGCTTGATGGCATGAAAGAGACTAAAGGCAATCTGAAATAAAGATGGAAGCAAGCAAACATGTAACAGATCTAGATGCAAACGGTGTTTCAATGCTTAGAAACAAGGCCTAGGGATCATACTTTCACTAGTGAACACTCTCATATAAATATCTTCTCTTTATGATACTACTCTGAACTACTCTCCGATTGGACACTCTAGTCCATGGTAGGGCTATAATAGCACACCTCAAAGTTCGCTTTCCGCATCTAGATAACCCCACACTATCACCTTGAGCACTAGATGGTTCCAACAAACACCACAATTTCATAGAGACATCCAACTCCAAATATAACTCATAACAAGTATTTGTAATCTCTAGCCCAAGTGCCACCATGGTCTACACGTTGTCACTTTCACACACGTGGGCAGAGCATAGATCTATTAAAGCACTTGAGTAGCAAGGTATATCTACTTGATTACAAAGCCCATGATCACAATATGATCACGCATAGAGAGAGAGAGAGATGAACACATAGCTACCGGTAGAACCCTTAGCCTCGAGGAAGAACTACTCCCTCATCATCATGGGAATCTACAACGACGATGGAGATGGTGGTGGAGATCGATGGAGATGACTCCGGGGGCACTTCCCCATCCTGGCAGGGTGCCAGAACAGAGACTTTCTGTCCCCTGAATCTCCCCTTCGGTGGCGGCAGCGCTGCAAAACTTTTCATGGCTAGAGGCTTGACGATTTAGGGTTTTCTCATCAGAGGCTTCTGATGACCCACAAGTATAGAGGGTGTATCGCAGTATTTTTGATAAGTAAGAGTGTCGAACCCAACGAGGATCAGAAGGTGCTGGCTAGTGGTATGGATCAGGAATTCTCTGCAAATACCCAGCAAACGGATTTTTAGGGGGTGTTCGATAAAGCAAGTAAACAAAGTACGAGTAAATAAGACAGTAGGAATAAATGCAGCAAGTGGCCCAATCCTTTATGCAGCAAAGGACAAGCCGGTTGTATTACTTAAGATGACCAAACGTTCTCGAGGACACATGGGAAGACTGTCAAGTGCTTTCGCTTCATATAGCTGATTAATATTCATTAGCTTGCTAAGTGTTGTGTGGGTGAACCTGTGCTAATGTACCACCCCATCCAAGACTAATACATACTTGTGATTATACCCCTTGTAAACATCCGTAAGTACAAGAAAGTAATTAAGGTAGAAACCTAACCACAACTTTAAACTCTAAGACCCTTACGTCCCTTGTGCAATGGTTTCCTAACGGGGGTTCAGGTTTCTGTCACTCCGGCAACCCCTACGATTAGTAGCCAAATACACAATGCATTCCCCTAGGCCCATATAGGTGAAGTGTCATGTAGTCGACGTTCACATGACACCACTAGAAGAAGTACACCACAACTTAAATAACAATCTATTGAATCTTGCTCAACACAACTCCACTACTAACAACAAGACTTCTCCCATGTCCTCAAGAACAAAACGAACTACTCACAAGACATCATATGGATCATGATCAGAGATGGAATAATGATGTACAACATTCTGAACATAAACAATAATTCAATGGTTCACTCAATAGCATCAACTACAAATAGTAATCAACACCGGGAAAGTTTCCCCTAAGAACTAATGCAAGATTCAACTCAATTGTTACAGCAATATGGAGATGGTGATGAGGGTGCTGATGATGATGATGGTGGTGATGATGATGATGATCCCGATGAAGTCCATCTTGATGGTGGTGTTGATGGCGACGATCTCCCCTCTCCGGGAAGGAATTTCCCCGGCAGAAATCTGTCTGCCGGAGAGATCTTTCTCTCTCGGTGTTTTCCGCCCCGCAGAGGTGGCGGAATCTTTCTGTGGTCGCTCCCCGAGTCTTAGGGTTCCGGGATGATCATATATGCCAGAGGGGAGTGCCAGGGGTGGACCAGGGCGGCCACACCACCTGGTGGCGCGACCTAGGCTGGCCCGTGCCAGGGGGTTGTGTGGGCCCCCTGTGGCCCATCTCCAGCCCCCTTCTGGTTTCCTTCGTCTTCTAGAAAAATAGGATTTTCTGTATATTTTTCTGGATTTTCTGATCTTCGCGAATTTTGCCTCCAAACATCACCTTTTCGATCAGAATCCTGACTGCAGCGGTCCATGCTCCAAAAGTCATCAACCATGCAAAAACAGATAAAATAACATAAGTATGGCCTCTCATTACGAAATATATCAATGAATAACAGTGAATTAAGACATATAATAGTGATGCAAAATGGACGTATCAACTCCCCCCAAGCTTAGACTTCGCTTGTCCCCAAGCAAAACTGAGCTCAATAAACATGACCTCAGGTTTATGGAGTGAAGAGTCGATAAAAGAATACGGACAAGAAGCATCACATTCATCAAATACATAGATCATAATAGAAGACAACTCACTATTATATAACTCAACTTGTAATAAGTAAAGGAAACACAATAAAGATACATGAAGTGAATCATAATTGGTAATGGCAAACTTAGCTCTCGGTCGAAGAATAGTCGATAATTTGCTGGAGTTCACAAATAACTGGTTTTCAATGATAACTCTCAAAGTAGTAAACATCAAGGTAAGAGCAAAGTGCAAAACAAGGAACATAAGAAACATGATTGAATAAATCATCATATGAATTAATGAAACACAACAACTCAAAATACTTGCTGAGATAGAGAGGAAGTAGGTTTACTGACTCAACTACAAAGTAAAAGAAAGGCCCTTCGCAGAGGGAAGCAGGGATTGCAAGTCTCATAAAGAGCTCCCAAAAATTATGATACTTACTAGCTTTGATCTCCCATTGCCCCTATCATAGGCATCTTTTGGTGGTTAAGGTTAAAGTGACACAACTAAGAGGATATGCTTGACAAGTTATAAATTGAAGTCCCATTACCCTTACTTATGAGTACCGAACCTAATGCTACTCAACTTCAGTCACGAGTAAGCTCTTTTCATTGTAAATTCACGTGTATCATTGAGAACCGACAACGGGGTACCCCTTGCACATGATATTGGAGCTATCCCATAATCAAAATGACAAGGCAAGCAGATAGTAAGCATCTCAGCGATCTTTTTATTTGCTATTTGCATAGGTTTTTATTGAGGATGCTTCATATAATGCTCACTATAGTTATGCTGCAAGTTTCCACCATGATTAGGCATGGCTTAGGCTAGCGGCGCAGGCGTTTCTCTAACACACATATAAACTCCATGATCTTACAAGTTCCACTTTTATTTCACACCGCCGGGATCCATAAGAAAAAGAACAGGATATCAACTAGGTACAAATTACTAATGCAATGTTGAAAGCGTTCCCCATGATACATGGTTCTGCTAACTTCAACTCATAAAGCGCAAGCATATACGCAACAAAGAAGGACCCAATGGTTCAAGTTATTAAATGCAAGAAAATTAAAGTGTGCCATCAAGTTCGCGAGAGCTTTAATCACTAATGTTCACATAACAAGTTTAATTTGGAAGGTAGACAAAACAAGAATTTACTTGGAATAGCAATAATGCTAATAGGTAGGTATGGTGAACACAAATGGCAGAGGTTTTGGTTTAAAGGAGTGGATGCACGAGAAGAATTCCCTCTCAGTACAGGTTTTTGGCTAGCAAGGCTGGGTAGCAAGTATAAGAGTTGAAGGAAACAAACAAACATACAAGTGATAAAAACAAACATGCAATCTTCCTTGGAAGCACAAAAGATCTTAACTAGAGAATACTAGACTTATGAGCAAATCAAGAAAGAAAGATGATGAAATTGTTTTTCTTTAGAGTACTTCTATCTTTTTCATTCAACTCTCAGAAAGTGTTGCTACTGACCGAGCCAGGTTTGCCAAAACCAACTAAATTAACTCAATGATCCCAAAGTGATACCAATACTAACAACAAGATCAATCATATAACCACGAATTGAAAACTAATATAAGCTATGCAAAAGAGTAATGATAGAACTTCTCATTAATATTCCATAACGGCAATTCACACCAAGGGATACATATCTAACGAGAGAGGGGACACTTCCATAATGCAAACCATCCTACATAATAACTTTTCTAGTCATGATATGACTCTACTAAAAAGGTAAAAAGATAGAAGATAGTGATGTGATACCGAGGCACTCCCCCAAGCTTGGAAAAAACCAAGGGGATGCCAAACCTGATGATGAATTACTCCTTTGGTGGTGGTGGTATCCTCTCAATGAGCTCTTTGATCAATTTCCCCAAGTCCTCAATCTCAAAGGTGAGATTGCGAATAAGCTGTGAGTTTTGCTCAATGCGGCTCATGATCATGTCGGGTTGCGAATTCCAGCTCTTGTGATTCTTTCCCCACTCTTCCTCCTTGAAGTCTTCTTTTCCTGCATGGCTAGAACGAGGCAAATCCCAATTGGAGGGTAATTTCCCCTTGGGCATATTCTCGTATTGATGCTCATGGATAAGGGTATGGAAAGGATTCTTGGTGTGTGGAGGAAGTGACCGTGGAGCCAAACTGTGACGAGGAGCTTTCCCCCCAGTCTGCATCCGTGCAGTCCTTCTAACCCTGGGAGGTTTTGTCACCACTCCAATGCTTGCAATGGTAGTGCCGGTGCGCGATGTTGGCCTTGCTCCTCTTCATATTCACTCTTGATCTCCTTCTCCTTCTCGGGGTCTTGGATGTCTTCCTCCATAGGTTCCTTCCCTTTATCCTTGGCGGACACCATTGTGCTTCTAACTTCAAGAATAGTTCCTGGCAGAAACAGATCGAAACAAAAACACGACGAAAACCCGATATATGAACCTCGGGGGATCCGGGGGGTTATATATTACGAAGTTTCACAACAAAAGGAAGGTACTGGAAGAAAACGAGTCGGAGGCGGAGTCTAGGGTGGAGTCACCACATGGTGGCGCGGCTAGGGGAGGGACCGCGCCACAGGGTGGTGTGAGCCACCCTGGCTCTGTTTCCGTCTCTCTTTCGCTTCGTAGCGTTCCTTATTGACTGAAAACTGCAAAAATATAGTTGGATAGTATTTTCATGGAACTTTTCTTACCAGAACCATTACCTATTTGAAAACGGACTCTACAGGTCTCTGAATTTGGTATTTAGTGGATTCTACCGGAGTCACCACTTGAATAGCATCAATATCTTCATCTTCATACACTTATTACTTGAGTTATAAAACCCTTCTCTTCCTTATTACACCATTATCTCCACTTCCTGGAAATTTCTTTCACATAAAACTTCACATAGCTCTCATTAGCAACATTAGTATAAGTGAAGTGATAAAACCTTTCGAGTCCAACTTCAACTGAAAACCATCAAAACATAAGCTACTGTAGAAAATCCTTCCGAAAACCCAAAAATAATTAAAAAAGGAAATCGAATAAAGAAGCAAATGCAAGAGTGGCAAGATCTGTCAAAACAGACCAGTAGGTAAAGATCAATTTTTTTTCAAAAATCTTCTGTTGCTCAAATCAAAAAGTGCAAAACTAACTAAAGTTAAATAACAACCTGGGGCAGAAGTTTTTACGGTGAAGCACAAAAATCTGTTTCAGGATAGCAACTTCCCCAAATATTACTTCTCTCTCATTAGAGGTTAATCTTGACACAAAAACCAAACAAAAAGGATAAGGAGCGGTTATTACCGAAGTAATAACTTCCAAGACTCAAAGAAACAAAAACAAACTGAAAGCAAAAACAATTTGGGTTGTCTCCCAAAAAGCTCTTTCTTTATAGCCATTAAGATGGGCATGATAATTTTGAAGATGCTCACCTAAGAATATGAATTGAAGCGAAAGAGAGCATTAAGAAGCAAAAACACACACACACATTTAAGTATAACCCACTTCCTATGCAAGGGAATTTTGTAAACAAACAAGTTGTTGGAGTCAGAGGCTACTTGCATAAAACGAGAAAACTTGATATTATTGGGATGCATAAGAACACTTTTCCCTCTCTCATAGTAACCTTCAGTATCATGCATCAACTTAACAATATATATATCACAAGGACCATCGTAACAATGATCACTTATTCTAACAGAAAACACAGAAATACTAGCTCTCATACCACTACTATGTGAAACAATATTAGAGGTATCCTTACAAAGGATAGTGTGTCCCTCTTTTTCATATTTAGTAACAAAGTGTTTCACATTTGCTATTATAGGTTCATCAACCATTTGTTTATCAGGTTCAACAGCTTTATTCATACTTTCATCTACCATACTAGCCATCATAGAATGTTCCCTTATCTTAACTGGGAAAGGCATTTTCTCAATGTAAGGTTTAGGTAAAACATGATTAGCAGTATAAACTTCAGTATTTCTTGCAGGAACACTCTTAGCAACATATTTATAAGGTTCATGATACTTATTCCACTTCTTTTTAGGCACTTAAATGTAGGAAGCAAAAGCCTTAAAATAAGAAGCAATAGCTTGAGAGTCTAGACCATAAGCATTTTTAATATTTTGAAAGCCATCAGTTCCCATAAAAGATTCAATGCATTCATAATCATAATTTATACCTAACTTTCTACCTTTGTCATTCTCCCAAGCGTCAACATTGTCTTGAATTCGGTCCAGGAGATCCCATTTAGCTTCTTCTTCCATACGAGTGAATGATCCAGCGCAAGAAGCATCCAATAAATCCTTGTCATGTAGAGGGAGCCTTGCATAAAAGTTATTGATAATAATATTGTTGAGGAGCGCATGAATCAGACAATTGAGCATTAGTAACTTCAATCTCCCCCAAGCTTGAGTTGTACTCTCTCCATCAAGAGGCCAAAAGTTGTATATTTGATTCCGATCTTTATGAGTCTCACTAGGAGGATAAAACTTTGAATAAAAGAGAGGCACTATTTCCTCCCATTCCAGAGCTTCACCATTCTTCAGCAGCTTATACCATTCCTCAGCTCTTCCTTTTAGTGATAATGAGAATAACTTCTTCTTAACTTGATCTGTAGTAATACCTGCACACTTGAACAACCCGCATAATTTGTGTATAAAGAGTAAATAATCACCGGGATGGACAGTTCCATCCCCAACATACTAGTTATCCATAACATGATCAATAATTCTTGTAGTTATTTTAAAAATATCATTCTCAGCAGGTGGTGGCTTATCTACTACCTTACCAGTGGTAGTAGCATTACCAAATAAGAAACTCAGCGGATTATCCATAACAAAAATAAAGCAACTAACAAAAGTAAACAATACTCACAGTAGAAGTTTCCTTTACCAATTCCACTCTCTAATAGCGCTTCACTCCCCGACAACGGCGCCAGAAAATAGTCTTGATGACCCACAAGTATAGGGGGTGTATCGTAGTATTTTCGATAAGTAAGAGTGTCGAACCCAACAAGGAGCAGAAGGTGCTGGCTAGTGGTATGGATCAGGAATTCTCTGCAAATACTTAGCAAACGGATTTTTAGGGGGTTTTGATAAAGCAAGTAAACAAAGTACGAGTAAATAAAAGTCAGTAGGAATAAATGCAGCAAGTGGCCCAATCCTTTATGCAGCAAAGGACAAGCCGGTTGTATTACTTAAGATGACCAAACATTCTCGAGGACATATGGGAAGACTGTCAAGTGCTTTCGCTTCATATAGTTGATTAATCTTCTTTAGCTTGCTAAGTGTTGTGTGGGTGAACCTGTGCTAATGTACCGCCCCATCCAAGACTAATACATACTTGTGATTATACCCCTTGCAAACATCCGTAAGTACAAGAAAGTAATTAAGGTAGAAACCTAACCACAACTTTAAACTCTAAGACCCTTACGTCCCTTGTGCAATGGTTTCCTAACGGGGGTTCAGGTTTCTATCACTCCGGCAACCCCTACGATTAGTAGCCAAATACACAATGCATTCCCCTAGGCCCATATAGGTGAAGTGTCATGTAGTCGACGTGCACATGACACCACTAGAAGAAGTACACCACAACTTAAATAACAATCTATTGAATCTTGCTCAACACAACTCCACTACTAACAACAAGACTTCTCCCATGTCCTCAAGAACAAAACGAACTACTCACAAGACATCATATGGATCATGATCAGAGATGGAATAATGATGTATAACAATCTGAACATAAACAATAATTCAATGGTTCACTCAATAGCATCAACTACAAAGAGTAATCAACACCGGGAAAGTTTCCCCTATGAACTAATGCAAGATTCAACTCAATTGTTACAGCAATATGGAGATGGTGATGAGGGTGTTGATGGTGATGATGGTGGTGATGATGATGATCCCGATGAAGTCCATCTTGATGGTGGTGTTGATGGCGACGATCTCCCCACTCCGGGAAGGAATTCCGCCGGCAGAAATCTGTCTGCCAGAGAGATCTTTCTCTCTCGGTGTTTTCCGCCCTGCAGAGGCGGCGAAATCTTTCTGTGGTCGCTCCCCGAGTCTTAGGGTTTCGGGAGGATGATATACGCCAGAGGGGAGAGGCTGGAGTGGGCAAGGGTGGCCACACCACCTCCTGGCGCGGCCTAGGGCTGCCCGCGCCATGGGGTGGTGTGGGCCCCCTGTGGCCCATCTCCACTCCGTCTTCTGGCATCCTTAGTCTTCTGGAAAAATAGGATTTTCCGTATATTTTCCTAGATTTTCTGATCTTCGCGAATTTTGCCTCCAAACAACACCTTTTCCCTTAGAATCCTGACTGCAGCGGTCCATGCTCCAAAAGTCATCAACCATGCAAAAACAGATGAAATAACATAAGTATCACCTCTCAATATGAAATATATCAATGAATAGTAGTGAATTAAGACATATAATAGTGATGCAAAATGGACGTATCAACTCCCCCCAAGCTTAGACTTCGCTTGTCCTCAAGCGAAACTGAGCTCAATAAACATGGCCTCAGGTTTATGAAGTGAAGAGTGGATAAAAGAATACGGACAAGAAGCATCACATTCATCAATACATAGATCATAATAGAAGACAACTCACTATTATATAACTCAACTTGTAATGAGTAAAGGAAACACAATAAAGATACATAAAGTGAATCATAATTGGTAATGGCAAACTTAGCTCTTGGTCGAAGAATTGTTGATAATTTGCTGGAGTTCACAAATAGCTAGTTTTTGATGAAAGCTTTCAAAGTAGTAAACATCAAGATACGAGCAATGTGCAAAACAAGGAACATAAGAAACATGATTGAATAAATCATCATATGAATGAATGAAACACATCAACTCAAAATACTTGCTGAGACAGAAGGAAGTAGGTTTACTGACTCAATTACAAAGTAAAAGAAAGGCCCTTCAAAGAGGGAAGCAGGGATTGCAAGTCTCATAAAGAGCTCCCAAAAATTATGATACTCACTAGCTTTCAGCTCTCATTGCCCCTATCATAGGCATATTTTGGTGATTAAGGTTAAAGTGACACAACTCAGAGGATATGCTTGACAAGTTATAAGTTGAAATCTCATGCCCCTTACTTATGAGTACCGATCCTCATGCTACTCAACTTCAGTCATGAGCAAGCTCTTGTCATTGTAAATACATGCGTATCATTGAGAACCGCCAACGGGGTACCCCTTCCACATGACACAGGAGCTATCCCATAATCAAAATGACAAGGCAAGCAGGCAATGAGCATCTCCGTGATCTTTTTATTTTCTATTTGCATAGGTTTTTATTGAGGATGCTTCATAGAATGCTCACTATAGTTATGCTGCAGGTTTCCACCATGATTAGGCATGGCTTAGGCTAGCGGCCCAGGCGTTCCTCTAACACACATATAAACTCCATGATCTTACAAGTTCCACTTTTATTTCAAACCACCGGGATCCATAAGCAAAAGAACATGATATCAACTAGGTACAAGTACCAATGAAGTGTTGAAAGCGGTCCCCATGATACATGGTTCTGCTAACTTCAACTCATAAAGCGCAAGCATATACGCAACAAAGAGGGACCCAATGGTTCAAGTTTATTAAATGCAAGAAAATAAAGTGTGCCATCAAGTTCGTGAGAGCTTTAATCACTAATTTTCACATAACAAGTTTAATTTGGGAGGTAGATAAAATAGGAATTTACTTGGAATAGCAATAATGCTACTAGGTTGGTATGGTGGACACAAATGGCATGGGTTTGGTTTAAAGGAGGTGGATGCACGAGAAGAATTCCCTCTCAGTACAAGTTTTTGGCTAGCAAGGCTGGGTAGCAAGTATAAGAGTTGAAGGAAACAAACAAACATACAAGTGATAAAGACAAACATGCAATCTTCCTTGGAAGCACAAAAGATCTCAACTAGAGAATACTAGACTTATGAGAAAATCAAGAAAGACAGATGATGAAATTATTTTTCTTTAGAGTACTTATATCTTTTCTTTCAACTCTCAAAAGGTGTTGCTACTGACCGAGCCAGGTTTGCCAAAACCAACTAAATTAACTCAATGATCCCAAAGTGCTACCAATACTAACAACAAGATGAATCATATAACCACGAATTGAAAACTAATATAAGCTATGCAAAAGAGTAAATGATAGAACTTCTCATTAATATTCCATAACGGAAACTCACACCAAGGGATACATATCTAACGAGAGAGGGGACACTTCCATAATGCAAACTATACTACACAATAACTCCTCTATTCATGATATGACTCTACTAATAAGGTAAAAATATAGAAGATAGTGATGTGATACCACGACACTCCCCCAAGCTTGGAACAAACCAAGGGGATGCCAAACCTGATGACGAATTACTCCTTTAGCGGTGGTGGTATCCTCTCGATGAGCTCTTTGATTAGTTTCCCCAAGTCCTCAATCTTGAAGGTGAGATTACGAATTAGCTCCGAGTTGTGCTCAATACGGCTCATAATCATTTCAGTTTGTGGATCCCAGCTCTTGTGATTCTTTTTCCATTCTTCCCTATTGGAGTCTTCTTTTCCTGCATGGTTATGGATAAAGGTATGAAAGGGATTCTTGGTGTGTGGAGGAAGTGACCGTGGAGCCAAACTGTGATGAGGAGCTTTCCCCCCAGTCTGCATCCGTATAGTCCTTCTAACCCTGGCAGGTTTCGTCACCACTCCAATGCTTGCAATGGTAGTGGCGGTGTGCGGATGTTGGCCTTGCTCCTCTTCACCTTCACTCTTGATCTCCTTCTCCTTCCCGGGGTCTTGGAGGTCTTCCTCCATAGGCTCCTTCGCTTTATCCTTGGCAGACACCATTGTGCTTCTAAACTTTCAAAGAGTATGTCCTGGCAGAAACAGATCAAAACAAAAACATGACGAAAACACGATATACGAACCTCGGGGGGTCCGGGGGATAATATATTATGAAGTTTCATATCAAAAGGAAGGTACTGGGAGAAAACGAGTCGGAGGCGGAGTCCAGGGTGGACTCACCACCTGGTGGCGCGACCAGGGGTGGGCCCATGCCACAGGGTGGTGTGAGCCATCCTGGCTCCATTTCCGTCCCTTTTTCACTTTGTAGCTTTCCTTATTGACTAAAAACTGCAAAAATATAGTTGGATAGTGTTTTCACGGAACATTTCTTACCAGAACTATTACCTATTTGAAAACGGACTCTGCAGGTCTCTGAATTTGGTATCTAGTAGATTCTTCCGGAGGCACTACTTGAATATCATCAGTATCTTCATCTTCATACACTTATTACTTGAGTCATAAAACCTTTCTCTTCCTTATTACACCATTATCTCCACTTCCTAGAAATTTCTTTCTCACAAAACTTTACACAGTTCTCATTAGTAACATTAGTATAAGTGAAGTGATAAAACCTTTTGAGTCCAACTTCAACTGAAAACCAACAAAACATAAGCTACTGTAGCAACTCCTTCCAAAAACCCAAAAAGAATTCAAGAAGGAAACCGAATAAAGAAGCAAATGCAAGATTGGCAAAATCTGTCAAAACAGACCAGCAGGTAAAGATCATTTTTTTCGGTAATCTTCTGTTGCTCAAATCAAAAAGTGCAAAACTAACGAAAGTTAAATAACAACCTGGGGCAGAAGCACAAAAATTTACAGCTCAATCCGACTTACAGAGATCTCTCACGAATTTTTACGGTGAAGCACAAAAATCTGTTTCCGGACAGCAACTTCCCCAAATCTTACTTCTCTCTCATTAGAAATTGATCTTGACACAAAAACCAAACAAAACGGATAAGGAGCGGTTATTACCGAAGTAATAACTTCCAAGACTCAAAAAAAAACTGAAAGCAAAAACAAATTGGGTTGTCTCCCATAAAGCTCTTTCTTTATAGCCATAAAGATGGGCATAATAATTTTGAAGATGCTCTCATAGGGATATGAATTGAAGTGAAAGAGAGCATTAAGAAGCAAAAACACACACATTTAAGTCTAACCCATTTCCTATGCAAGGGAATTTTGTAAACAAACAAGTTGTCAAAGCCAGAGGCTACTTGCATAAGAAGGCAGAAGAAGTGCAACATAAAAACATTCAGCATAAAACGAGGAAACTTGATATTATCGAGATGCATAAGAACACTTTTCCCTCTCCCATAATAACTTTCAGTATCATGCATAAACTTAACAGTATAGCTATCATAAGGACCATCATAGCAATGATCACTTATTCTATCAGTAAACACAGGAATACTAGCCCTCATAACACTACTATGTGAAACAATATTAGAGGTATCCTTACAAAGGATAGGGTGTCCCTCTTTCTCATATTTAGTGACAAAGTCTTTCACATTTGCTATTATAGGTTCATCAACCATTTTTTTATCAGGTTCAATAGCCTTATTCATACTTTCATTAACCATACTAGCTATCATAGAATGTTCCTTTATCTTAACTGGGAATGGCATTTTCTCAATGTAAGGTTTAGGTAAGACATGATTAGCAGTATAAACTTCAGTATTTCTTGCAGGAACACTCTTAGCAATATCTTTATAAGGTTCATGATACTTATTCCACTTCTTTTTAGGCACTTTAATGTAGGAAGAAAAAGCCTTAAAGTAAGAAGCAATAGCTTGACAGTCTAGACCATAAGCATTTTTAATATTTTGAAAGGCATCAATTCCCATAAAAGATTCAATGCATTCATAATCATAATTTATACCTGACTTTCTACCTTTGTCATTCTCCCATGCTTCAGTATTGTCTTGAATACGGTCCAGAAGATCCCATTTAGCTTCTTCTTCCATACGAGTGAATGATCCAGCACAAGAGGCGTCCAATAAATCCTTGTCATGTAGAGGGAGCCTTGCATAAAAGTTATTGATAATAATATTGTTGGGGAGCTCATGAATGGGACATTTGAGCATTAGTAACTTCAATCTCCCCCAAGCTTGAGCTGTACTCTCTCCATCAAGAGGCCAAAAGTTGTATATTTGATTCCGATCTTTATGAATCTCACTAGGAGGATAAATCTTTGAATAAAAGAGAGGCACTACTTCCTCCCATTCCAGGGCTTGACCATTCTTCAGAAGCTTATACCATTCCTCAGCTCTTCCTTTCAGTGATAATGAGAATAACTTCTTCTTAACTTGATATGTAGTAATACATGCACACTTGAACAACCCGCATAATTCGTGTATAAAGAGCAAATGATCACCGGGATGGACAGTTCTATCCCCAACATAATAGTTATCCATAACACGATCAATAATTCTTGTAGGTATTTTGAAAACATCATTCTCAGCAAGTGGTGGCTTATCTACTACCTTAGCAGTGGTAGTAGCATTACCAAATAAGAAACTCAGCGAATTATCCATAACGAAAATAAAGCATCTAACAGTAGTAAACAATACTCACAGTAGAAGTTTCCTTTACCAGTTCCACTTTCCAATAGCGCTTCACTCCTCGGCAACGGTGCTATAAAATAGTCTTGATGACCCACAAGTATAGGAGGTGTATCGCAGTATTTTTGATAAGTAAGAGTGTCGAACCCAACGAGAAGCAGAAGGTGCTCGCTAGTGGTATGGATCAGGAATTCTCTGCAAATACTTAGCAAATGGATTTTTAGGGGTTTTCAATAAAGCAAGTAAACAAAGTAAGAGTAAATAAAAGACAATAGGAATAAATGCAAGAAGTGGCCGAATCCTTTATGCAGCAAAGGACAAGCCGAATGTATTACTTAAGATGACCAAACGTTCTTGAGGACACATGGGAAGACTGTCAAGTGCTTTCACTTCATATAGTTGATTAATCTTCTTTAGCTTGCTAAGTGTTGTGTGGGTGAACCTGTGCTAATGTACCGCCCCATCCAAGACTAATACATACTTGTGATTATACCCCTTGCAAACATCCGTAAGTACAAGAAAGTAATTAAGGTAGAAACCTAACCACAACTTTAAACTCTAAGACCCTTACCTCCCTTGTGCAATGGTTTCCTAACGGGGGTTCAGGTTTCTATCACTCTAGCAACCCCTACGATTAGTAGCCAAATACACAATGCATTCCCCTAGGCCCATATAGGTGAAGTGTCATGTAGTCGACGTTCACTTGACACCACTAGAAGAAGTACACCACAACTTAAATAACAATCTATTGAATCTTTCTCAACACAACTCCACTACTGACAACAAGACTTCTCCCCTGTCCTCAAGAACAAAACGAACTACTCACAAGACATCATATGGATCATGATCAGAGATGGAATAATGATGTATAACAATCTGAACATAAACAATAATTCAGTGGTTCACTCAGTAGCATCAATTACAAAGAGTAATCAACACCGGGAAAGTTTCCCCTATGAACTAATGCAAGATTCAACTCAATTGTTACAGCAATATGGAGATGGTGATGAGGGTGCTGATGGTGGTGGTGATGATGATGATCCCGATGAAGTCCATCTTGATGGTGGTGTTGATGGCGACGATCTCCCCTCTCCGGGAAGGAATTCCCCCGGCAGAAATCTGTCTGCCGGAGAGATCTTTCTCTCTCGGTGTTTTCTGCCTCGCAGAGGCAGCGGAATCTTTCTGTGGTTGCTCCCCGAGTCTTAGGGTTTTGGGAGGATGGTATACGCTAGAGGGGAGAGGCTGGAGTGGGCCAGGGTGGCCACACCACCTCCTAGCGCGGCCTAGGGCTGCCCGTGCCATGGGGTGTTGTGGGCCCCCTGTGGCCCATCTCCACTCCGTCTTCTGGCATCCTTAGTCTTCTGGAAAAATAGGATTTTCCGTATATCCCAGATTTTCTGATCTTCACGAATTTTGCCTCCAAACAACACCTTTTCCATCAGAATCCTGAATGCAGCGGTCCAGTCTCCAAAAGTCATCAACCATGCAAAATCAAATGAAATAACATAAGTATCACCTCTCAATACGAAATATATCAATGAATAATAGTGAATTATGACATAGAATAGTGATGTAAAATGGACGTATCACGTGTCTATTCATCATGTAATAGCTTTATTCCAAGTAGTTGTAATAGTTGCTGTTAAGTGATGGATGATGACCCACAAGTATAGGGGGTGTATCACAGTATTTTCGAGGGAAGTGAAACCCAATTTATTGATTCAACACAAGGGGAGCCAAAGAATATTTATAAGCCTTAACAACTGAGTTGTCAATTTAGCTGCACCTGGAAACAATCTTGCTCACAGTAGTTTATCAGTAGCAATAGTTTTGTAGTAGAAATAGTAAAGTAGCAGCAATAGTAAAGTAAAGACAGTAGTAACAATTGTAGTAAACAGTAGAATTCGAGTGTGGTAGGCATAGGGATGGATGGACGGGCGTTGCATGGACAAGACAATTCACACGGCAATCAGAACATAGGGAAATTGTAGATAAATAAGATAAAGCATCCAAGTACTAGATAATCCTAGGCATGTGTTCCATATATAGTCATACCTGCTCGCAATGAGAACTTGCACAACATCTTTTTGTCCTGCCAGCCCGTTTGCATCAAGGCCTCAAGGGAACTACTGGCAATTAAGGTGCTCCTTTTAATAGAGCACCGGAGCAAAACATTAACACTCCGTGAACACATGTGATCCTCACATCAAAGTCATTCCCTCCGGTTATCCCGATTTCTGTCACTTCGGGGCCTTTGGTTCCGGACAACAATGTGTGTATACAACTTGTAGGTAAGACCAAAAACAATACTGTCATAATGAATCAATAACATGTTCAGATCTGAAATCATGGCACTCGGGCCCTAGTGACAAGCATTAAGCATAACAAGTCGCAACAAAGTCATAAAGCACTAATAGAAGATACTAGGCACCATGCCCTAACAATCTGATGCCATTACATGAACGATCTCATCCAATCCCTACCATCCCCATAGCCTACAATGGGGGATTACTCACTCATAGATGGGGGGAACATGGCTGGTCGATGGAGAAGCGATGGTGATGATGATGGCGATGATCTCCTCCAATTCCCCGTCCCGGCAGGGCGCCAGAACGGAGTTTCTAGTTCCAAATCGTGGTATCTGGTGGTGGTGGCGGAGCGGAACTCCTTCTGGAAAAACGTTGACCCCCCATAAGTTTTTAGGTCAGAAGGCATCTTATAGGCGAAGAGGGAGACCGAGGGGGTGTTTGGGGCGGCCAAACCACCCCCTGGCGCGGCCAGGCCCAGCCCGTGTGGCCAGGTGGTGTGGATGGGCCCCAGCCCCTCTCCGTCTCGTATTCTGGCTCCAGGTGTCCCTCGGTAAAATAATGACTTTGGCTTTTGTCCCGTTCAATTTCGAGAATATTCATTTTCTTACTTTCCTGGAACCAAAAATAGCAGAAAACAGCCAGCTGGAACTATGGCTCTTGTTAATAGGTTAGTCCAAGAAATCATATGTAAAGTTCTCCAAAGTGTGGACAAAACACAAGAAAGTAGATAAAACCAAGCATGGAACATCAAAAATTATAGATACATTTGCAATGTATCAACATCCCCAAGCTTAATTCCTGCTCGTCCTCGAGTAGGTAAGTGATAAAAAGAAAGAATAATTTTTGAGGTGACATGCACCATCATAAACTTGATCAAAGTATTTGTAATCATTGATAACTGGGATCATAGTACTTCAACATAACATGAAAGATAAAGTTCTAACAATAAGACAAAGCAACTATGTTGCAACATGAAAAGGCACAAACAAAAGATTCATGAATAACAATGCTTTGCAAGACGTTGGTTTGTTTCACATAAAGAAAACATAGCATAGTGGCATTCAGCTTGTCCCTCATAGAGTAGCAAATATAAATGCATAAGACACCTTCAAAGTTTATAAGAGTGACTAGATACAAATAGTTTAAAACAAGCAATATCAAAGCTATGCATCAATCAACAAGTCTTGGGACAATGCACATAGAACTAAGAATGGCCACTATGCTCTCAAAGTAGGTGCATAAAGATAGAAGGTGGAGACTCAATATATATAGTGGAAGAAAGGCCTTCATAGAAGGAAGTAGGGATTCAAGTCTCATAAAGATCTTCCAAAAATTATGGTACTTAATAGCTTTCAGCTCTCATTGCCCCTATCATAAGCATCTTGAAGTGATTAAGGTTAAAGTGAACAAACTATGGTGTATATGCTTGACGAAGTATAAGTTAGAAATCTCATGTCCCTTGAATACGAGGGCCGCTCCTCATGCTACTCAAGTTTAGACACCGGTAAGTTCTTGTCATCGTAAGTACATGTGTATCATAGAGAACCACCAACGGGCTACCCCTTGCCCGATGATACGGAAGAATCCCCATATCAAAATGACAAGGCAATCAGACAACGAGCATCTTAGCAATCTTCTTATTTACCATGGGAATATGGTGATTTTTTCTCTCTTTCCTCTTTTCATAATATTTTTTTTCTTTTTCTCTTTTTTCTCAATATAGGACTCTTTTTTTTATAAGAAGAACGCTTCATAGACAACCCATTATGGTTACGTTGCAGGTTTCCACCATGTCAGCATGGATTAGAACAGCGGCCCAGGCGTTTCTCTAACACCTATACATAACTCCATGGACTTACAAGCTCCCCTTTCATTTCACACCGACGACATCCATAGACAAAAGAGCATGATCTCAACTAGGTACAAAGTACCCGTGCAATGTTGAAAGCGTTCCCCATGACAGCATGGTTCTTCTAATCCCCAACAAATAAGTGCAAGCATATACAACATAGACGACACAATGGTTCAAGTACATTAAGGGCAAGAAAAGTAAAGTGTGCCATCAAGTTCGTGAGAGCTTTAATCATTAATTTTCTCATAACAAGTTTAATTTGAAAGGTAAACAAAAACATGAATATACTCGGAATAGCATATGCTAGTAGGTAGGTATGGTAGACTCTTTGGAATAACTTGGTTTAGGGAGTTGGATGCATGAGTGGAACTCATACTTGGTTGTGGAGGCTAGCAAAAAACTGGGAGTGACAAACTAAGAGAGCAATAATGGCCATAATCATGCAGAGCGACAAAACATCATTGATCAAAGCATAAAGTGATACTACAGGTTGAAAACTAAAGGATCATAAAGGCTTATGGTGACTTGGGATAGTCATAACATGGTGTGAGCATGCGCCATGTCAACCCAAATAAAGCATCAAAGGAGAATACCACTATACTATGCTTTAATATGCTAAAACAACGCATGATTCATCCAAGGCACATTAAGCAATCTCAATTGTTTATAACAAGTCCTGCTACAGCAAAGAATACTAAGCATAAATCCAAAACAATATCAAGCATGGCATGACAAAGCATAGGCCACAGTCAAAAACAAGCTCTCTTTACCACTTAAGCATGAATTTTCCTACTCTTTTCCAATCCAAATCAAACTATTTGAAAACCAATGTATGACAGAGGGGTTCCAACCAATTTATTCAGCAAACTAAGCAAACCAAGCAAATGAAAAACCAAAACAAAAACGAAAAAGAAGACGCTCCAAGAACAATACAACTGTGTATGAAACAATAAAAATGAAGCGTTTGGAAGAAACAAGGGATTTTTATTGATGAAGAGGGGGATGCCTTGGGCATCCCCAAGCTTTGACGCTTGTAATTCTTGGATATTTCTTAGGGTGACACATGTGGCATCCCCAAGCTTGAGCTTTAGTCCATCCTTCATCTCATTACTCATTCCTTCCATACACCTGAAAATTTTCCTTCATACAAAACTTCACACAATCTTTACTAGCAACATTAGTGCACTCAAGATAATAAGTCTTTAGGTTCAGTTCTAACACCAATAAAACTTCCATTAAAACACTATATACTGTAGCACTTCCCTCAAAAAGTTCAATTCCCCAAAAGAACTCAAAAAGGAATCAACAAGAAGCAAATGCAATAATATCAGAAATCTGTCAAAACAGACCAGCAGGTAAAGACAAATTTTTTCGAAGACCTTCTGTTGCTCAAATCTAAAAGTGTTGAACTAACTAAAGTTAGGTAACAACCTGGGGCTGAAGCACAAAATTTCACGCCTCAAAAGGACGTACAGAGATTTTACACGATTTTTTATGGTGATGCATAGAAATCTGTTTCGGGACAGCAACTTTCCCAACCATTACTTCTTTCTCATTAGAGGTTACTCTTGGCACAAAAAGCAAATAAAAAGGATAAGGAGCGGTTATTACTGAAGTAATAACTTCCAAGGCTCATCTAAAACTTTTGGGTTATCTTCCAATAAGTACTTTTCTTTAACGCCGTTAAGTTAGGCATGATAGTTTGAGAGGATGCTCACATAAGAAATATGAATTGAGTAAAAGAGAGCATCAAGAAGCAAATTCAAAACACATTTAAGTATAACCCACTTCCTATGCATAGGAATCTTGTATGCAAATAAATTCGCAAAGAACAAAGTGACAGGCATAGGAAGATAAAACAAGAGTAACTTCAAAACTTTCAGCACATAGAGAGGTGTGTCAATACCATGAAAATTTCTACAACCAGATTTTCCTCTCTCATAATAATTTTCAGTAGCCTCATGAATAAACTCAACAATATAACTATCACATAAAGCATGCTTTTCATGATCTACAACCACATAATTTTTATCAAGCTCAAAAATAATGGGATTACAATTTTCAAACCCACTTTTAACAATTCTATAACAAGATGACTCATCATTCAATATAGGACCATCGTCTAGAGATTTATCATAAACAATTTCTAAGGAAAACTCTTTAGTACCATGCATCTCGAAGTTAGGCACAAATAAAGGCTTATCACAGATAACATGAGCATAACATTCATCCTCCTTTGGTAAGCATGGGGGACAATCAAATAATGTAAGGGATAAAGAGTTACTCTCATTAGAAGGTATGCATGGGTAGCTAATCCATTCTTCCTCCTTTTTCTCATCACTCTCCTCCTCTTTTTCATCTAATAAGCTTTCAGGTTCATAAATTTCTTCTTCCATAAGATCCTGCAAGGCATTAGTCTCTTCCATTTGTGGAAAGCATCTATTAATATATTCAAGAATATAGCCATTTTCTTCCTTGTAATTATCATACCAAAATCTAAGTATATCATAAACCTCATATTTATAAGGTGAATCATCAATATTTTCAAGCAAACTAGCAAGTTCAAATGCACCCTTCCAAGCAATAAATTCCTCAATTTGTTCCACATCATAAAAGTCATAATTTCCCTTAACATAAGAAGATATGGTAACATCATCATTATACTCACATTGAAAATGGAGGTGTTTATACCTCTTACAGCAACAAGATTTATCAAAGCAATAAGTAACATTATAAGTAGAGCACACGTTTCTAGCAATGTTATACAATTTATCAATTTGTTCCCATAAGTGTTTCCCTTTTTGTGACAAGTGGTGTTCCTTATAATAATATTTTTGATTTTCCGTGAACCCACCTTGCCAATAAGATTCAGTTTCAAAGAAACCAACCATTGATAAAAAGCATGATAAAGCAAGACAATAACAGACCAACGAAAATACCAACTAGAGTAGGAACTAATTTTTTTGTATTTTTGATAAAGAAACAAGCAAACAAGGCAGAAATAAACTAAGCTTGAACAATAGTGATTCCAAGTGAACTTGATAAATAAAGCTATGCTCCCGGGCAACAACGCCAGAAAATAGTCTTGATGACCCACAAGTATAGGGGGTGTATCGTAGTATTTTCGAGGGAAGTGAAACCCAATTTATTGATCTGACACAAGGGAAGCCAAAGAATATTTATAAGCCTTAACAACTGAGTTTTCAATTCAGCTGCACCTGAAAACAATCTTGCTCACAGTAGTTTATCAGTAGCAACAGTTTTGTAGTAGAAATAGTAAAGTAGCAGCAGTAGTAAAGTAAAGACAGTAGTAACAATTGCAGTAAACGGTAGGATTCGAGTGCGGTAGGCATAGGGATGGATGGACGGGCGTTGCATGGACAAGACAATTCACATGGCAATCAGAACATAGGGTAATTGTAGATAAATAAGATAAAGCATCCAAGTACTAGATAATCCTAGGCATGTGTTCCATATATAGTCATACCTGCTCGCAATGAGAACTTGCACAACATCTTTTTGTCCTGCCAGCCCGTTTGCAGCGGGGCCTCAAGGGAACTACTGGCAAATAAGGTGCTCCTTTTAATAGAGCACCGGAGCAAAACATTAACACTCCGTGAACACATGTGATCCTCACATCAAAGTCATTCCCTCCGGTTATCCCAATTTCTGTCACTTCGGGGCCTTTGGTTCCGGACAACAATGTGTGTATACAACTTGCAGGTAAGACCAAAAACAATACTATGATAATGAATCAATAACATGTTCAGATCTGAAATCATGGCACTCGGGCCCTAGTGACAAGCATTAATCATAACAAGTCGCAACGAAGTCATAAAGCACTAATAGAAGATACTAGGCACCATGCCCTAACAATCTGATGCCATTACATGAACGATCTCATCCAATCCCTACCATCCCCATAGCCTACAACAGGGGATTACTCACTCATAGATGGGGGGAACATGGATGGTCGATGGAGAAGCGATGGTGATGATGATGGTGATGATCTCCTCCAATTCCCCGTCCCGGCAGGGTGCCAGAACGGAGTTTCTGGTTCCGAATCGTGGAATCTGGTGGTGGTGGCGGAGCAGAACTCCTTCTAGAAAAACGTCGACCCCCCTAAGTTTTTAGGTTAGAAGGCATCTTACAGGTGAAGAGGGAGACCGAGGGGGTGTCTAGGGCGGCCAGACCACCCCCTGGCGTGGCCAGGCATCTTATAGGCGAAGAGGGAGACCGAGGGGGTGTTTGGGGCAGCCAAACCACCCCCTGGCGCGGCCAGGCCCAGCCCGTGCGGCCAGGTAGTGTGGCTGGGCCCCAGCCCCTCTCCGTTTCGTATTTTGGCTCCAGGTGTCCCTCGGTAAAATAATGACTTTGGCTTTTGTCCCGTCCAATTCGGAGAATATTCATTTTTTGACTTTCCTGGAACCAAAAACAGCAGAAAACAGGCAGCTAGCACTATGACTCTTGTTAATAGGTTAGTCCAAGCAATCATATGAAAAGTACTCCAAAGTGTGGACAAAACACAAGAAAGTAGATAAAACCAAGCATGGAACATCAAAAATTATAGATACATTTGCAATGTATCAATGGACAACCATGAAGCGATGCCACTAACCTTGACGTCATGCTGGTGATGATGGAGATCATGTCCGTGCTTTAGAGATGGAGATCAAAGGCACAAGAAGAAATGCCATATCATGTCACATATTATGAATTGCATGTGATGTTAATCCTTTTTGCATCTTGTATTGCTTAGATCACGACGGTAGCATTATATGATGATCCCTCTCACTAAAATATCAAGTAATAAAGCGTTCGTCCTTAGTAGGCACCATTGCTAAGACTCGTCGTTTCGAAGCATCTCGTGATGATCGGGTGTTATAGATTCTACGTGTGCATACAACGGGTGCAAGCCACATTTTCACATGCAGATACTAAGGTTAATCTTGACGAGCCTAGCATGTACAGACATGGTCTCGGAACACAGAATACCGAAAGGTAAAGCATGAGTCATATGAATGATATGATGAGCATGGTTATTATCCGCCTTTGAAGCTACATCTTCTCTCGCGAAGATAGGACTTGGTGTAGTGGATTTGGTTCGTGTAATCACTAAGGCATCGTGAGGGATGTTGTTTTGAGTGGGAGTTCAGAAAACTTTTTCCCATATATTGACATGTATGCCACTCATATCATCAACTTATAGCCAAAATCCGTGGTTATACCATAGATCGTTCAAAAGCTAGCGGAGTTGTTGGCATCCCAAAGGTGTGCATGAGAAACATAGAACTTTTTCTTTTTCTTTTTTTATGCTAGTACGGCGGTTTGATCCACAAGGTTAGCTTTGGCATGCATCACAATTACCACTAGACTTCATTTCAATCAAACAACTCCTTTCATGAGTGCCGTCAAGACTATGAAAACATCTATGGGTTTAAGTATCTTCAAGGGTATACTCTCAAGACAATCATTCATCAAACTAGTCATAAATTTCAGACTTGTTCTTATTGTACTTGTTTGGTAATATTATTTCCAAGGCAAGACCCGGTTAGCTAAAAGAACTAGAGCAAAAGTTTCAACAACGAATCATCATACTAATAAGAAGCTCTACTCTAACCATATTAAATTACTTCCACAAGCATGACATCTTAGCTAATCGACCAACTAGGATAAACAACTCAAACTTCAAAAATGGGAGACATAGGACATACCTCTCATAAGTAACTTCATGATCCTCTTCCTTGTAGGGATGTGTTCCTTCAAAACTCAAACACGATTAATCTCATAATAATATTAAAGCAAAGAGGCAAAATGCGAATCCACAATTACGAAAAAAGGAAAAATGGAGAAATATTTTTGTATTTTTGAGGATAGGGATTAAATAATAGAAAAGAACCTACGACCAAGTAAGGGACTAAGAAAATAAAAACAAACTAAAAAAGCAAACTAAAAAGCAAAGGAAAAAAGGACAGTGTTGGAACAAGCCAACACAAGTGTTTCAAATATCCCAAGGAGCTAGAGTACAACCTCGTTATTACACAAATAAATTGGTTGGGGGAACACATCCCCAAACTCAGGCTTTTGCAAGCCCTTTTGTTGCTCATTGTGGTGGTGGTGGATAGTCTCCCATGTTCCATTGGTTGCTCCAATCATGGAACTAGGTGGCGAGGTTTGCAGAAGCATCTCGAAGGTTGATGTAGAGGATGTTCATGTTTTGAATATTCCCTTCGAGCACATAGATATCTTCATAAGCAGTGTAGTAGTTTGGTGGCTGCATGTCTTGTTCGGGTCCCTCTTGTTCTACTTCTTCATCTTCTCCTTCTCCTCCCACGGGTACTTATTGATGGGGTAGATTTGCCTCAACTTGCACATCAAAAACGCAAACGTCCATCCTTGATAGAGAATAGACCATTAGGTAAAGGAGCTAGGATCAAGTGATCTGCTCCATGTATATGAAGGAAATATCTACCATCAGTTCTAGAAATCATACCACATACTCTTAGAGTAGAAAGACCGAGACGGTGACTTCCTATCAACAGTTGGATGTTACCTAGGTTGATGTGAAGTGTGTGTGCAAGAACGGTTACAACTCCTCCTTCGCATATGGGTCCTCAAGATTGAAGAGCCTGATACTTAAGGTAAAACACAAGAAGAGCTCCCAAATTTGGCATTAAGTTACTATTAATAATAGCAGCCATTGCGAGGATCATCATGTCCTCCTCATTAACTCTAGTAAACTCACCACGTGCCTGCAAGGTGACATAAAACAAATAGAGAATAGCAGGATGATCAATTTGGTTCTCCTTGGGTGTCTTTCCACAAATTCTCATTAAATTAAAGTACTGCCAAGGTGCAGGATTTAAAACAAAATAAGTGGAGCGTATGTCGGTGTCGTTGTTGGCAAACCCAAAATGTTGAGCCCATTGGTCGAGTGTCAAGGAGTACTAAAAGTCGAGCGATCAACTCCATGCCTTTGATCCTCGGAACAATAGTGAGGCTCCACCGTATGCATCAAGGTGCTGAGGAACTGAAGTACAAGAAGCGGTATGTGGCGACATCCTAAAAGACAAAGTACAAACCAACATTGTTGCAAAGTAAATTGAAATTAGCATGAATGCAAAGTTGTTTCAGGATATAGGGACATGCCCACTTGGTGGACTTGATTTCTTGGATATTGAGACGATTGAAAAGGTTCAGCTAAGACTCCTCGGTGAACTCGATACCAAGTGACTCGGGGGTCAACATATCAATGGTTGGTGCGGAAGGTTCTGCATCCATCACACGTGTATGACTCCTCGTGTTCATCTAAAACAAACTAAATAAAAATTGCTAATAAAAGATTTTGATCCAATAGAAACATAGCATAAACGATAGTCTATATTAGTTATAAAAGAAACTCCTCTAAAACAATACTAAGCATGCTCAATATCAAGATTAGATCAAGAACAAGACCTAAGTATAGATTGACAATGATGAAAGATTGAGTGAAGATTTAGCAAAAATAAGTTGAAGATTGGAGGAGAATCATACCTTTGATCGATTGAGTGCGAGGAATCGAAGAAAGATTGAGTAAATTTGAAGATCCAATGGAGGTGGTTTGGAGTTTGGAGGAACAAGAAAGAGAAAGATTTGTCTTGGGGATTTTTAGGTAACCTCCTCATGGTGTTTATGGCAGCCGTGTACGTGGTACGGGCGGGTGGTACAGCCGGAGCCTATCCGTACCGGGTAACATACCTTGGGGTGACAAACCCTTCCGGCGGTGCACTCGATACGGGCGCGCGCGCACCCGTACTACTGATCATTATCTGTTTGGTACCTTTGCTTGAAATATGATGGTTTGCTCAAGGGTACGGTACGGGCGTGCGGTACATGCGCGTCCTGGCCGTAATGGTGGTCGTTAATAGGACTATTTCCTGCGACAAAAATTAGAATTTCTATTTCTCGAGCCTCGATGTGGTATGGGCGCACGGTACGGGCCCTTCCGGCCGTACCGCAGGTTGTAAAATGGCTTGTGAGCTGTAAAACTCAACAAATTTGATTAGTAGCTCTGTACGACTTTGCACATCTTATCAAAGGACAAGATAACAACAAGTATACTATATAAAAATCAGCAATACCTCTTAGGCCATGTGTTAGTAAAATAAAAGATCGAGGATTACCTTATTTCTTCTCTTGTCTCCAAAGGTCTTTTTGAACAATCTTTATTAGAAACAAACAAAGCAAAACAAAAACAAAACAAACAAACCTAACAAGACTAACACATAAGTAAAAACTTTATTTCCCATGGGTTACCTCCCATGAAGCGCTTCTAGTTAAGCTCAATTAGCTTGACCCCGATGGTGATCATTTAGGTTTAATTAGTGGAATGCTCACTCCAAAGTAATTGGCTTTCAAAGTAATTATACCATAATCATCATTAGGCTTGGCCTTCTTCTTCCTAGGGAAGTGGGCTATAAAAGGATCTCTTGATGGTAGCCTTATTCTCACATGCCCTTCATGTAAATTAATTAAAGCTTTGATAGTTCTTAGGAATGGCCTACCTAAAATTATAGGTGCTATGGGATCTTCAGGTATGTCCACAATAACAAGATCAATAAGAGAGGAACTACCTTTAATTTTTACAACTATATTTTCTTTTATCCCAACAGCTTGTTTATAAGTTGAATCCGCTAGATGGAGTCTGAATTCAGTGGTTACAAATGGCCCCAAGTTTAATTTATCAAATAGGCTTTTGGAAATTGTGGGGACACTTGCACCAAGATCACAAAGTGCGGATATCTCATTAACTCCTACCTTAATTTTAATAGTGGGCTCAAATATATCATATAGCTTAGCAGGAAGCTTATCAGCTAGTCTCTTATACTCCATATCTAAATCTTGAACTTTAGATGCTACTTTTTGTATACATTGTTGGTACATAGCATCATTACCTTGTTCTATACCGGGATTCTTTATGGTGATCATCTTTAGTAGATCTTCCACGGCATATTCCGGTGTTGGTGTGTTGCTATAATCTAGTTCTTTAGGCTCATTGATTACCACCCTTATCATCTTGAGATCTTCTACCGGATTTGGATCGGGCTTTCCAACAAACTTTACTAGTATGAGAGGTTGGCTCTTAGCTACCTTGCCCAATTGAGCCCTCCACGGTCTTTGTCCTTTCCTATAGAGCCTGGACATCATTTCTAATTGCAACGACTTGGTTAGATAATTTTACTATACTACTTTCATGGTTCTCCATGATTTTAATAAGAATATTATTTGCTTGGTTTGAGCTTGTATAAAAGTCCTAACGGTTTGCTCAAACGAGAGATTGCCATGATTTTCTCCATTATTATTATCATAATTATTCTAAGGAGCTCCTACAGGATTAGAATAATGTTTTTGAACATTAGAAGAATAATTGTTATTTTTCCATGCAGGATTAAAAGGAGTGCGAGCTATAATATTGACATCATTAACATCGGCAACGATAGCATTAACTTGGGTATCTTATTTACCCTTTACTATATTAAGTAGCTCGTCTACCTTAGATGTAAGCTCTTCATTATTTTCCTCGGTAATCGAACCCACTCTCTTCAAGGTTCTCTCAACATGCTAGTGGGCATGATTATTTTGCATATCATCAAGTAACTTCTTTGCAACACTCACTTGCTTTCCCATGATTGTTCCTCCTCCTGTAGTATCTAGCATAGACTAAGACATTGGGTTAAGGCCATTATAAAACAAATGTAATATAAGCCATCCTTCCATCCCATTACTAGGACAGTTCATTATGGCTTCTTTCATCCTTTCCCACGCAAGCGCTAGTGGCTCACGGTCTTCTTGTCTAAAGCTTGTAATGTTGGATCTTAGCTGCATAGTTTTAGCTAGGGGAGAAAATTTAGTCATAAATAAATTAGTATATTCCTCCCAAGATTTAATAGTGCCCTTTGGTAGAGCTAGCAACCAATCCTTAGCCTTTCCTCTAAGAGAGAAAGGAAATAATCTTAATTTAACAGCATTTGGATCTACATCCTTAATACGTATCATGTCGCAAATTTCAGTAAAAGTATTTAAGTACAAACCCGAATCCTCAGAAGATGAGCCCCCAAATTGGTTTTGTTGAACCAAACTTAAAAGGTTAGGCTTTATTTCATAGGTTTTCACATAAATAGTGTGCTGAGTGATAGGTGCACGAATAAAATCATCAGTGGGAGTAGCATACTCCCCAAGTCTCTTTTGAGCCATGGCTCTTATATTTTTGGTAATTTTTAAGTAATGAAAACAAATAACAAGTAACTATTTTTTTGGGGTTTCAAATAGATAACAAGAAAGTAAACTAATAACAAGAAATAAACTACAAGTAATAATAAAACTAAAAACAAGGTCTCTAGTGATCTCACCGGGATAGCAAAATTGCTTCCCCAGCAATGGCGCCAGAAAAAGGGTTGATACCTTTGATCCAGATTCACGGATGTAGTATAATAGCTTTTTCCCTAGAATACCTAGGTTTAACCGAACCTTGGAAAGCAATGCTAAAAGGAAATAAAAAGGACACATCTACACGACTTTATTTGTTTGTTTTACCTTAGTTTACCAGACCAATCTAGTTTACTTTATAATGGGTTGAATCAATGGATGGAGATAGGCCAGGGTTGAAGATCCAACTGTAGCTGCACATCATATGGGATAAAAGATAATAATAAGCATAGTCATGTGTAATGGTTGAATAGGGATAATATCTTGTGGGCAACACATCCTAATATACTAGAGCCCCTGTGATGTAGAGGGCATAGCAATAATATTTTAATACAACTGAGTGCACACCAAAGCAATGGGCTACAAATGATTAGCAAGTATAAAACACAGATTAAAGCCTTAAGTGGTGATGTTGTTGTGATCCCAAATGGGTCGCTAAGCGAAGACCGTACTACCCTTGTTGTCACTGGGGTTCCTATGAGATCGCCGCTAGTCAAGTATCTCACCTCAAGCCTTTACCAATCTATGGGATCTTGGCTACCTACAAGTCCACAGATCGAGACAAGAGACAAAGAAACAAAAGATACAAATCTCTATTTGCAAACAAAACACAATACTCCCATGAATTAGATGCACATAATTGTTGCGAGGTTTCTCCCCAACTTGCAGCTCGTGAGGAATACTCACTCATAACAAATAGATCTAGGATATAAAACATTGTGCAAATACTTAGATTGAAATCAAATATTCTTACAATGGTCGCCAAATCACAAGGAGATCTAAAGTACAAAGCAATGGCTATGGCTAATGGAGGGGATGGATGATGGAAGTGATGAATAATGGATGAACAATGGCATGGATCTCCTTTGGTGGTGTTGTGATGTAATTTGAGAATGGTGGCTCTCTGGCCGACGGCTAGAGCTTCAAAATATATAGGCGTATTCACGAAAGTTGTAGGGTTTGACGAGACGAAGCTGTCGCCACATTGTACGGGTGGACAGTACGGGCGGGCCCTGCCCGTACCAGTGGTCGTTAAGCTTGCTGTCGCATGGGAATGGCTTCCCAATTACTTGGCCATGTGGACTTCCTCAAAAACCTTCATTATGACTCCTGATTTTGCATTAAAAAGCGTGATTTCCTGCACAACAGAATTCAAAGAAAGGTTTTGCATATCTTTGCAATTATGAGTCATTAGTGGCAAGGATTGAGAGTTCCTTGTCAATTTCTTGACCAAAAACAATGTTTAAACATGGTGGAAGATGGCCAATTTTGGAGCCATCAGCCACCCCAAAGGGTAGCCGATGCCGCTAGGCCCTCAGGTCGGCCTACCATGTGGGTGGGCATGCACGAGCGCACATGAGGCGCTAGAGGGCGAGCAGGCTAGCAGGTGCTAGCAAGCCATTCCAGCCACGCGTGAACATGCGTGTAGGTGGGCCGGGGCTAGGCCCACCCGGCCGGCCACAGCTGGGCCGCGGGCGCGCGGGGCTGGCATAGGGCCCACCTGGCCACTGCCTCACTGGCTCCCCTCCTCCTCCTTTTTCCTTTAGTCCCACACTGGGACTTTAGGGAGAGGGGGCCTTCCCTTTCCCCTATATAAGAAGGTCTATATGGGTGGATTAAATACAACAATAATTAGATGGGAATTTCCTTAGGCCCTTTTTCTTATGGAATTTTCCGCTCTATTTCTATTTGTTGAATATGGCAAGTGTGGTTCCAAAAAGAAGTGCAAACGTGGGAGACTATTGGGAATATGACCTAGAGGAAATCATGTATGATGTTATTCGCGATGTATTCATAAAGTTGTTATATTATCCTTGTATGAACTTCTAGTATGTATCTTGGAATATGTGATTCAGTTGTGGAACTATGTATTCATGTTGTTCATACTAAATGTCCTTGGTTGTTGAGGTTGTGATAGACACACAACTTAGACTAATGTGAAAGTAGGATGATGACTCGGTTCCACTTGTCATCGGCATGGTGATGCTATTCCGACTTACACGGACTCGACTAAAGAGTTTAGCGAGTCAGATTGACCCATATTGAGATACAACGAACAAGTCATTATTTGTATGTCTCAATTAATGTAAGCCTTAGATATGAGGTTATTGCACAATCTGAGTTGTGGATCACCGACTTAGGTTTTGTCAAACGTTGTTCCATCAAAGGGCAGTTATAAGGGCCGAGTTTGGGTCGGCTAATAATCAAGCTGCGTGATGTGGATGACCAAGATGGGATTTTCCCCTCCAACTGGAGAGGTATTCTCTAGCCCCTCTCGGAAGATATGATTCAGAAAGCATGGTCATGCATGACTCGGTAAAGTACTAACCGATGCGGCCAACTAAGAGTTACTCGGATAAATCACTTATCTCAAATCAAGTCGCATTAGAAGGTATGTCATCATTACTCTTTGGTACTTGGGAGTCGACACGTTCTTCTAGGAGCCTCTACCGACTGATCGATTACAAGTGAGATTCGAATCATGTCCGAGTCACCATGAGCCTGTCGGGTCACACACTTAAGAGCGGGAGAAACTTTGGGTTAGACCGAACCGTAAATCTTTTTGGGTTGGACTAGAATCAGACACAGATTGAGTTAGTGAGTTGGACTCGTAGTGACTAATATAGGCCTTTTAGTGAATGGTCCACAAGCGAGTGGATACCACTGATGGCTCTGAGTATGGCGCCCAGAAAAGTGCTGGTGCGTGGTTGATGTAGAGCTCATTGGGAACCCCAAGAGGAAGGTATGATGAGCACAGCAGCAAGTTTCCCTCAGTTATGAAACCAAGGTTTAATCGAACCAGTAGGAGCAAGGAAACACCCCAAAGGTGCTACTAGCTGAACTTTGGCAGGGTGCACTACTGGTGCTAGTAGCAACGTGGAGACCTGCACAACACAACCATAGAACTTTGTCCCCAACTTGCGATGAGGTTGTCAATCTCACCGTGTTTTGCGGAAAACAAAGGATTAAACGTATCGAATGGAAAGAAGTAAAGGTTTGTAGAAAGTAAACACAAAGCAGTAAAAGATTGTAGATTGAATGTAAAAGACAAGGAACGGGATCCATAGTTCACTAGAGGTGGCTCTCCTTAGATAGATAACATGTTGGGTGAACAAATTACAGCGGGGCAATTGACAAACATCGAGAAAGCAATACATGCATATACTAATCATCTTGACTCCTTTGAGACTTGATTAGGCATTACAACATTATACATAGACCGCCATCCAACTGCATCTATGACTAATAATCCACCTTCAGGTTATCATCCGAACCCCCTCCAGTATTAAGTTGCAAGCAACCGATTATTGCTTTACGAACTGCGTGTAAAGTAAACAATACGATTGTTCTATGAACAAAGGATTGTTGTTTTCTCCCTAGTAGCAACAACACATCTAGTACCTTAGAGATTTTTGTCACTTCCCCAGATTACCAGAGGCATGAACCCACTATCGAGCATAAATACTAACTCTTGGAGTTGCTAGCATCTACTTGGCCAAGATAGCTACTAACAATGGAAATCATGCAAGATCACAAATAACAAAGACATGATATAATCAATAATCAATCTGAAATAGCATCTCAATATCCATCGGATCCCCGCAAACACAACATGCAAAATTACAAATAGATGATCTTGATCATGAACGGAGCTCACAAGATCTAAACATGAAAGCACAAAGGAGGAGAACCAGCCATCTAGCTACTACATGGATCCGTAGTCCAAGGATGAACTACTCACGCATCACACCGGAGGCTTGCATGGTGATGAAGAAGGCCTCCAGGGTGAATTCCCCTCTCCGGCAGGGTGCCGGGAAGAGCTTCAGATCCCTCCCGATCTAGGGATGGAGATGACAGCGGCTACAGACTCTTTCGTGGATTTTGATCGGGTACTTAGGTTTTACGTCCCAAGGGAATCTTATAGTCGGAAGGGGAGGCCGAGGGGGTGCCAGAGGCCACCACACCACCCCCTGGCGCGGGCCCAGCCTGGCCACGCGGCTAGGTGGTGTGGCCAGCCTCTGGCCCTTCTCCGTCTCGTATTCTGGCACTTGATGACTTCCGGAAAAATAGGCACTTTGGCTTTTGTCCCATCCAATTCCGAGAATATTCATTTTCTGACTTTCCTGGAACCAAAAACAGCAAAAAACAGGCAGCTGGCACTATGGCTCTTGTTAATAGGTTAGTCCAAGAAATCATATGAAAAGTACTCCAAAGTTGGAACAAAACCCAAGAAAGTGGATAAAACCAAGCATGGAACATCAAAAATTATAGATACATTTGCAATGTATCAACATCCCCAAGCTTAACTCCTGCTTGTCCTCGAGTAGGTAAGTGATAAAAAGAAAGAATAATTTTTGAGGTGACATGCACCATAAAAGACTTGATCAAAGTATTTATAAAACATTCAAAGCTGGGATCATTCTACTTCAATCATAACATGAAAGACAAAGTTCTAGCAATAAGCAAAGAAACTATGATGCAACATGAAAAGGCATAAACAAAAGATTCATGAATAACAATGCTTTGCAAGACGTTTGTTTGTTTCACATAAAGCAAACATAGCATAATAGTATTCAGCTTGTCCCTCAATAGAGTAGCAAATATAAATGCATAGGACACCTTCAAAGTTCATAAGAGTGACTAGATAAAATAGTTTAAAACAAGCAATATCAAAGTATGCATCAATCAACTAGTCTTCGGACAATGCACATAGAACTAAGAATGGCCACTATGCTCTCAAAGTAAGTGCATAAAGATAGAAGGTGGAGACTCAATCTAATGGTGGAAGAAAGGCCTTTGTAAAAGGAAGTAGGGATTCAAGTCTCGTAAAGAGCTTCCAAAAATTATGGTACTTATAGCTTTCAGATCTCATTGCCCCTATCATAAGCATCTTTAAGGTGATTAAGGTTAAAGTGACACAACTAAGAGGATATGCTTGACAAGTTATAAACCAAAATCTCATGCCCCTTACTTACGAAGACCGATCCTCATGCTACTCAACTTCAGTCATGAGTAAGCTCTTGTCATTTTAAGTACATGTGTATCATTAAGAACCGCCAACGGGGTACCCCTTGCACATGATACGGGAGCTTTCCCATAATCAAAATGACAAGGCAAGCAGACAATGAGCATCTCAACGATCTTTTTATTTGCTATTTTCATAGGTTTTTATTGAGGATGCTACATAGAGTGCTCATTATGGTGATGCTACAAGTTTCCACCGTGATTAGGCATGGCTTAGCTAGCGGCCTAGGCGTTTCTCTAACACACATACACACTCCATGATCTTACAAGTTCCACTTTTATTTCACACCACCGGGATCCGTAAGCAAAAGAACATGATACCAACGGGGTACAAAGTACAAGTGCAATGTTGAAAGCGTTCCCCATGAAACATGGTTCTGCTAATTTCAACTTATAAAGCGCAAGCATATACGCAACAAAGAAGGACCCAATGGTTCAAGTTTATTAGATGCAAAAAAATAAAGTGTGCCATCAAGTTCGTGAGAGCTTTAATCACAAGTTTTCTCATAACAAGTTTAATTTGGAAGGTAAACAAAAGCATGAATATACTTGGAATAGCATAAGCTAGTAGGTAGGTATGGTGGACTCTTTGGAATAACTTGGTTTAGGGAGTTGGATGCATGAGTGGAACTCATACTTGGTTGTGGAGGCTAGAAAAAGACTGGGAGCGACAAACTAAGAGAGCAATAATGACCATAATCATGCAGAGCGACAAAACATCATTGATCAAAGCATAAAGTGATACTACAAGTTTACAACTAAAGCATCATAAAGGCTATGGTGACTTGAGATAGTCATAACATGGTGTGAGCATGCGCCAAGTCAACCCAAACAAAGGATCAAAGGAGAATACCACTATACTATGCTTTAATATGCTAAAACAACGCATGATTCATCCAAGGCACATTAAGCAATCTCAATTGTTTATAACAAGTCATGCTACAGCAAAGAATACTAAGCAAAAGGCTAAAACAATATCAAGCATGGCATGACAAAGCGTAGACCACAGTCAAAAACGAGCTCTTTTTACCACATAAGTATGAACTTTCCTACTCTTTTCCAAACCAAACCAAACTATTTGCCAACCAATGTATGAAAGAGGGGGTCCAACCAATTTATTCAGAAAACTAAGCAAACCAAGCAAACTAAAAACCAAAACAAAAAAGAAAAACAAGATGCTCCAAGAACAACACAACTTGGCATGAAACAATAAAAATGATGCGTTTGGAAGAAACCTGGGATTTTTATTGATAAAGAAGGGGATGCCTTGGGCATCCCCAAGCTTTGACGCTTGTACTTCTTGGATATTTCTTGGGGTGACACGCATGGCATCCCCAAGCTTGAGCTTTAGTCCATCCTTCATCTCATTACTCATTCCTTCCATACACCTGAAATTTTTCCTTCATACAAAACTTCACACAATCTTTATTAGCAACATTAGTGCACTCAAGATAAATAAGTCTTAAGGTTCAGTTATTACACCAAATAAACTTCCATTAGAACACTAGCTACTGTAGCACTTCCGTCAAAAAGCTCAATTCCCCAAAAGAACTCAAGAAGGAACCAACAAGAAGCAAATGCAGAAAATGGCAGAAATCTGTCAAAACAGACCAGCAGGTAAAGACGAATTTTTTCGAAGACCTTCTGTTGCTCAAATCAAAAAGTGTTGAACTAACGAAAGTTAGATAACAACCTGGGGCAGAAGCACAAGAATTCACGCCTCAAAAAGACGTTCAGAGATTTTACACGAATATTTACGGTGTAGCACAGAAATCTGTTTCGGGACAACAACTTTCCCAATCATTACTTCTCTCTCATTAGAGGTTACTCTTGGCACAAAAAGCAAATAAAAAAGGATAAGGAGAGGTTATTACAGAGTTAATAACTTCTAAGACTCATCTAAAACTTTTGGGTTATCTCCCAATAAGTATTTTCTTTAACGCCTTTAAGTTAGGCATGATAGTTTAAGAAGATGCTCACATAAGAAATATGAATTGAAGTAAAAGAGAGCATCAAGAAGAAAATTCAAAGCACATTTAAGTCTAACCCACTTCGTATGCATAGGAATCTCATATGCAAATAAATTCACAAAGAAAAAAGTGACATGCATAGGACGATAAAACGAGAATAACTTCAAAACTTTCAGCACATAGAGAGGTGTTTCAATACCATGAAAACTTTTACAACCATATTTTCCTCTCTTATAATAATTTTCAGTAGCCTCATGAATAAACTCAACAATATAACTATCACATAAAGCATGCTTTTCATGATCCACAAACACTAGAGCTTTATTATAAATATTTTCAAAAGAATCCTCAGGAACATAACATTCGTCCTCCTTTGGTAAGCATGGGGGACAATCAAATAATGTAAGGGGTAAAGAGTTACTCTCATTAGAAGGTAGGGATGGGTAGATCCATTCTTCCTCCTCTTGATCATCACTCTCCTCCTCTTTTTTATCCAATGAGCTTCCAGTTTCAGCAATTTCTTCTTCCATAGGCTCCTGCAATGCATTAGTCTCTTCCATTGGTGGAGAGCATCTATTAAGATATTCAAGAATATAGCCATTTTCTACCTTGTAATTATCAAAGCAAAATTTAAGTATATCATAAACCTCATATTTATAAGGTGAATCATCTGTACTTTCAAGCAAACTAGAAAGTTCAAATGCACCCTTCCAAGCAATAAATTCTTCAATTTGTTCCACATCATAAAATTCATAGTTTCCTTTAACATAAGAAGATATGGTAACATTATCATTATACCCACATTGAAAAGGGAGGTGTTTATACCTCCTACAGCAACAAGATTTATGAAAGCAATAAGTAACATACTAAGTAGAGCACACGTTTTTAGCAATGGTATACAATTTATCAATTTGTTCCCATAAGTGTTTCCCTTTTTGTGACAAGCGGTGTTCCTTATAATAATATTTTTGTTCTTCCGTGAACTCACCTTGCCAATAAGATTCAGTTTCAAAGAAACTAACCATTGATAGAAAGCATGATAAAGCAAGGCAATAATAGACCAACAACTATAGTTGGAACTAATTTTTGTGTGTTTTTGAAATAAGAAAGCAAACAAGTAAAACTAATTTTTGTGTGTTTTTGATAAAGAAACAAGCAAACAAAGCAAAAAGAAACTAAGAAAAACAAAAATAACAAAGTAAAGAGATTGGTTATGAGGGACTCCCCTTGTGAAGATGACCTTGACTCCCCGGCAACAGCGCCAGAAAAATGCTTGATGGCTCTGAGTATGGCGCCCAGAAAAGTGCTAGTGCGTGGTTGATGTAGAGCTCGTTGGGAACCCCAAGAGGAAGGTATGATGAGCACAGCAGCAAGTTTCCCTTAGTTATGAAACCAAAGTTTAATCGAACCAGTAGGAGCAAGGAAACACCCCAAAGGTGTTACTAGCTGAGCTTTGGTAGGGCGCACTACCGGTGCTAGTAGCAACGTGGAGACCTACACAACACAACCACATAACTTTGTCCCCAACTTGCGATGAGGTTGTCAATCTCACCGTGTTTTGCGGAAAACAAAGGATTAAACATATCGAATGGAAAGAAGTAAATTTTTGCAGAAAGTAAACACAAAGCAGTAAAATATTGTAGATTGAATGTAAAAGACAAGGACCGAGATCCATAGTTCACTAGAGGTGGCTCTCCTTAGATAGATAACATACTGGGTGAACAAATTACAGCGGGGCAATTGACAAACATCGAGAAAGCAATACATGCATATACTAATCATCTTGAATCCTTTGAGACTTGATTGAGCATTACGACATTATACATAGACCGCTATCCAACTGCATCTATGACTAATAATCCACCTTCAGGTTACCATCCGAACCCCCTCCAGTATTAAGTTGCAAGCAACAGATTATTGCTTTACGAACTGCGTGTAAAGTAAACAATACGATTGTTCTATGAACAAAGGATTGTTGTTTTCTCCCTAGTAGCAACAACACATCTAGTACCTTAGAGATTTCTGTCACTTCCCCAGATTACCAAAGGCATAAACCCAGTATCGAGCATAAATACTAACTCTTGGAGTTGCTAGCATCTACTTGGCCAAGATAGCTACTAACAACGGAAAGCATGCAAGATCACAAATAACAAAGACATGATAGAATCAATAATCAATCTGAAATAGCATCTCAATATCCATCGGATCCCCGCAAACACAACATGCAGAATTACAAATAGATGATCTTGATCATGAATGGAGCTCACAAGATCTAAACATGAAAGCACAAAGTAGGAGAACCAGCCATGTAGCGACTACATGGATCCGTAGTCCAAGGATGAACTACTCACGCATCACACCGGAGGCTTGCATGGTGATGAAGAAGGCCTCCAGGGTGAATTCCCCTCTCCGGCAGGGTGCCGGGAAGAGCTTTAGATCCCTCTCAATCTAGGGATGGAGATGACGACGGCTACAGACTCTTTCGTGGATTTTTGATCGGGTACTTAGGGTTTACGTCCCGAGGGCATCTTATAGTCGGAAGGGGAGGCCGAGGGGGTGCCAGGGGCCACCACACCACCCCCTGGCGCGGGCCCAAACTGGCCGCGTGGCCAGGTGGGGTGGCTGGCCTCTGGCCCTTCTCCGTCTCGTATTCTGACACTTGATGAGTTCCAGAAAAATAGGCACTTTGGTTTTTGTCCCGTCCAGTTCCGAGAATATTCATTTTCTGAGTTCCTGGAACCAAAAACAGCAAAAAACAGGCAGCTGGCACTGTGACTCTTGTTAATAGGTTAGTCCAAGAAATCATATGAAAAGTAGTCCAAAGTTGGAACAAAACACAAGAAAGTGGATAATACCAAGCATGGAACATCAAAATTATAGATACATTTGCAATGTATCAACCACTTTCACTCCATATATATATTGTGGCACAGATGCCCAAGGTGCATGGTTAGGTCATTCCATTTGTTGGATACCCTAACTCCAGTCCAGTCCAGCCGTCGTACTAGACCTAGTAGTCAACCGCTAGCGCTCCTCCTCGTACGTGTGGATACTGGCAGAGGTGTTGTACGTTCAGCACTTCGATGATCGTGGATTGGATTGGATCGGATCATGAGGACTCCACTGCATCAAGCGATGCGCTTCATCAATAATCCGCAACTGCGCGTCTAGTGGTAATCCTCATGGCCTTCTACCTCAGCTAGATCTTGGGATCACCTTGTAGGAATTTTTTATCTCTACGTGACCCAACAGAGTCAACACCACCGTAACGCTGTCGCACTACCAGATCCCGGTTCCAGAGGGTCTACTTCCGCATCCTGGCCGGATCAAGGAGAACGGGAGACGTTGTCGTACATCGTACGTGTGCGATACCTCGGTGGCGCTGCCACTTATGGCACCGGAGCTATCGTGCAAGGACTAGGAGGTGACATCCGAGGAGTAACACGACCTTGAGGTCGGCTACTAGTGCGAATACTTCATCCACGTTTCCTGCGGGACGTTAATCATATTCAATTTACAAGGGTATGTTACCAAAACTCCATCCTCGTTACTTCTTAAAAAAATAGATAGATCTTGGTATGGGTGTGGTGATAGCTAGGAATTTTTTATTTTCCGCTGCCGAATCCCTTCAATTGTGTACTATGCAACAATTGACGAGGGTGTTCTACATGAGTGTGTGCACCAGCAACTTGTCACGGGTGCCAAGGCTGCGTTGGTGTTGGTGCATATGCAACGTCCGGATGTGGACCTGGGCACAATTGCAAAAGGACCGTCGGCGCCTCCTGATGGTATGGTGTGGAACATGGTTCCACACTACCGGGCAGGTGCCCGGCTAGCGGAGGAAATCATGAATTTATTTGATGAGCGAACCAACATCCTCCTTTAGCGTCAGTAGTTTCTAGCCTACACATGACGTATAAGTGTTGTAAAGCTCATATAGTTTCGATTGGGTATTGTGTGGCCCTTGTAATTATTTCAAACCTATTAGCTTGTATTTGTTCGAGTGTGAGTATGCGATGCCTTTTTGTTAGCCAGATGTGTCTAGGTCTCATCACCTTGCCAACCTATCAGTTGGGCTGCAACTGGGCTAGAGTTTTCAAGGGTTTGATTGTAAGCTGAATCGGCTACTCGGGCAATCGTGATGGTGAGTTGTATGTGTGACGAGGTCGTCAGGGAGGCGTACCCCCGAGTATGAAATGCATATGGAAAGTAAAACATAATAAGACGCGTAGTTGAGGCACTTAGCTTTATTTCTTGGAGAATAGAAGGAGCTACATTGTTTGGCTAAGAAGCCTGGCTGAGTAGCCTTATGTAAAGGAAAAACATCTAAGGATAGAAACATCGCAGTTGCACGATGTTCCATGGGTTGGAGTATGTGAATCCAGTCTCTAAGTGATTCGGTGACCACATAGGGTCCTTCCCATGGAGATTCAAGCTTGAGGTGCCCTTTCTGCTTCAGTCGCCGACTATGGTAGTTGCGGAGGCTCTATTGGTACATAGTTGACCATTCCACGGTAATTTCACGTGCTTCGTCGAGAAGGTCAACAGAGTCCTTGATAGGTATGATTACTCGGATGTTTATGATTCGCTACCCTATATTGGGTAAAAGGCTTATGGCCCATGAAGGGTTCAGATGACAGCCCAAGGAAGCAACCGACAAAGGCTTTGATTGTATTAGGAAAGAGACTATGAAACCGACATTATGTTGGTATTGTAATTACACGTGTATGAAACCTATTCGCATACAGCTTTGAGACCTGGACTATTATATATAGGACGGGAGAAGCCTAAGCGAGGGGACCGAAAATCTCGAGGACAATTTGCAATAGCATGATTTCCCAAATATTCAGGCGACTTTGACTCCATTGTTTTCCTGACATCCGACGAAATCCCCAGCGTTCTCTTTTCTGCAAAACCATAAGTCCATCACCATGGGAATTGCCGAGGTTACCCCTCATCAATTGGCGCTGTCTGTGGGAAACCTGAACGCTGGAACCACGGATTCGGTGGACCGCTCTCCACCAAGCATCAACTCGACGAAAGAAGCTCCATGCCCGCCCACCCCTGTATTGGTACCCGCCGATTTCAATGGCGGATCCGATCTGATCATCAGAAATTTCCACTTCCAAGTAGACGCCCCGCAAGAATCACACCCTTCGGCCCTGATCACATCAGAACCGTCGGTGGAAAAGGCTACGCCTACGGAGGCACCTGTATCTTTTGTCAGATCCTCCATGGAAGTCACAACACAGATCAAAGCAGGCGAGGAAGGTGAGCAAATCGAGATAGATTTGGGGACCTTGATGACCTTCATGGTAATCTCTCCCTCGGGTCAGGTCATCGGCCAACCCCACCACGTGAAGCAAACCCGACAAATTCATAACCCAAAGAAAGCAGCGAAAACGTTGACTTCGAAGAAAGGATGACGAAGATCTATCCAAAAATACAATCTTGGAATACTATCGGCACATACTTTGAAGCAGAAGATGACGCCATCATACCACACATAACACGCCACCAAGTGTGCATGATCAATGGGGATACCTCAACACCATGCGATGAAAACGGTAATCCTATCCTCAACCCCGATGATATTTTATCAGATGACAATGCAGGAAACCACGACAATGAAGGAGACCATGGAAATGGAGGAGAAACAACAGATAATCGCATAGTACAAGGAAGAGGCGGGGAACCGCACGGAGGAGAGAGACAAGGACTTCGGCTACCAGTATCGGCATGGCAAAAAGCAAGGGATGCAATTTCGGGAGTAGTTCCAATGACAGCGGATGCTTCACATGAGGATGTACTAGCATACCAGTACCTGCTTTACCACAAGAAGAGATACCAACTTAGGATGCAGAGACAACTCGAAGAAAGAAAGAGGTTAACCGATGAATCCAGCTTACGACGGGCACAGTTAAGCTCTACCCGAGGATTAGAGAGTGTAACAGGAGGAGCACCACCAAGAAGGGAAACATCTCGACTACAGTGTATCCTCGAAGCAGAAAGAAGTGGACTCATCCGAGATCTCAACTTATCATTCATGTCAATTGACCAAGCAGGAAACATCAAGGCGAAAACAGCTCAGGCAGCCATGGTGGCCGCGCAAACATATTTAATCACCACTCAGCCCGCACCCGACGATCCCCGTGCGACCCTCCATTGCTCCGCCCTGATGAACCTTGGCATGGTGGGAGCCTCTCTCGTGGAAGCAGAGCAAGAAATCACGCGACAGCCCGATAGATCACCATGCCGTCACAGCAGTCCTCGGCAAGTGGGACACACTCGATGATCTCGATCACCACACCAGGTGCATCTCGTAAGACCGGAGCCACGAAGCAACACAAGAAACGACAACACGCAACACAGGAGCGATGGATCAAGAGATGAAAACCGTAGTCGACGATATCATGATGGACACAACGAAGACGATTACGAGCTATGCGGGGCCAGATATTTTACACAGCGGATTTGCAAAACCTCAGTACCCAAGGATTTCAAACTTCGACACGACCGCCACAAATACGATGGACTCCAGGAACCCGAAGCATGGTTAGCAGATTATTTGGCCACTATCAAATTACAAGGCGGCTCCACAACTACCGCAATGCAACGCCTACAACTACATCTCACCAGCGCCACAATATCATGGCTCAGGCAGTTACCCAAAGATTCCATAGGTAGATGGAACGACCTGGAAGGTAAGTTCATCCAGCACTTCCAATCCATGTTTAAACAACCAACATCCTTGAACATTTGCGAGCGTGCAAACAAAAATCTGGGGAATCAATAAGAGAATTCATCCAACGATGGAATATCATCAAACAACTCAGCTGAGTCTATATCCGACGAAAGGGCCATCGACGCCTTCAACGACGGCCTCCGTCGCCGAGAATTCATAGAAGAACTAGGACGGGTTAAGCCCAAAACAATCTCACAGCTAATGGAAATAGCAAATCGTTGGGCTGATGGAGAAGACGTGTTGCATAACAAGAGCGCGCGATCACCCGAAGAAGACAGGGATAAGCGTGGCAATGATAGAATAAGAAGGAACAACGAGGGAAACACAGGACCAAATTACGTCACAGCAGGTTTTTCGGGTGAAGGTAATAACAGAAGCAACAACCACATCGGTGGATACCGCCAGAACAAGGACGGCATCGGAGGAAGCCAGTCAGCACAACGGTATCATCCAAGAGCACGAGACCCACCTATGTCCACAATGCAAATGTTGGAAGGACCCTGTAATATGCATTTTTACATCAACTCAGCAAGCAGACGACAATCCAACCACCTCATGAAAGACTTTTGAACACTCTTCAAAATGCAGGAGCAATGTAACGCAAAGGCAACCAAAGCGGCGGATCGAGGATACGCATCTACGCCTGGCTCATTAGCCATCGGTGCGCACCAGCAGCACCACCACCAGCAGCACCACCACAAAACACAAATGATCAAAATAATGAGTATTCTAGGTCAAAAGGAGCAATGACCATGATTCAGAAAGGGTGTCCATCCAATAGAATTCAGAAGCTCATCACAAGACAAATCAATATGGCAGAAATAGCAACATCAACCACACCCGAATATCTTCACTGGTACGAGCAAGAAATCACATTCAGCTGAGCCGATCACCCGCTTAGAGTCCCACGACCAGGCCACTCAGCCTTGATAGTAGAAGCACAAATTGGCGGTTTCGGTATGAGCAAGGTATTCATGGACGCAAGAAGCATCATAAATCTGATCTACGCAAAAATGCTGAGAACAATGGGCTACCCACTGGACAATCTCGCGCCAACAGAAACATCTTTCCACGGAATAGTACCAGGTAAAGCCGAAATTCGTTTGGGCAAAGTATGTTTTGACATTATTTTTGGTTCCAAAGTAAATTTCAGGCAAGAAAAACTCGAATTCAAAGTAATGGACTGGCCATCACAATATCATGCGATCCTAGGACGACCAGCCTTCCCACAGTTTATGGCAGTGCCGCATTATGCGTACCTTCTCATGAAAATGCCAGCACCAAAAGGAATCATCACGGTAAAAGGAAGTTTCACACGAGCCGACAGTTGTGATCGGGAGTTCAACAAAATTTCTGAATCTTTCGGGATGGCAACAGAGTTCGAACAACTCAAAACTTCAACAATTGCAGAACCATTGAAAGTAGCGTGTGTCAATCCTGATCAAGCCTTTGACACCACAAAGGACACAAAAGAAGTACAGATGCACCCCGTTGACCCGACAAAAACAACATTTGTGGCTTCCAATCTTGATCTCGCATAGGAAAGCGTGCTCATCGAGTTCCTCCGTGGGAACTGGGAGATTTTCGCATGGCTACCTTCCGATATGTCGGGAATTCCCAGGGAACTCGCTGAGCACGCATTAAATTTGGATCCAAAGGCAAAGTTAGTAAAGCAACCGCTTCGTCACTTCATAGAACCAAAGCATAAAGCCATTGGAAAGGAGCTCCATCGCCTTACTGATGCCAATTTTATAAAAGAGCTAACAAAAGCAGAGTGGGTCGCAAATCCAATATGTGTTCCAAAGAAAAATACTACAGAACTTCGGATGTGCATTTACTTTTCTGCACTAAACAAACATTGTCAAAAAGATCGCTTCCCATTGCCACAAATCGACCAAATAATCGATGCAACCGCAGGATGTGAACGTCTTTATTTCTTGGATGCCTATTCAGGATACCACCAAATTAGGATGAAGGAAGAAGTTCAGGAAAAAACGGCGTTCATCACGCCCTATGATGTATTCTGTTACACAACAATGCCTTTTGGCCTCAAGAATGCAGGAGCAACATATCAACGGATGATGCAGAAGTGCTTGGGGAGCCAAATAGGCACAAACGTACAAGTGTATATCGACAGCGTTATAGTTCCAACAAGACAGGGATTTGCGCTCATCAAGGATCTCGAAGAAACATTCAAAAACCTCGACAAGTTTAGCATCAAACTAAACCCAAAGAAATGCTCCTTTGGAGACCCGGAAGGGCAACTCCTCGGATATTTGGTATCAACCAGAGGAATTGAGGCTAATCCCGAGAAAATACAAGCAATCCTAACAATGAAGAAGCCAACAAATCTACGCGGCGTACAACAACTGGCAGGGCGAGTAGCAGCACTCAGTCGCTTCATTGCACGGTTAGGAGAAAAAGCACTGTCGTTTTACGCCCCCATGAGGAAATCGGAAAAATTCGAATGGACAGAAGAAGCTTAGCGCGCCTTTGAAGATCTTAAAAGGACACTTTCGACATCTCATGTCATTGTGTCACCAAAAGAGAAAGAGCCTTTACTACTTTATATCGCTGCCACAAATCAGGTGGTCAGCACGGTCTTGGTCGTGGAACGACCCGAAGAAGGGAAGACCCACGGTGTGCAGAGGCCAGTCTACTTACTGAGAGAGGTTTTATCGCCATCCAAACAAAGGTATCCATATTACGAAAAACTAGCATACGGGGGTATTTATGACAGCACGAAAACTATGCCATTATTTTTCGGAGCATCCGATCATAGTAGTCAATGAAGCACCTTTGTCAAGCATCCTCAACAATCCAGAAGCTACTGGACGTGTCTCTTTATGGGGCATCAAATTATCCCCTCGAGATATCACGTACGAGAAGCGCAAAGCAATCAAGTCACAAGTTCTGCCGGATTTCATCACAGAGTGGACTGAGTTGCAATGTGCAGGTCCACCAGACCTTTCTAGTGCCTGGACAATGTACTTTGATGGATAAAAAAGAACGGAAGGGACAGGAGCAGGAGTCATACTAATATCACCCCAAGGCGAAAAAATGTGCTATATTCTTCGAATGATCTTTGCAAACACATCCAATAACGAAGCAGAATACGAGGCCTTGTTGCATGGCATGCGAATGGCCAAAGCTTGCGGTGCAATTCGCCTCAAAATCTTTGGAGATTCCAATCTTTTGGCACAAGAATCAATGAACAAGTGTGACGCTGTCAACAAAAATATGATTGCTTATCACAATCTATATGGCATTATGGAAGCTCAATTTGACGGGTACGAAGTATCACATATAGGGAGAGAAAGCAATGAAGAAGCCGACAACTTAGCAAACATCGGATCCTTGTGCTTACCAATACCACCTAGAGTTTTTTGGGAAGAAATAACAGAGTGATTGATCAAAGCAAAAAGAGTCTCCGAGGTTGTAGCACCAAAAACAGGGAAAAAGAAACATCCGCAAAAAGACTCAGGGGCTCCATCAGAAACCAATAGTATAGAAGAGGCCATTGAAGAAGAAGAACAGGAAATTGCAGAGGTCATGCTAATTGAGTCCACCTGGATGCAGCCATATATAGCATATATGACTAAGGGAGAACTACCCGAAGATGTGATAGAAGCCCGGCGAATTACCCGAAGATCGAAAGCCTTCAGAATAATCAAAGGAGAGCTGTATAAGAGAAGTATTTCGGGCGTGTTGCAGCGCTGCGTAACACCCGAAGAAGGAAAAATCATACTCAAAGATATACATGAAGGAGTTTGTGGTCACCATGCTAGTAGCCAAGAAATTGCTGCAAACGCATTCATGGCAGGATTTTATTGGCTCACTGCCGTTCAAGATGCAAAATACATTGTCAGAACATGTGAAGCATGTCAAAGATTTGCAACAAAGCCTGGAGCACCCACCGCTGAGTTGAATCCTATACCTTTGGCTCGGCCTTTTGCTCAGTGGAGACTTTATATGGTGGGAAAACTTCACAAGTCATCGCCAGGAGGACATGTCTTTCTACTAGTAGCAGTAGACAAATTTACTAAATGGATTGAAGCAATGCCTCTCACCACCCAAGACGGAACTTCAGCTGTAAATTTTATTAAATCCATAGTATTTCGGTTTGGCGTACCAAACAACATCATCACAGACAATGGGACCAACTTCACTTCCAATGAGTTTAAGGAGTACTCCAGGAGATGGGCATCAAAGTAAGCTACGCTTCGGTAGCTCATCCACAAACAAATGGACAGGTGGAAAAAGCCAATAGGACTAGTTACTGCTGGACTCGAGAAAAGACTACTAGCACCGCTTGACAGAGCAAAAGGAGCATGGTTTGATGAATTGCCCTCTGTGTTATGGAGTTTACGTACAACTCCAAATAATTCAACACAAGAGACACCTTTCTTTTTGGTCCACAGTGCAGAAGCCGTGCTTCCTATGGAGGTGTCACACGAATCCCCAAGAGTAGCTGCATATGATGAAGAGGAATCAAGAGAAGCACTTGAAGATGATGTGGATGCACTTGATGAAGCTCGAGATGAAGCCCTACAAAGAGAAACTATGTACCAGCAAAACTTGCGCAATTATCACAACAGAAGATTGCGGCCTAGGTCCTTCACAGTAGGGGACCTAGTTCTTCGCCTCAAGCAAGATGGCCACAAGAAGTTAGAATCTCCATGGGAAGGACCATACATCGTTATAGAAGTTATTCTCGGAGGAGCATATCGACTACAAGACAAGAAAACATGAGTAAATTACTCAAATGCATGGAATGTAACATAGCAACAACGCTTTTACGCATAAGATTACTTACAATATGATAAGAGTTATAGTTCGGCTTCTTAAGCCAGGATATCTAGGTCAATGGATAGATGACATCCGCCTAAAGAATGATGCATCATCGATTTTTTTGCCTTATGTATAAAGAGATAAGTTTTTTATGCCTTAAGCTCTTTATTATTGTTCAGAAGATCTATGTTTTCCATCAAGCTAACAACAACTATGGGCCTATGTCCATATACATGCATCCAAACATAGCCTCAGGGGTTACTCCCATCGGGAGCACTGGCGTGCACCCGATAAAAATCTAATTGAGTATAAAACAAAAAAAATATTCATGATTAAAAATACCTTTGAGTTTTACATCAATGTATCCTCAAAAAGGGTATCTTCAAAATAAAAGATCACTCCCATTGGGATCCAGTATGAAGACTAAAACGATTTAATAAATTAGCCCAGCAGGGCAACCGCCAAAAAAGCCAAAAATCTCCTATCGCGCTCAAAGGCGACAAAAATCTGAATGCCGTGTTCAGAAACATGAAGGTAAGACCCCAGGATTCGTCCTATGTGGCCTGGTAATCGCACAAGAATGCGCTCTGGTGGTAAAATATCCATATCAACAATACAATGAAAAATCCCGACGGGCGCATTGGGTACCCGATAAAATAGAAGCTGGAATTCAGTATTTTGGTAAGACCTCAGTGGCCTGAACTGAATTACACCAGTAATAATTTCTGAGTTTAGGCCTGGGGACTTGAATTTGATGTAGGACGACCTTGTTTTTGCCCAGGAGCAATTAACTGATTCCCGATCCGTCGTAAGCATCAGACTCGTTGTACCAAATCCCTATAAAAGATAAAAGAAATAAATCATAAAGGAAAAGAAGGAAAAATAAACTTTGAGACTCAACCTGAAACTGCGGTTCAAGTAGAGTATCGGGGGCTACTAACATAGGTATGATCACTCGGATGTTTATGATTCGCTACCCTATATTGGGTAAAAGGATTATGGCCCATGAAGGGTTCAGATGATAGCCCAAGGAAGCAACCGACAAAGGCTTTGATTCTATTAGGAAAGAGACTATGAAACCGACATTATGTTGGTATTGTAATTATGTGTGGATGAAACCTATCTGCATACAACTTTGACACCCGACCTATTATATATAGGATGGGAGAAGCCTAAGCGAAGGGACCGAAAATCTAGAGGACAATTTGTAATAGAGTGATTTCCCAAATATTCAGGCGACTTTGACTCCATTGGTTTCCTAACATCCAACAAAATCCCCAGTTTTCTATTTTTCGAGAAACCCTAAGTCCATCACCATGGGCATTGCCGAGGTTACCCCTCGTCAGTTGGTGTCGTCACCATCTTCGATCTGGCTAGATGCGTTAAGAGGACCAGGGAATATCCCCGTGATTACCTTGCCAGATGGATGAGGGTGCGCGAAACCCTGGATGGTGACCGCACCGACGAACTTATCTACCACTTTGTGGAAGGCCTTATGCCCGCAACAGTCCTCCAGCATACACTTAGGAGGCGACATGCTGCCGGCTTGCTTACCCTTAATGAGATGATCGCAACTGTTAATAGTTTTGCTAATGCCAATGAGGAAGCGGAGGTCGAGATCGCCACTACAAACGGACGAAACAACAACAATGCCCCCGCACCGTCCCCCTCTAGCTCGACTATCCAAAACACCGAGGCCAACTCCAACTTAGTGCTAGACACACTTTACACCAACATCAATATGGATGGTGGTGGCTCTAAGGCCAACTCAAAGGAATACTGCGGTGACCCAGCATACCACTACATGATGTAGTACACTATAGTTGTTGAAGTAACACCAATGAAACACCGTTCACTAGTATTACATCCCTCAGAGTGGTACACCAGAAATACAACAGGTCCAAGACATCATTATAGATTGCAACTCGTCTCTTTACAAATGATCCAGAGAACACTCTAGGTTAAAGAAAGAGAAAGAACTTCTTACAAAGAAGAACCAGAATAATAACTCAGAACTATCTAGTAACTAAGACTAGCATCTAAACTATTTGGCTTGCCATTGCTGCTATTTCAAGGCTCTACAGAAATATGTTTTATGGCTAGAGAATCTACTCCTATCTAAACCGACACTTTATCTTCACTTCAGCTGATGTATATGTTGACTTCATTGACTTTATTGAAGAACTTGAGTTGTCGATGATGGTTTCTTGAGCAGAAATTGATGTTGACATCATCTTCAATGGATTAGATCCTAGCAAGGGTTAAGATGGTACGGTTGAGTACGAGCGTACTCAGCAAGTTCACTAAAAAGGAGTGTATGATACACTATCTCTACAGCCACAGACCATAGGTCGTAGGCAATGCAGGTTTTCGTAAACATTTCTTCAATGGTTGCTTTTATTCTGAAAACTATGTCCGACAGCCTTCACAGGTTGACCAGAACCTTCATGGGGTTCCTTTCCTGCCGTGTTCGTAGCTCCTTCCCGGAACAGGGAGTAACATGTCACAATTCTTACACTCTGCAGAGGTGTGTTACTTTACCCATGAGATACCATCTCCTTGTTGCACAATCGGGCAGCTTATTCCCGTCCACAATTCCTTGATGTGGGGCCCAGTAGATGATCCAAGCCAATCACTGCCCTCTCCGCGACCCCATATGTCTGAATGATCCTCCGGGGCTGACTACACCCTTTTAGGCAAGCGACAACCCTGGTGAGTTCCTGAAGACTCTACGAGCCGGTATGCCCCTGGCAAGCTCCATAAAGGTCTGACTGTACCTCCGGCAGCCGCTCATAGATAATCTAGATACCAAAAACATGGAGCCTAAGGGTGCCCATCCATATGCTGGATCCGCACAAGGAATCACATCGTCACGTTAAGGTCATCCTGCCTCCATATGAAAGGAAGAAGATACATCTGACTTCTCCGTCCCATTCCAAATCTCATGGTTAACGCGTAATATACGACACTAGAATCACTGGCGACATTGGTTGTTAAGTCCTAGATATTATGTTCCTTTACCACTGGAACTGTATCAATAGATTATTACCACTTGGTAAATAATCCATAATTATGTTATTATGAAAATAGTATTTTCTTGTCCTTTTTGAAATGCAGGTGATGACAACATTTGAGTTACAATCATTTGATAGAAAATAATCAATGGACATGAGCAAGTTGTGAACTTTCCTTTTGTGATTGCAAGATTATGCACTCATGGTCTTCAAGACAATAGAAGATCCAAATTCTGTAAACAACACCATTGGTCCGGTAAGGTCTAATGTTTAAAGAAACAAGATGCAATTATGCATAAGTAATGTAATGTAATGCGGTTTGATAAACGTGAATCCCCAAACTTATCGAATCTGATCTAGGGTTTGAAGTTTGTGATGAGTTATTTGGAATGTGTTGTACTTTTATATCAACTTTACACATGTGCTTCTTGTTAAGGCTTGTGAGAGTGTGTGAAACAATATGTAGATACAACAAGTAATATGCAATATTAAAGCACTCAAATGGGGTATGGTATCTGAAATATTTCATAAATAAGATTATTAATCAATTAAAGTCTTTATAGAAGTGTTCAAGGATTACTGTTAATGTCTCTTAAAAGAATAACTCTTGAGGAAAACATTACTTTACAAAGTAAAAAGTATTTAAACTTAAGGCTAACACTTTAAGGTTTTCTTATTAATTATGAGTACTAAAGTATAAAACAACTAGTATTGTTGAGTAGCTATGCTACTAGTAAATGGAGACTTTTAACACTCCATGAAGGTGGAACAAAAGTATTATGCACCGATAGAAGTGGTGTGTTCTTGATTTTATAAGTGGGTAGAATCACTTACTTATTATAGAATTAATACTCATTTCTATGAACATGGGAATGGCATCATGCTAAATACTTACAAACTTTCCTTAGCCTTTAGAGTGGATTCCCAAACTTGTAAAAGAATTAATATTCAAATCTTGATGATTTTATAAGTGATAAACTATTTTTGGAGAGTAAGATTTACTTAACTTTGAATGGTAGTTTTAGTAAGTACAACTTGAATTGGTTAGACCTATCTTAACTTTATTTAAATATAATTTGCATTTACTTTTAGACTTTAAACAAATACTGCTAAAGGTAATAGTAAGTATTTATATATTTTTATGGAATTAAAATAAAAGAAAAACGTTTAAAATAAGATTTATTGGACCTTTACCTTTTATTTTACTTCAAAAGTGAGAGTTGACATTTTTGATGTGTATAATTTATTTTAGTGATCATTTTGGTATATTATAAGTTTTTTTTGTGATTTTTTGATAATAAGACATGATTTTTACAAGTTTTATCACTTTATAAATACTAAATAAAAAATAAATATTAGTTAAGTGATATAATATTTTAATTTTATAGTTTTACATTTTAGTTCTTATTTTTCCAAGAATTTAAGTATATTATTTATATGTTTCTCATCTATCAATATTAAAATATGAATTTTCAAAGTATTATAACTTATAAAATCTTTATTAAATAATGTTTATTAATAAAGTTAAATTATAAATTTTATTTTTCTGAGTATTTTATATATTATATACATTTTTCTGAATTATAAAACAAAAGATATTGAATTTATAAGATTTAGCGATTTTATTAAATTCCTGGAAATTATATTTATAGTTAAACTTATTTTGTTTTATCTCTTTACTAAACAGATAACCTTTTTATGCCCGGACCTAAACTATATCCAGCCACTGACAAGTGGGGTCAGGCACGTCGGTAGCCACCTAGGCAAAGACCAGCTAAACGACTTTTGTTACTAACCCTATTTCTACCTAGGTTCAATGACAAGCGGGCCCGAGGCCACGTCACTTGCCACATGGGAAAGGATCAGGTTAGACCTACTGACCAGGCTAGAGATGACGCAATCATGGCATCACCCTAACGTCATCTGAGGTCGATTCATCCAAATCGGGGTTTAATCCGTCGATTAGGGACGCACTGGATCACGGGGATGGTTGCGTTGGACGCGCACGAGCATGCTGAGTATAATAGTAGCGACGACGCCCATTTTTGGTCACCGAGACTAGCTCCATGGCGATCAACAACGGCGGCGGTCAGAGGTTCACGGCGGCATGGCGAACAACGACAAAAGAGAAGAGATTGAGAGCTGCATAAGCACGGCGAGCTCACCCCGAGTGTGTAGGGCTGGTCAGTAAGCTCGGGGAAGCTTGGAGATGGCGACATGGTCGACGGCGAATGGCTTCTAGAGGAGGAGAGGAAACGGATGGCGACATCGGTAGGAACCACACGGGGACGATTCCATCGGGGTGAAGTACCAGTGCGACGAGGCGAATCTTCTAGGGTCCTCATCTGGGCGAGAGGTGGTCGGGAATGATGGGGAGGCGAGGTACCTACATCTAGGGTTTCTGGCCATAGGAGAGAAATGGGGAATAGAGAGAGGGGAAATGGGGATGAGGATGGATGAGGCATCGTTGTATCCTTCTTATCCCCTACGGATGACGGCAGCATCGGCACGAATCGTGGCGACCGCGGCGGACGGTGGAGGCATCACCAGGCAGCTGCTTGCTCGCCGGTCGCGAAGAAGAAGAAAGAGGAGGACGCGAGGAGTTATTGGACGATATTGGGTTGCGACAAAATGAGTGGCAAATTCCTGGGGCTGCACGTGAGCGACGGTTAGCGCAAAGACCTGGGCCGTGGACCGGTTCTGCAGACAGCTTTTTTATTTATTTATCTAGTTTCTATTATCTGTTTTCTTTTCTATTTATAAATTCATTTCAAATTGGAATTTCTTCAAGGGTCTAAATATCCAGAATTTTTGTAAGACATGGATATTATGATAAAGGTTAATTATAACCAATTTCTCTACATTTCTTGTGGTGTATACAAAATATGTTATTATATGCAAGGTTCTTTTATTTAATAAAGTAAATATAATTTAGGGTTTTAGGGTTTACTTACTATAAGAAAATCTTATAGAAATGATTTATATTACCACTAAAATAATGTATTAGTAGTGGTTCAAGAGGCTAATGATTTATGATGGTGAGTGATAGTCATGGAATATATGTATATTTAACCTCTTTTAATAATCATATTAGATGTTGGTTTAAATCCTGGGTTTATAATATGGTGATTTGAATTCCATGGTTCTACCTATTTGGTGATTTCACCAAATCCAATTCTACTTGACTTGTAGTGTTTAAAATTACCACAGAACAATCTTGGTTAAGTCATCATGAATCAATATTAATTATTGGTGGAGAAATTCTAATGTTTGTTCAAATATAGATATGGATTAATACTAAGGTTAGACATATTGCCACCATGTTTTATGATCCTAAATAACATCTCAACTAAAAGTGAGTTATTGGGATTGCTTTTAGAATGTGATCTTAATAATCCTATGAGATTAGGTCTCTATTAGGGTTAAGACAATCAGGTAGACAAGGCTTCTCAAACACTCACCTGGTTCTCTAATTACCTCTTGGAAGCTTTAGTTGTCCAAGATGTATTATTCAATAGCTACCTAAGAATAGGAAATGGTTTCACTATCCTCTTTATTCTAGGATGTTAAACAAAGTGGTAGACATGGTTCTGTTCACGGCTTGACTTGATCTTGGTTAAGGCTTCTAAAGAATCGTTCCCTTAATACCTCACTAAGCCTATCCTTAGTTAAGGATTTCCTTTCCTAAATATACTCTATTTAGATCTCTCTTATCTTATTTACAAAGATCTCATCTTCCTAAATAAGACAATCATCTGGATCCACCATACCCATCATCATATGATGACATGGTCATGCCACTTCAATAATTCTCATTCTTCATTCTTATATATATAACTTCCATCTTTAAACTACCTCTTAGATACTTCCACTAAAGTAGTTATTATTAACTCCATTCCATAAATTCCTTCATATTTACCTTGCATTTACTTCTAAGGCTTGCCAGATTACAGTCCTCACCATATCACATGTGATATCAACCCTCTGGGATGGGCATGGTACTACTCCCATAATATAAGCTTATTATTGTATTATCTTGGTTAAACTATTATACTACCAACTACTCCTACAACTTATGTTATATACTTCATTATACTCTAGCTTGACTTCTCATGATCAAGCTAGATGATTCAGCTTACTAGGATTTACCTAATTTGGTATACCCACAACTTTTCTTCAACACCTAGTCATCTATTCTCAAGTGACTTGAGAATAATGACCACCATTATTTGATCAAACTAAGCTTAGGCTTCTAATTGTCTGATCAAGATTTATTATCCACTAAGTAGTAAACTTGTACTAGTCTTTCTATAAGGCTCATATTGATAGCTTATCTACTAGATTTCTCATGGCTCCACAATTACTAGCTTAACTCTTGGGTTTAGGTACTGCTTCTAGTTAACTCATGAGTGAGTTAACTCCTCCAACATTAGATGGTTTGATCTCCACTAAGGATCTCATTCCATTGATGATGGCACACTCTACAATAACTAGTTCCTTCTTCTTATTAATCTACTTAAGGTATTTGGAAGGTTAACATAATAGGTCAAAGGCTATGAGTCAGTAAGTTCTAGATCAGGAATTGATCACCCAATATTGATGATCAATTGATACTAGGACTTGGTTAAATAGGATTGTCATCTATTAACATGACACTAAGGGTATGTGACAGATGGTCTTGGCTTGACTTCCCTTTCTACTCTATTTGTAATAAGAGTTAATGTTTAAAAACTACCATGAGACCCATGGTAGGAATAACTATGGCAAACAAGTGTATCAAGATTTAGTTATAGAGATTCTTTACTTAAGTGATATGCTTAACTTGGTATTTAGGGTTTGTGGTAGATAATACCTTGATAACATCTTTAGAATAATAAGTATTCATCCTTGAGTTGTGGTATGGAATACCATGTAATGATCTCTATAAGATCAAGTACTCCTAATTAAGTAGTGTGTTGTGACTGAGTTTTATTACATTTGATCTACCCTTAGATCAAATTATATTACCCAAAGATAAGGTTTTAGCAAAGATCATGTTGAAACTTATCGCTGTCAACTTGATGATCTACTTCAGTTCCACCAAGTTAAGAGAAGCTGCAATCACTTTGACAAGTTTTATTTAAAAGCACGAAAATTATCCGGATTTTCTATGCATGAATGCAATGCACACACCTGTGTTTAGCTTATTTCTAAGCTCTAATGCTAGGACATTACAAATACGATGTTGCTATGAGGGAGATCGAGAAGGAGATTGAGAGAGAGGAACATGCTGAGAAGCTTGTCACTTCCCGCCAGGTACCGGTGGCCATCGAGAATGTGATAGAAGAAGATCCACAAAACCAGGTGGCTGGAAAAGCTCCGCCAGCAAAGTTATCAATCCTTCGGGTCCAGCTAAGGCTCTGCCCCCTCTGGCTATTCCCCGCAGCAGACGCGGGAACTCGCTACTAGACCTAGTGCTGCAAACCAAACAAACCTACCGCCTCCGCCGTCCACGTCAGCAGCAGGCAACCCCTTAGTTACTCCTGCTGACAAGGTGATCTACGGTTCACTCCTCGTCGACCCGATAACCGTCACCCATATTCGGAATGTTATGGAGCTTGATGAGAAGCGCGCGGAGATCCTTGCGGAGGCCAAATGCATCGCAAAGTAGGGTGCCCAGCTGGACAGGGATATGTCCAAGGCACATCAATCGATCATGGCGGCAAGATCAATGGAGGCTGAATACAAGCAGTTGTTGTTGAAGCACAAGGCAAAGAAATCCCCAGCTCATGTCGTCGATGATCCAGGTATCCAACGCAATTTGGGGTGGGCTCCGTCTAAACCAGCAAAAGCTACCCCCTGCATTGATTCGGCTAGGAAGCATGTCATGCCAACCCCCGCCCTCAATATGGTCATCGCCAACAACTTACTCTAACAAGATAGGTCGCCCACGACAATTGATCAGGTTTATGACCTCATTGCCAAGGCTTGCTCGCCGCAGGAGAAGGCAACCTTACAAAGGCTAGAGTCCAATCTGGAGCTTTTCTAGTCAAGCATGAACAACCGCCGAAGACTAAGATCCCCTTAGGATGAAGGATCCCACATGGGCTCCACAGAACATAGACGGAGGGATGTGCGCAACAGGACTGATGCCATCCCAATATCCTCTAGCAATGGAGACAAGGCTCACCCTTGTCGCTCGCTGCCACCCTCGAGGTCCTGGCATCATGAGGAACCACAGCCGTGCCACCGTACAAGCATGCCACCTCCTAGGCATTCCGAGGTTGGTATCGTTATATGTGACCTAGAGAGTAGACCCGACATGACGGAGAGCGCAACAACAATGAAGGACATAGGAATAGATCTCACGAGGAAGCCCTGTGTCCAACAAGCAACCAAGATAGGCGTGAGAATTCACATGGAGAAAGTAGAAAGAAGGATAACCCACCACCGCCACCGCCATCGTCGCCACCTAGCAGCCACCATGGCATAGGACCTCGCGGTTCCCAAGGCTCGCACCACAACTCTCCTCCCCATGGCGGAAAGGGAAACAATAAAGAACCAGAGCCGTACGATGCACGATCGTGCCTTGATAAAATCAAAGAAGGCCGGGAAGAGCCATACTTGGGGCCACACTGTTTCAGACCAGTTATCCGGGCCACAACATACCCTAAGGGCTGAAGGGACTATGCCCTTAGAGGCAATAATAAAGTTATTATTATGTATATTCCAAGTATATGATAGATGTTTATTTTGCATGCTATAATTGTATTAATACGGAAACGTTAATACATGTGTGCTTAATAAACAAATGGAAAGTTTCTAGTTATGTCTCTCTTTAAACTAGCTCGTTGATTAACAAGATGATCAAACTTTCCTGATCATGGACATCGGATGTCGTTAATAATAAGGTCACAACATTGGGGAAATGATGTGATGAACATTCATCCAAAGTATAGCATTACGATCAAAGTCATTGAGTTTATATTTCTATAACATCATACGAAGTAATCCTAGTCCTTAGACCATGAGATCATGTTAATCACTAACACTAGAGGAGTATCTTGATAACATCAAACGTCACACCGTAAAAGGGTGACTATAAAGATGGGTTCAGCGCTACGAAGGTGTTATGTAGAGGCTCACAGATCAAGAGTGGGATTTGTCCATCCCTATGACGGATAGATATACTATGGGCCCTCTCAGTGATATCACATTGAGAATAGCTTGCAAGCAAGTGATGTGATCACTAGAATGTTATATCACAAGAACAAGAAAAGAGTGCATGTTGGTAATTAGATCAAACTAGGTATCTAGATACCGATGATCAAATCTCGGACATGTAATATATTGTGAGACAAAGGGATTAAGTTACCAGCATTAAAGTTTCTCACGATCACATAAGTCGTCGTTGAACGTGCAGGAGTTAGAATGGACCTCCAGGTCTCGCTTTTGATTTATGATCTAAGATGAGTCTCAATCATGTCTGCATTATTCGTGAACCGTAGGGTGACACACTTCAGGGTTGCCAAACACCATTTGGAGCATGTATGTTTCATACGAAAGAATTGCAAAGCGCTGGAATTATTTCGATGGAAACTAGAATTGTTTCAGGTGAAATTGCATAAACTGGTTCTGCATGTGATATTGAAATGTTGCAAGGGGTTTTATGTGAATGTTTGTTAATTAGAGTAATTAACAAAATTCTGAATAAAAAAATAAAAGAATTTTATTAAATGAGAGTTTCATTAAATTTGGTGGAAATTTAATGCATGTGAGTGGAGGCTAGATTTATGTGAGTGGAGCTTCACCACATGAATGAGGGAAGAGGTGGGGGCACCTCCCCATGGCGCCATCCATGGGAGTGGGATGCCCCCTCTCCCTATAAAAGTCCCCCTCTACTCCTCCCAAAGCACACCTCCTCGTGAAGGATCTCTCTCCCCCTCTAGATATATTCCCCATGGTCTCGGATTAGCGAGATACATGTTCCCGGTGGCTTTTTGTCTGGAAGGAGTTGCTGCTTCTGCTGATTCGCTGGAGCGAGGAGGTGGAGGTTGTTCGGTGGCCTGAACGTGTGTGCGAGGATGGATGCGCTGCTGATTTGCGGCGCTAGGACTTCCACACGATCTTGAGATCGGCAAGCATTCGACTACATCATCCATGAGTTCCAACTCATTAACAAAGCTTTGTTGTCTTTGAGGGTATGTTCTCCATGGATATATATCCACCTGTTGCTTGTATCTAGTAGATAGATCTTGGCATATAGTTCCCATCAAAGGAATTTTTTTGTTTTCTATGCTGTGAACCCAACAGTGGTATCAGAGCTTATCTATGGATAGGTTCTTTGCACGGGTAGTACACATATGTTTATATGTGGGCGATGATGATCATGTTATTGCTTATTTCATGTATTTTGGATATTGGTGGCATAGTGGGATGAAGCGGCCCGGACCAACTTTACATGTCATCGCACATGAGACCGGTTCCACGACTGACATGCAACTAGTTTTGCATAAGTGGCTGGTGGGTGTCTGTCTCTCCTACTATAGTCAATATATGATTTACGACGAGTTGCTAATAACTTAGTTATCATCGTTGTGGTTCCATGTTCATAGGTAAGACCGGTTCTATCTCCGAAAGCCCTAAGCCACATAAAACTTGCAATGGATAAATTAGAGGCGTCTAGTTTAGATTGTTGCTGGGATAGTGTCATGATATGGTAGTGTTGTAAGTTGATGTATGGTAGATAACCTTACAACACACTTAACGTGTAAGTTCCATAGACCTTGGCCTTACACACAAAGGAATGATAGAGATCGTACCACGATGCATATGATGGTGATCAAATGCATGGACCATATCATCCCACTTTACACATATGATGTTCGCATCTTATATTGCTAGTTTGGAGCTTTTAGTAGCATTATAAGATGATCCCTCATTTAGATATCAAGATGAAAAATGTGTTCTTCCTTAAGTACGCACCGTTTATGTTTTGCCGCTTCAAGACATCACGTGATGATCGGGTGTACTTGAACCCACGATCATATTTTGGGTGTAAGACAGTTTTACACACGCGAGTACTAAGGTTCTTACTTGGCGAGCCTAGCATGTACAGACATGGCCTCGGAACACAGACTAAAAGGTTAAGCATGAGTCATATAATTGATATGATGCCCATATTGATGCTCGCCTTTGAAACTACACCGACTCATGTGACGATCGGACTTGGTGTAGTGGATTTGGTTCATGTAATCACCAAAAAGACACGAGTGATGTTTTTTTTGAGTGGGAGTTCATTTGTAATTTGGATTAGTTGAAATTGATCTATCATAAACTTAGTCTAAACTTTAAAAATTCTGTTGTAGATGGCACCGCCTGCATTTAATTTCAATGTGTTCATGGAGAAAGAGAAACATGCAATGAACGGTAGCAACTTTACCGACTGGGCCATGAACTTGAGGATTCTCCTCAATGTTGCACACAATATGTATGTGGTAGAAGTGCCGCTAGGCCCCCCACCAGCTCCTGATGCCCCTGACGAGGAAAAGAATGTTTATCTGACTTGTCAGGAGGACCACAAATTAGTTCATTGCGGCATACTCTATGGGCTAGAGTCAGAACTTCGAAAGCGTTTCAAAAACGGCAATACCTTTGATACCATGGGCGAATTGAAAATGATTTTGATACCCATGCTACCATAGAGAGTTATAATGCTTCTGAAAAGTTCTTTAGCTGCATGATGGAAGAGAACAACTCTGTTAGCAAGCATGTACTCAAAATGTCTGGATACGCTGATAGGCTTGTGTCCTTGGGAATAACGATTCCCATTGACTTAGGAATACATCGTGTTCTCCAATCTCTCCCACCTAGATACAAGAGCTTCGTGATGAACTACAATATGCAGGGCATGAAGAAGTCTCTCCCCGAGCTTCTATCAATGCTTAAGACTGCAGAGGTGGAGATAAAGAAAGAACATCAAGTGTTGACGATCAATAAGACCACCGGTTTCAAGAAAGACAGGAAGGGTAAGCAAAAGGGAAAGAAGAGCGCCAAATCTATTTCCACACCTGAAAAGAAATCCTGAGCTGGCCCTAAGTCTGATACCGAGTGCTACTATTGCAAGGAGACTGGCCATTGGAAGCGTAGTTGCCCCAAGTACTTGGCAGACAAGAAGGCCGGAAGTCAAACAAAGGTATATTTATGTGTACTTGACTAGTACTCGCAGTAGCACCTATTGATACTGGATCAGTTGCTAATATATGTAACTCGAATCAGGGGTTGTGGAACAAGCGACCACTATCAAGGGCTGATGTCAAGATGTGTGTCGGCAATGGATCAAGAGTCGATGTGATCGCCGTCGGAATGCTGCCTCTCCACCTACCATCGGGATTAGTTATACACTTAAATAATTGTTATTTGGTGCCTGCAATGAGCATCAACATATATCCGGATCTTATTTAATGCGATGTGGTTATTCGTTTAAATCCAAAAACAATGGTTGTTTGATGGTAGTGTTACACATCTTTTATGGTCATGCACCTATGATGAATGGTTTATTTCTATTAGATCTCGATATTAGTGTTACACATATTCATAATGTTGATGCTAAAAGAATTAAACTTGATGACGATATATCTACATATATGTGGCACTGCCGTTTAGGTCATATTGGTGTTAAACGCATGAAGAAACTACATTATGATGGACTTTTGGAATCAGTTGACTTTGAATCATTTGATACATGTGAGCCATGCCTTATGGACAAGATGACTAGAACGCTGTTTTCCAGTTCAATGGAACGGGCGACAAATTTATGGGAAATCATACATACTGATGTATGCGGTCCAATGAGTGTGTCAGTGCGTGGTGGTTATCGTTATTTTGTTACTTTCATGGATGATTTGAGTAGACACTAGTATATGTGTTTGATGAAACACAAATCAGAAACCTTTGAAAAGTTGAAGGAATTTCAGAATGAAGTGGAAAATAATCATAATAGAAAGATCAAATTTCTACGGTCTAAACGTGGAGGTGAGTATCTAAGTTACGAGTTTAGCACAGATATGAAAGAGTGTGGAATAGTTTCACAACTCACACCTGCCGGAACACCACAACATAATGGTGTGCTGGAACGTCATAATCGTACTTTATTAGATATGGTTCGATCTATGATGTCTCTGACTGACTTGCCCTTGTTATTTTGGGGCTATGCACTGGAAACTGCTGCAATCACTCTAAATCGGGCACCATCTAAATCTGTTGAAAAGACACCGTATGAATTATGGTTTGGAGACAAACCTAAGCTGTCGTTTCTTAAAGTTTGGGGTTGCGATGTTTATGTGAAGAAATTTCAACCGGATAAACTCGAACCCAAAGCGGAAAAATGCGTCTTCATAGCATACCCTAGGGAAACTATTGGGTATTCCTTCTATCACAGATCCGAAGGCAAGGTTTTCGTTGCCAAGAATGGATACTTTCTAGAGAAAGAGTTTCTCACGAAAAGCGTGTGTAGTCTAAAGGTAGAACTCAAAGAGGCATTGAACCTTCTCTTCATGCAACGGCGAGTAGCACAGCGCCAGAAATTATTCCGGAGTTGACTTCGCCGAATGAAGAGGGAACTAATGATAATGATCATGAAACTCCAAAACAGGACATTACCGAACCTCGCAGGTCGAGCATGACACATGCAACTCCTGAACTGTACGGCAATCCTGTTATGAATTTCATGGTTAATGAAATAGATGACCCGGCGATGTATGAAGAAGCGATGATGATCCCGGATTCGAACAAATGGCTAGAAGCCATGAAATCCGAGATGGAATCCATGTACGAAAACCAGGTTTGGACCTTGGTGGACTTACCTCACGACCAAAAGGCCGTTGAGAATAAATGGATTTTCAAAAGGAAAACTGATGTTGATGGTAATGTAACCGTCTATAAAGCTCGAATTGTCGCAAAGGGGTTTCGATAAATTCAAGGGGTTGACTACAATGAGACATTCTCTCCCGTAGCGATGCTAAAGTCAGTTAGGATTATGTTAGCAATTGCTACTTATTTTGATTATGAGATATGGAAGATGGATGTCAAAACTGCATTCCTCAATGGAAACATTGAAGAAGAATTGTATATGATACAGCCAAAGGGTTTTGTTAATCCTAAGGATGCTAACAAGGTGTGCAAGCTTCAGAGATCCATCTATGGACTGAAGCAAGCATCACGGAGATGGAATCTCCACTTTAATGTGGTGATCAAACAATTTGGATTTATCCAAACTTATGGAGAGGCTTGTATTTACAAGAAAGTGAGTGGGAGCAATGTGGCATTTCTAATATTATATGTGGACGACATATTATTGATTGGAATTGATATAGATCTTTTAAACAATGTTAAAAGTTATCAAAATAGCAAATTTTCGATGAAGGACCTAGGTGAAGCGTCATACATATTAGGCAAAAAGATCTATAGAGATAGATCAAGGCGCCTGCTAGGGCTATTACAAAGTACATACCTTGATAAGATTTTAAAGATGTTTAAAATGGATGGAAGTAAGAAGGGGTTCTTACCAATGTTGCAATGCAAGACATTAAGTAAGACTCAAAGTCGGGCTAGGGCGGAAGAAAGAGAGATAATAGATAAAATCCCAAATGCTTCAGCTATAGGCTCTATAATGTACGCCTTGCTATGTACAAGACCGGATGTGGCACATGTTATTAGTTTAACTAGTAGGTACCAATCTGATCTAGGTACGGAACACTGGATAGCGTTCAAGAATATCCTTAAGTAATTAAGAAGAACTAAGGATATGATTCTTGTATACGGAGGTGAAGAAGAGCTGGTCGCCAAGTGTTATGTCGACGCTAGCTTTGACACCGATCCGGATGACTCTAAGTCTCAATCCGGATACGTATTTCTCTTGAACAGAGTAGCAGTTAGTTGGAGGAGTTCCAAACAACCTGTGGTGGCTGGATCAACGACGGAGGCGTAATATGTTGCTGCTGCAGAAGTGGCGCAGGAAGCGGTTTGGATGAAGGAGTTCATAACCGAACTAGGTGTGGTTCCTAGTGCGTTGGACCCAATGGTTATCTATTGTGACAACAATGGAGCCATAGCCAATGCCAAGGAACCAAGGTGTCACAAGAATTCCAAGCATATTAAGCGCCGGTTTCACTCCATCCGAGAACATGTTAAGGATGGAGATATAAAGATTTGTAAAGTACACACGGATCTCGATGTTGCTGATCCATTGACTAAAGTTCTCCCTAGGGAAAAACATGATCAACACTAGAACTCCATGGGTGTTAGATTTATCACTATGTAACTAGACTATTGTCTCTAGTGCAAGTGGGACACTGAAGGAAATATGCCCTGAGAGGCAATAATAAAGTTGTTATTATGTATATTCCAAGTATATGATAGATGTTTATTTTGCATGCTATAATTGTATTGATACGGAAATGTTAATACATGTGTGTTTAATAAACAAATGGAAAGTTCCTAGTTATGCCTCTCTTTAAACTAGCTCGTTGATTAACAAGATGATCAAAAATTCCTGATCATGGACATTGGATGTCATTAATAACGAGGTCACAACATTGGGGAAATGATGTGATGAACATTCATCGAAAGTATAGCATTATGATCAAAGTCATTGAGTTTATATTGCTATAACATCATACGAAGTAATCCTAGTCCTAGACCATGAGATCATGTTAATCACTAACACCATAGGAGTATCTTGATAACATCAAATGTCACACCGTAAAAGGGTGACTATAAAGATGGTTTCAGTGCTACGAAGGTGTTATGTAGAGGCTCACGGATCAAGAGTGGGATTTTTCCATCCCGATGACGGATAGATATACTCTAGGCCTTGGAAGCAAGTTATGTGATCACTAGAATGTTATATCACGGGAACAAGAAAAGAGTGCATGTCGGTAACGGGATCAAACTAGGTATTTGGATACTGATGATCGAATCTCGGACATGTAATATATCGTGAGACAAAGGGATTAAGTTACTAGCGTTAAAGGTTCTCACGATCACTAAAGTCATCGTTGAATGTGCAGGAGTCAGAATGGATCTCCAGGTCCCGCTTTTGATTATTGATCTGAGAGGAGTCTCAATCATGTCTGCATTATTCACGAACCATAGGGTGACACACTTAAGGGTTGCCAAACACCATTTGGAACATATATGTTTCAGATGAAAGAATTGTAAAGCGCTAGAATCATTTCGATGGAAACTGGAATTGTTTCGGGTGAAATTGCAGAAACTAGTTCTGCATGCGATATTGAAATGTTGCAAGGGGTTTTATGTGAATGTTTGTTAATTAAAGTAATTAACAAAATTCTGAATAAAATAAATAAAAGAGTATAATTAAATGAGAGTTTCATTAAATTTGGTGGATATTTAATGCATGTGAGTGGAATTTTGAGTGGAGGCTAGATTTATGTGAGTGGAGCTTCACCACATGAATGAGGGAAGAGGTGGGGGCACCTCCCCATGGCGCCGGCCATGGGAGGGGGTTGCCCCCCTCTCCCTATAAAAGACCCCCCCTCTACACCTCGCAAAGCACACCTCCTCATGAAGGATCTCTCTTCCCTCTAGATATATTCCCCATGGTCTCAGATTAGCCAGATACATGTTCCCGGTGGCTTTTCATCTGGAAGGAGTTGCTGCTTCCGCTGATTCGCTGGAGCGAGGAGGTGGAGGTTGTTCGGTGGCCTAAATGTGTGTGTGAGGACAGATGCCCTGCTGATTTGTGGCGCTAGGACTTCCATACGATCTTGAGATTGGAAAGCGTTCGACTACATCATCCACGAGTTCCAACTCGTTAACATAGCTTTGTTGTCTTCGAGGGTAAGTTCTCGATGGATGTATATCCATCCGTTTCTTGTATCTAGTAGATAGATCTTGGCGTATAGTTACCATCGTAGGAAATTTTTTGTTTTCTATGCTGTGAACCCAACAAGGGCCTCCGGATTGACAAGACTATCAATCCCTATGATGGCACCGCCAGGTAAGTCGAGTGGTTGCCGGGGGAAACCCCAATGTCACCGACAAGTACCTTCCACTCATGCTTACTGGCACTGCCAGACAATGGATCGATGACTTGCCAGAAATCAATCCGCAATTGGTTGGACATGCATGAAGCATTCACCAAGAACTTTGAGGGTATATACAAACGTCCATGTACTGTCTGTGACCTACAATAGTGTGTGAAAGAAAATGACGAATCTTCTCTGGCCTACCTATCATGTTGGCTTGACATGAAAAACTCATGTGCGGAAGTACACGATCAATTTTCTATGGACGCCTTCATCGAGGCTTGGAAAAGGGAACACTGCTTCAACATACATTGAAGCACCATCAAGACAATGGTAAGCTCAACCTCAATTCGATGATTGCCATGGCTAGCGAGTTCACTGCTGCCAAGGATGATGCTTGTGGATCATTGCAGGCGCTGGCCATCCCCACCCAGGCAAAGAACAACAACAATAACAAGAAGAATAATCTACCAGAAGAAAAGCAGACAACCGACATAGTCACCATGATGTTTGCTAGCAGAGGCGATGACGGACAAAGTGGTCGTGGTAGGGGCTAGTCATCGGCAGCAGCAGAGTGACTCTACACCCATAGTGCCCCGCTTTCCCTAGATGTACTAAGAGTACCATGATATTCCATGTTTCATCCACCTCGACGCAAATGGCAAGGCCACCCAAACCAACTGCCAGTATAAGTTTGTCAACAACCTCAAGGAAGACCCTGAGTCCGACTACAAGCGAAGTCGGAAGAACAGACCCCGAAGAAAGGACAAGGGGAAGAATAAGGAGGAAGAGTCCAAGGATTCAGATGACATGGATGAAGAGTCGGACCCTAAGACCACCGACAAGGGTGATGGCAAGGGAAAGAATCCCTTTGAAAAGAAGGCTCCAATCTACCATACCTTGTTTGGTACTCCCACCGTCAAGGACCAGAAAACCATTCTGAGGATACTGATGGCTACCCTCCCCAGTTTCCCAATACGTTAGGTGGTCAGAGATTCCAATCACTTGGGATAGAGAAGATCACCCAGAGCTCATCCCAATAGAGAACCAGTATGCCAAGGTCATCAACCCTCTGGTTGAAGGCAACGAGTTCACCAAGTGCCTTTTGGATAGTGGAAGCAGCATCAACACCATGTCGTGGATACACCGCACAAGGTGAACTTGATGGAGACCCAACTAAGGAAGAGCAACACCGTGTTCCATGGCATCGTTCCTGGTCGGCAAGCTAGTTCCCTTGGCTGCATTGATGACCCACAAGTATAGGGGGTGTATCGTAGTATTTTTGATAAGTAAGAGTGTCGAACCCAACGAGGAGCAGAAGGTGCTGGCTAGTGGTATGGATCAGGAATTCTCTGCAAATACTTAGCAAACGGATTTTTAGGGGTTTTTGATAAAGCAAGTAAACAAAGTACGAGTAAATAAAAGACAGTAGGAATAAATGCAGCAAGTGGCCCAATCCTTTATGCAGCAAAGGACAAGCCAGTTGTATTACTTAAGATGACCAAACGTTCTCGAGGACACATGGGAAGACTGTCAAGTGCTTTCGCTTCGTATAGTTGATTAATCTTCTTTAGCTTGCTAAGTGTTGTGTGGGTGAACCTGTGCTAATGTACCGACCTTCCTAGGACTAATACATACTTGTGATTATACCCCTTGCAAACATCCGTAAGTACAAGAAAGTAATTAAGGTAGAAACCTAACCACAGCTTTAAACTCTAAGACCCTTACGTCCCTTGTGCGATGGTTTCCTAACAGGGGTTCAGGTTTCTATCACTCTGGCAACCCCTACGATTAGTAGCCAAATACACAATGCATTCACCTAGGACCATATAGGTGAAGTGTCATGTAGTCGATGTTCACATGACACCACTAGAAGAAGTACACCACAACTTAAATATCAAACTATTGAATCTTTCTCAACACAACTCCACTACTAACAACATGACTTCTCCCATGTCCTCAAGAACAAAATGAACTACTCACAAGACATCATATGGATCATGATCAGAGATGGAATAATGATGTATAACAATCTGAACATAAACAATAATTCAACGGTTCACTCCATAGCATCAACTACAAAGAGTAATCAACACCGGGAAAGTTTCCCCTATGAACTATGCAAGATTCAACACAATTGTTACAGCAATATGGAGATGGTGATGAGGGTGCTGATGGTGATGATGGTGCTGATGATCCCGATGAAGTCTAGCTTGATGATGGTGTTGATGGCGATGATCTCCCCTCTTCGGGAAGGAATTCCCCCGACAGAAATCTGTCTGCCGGAGAGATCTTTCTTTCTCGGTGTCTTTTGCCCCGCAGAGGAGGCAGAATCTTTCTGTGGTCGCCCCCGAGTCTTAGGGTTTCGGGAGGATAATATACGCCAGAGGGGAGTGCCAGGGGTGGACCAGGGCAGCCACACCACCTGGTGGCGCGGCCCAGGCTGGCCCGTGCCAGGGGGTGGTGTGGGCCCTCCTGTGGCCCATCTCCAGCTCCCCTTCTGGCTTCCTTCGTCTTCTGGAAAAATAGGATTTTCCATATATTTTCCCGGATTTTCTGATCTTCGCGAATTTTGCCTCCAAACAGCACCTTTTCCATCAGAATGCTGACTACAACTGTCCATGCTCCAAAAGTCATCAACCATGCAAAACCAGATGAAATAACATAAGTATCACCTCTCAATACGAAATATATCAATGAATAACAGTGAATTATGACATAGAATAGTGATGCAAAATGGACGTATCAACTCCCCCCAAGCTTAGACTTCGCTTGTCCCCAAGCGAAACTGAGCTCAATAAACATGGCCTCAGGTTTATGGAGTGAAGAGTCGATAAAAGAATACGGACAAGAAGCATCACATTCATCAATACATACATCACAACAGAAGACTCACTATTATATAACTCAACCTGCAATAGGTAAAGGAAACACAATAAAGATACATGAAGTAAATCATAATTTGTAATGGCAAACTTAGCTCTTGGTCGAAGAATAGTTGATAATTTGCTGGAGTTCACAAATAATTGGTTTTCAATGATAGCTTTCAAAGTAGTACATATCAAGATAAGAGCAAAGTGCAAAACAAGGAACATAAGAAACATGATTGAATAAATCATCATATGAATGAATGAAACACAACAAGTCAAAATACTTGCTGAGATAGAAGGGAGTAGGTTTACTAACTCAACTAAAAAGTAAAAGAAAGGCCCTTCAAAGAGGGAAGCAGGGATTGCAAGTTTCATAAAGAGCTCCCAAAAATTATGATACTTACTAGTTTTCAGCTCTCATTGCCCCTATCATATGCATCTTTAGGTGATTAAGGTTAAAGTGATCAAATATGAGGATATGCATTAACAAGTTGTAAGTTTAGAATCTCATGTCCCTTGAATACGAGGGCCGCTCCTCATGCTACTCAAGTTTAGTCATCGGTAAGTTCTTGTCATGGTAAGAATGTGTGTATCATAGAGAACCGCCAAGGGGGTGCCCCTTGCCCGACGATACGGAAGAATCCCCATATCAAAATGACAAGGCAAGCAGACAACAAGTATCTCAACAATCTTCTTATTTACCATGGGAATATGTTGCTTTTTTCTCTCTTTCCTCTTTTCATAATATCTCTTTTTTTCTTTTCTCTTTTTTTTTCTCAATATCGGACTCTTTTTTTATAAGAAGAATGCTTCATAGATACTCGTTATGGTTACGCTGCAGGTTTCCACCATGTCAGCATGGATTAGACCACCGGCCCAGGCGTTTCTCTAACACACATGCATAACTCCATGGACTTACAAGCTCCCCTTTCATTTCACACCAACGATATCCATACACAAAAGAACATGATATCAACTTGGTACAAAGTACCAGTGCAATGTTGAAACCGTTCCCCATGACAGCATGGTTCTGCTAATTCACAACTTACAAAGCGCAAGCATATGTGCAACATAGGTGGGCACAATGGTTCAAGTTTATTAAGTGCAAGAAAGTAAAGTGTGCCATGAAGTTCGTGAGATCTTTAATCACTAATTTTCACATAACAAGTTTAATTTGGAAGGTAGATAAAAATAAGAATTTACTTGGAATAGAAATAATGCTAATAGGTAGGAATAGTGGACACAAATGGCAGAGGTTTTGGTTTTAAGGAGTGGATGCACGAGAAGAATTCCCTCTCAGTACAGGTTTTTGGCTAGAAAAGCTGGGTAGCAAGTATAAGAGTTCAAGGAAACAAACAAACATACAAGTGATAAAGACAAACATGCATTCTTCCTTGGAAGCACAAAAGATCTTAACTAGAGAATACTAGACTTATGAGCAAATCAAGAAAGAAAGATGATGAAATTATTTTTTCTTTAGAGTACTTCTATCTTTTTCATTCAGCCCTCAAAAATAGTGTTGCTACTGGACGAGCCAGGTTTTCCAAAACCAACTAGATTAACTCAATGATCCCAAAGTGATACCAATACTAACAACAAGATCAATCATATAACCGCGAATTGAAAACTAAAATAAGATATGCAAAAGAGTAAATGATAGAACTCCACATTAATATTCCATAACGGCAACTCACACCAAGGGATACATATCTAACGAGAGAGAGGACACTTCCATAATGCAAGCCATCCTACATAATAACTTCTCTATTCATGATATGACTACTAAAAAGGTTGATGGGGGAATACCAATCGGGGTATACCCATGAAGCGGAGTCGCTAGCTGGAGCGAGCCGACTGAAGCCAAGCCAGAGCGGATCGACTCGCCGAATACGGCGACTGGCGCGTACTGGACCCAGACGCCACGCCGACTGAAGGCCCAACACTGCGACTCCAATACAAAGCCCATTAGTACGCTTGTAAACCCTAACTGGCTGCATATACAAAGCCACCAAGGACACCGCTTTGGGGGACATCTTTCATTAGACAAGTTCTCTCCCACATCTCATTAGATCATATTGGCTCTCCCACATAAGATTAGATCTAGTCTCCCCCTCCGCCTCCGGCGACTCCCATGTAAACCAATCTATGATCATATACTAGATTGATAGTAGGACGTAGCGATCCTCCATCGAGGGGACGTGAACCTGGGTACATCGTGTGCCAATCTTGCTCCCGAATTCTCCTACGCTTCCTTGCCCTTTCCTCTACGTAAGCTACCCTGTAGCATCTGTCGTGGCCAATTCCACGATAGTTGGCGCCCACCGTGGGGCAAGCGGTGCATGGAGGTGATAATCTCGGCGGGATCCCTCACCTTCAGCGGCAGCTAGATCGCATCTTGCGTGACATCCGAGTACGCGGCCGACGGGAACTCACGTATTGAGATCGACTCGGCGCGGGAGCATGCACGATTGATCAACTGAGTTTTTCATCCAATCTCACTCTTTTGTTTGATTACTTTACCGATCGACTATTTTATTTGGACTTGAAACCTCCATGCGTATTGTACATATCCTGTAAGATAGATAGAACACAGAAGTCAAGCTGATGATGGGCTGGAGTTCTGAAATCTGAAGCTGCGATCGCGCCATGGCCTGTTTTACATGCCGACACGGCAATCCAATTACTTTGGAGTTGAGAAATCTGGATGCACAGGGACTCAATCAACTTCCAACGATCTAATCCCATGGAAATCCAATTACTTTGGATAAAAAGCTGCGGGCGTGGGGATGCAACATACGTGCAATACAGTACACGTGTTGGATCAATCCATCTCCACTCAAGTCTCATATTATTATTTTATTATATGTCCTATCTATTAATCGTTTGTGTGTACATATAAGAAGAATCCTGAAACAATGAGCCATCCGGTGGACGCCTACATACAGTCGTGGTGCCTGTTGCAAACTCGCCCCGATCACCGTCTCACCACATTCGGCGACTCGCCAAGCTACTGGCTACCGCACGTCTCCACCAAAGCAACTCCGTCGCGGGACTCTGTCCGATCAATGGTCGGATCGAGCTCGCTACCACTACTAGGCGTCGCGTCCACTCCACCCTCCTAAACGCCGTACTTGGAAACTCGCGACTCGCCCCTCACGGGCTCTCCATGTTCGAGGACTTGCCTCGTTTGTCGCAGACTCGTCGCCCTCGTCAACTCTCCATGGTCCGGGGACTCGCCTCGCCATGATCAGCGACTCACCCGCCGCATATTCGCCATGCTCGGGGACTCACCCGCCATCAACTCGTCATCAACGGCTCGCCACGTCGGCGACTCGCCCATCTTATATTCGCCGTGCTCAGGGACTCCCCCGCCGTGTTGACTCTATACGCATTTGACAGCTAAGTTTCTTTATGTTCGTACATGCTATAAGTCCAAAACATATTCATCTTTTCGTTCAATTTACAAACCATACTTGGGATCGGTTTTAGTTTTGTCTGCTGTTTATTCACGTCCGTCGAAGTAGTGAGGCTGGGTACCAAAAGGCCGACCTTGTCTCCGGGTTCAACAGTCTGGCATCGCGTCCCTGTTACCCGGCAAGCGTTTGATGCTGAAGGTCTGCCTACTCATGAAAAAACACGCATAAACCTTTCATACTGCTAACTATTTGACAACATGCATTTTATTTCAACATCTACGAATCACATTCTTTACAAATATTCAATATATTTCATAAATACACCTTACTACAGTCGTACCTTTTTCTCCTTCTTAGCAAACAGTCTGGTGTCTTTCTCGCCACTCGCCGCGCTCGGGGACTTGGCGCGCTATAGACAGCGCCACTCGCCGGTCGCCCGACCTTGCCACTCGCCGCGCTCGGGGACTCGACGCGCTACAGACAGCGCCACTCGCCGGTCGCCCGACCTCGCCACTCGCCGCGCTCGGGGACTTGGCGCGCTACAGACAGCGCCACTCGCCAGTCGCCCGACCTCGCCACTCGCCGCGCTCGGGGACTCGGCGCGCTACAGAGAGCGCCACTCGCCGGTTGCCCGACCTCGCCACTCGGCGCGCTAGGGGACTCGGCGCGCTACAGACAGCGCCACTTGCCGGTCGCCCGACCTCGCCACTTTCCGCGCTCGGGGACTCGGCGCGCTACAGACAACGCCACTCGCCGGTCGCTCAACCTCACCACTTGCCGCGCTCGGGGACTCGGCGCGCTACAGACAGCGCCCCTCGCCGGTCGTCCGACCTCGCCACTCGCCGCGCTCCCGACAGCGCCACTCGCCGGTCGCCCGACCTCGCCACTCGCCGCCCTCGAGGACTTGGCGTGCTATGGACAGCGGCACTCGTCGGTCGCCCGACCTCTCCGCTCGCCGTGTTCCCGACAGCGCCACTCGCAGGTCACCCGACCTCGCCACTCGCCGCACTCGCGGACTTGGCGCGCTACGGACAGCGGCACTCGTCGGTCGCCCGACCTCTCTGCTCGCCGCGTTCCCGGCAGCGCCACTCGTCGGTCGCCCGACCTCGCCACTCGCTGCACTCGGGTAATTGGTGCGCTACAGACAGCGCAGTCGCCGGTCGCCCGACCTCGCCACTCGCCGCGCTTGGAGACTCGGTGCGCTCCAGACAGCGGCACTCTCCGGTCGCCCGACCTCGCCACTCGCCGCACTCGGGGACTCGGCACGCTCCACGGCTGAGGACTCACCGCAATTAGCGGCTTCACCAACTCCCTGCGCCTTTCGCCAACTGGCCCTCACTGACTGACTCTCGCCGACTGGTTCTCACCGACTAGCTCACGCCGACCGCCTCCCGCTTAACGGTTCTTTCCTCTGTTCAGGAGCTCGTTGCCGATTCGCCACAATCCATCGCCAAGAATCTTCGCGTCCTGCCTCAAGCCTGCGTCGAATCCACGACATGCTCGGGAACTGCTGATTGGGGAATACCAATCGGGGTATACCCATGAAGCGGAGTCGCTAGCTGGAGCGAGCCGACTGAAGCCAAGCCAGAGCGGATCAACTCGCCGAATACGGCGACTGGCGCGTACTGGACCCAGACGCCACGCCGACTGAAGGCCCAACACTGCGACTCCAATACAAAGCCCATTAGTGCGCTTGTAAACCCTAACTGGCTGCATATACAAAGCCACCAAGGACACCCCTTTGGGGGACATCTGTAATTAGACACGTTCTCTCCCACATCTCATTAGATCATATTGGCTCTCCCACATAAGATTAGATCTTGTCTCCCACTCCGCCTCCGGCGACTCCCATGTAAACCAATCTATGATCATATACTAGATTGATAGCAGGACGTAGCGATCCTCTATCGAGGAGACGTGAACCTGGGTACATCGTGTGCCAATCTCGCTCCCGGATTCTCCTACGTCGCCTTGTCCTTTCCTCTACGTAAGCTACCCTGTAGCATCTGTCGTGGCCAATTCCACGACAGTTGACGCCCACCGTGAGGCAAGCGGTGCATGGAGGTGATAATCCGGGCGGGATCCCTCACCTTCAGCGGCAGCTAGATCGCATCTTGCGCGACATCCGAGTACGTGGCCGACGCGAACTCACGTATTGAGATCGACTCGGCGCGGGAGCATGCACGATTGATCAGCTGAGTTTTTCATCCAATCTCACTCTTTTGTTTGATTACTTACCGATCGATTATTTTATTTGGACTTGAAACCTCCATGCGTATTGTACATATCCTGTAAGATATGATAGAACACAGAAGTCAAGCTGATGGTGGGCTGGAGTTCTGAAATCTGAAGCTGCGATCGCGCCATGGCCTGTTTTACATGCCGACATGGCAATCCAATTACTTTGGAGTTGTGAAATCTGGATGCACAGGGATTCAATCAACTTCCAACGATCTAATCCCATGGCAATCCAATTACTTTGGATAAAAAGCTGCGAGCGTGGGGATGCAACATACGTGCAATACAGTACACGCGTTGGATCAGTATAAACAAATCCATCTCCACTCAAGTCTCATGTTATTATTTTATTATATGTTCTATCTATTAATCGTTTGTGTGTACATATAAGAAGAATCCTGAAACAATGAGCCATCCGGTGAACGTCTACATACAGTCGTGGCGCCTGTTGCGAACTCGCCTCGATCACCGTCTTGCCACATTCGGCGACTCGCCAAGCTACTGGCTACCGCACGTCTCCACCAAAGCAACTCCGTCGCGGGACTCTGTCCGATCAATGGTCCGATCGAGCTCGCTACCACTACTAGCCGTCGCGTCCACTCCACCCAGCTAAACGCCGTACTTGGAAACTCGCGACTCGTCCCTCACGGACACTCCATGTTCGAGGACTCGCCTCGTCTGTCGCAGACTCGTCGCCCTCGCCGACTCTCCATGATCCGGGGACTCGCCTCGCCATGATCAACGACTCACCCGCCGCATATTCGCCATGCTCGGGAACTCACCCGCCATCAACTCGTCATCAACGGCTCGCCACGTCGGCGACTCACCCGTCTTATATTCGCCGTGCTCGGGGACTCCCCCGCCGTGTTGACTCAATCCGCATTTGACAGCTAAGTTTCTTTATGTTCGTACATGCTATAAGTCCAAAACATATCCATCTTTTCGTTCAATTTACAAACCATACTTGGGATCGGTTTTAGTTTTGTCTGTTGTTTATTCGCGTCCATCGAAGTAGTGAGGCTGGGTACCAAAAGGCCGACCTTGTCTCCGGGTTCAACAGTCTGGCATCGCGTCCCTGTTACCCGGCAAGCGTTTGATGCTGGAGGTCTGCCTACTCATGAAAAGACACGCATAAACCTTTCATACTGCTAACTGATCTATTTAACAACATGCATTTTATTTCAACATCTACGAATCGCATTCTTTACAAAGATTCAATATATTTCATAAATACACCTTACTGCAGTCGTACCTTTTTCTCCTTCTTAGCAAACAGTCTGGTGTCTTTCTCGCCACTCGCCGCGCTCGGGGACTTGGCGCGCTATAGACAGCGCCACTCGCCGGTCGCCCGACCTTGCCACTCGCCGCGCTACAGACAGCGCCACTCGCCGGTCGCCCGACCTACCCACTCGCCGCGCTCGGGGACTCGGCGCGCTACAGACAGCGCCACTCGCCGGTTGCCTGACCTCGCCACTCGCCGCGCTCGGGGACTCGGCGCGCTACAAACAGCGCCACTTGCCGGTCGCCCGACCTCGCCACTTGCCGCACTCGAGGACTCAGCGCACTACAGACAGCGCCACTTGCCGGTCGCCCGACCTCACCACTGGCCGCGCTCGGGGACTCGGCGCGCTACAGACAACGCCACTTGCCGGTCGCCCGACCTCGCCACTCGCCGCACTCGGGGACTCGACGCGCTCCCGACAGCGCCACTCGCCGGTCGCCCGACCTCGCCACTCGCCGCACTCGGGGACTTGGTGCACTACGGACAGCGGCACTCGTCGGTCGCCCGACCTCTCCGCTCGCCGCGTTCTCGACAGTGCCACTCGCTGGTCGCCCGACCTCGCCACTCGCCGCACTCGGGGACTTGGCGCGCTATGGACAGCGGCACTCGTCGGTCGCCCGACCTCTCTGCTCGCCGCGTTCCCGGCAGTGCCACTCGTCGGTAGCCCGACCTCGCCACTCGCTGCACTCGGGGAATTGGCGCGCTATAGACAACGCCAGTCGCCGGTCGCCCGACCTCGCCACTCGCCGTTGGGGGACTCGGTGCGCTCCAGACAGCGGCACTCGCCGGTCGCCCGACCTCGCCACTCGCCGCACTCGGGGACTCGGCACGCTCCACGGTCGGGGACTCGCCGCAATTGGCGGCTTCACCAACTCCCTGCACCTTTCGCCAACTGTCCCTCACCAACTGGCTCTCGCCGACTGGTTCTCACCGACTAGCTCACGCCGACCGCCTCCCGCTTAACGGTTCTTTCCTCTGTTCAGGAGCTCGTCGCCGATTCGCCACAATCCATCGCCAAGACTCTTCGCGCCCTGCCTCAAGCCTGCGTCGAATCCATGACGTGCTCGGGGACTACTGATGGGGGAATACCAATCGGGGTATACCCATGAAGCGGAGTCGCTAGCTGGAGCGAGCCGACTGAAGCCAAGCCACAGCGGATCGACTCGCCGAATACGGCAACTGGCGCGTACTGGACCCAGACGCCACGCCGACTGAAGGCCCAACACTGCGACTCCAATACAAAGCCCATTAGTGCGCTTGTAAACCCTAACTAGCTGCATATATAAAGCCACCAAGGGCACCCCCTCTTTGGGGGACATCTTTCATTAGACACGTTCTCTCCCACATCTCATTAGATCATATTGGCTCTCCCATATAAGATTAGATCTAGTCTCCCCCTCCGCCTCCGGCGACTCCCATGTAAACCAATCTATGATCATATACTAGATTGATAGCAGGACGTAGCGATCCTCCATCGAGGGGACGTGAACCTGGGTACATCGTGTGCCAATCTCGCTCCCGGATTCTCTTACGTCGCCTTTCCCTTTTCTCTACGTAAGCTACCCTGTAGCATCTGCCATGGACAATTTCACGACAAAGGTAAAAAGATAGAAGATAGTGATATGATACCGCGGCACTCCCCCAAGCTTGGAACAAACCAAGGGGATGCCAAACCTGATGACGAATTACTCCTTTGGTGGTGGTGATATCCTCTCGTCATCGTCCGACTTCCAGGGTAAGGGCTTCCCATCAACAAAGGAATCGTGGTTTCCAGCATCCTGAAACTTGCAGCAGCACTTATGCGTTTAAACCTAACCTCATACTGACAGTTTTGATTTTGAACGTCGTAGAGCTGTGCTTGCAGTTCGTTGGTTGTTTGGTGGAGTGAGAGGACTTCATCCATGAGTTCAACAGTCTCCTTTTGGTGCTCGACGATGAGTTTGGAACAAATCTTATGGATGATATCCACTTCGCGTTCCGCCATCTTATTATACGTAAAGACTTCTTGCTCCAGTGCTTCCATCCTGTCCTCCAGACTTCCTTCACCTTTAGGGCCTCGAACCTCTTTTATCTGGAGCTCCCCATCTTCAAGCAACAATTCCTTGGGATGAACCTTCAACTCTCTCATGTATGGGTTGATGATATCCTCTAAAGAATCTTCCTTGGCTGATCCAGAGGAAGACATTGTGGCTCCAAATCTGGAACTCTACCTGTCAAAAACAGATCGAAACGAAAACACGATATACGAGCCTCGGGAGATCCGGGGGATTATATATTACGAAGTTTCATGACGAAAGGAAGGTACTGGGAGAAAACGGGTCGGAGACGGAGTCTGGGGTGGCCACACCACCTGGTGGCGCGGACAGGGGTGGGCCCGCGCCACAGGGTGGTGTGAGCCACCCTGGCTCCGTTTCTGTCCCCCTTTCGCTTCGTAGCTTTCCATATTGACTAAAAACTACAAAAATATAGTTAGATAGTGTTTTCGCGAAACTTTTCTTACCAGAACTGTTACCTATTTGAAAGCGGACTCTGCAGGTCTCTGAATTTGGTCCTTGATAAATTTTTCTGGAGTTATAACTTGAAAGGAATCAACATCTTCATTGTAAGAATCCCCAGCAATATAGTGTTTGAGTCGCGGCCCATTCACTACTTTTGTAGTATTATCTTTTAAAGAAGAAATTTTTATTGCTCCTGAACGGTATACTTCTTCAATACTGAAAGGTCCTTCCCATTTTGACTGTAGCTTTCCTGCAAAAAATCTGAGACAAGACCTATACAATAGAACTTTCTCACCAACATGAAATTCTCTCTTAAGTATCCGCTTGTCATGCCACCTTTTAACTTTTTTCCTTAAAGAGCCTAGCATTTTCATAGGCTTCACTCCTCCATTCATCTAAAGAACTTAAGTCAAATAATCTTTTCTCACCAGCGAGCTTACAATCTCTATTCAGTTCTTTAACTGCCTAGTAAGCTTTGTGTTCTAATTCTAAAGTTAGGTGACAAGCTTTCCCATAAACCATTTTATAAGGAGACATCCCCATAGGATTTTTGTAGGAAGTTCTATAAGCCCATAAAGCATCATTCAACTTTTTAGCCCAGTTTTTTCTAGATCTATTAACAGTCTTTTGCAAGATGGATTTAATTTCTCTATTTGATAACTCTACTTGCCCGCTAGTTTGGGGGTGATAAGATGAAGCAATTCTATGATTAACATCATATTTAGCAAGGGTCTTTCTAAAACCACCATGAATGAAATGAGAACCTCCATCAGTCATGAGGTACCTAGGCACTCCAAACCTAGGAAAGATAACATCCTTAAGCATTTTTAGAGAAGTTTCCCCATCAGCACTCTTCATAGGAATGGCTTCTACCCACTTAGTAACATAATCAACGGCAACAAGAATATGAGTATAACCTTTCGAGGGAGGGAAAGGACCCATAAAGTCAAATCCCCAGCAATCAAAGGGTTCAATAACTAGAGAGTAGTTCATACGCATTTCATTGCGTCTACAAATATTACCAACACGCTGACATTCATCACAAGATAACACAAATTTTCGTGCATCTTTAAAAAGGGTAAGCCAGTAGAAACCTGATTGTAGCACCTTTTGTGCAGTTCTATCTCCTGCATGATGTCCTCCATAAGCACTACCATGACATTTATGCAATATCTCCTTTTGTTCATATTCTGGAACACATGTTCACATATACCATCCACTCCTTTGTATAAGTGTGGGTCATCCCAAAAATAATGCCTCAAATCATAGAAGAACTTCCTTATTTGCTGAGCTGTAAAAGTTGGAGGCAAATACTTGGAGACAATAAAGTTAGCATAATAAGCGTACCAAGGGCTCCCTCACGAGCTTACCCCTACTGCGGCTAACTGTTCATTTGGGAAACTATCATTAACAGGCATAGGGTCAAAAGAGATGTTTTCCAATCGAGATAAATTATCAGCTATAGGGTTTTTAACACCTTTCCTATCTACTATATGTAAATCAAACTCTTGTAAAAGCAGCACCCATCTAATAAGCCTAGGCCTAGCGTCCTTCTTCATCATAAGGTATTTAATAGCAGCATGATCAGTATGAATGGTGACTTTTGAGTCTACAATATAGGGTCTAAACTTACCACAAGCAAAAACGATAGCTAGAAATTCTTTTTCAGTAGTAGCATAATTCCTTTGAGCAGCGTCTAAAGTCTTACTAGCATAATGAATAACGTTTAACTTTTTATCAATTCGTTTCCCAAGGACAGCACCTACAGCAAAATCACTAGCATCACACATTATTTCAAAGATTAAACTCCAATCAGGTGGTTGAACAATAGGGACTGTAGTTAAAGCCTTCTTAAGAGTTTCAAAAGCTTCCTTTCAATCATCATCAAAAACGAAGGGTACATCTTTTTGAAGAAGATTAGTGAGGGGTTTTGATATCCTAGAAAAGTCTTTAATAAACCTTCTATAGAAACCAACATGACCAAGGATACTACGAATACCTTTGATGTCTCTTGGGCATGGCATCTTCTCAATTGCCTCAACCTTAGCTCTATCAACTTCTATGCCTCTTTCAGAAACTTTATGCCCAAGGACAATACCTTCATTAACCATGAAGTGGCATTTCTCCCAATTAAGAACAAGATTAGTTTCTTCACATCTCTGCAAAACTTTATCAAGGTTGTGCAGACAATTATCAAAAGAAGTTACATAGACAGTAAAGTCATCCATGAACACTTCTACAATTTCCTCACAAAAACCATGAAAGATAGCAGACATGCACCTTTGAAAAGTAGCAGGAGCATTACATAAACCAAAAGGCATACGTTTATAAGCATAAGTTCCGTAAGGGCAAGTAAACGTAGTTTTTTCTTGATCTTGTTGTTTAACAGCAATTTGAGAGAACCAGAATAACCATCAAGAAAACAAAAATGGGTCTTTTTAGACAACCTTTCCAACATTTGATCAATAAAAGGAAGCGGGTAATGATCTTTCGTAGTAACTTTATTGACTTCTCTAAAATCAATGCACATCCTATATCCTACTACTATTCTTTGGGGAATAAGCTCATCATTATCATTAGGAACAACGGTAATACCTCCTTTTTTAGGTACATAATGAATAGGACTAACCCATTCACTATCAGCAATAGGGTAAATAATACCAGCATCAAGGAGTTTCAATACCTCATTCCTTACCACTTCCTTCATCTTAGGATTTAAACGTCGTTGGTGCTCTACTACTATCTTTGCATCTGGTTCTATATTGATAGAATGCTGACATATAGTAGGTGAAATCCCTTTTAAATCATCCATAGTATAACCCACAGCTCCTCGGTGTTTCTTCAAAACCTCCAATAACCTTTCTTCTTCCTTTCCTAAAAGTTTAGAGCTAATAATAACAGGATATATCTTTTTATCATCAATATAAGCATATTTAAGATCATCAGGGAGAGGTTTTAGATCGAAGACCGGATCCTTTTTAGGTGGCAACGTGTTACCCAAGTCTTCTAGAGGCAAGTTATGCTTAAGCATCTTGGGTTGACGACGGAGAATCTCGTCCATCTCATTCCTTTCTTCCATGAAGATCTCACTTTCATGATCTTCCATAAATTGCTGCAAAGCATTGATAGGATCAAGAGAGATAGAAGCAAGTTGTTCAACTCTAATATCCTCATTATGGGTTTCCTCTTCACAGGGCTCTTTAGTAAATTTCGAAAAATTAAACTCATAAGATTCCCCATCAAACTTAGTCAAGATTTTATCCCTCTTGCAATCTATAATAGCTCCACAAGTACTCAAGAAAGGTCTACCAAAAATGATAGGATAAGTTTTACTAGCAGCTGAACCAAGTACTAGAAAATCAGCAGGATACTTAATCTTACCACAAAGAACTTCCACATCACGTACAATACCAATTGGAGAGATGGTATCTCTATTAGCAAGGTGAATAACCACATCAATCTCTTCCAATTCGCAGGGACTGATTTCATGCATAATTTCTCTGTAAAGCTCATAAGGAATAGCACTGGAACTTGCACCAATATAACATAAACCATAATTGAAATGATCACCAATTCTAACGAAAAGCACAGGGACACTAGCTTTTCTATTTCTATTAGGATTTGAAACAATATTAGAAGCATCCTCACAAAAAACTATGTGTCCATCTTCTATGCTTTTAGTGACAAGGTCTTTCACAATTGCTACCACAGGTTCAACATTTATTTGTTCATCAGGTTTTACAGTTCTCTTTTCACTTTTAGTGATTACATTAGTTATCATAGGATGATCCTTTACCTTATCTAGGAAGGGAATCTTCTCGAAATAAGGTTCAGGTAAGATGTGATCAATAGTGCAATACTCAGCACTCCCAACAGGAACACAGTCAACAATATCTTTATAAGGTGCATGGTACTTGTTCCATCCCCTTTTTGGAATTTCAATATAGTAAGCAAAATCCCTAAAGCAATTCGTAATAACTTGTAAATCAAGACCATAAGCATTACTAATATTTTGAAAGTCATCAGTTCCCATAAAACATTCAATGCATTCATAATCATAATTTATACCTGACTTTCTACCTTTGTCATTCTCCCAAGCTTCAGCATTGTCTTGAATACGGTCCAGAAGATCCCATTTAGCTTCTTCTTCCATGCGAGTGAATGATCCAGCACAAGAAGCATCCAATAAATCCTTGCATATAAGTTATTGATAATAATATTGTTGGGGAGCTCATGAATGGGACATTTGAGCATTAGTAACTTCAATCTCCCCCAAGCTTGAGCTGTACTCTCTCCATCAAGAGGACAAAAGTTGTATATTTGATTCCGATCTTTATGAATCTCACTAGGAGGATAAAACTTTGAATAAACGAGAGGTACTATTTCCTCCCATTCTAGAGCTTGACCATTCTTCGACAGCTTATACCATTCCTCTGCTCTTCCTTTCAGCGACAATGAGAATAACTTCTTCTTAACTTGATCTATAGTAATAGCTGCACACTTGAACAACCCGCATAATTCGTGTATAAAGAGTAAATGATCACCGGGATGGACAGTTCCATCCCCAACATAGTAGTTATCCATAACACGATCAATAATTCTTGTAGGTATTTTGAAAGCATCATTCTCAACAGGTTGTGGTTCATCTACTACCTTAGCAGTGGTAGTAGAATTACCAAATAAGAAACTCAGCGAATTATCCATAACGAAAATAAAGCAACTAACAGAAGTAAACAATACTCGAAGTAGAAGTTTCCTTTACCAGTTCCACTCTCCAATAGCGCTTCACTCCCCGGAAACGACGCCAGAAAATAGTCTTGATGACCCACAAGTATAGGGGGTGTATCGTAGTATTTTCGATAAGTAAGAGTGTCGAACCCAACAAGGAGTAGAAGGTGCTGGCTAGTGGTATGGATCAGGAATTCTCTGCAAATACTTAGCAAACGGATTTTTAGGGGTTTTCGATAAAGCAGGTAAACAAATCACGAGTAAATAAAAGACAGTAGGAATAAATGCAGCAAGTGGCCTAATCCTTTATGCAGCAAAGGACAAGCCGGTTGTATTACTTAAGATGACCAAACGTTCTCGAGGACACATGGGAAGACTGTCAAGTGCTTTCGCTTTATATAGTTGATTAATCTTCTTTAGCTTGCAAATGTTGTGTGGGTGAACCTGTGCTAATGTACCGACCTTCCTAGGACTAATACATACTTGTGATTATACCCCTTGTAAACATCCATAAGTACAAGAAAGTAATTAAGGTTGAAACCTAACCACAGCTTTAAACTCTAAGGCCCTTACGTCCCTTGTGCAATGGTTTCCTAACGGGGTTCAGGTTTCTGTCACTCCGGCAACCCCTACGATTAGTAGCCAAATACACAATGCATTCCCCTAGGACCATATAGGTGAAGTGTCATGTAGTCGATGTTCACATGACATCACTAGAAGAAGTACACCACAACTTAAATATCAAACTATTGAATCTTTCTAACCACAACTCCACTACTAACAACATGAATTCTCCCATGTCCTCAAGAACAAAACGAACTACTCATAAGACATCATATGGATCATGATCAGAGATGGAATAATGATGTATAACAATATGAACATAAACAATAATTCAATGGTTCCACTCAGTAGCATCAATTACAAAGACTAATCAACACCGGGAAAGTTTCCCCTAAGAACTAATGCAAGATTCAACCAATTGTTACAGCAATATGGAGATGGTGATGAGGGTGCTGATGGTGATGATGGTGGTGGTGATGATGATGATGATCCCGATGAAGTCCAGCTTGATGGTGGTGTTAATGGCGACGATCTCCCCTCTCCGATAAGGAATTCCCCTGGCAGAAATCTGTCTGCCGGAGAGATCTTTCTCTCTCGGTGTTTTCCACTCCGCAGAGGCGGCGGAATCTTTCTGTGGTCGTTCCCCGAGTCTTAGGGTTTCAGGAGGATAATATACGCCAGAGGGGAGTGCCAGGGGTGGACCAGGGCGGCCACACCACCTGGTGGCGCGGCCTAGGCTGGCCGGCGCCAGGGGGTGGTGTGGGCCCCCTATGGCCCATCTCCATCCCTCCTTATGGCTTCCTTCGTCTTCTAGAAAAATAGGATTCTCCGTATATTTTCCCGTATTTTCTGGTCTTCGCGAATTTTGCCTCCAAACAACACCTTTTCCATCAGAATCCTGACTGCAGCGGTCCATGCTCCAAAAGTCATCAACCATGCAAAAACAGATGAAATAACATAAGTATCACCCCTTACTACGAAATATATCAATGAATAACAGTGAATTATGACATAGAATAGTGATGCAAAATGGATGCATCAACAGTCAGAATCATTGTAAAACCTGTATATATCCTCATCATCCTCCCTTTCTTCATGAAAAGCCGTCCACGGCTTTGGGTAAGCTGAAAGTGGAAGAAACAAAAAGAACAACGTGTACGCAAAGCATATGTATATATAACATGTTGTATTATTGTTGTTCACATGAAAATTATGTCTAGTATACATCAAGCAACTTAAATTGCATATATATGTGAAGTACAAAGAATCATGATCATGGTGAAAAACAACTAAATAGATAGTCTTGTTCTTCAATATTAAATCCTGTTTTCTCAAAGAAGATCTATGATCAAATTTGTGAACAAGATCAAACCAATTCAATATCTGTGAAAACCAAATTGACTCATGCTATGCTTCAACTGCGCTACTCTGATTATTATGAACATGATCATGTTGTCCAGTATGTAAGATGCAACTTAATTTGCAAGTATCAGTGAAGTCTAAAGTAGTAACATAACTAGACAAAGACTTTTGGAACAAACAGAATGAATATGAAAACTTGGGTTCTACCATAGCAAGATTAGAACAATCCAACATAGGTAAAATTACTTGTATTGGTTGCAATATGTCAACTAGACCAGAACGTATTTCCATAATATCTCGAACATGAACTATTGTCCCATAGATAACATTTTGTGACACATTGCATATATGGCTGAAAACAGCTTGTTTTAGTTTCAGCGATTCTATCACAAGTAATGCATATGTGATCCACAAGAAAATTTTCATCCATGCTATATTCACCAATTAGATTGAAAGTGAAACAAGGAGAATATGTGCTAGAATTTAGACATGAAATTTCAGAAATCTTATCCATAGCACAACTTATACTCATAGGATCATTTAGCATGATGGAATACACAATATTAGTAGGTGGTATTCGAGCAAGTATTTACTTATGTGTTATTAGTACCACATGATTAAAATTCGAATTTGGTAAACTATCACATGTGTCGGGGGGATAATCCCCAGATACCCCAACCGGATAAGAAAAAGGGCAGTCGGATAGCATCCGGCTGGCCAGAGGCAGCCGGACAAGGCAGGTCAGACCGGCTACATCACGGTAGACGGATCAGCAAGAAGTAGCCGGCTACGGCAACATAGCCAGAACCAATCAAGGAGACAGGACGACATGTGTATCAGTGCACAGTACGCCCTGTACAATGATAAGACCGGCCACTACTCGGCCATACCGAAGACTTTGCGAGGATGACGTAGGAACAGTGGCCCGATGCTGACGATACCTCGCACGACGTCCACTGTACCTACGATAGCCATACCGCTCATACTCCGATGGGACATACCATACCGGACACTGTAGATGACCAGTTGGCTTGGACCTGCCTGTGGGGCCCGCCAGTCAGACTGGACAGTGAGACCGTTGCTTCTCTGCCTATATAAGGAGAGGCAAGGCCTTAGTAGTAAGGGTTGGTCTCATTACATTTAAGGCAGTAGCTAGAGAATACAGCTCGAGGAGCACTTGTAGTTCGTATACCCCATAGTCACCACGAGGGCTCCGAACCTGGGTACTTCCTGCGTCCAACTACGCTTGCTTATATCCAATCCCTCCCGCGGACACCGTCGATACCTTCCCTGCTAGTCCCCACACCTCTATCTAACCTTCTCAGGTACTGTCGTTCCCAATAGATCGACAATTGGCGCCCACCGTGGGGCTACATGGCTTCGACCGGAGTCACGTTTCGCACGGGACCCCGCACTTCAGCCGGTGAGCGTGTGGCCTCCGGCCTGGTGCTCACACTCGGCAAATTTGACTGTGTCATCGACAACGCCTCCTGCTTTGCCAGAACCTCCTTCCCGGCGAACGGTATCGTCCGGCTATTCGGCGACCTCCCCGTCTACGTCGCCACCGTCCCGGAGCGTTTCCCTAGGGAGATCGTCTCTGTCGCGGAGCTACCGTATCCGGGCGGTAGCGCCTCCGTCGCGTCCTATGGCGTGGAGGTCATGATGGCCGGCTCCATCTCTCATCCCCGCCAGCCGCGAAAGCAAGACGCGGACGAGGTTGGAACTTCCGCCCCTCCGCAGCCTCGGAACCCGGTGGAAGATGCCATTGATCGGCTCCTGATGCCGGTTAACCTCGGGGATAACCCGGAGGAGGAGGAGGCCAACTTTGCCATGGAGAGACAGATCCTCCTCCAGGAGGCCATGGAGCTGGCGACAACCCGCAAGCAACTCGAGATCACCCGGCGTTAGTACGACCGCGTGCACGGCTTCACTCCGGCTACCGTGGAGCCGAGCCGGCGCGGTCAAGTACGGCGTCGGGGCGGTGAGCTAGGCGGTAGGATGGAAAAGGATGGGGAGCCGGATCCCGCACCCGCCCTCATCCGGCCCACCTACAGCACGCCCATCAAGAACCTGTGCGCGACACGAGCTGCAGCAGAAGAACTGCCCAATCTGGAGGGCGAGGAGCGAGCCCGCCAGCACGATCGTGTGCAGGATCTCCTCCGCATCGCGGACAAGCAGGCTGATGCCAACCGGCAGATCCAGGAGGATCCCAGCTACTCCAGAGGGAGCAAGATGCCTGCCAACAGCAGGGGCACGCCGCACGACACCCAGCTGGCGTCCTCCCCTCAGCCGGCTAAGGCCCACAGTAGGCGTCGCAGCTCTGGCAACAAGGACCAGCCGCACCAGGAGCAAACGGTGAACAGCAACCCGCTGCCTCCCCCTCCACCAACCGGAGCACCAAGACCCGCCGGTTCCTGTCTCTCGGGCCAGGTGGGAGCGCCCAACCCGGATTGTCCGGATGCCCGTGACCGCATCGAGCTCCTCGCTCAGGCGCGTGTCACAGAGGAAGAAGATTCTACCAGTCCGGTTTGTTTTGGACCCCGCATCTGGAATGAGCCGTTTCCGGATAAGTTCTCCCTGCCCAGGGACACCCCCAAGTACGACAGCAGCAGAAGCGGAGCCGGCAGAACATCCAAAGAAGAAGACCCGCACCAACTCTGGCAAGGCAGTGCCCTCCGGCTCGTAAGACCCGGGGGCTGCCGGTTCGTCAAGCTGCTCGCGGGCTGCCGTCCCGGGTACGTCATCCGGACGACCCCCCGACATCCGTCAACCGGAGAGCGGGAGCATCCTCATCATTCGGGAAATCACATCATGGGCACAGCCCTTCATGAACTACACCGCCAACGGAGAACTTCCGGATCACGAGGTGGAAGCCAGGCAAATCCGGCGCCGCGCACACATGTACACCATCATCAACGGGGAACTATACAAGCGCAGCGTATCCGACATTTTTCAAAGGTGTGTCGATGTAGACACGGGCTGCCAGTTACTCAAGGTCATCCACCAGGGAGAGTGCGGGCACCACACTTCGTCAAGGGCGATAGTCGCCAAGGCGTTTCGCCATGGTTTCTATTGGCCCACCGCCCTCGAGGACGCCGAGCAGCTGGTCCGCGCGTGCAATGGGTGCCAGCGCTTCGGGCAGCTCAGGCACATGCCAACCTCGGTACTCAAGACCATACCGATCACCTGGCCCTTTGCAGTTTGTGGCCTCGACATGGTCGGTCCCTTCAAGCGAGCACGCGCGGGTATGACCCATCTACTGGTGGCGGTGGACAAATTCACGAAGTGGATCGAGGCCAAGCCTATCCGGAAGCTGGACGGGGCGACAGTCGTCACCTTCTTCACCGAGATCATCAATCGGTTCGGTTACCCCAACAGCATCATCACCGACAATGGCATGAACTTCGCCAAGGGGGCCTTCGCCCGGTTCTGCAGCAACAAGGGCATCCGGCTAGACCTTGCCTCCATCACGCACCCGCAGTCCAACGGGCAAGTCGAAAGAGCAAACGGCTTGGTGCTAGCCGGTATCAAGCCACGTCACATTGAGCCATTGGAGCGGTCACCCGGATGCTGGATCGAGGAGCTTCCGGCTGTGCTATGGAGCCTCCGCACCACGCCGAATAGATCAACCGGCTACACCCTGTTCTTCCTGGTCTATGGATCGGAAGCCATCCTCTCCGCGGACATCGAGTTCGACTCACCGCGCAAGCTCCTATACGCCGAAAAGGCCAACCAGGAGGCGCGGGAGGACGGAGTGGACCTCCTAGAGGAGGCCCGCGAGCTGGCTCTGTCCAGGTCAACCATGTACCAGCAACGACTACACAGCTACCATTCAGGCCGGATCCGCCCAGTCGCATTCCGCGAGGGCGACCTGGTTCTTCGGCTGGTGCAAGCCACGAAGGGCATGCACAAGCTATCGCCACCTTGGGAGGGCCCCTTCATCATCAGCCGGGCACTGCCAAACGACTCCTACTACCTCATTGACGCGTAGCAGCCATGCAAGAACAAGATGGACAAGTCAGACGAGGAAACCGAGCCTCCCTGGAACACGGCCTTGCTGCGCCTGTTTTACACCTAGTCGCCAGACAGTGTATGTATCCCACAAACCCTATGAATGAAAACGCCGACCCCTACGAGATGCTCGGGGGCTCCTTGCTAGAAATATGTTTTGCATCTGTTTTTTGGTTCTGGTTTTCTGGCTCCGGCAACCCCTACCCGAGGGCTCGCCGGATGATGTCAGAGGCCCACTCTTCGTCTCAGCTACAGACCACAACCCAGCTGTCCGGCTAGCAAGAGCAAAAGCCCGAGACATCCCACATGAAAAACAGGGAGGAGACGCGACAGACCGGGCGTCCTGGCCTTGCAACTAGCTTAAGCCAATCCGGTTACTAAGCCGTTAGTACCGTGCGCAATGTATTGTCAGCTCCCTTCGATTCCGGCTGCAGACTGCAACCCGGCTGCCCGGCAAGGACGCAGCAAAAACAGCAGAGCACACGGGAAAACGACCAAGTGTCCAGAGAGGCGCAAGCTAGTTTTTGAAAAAACAAGTCCGTTTTCCGGCTACAATTTAGCAGACCAACCTATTAACCTGTGAGGATGTATGTGTATGTGTATGTATCTTCTTGTCCGACTACCTTGAGTCGGAATTCAGGAAGAAAAGGAGAAGAAGATTCGAAATCCTTGCCTTTATCAAGCGCTCCGAATCTCGGGGGCTACACCCACTGGGTGCGCTCGCGCGCCCCCAGTGGAATCTTGTAGTTCCCGACCGGCTAAAGGAGTTTAGCCGGCCATTCAGAGCCCAGGTGAGGGCAAGGGCAGGAGCAAGAGAAGGCAAGAAAGATTCGAAGCACCTGGCTATGCCAGCTACTGCGAATCTCGGGGGCTACACTCAGTGGGTGCGCTCGCGCGCCCCCACTGGAATGTTAGTTCCCTGGCTAAAGATGTTCAGCCAGCGAAAGTAACCGACTAAGACTAGTCTAGTCAGATAAAGTTAGAAGATTTAGGGAAAAAGAAGGAATATTCGAAGCACCTGGCTACGCCAGCTACTACGAATCTCGGGGGCTACACTGAGTGGGTGCGCTAGCGCGCCCCCACTGGAGGTGCAGTTCCCCCGGCTAAAGGTGTGTAGCCGAACTAAAGGTGTGCAACCGGAAAAATGTTGAAAGAAATTCAAAGCACACAAGTTGAAGGAAACTCAAGCCAGTTCAAGATTAACAAGCAGAAAGGAGGCGAAGCTCCCATAAGTTTACCCGGCGTTGGAGACAGCCGGTACAGACAGACAAGTTTCAAGCAAAACTAAAACAAGACAAATACACCCGGCATCCCGGGGCAATAGCTAGGCGGCAGGACCCTTGCCGTGAGGAGCATCTTGGCCGACAGAAGCTTCAGGCGGAGGAGGAGGAGGCGTGGCGCTCGATCCTGTTCCAGCGCCCGCAGGCGGCTACGTCGGGGCTTCCACATCAGGAGTGCCGACGGACTCCGCGTCGGTGAGCACCTCGTCGAGGTCCACGTAGTCGGAAATCTTGATGGCGGAGCCTCGGAGCTCCGGATGGGCCTGGCGGATGGCGGCAAGGTCGGCGCTGGCGCGGAAGCCTCCGTCGATCTTCTCGACGCGGGCGTCCTTATACCAAGAGAGCATGAGGGCCAGAGCCATCTCCGCTCCGGCCCGCGCCGCCAAGTCCTGCAACCGGTCCACCGCAGCCGGCACCTCCCCCACCTTCGCAGCCAGCTACGCCATTGTCTCCGGAAGCAGAGCATCCGGCCATTGGAAGGAGAAGACGTCCCACGCCACTTGATGAAGCTTGGCAGCTTCTTCTCCAAGGAGGACGACGAGCTCCTGGGCCGTCGGCTACGCTCTCGGCCAGTTCTCCTGCAGCCGGTTGTAGGGCAGCAGGTCTATGCCGGGATAAAACGCTGTCAGAAAAGAGAGTCAGATTCGGCTACCGAATCCGGAAAGAAAGGAAGGTGGAAAAGAGGAACTCGCCCTTAGCCGTGTGGCCAACTTGCATCAGCTCCTCCACCAGAGCCTTCTCCTTCGTCGCCAACCATTTGATCTCCTTCTCTTGGTCCTTGTTTTGGTCCTTCATCGCGCTCCTTTATGGTGGCCTCCAGGCCATCTACCCTCGCGTGCCAATCCTTGTTCTGCAGCCGCAGAGTAGAGTTGGACTTGCTCAGCCGATCTTTCGCTTTCTTCAAGCGATCGATCTCGCGCTGAGCGCACACGAGGATAGCTGCGACAAAACCGGCTATCATCAAAAAAAAGAGGCAAACCGGATGAAGCAAACTTACTCTACGAAGTCCTGTTGGCAGCAGCAAGCTTCTGCTCCAGGGACCGGTTCCCGCCGGCTGCGGCCTCCAGCAGCCGGATCTCCTTCACCGCCAAATCGAGGGTGGCGGCGAGGTTCGTCAGCGAGGCGGCGGAGGAAGCATCGTCATCCACGGCGTTGACGGCCAAGGACTCCTTCGCGGCAACCACCTCTATCCTCCACTCCTCCCCCGGCTCTTCGTCGGAGTTGTCGTCGCCGACAACCACGAGCTCCTTGCCGGTAGCGATCCCCCGCGTGCCCGCGGAAGAGCCACCCGACCGAGGGTCCTCCGCCTCTAGCTGGGCCACCACGTCCGGCTGCGGACCCTCCGCTCCGGCTGAGGTAGCCTACTTAGATCGAGGTGGTGGCGGAGGCGGCGCCACGGGAGAAGGCGGGGCGCGAGCAGACGCGGTCGGAGCACGGGGTGGCGACCCGGTTGGCACTCACGCCGGGCTCGCGGCTCCAAAGGAGACCATCGCGCTAAGAAAACAGAAGACAAGAGGAAGGAAAGAAAAGCAAATAAGTCAAGGGCAGAAAGGCAGGAAAAGAAACAGGCGGAAGATGATGAAAGCAGAGGAGGAAAGACGTACCCGGCACAACCCGGAGGCGGCCCCTTCTTCCGGCCTCGACGGAAGGGTGCTGGTCCGGCTCCTCTTGGGGGCCGGCTCCTCCGCAGCAGGCCGGCGGGAGCTTGAACGGCTGGCGCCGCTCCCGCCAGCTTCGCCGTCCGTCACAGGGCGCTGCGCCGAATCAGGGGTCGGTGCAGCCTCCTCCTCCTCATCAACCTCCGGGTGAGGGTCGGCGGCCGGCTCGTCGTTCCGGCTGGGGAAGGCATCCTCGTCCCCGTCCGACTCCTCGCCAGACCGCCGAGCACGTGGCTCGGGCAAGTCAGGCGTGAACTCCTTGAGGGGAGCCTCACCCTTCTCGCGAAGGATGCAAGGGAACATCTGCCGAATACAAGAGATTAGTCGGATAAAACAAGAAAGAAGAGCAAGAAATACGAAAGAAAAACTTCGACTAGAGGGACTTACCCGGGGCGCGCGGTTCTCCCGGCTGTAGGGCGCCAGGCTAAACTTCCAGCCCTCGGGAAGCCGCTCCTTGGTAATCGTCCACACCCACTCCTTCAGGTTGTGGTAGCGGGCATCACGGTGCGACAGCCGGGTCGGGTCCAGCCGGCCGGAGTAGAAGCACATCTTGTGCGCTCGCTGCTGCAACGGCATCATCAGCCGGGACATCCAGCTGAGGTCCATAGATCTTCAGGTCCCAGTGCAGCCGGCTGGACTCGACATCCTGGAAGGCCGGAAGATTGATCCGGTCGACGTTGGTGATGTTCTTAACATAGAAGTACGACTGCTGCCACAGTCGTACCGTGTCATGCAGAAGGAACTTGGGGTAGCCGGTCTGCGCGCGGGAGTAGATGGAGGCGTCGCCGCAGATGACTAACGACCCCTGATACATTGCAAATGTATCTATAATTTTTGATGTTCCAAGCTTAGTTTTATCCACTTTCTTGTGTTTTGTTCCAACTTTGGAGTACTTTTATTATGATTTCTTGGACTAACCTATTAACAAGAGCCACTGTGCCAGCTGCCTGTTTTCTGTTGTTTTTGGTTCCAGAAAAGTCAGAAAATGAATATTCTCGGAATTGGACGGGACAAAAGCAAAAGTGCCTATTTTTCCGGAAGGGTCAAGTGCCAGAATACGAGACAGAGAGGGGCCAGGGGCCAGCCACACCACCTGGCCACGCGGCCAGGCCTGGCCCATGCCAGGGGGTGGTGTGGTGGCTCCTGGCAACCCCTCGGCCTCTCCTTCTGCCTATATATTGCCCTCAGGACGAAAACCCTAAGTACCCCGATCAAAAATCCACGAAAGAGTCTGCAGCCGCCGCCATCTCCATCCCTAGATCAGGGTGGATCTGAAGCTCTTCCCGGCACCCTGCCGGAGAGGGGAATTCACCCTGGAGGCCTTCTTCATCACCATGCAAGCCTCCGGTGTGATGCGTGAGTAGTTCATCCTTGGACTACGGATCCATGTAGTAGCTAGATGGCTGGTTTCTCCTCCTTTGTGCTTTCATGTTTAGATCTTGTGAGCTCCGTTCATGATCAAGATCACCTATTTGTAATTCATACATGTTGTGTTTGCGGGGATCCGATGGATATTGAGATGCTATTTCAGATTGATTATTAATTCTATCATGTCTTTGTTATTTGAGATCTTGCATGTTTTCCGTTGTTAGTAGCTATCTTGGCCAAGTAGATGCTAGCAATTCCAAGAGTTAGTATTTATGATCGATAGTGGGTTCATGCCTCTGGTAATCTGGGGAAGTGACAAAAATCTCTAAGTTACTTGATGTGCTGTTGCTACTAGGGAGAAAACAACAATCCTTTGTTCATAGAGCAATCATATTGTTTACCTTACACGCAGTTCGTAAAGCAATAATCTGTTGCTTGCAACTTAATACTGGAGGGGGTTCGGATGATAACCTGAAGGTGGATTATTAGTCATAGATGCAGTTGGATGGCGGTCTATGTATTATGTTGTATTGCCCAATCGAGTCTCAAAGGAGTCAAGATGATTAGTATATGCATGTATTGATTTCTCGGTGTTTGTCAATTGCCCCGCTGTAATTTGTTCACCCAGCATGTTATCTATCTAAGGAGAGCCACCTCTAGTGAACTATGGATCCTGGTCCTTGTCTTTTACATACAATCTACAATCTTTTACAGCTTTCTGTTTACTTTCTACAAACTTTGACTTCTTTCCATTCGATATGTTTAATCCTTTGTTTTCCGCAAAACACGGTGAGATTGACAACCTCATCGCAAGTTGGGGACAAAGTTTTGTTGTTGTGTTGTGCAGGTCTCCACGTTGCTACTAGCACCGGTAGTGCGCCTGCCAAAGCTCAGCTAGTAACACCTTTGAGGTGTTTCCTTGCTCCTACTAGTTCGATTAAACCTTGGTTTCAGAATTGAGGAGAACTTGCTGCTGTGCTCATCATACCTTCCTCTTGGGGTTCCCAACGAGCTCTACATCAACACCGCCATCAAGCATTTTTTTTCTGGGCGCCGTGCATTGAGCCATCAGCCCCTGCGTGAACTGCACCTGCGGCCGAACTCGGAAGAGCCGGCAGAAGAGCCCGAGATCCGGCTGGATCCCGAGATAGCTCTTGCAGAATGCCACAAAGTGTGCCAGCATTCCGATTGTGTTGGCGCCGAGGTGGTGGAGGCGGAGGTCGAAGAACGCCAAGAAAGTGAGGAAGAAGGGATGCACCGGCAGCGTGAACCCGCGCGACAGGTGCGAGAGGAAGATGACCCACTCCCCCTCCTCGGGGTGCGGCGACACCTCCCCCGCCGGCGCTTGCCGCACCGCCACTTACTCCTCCGGCGGGAGAACGCGGGTGGCGCGGTACTTCTGGATCTGGTCCTCGGTGATAGAGGAGCCGCACCAGGCCCCGCGGTCGGCTGCCATCTCCGGCTGGCAAAGAGGCGCGACGACGGAGGAGTGGTGGTGGCCCGTACCGTCGACGACGACGAGCGGGCGGCGCAGCGGGCTACAGCGACATAAGGGAAGAGTGCATAGGGCAAGAGCGCGGAAGGGAAGGGGCAACTGGAAGCGGGGGAGCAAAGGAAGGGAACTGCCTCCCCCGCGGCATCCCTTTAAAGGGCCAAAAGAGGAACCGTCCACGATGCCACGTGGCAGCCATCCGGGGAACCCCACCCCAACCGTCGCCCAGATCCCGTGTGCCGAAGCAGGATGCGTAGAAGATCCTGGAGCGAGAACCGAAGCGCCGGGCAGCGGCTTCCCGAGGCGACGTGCGGCGGGACGTTACGCTTCCCGCTGCAGTGCAATGATGGCGCGTGCGCGCGTGGCCAGCGTCAGCACTGACGTCACGGGTAGCGCAACCGCCAGGCGTAGCTGGACACAAATTCAAAGCTAGGAGGGAGCGCACGCACATTTCGCCTAAGGGCGGAATCCACATGCGCTTAGGGGCTAGTCTCGGGGGGGTAATCCCCAGATACCCCAACCAGACAAGAAACAGGGCAGTCGGATAGCGTCCGGCTGGCCAGAGGCAGCCGGACAAGGCAGGTCAGACCAACTACATCACAGTACCCTGATCAGCAAGAAGTAGCTGGCTACAGCGACGTAGCCAGAACCAATCAAGGAGACAGGACGACGTGCGTATCAGTGCACGGTACGCCCTGTACGATGACAAGACCAGCCACTACTCGGCCATACCGAAGACTTTGCGAGGATGACGCAGGAACAGTGGCCCGATGCTGACGATAGCTCGCACGACGTCCACTGTACCTACGACAGCCATACCGCCCATACTCCGATGGGACATACCATACCAGACACTGTAGATGACCAGTCGGCTGGGACACGCCTGTGGGGCCCGCCAGTCGGACTGGCCAGTGAGACTGTTGCCTCTCTGCCTATATAAGGAGAGGCAAGGCCTCAGTAGTAAGGGTTGGTCTCATTGCATTTAAGGCAGTAGCTAGAGAATACAGCTCGAGGAGCACTTGTAGTTCGTATACCCCATAGTCAGATCCGGCAGGAGTAGGAGTTTTACCTCACCACGAGGGATCCGAACCTAGGTACTTCCTGCGTCCAGCTACGCTTGCTTGTATCCAATCCCGCCTGCGGACGCCGTCGATAGCTTCCCTGCTAGTCCTCACACCTCTATTTAATCTTCTCAGGTACTGCCGTTCCCAATACAACGACAACATGGCGCTGTAACATTAGTGCAAGGTAAATCACAAGGAGGCATCAACAAAGGAATAGACGAACAATATGTTGCACTTGTTGACTGTAGCTCCAAATTAGTACCTATATCAATAATGTTCTCTTCACATCTAGTAGATACCGGTACATCCTCCGCAAATGACAATGCATAATTTGACGATGCAGGTTGTAAAATAGATGGCTCCCTTTCTTCAAAAAGCAACCTGCATAGCACAAGAAACAGTACCAGGAGTAGAGATGATTACATTAGTAGGTTTGGCCGATGGCGGTGGGTGGCTAGCAGCCACTATAGGTGGCGCCATAGGAGGCAGTGTAGATCTGGCCGCAAAACGACTGGTGGATGGAAACGTGCACGTGCCTTAGCCTCCTCAGCTAGCTGTGACTCGGCCTCTCTAGCATGGTGCAACAATTCGTCATAGTCTTGTACTTGTGATGACGAACAATGCTCTTGATTTGAAGCTTCAAATTTTTGAGAAAATGCTGCATAGTCATCTCAAGGGATTCACGAACTCTAGCACATTGCATAAGCATCTCCATCTCCATATAGTACTCATCAACTGACATGTTACCTTGCCGCAACTGTGTGAGCTTGTCAAAAACTGATCGTGGCTGAATCGCCGCTATAAGGGCCTCAATCGAATGATGCAAGGTGGCCACATTGACATTGATTGCTATCACTTGAGTTTGAATATTATTGATTGCACCAGTATTCTTCTCCACTGCATCTTGCATGTCCTTGCTATTCCCATCAACAGACTCACGCCAATTAACAAGCTCCTCAAGATGCTTTTTCTATGACACAACTTCATCATCACTCAAAGACATGATTAGTAGGTTAGTTCAAAAATCAAAATTTGTATGGTGGAAAACTCACACAACTCACTCACAACTGATAAGAAAGCAAATCTTACCGTTCCAAAGTGAATAGAGATGCTTTACCAAATGAAATCAAAGACTTACGTGCATATGTGATGAAGTGAATATCAAGGGTATGGAGAACAATTGTAGGGTACACAGGTTATTTGTGGTGGAGCTGTAGGTATGGTACTCTAACTACACCAAAGCAAATCCTAGTGCTGATCATATGACAAACACCCAAGGAAACACACACATGGAGATAAACGTGGCAAATCAACTTATGAACAGGAATATTGCAATGCACAAGAGAGACGCTAGTAATAGCTCAAATAGAACAGGCACAAGATTTCTCAATCTACTAGTGCTATTATGAAACTAATCCTCCAATCAACTTTGATATATCTCTTTTTTTTACTTTTGTATCTCTTTTCTTTTCTCTTTTTTTACTTTTTCTCTCTTTTTTTGATTTTTCAACTATCTGACACAATGCAATACGGGATGCAACAATTCTGAGCAATTAGGGGCCAGATAATCCGGTTTATCGCGGGCCGGAGAATCCTGTTTACCTGAACGAAATTTTGCACTTCAAAACACTAATGAGCAGCCTATTCAGAGCAAAGCAACTAGTCTCGTAGGTACGTTCCTAGGCACCGATGCTATAGATGGGCTGTAGCTAAGGTTTGAAAACGCAAAAAGTACGCTATGTGGAGTCAGAAAAGTATATGTTAGCTAGCGGAAACGATGAAGAACGACTCAAAAACACAGAACAAATGAAAATAACAAGGAAAACCTAGATACTACGACTTGTACTGGAAGAGATCGGATCAAAGACACGAAAACGACCAGCAACTAAGACTCAACTCTGATGCAATCTAGGCTATGGCAAAGACTAACCCTAATCTTTTTGTATGTCTTTTTGTGTATAGGACAAAAAACAAACTAATCTATGGATGGATTTGTGGATGCTTATCGAGACAACGTTGGAAATCTGATACCAAGATGATATGGGCTGGCCCGATCTTCTTAGTAAGAGGATGGCGGTGATGATGGTGGATGATAGATAACTAGCTTGTAGCTATGAACTCTCCTGATCGAACCCTGATGCCAATGCAACAGCACTCGAACCCTGTAGGATATTCACAACACCACGCTCTTGCGCAGGCAGCCATCAACCACGAACGATAGTTTGTAATCTACTAATTCCTGATGGAACAACAGATCACACTCAATTGCAGTAGTATAATTCGATCACAAGGTAATTCCAGAGGTTCTAGATAGAAACAACTTCAAAATAGTTTTAACATGGTCTAACCTAATCTAGAGGGTGTTCCCAGGCTTATATGGCCGCCGGAACATCCAAAAAATGCAAAACGAAAACGTGACTGATACAGTCAGATCTGTCCAGATTTGATGGGAACTTTTTGGGCCGGATTATCCGGTCTAAGTGGCCGGATTATTCGAGGCCGTACAGAAAGTCGCGCATGAAGTCCTTAGCAGAATCTTCAAAAATAGGGCCAGATTATCCGAGATGTGGGGCCCGGATTATCCGGGGTCTTTTAGACATGGAGGTACTCATTGGAAAGATCTTGGAATTATCTATCCAACAAGTGATTATTTGCTTGATTCGGAGTTCGTATGAGGAATCCACGTCCGTTTCAATTTCAGGACTTCTGTCTGTCCGAATTGAACATTCCTTCTCTTTGATGATCTCCCTTGCTTGTATTGCGCCTGCCTCCCGCTCCTCCGTCACGCATCCTTGGATGATCATCACGTCGGACTCCTCGCCTTCCTCCCTCTCCTTCCTGCTAGCACTAGTTCGAAGGATATTAAATCTAGTTAAACAATAACACAATGATTTAGGTAGTATAAAGTTCTTATAAATCAAAGTATCTTGTCCAACTAGGAATGCAGTCACCTGATAGTAATTATTGATTTGACTCAATATCTCCTTCCAGTTCAAGCAGTCAAAATCATTGTAATCCCTGTATATACCCTCATCATCTGCTCTGATACCAAGATGATATGGGGTGGCCCGATCTTCTCAGTAAGTGGATGGCGGTGATGATGGTGGATGATAGAACACTAGCCTATAGCTATGAACTCTCCCGCTTGAACCCTGATGCCAACGCAACAGCTCTCAAACCCTGTAGAATATTCACAACACCACGCTCTTGTGCACGCAGCCGTCGACCACGAACAGTAGTTTGCAATCTACTAATTCCTGATGGAACAAAAGATCACACTCAATTGCAGTAATATAATTCGATCACAAGGTAATTCTAGAGGTTCTAGATAGAAACAACTGCAAAATAGTTTTAACATGGTCTAACCTAATCTAGAGGGCGTTCCCAGGCTTATATGGCCACCGAAACGTCCGAAAAACGCGAAACGAAAATGTGTCTGATACAGTCAGATCCGTCCGGATCTGATGGGAACTTTTTGGGCCGGATTATCCGGTCTAAGTGGGCCGGATTATCCGGGGCCATACAGAAAGTCGCGCACGAAGTCCTTAGCAGAATCTCCAAAAATAGGGCCGGATTATCCGGGGTGTGGGGGCCGGATTATCCAGGGTCTTTTAGACGTGGAAGTACTCATTGGAAAGATCTTTGAATTATCTATCCAACAAGTGCTTATTTGCTTGATTCGGAGTTCGTATGAGGAATCCACGTCCGTTTCAATTTCAGGACTTCTGTCTGTCCAAATTAAATGTTCCTTCTCTTTGATGATATCCCTTGCTTGTATTGCGCCTGCCTCCCACTCCTCCCTCGCGCATCCTTCGATGATCATCACGTCGGACTCCTCGCCTTCCTCCCTCTCCTTCCTGCTAGCACTAGTCCAAAGGATATTAAATCTAATCAAACAATAACACCATGATTTAGGTAGTATAAAGTTCTTATAAATCAAAGTATCTTGTCCAACTAGGAATGCAGTCACATGATAGTAATTATTGATTTAACTCAATATTTCCTTCTAGTTCAAGAATTCAGAATCATTGTAATCCCTGTATATATCCTCATCAGTATCCTTCACACAAAGCTATGTAATTGCTAAGTAGAAGGATGCTGTTGGGAGAAAGATTTTGGGACAGAACCCGGAAGTGCTAGAGGATTTTGAGGAAGAAGTTGGAGACTGGAAGGCTGATGCCACGTACCAGCTAAGATTTGAGGTTGACCTTCTCTCCGGCTTGGGAGAAGGGACCACCTCACCGGCCGGTGTTGGCCGCCAAGCCAACCCTTTCGTCGCTAGGAAGTTACCTTTAGTGATGAGTTCTTGCAGCTGCTCGGCGGAGAGGTCAGAACCCCTCCACACTCCCTTGTGGGAGTCAGCATCCTCCTCCGCGGCATGAAGCACCGCTCTTTTCTGGTCACTGTCGGTGGATTCTGCCATGATAGAGATGGGAATCACTACTCCCTCCGGCAGGATGGATACTCCCTTTGATGGCTCAATTGAAGCCACGGGATCTGTCGCCGTCGATGAAGCGCTACTGCTGCTGGCCATTGAGTGGTTGGATGGATGATGAGAAGGATAAGATGTTTAGCTAGGGTTTTTGCTGAGGAGCTCGCACGTTCGCACTGCGAGAGGAAGAAGAAGATGCAGGGAAGAATGCGGGTAAAGAACATTATTCTAGCTGCGGTAAATATTTATAGACCCAGGCATCAAGATTCGTGCAAGGAAGATCTGACAGTCGTAGCATTGGAGAAGTGTGTGCGAACATGCACGATGATTTTGCACGCACGAAAATAGCTAATGATTAATTCACTGCCATATGTGAGTTTCAAGGTAGCGTAGGTTGTAGCCTATCTCATCCTACTCTCTTGTGCAGTGGAGAAGTCACGTCTGAAGATTCCATGGAAGGCAGATACTATCCGACTCTGGAACAAAAGACTCGAAGAATCTCTGACTTACACGATAAAGACAGAGAGGATTGCAGGGTTCTTTGGGATACCTTCGACAGAGCATTCAAGACCAAAGGGCAAGACGGCTCAAGATCTCAAAGTCCTTCAGGGGCTACTGTTGGGGATATGCTAAAAGGGTATCACCATTGCATGTCTCTAATTTGGATAACCCGGGTGGCCCATAGTTGGTAGCATGGCCCATGGCCTGCTGGGCGACCGAGTTAGATGGATCTGGAAGGGAGGCGCATGCCGAATAAAGGAAGGCTACATTGCAGTCACCTACCTACTTAGAGCCTTGGAGTACGAGACACGAATAGTATTAGTGTAGGACTCTGTAACCTATCCGGAAAGGTCCTTTCCCTATAACCCTAGGTTCTGGCGCCTTCATAAGCCGGACCTGTGGGATCCTTTAGGGCATGATTCATAACACCTCGCACAATAAACCGATCACTGTAACTCTATGTATTGCCATTATAGTGATTTAGAGCAGGAGTAGAGTTCTGCCACCGTTGTGGGACTTGAACCTAGGTAAGTTGTGTTACCTCGTACCCACCAACTCACCGCCTTTCCCCACCTCTCTAAACACGCTCTATGAGGACCCCTCCATGGTGTACTTCTCGGCAATACTACGAAAGCATGCACCACTAGTAGGTGGCACCTATGTTCTTTAGCCCGAAGGACATAATGGTCTAGTAGTAGACACCAAAAGGCGTGATGAACATTGTCTTTTCCTGATCCTCCACTTTGATACAGATCTGATGATAGCCTAAGTAGGCCTCGAGGAAGAAGAGGTGCTTGCATCCCATGGTGGAGTCGATGATTTGGTCGACCTGTGGTAGCGGGAAGTGGTCCTTCGGGCAGTGCTTGTTGAGGTAGGTGAAGTCCACACACATCCACAGGATGTCCGTGTCCTTCTTCGGAACCAGCACGAGGTTAGATACCCAAGTGCTTTCCTTAATTTCGTGGATGAAGTTGGCATCGAGGAGTATATTGACTTCCATACCGACCGCTTTCATCCTTGGTTCTGACAGTCGATGCATGGCTTGCTTGACGGGTCTTGCGTCTAGAGACACGTTGAGTGCATGATTGGCGAATTCCATAGGAACTCCAGGCATGTCCACAGGACACCAAGCGAATATATCCCAGCACTCATGGAGGAATTCGACGAGCACGAGTTCCTATGTAGAACTCAAGTTGTTGGCGATGAGGACAGTCTTGGTCGGGTCCGTCAGGTGGATCTGGACTGCCTTGGTGTTCACCGTGGAGTCGAAAGATTGGTCTGGCACATTTTGCTTTCTTACAGGAGGAAGACTCTTATCCGTTGACTCCTTGAGCCTTGCCAGCTCCCGGTGCATGCCGAAGGACTAGGAGATTCTGTTGAACTCCCTGTCGCAGCTGTCGAACTTGGTGAAGATCCCTTGGATGGTGATAATGCCGTTTGGTCCTAGCATCTTCATCCGAAGATACGCGTAGTGCGGTACCACTAGAAATCTTGCGAATGCGACACGTCCGAGGATTATGTGGTATTGTGATGGCCAGTCGACCACCTCGAATTCAAGCGTTCACATCAGAAATTGGAAGGCGTATCAAAGATGACATCTAGCCAAAATTTGCCCAGGGGGTAGACTCCTTTCCTTGGTATGCTATCATGGAATGTCGTCTCGGATGCTTACAGGCTGGAGAGGGAAATCCGCATGGCATGTAGAGTGCTGGCGAACATGAGGTTGTTGTCGCTGCCCCCATCCATGAAAACTCTGCTCATCTCGAATCCGCCGATCTGCACCTCGAGCACCAGGGGAGAATGGCATGGGAGAGGGACCTGGCGCGGGTGTCGCTTCTGTCAAAGGTGATGCAACACTCTGACCCACTAAGGTACTCAGGGGTTGAGGGTGGAGCATTGACTGCCAGGTGGACTTGGCGAGTGATTGTTTTCTGTTTCCTGTTGGAGGGGCATCCCCTCTAGATCATGCCAATGTTTCTGAGTGGGTGTGGGTACTGTTCTCCCCCATTTTTTGGGACTGGCACAACCGCGGTTTGCGCGGGTGCTCCAGGTGGTGGTGGTGGCGCTCCATAAGCTATGGTGCCTAGCGCGGCTCTGTACCCCTGGTTCGTTGCGTCACGATGCAGTTGGGTGTATCCCTCACAGAGCTTCTGGATTTCGCGGCAGTCTTAGACTGGACTTCTTCTTGCCATCATGTTTGTCGATGTAGAAGTGGACATTGCAGGGTCCAGACAGACTCTCCAAGACACTGGGTGTGCTAGGTGTGTTTGTCACGGGTGCGGTGTTGCCACACTTGCGTGGTTTTTCCTCTGTCACGGTAGCTGTTGCTTCGGTACCCACTATTGCAGTTACCCTTGTTGCGTTTGTCGGAATAGCCATCTATGACCATGTCAACCTCCATGCGGTCTTCATAGCCACGCACCCGGCATTTTCCTTGGCGGTTGTGTCTCCGGCTGAGTGAAGGAAATATGCCCTAAGAGGCAATAATAAAGTTGTTATTATGTATTCCTTATATATGATAGATGTTTATTTTGCATGCTAGAATTGTATTGATCAGAAACATCAATACATGTGTGCTTAATAAACAAAAAGGGTTCCTAGTTATGCCTGTCTTATAGACTAGCTTGTTGATTAACAAGATGATCAAGGTTTCCTGATCATGTACATTGGATGTTGTTAATAACAAGGTCACACCATTGGTGGAATGATGTGATGAACATTCATCCGAAGTATAGCATTACGATCAAGACATTATGTTTATATTGCTATAACATCATACGAAGTAATCTTTATCCTTAGACCATGAGATCATGTTAATTGCTAACACCTGAAGAGTATCTTGATAACATCAAACGTCACACCGTAACAGGGTGACTATAAAGATGGGTTCAGTACTACGAAGGTGTTATGTTGAGGCTCATGGATCAAGAGTGGAATTTGTCAATCCCAATGACGGATAGATATACTCTGGGCCCTCTCGGTGATATCACATTGAGATAGCTTGCAAGCAAGTGATGTGATCACTAGAATGTTATATCACGGGAACGAGAAAAGAGTGCATATCGGTAACGAGATCAAACTAGGTATTTGGATACCGATGATCGAATCTCGGACATGTATTATATCATGAGACAAAGGGATTAAATTACAAGCGTTAAAGGTTCTCACGATCACAGAAGTCATCGTTGAATATGCAGGAGTCAGTATGGATCTCCAGGTCCCGCTTCTGACTATTGATCCGAGAGGAGTCTCAATCATGTCTGCATTATTCGCGAACCGTAGGGTGACACACTTAAGAGTTACCGGACACCATTTTGGAGCACATATGTTTCAGATGAAAGAATTGCAAAGCGCAGGAATTGTTTCGATAGAAACCGGAAATTGTTTCGGGTGAAATTGCAGAAAGTGGTTCTGCATGTGATATTGAAATATTGCAAGGGGTTATATGTGAATGTTTGTTAATTAAATTAATTAACAAAATTCTGAATAAATTTAATAAAAGAGTTTTATTAAATGAGAGAGCATTAAACTTGGAGAATTTTAATGCATTTAAAGTGGGGACTTTAAAAGGCAATGTGAAGAGGCATTTTAATGTGAAGGGGTTACCACCACATGAATGGGGGAGGTAAGGGGTCACCCCCCCCATGCGTCGGCCATGGAGAGGAAGGGCACCCCCTCCTCCTATAAAAGGCCCTCCTCCTCCTTCTTCCTTACACCTCCTTGTGAAGGATCTCTCTCCCTCTCTAGAATTATTCCCCTATGGTCTCGGATTAGCGAGATACATGTTCCCGGTGGCATTTCGTCTGGAAGGAGTTGGTGCTGCGCTGCGAGGAGGTGGAGGTTGTACGGTGGCTTGAACATGTGTGTGAGTACGGATGCGTTGCGGAGTTCCGGCGCTCGGACTTCCTCACGATCTTGAGATCGGCAAGTGTACGACTACATCAACCACGAGTTCCTACTCGTTAACAAAACTCGTTGTCTTCGAGGGTAAGTTCTCGTTGGATGTATATCCACCCGTTGCTTTGTACGTAGTAGATAGATCTTGGCGTGTAGTTCTCATCGTAGATTTTTTTTTGTTTTCTATGCTGCGGACCCAACAGTGGTATCAGAGCCTAATCTATGCGTAGGTGCTTTGCACGGGTAGTACACATATGTTTATATGTGGGCGATGATTATCATGTTATTGCATCTTCTATGTATTTTGGATATTGGTGGCATAGTAGGTTGAAGCGGCCCGGACCAACATTACATGTCATCGTACATGAGACCGGTTCCACGACTGACATGTAACTTGTTTTGCATAAGTGGCTGGCGGGTGTTTGGCTCTCCTACTATAGTCAATATCTGATTTACAATGAGTTGCTAATAACTTGGTTATCCTCGTGGTTCATGTTCGTAGGTGAGAACGGTTCTATCTCCGAAAGCCCTAAGCCACGTAAAACTTGCAAATGATAAATTAGAGGCATCTAGTTTAGATCGTTGCTGGGCTAGTGTATTGATATGGTATTGTTTTAAGTAGATGTATGATAGATACTCTTACAACACATTCAACGTGTAAGTTCCATAGACCTTGGCCTTACACATAAAGGAATGATAGAGATCATACCACGATGCAAATGATAGAGATCAAATGCATGGACCATATCATCTCACTTTACACATTAGATGTTGGCATCTTATACTGCTAGTTTGGCACTTTTGGTAGCATTGTAAGATGATCCCTCATTTAGATATCAAGATAAAATGTGTTCTTCCTTGAGTATGCACCGTTCTATGGATTGTGTTTCGAGACATCACGTGATGATCGGGTGTAGTCGACTCTACGCTTTCATACAACGGGTGTAAGACAGTTTTACACATGCGAGTACTAAGGTTCTTACTTGGCGAGCCTAGCATGTACCGACATGGCCTCGGAACACGGACCGAAAGGTTAAGTATGAGTCATATAGTTGATATGATGCCCATATAGATGCTCGCCTTTGAAGCTAAACCGACTCACGTGATGATCGGACTTGGTGTAGTGGATTTGGTTCATGTAATCACCAAAAGGACACGAGGGATGTCGTTTTTGTGTGGGACTTCATTAGTAATTTGGATTAGTTGAACTCAATCTATCATAAACTTAGTCTAAATAAACTTTACAAATTCTGTTGTAGATGGCACCACCTGCTTTTAATTTCAATGTGTTCATGGAGAAAGAAAAACTTGATGCGAATGGTAGCAACTTCACCAACTGGGCTATGAATTTGAGGATTCTCCTCACTGCTGCACAAAAGCAATATGTGCTAGATGCGCCGCTAGGACCTCCACCAGCTCCTGGTGCCCCTGACGAGGAAAAGAATGTCTATGTGACTCGTCAGGAGGACCACAACTTAGTTCATTGCGGCATACTGCATGGGCTAGATATAGAACTTCGAAAGCGTTTCGAAAATGGCAATGCTTTTGATACCACGGGAGAATTGAAAATGATTTTCGATACCCATGCTGTCATAGAGAGTTATAATGCTACTGAAAAGTTCTTTAGCTGCATGATGGAGGAGAACAGCTCCGTTAGTGAGCATGTACTCAAAATGTCTGGGTACGCCGATAAGCATGTGTCCTTGGGAATAACGATTCCCATTGACTTGGGCATACATCGTGTTCTCCAATCTCTGCCACCTAGCTACAAGATCTTCGTGATGAACTATAATATGCAGGGCATGAAGAAGACTCTTCCCGAGCTTCTGTCAATGCTTAATACTGCAGAAGTGGAGATTATGAAAGAACATCAAGTGTTGATGATCAATAGGACCACCGGTTTCAAGAAGGACAAGAAAGGCAAGCACAAGGGAAAGAAGGGTGGCAAATCTGTTGCCGCGCCTAAAAAGAAACCCCAAACTAGCCCTAAGTCTGATACCGAGTGCTACTATTGCAAGAGGACTGGCCATTGGAAGCGCAACTGCCCCAAGTATTTGGCGGACAAGAAGTCTGGCAAGGCAAACAAAGTTATATGTGATATACATGTTATTGATGTGTACTTGACTAGTACTCGCAGTAGCACCTGCATATTTGATACGGGATCGGTTGCTAATATATGTAACTCGATTCAGGGGCTACGGAACAAGCGACAACAAGCAAGGGATGAGGTCACAATGCGGGTCGGCAATGGATCAAGAGTTGACGTGATCGCCGTCGGAACGCTGCCTCTCCATATGCCATCGGGATTAGTTATAAACCTGAATAATTGTTACTTGGTGCCTGCACTTAGCATGAACATTGTATCCAGATCGTGTTTGATGCAAAGTGGTTATTCGTTTAAATCTGAAAACAATGGTTGTTTGATTTATATGGATAATATCTTTTATGGTCATGCACTTGTGTTGAATGGTTTATTTCTGGTGGATCTCGATAGTAATATTACGCACATTCATAATGTTAATGCTAAAAAGATTAAACTTGATGATGATATATATGCATATATGTGGCACTGTCTTCTAGGTCATATTGGTGTTAAATGCATGAAGAAACTCCATTCTGATGGACTTTGGGAATCACTTGATTTTGAATCATTTGATACATGTGAGCCATGCCTTATGGGCAAGATGACTAGAACGCTGTTTTCCGGTTCAATGGAACGGGCAACAGATTTATTGGAAATCATACATACTGATGTGTGTGGACCAATGAGTGTGTCGGCGCGAGGTGGATATCGTTATTTTGCTACTTTCACGGATGATTTGAGTAGATACGGGTATATCTATTTGATGAAACACAAGTCTGAAACTTTTGAAAAGTTCAAGGAATTTCAGAATTAAGTGGAAAATCATCATAATAGAAAGATCAAATTTCTACGGTCTGACCGTGGAGGAAAGTATCTAAGTTACGAGTTTAGCACACATTTGAAAGAGTGTGGAATAGTTTCACAACTCACGCCTGCCAAAACACCACAATGTAATGGTGTGTCCGAACATCGTAATCGTACCTTATTGGATATGGTTCGATCTATGATGTCTCTGACTGACTTGCCACTGTCATTTTGGGGTTATGCACTGGAAACAGCTGCATTCACTTTAAATCGGGCACCATCTAAATCCGTTGAAACGACACCGTATGAATTATGGTTTGGAAACAAACATAAGTTGTCATTTCTTAAAGTTTGGGGATGCGATGTTTATGTGAAGAAACTTCAGCCGGATAAACTCGAACCCAAAGCGAAAAAATGCGTCTTCATAGGATACCCTAAGGAAACGATTCGGTATACCTTCTATCACAGATCCGAGGGCAAGGTTTTTGTTGCCAAGAATGGATCCTTTCTTGAGAAGGAGTTTCTCGCGAAAGGTGTGAGTAGTCAGAAGGTAGAACTCGAAGAGGTTATTGAACCTTCTCTTCATGAAATGGCGAGAAGCACAGCACCGGAAGTTGTTTCGGAGTTGACTTCACCTAATGAAGAGAGAGCTAATGATATTGATCATGAAACTCCGAAAGAGGACACTACAGAACCTCGCAGGTCAAGCAGGACACGTGCAGCTCCTGAACTGTACGGCAATCCTATTGTAAATTTCATGGTTGATGAAATGGATGACCCTGCGACGTATGAAGAAGCGATGATGTGCCCGGATTCCAACAAATGGCTAGAAGCCATGAAATCCGAAATGGAATCCATGTACGAGAACCAAGTTTGGACCTTGGTGGACTTACCTCACGATCGAAAGGCCGTTGAGAATAAATGAATTTTCAAAAGAAAAACTGATGCTGATGGTAATGTGACCATCTATAAGGCTCGACTTGTCGCAAAGGGGTTTCGACAAATTCAAGGAGTTGACTACGATGAGACATTCTCTCCCGTAGCGATGCTTAAGTCAGTTAGGATTATGTTAGCAATTGCTGCATATTTCGATTATGAAATATGGCAGATGGATGTCAAAACTGAGTTCCTCAATGGTAATATTGAAGAAGAGTTGTATATGATACAACCTAAGGGTTTTGTCGATCCTAAGGATGCTAATAAGGTATGCAAACTTCAGAGATCCATCTATGGACTGAAGCAAGCATCCCGGAGTTGGAATCTCCGCTTTGATGAGGTGATCAAAGAGTTTGGATTTGTCCAAACTTATGGAGAGGCTTGTATTTACAAGTAAGTGAGTGGGAGCAATGTGGCATTTCTGATATTATATGTGGATGACATATTATTGATTGGAAATGATATAGATATTTTAAACAGTGTTAAAAGTTATCTAAACAGCAAATTTTCGATGAAAGACCTTGGTGAAGCGTCATATATATTAGGCATTAAAATCTATAGAGATAGATCAAGGCGCCTAATTGGGCTATCGCAGAGTACATACCTTGATAAGATATTAAAGAAGTTTAATATGGACGGAAGTAAGAACGGGTTCTTACCTATGTTGCAAGGCAAGACATTGAGTAAGACTCAAAGTCCGGCTACGGCGGAAGAAAGAGAGATGATGGATAAGGTCCCCTATGCCTCGGCCATAGGCTCTATTATGTATGCCATGCTATGTACAAGACCGGATGTGGCACATGCTATTAGTTTGAATAGTAGGTACCAATCTGATCCAGGTTCGGATCACTGGATAGCGGTCAAAAACATCCTCAAGTACTTGAGAAGAACTAGGGATATGTTTCTTATATACGGAGGTGAAGAAGAGCTAGTCGCTAAGTGTTATGTCGATGCTAGCTTTGACACCGATCCGGATGACTCTAAGTCTCAATCCGGATATGTATTTCTCTTGAACGGAGCAGCAGTTAGTTGGAGGAGTTCCAAACAACCTATGGTGGCTGGATCAACGACGGAGGCGGAATATGTTGCTGCTTCAGAAGCGGCGCAGGAAGCGGTTTGGATAAAAGAGTTCATTACGGAACTAGGTGTGGTTCCTTGTGCATTAGACCCAATGGTGATCTATTATGACAACAATGGAGCCATAGCCAACGCAAAGGAACCGAGGTCTCACAAGAATTCCAAGCATATTAAGCGCCGGTTTCACTCCATCCGCGAGCATGTCAAGGATGGAGATATAAAGATTTGTAAAGTACACACGGACCTAAATGTAGCAGATGCGATGACTAAAGCTCTCCCTAGGGCAAAACATGATCAACACCAAAACTCCATGGGTGTTAGATTTATCACTATGTGAACTAGATTATTGTCTCTAGTGCAAGTGGGATACTGAAGGAAATATGCCCTGAGAGGCAATAATAAAGTTGTTATTATGTATTCCTTATATATGATAGATGTTTATTTTGCATGCTAGAATTGTATTGATCGGAAACATCAATATATATGTGTTTAACAAACAAAAAGGGTTCCTAGTTATGCCTCTCACTACTAGGAAACAGCCTATAGATAGACAAGATATTCAGTGGCGCATATGTAAAAATATGCGCCACAGATATATATCAGTGGCGCACTAGAAAACATGCGCCACAGAAGTTTGGCACTTTAGTGGCGCACGAAACCAATATGCGCCACAGAAGTCCATATTTCTATGGCGCATGTTTTCTAGTGCGCCACTGAAGTGTCAAACTTCTGTGGCGCATATAGACGAATGCGCCACAGAAGGTCGATGGGACCAAGCAGCAAAAAAAGGGGAGAAACTTCTGTGGCGCATATGTCCATATGCGCCACAGAAAGTGATGTTTCTGTGGCGCATATAGGTGTATGCGCCAGAGAACAAGCATATAGGGGGGAAAACAGATCCCCCCCCCCCCCCCCCCCCGTGGATCGCCTTTTCAGTTTTGTAAAAAATAAATAAAAATGATAGAAACTTCAAAAAAATAATTCCTTTAAGTTGTAGTTAGATTTTAGTGTATAGATCTAGAAAAAATTGAAAAACATGAATTTCGATGTATTTTGCAAAAATAGGTCATGGCACGGTAAAATGGCTCTAACTTTTGCATACTATGTCAGAAAAAAATCTTTAACCTATCAAAATGATCGTCTCGAAATTTTCTACTCGATTTCAACGGCTAGAAGATTTTGTACATTCCCCAAATTCCAAAAGAGTAAAAAGTTATGGTAGACAGAAGATTTTTTCCTGCAAAAAAATAAAAAAAAGGGAGAAACTTCTGTGGCGCATTTCCCCCATATGCGCCACAGAAGTCTTGGGCGGGATTCGAAATTTGAATCCCGCCGGCGCCCCTTCTCCTTATATTCTCCCCTTCTCCTCCACTTCTACTCCCCCTCCATACTTCTCCCTCTACTTCTCCTCCCCTCCATACTTCTCCCCTTCTCCCTCCACTTCTCCTCCCCTCCATACTTCTCCCCTTCTCCTCCACTTCTCCCTCCACTATTCCTCACCTCCATACTTCTCTCCTTCTCCTCCACTCTCCGGTGACATCCACCTCCGGCCATGGCTACCTCGGTGACCTCCTCCTCCGGTGACCTCCAACACCACCGGCAACCTCCAACACCACCGGCGACCTCCTCCTCCTCCTCCACCACCACCATCTCCGGCGGCCTCCTCCAACCATCTCCCGCGAGCCCTTCCTCCACCTCTAGCGGCGGCCTCCTCCTTCTACTACTCTGACCACCTCCAACGGCCTCCTTATCCTCCGACCATCACATCTGATACACCTCCGGCGACCACCCCACCTCCGGCCGGATCTGGCCCGGCTTTTTTTTTGAAATTTGAAAAAAACTTCTATGGCGCATATTGGCCATATGCGCCACTGAAGTTTGAGATCTGGCCCGCCTTTTTTTTTGAATTTTGAAAAAAACTTCTGTGGCGCATATTGGCCATATGCGCCACTGAAGTTTGAGACTTATGTGGCGCATTTTGAAATGCGCCACTGAAGTTTGTTATCAGTGGCGAGGTATCAGTGGCGACTAAGATATGCGCCACAGAAGTCCCGTTTCCATGCGCCACAGATGAGCTGTTTCCTAGTAGTGTCTCTTATAGACTAGCTTGTTGATTAACAAGATGATCAAGGTTTCCTGATCAAGTACATTGGATGTTGTTAATAACAAGGTCACACCATTGGTGGAATGATGTGATGAACATTCATCCGAAGTATAGCATTACGATCAAGTCATTATATTTATATTGCTATAACATCATACAAAGTAATCTTTATCCTTAGACCATTAGATCATATTAATTGCTAACACCTGAAGAGTATCTTGATAACATCAAACGTCACACCGTAACAGGGTGACTATAAAGATGGGTTCAGTACTACGAAGATGTTATGTTGAGGCTCATGGATCAAGAGTGGAATTTGTCAATCCCGATGACGGATAGATATACTCTAGGCCTCTCGGTGATATCACATTGAGATAGCTTGCAAGCAAGTGATGTGATCACTAGAATGTTATATCACGAGAACGAGAAAAGAGTGCATGTCGGTAACGAGATCAAACTAGGTATTTGGATACCGATGATCGAATCTCTGACATGTATTATATCATGAGACAAAGGGATTAAATTACAAGCGTTAAAGGTTCTCACGATCACAGAAGTCATCGTTGAATATGCAGGAGTCAGTATGGATCTCCAGGTCCCGCTTCTGACTATTGATCTGAGAGGAGTCTCAATCATGTCTGCATTATTCACGAACCGTAGGGTGACACACTTAAGAGTTACCGGACACCATTTTGGAGCACATATGTTTCAGACGAAAGAATTGCAAAGCACAGGAATTGTTTCGATAGAAACCGGAAATTGTTTTGGGTGAAATTGCAGAAAGTGGTTCTGCATGTGATATTGACATATTGCAAGGGGTTATATGTGAATGTTTGTTAATTAAAGTAATTAACAAAATTCTAAATAAATTTAATAAAAGAGTTTTATTAAATGAGAGAGCATTAAACTTGGAGAATTTTAATGCATTTAAAGTGGGGACTTTAAAAGGGAATGTGAAAAGGCATTTTAATGTGGAGGGGTTACCACCACATGAATTGGGGAGGTGAGGGGTCACCCCCCCATGCGCCGGCCATGGAGAGGAGGGGCACCCCCCTCCTCCTATAAAAGGCCCTCCACCTCCTCCTTCTTCCTTACACCTCCTTGTGAAGGATCTCTCTCCCCCTCTAGAATTATTCCCCCATGGTCTCGGATTAGCGAGATACATGTTCCCGGTGGCATTTCGTCTGGAAGGAGTTGGTGCTTCCGCTAGATCGCTGGAGCGAGGAGGTGGAGGTTGTCCGGTGGCTTGAACGTGTGTGCGAGTACGGATGCGCTGCTGAGTTGCGCCGCTCGGACTTCCTCACGATCTTGAGATCGGCAAGTGTACGACTACATCAACCACGAGTTCCTACTCATTAACAAAACTCGTTGTCTTCGAGGGTAAGTTCTCGTTGGATGTATATCCACCCGTTGCTTTGTACCTAGTAGATAGATCTTGGCATGTAGTTCTCATCGTAGGAAATTTTTTGTTTTCTATGCTGCAGACCCAACACTGAGGTCATCCTTGTTGTTGGAGCGAACACGATTGTTGTTTATCGAGTCTTCTCCATCCGCCCACCGGTTTGCAATGTCTATCAGGTGGTTGGTGGTTTTGGGCTTGGTACGCCCTAGCTCCTCCCTAAGCTTTCGACGACGCACGCCGCCATTGAGCAGATCGATTGTGCGCTCTTCGGAGATGTCCTCCACAGAATTTTTGATGATGGACCACCTTTGGATGTATGAGCGAAGGGATTCGCTTGGCTTTAAGCAGTAGGCCCTGAGCTCTTCGACTGAACTAGGCCGCTTATAGGTGCCCTTGAAGTTGCATATGAAGCTATACACCAGCTCCTCCCAACTGCGGATCAAACCGCAAGGCAGATTGTTGAGCCACGCTCGAGCGACACTCTGCAGCTGCAGCTAGAGGCACTACATGGCTGGGTACTTGCTCCCACCATGCATTTTGACGGAGGAGATGTGGTCATCTAGCCAAATTTTCAGCTCCTAGAGACTGTCGAACTTCAGGTTATCCGAATGGAGCTTAAAACCTTTTTGCATCCGAGTTTGCCATATGGCTCTGCTGAAGCAGCCGGCGCCACAAAGCTCTATTTCTTCATCTTCAGACTCTATTGAGTAGGCGCGTTTCGCGCGCATCTTGTCGACTTTATGCTACGTGATTTCTTCATGTGTGTCGTAGTTGTGGCTTATTCGCCGTGGGTTGTGGCATCGTTGCGACATGTCATGTTCCTCCTCGCTATAGGATGGCGAGCGATTCCTCGTGAATGGAGCCTTTGATTTCTTCGGATGTGGTGTTGGCTCTTTAGCAAGCGCAGCTTTTACCAACCGAGTCTGCAATGGCGGATCCATGCATAGAAGATCGTGTATCTCCGGCTGGTGGCTAGCTCGTCAGCAAGTACGTGGTATGTCGTGGGAATGACCACGGCAGTCGCTACCAGGGGTAGCGATTGGAAGGATTTGGGGCAAGAGCGGGAAGCCATCGATGGAGCGAGATGAGGGCAAAGACATAGGGGTTTACCCGGGTTCGCCCCCTGTAGTGTAAAGACCTACTCTTGCTAGATTTTATTATCGAGTGAGTTACAAGGGTGGCGAGCTTGACAGCTAGGTAGCGATTCAATGGGGTGTATGATGGAACGTGAGTATAGAGAGTACCCTCGGAAGGCTTATATAGTGGGTACCTCACTAGGGTTTATAGATATACAACCGAATCATTTAAGGACTCGGAGGATTTGACCTAATCCGACCGGGCCTAACTATGCTTCTGGGCCTCTAGCTTCTAGTCGCTAGGCTCCCTCTTCAGTCGCATTCCAGTCGCCGTCCTGCAGGCCCATTCGCAGAGGCCTTGGTCTAGTCAGAACGTCCTGCTGGGTATACCCCCTTCAGCATAACCCCATCAGTAGTCCCCAAGGCCCGCGTTGGTTCGGCGCAGGTGTTCTTTTGGCAGTCGGAGTAGGCGGGTCCAATCGGACGCCCAGTTGAATCAGCGGTGGACTCCCTTAATGAAGGAAGGAATCTCTTCTTTGTGTCTTCACTCGCAGAATTGGCGAATGGAAATGTGCTCAAGTCGCCACACTCGGCCGACTGGTAGGCCGAACAGTAGGCGAGTCGAGTGAAGGAAGTTGGACCGTCAGCATTGTCAAACTAGCCGTTCGGTAATCCAATGGTAACTTCGGTGAATTTACCGTGGGGCAATGCATCTCCCGAGATTGCCGGGTAGCGCCTATCTATAAGGAGAACGATAGATGAATTTCGCGGATCTTCTTCACATTTCCTCATTCTTGCGCCCTTCAGTCTCCAATCCTTCTTACAATCCAAGGCCTTTGAACCATGTGATCCCAGTCTTCTCCGATGGCGCCCTCGAAGGATCTATGGGGCAAGTCGAAGTGTACCACCACCGCCTTGAAATCTTTCAAAGACGCGGGGATCCTCTGTAAGGGGAACTGGCATATCCCCGCACCCGGCGAGACGGAGACGAAGCCTGACCCCGGTGAATTCATTTGCTTCTAGAGCAATTTGGAGAGAGGGCTAGGCTTCCCCACGTCGATCTTCTTCTGGCTGTTCTACGCATATTACACGATCAAACCGTCGAATCTGGGGCCGCACAGTATCGAGAAGCTTGCCATATTCATGGCTTTCTGTGAGTGCTATCTGGGGTGTCGCCCCTACTTTCCTCTATGGCTGGAATTGTTCCATGGCTGCATCAGCCGCGAGGGGGCAGGCGGCCCCATCCTGGCAGCGGGCGGCATCACCTTCCAGCTGAAACCCAAGGCCATGTTCGTGAAGCTCCTACTGCCGAAGAAGGCTGCAAGTGAATGGAAAAAGAGCTGGTTTTACTTGAAGGAGTCTACTCCCGACGGTGAGGTGGCGCTTCCGATGTACACCGCTGAGAGGAGCAAGCCCTGCCGGTTGTCAGTGACCAAGCTTCCTGATGATCAGAAGATGGGAGTCGATGAGATGCTGACGCGGATCAAGGAGCTGAAGAAAGAAGGTCTCAAGACCATCAATCCATACAACTGCTGGCTTGGGCGGCAGCTCATTCTGCTGGCTACCCGAGCCCACAAGATGTACCAGTACACAGGTAAGGATGATGTCACAAGGGCGAGCAAGGCGGTCTGGGAGGTCGACGACTACATTGCCGCGCTGAAGAAGATCACTAAGGCAGATTACACAGACCCAAAGGCTAGGCTCGCTCCATACGCCGCCGGGAAGTGTCGACCCCCTAGTAAGTCTCTTTTCTTTCTCAGTCTTAATTTCACAGTTGTAGTTTTGTAGTCGCAGTTTTGCAGTCGCGGTTTTTGTATTTGCTTTGATCAAGTCCTTGCTTCTTTATCTCTGCTAGTTGTTCCAAGTTCTGGAGAACTGGCTTCCTCCGCTCGACGAAGAGATTCCCATAGAGCTCGAAGAACAGGAGGAGGAGGAATCCTCCACGAGTGAGGATGAGGTAATGGAGGTGCGCGCGCCCTTGTCCACGGCTCGGAAGACCCACGGGCAGAAACAACATGAGCTGGGGGCGAGTCGTAGCCTTCAAGAACACGACAGCGATGTTGACATCGTGGAGGACCACAGCTCGCGGTGCATGGCCACACCGGCCAAGCCCGCGTTGAAATCAAAGTTGAAGTCGCTGCCGAAGATGAAGCAGCCAGTGAAGGCCAAACTGGCAGCGAAGCCAAAGTCACCGGCGAAGTCGCTGGCCAGGTCCGTGGCAATGTTCGACTCAGACGTCGAGTCTGACAACACAGAAGCCCGAGACGCAGCCAAGATATTGGAGGACCTTGCTCTGATGATGGACATGGAGGCCACGGACGTGGTTGTGGAGGTTCCACTCGCCGCCATCGTGCCAGAGGCGTCGGCGCCCCCGGACGTAGGGATTGAAGCGGCCAAGGGTTCGGTGACTCCAACACCGAAGGAGGCGACCGCATAGACATTGTCGGAGATCTTCACAGTTGCACCCTCATCAGCGGAGAAGTCCATGGCCTCATGGCCAACAAGCATGTTGGAGACGGGGCTCACGCGCAAGCTGAGCCCAGAACTAGGGAAGCCCGCGCACATCAGGACCGGACTACACGCCCTCCCAGTCACCAAGTAAGTCTTTACTGTAGCATTTTTCATGATTTTCGGGGTTTTAGCGGATCCCTGATCGTGGCGACCTTATTGGACTGGCGCCAAGAAGATCAGCCGTCCTTCGGTGGCCAAAGTCCTGCCGGTCAACACTGATTAGGGGGGCTGATCCGTCCAAGAAGAGAAGGCCATCACCATCAAGGAACCGAGTGAGCGTGCGAAGAAGAAGAAATCGAGTGACCCTGTTGCCAGAGCGGAGGAAGGCACGGAGAAGGATGACCCCGCCATTCATGCTAAAGAAGGGGTGGCCACCGGCTGGAGCCAACTAAGATGGTCCCGCTGGCAGAATTGCCAGCCTTAGCGGCCGGCGACCCGGTGCCAACAGCCACGATGTTCCCGCGCTTTATGGCAAGGGAATTTGCCATGGTGACTAGAACTCAGTCGCCACAAGTTCCTGAGATCATCGATGGTGATGCCGAGCAGCAGCGCAGGCGTACACCATTCGTGATTCCTTCAGCGGATGCTAGCGAACTTCACATCATGCTAGGCACTGCTATCTAGGTATGTCCAGTCCACGAGGGTCTAGTCACTGAATTTCAGCGGCTAGACACTCAAAACTTTGATTGTCTAGTCCCCGAGGGTCTAGTCACTGAATCACAATGGCTAGACACTCAGAACTTTGATTGTCCAGTCCCCGAGGGTCTAGTCGCTGAATTTCAGCGGCTAGACACTCAAAAACTTTGATTGTCCTTGTTCTCATTGCAATTTTGTGCGCAGGGCTTGCAAAGGGAGTCGTTCGAGCGGTTGGCTGTGAAGGAGTGATTGGAACATGACCTGCGAGTAGCGCAAGAGGCCAATCGGTGGCTCCAGGCGACTGCAGGTGAGTTGGAGTTCTTGACAAGATTTGGGTTGCTTGTAGTTGTTCTAAATTTTGATTATTGTCTTCGTTGATTCAGACGAGCATGTTGTTACACTCGCCAAGGCCCGTGAGGGCTATGTCCTGGTCTCTGTGCTGGATGCTGTGAAGGCGTCGGTGACTGCAGCAGAAGAACGAGCGGGCTCCCTAGTGAAGGAGCTAGAGACGGTGATGGCTTCGATGACTGCCTCTAAAGAGAGGGCCAAGGCCGCAGTCGTTGCAGCGGAGGAGGATAGGAAGGCCTCTGATTCCGTGAGCATCGGCCTGCAGGGGCAGCTGTCCATGTTGGAGAAGTTCGTCATGGAGAACTGCCGCAAGCTTCTTGGTAAGGGTTTCTTTCCTTGTGCTTTCTTTTGGTAGTAGCGGGCGAGTCCCCGGGCATGTGAGTCCCCAAGCGGGTGAGTTCCCGAGCGGGCGGACCCATAGGTATGCTTCCGTGTGAACTAGATTTTCTGATGTTGTAGATGTAATAGGTCAGGGAGAACTGGTGGTGCAGACATTCGATGCCGCGCAGAGCATGACGACGGTGGTGAACACAGCCACCGCATCAGTGATGTGTGTCCAAGCCGTCCTCCAGTGGATTTCTCCCATGGAGGTCATTCCTGGAGGGCTGACGGAGGTGTGGCGTTATCTGGAGGAGGCGCCTGCTATAGTCAAGTGGATGACGCATTCAGCTTTTCACCGCGGGGCCACTACGGCGCTTAGTCTTGGACTCGCGCACTTCCCCGACGACTTCAACCTTGACGATGTCACCAGCAGATACCCCTTGATGATTGGCTCGGTGGAGATCGCGGAGGTGCTGAATCTGACCACCAAGGCTGGTCCTTTCGCAAAGCGAATGTTGGCGATGGGTGATCTTCTGCCATACCAGGAGACGCTGCTAGCGCTGAATGACCCTGAGCCGAAGCATCACGACCTAAAGTTGGAGCAACCTTTTCGGTCGTCGCTTGCGAAGCAATTGACGACATATCTGGTGAAACCTTGGGAGCCTTACGTCCGGGTCAAGGGTGATGGCGGCGCCTCCTCATCAAAGCCTACAGAGTGAAAATATTGCCCTAAGGCATTTTGTTAATCGTGGCTACTGGCCGCTTTTGTAATATATCTTGATGATGAACAATGTATGTTGTGACCGAAGGAAAAAATGTCAATCGACTCGCATTTGCTTTGTCATTTCTATTTGTTTGTATTTTTTGTTCTTCAAGTCCCCAAGCGCATCCGCCCTTTAGTGGGGTTGACCTCGTGTATATGTATGTTGGTTTGTATTAGGTTGTTGGGTTAACTGGAGTCAACTCACCATGACTCATGGAACCAGTTGCTTGGCGACCCCAAGGGATGTTCTGTACTTGGCCGTTTTCCCGAACGCGAACAAGGTCAGTTAGGCGAGTCCCCGAGCGTGGTACTTAGCCATTCTAGTCGCATGCCCAAGGTAGGTGAGGACGTGGTGCGTTGTTTGTAACGCGTCTCTCCTCCTGGCTTGGAAAGCTAGTCGCATGGCGAGTCCAAGGTATGCTCTCATGCTTGGTTCATTCTCGAGCCGCGGGAGGGTTGTTTTGGACAAGTCCTCGAGCATGGTACTTAACCATTCGAGTCGCTATGCGCGAGGATGTGGAGGACATGTCGCGGTGATAAGCGTTTTCGGTTATCTTGGCCCGACGGGCCAGTCGGGCGGGACGACTCTGATGGTGGCTCCGGGGTAGCGTTTTCATGGACGGCGCAAGACTCGAATATTTTCGGTGCCCTTGGGCCGCACTACTTAACCGTGCAGGTCGCTCGACCAAGGGTTGACTTTCGTAGGTTAGCGTTTTTCTTAGTGTACGAGTGCGATTAGCACAAGAAAATGGCGAGTAGACACAATTTGTGTGATCCGAATTTATTTCATCATATAGTAGCTGAGTACAAGTTTTAGTTCTATGTATAGAACTTTCGGAGAAAATTTACATTCCATGGCTGCCCTCCGTCGATCTGGTCATCACCTCGTATATCGATGAGGTAGTATGCATCGTTGCCAAAGACTCGCCCTATGGCAAATGGTCCCTCCCATGGGGGAGAAAGCTTGTGCATGCCCTTCTTGTCCTGGATGAGTCGCAGGACCAGGTCACCTTTGAATGGAATATGCCCTAAAAGGCAATAATAAAGTTGTTATTATGTATATTCCAAGTATATGATAGATGTTTATTTTGCATGTTATAATTGTATTAATATGGAAACGTTAATACATATGTGTTTAATAAACAAATGGAAAGTTCGTTGATTAACAAGATGATCAAAGTTTCATGATCATGGACATTGGATGTAGTTAATAACGAGGCCATGACATTGGGGAAATGATGTGATGAACATTCATCCGAAGTATAGCATTACAATCAAAGTCATTGAGTTTTTATTGCTATAGCATCATACAAAGTAATCCTAGTCCTTAGACCATGAGATCATGTTAATCACTAACACTAGAGGAGTATCTTGATAACATCAAATGTCACACTTTAAATGGGTGACTATAAAGATGGGTTCCGTGCTACGAAGGTGTTATGTAGAGGCTCATGGATCAAGAGTGGGATTTTTTCCATCCCGATGACGGATAGATATACTCTGGGCCCTCTCGGTGATATCACATTGAGAATAGCTTGCAAGAAAGTGATGTGATCACTAGAATGTTATATCACGGGAACAAGAAAAGAGTGCATGTCGGTAAAGAGGTCAAACTAGGTATTTGAATACCGATGTTTGAATCTTGGACATGTAATATATCGTTAGACAAAGGGATTAAGTTACTAGCGTTAAAGTTTCTCACGATCGCATAAGTCATTGTTGAATGTGCAGGAGTCAGAATGGATCTCCAGGTCCCGCTTCTGATTATTGATCTGATAGGAGTCTCAATCATGTCTGCATTATTCGTGAACCGTAGGGTGACACACTTAAGGGTTTCCAAACACCATTTGGAGCATATATGTTTCAGACTAAAGAATTGCAAAGCGCTAGAATCATTTCGATGGAAACCGGAATTGTTTCGGGGGAAATTGGAGAAACTGGTTTTGCATGTGATATTGAAATGTTGCAAGGGGTTTTATGTGAATGTTTGTTAAATAAAGTAATTAACAAAATTCTGAATAAAATAAATAAAATAGTTTTATTAAATGAGAGTTTCATGAAATTTGGTGGAAATTTAATGCATGTGAGTGGAGTTTTGAGTGGAGGCTAGATTTATGTGAGTGGAGCTTCACCACATGAATGAGGGAAGAGGTGGGGGCACCTCCCCATAGCGTCGGCCATGGGAGGGGGCTACCCCCATCTCCCTATAAAAGGCCCCCTCTCCTCCTCACAAAGCACACCTCCTCATGAAGGATCTCTCTCCCCCTCTAGATATATTCCCCATGGTCTCGGAATAGCGAGATACATGTTCCCGGTGGCTGTTCGTCTGGAAGGAGTTGCCGCTTCCGCTAATTCACTGGAGCGAGGAGGAGGAGGTTGTTCAGTGGCCTGAACATGTGTGCGAGGACGGATGCGTTGCTGCTTTGCGACGCTAGGATTTCCACACGATCTTGAGATCAGCAAGCGTTCGACTACATCATCCACGAGTTCCAACTCATTAACAAAGCTTGGTTGTCTTTGATGGTAAGTTCTCCATGGATGTATATCCACCAGTTGCTTGTATCTAGTAGATAGATCTTGGCGTATAGTTCCCATCGTAGGAAAAAAATTGTTTTCTATGTTCGAACCCCAATAGTGGTATTAGAGCCTGATCTATGCGTAGGTGCTTTGCATAGGTAGTACACATATGTTTATGTAGGGGTTGCGCATATGAAAACAATAAATTTTACTCTACGCCCCTGAACCCTTGAAGCTGCCAGGACCTATCTATTAGTAATACAGTAACGGGAGGGGCTTTTCGCAAATTTACCCTCGAAGACCGAAAAGCGTTGTCAACGCTCAGGAGAGCGTGGTTGATGTAGACGAGTCGAAGCCGACCTCAAGGTTGTGATGAAGTCCTTGCGGTCCTTGGCTCCAACGACTTGAGTGCCTCAAGTGCGACACCTCGTGGGGAGTTACACATGTCCGGTGCCTGGCGATGACTCCCGCTTCCCCGATCCAGCAGCAGTTGCGGAAGTAGAGCTCCCGAATCCGAATCCCGCAGCGCGACGGCGCTCCGTGGTGAAGATGTCTCTCGCTCGCGCAGTCCAGACTTGGGACCACAATCACGAGAGAGAGAGGGGAGAGAGAAAATATCAATTAAAGGTTCGCCCAAAAGTGGGGATACCTTTATTGATTATTGGTGTATTTAATTTGGCCAAATACCCCCACTATATATAGGGGGAGGAGGGGTACACCCTCTCTCAAAGTCCTGGGGTGGGACTAAAGGAGAGGAGGGGGGGTGGCCTCCGGCCACCCTAGTGGGCCCGCGCAGGGGGCTAGGCCCAGCCGGCCTCCCCCTTGCCCCTTCTCCCTCTCTCCTTTCCCCTAATGGGCCCTCTCCCTCCGAAAATTGGCCCATTAAGCCTTTGACCATTAAATTGATTTTTCTCTTTATTAAATAATTATGAATAAATGATTAAATCAATAATTAACATTCATTCACATATTATTCAACCTCCGTGGCTATGGAACTCCTTCCCCCTCCACTCAAAACATCCTCCGGACTTACCGAAACCCTTCTGGTTTTCTCCCTACTCTTCTTCAGTGATTCCACCGATCCTATAAACACTCTATAAGTACATCAAGCCCTTAAGCGTGATACCCCACGGTTCAGGAACACTCCAGACATGGTCGGGACACACCCGCACCAATGATCGACAGAGGGACCTGGATGGCCATGTGACCCCTATGTGTTCCACGAAGTTCTTTTGTCGTTTGAACCGGGACAATTGATACATTGCAAATGTATCTATAATTTTTGATGTTCCATGCTTGGTTTTATCCACTTTCTTTTGTTTTGTCCACACTTTGGAGTACTTTTCATATGATTTCTTGGACTAACCTATTAACAAGAGCCACAGTGCCAGCTGCCTGTTTTCTGTTGTTTTTGGATCCAGGAAAGTCAAAAAATGAATATTCTCAGAATTGGACGGGACAAAATCCAAAGTGCCTATTTTTACGGAAGTCATCAGATGCCAAAGTACGAGACGGATGGGGGCCAGGGGCCACCACACCACCTGGCCGCGCGGTCGAGCCTGGCCCGCGCTAGGGGTGGTCTGGCCGCCTCCGGCACCCCCTCGGCCTCCCCTTCCGCCTATAAGATGCCCTCGGGATGAAAACCCTAAGTACCCGATCAAAAATCCACGAAAGAGTTTGTAGCCGCCGTCATCTCCATCCCTAGATCGGGACGGATCTGAAGCTCTTCCCGGAACCCTGTCGGAGAGGGGAATTCACCCTAGAGGCCTTCTTCATCATCATGCAAGCCTCCGGTGTGATGCGTGAGTAGTTCATCCTTGGACTATAGATCCATGTAGTAGATAGAAGGCTGGTTCTCCTCCTTTGTGCTTTCATGTTTAGATCTTGTGAGCTCCGTTCATGATCAAGATCATCTATTTGTAATTCTGCATGTTGTTTTTGCAGGGATCCGATGGATATTGAGATGCTATTTCAGATTGATTATTGATTCTATCATGTCTTTGTTATTTGTGATCTTGCACGCTTTCCGTTGTTAGTAACTATCTTGGCCAAGTAGATGCTAGCAACTCCAAGAGTTAGTATTTATGCTCGATAGTGGGTTCATGCCTCTGCTAATCTGGGGAAGTGATAGAAATCTCTAAGGTACTAGATGTGTTGTTGCTACTAGGGAGAAAACAACAATCCTTTGTTCATAGAACAATCGTATTGTTTACTTTACACGCAGTTCGTAAAGCAATAATATGTTGCTTACAACTTAATACTGGAGGGGGTTTGGATGATAACCTGAAGGTGGATTATTAGTCATAGATGTAGTTGGATGGCGGTCTATGTATAATGTTGTAATGCCCAATCAAGTTCCAAAGGAGTCAAGATGATTAGTATATGCATGTATTGGTTTCTCGATGTTTGTCAATTGCCCCACTGTAATTTGTTCACCCAGCATGTTATCTATCTTAAGGAGAGCCACCTCTAGTGAACTATGGATCCCGGTCCTTTTCTTTAGATACAATCTATAAACTGTTTACTGCTTTGTGTTTAATTTCTGCAAACTATTACTTCCTTCCATTCGATACGTTTAATCCTTTGTTTTCAGCAAAACACGGTGAGATTGACAACCTCATCGCAAGTTGGGGACAAAGTTCTGTGGTTGTGTTGTGCAGGTCTCCACGTTGCTACTAGCACTGGTAGTGCGCCCTGCCAAGGCTCAGCTAGCAACACCTTTGGGGTGTTTCCTTGCTCCTACTGGTTCGATTAAACCTTGGTTTCATAACTGAGGGAAACTTGCTATTGTGCTCATCATACCTTCCTCTTGGGGTTCCCAACGAGCTCTACATCAACACCGAGCCATCAACAGTCATGTCTTATTCCCTTTGTCACTCGATACTTGCATTGACCGAGATCTGATCAATGACATCACCATGTCGTGTTCAATCTCGTTACTGAACAATGCTACTTAACTCGTTACGACAAGTGATATCCCCGTGATCAAATCACACGCTGCGCAGCTATTGGATATAACTTCTCCGAGTGGGCCCTTCGAGTATCTTTCTGTCACATGGACGGATAAATCCCGCTCTTGACATATATTGCCTCAATGGTTTCCTCCGAGTACCTGAACACACCTTTATAACCACTATATTACCAAGTGGCGCTTGATGCTATCAAAGCACTCTCGGGAGACAGTGATTGATATAGCCTCATGGTCTAAGGAATAGTCTACGAGGATCCATTTCTAATCATCATAACTTGAACTTCGTGACATGATCGGGTCACGATGTTTAGGTTGGGTATTGGTTCATCATCTCATTCTCCGAATGAGATGACCTCATTTCCAACTAGCATAAATGCCACATGATCAGGAAACATGATCATGTGTTGAACAATGAACCAGTGACTAGAGTTTCACTGTGAACCCCTGGTTGTTTGTATATCATACATATATTGATGTTTCCACTCAATACAGTTATAGCATGATATAAAACTAATCATAAACTATATGAAATATGATAATAGTCTTACTACTATTTGTCTCTAGGGCATATTTCCAATAGTTTATATGTGGGTGATGATGATCATGTTATTGCTTCTTTCATGTATTTGTGATATTGGTAGCATAGTGGGATCAAGCGGCCCAGACCAACTTTACATGTCATCACACATGAGACCGGTTCCACAACTGACATGCAACTAGTTTTGCATAAGTGGCTAGCGGGTGTCAATCTCTCCTACTATAGTCAATATCTGATTTACAACTAGTTGCTAATAACTTAGTTATCATCGTTGTGGTTCCATGTTCGTAGGTAAGACCGGTTCTATCTCCAAAAGCCCTAAGCCACGTAAAACTTGCAATGGATAAATTAGAGGCGTCTAGTTTATATTGTTGCTGGGCTAGTGTCATGATATGGTAATGTTGTAAGTTGATGTATGGTAGATACCCTTACAACACACTTAACATGTAATTTCCATAGACCTTGGCCTTACACACAATGGAATGATAGAGATCATACCATGATGCATATGATGGTGATCAAATGCATGGACCATATGATCCCACTTTACACATATGATGTTCGCCTCTTATATTGCTAGTTTGGTGCTTTTAGTAGCATTATAAGATGATCGCTCATTTAGATATCAAGATAAAATTCTTCCTTAAGTACGCACTATTTATGTTTTGCCGCTTCAAGACATCACGTGATGATCAGGTGTACTTGAATCCACGATCATATTTCGGGTGTAAGACAGTTTTACACACGCGAGTACTAAGGTTCTTACTTGGCGAGCCTAGCATGTACAGACATGGCCTTGGAACACGGACCGAAAGGTTAATAATGAGTCATATAATTGATATGATGCCCATATTGATGCTCGCCTTTGAAACTACACTGACTCACGTGATGATCAGACTTGGTGTAGTGGATTTGGTTCATGTAATCACCAAAAAGACACAAGGGATGTTGTTTTTTAGTGGGAGTTCATTTGTAATTTGGATTAGTTGAAATCGATCTATCATAAACTTAGTCTAAACTTTAAAAATTCTGTTGTAGATGGCACCACCTGCATTTAATTTCAATGTGTTCATGGAGAAAGAGAAACATCCAATGAATGGTAGAAACTTTACCGACTGGGCCAGGAACTTGAGGATTCTCCTCAATGTTGCACACAATATGTATGTGCTAGAAGTGCCGCTAGGCCCCCCACCAGCTCCTGATGCCCCTGGCGAGGAAAAGAATGTTTATCTGACTTGTCAGGAGGACCACAAATTAGTTCATTGTGGCATACTATATGGGCTACAGCTAGAACTTCGAAAGCGTTTCAAAAACGGCAATGCCTTTGATACCATGGGCGAATTGAAAAGGATTTTCGATACCCATGCTACCGTAGAGAGTTCTAATGCTTCTGAAAAGTTCTTTAACTGCATGATGGAAGAGAATAGCTCTGTTAGCGAGCATGTACTCAAAAGGTCTGGGTACGCCGATAGGCTTGTGTCCTTGGGAATAATGATTCCCATTGACTTAGGCATACATCGTGTTCTCCAATCTCTCCCACCTAGCTACAAGAGCTTCGTGACGAACTACAATATGCAGGGCATGAAGAAGTATCTCCCCGAGCTTCTATCAATGCTTAAGACTGCAGAGGTGGAGATCAAGAAGGAACATCAAGCGTTGATGATCAATAAGACCACCGGTTTCAAGAAAGACAGGAAGGGTAAGCAAAAGGGAAAGAAGGGCGGAAAATCTATTGCCGCACCTAAAAAGAAATATCGAGCTGGCCCTAAGTCTGATACCGAGTACTACTATTGCAAGGGGACTGGCCATTGGAAGCGCAACTGCCCCAAGTACTTGGCAAACAAGAAGGTCGGCAAGGCAAACAAAGGTATGTATGATATACATGTTATTGATGTGTACTCGACTAGTCCTCGCAGTAGCACTTGGGTATTTGATATTGGATCGGTTGTTAATATATGTAACTCGAATCAGGGGCTGCGGAACAAGTAACCACTAGCAAGGGGTGAGGTCAAGATGCATGTCGGCAATGGATCAAGAGTCGATGTGATCGCCGCCGGAACGCTGCCTCTCCACCTACCATCGGGATTAGTTATAAACTTAAATAATTTTTATTTGGTGCCTGCACTGAGCATGAACATTATATTTGGATCTTGTTTAATGCGGTGTGGTTATTCGTTTAAATCCGAAAACATTGGTTATTCGATTTATATGAATGATATCTTTTATGGTCATGCACCTATGATGAATGGTTTATTTCTATTAGATCTCGATAATAGTGTTACACATATTCATAATGTTGATGCTAAAATAATTAAACTTGATGACGATATATCTGCATATATGTGGCACTGCCATTTAGGTCATATTGGTCTTAAACGCATGAAGAAACTCCATTCTGATGGACTTTTGGAATCACTTGACTCTGAATCATTTGATACATGTGAGCCATGCCATATGGGCAAGATGACTAGAACGCCGTTTTCCAGTTCAGTGGAACGGGCGACAGATTTATTTGAAATCATACATACCGATGTTGTGGGGCCCCCGGATTAATCCTCCAAGAATCCCTGTTATGCATACAACCACGATCCCATGATCAGTTAGTCGTGGCACATAACCGACAAGTACCATTAAAACATCCGAGAATATACCGAATTACAAGACTTACATAAATGCCGTTATGGCTACATCAATAATCATCAGCGGAACTTCATCAAGCGCGGAGCCCGAGTCATGCCTTAACTTACATGCAACTGGCTGGGAGAACGTCCTAGCTCGCATAGTCGCCAACGCCATCTTCTTCTTGAGATCTGGCCAAGTTAATAGCCAGGGACAATGTCGGTGAGTACTTTGAATGTACTCGCAAACCACCTTAAGAGAAATAATAATAGCAGGAAGATATGCAATATGGCTGTGGTAGTAGGAGGGCTCCAAGCGAGGTTCTTTTCTCAATTAGTTTCTCTTGTAGATATAGCATCTACATATCTGTGTTGAAAACTTTTGTAAACATTTTGGAAACCTTTTGAAAAGTCTTGGAAAACATCCGGACTGGGTCACCCATTTGTTCCTGTCTTCGGGTCGTCCCACGACCAAACTCCTTCCATTCCGATCTGACCATCCCATGGTCAAAACAGGAATCCTTTCTGACCATCCCATGGTCAAAGCATTTCAAAGCCATTACTTTTCCGAAAATCCTTTTTGAAAACAAAACCAGCACCGCTCTACAGAAGTTTGTCCAACCCGTCCTTACCGCGGACACGGCTATTCGAATACATTTACACTCTGTAGAGGTCGTACACTTTACCCACACCATCCGGGTACACTACCCTGATATTCACCGATCGTGGGTCGAGTAACTGATCAAGACTCTCCGGATGCCCACTCCAATATAAGTGCCTACCCTATGAGTGTTAATCCCCTCAAAACCGGGACGTCGGGCGAGGACCAACCGGAGCGTTTTTTCCACTTATCGAGTGTGCGCTTTCAATGAGGGGCTCATAGTAACGCGTGGAGGCCTGCCGACCCTTTATTCCTTCTCCAGGTCGATGTCCCACATGGACCTATATCGGAGAAGGCCCACCCTCCAGGGATCCCTGATCCCCTGTAGTTGTTGCGAGGCAGCTTATACCAGAATAGACAAACATCAAATCCAGCCCTGTCCCATTCCAGAGTAATGTGGTTGCACGGGTTAAGTTGTTATAGCTAAACTACAAAGAACCGGGTGCATTTTCATAAACCTTTTTCCTCCGGTTTTCCTGCAGCATTTTATAAGAAAAACTCTTATCTCTTTCTCAACATCTCTTGGGAGGTCCCACCTCACCAAGGTTTTATCATAAAACATTTGGTAAAACTTTTTCCGGGGCCTTCCCATCCTCTAGCTTTGCTTCGGCTAAATCGGGGTCTCCAAGGGGGTATGGTGTATTACACCGTCTATTCCACTACGGACAAGTAGGTATCACCAAGGGGGTTGTACTTAGTAGTACAGAAGTGTAATAGTTCGGAGGAGCCAAACCACTACCATATATACATAAACATATAATAAAACAATAAAGTTTCAGAAATAGCAGATAAAACATGCATAAGTAAAATAGTAGGACAAGGCTTATGAGCAAGAAGGTGGCTTGCCTGAGATCAACAATATGGCATAATTGTCCCTGGACTTCTTCTTAGAAAACCATAATAACCAATAAAAACCATATTCTTCTGCCCTCCGATATAATCGCAACTATCGTCGATAGGGAACTCATGCAAACAAACAAAAGGGCACAATCAATACAAGGCATACAATCACCAATACCATACTACAAACAACTGAATAATACCAAACTAAGATTTAGAGGGTTTTGAGAGGATTTGATTTGGAAAGTGGAGATGGCCTTGGGGAGGGGATGAAAATCCCTTAGGGTTTATAGTCTAGAAACTACCTAAGAGATGGATTTCAGAACAAGACTATATTCTGTATGATACCATGGGGTAAAGATGATACCAACAGATAGGTAGTGATAATATGAAACCAACAAAAGTGGTTTCACTAAATTATCAATTTCCTTTGATTTACTATTAATTTTCCAGTGATAAAGGCTCTAGTTTTAGGAGATAATTCACCAGAAAGGTTCTGGAGCTCCAAATTTTTTTCCTTGGATGGTTCAGTAGGGATTTATGTACTTGTTCACTGAGAGTTGGAATCATGTCAAAATATTTACCAGAATGCCCTCAGGAAATTCTCAAAGGCAGTTCTATAGACATTTTGTCTTTTTCACCAAATTTAATCTATAGAGGCTTTTGATATGAGGTAAAGGGCAATGGATAAGTATTGTAAATAAATCTCAATACCAACTATAATTAGTCTATTGGTAGTTGTAGAGCTACTGTGGTGAATTTAGAGGTGAATAAACCATGCACATAATAGTTTGATTCACAGAAAAACATCCAAGGCTCAATAAATCATGAGCTCCTGGATTTAGATAGGTATTGATGTACCACATCACTGGGATTTGGAATTGATTCAATTGGAATCATGGTTTGGTGTAGGGAATTTTCCAATGGCCTAACTGCATGGATTTTATTATTTTTGCTAAGGGTGGATCAGAGCTCCACTTGGCATGGAGCTGTGGTGGCATGCGGGGTACCACTGATACCTTTCAGTGCAAAGTGTTTTTGTTCAAATTGGAGTTGTACAACTAGCATTAGGATTTTAGGAGGGTTTTAGATACCTTCTAGATATTGATTTAATATAAAGGATCTATACATATTCTGGGTTATCCAAAGGTACTGAGTGTTAGAGAAAATATACATGTACCTAGGAAAAATTAGATCTGGGCACTTTGTGTTGATTTCCATTTTTAAAAAGATTTAAACCAAATAGCCAAAACAGATCTGGTGAAAAAAATATTAAAGGGAAATGGGAGACGGGCTGGTTTTTCAGGGGGAATTGGGCCGGCCGAATGGGATTCGGCCCACCGCGGGGGAGCCAGCGTGCGGGACGGATTTCAAATTCCGTTGGGTGGGGCCCAGTGGTCAGCAGGCCGGCGGGGCAAAGAGGTATTGATCAACGGGAGACGTTCGATTAGATCGTGATCGACGGCTCCCGGTCGTCTTCCACCTCGCGGGCGGGGCGTAGGGGTAGGAACCCTAGGCGGCATCTGGGCGGTAGCGGGGGCTTACCAGGGGGCTCCTCGGTGACCGTGGGGTGGCGGAGACGATGCGGTAGACGACGGCGATCCCGGCATGGTGGGGGTTGACGTAGATCTGATGCTGCGAGCCGTACGGTGGCGAAACAGCTTTGGGATCTCGCCGAGGCAGCCTCGGGTGATGCTGCATGCCGACTACAAGGTCACTGAGGGGTGTGGGGAGGTCCAGGGAGTCTCCTTGGCGGTGCATGCAGCAAGGCTGAGGCTCTAGAACGCCGGGGTTGCAGGTGAGGCTCCGCTCGGTCTCAAGCTTGCGGCGGTGGCCTCCGGTGAACCTACGAAAAAGGGAGGTGCAGGGCATGATGAGTAGCGAGAGAGGAGCACACTGAAGAGAATAAAAGGGGAAGATATTTCCAGGATTCGTGATAACCTTGCTCGAAGTACAACCAACCCGAGAGGAGTTTTCTCTCCTTCCATGGTGGGAGTGGGTATTGTGAGAGGGTAGAGCTCGAGGGGGTGAGGCTAGATTGGTCTAGGAGAGAAATGAGGGTGGGAGGGGAGAGATGGTGTAGCCTCAGGCCATTTATACCAAGAGGGAGTAGTCCATGGGGGACTAGGTCCATTTGAGGGGAAGGGAGGGAGGTGTGAAACCAGGGGAGGATGTTGTGGGCGTGGGGGTGGTATCTGGTCTGGATGCAGGTCATAAAGGGGAAGGTTTGCTACTGTGGCAAGAGCTTTTGGCAATAGGTGGTTGTCCCACTCCAATTCTCTACCTCCAAACACTAGAGGACAAGAGAGAGGGGTTGCTACAGTAGCTTAGCTATAGTGCACACGACCAAGACTGGGGGGTGGTGTTGTGAAGGCTTGTTGGAAAAGATTGGATGGGTTTTAATTTGGTTTTTGAGTACTAGAAGGTTAATGTCCAAATCAGCCATAAGGGATGATCAAGTGGTATGTCTTGATTTTTGATCTTGACCAACTGATATAAGGATGCTGGTAGATGGGTAGGGCTAAGATGCATCTCTGAGATTTATTTGGGATTTTTCAGAGAATTCTAGATGCACTTTGCATCAATTATCCAAAAACTATAGAAGTGAAGTATTGGAGCTCATTTGATATTTTTACAATGGACTTTGTTGGATTTTGATGTGAGATGGTCCTAGATACCATATCACACCTTGAGGAATTTTATTGGGATTTATTGAGGTGGGAAAGTATTTTTAAAGGATTATTTCTTCTTTCTGCCATTTAAGGAAAAGGGCAAAAAGAAATAATAAAGAATCTCAAAAATATTTATTTTTGAGCTGGGAATATGGGGTGTGATATATGGATCTCAATTGACCCAAAAGTTGGGGAAGTGTTTTGGCAAAAACCAAACTTTCCTTTATGGAAGGAGTTTTGGAGATTTTGACTATTAAAGAGATTTATTAGATTTGGAGACATAATAATTATGGAGAATTATTGATAAATCTTTATGATCATGGTAGATGATGTAGACAAGGTGTATCAAGCATTTGCAACCTTGGGATTGGAGAATCCAAGTTGATTTTGGTGGAATACCCTAGATTAAGGATCTATGGTGATGTTAATTTCATACTATCAAAACATGGTTGTATCTTGGAGTTCAGATCTCCCCTTGGGGCATGGGGTAGATGGATGGATAGACCAAGTGATGTACATCAACATGGTACAGAGGTTTGAGCTAGATCCTTCTTGAGCTCATCAAGACAAGCTTTCAAACTTTGAATAAAATAAGCCTGCCAAAGCAGATTATCAACTAGCCTTCAAAACCCTGTGGGTTTAAACAGCTCAATGATCCAATTGGAACAAGTGAAGTAGGTAATTATAGAGATATATGAGTAGAACACAACCATGAAAAGATTTGGTCCATGTAAGGTTTGATGGTGGTGTGAGTTTCTATCAAAGTAGGCATGTTGACTAGAATTGCAGGAAAAGTTATTTTCTTGCCTGCAAAACCATCAAGAACAAGTGGGTAGGAAGATGATTTACCCAAGGTAAAGAGTGGTCCTTAGCAGTACTTAGGATGTTTAACAAGATGGTTCAAGTGCATTACCAAAAGTGCACAAGGGTTGAGAAAGGGAGGCATTCAAAAAGGTGATGTTGGAAATAGTTTTCCAGACGGCCAAATTTGGCAGATTTAGGGTTTTTGACTAGAATGTAGGTGGTGATGATTTTGATGGGTGGCAAGGTACCAAAGCATCATCAAGTGGTTGATGTTGAAGTGTAGATTGAGTAGAAAGTATCCTTGCTTGATATTGGTCTTCATTGACTTGGAATCTTCTAGAAGGGATCACTTCAGAGTTGATCTAGTTAAGGGTTTTAGATGATCACCTAGTGGATAGAGATCAGATTCATCTTGTATTATTTCTTAGGGTGTGGTGATTTGGAGACCTCTTGATCCTACTGATGAGCTCCTAGAGTAGCTCAGACTACTTCTAAGCAATCAAGTCAAACAGCAGATCAAGGCAACTCATCTTACCAATAAATCAACTACTACTAGGGTTACCATCAAGCCTAGCTTGAAGTATGGGTATTTTAAAGTGTTGTATTTGAGTAAGGTGAGAATCCTTGGTATTTCTACCAAGGGTGGAATTTAAATGCTTCAAAAAAAAGGTTTTGTTAAATCTAGAGATAAGAATAGTAGAAGGTTCTGTCATGGAAGCATAAGGAGATTATGTTATATAGGTCTCCATAGTTTGATCAAGTAGAAGCTACTAAAATAGTTGGTTTGCAAAAGCTTCTTGGCTCAAGTTTTAAAATGCCAAAACATTTGAGAATATGGAAAATAAGCCAAGACAGTTGTGGGAAGTAGCTTTTGCCAACTGGTGTTAAGGTAAGGAGTATATCATCTAATACACATTCATATACATAAGCATATGTAAACAACAAGCAAACACTTTGGCATTAAACATGAAAAAGTTTTTGTTTCCCCCTGATTTTTGCCTTTTGGACAACTACTCAGGGTTGCTGAAATTGGGATGTTACAGATGTGTGTGGTCCAATGAGTGTGTCGGCGCGTGGTGGTTATCGTTATTTTTTTTACTTTCACGGATGATTTGAGTAGATACGGGTATATCTATTTGATGAAACACAAATCTGAAACCTTTGAAAAGTTCAAGGACTTTCAGAATAAAGTGGAAAATCATCATAATAGAAAGATCAAATTTCTATGGTCTGACCGTGGAGGTGAGTATCTAAGTTATGAGATTAGCACACATATGAAAGAGTGTGGAATAGTTTCACAACTCACACCTACCGGAACACCAAACGTAATGGTGTGTCGGAACATCGTAATCGTACTTTATTAGATATGGTTTGATCTATGATGTCTCTGACTGACTGGAAACTGTCATTTTGGGGCTATGCACTGGAAACTGCTGCATTCACTCTAAATCTAGCACCATCTAAATCCGTTGAAAAGACACCATATGAATTGTGGTTTGGAAACAAACCTAAGTTGTCATTTCTTAAAGTTTGGGGTTGTGATGTTTATGTGAAGAAACATCAACCGGATAAACTCGAACCTAAAGCGGCAAAATGCGTCTTCATAGGATACCCTAAGGAAACTATTGGGTATTCCTTCTATCACAGATCCGAAGGCAAGGTTTTCATTGCCAAGAATGGATCCTTTCTAGAGAAAGAGTTTCTCGCGAAAGGCGTGTGTAGTCGGAAGGTAGAACTTGAAGAGGTCATTCAACCTTCTCTTCATGCAACGACGAGTAGCACAGCGCCGGAAATTGTTCTAGAGTTGACTTCATCAAATGAAGAGGGAACTAATGATAATGATCACGAAACTCTGAAAGAGGACACTATCGAACCTCGCGGGTTGAGCAAGACACGTGCATCTCCTGAACTGTACGGCAATCCTGTTATGAATTTCATGGTCAATGAAATAGATGACCCGGCGACGTATGAAGAAGCGATGATGAGCCTGGATTCCAACAAATGGCTAGAATCCATGAAATCTGAGATGGAATCCATGTACGAAAACCAGGTTTGGACCTTGGTGGACTTACCTCACGACCGAAAGGCCGTTGAGAATAAATGGATTTTCAAAAGGAAAACTGAAGTTGATGGTAATGCAACCGTCTATAAAGCTTGACTTGTTGCAAAGGGGTTTCGACAAATTCAAGGGGTTGACTACAATGAGACATTCTCTCCCGTAGCGATGCTAAAGTCAGTTAGGATTATGTTAGCAATTGCTGCTTATTTTGATTATGAGATATGGCAGATGGATGTCAAAACTGCATTCCTTAATGGAAACATTGAAGAAGAATTGTATATGATACAACCAAAGGGTTTTGTTAATCCTAAGTATGCTAACAAGGTGTGCAAGCTTCAGCGATCCATGTATGGACTAAAGCAAGCATCACGGAGTTGGAATCTCCGCTTTGATGAGGTGATCAAAGAGTTTGGATTTATCCAAACTTATGGAGAGGCTTGTATTTACAAGAAAGTGAGTGGGAGCAATGTGGCATTTCTAATATTATATGTGGATGCCATATTATTGGTTGGAAATGATATAGATCTTTTAAACAGTGTTAAAAGTTATCTAAATAGCAATTTTTTTATGAAGGACCTAGGTGAAGCGTCAGACATATTAGGCATAAAGATCTATAGAGATAGATCAAGGCGCCTGATAGGGCTATCACAAAGTACATACCTTGATAAGATTTTAAAGAAGTTTAAAATGGACGGAAGTAAGAAGGGGTTCTTACCAATGTTGCAAGGCAAGACATTGAGTAAGACTCAAAGTCCGGCTACGGCGGAAGAAAGAAAGATAATGGATAAAATCCCCTATGCTTCAACTATAGGCTCTATAATGTATGCCATGCTATGTACAAGACCGGATGTGGCACATGCTATTAGTTTAACTAGTAGGTACCAATCTGATCTAGGTACGGAACATTGGATAGCGGTCAAGAATATCCTTAAGTACTTAAGAAGAACTAAGGATATGTTTCTTGTATATAGAGATGAAGAAGAGCTTGTCACCAAGTGTTATGTCGACGCTAGCTTTGACACCGATCCGGATGACTCTAAGTCTCAATCCGGATACATATTTCTCTTGAACGGAGGAGCAGTTAGTTGGAGGAGTTCCAAACAACCTGTGGTGGCTAGATCAACGACAGAGGTGGAATATGTTGCTGCTGCAGAAGCGGCGCGGGAAGCGGTTTGGATGAAGGAGTTCATAACCTAACTAGGTGTGGTTCCTAATGCGTTGGACCTAATGGTTATCTATTGTGACAATAATGGAGCCATAGCCAACACCAAGGAACCAAGGTCTCACAAGAATTCCAAGCATATTAAGCGCCAGTTTCACTCCATTTGAGAGCATGTTATGGATGGAGATATAAAGATTTGCAAAGTACGCACAGATCTCAATGTTGCTGATCCGTTGACTAAAGTTCTCCCTAGGGCAAAACATGATCAACACCAGAACACCATGGGTGTTAGATTTAGCACTATGTAACTAGATTATTGTCTCTAGCGCAAGTGGGAGACTGAAGGGAATATGCCCTGAGAGGCAATAATAAAGTTGTTATTATGTATATTCCAAGTATATGATAGATGTTTATTTTGCATGCTATAATTGTATTGATACGGAAACGTTAATACATGTGTGTTTAATAAACAAATGGAAAGTTCCTAGTTATGCCTCTCTTTAATTTAGCTCGTTGATTAACAAGATGATAAAAGTTTCCTGATCATGGACATTGGGTATCGTTAATAACGAGGTCACAATATTGGGGAAATGATGTGATGAACATTCATCCGAAGTATAGCATTATGATCAAAGTCATTGAGTTTATATGCTATAACATCATATGAAGTAATCCTAGTCCTTAGACCATGAGATCATGTTAATCACTAACACCAAAGGAGTATCTTGATAACATCAAACGTCACACCATAAAAGGGTGACTATAAAGACGGGTTTAGTGCTACAAAGGTGTTATGTAGAGGCTCATGGATCAAGAGTGGGATTTTTCTATCCCGATGACAGATAGATATACTCTAGGCCCTCTCAGTGATATCACATTGAGAATAGCTTGCAAGCAAGTGATGTGATCACTAGAATGTTATATCACGGGAACGAGAAAAGAGTGCATGTCGGTAACGAGATCAAACTAAGTATTTGGATACTGATGATCGAACCTTGGACCTGTAATATATTATGAGACAAAGGGATTAAGTTACTAGCGTTAAAGGTTCTCATGATCACAAAAGTCATCGTTGAATATGAAGGAGTCAGAATGGATCTCCAGGTCCCGCTTCTGATTATTGATCTGATAGGAGTCTCAATCATGTCTGCATTGTTCGCAAACCGTAGGGTGACACACTTAAGGGTTGCCAAACACCATTTGGAGCATATATGTTTCAGATGAAAGAATTGCAAAGCACTAGAATCATTTCGATGGAAACTGGAATTGTTTCGGTGTAGAAACTGGTTCTGCATGTGATATTGAAATGTTGCAAGGGGTTTTATGTGAATGTCTGTTAATTAAAGTAATTAAAAAAATTATGAATAAAATAAATCAAAGAGTTTTATTAAATGAGAGTTTCATTAAATTTGGTGGAAATTCAATGCATGTGAGTGGAATTTTGAGTGGAGGCTAGATTTATGTGAGTGGAGATTCACCACATGAATGAGGGAAGAGGTGGGGGCACCTCCCCATGGCGCCGGCCATGGGAGCGAGCTGCCCCCTCTCCCTATAAAAGGCCCCCTCTAATCCTCACAAAGCACACCTCCTCGTGAAGGATCTCTCTCCCCCTCTAGATATATTCCCCATGGTCTCGGATTAGCGAGATACATGTTCCCGTTGGATTTTCGTTTGGAAGGAGTTGTTGCTTCCGCTGATTCGCTAGAGTGAGGAGGTGGAGGTTTTTCGGTGGCCTGGACGTGTGTGCGAGGACGGATGCGCTGCTGATTTGTGGCGCTAGGACTTCCACACGATCTTGAGATCGGCAAGCGTTCGACTACATCATCCACGAGTTCCAACATGTTAACAAAGTTTTGTTGTCTTCGAGGGTAAGTTCTCCATGGATGTATATCCACCTGTTGCTTGTATCTAGTAGATAAATCTTGGCGTATAGTTCCCATCGTAGGAAATTTTTTGTTTTCTATGTTGCGAACCCCAACAGCCTTCCTGGAAGGTGCGAGTCCGGACCCGATAGCGGCGGAGTCCCAGCTGGTAGATGGCGGTGCATGAGCAAGCTAGGTCGCGGGATTCATCGAGCTGGTCGATCCCGTCTTGGCGGGCAATCTCGTTGTCCTCCTCCACATAGTTGATGACCCGAGGCGAGTCGTGTTCTAGGTCAGGTCAACATGACGGCTTCAGCACCATATACCATGAAGAAGGGTGTGAACCCTATTGAGCGGTTGAAATAGGTGTGAATACCCCATAGGACGTAGGGTAGCTCTTCAAGCCAGCATCTAGGAGTTCGCTCGATGAGGACTTGCAATCTTGGCTCGAGGCCATGGAGGACGCTCTTATTGGGTTCGCAGCATAGAAAACAAAAAAATTCCTACGATGGGAACTATAAGCCAAGATCTATCTACTAGATACAAGCAACGGGTGGATATACATCCATAGAGAACTTACCCTCTGATGTCTACGCACTTCTATTCTTGTAGACAGTTGTTGGGCCTCCAAGTGCAGAGGTTTGTAGAACAGCAGCAAGTTTTCCCTTAAGTGGATCACCCAAGGTTTATCGAACTCAGGGAGGAAGTGGTCAAAGGTATCCCCTCTCAAGCAACCCTGCAATCAATATACAAGAAGTCTCTTGTGTCCCCAACACACCCAATACACTTGTCAGGTGTATAGGTGCACTAGTTCGGCGAAGAGATAGTGAAATACAAGTGGTAAAGATAATTATAAGTGGTAACGGTGATAGAAAATAGCTTGATGGCGTGGAAAAGACTAAAGGCAAACTGAAATAAAGATGGAAGCAAGCAAACATGTAACAGATCTAATTGCAAACGGTGTATCAATGCTTAGAAACAAGGCCTAGGGATCATACTTTCACTAGTGAACACTCTCATATAAATATCTTATCTTTATGATACTACTCTTAACTACACTCCGGTTGGACACTCTAATCGTTGGTAGGGCTATAACAGCACACCTCAAAGTAAGCCTTTCCCATCTAGAAAACCCCACACTGTCACCTTGAGCACTAGATGAGTCCAACAAACACCACAATTTCATAGAGACATCCAACTCCAAATATAACTCATAACAAGTATTTGCAATCTCTAGCCTAAGTGCCACCATGGTGCGCACGCTGTCACTTTCACACACATGGGGAGAGCAGAGATCTATTAAAGCACTTGAGTAGCAAGGTAGGTCTATAGATTACAAGCTCATGATCACAATAAGATCATGCATAGAGAGAGAGATGAACACATAGCTACTGATAGAACCCTTAGCCTCGAGAGAGAACTACTCCCTCCTCATCATGGGAATCAGCAATGTTGATGGATATGGTGGTGGAGATCGATTGAGATGGCTCAGGAGGCACTTCCCCGTCCCGGTAGGGTGCCGGAACAGAGACTTTCTATCCCCTGAATCTCCCCTTCGGTGGCGGTGGCACTGTGGAACTTTTCATGGATTTCTGATTGACGATCTAGGGTTTTGGTATCGGGAGGCTCTTATAGGCGAAGGAGGCAAGGTCGGTGGGCGGCCAGGGGGCCCACACCATGCCCTGGTGTGGCCTGGGGGGACCCGCGCCATGGGGTGGTGTGGCCACCCTGTGGCCCCTCTCCGAATCTCCTTCTGGCTTCGTGAGTCTTCCGGGAAAATATCAACTTTGGCTTTTGTCCAGTCCAATTCCGGGAAAATGACAAGGCAAGCAGATAATGAGCATCTCAGCGATCTTTTTATTTGCTATTTTCATAGGTTTTTATTGAGGATGCTTCATAGAGTGCTCATTATGGTGATGCTGCAAGTTTCCACCATGATTAGGAATGGCTTAGGCTAGAGGCCCAGACGTTTCTCTAACACACATACAAACTCCATGATCTTACAAGTTGCACTTTTATTTCACACCGCCGGGATCCATAAGCAAAAGAACATGATATCAACGGGGTACAAAGTACAAGTGCAATGTTGAAAGCGTTCCCCATGGTACATGGTTCTGAAAATTTCAACTTATAAAGCGCAAGCATATACGCAACAAAGAAGGACCCAGTGGTTCAAGTTTATTAGATGCACAAAAATAAAGTGTGTCATCAAGTTCATGAGAGCTTTAATCACTAGTTTTCTCATAACAAGTTTAATTTGGAAGGTAAAAAAAGCATGAATATACTTGGAATAGCATAAGCTAGTAGGTAGGTATGGTGGACTCTTTGGAATAACTTGGTTTAGGGAGTTGGATGCATGAGTGGAACTCATACTTGGTTGTGGAGGCTAGCAAAAGACTGGGAGCGACAAACTAAGAGAGCAATAATGGCCATAATCATGCAGAGCGACAAAACATCATTGATCAAAGCATAAAGTGATACTACAAGTTGAAAACTAAAGGATCATAAAGGCTATGGTGACTTGAGATAGTCATAACATGGTGTGAGCATGTGCCAAGTCAACCCAAATAAAGCATCAAAGGAGAATACCACTATACTATGCTTTAATATGCTAAAACAACGCATGATTCATCCAAGGCACGTTAAGCAATCTCAATTGTTTATAACAAGTCATGCTACAGCAAAGAGTACTAAGCATAAAGCCAAAACAATATCAAGCATGGCACAACAAAGCATAAGCCACAGTAAAAAACGAGCTCTTTTTACCACTTAAGCATGAACTTTCCTACTCTTTTCCAAACCAAACCAAACTATTTGCAAACCAATGTATGAAAGAGGGGGTCCAACCAATTTATTCATAAAACTAAGCAAACCAAGCAAACAAAAAAACAAAATGAAAAAGAAAAAGAAGACGCTCCAAGAACAACACAAATGTGCATGAAACAATAAAAATGAAGCATTTGGAAGAAACCTGGGATTTTTATTAATGAAGAAGGGGATGCCTTGGGCATCCCCAAGCTTTGACGCTTGTACTTCTTAGATATTTCTTGGGGTGACACGCATGGCATCCCCAAGCTTGAGATTTAGTCCATCCTTCATCTCATTACTCATTCCTTCCATACACCTGAAATTTTTCCTTCATACAAAACTTCACACAATATTTATTAGCAACATTAGTGCACTCAAGATAATAGGTCCTAAGGTTCAGTTCCAACACCTATAAACTTACATTAGAACACTAGCTACTGAATCACTTCCCTCAAAAAGCTCAATTCCCCAAAAGAACTCAAAAAGGAACCAACAAGAAGCAAATGCAGAAAATGGCAGAAATCTGTCAAAACAGACCAGCAGGTAAAGATGAATTTTTTCGAAGACCTTCTGTTGCTCAAATCAAAACGTGTTGAACTAACTAAAGTTAGATAACAACCTGGGGAAGAAGCAAAAAAAATTACAGCTCAATCCGACACACAGAGCTCTCTCACGAATTTTTACGGTGAAGCACAAAAATCTGTTTCGGGACAGCAACTTTCCCAATCATTACTTCTCTCTCATTAGAGGTTACTCTTGGCATAAAAAGCAAAATAAAAAGGATAAGGAGTGGTTATTACAGAGGTAATAACTTCCAAGACTCATCTAAAACTTTTGGGTTATCTTCCAATAAGTACTTTTCTTTAACGCCTTTAAGTTAGGCATGAAAGTTTGAGAAGATGCTCTCATAAGAAATATGAATTAAAGTAAAAGAGAGCATCAAGAAGCAAATTCAAAGCACATTTAAGTCTAACCCACTTCCTATGCATAGGAATCTTGTAAATAAACAAGTCATGAAATCACAAAGCAACAAGCATAGGAAAGCAAAACAAGTGCAACTTCAAGACTTTCAACATAAAGAGGGGAAACTTAATATTATGGAGATGCATACAACCATGCTTCCCTCTCTCATAATAACTTTCCATAGCATCATGAATAAAATTAACAATATAAATATCACATAAAACATTCTTATCATGAGCCACGTGCTTAAAAGAATTAATACTCCCCACATAAACATAGTCATTCTTATTAATTGTAGTGGGAGCAAATTCAACAAAATAGCTATCATTATTATTCTCATCACCATAATCATCAAATATAGGAGGCATATTGTAATCATAATTAATTTTCTCCTAAATAGTAGGTGTACTGAAAATATCATATTCATCATTGTAATCATCATATATTGGAGGTTTGGTATCATCATAAGCAATAGAATAGCTATCTTCCAAAGCTGGGGAACTAAAAAGATCATTTTCATAAAGACTAGCTTCCCCAAGCTTAGACTTTTCCATAGCATTAGCAATAATGGTGTCCAAAGAATTCATACTAACAACATTGCTATTAGCATGCAAATAAAGTTCCATAGGTTTTTTAATTTTCTCTTCAAACACTTCATGTCCTAACTCAAGATAAAGACTATAAAGCTCTCTAATTTTGTTGTTGTTTTCCATTAAGCCTAACTAGTGAAAACAAGAAACAAAAAGACAAAATTGCAGAATCTAAAGGAAATAACTTCGAGCACTCACACCGGAGGATGTGAGTACCTTTTACCTTACCTCCCCGGCAACGGCGCCAGAAAATAGGCGTTTGCCGTGGGAGGTTCTTCTTCTTTAATCCTCCGGTGTGAATACCTTTTACCTTACCTCCCCGTCAACAGCGCCAGAAAATAGCTTGATGTCTACGCACTTCTATTCTTGTAGACAGTTGTTGGGCCTCCAAGTGCAGAGGTTTGTAGAACAGTAGCAAGTTTTCCCTTAAGTGGATCACCCAAGGTTTATCGAACTCAGGGAGGAAGTGGTTAAAGGTATCCCCTCTCAAGAAACCCTGCAATCAAGATACAAGAAGTCTCTTGTGTCCCCAACACACCCAATACACTTGTCAGGTGTATAGGTGCACTAGTTCGGCGAAGAGATAGTGAAATACAAGTGGTGTAGATAATTATAAGTGGTAAAGGTGATAGAAAATAACTTGATGGCGTGGAAAAGACTAAAGGCAAACTGAAATAAAGATGGAAGCAAGCAAACATGTAACAGATCTAATTGCAAACGGTGTATCAATGCTTAGAAACAAGTCCTATAGGATCATACTTTCACTAGTGAACACTCTCATATAAATATCTTCTCTTTATGATACTACTCTTAACTACTCTCCGGTTGGACACTCTAATCGTTGGTAGGGCTATAACAACACACCTCAAAGTAAGCCTTTCCCATCTAGAAAACCCCACACTATCACCTTGAGCACTAGATGAGTCCAACAAACACCACAATTTCAAAGAGACATCCAACTCCAAATATAACTCATAACAAGTATTTGCAATCTCTAGCCTAAGTGCCACCATGGTGCGCACGCTGTCACTTTCACACACATGGGGAGAGCAGAGATCTATTAAAGCACTTGAGTAGCAAGGTAGATCTATAGATTACAAGCTCATGATCACAATAAGATCATGCATAGAGAGAGAGAGAGAGATGAACACATAGTTACCGGTAGAACCCTTAGCCTCGAGAGAGAACTACTCCCTCCTTATCATGGGAGATGGAGATGGTGATGGAGATGGTGGTGGAGATCAATGGAGATGGCTCCGGGGGCACTTCCTCGTCCCGGAAGGGTGCCGGAACAGAGACTTTCTGTCCCTCGAATCTCCCCTTCGGTGGCGGCGGCGCTGCGGAACTTTTCGTGGATTTCTGATTGACGATCTAGGGTTTTGGTATAGGGAGGCTCTTATAGGCGAAGGAGGCAAGGTCGGTGGGCGGCCAGGGGGCCCACACCATGCCCTGGCACGGCCTAGGGGGACCCGCGCCATGGGGTGGTGTGGACACCCTGTGGCCCCTCTCCGACTCTCCTTCTGGCTCCGTGAGTCTTCCCAGAAAATATCAACTTTGGCTTTTGTCCGGTCCAATTCCGAGAATATTGATTTTCTGACTTTCCTGGAACCAAAAACAGCAGAAAACAGGCAATTGGCACTATGGCATATTGTTAATAGGTTAGTCCAAGAAATCATATGAAAAGTACTCCAAAGTGTGGACAAAACACAAGAAAGTAGATAAAACCAAGCATGGAACATCAAAAATTATAGATACATTTGCAATGTATCACCCTCGAAGACAACAAAGCTTTGTTAATGAGTTGGAACTCGTGGATGATGTAGTCGTACACTTGCCGATCTCAAGATCGTGATGAAGTCCAGCAGGTCTAGCTCCAGCACGTCCTTCAGATCTAGCTCTAGCAAGTCCAGCACCACCAAGTCCAGCACCGAAAAGCAGTGGGGCATATGTGATCGCACACTTGTCCGGTACCCCGACAACCTCCATCCCTCGCTCCAGCAAAGCAGCGGAAGCAGCAACTCCTTTCTAGATAAAGCCACCGGGAACATGTATCTCACTAATCCGAGACCATGGGAATAATACTAGAGGGGGAGAGAGAGCCTTCACGAGGAGGTGTGAGTATGAAGGTGTGAGAGGGGGGCCTTTTATAGGAGGAGGGGAGGGTACCCATCCCATGGCCGGCACCCATGGAGGGTGTCCCTTCACCTCCCCCATTCATGTGTTGGTAACCCCTCCACATTAAAATGCCCCTTCACATTCTCTTTTAAAGTCTCCACTTTCAATGCATTAAATTTCTCCAAATTTAACGCTCTCTCATTTAATAAAACTCTTTTATTATTTTTATTCAGAATTTTGTTAATTACTTTACTTAACAAACATTCGCATAAAACCCCCTGCAACATTTCAATATTACATGCAGAACTAATTTCAGCAATTTCACCCGAAACAGTTTCGGTGTCTATTGAAATAATTCCAGCGCTTTCTTAATCTTTATCTGAAACATATTTGCTCCAAATGGTGTCGGTATCCCTTAAGTGTGTCACCCTATGGTTCACGAATAATGCAGACATGATCGAGACCCCTCTTCGATCAATAATCAGCAGTGGGACCTGGAGATCCGTACTGACTCCCACATATTCAACGATGACTCTTGTGATCGTGTGAACCTTTAACGTCGTAACTAAATCCCTTTGTCTCGCGATATATTACATGTCCGAGATTCGATCATCGGCATCCAAATACCTAGTTTGATCTCGTTACCGACATGCACTCTTTTCTCGTTCCCGTGATATAACATTCTAGTGATCACATCACTTGCTTGCAAGCTATTTCAATGTGATATCACCGAGAGGGCCCAGAGTATATCTATCCGTCATCGGGATGGACAAATCCCACTCTTGATTCATGAGCCTCAACATAACACCTTCGTAGCACTGAACCCACCTTTATAGTCACCCTGTTACGGTGTGACATTTGATGTTATCAAGATACTCTTCCGGTGTTAGCAATTAACATGATCTCATGGTCTAAGGACTAAGATTACTTCATATGATGTTATAGCAATATAAAAATAATGACTTTGATAGTAATGCTATACTTTGGATGAATGTTCCTCACATCATTTCACAAATGATGTGACCTTGTTATTAACAACATCCAATGTCCATGATCAGGAAACCTTGATCATCTTGTTAATCAACGAGCTAGTTTATATGAGAGGCATTACTAGGAACTTTGTATTTTTTTTATTTAACACACATGTATTAATGTTTCCAATTAATACAATTATAGCATGCAAAATAAACATTTATCGTAAACATGGAATAAGATAATAACCACTTTATTATTGCCTCTCGGGCATATTCCCTTCAGTCTCCCACTTGCACTAGAGTCAATAATCTAGTTTGTAAACATGTATATACAACACCTAGGTGTTGAATATACGCGTTTGCTAGTGGTTAACATAATCTCCTGATCTGGCACTTTCAGGTCCGTGTGTATTTGCATGTCTTTACGACTCTACGCATCACCCATTCTCAAATGAGATGGCATTATATAAATTTGGTCCTTTGGTGAGACCTTTAGTTCATTCGGGTTAAAATATGTTGATATTATTGTCATACAATATATCTTCATAGTATTAGCCCACTTTGAACCACACCTAGTTTGATAACAAACTTCTTAACACAAATGCCCTCCGTTGTTGCTACTATAGCAGTCATATACTTAGGCTTTTGTTGTAGTATCCGTCACAATGTTTCAACTTTGGAAGTTATCCAAATACATCATGGAACATCCTTTCCATTATATTGTGCCACCCATAGTCTAAATTGAGATAAATTTAATTTGTATCTTGTGACAAAACTAGTATCAATGTAACACTTTACAATGAACTACCTTTAACTATTTATCACTTATACATGATATATTCTTAGTTCTTCCAAAGCTTATAAGAATATCTTTACTATTGTCCAATGATCATCTTATGAATCATTCTGGTATGTGCTCATAACATTTAGAGCATAGGACATTCTGGATATATAAATATCACGGTATAATCGATCAAAATCTTCATGTGATTTTACTCACCAAGTGTTGAAACACTTGAATCTTGATACGATCCTTTCCATGCAGCAAGAACCTTTCTTGTTGTTTCCATATTGAACCCTTTCAATATCTCATATATGTATGTCTAGCACAACCATATTAGCGCCTCAATCTATCCATATAGATATTGATGCCAAATATTCTGGTTTTGCCCAAGTCTTTCATCGAAATCTTATTTTAATGAAATTCTTTGTCAATACAAGATACATCATTTCCAATCAACAATATGTCCTCTACATAATCTATTAGAAATATGTCTCAGCGCTCCCACTTAATTTCTTGCAAATGCAAGCATCTTCATCATCTCTGATGAATTTAAACTCTTTTAACAATTTCATCATGGTGAAGATTCCAACTCCGTTATGCTTACTTTAACTATTGAAGTTTGCATGCCCTTTTAGCACCCTTTGAATTAACAAAACCCTTCGGACCGTGTCTTGTACACGTCCTAGGTAACCATTCTATTAGAAGAACATTGTTTTGTTTGTTCAAGTACCATACATCAAATTATATGCAGTGGTTGCTACATTAATCCGTCAAGACTAAATATCGCTATGAAAGATCAAATCTTGTCATAGTCAACTCCTTGAACATTGTCGTAAACTTCTTTCCGACATGTCGACTATTTCATAGATGTTAAACATCCATGTCTATTTCTTTATAGATCCAAACACGACCGATAGGCTTCACGCCTTTCCAGAGGGTCTTCCAAGTTCAGAAACTTGATTTCTCGTGTATGGATACTATCACGGATTCTATGACTTCTAGTCATTTTATGGAGTCAGGACCCATCATCTCTTCTTTGCATGTAGTCGGTTCATCATTGTCAAAACAATAACGACTTTCTTATCAAATCACACTATTTGATTCTTACCGACCCACACAGTTCAATAGGAACTCTAATCTCCGAGATTACAACCTTTGTAATCACGGGAGCCATGAGCATTGTGGTCGCCACCGGGACATTTTCCGGCGCTGCGCTACTTAGCACATATAGCTAAGGTTTAACAACCTTATCAAAGTTCTATTGTCCTCCCACTTAACTTTTCGCGAAAAATTCCTTCTCAAGAAACTTGACGTTCCAAGTAACAAACTCTTTTGTCCTCGGTGTTATGGAGGAATTCCCAAAAAATTCTTTTGGAATAACCTACAAAGACGTGCTTATCCGACTTTGGTTGTAAACATTTTACTTATGCGTAGCATACCAAAATTTAAGAAAAGACAATTCAGGTTTTATCCCAAACCATAACTTATATGGTGTCATTTCAACGGATCACGATGGTGCTCTTTTCAGTGTAAAAGCGGTAGTCTCTAAAGCTTCAATCCTTAAAACATAATGGAAGTTTTATAAATGACACATTTGATCTTACCATGTCAAACATGGTTTGATTTCATCTCTCGAATATGCCATACTCCTATGGTTTACCAGGAAACACAAATCATGGAACAATTCCTCAAATCTTAAGTGTTTTGCTAAACATGTAACTCAAATATCTTCCTTTATGATCAAATCATAAACTCTTATATTTTCTTGTTACAATGATTTTCCACTTCATCTTGAAAGTCTTTGAACAATTTTCAAATGTTTCATACTTCTTCCTTATTAAGTAAATATATAAATATATTCACTCAAATTTCTGGACAAAGCATATGAAGCAAAAAGATCCATCACATATGGCTACACATAATGGATTATGCACATCAACATGCACAATCTCCAATAAGCTAGTCATCCGTTCCTCTTTGTCCTATGGACGGAGTTTCAATTATCTCGAGGAAAGTCTCGCAAGCGTCAATTGATCAAAATCAAAGACTCCAAAAAATCCATCAACATGGAGTTTCTTCATGTTTTCTTTCCAATATAACTTAAACAGCGATGTCACTTCATAAGTGATATTTCAATCATTTGTCTTGCGACATTTTAGCAATAGTGTTCATGGATGTGATTTCTCCCACTAGACTTGTAAAAGTTCATCCATCCTTTATGGAATACGGTAATCATTTGAACAACCATTGTTCTCGTAATACCGGAACAAAATAACAATTATTAAAACAAATCTTGAAGGCTAGGTTTGACGACAACGAAAAACACAATAACACTTTATTTGTTTTCGATGAACATCATCACTTATTCTCTTGCTAGTTACTTAGGCCGTTGTAGTTCATGAATTGTGTTGTTCTGTATGACACTTCACACCAACCAATTCGGTATCCAGTACCTTAGAACCACATTGTTAACAAGCAAGGAATATAGCCATAACATGTATATCTTCTATATACCTAAGTTGGACATATCCAACCTTTTCTTTTCTGCCAAATATTTTATAGATTCTCTTTCAACAATTCCTTTTCTTTTAAAAGAATCTATCAACATCAATAGTGGTGTCATTCACATGACACATAGTACAAAGTGTATATAGTCAAATACTAATACCTTTGGACTTGCACTTTGAAGTGGATCACCATCATCAAATGTTTGGTGTTCTTTCAAAAATCCATTCTTTAGTAATCTATTTGCGTAGTAAACATTTTACCTACATCTTATATTCATCTTCATGATCAAGCTACTATAGCCTATAAGGAAGAATCGCGAGTATAATGTTAGTTCCCAAAAACCTTTTTGGGAGATCCGGATGCCTAGCATCTCCATCCTTTACAAATTCTCATAATATGAGAACATGTATTTTGCTAAATTATACTCTATCATAATGCAACCAAAAACATTGTTTCAGATATCACAATATCTTCCACACATGATGGTTTCTGAAACAATTTTTTTCAGCTCCTAGATAATCTTGATATTAAAACAACTTTTGAATATCAAAAATCATGGAGGCAAACATGATACTTTAGATACTAACATTGGAATTCTTACTCTTGATTTAATACTACTTACTAAACTTCATGGAGTAAATAGAGTTTGCTGAAAGTTTGCAATAGGACTTCTAAACTTTTAAATTGACATTCAAAACAATACGATACTAGTTCGTAAAGTAAATATCCAGAATTCTATAGTTCTATTATCTCAATTAAAACTAAGCATAAGGTAGTGAACAGACGCCAATGACTACAAAAAATTATGCAAATTCACTTCGATTTAGTTTATGACAAATTGAGTTCGACTAATCCAAATTAGAAATGAACTCCCACTCAAAAACGACATCCCTCGTGCCTTTTTGGTGATTACATGAACCAAATCCACTACACCAAGTCCGATCATCACGTGAGGCGGTGTAGCTTCAAAGGCGAGCATCAATATGGGCATCATATGAACTATATGACTCATGCTTAACCTTTCGGTCCGTGTTTTGAGGCCATGTATGTACATGCTAGGCTCGCCAAGTAAGAACCTTAGTACTCGCGTGTGTAAAACTGTCTTACACCCGTTGTATGAAAGCGTAGAGTTGAGTACACCCGATCATCACGTGATGTCTCGAAACACGATCCATAGAACGGTGCATACTTAAGGAAGAACACATTTTTATCTTGATATCTAAATGAGGGATCATCTTAAAATTCTACTAAAACGCCAAACTAGCAATATAAGATGCAAATATCTAATGTGTAAAGTGAGATGATATGGTCCATGCATTTGATCTCTATCATTCCTTTGTGTGTAAGGCCAAGGTCTATGGAACTTACACGTTGAGTGTGTTGTAAGAGTATCTATCATACATCTACTTACAACAAAACCATATCAAGACACTAGCCCAGCAACGATCTAAACTAGACGCCTCTAATTTATTAATTGCAAGTTTTACGTAGCTTAGGGCTTTCGGAGATAGAACTGGTCTTACCTACAAACATGAACCACAACGAGGATAACCAAGTTATTAGCAACTCGTTGTAAATCAGATATTGACTATAGTTGGAGAGACAAACACCCGGCAGCCACTTATGCAAAACTAGTTGCATCTCAGTCGTGGAACCGGTCTCATGTACGATGACATGTAAGGTTGGTCCGGGCCGCTTCATCCCACTATGCCACCAATATCCAAAATACATGAAAGAAGCAATAACATGATCATCATCGACCACATATAAACATATGTGTACTACCCGTGCAAAGCACCTACGCATATATCAGGCTCTGATACCACTGTTGGGTTGGCAGCATAGAAAACAAGAAAACTCCTACGATGGGAACTATACGCCAAGATCTATCTACTAGATACAAGCAACGGGTGGATATACATCCATAGAGAACTTACCCTCGAAGACAACAAAGCTTTGTTAACGAGTGGAACTCGTGGATGATGTAGTCGTACACTTGCCGATCTCAAAATCGTGATAAAGTCCAGCAGGTCCGGCTCCAGCACGTCCTTCAGATCCAGCTCCAGCAAGTCCAGCACCACCAAGTCCAGCACCTCAAAGCAGTGGTGCATCTATGATCGCACACACGTCCGGTACCCCGACAACCTCCATCCCTCGCTCCAGCAAAGCAGCGGAAGCAGCAACTCCTTTCCAGATAAAGCCACGGGGAACATGTATCTCGCTAATCCGAGACCATGGGAATAATACTAGAGGGGGGAGAGATCCTTCACGAGGAGGTGTGAGTATGAAGGTGTGAGAGGGGGCCTTTTATAGGAGGAGGGGAGGGTACCCCTCCCATGGCCGGCGCCCATGGAGGGTGTCCCTTCACCTTCCCCATTCATGTGGTGGTAACCCCTCCACATTTAAATGCCCCTTCACATTCTCTTTTAAAGTCTCCACTTTAAATGCATTAAATTTGGCATTTAATAAAACTTTTTATTATTTTTATTCAGAATTTTGTTAATTACTTTAATTAACAAACATTCACATAAAACCCCCTGCAGCATTTCAATATTACATGCAGAACCAATTTCAGCAATTTCACCCTAAACAGTTTTGGTGTCTATTGAAATAATTCTAGCACTTTCTTAATCTTTATCTGAATCATATTTGCTCCAAATGGTGTCGGTATCCCTTAAGTGTGTCACCCTACGGTTCACGAATAATGCAGACATGATCGAGACCCCCTCTTCGATCAATAATCAGCAGCAGGACCTGGAGATCCGTACTGACTCCCACATATTCAACGATGACTCTTGTGATCGTGTGAACCTTTAACGTCGTAACTAAATCCATTTGTCCCGCGATAAATTACATGTCCGAGATTCGATCATCGGCATCCAAATACCTAGTTTTATCTCGTTACCGACATGCACTCTTTTCTCGTTCCCGTGATATAACATTCTAGTGATCACATCACTTGCTTGCAAGGTATTTCAATGTGATATCACCGAGAGGGCCCAAAGTATATCTATCCGTCATCGGGATGGACAAATCCCACTCTTGATCCATGAGCCTCAACATAACACCTTCGTAGCACTGAACCCACCTTTATAGTCACCCTGTTACGGTGTGACGTTTGATGTTATCAAGATACTCTTCCGGTGTTAGCAAGTAACATGATCTCATGGTCTAAGGACTAAGATTACTTCGTATGATGTTATAGCAATATAAACATAATGACTTTGATCGTAATGCTATACTTTGGATGAATGTTCATCACATCATTTCACAAATGTTGTGACCTCGTTATTAACAACATCCAATGTCCATGATCAGGAAACCTTGATCATCTTGTTAATCAACGAGCTAGTTTATCTGAGAGGCATTACTAGGAACTTTGTATTTTGTTTATTGAACACACATGTATTAACGTTTCCAATTAATAAAATTATAGCATGCAAAATAAACATTTATCATAAACATGGAATAAGATAATAACCACTTTATTATTGCTTGTCAGGCATATTCCCTTCAGCTCTGGTTTGCACGCTCTGCTTGGCAGTTCAATTCCGGATAGACGACTGAGGTGAGGTCGATTCGGATTTTGTATTCCTCCCAGAAGTCAGCTATGGCGCCCTTGGTGAAGTTGGTGCCATTGTCCGTGATGTGTGCGAGTAGCCGTACCGGTAGATTAGCTCGTGGAGGAACTTGGTGGCGGTCTTGCCAACCCACTTGGTGAACTTGTCGATGACGACTAGGAGGTGGGTGTAGCCTGATGGGGCTTTCTTGAACCGGCCCACCATGTCGATGCCCCATACGGCAAACGACCATGTGATGGGGATGGTCTTGAGGGCTGAACTAGGTATGTGTGTCTGGTTGGCGTATTTCCGGCACCCGACTCATCGTTGGACGATGTCAGTGGCGTCGGCGTGTGTGGTGAGCCAGTAGAAGCCGTGGCGCATGGCCTTAGCGACTAGCGACTAGGCACCAGCGTGGTGGCAGCAGTCGCCGACGTGGATATCTTGGAGGATCGTGCATCTCTCTTCTGGATGTACGTAGCGCCGGAACACGCCGGTCATGCTCCGCTTGTGGAGTTCGCCGTTGATGATGACGAAGGATTTGCAGTGGAAGAAAATCATTTGCGCCTCCGTCTCGTCCATGGGCAGGATCATGTGCTCGAGGTATGCGATGTACGGCGCAGTCTAGTCGCTAGGCTCCATGACCATGGCGATCAGAGCAGGCTTGGGCTGCAGCGGTATCCCGATGTCGAACTCCTTCGGGGGAGAGACCGATGGCTTGTCGATGATGTCGAGGAAGACGCCCAGAGGTGGTGTTTGGCAAGCAGACTCGTTGCACGAGAGTGTGTCGGCCTCTTCATTCTTGCGGCGATCAATCCACTTGACGGAATAGCTGACGAAGTAGCCTCCTAGTTGGTCCACCGCTTGGCGGTAAGCTATCATGTTGAGGGCGACTGCATCGCAGGTGTCGGTCACTTGCGCGGCGACGAGGTCGAAGTCGCCGTAGCACTTGAGGTGGTTGACATTCATCTCCTTGGTGGCCCGCATGCCGTGAAGGAGGGCCTCGTACTCTGCCATGTTGTTGGTGCAGGGTGTGAAGTTGAGTTGCAGCATGTATTGGAGCTTGTCGCCCTTGGGGGAGGTGAGCACGATTCCTGCTTCGGCGCCATCGGAATTTTTGGATCCATCAAAGTTGAGGTGCCAGTAATGGAGGTAAGGGAGCGTATCCAGTTGCTGCGCTTCTTCCCAGTCGGCGAGGAAATTGGCAAGGGACTTAATCGCCTTGCGCGGCTCATTCTTGATGTTGTGGACACTAATTTTGATGCCCCACTTGGCGACTCGCCTAGTCGCCTCTTTCTATTGCGGATAATGTCATGTAATGGCGTGGAGGGGACGACCGTGATGGGGTGCTCTTGGAAGTAGTGCGTGAGCCTTCGCTGGGCTCTGAAGACCACGTACACCATCTTCTGGTATTGCAGGTAGCGCTGCCTTGAGTCCATTAGGACCTCGCTAATGTAGTAGACCAAGCGTTGTACGAGGTGCTCCTTTCCCTCCTCCTATCGCTCGACGGCCATCATGGTGTTGACGACTCGGGTGGAGGCCGCTATGTAGATGAGCATTGGTTCTTTGTCCACGGGGGCAGCGAGTAGCGGTGCTGCGAGCAACACTTCCTTGAGTGCTTTGAGCACATTGTCCGCTTCTTCGTCCCATTGGAACGTGGGGTTCTTGCGCATCAAGCGGTAGATGGGCATTGCCTTCTCATCGAGCCCAGGGATAAAGCGACTGAGAGTCGTGACTCGGCCGGCCAACTTCTGAATGTCATGCGGGCACTCAGGTTTCCCGAGTCATGCGATGGTGTCGATCTTGGTGGGGTTTGCTTTGATGCCTTTCTTGGATACTACGTACCCCAGGAGTTGTCCAGTGGGCACGCCGAAGGTGCACTTCCCCGGATTAAGCTTGATCTTGTACTTCCGTAGATTTGCAAAAGTTTCGGCCAGGTCGGCGAGTAGGTCGTTCTGGGGGGTTGATTTCACCATCACGTCGTCGATGTAGACGTGGATGTTGCGGCCAATTTGACTCGCAAGGCATTCTTAAGGCCGAACCGCATTGCTATTTAGCAGAAGGCGTCGAATGGCGTGATGAATGTCGTTTTCTTCTCGTCCTCGACCGCCATCTTGATCTAGTTGTAACCAGAGTACGCGTCGAGGAAGCATAGCAACTCCAACCCCGCGGTCGAGTTGATGATCTGGTCGTTGCGGGGGAGGAAGAACTCCTCCTTTGGGCAGGCATTGTTAAGGTTAGTGTAGTCAATGCACATTCTCCAAGTGTTTTTCTTCTTCAGCACCATGACTGGGTTTGCCAGCCACTTGGAGTACTTGATTGGCCGAATGAAGCCTGCAGCAAGTAGACGATGTCCTTCTTCGGTGATTGCTCGGCGGTGCTCTTCATTGAAGGGCCGCAGCGACTGCTTCACAGGTCGCACTTTGGGGTCAGCATTGAGTTTGTGCTCAGCGAGTTCCCTCGGGACACCAGGCATGTCAAATGGTTTCCATGCAAAGATGTCGCGATTCTCACGCAGGAACTCGATGAGCGCACTTTCCTATGCGAGGCTCATGTTGGTCCCGATGGTGACCTTCTGGCTCGAGTCGCCCGGGACGAGCTCGACGGTGTAGGTGTGCGTGGAGGCCTCAAATGCTGTTGACCCAACATTTTCTGCATTGGGCTTCTTCAGGATCCTGGGGTCGTCCTTGTCGATGCCACTCGCACATTTGGCGTGCTCATCAGTGTGGTTGGTCTCCTCGGTGACGACAGCATCGACGAGCTTGGCGCCGTTGTCCTCGCACTCCACAGCCATATCAGGGTCGTCGTGGACGGTGATGATTCCCCGTGGCCCTGGGAGCTTCATCATGTTGTACGCGTAATGTGGGGCCACCATGAATTTGGCGAATGCTTGTCACCCCAGGATGCGGTGGTAGGGATTGCAGAAGTTCACCATCTCGAAGATGATCCACTCGGTGTGGTAGTTGGATGGCATGCCGATGGTGACTAGCAGAGTCACCTTGCCGGTCGGGTAGGCTTTCCGACTGGGGACGATGCCGTGGAAGGTGGTGAGGGTCGATTCGACCATTGACTGCGGGAGCTGCAGCCTCCTGAACGTGTTTAGGTAGAGGATTTTGATGGAGCTTCCCCTGTCCATCAAGGTCTTGGGGAGCCAGTAGTCAGCCACTTTGTGCTTAACCATCAGAGCAACTCACCCAGGGTACTCAATCCGTGGCGCATGATCCTCGCGGCTCCAAGTGATGCTCTACTCGGACCAGTTGAGGAAGCGCGGGATGTCGACTTGTGTCACCGCGTTTACGGTGACTGCGCGAGCGAGCACCTTCTTATCACGCTTGGTGTCGAGTGCAGTGAACGTGTGCAGCGAGCCGACGTCATTGCCAAACCCGCCGGTGTTGCCGTTGTCCCTTGGCAGGTAATTGTTGGGGCCCTCTCTTGCTTGTCTTGCCTTCTCAATCTCCTTCAGAGAGTGGCAGTTGGCGGTGGTGTGAGTGGCGGGCTTCCTCTCCCTACTATGGTAGACATAGGGCTGGTTGAGTAGGGCGGTGGGGTCGAATTTCGGTCTCGCCGTGTTGTTGGCGCGGTAGTTTTCTCCGTCACGGCGGAAGTTCTTTGGGTCGCGCTGCCCATAGCCGGTGTTGGCAATGAAGTCGACTCGCCCGTCGCTTGACGGTGAGGCGAGTGTTGCTATAGCGCATCTCACGCTGTCTCCCATCGTCGTTGCAACCGGTGCGGCGTCTCCCAACCCACTCGTCGTCGGAGTCTTGGTTGGGGTCCTCCTCCGTGTAGCGCGTGGAGATCTCGAGGAGGTCGGGATGTTGTTGAGTGTCCGGTAGACCATCTTGATAGCGACCAGTGGTTCATACCAGCACACGTTCTTGAAGCAGTGCATCGCCGTGTCTGGGTGAATGTCGGAGGCGTTGATCCACAGGTCCTGCCATTGTTGCACCCAGTGGCGGGTCGACTCACGCTGTCCCTAGATGCAGCGCTCCAGGTCCTCCATGGTGGTGGCACGGGTGTAGGAGACCTCGAAGTGCCTGACGAAGGCCTCTCGCATGTCCTCCCACGAGTCGATGCTCTCCGCGAGGAGGGTGTTGATCCATTGCCGGGTCACTCCCTCCATCATCAGGGGGAGGTAGCGAGCGGCGAGTAGGTCGGTGTGGCCAGTGATCCCCATTGCCATGAGATATGTATCGAGCCACACCGCTGGGTCGTACGTCGGGTCATACTTTTCAATTTCCTTTGGCGCCTTGAAGTTGGGAGGATACTTTCGCCTCAGATCACTGGTCCGAAGCATTGTGGGCTGACTCGGCTGAGGGAGTCCCTTGGCTCCGGCTCGCCAGGAGTGGTGAGGGTGTGCCTCAGGTCGTTCGGTTGGCACGCTTGCCAGGACTAATTGTTGATGATGTGGGTCCATGCGTAGATCAACTAACTGTTGGCGGCGACCGTCTTATTCGTGGGTCGCGGCTCGTTGGTGGAGAGTGCGGGATTCACGGCCCGCGGTTGGAGCTCCAGGGGCTCGGGTGGTGGGCAGTTGAGGGTGTTGGCGATCGTTGGACGGCCGCTCGAGGCTGCCCTGCTCCCCGACGAGCGGGAGTACGTCCGTCCCCATGGGTCGACACTCGTGGCTTGTTGCTCGATAGCCCTGGCGAGTAGGGCCTAGGCGTACTTGATATGCAATGCGCCCTCTCCCGTGATGTTGAGATTGGCGACTGCAGCTTGCCCCACGATGACATTTTCCATCGGGGTGGAGTAGAGCGGGAGTCTATTGGAGTCCCGGTCCTAGGGTGAGATGATGATCTGTGGTTGCTCCGGAGGAGGCGTGCGGCAGGGTGGCGGTGGAGCTCCGGTCGCAGGTGAGCCAGGTGGTGGGCGGTTGCTGCCGCCGGGTGGCGCGTTCTCACAGACCTCGCGCTTGGCCGCGCGATCGGGATCATGCTCATCGTCAAAGTTCAGGGTGCGACCCTGGACATCGGAGTTCAGGCGGGTCCTGATGTGGCACTGATGGTAGAGCGATAGCTCCTGCGCAGTTAGTCGCTCGAGGCAGTATTTCTCGCGCTCGGCCTGCTCCGTGCGTGTTGCCGCCTCCAGTTTTATGCGGTACTCCTCGACCTCCATTGCCGTCGCGGTCGGCGGGATCGGCATGAAGAAGGGATCTGGCGGGGCACTCGCGCTCCCCGCCATGTAGATCGCATTGAAGCAATTGGATCTGACGTGGAAGTCGTCAAGAGACTCTAACCCAGAGTCGAAGTCGAAGACCCCGAGGATGGAGGGGTCCTCGAAATCCTCAGTGTTGGAGACTCGTGTGATGGAGTCTTCGCGTGATGCGATGGTGATGGATCCGGTGACCGAGAAAGGGGTCGCCGAATCGGCGTCGTCGTGGGGGGCCGCATCGTCTGTGGCCACATTGGTCCCGGCCGTGTTGATGGTTGTCAAGTCGTACTCGGAGGCGAGGCGGGTGATAGAGCAGATCTAGCCTTCTGAGAGTAGATCACGGTGTGGCGGCGACCTGCCGATGATCGCCGTCTCCACCAGGTTGACGGCATACGTGAAGCCGACAAACAGGTTGATGGTGCCAACAAGTATCTTTGTGTTGTGCGTGATCAGGCGCAACGCCAGGATATAGCTGTTGGGCAGGATCTGAATGATCCCGCCGCTCGTGATCATGCAGCTGGTAGTGATCCGCCGATCGATTGGTGAATAGGGTCTTGCCGTAGAACTCAGTCCGGACCGGCCATGCCCCATGGTGGGCGCCACTATCATGGGAATGACCACGACAGTCGCTACCAGGGGTAGCGATTGGAAGGATTTGGGGCAAGAGCAGGCAACCATCTATGGAGCGAGATGAGGGCAAAGACACAGGGGTTTACCGAGGTTCGCCTCTTGTAGGGTAAAGACCTACTCCTGCTAGATTGCATTATCGAGTGAGTTACAAGGGTGGCGAGCTCGGTGGCTAGGCAGCGATTCGATGGGGTGTATGATGGAACGTGAGTACAGAGAGTACCCTAGGGAGGCTTATACAGCGGGTACCTTGCTAGGGTTTACAAATATACAACCGAATCAATTAAGGACTCGGAGGATTTGACCTAATCCGACTAGGCATAACTATGCTTCTAGGCCTTCTAGTCACCAGGCTTCCTCTTCAATCGCATTCCAGTCGCCGTCCTGCATGCCCATTCACAGAGGCCTTAGTCCAGTCGGAACATCCTGCTGGGTATACCCCCTTCGGCATATCCCCACCATGGTAGCTGCTATAACCATGGCATGAAGTGTTTTGGGGATCATGTGACCCTGAGAGTCCACCGACATGAACGAGAAGTTGAGGGCCTTGGTTTCCTCTTCTCGATCTTTGTCGTTGATGTGGTCGAGTCGAGAGCGTCTTTTGTCGGCCGATGTGCCGTTGCCCTTTGAGGAGGATCCATCGATGGAGGAGAGTGTTGCCCGTCAGGAACTTGACGTCGTCTTCCTGCTTATGAGCCACGAGTTCAGCGTTCATCGTATGCTGGCGATTGAACTCCTTGATGAGCAGCGAGAGTGGTATCCCATCAGCATGTCGCATGATGTGTCTGCTGGGAGGGGTTGAGCTGTAGGGCTTCCCTGACTCACGCCCATCCAGCCTTGTTGAGGTGGATCTATTAGTATTCTGACCCGTTGTTGGTGTTTACGCCCTAGGTGTCGGGGTTGGGAGGGTTAGTAGGCTTACCGTTGGCAGGGCCATTGGTTGGAGCTCCATTGGTGGGCCCTCCATTGTCGATGTTTCCTTGGGTGCCTCCACCACCGTTGGTGATGACGGCACGCATGTAGTGGTTGGGGAGGCTACTACTGCCGCAACTTTCCGATCCGGAGCCATAGGTGCTTGATGAGTGCATATTTGTATCATGATTTATATTATTATTTTGCATTGTAGATGTAGGATCTTGGTATTTTACAGCGCTCCCGTGCACATTTTATGTATGTTTTCACCAGGATTAGGACAGATGATGGATACAATGGGTATAATTCTTGGAGCAGTTGTACTGAGGAGAAAAGGAGTAAAAAACAATGTAAATCACTTATTTCGGAGATATCAATAATACCCAAAGAAAACCTGAAGCGAACAAGGAGTACAGACGGTTTAACAACCAACTATACGGCGGGAATAAATTTTCCAGTTGTATAGTTCCCGCCGTATAGTTGGCGTCGCCACCGCCTCCTCAAATAGTTTCACCCTGTGCAACTGGATTGGAGATACGACTTACAGAACACCCAGAAATCACCGAAATCTCACCTCCAGAAGGCATCTGGAGGGGGAACTCGTCCACCAGGGATCCATCTTCACCCTACGCAGATCCGGGAGGCTAAGGCATCGATCTTCATCGTCAACCGCTGCATCACCACCATCTCCATCCATCCCATCTACATCTTGTCTAGATCTTGTTGTAATTTCCGTACTCATTGTGGATTTATACAAGTACTATTCATCTATGATAGATTCCGTTGTTATTGCCATGATGTTGATTGCCTCCATGTCTGAGTAGATCATTAGTTCTTGGGGAGATGGAGAAACCCTAGTATGAGATTGAAATAAGATAAAGTTTATTATGATATTCATTGCTATGACCATGTGTTAGATTGTCTCCATCTTTACGTTGAGAGAAGTCGACCTCTCAATATTTGCCTCTCATGGGGACTTGATGGAGGGAACTACTTGTTGGTAGACGGAGGTATGTTAGCACTTACAGGTACTATAAAGCTGTTGGCACCCCTTACGTATCAACTTGGGAATCGAGGAAACTCACGGAATACTATCCATGCCATGGGATACGTCCTACGGGATTAAGTCCCTTAATAGCGCAGTAATTTGATTGATGTCGATTGTTGACTGTTGTGGTCATGAGGATGATGTGATCAGCGATTGATGCCTATTTGTCCAAATACGGAGTTCCTCCCACGCATACATAGTTGAGAATGTTCATGATAATAATCTTTACCTTAGCTTCTTATAATGCTAGTGGTATATCCGCTACTTGTTGAAAACACTTTTTCCCTATTGCAGTTTCAATCTCTCTTATATACGTGATACTTACTTTCTGTATTCAATTGTTTTACTTTACTTATTGTTGCTCTTATACCAAAAACCCAAAAACACCTTTTTACACAATACTCGCATTTTATCTTGTCACTTAGAACTTTTATTTAGCATTTATATTGTAGTATTTATTTCAAAAGTTATTAGACTTCAGACTCCTGCTCCCTGTGGGATTGATATCTTTATTTCGAAACTAGCTTTATATTGTAGTATTTATTTCAAAAGTTATTAGACTTCAGACTCCTGCTCCCTGTGGGATTGATATCTTTATTTCAAAACTAGCTACAAATGATCTGTGCACTTGCAGTCATAAATGCCATCCTCCGAAGACAGATCGCACTGATCGGAGTCGCAATTGTTGTTTCTATCTATGTTGTAGGCCGAGCCGAAGCGTTGAGCTCACTCAGGGTGCCAATCAGTGGTGGGAACCACGAGGCAGGTGCAATCGAAGGTGCCGACGAGTGGTCGGGAAAGCGAAGAGTGCCGATCTTTCCGACCTAGAAGTGTAAGCTCCCGATCATCATGCTAGTTTTGTTGCCCACGGTCTCGAAATCCGGGCGAGTCGCCGGTGAGTGGATGGTGAAGTTGAAGGTGCCGAAGAGGAGGCGATTCTCCGCTACAGCAAAGTTGTAGATCGCGGGTGATGGGGCCGACGAAGCCACGACATCAACACTCCCGGTTCCCACAGACAACGCCAATTGACGAGGGGTTAACTTGTCAATGCCCATATATGATGTACTTGGGTTTGAGGAAGAGGGGAGCGCTGGAGGCATCGGCTAGCAAACAAGGACATCGGGGGCATGCGTTTACCTAGGTTCAGGCCCTCAGAAGAGACCCTACTCCTGCTTGTCTTCTCTTTATTATTGATGAAATCAAGAAGTACAGAGGTGCGCAGATGCAATCGGGCGGTGTGTGAACTAGGTTGTGGATTGTCCTCCTCGACGCCCCCTAGCCTTTATATAGGAAGGCCAGGTCTCGGGATAGCAGGTCGAGTTGGTTACAGATTAGGGTTTTCCCTTTAAGTTTCCTATCTGTACATTGCCATGTTTCCCAAGGACATATCTTCCTGGACTTGGGCTACCCGAATCTTATTGGCCCAAAATCTTATACGACTCCTTCCGTCTGCTACAACTTCTCCACCAACCTCCCACCTCAGGAGCTCGTCGGAGAATCTCGAGGACAACCAACCAGTACCAAGCGAAAGCACCAGCAGTAACAAGCTCGGTGGCCTTCCTCCAGTTCCGCAAGATAGCACACTGCAATTCACCACCCCTCACCACCATGGCAGGCCAGGAGAAGAACCATAGAGACAAATTCCAGAAAAAGAGGAAGAAAGCCACAACCTTATTAACGGAGCCCCATATCAGAGAAATCCTGGCCGCCTCCGGCTCAAACCGATGGAGCACCATGACCGGAAAACTCACCACCGAGCAACACCAGATCTGGCTGCAAAAGATCAATGCTTCACTCCAAACTAAGGGCATATATCAAACTACCGGCAAGTAGCGGAAAGCCCTAATACATCCTGCCTCATCCACCCTTGTCCACGTCGGACAGCTGTGCCACCGGGGGAGCAGGGGCAGAGAAGCGGTGGCCCGTAGACGACTCTCAAAGATAAGGTGGAGAGAGAAAACATGGGGAGGGTGAAATGAGTCCCTCGGAAGACGCGACAGGTATCGATAATCAAAGTTACACTCAAATGACGAAGTGGTCTTATATAGATGAACAAAGGGGGGCAACAGGAATTTCACTCTGTTTTCAAGCACCCATGACTCTTTAAGAATCTAATTTCCTTTTGCAAATTTACTACCCTTTGCACCGTGAAAACAAAATTGATATATATCCTTTCCGGTGTTTTCTTTATTAAAGCATATTTTTCTATGTGGAGTTTGTGCGCATCTTGAAGTTCTCGAATACAATCTTTTTATCAGAACACTAATGGATATAAGGCTTAGGAATAATGCAATAGACTGAGCAAGGAGAATAGATATATCAGGCATCTCACGCCTTAGAAGAGCACACACCGTTTTTTTTCCGGGGAGAAGAGCGCACACCGTTAACTGCATGCTTGCTATCGTATGCAAGGAGGGTGTGCAGTAGCTTTTGGTGACGAGTCCGTAACATTAACATGGTTGACAAGAGGTCATGGTTGCAAAGTTTTGTTTGGCGAGCTACTCAACAATCGCAATCTTCATCTTATTGGCATTGCCTTTTCTTGAACTCACTCATTTGTGCTTGCTTATTACAAATATTCATGCGGTTGTAAGATTTTACTAAAAATATTCACCAGGTTGATAAAAAAATAAATTTATGTATTTTTTCGGGCTCAACGTCCAAGGAATGCACACAACCTACATGGTGGAGGATGTAGTGAAGGAAAAGTCAGGGTCATTGCTTCATATGAGGATGTTGATAGGAGGTAGAACGAAAATGGTCAGGGTGCCACGTTGTAAAAGATGGTGCCGCAACAAAGAAACATATTTTTTTAGGGTACACATTTGGTGAAAACGGTTTTTTTTGCAAAAATAAAATCTACCTAGTATCCATTGCTATCCCTTGGCCACACAGGTATTATGTGATATATATATATATATATATATATATATATATATATATATATATATATATATATATATATATCACGTATGCTTTCATATGGTAGTATATGAGTCGTGGGTATAACTACACCCAGGAGTAAGAAATATTTTTTCTATATATATATATATATATATATATATATATATATATAGACACACTATTGGTTTTTTATGAAAATTATTTGTCTACATAGAGCTTTTGGATCCACGGCCTCAAATATTATTTTCATTTGTTGATAAGTTAGTTTCCGTATTTTTGGGGGCATTTTTGTATGCCTTTTCTTCGTCTTGCTTTGAGATGGAGAATTAGTGATCATATCACTATTTGTTTTTAAAATAATCATCATATTACTACATGCAGGCCGGTCGACGGCCATGTTCGAACTGAGCGACTGAACAGGACCCCCAAATTCCAGGGGGCCCGATCACCTGCAGTCCATACTAATTCCTTCTCTCGTGGGGCCTAGTTGATGTTTCGCTCGACGCTTATTCCTCACGATCCTTGTCCCGATCGATCCGTCTGACCGTCACCCGATCGCCCCTGGGGATCGCGATTAAAACAATCGATCCCTCCAGGCCTCACGTCGCGCCGACATTGCTACTCGGGGCTGCAGCAGATCGAACGACCCAGGCAGCCAATCTCCTTTGACCTTTGAGGCTCTGATTGAAGTTTCATTGTCTGTACGTGAGTTCTGAGTTGTTATCCTTGCCGGCCGGCCGGCCCTAGCTAGCTTCGTGGTTTGCCCGATGGATCATGTTCACCGCCACGCTCGTCAAGGACACAGGGTATGACCGCTGCAAACCTGCAACTCTTCAATTGACGCTGAATTGTTTAATTCCTGATTATTTTATTATTTTAGTAATATGTGAAAAAATAAGATGAATCATGAGAAGAAAACAGTGTTAATCCGGCGCTGAAAAGAAAAGGAAAGGACAAAGATTAGAAGCAGCAGCTCCATCTCAAAAGGATGCTCTACATACATTTGTCGTGAAAGAATAGCAATATAGTCCTAGAAATCATACATGAGGTTTGTTTATTACTTTAGTGCTATATTTACTCTTTTTTCAAATAACTACTTGATATATTTCTAAATATTGTACAGAATGCATATTCTAAAAGTTAATTAAATGATTAAATAAACATATGATTTTATTTTACTTGTTATTGAGTTTGAGAAAAATAGAGACCGATCTTGTAAATTGCACCGGGCCCCCCGAATTCTGGAGACGGGGCTGACTACATGACTTGGTATACGTCACGTTTGTACGCGTGAACAATGTGATAACTAGATGAGCAAACAAATAGTTTGGTGTCTATGGATAGTGTGATTGATTGGCACAACAATCCATTCTTCTTCTCTTATTTTTCCCGGAGCAGTTACAGGTGAAGAGAAAGTCACGTTGGAAACGAAGACAATATAGACACAGTACTACCACCAAGATGGAATCTCGCAAAATGACAGGTGACAAGAAACTAAGGTGTGAGCAAAACGGTCTTCCCCCGACGGCCCCACCTTGGGCGTAAACGTCACCGCCGTCTGATCCGAGAGCGTACACAGCCCGCGACGCCGACGGACGGTGGCGACCATCATACGGCGACGACCCGACCGACGAGGGGCACGCAGATGAGGCAGGTCCGGCCCTACCGGCTACCGGTAGCAGCCGCGTCTGTGACCGCGGGTCGACCTCCTCTGGGCGAGTCTCCGGTCGACCAGCGAACCCGTCCATTTGCGTGGATTGCGGCGCCTGGGGCCCACCAGGTTCCCTACCGAGCCCGCGAGGGAGTTGACCGGCCGTATGGGTCTTGGATTTTGCCCCCGGATCGATTCGTGTCCGGTCCGTGCCTCGTAGCCAGTGCGGTGTATGCAGTTGGGCGTCGGTATCGTCGACGCCGCGCGCTGGGGTCCAATCATTTCCAACCAGCACGGGCGATCCTGCAGTTTCTACGGAGTCAAGCAAACGAGCGAGCCACTAGTGGGTTGGCATGGCTCGTATAGTTGCACGCATGCATGCATGCAATGCAACTGGGCAGTTCTAAACGTCGAGACTGGAGACCCGATGGCAACTCCGTTCTTGCCAAACACAGGTGACACGGGAGGAATCCCCTGTTATCTGGACGTATGGGCATCTTCAGCAGGCTGATCAATTCGACCACAGACTGTCACGACACAATTCCGGCTGGCCGATCCATCGATCACTTGCCCCTTTTTTTGACTGCACATATCCATTCCTCCACTAAGAGAAATGACAATAGTATAGCCAACTGCTAGCTATAAACCAAGTGTCATGTCATCTATAGCAAACTTAGAGCTTGTATGTATAATAGTGAGTTACAAAAATATATTATTTTAGCACTACATGACCACCTTTCACTCTCTCAAAGTGTCTAGGAGCACGTGTTAGAGCTGGTTCTTGCATAAGATCCCACTCTTCTTCTCTCTCCTATTCTCTCTCTTCCAACTAGGCAAAAAAATAATATTTTAATTCTTATAGCCAGCTGACTAGAACTTATTGTACTTGCTCTAAATTTGGCTTCGTTTTGGATCGTCTCGGACAGGTGCGGCTCTTTGGCCTGTCCTCCCTTGTCCGGCCTGCCTATGGACCGCCATCTGTCAGCCACCGACCCACAAAATGGGTCTTGACCGCTAGAGGTGTCCCCTATCCAAACAGATCGAACCGATTTTCCGTCTGCTTTTTTCTTGAAAGGAGAGCCCCGAAGGGCATGGAAGCAATTATATTAAACACAAACAGAGGAGCCGTACAATATTACAGAAGACCCCATAAGATGCGAAAAAAACACATAGGCCCCATTTTATGCGGAGAAGACCCCACTGAAAGATATGGGATGCAATCAGGTCCCTCCCTATCTCCTCTGCCGAGCCGGAGGTCAGTTGCACCGTCGTCGAGCACCGCCGCGAGGACGGAACCACTTGCTTCAGTGCCGACGTTGGACGTGGTCGCTGACCCGAAAGGAGGCCTCCGATGGAGGTTGAAAAGATGTCAGTGTTGGGGATATACTTTCCGGGTATCCTCACAGTTCCTCACTGACCAGGGTGGCCCACTTCGGGTTAGAGCATTGCTTCACGGGCGGCCCAGTCAGGGAGAAAGACGGAGTCCAATCCGGCTACGGGAAGGCCCAGAAGACTTACCGACTTAGGCCCATAATGTTACTTGTAGTTCAAGATGTACTCTGTAACCGACTCTCAGTCGTAGCCGGATAGATCTCTCCTGTAAACCCTAGGCCGGATATCTATACAAGCCGTTCTAGGGAGAGCCTTTAGGACACACATCAATAGTCTACAATCTCAACTCGCACAGGCGAAACCCTTGTAACCCATATTCCGGCTCTGCCGTATTACTAGATTGCTAGCAGGAGTAGGATCCGTCCAAAGTCAGCGGATTCGAACCTGGGTAAACTTGTGTGCTCACCGTCCCGAAATACCGTACGTCTCACACCCCTCTCTTCTGCACGCCTCGAGGACCCCCTCATGGCGTACTTGTCATCAATCCGACGACAATTGGCGCCCACCGTGGGGCAAGTGAGCTTCGGATCTGCGTTCCAAGCAGAATCTGCAAGAATCGGAATCGGTGAGACTATCGCCGTCGGTCACATCCTCTACGCCAGCGACGTCCCTCTCATCGTTCCCGACGAGACTTGGATTCCGGCTAGGGAGGTCGTGACTGCCTACACAATCATGTCTTTTGGCAAGATCGATGTTTACATCGGTTTCATTGAACCTGCCCAACCCACCCCGGCGGTGATGATAGAGGCAGAAGAAACTTCTGGGTCCCCTTTGTCCAGGGAGGCGGCAGAGTTTTGGATCTCAGAAAACCCTAATCCCACCCAGCCCGCACCAGTTGCGGAGATAGTGGAGAAATCCGAGCCTGAAGAAGACCTAGCGGTCCACGTCGAATCTGGAGTGGATCTCCCTGGAGGAACCGGATCCCAGATCGACCCACCCGCGGAAGTCGAAATCCAGGAGGAGCATATCAATAACACTGATTCCGACTCTGATGATGCCAGGACAGACATACCTTTCCTAAGGTACACATTACGACGTATGATACTGTAAGGCGAAAGCGCAGATGCAATTATTGAGACCATCAAAAGTTTCGACATGGCTGATCGTGAAAGCCGCAGGTACCTCAGGAAGCACGCGTCGCACTTCGTCGGATATGTGGGATCCGGACCCGGCTCTGCCGATGCTGGAGAAAACACCGACTCGGTGCTGGAGGCAATTAGAACAAACGCCGACGTACCCGCATCCTTGGATGAATCGAGGACGTCGGCAGATTTCCGAAAGTTCTCCACGGAATATGAAGAGGAGTATAACTCCAAAACTGCAGAAGAAGGAGAAGATGAAGGATCCGGGGAACACTCTCCCAAAATGCAGGATGACATGGACATCGGAGATAATCCCAAGGTCCAGATGTCCAAAAGTACCGATCAGAGCTTGACTCCGGGAAACGGACCCAAAACCGTCTTTGCTACTGGCGCTGCCAAGAAGGCAAAGAAGAAGAACAAAAAAACAAGACCCCGGCAAAAGACCCTCTGGCTGAGGAGGTGATTGCCGAGGAATACCAAGAAGACTCGGATGGAGCACTTATCCCAAATGAGCCGAAAAAAGAAGAATCGGTGGATGGACATATGATCACCGAAGGTGCGCGTAAACTCATCGATGCTGCATTAACCACACCTATCCCTACAGCTACAGAACTTACTGCAGATGAGCTGGATGAAAGGGGCCAACCTAGAAGCGCGTCGTCAACAACTCCTCGATGAAGCCAAAAACATCGAGGTGGAGAAGAAACACATGGCAACTAAGGACTACATGTCTCGGTTGCACCGGAAGACACGGAAACGTCGCACCAGCGGGCCGAGAAAGAGGCCATCGCTGCTCTGGATCCAAGGAATCCACCCCGACGAGAATCTAACGATCGAAGGGGAGAAGATAAAGAGAAACGTCGGGAGGAGGATCGTCAAAAGATGCCACCTCCTAGACATGCAAGCCGTCCGGCTGAGCCCCACCATGGTGGGAACGACGGACGAAGAAACAACGGAAACCACGCCGGAACAAGCAGGCAGGGGGCTCGTCGTCGCCAAGACCCTCCCCGGAATCGGAATAATGACGTCCCGGACGGAGGCCGGCGATCAGCCGGAAATTATCCAGCTGCCCCACCCTCTCCACCACACAGTCATCACAACGGCTCCCAAGGAGGGGAAGGAGGACGACGTGGCAGAGGAGGTGGTGGCAGAAGCCGAAGTCCGGCTCCAAGGCACTGCAGCCATAGCCGACATTCGGGACGATCTCTATCCCCGAACGACGCAAGGCACAGGATCAATTCCAACATAGAGGCTCGGCGTTACGAAAATGATGATATCTACATGGGCCCAAAGTGCTTCGGACCACGCATCAGAGCTACAAAATTTCCGGAAGGATTTGCTATCTCAAGACATATCCAAGCCTACGATGGCATTGCTCGGCCAGATACCTGGCTACAGGATTTCTTCCAAGCTTGCTGCATCGCCAAAGGCGGAAACAGCCTAGTCGCAACCCGATATCTCCCACTTATGTTGCGGAAGACGGCACGATCATGGCTCAATGAACTTCCAGAGAACACCATCCATAACTGGTATGACTTGCAAAGTGCGTTCTTTCGGAATTTCGAAGGCACATATCGGAGGCCCTGTACGGTTGGAGACCTACAACGTTGCACCCAGAAAGCCGGAGAAACTTGCCGGGACTACCTCGGATGATGGATCGACACCAAGAACTCATGTGAGGGAGTAAATGATCAAACTGCGATTGAAGCTTTCATTGCAGGTCTCCCAATTGGTCTACTGCGTCATCGCTTGAAGTGTCACAAGGTCACTGATTTGGGAGAGATGATAGAAACAGCGAACAAGTATGCAGATGCTGACGACGACGCAGAGAGATTACTCAATGCCCTAGCTGTGCCTCAGTCAGCAAAAACAAAGCAACAAGCTCAGAATCGCAAAAACACCTCGGAGGAAAAACCCAATGCAGAAACAGCGGTAGTTACTACTGTTTCTGGGTCTGGAGGACGAGGAGGACGTGGCGGAGGTCGCGGGTGTGGCCGTGGGACTTCAAGGGTACAAGGTAGAGGAGAACAGCAACCAGGCAAAACCTACTCTTGGGCCGACATTGCTAATAACCCATGTGTGCATCACCTAGATGCCAATGGGGGCTCGTCCCACACCAACGCTGAATGTCGTTTCAATGACGACATCAAAAGAGATGACACCGTGGGCTACAAAGCTAAGCGGAAGAAGGGAAAGAAAAATCCCGAAAAAGACAAGGAGACCAAGGAAGATTCCGACATGGAGGAAGTTGATCCTTCAAATCCCAAGCCGGAAGGGAAGAAAACCTTTCCCACCAAGAAGGACACTTATGTCACTTTCCTCGGATCTCAACCAGCAAAGGTCAAGAAAGCAGTTCTACACGAGCTCAATGCAACAGTTCCGGCTGTCCCCCAGTATCTGGACTGGTCGAAAGTGGCAATCACATTTGACCGTGATGATCATCCGCCTAAGTTACACATGCGAGGAAAATATGCCTTAATCGTCAATCCACTTATTGACGGCTATGATTTCTCCAAGACCCTCATGGACGGTGGTAGCAGCATCAATATTCTCTATGTCGAAACGCTACGCCAGATGAAGATCTCGGAGACCCGGCTGAACCATAGCTCTGTGATCTTTCACGGAGTCGTCCTAGGAAGACAAGCTAATTCCCTGAGTGAGATTACTTTGGATGTTACCTTTGGAACTCCAAAGAATTATCGGACGGAGGCACTTTCCTTCGAAGTGGTCCCGTACAAGAGCGCATACCACGCTATATTTGGACGTACGGCTTACTTGGCTTTTATGGCTCGTCCGTGTTACATTTACAATATGATGAAAATTCCAGGTCCCAATGGCATGATCACCATCAGGGGAGACCCGAAGAAAGCGCGAGAGTGCGAGGATGGAAATGCCGCATTTGCCGAAGCTGTGCTTCACGCCCAGGAGTACCAGGAGATCAAGAAGAGCATAGATCCGTCCGAGATGCCCGCAACGAAGAAGGAGGTGACCAAGCCAAATCCGGAGTTTAAGACATCAGAAGAGACGAAGAAAGCACCGTTGAAGGATGATGACCCCTCCAAGGTGACCCAGATAGGCGTAGGCCTAGATAGCGCATAGGAAAGCGCGCTCGTCAAGTTCCTCCAAGCAAATCAAGATATCTTCGCATGGCAGCCATCTGACATGACCGGAGTACCTAGGGAACTTGCCGAGCATTCTCTAAATGTAAACCCGAACGCTAAACCCGTCAAACAGTCCTTACGTCGGTTTGGCGATGAAAAGCATAAGGCAATAGCTAAGTAACTAGCGCGGCTCGAGTTAGCCGGATTCATATAAGAGGTCATCCACACTGAGTGGTTGGCCAATCCTGTAATGGTCCCTAAAAAGGACACCACTGATTTAAGGATGTGTGTTGATTATACTGCCTTGAACAAGGCTTGTCCAAAAGCTCTGTTCGCTCTGCCTAGAATTGATCAAGTCATCGACTCTACGGCAGGCTCGGAACTCCTCTGTTTTCTAGACGCATATTCCGGTTATCACCAAATCCGGATGAATGAGTCTGACAAAGTCAAAACTTTATTCATAACCCCTTTCGGAACCTTCTATTTTGTTACGATGCCCTTTGGGCTGAAGAACGCAGGAGCTACGTACCAGCGCACGATGCAGCGTTGCCTCCATGACCAACTCGGACGCAATGTACATGCATACGTGGATGATATCGCGGTGATGTCCAAAAAGAAGGAAACGCTAATTTCCGACTTGGAGGAAACATTCGCCAATCTACGAAAATACAACATCATGCTTAACCCGAAGAAATGCTTCTTTGGAATACCAGCCGGAAAATTGTTAGGTTTCATCGTGTCTCAAAGAGGCATAGAGGTGAACCGAGACAAAATCAAGGCTATACTCAATATTTCCAGGCCAACTCGCCTGAAGGACGTACAAAGATTAACTGGCTGCATCGCTGCGATCAGTCGATTTGTAAGCCGGCTTGGTGAAAGAGCCGCACCATTATACAAACTCCTGAAAAGACCAAAGATTTTGTTTGGACTGATGAAGCTGAAACTGCACTACAAGACCTGAAAAAAGTACTCTCATCTGCTCCTATCCTTGCAGCGCCGGAACCTAAGGAACCGATGTTGCTCTGTCTTGTTGCGACAAATAAGGTCGTTAGTATCGTCATGGTGGTGGAGAGACCAGAGGAAAATCAGGAACACCTGGTGCAGCGTCCAACTTACTTTGTCAGCGAGGTTCTGACAGAATCAAAACAGCGGTATCCGCACTATCAAAAGTTGGCTTACGGTGTTTTTCTAGCATCTCGTAAGTTACGACACTACTTTCAGGAGCATCCAATTACCGTGGTGAGCACAGCTCCCATGAGAGATATAATCAACAATAGTGACACCACAGGACGCGTCGCCAAATGGGGCATAGAGCTTTCATCTTTCGATATTGAGTACAAACCTCGGACAGCAATTAAATCCCAGATCCTTGCCGACTTTGTTGCTGATTGGACAGAGACGAAGGAGAACATGATCCTCCCTGAGTCGGAATATTGGACCCTCTTTTTCGATGGGTCTAAGGCTCGCGGGGGCTCGGGGGCTGGCGTGGTGCTCAAGTCACCCCAAGGAGATAAACTTTTATACGTGTTGCAGATACACTTCATAGCGACAAACAATATTGCCGAGTATGAAGCACTGCTGCATGGAATCCGGATTGCTAAGGATATTAGCATCCGACGTTTGATGTGTTACGGAGATTCGGATCTTGTTGCTCAGCAAGTGTCGGATATTTGTACCGCAAATAAGCACATGGCAGCGTATAAAGCTGTCGTGGACGATCTATCTAAATCGCTCGAAGGGTTTGAAGTCCAACACATCCCTCGAGCAGAAAATGAGGAAGCAGATGCACTATCTCGGATAGGTTCTCCGTGGAAAGAGGTCCCGGATGGCGCTTTTTTAGAGCACATCAAAGTTCCCTTAATAAAGGGAGTAGATGAGGAATATCCGACCAAATCCGACTCACCTTTGATAGCAGTTCTGGCTTTAATTCCCAGCTAGACTCAACCCTACCTCGATTATTTGGTAGATGGCAAATTACCCAAAGACGAGGTGCTGAGCCGGCAGATTATCCGACGAGCAAAAGCCTATACTATTGTTAAAGGTGAGGTCCATAAACGGAGTGTTTCTGGGGGGTTTCAGCGCTGTGTATCTCCGGAAGAAGGAGTGGAAATCTTAAGAGAAATCCACGAAGGCGAGTGTGGTCACCATGTTACAGCCAAATCTTTAGTGGCAAAAGATTTTTGACACGGATTTTTCTGGCTTACAGCTCAGGCAGATGCCGAACGATTAGTCAAGACGTGCAAAGGCTGCCAAAAGTACGCCAAGAAAGCTCATGTTCCGGCTGATCAGTTGCGAACAATACCTATAACATGGCCCTTTGCGGTCTGGGGGCTTGACATGGTAGGACCATTTAGACGAGCTCCAAGTGGATTTACTCACCTCTTAGTGATGGTGGATAAATTTATCAAATGGACTGAGGCTCAACCTGTCACTAGTTGTGATGGAGCAACAACCAAAAGATTTGTCGAGGATGTTATAATCCGATATGGTTGTCCGTATAGCATTATCACGGACAACGGGAGTAACTTTTCCATGGGAGAATTGGCTAAATTCTGCAACGAGCAAAATATCCGGCTTGACATTGCGTCAGTCGCACATCCACAAGCTAACGGACAAGTCGAAAGAGCAAATGGTTTAATCTTACAAGGCCTAAAACCGAGACTCGAAGCACCACTACGACGTGCTGCGGGGGCTTGGGCAGAGGAATTACCCTCTGTAATTTGGAGTTTACGAACAACTCTAAACAGGTCAACAGGATACACACCTTTCTTCTTGGTCTATGGTGCAGAAGCAGTTCTTCCTAGTGATTTGATTCATACTTCTCCTAGAGTGGCCGCGTATATCGAAGAGGATGCCGAGATTTCTCGACAAAATGATCTCGACCTAGTCGAAGAAGTTCGCGTCGTTGCTGAAATGAGATCTACAGTCTATCAGCAGAAGTTACGTAAGTATCATAGCCAGAGAGTCCGAAATAGATCCTTCAATAAAGGTGATTTGGTTCTTCGGCTTGTGCAACAAAGATAGCACAAACTTTCCCCAGTTTGGGAAGGGCCCTTTTTAGTTAGTCGAGTATTGCACAATGGATCGTACTACTTAACTGACATGAGGCCAGTCAAAGAAAGACCTGCTACTAAGAAGAGAAAGAGAGCTGGAGGCAGTACAAATCCGAATGAGTTAGACAGACCGTGGAATATTGCTCAGCTACGTCCCTTTTATTTTTAGTTTACCTTTCTTTGTAATCATATATATGTACATGTTCTGTGAGAAATAAAAGTTTTGGTTACCTCAAATTTTTTCTGAGAAGTTTTTACCATCTTATTTCCGAATGATCATGTCATAGTCGAAAATCCCAGAATGCTTGAAAATACTTTATGCTCATGTTCGTTCTGGTTTAGATTTCCGATTCTAAAACTGCTACCTTCGGGTATAACTCTAAAGTTTCTAGTCTTTACTTTGGTTATTTGTCTGATTGCTGGATGCGGGCATTTTCCGAGTAGTGAATTGTTGGTACTAGAAGCCGGCTTTGTTTCCGAGTTTAAACTGGTTTAGCAATTGAGCTCCATTGCTCGGCAAAGTTTCCGGCGGAAGGTTTAGCCGGCTCACGAAAGGGACGAGGCGGAAAGCCAGATAAACGATAAGTAGAGACAAAAAAGTACAAGTGCTTCTGTAAACATTTCAGGCACACAAAAAAAATTCAAAGCCGAAAAGTGCTGAATATATCAAAAGCTTAGCACTAGCAAAAGTTAAAGTATTACATATTTACAAACACATCATGTTTTTTCGGAATAATACATAATTTTCTGGTCTATGATGCAGGAGGAGATGAAGGAGCTGTCGGCTCGCTAGTTACTCCGTCTTGATATCGTTCCGAGATGTCCGCATTCGAGTTGGTGCGTTCATCATCGGAAACTTCTGTTGGTTCTTCCGGAGGAGGAGGCGGAGTATCCACGCGGGTGAAGAAGGGGAACTCGTAGCTGGTCAGGTCAGCCACGTGACACCCATATCCGGTGCAGGAGTGCATGATGGCTTGAAGGTCTTGCTCCTGGCCGTGTTCGTCTACCTTGCAGTACCCTCTGGTCACTTGCCATATTTCCATGTTTTCATGGTGGCTTATGACCATGGTGAGGGCGTTCTGCGCAGCAGTCCGCGCGTAGGACATGTTATAGTCCTGAACAAGCTGTGGCATCTCTTTCGCCTTGTCCCGCACCTCGAAGTCCGACATGCTTGGCATGTCCGGAATCTTGAGAGCTTCGCCGACGTCCTCAAGGGACTGGCGGAAGTCATGAAGCAGGTCACTGACTTGGGTAAGCCAGTGGGTGCGGGGCTCGGAGGAGGAAGAGTTCGTCAAGTTCAGAGGACCTATACACAAAACAAGTTAAGAAAAATCTGATATTGGTAAAAGTCGAAGAAAGAGACAAGTCAGATAGATGGAACGTACCAAAAATGACGTCTTCAATTTTGGTCTTCTCCTCCCGGAGACTCTAGAGTTCAGCCCGGAGCGCTTGGGACATGTCCTTCTCTCTGTCAAGCTCATTTTTGAGGTCCGAGATTATTTTATCTTGAGCAGCAATCTTGCGATCACGCTCTTCAGTGGCCATGGAGGAGGATTCAAGGACTTGTGCTATGCTCTTTTCATGATTGGCCTTGAGCTGGTCCAGCTCTTGGCGAAGCTCCTTGTTCTCCACCACCAGGGTCTTGAGGTTCTCGGCCTCTTCAATCATGGCGACGGATTGTTTCACCAGCGTTGTAAGTCAAAAAGAACAAAATTTCAGGAAAATTCAACATTGAAAATACAAGGACAAGGTTTGAGTCTCGGAATGTTTACCTTCGGCCTCATCCTTGGCAACTTTGAGTTCAACATTTTTAAGCCGGAGAGCTTTGATCTCTCTCCGCTTATCGTAGACATTGGTCAGTAATTCCTGGTTATAGGAACATACTTTTTGTAAGTCAGAATACCTAAAGTCAGAAAGCTACTTAAGACTCAGGCTAATATTTTTGCTAAATATCAGCACGAGCCTTGGGGGCTACACTAGTTCGTTCTTTGGCATCCTAATGAAGCATAAACCCGGATTATTTATCCTACTTCATGCTTGGGGGCTAGAGGATATGATATAAAATATAATAAAGGAAAAACAGGAGTTGGAATTCCGACTTACATATTGCTCGCGGGTAAGTTTATCCAAACCCGCGTTCACTTCAGCAGCCACCTTCTCGGCGAGAGTCAGAGGAATCACTGGAGCTGTTGGAAGCTCACCGGTCCTAATCCTCTCGTCGCGAAGGCGGACTTGGGCGAGAAGGTCAGAGAACTTGACGTCCTCTGATTCTTGCGCTTCTTCTTCAGGAGATAGATGGCTTTTCTCCAGGCATTGCCTGGCGGGCCGCTGGATTTCTTCAACAGATTTCCGAGACAGGCCAAACTTGGCCAGTTCCAGAGTGTTGATGAGGTTTTCGGTGAAGGTTTCAGCCGAGGGATAATTACCCGAAGAGGGTTCACCCTTATTTAGATCTGACGCACTCGTGGTGACGTCAGTTTGCCATTCAAGGTTCGCAGGCCCCGTTGAAGGAGCCGGATCTTCTGCAGCGTCCGGCGAGATAACCGGCGTTGCAGAAGGTTGAGGGGCAGGAGTCGGAGGAGCCACAGCAGGGGAAGCTATGGTAAGCTTCGTCTGCCGCAGCGGCTTTGAAGGAATCCCTTTCCCCTTGGCCTTGACGAGCGGTTTTGCTCTGAGAATGTAGTAAAAGTCGGAAAACATTACATCTCGGAAAGAAATTTGAATAAGGTACAAAGGTGGAAGTTGTGATTGAATGTTACCTCTTCACGATAGGCACCTCCTTTGTGCCAACATCCACTGTCGGAGCCTTGCGCTTCTTGAGCGCAAGATCCGGCAATGGAACTACCTCCACCTCCCGAGAGAACTCCGGAGGACACCCTTCGAGCGGAGCAAGTTCCGACTCGGGGAGGTCAGCAAGCTGAAAAGAAGAAAACATATCAGTATTGCAGTATAACTCAAAGAATGAAACACATAAAAAGTATACTGATGGAAGCTTACCGGCACTACGGGGTTGTCCGCCGTGTGCATGTCCAGAGAAACCTCCGGGATTCTCCTCTCGATTCGCTCCTTTATCAGCCACTTAATCTGGCTTATGTAGCCCTGTGTGGTGAAGGCTTTGGAGCTGATGCGGAGGGAATCTTTCGGAGATGACGTGATGGAGTTCATCAGTCGGGTTCCGTGGTACTGGAGAGGTTGGATCCGACGTGAGACCCAACACTGAACTAAGTCGGATCCCTTCAGATCCTTGTGTTTGATTAAGTATTCGATCCGCCTCTTAGCGAGGATCAAATCGTCGGTGAGAGTCGGAGCAGCCTCATCCCAAGAAGGTTGGGTCATGGCAGCTCCATCGACAAAAGCCGGCAAAGCAGTAGCTTTGTCGGGAGCCGGAATATCCCTATGATAGAAAAATGTGGCCGGCCATTGTTTGACCGAGTCACTGGCTAGAATTTTGGGATAAGCCCGGTCGTGTCTAAGTGAAAAGCTGATAGTGCCGGTGATGTAAGGAACACCGGCAGTAATGGAATTCCTCCAGACATGGAAATAGTACCGGAAGAGAGTCAAACTCGGCCTAATGCCGAGAAAGCCCTCACAAAGCGAAGCATACGCACTCATCTCTAAGAGAGAGTTGGGAGGAAGATTGTGGAGTTGAACTCTGAAATGATCTATCACCTCGGAGAAGAACTCTGAGGGAGGAAAGGACATACCTCTATCGAGGTGGGTGCCGAAGTGGACCCGCTCGCCGTCGCGCGGGTTGGGGACGGTTTCCCCGAAGCCGCTCCGCCAGTCGCCGGTGACGAGAAGCCCCTCCTTCTCCATGTTCTTGAGGCCCTCCTCGTTGAGAGCGCAGGGAATCCAGATCCCGCGGAAGCTCTCTTTCTCCGCTACTGCTTCCACCGTCGCCGCCGCCACTGCCGCCAAGCTAGAGGAAGAAGATGAAGCCATTGCTCCGATGAGAAGATGACCTAAAAGGGGCGGCGATGGGAGCTCTGTGGGGGAAGAACGAGGAAGCTCTGTGCGCGCAGGAGGATTGGGAGGAAAGGAAACGGCAAAGGACTGGTGGAAAGGAGAAGGAAAAATCCAAACCCCTTATATCCACCTACCTGTGCCAAGATTCGTGCAAATGCTACAGTGTAACTGCCACGCGTCGTGGAAGGAACTGGGAAGGACCCACGCGATGATTGCGTCGCCTCGATCTCCACGCACGCATTGAAACGGCGCCTCGGTTCCACGAACCGCGGACCCACCAACGGTCGTGCTGACGGAATGCCTGTCAGATGACATGACTTGACCATGATTCGTGTCAGGTGACGTTGGGAACCCAATTCCGGCTTAAGTTTGAAATCGAGCTGGAAAATCCGAGTAACCTATTGATAGGTCCGACTTATTTCTAAGACCCGGATCGTATTTTTTGTTGCGAAGTTTCAGGAACCCTTCAAGATTCTGCAAGCCGGAGATCAAGCTAGACGATGATAAATCCGACTTTGGATCTTGGAGGCCTCCGGGGGCTGCTGTTGGGGATATACTTTCCGGGTATCCTCACAGTTCCTCACTGACCAGGGTGGCCCACTTCGGGTTAGAGAATTGCTTCACGGGCGACCCAGTCAGGGAGAAAGACGGAGTCCAATCCGGCTACGGGAAGGCCCAGAAGACTTACCGACTTAGGCCCATAATGTTACTTGTAGTTCAAGATATACTCTGTAACCGACTCTTAGTCGTAGCCGGATAGATCTCTCCTGTAAACCCTGGCCGGATATCTATATAAGCCGTCCTAGGAGAGCCTTTAGGGCACACCTCAATAGTCTACAATCTTAACTCGCACAGGCGAAACCCTTGTAACCCATATTCCGGCTCTGCCGTATTACTGGATTGCTAGCAGGAGTAGGATCTGTCCAAAGCCGGCGGATTCGGACCTGGGTAAACTTGTGTACTCACCGTCCCGGAATACCGTACGTCTCACACCCCTCTCTTCCGCACGCCTCGAGGACCCCCTCATGGCGTACTTGTCATCAATCCGACGACAGTCAAAGCTCACCGGCTTTGACGGACAGCACGCAGCCGTCAGGATAAAGCTCGCCGATGTTGCTTCCAAGCTCTGGAAATCCCTGACGCAAGAATCCTCGTAAGCTCCGTCGAGGTCGAGCGACCCGCACTTCAGCGCAACACTCCTGCCACGGGTGGGTGAAGGCGGGCATAGGTGGTCGGAGTAGCGAGGAAAAATCCGTCGGAAGGGGGAAGACCGAAACTCCCCCGGGTGCCCTGGCCAAGTCTTCTGCATGTTGCATCGACGTCATCTCCCACGCCGCCACGGCCGTCAGAGGAAAACATCAGACATCTAAGCTGGTCAGAACACCAAAAACGCGCTTATACCGAGGTTTCTCTTGGAGTGGCACCGCCGGCGTGTTCAACCTCTGAAGCTCGCCGGGAACCACCCACCGGGGCCTCCCGCCGCCGCACAGATGCGCCAGGAGACAAAAACCTCTGCTTCCTCCACCCGCGGTCGCAGCCCCGCTCGATCCCCTCCTCCCCTCGCCGCCACGGTCGGCTAGAAGAGGGAGAGCGAGCAAGCCACCAGCACTGGGAAGAGGAGGCAAGAAGTGGCGGCGTCCAAAGCTCCGGCGGCCGGGCCCCCCCAACCCTCCCTCGCCACCATGGCCGGCCGAGGAGGGGTGCAAACCCCACAGAGCAAGGAACCGCCCCAGAGGGGCCTTATTGGAGATGCGGATGGCCCTCCTCCACCACTGCGCAGCCACCCAAACCGCAAGGGAAAGGAGCACCTTCCATGGACGGAACCGGCCCGGGGTACCCGTCGAGAGCCTCCTGGCACGAAGCCAAACTCCGGCAAGAAGCCACATACTACACCCAATATCTAAGGGGGGGCTCCGGCGTCTCTCCTCCGCCTCTCTCCACCGGCCACGCCGGCGAGATCGGCGTCGGATCGATTTTCTGTCTGCTTGAAGACCCATTTAATTACAAACAAAACGGACATATCTTCTGTGCAAATCGGTCTTCCCGCTGAAGATTCCCCCTAACCGAATGACTGGATGCACATGCAAGCACGGACGCCGATTGGCGCTCCGTGGCTTTGAACAGGGTCGTTGAAGACTTGCCTGAGGAGAATTCAGCAAGGGTAACTGGTAACGTGATTAGCTTCCCCCGATCGAGATTGATCCGATCGGCCCGTATCTAACGGATGTGGCAGTGGCACCAGTAACTGGAACTCGAGGGAAGACGTGAAGTCAACTGCCACCGGGACGGGCAACTCATCCTGGTCACTCGGTCCGTCAGAATCGGATCACGCTACTACTTCATGTCAGAATTTGAAGCAGGTACGTGAACTGTGTAAAAGTATGCCCACTACGGGAGCATGCGTGCTTGCACCAAATAAGGAAACTTCAATCCCTGTGTGAACAGGGTCAACCTGGGACCTGATTAATTACTTGAGATTTTTAAGCGTTTCATTCATAGAGCGGTGTTCGTCGAGGAATCTACCGCGGCTTCCGCAATGAGTGCTGCACGAGGGGAGAACTCCAACGTGATGACGTTAGGTAACTTTGAAACTAATCACGGAAAAAGTCCGGAAAAATAATGGTGGAGTCATAGTCAGCTTAACACATAACCAAATTGGTTTGCCAAAACGTTTCATAATTGGAACACAGAAGTACGTAGCTGTGAATGTGGTCCGGGACATGGCGCACCCAACAAGCAGCTATAGTACATCAGAGCGAGTTACCGTGATTACCTAAACCATTTTGATCACGCTTGATCAGTATTCGCGAGGATGATCTGGTGAAGCCTCCTTAGTCTTCTCACTGTTGGAATTTGGTGGGCTGTTGGCCCATAGAAAAATTCTGAAATTTTCTTTAGCTCATTTGTGTATGGCAGCATATGACTGTGCTAGTGGTACAAAGTTTAGTCTCACATTGCTAATTGAATCAGAGTTACACCTCCTTATATATACTAGCTGTTCCACCACTCACTAAGGTGTGAGAAGAAGAGCAGCTCTCGCGCACTCCTCCTCCGACGCCGCCCGCCTCGTCACGACGCGCGTGCTTCGAGCCGAACTTTATTTTTGCTAGTCGGGAAAATTAATTAGCCGTTTTGTTACCGTCCGATGTGGGCTGAGTCCCACGATCTCCCTGATTTGCGCTATATAAGTCTCCGCGCTAAACCTAATCGACACGGCTTACCACACGTGTCTCCTTCCATTCTATTGCGCTTTCCCATCCCGGCTTGCAGCGTGCACCCCAGATCGGGACAGTAGGCCTCCGGAACCCCGCCTTCTTGTGAACCTGTACGGGTGAGTGGTGATCAGGTTTTTGGGGAGCGCTTCCGCACGACTACTGACGTCATCACGGACGACTCCTTCCTCGACGAGGACTTCTTCCCGGACATCGGCATCCTCTACATCGACGACATGGCTGACGACGCTACGGCCACTGCTGCTGCTATCGCTGAGGCTGCTGCTACGGCTGCTCCACCGTACGTAATACTGAACTGTCTCTTTCAGATTCTGCTAGAGTTCTTTATTCTAGCGATTGGTGTAGATGTGATATGTTTGTCTTATTTAGATGTAATCTGTTCATCTACTTTGTTAATCTGCTTGATTAGTTTTGATACTGTATGTATGATCATGCTTTATCAGTTTATTATTCGAATTAAATCATATGGATTATTGCTTATATTTTCATCACTCACTTCATCTCTCAAAGATGGTCGTATGAAGATCTATCTTGCGCGGTGCTTGCCAGAGAGTTTATAGCACGGGCACAATATGTATGGAAGAATTCACCTCATGTACATGTGGAGAAAATACGTTATTTGAGTTAAATCTTATCGGGCTAGTAATTTAAGTTCACAGAGTTGATCGGACTAGGATCGAACTCAGATCTTTGTTGCCTTGGAATGGCCAAATGACAATTGTTGACTTTTTTATGGGTGAAGATTATGAACCACCCCAATGTTGTTTCAACAACACTCACTATGTATATAGTGTCAAAAACATTGTGTAATGCAAGGGCATCACATGGTTCTACCTGAAAATCTGTCCATTAGTTGGCTAAAGTAAAGTATAAAGTATTTATACTACTCTAGAAAATTACAACTCTTAATCTTATTATTCTTGTTAACTTTCGTAAGGGCAGGTACTATGGCGAGCGCTTGTACCGACGCTTAAGTGCAAAAAAGAAAAATCAGAAAATTGGATTATGGGCTAAGCGCAGAACGCTAAGTTGGGTAGCTAGTGAAACCTACGACCGCTAATCAAACTCATGTGTGCTGAATAAAAAAAGTCCTAACGACCGACGCTTCCTCCTGCGTCCACGCTAGGTAAAATCCCCGGATCGGACGGGATCTCGGCCTAAGCAAGGATAATGAGCCTAGTGTCGGCTCTAAACGTCTGCGTTGAACATGCCCTATATATATGTATGAAAGCTGAAAAAAAATACTAACTAAGCTGGAAAATTACACAAAATTCCCAACCTAAGATTTAAAGCTACCATTACCGCATGGAAGCAAATTGACATGCGAACTCGAGTCTAGGAGTACCCCCATGGCCCTATCTAGTATTTCCGAACCTGATATCTTGTTTCCAGTCCACAGGCTCCATAGGTATATAATCTGCACTTTTGATTGTCTATGGAAAACATAATGTGATGGCCATAAAAAAATTTAAACGGAGACATCAGATTTGCTTCATCTTATTATCAAGGCCATATATAGTTAAAGTCTTTGCATTCAACGCCGTGAGAACAAGAAAACGCTATAGTACGTACTCAGTTTTGTGATTCCCCCTAACCGAATGACTGGATGCACATGCAAGCACGGACGCCGCTCGGCGCTCCGTGGCTTTGAACAGCGGTCGTTGCCGACTTGCCTGAGGAGAATTCAGCAAGGGTAACTGGTAACGTGATTAGCTTCCCCCGATCGAGATTGATCCGATCGGCCCGTATCTAACGGATGTGGCAGTGGCACCAGTAACTGGAACTCGAGGGAAGACGTGAAGTCAACTGCCACCGGGACGGGCAACTCATCCTGGTCACTCGGTCCGTCAGAATCGGATCACGCTACTACTTCATGTCAGAATTTGAAGCAGGTACGTGAACTGTGTAAAAGTATGCCCACTACGGGAGCATGCGTGCTTGCACCAAATAAGGAAACTTCAATCCCTGTGTGAACAGGGTCAACCTGGGACCTGATTAATTACTTGAGATTTTTAAGCGTTTCATTCATAGAGCGGTGTTCGTCGAGGAATCTACCGCGGCTTCCGCAATGAGTGCTGCACGAGGGGAGAACTCCAACGTGATGACGTTAGGTAACTTTGAAACTAATCACGGAAAAAGTCCGGAAAAATAATGGTGGAGTCATAGTCAGCTTAACACATAACCAAATTGGTTTGCCAAAACGTTTCATAATTGGAACACAGAAGCACGTACTCCCTCCGTTTCAAAATATAAGATGTTTTAGCTTTATAAAAGAAACGTATCTAGACTCCTTTTAGTGTGTTGGTTTATTTCTAAAAGGAGTCTAGATACGTTTCTTTTATAAAGCTAAAACATCTTATATTTTGAAACGGAGGGAGTAGCTGTGAAATATGGTCCGGAACATGGCGCACCCAACTAGCAGCTATATTACTCTCTCCATTCAGAAATATAAGATATTTTAGATTTATAAAATAAACATATATAGACTTTTTTAGTGTATGGTTCACTCTAAACCTCTACGACCGTATACAATTAAAGACAGATACATTCGACTCACAAACCTAAAACGTTTTACATTTCTGAACGGAGCGAGTATATCAGAGTTACCGTGATTACCTGAACCAATTTGATCACGCGTCTTCTCACTTCATCTCTCGAAGATGGTCGTATGAAGATCTATCTTGCGTGGTGCTTGCCAGGAAAATTATAGCACGGGCACAATCAGTATGGAAGAATTCACCTCATGTACTTGTGCAGAATACGTTATTTAAGTTAAATCTTATCGGGCTAGTAATTTAATTTAACTTTCGTAAGGATTATATATGTATGAAAGCTGAAAGAAAAAGACTAACTAAGCTCGAAAATTACACAAAATTCCCAACCTAAGATTTAAAGCTACCAGTACCGCATGGAAGCAAATTGACATGCGAACTTGAGTCTAGGAGCACCCCCTTCCCATCTACTCCCTTCGTTTTAAAATATAAGATGTTTTAGCTTTGTGAAAGAAGTGTATCTAGATTATTTTTAGTGTTTAAGTTCACTCCAAACTTAGATGAACCTACACAGTAAAAGGCTAGATACACTCCTTTTTCAAAGCTAAAACATGTTATATTTTAAAACGGAGGGAGTAGTATTTCCGAACCTGATATCTTGTTTCCAGTCGAGAGGCTCCATAGGTATATAATCTGCACTTTTGATTGTCTATGGAAAACATAATGTGATGGCCATAAAAGAATTTAAACGGAGAGATGAGATTTGCTTCATCTTATTATCAAGGCCATATATAGTTAAAGTATTTGCATTCAACGCCGTGAGAACAAGAAAATGCTATAGTACGTACTCAGTTTTGTCATTTGCCATTTGTGAACTGAGCCTACGGAATCGCTTGCACAATGATGCCATCATGCTTGCCATGGACACGGAGGACTCAAAAGTCAGTGTAAGCAACCGGTGGCCCGTTGACAAAAATCTTTCCAGCGATGTCACCGCGACCACGTGTAACGATCCAGATTATTACTTAACTTTGTATCAACGTGTTTGGTTCGGTTCTGTAAACGTAAACAATAATGGAATCAATTCCTGCGAGGTACTGATAACGGAATGGGAAATTCTCAAATCTGTTTGGTTCATACACAGGTAATGGAAACGGTACAGGGCAGCTCTTTTTTCTCTCTACCAGATCATGAACACCATGAAATCCCAAGAAAGCAAACCTAAATCCAATGAAATATCTGGAGGAAGGGCTCCAAGAACACCGAAATGAGAGATCCAGAGAAGGAGAGTATGTGCTCAAGCTTGGGGACCGATGGAGATCGACGGACCGGCTCTTCCTCGCGTGAAGCCGGCACTCAACGGGTGCCCTCGCGTGTCGCCGCTGCTGGTGAAGGAGAAGAGATCGAGGGACAGGCTGCAGTCCTGTGCCGTTCCCGGCGGCGCCGACGGCGCCGGCGGCAAGACTCGCTTGGTCGGCGGAGGCGGTACTGGGTGGACGAGACGAGGGGCGGTTACGGGATCGACTCGGCTTAACCTTCCGGAGGTGGACGACCGGTATCAGATTCCTACAGTGATGGGATTTGTTTACTAAGCAATTGTTTACGGATAAATTGAACCAAACATGTTTTAAAGTTATTAGTTACCGACGTAATCAAGTTATGTTACAGAACCATCAGGGCCGGCCCTGGGGGTGGGCAGGGTGTGCCGCCGCCCAGGGCCCCAAAAATTCAGGAGCCCCACCTTAGATATGCTCTACTATTAGTATACGTATATATGTGATACGTGTCAGATGAAAAGAAGGCCTAATGGGCCTCCTTTAGCAATGGTCTACGAGGAAAAAGGCACGCTGAACGCTCGCGTAAACAAATTAATCGACTGCTGATTGCAACTGGCGTCTGGCAATCGACGTCCTCCTTTTCGATACCCACGCCCATGCGCCAAGGCCGTCACCGCCAGCAATCAGATCAGCTGTTCAGCACGACCAGGAAATTCTTCTAGCTACCGCCAGTGATCAGTCTAATCAACAGCCGATCGGTGATTCCAGTCGCACGGTAAAAATTCAGTCTTTCGGATTAGCCGATCCGATTTAGGGTTCTTCTTTACTCTAAAATTTTGCCTAATTCTAATTTTCGGTCTCTTGTTCATTGACACACCCTATCGCCGTTTCAATTTCTGGGTATGGAGAATATTACTGTTACTTTATATTTACCTTTATATACATGATGCATAATTTATAGCATTCAATATTTGATGTAATTTTTTTCAGCATTATGTGTTATCATGTCATCCTCATCGAGAAGGTGTCCATCTGGTGGAAAAGAGCAAAAGAGCAAAAGAGGTGGCTGCCTTGGTAGAATCACAGAAAAGAGATATTTTTAAAAATCAAGTCTAATAGTGGTGCCGTGGAGGAAGAGCAACTAATGAAAATATCGACACCAATAATGACACGACAAAGGTTAAATATCGACATCGACACCAACAAAGTTAAAATTATTGAAGAACTATGTGAGAACAACAATGAAACAATATGGGTTAAATGGTTTGACAACATTGTGCAAGAAATTATTGGATGACATCGACATCAACCCGTCATAAGTGACTTTGCATCGAGAAATGCTAGAAGAAAATTTTAAGGTAATATGTATAAATTGTTTGCTATGCGCACTGCTTTTGGATGCATTTAAGTATTATTAAAAATATATGTTTTACGCGTATAATATTTATTAATATTATTGTGATGCCTACATTAAGGGCCCAATATTTGGTCTTGCCCCGGGCCCCCAAATTATCAGGACCGGCCCTGAGAACCATGAACCAAGCACGCTCATAGTGATGATCAACAATGGAGTACTACTAGTATATATGACAGTCCTACAGCTGGATTAGCGCTATTCGTGAGTGGCGTGACCGCGTCGACCCACCCACGTACTACTACATACGTAGAGTACCTGTTTCCTCCAACGACTTGCACGAGGGCCGGTGTGGCGTGTGCTACCACGTTCGTCCACGATTGATCATATGGTCACGCTCTAGTCTTCTCACAGTTACCAGGAAGGAGTACAATTTCCTGCATTGAACAAGTCCAAGAAAAATCAACGATGTATACGGAGCAAGCAAGCTGTTGGAAGAAGCTAATAACTTTGAGTTACTAACCACACACAAAGGATATTTTTCTTTCACAAGGACATTGAATTGGTTATGAGTACTGTAGGTTTTTCAAAGGTTGGGTGGAATATATTCGGAAGGGTAGGGTCGTTGACCAGGTTGTACGGTTAGAAAAATGGAAGCGTCGTCGCCCCCTGATTGGTGGATCTGGTCTTCATGTAGTCACCTGAACGAGACTTCCTCGCTGCCGCCTCTACCGAGCTAGCCAGGCCCTCGCGTCGCCACCCCAGCCAGCACGCACCCAGCCAGCGTCGTAGGTGTACACATTGATGATTAAGCAATTAGTTAAGCAGATTGGACCAAGCTAACCATCTACGGTTTTCTTTAGCATGCTTGGACAAAAGACAGCTGTCCTTTTCTGTTGTCGACAAAAGAACCCGCAGGTTAAACGTCAGTAGCGACTACTAATAGAGTACTCCTAGTAGTAGATCATAGCAGGCACGTAACTTGCCTGGCCTGATGTACTAGAACATTATAATCCCTCTTTAATCGGTCCTCATTGACTTGCTGGACAAAACGGAAGTCTTGTTGCTTAATCTCACCAGGGAGAAAATTCGAGCAGTGTAGGACGTGCATCCACCATCACTCCATCAGGTGTAGGAGTATAATCAGATTAGCATTAGCTGAGGCTAGCTATTGAGATAGTGATGTGATGGGTGATATATACCTATGCGGCGTGTGAACTCCGGGCGTGCAGCGGTGGATGCTGCGCCTGCAGTCAGTACGCACGTCTTCCACGTACGGCTGATTTCGTGGACCGGCGATTTTTGATTGAACCCGCGTAGACGGCGCGCGAAAGGAAGAACCACCGTTGCCCGACTGTCTACTCCTCAACAACAACCGCTCTCCGTCTCTCCCATGCATTACTCGCTCGTGCATCGGTGCATAGTCGTATAGAAAATACTTACTCATTAGGTGCACCTAATTGGAGAATTTATTTTGGAGTAAACAACACTGTTCACAGTGTCACCTGCTTGCTTAATCTTCTCTTCTTTTAGACGTCTCATGACTTAATCTTCTCTTCTTTCCTTTTCTTCCGCAAGGAGCTCTCCAAAAGTACACAGCTTTTTCTTTCGGTTCTGTTCCGGATGGACCAACAGAAAAAAAGGTCGTCTTTTCCAAAAGGCATCCGTATCCATATCAGACACTCCCAAGTGTCTTTTGATGCCCTAGTTTATCCCCTAGAAAGCAGAAAACGGAGCATCTTCTAGTATTTGATAAATAACTCAAATTTGAATGCAACGGTACCAGTGTTTCATTTACAGTACATTGTACTATCAAGCCTCATTTTTTTTAAGTTTCACCAATTTATTAATAATCATCAACACTAGTACCAAAAATCCTAAAAATAATAAACATTACAAATAGGTCCATGAACCACCTAGCGACAACTATAAGCAGTAGCACGAGCCGAAGGCGCGCCACCGTCGTCGCACCTCCATCACCAGAGGCGTACAAAGATGTCATAATAGAGCTTGTTATAGTAGATAGATGGGAAGTCTCACTTAGTTATATGTTACTCCCTCTATTCAAAATATAACATTTTTTAGCTTTTGTGAAATGAATGTATCTAGCCGCATTTTGGTGTGTACTTTTAGAGTGAATGTACACATAAAAAACGTTTAAGTACATTCATTTCACAGAAGCTAAAATATCTTATATTTTAGAACGGAGAGAATACTAGGAACACTTGCGTTGCTTGTCGGTTAAGAGACTTGCTACAGTACAACCCCTCCCCCTAAACTTGTATAAGCCTATGTACAAACCCGTATCTAAAAATTGGTGTACCTATGTATATACATATCATACTCTTCAACATTTGTCCTGCGTTACAACCCCGATCCATATCACATACATGTCAGCATTAGCGTACCCAAGATGGGTTTAAAGCCCGGACAAACTGTAAATTTGAAGGCCAAATATACAATTTTCGAACAAATTTCAATCAAAATTGCTTGTGTTGACCGGCCGGAAACCCAGGCGCTTGCCTGGGCTGGAGGGGCGCTACGTCCGCCATTGCATGTCAGAGCCAATCACCGGCGAAGCCGGCTAACCACGTGATCACGGATGACCCCGGTCAACCTCGCGATCGCCATGGCCACAAGACAGTCTGGCGTCGCAAGGCAAGACAGTCAGGCGCGGCCATCGCAAGATAGTTCGGCGCTGCAAGATAATCCGGCGGATGCACCGAAAGACAGTCTGGCGTAGCCACCGCAAGACGGTCCGGAGTAGCAAGATAGTCTGGCGCGAGCCGCAAGACAGTCCGATGAGAGCACCACGAGACAGTCTACCGCCTGTCCGGCCAGCCTCGTTCCCCAGACTGTCTAGCCAAATTGCTCCTGGACTGTCTGGCGGGTCAACTAGCCGCCGCCAAGCCAGCACATCGGCGCGGAGACACCATCGCGAGCTCCATCACAATCTTGAGCAGAAGACCTTCGTAGGATGGGTGGAAGAACAAAGGATCGCAACTAGGCGCGGAGACATGGATCAGAACGGCAGGGAGGAAGTAAAGGACATGACAGTAGGCATGAAGGGGCTGATACCTCCAACTCTAGATCTCAGTTCTTGCCCTGCACCAGTGGAAGCTCTACGAGTCACTAATGAGTTCTGCGACAAGTACCGAGTCTTGAGGAGGAAGGTGGATATGCTTCAAGAGGAGAATAACATGCTTCGCAAGATGCTGGAAGATTTCCTCACGCCAACCGAGAGGATACCACCACCGAAGGAGTAATTCGTCATCAGGTTTGGCATCCCCTTGGTTTGTTCCAATCTTGGGGGAGTGCCGCGGTATCACATCACTATCTTCTATCTTTTTACCTTTTTAGTAGAGTCATATCATGAATAGAGAAGTTATCATGTAGGATGGTTTGCATTGTGGAAGTGTCCCCTCTCTCGTTAGATATATATCCCTTGGTGTGAGTTGCCGTTATGGAATATTAATGAGAAGTCCTATCATTTACTCTTTTGCATATCTTATATTAGTTTTCAATTCGTGGTTATATGATTGATCTTGTTGTTAGTATTGGTATCATTTTGGGATCATTGAGTTAATTTACTTGGTTTTGGCAAACCTGGCTCGGTCAGTAGCAACACTATTTTTGAGAATTGAATGAAAAGATAAAAGTACTCTAAAGAAATATAATTTTATCATCTTTCTTTCTTGATTTGCTCATAAGTTTACTATTCTCTTATTAAGATCTTTTGTGCTTTCAAGGAAGATTGCATGTTTGTTTTTATCGCTCTTGTATGTTTGTTTGTTTCCTTCAACTCTTATGCTTGCTACCCAGCCTTGCTAGCCAAAAACCTGTACTGAGAGGGAATGCCTCTCGTGCATCCAATCCTTAAACCAAAACCTATGCCATTTGTGTCCACCATACCTACCTACTAGCACTATTGCTATTGCAAGTAAATTCTAGTTTTTATCTGCCTTCCAAATTAAACTTGTTATGTGAAAATTAGTGATTAAAGCTCTCACGAACTTGATGGCACACTTTACTTTCTTGCACCTAATAAACGTGAACCATTATGTCCATCTTTGTTGCGTATATTCTTGCGCTTTATGAGTTGAAGTTAGCAGAACCATGTATCATGGGGAACGCTTCAACACTGCACTGGTACTTTATACCTCGTTGATATCATGATTCTTTCGCCTATGGATCCCGGTGGTGTGAAATAAAAGGGAAACTTGTAAGATCATGGAGTTTATATGTGTGTTAGAGAAACACCTGGGCGGCTAGCCTAAGTCATGCCTAATCATGGTGGAAACTTGCAGCATAGCCATAATGAGCACTCTATGAAGCATCCTCAATTAAAACCTATGCAAATAGAAAATAAAAGGATCACTGAGATGCTCATTATCTGCTTGCCTTATTATTTTGATTATGGGATAGCTCCTGTATCATGTGCAAGGGGTACCCCGTTGGCGGTTCTCTATGATACTTATGTATTTACAATGACAAGAGCTTACTTGTGACTGAAGTTGAGTATCATGAGGTTCGGTACTCGTAAGTAAGGGGCATGAGATTTCAACTTATAACTTGTCAAGCATATCCTCTTAGTTGTTCACTTTGACATTAATCACCTAAAGATGCCTATGACAGGGGCATTGAGAGCTGAAAGCTAATAAGTACCATAATTTTTGGAAGCTCTTTATGAAACTTGAAATCCCTGCTTCCCTCTACGAAGGGCCTTTCTTTTACTTTTTAGTTGAGTCAGTAAACCTATTCCCTTCTATCTCCGCAAGTTTTTTTTGAGTTGTTGTGTTTCATTCATTCATATGATGATTTATTCAATCATGTTCCTTATGTTCCTTGTTTTGCACATTGCTCTTATCTTAGTGTCTACTACTTTGAAAGCTATCATTGAAAATCAGTTATTTGTGAACTCTAGCAAATTGTCAACTATTCTTCGACCAAGAGCTAAGTTTGCCATTACCAATTATGATTTACTTTATGTATCTTTATGTATTGATGAATGTGATGCTTCCTATCTGTATTCTTTTATCGACTCTTCACTCCATAAACATGAGGCCATGTTTATTGAGCTCAGTCTTGCTTGGGGACAAGCGAAGTCTAAGCTTGAGGGGAGTTGATACGTCCATTTTGCATCACTATTCTATATCATAATTTACTGTTATTCATTGATATATTTCATATTAAGAGATGATACTTATGTTATTTCATATGTTTTTGCATGGTTGATGACTTTTGGAGCATGGACCGCTGCAGTCAGGATTCTGATGGAAAAGGTGCTGTTTGGAGGCAAAATTCGCGAAGATCAGAAAATCCAGGAAAATATATGGAAAATCCTATTTTTCCAGAAGACGAAGACTACCAGAAGGAGGAGTGGAGATGGGCCACAGGGGGGCCACACCACCCCCTGGCACGGGGCAGCCTAGGCCGCGCCACTAGGTGGTGTGGCCGCCCTGGCCCACCTCCAACTCTCCCCTCTGGCGTATATTATCCCCACGGAACCCTAATACCGAGGGAGCAACCACAGAAAGATTCTGTCGCCTTTGCGGGGCGGAAAACACTGAGAGAAAAAGATTTCTCCGGCAAACAGAATTCTGCCGGGGGAATTCCTTCCCGGAGAGGGGAGATCATCACCATCAACACCACCATCAAGCTGGACTTCATCGGGATCATCATCATCATCATCACCACCACCATCATCTCCATCAGCACCATCATCACCACCTCAGTACCGCTATAACAATTGGGTTGAATCTTGCATAGTTCTTAGGGGAAACTTTCCCGGTGTTGATTACTCCTTGTATTTGATGCTATTGAGTGAACCATTGAATTATTGTTTATGTTCAGATTGTTATACATCATTATTTCATATCTGATCATGATCCATATGATGTCTTGTGAGTAGTTCGATTTGTTCTTGAGGACATGGGAGAAGTCATGTTGTTAGTAGTGGAATTGTGTTGAGAAAGATTCAATAGTTTGATATTTAAGTTGTGGTGTACTTCTTCTAGTAGTGTCATGTGAACGTCGACTACATGACACTTCACCTATATGGGCCTAGGGGAATGCATTGTGTATTTGGCTACTAATCGTAGGGGTTGCCGGAGTGACAGAAACCTGAACCCCCGTTAGGAAACCATTGCACAAGGGACGTCAGGGTCTTAGAGTTTAAAGCCGTGGTTAGGTTTCTACCTTAATTACTTTCTTGTACTTGCGGATGCTTGCAAGGGTTATAAACACAAGTATGTATTAGTGCTAGGAAGGTCGGTACATTAGCACAGGTTCACCCACACAACACTTAGCAAACTAAAGAAGATTAATCAACTATATGAAGCGAAAGCACTTGACAGAATTCCCGTGTGTCCTCGAGAACGTTTGGTCATCTTAAGTAATACAACTGGCTTGTCCTTTGCTGAATAAAGGATTGGGCCACTTGCTACATTTATACTTATTGTCTTTCGTTTACTCATACTTTATTTACTTGCATTATCAAAAAACCCTAAAAATCCATTTGCTAAGTATTTACAGAGAATTTCTGCTCCAAGCCACTAGCCAGCACCTTCTGCTCCTCGTTGGGTTCGACATTCTTACTTATCGAAAATACTGCGATACACCCCCTATACTTGTGGGTCATCAGACTCCGTCTCTTCTCCCTGTCTGGGTCGCCCGTGAAGCAAAGTTCTAATCCGAAGTGGGTCACCCTGGTCAGCGAGGCATAGTGAGGATACCCGAAAATTATATCCCCAACACCTCCCGCTGCTGCAAGGTCTAGGACGGCGACCAACGACCATGGTCGTTGGGGGTTGCTGCCACTGTCGGCTGGCCGTGCTGCCAACTCCCTTCGGGCCTTGCTACAATGGCCAACTGCTCTTGCTACAATTGGGGAGCATCCTTGCTACAAGTGCTGGCGGCGAGGCTACATGGAGCTGGCGGACTTGCTACCACGGCGTGTCCGTGTTGCTGCCAGCAGCCATCGGTGTTGCTACCAAGGCACATCTGGGGTGCTAGCTGCTGCATCGATGGCGCCAGGACGGCGGCCGGCCTTGCTTCCAACAGAGGCGAGACTTGCTACAATTGTTGACCGCCATTGCTACAATTGGCGACCAACCTTGCTACAAGGGGAGACGTTGCCGGACCTTGCTGCTGCCGGCGGCCGGCCTTGCTTCCGACGATGGCCAGCCTTGCTACAATTGTCAACCGGTGTTGCTACAATTGGCGAGCAGCTTTGCTACATGGGGAGACATCGCGGGACCTTCCTGCCAACAGCGGCCGGTCTTGCTACCGATGACGACCGGCCTTGCTACCAACGATGGCTTGCCTTGCTACCAACGACAGCCTGCCTTGATGTCGATGGCGTGAGGACTTTCTACCAACGACGGGGTGGGCGTGGCGCGTTGCTCCTAGCAGCGCCCGATGTTGCTCCCGATGATAGGAGGTTTTTCTCCCAACGGAGACGACACGCAGGGGTTCTCCAGCGACGCCACAGTGGATTTGACCATCAGCTGCGGTGCTGTCGTCGCGGCGATGAGAGTTCCAAGAGGAAGATGTTCTGATGTTGTGGGGCGTCTTTTTATTTTCTGCGTGTAAGGGTAGAGTCGGGTTGACCCGGGTCGAACTGTTCCGATTGCTCGCATCGTACGGTTGTCGACCCGGGGGATCGCGGGATTTGATCCGAGGGGGGGGGGGTCAGCACGCCCCATCACCAAACACCCCAACAATTAATCATATACCGAAACGGATAGAAAATGAAATCTGGACTTTTCATGCACCATGCAGAAGAAACCCATGATCAAATTGCACCGATCCAGACCGAGCCACCGAGGAGGATAGCAGTAGCAACATATATTAGCCGTATCCAGCATGATTGCCGCTACACTCATCATAGCTCACGTAGGCACATGCCAAAGTAGGCAATGCATTCATGCAACAAAAGAAAATATTGAGCATGGTGCCTGCTCCATTCTAGTTGCAGCGGCGGCAACCCCATCCATAAAGGGGAGGCCGTCGGCGAGACCGATGGCGAGCAGTTCCCTGAAATAGCTGACAAAGAGGGGGAAGAAGGACGTCGACACCAACCGATAAAGGAGCCATCACAGTCAGAACACAAAGGGCACATCAAAGAAGACCTACCTACTTGTTCCCGCCAGCTCTGCGGCCCTCCTGCTTCTCCCTGCCGGTGCGGCGGCTCTCCTCAGCTCCCCGTTGGCCACGAACATGTCGGGCCGCCTCTTGACGCGAGGCTCACTGTCGGTGCCCTCGTACCAGATCGGCACAGTCGCCCTCCTTCACCAGCTCCGTGGTATCGTGGATGCCGGTGCCCTTTTCGCCCTCGGCTTAGTACTGATGCAGTCATATGTGTGACACGACCTCCTCCTTCTCGAGGCATACGGTGGCTAGGAGGAGGATCTCAAATTCTCGAGGTGGGTGGTGGCATAGGTGGATCGAGATGGGACACACCACGTTCGACAAACTATGGTGATGATGCAGAGTCCGAGCATGCGAGATGGAAGGAAGGCGGACGACGAAATGGACCAGTGGCACTACAAAAATACTGGCGTACCCGGCGGTTTTTTGGAACGGCATAAGCAAAAATAACCGACAAAAGTTGGTTATGCGGTGGATGGGCTGTCGCGGCATCATTTTGTCATGGAGGTCATTTATACACCATGACACACTCGATACCAGTAGATTATGGTGCCATGGTACGTCACTAGCAAACCTGGCGCCAACAAATGTCGTGGTATCTCGATGAAGGTTGTTACGATTGTGCCGTGGATGGTAAGTGTCGTGCTGACTGGTCAAACGCATCACACTAAGTGATGAGACCCACCACTAACAAGTTGTTGCCTATTAGACTCGGTTGTTTTTTATCATAGAGATGAAATGAATGTTTTCCCGTAAATTTTATTTTTTGAGGGATCATCTCCCGCAATTAAATCAAGATTGTCTGCCTCCTCCAATCATTCTCATCTTTTTGTTTTTAGATTACTACAATCCTTCTCATGTGTGGCTATAAGAAGAAGGAAAGTGTTATTCAATTTCTTTATAGGCCCTTGCGAATGCGGCCCCAAAAGCTAGATGCCTAGACCGCACTTACTCAAATGACCTAGACTTGCTACTCCCCACTCCCCACTCTATATAAAATATAGAGGAACCCTAGAAATTAATCACATCATCAGTCCCTAGCTCACACAGACACCTCCAACTCAAGAACTCCAAGCCCAGCATATCAACCGGGTAGCGCATGAGCTAGCGTGGTCGTACCGTACCAGATCTTGCGCCGCCGTTGGCTTGCCGGATCTTAGTCGGCCCCATCACGCTGGATCTTACTTGGCCCCGTCACGCTGGATATTTGGGGGAGGGGCACCGCGCTGGATCTTGCACAGGCCTGCCGTTGGCTTGTTTGATCCATAGGTTTGGTCCTCATCTTCTGTACACATCTTTGTTGGATCTTTTAGATCCACTGCTTTGCTCTTTCGCATCTTAATCATCTTTCTTGTTATTCTTAGCAAAGTTACCAGCATATGGCGTGTGCTCAAAGTCAGATCCGTTTTTAGATGTTGGCGAGCATAGACTCTTTAGCACTGACATGTGTTGATGTCGATCGGAATAGAGAGGCCCTCAAAAATTCTAGGATTAGGTAGGATTTTTCTCTTAATTAGGTGTAGTTTTAGGTTTTAGAGATAGATCTACTGAATAGAGAGGGGCTCAAGACCCTCGATGTTATTAGCAGATGCTATTTTTGGGTTTGCAGCATAGAAAAACAAAATATTTCTACGATATGAACAACTAAGCGACAAGATCTATCTATCTGGATACAATCAACAAGTGGATATAATCCATAGAGATCTTACCCTCGAAGACCGAAAAGCTTTGTTAATGAAATCTGGTTTCGTGGATGATGTAGTCGTACACTTGCCGATCTCAAGATCGAGTTAAAGTCCAGTGCCGCAAAGTAGCAGCGCATCCGTGATCGCACACACGTCCAGCACCCTAACAACCTCCGAGTCATCGCTCCAGCAAAGCAACGAAAGCAGCAGATCCTTCTAGAGAAACCACCGAGAACGTGTACTTCGCTAATCTGAAACCATGGGGAATTTACTAGAGGGGGAGAGAGATCCTTCATGAGAAGGTGTGAGAGTAAGAGCATTGGAGGGCTGCTTTTATATGGGGAGGGGCATTCCCATGCCATGGCTGGTGGCCAAGGTGGGTGCCCTCACCTCTCCCTCATTCATGTGAGTGGAGGCTCCACTCACACAAATTTATCTCCACTCACAATCCCACTCACTTGCATTAATTTTCCACCAAAATTAATGTCAACTCTCATCTAATAAAAATATTTTATTTATTTTATTCAGAAATTTTGTTAATTACTTTAATTAACAAACATCTGCATAAAACCCCTTACAATACTTCGATATCACATTTGAAATCATTTTCAGCAATTTGACCCAAAACAATTTCGGTATCCATCGAAATAATCCCAGCGCTTTTAAATCCTTTCTCTGGTATTATATCTGCTCCATTTGGTGTCAGTATACCTTAAGTGTGTCACCCTACACTTTGTGAATAATGCAGACATGATCGAGACCCCTCTCCGGTCAATAATTAGCAGCAGGACCTAGAGATCCATACTGACTCCCACATATTCAACGATGACTCTAGTGATCGTGAGAACCTTTGATATCATTACTAAATCCCTTTGTCTTGAAATATATTACATGTACGAGATTCGATCATCGGTATCCCTATACCTAGTTTGATCTCGTTACCAGCAAGTACTCTTTTCTCATTTCCGTGATATAATATTCTTAGTGATCTTATCACTTGCTTGTAAACTATGTCAATGTGATATCACTGAGATGACCCTGAGTACATCTCTCCATCACCGGGATGGACAAAAGCCACTCTTGATCCATGAGCCTCTACATAGCACTTTCGGAGTATCTAAACCCACATTTATTGTCATCCTATTACGGTGTGACATTTGATATTATCAAGGCACTCTTTCGGTGTTAGTGATTAACATGATCTCATGGTCTAAGTATTAAGGTAACTTTGCATGATGTTATAGCAATGTAAACATAATGACTTTGATCGTATTAATATACTTTGGGTGAATGTTCATCACATCATTCCACTAATGTTGTGACCTCGTTATTAACAACATCCAATATCCATGATCAAGAAACCTTGATCATCTTGTTAATCAACGAGCTAGTTTAATTATATGAGAGGCATAACTAGAAACTATTTATTTGTTTATTAAATACACATGTATTAACTTTTCCAATTAACACAATTATAGCATGAGAAATAAACTATTATCATAAACATGGAATAAGATAATAACCACTTTATCATTGCCTCTGTCGGGCATATTGTCTTCAGCTACCTCTAATTTAATTATTAGAGAGGGGCTAAAATCTAGTGTAATATGATAAGATGTAATGAATACTTTATATATGTATAAACTGTAGTGTCCGAATTGCAATGAGATCAGCAACGCAAATCAGTTATTGTTAATGTAATTAACTTTCAGTGATGTTGGACGGTGTAACATGGCAAATAATGCGCGATTACACGACACTAAATTTCCCTCTTCTTTTGTAATCTAATGTGGCGCTTCCTCTGCCGCACCACAGAAGCGTTAGGACGGCGGCTAACGCCGTGCCGAGCCAAAAAAAATCCACCGCGGGTGCACAATCCCCAACACAATTATTCCTGGCAGCTTTTTTTGTCACGCCAGCGTGAGCACGGCGACTAAGGTTGTGCCTCGGCATCTATAAGCGCTAGGGCCCAACCTCCATGTTGTAGTGGGACTGACAATCCAGGGCATCACCAGCCGATGACGGTCGCGCCTGGCCATGGATGGGAGGAAGAGAGGATAAGGTTGGACCCTGGGCGACCACGATGGTAAGAGTGGAAAAGAGAGACATGGTTAACACATGAACAGAAACAAAAGGACGCATGAAACCGGAAGCCACAGGAAAGCTCGCCTTTTAACACAGAATAAAAAGTTAAAATAAAAGGAAATGGAAACCTGGACTCACGTGGATGGATGATGCCATTCTATCATGAAACCTCCACGTGTTGCTAATGGATTGGATAAAACATGAAATATATAGTAAGATCTCTCTCGCGCGCGTGGATTACTGATGGTATGAGAAATGATTTGTCTTTAATATATGTATATCTACTAGTTACTCCGTAGCCGAGGGGGATTTGAGATCGCCGTAGTCGCTGTCGTGGAGAGCTGTAATGACCCAAATTTTTAGTAAAGGGATAAGGGCTGATATTGAATTTGTGCATTTCATATTAGGAAATGAAAATGAGAGTGAATTTTAACTTTTTAGGCTTTGAATATTAACACATGAGAATTTGAACTAGAGTTGAGTTTAACTCAAGATAACCCTAGGATTTGAATTCAAATTGAAGTATGAATTGTTTGAAAGTCACTTGAGTGAATACATTTATCAAACTTAAAAGATATGTTTATAAGCCCACACACATTCTTGATAAAATAAGTAAATAGAATAATACATATTATCTCTTGGAATTCAAATTGGAGGTTTGAATAATTCAAACCTTAGTTCTCAAGTTAATAAAACAACAATAAAAGAAATATCCAAGCCTCAACAAACTCAAGTAATCTGAACTTTATTCATAATCCAAATGAATACATGTTTGAGGTTTACAAGTTTGATACAAAGGGGAAATAAAAACCCTAACATTAAACTTACCTACTTCCTATTCTCTTATCCACATTCTACTCTTCATCTTATCTCGATCTTGATCTAAACCTACACTACCTATACAAAACTCTTACCCTTGATGTCACTTGATCATCTCCAACCTGCAACACACAAACACATAACAGAATATTGTTAAGATTAAAATGTAGGTTTAGGGCAAAACCAAATAAATTTTGAATCCAAAACTAGGATCTAGGAACTAGTCATGAATCCCAGTGGCTTGAGCTAAAGCAAATAAAAACCCCATTAAATGACAACCAAAGTGAACAATAAGAACCAAAACCCAATCAGGATGGACTTATGTCTATAGTAGACAATAGCTACCTCACAGTAACATTAGGCAAGAACTTGTAGCCAACCTTGAGTAGTAATTAGGAATCAACCGGAACTACTAAGACAACTAGATTAACATTAGGACATAACAGAAAATTCTTTTAGCCAAATTATTCACCCAAGCCTTGGATTCATACAAAAACAGCAAACTGTGGGGGATAAACACTTACAGTTCATCACACCCAAATATAAGAAACTAGAGAAATCCCAAGAAACAGTCAAAACATAACTAGACCATGAACAAGTAAGACCCCAGAATATAATTGCATCCTAGTACACTGATGGAATTCAAACAGGCTAAAAACTTAGAAATAGAAACCATTCCATAAATTCTCAACATCACCAATGGGAATTCTAAACCTATAGGAATCATAGCAACCATCAAACAAGCATACTAACCAAAGGAAAACCCCATGCCTAAAAATTCTACCAAGAACATGAAAATCTCAGAAATTTAGATCATGGAAAATGCAACATGTTAACTAGTAGAAGTGATAGAAATCACAGAACATGATCAACCACCAAAGGATATAACCAGGCCTTACAAAATCTCTAGAACCCTAGAACAGTAGGAGTTTAAAATTTAATACCTGAGGAAAGTAAACCAATCAAACTTCATAGTTGCTATACCTAAGAACATTCATCCAATAGGAATTGCTAGGATTCATGGATAAAATCCACATATAAACCATGTTTCAAAACCAGAACCTGACAAAAACCTATTTAGGAATATGCAGATACTCACCCACTGATATACAAACAAAGAACTTATATGTCAATTTTGGCTTACACACATAAGTTAAAGCTGCATAGGATTAACCATCGAAAGCAACATGCCACCTATGAATAAGTTATACAATAGATATGGTTTCTGATACGTTGCATACATATCCATAATTTTTGATGTTCCATTCTTAGTTTTATCTACTTTCTTATGTTTTGTCCACACTTTGGAGTACTTTATATACACTTTCCTGGACTAACCTATTAACAAGATGCCATAGTGCCAGTTGCCTATTTTCTGCTGTTTTTGGTTCCAGGAAAGTCAGAAAATCAATATTCTCGGAATTGGACCGGACAAAAGCCAAAGTCGATATTTTACCGGAAGACTCACGGAGCCAGAAGATGAGACGGAGATTGGCCACAGGGCAGCCACACCATGTGGTGGCGCGGGCTAGCCCTGGCCACGCCACCAGGTGGTGTGGGCCCCTGGCCGCCCACCGACCTTGCCTCTTCGCCTATAAGAAGCCTCCCGATGCATAAACCCTAAATCATCAAGCCACCAGCCACAAAAACTTCCACATCACCGCCGCCACCGAAGGGGAGATTCGGGGGATAGAAAGTCTCTATTCCGGCACCCTGCCAGGACGAGGAAGTGCCCCCGGAGCCACCTCCATCGATCTCCACCGCCATCTCCATCACCATTGCTGATTCCCATGATGAGGAGTTAGTAGTTCTCTCTCGAGGCTAAGGGTTCTACCGGTAGCTATGTGTTCATCTCTCTCTCTATGAGTGATCATATTGTGATCATGAGCTTCTAATATATAGATCTACCTTGCTACTCGAGTGCTTTAATAGATATCTGCTCTCCCCATGTTTGTGAAGTTGACAGTGTGCACACCATGGTGGCACTTAGGCTAGAGATTACAAATACTTATTATGAGTTATATATGGAGTTGGATGTTTTTATGAAATTGTGGTGTTTGTTGGAACCATCTAGTACTCAAGGTGACGGTGTGGGGTTATCTAGATGGGAAAGATGAACTTTGAGGTGTGCTGTTATAGCCCTACCATGGATTAGAGTGTCCAACCGGAGAGTAGTACATCGTAGTATCATAAAGAAGAATATATTTATATGAGAGTGTTCACTAGTGAAAGTATGATCCCTAGGCCTTGTTTCTAAGCATTGAAACACCATTTGCAATTAGATCTGTTACATGTTTGCTTGCTTCCATCTTTATTTTAGTTTACCTTTAGTCTTTTCCACGCCATCAAGCTATTTTCTAACACCTTTACCACTTATAATTATCCATACCACTTGTATTTCACTATCTCTTCACCGAACTAGTGCACCTATACACCTGACAAGTGTATTGGGTGTGTTGGGGACACAAGAGACTTCTTGTATCTTGATTGCAGGGTTGCTTGAGAGTGGATACCTTTGACCACTTCCTCCCTGAGTTTGATAAACCTTGGGTAATCTACTTAAGGGAAAACTTGCTGCTGTTCTACAAACCTCTGCACTTGGAGGCCCAACAACTGTCTACAAGAATAGAGTGCATAGACATCAAGCTATTTTCTGGCGCTGTTGCCTGGGAGGTAAGGTAAAAGGTATTCACACCGGAGGATTAAAGAATAAGAACCTCCCACAGCAAACACCTATTTTCTATCACCGTTGTCGGGGAGGTAAGGTAAAAGGTACTCACTGAGTGCTCAAAGTTATTTCCTTTAGATTCTGCAATTTTGTATTTTTGTTTCTTGTTTTCACTAGTTAGGCTTAATGGAAAACAACAACAAAATTAGAGAGCTTTTTAGTATTTTTCCTAATTTAGAACATGAATTGTCTGAAGAGAAAATTAAAAGACCTATGGAACTTTATTTGCATGCTAATAGCAATATTATTAGTATGAATTCTTTGAACACCATTACTGCTAATGCTATGGAAAAGTCTAAGCTTGGGGAAGCTAGTTTTTGTGAAAATGATCTTTTTAGTCCCCCAAGCATGGAGGAGAAAATTTACTTTATGATACTATGCCTCCAATATATGATGATTACAATGATGAATATGTTATTTTTAGTCCACCTACTATTGAGGAGAAAATTCATTATGACTACAATATGCCTCATATATTTGATGATTATGGTGATGAGAATAATAATGATAGCTATTTTGTTGAATTTGCTCCCACTACAATTAATAAGAATGACTATGCTTATGTGGAGAGTAATAATTATTATATGCATGTGGCTCATGATAAGAATGTTTTACGTGATAGTTATATTGTTAATTTTATTCATGATGCTACTGAAAGTTATTGTGAGAGAGGGAAACATGGTTTTATGTGTCTCAACAATATAAAGTTTCCCCTCTTTATGTTGAAAGTCTTGAAGTTGCACTTGTTTCGCTTTACTATGCTTGTTGCTTTGTGCTTTCATGACTTGTTTATTTACAAGATTCCTATGCATAGAAAGTGGGTTAGAGTTAAATGTGTTTTGAGTTTGTTTCTTGATGCTCTCTTTTACTTCACATCATATTTCCTATGTGAGCATCTTCTCAAACTATCATGCCTAACTTAAAGGCGTTAAAGAAAAGTACTTATTGGGAGATAACCCAAAAGTTTTAGTTGAGTCTTGGAAGTTATTGCTTCAGTAATAACCGCTCCTTATCCTTTTTATTTGCTTTTTGTGCCAAGAGTAACCTCTAATGAGAGAGAAGTAATGATTGGGAAAGTTGCTATCCCGAAACAGATTTTTGTGCTTCACCGTAAACATTCGTGTAAAATCTCTGTACGTCCTTTTTAGGCGTGAACTTTTGTGCTTATGCCCCAGGTTGTTATCTAACTTTGTTAGTTCAACACTTTTTGATTTGAGCAATAGAAGGTCTTCGAAAAAAATTGTCTTTACCTGCTGGTCTGTTTTGACAGATTTCTGCCATTTTCTGCATTTGCTTCTTGTTGGTTCCTTTTTGAGTTCTTTTGGGGAATTGAGATTTTTGAGGGAAGTGCTACAGTAGCTAGTGTTTTAATGGAAGTTTTATTGGTGTTAGAACTGAACCTAAAGACTTATTATCTTGAATGCACTAATGTTGCTAATAAAGATTGTGTGAAGTTTTGTATGAAGGAAAAATTTCAGGTGTATGAAAGGAATGAGTAATGAGATGAAGGATGGACAAAAGCTCAAGCTTGGGGATGCCACACGTGTCACCCCAAGAAATACCCAACAAGTACAAGCGTCAAAGCTTGGGGATGCCCAAGGTATCCCCCTCTTCATCAATAAAAAGCCCAGGTTTCTTCCAAACACTTCATTTTTATTGTTTCATGCACAGTTGTGTTCTTCTTGGAGCGTCTTCTTTTTCAATTTTTGTTCTGGTTTTTGTTTGCTTTGTTTTCTTAGTTTTCTTGAAACCCCCTCTTTCATACATTGGTTTGCAAATAGTTTGGTTTGGTTTGGAAAAGAGTAGGAAAGTTCATGCTTATGTGGTAAAAAGAGCTTGTTTTTGACTGTGGCCTATGCTTTGTCATGCCATGCTTGATATTATTTTGGATTTATGCTTAGTATTCTTTCCTGTAGCATGACTTGTTATAAACAATTGAGATTGCTTAATGTGCCTTGGATGAATCATGCGTTGTTTTAGCATATTAAAGCATAGTATTGTGGTATTCTCCTTTGATGCTTTATTTGGGTTGACTTGGCGCATGCTCACACCATGTTATGACTATCCAAAGTCACCATAGCCTTTATGATCCTTTAGTTTTCAACTTGTAGTATCACTTTATGCTTTGATCAATGATGTTTTGTCGCTCTGCATGATTATGGCCATTATTGCTCTCTTAGTTTGTCGCTCCCAGTCTTTTGCTAGACTCCACAACCAAATATGAGTTCCACTCATGCATCCAACTCCCTAAACCAAGTTATTCCAAAGATTCCACCATACCTACCTACTAGCTTATGCTATTCCAAGTATATTCTTGCTTTTGTTTACCTTCCAAATTAAACTTGTTATGACAAAAACTAGTGATTAAAGCTCTCACGAACTTGATGGCACACTTTACTTTTTTGCATCTAATAAACTTGAACCATTGGGTCCTTCTTTGTTGCGTATATGCTTGCGCTTTATAAGTTGAAATTAGCATAACCATGTATCATGGGGAACGCTTTCAACATTGCACTTGTACTTTGTACCCCGTTGATATGATGTTGTTTTGCTTATGGATCCCAGCGGTGTGAAACAAAAGTGGAACTTGTAAGATCATGGAGTTTGTATGTGTGTTAGAGAAACGCCTGGGCCGCTAGCCTAAGCCATGCCTAATCATGGTGGAAACTTGCAGCATAACCATAATGAGCACTCTATGAAGCATCCTCAATAAAAACCTATGCAAATAGCAAATAAAAAGATCGCTGAGATGCTCATTGTCTGCTTGCCTTGTCATTTTGATTATGGGATAGCTCCTGTATCATGTGCAAGGGGTACCCCATTGGCGGTTCTTTATCATACACATGTACTTACAATGGCAAGAGCTTACTTGTGACTAAAGTTGAGTAGCATGAGGTTCGGTCTTTGTAAGTAAGGGGCATGAGATTTCGGTTTATAACTTGTCAAGCGTATCCTCTTAGTTGTGTCACTTTAACCTTAATAACCTTCAAGATGCTTATGATAGTAGCAATGAGAGCTGAAAGCTAATAAGTACCATAATTTTTGGAAGCACTTTATGAGACTTGAATCCCTGCTTCCTTCAATGAAGGCCTTTCTTCCACTTTTATATTCAGTCTCCATCTTCTATCTTTATGCACCTATTAAGAGAGTATAGTGGTCATTCTTAGTTTAATGTGCATTGTCCCAAAACTTGTTGATTGATGCATAACTTTGATATTGCTTGTTCTTAAACTATTTATATCTAGTCACTCTTATGAACTTTGAAGGTGTCCTATGCATTTATGTTTGCTAATCCGTGAGGGACATTTTGAATGCTACTATGCTATGTTTCCTTTATGTGAACCAAACCAACGTCTTGCAAAGCATTGTTATTCATGAATCTTTTGTTTGTGCCTTTTCATATTGGAACATAGTTGTTATGTCTTATTGCTAGAAATTTATCCTTCATGCTATGTTGAAGTACTATGATCCCAACTATCAATGATTTACCAATACTTTGATCAAGTTTATGATGGTGCATGTCACCTCAAAAATTATTCTTTCTTTTTATCACTTACCTAATCAAGGACGAGCAGGAGTTAAGCTTGGGGATGTTGATATGTTGCAAACGTATCCATAATTTTTGATGTTCCATGTTTGGTTTTATCTACTTTCTTATGTTTTGTCCACACTTTGGAGTACTTTTTATAAACTTTCCTGGACTAACCTATTAACAAGATGCCACAGTGCCAGTTGCCTGTTTTCTGCTGTTTTTGGTTCCAGGAAAGTCAGAAAATCAATATTCTCGGAATTGGACTGGACAAAAGCCAAAGTCGATATTTTACCGGAAGACTCATGGAGCCAGAAGACGAGACGGAGATGGGACACAGGGCGGCCACACCATGTGGTGGCGCGGGCTAGCCTTGGCCGCGCCACCAGGTGGTGTGGCCCCCCTGGCCGCCCATCGACCTTGCCTCTTCGCCTATAAGATGCCTCCTGATGCAAAAACCCTAAGTAGTCAAGCCTCCAGCCACGAAAAGTTCCGCAGCGCCGCCACCACCGAAGGGGAGATTCGGGGGACAGAAAGTCTCTGTTCCGGCACCCTGCCGGGACGGGGAAGTGCCCCCAGAGCCATATCCGTCGATCTCCACCACCATCTCCATCACCGTTGTTGATTCCCATGATGATGAGGGAGTAGTTCTCTCTCAAGGCTAAGGGTTCTACCGGTAGATATGTGTTCATCTCTCTCTCTATGCATGATCATATTGTGATCATGAGCTATGTAATCTAGTAGATCTACCTTGCTACTCAAGTGCTTTAATAGATCTCTGCTCTCCCCATGTGTGTGAAGTTGACAGTGTGCACACCATGGTGGCACTTAGGCTAGAGATTTCAAATACTTGTTATGAGTTATATTTGGAGTTGGATGTCTTTATGAAGTTGTGGTGTTTGTTGGAACCATCTAGTACTCAAGGTGACAGTGTGGGGTTATCTAGATAGGAAAGATGAACTTTGGGGTGTGCTGTTATAGCCCTACCATGGATTAGAGTGTCCAACCGGAGAGTAGTACATCGTAGTATCATAAAGAAGAATATATTTATATGAGAGTGTTCACTAGTGAAAGTATTATCCCTAGGCCTTGTTTCTAAGCATTGAAACACCATTTGAAATTAGAACTTTTACATGTTTGCTTGCTTCCATCTTTATTTCAGTTTACCTTTAGTCTTTTCCACGCCATCAAGCTATTTTCTAGAACCTTTACCACTTATAATTATCCATACCACTTGTATTTCACTATCTCTTCACCGAACTAGTGCACCTATACACCTGACAAGTGTATTGGGTGTGTTGGAGACACAAGAGACTTCTTGTATCTTGATTGTAGGGTTGCTTGAGAGGGGATACCTTTCACCACTTCCTCCCTGTGTTCGATAAACCTTGGGTAATCTACTTAAGGGAAAACTTGCTGCTGTTCTACAAACCTCTGCACTTGGAGGCCCAACAACTGTCTACGAGAATAGAAGTGCGTAGACATCAGTTTCACACATACCTAAGCAGGTGAATCACCTAAATGCATGGCATAGGTTTCATCACCATAGACATTTAGGAACACTATAAATAGATGACCACTAGAGACCCAAAGATCACAACTCACTAGTCTAGCTCAGACTAAACACGCACACACACACACACTAGTTTAGAGAGAGATCTGCGAGGCAGAAGAAGCAAGAAGAAAAGAAAGGAACTTGAAGAACACTTCAAGAACCATAGGAGGACGACGAAGAAAGCTACTACAAATCTTCGTCAAGCAATCTTAGGAATCTACGATGGTTTTAGCTTAGAAACTTTTAGGATGGGTAGGACAATTATTAAAAGGAAGGGAAGGATATTAGGAGTAGCACTAATTGTTAGAACCAACAGATCATTTATGATAATGATCTTGTTGCTGGGAAGCAAGCACAAGCACAAGAACTAGATTATCATCTGTGTACACTCAATTATGAGGCATGACAGACAATAATCAACCACCTATGCCCTATGCACAACATATTAAACCTTGATTGAATGAATGATTGATTAAATAAGAATTGAGTGAGGTTTTAAAAACATGAATGAAAGGAAGCAGTAATTAAGCAAACCACCTTATCTAACAACAACCTACAATCAACTATGGTAGCAAGGCCACATGGAAACTGAGTTATGAAATGAAATCATAAGCAACATCATATTCATCCAAGAGAACTGCAAATTCAGAGGATGAAGAAGACATTGTCAATCACAACACGTCAAACTATGTCTACATTAAGAAATAAACACTAATTTAGAACATTTATTAAACCAACAACTCATTTGAGGTGTGGAATTTGATTGAAAGAAAGCCTTTGAGAAACCAACACCACTTAAGTAAGCTAATAACAAGTCCTAAATAGAATCTTAGCGGTATTGGTCATGCAAATGAAAGGATCTGTACAATACACCTAAAATTAGTTAGAATAGCAACCTCATAGTAATCTAACAGTTCAATAGGAGCATACTTAAACACTAAATCAAGCAACTATATAACACCAGATTAAGCAACATTAATAGAAACCTAAAAACTAAATCATGTTAAGCATCAAAGCAGCAACTAGCCTACTAGACTACATTAGAGTACTCTAGAACACCCTAGAAACATCTAAAACTACCTAGAACCTACCAGGAACCCTAGAATCAAAACCACTAGGAAGAATAGAGGGGAAAACCCTAGAAATTGGGGGAAAACTTCCTAGGTGAAACAACATTATTTTACAATAAGAGGAAAGAGGAGGAGATTAGCTTCAAAAAGTGGGAGCCCAGCTCACCACTAGTTGACTAGAGGAAGAAGAACGGAAGCAATGGCGGCACATGGAGTACCCTGAAGGGGAATCTCAACCTACACCTGCCCCAACAACTATGGGAGGCGGTGTATCCACCGCTAGGGGCCATCTCAACAGCATGGAGGATGCCGGAGTTGCGCTAGAGGGCAACCACATCGCTATCACTAGAACCCTTGATCGGGTTAGGGTTGCAGCGAGTAGTAGGAGGCGAGAGAGACGAATATATTTGGTAAGAAGGGGGTAGGAGTAGGGGAGTAGTTTAGAAGGAAGCACGATGGTATGGGAGGCCGGAGATGGCCGAAGCAGCCGGGAGGTACGTTGGCGACGCCGGTCATCATCGCGTCGCCCACGTGCGCATGAGAGGGAGGAGGGGTTGGCATGGCATGTGGATCCAGTGGGTCCAGTCACTTAAGTGATTGGACTGAATTGCAGGGACAAGGGGCATTTTTGTCTTTTCACAATTTGAGAAAGGCCCAATTAACCAAAACCACCCTAGCCATTTTAGAAAAATAAAAAATACCCCTAGAAAGATAAAAATGAGTAGAATAATTTTTTTTGAAGATTTTTAAAAATAGTTATGAAGTGATGTAAAATGCAAACCATTTAATAAAGAATTAAAACCATAAATTAGAACATAAATTCCATAAAATAAACTTAAAATGGTTCAAAGTAGGGAAAAATATATGGAATGATAATTCCTATTTTCCTTGAATTATAAAACAAGATAACTCAGTTAAATACTCTAGTTAAGCTCTACAAAAAATTTTAAATAACCAAAAAGGGGATAAATACCCCAAAAATCATAAAATAATCCATTAAAAAATATGAACCTTTGATTATTTGAGTGTTGAATAAAATTCTAAATAATAATAGTAACCAAATTTGTGATAAATAAAAGGCAAGCTTGAAAGTTATATAATTTTTTTAGAGTAAAATAAGTTCACCAGAAATACTTAAATAAAACAGAAAACACCTAAAAATAGGAAAATGGAATAACCAACTAAAATAAAATAGGTATCTAGAAACTATAAGCATGCATTTGAATTTTATATATTGCCCTTACTAGAGAATGATGCTTCTTTACAGAAACAAAGGTATAGAGTGATATAAAACCCTCGAATTACCTGAATTTGAAAACCACATGCAAGTTCACTCTTGCATTACCTTGTGAGACCAAACTTGGAATATTCATTGCAAGGGAATGCTTACATGTCCATTGATGTATTTAAGAAAGTGTTTTAAAAATCTTATCACATGCACTTAAAAGCAAACAACTATTTTCATAATAAATATGAATTATGGATTACCGACTCAGGGTAGTCGAGCGAATAATCTAAAATGGTGGGCAATGGAATCATGGTTAAGATATGGAAAACCAAATGGTGGAGATTCCATTGTACCAGGTATACACATAGGATTAACAACCAATGTAGTCGGCAATTATTGTCCCATATAAAGCGTATTGACCACAAGTTCTGAAATGGGATAGAGAAATCGACTGTAGATTTTTTCCTTTCGTATATCCTCGTATCCTAAGTTAGGCTCAGATCTAGAGAGGAGATCAGCGGGTGGTATCCCGTGTCGTCCCTATTATGTGCTTCAGGGTAACGACTTAGCATATTAGGAGGGAGGGTAATTGAGCGTAGGTCTCTCAGTCGAAACTCGTTACAATGGGTGTACTATGGGATCATGGAAAAGGAAAGTGATTGGGTTGGATCTTAACTAAGTCTCGAACCAAGGAGTTTTGAATAGGAAGGCATACCCTTTTATGCACTCAGACTTTAGATCATTTGTGGGAAAAGAAGTGTCTCTCTCGAGAGTATATGAACCATGACATGTTACTGCCTATCCTAGGAAAGGATTGTGAACGTAGCGGAAAAGGGTTTCTGTGAAACCCTGTCCAACCCGTGAAAGCTGACGAACATAGTTTCTAAAAGACTAAAACTTAGCTTTTCTAAAAACCCGATTTCAAAGACTAATCATAGGCTCAAGATTCCTATTCCACGGCTTTAGATAGAGCATTAGACAACCACTATAGAACTTTTGATAAGTATGCTCGTACTCAATCTATACTTCTTAAAACCCTTGCTTAGGTACCACGAAGACCGAAGATACATATGCTACAGAATACACCACCGAGGAGGAGGTTTATTAGGATGAACCCGATCTCTCAGGAGGAATTGAAGGTGTAGACTACGGAATAGAATTTGAAATAAATTTGAAATAGCAGAGAAAAACGTAGACCTAGATGATTAGTTCTGCACGCCTAGGATAGTCGGGCTAAGCAACCTAGACCATAACTAATAAAGTTGCAATGCTATGATGGTGCTTAACTTAGAAGTACCATTGTTTCTCAAGCTAGCATTTTTAGGATTTTTAGTAGAAGTGAATCCTCACTAGACCGAGGAGTATATGAAATTTGAATTATTCTTGTGTTGTGAGTAAGGAATAAAAAATTAGTTGGATCCATAACGGTTCTGTTGTACCACTCTAAGAGATGTAATATTTATAGAAGAGGACTTTTGTAAATATTATACCAATGACTCGTGCTCTACAACATGCAGTGGAGCTCTAGGTCACCGCAAGCGCGACATTCGCAATGCCGCAGGCCTACTCCGCCTGTGCCACCGATCGGAATGTCCTGAGCCACCGTCGTTAGCCGGTGTTGCCGTCGTTGATCTTAGTAATCCACGTCCCCATTGCCGATGCTGCATGCCGCAGAAATGACCGAGCGGTAGAGGCGGGAGACCTGTGCCCGGGCATGGCCCCAACGCGCCCGGCTGCCCCCATTCGCGTTGCGGATGGGCGGTGGGGACCGGCGGCGAGAGAACCTAACCATCTCCGGGGGCGGGGGGACAACTGGGGACGACAGTGTGTCGGCCGGGCGGTGTGTGGGTGGGGATATTTTTAAGATCCGCGGTCACAGCCGAGCAAATATAGGAGAAGCGCGGCCGGTTCCTATTATTTTTTATTATTAAAGCCCATAGGGGTTCGGCTAGGTTATGTTTGGATGATAAAACGACACCAAAAATTATCATTTTTAACTTTTTAAGAGCTTGGTTAGAGACGCTCTAATCCTCTAGTTTGCTATATATTCATAACGTGATACGCCGGCCAGGTTTGTGCTGAGTGCTACCAAAATCAATCTCTTTGTCTACTTATACATCTCCAAGTGATTCATTTTTCATAACTGCAGTATAGTAATCTGCTTATCCTAACAGGCGATGTGTGAGTGTGAATTCTCTGCTAGATGAAAACTTCCAATAGTCTCTACCAAAAATGCATATTCTTCCAAAAATGCATGTTGTTACTTTATCTATCGGAGGTAAGCCTGTGCAAGAGTTGTTTGGATGGTTTAGCCGGTTTCACCTAAATTACAACAGTAAACATGTGTAAATTAAATCCAGCTTGATAAGTGAATGCATCAATAATTCGTGATCGCAACTTTTATCACGAGCTGGGAGAGAAAGGGAAAGAGGAGATGAGTGGTACTCACTAGGTGGGTGTAGATGGCGTCGTCGGTTACAACATCAGGCAGGAGAGGAAACGGCGGCGCCGTTTGGACGGTGACAGTTGCAGTAGGCGACGCGGAGCAGGAGGAGAAGTAGGGTTGGGAGAAGACTGGTGAGTACCTCCTCCTCGCCTTCGTCCCCGGCTCCAACGAGCGCGAGCATGTAGTTGATGTAGGCCGCAGGGTCACCGGATCCGGTGGAGAAGCGACGAAAGAACGGATTTTGAGGTACGCCGCTTGGGTTCGCGGGCGAGGGTGTGGTGGCCAGCGAGGGCGGGCGGCACACGCGAGGGATTGGTGTCCATCGAGGGAGTGGCGGCGAGGAGGATAAGGGGATGGGTCGTTAAGAAAATAGTGAGTTGGAGGCGTGGGGTCGGAGACGGGGAAGAAGGGGAATGTGAGATGTGACTCGGGATGGAAAACTTGAGGTGAAAAAGTGTGGGGGTTTGTTTGCAAAACAGCTAGTGCGCCAGTTATTCTACGACCGAGGGTAGTTTAAATGCACTAGTTTAGAGGTGATGATTTCAAATGTGAAAGAAAATGAACTACACTTCAAGTAGCCGGCAACGGTTTGACCAGTTTGTGATTTCGCACACTCTTAATCGGAGGTAAGTAGAATGGATGATTTTTTTCCTGAACATGGGATATAGCCAAAAGTTGTTTTTCTGCATAATCTGTGAACACTTGGCCAACTACCATTGCACATCTTGTCTAAAATCGGGCACTAGTGGATTGACGGCCATGGACGTTCCTTGGAGGTACCTCTTTACACACCATTGTGTACCAAATCTTCAACATAGATATGTGATCAATACCGATATGCTGCAGAGTTTTTCAGACTCGGCCAAGAAGAATAAAGATGTTGATATAACTTTGAAGTTGCTCACCTTTTCTTGGACACGAAGACTTATTGAACAAACTAGTTAGCCTTAACTAACACGCGTTTTTTGTTCTTTTTTTTAGAAGCTTCTCTTATTTGTACTAGTTTTTTTAAAGCTGCAGGACGTGAGTCGGTGCAGCGGCTGGCAAATCACCGATGACGTACACGCCAGGAAAGACGCGTTAGAAGCCGATAGCGTGGACCAAAGATCTGTTGCTCAAGTTGAATCACCCAAATGTTATGGAAGTTCCTGGATTGTTTGAAATCAGAATAGTACCAAAAGCAGCCTCTAATTTTAGAATCCCATTTTTGAAAATGGCTATGGAGATTTTGTGCGGTCCATACAGACACAAAGGGTCCCCTATTTTAAAGCAGGAAAGTTGTTTCGATCCAATCCATTCTTGGGGTCCAAAATGACACTGGATATGTCAGTGACTTTGCACGATAAAGCATTCTCCGAAGGCATGGAATGTACCATTTTTTGATCAGAATCTTGACAGTAATGTCTATATTAGATTCTCTGGTCGAAATACGGGAAAAATGGCGACACTGTGGCCCGAAGGGGAGACACAACGGCATCCTGTAGCTCGATCGGTGGTAGGCGCGTGCCCGGGGACGTGTTTGGCGTAGACGGGTGCGGGATCGGTTGATCAGATTGATGGTGTGCCGTATGCACCATGGCATGGACGAAGCATAGATCGAAGTCGATGGCGGTGTTGTCGGTGAAGTCCCGGATGATGATGATGAAGATGATTCAAGGGGTGCAGCCGCAACAGCCTTTCGAGGTGCGCGGCAGCGGTGAGGGAAGGCACATGGGCGTGATGTGGACAATCGATGCCTATGGTAGGAGTAGAGGCGCCGCGAGTACGACGGTCGTGTGCGACTCAATCCGATCTATGATCGGTAAACAAAAAAAGAAAATACCGATCAAACGACCGGCAGAGAGAAAAATCGATCTAGTGGTTCTGGTGCGAGCCCTCCTCCCCCCCCCCCCCGAATGCAAGTTGCACGTGCAGGGACTGCACACGTGGATCCGCAGCTAGGCCAAAATATCCCAGTTATTTGGTAGCTCGCATTGACACTATCAGCACTTGGGCAGAAATGAGGCCCTATTGTTTGGTGGGCTGTATTAGGCCTAGGAGAAAGGATTGCGCACGTTTGGTTCCAACATTCTCGTGTGGTCTGGTAACCTCTTCCCTAGATGGTGAGCTTACCAGACCTCACAAGTAAGGCCAAACCACAACAAGCACACACTAATATGCACAAAGCTTGCAAAATAAATATCAGTAGAACATATTTAACAATGCTAACATAAACATTGTAGCACGGCAACCACACGACATACAAACAAAGTTCACAGCAACAAGGACAGACAAAGTTCACGGGTCAATCATGGCAAGGGCAGGATCATGCTCCAGGCACTTCTTCATCACTTCAGTCATGGTGTAGTCAAAGATGGTGACCTTGAACAGGTCACCCTTCAGCATCTTGAAGGTCATGAAGTACCCGGTCTTGATCTGGTGGGCAATGGCGAAGCCAGCCCACCCCTGGTCAAGGCAAATCATGCCGCTGACATCTCGGAGCTTCACGATCCAGCTGCATTCGGTGTTCGTCTTCAGCAGGATCGTCCTCGGCATAGTGCCGAGGAAAGGCCTGAAGCCATCAGGGATAGGCAGCAGGTCTAACCCAGGTGCCAAGATGACCTTGAAAAATGAGTTGGTCCTACCTGGTCGTGGAAGTTCCCAATCTTCAGAGGCCTCCCACTCGGCCTCTTGGCGCCACTGCCCTCACCACCACCATTGGCCCTCTTGGAGGCACTACTCTCACCAGCATCCCTGGAGCATGCTCCTCCATTGGTGGGGAGAGCACCTCCGATCAGCATCTTCGAGCACTAAAAAAAGAAGCAACACATGTAAGCACATACATTCTAGTGATCATACATGAACAATCAAACATGGCCTCATGTAGAATGGCACAGATGCAAAGGGATACTCCTCATGAGCAACACAAATGAACACTGCATTTGGTCAGCACACAAGTATGTCCATGAAGAGGATCCCCTTGCATTTCATTGTGCTATGTTATAATCATCGACCAAAGGAAGCAAAACTCAATGACCTAACCAATTCCCAGCTTCAGAATAACTTGCACAGACAAGGTAGAGCCAGTGCTACAGGGATCCAGAGGAGGTGTGATGTCTACGCACTTCTATTCTTGTAGACAGTTGTTGGGCCTCCAAGTGCAGCGGTTTCTAGAACAGCAGCAAGTTTTCCCTTAAGTTGATCACCCAAGGTATATCAAACTCAGGTAGGAAGTGGTCAAAGGTATTCCCTCTCAAGAAACCCTGCAATCAAGATACAAGAAGTCTCTTGTGTCCCCAACACACCCAATACACTTGTCAGGTGTATAGGTGCACTAGTTCGGTGAAGAGATAGTGAAATACAAGTGGTATGGATATAAGACAACGGTGCCAGAAAATAGCTTGATGGCGTGGAAGAGACTAAAGGCAAACTAAAATAAAGATGGAAGCAAGCAAACATGTAATAGATCTAGTAGCAAACGGTGTTTCAGTGTTTAGAAACAAGGCCTAGGGATCATACTTTCACTAGTGAACACTCTCATATAAATATATTATCTTTATGATACTATGCTGAACTACTCTCCGGTTGGACACCCTAATCCATGGTAGGGCTATAACAGCACACATCAAAGTTCATCTTTCCCATCTAGATAACCCTAGATTGTCACCTTGAGAACTAGATGGTTCAAACAAACACCACAATTTCATAAAGACATCCAACTCCAAATATAACTCATAACAAGTATTTGAAATCTCTAGCCTAAGTGCCACCAAGGTGTGCACACTGTCAACTTCACACACATGGGGAGAGCAGAGATCTATTAAAGCACTTGAGTAGCAAGGTAGATCTACTAGATTACATAGCTCATGATCACAATATGATCATGCATAGAGAGAGATGAACACATAGCTACCAGTAGAACCCTTAGCCTCGAGAGAGAACTACTCCCTCATCATCATGGGAATCAACAACGGTGATGGAGATGGTGGTGGAGATCGATGGAGATGGCTCCGGGGGCACTTCCCCATCCCGGCAGGGTGCCGGAATAGAGACTTTATGTCCCCCGAATCTCCCCTTCGGTGGTGGCGGCACTGCGGAACTTTTCGTGGCTGGAGGCTTGACTACTTAGGTTTTTTGCATTGGGAGGCATCTTATAGGCGAAGAGGCAAGGTCGGTGGGCGGCCGAGGGGCCCACACCACCTAGTGGCGCGGCCATGGGTCACCTGCGCCACCATATGGTGTGGCCAGGCCCCGGCCCTCCTCCGTCTCGTACTTTGGCTCTGTGTCCCCCTCGGTGAAATATTGACTTTGGCTTTTGTCCCGTCCAATTCCGAGAATATTCATTTTCTGACTTTCCTGGAACCAAAAACAGCATAAAACAGGCAACTGGCACTGTGGCTCTTGTTAATAGGTTAGTCCAAGAAATCATATGAAAAGTACTCCAAAGTGTGGACAAAACATAAGAAAGTAGATAAAACCAAGCATGGAACATCAAAAATTATGGATACGTTAGCAACGTATCAACATCCCCAAGCTTAACTCCTGCTCGTCCTCGAGTAGGTAAGTGATAAAAAGAGAGAATAATTTTTGAGGTGACATGCACCATCATAAACTTGATCAAAGTATTTGTAAAACATTGATAGCTGGGATCATAGTACTTCAACATAGCATGAAAGACAAAGTTCTAGCAATAAGACAAAGAAATTGTGTTGCAACATGAAAAGGCACAAACAAAAGATTCATGAATAACAATGCTTTGCAAGACGTTTGTTTGTTTCACATAAGGAAAACATAGCATAGTAGCATTCAGCTTGTCCCTCATAGAGTAGCAAATATAAATGCATAGGACACCTTCAAAGTTCATAAGAGTGACTAGATACAAATAGTTTAAAACAAGCAATATCAAATCTTGCATCAATCAACAAGTCTTGGGACAATGCACATAGAACTAAGAATGGCCACTATGCTCTCAAAGTAGGTGCATGAAGATAGAAGGTGGAGACTCAATATAAAAGTGGAAGAAAGGTCTTCATAGAAGGAAGTAGGGATTCAAGTTTCATAAAGAGCTTCCAAAAATTATGGTACTTATTAGCTTTCAGCTCTCATTGCCCCTATCATAAGCATCTTGAAGGTGATTAAGGTTAAAGTGACACAACTAAGAGGATATGCTTGACAAGTTATAAACCGAAATCGCATGCCCCTTACTTATGAAGACCGAACCTCATGCTACTCAACTTTAGTCACAAGTAAGCTATTGTCATTGTAAGTGCATATGTATCATAAAGAACCGCCAATGGGGTACCCCTTGCACATGATACAGGAGCTATCCCATAATCAAAGTGACAAGGCAAGCAAACAATGAGCATCTCAGCGATCTTTTCATTTTCTATTTGCATAGGTTTTTACTGAGGATGCTTCATAGAGTGCTCATTATGGTGATGCTGCAAGTTTCCACCATGATGAGGCATGGCTTAGGCTAGCGGCCCAGGTGTTTCTCTAACACACATACAAACTCCATGATCTTACAAGTTCCACTTTTATTTCACACCGTCGGGATCCATAAGCAAAAGAACATGATATCAACAGGGTACAAAGTACAAGTGCAATGTTGAAAGCGTTCCCCATGATACATGGTTCTGCTAATTTCAACTTATAAAGCGCAAGCATATACGCAACAAAGAAGGACCCAATGGTTCAAGTTTATTAACTGCAAGAAAGTAAAATGTGCCATCAAGTTCGTGAGAGCTTTAATCTCTAGTTTTCTCATAGCAAGTTTAATTCGGAAGGTAGATAAAAACATGAATATACTTGGAATAGCAAATGCTAATAGGTAGGTTTGTTGGAATCTTTGGAATAACTTGGTTTTAGGAGTTTGATACATGAGTGGAACTCATACTTGATTATAGAGGCTAGCAAAAGACTAGGAGCGACCAACTAAGAGAGCAATAATGGCCATAATCATACAGAGCGACAAAACATCATTAATCAAAGCATAAAGTGATATTACAAGTCGAAAACGAAAGGATAATAAAGGCTATGGTGACTTTGGATAGTCATAACATGGTGTGAGCATGCGCCAAGTCAACCCAAATAAAGCATCAAAGGAGAATACCACAATACTATGCTTTAATATGCTAAAACAACACATGATCCTTCCAAGGCACATTAAGTAATCTCAATTGTTTATAACATGTCATGCTATAGCAAAGAATAGTAAGCATAAAGCCAAAACAATATCAAGCATGGCATGACAAAGCATAGGCCACAGTCAAAAACAAGCTCTCTTTACCACTTAAGCATGAACTTTCCTACTCTTTTCAATCCAAACCAAACTATTTGAAGACCAATGTATGAAAGAGGGGGTCCAACCAATTTATTCAGCAAACTAAGAAAACCAAGCAAACGAAAAACCAAAACGAAAACGAAAAAGAAGACGCTCCAAGAACAACACAACTGTGCATGAAACAATAAAAATGAAGTGTTTGGAAGAAACCTAGGCTTTTTATTGATAAAGAGGGGGATGCCTTGGGCATACCCAAGCTTTGACGGTTGTACTTCTTGGATATTTCTTGGGGTGACACACGTGGCATCCCCAAGCTTGATCTTTAGTCCATCCTTCATCTCATTACTCATTCCTTCCATACACCTGAAATTTTTCCTTCATACAAAACTTCACATAATCTTTATTACCAACATTAGTGCACTCAAGATAATAAGTCTTTGGGTTCAGTTTCAACACCAATAAAACTTTCATTAAAACACAAGCTACTGTAGTACTCCCCTGAAAAATCTCAATTCCCCAAAAGAACTCAAAAAGGAACCAACAAGAAGCAAATGCAAATAATGGCAGAAATCTATCAAAACAAACGAGTAGGTAAAGACGAATTTTTTCGAAGACCTTCTGTTGCTCAAATCAAAAAGTGTTGAACTAACGAAAGTTAGATAACAACCTGGGGCAGAAGCACAAAAATTCACGCCTCAAAAAGACGTGAGATTTTACAAGAATGTTTACGGTGAAGAACAGAAATCTGTTTCGGGATAGCAACTTTCCCAATCATTACTTCTCTCTCATTAGAGGTTACTCTTGGCACAAAAAGAAAATAAAAAGGATAAGGAGCGGTTATTATAGAAGTAATAACTTCCAAGACTCATCTAAAACTTTTGGGTTATCTCCCAATAAGTACTTTTCTTTAACGCCTTTAAGCTAGGCATGGTAGTTTGAGAAGATGGTCACATAAGAAATAAGAATTGAAGTAAAAGAGAGCATCAAGAAGCAAATTCAAAGAAAATTTAAGTCTAACCCACTTCCTATGCACAGGAATCTTGTAAAGAAACAAGTCATGAAAGCACAAAGCAACAAGCATAGGAAAGCAAAACAAGTGAAACTTCAAATTTTTTAACATAAAGAGGGGAAACTTAATATTGTTGAGATACATAAAACCATGTTTCCCTCTCTCATAATAACTTTCAGTAGCATCATGAATAAAATTAACAATATAACTATCACATAAAACATTCTTATCATGAGCCACATGCATATAATCATTATTACTCTCCACATAAATATAGTCATTCTTATTAATTGTAGTGGGAGCAAATTCAACAAAATAGCTATCATTATTATTCTCATCACCATAATCATCAAATATAGGAGGCATATTGTAGTCATAATTAATTTCCTACTCAATAGTAGGTGGACTGAAAATATCATATTCATCATTGTAATCATCATATATTGGAGGATTGGTATCATCATAAGCAATAGAATAGCTATCTTCCAAAGCTGGGGAACTAAAAGATCATTTTCGTAAAAACTAGATTCCTCAAGCTTAGACTTTTCCATTGCATTAGCAATAATGGTGTCCAAAGAATTCATACTAACAACATTGCTATTAGCATGCAAATAAAGTTCCATAGGTTTTTTAATTTTCTCTTCAAACACTTCATGTCCTAACTCAAGATAAATACTATAAAGCTCTCTAATTTTTTTGTTGTTTTCCATTAATCCTAACTAGTGAAAATAAAAACAAGAAACAAAAAAGACAAAATTGCAGAATCTAAAGGAAATAACTTCGAGCACTCACACCGGAGGATGTAAGTACCTTTTACCTTACCTCCCCGGCAACGGCGCCAGAAAATAGGCATTTGCCGTGGGAGGTTCTTCTTCTTTAATCCTCCGGTGTGAATACCTTTTACCTTACCTCCCAGGCAACGGCGCCAGAAAATAGCTTGATGTCTACGCACTTCTATTCTTGTGGATCAAGTGCAGAGGTTTGTAGAACACATCAAGTTTTACCTTAAGTGGATCACCCAAGGTATATCGAACTCAGGGAGGAAGTGGTCAAAGGTATTCCGTCTCAAGCAACCCATGCAATCAAGATATAAGAACTCTCTTATGTCCCCAACACACCCAATACACTTGTCAGGTGTATAGGAGCACTAGTTCGGCGAAGTGATAGTGAAATACAAGTGGTATGGATATAAGACAACGGTGCCAGAAAATAGCTTGATGGCATGGAAGAGACTAAAGGCAAACTGAAATAAAGATGAAAGCAAGCAAACATGTAACAGATCTAGTAGCAAATGGTGTTTCAGTGTTTAGAAACAAGGCCTAGGGATCATACTTTCACTAGTGAACACTCTCATATAAATATATTCTCTTTATGATACTACTCTGAACTACTCTCCGGTTGGACACTGTAATCCATGGTAGGGCTATAACATCACACCTCAAAGTTCATTTTTCTCATCTAGATAACCCCACACTGTCACCTTGAGCACTAGATGGTTCAAACAAACACCACAATTTCATAAAGACATCCAACTCCAAATATAACTCATAACAAGTATTTGAAATCTCTAGCCTAAGTGCCACCATGGTGTGCACACTGTCAACCTCACACACATGGGGAAAGTAGAGATCTATTAAAGCACTTGAGTAGCAAGGTAGATCTACTAGATTACAAAGCTCATGATCACATTATGATCATGCATAGAGAGAGAGATGAACACATAGCTACCGGTAGAACCCTTAGCCTCGAGAGAGAACTACTCCCTCATCATCATGGGAATCAGCAACGGTGATGGAGATGGTGGTGGAGATCAATGGAGATGGCTCCGGGGGCACTTCCCCGTCCCGGCAGGGTGCCGGAACAGAGACTTTCTGTCCCCCCGAATCTCCCCTTCGGTGGTGGCGACGCTGCAGAACTTTTCGTGGCTGGAGGCTTGACTATTTAGAGTTTTTTGCATCGGCAGGCATCTTATAGGCGAAGAGGCAAGGTCGATGGGAGGCTGAGGGGCCCATTCCACCTGGTGGCGCGACCATGGGTCACCCGTGCCACCATAAGGTGTGGCCAGGCCCTGGCCCTCCTCCGTCTCATACTCTGGCTCCATGTCCCCCTCGGTGAAATTGACTTTGGCTTTTGTCCCGTCCAATTCCGAGAATATTCATTTTCTGACTTTCCTAGAACCAAAAACAGCAGAAAACAGGCAACTGGCACCGTGGCTCTTGTTAATAGGTTAGTCCAAGAAATCATATAAAAAGTACTCCAAAGTGTGGACAAAACATAAGAAAGTAGATAAAACCAAGCATGGAACATCAAAAATTATAGATACGTTAGCAACGTATCAAGGTGCACAACCATTTTTTTGTACATACTATCCGGTTCCTATAGCACCAGCTCTATAAATGTATTGTACTATGTAATATCACAAGCTAGGTTCACAGAATAAACAACATTTGCCTCATAATTCACAACATTTGCAGCATGAAGCGATGATCCTATCAAACCAAGTTCCATTAGCTTGAATAGATGGCAGAACCAGGTTGGAAAGGATCATCGCTTCCATTTCCTTGCGGTGCGTATATAATTATCGATAGTCCCATAATAGAACAATTAGTTTGTGTGCCTCATATTAGACATTGTGTGTCTAAGATCAATCATAACAGGCATGTTATGAAGTTACCTATTGGGATCTTGGCCACAAAATGCAAATTAATCATCGGCCTATATGAAGAACATGAACAGTGTAATAATCCCCAATTTTCACGGTATGCAAAACCCTAGAACTAAAACCGGGCATACATCTAGACACAAACAAGAATAGATGGAACCAATGTAATGATAGATGTCAACACCCGGATTTTTAATCCCAGATACCTGTTATGCCATACCTCGCAATCCTAGGATTACCATTTTTGCGAGACATAACAGATTGATATCATAGTACCTCATCCATTATAAACCATAATAAGGTCTTACAAATAAAGGATCTCATGATCCAGTCTTAATACAATCAAAGCAGCGAAATAATAAACGTAGTAGTGGGCTCCATCTTTAGGGTCATAGGCAATGCTGACGATGGGAGGTGATCCTAGTTGTCGTAGACCTCCTGCTGTCCATTATCCTGGTAGTCCTCCTCATTGTCTAGCCACGGGAATAGCCAGGGACAAAGCCATGAGTACTCTTTAAGTACTCACAAACTATCACTAACAAGTAAGGTAGTTCTAGTAGGAATCTTAAGCTCTAGGTTTATTTGCAAAAGCTAGGTTTATCTAAACTGAGTTTAGAAGTAAAGAAAACTAAGTTAATGTTCTAAATCACTTAAGTGGGAAACTAGTTTCATATTCACAATCCTATTATGGTTAAGTCAAATTCATAGTTCACTTCACAAATCATTTTGAAAACATCTGACGACGGAACAGTGTGGCCACTCCAACTGTCCATGATCGTGGACGTGGCTATTCGAATAGTTTGATACTCTGCAGAAGTGGTACACTTTCACCACAAAATTGATACATCCATTAGGGATAACCCTGAACCAATCATACTTAGTATGCAGATAATCAATCATAACCTTTCAATTACACACCCTAGTATATGCACCTCCCCTATGAGCTTGGCCTCCCAGCCATGGCCATCTGCCATCCTGGGCACTGCATAGGTGGACAATCATCAAGAGGTAGCCTCAGCTCAACCTCTTCCGCAAGGGAACCCATTCTAAGGCATATAAACTTCTGGCTAAGCCCTACCCAATTCAGGTATTGTGGTTGCACGGTTGGAATGGTATCGCACCTGAACCCAACCATCAGTTTTATAAAAGGGCTAAGGCTCATGCCTCAACATTTTCATTATCAAACCATTGTGTTTCTCAACACATGTCAAAACATCTCAATAGAATGAAGCATCATTCCAAGGTTTTCATAGTCATTTTCACCAAGTATTCCTTTTCTAAAGTGATCAACTTTTATGCTTAGCACTAGCCACTACAATTGAGGGTATTCCCTAATGAGGGGTGCTAATCTCCAATCTCATGCCATGGAATGACATCTAAGTATAACTAGTTAGGTCTAGTTTTATACTATTTATGCTATCTATGCTAAATCTCCAATACTCACAAAGCACTATCTAAAAGTAGAGAACTTTGGTAAAGGTAAAAAAATAAAGCTTGCGAGTAAAACTTGGAATTGGTATAATTAAAATTGCATAACCAAGCATGCCTAATGCATCTTTCTTAGATTAATACTTGCAAGTGTTAGCTTGCATAGTTTTAGCTTGCAATTAGTGATGGCTTGCCTTGATTAGTGCAGTGGTTGAAGTTCTCCTCTTCTTCTTCTTGGTAGTACTCCTCCTCTTCGTATCCCGGGTCCGTACTATCGTCTATAAATGAATACGGGGTACACAATCACCAAACAATACTTAAGTATTTCTATTTAGCACACTAAGGCTCACACTTGATGATCTAGCATCATCACAAACATCACATGAATTAAAGACTTAATCTTATTTATCTTATCTTAGAAAAGTAATTTCTACTCATTGAAAAATACTTAAGATTTAATATTCTCCAATTAAAATATGGGATCATGTTGACACATGTCATCACCACATATTCTAATACATGGGAATATGATTTAAAGTGTTGGTCATATTTTATTAAATTTAAGATTATCATTTAATAGAATTAAAGTGACTAGAAATGCCTATATAGCATTATTTTGGTACTAGTCCAAAGTCAATGCATGTAAACCTAAATATTTTTACATATTCAGATATATCTTATCAAATGTGATTTTTGAGAGTTGGAATCAACTCAAAAGCATTTATGGTTGATTTTTGAAAAATGTTTGAAGTTGAAAAAGTCTCTGTCTTATTATTTTTACTATATGTGATATCTAACTCCAAATGATTTAAATCCAATGTGCTTGTATAGATAATTTAAATATCTTTCTAACAAAATTAGAATCATGCAATTTGGTTCATTGGATCTCTTTGAATTGATTTTTGAATCTACTGACAGAATGTGGTTTTAACTAAATTGGAAAATAACTATTTGAATCCACAGGCCTGCGCGGAAAACGAAACGGGCCAGCCTAATTTGTGCAGCATAGCGCAATGGGCTGCTGACAGAGGGTGTCCACCAGTCAGCGACTTAAACTAACTGAAATGGTATCGTTAAATCTAGGTCGTGCGATTAAAAGACGATCCAACGACGGTAGTTCATCGTCGACGACGAACAGCTCCAGCGAGGATTTAAACCTAACACGGCGGTGGGGGTCTGGTGAGGCTCACCTGGGCTCCAGCTAGGTTCGGCGATGGGTGCGAACGGCGTTGTCGACGACGGCGGTTCGAACGGTGGTCGTGGTAGGTCCTGGGGCGGCTGTAATCGACGGCGCCCTTCTCCTCCTGCAGCGGCGGGCTCTGGACAAATTCCGGCAAAGGAGAGCTTGCCTTGCTCCGGGGAAGGGTGATGGAGTGTCTGAGAGGAGTGGGGAGTGAGGTGGTGTGGATAATGGAGGCGGAGAAGACCTCTATTTATACACCGGCGAGGTGACAATGTGGCATGGGCTCGGGCTTGTCGGCGACAACGATACATGCGGCTAGCAGCGTGGCTATGGGTAGGGGACGGTGCAGTGTTCCCTGGCGATCATCACGGGCGTAATGGCACGACATGGGGCGGCGTAGGTTGGTCGGGCGCGTGCGATGCTCTGCGCGGGAGCGGCGGTGTTTGCGACGGCGCACGGGTGCTACGGGTCGTGCGGCAGCGAACGTGGGGTGTCTGGGAGGTGGCTGTGATCATGGCGAGTGGGTGCATGCGCGGAGAGAGCGAGGCGTGGTCTGTGCGAGCCGGTCAGGTGTGGCGCTCTGGCGTGTTCTCGGCGTGGCACAGAGACATTGGGCGCATCGTCGCTAGGGTGGTCTAGGGCCAGTCTGTGGTCGTGGCTTGGACAGGGGGTGGCGGTAGACGGTGGCGTATCTGGTGCGCGTCATGGGAGAGGGTGGCGTGTCTCTGTCGCTCTGTGCACGGTCGGCCGGCGAGTGTGGCTTCGGGCGGCGGCGCACTGGTGCACACCGGCCAAGGGGGAGAGTGGTCTGGTGCTGCTCGACACTAGGGGAGACAAGGGAGTGAAGAGGGAACCAAATTGGTCTAGGATCACTTCTCAAAACAGTGAAGTTAGGCCAGAGTTCATTAGTGCCTGCCAAGTGTTTGTCTTAATAGCCGCAAGAAATTTAGTTTAAAATTTTTAAATGAATTTTCGTGAGTGTTTGAATCTTAAGCCTGAGTGTCTATGGTTGCTGGGAAAAGTCAAGTGGAATTGATTTGGATGGTTTTTGCAAAAGTGTGATCTTAGTACATATAGTTGATTCAATTTTGAATTGTCCTTTAAATAGATTTAAAATTTGTTTCTGTGGGTTTGTAAAGTGGGCTTGGATTCACTTTTACTTGGTCTAGCAAGGGGTGGAAATAAGTGGAATTGTTTCTGTTAGAAATTCTCTTCTAGGAACACTCAAAGTGGCCTAGTGGTTAACTTTGGTCAAAATGACCATTTGATCTTTTTATTCATATTTGATTTCTTTTTCTTTTGATTTTGTTTGTAATTGGCCTAGATGATGTAGTATTCATCACTAAACCATTTCTTATCATTTGTAGCAATCAAAAATGGCAATTTCAATCAATCACACATTAATGCAAACAGACACATGCATTCATATAGATTTTTGGAATCAAAGTTTTTGTTAATCCTAAATTTGGATGATTATAACTTGATAATCTTGATTAGAAGATTTGGGGTGTTACAGTAGATCTAGTGTTTACGAAGGCGTAACAATGAAAGAAAAGACCCTAAGTCCCTAACCCATCAAATCGACCAAAACTAGCACAAATCGGCACAAATCTACAGTGCATGTCAATCATACTAGGAGAATCACACATGTAACAGATAGATCTATGGTGCTAAAGGCTTACAGAGTTGGTGGTTCAAGGACTTACCGCCATTATTGCAGGTGTTGGGGCTTGGGGTTTGCCGACGAAGGGAAAGAAGCAGTCGTAGTAGAAAATCCGCTGCAGGCAGGAGAAGCGCAATTCTTTCCTAAATCTGCCTTCGTCTGCTGCCCCCACGGTGGTCCTCGATCTTCCGGCGGGAGAGGAACCACCGGCGGTGAGACGGGAGAAAGAGCGGTTGTGAATGGGGAGAGACTAGGAGTGGTGAGCGAGTGGTGACGGGATTTATGGCGCGCGTTCTTGATGCGTTGCGTCATCTCTTGCTCTTCTCCCCGTGTGCAGCTGCGTGCCTGTCCCCGCAATAACGCCCGATTTCTAGCGGGCCAAGATTTCGGCTACTTTAAGACCCATGCGATACGAGTTCGGGTCACCGTGCGTGTATCCAAATGGCCTTATTTTTTCCGGCCCAGTGCGGGAAACGACTGTGCGGCCGACCAAACACGCCCCTAGAGATCAAAAAAAGACTCACGAGGGCAGCCAATCATGGATCGGCGGACGAGCCATGCGATGGATCATGCGGGCCCCGACGAAGATCATGGAGATCGATCCCCCGGGGGCGGCGTGACGGAAGTGCGTCGACGATGGCTAGGGTTTGGATCAAGATTAGTCTGATACCATGTATAACAATAAAGAGGGGATTGAGGAATATAATTGATGTATTGTTGAGCCTCATGGACGAGTATATATAGGCGTACAAGGGATCATCATGGAGTACAAGTCAAGTTAGGATAATATGAAAACATATCCTTCCTCTATCCTATATTGTCATAATAAACGTATACGTACAATACTCTAACATCCCCGCAGTCGTAGCGGTGGCGTTGTGAACAACAGGAACGTCGTGGACGGTCAAACTGGAGATAAACCGAAATAGAATCAGTGGGCTGACAAGTTGGAGGCATGGGGGTCGGAGACGGGGAAGAAAGGGAATGCGAGATGTGACTCGGGGATAGAAAACTTGAGGTAAAAAAGTGTGGGGTTCCGTTTGCAAAATAGGTAGCACGTCAGTTTTTCTGAGATGGAGGGAGTAGTTCAAATTTTTGCACTAGTTTAGAGGTGCGGATTTTGAGGTGAAAGAAACGGAAGATATTTTTCTTGAGCATGGGATAGAACCAAAGTTGTTTTCCTGCATAATGTGCGGACACTTGGCCAACTACCATTGCACATCCTGTCTGAAATCCGGGACGTTCCTTAGGGCATCTCCAACCGTTGTACAAAAATCGGTTAGAGGAGTAAAAGATGCTTTAGAGGGGTAAATATTTTACTCATCGGTGTCTCCGATCCCTATATTTACTCATCGGAGGCACCGATGAGTAAAAGATTCCCTCCTCCTTTTTTGTGTTCACACTTAAAATCCCCCACCCTACCTTGAGCTCTCCTCCGTCTCCGGCGACTGCCGCTTCCAATTTCTCCCTCCCGCCGGCCCCCCTCCCCTCCGCGATGGCCGGATCATCTCGCCGGCCGTCTCCGCCACCCATCCCCAGCGCGCGCCGGCGCCGGAGCCCCCCGCCACGAGCTCCTGTGGCCGCTTCGTCTTCCTCCTCCCGACGTCGTTCCGCTCGTCGATTGCCGCCACTAAAATGTCGCCGGCAGCCCCACCGCTCCAACGAAACCCTCGATATGCCGGTGCCCCCGACGATGGTGTACCGCAGCGTACGACAGCGGGAATGGGGCACCTGGGTGTCGAAGGTCACCGACCTCAACACCGACAAGAAGGTGTGGGTCGGCTCCTTCCATCCGCCGAGCAGACGGCGCGGGCGTACGACATCGCCAACGTGCACCTCCACGGGAGCGAGTGCGGTGAGCTCAACTTCCTGCTGGAGGTGCCGGAGGTGGAGCCGTAGGGGCTCCGCTTCGTCTCTGCGCGCGAGCGCCTCGAAGCAGAGCACCACGACGCGGCGATGGCGATCGTGCTCGCCGGCTACAACCTCGAGCTCATCGAGAAGGAGCGGAAGGCGCTAGAGACCATCGCCGAGGCCAATCGCAAGGCCGACGTCGCGGCGGGGAAGCAGGTGAAGAGGAGGAGGAGGTAGGGCCGTCGGCAGCTCCGGCGCCGGCCACGGTGAAGAAGGAGGAGCAGGAGGACTGGGAGGATGACTGGGAGGACGTGACGCCGACGCCGGAGCCGGCGGTGATCGAGCTCGACTCCGACTCCTCCTTCTTCGAATGGGACGACGAAGATTAGGGTTAGGTGGTCGAATTCGGTCGAATCTTGTCAAATTCGGCCGTGTTTTGGTTTAGTATGTAAATGCTATGTTGAATATATGCGTTAGTTTGAAATTCGGTTGATTTTTCTCGAATTTGTAGGTGATCATTTGATTTACTCAGCTAACTATAGAAGATCGGTTAGGAAGTGCTACCGGTTAGAGGAGTAAAATACTCCTCTAACCGATTTTGGGCAGTTTACTCCTGGATCGGTTAGAGATGTCCTTAATGGCCATGGACGTTCCTTGGAGGTCTCTCTGCACGCTATTGTGTGCCAAATCTTCAACATAGGTACGTGCTCCATACTGATGTGCCGCAGAGTTTTTGGGACTGAGCCGAGAAGAATAAAGATGTCGATAGGACTCCGAAGTTGCTTACTTTTTTTTTTGACACGAAGACTTACTGAACAAACTAGTTAGTCTTAACTAACACGCGCTTTTTTAAAAGTTTTTTTTAGAAGCTTCTCTTCTTGGTACTACTAGTTACAATCGTCGACATTGCGGCCACGACTTTAGCAGACCAGAAACACCCAGTGTCCAAGGCGATACTTGCAGAGTCGGACACCGGCCGATCAGGTCTATCTTCTGGTCCAATATTCCTCGATTCCTTGTCGCTCGGTGACGACCGCCGATGGATCGGTTGCCTGGTTGGCATCTCTCGCACCCACGTGGTTGTGAAGACCAGAGGAGCATGATCCCACAGATAAATCATATCCCGGTCAATGCCGTCTCCGCTCTTCGACCTCCGTCACCCTAGCTGTAACTACTAAATCTTCTCCTCCAATCCAAGTGGATATTTCCTATTTGCCCATTCGCATGTAAATCTGGTATTCCTATTAACCGACGAGGCCTGTTCCAGTACAATCTCTGCCCCCAAACTTGTATAAAACTTAGTCAAACTCAAACATAGGGATACCCTTTATAATTAATACTAATCAGGTATACGATAGCTCTGTAGAAAACCCGTATGGTCCAAAAAAATTATATGTCTTTCTAGCAAAGATATGTGTACTAGTACGGTTGTACGCCGGCTCATCGTCGACGACGGTCATGACCGGCGAGCTGGTGACGATGACTCCGAGGTAGATCTGACTGACACACGTCTCGACCTAGCCTTGTAGGTATGTGCCGGCAGGGCCGGCGCCGACGTGCTGGCTTGGCGGCGGCTAGTTGACCCGCCGGACAGTCCAGGAGCAATTTGGCTAGACAGTCTGGGGAATGAGGCTGTCCGGACAGGCGGTAGACTGTCTCGTGGTGCTCTCACCGGACTGTCTTGCGGCTCGCGCCAGACTATCTTGCTACTCCGGACTGTCTTGCGGTGGCTACGCCAGACTGTCTTTCGGTGCATCCGCCGGATTATCTTGCAGCTCCGAACTATCTTGCGATGGCCGCGCCTGACTGTCTTGCGACGCCAGACTGTCTTTCGGTGCATCCGCCGGATTATCTTGCAGCGCCGAACTATCTTGCGATGGCCGCGCCTGACTGTCTTGCGACGCCAGACTGTCTTGTGGCCATGGCGATCGCGAGGTTGACCGGGGTCATCCGTGATCACGTGGTTAGCCGGCTTCGCTGGTGATTGGCTCCGACATGCAACGGCGGACGTAGCGCCCCTCCAGCCCAGGCAAGCGCCTGGGTTTCCGGCCGGTCGACACAAGCAATTTTGATTGAAATTTGTTCGAAAATTGTATATTTGGCCTTTAAATTTACAGTTTGTCCGGGCTTTAAACCCATCTTGGGTACGCTAATGCTGACATGTATGTGATATGGATCGGGGTTGTAACGCAGGACAAATGTTGAAGAGTATGATATGTATATACATAGGTACACCAATTTTTAGATACGGGTTTGTACATAGGCTTATACAAGTTTAGAGGGAGGGGTTGTACTGTAGCAAGTCTCTTAACCGACAAGCAACGGAAGTGTTCCTAATATTCTCTCCGTTCCAAAATATAAGATATTTTAGCTTCTGTGAAATGAATGTATTTAAACGTTTTTTATGTGTACATTCACTCTGAAAATACACACCAAAATGCGGCTAGATACATTCGTTTCACAAAAACTAAAAAATATTATATTTTGAATGGAGGGAGTAACATACAACTAAGTGAGACTTCTTATCTATCTACTATAACAAGCTCTATTACGACATCTTTTTACGTCTCTGGTGATGGAGGGGCGACGACGGTGGCGCGCCTTCGGCTCGTGCTACTGCTTATAGTTGTCGCTAGGTGGTTTATGGACCTATTTGTAATGTTTATTATTTTTAGAATTTTTCGTACTAGTGTTGATGATTATTAATAAATTGGTGAAACTTAAAAAAAATGAGGCTTGATAGTACAATGTACTGTAAATGAAACACTGGTACAGTTGCATTTAAATTTGAGTTATTTATCAAATACTAGAAGATGCTCCGTTTTCTGCTTTCTAGGGGATAAAGTAGGGCATCAAGAGACACTTGGGAGTGTCTGATATGGATACGGATGCCTTTTGGAAAAGAAGACCTTTTTTTTTCTGTTGGTCCATCCGGAACAGAACCGAAAGAGAAAGCTGCGTACTTTTGGAGATCTCCTTGCGGAAGAAAAGGAAAGAAGAGAAGATTAAGTCATGAGACGTCTAAAAGAAGAAGAGAAGATTAAGCAAGCAGGTGACACTGTGAACAGTGTTGTATACTCCAAAATAAATTCTCCAATTAGGTGCACCTAATGAGTAGTACTAGTAACTACATAACTACATATATGAAAGTGAAGCACTTCACCGATCGTACCGTGCATCCACGTCATCCAGGATACTGTAGAAATGCAAGTTTGAAACTTCTACAGTGCCGCAGTTTGTTCGGCGATTTATTGTCCGTCGCTTATACCGCTATCGCTTACCCCGCTATTCTCGCGTTGTTGGAGCTCTTCTGTTTTCTCTCTCTCCAATAGATTAGGAAAGTGGCCACCGCCCGCTTTAGACTTGACTAGCACCGCGGCCTTTCTCGAAGACTCCCGTGGGCAGTCAATATCTCCTGTTAATTCTCCTCGAACCGACAGACGGCAACCGATCTACACGGGCAGGGATTCGCCCTCTCTCACCGTCACCGGCGGTCGCAAAACTCCTCTCCAAATCTTTCCCCTTCCCTAGCCGTCCCTTCCTATGCAAGCCCCTATTCTCGAGCATCCTTGGCTGAGGACAAGAGGTGGAAGGAGGAAGGATGTGCTGTTGTGTGTGCCGGCAGAGGGAAGGTGCAACCACGACGGCGACGGAGAGGCCTACATCACGCCCCGCTTCGCCTACGCCTCTCCGACGATCGTGTGCAGTCCATCCAAGGTGGGCTTGATTTGCTCTTCCGTTCTCTTCTTATTCCTATTGACGTGTGGTCTCCTGACTCTTTTCCTTCGTTTGGCCGCCATGTGCCTGCCTTTATTCGCATACCGCCAGTAGCGTCGCATGTGCTGCCTAATTTTGTTCCGCCCGTTCTCTTTTTCCCTTCTCACTTTGTTTCTGACCGTTTCTGCGTTGACCCTTGATTCATTGTTTCTGTTGTTTTGTTTGTTTCCTTACTCCGCATTGTTCATCTCGGTGCAGGTTTCGTCGCGTTTCGGCGTTGCGCCAGGACAGCGGGGTGTGCCTCCATCTACCTTGCCTTCTCCGATGACGTCTCTGTCCTTTTTTTCACGGAAGCTGCGCCAGGTCCCGGGGTGCGGAGCGTGAAGGCGTCCTAGGCTTCCGCTTCCTTCTACTTCGCGTAGGTATGAACTCAGATGTTGATGGCACGCTGCCTCTTGTGTGGAAGCCGTCGCTGCCATCTGAAAGGCATCTGAAAGGCGTGAAGACAGGGTAGTAGAGCCAATCGAGGCGGTATTTCCTATGCATCGTCTTCTATGACTTTCCTGCTATTGAGTTTCTATTGTTCTGTCTATGAATTATAACTGTCGAAGGGCCATTGGTCGATATTTATTAAGATAGGGAAGAATTTTACAGCAAGTTTTCTGGTTGCAGGCTTCCAGATGGAGCAACACACAGGAACAGAGAAGAAACAGTGATCCCGGATAGGCCCGGGACTGCGACCAGGACTGAACATAAAGCGCCACAAGGAGGCTACTGCAAGGCAAGCTACGGCTCAGGCTGCAATCAAATGTTGGTGATTCTTCTAACTTGGATGTGCCGTCTGATGCTCTGTCTGATTTGGCAACTCGCACCTCACAGGCTAGAGATCCGATCGTTTGTTCTTATGGTACAGCTTTCTTCTTATTCTGCTTTGCATGGTGTGTCATTGCAATTTATTGGTTCAGCCATTTTTTCTTGCTATTTACTCTGTCCTGTGTTCTGCATACAGATTCATGGTGTTACAGGCTTATCTTTGGTTGATCCGTTTAACTTTGTTTCCTGCCCTGTTTTAGAAGGCGCTTCTTGATTCTTCAAAGCCAGCAGACAGGTTTGGTTGTTTTGCATGTATTTATATTCTGTGCTTAGCAGATCTTATACTATATGGGCTTCATTATCATTGACCATAAGGTACTTCCTCTAAATTTGACTCGATTTCAGATGCTACATTCTCTAAAATGACACAATATCTGAAAACGATATATGCACGTAGCAATATATGGTCTACTAAATAAACAAAACATAGCAAAAGCTATTTTCTAATTTCCTTCTCCACGTAGCAATTAATGCACACATATGTATCTCTAGTGGGCAGGTAATTTGAGCATTTTTTTTCTTCTTCCATCGTTTGAAGTCATATATGAGTCCCTGTTAATAAACAAAATCTGCAAGAAGTACCATTTTCTCACACCTCTACTGCATCCATTTTCTTGCAGCAGGGAGGGTCTTGAATGTTAGCTTCTTCCTTTATGGCCATACGACAAACTTCTCCAGTTTAGTTACTTTAGCTTCATTTGTCAACAAAAATGTTATTCTATCTTTCAATCTTGATCAGATGTTTGTAATACATGGGATTGTAAAAAATTCCTTCTTATATTCTTTTCTGTTTATAAGCATTTAATACTAGAGAATGCATACTTCCTGCAGGTTTTCTTCCAAATTTATTGATAAGTTTCTCTCCTGACGAACTAACCGACCAGTTTTTCTGCAGATTAAGCTGTTGTCTACTTTCTGGTCAAGTTTTGATGCTTCCAGATATGTCTCATGCAAGTTTTTCTCATTATGTTCTTGAAGGACAGTGCCATATAATGTCCGTCTTTGGATTTAGAAGTTAACCATCCATAGTTAAGAGAAAGCGGAATTTCGGATACATGGGATTGTTAAATTTTCCTTCTTATATTCTTTTCTGTTGATAACCATTTGATACTAGAGAATTCATACTTCCTTCAGGTTTTCTTCAAAAAATTTATTTATAAGTTTCTCTCCTGACAAAGTCATCGACCAATTTTCTGCAGATTAAGCTGTTGTCGACTTTGCGGTCAAGTTTTCATGCTTTTAGGTATGTCTCATGCAAGTTTTTCTCATTACATTGTCGAAGGACAGTACCTTATAATGGCCATATAATGTTCGTCTTTGGATTTCAAAGTTAACCATCCGTAGAGATTTTGAACATGCCTTATGTTTCAAGGATCACCATGTCAACGAAGGTCATATGCTATTTTTTCATACTCTTTTTATATGGAAGTTGTTGTATTATTATTTTTTACTTGCTTATTTCACATGTTAGATTTCTCTTGCAGCTGATATCGTATGACTCCCTGCCTATCTTCTCTGATCTGTGCATACAAGTATTCTGTGCTACCTTTTGTCATTATGTGAGCATACTGCAAAGGTGCACAGTCTAATACTTAGCATATCTTGATAGCTTCTGGTAATGTTTTCTGCTACGCTCTTGAACTAATGTTCTTTATGGCTTCAGATGCTCAGTAGTGCTTTCATCTATATGTTCTGACCAACTAAAAATCTTATTAGTGGCCTTATATGTAGTCAAATATAATAAGAAAATCCATGCAATTACGTTTTTAGCTCTTCTGAAAGAGTGGTATGTGAAATTTTGACAAGTTTCTCTGGATTTCTTGCAATTGTACCATTTACTTGCCCACAAATTAAATAACTACCTTTGACTGACATTATGTGGAACTCAACTTAAAGATGTATACCAAGCAACCACACCGATCAATTTATCAAATTGTCCACTAAAAGCAAATGTATATGTGCAGGTTGAAACAGTAATGCTGCTCTGAAAGATGTCTCGCACTGGACAAACCAATGCAAGTCCTTTATGCAAACATTAACTTATGAGGTGGGCTACCTTCTGGCGAGCAATGCATGCCCACTTTGCTGAAAGATGTCTAGCACCAGACTAACCAATGGGAAGTCCTTTATGCAAACTTTAAATCATGAGGTGGGCTACCTTATGACAAACTTATCGAACTCTGTCCATTCGTCATTCTGGATGTGGTAGAATTTATTTTAGGAGTCAATTTTGAAGGTATGCCAATACTACGCGACATAAAGTACTGATGTCGTTTAGCTGCGTTGAAAATGTAAGACAAGAAGTCATTTCCGCATTTCAGTTCAAAGTGTATTAGAGCAACAATGGGCATAACTGATTCAGCAACACGGCGCGGCGACACAGCAACACGGCGCGGCGTGTCGCCGCGCCTAATTCCCTAGTATTTTCTATACGACTATGCACCGATGCACGAGCGAGTAATGCATGGGAGAGACGGAGAGCGGTTGTTGTTGAGGAGTAGGCAGTCGGGCAACGGTGGTTCTTCCTTTCGCGCGTCGTCTACGCGGGTTCAATCAAAAATCGCCGGTCCACGAAATCAGCCGTACGTGGAAGACGTGCGGGGGCCGTACTGACTGCAGGCGCAGCATCCACCGCTGCACGCCCGGAGTTCACACGCCGGTCTCGCCGACGGCCTCCCCTTGATGGATGGGGTTGCCGCCGCTGCAACTAGAATGGAGCAGGCGCCATGCTCAATATTTTCTTTTGTTGCATGAATGCATTGCCTACTTTGGCATGTGCCTATGTGAGCTATGATGAGTGTAGCGGCAATCATGCTGGATACGGCTAATATATGTTGCTACTGCTATCCTCCTCGGTGGCTCGGTCTGGATCGGTGCAATTTGATCATGGGTTTCTTCTGCATGGTGCATGAAAAGTCCAGATTTCATTTTCTATCCGTTTCGGTATATGATTAATTGTTGGGGCGTGCTGACCCCCCCCCCCCCCCCCCCCCCGGATCAAATCCCGCGATCCCCCGGGTCGACAACCGTATGATGCGAGCAATCGGAACAGTTCGACCCGGGTCAACCCGACTCTACCCTTACACGCAGAAAATAAAAAGACGCCCCACAACATCAGAACATCTTCCTCTTGGAACTCTCATCGCCGCGCCGACAGCACCGCAGCTAATGGTCAAATCCACCGTGGCATCGCTGGAGAACCCCTGTGTGTCGTCTCCGTTGGGAGAAAAACCTCCTATCGTCGGGAGCAACATCGGGCGCTGCTAGGAGCAACGCGCCACGCCCACCCCGTCGTTGGTAGAAAGTCCTCACGCCATCGACATCAAGGCAGGCTGTCGTTGGTAGCAAGTCAAGCCATCGTTAGTAGCAAGGCCGGTCGTCATCGGTAGCAAGACCAGCCGCTGTTGGCAGGAAGGTCCCGCGATGTCTCCCCATGTAGCAAAGCTGCTCGCCAATTGTAGCAACACCGGTTGACAATTGTAGCAAGGCTGGCCATCATCGGAAGCAAGGCCGGCCACCGGCAGCAGCAAGATCCGGCAACGTCTCCCCTTGTAGCAAGGTTGGTCGCCAATTGTACCAATGGCGGTCAACAATTGTAGCAAGTCTCGCCTCTGTTGGAAGCAAGGCCGGCCGCCGTCCTGGCGCCATCGATGCAGCAGCTAGCACCCCAGATGTGCCTTGGTAGCAACACCGATGGCTGCTGGCAGCAACGCGGACACGCCATGGTAGCAAGTCCGCCAGCTCCATGTAGCCTCGCCGCCAGCACTTGTAGCAAGGATGCTCCCCAATTGTAGCAAGAGCAGTCAGCCATTGTAGCAAGGCCCGAAGGGAGTTGGCAGCACGGCCAGCCGACAGTGGCAGCAACCCCCAACGACCATGGTCGTTGGTCGCCGTCCTAGACCTTGCAGCAGCGGGAGGTGTTGGGGATGTAATTTTCGGGTATCCTCACTATGCCTCGCTGACCAGGGTGACCCACTTCGGATTAGAACTTTGCTTCACGGGCGACCCAGACAGGGAGAAGAGACGGAGTCTGATGACCCACAAGTATAGGGGGTGTATCGCAGTATTTTCGATAAGTAAGAGTGTCGAACCTAACAAGGAGCAGAAGGTGCTGGCTAGTGGCTTGGATCAGGAATTCTCTGTAAATACTTAGCAAACGGATTTTTAGGGGTTTTTGATAATGCAAGTAAATAAAGTACGAGTAAACGAAAGACAATAAGTATAAATGCAGCAAGTAGCCCAATCCTTTATTCAGCAAAGGACAAGCCGATTGTATTACTTAAGATGACCAAACGTTCTCGAGGACACACGGGAATTCTGTCAAGTGCTTTCGCTTCATATAGTTGATTAATCTTCTTTAGTTTGCTATGTGTTGTGTGGGTGAACCTGTGCTAATGTACCGACCTTCCTAGCACTAATACATACTTGTGATTATAACCCTTGCAAGCATCCGCAAGTACAAGAAAGTAATTAAGGTAGAAACCTAACCACGGCTTTAAACTCTAAGACCCTGACGTCCCTTGTGCAATGGTTTCCTAACGGGGGTTCAGGTTTCTGTCGCTCCGGCAACCCCTACGATTAGTAGCCAAATACACAATGCATTCCCCTAGGCCCATATAGGTGAAGTGTCATGTAGTCGACGTTCACATGACACTACTAGAAGAAGTACACCACAACTTAAATATCAAACTATTGAATCTTTCTCAACACAATTCCACTACTAACAACATGACTTCTCCCATGTCCTCAAGAACAAATCGAACTACTCACAAGACATCATATGGATCATGATCAGATATGAAATAATGATGTATAACAATCTGAACGTAAACAATAATTCAACGGTTCACTCAATAGCATCAAATACAAGGAGTAATCAACACCGGGAAAGTTTCCCCTAAGAACTATGCAAGATTCAACCCAATTGTTATAGCGGTATGGAGGTGGTGATGATGGTGCTGATGGAGATGATGGTGGTGGTGATGATGATGATGATGATCCCGATGAAGTCCAGCTTGATGGTGGTGTTGATGGCGATGATCTCCCCTCTCCGCGAAGGAATTCCCCCGGCAGAATTCTGTCTGCCGGAGAGATCTTTCTCTCTCAGTGTTTTCCGCCCCGCAAAGGCCGCGGAATCTTTCTGTGGTTGCTCCCTCGGTATTAGGGTTCCGTGGGGATAATATACGCCAGAGGGGAGAGCTAGAGGTGGGCCAGGGCGGCCACACCACCTAGTGGCGCGGCCTAGGCTGGCCCGTGCCAGGGGGTGGTGTGGGCCCCCTGTGGCCCATCTCCACTCCTCCTTCTGGTAGTCTTCGTCTTCTGGAAAAATAGGATTTTCCATATATTTTCCCGGATTTTCTGATCTTCGCGAATTTTGCCTCCAAACAGCACCTTTTCCATCAGAATCCTGACTGCAGCGGTCCATGCTCCAAAAGTCATCAACCATGCAAAAACATATGAAATAACATAAGTATCATCTCTTAATATGAAATATATCAATGAATAACAGTAAATTATGATATAGAATAGTGATGCAAAATGGACGTATCAACTCCCCTCAAGCTTAGACTTCGCTTGTCCCCAAGCGAGACTGGGCTCAATAAACATGGCCTCAGGTTTATGGAGTGAAGAGTCGATAAAAGAATACAGATAGGAAGCATCACATTCATCAATACATAAAGATACATAAAGTAAATCATAATTGGTAATGACAAACTTAGCTCTTGGTCGAAGAATAGTTGACAATTTGCTAGAGTTCACAAATAACTGATTTTCAATGATAGCTTTCAAAGTAGTAGACACTAAGATAAGAGCAATGTGCAAAACAAGGAACATAAGGAACATGATTGAATAAATCATCATATGAATGAATGAAACACAACAACTCAAAAAAACTTGCTGAGATAGAAGGGAATAGGTTTACTGACTCAACTAAAAAGTAAAAGAAAGGCCCTTCGTAGAGGGAAGAAGGGATTTCAAGTTTCATAAAGAGCTTCCAAAAATTATGGTACTTATTAGCTTTCAGCTCTCAATGCCCCTGTCATAGGCATCTTTAGGTGATTAATGTCAAAGTGACACAACTAAGAGGATATGCTTGACAAGTTATAAGTTGAAATCTCATGCCCCTTACTTACGAGTACCGAACCTCATGATACTCAACTTCAGTCACAAGTAAGCTCTTGTCATTGTAAATACATAAGTATCATAGAGAACCGCCAACGGGGTACCCCTTGCACATGATACAGGAGCTATCCCATAATCAAAATGACAAGGCAAGCAGATAATGAGCATCTCAGTGATCCTTTTATTTTCTATTTGCATAGGTTTTAATTGAGGATGCTTCATAGAGTGCTCATTATGGCTATGCTGCAAGTTTCCACCATGATTAGGCATGGCTTAGGCTAGCGGCCCAGGTGTTTCTCTAACACACATATAAACTCCATGATCTTACAAGTTTCCCTTTTATTTCACACCACCGGGATCCATAGGCGAAAGAATCATGATATCAACGAGGTATAAAGTACCAGTGCAGTGTTGAAGCGTTCCCCATGATAAAAACTAGAATTTACTTGCAATAGCAATAGTGCTAGTAGGTAGGTATGGTGGACATAAATGGCATAGGTTTTGGTTTAAGGATTGGATGCACGATAGGCATTCCCTCTCAGTACAGGTTTTTGGCTAGCCAGGCTGGGTAGCAAGCATAAGAGTTGAAGGAAACAAACAAACATACAAGAGCAATAAAAACAAACATGCAATCTTCCTTGGAAGCACAAAAGATCTTAACAAGAGAATACTAAACTTATGAGCAAATCAAGAAAGAAAGATGATGAAATTATATTTCTTTAGAGTACTTTTATCTTTTCATTAAATTCTCAAAAATAGTGTTGCTACTGACCGAGCCAGGTTTGCCAAAACCAAGTAAATTAACTCAATGATCCCAAAGTGATACCAATACTAACAACAAGATCAATCATATAACCACGAATTGAAAACTAATATAAGATATGCAAAAGAGTAAATGATAGGACTTCTCATTAATATTCCATAACGGCAACTCACACCAAGGGATATATATCTAACGAGAGAGGGGACACTTCCACAATGCAAACCATCCTACATGATAACTTCTCTATTCATGATATGACTCTACTAAAAAGGTAAAAAGATAGAAGATAGTGATGTGATACCGCGGCACTCCCCCAAGATTGGAACAAACCAAGGGGATGCCAAACCTGATGATGAATTACTCCTTCGGTGGTGGTGGTATCCTCTCGGTTGGCGCGAGGAAATCTTCCAGCATCTTGCGAAGCCTGTTATTCTCCTCTTGAAGCATATCCACCTTCCTCCTCAAGACTCGGTACTTGTCGCAGAACTCATTAGTGACTCGTAGAGCTTCCACTGGTGCAGGGCAAGAACTGAGATCTAGAGTTGGAGGTATCAGCCCCTTCATGCCTGCTGTCATGTCCTTTACTTCCTCCCTGCCGTTCCGATCCATGTCTCCGCGCCTAGTTGCGATCCTTTGTTCTTCCACCCATCCTACGAAGGTCTTCTGCTCAAGATTGTGATGGAGCTCGCGATGGTGTCGCAGCTCGTAATCCTTTGAAGATGAACCCCTGAACGACATCTGAACAAAACAGACCGAAACAAAAACATGACGAAAACACGATATACGAACCTCGGGGGATTCGGGGGATTTTATATTACGAAGTTTTACAACAAAAGGAAGGTACTGGGAGAAAACGGGTCGGAGACGGAGTCCGAGGTGGCCACACCACCTGGTGGCATGGCCAGGGGTGGGCCCGCGCCACAGGGTGGTGTGAGCCACCCTAGCTCCGTTTCCGTCCCTCTTTCGCTTCGTAGCTTTCCTTGTTGGCTAAAAAACTGCAAAAATATAACTGGACAGATCTTTCGCGGAACTTTTCTTACTAGAACTGTTACCTATTCGAAAACAGACTCTGCGGGTCTCTGAATTTGGTATTTAGTAGATTCTTCCGGAGTCACCACTTTAATAACATCAATATCTTCATCTTCATACACTTCTTGCTTGAGTCATCAAACATTTCACTTTCTTATTACACCATTATCCCCACTAGCCTGGAAATTTCTTTCACACAAAACTTCACACAGTTCTCATTAGCAACATTAGTATAAGTGAAGTGATAAAACCTTTTGAGTCCAATTTCAATTGAAAACCATCAAAACATAACCTACTGTAGCAACTCCTTCCGAAAACCCAAAAAGAATTCAAAAACAAGGAAATCGATTAAAGAGGCAAATGCAAGAGTGGCAAAATCTGTCAAAACAGACCAGCAGGTAAGGATCAATTTTTTAGAAAATCTTCCGTTGCTCAAATCGAAAAGTGCAAAACTAACGAAAGTTAAATAACAACCTGGGGCAGAAGCACAAACAATTATAGCTCAATCGGACAGACAGAGATCTCTCACGAATTTTTACGGTGAAGCACAAAAATCTGTTTCAGAACAGCAACTTCCCCAAATCTTACTTCTCTCTCATTAGAGGTTGATCTTGACACAAAAACCAAAAAAAGGATAAGGAGAGGTTATTACTACAGTAATAACTTCCAAGACTCCAAGAAAAACAAAAACAAACCAAAAACATAAATAAATTGGGTTGTCTCCCAAAAAGCTCTTTCTTTATTGCCATTAAGATGGGCATGATTATTTCAAAGATGCTCACATAGGAATATGATTTCAAAGAGCATTAAGAAGTAAAAATACACACGTTTAAGTCTAACCCACGTCCTATGCAAGGGAATTTTGTAAGCAAACAAGTTGTTGACACCAGAGGCTGCTAGCCTACTAGCATAGGAAGGCAAAAGAAGTACAACTTAAAAACTTTTAGCATAAAATGAGGAAACTTGATATTATTGAGATGCATTAGAATACTTTTCCCTCTCTCATAATAACTTTCAGTATCATGCATAAACTTAATAATGTAACTATCACAAGAACCATCGTAACAATGATCACTTATTTTAACAGAAAACACAGGAATACTAGTTCTTATAACACTACTTTGTGAAACAATATTAGGGATATCCTTACAAAGGATAGTGTGTCCCCCTTCTACATATTTAATGACAAAGTCTTTCACACTTGCTATTATAGGTTCATCACCATTTGTTTATCAGGCTCAACAACTTTATTTGTAATTTCATTAACCATACTAGCTATCATAGAATGTTCCTTTATCTTAACTGGGAAAGGGATTTTCTCAATGTAAGGTTCAGGTAAAACATGATTAGCAGTATAAACTTCAGTATTTCTTGTAGGAACACACTTAGCAACATATTTATATGGTTCATGATACTTATTCCACTTCTTTTTAGGCACTTCAATGTAGGAAGCAAAAGCCTTAAAATAAGTTGCAATAGCTTGAGAGTCTACACCATAAGAATTTTTAATCTTTTTTGAAAGTCATCAGTTCCCATAAAAGATTCAATGCATTCATAATCATAATTTATACCCGACTTTCTTCCTTTGTCATTCTCCCATGCTTCAGCATTGTCTTGAATACGGTCTAGAAGATCCCATTTAGCTTATTCTTCCATGCGAGTGAATGATCCAGCACAAGAAGCATCCAATAAATCCTTATCATGAAGAGAAAGCCTTGCATAAAAGTTATTGATAATAATATTGTTGGGGAGCTCATGAATGGGACATTTGAGCATTAGTAACTTCAATCTCCCCCAAGATTGAGGTGTACTCTCTCCATCAAGAGGCCAAAAGTTGTATATTTGATTCCGATCTTTATGAATCTCACTAGGAGGATAAAACTTTGAATAAAAGAGATGCACTATTTCCTCCCATTCAAGAGCTTGACCATTCTTCAGTAGCTTATACCATTCCTCAGCTCTTCCTTTCAGTGATAATGAGAATAACTTCTTCTTAACTTGATATGTAGTAATACCTGCACACTTGAACAACCCGCATAATTCGTGTATAAAGAGTAAATGATCATCGGGATGGACAGTTCCATCTCCAACATAATAGCTATCCATAACATGATCAATAATTCTCGTAGGTATTTTAAAAGTATCATTCTCAACAGGTGGTGGTTCATCTACTACCTTAGCAGAGGTAGTAGCATTACGAAATAAGAAACTCAGCGAATTATCCATATTGAAAATAAAGCAACTAACAGAAATAAACAATATTCACAGTAGAGGTTTCCTTTACCAGTTCCACTCTCCAATAGCGCTTCACTCCTTGGCAATGGCGCCAGAAAATAGTCTTGATGACCCACAAGTATAGGGGGTGTATCGCAGTATTTTCGATAAGTAAGAGCGTCGAACCCAACGAGGAGCAGAAGGTGATGGCTAGTGGCTTCGAGCAAGAATTCTCTATAAATACTTAGCAAACAGATTTTTAGGGTTTTTTGATAATGCAAGTAAATAAAGTACGAGTAAATCAAAGACAATAAGAATAAATGCAGCAAGTGGCCCAATCCTTTATTCAGCAAAGGATAAGCCGGTTGTATTACTTAAGATGACCAAACATTCTCGAGGACACATGGGAATTCTGTCAAGTATTTTCACTTCAGCTACTTGATTAATCTTCTTTAGTTTGCTAAGTGTTGTGTGGGTGAACCTGTGCTAATGTACCGACCTTCCTAGGACTAATACATACTTGTGATTATACCCCTTGTAAGCATCCACAAGTACAAGAAAGTAATTAAGGTAGAAACCTAACCACAGCTTTAAACTATAAGACCCTGACGTCCCTTGTGCAATGGTTTCCTAACTGGGGTTCAGGTTTCTGTCACTCCGGCAACCCCTACGATTAGTAGCCAAATACACAATGCATTCCCCTAGGCCCATATAGGTGAAGTGTCATGTAGTCGATGTTCACATGACACCACTAGAAGAAGTACAACACAACTTAAATATCAAACTATTGAATCTTTCTCAACATAATTCCACTACTAACAACATGACTTCTCCCATGTCCTCAAGAACAAATCGAACTAGTCACAAGACATCATATGGATCATGATCACATATGAAATAATGATGTATAACAATCTGAACGTAAACAATAATTCAACGGTTCACTCAATAGCATCAAATACAAGGAGTAATCAACACCGGGAAAGTTTCCCCTAAGAACTATGCAAGATTCAACCCAATTGTTATAGCGGTATGGAGGTGGTGATGATGGTGCTGATGGAGATGATGGTGGTGATGATGATGATCCCGATGAAGTCCAGCTTGATGGTGGTGTTGATGGCTGATGGCTACGCACTTCTATTCTTGTAGACAGTTGTTGGGCCTCCAAGTGCAGAGGTTTGTAGAACAGCAGCAAGTTTTCCCTTAAGTGGATCACCCAAGGTTTATCGAACTCAGGGAGGAAGTGGTCAAAGGTATTCCCTCTCAAGCAACCCTGCAATCAAGATACAAGAAGTCTCTTGTGTCCCCCACACACCCAATACACTTGTTAGGTGTATAGGTGCACTAGTTCGGCGAAGAGATAGTGAAATACAAGTGGTATGGATAATTATAAGTGGTAATGGTGATAGAAAATAGCTTGCTGGCGTGTGGTTGACGTGGGAAAAGACTAAAGGCAAACTAAAATAAAGATGGAAGCAAGCAACCATGTAACATATCTAATAGCAAACGGTGTTTCAATGCTTAGAAACAAGGCCTAGGGATCATACTTTCACTAGTGAACACTCACATATAAATATATTCTTCTTTATGATACTATGCTATACTACTCTCCGGTTGGACACTCTAATCCATGGTAGGGCTATAACAGCACACCTCAAAGTTCATATTTCCCATCTAGATAACCCCACACTGTCACCTTGGGTACTAGATGGGTCCAACAAACAACACAATTTCATAAAGACATCCAACTCCAAATATAACTCATCACAAGTATTTGTAATCTATAGCCTAAGTGCCACCATGGTGTGCACGCTGTCACTTTCACACACATGGGGAGAGCAGAGATCTATTAAATCACTTGAGTAGCAAGGTAGATCTACTTGATTACAAAGCTCATGATTACAATAAGATCATGCATAGAGAGAGAGATGAACACATAGCTACCGATAGAACCCTTAGCCTCGAGGAAGAACTACTCCCTCATCATCATGGGAATCAGCAACGGTGATGGAGATGGCGGTGGAGATCAATGGAGATGGCTCCCGGGGCACTTCCCCGTCCCGGCAGGGTGCCGGAACAGAGACTTTCTGTCCCCCAAATCTCCCTTTGGTGGCGGCGGTGCTGCAGAACTTTTCGTGGCTAGAGGCTTGACGACTTAGGGTTTATGCATCGGGAGGCTCTTATAGGCGAGAGGGGAGACCGAGGGGGTGCCGGAGGGGCCCACACCACCCCTTGGCGCGGCCTGGCCTGGCCCGCGCCACTAGGTGGTGTGGCCAGCCCCTGGCCCCTCTCTGTCTCGTCTTCTGGCTCCGTGAGTCTTCCGGTAAAATATCGACTTTGGCTTTTGTCCCGTCCAATTCCGAGAATATTGATTTTCTGACTTTCCTGGAACCAAAAACAGTAGAAAACAGGCAACTGGAACTGTGACATCTTGTTAATAGGTGATACATTGCAAATGTATCTATATTTTTTGATGTTCCATGCTTGGTTTTATCCAGTTTCTTGTGTTTTGTTCCAACTTTGGAGTACTTTTCATATGATTTCTTGGACTAACCTATTAACAAGAGCCACAGTGCCAGCTTCCTGTTTTCTACTGTTTTTGGTTTGAGGAAAGTCAGAAAATGAATATTCTTGGAATTGACGGGACAAAAGCCAAAGTGCCTATTTTTCCAGAAGTAATCAGATGCCAAAAGACGAGACGGAGTGGGGCCAGGGGGCCACCACACCACCTGGCTGCGCGGCCCAGCCTGGCCCATGCCAGGGGGTGGTGTGGCCGCCTCCGGCACCCCCTCGGCCTCCCCTTCCGCCTATAAGATTCCCTCGGGACGAAAACCCTAAGGGCCCGATAAAAAATCCATGAAAGAATCTGTAGCCGCTGATACATTGCAAATGTATCTATAATTTTTGATGTTCCATGCTTGGTTTTATCCACTTTCTTGTGTTTTGTCCACACTTTGGAGTACTTTTCATATGATTTCTTGGACTAATCTATTAACAAGAGCCACAGTGCCAGCTGCCTGTTTTCCGCTGCTTTTGGTTCCAGGAAAGTCAGAAAATGAATATTCTCGGAATTGGACGGGACAAAAGCCAAAGTGCCTATTTTACCGGAAGTCATCTGGAGCCAGAATACGAGACGGAGAGGAGCTAGGGGGCCACCACACCACCTGGCCACGCGGGCCAGGCCTGGCCGCGCCAGGGGGTGGTGTGGCCAGCCCAGGCACCCCCTCGGCCTCCCTCTTCACCTATAATAAGCCTTCTGACCTAAAAACTCCGGGGGGTTCGACGTTTTTCCAAAAGGAGTTCTGCTCCGCCGCCACCACCAGATTCCACAAAACAGCACCAGAAACTTCGTTCTGGCACCCTACCGGGACGGGGAATTGGAGGAGATCATCGCCATCATCATCACGATCGCTTCTCCATCGACCATCCATGTTTCCCCCATCTATGAGTGAGTAATCCCCCGCTGTAGGCTATGGGGATGGTAGGGATTGGATGAGATCGCTCATGTAATGGCATCAGATTGTTAGGGAATGGTGCCTAGTATCTACTATTGGTTGTTGTGACTTGTTATGCTTAATGCTTGTCACTAGGGCCTGAGTGCCATGATTTCAGATCTGAACATGTTATTGATTCATTATGATAGTATTATTTTTGGACTTATCTACAAGTTGTGTACACACGTTGTTGTCCGGAACCAATGGCCCCGAAGTGACAGAAATCGAGATAACCGGAGGGAATGACTTTGATGTGAGGATCACATGTGTTCACGGAGTGTTAATGCTTTGCTCCGGTGCTCTATTAAAAGGAGCACCTTAATTGCCTGTAGTTCCCTTGAGGCCCCGCTGCAAACGGGCTGGTAGAACAAAATATTGTGCAAGTTCTCATTGCGAGCACGTATGACTATATATGGAACACATGCCTAGGATTATCTAGTACTTGGATGCTTTATCTTATTTATCTGCAATTGCCCTATGTTCTGATTGCTATGTGAATTGTCTTGTCCATGCAACGCCCGTCCATCCATCCCTATGCCTAACACACTCGAATCCTATTGTTTACTGCTATTGTTACTACTGTCTTTACTCTACTGCTGCTATTACTTTACTATTCCTACTACAAAACTATTGCTACTGATAAAATGCTGTGAGCAAGATTGTTTTTAGGTGCAGCTGAATTGACAACTCAGTTGTTAAGGCTTATAAATATTCTTTGGCTCCCCTTGTGTCGAATCAATAAATTGGGTTTCACTTCCCTCGAAAATACTTCGATACACCCCCTATACTTGTGGGTCATCAACACTATTTTCTGGTGCCGTTGCCGGGGAGCATAACTTTATTTATCAAGTCCACTTGGAATCACTATTGTTCAAGCTAAGTTTATTTCCGCCTTGTTTTCTTGTTTCTTTATCAAAAATACAAAAAAGTAGTTCCTACTCTAGTTGTTATCTTCGTTGGTCTGTTATTGTCTTGCTTTATCATGCTTGTTGTCAATGGTTGGTTTCTTTGAAACTGAATCTTATTGGCAAGGTGGGTTCACGGAAGATGAAAAATATTATTATAAGGAACACCGCTTGTCACAAAAAGTGAAACACTTATGGGAACAAATTGATAAATTGTATACCATTGCTAGAAACGTGTGCTCTACTTATAATGTTACTTATCGCTGTGATAAATCTCGTTGCATAAAGAGGTATAAACACCTCCCTTTTCAATGTGAGTATAATGATAATGATACCATATCTTCTTATGCTAAAGGTATTTATGACTTTTATGATGCAGAACAAATTGAAGAATTTATTGCTTGGAAGGGTGCTTTTGAACTTGCTAGTTTGCTTGAAAATATTGATGATTCACCTTACAAATATGAGGTTTATGGTATACTTAAATTTTGCTTTGATAATTACAAGGATGAAAATGGCTATATTCTTGAATATGTTAATAGATGCTTTCCACAAATGGAAGAGACTAATGCCTTGCAGGATCCTATGGAAGAAGAAATTGATGAACCTGAAATCTCATTAGATGAAAAAGAGGAGGAGAGTGATGAACAAAAGGAGGAAGAATGGATTATCTACCCATGCCTACCTTCTAATGAGAGTAACTCTTTATCCCTTGCATTATTTGATCGTCCCCCATGCTTATCAAAGGAGGATGAATGTTATGCTCATGTTATGTGTAATAATCCTTTATTTGTGCCTAACTTCGAGATGCATGGTACTAAAGAGTTTTCCTTAGAAATTGTTTATGATAAAGCTCTAGACGATGATCCTATATTGAATGATCAGTCATCTTGTTATAGAATTGTTAAAAGTGGGTTTGAAGGTTTTAATCCCACTATTTTTGAGCTTGATAAAAATTATGTGTTTGTAGATCATGAAAAGCATGCTTTATGTGATAGTTATATTGTTGAGTCTATTCATGAGGCTACTGAAAATTATTATGAGAGAGGAAAATATGGTTGTAGAAGTTTTCATGGTATTGAAACGTCTCTATATGTGCTGAAATTTGAAGTTACTCTTGTTTTATCTTCCTATGCCTGTCACTTTGTTCTTTGCAAATTTATTTGCATACAAGATTCCTATGCATAGGAAGTGGGTTAGAATTAAATGTGTTTTGAATTTTCATCTTGATGCTCTCTTTTACTTCAAATCATATTTCTTATGTGAGCATCCTCTCAAACTATTATGCCTAAAGATTATAATATGTCTATTATTCTTGGGAGACCTTTTCTTAAATACTGCAGGAGCTGTTATTAATTGTAATCAAGGGAAGGTGACCTTCAATGTTAATGACAAGGAAGATACTATCTATTTCCCCAAGAAGATTGATAGGACTTATGGTTTTGAATTTAATTGAACATGTTGAGGGCATTCAAGTTGGAGAAATATATTGTCCCATACCAAGAGAAAAATTTGAAACTATTATGATTGGGACCACTGCTATCAAGGTTGAGGTAACATAATCATTAGTGGAATACAAAGTTTTGTCTCATATGAATTTTTTTTGATAACAAGACCTGATCAACCTTGTTAACAAAAGGATTTCATTGAACAAAACAATGTTTTCACCGTGATTATCTCCGTTTACTTTTATTCTATCCATTTTAGTTTTTGCTTATGCCTAACTTAAAGGCGTTAAAGAAAAGTACTTATTGGGAGATAACTCAAAAGTTTTAGATGAGTCTTGGAAGTTATTACTTCAGTAATAACCGCTCCTTATCCTTTTTATTTGCTTTTTGTGCCAAGAGTAACCTCTAATGAGAGAGAAGTAATGATTGGGAAAGTTGCTGTCCCGAAACAGATTTCTGTGCTTCACCGTAAAAATTCGTGTAAAATCTATATACGTCCTTTTGAGGCGTGCATTTTTGTGAACCTGCCCCAGGTTTTTACCTAACTTTCGTTAGTTCAACACTTTTTGATTTGAGCAACAGAAGGTCTTCTAAAAAAATCGTCTTTACCTGCTGGTCTGTTTTGACAGATTTCTGCCATTATTTGCATTTGCTTCTTGTTCGTTCCTTTTTGAGTTCTTTTGGGGAATTGAGATTTTTGAGGGAAGTGATACAGTAGCTTGTGTTTTAATGGAAGTTTTATTGGTTTTGGAACTGAACCTAAAGACCTATTATCTTGAGTGCACTAATGTTGCTAATAAAGATTCTGTGAAGTTTTGTATGAAGAAAAAATTTCAGGTGTATGGAAGGAATGAGTAATGAGATGAAGGATGGACTAAATCTCAAGCTTGGGGATGCCACGTGTGTCACCCCAAGAAATATCCAAGAAGTACAAGCGTCAAAGCTTGGGAATGCCCAATGCATCCCCTTCTTCATCAATAAAAATCCCAGGTTTCTTCCAAACGCTTTATTTTTATTGTTTTATACACAGTTGTGTTGTTCTTGGAGCGTCTTCTTTTTCGTTTTCGTTTTGGTTTTTTGTTTGCTTTGTTTTCTTAGTTTTCTTAATAAATTGGTTGGACCTCCTCTTTCATGCATTGGTTTTCAAATAGTTTGGTTTGGAGTGGAAAAGAGTAGGAAAGTTCATGCTTAAGTGGTAAAGAGAGCTTGTTTTTGACTGTGGCCTATGCTTTGTCATGCCATGCTTGATATTTTTTTGGCTTTATGCTTAGTATTCTTTGCTGTAGCATGACTTGTTATAAACAATTGAGATTGCTTAATGTGCCTTGGATGAATCATGCGTTGTTTTAGCATATTAAAGCATAGTATTGTGGTATTCTCCTTTGATGCTTTATTTGGGTTGACATGGCGCATGCTCACACCATGTTATGACTATCTCAAGTCACCATAAGCCTTTATGATCCTTTAGTTTTCAACTTGTAGTATCACTTTATGCTTTGATCAATGATGTTTTGTCGCTCTGCATGATTATGGCCATTATTGCTCTCTTAGTTTGTCACCCCCAGTCTTTTGCTAGCCTCCACAACCAAGTATGAGTTCCAATCATGCATCCAACTCCTTAAACCAAGTTATTCCAAAGAGTCCACCATACATACCTACTAGCATATGCTATTCCAAGTATATTCTTGTTTTTGTTTACCTTCCAAATTAAACTTGTTATGATAAAATTAGTGATTAAAGCTCTCACGAACTTGATGGCACACTTTACTTTTCTTGCATCTAATAAACTTGAACCATTGCATCATTCTTCGTTGTGTATATGCTTGCGCTTTATAAGTTGAAGTTAGCAGAACCATGTATCATGGGGCACGCTTTCAACATTGCACTGGTACTTTGTACCTCGTTGATATCATGATTCTTTTGCTTATGGATCCCGGCGGTGTGAAATAAAAGTGGAGCTTGTAAGATCATGGAGTTTGTATGTGTGTTAGAGAAACGCCTGGGCCGCTAGCCTAAGCCATTCCTAATCATGGTGGAAACTTGCAGCATAACTATAATGAGCATTCTATGAACCATCCTCAATAAAAACCTATGCAAATAGCAAATAAAAAGATCGCTGAGATGCTCATATTCTGCTTGCCTTGTCATTTTGATTATGGGATAGCTCCTGTATCATGTGCATGGGGTACCCCGTTGGCGGTTCTCTATGATACATATATACTTACAATGACAAGAGCTTACTTGTGACTGAAGTTGAGTAGCATGAGATTCGGTCTTCATAAGTAAGGGGCATGAGATTTCGGTTTATAATTTGTCAAGCATATCCTCTTAGTTGTGTCACTTTAACCTTAATCACCTTCAAGATGCTTATGATAGGGGCAATGAGAGCGGGAAAGCTATAAGTACCATAATTTTTGGAAGCTCTTTATGAGACTTGAATCCCTACTTCCTTTTATAAAGGCCTTTCTTCCACCATTATATTGAGTCTCCACCATTTATCTTTATGCACCTACTTTGAGAGCATAGTGGCCGTTCTTAGTTCTATGTGCATTGTCCCAAGACTAGTTGATTGATGCATAACTTGATATTGCTTGTTTTAAACTATTTGTATCTTGTAACTCTTATGAACTTTGAAGGTGTCCTATGCATTTATATTTGCTACTCTATCAGGGACAAGCTGAATACTATTATGCTATGTTTTCATTATGTGAAACAAACAAACGTCTTGCAAAGCATTGTTATTCATGAATCTTTTGTTTGTGCCTTTTCATGTTGCATCATAGTTTCTTTGTCTTATTGCTAGAACTTTGTCTTTCATGTTATGATTGAAGTACTATGATCCCAGCTCTGAATGTTTTACAAATACTTTGATCAAGTCTTTGATGGTGCATGTCACCTCAAAAATTATTCTTTCTTTTTATCACTTACCTACTCGAGGATGAGCAGGAGTTAAGCTTGGGGATGTTCCATACTTAGTTTTATCCACTTTCTTGTGTTTTTTTCACACTTTGGAGTACTTTTCATATGATTTCTTGGACTAACCTATCAACAAGAGCCACAGTGCCAGCTGCCTGTTTTCTGCTGTTTTTGGTTCCAGGAAAGTCAGAAAATGAATATTTTCGAAATTGGATGGGACAAAAGCCAAAGTTCCTATTTTACATGAAGTCATCTGGAGCCAGAATACAAGACGGAGAGGAGCCAGGGGGCCACCACACCACCTGGCCGCGCCAGGGGGTGGTGTGGCCAGCCCAGGCCCCTCCTCGGCCTCCCTCTTCGCCTATAAGAAGCCTTCTGACCTAAAAACTCTGGGAGGTTCGACATTTTTCTAGAAGAATTTCCGCTCTGCTGCCACCACCAGATTCCATGAAACAACACCAGAAACTCCATTCTGGCACCCTGCCAGGACGGGGAATTGGAGGAGATCATCGCCATCATCATCACCATCGCTTCTCCATCGACCATCCATGTTTCCCCCATCTATGAGTGAGTAATCCCCCGCTGTAGGCTATGGGGATGGTAGGGATTGGATGAGATCGCTCATGTAATGGCATTAGATTGTTAGGGAATGGTGCATAGTATCTACTATTAGTGCTTTTTGACTTTGTTGCGACTTGTTATGCTTAATGCTTGTCACTAGGGCCCGAGTGCCATGATTTGAGATCTGAACATGTTATTGATTCATTATGATAATATTGTTTTTGGTCTTATCTACAAGTTTTATACACATGTTGTTGTCCGGAACCAATGGCCCCGAAGTGACAGAAATCGGGATAACCGGAGGGAATGGCTTTGATGTGAGGATCACATGTGTTCACAGAGTGTTAATGCTTTGCTCCGGTGCTCTATTAAATGGAGCACCTTAATTGCCAGTAGTTCCCTTGAGGACCCGCTGCAAACGGGCTGGTAGGACAAAAGATGTTGTGCAAGTTCTCATTGCGAGCACGTATGACTATATATGGAACACATGCCTAGGAATATCTAGTACTTGGATGCTTTATCTTATTTATCTGCAATTGCCCTATGTTTTGATTGCTATGTGAATTGTCTTGTCCATGCAACGCCCGTCCATCCATCCCTATGCCTACCGCACTTGAATCCTATTGTTTACTGCTATTGTTACTACTGTCTTTACTCTACTGCTTCTATTACTTTACTATCCCTACTACAAAACTGTTGCTACTGATAAACTGCTATGAGCAAGATTGTTTGTAGGTGCAGCTGAATTGACAACTCAGTGGTTAAGGCTTATAAATATTCTTTGGCCCCCTTGTGTCGAATCAATAAATTGGGTTTCACTTCCCTCGAAAATACTGCGATACACCCCCTATACTTGTGGGTCATCATCCACCGTCATCTCCATCCCTAGATAGGGAGGGATCTGAAGCTCTTCCTGGCACCCTGCCGGAGAGGGGAATTCCCCTGGAGGCCTTCTTCATCACCATGCAAGCCTCCAGTGTGATGCATGAGTAGTTCGTCCTTGGACTACCGATCCATGTAGTAGCTAGATGGCTGGTTCTCCTCCTTTGTGCTTTCATGTCTAGATCTTGTGAGCTCCGTTCATGATCAAGATCATCTATTTGTAATTCTGCATGTTGTGTTTGCGGGGATCCGATGGATATTGAGATGCTATTTTAGATTGATTATTGATTCTATCATGTCTTTGTTATTTGTGATCTTGCATGCTTTCCGTTGTTAGTAGCTATCTTGGCCAAGTAGATGCTAGCAACTCCAAGAGTTAGTATTGATGCTCGATAGTGGGTTCATGCCTCTGGTAATTTGGGGAAGTGACCGAAATCTCTAAGGTACTAGATGTGCTATTGCTACTAGGGAGAAAACGACAATCCTTTGTTCATAGAACAATCGTATTGTTTACTTTACACGCAGTTCGTAAAGCAATAATCTGTTGCTTGCAACTTAATACTGGAGGGGGTTCGGATGATAACCTGAAGGTGGATTATTAGTCATAGATGCAGTTGGATGGCGGTCTATGTATAATGTTGTAATGCCCAATCAAGTCTCAAAGGAGTCAAGATGATTAGTATATGCATGTATTGCTTTCTCGATGTTTGTCAATTGCCCCGCTGTAATTTGTTCACCCAGCATTTTATCTATCTTAAGGAGAGCCACCTCTAGTGAAATATGGATCCCGGTCCTTGTCTTTTACATTTAATCTATAAACTGTTTACTACTTTGTGTTTACTTTCTGCAAACTTTTACTTCTTTCCATTCGATACGTTTAATCCTTTGTTTTCCGCAAAACACGGTGAGATTGACAACCTCATCGCTAGTTGGGGACAAAGTTCTGTGGTTGTGTTTTGCAGGTCTCCACGTTGCTACTAGCACCAGTAGTGCGCCCTGCCAAAGCTCAGCTAGTAACACCTTTGGGGTGTTTCCTTGCTCCTACTGGTTCGATTAAACCTTGGTTTCATAACTGAGGGAAACTTGCTGCTATGCTCATCATACCTTCCTCTTGGGGTTCCCAACGAGCTCTACATCAACCACGAGCCATCAAGCATTTTTCTGGCGCCGTTGCTGGGGATCGAAGAAGAAGAAACTCCCACATCAAGCACACGCCATAAAAAAAGCATTTTTCTGGCGCCGTTGCCGGGGAGTCAAGGACATCTTCACAAGGGGAGTCCCTCATAACCAATCTCTTTACTTTGTTGTTTTTGTTTTGCTTAGTTTCTTTTTTTCTTTGTTTGCTTGTTTTGTTATTCAAAAACACAAAAAAAATTAGTTTTACAAGTTTGCTTTCTTATTTGAAAACCCAAAAAATGACTACTCTTGAAAACACTAAGTTGTGTGACTTCACTAGCACCAACAACAATGATTTAATGAGCACACCTATTGCTCCACCTATGGCCGAAAATACTTTCTTTGAGATAAAACCTGCTTTGCTCAATCTTGTTATGAGAGAGCAATTTTCTGGTATTGGTAATGAAGATGCTGCTTCCCATCTAAATAACTTTGTTGAACTTTGTGAGATGCAAAAGCATAGGGATATAGATGGTGATATTATTAAACTGAAATTGTTTCCTTTCTCTTTGAGAGGAAAAGCTAAAGAATGGTTGAATTCCTTAACTAGGAATAGTATTGATTCTTGGACTAAGTGCAAAGATGCTTTTATTGGAAAATAATATCCTCCTGCTAATATTATATCCATGAGAAGTGAAATAATGAAGTTTAAACAACTTGATAATGAGCTTGTTGCTCAAGATTGGGAAAGAATGAAATCTTTGGTAAAGAATTGTCCCACTCATGGACTGACTGCTTGGATGATCATCCAAAAAATTTATGCAGGATTGAACTATTCTTCAAGGAACCTATTGGATTCAGCTGCTGGAGGTACCTTTATGACCATCACTTTGGGTGCTGCAACAAAACTTTTGGACAATATGATGGTTAATTATTCTGAATGGCATACTGAGAGAGCTCCACAAGGTAAGAAGGTAAATTCTGTTGAGGAAACCTCCTCCTTGAGTGATAAGATTGATATTATTATGTCTATGCTTGTTAATGGGAAAGCCCATATTGATCCAAATAATGTTCCTTTAGCCTCTTTGGTTGCTCAGGAAGAGCAAGTTGATGTGAACTTCATAACAAATAACAACTTCATCAACAATGCTTATGGTAATAATGCTTATAGGAACATTTTTGGTAACAACAATTATAAGCCATATCCCCCCAACAATGGTAATGCTTATGGAAATTCCTACAACAATAATAAGAGTGCTCCCTCTGAACTTGAAGTAATGCTTAAAGAGTTTATTAGTAAACAAACTGCTTTCAATAAAACTATTGAGGAAAAACTCTCTAATGCAGAAAGAAATATAGCATCTTTCGCTGAAGCTCAATCTTCTTTGAATAAAATGGCTGCTAAACCTGAAACTAATGATAATCCCTTTGCAGCTACTAATGCCATACAAGTAAGAATTGATGAAAATGTTAGACTATTAGCTGAATTACATGCTAAGTGGGAAAGAGAAGATGAAATTGCTAGAAACATTAGTGTTTCTAATATTACCACCACTAGTGTTGAGGCTAGTAATATGTAGCATCCCAATTGTCTCACAATTGTAATGCTACTTGGTCTAGTAATATAATGGCTACTTCAAACATATAATTGTTGCATCATAATTATATCATGCTCATGTCATCATGCCTCCTTGCATTTGAGCATCATATAAAACCCTTTTCCATTTGGTTCTTAACTCATATGCATTATTAATTGTATTTGCCTCTTGATATTGTATTTGGTTCTTGATATATTGTTTCAATGCCCAAGTTGAGTTGGGGGCATATCTCTTATTAACGCCACCACCTTGCTTTCACCACCTTATAATTCCACCATCCAACTAAATATGGGCTTTGCACTTTATTTGGGTTTTACCTCTAGCTCATGTGGGTTGGGATGGATCCAATTCTTTTTCCACATGCTCTCCTCTTAGCATCATGTTGTTTTCACATTATTGATATATGAGGGCCACATGGCTACCTTTGCATGCCTTGTGAGTGGAACCTTTTCATGGCTTCCGTATGGATTGTTTTGGGGTTATTATCATGTTGGAATATTGTTGGGCTTACTAAATGCCTAGTGGCACATACACACTAGCAAGTTCCAAGCTTACTCAAACATGATCATCTCCATCTATTTCCACTTGGAACTTTCCTTGTAATTCTTTTGCTTGAGCCTTACTCCACACTTTGGAATGCATAAGAAAAGGCCATGTAAATAATCTTGTTTTCACAAAGATAAACATGGTATTAATTAATTATGCATGGCCCATGCAAGCACCACCTTTTTACTTGTCTTTTGGATTTTATTTGTTTTGAGTGGATCATCTCTATCTATATCCCTCCCTTTTGGGATTGATCTAGTGGATCTTGTTTACATCATACCACATCCCTCTCTCCCTCTTTTCCTCTTGATCTTGTTTGATCTTGCTAAACCCTAAGCCCCCTCTTCTCACCCTCTCCTCCAACCTTTCCTCTTTGCTTGTTCTTTTGTGTGGTTTTGCCATACACCTAGGTCCATGTGCTAGATCATGTGTGCCCATGATCATATGCTTGATCATCTCACTTTCCTCTTCCTCTCATCTCACCTCTCTCTTATCCCTAACCGAGTACCCCCCCTCTTTTCCATATATGCCGAGTCTCTCCCACCTGGCCCCTCTCTCCCTGGCCCCATCTAGCTGCTACCCCACCCCAAACCCTAGCTACCCAACCCTAATACCAACCCTAGCCCGAGCCTAGCTCTACCCGAGGCTACCCCCTCTCCCTCTCTTGCTCTCTCTCTCTGCCCTAGGGGCCCCCTCAAACCCGAGCCTGCCCCTGCCCTTGGCCTCACCCTGGCCCCACCTGGAAGCCCCTACCTGCCCTGGTCCGGCCCTGCCGTGCACGTGAGCAAGGAGGAGGAAAGGTGGCACCCGAGGCCACCTTTTCCCATCTACCCCGCGCCCACGGTACCACCTCCCTCTCCCGTCCCTATCTACCACCACATGGCACCCCTCTGCCTCTCCAGATCTGGCCGAGGCGCCTGGCCATCCTCCCTTCCTCTCCACCGTCTACCCACCCCCCCTCAAACACCGGCCACCGTCGGCATCGACCACCACCACCATAGCAGAAGCCGAGCGAGGAGCCTGGACGTTGGGGAAGACCAAGACGAGCACCTGCACCACCCCTGTACACGGAGCCGAGCAAGAGGAGCCTCAGAACCCCTGCACGCCGACGCGCTCCGCCGGAACCCTAGATCCTCTGGACGTCTGCCTCGTCGTCGATCACCAGCGTCCCAAGCCGATCCCCCGCCACCAACAACCTCCCGGTGAGCCCACGACCCTCCTAGACAACCCCCTCTGGCCGATCTCGCCCTAGCGCCGCCGTGCCTTTCGTCGAACGCCGTCGGAGCATCGGGTTCGCTGGCGTCTGCACGCTCGCGCCCCGCGTAGCAGCCTAGCTAGACCCCGTCCGGTTTCCTGACACCAAGCCCGAGCCAGCGCAGTGGCTCCGCCTCCGCGCGCGCCCGCAACGTCCCAGGATCGAGCCCCGCGCGTGCCGCGCTGCGTCAGGTCGTGCATCGATCTATCGTCAGATAGTCAGAGAAGAAGCACAGTGTCGCGGGCGTTCCTTTTTGCAGAAACCCCCTCCTGGCTTTTACTCCTAAACCCGCGGTACCTCTAGGCCCACCAGACAGCCACCGTGGCCATCTCTCAGAAAACCCCCTAGCCTTTTAAATCTCAACCCGCGCTCCATTTTAACCCCATCTGTTAGTGTCTGCCCCTTCGCCCGCTGGCACGTGGGCCTGCGAGGCCGTTGGTCCCACCTGTCTGCCTCCTGAGCTAGCTATCTGCGAAGTGAGAAAAGCCCCAGCGCACTCCGTGTCGCCCAGTCAGCACGGGTCCCACCCATCGGTGACTTGGGTTAGCTCTGCCTGAGTGCAAAAAGTCTCTGTCTGTTTTCTGTTTAAATTCAAATCTTTTCAAATTTATTTTTAAATTCAAATTTAAATCTGTTTTAAATAACTTTTAAAATACAAACCCAAATGATACAAATAATATATGTTTTCAAATCATAAAAATGTGAGGAATTCAATTATGCCATTCAAAATATATTTTGAACATATAAAATTCCAAGTTTATTTAAATTACAATAAATGCCCCTTTTCTTTAATAAATTAATAACTTTTGTTTTATAACTCCAAATTTAACAAATAATATGTCTAAAACGATTAGCTCGACGAGACCTTTCTGTTTATGCATTCCTTGGTTTGTTTTGAAGCATGCATCATATAAATATAATGTGGACAGCAACTAAAATGGAAATAATATGGGGCCAAAACTAAATAAAATGGCTTATTCTTGTGTTCCACACCTCACCCTTGCCATGCTACTTTATTGCCATGCAAATTGTGCATCATTCATCATGGCATGATTGTTTGCTTGTCGCATTTTATTCATATGCTTGCGCACTTTATTTATGTTGGCCCTTGTTTGTTTGGTTCTTCTTCGAATAGACGCTGAGCAGGGGATACATCAAGATACCCAGGAGCACTACCCAGATCCATCCCTTGCTTCAACTGAGCTGCCAGGCAAGCGCTACCACATGCTTGCATACATATAGTACCTATTGCCTCTATCTTATTCTTCATCATTGAGTCGTGATTGCATTAATCTGAATCCCAAGTATTGCATAGCCTTTACTTTTAAACCCCACCGAAGCTTGTTCCTCCATCCCATGAGACATTACTACAGGAGATGTTTGAGCCATGCGAGTCGTAGAACAACATGTGTAGGGTATGTGAGTGTCTGGTGGATAACGAGGTACCTAAACAACTTAACCTGAGTAGTAATGGGATAACTAATGAAAGTGACACCGGTGAGCTATATTCGCTATTTGGTTTTTCAGGCTCACTTGTGTCCCGTAAGACCCCGAGTACTTGATTCCTGTTCCAAGAATATTCGCGCTATCCACATCCGGGAGGCTTATGAACCCCCCCTGAGCCAGAGCTTGATTCATTCTTATTTCTTGGGGCCACAAACTAGTTTGAGGTTTTATTTTCTATCCTGTACTTATGCCATGCTTTACCGCTTTATTTAAGATTGTGCGAGGAGCACACTGTACTGTTTAGGAAAGCGGAGTGTTTTCGCGGTGTCGACAAGCCCAGTCACATTTTCGGGTTCCCAGTCGTTCATAGCCACTGGCGCAAACCTTGAGGCCGTCTCGGAGTCAGCTAACTTCGTTGCGGGTAGCTCAATGGGGTGGCCCCCTGAAATATTTCTGAATCCTGTAATTGCTTTGTCGTGACTGCCTCGTTGGGTTTTGATTTGGTTTTTCCGAGGCATATCGAGTGTGTGTTGCTATTTGTGCACCCCTGCAGGGTAAAACTTTCTGAAAGCCGTGTCCGCGGTTATGGACGACTTGGAGCACAGTTTCTCGATCATAGACAAGCATAACTAAAGTACCGCTTTTAATTTGACTAGACTAGGTACCTGACTAGTAAATAGTGCAACACTCATGGAATGGATAATAAAACTGCCAACCGATGGGGGAGTTGTTCGTCCGCTTCCTCGTCGGTAAGCGAGGAGGAGGATGGATCTGTGGATATTACCGCTAAAACTGTTATAACTGTTGTTATTAATTCACGGACATCCGTCTATCTCTGGTTAGGCGGATGGTTAGCGAGTATCTATAGAATTGCTAGGGTTTATCTTTTGCTGCAATTGCGTCACCCCAGGTTGTGTCCCCTTTAGAGGCATAAAGACTTGCTGAGTACCCCTAGGGTCTCACACGATAAATTATTGGTTCAGATGAACAGGTACACTCGCAAGATGGATACTAGGTGGAAGAGACGGACGATGTGGGCAACGATCATTTGGTGTAGAGATTCCGGGAACGGGGATCCGTGAGATCTGTGGGCGGGATCTACTTATTTATGGGGCATCTTATGCCGATTTGCTTCTTATCCGTACTCGGATTTTGTCTTCCGCTTCCGCTTGATACTCTGTTGTTTGATGTATGAGGAGATATCCTAAACTATTATATCTATCTAGGATATTTGGATCTTGCCGTATGGCGTTGCTATATTTCCTTTCTTTTTAGATGGAGTGGCTCTGATGTACTGTTGTATGGTGGCTTGCATACATACTCATTTGTGTATGTAGTTGATCCCTTCGCCTGCCGATTACGCCGCCCGTTCTTGTCCCGATGTTTGGAAATGGTTGGGACGGCCGAAAGGTCTACCCGTGAGTGGCATTTGGGCCCCACCGTACTATTTCAACCATTTCCGTTCATCCAGGCTTGTAACTAGGAGCGTAATTCACCGAGGTAGTTACAATTGGTATCAGAGCCATCCCGACCTTCAGGGTCTCAGCCAAATGGTCGTTGTCTGTCTAGCAAATATTTTTGGTAGTTATGTATACTAGGGAAAAACAAAACGCGAGAGTAGGACTGCTTCCACTTTTCTTCTTACCTAACCACCACCCTTTTCTGGTAAGGAAGAGAAACGTTTTCAATCCTCTTCTTAAAATTCAAACTAGGATTCACGTGTTCTGGGTTTCCGTAGTACCATAGAAAGTGTGTGTGTGTGTGTAATCCCTTGTCTATCTGTTGCATCCAAGTTGTTATCTTCATCTGCCTCTTGGTTATCAACTGTTGGTACATTCCATACTGACAGGCTTTTGAAAACCGGCGCGATCTATCTGACTCCTTGTTAACCGGTGCCATCTTCTTAAGGGTGTCCTTCCTTCTAGCAACTCCATATTCTGTGAAACATCAGTTGCTAATCTCTATCTGATAAGTGATTTTGCGCATCTATTGGTATTTTAATGCCGAAAAATGCGGAAAATTTTTCTTTGATACATCTGTGTTTCCACACTCCTTTTCAGTCGTGTGTGAAACATTATTAATCTCCCGTTTATCCGCATGTCCATGCTAGCTCATTCTTTTGTCACCGGCGCTTAATCCTGGAGTTTCTTTTCATCTCCTTTTCTCTTGGGCTAATTACATAACGTGTGTCGATCCGATGCTGATGATTGTAATTTGGCTCTCGGCATAGCTATATTCCACTCATGATAAGTGTCGATTGGAATATGGAAAAATGCTATCAACCGTCACCATCTGGAGGATAAGGTTATCTCCTGTGATTTTGAGTACACCGTGATCCTATCTACGCATATTCAAGCATCTTTGGCAATCCGGAGTTTCTCAAAGCACTACGGCGGTCTATCATCTGTTCATCATGCTGTACATCTTTTTCAACTCCATATCTGCACATCTTTTTCGTCTCTGATAGCTCATACCATAAGCAAAGCTATATCATCGGTTCTTATCCAAGATCTCTTTATCTTGTAACCGGTGATCCAATCGACAATGTGAACCAGGTGACATCTATTTTTCTCCCGAAGGACCAGATAATCTATTCTTCCAGTGCATCTTCTTCAACACGAACCCGTGCTCTTACTATGGATCTTTCTAAGAGCGTTGAGCTCAGGAAGTGTTCGAGCATTTGTTCGTTTCTCTCGCCTTTTTGAACTTGGTATTCTGGGAATATCCTGTTAATCCATGGTGGTATATGTTGTTAATATGCTTGCCTATTCGATATCAATGGAAGGACATGGAAGATCATCTGTGTCTCTTTCTATCAAGCTTCGTGAGCACTGCCTGTGTGCAAAGTCTCAAAGTGAGAATTCTGAATTTTTGAAGTCACCTATCTCGGCCACGTCCTTCTGCTAAATAGATCGCTTCAATTCTGGAATTAGCAAATCAATTGTTAATTCCATCCTCCATCTTCAATCAATCCGGAGTTGTTCCTTGTTGGCAAGTTATCATCGTCGTCCGCTAAAGTTTTTCCTCAAGACTGCTAAATCTCTCTCAATCTTTTCAAAAAGAACATGGAGTTCTTTCACCTCAGGCTCGTCAAGTGATCTTTTGAAACCCTCTCGCTCTATCGTCTATGCTCAATCCACCGGAGGCCATGAAGACTTTTCAGATCTTTTGTAATCTTTCTGTTCAAGTGGTGCTATCTTTTTCTTTACCCGTGGAATCTTGCAGTTGTCTCCGTAATCTTCCTTCATATCTTTCCGGTGGCTTGGTACTTTCGACATGACGACAACATCATCATCTTTATCTATCTATGGATCCGGCGAATCGTTTGCATCTATCCTTATTTTCTAACGAAGTTCCATGAGTTTTTGACAATACCTTCAGTCTGTTTCGGTAGTTGGGTTGCATGGTTTTCTTATTCATGTGCAGAGTAATGCTTTGAGTGCGGGATGGAGTAGCTACCATACCACTACTCTTATCATTCACTCTTGTACATTGAATTGGTGAATTAATGTGATTTCACTCATTCCACGGAAGTTAGAAGTGGCCTTTATCCTTGATACTTTTACTTCCGTCCTTGTTTTTCCGGAGTGCTCTTTCGAAGAAAGTAATCAATAATCTCTTGTGGGTGATCTCGTCCTTTCTACACGGAGCAAAATCTTCAATTATCTGGTGGAAACAAACGCAAACTCTTTTCTGTCCTCGTCTTTCTACCGGTGCTTGACATCCCCAAACAAGATGAAAGGAAACTATCTCTCTCTTTGTTTCATCAATTCTTTTTCTGTGGTAAAACCAATTATGGTTGATTCCATCAGCCGCAAATCTATTGCGTTAGCCTCGAGGCTAAAGAAAGCAATAAGTATCTCTACAATAAACTCCAGATCCTCCATATTCGTTGCTTCTCGGGATTCCACCATGATCTACCTTCACATCCGTCTCCGGAAGTTATATCCGCGCACCTCAATTGCGTGATCCTTTGGTTCTTACCGGCGCAAGAAGAATCTAATCCGACAATGTCGATCTAAATCTTTCTGTTGATATCAAGGGACTCTATTGTTTGAAGGCAATATTGTTTCCGTGTTTCATTTCTCAAATCCGAGGGAGGATACGATGCTATTATCATAGTGGGTCAAACCTCTCCAATCTAGCTCTTTTCTTCCGGCGACACAAAGATCCATCCTCTCTAGTATCGGTAAATCTTTAATCTTAACGGTGTGCCTTTCTTTATCCATGATACATCATCTTGTCCTTTCTTTCGCCAGTGGATCTTTTTCTTTTATCATGTTTCTTAGAAAACCGGAGCTATGTCCATCCTATCCTTCTTGTCTCACGACAATCCTTCAACTCTTCTGACCTGTTGTTTCTCTAGCAAAACGCAAGACTCGCAACAAGTCTAGCAAGTTTTGCAAGGTGTAGTGGTCGCACCATTCAGTTCTTCATCATCTTGGGAACGTGAGGGTCACCTTCGTTCGAACACCGCCTCTCCTTGTGTTGTTTTCTTTTTCCTAGGAATCTCGGGGCGAGATTCTTGTTTAGTGGGGGAGAGTTGTAGCATCCCAATTGTCTCACAATTGTAATGCTACTTGGTCTAGTAATATAATGGCTACTTCAAACATATAATTGTTGCATCATAATTATATCATGCTCATGTCATCATGCCTCCTTGCATTTGAGCATCATATAAAACCCTTTTCCATTTGGTTCTTAACTCATATGCATTATTAATTGTATTTGCCTCTTGATATTGTATTTGGTTCTTGATATATTGTTTCAATGCCCAAGTTGAGTTGGGGGCATATCTCTTATTAACTCCACCACCTTGCTTTCACCACCTTATAATTCCACCATCCAACTAAATATGGGCTTTGCACTTTATTTGGGTTTTACCTCTAGCTCATGTGGGTTGGGATGGATCCAATTCTTTTTCCACATGCTCTCCTCTTAGCATCATGTTGTTTTCACATTATTGATATATGAGGGCCACATGGCCACCTTTGCATGCCTTGTGAGTGGAACCTTTTCATGGCTTCCATATGGATTGTTTTGGGGTTATTATCATGTTGGAATATTGTTGGGCTTACTAAATGCCTAGTGGCACATACACACTAGCAAGTTCCAAGCTTACTCAAACATGATCATCTCCATCTATTTCCACTTGGAACTTTCCTTGTAATTCTTTTGCTTGAGCCTTACTCCACACTTTGGAATGCATAAGAAAATGCCATGTAAATAATCTTGTTTTCACAAAGATAAACATGGTATTAATTAATTATGCATGGCCCATGCAAGCACCACCTTTTTACTTGTCTTTTGGATTTTATTTGTTTTGAGTGGATCATCTCTATCTATATCCCTCCCTTTTGGGCTTGATCTAGTGGATCTTGTTTACATCATACCACATCCCTCTCTCCCTCTTTTCCTCTTGATCTTGTTTGATCTTGCTAAACCCTAAGCCCCCTCTTCTCACCCTCTCCTCCAACCTTTCCTCTTTGCTTGTTCTTTTGTGTGGTTTTGCCATACACCTAGGTCCATGTGCTAGATCATGTGTGCCCATGATCATATGCTTGATCATCTCACTTTCCTCTTACTCTCATCTCACCTCTCTCTTATCCCTAACCGAGTACCCCCCCTCTTTTCCATCTATGCCGAGTCTCTCCCACCTGGCCCCTCTCTCCCTGACCCCACCTAGCTGCTACCCCACCCCAAACCCTAGCTACCCAACCCTAATACCAACCCTAGCCCGAGCCTAGCTCTACCCGAGGCTACCCCCTCTCCCTCTCTTGCTCTCTCTCTCTGCCCTAGGGCCCCCCTCAAACCCGAGCCTGCCCCTGCCCTTGGCCTCACCCTGGCCCCACCTGGAAGCCCCTACTTGCCCTGGTCCGGCCCTGCCGTGCACGTGAGCAAGGAGGAGGAAAGGTGGCACCCGAGGCCACCTTTTCCCATCTACCCCGCACCCACGGTACCACCTCCCTCTCCCGTCCCTATCTACCACCACACGGCACCCCTCTGCCTCTCCAGATCTGGCCGAGGCGCCTGGCCATCCTCCCTTCCTCTCCACCGTCTACCCACCCCCCCTCAAACGCCGGCCACCGTCGGCATCGACCACCACCACCATAGCAGAAGCCGAGCGAGGAGCCTGGACGTTGGGGAAGACCAAGACGAGCACCTGCACCACCCCTGTACACGGAGCCGAGCAAGAGGAGCCTCAGAACCCCTGCACGCCGACGCGCTCCGCCGGAACCCTAGATCCTCTGGACGTCTGCCTCGTCGTCGATCACCAGCGTCCCAAGCCGATCCCCCGCCACCAACAACCTCCCGGTGAGCCCACGACCCTCCTAGACAACCCCCTCTGGCCGATCTCGCCCTAGCGCCGCCGTGCCTTTCGTCGAACGCCGTCGGAGCATCGGGTTCGCTGGCGTCTGCACGCTCGCGCCCCGCGTAGCAGCCTAGCTAGACCCCGTCCGGTTTCCTGACACCAAGCCCGAGCCAGCGCAGTGGCTCCGCCTCCGCGCGTGCCCACAACGTCCCAGGATCGAGCCCCGCGCGTGCCGCGCTGCGTCAGGTCGTGCATCGATCTGTCGTCAGATAGTCAGAGAAGAAGCACAGTGTCGCGGGCGTTCCTTTTTGCAGAAACCCCCTCCTGGCTTTTACTCCTAAACCCGCGGTACCTCTAGGCCCACCAGACAGCCACCGTGGCCATCTCTCAGAAAACCCCCTAGCCTTTTAAATCTCAACCCGCGCTCCATTTTAACCCCATCTGTCAGTGTCTGCCCCTTCGCCCGCTGGCACGTGGGCCTGCGAGGCTGTTGGTCCCACCTGTCTGCCTCCTGAGCTAGCTATCTGTGCAGTGAGAAAAGCCCCAGCGCACTCCGTGTCGCCCAGTCAGCACGGGTCCCACCCGTCAGTGACTTGGGTTAGCTCTGCCTGAGTGCAAAAAGTCTCTGTCTGTTTTCTGTTTAAATTCAAATCTTTTCAAATTTATTTTTAAATTCAAATTTAAATCTGTTTTAAATAACTTTTAAAATACAAACCCAAATGATACAAATAATATATGTTTTCAAATCAGAAAAATGTGAGGAATTCAATTATGCCATTCAAAATATATTTTGAACATATAAAATTCCAAGTTTATTTAAATTACAATAAATGCCCCTTTTCTTTAATAAATTAATAACTTTTGTTTTATAACTCCAAATTTAACAAATAATATGTCTAAAACGATTAGCTCGACGAGACCTTTCTGTTTATGCATTCCTTGGTTTGTTTTGAAGCATGCATCATATAAATATAATGTGGACAGCAACTAAAATGGAAATAATATGGGGCCAAAACTAAATAAAATGGCTTATTCTTGTGTTCCACACCTCACCCTTGCCATGCTACTTTATTGCCATGCAAATTGTGCATCATTCATCATGGCATGATTGTTTGCTTGTCGCATTTTATTCAGATGCTTGCGCACTTTATTTATGTTGGCCCTTGTTTGTTTGGTTCTTCTTCGAATAGACGCTGAGCAGGGGATACATCAAGATACCCAGGAGCACTACCCAGATCCATCCCTTGCTTCAACTGAGCTGCCAGGCAAGCGCTACCACATGCTTGCATACATATAGTACCTATTGCCTCTATCTTATTCTTGCATCATTGAGTCGTGATTGCATTAATCTGAATCCCAAGTATTGCATAGCCTTTACTAGGAGTCAAACAATGGCCAGCCACCTTCTTCTATCACAAGGATATTCCGGCTCCCGGCAAAGCTACTGCTTTGCCGGCTTTTATCGACAAAGATCCCACGACCCAACCGTCTTGGGACGAGGCTCCTCCGGCTCTCACTGATGATTTGATCCTCGCTAAGAGGCGGATCGAATATTTGATCAAACACAAAGGACTAAAGGGATATGACTTGGTCCAATGTTGGGTGTCACATCGGATCCAACCCCTTCAATACCATGGAGACCGACTGATGCACTCCATCACGTCATCCAAGAAAGACTCCCTCCGCATCAGCCCCAGAGCCTACACCATGCAAGGCTACATAAGCCAGATTATATGGCTGATAAGGGAGCGGATCGAAAGGAGGATCCCAGAGGTTTCTCTGGATATGCATACGTCAGAAAACCTCGTAGTGCCGGTAAGATTCTAACAGTAAACCTTTTTATGTGTTTCAATCTTTAAGTTACATTGCAATACTGATATATTTTCTTCTTTTCAGCTTGCTGACCTCCCTGAGTCAGAATTTGCTCCACTCGAGGGATATCCTCCAGAGTTTTCTCAGGAGACGGAGTTGGTCCCATTGCCGGACGCTGTGCTCAAGAAGCGCAAAGCTCCGATTGTGGTTGTTGGCACAAAGGAGGTGCCCGTCGTGAAGAGGTAACTTTCAATCACAACTTCTGCCTTTGTACCTTACTCGAATTTTCTTCCGAGATGTAGTGTTTTCGATTCAATTACATTCTCAGAGCTAAGCAGCTCATCAAGGGTAAGGGGAAGGGCATTTCTTTGAAGCCCTGCGACAGACGAAGCTTACCATAACTTCTCCTGCCGTGGCTCCTCCGACTCCTGCCCCTCAACCTTCCGCAACGCCGGTGATCACTCCTTCTCCGGCTGTCGCAGAAGATCCGGCTCCTCCAACGGAGCCTGTGATCCTTGAATCACAAACTGACGTCACCATGGCTGAGTTAGGTTTAGATAAGGGTGAACCCTCTTTGGGTAATGATCCCTCGGCAGAAACTTTTGCCGAAAACCTTCTCAGCAATCCGGGACTTGCCAAGTTTGGCCTGTCCCGGAAATCTGCCGAAGAGATCCAGCGGCTGGCTAGGCAATGCCTGGAGAAAAGAAACTTATCTGCCGAAGAAGAAGCGCAAGAAGCAGAGGACATCAAGCACTCTGACCTTCTCGAACAAGTGCGTCTTCACGACGAGAGGATAAGGGCCAGTGAGCTTCCAACAGCTCCAGTGACACCTCTGACTCTCGCCGAGAAGGTCGCTATTGAAAGAATGCGAGTTTGGATAAACTTACTCGTGAACAATATGTAAGTCAGAATTCTAACTCCTGTTTTCCTTTATTTCATATCATATCCTATAGCCCCCAAGCATGAAGTAGGATAAATAATCCGGGTTTATGCTTCCTTAGGATGCCAAAGAACGAACTAGTGTAGCCCCCAAGGCTCGTGCTGATATTAGAAAAAAATATTTGCCCGAGTCTTTAGTAGCTTTCTGACTTTGGGTATTCTGACTTACAGAAAGTATATTCCTATAACCATGATTTGTTGAAAAATGTCTGTGATAAGCGAAGAGAGATCAAAACTCTTCGACTTAAGAATGCTGAGCTTAAAGTTGCCAAGGATGAGGCCGAAGGTAAACATTCCGAGACTCAAACCTTGTCTTTCATGTTTTCATAGTCGAATTTTTACTAAACTGTTGTTCTTTTTGCCTTACAGCGCTGGTAAAACATTCCTGCGCCATGATTGAAGAGGCCGAGAACCTCAGGTGGAGAACAAGGAGCTTCGCCAAGAGCTGGACTAGCTCAAAGCCGATCATGAGAAGAGCATTGCTCAAATTCTCGAGTCCTCCTCCATGCCTACTGACGAGCGTGATCGTAAGATTGCTGCTCAAGATCAGAAAATCTCGAACCTCAATAATGAGCTGTGTAGAGAGAGGGACCTTTTCGAGGCGCTCCGGGCTGAACTCCGGAGTCTTCGGGAAGAGAAGACCAAGGTTGACGATGTCATTTTCGGTACGTTCCATCTGTCTGACTTGTCTATTTTCTTCGACTTCTTTCAATGTCAGATTTTCTTTAACTGTTTTTTTGTTTATAGGTCCTCTGAACTTGACGGACTCCACCTCCGCTGATCCTGCACCCACCGGCTTACCCAAGTCGGTGACCTGCTTCATGACTTACGCCAATCCCTTGAGGATATTGGTGAAGCTCTCAAGATTCCGGACATGCATAGCATGTTGGATTTTCAGGTGCGGGACAAAGCGAAGGAGATGCCGCAACTTGTCCAGGATTGGAACATGTCCTACGTGCGGACCGCTGCACAGAATGCTCTCAGCATGGTCATGAGCCACCATGGAATCATGGAAATATGGCAAGTGACCAGAGGGTACTGCAAGGTAGATGAAGACGGCCAGGAGCAGGACATCAAGGCCATTATGGACTCCTGCGCCGGATATGGGTGTCACGTGGCTGATTTTACCATCTACGAGACCCCTTTCTTCACCCGCGTGGACACTCCGCCTCCGCCTCCAGAAGATTCAGCAGAAGTTTCCGACGATGACCACACCATTTCGGATGTGGACATCTCGGAATGATATCAAGGCGATGTATCCAGCGAGCCGACAGCTCCTTCCTCTCCTGCATCATAGATTACCAGAAACATTTATGTTATTCTGAAAAACATGATGGGCCTGTAAATATGCAGTACTATAACTTTGCTAGTGCTAAGCTTTTGATCTATTCAGTACTTTTGGCTTTAAATTTTTTGCGTGCCTGAAATGTTTACATAAGCACTTGTATTTTTTCGCATATACTTATCGTTTATCTGGCTTTCCGCCTCGTCCCTTTCGTGAGCCGGCTAAACCTTCTGCACGGAAACTTTGCCGAGCAACAAAGCTCAATTGCTAAACCAGTTTAAACTCAGAAACAAAGCCGGCTTCCAGTACCAACAATTCACTACATGGAAAATACCCGCATCCAACAATCAGACAAAGAACCAAAGTATAGACTAGAAACTTTAGAGTTATATCCGAAGGTAGCATTTTTAGAATCAGAAATCTAAACTAGAAGGAACATGAGCATAAAGTACTTTCACGCATTTCGGGATTTTCGACTATGACATGATCATTCGGAAATAAGATGGTAAAAAACTTCTCAGGAAAACTTGAGGAAACCAAAACTTTTATTTCTCACAGAACATGTACATATATATGATTTACAAAGAAGGATAAACTAAGAATAAAAGGGACGTAGCTAAGCAATATTCCATGGTCTATCTAACTCATTCGGATTTGTACTGCCTTCAGCTCTCTTTCTCTTATTAGTAGCAGTTCTTTCTTTGACTGGCCTCATGTCAGTTAAGTAGTACGATCCGTTGTGCAATACTCGACTAACTAAAAAGGGCCCTTCCCATATTGGGGAAAGTTTGTGCTTTCTTTGTTGCACAAGCCGGAGAACCAAATCACCTTTATTGAAAGATCTATTTCGGACTCTCTGGCTATGATACTTGCGTAACTTCTGCTAATAGGCTGTTGATCTCATTTCAGCAACAACGCGAACTTCTTCGACTAAGTCGAGATCATTTTGTCGAGAAATCTCGGCATCCTCTTCAATATACGCGGCCACTCTAGGAGAAGTATGAATTAAATCACTAGGAAGAACTACTTCTGCGCCATAGACCAAGAAGAAAGGTGTGTATCTGGTTGACCTATTTGGAGTTGTTCATAAACTCCATATTACAGAGGGTAATTCCTCTGCCCAAGCCCCCGCTGCACGTCGTAGTGGTGCTTCATGTCTCGGTTTTAGGCCTTGTAGGATTAAACCACCTGCTCTTTTGACTTGTCCGTTAGCCTGTGGATGTGCGACTGATGCAATGTCAAGCCGGATATTTTGCTCATTGCAAAATTCTGCCACTTCTCCCATAGAGAAGTTACTCCTGTTGTCCGTGATAATGCTATGTGGATAACCATATCGGATTACAACATCCTCGACAAATCTTTTGGCTGTTCCTCCATCACAACTAGTGACAGGTTTAGCCTCAATCCATTTGGTGAATTTATCCACCATCACTAAGAGGTGAGTAAATCCACTTGGAGCTCGTTTAAATGGTCCTACCATATCAAGACCCCAGACCACAAAAGTCCATGTTATAGGTATTGTTCGCAGCTGATAAGCCGGAACATGAGCTTGTTTGGCGTACTTTTGGCAGCCTTTGCACGTCTTGACTAATTGTTCGGCATCTGCCTGAGCTGTAAGCCAGAAAAATCCGTGTCTAAAAGCTTTTGCCACTAAAGATTTGGCTACAGCGTGGTGACCACACTCACCTTCGTGGATTTCCCTTAAGATTTCCACTCCTTCTTCTAGAGATACGCAACGCTGAAAACCCCCAGACACACTCCGTTTATAGAGCTCACCTTTAACAATAGTATAGGCTTTCGCTCGTCGGATAATCTGCCGGCTCAGAACCTCGTCTTCAGGTAATTTTCCATCTACCAGATAATCTAGGTAGGGTTGAGTCCAGCTAGGAATAACAGCCAGAACTGTTATCAAAGGTGAGTCGGATTTGGTCGGATATTCCTCATCTACTCTCTTTATTGAGGGAAGTTTGAGGTGCTCTAAAAAAGTGCCATCCGGGACCTCTTTCTGTGCAGAGCCTATCCGAGATAGTGCATCTGCTTCCTCATTTTCTGCTCGAGGGATGTGTTGAACTTCAAACCCTTTGAACGATTTAGATAAATCATCCACGACAGCTTTATATGCTACCATGTGTTTAGTTGTACAAATATCCGACACTTGTTGAGCAACAAGATCCGAATCTCCGTAACACATCAAACGTCGGATGCCAATATCCTTAGCAATCCGGATTCCATGCAGTAGTGCTTCATACTCGGCAATATTGTTTGTCGATGTGAAGTGGATCTGCAACACGTATAGAAGTTTATCTCCTTGGGGTGATTTGAGCACCACGCCAGCCCCCGAGCCCCCTCGAGCCTTAGACCCATCAAAGTAGAGGGTCCAATATTCCGACTCAGGGAGGGTCATATTTTCCTTCGTCTCTGTCCAATCAGCGACAAAGTCGGCAAGGATTTGGGATTTGATTGTTGTCCGGTGTTTATACTCAATATCGAAAGCTGAAAGCTCTATGCCCCATTTGGCGACGCGTCCTGTGGCGTCACTGTTGTTGATTATATCTCTCATGGGAGCTGTGCTCACCACGGTAATTGGGTGCTCCTGAAAATAGTGTCGTAACTTACGAGATGCTAGAAAAACACCGTAAGCCAACTTTTGATAGTGCGGATACCACTGTTTTGATTATGTCAGGACCTCACTGACAAAGTAAGTCGGACGCTGCACCAGGTGCTCCTTATTTTCCTCCGGTCTCTCCACCACCATGACGATACTAACGACCTTATTTGTCGCGGCAATATAGAGAAACATCGTCTCCTGAGGTTCCGGCGCTGCAAGGATAGGAGCAGATGAGAGTACTTTCTTCAGGTCTTGTAGTGCAGCTTCAGCTTCGTCAGTCCAAACAAAATCCTTTGTCTTTTTCAGGAGTTTGTATAATGGTGCGGCTCTTTCACCAAGTCGGCTTACAAACCGACTGACTGCAGCAATGCAACCAGTTAGTCTTTGTATATCCTTCAGGCGTGTTGGCCTGGAAATATTGGGTATAGCCTTGATTTTTTCTCGGTTCACCTCTATGCCTCTTTGAGACACGATGAAACCTAACAATTTTCCGGCTGGTATTCCAAAGAAGCATTTCTTCGGGTTAAGCATGATTTTGTATTTTCATAGATTGGCAAATGTTTCCTCCAAGTCGGAAATTAGCGTTTCCTTCTTTTTGGACATCACCGCAATATCATCCACGTATGCATGTACATTGCGTCCGAGTTGGTCGTGGAGGCAACGCTGCATCGTGCGCTGGTAGGTAGCTCCTGCGTTCTCCAGCCCAAAGGGCATCGTAACAAAACAGAAGGTTCCAAAGGGGGTTATGAATGAAGTTTTGACTTTGTCAGATTCCTTCATCCGGATCTGGTGATACTCGGAATATGCGTCGAGAAAACAGAGGAGTTCCGAGCCTGCCGTAAAATCGATAACTTGATCAATTCTAGGCCGAGCGAATGAATCTTTTGGACAAGCCTTGTTCAAGGCAGTATAATCAACACACATCCTTAAATCAGTGGTGTCCTTTTTAGGGACCATTACAGGATTGGCCGACCACTCAGTGTGGATGACCTCTTCTATGAATCCGGCTAACTCGAGCCGTGCTAGTTCCTTAGCTATTGCCTTACACTTTTCATCGCCAAAACATCGTAAGGACTGTTTGACGGGTTTAGCGTTTGGGTTTACATTTAAAGAGTGCTCGGCAAGTTCCCTAGGTACTCCGGTCATGCCAGATGGCTGCCATGTGAAGATATCTTGATTTGCTTGGAGGAACTTGACGAGCGCGCCTTACTATGTGCTACTTAGGCCTACGCCTATCTGGGTCACCTTGGAGGGGTCATCATCCTTCAACAACGTCTTCTTCATCTCTTCTGATGCCTTGAACTCTGGATTTGGCTTTGTCACCTCCTTCTTTGTTGCTGGCATCTCGGACGGATCTATGCTCTTCTTGATCTCCTGGTACTCCTGGGCGTGCAGCATGGCTTCAGCAAAGGCGGCATTTCCATCCTCGCACTCTCGCACTTTCTCTGGGTCTCCCCTGGTAGTGATTACGCCGTTGGGACCTGGAATGTTCATCATATTGTAAATGTAACATGGACGAGCCATAAAAGCCCAGTAAGCCGGACATCCGAATATAGCGTGGTACGCGCTCTTGAACGGGACCACTTCGAAGGAAAGTGCCTCCGTCCGATAATTCTTTGGAGTTCCAAAGGTAACATCCAAAGTGATTTCTCCCAGGGAATTAGCTTGTCTTCCTGGGACAACTCCGTGAAAGATCACAAAGCTATGGTTCAGCTCGGTCTCTGCGATCTTCATCCGGCGTAGCGTTTCGACATATAGAATATTGATACTGCTACCACCGTCCATGAGGGTCTTGGAGAAACCATAACCGTCAATAAGTGGATTGACGATTAAGGCGTATTTTCCTCGCCTGTGCAACTTAGGCGGATGATCAGCGCGGTCAAATGTGATTGCCACTTTCGACCAGTCCAAGAATTGGGGGACAGCCGGAACTGTTGCATTGGGCTCATGTAGAACTGCTTTCTTGACCTTTGCTGGTTGAGATCCGAGGAAGGTGACATAAGTGTCTTTTTTGGTCAGAAAATTTTTCTTCCCTTCCGGCTTGGGATTTGAAGCATCAGCTTCCTCCATGTCGGAATCTTCCTTGGTCTCCTTATATTTTTTGGGATTCTTCTTTCCCTTCTTCCGCTTAGCTTTGTAGCCCGTAGTGTCATCTCTTTTGATGTCGTCATTGAAACGACATTCAGCGTTAGTGTGGGACGAGCCCCCATTAGCGTCTAAGTGATGCACACATGGGTTATTAGCAATGTCGGCCCAAGAGTAGGTTTTGCCTGGTTGCTGGTCTCCTCTACCTTGAACCCTCGAAGTCCCACAGCCACGCCCACGGCCTCCGCCGTGTCCTCCTCATCCTCCAGACCTGAAAGTAGTAGTGACTACTGCCGTTTCTGTGTTGGGTTTCACTTTCGAGGTATTTTTGCGCTTCTGAGCTTGTTGCTTTGGTTGTTTTTCCAACTGAGGCACAGCTAGGGCATTGAGCAATCCCTCTGCATCGTCGTCAGCATCCGCATACTTGTTCGCTGTTTCTACCATCTCTCCCAAATCAGTGACTTTGTCACACTTCAAGCGATGGCATAGTAGACCAATTGGGAGACGTGCAATGAAAGCTTCAATCGCAGTTTGATCATTTACTCCCTCACAGGAGTTCTTGGTGTCGATCCATCGTCCGAGGTAATCCCGGCAAGTTTCTCCGGCCTTCTGGGTGCAACGTTGTAGGTCTCTGACCGTACAAGGCCTCTGATATGTGCCTTCGAAATTCCGAAAGAACGCACTTTGAATGTCATACCAGTTGTGGATGGTGTTCTCCAGAATTTCATTAAGCCATGATCGTGCCGTCTTCCGCAACGTAAGTGGGAGATATCGGGTTGCGACCAGGCTATTTCCGCCTTTGGCAATGCAACAATCTTGGAAGAAATCCTGTATCTAGGTATCTGGCCGAGCAATACCATCGTAGGCTTGGATATGCCTTGAGATAGCAAATCCTTCCGAGAATCTTGTAGCTCTGATGCGTGGTCCGAAGCATTTTGGGCCCACGTAGATATCATCGTTTTCGTAGTGCCGCGCCTCTATATTGGAGTTGATCATGTGCCTTGTGTCGTTCGGGGATAGAGATTGTCCCGAATGTCGGCTGTGGCTATGGTGCCTTGGAGCCGGACTTCGGCTTCTGCCACCACCTCCCCCGTCATGTCGTCCTCCTTGTCCCCCTTGAGAGCCGTTGTGATGACTACTTGGTGGTGAGGGTGGGGCAGCTGGATTGTTTCCGGCTGTTCGCCAGCCTCCGTCCGGAGCGTCATTATTCCGGTTCCGGGGAGGGTCTTCACTACGACGAGCCCCCTACGGGTTTGTGCCGGCATGGTTTCCGTCGTTCCTTCGTCTGTTGTTCCCACTACGGTGAGGCTCAACCAGACGGCTTGCATGTCTAGGAGGTGGCATTTTTTGACGATCCTCCTCCCGACATTTCTCTTTATCTTCTCCTCTTCAATCGTTCGACTCTCGTCGGGGAGGATTTCTCGGATACAGTGTACCAATGGCCTCTTGTTCGGCCGCTGGGGCAACGTTGCTCCAGTCACGCACAGTTCTGTGATGCTATCCTGACGATTCGGTTCTCGAATAATTGTCTTCCCGGTGTTCGGGGCGATGTTGCTGCTCCGGAACATGATGGGGTCTTACGTCAGCCCATGCCAGATCTATGTGACATTGGTCGGAATCCGTGACCAGTTTTTGACTTCCGGACATGGCGACCTTTTGCTACTCCGGTCCCTTGTTGAGTAGTTTGATTCCCAACCGGATCTCCTCCGGTCCTGGATTAGCCGATAGAATTTCTCGAGCTGCCACGGTATTATGTACTGGGGTTGGATATACCCAATCTCCTTTGCTATCTTTCCGAGGCTTCCCCATCTCATCTCTGAAAAGAACGACGTGGATCTGCGGGAATTGCTTGTCATTGGTGTGACGCTTCCTGGTCTTTTTGTATTGCCTGGAGTTGTACTTCCCCGCAGATGCTATGTGTTTCTTTTCCTCCTCAATGTTTTTGGCTTCATCGAGGAGTACTTGACGACGCGCTTCTAGGGCCTGCGCCCTCTCGTCCAGTTCTTCCACAGTAAGTTCTGCAGCTGTAGGAATTGGTGTGGTTAATGCAGCATCGATGAGTTTACACGCACCTTAAGTGATCACGTGTCCATCCACTGATTCTTCTTTTTTCGGCTCGTCTGGGATAAGTGCTCCATCCGAGTCTTCTTCGTATTCCTCGGCAATCACCTCCTCTGTCAGAGGGTCTTTTGCCGGGGTCTTGTTCTTCTTGTTCTTCTTCTTTGCCTTCTTGGCAGCGCCAGTAGCAAAGACGGCTTTGGGTCCGTTTCTTGGAGACAAGCTCTGATCGGTACTTTCGGACATCTGGACTTCGGGATTATCTCCGACTTCCATGTCATCTTGCGCTTTGGGAGAGTGTTCCCCGGATCCTTCATCCATGGCTTCTCCTTCTTTTGCAGCTTTGGAGTTATACTCCTCTTCATATTCCACGGAGAACTTTCGTAAATCCGCTGACGTCATCGATTCATCCGAGGATGCGGGTACGTCGGCGTTTGTTCCAATTGCCTCCAGCAGAGAGTCGGTGTTTTCTCCAGCATCGGCAGAGCCAGATCCGGATCCAACATATCCGTCAAAGTGCGACGTGTTCCTCCTGAGGTATCTGCGGCTCTCGCGGTCAGCTTCGTTGAAACTTTTGATGGTCTCGAGAATTGCGTCTACGCTTGCGCCTTGCAGTATCATACGTCGCAGTGTGTACCTTAGGAAAGGCCTGTCTGTCCCGGCATCATCAGAGCCGGAATCTGTATCGTTGATATGCTCCTCCTGGATTTCGAGTTCCGCGGGTGGGTCGATCTGGGATCTGGCTTCTCCAAGGAGATCCACTCCAGATTCGACTTGGACCGCTAGGTCTTCCTCAGGTTCGGATTTCTCCACTATCTCCGCAACTGGTGCGGGCTGGGTGGGATTAGGGTTTTCTAAGATCCGGAACTCTGCCGCCTCCGCGGACAAAGGGGACCAAGAAGATTCTTCTGCCTCTATCATCACCGCTGGGGTGGGTGGGGCAGGTTCAACAAAACCGATGTAAACATCGATCTCGCCAAAAGACATGATGGTGTAGGTAGTCACAGCCTCCCTAGCCGGAATCCAGGTCTCGTCGAGAACGATGAGAGGGACATCGCTGGCGTAAAGGATCCGACCGACGGTGATAGTCTCGCCGATTCCGATTCTTGTAGATTCCGCTCGGAACGCAGATCCGAAGCTCACATGCCCCACGGTGGGCGCCAACTGTCGTAGGATTGATGACAAGTGCGCCATGAGGGGGTCCTCGAGGCGTGCGGAAGAGAGGGGTGTGAGACGTACGGTGTTCCGGGACGGTGAGCACACAAGTTTACCCAGGTTCGAATCCGCCGGCTTTGGACGGATCCTACTCCTGCTAGCAATCCAGTAATACGGCAGAGCCGGAATATGGGTTACAAGGGTTCGCCTGTGCGAGTTGAGATTGTAGACTATTGAGGTGTCTAGAGTGTTTCCCTAAAGGCTCTCCCTAGGACGGCTGATATAGATATCCGGCCTAGGGTTTACAGGAGAGATCTATCCGGCTACGACTAAGAGTCGGTTACAGAGTACATCTTGAACTACAAGTAACACTATGGGCCTAAGTCAGTAAGTCTTCTGGGCCTTCCTGTAGCCGGATTGGACTCCATCTTTTCTCCCTGACTGGGCCGCCCGTGAAGCAAAGCTCTAACCCGAAGTGGGCCACCCTGGTCAGTGAGGAACTGTGAGGATATCCGGAAAGTATATCCCCAACACGACTAGGTGGGTTCGAGTCAGACTCTTACAGCGGAAGCACTTGGTAATCTAGACGGGTCTATCACAACGGTTGTGGGACTCAGGGAAAGGTCGGATGGGAGCCGGGGCATGTGATGCCACCCATCCAACAGGAGTCGTATGAGATACGATTAACAAGGAGTTGTCTACCTAGATCACTTGACGGCTAGCGGTGATGCTAAAGGTCACTAGTCGACTTGCTTATTTAGGGTCCTGAATCACTAAGTAACCATTGGAGGGGTGTTGGTTCTAGTGGGAGCATAAATATTAAAGTGTTTAATATGCTTGCTCTTTATGGATACATGTCTTAAGTGTTTTTGCATTTTTTCTGTTGTAGATCAATGGCACCTAGCAGTCTTCCTCAGATTTCCGGTTTTGCTTTGGGAACCATCTTAGATAAAGATAAGCTGAATGGAACTAATTTCACCAACTGGTATCGTAATCTGAGAATTGTTCTCAAACAAGAAAAAAGGGACCGTGTCCTAGACAACCCACTTCCAGCTGAGCCGGATGAGAATGCGACTATCGCAGCCACCAATGCCTACCATCGGATTTGTGATGAATCCATGGAGATTAGCTGTCTTATGCTTGCTCACATGGAACCGGACTTGCAATAGCAGTTCGAGAATGTTGAGGCCTACGATATGATCGAAAGCCTCAAAAGTATGTTCCAGGCTCAGGCAAAGACTGAGAGGTATCAAGTCTCTCAGGCTTTGTTGAGCTGCAAGCTTAAGGATGGCGATCCACTGAGTCCGCATGTGATCAAGATGGTTGGTTACATGCAGTCTCTGGAAAGACTTGGCTACCCCATAAGCGAAGAGTTCGCTACGGACATAATTCTGAACTCTCTTCCTAGTGCATATGGTCAGTTCATATTGAACTACCACATGCATGGTATGGATAAGAAGCTCACTTAATTACATGGGATGCTCAAGCAGGCTGAGGCGGATCTCAAGAAAGGTGCCAGTCAAGTGTTGATGGTACAAAACAAGGCTAAGTTCAAGAAGAGTTCTTGGACTAAGAATAAGAAGGCAAAGTCAGGAGGTAAGGCAGAGGACCCAGTCCAAAGCGCTTCCTCAGGGACTAAGCCATCTCCTACAGCCATATCCACTTGCTTCTACTGCAAGTCGGATGGCCACTGGAAGAGGAATTGCAGCAAGTATTTGGCTGATAAAGCCAAGAGCGGAGGTGTGACTTCCGGCTCAGGTACGCTTGTTTGCAATGTTATAGACATTTATCTTGCTGATGCACCTGGTAGTTCTTGGGTATATGATACCGGATCAGTCATTCACATCTGCAACTTGTTGCAGGGACTGGTAAGAACTAGGAGTGTTGCAAGAGGCGAGGTTGACACTAGAGTCAGCAACAAAGCGAGAATCAATGCGTTGGAAGTCGGCACAATGCAACTTCATTTACCTTCTGGATTCATAATGGAGCTAAATAATTGTTATTATGCTCCAGTGCTTAGTCGAAACATCATTTCTGCCTCATGTTTCATGAGACAAGACTATGAGTCGAATATTAAGAATAATGGTTGTTCTTTATATTTGAATGATATGTTTCACGTCTTTGCACCCGTCCGGGACAGGTTATTTATTTTGAATCTTGATAGTGAATCTGTCTATAACATAAATGTGAAACGGTTAAAACCAAATGATCTGAATATGACTTACTTTTGGCATTGTCGGCTTGGTCATATAAGTTGGAAACGCATGAAGAAGCTCCATGATGATGGAATCCTAACTTCATTCGACTTGGAGTCGTTTGAGACATGCGAATCCTGCCTTCTCGGCAAGATGACCAAGACACCTTTTGCAAAGAGTTGTGAAAGGGCATCCGACTTATTGGGACTAGTACATAGTGATGTATGTGGCCCGATGAGCACGACAGCCAGAGGTGGTTATGAGTACTTCATTACCTTCACTGATGATTTGAGTAGGTATGGATATATCTACTTGATGAAACATAAGTCGGAAGCCTTTGAAAAGTTCAAGGAATTCCAGAATGAGGTACAAAATCAACTTGGCAAGAAAAAAAAGTTTCTTCGGTCGGACCGAGGAGGCGAGTACATGAGCCATGACTTTGATGACCATCTAAAGACTTGTGGAATAGTTCCCCAGCTCACTCCTCCAGGAACGCCGCAGAGAAACAGTGTGTCAGAAAGGAGAAATTGAACCTTATTGGACATGGTACGATCAATGATGAGTCGGACAGATCTGCCTTTATCATTTTTGGGTTATTGTCTAGAAACTACAACGTTCACACTAAATAGAGTACCATCAAAGTTGGTAGAGAAGACACCACGTGAGATGTGGACTGGCAAGAAACCGAGTTTGTCTTTTCTCAAGATTTGGGGTTGTGAAGCTTTTGTCAAGCGACTTCAGTCGGACAAGCTTACAACTAAGTCGGATAAGTGTATTTTCGTGGGATATCTGAGGGAAACCTTGCGTTACTACTTCTACAACCAAGAACAGGGCAAAGTGTTTGTCTCTCAAAACGGTGTCTTCCTTGAGAAAGAGTTTCTCAGTCGGGGAGTCAGTGGGAGTACGGTGCATCTCGAAGAAATTCGAGAGATACCGGCTAGCAGCGAGTCGACAAAAGCCTTAGAGGTTGAGCCGCTCGTGGTACCTGAGCCAGAAACTGCACCGACACTACGAAGATCGGCCAGATTGGGAAGTGTTCGTGATGTGATGCTGTTGGACAGTGATGAGCCGGCAACTTATTCGAAAGCAATGGTGGGTTCTGATTCTGGGTCATGGCTTGGAGCCATGAGATCCGAGTTAAAGTCCATGGATGAAAATCAAGTTTTGAACTTGGTTGATCTGCCAGACGGTGCAAGACCCGTCGAGTGCAAATGGGTCTTTAAGAAGAAAACTGATATGGATGGAAATGTTTCTATCTATAAAGCACAACTTGTCGCAAAGGGGTTTCAACATGTTCAAGGAGTTGACTACGATGAGACTTTCTCTCCTGTAGCGATGCTTAAATCAGTTCGGATCATGTTAGCTATAACAACCTATTTCGACTATGAGATATGGCAGATGGATGTCAAAACGGCTTTCCTTAATGGAAATTTAACCGAGGACGTGTATATGATATAGCCCGAGGGTTTTGTTGATCCGGCTAATGCTGACAAGGTATGCAAACTTCGGAAATCCATTTATGGGTTGAAGCAAGCATCTCGGAGTTGGAACATTCGCTTTGATGAGGTAGTCAAATCGTTTGACTTCATCAAGAGTGATCATGATTCTTGTTTATACAAGAAGTTTAGTGGGAGCAAAGTAAACTTTCTGATACTATATGTGGATGACATATTGCTGATTGGAAATGATGTCTAGATGTTGCAATAGACCAAGGAATCATTGGAAAAGAGTTTTTTGATGAAAGACTTGGGTGAGGCGACTTACATACTAGGAATCCGGATCTATAGAGATAGATCAAGGCGGCTCATTGGATTGAGTCAGAGTACATATTTGGACAAAGTGTTGAAGAAGTTCAACATGGAATCGTCTAAGAAGGGGTTATTACCGATGTCCCATGGCATAAAACTTAGCAAGACTCAGTGTCCTTCGACAACTGATGAGCAAAGTCGGATGAGTGCGATTCCGTATGCTTCTGCAATCGGATCCATCATGTACGCTATGATTTGTACTAGGCCGGATGTTTCCTATGCTCTAAGTGTTGTGAGCAGATACCAAGCTGACCCTGGAGAGATCCACTGGGCAGCGGCTAAAAATATCCTCAATTACTTGAGAAGGACTAAGGATATGTTCCTAGTTTATGGAGGTGGGGATGAACTTAGTGTAAAGGGTTACACGGATGCGAGTTATCTCACTGACTCGGATGATTCTTGTTCGCAATCCGGATATGTGTTTGTAATAAATGGAGGGGCTGTGAGCTGGAAGAGTTCCAAGCAAGAAACGGTGTCTGCATCTACGACAGAGGCTGAGTATATTGCTGCCTCGGAGACGGCAAAAGAAGCCATTTGGATGAGGAATTTCCTCATGGATCTTGGTGTGGTTCAGGCCTCGTCCAATCTGTTAGACGTGTATTGTGACAACAATGGTGCTATTGCACAAGCCAAGGAACCTAGACAACATCAGAAGAACAAACATATACTCATGCAGTACCACCTTCTTCGCTAGTTCGTGGATCAAGGTGATATCAAGTTATGCAAGGTACACACGGATGCAAACATTGTGGATCCGTTGACAAAGCCACTTCCACATCTGAAGCATGAGGCGCACCTGAGAGCAATGGGCATTAGATGCCTAGACATGTGATGTCGGATGATTGACTCTAGTGCAAGTGGGAGACTGTTGGGAATATGCCCTAGAGGCAATCATGTATGATGTTATTCCTGTGTATTCATAAGGTTATGGTCCATGTATGAACCACTTATATGTATCATTGAATATGTGATTCGATTGTGGAACTGCATATTCATGTTGTTCATACTAATTATCCTTGGTCATTGAGGTTGTGTCGGACACACAACTTAGACCAATGTGAAAGTCGGCAGATGACTAGGTTCCACTTGTCATGGGCATGGAGATGCTATTCCGACTTACACGGATTCGGCTAAAGAGTTTAGCGAGTCGGACTGACCCATATTGAGATGCAACGAACAAGTCGTCATTTGCATGTCTCAATCAGTGTAATCCTTAGACCTGAGGTTATTGCACAATCCGAGTTGAGGATCACCGACTTAAGTTCTGTCAAACGCTGTTCTGTCAATGGGCAGTTATAAAGGTGGAGTTCGGGTCGACTGTGAATCAAGCTGCGTGATGTGAATGACCGAGATGGGATTTTCCTCTCCATCTGGAGAGATATTCTCTGGGCCCTCTCGGAAGATATGATTCGAAAATCATGTCCATGCGCGTCTCGGTTAAGTGTTAACCGAGGCAATCGACTAAGAGTTAGTCGAACGAATCACTTATCTCGTATCGAGAAAGAGAGTCGGACTATTTACGGGATGACGATCATTCGCCTATAGTCCGACAAGGTATATCGTGAGGAAAAAGGGACTTAGACGAAAGTCGCATTGGAAAGGTATGCCATCATGACTTATTGGTACTTGGAGTCGGCACGTTCTGCTAGGGGCCGCTACCGACTGATCGATCACGAGTGAGACTCGGAATCGTGTCCGGGTTACCATGAGCCTATTGGGTCACACACTTAAGAGCGGGAGCAGTTTGGGTTAGACCCAAACAAGAAATCTATTTGGGTTGGACCCAAATAGAGACATGGACTTAGTCAGCAAGTGAGACTTGTAGTGGCTAATATAGGCCTTTTAGTGAATGGGACACAAGTGAGTGGATCCTACTTTCACTCCCTATATAAGTTGGGGCGCAGGTGCTTAGAGCATAGGGTTAGGTCACTCCATGTGTTGGAAACCCTAGCCCCAGTCCATCCTGTCGCCGCCGTACCGGACCTAGCAGTCCATCGTCCTCCTCGTACGTGTGGATACCGGCGGAGGTGCTATACGTTCAGCACTTCGACGACCGTGAAGAAATAATGGATCACGAGGACTGCACTGCATCAAGCAACGTGCATCATCAATTCCGCAATTGTGCGCCAAGTGGTAATCCTCGTGGCCTTCTACCTGAGCTAGATCTTGGGATCACCACGTAGGAAAAAAGTTTTGTTTATCTCTACGTGGCCCAACACTTGGGACAATGCACATAGAACTAAGAATGGCCACTATGCTCTCAAAGTAGGTGCATAAAGGTAGAAGGTGGAGACTCAATATAATGGTGGAAGAAAGGCCTTCATAGAAGGAAGCAGAGATTCAAGTTTCATAAAGAGCTTCCAAAAATTACGGTACTTACTAGCTTTCAGCTCTCATTGCCCCTATCATAAGCATCTTGAAGTGATTAAGGTTAACGTGGCACAAGTAAGAGGATATGCTTGACAAGTTATAAACCGAAATCTCATGCCCCTTACTTACGAAGACCGAACCTCATGCTACTCAACTTTAGTCACAAGTAAGCTCTTGTCATTGTAAGTACATATGTATCATAAAGAACCGCCAACGGGGTAGCCCTTGCACATGATACAGGAGCTATCCCATAATCAAAATGACAAGGCAAGCAGACAATGAGCATCTCAGCGATCTTTATATTTGCTATTTGCATAGGTTTTTATTGAGGGTGCTTCATAGAGTGCTCATTATGGTGATGCTGCAAGTTTCCACCATGATTAGGCATGTATTAGGCTAGCGGCCCAGGCGTTTCTCTAACACACATACAAACTCCATGATATTTCAAGTTCCACTTTTATTTCACACTACCGGGATCCATAAGCAAAAGAACATGATATCAACAGGGTACAAAGTACATGTGCAATGTTGAAAGTGTTCCCCATGATACATGGTTCTGCTAATTTCAACTTATAAAGCGCAAGCATATACGCAACAAAGAAGGACCCAAGGGTTTAAGTTTATTAAATGTAAGAAAGTAAAGTGTGCCATCAAGTTCGTGAGAGCTTTAATCACTAATTTTCACATGACAAGTTTAATTTGGAAGGTAGATAAAAACATGAATATACTTGGAATAGCATAAGCTAGTAGGTAGGTATGATGGAGTCTTTGGAATAACTTGGTTTAGGGAGTTGGATGCATGAGTGGAACTCATACTTGGTTGTGGAGGCTAGCAAAAGACTGGGAGCGACAAACTAAGAGAGCAATAATGGCCATTATCATGCAGAGCGACAAAACATCATTAATCAAAGCATAAAGTGATACTACAAGTTGAAAACTAAAGGATCATAAAGGCTTATGGTGACTTGGGATAGTCATAACATGGTGTGAGCATGCGCCAAGTCAACTCAAATAAAGCATCAAAGGAGAATACCACAATACTATGCTTTAATATGCTAAAACAACGCATGATTCTTCCAAGGCACATTAAGCAATCTCATTTTTTTATAACATGTCATGCTACAACAAAGAATACTAAGCATAAAGTCAAAACAATATCAAGCATGGCATGACAAAGCATAGGCCACAGTAAAAAACAAGCTCTCTTTACCACTTAAGCATGAACTTTCCTACTCTTTCCAATCCAAACCAAACTATTTGAAAACCAATGTATGAAAGAGGGGGTCCAACCAATTTATTCAGCAAACCAAGCAAACGAAAAACCAAAACGAAAACGAAAAAGAAGACGCTCCAAGAATAACACAACCGTGCATGAAACAATAAAAATGAAGCGTTTGGAAGAAACCTGGGATTTTTATTGATGAAGAGGGGGATGCCTTGGGCATCCCCAAGCTTTGACGCTTGTACTTCTTGGATATTTCTTGGGGTGACACGCGTGGCATCCCCAAGCTTGAGCTTTAGTCCATCCTTCATCTCATTACTCATTCCTTCCATACACCTGGAATTTTTCCTTCATACAAAACTTCACACAATCTTTATTGGCAACATTAGTGCACTCAAGATAAATAAGTCTTAAGGTTCAGTTATAACACCAAATAAACTTCCATTAGAACACTAGCTACTGTAGCACTTCCCTAAAAAATCTTAATTCCCCAAAAGAACTCAAAAAGGAACCATTAAGAAGCAAATGCAAAAAATGGCAGAAATCTGTCAAAACAGACCAGCAGGCTTATGTTGCTCAAATAAAAAAGTGTTGAACTAACGAAAGTTAGATAACAACCTGGGGAAGAAGCACAAAAATTCATGCCTCAATCGACGTACAGATATTTTACACGAATTTTTACGGTGAAGCATAGAAATCTGTTTCGGGACAGCAACTTTCCCAATCATTACTTCTCTCTCATTAGAGGTTACTCTTGGCACAAAAAGCAAATGGAGCGGTTATTACAAAGGTAATAACTTCCAAGACTCATCTAAAACTTTTGGGTTATCTCCCAATAAGTACTTTTCTTTAATGCCTTTAAGTTAGGCTTGATAGTTTGAGAAGATGCTCACATAAGAAATATGAATTGAAGTAAAAGAGAGCATCAAGAAGCAAATTCAAAGAACATTTAAGTCTAACCCACTTCCTATGCATAGGAATCTTGTAAAGAAACAAGTTATGAAAGCACAAAGCAACAAGCATAGGAAAGCAAAACAAGTGCAACTTCAAGACTTTCAACATAAAGAGGGGAAACTTAATATTGTTGAGATACATAAAACCATGTTTCCCTCTCTCATAATAACATTCAGTAGCATCATGAATAAAATTAACAATATAACTATCACATAAAACATTCTTATCATGATCCACATGCATAAAAGAATTAATACTCTCCACATAAACATAGTCCTTCTTATTAATCATAGTAGGAGCAAATTCAACAAAATAGCTATCGTTATTATTCTCATCACCATAATCATCAAATATAGGAGGCATATTGTAATCATAATTAATATTATCCTCAATAGTAGGTGGACTGAAAATATCATAATCATCATTGTAATCATCATATATTGGAGGCATAGTATTATCAAAGTAAATTTTCTCCTCCATGCTTGGGGGACTAAAAATATCATGCTCATCAAAACTAGCTTCCCCAAGCTTAGACTTTTTCATAGCATTAGCAATAATGGTGTCCAAAGAATTCATACTAATAACATTGCTATTAGCACGCAAATAAAGTTCCATAGGTTTTTTAATTTTCTCTTCAAACACTTCATGTCCTAACTCAAGATAAATACTATAAAGTCTCTAATTTTTTTATTGTTTTCCATTAAGCCTAACTAGTGAAAATAAAAACAAGAAACAAAAAGACAAAATTGCAAAATCTAAAGGAAATAACTTCGAGCACTCACACCGGACGATGTGAGTACCTTTTACCTTACCTCCCCGGCAACGGCGCCAGAAAATAGCTTGATGTCTATGCACTTCTATTCTTGTAGACAGTTGTTGGGCCTCCAAGTGCAGAGGTTTGTAGAACAACAGCAAGTTTTCCCTTAAGTGGATCACCAAAGGTTTATCAAACTCAGGGAGGAAGTGGTCAAAGGTATTCCCTCTCAAGCAACCCCGCAATCAAGATACAAGAAGTCTCTTGTGTCCCCAATACACCCAATACACTTGTCAAGTGTATAGGTGCACTAGTTCGGCGAAGAGATAGTGAAATACAAGTGGTATGGATAATTATAAGTGGTAATGATGATAGAAAATAGCTTGCTGGCGTGTGGTTGACATGGGAAAAGACTAAAGGCAAACTGAAATAAAGATGGAAGCAAGCAACCATGTAACAGATCTAATAGAAAACGGTGTTTCAATGCTTAGAAACAAGTCCTAGGGATCATACTTTCACTAGTGAACACTCTCTTATAAATATATTCTTCTTTATGATACTACGCTGAACTACTCTCTGCTTGCACACTCTAATCCATGGTAGGGCTATAACAGCACACCTCAAAGTTCATCTTTCCCATCTAGATAACCCCACACTGTCACCTTGAGTACTAGATGGGTCCAACAAACACCACAATTTCATAAAGACATCCAACTCCAAATATAACTCATAACAAGTATTTGTAATCTTTAGCCTAAGTGCCACCATGGTGTGCACGCTGTCACTTTCACACACATGGGGAGAGCAGAGATCTATTAAAGCACTTGAGTAGCAAGGTAGATCTACTTGATTACAAAGCTCATGATCATAATAAGATCATGCATAGAGAGAGAGATGAACAAATAGCTACCGGTAGAACCCTTAGCCTCGAGGAAGAACTACTCCCTCATCATCATGGGAATCAGCAACGGTGATGGAGATGGTTCTGGGGGCACTTCCCCGTCCCGGCAGGGTGCCGAAACAGAGACTTTCTGTCCCCCGAATCCCCCCTTCGGTGGCGGCGGCGCTGCAGAACTTTTCGTGGCTGGAGGCTTGATGACTTAGGGTTTATGCATCGGGAGGCTCTTATAGGCGAGAGGGGTGACCGATGGGGTGCTGGAGGGGCCCACACCACCCCCTGGCGTGGCCTGGCCTGGCCCCTCTCCGTCTCGTCTTCTGGCTCCATGAGTCTTCCAGTAAAATATCGACTTTGGCTTTTGTCCGGTCCAATTCCGAGAATATTGATTTTCTGACTTTCCTGGAACCAAAAACAGCAGAAAACAGGCAACTGGCACTGTGGCATCTTGTTAACAAGTTAGTCCAAGAAATTCTATAAAAGTACTCCAAAGTGTGGACAAAACATAAGAAAGTAGATACTAAACAAGCATGGAACATCAAAAATTATAGATACACTTGCAATGTATCAATGGCGACGATCTCCCCTCTCCGGGAAGGAATTCCCCCGGCAGAATTCTGTCTGCCGTTTCCGCCCCGCAGAGGAGGCAGAATCTTTCTGTGGTCGCTCCCTCGGTATTAGGGTTCTGTGGGGATAATATACGCCAGAGGGGAGAGCTGGAGGTGGGCCAGGGCGGCCACACCACCTGGTGGCACGACCAAGGTTGGCCCGCACCAGGGGGTGGTGTGGGCCCCCTGTGGCCCATCTCCACTCCTCCTTGTGGTAGTCTTCGTCTTCTGGAAAAATAGGATTTTCCATATATTTTCCCGAATTTTCTGATCTTCGCGAATTTTGCCTCCAAACAACACCTTTTCCATCAGAATCCTGGCTGCAGCGGTCCATGCTCCAAAAGTCATCAACCATGCAAAAACAGATGAAATAACATAAGTATCATCTCTTAAGATGAAATATATCAATGAATAACAGTAAATTATGATATAGAATAGTGATGCAAAATGGACGTATCAGAGTCCAGTCCGGCTACAGAATGACCTAGAAGACTTACCAACATAGGCCCATAGTGTTACTTGTAGTTCAAGATGTACTCTATAACCGACTCTTAGTCGTAGCTGGATAGGTCTCTCCTTAGGCCGGATATCTATATAAGCCGTCCTAGGGAGAGCCTTTAGGGCACCCTCACAATAGTCTACAATCTCAACTTGCACAGGCGAAACCCTTGTAACCCATATTTCAGCTCTGCCATATTACTGGATTGCTAGCAGGAGTAGGATCCGTCCAAAGCCGACGGATTTGAACCTGGGTAAACTTGTGTGCTCACTGTCCCAGAATACCGCACGTCTCACACCCCTCTCTTCCACACGCCTCGAGGACCCTCTCATGGCATACTTGTCATCAATCCGACGACAGTTGGCGCCCACCGTGGGGCAAGTGAGCTTCGGATCTGCGTTCCGAGCGGAAAATGCAAGAATCGGAATCTGCGAGACCATCGTTGTCGGTCATGTCCTCTACGCCGGCAACGCCCTTCTCATCGTTCTTGACGAGACCTGGATTCCGGTTAGGGAGGTTGTGACTGCTTACACCATCATGTCCTTTGGTGAGATCGATGTGTACATCGGTTTCGTTGAACCTGTCCCACCCACCCCAGCGGTGATGATAGAGGCAGAAGAAATTTCTAGGTCCCCTTTGTCCGCAGAGGCGGCGGAGTTCCAGATCTCAGAAAACCCTAATCCCACCCAGCCCGCATCTGTTGCGGAGATAGTGGAGAAAGCTCAACCTGAAGCAGATCTTGCAGTGCAAGTGGAATCTGGAGTGGATCTCCCTAGCAAGGCCGAATCCCAGATTGATCCACCTGCGGAGGTTGAAATCCAGGAAGAGCAAGAAAACAACTCTGATTCTGGCTCTGATAATACCAGAACAGATAAACCCTTCCTGAGATATACATTGAGGCGCATGATGATGAAATACGCAAGCGTGGATGAAATTCTCGAGACCATCAAACATTTCGAGGAAGCCGACCAAGAAAGCCGCAACTATCTCAGGAGGTAAGCATCACACTTTGTTGGATATGTTGGACCCGGATCCGGCTCTGCCGATGCTGGGGACAACGAAGACTTGGTGCTGGAGGCAATAGGAAGAAACGTCGACTTACGGGCATCTTCGGATGACTCCATGATGTCGGCAGATTTTCGGAAGTTCTCCACGGAATGTGAAGAGGAGTTTAAATCCATAGCTACAGAAGAAGGAGAAGCCATGGACGAAGGATCTAGAGAAAACTCTCCCAAAGCGCAGGATGGTATGGATCTCGGAGACAATCCCGACGTTCGGATGTCCGAAAGTACCGATCAGAGCTTGACTCCGAGAAACGGACCCAAAGCCGTCTTTGCTACCGGCGCTGCCAAGAAGGCAAAGATGAAGAACAAGAAGAACAAGACCCCGGGAAAAGACCTTCTAGCGGAGGAAGTGATTGCCGAGGAATACGAGGAAGACTCCGATGGAGCACTTATCCTATAAGACCCAAAGAAGAGTTGGTGGATGGACACGTGGTCACTGCAGGTGCGCATAAACTCATCGATGCTGCATTAACTACACCTATCCCTACAACTGCAGAACTTACTGTTGAAGAGCTGGAGGAAAGGGCTCGGGCCCTAGAAGCGCGTCGCCAAGTACTCCTGGATGAAGCCAACAACATTGAGGAAGAGAAGAAGTGCATGGCAACTGCGGAGAAGTATATCTCTCGGCAGCATCAGAAGACCCGGAAACAATACACGCATAATGATCAATTTCCAGAAGTCCACAAGGTTCTATTTGAAGGAGAACCAGGGATGCCTCGACTCGACAGCAAGGGAGATCTGGTGTAACCAGCACAGGTGCAAAACACTTCCGCAGCTCGAGATATCCTGGCAAATAATCCAGGCCCGGAATAGGTTCGATTGAGCACTAAGCTACTCACTAAGGGTCTGGAGCAGCAGAAGGTCGTGAAGTCCGGAAGCGGAAAACTAGTCTCCCAATCTGACCAATGTCGCACGGATCCGGCCAGGAATGACGTAAGACCCCAACGGGTTCTGGAACAACATCACCATTCTGACCATCGGGAAGACAACTACTCAAGAACCGGATCTTTGGGGCAGCATCGCAGAACTGCACGTGACTAGCGCAACGTTGCCCCATCCATAGAGCAAGATGCATTTGCTCCACTGTATCCGAGAAATCCTCCCTGGCGAGAGTCAAACAATTGCAGGGAAGAAGACAAAGAGAAACATCGGGAGGAGGACCGACAAAGAATGCCACCTCCTAGACATACAAGCCATCCGGCTGAGCCCCACCATGGTGGGAGTGACGGACGAAGGAACGACGGACACCGTGCCGAGCCAAGCCGGCAGGGGGCTCATCACAATGAAGACCCTCCCCAGAACCAGAATAATGCCGCTCCAGACGGAGACCAGCGATCAGCCCGAAACAATCCACCTTCTCCACCAAGTAGCCACCACAACGGATCCCAAGGAGGCTAAGGAGGGCGTTGTGGTGGAGGAGGTGGTGGTAGAAGCCGAAGTCCGGCTCCAAGGCACCATAGAAACAGCCGTCAATCAGGACGGCGATCTCTGTCGCCAAGCGACATGGGACATCGGATCAACTCCAACATAGAGGTGCGGTGCTACGAAAATGATGAAATCTATGTGGGTCCAAAATGCTTTGGACCTCGCATAAGAGCAACAAGATTCCCGGAAGGATTTGTTATATCAAGGCATATCCAACCCTATGATGGTGTAGCTCGGCCAGATACTTGGCTCCAGGATTTTTTCCAGGCTTGCTGCATCGCCAAAGGCGGAAACAACTTGGTCGCAACCCGATATCTCCTACTTATGTTGCGGAAGACGGCACGATCATGGCTCAATGAACTTCCGGAGAACACCATCCACAACTGGTATGACATGCAAAGTGCGTTCTTTCGGAATTTTGAAGGCACATACTTGAGGCCCTGTACGGTAGGAGACCTACAGCGTTGCACCCTGATGACCCACAAGTACAATGTTGAACCCAACGAGGAGCAGAAGGTGTTGACGAGTGGCTTGGAGTAGGAATTCTCTGTAAATACTTAGCAGATGGATTGTTAGGAAATTTGATAATGCAGGTAAATAAAGTACGAGTAAATGAAAGACAATAATAATGAATGTAGCAAGTGGACCAATCCTTTCTTCAGCAAAGGACAAGCCGATTGTATTACTTAAGATGACCACACGTTCTCGAGGACAGATGGGAATATTGTCAAGTGCTTTCGCTTCATATAGTTGATTAATCTTCTCTAGTTTGCTAAGTGTTGTGTGGGTGAACCTGTGTTAATGTACCGACCTTCCTAGGACTAATACATACTTGTGATTATACCCCTTGCAAGCATCCGCAAGTACAAGAAAGTAATTAAGATAGAAACCTAACCACAACTTTAAACTCTAAGATCCTGACATCCCTTGTGCAAAGGTTTCCTAACGAGGGTTCAAGTTTCTGTCACTCCGGCAACCCCTACGATGAGTAGCCAAATACACAATGCATTCCCCTAGGCCCATAAAGGTGAAGTGTCATGTAGTCGACGTTCACATCACACCACTAGAAGAATAACACCACAACTTAAATAACAAACTATTGAATCTTTCTCAACACAATTCCACTACTAACAACATGACTTATCTCATGTCCTCAAGAACTAAATGAACTACTCACAAGACATCATATGGATCAAGATCATAGATGAAATAATGACAAGTAACAATCTGGACATAAACAATAATCCAATGGTTCCACTCAATAGCATCAACTACAACAAGTAATCAACACCGGGAAAGTTTCCCCTAAGAACTATGCAAGATTCAACCCAATTGTTACAACGGTATGGAGTGGTGATGATGGTGATGGTGGAGATGATGGTGGTGACGATGATGATGATCCCGATGAAGTCCATCTTGTTGGTGGTGTTGATGGCGATGATCTCCCCTCTCCGAGAAGGAATTTCCCTGGATGAATTCTGTCTGCCGAAGAGATATTTCTCTCTCTGTAGTTTTCCACCCCACAAAGGCGGTGAAATCTTTCTGTGGTCGCTCCCCGAGGCTTAGGGTTTTGTGGGGATAATATATGCCAAAGGGGAGAGCCATAGGTGGGCCAGGGTGGCCACACCACCTGGTGGCGCGGCCAGGGGTGGCCCGTGCCAGGGGGTGGTGTGGGCCCCCTATGGCCCATCTCCACTACCCCTTCTAGCATCCTTTGTCTTCTGGAAAACTAGGATTTTCCATGTATTTTCTGGGATTTACTGATCTTCACGAATTTCACCTCCAAACAGTGCCTTTTCCATCAGAATCCTGACTTCAGCTGTCTATCCTCCAAAAGTCATCAACCATGCAAATACATATGAAATAACATAAGTATCATCTCTTAATATGAAATATGTCAATGAATAATAGTAAATTATGATATAGAATAGTGATGCAAAATGGACGTATCAACTCCCCCAAGCTTAGACTTCGCTTCTCCCCAAGCAAAAACTGAACTCAATAAACATGACCTCAGGTTTATGGAGTGAAGAGTCGATAAAAGAATACAGACAGGAAGCATTAGATTCATCAATACATAAATCATAATAGCATACAACTCACCCTTATATAACTTAACTTTCAATAAGTAAAGGAAACACAATAAAGATACACTAAGTAAATCACAATTGGTAATGGCAAACTTTGCTCTTGGTCAAAGAATAGTTAACAATTTTCAGGAGTTCAAACATAATGGGGTTTCCAATTGATAGTTTTCAAAGTAATACTCACTAAGATAAGGGCAATGTGCAAAACAAGGAACATAAGAAACATGATTGAATAAATCATCATATGAATGAGTGAAACACAATAACTCAAAATACTTGCTGAGATAGAAGGGAATAGGTTTACTAACTCAACTAAAAAGTAAAAGAAAGGCCCTTCGTAGAGGGAAGCAGGGATTTCAAGTTTCATAAAGAGCTTCCAAAAATTATGGTACTTATTAGCTTCTAGCTCTCGTTTCCCCTATCATAAGCATCTTTAGGTGATTAAGGTTAAAGTGATCAAATATGAGGATATGATTGACAAGTTATAAGTTGAAAATCTCATGTCCCTTGAATACGAGGGCCGCTCCTCATGTTACTCAAGTTTAGTTACCGGTAAGTTCTTGTCATAGTAAGTACGTGTGTATCATAGAGAACCACCAACGGGGTACACCTTGCCCGATGATATAGAAGAATCCCCATATCAAAATGACAAGGCAAGCAAACAATAAGCATCTCAACAATCTTCTTATTTACCATGGGAAAATGGTGCTTTTTTCTCTCTTTCCTCTTTTCTCATCTCTTTTTTTTATTTTTATTTTTTTCTCAATCTTTATCTCTTTTTTTATAAGAAGAATGCTTCATAGATTGCTCATTTATGGTTACGCTGTAGGTTTCCACCATGATTAGGCATGGATTAGACCAGCCGCCCAGGCGTTTCTCTAACACATATACATAACTCCATGGACTTACAAGCTCCCCTTTCATTTCACACCGATGACATCCATAAACAAAAGAGAATGATATCAACTAAATAAAGTGCAATGTTGGAAGCGTTCCCCGTGACAGCATGGTTCTGCTAATTCACAACTTACAAAGCGCGAGCATATACGCAACATAGATGGGCACAATGATTCAGGTTTATTAAGTGCAAGAAAAGTAAAGTGTGACATCAAGTTTGTGAGAGCTTTAATCACTATTTTTTACATAACAAGTTTAATTCGGAAGGTACATAAAAACATGAATTTTACTTGGAATAGCAATAATGCTAATAGGTAGGTATGGTGTACACAAATGGCATATGTTTGGGTTTAAGGATTGGATGCAAGAGAAGCATTCCCTCCCAGTACAGGTTTTTGGCTAGCAAGGCTGGGTAGCAAGCATAAGAATTGAAGGAAACAAACAAACATACAGGTGATAAAAACAAACATGCGAACTTCCTTGGAAGCACAAAAGATCTTAACTAGAGAATACTAAGCTTATGAGCCAATCTAGAAAGAAAGATGATGAAATTATATTTCTTGAAAGTACTTTTATCTTTTTCATTCAATTCTCATAATAGTGTTGCTACTGACCGATCTAGGTTTGCCAAATCCAACTAAATTAATTTAATGATCCCAAAGTGATACCAATACTAACAACAAGATCAATCATATAACATAAATTGAAAACTAATATAAGATATGCAAAAGAATAAATGATAGAACTTCTCATTAATATTCCATCACGGCAACTCACACCAAGGGATACATAGAAAACTAACGAGAGGGGGGACACTTCCATAATGCAAACTGATACATTGCAAATGTATCTATAATTTTTGATGTTCCATGCTTGGTTTTATCCACTTTCTTGTGTTTTGTCCACACTTTGGAGTACTTTTCATATGATTTCTTGGACTAACCTATTAACAAGAGCCACAGTGCCAGCTGCCTGTTTTCTGCTGTTTTTGGTTCCAGGAAAGTCAGAAAATGAATATTCTCGGAATTGGACGAGACAAAAGCCAAAGTGCCTATTTTTCTGGAAGTCATCAGATGCCAGAGTACAAGACGGAGAGGGGCCAGGGGGCCACCACACCACCTGGCCGCGTGGCCCAGCCTGGTCGCGCCAGGGGGTGGTCTGGCCGCCCCCGGCACCCCTTCGGCCTCCCCTTCCGCGTATAAGATGCCCTCAGGACGAAAACCCTAAGTGCCCGATCAAAAATCCACGAAAGAGTCTATAGCTGCCGTCATCTCCATCCCTAGATCGGGAGGGATCTGAAGCTCTTGCCGGCACCCTGCCGGAGAGGGGAATACACCCTGGAGGCCTTCTTCATCACCATGCAATCCTCCGGTGTGATGCGTGAGTAGTTCATCCTTGGACTACGGATCCATGTAGTAGCTAGATGGCTGGTTCTCCTCCTTTGTGCTTTCATGTCTAGATCTTGTGAGCTCCGTTCATGATCAAGATCATCTATTTGTAATTCTACATGTTGTGTTTGTGGGGATCCAATGGATATTGAGATGCTATTTCAGATTGATTATTGATTCTATCATGTCTTTGTTATTTGTGATCTTGCATGCTTTCCTTTGTTAATAGCTATCTTGGCCAAGTAGATGCTAGCAACTCCAAGAGTTAGTATCTATGCTCGATAGTGGGTTCATGCCTCTGGTAATCTGGGGAAGTGACATAAATCTCTAAGGTACTAGATGTGCCGTTGCTACTAGGGAGAAAACAACAATCCTTTGTACATAGAACAATCGTATTGTTTACTTTACACGCAATTCGTAAAGCAATAATCTGTTGCTTGTAACTTAATACTGGAGGGGGTTCGGATGATAACCTGAAGGTGGATTATTAGTCATAGATGTAGTTGGATGGCGGTCTATGTATAATGTTGTAATGCCCAATCAAGTCTCAAAGGAGTCAAGATGATTAGTATATGCATGTATTGCTTTCTCGGTGTTTGTCAATTGCCCCGCTGTAATTTGTTCACCCAGCATGTTATCTATCTTAAGGAGAGCCACCTCTAGTGAACTATGGATCCCGGTCCTTTTCTTTTACATACAATATATACACTGTTAATGCTTTGTGTTTACTTTCTGCAAACTATTACTTCTTTCCATTCAATACGTTTAATCCTTTGTTTTCAGTAAAACACGGTGAGATTGACAACCTCATCGCAAGTTGGGGATAGAGTTCTGTGGTTGTGTTGTGCAGCTATCCACGTTGCTACTAGCACCGGTAGTACGCCCTGCCAAGGCTCAGCTAGCAACACCTTTGGGGTGTTTCCTTGCTCCTACTGGTTCGATTAAACCTTGGTTTCATAACTGAGGGAAACTTGCTATTGTGCTCATCATACCTTCCTCTTGGGGTTCCCAACAAGCTCTACATCAACACTAAGCCATCAAGCATTTTTCTGGAGCCGTTGCCGGGGCGTCAAGGACATCTTCACAAGGGGAGTCCCTCATAACCAATCTATTTACTTTTTTTTGCTTAGTTTCCTTTTGCTTTGTTTGCTTGTTTCTTTATCAAAAACACAAAAAAATTAGTTTTACTAGTTTTCTTTCTTATTTGAAAAACACAAAAAAAATTAGTTCATTTCTTAAGTTGTCATTATGTCTAGCCTTGCTCCAATCACTATGTCACCTGAGGAAATGATTTTCACTTTTAAAGAAGGAATGGAAGAGAGTTTCAAGGAAGCTTGGTCTAGAATCTCTGATCTACATGAAAAACTGAGCCTAAAATGCCTCAAAGTTTGTTCCTTAGCAGTTTTTACCTTGGAATTGCACTTTGCTATAAATATGCCTTAGATGCTGTTGTGGGAGGAGATTTCCTCCAATGTAATGAGGATGATGCTATAAATTCTATAAAGAAATTGATCCTTACTTACAACTTACCTAGCCAAACTAATATTTCTTTCGCAAGAATATTTGCTAGATTGAACACTCTTGAGACCAGCACTACTAGCTTAAAAGATTTCTATAATACGCTTAGGGAGCATCACAATTTTGTCCCAATAAATTATGAACCATCAAAGTGGCTCCCTATAGTAAAGATTGAAATAAACACTGAAACTTTTCAAGCTTGATGTGATATCATGTCTGAATTTTGTCTTATGCCCAAAGATATTTATGAATCCTTGAATACTTGGGGGCTTACTGAAGGAGGAAAAGAAATATCTCTTGCTAATAATGCTACCATATTACCTATTGGAATAGCTGAATGAGTGTTTACAAAGATCCTTGGGAAAATGATTTCTATTGATTATCTTGTTATTGAGTGTGCAGGAAAAGGACAAATTGCACTTGGAAGGTCCCTATTAGAACTCCTTGGAGCAATAATAGATGTGGGAAAGGGGACCATGCACCTTTCCTCTCCACCAAACAATCATATTTTCCCCAAGGTTAAGAATAAAAGTAAGAGAGGTAAGGGCAAGAAATTTGGTCTTAGTGCTTCTTCATTTGAGAACACTTGATTCTTTTTCTTGCTTCTTATGCCTAACTTAAAGGCGTTAAAGAAAATTACTTATTGGGAGATAACCCAAAAGTTTTAGATGAGTCTTGGAAATTATTACTTCAGTAATAACGGCTCCTTATCCTTTTTATTTGCTTTTTGTGCCAAGAGTAACCTCTAATGAGAGAGAAGTAATGATTGGGAAAGTTGCTGTCCCAAAACAGATTTCTGTGCTTCACCGTAAAAATTCTGTCAAATCTCTGAACATCTTTTTGAGGCGTGAATTTTTTTGATTCTGCCCCAGGTTGTTATCTAACTTTCGTTAGTTCAACACTTTTTGATTTGAGCAACAGAAGGTCTTCGAAAAAATTCGTCTTTACCTGCTGGTTTGTTTTGACAGATTTCTGCCATTTTCTGCATTTGCTTCTTGTGGGTTCCTTTTTGAGTTCTTTTGGGGAATTGAGCTTTTTGAGGGAAGTGCTATAGTAGCTAGTGTTCTAATGGAAGTTTATTTGGTGTTAGAACTGAACCTTAAGACTTATTTATCTTAAGTGCACTAATGTTGCTAATGAGATTGTGTGAAGTTTTGTATGAAGGAAAAATTTCAGGTGTATGGAAGGAATGAGTAATGAGATGAAGAATGGACTAAAGCTCAAGCTTGGTGATGCCACGCGTGTCACCCCAAGAAATATCCAAGAAGTACAAGCGTCAAAGCTTGGGGATGCCCAAGGTATCCCCTTCTTCATCAATAAAAATCACAGGTTTCTTCCAAACGCTTCATTTTTATTGTTTCATGCACAGTTATGTTGTTCTTGGAGCGTCTTCTTTTTCGTTTTCGTTTTGGTTTTTCGTTTGCTTTGTTTGCTTAGTTTTCTGAATAAATTGGTTGGACCCCCTCTTTCATACATTGGTTTGCAAATAGTTTGGTTTGGTTTGGAAAAGGGTAGGGAAGTTCGTACTTATGTGGTAAAAAGAGCTTGTTTTTTACTGTGGCCTATGCTCTATCATGCCATGCTTGATATTGTTTTGGCTTTATTCTTAGTATTCTTTGCTGTAGCATTACTTGTTATAAACAATTGAGATTTCTTAATGTGCCTTGGATGAATCATGCGTTGTTTTAGCATATTAAAGCATAGTATAGTGGTATTCTCCTTTGATGCTTTATTTGGGTTGACTTGGCGCATGCTCACACCATGTTATGACTATCTCAAGTCACCATAGCCTTTATGATCCTTTAGTTTTCAACTTGTAGTATCACTTTATGCTTTGATCAATGATGTTTTTTCGCTCTGCATGATTATGGCCATTATTGCACTCTTAGTTTGCCGCTCCTAGTCTTTTGCTAGCCTCCACAACCAAGTATGAGTTCCACTCATGCATCAAACTCCCTAAACCAAGTTATTCCAAAGAGTCCACCATACCTACCTACTAGCTTATGCTATTCCAAGTATATTCATGCTTTTGTGTATCTTCCGAATTAAACTTGTTATGAGAAAACTAGTGATTAAAGCTCTCACGAACTTGATGGCACACTTTACTTTTTTTGCATCTAATAAACTTGAACCATTGGGTCCTTCTTTGTTGCGTATATGCTTGTGCTTTATAAGTTGAAATTAGCATAACCATGTATCATGGGGAACGCTTTCAACATTGCACTTGTACTTTGTACCCCGTTGATATCATGTTCTTTTGTTTACGGATCCCAGCAGTGTGAAATAAAAGTGGAACTTGTAATATCATGGAGTTTGTATGTGTGTTAGATAAACGCCTGGGCCGCTAGCCTAAGCCATGCCTAATCATGGTGGTAACTTGTAGCATCACTATAATGATCAATCTATGAAGCATCCTCAATAAAAACCTATGCAAATAGCAAATAAAAAGATCGCTGAGATGCTCATTGTCTGGTTGCCTTGTCATTTTGATTATGGGATAGCTCCTGTATCATGTGTAAGGGGTACCCCGTTGGCGGTTCTTTATGATACACAGGTACTTATAATGACAAGAACTTACTCGTGACTAAATTTGAGTAGCATGAGGATCGGTCTTCATAAGTAAGGGGCATGAGATTTCGGTTTATAACTTGTCAAGCATGTCCTCTTATTTGTGTCACTTTAACCTTAATCACCTTAAAGATGCTTATGATAGGGGCAATGAGAGCTGAAAGATATAAGTACCATACTTTTTGGAAGCTCTTTATGAGACTTGAATCCCTACTTCCTTTTATGAAGGCCTTTCTTCCACCATTATATATTGAGTCTCCACCTTCTACCTTTATGCACCTACTTTGAGAGCATAGTGGCCATTCTTAGTTCTATGTGCATTGTCCCAAGACTAGTTCATTGATGCATAACTTGATATTGCTTGTTTTAAACTATTTGTATCTAGTCACTCTTATGAACTTTGAAGGTGTCCTATGCATTTATGTTTTTCTACTCTGTGAGGGACAAGATGAATACTATTAAGCTATGTTTTCTTTATGTGAAACAAACAAACGTCTTGCAAAGCATTGTTATTCATGAATATTTTGTTTGTGCCTTTTCATGTTGCATCATAGTTTCTTTGTCTTATTGCTAGAACTTTGTATTTCATGTTATGATTGAAGTACTATGGTCCCATCTTTGAATGTTTTACAAATACTTTGATCAAGTCTTTGATGGTGCATGTCACCTCAAAAATTATTCTTTCTTTTTATCACTTACCTACTCGAGGACGAGCAGGAGTTAAGCTTGGGGATGTTGATACATTGCAAATGTATCTATAATTTTTGATGTTCCATGCTTGGTTTTATCCACTTTCTTGTGTTTTGTCCACACTTTGGAGTACTTTTCATATGATTTCTTGGACTAACCTATTAACAAGAGCCACAGTGCCAGCTACCTATTTTCTGCTGTTTTTGGTTCTAGGAAAGTCAGAAAATGAACATGCTCGGAATTGGACGAGACAAAAGCTAAACTGCCTATTTTTCCGGAAGTCATCAGATGCCAGAGTACAAGACGGAGAGGGGCCAGGGGCCACCACACCACCTAGCCGCGCGGCCCAGCCTGGCCCGCGCCAGGGGGTGGCCTGGCCGCCTCCAGCACCCCCTCGGCCTCCCCTTCCGCCTATAAGATGCCCTCGGGACGGAAACCCTAAGTGCCCGATCAAAAATCCACGAAAGAGTCTATAGCAGCCGTCATCTCCATCCCTAGATTGGGAGGGATCTGAAGCTCTTCCCGGCACCTTGCCGGAGAGGGGAATTCACCTTGGAGGCCTTCTTCATCACCATGCAAGCCTCCGGTGTGATGCGTGAGTAGTTCATCCTTGGACTATGGATCCATGTAGTAGCTAGATGGCTGGTTCTCCTCCTTTGTGCTTTCATGTCTAGATCTGGTGAGCTCCGTTCATGATCAAGATCATCTATTTGTAATTCTGCATGTTGTGTTTGCGGGGATCCGATGGATATTGAGATGCTATTTCAAATTGATTATTGATTCTATCATGTCTTTGTTATTTGTGATCTTGCATGCTTTCCATTGTTAGTAGCTATCTTGGCCAAGTAGATGCTAGCAACTCCAAGAGTTAGTATTTATGCTCGATAGTGGGTTCATGCCTCTGGTAATCTGGGGAAGTGGCAGAAATCTCTAAGGTACTAGATGTGTTGTTGCTACTAGGGAGAAAACAACAATCCTTTGTTCATAGAACAATTGTTTTGTTTACTTTACGCGCAATTCTTAAAGCAATAATCTGTTGCTTGCCACTTAATACTGGAGGGGGTTCGGATGATAACCTGAAGGTGGATTATTAGTCATAGATGCAGTTGGATGACGGTCTATGTATAATGTTGTAATGCCCAATCAAGTCTCAAAGGAGTCAAGATGATTAATATATGCATGTATTGCTTTCTTGGTGTTTGTCAATTGCCCTGCTGTAATTTGTTCACCCAGCATGTTATATATCTTAAGGAGAGCCACCTCTAGTGAACTATGGATCCCGGTCCTTTTCTTTTACATACAATCTATAAACTATTACTACTTTGTGTTTACTTTCTGCAAACTATTACTTCTTTCCATTCGATACGTTTAATCCTTTGTTTTCAGCAAAACACGGTGAGATTGACAACCTCATTGCAAGTTGGGGACAGAGTTCTGTGGTTGTGTTGTGCAGGTCTCCATGTTGCTACTAGCACCGGTAGTGCGCCCTGCCAAGGCTTAGCTAGCAACACCTTTGGGGTGTTTCCTTGCTCCTACTGGTTCGATTAAACCTTGGTTTCATAACTGAGGCAAACTTGCTGCTGTGCTCATCATACCTTCCTCTTGGGGTTCCCAACAAGCTCTACATCAACACTGAGCCATCACAAACCATCCTACATATTAACTTCTCTATTCATGATATGACTCTACTAAAAAGGTAAAAAGATAGAAGATAGTGATGTGATACCGCGACACTCCCCCAAGCTTGGAACAAACCAAGGGGATGCAAAAACTTGATGACGAATTACTCCTTCGGTGATGGTGGTGTTCTCTCGATGAGCTTTTCGATCAATTTCCTCAAGTCCTCAATCTCGAAGGTGAGAGTGCGAATCAACTCTGAGCTGTGCTCAATACGATTCATGATCATGTCGGGTTGTGAATCCTAGCTCGTACGATTCTTTCCCAACTCTTCCTCCTTGAAGTCTTCTTTTCCTGCATGGTTAGAACGGGGCATGTCCCAATTGGAGGGTAGTTTCTCCTTTGGCGTATTCTGGAATTGATGCTCATGTATAAGGGTATGGAAAGGATTCTTGGTGCGTGGAGAAGGTGACCGCGAAGCCAAATAGTGACACGGAGGCTTCCCTCCAATGGACATCCGTGTAGTCCTTTTGAACCTGGCAGGGTTTGCCACCACTCCAATGCTTGCAATGGTGGTGCTGGTGTGCGGATGCTGGTTTTTCTTTGCCTCCTCTTCATCCTTACTCTCGATCTCCTTCTCCTGCTTAGGGCCTTGGAGATCCTCATTCGCAGGCTCCTTTCCGTAATCGTTGGCGGAGACCATTGTGCTTCTAAACTTTAAGAATAGTTCCTGGCAGAAACATATCGAAATGAAAACATGACAAAAACACGATATACGAACCTCGGGGGATCAGGGGATTCTATATTACGAAGTTTTACAAGAAAAGGAAGGTACTGGGAGAAAACGGGTCGGAGACGGACTCCGGGGCGGCCAGACCACATGGTGGCGTGGCCAGGTGAGCCCGCGCCACAGGGTGGTGTGAGTCACCCTAGCTCCGTTTATGTCCCTCTTTCGCTTCGTTGCTTTCCTTGTTAGATAAAAACTGCAAAAATATAACTTGACAGATTTTTCGCGGACCTTTTCTTACCAGAACTGTTACCTATTCGAAAATGGACTCTGTAGGTCTTTGAACTTGGTCTTTAATAAAATTTTATGGAGTCACCACTTGAATAACATCAATATCTTCATCTTAAAACACATATTGCTTGAGTGATTTAACCTTTCACTATCTTATTACACCATTCTCTCCTACAACCTAGAAATTTCTTTCACACAAAACCTCACACAATTCTCATTAGCAAGATTAGTGCATGCACATTAATAAACCTTTTATTTTGAATTTCAACTGAAATCCATCAAAACATAAGCTACTGAAACAACTCCTTCCGAAATCCCAAAAGGAATTCAAAAAGGAAATCGATTTAAGAGGCAAATGCAAGAGTGGTAAAAATCTGTCAAAACAGACCAGTAGGTAAAGATCAATTTTTTCGAAAATATTCTAATGCTCAAATCAGAAAGTGCAAACCTAATTAAAGTTAAATAATAACCTGGTGCAGAAGCACAAAAAATTACAGCTGAATCCGATATATAGAGATTTTTCAAGAATTTTTGAAGCGAAGCACAAAAATCTGTTTCGGGACAGCAACTTTCCCAAATATTACTTCTCTCGTTAGAGGTTGATCTTGACACAAAAACCAAACAAAAAGGATAAGGAGAGGTTATTACCGAAGTAATAACTTCCAAGACTCAAGTAAACAAAAAAACAAACTGAAAGCACAAATATATTGGGTTGTCTCCCAAAAAGCTCTTTCTTCATAGCCATTAAGATGGGCATGATAATTTCAATGATGCTCACATAAGAATATGAATCAAAGTTAAAGAGAACATCAAGAAGAAAAAATACACATGTTTAAGTCTAACCCACTTCCTATGCAAGAAATTTTTTTAAGAAACAAATTGTTGAAACCAAAGGCTTCTAGCATAGGAAGGCAAAACAAGTGTAACACAAAGATTTTCAGCATAAACCGAGGAAACTAATATTATTGAAATGCATAAGGACACTTTTCCCTCTCTCATAGTAACTTTAAGTATCATGCATAAATTTAACGATATAACTATCACAAGAACCATCATAGCAATGATCACTTATCCTAACAGAAAACACAGGTACACTAGTTCTTGTAACACTACTTTGTGAAATAGTTTTAGAAGTATCCTTACAAAGAATAGTGTGTCCATCTTCTACATATTTAGTGACAAGGTCTTTCACAATTGCTACTGCAGGTTTAATGTTTATTTGTTCATCAGGTTTTACACCTCTCTATGTACTTTTATTAATCATACTAGCTATCATAGAATGTTCCTTTACCTTAACTGGGAAAGGCATTTTCTCAATGTAAGGTTCGGGTAAAACATGATTAATAGTATAAACTTCAGTATTTCTTGCAGGAACACAATTAACAATGTCTTTATAAGGTGCATGATACTTATTCCACTTCTTTTTAGGAATTTCAATATAAGAAGCAAAAGCTTTAAAATAACTTGCAATAGCTTGAGAGTCTAGACCATAAGCATTCCTAATATTTTGGAAGTCATCAGTTCCCATAAAAGATTCAATGCATTCATAATCATAATTTATACCTGACTTTCTTCCTTTATCATTCTCCCATGCTTCAGCATTGTCTTGAATACGGTCTAGAAGATCCCATTTAGCTTCTTCTTCCATGCATGTAAATGATCTAGCACAAGAGGCATCCAATAGATCCTTATCATTAAGAGAAAGTCTTGCATAAAAGTTATTGATAATAATATTGTTAGGGAGCTCATGAATAGGACATTTGAGCATTAGTAACTTCAATCTCCCCCAAGCTTGAGCTGTACTTTCTCCATCAAGAGGCCAAAATTTATATATTTGATTCCGATCTTTATGAATCTCACTGGGAGGGTAAAATTTAGAATAAAAGAGAGGTACTACTTCCTCCCATTCAAGATATTGACCATTCTTCAGCAGCTTATACCATTCCTCAGCTCTTCCTTTCAGCGATAATGAGAATAACTTCTTCTTGACTTGATATGTTGTAATACCTGCACACTTGAACAACCAGCATAATTCGTGTATAAAGAGCAAATGATCACCGTGATGGACAGTTCCATCTCCAACATAATAGTTATCCATAACACAATCAATAATTCTTGTAGGTATTTTGAAAGTATCATTTTCAGTAGGTGGTGGTTCATCTACTACCTTAGCAGTGGTAGTAGCATTACAAAATAAGAAACTAAGTGAATTATCCATATTGCAAATAAATTAACTAACAGAAATAAACAATACTCACAGTAGAAGTTTCCTTCACCAATTCCACTCTCTAATAGCGCTTCACTCCCCGGCAACGGCGCTAGAAAATAGTCTTGATGACCCACAAGTATAGGGGGTGTATCGCAGTATTTTTGATGAGTAAGAGTGTCAAACCCAACGAGGAGCAGAAGGTGTTGACGAGTTGCTTGGAGCAGGAATTCTCTGTAAATACTTAGTAGACAGATTTTTAGGGATTTTTGATAATGCGGGTAAATAAAGTATGAGTAAATGAAAGACAATAATAATGAATGCAGGAAGTGGCCCAAACCTTTCTTCAGCAAAGGGCAAGTTTGTTCTATTACTTAAGATGAAAAAACATTCTCGAGGACACACGGGAATATTGTCAAGTGATTTCGCTTCATATAGTTGATTAATCTTATTTACTTTGCTAAGTATTGTGTGGGTGAACCTGTGCTAATGTACTGTGGTGACCCAGCATACCACTGCATGTGTAGTACACTATAGTCATTGACATGACATCCACAGAACACCGTTCTGTAAATATCACTTCCCTTAGAGTGGTACAACAGAAACATTACGGGTCCACAATACAAACATACAAACTTTATTATTATTACAAACCAGGAGTTCCAAATTTCAAGTGTTACAAAATTACAAACCAAACTTAAGTAGTTTCAGCGAAAGATATAAAGTTCAAATTCATACTCCGAATTGAGCTCAACAACTTATTTTATAAAGTTCCCGCTGCTCGGCTCAATTGGTTTATTAATAACTAAGGAAACTACTCAGACTCGTTGCCCTCCACTCCATAACGTATTTCATAGTCCACCCCTTCAACTCCTTTGGACAAGTCAGACTCCTCATAGTAGACATCCTCCCGCCCTTCAGCTGCGTACATCGAAGTGTCTTCTGGATTCTCAGAGTCTAAGCAGGGGTTCAAAGGAAAGAGTGAGTAACAGCGTTACCCAACAAGTTCATTATATGCAAGGTGGGAAGTTTGATGCTCTATATACCACCTTAGACCATCAGTCCTTGGCTCTATGCAGTTTTCATAAACATTTCTTCAAAGATTGATTTTATTATTGAAAACTATGCCATCAGCCTTCACAGGTTGATCAGAACTTCACGGAGTTCCTTTCCTGCCGCGTTTGTAGCTCCTTCCCGGAACAGGGAGTAACAAGTTACAATTCTTACACTCTGCAGAGGTGCGTTGCTTTACCCATGAGAGATCAACTCTTTGTTGCAAAAGCGGGCGTACTTTCCTGTCCACAATACCGTGATGTGGGGCCCAGTAGGTGATCCAAGCCAATCACCGACCCTCTCCACGACCCCATATGTCTGCACGATCCTCTGGGCCGAGCTCCATCTCTGTTAAGCCCCCTTTCGGGCAAGCTATAACCCTAATGAGTTTCGGAAGACTATGAGCTGGTTATGCCCCTAGCAAGCTCCATAAAGGTCTGACTATACCTCCGGTAGCCGCTCATAGATAATCTAGATACCAAAAGCGTGGGGCCTAAGGGTGCCCACCCATATATTGGATCCACACAAGGAATCAAAATGTCACGATAAGGTCATCTTGTCTCCATATGAAAGGAAGAAGGTCCAGCTAACTTCTCCATCCCATTCCAAATCTCATGGTTAACGCATAATATACGGCGCTAGACTCACTAATGTCATGGGTTGTTAATCCTATAGTGACTTGCGCAATCGGAACCCTAAGTTCCATTGCCAATCTCTATCATCACTTAGGATGATAACCACATCTTATTTATTAAAGAAGATAATATTTTCTTTCTCCAGATCATAGATGATAACACACAATTTGCAATATCTTTGATAAAGACTCTTCAAAGGACATGAGCAAGTGATGAACTTGCCTTTTAACTGCAAGGTAATGAAGTCGGATGCTTCCACCTGACCTTGAGCTCCGGTTTTTATAGAGAACCATTATTGCCCGGTAAGGACAATATTTAAAGAAGCAATATGTAATGCATAGTAATGTAATGCAAGGTTCATCATTTGCATGTTTTACCCTCTTAATAAAAGTTTGCTATTTTCTTTAATTAAAAGAAAATAATATTACATTAAGTCTTTGAAATTTTTATAAACTTTACATTTAGTATTTTTATAATGTCTAGTACTATTCAAAGAGTTTAAAATTGAATTTATTTAAGTTTTAACTTTTAAATATTTAACTAAAATTCCTTTAAGGAAATAAGACATTGTTTTAATTACATTTAATTTACCTTTCAAAAATACAAATTAGTATTTTTCTATAATAGCACTTCCTTTTAGAATTATAAAAATGGGTTTTCTTCAATTTTTATGTGTTTTTATATTTTTATAAAATCCCAAAAGGAATATATACCTCAGTAATAATAATTTTAATTTTAATTACCTAAAATTTCATTTGTTATTTTTTTGAATAGAGGACATTTTTATGAGTCCATTAATATTTTATTGATATTTTTAGGATTTTTTATTTTATTCTTCTAGAACTATTTAAGTTCTAGGGGTATTTTGGTCATTTGTCAATTAAATTTTCCTTTTTAAAACTGGACCTAGCCCATTGGGCTGGCCCAGCCCTGATTTGGCCCATCTAGGCTGGTCAAACCCTCTATAGTGAGGGGTAACAGACCACACCAGCCCATCTCGCCCCCTCGTGTTCTTCCTCGACCTCATGTGTCGCCGACGCCGTTGTCGCTCGATTGCCGCTGCCCTGGGCTTCCCCGGTCACCGCCGTGGTGTGTGGCGAGGTAGCTGGCGCCACTCCTACGACTAGTTCAGCTCGATTCGTCTTTAGACTTCCCTTCTGCCAAGATTGATCCCATCCCGAACTCTAGAGTTTGGGATTGCCGGTGATGTGGAGCTTCGCCGCCTCTATGGTGCCGTGCTGTGCTACTGGTGACCTTACGGTGCCTCTGTTGTTGCCTGTGTGACTGTGGCCACCGCCGCATGGTCGGTGCGGGTTGCAGCGCCCTCGAGTGCTCCCCGTGCTGCCGTGCGGGCTCGTTGTCCTTACTAATTCCTCTTCTCTACACTAGCGATGACCATGAGTAATTTCTTCTACTTCCCCTACGTATTCTCCCTCTACTCCTCTTACTAGCCACTGTGTGCTCCTAGAGAGAAATTCCTATCTAGGGCTTACCTATTCTATTAGGAATTTACTCCTCTATGTTGATATTTGACAATACTGAGCTATTTAGAACTACTCCTAGGTTTATTCTATGTGGATCCATGTTCTACTGATGGCTTAGAAATTTCTAACAGTTCTGTGAGATAAACCTTTGTCTAAAGTTGGTTACTGTAATTGCACATATGGATTGTTGTGACTCTATTCTAGCCTAGTATATGATTAATGATGATGGTTAACTAATTTCAGTATTGGAACATGTATTTGGTTACCTGAGAACTATCATTGATGTCTCTAGTGATAATTCTTCTCTGTAAGAGAATGATTCCTAATAGTATATTAGGAAGATGATTGAATATGCTTTTTTACATGATCGGGTAGGATCTGCTTGGTCAGAACAAATCCTTGTGACACCTTCCTTGGAATGGTACACAGGGTTTGTTCAAATACTAGCTTTATTCTACATATGTTCCAGAGTGACTTGATGCTAGATTGCGTTGAAAACTTCTGCTGGCTATGTTAGCTTATGATGTTCAATAATTGCATTATGCCTGTGACGCTGGTCTGAGGCATATGAACTAGTTTCTTACCTTACTATCCCTCATAGATATGTTCTGGTATTGATACCAGTTACTCATTCTGGAATTCTTTTGATAAATTGGTTGGTGTGCTTTTATGGATCCATAAATTTTATGGATTTTGGAGTGGTACTCTTTTAAGAGATGTGCCTAGAATTCATAACCTTGGCTATGTTTATTTTGGAATATGGAATATAACTTTATATCCAGGATCAATGATGTTGGTCCGAGATCCTGTTTTAGTTTGCATAGTCTATTTATGGCTTTTGTATTCAAAATTCCTCTATGATGGATTCACCCCACTTGGGTGATTTCTGAGAGTTTAAGTATAAAACAACACATGACTTCTTATCTAGATGAGATAGTTAGATCATGTGAGGGTTTTATATGACTCACCACAATAGTTGAGTTGCTGGTGTTGTTGCTGGTTGATCTGGTTGCTTGATCTTGCTAGCTTGCTTTGCTGGTTTGATCTTGTCCTTCACTTCCTGGTGCTGCTCCTGCGACTTCTGGATCCTAGAATCTTGTCCTTGATCTTTATGTCCACCTGCTCCACCCCCTCCTTAAGTCACCATCTTGTGAATGTTTGGATGATCAGGTGTATGGCTTGGCTGGTGGTTTGCTTGATTTTGGCAGGATTGATGTGTTCCTGATCTGGTGTTTGAGAAGAAGTGTGAGCTGTTGCGGCTGTGCACTTCACCTTTTGCTTATGTGGCTGTTGTTGCTGTGTTGATAGCACACCCCATGCATTTGGTGATTGAGCTGTCTGTTTGTGTGGGCTGGTCATGTGGATCAGCTCAAGTGAAAATCAATATCTCCACTTGTGACCCTTTTACTAATTCCTGCTTGGTGAAACTTGCCCCTCTTTTATTACTCAATGATGTAATTTGAACAGTGCATTTCACTGTTCACCACTGAGAGTAAATCTAACTAATTACCTTTGTTTTCTTTTTTAGTTGTTTTATCTTATTTGTAGGAACAAGATCTGGAGACACAAGATTGAATATAGGAATAGATAAGTAACATAGGTCTTAATTGTAATCTTCTTTCATTTATTCTTTTTTTCTAAAGAATCTTGTAAAGATTTATTATAAGATAATAAAGTTGTATTTGTATTCTCTGTAATCTTCTACTTTTGATGTATTTATTACAATTTGTAATGTTGTAATGTAATCAGAAAATAAGAGTTCATTTCTTATGTAATTTTTTTATTGTCTCAAATCCTTTTTGATGTTTGCTATATGTATAATTTTATCAAATAATGTTAATAAGATATTTTGGAAAAAAATCAATATTACTAACTTATAGTTTTCAAATACTTTCAAATTCATTTAAATTTCAAACTTGAATTCAAAATAACTTCCTCAAAAACTTAATAATTCCCAAAGGTCATGTCAGAATTCATAGCAATCACTAACAAGAGCTATTCCTACCTCAAGTTAGTGAAAGAAACTCTGATCCCTTTAGGTTTTTTGTTTGGCGAAAAATTTACCCTGATTTTACAGGATGCATGCATGCATAAACTTAGATTCCTATTTCTACCCTTCGTTGGATCTTAATGCTGAGATGTTATAGACTTCCCCCTTAAATTAAACTTCGTCCTGAAGTTTGCGGATGTGTACTTGAATAGTTCTAGATATGCTTCCCTCAAGTCATCCTCTTTCTCCCATGTGGCTTCTCGCTCTGGGTGATGTTCCCACTATACCTTGCAGTATTTTATTGCCCTGTTTCTCAACCTTTTCTAGTTCTCATCTAGAATCTTACAGTGTTTCTCGACATAGGTCAAATCTTCTTGTAACTCAATTTCTTGATGTGTGATGGCATCATCGGGAACTTTAAGACATTTCTGGAGTTGTGATACATGGAAAACATTGTGAACCTGAGCTAGGCTTTTTGGTAACTCGAGAGCATAAGCTATTGTTCTATTCTGACTCAGTATCTTGAATGGTCCAATATATCTTGGGCTTAGTATTCCTTTGACTCCGAATCTCTTCACTCCCTTCATTGGACTTACTTTGAGATATACCATATCCCCCACTTCTAGATGCCATGATCTTCTACTTTGAGCAGCATAACTCTTCTGTCGACTCTAAGCTATCTTTAATCAATCTCTAATAATATCGATGATATCTTGCTTTTCCCTGATATAGTCTAGTGCAAATTCTTTGCTACTACCAGGTTCATACCAGCATATAGGTGATCTACACTTTCTTCCGTATAGTACTTGGTAAGGTGTTGCCTTCAGACTACTCTGATAGCTATTGTTGTAGGAAAATTCTGCCAATGATACATGATCTTCCCATGAACCTCCAAAATCTAATGCACACGCTCTTAGCATGTCCTCCAAGATTTGATTGGTCCTTTCTGTCTGGCCTCCAGTTTCTGGATGATAGGCTATGCTAAAATCCAACTTGGAGCCAAGTACTTCATGTAATTGTTTCCAAAATGCTGATGTAAACACAAATCCTTTGTCTGATACAATTTTCTTAGGTACCCCGTGCTTACTCACAATCTCTTTGACATAGATTTCCACTAATTTCTCGGCATTATCCTTTTGGTTTACTGGAATAAAATGTGCACTTTTCGTGAATCTATCCACAATCACCCATATCATATCCTTCCGCTTCGGTATCATGGGTAACCCTGTAATAAAGTCCATACCAATTTCCTCCCACTTCCTTTCTAGAATTTCTAAAGGTTGCAATGGTCCGGCTGGACTTTGATGTTCTGCCTTTACCCTTTGACAAGTATGGCATTCAGATATATACTTTGCAATATCTCTTTTCATATTGTTCCACCAAAATAATTCTTTCAAATCCATGTACATTTTTGTACTTCCAGGATGTATAGAATATGGTGTTTCATGAGCTTCCCGAAGTATCACGTCTCGAATTTCTGGCACATATGGTACACACAGACGGTTTTGAAACCATAAAGACCCATAATCTCCTCGGTGAAAAGATGACGCCTGACCTTGGGAGATTCTTTGAAGTTCTTCAGTAATGAAAGGATCTTCACATTGATGTCTAAAAATTTCATGCCGAAGATCACTACTCCGCTCTTCAATTACTCTCATGGTAACTAATCCTCCAAGAACTAATGTACTAATAAATTTCTATTCCAACCTTTCCAAATCCATCTGTAATTCTCTTGGCAATTCCCTATTAATAGGTTGTGTATTTGTGCTTTTCCGACTTAAAGCATCTGCCACAACATTTTCTTTTCGAGGGGTATAATTGATTGCTAGATCATAATCTTTAATTAACTCCAGCCAACGTTTCTGTATCATATTCAATTCCTTTTGAGTGAAGAAATATTTCAGACTTTTGTGGCCAATGTATAACTCACACCTTGCCCCATAGAGAAAATGTCTCCATCCTTTTAAAGCAAAGACTACTATTGCTAACTCTAAATCATGAGTTGGATAATTCACTTCATGTGGTTTCGGTTGTCTAGATCCATAAGCAATTACCTTATGATCTTGCATAAGCACACAACCTAATCCTTCCTTAGATGCATCACAATATACTGTGTAATCTTTTCCTGTTCCGGAACTGCTAGGATTGGTGCGGTAGTTAATCTGGTCTTTAACTCCTGAAAACATGCTTCACACTTCTCATCCCATTTGAAAGGTGTATTCTTTCTTCACAATTTTGTCATTGGTCCAGCTATCTTGGAAAAACCTTCAATGAATCTCCGATAATAACCAGCCATGCCTAAGAATCCTCGGATTTGCTTCACATTGGTTGGTGCCTTCCATTCCAGCACTGAATGAACTTTGGATGGATTTACAGCAATTCCACCCTTACTGATTACATGACCAAGAAACTCTACTTTGTCCAACCAGAATTCACACTTACTGAACTTATCATAAAGCTTATGTTCTCTTAGGATTTGCAATGCTATTCTCAGATGCTCGGCTTGCTCTTCTTTATCCTTAGAGTATATTAAAAAAATCATCAATGAACACTATGACAAACTTGTCCAAGTAAGGCATGAAGATTTTGTTCATCAAATTCATGAATATCGCTGGTGCATTGGTCAAACCAAAAGGTACGACGAGATACTCATGATGTCCATACCTTGACACAAATGTTGTTTTAGGAACATCTTCGGGTTTAATATTTATCTGATGGTATCTTGATGTAAGATCAATCTTTGAAGATACTATGGCTCCCTTGAATTCTTGGTAATGGGTACTTGTTCTTGATGGTGACATTTTTGAGATTTCTGTAATCCCCACACATTCTTCGTCCTCCATCTCTTTTATCTACAAAAATTATCGGAGTTCACCACGGGGATACACTCTCCTGAATAAATCCTTTTCTGGCAAACTCATCAATTTTCTCCTAAGCTCTTTTAATTCTTTTTGCCCAATCTTATATGGTGCTTGGGCTATTGGTGTTGTACTAGGTATCAGGTCAATAGTGAACTCTATTTCCCGATCAGGTGGCATTCCTGGTAACTCGGCTGGAAAAACATCTTGAAATTCCTTCACCACATGAATATTTTCCAATTTGACCTCCTTCATTGAGTTCAACTGCAGATCCACCATGATATGACTATGTTTATTTTCCTGATATACTATCCTTCCTCCACTTGGAGACCTGATTGAAACGGTTTTCTCCTCACAATTGATCTGAGCTCCATAGTCTGTCATCCAATCCATCCCCAGCACTACTGATGTTCCTCTTAATGGGATCACATAAAGATCCGCATAATAGGTTTGACCACAGATTGATATGACTTGGTTTAATTTAATGTTTCTAACTACCACGATCCCTCCGGCGGTAACTACGGTCATAGGTTTTTCTAACGGAGCCCTTCTAATCCCAAATTTATCACAAAATTCTTCATATATGAAAGAAGTAGTTGCACTCGTATCAAATAAAACTTTTCCGGGATTTGTGAGAATATTGAGCGTACCTATCACCGCTTGATCCGATTTATCCACCTCCTCCAAGGTTGCACAATTCAGCTTTCCAGTAGGTTTACCCATCTTGCCATTATCATTTTGCCATAGCTTCCACCTCTATTAGGTTGTTCACCTCCACCTCTTGCTTGACCACCACCTGTTGTAAGCCAACCACCGGGTGGCTTACTTGGGCACTCTGGCTTGATATGACCCTTTTAACCACAACCAAAACAAATAATTACTGGCTTCTTGCAATCCTTTCTAATATGTCCCGGAAGTTTGCAATTGTGACATATGACATTCCTTTAGGATTGAATTGTCCTCCAGTGTTGTTGCTACTCTTGTTGTTGTTGTAGGTTCTGTTTCTGGGTTGGAATTCCAAATTGCTTTTGGGTTTGCTTGCTTGAATCCTCTTTGTTTCCTTTTTTGCTCTCGTCCTATGGCCCTCTTGGGCATTCTTATAATCATCTTCAAAGGTTATAGCTGCATCAAGCAACTGTTGAAAAGTTTGGGTTTTGTCAAGCCTCAACTGCATCTTGACAAATGGATGCAGTCCACGCATGAACCTCTTCTTCCTCTTTGCCTCTGTGCTGACTTCATCAGTAGCGTAACGAGATAGACCACTGAACTCCCGCATGTACTTCATGACACTGGAGTACCCATGTTGCTGCTCTTCAAACTCCCTACGCTTCAACTCAATGATACTTTCTGGAACGTGGTATTCATAGAATCTCTGCTTGAACTCCTCCCAGTTATACTCTCTTCTTGGAAGTTGCATAGCTAACTGACCCTCCCACCATGCTACTGCAGGTCCGGTCAATAAATGTGTTGCATACCTCAACTTTTCTTCCTCATTGCATCCTATAGTTTTCAACTTCCTTCCGGTATCTGCTAACCAATCCTTTGCATCCATTCGTTCTGGGGCGGATGCAAAAGGCAAAGGCCTTGTAGCTTGAAAATCTGAAAGACTTACACCACGTCCCTGATGTGCCCTCTGTTGTCCCACTCGATCCACTAACCCCTCCATGAACTTGTTCTGGGACTCCTGCATCATTTGCATGTACTACATAAAGTTCTGCTCCATCAATGGCCTCATTGGTGGTGGTGGTAAATTTGCTTGCATTCTGGCGTCTTCATCTGCCTTTTCCTTGGCTTCGCACTCCATGTGCTGCTGTTCAGTCTCGTTCTCTACACCCGTTTCCATACCCCCTAGTCCTATAACATAAAGCGAACACTCATAATTACATCATGCATATGTGTTCTGAGCTCAACTTCATGCACAAAACTAGTCACACAACAGAAAACAAGATCCAAATATGCATTACACACACATTATACATTACAAACAACATAGTTGATACAACGTGATTACAAGCCCTTACTATTTAAGCATTACAAGCTCATGTGGATACTATCCCACTTATTTATTTACATCAAGTTCTCAGAATCTAACTCCCTTATCACAATTGGAATACTCCTCCTCAAGGTCACGCTCCCCAGAAGCTGCGACGTTCATCATACATACCCGAAGTACAAACATGCTGATGTTAAGTACGACGCACCGTCTGTGGAACGACTTGCCTCTTCGACGGACGATACTCAGTATCAGAAGTCTCCGGACTTGACACGTCATTCAACTGAAGTGCATCCATACCTTCCAACTCATCTGAAGTATCCTCAGAATCATTCTCATCATTGTCTTCTTCATCCATCTCCTGCATCCCGACTCTAGAGGAATCAACAGAATATTCCCCTTCCGGTGCTCCCCAAGTACTCTGTTGGGTACGATAGTCCTCAGCTATGGTTGGATAATGCACGTTATCTGGAGTAGGATAATATTCTAGTGACTCAAACACCCTTTATTCAGGATCTTCCTCATCGGACTCCACATCCTCCACATGGACATCTCTTCCATCAACGAAATAAGATCTCATGCCCATGCGACTAGTCTGCCCAGTATCTCCAACTGAATCTTCCACATGAATAGGATTCCCAGCAGATCCATCCATCGATCTGTACTTCCATCCTTCGGAATTTCCGATAGGTAGTTCCGAGTCTTCAGTTCCCCAAGAACTCTATGGTACTGGATGACTAGTGCCCTCATCAGGATATCTAGTGGGTTTTGGTATAGGTGAGTAAGGATATGGTGTAAAAGATGCGTGATCTATAGGTATATCCTTAAAAACTGGGTTAACCCTATCTACTGCTTCATTCTCCAATTTAGATGCTAACTTCTCCCTTCTTTCAGGATTCGTTAAATCCTCTAACATATCAACCTGATCTTCTACAGTCACCTGATGTGTCTTATACAAAGATCCAACCATCACTCGATACAGATCCATAAACTTAGAAGCTAGTTTTGGATGCTTCCTTACTAAAGTAAGATGATCCGGTTCTGGTTCCTCATCTATAGAGTCATGAGGAATCACAGAATATGTGCTTCCAGCGAACTCTTCTGCTTTGTGCTCCCAAACATTGGCTATCGCCTTCACAATAGCAACATGGTATGCTGCTAAGTGACTTCTACCTTCTCCCATAGGTAAATCGTGATATAAACCAAGCTTCTTTGGTAGTTGGATGCTAACACAATATTTGGATAACATTCGCCTATCATGGTATGTCATGGTATTGACTGGGATATTAGTTGTGCAACCAGATACTCTTAGAAGTTCTCGAAGTTGTTCAGTTAAAGCCCCCTGATAGTCATCGAGAGTATCTTCTTTCCTTACCAAAGTCTATTTTGGAAACTTTGGTGCCATTTCCACTGTATACTAAAAAAATATTAATAATTAGTATCCAGTAGTTATAATGATGCATCATAATAAAGAATTATCACACTAAAAATATAACGAAATATTCCCAATTGAATATTCATCATATAATCTAGAGAACTCTTTACCGTTGCTCCTAGACTCCTACAAGTAGTTCCCTTTACAAGGTTTCCAACCTAAGGTCAAACCAATTGCTCTGATACCAGCTGCGGTGACCCAGCATACCACTGCATGTGTAGTACACTATAGTCGTTGACATGACATCCACAGAACATCATTCTGTAAATATCACATCCCTTAGAGTGGTACAACAGAAACATTGTGGGTCCACAATACAAACATACACACTTCATTATTATTACAAACCAGGAGTTCCAAATTTCAGGTGTTACAAAATTACAAACCAAACTTAAGTAGTTTCAGCAGAAGATATAAAGTTCAAACTCATACTCAACTTATTTTATAAAGTTCCTGCTGCTCGGCTCAATTGGTTTACTAATAACTAAGGCAACTACTTAGACTCATTGCCCTCCACTCCATAACGTATTTCATAGTCCACCCCTTCAACTCCTTTGGACAAGTCGGGCTCCTCGTAGTAGACATCCTCCTGCCCTTCAGCTGCGTAAATCGAAGTGTCTTCTGGATTCTCAGAGTCTAAGCAGGGGTTCAAAGGAAAGAGTGAGTAATAGCGTTACCCAACAAGTTCATTATATGCAAGGTGGGAAGTTTGATGCTCTATCTACCACCTCGGACCATCAGTCCTTGTCTCTATGCAGTTTTCATAAACATTTCTTCAAAGATTGATTTTATTATTGAAAACTATGCCCATCAGCCTTCACAGGTTAACCAGAACTTCATGGAGTTCCTTTCCTGCCTCGTTCGTAGCTCCTTCCCGGAACAGGGGGTAACAAGTTACAGTTCTTACACTCTGCAGAGGTGCATTGCTTTGCCCATGAGAGATCAACTCTTTGTTGCACAACCGGGCGTACTTTCCCGTCCACAATACCGTGATGTGGGGCCCGGTAGGTGATCCAAGCCAATCACTGCCCCTCTCCGTGACCCCATATGTCTGCACGATCCTTCGGGCCGAGCTCCATCTCCGTTAAGCCCCCTTTTGGGCAAGCTATAACCCTGATGAGTCCCCGAAGACTCTATGAGCCGGTTATGCCCTTGGCAAGCTCCATAAAGGTCTGATTATACCTCCGGCAGCCGCTCACAGATAATCTAGATACCAAAACCGTGGGGCCTAAGGGTGCCCACCCATATGTTGGATCCACACAAGGAATCACAACGTCACGATAAGGTCATCTTGCCTCCATATGAAAGGAAGAAGGTCCAGCTGACTTCTCCGTCTGTAACATCCCAAAACTTTAATCCAAGCTTACCAAGATCAAATCATCCAAAAATGGGGTTAACAAAACCTTTTCCAAATTTCAAATGAAAGCATTCATATGTGTGCATTTAAAATAGGAGTTGTTTGAATTGCCATGATTGATTGATCCAATACTTGTAAAATGTTTATTAGGTGATTTAAACATCATCTACATCATTCCCAAACTTTTCCTAAAGAAAATCAAATCAAAAAGAATTAAAATGAAGGAATGGTCATTTTGGCAAATTTAATTCTCATGCCTACTTTGGCTATTCCTAGTACTCAATTCTTAACAGAAATAATTCTTGATCTTTGCACCCCTTGCTAGTACACATAATGAGGTACCAAGGCCCACCTTTTGATCTACTAAAAACTTTCTGTTAGCTATTTTAAATGACAGTTTAAAATTGAATCTAATGCATATGCATATATCACCCCTATTTCAAAAACCACCTATTGGAGCTCCATTTTCAAAACCCTTGCAACCAGAGACTACCTATCACTAGTGGAGATCACTCAAAAATTTCAACTCAAAATCCAATTTTTTTCTCTTTCGGCCATTTCATCAAACAGGTGGCAGGCACAAATCTTGCCAAAATCAAAACACTATAGTGTGCAGTGATTATTGTCACCATTTGGGCCTAACTCGGTCCCCTTGTCCACCCAGCTAAAACCCCGGCCCTAGCTCTCTCTCCCTCTCCCCTAGCTGCTCCAGTGCCAAGACACCCGACGCCATGCGCCAGGTCGACCATGGACATCTCGCACCAAGCCGCCCCGCGCTCTCCTTCGCCCGCTGGCAGACAGGCGCCATCACACCGCACCACCTCGACCAGCCCCCGACCAAAATCGAGCGGAGGACTACCCCCAGTTGCTCGCGCCCATGCCTTTGTCCGCCATGCCGATCACCTCGGAGCGTCGTGCGCGCCAGAGCAGCACCGGCCTCGCGAAGCCCTAGCCTTGCGTGGAAGCACCCGCAGCAGGCCCAACAACCGCCCAGACATCCTTGTTCGCAGCCTCGCGACCAACAGCCCGGAGGAACCGTGTCGAACACCGCCGCCCGCGCTCAGTGCAACGCCCGCTCCCGACCCGTAGAACCCTCGCTTTGACGCGCCTTTAAGCCCCAGAGGGACGCCAGGGGATAGAGAACCCATCGCCGCCCTCGCCCATGCCGAGAGCGCTCCGCATCATCGTCACCGATGACCTCACCGGAGCCCGCTCTGCCCTCTCGTCGACCCTATAAAAGGAGCCCTTCCCAGCCATTCTTCTCCACACCATTCCACTCCCCTCACCTCTCTGAACCTCACCCACCTCTCGCCGGATCAAGTGGAGCAGCAGCTCGCCGGAATTGGAGCCGGAGCCGCCGCCTCTGGAGGAGAAGGGTGCCGTTGATTGCGACCACCCCAATCTCCGCCGCGACCACGCCCAGCCTCGCCGTCGTCTTCCACTTTGTTTGCCCGCCTCGCCGACCCCGCTGGAGCCCTGGTACGCCCCCAGTAGACCCCCACCGAGCCGCTAGGGTTCGAGCTTGCCGGTGACCTGTTCGTCGTCGACGACGACCCTCAGCCGTAGATCTAGTCTCTAATCGCACGACCCACAGCACGCGTACCGTTTCGGATGCGATACCATTCCAAATTTACCGTACAACCACATTACCTGAATTGGGTAAGGCTTAGCTGGAAATTTATATGCATTAGTATTAGTTCCCTCACGGGAGAGGTTTGAGCTGAGGCTACCTCTCAATGATGTCCACCTATGCAGTGCCCAAGATGACTGATGGTCATGGTTGGGAGGCCATGCTCATAGGAGAGGTGCTATTACTAGGGTGTGTAAAGGGAAAGTTATGTTTGATTATCCGCATACCAAGTATGATGATTCAGGGTTATTCCTGACAGATGTATCGAATCTTGTGGTGAAAGTGTACCACCTCTGCAGAGTGTCAAACTATTCGAATAGCCGCGTCCGCGGTTATGGACAGTTGGAATGGCCATACTGTTTCGTTGTCAGATGTTTTCTAAATAACTTGAAAGGAATGATGAACTTTGACTTGACCACAACACGGTTGTGTTGACGAAGATAGCTTCCCAACTTAAGTGATTCTAGAACTTTATTTTATCTTTCTTTGCTTCTGAACTCAGCTTAGGTTTCAAAATTAATTTGATAGTTAAACTTATATTTAGCACTTTAACTTAGAATTATACTCCTTGCTAGTAGTAGTTTGCGAGTACTTAAAGAGTACTCATGGCTTTTGTCCCTGGCTATTATCATGGACAGACTATGAAGGGTATTATCAAGAGGATGGTCAGTAGGACGGCTATGATAACTAGGACTATCTGCCTTCGTCAGCATTGCATGTGCCCCTGAAGATGGACCCCACCGCTAGGCTACCGTTTATTTCCACTGCTTGTTGTATTAAAGACTGGATCATGAGATCCTTATTTGTGTAAAACCTTATGTATGGTTTGTAATGGATGATGTACTTTGATATCCAATTCGTTATGTCTCGCAAAAATGGTAATCCTGGGATTGCGAGATATGGCATAACGGGCATCTAGGATTAAAAATCCGGGTGTTGACAAGTTGGTATCAGAGCCATCCTGACCCTAGGAGACCCTAGTTAGAATGGACGTCCAAATCAAAAACTTAGCTTCAAAACCAAAGTGAGTATTTATGAAAAACTATTTCCTCTCTTACCCTTGTGAACTCATTCTTTCTCAAAAATACATGTTACTCAAAATTCTTACCTTACTACTTAAAATTTGACACACTTGATCACTTCACTAACTTCCTCATCCTAAACTCTTGTAGATGGAGACTCAGTTCAGCAAGTTTTACCAGTTGGGAAACGGAGGTCAGCTGATCTTTGAGAGGGATCTGGATTCACTGTCGGAGTTACTAGGACGCCCACATCCGGAGTTTCTTGGAGCTCAACTTCCAGGACCCCCAGGAGGAGACCTACAGTGGCTAGTCACCGCAGATCTTCGAGGAAGCATTGAAGCACCAACTTCTGGAAGAATTCAGTTCTCCGTGAGAGAGAACAACTGGCTTGATGGATTAGCCAGGGCAATGCATGAAGCTCTCGCATGTCTATGTTCCCTCAGCGTCAACCAGATTCAAGTAACCCGTTTTGCCCACTATGCAAGACGTGACTTCATGGGAATGCCGATGGAGATGCCAAGTCACCCTGAATTGAGGCGTCAAGTGGAGAACCTTGACTTCTTGCTTCATGACCGACAACAGGAACTGGACAATGCCAGAGAGTTAGCCAACCAGAACCGTGCCATTGCCGACCAGAAGGCTCAGACTTTCGCACTGCTCATCCAAGATCGCCAGTCTCTTCGTCGCCAGCGTTCCAAGAAGGATAGCACCATCGCCCGTCTTTCGCAGAAGGTGGCCGACCTCATGAAGACCGTCAAGGAGCAGGAAGCTCAGCTTGCCGCCAAAGAAGCGGATGATGAGGGTGAAGACATCCAGGGAGATATGGATTCTTACCTTAGCAACGATGACGATTTTTTGGAAGAAGATGTTGTGGACTTCTACACTGATGATGAAGACTCCGACTTCATCGACGATGAGTAGATGCACTAGAGCACTGTCGTAGCATGAGATGTATCATCTCCTTGTATCGTAGTTGCAGAATGGTTCTTCAAACCATCTGTTTCCCCTTTGATTTTTGTGGTGTGTGTTGTGTCGTGTGCTTGCTTGCATGAATGAAAATGAAGTTAGTTCAAAAACCTGAGTCTAACTCAATGTTTTAGCTTTGAAAACCTAAAACCATGAACCTTAGAATTTCCCTCTTACCCCTATATCTATCTCAATCTTCAGATGACTCGTGGAAACCAAGAAGGGAGCAGCTCTTCGCAGGACCCAATGCTGCAGATCTTGCAAAATCTTATCGTGGACCGTGAAGCAAGCAGGGCCGAGCGTCAAGCCAACTTAGCAACATTGCAACAGATCGCCGAAATGGCTCTCAACAACCAAGGACATGGAAATCAGGATCACCATGGATCTAAACTCAAAAAATTTCAGAACACCAATCCCCCAATCTTCAACCAATCTGAGAACCCATTAGATGCCGATGACTGGTTACAGACCATGGAAAACAACCTCGAAGTTGCAGGAGTAGATGCAAATGAGAAAGTTCTCTTCGCCACCCACTATCTGGCAGGAGATGCAAGAGCTTGGTGGAATAGCATCCGCAATATGAACCATGGCCAGGTGATGACCTGAGAAGCATTTGAGGTCAAGTTCAGCCACACCCATCTGCCGCAAGGTCTTGTCAACCGGATGAGAGATGAATTCCGTGAACTGAAGCAAGGAAGAATGACTGTGGTAGAGTACCGTGACAAATTCTTGTCACTAGCTAGATATGCACCGGATGAAATCAACACGGAGGCCAAGAAGAAAGAGAGATTCTTAAATGGACTGCATGATGAGATGCATACTGTCCTCGTCAACATCCGTTTTGATGATCTCGAAGAGCTAGTCGACTCTGCCATTCAGATGGAAGGGAAGATTAACCAGGCAAACGACAACCGCAAGCGCCGTATGATGCAGCAGTCTAGATCCAGGAGCCACTAGAAGTACCGTCCTAACCCGTCACCAGGATATGCACCAAGGAACAACCGACCCCCAAATTCTCGCCCAAGCTACCCCAACTGTAGCGGAGGAAATGTGAAGTCCGGAGGAAACAATCACAACTCCGGCAATGCCAACAACTTCAACCGTGCCCCTTCCAAGAACAACAACAACAACAACACTGCACCCAGAACTGGCAGCAATGCTGTACCTATCGCTGTCAAGGACAAGTCCCATATCACCTGTTTCGAGTGTGGAGTAAAGGGTCACTACTCCAATGAGTGTCCCAAGAAGACTGCCGCCAATGCCCCTGTGAATGCCCTAGCTCAGCAGCAGTGTCGTGTTCAAGCAGGAAGGAAGTTTGCCCCAGGGAACCCTCACAACCGCAACGGTCGTCTCTTCCACATGAACGCAGAAGAAGCCCAGGAAGCGCCAGATGAGGTGCTGGGTATGTTTTCTGTCAACTTAGTTTTAGCAAGAGTATTGTTTGATTCTGGAGCATCACATTCATTTGTCACCGAAGAATTTGTATGCACTAGTAAGATTCACCCAACCAACCTGAAGCATGTCATGATAGTTCAAATCCCCGGTTCAACCACAAAAGCTAGAAAAATTTGTAAAGTTGTACCTATCAGAATACGTGTGATAGATTTTTATGCCAACCTAATTGTACTTGGAACCAAAGGTTTGGAAGTAGTACTAGGTATGGACTGGATGTCAAGGAATAAAGGACTGATAGACTGTGCTAAGAAAGCCATCACCATGACCAGTAGTTCTGGAGTAACAGTAGAGCATATCTCTGAAACCTTACCCCGTCAATTCAAGTGCAACAAGAGTGTAGCCCTGCCTACCATTGACAAAGTCAGAGTAGTATGTGAATACCCCGACGTATTCCCAGATGAATTGCCAAGTATGCCCCCGGATAGGGATATTGAGTTCATTATCAAACTAATCCCCGGAACCGGACACATAGCCCAGAGACCCTAAACCATGAACCCCTCAGAGTTAGTAGAACTGAAGAAGCAGTTGGATGCCATGTTAGCAACAGGTTTGATTCAACCAAGTGCATCGCCATGGAGATCACCAGTGTTATTCGTCGACAAGAAAGATGGAGGCAACCATCTGTGTACAGACTACAGAAAGTTGAATGATGTCACCATCAAGAACAAGTACCCCTTGCCAAAGATAGAGGATCTATTCAATCAGTTGACTGGAGCTCAGGTATTCTCAAAGATTGATCTTAGGACTGGTTATCACCAACTTAAGATTCGTGCAACGGATATTCCTAAGACCACCTTTACTACTCGCTATGGTTTATACGAGTATACGGTTATGTCTTTTGGATTAATCAATGCCCCTGCTTATTTCATGAATCTCATGAATAAGATCTTTATGAATTTCCTAGATAAGTTTGTAGTTGTGTTTATCGACGACATCCTTATCTACTCCAAATCAGAAGAAGAGCATGAGCAACATCTGAGAATCATCCTAGAAACCCTGAGAGAGCATTAGCTGTTGTAACATCCCAAAACTTCAATCCAAGAGTATCAAAGATCAAATCATCCAAAAATGGGGTTAACAAAAACTTTTCCAAATTTAAAATGAAAGCATTCATATATGTGTGCATTTAAAATAGGAGTTGTTTCGAATTGCCATGATTGTGTGATCCTTTGTGTCTAAAATGTTTCTTAAGTGATTTAAACATCATCCACATCATTCCCAAACTTTTCCTAAAAGAAAGCAAATCAAAAAGAATTAAAATGAAGGAATGGTCATTTGGACAAATTTAACTCTCATGCCTACTTTGGCTATTCCTAGTACTCAATTCTTAACAGAAACAATTCTTGATCTTTGCACCCCTTGCTAGTACACATAATGAGGTACCAAGGCCCACCTTTTGATCTTCTAAAAACATTCTGGAAACTATTTTAAATGGCAGTTCAAAATTGAATCTAATGCATATGCATAGATCACCCCTATTTCAAAAACCATGTATTTGAGCTCCATTTTCAAAACCCTTGCAACCAGAGACTACCTAGAACTAGTGGAGATCACTCAAAAATTTTGAACTCAAAATTCAAAACTTTTTATCTTGCGGCCATTTCATCAAACACTTGGCAGGCAGAATCATAACTCTAATCCTAGCTCACTGTTTTGAACAGGGTTTTGCCCCCATTTGATCTCCATTTAATCCCTCTGTCCCCCTTTGATCAAACCATGCCAATTGCAGCCCATCCCCTATGCCCTAGTGGCCATGCCAAGCCATGCCGAGCACCACCCTGGCCGGCCAACCTTGCAACCGTCGCAGCAGACCATTCCCCCTTCCCTCGCCATGTCTAGGAGGTAGCCAACGCCGCACCGCCCCTCTCTGTCCCTTGCCCGAGCCAAGAGCAGCCGTGGACCACCGAGGAGAAACCGCGCCCAGTGCCACCAGACCATGCCGACGCCGCTCGCAGAGCACGCCCTGTCCCCGCGTGCACAAGCCGCCGCTCGACATCAGCCCGTGCCCACCGCTCCGCCTCGACCTAGAGAACACCCTAGACACCCTCGTCTGCCGCCCAAAGCCCCATAGCCACCGCTCGCCGTGGACACCGCCGCTTCGGCCGCGCAGAGCGCCACCTCACCCTGACCGCATACCACCGCCCCTACGGCCGCATTGAAGCGCTAGAGCACCGCTAGGGGACCGCCCATCGATCGCCATCCCCAGCCATGCCGCTAGCTCGTCGCAGCCATGTCCCCACCGTCGACCGCCCATCCCGCTCGGTCTCACCGTCGAGCCTATAAAAGGAGCACTCCCCACCACCAAAGACTCACACCATTCCACTCCCCTCACCTCTCTGAACCTCAACCACCCCTCGCCGGAGCAAGTGGAGCAGCAGCTCGCCGGAATTGGAGCCGGAGCTGCCGCCTCGGGAGGAGAAGGGCGCCGTTGATTCCGGCCACCCCAAGCTCCGCCGCGACCACGCCTCGCCTCGCCGTCGTCTTCCACTTCGTTCGCCCGCATCGCCGACCCTGCTGGAGCCCTGGTACGCCCCCAGTAGACCCCCACCGATCCGCTAGGGTTTGAGCTCGCCGGCGACCCGTCCATCGTCGACGACGACCCTCAGCCGTAGATCTAGCCTCTAATCGCACGGCCCACAGCACGCGTACTGTTTCGCGTTTTAAGTGCCACTGACCAGTGGGACCCCCTGTCAGTAGATCCCTGTGCCGCGCAGCGCCACTGGGCCGGCCCATTTCCTTTCCCGCGCAAGCCCGTAGATTCAAATCTAGGTTTTTCTTTTTAGTTAGTATATAGTTTCTGTCCAGTGTTTCAAAATTCAATTCTGTGAGTTTGACAAATCCAAATTACATGAAACTAATTTTGTCTGAAAGGTATTGAAATGCTCTATCCAAGCCCGTTGGATTTAATCCATTTAGAGTTATAGATTTCTCCTAATAAAAATAAGAAGACAGAAGCTTTTGCAACTTGAAACATTTTTATAAAATCAACCAAGTTAGCTTTTGAGTTGATTCCAACTCTCAAAAATCACATTTCATCATATCTATCCAAGTATGTAATAATATTAAGGTTTACAGGAAGTGACTTTGGACTAGTACCAAAATAATGCTATATAGGCATTTCTAGTCACATTAAATCATTAAATAATAAACTTAAACCAAAGTAATATTGATCCAACCTTTAAATCTCATTCCCACATGTTAGAATATGTGGTGAAGACATGTGTCCACATGATCCCATATTTTTGTGGTGAATATTAAATCTTAGTTATTATTTCAATGAGTAGAAATTACTTTTCCAAAATAAAAAAAGGTTGAAACTATTGAATTAAACTTATGATGCTTGTGATGATAATAGATCATCAATTGTGTGGATTAGAATACTACTTAGCCTAAGTTAAGTATTGTTTGGTGATTGTGCACTCCCTATGTATTTCTAGACGCTAGTACCGACCAAGCCTTCGAGGAGGAGGAGTTCTACCAAGAAGAAGAAGAAGAAGAAAACTTCAACCACTGCACCAACCAAGGCAAGATATTAGTGGCAAGCTAACCCTTGCAAACATGCTTTAGTAAGCTAGTGTAGCAAGCTAGAATAAAACTAGATAGTTTAGTAAAGATGCCTTAAGCATACTTTGATCACACCCCCTTAGGTTACACAAAGTTCTTTAATAAATTTTGAAGGTAGCATAAAGAGTATAAAACTTGACCTAATTAGAAACCCTTAGATGTCATTCTATAGCATGAGATTGATCCCACCTTTCCACCTTAGTGAACACTCTTAACCTAGTGTTTTAGAATAGATCAAACTTGAGTCATTATAGATGGGAACACTTGGTGAAAATGAGTTATGAAAACCTTGGAATGATGAGTCATTCTATTGAGATGTTTTGACATGTGTTGAGAAACACAATTGGTTTATGATAATGAAAATGATGAGGCATGAGCCTTAACCCTTTTTTTATAAAACTGATGGTTGGATTCGGATGCGATACCATTCCAAATTTACCGTACAACCACATTACCTGAATTGGGTAAGGCTTAGCTGGAAATTTATATGCATTAGTATTAGTTCCCTCACGGGAGAGGTTTGAGCTGAGGCTACCTCTCAATGATGTCCACCTATGCAGTGCCCAAGATGACTGATGGTCATGGTTGGGAGGCCATACTCATAGGAGAGGTGCTTGTACTAGGGTGTGTAAAGGGAAGGTTATGTTTGATTATCTGCATACCAAGTATGATGATTCAGGGTTATCCCTGACAGATGTATCGAATCTTGTGGTGAAAGTGTACCACCTCTGCAGAGTGTCAAACTATTCGAATAGCCACGTCCGCGGTTATGGACAGTTGGAATGGCCATACTGTTTCGTTGTCAAATGTTTTCTAAATAACTTGAAATGAATGATAAACCTTGACTTGACCATAATAGGGTTGTGTAGATGAAAATAGCTTCCCAACTTAAGTGATTCTAGACTTGTATTTTATCTTTTCTTGTTTTAGAACTCAACTTAGGTTTCAAACTTACTTAATAGTTATTCTTTAAATTCCGTACTTTAACTTAAGATTATAACCCTTGCTAGTAGTAGTTTGCGAGTACTTAAAGAGTACTCATGGCGTTTGTCCCTGGCTATTATCATGGCCAAACTATGAAGGAGATTATCAAGATGATGGTCAGCAGGACGGCTATGATAACTAGGACTATCTACCTTCGTCAGCATTGCCTGTGCCCCTGAAGATGGACCCCACCGCTACGCTATCGTTTATTTCCGCTGCTTGTTGTATTAAAGACTGGATCATGAGATCCTTATTCGTGTAAAACCTTATGTATGGTTTGTAATGGATGATGTACTATGATATCCAATCCGTTATGTCTCGCAAAAATGGTAATCCTGGGATTGCGAGGTATGGCATAACGGGCATCTGGGATTAAAAATTCAGGTGTTGACAAGTTGGTATCAGAGCCATCCTGACCGTAGGAGACCCTAGTTAGAATGGACATCCAAACCAAAAACTTAGCTTCAAAAACCAAAGTGAGTATTTATGAAAAACTATTTCCCCTCTTACCCTTGTGAACTCATTCTTTCTCAAAAATACATGTTCCTCAAAATTCTTACATTACTACTTAAAAATTTGACACACTTGATCACTTCACTAATTTCCTCATCCTAAATTCTTGTAGATGGAGACTCAGTTTAGCAAGTTTTACCAGTTGGGAAACGGAGGTCAGCTGATCTTCGAGAGGGATCTGGATTCCCTGTTAGAATTTCTGGGACGCCCACATCCGGAGTTTCTTGGAGCTCAACTTCCAGGACCCCCAGGAGGAGACCTACAATGGCTAGTCACCGCAGATCTTCGAGGGAGCATTGAAGCACCAACTTCCGGGAGAATTCAGTTCTCTGTGAGAGAGAACAACTGGCTAGATGGATTAGCCAGGGCAATGCATGAAGCTCTCGCACGTCTATGTGCCCTCAGCATCAACAAGATTCAAGGAACCCGTTTTGCCCACTATGCAAGACGTGACTTCATGGGAATTCCGATGGAGATGCCAAGTCACCCAGAGTTGAGGCACCAAGTGGAGAACCTTGACTTCTTACTTCATGACCGACAGTAGGAACTGGACAATGCCAGAGAGTTAGCCAACCAGAACCGTGCAATTGCCGACCAGAAGGCCCAGACTTTCACACTGCTCGTCCAAGATCGCCAGTCTCTTCGTCGCTAGCGTGCAAAGAAGGATCGCACCATCGCCCGTATTTGCAAGAAGGTGGCCGACCTCGAGAAGACTGTCAAGGAGCAGGAAGCTCAGCTTGCTGCCAAGGAAGAAGACGATGAGGGTGAAGACATCCAGGGAGATATGGATTCTTACCTCAGCAACGATGACGATTTTCTGGCAGAGGATGCTCTGGACTTCTACACTGATGATGAAGACTCCGACTTCATCGGCGATGAGTAGATTCACTAGAGCACTGTCGTAGCATGAGATGTATCATCTCATTGTATCTTAGTTTGCAGAATGGTTCTTCAAACCATCTGTTTTCCCCTTTGCTTGTTGTGGTGTTTGTTGTATCGTGTGCTTGCTTGCATGAATGAGAAGGAAGTTAGTTGACCTGAGTATAACTCAAAGTTGTAGCTTTGAAAACCCAAAACCATGAACCTTAGAATTTCCCTCTTACCCCTATATCTATCTCAATCCTCAGATGACTCATGGAAACCAAGGAGGGAGCAGCTCATCGCAGGACCCAATGCTGCAGATCTTGCAGAATCTCATCGCAGACCGTGAAGCAAGCAGGGCCGAGTGTCAAGCCAACTTAGCGACATTGCAGCAGATCGCCCAAATGGCTCTCAACAACCAAGGACATGGAAATCAGGATCACCATGGATCTAAACTCAAAAACTTTCAGAACACCAATCCCCCAATCTTCAACCAATCTGAAAACCCATTAGATGCTGATGACTGGTTACAGACCATGGAAAACAACCTAGAGGTTGCAGGAGTTGATGAGAATGAGAAAGTTCTCTTCGCCACTCACTATCTGGCAGGAGATGCAAGAGCTTGGTGGAATAGCGTCCGCAGCATGAACCATGGACAGGTGATGACCTGGGAAGCATTCAAGGTCAAGTTCAGCCGCACCCATGTGCCGCAAGGTCTTGTCAACAGGATGAGAGATGAATTCCGTGAACTGAAGCAAGGAAGGTTGACTATAGTAGAGTACCGTGAAAAATTCTTGTCACTTGCCAGATATGCACCGGATGAAATCAACACGGAGGACAAGAAGAAAGAGAGATTCTTAAACGGACTACATGATGAGATGCAGACTGTCCTCGTCAACATCCGTTTCCAGGATCTTGAAGAGCTAGTCGACTCTGCCATTCAGATGGAAGGGAAGATTAACCAGGAAAATGACAACCGCAAGCGTTGTATGATGCAGCAGTCTGGATCCAGGAGTCACCAGAAGTACCGTCCCAACCCCTCACCAGGATATGCACCAAGGAACAACCGACCCCCACATTCTCGCCCAAGCTATCCCAACCGTAGTGGAGGAAATGTGAAGCCCGGAGGAAACAATCACAACTCCGGCAATGCCAACAACTTCAACCGTGCCCCTCCCAAGAGCAACAACAACACTGCCCCCAGAACTGGCAGCAATGCTGTACCTGTTGCAGTCAAGGACAAGTCCCAGATCACTTGTTTCGAGTGTGGAGTGAAGGATCACTACTCCAATGAGTGTCCCAAGAAGACTGCCGCCAATGCCCCTGTGAATGCCCCAGCTCAGCAGCAGCGTCGTGTTCAACCAGGCAGGAGATTTGCCCCAGGGAACCCGCACAACCACAACGGTCGTCTCTTCCACATGAACGCAGAAGAAGCCCAGGAAGCACCAGATGTAGTGCTGGGTATGTTTTCTGTCAACTCAGTTTTAGCAAGAGTATTGTTTGATTCTGGAGCATCGCATTCATTTGTCACCGAAGAATTTATATGCACTAGTAAGATTCGCCCAACCAACCTGAAGCATGTCATGATAGTTCAAATCCCTGGTTCAACTACAAAAGCTAGAAAAATTTGCAAAGTTGTACCTATCAGAATACATGGGATAGATTTTTATGCCAACCTAATTGTACTTGGAACCAAAGGTTTGGAAGTAGTACTAGGTATGGACTGGATGTCAAGGCATAAAGGACTGATAGACTGTGCTAAGAAAGCCATCACCATGACCAGTAGTTCTGGAGTAACAGTAGAACATATCTCCGAAACCTTACCCCGTCAATTCAAATGCAACAAAAGTGTAGCCCTGCCTACCATTGACCAAGTCAGAGTAGTCTGTGAATACCCCGACGTATTCCCAGATGAATTGCCAGGTATGCCCCCGGATAGGGATATAGAGTTGATTATCGAACTAATCCCCGAAACCGGACCTATAGCCCAGAGACCCTATACCATGAACCCCTCAGAGTTAGTAGAACTGAAGAAGTAGTTGGATGCCATGTTAGCAACCGGCTTGATTCAGCCAAGTGCATCGCCATGGAGATCACCAGTGTTATTCGTCGACAAGAAAGATGGAGGCAACCGTCTGTGTACAGACTACAGAAAGTTGAATGATGTCACCATCAAGAACAAGAACCCCTTGCCAAAGATAGAGGATCTATTTGATCAGTTGACTGGAGCTCAGGTATTCTCAAAGATTGATCTTAGGAATGGTTATCACCAACTTAAGATTCGTGCAACGGATATTTCGAAGACCGCCTTTACTACTCGCTATGGTTTATACGAGTATACGGTTATGTCTTTTGGATTAACCAATGCCCTGCTTATTTCATGAATCTCATGAATAAGATCTGTATGAATTTCTTAGATAAGTTTGTAGTTGTGTTTATCGACGACATCCTTATCTACTCCAAGTCAGAAGAAGAGCATGAGCAACATCTGAGAATCATCCTAGAAACCCTGAGAGAGCATCAGTTATATGCCAAGTTCAGCAAGTGCGAGTTTTGGCTGAAAGATGTAGGATTCCTAGGACATATTGTGTCTGCCGGAGGAGTCTCTGTTGATCCCAACAAGATCAAAGATGTCGAAGAATGGGAAGCCCAACCAATCAAACCCAAGTTCGTTCATTTCTCGGATTAGCGGGATATTACCGCAAATTCGTAGAAGGATTCTCGAGCATAGCCCGACCAATGACCCAATTATTGAAGAAGGACAAGAAATTTGAATGGACAAACAAGTGTGAAGCCAGTTTCCAGGAGCTGAAGAAGAGATTGATATCAGCCCCGATTTTGATCATGCCAGATATCAAGAAGCCGTTTGATGTGTATTGTGATGCATCCAAGATTGGTCTAGGATGTGTATTGATGCAAGAAGGCAAAGTCATCACGTATCTGTCCCGACAACTAAAGCAGCATGAGCAGAACTATCCGACCCATGATCTTGAGCTAGCAGCGGTGGTTCTAGCGTTGAAGACATGGCGTCATTATTTGATGGGTAATTGATGTGAGATTTACTCAGATCATAAGAGCTTGAAGTATATCTTCACCCAGAAGGAGTTGAATATGAGGCAAAGAAGATGGATAGAGTTAATCAAGGATTATGACCTTGACATTCACTATCACCCCGGCAAAGCCAACGTGGTAGCGGATGCTCTTAGCAGATTGCCGTGTAGGCTTAACACCATGATCAAAGAGAAGCAACCAAGTTTGTATGAGGAGTTGGAGCAGTTCAGGACTGAGTTAGTTAGCAAAGGATTCCTAGCTAGCATTGAACTTCAACCCACTTTGATTAGCCAAATCAAGGAAGCCCAGAAGGGGAATGAAAGTATCGACGGAATCAAACGTCGTATTGGTACAGGCAAAGTACCTGGATTCACCGAAAACGAAGAAGGTGTACTGTGGTACAAGGGACGTATCTGTGTACCGGCAGATTCGGAGCTGAAGGAAATTATCATAAAGTAAGCTCATGATACTCTTTATTCTATCCACCCTGGAGGAACAAAGATGTATCAGGATTTGAAAGAGCAATTTTGGTGGCACAAGATGAAGAGAGAGATCGGAAGCTACATCGCCAAATGTGACATTTGTCAAAGAGTCAAAACGGAGCATCAGAGACCTGCAGGATTGTTGCAACCATTGCAGATTCCGGAATGGAAATGGGATTCCGTCGGAATGGACTTTATCACCGGTTTACCTACTTCTAGTAGGGGAAATGACTCAATCTGGGTCATAGTTGATAGACTATCCAAGGTAGCCCACTTCATACCAGTCAAGACAACCTACCAGAGTGCAAAACTAGCAGAGATGTACATTGCTAAATTTGTTAGTCTGCATGGAACCCCCAAGACCATCGTATCAGATCGAGGAACTCAGTTTACTTCAAGATTTTGGCAGAAAGTTCAGGAAGGTTTAGGAACCAAGTTGAACTGCAGTACCGCGTATCACCCGCAAATAGATGGACAGACTGAGAGAGTCAACCAGATCTTGGAGGATATGCTTAGAGCTTGTGTGTTGGAATACAGATCAAAATGGGAAGACTGCCTGCCTTTCGCAGAATTCTCATATAACAACAATTATCAAGCTAGTTTGCAGATGGCACCCTTTGAATTCCTATACGGAAGAAAGTGTCGTACCCCTTTGAATTGGTCGCAAGTAGGAGAGAGTCAGATCTTTGGACCCGACATTCTCCATGAAGCAGAAGAGTAAGTTCACAAAGTCCGTGAGCACCTCAAGACCGCCCAATCCAGACAGAAGAGCTATGCCGACAAGAGAAGGAGAGACCTGACCTTCAATGTCGGAGATTTCGTATATCTCAAGGTTTGACCATTGAAGGGAACCCAACGCTTTAGTCTGAAGGGAAAGTTAGCTCCCAGATATATCGGACCTTTCAAGATTCTGAACCGCTGAGGAGAAGTATCGTATCAACTGGAACTGCCGGAAGAGATGTCAGCCATCCACAATGTGTTCCATATCTCATTACTTCGCAAATGCTTGGAAGTGCCTGAGAAGATTGAAGTTTTCAAGAACATCGATCATAGAGCTGTGGAAATCAACAATGACCTGACCTATCGGTAAGTACCCATCCGTATCTTAGAGGAAGCCTACAGAACCACCAGGACCAGGAGTATCAAGTTTCTCAATATTCAGTGGAGCAACCATACCGAGGATGAAGCTACTTGGGAGCGCGAAGATTACATTAAGACAGAGTTCCCAGATCTCTTTAGTTCCTAGTGTTCTTTGTAAATCTCGGGACGAGATTTTGTTTAAGGGGGGAAGGGTTGTAACATCCCAAAACTTTAATCCAAGCTTACCAAGATCAAATCATCCAAAAATGGGGTTAACAAAAACTTTTCCAAATTTCAAATGAAAGCATTCATATGTGTGCATTTAAAATAGGAGTTGTTTGAATTGCCATGATTGATTGATCCAATACTTGTAAAATGTTTATTAGGTGATTTAAACATCATCTACATCATTCCCAAACTTTTCCTAAAGAAAATCAAATCAAACAGAATTAAAATGAAGGAATGATCATTTTGGCAAATATAATTCTCATGCCTACTTTGGCTATTCCTAGTACTCAATTCTTAACAGAAACAATTCTTGATCTTTGCACCCCTTGCTAGTACACATAATGACGTACCAAGGCCCAACTTTTGATCTACTAAAAACTTTCTGTTAGCTATTTTAAATGACAGTTTAAAATTGAATCTAATGCATATGCATAGATCACCCCTATTTCAAAAACCACCTATTGGAGCTCCATTTTCAAAACCCTTGCAACCAGAGACTACCTATCACTAGTGGAGATCACTCAAAAAATTTGAACTCAAAATGCAAAACTTTTTCTCTTTCGGCCATTTCATGAAACAGGTGGCAGGCACAAATCTTGCCAAAATCAAAACACTATAGTGTGCAGTGATTCTTGTCACCATTTGGGCCTAAATCGGTCCCCTTGTCCCCCCAGCTAAAACCCCAGCCCTAGCTCTCTCTCCCTCTCCCCTAGCTGCTTCAGTGCCAAGCCACCCGACGCCATGCGCCAGGTCGACCATGGACATCTCGCACCAAGCCGCCCCGCGCTCTCCTTCGCCCGCTGGCAGACAGGCGCCATCACACCACACCGCCTCGACCATCCCCCGACCAAAATCAAGCGGAGGACTACCCCCAGTTGCTCGCGCCCATGCCTTTGTCCGCCATGCCGATCACCCCGGAGCGCCGCGCCCGCCAGAGCAGCACCGGCCTCGCCAAGCCCTAGCCTTGCGTGGCAGCACCCGCAGCAGGCCCAATAACCGCCCAGACATCCTTGTTCACAGCCTCGTGACCAACAGCCCGGAGGAACCACGTCGAACACCGCCGCCCGCGCTCAGTGCACCGCCCGCTCCCGACCCGTAGAACCCTCGCTTTGTCGCGCCTTTAAGCCCCAGAGGACCGCCAGGGGACAGAGAACCCATCGCCGCCCTCGCCCATGCCGAGAGCGCTCCGCATCATCGTCACCGATGACCTCACCGGAGCCCGCTCTGCCCTCTCGTCGACCCTATAAAAGGATCCCTCCCCAGCCATTCTTCTCCACACCATTCCACTCCCCTCACCTCTCTGAACCTCACCCACCTCTCGCCGGAGCAAGTGGAGCAGCAGCTCGCCGGAATTGGAGCCGGAGTCGCTGCCTCTAGAGGAGAAGGGTGCCGTTGATTGCGACCACCCCAAGCTCCGCCGCGACCATGCCCCGCCTCGCCGTCGTCTTCCACTTTGTTTGCCCACCTCGCAGACCCTGCTGGAGCCCTGGTACGCCCCTAGTAGACCCCCATCGAGCCGCTAGGGTTCGAGCTCGTCGGCGACCTGTTCGTTGTCGACGATGACCCTCAGCCGTAGATCTAGCCTCTAATCGCACGGCCCACAGCGCGTACCGTTTCGCGTTTTAAGTGCCGCTGACAAGCGGGACCCCCTGTCAGCTGAGCCCCGCGCCGCGGAGTGCCACTGGGCCGGCCCATTTGTTTTCCCGCGTTAGCCCACAGATTCAAATCTGGATTTTTCTTTTAGTTTAAATCTAGTTTCTGTTCCCTAATTCAAAATTCAATTCAGAGAGTTTTAGAAATCCAAATTGCATGAAACCAATTTTGTCCGAAAGGTATTGAAATAATCTATCCAAGCCCGTTAGATTTAATTCAATTAGAGTTATAGATCTCTCCTAGTAAAAATAATAAGACAGAAGCTTTGGCAACTTGCAACATTTTTATAAAATCAACCAAGTTAGCTTTTGAGTTGATTACAACTCTCAAAAATCACATTTCATCATATCTATCTAAATATGTAATAATATTAAGGTTTACATGCAGTGACTTTGGACTAGTACCAAAATAATGCTATATAGGCATTTCTAGTCACTTTAAATCACTAAATACTAAACATAAACCAAAGTAATATTGATCCAACCTTTAAATCTCATTCCCACCTGTTAGAATATGTGGTGAGGACATGTGTCCACATGATCCCATATTTTGGTGGTGAATATGAAATTTTAGTTATTATTTCAATGAGTAGAAATTACTTTTCTAAAATAAAAGGGGTGAAACTATTGAAATTAAACTTGTGATGCTTTTGGTGATAATAGATCATCAATTGTGTTTTAGAATGCTAATTAGCCTAGCTAAGTATTGTTTGGTGATTGTCTTCTCCTTATGTATTTATAGACGCTAGTACCGACCAAGCTTTCGAGGAGGAGGAGTTCTACCAAGAAGAAGAAGAAGAAGAAGAAGAAGAAGAAGAAAACTTCAACCACTGCACCAACCAAGGCAAGATATTAGTGGCAAGCTAACCCTTGCAAAACATACTTTAGAAAGCTATGGATAGTAAGCTAGGATAAAACTAGATGGTTTAGCAAAGATGCCTTAAGAATGCTTTGATCACACCCCCTTTAACTATTAGTACCCCAAGTCTTATTGACAAGTTTTACCTCCCTTAGTTTAAACAAAGTCCTTTACTTAATTTTGAAGGTAGCATAAAGAGTATAAAACTTGACCTACTTAGAAACCTTTAGATGTCATTCTATGGCATGAGATTGATCCCATCTTTCCACCTTAGTGAACACTCTTAAGTTAGTATTTTAGAATAGATCAAAAACTTGAGTCACTTTAGATGGGAACACTTGGTGAAAATGAATTATGAAAACCTTGGAATGATGAGTCATTCTATTGAGATGTTTTGACATGTTTTGAGAAACACAACTGGTTTATGATGATGAAAATGATGAGGCATGAGCCTTAACCCTTTTATAAAACTGATGGTTGGATTCGGATGCGATACCATTCCAAATTTACCGTACAACCACATTACCTGAATTGGGTAAGGCTTAGCTGGAAATTTATATGCATTAGTATTAGTTACCTCACGGGAGAGGTTTGAGCTGAGGCTACCTCTCAATGATGTCCACCTATGCAGTGCCCAAGATGACTGATGGTCATGGTTGGGAGGCCATGCTCATAGGAGAGGTGCTATTACTAGGGTGTGTAAAGGGAAAGTTATGTTTGATTATCTGCATACCAAGTATGATGATTCAGGGTTATTCCTGATAGATTATCGAATCTTGTGGTGAAAGTGTACCACCTCTGCAGAGTGTCAAACTATTCGAATAGCCGCGTCCGCGGTTATGGACAGTTGGAATGGCCATACTGTTTCGTTGTCAGATGTTTTCTAAATAACTTGAAAGGAATGATGAACTTTGACTTGACCACAACAGGGTTGTGTTGACGAAGATAGCTTCCCAACTTAAGTGATTCTAGAACTTTATTTTATCTTTCTTTGCTTCTGAACTCAGCTTAGGTTTCAAATCTTAATTTGATAGTTAAACTTATATTTAGCACTTTAACTTAGAATTATACTCCTTGCTAGTAGTAGTTTGCGAATACTTAAAGAGTACTCATGGCTTTTGTCCCTGGCTATTATCATGGACAGACTATGAAGGGGATTATCAAGAGGATGGTCAGCAGGACGGCTATGATAACTAGGACTATCTGCCTTCGTCAGCATTGCCTGTGCCCCTGAAGATGGACCCCAACGCAATGCTACCGTTTATTTCCGCTGCTTGTTGTATTAAAGACTGGATCATGAGATCCTTATTTTTGTGTAAAACCTTATGTATGGTTTGTAATGGATGATGTACTTTGATATCCAATCCGTTATGTCTCGCAAAAATGGTAATCCTGGGATTGCGAGGTATGGCATAACGGGTATCTGGGATTAAAAATCCGGGTGTTGACACCGTCCCATTCCAAATCTCATGGTTAACGCGTAATATACGGCGCTAGAATCACTGATGTCATGGGTTATTAATCCTATAATGACTAGTGCAATCGGAACCCTAAGTTCCATTGCTAATCGGTATCATCACTTAGGATGATAACCACATCTTATTTATTAAAGAAGATAATATTTTCTTTCTCCAGATCATGGATGATAACACACAATTTGAAATATCTTTGATAAAGACTCTTCAAAGGACATGAGCAAGTGATAAACTTGCCTTGTGACTGCAAGGTAGTGAAGTCGGATGCTTCCACCTGACCTTGAGCTCCGGTTTCTATAGAGTACCATTATTGCCCGGTCAGGACAATATTTAAAGAAGCAATATGTAATGCATAGTAATGTAATGCAAGGTTCATCATTTGCATGTTTTACCCTCTTAATAAAGTTTGCTATTTTTTTAATTAAAAGAAAAGAATATTACTTTAAGTCTTTGAAATTTTTATAAACTTTACATTTAGTATTTTTATAATGGCTAGTACTATTAAAAGAGTTTAAAATTGAATTTATTTAAGTTTTAACTTTTTTTAAATATTTAACTAAAATTCCTTTAAGGAAATAAGACTTTGTTTTTATTACATTTAATTTACCTTTCAAAAATACAAATTAGTATTTTTCTATAATAGCACTTCCTTTTAGAATTATAAAAATGTGTTTTATTCAATTTTTATGTGTTTGTATATTTTTATAAAATTCCAAAAGGAATATATACCTTAGTAATAATAATTTTAATTTTAATTACCTAAAATTTGATTTGTTATTTTTTGAATAGAGGACATTTTTATGAGTCCATTAATATTTTATTGATATTTTTAGGATTTTTTATTTTATTCTTCTAGAACTATTTAAGTTCTAGGGGTATTTTGGTAATTTGTCAATTGAATTTTCCTTTTTAAAACTGGACCTAGCCCAGCCCTGACCCAGCCCATCTTGTCTGGTCAAACCCTCTCCGGTGAGGGCTACTGGATCACACCGACCCAGTACGCATCCCTCACTCCTCTCGCCCCCTCATGTTCTTCCTCGACCTCCTGCGGCGTGTGTCGCCGATGCTGTTGTCGCTCGATTTCCGCCACCCTGGGCTTCCCCGATCGCCACCGTGGTGTATTGCGAGGTAGCTGGCGCTGCTCCAACGACTGTTCCAGCTCGATTCATCTTTGGACCTCCCTTCTGCCTAGATTGATCCCATCCTGAACCCTAGGGTTTGGGATTGCCGGTGATGTGGAGCTTCGCCGCCTCTATGGTGATGTGCTGTGCTACTAGTGACCTTGCGGTGCCTCTGCTTCTGCCTATGTGACTGTGGCCGCCGCCGCATGGCCCGGCGCGGGTTGCAGCACCCTCGGGTGCTCCCCGTGTCGTCGTGCGTGCTCATTGTCCTTACTACTTCCTCTTCTCTACTCTAGCGAGGACCATGAGTAAGTTCTTCTGCTTCCCCTACGTATTCTCCCTCTACTCCTCTTACTAGACACTGTGTGCTCCCAGAGAGAAATTCCTATCTAGGGCTTACCTGTTCTATTAGGAATTTACTCCTCTGTGTTGATATTTGAGAATACTGAGCTATTCAGAACTACTCCTGGGTTTATTCTACGTGGATCCATGTTCTTCTAATGGCTTAGAAATTGCTAACAGTTCTGTGAGATAAACCTTTGTCTAAAGTTGGTTACTGTAATTGCACATATGGATTGTTGTGACTCTATTCTAGCCTAGTATCTGATTAGTGATGATGGTTAACTAATTTCAGTATTGGAACATGTATTTGGTTACCTGAGAACTATCATTGATGTCTCTAGTGATAATTCTTCTCTGTAAGAGAATGATTCCTAATAGTATATTAGGAAGATGATTGAATATGCTTTTTACATGATATGGATTATGCAATCATTGGGTAGGATCTGCTTGGTCAGAACAAATCCTTGTGACACCTTCCTTGGAATGGTACACAGGGTTTGTTCAAGTAATAGCTTTATTCTACATATGTTCCAGAGTGACTTGATGCTAGATTGAGTTGAAAACTTCTGCTGGCTATGTTAGCTTATGATGTTCAATAATTGCATTATGTCTGTGATGCTGGTCTGAGGCATAGGAACTAGTTTCTTACCTTACTGTCCCTCATAGATATGTTCTGGTATTGATACCAGTTACTCATTCTAGAATTCTTTTGATAAACTGGTTGGTGTGCTTATATGGATCCATAAAATCTATGGATTCTGGGGTGCTACTCTTTTAAGAGATGTGCCCAGAATTCATAACCTTGGCTATGTTTATATTGGAATATGGAATATAACTTTATATCCAGGATCAATGATGTTGGTCTGAGATCCTGGTTTAGTTTGCATAGTCTATTTATGGCTTTTGTGTTCAAAATTCCTCTATGATGGATTCACCCCACTTGGGTGATTTCTGAGAGTTTAAGTATAAAACAACACATGACTTCTTATCTAGATGAGATAGTTAGATCATGTGAGGGTTTTATATGACTCACCACAACAGTTGAGTTGCTGGTGTTATTGCTGGTTGATCTGGTTGCTTGATCTTGCTAGCTTGCTTTGCTGGTTTGATCTTGTCCTTCACTTCCTGGTGCTGCTCCTGCGACTTCTAGATCCTGGAATCTTATCCTTGATCTTTCTATCCACCTGCTCCACCCCCTCCTTAAGTCACCATCTTGTGAGTGTTTGGATGATCAGGTGTATGGCTTGGCTGGTAGTTTGCTTGATTTTGGCAGGATTGATGTGTTCCTGATCTGGTGTTTGAGAAGAAGTGTGAGCTATTGCGGCTGTGCACTTCACCTTTTGCTTGTGTGGTTGCTGTTGCTATGTTGACAGCACACCCCATGCATTTGGTGACTGAATTGTGTGTCGGTGTGGGTTGGTCATGTGGATCAGCTCAAGTGAAAATATCTCCACCTGTGACCCTTTTACTAATTACTGCCTGGTGAAACTTGCCCCTCTTTTATTACTCAATGATGTAATTTGAACAGTGCATTTCACGGTTCACCAGTGAGAGTAAATCTAACTAATTAACCTTTGTATTCTTTTTAGTTGTTTTATCTTATTTGTAGGAATAAGATCTAGAGATACAAGATTGAATATAGGAATAGATAAGTAGCATAGGTCTTAATTGTAATCTTCTTTCATTTATTCTTTTTTTGTAAAGAATCTTCTAAAGATTTATTATAAGATAATAAAGTTGTATTTCTATTCTCTGTAATCCTCTACTTCTGATGTATTTACTGCAATTTGTAATGTTGTAATGTAATCAGAAAATAAGAGTTCATTTCTTATCTAATTTTTTTATCGTCTCAAATCCTTTTTGATGTTTGCTATATCTATAATTTAATCAAATAATGTTAATAAGATATTTTGGAAAACAATTCAATATTACTAACTTATAGTTTTCAAATTGATTTAAATTTCAAACTTGAATTCAAAATAACTTCCCCAAAAACTTAATAATTCCCAAAGGTCATGTCAGAATTCATAGCAATCACTAACAAGAGGTATTCCTACCTCTAGTTAGTGAAAGAAACTCTGATCCCTTTAGGTTTTTGAAAGAAATATGCCATGAGAGGCAATAATAAAGTTGTTATTATGTATTCCTTGTATATGATAGACGTTTATTTTGCATGCTATAATTGTATTGATAGGAAACGTCAATACATGTGTGTTTAATAAACAAATAAAAGGTTCCTAGTTATGCCTCTCTTATAGACTAGCTCGTTGATTAACAAGATGATCAAAGTTTCCTAATCATGGACATTGGATGTTGTTAATAACGAGGTCACAACATTTGTGAAATGATGTGATGAACATTCATCCGAAGTATAGCATTACGATCAAAGTCATTATGTTTATATTGCTATAACATCATACGAAGTAATCTTAGTCCTTAGACCATAAGATCATGTTAATTGCTAACACCAGAAGAGTATCTTGATAACATCAAACATCACACCGTAATAGGGTGACTATAAAGGTGGGTTCAGTGCTACGAAGGTGTTATGTTGAGGATCATGGATCAAGAGTGGAATTTGTCAATCCCGATGATGGATAGATATAATCTGGGCCCTCTCGGTGATATCACATTAAGATAGCTTGCAAGCAAGTGATGTGATCACTAGAATCTTATATCACGGGAACGAGAAAAGAGTGCATGTCGGTAATGAGATCAAACTAGGTATTTGGATACCAATGATCGAATCTCGGACATGTATTATATGATGAGACAATGGGATTAAGTTACTAGCGTTGAAGGTTCTCACGATCACAGAAGTCATTGTTGAATGTGCAGGAGTCAGTATGGATCTCCAGGTCCCGCTTCTGATTATTGATCTGAGAGGAGTCTCAATCATATCTACATTATTCACGAACCATAGGGTGACACACTTAAGGGTTGCCGGACACCATTTTGGAGCACATATGTTTCATACGAAAGAATTGCAAAGCGCAGGAATTGTTTCGATGGAAACCGGAATTGTTTCGGGTGAAATTGCAGAAATTGGTTCTGCATGTGATATTGAAATGTTACAAGGGGTTTTATGTGAATGTTTGTTAATTAAAGTAATTAACAAAATTCTGAATAAAATAAATAAAAGAGTTTTATTAATTGAGAGTTGCATTAAATTTGGTGGAAACTTAATGCATGTGAGTGGAACTTGGGGTGGAGCTTGAATTGATGTGAGTGGAGCTTCCACCACATGAATGAGGAAGAGGTGGATGCACCCCCCTTGGCTGCTGGCCATGGGAGGGGAGGAGCCCCCCTCTCCAATAAAAGGCCCCCTCTCCTCCCTCACAAAGCACACCTCCTCGTGAAGGATCTCTCTCCCCCTCTAGATATATTCCCCCATGGACTCGGATTAGCGAGATACATGTTCCCGGTGGACTTGCATCTGGAAGGAGTTGCTGCTTCCACTGATTCGCTGGAGCGAGGAGGTGGAGGTTGTCCGGTGGCTTAAACGTGTGTGCGAGGACGGATGCGCTGCTGATTTGCGGCGCTAGGACTTCCATACGATCTTGAGATCGGCAAGCGTACGACTACATCATCCACGAGTTCCAACTTGTTAACAAAACTCTATTGTCTTTGAGGGTCAGTTCTCTATGGATGTATATCCACCCGTTGCTTTGTATCTAGTAGATAGATCTTGGCGTATAGTTCTCATCATAGGAAATTTTTTGTTTTCTATGTTGCGGAACCAACAGTGGTATCAGAGCCTGATATATGCGTAGGTGCTTTGCACGGGTAGTACACATATGTTTATTTGTGGGCGATGATGATCATGTTATTGCTTCTTTCATGTATTTTGGATATTGGTGGCATAGTGGGATGAAGCGGCCCGGACCAACCTTACATGTCATCGCACATGAGACCGGTTCCACGACTGACATGCAACTAGTTTTGCATAAGTGGCTGGCGGGTGTCTGTCTCTCCTAATATAGTAAATATCTGATTTACAACGAGTCGCTAATAACTTTATTATCCTTGTTGTGGTTCCATGTTCGTAGGTAAGACCGGTTCTATCTCCGAAAGCCCTAAGCCAAGTAAAACTTGCAATGGATAAATTAGAGGCGTCTAGTTTAGATCGTTGTTGGGCTAGTGTCTTGATATGGTATTGTTGTAAGTAGATGTATGATAGATACTCTTACAACACACTTAACGTGTAAGTTCCATAGACCTTGGCCTTACACACAAAGGAATGATAGAGATCATACCACGATGCATATGATAGAGATCAAATGCATGGACCATATCATCTCACTTTACACATTAGATGTTTGCATCTTATATTGCTAGTTTGGCGCTTTTTAGTAGCATTGTAAGATGATCCCTCATTTAAATATTAAGATAAAATGTGTTCTTCCTTAAGTATGCACCGTTCTATGGATCGTGTTTCGAGACATCACGTGATGATCGGGTGTACTCGACTCAACGCTTTCATACAACGGGTGTAAGAGAGTTTTACACACGTGAATACTAAGGTTCTTACTTGGCGAGCCTAGCATGTACAGGCATGGCCTCGGAACACGGACCGAAAGGTTAAGCATGAGTCATATAGTTGATATGATGGCCATATAGATGCTCGCCTTTGAAGCTACACCGACTCACGTGATGATCGGACTTGGTGTAGTGGATTTGGTTCATGTTGTTTTTGAGTGGGAGTTCATTAGTAATTTGGATTAGTTAAACTCAATCTATCATAAACTTAGTCTAAACAAACTTTACAAATTCTGTTGTAGATGGCACCACCTGCTTTTAATTTCAATGTATTCATGGAGAAAGAGAAACTTGTTCCGAATGGTAGCAACTTCACCAACTAGGCTATGAATTTGAGGATTCTCCTCACTGCTGCACAAAAGCAATATGTGATAGAGGCACCACTAGGCCCCCCACCAGCTCCTTATGCCCTTGACGAGGAAAAGAATGTCTATATAACTTGTCAGGAGGACCACAACTTAGTTCATTGCGGCATACTATATGGGCTAGAGCCAGAACTTCAAAAGCGTTTCGAAAATGGCAATGCCTTTGATACCATGGGAGAATTGAAAATGATTTTCGATACCCATGATACCGTAGAGAGTTATAATGCTTCTGAAAAGTTCTTTAGCTGCATGATGGAGGAGAACAGCTCTGTTTGTGAGCACGTACTCAAAATGTCTGGGTACGCCGATAAGCTTGTGTCCTTGGGAATAACGATTCCCATTTACTTAGGAATACATCATGTTCTCCAATCTCTGCCACCTAGTTACAAGAGCTTCGTGATGAACTATAACATGAAGGGCATGAAGAAGTCTCTTCCCGAGCTTCTGTCAATGCTTCAGACTGCAGAAGTGGAGATTAGGAAAGAACATCAAGTGTTGATGATCAATAAGACCACCGGTTTCAAGGACAAGAAAGGCAAGGAGAAGGGAAAGAAGGGCAGCAAATCTGTTGCCGCACCTGAAAATAAATCCTGAGCTGGCCCTAAGTCTGATATCGAGTGCTACTATTGCAAGGGGACTGGCCATTGGAAGCGCAACTGCCCCAAGTATTTGGCGGACAAGAAGGCCGGCAAGGCAAACAAAGGTATATGTGATATACATGTTATTGATGTGTACTCGACTAGTACTCGCAGTAGCACCTGGGTATTTGATATGGGATCGGTTGCTAATATATGTAACTCGATTCAGGGGCTGCGGAACAAGCGACAGCTAGCAAGGGATGATGTCACGATGCGGGTCGGCAATGGATCAAGAGTTGATGTGATCTCCGTCGACACGCTGCCTCTCCATATGACATCGGGATTAGTGATAAATCTAAATAATTGTTATTTGGTGCCTGCACTAAGCATCAACATTGTATCCGGATCGTGTTTGATGCGAAGTGGTTATTCCTTTAAATCTGAAAACAATGGTTCTTTGATTTATATGAATGATATATTTTATGGTCATGCACCTATGATGAATGGTTTATTTCTGTTGGATCTCGATAGTAGTATTACGCATATTCGTAATGTTGATACTAAAAGGATTAAACGTGATAATGATATATCTGCATATATGTGGCACTGCCGTCTAGGTCATATTGGTGTTAAACGCATGAAGAAACTCCATTCTGATGGACTTTTGGAATCACTTGATTTTGAATCATTTGATACATGTGAGCCAAGCCTTATGGGCAAGATGACTAGAACGTCGTTTTCTGGTTGAATGGAACGGGCGACAGATTTATTGGAAATTATACATACTGATGTGTGTGGACCAATGAGTGTGTTGGCGCGAGGTGGATATCGTTATTTTGTTACTTTCACGGATGATTTGAGTAGATACGGGTATATCTATTTGATGAAACATAAGTCTGAAACCTTTGAAAAGTTCAAGGAATTTCAGAATGAAGTGGAAAATCATCGTAACAAAAAGATCAAATTTGTCGTGGAAATGGCCATGGCAGTCGCTGCTACTCAGGTTTGATTGTAATGTGAGGAAGAGGTGGCGGACATCTATGGTGCGAGAGGGGGCGGATGCACATGGTTTTACCCAGGTTCAAGCTCGACGTCTAAACAGCGAGTCGCTCGAAGGGGTGTATGATGGAACGTAAGTCCTCACGATACCCTAGGGAGGTTTATATATGGGACACCTCGCTAGGGTTTACAGTCTACAACTGAACAAGATATGGGTTCGGAGGCTTTTGACCTAATCCGACTGGGCTTCAAACGCACTTCTAGGCCTCCAGTCTCTAGTCACCAGGCCTTCTTCTCAGTCACATTCCAGTCGCCGTCCTACAGGCCCACTGGTGAGACCTTTAGCCCAATCGGAACGTCCTGCTGGGCATACCCCATTTGGCATATCCCCATCAGTAGTCCCCGAGGCCATCGTTGATTCAGACGCAGGTGGTCATTTGGCAGTCGGAGTAGGCGAGTCCAATTTGGACGCTGATACATTGCAAATGTATCTACAATTTTTGATGTTCCATGCATGGTTTTATCTACTTTCTTGTGTTTTGTCCACACTTTGGAGTACTTTTCATATGATTTCTTGGACTAACCTATTAACAAGAGCCACAGTGCCAGCTGCCTGTTTTCTGCTGTTTTTGGTTCCAGGAAAGTCAGAAAATGAATATTCTCGGAATTCGACGGGACAAAAAGCCAAAGTTCCTATTTTACCGGAAGACTCACGGAGCCATAATACGAGACGGAGGAGGGCCAGGGCCTGGCCACACCATGTGGTGGCGCGGGCTAGCTCTGGCCGCGCCACCAGGTGGTGTGTCCCCCCTGGCCGCCCACCGACCTTACCCTCTGGCCTATAAGAATCCTCCTGAGGCATAAACCCTAAATAATCAAGCCTCCAGCCACGAAAAGTTCCACAGCGCCGCCGCCACCGAAGGGGAGATTCGGGGGACAGAAAGTCTCTGTTCCGGCACCCTGCCGGGACGGGGAAGTGCCCTCGGAGCCATCTCCATCGATCTCCACCACCATCTCCATCGCCATTGCTAATTCCCATGATGAGGAGGGAGTAGTTCTTCCTCGAGGCTAAGGGTTCTACCGGTAGCTATGTGTTCATCTCTCTCTCTATGCATGATCTTATTGAGATCATGAGCTTGTAATCTATAGATCTATTCTGCTACTCAAGTGCTTTAATGAATCTCTGCTCTCCCCATGTGTGTGAAAGTGATAGCGTGCTCACCATGGTGGCACTTAGGCTAGAGATTACAAATATTTTTATGAGTTATATTTGGAGTTGGATGTCTTTATGAAATTGCAGTGTTTGTTGGAACCATCTAGTACTCAAGGTGACAGTGTGGGGTTATCTAGATGGGAAAGGCTTACTTTGAGGTGTGAGGTTATAGCCCTACCATCGATTAGAGTGTCCAACCGGAGAGTAGTTAAGAGTAGTATCATGAAGATGATATATTTATATGAGAGTGTTCACTAGTGAAAGTATGATCCCTAGGCCTTGTTTCTAAGCATTGATACTTCGTTAGCTACTAGATCTGTTACATGTTTGTTTGCTTCCATCTTTATTTCAGTTTGCCTTTAGTCTCTTCCACGCCATCAAGTTGTTTTCTATCACCGTTACCACTTATAATTATCCATACCACTTGTATTTTACTATCTCTTCGCCGAACTAGTGCACCTATACACCTGACAAGTGTATTGGGTGTGTTGGGGACACAAGAGACTTCTTGTATCTTGATTGCAGGGTTGCTTGAGAGGGAATACCTTTGACCACTTCCTCCCTGAGTTCGATAAACCTTGGGTGATCCACTTAAGGGAAAACTTGCTGCTGTTCTACAAACCTCTACACTTGGAGGCCCAACAACTGTCTACAAGAATAGAAGTGCGTAGACATCAGACGCCCAGTCGAATCGGCGGTGGACTCCACCGAGACCAAGGAAATTTCCCTAGGTCCTCAGTCGCTGCTTTGGAGAATGCTATAGCCGTCTAGTCGCTGCTTCGGCGAGTGGATGTGGACCAGCTGCAAACGAGTCGAATGGAGGAGTTGGACTGTCAATCTGGTCAAACTATCCATTAGAAATTCCAACGGTAACTTAGGTGTAATTACCGCGGGTAACGGCTATCCCGAGTTTGGCGGGCAGCGCCTGTTTATAGGGGGGAGTAGAGAATTAGCCCTACAGATCCTTCCCTGTATTCTTTATTCTTGCGCGTCCATTTCTCCTATCTGCGTTCGATCCACACACCTCCAGACCAAACGACTCCACTTTCCTTCTTGATGGCGCCTCCAAAAGGCTCGTGGGGGAAGTCCAAGTGCTCCACGGTGCAACTCAAGTCCTTCGTGGACGCCGGTATCCTTCGCAAGGGGAATTGGAGAATCCCCGCATCTTCCGAGATTGAGCCGAAGCCACGCGCCGGCGAATTCATTTGTTTCCCCAGTCATCTTGAGAGGGGTTTGGGGTTCCCCACCTCACTGTTCTTTCGGCGCTTCTGTGCGTATTATGCAATCAAGCCGTCGGACCTTGGCCCACACAGCATTGAGCAGCTGGCGATCTTTGTCGCCTTATGGGAATGCTACCTCGGCTACAGGCCTTACTTTCCCCTATGGTTGGAGCTCTTCCACGGCCGCATCAGGCGCGAGGCGTCTAGTGGCCTGATGTTGGCAGCTGGTGGCGTTACCTTCCAATTGAAGCCGAGGGCGAACTTCGTCAAGCTTCTGCTGCCAAAGAAAGCCATGAGCGAGTGGAAGAGGAGCTGGTTCTACGTGAAGGAGTCTAATCCCTCCGAAGAAGTGGCGCTTCCCGAGTTCGTCGCGGAAAGGAGCGAGCCTCGTCGGCTGGCACTGAAGAACCTCCCTGAAGACCAAAAGATGGTCGTGGTGGAGATGTTGGACTAGATCCAGCGGCTGAAGGATCAAGGGCTATCCTCAATCAACCTCTACAACTGCTGACTCGGGCGGGGTCTGGTTCCATTAGCGGCCCGGCTGCATTGGATGTATGAGTACAGCGGGAAGCACGATCCCTCCCGCACCAGCAAAGAATCGTGGGAGGCTAAAGATTATAAGGCCGCCCTAACGAAAATCACTGACACGGAGTTTAGAACCACGTCAGCCGGGCTTGCCCCGTACACTCCCGTGAAGAACGAAGCCCCCGCAGTAAGTTGTCCTCTCTGAATTTTACCTTCATTCGCAACTCTCGCAGTTCGATTCACACCTGTGTTGTCTGAAATTTACTCATATCTATCCTTAGCTGTTTCAGGTTTTGGAGGGCTGGCTCCCCCCACTCGACAAGGAGGTTCCCCGCGAGCTCGAAGAGGGGGCCTCAGGCGAATCTTCTGCGGAAGAGGAGGAGGAGACGGAGACGGAGGCTCCTCTCCCAGCACCCGCGGCTCGCAAGACCCGCATGCAGAGGCAACGCGAGCTCGAGGCGAGTCGCAGCCTCGAAGAACTTGAAGAAGGCGATGAAGCCTTGAAGGAGCACACTTCTCGGAGAACGGCGACGCCGGCGAAACCCGCTCGCAAGCCAAAGTCGTTAGCAAAGAAGGCGGCGTCTCCGGCTAAGTCGGCGGTGGTCTTCGAGTCGGATGACGATTCTGATGAAGACTCCCCTGGCATTTTGCTCAAGATCCCGGAGGGCACAATTCTGATGACGGGGTTGGAGGTCGAAGATGCCGAGGCGACAGTAGAGGTCCCTCTAGCCGTGCTTGCACCCACGGCTTCGACGGTGCCTGATCAGGAGGCGGCCGATGCCGTGGCTTCAAAGTCGCTGCAACCTTCTCGAGCGGCCGCGTCTTCGGATCCGGAGATTCCAGCGACCGCGGCTTCATCATCAAGGAAGCCCGCAGTGTCATAGGTTTCGGAGGTCTTCGAGAAAGGTCTCTCGCGCAACCTAGGGCCAGAACTAAACAAACCTGCCCACATCAGTACCGGGATACGCTCTCTTCCGGTCGCCAAGTAAGGTTCTCCCCTTTTCTTCCAAACCTTGCTAGATTTATGTGTTTTCTCCTCTCTGATGTCGGAGGTTTCACAAATCTGGCGCTAAAAAGATTGGTCGGCCTTCAGTGGCAAAGATTCCGCCAGTCGCCACCGTAGGGGAAGGCAACCTCCCCTCGAAGAGGAAGCCTGCTGCAGATGTTGCGCCTGTAGGGGGCACGAAGAAGCACAAAGGAGATGCAGGCGACACCACGGCGGGAGGTAGCGCCAAGGGGAGTGACCCTGCTGCGTCCGCCGAAGAGGTGGTCGCTGCCTAGTCGGAGCCAGCCAAGGGGGATCCGATGATGGAACCGCTGGCTCCGACGACTAGTGCCCTGGCCAGGGCATCAGCAATGTTTCTGTGCTTCCTAGCGAAGGGGTTTCCGGGCGTGGTGGACCACCAGTCTCCGTAGAGCCCGGAGATCGTTGATGAAGACATTGGGTCCCGTCATGGGCGCACCTCCTTTGTGGTCCCTTCGACGGACGCCGGAGAGCTTCACAAGATGCTTGGCGCCGCCATCCAGGTATGTCCAGTCCCCGAGTGTCTAGCCGCTGAATTTCAGTGGCTAGGCACTGAGTTAATTTCAGTCTCCAGTCCCCGAGTTCCTGGTCGCTGAATTTCAACGGCTGGGAGCTGAATTTCTGTTTCTGTGAATGCTGACTTTTCCTTTTTGTTTTAGAGCTTGCAGAGGGAGTCGACGGACCGTCAGGCCACAAAGGAGCATCTTGAGCGGGATCTGCACATGGCGCAGGAGGCGAACCGGCGACTCCAGGAAACTGTTGGTGAGTGCTTGATTCGTTTTTCAACTATGAGCTGTTTGTGTTCCGTCGTTTTGACGATTTCTTCTTTTCTGTTCAGATGGTCTTCCGGCTGAGATTTCCAAGGCTCGTGAAGGGTATGTCCCAATTGCTGAGCTGGACGTGGCGAATGGGCGAATCTCCTAGCTGGTCAAGGAATTGGAGGAGGCCAAAGCGGCCTCGATTTCTTCTGAAGATAGAGCAAACGCTGCGGTCGCTGCGGCTGAAGAGGAGCGGAAGGCCGTGGACTCGAACATTCTGGGGCTACAGAGCGATCACGCCGCCTTGGAGAAGCACGTCACCGACAACTGCCGGAAGCTCCTTGGTAAGTCTCGGTTCTTTTGCTTAACCTTTGTAGCGTGTCCTAGAGTGGGGGAATCCATAGTGTCACTGACGTCTGATGTTGCAGGTTTGATAGAGCAAAGCAACCCGGTGGTGCATACCTTCAACGCCCCATAGTGCGTGACTGACGTGGTCAATGCGGCTACTGCCTCGGCGTTGTGCGTCTAGGCAGTCCTTCAAGGAATGTCTCCCACCAAAGTTATTCCCTGTGGGCTGACCGAAGTGTGGTGCTATCTGGAGGAGGTGCCCAGCATCGTGGAGTGGATGACACGCTTAGCTTTCAGGCGTGGGGCCACCATGGTATTGAGCATGGGTCTTGCCCACTTCCCCGACGACTTCGACCTCGACGACATCACTAGCGGCTATCCTTCGGTGACTGGTACGGTGGAGATGTCGGAGGTACTGAAGCTAGCCGCCAAGGCTACCCCCTTTGCTAATCGGGTGTTGGCAATGGGGGACCTTCTGTCGTACCAGGAGACGGTGGTGGCGCCTGGCGACCCCAACCCGGAGCATCACGACCTGAGGTCGGAGCAGCCCTTCCGGTCGGCGCTGGCAAAGTCGCTAACAACCTTCCCGTCGAACCCATGGCAACCTTTCGTCCACATCAAGGGTGGTGGGGATGCTTCCTCGTCGGGTCCTGCGAAATAAATAGTATCTCTAGGCAGGTTCTAATATGTGCCAAGTGGCGACTTTTGTAATGTAACCAATATTTTGAGTGAGAGGAGTCAATCGGCTCGCAATACGAGCTATATTGTGGTGTTTATAACTTGTTTGTTTGAGAGAGTCCCCGAGCGAGTCCGCCCTTTAATGGGGTATAACTCGTATGTATACATATGTGTTTTCTTTGGATTGTGCATTGTTTGTCTTTTGCGTCTTCTGAAGGGGCGAGTCCCCGAGCGCAAATGGGGTTGTTTGTAGGCTAGTCCCCGAGCGTAGTACTTTTGGGCGCGTGCCTTTTGCGAGTTGCTGGTGCGTTGTTTGTAACGTGTCTCCTCTCCTAGCTCGGAGAGCCAGTCGCTGGGCGAGTCCAAGGCAGCTCTCTTACTTGGTGTGTTCCCGAGCCGCGTGAGGGTTTCCATTTTGCGGAGTCCCCGTGCGTGGTACTTAACCGTTCGAGTCGCTTTGCGCGAGGATGGGAGGGACATGTCGCTGTGAGAAGCGTGTGCCGGTCGTCTTGGCCCGATGGGACAGTCGAGCTAGGCGACTCCAATGGTGGCTCTGAATTGATGTATTCGTGGACGTCCTAAGGCCCGAATATTTTCGGTGCCCTTAGGCCACACTACTTAGCTGTGTTGGTCGCTCGACCAAGGGTTGACTTCTGTGGGTAGCGTATTGCTAATTGTACAAGTGCGAGTGGCACAAGAGTATGGCGAGTAGACACAATTTGTGTGATCCAAATGAGTTTCATTTTATATATATCGACTGAGTACAAGTTGTTCTATGTATAGAACTTTCGGAGGAGGTTCACATTCCATGGCCTTCCGACCTCGAGCTGGCCATCACCTCATATGTCGATGAGGTAGTAGGCGTCGTTTCCAAGGACTCGCCCTATGGCGAATGGCCCCTCCCATGGGAGGAAAGTTTGTGCATGCCCTTCTTGTCTTGAACCAGTCGTAGGACCAGGTCGCCCTCCTGGAAGGTGCGAGTCCGGACTCGGTGGCTATGGTAGCAGCAGAGTCCTTGCTGGTAGATGGTGGTGCGAGAGCGAGCCATGACGGTCGCGTGCCTCATCGAGTTGGTCGGTGCTGTCTTGGCCGGCGATCTCGTTTGTCGCCTCGACGTAATTGGCGACTCGAGGTGATTCGTGCTCTAGGTCGATTGGCATTACTACTTTGGCGCCGTACACCAGGAAGAAGGGTGTGAATCCGGTGGAGCAATTGATGGACGTGCGGATCCCCCATATTACGGAGGGGAGTTCTTCGACCCAGCATCCTGGTGTTTACTCGAGGGGCACATGGAGTCGCGGCTTGAGCCCATGGAGGACGCTCTGGTTGGCGTGTTCTGCTTGGACGTTCGACTCCGGGTGGGCGACTGAGGCGAGGTCGAGTCGTATGTCGTGCTCTTCGCAGAATTCCGCCATGGCCCCCTTGGCGAAGTTGGTGTCGTTGTCCGTTATGATGCTGTGCGGGTAGCCGTACCAGTAGATGAGCTCGCGTAAGAACTTGGTGGCGGTCTTGCCGTCGCACTATTTGATTGGCTTGGCCTCGACCTATTTGGTGAACTTGTCGACCGCGACCTGGAGATGGGTGAAGCCGGATGGGGCCTTATTGAACGGGCCTACCATGTCCATGCCCTATATAGCGAATGGCCATGTGATGGGGATGGTCTTGAGTGCTGAACCAGGGATGTGCGTCTGGTTGGCGTATTTCTAGCACCCGACGCATCGTTGGACGATGTCGGTGGCGTCGGCGTGCGCGGTGAGCCAGTAGAAACCATGCCGCATGGCCTTGGCGACCAGCGACTTGCCACCTGCGTGATGGCCGCAGTCACCGGTGTGGATGTCCTGGAGGATCTTGCGGCCTTCTTCTGGCTGGACGTAGTGTTGGAAAACGCCAGTTACACTGTGCTTGTGGAGCTCGTCGTTGATGATGATGAAGGATTTGCAGTGGCGCATGATCATGCGCGCCTCCGTCTCGTTGCTTGGGAGGATTTTGTGCTCGAGGAAGGCGACGTATGGTGTCGTCCAGTTGTTGGGCTCCGCGACCATGGCGACTAGAGCCGTCTCGAGCTGTAGTGGTATCCCGATGTCGATCTCCTTTGGTGGGCAGACCGAAGGCTTGTGGATGATGTCGAGGAAGACGCCTGCGGGTGGCGTTTGTTGAGCCGACCCGATGCGTGAGAGGGCGTCTGCTTCCTCATTCGTGCGTCTATCGATCCACTCGACGGAGTAGCCGTCAAAGTGTCCTCCCATCTGGTCTACCGCTTGGCGGTACGCGGTCATTGTTGGAGAGACGGCGTAACATGTCCCAGCGACCTGGCCGGCGACTAGGTCGGAGTCTCCATAGCATCGTAGGCGGTTGATGTTCATCTCCTTGGCGGCCCGCATGCCATGGAGGAGGGCTTCGTATTCTGCCATGTTGTTGGTGCAGGGCTTGAAGTTGAGGTGGAGCACGTAGCGGAGCTTGTCTCCTTTTGGGGAGGTTAGTATGACCCCGGCGCCTGCGCCGTCGGTGTTCTTGGAGCTGTCAAAATGGAGCGACCAGTAGTGGAGGTATGGGAGCTTCTCCGGCTGTTGTGCTTCTTCCCAATCTGCGACGAAGTCAGCTAGGGATTGTGACTTGATCGCTTTGCGGGGCTCGTATTTGATGTTGTGGATGCCGATTTCGACGACCCACTTGGCGACTCTCCCAGTCGCCTCGCGGTTGTGTATTATGTCCTGCAGAGGTGCGGAGGAGACCACCGTGATTGGGTGCTCCTGGAAATAATGGGAGAGTCGCCGCTAAGCTCGGAACACCGCGTACACCAGTTTCTGGTACTACGGATAGCGTTGTCATGAGTCCGTCAGGACTTTGCTGATGTAGTAGACAGGGTGATGTATGGGGTGCTCCTTTCCCTCCTCTGGCCGTTCGACGACCATCACGGCGCTGACGACTCGAGTGGAGGCTGCCACGTATACGAGCATTGGCTCTTTGTCAACAGGGGCGGCGAGGAGTGGAGCCGCGGGTAGCACTTCTTTGAGTGATTTGAGTGCATCGTCCTCTTCCGCGTCCCATTGGTACGTGGGGTTCTTGCGCATCAGGCGGTAGAGAGGCATTGCCTTCTCGCCTAGCCGGGGGATGAAGCGACTGAGAGTCGCAACTTGCCCGGCCAACTTCTGGACATCGCGCAGGCACTTAGGTTTTCCCGAGTCGCGCGATGGTGTTGATCTTGGTGGGGTTGGCCTCGATGCCCCGCTTGGAGACTACATATCCCAGTAGCTGTCCGGTGGGGATGCCGAAGGTGCATTTTCCTGGGTTCAGCTTGATGTTATACCTCCGCAGATTTGCAAAGGTTTCGGCCAGGTCGGCGAGCAGGTCGTCCTGGTGGTTGGATTTTACCACCACGTCATCGATGTAGACGTGGATTTTGCGGCCATTTTGGCTCGTGAGGCACTCCTGCATGCACCTTGGGTATGTGGCGCCGGTATTCTTGAGGCCGAACGTCATGGCCGTGTAGCAGAAGGCGCCGAATGGCGTGATGAACGCCATATTCTCCTCATCCTCGACCGCCATTTTTATTTGGTTGTAACCAGAATATGCGTCGAGGAAGCACAGCGACTCTGATCCCGTGGTCGAGTCGATGATCTGATCGATGCACGGTAGGACGAACTCCTCCTTCGGGCAGGCGCTGTTGAGGTTGGTGTAGTCGATACAAATTCTCCATGTGTTGTTCTTTTTCAGGACTAGGACTGGGTTTGCCAGCCACTTGGAGTATTTTATTGGCCGAATGAAGCCTGCGTCTAGCAGGCGCTGTACTTCTTCGGCGATTGCTCGACGACACTCTTCATTGAAGGGTCGTAGCAACTACTTTACTGGTCACACTTTGGGGTCGGCATTTAATTTGTGCTCAGCGAGTTCCCTCGGGACACCTGGCATGTCAGATGGCTTCCATTCGAAGATGTCGCGGTTCTCATAGAGGAACCTGATGAACGTGCTTTCCTATGCGGGGCTCATGTGCGCCCCGATGGTGACCGTCTCGCTGGAGTTGCCCGGGACGAGCTCGACGGTGCGAGTGTGCGTGGTTGCTTCGAACGTGGAGTTCGCGGCGGTTGGCTTGTTCAAGATGGTAGGGTCATCCTTGTTGATGTTGCCCGCATATTTCGCGAGCTCCTCCGCGTGGTCAGTCTCCGCGGCGATAACAGCATCGGCGAGCTCGGCGCCTTTGTCCTCGCATTCCACGGCCATATCGAGGTCGCCGTGGACGGTGATGATGCCACTTGGCCCTGGGACCTTCATCATGTTGTAGGCGTAGTGTGGGGTCACCATGAATTTGCGAACGCTTGGCGACCCAAGACGCAGTGGTAGAGGCTGCGGAAGCTCACCAGCTCGAACACGATCTTCTCTGTTCGGTAGTTTGCCAGTGTGCTGAAGGTGACTGCCAGCGTCACTTTTCCGATCGGTACGCCTTCCGACCGGGGACGATACCATGGAAGGTTGTTGGGGTTGGCTTGATGGCTGCTTCGGGGACCTGGAGCCTCTTGAACGTGTCCAGGTACATGATGTTGATGGAGCTCCCACCGTCCATCAGTGTCTTGGGCAGCCAGTAGTCAGCCACCTTGGGCCTTCCCACCAGGGCGACTCGCTCTAGGTATTCGATTTTGGGCGCATGATCTTGGCGACTCCAGGTAATGCTCTGCTCGGACCAGTTGAGGAAGCGAGGGATGTCGACTTGTGTCACCGCATTGACAAGGACCATGCGGGCGAGCACCTTGTTCTCGCGCTTGGTGCCGAGCCCAGTGAAGGTGTGTAGCGAGCCGATAGTGTTGCCGAAGCCGCCGACGTTTCCGTTGTCCCGAGGTGGGTTGTTGTTAGGGTCTTCACTTGCTCGCCTTGCCTTTTCGATCTCTTTGAGAGAGTGGCAGTCCGCGGTGGTGTGGGTGGCGGGTTTTCCCTCCCTGCTGTGGTAGATGCACGGCTGATTGAGCAGGGCAGCGGGGTCGAATTTCGGCCTCGCCGTGTTGTTGGCACGGTAGTTTCCATTGTCGCGGTAATTTCCTCCATCATGACGGCATCTCTTGGGGTCGCGTTGGCCGTAGCCGGCGTTGGCGACGAAGTCGACTTGCCCGTCCGTGCGGCGCTTGCCGGTGATGCGGGTGTGGCTATAGCGCATGTCGCGCAGGCGCCCGCTGTCGTGGATGCTGGTGCAGCGCCTTCCTCCCGACTCATCGTCAGAGTCTTGGTTGGGGTCTTCCTCCGCGTAGCGCTTGGCGATCTCGAGAAGGTCGGGATGTTGTTGAGCGTCCGGTAGACCCGCTTGATCTTGGCGACCAGGGGTTCATAGCGGCACGCGTTCTTGAAGCAATGTATCGCCGTGTCCGGGTGGATGCTGGAAGCATTGATCCACAGTTCTTGCCACCTTTTGATCCAGTGGCGGGTCGACTCGCGCTGTCCCTGGATGCACCGCTCTAGGTCTTCGATGGTGGTGGCGCGGGTGTAGGAGCCCTCGAAGTGCCTGACGAAGGCGTCCCGCATTTCCTCCCAGGAATCGATGCTGTCAGTGGGGAGGGTGTTTATCCATTATTGGGTCACATCTTCCATCATCAGAGGGAGGTAGCAAGCGGCGAGCAGGTCGGTGTGACCGGCGATTCCCATCGCCATGAGGTATGTGTCCATGCACACTGCTGGGTCGTACGTTGGATCGTACTTTTCGATCTCTTTGGGCGCCTTGAAGTTGGCGGGGTACTTTTCCCCTCTGATCATAGGCCCGAAGCATTGGGGGCCAACTCGGCTGAGCGAGCCCCTAGGTTCGGGGTCGCCACGATTATTGAGGGTATGCCTCAAGTCGTTGGGCTGGCGCGCCCGCCAGGCTTGGTTGTTGACGATGTGCGTGCGGGCGTCGATGGGCTGCCCGTTGGCAGCGACCGTGTTGTTCGCCGGCCACGGTTCGTTGGTGGCGAGTGCGGGGTTGGTGGCCCGCGGCTGGTTTGCCAGTGGTCGCGGTGGTGGGCAGTTTACGGTGTTGGCGATGGTGGGGTGGCCGCTTTAGGCCGCCCTGCTTGCTTAGGAGCGGGAATACATCCGACCCCGTGGGTCGACTCCCGCGGCTTGTTGCTCGACGGCCCTGGCGAGTAGGGCCTTGGCATACTGGATCTGCAGCGTGCCATCTCCCTGGACATCGAGGTTGGCAACCGTGGCGTCGGCCACGACGACATTGTCCATCGGGGTGGAATAGAGTGGGAGTCCGTTGGTGTCGCGGGCTTGCAGCGAGATGATGATCCGCAGCTGGTCCGACGGGGGCGCGCGGCCGATGGGTGGTGGAGGGGCTCCGGTCGCCGGTGCGCCGGGTGGTGGACAGTTGCTTCCACCTAGTAGCGCGTTCTCGCAGTACTCGTGCTCGGCCGCGCGTGCGGGGTCGCTTGCGTCGTTGAAGTTCAGGACGCGTCCCTAGACGTTAGAGTTCAGGCGGGTCCTGATGCGGCGCTGGTGATAGAGCGATAGCTCCCGTGCCGTTTCCCGCTCGAGGCGATATTTCTCGCGCTCGGTGAGCTCATTGCACTGCGCCTCCGTGAGTCGCAGGCGGGCCTCCTCCACCTCTGTGGCCATGGCAGTCGGCGGGATCAGTGTGGAGAACGGATCTGGCGGGGCAGCCGTGCTGCCCGCCATGTAGATCGCGTTAAAGCGATTGGATCTGGCGCGGAAGTCTTCGGGCGACTCCGAGCCGGAATCGGAATCGAAGATCCCGAGGATGGAGGATTCCTCGAAATCCTTAGGGTTGGAGACCCGCGTGATGGAGTCCTCTCGTGATGCTGCGGTGATAGATCCGTTGATCGAGGCAGGGGTCGCGGAGTCGGCATCGTTGTTTAGGGCCTCGTCGTTCATGGCGGCGTTGGTTTCGGCCGTGTTGCTGGCGGCCGAGTCATACTCGGTGACGAGGCTCCTGATAGAGCGGACCTGCTCCTCCGAGAGCAGATCGTGGTGCGGCGGCGATCCACCAACGATCACCATCGTCGCTGGGTCGACCGCGCCGGTGAAGCCAAGGAAGAGGTTGATGGAGCCGACCGGCATCACCACGCCGTGCGTGATTGGGCGCGACGCTGGGATGTAGCTGTTGGGCAGGATCTGTAAGATCCCACCGATGGCGATCATGCGGCCGGTGGCGAGCGGCCAATCGATTGGCGCGTAAGGTCTCGCCGCAGAAATCAGGCCAGTCCGGCTATGCCCCACGGTGGGCGCCACTATCGTGGAAATGGCCACGCCAGTCACTGCTACTGGCAGCGATTGATTGTAATGTGAGGAAGAGATGGCAGCCATCTGTGGTGCGAGATGGGGGCGGATGCACATGGTTTTACCCAGGTTCGGCCCCCGGAGGGTAAAGACCTACTCCTGCTAGATTGGATTGACGAGGAGCGAGTTACAAGGGCGGCGAGCTCGGTGTCTAAACAATGAGTCACTCGAAGGGGTGTATGATGGAACGTAAGTCCTCGGGATACCCTAGGGAGGTTTATATATGGGACACCTCGCTAGGGTTTACAGTCTACAACCGAACAAGATATGGGTTCGGAGGCTTTTGACCTAATCTGACTGGGCTTCAAACGAACTTCTGGGCCTCCAGTCTCCAGTCGCCAGGCCTTCTTCTCAGTCGCATTCCAGTTGCCGTCCTGAAGGCCCACTTGTGAGACCTTTGGCCCAATCGGAACGTCCTGCTGGGCATACCCCATTTGGCATATCCCCATCAAAATTTCTGCGGTCCGACCATGGAGGAGAGTATCTTAGTTACGAGTTTAGCACACATATGAAAGACTGTGGAATAGTTTCACAACTCACGCCTGCTGGAACACCACAACATAATGGTGTATCGGAACATCGTGATCGTACTTTATTGGATATGGTTCAATCTATGATGTCTCTGACTGACTTACCACTGTCATTTTGGGGTTATGCACAGGAAACCGCTCCATTCACTTTAAATCGGGCACCATCTAAATCCGTTGAAATGACACCGTATGAATTATGGTTTGGAAACAAACCTAAGATGTCATTTCTTAAAGTTTGGGGATGCGATGTTTATGTGAAGAAACTTCAGCCGGATAAACTCCAACCCAAAGCGGAAAAATGCGTCTTCATGGGATACCCTAAGGAAACGATTGGGTATACCTTCTATCACAGATCCGAGGGCAAGGTTTTTGTTGCCAAGAATGGATCCTTTCTTGAGAAGGAGTTTCTCATGAAAGGTGTGAGTAGTCGGAAGGTAGAACTCGAAGAGGTTATTGAACCTTCTCTTCATGAAATGGCGAGTGGCGTAGCACCGGAAGTTGTTTCGGAGTTGACTTCACCTGATGAAGAGAGAGCTAATGATAATGATCCTCAAACTCCGAAAGAGGATACTACCGAACCTCGCAGGTCAAGCAGGACACATGCAGCTCGTGAACTATACGGCAATCCTGTTATGAATTTTATGATTGATGAAATGGATGACCCTACGACATATGAAGAAGCGATGTTGAGCCCAGATTCCAACAAATGGCTAGAATCCATAAAATCTGAGATGGAATCCATGTATGAAAACCAGGTTTGGACTTTGGTGGACTTACCTCATGATCGAAAGGTCGTTGAGAATAAATGGATTTTCAAAAGAAAAACTGATGTTGATGGTAATGTGACCATCTATAAAGCTTGACTTGTCGCAAAGGGGTTTCGACAAATTCAAGGAGTTGACTATGATGAGACATTCTCTCCCATCATGATGCTAAAGTCGGTTAGGATTATGTTAGCAATTGCTGCATATTTCGATTATAAAATATGGCAGATGGATCTCAAAACTGCGTTCCTCAATGGTAATATTGAAGAAAAGTTGTATATGATACAACCTAAGGGTTTTGTCAATCCTAAGGATGCTGATAAGGTATGCAAGCTTCAGTGATCCATCTATGGACTGAAGCAAGCATCCCGGAGTTGGAATCTCCGCTTTAATGAGGTGATCAAAGAGTTTGGATTTGTCCAAACTTATGGAGAGGCTTGTATTTACAAGTGAGTGGGAGCAATGTGGCATTTCTGATATTATATGTGGATGACATATTATTGATTGGAAATGATAAAGATCTTTTAAATAGTGTTAAAAGTTATCTAAACAGCAAATTTTCGATGAAGGACCTTGGTGAAGCTTCATATATATTAGGCATTAAAATCTATAGAGATAGATCAAGGCGCCTAATTGGGCTATCGCAAAGTACATACCTTGATAAGATATTAAAGAAGTTTAATATGGACAGAAGTAAGAAGGGATTCTTACCTATGTTGCAAGGCAAGACATTAATTAAGACTCAAAGTCTGGCTATGACGGAAGAAAGAGAGATAATGGATAAGATCCCCTATGCCTCAGCCATAGGCTCTATAATGTATGCCATTCTATGTACAAGATCGGATGTGGCACATGCTATTTGTTTGAATAGTAGGTACCAATCTGATCTAGGTTCAGAACACTGGATAGCGGTCAAGAATATCCTTAAGTACTTAAGAAGAACTAAGGATATGTTTCTTGTATACGAAGGTGAAGAAGATCTAGTCGCTAAGTGTTATGTCGATGCTAGCTTTGACACCGATCCGGGTGAATCTAAGTCTCAATCTAGATATGTATTTCTCTTGAACGGAGCAGCAGTTAGTTGGAGGAGTTCCAAACAACCTGTGGTGGTTGGATCAACGACGGAGGCGGAATATGTTGCTGCTTCAGAAGCGGCGTAGGAAGCGGTTTGGATGAAGGAGTTCATAACGGAACTAGGTGTGGTTCCTAGTGCATTGGACCCAATGGTGATCTATTGTTACAACAATGGAGCCATAGCCAATGCCAAGGAACCAAGGTCTCACAAGAATGCCAAGCATATTAAGCGTCGGTTTCACTCCATCCGCAAACATGTCAAGGATGGAGATATAAAGATTTTTAAAGTACACACGGGCCTAAATGTAGCAGATCCGTTGACTAAAGTTCTCCCTAGGTCAAAACATGATCAACACCAGAACTCCATGGGTGTTAGATTTATCACTATGTGAACTAGATTATTGTCTCTAGTGCAAGTGGGAGACTGGAGGAAATATGCCCTGAGAGGCAATAATAAAGTTGTTTTATTCCATGTACATGATAGATGTTTATTTTACATGCTATAATTGTATTGATAGGAAACGTCAATACATGTGTGTTTAATAAACAAATAAAAGGTTCCTAGTTATGCCTCTCTTATAGACTAGCTCGTTGATTAACAAGATGATCAAAGTTTCCTAATCATGGACATTGGAAGTTGTTAATAACGAGGTCACAACATTTGTGAATTGATGTGATGAACATTTATCCGAAGTATAGCATGACGATCAAAGTCATTATGTTTATATTTCTATAACATCATACGAAGTAATCTTAGTCCTTAGACCATGAGATCATCTTAATTGCTAACACCGGAAGAGTATCTTGATAACATCAAACGTCACACCGTAACGGGGTGACTATAAAGGTGGGTTCAGTGCTACGAAGGTGTTATGTTGAGGCTCATGGATCAAGAGTGGAATTTGTCAATCCCGATGATGGATAGATATACTCTGGGCACTCTCGGTGATATCACATTAAGATAGCTTGCAAGCAAGTGATGTGATCACTAGAATGTTATATCATGGGAATGAGAAAAGAGTGCATGTCGGTTCTCGAATCTCGGACATGTATTAATATCATGAGAGAAAGGGATTAAGTTACTAGCGTTGAAGGTTCTCATGATCACAGAAGTCATCGTTGAATGTGCAGGAGTCAGTATGGATCTCCAGGTTCCGCTTCTGATTATTGATCTGAGAGGAGTCTCCATCATGTCTGCATTATTTGCGAACCATAGGGTGACACACTTAAGGGTTGCCGGACACCATTTTGGAGCACATATGTTTCAGATGAAAGAATTGTAAAGCGCAAGAATTGTTTCGATGGAAACCGGAATTGTTTAGGGTGAAATTGTAGAAACTAGTTATGCATGTGATATTGAAATGTTACAAGGGGTTTTATGTGAATGTTTGTTAATTAAAGTAATTAACAAAATTCAGAATAAAATAAATAAAAGAGATTTATTAAATAAAAGAGATTTATTATCTTGGCGTATAGTTCTCATCGTAGGAATATTTTTGTTTTTTATGCTGCGAAACCAACAGCTTTTGTTTGGCGAAAAATTTACCCTGATTTTACGGATGCATGCATGCACAAACTTAGATTCCTATTTCTACCCTTCGTTGGATCCTAATGCTGGGATGTTACATGTACCGACCTTCCTAGGACTAATATATACTTGTGATTATACCCCTTGCAAGCATCCACAAGTACAAGAAAGTAATTAAGATAGAAACCTAACCACAGCTTTAAACTCTAAGATCCCGACATCCCTTGTGCAAAGGTTTCCTAATGGGGGTTCAGGTTTCTGTCACTCCGGCAACCCCTATGATTAGTAGCCAAATACACAATGCATTCCCCTAGGCCCATAAAGGTGAAGTGTCATGTAGTCGACGTTCACATGACACCACTAGGAGAATAACACCACAACTTAAATAAAAAATTACTGAATCTTTCTCAACACAATTCCGCTACTAACAACATGACTTCTCCCATGTCCTCAAGAACTAAACGAACTACTCACAAGACATCATATGGATCAAGATCAGAGATGAAATAATGACAAGTAACAATCTGAAAACATAAACGATAATTCAATGGTTCCACTCAATAGCATCAACTACAACAAGTAATCAACACCGGGAAAGTTACCCCTAAGAACTATGCAAGATTCAACCCAATTGTTACAGCGGTATGGAGTGGTGATGATGGTGCTGGTGGAGATGATGGTGGTGGTGGTGATGATGATGATCCCGATGAATTCCAGCTTGATGGTGGTGTTGATGGCGACGATCTCCCCTCTCCGGGAAGGAATTTCCCCGGCAGAATTCTGTCTGCCGGAGAGATCTTTCTCTCTCTGTAGTTTTCCGCTCCACAGAGGCGGTGGAATCTTTCTGTGGTTGCTCCCCGAGGCTTAGGGTTTCGTGGGGATAATATACGCCAAAGGGGAGAGCCAGAGGTGGGCCAGGGTGTCCACACCACCTGGTGGTGCGGCCAGGGGTGGCCCGCGCCAGGGGGTGGTGTGGCCCCCTGTGGCCCATCTCCACTCCCCCTTCTGGCATCCTTTGTCTTCTAGAAAAATAGGATTTTCCATGTATTTTCTGGGATTTTTTGATCTTCGCGAATTTCGCCTCCAAACAGTGCCTTTTCCATCAGAATCCTGACTTCAACGGTCCATCCTCAAAAAGTCATCAACCATGCAAATACAGATGAAATAATATAAGTATCATCTCTTAATATGAAATATATCAATGAATAATAGTAAATTATGATATAGAATAGTGATGCAAAATGGAAGTATCACACCCAGAAAGCCGGAGAAACTTGCCGAGATTATCTCGGACGATGAATCAACACCAAGAACTCCTGTGACGGAGTAAATGACCAGACTGCGATTGAAGCCTTCATTGCAGGACTCCCAATTGGTTTACTATGTCATCGCTTGAAGTGTGACAAAGTCACTGATCTGGGAGAGATGATAGAAACAGCGAGTAAGTATGCAGATGCTAACGACGATGTAGAGGGATTACTAAACGCCCTAGTTGTGCCACAGTCGGCAAAACAACCAAAGCAGCAAACTTAGAAGCGCAAGAACACCTCGAAAGAAAAACCCAACACGGAAACGGCAGTGGTCACTGCTACTTTCGGGTCTGGAGGACGAGGAGGGTGCGGCGGTGGCCGTGGGCGCGGTCGTGGGACATCAAGAGTCCAGGGTAGAGGAGACCAGCAACCTGGCAAAACCTACTCCTGGGCCAACATTGCCAATAACCCATGTGTGCATCACTTAGATGCCAGTGGGGCTCGTCTCACACAAACGCCGAGTGTCGTTTTAATGACGACATCAAGACAGACGATACCGCTGGCTACAGGGCTAAGCAGAAGAAGGGAAAGAAGAATCCCGAAAAATATAAAGAGACCAAGGAAGATTCTGACATGGAGGAAGCTGACCCTTCAAATCCCAAGCCGCAGGGAAAGGAAAATTTCCCAACAAAGAAAGACACTTACGTCACCTTCCTCGGATCTCAACCAGCTAAGGTCAAGAAAGCAGTTCTGCATGAGCTCAACGCAACTGTTCCGGCTGTCCCACAATACCTGGATTCGTCAGAAGTGGAAATCACTTTTGACCGTGCTGATCATCTACCTAAGTTGCACAGGCGAGGAAAATATGCCTTAGTCGTCAACCCACTTATTGATGGCTATGGTTTCTCCAAGACTCTCATGGACGGCGGCAGCTACATAAATATTCTGTATGTCGAAACACTACGCTGGATGCGAATCTCGGGGACTCGGCTGAATCACAGCTTTGTGATCTTTCATGGAGTTGTCCCAGGAAGACAAGCAAATTCCATGGGAGAGATCACTTTGGATATTACCTTTGGAACTCCAAAGAACTATCGGACGGAGGCACTTTCTTTCGAAGTGGTCCCGTTCAAGAGTGTGTACCACGCTATATTCGGACATCCGGCTTACTAGGATTTCATGGCTCGTTCGTGTTACATTTACAATATGATGAAAATTCTAGGTCCCAACAGTGTGATCACCATCGGGGGAGACCCGAAGAAAGCGCGAGAGTGCGAGGACGGAAATGACGCCTTTGTTGAACCCATGCTGCACACCCAAGAGTACTAGGAGATCAAGAAGACCATTGATCCGTCTGAGATGCCCGCAACAAAGAAAGAGGTGACAAAGATGAATCCGAAGTTCAAGGCTTCGAAAGAGACAAAGAAAACATCGTTGAAGGAAGATGACCCCTCAAGGTGACCCAGATAGGCGTAGGCCTAGATAGCGCATAAGAAAGCACGCTTGTCAAGTTCCTCCAAGCAAATCAAGATATCTTAGCATGGCAGCCATCTGACATGACCGGAGTACCTAGGGAACTTGCCGAGCACTCTCTAAATGTACACCCGAACGCTAAACCCGTTAAACAGTCCCTATGATGTTTTGGCGATGAAAAGCATAAGGAAATAGCTAAGGAACTAGCCCGGCTCGAGTTAGCCGGATTCATAGAAGAGGTCATCCATACTGATTGGTCGGCCAACCCTGTAATGGTCCCTAAAAAGGACGCCACTGAATTAAGGATGTGTGTTGATTATACTGCCTTGAACAAGGCTTGTCCCAAAGATCCATTCGCTCTGCCTAGAATTGATCAAGTTATCGATTCTATGGCAGGCTTGGAACTACTATGTTTTCTTGATGCATATTTCAGTTATCACCAAATCTGGATGAAGGAATTAGACAAAATCAAAACTTCATTCATAACCCTCTTCGAAACCTTCTGTTTTGTTATGATGCCCTTTGGGCTTAAGAACGCAGGAGCTACGTACCAGCGCACTATGCAGTATTGCCTCCATGACCAAATCGGATGCAACGTACATGCATATGTGGATGACATTGCGGTGATGTCCAAAAAGAAGGAAACATTAATTTCTGACTTGGAGGAAACGTTCGCCAATCTACGAAAATACAACATAATGCTTAACCCGAAGAAGTGTTTCTTTCGAATTCCAGCCGGAAAATTGTTAGGTTTCATCGTGTCTCAAAGAGGCATAGAGGTGAACCGAGACAAGATCAAGGCTATACTCAATATTTCCAGGCCGACTCGCGTGAAGGTCGTTCAAAGACTAACTGGTTGCATTGCTGCAGTCAGCCGGTTTATAAGCCGGCTCGGAGAAAGAGCCGCACCACTCTACAAGCTCCTGAAAAATACCAAAAAAATCGTTTGGACTGATGAAGATGAAGCTGTACTACAAGACCTGAAAGCAGTACTCTCATCTGCTCCTATCCTTGCAGCACCGGAACCAAGGGAACCGATGTTGCTCTATCTTGCTGCGCGAAACAGAGTCGTCAGTGTCGTCATGGTGGTGGAGAGACCACAGGAAAATCAGGAACACCTGGTGCTGCGTCCTACTTACTACCTCAGTGAAGTCCTGGCTGAATCAAAACAGCGGTATCCGCATTATCAAAAGATGGCTTATGGTGTGTTTTTCGCATCTCGTAAGTTACGGCATTATTTTCAGGAACACCCAATTACCGTGGTGAGCATAGCTCCCATGAGAGATATAATCAACAACAGCGATGTTATAGGACGCGTCGCAAAATGGGGCATAGAGCTTTCAACTTTCGACATTGAGTATAAACCTCATACAGCAATCAAATCCCAAATCCTCGCTGACTTTGTCGCTGATTGGACAGAGACAACGGAGAATATGACCCTCCCAGAGTCGAATACTGGACCTTGCATTTTGACGGGTCTAAGGCGCTCGGTGGCTCAGGGGCTGGCGTGGTGCTCAAATCACCCCAAGGAGATAAGCTTTTCTATGTGTTGCAGATCCACTTCACAGCGACAAATAACATTGCCGAGTATGAAGCACTGCTGCATGGAATCCGAATTGCTAAGGACATCGGCATCCGACGTTTGATGTGTTATGGAGATTCGGATCTTGTTTCCCAACTAGTGTCGGATATCTGTAATGCAAATAAGCACATGGCATCATATAGAGTTGTCGTGGATGAACTATCTAAATTGTTTGAAGGGTTTGAGGTTCAGCACATCCCTCGAACAGAAAATGAGGAAGTAGATGCATTATCTGGAATAGGCTCTGCACGGAAAAAGGTCGCGGATGGCGCTTTTTTGGAGCACCTCCAAGTTCCCTCTATAAAAGGAGTAGACGAGAAATATCCGACCAAACCCGACTCACCTTTAGTAGTTGTTTTGGCTATAATCCCCAGCTGGACTCAACCCTACCTTGATTACTTGGTAGATGGAAAATTACCCGAAGACGAAGTTCTGAGCCGGCAGATCGTCCGACGAGCAAAATCCTATACTATAATTAGTGGTGAGCTCTATAAGCGGAGCATGTCTGGGTCTTTGAGTGCTATGTATCTCCGGAAGGAGTGGAAATCTTACGAGAAATCCACGAAGGCGAGTGTGGTCACCACGCTGCAGCCAAATCTCTAGTGGCAAAGCTTTCTGACACGGTTTTTTCTGGCTTACAGCCAAGGAAGATGCCGAACGGTTGGTCAAGACGTGCAAAGGCTGCCAAAAGTACGCCAAACAAGCTCACGTTCCGGCTGATCAGCTATGAACAATACCTATAACATGGCCTTTCGCGGTCTGGGGGCTTGACATGGTAGGACCGTTTAAATGGGTTCCAAGTCGATTTACTCATCTCTTAGTGATGCTGGATAAATTCACAAAATGGATTGAGGCTAAACCTGTCACTAGTTGTGATGGATCAATAGCCAGAAGATTTGTCGAGGATGTCATAATCCGATACGGTTATCCGCATAGCATTATCACGGACAACGGGAGTAACTTCTCTATGGGAGAGCTTGCCGAATTCTGCAACAAACAAAATATCGGGCTTGACATTGCATCAGTCGCACATCCACGGGCTAATGGACAAGTCGAAAGAGCTAACGGTTTTATCCTACAAGGCCTAAAGCCAAGACTCGAAGCACCACTACGACGCGTTGCGGGGGCTTGGGCAAAGGAATTACCTTCTGTAATATGGAGCTTGAGAACAACTCCGAACAGGTCAACCGGATACACACCTTTCTTCTTGGTCTATGGTGCTAAAGCAGTTCTTCCTAGTGATTTGATTCACACTTCTCCTAGAGTTGCCGCGTATATTGAAGAGGATGCCAAAATTTCTCGACAAAATGATCTCGACTTAGTCGAAGAATTTCGCATTGTTGTTGAGATGAGATCAACAGCCTATCAGCAGAAGTTACGCAAGTATCATAGCCAGAGAGTCAGAAACCGGTCTTTCAATAAGGGCAATTTGGTTCTCCGGCTTGTGCAGAAAAGAAAGCACAAACTTTCCTCAGTATGGGAAAGGCCCTTTTTAGTTAGCCGAGTATTGCACAATGGTTCTTACTATCTAACCGATATGCGGCCAGTCAAAGAAAGACCTACTACTAAGAAAAGAAAGAGAGATGGAGGCAGTATAGACCCGAAAGAATTAGACAGACCATGGAATATTGCTCAGCTACGTCCCTTTTATTCTTAGTTTATCTCTCTTGTAATCATATATGCGTACATGCTCAATGAGAAATAAAGTATTGGTTGCCACATTTTTTCTGAGAAGTTTTATATTGCCATCTTATTTCTGAATGGTCATGTCACAGTCGAAAATCCCAGAATACTTGAAAGTACTTTATGCTCATGTTTGTTCTGGTTTAGATTTCCGATTCTAAAATTCCTACCTTCGGGTATAAATCTAATTTTTCTAGTTTGTACTTTGGTTATTTATCTGATTGTCGGATGCGAGCATTTTCCGAGTAGTGAATTGTTGGTACTGGAAGCCGGCTTTGTTTTCGAGTTTAAACTGGTTTAGCAATTGAGCTCCGTTGCTCAGCAAAGTTTCCGTGTTAAAGGTTGGCTGTCTCATGAAAGGGACGAGGCGAAAAGCCAGATAACCGATAAGTATAGAAAAAAATATAAGTGCTTATGCAAACATTTCAGGCACATAAAATTAAAGCCAAAAGTGCTAAATAGAGATAACAAATCTTAGCACTAGCAAAAGTATTATACTACTTATTTATAACCCGAATTGTTTTCAGAATAACACATCGTTTTCCTAATGCTCTACGATGCAGGGAGAGAGGTAGGAGCTGCCGGCTCACTGGAGACATCGACTTTGCCTTGATATCTGTCTGAGACACTCAAATCCGATATGGTTTATTCGTCGTCGGAAACTTTAGTTGCTTCTTCGGCAGGCGGAGGAGGCATCACCACGCGAATGAAGAAGGGACTCTCGTAGCTAGTGAGATCAGCTACGTGACACTCGTATCCGGCACAAGAGTCCATGATGGCTTTGATGTCTTGCTCCTATCCGTCTTCATCCACTTTACAGTACCCTCTGGTTACTTGCCAGATTTCCATGTTTCCATGGTGGCTCATAACCATGGTGAGAGCGTTCTGCGTTGTGGTTCGCGTGTAGGACATGTTCCAGTCCTGGATGAGCTAGGACATCTTCTTGGCCTTGTCTCGCACTTCAAAGCCGGACATCCTATGCATGTCCGGAACCTTGAGAACTTTGCCAATATCCTCAAAGGATTGGCGGTAGTCATGAAGTAAATCGCCGACTTGTGTAAGCCGGCTAGTGCGAGATTCGGCGGAGGATGAGTCCAGTAAGTTCATAGGACCTGCGCATGTAATGCAAAGGGTTAGTCCAATAAATCCGAGCTCCAAAGAGTCGAAAAATGCAGAAAAGTCAAAAAGATGGAAACATACCGAAGATGACGTCGTCAACTTTGGTCTTCTCCTCCCGTAGGCTCTGGAGTTCAGCCTGGAGTGCCTCAGTGATATCCTTCTCTCTGAATAAAGCATCATTGATATCCGAGATTCTCTGGTCCTGGGCAGCGATCCTTCAATCACATTCGTCGGTGGCCATGGAAGAGGATTCAAGAATCTGAGCAATGCTCCGTTCATGATCCTCCTTTAGTTTGTCTAGCTCCTGACGTAAATCGGTGTTCTCCACCTCCAGGGTCTTCAGAATTTTTGCTTCCTCAATCATAGCACATGATTGCCTTACCGGTGCTGTAGTCAAAAAGAACAACAGTGGAATAAAAATTCGAGTATGAACTAAAGGGAAAGGTTTGAGTACTGGAATATTTACCTTCGGCCTCATCCCTTGACACTTTCAGTTGAGCATTTTCAAGTCGGAGGGCTTTGATCTCTCTCTGCTTGTTGCAGATATTCTTCAACAATTCCTGGTTATATGAATTAACTTTCTATAAGTCAGAATACTCAGAGTCAGCAGTCTACTAAAGACTCGGGCTAATATCTTTACTAATATTAGCACGAGCCTTGGGGGCTACACTAGTACATTCTTTGGCATCCTAAGGAATCATAAATCCAGATTGTCTATCCAACTTCATGCTTGGGTGCTAGAGGATATGATATAAAATAGCATAAGGAAAAGGTGAGTTGGAATTCCGACTTACATGTTGTTCGTGAGTGAGCTTGCTCAGGCTCACGTTCACTTCTGTAGTAACCTTCTCAGCGATGGTGAGAGGAATTATTGGTGGTAACGGAAGCACACCGGATCTTAGCCCCTCATCGCTAAGACGGATTTGCTCGAGGTGTTCGGAGTACTTGATGCCCTCCGCTTCTTGTGCCTCCTCCCCGGCAGTAATATTCTGGCTCTCCAAGCATTGTCGGGCGAGCCATTGGATCTCCTCCACAGATTTCCAAGTAATGCCAAGTTTTGCAAGACCCGGATTGTTGAGGAGGTTTTCAGCGAAGATCTCTGCTGAGGGATCATTACCCGAAGAGGGTTCACCCTTATAAAAACCCGAGTCACCCATGGTGACGTCAGTTTGCGGCCCAAGGATCGCTAGCTCTGCTGATTGAGTCGGATCTTCTATGACGATCAGAGATGGAATAATCTCCGGCGCCGCAGAAAGCTGAGGGGTGTAGGAGTCGGAGACGCTGTGGCAGGAGAAGTCAAATTTAGCTTTGACTGGCGCAGGAATTTCGATGAGACTCATTTCCCTTTGCCCTTGGTGAGTTGTTTAGCTCTGAGAAGGTAATAGAACAAAGAACATTACATCTCAGAAATAATTACGAACAAAGTACAAAAACCTTGTGAGGAAAGTTACCTCTTCACAATAGGCACCTCCTTTGTGCCATTAGCCAGAGTCAGAGCCTTACGCTTCTAAGTAAGGGTCTACGACAGTGGAACCAGCTCCCCATCATCCTGAGAAATCTCAGGAGGATATCCCTCGATAGAAGCAAGCTCCAACTCGGAGAGGTCATCAAGCTGAAAAGAAGAAATATCTCAGTATTGCGAAGAAAGACAATGATGTAAAAGATGAACACATAATTTGATTTGCTGTTGGAAACTTACCGGTACCACGGGATCTTCAGCCATATGTATGTCCAAAGACAGATCCGGGATTTTCCTCTCAATCCGCTCCCTTATCAGCCACTTGATTTTAGACTCGTATTCTTTCTCCGTGTAAGGTGGGGAGCAGATCCAGAGGGAATCTTTCTTAGATGACGTAATGGAATGCATAAGCCGATCTTCATGATGCTGAAGAGGCTGGATCCGGCATGCCACCCAACAGTGAACTAAGTCGGACCCCTTAAGGCCCTTGTGCTTCATCAAATATTCGATCCACCTCTTGGCAAGAAGCAGATCGTCACTGAGAGTCGGCGCATCTGTGTCCCAGGACTCTTGGGGTGTAGCTACACCGTCGACAAAAGCCGGCAAAGCAGTAGCTTTACCGGGAGCGGTAATATCCTTGTGATAAAATAAAGTGGACGACTACTGTTTCACTGACTCACTGGCCTTAATCTGAGGATAGACGCGCTCTCTTCTAACATAAAAACTAATAGTACTGGTAATATATGGATTACCGGCAGTGATGGAATTTCTCCGGACATGAAAGTAAAACCGGAAAAGAGTAAGACTCGGCCTAATGCCGAGGTACCCCTCGCACAAAGAAGCGTATGAGCTCATCTCTAAGAGAGAGTTCGGAGGAAGATAATGGAGTTGAACCCCATAATGATCTATAACCTCAGAAAAGAAGTCTGCGGGAGGGAAACTCAAACCTCTATCGAGGTGGGTGCCGAAGTGTACTCGCTCGTCGGCGCGAGGAGTAGGGACGGTTTGGCCGTAGCCACTCCGCCAGTTGCTGGCACGAAGGAGCCCTTCGTTCTCCACGACGCGGAGCTTGGCGTCGTCAAGGACGCACGAGATCCAGATCCCGCGGTTGCTCTCCTTCTCCGCTGCCGAAGCCGTCGCTACCGTCACCACCGCGTCGGAAGATGATGTTGAAGCCATTTTCTTGTGGGCTGGTGACCAGGGATGGGCGGCGCTGGAGGATTCTGGTGAGGCAGAGGAGCTCTGTGTGCGTGGGAAGCGTTGGGGAGAAGGAAACGGCGCAAGTGCTGGTGAAGAAGATGGGAAGAAGAATCTAAACCACGTATATCCTCCAGCTGCGCCAAGATTCGTGTAAACACAACAGTGAAACGCGCCACGCGTCGTGGAAGGAGCTGGGTAACCCCCACGCGATGATTACGCCGCATCGATCTCCACGCACGCATTAAGATGACGTCTCGGTTCCGCAAAAGGCGGTCTCATCAACGGCCGTGCTAATGGGAATGTCTGTCAGTGACGTGACTTGACCATGACTAGTGTCAGATTACGTTAGAGACCAAGTTCTGTCTTAGTTTGAATTTCGAGCTGGAGACCTGAATAATGTATTTATAGGCCCGACTCATTTTGAGAACCGGATCGTATCTTTTCTTTTGAAGTTTTAGGAACCCTTCAAGATTCTACAAGCCGAAGATTAAGTTAGACGATGATGAAATCCGACTCTGGATCTTGGAGGCTTATACTTTCCGGGTATCCTCACTATGCCTCGAGACCAGGGTGGCCCACTTTGGGTTAGAGCTTTGCTTCACGTGCGGCCCAGTTAGGGAGAAGAGACAGAGTCTAGTTCGGCCATGGAAAGGCCCAGAAGACTTACCGACATAGCCATAGTGTTACTTGTAGTTCAAGATGTACTCTGTAACCGACTCTTAGTCATAGCCGGATAGGTCTCTCTTGTAAATCTTAGACCAGGTATCTATATAAGCCGTCCTAGGGAGAGTCTTTAGGGCATCCTCACAATAGTATACAATCTCAACTCGCACAGGCGAAACCCATGTAACTCATATTCCGGCCCTGCCGTATTACTGGATTGCTAGCAAGAGTAGCATCCGTCCAAAGCCGACGGATTCGAACCTGGGTAAACTTGTGTGCTCACCGTCCCAGAGTACTGTACGTCTCACACCCCTCTCTTCCACACGTCCCGAGGACCCACTCATGGCGTTCTTGTCATCAATCCGACGACAGGAGGATATGGTGGGGAGTAGCAGGAGGCACGCCACGGTACTGGGAGAAGCGGGTCAAGGGAGGAGATTCGATGGGTGTTGATGGCTAGAGTCGTCAAGGAAGATGCCGGCAGAGAGGAGCACGACGAGATCTGAGGAGGAGTCTGTGCGACGGGAGAGAGGAAAAAAATAAAGAAGAACGAGTGGTGAAGACGGTAGATAAGGCGTTCTTTGCCACGCACATGGATGCGTGTCACACGGAGGAGCCGGGACACGCGAGCTCGATCCATCGGGTGAAAGCCAGCGTTTTCCTTTGGTGATGGCTGACGGGCAAGAGAAGTGCAAGTTTACTTTCTATAAGATCTTTCCTCTTATTCTGTAGTTGTTTTATGGCGAGTGCTACGCGTCTCCGGGGATATTTCCCCCGGATCCTCCGTCTCCCCGTGCTGACACGTGTCCCCCCAAAAAGCTCCTAAATCCTGCTTTTGCTACAAACTTACCCGTTTTTTCTATAACTAGTCCCGCTTTTGCTACATGTAGCAGAAAATGGTTCGATCCAGAAAAAAGAACAGACATACTATACCTCGCTGGAGTGTTCGCCGGAGACCTTGTAGCAAAAAAAATATCCTAACGTAGCAAAACCGACTTCGTCGGAGACACCGCCGGAGACTCTCACCGAAAAACGTCGCCGGAGACCTCGTAGCAAAAAATTTACGCTATTGTAGCAAAACCACAAAACGGTGGTAGCAAAAAAATCTAGTGTAGCAAAGGGGACATCGCCGAGGACTCTAACTGGAGACCTCGTAGCAAAACCATAGACATTGGTTGTAGAAAAAATATGCACAAGTAGCAAAAAATATATGAATGGATAGCAAAAATAATATGCTAAGGTAGCAAAATCCTAAGCCCACATGTAGCATCGCCGCCGGCTACTAATAGCAAAACTTGACACCGTTTGTAGCACAGCCGCTGGCCACATGTAGCACACATCGGCGTCGTACGTAGCAGCGTCGGTGGCATCCGGTAGCACCGCTCACATGAGCACCTCCAACCTGTGGACTCCATCTCCGGCGATGGGAGACAGGCGAAGGAAGCCTCGACGGCCATGGCCATAGGGCACGGAGGAGAGCAGGGCGCGGGGGCCGATATAGGGCGGTGGAGACCTCGTCAGAGGAGGCGTCGCGGAGGAGTCACGATAGAGGCTCGCGGCCGACGGCGCCGGCGACGACCACCATGGAAGGAGGAGAGGCCGGACGCGGAGGTCGGAGGCCGGCGTGCAGCGGTGCTGATGACGCCCACCATGGCGGGAAGGCGGCGGGTGCCTGCTGAAGAGAGGAGGGAGCATCGAGCTTCGGCGGCGAGCGCCTCCGTCCTGGCCACTGTCTCCGACCAGCGGCGACGCGCAACAGGGAGGTGGTGGAGGACCTCCGGCCAGCCGTGTAGCAGGGAGGAGGCGCTCCGGCCGGCGGCACGCAGCAGGGAGGCGGCGGCGTGCAGAACGAAGGCGAGGGAGTAGGCGTGTTTTGGTTTTGCAGTAGAGAAAAAGATAAGATAGATGAGTGGGATCGAAGGAGAACGCATCACGCGTGAGGCAGAGCCGGGGGATGGAACGGTTCCATCCCGGGTGATGGGTATCATTTCCCTTGTTTTATTCAGATCTTACGAACGTGACACTCTCCATTTTTCTACGGCATCATCCACTCCTTAAAAACTGACCAGTATAATCTGATCCGATGTCTGACAGGATTTGGCCCAATAAGCCCACTTAGTAATTTTTAGGGACAAAAGACATCGAACCGATGAGACATTGAGACGAGCTGGAACCAAACCGAAAAAGCAAAACCGCATAGTGTTTGACGTCTCTGTCTTATCACACCCCCTCCATTCCCACCATTTTCCTCGAGATTTGTGCTGATAGTTTTGTAAATGAGACCTCCAACTACATTCATTTGTAATCCCGTTGTCCTTCGTATTTTGAAGAAGGCCCCCAACAGTTATTTCTTATCTCGTTTTCCACACTTCAGAAGGAAGCGTCACAGAAATCCAACGAAATTTTGGAAATATTAGATTACCATGCCCATCGATTGATTCCCATGCTAAGACACTAATGAAGATTTTTTGTTACATTACAATATAACCTGTCCGGAATATTTGGGCTAAAATTTTGGATCTTGAGTTTTTTGTTGTGATCCTTTGAAAAAAAAGGAAAGGAAGAAAAAGGAAACAGGTTAGGAGGATCCAGATCAGGAGGATGTGGTGCTGCGTGATTTTCATCAAAGAACATGAATGGACTTCTTTCGGATCGAACATGAACGGACTTTTTTAGATCAAATTTTCTCGGATACAACAAAACGAAGAGACTTTTTTCCAGATCGAACACGCATGTACTCCATGATTTCCATCCAAGAACCAACACAACCAAAAACGCATCTCCAGGAATAAATTTAGAAATCTTCCAAAAACAAAGGGGAAAAGCATGGTGGCCATGGATCCAGGACCTACGAGCCCACATCTGTGCCCTCCAAGCCCAGATTTGAGGGGGAGAAGAGGATTGCGCCGTCCTGCGTGGATCCATGGAGTCACCGGCCGTCGTCCTGCGCAGATCCATGGAGTCGCCGGCCGTCTTCCTGCGCGGATCTTGTGCGGTGGGTATGGTAGGTGGAGGGAGAGGGGGATGATGTGACATGGAGAGGGCGCAGCCGTGCGGGACAGAAACGTGGTGTACATGTCCACCTTCTTCGCCTAGGGGTGAGATTGTGTACTAGGTCCAGGTTGGAGATGCAAAAAAGACGGCACGGATCTTGGAATATAGCTGGCTGTTGGATAAGCCGGTGACCCCCACGACCTTGTGGAATCGCTGCGTTCGAACCAAACTCAATCGTCACATTGCTTATTCCCGAACATAACACCACCAGCCGCAGCTGTTGCCGGACGCGAGGCCGCCGCTCTCGTCGCTGTTCCCGGACACCCTCCGCTGCAGCTGTCCCCAGGCGCGAGCCGCCGCTCTCCCCCCGCCATGCGCCGCCGCTCTCCCCTGGACGGGCTGCACGACGCCGGACGCCAGCCGCTGCTCTCGTCGCTGTTCCCAAACGCCCTCCGCCGCAGGTTTCCCTGGACGCGAGCCGCAGCTATCCCACCTTCGTGCGCCGCCGCTCTCCGCCGGACGGGCTCCGCTGACAGAGATCGTACCCAGGTTCGCGCCTCCACTCTCTGCACCCACCGCCGCTGGTGTCGGTGCTGCCGCCGCCGCCATAGGGGAGGTCTCATGTCGATCTCTAGTTGTGCATTTCCTCACTGCTGCTCTTTGCTGAAGAATTAGCATATCCATCTCTTCAACAG